>JAVMKO010000006.1:15000-5185902 GCA_032164245.1 Sternotherus odoratus
ACCCAAACCTCAAACCCTAAACCCAAACCTCAAACCCTAAACCCAAACCTCAAACCCTAAACCCAAACCTCAAACCCTAAACCCAAACCTCAAACCCTAAACCCAAACCTCAAACCCTAAACCCAAACCTCAAACCCTAAACCCAAACCTCAAACCCTAAACCCAAACCTCAAACCCTAAACCCAAACCTCAAACCCTAAACCCAAACCTCAAACCCTAAACCCAAACCTCAAACCCTAAACCCAAACCTCAAACCCTAAACCCAAACCTCAAACCCTAAACCCAAACCTCAAACCCTAAACCCAAACCTCAAACCCTAAACCCAAACCTCAAACCCTAAACCCAAACCTCAAACCCTAAACCCAAACCTCAAACCCTAAACCCAAACCTCAAACCCTAAACCCAAACCTCAAACCCTAAACCCAAACCTCAAACCCTAAACCCAAACCTCAAACCCTAAACCCAAACCTCAAACCCTAAACCCAAACCTCAAACCCTAAACCCAAACCTCAAACCCTAAACCCAAACCTCAAACCCTAAACCCAAACCTCAAACCCTAAACCCAAACCTCAAACCCTAAACCCAAACCTCAAACCCTAAACCCAAACCTCAAACCCTAAACCCAAACCTCAAACCCTAAACCCAAACCTCAAACCCTAAACCCAAACCTCAAACCCTAAACCCAAACCTCAAACCCTAAACCCAAACCTCAAACCCTAAACCCAAACCTCAAACCCTAAACCCAAACCTCAAACCCTAAACCCAAACCTCAAACCCTAAACCCAAACCTCAAACCCTAAACCCAAACCTCAAACCCTAAACCCAAACCTCAAACCCTAAACCCAAACCTCAAACCCTAAACCCAAACCTCAAACCCTAAACCCAAACCTCAAACCCTAAACCCAAACCTCAAACCCTAAACCCAAACCTCAAACCCTAAACCCAAACCTCAAACCCTAAACCCAAACCTCAAACCCTAAACCCAAACCTCAAACCCTAAACCCAAACCTCAAACCCTAAACCCAAACCTCAAACCCTAAACCCAAACCTCAAACCCTAAACCCAAACCTCAAACCCTAAACCCAAACCTCAAACCCTAAACCCAAACCTCAAACCCTAAACCCAAACCTCAAACCCTAAACCCAAACCTCAAACCCTAAACCCAAACCTCAAACCCTAAACCCAAACCTCAAACCCTAAACCCAAACCTCAAACCCTAAACCCAAACCTCAAACCCTAAACCCAAACCTCAAACCCTAAACCCAAACCTCAAACCCTAAACCCAAACCTCAAACCCTAAACCCAAACCTCAAACCCTAAACCCAAACCTCAAACCCTAAACCCAAACCTCAAACCCTAAACCCAAACCTCAAACCCTAAACCCAAACCTCAAAGATAGATTACCTGCCATTACACTGTACCATTCCACCCAAAAACACAAATACCCACAATGAGAGACTCAGCTCTTCTGAGCTGAGAAAATAGAGTCAAATCACAATCTTTATTTGGCAACACACGGTGCTTTATTGAGTCAACAAGGCATCCATTACATCAGTTTGCAAATATTCCACACTACAGAATGGCATACAAATTCCATAACAATGTTTTATGTCACATACATGGATATAATCAATTACATAACATAATCCCCTTAAACCAACAGCATTGTCTGCATTTCACTTCTGTATACTCAAATCACACATCACGTGTCCAAAACCTTGCATTTATGGGGAGAGGCAGGAATGGGGCTTGACCATACCTCATCTAGCAACCGGGTAGCATGCTCCCTCAACAGCACCTACACATGCAAAAAGATAAGTCAAAGACTGTCCGGGACAGTCCCAACCATGGTGCAGTGCAGCGAAACAGCCAAAAGGCTGACAAATTGTAAAAAACGTCAGCCTTCCGGCTGTTTGACTGCACTGCACCATGGTTTCAAAATCACTACAGTGATTTAGGATGCTATGACACAGATGACTAAATAAATCATCTGATTGCAACTCAAGCTATACATTACAGCTCTACAACTACAGGTTATGCAACAATGTACAAACAACTTAACGCTTCAGAATGTCCAAAAACATAGGGATTTTACAACAGTGTCCTCTTGAAACTTTGATGGCTAGAACATTCCAAGTGGCAAACAAACCACTCCTTTAAAGCTAGTTACACTTTGTGCAAGTAATTACAGAAACTACTTCACATAAGTGACAGGGTTGATTTAGTTAATCTCTCCAATTAGGATTGCAGAAATGACAATAATGCCACTTAACAATACTGGTAGTTCTGGTGTCTACCAGAACACTGACCCCAGTCCTGCTGCTCTAGTACATTCTAGCCATCAAACAGAGAACACTTCACATCACAACCCAAACACATATACAATCGAACTCCAATTCTTCCAAACAAAAGCACACCAAAATCCTCTCTGCTGACACGGATGCCTTCCAACTACACACATGGAAATAGCTTCCTATGGAAAAGAGAAAAGAAAGTCACACACTCATCAGCCATAGAACAAATGCTAAACATCTAACAGCACACACAACAAAAGCACATGCAATACCAAGTGACATACACCCATTGAAACACAGTTGCCACCTTGACACAGGACAGCCCAACACAAAACTATAATCAATCAATAACCATACTTAACTTGCAAACCTGACACCAAATCCATTTTGGAAAACAAGTACTTCATATCCCCCCCCAGTCATACTTCAGCTTCACTGGTTCTTTGCCAAATTGGATCCAGAGGCTTCTGCAAATACAAAGAAAGTGTGACTGCACAAATACTCACACAGCACCCAAATACAGGATACAAAAGACCTCACCTGCATACTAACCAAAAACAAACATTTAATACCCATTACACTTCCCACATAGATGCACCCACCCACCCCAAACACTCAAGCACATGTTGCTGCCCTCCCTCCATATCCCACCACAGCAGGAGCCCATCGCTAACTAGGATGCTCACATTCTCCTTGGAAAACCACAACCATGTAGAAGATGGACAAAGGATGAAGTGGTGACCTGTCGTGCAACCCTAGTGCTGTGTGAGAGAGAAGAACGGAGAACGGAGCAACTCTAGTTACAGAGAGGGAACTGTCCCAACAATTAGCCCTCCCTCAGGGGAAATTCATGCTCCCTCCATACAACGAGCTTCCACCCACCCCTCACATGCCCATTAAGAAACGACACAGTTTAGAGGACTTCCACCTCTGAACAAGGAGCCTCACAAACACACATTCTTCTGACCATCAAACCCTTCGTCAGATACTTAACTTAGACAGTTACTCCCTCTCTTAAGATCTTCTTCCCCTTATAGATGGGCCTTCACTCCCATGCATTGGCAGGAATACAGCGATGTTGTGACAGTCAGAGAGAAGTAGTCACGACACTCCGCAGAACACCACAACACGGATACCAGACCTGGATGCATCTGCAAATACAAAGAAAGTGTGACTGCACACCTATTCACACAGCACCCAACTACAGAATACAAAAGATAACCTCACCTGCATACTAACCAAATCAAACACTTAATACCCATTACGCTTCCCACATAGAGGCACCCACCCACCCCAAACACTCAAGCACATGTTGCTGCCCTCCCTCCATATCCCACCACAGCAGGAGCCCATCGATAACTAGGATGCTCACATTCTCCTTGGAAAACCACAACCATGTAGAAGATGGACAAAGTGGTGACCTGTCATGCAACCCCAGTGCTGTGTGAGAGAGAAGAAGAACTGAGAACGGAGCATCTCTAGTTACAGAGAGGGCACTGTCCCAGCAATAAACCTTCCTCCAGGGGAAATTCATGCTCCCACCATACAATGAACTTCCACCCACCCCTCTCATTTCCGCTAAACCGTGATGTTTCTTAGAGGACCCCCAATCCCTAAACAAGGTTCCTCAACAGCACACGTTCTTCTGACCATCAAACCCTTTGGCAGATACTTAACTTAGACAGCTACACCAGCTCTTAAGATCTTCTTCCCCTTATATATGGGCCTTCACTCCCATACATTGGCAGGAATACAGTGATGCTGTTATAGTCAGAGAGAGGTAGACATGACACTCCGCAGAACATCACGCCACGGTACCAGATCTGGACGCATCTGCAAACACAAGTACACTTTGACTGCATACCTACTCACAAAGTACCCAACTACATGAAAGATAACCACACCTGCATACTAACACCCCCCCCCCCAGACACTCTCATCCACATACTGGTGGCCCTCCCCCTTTCCCTACACCACAGGGGTCCATCATTAACTAGGATGCTCACATCCTCCTCGGAAAACCAACACCCAGCAGAAGAGAAAAGAAGGACAAAGGTGAGCCAACATGGAAACCCAGTGCTGTGCGTGAGAGAAGGGAGAATGGAGCATCTCTAGTTACAGACAGGTCACTCTACCATCAATCAATCAACCTTCCCTCAGGGGAAACTGAAGGTCCCTCCATACAACCACCACCACCTCCCACCCATCACATGCCCATTAAGAATGGACACATTTTAGAGGACTCCATCCCCAAACAAGAAGCCTCAACAGCACAAATATTTCTCACCATCAAACCCTTCACAGATACTTAACTTTGACAGCCACTCCCACACCCCTCCATGGAACAATGCAGTGCAGTCCGAGATGCATCTGAAAAATAAAAACAAGCTTGACTGCAGACCTATTCATAAAGCTCCCAACTATGCAATAGGAAAGATCATCTCACGAGCGTACTGCTTCCTAAAGAGACTGAACGTCTACTACACTCTACCCCCCCCCCAGAGAAGCCCCCCCCCCACCCCAAAATGGACATCCACAAACTGGAGCCCCTCCCACGTTCCCTCCAGCACAGGAGACCATCGCTAACTGGGACGCTCACATCCCCCTCAGAAAGCCAACATCCAATAGAGGAGAAAAGAAGGACAAAGCAGTGACCCATCATGCAAAGCCAGTGCTGTGTGACAGAAGAACTGAGAATGGAGCATCTCTAGTTAGATAGGTCACTCTCCCATCAATCAACCTTCCTCCAAGAAAAACATCCATACTCCCTCCATACAATGAGCTCCCTCTTGTGCCCACTAAGAACAGGCAGAGTTTACCAGACTCCCGCCCCTAAACAATAAGCCTCCACAATACAAATACTTCTCACCATCATACCCTTCGGCAGATACTTAACTTTGACAGCCACTCCCAAGATCTTCTTTTCTTTTGTACACTAGACGTCTCACCCGGATGTCAACAGCCATACAGCAATGCCATGACAGTCAAAGAGAAGTAGTCACAACCATCCACGGAGCACCACGATGCAGTACTGGATCCATCTGCAACTACAAACAAACAAAGCACCCAACTAGACAACATGAACAAAGACCTCACCAGCATATTAAACAGAAGGAACACCAATTAACCATTACACTCCCCCCCCTCAGACAAGCAACACCCACTCCAAACACTCATCCACATATTACTGCCCACCACAGCAGGAGACCGTCGCTAACTAGGATGCTCACATTCTCCTTGGAAAACCACAACCACATAGAAGATGGACAAAGAATGCAGTGGTGACCTGTCATGCAAACCCAGTGCTGTGTGTGAGAGAAGAACGGAGAATGGAGCATCTCGAGTTACAGACAGGTTGCTCTCCCAGCAATTAGCCCTCCCTCAGGGGACACACACACACTCCCTCTGTACAACAAGCTCCCAACCACGCTTCAAAAGCCTATTAAGAACACGAAGAATTTAGAAGACTCCCACCCCTAAACAAGAAGGCTCAACGGCACAAATACTTCGGACCATCAAACCCTCCAGTAGATACTTAACTTTGACAGCCATTCCCGCTCTCAAGATCTTCTTTGCCTTCATATGTGGGCCTTCGGTTTCATCCATCGGCATCTGTACAACAATGCGGTGACGGTCAAAGAGTAGTAGTCGTGACATGGACTCATCTGCAAATAAAAAAAAAAAAAGCTTGACTGTAAACCTCAGTTATACACTCTACTCACCTAACCTACATAGGACTTGCTTGACAGGGAATGCCTACTACACATTACATCCCCCTCACATAACCCCACCCCAAATGCTCTCATACACATGGAAAATGGCTAAATTTCTACATACTGATGGCCCTCCCCCTTTCCCTACACCACAGAGGCCCATCGCTAACTAGGATTGGCACATCCGCCTCAGAAAACCACAACCATGTAGAGGAGAACACAAGAATGAAGTGGTGACCAGTGATGCAAAATGGTGTGTAAGAGAGAAGAACTGAGAACAGAGCATCTCTAGTTACAGACAGGTCACTCTGCCAGCAGTCAACCTTCTTCCAGGAAATAAAGCACACTCCCCCCAGTAATGAGCTCCCATCCACCCCTCACGTGCCCATTAAGAATGAGTAGAATTTAGAGAACTCCCATAAGTAAAGAAAGAGCCTCAAGATCAAAAATCCTTCTGACCATCAAACCCTTTGGCATATACTTATCTTTGGAAATTGGACAGGAGCTGCCCCTCAAGAGCCTCTTCACCTTGATAGACAGGCCTTCATGCCCAGATGTTGAAATTATTCCTAAACATATAGCGATGGTGTGACAGAGAAGGAAAATATTCACAACCCTCAGGTCACAGTGCAACTCAGTACCGGATGTGGACACAGCTGCAGATACAAAGAAAGTTTGACTGTAAACATGGTTTATTAACTCTACTCAGGGGGCTCCAGACAATTGAATAGAAAAAATACAAAAGGGGCATACAGATGAGGTTAAGAGAAGAAACGCTTACTAAATATTAGTTTCCTCAGACCAGTCCCCACCTAACCCAGACAGAAAATTTCTATGCTTCTACAACATCCAACACCATGGACATGCTATCAGTACTAAATATGTGTGTTTGACAGTAGGGGGTGTCGGGGTTGGTCGGGGGGGTAAGCGAGCCGGGGGTGTCGGGTTTGGCGGGTGGGAAGGTGTCGGGGTCAGTGAGGGGTGAGGTGTGGGGGTTGGGGTTGGTCAGGGGGTGTTCGGTTTGGTGGGGGGGGGTAAGGTGGGGGGTGTTGGGTTTGGTTGGGGGGGGTGAGGAGGGGGGTCGGGGTTGGTTGGGGGGGGAAAAGTGAGGTGGGTGTGTCAGGTTTGCTCTACGGGGGGTGAGGTGTGGGTGTTGGTCATGGGGTGTTGGAGTGGGTAGGGGGAGAGGTGGGGGTGTTGGGTTTGCCTGGGGGGGTGAAAATGTGAGTCGGGGTTGGTCGAGGGGTAAGTGAGGTGGGGGTGTCGGGGTTGGTCGAGGGGTAAGTGAGGTGGGGGTGTCGGGTTTGGTCAGGGGGGTGAGGTGGGGGTGTCGGGTTTGGTCAGGGGGGTGAGGTGGGGGTGTCGGGTTTGGTCAGGGGGGTGAGGTGGGGGTGTCGGGTTTGGTCAGGGGGGTGAGGTGGGGGTGTCGGGTTTGGTCAGGGGGGTGAGGTGGGGGTGTCGGGTTTGGTCAGGGGGGTGAGGTGGGGGTGTCGGGTTTGGTCAGGGGGGTGAGGTGGGGGTGTCGGGTTTGGTCAGGGGGGTGAGGTGGGGGTGTCGGGTTTGGTCAGGGGGGTGAGGTGGGGGTGTCGGGTTTGCTCTCTCCCCATCCAACAGACCCCGCACTCGCTCAGCTGTCTGCTCCCTCCCCACCTCCAACTGACCCAAGCAACGTCGGGCCCTTATGCTAGTAAATAGATAGATAGATAGATAGATAGATAGATAGATAGAAGTCAAATGGTGTATGTATGTATGTATGTATGTATGTATGTATGTATGTATGTATGTATGTATGTATGTAAGCTTACTCCTTCCACACCGTTTGAGCTACAGACTTGAAATTTGGTACAGTTAGAGGTCTTGGGGTCCAAATGGTCATAAGGGTTGAAAATTTTTCAAATCTCACCTCTGACGCCCCCCAGGGGTGAAATTATTTAAAGGCCAGTCACATCAGCTGGGCAGCTGCTGTTCTCTGTGACATAGTTCTGATGTCATAATACCCCCTCCAACAGACACCGCACTCGCTCAGCTCTCTGCCCCTCCCTCCTCCAACGGAACCCCGGAATCCCTCAGCTCTGCGCCCCCTCCCCACCTGCAACGGACCCCGGAATCCCTCAGCTCTGTGCCCCCTCCCCACCTGCAACGGACCCCGGAATCCCTCAGCCCTGTGCCCCCTCCCCACCAGCGACAGACCGCGGATTCCCTCAGCTCTGTGCCCCCTCCCCACCTGCGACGGACCCAAGTTGGGTTTGGTCTGTCAGGGGGTGAGGTGGGGGTTTCGGGTTTGGTCGGGGGGGGGGTAAGTGAGCCGGGGGGTGTCGGGTTTGTTCTGGGGGGGGGGGTGGGAAGGTGTCTGGGTGGGTGGGGGTTGGTCGGGGGGGTAAGTGAGCCAGGGGTGTCTGGTTTGGTCGGGGGGGGGGTAAGTGAGCCGGGGGTGTCTGGTTTGGTCGGGGGGGGGGGGGTGGTGGGAAGGTGGCGGGGTGGGTGAGGGGTGATGTGTGGGGGTTGGGGTTGGTCAGGGGGTGTTCAGTTTGGTGGGGGGGGTAAGGTGGGGGTGTTGGGGTTGGTCGAGGGGGGTGAGGAGGGGGTGTTGGGGTTGGTCAAGGGGGGTGAGGAGGGGGTGTTGGGGTTGGTCAAGGGGGGTGAGGAGGGGGGTTGGGGTTGGTCGAGGGGTAAGTAAGGTGTGGGTGTCGGGATTGTTTGTGGTGGTAGGTAGGGATGTCAGGTTTGGTTGGGAGGGAAAGTGAGGTGGGTGTGTCAGGTTTGGTCTACGGGGGGTGAGGAGTGGGTGTTGGTCAGGGGGTGTTGGGGTGGGTAGGGGGAGACGTGGGGGTGTTGGGTTTGGCTGGGGGGGTGAAAATGTGAGTCGGGGTTGGTCGAGGACTAAGTGAGGTGGGGGTGTCAGGTTTGGTCAGGGGGGTGAGGTGGGGGTGTCAGGTTTGCTCTCTCCCCCATCCAACAGACCCCACACTCACTCAGCTGTCTTCCCCCTCCCCACCTCCAACTAACCCAAACAACACCGGGTATTTTCGCTAGTAACACATAAATCAAACACACTCTGAACAGCCTGAAATGAAAGAAAAGCATATTATACAGAAAGAAGGAAGGAAAGAAAAACAGTATATTAACCACAAATACATCATTGTTACCCCCATATCAATACTCACCATGACTCTAAACACCCATACAAGTGCCTATGCACATCTCTTTGCAGCACCACAAAGCTGAATGACTTCCTCTGACAAGAGCCCAGCTTATATACTGCCTAAGCTCCGCCCTCCATTTCCCAGCATGCCTTGGAAGCCAAAGGCAGCTATAAAGACAGACTCCAGTGACCCAGAAACCCTTTAGTTCATTTCTACTTTAGCAGCAGCAAGCACTGTTCCTCTAAGACTCAAATGCTATCAACAGGTAATTACGCTATTTGAGGTTCCTAAAAAGGAAATGCTACCTAGACAGAAGACAGGAATCCACAGTAGGTGCAGTTGGAGGCTGCTGAAAGAGACACCTCAACGGTGCTGAGGGTTGTCTTTGTAGTGTGAGAGGGTATTTGGGGGGGGGAGGGCTGCAGGAATGGAAAGATGACTTCACTGGTGGTTGAGGGCATATCTACAGCCTCACACTCAAAATGGAGGGCAGTGTCACTCCCTGTCACGCTGCCCAGGCAGCTGCCACAGTCCAGAGATACTGCACCATCCCCATGACCAACTTTAGGGCAAATCGCAACCTGTGCAAATTTATACTTTCCCCCAGACTACCCCCCACCTCCATCACCTGCACACCCCACTGCCTCCTCCAAGTGTTTAATTTACATAGACAAAGGTCACAGAGCTCAGCCCCAGCACACACTAATCATTGTATAGGCAGCCAGGGGTTCGCACCAAGCTCTTAAGGCAAAAACACCAACACCCCCTGCAGCATCACAGCCATAAGGGTTGCATAGAGTATTGCCACCCTTACGCCACTGCTGCTGCTGCAGCTTGTGGTGCTGGGCACACAGCATGCAGCTCAAGGGGGACTTCATGCTGTCACACAGGGGACTGTATCTTGCCAGAGCTCACAGCCCTCTGGCCGCTCGTGGCTCGCCAGAGGCAACATTTCATATTTCGGGGGGAAGGCAATTTTAAGCATGAGTCCAGGGGGCTATTTGAGGATCTCAAAATGCCAGGTTTATTGCACATAATAACTTGGATACAGTATTCCTGTCAGCTAAATCCTAATTCTTATATTTAAAAAAACATAAATTTAAAATGTGGCTTTAATTGGAATTTGTATATATATTTAAGTTTAGAAGAGTCAGGAGCTAATTCAGCAAGACATTTCCCCCTCCCAGGCTTGAAGGTGTCAGTTCTGGAGCGTTAACACAGATATCAGAAACAAAAGTTTGATATTTTGTACTCTATCTTTGTATATATCTGTACTAAACTGAAAAAAATAAGCAAAGTTTACTTAACACACACTATGTTACTGCCATTAGGTAGTCAAAATGAAGTAAATGCATTTTTAGTGCAGTAAAAAAACATTCACTAAAATAAACAAACAAACATGATTAATGTGTTGTTTTCTCTTTTATTATGTAAGGAAATTAATTTTTCTAAATATTTTTGCATTTATGGTTACCAATCAAAATCATGTACATGACTCACTAACATTTGATTCCATCATGGCTATTTGTATCATACATGGAACCATATTTATTTTCAAACAAATGTTAAGTTATTTTACAAATATCACTAAAAAGACAATTTGAAAATAAGCAACCTTCAGCTAGAAGCAGAATTTAATTTTCTAGCACGATACTATTATTTGATTGTCTGACTTTTATTATCATATTGTGCTTTGTCATTGTTATGTTAAATAATGAATGACAATTATGCCAGCCAGGACAGGTTAGTCATTTTATAACTAATTTCTACTTAATTTTACTACTAAAAGAATTAAATTTATGAGCTGCACAGACCACAGAAAAAAATAAACTAACAGAACTCTAATCCTTAAACTTTTAAATGAACCATGCACACATAGTCTCTGCAATTTTATGTGTGTTCGGTGCAATTTTAAAATTGGTGCAATTTTATGTGTGTTCGGTGAGTGAGAGACAGCACACTCTCACTTTAATCTAGAGGCTGTTCAGTCCAGCAGCACACTCAGCATCTCCCACTCATGACCCAGACACAACATCACAGACTCCTGTCACCCCCACCCCCACCCCAGCTCAGCAGAAACCATGTACAAAGACAGGGGGCTTGTGACACCCCCAACAGCAGTCCCTGCCCCCTGTGCAACAGACAAGAGGTTCCCAGGACCAGCTTTACCAGGGGCCTGCTCCAAGTGTGGGGAGGGGGAAAGAGTAGGTGCACACGAACAGAGGGCACCAGGGAGCCATGGTCCTATTGCTTCTAATATTACTTTCTACAAGCCATAAGAGCAAGAAACACCCTTCTTTCTCAGCAGGACAGTAATCAGGATACATCTTCTGTACCCATTCGTCCATATTCTCTCAGACATGTCTGGCTTTTTGGATTAAAAATAGCATGGGGGAATTTGTAAATATATAAAACTAGCGAAAATACCCAGCATTGCTCGGGTCCGTTGGAGGTGGGGAGGGGGCAGAGAGCAAACCTGACACCCCCACCTCACCCCCCCCCCAACCAAACCCAACACCCCCACCTCACTTAACCCTCGACCAACCCCGACTCACATTTTCACCCCCCCACCCAAACCCAACACCCCCACGTCACCCCCCCACCAACCCCAACACCTCACCCCCATAGACCAAACCTGACACACCCACCGCACTTTCCCCCCCAACCAAACCCGACACCCCTACCTACCACCACAAACCTGACACCCACACCTCACCTACCCCTTGACCAACCCCGACCCCCCTCCTCACCCCCCCAACCAAACCCAACACCCCCTGACCAACCCCAACACCCACACCTCACCCCTCACCCACCCCGACACCTTCCCACCCCCCCAGACCAAACCCGACACCCCCGGCTCACTTAGCCCCCGGTCAAACCTGACATGCCCACCTCACCCCCTGACCAAACCTGACACCCCTACCTCACTTACCCTCCGACCAAACCCAACTCGGGTCCATCGGAGGTGGGGAGGGGGCAGAGAGCTGAGCGAGTGTGGGGTCCGTTGGAGGGAGGGGGCAGAGAGCTGAGCGAATGCAGGGTCCGTTGGAGGGGGTATTATGACATCATAGCTATGTCACAGAGAACAGCAGCTGCCTAGCTGATGTGATTGGCCTTTAAATAATTTCACCCCTGGGGGGGGCGTCAGAGGTGAGATTTGAAAAATTTTCAACTCTTACCCTGATTAGGACCCTAAAACCTATAACTCTACCAAATTTCAAGTTTCTAGCTCAAACGGTGTGGAAGGAGTAAGTGTACGTACATACACGCACACATGCATACACCATTTGACTTTTATATATAGAGATGCCTTGAATTCCCCCCCATGCAGTGTGCAGCACCGCTTACAGGTCTGCTGACCAGATTCAGCTGCTTGAATGGGGCCTCTGGCAGTGAAAGCCCCTCCCCAACCACTTCAGATCACTGGCCAGGGCCCTCCTTCGGCTGTAGATGCGTACAGTATTTGGGACACCCCCCCCTTGGTCCTAGGAGGAGTACTCGTGAGAACACACCTCTTGTTTTTTGGGGGGGAATAGTATTCAGGACACACCACTTGTTTCCAGGGGGACTACAATTAATGTCAGGAGGAGTACTATTGATGAAACACCCTGTTTGTCTGGAGGGGACAGGGTTTAAACACACCGCTTGTTTCCAGAAGGGACAATATTAATGACACACCATGTTTCTGTGGGGGACAGTATTCAGGCAACACCCCTTATTTGCAGGGGGACTCCGGAGGGGATAATATTAATGATACACCCTTTGTTTCCAGAGGGGACAGTCTTCAGGACACACCTTTTGTTTCCAGAGGGGACACTATTAATGACACACTACGTTTCGGGCGGGGGACAGTATTCACACTACACCTCATGTTTGCAGCGGGAATACAATTCATGTCATACATTTTATTCTCAGGAGTACTGTTAATGATACACCCCTTCTTCTTGGAGGGGACACTACTCAAACCCAGCTCTTGGTCGCAGAGGGGGACAGTATTCAGGCAACGCCTCTTCTCTTCAGGGGGACTACAATTCATGACACAGCCCTTGTTTCCAGAGGGGACAGTATTCATGACACACCATGTTTCGGGGGAGGGAGGGAACAGTATTCAGCCAACGCCCCTTGTTCCCAGAGGGGTCTGTAATCAGCATACCTCTCTCCTCGCTAGTGGGGACAATATTTGTGACACACCTCATGCTCCAGGAGAAGTATTATTGATAAACAGCCCTTGTTTCTGTGGAAGGACATTATTTGTGACACCACTCTTTTCCAGAGAGGATAATTTTCAAGACTCACTTCTTGTTCACACTCAGGACACTATTCAGTACACACCCTTGTTCCCAGGGGAGCATTACTGATATCCCCCTCCCAGCAAGGAGTGTGTTAGTATTTAGGACACACCCTCTTTTCCAGAGGACACTGTTTTCATAAATCATCGCTTGGTGCCACAAGGGACAGTAATCAGGACACATCCCCTGTTCGCAGTAGGAGCACTATTAATTATACACCCCGTCTTCTTGGAGGGGACACTATTCAACCCCAGCTCTTGGTCGCAGAGGGGACACTATTCAGAACACACCTTTTGTTTCCAGAGGGGACAGTATTTAGAACACACCATGTTTCTGCCAAGGGACAGTATTCAGACAACACATCTTGTTTTCAGGGGGCCTACAATTCATGACACACTCCCTTGTTTCTGAAGGGAACGGTATTCATGACACACCCCTTGTTTCCAGCGGGGGTAGTATTCATGACACACCATGATTCTTCAGGGAACAGTATTCACACAACATCTCATGGTTGCAGCGGCACCCTCCCTTGTTTCTGGAGAGGACAGTCTTCATGACACATCCCTTGAGTCCAGAGGGGACAGTATTCAGGACACACAATTTTTCGGGAGGGGGGACAGTTATCAGAACACACCTCTTGTTTCAAGGGGGACTACAAGTCTCGATAACGACTGTGCCTTTCAGATACAATGACACACCCCTTTTGTCTAGAATTACCATATTTCAACATTAAAAAAAAAGGACACGGGGGGGATGGATAGGGGCTTCCCTCCCCAAACAGCCTGCCCCTATCTTCTCCCTCCCACTTCCTGCCCCCCTCAGAATCCCCAACGCCCCTGCTCCTTGCCCTAACTGCCCCCTCCTGAGATTCCCCCCCACCCTAACTGCCCCTCTTGGACTCAGAACACCCCCTCCCCCAAAAAACAGGTTTTAAATGAATCACTCACAGAGGTTTAGTGTGTTCATAAAAAATGTTTATTGCTTTTAGAAAAAGGGAACACTAATTTACTTTATGTGATCTGTATGACAATAGACATGTTTAAAAAAATGTTTCCAAAGCTGGTAACATTTCATAGAGATTTAGGCTTTTATATCTTACTACAGTACTGATTTTGCTGGAGGTTCTCTTAAAACTAGTTTTATCAGATAGCTGGACAAATAGAGTTTTCCCTTCTTTACTGCTATCTGGAAGAAGAAAGGGATGGACAGAAAGGACAGGAAGACTTTGGAAGCAAGTTTTTTTTTTAAACTAGAGTAATTAAAATGTGTATTTTAGGTAAGGGTGGTCTTTTGGAAGATTTATTTTGCAAAACTATAGCCTTAAATGCTTCAATGTTCAAACAAAGATTGCATACCTTTTTAGATGCATAAGGATTTTTTTTAGAGATGTGATTTTATAATCTTCACCAACCCACTAATTAAATATTTTTAAAGCAAATGTTAAACTAAGGTCCTGTAGACCTTGGGCAAACTGAGGCCTGTGGGCCACATGTGGCCTGCCAGCCATTTCTATCCAGCCCACGGGGGCGTGGTGCTGGTGATCCTGTGCTCCCCAGACGGAGTGCCAGGTGGTGCATGGCCCCGCGTTCCCGGGCCAGCCGAGCACAGGGAGCTGCGGAACCCCGCGCTTTGGGGACAGGCCGAGCGCGGCTCGCCCATGAGGGCCTGGGCTGGGGGGCAAACCGAGCAGAGCACAGCCCCGGGCTGGGAGGGGGCGGGCTGAATGCAGTGTGCCTCCCCAGCGGGGCCCTGCACTGGGGCGCTAGGCAAAGTGCCCAATCACCACAGGGTCCCCGGGTGGAGCACCGCTCGCTGCAGGGACCCTACACCAGGGCGCCGGGCAGAGCACCACTCGCAGGGAACCCGGGGACACACCCCCTCCCAGCCAGGGCAGAGTGCCACTCGCCGCAGGGCCCCCAAGGTGGAGCACTGTGAGCCGCAAGACACACACACCCCCGGAGCGCTGAGAGCCGTGGGGCAGGGTGCCCGGCAGAGTGTGACCAGCTATGGGCCCCGCGCCAGCTGGAGTGTCCACTAAACAAGGTAAGCAATAGGGATGGGGGGGGCTTAGTTGGTGGGGTGGGGGTGGTTAGGGGCAGGGGTCTAGGGAGGGGTCGGTCAGGGAAAAAAGAGCAGGGGGGGTCTAGATGGGGGTAGGTTCCAGGGGGGGGCACAGTAGGGGGGTCTCCGGAAAGGACAATCAAGGGGCAAGGGGGGGGTTGGATGGGTCTGGTTTCTAAAGGGGCCAGTCGGGGGTGGGAAGTGGGTGGGGGCCAGGCTCTTCGGGGAGGCACAGCCTTCCCTACCTGGCCCTCCACAGAAATTTGAGCCCCCATGTGGCCCTCGGGCCAAAAGCTTTGCCCACCCCTGCTGTAGACTGATAGGTTCTGAGTAAATATTACAGTAATGCACGCCTGTTTGTCAGTAAATTCAGAAACTGACAATATATACCTTGGGGTTGGCAAATGCCTGTTAAAGAGCCATTCAAGTAGTAATGAAGTTATGTTAACAAAAACATCCAGCTTGCCAGACCTATTAACTTTAAAACTACTGGATTCCCCAAACTCACCAGGATAGAGAAAAAAATCACGGCCATTTGCAACTATTTAAAAAGTCGTCCCGGACAGCGTTTTAAACCCCCAAATGCCGGACATGTCTAGGAAAAAACAGACACATTGTAACTGTAATCCCCCCACCCCCCTCTATGAACAGAGACTCAGTGATCATTTATCTCATGGAGCAACAGTGATATCAGTTACCCAGTCGGGCTAATGCACAAAGCAGTTCCCTCATGGAGCAACAGTGACAGTAGCTGGCCACTTAGTGTAAATTACACAGAACATTTCCTTAATGGAGCAAAAGAGCATTTCCTTAAGGAGCCACAGTGACACTGGGTGTTGTGAGCCAGAGAGCAGCAGCAGAGTGGCAGATGGGAGGTATATACACCCTAGGACAGGGGTTGGCAACCTTTCAGAAGAGGGGTGCAGAATCTTCATTTATTCACTCTAAAATGTATTACTGCCACTCAAAACTTATAGAAAGAGACCTTCCAAAAACATTAATATAAGTCTTTATGTACAATAGTTTAGTTAAAAGTAAATATGTTTTTAAAATGTTTAATTTAATTTTAAGTGAAGCTTCTTATATATTAAAAGGCAGAGCCCCCTGGGCCCGTGGCCAGGACGCAGGCAGTGTGAGTTCCACTGAAATCAGCTCGTGTGATGCCTTCCAACTACATGAATGGAAATACCTTCCTAGGAGAAAGAAAAAAGAAAGTCACACATTCAACAGCTGTAGAACAAATACTTACCGTATTTTTCGCCCTATAGGACGCTCCGGCGTATAAGACGCCCCCGAGTTTTTAAATAAAAAAGCCAGACCAAAAAAAAAAAAAGTGCCTCGCTCTCCCGTCCCCGCCGCGCGGGCGGGCTGCTGGGAGCGCGCCGCTCTCCCGTCCCCGCCGCGTGGGCGGGCTGCTGGGAGCGCGCCACTCTCCCGTCCCCGCCGCGCGGGCGGGTGCTCCCAGGGGCCCCGGGGCCCGAGCTGCTCTCGTTCCCCGCCGGCCCCGAACACATGCGGGTGGGCTCGGGGTGGAAGCGCCGCCCCGCCCCGCCCGCCGGGCCACCTGCAGCCGCCCCAGCTCCAGCTGCCCGGTGAGTGTTTCATATATTCGGCATATAAGACGCCCCCCCTAATTTTGAGATTATTTTTGGGGGTTAAAAAGGCATCTTATATGCCGAAAAATACGGTAACATCTAAAACACACACACACACACACACTTGACATGTACCCAGTGATACAGCTGCCATCTTGACACAGAACAGCCCATCACCAAAACACGATTGATAACCATATTTAACCTGCAAACCTAATCTCAAATCAACTTCCATTTTGGGAAACAAGTACTTCATATCCCCCGCAGTCATACTTCAACTTCACTGGTTCTTTGCCAAATTGGATCTGGACGCATTTGCAAATAAAAACAAAATTGACTGCAAACCGACCTCACAAAGCTCTCAACTACATGCTGTGAAAGATGACCTCACCTGCATATGGCTTCCTGAAGAGAAGGAACATCTATTACATTCTACACCCCCTCAGAGAAGCCCCACACACCCCAAACACAGTCATCCAGATACTGGTGGCCCTCCCCATTTCCCTCCACCACAGGGGCCCATCGCTAACTCGGATGCTCACATCCTCCTTGGAAAACCAACACCCAGTACAGGAGAAAAGAAGGATGAAGCGGTGACCCATCATGCAAAACCAGTGTTGGGTGTGACAGAACAGAGAACGGAGCATCTCTAGTTATAGACAGGTCACTCTCCCAGCAATCAACCTTCCCTCAGAGGAAACTCATGCTACGGCCTTACAACAAGCTCCCACCTAACCCTCAAGTTCCTATTAAGAACGGTCAATGTTTAGAGGACTACCATCCCAAACAAGAAACCTCAACAGCACAAATACTTCTGATCATCAAACCCTTCGGCAGATACTTCACTTTGACAGATGTTCCCAGTCTCAAGATCTTCTTTTCCTTTGCACACGGACCTTCTCGCCCATGCCTCAACATCCACACAGCGATGCCGTGAAGACCAAAACAACGCAACAGTACCGGACCAGGATGCATCTGCAAATACAAACAAAGCTTCACTGCCACGCTACTCAGAAAGCACCCAACTACACAACATGAAAGAAGACCTCACCTGCATACTAAACATGCTACTACCCCTTACGCCCTTCCTCAGAGAAGCACCCACCCACCCCAAACACTCATCCATTATTGCTTCTCCCTACATGTCCCACCACTGCACAAGCCCATCACTAACTAGGATGCTCACATTCTCCTCAGAAAACCACAACCAATGGAAGAGGGACAAAGGAAGAAGTGGTGACGTGTCATGCAAACCCAGTGCTAGGTAAGACGACAAACTGAGAACGGAGCATCTCTAGTTACAGACAGGTCACTCTCCCAGCAATCAACCTTCTGTCAGGGGAAACTCAGGCTCCCTCTGTACAAAGAGCTCCCATCCAACCTTCACATGCCCATTAAGAATGGGCAGAGTTTAAAGACAGAATTTAAAGAACTAAACAAGGAGGCTTAACAGCACAAATACTTCTGACCATCAAACCCTTCAGCAGATACTTAACTTTGACAGCGGCTTTGGCTCCGGCTCTCAAGATCTTCTTTTCCTTTGTACACTGGCCGTCTCTCCCATACGTCGACATCCATACCGAGATGCTGTGACTGTCAAAGAAAAGTAGTCACGAGCACTCCATGGGAAGACACAATGCAGGACTGGATCCAGATGCATCTGCAAATACAAACAAACCTTCACTGCAAACCTACTGACAAAGCACCCAACTACACAACATGAAAGATGACCACACTTGCATACTAAACATGCTACTACCCATTACACCCCGCCTCAGAGAAGTGCGCACCCACCCCAAACACTCATCCATTATTGCTTCCCCCAGCATGTCCCACCACAGCACGGGCCCATCGGTAACTAGGATGCTCACATTCTCCTTGGAAAACCAAAACCATGTAGAAGATGGACAAAGGATGAAGTGGTGACCTGTCATGCAAACCCAGTGCTGTATAAGAAGGGACAACTGAGAACGGAGCATCTCTAGCTATAGACAGGTCACTCTCCCAGCAATCAACCTTCCCTCAGGGGAAACTCACGCTCCCTCTGTACAACCAGCTTCCACCCACCCCTCACTTGCCCATTAAGAACAGGCAGAGTTTTGAGTTTAGACTCCTGTCCCTAAACAAGAAGCCTCAACAGCACAAATACTGCTGACCAAACCTTTTGGCATTACGTAACTTTGACAGCTGCTCCGAAGATCTTTTTTCCCTTTGTATGTGGGCCTTTGCTCTCATATACATCAGCATCCATATGACAATGCAGTAACTGTCAACGAAAAGTAGTCACGACTCTCTATGGAATGAGACTACTCGGTACCAGATTCTCACACATCTGCAAATTAAAACAAAGCTTGACTGCAACCCTCAGTTATAAACTAATCACAAAACTCCCAAAACCACAATATGAAAGATGACCTCACCTACATACTGAGAGGGAACACCTACTACACATTACACACACACCCTCACAGAACCCCACCCCAAACACTCTCATCCACATGGAAAATGGCTACGCTACTACATACCGATTGGCCCTCCCAGTTTTCCTACACTACGGAGACCTATTGCTAACTAGGATGCTCACATCCTCCTTAGAAAACCACAACCATGTACAGGAGAACACAAGACTAAAGTGGAGACCAGTGATGCCAACCCAGTGCTGTGTAAGAGAGAAGAACTGAGAACAGAGCATCTCTAGTTACAGACAGGTCACTCTCCCAGCAATCAACCTTCCTCCAGGGAAAACATGCACTCCATCTGTACAATGAGCTCCCTCACATGTCCATTAAGAATAAACAGAACTTAGAGAACTCCCGTCCGTAAACAAGGAGCCTCAACAGCACAAATACTTCTGACCATTAAACCCTTCAGCAGATACTTAACTTTGACGGCCACTCCTGCTCTCAAGATCTTCTTCCCCTTTGTACGTAGACCTTCACTCTCATATGTCGGCATCCATATGACAATGCTGTGACGGTCAAAAGAAGTAGTCACAACCCTCCACAGAAGGAGACTACTCGGTATTGGATCCAGAGGAATCTGCAAATAAAAACAAAGCTTGACTGAAAACTTACTCACAAGGATCCCCAACCACATGATATGAAAGACGACCTCACCTGCATACTGCTTCCTGAGGAGAAGGAAGATCTACTACAGTCTCAGCCCCCCGCAGAGAAGCACCCATCCACCCCAAACACTCTCATCCACATACTGGCAGCCCTCCCACTTTTCCTCCACTAGGGCCCATCATTAACGAAGATGCTCACATCCTCTTCAGTAAACCAACACCCAGCAGAGGAGAAAAGGAGGATTAAGCAGTGACCTCTCATGAAAAACCAGTGCTGTGTAAGAGAAGAACAGAGTATGTCTAGTTACAGACAAGTCACTCTCCCAGCAATCAACATTTCTCCAGGGGACATTCGTGCTCTCTCCATACAATGAGCTCCCTCACATGCCCATTAAGAAAGGGTAGAGTTTAGAGGACTTCTGCACCTAAACAAGCACAATAGCACAAACACTTCTGACCGTCAAACCCTTTGGCAGATACTTAACTTAGACAGCCACTCTCAGAATCTTCTTTCCCTTGGTACATGAGCCTTCACTCCCATACATTGGCATCCATACAGCAATGCCGTGATAGTCAAAGAGAAGTAGTCACATTAATCTCATTTCATGGAGCACTCAATATTAAATCTGGACACATCTGCAAATAAAAACAGAGCTTGACTGCAAACCTCAGTTATAAACTAATCACAAAACTCCCAAAACCACAATATGAAAGAAGACCTCACCTACATACTGAGAGGGAACACCTACTACACATTATACACACACCCTCACAGAACCCCACCCAAAACACTCTCATCCACATGGAAAATGGCCACACTACTACATACCCATTGGCCCTCCCCGTTTTCCTACACCATGGCAGCCCATCGCTAACTAGGATGCTCACATCCTCCTTAGAAAACCACAACCATGTACAGGAGAACACAAGACTAAAGCAGAGACCAGTGATGCCAACCCAGTGCTGTGTAAGAGAGAAGAACTGAGAACGGAGCATCTCTAGTTACAGAGAGGGCACTGTCCCAGCAATTAGCCCTCCCTCAGGGGAAATTCATGCTCCCTCTGTACAACGAGCTTCCACCCACCCCTCACATGCCCAGTAAGAAACGACCCAGTTTAGAGGACTTCCACCTCTGAACAAAGAGCCTCACAAACACACATTCTTCTGACCAAACCCTTCGGCAGATACTTAACTCAGACGGCTACTCCCGCTCTTAAGATCTTCTTCCCCGCGATGTCGTGACAGTCAGAGAGAAGTAGTCATGACACTCCACAGAACACCACGACACAATACCAGACCTGGATGCATCTGCAAATACAAAGAAAGTGTGACTGCACACCTACTCACACAGCACCCAACTACATGATCTCACCTACATACTAACCAAAACAAACACTTAATACCCATTACGCTTCCCACATAGATGCACCCACCCACCCCAAAACACTCTCAACCACATTTTGCTCCCCTCCCTCCATATCCCACCACAGCAGGAGCCCATCGATAACTAGGATGCTCACATTCTCCTTGGAAAACCACAACCATGTGGAAGATGGACAAAAGGATGAAGTGGTGACCTGTCGTACAACCCCAGTGCTGTGTGAGAGAGAAGAACTGAGAACGGAGCATCTCTAGTTATAGAAAGGGCACTCTCCCAGCAATCAACCTTCCTCCAGGGGAAATTCATGCTCCCACCATACAATGAACTTCCACCCACCCCTCTCATTTCCGCTAAACCGTGATGTTTCTTAGAGGACCCCCAATCCCTAAACAAGGTTCCTCAACAACACACGTTCTTCTGACCATCAAACCCTTTGGCAGATACTTAACTTAGACGGCTACACCAGCTCTTAAGATCTTCTTCCCCTTATATATGGGCCTTCACTCCTATACATTGGCAGGAATACAGCGATGCTGTTATAGTCAGAGAGAGGTAGACATGACACTCCACAGAACATCACGCCACGGTACCAGATCTGGACGCATCTGCAAACACAAATACACTTTGACTGCATACCTACTCACAAAGTACCCAACTACATGATATGAAAGATAACCACACCTGCATACTAACACCCCCCCCCCAGAGAAGCCCCCCAGACACTCTCATCCACATACTGGTGGCCCTCCCCCTCTCTCTACACCACAGGAGTCCATCATTAACTAGGATGCTCACATCCTCCTCGGAAAACCAACACCCAGCAGAAGAGAAAAGAAGGTCAAAGAGGTGAGCCAACATGGAAACCCAGTGCTGTGCGTGAGAGAAGGGAGAATGGAGCATCTCTAGTTACAGACAGGTCACTCTACCATCAATCAATCAACCTTCCCTCAGGGGAAACTCAAGCTCCCTCCACACAACAACAATCACCTCCCACCCACCACATGCCCATTAAGAATGGACACATTTTAGAGGACTCCATTCCCAAACAAGAAGCCTCAACAGCACAAATATTTCTCACCATCAAACCTTTCACAGATACTTAACTTTGACAGCCACTCCCACACCCCTCCATGGAACAATGCAGTGCAGTACCAGATGCATCTGAAAATAAAAACAAGCTTGACTGCAAACCTATTCATAAAGCTCCGAACTATGCAATAGGAAAGATCACCTCACGAGCATACTGCTTCCTAAAGAGACTGAACGTCTACTACACTCTACCCCCGCCAGAGAAGCCCCCCCCCACCCCAAAATGGACATCCACAAACTGGATCTCCTCCCACGTTCCCTCCAGCAAAGGAGACCATCGCTAACTGGGACGCTCACATCCCCCTCAGAAAGCCAACATTCAATAGAGGAGAAAAGAAGGACAAAGCAGTGACCCATCATGCAAAGCCAGTGCTGTGTGACAGAAGAACTGAGAATGGAGCATCTCTAGTTAGATAGGTCACTCTCCCACCAAACAACCTTCCTCCAACATACACACTCCCTGCACACAATGAGCTCCCTCTTGTGCCCACTAAGAACAGGTAGAGTTTACCAGACTCCCGCCCCTAAACAATAAGCCTCCACAATACAAATACTTCTCACCATCATACCCTTCGGCAGATATTTAACTTTGACAGCCACTCCCAAGATCCTCTTTTCTTTTGTACACTAGACGTCTCACCCGGATGTCAACAGCCATACAGCAATGCCATGACAGTCAAAGAGCAGTAGTCGGGACCCTCCACAGAATGACACAACACAGTATCTGATCCAGATGCATCTGCAAGTACAAACAAATCTACTCACATAACAACCCATCAACCCTAACATCCACAACATGAAAAATGACCTCATCTGCATACTAAACAGAAGGAACACCTACTATCCATTACACACACACACACCCCTCAGAGAAGCACCTCCCCACCCCAAAACACTCATCCACATATTGCTGCCCCCACCCACATGTTCACCACAGATGGGGACCATCCCCAACTAGGATGCTCACATTCTCCTTGTGAAACCACAACCACGTATAAGATGGACAAAGGATGAAGTAGTGACCAGTCATGCAAAACCACCGTTGTGGTTGAGAGAAGAACGGAGAATGGAGCATCTCTAGTTAGAAAGGTCACTCTCCCAGCAATCAACCGTCCCCCTCAGGGGAAACCTCACACTCCCTCTATACAAGCTACCGCCCACCCCTCACGTGCCCATTAAAACACAAAGACTTTAGAGGACTCCCACCCCTAAACAAGAAGCCTCAACAGCACAAATTCTTCTGCCCCTCAAACCCTTCCGCAGACACTTAACTTTGACCGCTGTTCCCGCTCTCAAGGTCTTCTTTTCCTTTTTACGCTGGCCTTCTCGCCCAGACATCAACATCTGTACAGCGATGCCATGACAGTCAAAGAGAAGTAGTCACAACCATCCACGGAGCACCACGATGCAGTACTGGATCCATCTGCAACTATAAACAAAGCACCCAACTAGACAACATGAACAAAGACATCACCCGCATACTAAACAGAAGAAACACACACAAACCCCTCAGACAAGCAACACCCACTCCAAACACTCATCCACATATTGCTGCCCACCACAGCAGAAGACCGTCGCGAACTAGGATGCTCACATTCTCCTTGGAAAACCACAACCACATAGAAGATGGACAAAGAATGCAGTGGTGACCTGTCATGCAAACCCAGTGCTGTGTGTGAGAGAAGAACGGAGAATGGAGCATCTCGAGTTACAGACAGGTTGCTCTCCAAGCAATTAGCCCTCCCTCAGGAGAAACACACACTCCCTCTGTACAACAAGCTCCCAACCACGCTTCAAAAGCCTATTAAGAACACGAAGAATTTAGAAGACTCCCACCCCTAAACAAAAAGGCTCAACAGCACAAACCATTTCGGACCATCAAACCCTCCAGTAGATACTTAACTTTGACAGCCATTCCAGCTCTCAAGATCTTCTTTGCCTTTATATATGGGCCTTCGCTTTCATGCATCGGCATCTGTACAAAAATGCGATGACGGTCAAAGAGTAGTAGTCGTTACCTGAACTCATCAATAAGACTCCTCCTGGAAACAAGCGGTGCATCCTGAATACTGTCCCCCCTGGAAACAAGCAGTGTGTCATCAATAAGACTCCTCCTGGAAACAAGCGGTGTGTCATCAATAAGACTCCTCCTGGAAACAAGCGGTGTGTCATCAATAAGACTCCTCCTGGAAACAACCGGTGTATCCTGAATACTGTCCCCCCAGGAAACAAGCAGTGTGTCATCAATAAGACTCCTCCTGGAAACAAGCGGTGCATCCTGAATACTGTCCCCCCGAAAACAAGCAGTGTGTCATCAATAAGACTCCTCCTGGAAACAAGCGGTGTATCCTGAATACTGTCCCCCCAGGAAACAAGCAGTGTGTCATCAATAAGACTCCTCCTGGAAACAAGCGGTGTATCCTGAATACTGTCCCCCCTGAAAACAAGCAGTGTGTCATCAATAAGATTCCTCCTGGAAACAAGTGGTTTTTCATCAATAAGACTCCTCCTGGAAACAAGTGGTGTATCCTGAATACTGTCCCCCCTGGAAACAAGCGGTGTCTCATCAATAAGACTCCTCTGGGAAACAAGCGGTGTGTCATCAATAAGACTCCTCCTGGAAACAAGGGGTGTGTCATCAATAAGACTCCTCCTGGAAACAAGTGGTGTATCCTGAATACTGTTCCCCCAGGAAACAAGCAGTGTGTCATCAATAAGACTCCTCCTGGAAACGAGCGGTGTATCCTGAATACTGTCCCCCCTGAAAACAAGCAGTGTGCCATCAATAAGATTCCTCCTGGAAACAAATGGTGTGTCATCAATAAGACTCCTCCTGGAAACAAGCGGTGTATCCTGAATACTGTCCCCCTGGAAACAAGCAGTGTGTCATTAATAAGACTCCTCCTGGAAACAACCGGTGTATCCTGAATACTGTCCCCCCTGGAAACAAGCAGTGTGTCATCAATAAGACTCCTCCTGGAAACAAGCGGTGTGTCATCAATAAGACTCCTCCTGGAAACAACCGGTGTGTCATCAATAAGACTCCTCCTGGAAACAAGCGGTATATCCTGAATACTGTCCCCCCAGGAAACAAGCAGTGTGTCATCAATAAGACTCCTCCTGGAAACAAGCAGTGTATCCTGAATACTGTCCCCCCAGGAAACAAGCAGTGTGTCATCAATAAGACTCCTCCTGGAAACAAGCAGTGTATCCTGAATACTGTCCCCCCTGGAAACAAGCAGTGTGTCATCAATAAGACTCCTCCTGGAAACAAATGGTGTATCCTGAATACTGTCCCCCCAGGAAACAAGCAGTGTGTAATCAATAAGACTCCTCCTGGAAACAAGCGGTGTATCCTGAATACTGTCCCCCCTGAAAACAAGCAGTGTGTCATCAATAAGATTCCTCCTGGAAACAAGTGGTTTTTCATCAATAAGACTCCTCCTGGAAACAAGTGGTGTATCCTGAATACTGTCCCCCCTGGAAACAAGCGGTGTCTCATCAATAAGACTCCTCTGGGAAACAAGCGGTGTGTCATCAATAAGACTCCTCCTGGAAACAAGGGGTGTGTCATCAATAAGACTCCTCCTGGAAACAAGTGGTGTATCCTGAATACTGTTCCCCCAGGAAACAAGCAGTGTGTCATCAATAAGACTCCTCCTGGAAACGAGCGGTGTATCCTGAATACTGTCCCCCCTGAAAACAAGCAGTGTGCCATCAATAAGATTCCTCCTGGAAACAAATGGTGTGTCATCAATAAGACTCCTCCTGGAAACAAGCGGTGTATCCTGAATACTGTCCCCCTGGAAACAAGCAGTGTGTCATTAATAAGACTCCTCCTGGAAACAACCGGTGTATCCTGAATACTGTCCCCCCTGGAAACAAGCAGTGTGTCATCAATAAGACTCCTCCTGGAAACAAGCGGTGTGTCATCAATAAGACTCCTCCTGGAAACAACCAGTGTGTCATCAATAAGACTCCTCCTGGAAACAAGCGGTATATCCTGAATACTGTCCCCCCAGGAAACAAGCAGTGTGTCATCAATAAGACTCCTCCTGGAAACAAGCAGTGTATCCTGAATACTGTCCCCCCAGGAAACAAGCAGTGTGTCATCAATAAGACTCCTCCTGGAAACAAGCAGTGTATCCTGAATACTGTCCCCCCTGGAAACAAGCAGTGTGTCATCAATAAGACTCCTCCTGGAAACAACCGGTGTATCCTGAATACTGTCCCCCCAGGAAACACGCAGTGTGTCATCAATAAGATTCCTCCTGGAAACAACCGGTGTATCCTGAATACTGTCCCCCCTGAGAACAAGCAGTGTGTCATCAATAAGACTCCTCCTGGAAACAAGCGGTGTGTCATCAATAAGACTCCTACTGGAAACAAGCGGTGTATCCTGAATACTGTCCCCCCAGGAAACAAGCAGTGTGTCATCAATAAGACTCCTCCTGGAAACAACCGGTGTATCCTGAATACTGTCCCCCCTGGAAACAAGCAGTGTGTCCTCAATAAGACTCCTCCTGGAAACAAGCAGTGTGTCCTGAATACTGTCCCCCCTGGAAACAACTGGTGTGTCATCATTAAGACTCCTCCTGGAAACAAGCGGTGTCTCATCAATACTACTCTGCCTGGAAACAAGCTATGTGTCAAAAGAACTCCTCCTGGAATAGTACTTCTCCTGCAAACAAGCGGGCTGGGGGGCCAGGGCAAGCACCAGCCAGGCTGAGTATGGTAAGCAAAGGGGGGGACTTAGCTGGTGGGGTCCCAGGGGGTAGTAGTTAGGGTGGGGGGATCTCGGGAGGGGGAGTCAGGGAACAAAGCCGAGGAAGTGATGGTTAGGGTAGGTGAGTTTCAGGAGTGGGCACTCAGGGAACAAATAGCAGGGGAGCATAGCTGGGGTGGGGTCCTGGTGGGGGCAGAGTGGGGGGGGCTCCAGAGGAGGCAATCAGGGGACAAGGTGTGGGGCGGCTGGATGGGTTGGGGATTCTGAGGGGGGGTGGGAAGTGGGTGGGGGAATCAGATAGGGTGTGGGGCCAGGCTGTATTGGGAGGCACAGCCGTCCCTACCTGGCCTCTGCACAATTTTTAACCCCAATGTGGCCCTCGGGCCAAAACGTTTGCCCACCCCTGCTCTAAACTGACAGGACAGAGCTCTCCTTTAGGCTTAAAACTCCTGCCTGCCTGAGGGACAGTGACTATATAAAATCTCTTCTAAAAAAATTAACTTCTATAAATTCGACCTAATTTCATACTGCAGACAAACCCATAGAGCAGAGGTGGGCAAACTACAGGCCATGGGACCATCCTGCCTAGCCCCTGAGCTCCTGGCCGGGGAGGCTGCCCATGGCCCTTCCCCAGGAGTCCCCTTTCCCCCACAGCCTCAGTGCAACGCACTGGTTCTGGCACTGGCGCTGCTCGGCGGGGCTGACTCTGGCGTTCTGGTCAGGGGTTCTGAAGGAGGCAGTTGGGAGTGGGGCCAGGCTGGGGAGCCACGGCCTTCCCTACCCAGCCCTCCATACAATTTTGCAACTCTGAAGTGGCCCTCGGGCCAAAACGTTTGCCCATGGCTAGTCTAGACCCAAGCCTGTGAGGATGCACAACCAGCACCGCTGCCCCTTTCCTATGAAGAGAGACAAGACCAGGAAAGGCAAGAAGAGGGAACGTGCACATCTGTGTTGGCCAACACATGAGAAAAGACAGAAAGAAACACGGGAGGAAGAAAAGCAACTTAGCACATGGAGCGACCCTCCTGATTCTTCCCAGGGCCATCTCCAGACACCAGCCGACCAAGTATGTGCTTGGGGCCACACGGCAGCGCTTGGAGGGGTTGTTTCAGCAGTGCTCAGTGGGGCTCATTTGTTTCCGCGGGGCAAACACTTGGTGCGGGGGTTGGTTTGGGCAGGGCACCACTCCAGAGGGAGGGGGGGTTGTTTCGGCAGGGTGGGCACTCGGTCGGGGGGGTTGTTTGTGCTTCGGGCAGCACGGCGGGGCTTGGAGGGGTTGTTTTAGCAGCGCTGGGTCAGGGGGGTTGTTTGTTTTGGTGGGGCAGGCACTCAGTAGGGAGGTTGGTTTTGGCAGGGCAGCACTCTGGAGGGGGGTGGTTTGTTTTGGTGGGGTGGGTGCTCAGGGGTGTTTGTTTCAGCAGCGCAGTGCTCGGGGGGGATTGTTTGGTTCGGTGGGACAGTACTCAGGGGGGCTGTTTCGGCAGGGTGGTTCTCTTTTTGGCAGGGTGGTGCTCGGGGGGTGCTTGGCTGAACAGTGAAATCCTTGCTGATCTTAAATGCAAACAAGAAGCTTACACGTGGAAGTTTGGGCAAGTGACCAGGGAGGAATATAAAACTATTGCTCAGGCATGCAGGAGTGAATTCAGGAAGGCTAAATCACAAATGGAGTTGCAGCTAGCAAGGGCTGTTAAGGGTAACAAGCAGGTGTTTTTTTTTTCCTTGTTGCTAACATACCTAAAATCAAGGGAAGTGTGGGCCCCTTACTGAATGAGGGAGGCAGAGGATGTGGAAAAAGCAAATGTACTCAATGCTTTTATTGCCTCTGTCTTCACGAATGAGGTCCACTCCCAGACTACTGCATGGGGAGGAGGTAACCAGCCATCTTTGGGAAAAGAAGTGGTTCAGGACGATTTAGAAAAGCTGGACGAGCACAAGTCCATGGGACCGGAAGCACTGCATCCAGGGCCCCCTACTCTGATCATTTGTGGGGGCCCCCTACTCTGATCATTTGTGGGGGCCCCCTACTCTGATCATTTGTGGGGGCCCCCTACTCTGATCATTTGTGGGGGCCCCCTACTCTGATCATTTGTGGGCCCTGCCACCTGACCCAGCTCACCCAACCTAAATCTCCTCCCCTCCCCACCCATCCCTGCCTGCCCCCCCCAGCTGTTGGGGTTGATCTTCCTTTACCCCCACCCAGACTCCCTGCATCTCTAACCACCTTCTCTCCCCCACCCCTGCCTGGCCTGGCCCATCCCACTGAACCTAACCTCCTCCCACTCCCAACCCAGCCTCCTGTCCCCATGCCTGACCTGCCCAGCTTAGCCTCCCCCACACCCAAACCTCCTTCCCTCCCCATCCAGCCTAGTCTCCTGCCCCCCTCCCCGCCCGCCCGCCCAGCCTGGCCTCCCCGCTGGCTACCAGGTATACCTGGGGTGGGGGTGCGACTGGTTCCCGCACGGAGCTGCATATCCATGAGTCGCTCCCACCGCACCCCCCCACCCCACGTGCTCCCCAGTGCCCCAATACATCTTTCTGATCCATCTTCCCCATCCCCCCATGCACCTCTCTGATCCTCTCGTCTGCTCCATCTCCCCCTATGCACCCCACAATGTGCTCCGCCCCCCCCACTCCCAGATCTGTTCATTCACCCTCCCCCCCCCCCACACACACATCTTCCCCACCCCCCCACTCCGCTCCCTGTCCCTTTCCTGCAGGGCTTGGGGGAAGCAGAGCCTGAGAGCAAAGATAACAGCTTCCCTTAACCCCTGGGCCTGTCTCCACGCACATGCTCACGGGGGCCGGACCCCTGCCCCTGCTATGACACAGTGCGGAGCTTGCGGGAGCGAAGCTGCCTGCCGGGCTCCGGCCACTCTCGTGCGCTGGCAGGGGCAGCGTGGTGGTGGGGGCCGGTGGCTGGCCTGCAGGTGTGTTGCCCATGCCAGCGCCAGCCGCAGCGTTGCTCCCAGCTCTGGTGGGCTTGTCCCTCTGCGGCTGCCCTGCCTGCCTCCCACCCCTGGGCTGCCATTGGCTCCTGGCCCTGGGTCTCCCCAGCCCTGCTTGCTGGCCCCTGCCGAGTGGCACTCGCTCTCTGATCGCTCCTCTGACAGGCCCAGCAACAAGGGGGGGGATGACTATGGGTACAGCTGTGTACCAGCCCCTGGACTTAAGGGGGCCCAGTACAGCTGTACCCATAGTACGCCCGTCGCTGGCCCTGACTGCATGCGAGGGTGCTAAAGGAGTTGACTAATGTGATTGCAGAGCCATTGGACATTATCTTTGAAAACTCACGGCGATCGGGGGAGGTCCTGGATGTCAGGTAAAAGGCTAATGTAGTGCCCATGTTTTAAAAAAAAGGAAAGAAGGAGGATCTAGAGAACTACAGGCCAGTCAGCCACACCTCAGTGCCTGGCAAAATCATGCAGCGTGTCCTCAAGGAATCAATCCTGAAGCACTGAGAGGAGAGGAAAGTGATCAGGAACAGTCAGCATGGATTCACCAAGGGCAAATCATGACTGAGTAACCTGATTGCCTTCTATGATGAGATAACTGGCTTTGTAGATGAGGGGAAAGCAGTGGAGGTGTTGTTCCTTGACTCTAGCAAAGCTTTTGCTACAGTTGCCCACAATATTCTTGCCAGCAAGTTAAAAGAAGTATGGGGTGGATGAATGGACCATAAAAGCTGGCTAGAAAGCTGGCTGGGTCATTGGGCTCAACAGGTAGTGATCAATGGCTCCATGTGTAGTTGGCAGCTGGTATTGAGCAGTGTTATACAGATAAAACTACACAGGATCTTTTCAGGGGACAAGACAAGAATGTCATGTTTATTCACACACACATGCGGATTCCATCATCCACGCATACCTCATTCACACATCTAAACTAATCAGATTACATCAGGGTTTTGCAGAATAACTTTTACAGCAAGGTTTACAAAATGGAGTGAGCATTTTAAAATGGAGTTTAAGACAAGTTAAAATGGAGTTTGAGTTACAATATGGACAAATGTAAGAAATGGCAGATGGTGAATAGTTACTATAGAATGGTTAACAGGGAGCAGAAGTTTCATTGTAACAGTGCAAGTTTAAATATGTTAAGTAGCAATTGGATTGAAAGTGAAATTTAGAAGGGCAGCTGCCTGAACAGCTGTGGCTCTTAAGTTTGTAAATTGTTCATGTTAAACAATTTCATTTATCAGTTCTATGGCAGAGTGCCCCAAGGACTGGTTTTATTCAAAATCTTTGTCAATGATCTGGAGGATGGTGTGGACTGCACCCTCAGAAAGTTTGCAGATGACACTAAACTGGGAGGAGTAGTAGATACACTGGAGAGTAGGGATAGGATACAGAGGGACCTAGGCAAAATTAGAGGACTGGGCCAAAAGAAATGTGATGAGGTTCAACAAGGAGAAGTGTGGAGTCCTGCCCTGAGGATGGAGGAATCCCATGCAATGCTACAGCCTAGGGACCGAATGGCTAGGCAGCAGTTCTGCAGAAAAGGACCTAGGGATTACAGTGGATGAGAAGCTGGATACGAGTCAGTATGCCCTTGTTGCCAAGAAGGCTAATGGCATTTTGGGCTGTATAAGTAGGGGCATTGCCAGCAGATCGAGGGATGTGATTGTTCCCCTCTATTCGACATTGGTGAGGCTCATCTGGAGTACTGTGTCCAATTTTGGGTCCCCCGCTACAAGAAGGATGTGGAAAAATTGGAAAGAGTCCAGAGAAGGACCACAAAAATGATTAGGGGCCTGGAGCACATGACTTAAGAGGAGAGGCAGAGAGAACTGGGATTGTTTAGCCTACAGAAGAGAAGACTGAGGGGAGATTTGATAGCTGCTTTCAACTACCTGAAAGGGGGTTCTAAAGAGGATGGACCTAGACGGTTCTCAGTGGTAGCAGACAGACCAAGGAGTAATTGTCTCGAGTTGCAGTTGGGAAGGTTTAGATTGGATAATAGGAAAAACTTTCACTAGGAGGGTGGTAAAGCATTGGAATGGGTTACCTAGGGAGGTGGTAGAATCACCTTCCTTAGAGGTTTTTAAGGTCAGGTGTGACAAAGCCCTGGCTGAGATGATTTAGTTGGGGTTGGTCCTTCTTTAAGCAGGGGATTGGGCTAGATGACCTCCAGAGGACCCTTCCAACCCTAATATTTTATGATAGCTGACAATGCCATTTAAGAATATTGGTAGTTCTGGTATATACCACAACACAGTGACCTGCTGCTCTACTATAGTCTAGCCATCAAACAGGGGACACTTCACATCACAACCCAAAAACATACAGTCTAACCACAATTCTTCCAACAAAGCACACCAAAATCTTCTCCGGTGACACCAATGTCTTCCAACTACATGAATGAAAATAGCTTCCTATGAGAAAGAAAAGAAAGTCATATATTCAATACCCATAGAACAAATGTGAAACATCTAAAACAAAAACACATGCACTACCAAGTGACATGCACCCAGTGAAACACAGTTGCCATCTTGACACAGAACAGCCCAACACAAAAACCATGACTGATAATCATACTTAACTTGCAAACCTGACATCAAACCCACTTCCACTCTGGAAAATGAGTACTTCATATCTCCTGTAATCATACTTCAACTTCACTGGTACTTTGCCAAATTGGATCCAGATACATCTGAAAATAAGAACAAGCTTGACTGCAGGCCTACTCACAAAGCTCCCAACTACACAATATGAAAGATCACCTCATCTGTATACTGCTTCCTGAAGAGAAGGAACATCTACTGCACTCTACACCCACCTGAGAAGCCTCCCTCCCAACCCCAAATACAGTGATCTACATACTGGTGGCCTTTCCCAATTCCCTCCACCACAGGCACCCATCGCTAACTAGGATGCTCACATCCTCCTCAGAAAACCAACATCCAGTAGAGAAGAAAAGAAGAAGAATGAAGCAGTGAGCCATCATGCAAATCCAGTGCTGTATGAGAGGGACGAACTGAGAATGGAGCATCTCTAGTTACAGACAGATCACTCTCCCAGCAATCAACCCTCCCTCAGGGGAAATTCATGCTTCCTCCATATATCGAGCTCCCACCCACCCCTCACGTGCCCATTAAGAAACAGCAGAGTTTAGAGGACTCCCATCCCAACACACATTCTTTGGACCATCAAACCCTTTGGCAGATACTTAACTTAGACAGCTGCTCCTGCTCTTAACATCTTCTTCCCCTTTATATATGGGTCTTCACTCCCATACATTAGCATGCATACAGTGATGCTGTGACAGTCAAAAGAGAAGAAGTGGTGGTCCGTGGAGCATCGCGACAACACTGTACCAGACCGGGACGCATCTGCAAACACAAACAAAACTTGATTGCAAACCTACTCACACTGCACCCAACTCAGGATATGAAATATGACCTCCCCTGCATACTGAACAGAACAAAAAACACCTAATATCCATTACACCTCTCACAGAGAAGTACCCATCCACCCCAAACACTCTCATCCACATATTCCTGCCCTGCCTCCATGTCCCACCACAGCAGGAGCCCATCGCTAACTAGGATGCTCACATTCTCCTTGGAAAACCACAACCATGTAGAAGATGGACAAAGGATGAAGTGTTGACCTGTCATGAAAACCCAGTGCTGTGTGTAAGAGAAAAACTGAGAATGGAGCATCTCTAGTTACAGACTGGTCATTCTCCCAGCAATCAACCCTCCCTCAGGGGAAACTCCCACTGTACTACAACAACCTCCGAACCACCCCTCACGTGCCCATTAAGAATGGGAACAGTTTAGAAGACTCCCCCACCACAACCAGAGAAGCACCCACCCATCCACATATTGCTTCCCCAACATGCTCACCACAGCAGGGGACCATCGCTAAGGAGGATGCTCACATTCTCCTTGGACAAAGGATGAAGTGGGGACCCGTCATGCAAACCCAGTGCTGTGTCAGAGAGAAGAACTGAGAACGGAGCATCTCTAATTACAGACAGGTCCCTCTCCCAGCAATCAACCTTCCTCCAGGGAAAATACACACTCCCTCCATACAATGAGCTCCCTTTTGTGCCCACTAAGAACAGGCAGAGTTTACCAGACTCCCGCCCCTAAACAATAAGCCTCCACAATACAAATACTTCTCACCATCATACCCTTCAGCAGATACTTAACTTTGACAGCCACTCCCAAGATCTTCTTTTCTTTTGTACACTAGACTTCTCACCCATATGCCAACATCCATACAACAGTGCCATGACAGTCAAAGAGAAGTAGTCACAACCCTCCACGGCTCAGCACAACATGGTACCAGATCTGGATGCATCTGCAAATACAAAGCTTGGAATACAAACCTACTCATAAAGCACCCAACTACAGGATATGAAAGATGACCTCACTTACATATTGCTTCCTGAAGAAACCCCCCTCAGAGAAGCCCCCCATATCCCAAACACACTCATCCACATACTGGTGGCCCTCCCCCTTTCCCTACACATGGGAGTCCATCATTAACTAGAATGCTCACATCCTCCTCAGAAAACCAACACCCAGCAGGAAAAAAAAAAAAGGGATGAATCAGTGACCCATCATGCAAACCCAGTGCCATGTGAGAGAAGAACTGAGAATGGAGCATCTCTAGTTAAACAGGTCACTCTCCCAGCAATCAACCTTCCCTCAAGGGAAACCTATGCTCCTGCCATACAACAACAACCTCCCACACCCACCCCTCATGTGCTCGTTAAGAATGGACAAATTTTAGAGGCTTCCCATCCCTAAACAAGAAGCCTCCACAGCACAAATACTTCTCACCATCACACCGTTCAGCAGATACTTAACTTTGACCTCTGCTCCCACTCTGAACATCTCCTTTTTCTTTGTATGCTGGACTTCTCACCCATATGCCAACATTCATACAGCAATGCCTTGACAGTCAAAGAGAAGTAGTCATGGCCCCCCACAAAATGACAGCACAGTACTGGATCCAGATGCATCTGCAAGTACAAACAAACTTTCACTACAAATCTACTCACATAACTCAGCCGCCACAACATGAAAGATGGCCTTACCTGCCTACCAAAACAGAAAAACAATTACTATGCAACACCCACACATACCCTATTGCTGCCCCCCCCCCCCCAACATGCTCACCACAGCAGGGGACCATCGCTAACTAGGATGCTCATTCTCCTTGGAAAACCACAGTCAGGTAGAAGATGGACAAAGGATGAAGTGGTGACCTGTCATGAAAACCCAGTGCTGTGTGTGAGAGAGAAGAACGGAGAGGGGAGCATCTCTAGTTAAACAATCAACCTTCCCTCAGGGGAAAACTCATACTCCCTCTGTAGAATAAGCTCCCGCCCATCCCTCACATGCCCATTAAGAACAAACAGTTTAGAGACTCCCGCCCCTAAACAAGAAGCCTCAACAGCATAAGTTCTTCTACCCCTCAGACCCTTTGGCAGATACACAACTTTGACAGCCACTCTCATACTCAGGATCTTCTTGTCCTTTGTACGCTGGCCTTCTCTCCTATACGTCAATATCCATACAAACGATGCAGTCAGTCAGTCAAAGAGAAGTAGTCACGACCCTCCATGGAGCAACACAACGCAGTACCAGATTGGGATGTGTCTGCAATGATATACAAAGCTTCACTGTGAACATACTTGCATAGCACCCAACTACACGACATGAAAGACTACCTCACCTGCATACTAAACAGAAGGAACACCAACTATCCATTATACTCCCCCCGCTCAGAGTAGCACCACCCACTCCAAACACTCATCCACATCTTGCTGCCTACCACAGCAGGAGACTAGCATGCTCACTTTGTCCTTGGAAAACCACAACCAGGTAGAAGATGGACAGAGAATGAAGTGGTGACCTCTCATGAAAACCCAGTGCTGTGGGTGAGAGAAGAACGGAGAGTGGAGCATCTCTAGTTAGACAGGGCACTCTCCCAGCAATCAACCTTCCTCCAGGGGAAATTTATACTCCCTCTGTACAATGAGCTTCCACCCGCCCCTCACATGCCCATTAAGAAATGACAGTTTAGAGGACCCCAATCCCTAAACAAGGTTCCTCAACAGCACACATTCTTTTGACCATCAAACCTTTCAGCAGATACTTAAGAGCTGGAATAGCCGTTTAAGTTAAGATCTTCTTCCCCTTATATATGGGCCTTCACTCCCATACATTGGCATGAATACAGCGATACCATTATAGTCAGAGAGATGTAGTCATGAGACTCCGCAGAACACCACGACACGGTACCAGATCTGGATGCATCTGCAAACACAAATACACTTTGACTGCATACCTACTTACAAATCACCCAACTACATGATATGAAAGAACCACACCTACATACTGCTTCCTGAAGAGAAGGAACATTTACTACACTCTAAACCCCCCTCAGAGAAGCACCCCACACCCTCATCCACATACTGGTGGCCCTCCCCCTTTCTCTACACCACAGGAGTCCATCATTAACTAGAATGCTCACATCCTCCTCAGAAAACCAACACCCAGCAGAAGAGAAAAGAAGGACAAAGAGGTGACCCAACATGGAAACCCACTGCTGTGTGTGAGAGAAGGGAGAATGGAGCATCTCTAGTTACACACAGGTCACTCTACCATCAATCAATCAACCTTCCCTCAGGGGAAACTCAAGCTCCCTCCATACAACCACCACCACCTCCCGCCCACCACATGCCCATTAAGAATGGACACATTTTAGAGGACTCCATCCCCAAACAAGAAGCCTCAACAGCACAAATATTTCTCACTATCAAACCCTTCACAGATACTTAACTTTAACAACCACTCCCACAACCTTCCATGGAACAACGCAGTGCAGTCCCAGATGCATCTGAAAAATAAAAACAAGCTTGACTGCAAACCTATTCATAAAGCTCCCAACTATGCAATAGGAAAGATCACCTCACGAGCATACTGCTTCCTAAAGAAACTGAACGTCTACTACACTCGACCCCCTCCCTCAGAGAAGCCCCTCCACCTCAACATGGACATCCACAAACTGGAGCCCCTCCCACGTTCCCTCCAGCAAAGGAGACCATCGCTAACTAGGACGCTCACATCCCCCTCAGAAAGTCAACATCCAATAGAGGAGAAAAGAAGGACAAAGCAGTGACCCATCATGCAAAGCCAGTGCTGTGTGACAGAAGAACTGAGAATGGAGCATCTCTAGTTAGATAGGTCACTCTCCCACCAATCAACCTTCCTCCAAGGAAAACATCCATACTCCCTCCATACAATGAGCTCCCTCTTGTGCGCACTAAGAACAGGCAGAGTTTACCAGACTCCCGCCCCTAAACAATAAGCCTCCACAATACAAATACTTCTCACCATCATACCCTTTGGCAGATACTTAACTTTGACAGCCACTCCCAAGATCTTCTTTTCTTTTGTACACTAGACGTCTCACCCAGATGTCAACATCCATACAGCAATGCCATGACAGTCAAAGAGCAGTAGTCGGGACCCTCCACAGAATGACACAACACAGTATCTGATCCAGATGCATCTGCAAGTACAAACAAATCTACTCACATAACAACCCATCAACCCTAACATCCACAACATGAAAAATGACCTCATCTGCATACTAAACAGAAGGAACACCTACTATCCATTACACCCCCCCCCCTCAGAGAAGCACCTCCCCACCCCAAAACACTCATCCACATATTGCTGCCCCCGCCCACATGCTCACCACAGATGGGGACCATCCCCAACTAGGATGCTCACATTCTCCTTGTGAAACCACAACCACGTATAAGATGGACAAAGGATGAAGTAGTGACCAGTCATGCAAAACCACCGTTGTGGTTGAGAGAAGAACTGAGAACGGAGCATCTCTAGTTAGACAGGTCACTCTCCCAGCAATCAACCCTCCCCCTCAGGGGAAACCTCACACTCCCTCTATACAAGCTACCGCCCACCCCTCACGTGCCCATTAAAACACAAAGACTTTAGAGGACTCCCACCCCTAAACAAGAAGCCTCAACAGCACAAATTCTTTTGCCCCTCAAACCCTTCCGCAGACACTTAACTTTGACCGCTGTTCCCGCTCTCAAGATCTTCTTTTCCTTTGTACACTGGCCTTCTCGCCCAGACATCAACATCTGTACAGCGATGCCATGACAGTCAAAGAGAAGTAGTCACAACCATCCACGGAGCACCACGATGCAGTACTGGATCCATCTGCAACTACAAACAAAGCACCCAACTAGACAACATGAACAAAGACCTCACCTGCATACTAAACAGAAGGAACACCAATTATCCATTACACTCCCCCCCTCAGACAAGCAACACCCACTCCAAACACTCATCCACATATTACTGCCCACCACAGCAGGAGACCGTCGCTAACTAGGATGCTCACATTCTCCTTGGAAAACCACAACCACATAGAAGATGGACAAAGAATGCAGTGGTGACCTGTCATGCAAACCCAGTGCTGTGTGTGAGAGAAGAACGGAGAATGGAGCATCTCGAGTTACAGACAGGTTACTCTCCCAGCAATTAGCCCTCCCTCAGGGGACACACACACACTCCCTCTGTACAACAAGCTCCCAACCACGCTTCAAAAGCCTATTAAGAACACGAAGAATTTAGAAGACTCCCACCCCTAAACAAGACGGCTCAACGGCACAAATACTTCGGACCATCAAACCCTCCAGTAGATACTTAACTTTGACAGCCATTCCAGCTCTCAAGATCTTCTTTGCCTCCATATGTGGGCCTTCGCTTTCATCCATCGGCATCTGTACAACAATGCGGTGACGGTCAAAGAGTAGTAGTCGTGACCTGGACTCATCTGCAAATAAAAAAATAAAATAAAACAAACAAACCTTGACTGTAAACCTCAGTTATACACTCTACTCACCTAACCTACATAGGACTTGCTTGACAGGGAATGCCTACTACACATTACATCCCCCTCACATAACCCCACCCCAAACACTCTCATACACATGGAAAATGGCTAAATTTCTACGTACTGATGGCCCTCCCCTTTTCCCTACACCACAGAGGCCCATCGCTAACTAGGATTGGCACATCCGCCTCAGAAAACCACAACCATGTAGAGGAGAACACAAGAATGAAGTGGTGACCAGTGATGCAAAATGGTGTGTAAGAGAGAAGAACTGAGAACAGAGCCTCTCTAGTTACAGACAGGTCACTCTGCCAGCAGTCAACCTTCTTCCAGGAAATAAAGCACACTCCCCCCAGTAATGAGCTCCCATACACCCCTCACGTGCCCATTAAGAATGAGTAGAATTTAGAGAACTCCCATAAGTAAAGAAATGAGCCTCAAGATCAAAAATCCTTCTGACCATCAAACCCTTTGGCATATACTTATCTTTGGAAATTGGACAGGAGCTCCCCCTCAAGAGCCTCTTCACCTTGTTAGACAGGCCTTCATGCCCAGATGTTGAAATTATTCCTAAACATATAGCGATGGTGCGACAGAGAAGAAAAATATTCACAACCCTCAGGTCACAGTGCAACTCAGTACCAGATCTGGACACAGCTGCAAATACAAAGAAAGTTTGACTGTAAACATGGTTTATTAACTCTACTCAGGGGGCTCCAAACAATTGAAGAGAAAAAATACAAAAAGGGGCATACAGATGAGATTAAGAGAAGAAACGCTTACTAAATATTAGTTTCCTCAGACCAGTCCCCACCTAACCCAGACAGAAAATTGCTATGCTTCTACAACATCCAACACCATGGCCCTGCTACCAGTGCTAAATACAGTAGACTCTCAATTATCCAGGATTGGATTAACCAGAATGTGGATTAACTATGAAACAAACCAAAACAAACACAAAACCAAAACAACTCGTAGGGCTGGCTCTGTCTCTGCTGCCGCCCCAAGCACACACCAAAAACAAAAAAAACACCCTACCAGGGCACAGGGCAGCCAGAATACCAATACCCCCTCCCCCCCCGGCACAGGGTGGCTGGTGAACCAAACCCCCTCTCCCCATATTTCCTATGGATGGTGATTATCCAGGATTTTATTAACCAGAATTATTTTTCCCTATCATCCTGGATAATCAAAAGTCTACTGTATGTGTGTTTAACAGAAGCTCCCCCCCACAAATACATGTCATTGTTACCCCATATCAATACTCACCATAACTTTAAACACCCATACACGTGTCTATATACATCTCTTTGCAGCACCACAAAGCCGAATGACTTCCTCTGACAAGAGCCCAGCTTATATACTGCCTAAGCTCCGCCCTCCATTTCCCAGCATGCCTTGGAAGCCAAAGGCAGCTATAAAGACAGACTCCAGTGACCCAGAAACCCTTTAGTTCATTCCTACTTTAGCAGCAGCAAGCACTGTTCCTCTTGGTGTATTAACCAGCCTTCTGTCTTACAATGCAAAATTGCAGAAGACTCAAATGCTATCAACAGGTAATTACACTATTTGAGGTTCCTAAAAAGGAAATGCTACCTAGACAGAAGAAGGGACTCCACAGTAGGTGCAGTTGGAGGCTGCTGAAAGAGATACCTCAACAGTGCTGAGGGTTGTCTTTGTACTGTGAGAGGGTATTGGGGGGGGGGAGGGAGGGTGCAGTAATGTAAAGATGACTTCACTGGTGCTTGAGGGCATATCTACAGCCTCACACTCAAAATGGAGGGCAGTGTCACTCCCTGTCACGCTGCCCAGGCAGCTACCAAAGGCCAGAGAAACTCCACCATCCTCATGCTGAACTGTAGGGAAAATGGCAACCTGTACAAACTTGTACTTTGCCCCCCAGCCCCTGCATGCCCCACTGCCTCCTCCAAGTGCTTAATTTACATAGACAAACGTCACAGAGCTCAGCCCTGGCACACATTAAGCACTGTATGGGCAGCCAGGGGTAGGCACCAAGCTCTTAAGGCAACATAACCCCCCTCAGCAGCATCACAAACATAAGGGGCGCATAGTGTATTGCCATCCTTACACCTCATAGACTTTAGAGTCAGAAGGGACCATTATGATCATCTAGTCTGACCTTCTGCACAACGCAGGGCACAGAATTTTACCCACCCATTCCTACAATATACCTCACCTATATCTGAGCTATTGAAGTTCTCAAATCTTGGTTTAAGGCCTTAAAAGGACAGAGAATCCTCCAGCAAGTGACCCATGCCCTCTACTGCAGAGGAAGGCAAAAAACCTCCAGGGCCTCTGCCAATTTGCTCTGGAGGAAAATTCCTTCCCGACCCAAATATGGTGACTGGCTGAACCCTGAGCATGTGGGCAAGACTCAACAGCCAGCCCCTCCCACCCCCCCGGACAGAATTCTCTGTAGTATCTTAGATCCCATCCTCCCCCCAACTTTCCATCTTATATCACTAGGCCACTCTATTACCATAGTCAAAGATCAACTGCCAAAATTATGTTTATGGAGGAGATGATGTGATGGGAAAACTTATCAAGCTTCGACTTGAAGCCAGATAGGTTTTTTTGCCCCCACTGCTTTCCTTGGCAGGTTATTCCATAATTTCACTCCTCTAATGCTTAGAAACCTTTGTCTAATTTTGAGTCTAAACTTCCTGTTGACCAGTTTATATCCATTTGTTCTTGTGGCCACATTAGTACTGAACTTAAATAATTCTTCTCCCTCCCTGGTATTTGTCCCTCTGATATATTTATAGGGAGTAATCATATCTCCCCTCAGCCTTCTTTTGGACAGTCTATACGAGCCCCGCTCCCTGAGTCTCCCCTCATAAGACAGGTTTTTCCATTCCTCAGATCATCTTAGTAGCCCTTCGGTGCACCTGTTCTAGTTTGAATTCATCCTTCTTAACCATGGGAGATCAGAACTGCACACAGTATTCCAGATGAGGTCTCACCAGTGTCTTATATAATGGTACTAATACCTCCTGATCCCTACTAGAAATACCTCACCTAATGCAGCCCAAGACCACATTAGCTTTTTTCACAGCCATATCACATTGGTGGCTCATAGTCATCTTGTGATCAACTAATACTCCAAGGTCCTTCTCCTCCTTTGTGACTTCCAATTGATGTGTCCCCAGTTTATAACTAAAAGTCTTGTTATTAATCCCTAAGTGCATGACCTTACACTTCTCACTATTAAATTTCATCCTATTCCTGTTACTCCAGTTTACAAAGTCATCCAGGTCTTCTTGTATGATATCCCAGTCCTTCTCTGAATTGGCAATACCTCCCAGCTTTGTGTCATCTGCAAACTTTACTAACACATTCCCACTTTTTGTGACTAGGTCAGTAATAAAAAGATTAAATAATATTAGCCCCAAAAACCGATCCCTGAGGAATTCCACTGGTAACCTCCCTTCAGCCTGACAGTTCGCCCTTCAGTATGACCCTCTGTTGTCTCCCCTTTAACCAGTTCCTTATCCACTTTTCAATTTTCATATTGATCCCCAGCTTTTCCAATTTAACTAATAAATCCACATGTGGCACTGTATCAAATGCCTTACTAAAGTCTAGGTAAATTAGATCCACTTCATTTCCTTTCATCTAAAAAATCTGTTACTTTTTGAAAGAAGATCAGGTTTGTTTGGCACGATCTACCTTTTGTAATACCATGTTGTATTTTGTCCCATTTGCCATTGACCTCAATGCACTTGCATACTACAGATGTCAAACTAACAGGCCTGTAGTTACCTGGATCACTTTTTCCCCCTTTCTTAAAAAATAGGAACTATATTTGCAATTCTCCAGTCATACGGTACAACCCCCAAGTTTAAAGATTAAATAAAAAATTTTGCTAATGGGCTTGCAATTTCATGTGCCAGTTCCTTTAATATTCTTGGATGAAGATTATCTGGGCCCCCCAATTTAGTCCCATTAAGCTGTTCAAGTTTGGTTTCTACCTCGGATATGGTAATATCTACATCCATATTTTCATTCCTACTTGCCATGCTACCTTTATCCCTAATATCCTCATTAAAGACGGAGGCAAAATATTTGTTTAGATATTGGGCCATGCCTAAATTGTCCTTAACTTACACTCCATCCTCAGTTTTTAGTGGACCTACTTCTTCTTTCTTTGTTTTCTTATTTATATGACTCTAGAACCTTTTATTATTGGTTTTAATTCCCTTTGCATGGTCTAATTCTACTTGACTTTTAGCCTCTCTCACTTTATCCCTACAAGTTCTGACCTCAATAAGATAGTTTTCCTTGCTGATCCCGCCCATCTTCCACTCCCTGTATACTTTCTGCTTTTTCTTAAATCACCACTCTGAGATGTTTGCTCATCCAGCTTGATCTACAACTCCTGCCTATGATTTTTTTCCCCTTTCTTGGGATGCAGGCTTCTGATAGCTTCTGGAACTTTGATTTAAAGTAATTCCAGTCCTCCTCCCCCTTTAGATTCCTAAATTCTTCAGCCCAATCCATTTTTCTTACTAATGTCATTTTTTTACGTTAGCCCTTTTAAAATCGCTATGTGTGCATGGTGCATTTCAAAGTTTTAGGATTACAGTGCTATTAGTTTATCTTTTCATGTGGTCTGTGCATGTCATAATTGTACTACTCAAAGAATCAAATTTAAGGTAGAAATGAGTTCTAAAGTTCCTATCCTGTCCTGTCTGGAAGAATTGTCTGATTTTTATCATCATATTGTGCTTTATCATGGTAATTCATTATTTAAAATATCAAATAATAGTATCCTGCTAGAACAGGGGTGGGCAAACATTTTGGCCTGAGGGTCACATTGGGTTTGCAAAATTATGTGGAGGGCCAGGTAGGGAAGGCTGTGCCTCCCCAAGCACTGTGGCCCAACCCCCTATCTGACCCCTTCCCTCTGCCTGCCCCCTGGCTCCCCTCTCAGGGTCCCCAATCTATCCAACCCCCTCTGATCCTTGACCCCTGTCTACCCCCTCCCAAGACTCCCCCCTAACTGCACCCCCCAGGAGGCCCGCTACTCCATCGTCCCGGATTGCCCTGACCCCTTGACAGACCCCTGGCACTTGCACACGCCATCCAACCTTCCCTGCTCCTTGACTGCACCCTGGGACACCCTGCCCCTTATCCACCCTACCCGGCTCTGGCCCCCTCACTCTGCTGCTAAGCAGCATCTCTGGTAGCTGTATGGAGCACACACCCCACCCTGCCCAGCACTGCCTGCTTAATGGTGTGGGGTTAGCCTCCCTGGCTGGGAGCTCAGGGGCCAGGCAGGATGGTCCTGTGGGCTTCATGTGGCCCATGGGCTGTAGTTTTCCCACCCCTGTGCTAGAACATAAATTCTGCTTGAGGCCACAACTTTACTGCAGCTGAATGTTAGCTATTTTAAACTCATATTTTTAGTGATAGCTGTTGAATAACTTATAGACTAACCGATGATGACATTCATCTGATGAAGTGGGTCTTCGACCACGAAAACCTATGATCCAAAACATCTGTTAGCCTTTAAGGTGCTACAAGATTTTGTCAGTTTTGCAGATCCAGACTAACACAACTACCCCTATGATACTCATGTACATCACAGACTCCTATCACCCACCCACACCCCAGCTCAGCAGAGGCCAGATACAAACGCAGGGGGATTGTGACACCCCAAAACCAGCCCCTGCCCTCTGCAGAGCAGACAAGAAATTCCCAGGACCCGCTTGAACAGCGGCCTGTTCCAAGTGTGTGGCGGGGGTGGGAGGGCAAGAGTACAGACACCAGAACACAGGGCACCAAGGAGCCATGGCCCCACTGCTTTTAATATTACTTTCTACAAATCATATATTCAGGAAATAGTATTCCCCATGGAAACATGAAGCATTGATCATACACCTCTTGTTTATGTAGGGTTGCTATTCATTATACATCTTTTATTTGTGGAGGGAATAGTATTCAGGACACACACACTTGTTTCTGGAGGGGACAGTATTGAGGACACACCACTTGTTTCCAGGATAATTATTAATGACACACCTCTAGTTTCCAGAGGGGACACAACGCTAGTTTCTAGGAGGAATTCTATTCACGACACAGCACGTGTTTCTGGAGGGCACAGTATTCAGGAAACAACCAGTTGTTTCCCGAGGGGACAGGATTGAGGACACACCAGCTTTTTTGAGAGGGGACAGTATTCACAACACACTGCTTTTTTCTATGAGGAATTCTATTCATGACACAACCACTTGTTTCCCGAGGGGACAGTATTGAAGACACACTGCTTGTTTCTAGGAGTACTACTAATGACACACCAGTTGTTTCTAGAGGTGACAGTATTCAGGACACAACGCTTGTTTCTAGGAGGAATTCTACTCATGACAGACCACTTGTTTCCAGAGGGGACTCTATTGAGGACACACTGCTTGTTTCTAGGAGGAATTCTATTAATGACACACCACTCGTTTCCAGAGGGGACACTATTGAGGACACACTGCTTGTTTCTAGGAGAAGTACCATTAATGACACACCACTTGTTTCCTGCAGAGACAGTATTCAGGGCACACAGCTTGTTTCAGAGGGGACAGTATTGAGGACACTGCTTGTTTCTAGAAGTACTATTAATGACACACCAGCTGTTATTAGAGGTGACAGTATTCAGGACACACTGCTTGTTTCTAGGAGGAATTCTATTAATGACACACCACTTTTTTCCAGAGGGGACAGTATTGAAGACACACCACTTGTTTCTAGGAGGAATTCTGTTCATGACACACCTCTTGTTTCCAGGAGGGACAGTATTCAGGCCACACCACTTGTTTCTAGGAGGAATTCTACTCATGATGACACACTGCTTGTTTCTAGGAGGAATTCTACTCATGATGACATACTGCTTGTTTCTAGGAGGAATTCTTTTAATGACACAACACCTGTTTCCAGAGGGGACAGGATTGAGGATACACCCCTTGTTTCCAGGATAATTATTATTGACACAGTGCTTATTTCCAGAGGGGACAGTATTCACAACACACCACTTTTTTCTAGGAGGAATGCTATTCATGACACAACCACTTGTTTCCAGAAGGGACAGTATTGAACACACACTGCTTGTTTCTAGAAGGAGTACTATTCATGACATAACCACTTTTTTCCAGAGGGGACAGTATTTAAGACACACTGCTTGTTTCTAGAAGCACCATTAATGAGACACCCCTTGTTTCTGGAGGGGACAGTATTGAGGACACACCAATTGTTTCTGGGATAATTATTATTGACAGTGCTTGTTTCCAGAGGGGATAGTATTCACAATACACTGCTTTTTTCTAGGAGGAATTCTACTCATGACACAACCACTTGTTTCCAGAGGGGACAGTATTCAGAACACACCCCTTGTTGCCAGAGATGACAGGATTGAGGACACACCCTTTGTATCCAGAGGAAACAGCATTCACAACACCCCACTTGTTTCCAAGAGGAGTACTATTAATGACACATCACTTGTTTTGAGAGGGGACAGTATTCATGACACACTGCTTGTTTCTAGAGGGGACACACCAGATACAAATACGGAGCAGCACCTGACCCTCCTTGACATAGTCTGGTGAGCTCTCTCTGGAGAGACCCACCCCCACCTCCACTGGTGATTGGACCCTGGGGGAAGCCTGTGGGTGTCTTTGGCTGAGTGGGAGGGAGGTGTTGGGTTGTGTGCCAACTTCAGCCAGTCCAATGCAGTGACCAAGGGTTGGTAAGAGTGGGGAAATGGTATCAAAGGACCCCGCCGTTGCTAGGCTGGTCCCAACACCACAGACATTCCCCCTGGAGCCCAGTCCCTTTGCTGCCTGGACAAGGGACTGAACTGTGCCAGTGGCGCTATCTAAGCCTCTGTCTAGCAGCTAACCACCACCACTGTTGCCAGGAACATTCCAATCAGGGCCAGGCCTAGGAAAAGAAGCACCACGTGGAGGAGCAGCCTCGAGGTCTCGGCCTCGGCCATCTACAATGTGACATGGACTGGTGCTGAGGAGATCTTGTACACCTGGGAGAACTTCGGTGTGAAGACAGGGATTGGAAACCTAGTGCTTATGACCCATAACAATGGGCCAGAGACCTGGGGCACAGGGACAAAGAGCATGGCATCCTCTAGCTCTGCCTTGGCTCCAGAGTCCATTGGTGCTCACTCATTTTATGCAAGGCCTCACCAGCAGGCTTGCCCTCATGGGGAACCTTAGCCGGTTCCATTGCCAAAGGTGGTGCCAGCTGCAGTGGGAGCTCTAATGGCTCTGCAGGCACTGAGAGCGGAGCAGGCGATGACTGCACCATGGGCAGCTGTGACAACACTGGGTGGCTATGAGGGGTAACTACACAGAACATTTCCCTCAGAGAGCAACTGTGACACTGGATTGCCATGCGGGGTAATTACACAGAACATTTCCCACAGAGAGCAACTGTGACACTAGGTGGCCACTCAGGTTAATTACACAGAACATTTCCCTCACACAACAACAGTTAGCTAGGTGGCCACACGGGGTAATTACACCAACCATTTCCCTCAGGGAGCAACAGTGACAACACCAGGTGGCCACCTGGGGTAATTACACTGAACATTTCCCTAATCATGGAACAAGTGTGAGGCTTGGTGGCCACCTGGGATAATTACACAGAACAATTCCCCCATGGACCAACAGTCATGGAGCAACAGTGACACTGGATTACCATGCAGCGTAATTGCACTGAACGTTTCCCATACAGACCAACAGCAACGATAGGTGGCCATGCGGGGTAATGACACAGAATATTTCTCTCACGGCGCAACAGAACATTACATAGAACTGGGTGGCCATGTGGGGTAATGACAAAGAACATTTCCCTCACGATGCAACAGTGATGAGACTGGGTACCTACTTGGGGTAATTACACCAAACATTTCCCTCAGGGAGTAACAGTGATGCTGGGTGGCCAGGTGCAGTAATTACACAGAACATTTCCCTAACGTAATGGAATAAGTGTGATGCTTGATGGCCAGCTGGGGTAATTACACAGAACATTTCCCTCAGGGAGCAGCAGCGACACTGGGTGGCCAGTCGTGGTAATTACACTGAACATTTCTCTAATCACGGAACAAGTGAGAGGCTTGGTGGCCAAGCGGGGTGATTATACAGAACATTTCCCTCACGGACCAGCAGCGACGATAGGTGGCCATGCAGGGTAATGACACACAACATTTCTCTCAAGGCGCAACAATGGCGATGAGTGGCCATGCAGGGTAATTACACAAAACATTTCCCACAGGGAGGAACAGTGACATCAGTGGGTGGCCACGCGGGGTAGTTACACAGAACATTTCCCTAATACAACAGTGACAGTAGGTGGCCACGTGGGGGTAATTACACCGAACATTTCCCTCATGAAGCAACAGTGATGCTGGGTGGCCACGCGAGGTAATCAGAACATTTCCCTCATGGCGCAACACTGGGTGGCCTTACAAACCCAGCCCCAGGTATCAGGATGTCCCTATCAGGAACAAGGTGGGCCATGAATAGAGCGATCACCAAACCACACATTTATCTCACTGACAGTGGGGGCTGTTCCGCTCTCAGTTGGGTGGCTTTTGCGTGACATCAACAGTGCTTGCAGTCTCATTGCTCAGGCTCCCTTTCCATCGCATGACGAAAGCAGAGTCTGACGCTTGACTTCTTTTCCTGTGATACTAAAGCCAGCACAAGGGGAAAAACAAATAACTTACCCTTCCACTCAGCAACATTGGGTAGACTCTTCTTTTTGCCTGTCCCAAACAGTGGGACTCTGCCCTCAACCCTCCTCCCATTACACCTTTAGGTCCAAGCATAGACAGCACCATTTCCAACGACACCCAAAAACAGCCACTCTGCATGGCAGACTCTGGTCAAAGTGTGTTGGCCAACATACTAGACAAAAAAAGAGAGAAAAACATGGAAGGAAGGCAAGGAACTAGCCACCTGGATCCAACCTTCTGGACAGAGAAATGAGCAGCCCCTCAAAATAGAGACCTTGTCTCCCTCGTAACCATAGCTACTCAGGAACATTTGGTTAGGAACCCAGCCCTCTCTAACGGGGCACCCATACCTGGAGCCAAACGGCCGTGAGCAGAGCCCTCAGCTAACAAGACACTTCTCTCACGGATGGTGACCGCTGCTCCACTCCCAGCTGGCTGTCTCTTGCCTGGCATCTATAATGTTTGCGTTCTCCCTGCTCTTTCTCGCTTTCCATCACATGAGGGGAGCGGACTCTGACCTCTCACTTCTGTTCCCTTGGTACAAAACCCAACACAAGGGGAAAAAATAAGCAGTTACCATCTCAGTCGGCAACGTCACGTGGGTGGTTCTTCTCACATCTACCACACCTCAGGGCTCTGTCCTCAATCCTCCTCCCTTTACAGCTTTAGCACTACAATTAGAAGGCAGTCCATTGCACCTACAAGGAAAATAGTCACTTGGCACAGGAGACTTGTGCCTCTCCCTCATCTTAATCCCATAGAGCACCATGTTCAGTGAGGAAGTTCAGAGCCTCTGAACACAACTGGGGCAAGTACGGATGAGGAATTCAGGCACTAACCAGTTAATCAGGAGGCAGAAAGCGGAGGACTGTTCATCTCTGCTTAGAGGGATGTCCAGGTTGCTCAGGTCCACCTCTTCCTCCTCCTCCTTCGGCTGCTACTCTTGGACGATTCTTCTGCAAGCTCACCAAATAAGACAAACAAGAGCCATCACTCCACAGAATTCAGTTGGTGCAGGTAATCTTGCACTCATCCCCGCCTCTCTCTCCAATCCCATCTTCATCAGCCCCACTCCAACAGAGACAGTCAAGACGCACAGTCGCCGCTTCACTCTAGCACCCACTGCCCTGCATGATTTTGGTCCCCTCCTACTTCTTCATAGTTCCCAAGATACAGCCTGTGGGGCTGCACACCTAGCACGCCTGCCTGTGTGCTACGAAGGGAGACAGCATAAGGAAAGGCAAGGACAGCGAGAGAGAAAGATGGACAGAGTGTTGGCCAACACATTACAGAAGAGAAAGAGGAACACGGGCAAAAGGAAAGAAACTCACTAGTTGGAGTCATCCTCCTGGATTCAATCTTCTGCGGACGACACACTGCCTGTGGACAGAGAAATGAGCAGCCCCTGAAAATGAGAACCTTGTCTCCCTCATAACCACAGCTAGTCATGAATCTTTACCTACAAAATGAGCCCCCAGCTAATGACAAGTCCCGGGCTAGAGGCAGATGGGCAGTTACCAGAGTCCACACCAAACCAGACACTTCTCTGACTGATGGTAACAGCTGCTCCACTCCCAACTGGACGGTGCTTGCCTGGCATCAATAATGCTTGCAATCTCTCTGCTCTCGCTTGCTTTCCATCGCATGAGGGCGGTAGATTCCGGCACACGACTTAGTTCCCCTTGGTACTAAACCCAGCTGGGGGGAGGGGAGGGGAGAAAAATGTACCATCTCAGTTGGCAACGTCTCGTAGGCTCTTTTCACCTCTCCCACAGGTGGGGCTCTGCCCTCAACCCTCCTCCCAGACCAAGCCTGTGGGATGAACCAGTGCCCATGTTCTGTTCAAGGAGAGATAGAAAGACAGAGAGCACACAGGCACATATGAGATCAGAAAGAGGCAGATACACCCATAGGAAGATGGACAAACTCAGCAGCTGTACTTGCCTTACTGGTTCCAGGCCACTGCTCAGGTGAACAGGCTCCTCCCTGCCCTGGAAGATCAGCTGCTCCCAAGCTAGGGAAATTCTCCTCCCTCACCCAGAACAAGGAGGAAAATTTGTATTAGAAGCCAAGCCCCACCTAAAGAGAAGCAGCCGTCTGTACTCTGTCTTTACAACACCTTTTACCTAGGCTATAGCCTAAGAAACCTGCAACTGATCAGCCACTTGGGGAATGCACAGAGCATTTCCCTTGTGGGGGTAGCAGTGTCAAAGTGACCAGTGACCGGTCAGGAGAAAGTCCAGAGCTTTTCCCTCATGGAAAAGTGAAACCAGACACCCACTTGGGATAATCCACAAAGAATTTCCTTGGTGCAGTAACAGTGACCATTTGGGGGATTAAGCACAGCATTTCCCTCATAATGCAACAGTGACGCTGGATGGGCATTAGGAGTAATTACACAGAACATTTCCCTCACAGCGCAACTTTGATGCTGGGTGGCCACACGGGGTAATTACACAGAACATATTCCTCATGTAACAGTGACAGCGGGTCGACATGCAGGGTAATTACACAAAACATTTCCCTCAGCGAGCATTAGTGATGCTGGGCAGCTATGCGGGGTAATTACACAGAACATATTCCTCATGTAACAGTCACGGCGGGTCGACATGTGGGGTAATTACACAGAACATATTCCTCATGTAACAGTGACGGCGGGTCGACATGCAGGGTAATTACACAGAACATATTCCTCATGTGACAGTGACGGCGGGTCGACATGCAGCGTAATTACACAGAACATTTCCCTCACAGCGCAACCGTGACGATGGGTGGCCACGTGGGGTAATTACACAAAACATTTCCCTCAGTGAGCAACAGTGACGCTGGGCGGCTATGCAGGGTAATTACACAGAACATTTCCCTCATTCAAAAGTGACGGCAGGTCGACATGCGGGGTAATTACACAGAACATTTCCCTCACGGCGCAACTGTGACGCTGGGTGGCCACACGGGCTAATTACACAGAACATTTCCCTCATGCAACAGAGACGGCGGGTCGACATGCGGGGTAATTACACATAACATTTCCCTAACAGCGCAACCGTGACGCTAGAGTGGCCACATGGGGTAATTACACAAAACATTTCCTTCATGGAGCAGCAGTGACAGCGGGTGTCCTTACAAACCCAGCCCCAGCTATCGGGTGTCCCTACCAGGAACAAGGTGGGCCGTGAGCAGAGCAACCACGAAACCAGACACTTCTCTCACTGACAATGGTGGCTGTTCCGTTCTCAGTTGGACGGCTTTTGGACATCAACAGTGCTTGTGGTTTCCATTGCATGAGGACAGTAGACTCTGACGCTTCACTTCTCTTCCTGTGATACTGAAGCAAGCACAAGGGGAAAAACAACTTACCCTTCCACTCAGCAACATTGGGTAGACTCTTCTTTTTGCCTGTCCCCACGTAGAAAGCACCATTTGCAACGATATCCAAAATAGCCACTCTGCACGGCAGACTGGTCAAAAATGCCAAACCCATAGGGAAAAAAAGGAAGAAATTGTGCTTGTTTTTGGCTTAATTGGTTGCGAGTTGCCTGTTGGTGAGTTTTTGGTTTGTAGGTTGTTGCTTGTTGTAGCTTCTGGCTTCTTTTTTGATCGACTCTTGTCAATCGGGGAACGGAGGGGCAAAGAGGGGAAAGAGTCAGGGGTGCACAGCGGTCCCACCACAGTCCCAGACTGCATGCAGGGGGAATCAAGTCAGAGTGTTGCGGTTCTTAGGGATTGGCTTGTTTGGCCTGGGTTTGAAATGGGATTAGCTTGATGTTTGGCTTATAGGGAAAGTCGGGTGCTTATTTACCCAGTTAAAATTGGCCCCTGTGACTCTAGTCCCTTCCCTAGCCTTGATCCCACAGCACCCCGCACCCAACGAGGAAGCACACTGCCTGTGAAGAAAATTAGAGCGAGTACAGATGAGAAATTCCAAGCACTGATTGCTTACTCACAGCTAGTGAAGTGGGAGTCAGAAAGCTGATGACTGTTCAGGTCTCCTTGGAAGGCTGTCCAGGCTGCTCAGGTCCATTTCTGACACCTTCTCCTCTGGGTAGGGCTCCCGGACAATTCCTCTTCCAGAGCAGCTGCAAAAAGCCAAGCATAAGCCGTCACTAAACAAACCTCTATTGATTCCTTTAATCTTCCCCTCATCCCTGACTCCTCCTTCCATCCCAGCTACATCGTCCCCACTCGAACAGAAACTGAGTTAACTCCAACAGTCACCTTCCCACTCTAGCGACCGCTGCCCTGCATTATTTTTGTCCCCTCCTACTTCTTAATTGTCAGGGTTCCCCCTCCCCACTCTGAGCTCTGGGGTACAGATGTGGAGACCTGCATGAAAGACGCCCTAATCTTATTTCTATCAGCTTAAGTTAAAACTTCCCCAAGGCACAAATTCCTTGACCTCGCTGCCACCACCAAGTGATTAAAACGAAGAATCAGGGAAAGGACCACATGGAGTTCCTATTCGCCCAAAATATCCCCCCCAAACTCTTACACCCCCTTTCCTGGGAAAGGCTTGAGAATACATCCTCACCAACTGCTACAGGTAACAGACCCAAAGCCTTGGCTCTTAGGAACAAAGGAAAAATCAATTAGGATTTTAAAAGAATAATTTTATTTAAAGAAAAAAATAAAACAATCACCTCTGTAAAATCAGGATGGTAGATAACCTTACAAAGTAACCAAAAGATTCAAAGAACAGAGGAGCCCCCCTCTAGCCTTAGTTTCAAAATTACAAACAAGAAACAGGGATAAACCTCCCTCCAGCAAAGGGAAAATTCATAGGTTGAGAAAAACAAAGATAAACTTACACGTCTTGCCTGGCTGTACTTACTATTTCTCTAATATGAGAGACTGGTTCAAACTGCTTTGGAGGACATGGATTGATGTCTGGTTTCTCTTAGTCCCAAGAGCGAATGAACACAAAAACAAAGAGAAACACAAGGAAAAGCAAGGACAGCAAGAAAAAGACAGAATGTGTTGGCCAACACACTAGAGAAGAGAGAGAGAGAGGAACACGGGAGGGAGGCAGGCAAGAAACGCACCAGCTGGAGTCATCCCCCTGGATCCAACCTTCTGCTGCAGAGGACACATGGCTCCTGGCCAGAGCAATGAGGCGTCCCTGAAAATGGAGAACTCGTCTCCCTCATAATCACAAATAATCCGGGACCTTTCTTTACAAACCCTGCCTCAGCTAACGGGGCATAGCCAGGTGGGCCGTGAGCAGAGCAATCACCAAACCAGACACTTATCTCACTGAAAGTATCAGCTGTTCCACTCCCAGATGGACGGCCTTTGCGTGGCATCAACAATGCTCGTGGTCTCACCGCTCTGGCTCCCTTTCTATCGGACAAGGGCAGTAGACTCTGACACGCGATTTCTTTTCCCTTGGTACTAAACTCAGCACAAGGGAGAAAAACAAATCAGTTACCATCTCAGTCGGCAATGTCACATTGGCTCGCCTTTTTGCCTCTCCCACAAGGCGGGGCTCCACCCTCAACTCTCTTAATATTACACCTTTAGTATTACAACCAAAAATCACTCCCGACAACAGCACCCGACACAGTCCCTCTGAACAGCAGACTCTGGCCTCTCCCCAGCCTTAATCCCACCGAGCCCCGTATCCAACGAGGAGGCTCAAGGCCTGTGAAGAAAAACTACAGCGAGTAGAGATGAGGAATTCAAAGCACTGACCGCTTACTCACAACCAGTTTAGTGGGAGGCAGGAAGCTGAGGACTGTTGACGTCTGCTCAGAAGGACATCCAAGCTGCTCAGGTCCACTCCTACCACCTTCTCCTCCAGCTGGAACACCTGAAAAATTCTTCTGCCAGCGCAGCTGCAAAAGCCAAGCAAGAGCTGTCACTACACAAAGCTCTACTGGTGATGAAATCTCACCCCCATCCCTGCCTCTTTCTCCCATCCCATCTACATCGGCCCCACCTGATGAACAGAGACCTTGTTAACACTGACCGGTCCACTCTCACACCCACTGCTCTGCATGGTTTTCATCCCCTCCTACTTCACCAGGGCTCCCGATACCAAGCCTGTGGGGATGAACACCTAGCACGCCTGCCCATGTCCAATGTAGGGTGATGGCACAAGGAGAGGCAAGGACAGTCTGAGTGAGAGAGAGAGTGTGTTGGCCAACACAGTAGAGAAGACAGAGAAACACTAAAGGAAGGCAAACAATTCACCATCTGGCATCATCCTCCTGAATCCGACCTTCTGCTGCAGAGGAGGCACCGTTTCTAACCAGAGAAATGAGCAGCCTCTGATAACAGGAATCTTCTCTCCCCCGCATTCACAGCTAGTCAGGATCCTTTTCTTACAAACCCAGCCCTACCTTACAGAGCGTCACTACCTGGAACCAGGTGGGCCGTGAGCAGAGCCCTCCCCAAACCAGCCGTCTGCTCGGCTCCCAGATAGACAGCTTCTACCTGGTATCAACACTGCTCACAGGCTCACTGCTCTCGATCACTTTCCATTGCAGGAGGGCAGTAGACTCGGACACTTGTCTTCTTTTTCCTTGATACTCAACCCAGCTGAGGGAAAACACACAAAAAATTAGCATCTCCGTCTGCAATGTCACGTAGTCTCTTCAATTCACATCTCTCGGGTTCCTCTCTCAACCCATTCCCCATTACTACCTGACGCCTCCAACTAGAAGGCGCCCATTGTAACGGCACCCAAAATAGTCACTGTGATCAGGAGACTCTTATCCCTTCCCCAGCCTTAAACCCCACAGAGCCTCGTACCCAACAAGGAAGCACAGCCTGTGAAGAAAACTACAAGTACAGATGAGGAATTGAAAGCACTGACTGCTTACTCACAGCCAGTTATGCAGAAGGCAGGAACCTGAGTAATACTCAGGTCTCCTTAGTAGAATGTCAAGGCTGCTCAGGTCCACTTCTGCCATATTGTCATCTGTCTAGGACTCCTGAACGATTCCTCTGCAAACTAATAAAGCCAAACAAGAAGCAGCATTAGACACAGCTCCATTGGTGCAGGTAATCTTGACCTCATCCCTGGCTCCCTCTCCCATCCCGTCTACATCGGCCCCACTTGATGAACAGAGACCAAGTCAACACCGACAGTCACCACTCCACTCTCGCACCCACTCCCCGTCATTATTTTCATCCCCTCCTACTTCCCCATGGCTCCCGAGACCTGGCCTGTGGCGAGGCACACCTAGCAAGCCTGCCCATATCCTATGTAGGCAGACGGCACAAGGAGAGGTGAGGAGAGAGAGAGGGAGGGAGAGAGCTGGCCAAGAGAAGAGACAGAGAGAAAAACATGGGAGGAAGGCAAGAAACTCACAACATGGACTCAACCTCCTCAATTTAACCTTCTACTGCAGAGGACACATCGCTCCTGGCCCGAGAAATGAGCAGCCCCTGAAAATGGGCACCTTGTCTACCTCGTAACCACAGCTATTCAAAAACCCCCCCAAAACCTAGAGCCAAGTGGACAGCGAGCAGAGCCCTCAGCTAATGAGACACTTCTCTCACTGATGGTGACAGCTGCTCCACTCCCAGCTGGATGTCTCTTGTCTGGCATCAGTGATGCTTGCGGTCTCCCTGCTCTCGCTCACTTTCCATCGCATGAGGGGAGTGGAGCAGACTCTGACCTTTTGCTTCTGTTCCCTTGGTACTAAACCCAACACAAGGGGGAAAAACAAATCCGTTACCATCTCTGTCGGCAACGTCCCAGAGGTTCTTCCTCTCGCATCTACCGCACCTCAGGGCTCCGTCCTCAACCCTCCTCCCTTCACATCTTTAGCACTACAACTAGAAAGCAGCCCATTGTACCTACACATAAAATTGTCACTCTGCACAGGAGACTTGTGCCTTTTCCTCGTCTTAATCCCACAGAGAAAGCACATGACCTGTGAACAATACCACAGCGAGTACAGATGAAGAATTCCAGGCACTGATCGCTTACTCACAGCCAGATATGCAGGAGGCAGGAAGCTGAGGTCTGTTCATGTCTGCTCAGAAGGACGTCCAAGCTGTTCAGGTCCACGTCTGCCACCTCTGGCTGTGGTTCCTGGACAATTCCTCTGCAAGCGCAGCTGCAAAATCCAAGCATGAGCCATCACTACACATCTACATCGGCCCCACTCGAACAGAGACAGTCAACACCCACAGTGACATCTCCACTCTATCGCCCACTGCCCTGAATGATTTTCACCCCCCGTTCCTTGTTCATAGCTCCCAAAACCTAACCTGGGGGGATGCACACCTAGCACGGCTGCCCGTGTCCTACGAAGGGAGGCAGCACAAGAGGAGGCAAGGACACAGAGAGAGAGAGAGACAGAGAGAGAGAGACAGAGAGAGTGTTGGCCAACACACTACCGGTAGAGGAGAGAGAGAAACATGTGAGGAAGGCAAGAAACTCCCCACCCAGACTCATCCTCCTAGATTCAATCTTCTGCTGAGGAGGACACACCACCCCCTGAAGTTGGGGACCTTCTGTCCCTTGTAACCACAGCTAGCCAGGAACCTTTTCATACAAACCCAGCCCCAGCTAATGGGGCGTCCCTTCCAGGAGTCAGAGTGGGCCGTAAGCAGAGCAATCCCCAGACACTTATCTCACTGAGAGTGGTGGCTGTTCCGCTCCCAGATGGACGGCTTTTGCGTGGCATCCCCACTGCTCGCGGTCTCACCGCTCTGGCTCGCTTTCCTTCGTAGGAGGGCAGTAGACTCTGACACGTGACTTCTTTTCCCTTGGTACTAAACCCAGCACAAGGGGAAAAAACAAAGAAGTTCTCATCTCAGTCAGGAATGTCACATAAGCTCTTCTTCTCGCATCTAACGCAGCCGTGGGTTCTGCCTTCAACCTCCCTCCCATCGCACTGTTAGGGCTACAAGTAGAAAGCACCCCTGATAATGACACCCTGACACAGTCACTCTGCACAGCAGACTTTCGACAGTCATGGCAAGCCCACAAGGAAAACACAGAAATTGGGCTTAATTGATTTGTGAGTTGCTTGTTGGCTAGTTTTTGGCTTGTAACTTGTTGGGCTTGCAGCCTGTGTAGAAAACTACAGTGATGACAGATGAATTCCAAGCACTGAGCGTTCACTCACAGCCAGTTATGGGGGAGGCAGAAAGCTGAGGACTGTTCACATCTGCTTAGAAGGATGTCCAGGCTGCTCAGGTCCATCTGGGCCACTTTCTCCTCCGGCTGCTGCTTCTGGACAATTCCTCTGCCAGCGCAGCTGCAAAAGCCAAGCATGAGGCGTCACTACACACGGCTCTACTGGTGTGTGAAAACTTGGCCTCAACCCAGCCTCCCTCTCCCATCCCATGTACATCGGCCCCACTCGATGAACTGAGACCGAGTCAACACCGACAGTCACCGCTCCACTCTACTATCCACTACCCTGCAGGATTTTTGTCCCCTCCTACTTCTTCATAGCTCCTGAGACCAAGCCTGTGGGGATGTACACCTAGCACACCTGCCCGTGTCCTGTGAAGGAAGACGGCACAAGGAGAGGAAAGGAGAGAGGGCATCTATGAGGCTGATGGATGGACATGTTCAGTAGTAAATCTGGGGTACATGCATCAGTGGGTGGGTCGTATGAATGACTGTCTGAGACACGGAGGGGGTGGGGGCTGCACTGTAAGGTAGAGGGGCGTAGGGGTCTATGGTGGGTCCTGCTCCGCAGCGCCCCTTTCTGGCAGGGGCGGGGTGTGGCGGTGGACCTCAGCCACTCTCTAATCTCCCAATCACAGGACAGTATTGCCTAAGGGGCGGAGTTTATGCAGTCTCGGGGCAGCATGGCCCAATGGCCAGAGACTATACAGTTTCTCTTAGTCTCACGGTACCGTGGCTTAACGGCCAGAGTCTATAGGATTTCCCCAAGTCTTGGGGTAGCATGGGCTAACTGCCAGAATCCATACATTTCACTTGCAGGCAGGGTAGTGCGGCCTAGTGGCTGCAGAGGTAGAGGGACCCGGGCCTGTCCTCTCCACCGGGTTCCGACCCAGGGCTCACCTGATGTGGGGCTTCCCCTGCCCCTAGCTCATCAGGGATCTGCCTGCAACATGCCGAGCGTTGGTATGTCTTTAAAATTCCCCTGAGTCTCTTCCTAAGTGGACCAAGCTGTCTTCCAGTCTCGGGAGTCCTCCAGTCTGTTCCCCTTCAGGGCCGTCTTAGGTCCTGGAGAGTGAGCCTCCTTCCCCTCCGGCAGTCAGCCCCAACTGAGCTGCTCTGCAGGCTTTTATACTAGGTCTCCAGTTGGAGCATGCCCAGCAGAGCCTCCGGGGCGGGGCTTCCTCTGCTAAGAGGGAAGGGTTAACCCCCGCAGTACCATTGTGGGGCCGCTTAGCCCCGTCCCAGGGTCTCAAGTTGTACTGAGGCAATGTGGGATTCAGAAGCCCTGGGGAGTAAGGGCTGGGTGGAGGGAGGTTGGAGGGCCCCAGCGTGACTGGGAAGGGGAACCTGGCAGGTTCAAGGGGAACAGGAATTGGAGAGGGAAACCTGGCAGGCCGTGGGGGGGGTGGGGGTGCAGTGCTGGGAAAGTGGGGCCCAGCAATGGAGAAATAGGTTAGAAGCTATTGGGTTTGGGGTGTAGGGATGGGGTGTTTTGGAGGATGTTGGGGTGCCCTGAGATGGGGAAGCAGACAGGGTGGATTGGGAGGGCCAAGGGAAAGTCCAGCTCCAGGGGGCAGGTTGTGGAGGGTTGAGCAGAGGGTTGGCGAGCTTGCGGACGGGGGAGAAGGTTGGAGGATGTTGAATGGGTCCCGGTGGGGGGCAGGCTGCAACACACTGAAGGAGATGATGGGGATTCCAGCCTTGAGGGAGATGTTTGAAATGAATTGGGGAGGCAGTGGGGGGAAGGAGAGATGGGGTGAAGGGAGGGACTGGGGGGAAGGGTAGGGATGGAGATACAGGCTGGGGAGTGTTGGAAGGAGAAAGGGGCACTAGGGGTGCCCACAGATCATGGGACAGACTGGGGTGCAGGTTGGGTTGGGGGAGTTGGAGGGAGGAGAAAGGGGGACTGAGGGGCCCAAAAGATGGGAGGATGAACTGGGGGGGACTGTTGGGGAGGAAGAGGGGGGCAAAGAAGTCCCCAAGGGTGGAGGAATGGATGGGGGAAGGGTACAGATGGAGGGTCAGGTTGGGGTAGGTTGGGAGGGTATTGGAGAGAGATGGGGGCTGAGGGGCCTCACGGGAGGAGCAATGGATGGGGGTAGGATATGGGGGGGGCAGAGTGGGGGGGGGGGCAGAGGAAGAAGAAAGTAGATTTACCATACGTCCAGATTTTCCCAGACATGTCCAGCTTTTGGGTTTCTAAATAGCTGTCTGGGAGAAATTTGTAAATATCTGAAAACTTCGGGGATTTCTCTCCCCATGCAGAGCATGGGGTGATAAGGGGTTGGAGAAGGGGCATGAGGTCCTGGGGGCAGTCAAGGGACAAAGAGCAGGAGGGTTAGAAGGGTCAGGGGTTCTGGGGGGAGTCACTTGGGGGTGGGGCTGTGGTCACGGGACAGGGAATGGGGGGTGTTGGATGGGGTAGAGGTTCTCGAGGGGGGGCGTCAGGGGACAGGGCTGTGGACAGGGGTCAGGGCAGTCAGTGGACAAGGAGCAGGGGGGTTGGATAGGTTGGAAGTTCTAGGGGGCAGAACGAGGGGTTGGAGAGGAGTTGGAGCAATCGGGGGATGGGGGGGTTGGATGGGTTGGGGGTTATGGGGGGACAATCAAGGGGTGGGGGGTGTGGAGAGGGGTCAGGGCAGTTGGGACAGGGAGTAGGAGGGTTTGGATGGGTCGGGGGGGCAGTCAGGGAACAGGGAGTGTTGGATTGGGGGGATTCGGGGGCGCAGTCAGGGGCTAGAGGAGTCAGGGCAGTCAGGGGACAGGGAGCAGAGGGGATGGATGGGTGGAGGGTTTTGGGGAGGAGCCTTTCAGCGGCTGGGTGTGGAGAGGAGTCAGGGGACAGGGAGTAGGAGGGTTTGGATGGGTCTGGGGGGGGCAGTCAGGGGACAGGGAGTGTTGGATGGGTGGGGATTCGGGGGGCAGTTAGGGGCTGGGGGTGTGGAGAGGGGTCAGGGCAGTCAGGGGACAGGGAGCAGGGGGGATGGATGGGTGGAGGGTTTTGGGGAGGAGCCTGTCAGCGGCGGGGTGTGGAGAGGGGACAGGGGGGGTTGGATGGGTCGGGGGGGCAGTCAGGGAACAGGGAGTGTTGGATGGGTGGGGATTATGGGGGGGCAGTCAGGGGCTGGGGGTGTGGAGAGGGGTCAGGGGACAGGGAGGAGGGGGGTTTGGATGGGTCAGGGGCAGTCAGGGGACAGGGAGTGTTGGATGGGTGGGGATTATGGGGGGGCAGTCAGGGGCTGGGGGTGTGGAGAGGGGTCAGGGGACAGGGAGGAGAGGGGTTTGGATGGGTCAGGGGCAGTCAGGGGACAGGGAGTGTTGGATGGGTGGGGATTATGGGGGGGCAGTCAGGGGTTGGGGGTGTGGAGAGGGGTCAGGGGACAGGGAGGAGGGGGGTTTGGATGGGTCAGGGGCAGTCAGGGGACAGGGAGTGTTGGATGGGTGGGGATTATGGGGGGGGGGGCAGTCAGGGGCTGGGGGTGTGGAGAGGGGACAGGGGACAGGGAGGAGGGGGGTTTGGATGGGTCAGGGGCAGTCAGGGAACAGGGAGTGTTGGATGGGTGGGGATTATGGGGGGGCAGTCAGGGGCTGGGGGTGTGGAGAGGGGTCAGGGGACAGGGAGGAGGGGGGTTTGGATGGGTCAGGGGCAGTCAGGGGACAGGGAGTGTTGGATGGGTGGGGATTATGGGGGGGCAGTCAGGGGCTGGGGGTGTGGAGAGGGGTCAGGGGACAGGGAGGAGAGGGGTTTGGATGGGTCAGGGGCAGTCAGGGGACAGGGAGTGTTGGATGGGTGGGGATTATGGGGGGGCAGTCAGGGGTTGGGGGTGTGGAGAGGGGTCATGGGACAGGGAGGAGGGGGGTTTGGATGGGTCAGGGGCAGTCAGGGGACAGGGAGTGTTGGATGGGTGGGGATTATGGGGGGGGGCAGTCAGGGGCTGGGGGTGTGGAGAGGGGACAGGGGACAGGGAGGAGGGGGGTTTGGATGGGTCAGGGGCAGTCAGGGAACAGGGAGTGTTGGATGGGTGGGGATTATGGGGGGGCAGTCAGGGGCTGGGGGTGTGGAGAGGGGACAGGGAGGAGGGGGGTTTGGATGGGTCAGGGGCAGTCAGGGGACAGGGAGTGTTGGATGGGTGGGGATTATGGGGGGGCAGTCAGGGGCTGGGGGTGTGGAGAGGGGACAGGGGACAGGGAGGAGGGGGGTTTGGATGGGTCAGGGGCAGTCAGGGGACAGGGAGTGTTGGATGGGTGGGGATTATGGGGGGGCAGTCAGGGGCTGGGGGTGTGGAGAGGGGACAGGGGACAGGGAGGAGGGGGGTTTGGATGGGTCAGGGGCAGTCAGGGGACAGGGAGTGTTGGATGGGTGGGGATTATGGGGGGGCAGTCAGGGGCTGGGGGTGTGGAGAGGGGTCAGGGGACAGGGAGGAGGGGGGTTTGGATGGGTCAGGGGCAGTCAGGGAACAGGGAGTGTTGGATGGGTGGGGATTATGGGGGGGCAGTCAGGGGCTGGGGGTGTGGAGAAGGGTCGCGGCAGTCACAGAGCGGGGGGGATGGATGGGTGGAGGGTTTGGGGGAAGCCTGTTGGGGGGTCCCATGGGGAGGGGCACAGAGGGGGGGGGTAGAGAATCCTGGGGGGAGCGGGCCGGAGCGGCTTCCATGGGGTGTGGGGGGGGGGTTTGGTGGAGACCTCCCCACTGACGTCACTTCCTCTTCCAACCACGCGCCTTTCCGGTCCCTCCTGGCCCCGCCCCCGGTGCCGCTGGCCCTCGCTGCCCGTGCCGCTGGCCCCGCGGTGGCTGATGGGAAATGTAGTCCGGGGCACACTACATCTCCCACAAGCCCCTGCGGCGCGACTCCTTCCCTCTCCTCTCCCCAGCTGGGACCATGGCCGGTGGGGGGGCCGCTGTGGGTGAGCCCTCGGGGCGGGGCTCAGGGGTCTCCGGGGGACTGAGGGGCAATGTGGGGGGATCGGTTGGGGAGGGCAGATGGACTGGGCTGCCGGCAGTGCTGGGGGGGGGGGGATTGGGGTGAGACCAACTGGGGTGAAGGGGGGGCAGGTGGGAGCCGCTCAGGGGGACAGGGGCAGGAGGGTTGAGGGGGGATTTGGGATGAGGGGTGAAGGTGCCCTAGTGAAGGGAATGAGAGGGGACAGGGGTCTTTATCTAGGGGAGTGGGGGAGGGGGTGAGTGCCTGGGGGCAGGGGCAGGAGGGATGTGGGGGGAGGGGAGATGAGGGGATTTGGGATGAGGATGGGGGATGAAGGTGCCCTAGGGAAGGGAATGAGAGGGGTCAGGGGTCTTTATCTAGGGGAGTGGGGGAGGGGTGAGTGCCTGGGGGCAGGGGCAGGAGGGATGTGGGGGGAGGGGATTTGGGATGAGGATGGGGGTGAAGGTGCCCTAGGGAAGGGAATGGGAGGGGTCAGGGATCTTTATCTAGGGGAGTGGGGGAGGGGGTGAGTGCCTGGGGGCAGGGGCAGGAGGGATGTGGGGGGAGGGGAGATGTGGGGATTCGGGATGAGGATGGGGGATGAAGGTGCCCTAGGGAAGGGAATGAGAGGGGTCAGGGGTCTTTATCTAGGGGAGTGGGGGAGGGGTGAGTGCCTGGGGGCAGGGGCAGGAGGGATGTGGGGGGAGGGGAGATGAGGGGATTCGGGATGAGGATGGGGGATGAAGGTGCCCTAGTGAAGGGAATGAGAGGGGTCAGGGGTCTTGATCTAGGTGAGTGGGGGAGGGGGTGAGTGCCTGGGGGTCAGGGGCAGGAGGGATGTGGGGGGAGGGGAGATGTGGGGATTCGGGATGAGGATGGGGGATGAAGGTGCCCTAGGGAAGGGAATGAGAGGGGTCAGGGGTCTTTATGTAGGGGAGAGGGGGAGGGGCGAGTGCCTGGGGGCAGGGGCAGGAGGGATGTGGGGGGAGGGGAGATGAGGGGATTTGGGATGAGGATGGGGGTGAAAGTGCCCTAGGGAAGGGAATGGGAGGGGTCAGGGGTCTTTATCTAGGGGAGTGGGGGAGGGGGTGAGTGCCTGGGGGTCAGAGGCAGGAGGGATGTGGTGGGAGAGGAGATGAGGGGATTTGGGATGAGGATGGGGGATGAAGGTGCCCTAGGGAAGGGAATGAGAGGGGTCAGGGGTCTTTATCTAGGGGAGTGGGGGAGGGGTGAGTGCCTGGGGGGCAGGGGCAGGAGGGATGTGGGGGGAGGGGATTTGGGATGAGGATGGGGGTGAAGGTGCCCTAGGGAAGGGAATGGGAGGGGTCAGGGATCTTTATCTAGGGGAGTGGGGGAGGGGGTGAGTGCCTGGGGGTTAGAGGCAGGAGGGATGTGGTGGGAGAGGAGATGAGGTGATTTGGGATGAGGATGGGGGATGAAGGTGCCCTAGGGAAGGGAATGAGAGGGGTCAGGGGTCTTTATCTAGGGGAGTGGGGGAGGGGTGAGTGCCTGGGGGGCAGGGGCAGGAGGGATGTGGGGGGAGGGGGGATGAGGGGATTTGGGATGAGGATAGGGGATGAAGGTGCCCTAGGGAAGGGAATGAGAGGGGTCAGGGGTCTTTATCTGGGGGAGGGGGTGAGTGCCTGTGGGGTTGGAGCAGGAGGTGAAGGGGTTTCAGAGGAGGAAACGGAGGCCCGGAAGCCAAAGACAGGGAAGAAGGCCTAAGGGTGCCCCCGTAACCTACTCTCCCCAGCCATGCAGTGGGGGGATCCCCCATTCCCCCTCACGGAGAGGTTGGCTGGGCCCCTGGGCACCTATGAGTGTCTGGCTCCTCACTCCACGGCGGGGGGCGACAGCACAAAGCTCTCCCTCTCCCCTACCAACTCCGAAGTCCAATAAGTCATGTAGGTGAAGACCCCCTACATCTCTCGCCGTGCCCTCCCCCCCCCCTTCCTCCACCCCCCGGCTCAGGGTCTTGTCCCTGTTGTGACATCGCACTACAGAGCTGGGGCACAAGGGGACCTGTGGAAATCCTTGGACATCTCCCCTCCAGCACGGTACAGGGGGCTCAGAGTGAAGGGAAAGGGGAGGAACCTGCCCCCTTCTTCCCCCGGGTTGAGTAGTTTGTGATGTAAAAAAACCTGCTGTGACAAGAATCAGAGAGGTAGCCCTGTTAGTCTGGAATAGCAGAAGTACTTCTGCTGTGACAGTACAGGTGGAGAGAAAGCTTTTTCTATACCTTATAACTGAGATGCAGTGCCCATGACCGGTCCCTGACTTTTATTAAGATAATAATGACAACATTCTCATCTTAACAATGATGGGTCAACTTCCCATCCTCTTCCCTAACACTTAAGTCCCCTCTAGTAAACATTACCCTTCCCCCTCCCTGGGATACTACTGACAGGAAAATGACCTAAAAACACCCTACTTGTAAATCACTATTGGTTGGTACCCCATTGCCACCTGCACCTCTATGCTGCTGCTGCTGGCCAGACCCTCCCCCAAAACATAAACCCCAACCCCCCCACCAGCAACCCCACTTGAACCAAACTGGAACCCTTACCCTATAACCTGCTCCCCAACCCTAAAACCCTTAACTGAAATTAATTTTAAAACAGAAAAACTTCCAAAACACTCCAACGAGAAGCTGATGAATTGCAAATTGGACACTGTCAACCAAGGATTAAACAGAGACTATGAGTGGCTTTGTCATTATACTAATTAATTGCATTTTCCTAGTTTAGTCTCTTTTTACAGATTCTTATCAACTGACAGACAGATAAGAAACAGTGTAAAAATTTTCACTACAAAAGGTTTTTTTCTCCTGCTGATAATGGCCCATCCAAATTTAACAGCCGCTTAGAATTAGTATGGGAATTTACAACCTTTTTTTTTTTTTTTTTTTTTTTTGCTTTCTGTGTGTATACATGCATCTTACTTCTGTTTGTTCTGTTCTATTCATCTGATGAAGTGGGCCATAGCCCATGAAAGCTTATGCTGAAATAAACTGGTTAGTCTCTAAGGTGCTACAAGTATTCCTCGTTTTCTTTACGGATACAGACTAACATGGCTGCTAATCTTAAACCTTAACTGAAACCGTAGCCCAATCCTCACCCCCACCTTAAATGCTAGCTCTGTACCCAGCCCCTCTAAGCCTGACACCACTTTAAGCCAGAACCCAGTTCTCCACTCCCACCCTGTGCAACACCAGTGCAAACGCCCCAGGAATCCTGCTTCTTACCACCACTGGTTTGGAAATGAATCTTTTCTTCCTTTGCATTCCACAAACCTTCATTGGCATTGGATGGGTGATTTAGTGACGGGTTTATATCGGTGGTTCTCAAACTTGTTGGGTTGGCGGTCCTTTTTCTTTTCCAAGTGGGCCGCCGCGCCCCATGTATGTCCGCCGAAATGCTGGCAAATGGAACGCTTCCGATTTCGGCAGACTTGCTGTGCGCCGAGTATCCGCCGATAAGCCGCTGAAACTGGAAACATTCACTTCGGCGGCTTTTCGCAGGACACACTGAAGTGCACGGCCTGTCCACCGAAATGCCGACACCGGAAGCGTTCCATATGGCAGCACTTCAGTGGCACAGGGAGCTTGCGACCCCCTGGGAATCGCCCCATGACCCCGTGGGGGTCACAGACCCCCCTGTTTGAGAACCGCTGGTTTACACAATGTAACTGTTTGTTATTACACTGTATCAGGATACAGGTAAGTGAAAACAGGGCAAACTACATTCCACTCATTTCCAGGACCCAGCAGCTGTAGCCCAGAGCTTCCCCCCACCCAGCTACTGTAGCCCAGAGACCCAAGCTGCTCCCCTACTCCAGCTGGGCCTTGGAATTTTTATAGGATGTTTGGAGAGGGGGCTCAGAAAGAAAAAGGTTGAGACCCATGGTGTAGGGTGTGAACATGGGTGTTAGTCTGTCACGAGCCTCTTTCACAACTACCTTGAGAAACAAACACATGGACCCCTTTGGCACAGTTCTTTGTTACTTACTGTGGAATTCTCTCCCCGGATCACCAGAGACAATATTGACCTAAAACAATTGAGCAGCCATGTGATTGTATCACTTCAGTGACCTGCACAACTTGGGGTGGGGTCTAGTTCATTTCAGACTGGTGATTTAAAAACGGTTCGTAGCAAGTCCAATAGCTTGGAGTGGTCTCTCCTGTTGACTGAACTGTACTTGGAGTTTCTCCATGTCATCATGGAGGGAGCAGAGAAAAAGCAAAAATAAATTAGAAATGACTATTTCAGTAAACAGTCATTTTCTCAAAGACCCCAGTAAATCTGAGCTACAGTCTGGCAAACAAAATTAATATCTAATTATGTGACCAAATGTCCCTCAACAGAAAAAACCCACATCACACAAGATACATCCAGTTTCATATCACTTTACTAGATATTCCAGAGCAGGTTAAATATGACGACTGTAGCCTGATTTAGGGTGTGGTTTTAGGCTTGCCAATTTGTTTGATTAGAAGTTTTTTTGTTTTTTTTTAAATTAGGCTTCACAGAATTTACCAAGGACTCTCGGGGGGGGGGGGGGGGGGGGTATGACAGGAAGCTCACAGAGACAGACATAGCCTTAAATACTTTTTATTCAAATTAATAATAGTAAGTAATTGGTAAAATGCTCAGTTACAAAGCTACAATTGCATTACTACTATTTAAAAAGATACATGTGATAATATAGTATTATATGGAACAAAGCTTTGGTTAATAAACTTACAACCTTTCTTGATAACCTGGGGGTAAGAGGCACATGACCAGACTTGCAGTTCAGGTTTCTCAATTCTTGATGCAGAGCTTAGAAAAACTAATGCTAAGAGAAAATTTAGGGTTTATTTGACTAACAAACTTAAAATTAAAACCTAATAAACAAAACTAAGAATAAAAGCTTAGGGAACCAATGTTAACCAATGTTAACCAATGTTAGCCTCGTCACCAATGTTAGCTAAACACGGAAAACTGCACAGGATAATACAGCATACCAATATTGTTATAAAATGGACTTTCAAGAGGATAGAATTTTTGACATTCTTCTCTTGCTTTTTTCAGTTGGAGCCACTCTCTGGCATTCTCCTGTCACACACACACCACACACACACACACACAGTCACAGAGTCACCAGGCGATGCTCTGGAACTACTCCATATGAAGCCAGTCAGGACTCTGGGGGAGCAGGTCTCCTCTCTGGCAGCACACTGTCACCAGGACAAGAAGCTTACACAACTTCAGCCTTCCTGGTCTGACCTTGAAGCATTCAGCATCCCCTGCCCCCACCGTGCACTTCCCCCAGCAAGTCCACCCAGACGGGGCTCCCGGGAAAGCCAGAGGGCCCCGCACCCCAGCTCCACAGTCAGATATGACTCTCAGCCAGCCAGGAAAACAGAAGGTTTGTTATTCTACAGGAACATGGCATAGAACAGAACTTGTTAGCACAGAAATCAGTGACTTTCAGCCAAGTCCATCTTGTGGAGTTGGGGACCAGATGGACTCCCCCCTCTTCCAGTCCCCCCCAAGCACCTTGCCAGCTTCCAGTCACCCAAAGTCAGATACCTCCATTGTTTCTCCTCCATGCCTTTCTCTCTCTTCTGGGGCAAAGAGACACCTGGTTGCATCCCATTCATGAGTCTCAGGTTACAAAGGGCACCGTGTGACAGGTTCAGACAGAGCCACACCCTTCAGACTGTCACCTGATGGGCTGTAAATTACCTCTGAGCCCCTTTTCCCTGCCAGCTTGGGACTTCCAGAACCCTCTCTTGTTGAGCCAGGCATGCTAGCCTACCGCAACACAGACCCAGAGCCTGAACCATGACCCCGAAGCTGCAGGCTTTAAGTGAAAACAGCTCAGCAGCTTACCTGTCTCCAGCACCCAGTTCCCAATGGGATCCAAACCCTCAAATGAATCCATTTTACTCTGGATAAAGCTCAGATGGAGTAAATTCATAAACTGTCTTGATGACTAGATGATCTCCTGTGGTCCTTTCCAATCCGGATCTTCTATGATTCTAAAACAGTAAAACTCACATAGGCTCAACAGTAAGGCTCACATACAACATAACAATGGAAAACCCCCCCCGTTTCATCACACCCTCTAGCCCTGCACCTTCTCTGTTAGATTTACAGTGAGAAAAATGGTACAAAACCCAACTGCTGTTCAGCGGAAACCGGTGCAACGTGGGAACAACTGGGAATGAGGCAATCTGTCCCTAATGGGGGAACCTGGCGACAAAAACTCACCTTGCGGTGGGAGGAAAAGTATAAACCCTGGCCGCTAGATCGGCTATTTTCATTCTTGAACAAATAGTTGTGTCACTCCTGTTGGAGGAACACACACTTCCATGACACAGGACAAGGGACTTGATGAAAAGCACTGTGGCAGCGGTTCTCAAACTAGGGGTCGCGACACCACTGAAATGCCAGCGAATGGAACGTTTCCACTTTCAGCGGCCTTTCGGCGGACATACCCATGCGTGTGAGCATGTCCGTCAAAATACTGCCAAAGTGACTGTTTCCGCTTTCAGCGGACATACTCGCACACATGGGTATGTCTGTGAAATGCTGCCAAAAGCGGAAACATTCAATTGGGTGGCATTTTGGCGGACATACCGGGGTTGTGAACGGAGGCTGGATGTGCAAATGGGGTCGCTCAAACGGTACATTTGAGAACCACTGCACTGTGGGCTTCACTCTAAGCAAGGGTGAGCTGCAAAAGGGAAAAGCAGACAACTCACCTGAAGGAGCTGAGACCCCACAAATCCTGCCTCAAAGTTCACTACTTGGGAATTAGGAAAAGGAAAAAAACAATCTTTTCTGAGCCCTAGAGAAGATTTTCATGATGTTTCTCTCCCTTGCAGCTTCTCTGGTGATAAATAAGAGAAGAGCTGGGATGGAAGAATTTCCCGCACTCACAGCATTCATAGGGTTTTCTTTCCTGTGTGGCTCCTCTGATGTGCAACAAGGGTTGAGCGCTCAGTGAAGGTTTTCCCGCACTCACAGCACTTATAGGATTTCTCGCCTGCGTGGCTCCTCTGATGTACAATAAGGCCTGAGCTGCAAACAAAGGTTTTCCCACACTCACAGCATTTATATGGCTTTTCTCACGTGTGGATCCTCTGATGTGCAACAAGGACTGAGCCCTGAGCAAAGGTTTTCCCACACACACGGCATTCATAAGGTTTCTCTCCTGTGTGGATCCTCTGATGGTGAACAAGGGTGGAGCTCTCAGTGAAGGTTTTCCCGCACTCACAGCATTTATAGGGTCTCTCTCCTGTGTGGATTCTCTGATGTGAAATCAGGCCTGAACTCTGAGCAAAGGTTTTCCCGCACTCACTGCACTTATAGGGTCTCTCTCCTGTGTGGCTCCTCTGATGTACAATAAGGCCTGAGCTCAGAGCGAAGGTTTTCCCGCACTCATGGCATTTATAGGGTTTCTCTCCTGTGTGGATCCTCTGGTGGCGAATAAGGTGTGAGCGGTCAGTGAAGGTTTTCCCGCAGTCACGGCATTCATAAGGTTTCTCCCCTGTGTGGATCCTCTGATGTGCAATAGGGCCTAAGCTCTGAGTGAAGGTTTTCCCGCACTCACGGCATTCATAGGGTTTCTCTCCTGTGTGGATCCTCTGGTGGCGAATAAGGCCTGAGCGCACAGAGAAGGTTTTCCCGCAGTCACGGCATTCGTAAGGTTTCTCCCCGGTGTGGCTCCTCTGATGTGCAACAAGGGTTGAGCTCCCAGTGAAGGTTTTCCCGCACTCACTGCACTTATAGGGCTTCTCTCCTGTGTGGCTCCTCTGATGTACAATAAGGCCTGAGCTCATAGAGAAGGTTTTCCTGCACTCACAGCATTTATAAGGTTTCTCTCCTGTGTGGATCCTCTGGTGGCAAATAAGGCGGGAGCGCACAGAGGTTTTCCCGCACTCACGGCATTCATAGGGTTTCTCCCCTGTGTGGATCCTCTGATGTGCAACAACGCCTGAGTTCCGAGTGAAGGTTTTCCCGCACTCACTGCATTTATAGAGTTGCTCTCCTGTGTGGATCCTCTGGTGGCAAATAAGGCCTGAACTCTGAGCGAAGGTTTTCCCACACTCATGGCATTCATAAGGTTTCTCTCCGGTGTGAATCCGCTGATGTACAATAAGGCCGGAGTTCCAAGTGAAGGTTTTCCCGCACTCACGGCATTCATAGGGTTTCTCTCCCATGTGAATCCTCTGATGTACAGTAAGGCCTGAGTTCTGAGCGAAGGTTTTCCCGCACTGACAGCATCCATTGGGTCTCACTCCGGTGTGGATTCTCTGATGGCGAATACGGTGTGAGCCCCTCCTGAACTTTTTCCTGCACTCGAAGCCCGTGTTCTCTCTCTCCCCCGTCAGGATTCTCTGCTGGGCCGTGGTTTCCTTGAGGCCTTTGGGTGTCCCCCGATAATTAACTGATCTTCCAACTTTCTGCGTTGGCTGGTTTCCCTGCTGCTTCTCTGGCCTGTGCTGCCCCGAGCGCCTTTTCCCTGCTCACAACTCCTGGACACACACTCTGTGCATCTTTGCAATAATGTCCCCTCCGGTTCCACTTGCTCATCTTCCTGCTGAGGATTCTGCTCCATGGTCTCGCTCACCATCCCCTCACCTGATGGGACAGAGAAAGAAAAACCTCAGAGACCGGAAGGGAAAAGGGGGGAACAAACCAAGAGAACAGCTGGAGATGGAGAAAAGCATGGGACTGAATTTCCCCAAACTCTCCTCCAAAGGGACGAGAGGAGGGGATCAAGTCTGCATCCAGTTCCCATCCAGACACACCCCAGGAAGAAGGGAGTTTGGGGAGGGAATACTGCCAGGAGTTAGGAGGGGTAGGAAACCATGAACAGTATCTGCCCTAAGGATATGACACCTGCTGGGGACCATCCTGAATTCAGAGACCCCCACAAGGTCTTTGTTGGGAATCCCAGCTGTTTCCTTCAAGTACTGAGTAGCTTTAATGATCCCTCACCCATGCAGCTGCCTCTCAGGACCTCTCTTTCCTCTGAGCACTGGAGATCTGGGGCCCACGGCTCTTCCCCTCGTTCCAGCTGGGAGATGATATCAGGCTTGGAAACTGGGAACCCTGCTCAGGGGAGAGAAGACCAGTGAGATCAGGGAACACGCAAAAGAAGAAGTTACTCAACTTGTGTATCAATGATGGTTCTTGGAGATGTCTCTCCCTATGGGCGCTCCACTCTAGGTGCTAGCACAATAAAAACAGCTGTGCAGACCAGAGGCTTGCCACACTACTGTGCCCCTTTCAGGAGTCTGATTTGTCTTGCGCACCTCCGAGTCACAGCTCATTTAAAAACTACTTGCTTATAAAATCAGATATAAAAATACAAAAGCGTCACTGCACACTGTGAATTGCTGACTTGCTTATTTTTCCATCTAATTATAAAATAAATAATCAAAATATAAATCTTGAACTTACATTTCAGTGCATAGTATATAGATCAGCATAAGCAAGTCATTGTATGAAATTTTACTTTGTACTACTTGGCAAGTGATTCTTCCATAGCAACTCTGGAAGACCCTGTGTACCCCAGGGGTACGGGTACCTCTGGTGTAGACACTGCAGCTCACACTTAAGAGACTGAGCTCCAGACCAATCTGCAACCGCTCTCGCCTTGTCTTTTTGCCCTGGATAGCAGCAAACGTAAGCCCAGTCTCTTTGTACCGTAGTTCCTGTGTCCCAAAGTGCAGTTGTATTCCCGTGTTCTGCTTCCCTCGGACCCAGTCATTACCCATTAACCTCCAGTCTTTGAGACTTCCATTGTCCAGTGCGCTTCATACATATGTGGACAGTTCTTGATAGTGTTTCCATGTCAATGGAGTCAGGCCCATGCTACCTCAACAGGACTTACATCCCCATCCCAGAAGAGGAATTCACTCCTTCACACCCACTGACTAACAAAGCAAACAGAGAGGGAAGCTGACCCATGCATATTTTTCATTTTAAAAACTACGAAATAAAGCCCCCATTCTCCAGAGGGAGACAAGGTGAAAGTGAAGGGCTAAGGTAATGGATCATAAAATCACAGAAACACAGGGGTCAAAGGACCTCAAGATGCCAGCTACTCCATCCTCCAGCCCTGAGGCAGGACCAAGTATACACAGACCATCTGTCTAACCTCTTCTTAAAAACCTCCAGTGACCAGCATTCCACAACCTCTCTTGGGAACGTATTCCTGTACTTAGTTATACTCACAGCTGGGAAGTTTTTCCTAATATCCAATCTAAACATCCCATGCTGCAGAACAAGCTAGTTACTTCTCCCCACCCTAACCCTAAGCAGGAGAGGAGAAGGGAAGATCAGATTTCAAGACTATGACCATGGTCAGTGATGTCAGACAGCTGACAGGTCAAGGAGGAGGAGGATGGAGTGCTGGTGCTGAGCTTTGCCTAGGGACAGGTCATTAGAGACTTCAGCAAAAGCAGCCTCAGTGAAGTGCTACAATCCCCAGCTCCCTGAATCCTGCCCTTCCTGCCCCCCACCAGACCCTCCTGTGATGGGATGGGTCACAGAGACCCCCTTGGCACGGTCACCTGACGTGCTGGAACTACCTGAGTCCATAGCTCTGTCAGTTAGCGATGAGAAAAATCACATCCCTACATGACATAAATTGCAGCAAAAACTGCGGTGTTGAACAATTACAGTGCCAAAAAATCCATTAAACAGAAAACCAAGGAAATGAAAGGCCCATAAAGTACATTAAGCAGAGTGAAGGTTGCCTAGTGCTGCCTTGGGCCCTTCCAGCATGTGGTGGTGGTGGGAGGTTAGCAGACTACCCAAGGAAGGGGTCAATTTTCCATCTCTTGAAGTCTTCAAGTCAGGACAGGATCAAACACAAGGTATTCAGCACACTACAATGGTAAATGGATGAAACTCCATGGCCTGTATTACACAGGAGGTCACACTAGATGACCTAAGAGTCTCCACTGGCTTTAAAATGTATTGATCGACAGAAGGAAGAACTAAGAACATGCCACTATGTGTTTTATGTTCCTCAGATTTCAACACCAGCATTTCTCCACAGGCTCTCCACCAGTGTGCCCTGGGACAACTGCAGCTTTAAATGAATGGTGGAGGGACTAGTTGGGGCAGCCTGGCAGAGCTGTGACCCGAAGAGAGGTGCACATGAAACTGGAAGGAACAGGTTGTCACGGAGCACCCGGGCGATGGTCTGGAACCGCTCCCTAGGAAGCCAGACCGGACTCCGGGTGGAGGGCCCCTTCTCCGTACACAGCCTGTTTCCCAGGCCAGGAGCTTCAGGGGTCCCCACTTCCACCTTCCTGGGTCTGACCTCGGAGCATTTAGCACCTTCTGCCCCTCCGTGTGCTTCCCCCAGCAAGCCCGCCTGGGCGGGGTCCTGGGGGAGCCCATGGGTTCTGCACCCCAAATCCACAGTCAAACGTGACTCTCAGCCAGCCAGCAGAATAGACGGTTTATTTGAGATGTCAGGAACCATCCAACTCACAGCTTCTCAGTCCAAACAGGGTCCATCCAGTTAGGCCTTTCTGGGGTGTGCCAGGAGGTGAGACCCAGATTCTGGGCTCCTGCTTCTCCCCCAGGTTTATTCGATGACTTTCATCTGGTCCAACACAGACCATGCAGCGAAAGAGCGTGAGCCCTCCGCTGCATCCATCTCGGGCCCCAGAGCGAGAAGATCGCTTCTCTCCCCTCTCCAGCTAGATCCAGACCCAGCCTGACCACTCCCCCTAGCCACTTCCTGCCTGGATCCTTTGTTCCTTTCCTGGGCTTCAGGTGTCACCTGACCTCCTTTCAACAGATTCAGCTGACCTCCCTCCCCCACCTGGGGTCAGGTTACCGCTTCCAGGGATGCACACCTTTGAATACCTGCAGTGGCTCTGCTTGGCATCACCTTCACATAGACACTTAAGAAATGCATAGGGGAAACTGAGGCACACACACACACAGTACTCCCACTTCGTCACACAGATATTCCTCATTTCAGTGCTGAGTGGTGTAGTGAGCGTCCATAAAGGTGCACAAGGGTATGTTCTTGTTATAAGGATTGTCAGCAGGCTGGTGCCATACATGCTAGGGGTCTCCAGGGCTCAGGGAGGGGTGAAGGCAGCGACTCAGAAGGAATCCTCATTGGAAGGGTAAAGGGCTGGTGACATTATGAAAATCTGAGATGGATTGTGTGCAACAGGCTCAGGGTCTGAGTGCAGGCCGGGGTAGGCAGCTTCTATTCCCTGCATCAGACCTAAGCCTAAGTTTTGCCTTAGTAAAGAGACTGTGTTAGAGTTCGTGCTATCCTGCGCCTGTGCTCTGCTCCACAAGTGATCTGTAGCGGGGAGAGTAGAGGTCTAGTCTAGGGAGTCACTAGACTGTCAGGGATTGGCTGAAATAGGGCAAAGCTGAGGGTGCACTGTGAACCTTAACTCTTCATTTCCCCTTCCAAGAGCCAAGGGGACAGGAATCCTTACCCAGCAAGGTCACATTCTCGTAGTTCTCCTGCATGATGTCTCTGTAGAGGGCTCTCTGAGCGGGGTCCAGCAGAGCTCCTTCTTCCCTAGTGAAATACACAGCCACCTCCTCGAAGGTCACCGGCCCCTGCAAGAGCCCCACACTCTGCACCTGCTGCCCAGTGATAACCAGGGGAGGAGGGCCAATCACATGGAAGCTCTGCGAGGCAGGCAGGCAGGATCCCACCCCCTTCCCATCAGAGCAGCCAGGAGGCATCAGGGAGAGGGGAGAAAGAGAGAGCGCCCCTCACCCTTCTGGCAGACAGAGATGGCAGGGGTCTTCACCTTCAACACTCACCTACCACCCAGAAGTGGATACAGGAGATGGAGCCCCCAGCAGGGTCCAGAGAGAGCCCCCTGGTAGGAATCCCAACACCCTCCCCAGTGCCAGCAGTTGGATGGGATTGAATTGGGTGTCTTCCCCAGGCCTCCCACTGAGGGTTGCCCTCTGCCTAGTAGGTTCAGACTCCAGTACTGGAGTCTAGTACATTTCCCCAGCCCAGTAGGGTGTTTCCTGCTTGACCAATTAGGGAATTTCCACCCACCAACCCCATGGGTCGGTTGCTAGAATCTAGGTCCCAGCAGGTTTGTCACACCGTCTCCCCCTCCCTTTTTCCACCCTGTGTATTTCCTGCTTTCTCCCACCTCCTGACCACCACCAGAAGCACCAACCTCCTATGTACTTAGTGCCCTTCTCCCGCCAACAAGAGCCCACCAGCAATTCCCCGATCATCCCTACCTGAGCTGGCTCCATGGCCGCCATTTCCCTTCCCTGGCCCCTGGAAGGACAGGACGTAACACTGCAGCCTGTCAGGGCAAGAAGGGGACGGGTCAGAACAGGACAGTAACGTCACATCACAATTCCCCCTGGCTCTTTCCCTGCAGACTGATGTTCTCGACTCTACCATGCAAATAACAGAAATATTCAATACACAATTCGTCAAAGGGGGACGAAGGGGCTTTAACTACCCAGACACTTGTTAGAAAAGGAACTCAAACAAACACAAAGTGTCCAATAAGTTCTTGAATGTGTTGGTGACACCTGTTTGCTTCAGAAGATGGACATAGTATCCAAGGGGACAGGCATTTTAGGGTTGATTCTGACTAACAGGAGGGAGTTAGTGAGGAAACGGAAGGTGAAAAGGAAGATGGGGGAAAGTGTTCATGAAAGGATGACTGTGATTCTAAGAAAGGTGTTGCAACAGGAAACTAAGGACAACGGACTTCAAAAATGCAGGTGCTATCAGATGCCCAGCTGGGAAGCAGGGGGGCTCTGGGCTGGAGAGAGAGAGAGCAGGCGGAGCTCACCTGGATGCAGGGGAGACTTGGATGTGCTGTTGTGGCGGGGTGACCACCCGCCCCCTACCAGAAGGGGCTTGGAAAAGCCCCAAAAGGGGTTTGAAATAGCCTGGAAGGGGGTTAAGGCTGGGAGCCAGCAGGCTTTGCTTGATTGGGGCATTAGGCCCAGCTGGGCAGCCACGCCCCAAACACAGGCCTGTATAAAGGCTGGGAGGCAGGAGCCAGAAAGAGCAGTCTCCTCTGCATTCAGATGGAGACAGGCCTGACTGCAGGAGCTGAAGCCAGGTACCTGGGTTAGGGCAGAGCTGGGGCAGGGCAGAGGGAGCTGGGCAGGCTCTAGCCAAGAGCCCCAGGCCTGCGGGCCTGATACAAGGTCCGACCCAGGACTACCAGGGTTGCAGGGGGCAGCCCAGGGCTGGAGATAGCAACAGCAGGCCAACCCTCCTTGCCTGTGATGAGAAGCCATGATACTGCAGTCCGCCCCAGTGAGCGGGGGCAAGTCGTGACTGACAGTGGCACACTCTGAGGCGAGGTGGGAATAGGGGGTAGAGGGTTCCCCTGGGGAGGGGAGACCCTCACACCAAAGGGGGTACTGCAGGGGTGCAGCACCCACAGTTGGAGGGCACCGGGGTCCGGGAGGGACATGGGGCCAGCAAAGGAGCGGGGCATCAACCTGCGGAGGGCGCTCTGGACGCTGAAGGAGCTGATTCCCCAGACGACCAGCGGGAGGCGCCGCAGGGGTGAGTGTCGGCCCCGTTACAGCTGTGCTGAGGGAGGCCAGGCCTAAGGGTCCTGAGAGTTCCTGTGCTGTGTTCAGATGCTCAATAAACCCTCCTGTTTTACACTGGCTGAGAGTCACTCTTCTCTAGAGAACAGGGTTGCCTCATTCCCTAAGAGTGGAGGCTCTGGGAGCCCAAAGCGAGTGGACTCCCTGAGCGGGCCCATGGCAAGAAACAGGTGTGCTAAGGCTCAGAGAGGTGCAGTTCCAGGAGGTGCAGGACCTTAACCCCCAAGAGCGAGTGGACCCCCAAGAAGGGCTGTCTCACTGAACAGGGTTCCCCCCCAGGGATCGCACAGGGACAAGAGTGGGCACGACCTGTGAGTCCATGACACGTGAGACTTCTTGTAACAAAGAGTCCTGTGGCAACTTAAAGACTAACTAAAGCGGTGGTTCCCAATGTGGGGCACACGCCCCACAGGGGGGCAATTTGATTTTTAAGGGGGGCAATTCAAGAATGAGTTAACAGTGAATTTTTTGCATTTCTTATGGTTCTAGGGGCCTCATATACTTTATTTGCTATTTGTTATTGTTATTTTGCTATTTGCTTTATTTGCTATTTTTTCATCATATCACTTCATATTATTTTTTTTTTAACAATTTCTTAGTGATTTCTTCCTCAGTACTTCAACTGTCCTTTCGTTCTTTTATTTTTCCTCTTTCATGGATGCCATGTTCTTTGGAAGCTTGTTTAGACCAAGTTAATGGTCTTTTAGGCTTCCTCCACATGAATAAGAGTTCACTTTTTGAATAATAAGAATTATATGTCACGGGGGGAGGGGGGGGGGGGTGACAGTGCTGTTCCTGGTGGGATCCAACTGTGAGTGTCAGATCAGGACAGATTGCTTCCAAAGGGGCAACTACAGCCCAAAGCTGGGGTTTCTTCACACTAAGGCAAACCAAACCAGCTAAACAGAAAAGACTTTGGTTTCACCCCACTGGCTAACCACAAGTCACACAAGCAATCCCTTAAGACACTCCATATTCCCAGCATCACCACCAGCAGCCACCTGTCCTGGGGACCAATGGTTATGAAAACCAATCCCCCAAATAAAGAAAACGGTTCTCCCCAATTCCAAGGAATCAGGCCCCAGACCCAGGTCATATACAAATTAGATCTTCCCACAAATCACGCTATTGCCAATCCTTTAGAATCTAAAATCTAAAGGTTTATTGTATAAGGAAAAAGGTATAGGTGAGGGTTAGGAAAGGTTAAAAGAAATCAATTACATGCAGTAATGGTACACCTCTTGGTTCAGTCTTGCAGCTGTAGAATAAACTGCAGGTTTCAATCAAAGTCTCTGGAAAGCATCCCCTGCAGGGATGGGTCAGCACCTTTGTCCAGAGTTCCCTGAGAAGCAAAGTTCCATCCAAAGCTGGAAACAAGGCAGGCTGAAGACTGGAGGTAGAAGACAAAATGGGGACTGTTCTTCCAGGCTTTATAGACTTCCTCCTGTGGGCGAAGACCCTCCTTCTCTTTATGCAGAGTCTGGTTGCAAACTGAAGGTTCACAGCCACATGGTCCAATTACCAGACTCTCAATGATTCAGTTTTTGCCCAGGCATGTCCCATACCTGGGGAGGCTCCTCTCCTCGGGTGTGGACACAGTTCATTGTGCAGTTGATAGCCCTTTAATGGGCCCGAGTTAGCACCAGGGTGTCTGAGATTTCACAGGAGCCAAGCCTAAGTTTGAAGTAAAGGCACCTTTTATCCAATATCCATAACTTCAGTTCCAAAATAGATACACACATATAGTCATAGACACCTGTTATGACCCCCTTCACATAATATTTGGTACCCCAATTATCTATATGGTACCAAATTATTCCAGTAACGTGACAGATACACAGATGCTTGGCGTGTTGCGGGTGGATCACCACGGAGCTAGGGGCAGGGGGAGCCCCACCATCAGTTAAGCCTGTGGTTGGGACCCGGTTGTAAGGGCGGGCCTGGGTCCCCCTACCACGTCGGCCACTGGACCGCACTACACTGCCTGCAAGGGGAATATATGGACTTTGGATGTTGAGCCCCGCTACCCTGAGGTTGGGGAAGCCACATGGACTTTGGCCATTAGGCCACGCTACCCTGAAACAATGGGAGGTAGGTTATATGGACTCTGGCTGTAGGGCTATGCTGTCCTGATACCAGGGGTGCACGATAGAGACTTTGGGCCATAAGCCAGCCATTGGGCCACACTACCCCAAGATTCAGGGACACCATAAGAACTCGGGCCATTGGGCCATACCGTATTTTGACTGGGGATTAGAGTGGCTGGGATCCGCCGCCACACCTCAGCCCTTCCACAAAGTGGTGCTGTGGAGCCGGAGCTGCCACAGGGACCAACAAAACAATATCTCTTGCCTTTGCTGATGATTTGTTCATGCTCAGTGATACCTGGGAGGCTATCTGGCCTGAAAGTGCAAGCCAAGAAGTGCTATGGATTCTTCCTAAATCCTATGCATGACTTGTATACCATGAACAACTGTGATGACTGGAAGATAAATGAGGACGGCCTGAATATAATTCTGTGAGGCGAATCCAAAAAATCTTGGTCTTAAGGTCGACCCTTGGATTGGGTTTTCCAAACCCTCACTTCCAGAGAAAATCGACACATGGCTTGAAAGACTTCCAAAGGCTGCTTTAAAACCATCACAAAAACTAGCAATGTTTAATGTGTATATGTGATGGAGTAGAAATGCTCTTGATTGTTCCTCTGACTATTGTGTGAAGGTGTCCATACCTGAAGCTGTAATTTGACGCCAGACGGGGGAGGTTAGCTGACCTCCTGCCTGGGAAAGAGACAAAGGAAAGCAGGGGAGGGGCTGGAAAGGGAGTTTTAGTCTGGATGTGGCTGGGGGAAGAGGAGGAGAGCTCCAGGCAGGCTGTCTGGCTCTCTAGCCCCCAAAATGGATCCAGCTGAGGGCTCACATTTGCTGTACGGTCTGTGTAAGATCATGTACCTGTCATCTAATAAACCTCTGTTTTACTGGCTGGCTGAGAGTCACGTCTGACTGTGGAGTTGGAGTGCAGACCCACGGACTTCCCCAGGACCCCCCCTGGGCGGGCTCACTGGGGGAAGCGCATGGAGGGGCAGAAGGTGCTGAATGCTCCGAGGTCAGACTCAGGAAGGTGGAAGCTGTAACCTGTGAAGCTCCTAGCCTTGGAGACAGGCTGTTTTATGGAGAGGACGCTTCCTCCCACCTTATCGACCCCCCCCACTCCCCGGAGACCTGATTGGCTTCATAGGGAGCAGTTCCAGACCATCGCCCTGGGCACTCCTTGACAGTATACAATACCTAGAATCATCTACCTGGCTGAACCACACAGATACGAAAGAGACCCTGCTATCCTCATTGGATGATAACATCAGAAACGCCATAAAGCAATGGTTCCATCTATCACCTGATGCCAGCAATGGTTCCATCTGGCTAAATGACATCAGCACAAGTAAACTTCTGAAAATCAGAGAATTGCACTGAAAGGCAGAGTATTACTGATGGCTCTATTACCGTAGTGATGTATAATCACTCAACTTAAATGATTCATGCCACATGGCTCATGGCTGGTTCTGCAGATTGTTAACAATGTCCTTCCTCTTGCCTTCAGCAGAGATCTTGGCCATATCTGGATTCCTTCATTACTCAGCATCTGAAATGTCACTTGAAGTCTAGCAGGATATAATAGGGCAAATGGAATAGTCAAGTGCTTAGGCCTGTCCATCAGGAAGGGATTCAATTTCTTTTTCTTTGACACCTGGTGCCAAATTTTTAAAGGTATGTTTCTCAAACAGCTAGTTGTGTTCTTTCCTAATACAGTAATGTTTTCACAGGCGGACACAGCAGGTGTGCAATGATTATACAAATTTTTGTAGGTGTTTTCACTCAAAATCTAGCATTTGATTGAATGTATCAGGTAATGCAATGCCTACAATTCTAGGTTCTGAAATTGCCACAGCATCATATTATGTGAATGTCCAGGTTATAGCTATTTACCAAATAACAAATTAACATAATTGTGCCCAATCTTGGATAATACTAAGCGATCGCTACACTGTAAGTAGACTTTTATTGTTGCTATTAGCTATAGATGGGTCATCTTAATTTGTAGATTTTTCTCTGCTTAATTCTGTCCCCAATCCTTTCTTTCTAATAGCTATTTATCATTCCCCTAGCAAAACAAATGAGATAAGAGATAGATATAATGCATCCCTCTGAGGCATGCGATAGGAGCTTGTTTCAATCTGACCTTTTGATCAAGATTTTATAGCTCCCTTTTTCATAAATGAAAAGGTCTTTTAGCTAATTAAGAAAGAACTCATCAATAATTGTACAAAGCTGAAGCCTTGATGTAGCTTTTTGCTCTCTAGGTGGCAGCTAAGCTCCACAGAAGAACTTTCTTTTTTATTCAAATATGACATATTGCAGATGAGACTCTAATGGCTGGAATCTATGATCTGCTAAGGTCACTTTGTGATGCTTTCCACTTAAAATGGCTGCAGATGACTAGCGGGGAATTCACCTTGTTCAGGGGATCTCTCAGCTGGTGGAGGTGGCTCTGCCACCTCCTGTGCCAGTTGTTCCATTCCAGTTACTCCTGCACAGACATCAAGTGCTGCTCCCCATGGCAGTTTGTTTTAATGGTTAATCACTCGTATAAAAACATGGCTTTTTAATTTCCAGACACTGCTTCTTGCTGTCTTTCTTTACTGGATTAAAGAACCTGCTAATGCCTGTTACTTTCTCCTTGTGAAGGTACTTAAACACTGTAATCAAGTCATCTTAAGTGTCTCACTGTAGGGCATATTTTCCAAGTCCTCTAATCATTTTTGTGGCTCTTCTATGAACTCTCTCCAATTTTTAACTTTAATTTTTAAAATGCAGCCCTCAGAACTGGATGCAGTATTCCCGGGTCAGTTTCAACAATGCCATCTGATGTGCTGCTTCCCCCATGAACATTCATTGTCATTATGAATGACTATGAACTGCCACAGTAAATGACACTGAACAGTCATTGGGTCAAAAAATTCAAGCAATAATGATTCTATAGGGCACTCCCCTAGGATGTGGGAATGCCTAGTTCAAGTCCCTGCTCTGACAGTTTATAAAAAGTGGAACAGCTTAAACAGGGCAAACTGAGACAATCCCATGGCAGAATAACCTAATGACTAGGTTGTTTATTGCAATATAGGAGATAAAGTTCAAATCAGGTGAGAGATCCCATGAGCATTACCTGTTAGGTTCATTCACTCCAGGGCACCTGGCATTGGCCACTGTCAGTAGACAGGATACTGGGCTGGATGGACGTTTGGTCTGACCCAGTATGGCCATTCTTATGTTCTCAAATTGCTTTTCCACCTCCGACTCAATTGAACTTGTCTTTCACATACCAAGAGCATAAACAAGTTAATCTTATTCCCTGCCACCCCCAACATTTTGCAAATCTAGTCCCCCATTACTTATGTCAAAATGCCGAAAACTGAAATGAAAAATTTTAAGTAGAGTTAAAACTAAATGTATTCGTTTGACATACCTGAAATGTGTCTTTTTTTTGTTTTGGTTCAGTCAAAACTATTCAATGAATTCATGAATAGTTTGGGTTGACCAAAACTGCGTTTTTTGTAAAGTAAACAATTTGAAGAAAATGTTTGTCCAGTTCTAGTTATCAGTGGCTGAATGCATGGCATATCCCAAGGTTGGAAGTGCCTCTGTCTTGGGATATGGTATGGGACTCATCTTCCTGGTCTGGTGATAAATAGACTATGCCCACCACAACATCACCCTGGTTTCTCTTGCTGCTAAACTTAACCTGAAGACTCTCAACAGGCTTTTCTCCAGTTTCATATTGGAGCTTTGAGCAATCATATTGCTCTCTTACACACAGTGGAGCTCCTCCAACTTTTCTCCCCAGCCTGTCCTTCCTGAACAGTTTATACCCATCCATGACAGTGCTCCAGTCATGTGCATTACCCCACCAAGTCTCTGTTAGGCCAATCACAGCATAGTTCCTTGACTCTGCCAGGACTTCCAATTCTTCCTCCTTGTTTCCCAGGCTTCTTGTACAGGCACTTAAAATAACTAGCTAATTGCCCTGCTTTCTCATTATGAATCAGGAGGCCTTCCCTGTTGCTCTCTCCTCTCTGTGTTTCCTCGCAGTATTCCACTTCCCCACTTACCTCAGGGCTTAGGTGTCCATCCCCTGGTGAACCTAGTGTAAAGCCCCCATAAAATAATAGAATATTAGGGTTGGAAGAGACCCCGGGAGGTCATCTAGTCCATTCCCCTGCTCAAAGCAGGACCAACACAAACTAAATCATCCCAGCAAGGGCTTTGTCAAGCTAGGCCTTAAAACATCTAAGGATAGAGATACCGCCACCTCCCTAGGGAACCCATTTAAGTGCTTCACCACCCTTCTAGTGAAATAGTGTTTCCTAATATCCAACCTAGTCCTCCTCTGCTGCAACTTGAGAGCATTGCTCCTTGTTCTGTCATCTGCCACCACTGAGAACAGCCTAGGTCCATCCTCTTTGGGGTCCCCTTTCATGTAGTTGAAAGCAGCTATCAAATCCTCACTCTTCTCTTCTGCAGACTAAATAACCCCAGCTCCCTCAGCCTCTCCTGGTAAATCATGTGCCTCAGCCTCCTAGTCATTTTCATTGCCCTCCACTGGACTCTTTCCAATTTGTCCCCATCCCTTCTGTAGTAGGAGAGACCAAAATTGGATGCAATACTCCAGGTGTGGCCTCACCAGTGCTGAATAGAGGGGAATAATGACTACCCTCTATCTGCTGGCAGTGCTCCTACTAATAGAATGCAATATGCTGTTGGCCTTCTTGGAAACAAGGGCACACTGCTGACTTGTATCCAGCTTCTCATCCAGTGTAATCCCCAGTTCCTTTTTTGCAAAACTGCTGCTTAGCCAGTCAGTCCTCAGCCTGCAGCATGGCATGGGATTCTTCAGTCTTAAGTGCAGGACTCTGCACTTGTCCTTGTTGAATCTCATAGATTTCTTTTGGCCCAATCCTCCAATTTGTCTAGGTCACCTCTGGACCCTATCCCTACCCTCCAGTGTATCTACCCCCCCCCCCCCCCATCTTAGTGTCATCTGTGAACTTGCTAAGGGTACAATTAATCCAGATCATCCAGCTCATTAATAAAAATGTTGAATAAAACCGGCCTCAGGACCAACCTCTGTAGCACTCGGCTTGATACTGGCTGCCAATTAGAAATTGAGCCGTTGATCACTTCTCTTTGAGCCCGACAATGTAGCCAGCTTTCTATCCACCTTACAGTTCATTCATCCAGTCCATACTTTTTTAACTTGCTGGCAAAAACACTGAGGGAGATTGTATCAAAAGCTCTGCTAAAGTCAAAATAAATCACATCTACCGCTTTTCCAGTATTCACAGAGCCAGTTATCTCATCATAGAAGGCAATCAGGTTTGTCAGGCAGGACTTGGCATTGGTGAATCCACGTTGACTGTTCCTGATCACCTTCCTCTCTTCCAAATGCTTCAAAAAGGATTCCTTGAGGACCTGCTCCATGATTTTGCCGGGGACTGAAGTGAGGCTGACCAGTCTGTAGTTCCCCAGGTTCTTTTTCTTCCCTTTTTAAAATATGGGCACTGGGTTAGCAAGCCTGCATGCAAAGATGCTCTTCCCTCTCTTTATTAATTGGATCCCATCTCTTCCTAGCAATCCTTCTTCTTGGACCAAAACCAATGGTCAAAGAATCCAAAGCCCTCTCTCTGACATCCCCTGTATAACCACACATTTATTTCCACAATTTGATAGTCCCTACCTGGGCCTTTTCCTTGCATAGGGAGGATGGACGAGAATACGACTTGTGCCTCAAACTCCTTTATCCTTCTTCCCAGAACCACAAAGTCTGCAGTGATCTGCTCCAGATCATTCTTGTCAGTATGTGGAGAAGTAGGATGGGGTAGTGGTCTGAGGGCTTGATCAGTCTTGGCAGAGACTCCATCAGATACTGAATTCTAGCTCTGGGAAAGCAGCACACTTTTTGAATTTCCTGGTCTGGATGGCCGATGGATGACTCCTTCCTCCTTAGGCGGGAGTCCACGACCACCCCACCCCTGTCTCCTCCTCTTAGGAGTCATGGAACCCCCTTCACTAGGACAATGCATCCTAGGCCTTCTGGTCAATGGAGTCTCCTTCTGATCCCTTCCCTCAGTTCACTCTTCCAAACCATTTTCTGCCATAGTACCTGTGCAGAGAACCTGAACATGTTTTTTTTTAACCTCTCTCTGCATTGGGGATACATGGGTTCTCCTCTTTCTTCTTCTGGAGGTCATATGCTGCCAATTTTCTTCCCTGTTCTGTACTGTCCCCTCTGATTCTTCAGCATGCTGTGCATGCTGTATCAAATGCTGACTACTATCTAGAAAGTCTTCATTTTCTCTGATGCAACACAGGGTTGAGATTTGGGTCTCTGGTCCTTTACCTTTTCTCTTCCAGTATGGAGACCAGTTGCACTTGGTACAGATGAAGTCGCTTCGATCCTCTGAGAGAAAGATAAACATGGCACATACAGTGCAGATCACAACAGCTGATCGCTCACTATCCATAGTCTTCCTTCTGAAAGCTTTTTCAGATGTTTTATTTACTGCTCACAGAAGCCTGAAAGGCAAAAACTCTGTGGGAACTCTCTCAGGTGAACTCCCTCTGATTGCTTTTCCTCTGTTCTCAGCTCACTCAGTTTGTGACTTTTCATAACTTTTAGTAATTACAAAAACAGAAATATGTGCATGAATTGCTATACTGTGACTTTGTAAATTGTCACAGGTAGGCTTTCCTATGTATTGTGAACTATTATGTAGATTTTTTTGGATAGGAATAGTTTTAGATAGATATCACTGAGACTCTTGGCTCATATAGGTGATTAACTATATAGATGGCTTGATATCTTCATATTACTTGGTATTTGTTCCTAATTCGGGAGATAGGGCATGGGGCCAGGTTGTTTGGGAAAGCACAGCCTTTCCTACCCGGCCCGTCGCACAATTTTGAATCCCAGTGTAGCCCTCGGGCCAAAAAGTTTGCCCACTCCTGCTTTAAAGGAAATGCTGCAGTGAGAGATGGTGAAGTACACAGACTATCACTGAATGAAGAGGTTAAGTCTACTCCTATCTAGCTCTGTGCATTGTGATTTCTTTTATCTCTTCCTTGTACTGCTAGAAATGAAATCAATGTTCTTTATAAATTAACTAAATATGAAATATATCAGAGGTTCTGGGATTAGTTTTATAAACCATTTCATTGCTTAATTTTAAGTTCAGACCCCTTTTGCTCATTTTATCTTAACCTTTGTGAAGCATTTAGGGCAATTAAGAGCTCCCTCAGGACCAGTGGCTTTCAGTCACTTGGATCAGTATTTTCCTCCTTTCCTGCCTGCCTTTTGCTGATGCATACCAGACTACCTTTAAACTCTCCTCACACATCAACCAAAGCTGCTTACAAAATGAGGTAGAATCTCCCAGACCTCTCCTTCACTATGTTGCATTTTGTTCCAGAAGTTCTGTTGACTCCAGTGGTTGGAACAGGGTGAATTTCTTACTGCCCAGAGGGAACACTGTGCATTTTTATTTGAAAATTTGTATTGATTTTTCATGTTCAGAAAAGTCAATATTTCAGAGTACAAAATCATTAATGAATACCGTGACCATATATTTCCTGTTGAGCTAATGAAGGGAAATGCTGAAATGTAACTTTTAAAAATGAAGCAACAGATGTAAGAATATATTTGGTACCCTTCAGTTACTCAGTAAGTGGGTCCAACTAAAAAAGAATTAATGCTGTATTTATGGTTATTTAGGAAGAGGCCTTTAACGGGGCCGACACTCACCCCTGCGGCGCCTCCCGCTGGTTGATCCGGGGAATCAGCTCCTCCAACGTCCGGAGCGCCCTCCGCAGGTTGATGCCCCGCTCCTTTGCTGGCCCCGTGTCCCTCCCGGACCCCGGTGCCCTCTCCTGTGGGTGCTGCACCCCTGCAGTACCCCCTTTGGTCTGAGGGTCTCCCCTCCCCCCGGGGGAACTCTCTACCCCCTATCCCCACCTCGCCTCAGAATGTGCCACTGTCAGCAGGGCCGGCGACAGGGGGGGTACAACGGGTACAGCTGTACCGGGCCCCGGACTTCAGGGGGGCCCCTGAAGTCCGGGGCCGGTACTCAACTGTACCCGTTGTCGCTGGGGCTTTGAGCGAGGCGCGGCTCGGGCAGCCGCTGCAGCGCTCACCAGCCCCCTCCCCCGGCACCCAGCAGCCTCCCCCACCCCCCTTTGCGTCTCCCGGACGGCCACGCGGCCGCAGCACATGCGGGGGTTGGGGCCCGCAGAAGGTAGGAGACCGGGGGGGGGGGGGTTCGTGGGAGATCGGGGAGGCAGGAGACCGGCGGGTGGGGGGCTCGGGAGGCGGGAGATCGGCTGGGGAGGGGGGGCCTGCAGGAGACGGGGGGGGGGGGGCGCGGGAGATCGGCCGGGGGGGGCGCGGGAGGCAGGAGACCAGCGGGGGGGGGGGCCCCCACGGGCGGCGGGACACTGGCGGGGGGGGGGGCCCGCGGGCAGCGGGACACTGGCGGGGGGGGGGGCCATACGGCAGACCGTACGGGGCCCCAAAATTCCTGTCGCCGGCCCTGACTGTCCGTCACCACTTGCCCCCACTCACGGAGGCAGACTGCAGTATCATGGCTTGTCATCATCGGCAAGAAGGGTTGGCCTGCTGCTGCTATCTCCAGCTCTGGGCTGCCCCCTGCAACCCTGGTACTCCTGGGTCGGGCCTTCTATCAGGCCTGGTGGCCTGGGGCTCCCTGGCTAGAGCCTGCCCGGCTCCCTCTGCCCTGCCCCAGCTCTGCCCTAACCCAGGTACCTGGCTTAAGCCCCTGCAGCAAGGCCTGTCTCCCTCTGGATACAGAAGAAACTCCCTTTTTGTCTCAGCCTCACTGCCTTTATCCCCTGGCCTGAGTGTTTGGGGCATGGCCACCCAGCTGGGCCTACTCCCCAATCAGGCCTGGAAGCCTGGCCTTAACCCCTTCCTGGGCTATTTCCAGCCCCTTCTGGTAGGGGGTGGGCGGTCACCCCGCCACAAGGCCCCACACCACTCCAGAGCTGTTCATTCTGTCACTTGTGATGTACTAACCTACTATTTAGGTTTTTGTACCACACTTGTTACCATTGTATCCCAGAACCTGTATACACAGACTGATTTCCATCATTTTCTTCCACTCTAAGCAAAAACCTTCCCTATTTTCAATGTCTCAGCCTCAACTATAGCTTGGACAATGCAGAACAGCATTTCAATTTTTTCTAATGGAATTTGCAGCCTTTTTTTTTTAATCCTTGAGGGGAAATTCTATATTACCTTTGATTTTTACCTCTAATACTGTACCAGCTAATTAAATACCTTGTTAGGTAAAACCTTGATTTTGTCAAATAGCATATAATAATAAATAATAGCTGCAGAATTGAGAAAGGAATTCAGGAGTCTCTGTGTTCTCAGTCTTTTGTTTAACCCTGTCTCCTAGTTTATATTGTCTCCACTAGCCTGTGTTCCCTCCCTATTCCTATGTAATGTGACATGGTATCTTTGTAATGTAAATACATTGTAGCATATTAACATTTATCTGATGCACATTTCCAATGCAAAAGTGCCTTTCCCTCTCTGCATCCACAGGAATGTGAACTGGAGATATAGCTCTCTATGGTGCTCTCTCTTGTAGTAGATTTGGAATAGCTGCTGCAGTACTCATTCTGTAATACAATATTAGCGCTTGCTGATTACCACACAACTTCTTTATACACCTGTCCAGTTAATTGAAATGAGGAGTGGGAGAAGTCTCATTATGGGCAGTACTTGTTTACTTCAGTGGCACAGCTGCAAGGATTGATGGAACTCTTCTTTTTTTTTTAATGTAATTCTTCTAATAAGTATTGAGATTTGTATAAAAATATTGAGCCAGAGTCATGTCTGGTGTAACTCCATTGACATCAGGAATGATTTTGGCCCATAGTCAAAAATATCAATGGGTACTATAGTGCGTCAAACTGACCCAGAAATGACCTTTACTGTGCGCTAGAATGCTCTAATGAAAGCAAACTGCCAAATGGGGCTAAGCCTGAACAGAGGGTCTAGCATGAGTTAATTTTAGGAAATAAAGGTCATAAAATAAAATTATATTATTTTATAAGCAGGACTCAGAATTATATTTGGCAACTAACTGATGGTCATTTGGGGATTAACTCATGTTATTAAAATATTTTTTTAATTACTGTGAATACCCATATGTTATTCAAATTTAAGGATAAATGCCTGTTCATAGTAGGTTTGAAAATATCGCGTCTGTTCCCTTCTTTAAAACTCTCCTGAAAGGGTAATGTGCATATTAATGATAATGTATCTTTCTAGACTAGCATGGAAAATCTTATGTTCTTCTGCTAATTAAATAATTAAATCATGTCCCCCAGATTCCTGCAGTGCCAAATGACCAGAGTTGAAGGCCTCCACCCCATGTTGCTCTAAGAGTTTGACATTTAAAAGCTGGTGAGAACAGGTTGACACTGTGATAGCCCTGGCATAACATCACTACAATAGTTCTCCTTGGGTTCTGAGTGACCACAACTGAGGACAAGGTGAGTGTTGCTCAGGAGACAAAAAGGTCAACCTGGGCCTTGTCAGGATCTAGGGCCTTGCAAAGTGTAGCCTGATATAAGGTGTACTAATAATATTAATTTAATTTATTGATTTAATTATTATTTAATAATAATTATATTAATAGTAAGGGTTTTAAGCTCGCCCATCTGTTTGATAAGAAGATAAAAGTTCTTGTTCCGAATCCAGCTCCACAGAATTTACAAAGGACCCTCAGGGATATGTCAGGAAGCTCGCACTGAAACAGATATAGCCTTAAAGACTTTTTAATAAAATAAAAAATACTAAGTAAATGATAAAATACTCAGTTACAAAGTTACAATTGTATTACTGCTATTCAAAAGATACATATGATAATATTGTATTATATGCAACAAGCTTTGGTTAATATACTCACACCGTTCCTTGCTAACCTGCTGGTAAGAGACACAGGACCAGCCTTGCGGTTCAGGTTCCTCAATTCTTGAGCGAGAGCTGGAGTGCGTAGAAGAAACTAATACTAAAAGCTATCAAAACTAATTTAGGGTTTACTTGACTAACTTAAACTTAATTTGTTTATTAGGTTTTGATTTTAAGAATAAAAATTTAGGGAAAGCCATCTTATCTTAGTTCCTTGGAACTTTAAGTTTGAAAGAAAATGAGTACAGCCTACTAATGGTAGTAGATAGAGAGAGGAAGGAAGGAAGACAGTGTAAAAGTGGAGTACTCGAGTGAGGTAGGTCACCTCTTTTATAGGGCACAAGTGCCGGAAATCCTTCCTCCTATGCCCAAATTTAATTCCTCACCCACAAAATGTTAAGATACGCTTACTCCATAGGTTAGTATGTATGAGCATATTGCTGAGATGTACTTATGCACATATATTATTTCTGTTCTTTCCTTGTGGTGTACCTGTTAAGTCTGTGGGTACACATTGAACACACCCCCCCCCCCCAATTCAATTTTTCTATTGTCTATTGGTCTAGAATAAAAGGTCCTAGACACATGTGTGGATACTTATCTATTTAGGTAACAAGCTATAGGTTAACTTTTCTGGGTGAAAGGCCTTAATATAGATATGCTAACTTTGCCTTAGTTTCATATACAGGTTTTGGCCTGTAGGTCTCTTGCATTACAGCCAAATTTATTTTTAATATAAATCTATAACCCTATTACAATACATCAAATACTGAAACTGTAAGAAAAGACACATATCTGCAAACAAGCGGGTTAATCCTGTAGGCTACAAAAGGAGTACCAGGGCTCCTTGTTAAGAATGGTGGGAGTGTCCCTGGAGAGCAACAGAACTGGAGTGGGATTAAGAGGGCCTATTTTTTGGTTCAACACGCACACAATGCAGACCATTCCTATGCTGCGTAAGAACTCGGTAATATCCTTTTAAATAATTGGTGACCCATCTAGTGTCCCTCACTGTCTTACGTTCCGAAAGCCACCAGAACTCTGCCACAGCTGCAGGGTGTCACTGGAGCTAGGCCTTTGCATCTTGTATCTAGTTAGTAACAGGGTTTTAGGCTCACTGGGACCCAGAACAGAAAGCTGAAGCATGAGCACTGCTGTGCAGGGCTGAAGCTGAAGCACAAGCAGCTTAGCTTCACAGGGCCACTTGTGGCATGGGGTGCTGGGCAACTGCCCTGCTTGCCCCCCTTAAAGCCAGTCCTGATTAGGAAACACAGTTATTTGGGTTCCATTGTGCTTGTGTGGTTGCTTTATATTATGTCATAGCAACACGGACGGGATCCTAATCTAGGACCTCAGAGGGTGAGGGCAGAGGCCTAATGACATGGCAAAGGACCTGCAGCCTGGAACACTAGGCCTGGAAGCAGGGCTGGCTCCAAGCACCAGCCCACTAAGCACATGCTTGGGGCAGCGCCTTCTAAGGGGCGGCTATCTCAGGATTGTTATTTATTTATTTTATTTTATTGCTGCGGTGGAGTGGCTCTCAGAGGTTTTTTTTTGTTTGTTTGGGTTTTTTTGCTTGGGGTGGCAAAAACGTTAGAGCCAGCCCTGCCTGGAAGTAAACTGTTCATTTATAGAAGAAAAGTAAAAGGGGTTACAAATGTCTGTCTGTTTGGGGACAGTGGATTTGTTTGATAGCTCAGTAGAGGATTGGCCCATTTAGTTTGGGAGATGGAACAGTATGTAATAGCTAATGATAGAACAGATGAGAGAACAGTGGGGGTTTACTGAGGGTAATGGGAGCTAAAATTTATAACCTGCTGTGGAGCTTAATAGCTCCTGTTAAACCCAGAGACAAAACATTTGCTGAGATTGTAGAAATTTCACAGTCACCTCTCTCCAAAACCACTGGTGACTGCAAAGCATTGCTGCTTATTTAAAGGGAATCAAAAAGGAAATGAAAAACATTCTTAATATGTTACTGAATTAAAGAAATTAACAGAGCGTTGCCAGTTTGGAGAGAGTTTACATGATGTGTTAAGGGATTATTTAGTGTGTGGTATGCAAAAGGAAGCAATCCAAAACCAGCAGTTGACTGAGACTAAAACATGCACTAGAAATTGCTGTTTTAATGGAGACAGATACTAAAGAGGCAAGTGAACTGCGTCAGCATCATAAAATCTGCACAACAGAGAAATTGGAGGTCCAGCAGAAAGCAGAACAGGGACAACACTCAATGACTGGGTGCTTTCATTGTAGGAAATGGTTTCAAGCCCAGTAGAAACTGTAATCGTTGGAGCATATGCATAAAATGTGTAGATCAGTACAAAATGCACAACAGCCAATTCTGAAGGCAATACTGGAGGACTTTGCATTCATCGGTTTGCAGATGACATAATGAAGTCCACAGAGAATGCCATAACATCTCTACTTCAAGACAATTGTGGTAAACCCAGGGGTGGAAGGCTGTGGTGAGAGGGGAAAACTGCAGGTAAATTAGGTCCAGCTGAGAAAGGCTGCTGCAGCCAGCAGCAGGGCCAGCTGGGACCCGTTAAAGAGGCAGCCAGAGCCCTTTAAAGAGACTTCTCCCCAGAGAGGGGTGTGGGAGTGAGGAGTGTGTTTGGAGGCAGGAGGAGTTAGAAGATTGAGTTTGTGGAAGCAGAAGGAGGTAAAGGCAAGTGAGAGGCAGATACAGAGAGGCTGCCAGCAGGCAGGGAGGCAGGAAGGAGCCACTCCCAGGAGGGAGCTAGCCCTCCCTAACCAGCGAAAGGCCAAACCCAAACGGGGGAGCTGCCCAGAGGACTGGAGCCTGGGGTGCCCAGGGGGGGCCCCTTGCCACACAATAAACAAAGACTGTGAATGGCTAACCAACTACGAAAGCAGTTTCTCCTCTCTTGGTGTTCACACCTCCAGATCAGCTTCTAGAAGAGAGCCTCATCCTCCCAGATTGAACTAACCTTGTTGTCTCTAGCATGATACCTGCCTACATATTTATACCTGCCTCTGGTCATTTCCACTGCATGCATCCAATGAAGTGGGTATTCTCACATGAAAGCTTATGCTCTAATACATCTGTTAGTCTATAAGGTGCCACAGGACTCTTTGTCGCTTTTGCAGACCAGACTAACACGTCTACCCCTCTGATTCTGAAGAGAATAAAGTGGTATTTTGTTTTCTTTACAGTGGAAGGAGCAATGCTTAAAATGGAGCTTGATACACAGGATCTGCTGTTTCTGTACATTCACAACAGGATTATCAGAGATTATTTAAAGTGGTGGAGTTACAGAAAACCTCAGTGCTTCATGTAGCAATGCAAAGACTCACCGCTGCTGCGCCTCTTGCTGGTCATCTTGGGAATTAGCTTGTTTCAGCTCCAGAGTGCCTCCTGGTGGCCGGTGTCTTGCCTGCCTTAGGGCCCTTGTGTCCACCCCATTTTCCCCTTTACACTGAGGTGCTGGGGTTTCCCACAGGAAACCCCAACCCTCTAAACCCACCTTGCCTCAGTGGCTACTGTCAGTCATCATCTAGCCCCTACTCACTGGGGCAGACTGCAGCGTGTAGTAAACACTCATCATTGACAAGGGGTTAGGACCAGCTGCCTCTACCTATTCCCAAGGTGCACCTCTGCAACCCCAGTACCTGTACAGGCCTTCACCAAGGCCTGCAGCCTGGGGGTTTACTAGGCTGGAACTCCCCACCTCCCTTTGCCCAGTCCTGTTTTGCTCTGTTCTGCTTCAGGTACCTTGATCTCAGGCAGCCAGGTACTTCTCCCTCTAAAGCTGGGGGGGAGGGGAAGGGGGAAGGGGAGGGGGGGGGAAAAGAGAGAGAGAGAGAGAGAGACTCTTCCAGATTCTAGCCCACAACCCTCTTATAAGGACCAGATGGGCCCTAATTGAGCTGACCACAGCTGCTACTCAGTTAGCTTCCCACAGCTGTTCTCACTCCTCTTATTTTAAAAGTGGGGTAGCCACCCCCATACACTTCTATAAACATACAGTGGAAATCCTTACCCCTCTTGGACCTGTTACAGTGAAGTTAACATAATGGCAAACAGCATATGCTAAACCTCTATCTTGTGAAATGTGGGGGATATGCTTTACTTGATAGAGAATGGATGAGAGAGATTCATCAGGACTGGGAAAGCATAAAAATACCTGCTGTTTTTTGAAAAAGAAAATGGAATGCTGTCCCCAAACAAAAATTAACTGAGCTTTCGGGTATGTTAGTTGGCATCTTCCATAATGGTATCTAAACCCTAAAATATATTCAAATAAAAACTGTGCTCCAAGAGCGGGGAGATCTTGGTGGCTCAGCAAAAAATCTGGACCACTACCAATAATTGGCCTATTGATTATCATGCTTATTGCCAAAAGCAGTTAAATTAATAGGTTTTTTCAAGCCTCAACAATCACCTTGTGTGATAGAGTCAGACCTGAAGGGTATAGGAGAGTGCTGGAAGGCAGGTACATCAGTCTCAGGATGTGCAGGTCTCTGTTCCCCCTATAGCCAATCAAAGGCTACTCCAGGCCAATCTAGACACCTGGGGTCAATTAAGAAGGTTCTAGCAGGCAGCAGGGCAATTAGGAGCACCTGCTGTCAAGTAAGGCCTTCATAAAAACCCCTGCCTCAGGGTGCTTGGAGCAGAGAGGAGTTTGGAGACATTGGAGCAGAGAGGAGTTTGGAGGCATTGAAGCAGAGAGCAGTTTGGAAGGAGGCCCTGAGGTAAGGGTGAAGGGGAGAGTAAAGAAGCAGGAACTGTTGTGAAGAAGAAGCCCAGGGAATTGTATTGTGCTTGGTGGTTAAAAGGTCAGCCTTCTCAACTGATACTGTTAGGGTCCCTGGGCTGGAGCCCGGAGAAGAGGGTGGGCCCGCCCCGCCCTCCCCCCCCCCTCCTGCCTTCCGCAATTAGTCACTGAGGCTAGTGAAATCCGCCAAGAAACGCAGGACCCACAAATACCGGCGTGGAGCTTTGTCACACTTGGTATATCTAAGCAAGAAGCCAGGAGGGGCGGGGGGGTCGTGTGGGACGCTGGCCATGTGTCGGTTTTCAGAATGGAGAAGTAAATAATAGTGTCCCCAAGGGGTCTGTACTGGGTCCAGTTCTATTCAACCTATTCATAAATGATCTGGAAAAAGGGATAAACAGTGAGGTGTCAAAACTTGCAGATTCAAAACTACTCATAAGAACATAAGAAAGGCCGTACTGGGTCAGACCAACAGTCCATCTAGCCCAGTATCCTGTCTACCGTGAGTGGCCAATGCCAGGTGCCCCGGAGTGAGTGAATCTAATAGGTAATGGTCAAGTGATCTCTCTCCTGCCGTCCATCACCCCCCTCTGACAAACAGTGGTTAGGGACACCATTTTTTACCCATCCTGGCTAATAGCCATTCATGGACTTAACCTCCATGAATTTATCCAGTTCTCTTTTAAACCCTGTTATAGTCCTAGCCTTCACTCACTCACTCAAGACAGTTAAATCCCAAGTAGACTGCAAAGAGCTACAAAGGATCTCTCAAAACTGGGTGACTGGCAACAAAATGGCAGATGAAATTCAATGCTGATAAATGCAAAGTAATGCACATTGGAAAACATAATCCCAGCTATACATTTAAACTAATGGGGTCTAAATTCTCTGTTACTACTCAAGAAAGATCTTGGAGTTATTGCGGATATTTCTCTGAAAACATCCACTCAACGTGCAGCGGCATTCAAAAAAGTGAACAAAATGTTGAGAATCATTAAGAAAGGGATAGATAATAAAACAGAAAATATCATACTGCCTCTATATAATTTATAAATGTTGATATACCAATCTCCTAGAACTGGAAAGACCTTGAAGGTCATCGAGTCCAGTCCCCCGCCTACACTAGCAGGATCGAGTACTGTCCCCTGACAGATTTTTTGCCCCAGATCCCTAAATGGCCCCCTCAAGGATTGAACTCACAACCCTGGGTTTAACAGGCCAATGCTCAAACCACTGAGCTATCCCTCCCCCCCTGGGAGCTATCCAGGGAGCTATCCCTCCCCCCCATGGGATTTATCCCATAAATCCATGGTACGCCCACATCGTGAATACTGCATGCAGTTTTGGTTGACCCATCTCAAGAAACATACAGTAGACTTGATAAAGGTTCAGAAAAAGGCAACAACAATGATTCGGGGTATGGAACAGCTTCCATATGAGGAGAGATTAATAAGATGGGACTTTTTAGCTTTGAAAAGAGGCCTTCTCAATCATCGAATAGTGCTGTTCCTGTTTACATTCCTGAAGAAAAGTGTAGATCAGAGAAGTGTGTGGTGGAGGCACAAGAAACAGCTGCTGCTGAGTTTAGTTCCTTAAGTCTACATGATCCAGGACTGTGGATGCATGTGATCAGTAGCCTGAGGGGCTTCCTTGTACTGCATTGGCCACAGCAAGTGAAAAATTTCATGTTCCCCAAAGACAACTAAAATAGAAGTTTCCATCCAACACTTTACTGGCATGAAATCAAGTCAAGCCTAGTAGTAAGTGATTTGTAAGCTTGAACTGTATCACTTGATAATTGATCCATGGTGTTTCTTTGCTGTTAAGCTGTGGCAGGGGAAGAATTCCCAGGGGAGGGGTCAGTTATGCTATGTGATGTAAGTGAGGTGTTTAGTCTATTGATTTCTGTATAAGGGATTTATGTTTCTGTTTTCTCTGAGTAAAATCTTTCTTTTAAGACTCTGCCTGTTTGTTTCCATTGGATTGATCCTGGTTTGGATCTGGCACATCTCACAGAAAGTGAGGGATTTCTTGTTCTCAAACCTCTCCCAGGTGAATGGAGGAGATTTGAGGGGTGTTACAGGGGGGTTCCAATTTACCCTAACCCATGGTTTTGGGGTCTTAAATTGGTGGTGGCAGCATATTCCAAGTCCAAACTGGAGAAGTTTGGGTTCTGGGGGAAAGTTTTAACCTGAGCTGGTAAAATAAGCTTGGGGGGCTATTTCTTTTTTCATGTGTGGTCCCCACATCTTTATGCTAGAGTTCAGAGTGGGGAGCCACACCTTGACAGATGATCAGCATCAAGAGAAGATTGCATCAGAGTCTCTTTACTGGCAAAATGTTCTGAAAAGGCTCATTGCCATTGTGAGAATGCTTGCTACCCAAAACTTAGCACAGCTTGGCACTTCAGATCAGCTGTATGTGCCAAACAATGGAAACTTCCTTAAAATTGACAAAGAGTCCTGTGGCACCTTATAGACTAACAGATGTATTGGAGCATAAGCTTTCGTGGGTGAATACCCACATTGTCAGATGCATGCAGTGGAAATTTCCAGAGGCAGGTATAAATAAGCAGGCAAGAATCAGGCTAGAGATAACGAGGTTAGTTTAATCAGGGAGGATGAGGCCCTCTTCTAGCAGTTGATCTAGAGGCGTGAATACCAAGAAAGGAGAAACTGCTAGCCATTCACAGTCTTTGTTTAATCGTGAGCTGATGGTGTTAAATTTGCAAATGAACTGCATTTCAGCTGTTTCTCTTTGAAGTCTGGTCCTGAATTTTTTTTGCTGCAGGATGGCTACCTTTAAATCTGCTATTGTGTGACCAGGGAGATTGAAGTGTTCTCCTACAGGTTTTTGTATATTGCCATTCCTAATATCTGATTTGTGTCCATTTATCCTTTTACATAGGGATTGTGAAGTTTGGCCGATGTATATGGCAGAGGTGCATTGCTGGCACATGATGACATATATTACATTAGTAGATGTGCAGGTGAATGAACTGGTGATGGTGTGGCTGATCTGGTTAGGTCCTGTGATGGTGTCACTGGTGTAGATAAGTGGGCAGAATTGGCATTGAGGTTTGGTGCATGAAATGGTTCCTGAGTTAGAGTTACTATGGTGTGGTGTGTAGTTACTGGTGAGAATATGCTTGAGGTTGTCTGGTTGCCTGTGGGCAAGGACCGGCCTGCCTCCCAAGGCCTGTGAAAGTGAGGGATCGTTGTCCAGGACGGGTTCTAGATCACTGATGACACAGTGGAGAGGGTTTATCTGTGGACTGTAGGTGATGGCCAGTGGTGTTCTGTTGGGTTCTTTCTTGGGCTTGTCTCACAGCAGGAGACTTCTGGGTACATGTCTGGCTCTGTTGATCTGTTTCCTTATTTCCTCGTGCGGGTATCGTAGTTTTGAAAATGCTTGGTGAAGATCTTGTAAGTGTTGGTCTCTGCCTGAAGGGGTTGGAGCAAAGGTGGTTGTAGCTCAACGCTTGGCTGTAGACACTGGATCATGTGATGTGGTCAGGATAGAAACTGGAGGCATGAAAGTAGACATAGTGGTCAATGGGTTTTCGGCATAGGGTGGTGTTAATGTGACCGTCACTTATTTGCACCATGGTGTCTAGGAAGTGGACTTTCTGTTTAGAGGAGGATTCACTTTTGAAGATCCAGATCCATGGCTACCCCTCTGTTCCTTAAAATTGTGGAGCTGATGGCTGAGTTTGATGCTGTACTTCAGGAGCATTTAAGAAGTCACCACCCAAGAAATGTACACACACCACAACCTTGGAAAAACAATTAAAAATGAGATCATACAGTTACTGGCAACAAAAGTCAAACAAGAGATTGTGGCAGATCTGAAGTCAGTAAGCTATTACTCTGTTATTCTGGACCTGACATCAGCCATATGGAACAAATGACTTTAATGGTGCATTCTGTAACAACAGAACCTAATGAAAATGTTCCTGCAATGGTGACTGTCCGAGAGCATTTTATAGAATTTATTGACACTGATGATACTACATGCGCTAGTATGACAAATGTGCATTTTAAAAAGCTGGAAGACACGGGAATTGTGATAGCTGACACGAGAGGTTAGGGCTACAATAATGGTGTCAACATCAGAGGAGTGCAGACGCAGATCTGAGAGTTAAACCCTCAACCTTTTTTTGTCCCATGCAGTTCTCATTCATGGTGATCAATGATGCAGCATCAGCTTCTAGTGAGGCTGCTGAATTTTTTAATGTAATTCAAAGCATCTATGTATTTTTCTCTGTATCAACTCATTAATGGCAAATTTTGAAGCAACATCTGGGAGCATCCTCTCTGACACTGAAATCATTGAGTGCCATACGATGGGAAAGGTGAGTGGAGGCAATAAAGACCAAACACCAAACTGGGAAGACAGATGATGCCATAGTTGCCATTATGGAGGATGATGCTATGAGAGGACCTGTTTGTGGAAGAACAGTGGCAGAGGGAAATGGAATCACCAGAAACATACATAACTTCAAATTTCAGTGTGGCTTAGTGTTGTGGCATGACATACTGTTTGAAATAAATGTTTGTAAGCAAGAGACTTCAAGGTGTTGACATTGCTTCAAATATATCAATGGAACAACTTGACAAAGCAAAGTCAGACCAGTCTTACTGGTCAGATGAGGGGTTTCAAAATGTTCTGAAGAGTGCACAGAAGTTGGCAGAGGAACTTCACATTGAAGCCATTTTCCAACCCATTCAAGAATACACATCATCAAAGAAGATGACATTTTGATTATGAAGCATGGGATAATCCCACAAGAGACCCCAAACAACAATTCAAAGTTGAATTCTTTAACCAGGTTCTAGACTGTGCAATAGTCAGTTGAACATTTCATGCAGCTCAAGGAACATGGCAGTATATTTGGAATGTTGTATGATATTCCAAAACTCCTCACTATACCTGAAGAAGACCTAGACCAGCAATGCAGGGCACTAGAGACAGTGTTGACACATGATGACATGCACAATATTGATGCAAGTGATTTAGGTGATGAACTGAAAGCCCTTTCAAGATACATTTCAGCAGGATCAACTCCAAAGGCTGTTCTGAAATATATGTGCACAAGTAAGATGAACACCCTTTTTCTAAATGCTTTTGTTGTTCTGTGCATACTTCTTAGGGTGACCAGATCGCAAGAGTGAAATATCAGGACACACTGGGCAAGCGGGAGCCAGGGGGAGGGGGGAGGGAAGGAGTGAGCAGTGGGGAAGGAAGCAGCGGGGGCAGAGCAACAGGGGGTGGTGGTGCAAGGATATTTTGTGCCCTAGGCAAAATTTTTACCTTGCACCCCCTGCTCCCCTTTTCCCAGACCATTGCTTAGTATACATTTTTAAAATGAATATTGCATAATGTAATGTAGCATGGGGCAGAGGGGTGGGGTGGGGCTCTGGATGGGGCTGGAGATGAGGGGTTTGGGGTGCTGGAGGGACTCAGGGCTTGGGTAGAGGGTTGGGGTGCAGTGGGGGATATGCTCTGGCTCTGGGGTGGGGCAGGGCTGGGGATGTGTTTGGGACAGTGCAGGCAGGCTGCTCTGGGACTGGGGCCAGAGAGGAGGACTCCCCCCAGCCCTTTCCCTGCCAGCAGCAGTAAGCTCTGGGGCAGAGCCCCCTTTTCCTGCTCCCCCAGCAGCAAACTCACCCAGCTCACTGGCAGCAGAAGATGGCAGGCACTAGGACCCTGCGGTGGTAGTTGCTGAAGGGAGGAGAAGGGTGCAGCTGCTCCTGGCTGCTCCGGGGGCCATGGAAAGTGCAAGGGGATGCTGGGGGACCATTGGGGGAGGCGTGGGGAGGGGGGTGGCTGGAGCCAGGTTGCGAGGGGGGCTCTCTGAACCCCCCCACCCTTGCTGGCCGGCACTGGCTGCAAGCCAGCCGCAGCAGCAACTCTCCTCCCTGCCCCTACAGCGAGTGCTGCTCTCGGCCTGGCCCTGGGGCGGTGGGGGCGAGCCGGGTGCTCCTGCCGGCGCCGGGCTCTTCTGAAGGTCCCGAGATCGGGACAAAAGAGGCGTCGGTCGGGATGCGGGACAACTGCCTCAAAATCGGGACTGTCCCGATAAAATCGGGACATCTGGTCACCCTAATACTTCTAACACTTCCTGTAATAGTTGCCCGTGGAGAACACAGCATCTCCAAGCTGAAGTTAATAAAAACACATCTACGCTCCACCATGACACAGGAGAGGCTGGTCGGCCTTACAACCATCTCAATAGAGCATGAGCTGTTCAAACTGTGGACCTTCAGGAAGAAGTTCAAATCTTTGCAACCGAGAAGGCACAGAAAGTACCACTTTGATTAATCAAACGGATAAAAATGCCAGTGTTTACTATGCAGACAAGAAAAGTTACATTTGTTGTTCAGGCATTTGAAAGTTACATGTTACTTAAAATTTTTGAACAAAGCATTTTAAGTTGTTCTCCTTTATTTGGATAGGTAACCGAGCAGTACCACGAGAAGAGTAGAACAGGCATAAAGCAGAATTGAGACCTTTCAAAGTTTTAGCCCAAGTGAAGGAGCATGGGGACCTCATTTGAGCTCCCTGCCTCAGGTGCCAAAATGTTGTGTGCTGGCCCTGGGTTTACTGGACTATAAGAAGAAGGGAAAAGAACCTCTTCGTTTGCCATTTACTGAGGAAAATCCTGTTAACGTGCAAGGTGGACAGTTATGTTTTCCCACATTGTACCACAGACAACTCTGGGATATGGTTAGTTGGACTCTGGGCTGTGTGCTGCAGTGTGAGTGCCAGAAACGCAGGTTAACAATCATTGTAGATGTTCAAGCCCTGGGTTCTGTAACCCAGGCTCAGTTGACTTGACTCCCACTAACCCTGGGTTTATATTGCAATGTAGATAAACCCTCATTGTCCTGGACACTCTGAGAAAGCATGACAATCCCTTCTGAAATAAATGAGTTGGAATGGATTTAGCAATTAACCCTCAATAGATGGAATTACCTCTGTTCATTCCTAACATGGTAGATTTGTGGATCGTGCTTGCTGGGCCTTTGTCTGAGATTAATGTTGAGTGAGGAGGTAAAAGAAGCCATGCTTTGATACTATTGCTCTTTGAATCCCAAGAATCATTGATGAAACTGCTAATGCCCTGAGAATCATACAGTTTGATAATGAGACCAGATGCCTTTCCTAGAAAGTGCAATCCAGATGCTAGCTAGATCCTTGGAGCCTATCCCCCTGTCTTCCAGCATTGCTTCTATACTGATTGAGCTATGATTCAGACAGCTGTTTTTCATCTAGTTGTTAAGCTCTTGCAGATTTGGTGTTATCTGTGTGATGGTGTTTTTCTCAGCTGATTGGACTGTGATAGGCATCTTTCTGGGATATTGGTGGCACTGGTACATGTGACATTGTCAGGGGAAAATTAATGGCACGTCTCTCCCCCTTACCGTACACTCCGGATAGTAGTGGCGGCAAGAAGCTCACAAGCTGTCAGAGACCATTGAAGAAACACACAAGTCAACTTTGATCAAAGGGGAAACTGAGGCACCCTCCTCTCGGTCCAGAAAGGGGGTTAGCAGCAGCTCCGTTTATTATCAGTACCAAGCAGCCTTTTATAGAGTATATTCAAAGGGGAGGGGGAATGGGTAGAGGGAGGGAAAAGACTTACTTGAAGCATGCGCATTAGCAAACCCTTACATCACGCCTAGGTCATTGCCCTCTTGAGGCACCTGATGTGTAGACCTTGAGAAAGCTTACATGATGCCAACAAGCTTATGAATACGAGTATATTTCCTAGTGAAGTTGTTACATACATATAGATACAATCTGGCGATATAACACATTAGCTCATCTCCTGAGGCCTACAGCCCGTGATTGTCTAAGCAAGGTCACATTCTTGGTATAGATAACAATACAGAAACAACTTGTTTGTCAGCACTATTACTGAAATGCTTTGCCACTCTTGGGGGTTTAACTAAGTGATGGCTGGTGAGGAAGAATACATGGGGAGCAGGAGCAAGGGAAACTGAGTTAGCCCTAACAATTCCCCCCTTTTGCTTCTTGCAAGCAGTGTATGCTGCAAGAAAGCACTAAGGTCTAACTTATTACTCAGTTGGGTTTCAGGAAGTGGGGGAAAATGAAGGAATTGAAATAAAACATAAACTAAGGAAATTGAGGGTAGTCCCAGCGCGTCATATCTGCAGAAGAGGTAGAGAATGAGGATAAAATAGCTAAAACAAAGAAACAAGTAGCAAGGGTCAGATAACCCCTTTCAGAACAAGGCCTCCACCCCTTATGTGGTCCCACAACGTTTCTCTCATCACAGGTGTGGTTTCAGGCTGTCCAAAGGGGCGGCAGTCCATTTGTCTTTGGTTCTGGTGTCGTCTGTTTCTGGTTCACCCGGATCGCGGTGGGGTGAACGTGCGGGGCTCCCTTGAAGTCCGACGCCGTCTGCTTCTGGGGAATCTGTTCTCTGGTCAGATTCCCGTGCGCTGAGGGATTTAGGCGGGGTGTTAGGACTGTGATCCACTACAGCTGGTTTCACGTGTCCGTGGTGGATCCACGATTTGTGGCCTAGAAACACGGCTGTGTGTGTTGTTAGGAGGACCTGGCGTGGACCCGTAAATCGAGGCTGGAGAGAGTCTTCTCATACGACTTTCTTGGCCCACACAAAGTCTCCAGGCCGGTAGGGATGGATGTGGTCCTTTAATGGCACTGTCTGGGTAAATCGAGCGCGTTGCCACAGAGAGCAAAGATGAGTCTGCAAGGAAAGAAACTGAGAAGCCGTTATGTGGTCTCCTCCTCATAATGAAATGGCAGCATGGGGAAGTGGGCCTCCCACGAAGGGGGGTTACAATACAACAGCTCAAAAGGAGAAAGACCCAACGCCCGAGTAGAGCGAGTACACAGGTGAAACAAAACAATTGGCAATACCTGAGGCCATTTGAACTCTGTTTCCTGGCACTATGTGGCCAATGTGGTTTTAAGTTCCCTAATAACTCGCTCCACCTTTCCACCAGACTAGATGGTATGGAGTGTGGAAAGCGTGTGCAATACCCAGGCCCTGCTCTACACTCTGAAATACTTGGCCAACAAAATGAGGCCCCCTGTCCGAATCCAGTAGTGAAGGAACTCTAAAATGAGGAACAATCTCCTTGAGAAGGATCTTGGCAACTACCGCAGCAGTGCAGTTGGCTGTAGGAAAAGCTTCTACCCAAGATGTCAAAGGGCACAATAGGACCAGCAGGTGCTTTTTTCCAAATGCTTGTGGCATGTCTGCAAAGTCAATCTGTAGTTGTAGAAAAGGCACAGCTGGAGGCGGACGTCCCCCTAGAAGTTTGCGAAGAGGAGGCAACGGACCGTTGCGTTGACATGTGTTGCAGGCTTTCACTATGGAGGAACAATAAGAGAGAACACCAGGGGCATACCACAATCGAGTGATGACATCCAGTAAAGCTGGAGCTCCATAGTGACCCCCTTTGTCATGGTATCACTGAACCGCTACAGGATACATGGAGTGGGGGAGACAGGGTTGTCCATCAGGTATACACTAAGTCTCATCACTAATGGTAGCGCTTAGGTTTTGCTAAGCTTGGAGGTCCTTAGCTGGAATCGATACTGAGGTACCTGCAGGGAGCTGTAACAAAGTCATTATAGGTGGGGTCAAGGGTAGGATGGCTGCTTGTTTGGCAGTAGTGTCAGCAAGGGCATTCCCATGGGTAATTGAAGTATCATCTGTAGTATGGGCTCGACAGTGAACAACTGCCAAAGCAGATGGTTCCTGGAGCACTTCCAATAGCTGTGGTATCACTGTGAGATGTTGAATAGGTTCACCTACAGCTGTTTGGAAACCCCGGAAGTTCCATAGGTGACTATGGCAATGTACTGCCCCATAAGCATATTCACTGTCAGTAAAAAATGGTAACAGTCTTACCTGCAGCCAAGTGACAGGCACGGATCGAGGCATAGAGTTCAGCTGCTTGAGCTCCCCATTGTCTAGGCAAAGCAGCGGACTCTAGCACGTTCTGTTCTGTAGTAACAGCGTATCCAGTGACACGTCTACCTTCACTGTAGAAGGAACTGCCATCTGTGAACAGGGTAAGATCAGACTTTTCCAAAGACATATCATAAAGCTGATCCCGTATCTGTAGTTCACTGGACACAATCGCCACACAGTCATGTTGTTCCTCAGGTTCAGGAAGTCTGGAAGCAAGGCGGCTGGGTTGAGAATGCCACACTGTTTAAAAGTCAGGTTGGGATCTTCCAAGAGCTTGGCTTCTAGTTGTTGTTGACGGTGGGCTGAAAATACTTGAGTAGTCCCTTTTTTAAGGAGTGCTGCTAAAGCATGAGAAGTCCAAACAGTAGTAAAATGTCCAAGAGTTAAACTTTTACTTTTCTGAATTAAAAGGGCTGCAGCTGCATGGGTTCGGGTGCAGGCTGGAGTACCTCGGGCGACTGGATCAATTTGCTGAGAATAAAAGGCAACTGGAAAATGGTGGGGGCCACTTCCTTGGGTAAGCACCCCACTGGCTACACCTCCCCGCTCATGCACAAAAAGGTGAAAAGGTTTCAAATAGTTGGGGGGGCGTAGAGACGTAGATGAGGTTACAGTCTTTTTAAGCATATTGACAGCTTGTCTCATTTCTGGTGTCCATTGTAGTTGATACAGAGGTTTCCTTAATTCCCTACAAGAGGGCAGCCATGGTCTACAGAATGCAAGGACACTCAGGAAACCACGTAATTGTCTCCTAGTCACTGGTAAAGGGTGATTATAAATCATCTTGATACGTACAGGGTCCAGCGTGCGACCCTTATCATTAATCAAAATCCCACGTAACGCACCTTGTATAACACCCATCAGATATTACAGGGGTTTACCGTATGTCCCCGAGCATACAAATAAAGTAGGAGGGTCCTACCGTCTGTTCGGAGAGAGTCACGGTCTTTGTGGCCTGGGAGAATGCCATCTACATATAGAACAAGGGTTGATCCAGATGGGCTGATGAAATGCTCCAAGTCCTGGTGTAGACACTGGCTGAAGATTGTAGGACTATCCCGAAAACCTTGTAGCAAACGTTGCCAGACATAACTCTGTCCTTCCCAGGTGAAGCCAAACAGGTACTGTGATGGGATACTGAAAAAAGCTGATTTCAAGTCAATTACAGTAAACCACTTTGCATCCCAAGGAATCTGACTGATTACTGTGGTTGGGTCAGGAACCACAGCATGGAAAGGCACAACAGATTGATTGACTGCCCGGAGATCCTGCACAAATCTCCAGCAGATGGGGTCCCCTGCCTTCTTTGGAGGTTTTTCACGGGCAAAATAGGGGTGTTACATGGGATACGTTGTGGCTGTACTAGCTTTTGAGCAATGACCCCTTGATGATTGGACGAATACTCTTCCTTACTTCTAATGATAGAGGGTATTGTGGAACTGACGGAGGGGGAAGGGAGGCTTTTACCTGGATCTTCACCGGTTCTGCTGACAGAAGCAAGCCTACATCCGTGTCTGCAAAGCCCCACAGGGCTGCTGGCAAATCTTGGAGATCCGGAGGAAGAGAGCTGCTCTCATCCTTCTGTGGTGAAGGAACACCTCCTAAAACTGACATAAACAATCCCACCCCTTTTTGGGTACAGGTTAAAGTAGCCTCAAGTTTACATGATAAATCACGTCCCAGTAAAGGAACCGGACAAGCCACAGAGAAAAGAAATCCATGTACACAGGTCTTAGGGCAAAAACATACCGTGAGTGGTACAGTAAACCCAAAAGACTGGGGTTTTCCGTCCACTCCCGTTGCTCTCTGCTTGTCCGCAGACAACCAGGAGGGAGATACAGCAGTTAACAGGAAAACAGTTGCACCAGTCTCCACGAGAAAGGACACAGCAGTGTCCTGAATACACAGGGTTAACCGCGGTTCAGAAGGGGGAGAGAGAGAGAGAAAGGAGAGAACTCAATACAGGCATGAGAAATAACAGTCCCTCAGCTCGCTCAGCCGATGCCTCTAGATACCATCACTGTGAGTGATATGGCAGCCCCCTGTATCAGCCCAAGCTTGTAGAATGGGCTGGCTCGGGGGTGCGGAGGCATATTCATTCTCTAATAGGGGTTTGGATTTTGGGGGCACAACTGCCCTCTGCCTTCCCTACGGACACTGTCGTTAAAAATGACCCAGCTGGCCACACTGAAAACAGCCATCATTAACCAGGGACTTTTATTGTCCTGTCTCTCGTCTCTCGGAAACCCCTCTCAGAGTCGACAGAACAAACAGAAAATAGCAAAGGCCAATAAATGAATGGTGTGTACTTTTCAGAAGTTTGTTTCCTCACATAATGTCTATCAAACTGTGATAGTTTTGTATTACCAAAGTTCCTGGGTCTCAGTTGATCAAGCTGAGAGCACAGGATGGTAAGGCACATCTCTGAAGGAAACGTACCATATGACATGAGGAAAATCAAACAATACATTATTCATGGAAACAAATGACACTGGCTTTGCCAGGCTAGTTCTAAGTCCGGTCTGTTGACCTTGGACGGAAAACAGCTTCGCCTTATCTCTGTTTTCTAAGCTGTCTTTCACATCATAACTCACTCCTTTCCCTCTTTGAGGCTAAAGGGATTTCCTAAACTTTATAACCTTGTAGCTTGGAAAGCGCATATAAACCATCTCCGTATAAAACTTCCAATTCTCTAAATATTCACGAATATCCACACTATAATACATATAATAAACAGTAATACTCTTTAGTAAAACAGAGACAATCTTTTTTATTCACCACAACTAAGTATAGAGCGAAGAATACCACACATTCCAGGGAAAAATCTGCACTCTCTCAGACGACTGGCTGGTCCAGTGCAGCTGAAGGCTGCCCAAACCTCAGACCCAATCCACTTTTTTCACATCACACAAATCACTTCGCACAAGCAAGATTTCTATACTCACATAGTCATCACCAGTCCTTTTGGACAGGGGTTCTAAGAATTTACTGTTTCACTAACTATCAAGTAATTACCTTCCTCAGGGAAGCTGCCCTCTCCTCCTCCCATTCCGTCTCTCCTCTCCGTCCATGCTCCGACCCGCCCCTGACATATAAGGAGCAAGCAGTCCCGTATAGAGCAGACCTGCTGCTGCATAGGGAGACTGCTGCTATGGGGGGGACACGGCAGAGCAGGAGGGGGGGCCCCAAGCAGACGGGTCAAAACACCCCAGGGTTTACAACCCTCTCTAAAATAACAAGGAACAGGAAAGGGGAGGGCTTATCCCCGGAAGGCATACTGACCGGCACAAATCGGACAGTTTTAGCAGACCTGCTGCTGCATCCTAACCATACCTTATTGCGAGTGGCTCTCTTCAATTTGGCTCCTCACTCCTCTTCAGGTAGCCCCACTGAAAGAACCACACGACGGCCGCCTTTCTCGAAGGCTAGGCCACTACTGCAGTAGTCCAGTCCAATACACCACACACAAGGTACACAACTGTGTTTAGCCATACCCTGTTGGACTGATAATTCCCTCATTCCACAACTTATACAATAATGCTCACAGGCTTCCCTCAGGGATACCCGTTCCCTGACCTATGGTGTCTGACAGGAGCTCTATCAACTGTCGCTTACCCCCACGTCTGACGGCTTAGACCCCGGTGCCGAAGCGGCTGGGAGAAATCTCCCGTGGCGCCTGCCACTTCAGGCACAGAGCATCAATCCCAGTCAGGTGCAGGGGCCGCCAGTGATCCCGGACGAGCCCCCAGGATTGTCAGGGGAAAATTAATGGCACGTCTCTCCCCCTTACCGTACACTCCGGATAGTAGTGGCGGCAAGAAGCTCACAAGCTGTCAGAGACCATTGAAGAAACACACAAGTCAACTTTGATCAAAGGGGAAACTGAGGCACCCTCCTCTCGGTCCAGAAAGGGGGTTAGCAGCAGCTCCGTTTATTATCAGTACCAAGCAGCCTTTTATAGAGTATATTCAAAGGGGAGGGGGAATGGGTAGAGGGAGGGAAAAGACTTACTTGAAGCATGCGCATTAGCAAACCCTTACATCACGCCTAGGTCATTGCCCTCTTGAGGCACCTGATGTGTAGACCTTGAGAAAGCTTACATGATGCCAACAAGCTTATGAATACGAGTATATTTCCTAGTGAAGTTGTTACATACATATAGATACAATCTGGCGATATAACACATTAGCTCATCTCCTGAGGCCTACAGCCCGTGATTGTCTAAGCAAGGTCACATTCTTGGTATAGATAACAATACAGAAACAACTTGTTTGTCAGCACTATTACTGAAATGTTTTGCCACTCTTGGGGGTTTAACTAAGTGATGGCTGGTGAGGAAGAATACATGGGGAGCAGGAGCAAGGGAAACTGAGTTAGCCCTAACAACATCATACCACCTCTCCAAGGTTTACATTTTTCTATCTTTATAGCACTAGTGTTGAACTTAACAAAATAAAAATTCATTTGCTAAAATAGTGCTGGTACATCAATGTTTTTAGCTTTAATGTCTGAGCTGCATGAAGTAAACAAGCTTTATGGCCTTCTCATGTGTTTCAGCCCTTAGGTTCCTATGTAAATTTCACATAATTTAAAATATATAACTCTATTTTTCCATTTGAGCTACAAAATGGCTGAATTTGGTAGCAATTAATTTACGGGTTATTTTAACAAATAAGCCTTCCTTTTGCATATTACATTTGTCTAATTATAAGGGTTTACAAGGCAGTCTTCTTGTTAAGATAATATAAATATTTTTATAGAAGCAACATTTTTAGTTAACTAGATTGATAACGGATGGCTGTTTGAACACAATTTAATTGAAAAAACATTTGTCTGTTTTGGATGATGCAGGCTGAAAAGTGGGTGTTGATTTATCTTGGTAATTAAATTCCTTTGTAAATAGAATTACATTTCTGGTACCTAAATAAAAACAATCCTCTTAAACCTCAACCTATAAACTGTTTGAGGAGGATTGTGTTTCTTGATTGGTAAACTGAACCAGACAGAAATCTGGCTGTAGATTTATGCCCACTCATTGCAACCTCCGTCTGGGCACTTCTGTAAATGATACTGCAGATTAGCTTGTGTTTATTTCTAAAACATTTGCACAGGAAGTTGCTGGAAGGCCACAGCTCACCTCAAGAATCTTTTTTTTTAAATGAAAAATTAGCAAATTAGAATTCCTGAGCAGTGTTCCACAAATCACTGAAAACATGCCCCCCGCAGAACACTTCAAGAGAATACAAAGTTCACAGGGCTAGATTCACTTTGAGTGACATCTTTGAGTTAGTCCCAGAAGAATGGCCCGATTAGGTCAGACCAAAGGTCCATCTAGCCCAGTATCCTGTCTTCTGTCAGAGGCCAAAGCCTGGTTCCCTAGAGGGAATGAATAGAACAAGTAATCATCAATTGATCCATTCACTGTCGCCCATTCCCAGATTCTGGCAAACAGAGGCTAGGGACACCATCCCTGCCCATTGTGGCTAATAGCCATTGATGGACCTATCCTCTATGAATGCATCTAGGTTTTTTTTTAACCCTGTTAAAGTCTTGGGCGTCACATGATCCTCTGGCAAGGAGTTCCACAGGTTGACTGTGCATTGTGTGAAAAAAATACTTTCTTTTGCTTGTTTTTAAACCTGCTGCCCATTAATTTCATTTGGTGACGCTTGTCCTTGTGTTATGAGAAGGAGTAAATAACACTTCCTTATTTACTTTCTCCACACCAGTCATGATTTTTAGACCTCTAGTCCTTTTTCCAAAAAGTTGCAGTGTGATTAATCTCTCTTCATATGGCAGCTGTACCATCTCCCTAATCATTTTTGTTGCCCTTCTTTGTATCTTTTTCAATTCCAATATATCTTTTTTGAGATGGAGTGACCATATCTGCACACAGTATTAAAGATGTTGGTGTACCATGGATTTGTATAGAGGTAGTATATTTTCTGTCATATTATCTATCCCTTTCTCAGCTGTTGAGCACAAGAAGCCGTTGATGTAGCTGTGATCCCCAGCATGGATGGAACCACTTTCAAAGGGCTTTGTTCTTACCTCTCTGGGAGGACCTGCTGGAAGGGAGTTGTCATTTCTGTTCTCCCCAAAGAGCTTTCTTGTGTGAGGTAATGCTAGGCTGTGCTCTGTCATTCCTCTGCTTAATGCACGTAGGAGGGGACTTGGGCTGTGGTGCTCTCAATATGCAGCCCTTTGTCTCTATTTCATCACAGCTGGCCCAGTGTGTGTATGGGGGGGGGGGGGAGAGAATGACGACTGTCTGAGACTCAGTCCAGTTAAGAGAGAAAAAATGGAGGCCAGGGGAAGAAATGCCAGAAGTGAGATTAGCTTCCTTGGCTAAAGGTTCATAACCTCAGCAGCGGTCCAGACAGCAGCAATGGCCACATGCTCCTTTACTGTCTCTGCCTCACAGGATTCCGACCTCGCTGCAGAAAGCTGCACCTTTGCCATCCCCAGGCTGAATAGCTCCTATGCAGCTCACATGAGGCTGGAAAGTGAGAGTAGTATATACTGTGTCTGTAAGCTTGCTGAGTGGTCGCCTGCACAGGGCCAATCACTCTTTTGCTTCAGGCTCAGATCTGGCTTGAATCATGTTACTGGTGCATTGTATGGCTTTGGTTTAATCTCTACAGCCCTAAACGGTTTAGACCCCCGGTCCCTCCAACTCCAGCGCTGTCTCTGTGTGATACCATGCCACTAGAGGTCAGGTGAGTGCTGGAGCTTGAAGTCTCCATTAGGTCATGCCAAAAAGCTCACCTACTCTCATTGGGCTTTTTTGGAATGGAAGGGTGGATATAGGCAGGGCCGGTGACAGAAATTTGGGGGCCCCCTACTCTGATCATTTGGACCCCCCCAGCCCAGCTGGCACTCCCCCCCCCCCCCCAGCTGACAGCGGCTGGGGGCCCCCAGCCCAGCTGCCCCCCCCCCAGCCCAGCCGGCGCTCCCCCCCCAGCTGACAGCGGCTGGCGGCAGCGCGAGCCCGGGAGCGGCGCGAGCCGCCCTTGTTGCTCCCCCCCCCGTGCACTTTCTCCCCCGGACTGGCTGCGCCGCTGCCGCCGGCTGGGCTCACCTCTCCTGCTGGGGTCGCGCACTCGTCCGCTCCGGAAGAGAGTTGCACCGCCTCCCCGCCCCTTCCCCGCTCTCCAGGCCTGGCGACAAGGGGGGATGACTACAGGTACTGCTGTGTACCGGGGGCCCCCTAAAGTCCGGGGCCCAGTACAGCTTTACCCGTAGTACCCCCCTGTCACCGGCCCTGGATATAGGAGCAGATCTTTGATAGTGCAGAACCCAGTAACATGCTTAAACCACTGCTGGTGGCTGGAATGTCAATTGTTATGCTTATTCCTGAAAGCAGCCTTAAGGAGGCCTTTTTGAAGTCTTAACATGACTAACAGAGCAAGAGGGGAGGGAAAAGAGTGAGATCTCAAGGAGTAAACACCACACTCAGCCCTCCTGACTTGAGTTGTTTGTCTGAAGCATGTGTTGTTGCAAGATGGAAACTCTGGCAATAGTTAACTATTTCCATGTTAAATATACTTGGTTAACTGATGGAAAACTACAGGCTGGAAATCTCCACATTTGACTTAGCTTCTGCTCAGCAGTTTTTTTTATGAACAAGCTATGTAATACTAACAAATTTGGTATCAAAAGAGGAAGAAATCTGACCTCGATGGACACTTGAGTACATGGACACCTCTGCAGACAGAAGGCTACCTACTGGGTGCCTGCAGTTATCCAAGCGAGACCTCCTCAAAACCCTGGGTAAATATGGATCTTGGATTTTTGGGGATGTTTTACTAACATCCTGTGGATGTGTGTAAGTGCCAGAAACTAAATAAAGTAAAGCTTTAGGTGTAAGCTCTCTTGTATAGGGCTGTTTGTGCCAGCCACCTGTCAGTTGGACAGCTGTCTCTCCACTGATTTATTTCCTGCCACTGCCTTGCCAAGAGTAAAAGTTACCAGGAGCTTTGGGTTCAGAAACCTGGGGCAACAGGGAAAACCAAAGAGAAATAAATAACTTGTAATATCCTTTGTGAAACTTGCCATTAGGTAACCCAGTGGGAGAGCTGAGAAATCAGACTGCAGTTTCTCAGTGGTAGTTGTGTTAGTCTGTATCAGCAAAAACGGAGAGTACTTGTGGCACCTTGTAGACTAACAAATTTATTTGGGCATAAGGTTTACTGCAGGTTCTGTATCACTGGTTTAACAATCAAACATTTTAATATAGAAGATTTAACCAAAGGGCTACTATTCACATAGTTAGTGCAGATAAATAACAATTGTGCCTATGGGAGTTGTGCCCATGTGAGGAAAAAGATGGACTGTAAATTATTATTTCCTATATGGATCTCCCATTCTGTATTGCCAGAATGCCATTTAAACTGTGTTCATAGATTCATATAGTATGACTAGTTTTAAAATGGCCTAATTTGTGACTCTCGTGGTGCAGAATGGGACATCTGTATAGGAAATACAGTGGAACCCCGCTATAACGCGACAACTGGGGTCCAAAACATTGGATTGTGGAAAATGCGGGGTCGCGTTGTAGCGGGATTACCATTTCAAGCTGATCAGAGGTTGAGTGCCAGGGAGAGAGGCAAGAACCCCGAGGGCGCACCAGGGCTGCAGGATCAGCCTGGGATGAGCAGGAGATGAGCACCCTCACGGTTCTCGCCTCTGTCCCCTGCGCCACATTCTTTTATCTAGCATGGGATGATTTCATCCCTGCCTGGCAGACACACTTTAAGAACATATTCTCAGTGTGTTTTAATTTTGAAGTTGTTCTCTGTACATAACACCCACAGTGATATCAATGACCAGTATGTTATTAGCTTTTTACTGCTATTGTACATAACATCTTTTAGATACCAGTTATGAAATTAGTGAATAGGGGTACACTCAACTGCTTAGGTGAGCTGAAACTCACTACCAGATACCAGTGAGCCCCTGACTTCTTGCATTGGGATGCTGTTGCAGGGGGCTTATCTCGTTGCCGGGAGAACTTCCCCTGCCTTCAGCCACCTGTGGGGGTCGTCTCCCATGCCCTGCTCTGCTGCGCCATTGTTGCAGGGGGCTTATCACAGCAAAATCCTGGTCGTGACGCCAAATGTAGTGAGGTACTTTGGATTTTGCGAGACAAGGCACACACACGTGGTTGTAGAAAGTAGATGAGTTTATTGGAAGGCCTCGGTCCCTCAAATAGGCGCTGAGGGGCCCGATTTTAATCAGCGCGACTGCAGAAAGGGTACCCGGCACTCCGGAGCAGTAGCCGGGAAGGAAAAAGCCCACAGACAGCCCACAGGAGTGGGCTTAAGTACACTCACACATTTGCATCTCATACATACTCATGTCTCATTTGCAAGCAACAAGCTGATTGGTTACACGCTGTCCTGCCTCAGTTTTCCCATTTGGTTTCCCACGCCTTCATTCTCACACAGACTGGGTAAACACTCACACAGCTGGGAACAGTCTGGGAACTGTTCCCAAACACACAGATAACAGCAAGGTCAATCTCATAGCATCACTATGCACTCTCCTGGAGTTAACTCAGAAGCGTAACTACACTTCTTAGTGGGTGCCCGTCACAATGTCTTCCGGTCCTAACAGATGCTGTCATGCATCCTGTAACCTTCTTTTTGGTAATAAAGTGGATTGGGAGAAGAGTCAGTGGGTGGGTGGGTGGGTGTGACCTCTGCCCATCATTTAATGTAACCGTAAGAAACAGTTTAACACCTTTATAGCAGCCCTCACCTAAAACAAAGACCTATGTGAGTCTGTCCAGGAATTAGAACTATGTGGATAGAGAACTTCACTGGGTATTTTTTTGGGAAAAGGTGTGTGTGTGTGTGTGTGTGTAAGAGAGAGAGCATGAAGGAGAGAGAAGAACACAGAAACAGATCGAAGCAGAAGTTACACATGCAGCCTGGACAAGCATGGTGTGGTGCTAGCTAAAAGAGGTTTAAACTAAGAGACTATCTGCTGTTGTTTAGTTCCTCCTGTATTTCAAGGAAACAGGTGTTTGTAAATTCTTTGTAATTCAACAAATTGGATCATAGGATAGACTCCTCATTTTCTCCTAACTGGAACAATCTACAGCCCACAACATTTTGGCTAGATCAGGGGTCTGCAACCTTTACCGCTCAAAGAGCCATTTGGACCCGTTTCCCACAGTAAAGAAAACACTGGGAGCCACAAAACCCTTTTGACATTTAAAATGAAATAACACTCTCTTCTTCCCTCCCCCTCCCCTCCAGCCGTGCTCTCGCTCTTCTTCCCTCCCCCCCCCCTCCGGCCGTGCTCTCGCTCTTATTCCCTCCCTCCCCCCCCTCTGGCCGTGCTCTCGCTCTTCTTCCCTCCCTCCCCCCCCTCCGGCCGTGCTCTCGCTCTTCTTCTTCCCCCCCCCTTCCTCCCCCCCCGCTCCCCCCTTCCTTCCCCCTGCTCCGGCCGTGCTCTCACTCTTCTTCCCTCCCCCTCCCCTCCAGCCGTGCTCTCGCTCTTCTTCCTCCCCCCCCCCCCCCGGCCGTGCTTTCACTCCCCCCCTCCCCCAGCTTGCCTTGCCTTGCCTCGTGCCCCGGCCCCGGCTCGCTCTTATCCGCCGGCTCCGCCGCGCTTCGCCTCCTGCCCCGGCCCCGGCCCGACTCGCACTTCTCCGCCGGCTCCGCCTCGCCTCGTGCCCCGGCCCCAGCTCCGCCTCCGTTCTTCTCCCCCCCCCCGCAGCTCGCCTCTTATTGACCCCGCCCCTCTCTTTCGGCTGCGGCTCCGCGCACTGGTTGGACAGTGCTGGCGGGCCGCATAGAAAACAGTCTGCGAGACGGTTAAAATTAGCACACACAGGGAGCCGCATCGGAGGGATGAAAGAGCCGCATGCGGCTCCGGAGCCGCGGGTTGCCGACCCCTGATCTAGTCCTTAGATGCAAGTTACCCAGAGCTGCTGAATTTAAAATGTCCAATGTCAGTAGTTGGATGGGCATTAGGTAAACTGCCTGAAACTCTGGCTGCATCCACCCTCACTGCTTCTGTGTGACAGTGGCAGTCTCTGACTCAGGAATATGAAGGTGCTCAATGAAGCGAGTATCTTTCAACTGAACCCCACCCCTCCTCAAACCACAGCATCACCAGTTGGGTAACTGGGAACTGAGACATGCAGAACAAGGGTCTGGTATTTCTCCTTTGTCGACTCTGTCAGGTTTCTGCACATTTTGATTGTTAACCCTGCTTTTTTACTATTTCTCTTCCTCCATTTTCCTTTCAACTTTCCAAACACTAATTTCACAACAATTGTCTATAAATGCTGCTGACTGAAATGATCTCTGTGACACAGGAGTGACAGGCAAAACACCACAAGAGAAGAAGAGGGGGAGGGATAGCTCAGTGGTTTGAGCATTGGCCTGCTAAACTCAGGGTTGTGAGTTCAATCCTTGAGGGGGCCATTTAGGGATCTGGGGCAAAAAAATCTGTCAGGGGACAATACTTGGTCCTGCTAGTATAGGCAGGGGACTGGACTCAATGACCTGAAAGGTCTTTCCAGTTCTAGGAGATTGGTATATCTCCATTTATTAAAAATTTATTATATTAAGACCCCTGCCAAGCAGCACATAATGCCCTCTTGATGAAACTACATTTCCCAACATGCCCTCCTTTGACCAGCCCTTTAAATTTGGTAGACCCAAACTGCTGCAGACCTAATGTGGCCATTTTGCTCCTGATTGCTGTGTGGTGCCTGCTCCCCTCTACTAGCTGGTAAGTATCTTTTTTATGTTTTCTCCCAGTTTCCCTTTTGCTATTGCTGATGTTCTCTTCCTGGAGACTTGAAGGATGGTCAATATGTAATTTATTAATCCTCTTCTTAAGCAGATAAAATAGCAAATCCTGTTCATTGTTAAGGTTATTGCTATCAACACCTGGAAGAGTAGAATTTAAATTGCTGGAAGGTACACCTGTAGATTGGGCATGGAGCTAATTACTCCAGGGAGTTTCTGAATGAGTGGTTCTTTTTTGTTTCTCTCAAATTATTTTTCCATCCCCTTCAGTTTTTAATTCTGCAGGCCACAGTAAGAAAGCACTGAGCCTAAATAATTAAAGAATGAAAATAAAAGGAAATCATCTGATTTGTGAAAAAAAGAGAAGCCTCCAGAAGAGTTTAGGATAAACTGTTTGCAGAGTCCTAGATTATGAAGTCTCTTAAGAGAAGGGTGGGCAGCGTAATCAAACCCTGAGGGGTCTAGTCCTGTATTGGAGTTGTGGACTTGTTCCCAATCACAGTATCTTATAGGGCGTCTGTGTTTAAATAGTATGGTGTGTTTTTTTTCTGAGCATTATGGGAGTGAGTGAATATTGCAGTTAAGATCTGCTATGCAAACTGCAGAGGCATTTCCCTCAATGAAAAGCAAAAAAAAAGAAAAATTGTGATCATGAGCTCTGATCATTATTAACAGATGAATGTTTTATATCCTGTATATTGAATAAACTTGGGTAGCACTTGTGTATTCTGCCATTAACTATGGAACACATGCTATAGAAAATACAGTACTCTAGAATTACAGTTCTATCAGTACTGGTAGCTGTGAGTGACTGCATACTGGAAGTGGCACTATGAAGAGTTCACAAAGAAATGTGGTGTACCTCGTTCTTGCTCTTGTGAGGAGGGAGGGATATCATTATTACTTAAAAATTGATTGATCTCCAGGGCTGGATTCGATCCTTACTCAGTTTTTATTCTGACATTGCTGTGACATTAATGTGAGTTTTCCCTAAGAAAGCACCAAGTAAAAGCCAAACAAGGGTTGCAGGGTTGGCCCTTTACTTCTAAGCTTTAAGTTCTGTACTGCTGATTTTCCCTCTTTATCTGCAGCTCTTTCCCCCTGCCACTTTCATGTGTAGACATTCCTCTTTTTCCCCTTCACTGCCTAGGGGTCAAATCCATAGCTATGGCCTAGAGTAAACCGAGCAGGTGGCATACAGCCCACCTCATGTCCTCCTGGGGTGCTGTTGTACAAGGTTAGTTTCCAGGCATAAATTAGAACAGCGGAAGAGCTGTTCTGCCTGACTCTGGCTGTCCACAGCCCCAAGCAGTGGCTAAGGTCTGGTGTTTCATAGACCTGCCCTGACCATGCTACCTATTGCTGGCAGCAGAGAGTGGGGATGACAAGGAGTCCCTGTGCTACTGACGGATCTCCCTAGCACTAGAGGCAGGCTTCAACTTCCCCGCTCTCCCTGCCTTATGGGCTTAGGGGAGAAAGGTAAACAGCTGGCAGGAGCCCCGTGAGATAGGTGGTTGCAGGAAGGACCAGTGCATGGTGGTGATGTCATCACCTGCCTCATTTCATAGCTTTTACTCAGGGCACTCTCTACCCTGTGTTGATTGGCTTTTCACTCCTGCTCCCTCAATCTCACTCCCCCTGCCTCCACTCTCCCTGTTTGCCCCCTTCCTTTAGGTGTTACCAAAGTGCAAGTTAATAACACCGATGCACTCAGGGGCTCCTCACACGGAGCAGGGGCATATAACTGCATCCACCCAAGAACCTAAAGCAGCCCCCCCCACTAACTCCATCTCACTTTGCTGGCGTCATATTTAGAACTACTTGGTACATATTAAGTTGCCCTGAGTGTAGAAATGATTTGCTGTGTTCACTGGAGACGTGTTCCTCCAGAGAGAAGAAACCCAGGCTCCTTCCCCCACACCCTCCACACAACTTTGTTTTCTTTTTGTTGTTGTTGTGAAAAGCCTGGCTAATTCCCTATTGCACTGAGGGAGAATGTAAAGCAATGACCATTCTAGGGGCCTTATCCATTGATTGATTATTACTAATGATGTTCCTGAGCCCCATTGATTTCAGCTAGTGGATCCAAGCGTCATCAAATAACTCCACCGCACAGCTGGACAAGCCGTTCATTCTAATTGGAAATCTTTACACAGCTATTTGGAGTGGACTTGCAAGAACCAAACGGGTTGTTCATGCTCCTGAGAAAGCTGGCAAGATAATAGAAATATAAGTAATTGAGGAAATTAAATAGAGCCTTTTAGCTATATCCGAGTATATTGTAGAGAATACCACTTAAAATGTCAGTATAATGGGGCTAGAGCTCACAGCAGTCTTTATGGTGTTGCTTTTGAATATCTAATTTGATATAATCTGCAGTGCTGCTGTAGTACAAGGTTTAGCAGCTCATTCTCCTCCCATTGTGCCCATGTAAATGGGTTGTCTTGAAGAAATGAGGGGCTCCTTACAGTATCATGTCAAAACTGGTAAAGAACTTTTGTGTTTTTTCGGTGTTTCTTTTATTCATGATGGAGCGATGTCCCATCCATTGTTGGACAGTCCCACCAGAAAAACAGATTGGCCCAGTGTGTTGCAACTGAGACCCTAGGCTCAGAACTATTTTTATTAGGCGGGGTGTCCATGACACAGTAGTTGCATGCAACACACATAGCCCTTTTCCTGGGACACCTTCTCTTATGTTCCTGCTCTCTCTGCACAATGCAGGGTTGTCTTCATACAGGCCCTACCTTTTCCTGTATGCCTTTCTGGGACTGGTGTTCAACACCTGGCAGAATAAAGCACCTGTAGCCCTAAAGTGGATATCTTGCAGGGCTGGCCTCTGTTTGCTGCCTCTCTCTCTCATTCTGTTGACACACATGGCATGCTGTACCTGTCATGTTCCATGTTGCTACAGGAGATGGCACATTTGCAACAATGACCTTAGGAATTGGGTTCACCAGTGGAGGGTAGAGGGTGGTGTTATGCCATGTTTCTGGTACTCGTGCTGCAACCTTGTGATAGTGTGTCAGCAGGGCTGCTTTAACAGGTTCCTAGGGTCATTGTGTTGGTGATCATGGTTTCCATTGTGCTCGGTCCTTGCCCTTTCCTGTCTCTCAGAGATGGGTTTTAGCTAAAGGTCCAATTAATTTATATTGAAAACCCTGGAGCTAGTGTAACCAGAAACTATGGATGAGGAAGTGATTATGCTGATAAGCTGATGTAATAACAGTATGGGAATGACTGAGCCCAGAGCATGCTTAGTGTGAACAGGGTATTTCCACTGGCTGATCAAACTGTGCATTGGCCTTCTTTCCAGAGCAGCCTTCATCCTGAATATTTAGTGACCATTGCTGATCCTTTCTGGGGGAGCTTCAGAAAGGATGTGGCTCCTTTCACACCACCAGCAGAAGCCGTGTGTGTCAACAGAATTAGGATAAGTTTGTTAATTTTGTGTCTACTGCCCACTGATTTTTCAGTTCACCATATAAAACACCCATTTTGCAAACTTTATGTGCCTAGTCTCCTGGAGTCTTGCTAGCAGTTATTTGACATCCAAGTCATGGATGGTCTTTGGGCTTTTGCCATATATTTTATGTCATACCTAGATCTCTGAGACAGAAAAGTATAGCACAAGGGTGACCAACTTGCTAGTGCTTTAATGCCAGTCCTGGCTGTATCACAGTATAAAGACATTAATTTTGGTACTAATGCCACCACTTGACACATCTGCAAGTACAAGGGTATCGCCGGTGCCCTTGTAGGCAGAAATATGTGCCCGCTCACAATACTTTGTAGAAAACCAGACAGAACTCTAGATGCAAAGATTTCAGTACTCTGTCTTGCCTAATGGAAAAAGTGGTGGTTTCATGACCAGGCTTGGTTATGTACACTAGTTCTTCCATCAAACTTTAGTTTCCCTAAAGTTAAAATGTAGCTTCCTCAGTCAGGGTTGTGCCAGAGATTGCTGCCTGCATTGTGCACTGGCTTTCGCTGTATTGTAAACATTTAATTAAGTATTTGCTTACTAAGAGATGTTAGGTCAAACTGCAGAGGAGAGGTAAGGTTGCTTGCCCAGCTCTTTCATTTCCTTTGTTAGGGGGAAAATCAAAGGCGTTACCTGAAACCTTGGGTAGAACGGAGTTAGAAGGTAAAAAGCTCACAAGCTGTCAGAGACCAATGAAGAGTTAAACAAACAGCCGTTGATCAAGGCAGAACATTCACGCTCCCTCCTTTCAGGGGAAGGAGAAGGTTCAGTTTATTTTAAGACATCATGAGAGATTTATAGAGTTATGGACAGAAAGGGAGTGGTCTGAGTCAATACATTTGCTAGGGGCATGTGTACTGACAAACAATTACATAAACCAGGGGTCCATGACCTGGGTCGCCATCTGTTTTCGCAGACAATTCAGCATTCATGCAAATACAGGAGTAACAAGTGCTAATCTTAAAAAGGCAACACCGACTAAAAATCAACAATCCGTGTGAGAACAGAACACAGAGTCTAAATACATGGCCAAGCAAAAGATGTTGACAGAATACAATAACTCTTAACAGAGAAACTTTTTGCTTAGCAATCATGAACAAAGCTGTGAATAAGTTTAACCCCTAACACCTTCATTGATTTCCAACACTCCAGAAATAATCACTTGGTGAATTAGAGCAAATTGTCAGCATCACTTGTGATGTGCAGAATGTCTGGCTTGGCTGGTGACACTCTTGCTTTGAAAAGGGAAATGTCCTGAGGCATCTTCTGCCCTGTTGTCCTGACTCCCTTTAACAGAGACGGATTTGAAGATTTGGAAATGAATTCTTGGGAAGTGCGAAACATCTAGCTGTACAGATTGTTTTGGCCAGGAATGGCTTGCTCGTTATTGGTTTGTTACCATAAACAAAAGCAGAGTAAACAGCGCATTAAAAAGATTGGGACTGTTCAGCTTGGAAAAGAGACAACCAAGGGGAGATATGATAGAGATCTATAAACTCATGCTGGGGTGGAGAAAGTGAATAGGGGAGTGTTTATTTACCTCTTCACATAACACCAGGAGTCATCCAGATGTTTGTCTAACCTGCTCTTAAAACTCTCCAAGGTTGGAGATTCCACTTCCCTAGGCAATCTATGTCAGTGCTTAACCACCCTGACAGGAAGCTTTTCTTAATGTCCAGCCCAACCCACCCTTGCTGCAATTTAAGTCCATTGCTCCTTGTCCTATCTTCAGAGATTAAGAACAATTTTTCTCCCTCCTCCTTGTGACAACCTTTTATGTACTTGAAAACTGTTATCGTGTCTCTGCTCAGTCTTCCCTTCTCCAGACTACACAAACCCATTTTTTTCAATCTTTCCTTATAGGTCATGTTTTCTCCATCTTTAATCATTTTTGTTGCTCTTTTCTGGATTTTCTCCAGTTCATCTGTCATTCCTGAAATGTGGCACCTAGAATGGGACACAATACTCCAGTTGAGGCCTAATCAGTGTGGAGTAGAGCAGAAGAATTGCTTTTCATATCTTGCTCACAACACTCCTGTTAATACATCCAAGAATGATGATGATTTTTTTATTTGCATGTGTTACATTATTGACTTTCATTTAGCTTGGACTCCACTGTGATCCCCCCCAGATCCCTTTTCGCATGCCTCCTTCCTAGGCAGTCATTTTGTATGTGTGCCAATGATTGTTCCTGCCTAAGTAATGTTGTCTCCTTGGGCTTTCTTCCTTCCCCATCTACATGTAGTGAGAGCTGCCTGAAGTGTGAGGTCACCTAAGGATTGGAAATCCATGGCAGGGGCATCAGGACAAGATGCTGTGTGCATGGGATCTTTGACAGCAAGTAGAGAATGCACTGGGAGGGAGGCAGCCTTTGGCTTTGCTCGTGGTTCTACAGAGTTCTTCCTCTGAGCGTAGTAATGGGAGAAGCAGGCATGGGCCCAAAAGTCGTTGTTACAACAAAAGGCCTCCTTGTGGCTGGCCCTCCCCTCCAATAGATCCCAAGGATTTGGGGATCTGACCCCTTTGCTCATTCAGTACATATCTGCGGTGGGGAGTGGGGTAATAGGGTCTGCTCCTAACCCGGTGGCCAAGTATGGATTTAAACATAAAACTCAACTAGTAAATGAACTGGGGAGCCCAATACCAGGGACACATTGAATGACTCTTGAGGTTCCTCCCCAGGTGAGTCATCCCCATTGACAGAGCAAGCTCTGTGATGGGTGCCTCCTGGGGTTTTCCTCTCCATCCCCTCCCGTGGGGTTTTCTGGGGGAGGGCAGAGTGGGCCTAACAACTGATTTGAGGTTAAACTCTGGCTAGGGTTTCCTGGAGATTTCATCACATGACATAATCTTTAAGTAAAGATTAGTTTTTAATTCCTGGAGACTCCAGGACAGGACTGGGCAAACGTTTTGGCCCAAGGACAACATTAGTGTTCAAAATTTTGTGGAGCACCGGGTAGAGAAGTCTGTGCCTCCCAAAACAGCCAGGCCCCATCCCCTATCTGACTCCCACCCACTTCCTACCCCTTGACTGCCCCCCTCAGAACCCTCAACCCATCCAAACCCCCTTGCTCTTTGTCCCCTGATTGCCCCCTCCAAAGACCCCCACTCTAACTGTGCCCCCCAGAACCCCATACCCCATCTAATCCCCCCCTGCTTGTTGTCCCCTGACTGTCTGCTACCGAGACCCCCCCACCCTAACAACCCACCCGGGACCGCACCCCCATCTAAGACCCCCGCTCCTTGTCCTCTGACTAACTCGTCCAGAGACCCCTCCCCGCCCCTAATCACCCCCCAAGGCCCCACTCCCTATCTAAGCCCACTGCTCCTTGTCCTCTGACTGCCCCTTCCAGAGATGCCCCTGCCCCCTAATCATCCCCAAGGGACCCCACACCCTAGCCAACTCCCCTGACTGCCTTGACTCCTAGCCACCCCCCCTACACACCATCCAACCTCCCTGTCCTCTGACCCCTCCCCCCCCCCGAGAATATCTTCCCCTTCTCCAATATCTGCGCAGAGTCAAATACACTCCCTGTTCCCCTGGAGCCATGCTGGCGAGCATGCAGTGTTCTGCGGTCCAAGGCTGTGCGCTCCCACAGGGCAGCGTGTCTGGCTTTGCATGGAGCCAAATGCGCTGCTAGGAGCCTCATGGTAAGGGATCTGGGGCCGGGGGGCTGGATAAGGGGTGGGGGCAGTCAGAGGAAAGGGAGCAGAATGGACTGGATAGGGGGTGAGGTCCCGGGGGAGTGGTTAGGGGCAGGGGGGCTCTGGAGAGGGTGGTCAGGGAGCAGGGGGAGTTGGATGGGGTGTGGGAGTCCCGGATTCTGTCAAGGGGTGGAGGTGTGGATAGGGGTCGGGTCAGTCAGGGGACAGGGAGCAAGGGGGGTTTGGTGGGAGGGGTCCTGGAAGGACAGTTAGGGTGGGGGGTTCTCTGGAGGGGGCGATCATGGGACAAAGAGTGTGTGTGGGGGGGTGTTGGATGGATCGGGAGTTCTGAGGGGGTAGTCAGGGTGTGGGAAGTGGGTGGGGGTCAGATGGGGGCGGGGCCAGGCAGTTTGGGGAGGCACAGGCTTCCATACCTGGACTCCACAGTTTTGAAGCCCAGTTTGGACCTTGGACCAAAAAGTTTGCACACTGCAGAACCATAGGGTGGTTGTATAACTGGTTAGAAAATCATTCCAGGAGAGTAGTTGTCAGTGGTTCATAGTCATTCTGGAAGGGCATAATGAGTGGGGTCCCGCAGGGATCAGTTCTGGATCTGGTTCTGGTCAATATCTTCATAAGTGATCTAGATAATGGCGTAGAGAGTACGCTTATAAAGTTTTCAGAAGATACCAAGCTGGAAGGGGTTGCAGGTGCAAGGATTAAAATTCAAAATGATCTGTAGAAACTGGAATGAACTAAATAGGATGAAATTCAATAAGGACAAATGCAGAGTACTGCACTTAGGAAGGAACAATCAGTTGCACAAATAGAAACTGGGAAATGACTGCTTAGGAAGGAGAGCTGCAGGAAGAGATCTGGGGTCATACTGGATCACAAGCTAAATGAGAGTCAACAGTGTAACGCTGTTGAAAAAAAACAAATGTAGTTCTGGGCTGTATTAGCAGGAGTATTGTAAGCAAGCCATGAAAAGTAATTCTTCTGCTCTACTCTGCGATGATTAGGCCTCATCTGGAGTATTGCATCCAGTTCTGGAAGCTGCATTTCAGGAAAAAATGGATTTGTTTAGCCTGGAGAAGGAAAGACTGAGAGGGACATAATAGTTTTCAGGTACATAAAAGGTTGTTAGAATGAGGAGAGAAAAAAATTGTTCTTAACTTCTGAGGATAGGAGAGCACTGGGCTTAAATTACAATAAGGGCTATTTAAGTTGCACATTAAGAAAAACATCATGTCATAAGAACATAAGAAAGGCTGTACTGGGTCAGACCAACGGTCCATCTAGCCCACTATCCTGTCTACCGACAGTGTCCAATGCCAGGTGCCCCGGAGTGAGTGAACCTAAGAGATAATGATCAAGTGATCTCTCTCCTGCCGTCCACCACCCCCCTCTGACAAACAGAGGCTAGGGACACCATTTCTTACCCATCCTGGCTAATAGCCATTAATAGCCAACCTCCATGAATTTATCCAGTTCTCTTTTAAACCGTTATAGTCCTAGCCTTCACAGCCTCCTCTGGCAAGGAGTTCCACAGATTTACTGTGAGCTGTGTGAAGAACTTCCTTTTATTTGTTTTAAACCTGCTGCCCACTAATTTCATTGGGAGGCCCCTAGTTCTTATATTATGGGAACTAGTAAATAACTTTTCCTTATTCTCTTTCTCCTTACCACTCATGATTTATATACCTCTATCATATCCCCCTTAGTCTCCTCTTTTCCAAGCTAAAAAGTCCTAGCCTCTTTAATCTCTCCTCATATGGGACCATTCCAAACACCTAATCATTTTAGTTGCCCTTCTCTGAACCTTTTCTAATGCAAATATATCCTTTTTGAGATGAGGAGACCACATTTGTACACCATATTCAAGATGTGGGCGCACCATGGATTTGTATAAGGGCAATAAGATCAGGGTGGTTAAGCACTGGAATAAATGGAACATTCTAGTGGAATAAATGGCAATAAGATCAGGGTGGGTAAGCACTGGAATAAATTGCCCAGGGAGGTTGTGGAATCTCCATCACTGGGGATTTTTTAAGAGCCAGTTGGACAAACACCTGTCAGGGATGGTCTAGATAATATTTAATCCTGCCTTGAGTACAGGCGACTGGACTAGATGATTTCTTGAGGTCCCTTCTGGTTCTATGATTCTAAAATGCCTGTTTTTGAAGCAAACTCAAAAATTATAAATGCTGTTTTATGTCTAGTACAATTTCTAGATTTATTGGTTCTTAAGGGGTAATTAATGTACATACATTTTCCTGTGGGTGAGACAGATAAATGATATCTGCTGTACTTTAATGTGCTGTGAAGAGCTGATATGCTTTTTGTTTGTTTATGCTGACCATTTCCTTCAAGTGTGAACACACTCATTGGAGAGCATTTTCAGTCCTTCAGTTAGGAGAGCCACATACCTCAGATCCAAGCATTGTGGCCTGCTTTAACTATACAAAGTGATTATGGATTTAACAAAGCTGAAAATGGCATTCTTGCTCTCTTGAAGTATCAAGGTGCAGTTGCTACTCTTTGGGATGAATTTCATGATTCATACTTTACTAGCTGTTTTGCAAGGAAGATCACATGTTCTATGTAGAATTTGTTTAAGCATAGGTGGAGAACACAGAAAATGGGAAAGGATTTCAGGATGTTAATTTAAAGACATCCATATAAATTTCAGTGTATGGAGAATCTTTGTCTTTACTAGGTTTATACTTTTAATTATTGAAGGATGTTGCTATATATCTACCATTATTAAAAAGTGACACAGCCAATTTATTTGGTTAATAAATTAGCTGTTTCCTGGTATCTGAAACCTTGCAGAAAAAGATGCATTGCCTTCTAGCAGAGCCTAGACTTTTCTGTACTAAAGTCAGACAGTTTGCCAGAATGCAGTCAATGAGAGCAGTGCCACATGCTTTAGACAGAAAGAGGCATACAATTCATTTTCAGTTCCTGGAAAGGCTTTCAGAATCAGTCTATTTTCTATGCACACAGCTGATCACTATTCCCAAGTGGCTGGTGATAAATCTGTTTTACCCAGTTGCTAACTCGAAGACGGACTGTGTTCTCCCGATGGGTGATGTTAGTTCACTGTTGAGGAGGACAACAAGAAGCCACCAGTCTTAGACCTGCCATTAGCCTGTTTGAGTTAGGGGTAGAACTGCTTGGGGATTTATTTGGTGACCCATTTTTTGCTAAAAAAATGTCAATTTGTCCAAATTGAAACCTTCTGTGCTTGTCTCTGAAGTACTAATCCAAGCTAATGAACATTATGGTGAGGTTAATAAGGCTTTACATCAGTTCAACAAGCAAAATGATTTATATAGCCACCAGGCTCCTAACAGACTGTGGCTTGCCAACAGCACTTTCAGACAAAGCAGCTATTTGCTGCATAAATTTGTCTGAGAAGTGAACGTGCAGTCAGTCGTCACACTGCATACCCTCTACATAGCAACGGCCCATTAAGAGGCTGTATAAGTTTGTAACAAATGTGACAGGTACCTGAATAACCACTCAGGATTTGGGTTATCAAACAAAGCACACTAATAGTTTTCCGCAGACTCTACCAGACATACTACAAATATGTGCCCCCTGACAGTGGACCGGCTTAGTCAGTGGCGGGACTCTCCACTGCTCCGTAGGCCAGACAAAGACATCCACTCAGGGATGCATTCTTATACACAGGTACAAACAAGTTACACATCACTTCTGACATATCGAGGTATAGCAAGAATTTTTTAAGCAAGACATGAGAAGTAATTCTTCCTCTCTGCCCTGCACAGATTACACCTCAACTGAAGTATTGTGTCCAGTTCTGGGCACCACATTTCAGGAAAGATGTGGACAAATTGGAGAAAGTCCAGAGAAAGGCAACAAAAATGATCAAAGGTCTAGAAAACATGACCTCTGAAGGAAGATTGATACAACTGGGTTTGTTTAGTTTGGAGAAGAGAAGACTGAGAAGGACCAGAATAACAGTTTTCAAGTACATAAAAGGTTTTTACAAGAAGGGGGGAGTTGCATTGTTCTCATCAGCCTCTGAGGCTAGGCCAAGAAGCAATGGGCTTAAATTGCAGCAAAGGAAGTTTAGGTTGGACTTCAGGAAAAACTTCCTGTCAGGGTAGTTACATAATGAAATAAATTTCCTACGGTGGTTGTGGAATCTCCATCAGTGGAGATTTTTAAGAGCAGTTTATACAAACACCTGTTAGATCTAGATGATTTAGTTCTGCCATGAGGGCAGGGGACTGGACTAGATGACCTCTTGATGTCCTTCCAGTCCTGTGATTCTGTGATATACAGTGCCACTTTCTGCATAGGCAAAGGATTGCATAGAAATAATTAATTACAAAGATCAATGTCTAGGAATCTGTTTGGGCAGCATTTTGGTGAACATATGTGGAACCAGAGATGTTGGTGTAAGTGCAATTCAGGAGTGTGATGATGTTAGAAAAATATGTGCGTCTTGTGCCACAAGTCTAGCCATGTTGTGTTGCCACATGGACTGCAAATGTGGTGGGGAAGGAGGAGGGAGAGCTGAAGTCTGGTTCCTAGAATCCTGGGAGACGACGTGGTTGGCCTGATCAGGCTAATGAGGTTTTCTGTGAATTGTTCTGCAGATGCAGTGGGGTATCTGGGTAGCTTACACCACTGTGTTCCCGACCCACCTGGACTTTCCATCTTGGCAATACCCACAGGTTCTTTTCCCTGGGAGTAGTCTGGCCCTTAAATCTAATGCACACTTGGTGTGTTGGAGATGGTATCACAGAGAGTTGGCAGAAAAATACATTTCACTCTAGTGGGAAAACACACTGCTTTAATATCAGGTTATAAATTGTTAGCATTTATTATCCTCGTCAGTATGTTAATGATCATTAGTGTTTTAATGAGAGGACTGCAATAAAAGCATGGCACCAATAGTTTAACGTGGATGTTAATGAGGGCATTACAAATGATTTCTCCTTCATGCATGCTCACTGTACAAAAAGGGAAATTACACTGGGAAAAGCATTCCATTTATTTGAAATCTAAAAAATCTGTCACTACAATATTGTACGAAAGGAAAAAATGATGTGAAATATATCACACTGTGTATCTGGTCCTAGCCCATATAGCTTATTAGAAAATCAACCATACATATTTTACAATCTTGCATATAAGAGATCATAATGTGTAATCAATGAGAGCACAAATTGATACCTGAATCTGCAGTGTACAGATGACATTAAGCATGCAGAAAGCAGAGTATTAGAAGCTCTATGTAAGTAGATGTTTCCAATCCGAGATGCAAAGACTGACCTTATCACTCTCTTCACTTTTATGTCTAATAGATTGCCCTTTGGATTCCACTGAAGGAACTAAGGCAATGGCTTTGAATAGCGTACAATTGAAGGCTCTCATTTAAAAAGAGAGAGAGAGAGAGAGAGAAAGAACTCTGATTTCTCAGTGGCCTGCTAGACAAAAATGTGGGTTGACACATTCAAAGGGAACTGCAGCCCCTTTGTGCATTAATGTATTTGTCATAGTCTGCCAATTTGACTGTATTTAAATGGTGTAAGGAATGGAGAGATTTTGAATATGAAGACCACATTAAGACGTGGATCCCATTGTTTACTCTGTAGAATTTCTCTTGTTTTAATGTTTGCAATGTATCGCACTGCAAGGACCAGACTTCACGCTGGGAGATCCCTTGGCAGGACTGGAATCCCCAGAATAGCCATTTATGACACATGGGAGATTGCGCTTATCAGCAACCCTCTGGTTGCCAGCAGAAAGTTGCTGTTATCTGGCAGACAGGGCCAGCTATAACTTTTTTGCTGCCCAAGCAAAAAAAAGGGCATCTGGAGGAGCGCCACCGGAGCAAAAAAAAAAGAGGGGGGAGGGGATGGGATGGCACGGCTGGAGGAGCGCCGCCCTAAGATTGACCGGAATGCCGCCCCTTAGAGTGCTGCCCCAGGTACGTGCTTCCTATGCTGGTGCCTGGAGACGGCCCTGCTTGCTGTTGCTAGTAAGCAAAAGGCTGGTTTAGGGGGTTGTGCCAGGGAAGGAAGTGCTGGGATGAACCTTCCTCCGTGTGCAGGGCAGCAGCAGATGGGGGAGATGCAGCCCAGAGGCCCAGTCTTTCTGTTGGGGGCAGGGTTGTGTCCGACACGGAGGTGAATGGTACCTCTCCCTGTGTTCAGGACTCCGCAGTGCCAGTGCTGGGTGCAGCCTCCGGCAGGGTAAGATACTGAGCAGCACTGTCATTCAGGCTGCACTCCTCCCCCTCAGATAATGCCCTACCCAGAGCCCCTCTCCTCCTCTGGCATCTCTGTGTGAAGGCAGGTTTGCAAGGCTGCAGCACCAGACTGAGACATGCTTTCGGGGGGGTCGCACGATCTGCAGTACGGGGCCCCAAAATTCCTATCGCCGGCCCTGTTTGCCCATAGTGGGTTATGAGATTGTTTGTCTCCAGTGGCGAAGGAGAAGTTGTGCTAAATAATTCTTCATCTTAACACCCTTCTTCTAACCACTTCTTGCTTCACATTTTGTCCCCAAGACTAAACTGCTCATATTGCTTGAATGGCTGCTGCCATGTCAGCAGCAAGATGTAGAAGAGGCAATGTTTTTAAGGCACACCTGCCTGTCTCTGGATGGACTTTTTTACCCTGTGATATTTGTATCTGGTGTTAGTTTAAATGTGGCTGAGATTTAACTTCACTGAAGAGGCATCAACATCCTTTGGCTTTTCAGTGGGGGTGTTGTCTACTTTATATTTACAGTCACAGAATTGTGCAGCTTAATGTTTTATCTTCACATGAAGTAAGAATGATGCCCAGACATCTCTAGTGCTGGACAAATCCCACATTTACAGTGGCTAATATTGTAAAGGGAGAAGAACACCTGAGGGAAAAGTTAAGGGAGTTTAATATTATTTTCTTGGCAGGGAAACACAATCTCCTAGGAGGTTATAGTTCATCCTTTATGGTTATTTCCTCATTTTGTCTCCTGGGTGATATGACTGTACACACCCCAACCAGGAGACAAAATGATGAAATAACCATAAAGGATGAACTATAACCTCCTAACCCTAACCCCATAGACCCTGCTGCACTCCAACTGCCTGCTGCACCCCTCCTGCACCCCAACCCCCTTCCCTGAGCCCCCTTGTACACTCCCTCACCCCTTTGCTGCCCCCAACCCTTTACCCTGAGCCCTCTCCTGCACACCACACCATACCACCTCCCGCACTCTCTCTTGCACCCCAAGCCTCTGCCCCAATCTGGTGAAAATGAGCAAGTGAATGAGGGTGTGGGAGAGCGAGTGACAGTGGGATGGGGGATGGAGCTAGTGGGAGTGGGGCCTCAGAGAAAGGGTGGTGTAAGAGTGGGGCCTCAGGGGAGGCATGGGGCTAGGATGTTCAGTTTTGTGTGATATTGGAAGGTTGGCAACTCTAGGGGAGATCCATCAGAGAAATAGAATCAAATGCACATATCAAGCTAAGGGTGTGCAAGGAAGCCCTGTGATGCTCTTGGACGTGGTAGGATGGGATCAATCTAATCCAATTGCCACCTGAGGAGAATTGTGACTGTACTGAAGGTACTGTGTAGTTGATGCAGGATATGCTGGCAAATGCCTGCTGCTGGAGCTGGGGAATCTTAGATACATGATGGCACTACTGCATCTTCCTTTTCTGGAGAATCATGAAATCCAGAAATCTCATATTTTACGTATCTGTAAAGCCTGATGTTTGCCTTGACTCACAAGGTGGAAAACACCTTCCTGTTCATTAATGAACATTAAAAAATGCACTCTCCTTTCCTTTTTGTTGCTTCTCAACTTCCTCACTTACAGAAGTTTTGCATCTTTGGTGCTGCTCTTGGGCTAATGGGAAAATCTCAGACAGGAGTAGGGGTTAAGGTCTGTTAAGCTGTTACAGTCATAGACTCATAGACTGTAAGGTCAGAAAGGACCATTATGATCATCTAGTCTGACCTCCTGCACAACACAGGCCACAGAATTTTACCCACCAATTCCTGCAATAAACCTCTCACCATGTCCGGATGAAGACCTTCATCCACTGACACCCAGCCATGAAGTCAGGAGCAGATGTATGATATTTATTTGTGTGTGTTGTTTATGACAGTAGTGCCAAAGGGCCAGTTGTGAACAGGCCCCATTGGTATAGACACTACATACACAGAGCAGATGATAGGCCCTTTCCTGAAGAGCCTGCAATACAACTAGACCAGGCAGAGACAAGGTGAGGGAAGGGGGAGAACATGGCATCAGTGTGAACAATGGGATGTCAGCAAACATCACATTAGTGTTGCAATTTGCAGGGCAGAGCGGGATGAGCAGGGCCAGATGAGACCTTTAGAGGCCCTAAGCACTGAAAAGATTATGGTGCCCCCCATATGTAATTCCAAATAAAAAAAATATACTGTAAAATAAAATTTTATTTTTTGAAATGACACAAACTTAACATGTTTGCTGAAATCAAAATAGCTTCTTTCTAGGTTTTTTGATTGCAAAATTCTGGATAAATTCATCGACTCGACAAAGCATGTCCGCTTCCATACACAATAGGGAAAGTGAATCAAGTCTGTCCTGTCACACTGTTGTTCTCTGAGGATTTTTTTATTATTTTCAGCTGAGAAAAACAGTGTTCTGCAGAGCAGTTAGTAATCATCAATGTTAGAAAAACACGTAGTGCGATCTTTACATTTGGAAAGACACATTGTATTCAGTCTTTCATATTGTGTCATGAAGATCAACGTGATTGAATTTCATTTTTCCTGTTTCACTAAACTTTGGCCACATATAACAGTGGAACAGCTGTACTTCTCCACAGAGATTCATGTTCAAGTCACCAGGGTATGAGTCAACTAGCTTTTGGGAACCTTGTGAATATTGTTCGTTAGATAAATCCATATCGTTTAGAAAAGAAAATCTACTTGATACTCTTTTGTACACTTCACCTCTCCTCTTCCTATGAGCTTCAAGTGTATCAGTTATAGCATAGTAAGTAGATACACAAAATTTGTCTCTAGGATTTGTCTCTAGTGCTGTTTCTGTTGCACTGCTATAATTTGCTTGTTTTTTCCTGATTCACTTGCGGGACTAGTTAAGATGGGGATAAGTAATAAAATGAGAACAGAAAAATGGGGGAAGAGTGTGTAGTGGAGTGTAAGGAAGTCTAACAAAGTTCTGATTTTTCCCATGATGACTACTTGGATGCTTTTTTTTGAAATATCAAATATCATTTTTTTTCAAAAATAAAAAATATTTGTTGGTGCTCCCTGCTTTGCTGGTGCCCTAAGAATGTGCTTAGTCTGACTATTGGGTATTCCAGCACTGCCTCTGATATATATCTGAGCTATTGAAGTCCTCAGATCTTGGTTTGAGAACTTCAAAGTACAGAGAATCCTCTAGCAAGTCACCCATGCCCCTTGCTGCAGAGGAAGGTGAAAACCCTCCAGGGCCTCTGCCAATCTGCCATGGAGGAAAATTCCTTCCCGACCCCAAATATGGTGATCAGCTGAACCCTGAGCATGTGGGGAAGACTCATGATCCAGACACCGAGGAAAGAATTCTCTGTAGTAACTTAGATCCCATCCCATCCAACTTCCCATTATATGCCACCAGGCCCAGCTATTACCATAGTCAAAGATCAACTGCCAAAATTATGTTATCCCATCACATCATCTCCTCCATAAATGTATCAAGCTTAGTCTTGAAGCCAGATATGTCTTTTGCCCCCACTGCTCCGCTTGGAAGGCTGTTCCAGAATTTCACTCCTCTGATGGTTAGAGACCTGCGTCTAATTTCGAGTGAGTTTAGACTTTTCACATAAGTGTCAGAGTTCTAGTCAGGGTCTGGCCTGACAGAACCTTGTCACCTCCTGGAGTTACTGCAAAAGTGTCAAGTGCCCCGGCTTCTCTTCCTTAGCCCGGGAGGTAATGCTGGAAATGAGCAGGAATTGCTTGACTGGTTTAGCTCCTCGATAGCTGGAAAACCCTCAGGATGCATGTAAGCCATGTAGCTTCTCCCTGTCCTGATATGGAACTGGTTAGGCAAGGGCTGTCTATTTCAAGAGGTTTGTCCAGGCCTCTTGTGGTGCCTGTCCCTTTTATACTGGCACATCTTGTTACCTTTTGATTTGACAAAGCAAACATCATGGCAGCTACTGCTGCTTTGCTTTAGGTGGAGAGCTGCTACTTGTGTTTTCAAAATGACACTTTCATAGGTGCTGGAACCAATGGTGCTGGTACACACTGGTCCAGGCCACAGGGCACTTCCTTTAACAGGCATGTCTCTGTAAAGTCATGAGGTGGTGGACATTCTGTATGTGCTGCTCTCCAGGCCTGCATGTGCTGTGGTAATAATGCTACTAATTCCTCAGGATTCCTGTGTAGTGGATACAAGGTATGGCAACCTAACTACACAGTTCTTCCCTTGATTACATGCTTAGATATACTCAGTGAAAGTCGTATGAGCATATCTTAAAGTAGGGTTTGGCCCCATACCCGGCCCTGTCACAGGATGCAATCTAGGAAGAATGAGATGACACTTCAGTGACATCTGTAAGATGGAGCAGCAGTTTGCTGTCAGACTCCTAAAGCCTGAGGTGACCAGTATTGCTACTAAAGTGCAGTTCTGTTGCAGAACATCCCTCTAAGCAAAACAATCTTCTCTACAGAGCTTTAAAAGCCTGAGGAGGTGAGGAAGAGAGATGAGCCTGAGTCCCAGAGTTCAGGTATCTTTGGGCCCTTCTCTAATGTGTCAGTACAGATTATTGAACACAGAAACCCTGTTAGTTGCACAGCAACTGAAATGTATGAAAAGAAGCTCCACTGTTTTGCGGAAGTGTAAGAAGAATGCTGTAGAAATTCTCTTGAACACCAATGCAATTGCCAGAAAACATGCCCTTGCTTTGAAATAGATGCATCAAACTGAAGATCAACTGAGACAGATGTATTTCATTTGTGTATTCTATTTGTTTATTTTTTTCACTATTTAGGGTGGTTGGCAGCTTGATGAGGACTTGTTTGTCAATGTATTTCTATTACACCTTAACATAACTGTCTTGCTATACTGATGGCTAGCACTTGTGTTGTAAATTGTGGCGCCAGAGCCCCCGATGGTGTAAACGGACATAGCACTATTGAAGACTGGTGTTTGACTGGTTTATTTACACTGGCTGAGGATTTGGTCATCAGTTTTAGCAGCTCATGATTTGTCCATGAGAAATTCATAATGGCTTCAACTCAGCAGTCAAATTGCAGCTGACGAACAAATCCCTCTGCTTGACAAACTGGGCCTGGGTCAAAACTAGAAATGTGCTGGTTTGTTTTTCCTTTATTTGTTAATGTCAAAGTTAAAATACATTTTACAATTAATCTGATAACATTTACACAGCCTAAGGAGGAGTCTAGTCCTGTCCGCAAGCTGGAAAGATGCATTTGGGCTTACTCTCAGTCTGTGGGCAGGGCAGGAGGCAGTGTATTGAGCTGTATCAGACTGTTCTAGAAATGTATTCATTCACATCTCTTGAGGTTTGTAAGAAGAAATTCTACCATAAACCGTTCAGTAGAATTACAGGATTTTTGGCTTGAAGTTCACAAACCAATAAATAGTCTTGTTATGTTATGATTCATTAACAAAATGAAAATGTACATATTTTTTCTTTAAAATAAAAATCTTAACATGGGGCTTGTTTACTATAGCTTTAAACACTTTTTACTATGATACTACAACATTTTGCATTTTGTTTTTGTTCGTTATAATTCATGCTGCTTGGATTGCATTTTTCCATTGTAACACATTGCTTCATGGGGATTGTAATTGAGGAACCTGCTGCTCCTTTTCTCCTGTATAAACTGCTGGCTGGACTAAGATGCACCCTGAGTCATGTGACTCCCATGAGGCATTAGGAAGAACTTGGTCAGAGGAAAACTTGTATTTCATTATTGGCAATATAGTCGTCGAGGGAGTAACCCGTAGGAGAGAACTGGGGCATGACATTCTATTCGCATAAGGCAATACATTGACAGGGAAATGCAGTGTAATATTTTACTGAAGTGATTAAAAATGGGACACTTTAAGGACTGTTCAACAGAACAAAACATTCTGATTCTTTCTAACCTAATCAAGAAAATTGAGATTTTTCTGCAAAATATTTTTATTTTTATGGAAGATGAGAAATGATAGAAATATCTGGTCAGAAAATGTCAATGAAAATGAAATTTCAAAGGAAAAAAGGAAAGAATGTTTTCCCCCACATGTTCATGGAATTATTATTCCATTTTTCTGACCAACTGTAGACGTGGTTGGAAAATATTGCCTGGAATAAAATGTTGACAAAAACAGGAAATACACATTTGTGACTTTTTCCCCCCTAATGACTAATAAAGGCACACCATGGATTTATATAGAGGCAATAAGATATTATCTGTCTTATTCTCTATCCCTTTTTTTAATGATTCCTAACATTCTGTTTGCATTTTTGACTGCCGCTGCACACTGTGTGGATGTCCTCAGAGAATTATCCATGATGAGTCCAAGACCTTTTTCCTGATTAGTTGTAGCTAAATTAGCCCCCATCATATTGTATGTACATTTGGGGTTATTTTTTTCCAATGTGTATTACTTTACAGTTATCCACATTAAATTTCATTTGCCATTTTGTTGCCCAATTACTTAGTTTTGTGAGATCTTTTTTAACTTCTTCACAGTCTGCTTGGGTCTTAACTATCTTCAGCAGCTTAGTATCATCTGCAAACTTTGCCACGTCACTGTTTACCCCTTTCTCCAGATCATTGATGAATAAGTTGAATAGGACTGGTCCAAGGACTGACCCTTGGGGAACACCACTAGTTACCCCTCTCCATTCTGAAAATTTACCATTTATTCCTACCCTTTCTTTTAACCAGTTCTCAATCCATGAAAGGATCTTCCCTCTTATCCGATGGCAACTTTCAGCTGTCAGGAACTCCTATACTGTTGTTTTTTTGGGGTAAAAACATGTTAAAACCAGAGACTTCTGGAGAGGAGAGAGGTGAATTAAGTGACCTCTCACCATCCTTCTTGGTAAGGAGGGGATGTGCACTACAAGCAGCTAGCGCCTTCATTTTGCTCTTTATTAATAAAGTTTCATTGCTTCAAATATTCATCCTTGAATCTGAGTTTAACACAGGTTAAGCAAACAAATCTCCCATCATTTAATGATTTCTTATGGTCTGTTTGTCTTTCCTTAGTGCATTTTACATACATTTTAGCCTCGGATGTTGAAAGCTATGGACTGTACATGAACGATGCAAGTTACAAATGAAGACCGTCTGTCTGTGTTAGAATATCAAGGGGAAGAGCGGGATCGGCATAATTTTCTGTTTTCCCCCTAGCTTGTCTGGTCTAAAAACCGCTGCTTCTGCTAATTAATTTGATTGCCTTGGCCAAAAATATTTAACTTTACATATCTTTTTAAAGAGATGGGACTCTCTGGGATAGGACAGGATCCTCACTTAAAAGGAGCAGGTGAATTGAGTCCTGATTGCTCTATTTGAACAGGAACATTACTTATTTTTAGAACCTAAACCATTGATAATTTACTGCATTTAGCATTTGATTCACTTAGTTGTTGAATCACTTTTACTGTTCTATAAATTGATGCAAATGACACAGCACACAGGGAAGCATAAACAGAAACATTTGTGTGTTTGGCCTCAGGTTTTATTCACAGTTCAGAATCATATGAACAAAAATTACTGCCTTTAAACTGTGGATGAACTCAGCTTTCTCCTTGTAGCTTTATGATAAGCTTGAAAAGATACCCCTGCTGACCATAGGGGCAGGGATCCTAACAACTGTTTAGCTCTTTGGCCATGACCTCTGTTAATTACACCTCAGAAGTTGGATGTGTGTTTTCCCTAAGGTGGCACCCATATAGATGTGTAAGTGCACCACTGAGAAGTGCAGAGCAAGTTATAAATCTCTGCAGAAGGTAATGAGGGGACTAGCTGCTTCTAATTTCTTTGTGGGATGTCCCTTCTAGGTCCTGAGCCAGAGCCCAGTGAAGTCATTAGAAAGCCTCCTGTTGACATCATTGGGCTCTGGATCAAGCCCATAGTGTATTTTGTTTGGAAAAATAAGTTGTCTCCTACCCCCAGGCAGACTTGTAATATTTGAGAGCTGTTGGGACGTGTCAAATCTTACTTGCCAGTATGTCAGGCCTGAGGCAAGTACATGTAGCTCTTGTCTTAGATTGTTAAGTCATGTTTCTTCATCTACTATGAATGTCAAAAGTTGCTCTGGAAAACAGATGCCACATAGGATTGTTGCCCATAATGGGTTTTGAGCTTTAAAGACTGAGCTGTTAAAAGGACTTTGTTTCAGGCATTTTTCTTCTTTTCTTGTTTAATTATTTCCCATCAGTCTCTCACCAGTCATCTAGACATTTATATATTGATTAGAGCTGTGCTGAACTGATGGTGTTTCAGTGGATAAGGTTATTATGGATTTGCAGAATGAACCAAAATCCTTGGAGGCTAGTCTAAGCATGGGGGGAAATCCCTAGCTATTGTTATTAGACAGAAACTAAACAAACACGGAGAAATGTCTTATGAAAACCAGCTGGTCAGTCTAGTCCAATGGTGTTTTTCTAGGGATTAACTCACAACAGAAGACTGCAAGGTGCATGCTGGAGTTTATGTTTAACTAAAAAGGAAAAAAAATGTTAGTTCTGTAGCCTGATTATATAATGGTCAATAATTGTATCAGTTGCCAATTAATACTCATGACTTTGGAGTAATGGAATTCTAGTCCCAGAATCAGACACCACAAAATTAAAACTAACCAGTTCCTTATCTTGTGGGGAAGCGCAGATGTATGGCGCAGACACTCACATTGACGGCAAAGTAAAACCATGACCACCTTAACACAATCTGTAAAGACAGGAAAGCTCCAAACCACAGAAACAAAGAGCAGTAATACAGTACTGGGTGTGACAGAGTCAGACCAGAAGGGTATAGGAGAGTGCTGGAAGGCAGGTATATCAGTCTCAGGATGTGCACGTCTCTGTTCCCTGTTTAGCCAAACAAAGGCTACTCCAGGCCAATCAAGACACCTGGGGCCAATTCAGAAGGTTCTAGAAGGCAGCAGAAACAGCTAGCCTGATTGGGACACCTGAAGCCAATCAGGGGCTGGCTGAAACCATTTAAAAACCCTCCAATTTGGTCAGGTGGGTGTGGGTGTCAGCAGTTTGAGAGGCGTTGGAGCAGAGAGCAGTTTGAGAGGCGTTGGAGCAGAGAGCAGTTTGAGAGGCGTTGGAGCAGAGAGCAGTTTGGAAGGAGGCCGTGAGGTAAGGGTGAAGTGGAGAGTAAAGAAGCAGGGACTGCTGTGGGGAAGTAGCCTAGGGAATTGTATTGTGCTTGGTGGTTAAAAAGTCAGCCATCTTAGCTGATACTATTAGGGTCCCTGGGTTGGAGCCTGGAGTAGAGGGCGGGCCCGGGCTCCCCCCTTCCTACCTTCCCCAATTAATCACCGAGACTAGGGAGGCAACAGAGACTGTGCCCAGAAGGATAATTTCTCCTCACTGGTTTATGATGAAAATGGCTCAATAGACTGTGACCTCGTCTCTAAAGACAGAAGGGCTACGTGGATGGTCACAGTGAGCCTCTGACGAAGTGGGTATTAGCCCACGAAAGCTCATGCTTCAAAACTTTATAGTTAGTCTTTAAGGTGCCACAAGATTTTGTTTCCTCTGCTATTCCAGACTAACACGGCTACCTCTCTGATTCTGAGGCTAGTGTAATCCGCTGAGAAACGCAGGACCCACAAGTACAGACTTGGAGCTTTGTCACATGGGGAAACCTTTGGTATAATTCCTTGCATGTGCTCATATACTTATGTACACACCCTTCCCTGGGGACCTGGTGGTAAAAGACAAAGGACCAGCCTTGACCCTAGCATGCCAAATGAATCCAGTGGTCCAGACCCAAGTGCCCCAAGGTCGGTGACAGATGATGATGATGGAGAACGGAAGTGTCAAGGGTGAAAAGCTCACCCTCTTCCCTCCCCCCCCCCACTGGCCTGGTCTATTATAGGGCCTAGGGATTATCATGAATATGCATTCAGAGGTCCAGCCTCCCCTGTGCATATCTAACTTCATAATATTAGGGAGTCTTTATCATCTAGGTTAACCTATGAATGTCTTGTAGCTCACTAGCAACAGCTGACATATATGATAAAGCAAGTTTGTGTTAAACATCTGCCAACAATTTTATCCTAAAATATCCAAGCCTAGTATCAATTCATTATTCCTGTGGTTGTCTAATCTTCTGTACCAACTTCCCTCTTAAGCAAATGTAATGCCGACAGATGCTGGTCATCAGTGGGCAGAATCAAACCTGGGACCTCTGGCGCTTAGTGCATGAGCTAAGAGCCAACTGCTATTAGCTAAGGCTATAGCACAAATCTTTTCGTCTTGGTGGCACGAGATTGGACAGGTTTCAGAGTAGCAGCCATGTTAGTCTGTATCCATTTTAAAAAAACCAAGGAGTACTTGTGGCACTTTAGAGATTAACCAATTTCTTATGCTGAAATAAATTGGTTAGTCTCTAAGGTGCCAGGAGTACTCCTCATTTTAGATGGGAGAGAACACCACACCCAGAGGTGTGTGGGCTACACACTTCCCCTAGTTGAGGAAGCCTGTCCCAAGCTTCAGAGATTTCCCAGTTCAAATCCCGGACGAGACACATTTATAACACTGGCAGATCCTGGTTGTCAGCAGGCGGGATTGAACCTGAGACCTCAGTGCATGAGCCTCTATCTTATGAGCTAAAAGCCAACTGGCTATTATCTAAGGCTGGAGCGGTGGTTCTCAAACTTTTTCCCCCCCCTAGACTAACTGAAAATTGCCTAGGGTCTCAGCGGACCACTTAATGATCTTTCCAAATGATGTTTGTACCATTAGCTAAATATTATAAAGCACTTTGAATAAAAACACTATATTAAAAAACCTTAATAATAATAAACGTGTTTTTGTTCTAAAAATGAAAGCACACAGCTCATATTTTAATATCCATAAGCTTACCTTCCTAATGTGATGGATGTGCCCTCTTTCCCTTGCCATGGCACCCCCCGAGCTGGGGCTGGGAAGGAGTGGGGGGTGTCTCCATTTCTCCCCCACCGCAGCAGCCACAGAGCTGAGGCTGGGAAGGAGGCCATCTCTACTTGGCAGCTGCAACCCTGGAGCTGGGGAAAGTCACCTCTTTCTCTGGCTGCCACAGCCCTGCACGTCCCAAATTCCCCACACCCCATCTTCTCACCCCACTACCTCCTCCCACCTACCTCATATCCCCCCCAAGGCCACCACCTCACTTTACATGTGCATCTTCTCCAGGCACTTACTTAATGGAGCCTATGCTTCCTTTATGCTAACCTGCTTAAACCACTTCATTATTACAGGGTACCGGCTTAAAGGTTCCTTGGGTTACTGCTAAATAAAATAAAATGCTAAGCTAGCTTTATGGGCTACAGTTCAAATATTCATACAGCTATAAAAATGTCTGACATCAAACTGACCTTTACAGCGAAGACTTTATATGTGGTTCTAAAGTATTGTGATCTGACATTCACCTTTACTTTAACTCAGAAAGCAGAGAGGGATTAAAATGTCCTGAAATGGGCATCTTAATATTGCTACCATGTTTAGGTTGGTCTTGTTTCATTGCGCCATCCTTTCTTTGTCAGAGTCTGACAGGCAAGCACAGAGGAGTAAATAATCCTGCATTGTGAAGTGATGGATTGGATGAACTAATAGGATTTTTGTATTTTTCCAATTTCTACAGTTCTAAAATATTTCACCTGCTAACTGAGGGATTTATAACTAAACAGCATGTTTAAAATATATACTGTTTTGTCTTATTGTTTGTTAATTTGGTAAACAGGATTCCCTTATGCATACAATAAATAGTTACGATTTGGGGCATGTTAACATTCCAAAACTAGGAGAGAGAACCTAGTGGTTCCTGATAGCTCTTTAGGGCTACTTCTGGAGAAAGTGCCTTTGGGGCAAAGATTGAGAGAAGTCTTGTGTATCCATGAATAGGGCTTTGGAGTAGAGCCCGGAGCTGCAGGTTTATGCCCGGAGCTGGAGCTGAGCAATGCAAAAATTTGATTGCTCCAAATCCCTGTCCATGAAGCAGCTACAGCGGATAATACCAGCTCTCTGTGGGCTTTACTGTCTGTCCTCGCCTATGCCATGCAGACTGCCACCAAATATGACCTATTTATTTGCACTGGCCCAATGTGTTATCTGCATTCTGTGTATGGTATTAAGGTAGTAAGATTCAATTCAGAGTCCATCTAATACTAAATGAATGCAGGCAGTGAAATATCTGTCTGCCATTAATGGGCTTGAGGGAAAATGATTTGGTCCAACGACAGACATCAGATCATTTCCACACTGTAGACAGAAATTATTGAGTGGATACTTTAAATGATTGGCTATGTGCTAAAGTAGTACTACACTTGGCAGCAATGTCCCAAAAGGCAAATAGGCAGTATTAGAAGGCAGAGAGTAAATTAATGATGTTATCCTAAGGGGAATTATGTTGGTTCCTCAGGCAAAAGACTGGTAGGATAACTAGAAAGGGAGAAATGGTTTGGATAAGGGATTTGATATTAATGCATAATGCAAGATCACAAGTGATATTTTAACTGGTGAAGTTTTAATGGAGAAAGTTTATTCATGACAGATCAGGCATACAAGAAGTGCATGTTATGTATAACATACTACCAAGCCTCATGATCCTCCAGATATGTTGTTTGTCTGCAGTAGAAGAGCCATTTTATGTAATATTTTGTGACATTCTTAAGAGCAATTAGTCATAAGCCAATAACAATGGCTGAAGTTAAAAATTGAAATGATTTTTATTTATATTCAAACAGGGAACTGTCAGTACTTCGCCTTTTGAGGCCTATTGAGAAAGACTTGACAGTAGTGCTGCAATCCCTGTGCCTTTATTTCATTAGGCTTACAGAATACCAGATGTAGTCATTACTGAGAGACCAAGACTGTTTGGATACTCTCTCACACATTGGAACATGGGCATTTCATCCTGTTCTTTATTGCTCCTTCACCTCACGCTAGCTGACATTTGCTCTCTTGCCTTTCATTGCATTATGTTTTTGCCAGATAAGCAGATATTGGCCTTACCTCAAGCTTGAATTACAAGCTGTTCATAATCAGAGAGGTAGACATGTTAGTCTGGTTCTGTAGAAGCAACAAAGAGTCCTGTGGCATCTTGAAGACTAACAAAAGTATTGAAGCATAAGCTTTTATTTCATGAGCGAATACCCACTTCATTGGATGCATGAAGTGGAACTATCCAAAGGCAGGTATAATTAAGTTGTTCATAGTCCTTCAGACTGAAAACTGTCTAGAAGTTGTTTAACCATGTGTTTAAAAAGAAGTACCGTAAATCGTGCCATGGACTTAATCCTTCCTGTTTCTGCTGGGAGATACATGTATAAAAACTTAAGCAATGAAGTGAAACTGGCAATTTTTCACTTTTCGCAGGCCTTAGTTCAAGATAAAAAGATCAGCTGAGCTATTCACATACAGCTGGGCAGAACATGAGTTACTTTGTTTTACTCAGTCCATGTCTACACTAGAGACCTTGCACAGCTGAAGTGAGCTATCCTGTCAACATCATTAAACCGCCCCCAATGAGTGTCTCCCACCGACATAGCACTGTCCACACTGGCACTCTGTCGCTGTAACTTGTCGTTCAGAAGGTTTTCTTCCACACCCCTCAGCAACATAACAAAAAGGCAAGTGTAGTTATAGCCTAAACCTTGTTAGTATGGTTTCAGTAAAGAAAAAATAAAAACAGGGGTACTTTGACTAAGGTCTATTCCACCCAGACTCAAATACCGCAAGCAAGGGATCAAGCAGATGGCTTCTTTATGGTTCTGTCTAGATCCAGTTTTGAAAGCGTTAATTGTAAGAACTGGCTGATCTTTAATAACCTGAGCTGCTTTTTGTGTTGCAAACATTTTTTTTTAAATGCAAAATTTTGAATGACTGAAATTCACTTAATGAAGGAGTAATTGCAAAAAATACTAAATGGGAGATTTTCACATGACAGAAATATATGAGAAATGCATGCAATTTTGTGAAATGTCTCAGGTTTGCTGTAAGATGTTTGCAAAATTCTGCCACTGCTTGCATCCGACGAAGTGGGTATTAGCCCACGAAAGCTTATGCTTCAATACTTTAGTTAGTCTTTAAGGTGCCACAGGACTCTTTGTTACCTCTGCAAAATTCTGGTTAATGATTTAATTTATCTAATAGAGAAATATAACTTTTCCAAAAACCTTGTATACCTAAATCTTGTCTTTTTCACTTTAATCCAACACCATGGGTGAGCTCACAACAACCTTGTCAGCTGATATAAATGAATGCACAATTTAAACATCAGTAAGCAGCAGATTCTGCATGTATATAATAAAATGAACACACATGATTGCAGTTCATGCTAAGATACTGCTTTATTGATGTAAAAGTTGTATTTAAAATACAACTTTGAAAGAGGAGGGACCTTAGTTTAGCTACCAGCCCCTTGTGAATTGAGATGGAGGTCAAGGAGCATTGCAAGTCTCATGCCTGCTTTTTGTCATCTTCACCTTGTCACTTAAATTATGGGTCACTTTCCTACAACTGACTTCCTTTATTAGAGTTGTAGCATAGTATGGGCCTGATCCAAACCGACGGAAATCACTGAATCCTGGTAGAGGATACAAAGATTGTGATAATACCTTTACAGAATTCACGGTGGGGTCTTATCTGGGTATTGTGTGCAGTGCCATTCACCACACACCTCCACGGGAATCCTGTATGCAATACTGATCACCACCTTCATGAAGGCATTACAGAACTAGCGGGGGTTCAGAGTATGGTAACAAAAATGAAGGGGTAACAAAGAGTCCTGTGGCACCTTAAAGACTAACTATAAAGTATTGAAGCATAAGCTTTCGTGGGCCAATACCCACTTCGTCGGATGCAAGCAGTGGAAGTGCTTCCGACGAAGTATTAGCCCACGAAAGCTTATGCTTCAAAACTTTATAGTTAGTCTTTAAGGTGCCACAGGACTCTTTGTTACCTCTGCTATTCCAGACTAACACGGCTACCACTCTGATTCTTGATGTAAGCGGGGGAATAGTCCCGCTGTTGTGGGGAACTCTCCTGGCTTCTGTACTACCCCGGTGAAATGGGCTAGCGGAAGGATCTGAGTCCTCGCTCCCACTTCCTTTACCCAGAGGCCTCCCTGACCTTGAGGACTCCCCTTCCACTCTCCTGTCTGGTGGAGTCCTCGTGACCCCAACAAGGCTGGGCCCAGGATTCCTGGGGGACTTAACACCAAACCGTGCTGTGGTTACCTAGGTCAGAGGCTAGGGTGTCCCCACTCCGGGGTGCTCCCTCTGCACTGGACACTTCACTGACCCACATAAAACTTAAAGCAAATGCAAATTATTTAATTAACAATTTATCTTAAAAATGAACAAGGAAGAAATAGAACGGTTAGGGAAAACACATGGCAGGGAGCATCACACACAATGTCTCTGGAGTGTCAGGACAGTTTACAGTCTGTTCCTTGTAGGGCCCAGGCCTCCTCCTTAGCAGGGTTGCTGTGACTTGGACGCTTCCTCTGGTGGGGTCCACACAGCTCCAGCCCAGTTCCACCCTCTGTGTCAGCTCCACGCTGCCTCAGCACGACGACTGCTGCTGCTCTGCCTCCAGAACAGCCCCTCTGGCTGGTCCAGCTCTGCGCCCAGCACACAGCTTCTCTGCAGGCAGCCCCTATGTCTCTGCCCCCAGCACTGACCTCTCTGCCTCTGGTTTCTGCAGCTGCTCCCAGGGCAGGTCTGTCCCTCTGGGCTGAGCTCTGGCTTTGGAGCTGCAGCTCTGCTCCCAGCACAGGGTCTGTCTCTCTGGGCTGCTTCCCTGGCCCCTCCGGATCTGGCCCAGCTCTATTCTCCAGCTCAGCTCTGGCTCCTCTCCGTCTGGCCCAGGCAATTCCAGCTCACACACGGAGGATGGGACCCATCCTGCCCTCCTGACTCCTTGATTAGCCTTGTCAGTCAGGAGTGCTGGCCTCTGCCCATTGCCCCTGGGGACCACCAGTCTCAGGATCCTGATTGCCCATTGACCCTCCCCCTTTAGGTCCTGGGAGCTAATAATCAAAACACCCCACTGAGTTGTTAGTAAGGGGATAACAGTTCCCTTACATTGACAAAAATGAAGGGAGAGATTGAAAAGACTGGATTGTTTATGATGGAAACAAGACAAATAAGAGGGGATGTGATGAAAGTGTAAAACCTCATGAAAGATCAAGAGAAAGTAGATCTGGAGCTGCTGTTCTCCCAATCTTGTAACAAACCATATACCGTATATACTCGAGTATAGGTCGACCCGAATATAAGCCGATGCACCTAATTTTACCACAAAAAGCTGGAAAAGTTATTGACTCGAGTATAAGCCTAGGGTGGGAAATGCAGCAGCTACTGGTAAATTTCAAAAATAAAAATAGATACCGTATCTATCAGGATTTTCACTCACTCCAAATGAAAATACATTTTAAACTTCTTTTAGTAGTTTTCACAAGGTACATCCGGTAAATCACCCACAAAATGTAAGTGAGTGCATCTGATAGTTGGAGACCCTTGAAGCTTCTATAATAAAACTATACTGATTAAAGACTGTTGTATTGATTGCAATCATTATTGGCTCAACCTGCCTAAAGGAGAGTAAATATGCATTACGCCCCGGTTCCTCCCCTCCCCGCCGGAAAAAAAAAAAAAAAAAAAAAAAAAAAAGCGCCTCGCTCTCCCGTCCCCGCCGCGCGGGCGGGCTGCCGGGAGTGTCCCGGTTCCCCCCTCCCCGCCGCGGGCGGGCTGCCCGGTTCCTCCCCTCCCCGCCGGAAAAAAAAAAAAAAAAAAAAAGCGCCTTGCTCTCCCGTCCCCGCCGCGCGGGCGGGCTGCCGGGAGCGGCGGGGACGGGAGAGCGAGGCGCTTTTTTTTTTTTTTTTTTTTCCGGCGGGGAGGGGAGGAACCGGGGCGCACATTTTTCACTGACTCGAGTATAAGCCGAGGCGGCTTTTTTCAGCCCAAAAAGTGGGCTGAAAAACTCGGCTTATACTCGAGTATATACGGTAGTAGCTCCCCTTAGGTTGTATTTCCCTAGGAAACCGTTTGTTTCTGTGCTTGTTTCATTTAAATTAAAATGATTTAAAACAGCATCTTTCTTCTGCATAGTATAGTTTTAAAGCTGTATTAAGTCAATGTTCGGTTGTAAACGTTTGAAGGAACAAACATAATGTTTTGTTCAGAATTATGAACAACCTCCATTCCCGGTGTGTTTAACTCTGAGTTTCTGCTGTAGAGGCTTGAGATGAATGTCACCATGCCAGTAAGGCAATGGCGGCCCTATTTGTATTCAAAGTTTTAATGTAACATTTTTTCAAAATGCCTCCACAAAGGAGTAACTTGAAGCTGTGCTTTACTCACCCTATTTTTCCACTTCTTCTGCCACTTTACCTATTTTTGCAAAATGGAGAGCGTAGATGCCAGCTGGCAGTGAAATCTGTAGCAGTAGTGATCTGAAGTGCTGTACAAAAGAGCTTATAGGTTATATCCAGGCTGCATAGCGTGAAGACAAAATTTAATAAAAAAGCACCTCTCAGGATAGTCGTTCCTGTATGTTTTGTAACATTGTGTTACTAGCAGATTCCCACTATTTGTTAATTTGTGGGGGGTTGTTATGACATTTTGTGCTTTCAAGGAGCATAATGAATATTTTTCCAGTCACAGTTTCACTAGATATATTCATAGTTAGATGAAATATTGAGAAGGTTATTCCTTTAAGTATGAGTTTGAAATGAAGAATTCAGTTCAGAAGCTTTCATACAGAACAAACATCACTGGATTTCAAAAGAATTTATTTTTAAATGATTGTTTAATTATGTGAGGTTTATATCAGATCCATGTTTTCATTTGCTCAAGGCATCCCTGGATACTGTACCGTGCTGTCCTAGCAAGTGGAGGGGTACGGATAGGAAGATAATTTAGATTCATGTATATGTATTGTATTTGAAGCTAGGAATCCATCACAAGCATATCTCTGTCAGAAGAACTGCAATAATTCATGCACATTTGTATCAGATGTACAGTCATATGGATTCTAGATATAGTAGATTTGGGAGAACAAGTAATGTAACGTAATCTGGTAGAGTGTATGCAGAATGTACTTGCTACATATTTGGCAAAGTTAATGTACTGTATAATATTCTATTGCTTCAGTGAATTCACATTTCTGTTGTAGTGTGCAAATGAAAGTGAATCATCTATGGACGATTTCTTTAAACTCCCTGTTTGCTGAACCCAGTTTTTGTCTGAGACACAGGCTAGGGTTCGGGTCCCCAACCTAGATTTATTTCAATCTGCATCTCTGGCTCTAGTCATCACAATAATGCCCTAGCAGTCTTACACATTGACAGATGGCAAGTCCCTTCACATCTCATTATCTGACCAGCAACCCCATCTACAATAAGCCGGAGAGGTGATATAACAGAAACTTGAATTAAAACTCCATGAAGATAGCTACCTCTTAAAGTATGCTCTGTTTTTTCACATTGGCTGGCTGAGGAAGAGGGGACGTGGAGCGAATTTCACAAACTTTGTGGTCACCAAGTTTAAAAATATCAATTTAATGACACACTAAGACTTCTCCGTGATGTGGTTCAGATAATAGTTGCTGGATTCCGCATGACCCTCTAATGTTGTTTTACTTTGAAGACATTCAGACAGCTAGTCAATTCCAAAAGTAGAGCAAGATAGCTTCAGATAGCATTTGGGATTGATATTACAGCACGTGCATTAACAAAAGTCTGCCAGGAGAACTGCTCATATTAAAAACTAATAAATCAATAAACCAATTTAAAAATGACAAATATAGCTTCAATATTAATTTAAGATCTTATTTGAGGGTGAGTATTTGTAAATAGGCAAAATCACTACATTTGCATCAGTTAAGGTTGGTACTAATAATAGACAGCCACCATTTTAAGATATCGACCATACAGTACACCTTCCCCCAAAGACATGCAACCCACCAGGCACAACTGACAATATACCACACCCTTAACTCTCCCTAGTAGGGATGCCAGCCTTCCAGGACCACCTTCCCCAAACACCGCCTCTGCGACAAACAGACAAGACTCTCCCCATTGGCTATCCTGTCTCTTGCTTGGGGAAAGGTGTGCTGAGAAACTGCACCCCTTTACAGGGGCAGAGTGTGTTTTTTGTGCCTTGCTTGACACAAAAATAGAAATGCATGTTATGCATTTAATAACATTAATTGTTTCACTGCAAAGATCTTGTGTGTGGGTGTAGATACCCTTCCTAATGTATATAATTGTATACAGCATACATCTTATTTTATAATTTCATCCTTTTCTATGGCTTGCTCTTTTGGGAGTCTTTGCATCCTCTATTTCAGCGCACATTCTTGAGCAGCCTGATTTGAATCTGTTCCTGTTTTTGAAGATGCAGTATACATACCAGTTGCAGCATTTGGGAAGGTTTGCATTGCCATAAACAGAATGGGCACATTTTGTTCTGTACTTTATGATCTTTGTAGTTTAGAAGTCTCTTGCTGTAGACTGATATAACAGTTTATATTTGCAACTGTTCTTTCACAGATAGATAATGGTAATGGTCTGCTGTCTTACTACTGTTGATGCAGTAATGTAACTAGGACATAGTGAAAGGTTTGGAAGAAGATGTAAATACACTCCCTCTCCAATGATTCAGGACATCTGAACCATTTAAGAAAGGGATCTATATTATAGCAATACTGCTCGGATAGGCCATAAAAACAAATAGCTCTGTGGGCTTTCATATGGAGGCCTGGGCCTTAACCACAACAGACTGTCTGGTGAAGCCAAACCCTAGTTTCAACAAGGCCACAAACCTTGCGGGGTATCACTGAGTTCAGGGGAGCATTCTTGCAGGGGAGCATGGAGCCTTTGAGGGGATTCTCTGGGAGTGAGGAAAAATGCTAGAGGAGATCGTGGACATGTCACAAAGCAGTGATAGCATCAGCTATGGAGTTGGCTGGTGGTTGGGCGGATCAGTTCCTGCTCCCAGCTTTGCAAGAGAAGCCAAGAATATATTCAGTTTTTCCAAAAACTCTTCCACTAGCCCCCCTCATGTCTACTGCTCCCCCTATCCCAGGTGAGTTGAGTGGAAGGAAAGAGGACTCCTTGGGAATGGAGCATGAAGGCCAGGCCACTCCAAATACTCTCAACAGTCCTGATTCAAATAGTAATACATAGAGCTTAAAACAAAAACCAAGCTTCCCAAATTAATTGCTGCTGTTAAATCATTAATCCGTCCACAGAGCAGAACACAAAGGCATGATCCAGCAGAAGTGATCATGTGGTTTAGGATTGTTAAAAGGGCCTCATAATGAACTGAAGAGCAGATGGCCTGTAAAAAGGAAGATAAAACAACAAGAAAGAGGGCATGAAAAGCAGCATGAAACAGAATGTTCCAAAGCCTCTAATGAGGAGATGGCAACTTGAGATACTAGGACTTAGGGGGAAACAGGCCATATCAGAGGTGGGTTTTAGAAGGGACAGGCTGAAATTTAGTTGTAAATAAACCAGTTCTTTCACTTTTGTATGAAGGGTTTTGCTATAGCTAATGTAGACCATCACCTTCTCTTTGTAATTCTTGCATTTTTGGACATGCCAAATAACTTGAGTGACGAACATAAATGCCAAAGCAAAAACTTGAGTTTGCTGGATTTTCATACAGACAAAAGACCATGTCACATTGCTTTGCCGAGATGCTGCTAATAGTTGTTTTGTGGCTATAGAAGAAATTAGCAAGAGTTTGGGCTTGTTCTAGGAAGACGTAGACAGTAAAGAAGCAAGTGCAGAGTAATTTTGTTATAACTGGGTTGTCAGTACTAAGAGGGAAATGGGGGAGGGAGGGTGTGACAGGTTGGATCATAGAAACCCCCTTGGGGCTGCCAACTGATGTGCCAAGACTATTTCTGCTCCTGCTTTCCTGCCCTGGCAGCTTGGGACTTCAGTGTCCTGCCTGGTTTGAGCCAGAGCCCCCAGCCTGTTGCAAACCTAGCCCCAGGTCTGAACCATGTCTCCTAACAGCTGTAGGCTTAATTGGAAGAAGCTTAAGAAATATTCCTGTCTCTAACACTCAGATACTCAACTCCCAGTGGGGTCCAAACCCCAAATAAATCTGTTTTACCCTGTATAAAACGTATACAGGGCAAACTCATAGATTGTTCGCCCCCCATTAACACTGATAGAGAGAGGTGCACAGCTGTTTGCTCCCCCCCAGGTATTAATAAATACTCCTATACTTAATAAGTAAAAGGTGATTTTATTAAATACAGAAAGTAGTAACAGACAGAACAAAGTGAATTACTAGGTAAAGTAAAATAAAATATGCAAGTCTATGTCTAATACAGCACTAAAACTGAATACAGATAAAACCTCACTCCCAGTGGTGTTCCAATAAGCTTCCTTTTACAGACTAGTCCCCTTCTAGTCTGGGCCTACCAGTCGCTCACACCTCCTGTAGTCACTGTCCTTTGTTCCGGTTTCTTTCAGGTATCCTTGGGGGTGGAGAGGCTATCTCTTAAGTCAGCTGAAGACAAAATGGAGGAGTCTCCCAGGGCTTTAAATACACTTTCTCTTGGTGGACATCCTTTCCTCCCCCATGTGTAGAATCAATCTACAAAATGGAGATTTGGAGTTACATGGGAAGGTCACACGTCCATGCATAACTCAGAAATTACAGGTAGCAGCCATTGTTCACATACCACCTTTAATGTCCTCGGGTAGACTTATGTGGATTGGAGCCTCCCAAGATCCATCGTCTGTTAAGTGCTTCTTGATTGGGCACTTTACTTGCATATTCCTTTCTCAAGAAGCTGTCTAAATGCTTTACTAAGGCTACTTAGAAATCAAGTAAGTTCACAGCCAGTATTCCTAACTTTGAGTACAAAAATGATACATGCATACAAACAGGAGGAATAGATTCAGTAGATCATAACCTTTATAGGGATATGTTACATGGCATAAAACACATTCAAGTTATGTCATATACACATTTATAAGCATATTTCCATAAAGCCTTATGGGGTGCACCATCAGAGAGGGGTAGATTGATGTCTCGAGAGAATTAACTCAGATGCAGCACCTAATATTTAGTATGGTCCTTCCATCTGGTTTGACAGCTGGGTTGACTGAGGCCAAATATGCCTCTCAATACATGCATCTCCAAAGGTCACACAGTAAGTAAGTGATGAAAGATGGAGTTAAATCCCCCTGAATTTCCTGCTCCACCTCCTCTTTGCTCCCAGAGAGTGACTGCACCATTCCTCCCAGCCACCTCTCTCTGCTCTTATTTCCTGCTGTATAGACCTTAGCCCAGAAACCCCCACCCCCAATTGGGCTTCATCTGCCACTAGGCTTTATCAGCCCCTGGTTCCCCTCCAGGTGCAGCATTGAAGGTTAATTGGCCCCTTCTGGTCCCATTAACCTATTCAGGTTTTGTGGGGGGTGGACCCATCACAGACTCGGGGCAGTTCTCTGAGGTTAGACTTGATGATCACAATGGTTCCTTCTGGCCTTGGCATCCATGCACCTGGGAATATTTAACACTTCAATAATCCCACTTTAGAGTGGAGCAAAGCAGTGAATGGGATTCGGCAGGTCCATTTCTCCAGATCCAGAGGCATTCCCCTTCTATACATGTTGGGAAGTGCTTTCAACATGCCCTTCCCCTGTATCTGAGTGTCTTGCTTTTCGCCCAGTTATACCGATTCCCTGACTGAGAATCAGAGACATTGAGGCCTCAGGCTAGCACAGTACTTAGCATGTGCCTGCCTTTGAGCATGTGAGTGAGTGTTCCCATTGACTTCACCAGGACTGCTCAGGTGCTTTACAGCAGTGGTCCCCAACCCCCGGTCCGCGGACTGGTACCGGTCCGTGTAGCATTTGGCCCCTTCCGGCTTCCGTCCGCCGTCCGTTCCGCTTCCTGGCCGACATCCCTTCCGCTTCTGGCCGACGTCCCTTCCGGTTCCGGTTGCCTTCCGCATCTTGCTGCTTTCCCGCCGTTTCCCTGCGGCTTTTCGGCGGACACACATGATCCCGCCGCGCCGAAAAATTAAGAAAAAAGGCGGGAAAGCAGCAAAAAGGGGCGGGGCGGGCCGCCGGGCCGCAAGCCTCACTCGCATGCGTGGCCCGGTCCGCGGCGATGAAAAGGTTGGGGACCACTGCTTTACAGAATAATGGCCAGTTCTCTCTTCTGAGATCCTGCAGTGGGTGAGTGACCCTCCTTCTTCCTACCTGGGCTTCAAGTACCAAGGCATGGTGTGTGTCTGTGTCCAAAGAGGTTGCTTTACACGATAGACAGTTTTTCTTATTATCTTCTCTGTTACTCCTGAGATGCAATAGAAGTTCTGGGTGGACTTGAGCCCCCTCTGTACCTTCTTTCTCCTTGAATCAGACCCTCTGGGAGGGGCAGAGTAAATCAGGCTGAAGAATAGTGCAACCTGCACCTTCCTAATGCCTACAACTCAGTTCAGGAAGGCACTGTGCATTCCTGGGGGTGGTGTGGCTGTACTTGGACCCCTGGCACCGAGCTGAGCCCCCGGGCTGAGTACCACGTTTAGGTCTTTATGTACTGCAGTAAAAGCATTGTTGACTGTAAGCTCCAGACTTGCATATAGGTAAGCAGGGTCTGAATGAATTCTCCCCTGACAGTTCGTTGGGGAGGGAGAGAGACTTCAGGAGCAAAGTATATTTACATGAACATACCTACTCTGTGTAGGTATCCAGCAATCCGAAGGGGTTGCCCTCTGCTGAAAGGACCTTGTTAAGCCAGGGGCTTGAATGCCAGACTCCTGTGAGAGCAGAGAGAAATGGGGGCAGGTATCTTAGCCAGGGCTCTCCTGAAGGGTTCCTGGCTGGTTTAACCTCTTGCTCCCCATTATTCAAAGATAGAGCTAATTAGTCCCCAATAGGAGTCTCTTGTTGTTTTAAGTGCTTAAAAGACCTGACAATTACTGGTGGTGGGACAGCATCTCTGGGTAGAAACTCAAGATTGACCTGCAGAGGTCAGAGCAGAGAAGCAGGTGGTAGAAGGTAACTAGTGCATGGAACAGAGGCTGGTGAGGCAGCTTGCGGAGAGGAACCACAGCTGGCAGGGTGGCCACTGGAAAGGAACTGCAGCTGGGAGGGTGGACAGCCCAGAGCAAGTGCTCAGATTTTCCAGCCAGCATCACTGAGTTCAGATGCCATTAGCTAACAGGCCTCGGTGATCATGAAGGAGACGAGGGAGAAGTGACAGAAGTGATAGAAGTATCAGCAGTTCAACAGTTTAGGAGGCTGGTTCTTGACCAGTGCTAAGAAATCTGTACAAGCTGAAGTGGACTGACCCATGAAGACATCCTGCATTACAGAAATAAAAGAAGGTTGTTGAACACATGCCCCTCTCCTGTGGCTGCATAATTGACCACATATTGGGCTGCATTAGTAGGAGCACTGCCAGCAGATTGAGGGAAATGATTATTCACCTCTATTCAGCACTGGTGAGGCCACATCTGGAGTACTGTGTCCAGTTTTGCCCCCCCTCCCCATTACAGAAATGTTGTGGACAAATTGGAGAGAGTCCAATTGAGGGAAAAGAAAATGATCAGGGGTTGCGGCACCTGACTTCTGAGGAGAGGCTGATGGAACTGGGCTTGTTTAGGCTGCAGAGGAGAAAAATAAGGAGGTATTTGGTAGCAGCCTTCAGCTATCTGAAGGGGGGTTCCAAAGAGGATGGGGATCACCTGTTCTCAATGCTGGCAGATGACAGAACAAGGAGCCAGTGGTCTCAAGTTGCAGAGGAGGAGGTCTAGGTTGGATATTAGGAAAAACTATTTCACTAGGCGAATGATAAAGCACTGGAATGGGTTACCTAGGGAGGTGGTGGAATCTCCATCCTTAGAGACTTTTAAGGTCAGGCCTGACAAAGCCATGGCTGGGATGATTTAGCTGCGGTACCTTCTAGCTCATATCTTTTATGATTCTATGATCAGAGGATTCTCGGAGAACATGCTAGTAACAATAGATTCATGTTTTTAACTGTGTTGTCATGGGAATTGTCTGTCTCCTGCAGTTTGAAAAGTGGCCATCAAGATGGGGAGAATTGCTCCAGTTCTCCATTGCCTGCTACCCTGGTGGGCTGTAGGAGCCCCATGGAGAGCAGGATCAAAGCTTAACCGGCTCTTTGAAATCCAGAGGGTAGCATAGCCTATGAGAGCTCCCCTCCCCACCAAGGCAGCCCAGGGGAGGGGAAAGCAGACACTCTCCGAAAAAAACCCTAACTGTGGTTCCCTCTCTCTGCCAGCTGCCACTCATTCCCAGATGATCACGTGGGCTCTCCAGTTTATTCTTCATGGTGCTTCACCCAACATGAGTTCAACATTCCTAAGAGAAGGCTGAATATAATTTCAAAAGGTTAAGGGGCCATCATCAGTACTGCTGGGATCACTAGGTGCAGTTTTCTAGGGCTCAGACCTGATGTGTACAGTGGTCCTTCCAGGCTTCTCTTCTGAAAACAGACACCTGCTAACCAGCTAGCTGTTCCAAGTATTGTCGGTGCAAGATAAGTCCTCACTTTGTAACAAAAAAATATCAGCTATTCATAGTAAGTGATGAAGTGGCAGCAGAGTATGTAAAGAGAGAAATTAATCTTGGGAAACAGTGTACTCAGAAAAAATCCAACATATGAAATAGGAAAAGCGCAGAATCGATTCCCTTCAGTCACAGGATACGTTTCTAATGTTTGGAACAGCTGCAAATTATAGTCTTAATTACCAAACTAAGTAATACTAGCCTATTAAAATGAGCCTTCATTCACAGTCCTGGTCCTGCAGTGCTTGCTTTGCACTACAGAGGATCTGGTAGAACAGAAGTCGTTCATTCTGCACAGCTTCAATCACCACATTAGGGTCAGACTTTCACAGTTGGTTTTATAGGGGCTGTTAGATGCGTATTGTGGCATTACAGGGTGGGCATCCAAAGATCCCTGGCGGTGGTGTGGTGTCTGTTCTTCAAATTGACTTTCATGGGCTTTTAAAATACACTCGTCAAATTTCCCTGCTCCCAATTTACCTTACAGTTTTTCACTGATGGACAGCGCCTCACCCTGTGTGTGTCCTTTGCTGCAGCAGCACATTTTAAAGAAACCTTATTGAGGTTGCAGAAACAAACCATCCCGATGTGTAGAAAGAATAGTAAATATGGCAGGCGACCAGCTTGGTTGAGTGAAAATCCTTGCTGATCTTAAATGCAAAAAAGAAGCTTACAAGAAGTGGAAGTTTGGGCAAATGACCAGGGAGGAATATGAAAATATTGCTCAGGCATGCAGGAGTGAAATCAGGAAGGCTAAATCACACTTGGAGTTGCAGCTAGCAAGGGATGTTAAGGGTAACAAGAAGGGTTTCTTTAGGTATGTTAGCAACAAGAAAAAAGTCAAGGAAAGTGTGGGGCCCTTACTGAAAGAGGGAGGCAACCTAGTGACAAAGGATGTGGAAAAAGCAAATGTACTCAATGCTTTTTCCCTCTCTGTCTTCACGAACAAGGTCAGCTCCCAGACTACTGCACTGGGCAGCACAGCATGGGGAGGAGGTGACCAGCTGTCTGTTGAAAAAGAAGTGGTTCAGGACTATTTAGAAAAGCTGGATGAGCACAAGTCCATGGGGCCGGATGCGCTGCATCTGAGGGTGCTAAAGGAATTGGCTGATGTCAAGAATCAGGGTGGTAGCCGTGTTAGTCTGGAATAGCAGAGTTAACAAAGTCCTGTGGCACCTTAAAGACTAACTATAAAGTTTTGAAGCATGAGCTTTCGTGGGCTAATACCCACTTCGTCGGATGCAGGCAGTAGAAGTGTTCAATTGTTCACAAACAGGCAGTTATAGAAAAGTAGGTAAGAGCCAGGGGGGAGGTGAAAAGGTTAGTCCAATTAAGCTGAGCCAGCTTGTTATCTCCGATCAGGGAGTGTGGATTATTCGTCTAGCATTTGAATGGGGTGTGTGGACATGGAGAGATGAGAAACAATGTCTGTAATGAGCCAACCATTGTAGATCCCGGTTCAATCCCAAAGTGTGTGAGCTGAATTTGCAAATGAATTGAAGCTCTGCAGTCTCTCTTTGCAGTTTGGATCTGAAGTTCCCTTTCTGCAGAATGGTGACCTTTAAATCTGAAATAGTGTGTCCAGGCAGGTTGAAGTGTTCCCCTACAGGTTTTTGTATATTGCCATTCCTAATATCTGATTTGTGTGCATTTATCCTTTTTCGTAGGGACTGTCCAGTTTGGCCGATGTACATAGCAGAGGGACACTGGTGGCATATAATGGCATATATGACATTGGTTGATGTACAGGTGAATGAGCCAGTGATGGTATGGTTGATCTGGTTAGGTCCTGTGATGGTGTTGCTGGTGTAGATATGTGGGCAGAGTTGGCATCGAGGTTTGTTGCATGGATTGGTTCCTGAGTTGGAGTTATTGTGGTGCAGTGTGCTGTTGCTGTTGAGAATTTGTTTAAGGTTGGCAGGTTGTCTGTGTGCCAGGACTGGCCTTCCTCCCAAGGCTTTTGAAAGTGAGGGATTATTGTCCAGGATGGGTTGTAGGTCACTGATGATGCGTTGCAAAGGTTTTAACTGAGGACTGTAGGTGATGGCCAGTGGTGTTCTGTTGTTTTTTTTCTTGGGCTTGTCTTGTAGCAGCAGGCTTCTGGGTACACGTCTGGCTCTGTTGATCTGTGTCCTTATTTCCTTGTGTGGGTATTGTAGTTTTGAGAAAGCCTGGTGAAGATCTCGTAGGTGTTGGTCTCTGTCTGAGGGGTTGGAGCAAATCCGATTGTACCTCAGTGCTTGGCTGTAGACAATGGATCGTGTGGTATGTCCGGGATGGAAGCTGGTGGCATGAAGGTAGGCATAGCTGTCGGTAGGTTTTCGGTATAGGGTGGTGTCGATGTGGCCGTCATTAATTTGCACTGTGGTGTCTAGGAAGTGGATTTCCTGTGTGGACTGGTCCAGACTGAGGTGGATGTTGGGGTGGAAGCTGTTGAAGTCATGGTGGAATTCTTCTAGAGTTTCTTTCCCATGGGTCCAGATGATGAAGATGTCATCAATGTAGCGTAGATAGAGAAGGGGTGTGAGTGGACGAGAGTTGAGGAAGCGTTGTTCCAGGTCTGCCATAAAGATGTTGGCATACTGTGGGGCCATGCGGGTGCCCATAGCAGTCCCGCTGGTCTGGAGGTATATATTGTCACCAAATTTGAAATAGTTGTGTGTGAGGATAAAGTCACAGAGCTCAGCAACCACCTGTGCTGTGGCATCATCAGGGATACTATTCCGGACAGCTTGTATTCCATCTTTGTGTGGGATGTTTGTGTAGAGAGCCTCTACATCCATGGTGGCTAGGATGGTGTTTTCTGGAAGGTCACCAATGCATTGTAGTTTCCTCAGGAAGTCAGTGGTATCACGGAGATAGCTGGGAGTGCTGGTGGCATAGGGTCTGAGTAGAGAGTCTACATATCCAGACAGTCCTTCAGTGAGAGTGCCAATGCCCGAGATGATGGGGCGTCCAGGGTTCCCAGGTTTGTGGATCTTGGGTAGTAGATAGAATAACCCCGGTCGGGGCTCTAAGGGTATATTAATTTGTTCCTGTGTTAGTGCAGGGAGAGTCCTGAGTAGGTGGTGCAGTTTCTTAGTATATTCCTCAGTGGGATCGTAGGGAAGTGGCCTGTAGAAATTGGTATTGGAGAGTTGTCTGGTAGCCTCCTTTTGGTAGTCTGACTTTTGGTAGTCTGAATTGGCTGATGTAATTGCAGAGCCATTGGCCATTATCTTTGAAAACTCATGGTAATCGGGGGAGGTCCCGGATGACTGAAAAAAGGCTAATGTAGTGCCCATCTTTTTAAAAAGGGAAGGAGGATGATCCAGGGAACTACAGACCAGTCAGCCTCACCTCAGTGGCTGGAAAAATCGAGGAGCAGGTCCTCAAGGAATCAATCCTGAAGCATTTAGAGCAGAGGAAAGTGATAAGGAACAGTCAGCATGGATTCACCAAGGGCAAATCATGCCTGACTAACCTAATTGCCTTCTATGATGAGATAACTGGCTCTGTGGATGAGGGGAAAGCAGTGGATGTGTTATTACTTGACTTTAGCAAAGCTTTTGATACAGTCTCCCACAATATTCTTCCCAGCAAGTTAAAGTAGTATGGGCTGGATGAATGGACCATAAGGTGGCTAGAAAGCTGGCTGGATCGTCGGGCTCAATGGGTAGTGATCAATGGCTCCATGTCTAGTTGGCAGCCAGTATCAAGCAGAGTGCCCCAAGGGTCGGTCCTGGGGCCAGTTTTATTCAATAACTTTATCAATGATCTGGAGGATGGTGTGGACTGCACCCTCAGCAAGTTTGCAGATGACACTAAACTGGGAGGAGTGATACACTGGAGGGTAGGGATAGGATACAGAGGGAACTAGACAAATTAGAGGACTGGGCCAAAAGAAATTTGATGAGGTTCAACAAGGAGAAGTGCAGAGTCCTGCACTTAGGATGGAAGAATCCCATGCACTGCTACAGAGTAGGGACCAAATGGCTAGACAGCAGTTCTGCAGAAAAGGACCTAGGGATTACAGTGGATGAGAAGCTGGATATGAGTCAACAGTGTGCCCTTGTTACCAAGAAGGCTAATGGCATTTTGGGCTGTATAAGTGGGGGCATTGCCAGCATATCGAGGGATGTGATTGTTCCCCTCTATTTGACATCGGCGAGGCCTCATCTGGAGTACTGTGTCCAGTATTGGGCCCCACACTACAAGAAGGATGTGGAAAAATTGGAAAGAGTCCAGAGAAGGGCAACAAAAAGGATTAGGGGTCTGGGGTGCATGATTTATGAGGAGAGGCTGAGAGAACTGGGATTGTTTAGTCTACAGAAGAGAAGACTGAGGGGAGATTTGATAGCTGCTTTCAACTACCTGAAAGGGGTTTCTAAAGAGGATGGATCTAGACTGTTCTCTGACAGCAGATGACCGAACAAGGAGTAATGGTCTCAAGTTGCAGTTGGAAAGGTTTAGATTGGATATTAGGAAAAACTTTTTCACTAGGAGTGTGGTGAAGCATTGGAATGGGTTACCGAGGGAGGTGATAGAATCACCTTCCTTAGAGGTTTTTAAGGTCAGGCTTGACAAAGCCCTGGCTGGGATGATTTAGCTGGGGATTTGGTCCTGCTTTAAGCAGGGGGTTGGACTAGATGACCTCCAGAGGTCCCTTCCAACCCTAATATTCTATGATTGTATGGGACTGAACATTGTTTTAAAACAACATTTAAGGATTAGGAGACTCTACAGCCGACTTTTGCTCCCCCTCCTAGTCAACGATGAAGTGGATGCAGAGCCAAAGTGCGATGTGCTCTGGTGATGCTGGTGGTTGAGCAGCCACTTGGGAACTGCTTTCAGCTGATGCAAGTCAATGCATACCTGGCACTGCTCAAACCAGTGCTGAGGCCAGAAATGAGGCATGAGCCTTCTTTGGTCCCAAGTGTACTAAATGCTGCTCTGGCGATCTAACCACTATTGGTTCTACAAAATGAATCAGCTGATCTCCTTGGAGCAGAGCAGGAGATCAGTGAAGATTTACTTTTTTAAGATTTCTGGAACTTTCATTTACTTCAGTGAAAGATTTGGTTGACTAAGGAATGTAGGATCAAGCCATCTTTAATGTGCCATAAACAGAGACTCACTTCCCCTTGTAGAACTCCTTTCTGCTCTGGGAGAATAAAATATATTCTTATCCTGTGTGTTTCTCAAGCATGAAATGTAATCGGGATTCTTATCTAATCAGTCTTAATATGTTGAATTGGTGCAGGAGAATGAAATAGTTACTTTGTGCATAATCACATGGTTGGAGTACTTCTCAGTTTTCATTGATAATGGATTACAGCCCTCCTAAATTAATGTGAAACTGAATCAATACATTAATGGGAATCCAAATTAAATGTGTAATTCATTTGTTTGGACCTGGATCTTTTGTTGTCCCTATGCATTTGAGGTTGGATAGATTGGACTATGGGAAATTGAATTGTTTCTAGGAACATAGGAATTGTCAGACCCAGGGTCTGTCTAGACCAATATCACGTCTCAAACAGTGGCCAGTACCAGATGCTTCAGAGGAAGGTGTAAGAACCATGTTGTATGATGATGTGGGGTGATCTGCCCTGCTCACATAGGTCCTATCACATTCTCTGTTAGAGATTGGTTTAAAGTTTAATATCCCTTCAAAAAGTTTTGTTGTCATTAATTGTTAATGCTTAATGTTGTTATCCATACAAAGAGCCAATCCCTTTTTTGAATTGTGTTAAATGATTGACTTAAACTACTTTCATTAGTTCCACTGCCTAATTACACATAGTGTAAAAAAAATCTTTTTATCAGTGTCGAATTTCCCAGACCACTAAGCATTTTTGTTGCCCTCCACTGGACTCTGTCCAATTTGTTCACATCCTTTCTGTAGCGGGACCCCCAAAACTGGACACAGTACTCCAGATGTGGCCTCAAGAGTGCTGAATAGTGGAGAATAATCACTCGATCTGTTGGAAATGCATCTACTAATGCAGTCCAATGTATGTTAGCCTTCCTGGCAACAAGAGAACACTGCCAGCTTCTCATCCACTATAATCCTTCGGTCCTTTCCTGAAGAACTGCTGCTTAGCCAAATGGTCTCCAGCCAGTAGTAGTACACGGGATTCTTACGTCCTAAGTGCAGGATTCTGCACGTGTCCTTGTTGAACGTCATCAGATTTTTTTGGGCCCAATCTTCCATTTTGTCTATGTAATTATGGACCCTATCCCAACCCATATCTCTCTCCCAGCTTAGTGTCCTCCATGAACTTGTGAGGGTGGAATCCATCCCATCATCCAAATAATTAATGAAGACGTTGAACAAAACCAGAGTCCTCTTGATACTGGCTGCCAACTAGACATTGAACCACTGATCACTACCCATTGAGCCAGACAATCTAGCCAGCTTTCTAGCCACCTTATAGTCCATTCATCCAGCCATTACTTCTTTAACTTGCTGGCAAAAATACTGAGAGACACCATATCAAAAGCTTTACTAAACACAAGATATATCGTGTCTACTGCTTTCCCCATATCTACAGAGCCAGTTATCTCATCATATAAGGCAATCAGGTTGGTCAGGCATGACTTGCCTTTGGTGAATACCTGATCATCACCTTCTCCAAGTGCTTTGAAATGGATTCCTTGAGGACCTACTCCATGATTTTTCCAGGGACTGAGATAAGACTGACCGATCTGTGATTTCCCAGATTTTCCTTCTTCCCTTTTTAAAAGATGGACACTATATTTTCTTTTTCCAATTATGCCCCAGTCACCATAGTTTTCAAAGATAATGGCCAATGGCTCTGCAATCACATCAGCCAACTCCCTCAGCACCCTTTGATGCATTGCATCCGAACCCATGGACTTGTGCATGTCCAGCTTTTCTAAATAGTCCTTAACCTGTTTGTTCACCACTGAGGGCTGCTCACCTCCTCCCCAAACTGTGCTGCCCACTGCAGCAGTCTGAGAGCTGAACTTATCTATGAAGACAGGGGAAAAAAAGCATTGAGTACTTCAGCTTTTTCCACATCATCTGTCACTAGGTTGCCTCCCCCATTCAGTGAGGGTCTCACACTTTCTTTGTGCACTAACTACATTGTTGCTAACATACCTGTAGAAACCCTTCTTGTTACCCTTCACATCTCTTGCTAGTTGAAACTCCAATTATGCTTTGGCCTTCCTGATTACACTCCTGCATGCTTAAGGATATTTTTATACGCCCCCCCAGTCATCTCTCCAAGTTTCCACTTCTTGTACACTTCCTTTTCATCTTTAAGCTCACCAAAGATTTCTCTGTTAAGCCAAGCGGGTTGCCTGCCATATTTGCTATTCTTTCTGCACATTAGGAGGGCTTGTTCCCTCCATAAGGCTTTTCTAAAACACAGTCAGTTACTGTATAGTTACTCATTTGCCCCAGTAATGCACAGCAACACTGTGGGGTTCCCAGTGGTGCTTTGTGAACTTGCTGTTCACAGGCTGAGTGAACAAGATTTCCCCAAAGGAAGTGAGATAAACTTGTGCTAGAGTTAGTGATTTGCACTCATCACCAGGAATTTGTTGGTAACAAAGTCCTGTGGCACCTTAAAGACTAACTATAAAGTTTTGAAGCATAAGCTTTCGTGGGCTAATACCCACTTCGTCGGATGCAAGCAGTGGAAGTGTCCAGAGGCAGGTATAGAAAAGTAGGCAAGAACCAGGTAGGAGGTAACAAGGTTAGTCCAATTAGGCTGAACCAGCTTGTTATCTCCAATCAGGGAGGGTGGGTTATTCTTCTAGCAGTTGAATAGGGGTTGTGAACTTGGAGAGAGGAGAAGCTATTTTTGTAATTAGCAAGCCACTGAAGGTCTTTGTTCAGTCCTAGATTGATTGTGTTAAATTTGCAAATGAATTGCAGCTCTGCAGTTTCCCTTTGCAGTCTGGTCTTGAAGTTTTTTTGCTGCAGTATGGTGACTTTTAAATCTGTAATTGTGTGTCCAGGCAGGTTGAAGTGTTCTCCTACAGGTTTTTGTATATTGCCATTCCTAATATCTGATTTGTGTGCATTTATCCTTTTTCGTAGGGACTGTCCAGTTTGGCCGATGTACATAGCAGAGGGACACTGGTGGCAGGAATGTGTTGTTTCAACTGAGAGCCATATGGGGAAGAGATGGACATATCCTGCAGCTATTACACCCATCATAGAATATTAGGGTTGGAAGGGACCTCAGGAGGTATCTAGTCCAATCCCCTGCTCAAAGCAGGACCAACCCCAAGTAAATCATCCCAGCCATGGCTTTGTCAGGCCGGACCTTAAAAACTTCTAACATCTGCTTGCCATTGTGCAGTTGCTGTTTCTATATTGTCTGCATCACATTTTAAAACCACTTTATTTGTAGAATTATTATTGCTGTCATTATGCTCGTGCTTGTCAGTGTAGTACCTGAGTAGGGATGTGCTTATTGTACCACCAGCAAATCATATCCAGCAGATAATCTCTAACACTTTCCAGAAAAATACCTAGGACTCTAACACCTGTGAAGATGTCTTTAGGAAGTTTCTTTCCTATGAGTTGTGGTGGACAGGTGATGAATGTGATTTATTCTTGCCTTGTCCTGACCATTTTTAATTTAAAAAAAATGCCCGTTTGAGAAGGATGGTCTGCCAGCTAATTAGCTCATTAGTTGCTTCATAAGCCTGCTCCATTTCTTGCAACTAGTGCAGCCCAGTATATCTAAGTTAGCCTGACAGATGGAATTGAACTGTCTCTTACGTTTGAGTTGGTATGTATGAAAACTGAACTTATAATGTAAATTAGATGTAAAAGGAAATTTTATGTTTTCTTTGTTAATTTGCACTTGTTTTATTTAATTATTTTTCAGATGCATTATATCGCCATATTTCTCTTCCTGTGGTCAAAAATAAATAGTTTTAATAGATAAAATATTGTATTGACAAAATATAGTTCAAATGAGAATTTTCTCTAGTTATTTCTGGAGGATGATAACTCAAGTGGATTTTTTGGTTGTATTTGTGAGTTTCTAAGAAATAGATTTACATTTGTTTATATTTAATAAGAATTTTGCACATTGGTTTATTGTATCTATTTTAGTTAATGGTGATGTACATTATGTAATAGAAATGGCAGCTGCCCGTTTAAGAACAGGGTCGGGATCCGGGGGGGGGGGGGGAATGACCGCCAGGGCTAGAGTGATAAGACATGTGCTGCTGCTGCTGGGCACTGAGCAGGTGTCTCTTTCTGGAAAGTTTCTCAAACAAAAGGTTTAAATTCCCAGAATCAATGGGATGATGGTGGTTTTTTTGGGTGGGGGGAGGAGGGGAAAGAGGCAGCATCTGCCAACCTGACATGATGGACAGAACTACATCAAAGAATTTTAGAACAATTGAGTCCTGCTCTGTCTAATCTTTCAATCATGGCCTACCCAGATTTCCAGAACCCATCTGTTGTGAGGTACTTTGGATATTGCAAGACAAGGCACACACACGTGGTTAAGTAACTAAATAAGTGAGTTTATTGGAAGGTCCCGGTCTTGGCACTGAGAGGGCTGTCAGATCAGCGTGACCGCAGAAGGAGTACCCGGACTCTTCGGAGCAGTAGCCGGGAAGAAAGAAAGAAAAAGGCCACAGATAGCCCACAGGAGTGGGCTTAAGTACACTCACACATTTACATCTCATACATACTCATATCTCATTTGCAAGCAACAATTGATTGGTTACGCTCATTGACTACGTAATTCTACCTTAGTTTCCCCAATTAGTTTCCCACGCGTTTGCTCTCATACAGACGGGGTAAACACTCATACAGCTAGGAATTTGCTTTCAAGCACATACAGATAGCAAAGCGAGAGAGAGAGCAGAAGGCAGACAAAACACAGCAGGCAGCTGGAAGACTGTGTTCTGAGCTCATCTTCCCAGGAGATAACGAGCTGCCGTTACCTTGAGAGCATTGTTTATGGCCTAGTGCCCTTTCCAGGAGGGGGGCCGAGGGAGCGCTTCCTACTGCTAGGCCCTGCACCGTGACAATGTCTTGCGCGTTCTAAAACCACCATTATGCACTCTCCTGGAGTTGACTTAGAAACGCAACTGCACTTCCTAGAGATTGCCCGTCACAATGTCTTCCGGTCCTAACACCATCCATCTTGCATAGTGATGCCTCAAATGAGGGCCTTAGGGGCAGTCCTGCACCAGCATCAAGAGGGAAATCTCTGGGTGATTGCCTCTGGATACAGAATTCTAGCACCTACAGAAAACTACCACTTCCATTCTGGGACACTGGAGTTTCTAGCTTTGAAGTGGGCTATAACAGAAAGGTTGAGTGATTACCTCGTCTATGCACCTTCGTGCAGAGTCTGCACTGATAACTCACTAATGTAGGTGGGGATAGAGGCTAAATTAAATGCTTATAGTCCATAGATGGCTTCCAGGTTTCAAGTTCACCCTAAAATACCATCCTGGAAAAATGAACATTGGTGCCAAGTATTTGTACAAGGAATCTGCCTGTGTTATGTGGGAGAATGCATACAAGAATATGATCCTGAGAGCATTTGTTCAAGTTGCGAAAACCCAAAATGAGGGTTATGTGAAGTAGATTTCAGCAATTACAGAAATTCTATACTTTCCAAGAAAATTAATAGAACATATTTTCTTCCATTAAGGATTCAATATGCCCTGATGAGCTGAAATCAGCTCAGGCAAGTGATTTGACAATTCAAAGAATTAAAGAGCTAAAGAAAAGCAACTGCAAATTGGTCAGAAGGAAAGAAAAAGGGATTCTATGAAGTGCAACAGGCTTCATATTGGACCAGGCCTCATATTGACGCCAATGGTACTTTGAGATGAAGGACAACCGGTAGGACCCGATTTGTGCTGCCAAGACAATATAGTGAGCCAGTCCATGAACTCTTGCAGGAAGAAATGGGTCACTTGGGAACAGAACGAGTAGTGAATCTAGCAAAGGGCAGGTTCTTTTGACCTAGGATGAGACAGAGTTAGAATATTATTTCACAAGAGTTTGTAGATGTAGGAAGTGAAAAATTGCTTAATGTAACTAGTGAGCACTTGTGCAAAAATCTCATCTTTACGGACACCTTGGAAAGGATTTTCATTCTCTTCATTTGGAGCGGAGTAAAGAAGGTGATTTCCTGGCGATGGGGATCATTTCACGTAATGGGCCGGTAGTGGTGCAACGAGTCACCCATGTGGTGCCTCCTGCTCGGCCAGAAATTAGCTCTTTTTCCAGCTCAGAGCCCCCTCTTCAAGCCAGTGGCTCACCTGCCTCAGGCCCCCGTGTCCCTCCCGGCCCCCAGTGCCCCTTTACCTGGGCTACTGCCCCCTGCCAATACACTCATCTGGAACCCCCACCCCCTAATCCCACCTTGCCTCAGTGGCTACTGCCAGTCATCACCCAGTCCCCGCTCACTGGGGCAGACTGCAGTGTGTCATGGCCACTCATCATTGGCAAGGAGGGTAGGATCTGCTGCTTCTGCCTAGCCCTGGGATGCACCGTTGCAACCCTAGTACCTGTTTTAGGCCCAGCATAAGGCCCTGCAGCCTGGGGGGTGTCAGGCTGGAGCTCCCCAGCTCCTCTGGCCTTCCCCAAGCACTGATCTACTCTAGTTACCCTGAGCTCCCAGGCAGCCAGGCCCTTCTCTCATCACAGCCAGAGAGAGACTGACTGAGTGACTGGCTCACAGTCCTTTTATAAGGGCCAGCTGTGGCCTGACTGTGGTGTGGCCCACCTGTCGCTGCTTTCCCAATCAGCCCACCTGGTTGGTTTCCCCAGGCCGCCGCCCCCCCCCCCCCCCCACACACACAGCTGGCTGCTTTTGACCCCTTCAGGGCTGGAGCAGGGTGACTGCCCCGCTACAGGGCCTAAGCGCACACTACAACAAATAAGTCTGATAAAACTGAGGCTAAGAAATCGTCAATGACCTTGCAATGAAATTTGGATTTCCCTCAGAGATACACATGGCCAATAACAGGAATTTGAGATCAGTTGTTTAAAGAAGCTTCAGGAATACACAGGTAGACAAATCTGAAAACAGCTCCTTACCTTCCTCAAGCAGCAAACTCCATGGAGGACCCTCTTCACAGCCACAAATTACTTTAGGATCCCCTTGTAAACAGTTGGAGACAGAGTTTTGGCTTCCATGCCCCAGAGAGACTAGCCCAGAGTGACTGTAGGGCAGCATGAATAACTCATGGGTTCAAGAAAAAAACACTGTAGCAGCCTTTTCATCCCTAGGACTCATTCCACTGAGTGACCGGTTAGCCAGCTTTGCATCCCATCGTTTTGCCAGCCACAAAACGCATTGACATCTTTAATTGCTTAATAGCTCACTGTCCGAGCAAAGCATCAGCTCATTGGGGGAGTGGGAGGTGAAACCCTATTTCAGAATGGCAGCAGCTCCCTCTTCGCAGGACTGCTTGGTGTGTTGTTCTTTTAAACACCATCTGTTGTGAGGTACTTTGGAGATTGCGAGACAAGGCACACACACGTGGTTAAGTAAATAAAGTAGGTGAGTTTATTGGAAGGTCCCGGTCCTGGCGCTGAGGGGGCTTATCAGATCAGCGCGACCGCAGAAGGAGTACCCGGTCTCTTCGGAGCCGTAGGCCGGGAAAAGAGTAAGAAAAAGCCCCAAGGATAGCCCACAGGAGTGGGCTTAAGTACACTTATACATTTGCATCTCATACATACTCATGTCTCATTTGCAAGCAACAAGCTGATTGGTTACATGCTGTCCTGCCTCAGTTTCTCCATTTGGTTTCTCACGCATTTATTCTCACACAGACGGGGTAAACACTCACACAGCTGGGAACAGTCTGGGAACTGTTCCCAAACACACAGATAACAGTAAGGTCAGTCTCATAGCATCACTATACACTCTCCTGGAGTTGACTCAGAAGCGTAACTACACTTCCTAGAGATTGTCCGTCACAATGTCTTCCGGTCCTAACACCATCCTAAAGGACATTAAAGTTCTGCAGAAAGCAACACCTGTCTGCAAATTCAGGCTAGGGAGCAAATGGAATAGTCCTTGCAACTTTAAGAGAAACTTTCAAGACAACTTTTGGTAGGTATCAGAGAAGTTTATTTTATTAATTTTTTGAAAAAATTAAAGCACCTTCTTCATATGTTGTTCTCCTGTGGCTGGCCTGATCCTCCTTCCCAGAACTTTTAAATAATCTTCCAGTAGCTAGAATTTTTATCCTGTAGATTCAGAAAGTAGGCAGGATGAGTTCTAATATTATTGTTCAGTGATTAGAAATCCTTTCATATCAAATAGGTCACAGCTTCTGGGGCAATTTTTATGCCCATTCTGGAGGCAGGAAGACAGAGCTGAGAGAGAGGGACCTAGATAGAATCTGAAGTAAAACCTTTGGATCTCTGGTTTCTAGTGCTTTATGCCTTTTCCCTTCTGTGAGACCTGACACCTCTCATTTAGGAAAGGGTTTTTTCTGTCTTCAGCTGACTGCCAGTAAAAATCAGAGGGCTTCATAATGTTCATTACAGATGCTCAGGGCAGTGAGCTTTGTGTATTCATTCCAAGCAAAACTAATAGCGCTTAGATTGGAGACTAGAAACCATGTAAATTAAGATAATTTAAAGATAGAATGTAAAAATAATGGGCAGCACCACTGAAAATGATTGTAGATCAAATTAGAGTCATTAAGGGAGAATAGAAGCAGGACCTCTTAATTATATTGGTCTTTTTGTTATTGTATGGAGCTAACAGTGAGATCGCTAGGGAAAGCTGGCAAGGGGCTTGCTCCAGAGAGAAACAGCAGCTGTTTGTACTTGCTTGGATTGCGATAACCATATTGATGATGTAACAAAGTCCTGTGTCACCTTAAAGACTAACTATAAAGTTTTGAAGCATAAGCTTTCGTGGGCTAATACCCACTTCGTCGGACTGCTTGCATGCCCACGAAAGCTTATGCTTCAAAACTTTATAGTTAGTCTTTAAGGTGACACAGGACTTTGTTACCTCTGCTATTCCAGACTAACACGGCTACCTCTCTGATTCTTGACATATTGATGATGTTTCTTTATTCAGTGTATACACATGGTCTGATTTTTCCACTCCCAAATAGCTGTGCATATCCACACACGCTTGCCAGGATGTGTTTCCACTTTAGCACTGTCTTAAGCCCATCAGGTTTCTGAGACTTAAAAACTGGGCCCATAGTTTATAAAGAAGAAGAATGTGGCCAGCACGACCATGATTAAGCCAATGTCAAGGATTGAGCAATATTGTTGTTTGTGCGTTGCTGTAGTTTCACATATAAGTGTTTTAGAACTATTAAAGACAAGGGCTGGAGCCACCGTGACTAGTTCACTGATACGCAAAGCTAAATAAACTAAGTGTTGAAAAGAAAACTGTTTGTCTACTTTAAATGGATTTTCCTAAAAATGACAGTGCCTGAAAATCTGGAGCCTCAGTTAGCACAGATTTACTACTCTGCCCTGTACACTTAATGAAGGCTGGAGGAATGAGCATGTGATTGGGAATCAGGATAGCCTCAGGTTTTTTATAGTTTTCAAATCCTCGAGTCATTCTTGTGGCTTTTCTCTGAACCTGCTCCAATTTTTCAATCTCTTTCTTGACTTGTGGATACTAGCACTAATCAAAATGTCTTGCGGTACCAAGTCAAATGCTTTACAGTAGTCTAAGTAAAATACATCAACACTGTTACTTTTATTAACCAAATTTGTAATCTCATTAAAAAGAATATATATTTTGTCAAACTAACTTGATATCTTCCATAAACTCATGCTGATTTGCATTAATTACATTACCATCCATTAAGTCACATATCACTTGGTCCATTATTTTCATTGGATTGATATCAGACTGCCCGATCTATAATTACCCAGTTCATCCTGATTGTTTTTTTTAAATCAGCACATTAACTTTCTTCCAGTCTTCTGGAACATCCCCAGTGCTCCAATACTTCTAGAAAGCCAATATTAATTCTCCTGCAAGCACCTCAGCAGCTCTTTTAAATTTAGCAGCTTCTATTTAACATCTTCCTGAGCTATTAGTGTAATGGAAGCATAGTTATCACCATATGATACCCTCTTTTTTCTACCAAATAGTGAACAAAAGTATATATTGAGCACTTCTGCCTTTTCTGCATTATTATTGATCATTCTACCATTTCCTTCTAGTAACGGACCAATACTATTGTCAGGATTCTTTTTGTTTCCAGTATATCAAAAAACAACCCATCCTTATTATCCTTAACTGTAACCATAGATTTTTTTTCCTTGTGTGCCTTTACTTCCCTTATCAATTTTCTACATTTCCTAACATCTGATTTATATTCATTACTATCAACTTCCCCTTTCTTCTATTTGTTATATATTATTTTTAAAATTTTATAGCTGCCTTCACTTCCCCTCTAAACCTGGTTAGATTTTTTTTTAACCAGCACAGCCTTTTCCCTCAGTTGTGGGATTGTCCCACAGCCTGAATCAACAGACTTGCACTAAAATGCTAAAAATAGCTGTAGGTATTGCTTTGATGCTCGAGTTGAAGCTGGAGTGCCGACTGTGAAGCCTGGGGCAGGCAATGGGTTTCAGAGCCCCAGCTCCAGCCCAGCCCACCTGACCACACTGAGACGAGAGACAGCAGCTGCCTACAGTTTTGTGTCTGTTCTTGTAAATTCTGTCAGAGGTGCCTGGAGCACCGGCCTGCTGTGCCTTCTACATTTGCCCAGGAATCTGAACAGATGGGGGAAGCACAAGGTGGAGATTAGACTGTTTTGAATCCCTCTGACCTCAGGCCAGTGGGGGAGGGCTCCTCTCTTTGCTCTGAGTAGCTTTCTCTGCTGAACCAGGGCAACATGGCCTTGCTCCAGGACCAATTGTTTCCCACTTTCCCGAGCCAGGAGGGCAGTTTTCAGAAGAAAAAAACGGTGAAACGAGAGTCCCTGAATCATTTTCTAAGCATGGGTGAATCCATTTCTTTCAGAATCCCTGGGTGGAATAATGGGTTTCACCACAAAAGGCAATCTTTAAATGGATTATAAGCTTCTAAAATTATCTAACTTTAGCACTGCCCCAGGCACTCTCAGTAACTGCCCCCTGAAAACAGAGCTCACTGGAAGCTAGACTGCTTCTCCTACTCATCAGGAGAGCATTGAGGATGTAAACCTTGGGTGGGCCTGGAGAGAGTGCATGAGAGCCTCTTTAAATGCCAGTTAATTATATCATTCCCCTCCAGCATCAACAAGGACACAAGCCACAATTACAAGCACTTCAGCATGTTCAGGGCAGCAATTTGCTATCGCAAGCTGAAACATGGAAATAGTTGCTGGTGATGGCTTAGAGGGTAGGCTGAGAAGAACAGACCTACTGGAACAAGAGACGGAAGTCAATACTATACTGAGAGGGAGTTGGGAGCTGAGATAAGAACTTTCCCACTAATTGACTGTGAATAGGTCACGTCTGGAGCCAAAGGGTTTGTCCCACAGTGAGAATATAGACATGGTCACCTCTCCCCCATGCAAAGAGAAATGTGCAAGTGGAATTTGTTTCCAGCTCCTCAGTGAGAAAACATCAAGAGCTGGTGAAAGCCCTCTTGCATTTGGGAACAGTGGGAATGATGCCTTCAGCAGGAGAGAGCTCCGTGCGAAACGTGGAAAGGAAGAGTCAGAGCTCACATGTGAGTGGTTGAAGCTGTAGGACCCAAGAGAGAAGCTGAAGGGAGTAGTAGCAGTGTTACATTCTATGCACCAAAGACTGTCAGTGTGGTTAGAGTGAGTATGACGTCCATGTCCAGTGCTACCATTCTGACCTAGCAGGGAGTTGTGCTTATAGTCCAAGGCAGCACAGGACCGCCCTGCTGACTTCTGCTGGAGCCACGTCCGCTGCCTGCCGCCTGCCTCTAAAAAGCCTCCGGGATGGGAACCGTGAAAAGTGCAGCAGACGTCCTCAGAGCTGTACCGAGGGAGGGGTAGAAGTAAGCTCAGAAGTGTCTCTGTCCCTGTCCCAGAACTTGGCTCTGCAGGGGATTCCATAGAGTCCAGGGGGTGGTCGGGTGTGACCTGAGAAGTGTTGCTCTCACTTCTGTGCCCCACCCTTGGATGTTCTCTTCCACTGGGAGCATAGGGGAAAAGTGAGATCTTTATTATTTACCCAGAGCTTGCTTAGCAAAACTGCGATTGACTTCAGTGCTAGTTCTGCTGAGTAAGGCCTGGAGAGCTTAGAACAGGGATCAGCAACCTTGGCATGCAGAACCGCAGGGTAAGCACCCTTAGTGGGCCCCGCCGGTTTGTTTACTTGCCGCTTCACTGACCACGGCTCCCACTGGCTGCGTTTTACCGTCCCAGTCTAATGGGGGCTGCGGGAAGCAGTGCGGTGCTGGCCACCAGGGCTGGGCAAAGCCCTGCTCAGCAGAAGCACCACACCGGTAGCCTCTGACAACACTGGTGACCCCGACGTGATGAGGCTACCGGTGTGGTGCTTCTGCTTTCTCCTGTTATCACTCGGCTGCGTGCGTGTGTTCTCTCTGTGTGCTGCCCCAGCTCTGCGCAGATAGCTGACACAGCAAATCCGACGAGAACCCTCAATAACCACAGAGTCTAGTAAGGTACAAAGGCACCTCGGCCAGGTTTATTGCGACCCTGACACACTTTCAATTCCCCATAGAGTACTCAGTCTACCGGGCATACTGCTAGAGAGTGCCTCTCGGCAATGGCCTCAGCTCAGTGGCAGGACATGCCACTACCCCGTCAGCTGGACAAAGATACCAACAACAGGGACTCATTCTTATACACCGGTACAAACAAGTTACATCACTCCTGATGTATGGAGGTGCAACCTCTCCACGTAGCCAGGTACAGCCCCCCTACGTAGCCAGGTACAGCCCCCCTACGTAGCCAGGTACAGCCCCCCTACGTAGGAAGGTACAGCCCCCCTACGTAGGAAGGTGCCGCCTCGCACCTCGTACATGTTGGTCCGAACAAAACAACTCTATCCATCATATTACCCTTTTGCCCCTGTCATTGGGAAGGGTCGGTCCGTTCCCCGTTATCTTGAGGAATGTTCTGGTTTATACTGTATCTAGGTACGGTGTTTATGCTGTAACTATGCTAACTGAGTATGTATTTCTGCAATATCGGCCCTTTCCTTGCCAAGTTCTGTGAGCCGGGCCTGCCTCTTGCTCACAGCTGAACTTTGCTTTATATTAGCACAGGCTTGACCATTACTTTAGTTCAGGCCTTATACTGTGCCTTCCTTAGGCCTTAAGCCTTTACTTACTACACCTTTCAGCGGCATTTCGGTGGACACTGTGAAGCGCTCGGCATGTCCACCAAAATGAGGCCAAAACCGGAAGTGTTCGGCTTGGCGGCATTTCGGCGGAGACACACAGGCATCGCGGCGGTCCGCGGGGACGAGAAAAAGGGCTGCCACTCCCAAAAGTTTGAGAACCACCGCTGTAGGCCCTGCTTCCTGAGGTGCTGTCATAAATATAAAGGGAAGAATAAAAGCCTTTATGTATGCAGTAACATAAAATCCCTCCTGATCAGGAGTACAGAATCCCTTTACCTGTAAGGGGTTAAGAAGCTCAAATAACCTGGTTGGCACATGACCAGAAGGACCAATAAGGAAAGAAGATATTTTCAAATCTGGGGAGGGGAGATGTTTTGTTTGTGCTCACTTTCTGAGAGCGAGAGCGAGGGTAAACCATCTCTTGAAAAGATACCTGAAATTATACATCTAAAATTACAGAAATTGTAAGTAAAGGCAGGGAGATGTTAGATTATCTTTGGTTTTTAGCTGGTGAGTTTTCCCTATGCTAAGAGGGAATTTTATTCCTGTTTTTTGTAACTTTGAAGCTCATCCTAGAGGGGAATCCTCTGTGTTTTAAATCTTTTTATTTACCTTCCATCCTGATTTTGCAGGTGTGATTCTTTTACTTTTTAAAAAAATTAAAACTCTTCTTTTAAGAACCTGATTGATTTTCAGTGTCCTAAAAACCCAGGGGTTTGGTCTGTGTTCACTTGTAACCAGTTGGTTTGTATATTATTCTCAAGCCTCCCCAGGAAAGGGGATGAAGGAGTTGGGGAAATATTTTGGGGAAACAAAGACTCCAAGTGGCCCTTTTCCCTTTGTCAAAATCACTTGGTGGTGGCATCAGTACCATCCAAGGACAAGGAAAGGATTTGTGCCTTGGGAAAGTTTTAACCTAAGGTGGTAAAAATAATCTAAGGGGGTCTTTCATGTGGGTCCCCACATCTGTACCCCAGAGTTCAGAATGGGGAGGGAACACTAACAGGTGCCTAAGCATTCACTGGTAAAGTTTGCTAGGCACCTGAATGTCTCCCAGTGGGCCTGTGCGAGACATTCAGCACTAGAGAATGACCCTGTAGCCTGGTACTTAGTGCATTCACCCAGGACATCCAGTACTCGCATCGGTGAGTATTTATTATTTCATGCAATATAGAAGAGCTTCAGCAGAACAGGCTGTCCTGCACTGTAGTCCAAAAGTTAAGCTGTTTTCCTGGGATACGAGAGCGCTGTGTTCAAGTCTTTGCTCCATATCAGGCAGAGGTGGGTTTTGAAGCTGGGGCTCTCACCTCCTGGGCATGTACACTCACCGCTGGACTATTGGGCAAAGGAGTGGGCAGCAGCACTGGTATCATTACTATTTGTGCAGGTCCTGTCCGCAGGCAGCTTCCAGGTGGCATCTGAGCACACTGACAGGGTAAGGCCCGACAGGTGAGTTGGCAGGAACACCTCGTTTATGAATCCCAATGGGGCTTGGGCATGAAATAGTCACAGGGTGTCAAGACACCAGCCAGCTGTGTGCCTGCCTGCCAGCAGAGAGCACTTTGCCAGCAGAAACGGAGGCACCTCATGAATCTTGAGGCCTACAGGGTTAGGTGTCTGCTGAGTGGGAGTTGAGTATCTAAATTTTGGATTCAGTGGGCGTTAGGGCTAGAGCCACAAAGGGATTTAGGCACCTAAGTGCCTACATTGCTTTTGAAAATGGGCCTTAGCCATCCCTGTTACAGAGCGATGCCTAAATGTCTTTAAAATTCTGGGCTTTAGTTACCAGAGACGAGTAATTTACAGCAGTAATTAGTCACATAGCAAACAAATGTAGCCTGGTGTAATATACTTATAGTTAGTTACAGAAACCTCATAATAGTCTCTCAGTGTATATTGTAAATACCTTCAAACTGATGTTGTAATTAGACAGGAAAATGAAGCGAATGGAAAGAAGAGCTTTGTGCTGAATAATCAAGAACATACATGGGAAAGGTCTTTAAACGTGGGGAAGCTCAAGTAATGAGAAGAAGTAGATGGCTCAAAAGTGACCCACTTGGAATGACCTTTCCGTCTGGTTTCACTACGCTGAGGAGAAATGCAATTTTTTACCATGCATTTAGTGATGCAAATAGCAGTTAGTAAACAGGTCTTCACATACTTTACACAGCAAATGAAATCCTTTGCTTGAATGGTGAAGTATCAGAGTAGTGCCATACTTCTTCTGCACCACTGTATTGCTTTCCTTCCAGAGACTTTTCAGCAAGAACTAAATTCTGCTCAGTGATGCCAGCGGAAATCAACAGCAACACAAGCAAAGAGGGGTTTTTATGTGAATTTATACTGTAACAGCAGCAGTCGCACAGTTTAGTCAAAAAGCATACCTACTGCAGGAGTGACAGATTAAAGCTAGCACCGAATAAAGCTTACGTAAAGCAAGCCTGATGTGTATTTCTCTTCACGTAGTGAACCTGGTGGTAGTACTGGCAAAAAGAGCTCTCAATAAGTAGCTTGAGAAAGCTAGCGTCAACAAGCTGCATAAACTAGATGATGGTCTCTCCTAGATCCTCACATGAAAATGCATAAGTTAGAACATTACTGAGATGTATGGCCATACTGGGTCAGACCAATGGTCCTTCTGTCTCCGTAACCTGTCTTCCCACAGGAGCCAGTACCAGACACTTCCGAGGCAATGAACAGAACAGGGAAATCACGGAATTATCTACCTGCTTCCACTCCCAGCTCCTAGTAGTCAGAGGGTCAGTGATGAAAAGCAGGTGAATACATGGATTTCTCAGCAGGAGATGGGTGATTTTCTGCATTTAGCACCGGAATACTGTGCCCGGATCCGGTGCCCACAGTCCAAAAAGGAGGGTGAAATATTGGCGGGAGTTCAGAGAATAATGAATGTTTAGAAGACATGCCTTGTAGTGATAGATTCAAGGAGTTTGATGTATTTAATTTAAAAAAGAGAATGCTAGGGGGTGATTTGATGACGCTGTGTAAGTACTGGTAACAGAGTCCTGTGGCACCTTAAAGACTAACTAAGGTATTGAAGCATAAGCTTTCGTGGGCTAATACCCACTTTGTAGGATGCAAGCAGTGGCACAGTACTGTGTAAGTACTGACATGGGCAACAGACATTTGATATTAGATAGTTCTTTCATCTAGCAGCAAAACGTATCACAAGATCCAGTACTTGGAAGCTGAAGCTAGATAAATTCAGACCTGAAATAAGATGTAAAATATAATCGTGAGGGCAATTAACTATTGGAGCAATTTATCTATGTTTTTGGTGGGTTCTCTAAAACTGGAAATTGTTAAATCAAGATTGGTGTTTTTTTCCTAAAAGATCTGCTCTAATCCCACGAGAAATTAATACAAGAGGTCAGACTGGAAGATGACATTAGTCCCTTCTGGCTTCATAATCTAGGATTCTGTGCTGCTCTTGATGCCTGGACTACACCTCTCTTCCTGCCCACAGAATCCTTTATTTTGTTTCCTCTCTAATCTCTCCTCCACAACAAAGGTCCTTGTTTTGCTTTCCACTGCCGATTTTTCGCCCACTCTGCCTGCTCGTCCTTTCTTTCCCGACCTCATCCTCACTAATTATATGGACAGTTTATTAGGAAAAAAAGGCTATTAGCAGTTGTTTTAATTTTTTGAGCCCTCCCCTCTCATTTTTCTTCCCTCTCCCTTTGTCCAGCTTCATACACCTCTTAGGACAAGGGCCATGTGACCTTTTCATCTCTGGAAAGCCACATGCAAAGTCACAGTGCTCTAGCACTGTTTATCACACTCCCCTGCATGGAAGGCTGACAGGGTTCCCTCCCCACTCTGGGGTACAGATGTGGGGACCCACATGAAAAGACCCCCTAAGCTTATTTTACCATCTTAGGTTAAAACTTCCCCAAGACACAAGTTTCTCCTGTGTCTGGTTGATAGGCTGCCATCACCAAGTGTAAACAAAGAATTAGGGAAAAGGCTGCTTGGAGACCCCTATTCCCCCCCAAATCTCCCCAAGCCTATGCCCCCCTTCCTGGGAAAGGCTTGAGAATAAACCCCTCACCGATCCCTAAAGGTGAGCCCAATCCAAAGCCCCTGGATCTACACAATGGGAAAAAAAATCAGTCAGATTCTTAAAAAAAAAAAGAATTTTAATTAAAGAAAAAACAATTTACCTCTATAAAAATCAGTGTGGAAGCACTTTTCAGAGTCACAAAAGATTAAATGAAAAACCCACAGAGGAATCCCCTCTGCTTAGTTTCAAAATTACAGAGAAAACACAGGGATAGGTCCCTAAAGCATGAGAAATTCACAAGTGAGAAACAAATATAACCTAACATGCCTTGCCTGGCTATTACTTACTATTTGTGATGTCCAGAGACTGAGAGAGCCTGTTCTTCTCTCCATCTAGCTCTGTCTGGCTCCTTTGAAATCCCCAAAGCGAACGACCCACACACAAAGGCACACAGAACAAAAGCCTTCCCTCCCACAGATTTGAAAGCATCTTCGATCCCCTTTTGGTCAGGTGCCAACCACGTTCTCTTAGCTTCTTAACCCCTTACAGGTAAGAGGAATTCTAGGCTACTTTATGGTTGTGACAAAGGCCCTGATGAGGCAGAGGGAGTCCGGGCATCATGGCCTAATCCCCAATGCCAGCTGTTGTGCATTTGTCCATGCACATCTGCGTAACACAAACAGATGGCACATATACAATCATAGGCCAGCTTGAGGCCCCTGTGACATTCTGGCCCTATAAATTCAAACAGAAAACCCACTGAATAATTTGACTCACTACTGACCTGAACATGCCTGGCTGACGGATCTCTGTCTCTGCTTTGCCTTCCTGCTGTTCAGGGAGCAACCTGATTTAATTACTATCCTTTAAGTCTTAAGAGTTGATTGTGTAGAGCTGCCTGTTTCCACTCAGCATTCCTGATAGGCACAGGAGGCGCATTGCATCATAAGAGAATGGCCAGATGTCCACCTATTTAAAAGCTTTGCTGGATAGCTCACTGCCAGCTGCGGGATACTCAGGCTAACAAGACAACAGAGAGCTTTAAAAATGATGATGCCGTGTTGCACTACATACATACACACTTTTTTCAGACTTACCTCAGACAGATAAACAGTTTCTGTCTCTCTTCTTAGTGTGCAAACTCTTTTTATTGTTACAGTGAAAGCTACAGAATTTACAGAAACTCCACTGAAAGCTGGGAGTTTTTAGTAAGCTTTATTTTTTAAATGCCATTTGAGCTTAGTATATAGTATCCAAAGCCAAATGATACCTTTGTCACACATTGCAAGATAGAGAAAAATCCATCGTCAATAAGCAGCTTAAGAGCAAACAATTTAGACACTTCATAAGTCAGAAATATGCAATTACTGGCGCTGCAGATGAAGTGCAGTTTTGTGTTCAAGTCTGATTAAAAACTTGCAAATCCCTAAGAAGCAAATACATTTGTCTCCTGATGATAGCAAAAATGGGTAGTTCAGGCAAGTAACGCTCCAGGGCTGGGGTTGCAATTTCCTTTTTGTTATTTGTGGTCTTGTCTCCCAGTTCAAAATTATAAGAAAATGATGAAAACCTTTTCAAGTAAATGGTAAAGCACTATTCGTAAATGTTACAGAGCACTATTCTGTGCTGGGAGCTGGCAGGCAGCTAGCCACGCAAATGAGCGAGGACAGAGAGGCTGATCATTAGGCTTGGATGGGACTGGTATTCATTATATCTAGATGATATTCATCTGAACAGCAGCCGCAGCCTCTCCATGGCCCCAGCCACTGAGGGGACATGGCAAAGAACCCACCCCTGCAGCATCCCCAACAGTGCTGGCCTTGGCAATGGCTCATAGGAGGAAGAATTACCTGGTCTGTTGTAGAGGCTGGAGGAGGGGAACCACATGGATCCCCCCCGACACACCCCACACACTGCGGTGACCATGGGAGGTTCCCAACATATAGAATCATGGACCCATAGGGTTAGACTCATAGGACTGGAAGGGACCTCGAGAGGTCACCTACTCCAGTCCCTGCACTCACGGCAGGACTGCTGCAATGTAAGCCTTTGCTTGTTCTTTCCTGATGGGTTAAGGAGAACATTTTTTATTCCCTCCTCCTTGTAACAGCCTTTAATCTACTTGAAAACTGTTATCATGGCCCTTCTCAGTCTTCTCTTCTCTAGACTAAACCCAATTGTTTCAAGAGTCCGTCACAGAGCATGTTTTTTAGACCTTTAAACATTTAATTGTCATATCAACCCCATTTGATATGCCCTTCCAACTTGACTGTGAACCACTGATAACTAATCCCTGGGAATGTTTTTACAACCATTTTTGCACCCACCTTAAAGTAGCATCATCCAGGCTGTATTTCCCTAGTTTGTTTATGTGGAGGTCATGTGAGACCGTATCAAAAGCTTTACTAAAGTCAAGATACACTACATCTACAGCTTCCCTTCCCCTCCCCCTACATGTATAGGGCTTGTTACCCTATCAAAGAACGCTATCAGGTTGGTTTGACATGATTTGTTCCTGATCAATCCATGCTGACTGTTAATTATGACCTTATTTTCTTTGTGTTTGCAAATTGCTTAATTATTTGTTCCATTTTCTTTCCACCTGCTGAAGTTAAGCTGACTGGTCTATAATTCTCTGGGTTGTCTTTATTTCCCTTTTTATAAATGGGCACTAGATTTGCCCTTTTCCAGTCCTCTAGAGCAGGGGTGGTCAAACTATGGCCCCTGGGCCGAATCCGCCCGTGGGACAGTCCCATCTGCCCCCCCCCCGCCCCTCCCCCGGAGCCGCACTGTGTAGCGCTGGGGCTGTGGGCCCCCCTCCCCTCCGCCCGCGGGAGTTACGCCTCACCAGCGGCACTCCCAGGGCCGGGACTGTGTGATTGGCCCCTCCCTGGAGCCACGCCGCGTGGGTGGCACTCCGGGAAGACGGGGCTGCGCGCATGGGCAGCACTCCGGGGGGGCCGGGACTGCAAGCTCCCCTCTTACCCAGAGCCGTGCCAAGTGCTCAGCAGTCTGGGGGGCCAGGGCTGCTTCAACCCCTCCCCCGTAGCCATGCCACCGGGGCAGCACACCTGGGGCTGCGCGCTCCCCTCTTACCTGGAGCAGTGCCGTGGGCAGCACTCTGGAGGGCTGGGGCTGCGTGCTCCCCCCTTTCCGTAGAGCCACGGAGAGCACTTATGGTAAGGGGGCGGAGGAGGCTGGGGGAGGGACTGGGGGGGGTTCCCTGGAGAGGGCAGTCAGGGAGAAGGGTGGGTTAGATAGGGTGTGGGGTTCTGGGGTGGCGGTTAGGGGCTGGGAGGGTGGATAGGGGTTGGGGAAGTCCAGGGACAGGGAGCAGGGGAATTGGGTAGGGGGTGGGGTCCTGGTGGGTGGTTAGGGGGCTCTGTAAGGGGCAGTCAAGGGACAAGGGGGGTGGATTGGATGGGTCGGGGATTCTGAGGGGGCAGCCATGGGGTAGGAAGTGGGAGGGGTCCAGATTGGGGGGGGGGCTTCCCTACCCGGCCCTCTATATAATTTTGTAAACCCAATCTGGCCTTCAGGCCAAAAGGTTTGCCCACCTCTGCTCTAGAGTCTCTCCCATTTTCCATGACTTTTCAAAGATAATTGCTAACGGCTTAGATATCTCCTCAGTCAGCTCCTGGAGTATTCTAGGGTGGATTTCATCTGGCCCTGGTGACTTGAAGACATCTAACTTCTCTAAGTAATTTTTAACTTGAGTTATTTACTCTAACCCCGTGCCAAAATGCATGATTTGTTGTGTCTAAATCGTCCAAGACAGATGGCTATCGAGCCTCCTTTTGAAAACCTCCACGGCACGAGCTTCCATGACTTCTTTAGGCAGTCGCTCCATTGTCCTACTTTTCTTACCGTTAGGTTCTTACTTTTTTTTGAGATTTGATTCAAACCTGCTCTGCTGTAGTAGAAACAATTGCCTCTTTCCCTGCCCTCTTCAGCAAGAGAGAACAACTTTCCTGATCAGGTAAAGTAAGCGGGACTTGCTATTGCCAAGGACCTTTGGGGATTGTGTCATAAGTGTGGAGTGTTGTCTTGCCTGTGTGGGGTTAATGTTACCTGAGAAGGCAGTGTCGTCAGAGGAGTCTGGCTAGACACAGAGACCAGGAAGTGGAGTTCAGTTCAGTCCGGGCTTTGGACTGACTCAGAACCCTTTGTCCAGCTATGGACCCCAACCTCGTCCTTTCCCTGTATGTCTTTATAACTAGAGAAAACAGTGAGTAAGATTGTATCCTGCATAGACTTGTATTCGATCTCTGGTGTCCCTATCTGTGTAATTAGCAGAGGGGAAGGGGGAGGGGGGGAGTTGGTTTATGCAAGAAGATTGAGGTTAGAAAACTCTATACCTGGGTAGTGTATTAAGTGTATGCTTGTTCTTTTCTTTATTAAACTTTTTATACCTATAATAATTGTCTGGTAATTCTAGTAAGGTGATCTGAGCCTTGAATCTGGGAATCTCACAAAGAGTGAGACCGGAGTGCTGTGGCTACCTTGCCTTGGGCTATCAAGGAAAGTGAAACAGCGTTGAGGGTCCCTTTTTCTCAGGGAGAGAAAAAGGGGGTTTGGGGACGTCCGGGTACCCCTCTCCAGGGCCTTGGAGATTTACTCGGATGGTGGCAGCTTGGGTAACCCCATTTCCCTACTGGTGGGGTTTGGGGGTGTGAAGACTTAACTTAGGCTGGGAAGCAGCTTGTAGTTATTTGGTCTGGCATAGAAGAGTCCCTCCTTTGTACCCCAGAGCACAGAGGAAGGGGAAGGACACTCTTACAGACCGTTTCAAGCAAAAACAAATTAATGAGCGGGATTGTGGCTGATGACGTGATATGGGTTCCTCATCCAGTCTAGTTATTAGATTTGGCTCCCTCAGACTTCCCTGATCCCCAAGTTGCCATTAAATAACAAACCAGTCTAAAGCACTAAATGGAATGAAAGGAGACCTGTGCAAAGGTGGCCTGTTTGGGCTGGAGGTCCTGTGGGGTTCTGCTGATAGGGATGTGGGAAGCCGGGTGTGTTTGGAGAATTGGAGTTTTCTGATGGGCGGGTTCCCTTGTTTTTACTGCACAGGGCTTGTTGGGCTGCTCATTTGAGCCACTGTAACTGTATTTGGTGACACTCTCATGTGTGGGCTCCCGGTAAATGTTGAATGTGCTGCTCAGAGAAACAGCTCGCAAGGCAGGCTTGGCATTGAACTAAACCTGTCAGTTGTATCACGGCCCTGGCATTTTCAGGGACAGATGGGACATTGCTGTGGATATTAACTCTGCCATATCAGTGGCCATTACACATCCCGGAACAGGCAGGTTAGCTTCCCCATGGGGAACGGCTCTAGGGCCAGGACAAGGAAGAACCGGCTGGTGGTGGGGATGGGTCTATGCACAGAGACCGGGGCAGGGTCTAGGCACACGTGCATGCTCAAGCCTCCTTTTTGAGGAGCAGGTGAAGCCAGGCAGGCAGCAGGGAGATTGTCTCTCGCCAGGAAAACACCCTGTGCAAACACAAAGGGAGGGAACTGCTCATTCACAGCTCAGGACTGCAGGGCTCAACTGCAGCCTTGTCACAACACCTGCCCAGCCCCTCCTGACTGATACCCCGGTATCAGTTCCGGCAGCATGAGCCCGTGGGTGCCCTCACTCCCCATTCCATTCCCGGGCATGGCCCTCGCAAGCTCCACTGGGCTGAGGCTGCGGTTTGGACTCCTCAAGGACACCTCATCCACTCCCCAAGACCAGCACGGAGCTGGCGCCTTGATGTCTTTGCACCCCGAGAAATGCACACCAACCCCAGCCCAGCCTGCTCTTGGGACTTGTGACAGACAGTTGCACATTTGGCCATTATTCCAACCCCCTTCCTAATCAAGTATGGGTGAGAGTGCTATCTGGGGTTTACATAATTTCTTGACAAATGCCACAGGAAGCCCAAGGAATTCACAGGCAGGACCTGCAGTGGCTAATCGGCTTCTGAGGGGGAGATTCTGCTGTCACCTGAGGGATCATGGTCTTGAATGGAACTGAAAGGTTAGCAGTAATTCATTTTCCCCTGAGAGTCTAAACTCCCATTGTGACTTTTATGTGGCTCATACTGAGCCAATCTGGGGAGCTGTAATTTAGGTTTTCTGCTTATTTCTTCTTCGTTGTCAGAAATTCAGTATAGCTCAAAACCAAAAGTGCATTTGTAAGCACTGACATATTTCTACAATAACCTTTGTATCAACGTCTTGGTATTAGAGGGGAAATTGGATTTTGCCTCATAAAACTTTCATGGAGTTTTTATGAATTTCCTAAGGACTGATCATAAGATCTCTGAATTGGTGCACAGTTGAAGGGACCCAGTCAAGTCTGTCAGGCCCAAAATTTAATCTACCAACCCCAAAACCAACATTTAAAAATTGTCATCATGCTCCTTGAAAATGTACCCCCTCTCTAAAATGAAAGCTGGACCCAATATAAACCACTAGCGTCTTGGTCCTAAGAAGTGTTTTACCTTTCTTCTTCTTGTAACCATTTATGCTTCATTACTTGTACTCACTTAAAAATCTATCTCTTGGTAGTCAATAAACTTATTTTTCCCTAATCCAGTGTGTTTAAATTGAAGTGTATGGGTAACTTTTTAAGGTAATGAGCTGGTGTATTATTTCCTTAACGGACTAACAGATACTATCTGTGTCCTGTCCAGGAGAGGGCTGGGCAGTACAGGATATACATTTCTGGGGGAAGATCTGGGATAGGGGTGTGTGTTGGGGTCACCCTGCAGTCTAACCAAGGCTGGTGATAGCCGTGGTGTAGCTTGCATATCACACACACACACACACACACACACACTCGGTGTGGCTTGCAAGCTGGAGGCTGTTTGTGAGTGGCCCAGGTGGGAGCGTCCCAGCGAGGCATTGTAAGGATTGCAGGGCAAGGATGTCACAGTCCCCAACTGGTCTGGACTGTGCCCCAGTATGTCACAACCCAGCTATGACAAACAGGCAGTCTTGGCCCCAGAGTGCTCACAGTCTGTATATAGGACAAGACACCCACAGGTGCAGAGACAAAGACATGATTAGGCACAGTGAAACCAGCCATAGTTGCTTATTGAGTAGAAGCATCAGCCCAAAAGTGCTGTATTGGCTTTAGTTTTTAGTATTTTTACAAATATTGCCATGTGGCTGAGGGCTATTTACCATTCACAGGATCAAGCGATGGGTTAACTGGGCAGCTGTGCTTTCACTAGCCTGCTGTCAACCCTATCGCCCTTTCTAACACTCCCAATTTTCTGCTTCGCTCTTTTGTAACTGCTTTAATTTCAAACAATTTCTGCTGGATTCAACCCCGCCAGTCCCAAAGGATTGGCTCCTAGCACCAGCAGTTTGGGTTTTTTCTTTTAGCGTTTAAGTTACTCATTGTAGCTGCTATTCTCGGTCGTTTGCTATTTTAGTTTTAACTTCAGGGTAAGAGCTACTCATCCCTGCCTCGCAGGAACCTAATGTCCCAAATGATCCTCATGAAAGGTGGTTCATGTGATCGCTACGGGGCTTTTGTATGTTACATTGTGAGTCTGGAAAAAAACAAGCAATTTAAAGGCAAACAAGGGGCAGCAAAGTGCTGTTCCCTGCATTGTTTACAGTCAGCGCTCCTGCTGCCGCCCAGAAGGGTCTAGTGGCAGAGAATGACTGCACGGGGATGTGGGATGCTGGGGTCATCCAACCTCCGTTAAATTATCCCCTGCACACCTGCTGGGGCACAGAGTATGTAATAAATTATGCTGCTTCTCTCTCCCACCCCTCCTGGGGGAGGGGATGTCCCCAGGCTCAGCTGTGTTGAGGGAAGCCCCAAGCAGCACGGCTCCAGCAGACACAGTGTAATCCTGGGGTCATGGAGGGAGTGCAGGGCTGGGCAGGGGCAAAGTGGAGGGGTCGCTTTGCTCACAGTTGGTTGGTGCAAAGGTTGGGGTGAACTCACTGCCACTGGTCCAGGGAGGGATGCCTCACACTGACTGGGGCATGAGAAGGAATTTCCACTGGCCGCATGGGACCAAGGAGCACAGATTATCTGCAGAGGGAGGTGCTGCCTAGAAGCTGTAATGGGCACATCCAGCACAGCTCCCCCGGGCCGTTATTGCACCCTGCAATGAGCACATGGGGTGTAGCTGTCCTTGCCCAGTGCCCAGAGACGTTGCCCATGAAAACGCACCAGTCCTGTGGGATTTACAGTCCAAGGCAGATCCCTGACTCCATGTTCGCAGGATTCGGTTGCTCTGGTTAGGGTTAACAGGGGGTGAGTGTGTGATGCTGGCTGAAGGGTGGGGCAGGGGAAGGATAAAGTAGAATCATGCTGTCATAAGTGTGGAGTGTTGTTTTGCCTGTATAGGGTTAACTTTACCTGAGAGAGGGTGACGTAGAGGCCCCATCCCATGAGGCAGGGAGGAGGGAGGGCTAGTTTCAGTTTCCCTCCGTCCCAGCTTTGGGCCAGACCCATTTCTTTGCTCTCTAGCTATGGAGGGCAAGACTTCTATTTTTTCCTTCCTATATTCATAAGTAGCTGAATTGTAAGTAACATTGATTTTTCATAAGCTTGTGCCTGGTCTAGGGTGTCGCTACCCTCTCGGGGAGAAATCTGGAGGGAGGGGTAGGAAACCTTATCTGTAAAGTGTATTAGCTGTAAGTTGTTCTCTTTTCTTTATTAAACCTTTTTAGTTATAAAAAGTGTTTGGTTATTCTCATAAAGGAATCCTAGCTTTGGATGGGGCAGCTCATGGTTAGGGAGGGCTGTGTTGGAATCTGTCTGCTTTCAGGTTGGAAGGGGAGGGGGAAGAGGATTGTGTCTCCTAGGTGGAAGGGACACTGGAGTTAAGTCTCTGTGTGTTTTTTTTTCTCCCAGACCGAAAGGGAGGGGTCGGGAGGGTTACTCTCGGGGGGGAGTCAAGGTTCCCTACCCCATAGTCTTGGGGTAATTACTGAGTGGTGGCAGCTTGGTCCCCATTTCCCTATTGTTAGAGTGTGGGTTTTGGGGGTGAAAAGACTTAACTTAGGCTGGGGAAACAGTTTATAGTTAAGGGACAATAGAAGAGTCCCTCCTCTGTACCCCGGTGTCCAGGGAGAGGGAATAGACACTCTTACACATGCACTGGTTCTCTTTTACTGACAGTGTTTAAAACCTGGCTGCGCACTAAGTGTTAGCTGGACCATCCCACACGACTATTAATGTCCTGATGCTCCTGTAAGGGTGTTGTCCTGTGTTTGCCTGGAGGGAGACACTAGTGCCCCAGGGCAGTCAGTGTCTCTGGCTTGACACAACAGGCTGTATCAAATGCATGCAGTGAGCACTGAAAACCCAGTCCCTCGGTCCCAGTCCCTCAGCTCCACTCACCGTCATGCCCACGGGCAGCTGGAGCAGCTAGGGGCCAGCCACACTGGCCACTGCTGAAGTAGCCCTGGGCAACTGGCCCCGGGCGTGTGCGAGCGTCAGTCTTGTGGGCCTCCTGGGGCCAGCCTGACCAGTAGTGTTCCTAGAGCAGCCCCTGAGGCTCGCTAGAGAGCCACTGGCTGCTCCAGTAGCAAACCATGTGGCTGGTCCCGGGGCCACACCCTGGACTGATGATTGGGTGCTCCCTGAAGCTAGCTGCACTTGCCGCTGATTGGGAGGCACCAGCTGTGTGGGGCAACCTTAGCAGTGCCTGATGCAGCTGGCCCCAGAAGAGTCACTGGCCACAGGGCCACTCGAGCAGTGGCCGGTATGGCTGGCTCCTGGACAGGGCCTGCGACTGTGTCTTGGGCGGTCCCAGGGAACAGCTGCACTGGCTGTGGCTTTGGCGGCTCCCAGAGCTGCCTGGGACCCCCCGAGCAGTGGACTGGCCCTGGGGACCTTCCGATCAGGTGGCGGCCCTGGAGTCAGCTGCACCAGCCACTGCAGAAGCCATGGAAGTAGCAGAAAGTCACAGAATCTGATTTCAGAATTGTGGGCTTACCTAGCTCCAGATCGCTCAGTGTTGCCTGGATAATTAATCTCTAGCCATAATTTAACAGTCTATTTTGGTCTAGGCCTCAGCCAGGCACCAGGTGCTCAGCTGGGCTTGGCTAGTTTTATTTTCCTGTGAGTTCCCAGGTTGCTATTGTGGCAGAAAAGCTCCAGGTCCACACGATTGATGCGGCATGTTTTGAAAATGGCTCTGCTGGTTTAAATAAGCCTGATCCACCCGTTGTAAAGAGGTGCCGGACCCGGATTCCCTGGGGAACCCTTGAGTCACCAAGTGAATGTAAAAGCTAGACCAGAAGGGTTTTCATGTTCACCCCCAGCCCCTTCCCGGCACATACTGTGCTGTGTAATGAGCCATCAGTCCTAGACAGCCATACCAGCTGGTTAGACAAAATGCTGCCTTCTCCACCTCAAGGATCTGTGCCAACAGCAAGACCCATGACTGTGACTAATACACCCCTTTGCATTGCAGTGGAAAGCAGATTATGTCTCTGGCGAGGTGGCCATGGGCAGCTTCAAGCACATTAAACACAAATGAATGCTTTAAATAATAAAATCACAAAATGGGAGTCCTAGGATTTCGGTATCGACAGCTGGTGCAGCAAATCAACTGGGCACTTTATTTATTTTTGAACCAACGTGTTGATCTGCTTTCATACTCAGTCTGCCATTGGCTGGGTTTAGGCTAAATTAGCCCTTTTACTAAACATGAAAACACAAGAGAATTCACTCTTGGCAGCAGGTTGAGAATCTTTAGACAAAAAAGCACCATGAGCATCAGCTGGAGCCTGGGCTGCTGTGACTCATGAAGCTCAAAGCCCAGCTACTAAAGTCAGGGTTTATTGAAAGTCAGGTATTTAACCCTAACAAAATATGTTTTAATACAGTCCAAGCGCCTCCTGTATAATACAGGCCATGACATTTCACCCCACGACCCTAGACTGAGCCCAATGACTTTACTTTTGCTGAAGCCAGAAAAGCTTTCATCTAACTAAACTGTTGTGTGCCACAGGCAGAGAGCAAAGTGGGGTGCGAAAGTGCCCACGGCCCCTGTGATGGCTGGGAAAGGGTTAGGTGAGACATGCCGAGATGGTCCTGGAAGGGGATCCCCACTTCAGGCTGCACAGAAAGGCAAAACCCCCAAAGTCCTCGCCAACCTGACCTGAGGGGGAACCCCCCAACCTGATGATCAGTTAGACCCGGCCCGGCCCGTGAACAAGAGCCAGCAGCCAGGCATCTAGAAAGAGGCTTTGGAGCACTGGTCCACCCTGTCCAGTGTCCCATCTCCAGCTGCACCCTTCAGATTTGCTGAAGTTTGACCAACCCTTCTCAGTAACTAGATTTTTGTTCGTTCCTGTATAATTCTGACTGTCCCTTTTTAGTATCTTCTCTGTTTTCATATTATCATTCTAACCAAGATTGTTAGGAATGCTGAGCACAGTATTCTACATGTGGGCTTACTAGACAAGAGGTTCAAAACACTGCAAAGCAAGAAGGTCATATACCAGCTCGCCGTAGGCATTACAACCCCCCCTGCATTTTTGTCACCACATTAACCAAGTTTTGTAAACACACAAAAGTTAATTTTTACACAGCTAAAGGAGAACAGTTGCAGACTGACTTGCTATTTGAAAACTATTAGAAAATCCAACACAGTCGAATGTTTTGGGTAACATTTGGAACTTGAATACTTGGCAACTTTTCAGTTTTTATGCAAATGAAAAATCACGTTTTTTCACAACTGTAATTTTAACAGTTCCTACCATTTCCTATGACTGAAATTAACATCTGTTTAGCCAACCCAAAATGTAGTTTTCTTTAATGTAGATTTTGGTGGTTCATCACCAATAACCCCAAATACCAAACAGGTCTGGTCACTCTGTTTTGTAGACAGTACATGGATACAGTACTATACAGGCCGTTTTATTACAGAGTACCCCTGGTCTCCATGGGCCGCTACTCAAATTGACGCTCTTGGCTAGCAAGATGCAGTCAACAGGGAGCAGAGCAATGAGCCTTGGATTTGTTATTCTGTCTTTCCATGGTCATGTCTCTTAACACAACTGCAGGGAAACTAGCACAGCCCTTGGCTCTTCAGTGGGCCTTCTTCTAGGCTGCACTGCTGCTTGGCAGGTCAGCCTCTCCCTGGCTCTCTCTACACCCTCTTGGGCCTTCAGGTGGAGTCCACATGTGTGTCAAAGGATCCAGGGGTTGAGATTGGCCTGGGAGGGTGACTGGCTCACAGATAGCTTGGCTGTCTGGACACACCAACTTCTGGCCCCTTCTGCAGGTGACAGGGTCTCAGTGGGCTAAGGGACTGACTGTGGGGACCACCAGCAGGAACACCTGCGAATGCCGACTGGTCATTTTGGGGCTAGGTGAGGACTGGGATTGAAGAGGGTAAATCCTAAGACCAAACCATCCTTGGGCTCACAGTGCCAAACAACAATAGCCACTGTATTTACTACTTCACAATTTTACTTTTATCTCCAACGCCACGTGACCCTATTGACACCGAAATTCTTGTCACATACAGTAAAGGGGTTTGTATCCTCTGTCACCATGTCAGTACATTGGAGTGCTCATTAGACAGGAAGAGTCCTTAGCTCCCACGCATGGAACTTGTCCTATTGATTCAAAGACTCTACCTTCATTTTTCCAGGAGTCTCTGGTTTCTTATTTCAAAGCAGAATTTCCAGCAAAGGGGCTTGTCTTCAGTAACTGTCACTTTGTTACCTTAATTTTATGCTTGTTCTAAACCAAGAGAATTGCAGACATTACCCGTGTAATGAACTGTTTTTATCTCCGTTACCAAATACTCTGAGTTCCATTTGTCTCCTTTTAAATTTGCAGCTTCAGCAGTTTCAGGCTGTATCTCAATCTACAATAGCAACTAGCCAGCTCCTTCACTTCTTTGCATATCTGTAGTCTTTACATCTTTTAATCCTTTGTCACAATTTCATTTTTCTATGTGCTACACATCCTTGACAAATCAATGAGGCTCACGTTTCTGATTCGCAGAGATACCTATATAGGCTAGGAATGCATTACAAAGCAATAGGTTGCAGTTGTGCTGTATACAGATAGGTTCAGTGAGAGAAATCCTCAGTGCTATACAAGCCACCCACCTATGCCGGTAGACACCTGGCAGAGGAGGGAATAAAATTCTGAACAGACTATCACAAAGGAGCAAAGATATAATCATAGAATATCAGGGTTGGAAGGGACCTCAGGAGGTATCTAGTCCAACCCTCTGCTCAAAGCAGGACCAACCCCAACTCAATCATCGCAGCCAGGACTTTGTCAAGCCTGACCTTAAAAACCTCTAAGGAAGGAGATTCCACCACCTCCCTAGGGAACCCATTCCAGTGCTTCACCACCCTCCCAGTGAAAATGCTTTTCCTAATATCCAACCTAAACATCCCCCACTGCAACTTGAGATCATTCCTACTTATTCTGTCATCTGGTACCCCTGAGAATAGTCTAGATCAGCGGTCGCCAACCGGTGGTCCGCGGGAAAATTTTAGTGGTCCGCGGTGCCGGGCTCCCTCATGGCCGCCCCTCTGGGCAGGCAAGAGGCTGCGGGCGCCTGTCCCGCCCCGTCCCCGTCGGCCAGCAAGCGCTGGCTCGCTACTGCCTCCCGTCTCACGCCGTGCCGCTGGAGCCGGGGAGGGGGGGCTGCGCTGAGCCGCGCCGCTGAGGCCGGGGGGCCGAGCCGTGCCGCACTGCTGAGGCCGCGCCGCTGAAGCCGGGGGTCCGCGCCGCTGAGGCAACGCCGCTGAGGCCAGGGGTCCGCGCCGCGCCGCTGAGGCCGGGGGTCCGAGCCGCGCCGTGCCGCTGAGGCTGGGGGGAGGGGGGAGGCCGCGCCGCGCCGCGCCGCTGAGGCCGGGGGGTCCGAGCCGCACCGCACCCCTGAGGCTGGGGGGAGGGGGGTCCGAGCCGCGCCGCTGGAGCCGGGGGAGGGGGGGGGGCGTTCGAGCTGGGGGGGGCTGAGCCGCGCCGGGCTGCTGAGGCCGGGGGTCCGAGCCGCGCCGTGCCGCTGAGGCTGGGGGGAGGGGGGGCCGCGCTGAGGCCGGGGGGAGGGGGGTCCGAGCCGCGCCGCTGAGGCCGGGGGGGGGGGGGCGCTACGCCGCTGAGGCCGGGGGGAGGGGGGTCCGAGCCGCGCCGCGCCGCTGAGGCCGGGGGGAGGGGGGTCTGAGCCGCGCCGCTGAGGCCGGGGGGTCCGAGCCGCGCCACGCCGCTGAGGCCGGGGGGAGGGGGGTCCGAGCTGCGCCGCTGGAGCCGGGGGAGGGGGGGAGCGCGCCGTTCGAGCTCGGGGGGGCCGCGCCGCTGAGGCCGGGGGTCCGAGCCTCGCCGTGCCGCTGAGGCTGGGGGGGGGGGTCCGCGCCGCGCCGCTGAGGCCGGGGGGAGGAGGGTCCGAGCCGCGCTGCTGAGGCCGGGAGGAGGGGAGGGCCAAGCCGCGCCGCCGGAGCCGGGGGAGCGCGCCGTTCGAGCCGGGGGGGGGGGGGAGGGAGCCGCGCCGCGCTGCTGAGGCCGGGGGGGGGGGGAGGCACGCCGCATCGGTCGAGCCGGGGGGGGGGCCCCACGCCGCGCCACTTTAGTGGTCCCTGAGGACCAAAAGGTTGGTGACCACTGGTCTAGATCCATCCTGTTTGGAACCCCCTCTCAGGTATTTGATAGCAGCTATCAAATCTCCCCTCATTCTTCTCCTCTGTAGACTGAAAACCACAGTTCCCTAAGCCTCTCCTCAGAAGTCATGTGTTTCAGAACCTTAATTCTGTTGCCCTCCTCTGGACTCTTTCCAATTTTTCCACATCTTTCTTGTAGTGTGGGCCCCAAAACTGGACACAGTACTCCAGATGAAGCCTGACCAATGTCGAATAAAGGGGAACAATGATGTCACTCAATCTGCTGGCAATGCCCCGACTTATACAGCCCAATATGCCATTAGCCTTCTTGGCAACAAGGGCAGACTGTTGACTCATATTCAGTGTCTCGTTGCGCTCAATGGGTAGTGATCAATGGCTCCATGTCTAGTTGGCAGCCGGTATCAAGCGGAGTGCCCCAAGGGTCAGTCCTGGGGCTGGTTTTATTCAATATCTTTATCAATGATCTGGAGGATGACGTGGACTGCACCCTCAGCAAGTTTGCAGATGACACTAAACTGGGAGGAGTGGTAGATACACTGGAGGGTAGGGATAGGATACAGAGGGACCTAGACAAATTAGAGGACTAGGCCAAAATAAATATGATGAGGTTCAATAAGGAGAAGTGCAGAGTCCTGCACTTAGGATGTGTGGCGGGGTGACCACCCGCCCCCTACCGGAAGGGGCTTGGAAAAGTCCCAAAAGGGGTTTAAAACAGTCAGGGAGGGGGCTGTGGCCAGAAGCCTGCAAACTCCCAGGCTGATTGGGAGTTAGGCTCAGCTGGGCGGCCACGCCCCAAACACTCCCAGCCAGGGTATAAAGGCTGGGAGGCAGGGCCCTAGAGAGAGGCAGGCTCCTCTGCATTCAGAGGGAGACAGGCCTAGCTGCAGGAGCTGAGCCAGGTACCTGGGTTAGGGCAGAGCTGGGGCAGGGCAGAAGGAGCTGGGTGGGCTCTAGCCACGAGCCCCAGGCCTCCGGGCCTGATACAAGGCCCGACCCACAAGTACCAGGGTTGCAGGGAGCAGCCCAGGGCTGGAGATAGCGACAGCAGGCCAACCCTCCTTGCCTGTGATGAGAAGCCATGATACTGCAGTCCGCCCCAGTGAGCGGGGGCAAGTGGAGACTGACAGTGGCACACTCTGAGGCGAGGTGGGAATAGGGGGTAGAGGGTTCCCCTGGGGAGGGGAGACCCTCACACTAAGGGGGTACTGCAGGGTTGCAGCACCCACAGTTGGAGGGCACCGGGGTCCGGGAGGGACACGGGGCCAGCAAAGGAGCGGGGCATCAACCTGCGGAGGGCGCTCTGGACGCTGAAGGAGCTGATTCCCCAGACGACCAGCGGGAGGCGCCGCGGGGGTGAGTGGTGACCCTGTTACAGGATGGAAGAATCCCATGCACTGCTTCAGACTAGGGACCAAATGGCTAGGCAGCAGTTCTGCAGAAAAGGACCTAGGGATTACAGTGGATGAGAAGCTGGATATGAGTCAACAGTGTATCCTTGTTTCTGTGTGTGTGTGTCCAGGGGCTGTTGGGGTGTGGGGGTGGAGGTGGTCCAGCCCTGTCATGGACAAGCCTACTGATGAAGAGGAGTTTATTTGGACACGGTGGAGTGTCCTTGAAGTTCCAGCTCCACCTGCCAGCTAAGTTTCTAACTTTAATAGGCTGATTTAGAGGGCTGTGAGCTCAAACAAATCATCCCTATGATTTCCAGTCTCCGACTCTTCTCTCTCCAAGTCTTTCCTACACCCGCTAGAGTCTGTCTAGCGCCATCCATTGCTCGTGTTACACAGATGCCCCTAACTCACTGCCTATGGCTAAGGTTCACATCTTCCTTACAGTTCACAGCCTGAATAAAGTGAATAAACGACAATGCTTCGCAGAAGCCTGCCTCAATTAGGGGGGAAGGTGGGAGAAATGTTCTTCCTGGGCATGGACGTGTCCTCCAGCCACGACGGCAGATGAACATAAGAACGGCCGTACTGGGTCAGACCAATGGTTGATCTAGCTCAATATCTGGTCTACTGACAGTGGCTAATGCCAGGTGCCCCGGAGTGAGTGAACCTAACAGGTAATGATCAAGTGATCTCTCTCCTGCCGTCCATCACCCCCCTCTGACAAACAGAGGCTAGGGACACCATTACTTACCCATCCTGGCTAATAGCCATTAATGGACTTAACCTCCATGAATTTATCTAGTTCTCTTTTAAACCCTGTTCTAGTCCTACCCTTCACAGCCTCCTCAAGCAAGGAGTTCCATGGGTTGACTGTGCGCTATGTGAAGAACTTCCTTTTATTTGTTTTAAACCTGCTGCCCACTAATTTCATTGGGTGCCCCCCTAGTTCTTATATTATGGGAACAAATAAATAACTTTTCCTTATTCACTTTCTCCTTACCACTCATGATTTTATATACCTCTATCATATCCCCCCTTAGTCTCCTCTTTTCCAAGCTAAAAAGTCCTAGCCTCTTTAATCTTTCCTCATATGGGACCCATTCCAAGCCCCTAATCATTTTAGTTGCCCTTCTCTGAACCTTTTCTAATGCCAATACATCCTTTTTGAGATGAAGAGACCACATTTGTACACAGTATTCAAGATGTGGGCGCACCATAAATTTGTATAAGGGCAATAAGATATTCTCCATCTTATTCTCTATCCCTTTTTTAATGATTCCTAACATCCTGTTTGCATTTTTGACTGCCGCTACACACTGCATGGACGTCTTTAGAGAACTATCCATGATGACTTCAAGATCCTTTTCCTGATTAGTTGTAGCTAAATTAGCTCCCATCAAATTGTATATATAGTTGGGGTTATTTTTTCCACTGTTCATTACTTTACATTTATCCACATTAAATTTCATTTGTAATTTTGTTGCCCAATCACTTAGTTTTGTGAGATCTTTTTGAAGTTCTTCACAGTCTGCTTTGGTCTTCACTATCATGAACAGTTTAGTATCATCTGCAAACTTTGACACCTCACTGTTTACCCCTTCCTCCAAATCATTTATAAATAAGTTGAATAGGATTGGTCCTAGGACTGACCCTTGGGGAACACCACTAGTTACCCCTCTCCATTCAGAAAATTTACCATTTATTCCTACTCTTTGTTCCCTGTCTTTTAACCAGTTCTCAATCCATAAAAGGATCTTCCCTCTTATCCCATGGGAACTTAATTTACGTAAGAGCCTTTGGTGTGGGACCTTGTTAAAGGCTTTCTGGAAATCTAAGTACACTACGTCCACTGGATCCCCCTTGTCCAGATGTTTGTTGATCCCTTCAAATAACTCTAATAGATTAGTAAGGCATGATTTACCTTTACAGAAACCATGTTGACTTTTGCCCAACAATTTATGTTCTTCTATGTGCCTGACAATTTTATTCTTTACCATTGTTTCAACTAATTTGCCTGATATAGACGTTAGACTTACTGGTCTGTAATTGCTGGGATCACCTCTTGAGCCCTTTTTAAAAATTGGCATTACATTAGCTATCTTTCAGTCGTTAGGCACAGAAGCCAATTTAAAGGATAGGTTACAAACCCTAGTTAATAGTTCCGCAATTTCACATTTCATGAACTCTCGGGTGAATGCCATCTGGTCCCGGTGACTTGTTACAGTTAAGTTTATCAATTAGTTCCAAAACCTCCTCTCGTGACACTTCAATCCGCGACAGTTCCACAGATTTGTCACCTACAAAAGACAGCTCCGGTTTGGGAATCTCCCTAACATCTTCAGCTGTGAAGACTGAAGCAAAAAATTCATTTAGTTTCTCCGCAATGACTTTATCGTTTTTAAGTGCTCCTTTTGTATTTCTATTGTCCAGGGGCCACACTGGTTGTTTAGCAGACTTCCTGCTTCTGATGTATTTAAAAAAACATTTTATTATTACCCTTTGAATTTTTGGCTAGCTGTTCTTCAAACTCTAGTTTGGCTTTTCTTATATTTTTACACTTAATTTGGCAGTGTTTATGCTCCTTTCTAGTTACTTCACTAGGATTTGACTTTTTATCTCTCACTGCTTCTTTACATGGTTTTTAAGCCGCGGTGGCTCTTTTTTTAGTTCTTTGACTTTGTTTTTTATTTTGGGGTATACATTTAAATTGGGCCTCTATTATGGTGTCTTTGAAAAGTGTCCATGCAGCTTGCAGGGATTTCAGTTTAGACACTTTACCTATTGTGGCAAAGCTTTGGCCTTGTCTCTGTGGGTACTGCACTTCCAGGCGGTTTGTGCTAGCCTCAGAGGCTCACTGTGATTAGTTAGGGGAGGTAGAAAGGGGGGAGCCTGGGCCCACCCTCTACTCTGGGCTCCAGTCCAGGGACCCTAATAGTATCAGCTAAGATGGCTGACTTAGGCACCAAACACAATACAATTCCCTGGGCTACTTCCCCACAGCAGTCCCCACTTCTTCAAACTTCTCTTCACCTTTACCTCAAGTCTCCTTCCGTGCATATATGTTGTCTACCACTCAGTCTCACCAACAGCACAACCTCCTCTCACAGCTCCTGACACCCACACCCACCTGACTAACTAGAAGGGTTTTTAACTGGTTTCAGCCAGTCCCTGATTGGCTTCAGGTGTCCCAATCAGGCTAGCTATTTCTACTGCCTTCTAGAATCTTCTTAATTGGCCCCAGATGTCTTGATTGGCCTGGAGTAGCCTTTGTTTGGCTATCCAGGGAACAGAGACCTGCATATCCTGAGGCTGATATACCTGCCTTCCAGCACTCTCCTATACCCTTCTGGTCTGACTCCGTCACACTATTAATTTCCTTTTAACTAACCCCCTCATTTTTGCATAGTTCCCCTTCCTGAAATTAAATGCCACAGTGTTGGGCTACTGTGGTGTTGTTCCCACCACAGGAATGTTAAATGTTATCATATTATGATCACTATTTCCAAGTGGTCCTGTTATAGTCACCTCTTGGGCCAGCTCCTGCGCTCCACTCAGGACTAAATCAAGAGTTGCCTCTCCCCTTGTGGGTTCCTGTACCAGCTGCTCCAAGAAACAGTCATTTAAAGTATCGAAGAATTTTGTCTCTGCATTTCATCCTGAGGTGACATGTACCCAGTCAATATGGGGATAATTGAAATCCCCTACTATTATTGAGTTCTTTATTTTGACAGCCTCTCTAATCTCCCTTAGCATTTCATTATCACTATCACTGTCCTGGTCAGGTGGTTGATAATAGATCCCTATTGTTATATTCTTATTAGAGCATGGAATTACTATCCATAGAGATTCTACAGAACATGTGTATTCATTTAAGATTTTTAATTCATTTGATTCTACATTTTCTTTCACATATAGTGCCACTCCCCCACCACCACGACCTGTTCTGTCCTTCTGATATATTTTTTACCCCGGAATGATTGTGCCCCATTGATTGTCCTCACTCCACCATGTTTCTGTGATGCCTATTAGGTCAATATCCTCCTTTAACACAAGGCACTCTAGTTCACCCATCTTATTATTTAGACTTCTGGCATTAGTGTACAAGCACTTTAAAAACTGGTCACTATTTATCTGTCAGCGCTTTTCTGATGTGTCAGGTTTTTTATGTGATAGTTTCTCGTCTGATCTGGCCTCTCCTTTATCCTTTTCCATCCTCTCCTCCCGACTAAACCCTAGAGAATCTGTATCAGTAGACCCTCCTGTAAGAGAAGTCTCCATCCGATCCACGTGCTCCTCTGCAGCAATCGGCTTTCCCCTATCTCTTAGTTTAAAAACTGCTCAGCAACCTTTTTAATGTTTAGTGCCAGCAGTCTGGTTCCACTTTGGTTTAGGTGGAGCCCATCCTTCCTGTATAGGCTCCCCCCATCTCAAAAGTTTCCCCAGTTCCTAATAAATCTAAACCCTCCTCCCTACACCATCGTCTCATCCACACATTGAGACTCTGAAGCTCTGCCTGCCTACCTGGCCCTGCGCATGGAACTGGAAGCATTTTTGAGAATTCCACCGTAGAGATCCCGGATTTCAATCTCTTTCCTAGCAGTCTAAATTTGGCCTCCAGGACATCTCTCCTGCCCTTCCCTATGTCATTGGTACCTACATGTACCACGACCACCGGCTCCTCCAAAGCACTACTCATAAGTCTAACTAGATGTCTCGTGAGATCCGCAATCTTTGCACCAGGCACGCAAGTCACCATATGGTTCTCTCGGTCATCACAAACCCAGCTATCTATGTTTCTAATGATCGAATCTCCCATTACTAACACCTGCCTTTTCCTAATGACTGGTGTTCCCTCCCCTGGAGAGGTAACCTCAGTGCGAGAGGATACCCCATCACCACCTGGAAGGAGGGTCCCAACTATGGGAAGGTTTCCCTCTGCTCCCGTTGACTGCTCTCCTTCTCTGGGCCTTTCATCCTCCTCAACAGTGCTGGGGCTGTCTGACCAGAGGTGGGACAAGTCTACAGTGTCCCTGAAAGCCTCATCAACACACCTCTCTGCCTCCCTTAGCTCCTCCAGTTCCACCACCCTGTCCTCTAAAGCCTGTACACTGTCTCTGACAGCCAGGAGCTCCTTGCACCGAATGCACACATACGCCACCCGCCCAGAGGGCAGGTAATCATTATCAGTAGGAGAATTATTATCAGTAGGAGAAAAAAAAAACACATTTTGAAACTTCCGATTGGTTCTCTCATTACAGTAATTGATTGCATTTCCTGAGTTAATTTCACTGACAATAGAAATCCATTTCAAAAGGTGTTTTTTTCTCCTATTGATAATGGACCATCTACATTTAACAGCCCTCTTAGAATTGGTATGCTAATGTACAATTTTTTTCTTTCTAGTTAGTCTCTAAGGTGCTATAAGTATTCCTGGCTTTCTTTACACTACAGACAGCCACTTACCCCAAGGGTCCTGTATTTGCTCCTCCTTCGCCTGGAGAACTCCCTCTCAAAACTCCCTGGGAGCTGCAGGCTCCCAACAGCTGCTGGGCACTTCCCCAGGAAACGTTGACTGGTGGAGTCCTATAGTTATGCTCCCTTAGTCACATGCTGGCCTTCCTCACACCAAGCCAAAGGAGTCTTGCAGAGCTGTGCTCCATAGTGCATGGAGATCTGTGCTTCATGCTGGAGCCAAATCCCTTCTAGTGCAACACAACTGCTGTGGCTGCATGGCATTCACAACCATCAGTGTCTCTCCAGGACTTGCCTGTGGGTGACAGATTTAAAATAGTCTCACAGTGCTGTTTTACTGGTGTCCTCTGTGCCGAGATGTAAGAGGACGTCCATCTATAAGACAGGCCCTAAAAACCACAAGTTGCTGGGCTTGGAGTCCCTAGGTGAAGGTCTCTGGCCTGCACAGGGGAGACTTGCTGAGCAGAATGATCCCTTCTGGCCTTAAAAGCTACGAAAAGCCTGTGAGGGCAGTGCAAACAGCCTGCCCTCATTCCACACTTGAAAGGTGTCTTCTACTGACAGGAGTTTCTCGGATTTCAGCCTCAACCCACCAGGCCACTGATACTGCCGCGGAATATTAGCAGCCCGGTGCAGTCCGTGGTACGAATTCCAGGTCACACTCAAGACATGCTGGGCACTTTTCAGATATCTCAGAAGGCGCACAGCCAGTGTGCTCTGTGATAGAGGAAGGTCAGGGAGCTGTGGCAGAGTGTTTGAGGGGAGATATATCAGCTCCAGGTTCATTAGGGCATGGCTCCCTGTAGACTAGGGAAGCAGGCAGCAGGTTAATTAGGAGCACCTGCTGCCAATTAAGGCCTTAATAAAAACCCCTGCCTCAGGCAGACAGGTGTGGGTGTTTGGAAGGAGTTTGGAGGCGTTGGAGCAGAGAGCAGTTTGGAGGCATTGGAGCAGAGAACAGTTTGGAGGCGTTGGAGCAGAGAGAGTTTGAAGAAGTGCTGTGGTGAGCTAAGAAAGACCCAGACCTTAAGTAAAGTAACACCTGGCTTGTGTAGAGAGAGGGCAGGAAGCCCCCCCACAAGCTGAAGAGTAGGAGAGGGAAGTAGTCCAGGGGAAGGAGTAGCTAATCCCAGTGGTTTACCGCTATCCTCAGGGCCCCTGGGCTGGGACCCGGAGTAGAGGGCGGGCCCGGGTCCCTCCCTCTCCCCGCTAGGATACTTGTGGGACAGTTAATACCCTGTTCAGAGGCAAGAAAAAGGCTCCCTGAATTCCCCCACAAGAAGAGAAAGCGCAGGACCCATCAATATCGTGGGAGTAATTTGCCACAGCCCCAATGGAAGGTCTGTAGCTGCTCCTCCGCTCCCTAGTAACGACAGGTCATAGCTTCCTGAGTCACCCTCAAAAGACAGATTCTTCTGACTGTCTGTCCGTAAAGAGGGTTTCACCCATTACGCCCAAGTACCTGCACCACTAACTATGTCAGACCGGCCAGCACAGTGCTGACGCCAATTAACGCCACTCGATTTTATTACTGCACAGAAAAGTGGCTCCCAGAGGAGTAACTACTGTGCACTTAGTAGCACCATATTTACAGCTTTGAAATTTATCTCTGTGCCATTTTAGCTGTATTTGAAATGCTTTAGAGCACTAATGTTAGCCAGGAGGGCTGTTACTCACCTTGTGTCTGGAACAGTGTCAGGTATTTTTCATCCTGACAGCCTTCTATGACTAGTGTTTTAAAATGGGGGATCAGTATAGCGCCAAACTCCAGGCTGGGATTAACAAGGACTCTCTGAAAGTCATGTGGTTTGCACGCTAATGAATCTCCAAATAGCAGCTACCCACCAGAAGTGTGAACAGGGGGTGCATTTTGGCAGCTTTCTAGAGCTGCATGGGAACGGTTTTCCCATTTGTGGAGCATTTTCTCTATTTCAAATGTTTTTCCTTGGACAAAGTCAAAATCTGAAAAAAATTCACAAAATGGAAATCTGAAAAAGAAAGTTGGTTCAGTTCAACTGAAATATTTTGTTTTGATAATTTGAAAACATTTCAATACTGACCATTTAAAAAAATACTATAATTAGTTTAAATTTTGAAATTAAAAAAAGTCATTTTGAACCATAAAACTGGAATGTTATATTTTGAAAATGTAGAAACAAATTATTTCAAAATATTTTTCTGCAAAAAAAGTTGTCAAGAAATTAGTCGAAGCCATCCCATTCCTGCAAAAATTTCAATAGCAACGAATCAACATTTTCTGGCCAAACAAAAAAGAAAAAGTTTAATTGACAAATTCCTGACCAGCTCCATAGATTTCTTTTAAATTACCCATCTGGTGACAAACTAAGTCTCTTGCTGTCAATCTTGGCGTATTACTGCTGAACATGGTACACAAAGGAATTGTGTTATAATTCTTAGAAAAGGTGGATCATTGGTATAGTCCATCACTCGTTGAGTTACTGTATTTATAAAGGCAGAATTTTAAGGGAATATGTTTGACTATAGCATCAGTGGATATGCGAGCATTACATCAACAGGAGAGGGAAAATTGCCACACAATTGTTGTATATGATATTCCTATATAATTTAATAGAAGATGAGAGTTTTCCTATAGGGACTGTCCCTATGAAAGTCTCAGGGAAGGAGAAAATCCAACTGGAGCAGAGGGAAATGATCTGATACTTGGGACCCTCCTTTCAGATGATGTTGTGGTATCTTCTCACACTAAAGATAACTCTCCGAGGGAAGGGAACTCCAGTTATTAGGAAGAGACAGGTATTAGTAATGGGAGATTCAATCATTAGAAACATAGAGAGCTGGGTTTGTGATGATCAGGAGAATCACCGGGTGACTTGCCTGCCTGGTGCTAAGGTTGCGGATCTCTCGAGACACGTAGACAGACTTATGTGTAGTGCTGGGGAGGAGCCGATGGTCATAGTACATGTAGGTACCAATGAGCTAGGGAGGAATGGGGAGAGGTCCTGGAGGCCATATTTAGGCTGCAAGGTAAGAGACTGAAGGCCAGGACCTCCATGGCATTCTCCAAAATGCTCCCAGTTCCACACACAGGGCCAGTTAGACAGGCAGAACTGCAGGGTTTCAATGCGTGGATGAGATGATGGTGTAGGGAGGAGGGGTTTAGATTTATTATGAACTGGAGAAGCTTTGGGAAAGGGGGAGCCTATGCAGGAAGGATGGGCTCCACCTAAACCAAATTATAACCAGATTGCTGGCACTTACAATTAAAAAGGTCGTTGAGCAGTTTTTAAATTAAGGGCTGGGGGAAAGCCAGCAGGTGCGGAGGAGCACATGGTTCGGACAGAGATGTCCCTTGTGGGGGATCTATTAATAGAGATTCTCTATGTCCCAGTAATGAGAAGAGGATGGAAGATGGTAAAATACAGGTAGCATCTGATGAGAAAAATTTAAATGAAAAAAAGTCCCATTCAATTACATCATGTAATGCCCAACAGCTAAAAAGTGGCAAGTTTTTAAAGTGCTTTTTTTACCAGTGCTGGAAGTCTAATTAATAATAAGATGGGTGAACTCGAGTACCTCGTATTAAATGAGGATGTTGATATAATAGGCATAATAGAAACTTGGTGGAATGAATATAATCAATGGGACACAGTAATACCAGAGTACAAAATATATTGGAAGGTCGTGCTGGTGGGGGAGTGGTACTATATGTGAAATAAAGCATAGAATCAATTGAAGTAAAAATCTTAAATGAACCAAACTGTACCATAGAATTTCCATGGGTAGTAATTCCATGCTCTAATAACAAGACTAAAGCAGTAGGGATATATAACCAAACACCTCACCAGGACAGTGATAGTGACTGTGAAATGCTCAGGGAGAGTTGGAAGGCTATTAAAATAAAAAGCTCGATAATAATAATGATCCTGAACATGTGAGCAAGACAGAGTGCCCAGGCCTTAAAGAAGATCCACTGTTAGGTTCACCCCATCCAGTGTCCCACCTCCAGTCCCTGATGCTTTAGAGGAAGGGAGGGGGGGAAATCTACCAGAGAATACATCTGGCCAATTGTGCATCAGAGAAGAAAAATCCTTTTTGTCCCCTGCAGACTGAGATTTGATTTCATCGTTGTGATAACGCAGAGATGCAAGTTTAACTGGCATGTTGAGTCAATGCAGGCAATCCTGCACTCCCCATGAGACATGAATGAGGGGATGAACAGGGGGATTTATGGATTGACAGACTGCAAGGGCAGAAAGCCTCATGACCATGCAGCCTGACCCTAACTCCTGCTGTACACATAGGCTGTAGAATTTCTCCCAGAACCTGGATTGAAGCGTATATTTTAGAAAGCTGTCTAATCTCCTCTGAAAGTCCCCAATCAGAAGGGTACGCATGTCACCTTTTCCTACTGTGCTGGTCTGTCTTTACGCAATACATTGGCTAAGCTTGGTTATTTGATCTCCTGAACATTTAAAATATTGAGCCACAAGTGTCGCTAATCAAGCAGCTTTCCATTGTAATGAGGATGGCTGGGCAGCTGCTCAAGCACTCAGGCAGGACTGAGCCAGCAGTTCAATGAGCCCGTGCCCTATGGCAGGGCGGGCAGCACACAGCCACTCAAGGCTCAGGCCCTCAGGCAGGTGGTCTGAGCAACAGGAGTTCAATAGGCCCAGGCCCCGGGGCAAGACGGGTTACACACAAGCAGACAAACAGTCAGGGCTCAGAGCCCCAGGCAGGAATTCAATAAGCGGGGCAGCACACACAAAGTCAGGGCTCAGACTCTGGCAGGGGCTGGGCAGTAGAACTCTGGTAGCAATGTCAGACTTCCGGCTGTCTGGTAGAGGGGGAGATGGCCACCCACAAGTGAGGGTGGCAGGCGGGACACAGGCCCTCCCACTCCACCGCATCCCAGCCCGGGGTCCTAGCAGCGGCAGGAGACCCGCTGCTGTCAGTGGGGATCCTGACCACAACACACTGACATTGGCTCTGAGTCTACCCCGAGCTGCTTCCAGACTCCCCCTCAAATGGTACCTGGGACAGGGATGTGTCTTCACAGGGCTCCAGGACCTTGGGCTCCTCGGGGTCGTCGGCAAGGGGCAGGTTCAGTGGCTCCTCCGGATATCTGGCAGGAGGTAAGCTCAGCCCATCCTCGGGATTACTGGCTTGGGGTAGGCTTGGCAGCTCTGCTGGGTAACAGATGCTTGGTAAGCTTGGCCAGTCCTCCTCCGGATAGTGGGCATAGGGTAGGCTTGGCCAGTTTGCAGGCTCACCCCGGGTCCCTGAGGCTTCCTGGTCAGGAGATTCATCAACAGCAGCTGGCTTCTCTGGTGGCTGCCTCCTGAGTGAGCTCTGGAGCCAGGCTTTCATACTTCCTGTCCTGTCCTGCAATTTGTCTAGGTCACTCTGGACCCTTTCCCTCTCTTCCAGTGTATATCCCTCCCACCCCCATTTTAGTGTAATCTAAGAATACTGTGGGAGACCGTATCAAAAGTTTTGCTAAATTCAAGATATATTCCATCCACCACTTTCCCCATATCCACAGAGCCAGTTTTCTCATCATAGAAGGCAATCAGGTATGAGTTGCCCTTGGTGAATCCAGGCTGACTGTTCCTGATCACTTTCCTCTCCTCCAAGTGCATCAAAATAGATTCCTTGAGGATCTGCTCTGTGGTTTTGCTGTGGCTGACCTGTCTGTAGTTCCCCAGGTTCTCTTTTTTTCCTTTTTTAAAATATGGACACTAAATTTGCTTTTTCCCAATTGTCCAGGACCTCCCTCAATCGCCGTGAATTTTCAAAGATAATGGCCAATGGCTCTGCAATCACATCGGCCAACTCCCTCAGCACCCTTGGATGCATTAGATCTGGCCCCATGGACTTGTGCACGTCCAGCCTTTCTAAATAGTCCTTAACCTTTTCTTTCACCACAGAGCTGCTCACCTACTCCACATGTTGTGTTGCCCAGTGCAGCAGTCTGGGAGCCTTTCCTGCAGCACTGGTCTGGGCCACTGTCAGACAGGACACAGGGCAAGATTAACCATGGTCTGATCCAAGACCGCAACTCTTCTAGTCTGTCTTTTTTCTCCTCTCGGCTGAGCAATGACCAGACTCCCCATTGATAGCAGTTCCTTTAATTTGTATTGTTACAACATAAGTCAAGCCAGCATTTTATTAAGCTCACTTGTGTCTTCCAGTTACCGAGACACTTAAGGAAAGGTGGATAATATAATACAGAACTTCCCTACAAGAGTTCTAGAGAAACTTCTGGATTTGACTTTAACCTACTTGTGTTATCATCCTTGACATTTTGGCATTCAACATATAACTCTATGCAAGTTTGTGTTAAATGTCCCTGGGCCTCATTATTCAGCAGTGCTGAAAGACAATTCACCTTTTTGTTTGCTGCGTGAGCACTTTCCCAGTTCTGTCCCATCAGCAGATTTAACAGGTTTATAGATTGTTTCACAGTCTGGGTCATGTATATGGATTAGAAAGAAGAAGGGTTCCACCAGTAACCTCTGGGGCTCACAATCAACATTGCCTCACAATCTGATGTATATTTATTTCTGAGAGAGACTTTCTTTCCTGCAGTCTGTTTAAAGACCCTAACATCTAATCTGAACTTCTACTGCAGTGACTGAAAATAAAAGCCTACAACTCCCCTGTGAACACCATGCAAATGCTCCTCTATACCCTCCCGCTGTCACCAGGGATGGGTGTGTGCCTGCTCTAATGATCATGGGTTCAATGAACCAACATGAACTGGGGTCAGACAATGCAATTCCAAGTACTCTCATCTATTGTGCAGTAATCCACACCTCAGAACACTTGTTCTCTCCCTGAATTCCTTTGGGCCAACCAGGAGTAATGGCCCGATTCTCAGAAGTGCTCAGTTTACAGCACTTATAGCCTGGCATCAAGACACCATTGAACCTTCTCTTTGCTAAGATAAATACATTGAGCTCCTTGAGCCTGTCACTGTAAGGCAGGACTTCTAATCCTTTAATCATTCTCATGGCTCTTCTATGACCCCTCACCAATTTATCAACATCAGCATCAGAACTGGACATAGGATTCCCGCAGCAGTGCCAAATACACAGGTATTCTCCTATTTGCGCATCCAAGGATCACATTAGCCCTTTTGGCCACAGCCTCACACAGGATGTTTATGTTCAGCTAATTATCCATCATTCACTAGGAGTATGGTGAAGCACTGGAATGGGTTACCTAGGCAGGTGGGGGAATCTCCTTCCTTAGAGGTTTTTAAGGTCCAGCTTGACAAAGACTTGGCTGGGATGATTTAGTTGGGGATTGGTCCTGCTTTGAGAAGGGGGTTGGACTAGATACCTCCGGAGGTCTCTTCCAACCCTGATATTCTATGATTCTGGGACCAGGCTAATTCTCTGCAAGCATCCTCATTCAATCCTGAGGCACACTGGAAAGAATTCTGAGACAATGCTAGTGTCCAGCAAACACCTAGTCACCAACCCCACAAAAGAACTTGCAGGTTTCAGTCTACTTTGTAACCATGTTCCATACTGAACCATTTTAGAACATTGTGTGGCCCAAGCAGTCATGTCTCACCCCCTTGGAAGATAAGAGGCAATGCACAACATGTCTGAAAGCCCATCACAAACTATGGGCAATACTGGAAATCAGTTCCCACATAGACCATTTGTCAGTGACATCTCAGACTTACATGAAGACACTCCTGAAGCTACCCACTTGATCACAAACCCTGCCTTGGTTATTTGAACATTGCTAATCACCTCCCTTGCCATATAAATTAAGAAAGAATCAATAAATATTTTTTTCTTCCACATTATTGATAAAAATATTCACTACCAGAGATACAATAACTGATCACTGCAGAACCCAATAGAAGCACACCCGCTGATGATAATTCCCCATTTACAATTACATTTTGAGACCTATCAGTTAGTCAATTTTTAATCTATTAAATGTGTGCCATGTTAATTTGACATTGTTCTATATATTTTAATCAAAATGTTGTGCGGTACCAAGTCAAATGCCCTACAAAGTAAACATAAACTCTATTACGTTTATCAACCAAATTTGTAATCTCATCATGACCAGATATCAGGTTATTTGACAGAACCTGTTCTCCATAAACCCATGTTGGTTATGAAAACTGACCAATAGAAAAGTGTGTGTGCTCACACATGCAGCACCAGACTCCTCTCTGCCTTGTGCTTTCACTTACACCTGCTCAGAGTGAGTGTAAGAGTATAATCAGATTGACTTGGAACCATTTTATTCCCCCTTTGCGCAGACAAAGGCACAAGGGCCAATCAATGCAGAATCTGGTCTCTGCTGCTCTTGTTCAAATCAAGGGCAAAAATCTCCTATTAAATGATGTCAGTGTAGATAAGGACTGAGCACAAAATTATCCACAAGAAAATCCATAACTTAGATTAACTACAAACTCTTTTCTTCGTATGCCTGGCACACATGTTCTGCTATGGGTAAAGTATGCAGGGACAGCTACAAGCCAAGATGAACTAGAGAAAAATACCACTGGTAGACAAATCAAAGTCTCAAAACAAGGTATTTATCTTAATGACCTGTAACAAGAAATAGCTCAACAAAGTCTCTTTCGTCTTTGCCTTCTAAGTAAATCCAGCAATTTTCAAGCCAAAGACATTTACAAAACTAAAATGAGGGCTGGAGTGGGCTAAAATAAGGCTTCATAATGGAAACTAATTGCAAGCTTAACAATACTGGAAAAGCAACCATCTTTCCAGAGCAACAAAATGAAATATATGAATCACCATTTTATTGGGATCAGTGTTTATAGAAGGAGAAATAGAGCCGGGTACTGCAGAAGCCCCAAATGCTATGTACAAGAGGATGGGCCTTTAATTGAAGTTATTATTCGACTTCAGATGTGGCTGGTAAGCACAAGCAAACAACATTTTCTTTTAATCTGAGAAATTAGTTTTTCTCAGTGAATTTGCTCCAGCCAGCTGCAACTGAAGTCTCCAATTTAATCCTGGCATCTGTTTTGCCTATGAAACCGGTTCAGCTTCCTCTGTTGAGAAATACTATTTACCTGCCTAGAACATTTATCGTTGTCCTTTACTTCCTATCTTTTAACCTATTACTGAGCCATGAAAGGATCTTCCCTCTCATCCCATGACAATTTACTTTCCTTAAGAGCCTTTGGTGAGGGACCTTGTCAAAGGATTTCTGAAAATGGAAGTACATTATGTCCAGTGAACCCCCCTTATCCGCATGCTGGCGGACTCTCTCAAAAAACTCTCAAAATTGGTGAGGCATGATTTCCCTTTACAAAAGCCGAGTTGGCTCTTCCCACAACAAATCATGTTCATCTATGTATCTGAGATCTCTATTCTTTGCTGTAGTTTCAACCACTTTGCTTGGTACTGATGTTAGGCTAACTGGCTTTTAACTGATATGGTAACCCCTGAAGACTTTTTCAAAAATCAGTGTTACATTAGCTATTCTCCAGTCATTTGATCTAGGGGCTGATTTAAGAGACAGGTTACATACCACAGTTAATAGCTCTACAGTTTCATGTTTGAATTCCTTCAGAACTCTTAGGTGATACCATTTGGTCCTAGTGACTTACTATTGTTTATTTTATCAATTTGTTCCAAAACCTCCTCTAATGATACCTCAGGCTGGGGCAGTTCATCTGATTTGTCACCTAAAAAGAATGGCTCGTGCGGGAATCTCTCTCACATCTTCTGCAGTGAAACATGAATTCTTTGCAACAGTCATCTTCTCTGCAGTGACCTTATCTTCCTTGGGAGCAATCATTTTAAATGATCTTTGAGGACTCATGAAGGATGTGTGAGGGCCCAGATGACTAAAGAAGGGCACATATAGAACCTATCTTACAAAGGAAGAACAAAGAGGACCCAGGGATGTATAGACCAGTTAGCCTGATTTCAATACCTTTAAAGATACTGGAACAAATTATTAAACAACCAGTCTAGAACCACCCAGAGGATACTAGGGTTATAAATAACAGCCCATATGGATTTGTCAATAACAAATCATGCCAAACCAATCTAATTTTCTTCTTTGACAGAGTTACTGGCCTAGTGGATAGGGGTGAGCGAACAGGCAGATGTGATATGTCTTGATTTTAATAAGGTGTCTGACAGAGTCAAAGGGAGATGGGGTCTATGTGAAATTACTATAAAGAAGGTGAAAAACTGGTTGGAAGACCATACTCAAAGAGTAGTTACCAATAACTGTCAGACTGGGAAGGTGCATCTAGAGGGGTCATGTGGGATCAGTCCTGGGTCCGATATGATTCATATTTAATCACTTGGATAAAGGAGTGGAGAGAATGCTTAGAGGGGTTGCAGACACTGTGCAGGACAGGATTAAAATTCAAAATGGCCTTGAAAAATGGGGAATTGGTCCAAAATCAACAAGATGAAATTCAGTGAAGTACAAAGTACAACACTTAGGAAGGAAAAATCAAATACACAGTTACAAACTGGGGGATAGTTGGCACCACAGTAGTACTGCTGAAAACCATTGGGGGATTATAGGGTATCACAAATTGAATAGGAGTCAACCATGGAGCACAGCTCTGCATGGGTGCTTGGTACAATTGCATCAAGTGGCAATTGGTGATCTGCCACAGCTGCTCACTCAAGTTTAGCAGGGCAGAGGGAGGTCAAAAACCACACTGGTATCTCCAATTTTTAGGCTGAAGTAGCAGTCATAAAGCTTTTAATCTGGGGCTGGCACTTTTCCCTCCTTTGATCCATTGTGGTTCCTCTCTGCCAGGCAGGGTCACTGGAACAGGACTTAGGGCATGTGATCTGTGTGCCATGTTGAAAAGTTAGTTTAGTGAGTAAGGTGTTTAGAGAAGGAACCAGAGACACAAATACAGTGCAACCTTAATGGGAAACTCCTTTTCAAGTGTCAAACATTTTAAAACACTTGAATTATTTAAATTAGCAGTTGAATCCATATAGCTCTAGCCAGCCAGAAATAAGAAAAGGAATCCTGAAAATAAATATTCACTCATTTAAATGAATGAGCACTCATCCCAGATAAGCAGCTAAGAAATGGATTTTTAGAGTCCATTTCATTGTTATCCTTACATTTGCATTCATTGACCCTGAGATACAGTTCCTTTACCAGCCCAGAGGACATGAGTGTCAATCACCTTATATTCTGCTTCCAGGAAAGGCAATTTTATCTCCACAAATTGAGAAATGCTCCATCAAAGATGCCCTCTGACAGCATTGCTTCATTGCTTTTTTAATCATCTTTTCTGTGATCGTTCTTGATACAAAAAGCAATCTGACAGCAGTAAGACTGTTCAATGGGTATCTGCTAATGATATACCTTGAGCTGACACATTAAAGAAACCTGAATTAAACTATAGCAATCCACGTGTGAAAGAGTCATGAAAAAATCTCTAAGAAACCTTTTACCTTAAATATTATGGATCACAGCACTTTCAAAAAAGATTGCAGGAAACCAAATGTACCCAAGTGAGTCTTTCCCACATGCTCAGGGTTTAACTGATCACCATATTTGGGGTCCGGAGGGAATTTTTCTCCAGGGCAGATTGGCAGAGGCCCTGGGGTTTTTTCACCATCCTCTGAAGTGAGGGAAGTGACAAAATGCTAATTTTGTTTTGTTTCTCTCCAGCTCTTGCCCAGCTATTAGACATCCGACTTTAGCTCTGGCCTCCAAGAGCAGATCTAGCAATCTCTTGGCAAACAGAGCTCTCATGAGCTACAGCAGAGATTCCCTGATGAGAATTAGGGATGGGCCCAAAGTCTAAACCCCAGCAAGAGGTAGGAATTATTTTGCTCAATCAGAATAACTAGCACTAAGGGGAAGAAATTGGCACATGTAAAATGTAGGGTGTATCTCAGGAACCAACCCTTCTTGGCAGTGAGATCCAGCAGTAATCTGCCCATGCAAAGATGGAAATCGCAAGGCTTGGGGCACTGAAAACTAGTCTGGGTAGCACCTGAGTACATACAAATAGACTGAAAGGCCAAAAGGGACCATTGTAGGGATCTCCTCTGACTCTTGCTGACACAGTCTAGAGAATGGCTCTGAATTAACTCCTAGGGATCCGATCTGTGCCACACGGCGCTGGGAAAGGAAGCCAGTGAGGTCCACTGGACAGGACACGGGTTCTGTTCCTGGTTCTTCTGCTGACGTGTGTTGTTCAGGGGATGGCCCTTAATTGGTCAGTGTGTCTGTTTTCTTATCTGTCAGAGGGGACAATACCGCTTATCTTCCTCTGTAAGCCACACTGAAATCTCTTGGTGAAAGCAGTTGTTTCTAAGCCACATTCCCTACTTCATCTAGTATATGTGGTCAGAGTGTTACAAAGGTTTTTGTCCACATTCTGCAGCAATGGTGACACAGCAGCTCCAGTTCCATTGGTCCCCCAGTGCTTATATTCTCCCTGTTTAGTTAGTCCTCTTCGCTCCTAGTGGAGCATAAGACGCCAACCATTCTTCTCCATTTGACTCGATCTTGGGCTAGCCTCTCCCTGTTTCGCTAAAGCTTATTTCAGACCATTTCCTTTTACAGTTGGGACTTTCCCAGGGCTGAGCAGTTGTGTATATGTAATTTGATATACACAGTGTTTCACATTCCCTTTATCACAGTTCATGTGGCTACACATATACAATTAGCTCTTACTGTGGTAAAGTGAGATACCCCCAGACTGCCCTGGCAAGTGACCCGCAACCCACACTGCAGAGGAAGGTAAAACTCCGCCAAAGTCATTGCCAATATGACCTGGGGGAAAATTCCATCCTGTCTCCACCCACAGCGCTCAGTTAGACCCTCAGCATGTCAGCAAGCACCAGAGAGACAGGATGCTCAGTGCCATCTCAGAGCCCTGGCCTACCACATCCAATGTTCCAGCTCCAGCCACGGCCATCCCTGATAACCCAGGTTACCTCCCAGGTTACCTCCCAGGTAACCCAGGTTACATCCCTGATAACCCAGGTTACCTCCTGGGTAACCACAAGGTGCACATCCTGAGACTGATATATCTGCCTTCCAGCACTCTCCTATACCCTTCTGGTCTGACTCTGTCACAAAAGATATATATATATATAAAAGTCAAGTGGTGTGTGTATGTATGTATGTATGTATGTATGTATGTATGTATGTATGTATGACAGCGAACTCCTCCCGCACCGTTTAAGGCAGAGACTTGAAATTTGGTACAGTTAGGGGTCTTGGGGTCAGGATGGTCTTAAGGGTCGAAAAAATTTCGGATCTCACCTCTGACGCCCCCCAGGGGTGAAAGTCTTTCAGGGCCAATCACATCAGCTGGGCGGTTAGGTGGTGATGATGTCATAATACCCCCTCCAACAGACACCTCACTCACTCAGCTCACCCCTCCCTCCTCCAACGGAACCCCGGAGATCCCTCAGTTCTCTGCCCCTCCCTCCTCCAACGGAACCCCGGAGATCCCTCAGTTCTCTGCCACTCCCACCTCCCAACGGAACCCCGGAGATCCCTCAGTTCTCTGCCCCTCCCACCTCCAACGGAACCCCGGAGATCACTCAGCTCACTGCCCCTCCCCCTCCCAACGGAACCCCGGAGATCACTCAGTTCTCTGCCCCTCCCGCCTCCAACGGAACCCCGGAGATCACTCATTCTCTGCCACTCCCACCTCCCAACGGAACCCCGGAGATCACTCAGCTCACTGCCCCTCCCCCCTCCCAACGGAACCCCGGAGATCACTCAGTTCTCTGCCCTTCCCACCTCCCAACGGAACCCCGGAGATCACTCAGCTCACTGCCCTTCCCACCTCCCAACGGAACCCCGGAGATCACTCAGCTCACTGCCCCTCCCCCCTCCCAACGGAACCCCGGAGATCACTCTGTTCTCTGCCCCTCCCCCCTCCCAACGGAACCCCGGAGAGCCCTCAGTTCTCTGCCCCTCCCCCCTCCCAACAGAACCCCGGAGATCACTCAGTTCTCTGCCCCTCCCCCCTCCCAACGGAACCCCGGAGATCACTCAGTTCTCTGCCACTCCCACCTCCCAACGGAACCCCGGAGATCACTCAGTTCTCTGCCACTCCCACCTCCCAACGGAACCCCGGAGATCACTCAGTTCTCTGCCCCTCCCACCTCCAACGGAACCCCGGAGATCACTCAGCTCACTGCCCTTCCCACCTCCCAACGGAACCCCGGAGATCACTCAGTTCTCTGCCCCTCCCGCCTCCAACGGAACCCCGGAGATCACTCAGTTCTCTGCCACTCCCACCTCCCAACGGAACCCCGGAGATCCCTCAGTTCTCTGCCCCTCCCACCTCCAACGGAACCCCGGAGATCACTCAGCTCACTGCCCCTCCCCCCTCCCAACGGAACCCCGGAGATCACTCAGTTCTCTGCCACTCCCACCTCCCAACGGAACCCCAGACCCCACCAGCTCTGTGCCGCCCCCCACCTGCGAAGGTCCCCAGAATCCCTCAGCTCTGGGCCCCCTCCCCGCCTGTGACAGATCCGAGTTGGGTTTGGTGGGACGGTAAGTGAGGTGGGGGTGTCGGGTTCGGTCGGGGGGTGAGGTGGGGGTGTTGGGTTTGCTTGGGGGGGGTCAGGTGGGGGTGTCGGGTTTGGTTGGGGGGGTAAGTGATCCGGGGGGTGTCGGGGTTGGTCTGGGGGGGTGGGAAGGTGTCGGGTGGGGTGGCCATGACCTTGCTCAGCTCACACCATTCTATACCCTGGCCAAACAGCGCATGCCAGCTGGCAAATGCACCTTTGGCATTCCTCTCTGGGTTCATCTTAAATAACTGTAAATGGAATGTTTATGTGTGGATTATTCTTCAAAAGTGGCTTTTCAAATTCTGTGCCAGGCTCAGTTCCCTCCAGCGAGACAGCCTTTTGTTTCCTCTCATTTAGTGAAAGTCCATGACTCATCCCCAAGAATCGCTATTTATTTCTAACAGGAGGAGAAAATTCCCCAAGAGACAGCAGCTCAAGAGACTTTAATAGTCCCTGTCTCCTGCAGTGGTGTGCCTTTAGATGAGGAAATCAGTGTTATTCAATAGCCCCAATAGTACTTTTAGAATGCCAGAACTGTATCAAGATTAATTTTATTTTTGTTTTTTGGTGCCCCATTTCAAAGCAATTTTTCTGATTAGACAGCACTGGATATTTTGTCGGATTCATTATTTAACACATTTTTGTTTCAATAATTTATCTGATCAATACTTTTTTTCACTGCTCAGCCAGCCATTGCTGTCTCGCTGCCAGTGCGGGCAGAGTAGTGCTTTAGCGTTTGATTTAGATAAGCTCCCAAAATGCTGATGTTTGTCTGAGTGTTCTCTGAACCTCTCAATTATGCAAAATTAGGAAGTACCTCCCATGAGATTAGCCCATGATTTAGAAGTTCTGTATCTCTAAATCTGTTCCTGGCTACAGAGTGAACCTTCAACTACAAGAATGAAAACTAATAGAACTAAAGTCAACTCAGTTATTGCAAGTCTCACTACAGTTTCCATTCATGTCTGGTGAGAGTTTTGGGCAATGAACCTTTATGGTTAGGCGCACACCCTAAATTTTAAATCACCTTTATTTTAAAATGGCTTCCTGTCTCAACAAAACGTAACTTTTTGAAAAATCCTTGAGTAATTCAAGCTTTTACCTTTTTCTTCAGCATCCCACTCTGAAACAAGAATTAATTATTTCCCCCCTCATTTTAGTGGCTATTTTGTAAACGGTTGGTAGAGGTATAACGTGTACCCCTTAGCTCTGCCAGCTACATGAAAAAGCAAACAGATTTTCATCTGACTTTAAACCCCATTGAAATGCAAGCTCAAAGCTTTAAAGGAAAGTACTTTTCTGTGAAAGATTTGTTTTGGTTCATTTCCTTTGCAATTACATTAATGTTTAATGAAAATAGATTATGAAAAAAGGCACAGAATGGTAATTTTCATGAGCCGATTATGTCTATGGAGGTGGAACAAACACCAAAGGTAAGAAAATGGATTTTAATGTGACTTTCAAGATATCTGGGAAGGTATTAAGTTATTTAATGAGAACACTTTTTTCATCTCTATTTCACTTCATGCCTAATGATGATATTCTCGGGATGTTATACTACCATTTACTGAGCACTGCAGATTGCTCTGTAATGTGAGTAATACTCCAGTGAAAAGAAACAGCATCTCTTAAGAAGACATGCTGTCAAATCCCTCTCAGGAAGCAATTTGTTGCATAATGGAACAATTAAAATACAGAACTTTAAATAAAAATACACATCTTCCATATGGGTTAATTGCCACAGGCCCTTGGAGCGAGAGGAACTCTGGCAGCGTGCACCAGCTGAGGATCTGGGCCCCTCCTTGGAACGATAAGCTTGGGGTGGATGAACCGGCTCAGATAAAATAGTTATTCCCCAAAATTCTTTCCTCGTTTTACTTTTCCATGAGTTTCTGCATTTCCAAGTCTTTGCCAAAACCATACAGAGAAATGTCAGAGTGCCAGGGACCTGACTGCAACCTGACTTACCAGTCACCCCATTTCGATCCTTGGCCTTACGGTGGTGTGAAACTGGAGTCAGGTCTTAGGAGAAGTGGTTCTCACAGCACGAAGCTGAAGCAGCAGAACTCTGACAAGACAGCCTGTTTCTAAAGAGATTTCCAGCCCAGATGCTCAACTGGTGTAAACCCACTGTAGTCAATGGAGTTATGCCAGTTTACACTAGCCAGCCATCTGGTCCACTGCATGGCCACAGATAAGGTTAAAATAAGACATTGGCTGCTCATCCGAACTGAAGCAGGGGGCAACCCTGTCTGTGAGGCCAACTCAGAAGGCAGAATTTGCACTTGGGAAATTAATTCAAGGAAAAGTATTTCTGGTGATATGATGACATCTGTAGAAGTACTAACTTCTTGTAGTGATACTCCATGATGGATTGATTGGAAATCAAGGAAGGAGACTGATTTTTTAAGGGTGACACAATTGGATTGTAACCATGTCAGCACCCGCCTCTTGCAAGCGCACTCTATCTGGCCGATACATGCCTGCAATCCCTCAGTTTTGAATGGGGCAGCACCCACCTTTTGTGGGTGGCCCCTTTCTGGTTGGGTGTGACCCTGATTTTCTTTCTGTTCTTACAATGGGGTGGTACCATCTCTCGTGAGCACCTCCTTGGCCGATAGTTATTAGGCGAGTGTTCAGTCACTCAGCTCTCCGGCTGAGTCGCACACACTGTCCCCCCCATTATAGGGTATACAGTCTCCAGTTCTTTCTCACAGCCCTGGTAGGGACCAAATCCTGTATTTTGGATGATTTTATATGATGGTTTCTAAACTATCATCTTAAACAGCAGTGCTTTTCTTTAGTCAATGATCAAGTTCAAGTATTATACAGATAGTGAGTATTTAAATACCCTTGTATCTGTTACACCAGTTCTCCCATCCTTACTTTTAACATGATAGAGAGTCGTCACTTCTCTATATGGTATTTATTTAAACTTTATTATTGTCTCTCTGTGTTTCTAAAAATAACTCACCTGCCAATTCTTTTCTTTTCAGACTTGTTAACCTGCTATATCCAATAGTGATTAGAGAGTCCTGGTTTTTTAAACTGATTTAGATGAATAAAGGGTTAGAAAAAAAACTTTCCCTTTTTCTATTATTTTTCTCTAATGAGCAGTGAAGAAATTAATGGCTTCTCTTTGTATTAGTGACTGGCCTTCCATGCTCAAGTCTTAATATGTCAGTGGACATCTAGCCTGAAGCCACACCTCTCTTCTTCTGCATTTTTAATTTGAAAGAGTGGTAGGTGAAACCAATGCATGTTCATATCGCTTGATAGGACTTAGGATTGTCAACCAATAGAATGCTGCCATGTATTTTATACTAGCGAAAATACCCGGCGTTGCGCGGGTCCGTCGGAGGTGGGGAGGGGGCAGAGAGCTGAGCGAGTGCGGGGTCCATTGGAGGGGGGAGGGGACAGAGAGCAAACCTGACACCCCCACCTCACCCCCCTGACCAAACCTGACACCCCCACCTCACTTACCCCTCGACCAACCCCGACTCACATTTTCACCCCCCCACCCAAACCCAACACCCCCACGTCACTCCTCTACCAACCCCAACACCCCCTGACCAACACCCACACCTCACCTCCCGTAGACCAAACCTGACACACCCACCTCACTTTCCCCCCCAACCAAACCCGACACCCCTAACTACCACCACAAACAAACCCGACACCCACACCTCACTTACCCCTCGACCAACCCTGACCCCCCTCCTCACCCCCCTAACCAAACCCAACACCCCCACCTTCCCCCCACCAAACCCAACACCCCCTGACCAACCCCAACCCACACCCCTCACCCCTCACCCACCCCGACACCTTCCCACCCCCCCAGACCAAACCCAACACCCCCACCTCACCCCCCGACCAAACCTGACACCCCTTACCCTTCGACCAAACCCAACTCGGGTCTGTCGGAGGTGGGGAGGGGGCAGAGAGCTGAGTGAGTGCGGGGTCCGTTGGAGGGGGGAGGGGGCGGAGAGCTGAGCGAGTGCAGGGTCCGTTGAAGGGGGGTATTATGACATCATAACTATGTCACAGAGAACAGCAGCTGCCCAGCTGATGTGATTGGCCTTTAAATAATTTCACCCCTGGGGGGCGTCAGAGGTGAGATTTGAAAAAATTTCGACTCTTACACTGATTAGGACCTCACTTTCACAGGCCTTGGGAGGAAGGCCAGTCCTGGCACACAGACAACCCGCCAACCTTAAGCAGATTCTCACCAGCAACAGCACACCGTGCCATAATAACTCCAACTCAGGAACCAATCCATGCAACAAACCTCGATGCCAACTCTGCCCACATATCTACACCAGCAACACCATCACAGGACCTAACCAGATCAGCCACACCATCACTGGATCATTCACCTGCACATCTACCAATGTCATATATGCCATCATTTGCCAGCAATGTCCCTCTGCTATGTACATCGGCCAAACTGGACAGTCCCTACGAAAAAGGATAAATAGACACAAATCAGATATCAGGAATGGCAATACACAAAAATCTGTAGGAGAACACTTCAATCTGCCTGGACACACAATTATAGATTTAAAAGTCACCATACTGCAGCAAAAAAACTTCAAGACCAGACTGCAAAGAGAAACTGCAGAGCTGCGGTTCATTTGCAAGTTTGATACAGTCAATCTAGGATTGAACAAGGATCTTGAATGGCTTGCTAATTACAAAAACAGCTTCTCCTCTCTCCAAATTCACACCTCCAATTCAGCTGCTAGAAGAATACCCCACCCTCCCTGATTTGAGTTAACAAGCTGGTTCCGCCTGATTGGACTAACCTTGTTACCTCCTACCTGGTTCTTGCCTACTTATCTATACCCGCCCCTGGACACTTCCACTGCTTGCATCCGACGAAGTGGGTATTAGCCTACGAAAGCTTATGCTTCAAAACTTTATAGGTAGTCTTTAAGGTGCCACAGGACTCTTTGTTACCTCCAATATAAATTAAGCTATTTATTTAGTTTTGGATACTTCTGGATTTGGACAGTGATTCATTGTTGGATTTCAGGATATTGGGCTTTTGTGCTAGAGTGGTGTGAATACTGATAAAGTTTGCAATATTGTGCTAATGGGTTTCAAGCTTGAAATCTTCAGACCTGCAAAACCTCCTGAATATTGAACTACTTTTATTTATTTATTTTTTGCAAAAGAGTTTCTGAATGAATCACTAGACCATGAATTATTCACCGAAGTTATGAACTAAATTGACACAATATATATTATCTACAAACAGAACAAGAGGCAAAAATCAAACCAGATAGTCATTATAAATTGTAGTAATTTGAAAAATTAGATCTGGATCATTCCCAGTCACGAGTGAACTTTAAAGTATTTGGAGCTTACATTGAAATTTGACTTGGGGTAAGCCCCAGAACTCTCGAGGCTTGTCTAGGTGGTCACTTAGTTCACAATAAACTGGGGTGTAAATCCAGAGTGTCTCTCTCTCTCTGCCCGTCACCTATGTATGAATGTCTACGAGGACCCTGCTACAACACACTCAATGTTCTGTCGAGTTCTTTGATCTAGTCTGCTTTGAAAGAGAAATAGAAACCTACGGTCACATTGGAACTTTTAGTGGACAGCTGTAGGGTCTGCACGAACATTTAGTGTGCAGCAGTCTTGGGGAGGTAGATTTATATCTCACCTTGCTGCATACTAGCAAGTCCTAGGTGTTTATTTCAACTTCCCCAAACAGCCTTAGAAGGTCACCCATTGTTACAAGATTTCTGGTATTTCCTACTTCTGATCAAACTGAAGATTCTTTACAAAGAGCATTTCCTGAGGTTTTATCATTTTGAGCAAAAGCACAGAAATACTGCAGAGCCGGGCAGGCTAGAATTGATTGAACAATAGGAAAAAAACTGTGGACTTTATTTCATTTAATAAGAACTTCGTAACTTTCAAAAAATTCCAGTAAGTGCAAGTATATCATTGCACTATTTCACTACTCTTTCTCTTCCTCCCCATGTACCTGGGGAGCTTAGTTTCATGGACTGTTAAGGCTTCAAGAGATGAATTAAAAAGCTTCCCCTTTGAGGGGGGAAATACGGTACAGCATTCCTTCCCACACCAGAGTACATCGGCTATGTACTTACCAGCGCTAACACACAACTTGGATTGTGAGCCCTTGGGGCATGGGCCACCTTTCTGTTCTGTGTTTGTATAGCGCCTAGCACTCTGAAGCCTGATCTATGCGTAGGCCTAGGCCTTACAGTAATACTAGTAACATGCCTTTATATTCGTATTGCCTGCTCTCGAATGCATACACTGACAGGTGCACTGCACACGCAATCTGACTATTCCTCCTTGCTCTTATGGAATACATCCTGCCAATGAGATGCACACTCTGGCACAAGTCAGCACCCAGTATCTCCACACTCTCTTAACTCCTTCATTCATTACTGGGCTTACATAGTCATTGTCAAGGGTGCATGTTACTGCTTTTAAATGAGAGGAATCATGACATTTAGCTAAAAAGGGATGGAGCACCCATCCTACAGAACATCGAATTAGAATGTCTCTGTCTCCACAGCGGTGTCTGCCATCTAGTGTACTGAAGGATAATTATGCTTCTAAGCTCTTAGCTAGAGAGACAGGCTGATAGCAAAGGAAATACACAACCAATGGAGGGATTTAGACAAACAGCAATTAGTAAAAAAAATGAATTAATCTTTTTCCTGGAAGTGATATACTTCAGGGGCAGCATAAACCACTTAAACTAACCTATTAAACATCCAACTAATGATAGTTCCGCCAAGCCTGCATTTCTCTCCAGCTTATCTATCAAAATGTCATGTGGGACTGTGTCCAAAACCTTGCTGAAGTCCAGGTATACAAAGTCTACTGCATTTCCCCTATCCATCGAATCAATTACACTGTCAAAGAAATAAATCAAGCAGGTTTGGCAGGATTTGTTCTGGTAAATCCATGGTGGCTGCTAGTGATCACCCCTTTATCCTCCAGGTATTTGCACATTGAAAGTTTTTACATTTCTCTAGTCGCTTCCCAGGCATCAAGGTCAGGCTGCTATCACGACATGGTGAGTTACATTGGAACTGACAATGTCCTTGCATAAAGCATTGCACAGTAGCATTAGTAAATGCAATCGGAGTTGAACTGAAGAGGGTATTGGGATTCTGAAGTCAGGCTGAATATTCTTTTTTTAAACAAGTGTTCACAGCTGTTTCCATAACAGATCATCATTAAATCTTTCTTAACAGCAATAGAGTTGGTGCTATGAGCTTAGTGAAATATTAAGCCAAAGGGCCATAAACTCATACAACATTAGTAAAATCTGCTACAAGAACATTTAAAAATTAGGCAGAAAATTTTACAGCCTCTCAGCTAAATAGTCTCTCTCTGGCTTCGAATTAAAAATCATAAGTGAGTTTGGGCAGCGACAAGACATCTAACTTTTAATATCAGAGGGGTAGCTGTATTAGTCAGGATCTGCAAAAGCAGACGTATTGGAGCATAAGCTTTCATCAGATGCATGCAGACTTTTAATGTTTTAGCCTGAGTGTGATCTAAATGATTTCTTTTTGAAAATTTGCAAGAAGATGAGATGATACTTCTAGAGCAATAAGAACATAGGAATAGTCCATCTAGCCCAGTATCCTGTCTTCCAATAGTGGCCAGTGTCAGATGCTTCACAGGGAATGACCAGAACAGGGCAATTTATCAAGTGACCCATCCCCTGTCGTCCAGTCAGTGTCTTCTGGCAGTCAGTGGGTTAGGGAGGCCCGGAGCATGGGGTTGCATCCCTGACCATGTTGGTTAACAGTCACTGATGGACCTATCCTCCAGGAACTTGACTAATTATTTTTTAACCCAATTATACAACTGAACTTCAAAACATCCCCTGGTTGACTGTACATTGTGTGAAGAAATACTTCCTTTTCTGTTGCATCCGACGAAGTGGGTATTAGCCCATGAAAGCTTATGCTTCAATACTTAAGTTAGTCTTTAAGGTGCCACAAGGCTCTTTGTTACTTCTGCTATTCCAGACTAACACAGCTACCTCTCTGATTCTTCCTTTTCTTTGTTTTAAACCAGCTGCCTATTAATTTCATTTGGTGACCCCTAGTTTTTGTGTTATGAGAAAGAGCAAATAACACTTCCTTATTTACTTTCTCTACACTAGTCATGATTTTATAGACCTCTCTCATATTCCCCGTACTGCCCTCCACCCCCATTGTCTCTTTTCTAAGCAGGACAGTCTCAGGCTTTTAATGTCTGCTCATGTGGAAGCTGTTCCAAACCCCTCAGCACTTTTATTGCCTTTCTCTGTGCTTTTTCCAATTCTATTTATCTTTTTTGAGATGGGGCAACTGGACCTGCACACAGTATTCAAGGTGTTGGCATACCATGGATTTATGTAGTGTCATTATGATATTTTCTGTCTTATTATCTATCCCTTTTGTAGTGATTCACAACATTCTGTTCGCTTTTTTGACTGTCAATGCACATCGAGTGGATGATTTCAGAGAACAATCCACACTGACTCCAAGATCTCTTTCTTGAGTGGTAACAGCTAATTTAGACTCCATCATTTTGTATTTATAGTTGGGATTATGTTTTCCAATGTGCATTTATCAACACTGAATTTCATCTGCCATTTTGTTGCCCAGTCACCCAGTTTTCTGAAATCCCTTTGTAACTCTTTGCAGTCTGCTTTGGATTTAACTATCTTGAGTAATTTTGTATCATTTGAAAACTTTGCCCCTCACTGTTTCCCCCTTTTTCTGGATAATTTCTGAATATGTTGAAATGTTCTGATCACAGTACAGATCCTTAGGGGACCCTGCTATTTACTTCTCTCCACTGTGAGAAAACACCATTTATTCCTAGCCCTTGATTCCTGTCTTGTAAGCAGTTACTTTTCCACTTATCCCATGACCTGCTTACTTTGCTTAAGAGCCTTTGGTGAAGGACAATCTCAAAGGCTTTCAGAAAAAGTCCACGTAAACTATATCCATTGGATTACCCTCATCCACATGTTTGTTGACTCCACCTCAAAGAATTCTAATAGGAATGATTTCCCTTTACAAAAGCCATGTTGACTCTTCTCTAACGTACTGTGTTCATCTAGTTTCAGCCACTGTGCCTGGTATTGAAGTTAAGCTCCAGAGGTGATCTTGGCACTTACAGGCCAGTAAGCCTGTTTTAAAAAAATGTGACATTAGCAATCTGCCAGTGAGCTGGATCAGAGGCTAATTTAAGTGACAGGTGACATACCACAGTTAGAGGTTCTGTAATTTCTTATCTGAAGTCCTTCAGAACTCTTGGTGGAATATCATATGGTCTTGATACAATTTGATATCTGAGGTCTTGGTGACTTATTACTGTTTAAATTATAATTTTTTTCCAAAACCATCTCTACTGACACGTCAATCTGGGACAGTAACATTTGTCACCTAAAAAGAATGGCTCAGGTGTAAGAATCTCTCTCACATCCTCTGCAGTGAAGACCAATGTGAAGAATTCATTTAGCTTCTCTGCAATGGCCTTCTCTTATTAGGAATCAGAGAGGTAGCCGTGTTAGTCTGGAATAGCAGAGGTAACAAAGTCCTGTGGCACCTTAAAGACTAACTATAAAGTTTTGAAGCATGAGCTTTCGTGGGTATTAGCCCACGAAAGCTCATGCTTCAAAACTTTATAGTTAGTCTTTAAGGTGCCACAGGACTTTGTTACCTTCTCTTATTAGAGTACTCTTTTAGCACTCTGATCTCCAGTGGCCCACTGGTTGTTTAGCAAACTTCCTGCTGTGGGGTTTTAGATGTTGCTTGTAATTATTAGGACTGGGGGACTGTAGGACAGGAAACAGGAAGGAGGGGGGAGGAGTTGAGCCAAGCCTGAATTAGAGTTACAGAGGGGTGCAGCAGCAGCTCTCTAACAAAGTTTCACTGTTGTTAAATAAAGTCTGTTTATCAACCTTGCCTGCTTGATACAATTCCTGCTTCTGCTGTACTTAAAAAAATGTTGTTAGTTTTTGAGTCTTTTGCTAGTTACTCTTCATATTCTTCTTTGACCCGCCTCATTTATTTTTACAATTTATTTGCCAGTTTATGCTCTTTTCTATTATTCTAAGTAGGATTTACCTTCCAAGTTTTAAAGGATGTCTTTTTTGTCTCTAACTGCCTCATTTACTCTATTGTTTAGTAATGGTGGCATTTTTGGTCCCCTTATTGGTTTTTTTTTTTTGGCTGTACATTTAGTTTGAGTCTCTATTATGCCGGTTTTAAAAAGTTTCCATGTAGCTTGAAGGCATTTCACTCTTGTGACTGTTCTTTTTAATTTCTGTTTAACCAGCTGCCTCATTTTTGTGATGTTCCCCCTTTTGAAGTGAAATGCGATGGTGGTGGCATTCTCCAACTCATCCTGAGATGCCATGTACCTAGACAATATGGGGATAGTTTAAATAATTTAAGTAATAATCTCCCACTGAGGTTTCTGTTTTTGTAGCCTCGCTAATCTCCCTGAGTATTTCAAAGTCAGTCACCATCCTGGTCAGATGGTCGATAGTGTATTCCTATTGCTATACTCGTATTATTCAAGCACTGAATTTCTATCCATATAGATTTTATTGCCAGTGTTCTCTCCTTCTGATTTTACTTTTATGGTTCACAGTCCTGCAGGATGACAAATTAAAAGTAAGTCCTCCCCTCCCAGGGGACAGTGGAGAATGGAAGTGCTGGGTCACTTCAGTGAGTCCATGGAACTGGACTAAGATATGAGCGTACTGTCAGAGAACCTGGAAGGCAAATCCAGCCTCGCACAGCATGTGAGCCTGCTGGAGTAGAGTCAGGTTTGTGGGAAGAGAGACAATAGAATGGGTGTCACAGGACCATGGTATCAGAGCCACTTTCAGCACAGCACATGCCCTGTGCCAGAGCCAGCCTCCATGCAGTGCCTCAGGAAACACCTTCCAGGAGCTAAGGGTTCTCTGGATCACCCCTTGTCTATTCAGCAACAATGTCAGCAGCGAACAGACAGATTAGTGAGCCACAGCTCCCTCTGAATGAAGCTGAATTAACATCAACAATTGCATCTTTCCTGCTTTTGTTCAGAATTATTCCAGTTCTGTTCCTAACAACGCATCTCTGCTATGCACTGTGGGAGAGTCAACTTACTGCTGGAGAGTCCCCTTTTACCTGGGCCTGGCATAGCAGTAGCAGGCTCTTCTCCTCTACCTTCCTGCTGACAGCTGCTCCAACCTGGTCTGCCTCTTCTCATGAATCAGTGCTCCAGCCACGTCATGTGTAGTCCCACCCCTTCTGGAATAACAAAGTCCAAAACAAGTCTGACCCCTCCATCCAGTCTGCTGGCTTGACTGTGGCCCCAGAGGTTCATACACCTTTTCTCAGGGCTTCCAGACAGTCATATCCCCTTCACAGAGGCTTCATGTCACCTTCCCAGGGGCTGGTAGGGGAGCACTGGCCTGCCCTCTACACTGGGTCCCAGGGCAGGGACCCTAGGACAGGCAATCCAGGGTCACTCCACCAGATTCCTTGCTGCTGCTACCTCTGGCCTTCTTCCTCCCCTTACAAGAACCTTCCTTTTTCCTGCAGGTCTCTTCACTCCCTACTAACAACCTTCCTCTGTTATAGCACCACTAGCCCCTCCCAAGCTGGCTTTCATCATTAATTAGGTTTGGAAAACCCTCCAGATACAACCTCGCAAGCCTACATTCAACTTTCCGACACCTGTATGGGGTAGTGCCCCCCATTCATGGAGTCAATAGTCATGTGTTTGCTCTCCACTCATTTCTCTCCCACAAGGAACAATCGCTGCTAACTGCTCAGCACTGGGACATGCACACAAACCTTTAGATGACAAAGTCAATAATGTGCTGGAAAATCTTGCAATCTAAAATGTTTGCTCAACTGGGGAGCTGTCTATGCTACATGCACATCATCTTTTTCTCTGAAATAGCCTACATGGATGAAATAAATATGCAATACAGTAAACCCTCGATTTAACGGACCTCGATTTAACGGACTTCGGATGCAACGGACAAAATTTCTGAGCAAGCTGATGCATTCCTGATCCATTTCTGGCGGGCTGGCTGCCGGATCCCGGCTGCAGCCTGGGTCATGGGAGCAGGCGGGCTGGCTGCCAGCTCCCGGCTGCCGCCCGGGTCCAGGGAGCGGGCAAGCTGGCTCCCACCTGCGGGCGGGCTGCTGGCTCCTGCCTGCGGGAGGGCTGCCGACTGCCGCCCGGGTCCCAGCAGCCGGGACCCGGGCGGGCTGGTTGACAGCTCCCGGCAGCCGGGACCTGGGCAAGCTGGCTGACGGGTCCCGGCTGCCGCCCGGGTCCCAGCAGCGGTCGGGCTGTGGAGCTGCCGCCCCAACCCTGTGGCAGGCAGGCTGCTGCTCCGACAGCTCGTTCATTTTTTTTTTTATTAAATAACGGACTTTTTCATTTAACGGACACCCCTCACCCGAATTAGTCCGTTAAATGTATTTTGATTCTTCAGCGGCTCATTCAAAGAATTTCCCTGTGTAGGTTTAAAATGCCCATTTTTCTATGTTCTATTTCCTTAATATCAGTAAGATATGCTGCACACTGTGGTCCCATCTGTTCTGCCATAGGTGATAGGAGTATAGTTGCCTCAGAAATGCTCAAATGTTCAATAAGGTGGTTAGGCAGATGTCTGAGTTCCTTAGATTTTTAAAATTTCCTGCCAGTTATGCACAGACACTTCCTGAAGACGTGTGGATGCGAAGTAATTTTAGTAGTAAATAAAGTTGTACATGTCAATGTAAGTCTCACACTATTCAGTGGAGAATGTGCAGTGACAATAGAGTGTCTAAAATGTACAGGATGTTTCCCTTTTTATACTGCATGCCTGCAGGAAGACAGGCATTCCCATGTTAAAATCTGCTGCATTTATGTGTCTGTCCATTTGTTGAAGGCTTTGGAAGTAGTTTTGCATTCAGCCATCATCACCGCTAAAGAAAAGTGGGAATGAAAGTTATTCATTCATTTCCACCTGGATCGCCTAAGATAAAAGTGAGGCACTGCGAGGCAGCGTGCCATTGATCTGCCTCTCCAAAGCCAGAACACCACTGGGATCGATTAAACAAACTACATTACTTACAGGACTGCAGAGATAGGGATCCAGGTTTGGTTTGCAATCCATCCCAGTAATGGACAAGCACTGGCACATTCCTTCAGGTACAGGCAATCTTCTTAAAAATGGGGGCCTATTTAAACATTGCTGGAACTGCCAAATGTATATGGAGCCTAATGGGACTTTTGCCATTAACTTCAATAGGAATGAGAATAGGTCCTTTAAAATCATAAGGAATTTGTACCCACACACTGGTATGTGTTGTCACCTAGAATGGGCATTCATATTCTGCCCTGTGGATCTGGCTGATGTTCCACTCAGTCATGAGTCACTTTGACCACCTAATTAGCAAGTTGTCAGTGCTATAGACTTTTCAGCATTTCTGCTGGTGTCAGGTTGATAAAGATTACAATAAAATGCTGTTGAGCACTTGTTCAGAAATGTGAGAAATGCCTTTTATATTGACACTGCCAGTGGATGACCCTTTGCAACTGTATGGAATACCTGAACATTACAGGGAAAACATGTCCGGGTAAACCCAGGCTGACATAGCAGCTTCTATGTGAAGTTTTGCTCTGTGCAATGCCCACTTGCAATGCCTTGATTCCCTCTCACTGTGTCTCGTGAGATTAGAGAAGGGTGCAGTACACTATTACTTTGTGTGACACACATCACATGCTGCCAGTTATCCATGAAAATCTAGTTGATTGAGAATTACATGCCATCCAGAACACCAGTGAATACAATACTGAAATTCCACCCAGCACATGAAATCCTCTCAAATAATCTTGTTTGGGGTTTGCAGAAAATCAGCTAGTTCCCCTGATGTATGCTACTTCTCCATCAACTGAAATAAAACAGGAGAGGAGGAAAGACAAGTATATGGGCAACTGACTAAGGAACACTTAACAGACTGGTATAAATTCTAGGATTTTTTAATCAAAATTGGCTCTGCTCATTTGGCCCTTGTAATTTAGTGTGTTTGACAGAACAGCTGAATTTTTTATAGGATGAGCATATTTCTGGGAATTTATTATACTAGCAAAATAGCTTTGTACTTAGTGAATGAGCTGGAATGACACCTGTGAACATGTCATGAATAAATTTATTAAGCGTATGCTTCACTATTATGGAAGCAAAAACTCTTCCTGCAAGTAACACCTTGATCATATCATTCACCTCAGGGTGGACTGATTTCAAATCAGAGCAATTTAAATCACCAAGTGGAAAGCCTAGATTTTAATCAACTTTCTCATTTGTACTTCAGTTATTTTCTAAAGAAAGGGGTTGGTATAATTGGTTGGTATAATCAATAAACATGTTAATTGTACATCTATTTGCTACTAAAATGGTACACTATAAATTTATATATTTATTTAAGCAATTATATCTATATATATAAAAGTCAAGTGGTGTATGTATGTGTGTATGTATGTATGTATGTACGTATGACTGCGAACTCCTCCCGCACCGTTTGAGCCAGAGACTTGAAATTTGGTACAGTGAGGGGTCTTGGGGTCTAGATGCTGGTAAGGGTCGAAAAATTTTCGGATCTCACCTCTGACGCCCCCCAGGGGTGAAAGTCTTTCAGGGCCAATCACATCGGCTGGGCGGTTAGGTGGTGATGATGTCATAATACCCCCCTCCAACAGACACCTCACTCGCTCAGCTCACCCCTCCCTCCTCCAACGGAACCCCGGAGATCCCTCAGTTCTCTGCCCCTCCCCCGTCCCAACGGAACCCCGGAGATCCCTCCGTTCTCTGCCCCTCCCCCCTCCCCCCTCCCAACGGAACCCCGGAGAGCCCTCAGTTCTCTGCCCCTCCCACCTCAACCCCGGACTCCATCAGCTCTGTGCCCCCCCCCCCCACCTGCGAAGGTCCCCGGAATCCCTCGGCTCTGGGCCCCCTCCCCGCCTGCGACGGATCTGAGTTGGGTTTGGTGGGACGGTAAGTGAGGTGGGGGTGTCGGGTTCGGTCGGGGGGGTGAGGTGGGGGTGTTGGGGTTGGTCAGGGGGTGTTGCGGTTGGTGGGGGGGTGAGGTGGGGGTGTTGGGTTTGCTTGGGGGGGTGAGGTGGGGGTGTCGGGTTTGGTCGGGGGGTAAGTGAGCCGGGGGGGTGTCGGGGTTGGTCTGGGGGGGTGGGAAGGTGTCGGGGGGGTGAGGGGTGTGGTGTGGGTGTTGGGTTTGGTCTGGGGGGGGGAAGGTGTTGGGGTGGGTGCCCAGACCAAACCCGACACCCCCCCCCGGCTCACTTACCCCCCGACCAAACCCGACACCGCCACCTCATCCCCCCACCAACCGCAACACCCCCTGACCAACCCCAACACCCACCCCTCACCCCTCACCCACCCCAACACCTTCCCACCCCCCCAGACCAAACCCGACACCCCCTGGCTCACTTACCCCCCGACCGAACCTGACACCCCCACCTCACCCCCCCCACACCAATCGCAACACCCCCAGACAAAACCTGACACCCCCCGGCTCACTTACCCCCCGACCGAACCCGACACTCCCACCTCACCCCCCCAAGCAAACCCGACACCCCCACCTCACCCCCCCACCAACCACAACACCCCCTGACCAACCCCAACACCCACACCTCACCCCTCACCCACCACGACACCTTCCCACCCCCCCAGACCAAACCCGACACCCCCCCGGCTCACTTACCCCCGACCGAACCCGACACCCCTACCTCATCCCCCCAAGCAAACCTGACACCCCCACCTCAACCCCCCACCAACCGCAACACCCCCTGACCAACCGCAACACTCACCCCTCACCCACCCCAACACCTTCCCACCCCCCCAGACCAAACCCTACACCCCCCGGCTCACTTACCCCCCGACCAAACCCGACAACCCCACCTGACCCCCCCAAGCAAACCCAACACCCCCACCTGACCCCCCGACCAAACCCGACCCCCCCCCCGGCTCACGGTGCACTGTGTAGCACACAGATTATTAAATACACTGTTCGGTCGGGGGGTGAGGTGGGGGTGTCAGGTTTGCTCAGGGAGTGAGGTGGGGGTGTCGGGTTTGGTCGGGGGGTGAGGTGGGGGTGTTGGGTTTGTTTTGGGGGGTCAGGTGGGGTTGTCGGGTTTGGTCGGGGGGTAAGTGAGCCGGGGGGTCTTGGGGTTGGTCGGGGGGGTGGGAAGATGTCAGGGTGGGTGAAGGGTGGGTGTTGGGGTTGGTCAGGGGGTGTCAACTGTCTGCCCCCTCCCCACCTCCGACTGACCCGAGCAACGCCGGGCACTTATGCTAGTAGATTAATATTTTCAGATCCTCATCCATGGTACATTTTTAGTATGTTAGAAAATGGTGAAGAAAATATTGCTTATTTACTAGATAATTAATTTTCTGCTACAGTTTGTGTCAAACTGGATGGTGACTAGAATTTAATTAAACACATAACACAATATACAATTTATTTTTATGACACAAAACATCCTTAAATGTTTTGGACACACAAACTTCTCTCATCAGAACATGTTTCACATTTATAACTAAGTGATTTATTTAAAGGAGCACAGGGATTAACTATAGTCAGTTAATTAAACTGATTATTTCAGGTCAGCCTCTGAAAATTTTCAAATATGTCTAAGTGAAAGTGACTGGAGCTTACATTTCTACTCACCAAAGTCTCTTGAAAGTGAGACAAGAGTCTCAAAAATTACTTACGCTGTCCTTCAAACTTTTAAAACAAGTAGATCTCAACGCCTCCCTCCTTATTTTTATTCATACACTGGATTAGAAAGCCATGTTTTCCTATTTGTTCAACTTCCAAATGATTTCTCAACTTTGAATTCATTAGTCCAAATAAAGAAAATGTTCTATGCCTGCAGAAGAGTATAGCTTGTAACTAATAAAATAATTTATTATAAGAGCTAGATATAAGGGATTAATACCTGATAGGTAATAGGTAAAACCTTTAGGGTTTAAATGCATGAAACCTACAGGTTTAGGACAAATTAGGCTTTAGGATTTAGGTTAAATTGGCCATAATATAAAGATAAGTTTGTATAAGTAAATTAGTAATAAATTTGCAGAGTTTGTATCTATGTTTGTATGCTGTTTTAAAAATAATTGCTCAGTTTGGATAATAATGGATAATATCAGCGATCAGTAGACCCCACGAGATGTTCATGGGTAGCTGGGGTGAAACGTTAGAGACTTCCTTAAAGTAACTGCATATTACTGTGGTGGTAAGGTGAAATAAATGTTAATAAATTAAAAGAAACTATCCAGGTGGCCTATTAGCTGAAAAGTCCCCCAATTCTACCAGGATGACACTCCCAAAGATTGGCATCTGGGGCTCAACCCTCCAGCATATTAATGAGCTTTGGTGGGCATATGGATAACTTAGTATAAATAGGGCCTCACATGTGTCTGGAGATCATTGAATAGAATTACAGAACCATAGCATTGGATGGGACCACATGGGTCATCTAGTCTAACCCTTGCCAAGGGGATTTGTTGGGTCTAAACCAGTGGTGAAAGTAAGCCGGTACACGCCAGTACAGCGTACCGGGAAGAGCCGGTGTGCCGGACCGGACCGGCTTTCTCAGGAGACAATTTAAAGGGCCTGGGCTCCCAGCAGCAGTTGGCACCCTAGGTCCTTTAAATTGAAGTCAGAGCCCCGCGCTGGAGTCCTGGGGTACTGGCAGCAGGGCTTCAGCGGAGACACACTGCTGTTCCCCAGAGTTACAGCTGTGGGGCTCTGGTGGGGATCTAATAGGCCTGGGACTGTGGCAGCCACTATCGCCCGGGCCCTTTAAATCCCCTCCAGAGCCCCATGACTGTAATCCTGCGGAGCGGCAGCGAGTCTCTGCTGAAGCCCTGCTGCCGCTACCCCAGGACTCCAGTCGCAGGACTCTGGAGGGGATTTAAAGAGCTCGAGTGGTAGCAGCTGCGGCAGCCCCGAGCCCTTTAAATCCCGGCCAGAGCCCTGCTGCCATAGACCTGGGGAGCGGCGGCATGGTGCCGGTGGGAATTTAAAGGGCCCCAGGGCTCCAGCCCTGCTATCGCCTAAGAGCCCTTTAAATCCCTGCCAGAGACCCGCCACCGCTCCCCAGGGCTCTGGTAGCGGGGCTCAGGAGGGATTCAAAGGGCTCCGGGCGGTAGCGGCTGCCAGTCCTGAGCCCTTTAAATCCTTGCAGGAGCCCGGCTGTAGCCCTGGGGAGCAGCGGCGGGTCTCCAGTGGGGACTTAAAGGGCTCCTGGGCTGTAGCAGGACTGGAACCCTGGGACCCTTTAAATCCCTGCCAGAGTCCTGCAGCTGTAGCCCTGAGGAGCGAGGGCGAGTCTCCACCGAAGCCCTGCTGCCGCTACCCCAGGGCTCCGCGGAGACTTGCCCCAGCGGGATTCTGGCGAGGCTTTAAAGGACCCGGCCGGTAGTGGGTAGCTGCCCCGGCCCCTTTAAATATTGATTGAAAGGGCCCAAGGCTTCAAGGCCCCGCCTCTTCTGGGTGAGACTCCGCCCCCCGATCAGGGCTTCTGGCGTACCGGTAAGTCCTTTAACCTATTTTCACCCCTAGTCTTAACCATCCAAGACAGGTGGCTACACAGCCTCTTTTTGAAAACCTCCTGTGAAGGAGCTTCCACGACCTACGTCCTACTGTTCTTACCCTTAAGAAGTTTATCCTGAGATTTTTCTAAATCTGCTATATTGTAGTTTGTATCCATCAACTCTTGTCCTGCCTCTGTGGCAAGACAGAACAACTTTTCTCCATCTTTTTTTTATGGTAGACTTTCAAGTATTCGAAGACTGCTATCATGTCTCTGCTTAATCTCCTCCTTTCCAAACGAAACCTACCCAGTTCCTTCTGCCTTTGCTCACATGGCTGGTGTTGCATTCCATCCCTTTGCTCATCTTTGCTGCTCACCTCTGGATCCTTTCCAGGATCTCTACATCCTTTCTATACATTGGTGACCAAAACTGGACACACTACTCCAGCTGAGGTCTAACCAGCACCGAGTAGACTGATACAATTACCTCCCATGACTTAACACTTCTGTTAATGCAACGCAAAATTGCACTTGTGTGTTTTTGCAACATTATCACATTTTTGACTCATGCTGAGGTTGTCTTCTCAGAGTATTTGCAATGTACTTCAGGTGGCACATGGCCAGGATTCACCATCAAATTTGGTCCACTGGTTGGATCATTAGCTTTCCCGGACCAAGTTGGGTACTGACGGGAAGCAAGGCATGAACACTGATCCATGTTCCCCACTGTGATTGTGATCCACCACAACTCCCAGATCCTTTTCAGCAGTGCTGCTGCCAAGCCAGTTATTCCCTATCCTGTATTTGTGCATTGGTTTGGTTTTTCTTCCCTAAATGTTGCACATTACATTTGTCTTTGTTGAATTTCATTTGTTGTCTATAGCCCAGTTCTTTGATTTATCAAGATCCTCCTGAATTTTAACTCTATTCTCAGAAGTGTTTGCAAACTGCCTTCTCCCATGTTTGTGTCATCTGAAAATTTGGTCACTATGCTCTCTATTCCTACATCCAGGTCATTAATAAATAAAGATATTAAAAACAGACCCAAAACTGATCCTTGTGAAACCCACCTGAGATCTCCTTCCAAACTGACATCATTCCATTAATAGCTACTCTGTGTTTGCAGTTGTTTAATCACTTATGTATGCACTAAGTGGTAGTTCAACCAAGCACGCATCTCTCCAGCTTACCTATCATTATCAATACCAAATTGCTTGTTTCCTGGAAGTGACTACTCCCTGAGACTCCACAGGAACTGGCCACCCCACCATAGTTCAGGATTCCACATGGAGATGTGAGTATGAAAGAATTGGAAATACTGGGGATGGACACTGATTTTTATAACCATCACAATTTATGTGACATTACATTAATTGGGGTTTTCTATGTGATTAGACTTTTGATAAAGGTAAATCTAAATAAATGTGATCATTGTTTCTTGCATGCTCCTCTAGTCTCCAGCAGTTATGCTAGCCCATAAAACATGGAGGTGTTTTAAATATTGGAGTAGCCATGGAGATCAGACTTTTATCTAATACTAGAATTTAAAAGGTGTTATCAGTATTATTCAATATCAAAACTACAAGAGGCTACTGCATCAAAAGAGGATTTAAAACATCAACAAACTCTGGTTCCAGGTTCTTAGCCAATGACTTCCACAGGTTCAGTGGTGTGACTTTCTTTCAAACGTTATCAGCAAACATGTACTGCTTGAATTGTTCACCTCCAGCCCTGAAATGTTTTATGGTTGGCATGAGTAATGGGTAAGCATTAGATGCCCATTTCATAGCAGCATCTTCTTCAGCAACAAGGATTCTGCCCTGGTATTTTGGGTTCGGAATATTGGCAAGAAAATGAGGTGGAATAAGTGTTCGAGCCATCCTCTTTTTACTGAATCTGGATTTGTACTTAAGTTTTGGCTCAAAGATTCATCAAGTGAGCATTGCACCCATATGTTTTAAGTTTCAGGTTCCCTTCATTATCTTCTTCTAATTTTTTCTCCCAGCTGTCTGTGCAGAGCTGGGACAGCATACAGAGGAAACCCACACAGCCAAACATCTTTCAACAACCAGTACCTAGCTTTTTCTTTCTAAACACTTCTGTTGCATGCATACACACACAGAAGCCACTTAGAGGTATCATAGAATATCAGGGTGGAAGGTCATCTAGTCCAACCCCCTGCTCAAAGCAGGACCAACACCAACTACATCATCCCAGCCAGGGCTTTGTGAAGCCTGACCTTAAAAACCTCTAAGGAAAGAGATTCCACCACCTCCTTAGGTAACCTATTCCAGTGCTTCACTTCCCTCCTAGTGAAAAAGTTTTTCCTAATATCCACCTGTAGTGAGGTGGTATGGTTCCCTGCCGCCCCAGGAGAGAGACCAACCCCCTCAAGATACCAGAGTGGGCGGAGCTAGTGAGCTCTGTGTTCGCCCCCCAGAGGAGTGGGCATCGACCCAGAAGTATAGAGGCTCGCCCTTGAAGCTCACTGGGAAAATAGCTGCTGGAGAGGCCAGATGCCTCTGGCCAAGGCCATGACCGGGGAGCACCAGTGGCCCACGGTACACGCACAGAGTTGCCAAGCCTGCCCCGTGCCAGCTACCTGGAGGAGCCCATGGTGCTGGACCCCCCCAGATGACACCACCCCAACCCAGGTACCTCAAGAAGGGGAGTCTGGAAGTATTCCGGGGCAGCCAATCCTAGTCTGGCTGCAGCACTGCCAGAGCCTATGGCAGTGTGTGGGGCCAGGCTCCCCACTAACACAGCAATGGGTCTTCTGCCACTGCTAGGGCTCCGGGCTGGGACCCAGTGGAGTGGGAGGGCCTGCATCCCCCCTGCCACCCAACTCGTGGATGACCGTCTCTCCCTCTCCCAGGCCTTTCGGAGACTTGGGCCTACTGTTACTGCTCAGCCCTGCCTGAGGGTCTGAGCACCTGACTCATTATTGCCCGGTATCTAGTGAAGTGGTGTGGTTCCCCGCCACCCCGGAGAGAGTCAAGCCCCAGCTAACATCTCTACACCAACCTAAACCTCCCCCACTGCAACTTGAGACCATTACTCCTTGTTCTGTCATCTGGTACCAGTGAGAACAGTCTAGAACCCCCTTCAGGTCACTGAAAGCAGCCATCGAATCTCCCCTCAGTCTTCTCTTCTCCAGACTAAACAATCCCAGTTCCCTCAGCCTCACCTCATAAGTCATGTGCTCCAGCCCCCCATTTGTCGCATTTGTGCACAAGTGACAAAGAGTCCTGTGGAACCTTATAGACTAACAGACATATTGGAGCATAATCTTTTGTGGGTGAATACCCACTTTTGCAGATCCAGACTAACACGGCTACCTCCTCTGACTTTTGTCCACAGTAATTCTTCTGCTATTCCCCTGAGGGGACATCAACATTGTTAATCTGGTATTTTTACACGGCAAGGAAAAAAGAAAGAAATCCATTTCTCTAGAAATCTGATCCACCTCCACAGAAAGTGGCCTCTCCCTTATCTGAGATTCAGTTTCGATGGAACTAACAGCGTACATTGAAGGGAAAACAGACAGTAGGTCCAAAAGCTGTAGCAATAAAATAAACAAGCATTCTCAATGTGCTGTTTCCATAGAGCTCTGTCCCCTAGCTACAGATATAAAACTCATTTCTGAATGCCTTCCTTCTATAATTCTGTCCCCTCTTGGAATCACTCTGTACTTCCCTAGGTGTGAATCACTCCCACAATGCATTCTGCTTTCTAATGAATGTGCATAGAATACATGAGATTTTGTTGTTTTATACGCTTCCATACTGGAATTTGTCAGACAATGAATTTGCCTTTTTAAAAATCAGTCCAGCTGTTTAAAGAAAAGCTTGCTTTGTATATGGAATAACGCAATAGAAAAAAGAAAAGTCCAAGGTCTCACTCCACTGAACTCTGTCCTTTACCATTCTTGATTACATTATGAACTGTGTAGCATTTCCAAAATGAAACAAATATATGTTCTAATTGAATGAAAATTAAAATAAATGTTGTCATAAATATAACTATATGAACTAAATTAAGATGGTATAAGAGATTTTGTTTCTGCAATGTGATTTTGTGATTCACAACTGAATATATAGATATTATAACCAATTTCTATTTTAAATAATTCAGTATTTCTCAAATAAACATCCATTCAGTGCTGTATCCTACTGTTTTGGGCCCAAACTATCAGCAAGTGATCCTTTAAGAGTCATCTATCTTTTATATTGCTGCCCATGAACACCTCCATATAGAATCAATAGGCTAATAGAAAAAGGCTAATGTAGTGCCTATCTTTAAAAAAGGGAAGAAGGTGGATGCAGGGAACTACAGGCCAGTCATCCTCACCTCAGTGCCTGGAAAAATCATGCAGCAGGTCCTCAAGGAATCAATCCTGAAGCACTTAGAGGAGAGGAAAGTGATAAGGAACAGTCAGCATGGATTCACCAAGGGCAAATCATGCCTGACTAACCTAATTGCCTTCTACAATGAGATAACTGGCTCTGTGGATGAGGGGAAAGCAGTGGATGTGCTATTCCTTGACTTTAGCAAAGCTTTTGATATGGTCTCCCACAATATTCTTGCCAGCAAGTTAAAGAAGTATGGGCTGGATGAATGGACCGTAAGGTGGCTAGAAAGCTGGCTGGATTGTCAGGCTCAATGGATAGTGATCAATGGCTCTGTGGTAGAGAGAATATTCCCCTCCTCTGAACACTGCGATAAAGAGGGGGGTCTCTCATACAAGACCAGATAACTGTAAGCTACTTTCCCAGCCTAAGTTAAATCCTTTCCCTCCAAAACCCACACTCTACGAGTTGGGAATTGGGATTCCGCTGCCACCACTCAGTAATCACCCCAAGACTATGGGGTGGGGTACCTTGACACCCCCCTCTCTCCCGTGAGCCACTTGAGAGAGAAAAGAACTCAGGCTTCAAGCCACCACTTCTCCCCCCTCCCTCTTGTACCGAGAGAGATGATATACAATCTCCGAGCCCCAGCCCCTCCTCCCTGCTCTCAGGAGAGAGACTCAGAGACTGAGACCTGCCCCCCTTTCCCGGGAGCTGGGTCAAATCCAAAGCTAAGACAACTTTAAGGGAATAACCAAACGCTTTTTATAACAAGAAAGGTTTAATAAAGAAAAGAGAAAACTTATAATACAACTTCACAGAAAAAAAGCTTTCTAAGCCCTCCTGGAAAGTTAGTGACACTTCAAATTAGGCACAAAGGTTTATGAAATCAATATGTTACTTACGGTTTCTCTAACTTATGGATATAGGAAGGAAAAAGAAAAAAGGATTTTCCATAGCTGGAAGATGGAGCCAGTCCAAGCTCCGGACAGAACTGAAACTGACTGCTCTTTGTCCCAAGAAATTTACATTCTTAATACGTCACAGCTTCTTTGGCTTCCTGTTAACCCCTTACAGGTAAAACAGCAAGTTAAAGGCACTTCACACTTATGACAGGCTCCATGTCTAGACGGCAGCCGGTATCAACCAGAGTGCCCCAAGGGTCAGTCCTGGGGCCAGTTTTATTCAATATCTTTATCAATGATCTGGAGGATGGTGTGGACTGCACCCTCAGCAAGTTTGCAGATGACACTAAACTAGGAGGAGTGGTAGATACACTGGAGGGTAGGGATAGGATACAGAGGGAACTAGACAAATTAGAGGACTGGGCCAAAAGAAATGTGATGAGGTTCAACAAGGAGAAGTGCAGAGTCCTTCACTTAGGACGGAAGAATCCCCTGCACTGCTACAGACTAGGGACCGAATGGCTAGGCTGCAGTTCTGCAGAAAAGGACCTAGGGATTACAGTGGATGAGAAGCTGGATATGAGTCAACAGTGTGCCCTTGTTACACTATTGCAACCAAATCAAGACAAAAGTCTTGGCGACAGATGGTACACTCAGAACTGCCCCTCAGAGTGGGATCTTCCGAAAGGAGCAGCCCCCAGCATGAAGGAGCTAGAGAATCGGCTCCCATCTGACCCCAAAAGCCCAGTGTAGAGGGTTTTCAGGGAAAGGCGATTCCTCGGAAGAGGTGGCTGCCTGAAACAGGGTGCAGTTTAGAGCAGCTTCAGAGATTCATAGTGGCTCCAGGATCAAGGACCTGCTAACAGCCCCACCAAGCAGATCCTGGGTGCATTCGAGGATCGAGGGCAGAAAGAAAAGACTCTTTTTATGAACTTTGCCATAGGAAAATCAGTAATGTGCTGACTAGAGGATTAGACAGCATCACGTACCGAGCAGTGAGAATGAGACGTGCTACCTAGGAATATTGTCCTTCCTGGTGTTTGTGAGACCTGCTCCCCAGCTGGTCCCAGAGGACAAGAGTGCAGCTTAGGTACCCATCCCTCAGTCCACTGCCCAGTTCCCACAACCAGGAGAAGAGAAAACAGGTGTGTGGTGGTGCAGTGCAACTCTGGTTTTTGTAATAGAAATTTAATGAAATAATCTGAAATCACTGGGACAACAGCAGCTGTTCCAGAGGAACAAATCACTAAACAGATGTCTGCAAGCATCTAACAAACACCATTTTTTTGGTGTGTATTCCAGGGCTGCAATTATTATGCTTGCAACATTATTACCATGATCACAAGTGGTATCAATCCTCCCATACAATTACTCAGTCTATGATTTTGTTAGCATATCAGAATTTATTTTAATACCTGGCATATCTCACCTGATGAATGCATGAACTGCTGAGTATTTTACCTTGTTTAAACTCTAATTCAGCAGCGACCTAGTGCATGTGCTTAACAACTAGAGGGGCATCCTAACCAGATCCTATTATCCACCCCCACATTCCCCGACTGAGTGTGGCCCAATGGCACTTGCAAAAGTTCACGAAACTCAGAAAAGTATTAGTGCCACAACCCTGAGAAATGGCCCCATGCCCCTCCTGGCTGCGTAAAGCCCCCGAAGAACAACTCTGCCCACTGCTAATGGCAATCGACAATGCCTTCTTCTGAGAAGTGCAGCTACCAAACCCATTGAAAAACGCAACAGCATGCCCAATCCTCCAGAAACCAACGCTCAGCCCTGAAAATCTCTCCAACTCCTGTCCTGTCTTCAACCTCCCTGGCTGTGCAGTAGCACCCACCATCCTCCAACACCATGCCACACTGGGCAATATCCACATCAGGGTTCAGACCAGGGCACAGCACAGAGTCAGCTCTAGTGGCTCTAACATGACCTCCTCATGGACATGGATGCACTGCTCACACTGCTGGGCCTCTCTGCAGCCTTTGACACAGCTGGCTACAAGGTATTGAAAACCGGCCCACAAGAGGAAGCAGTAAATGGGCCCAGCCTTAAAAGGGCTCCAATCATTCCTCCCCAGCATAACTGAGTGGAGATGGGTAACTGCACCAACCATGAGGGTTCCCGTAGTATCCTGGCTTCTCGTCAATACCTGCATCAGCCCACTAAGCAAGAGAGTCAAGTGCTTCGAGTTCAGCAGCCAGAACAATGTGGGAGATTCTCAGGTCTGTAACTCATTCTCAGTGAATAACTCAGTGAATGAAACCATGACACTACTAGGAGGTCAGAGTGTCTACAAGAGATCACCACCCGGAGGAGGAGCAGCTGGCTCAAGTTAAATCTTGGCAAGACTGAAGTGACAGTGGAAAATTGAGGCGAGGGATTGATTTGAATGATAGATGACATTTAAAAACACATTTCATACTGAGGATTAATTAACATTCTCTGCTGCTATACTTGCACTGCTCTTTGACTGATTTACTAATAACTATTTCTCATTTTGTCATCCACAGAGATTTCATACTAATTGTATTAAATGGACTGTGAGCTACTGAAATATTTAGAGTCAGTTGTATTAAAAGCAAAATATGCTTGCTAATAGAATAGAGAGATAGCTGGTAAATCAGTGCAGATATAATTCATCTAAAATCACTGAGCTCATAAGAACTTAATGGAAGAAATATCTCCATACAGTATTGTCATAAACATAAGGGTAAGAGAGCATGAAATCCCTCCTTTACCTGTAAAGGGTTAGGAAGCTCAAATAACCTGGTTGGCACCTGACTAAAAGGACCAATAAGGAAAGAAGATACTTTCAAATGGGGGATGGGAGGGTTGTGCTCTTAGTTTGTTCCCTCTCGGAGGAGAGAGGGACCAAGCAGGAAAAGAAAATCTCCTAAAAACCTACCTGAAATGAGCATCTAAGAATACAAAAATTGTAAGTAAAGTCAAGGAACTGCATTAGTGTATCTTTTGTTTTAGCTTGTGAATTTCCCCTATGCTAAGAGATAGTTTTATTCCTGTTTTTTGTAACTGTGAAGTTGACATCAGAGGGGAGTCCATTGTGTTTTAAATCTTTTATTACCTTGTAAAGTTACCTTCCATCCTGATTTTGCAGGTGTGATTCTTTTACTTTTTTTTCTTTATAATAAAATTCTTCTTTTAAGAACCCGATTGATTTTTAATGTTCTAAAACCAAAGGGTTTGGTCTGTGCTCACTTTGTTTACTTATTGGTTGATACACCTCTACCCCAATATAACGCGAATTCAGATATAACATGGCAAAGCACCGCTCTGGGGCTGCATTACTTCGTTATATCCAAATTCGCATTACTGCAAGCGGTTCCAAGAGGTTGCGAGAGGAAACCCTGACACGTATGCTATTGCCACCAAGAATGGGTGTGTAGCAGGCAGACTGATGCAGCAAACGGATATGTGAATAAACTGAAAGTCGGACTGTTTCTTCACTGACAACTCAGAAAACATTTCCATGCACCTACTGATTGATTTTTAAAAAATAAACACACAATACCACACCTATCCGGGGACTGGATTAGGTCACCTCTCAAGGTCCCTTTCAGGCCTAGGATTCTATGATACTTGATTGCACCAAGACATTGCTTCTCTTCATTCAGCATTCATTTCTCTTCCCTTGGCACTATCCCTTCAGAAGGCACAGAGTTGACTTCCTTATGCATTTAGCATCAGCACTAGATTCTACCTTTTAAAACAATCACTTTGTGATCTGTCCTGAGTATCAGTAACTTGTGGTCTATGGTCTATCCTATCCCTGAATTCATTTTATAATCAAGTGACAACAGTGTGTTACATTTTCAATACAATGTATGATTTCAGCAGCATTGTATTGAAAAAAAACCCGCGGTGACAGAGAAGGATGGGGAGGAATCCTTTCTGAACCCTGAACCAATCAGCTTCAGAAACAAGGGGAAGTGTTTAGCGTTTGGGAGAGCTGTGGCATGCTTTCAAAGGGCTAGGAGCTCTGCAGCTCACAAGGTTTAAGGCATGGAAAGGATTTGTTCACCCAGAGCTGCATGTTAGCATGCCTGGCCATCTGGGCATGTAGCCAGGGATCCTGTGTCATTCTGTAGGTTAAAAACAACAGAGAAAGAAACCCTGAGGCAAGGGGCTTCCCTCTGCAGGACTGGGGGCTGCACTGGGGGCAACACATTGGCAACTGCTGGAGTAACCCTGGGGTAGGTGGCAGTCTGTGGTTGGCACATTTGGAGGGAGCTCCTCTCCGAGGAGCGTTAGGAGCAGCACAGAGGGATGGAACTTCGCATGTAGCACATTCAGCACAATGGGGAACCAGCGAGGGACTCACCCCACACTCCTGCACACGCCACAGCCAACAGAGCATGGTCAAGTGACCGCAAGGAGACTTGCTCCTGTTCACCTTACACAGCAAGTCATGGCTTCCCCCACCACCTTGTAAGGCTAGGAGCAACTGAACTGATGTCTCCTTCAGGCCACCTCCACAGGCCAACCGCACCTTCAGTACACGTTCACCACATAAGCAGATTAGTCATGCTGACGTGCACGGCCATCCTCTCTCGCGACACACATCATCAGCTTTGCAAAATACTCGATGTGAAATGCACGGCTCAAATCAGCCTGTGTTTGGAAAGCTCAGATCCGGTCACATTAAACCAAATATACTGGAACACACCAGGACACATCTCATCAATTGGAATGCATTCCCTGTCCTTTACGCTCTCTTTCGGATCTTACAGCAGAGTACTTGTTTTAAACATAAGAATGGCTGTACTGGGTCAGACCAAAGGTCCATCCAGCCCAGTATCCTGTCTACCCACAGTGGCCAATGCCAGGTGCCCCGGAGTGAGTGAACCTAACAGGTAATGATCTCTCTCCTGCCGTCCATCACCCCCCTCTGACAGACAGAGGCTGGGGACACCATTCCTTAAAACAGCCAGCAAGACTTATTTTATAGCGATGAAAATTATTTCTACCCCCATCTCCTTGTGCACGTGAAACAACTAAACAGCTTTTCCCCAAATTTCCAGAACAATGAATCTTAGGGCAGAAATCAAACCTGTCCATGCTGAGAGGTGGCCGCTGTGTCCTCCCCGCCACTGGAGAGGGAATTGTTGGCCCCCCTGGGTCTCCACCGGCAGCTGCTCTGAGGGGGGGGGGGTAGCACGCATGCGGGATGCTGCACTGGGTCCATTGGGTTCAATAACGCACAGCATCATATCCGGCCCCTGCACACATGGGGCGAGGAGCAGGCACCTGCCTCCCCCCAGGAGAGGGGAGCTGAGCCCAGTGGAGGAGCTGCTGGTGGTCAGATGTTAGTTTTTGTGAGAAGAGTGAAGCAAAGTGGGCATTGAGCCACTCTGCCTTCCTATCATCTTCCATTACCAGCTCACTGTCTCCACTTAGGGTTGCCAACTTTTTATTGCACAAAATCAAGCACCCTAGCCCTGTCCTCCCCCTTCCCTGCGACTCACCCTTCCCCCATCCATCTCCAAGGCCCTGCCCCCACTCACTTCATCCCCCTCCCTCATTGATTGCTCTCCCTCAGCCTCACTTGCTGTTAGGGTTTCCTCCCCACTTTGAACTTTAGGGTACAGATGTGGGGACCCGCATGAAAGACCTCCCAAGCTTATTTTTACCAGCTTAGGTTAAAACTTTCCCAACGCCCAGATACCTTGTGTCCTTGGAGGGTCACTGCCACCACCAAGTGATTAGACAAAGAACCAGGGAAAGGACCACTTGGAGTTCCTATTCCTCCCAAATATCCCCCCAAGCCGTACACCCCCTTCCTGGGAAAGGCTTGGGAATAAAACCCTCACCAACTGTTACAGATGAGCCAGCTCCAAACCCTCTGGATCTTTAAAGCAATGGAAAACATCAGTCAGATTTTTAAAAGAAGAATTTTATTTAAAGAAACGGTCAGAAGAAATACCTCTGTAAAGTCAGGGTGATAGGCAGCCTTACAGAGTAACAAAAATATAAAAAGCACAGAGGAAACCCCTTTAACCTTAGTTACAAACAAACAACAGGGCTAAACCTCCTTCTAGCAAAGGGGAAATTCACAAGTTAGGAAAACAAATATAACTAACATGCCTTGCCTGTCTTACTTACTTTTTTTTTGCAATATTGAGACATATAGGAGGGTTGTTAGGAGAAGGAGTTGCTGACCTGATGCTTTTCTGCTTTTCCCCAAGAGCACACACACAAAGAGCACAAAAACAGACTCCCCCCTCCCCCGATTTGAAAGTATCTTCTGTCCCCATTGGTCCTTTTGGTCAGGTGCCAACCAGGTTATCCGAGCTTCTTAACCCCTTACAGATAAGGAGGAATTTTAGGCTACCCTTATGGTTATGACAGTTGCTTTCACCAGGCTGGGGCAGGAGGTTGCATTGTGGGAGGAGGTGAGAGCTCTAGCTGAGGGTGTAGGCTCCATGGCAGGGTCAGAAATGAAGGGTGCAGGTGGGGGCTCTGGGCTGGGGCAGGAGGTTGGGGTGTGGGAGAGGGTGAGAGCTCTATCTGGGGGTGCAGGCTCCATTGTGGGACCATAATTGAGGGGTGCAGGGTGTAGGAAGGGGCTCTGGGCTGGGACAGGAGTTGCGGTGTGGGAGGGGTGCAGGCTCTGGGAAGGAATTTGGGTGCAGGAGGTGGCTCTGGGCTTGGGCAGGGGGTTGGGATATGGGAGAGGTTGCAGGTAGTAGATTCTGGGTGGCGCTTACCTCCGGTGGCTCCCCAGAAGCAGCAACATGTCCCTCAGCTCATAAGTGCAGGAGCGGACAGGTGGCTCTGCACAGTGTGTGCTGCCCACAGCTCCCATTGGCTGTGGTTCTCAGCCAATGGGAGCTGCAGAGCTAGCACTCAGGAGGGTGGTGGCAGTGCTTAGAGCGTCCCTGATCGCCCCTTCTCCTAGGGGCTGCAGGTATACGCTAGCCGCTTCTGAGAGTCACACGGAGCCAGTGCAGGCAGGGAACTTACTTTAGCCCTGCTGCACTGCTGACCAGATTTTTAATGGCCCGGTCAGCGGTTCAGGTCACATGAAACATTCACATCAGGAGACAAAGTGATTCCAGAGATTCTGAATCACATGTGCACCTATGGAGTAAGTGGCCTCCCAGCTGCTAGTGTCTTACTGTCTGCACTAATTTTCCTTTAAAAAAATAAAAACACACACAAATATCAAGAAGATTTGCATAATAATTTCAGCAGAACAAGCACAGTCTCAATGTCTGAGAAAATTGTTAGGTAACAGCTCAACAATGACTAATTAAATAGCTAGCTGCTGATTCTGTAAAGTAATCCAGGCAGATGCTTTCCACTGGGTAATACCATATTCAACAGCATCATTAAATATTAGTGCTTGCTTCAACAGTCTTTTTCACAAAATATTTCCGGTAAGCCCTTGAAAAATGTATGTGTTTAAAATAATAGAAAATGAGATCATTTTAACAGGATTAGAGCATGCACCGAGCCCTGATAATCAGGCTCATTTACATAAAACATCCTGCATGATATTATATATATTTTCAGCTAGCAAAATAGAGTGGAAAAAAAAGAAGAGGCTACAAATCCTTGACCTATTCTTCTGAATAAATTCCTTGTTAATGTTATTCCTAATGAGGGAGTGCCACTGTTGCGAAAGAGTGATCTGTGAATAGTTAAGGCTTGTGTTAGCAGTGCTGGGATGGCTTGTGCTTTATTAATCGTAATTAGCTGTAATCCCCATTCCTTCCTGGTTTTACGTGGGAGCAGACAACACTGCTCTGTGTTCCCAGGCACCTGATGCTGTTGGTAGTAAAGGAAATTCTGAATATCCCAGGGGTGATGTTGAATAGGTGGGAATCTTCTAATTACCCATCTGCTGCAGCCCTTTTACTTGTAAAGGAAAGAAATCCTGGCAGTGTTTCCTCCTGGCTGGGCCCTGCTCACATTCCCTGGCCTGCCTTGGGGGCCTCTAGGAGTAAACCTGAGCTAATCTACGCAATGGGTCTAACCCCAAAAGTATCAAATAGCAACAAACAATGAACTCTTATATTAGTGTTAACGCACTTGCACTTAACTTAGAAAAACATGACAGCTTTAAAGGAAGGGGTGCTTCAATAATAAATAAATGAAACTTAACCAGCTTACATTTACACTGGCTGTGGCTGCCCCACTCGCTCCACTGAACGCCAGAGTGGTGGACACTTGCTTGTGTGGGGGTGTGCTGTGTGCATGGAGATCTAGAAATGGGGGACAGTGCTCTGTGGGTTCAGTAAAACAGTTCTGCCCAGGTAACAAGGGGCAGACTGATGCTAACTCGGGATCATTCCAAACTGCACAGCCCCTCTGGGCATGGGAGTCGTTATACCCAGAGACCAGTGACCTGGATCCTGGTCAGACCATCAGACCACTTGTCTCTTCTCAGACTCAGGGAGACCCCCCCCCACACACACACACAGTCCCCCTTCCCTGAAAACACTCTCCCAACAACACAGGAGGTTCAGTCAGTTCTGGGCACAGCAACCGTCTCTGCCCTGGGTCCCAGGACTCCCAGCCATAGCCCCTGTGCTTCCAGCTTGGTGAAAATCAGCAAGTAAGCGAGAGTGGGGGAGAGCGAGCAACAGAGGAAGGGGGGATGGAGTGAGCAGGAGGCAGTGTGTTGGAGAAGGGGAAGGGGAGGGGCATTGGGACAGGAGCAGGGTAAGGGAATTCAGTTTTCTGCTATTACAAAGTTGGCAACCCTCATTTTTCAATCAATGCTTAAAATCTTCAGCAAAAAGATCTCAAACGCCGTGCCTGAACACTGGCTTGTCTCACTCGTCCTATACAGCCTCAGTCTACTGTAGGACATCTCCATGTTGTGATAAACAGCTTCCCAATACAGGGAGCTGTGGTATGATTATGTACAGGAACGTAGAGAATCTACGTTCAGGAAGTGCATGATGAGAAAGGACAGCTTATGTGGAGAAAAGAATAAAGTGGGCATGTTGTCTTGGCTCTCTTTAGTCCTGCACACAGAACATGGTGTCAACTTTGGCAAGATGTGAAATCAGAAACTAAGAATACTGCAACTGAACCAAAACCTAAATGGTCTCATATCAGAGAACAGAACCCAATTTACTCGCAGGGAGCTTGCACAATTTACCCAGGAGTGGGAATTCAGTCATGCCATACCATCATCCTACCACATCCAATCATATAGCAATGCTGATCTGGCAGATAACATTGCTAAGATCCATTAATGAAATCTGCAAGCAGCAAAGGAAATGGATCGCAGGCCATTCCACTATGGAGCAACATTCCCCACAGAAGGTATTATTATCAGCCCAGGATAACACGATGTCAAGATGCACACCTACCTTGGTGCCTAAAGCCCAGGATTATGGCAACGAGCATTGCTGGAAGGTGTAACAGAAAGAGAGACGCGCAAAGGCCAAAGCCTATGATGACCACCAACCTACAACCTTCCAGAACTGCAAATAGGAGACATTACCATATTTCCTCAAGACAATTCATGGACTTGGAAACAGGCTATATGAGGTGAACCAAAAAAATCCTCTTTCATATAATGTAGCGGTGGATGGACATTTATTATACTGAAACCACAAATGCGTTTGCCACTACAAATACAAGACAAAAAGGTGAACTGGAGGTTGGTGAAATTTGTACTCCCTGAGATTCTACAGTCTGTTCCAATCAAAGGGATGGTTGCTGTGTCCAGCTCAGCCCTAGGACTGATTTTGTTGCAGGATCAAGTTGTTAACGAATTCGGGCTGGAAAGCAGCAGGCTGCTCTTCAGCCACAAAGATTTAATTTGCCAAGAAGAGTCATGAAAGAAGAGTCAAGAAAAGCAGCCAAAGCCTAAGTGAGTTTGTGCTTTGCATCTCCTCGGACTACAGAGCGGAGTCCTCTTTAACCTTCCTTCACCTTTCAGAAATGACAAAGATCTTATTTTCAGCAAGAATTTATGCCAAAAATATAGAAACATGAAAGGAACCATTTTCCCTTTATGAAGTATTATAATCCGGTGCAACTGATTATTAGACACAATTTCCCATACACGACTATTATAAAACATTTGTGGACCATTACAATCCTAACCATCACCTGACCACACCCTGCGAGTAGTTTCTGTAGAGATGAAAGGCAGAACTGAATTTGGAGACAAGAGCAAAAGGTCAGGTGATCTCATATGATCATACAGTATGTCAATTACAGGATGAGAGACTTTTGGAGGAAAGTGGATGAGTGAAGAAAGAGCGAGTGGAATCACTAAAGAGAACTTGGTCAACTCCAGTAGGGACCCACTTGTCACATTTCCCTTCATTGGCCTTTGTTCTTTTAGAAAGCACATTTCTGACTACAAAGTATCCCCAGTACATGCAGCATTTTTGATTGCATTAAATATGAGAAAAAAGGCCTGTGGAGAGTGTCATTAAGATCTTAAGATAAAAAAACTAGCAGCATGTGAAGAATCTGATGGCAACCTAATGAAATGAGATGTAGATTTGCTTTGAAGTAATGTCCAGGGATATCAGCCTGGTTACTTCTATTCAGCATCTTCATAATTTATTACTGCTGACTTTTACTAATTCTTAAAAGAAAGAAAATTCTGAAGCAGGCTCACCCTTCAGATCAGAAGTGAAAGAACTTGAGCTAAACAGAGCCTTTGAAAACACTAGTGCAAAGCAAAATTATATATTTAAAAATAAGTTTATTTGAACTGGATGGGGAGCTAGAAGCATCTCACCGATGATACTGTAAATGAGATTCAGGAAGAGGCATTTGCCATTGAAATTCCAATCTAACTATAGAAGAAACCTTCAGTAAGGCAGAGACTATTTAGGAAGGTGCTCAGAGAGCTTAACTCACATTGACTTTAGACTAGTCAGGGTCAGGAACTAAAAAAAAACACAAGAACATAAGAACTGCCGGACCGGGTCAGACCAAATGTCCATCTATCCCAGGATCCTGTCTTCCAGCTGCAGTCAATGCCAGATGCCCCAGAGCGAATGAACAGACAGGTAATCATCAAGTGATCCAGTCTGTCATCTCTTCCCAGCTTCGGGCAAACAGAGGCTAGGGATACCTGGCTAATGGCCATTGATGGACCTATCCCCCAGGAACTTATCTAGTTCTTTTTTGCACCCTGTTACAGTCTTGGCTTTTACAACATCCTCTGGCAAAGAGTTCCACAGGTTGAAAAGCATAAAATACTGAAATCCAAAAAAACTTGTTATGCCAGTAAGTTGGTCCCTATTCTATTTAGCCCACAAGAAGTTGGTCCCTCTTCTATTTCACTTTACAAGACAATTTCAATGATACAAAGAGCCAAATACAGCAGAGGAAGCAACCAGAGGAGATGGTGATAGTAACATCAGTCCCTTCATGTTAATGGATGTGCTACCAGAGATGTAGAATCCACCATGACCCTTGTAAATCGCATTGGACACAAGATTGCCAGTTAGCTTTAAATGAACCACAGGTGGATTAACAGCTGATCTGGGCTGTTTTGGAATCAGGACTGACTTTTGGAAGGGGGCATCAGCCAAGTCACACACAGCAGCCAGCAAGGATGGAGGTTAGAGCAAGAGAGAAACAGTAACTGATCATTCTCCCGATTGGGTTGGTGGCTATGTAAGGAGGAATGGGGGAAAGGAAGAGTTCTGCCTAAATGTAAGGCAGGGCCTTCATGCTTTGCCAATGACAATGAAGCCAGAACAGGAAGAATGGAAGAAGGTTAAGGATTGTTTCATTAAGACTGTGGAGGTAACATGTGGCAGACGAGTGGTAAAATGGGTGTTTTCAGAGCACAAGCTGGTGGTGGAAGTTGGATGTATGGGAGAAATTAAAAAGAAAGAAAATTAGAGTTTGAGGAAGCCGATTGTGCTAATGAAACAATCAGAACTGCATACCAATCATCAAAAGAATGAGTCTAACAAAGCAGTGCTAAGAATCATAGAATATCAGGGTTGGAAGGGACCTCTGGAGGTATCTAGTCCAACCCCCTGCTCAAAGCAGGACCAACCGCAACTAACTCATCCCAGCCAGGGCTTTGTCAAGCCTGACCATAAAAACCTCTAAGAAAGGAGATTCCACCACCTCCCTAAGTAACCCATTCCAGTGCTTCACCACCCACCTAGTGAAAAAAGGTTTTCCTATTATCCAATCTAAACCTTCCCAACTGCAACTTGAGACCATTACTCCTTGTTCTGTCATCTGCCACCAGTGAGAACAGTCTAGATCCATCCTCTTTGGATCCTCCTTTCAGGTAGTTGAAAGCAGCTATCAAATCCCCCCTCAGTCTTCTCTTCTGTAGACTAAACAATCCCGGTTCCCTCAGCCTCTCCTCATAAGTCACGTGCTCCAGGCCCCTAATCAATTTTGTTGCCCTCCTATGGATTCTTTCCAATTTTTCCACATCTTTCTTGTAGTGTGGGCTGCAAAACTGGACACAGTACTCCAGATGAGGCCTCACCAATGTTGAATAGAGGAGAATGATCACGTCCATTGATCTGTTGGAAATGCCCCTACTTATACAGCCCAAAATGCCATTAGCCTTCTTGGCAACAAGAGCACACTGTTGACTCATATCCAGCTTCTCAACCACTGTAACCCCTAGGTCCTTTTCTGCAGAACTGCAGCCTAGCCATTCGGTCCCTAGTCTGTAGCAGTGCATGGGATTCTTCTGTCCTAAGTGCAGAACTCTGCGCTTGTCCTTGTTGAACCTCATCACATTTTTCTGGCCCAGTCCTCTAATTTGTCTAGGTCCCTCTGTATCCTGTCCCTGCTCTCCAGTGTATCTACCACTCCTCCCAGTTTAGTGTCATCTGCAAACTTGCTGAGGGTGCAGTCCACACCATCCGCCAGATCATTGATAAATATATTGAATAAAACTGGCCACAGGACCGACCCTTGGGGCACTCCACTTGATACTGGCTGCCAACTAGACATGGAGCCACTGATCACTACCCATTGAGCCCGACGATCCAGTCAGCTTTCTATCCACTTTATGGTCCATTCATCCAGTCCCACATCTAGGAACAAAGAGCATAGGCCATACTAACAGGATGGGGGGGGCAGTGACTCTGAAAAAGAGTTAGAAGTCATGGTATATAATGAGCTCCCAGAATGACCATGTGAACCATGGCCAACAAACCATCCCAGCCCGCCAGCGGATTTCCCGGACAGGCCGCGTGCCAAAGGTTGCCAATCCCTGCTCTTGTTGATTCACAGTTATGGGAGTTGAAGCAAGAGCTAATTCAGGGAAGTCCTATGGCTTGTGTTCCTCAGGAAGGTAGATTAAGAATGATTGCAACGGTCCTTCTGGCCTTAGGTATCTCTGAATCATGATCACCGCTGGAGCTCTGGCCTGGAGAGCACAATGGGCACATTTGTGAGGAAAATCATTTGTTTTTCAGCATTGTAGATTTTGAGGCCAGATGGAACGTGTCACTGCATTTCAGTTTAAAACACAGAGTTTGTCATCACAATATAAAGAGTTAAGGAAAGAGATGTGAAAGAAGTACCATATACTTGTAATGTAAGACTAGCACTGCTGTTTGGAACAGCCTTTGTATTGCTGTATCATCAGATGAATCATTAAAGTGACCGTGGAGCTGATCCAAAGCCCACTCTAATCTTGGGAGCCTTTCCCGTGACTTCAATGGGCTTCAGATCAGATCCTATAATAAGAAGAGGATAGACTCTTCAGGTGTTTGATTTACATAGGCTATGTCTACACTTCAAATGTCACAGTGGCCTGCAGCTGCACCGTTCCCCTTTAGTGTAGGCACAGGGACAGGAGGGGATCTTCTCCTGCTGTAATAAATCCACCTTCCCAAGAGGTGGCAGTTTGGAAGCATTCTTTCATTGACTTAGCACTGTCTACACAGGGATTTAGACTGGCTACATGAATATGTTTGCAGGTGTGGATTTTTCAGCTAGGTCAATGTAATTGTCTAATGTAGATCAGCCCTTAGCTTTTCTAAGTGTCACTACTGTTGAGTAAGTCTAATTATCCTACTTCAAGCCCCAAACTATTACATGAACTGAATGATTTGAATAACAGTTCTGTATTTCGTTGTTTTCTGTTGATCACAAATTTCAATCTTTTTTTGGATTTCTTCAGTAATATATATTTAAAAAATAATTATAGGGACAAAAATGATTTTTTTGAAAAAAATCAACCATTTCTCACATACATTAAGTAATTTTTATTATATTCTAAGAAACTGAAGGAGTTTTGTTGTTGTTTTTTAAATAGTAGGGGTGTTTTTATGAATATTTTTAAAAGACAGGGGTTCACCAATACAATGATGCGATTCTATGGCTAAAATGCACTGCTGCTATGATATAAAAATCAAATTTTATAAAGTTACAATTTTTGACCATTTTTTTTTCTTTTTGCAAGACCCACATTTTGAATTCTAACTAACAGAAAAGAATGGCATGTGAACCTGCACAGGGCTTTCTGTAGTGGATTATAATACCTTTGAAGAAGATTTATTTAAACTGAAATGATGTTCACACATTGACCCAAATGCATATTCCAAACTGTCAAATGTTTGCAGTGATGAATACATAAATGTCAGTATGAATTATATTCTGAATCTTGAGTTTATTTTTAAAATATAACTATAGTTCAACGTAAAGGGACATGCATGACTATTGTAATAAAGAACGGAACATGAAAAGATGCAGACATTGCAAAACAAAACAAAACAAACCCACCTTTTTCTTCTCTCCCCCCCCCCCCTTCCCTGCACACATAAACTCCTTTTCATCTAGCTGGTTTCTCTCCTGTTTGAAAGAAGAGAACAGCTTTTTTGCCATAAAACATGCCTTCACTGGGCCCTTTTAACAACCCTGAACTCACTGGATCAGGCCTGCACACGGAGAAAACAGAAGTGATGTGATAAAGATGGGCAGTGCTACTTGCTGGAGATTACAGAGGGATGTGTCTCACTTCTCCCCAGATGGTGGTATTGACTCAAGATCGAGGATGAACATTTTCAGAAGTGACTAGGGATTTGGGATACTCAGGCTGAGGCTCCTTTAGTACAGGCTGGATTTTCATAAAGTGCTGATGACCCAGCCTCTCAAATCAGGCCCCGTGAAAGTCTCACGCAGGATACCCACAAGCACTAATTAGTTTTGAAACTCTTGTCTTTTGACTGTTAGAAGGTCTGCACATGCCTTGACCAAGGCAGTTTTACAATAAAACTACACAGTGGTTGTAGAATGATGCCTGCAGCTGCACCTGGGGCTAGCTAGCTCAGTCTCCAGGCAGACTAATGAACATACGTGAGCTACAGCTGAATCCTGCCTGGCAGGATGACCCGCCTGACTGCTGATAGGAACCAGCAAGCCAGCTCTTAAGCCCAGCAGCAGCAGGCGCTGGACACTCAATGCTTACACCTGTAGCTGCGATCACTGCTGTACCTGCCTTATTCTCAGTCCTGCTCCAGCCTTGTTCCTAGCCTTGCTCCAGGCCTGTTCCTGCCTTGCTCCCCTGCTCAGTTCCTGACTCCAGCTCCCACCCTTGGCTCTGACTCCTGGTTCTTGTCCCTAGCTCTGAGCACTAGCCACTGTTCTGACTAGTAGGGCTGACTGTCCATGGCCTGGTTGTGGACAGATGGAAAGTTGATAACTGAAGGGAGCAAAGACACCGCACTGACCTCCTTGAAAACTCCCTTTAAAACTCACTTCTGCCATGGAGAATGTCTGATGAGAGAAGTGCAGGTGATCTGTGATTGGCCAGGGGCTAGAATTTCATCCCAAATGTATCAATCCCTTGAGATAATTTAACAGTCATAGTCTCTTCTGTAACCAACACAGATACAGGGATTTCAAAACCCTTCACCAACATCCTCTCCCTATTTTGACTGCAACAAATAACTGTACCCATCCCATTGGAGGAAATAATGTTTTATATAAATTTGTACACACATTACATTAGGTGTATCATTGTGTTAGGCAGAAATTGTCGGCTTTTCAAATCAGAAGGCTCCCTGGGGAAAGGGGAGGCCAAAAATACTTTGTTAGATATGGCCTGGGATAACAGTCCCAGAGGTCAGCCAGCCACAGGGCTTTGAAAAGGACATTTGCCTTCATTACAAAAGGGACTGGTGACAGAGAGAATTTACATTTCAGTTTGCGAGGTTGGGATATTAACCACTTAGCTATAATAAATAATACTGGAAAATAATTACTTTTTCTGTTCCCCAAAACGTAGGCTTGTCTTCCTGATTAAATTAGTCATGAGTCAAGGTGCACTTCCACTGCTTGCATCCGACGAAGTGGGTATTAGCCCACGAAAGCTTATGCTTCAAAACTTTATAGTTAGTCTTTAAGGTGCCACAGGACTTTGTTACTTCATGATTAAAGTAATGAACACGGGCCATACACACAGCCAGACTCCGGCAGTCCTCAAACCCAGGCCAGTTGGTGCCACTACTCAATGAGGTGAAGGAGGGACTTTGGAAGGTGTCAGAAATAGCAGGCTATTATCCTCGTTTTGAACCAACACTAACTGATCACTACCACTACAGAAAGCCAGTGTGTTACACAGGGATATTCACCTGTGATCTCTCCAGGTACTTCTCGCCGAAGTACTCTGTGGTACTCTCCACATTAGTGTTCCTTCTCACAATTAATTACAAGAAATGGAAAACCCACATTGCAAAGCACTGCATTGGTAGATCAAAAGAAAACATGACAGAACACTGATAGTAACATCTTTTGCTGTTGGACTATGTACTAAAAATGAGGGAAATTAATTCAAAACAGGGGTGGCTCATATTCAGTTATTTCTCTTTTCCTGGTGATCATCAAAGTGACCTAACTTGTTGATCTAGGCTTGGACCTACTGTTTAGAGTTAAAGGACCATGACCAAGTACAGTAAAACCTCGATATAACGGACTAATTCGGGTGAGGGGGTGTCCGTTAAAGCCGAAAGTCCGTTATTTAATAATAAAAAAAAAACCCAAGCTGTCGGAGCAGCAGCCCGCCCAATTAGTCCGTTATATCGAGGTTTTACATTTAACTATCATATTAGAACAGCCGAAAAGCCACCGATTTTTTTTAAAAATCAAAACTTCAGCCGCCGCCCGGGGAGCGCGGCTCGAGCCTCGCTCCCCGGGGCTCGAGCCGCCGTGCTCCTTGGAGCTCCATCTGCTGCCTGGGGAGCGCAGCTCGATCCGCATTCCCCGGGGCTCAGGGCTCACTCCCCAGGGCTCGGGGCTCCAGCCGCCGCGCTCCCCGGGGCTCGCGGCTCCAGCTGGCTGCCGGGACCCGGGCGGCAGGCGGGAGCCGGCAGCCAGCCCGCCTGCAGGCGGGACCCGGGTGGGAGCCGGCAGCCAGCCAGCCCGCCCGCTGCCTGGACCCGGGCGGCAGCGGGGAGCTGGCACTCAGCCCGCCCGCTGCCTGGACCCGGGCGGCAGCGGGGAGCTGGCAGTCAGCCCACCGGCTGCCTGGACCCAGGCGGCAGCGGGGAGCCGGCAGTCAGCCCGCCCGCTGCCTAGACCCGGGCGGCTGCGGGGAGCCGGCAGTCAGCCCACCGGCTGCCTGGACCCGGGCGGCAGCGGGGAGCCGGCAGTCAGCCCGCCCGCTGCCTGGACCCCGGCCGCAGCGGGGAGCCGGCAGTCAGCCCGCCCGCTGCCTGGACCCCGGCGGCAGAGGGGAGCCGGCAGTCAGCCCGCCCGCTGCCTGGACCCCGGCGGCAGAGGGGAGCCGGCAGTCAGCCCACCCGCAGCTCCAACCCCGGCGGCAGCGGGGAGCCGGCAGTCAGCCCGCACAAACGGATTTCAGATGCATCAGACTTTCTGAAAAATTTTGTCCGTTGCATCCGAAGTCTGTTAAATGGAGATCCGTTAAATCGAGGTTTCACTGTATGCAGAGACGGCACCAACCTGCTGCACAGCTCTGGGATAAGAGAGCAGAACGTAGCTGGACATTGCTGGACTCACAGTATTTGATCTAGGAAGGTTTATAAGCACATTGAAATGTGAACCTTACATTTGAGAACTGGAGCAACAAGGACGATGTAGAACAGTGAGAAACTTCTGCATGACTGGAATCCTGCATGTCACATAGGAGATTTGTCAATACAGCGGGAAAAACCCGACAAAGTGCAAGAACTCGAGATATGTCACTTGGTAAATATAAATAATGTTTTCATAAAACATAGCAAATATATTCTTGCTCATCCCCCTGTTGTGCCTGGTAATGTATTGAAACCCAAAGAGAAGAGCTTTAAGTAACCAAATACCAGCTTAACCCTAAATAATCCTCCAACACTGAACAAAAACAGTTTAAGCTCCACAGAAAGAGCAGAACATTCAAACCAGAAACCCATTTAGTTTGATGTTAGCTAGGAACCTGCTGATAATGTAAATTACACCCAGTTACCAGCCAGGCAGACCCCACAGAGACCAACTAGTTAACCTAGGCTGGTCTGGCTGATAGCCTGGTGCACATGCCCTGGCAGCAATTTCCCATGCCACAGCCCAGTTACAGCCCCTGGTGTTGGTGAGGCAATGTGAGGGACAGGGCACCCCCTCCAGAAGATACCCCTGTAGAGCAGGCCTTCCCCATGGCCTCACATCTTTCCCCTATATACGGGGGTTGGAAAAGCCCAGGAGTGGGTGAGTGAAGGTGTGTGTGTGTGAGCGTGAGAGTGTGAGTGATACACTTGTGTGGCAAGGCTTCCTCATGGCCTCAGTGTTGTACCTGCACCCCTTGGGGGGAGGCATGGGAAGTGTGATAACAGCAGAGGTAAGGTTATTCCCCTCTCTCTTTTGCAGAGCTCACATCCTTTCTTTCCTTCTATTCTCTCTCCTCCTCCTTCCCCAGTGCATCCTGGGACCTGTAGCTCATGGAGTCAAGAGTACAGGAGCTACCTAGGAACAAACTCCAACACAAACTGAAGGAGCTATCAGCACCTAGCTGGATATAGCACTCCGGGCTTTTCCAGAGAGGTGGAAGCGATGTGGGGGAAATATTCCTGCTGGTGTCCTGGGCAGCTTCTTAACTCCTCCAAGGGAGGTGCAGTCAGTCAATGGAATGAACTCAACAAGTGTTGCCAAAGCATAGGAAAAAAACAGACACCTCAGTCATCTGCCAGAAGCATGTGTGACTAACCCAGGCCAGGTCAGACACTGACATTTGGGGCTGTTCCCTTAGGGCCCTTTATTAACCAGATGTATTCCTGACTGGGTGCCGTGCCATGCCATCTCTCTCCGGTCTCAGGCGTGGCTTTTCCTAGGTGCCTTTCAATGTGTAGCCTGCCACCCCATTTCAGAGAGATGAGTTTCAACCTTGCTTACAAAGTCATGCCAGTTCACAGAGGAAAGGAAAACGGAGGGGACCACGAGCCTGAGTTAGGAAAGCAATGCCTGCACCCTACTGCAATCTGTGAAGGCTCAGCACATGGAGAATACTTTGCTAGATGGCTCTCATCATACATTCAAGTGCTCTCCTGAATCGGGGCCTGAATCTGTGCAGGAAGAGATAGAAGTGGCAGGGTATAAAAAGAGAGAGAGAGAGAGAGAGAGAGAGAGAGAGAGAGAGAGAGAGAGAGAGAGAGAGAGAGAGCCAAATACGGAGGCACACAGTTACGGTGCCTCAGGAAAGGAGAGCTGAAGGAGCACCACTGTGCTTTATTGACTGCTCTTTCCTAAGCACCGTAATGTCCTTACAATCTAGCCTAGCCTGGACACATGCATGAGAAATCAGTCAGGCCAGGGATGCCTGCTGTGAAGGTAGAGCTGTCTTATTCTACAACAGAAAGGGAAGACAACAACACAGAGAGGAAGAGTGTCCCAGGTTCCAAGGCCAGAAGGAAACACTGTGATCATTTAGTCTGACATAAGAACATAAGCACATAAGAACGGCCATACTGGGTCAGACCAAAGGTCCATCTAGCCCAGCATCCTGTCTACCGACAGTGGCCAATGCCAGGTGCCCCGGAGTGAGTGAACCTAACAGGTATGATCGAGCGATCTCTCTCCTGCCATCCATCACCCCCCTCTGACAGACAGAGGCTAGGGACACCATTCATTACCCATCCCGGCTAATAGCCATTTATGGACTTAGACTCCATGAATTTATCCAGCTCTCTTTTAAACCCTGTTATAGTCCTAGCCTTCACAGCCTCCTCAGGTAAGGAGTTCCACAGGTTGACCTCCTGTGTTATGCAGGCTAAAGGACTCCCAAAACTGCAGACAGGATTCAAACCTGTACAGGCAAACCCCAGTGGATTTAAAGCCCAATACCTTAAGCACTCAGCTAGGAAATGATACAGCCACTTTTACTCTCTCCACTAAGGAAGCAGAGAGATTTGAGCTCACAACCACCACCACTGGAAGCACGAACTGTAACCCTATGCAACCAAGCCACTTTGTCCTCCTCCCACAGGTGGATTAGAAGGATCTCTTTCCTGCAACTCCACCTCAACCCCAGCAGCATGAAGGGGAAAAATGCAGCAAAATGTATTTTTCCTCTTTCCTGATTTTCCAGTGTTGAGTCTGGTGGAGATAAACGCAGGCACTCTGCTGAATCCTAGGAAAGAAGTCCTTACTCCTTGTAATCCTCCCATTTCTTTGTTGTAAGGTGAGGATCATTGTCAATCACTTTCCCAGCTTTGCTTGTTTTTCTTTCTACACAACAGATTTCATAATATCACAAACACTTGGCTCAGCTTCAGGGTATTAAAGGGTGCTCTCAGATGGTGCACGGGAACAAGATTCTCACTATTCCTCTTATTCTTCATCGTGGTTACAAGTAGCAGCTGTTGTCTTGCATGATCTGTGAGTACTATTTTGCTCCACATCCATATGTATTGAGATTGTTATATGAAGCTATGTAATTATTCTCCACTTTCCTAGGCAGATGGAATGTAACTTTAAATTGTATCCTGTGTACACACTTGTTCATCATCCTTTATTCAATTTCAACAATCTGAAAGGCTGCTGGAAGTGACTCTGGTTTGTGTTAGCACTAATTGCAGAGTTCAGTGATAGTGGTGAAATCTCCATCAGCTCCTTTCGTTTGTTACAAACTGATGGGAACATGTGAGACAGCAACAAATGAAGGCACCTTGTTTCTCAAAGCTTCCTTGTTTTCCTTCCTTTCCTAACTGTTTCTGAATCTTCAAAAACCCACAGAAGGCACTTTCTCTGCATGCAATACTGAGTGGTAATGAAATGTAACACTGTATGAAAACTGTGTCTGTAGCACTATAGAAAATCATATTTATGGCTAATTACATTTTGTGCATGCAGCTTCACAGAATCAGAGAATATTAGGGTTGGAAGAGACCTCAGGAGGTCATCTAGTCCAACCCCCTGCTCAAAGCAGGACCAACCCCAACTAAATCATCCCAGCCTGGGCTTTGTCAAGCCTGACCTTAAAAACCTCTAAGGAAGGAGATTCCACCACCTCCCTAGGAAACCCATTTCAGTGCTTCACCACCCTCTTATTGGAAAAGTGTTTCCTAATATCCAACCTTAACCTCCCCCACTACAACCTGAGATCATTCCTTCTTGTTTTGTCACCAGGAGTGGCTCCAGGCACCTGTGCAGCAAGCCATAAGGGGTGGCCTGCCGGTCGGTATCAGTGCAGCAGTCAGGTGGCTTTTGGCGGCATGCCTGCGGGAGGTCCACCGGTCCCTCGGATTGAGCGGCATTTTGGCAGTGGGTACGTCGAAGCTGAGGGACCAGTGGACCTTCTGCAGAAACGGCGCCAAATCGGCGGGACCAGCAGACCTCCCACAGGCGTGCCACCGAAGGCTGCCTGACTGGCATGCTTAGGGCAGCAATAAACATAGAGCCGCTCCTGTCTGTCACTTGCCACCATTGAGAACAGCTGAGCTCCACCATCTTTGGAACCCACCTTGAGGTAGTTGAAGGCTAATATCAAATACTCCCTTACTCATCTTTTGCAGACTAAATAAACCCAATTCCCTCAGCCTCTCCTCATAAGTCACGTGCCCCAATCCCCTAATCAATTTTGTTGCCCTCTGCTGGACTCTCTCCAACTTGTCCACATCGCTTCTGTTGTGTGGGTACCAAAGCTGGCCACAATACTCCTGGTGTGGCCTCACCAGTGCCGAATAGATGAGAATTATCACGTCCCTCGATCTGCTGGCAATGCTCCTACTGTTACAGCGCAATATGGCATTGGCTCTTTTGGCATCAAGGGCACACTGCTGACTCATATCCAGCTTCTCATCCACTGTAATCCCCAGATCCTTTTCTGCAGAACTGCTGTTTAGCCAGTCGGTCCCCAGCCTGTAGCAGTGCATGGGATTCTTCTGTCCTAAGGGCAGGACTCTGCACTTGTCCTTTTTTTGGCTCAATCCTCCAATTTCTCTAGGTTACTCTGGACTTTATTCCTACCCTCCAGCGTAACTACCTCTCCCCCCAGCTTAGTGTCATCTGCAAACTTCCTGAGGGTGTAATTCATCCCGTTATCCAGATAATTAAAGATGCTGAACAGGAACGACCCTTGGGACTCTCCGCTTGATACTGGCTGCCAACTAGACATCGAGCCATTAATCACTACCCATTGAGCCCAACAATCTAGCCAGCTTTCTATTCACCTTACAGTCCATTCATCCAATCCATACTTCTTTAACTTGCTGGTAAGTATACTGCGGGAGACTATATCAAAAGCTTTGCTAAAGTCAAGATACATAACATCCACTGCTTTTTCCATATTCAAAGATCCAGTTATCTCATCATAGAAGGCAATCAGGTTGGTCAGGCATGACTTGCCCTTGGTGAAGCTATGTTGACTGTTCCTGATCACCTTCCTCTTCTCCAAGTGCTTCAAAAGGGATCCCTTGAGGACCTGCTCCATGACTTTGCAGGGACTGAAGTGAGGCTGACTGGTCTGTAGTTCCCTGGGTTCTCTTCCTTCCTTTTTTAAAAAATGGACACTATATTTGCCTTTTTCCAGTCATCCCGGACCTCCACCATCACTATGGATTTTCAAAGATGATGGCCAATGGCTCTGCAATCACATCTGCCAACTCCCTCAGCACCCTTGGATGCATTAGATCTGGACCCATGGACTTTGTGCATGCCCAGCTTTTCTAAATAGTCCTTAACCTGGTCTTTCACTCATTGTTTTGAAAATTCAGCCCTCTATCACTTTGAATTCCAAAATAATTTCCCCAGACGGCTATATTGCTGGTCCATTCATTATTCCAGCGAAGTAGTAGCATTTCTCTGAGCCTGAACATAATTATAGTCATGAGTTGGCCCCACAAATCTGGGAAAATTCTTTAGAAGACAATCACTGAGATTTCTCTCATTGGCATATATTATAACGGAAACACTGAAGTAAACTCCCTGTAACACTGTTCCTCTCTCCCCCACACTGTCTACACCATTAACATGTCTATCTCCTTTTTATGAAGCAAATAAACTCTGACGAACTTGAATCATATTCTATCAGTCAATCTGTCACTGAGACTAAGCAACAGGTGTTCAATTTGCTTTAAAATATGGTGAAACTTCATATGCAAACTCAAGGGTGCTATAAACATGAAGTGTGAATAATAATATTGAAATAGCACCTTTAGTTATGATATTTATGTAAATAAGGAATGTTCATATGAAAATCTTTATTCAATTTTTGATCAATTGAAATGAAACACCAATAGAAAGAATTTTAAAGACATATGGCTGCTCAGTATGAAGGTTAAAGACCAAGAAATGTGTGCTTTGAATTTATTTAAAAAAAAACAACTTTTTTTCCATTCTGTCCTGCAAACTTCCTTAGAGGTTTTTAAGGTCAGGCTTGATAGAGCCCTGGCCGGGATGATTTAGTTGGGGATTGGTCCTGATTTAAGCAGGGGGTTGGACTAGATGACCTCCAGAGGTTCCTTCCAACCCTAATAGTCTATGATTCTATGAACTGATTGCACTCAGACCATTGGCAGACAATCATGCTGCAGATTTCAGTGCATAAGATCTCTCGTTTTGACAGAAGTATCCTTAAAATATTGTCAAATGTATCTGCTCTAAGTGCATTAGTGATTGGGTATGTTTCTCCATGCCAGCAGGAGAATGCTGAGGAATACAAGGGCATCTGCTTGAGCATTGTTAAGGTGTTTAGAGACAGACCCATTTCCAAAGTCTTCCCACAGACAGGAGGCCCCTTTGGAACACAAGAAATAGTCCAGATTTTGAGAATGAGGTCCGGTTATTTATTCCAGAGACTACACAGAGTGAAATCCCTTCGCTTGGGCTTGTCATTCAAACAACATGCACAATATAAAACAAGAAAACAAAACCTGATGTGTTGCAACAACAAATCTGGGAGAGGAGCAGACCATGGAGCAGGAAAAGACTTCCTAGAACACTTCTATGTTTATAGGTCCAATCTATGATGGAGGCCTGGATTCTATCAATAATGTCTATTGTGGCAGGGCGCTGGCCAGGAGTGCCTGAGCCAGCCCTGCCGGCCCTTTAAGAGGGAGCAGAAGCCTGCAAACCTCCCTAGCAGAAAGGCTAATCAGCCACCTGGGCTGCAGGGCAATTAGCCTTGAGGGGTTGCACCTGGTGGCAGCCTTCTCAGGGGGTATAAAAGGCCTGCCAGGAAGCAAGCCCAGTGTGGTGGGGATGGTATAGAGTGTGGTGTGGTTTGAGTGATTCAGAGCTGTGGGTTTGAGCTATTCAAGAGTTGCAAACTGTAAGCTGGAGTATACAGAGTCTGTGGAGCTGTGAGTTGTATACTGAAGGACTGGACAAGCTGTATGTATTGGTGGTGGGGCCTGCACTGTGAATAAAGAGCACTGTTTGGAGCAGAGAAGGGTTTCCTGCCTGTGTTCCTGAGAGGGGTGAGAAGGCGGTCTGTCACAAGTGGTGTCAGAGGTGGGATCGCTACATCAGCAACCCAACTGGTGGCCCAGAGATGGAGGGAACCCTGCAGTGGCTCGTGGAGCAGCAAAAACAGACCCAGCAGGCCATGCATGCCTTGCAACAAACCCACCTGGAGATGCAACAGGCTCAAGCCGAGCAGCAGAAGACGCTGCAGGACTTTATGAAGGAGCAAGCAAAGACCCAGGCAACTCTCCTGCAACACCTGGTGAGTCAAGGGGCAGGAGAGGGCATGCGGCCGCTGGGCTGGGGACTCTGTAAGATGAGCCCGGCGGATGACCCCGATGCTTTCCTGGGGACTTTCGAGAGGGTGGCCACCACAGCCGGGTGGGAGCGGACCACCTGGGCCCTCCGGCTTGCTCCATACCTCGCGGGCGAAGCCCAGGTGGCCTACATGGCCCTGGGGAATGCAGAGGCCCGAGACTTTGATATTGTGAGAGCGGCCATCTTGGACCGGGTCGGCTTATCTCCGGAAAAATACCGCCAGAAGTTACGGGCAGCCCGCTAGACGCAGGCGGTGCGGCCCCGGGCGTTTGCCCAGAGGCTGAGGGACTGGGCGACGCGTTGGCTGAGGCCGGAGGCCCGGTCTGGGGAAGAAATCATGGACTCCCTGATCTTGGAGCAGTTTTTGCTCAGCCTCCCCGAGACTGTCCGTACCTGGGTCAGGAGGCACCAGCCGGAGACGGTGGAGTCTGCGGTGCGCCTGACCGAGGAGTACGTCGAGGCAGAGGGACCTCGGGGAGAAGACCGACCGCGACGGGTCCGGGATTTGGGGCGTCGGCCCGTGGACTCCCCTCCGCCCAGAGGGAAAAGGACTGATGGGGAGCCCAGGGGGGTGCCCGAGAGAGCGGCCCGGCTTACCTGCTGGCAGTGCGGGAAGCCAGGGCATATTAAGAGAGACTGCCCAGCCATGGAGTGCGACTACTCTAACTGGTGTGGGTGGACGGAGGTTTGGGGGCGGAAACCGCATAAGGGGATACCCACTCTGCGGGTACAGGTGGGAAGGAAGTCCCAACCGGGGGTAGTGGACTCAACCTCTCCCTGTACGCTTGTCCGCAGAGCGTTGGTACGCCCCGAGTGGCTGATCCCAGGGGCTACCATGGACTTACAGTGTGTCCATGGAGACAGGAAGACCTGTCGGGTGGCCCAGGTCCCCCTGAAAATCAGCGGACGATTCCGCTGGAAGCGGGTCGGGGTGCCAGAGGGGTTACCTTGCCCCGTAATGATTGGGCGGGACTGGGGCCCGGTGGGGGGAATGAGGCCCCGGGCTGCCCCGAGGCCGGGCGTGAGAACCCGTAAGGGGGGCTTGGCTGAGCGAAGGGGCGGGTCTCAGCCCCATAACCCAGTGAAGGGTCTAGCTAGCCCTGAACGACGGAGACTAGGGCAGGAGGTGAGCTCCACAGAAGAGGAAGCCCCAAGCTCCTGTGAGAGTCAGGGAGAAATTGAGGCCGGGGAAGTTGCCCTGTGCAGTGAGGCACCATGTGAGTGGTGTGAGCGCCGAAGGGCACAGGGACGGCTGATACCCTGCCTTTCATGTGCGAGGCTAGTAGTAGGGCTCTCCGACGCAGCTGCAAGGGAAGCTGAGGCAGAGGAAGCTGGCCCTAGCCCCAAGGAGCACTGGGAGCGGTGGGAGCCACCGACTCCCTGCACCCTATGTGAGGAGCAGAAGGCAGAGGGACGGACACTTCCACCCTACTGTCTGCTGTGTGGGAGGTATTCAGCTGGCCCTAACCCCGAAAAGCAGGGGGGCAAAGTACCACAACCCCCTGCCCAGGCGGCGCCTGTGAAAGAGGCGAGGGCAGAAAGTAAAAAGGCAGTGGGATTCTCTGCCACTGCCGGACATGACACCCCAAAGCCTCAGGACCATGCTACTATGGTGAGAGAAATGAGGAGAAAGGGTTCAAGGGCCCTGTTGGATTCAATTGGAGAATATTGAAGGGTCCGAGCCCAGCCCGATGGGGCTAGGCTAAGGGGGGAGGTGTGTGGCAGGGCGCTGGCCAGGAGTGCCTGAGCCAGCCCTGCCGGCCCTTTAAGAGGGAGCAGAAGCCTGCAAACCTCCCTAGCAGAAAGGCTAATCAGCCACCTGGGCTGCAGGGCAATTAGCCATGTGGGGTTGCACCTGGTGGCAGCCTCCTCAGGGGGATAAAAGGCCTGCCAGGAAGCAAGCCCAGTGTGGTGGGGATGGTATAGAGTGTGGTGTGGTTTGAGTGATTCAGAGCTGTGGGTTTGAGCTATTCAAGAGTTTCAAACTGTAAGCTGGAGTATACAGAGTCTGTGGAGCTGTGAGTTGTATACTGAAGGACTGGACAAGCTGTATGTATTGGTGGTGGGGCCTGTACTGTGAATAAAGAGCACTGTTTGGAGCAGAGAAGGGTTTCCTGCCTGTGTTCCTGAGAGGGGTGAGAAGGCGGTCTGTCACACTATTAAATGTCCCCAAACTTGGTGATGCAGAGTTAAGCTTGCTCAGTTGTGCCGTATAGTCTTTCAGCTCAGCTACACTCAAACATCTTCATATCCTGGTATTCAAAGTTCACAGATTAATGATTCACAGACATCAAGTCCAGAAGGGACCATCGTGATCACCTCCTGTGTAGCACAGGCCACAGGCCTTCCCGAAATAATTCCCAGAGCAGATCTTTTAGAAAAAAATCTGATCTTGATTTTAAAAAATGGTCAGTGATGGAGAATCCACCATGACCCTTGGTAAACTGTCCCAGTGGTTAAATTACTCTCAACATTAATAATGAGTGCTTTATTTCCAGTTTGAATTTGTCTAGCTTCAACTTTCAGCCATTGGATGGTGTTATACCTTTGTCTGATAGATTGAAGAGCCCATAATCAAATACTCATTCTCCATGTAAGTCCCTAGAGTCTATATCAAGTCATCCCTTCATTTACTCTTTGTTAAGATAAAAAGACTGAGCTCCTTAAATCTATTACCATAAGGCATGATTTTTTAATTCTTTAATTATTCTCATGGCTCTTTTCTGAACCTCTCCACCTTATCAGCATTGTTATTGAATTGTGGACATCAGAATCGGACATAGCATTCCAGCAGCAGTTGCACAGTTCCAAAAAAGAAAGGCAAAATAATCTCTCTGCTCCTACTCGCAGGTCCTCTGTCTATGCATCCCATGATTACATTAGCCCTTTTGGTTACAAATCACATTAGAAGCTCATGTTCAGCTGATTAGCCACCATGACACCCAAATCTTTTTCAGAGCATTGCTTCCCAGAATAGAGTCCCCAATCCTGTAAGAATGGCCTGTATTCTTTGTTGCTGGTTACATCTGGCCATATTAAAACACACATTGTTTGCTTGTGCCTGGTTTACCAGGCAATCCAGATTGCTCTGTGTCAATAACCTCTCCTATTTATTATTTACCACTCCTCCAAATTTTGTATTTTCTGTAAATTTTATCCGTCATCGTTTTATGTTGTCTTTTAGGTCACTGATAAAATGTTAAATAGCATAGGTCCAGAAACAGATCCCTGTGGCACCCAACTAGAATACATCTGCTCAATGACAATTCCCCATTTACAATTACATTTTCAATCTTATTGCTTAGCCAACTTTTAGTCCATTTTATCTGCCATGTTAATTTTACATCCTTCTAGTTTTTCAATCAAAATGCCATGTGATACCATGTCAAATGCCTTACAGACGTCTAAGTATATTACATCAACATTATTACCTTTATCAGACAAACTTGTAATATAAAAAAAGATGCCACGTTATTTGTCAGGATCTATTTTACATAAACTCATGTTGATTTACATTACCCTCCTTTATTTATTTATCAATCAGGTCCTGTATTAGGTTCTAAATTATTGTGCCTAGCATTGATGTCAGACTATCAGTCCTATAAGTATCCAGGTCACCTCATTTACCCTTTTAAAATACCAGAACACCACCATTAGCGTTCTCCCAATTATCTAACACTTCCCCAGTTTACTGAAAATCCTCGTTAATGGTCCAGTAATCTCGTCAACTAGCTCTTTTAAAACTCTTGAATGCAAGTTATCTGGATCTGCTGACTCCAAAGTGTCTACCTTTAACAGGTGCAGTTTAACAACCTCCTGGGATACCAGGGAAATGGTAAGAGTGTTATCATAATCATATAATGAGACTACCTCATCTGTTTTGTCCCCAAACATAGAACAAACATATGTATTCAATCAACATTTCTGCTTTTTCTACATTGTTATTGATAATTCCACAATTTCCATCTAGTAATGGACCGATACCATCATTAGGATTCTTTTTGTTCTGAATACACTTTAATTCTTTATTACCCTTATCTCTTCTGGCAATAGAATTTTCATGGTGTCCCTTTGCTTTCCTTATCAATTTTCCACAATTCTTAGCTTCTGATTTATATTCATTACTCTCAACTTCCCCTTTCTTCTATTTATTTTTAAATAGCTGTTTTTACTTCCCTCTAAACCATGTCATTTTTTAAGCCAATATGAGCTTCTTCCTCAGTTGTGGCATTTTAGCTTTTGGGGCATCTAGTAAAGTGTTAAGCAATTCCCAATTATTATTCACATTTTTGTTTAAATTCTTCCTCCCAGCTAATTTGGCTCATAACTGTTTTTCCTTTACAGAATATTGCAAAGGGCAGGCAGACCCAGGGGAGAAGACTAAAGACCAAATAGAAATGGCGAGGTCATAGGGGTGAGGTCATAGACCTTTGAGATGGCCAGCCCCAGGAAGCCCACAAGCTCAGTCACTGGTGGGCACAATTTCCAAAGATCCAGCAACTCTCATGATTTAGCCCCCAGGTGAGGTGTCAGCCTGGGAAACTTCATCCCCACTCCTTGCCTTTTCTCCCTTTCCCCACTCACTATCCCAGACCTCAGAAACCTTAATTGAAAGCGGTACACGCCTGTGAAGTGTTTCAGTTTTGAGGAGCTGCCAAACAATTTAGGTGATGACTTGCTGACCAGCTCCAGACAGAGATCATCCTGATACCAGCTCACTCTGTTGACAATATCGTAGGGTTACCTCATTATAAGCAGAGTTAAAAATGAGGCAAAGTTAATGGGTTTTGTTCTTCACAACATAATGACAAACGGTCAAAGAAAACAAATCTCAACTTAATGCGGATTAAGTTGCAAACAAAATATAAAAAATTACAATGAAGAACATGGTACAGTATCTATCTTGGTAAAATTCTATTTGCAAATTAGACAGATAGTCAGCATTTTATTAATTGCAACTATATTTTAAGCCCTATTCTAGTAAATGCTAATAAAATCACTGGAAACCCGTAGGCAGTTGTGATTTGCTCATAACCAAAATTATGCTGTGAAAATAAAAATAGGCATTATCAGATCATGTACTGTGGGTTAAGATGAAATCTCAAGGTCAATATCACATTTATATAGACCTTACAGATAAAATTGTTCAAGTGTACCATTAATATTCAGAGAATAATATACGTTAAGCAAGGCTATTAACAATATTGTGTGAATAGTCAAAGACAAACACCTTGGTTTTTGCCAAGGAAAATTATGGGCATTTATGAATTATTTATTGAGATATAAGCATGTTATTTACATCCAGGATATCAAATCTATTAATGCTGACTGTGCAATTACTTTTAAATGATATATGTAAATATCATACTTTGTGTCTACATGAGTGTGTTAACTTATTCTCCAAAGAAAACGAGAAGAAAAAAACAAGAGAAAGACTTCATTACCATGAAATAAAAGGAAGAGGCTGGATTAATGCAGATGAAATCCCAGCTCTCTAGTAGCCTCTATGCCCACTTATCATAATCCAGAATCAATAAACAATACTATCTTCTTTGACAACATAAAATGCAATCTCTGTCTTTCCAGTTATTTCTAACTAACATGCTTTCAATAGCTAACGTCCTATTCCCCCAAGAACTCTAGAGTGTAATACATGCATATGGATGATGAACAGCAGAGAAGATATCAAGGGGATTCCACCAAGCCTGCTACAAAATAAAGACTCAGACAATGAGGATAACATTTATAAGAAGGACCAGATTTAGGGGCAGACTTCCCATGCAAACGCTTGGGGCACTGGACTTGGGGGCGACAGGCTTGGAGTGCTGTTTTTGTTGTTAGCAACAAAAGGGAAAATGGAATGTTTGAAGTAAAATGTTTTAGGTATTCTGTATGTGGATTCATTTGTCACTGACCTCTTAGAATGTTCTGGACGATTGTAGAATTTCGTGGAACTTTCCAGATTTTTTGAGAACTACATTTTCCTCAAGCCTCCTATAATGTTGTCAGCTATGCTCTGGTGGGTATATAAGGGGGAGGGTGGGGTGGAGCATCACCAGTCAGTCTTATATGAAAGGGATAAATTATGCATGCAAATCATGCCTATCCTTCACAACCTCCTTAGGCAAGGAGTTCCACAGGTTAACTGTGCGCTGTGTGAAGAATTTCCTGTTATTTGTTTTAAACCTGCTGCCCATTAATTTCATTTGGTGGCCTCTAGTTCTTGTGTTATGTTTAACTTTTCCTTATTCACTTTCTCCACACCACTCAATGTTATATACCTCTATCATATCCCCCCTTAGTCTCCTCTTTTCCAAGCTATAAGGTCTTCCCTGTAGCTGTTCTGTGCCAGTGGGAGAGAGCTCTTCCATCAACATAATTCAACTACCCCCCAAGGAGTGGTGGTAGCTGTGTCAGTGGGAGAGCATCTCCCACAGACATGGCACTGTCCACACAAATTATTGAATGTTCCAACATTTATTATTAACGATTTTTTTTTAAGTTTTTCTGACAAAACACTTTTGTGAATTTGAGACCCATTCAAAAAAATGTTTCAGTTGAGACAAAAATACCTTTCTGGTGAAAAAAGGTTTTGTCCACAATAAATAAATAAATAAATAGATGTTTGGCCAAAGCTACCTATATCATCTACCACTGGCTGTAGGAGGGGAGCTTTCCCTCTGCATTACATGCCGATTTCTGCTCTCAGAATCCTAAGCCAGCTTCTGCCAAGGCCCCAGTGCTGTGATCGACAACAAGCAGGAGAGTGGCTGCACCCACACACTATTGGTTATAGGACAGAAGCCTAGAAACTCATTTCCTGAGATAAGTCTGGAAAAAGAGACCGTGAAGGAGGGAGGCTGCTGGATTGGCAGTAGGTGGCAGCCAAGTCACATTTGGAAATATCAGCTGGTTTTATCTAATAGCGTGACAGGTTCATCTCCTTAGAAATACATGAACAACATCATGAGGCACTGGAACCCAACGTTGCTTCCTTTTTAGCATATTGGCAATAAGGAGCTTGGTCAGCTGCTATAATTCATGAAAACTCAAAATAAGAAGTAAAATGCAACCTCTGGGATCATACTGAGCAGGCCCTGTGTTTTCCTACATCCTTTTTTACTAGAACTGGATTTTGTAAGAGGGGTTTTTTGATCCACCAGTAGTTTTGAGTCACTTTTTTCCTATACTCTGGGGTTACGAGATCCAGATTCAGGTTTTGATTTTCAAGCCATCAGAAGCCAAGAAGCTCCATGCAAATTGTCAGTACTACAATTACAGTTACTGAGTGTGCAAACAATGAAATGCAGGTACCATACTTACCCTAACCCAAAATTAGGCCAGACCCTGCAGTGAGACCCACAGAGGTGAACTCCTGTGCTCACATTTAGCATGTTTGCAGGAGCAGTGTCACGCTAATTCTGACCACGACAAACCCCCTCTCCCTACAAACTTGTGCTTTTCAGCAAATGTGCATTATCAGAGCACTGTACTTTGAGCCTGCATCACTTTCATCATATATATTGAATTCTTTTACCAGAATTAGTGTACACAGAAACACAAGCATTACTGTCTCCCAAGTAAAGCATTGTGATAAAGTTTTCATGCTAACAGCTTGGAGTGCTCTTAATGGAGCCTGCTAATGCCCTCAAAATACTGCACTTCTTTTACAAAATGTATATTTTCTTCTCACCAAAAGAAAGCCAGATGGCAGATACTTGGTATAAGGAACTCATCTGTTCTTCACTGATTTCGTCTGGCAAATTTGATGGAGTATTATTAGCCTCTTCCCAGGTAAAGCTGCATCTGAGATCCCTTTCTAAGGCTAATTTTGACTCAGCACTTCCCTTGGGAAGTTATATATATATATATAAATAAATACAAGCACAAGCACTGGCAGTCCCAGGTCAACTGTGTAGGCACTTTAACATTTACAGGCTTAAAATTGCTCCTTATAAGTTTGTTGCAAATTGTCTAACATTTCTGACTCCCCCTAGCAACCCAGGTAAAGCCCTAGCTACACGGCAATACATACAGAGATTTGGACAACAGTGTTTCTCTCTCTAATCCTACTGACAATTGCTGGCCTTGATCAGGAATCCCTGGGTGAGGTTTTCTGGCCTGTGTTGGCAGGTCTGACCAGATGATCTAATCGTGGTCCTTTAAGCCTACAGATCTCTGAAGATGCTGATGGTGCTCTTACCACTTGCCAGTGAAGCTGGCTGCATCCTACACTAGAGCGAGTGGCTAGCTGCCTGCAAATGAGCAGGCCTGAAGTCAGTCCCGCTGCTCCAGGAGCTTCTTAACAGCTCTGGGCTGGCGTCATCTGGGGAAGCCAGACCCAGAGACTCCAGCCAGGCCATCCTACAGCTCTGTTGTACTGAAAGCATTTTCTGTTCAGTGCCTTGTCTCTTCAGTGCTATGATATCACCCATGCAACAGTTAGGTATTCAAGCTCGATAAATGTCTTTTGAAACTGTCTCACCAGATACTTAGCACATTCCTCCAAGTGTCTCTGTGACTGTTTCAAAGATGGAAACTTCTAATACCTTTGACAAGAAAAGTGATTTAAAATTACCACTTAATATACATAAGTCTAATATACTGGTGTGGAAAATGAAAATTGCTACCCTCACATCTCTTTACTTGTGATATTTTTAATGCATTAGCAGAGCACAATGCCATTAAACCCACCACTGGATTTTCTGTGTCCTTACTCAGGAACAAGTGATTCGGGGAGAGTCATAAAACCTATAAGAACAGTTCATGCAAAGCATTGCAGGTGTGAAGAAAGGGGATTAATGACCACATCTTTCCGTCAATAGAAGAGACTCATTGACTAAGAAGGTCCAGCTCCATTCTCACCAAAAGGGCAGTAGTGGAGAATAGATCACATTGTTGCTCAGTTTATTAGGGAACCATTTCAGAGCTTTCCTACTTTAGCATATTTTTGTCAGCTGGCTTTAATAATAAATAAATAAATGCCCAGGTCTCCCATTCCAATGGTCTGTCCACTAGGCCACATTACCTACAAGGCATTTTTTTCCCCACAGTACAAGATTCAGGTTGCTGAAATTCATTACACTTGAAATCTATCTAATTTTCTCAATATTGGGTGTTCTATTGATTTGCTGGACTAGGGGACTCAAGAACACAGAATCTTATGCGGCCATAAAATGAGAGCTTGATAACAAACCCATCATTTATCTTTGCAAGTCCACATAGGCTTAAACCATTGGTAAGTTAGTGGCTAAATCAGGGCATGTGCTGTCTTAAGTCATTTCTTCACTGGGAGATAAAGGGGAAACAGCAAAGACTTAGAGGGTTCTGGAAAAATACCTGAAAAGCTCACAGCTCCATCTCATAAAAATCACAAGGGGTTTCCTTCAGCTGCCTCAATATGCAATTGTTGCATCTCCTCAGCGGTGCTTTAAAAATAAGGGCACATGCCACTCAAACCCGCGGAGGTGCAGCTGCACACCTACCTCAGGCCATGTGAACAGGACATTGAACAGGATACTAATCTATTAGAGTTCTTTGAAGGGGTCAGCAAACATGTGGACAAGGGGGATCCGGTGGACATAGTGTACTTAGATTTCCAGAAAGCCTTTGACAAGGTCCCTCACCAAAGGCTCTTACGTAAATTAAGCTGCCATGGGATAAGAGGGAAGATCCTCTCATGGATTGAAAACTGGTTAAAAGACAGGGAACAAAGGGTAGGGATAAATGGAACTTTTTCAGAATGGAGAGGGGTAACTAGTGGTGTTCCCCAAGGGTCAGTCCTGGGGCCGATCCTATTCAACTTATTTATAAATGATTTGGAGGAAGGGGTAAACAGTGATGTGGCAAAGTTTGCAGATGATACTAAACTGCTCAAAGTAGTAAGGACCAAAGCAGACTGTGAAGAACTTCAAAAAGATCTCACTAAACTAAGTGATTGGGCAACAAAATGGCAAATGAAATTTAATGTGGATAAATGTAAAGTAATGCACATTGGAAAAAATAACCCCAACTATACATACAATATGATGGGGGCTAATTTAGCTACAACCAATCAGGAAAAAGACCTGGGAGTCATTGTGGATAGTTCTCTGAAGGCATCCACGCAGTGTGCAGCGGCAGTCAAAAAAGCAAACAGGATGTTAGGAATCATTAAAAAAGGAATAGAGAATAAGTCGGAGAATATCTTATTGCCCTTATACAAATCCATGGTGCGCCCACATCTTGAATATTGCGTACAAATGTGGTCTCCTCATCTCAAAAAGGATATACTGGCACTAGAAAAGGTTCAGAGAAGGGCAACTAAAATGATTAGGGGTTTGGAACGGGTCCCATATGAAGAGAGATTAAAGAGGCTAGGACTTTTTAGCTTGGAAAAGAGGAGACTAAGGGGGGATATGATAGAGGTATATAAAATTATGAGTGGAGTGGAGGAAGTGAATAAGGAAAAGTTATTTACTTGTTCCCAAAATAGAAGAACTAGGGGCCATTCAATGAAATTGGCGTGCAGCAGGTTTAAAACAAATAAAAGGAAGTTCTTCTTCACACAGCGCACAGTCAACCTGTGGAACTCCTTACCTGAGGAGGCTGTGAAGGCTAGGACTATAACAGGGTTTAAAAGAGAGCTGGATAAATTCATGGAGGCTAAGTCCATAAATGGCTATTAGCCGGGATGGGTAATAAATGGTGTCCCTAGCCTCTGTCTGTCAGAGGGGGGTGATGGATGGCAGGAGAGAGATCGCTCGATCATACCTGTTAGGTTCACTCACTCCGGGGCACCTGGCACTGGCCACTGTCGGTAGACAGGATGCTGGGCTAGATGGACCTTTGGTCTGACCCAGTATGGCCGTTCTTATGTTCTTATGTTCTTATGTAACCCTGCAATCATTGTGCGGTTTGACTGTTACTAAATAGTTGCCGACTTTCCGATTGCAGAAAACTGAGCATCCTTTCTGTGCCCCTGCCCTCCCTCTCTCTGAGGCCCCGCCCCCACTTCCTCCATCCCCCGCCCCTCCGCCACTCGCTCTCCCCCACCTTTGCTCAATCACTCATTTTCAGTGGGCTGGGTGTGGTGTGGGACTGAGGGGTTCGGAGTGCGGGGTGGGCTGTGGGAGGGAGTTTGGGTGCAGGACTAGGGGTGTGGGCTCAAGACTGGGGCAGGCGGTGGGGTGCAGGCTCTGGGAGGGAGTTTGTGTGAAGGAGGGGGCTTAGGGCTGAGGCAGGGGTTTGGGGTCCAGGAGGGAGTGTGGGCTACAGTGTCTGGAAGCAGGGTCAGGGCTGGTGTATGGAATTAGGGTGCAGGAGGGAGTTTGGGTCTGGGAGGGGGCTCAGTGCAGGTGCAAGAGGTTTAGGGTGTGGGAGGAGTGCGGCTCTGTGCACTGCCCCCGTCCATAAGTGCTGCCCCTGAAGCTCCCATTGCTTGCAGTTCCTGACCAATGAGAGCTGCGGAGCAGCACTCAGGGCAGGGGCAGTCCCTGTGGCCACGCCTCTGCTTAGGAGCCAGAGGGAAATTCCGTCTGCTTCTGGGATCCACGCAGAGCCGGAGCAGGCAGGGAGCCTGCCTGAGCCCCACCGTGCCACTGACCGGACTTTTAATGGAGCCGCCAGGATCCCTTTTGACCAGGCGTGCTGGTAAAACACCGGACACCTGGTAACGCTCTGTTCCTATCTCCAGTAACAAGCTCTAGAAGCTAAACCACCCCCTCAGCTACACCTGTGCAGTCTGATTGACTTCGGATTTGCCCTCGCTGACCCCTGTGTCTCCACTGCTGGGAATGGGGCTGCACACATGTGTGGTAAGCAGCAGCTTGTGCCCTGCTTGACTGTCTGGGCGCAGAGCATTTGCAGGGCTGGCAGCATGTTTGTATACAAACTGGGTATGGAAACCAGAGAGACATCATGGCTATCTGTTCAGAACTCGCTAGCCTGTAATGTATTTACCTTTGTATTTACCTTTCTGTAATGTTATCATTCAACCCCACAAACCCCAGCAGGTCAAAGTCAAGGCTAAATATACATGAAAAGAAAATCTCAAACATTCAAAGCTAGGGAAAGTCCCATCTAGTCCAGTCCCCTGCACTCAAGGCAGGGCTAAGTATTATCTAGACCATCTCTGACAAGTGTTTGTCCAACCTGCTTGTAGGGGGGTGACTACCCCACTCTGGGGAAAAGGGCTTAAAATAGACCAAGAAAGGGTTGTGGCTGGGAGCCTGATTGGGCAGAGCAGCCACAGCTGTGGCTGGTTCAATTATGGTCCAGCTGGCCCTGATAAAAGGGCTCAGTTTGGTGCACAGAGGGAGAGTCTCCTCTGTTTCCAGAGGCAGACAGGCCTGGCTGCTAGGAGCTTGACAAGGTACCCAGAGGGAAGTAGGGCTGGGGCAAGGCAGGAGGAGCTGAGGAAGCTCTAGCCTAGAAACCCCAGGCTGCAGGCCAAGGAGAAGGCCCAACAACGGGAACTGGGGATGCAGGGGCAGCCCAGGGCTACTGAGATGGAGGCAGCAGGCCAAATCCTCCTTGCTGGTGATGAGTGGCAATTATACTGCAGTCTGCCCCAGTGAATGGGAGCAAGTGGTGACTGGCAGTTGCCTAGAGTGAGGCAAGGTGGGGATAGGGAGGGAGGGTTCCTTAGGGAGGGGAGACCCTGAAATGGGTGGTACTGCAGGGGTGCAGCACCCCAGGTAAGAGGGCACCGGGGTCCAGGAGAGACATGGGACCAGCAGCAAGCGGGACATCGGCCTGCAGAGGGCGCTCCGGACGCTGGTGTGAGCTAATTCCCAGATGGACCAGCAGGAGGTGCTGCGGGGTGAGTCGCCGCGCTGTGGGGTGAGTCGCCACGCTGCTACACTGCTCTTAAACATCCACCATGAGGGAGATTCCACAATCTCCCTAGGCAATTTATTCCAGTGTTTGACTTCCAAAGTCTGCGCCCATAGAGGTGTCCTGAGAAAGCCAAACTCACACCACCCTCCTTGAATAGCTGAAACTCTCAATGCAGTGCAAACATAAGACTGGGGTTTGGAGCAGCAAAGTGCTAGCTGTGGTGACAGTATGCACAACTGAATGGGGCGGACGGGGCCAGCACCCTGGTGTCAGCAGATAGACCCACCACAGAGGTAGAACTGCAGCAGGGATGTGCTTGTGGTCAGGAGGCACTGGAGCAGATGGTGGTTTTTCATTGTTGACAAGGCTGGCTTGAGGCACAGGCACTCCAGGCTCATGCTGAGGGTCCCGGCCACTGGAACCAAGGTTTACAGCAGAAGCTGAGCTTTGGATACATTTCTAGACCTCACGGGAGCGAAGCAATGTTTAAAAATGTGCCCCAAGTATAACCAATGCAGTGACCTCTCTCAGTCTGCAGAGTGACTGAAACAATAGCTCCCAAAGGGGTAACATCATTACACATCAGAACATAGTGTTAACTCCAGGGGCTACTGCTGTGGGGAGCCAGATACTACCCCCCCCCCCCCAGAGGAGGGCTCTGGGTGGCAGGTGGGGAAGGAGGTCGTCCCTGCAACATCCTGCCTCTCTGGGAGCAGAGGGGAGCCCCCTACTGCCCCAAGTGGTGTCTGGGGCATGGGGGACCAGGGCAGATGCAGAGCCATGAAGGGGTGCCAGCGTTGTGTTTTGCTGAAGGTTCCAGATTTCCTTCATCCGGCCCTGAATTGAATTGTTCTCAGTTGGTATTGCACAAAGCAGAACAGGCTCCCCTGTGTGCTCCTTGAGCGTAGGGCTCCAGAGAGCTGAGAGCTAGATGGGGTGTGCTGAGGGCAAGAGCAGAACAACAAGGGCCAGAGCTTCCCCCCTCACGCTGGGCCTGGGCCAGTCTGTGCTGCTCACGGGACTGTGGCTGGTGATCGGAATGATTTGCTCCTTTGCATGGAGTAGACTCGTGCTCAAAAAGGGTGAATGCCACAGGACCTCTTCTACCGGTAGCAATCAGGGGATGCCCTTGACTATCTGTATGAATATATACCAGTTACCAGCAGATGTATCTCGCATGTGAAGTATTGTATGGATCATCATTCCAAGTCTATTACATGTATGGAGTAACTATTATTGCTCCTTACAGGCCCTCCAGAGGTATAATTGGGAGGCTGTGCCTATAACACTTTGTGCAGTAATCCCCCAACACTAACCAGAACTGGGCAGAATCGGTACCTTTGATGAAAAATCTTCAAGCAAGAGCCAATCCAGCAGTGACAAGAACTCTACACAAAATTCCCCTACAGCTTCTGCTAGCTATTGTGGTATTCTTCACTTCCTGGCTTACATTTTATGTACTGTTCTGGGCTGTGAAACATTAGATGTCTTTCAGTCCAGTGTCGCAGGCAACGATCCCTTCAGATCAGTCTCTTAAGGTTGTAAAGTACTTTGGGATCCATCTGGATAGAAGCATGACAAGAGACATTTATTATTTACTCCATTTTTCACTGTTAAGTAGCTGCCATGTTCTACTCTAGGGATGGCTACATCTCAGCTAGAGATGTGACAAACAGCACAGTTTATGTATTGTTTCTTCTACATTAATATAGTCCCACTGAAGGCATTTTGAATCGCTTGGAGAACAGGAACATGACAAGGACAAGGATAGCAGCTAGTCCCATGTGCACGGCGCATCAACGGAGACAATCAGCATTCAGCATGGAATCAGTCCTGTAACTTGTTATGCAAGCCCTTCATTTTAAGACACTGTGGAATATAATGAGTGAGATAAAGAGGGACAGTGTCCCGGAGTTGCTGTGAAAGGATCTAGTCAAAGCTGTGCACAGATTTTGCAAGACTGAATTTTCCCCTGGCAATGTGAAAATTACCATTCCAATGAGAAGCACTTTTAAGGTGAGGCCCTGGAAATCCATCACACTATTGTCGAATGGGGTCAGCCTCTATATGCAGGCTCGTTAGCAATGTGCCATTGTACTGCACATGCTCAAATGCCTCTGACATCTCAGTTTAATGTCACTGATGTCGAGACCCTGTGGTGGTGGGTCACCGATCTTTAAAATTCCTGCAATCAGAGTACAGAAAGCCTGGAAAGAGACGTTTCATTGGCTTGGGCCAATATAATGTATGGTAAAATAGTAATGACGTGTGGTTCTCAGCATCAGTGTTGTGTGAAGGCCGATCTTCTGGATCAAACTCTTTGGGACGGATGTTGGTCCTTAGGATCCAGCAATTTCATGAACCAGAGACATTCTGAATCCTCCATGGTAGATAACAGCTGCTCATCAGTCACTGTTGTTTCCCCCTGGACAAATCCTAGATGCCCTCCATGATATGATCTGGGCTGTAGGCTCCTCCAATGCTCCCCAAGAGGCTCTCGCAGACTGAGAAAGGCAGAAATCCTGAAAGTTTCTGGGGAACAGTCTCAAGCTGATATTGTTCTACTCTGAGGACTCAACCAGTGATTCCTCATTCTGTTCTCCTAGGGCTCTGCTACTGCAGCTCATCTGCAGGAACTCCAGACCCATGGCCAGACTCTGCTGGCTGAGCAGGGCCCTGCTGTGACCTGTCTAAGACCCGCTCTGGACGCTCTCTGTTTTCAGAACTGAGTCATGGCAGGAAAAAGCCCAAACTACCAGACATGTTGGCTCAAGAACTCCCGACAAGGAATAGCAAACCACAGACTCTGAACTAGGTCTTGAAACAGCAATCCACCGAGCACAACAAAGTCTGGGATACTTGAACTGTGAAGAGGTGCTGGGAAGACGCTAGAAGAGAACTCCAGTCTCCATTTCCTGCACACACTGCTGAGCCTGAGATGGCATTTGCACCACATACAGCCCAGGCCAGGAAGCGGCATAATGCTGCCAGATTGGTAGAGCACCCTCACCAAAGAGCGCAGCGCAGCAATGCTCCCTCTGGAAGAGCGCACAGGGGTGTTGAGGGGCAATGTGCACCACTGCTCCCGAGAAATACCAAGGGAGAGCAGATTTAAAAATGCAAACTACTCCTATTCACACTGCATATCAGACCAGCTCGTATTGCCTGGAAGCTCTGCTCCCCTTACTCGGGCAAAGCTCTCATTGAAGCTAACAACCCTTATGCATTCCCTGAAATTCCTTTTGTTTAGGTATCCACAGTATCACCTAAAAAACCAGCTGTTCCTCATGCCACTCATGCATGAGAGGTGCTCCCTGCAAACATCTGCAAAGCTACTGCATTGTCTGCCTTCAGACCCCCACCTTAAAATTCTCCTCTGCTGTGATGCCTACAATAAACTCAACAACAGTTACACTGCTGATGTGCTGTGACAACAGGCTACCACCAATAGTGTCTCCTTTTACTCTCCATCTGGTATTTCTTATCGTGTACATAGACTCTGAGCTCCTTAGGGTAGGGACCCACCTAGCACACAGATTCTGATCCATGTCTAGGGCTCAGAGGCATTAGTCTAATACAGATACTAGCTAAGAACAGCCAACACCTGCAACCACTAAAGCTAGGATTTCAAAGTTAGGCCTATGCTATTGTAGATTTAGGTTTGCATGAACCTGATGGAAATAAGCTGTCTGCAGGTAAATCATGTATTTGCGAGCCCAAAAGGCCTCGTGCGCCTCCCTGGCTACATCCATGGTAGGTAGCTGATACGCAATTTACAAATGTGCACTGTACAGAGATCTGGCTTGCAAGGCAGCGCTGTCTTGATGGGAGGCCATGTTTAGAGATTGTTAGGTTCCGTATAGATATACGTATTTTTATACAAGTTTTACCAATTGTATTTTATCATTTTATCCTGTTTGTCCCCATCCTTCCTCACGAGGTTCAGATGCTAATCTAATAGAGGCAGCAAGTCATTCCATTTCTCTTAATTCTTCTGGCCTCGTCAGCCACACATCTTCAGCTGGCAGTTGTTTTGCAACTTTCACCTACAGATAAAGCTTGGGAATTTTCTACATAGGGAGCAATTGTAAGAGAATCTGAAGTTTCAAAGAGCATATGCTAAACCTTTCTAAGAAACCAAAACCACTTTTTTCCTGTTATGCAGTGTTAGGGTTTGCTGGCTTCAAACCAAAGTAAGTTGGACAGTTTGTTAAAATAATGGATTATAGACTAAGTCACAGACTTATAATTAACAGCAAAAAGATATTTTATTAGTATTTTGCTCTATTTGATTGAAGGCAAAATCTCATGAACCCTGCCATGACTGGGCTCCACATGACTGTCAAACAGTTGGTGGCTGTGTAGAAAGACTCGTTGAACTGAACAGCTGGGATCCCTGAAGCAGTAGTAGCACTTGGGGCCTGAGTGTGCTAGGCACTGTACAAACTCATCGGGCGAGAATTTCTGCCAGCACAGAGTTCACAGTGTAAACCAGGGGTGGCAACCTATGACACACATGCTGAAGGCAGCACGCAAGCTGATTTTCAGTGGCACTCACACTGTCTGGGTCCTGGCCACTGGTCCGGTGGGCTATGGATTTTAATTTAATTTTAAATGAAGCTTCTTAAACATTTGAAAACCCTTATTTACTTTACATACAACAATCGTTTAGTTCTCTTTTATAGGCTTATAGAAAGAGACCTTCTAAAAATGTTAACATGTATGACTGGTACATGAAACCTTAAATTAGAGTGAATAAATGAAGATTCGGCACACCACTTCTGAAAGGTTACTGACCCCTGGTCTAAACAGACCAAAGGCAGAGGGAAGTAACCTGTCTGATGTTGCTTTCTAGTCAATGGCAAACTAGAAACAGAACCTGGTATCCTGTCTTGCAGACCACAGCGCTGACCACTAGACCCTGCTACCACTCCTGGAAGGGGAGGTGTAACTTCCCCTCCCAGTGCCTCAGGGCTGATCTGAGAGAAAAGATACCTTCATTCCTGTTCACTCCTGCCAGATTTCGAAGGTGAGTCAACAGCATCTCATGAGCTGAATGCTGCTGAGAAATCCAATGCTGTGCATACAGTATGCATGGCCGGCGCTTTCTCTGCACTTCCATATCACCCAGAGCCAAAGATCTCAAAGTGTATTAGAAATATGCATACATTAAAGGGTCAGTTTCAAATTTAGTCCAATGGCTTCCATAAATCATGAGGCTGGCCTGTGTGAGTAGTACAAGCCTCCTTCATTGGTGCACCTATTCAGTAGGAACAGACCAGGGCTGTTTGCGACTGCCCACAGACAGAGAGCATTCTTTAAAACCAATATAGGCCTTGTAAAAAGGGCAGCGCAGGAGACTGAAGCCCTTTCCTTATCCAAAACTCAGGTATGCCAGATAACGGCAACAGATTAACAGTCCTTCCCACCACCCGGCCTCATACGCCACTGTCAGAGCCAGTTCTTAGATTCCGACGGGGTCAAATGCATTCCCACCTGCCCTCTCTGCAGAGGCTGCTGATTTGTGCCAAGTGTGAGAGAGCTTCCTGTAATCTCTCCAGAAAAATTAAAGGTCAAAACTTCATTTCATGCCGGCCAGCCGATGAGCGGCTGGTGCTGTTAAAGAATTCCCTCAGGCTCTGAAATTTGTGGCATGCAGAAGTCATTGTGCCCTTTGGACACAGCACTATTCGTTTGTATAAAGCACAATAATTGCCAAGATCCTGCTGTAAAGACAGCTGTACATCTTTGCTCATTCTCAGTGCACTGGACAGGGTCAGTTTTTCAATGGACTCCCATTAAATGTGCCCCAAATCTTTACATGAACATAGTTACTGTTACTGTTTTACACATGTGCACCTAGCGACCCCAAGCAAATCTGGGGTCCCACTGTCCTAGGCATGGTAGAGATACACTGGTTGGGAACTCCTTGGGGCAGGGTCCATTCAATTAATGAGACAGGCAAAGCATGGGAAAAGGATTGATTATTACCTTCATTGTACAGATGGGGAGCTGAGCAATGAAGTGACTTGCTCAAGGTCAATCAGGGAGCCAATGGCACAGCTGGGGAACTGAAATCAGATCTCTCCAAACCAGGTCCAGTGTTTCAGCATGGCCAGCCTTTCTCTATGTGACTCCAAACATTAGTACGCAGACAGTTCAGGATTTACATGTGTATTGCTCCATTCTGCGCACACCAACAGCTGTGTCCACAAAGAGAGTAGGATGGAGAAGGTGTGAACTGCTTGGTGATCCCAGCTGAGTTCAAGGCCTTGGAACACTGCAAGTTTTCAGGCCTCCTGAGTCTTAGAGGAGATTAGCTGCACCCCGGAGGAGCCTTTATAAATTTCAGCCATAAGAGCTCCATATGCCTGACATCCCAGATTGCCACATTCATCCATACATGCTGGTTGTCCAGTGGACAGGGAGGTGGTTTAGATGGTCCAGGTTCGGTAAACCACATCTTCACCCTGTCCCAGCAACTGGTGTCCAATCATTGTGCAAGCATCCACCATCTTCATCTGTCCGAGGCAGTAATAAAGTCCACCTGCTTCGATGCAATCCAGACATCATTTCCTCAGCATTCCTCAAAATCTCTTTCCTACCACCCTCTTTCGACATGCTACCTTCACCTCATTCCCTTCATTCAGCCTCTCCTGGTTTAGATGCACGCAAAGTGGAGCTTCCTGGATTTGTCAGCCACATCAAGGCCTTTGATTTCCATCCTAATACTTTCCTTCTGAAATCTATAAATAAGATGAAGACTTGTGGCACCTTAGAGACTAACCAGTTTATTTCAGCATAAGCTCTTATGGGCTACAGCTCACTTCATCGGATGCATAGAATGGAACAGAAGTAAGATGTATTTATATACACAGAAATAAAAAAAAGCTGTACATTAGCATACTATTAGAAATCTGTTTCTTTGTGTATCTCCTCTTATGACATGAGGATTTCTCATCTCAAACACGAGTAGATGTTGTACCTGGTGTCTCTATCACCCATTCTTCTGCCCCATACAGCATTGTGGGCTGCACCATAGCACTATACAGTTGGACTTTTCATACAGAACTCCTGAAATGTGATTCCACACTCTTCCAGCACTTCTCAGACTTGACAGCCTCTCAGATTTAAGCTTGGTATCTTCCATGACCCACTGCAGGTGCAATTATGGAGGCTTGTTGAAATTTTAACCCAGTGTGGACTGAACTTCCATAGTCACTAAAGCGGTTAAAGTAGTATTTAAATGGTAAAATTAATTATTCCCCATATTCAGAGTTAATTTTGAAGAGTCCTAGAAACAGCAGGTTTTCCTGTCTGAAGGTTGAATGCACAGAATATGCACTTTCTCTAATGGAGTCTCTGGTTACAGAGAATGACACTTTGTTCTTAGATGAAAGCAGATCAGGATGGCCCTCAAGAATCTGGGACCTTTGATGGTCATACCAAAACCAGTGACAAATATGCCAAAATGACGAGGCTACGTTGTTCCAGACTGGCCTGCAGATGGCAGCTTTGTGCTACCACAGTTGGCGCTGGATGGAGCCCACCGCATTTTTCCTCTCTTCTGTTTTCCTGGGGAGGGGATTTCTTAGCTTTTACCTTACATCTGTGCAGTTATGTTCACTGTGAAACACACTGAGTTCCAGCTTCTTTCTTATGGCTGCAGTAAAACATACTCCAGAGAGATGCTTAGAGCGGTTAGCTACTTTTGTAAAACAAACACACAGATTTGTCTTCCTGTGGGGTCGCTCATTTCAAAGGGTATAATTTGGTGTATTACAGGGCATAACACTGTGCTGTATGGAGTTATATTTCACTGATGTGACATTCCATGTACTTGGCTCTTCCTGCCTAAGGACTCTGCATGCTCTTCGCTGACTCCGGCACAATGGAAACAGGGAGTGGCAGACAGCCACAAGAGCAAACTAGTTTTCATCAAGGATATTTACAGGTTTCCAGACAAAATAGTCATGTCTGCAGTGACTCCTGACCTCCAGCTGGTTAGAGTTTCCAGGTGGGGAGAGGGATGGCTGAAGCAGTGGTGGGACAGGTCTGACAAGACACCAGACGCTCATCTCTCCTAAAAAGTCCGGCTGCAGGAGGCATCTGCTCACTTTATAGGTACTCATCTTAACACCAAAAAAGGAATATAAAATGGACTAGTCCCCCAAATTTAACCCCACTAGCTGACTTCTACTCCCAATTAAAGCATTAAAGTTAAACAGTGTTAACAAAACTTTTCCCGCATGGATAACTGGACAGTAGCTCAGAGTTCATAGAATCATGAACTATCAGGTTTGGAAGGGACCTCAGGAGGTATCTAGTCCAATCCCCTGCTCAAAGCAGGACCAATCCCTAACTAAATCATCCCAGCCAGGGCTTTGTCCTTACCTGACCTTAAAAACCTCTAAGGAAGGAGATTCCACCACCTCCCTAGGTAACCCATTCCTGTGCTTCACCACCCTCCTAGTGAAACAGTGTTTCCTAATATCAAACCTAAACCTTCACCACTGCAACTTGAGATCATTACTCCTTGTTCTGTCGTCTGCTACCACTGAGAACAGTCTAGATCCATCCTCTTTGGAACCCCCTTTCAGGTAGTTGAAAGCAGCTATCAAATCCCCCCTCAGTCTTCTCTCATGTAGACTAAACAATCCCAGTTCTCTCAGCCTCTCCTCATAAGTAATGTAGTCCTACCCCCTAATCATTTTTGTTGCCCTTCTCTGGACTCTCTTTCCAATTTTTCCACTTCTTTCTTGTAGTGTGGGCCCCAAAACTTGACACAGTACTCCAGATGAGGCCTCACCAATGTTGAATAGAGGGGAACGATCACGTCCCTCGCTCTGCTGGCAATGCCCCTAGTTATACAGCCCAAAATGCCGTTGGCCTTTTTGGCCACAAGGGCACACTGTTGACTCATATCCAGCTTCTCATCCACTGTAACGCCCAGATCCTTTTCTGCAGAACTGCTGCCTAGCCATTCGGTCCCTAGTCTGTAGCAGTGCAGGGGATTCTTCCGTACTAAGTGCAGGACTCTGCACTAGTCCTTGTTGAACCTCATCAGATTTCTCTGTATCATATCTCTACCCTCCAGCATATCTACCACTCCTCCCAGTTTAATGTCATCTGCAAATTTACTGAGGGTGCAATCCATGCCATCTCCAGAACGTTAATGAAGATATTGAACAAAACCGGCCCCAGGACCGACCCTTGGGGCACTCCACTCGATACTGGCTTCCAACTAGACATGGAGCCATTGACCACTACCCATTGAGCCTGATGATCCAGCCAGCTTTCTATCCACTTTATAGTCCATTCAGCCAGCCCATACTTCTTTAACTTACTGGCAAGAATATTGTTGCACAATCCTGAATCACAGCCCCTTGTCCCAAGTGCTGGGGGAGTTTGATCATGAACCATGTCTGATTTCAGAAGCCTTGCCTTTTTGTTTTATTTTTAAGTTCTTGTTCTGCAATTGCCATTCCCACTACTAGCATTCTAGCCATTTCCCTGCTCTGCTGAGCCAGCCAACAACAAGAGGAAAAGCCAGTTACTCAGGAAAGGAGCTGCCTGCCTCTGTGGAGTCAGTGACAACTGCAGTAACAGAATCTCAAAGTCATGGGGAAAATGGGGAAGAGGCAAAGCTGGAAATGGATAAAAGGAGAACAAGCGAAGGAGGAAATTGTATCTGTGTATGGGGGGAAATGGCAAAGAGCTACCGTATTTTTCGCCGTATAAGACGCACTTTTTCTTCCCCAAAACGGGGGGGGGGGGGGGGGGGAAGTTGGTGCGTCTTATACGGCGAATATAAAAATGCCGGGCCAGCCCTTTGCGCGGGGGGGGGGAACCGGGATGCTCCCGGCAGCCCGCCCGCGGCGGAGACGGGGGAGGCTGCGGCGGCGCAGACGGCGGGGGAGAGGGGGTAGGCGGACCCGGCAGCCTGCCTGCAGCGGCGGGGACGGGGACGGGGGGGGGGTAGGTAGGTGGACCTGGCAGCGCGGCGGGGACCAGGGGGGGGGCAGGTGGATCCAGCAGCGCGGCGGGGATGGGGGGGGGTGCAGCTGCGGGGACTAGGGCAGGGGTGCAGCCGGCAGGGGGGGGGGTCGGCGCTTTTAAAAAAATCTGCGGCTTTTCGGCGGAGGGGGTTCAGAATCTTTTTTTTCTAGATTTTCCGCCTTTAAAATTAGGTGCGTCTTATATGCCGGAGCGTCTTATATGGCGAAAAATATGGTAAGTGTGCATTTTTCTTTCCACATGACTTTACTCCAGATTAAAGGAAAGAAGAAGAGGAAAAAAATCAGAGAGGGAGCCGTGTTAGTCTGGGTTTGCAGAAGTGACAAAGAGTCCTGTAGCATCTTAAAGGCTAACAAAAGTATTGAAGCATAAGCTTTTGTGGGCTCGATGCATCCAACGAAGTGGGTACTAGCCCACAAAAACTTATGCTTCAATACTTTTGTTAGTCAAGAAGAGGAAAGACACTCCAGGAGAGAGTGAACTCTGAACTCGCTCAGTGGAATTCTGCGGCTGAAATGAAAAACAAAATGGCCACTGCCTGTGCAGCAGACAGGCTCCTTTGCACTTCGGCCTGGGTTACACTAGCGGGGCAGAGGTTTGAACTAAGGTATAAAAAGTACCTGAGTTTGACTTACCTGGCCGTCCCCGCGGCAGCGGGTCGATCACGGCGGTTCCCCCGTCGACTCTGCTTACTCCTCTTGTGGAGCTGCAGTTCCGGAGTTGATGGGAGCGCTTTCAGGGATTGATTTATCGTGTCTAGGCGAGACTCGATAAATCGATCCCTGATACATTAAACACTACTCACCAATCCGATGGTTAGCGTAGCCCTCCCCTTAGTGAAGTCCAGGGTAAAGATCCCACTCAAAAGCAGATTCACAGCACACCAGGGATTTTATGATTATTACTTTTAACCCTCAAGTATTTTTTCTAGCTTCTAAGCTACTTTCTATGTGTTGTGATAGAGGAAGGTCAGGGAGCTGTGGCAGAGTGTTTGAGGGGAGATATATCAGCTCCAGGTTCATTAGGGTGTGGCTCCCTGTAGACTAGGGAAGCAGGCAGCAGGTTAATTAGGAGCACCTGCTGTCAATTAAGGCCTTAATAAAAAACCCTGCCTCAGGCAGACAGGTGTGGGTGTTTGGAAGGAGTTTGGAGGCGCTGGAGCAGAGAGCAGTTTGGAGGCGTTGGAGCAGAGAACAGTTTGGAGGCGCTGGAGCAGAGAACAGTTTGGAGGCTTTGGAGCAGAGAGAGTTTGAAGAAGTGCTGTGGTGAGCTAAGAAAGACCCAGACCTTAAGTAAAGGAACACCTGGCTTGTGTAGAGAGAGGGCAGGAAGCCCCCACAAGCTGAAGAGTAGGAGAGGGACGTAGTCCAGGGGAAGGAGTAGCTAATCCCAGAGACGGGCAGAGCAAGGCTGCACTTTCTTTCTGCATTTCAGACTAAAACAGAGGGAAGCACAGAAGGGGGGTGAGAGAAGGGAAGTACAAAGAGAAAAGAGGGGAACGGGTAAAAGGAAGGGTTGAGCCAGGATGAGAGCGTGGGGCAGGTGCAGGTGTCTGTCTTGGGACTCAGGCTAAAGAAACATGACCTGTTTTTGAAAATCTTCAATTAGCAGCAGCTCTCCCAAAAGCTGCATGTTAAATCAAACAAACTCCGTCTCCATATACATTTTTTTTTCCTACCTAAGCATAGAGTCTGGTGCTCTGGTTGAACATGAAGATTCATATCTTGCCTTTGAACATTAAGCAAAGTAGTGAACTAAAGGTGAGTTGCCCCTTTCGTTTTACTAAACGTTGAAGCAATGCAGACAACAATAGCAAGCTTAGAACAAATCTGAATGCATCTTTCTGCTAGTATAAAAATAAATTGAATGTTCCTGACACTCACTGGGCTGTTCCTAATCCTGAGGCTGCACAGAATGAGACAATAGAAACCATTAAGAGACAAGAGGAAATGGATTCAAACCACCATATTTTATTCCTGCAGCTCCTGCTGCAAAAAATGATCCTTTCAATTAAAAACAGTTAATTGAAAACAATAAATTGTGAGCTACATTCAGATAAGATACAATAGTTATGTGGACTTGAGGAAATAGGATTAGGGGACCATAAATCTGGTTCTAATAGTCAATCAGGAGTAGAACTGATCAGATCTTAAGTTATGATCTGTCTGTTAAGAAAAATTCATGCTAGCAGAACAATGATCTGGAGACTGTAATGGAATTCTAAACTATATTATACTGTTCCACCATTAAGTGATGCTGTTCATAAAATACCTTATTTAAGCTACCCTCAGTAGTACCTGACAGAGCATTAAAGGATCTGATGAGGAAAACATTGGGTGTGTACCAAGCTCAGAAGAAAGCTCTGTAATAATAATAATAATAATAAATGGAGATATACCAATCTCCTAGAACTGGAAAGACCTTGAAGGTCATCGAGTCCAGTCCCCTGCCTACACTAGCAGGATCCCCCTGCCTACACTAGCAGGATTGAGTACTGTCCCCTGACAGATTTTTTTGCCCCAGATCCCTAAATGGCCCCCTCAAGGATTGAACTCACAACCCTGGGTTTAGCAGGCCAATGCTCAAACCACTGAGCTATCCCTCCCCCCCCCCAAAAAAAATAAAAATATAAAAAAATAAATGGAGATATACCAATCTCCTAGAACTGGAAAGACCTTGAAGGTCATCGAGTCCAGTCCCCTGCCTACACTAGCAGGATTGAGTACTGTCCCCTGACAGATTTTTTTTTTTTTTTGCCCCAGATCCCTAAATGGCCCCCTCAAGGATTGAACTCACAACCCTGGGTTTAGCAGGCCAATGCTCAAACCACTGAGCTATCCCCCCACCCCAGTAGCCAGTCCATATCTCTTAAGGGACATGACGTGGTGCTAGCAGTAGGATGAGTGGCAGAGGAGAACAGAGACCGAAGGAACAAAGGCTGCAGGATCTCATCAACATGCCACTCTTCAATGCCCCACAGAACTTCAATGTTGACAAACCTTCTCAGTGGGTAGACTGGATGCAGTATTTATATTGCGAGATTGCTCACTGCGAACAAGCTCCACAAGGAAACAGGTGGAGACATGCAGTTATTTTCTTTAATTTATGCTATGGCAGAGAATATATTTAAATCCTTTGACTTTACTGAAGACAGTCACAAAGATGACTATGAATGGGTTCTGGCTATGTTTGCTACATATTTTATATTCCAGAGAAATGTGGTTTATGAAAGAGCATGTTTTCAGCAGAGAATTCAGGAACCAGGGGAAATTTTTGAATATCTCATAAGAGCTCTAAATACATTGGTTGAAAACTGAGATTTTTGGGGAGGCAAAACAAGAAAATATCAGAAACAGGCTGGTTAATGGGTCACAGACTGTTGTATTTAAGCTGCACAGTTCTCACTGAGATTATCAGGAATCACAAAAGCACTAAGAGGAAGGGCAGCCTTGTGCACTGGGTTAGGACTCAGGAGCTCTGGGTTCAGTTCCCAGCTCAGCCAGAGACTATGTAACCATGGTCATGTCACTTTACTGCACTGCACTTCAATTCTCCATCTACAAAATTGTGACTCTTCCTCCTCACTTTTGATTTGGACGGTAAGCTCTTAGTATATATCTGTACAGCACCTAACACAGAGGGCTCTAATTTAGGTTGGGATCCTCCAATACAAAAGATAAAAACTATGCAATTATTCATATGCAGAGTTATTATCACTATCCAAATCTAAACAAGTCATTTTACCAAACCATTTTCCCTCAGATATAGAACCCTAAGCCAGTATCTCGATATCTGTATAACCTTTCAATTAGTTAGAAGGAGCAAATCTTGCTTTTCGTGCCCATGGATAGCAAGGTGGTTGAACAGATAAGAAAGCAGCTGACTTAGCTTTTTCTTGAGAAAGGTCTCTTATTTCAGATGTTGTCCTTTTGTTACCAATACCTAAATTGAAAACAACCAAACAGAAAAATACTTGTCTGTTACAGATCTCCTTGCATTCAACTGCGCCTTCCGCAATTATCAGATTGTGCACATCATGCAGTTGTGAACCTTGAATTGTTTAAATTAATAAATTAAATTAAAAAATAAACACATAATTCAAATACAGTACAGTGCTGTGTTAAACGTAAACTACTTAAAAAAAGGGGGAAAGCAGCATTTTTCTTCTGCATAGTAAAGTTTCAAAGCAATGTTCAGTTGTAAACTTTTGAAAGCATAACCACAACATTTGATCAGAGTTACAAACATTTCAGAGTTATGAACAACCTCCATTCCCAAGGTATTCATAACTCTGAGGTTCTACTCTACTGTATAGACAATCAGGGTCTGACAACAGTGACTGCAGAGAGAGGAAAAACTTTTTAAAACTCTTGCTTTTTTTTCTTTATAGAGTCATTTCGACAGATCTGTTATAAAATGTAATCCATCAACACTGGAAATCAATGTCATTATTGCAAGAACATGTTGTTTTGGCTCTGAAATGTGCACCCATATGGCCAAGGCAGGAGATGAATTATTGAATTAAAATCTTGCAGTGCAGTTCCTTACTACATTGTTCCTCTATACCAAAGTGTTTATGTAGAGTAACAAGCAGAGCCGATCTCTTGCTGGCCAGTACACATGCGTACATAGAGGCTGTGAACTCATCAGTTTGAATAGATAAGCAAGATCCAGCCTAGTCATTACTTGGATGGTGACCATTAGGGAAAACCCAAAGGATACAGGAAGAAGCTGGTAAATTACATTCAATTTTCAGTCCTCCCTCTCCCAAAGGTGAGAGAGCAGCATTGCTGAGAGAATGGCTATTCTCATTCTCTCTCTGACTTGTCAGAACGCAGGAACACTAGTATGAATGCCAGCCCAGAAGGGAGACTTCTGACAAGATTGCTAGGCTACTGCAAGTTCAGCATCCAAATCTTCTGAGCATATTCCTATGAAGTTGTGCAAGATACCATCCTATCCGCTCACATGGGAAGCGCAGCCGAGCACAGGAATAAGTCACAGGTACCACAGCAGTACATATGCAGGCACCCTGTTGCCAGTTATTTGCATACTTGTAACCTAGGGAATAGACTCCTGTGGTTTCATGCGGTGAACTCTGGTCTCAAGTATTATTTGTATTACAGGGGCCTACAGAGGCTCCAACTGAAATTGGAATGCTATTGTGCTGGGTACCACACAAAAATACAGTAAAACCTCGATTTAACGGACCTCGATTTAACGGACTTCGGATGCAACGGACAAAATTTTAAAGAAAGTCCGATGCATCCGAAATCCGTTTGTCGAGGTCCGGCTGCGGGCTCCCTGCTGCCGCCCGGGTCCAGGCAGCGGGCGGGCTGCCTGCCGGCTCCCCGCTGCCGCCCGGGTCCCGGCAGTGGGCGGGCTGCCTGCCAGGTCCCGCCCGGGTCCCGCCTGCCGCCCGGGTCCTGGCAGCCAGCTGGAGCCCCTAGCCCCGGGGAGCGCGGATCAAGCCGCGCTCCCCGGGCGGCGGCTGGAGCCGCGAGCCCCAGGGAACGCGGCGCCTGGAGCCCCGAGCCCCGGGGAGCGAGCCCTGAGCCCCGGGGAGCGCGGATCAAGCCGCGCTCCCTGGGCAGTGGCTGCAGTCGCGCTCCCCGGGCGGCGCCTGGAGCCCCGAGCCCCGGGGAGCGAGCCCTGAGCCCCGGGGAGCATGGATCAAGCCGCGTTCCCCGGGCAGTGGCTGGAGCCCCGAGGAGCGTGGCGGATGGAGCCCCGAGGAGCGAGGCTCGAGCCGCGATCCACGGGCGGCAGCTGGATCCCCGAGCCCTGGCCGCCAGCGGGGACTGGGGCCGGGGCGCATGGGGGACCAGGGCACTAACACAGTAGAAGAACAGGAAGGCATCATACTGTTATCCCTGTCTCTAGACAGGTTAATGCTGTGATATGTTAAAACAAATAAAGTAAAACCTTCTTTTAAAGATTTTATCCAATTACAGCACTAAGCTGTGACCTGTCTGTCTCCCTCAAGTCATAACAAGAGTCTTCAAACACAGGCCCAGTAATTATCAGGTGCTTTACACAGGCTACATCTAGTCATAGCAGGAAGCTGGTTCTAAAAATAACCACTGGAGTAAATTCAGACAAAAGCATCCAGAATTGAGAGGGATTTTTATATTGTTTATATAAACTTTTATTTATATATATAAAAACAACCTAACAATCCAGCTTGACAAGGCCCTGGCTGGGATGATTTAGTTGGACTGGTCCTGCTTTGAGCAGGGGGTTGGACTAGAATCTCCTGAGGTCCTTCCAACCCTGAGATTCTATGATTCTATGAACCTTTTTTTCTTTTTAGAAACCTTTTTGATTTAAAAATAAATTCCTACATTTCTTATCAATTTACAAAGAAAATCAAACATGCAAACAGAAAGCCCCTTAAAAACAAAAATAAACATAAACCCTTAGGCATTTTATCATAGGAGAAGTCCAGACAAGAGATATTTTTCTCTGTCCACTATGTTTCTTCCATAAAAAGCAGAAACCCTCAAAAAGTTCCAGCAGAAAACAGCATTGTCCATGCATTCTCAGCAGTTCCATTGGGGGCAATAATGAAAGCTGAACATGAAAGTTCGGCTAACTGGCTCTTGTTCTATGAACCATTGCACTGTATATGTAGAGTGTACAGCCTTACATAAAAGTGTTTTAAATCTTTGATGCATCCTCAAGACACAATGTAACTTGAGTATGTCTCATTCTCTGGTGAATAAAGAGAATAAAAAACAGCCATACTGGGTCAGAACAATTGGTGTCAGTGCAAGGTGTCCCAGTGGGAATGAACACAACAGGGCAATTATTGAGTGATCCGCCCTGTTGTCCAGTCCCAGTTTCAGACACTTGGAGGTTTAAGGACATCCAGGGCACAATGCTGCATACCTGTCCATAGTGGATAATAGATGATCTAGCCTCTATGAACTTACCTAATTCTTTTTTTTTTTAACCAAGTTATTCTTTTAAACTTCACAACATCCTCTGGCAATGAATTCTACAGGTCGTCTGTGCATTGCGTGAAGAAGTTCTTCCTTATGTTTATTTTAAGACCTGTGGCCTATTAATTTAATTTGGTGACCCCCAGTGGTTGTTATGTTGATATGAGCAAAGGCTGAAGGAAATGGGTGTGTTTAGTTTGGAATAGATGAGATTGAAGGGAGACATGATAGTGGCTGTCAAATACTTTCAAGGCTGCCATTAAAAAAAGATGTGAAAAGTTGTTCTCTTGTCACAGGGGCAGGACAAGACTCAATGGGTTCAAACTACATCATAGCTGATTTAGATTAAATCTCATGAAAAACTTCCTAACTGTAAGAACAGTAGGACAATGGAACAGACGCCTAGGGAGGTCGTGGAAGATTTTTCACTGGAGGTTTTCAAAAGGAGGCTGGATAGCCACTTGTCTTAGATAGTTTAAACCATTGGTTCTCAAACTTTATTTTTCTGCGGACCACTTGAAAATTGATGAAGGTCTCAGCAGACCACTTACTGATCTTTCTAAATGTTGTTTGTACCATTAGCTAACTATTGTAAAGCACTTTGGATAAAAGTGCTGTATAAAATAATAATAAAAAACATTTTTATTCTACTAATAAAACCAAACAACTCATATTTTAATATCAGTAATCTTACCTTTCTAACATGATGGATGTGCCCTCTTTCCCCTGCCATGCCCCCCCCCCCCCAGCTGGGGCTCAGAAGGAGGGGGTTTCTCCCCAGCAGTCACATCCCTGGAGCTGGGGAAAGTCGCCTCTACATCCCAAATTCCCCCCCAAACCCTCTTCTCATCCCTTAGCCTCCTCTTTTCCAAGATGAAGAGTCCTAGCCTCTTTAATCTCTCCTCATATGTGACCCATTCCAAACCCCAAATCATTTTAGCTGCCCTTCTTGGAGCCTTTTCTAATGCCAGTATATATTTTTTTTGAGATGAGGAGACCACATCTGTACGAAGGATTCAAGATGTGGGCGCACCATGGATTTATATAAGGGCAATAAGATATTCTCGGTCTTATTATCTCTCTCTTTTTAAAATGATTCCTAACATCCTGTTTGCTTTTTTGACTGCCGCTGCACACTACATGGATGTCTTCGGAGAACTATCCACGATGACTCCAAGATCATTTCCCTGTTTAGCTGTAGGTAAATTAGCCCCCATCATATTGTATGTATAGTTGGGGTTATTTTTTCCAATGTGCATTACTTTACATTTATCCACATTAAATTTTATTTGCCATTTTATTCCCCAGTCACGTAGTTTAGTGAGATTTTTTTGAATTCTTCAGTCTGCTTTGGTCTTAACTATCTTGAGCAGCTTAGTATCATCTGCAAACTTTGCCACCTCACTGTTTACCCCTTTCTCCAGATCATTTATGAATAAGTTGAATAGGATTGGTCCTAGGACTGACCCTTGGGGAAGACCACTAGTTACCCCTCTCCATTCTGAGAATTTACCATTTATTCCTAATACCTAATCCTATTCCCTAAAGATCTTTGGGTGAGCTAATGCTTAAACTAAACTAAACTAAGTGATTGGGCAACAAAATGGCAAATGAAATTTAATGTGGATAAATGTAAAGTAATGCACATTGGAAAAAATAACCCCAACTATACATACAATATGATGGGGGCTAATTTAGCTACAACCAATCAGGAAAAAGACCTGGGAGTCATTGTGGATAGTTCTCTGAAGGCATCCACACAGTGTGCAGCGGCAGTCAAAAAAGCAAACAGGATGTTAGGAATCATTAAAAAAGGGATAGAGAATAAGTCGGAGAATATCTTATTGCCCTTATACGAATCCATGGTGCGCCCACATCTTGAATACTGCGTACAAATGTGGTCCCCTCATCTCAAAAAGGATATACTGGCACTAGAAAAGGTTCAGAGAAGGGCAACTAAAATGATTAGGGGTTTGGAACGGGTCCCATATGAAGAGAGATTAAAGAGGCTAGGACTTTTTAGCTTGGAAAAGAGGAGACTAAGGGGGGATATGATAGAGGTATATAAAATTATGAGTTGTGTGGAGGAAGTAAATAAGGAAAAGTTATTTACTTGTTCCCAAAATAGAAGAACTAGGGGCCACTCAATGAAATTGGCGTGCAGCAGGTTTAAAACAAATAAAAGGAAGTTCTTCTTCACACAGCGCACAGTCAACCTGTGGAACTCCTTACCTGAGGAGGCTGTGAAGGCTAGGACTATAACAGGGTTTAAAAGAGAGCTGGATAAATTCATGGAGGCTAAGTCCATAAATGGCTATTAGTCGGGATGGGTAATGAATGGTGTCCCTAGCCTCTGTCTGTCAGAGGGGGGTGATGGATGGCAGGAGAGAGATCGCTCGATCATACCTGTTAGGTTCACTCACTCCGGGGCACCTGGCATTGGCCACTGTCGGTAGACAGGATGCTGGGCTAGATGGACCTTTGGTCTGACCCAGTATGGCCGTTCTTATGTTCTTATGTTCTTAAGGAACTGCAGTGGACACCACAGTATTTGAGACACAGATAGCAGAAGGTGATTAATGTTCAACAAGATCACAAGCAAGTGTATTTTTCAGTTTATACAGAGAGATCCCCAGCATCCTCATATAAAATGCCAAAGCCCTCATTACCAAGATAAATTGCTCATTAAGAGCACTATGATTATATCGCCATGAGTAATCGCCTGCATTTCCAGATCATATACACTAGATGGGGACAGGACTATTCTATTCCATTGGCTGTAGCTCATCACTGTACCAGTGTTATACCATGCTCATCACCATAGTATCTGAGCACCTTCAAGTAATGTATTATTAAGCCATGTGACTACACATCTGACAGGTTTGCTCTGTCATAGTTTCCCCAGAGGGAGACGACCATTCATGGATACCAAGGCCAGAAAGGAACATGATCATCTAGTCTGACCTCCTGTATAATACAGGCCATAGCATTTCCCTGTAATAATTCCTAGATCAGATCTTTTAGGAAAGAATATCCAGTTTTGATTTTACAATGGTCAGTGATAGAGAGTCCAACACGACCCTTGCAAAATTGTTCCAGTGGTTAATTATGCTCACAGTTAAAAATATGCCTTATTCTGCTCTGAATTTGTCTAGCTGCAACTTCCAGTCATTGGATCATGTTAATCCCTTCTTTGCTAGATTGAAGAACCCATTATTAACAATTTGTTCTCCAAGAAGGTACCCATATACTGTAATCAAGTCACTCTTCACCTTCCTATTAAGCTAAACAGATAGACTCAAGGAGATCAGTCACTGTAAGACATATTTTAAATTCTTGAATCCTTCTTCTGGCTCTTCTCTGCACTCTCTCCAATTTATCCACATCCTCGAATTGTGGACACCAGAACTAGGTACAGGATTCCAGCAGTACTCATACCAGTGCCAAATAAATAGAGAGGTAAAATAACCTCTAGACTCTTATTTGAGAATCCCTGAGAATCCCATTCAAGGATTGTATATTGTTTCCTTACACCCAATTTACCCAATTCAGTCACAAATTTAATTTAACACTTAACTGGGTGAATTTCATGCTGCGGCCACCATTTCAGAGGACATGTTTCCATGCTAATGATGCTCATTTAAGAAAAAGTGTTATTTAAACACTTTGAGTGACCTGACCTCTTCACTATTTACAGCTTTTTGTGTCATCTGCAGATTTCATCAGTGATTATTCCAGGCCAATGATAAACATGATAAATAGCATTGTGCCAATAACATATCCCTGCGGGATCCCACTAGAAACACAACCAATTGATGCCCATTTGCAATTACATTTTGAGACTTATCAGTTAGCCATCTTTTAATAAGTTTTATATGTGCCATGGTAATTTTATATTCTTGTACATTTTTTAAATCAAAATTATGTGCGGTACCTAGTTCACATTACAAAACTCTATGTATATTACTTAATAAAAACAGCCACACTGGGTCCGACCAAAGGTCCATCTAGCCCAGTATCCTGTCTTCTGACAGTGGCCAAAGCCAGGTGTTCCAGAGGGAATGAAAAGAACAGGTAATCAAGGCATTCATTCCCTGTCACCCATTCCCAGCTTCTGGCAAACAGAATCTAGGGACACCATCCCTGCCCATCCTGGCTAATAGCCATTGATGGACATGTCCTCCATGAATTTATCTAGTTCCTTTTTGAATCCTGTTCTAGTTTGGACCTTCACAACATCCTCGGGCAAGGAGTTCCACTGGAGGAAAAAAATACTTCCTTTTGTTTGTCTTAAACCTGAAGCTTATTAATTCCATTTGGTGGCCCCTAGTTCTTGTGTTATATGAAGGAGTAAATAACACTTCCTTGTTTACTTTCTCCACACCAGTCATGATTTTATAGACCACTATCATATCCCCCCTTATTCGTCTATTTTCCAAGCTGAAAAGTCTGAGTCATATTAATCTCACCTCATATAACACTAATACCTTTATAAATGTGTAACCTCACAGGATATATATTCTAAAAGACTATATTGATTACTGTTAATTACATTACCCTCATTTGATTTTTTATTAATTGGGCCCTATATCAACCACTCCATTAATTAGCCTGGGATTGATGTCAGACTGACAGGCCTATAATTACCCAGATCATCCCATTTACTATTTAAAGTACAGGAACTCCTTCCTTAAAGTCGTCCCGGTTAACATTGTTTCATTGTTAGTTGCTAAGCAATTAGGGAACATGCTCATTTAAACAGAGAAACAGACCCACATATTCAGCACTCTGAGACAGGGATACTCATACCTCCAACTCCTGGGGCTGGCGATGGGGCGACAGACCAGGGTTCAGTGCAAGGCGAGCCCAGCCACCGTGGGTGTGCGAGGAGAAGTGGGCCGGTAGCAGCACCCTCCCACTTCACCTTGTGGGAACTCTCTCAAAGTGCAGCCGACTGCTTTGCTACAGATTTTTTTTCCAATTAAAATGAGGTATTATTGTTTTTTGAGAAACGTTATTATATGAACCTAGTTATTCCACTTTTAAAATGTGAAGGTTTGGATTTTATTCTTTGGCCAAACAAATGGAGGTAATAAAGCTATTTCAAAACTGCATAAATAGAGCCAGTGACATGTTAAAAACTACCAGGATTGAAAATGGGAGAAAACATTTTTTTCTTGAATATATTTAAAATTGTCATTGTTTTCAAAAGAGGAAGGGACGGTAGGTAAAAGAGAGGGAATCACAGACAGGAGGTATATGAGTAAAAAAATTAGAGCCACATTACTATAATGTATATACAATATCACAGGGTTCACGAACATGGACAGCATATTCCCTTAACCTTTAATCAAACACATTATAAAATCCTCCTGCTAATGATTGGCTACAGATTTACTGATTTCTAGGACCAACCTGAGAACCTGCTAGGTTATTTTTCCTGCTATTTCTCCAGTATTTGAGGATTAGCCTGAGCAATCATGCCGCATTTTGATACCAGCAATTTCTGTGAATTTCTAATGCCTTGAGACTCTTTTCAGACTCTCTCAACCTTCTGTAGTCCTATGCGCAGGGCCGGCGACAGGGGGGTACAACGGGTAGAGCTGTACCGGGCCCCGGAGTTCAGGGGGGCCCCCTGAAGTCCAGGGACCAGTACACAGCTCTACTTGTAGTCGTCCCCCCTGGGCATCGCACCGCATTTCCCCGGCTGTGTCCGGCGCCGCGGCCGGCTGCCTCCCGAGCCCTTCAGCCGCTGGTCGTCCCGCGCCCCAGGAGCCGCCCCGAGGCACCCCCGGCTGCAGCGCTTCCCCCGCCCACCCGCATCAAGAGGGGGGTGGGGGGGAGGCCCCCCGCCCACCCAGCCCTTGGGAGGGGGGTGGGGGGGAGGCCCCCCGGCCCCACAGGATGCCAGCGGCTTCAGAGGACTGGCCGGGCGCGCCGCTCCCGAGGCACCCCCGGCTGCAGCGCTTCCCCCGCCCACCTGCAAGAGTCGGGCCAGCCCTTGGCGGGGATGGGGGGCCCCCCAAATGCTCAGAGTAGGGGGCCCCAAAATTTCTGTCGCCGGCCCTGCCTATGCGGTAATTAGAACCACTCCTAATGTTGATCCTATCAAGACTTTAATTAAATTGAAAAAAATAGCACAGACATTTGCTACAACTGCTGAGTGCCCAGCCTAACTTGGGCATGTGGGTGAGGACAGCAGAGAGAAAAGGCAGCTTTCACCAGTGATGGGCTTTCCCATGCCTGGGGGTGCCCTGGGATCATTTACAACAGCTTCAGAGCATGATTCCTACTGTGCTGGTTGCTAGTTGCCCCAGGGGACTCCTAGCTGGCAGAGGTTGTTTGGGTGCAGGGAAGCCCCAGCCATGATACCATTCCCAGTGCCCTGGGCATAGGAGCCACAAGGCCACCCTGGAACACTGCTATGCCCTGGTGCCCCTTTGTGCCAATGGAAAAGTATAACACAGCCCCTTGCAGTGGATGTCCGGCCCTTTCCCATGAACAGCTGGTGAGTAAATTGTCCAAACAGATTTTGACGTTCCTAAGCTCAAATTTCTCCTCATTTCCTCTCTCAGTATCAGCAGTTTAATAAGTTCAGCCCTTCTCTTTGCTACTAGCATCATCCGGCTTGATAGGCTTTTACCAAGGCTGTTTCAATGAAACACAAGAGTGAGGACAAGAGAGGGATATTTTGGGTTGTTCTAAGCAACCCATGATCAGTATTTGCATAACATGGCCCCAGACACTTTGAACAGGATGCACATAACAATCCTGAATAAAAGGAGTAATATAGGTAGCGGGTCACAGTATCAGTGTCTAATTGGTGATTAGTTTCCAAGTCCATCTTTCTTCACTGACATTCATCACAAAAGCCTTCACTGAACACTGGGCTGGAAACCTGGGCACTGCATAAAGCAACACCAGTAACCCACTCTGGCTGCATTCACAGAGAAGATCCAGGAGGACGTTAGGGAAATCCAGGTGGAGTTCTTGCCATGTTTTTATTATTTCCATAAACGCGCTGTTCCTACAAGCCTGCAGATGTAGCCTCGGCACATGCTACGTAGGGGCTGCACGGCCGGGAGTCAAGTGCCTGTTGTCCATTAGCTGCCAGGCACCCACAATTCCTCTTGAAGGCAACAAGACTAGCAGGTGCAGAGCACCTGACAGTGTCAGACCCTAAATACAAGGAGCAACAGGAACCTGTTTAGCTACAGCCCAAACCAGATCCACTGTGGGATCTGCAGGACATTGATTGGCACATCCTGAAAAGGGCTGGTTAACTGGTTATTCCAAAAGTCTGACTCCAGTCAAGGTCTCCCCATGAGGTTAGTGTCTATGGAATCCAAACATTGCCCTGTTCATGAGCCGACATAGCACATTTGTAATAATAAATTCAATAAATAAATCTAGGAAGAGAACTCGAGGGGGCCCAGAGAAGCATTGTGGCCGATAAGAAAGTCCCTGTTTCTACAGAACCATCCCCCGTCCCCTGAAATGTGAGATTTCAAGCAAAAACAGAAAGGCAAATATAGACATTGGACTATTAAATGTTGAGGTTGCAACATCCAAAGGTTTCTGGTGTTCGGATCTGTGTGAATCTCTAACCAGCCTCCAGGCAGGGTTACCCACCATCAGTTTATCAAAGATGATACGTCTGTAGATCCCCCCTCTCCCTAAACCTTTGTTTTAGGTACCGAGTTTTAGATTACTGAGGTAATCTATTGTTCCAGACACATGAAAATGCCTTGGTCAGGTAAATAGATGGCAAAGTGACAGGCACTTTAGATAGAGAAGTGCACCATGGATTTGGGATTTGTTTCTCCTCTGTATCTATGCGAGTGTTTACGACAGCTGTTCTGAGTGACAAGGATCAACAATTATATTGAAAACAAAGGGAGCAGCCAGGCCTCAGGACTGCACAGCCTAGCACCAACATGCTGGCCCTCTCAGCTTCATGACACTGGCTGCAGATTGCTAGTGACCAAATAGACCCACCAGCTCCAAAAGGTATCCAGTTCAGAGTGAGCAATTGCCCAGTCTACCAAAACCAGCATCCCTATTGCACACTCCTTGGCAGTCTCAGCAGGATAGCCAAGGAATTGTTGGGCATTAAGTCTGAGGTCCTGGTTTTCAAAGATATTGGGGGCCTAAGGTTGCAGATGGGATTTTCGGAAGCACCAAAGGCCCTCCTGAGTATCTAGAGGGAACCTGAGCTGTGTCACTCACACTCATTGCCAGGTTTGTTTGTGTGCATGCTGGTCCAGCACCATGGAGACTCTCAGTAAATTCTATAACCTGCCACCATTTGGCTGGAAAATGGGGAAAATGTTGGAAATTTCTCACCATTTCCCCCTCTTTTTGATCCAAATCTCAACAAAAATTCTCATAAAAGTTTGAAAACTGATCAGCTTAACTGACCATTACATGTTTTACATCCTGAAGACTCTGCACAGGACCAACTGAGTTCAGCCAGGGTGTAGGTCAGGAGGTCAGTTTAAGTCACATGACAAGAGGTACAGTAGTGTGTGCCAATAATAATAATAATAATGATTGTGAACTGTGTTGACTTACACCTTCATTTGGCTCCTCGGGGTGTAGTTTACAACAGTCCAGGCACTTCCTCACTCACCCCTTGGTCAGTGTGTGTAGATGAGAAGGAATCAGTGACAGGGAATACATATGACCTATCATTATGACAGGGAGACTGGGTCACGTTTCTCCCTTCAGTCTAGGGCACAGGCACCGTCAGATAGGTGGTCTTGCACGATCCACTCTTTGTATAGTCAAGAGAACTTTGAGACCAGAACTGCCACCTTTCATGAGCATTGTAGCATTTTTTTTTAAACAAAGCAGTTGTATTGTAACTTTTCTGATGCCATTGTTTGGCACCAATGTAGGAAACTCTCAACATCTAAAGAAGAAAACTAATGATTCTCTTATAGTTCATCATGCATCATAGGACAGAACAGAGTTCTCACTGATCCCAGTTGTTTTCATGTCTAAACTACATTTACAGTTGTTAACTCTATGCATATTTAACTTTAACATTTGCTCACAGAAGTGTACAAGGATAATCCTAGCTTTACAGTTGTCTAGGAGATAATCCTACCATAGAGAAATGTGCAGGTGTTAATACCCAGAAAATACAACAACAAACTTCTAGGAGAGTAAACAGATCAGCAAGTTTAAAACCTTTGTGACAATATAGTGAGGTATTAAGAAGCTGGAAATTCCAGTCTGACTTTTAAATTGAAATGCTCTAGCAATCTAAGTGTAAATAAACTCTAATTTTTAAACTTGTGATTGCAGAGAGCATATCCATTAGAAAGCATTTGTATGGGGAAACTGAAAGTGCCTTTCCTGTTTGATATGGTTTAAAAGTACTTTGATATTCGGCCATACAATTTATATTACAGAAAATTCAAAGCAAAGAATACAAAAACTGCCACGGTGCTGTATCTTATAGCACTGTTTAGAAGAGAACAGCTCCAAAACAACCCTAATTAAATATGATTTAATCTCTGAGACACATCACCTTCAATAATTGTCTATGCCCCTAAAGCCAAAATGCAAGTAAAAACGGTTTCTTCCTGCTCATTCCATCACACACAGCAATGCCTGCAGATAGCAAAGCAGTTGCATTGTAACTTTTCTGATGCTATTGTTTGTCACCAAGGTAGGAAACTCTCATGACAGATTCTACAGCATAGCCTGGAAGTGAGGAACTCTTCTGCTGACTCGGGTGCCACGTGCCAGCACCCTTCCTAGAAATGCAGAGATTTACCAGATCTAGTTGGTCTTATTAGCTCTGTTGATTGATTGTCCAGTCAAATGCTTGACCACAGTTTGGTTCATACTCATGAAACCAACTAACCAATGTCAATCAGGTTTATTAAGATGACCCAGGAGAAAGGTTCTGATAGCAGCCTTGGAAGAACAGTCCCATGCAGCGATGCTACACCTCACAGAAGGTGTGCTCACCAAAGTTACACCCCTCAAGTCACCTTTTTATACTGTGGCAGGGTGCTGGCCAAGAGTGCCTGAGCCAGCCCTGCGGGCCCTTTAAGAGGGAGCAGAAGCCTGCAAACCTCCCTTGCAGAGAAGGCTAATTAGCCACCTGGGCTGCAAAGGGCTCAGGTTTGATGAGTGGCACCTGGCAGCCTCCTGAGGGGGATAAAAGGCCTGCCAGGAAGCAAGCCCAGTGTGGTGGGGATGGTATAGAGTGTGGTGTGGTTTAAGTGATTCAGAGCTGTGGGTTTGAGCTATTCAAGAGTTGCAAACTGTAAGCTGGAGTATACAGAGTCTGTGGAGCTGTGAGTTGTATACTGAAGGACTGGACAAGCTGTATGTATTGGTGGTGGGGCCTGCACTGTGAATAAAGAGCACTGTTGGGAGCAAAGAAGGGTTTCCTGCCTGTGTTCCTGAGAGGGGTGAGAGAGCGATCTGCCACATATGGTGTCAGAGGTGGGATCGCTACACCAGCAATCCAACTGGTGGCCCTGAGATGGAGGGAACCCTGCAGTGGCTCGTAGAGCAGCAAAAGCAGACCCAGCAGGCCATGCATGCCTTGCAACAAACCCACCTGGAGATGCAACAGGCTCAAGCCGAGCAGCAGAAGACGCTGCAGGACTTTATGAAGGAGCAAGCAAAGACCCAGGCAACTCTCCTGCAACACCTGGTGAGTCCAGTGGCAGGAGAGGGCATGCGGCCGCCGGGCTGGGGACTCTGTAAGATGAGCCCGGCGGATGACCCCGATGCTTTCCTGGGGACTTTCGAGAGGGTGGCCACCACAGCCGGGTGGGAGCGGACCACCTGGGCCCTCCGGCTTGCTCCCTACCTTGCGGGCGAAGCCCAGGCGGCCTATATGACCCTGGGGAATGCAGAGGCCCGAGACTTTGATATTGTGAGAGCAGCCATCTTGGACTGGGTCAGTTTATCACCGGAGAAATACCGACAGAAGTTCCGGGCGGCCCGCTGGACGCAGGCGGTGCAGCCCCGGGCGTTTGCCCAGAGGCTGAGAGACTGGGCGACGCGTTGGCTGAGGCCGGAGGCCCGGTCAGGGGAGGAAATCATGGACTCCCTGATCTTGGAGCAGTTTTTGCTCAGCCTCCCCGAGACTGTCCGTACCTGGGTCAGGAGGCACCAGCCGGAGATGGTGGAGTCTGCGGTGCGCCTGACCGAGGAATACGTGGAGGCAGAAGGACCTTGGGGAGAAGACCGACCGCGACGGGTCCGGGATTTGGGGCGTCGGCCCATGGACTCCCCCACAGCAAAAGGCAAAGGGACTGATGGGGAGCCCAGGGGGGGCGCCAGGAAGAGTGGCCCGGCTTACCTGCTGGCAGTGTGGGAAGCCAGGGCATATTAAGAGGGACTGCCCAGCCATGGACTGTGGCTACACCGATTGGTGTGGGTGGACCGAGGTTTGGGGGCGGAAACCGCATAAGGGGATACCCACTCTGCGGGTACAGGTGGGGAGGAAGTCCCAACCGGGGGTAGTGGATTCAGCCTCCTCCTGTACGCTCGTCCGCAGGGCGTTGGTACGCCCCGAGTGGCTGATCCCAGGGGCTACCATGGACTTACAGTGTGTCCACGGGGACAGGAAGTCCTGTCGGGTGGCCCAGGTCCCCCTGGAAATCAGCGGCCGATTCCGCTGGAAGCGGGTCGGGGTGCCAGAGGGGTTACCTTGCCCCGTAATCATTGGGCGGGACTGGGGTCCGGTGGGAGGTATGAGGCCCCGGGCTGCCCCAAGGCCGGGCGTGAGAACCCGTACGGGGGGTTTGGCCAAGGGAAGGGGCGGGTCTCAGCCCAATAACCCAGCGAAGGGCCTAGCCAGCCCTGAACATCAGGGATTAGGGCAGGAGGTGAGCTCCACGGAGGAAGCCCCGAGCTCCTGTGAGAGCCAGGAGGAAATTGAGGCCGGGGAAGTTGCCCTGTGTGATGAGGCGCCATGCGAGTGGTGTGAGCGCCGAAGGGCACAGGGGCGGCCGATACCCTGCCTCTATTGTGCAAGGCTGGAGGTAGGGCTCTCTGCCTCAGCCGAGAGGGAAGCTGAGGCAGAAGAGGCTGGCCCTAGCCCCGAAAAGCAGGGGGGCAATAATCCACAACCCCGGACCGGGCGCCGCCGGTGAAAGGGGAAATATTGAAGGGTCCGAGCCAGCCCGATGGGGCTAGGCTAAGGGGGGAGGTGTGTGGCAGAGTGCTGGCCAAGAGTGCCTGAGCCAGCCCTGCGGGCCCTTTAAGAGGGAGCAGAAACCTGCAAACCTCCCTTGCAGAGAAGGCTAATTAGCCACCTGGGCTGCAGAGGGCTCAGGTTTGATGAGTGGTACCTGGCAGCCTCCTCAGGGGGATAAAAGGCCTGCCAGGAAGCAAGCCCAGTGTGGTGGGGATGGTATAGAGTGTGGTGTGGTTTAAGTGATTCAGAGCTGTGGGTTTGAGCTATTCAAGAGTTGCAAACTGTAAGCTGGAGTATACAGAGTCTGTGGAGCTGTGAGCTGTATACTGGAGGACTGGACAAGCTGTATGTATTGGTGGTGGGGCCTGCACTGTGAATAAAGAGCACTGTTGGGAGCAAAGAAGGGTTTCCTGCCTGTGTTCCTGAGAGGGTGAGAGAGCGATCTGCCACAATACCCTACATGTTCCCCAGTAAGAGGTACGGATACATAACCCGAAATGATATTCAATTAATCACCTTTTACCATTTGTTTCTGCTATCATGGTTTGCCCCCTTTATCTCTTTGTTCTTAGCACACACATTGCAGGTACTAAGTGACATGAAGACATCTCCTAGGTTTGTGTGGGTAACTTCTTTCTTCTTGCCAGGAATAAATTGTCCTGATACTGACAGTTTTCATATGTGCTCAACCCAGGGCTTACGTCAGCTAATGTGATGGGATATTTCACATTAGTGTACAGGTTATAACAAAGTTACAGGCCAACAAGAGCTATAACTACTATAGTAATACTTAATAAAACACATACTCAAATGCTTGAACAATATATTGTGGGTAATATTATCAGCATAATATATATCTATGCTAGCCACCATATATTAGTCAACAGCTCTAACCCTGAAATACAACAATTTGTACATCTCTGAGGCAGACAGAATGAACGACTGGATCTGTAGAGAGAAGCCAAGGAATCCATGAGTTCAGGAGAAGGTTTAGACTGAGTTTTATGGCTGTTTCCTTTAACAGATAAGGAAAGCATGGGATGGGGTAAGTTGGATCTTCACTTGAGTGTGTATATCTCAGCAATAGGGTGGAACTGGTGCCTAATTACAGTGTCCATTAGATCATCATTGACCTTCCAGGCTAATAGCCAACTTTTACATCCATTAGATATTCAGAACTTACTTAAATTCTTTCCTCACCCAGATACGGGCTTAGTATCTTAGCTATTCCAGAGGGATAGTGATCACAGATGGGTACACCTTTGCAAGTACAATGGACTACTTGACCATCACCCTTCCAATACCTTGGCTGCATGGCTGGATGCAGTAGGGTTGTAGCTGGGGGTCTGCACAACAGTAACCCCAACTGCACAGTTTTACTGCTACTTTGGCCAGGGCTTGGATTTGTTTTTGTTCAGGGCTTGGATTTGTTTTGCAAATAAACATTCAATATACCCTAAGTTTGTCACAATGGCTCTTGGACCCACCACCAAGAATCAAAACGTGCTACCACCAACTTCAACACTACATGAGCCAGAGCAAAAGTTTCATATATAGATGATCCACAGAATTTCTGGAATTCATTCTCCTAGAGCCAATGGGCCTGAAGGGACCATTCTCCAACAAGTTCTTGGAATGAATTGGAGATCATTTTTTATTTCAGAAGGTGTAGAAAGCAACTAAGGGAGAGGCTGTTCTAGGTTTGATTCTGACAAATATGAAGAAACTGGTTCAGAACTTGAAAGTGGAAGCCAGCTTGGATGAAAGTGATCATTAAATGGTAGAGTTTATGATTCTAAGGAATGGTAAGAGAGAGAACAGCAAAATAAAGACAATGGATTTCAAGAAGGCAGACTTCAGCAAACTCAGGGAGTTGGTAGGTAAGATCCCATGGGAAGCAAGTCTAAGGGAAAAAAAGAATTTGAGAGAGTTGGCAGTTTTTCAAAGGGACATTATTAAGGGCACAACAACAAACTTTCCCATTGTATAGGAAACATAGGAAGTGTCAGGATTGCCTCCCCATTCTGAACTCTAGGGTAAAGATGTGGGGACCCACATGAAAAAAAAAGAATAACCCCCCAAGCTTATTTTACCAGCTTAGGTTAAACCTTTTTCCCCAGAACACAAACTTCTCCTGTGTCTGGACTTGGTTCACTGCACTGCCGCCACCACCAAACTAATCCCACAAAACAATGGGTTTGGGTAGTTTGGGACCCTTCCTAAAAAAACCCTCAAATCTATCCCCTTTACCTGGGAGAGGCTTGAGAAAAAAAACCTCACTTTTCCTGTGAGACTTTTCATGATTCAAAGCCTGAATCTGCACAATGGAAAACAGTCAGATTCTTAAAAAAAAGATTTTAATTAAAGAAAAAGAAAGGAATAAATCCCTTGTACAGAAATCAATAGAAAAACCCACTTGCATCACACCAGCATCACAAAGGACTGACCCCTCCCTAGCCAAGTTCTTCCACTGCTGGATGGCTGCTGAACCTTACAGCAGTGGACCCCAACCTTTTTATCGCCGCGGACCGGTCAACGCGGGCGAGTCAATGCTTGCGGCCCGGGGGGTGATTTTAATTTTTACCTTTCTGCGGCGGACCATGGTATGTCCGCCGAAAAGCCGCCGAATTCAGTTGATCACCTTAATTTTCTTTTGATTCGGCGGGGCGGGCTCTTGTATGTCCGCCGAAAAGCCGCCGGATACAGAACGGAAGCCGCCGGATGCGGAAGGGAAGGCGGACCGGAAGGGAAGGCGGCCGATGCGGAGGGGGAAGCCGCCGGATGCGGAAGGGAAGGCGGCCCGGAGGGGAACGCGGCCGCGGCCCGGTACCGATTGCTCCACGGACCGGTACCGGTCCGCGGACTGGGGGTTGGGGACCACTGCCTTACAGTATAAAGACACACAAGGTTAATTTCCAAGTGATATAATTCAAGCATAACACTTACTGCTGAACTTGACTTGTTAGACTTGTTAGACAATTATAGCTAGGTAGAGTAAAAGACAGGTGTGGTTCATCCCATAGCCGGAGAAGAACAGAACGAGAGAGATAAACCGAAACTAAAACTCTCTTTGTCTTCGAGGTTGATTAGCATCTCCGGTTCCTATTGGTCCCTATCCCACTTTCAGATTACCATTAGTTTACCCCTTACAGGTAAACAGTAATTCTAGGCTACTTTATACTTATGACAGGAAGTATGGCAAGAGACCACCCTGGTTTAACCAGGAGATCTTCAGTGGTCTGGAAAAAAAAAGAAGTCCTCCACAAAGTAGAAACTAGGTCACATTATATTCTTTCTTTGTAGACAAACACCACAAGCACGTAGTGACAAAATTAGAAAGGCCAAGGTGCACACACACAAAAAGATTCAACTAGCTAGGGACATAAGGTGTAGCAAAAAAACATTCTACAAATACATTAGAAGCAAGAGGAAGACCAACTACAGATAACTCAACAATTACTCAACTAGAGGGGAAAAACAATAATAAAAAATGTGGAAATGGCAGAAGTACTAAATGACATTTTTTGTTCCAGTTTTCACTAAAAAGGTTAGTAGCGATTGGACATCTAACATAATGAATACCAGTGAAGATGAGGAAAGATCAGAGCAGAGGCTAAAATAAGGAAAGAACAAGTTAAAAATTACTTACATAAGTTAGACATCTTTATGTCTATGCATCTTTACGAGGAGTCTACGGAACAGGCAAGCCATAGATTTTTTTTTGGCCCAGTAATTCTCCACTGGTTCCAACTCTGTGGGGCAGGGGGGACTCTGGGGTTTGAGTCTGTCTGGGATATAATCAGGCTGAAATGCTCTGAACATTTTGTTAAATATCTTCCTGTTCTGACTCAGTGGAACAGGAATCCCAGATCCCTGCTCTTTGACTGCTCAAGGGGAGTCTGGTCATCTGCACGTCCTGTGCTGACATACATGACCAGTAGTGTGCAGGGTGTTGAAGGAAAGCATGCTCCTTACTGTGTTTATCACGTGACACTGATCCTTGGCTTTGGGCCCAGGTGATGCCGCTATCAACGGAAGGGGGGGGGGGAAGAGCTTGAACCTTTGGGGTGCAGTGATCCTGGAAAGAATGGGATCATTTTAATTCCCCCAGACACGGGGACTCATTCATATGCAGAGATTTTTGTGCAGTAACACAGACTCAAAACCATGTCAGACCATTGGCTTTATGGGGAATCTTTGACTAGCCAGACTTTTAAAAATATAAAAAAATATAAATGGAGATATACCAATCTCCTAGAACTGGAAAGACCTTGAAGGTCATCGAGTCCAGTCCCCTGCCTACACTAGCAGGATCCGCCTGCCTACACTAGCAGGATTGCCCTAAATGGCCCCCTCAAGGATTGAACTCACAACCCTGGGTTTAGCAGGCCAATGCTCAAACCACTGAGCTATCCCCCCAACCCCATTTGTTATGTATGTTCGAGGCAGATTAACATACTGAAGTTTATTGCTTCAATGTAACCGAAACTATTCCCTAATGTGATAATCTAACGATCACCTTCTCTTACAGAAATAACAGTTTATGCTATAAATCTTTATACGTGCATGGGCATGTCAAATTCCCTCAAGTACTGTGTATGGATTTATAGAAATAAATTAATTGCTTTCATAATGATTAATGCGGTTTGGAATGTAATCATTATTCAACCTTCCAGATAGCCTATCTTGTGAACTTCATTTCAGATAATGAATATTTATAATGGTTTCATTCTAATCTTTAAAAAAATGCAAAGACAATGTTCCTTTAAAAATGTATGATAATCCCTGCAATCATTGTTATGCAAATCAGTTTACTGTTAATTTGGTTATACTCAATCTTTCTAATTATCACATTCATGACTGCAGTGCAAACAGTTTGAATGGATCAACTAGGATTATTAGAAATTCTTGTCAATAGTCACTCAGCCATGACACCATTATGGATTTATTAAGCAAACTCACAAGGAAATTAAATTTATGAACAAGAAATTACAAAACAAATTACAGACAGTATAGAGCTGATCATGCAACCTGCATCACTGCCACATTATGAGCCAATTTTTAATTAAACCCATAAGAAATCTACAAACCGATTCCGCAACAGAGAATGACAGTGAACAGAACATTCGTCCTCCCAGATTTTGTCTCTGTGCCAATTCCATCATGTTTATTGATAAAATCATTTCAATATTTTAATAAAATTATAGAGCCATCAAAATTGAACAGAGAGATTTGCTTCCATTGCCCCATCTCCCTTCTTCCAAGTGACTTTCACTCTTTCCCAGCTTCTAGAAGCTTATTTCTTTCCATTGTCTCCTGAAACCCTCCTCTCTGCAAGTCCCTTTTTCTCTCTCTGCTTCCAATGAAAGTTCCCAGCCACTAGCCATCCAGTGCATGATGTCTGTGCTTTCCTCGTCACTATCTGTCCAGGACTTCCACCAGTCTCCACGACAAGCTTCTTCTTTCCTGTCCCTGCCACTAACGGGTTCAAAACTGACACTACAGTTATCACCACTGCATTTCAGCAGGGTGACCAGATACGAGCTTTTGCACCACGTGAGTTGCTAAAATGGCCCTTAAGGAGGTAGCAGTAATTCATAGACGCTTCTTCCTCCCATATCGCTGTACAAGCCATTCAAGTTAGTTTTCAGCTGTGCTGGAAAGAGTTCAGCTGATACAAACGTGCCTTATTTCATTTTCTCAGGTGACAATGCTCTAGGAGAACGTCTGATATGTGTGGGTTGCATACGAGAGTGTGTGATGCCGCAAACATTTACAAATGCACACCTGAACATTTCATATGGTGTGGTACACTTTGAAACAAGTTCCTCAGAATTACATTAGGCCACTTACAAATGCAAATAGTAAATCAAATCCTAGTGCTCACGGATGTGCTCTGAGTCCAAGCAGAGGAAGCAGTGTCAGGTCTGACTGATTTCATGGAAGATTTATAAACAACATCTGTTGTTTGGAAGGAGTGAAACAGAAGTAGCTGTGGAGTTTGCAGTCTTAAGGTTAATGCTTTAAGTTTTTAGAAGTTGTTGGTTATATATTAAAAATGGAAAGGTTCTGAGTCAATGTGTGCAAACTAATGGAATTAAGGTTTTAATCGTGTTTAATTACTCCTCTCCAGGATGTATTTGCTGCAAAATGGTCTTTTCTCCTGTAAATGTCATTTCCTGCTAATGTCAGGCTTTACTGACAGTGCCTGCACAGTGACAATAATGAGAGTAGACACCTATGTCAACCGAGCTAGTAAATATGCTAATGGTATCGGGTGATTGAACTTGAGTTTTAGACTTTGGGTATAAATATTAATGATGGCTTGCATTTCATTAGCAATTCTCTGGTTTCAGCTGCACTCTGTTTCCAGGGGCCATGGGAGTCTGGAAAAAGTTTACATGATACTCTGTGAGTTATCTAATTAATCATTGATTCATTAGATTTTAACCTCTTTCTGCTCATGAAATGGGTTTGGGAAGATAAAAAAATTCTCAATGTAGTCATTAGTGAATATCCCCATGATAATTTTGAGTATTTTTTCTCGCCTCGTGAATAATTTTCTGCAAACACTCAGACTTTGAAATCCAGGCAGTTCTGATTAATTTCAGAAGTCAAGTGAAATTGTTTCTGTTCCTTGAATGAATGACTTCTATAACTGTATACCAGTGACTTATGAAATAGCACGAATTTTAAAGTTTGAATATTCAATTAAATTATACAATTCAGAATGTTCTGTAGGTGATTACTGGAGCAATCAAAAAATTCACCATGGCTGTACTTTAACAGCCTTAACTGTAGGACAAAATTCTGACTGTAAGGTACTGAGTGGAGCTAGGAGCACATGGAATGTTATTGATCTGATGGCCCCTTCTGGTCTTAAAATCAGATTCTGTGAATTGTTAGACTCCATACTCTTCTTCCTTGAGACCAAAGTAACTAAATAATTACTTAGCTCCTTTAGCACCACAACCACTTCCAATCAGTTTAATTTTCTCAGTTATTTGCTGTAGCACTGGAAGTATTTACTGTAAAATGTTTTCTTTGCAGTATTTAACATACAGAAAATTAATCAATATGACCCAATAGGTAAATGCTCTTTAGAATCCAGCCAGTATACCAGGACAACCATTTATTACCTTTCAGAGAGTTAGCCTTGCATTTCACCCATTCTAACTTTATTGGGTTTTTTTGGCTAATAGACTTCTGGTACGAATTAGAAAATAATCACTTTTCTCACTGTATGACAGCATGTGTCTTCCAGGCATCCCCTCCAAAAGAAGCAACATCATCTTTGCCTCTGAGATTGTCAAGTGCTTACTGCTGAAATCCTAAAAGCAATTTTCTTCAGACACCTTGAATGCTACATGCCTCCATATTCCTTCGTGAGCAATCCTGTCTGACATTCTTAACTAGACCCCATTAGGAAAAGTGTCTCCATCCCAAAATACACATCGCATCTTGAAAAGGCAGAATGGATTCCACCACTGGCCTGACAACATGGAAATAAGGACATTGGGCCAAACCCCAAGAGGATCCTTATTTAGTGTTTACTCAACCCTTACTCGGGCAAATCTTCATCCAAAGGTCAATGGGAAGTTTGCCTGAGCAAGGACTGAATGCTGTAGCCTATAGGTATAAGTGAAGGTATAAGGCATAGGTATAAATTAAGGCAGCAATGCAATGAGCTTACAAGTCTCAGGGCCTGTAATGCAACAGTTTAGCTAAACCAATCAAGGCATATGGCCCAAATAGCCTTAGCAAATAGCTACCCAAGAATAAGCCTAGGTCCCAGGATCTCACAAGATAGATGAGGTAATACACAAGGAAGAGTAAACTGCTGCCAGGTAACCACAAGATGCTCGTTTGTACCTGTCTGAGATGCTGTTAGGGCTGGTCTCCACTGGGGGGGGAATCGACTGTAGATACGCAGTCTTTACATAGACACCACGTTAATAACGTAGCTGAAATCGACGTCTCTACAGCCGACTTACCTCCCATCCTCACGGCGGTGGCGGTCGGCGGCGCGGTCCCCCGTCGACTCCAGCTTGCACCTCTTCATGAGCTGGACTTCCGGAGTCGACAGGGGAGCCGATGGTGGTCGATTTATCATGTCTTAACGAGACTCAATAAATTGATCACCAAAAGATCGATCCCTGCCGGCTCAAGTGAAGACAAGCCCTTAGTTAGGGACATCAGCAAATGTACAACCACGCAGATACCATGGTAACTAATGGACATTTTTGCTAATGAACTTGAGGTTAAAAGGCTCAGTGACCTATGGGAGAAAGGCACCCAAAAACAGTAGTCGGGTAAGGAAATACAAATAAGGAAAAGGGGGGTGAACATCATGGCTCTCACCTGAACAGTAATTCTATTGCTGGGCCTGATCCTGGAACAAGAACTTTCCAAACTCCTAAGTGTTAATTGGGAATTCTTAAAATGATCAACATAGTAAAGAAATAATAATTCAGGAAACAATGCAAACTGAATGAGAACCTTATGATTTGGTCCATAATGAAGTATATTTTATACATTATACTTATTTGAAACACCATGAATAAAGAATAATGTGGTGATGCCCTAAAACAATACAAGTCTAGTGTTAGTTGATAACAGCTTGAATGGAAAATAGTAATACAGGTTATAAAGTCATATAGGTTCCACGGTTAGCATTAACCCAATTTCATTACAATTTATATAGATTTTGAAGTAAACATAGTGGGCCAAAGTCAGCCCTGGTTTATTTGAACCAAGAATGAACTTAGTCTGCAGTATTACAAACCACACAATCAGTGATGCAGAAATAAATTTAACTTTTCCTAAGTTTAAAAAAATTCTCCAGCACACATCTCTGGAAATATTTTGGGGTTTTTATTAAAATGCTTTGTATATTTTGGGGGCTGAATTCAGACCTTGCCTTAGTGGTGAAACTGCACTGATTTTAAGTTGACTGGATTTTTCACTAGTACCCAGCTGTGAAAAACAATGTTCTGACTTGGTAATGAGTTTACACATGGCATATGTTTATCCGCAGGATATTGTTGTCTATGTAAAGACTGTGGTCCTATTTCTTCTCCCTCATGAACAAGCCACAGAGACTTACAGCCGGCGCTTAACTTAGGCCAGGTCTTGCCAGGGCTGATGGGGAGCCAACCCCTCTAAGTTTGGCAGTTCATCGCTCTGGCACCTCTGGGCTCGCTGAGTCAGTCATGACGAGTAAGAAGCATAAGCCCCAGCTCCTCTTTCATTACAGATTAAGCCCTTTTTACACCTCATCGTATATTCGTGTTGCCGTGTGAAATAAAATGAAGTTACATTATCTTGGAACACCCGAAATACCCTGCACGACTAGTTCTGTGGAGATGCTTTATCAGGGCCAGTCTGTATGGAGAAAGGGGAGGTGACAGTTTATAGATTCCATGGCCAGACAGGACCATCCTGATCATCTAGCCTGACCTCCTGCATTACATGTAGAACTTCCCCCAAAATATTCCTGGAGAGGATCCTTTAGAAAATCTAAGGTGCGTTTAGAGCCTCAAGGAAACATACAAGGAGCTCACAAACTTCAGGAGGTGGAGGGAGCGGTGAGTGAACTGCCAGACAAACTAATGAAGACAACCGTGCATGCAGTAGGCAGATGCTCTGTGGAAGGAGGGGAAGATATAGCAGGCTAGGACACACTAGCAATAAAGTGAGTGTGATGGGTTGGAGCCTGTACGAGGTCGTTACTCGGGCTTGTCCCCTCGCGGGGCGGTGGGGCACTGCACCGCCTCGCTCCTATCTCCGGCCGGGTTGGGGGAATACCCGGCGCGTAACTCAAGAGGCCCAGGCCCTGTGGCCGGGTGGGCTGCAAACACCCACAAGGGATTCCGAGCTCAGGCTCCGGCAGGGGCTGAGCAGTAGTGGCTCAATAGGCCCTGGCCCTGAGGCAGGGCGGGCAACAACAAACCCAGAGTCAGGGCTCAGACCCTCAGGCAGGGGCTGAGCAACAAGGGGTTCAACTAAGCCCTGGCCCTGCGGCAGGGCGGGGCAGCAAACAAACACAAAGAGTCAGGGCTCAGACCCTTAGGCAGGGGCTGAGCAGCAGTAGCTCAAGTAAACCCAGGGCTCTGGTAGAGGGGGAGACTGCTACCCACATATAAGGGTGGCAGGGGGGGCGCAGGCCCACCCACTCCACTGTGCCCCAGCCCGGGGCCCTAGCAGCGGACAAGGACCCGCTGCTGCTGTCAGTGGGGATCCTGACCACAACACACTGACATGGGTTCAGGGTCTCCCCCCGGCTGCTTCCAGACTCCCCCTCCAGTGGTACCTGGGTTAGTCGCAGATCCTCGGGGTGCTCCAGGACCATGGGCTCCTCAGAGTCGCTGTCGGGGGGTACGTCCAGCAACTCCCAAGGATAATATGGGGAGTGTAGGTTCGGCGGCTCCTCCGGGTAGCGGGCGAGGGGCAGGCCCGGCGGCTCCCTAGCTGGAGCCACCCCCGGAGCGTCGGGCCTCCCCGATGGCTGCCGCCCGAGTGAGCTCTGAGACAGAGCCTTTATACTTCCTGTCCCGCTCCTGACCTTCCGGGGACTGGGCTTAGAGTGCCCTGGCTCTGCCCACTCTGGCATCTGCCCAGGGTTATCTCCCTCCTGGCAAGCAGGGGGCCACACCACCCCTCTACAGACCCACTTCTGGGATGTCACCTGTGTGCTGGGGTTTAGCTGACCATCCCCGCTCAGTCAGGCTGGGTTCCCTCTCCCTGCTTTGCAGACTTCGGCTCTCTGGCCTCTTGCAGCGCACACACACACACACACACACACACCCTGCTGCAGATACAGACTGAAGTCAGCTCTGTGTGAGAGAGCTACCCTCCATCCCAGCACTCACATGCCCAATCCTTTTGGGAGACAAACCCAAAATAATACTGTCTTGCACCGTATAGAAAACTCTGTACAGCACAAACTCATAAAATCCACTCGCTTCCTCCATGTGAAAAGAGATGTGAATGACTTCTTCCTCCTCCCCATTAGAAATAACAAACTGGGTTTTATTATAAACAAGTTTATTAACTACAAAAGGTGAATTTTAAGTGGTTAAAGGGATAGCAAACAGAACAAAGCAGATTGCCTTAGTAAATAAACAAAGGCTGCAGACTGAGCTTAACACACTCGATAGGTAGGATACAATTTAACCAATTCTCAGCCCGAGTGATAAACAGGCTGGCAGAGTCACTGAATATCAGGGTTGGAAGGGACCTCAGGAGGTATCCAGTCCAACCCCCTGCTTAAATCAGGACCAACCCCAACAAAATCATGGATTAACACACTCCGTAAATTATAACCTTTCCAGTGATACCTTACAAGACCCATCTTGCATGAAGTACATTTCATTTATGTCCTATTCATAACAGAACCATATTTCCATGAAGACTATGGGGCATAACATCACAGTGAGGTTTTGCCCTCTAACCTGTTGTGAGTTGTTTATGTTTTCACAATGAATTGCACAATTCATCACAGGCACCCACCAGGGACCCATCTTGGAGAATGAAGAGAAAGGAATGTCTCCAGGCTGCAGCCCTTGCCGAAGAGCTAGCTGTACCAAAAACCCTGTGATCCCAGTGCACATCAGCAATGCAGGGCAGGCCTAACACACCTACTTGACATGGTCGCTTCTTTTCTAGAATTGTCAGAAAGGAGCAAGATTTCATCCCCTTTTAACCTGTTAATTATTCTCAGTCCTGACAAAGGTAGCTCACCACTTTTCAGGAACACGTGATATTTTCAAGTATTTGCTAGAGTAAACACAAGCCCTCTCAGATATATTGCTTATAGGGAGCTGTCTGGCCACTTGTAATTTTAAACACCTTTCAGTTAACTTACTGGTCTGAATGTACAAGCCAGCACTCAGGGACATCTTAGAGAATGTATGATGCTTCGGAGGATCATATCTGTGTACCTGAATAGGCTACAAAAAGAACATGCTAAGAAAATGCTTTGAAAGATGGTTTCACCAAACATGGCTTTGGCCCTAATGTAGCTAACACATTATTTGGCTTAAAATGTTTTTGAAAAGCCATTCTCAACACAATGTCATTCCGAAGAGCCATTTTAATCAAAATCAGATTAATTGATACCCATTTTGGAAACTAATTTCCTAGAGTCACACTTCCTATAACCAATGGACGCTGCAATATATTGAACAGAAAATACTTGAGGTCCTTGGATGGAAGGTGCTGTAGAAGTATTGCTATATTCATTCATGTTGCATATCTTCTGTAGTGGCAGGTGTAATATTGATCCTTTTTTTTTAAGTCACACAAGTATAATTCAAGTATTGAAGCATAAGCTTTCATGGGCTAACACCCACTTCGTCAGATGCATGCAGTGGCTACTGCATGCATCCGATGAAGTGGGTATTAGCCCATGAAAGCTTATGCTTCAATATTTTAGCTAGTGTTTAAAGGTGCCACAGGACTCTGTCACTTCTGCAATGTGTTACTCAGCAGCTAGATATTGAAAAAGTAAATAGAATGGAAAACATAATTCACGTATTGAATGTAAATTGCAAATAAAACATGGGAGGGAAATACAGCATCATGACAAATTAGAGGATTGGGCCAAAAGAAATTTGATGAGGTTCAAAGGGCAAGTGCAGAGTCCTGCATTTAGGATGGAAGAATCCCATGCACTGCTACAGACTAGGACAGATCAGCCTCCTGAGACAGGCAGGTAACTATTGAGAGGCAATCTCTACTCTGACAAACCAGCTCTCCTAGGAGCCAACCTGTTGTTCAGAGCTAATCCATTTCATTTCAAGGGCTCTCTTGTTATCCTTCTGCCAGCAGCCTTTGGAATTTCAGCCCTATCTGGAGGCAAACAGCCAGCAGAGAAGGCAAATGGGCGTGCCCCTTTGAAGTGCAGTTTGCAGGATACAAACAGAGTCGTAATCTGCACAGCCAGTCTTCAAATCACACAGTTTAGACTCGAATTCAGAGAAGCATTTTCTCATTTAGCATAAGCAATTTGTCATTTCTTTTTAGAAAACTCTAAGTGAAACTTAACCAGTAACAAGAGCTCTGCAGGAGCCAAGTCTGAGTCACAGTCAACTTGTATTTGAATGAATTTTCTGAAAGTAACTTCACTCTCTCCAGGTAATTAGCAGTTTAGTGAAAAGATAAATAAGCTGTGAACCTGTCTGAGTTTCCTTGAGGTAAAACACTCTAGCTGCTCAGAGTTTGATTTGTTTAAACATTGGCGCAGAGGGAGAGATTGTCAAACCTACTGCACTGACGGATCTTTAATTTACAAAAAGGAATTAACACAGACTATATAAAGCTACAAACTGCTACATTTAAAGAGAAAATCTTGACAACCTGACAGGAATGTGAAAGGATTTAAATGAAGAATGTTACCATACATTTAATAAAAACAAGTGTTTTTAGTAACATGAAACTCATTAGCACTGCCACAGACTAACTCACAAACGAGACTTTTACAAGAGATGTGAATAATCCAACAATGGCAAACTGTTTCTTTCTGAAATTTATCCTTTTGGAGGCAAATGCTGCCCCACTTGGTCTGGAGTGCCTGGGACGCAGCAGGACAGCGAGGTTCTGCCGTGCAGGCGAGCAAGAACACAGGGGGCAGAGATAATGCTGAATTTCCAACTTCATCTCTGCATTTCTTGTTTTGTGTACTCGGTTTCTCATCTTCACTGCTGCATAAGAGGAGAACAGTCCGCGGGTTTTCAAGGCGCTTTACAAAGAGCTGCAGGAGTTTCACTCTAAATGGAACGCAAGTGCTGGGAGATGGAGCTGTACAAAGCGATCCTGTGGAGCTCCAGAATTGTATAGGGTCAGAACTTCAGGTGTGTATTGCTGTGTATACACACACACACATCCCATTGGTTAAGTGATCATCTGCTCTAGGTCAACCAGCACAAGCATTTGAAAGTGTTAAACTGTCTAAATCAAATGAATTATTTTCCAGTGCAAATGAAACTACCCAGACTTGATCCTATGTTGAGCTCTAACCTCTTGTAGAGAGCCCAGTAATGGACACCCAGTTTTGAACCTCCAGAGCCAGTAAGGTCCACACTACACATAATCACTGTTTGCAGGAAACTCTGCACTTGGTATCATCCTGTGTCTTGTTTTTTTTATGTATTATATTGAGAGGTAGATGAATATCCATACATAGAAACTGCAGCTGGCAGGACAATGAGACATATCTAGGGATTTTTTTAAACCTACATCTTTGGTAGTCGAACTTTCAGGGAAGAGAGACTTTTATACGTTAAAATTCATTTTTATTTTATAAAATGTTTTAAAACCACTATCAATAATGCTTTTGAATTTTAAGCTTTCTATCCTTGTGACTGTGTTATTTGGTATCAAGTACATATTTGACTCCTTACTGAATTCCCGCCTTGGCAAGATCGTATGAGCAGCTCTTCCAAAGAAAGGAAGCTGAGGATTTTAAGTGAAATGCTAAAGTCCTCCATGAGGAAAGCTCAAGCTCAGAGAATGAGTGCCATCAAGTGGATGCACCTCGGAAACTCGGGTGGGGATCTGGATGGTGCATGGGCTTCTTGATGGCTCCTATGAACAGGAGTGAATTCTATCTGCTGTGTGGAGCTTTACTTTGTGAACAGTCCCATTGATTTCAGTAGCCTGACTCATGGGGTCATCAGCAACGGTATAAGAACCAGGCACTGTCAGGTTCTCTTTATAGGCCATAAAAGGACCATCGAAGGGGGGACAGACCTTTTTGGATATGAATCAATTCACTTTTGCTGTGTCAGAAAAAGGCACCACATTCTCTGCAAATCTGCAGTTTACACCAGCAGATTTGGCCCAGTTTATAGATTCCAAGGCCAGACCGGACCGTTGTGATTACCTAGTCTGACCTCCTGTATAACACGGGGCCTGGCACTTCCTCAAAACCTTTCTTGGAACAGATCTTTTAGAAAAGACACCTAAGCTTGGTTTAAAAACGTATGGCTGATTTCCAGTCTGAATGTGTCTAGCTTCAACTTCCAGCCCTCACATCACGTTAGACCTTTCTCTGCCAGCTTGAAGAGCCCATTGTCAAATATTTGTTCCCCAAGCAGATACTTATAGACTACAACCAAGTCAGCCATTAATCTTCTCTTTAAGATAAACAGATAAAAGTCCTGGAGTCTATCAAAACAAGGCATGTTTTCTAAGCCCGCCATCCTTCTCATTGCTCTTCTCTGAAGTCGCTCCAATTTAGCAACATCCACTCAGAATTGGACACAGGATTCCAGCAGCAGTCACTCCAGTGCCAAATACAGACGTAAAATCACCTCTCTGCTCCTACTCCAGATTTCCCTGTTCATGCATGTCAGGATCACACTAGCCCAGGGTTTCTCAAACTGGGGGTTGCGACCCCCCGGGGGGGTCACCGAGCGCTCCCCAGGGGGTCGTGAGCTCCTGCTGCCGCAACTCGCGGTGACTGGGGCTGGCCCCGGCCCCCAGTCCCTGCACCGGGTGGGCTCCCGGCTGCGCGCCGGCCCCCAGTCCCCACAGCGGGAGGGCTGGGGACCGGCACGCACCCGGCAGCCCGCACGTGGCAGGGAGGGGGGACCGGGGCGCACCCGGAAGCCTGCCCGCGGCGGGGAGGGGGGACCAGGGCGCACCCGGAAGCCTGCCCGCGGCGGGGACGGAGGACCGGGGCGCACCCGGAAGCCTGCCCGCGGTGGGGACGGGGGACCGGGGCGCACCCGGCAGCTCGCCCGCGGTGGGGACGGGGGACCGGGGCGCACCCGGCAGCTCGCCCGCGGTGGGGACTGGAGCGTCCGCGCGTTTTTTGGTTTTTTTCGGTGGCTTTTCGGCAGAGGGGTCGTGCCGCGCCGCCGGATCACAAAAAGGGGTCATGGTCTCAACTAGCTGCACTAGCCCTTTTGCTCACCGCATTGCACTGGGAACTCATGTTCAGCTCATTGTCCAGGACAGCCCCCTTTTTAGAATCACTGCTTCCGAGGGTAGAGTCCCTCAGCCTGTAACTATTTGCCTTCTTTGTTCCTAGATGTGTACATTTTAATGTAGCCATATCAAAGTGAATAGTGAAGTACAACAATTTAACATGAGGAGGGAAATTAGACAAATATAGAACAGCCAGCACTGTTTAAATGCTAATGAAAATCCCTGCGATAATAAAGATGGCTTGTTCACAGGAAAGTTTCTTCCTAAATATCAGTTGACAAATATCAGTTGACAGTATAACACTGTGGCAAAGACAGCAAATATCATCCTCGGATGTATTAGCAGGAGTGTTGTAAGCAAGACACAAGAATTAATTCTTCCGCTCTACCCCACAATGATTAGGTAGAGCTCTACTCAGGTAGAGTACTGTTCTGGGCACCACATTTCAGGAAGGATGTGGACAAATTGGACAAAGTCCAGAGGAGAGCAACAAAAATGACTAAAGATTTAGAAAACATGACCTGACATGATATTTGATGCATTAGAGACTCAAGAGAAGTGTAGAGATCAACACCAGCCATTGTTTATGGCATTTATTGACCTAAGGCCTTTGATTCCATCAATTGTGAAGTATTGTGGAAGGTGCTGTCTAGGTTTGGTTTTCCATTGAAGTTCATTCGTGGCGTCAGGCTGTTTCATAATGGGATGACTTTTCCCCTGGCAGACATCATCCTTGTATCAAGGCATAGCTGCTGGCGCTGGTCTTTTTAAACCAGGTGCATGGCCAGTAGCATTCTCATAGTGGCTTCAGCAGTATTTCCCTTGGTAGGCTCAGAGAAATACCCCTTATGTTCTATCCACACCTTAAACAACATTTAGCCCTGAGTTTAGCCCTGGATGACATTACTTTGTTTATAAACCTCCAAGAGGTGTGCTTTTAGTGACTGGATGAGCCTGGAGAATAAAAGAGTAATTGGCAAGAGATACGGCTTGAGTGTCAGTCTCTGGGGTGTGAAACTAAATAGCAGTATAGTTCCAAATGAATACTGCTGCCTCGTGTACACTATGGTAGTAAACATGTTATGTGAACTGCAAATCATTTTAAGGTCCAACAGAGAATGCATCATGGTCACTGTTAACTACTAAAAGTAATTTCCTACCTACCAGTTTACTCTTCACTGCTCCTAGCCCCGCTGTTTTGAAGAGTGTGTATATCAGCAACATAGTCCTGCAGTCAGAAGTAAATCTCTCTAGAAACACTGATGATGTTTTTGGACGGAATTTCTGCTAAGGTCCCAGTCTCTTCAGGTCAATGTACTCATGGTACGTTAAGTGTCAGGAAATGAAAACTGTTACCACAGTTACATTTTTGTGAACTTAGGAAAGAGAATCTAGGGAAGGACAAAGATGCTTTCTTAAAGGTTGCTAAGTTTTACCCGGAAGTCAATTTAGACTGAATGAAAACAAAACTATATTTAGCTGTACTTTCCATAGGAAGAAGCTGAAGTACATTACATACCTTTAAAAAAATCTGTAAGCAGAGTCTGACTGAGTCCTCCCCTGACACCTAGCGGTGAGCTGAACCTCAAGGCACATCATAGAGCTCTCTTGTCCAATCTACATGACCTCACAAAACCTGACACCCAGCATTCAAAGAGGCAGCTCTTGGGGAGGGTGCAGAGAGGAGGACCAGGAGAACCAGAGTTCAGAGCTCACACAGAGCGCAGGAGCTAGCAGTGCCTGCATGTGCCAAACCCTGTTTTTCTTCTTAGAGCAACTAACAGGCAGCACCGCTTCCACTGCTCCTTGGCAGATTCTCGCTATGCTGAGCAGCACCTCAATTGTGAGCAGGTTCTTTGAATCCAATGCCCAGGTGTTGAGGGGCTGCCTTCGGCCAGGGTGACTCGTGCATTGTGGTGGTAGTCAGAGGAGCCTGTGGCAGTTTGGTGCCTCAAGGCTGTTGGCGGGCATGGAGAACCAGGGGCTGGGAAAGTCAGATGAGAAATAATGCACCTTTGATACACTGCACACCCCTGGCTAGTGCCTAGGGTACGTACACCACATGGCCCCTGGCCTGGCTGTAAATAGCAGCGTAGAAGCCTGCAAACAGAAAGCAGAACACCAGAAGTCCGAAGTGCAGACCATGTGATTGTGATGCGGTTTGACTCACCATTGTAGCACCTCCTGCTGTCCCAATGTCCTGGGAATTACCTTGCCAGTGCACTCACTCGTTGTCACTCCTGTGTCTGCCTCTGGACCTGTGTCCCTCCCGGGACTGTGTCGTCCTCTTCCAGACACAGTCCTCCGGCTGTGCTCACTCTGTTCTCTCACCACTTCTGGGGGACTGACAGTCCTCAGTCCAACCCTTTGCCTCAGTGGCAAACTTCAGTCCAGGTTCTAGCCACTCATCCCAGTGGCTGACTCCAGTCCATTCACTGGCTACTTCCCTCAGTGGCCAGTGGGAGCAAAACGGGAAGGGAAGCCCGGGCCCCGACCCAGGGACCGTATAGCTGGCAGCCATATACCGCCCCTCATCCAACTCCACCATCTCCTTCCCTGGGCCATTTCCCTCACAGCCCCAGCACCTCCTAGAATCATAGAATATTAGGGATGGAAGGGACCTCAGGGGGTATCTAGTCCAACCCCCTGCTCAAAGCAGAACCAACTCCAACTAAGTCATCCCAGCCAGGGCTTTGTCAAGCCTGACCTTAAAAACCTCTAAGGAAGGAGATTCTTCCAACTCCCTAGGTAACCCATTCCAGTGCTTCACCACCCTCCTCTGCCCTTGTGTCAGGGCCTCCGTCGGGCAGTCATCAGCCTGGAGCATCCTCATAGTCTGCTGACCCTGCCAAGCACTGCTCTGCCCATAGAATCATAGACTATTAGGATTGGAAGGGACCTCTGGAGGTCATCTAGTCCAACCCTCTGCTTAAAGCAGGACCAATCCCCAACTAAATCCCCCATGGTGCTCCAGCCCTCCTCCCTCAAACTCCAGGGAGTGACTGCCCCCTCCTCTGCTCAGCAGCGCCTTCTTATATGGACCAGCCTGGCCCTGACTGGCTCTGCCAATAAACCTTCCCATAATTGGCTGGCACTACAAGCCTTTTCCTTATTGGCTGTCTCTGGTGCAGCCTCACCAGGGTGGCTTTATCCCCCTACATCACAGTGATGTTTATTGGGGTTAGTTTTAAGCAAGCATATCCATAGTTCTAATGCCACAAAGCCTTTTACCAGTGTCCCTACTCCCACCTCCTCCTCCAGAGGCCCAAATATACCCTAAGAGTGCACACTCCTGGTACCACCCTTTACAATGTATAGTCATGTTCTGTTTGGGGGGTGGGGTCGTGAGTCTGAGGGCTCGGTACCACCACTTTTGTATCCCATGGAGGAGTAAGGAGTGATGTTGGGCCTTGGTCAGGGACATGCATTTATTTGGCTTTTAGTGTTTCTTATGTTTCCCCTCCATCCCCCTTTGCCCCTCCTAACTGGTTGCTTGACCTTGTTTTGAGAGAGGAGCAAGGCAGCCTTCCAGTGTGTGCTGGTATATCATGCTCCCACCAGATCCAGTAACACTTTAGCTCCATCTCTTACCTTTTCTCATTATACTAACAAACCCCTCTGGCTGGGCATCAGAGATGCACAGTGTCTTTGTTCACACATACTAGTAAGGATATAAGAATATCAAAAGGTCAAACCCCAAACTCTATCTCTGGCTAACAAACAGGCCTATATACTAACAATAGAGTCCAGCCCTGTCCTCACTGACAACACTGGACCACATTCTGTTGCACCATTATAAGTACAAAGCATTGGTAATTAATTCAAATTCGGTGTTTTCCAAAGATCAGGTTCAGACTATATGTTTCTCATTCTGTCTTGATGTAATGTTCTGTCAATTTATCCACTTATTAACCACTAGGTTAATAAATACACACTAATAGAACCATAGAGTAAGCCCCATACAATGTAGTTCCAAAGGTATGAGAGGGAGTCTATTGATACAGTCTAATGGCTCAGCAGATAACACCTGGAAAGTCACAAGGGCCACTGGGCAGATCTCTGCTCAGGTACGCCAGTGTAAATTCAGTGGGACTCCACAGACTTTCCAGATACACAATGTAACAGGGGAGAGGGTCTGGCCCATGGTGATGAGTGACTGTTTTTAGGCGTCTGGGATTTACTAGTGTATTAATTCACACCTTTCTTCCAGCGATCTTATCTACATCTTTTGTGCCTCTCGACTGTACATATGGACATTCAGCTTTGCCTAGGAATTTATTCTCATCACTAGAGGCAGTGCTGTCTCAGGTCAGAACACGGGATAAGATATGGTCAAAACAGGCAAAAAGACCTTTTTGAGATTCCAAGATCAAGTTTCGGGCAGGAACTTTTTTCTAAGATTTCATAGGGAGACACACTATAGGTAAAACAAACTCCTCATTGCTAAAAAAGTTCATCTAGTGTTAGTGCCCCAGAGCTCACTCAGGAAGTCACTCTGCATTCCTTCTGTAGTCAGTAGAGGCCCAGAAACATAAACCCCTGTATCAGAGGCCTAGGATGAGGCCTAAGGCCTGAGCTAAAAATAATGGTCAAGACTGCTAACATAAAGCAAAGTTAAGGTGTGAGCCAGAGGCAGGCCCTGCTCACAGAAGCTGGCAAAGAAAAGACTGATGCTGCAAACAGATACACACCTGAAAGGTCCTGAACACCAGATATCAGAAAACTCCAACACTTGCACATTCCACACACATAACACAGAACAAGCTGACCCATCCTAAAGACGGGGCAAAAGTGTGATATGATGGATAGAGTTGGTTTGTTCGAACCAACATGTAAAAGGTGAGAGGTGGCACCTTACTGCGTAGAGGGGTTGCACTTTGCTACGTAGAGGGGCTGTACCTCACTGCATCAGGAGTGATGTGTAACTTGTTTGTACTTGTGTATAAAAATTCACCCCTGAGAAGTTGTCTTTGTCCGGCCTAGGGGGCAGTGGAGTGTCCCACAACTGACTGAGCTGTGTACATTGTCAGAGAGCACATATGTACTAGCAGAACTGTAAACAGCTGATCCAGGGTGCTAGAGCCTGTGTTTTGTGCTACCAGCATGCCCAGCTATCTTTGAGACACCACTAACTTCCTGAGGAAACTACAATCCATTGGCGATATTCCAGAAAACACCATTCTGGCCACTATGGATGTAGAAGCTCTCTACACCAATATTACACACTAAGATGGATTACAAGCCGTCAGGAACAGTATTCCCAATAATGTTATGGCAAACCTGGTGGCTGAACTTGTGAATTTGTCTTCACCCACAACTATTTCATATTTGGGGATAATACATACCTTCAAATCAGCAGAACTGCTATGGGTACCTGCATGGCCCCACAGTATACCAACATTTTTATGGCTGACTTAGAACAACACTTACTTAGCTCTTGTCCCCTAGCATCCCTTCTCCACTTGCGCTACACTGATGACGATGGCTGGAAAATTCTCTGAGATCGAGCACTGTGATAGCAGATCCTTCGGTGCAGCTGTGTTGTGAGAAGGGAGCTCTCTGCCTCGTGCTGTGACCACTATCCAAAACTTCACTTTCTAGGAAAATCAAGCACAATACATGTACCAATTTTACTGTCGAATTTAATATAGGTTTTCTACCAGTTACAAACGGAGTATGAAAGAACGGTCTCGTTTCCTCTGGGTTTGTCTTTGTAAAGGTCGATAGTGTTCAAATGAGTTCCTGTCTGCATCCTGTAACACTTGCCCATACCGATATTGCCCTGGCCTCTTCTTTTGTCATTCAGTTTTGCACGCATTCTTAAACAATGTGCTTACCCTCACCTTTTGGGGGAGAAGCCAGACTTTGAGGCACCTGCTCCCCTACTTGGTGTACACTATGCTTGTGCCAATCAGAAGTGAACACAAACAAGTTTTGGGCCCCGTCCCCTATGACACTTCTATGATGTCATATTTGGTACTTATGAACCTGCCTGCCATGTGCAGACAGAGAGAGGAGAAAGAAAACCGAATCCTGTGTACCCTGTGTACACCCGTAACAGAGCCTGATCACCTCTGCTCACGTGTTTTCAAACAGAGCCTCCATGTTTGCCGGTCGTTATGCGTTGGTTTGTATTTGTAAGTATCAGTTATTACTAAATGCTGCATCTTTGTTTATAAATATTGTTAGTAGATATTTTTAGTCATTGTGTGTTTTAAGTTTCATTAAGTCTATTAGCTAATCAAATGCTGCTCCCTTATCCCTTGTAATTATCCCCAATAAAACTTTAAATTAATTAATTTTAGTTGTTTGTGTATGTGTCTGCAGCTCACGTCGTGAGCCATACTCTCCTTGCATCCCTTACCAATATAGTGTATTGCCACGTGCAGCCTGGTAAATAACAGGCCTGCATTTTTTTTTCGCCCCTATGTGCCCCTGGCAATCCACAGATAGCTTCTTATTCATGGGGATCAACAATTTCTGCACCGCCTGCCTCTGTCTATATATTATCTTAGAAAACGTAAATGAATTCCCTTGTTAGGAATACTCCTCTTGTCATAATGTTATTTAGCATTGCTCCAGAGAGCGTAATAACCCTGCAACAGAAGGGAATGAATTCTAACAAAAGACTCTGAAAACTAATTAAGATGTTAAGCCTTCCATAGCACGGTGGTTCAAAGCTCTAGTGCAATAAATTATTGACCCTTAATGCCTAAGGATTATAATTTGTACTGCTGTCTATGCTGTTTTAAAGCTAGGACCTGAATGGTGGGACTAAACATATTCAGTTTTGACAGCAATAATATTTAACCTGCCTTGAAGGAGCCAGCTATCACCTGAGATAGAGACAGAATGAAGATTCAGTTGTTAAAATGGGTGAGTGGATATCATGGTGGTTTTTAAAAAATCTTATTGTAAATGTTTTCACACACACACACACAATATAGAGACATTTAAACCACAAAGAATTATATTAGTTTATTCAAGTGGTCATAAAAAAATCAATGAATGCTATCATACAAATAAAAGTCTACATTCCAACTTCTAGCAATATGCATTTTATATTCCAACAATAATTTAAAATATCCTTATCTAAATGTATTGTTTGAACACTTGAGTAATCAAGAAAGTCTCATAAGAAATACCGCAATAGTACAATAAAAACCAATGTTGCAGATATAGATGATATTTGTGTACAGGTATGAGTAATTCACTGGAAAAACATTTGCAGCTTTCAAGTATCGTTCTCAGAAGCTTTGCTCCAAAAAAGCCATGGGATTTTGTAATGCATATTAACTAGGCTGTGGTCTTTACTTAATCAACTTCAAAAGCAGTGCTTTTCAGCTTTTTGCATAACAAGACCCCTCTTTCCTTACTAGCCCCCTTCAGAACTCCTCACTCCTCTAGGTACCATCTAGCCAGGACTGCTTTCCCATTTAACAATAAAAGATAAATGGAGATATACCAATCTCCTAGAACTGGAAAGACCTTGAAGGTCATCGAGTCCAGTCCCCTGCCTACACTAGCAGGATCGAGTACTGTCCCCTGACAGATTTTTTGCCCCAGATCCCTAAACGGCCCCCGCAAGGATTGAACTCACAACCCTGGGTTTAGCAGGCCAATGCTCAAACCACTGAGCTATCCCTCCCCCCCAAATAAGGGAAAGGCAGAATGACTGTGACCCCCTGACACAGTTTCCAGGTTGAGATCCATGATTTAAAGAAATTAACAGAAAAAGGTATGTTGAATCACTCTCCAGAGAGTTCTTTAGCAGGGATACAATTCTCTAGTAAGATCTGCAAAAAAAAAAAAATTATTTTTTTTAATCTATGGCAAGGTCATATTTTCCTATTCTAGTCTACAGGACTTGTCCATCAGGTGCAGATGGTCTTTTCATGCAAATGCTGCCCATTTTCAATAAAAGTCTTTCAGCAAAAAAGTTACACTGTGAAACATTCAAGACCAGGCTAGGCCAGGCAGATCTAATTTATCTCTGTAAGGGGTAAATTAGAAGAGGTTCCTCTTTTCTATGAAATCTCTAGCACACGATGAAATATTGGTAGTGTTCCACCAGAGTTAATATTTGATTTATTGAAGCCAATTAATGTGCGTGATTGCAATACCCATTTGCTGAGAGGTACTTGAGAATAATGAACAAATTCCTCATCCTCAGAAGGTGAATGGATGTTTTTACTTCATAAGGTAAGGGAATCCTGGCAGCACTTTCTCAGCATCTCTCTGAAATGTCCTGAGAGGCCATTCACAGAGTGTGCCAATCAGGGAAACAATTGCAGGCTGATTTATTACTGTGGGCAAAATACTTCAGCAGCCTTGAAGCTGTCAAACACCTCATCCATCTAGAATAGCTGCCACTAGGGAGTGACAGGGAGGAGGTGGAGGAAAGAAGAGTAATTCACTAGGGAACCAGGAGTCCTTTGGAAGAGGTGTCAGACACGGACTCTTCTAGAAGACCATCTGAAGGAGGAGGACTGCCCAGCACAACAATTGGCAGGGGCAAATATTTTTTTAATATACCATGCAAGTGCCAACATCCACAACCACCCCTTTGAGATGCAGGCCACTGAAAGACAAGCCTGGCAAGAGCTAGCCCTCTTTCCCTTCCTACCTGGAAATCTCATTTCCTCTCTATACACTTGCCAGCTGACCAGAAACACAGTCTACAGGAAAGGGGAGGATCAGGACTGCAGAAGTTCCTGTGTAGTTCTCAAGTATTAAGTTGGTAAATAGCAACCCAAACAGAATTCAGTGCAGCACTCACAATTCTTAACCGCTATAACATTCAAGATCAATAAGAAAAAAGATTTTCCCCAAAGCATGTCATTAGCTGACCAGTTCTAATTCTTCTTAAAGGCTGGCCAGAAAAAAATTCTGCTTTGCAAAAAACCTGGATTTTGGCATTTCATTTTATTCTGCAGCAGAAATGTAACCAAGATTTTTTCTGAGGGGGAAACAAAAATTAAAAAAATCCTAGAGTGAGATGAAGAGACAGGCCCATCCCAGAATAGCCAGTAAGTAGCTCAGTGGTCAAGGCACTAATTCAGAGCAGGGACATTAACTTGGTTTCCCAGATGAGTGACCAACACATATCCTGGACCTGAGAAAATAGCCTGAAAAAAGTTTCAGTGAAACAGATCCATTTCCACAAATAGTTTAGGTTTTGATGGAGAAAAAACCAACAACTGTCCATCGACGAATTCCTAATCAGGTCTACTTTTCTTTTTCAGATACAAAGAGCCATATAGGCATAAAGAGATGCAAATACACCGAAGTCAGCAGGTTTACACACCCACTTAAGCCCAGGCTGGATTTGGTACTTAATATGCACCGTTGGATGAGAAACGAGAAGAGAAATGGTGAATAATGATGTTCTTCACTTCCGTGCTCTACCTTTTGTAGACCCTTGTTGCTGTCACTACTCCTCAGCCCTGTCGGTCAGAAGCAGGCTGGTCACTTACTCCTGTGCATGAGAAGACAGGAGATTAAAACCTTCTGAGAGGGAAGTGCTGTACTTTTCAAGTACATCCAGAAGCTGCTTCTAATCTGAATCCCATTTTTAAACAATAATCTTGTTTTCTCCCGTCAGAAACCATCCCCATTCATCTTTACAAGGTATTCTTCACTCACAACAGCAAAAGAACATTCTGAGGCTGTAATGTGTCCACAGGTACTTTCCATGTTCATGAACCTACCATAAAAATGGAGTATCTGAGTCCTGATACCCAGATAACACCAAAGACAATGTGGAGCTTAATTTAAGAGAAGATGCATTCACAGGCGTCTCTCTTTTCCTAAAGACTCCATTCCGAGAGCATGTTTCAGAGCCATGAAATTCAAGTGATATCAACATGTACCTGAACATCTTTTCCCATGGTTAATTCTCAGCCTCACAACCATGGGAATGCTATTGACAAATTGACATTTCTAAAGTATTGCTCCGTGATTTAAAACATGCATATTGTTCACCAGCGATTTATGACAGCATGAACCCTGCTCCACTAGGTTTAGTTTTCCATTAAGTCCAACTTTCCCCAGAGGCTGCTACCTACTTTAAAAAAAATAACTTTCAAGTAGTGGCACATGTTGAGATACACGTAGTGCCCCAATGCACTGGAGTTAACTCACGTCTGGTGCATCATAACTTGAACAGACACTCTGAAATCACATAACCATTCCATTCATCCAGGGGTTCTCAAGCTGTAGGTTGCGACCCCGGTTTAAAAGCACCAGGGCTGGCACTAGACTTCCTGGGGCCCGGGGCTGAAGCCCAAGTCCTACCACCTGAAGCTGATGCTGAAGCCTGAGCCCCACCACCTGGGGATGAAGCCCAAGGACTTCAGCAGGGCTCAGGTTACAGGCCCCCTGCCCGGGAATGAAGCCCTTGGGCTTTTGCTTCCCCCCCCCAACCCAGGGCAGCAAGCTCAGGCTTTGGTCCCCACTCCTGGGGTGGTGTAGTAATTTTTGTTGTCGGGTGGGGGATGTCATGGTGCAATGAAGTTTGAGAACTGCTGCATTAGTCATTAAAAACAGAGCTTCAATAACAATAGGTAAATATTTTCAGACACAACCAGTCTGAAAACATGGAGGCCATTGCGAGAGCTACAGGGCTCTGAAATGTCACCACGTACCATCCAGCATCGGATGGGACTCTAGCATACCAAATTGTTAGCATATGAATGTGTGTATGTCAGGCATGTTAACTGAATGTGTTCTTCTCTCCCTATCATTCTGTTCACCCATGTCAAGTATCCACTTTGCAAAGCTGGAGTCAGCTATGACATTAAAAATTGGAGGCCTGCTAGGGCCAATCGCATGAATCATGAGTCCTAGCACAGATAGGGATGCCACTCTACACCCAGCTGGTTTGGAATGAAGTATTCAAAACAGAGATAAGAAAAGTACAGAAGAAAACAAAATTAAGGAACTGTTACAAACTGGTGGTTGGATTTTAGTGACGTATAAACAGTTTTGTAACTTGTAAAAATCACCCTTTAAACACTACTAGCTGAAATGCACATCTTCAAAGCACACCTGTGTAAGGTGAACATGCTGCAAAATAAGAATTGCTTCCCAGAAGGAGGGTATGTAGGTTTCCTTTCTGAATAGCACTGCTCTGTTCTTTGACAAAAAAAATTGGGTAAGTTTGGTTCCTTTGTCTTTTGAACATTTTGAAGAGCAAATTTCTAGTGTTGTCAAACAATCAGCAGGACTGGTTAGTCAGTGACTCATTGTTTGAGAACTCAAGCTCCATGAAATTTGGAATGCCAGGGCACTGGACATTTTGCTAGCACACTTATTGATGAGAGCAGTTGTGTCACTATTCACATTCAGAAGCAAGCAGTAGCTATTACTGATTTACGTAACGCTGTCTTCAAATTTTATATAGCAGAAGAAAAAGTGATTCGAGGAACAGAGCCATGTACACAGTGGTTCTCCTGCACCCACAAATGCCTAATTTGTGATCAGTTGGGGCATTTTCAGAGATCCACAGAGTCCAAAGCTGGAAGGGACATTGTGATAATCTACTCTGACCTCCTGAATAACAAAAGCCAGAGAACTTCCCCCAAATAATTCCTGGAGCAGAGCTATTAGAAAAACATCCCATCTTGATTTAAAAGTTGTCAGTGATGAAGAATCCACCACAACCCTTGACAAATTAACCATTGGAACAATTACTCTCACAGTTCAAAATGTATTTTGGCATGCACCTGGCTGAGGGAGTGCCTGACTAGGGTATTTTTTGTTCTGTGTTTGTTCAGTGCCTAGCACACCAAGGTCCGAATCTGTGACTATGGCTCCTAGACAATATAACACATCTAATTAGTAACTATCCAGGTGAGCATACCAACAGTTTGCATGAGGCACTGGGTGTTTGGAGGCCTATATTAGGCATATGCACAATTACATGTGTACACTGGAAACGTGAGCACTTCCCCACTCACCAGGATGTTGCACGGACACTAGGATTTCACTGCTACAAGGAAATGTCACAGGTTTATATTTGGGATTATTTCCTAGTTTCATAGATTTTACGTCTAGAAGAGGCCGTCAGGATATCTTGGCTGATCTCCTGTACTTTGTGGGCCGTTACATTTCACCCGGTTACCCTAGGCCCCAAGACACGCAGTTACCCAACATAGTCAGCCCTTTAGAAACTAGATTGTGTGCCCCAGACAGGACAGTAGAGACCAAGGGGCCACCAGGGCCCAAGCCCCAGCGATGGCAGGGAATGGATTAGGAGAGATGTGCCCAGATGATTTCATCAGTTAATTCATGCCCCAGGCTGCAGAGGAGACAACCCCCCCGCCCCCCATGGTCCCAGCCAACCTGGCCTGTGGGAAAACTCCTTTCTGAACCTGAATCTGGTGACCCTGAGTGTGTGAGCAAGACCCACCAGCCAGTGGTGGGGGTTAAAATGGGGCCCAGCCTCTCCTGTGCAGTGAGACCCCTCTGAACTATGGGAAAAACCAGGACCCAGGGGCCACCTCAGGTCTCTTCTCCCCTCCCTACACAGCGGGGTCTTGAGGAAACACTACGGCAAGGAGCTAGCCAGAGATGCTAACTGGTTGGGTCAGAAGCAGCAAACGGTCTGCAGCTCTCACTGGACTGTCTCGGACTGGTGCTAATTTACTTTTTGCTCCAATCCCCAATCTCTTCACCTCAGATTCATTCCACACCTGCCCCTCTTATCGCCTACCCACTCCTTTCCTTAACCCCCCCTCTTCCTGAGCTTCTCTTCCAATGGAGCCAATCTCTCCCTCACCCAACAATGATCATGGCATGAATGAGCCCCTTGCTGCCACCAGACTCTTTCCTCTGCTGGTGGGCACTGCCCCTTACCCCACCCCGGGTCTGTCTGGTCACATTACACCGTGTAGCGGTGCGGCGACTCACCCCTCGGCACCTCCTGCTGGTCCATCCGGGAATTAGCTCTTCCAGTGTCCGGAGCGCCCTCTGCAGGCTGATGTCCTGCTTGCTGCTGGCCCCGTGTCCCTCCCGGACCCTGGTGCCCTCTTACCGAGGGTGCTGCACTCCTGCAGTACCCCCCAGTCTCAGGGGCTCCCATTCCCATGGAACCCCTCACCCCCTATCCCCACCTTGCCCCAGTCTAGGCAACTGCCAGTCACTACTTGCCCCCGTTCACTGGGGCAGACTGTAGTATCATTGCCACTCATCACTGGCAAGGAGGGTTTGGCCTGCTGCCTCTGCCGCCATGGGCTGCCCCCTGCCACTCCAGTACCCCTTTGTTGGGCCCTTCACTAGGCCCTGCAGCCTGGGGGTTTCTAGGCTGGAGCTTCCCCAGGTCCTCCTGACTTGTCCCAGCCCTGCTTCACTCTAGGTACTTCCTCAAGCTCCCAGCAGCCAGGCCTGTCTGCCTCTGCAGACAGAGGAGACACTCTCCCTCAGTAGCAAACTCTGGGCCTTTTTATCAGGGCCAGCTGGGCCCTCATTGACCAAGCCACAGCTGTGGCTGCTCTTCCCTCAGCTGCCTTCCATTGCAGCCCTCTGCTGGGCTGCCTTCTCCATCCACAGCCCTTTGCAGCGCTGTTTTAACCCCTTTTTGCTTGGAGTGGGGCAGCCGCCCCACTACACCCTGTAAGCTTCTGGGCAGTCTGTACAGTGCCTGGCACCAGGGGGCTCCATTCCTGGTGCTCCATTGGCACTACCAAAGTAACCATGGTTAATAATAATGCATGCCTCACACATGCACGCCAGCCAGGTAACACCTTACACCACTAGGGACCCTGTTGACTGCAAAGGGTCAGATTACAGAGCAAAGCCCTACTCAGTATGAGGGATGGTATCGGAGAGTCTAGCCAAAGCCTTTTGTACGATAGCTAATGAAAAAATTCTAAAGAACACAGGACGCCTACAGCCCACTGCAAATAAACCTGCAGGGAGCACAGAACAAGGCCCGCAGTTTCCAAATCATTTATTGCAAGTTGCACATTTGATTTTTTTAAAATCCCCTGCTCCTGGAATCACATGATCCTCAGAGACTCTCAGCTGTCATGGACAGAAGTAAGTTTCTAGCCCTCATAGATGCAGAGAAATGCCTAGGAACATGATCTGAATGCCCCCTAGCAGCTCAGAAACCAGAGGGGGAGAGAAAAGAACCATACATTGGTTAAATCTCCTGATCTCTGTGCAGATCTCCTGACTTATGGGGAGGGGCTGTCATGTCATCTGTCTGCCCTTCAAGCGCAAAGGACCAGTGTGGGGAGTGCAGCCATGGTGAATAGAGAACACCACTCCTCTCTGTACCGCTCTGCCTCCCGCTGCTCAGAGCTCCACAGGCCTGAGCTCCTGCAGCACACAGGATACAGGGCAGCCCTGCATTAATTCCTGTTTGAACCAGCGCATCTCTTTGATAACAACGTTCACCTCTGGACAGGGCCAGTGCCAGTGAGGGAGAATCCACCACCGTGGCAGCCGGTCTCTGAAGACAGTTGTGCAAATGGGGAACCATACGGCTGCCTTTCTATGGCTTGGTGTTGGGAGGGCGGGGGGGAACCACACCTGGCCAATGCTACTGGTGTCGGTAGCAGTAATGATTGGGCACATTGTCATGTCTCAAAGGAAGCATGAGAGAGTGAGGAGTGGCTCCCTCACTCTGCCTACCCGATGTAGCACCGCTCCGAGGCTCTGAACGAGCAGAGACGTCTGATCAGACTCTGCTGCTCAGCCATGGTGGCATGGTTTGACCTGCTGTTTCCTTATTTGAGGTACCCATTTAATGTGGGTCTCTCTCAATTCTCATTTGTCAATATGGTGTGCCCTGCAGCTTGCAGGAATTTCACTCCCATGACCGTTCCTTTTAATTTCCATTTAACTAACCTCCTAGTTTATGTGTAGTTCCCTTTGTGAGGCTGGAAGTTACTCTGGTGGGTTTCCTTTATTATTTTGTCCCCTATAAGGATGTGAATATGGTCACTATTACTGAGCAGTCTGCTATATTTCCCTCTTTCCCCAGACCAAGAATTGCCTCTTCCTTGGTGGGTTCCAGGGCGAGCAGCTCCAAGCAGCAGGGATTGTGTCTGGTCTCTGCACCCTGTCCTGAGCAGGGATTGTGTCTGGTCTTTGCACTCTGTCCTGAGGTGACGTACACCCAGTCAGTATATGCATTGTGTAAATCCCCCATTATTATTAGGTTTTCTGGTTTTGTTCTCTCTAATCTTCCCGAGCATTTTACAATCACTGCCATAGACTCCTTTCCTCCTGGAACTTCATCTTTGGGTCCCTGTTCGCTGGAGAGCAGTTCAGCACTAATCATTCCATGGTTTGGATTATTCAACTCTCAGGTTTTTCAAAGTCCAAGGGCACGGGGCAAAGCAGTAATCGTTGCACTGTCATTAGTGTTCTTCCAATACTCTGCAAGGCCACCAAGGTTACCACTACAACTGCTTCTCCTCCCGTAGAGGTATAAAAATGAAAATGGGGAAAGTAGAGAGGGGGAGAGAATGGAACAATTGCCGTGAAAAACTTCAAAACAATTTCCTGGATTGCTATAGTAAATGCCTGCTAGCATGATGCTTTTTTAAATTCCCATAATCTGGTACAATAATTGAATAGAAAAAAGTAACTCAGTCAGCAAAGTCTTACCCTCAAGGGGTCGTGTTAATAGCAAGATAAATACAATTTAGCAGTTTGTGTCCAGTAGCATCCGACATGTTCCAAATGCTGAAAACAAGCACAAAAGGAGGCCTGGCTCCTGCCCCAAAGAGTTCACAGTCTAAAAGAACAAGAAATAGGGAATAAAAGCAGAACAGATCAGTGACAGTGATCAAGGGGTTCACTGGCCACACCTGGGCAGTGCCATGTCCGATAACACAACGTGGGGATTTTAAATGGATCCCTCATTTTAGGTGCATGGATTATGCTCAGTTACTCCCCCTTGCCATTATCAGTCAGCTAGTTCCTTTCAGGTGTCACAGTATGAGGGGAACTGCAAGAGGAGGCTTTGACTGTGGAGAGTGTTATGGTCCACAATATTGTCTTGGGAAGAGTGTGTTTGTAATGGTGACATGGAGAAAGAACTTTAGGGGCATGTCTGAGCTAGTGGAGTGGCGAGGACAGGTGTCAAGGAATTTCTCATTTCATGCTCCCCCATAAAGGTAATTTCCTTTCTGTTTGCAGTTTCTGTCCACACTTGCCACTCATGGGCTAAGGCCCATCTCCTGTGGAGTTCACAGGCAGTCCAGTTGGGCAGGACTTGTCTGCCCTTGTGTTCGGCCAGCAGAAGATTTCTTCCACAGCTGCAGAAACTCTATGGCAACCAGCCAGTCAGTAGCATTAAAACATCTTGACAATGTATTAAATTCTCATTAAGAGTGTGTGTGTCGAAGGCTCTCTTGAGAGAAGATTTTCAATTTCTATTCTAGTCACTTACCAGACTACCAAGGTGGGTTGAATTCAGAGAAAAGACATGCAAAAAAAATGAGAAATTTCTTACCTGATAATGTGCTGCGTCTATTACATTCTGTCTCATTCATCACTTGTGGGAAGCAACTAGCAATGACTCCCAGGAATAGAGAGGGAAAGGATCAGCAGCGTTTAAATCATTATTCTCCAATAGGCAGGCTTGGCGGTTCCCCCATATAAAGTGAGAGATTTATAACTAAGGAGTTGTGTGGGAACTGGCTGAGTGGTGCCTTCCTACCCAAGGAAACCTCTGCAGAATAGAAATGTACTTTGTAGATCTTCCTGTAGGGAGTTCTGTGAACAGTCTCCCAGATGCTCAGCGTGCCAGCTAGTGCTTGTCTATTTTGCCTGCACCAATTCTGAAGCTGTAAAGCCATGATATTTTGGATAAAATGAGGTAAACAGGGTACAGTTATCATACATACGTCCTATGACGAGATATCCATGAGGCTCTAGGAATAGCCAGTTATGCCACAATCTTCCAAGGGTTAGAACACAACGATGGGAGAACCATTTCCCAGGAACCATGGAAAGAGGAATTTACCAAGGACAGAATTTGTTCTTAGTGTTCCAGAAATCTATTTCCTCCTGACAAAGTCAAGGTGGACACAGGAACTTATTCTAAAGCTTGCTTTTGGAGGTAATGGCAACTAAACAAGCCAGCCATGGCTCTTTACATTTGAATCCTCCATTTGAAGACACCAACCTGCCAGTCTACAAAATGTTTCCATGGCTGGGATCCATATTTCTAAGTTGTTGGATTTCAACTACACCTCCTGGAGAAATTCTAGTGTAGCTGAGATCACCTGACCTTTGGGATAGTAACAACATTTGCATCACAGCAGCATCTAGGGGTTGGGGCCCCATTGTGCTGGATGTAGCTAAACTGCAGCCTGACATGAGTAATTAGCACATGGAGGGAGGCCTTATTTCTTGGAAGATAGAATTAGATAGATAAATAATTCAGGTTAAAAACAGAATGTTTGTGCTAAATAAAATAAATAGCTAGGTCAGTAGGCTTAGATGATAAGTCTGAGCCAAGTAATACAAGAGGGAGAACACCCAGGAACTATTTATTGTGAACTAGATAACTAGGGACAAAATAAACTTTTAACTTAAAGATAAAGGAAGTCAAATCATGGGCAATGCATAAACAGCACATGCTGCGCAGGGATTGGTTCCTGCAAAGTAACCAAGCCAATTAAAATGTGATGCAATGTATAGTAAATCAATAAAGTGTAATGACAGAGAGGGTTTCTGTGCAATTTTGAAGCTGTAATGTACCCAGAATCCATTCCTCCCATGGTTAAGTCTAATCAACTCAACGTAGCACGGCTGTATGCAGTGAAGAAGGTGGAAGCCAATCTGAGTTCTTAAAAAGCTGAGTGGAAAGAGGTCTTGAAAAACAAACCCAACCCTGGACACTGCACAAAGAGGCTGTACTTGCCCTGAAGAGCTGTTTCCCTTTACTCCAGGGACATAAGTTTGCTCAGATCAATGAATGGCTGAGTAGCCATCTGGATACCAGACTGCATGAGAGGTTAATGGAGAATCCATGTTGAAATATACTTCTCTTCCATTGCCCAGGCTGTTGACTATAGGTTTTCCTGGTCTGAATGAAGGACTCCTTACTTTGTGTAGTCTTTGGCTAGGTAGCAAGTTCAAAATGCCTTCTGGGCCAGGGAAGGACAATGAGGAGGATCTCAGCTCTCCCTTTTCTGTATCATTTATGTGAATGATCTTAAAAGACGGTCTTTTCTCCCCAGGACATTATTTCCATTACCACGGAAAGGCTTTGCCTTGGTCATTCCCTAGTTTTGGTAGAGATATAAACCCCTTATGCCTCAATGAGAAGCTGGCCTTCCTAATGGGAAGTAGGAGGAGGAGACTTCCTTTGCAGAGTTCCAGTATTGACCATTATGTGGTTTTGGCAACTTCTACTAATGCAGCTGGTACTGGTTACTCTCACAGACATGATGCTAGACTAGAAAGACAACTGGTCCAATCCCTTATGTTCACGTCTGTGCATTTTGTCTCTCTCTTTTTTTTTAAACATGCCCCTATAGAAAAGATACACCAGGAAAAGTCCAACCCATATGGCCAGCCACATTTACAGAAATATGCTCCAAGCAGATCTGACACCACAAGTTCTCACTCTCAAATTCAGCACAGATTACATTAGAATGATAAAATATTAAAGGTGGAGGAGATGTCAGGAGGTCACCATCTAACCCCCTGCTCAAAGCAGGATCAACACCAACTAAATCATCCCAACCAGGGTTTTGTCAAGCCTGACCTAAAAAACCTCTAAGGAAGGAGGAGATTCCACCACATCCCTAGGGAACCCATTCCACTGCGTCACCACCCTCCTAGGGAAATGGAGCTGGTTGGAAAACTGAATTTTCATACTCTGGGAAGCTCCAATATTTGGAAATTGGTTTTTGTTCTGAATCAGACAAAAGTCAGAATGCCAACATTTACCACCGAAAATTAGCAAAATATTGGTTCTGAAACATTAAAATTACATTTTAAAACTAAAATATTTTGATAAGACACAATGTTGTGACCTTAAGTTAAATTAATAATATAACATGAGTCAAAGAATATTGACTTTATTGAAGTGAAACTCTGATCACTTCCTAGAGAGAACATTGCATAAAAATGGCCATACTGGATCACACCAAAGGTCCATCAAGCTCAGTATTCTGTCTTCTGACAGTGTCCAAAGCCAGGTGCCCCAGAGGGAATGAACAGACAGGTTATCATCAAGCGAGCCATCCCATCACCCATTCCCAGCTTCTGGAAAACAGAGGCCAGTGATACCATTCCTATCCATCCTGGCTAGTAGCCGTTGATGGACCTATCCTTCATAAATCTATCTAGCTCCCCTTTGAACCCTGTTATAGTATTGGCTTTCACAACATTTGCTGGCAAAAAGACTTCCACGGTTCACTATGGGCTGTGTGAAAAAAGACGTCATTTTGTTTGTTTGAAACCTTCTGCCTATTAATTTCATTTGGTAGTTCCTAGTACTTGTGTTATGAAAAGGAGTAAACACCACTTATTTACTTTCTCTACACCACTCATGATTTTACAGAACTCTATCATATCACTGCATAGTTTTCTCTTTTCCAAGCTGAAAAGTTTCAGACTTATTGATCTCTCCCCATACGGAAGCCATTTCATACCCCCAATAATTTTTTGTTGCCCTTCTATGAACCTTTTCCAATTCCAGGATATCTTTTTTTGAGATGGGGTGATAACATCTACACACAATATTCATGGTGTGGGTGAACCATGGATTTATATAGAGGCAATATGATATTTTCTGTCTTATTATCGATCCCTTTCTTAATGAAGTCCAACATTCTGTTCGCTTTTTTAATTGGGGCTGAACATTAAGTGGATTTTTTCAGAGAACTATCCACAATGACCCCCAAGATCCCTTTCTTGAGTGATAACAGCTAATTTTGACCTCATCATTTTATACATATAGCTGGGATTAAGTTTTTCAATGTGCATTAATTTGCATTTATCAGCACTGAATGTCATCTGCCATTTTGTTGCCCAGTCATCCAGTTTTGAGAAATCCTTTTGTAGCTCTTCGCAGTCAGCCTGGGTCTTAGCTATCTTGAGTAGTTTTGTATCATCTGAAAAGTTTGCCACCTCACTGTTTACCCTTTTTCAAGATTGTTTATGAATATGTTACATAGGACTGGGCCCAGTACAGACGCCATGAGGGACACCATTAATTACCTCTCTCCATTCTGAAAACTGACCATTTATTTCAACCTTTTGTTTCCTATCTTTTAACCAGTTACCAATCTATCAGAGAACCTTCCCTCTTATCCCATGACTGCTCATTACAACGTCTACATTTTGATTCAGTCGAATTAGCATTTTCTAGTGGAAAGCGGTGTCAGAACATTTCATTCAGCTCGAATTACAACCTCCTCTCTTGGGCCTTGCACTCTGAGCACACCTCTCCACATATACCACTGAGATTTCAGGACAGAAGTTGTGTGGATGCATTTCAGGATCCCAGCTCTACGGCTTACAGTTTTCCTGCAGCAGTGAAACAAGAAGCGTTTTCTCTAGCCCTATTTGAACTCTTAGCCTGCCTCATATGGAAAGTTTTGTAGACAATAGAGGTGCATGTATTTTCCACAGTATTAAATTCAATAGCCAGGGTTCCTGAGTTGGAGCAATAAAGAACATGAGCACCTTCAGCATATTCCTGCCTTATTTGATTGCCCATGGAAATGGAGAAGTAATGAAAATAGCTTTCGGGCACTCTTCAAAGCACAGTGTGGTTTTCACCTGCTAGCACGGTTTTTTGTGAAGACCAGAGAACCATTTACGCACCATTTGGTTTATTATGCAATATGTACATTTTTTTCTCAGCACCTCTGAAAAGTGGTCATTTAGAACATGCCTTCACAGGGGCTGAGCACCATGACTCCAGGCAGAATCCAGGGCAGGTGCAGCTGCGCTTTAGGTATTGTAAACCATGTGCTTTCATATTTTATATATGAAGTTCATTTACAGTACATTAGAGGTTGTATGTACCAAATGTAGATATAACAAAGTCCTGTGGCACCTTAAAGACTAACTATAAAGTTTTGAAGCATAAGCTTTCGTGGGCTAATACCCACTTCGTCGGATGCAAGCAGTGGAAGTGTCCAGAGGCAGGTATAGAAAAGTAGGCAAGAACCAGGTGGGAGGTAACAAGGTTAGTCCAATTAGGCTGAACCAGCTTGTTATCGCCAATCTGGGAGGGTGGGTTATTCTTCTAGCAGTTGAATGGGGGGTGTGAACATGGAGAGAGGAGAAGCTATTTTTGTAATTAGCAAGCCATTGTAGGTCTTTGTTCAGTCCTAGATTGTTTGTGTTAAATTTGCAAATGAATTGTAGCTCTGCAGTTTCCCTTTGCAGTCTGGACTTGAAGTTTTTTTGCTGCAGTATGGTGACTTTTAAATCTGTAATTGTGTGTCCAGGCAGGTTGAAGTGTTCTCCTACAGGTTTTTGTATATTGCCATTCCTAATATCTGATTTGTGTGCATTTATCCTTTTTCGTAGGGACTGTCCAGTTTGGCCGATGTACATAGCAGAGGGACACTGGTGGCATATAATGGCATATTTGACATTGGTTGATGTGCAGGTGAATGAACCAGTGATGGTATGGTTGATCTGGTTAGGTCCTGTGATGGTGTTGCTGGTGTAGATATGTGGGCAGAGTTGGCATCGAGGTTTGTTGCATGGATTGGTTCCTGAGTTGGAGTTATTGTAGTGCAGTGTGCTGTTGCTGGTGAGAATTTGTTTAAGGTTGGCAGGTTGTCTGTGTGCCAGGACTGGCCTTCCTCCTAAGGCCTGTGAAAGTGAGGGATTATTGTCCAGGATGGGTTGTAGGTCACTGATGATGCGTTGCAGAGGTTTTAACTGAGGACTGTAGGTGATGGCCAGTGGTGTTCTGTTGTTTTCTTTCTTGGGCTTGTCTTGCAGCAGCAGGCTTCTGGGTACACGTCTGGCTCTGTTGATCTGTGTCCTTATTTCCTTGTGTGGGTATTGTAGTTTTGAGAAAGCTTGGTGAAGATCTCGTAGGTGTTGGTCTCTGTCTGAGGGGTTGGAGCAAATCTGATTGTACCTCAGTGCTTGGCTGTAGACAATGGATCGTGTGGTATGTCCGGGATGGAAGCTGGTGGCATGAAGGTAGGCATAGCTGTCGGTAGGTTTTCGGTATAGGGTGGTGTCGATGTGGCTGTCATTAATTTGCACTGTGGTGTCTAGGAAGTGGACTTCCTGTGTGGGCTGGCTTGCTAATTACAAAAATAGCTTCTCCTCTCTCCATGTTCACACCCCCCATTCAACTGCTAGAAGAATAAGCCACCCTCCCTGATTGGAGATAACAAGCTGGTTCAGCCTAATTGGACTAACCTTGTTACCTCCCACCTGGTTCTTGCCTACTTTTCTATACCTGCCTCTGGACACTTCCACTGCTTGCACCCGACGAGGTGGGTATTAGCCCACGAAAGCTTATGCTTTAAAACTTTATAGTTAGTCTTTAAGGTGCCACAGGACTTTGTTACCTCTGCTATTCCAAACTAACACGGCTACCTCTCTGACAAATGTAGATAGATATTCATTAAGTGGTCTACTCATTTTCCATCAGGATGTCAGAATAAAGCTGCCATTGCCACCACGGTTAAAAGGATGAGCTGTACACACACAAAAAAGTTGGTTTTCAATTTAATAGCATTCTGTACTACTCATTTGGACATGTAATTACCTATTCATTCAGGTAATGCGTAGGGTGTAAAAATTATGAACTCCCTGACCCAATAGAGAGTGTCTCTCTTGTATCTGTATTTCAGTTTATGTCCACCTCCAGAATATGTTAATTGAATGTAGGCTAGAAACCTGACTGGAATTTAAAACACCACTCTGTGCTTCTTGTATCTAGAGTGTTTTAGAGCTAAGTAAACAAGGCCTCATAATCTGGTACTGTTACCTGTAGAAAATTTAAACATTAAATCTTAATGGGATGCTGTTCTGAGAAGGACTATGAGCAGAGATGGGATCTACCTGCCAAGGAAGGGGAAGAGCATCTTTGGATACAAACTAGCTAACCTAGTGACGTGAGCTTTAAACTAGGTTCAGCAGGGACAGGAGACAAAAGTCCACAGCTAAATTCAAAGCATGGAGCCCAGGGTGAATGATCAGAATCTGGGGCAGGAACCATGTGCCAGGATACTGAAATTATCTGGGATCATATAGATCATTGGTGCAAACAAGGTCCTGTAGGGGCACCAAATATTGTGTAAAGGGGGGTCATATAAAGCAGCTACGACCAGGTTATGGTCTGCTGATTATGATTAATCTATCTTTTTTGTAGCTAAAGTTAGGAATATTGGCTATATGGTGTCTGTATTTCAGACTTATGTTTGCTTCTGGGTGCAGTCCCAGGCAAGCTGCTGTTAGCTCCGCTGGCCTGGCTGATGGCACACTAAGGACCATCAGCTGCACAATGAACTTTGTAGACGCTCGTCCACACCCGAACTTCTCCAGGAATGTGGCCTGGCTGGTCAGGAACTGAATCTTGGAGAGTCTGGTAATTGGACCATGTGGCTATGAACCTCCATTTTGCAACTGGACTCTGCATAAGAAGGAAGAGGGGGGTCTTCGCCCACAAGAGGAAGTCTATAAAAACTGGTAGAAACTCCCTCCATTTTGTCTTTAGTCCCCAGTCTCCAGCTTGTTTCTACCTCTGGATGCCACTTTGCTACACATGGATGCTCTGGCCAAAGGACTGAATGACCCATCCCTGGAGGGGATGCATTTCAGAGACTTTGATTTGAACCTGCAGCTAATTCTACCTTTGCTGCAAACCTGAACCAAGAGATTTGCCATTACTGCATGTAATTGTGACAAAGAGTCCTGGGGCACCTTAAAGGCTAACTAAAGTATTGAAGCATAAGCTTTCATGGGCTAATGCCCACTTCGTCGGCATCTGATGAAATGGGTATTAGCCCACGAAAGCTTATGCTTCTATACTTAAGTTAGTCTTTAAGGTGCCACAGGACTCTTTGTCACTTCTGCTATTCCAGACTAACATGGCTACCTCTCTGATTCTTGACATTATGCATATAATTGATTTCTTTTAACCATTCCTATCCCTCACCTATACCTTTTTCTTGTATAATAAAACCTTTAGATTCTAAAGGATTGGCAACAGCGTGATTTGTGGGTAAGATCTGATTTGTATATTGACTTGGGTCTGGGGCCTGATTCTTTGGAATTCTTCTTTATTTGGGGGATTGGTTTTCATAACCATTGGTCCCCAGGACAGGTGGCTGCTGGTGGTGATACTGGGAAGCTGGAGTGTCTAAGGGAATTGCTTGTGTGACTTGTGGCTAGCCAGTGGGGTGAAACCAAAGTCTTTTCTGTTTAGCTGGTTTGGTTTGCCTTCGGATAGAGAAACCCCAGCTTTGGGCTGTAGTTGCCCTTTTGGAAGTAATTTGTCCTGATTTGGCACTCACAGTTGATCCCACCAGGAACAGGCCCGTCACACCATGGCAACCACAACAGGGACAAAGAATAGACAAGGAGGGGAGAGAGAGGGAAGCTAACAAACATCTTGGCTGTCCATACACTAATGCCATAAGTATCAGAAGAACTTGGTGGGATAATTCACACGACGGGCATGTGATGGGTTCGGTCACAGAGACCCCCTTGGGACTGTCACCTGATGTGCCTAAATCACCCGAGCCCATTTTCCCTGACAGCTTTGGGCTCCAGAACCCTGCCTCCTTGCTAGCCTGCTGCAAACACAGACCCAGCTCTGAACCACGCCCCCAAAGCTGTAGGCTTTAACTGAAAACTATTCAGCACGTTACCTGTTTCCAGCACCCAGACACCCAGCTGCATCAGCCAGGATTGAAGGCACCATGGTGGGGTGAGCGCCTTCCATCCCACAGCACATGGACATCTCTCTGCCTGGTGCATCTGATGCACCCTGTTCTGAATGCTCCGTGTGTCTGCTCTGCCTCCCCCAGCAGGACCCTGCCAGTGACTGTAAGCCCCGGGTGAAAGTAAAAATAAGTTCTTACTGGTACGGGGCTGGGTTGGTGCCGGCTCTGGCCCCTGGAAGGGGCGGGGCCTTGGGTGCAAGGGGCGGGGCTAGAGGGGATCAGAACTGGCACCAACCCAGCCCCATACTGGTAAGTGCCCTCCCCCCAGGGCGGGGCAGCAGGGACAGCCAGGGGCTCCAGAAGTGGTTTAAAGGGCCCAGGGCTTGGCTGCCATTACTGCCCCTGGCCCTTTAAACCGCTGTTGGAGCCCCCGGGAAAGGGGCAGTTGGAGCACTGGGGCCTTTAAATAGCCCCAGGATCCCCCTCCGGGGGCTATTTAAAGGGCCCACAGCTCCCCTGCTTCTACCCCCCAGATCCTTTAAATAGCCACAGGAGCGGCAGGGTTCCCGAAGCTATTATTAAAGGACGGGGCAGCAGCAGCAGCTGGAGGCCAGGCCCTTTAAATAGCCCCCAGAACTCCCTTACCCTGCTCTGTGGGCTGTTTAAAGGGCCCACGGATCCCCTGCGTCTACCACCCCTTCCGTTAAATAGCCACGGCACTGCACCGTCACCTCCCCTCACTGCCAGCACTGGGCAGTCTCGGCCCCTCCAGGGGCCCATGCCTCCTCCTTGGAGTCCCCAGGAAGCCAAGCGGGCAGTCCTGCTAGCGGTGCTGGCAGTCCCCACAGTTTTCATGGGCCTTGTGAAGAAGAGGATTGCACAGATAGCAAGTGGAGGGCAAAGAGCACTTGCAGCTCTGCATTATGACAAGAACTGAAATCCACTCAGGCTTCAGCTGACCATGTGCAGGGGACAGGAAAGGTTTTTCTAATACACGGTTGGCCAGATGTATTCTGAGTGTGCTCCCTCCCCACTGCATCAGAAACTGGTCAGAACACAGGACTGAACACTGGCGGGCTGGACCACTGCCCTGAGGTGGTGCAGAGTACCCTTGGTCTTGGATTCCTGGCTGCTGGGTCTTACTCACCTGCTCAGGGTCACATCAACCACCAGACAATTTCCCCCTAAATCTGATTGGCAGGGACCATGGTGGCTTTTTGTCTGTCATGGCCTAGGCAGAAGAGGCTCACCCATGTCAGTTATCTAACCAGTTCCTTGCCTTTAGGGAGTCCCACTGTTCTGGGACTGAAATGCCTTGAAAAAAACGTCTTTGGCTGAAGACTGGTGGCCTGTGATATTACAGGAAGTCGGACTAGATAATCTAATGGTTCCTTCTGGCCTTAACCACTATGAAGGGTGCGTGTGGGGGAATGAGGGGAGAGCAACGGCACAAGGAACCTCTGATCTAGGCAGTCTGAGGAAACAGGAGCTCTTGGAAAGACAGTTGATGATGGGGGGGGGGGGTGTAGGGTGCCGTTAGGAGTGCTTTGTTCATTCTCTCATGATTGGGGTGTGGGAAGCTCTATGCGGGACAGGGAATTAGAACCCATTTGAAGTACCTCTCTAGACCCGCATTACCCTTGTGTCTGAGCACCTTTCAGGGCATTTATCCTCACAATGCCCCTCAATGCCATTCTCCCCATTGTATGGATGGTAAATGGAGGGCTTGGCCTCTCCGGGCCTAAGGAGCATTGCAAAGCCTGAGTGACATACCCAGCCAAATGACAATTTAAACATTGATCTGGGTACTTACATCACTCTTGAAAATGAATGGCACCAAGCTGGCTAAGCTACACAGGCTCTGCAGTACTGGTGGATGGAAGCCGAAACACTTGAAAAAATGGGCATAAGTGTCTTGCCCAAGGTCACACCGAAAGCCTTTGTCAGAGCCAGTAATCGAACTGAGGTCTGCTCTGAAACATCCTCCTTTTCAAAGAGCTCTCTGCAGGGAGAGCTGGATTCCCATTCTCAGTACGGGGAGTTCAGAGAGACACTTCCATGAGAGTTTCATCCTGGTCAGAAATCGCCGTTGATCTCCAGATTTCTACTGTGCTTGAAACTGAATTAACGTAACTAACAGGAAACAGAAACTGCTTGGGAAGTTTGTAGGAAATACTCTTAGCTCCATGAAGCCGGAGTAATGAGACTTGTGCACAGAGAAAACCCATGTCACTCGGGGTCAAGGAAGTAGCTCTTTCATTCCTCTGCTCCCCTGAGCCTGCTCACTAGATGGGCCTTTGCGGTACCAGAGTAGAAGCCACCTCAGCAATGGGCTGGGAATGTGGAGACTCCAATTCTGGCTCCCCTGCCATTGTGGGGCAGTAGAGGGCCAAGGGCCTTGCCTGAGGCCACCCCTGTTCAGAACAAAGACAGAGGGAGGAGCTATTTTAACAGAGACGTCTCTCACACACACACACATACACACACACACACACACCAGAAGGGTGATCCAACAGGGTCAGCCAGCAGAAGGTAATCCACCCTATGAAGGAAACTGCCACGATTAACCAGGTAGATGCTCATGGTCAAATTCTTCCACTTTGACTAAGTATGTTCACCCATGTTTTGCGAAGTTGCACCAGGGCAAAGTACTACCGCTAGTCTGACAAAAATTAGACAAGTTTCACCTATAGCCATTGGACACAGTCTAAGGAGATATTTATTTCCCCCTTCTGCCCTGCAGTGGAATACCTTTCAAAAATGCATGAATTGGTATATTTTGCAGTTTCTTTAAATGAAAAACAAATATTGTTGGAGGCTTCGCTGGGGTTTGGATTTCTTCATATGGCTCATTAGGAAGAACAAACAGTCCTAACGCTATGAATGTCATGTTTTAAACACAGCACATTTTCAAAGATATTTTGCACCATGTCCTGGGTATCTGCAAAGGAACACTAAAGGTGATGTTTTTTCACAAGAATGAGTAAAACTCTTCACACACACACACACACACACACACACACACATGTCTAGATACTGCAATTGCCAGCCATCAGTTGGAAAATAAATCTGTTTTTTTGTAGCAAACACACAAACTACAATGAAATCAAATCAGAGCTGGAATAATGATGATTCACTTCATAAGACTGACCCTGCTGGGTCAGACAAAAGGCCCCTCTAGCCCCGTACCCTGTCTACCGACAGTGACCAATGCCAACTGCCCCAGAGGGAATGGGCAGAACAGGGAATCACCAAGTGATCCATCCCCTGTCACCCATTCCCAGCTTCTAGCAAACAGAAGGTAGGGACACCATCCCCACCCATCCTGACTAATAGGATGTCCCATTTTTATAGGGATAGTCCTGTTTTTGGAGCCTCTCATATAGTTGCCCATTATCCCTCACCCCTTGTCCCATTTTTTCCACAGTTACTATCTGGTCACCCTACTAATAGCCATTGACGGACCTATCCTCCATGAATGTATGTAGTTCTTTTTTGAACCCTGTTATGGTCTTGTCCTTCACAACATCCTCTGGCAAGAAGTTCCACAGGTTGACTACTGAAGATCATTGTAGACTACAGTTCCCCAAGAGTACTGCAGAAAGTGAGTCAGAGAGAAGTCTGCTTGAGAATACAGAGCGCCCTACACCCTGGAAGCTGCAAAGCCTGGTGGGAATTATTACAGTTCTCCATTAATGTCCACTATATTATTCTGGCTCCTTTCAGACCCGCTGACCATGTTTAATGGTGTTTAATTGCAGTGGCTGTTACATTCTAATAGTTTGGGGTATTGCGAATTACTGGACTAGCTTGTTACACTGGAGCCATCTATCAGATTTTGCAAGTTTTTGGCACAGCCGTTTGGATAGCTGCTGCCAAATGAATAGGCAGAATTTGCCAAGAAGAGAAACATTTAACCTGACAACAAAGGTTCAGGGTGCTCCTGAGATGCACTCAGTTATTAATTAGAGAGTTAGCTAGAGAATACAATCATAAAAAAGGTTGCTGGTCATGTTGCAGAAAGTGTTGAAAACACTTGCTTTCCTGTTACTGTGAGGTTTTAACTGAAGACCTAAAAAATGTTCTAGACATTTACTGAAGAGTTGGACGATGTTGACAATTAGGGTTTGGTTTTTTGTTTTAAAAAGGTCTTTGTCAAAGATTTTCTAACAGTTCTATATTTATCAAAGACCACGACAGCATCTGATTTCTTTATTACAGGGGTAGGCAACCTATGGCACATGTGCTGAAAGTGGCACGTGAGCGGATTTTCAGTGGCACTAACACTGCCCAGGTCCTGGCTACCAGTCTGGGGGGCTCTGCATTTTAATTTAATTTTAAATGAAGCTTCTTAAACATTTTTAAAACCTTATTTACTTTACAAAGAACAATAGTTTAGTTATATGTTAAAGACTATGAAAGAGACCTTCTAAAACCTTTAAAATGTATTGCTGCCATGCGAAACCTTAAATTAGATTGAATAAATGAAGACTTGGCACAACGTTTCTGAAAGGTTGCTGACTCCTGCTTTATAATAAACCTGGTGTGACGGTGCTGTTCCTGATGGGATCCAACTGTGAGTGTCAGATCGGGACAGATTGCTTCCAAAGGGGCAACTACAGCCCAAAGCTGGGGTTTTTCCACACTAAGGCAAACCAAACCAGCCAAACAGAAAAGACTTTGGTTTTGCTCCACTGGCTAACCACAAGTCACACAAGCAATTCCCTTAGACACTCCAGCTTCCCAGTATCACCACCACCAGCCACCTGTCCTGGGGATCAATAGTTATGTAAACCAATACCCCAAATAAAGAAAATGGTTCTCCCCAATTGCAAAGAATCAGGCCCCAGACCCAGGTCAATATACAAATCAGATCTTCCCACAAATTACGCTGTTGCCAATTTTTTAGAATCTAAAATCTAAACGTTTATTATGCAAGGAAAAAGGTATAGGTGAGGGTTAGGAATGGTTAAAAGAAATCAATTACATGCAGTAATGGCACATCTCTTGGTTCAGGCTTGCAGCAAAGGTAGAATAACTGCAGGTTTAAATCAAAGTCTTTAGAAAGCATCCCATTTAGGGATGGGTCAGCACCTTTGTCCAGAGTTCACCTGTGTAGCAAAGTCCATTCAGAGCTGGAAGCAAGACAGGCTGCAGGCTGAAGGTAGAAGACCAAGATGGGGGGCTGTAGCAGCTTCCTTTATAGTTTTTTCTCTTCCTCCTGTGAAAAGTCCAGCCCCATGGAGTTCTGGAGCCACATGGGCAGATCACATGACCATGCATGACTCATATTTTCAGGCAGCAGCCATTATGCACAGGCTTTCTCTCGTAGACCTTTTGTCTGGATTGGAGCATTCCAAGCTCCCAGAGTCCATTGTGTTGCTGATAGTCCCTTAATGGGCCATCAGGTAGCCCAAGCCAAGCTGATGCCCAGTATTCAGGAATCTTCTCCCCCAGCAGAGCACAATATTTGGAAAGACAGACAGTCCAGAGCCAATATTATAGCTCTAACTACAAAATTGATACACACATATCACTGGCATATTCATAATCAGCCATTCATAACCTGGTTGTAGGCACCCATTATGACCCCCTTACATAAGATTTGGTGCCACTATAGGACCCTGGTTGCAGCAATGATTTATAGGGTCCCAAATTATTTCAGTAACGTGACACCTGGATAATGTGAAGGAAAGAAGTTCTTTAGCTTTGTTTGAAGTTGTACGGAAATTTGTGGAGACTGTAAACAGTAGATCTCAGTTTGGTGTTGAGGTCTGGAGCTACATCACAGCATCATAGAATATTAGGGTTGGAAGGGACCTCTGGAGGTCATCTAGTCCAACCCCCTGCTCAAAGCAGGTCCAATCCCCAACTAAATCATCCCAGCCAAAGCTTTGTCAAGCCTGACCTTAAAAATCTCTAAGGAAGATTATAAAATTCCTCCCTTGGGAACCCATTCCAGTGCTTCACCACCCTCCTAGTGATTTTTTTTCCCCTAATATCCAATCTAAACCTCTCCCACTGCAACTTGAGACCATTGCTCCTTGTTCTGTCATCTGGTACCATGGAGAACAGTCTAGATCCATCCTCTTTAGAACCCCCTTTCAGGTAGTTGAAAGCAGCTATCAAATCTCCACTCAGTCTTCTCTTCTGTGAACTAAACAATCCCAGTTCTCTCAGCCTCTCCTCATAAGTCATGTGCTCCAGGCCCCTAATCATTTTTGTTGCCCTTCTCTGGACTCTTTCCAATTTTTCCACATCCTTCTTGTAGTCTGGCCCCAAAACTGGGCACAGTACTCCAGAGGAGGCCTCACCAATGTCGAATAGAGGGGTACAATCACATCCCTCGATCTGCTGGATGCCCCTATTAATGCAGTCCAAAATGCTGTTAGCCTTCTTGGCAACAAGGGCACACTGTTGATTCATATCCAGCTTCTCGTCTACTGTAACCCATAGGTCAGTTGTACTTTGGTGTTTGTGTTTACTAAATGGCTTACAAAAACAACCAACAAAACACCCACACCTTATTTTGCCATTAACAGAAAAAAAAAGCAATTCCACTTACACAGCTGTTTAACAGCAAGTAAATTCACATTGTTGCACAAGCATCAATTCTTTGTGTAGACACAGCAACTCCTTGCAATCCATCCAGATTTTCTAGACAGTGACTTTTCCTCTTACTACGAGTTGTGTGTGTGCTGCAGTGTACATGAGCATTGTTGTACAGTAGGGTATCACGAACACATTGTTGCGATGTTCTACTCATTGAACTTTGCAGAGTTTGCAGCTATTTTCTTGTCCTCTTTGTTTGGACATGCACACAACACACTGAATTGACCTGTTGTCAGTCACCAGGTAAAGAATGCTCCTGGTTCCTAGCTGCTGCTGTGCTCTTACAAACTGCTACTATCTCTGCCTGGGTGGAAAACAATGACATCTCCCCCACCCCTTGTACTATAGCAACGCAATGGAACCAGCAGCCCTTGGGAAGCTCCAGCTTGTATGAAACACCGAGTGAATCAGCGACATGGTCGACAGGGAACAGAGTTGTGCAAATAACTGATTTTTCAGTTTGCTGAAAATTTGGAAAAAGCAAAAACAGACACAGACTTGTTCAACCCGAACCTGAATTTTCTGGCAAATCAGGAGTTAGACACGGTGACTGGGGCACTGGGTTTGGTGGACACAAGACGAAATTAAGGGCTAAATTCACAAAACAAGAGGAGGAGGAGATGCTCGACTCTGTGCAGTATGGACACTTCCATTTACTTCAGAGCTGACGAGAAATTACAGGCACAGCTTTCCACCTAAGCCACTCCAAGGCCTGGCAAGTTCGATTACCAGGCTAAAGCGCTATACACCCCGGCCTTTTCCTCTCCCCCTTGCCCCCACAAACCCTCCCCCCACCATCTAGGAAATGTTAGTCATCTTATCTAACCAAAGTTACCCAAATATCACCCAGCAATTCCAGTTATAAATGTGTCCTCATCTTAACTCCTTCTCTGTCTGTTGCTATAGCAATTGTGTAACCCAGTTCGTGCCAGTCTAAGCTTTATTTACAATTAGTTTAACAGCCCGGGCTTTATCCACTCTATTTTAAAACTTTGTTAAAAAGGCCTATTTCAAAATGACAACCTATGCTAAGGCTGAGATTTAGAATGATTTAAATCTACCGTATTTTTCGCCCTATAAGACGCACTTTTTCTTCCCCAAAACGGGGGGGAAAAAGTTGGTGCGTCTTATAGGGCGAATGCAAAAAAAAAAAAAAGAAAAAAAAAAAAAAAAAGCGCCTCGCTCTCCCGTCCCCGCCGCGCGTCCTATAAGACGAAAAATACGGTATATATATAAAAGTCAAATAGTGTATGCGTGCGTGTATGTATGGGTGTACGCTTACTCCTTCCACACCGTTTGAGCTAGAGACTTGAAATTTGGTACAGTTAGAGGTCTTGGGGTCCTAATCAGGGTAAGAGTCGAAAATTTTTCAAATCTCACCTCTGACGCCCCCCAGGGGTGAAATTCTTTAAAGGCCAATCGCATCAGCTGGGCAGCTGCTGTTCTCTGTGACATAGTTATGATGTCATAATACCCCCTCCAACGGACTCTGCACTCGCTCAGCTCTCTGCCCCTCCCCCCTCCAACGGACCCCGGAATCCCTCAACTCTCTGCCCCCTCCCACCTCCGACGGACCCCGGAATCCCTCAGCTCTCTGCCCCCTCCCCACCTCCGACGGACCCGAGTTGGGTTTGGTCGGAGGGTAAGTGAGGTGGGGGTGTCAGGTTTGCTCTCTGCCCCCTCCCCCCTCCAACAGACCCCACACTCGCTCAGCTCTCTGGCTCCTCCCCACCTCCGACGGACCCGAGCAACGCCGGGTATTTTCGCTAGTTAAATTATAAAAGTTACATTTTTGTTGCCAGGCTTTAAAGAACTTCAGCTCATTGACCTGGCGGAAGTCACTGGCTTTGGCTCCAGGTTCTTACTCTGTTGGAGTGCTAAACCAGTTTTGACAACAGCAAGTGCAGTGAGAACATTTCATTTCAGTTTATTCAACTTGTTTAGTTCAGTGACCAGTTTATTTAAAGTTTACTAACCAATTGGGAATTGAAAAAGCAGAAAAGCTTGTTTTCTTCTAATTTAGGAATTAAAAACTAGGTGGGAAGAGGAGATCTACTTGTAAAGTTAGTTCAATTATTAACTACACAGTAGCAGTTTCATAATCAGTTTTAACTGGAAAACTTTGATAAAGTTTACATATTTAGCATATTAAAACTAGTTTAATTTTAAATTTCCAGATAGATGGACACAAATCACAAGTGAAATCTAATAAATAAATGCATCATTCACCATTTTTGAGCATAACAATATAAAAATAAATATGAATAAATAATTACTTAAGTAAGTGGGTTTACATTGTATGTATCACCCTGCTTAACGGAGAGAATCACCAAATTTAGTTTAGAGGCTATATTCAGGTTCAAGTCAATGTTTTAGTGGTCACCAACCAATGAGAATCAACCTTTCTTTAGGAAAAGAAAGAAAAAAGTACAGTTAAAAAAAATGACGATTTAACCCTGCTTGCTGACTTAAATTGCGATTAAAACTGGGGATTCAAGTGACTTTGATTTGGGTCAATCCAACTTGCACTCGGAGGATGTTAGAATAAGCATTTTGCACAAGAGGTAGTTTGAGGAGGATAGTGATAGATGGTACCAGAGGCTGCATAGAGACTGAGACGAAGGATCAAGTACAGCTGTGAGACTTGGCCAGGTATTTGGTAATAAAAAAACAACATCACATCTCCAGCCCAGTTTTTCCTATTTTAGGCCTGATTTTGGTCTTTTGCACCAAGAACTCAAGCAGATTTCATTCCAATTTTGGGTGCCTAAGGAATTTAAGATTTGTGCCTAGATTTAAATCTTCTGTCCTGTATCGGACTTCAAAGTAGAAGTCTAATTCTCTTATTTTAAGTCTCACTATTCAGAAAGTCTGCAGATTTTGTTCATATAAAGAAAATATAGTGCACTGAAACTGAATATTTTCTGATTTAGAGTACAGTATCAAAACATGCTTTGGAACTTCACTTTAATCAGACGTTAGTGACATTATACATTTTTCTTCTTTGGATAGGCCTTAGCTAATTTGAATGTTAGATCATTTCTCAGTAAATTGGATTAGAATATATGTAAAGTTAAGCATAAAACAAAAATGAACTAATGGTATGAAGCCATTAACTACATCTTAGTTATTACTAGTGAATGGTTCACAAGAAAGCTAAGCTGTTGCAAGTATTAAGAAATGAAATAAATGGCAGGACAATAGCCTGAGATTAGTTATTAGCCGAATATTCAGGAATTATGTAGTAATCTTGAGGCGGAAAATATGGTTAAGTGTAGATAGCAGGTTCAAACAGGCACTTGATTATTGTGCAGGTGAAATACTTATCAAGAAGGCATGCACATGCATGGAGGGAGTTTCTGTTAGTAACTAGAAACTCCAAAGTAATCACAGGTTTAACACATTTCTAAATGGCAGCTCGCATCTGGGGGAGGGGCTATTCTAGGTGAGCGCAGCCTCTTGAGTAGCTCCAACACAATCCAGACATGGCAGGATTTTGCAAGTTTGGTGTCAGGCTGACACCTGGACAGAGGATCAGCCTCAGTCCCAGGGAAGTTGCTGGGTATACGCAGACAGGGGACTGCTCCGCACGAGTACCAGCCCAGCCCTCTGAAATGTAACAAGGTATTTTAGTGACAGAATCTGCAATAAGACGGTACAGACAGGTTTCCACATTGAAATGGCAACATGTAACTTGACATTTTTCACTCGATCTGCATGTTTATTCATTAGGCTCGTTACATTGCTAAGGTGGTTGAAGTTGCAGTTTTTATATGCAACATGGAAAAAAACAGAAGCTACATACAACCCCTCCTCCCACACACAGAGCTGGGAAAGGTGGCAGTGATTTCTGTTCCTGACAGATAAACATCTGCAGTGTATGTTGACTACACAGCTTCCTGTGGAGCTCCCTGAGCCAATTTTTGGGGTGTTTGTGGGAACACTACAGGGCTGCTCCCCTAGAAAGCTGGGGCCCCAGCTGTGGAAACATGAGTGACAGCGCTCTTCCTCTTCTTGCAGGTGGTGTGGAGGGATGGAAGGCACCTCACCAGGTCCAGGTGACGGTAAAGCCATTGTGGATGGCAGTACCTACCGGGAGATGCAGCATGGTTGTTTACCTGGAACCATTTTCCCTTTTTCGTTGGGCCAAGGCTAAACAAATCCTGATGCTGCACTATTTTAATTCCCACATTAAACAGTAGAGCTCAGGTTTATCCATCTGCTTCCTTATTGAGTGTGTGACTACCACATCTGACTAGCAAACCTGATTTTGCACACATTCAAACACAGGAGCTCCTTTGACTTCTGTAGAGGATACATTTGGCTTTACTCAGCCTCAAACTCTTGCTTGGTAGAGGGAGGGCTAGATCAATTTCACAGCAGAGACAAAACTAGAATGCAAATTCATCATTGGCTCCTGTTGGCTAGGCTGCATTGTCAACAGCTCTCACTGGTCTCCTGGTCCTTTTTTAGAAGAGCAGGAATTCCAGATTTCAAATAGCCTTCAGGGAAGGCATTAAGGAAAAACCCTCTCCCACAGTTCCTATATCAATAATTCAGTATTGTGTCTAGATTGTTCTCTGAACTAGTGTTTCGTATTAGCTGATCTGGGGTGAAGAGCCGTAAAGTCCAGACACAGATGTAGCCTCAGATAGGAGCCAAGTTGGACTTGTCAATTAGAGCTCAACAATTAACCAACTCTTTTCATGTTTCAGTACTTTCTGGTTCTGACTGGGACCAGTAGCAGATGTTCCAAGGCAGTCTGAGGAGGCCGGTCTTGCTGTATTTCCAGCCCAGAGATTTGATTCTTGTCCAAATTCACATCAATAAGATGCCTACTCATTTCATGAGGAAAGGGAGTCCCCGTTTTCTATCCAGATTTTTTAATGCTTTTCAGACTAAATCAAGCATCTAAAGCCCAGATTTTTAAGAAGGTATTAGGGTATTGTGGAGCTCAATGTTACGATACCCAACTGATTTAGGAGCCTAAACTACATTTTCAAAAGGGATTAAGGATCCCAATTGCTTAAAGCCCCTTTGATGGTGCATTTTAGGCTCCTAAATCAGTTGGGCATTATCTGTTGTGGAGCTCAACATTGCAGACACCATTAAAAATCTGGGCCAATGTCTTCTGATGTTCATGCATAGTTAGCTCATGTCTGTACACATATCAAAAGTAGCATGCACATATTTAACAGTCAGTCTCAATTATTTCCTTTGCAACTAACTAACTATCAACATCTTTTCTTTTGATAAAATATGGTCTTGCTTGAGTTAGACTTACACCTAGCCCAGATTTCTTGTTTCACATGCCTGCTTACTAGCCTGTAAAGTTAGAATTCCTAGGGGTGTTTCATGAGTTTATATTATCCCCCGGGTGAGAAGACTATAGTATTAAGTGACAGCACAACACTGAATGTGATGGGGTTAGAACTGCCATATTTTTCCATAAATCCTTCAGTTTATTCATTCCCTTATGGAAGGGCTAGCCAAGGCTATTCGGTTCTGATGATGTCACCTTTAGGTTGTTCCCCTTAGATTGTGTGCTTCAGTCAAATACTACTACTTTAAAAGTATGAACTGGTTTATTTTATTTCAGTAGGCACGACATTTAATCAAGTATCTTTTAACTGCCTTGTAACAGGGTGCTGGCTCAGAGGATCAAGCCAGGCCCCTGTTAGCCCTGACCCAGGGAGAAGAAGTTACTAGCTGGAGCTGGCTGGGAGGCCACGCCCTAATTACCAAAGGGAAGACACCTGCAGGGCTGAGTAGCTGGCTATAAAAGCTGGCAGGAAGGAAGCCAGGGAGACCAGAGAAGGAGGAGACCAGGGAGGCAGGACAGGGAAGGGCATGGGGCTCTGTATGCCTGTGGGCCAGGAAGATAGCTGTCTTCCTGAGCAGTGGTCTGTAGATCTGTATATTCTGTAAATAGTAGGTGGTGGGGACAAGACACAGCTAATAAAAGACACGGGTGCTGCACATAAGTTGGTCTCCGGCTGTTTTTGTGCAGAAGACTGGCAAGGGCCCGGTTACATGCCTCTAAAATGAGGTGGCAGAACAAGAGGCAACCTATTTTCAGCTCCTTGGAGAATCATACGAGATGGAGACATTATGATTAGTTCTTGTATCTTCCTGCCTTTAAAAAAAAATCTGCAAGTTTGGTTTCCAGGTGGTTCTGACAGCTCTCAAAGTGAGAAAGACCTGTCCCAATAACACTTCTAGATTGGTCCTGCTCTTCCCACCAAGTTCTAATGCCTTTGGAGTGTGACAAAGCCAACCTATGTGCCCATTCTCTCCAGCAAGAGCCATGAGAAGAGAAGGAGAGAGAACAGAAGAGCATGGAGAGGACCATGGTGGAGGCTAACAGAACCCATCTGGGCTCTCCCCTGCCCACAGTAACATAAGTCACTTTGATGTCTGCATGTTTCCCCACACCTCTGTAGGTCCACAAGTCCCTCCCAATGGAGGAATTCCCTGGGCATGTGAGAGAGGAAACAGGACATTCCCGCTTTACTACACAGATCAGACCCAAGTAGCAGAAAATAATACTGTTGTTGTTTTTTTTAATTCTCAGGGCTTCTTATCCCCACACCTTTCTATGTGGTGGTGAACACAGCTGTATGTCTTTGAAGTTCGGGTGCACTGGAGATATGGTGCCAACACATGAGCATTCTTGGTACATAGTGTCAGTTTTGCTTGCTACATGGAGATGCATTTTGTCCAGTTATGTGTAGAGGACAATAACAAAGGAGTCAAGCCAAAAGACCCATCTGCAGGAGTCAGCTCAGACATCTTTCCACTGTGAGCCCTCCCTGCCTGAACAAGACGTGAATTGTGTTTTCTTGTCTGCTGCACAGCTTGCCTCAAGGTGCCACCTACAACAAAAATAGCTTTTCCCTTCCTTTCACCTCAGCTCGCTCACCGACCAGGAGGAAATAGCACATGGCTGCTGGGAGAATGAACAAATCAGAAGCATGTTGCTTAAATGTGCTCCTTCTCTTTGGGCCTGTGAGGTAAGCAGACAGACCGAACGGCTTGCCCTGCAGATGGGGCAAGAAAGGTCAATTTAAAGCAAAACTAAAAAATTCTCCAAATCCCATAACTGTAAGAGTGAGCCACGTAACTGCTGTGTTTGTGCTCCTGTATTACCAGCACCTCCCGAATGGTTTGATCGGCAGGGTAAATGATCAGCTTGTGACAACTCACATACAGATGGGCCATTCTGTATCCAGACTGTTGGACAAAGCGGGCAAAAGACCCCATTCATGAAAAGCCAGTCTGCAGCCCCTGCCCGGTCAAACCGCACTCACTCTGCCAGGGGCAGCCTCTAGAACTGGGCCATTTGGAAAAAGACAGAGTCAAAAGCTAAGTTTCTAACCGCGATGCCACTAGCCGTGGTCAGTTCTATTTTACTCTGTAAAATAGCTGTAGCTGTAGCTGGTGCTCAGGAGGGGAGTTCAGCAGGCAGCCCGGTTCTGCTACCGGTTACAGCCTGGACACGCTTCCCTAGGCCTCAGAGCAGGGACAAAATGGAGAACAGCCAGGGAGGTCCCTGCACTGCTTGATTAGCTGGCTTGAGCCGCAGACTCCAGGAGCCAGGCGGCAGCTCGGTCCCCACCCAGGTTCATTCTTGCGCTGGGCACTACCGTGGGAAGGCTCAGTACTAGCGCTGACCTCAAGACAACAATTACTTTTCACAGCAACTTTTGCAAGCATGGCTCCAGGTGTGGGGGACCCAGACTTAAGGCTCCACTAAGTCTGATTCACAGTAGAGCTGGTCAGGAAGGAATCTCCTTCCCTAGAGGTCTTTAAGGTCAAGTTTGACCTGGGATGATTTAGTTGAGGACTGGTGTCACGGAGCGCCCGGGCGATAGTCTGGAACCGCTCCCTAGGAAGCCAGACCGGACTCCGGGTGGAGGGCCCCTTCTCCGTACACAGCCTGTTTCCCAGGCCAGGAGCTTCAGGGGTCCCCACTTCCACCTTCATGGGTCTGTCCTCGGAGCATTCAGCACCTTCTGCCCCTCCGTGTGCTTCCCCCAGCGAACTCGCCTGGGCGGGGTCCTGGGGGAGCCCATGGGTTCTGCACCCCAAATCCACAGTCAAACGTGACTCTCAGCCAGCAGAATAGACGGTTTATTTGAGCTGTCAGGAACACCATCCAACTCACAGCTTCTCAGTCCAAACAGGGTCCCTCAGTCAGGCCTTTCTGGGAAGCCAGGAGGTGAGACCCAGATTCTGGGCTCCTGCTTCTTTCCCAGGTTTACTCGATGACTTCCATCTGGTCCAGCACAGACCATGCAGCGAAAGAGCGTGAGCCCTCCGCTGGATCCATCGAAGAGGAGAGAAGCCAGAGAGCCAAAATGGCTTCTCTCCCTCTTTCCAGCTAGCCCCAGACCCAGACTGACTACTCCCTCTAGCCACTTCCTGCTCCTTTGTTCCTTTCCTGGGCTTCAGGTGTTACGTGACCTCCCTCCCCCACCTGGGGTCAGGTTACAGCTTCCAGGGATGCACAGAGGGGAGGGCGTTGCCTCCTTGCTTCCAGCATTAGCCCCTATCCCTTCACATAGACTGTCAAGAAATGCATAGGGGAAACTGAGGCACACACACACAGTACTCCCACTTCGTCACACATCTCCCCTCTTCGAGAACGAACTGAGCAATGGTCACTTTAGCCAGTGACCTGGGGAAGTTCGACCTCACCAATGGTTTGTGGGTGCCCCATTATTTTTCCCACTCCTTGGTAGGAGTTACACCAGGCCCTGGATTAGCGCCTCCCTTGGGGCACAGAGATCCCTTTGTCATCCTTATTCCCAGACCACCTTGTCTGGGTCACTTTTCTTCCCTAGCTCTGAAATTGGGGCAGCTAGGTAGCTAACCTGGGGTACAACCCGCCAGTGGTACCCCACTATCTCGAGAGAGGCCTGGAGACCGGCCAGTCTCTGATTCCCTCCACCTCTTGCTGAACAATTACTTTTCTCGCCCAGCAGTTTCTCTGTCTTGTCTGTCCCAGTGGAGTCAGGCTGTGAGCTCTCTCCGGTTTGCAAGGGGGGAAGGGAACATCTCTGTCCCACTCCGCCCCATGGCTCTGCTAACACTTTAAGCCCCCACCTTCTCCTTCCGTGAGTTGTGATTACAATGACCATCTTCCTTTCCACCGATTGGTTCCCCAGATTTAAATTCAAACCCTCGGCTGTTACAGGAGCAGGGTTTGCATCCTGCCCCCAGGAAGACACCTTTCTCCCCCCCAACAGGATTTCACAGGCAATATCCTGCAGATCCCCAGCAGCCTGCCAGCCTGACCCCTCCTGTGTTTGCACAGGGGTCTGGGCTCTAGGCAGGGCGAATATCTTCCTCCCTGTGACCCTCACCCAGGTCACACCGCCCCCCAGCATCCAGTGACACTGCACCATCGGGGCTCAACAACACTTCTCCCCATCCCAGGGTGTTGCCACCCCAGGACTGTCTCCCCATTCACCACTTCTCTCCGCTCCCTCTGGGTGTCCACACGACTTGAACCCAGGGGACTCCACACAGACATACAGGTCAGGGACAGGGGTGGGAGTCTGTCCACCACCCCACCCATCTGGTGAATGGCGTCCATAGCCTTGGGACCCAGCGGGGAGCTAGACACCAGGGCTTGTCCGCAGGGTTCCCCTGGTTCGAATTGCCAGCCTGCTCAACAGCAGTGAGGTGGACGTTCCCTTCCCCCCATCCCTTACCCAGGGACCCCAATTTAGTAATGAGGCTCCCTGCGGAACTGGCATCCAGGGGTCTATCCCCACTCACCCTTCGGAAGTCCCTTGGGTCCCTTGGCATCACCATTCCCAGTACACACTGCTGCTCCGCTGCAGCACTTCCAGGCCCTTGCCGCCTCTCTCACAGTCCAATTTCTCTCTTGGACTCTGCTCCACTCTCCTCCGGCTCCGGTCCCCGGTTGGGGAACCCAATCGTGAAGACCCCCGTCTGGTCCGGGACAGGAGTCTTGGGGATGTGCCATGACCACTTCAGATGCTCCCAGATTCTCCTGCAACCCCATCCTGGATCAGGAATCTTGCAACTGTCTCCAAGCAGCCAAATCCTCCAGCTTCTCCTAGCTGCACGATTAACCTGTGCTTCACAAAGCACAGGGTCACGAAGTCTCATCACTTCGCTCTGGACTCACGGGCCTGTGTGCTCTTTGCCCCACAGTGTCCAGGGGGAACTCCCTTGTGTGCCAGCTCTCTCCAGGTCACCGCCTCTTTGCCAGGGTTGAGCGTCTGCTCCTGCGCCCCTGGGACCGCTCACTGCAAACCCCAGGGGTACCCTGATACTGCAAAAATCCTTCTCCCTCCTAGGGCCAAGCCACATGCTTCTCCGCCCCTGACTGCTCCTTGCAGTTTTCAGGGGGGCCCTGGATCAGCAACAGTCCTCTCTGGTCACACACTCTCAGGGGTTAAGCTGCAGCTTTTCCACCCCCTGTAACTGGCATTCTCTGGGCCTTCAACATGCCTGCTCCCCAGCGATCCCACAGTCACTTACTGCAGGGTGCGCCGTCCACGGGGTCCACGGGATGCCGCACATCCCACCGCTGTGCCACCAGTTGTCACGGAGCGCCCGGGCGATAGTCTGGAACCGCTCCCTAGGAAGCCAGACCGGACTCCGGGTGGAGGGCCCCTTCTCCGTACACAGCCTGTTTCCCAGGCCAGGAGCTTCAGGGGTCCCCACTTCCACCTTCATGGGTCTGTCCTCGGAGCATTCAGCACCTTCTGCCCCTCCGTGTGCTTCCCCCAGCGAACTCGCCTGGGCGGGGTCCTGGGGGAGCCCATGGGTTCTGCACCCCAAATCCACAGTCAAACGTGACTCTCAGCCAGCAGAATAGACGGTTTATTTGAGCTGTCAGGAACACCATCCAACTCACAGCTTCTCAGTCCAAACAGGGTCCCTCAGTCAGGCCTTTCTGGGAAGCCAGGAGGTGAGACCCAGATTCTGGGCTCCTGCTTCTTTCCCAGGTTTACTCGATGACTTCCATCTGGTCCAGCACAGACCATGCAGCGAAAGAGCGTGAGCCCTCCGCTGGATCCATCGAAGAGGAGAGAAGCCAGAGAGCCAAAATGGCTTCTCTCCCTCTTTCCAGCTAGCCCCAGACCCAGACTGACTACTCCCTCTAGCCACTTCCTGCTCCTTTGTTCCTTTCCTGGGCTTCAGGTGTTACGTGACCTCCCTCCCCCACCTGGGGTCAGGTTACAGCTTCCAGGGATGCACAGAGGGGAGGGCGTTGCCTCCTTGCTTCCAGCATTAGCCCCTATCCCTTCACATAGACTGTCAAGAAATGCATAGGGGAAACTGAGGCACACACACACAGTACTCCCACTTCGTCACACATCTCCCCTCTTCGAGAACGAACTGAGCAATGGTCACTTTAGCCAGTGACCTGGGGAAGTTCGACCTCACCAATGGTTTGTGGGTGCCCCATTATTTTTCCCACTCCTTGGTAGGAGTTACACCAGGCCCTGGATTAGCGCCTCCCTTGGGGCACAGAGATCCCTTTGTCATCCTTATTCCCAGACCACCTTGTCTGGGTCACTTTTCTTCCCTAGCTCTGAAATTGGGGCAGCTAGGTAGCTAACCTGGGGTACAACCCGCCAGTGGTACCCCACTATCTCGAGAGAGGCCTGGAGACCGGCCAGTCTCTGATTCCCTCCACCTCTTGCTGAACAATTACTTTTCTCGCCCAGCAGTTTCTCTGTCTTGTCTGTCCCAGTGGAGTCAGGCTGTGAGCTCTCTCCGGTTTGCAAGGGGGGAAGGGAACATCTCTGTCCCACTCCGCCCCATGGCTCTGCTAACACTTTAAGCCCCCACCTTCTCCTTCCGTGAGTTGTGATTACAATGACCATCTTCCTTTCCACCGATTGGTTCCCCAGATTTAAATTCAAACCCTCGGCTGTTACAGGAGCAGGGTTTGCATCCTGCCCCCAGGAAGACACCTTTCTCCCCCCCAACAGGATTTCACAGGCAATATCCTGCAGATCCCCAGCAGCCTGCCAGCCTGACCCCTCCTGTGTTTGCACAGGGGTCTGGGCTCTAGGCAGGGCGAATATCTTCCTCCCTGTGACCCTCACCCAGGTCACACCGCCCCCCAGCATCCAGTGACACTGCACCATCGGGGCTCAACAACACTTCTCCCCATCCCAGGGTGTTGCCACCCCAGGACTGTCTCCCCATTCACCACTTCTCTCCGCTCCCTCTGGGTGTCCACACGACTTGAACCCAGGGGACTCCACACAGACATACAGGTCAGGGACAGGGGTGGGAGTCTGTCCACCACCCCACCCATCTGGTGAATGGCGTCCATAGCCTTGGGACCCAGCGGGGAGCTAGACACCAGGGCTTGTCCGCAGGGTTCCCCTGGTTCGAATTGCCAGCCTGCTCAACAGCAGTGAGGTGGACGTTCCCTTCCCCCCATCCCTTACCCAGGGACCCCAATTTAGTAATGAGGCTCCCTGCGGAACTGGCATCCAGGGGTCTATCCCCACTCACCCTTCGGAAGTCCCTTGGGTCCCTTGGCATCACCATTCCCAGTACACACTGCTGCTCCGCTGCAGCACTTCCAGGCCCTTGCCGCCTCTCTCACAGTCCAATTTCTCTCTTGGACTCTGCTCCACTCTCCTCCGGCTCCGGTCCCCGGTTGGGGAACCCAATCGTGAAGACCCCCGTCTGGTCCGGGACAGGAGTCTTGGGGATGTGCCATGACCACTTCAGATGCTCCCAGATTCTCCTGCAACCCCATCCTGGATCAGGAATCTTGCAACTGTCTCCAAGCAGCCAAATCCTCCAGCTTCTCCTAGCTGCACGATTAACCTGTGCTTCACAAAGCACAGGGTCACGAAGTCTCATCACTTCGCTCTGGACTCACGGGCCTGTGTGCTCTTTGCCCCACAGTGTCCAGGGGGAACTCCCTTGTGTGCCAGCTCTCTCCAGGTCACCGCCTCTTTGCCAGGGTTGAGCGTCTGCTCCTGCGCCCCTGGGACCGCTCACTGCAAACCCCAGGGGTACCCTGATACTGCAAAAATCCTTCTCCCTCCTAGGGCCAAGCCACATGCTTCTCCGCCCCTGACTGCTCCTTGCAGTTTTCAGGGGGGCCCTGGATCAGCAACAGTCCTCTCTGGTCACACACTCTCAGGGGTTAAGCTGCAGCTTTTCCACCCCCTGTAACTGGCATTCTCTGGGCCTTCAACATGCCTGCTCCCCAGCGATCCCACAGTCACTTACTGCAGGGTGCGCCGTCCACGGGGTCCACGGGATGCCGCACATCCCACCGCTGTGCCACCAGTTGTCACGGAGCGCCCGGGCGATAGTCTGGAACCGCTCCCTAGGAAGCCAGACCGGACTCCGGGTGGAGGGCCCCTTCTCCGTACACAGCCTGTTTCCCAGGCCAGGAGCTTCAGGGGTCCCCACTTCCACCTTCATGGGTCTGTCCTCGGAGCATTCAGCACCTTCTGCCCCTCCGTGTGCTTCCCCCAGCGAACTCGCCTGGGCGGGGTCCTGGGGGAGCCCATGGGTTCTGCACCCCAAATCCACAGTCAAACGTGACTCTCAGCCAGCAGAATAGACGGTTTATTTGAGCTGTCAGGAACACCATCCAACTCACAGCTTCTCAGTCCAAACAGGGTCCCTCAGTCAGGCCTTTCTGGGAAGCCAGGAGGTGAGACCCAGATTCTGGGCTCCTGCTTCTTTCCCAGGTTTACTCGATGACTTCCATCTGGTCCAGCACAGACCATGCAGCGAAAGAGCGTGAGCCCTCCGCTGGATCCATCGAAGAGGAGAGAAGCCAGAGAGCCAAAATGGCTTCTCTCCCTCTTTCCAGCTAGCCCCAGACCCAGACTGACTACTCCCTCTAGCCACTTCCTGCTCCTTTGTTCCTTTCCTGGGCTTCAGGTGTTACGTGACCTCCCTCCCCCACCTGGGGTCAGGTTACAGCTTCCAGGGATGCACAGAGGGGAGGGCGTTGCCTCCTTGCTTCCAGCATTAGCCCCTATCCCTTCACATAGACTGTCAAGAAATGCATAGGGGAAACTGAGGCACACACACACAGTACTCCCACTTTGTCACAACTGGTCTTCCTTTGGGTGGGGGGTTGGGCTAGATACCTCCTGAGGTCCCTTCCAACCCTGGCATTCTATGATCCCAGGTCACACTCAATCAGGTAGAGCAGGGACTTGCAGCTGGGTTTCCCGCATTACAGGCCAATGATATAACCACCAGGTGAGAGTCCGTCTCAGTGGGTCCCTCTAAAACTTTCTGGACAAACATTAAAATGTTTGATCTCGACGGAGCATTTCAGCTTCAGTGAAACAGCCACATTTCACCTCATTTCATTCCATCAGCATTCTGCGCTGGTCTGACAGAGCCCTGACTCTCAGGGTCAGCAGCAGAGTCCAGCACATGGGAAACATGCTAACCTGCAAAGGCAAATCGACACCCAATACTAATTCCCCATTCCAGGAGCCCTACTCCAGCTCTGACAAAGCCAGCAGAGATGTTGGGCCAAGTTTGAGGTGCTTTCCCAAGGTTAGTTCTAATCTGGTTTACACTGGAGTATCATAGAATATTAGGGTTGGAAGGGACTTCAGGAGATCATCTAGTACAACCCCCTGCCCAAAGCAGGACCAATCCCATTTTTGCCATGCAGGCACTGAACTTTCCATGTAATGCGAATACTCAACAGGCAGGTAATGTCAGAGAGAGAAAGAGAACAAGACAGGAGGAGGAGGGAATCCTAGACTGTCTCCTCTACTCACAAGTGTGGTTGCTGCTGACACAACAGTTAAATTTTGATACTCTCACTGCTAGCTGTAAAATGAAGCTAAGGCATGCAAAGCAGAACAGGTTGTGCTAGCGCCCAGGTATCTATTATTGATTTACACACACTTAGCAGCTGGCTTTACAAAGCGGATTAAAACCAAAAAGCAGCAGGATTTTAAATCATGACATTTGAGTTTGTTCATAGCTCCTTGTGAATTTCATAGCCATTATCTAACAAGCTGCCTCGCAGCCTGGCAGCTCTCTTGTATGTCACCATAACCTCTTCTGACAACACACTGTTCTGCTCGGGCCTCGCAGCCAGGTGACTAAAGCCCTCTACCTACAGGGCAGCAGCAGGGCAGGGTCCCCACACACATAGCCCTCATCCATGCAAAGGGGAATTCAGTCTCCATGGGCCTCTCTGCTGTGTCTGCCAACTGGCACAAAGAGCGGGGAGCTGGAAGCCAGACCCACCAAACCCGTCTCATGCAGGGTCTACCGGGCATCTCAGAGGTGGAAACAATTTCTGATCCTCCTGTGTGGTGCTGGATTCCCATTGGTGACAGACCGGCTAAAGGCTCAGAAGCCCCTGATTAGAATTACCTCCCAGCTCCAGCTCCCCGAGTGCTAGTGTTACACGTGTAAGCAGTGTCAGGATGAGTGGCATCCGGTGGTGAATTGCAGGAATTGCAGTGACTTTTGGAAAATAACACCTTATTTGCATAGACACACCCACCGCACCTAGCCTGCACTCTAACAGCCCAAATGATCACTTTGGCTACTGTGGGACCCCCAGTTTCTGTAGTATTGGGGCAAGAATGATAAAGTGCTGATTAACCTGTTTATGTGAATGAGGGGTTGGGACATGTATTTGGCCTTTGGCATACTGGAGGGACTCGCCATCAGCTAGGTAGCACTCACTAAACAAGGGACAGGGGTTCCAAAACCCACTGAATTGAGAGAGGCCATGGGCAGGCTTCTATACCTTGTGGTGAGGGCCTTACAGGCCTATTGCACCTGGCCTCTCTCCCCTGTGGAATGTTAGAGCTGACTTTTGCTTCCTTTAGGAGTCTTAACTTCAGCTCACTGAGATGAAGTTGCTTTGGGTCTGGTGGTGCCTCTGCACTAAGGCCCCCCCACTATGAGCTGAAATCACTCAAGAGCTGAAAAATCACTGAGCTTTATCTTAAGGGGGGGGCCCTAAGCAGAGCAGTTCCGGTGCCGGTTAGTGGACCCGTTCCTGAGACCGCTGGCAGAGCAGTTCCGGTGCCGGCTAGTGAACCCCTTCCTGAGACCGCTGGCAGAGCAGTTCCGGTGCCGCCTAGTGGACCCCTTCCTGAGACCGCTGGCAGAGCAGTTCCGGTGCCGGCTAGTGAACCCCTTCCTGAGACCGCTGGCAGAGCAGTTCTGGTGCCGCCTAGTGGACCCGTTCCTGAGACCGCTGGCAGAGCAGTTCCGGTGCCGGCTAGTGGACCCCTTCCTGAGACCGCTGGCAGAGCAGTTCCGGTGCCGGCTAGTGGACCCCTTCCTGAGACCGCTGGCAGAGCAGTTCCAGTGCCGGCCAGTGAACCCCTTCCTGAGACCGCTGGCAGAGGGATTTACATGGTCGAGAGAGACAAAGAGCCCCATTGATCATGGGTTCACCAAGCACATAACCTGGCCCACTTCATTCAGAAGGCGGAGGGCACAGTGCCTGAGATTCAGGTCTGTGGTTCTAGTCCCATTCTGTCTGCAGGTCTTGTCCAACCTCCCTGGAGTCGGGGAAGGAGAAGCTGGGCAATAAGGCCTTCACTAACTAGGAATGAAGAGCATGGAATTGGTAAGATATTTAATGAATGGAGTTTATTCTAATCACGTATGGACTGTGAGCTGGGAAGTGTCTGCCTCATAGCAGTGCTCCCATCCTTCATAGAAAATACTGAATTTTTATTCACTACACATCTGACATTAAACATTAATTTGTAGGACATTTGGTAAATGCCTTTTTGTATGGCATGGTAGACTATTAAGACTTAACATTAATGACTTTGGAAGAGACATTATTCATATTTCCCACAAACTCACTGGCATCCAGAGAGGGAGATTAAGGTTTTGCAGTCTTGAAGGAGTTAATTCTATGTCCTTCCCCAGTCTCATTAGGATTAGTTAAAGCACCGTTGGTTTTCATTCCTTCCACAGTCTGTAGTCCTACAGTGCCCAAGAAAGCTAGCAAAAGGCTATAGACTGACTTACAATACAGTACTGTAGCCCTGGCATGCAAGAATCTGGAGATCCTCCAAGAAATAACTGAAAAAGCAGAATTTTCATTCACATCCCCCACAGGGAGGCCACTGAAGCCGAAGTATGTTATGTAAAAGGCTACTCCTGAAACAATTCGTGGGGCTCTGTGCAGTTCGCAGTGGACAGGTGGCTAGGCACCAAAGTATGCCCAGAGTGGAAGTCCAGCAGAGAGTCAAGACCCTAACAGGCATGAAAACTAAACAGGACTGGCTATGAAGAGCATCCAGAGCCATCACGACTAATCCGCACACACTCTACGCCAGAGGCTCTAAACCTTTCCAGACTACTGCACCCCTTCCAGGAATCTGATTGGTCTTGCGTACCCCCAAGTTTCAGCTCACTTAAAACCTATGTGCTTACAAAGTCAGACAAAGAATACAAGTGTCCCAGCACACAGTTAGTGAAATATTAGACACTCATTTTTACCATGTAATTATAAATATTGTACTTCCATGTTAGTGTATAGAGCAGTATGAACAAGTCATCGTCCATATGAAATTTTAGTTTGTACTGACCTCACTAGTGCTTCTTGTGTAGCCTGTTGTAAAACTAGGCAAATCTGTAGATGCGTTGATGTACCCCTGGAAGAGCTCTGCGTACCCCAAGGGATACACATACCCGTGGTAGAGAACTACTGCTCTACGGGATCTTCAGCCTCACACATCATGGCTGAAGTCAGACTTTCAGCAAGAAAGATCTAATATGGGAACAGATTTCCCTACAGCTGCCAGGGGTGGAGAGGGAGTTCTTACACCTTCCCCTGAACCATTTGGTTCTGGCCAGTGCTAGGCTGACTCCATGACCAGCTGGACCTCAGGTCTGGCACAGTCTGCTAACTCCTAACCTTTCCATTTACTAGGGCTGGACACGGGGAAGACTAAACGGCATGGGAACCTGGAGCAATGCAAGGGTTGAAGTCAGCAGGACACAAGGAGGAATATCTTACCAGAAAACCCATGTGGAAGATAGGCAGTGCTGGAGATCTGCTGTGTTCCTAAGAGAGCCAATAACTATTCAATCCATAGACCCGCGCTAGAAAGTCTAAAGAAAATGGCAGTTAAATGGCTCATCCACCAAAAAGAACCCAGGAATGCTCTGAAAAACAGCCAAGTCCAGAGTTCTCCCCAAGGCTTTCCCTGAACCCAGTCCCCACAGCCTCATCAAAGGAAACAATCCCCACCCCCACCGCAAACCATCCCCACAGGGCTCACGCACACACTCACTGCTGTCAGAGACACCTGCTTTCCTCTGGCTGGCTCCACCAGCTTGTCCCTAGCTTCCTTTGCCTCCCCTCCTGTATTCTGCCCCATGAGCTCCAGCTGCTGCTTGTTCTGGTCCATTAACTCTTATCTCTCCACTCAGAGCCTTAGCCCAGAACTCAACTGTTCCCAAGCAACCCTGAGCCCAGCCAGCAGTAACCCCCAGCAGGAGGGATAAATTGTTCCAATAGTTATTTCCGCTCACCATCAAACATATACACCTTATAATGGCTGGAGGAGGTGGAAAGAAAGGGATATCCAACAGCGCAATTTCTCCTCCACAGTCCATACACATGGTATATATTGTATCACAGCAATCATGGTGGCATATGCATTGCAATGATCTTAAACACCCTAGTCACCCATCCGAATAGTAATTTTTGTTATCAAAATATAGATATAAAATTGATTAAAATAACCCCCCCAAAGTATTTGAAATGGAAATGTAGCTGAGATGAAAAGATGGAGAGATGAATGTGGAATCTAATGAGGTTATTTAAAACACTAAGATTACTTTGATTCTTCACACTAATTGCCAGGATTTAAATATGCATCAGGATTAAAATTTAGGAAGGCAGGGTTGTTCCCTTTGAGTGGTTCTTTCAGTCTGTCATTCTTTGACAACCACAGAGAAATTCCATGCAGGCATGAGGCTCTTTGGGGATATCTAGGGTGAAAAACTGGCCCCATTGAAGTCGCTGGCAAAAACCCAACTGATTTCAAAACAACCAGAATTTCATCCCTAGCAATGATGGTGAGCAATGACATGGCAACTCAGTGTTTTCGTTGTTTGTTTTCTTACAGAAGAAGCAAATGTTGTGTATGCAAACAAAACAAACCAAACCCCATCACTGACTCTTATTCCCAAAGATTAGCTACAAAGAACAGAACAGAAATTGGAAGCGTTGATGCAGAGTTTTAGGAAGTACTGTGTGTGGTTCTGCTTTTCATAAGAAATTCGTTGGCTGGATTCAAACACGCTCCTAGTGATGTCAACACCAAAACTCCTACCGATTCTACGCACCTTTGCGTCTTTAAAGTGATGCAAACCTAGGCACTGGGTCACGGCCTATTGAATCATTCCCTAGAATTGATATAGAGCATTGGTGCTGCAGACACCCTACATTCCAGAGTCATGATGACCTGTGTCTGTCCTGAACAGCTCACAGTCTAAGGCCCTGATCCCACGCTGGCAGATAGATACCCCTCTACCTTCAAACCTGCCAATATAGGACGTTAGCCAGGTGGGACAAATGGCCACAATGTGGTGGGGTTCCCGTCAGAGCGAGTGCCCTACAATACTGTGGTGTATATAGTAGCTCCTTCTTTATTAGGCCTGCAGGGGCAGGACTCACAAAGGGGAGGGCCCTTTTGGAAAACAGGGTTTTCTCTGGAGTGCTCACTTAGCTGAAAACTCAGCAGTCTATCAAATCCAAACCCCATTAAAGGGATGAGAATCTGGCTCATGATCTAATGATAGCCAACCCCCATTAAAATCAGTTGTTAATAGCACTGCCACCATCCTCCACCCTTCACTTCTTTCCTACCTTCCTGGGAGCAAACCACACTAATGATGGACCAAGTACGGGGCCAGGAGCTGGGCGGCAGGGGCCTTTCTCCACTGCCCCTTGCTCTAGGGTGCAGCCCCAGCCCTTCTCTTCTGGGCAGGGGTGGCACATAACTTTGGAGGTTGCGGGGTAGGGATGAATGCAGCAAGGACCTCTCTTCTCTGGGGCAGGGGGCACATCGCTGTGAGGTGTGGGAAGGAATGGCAGAAGCAGCAGAGGTAGAGGAAATTTGATAGGTGAAGGCCTTTCAAAGCTAGGATGATTTTCAAAAAGAAAAAGATCTGCTCTAGTTCAAAGAGGAATTATTCTTGGGAATTTCTAGGGCCTGTGCTAAGCTGGACGTTGGACTAGATGATCACAAAAGTCCCTTGCACCTTGATAGTCTAATGAAGGTGTTGCAGGATCTCCAGTGTAGTTCACAGGGGCCTTGTACACAGAGTATCAAAGGCTCATCCCGCTGCATGCAAAGACAGGACCAGAGGTTTTGAGCCTGCTGTTCAATGGAAGTTAGACTGTTCCAGGGGAAATATTTTAAAATCTTTATTTATTTGTTAAGGTTTGTAGGGTTGGAATGTGAAAGTAGTAATCAGACCATATCAGAGTTTGATTACACATAGACTCCTGCCTATTTCATATGCATTAGCACTCTTACATCAGAGTATTTTTGAAGTCTTTGGTGGAGTCTACAGATGGGTAATTATCTTTAATGGTAGCTGGGGAGAAATACTTTTCAGAGCTTTTGGATAAAACAGAGAGGAAAGATGTAGCAAGCCAAACAAACTGCATTTAGTCAAGCAAGTGTACAAGAAAAAGTTTCACACCAGCCAAATACACAGATGGCAGTAAGGATGTGCAGGTGGACTGAAACTCACTGGGGGATTGGGCAGTGTGCTGGCAGATGGAATTCATCTTGGATGTACGTCTCTGCCCACCTGGGTAGACAATACACCCATCTCTGGGGTATCTGCCTGATTTACAGGGTTATAAATGACTTGACCTGATTTTTTTCTCTCCCCGTTTTTGGGAGCAGATAGAACTGCCAGTGACAATATTACCTTATCCTCACATTCAGTGTAAGGTAAAGACAGAGTGGCTTGTACTTTTCATATACATTGATATCCACTGATCTTGCAGAAGCTTCTAAAGAGTGAGATGTAGGAATTATTTTGGGTAGCTCCTTGAGGGTGTATCTAAAATTCAGCAATAATTTGCTGATCGAGGGCACTTGGTTCCATTAATAAAGGTTACAGTAGAGGTCATGTGGAAGTCACGATACACAGGACAGTCATGAATTATCCATTGGAACGTTGCATTCAGAGTATGTTCTGTATTCCTTCAGATGAAGCCACTGGAGTTGGAAATGTCCAGAGAAGGCAAAGAAGATTTCTCAAGGGACAGCACTTCAGGCACTGCCTGAGAGATTATTTAGCCTCCAAAATGAGAAGTTAGTGCCAACTTCACAAAGGGAAACTGACCAATTTTTTATGCTGCCTCATTTAAAAAAAGATAATTGGCCATTCAATGAAATGAAGGGAAAATCCTTGCACTTCTGTTTTCAAAGGCTGCATACACACATTGAGAAGCAGCATATCAAATCCCCAACCCCCTGCGGTCAGTGCCACTGAATTGTTGTTGTTTTTTATCCCACCCATTTTGTTCTTTAAGCATCATGTAAAAACAACAACTGTGTTGTCATGAAAATCTCAGTCCAGCAATGCACTGACACACACACTTCATCTCGAGAGGGAGGAGTCCCACTGACTACAGTAAGTACTTCTAGAGCCCAGCACATCCTTGAATTCCTCACTGAATGGGGGCCTGGCACGGGAGCTGGATAACTCAGTGAATACCAGTGGTTACGGATACACATGCTATCCTAGGGATAATCGTATCACATGAGCCAGGGTAGAAGCTGATCCCACCTGAGTGATGAAAGATATTCTACCATTATGGCCATGCACAGCATTGCACACTGCAAATTTAGAACCATTTCTCAGTTTCTTCTTGTATGTTCCCATACTAGCCCCTCCCGGATGCTTGACTCATCCTGAATAACAAACCCTGGGCAGGACATTCCCTCTTGGCCTGCAGGTAATTGTATGTTCCATAGCACCCAGCAGGGTTGTCATCTCTATTATTGAATTTAATTATTTTTTTTTGTAAAATGTGAAAGCTTTGGAGCATTTCCAGGGGACTGCTCTCCTTTGAATACTTTGGGTTTATTTATTTTAAAGTGGTGTTGGTGAGACCTCACCTTCAAGATTCAGCAGACTTGCAGTCAGAGAAGAAATTTTCATTTCTTCAGAGTGAGATTTCAGGTGCAAATTGATCTGGGGTAAGTGACTTGTCTCTTGGGACTGGGAACTACCTGAATATTGGGCAATTTTGGGCGTCAGTGAACAATGATCACTAAGTCCTGCTTGCCTGGGTGGTAAGTGCCATCAGGCACTGTCTAACTCCACAGTAAGACTGATACAGCAATCCAGGAGTTCACAGGGGTTGGTGAAGTCTAATTAGAGAACATATCACCAGTCCGCCCTGCCTTTGACAGAATGCCCTGGAGTTTGCACTCATGGCTGTGAATCGCTCCAGGCAGCGTGACACCTTCCTCTCTGGAAATTGTCCAGCTGCATTTACTTGCTTTGGTGCTAGAAGCAATTCCCAGATCCAGGTGTGGGAAGCTTCAAACCCACTGTACAGAGCCTGGGGCTAACTGGACATTTCATGTTAGTTATGCTCTTCCAAGAGTTGCTCTAAACAGTTTCCATTTGTATCATTTTCCTTACTTCTCCACAATCTGTTGGGACTGTTCAGATCACCACAAGTAATAAAGTGGCACGTGACATCCGCAATTAATTCTTTCAGGCCCATAGCCTCCAGTTTCCTGCCTGGGTTACAAACATTATAATAAGTCTTACAAATGCAGAATTGCTTGGTATTGGTAGCTGAGTATCAGTTCAATATTTAGCTTTTTAACCTTTACTTCAAGGTAGTCGAGGTTCTCCTTAACCTGCAGACACACGACCCTTGCCTCTTTCTCCATTAAGTCACTGTACACCCTATCAGATGCTACAGGTGCCAAAGGAAGAGGAATACAGAGCTTAGTCCAGAATATCTGATACCTCAAAAGCGACAGAGTCCTGTGGCACCTTATAGACTAACAGATGTTCTTTATTTAACATCCCATTAACAAGTCTCCACCGGGTAGTTTCTTAAATCTGACTATATCTCCTGCACCGTTTTTGGATACCAACCCCTGGGGGACTAGAGAGTCTCTCCTACCTCTGTGTCCTTACCGAGGGATTTTGCCATTATGTAATTTCCCAATTTCCCCTCTTATTTGCTGGGCCTTCTTCTAGTTCCCGACTATCTACTCTTTAGTGGTTTCTTGTTTGCGTACAGTCTCCCTGATGCTTCCCTGACCCTCGCTGGCGAGCCTGCTTTCAATTTCCTTTGTCGTCTCTTCCCTCGCACGTGCCTAGCCTGGCCCCAAAGGCTTAGCCAGCCAGCAGCCCCCGCCCAGACGCTTCCCTCACCAAACACAGCCAGGCCAGGCCAGCCATATCCATACCAGCCACCAGTTTCAGGCCCCAACAGGTCCAGGACCAGCCCTTCTACCTCCTCCCTCCAGGTTTGACAGCTACTGCAGGGGCACCGGGCCCACAGGCTCACTCTCATTAACCCTTGTGGGCCCAGGATGGGGCTTACAGAACATCAGGGTTGGAAGAGACCTCAGGAGGTATCTAGTCCTACCCCCTGCTCAAAGCAGGACCAACCCCAACTAAATCATCCCAGCCAGGGCTTTGTCAAGCCAGACCTTAAAAACCTCTAAGGAAGGAGATTCCACCATCTCCCTCGGTACACCCTGTCACAGCTTATTACTGCTTTCCCCTGTGAACAATTGCTGTGGATACCCCAGGGACACTATGTGATTGTGAATGGTTGGAAAGGGAACCTGCAGAAACACCAGATAGTGTATTTGGGGCAGCAGTGGGGAATGGGCACCTATATAAGATAAACATGGGGACTGTCCCTATAAGGGTGACCAGCTGTGCTGATTTTATTCCTCCCCTCTGAGTGCCTTGTCTACACAGATTATAAAACACATTGGGACTGGGACATTAATCTAGGTTGATACAGCCTCCACCACCAGGGGATCCCATTCTTGGCTGGATCTTGGCCACTACAATAAATAACACCTCTCTAGTGAAATGTAGTGCAAGCCTTGACAACTTTCATGGATCTGTGTTAAATAAGTACAGTTTACTATAGGGTGTTTTGGTTTTGGCATATAATATATGAAAAAGCTTGTAGATAAATTCCAGGTTGAGCTGAGATTTAAAAAGCTGCCTAGATAACTTCACTGTCAATGTCTTTAATTTTGAAAAAAAAGGAATAACCTCTTACTAATTCATGTGGAATTTCAAAAACACATTCAGAAGTATTTAAAGATAATGTTTGTTGTAGAGTTTGATCCATTGTTTGTTTTTATTTCAAACACCTTGGCCCACACCCACACCCACAATCCTGGCATGAGATCCAAACAGAACAAACAGATCTGATGCAAGATTAATTGCTGACAAGTTGGGAGACTGTTTGCTGACTAAACCAATCAGCGATATGCTAACTACTGAGCTCCAGAGTGACATGTTGATTGGAATTGTCCCTGAATGGAACTATTAGTTTGAAAAACTCTGCTTTGTCACAGACTTGTTTAAACTAAAGAGTTGATGTTTCTTGTTGTTCAGGGAAAGGGTCTCTCTCCTCTAGAATGTTGAGCAAAAATAGATTAAAACATCATATAAATTTTAGTGTCCAATCAAAATATTCTGTATACTTTTTGCTAATGAATGTGTCACAGAAATGACGATGCAGGAGTGGTGATGCAGAGTACATGTCATTACAGTATGTGGGAATACAGGTCTCAGTATGGAAAATGCAGAAACATGTATTTGTGCATGATGAATATGCAAATGCTAATAAAAATAAGTGACTATTAACTGCATTTTTCACTAGCATGAATAATCAGTTAATAGAATCTGAATCCTCTGAGGAGGACAAAAAAGATTTATGCTTAATAGGGCATCACAATCAAAGTCATTTAGAAAGACACAAATATATTCCAGGAATGTAGCTGCAAGTATCACAATTACTCGCTCTTGTTTGGTTATTATTAGTCATTCATTACCATAGTCTCTAACCAAGTCTATGTCTCCATTGAACTTGACCTTGTGCAAATTGAGTAGCTGTCAGTGCCTGTCCTGGAGTGTTTGCAATCTAAGTGGAAGAGACAGACAGGATGGGTGGGGTCAGGGTCATGGCACACAAGCAGAGGGAACCTGGTGGTGGTGACAGAGCCTGCTAGTTACATGATTTGGAGGCGGGAGTTACCTGGGAAGCTAAATGGACAGAGAAGTGAAGGGTGGTGGAGATTGATCAGGAAGGCACAAGGCAGGGGAAAAGCAGAGAGTAAGAGAAGCAGTGTAGAGTGAATCCAAAAGAAGAAGGTGGCTGGAGCAAGAAGCCAATCGGCACAAGGAAGAGAAAGTCCAGTCAAAGAAAACAATAGTAAATGTTATCAGTCTTCATTGGTTCCCATGTCTGCAATTGCTCCTTCAGCTCAGTCTCTCTGGCTTCTCCCACAGGTTTTCCCCAAAACTACAGAGCTGGAGGGACTCGTACTAGTGCCCCAGAGAAGGGGCAACCTCTGTGCAGCTCTGGGGCTGAGATGTGCTGGGAACAACAGCTCTAGGAGAGAACCTGGTCGGCCTGTCCTGAACTTATAAGAACTGGGAAACCGTAAGATCTGAGACTTATTCCCAGGAGTTCTGAGCACCCACAGCTGCCCTTGCTTCCGTGGGAAGAGTGGGGGCTCGGCCCAGCTGGGGAAAAAAACAACAACACAAGAGTCCTGCTTAAGATGCCACAGGCTGGGCACCCAAAACTGGGACCCCAAATTCATAAACCACTCCTGAACAGGTTTGTTCTTAGACCACAACTCCGCTCCCATTGAAGTCAATGACAAATCTCCAGTTAGTTTTAATGGGGTCTGTAGACGAGCCCTTCACCGCTCGTCTCAGGAATGAGCCAAGACCACGCCGTTTTTCACAGCAGTGCCCCTTTTATTCCCACAGTCCACCACCACCTATATACAGTTCTATGTACAAAGCTATATACAAGTCTGCCTCCTCGGCTACTTGGGGGACAGCTAGCTCCTGCAGCTAGCCAGGAACGCCAGCCAGTTGCTCCTCCCCTTCCTGTTCCCCCCATGCACTCCCTGCCTGCCAGCTTTATCCCTCTGGCCCCAGAGGCGCACAGGTGCTTCGCCTTAAGCCCTCCTGGTTGAGGGCCACATCCTGCCAGCTCCAATTACTCCCCTGCCTAGGGCCTGAGCTAGCAGGAGCTCAGCTAACAGGGGCTGGCTCAGGGCTTGTCAGCCAGCACCTTGTTACAGGGTCAAAGTTAAGGCCTTTAGAATATGCAGAGCAAAATAAATCTTGCTGAGGATCTGATGCTGCTCCCTTTAGTCACATAAAATTGCCTTTTTCTCCATTCACAGTTCCCTTAGGACAGCTGCTCATGCAAATCAACTAACGCATGTACACATTAGACGGCTAATGATAGCTCTGGCAGAATGATCTCTATGAACATGGGTGGAAGACCTAGGTCCTTTAAAAACTACATTATTTTTTTTTGGATAATACGAACTCCTGCTACTGTCCTGTCTGGACCTTATCATCCTTGGGAAGCTGCATCTCCAGGGAGACCCCCCTTGCTGAACAGAAACACCCTGTGAGTTCAGGTGACCAGTTACACAGTTCAAATATTGAATTGCAATTGTCAAATAACAAAAGGGATTGAAACAGTGATGAGTTTGTGAGTGATTCAGGGGCTTTGAATATTTCTTACAAATTTATAAAACAATTGCAAATAGGAACAATTCAGCCTGTTCAGGCAGACAAGGGTGTCAAGTCACCAGACAGAGTTCTCTTTGAAGATTCTCTCAACTCTAATCTCCTATGCTATTAATTTAAACATAATTTCACACCCAAATAAATCTCATAGGGGCTGGGGGAGGAAAGTCCAGGAACTAATGTCCTAATGGATAGTGGAACTATAAAGCAAAACAACAGCTCATTTAAGAACAGCACTAAATTTGCTACATAATTCATTTGTTTTTTTTAATCAGTAGTTTACCACAATACAGATCATCATATCTTCCTGTTTTAGGTCATTAAACAAATACTTGATGGGGCTTTTCCCAGACTATTGTCAAAACCACATGCATAGTAATTCCATTGCTCTAATAAATTATTCACTTATTTCATCTGCCAACCAGTTTATTAAAAATGTGTGGGCTGTATAATGAGCCTTCTACCAGCTTCTGACCAGGAGCTTCTGGGTGCAGGACAAACCATGGTGTGAACTCCAGTAGAGGAGAAAGGTGTATTGAGGGTTCTCACCCACTCAGGTAGGCAGTACCTGCAGCAGCCCTATGTGGAATGAAGCCAGTCCCGGGGAGAAAAGCAAATACAATAGTCCTATGCTGGACCTACCTTTCCTCCCAAGGCTCTGGCTGCTGCAAGCAGTCTCTGAAGTGGTCTTCCTCCCAGCTGACCCTACTCTCAAGAGAGATCTGCCTTTCCCTTCACCAAGCGGTCTGGGCCCCCTCTACACCTGAGGGGTGTACAACTAGTTGAACTCCCAGCTGCTCATTAACCCCTGGGAGTCAGTGTGTGTTTGTATGCCTCATATCTCTCTCTCCCCCTCCTTGGGTCAGGTCTGCAGATAGTGTAAATTGGCACAGCTCTACTGAGCCTAAGGGACTAATTTATGCTCATTCACACCAGCTGCAGAACTGGTACCAGGTGCCTAATTAGGATCCCACTTGAACACTGTGGAACCTGAAATGTGGCTTGAAGGCAAAGGTCCCGAGGTGCAGAAGTTGTGAGAAAAGGTGCATCCGACGAAGTGGGTATTAGCCCATGAAAGCTTATGCTTCAATACTTTAGTTAGTCTATAAGGTGCCACAGGATTCTGTCACTTATGCAGAGAGGGGGTAGAATGAAGGGCAGAATGCAGAAGAGGAGAAGAGTGGTGGGGTGGGGGAGAAAAAAACTAGTGAAAGAATGAGTTTGTTTATACCCTAGGTATAGGCAACTCTCTTGTAGGCCAGTGACAGGGTCAAAGGGTGGCTCTCCTCTGAGAAATGACTGTACAAGTGTCACCTGTGGACTCTGCAGAGTCCCCATATGCTCAGAGTCAGAGCTGCTCACACTGGGGGGTAAACTCTTATGTTACTGTGGTGTTAGCCCTGCAGAGACAACACAGAGGGGTCAGGAGCAGTGTAAATTTCTGCTTTGCTAACCAGTGCTGCAGAGAATGCTAAGGGCCAATCAGTTACACTTGATGCCTACACCATTGTATGCCCCAACCTTCTCTCTGATCTCTGTCTTATCTCCCTGGCCTGGCCTTCAGGACCCAAATTTCCTTTCAAGTTAGTAGGTCTCCTCCCTCACCCTACCTCCATGTGGTATTAGTCTGTATACCTGGGAAAGGCTCTTGATTCCTCTTGGATATTGGCAGGGGGACCCTGCCCTCCATACCCCTGCTGCCATGTTTGTGTTTTGGCTCCTGCAGTCCCTCCTACATCTGGAGTTCACTGAGTGGTTTGATTCAGGCCTTCTGCTTCCAAAGCCACAACACCATTCCCCAAAGAGCTGTACGTGGAGTGTCTGACCCTCACCCCAGCACCCCAACCCTTCCTGGGTCTGGAGAGAGGCCTGGGCTGGAGGCAGAGCAAAGGCTTTTGCACTAGGAGCTTTAACTCACATTTCCCAGCCTGGTAGCATGAGACAGGAGCTTCACGATAGCCTTAGCAATCTTGGTATCTCTCCAGCCAATGAATGTCACCCCATTAACTACCTCCTTCTGCTCCCACTGTGTAGATCACAGTCCAGGGCATGGATTCCCCTTCTTGGACCACCAAGTACAGCCATTCTAGGCTCCTCAAGGGCAGAGAGGCACATTCATGCCCTCTAGGCTGGGGGTTTTGCAGGTTGCACAGTTTCCTGCCTACACCATGATATTCCCAGCAAGCCAGTCAGTCTAAAGAGGCCAATGTGTGCACTTTGCAGCTGTTCATGGCCTTTGGAGAGAAACCATTAGTCGGCACTGATAAGACACCACACAGCTCTTTCTAAGCCAGCACACTTAAGGGGAAATCATAACGGAGAAAGCCTATGAGAAATAGAACCTATATGCAGGCTAATAAGCTTATCATAGGCCACCCTACCTCCACCGAGCTCTGGGAGGAGTCACCACTTCAACCCCAACAAGGGGTTTTCTGTGACTGCAGGTTCATAGAATCATAGAATATCAGGGTTGGAAGGGACCTCTGGAGGTCATCTAGTCCAACCCCCTGCTCAAAGCAGGACCAACCCCAACTTCATGACAGCCTTGGATCATAACCAGAACCACCATGAATTATAGGTGCTGGAACCATGGGTACTGTCGCTCCCCCTTTCTTGAACTGGTTTCCCTTATATCCAGGATTTGCTGTTCAGTTCAGTGGCTCTCAGCACCCCCACTACACAAACTGTTCCAGTCCCCCCACCATGAATAGTTCAGTCTTTCCTTGATAGGACTTGGGCCTTTGATCTTGGCCTCCTGTAACAGACAAAGGCCCCACTCCTCAGGGCCAGCTTCAGCAGGATAGATTTTTGCACAATTGAGAGTGGAGAGTTTGCATCTCCCTTGATATTTCCCAGAAAATCCACTTCACACTTCCCAAAAGACCCTCCTTGTCTGCCCCATTGTTCAGTAAAGCCCTTTGGCTAGTCAGGCCCATGATAATATTCAACCTTTTCATTTATGTGATGGACTCCAGAGATACTGAACCTGAAGGATATTGAAGAAAATTGCCATATTGGTCACACTCGGCACTTCTGTAAACCAGCCCTGAGGGGCTCTGCTTGGGAACACAAAAAAGAGGACACATAGTCCGTGACCACCAGTGAGAAGTTTGGTTTAGTGACTTGCCATCACATAAGAACTCTGTGCCAGACACAGGGATGGACTCCAGTGCAGCGTTCAGCTGCCTTAAGCCTCCTCTCATCCCGACTTCTTTCCTGAAGTCCCATGTACACTTCCCAACCTCTGCCACAAATACAGCAGGAGTCCCTCAGACACCAGGCTCCTTCCCTGAAAAGCCCTGATTCATCCCCAGAGCAGACTCCTGCACAATGAATGATGCAGGGGTCCCATAGAAAAACAACCACCTGTGATCATGTAATTAAAGACTGTATCATAATGCATACACACTAGGAGGAGGAGGTCAAATTAAGGTTGGACAGGAAACTTTAACTCTGGCAAATCCTAAGCTTTGCAACCTTAATAATGCAACTTTGCACAACCCCTCCCCCCAAATCCTTCCTAAAATTGCAATTTCTTAGGTTTTTAAAAAACAAACAAACTGAAAAACAGCAAGTCCATCATGTGGCACTGTATTGACACCCATGTGGATCATCAGCAGGTTGGGGACCTTTAGATCCAAGGCTCAGACATCTGCCACTTGAGCTCATAGAGTAACAAATAGCAGTAGTAGGTTGTCATTGTGATGGGTTGGGATCACAGAAATCCCTTAGGAGCTGCCACCTGATGTGCCAAGGCTACTCCTGCCTCAGTTTTCCTGCCCAAACAGCTTAGGACCTCAGTACCCTGCCAGGTCTGAGCCACGTCCCCTAACAGCTGTGGGCTTTCCTGGAAACAGGCAGGAGGTATCCTTACCTCTGGCACTCAGATGCTCAACTCCCAATGGGGTCAAACCCTGAATAAAATGTGTTTTGCCCTGTGTAAAGCTTATACAGGCCAAACTCATAGATTGTTCGCCCTCTATAACAATGATAGACAGAGATGCACAGCTGTTTGCCCCCCCAGGTACCAACACATACTCCAGGTTAATTAATAAGTAAAAAGTGATTTTAATAAAGATAGGAAATAGGATTTAAGTGGTTCAAAGTAGTAACAGACAGGACAAAGTGAATTACCAAACAAAATAAACAGAACATGCAAATCTAACACTATTACAGTAAAAAGCCTCACCCTCAGTGAATTCCTTCTTTCAGGCTAAACTCCGTTAGCCTGGGTCCAGCAATCACTCGCATCCCCCCCCCCCCCCCCCCCCCCCGTAGCCACAGTCCTCTGTTCCAGTTTCCTCCAGGTCTCCTTGAGGGGTGGAGGGCTGTTGTTTGAGCCAGCTGAGAACAAAATGGAGAGATCTCTCCCCGGTTTATATAGACCTCTTCCTCCTGTGGGTGGAGAGCCCCTCCACCTTCCTATGCAGAGTCCACATGGACTCTCAGAGCACATGGCCCAGTTCCCGGTTTGAACCAGCCTCTGCTTATTACCAGTCAGGCTGCATTCCTGAGGAAGCTGAGGTGTAGAAATACACACTGCAAAGAAGTGTTAGGCACAGAACACTCCTGCAAATACAGCCTGATATCAAGTGGTACCAGAACATCCCGATATCAGGGATGGTACAAAAACATTCCCCAAGCATAACAGGAACACACTGACACCTCCTAAAAGATAGTCAGGATGACAGTACGTAAGAGAGATGTTTTGATCATACCAACATGTATAAGGTGATGGGTGACAACTACGTCAGAGGAAGTATGTAACTTGTTGGTACCTCAGACAAAGTGTCTCTGTCCAGCCAAGGGGGAGATGGAAAGTCCCGCCATTTGCTGAGCTGTGTCCATTGTCACAGGTGTACATGTCTTCATCTCCTGGCAGAGTCTACCAGGGGCTATTACCTGTTCAGGTTTGTACCTGAACAGATCTTGTGACCTTTGGGCAGTTCGCTCAAGGTTTGCTGTGCCAGTTCTCTGTGCAGAGCTGGGACAGCATGCAGGGAGAACACACACGTGCAGCCAAACATCTGACCACAGGGGTTATCAGAGGGCACTTTACTAAACACATTATGGCAGAGATTAGTTGTAAGGAGGGATTTGAAGGAGGTGGAAATGGTGCCTTTGCAGATTTTGGCTATGCAGCTGAACTGGTGATAACAACCAGGTGGAAAAGTCTAGTTGTAGACCCCAGAGGGTCTCTGCCCAAACCTTTTTTTTTTTAATTTTAGATGACACTGGAAAATGAAAAACTTAGACATTTGTCTCTCCCCCTGCCTCCTTCAGCTCTTTCCCTGCACCGCCGCACTTTTCAGTGGAGATAGGGACATAAGCGGGAGGGGGGAGAAAAAATATTAACGAGAACAAAAGGAAAACTAAGATGACAAAATAATGAGAAATGAAAAACATCCACAAACTGAAAACCTTTGAGAAACATTTTTTTATGAAAAATATTTGTCAACAAGAAAGTCAAAAACACGTGTCTCTCTCCCCTCCCCCTCCCCTTGACATTTTGTGACCACCTCCAAACCAGCCTGGGTGGTTCTTCAGTAAGGCAAGAGCTCGCCGGCATTCTTTCAGCTGAAGAGCACACCGAAGGGAGCCTGCAGAACTCGGTAATCAGACCCTTGGCTTTAGACTCCTTGAGTAAATAGAGACTTGAGGGACTAGGCAGAGAACAGGCAGAGTGCAGGAATGGGCACCCACGGTGGAGACTCTGTGCAAGGATTGGCTGGAAGAATATTTATGCAATTAATTAAAACACAGAAAACAAATTTAGCTGGGGCCAAATTCTGCTGTCAAATTCCTGCCCACTGCTTCTATTGCCTTCAGTGGGAGCTGCGTGCACACATCTATGGCAGAGGGCTCTATCATTGTTAGTCACTGAAAACCCAGGCTATTCCATGGGTGTAATAAAATCATGTGGGTAAACAAGCTGAAAATGACTGAGCACTTAAAAATTGGATGGTCACCCCTGTGAATCTGGGATGAGTGGACCTGATATTCTAACCAAAAGAGCTCCCAGCCATGCATGTGGATGTCTCCACTGCTTCATGGCCCAGACTTCAAAGTAATATTAAGGGTCCTTGTGTGTGCTGGTTTCATTGTTGCATGGATGGCTGTGTTTATTTGTGTGGGGGTTGTGGTGTACCAGGAGATGTGGGTGGCAGTTGTTGAAGTAATTTACCAGCTGTGCAGTCTCCCTCAAAACCAATGGAATTATTTCATGCAAATTAGCTGGAGAGTAAGAGCAGCGATTGGTTTAATCACATTTGATGTCACGAGGATCTAGGACTCTTGACATGGAACAATACATGCCTAATTATAGCTGTACAACCCGGGTAGTGAACTCACTCCTACTGCCAAAACAGTTGGAAATTGGACAGTAACCGGCCACAAATGCCATGAATGATTCATCTTGGTGATACTCTGAAGTAAACGAGCTCTCAGCCATGCTTGTAACTGTTCCCCTCCCTTATTAGTGGCTCTGATTGGTTAGGCTTTGTCGTGATACACTGAATTATATTCCTGGAAGTGTATTTTATAGATTATTCCTCACTACTCTTTAGAGGGCACGTACAAGACCTAGGCACCATGTACACCCTCTCAAACTTGTGGAACCTGCTCATTTTCCCTTGGGGCATTCAGCCCCTGCCCTGCATAGCCTAGCTCCCAAGAAACCTGAGATGCTACAGGTCAGTGCTTGCTATGAATGGAGTCCTCCTCTAAGAGGAAACTGCCTTCCATGCAATGGACCTGCATTGGCTCCCTAATCTCCAAGCCCTTATTTGGCCCTCTCCTTAGTGGGAGGATCTGGGCTATGCTTCTAACATCAAAATAGAAAACCCTGTGTAAACTCCCCAGAGTGAAGTACCTGTCTTCTAGCTACCCTGGCAATGTCCGTTCCTTTCAGAGTTTATTTGCATGGTGTGTCCCTAAAAAAGAGAAACCACGTGATGAAAAATTTGCCAAGACCCAGCTACAACACCCCATTAAAACACATGCCAACAATACACTCTCCCATGGGCAATGCTCTACAGCAGGGAATTAGTCTTCCGTGAGCATCAAGCTATGCTGCCCTGTCAAGAAAGTGAAAAGATCAGTGTTCACATGTCTCATCACCACATGCTAGAACAAAATCTGGCTTGTGGAAGTTATTCTGGGATCAGAATCCAGCTGAGCTGGCTGGTGTTCCGCTCAACCTGTGCACTCAAGTCCTTATAAGGCACATTAATAACCTGCTTATCTCACCAAAGTGCATGTCCCTGTTTGTTTAGTTTCTAGTACTTCAAATAGGAAGCCACGAAACTCTTGTAACAATTACTGAGCAGAAGCTTGAGATTTGTGTCTTGGCAAAGGTTCAACACCAATAATGAAACTATGGAAATCCCTGGGGCAACATTTTAAAACAGAATAGGTACAAATGATCAGAGCTATGAATTAGCTAGAACCACAATATTACTCTGCTCCAATACGTGTGGTCTGATTTATACCATACTTGTCATTACAGACTCTCCCCAACTTACACAAACATTCCATTCCGGAACGCCTTGTGTAATTCAAATTGTGCATGTCAGAAAATTATCTCCGACTATTATCCGCAAAAAAAAACCAAAACACCCCCCCCCACCATTTCTAGCTTACAAAACTTTTTTTGTAAGTTTGGATTTGCGTACATCGGGTTTACATAACTCGGGGAGCATCTGTAACCCTTTGTGATATTTTGGGGAAGTTCTATGGCCTGTGTTATACAGGAGGTCAGACAAGATGATCACAAAAGTCCCTGCAGGCCTTAGAATCTCTGAATACAGTAATTATACAAGAAAAGATGTATTTTTTTTCACACACCACATGGTTCGGTATTTGGCATCATTTTCCATGTAACCTGCAATGTATTTCTTTCCTATTAGAAGCTGAAAAAAATCAGGACGCAATCTATAGATATAGGGATTAACAAGTCCTCTAGACATGTCTCACCCAATCAGCACTAGTTTAATTGCAAACCAAAGATAACAAAGACAGGTCCTCTGCAATAACTCCTTAGTAATAGCCTATTAAAAATGACCTTTGAACATCCCCAGACTTCTTTTGGTCATGTCTAGAAAACACATGTTTTACTTAACATTTAAAAGACAGGACATTTATGACAAACTGCATTAGTCTCAAACTGCTTAAAACATAATTTCAGAGGCAGCACTTAACGTTTGTAGCATCACAAGTGACAAACTTTCATACCCCATTAGCTCCTTGACATCATCTACCCCACAAATGTTGACAATGTTAATTTAAAGAAATTGCTCAGATGACTGTTAAATTTAACAGTAAAAAATGACTTCAATGTATATGGCCAACATCTTTAAAGATTCCAAACATTTCAATGGATCACTGAAATATTTAGTACAAAAATAGTATAACCATCTCCTCTTGTGTGGGTTTGGTAGATTTTGTGATGGAAATTCTAAAGGTTTAATCTAATTTCCTACACTGAATAGTGCAAATGAGCTAGACATGTAGGCTAGGAATGCTTCTACAATACAGTATTCTATACTACAGGGCTTTCCTATGTATAACCACTCAGCTGGACTAGCAGTAATGCAAAGGAGAAAAGGGAGTTGATATGAATGATTAAAGACAAACTTACATTAGAAGAATATCTGCATTCTTTAACATGCCTGACATAAGGGGAGACATTCTGGTTGAAAAAGTATACCTGTGCTATCACAGAATAGAGGCAGATTTCTGCTTTAGAAGATTTGTTTGGCATTATCACTAATTGTCTCTGCAATAAAAAAACTAGTTTTCGAGTGGAGAGGAGTGTTGCTCTATAGATTATGGGCTGCATTTACTTAGGCCATGTCGATGTTCTTATGTTCAGAATAGCAAGCTAGATGTAGTGCATGTAAGGATCACTTCATACACCACCGAAATACACCCCCTCCAAGATTATCACAGGGTTCAAAAAAGAGCTAGATAAAATCATAGAAGATAGATCCATCAATAGCTATTAGCTGGGATGAGTAAGCAATGGTGTCCCTAGCCTCTGTTTGTCGGGGGGGGGGGGGGGCGTGATGGATGGCAGGAGAGAGATCATTTCATTACCTATTAGGTTTGCTCCTCTGGGGCACCTGGGATTGGCCACTGTCAGTAGACAGGATACTGGGCTGGATGCAGGGCCGGCGACAGGGGGGTACAATGGGGGGGGGGGAGGCACGGGCAGCAGGAGACAGAGGGGGGGGCGGCATGGGCAGCGGGAGACGAGGGGGCGGGGACCCCGCGGGCAGCGGGAGACCGGCCGGGGGGGGAACCCTGCGGGTGGCGGGAGACCGTCCGGGGGGGGGGGAGACGGGGGGGGAGACGGGGGAGACCGTCCGGGGGGCGGGAGACGGCGGGAGACGGGGGGGGGTCACGGGCGGCGGGAGACTGGCGGGGGGGGCGCAGGCGGCGGGAGACTGGCAAGGGGGGGCCCTGTGGGCGGCGGGAGACCGTAGGGGGGGGCCCGCAGGCAGCGGGACACCGTAGGGGGGGGGCCCCGCGGGTGGCGGGAGACCGGAGGGGGGGGCCCCGCGGGCGGCGGGAGACCGGAGGGGGGGGCCCATACGATCTGCCGTACGGGGCCCCAAAATTCCTGTCGCTGGCCCTGGCTGGATGGACCTTTGGTCTGACTCAGTATAGCCATTCATATGTCCACTGACACTCATGTCATTCAGGAGTGGAAACACCCTCGCCCCTCCGAGTGACATAAGTTTCCCAGGCATGTGCACAGCCCTATATTGGCCAGAAAGCTTCTCCCACTGACACAGCTACTGCTGCTCACTGAGGTGTTTTATTAGGCTCACAGGAGAGCTCTCTTCCCACTGGCACAGAGCTGCTACATGAGCCATCTTACAGGGATGCCTTTCTATTGGTACAACTGTGCCACTGCCTAGTTCACTAGTGTATACATTGTGTGAGAGTGAAATACAGCTCACCCTACCAACAGGTCGAGTGGGAGAGGAGAGGCAGGGGTTAATTAAGGAGATGCCTTATTTGAAAGGTTGGAGGTCAGTTCTTGTTCCCCTTTGGCTGGATGTGTTTCTCCAAACTGCCTTCCTTATCTGTATCTGTTTGTTTCTTAAAAGTTTGTTCCAATCTGAATTAAATATTTCCCCAACCCCACAACGGTTTCCTCACGCTGTGGTTGGTAGCTTTTCTCTAAGTCTTCTTTTTGAACTGATTTATAGCAGCTGATCCTGTCTGACTTGCACCTGTTAACACTGATCACGTAGGAGCTTTATTCAGCAGCAGAAGGCAGCGAATCTTGGTCCCATGGCAGATTGACCTATTCAACTGAGAGTGGAAGATTTGGGGGAAGTGTTGTAAGGAAATTTCATGACTTCCTGCTCAAAGGGAGACATTTTGTGCAGGTGACTGAATGTACCACGGTAAAGAGATGGAACAAGTAGGCGATGCTTCAAAAGCTTCCTGCTCTGGGCATGATCCTCCAGCCACTACACCAGTATTGGCCTTGGCCTTGATGGGAGCTTTGCCAAGTGAGCTGTGTGTAAACAGAGAGAATGAGCTAATGCGGAGAAAGTATGAACGAAATGTGGAGAAGTGCCTATGGTGTGGGATATGGGTGTTATTGTCTTTTTAAATAACACGAAAAAACAAACAAACACAGAGCTATGTAGCCTTTTAACATACAAAAACCTGTATAAGATTAACAAAATGTTTCAGCAACTATTGTGCATGCCTGACAATGATCAAATATAAAGGTGGCTCATGATTAGTGTAATTTCATATTGCAATTAATATGAAATATACAGTAGGTGAAATGCATGTGCAATATGATAAAAGTGTAGCAGCAGTTTTGACTGGACAGTTTTTGCTCATTCCTAACATTTGTTGTGTTCTCTTGGGTATATTTTACACATTCTATCAGAGGATTGGGCCAAAAGAAATCTGAGGTTCAACAAGGAGAAGTGCAGAGTCCTGCACTTAGGATGGAAGAATCCCATGCACTCCTACAGACTAGGGACCGAATGGCAAGGCAGCAGTTTTGCAGAAAAGGACCTAGGGGTTACAGTGGATGAGAATCTGGATATAAGTCAACAGTGTGCCCATGTTGCCAAGAAGGCTAACGGCATTTTGGGCTGTATCAGTAGGGGCATTGCCAGCAGATCGAGGGACATGATCATTCCCCTCTATTTGGCACTGGTGAGGCCTCATCTGGAGTACTGTGTCCAGGTTTGCGGCCCACACTACAAGAAGGATGTGGAAAAATTGGAAAGAGTCCAGTGGAGGGCAACAAAAATGAGTAGGGGGCTGGAGCACGTGACTTTTATGAGGAGAGACTGAGGGAACCGGGATTGTTTAGTCTACAGAAGAGAAGACTGAGGGGAGATTTGATAGCTGCTTTCAACTACCTGAAAGGGGGTTCCAAAGAGGATGGATCTAGACTGTTCTCAGTGGTACCAGATGACCGAACAAGGAGTAATGGTCTCAAGTTGCAGAGAGGGAGGTTTAGGTTGGATATTAGGAAAAACTTTTTCACTAGGAGGGCAGTGAAGCACTGGAATGGGCTACCTAGGGAGGTGGTGGAATCCCCTTCCTTAGAGGTTTTTAAGGTCAGGCTTGATAAAGCCCTGGCTGGGATGATTTAGTTGGGGTTGGTCCTGCTTTGAGCAGGGGGTTGGACTAGATACCTCCTGAGGTCCCTTCCAACCCTGATTTTCTATGATTAGTTCCATTGATAACCATGAGGGAATCAACACATTCGCACAGTACATTTCTGCTCCATCGAACCAGCATTTCCTGGGGGATGATTGTTCTGTTAGAACATTTTTGACCAGCTCTAGTAATAAGAAGGATCTCCAGGCCTGATTGATGGAACGATTCCTCCAAGGTTAGGCACTGGGCTTTGGCTGACATTTGGCTGTTAGAATTCAGCAGTGAAACAGGACAACATAAGCTCTTCATCCACCTCAGTATTCAATAGAGCCATGGTAGTGAGACAGTATGGCTTGGATTATTTGCCCATTGCTGGGAGCTGTGGCAGTGCACGGGGGCTTCTGTGGGACGCTGATCCCTGACCCTCATCTCAGAACTCCTAGGACTGTAGCACCACAACCAGCCTGACTCCATCTGAATTCTGGAGGGGCAGGACTCCCTTTGACTTTCCTGGGATCAGAGGTTTGTTCAGGGATATCCAATAACTGCACAAAGAATTTTCCAGGAGACTAATAACTGAGTGTTTCCCTTTGGTGAGGCTGAACTATGCTAGAGCCCTTTTTAACAGCTATATGAGAAATGGATCTCTCCGATTTAATAACTTCAGGCAGTAAATTAGTGGACTTATTGCCAAATGTAGCAACGTCTATTTTATTGACACTAATGCCCATGAGGCCTGGGTATTTGACCAAAGATCTGCAGTAATTGCTGTATTAAGCTGCCCCAGAACCTTTAGGAAGTTAGGCTATTAAGATTGCTTAGGTAGCGACTTCCCTGCCTCCTCCAGGGAGTGATATTTGTTGTTAAATCCTCTTTTTCGCACATATTGCAAATAAAATTATCACCCTCCTCAAATTAACCTGAAACAAGGGAGGCATTATTAATACTGTCATTTAAATATCTTTGCTAGAATAAATCTTATGCATTTAAGATTACCAACGGAGAGAAGAAATGCATTCAGAAGGGAATCGTAGCTCATCCAAATTCAGGACAGCTGAACAGAACACAAATACCTTCAGCTCCAATCATAGGTGCAGGAATTAGGGGTGCTGGCTTGAACTGGTTTCCATTGCAGTAGACACAGATTTTTACAGTTTGGTTCAACAGCTCTCAGCACCCCTGGGTCCATACAACAAATGTAGAGTTATGTCTTGTCACTCCTCGCCCTTTCCTGCCTCTCCCTGCCCTTCCCCTCCCCACCCGCTCTGCTGTGCCATGCTCCACCCTGCTCTCTCCCTTCCCTGCCCTGCCTCACACTTCCTTGCCCCACTCCAGCCTTTCCTGCCTCACCCCACCTCTCCCTTTCTGCCCCACTCCAGTGGTCCCAACAAGGAGCTGACCTGTTTATGCTAGGCAGTGCCCCATGGCCAGTTTCTTGCTGTTCTAACCCTTGGAAGACCAGGTGTCTGTGGTTTCCAAAATCTCCACTCTAGAGAGGCCTCTATAGGTGGGGTGACCAGAAGTCCCATTGTTAAAGGGACAGTCCCATTTTTTGGGATTCGTTCTTATATAGGTGCCTATTCCCCCCCCCCCCCCGTCCCATTTTTTCACAGTTCTAGTCTCTAGGCGAGCTTGGGGTACCCACCTTTGCTGCTTCTTTCCTCTCAGTTGCTGCTTCTTGGGGTGGGGCATAGCACGGAGCCCCAAAGGCCAGATCCTCCCTATCGCCCAGGGCAGCGAAGAAGGGCCCAGGAACTGCCTTTTTCTCACCAAAGCCAGTGAATCGGTGACAGGGCCAGCGACAGGAATTTTGGGGCCTCGTACGCAGATCGTGCGGGGCCCCCCCGGTCTCCCGCCGCCTGCGCGCCCCCCTCCTCCCCCGCCGGTCTCCCCCCCTCCGGCCGGTCTCCTGCCGCCAACGCCCCCCCCCCCCCCCCCCGCCAGTCTCCCCCCCCTCCGGCCGGTCTCCCGCCGCCCGCGCCCCCCCCCCAGCCGGTCTCCCGCCGCCAACGCCCCCCCCCCCACCGGTCTCCCCCCCTCCGGCCGGTCTCCCGCCGCCCGCGCCCCCCCCCAGCCGGTCTCCCGCCGCCCGCGGGCCCCCCCCCCCCAGCCGGTCTCCCACCGCCTGCGGGGCCCAACCCCCGCATGAGCTCTGGCCGCGTGGCCCGGCCGGGAGAAGCAAAGGGGGGCGGGGGGAGGCTGCTGGGTGCCGGGGGAGGGGGCTGATGAGCGCTGCAACGGCTGCCGGACGGGAGCCGCGCCTTGCTCACAGCCCCGGCGACAAGGGGGTATAGCTGCGTACCCGCCCCGGACTTCAGGCCCCCCCACTTAAGTCCGGGGCCTGGTACAGCTGTACCCGTTGAACCCCCCTGTCGCCGGCCCTGATCGGTGAGCAGCAGCTGCCAAGAGCTGGTCAATGAAGGGCCAGGCTTGGCTGCCGTCAGCAGAGTCACTTCAGTGCACAAGCAACAGCAGGGACATGCCAGGTCCAAGTCCTAGGCCAGGCCATGTGTCTCTTCAGTGTTGGCCTCTCCCTTCACCAGAGGAGAGGGTGGGGAGACACACTGAGCCTTTTCCTACTCAACATGTTTCATGACGCCGATCTAAAATAGAATGTACCTTGACACAATTTATTCATCACCCTGCCCATGAAGCTCGGGGCTGTTAAAGTGGCATGGGTTTACATGATCACGCTTTGAGTTGCAGACCGGGAGGTAAGGGGTCTGGTTATGCCCTGCCCTGATGAAATGCTCTTTCCTCGGGAGGGAGTTGTTTGCTGTATGTGGTGTTCTGGTCTTGGCTTGGCCCCAGGATTCATGGAGGTGTTGGATTTTTGTTCATCTGCTCACAGACACTCCTGGAATCCTTCAGTCCCCTGGACCATTCTATAGCTAGAAGGAAGCATCCCCGCTTGCAGCCTGACAGATGATTCACCATTGCCATGGGAACAGCTTGGCCTATAAGTGCCAAACTGGAAGAGGCACCGTTTGTGGACTAATGAGGTCACTAAAGCTAAACAACGTGTTCAGCAGGTTTGTTACCCTGCAGACCCTCAGTAATTCAGTCCCGGAAGTAACGATGGGAATTACAAGTTAGGCACTAGGTAGATGGCAGAACAGCAATAGAGGATAATGAGGAGGGGGGCTGGTGGATTGGATTAGTCCACGTTGCTGGAGACCCCTGCTTTCTCCCAAGCATAGGAGTTGCAATATCTGCTTTGTGATGATCATTACTACTGTACTGAGTGAGTCCTGTAGCACCTTACTCTCAATTTTTCCTCTAATATTAAAGTTGTGGGGCCTTACAATGCCCTTTGCTCTGGTAGTCTCCATAATTCATCTAGGAAAACTGAATCCTACTAGCCCATTGTACGGAATGGGAATTGTGCCCTGTCATCAGGGCTTCATTTGGTCCCATGGCTCTAAAACAATTTATTTTTTGCTTTGCTTCTACCTAATGTTCCAAATATGATGTGAAAAGGAGACCAACAATTCTGTGGTATGTGCTGAGCGATGTAGGGAACCGTGTTCCCCTGAGAGTACCAAGGGTCCATCCCTAGGAAGTGGCAGAACCCAGGCTGCAGAGGAAAAGTGATGACAATAAAGAAAGTTACTGGAAGACCCACACGTGTGTTGGTGAAAAATGGAAGCCTGTTTTCACAAAAAAATTCAAAATGGCAAAGTTATTTTCATTTAGAAGCATTTGAAACTGCTCGATTGTTAGTGGGGTTTTTGTTTTTGTTTTTTTTTCCGATATATTGTTTTATTGAAAACTTCATAAAAATGTTTTCAAAACATTTTTTATTTTCAACATTCAGTTAACCTGTTCCCTTTATTCACTTCTTTGTTCAGAATCTAACAATTCTAATCAGGCAGAGAGGTCGGCATCCTAGTCTGTCGTTTCCAGCACCTCTCCAAAGATACTGTAGGTACAATGGGCTGTTCTTCAGTCTGGAGCCTGATTTTAATGAGAGAACCCTTAATGTCAAGACTTTTTTTGTTCGGAACTATTCTGACAGTAAATCTTCTACAATCTTTGCACTGTAGGCAACTTAGTTCTAGCTGCCTGCTCTTGCTTATATGTATTTTGGATCTCTGTTTGCTAATCTACGGTGAAAGATTCATGTATGAGTGTAGTCATCCCACTTGGTGCTGGGTCCCGCCTGCTGGATTAATAAAACATTAATAAAGCAGGACATTTTTAAGTGCTGAGTATATTATTGGATTTATCTGAACAGTTCTACTGGCTCTCTTACACAACAATTTTACTGCTCCCTCAATAAGAGTCACTTTAGAATAATATAATTGCTACTCAAGTAATATGGAATGGCTAGAGAATAGTAGAAAATCATTAATAAAAATGTTTTATGCTGCCTTTTGAGAAGTTTCTCTTTCAGATAGTGCAGGCTCACCAGAGCTAAGCTAATTAAATGTCAACTTTAATATAGAAAATGTGTTTTAATCAGCGGCTTTGATATCCATGAATGCTAGGCCTTTTTTTAATCCTGCAGAAAAAGCAGTTAAGAAGTCAATTAGCTATTCAGAGGTATGAAGCTAATGTACTGATATTTTTTTCCGGCCACAATTGCTAAACTCAGAGGTACATAAAGGGTGAATTTTAGGATCAACAGTTGCTCATTTTCTGTTTCTCAGAAAAGTTTCCCAAGCACAAGAAGATAATCTATTTCACTGACAAACCAGGGACAAGACAATGTAAGCAAGTGAAATAGCTCTAGTTGAATCAAGCCATTATAGCAATAATATAATCTGCTTCTCATAAAACCATACCAAGACTAATTCCTTAAAGATAAAGCACAGACCTTACTGTGTATGTTTCCCATAAAGGGCTGGTAAAACATTTTGAATGGGCTGTTTTGGAGCCAAGTACATTAGCACAGATGTGCATTAATTCTTGGGCATTTGTGCTCAAGTGACCATAGCCTAATGCAAGCAGGTTTTATGCAATGTCCTGTGAAGAAACTACTCTCTTACCCAAAAGATCTGCACCCTGTGTGCTGACTCTATGGACTAAAATATTGTGACCAGTCCGTTTAGGTACTTTGTTTTACAAATACCCAACTGAACAGCTACCCTCTGAAATTTAGGGTTTTTTAAGGTGTCACAAGTTGAGCAATTAAAAAAATTCTTGACAATTGAGCATTACTGTTTGATCCTTGATCATAAACTAAATGACGTCTTCTCTCTTGACATGGTTAAGAAGCCAGCCCTCTCCTGATTTTGGGTACCTACGTGGCCACTGTTCCCTTAGTATCCGAGTGCCTCACAAACCCTCAGGAGGGCTGTTCTCCACATTTTACAGGTATGGAACTGAGGCACGGGGAGCAACCTGCCCGTCAGGGTCTCACAGGATTGAAGCAATAGCTGAACAGGTTTCCCAAGTCCCAGGCTAGCACTCTGACCTTTCTTCATCCGTCCCCTCTTCAGTCCCTCCTTGGAATTCACTGCTTCAGGCAAGAGCTTTTATTAGTGTCTTTTCATTAAAACAAAGCAAAAACCTGTCATTTGCAAACAAAGGCTCATGTAACCAGTCACCCTGTAAAGCAACAAGCACAAAGGAAGTGGGGCACTTTTTCAGTGTCTTGTAAGAACAGCCAGTCTGGTGTTGGTACCGAGCCAGTGTGTCAGAACTGATAACCCCGTAAGAGTGTGAAGAACAATGCTAACAAAACAATCAGCCTGATGCTGGCACTTAATCCAGCTGCTACAACAGTCAAACACCAGACCTTCTCCAGTGCTTTGAATGTTAAGCAGGCAAATTTTAGTGACCATATTTATCCCAATCTGACTATAAGCCCATCCTGTAAATCAACTACACTGCCCCATTTTGAAACACAAGTTGAAATAATCCAAACAAAGCAAATAACTCTTCATTTTAGCACACTCCTATTAGTCGTCTTCTGTCAGCCCCTCTTAGTATTAAAGAAGTTATCAAGAAGCTTACCTTTCTACTGTCTCTCAAGTGATTTAAAAAAATAATCACAGTTAACTGTACGATTAAAATTAATTACAATTCTGTGAGTAACTCAATAATAGAATACCACTTATTTAAATATTTTTGGATGTTTTCTACATTTTCAAATATATTGATTTCAATTACAACACAGAATACAAAGTGTACAGTTAGTCCTACTTCTTGTTCAGCCAATGGTTCAGACAAACAAGTTTCTTTACATTTGCAGGAGAACAGCTAGCCAAAAACTCAAAAGGTAATAACAAAATGTTTTTAAATACATCAGAAGCAGGAAGTATGCTAAACAACCAGTGGGGGCCCTGGATGACAGAGATACAAAAGGAGCACTTAAAGATGATAAAGTCATTGCAGAGAAACTAAATGAATTCTTTGCTTCAGTCTTCATGGCTGAGGACATTAGGGAGATTCCCAAACCTGAGCCATCTTTTGTAGGTGACAAATCTGAGGAATTGACACAGATTGAAGTATCACTAGAGGAGGTTTTGGAATTAATTGATAAACTGAACAGTAACAAATCACCGGGACCAGACAGCATTCACCCAAGAGTTCTGAAAAAACTTAAAGTGAAATTGTAGAACTATTAACTAAGGTTTGTAACCTATCCTTTAAATCAGCTTCTGTACCCAGTGACTGGAAGATAGCTAATGGAATGGCAATATTTAAAAAGGGCTCTAGAGTTGATCCAGACTGTTACAGACTGGTAAGTCTAACGTCCATGCCGGGCAAATTAGTTGAAACAATAGTAAAGAATAAAATTGTCAGGCACATAGATTGCTAGGCAAACGTCAACATGGTTTCTGCAAAGGGAAATCATGTCTTACTAATTTATTAGAGTTCTTTGATGGGATCAACAAACATGTGGACAAGGGGGATCCAGTGGACATAGTGTACTTAGATTTCCAGAAGGCCTTTGACAAGGTTCCTCACAAAAGGCTCTTGCATCAATTAAATTGTCATGGGATAAGAGGGAAGATCCTTTCATGGACTGGGAACTGGTTAAAAGACAGGGAACAAAGGGTAGGAAACACCCCATTCTGGCAGTACTGTGGGGCATCAGGGTACCCAGCCCAAGCAGTGTCCTGGCACTGGGAGAACCTGGTCTGCAGACTCATATAGTGGCCTATGATACCTTTGTCTGACCTCCGGTGTAGCAGATGACAGAGAACTCTATCCAGAGAACTCAATCTATGGATCAACTTGGGCCTCAAAGGTGAGCACTGGCTCCTGGAATAAGATTCAATATTTGATCGGTATCCTGCGTAGAGGGCAGAGCACAAGAGCAGTGGACTCACGTGGGACTCACAGAGATGTCTTAAGAACAGAAAGGAAGATTGTGGCCCAGGGGCTGAGCATTCAGGCTGATCCAGCAAAGCGTTCACACATTCAAGGGGTCTCCTTGACATCAATAGGACCCTGACCAAGTTCTGTGTTAATGATTCTCCTTCATTCGTGTCCTTTACTAAACAAGCAGTGGTAGATCGTCATTCCTAGTTTGCATGTGATGCTCACTTTTCTCAGTAACAGCCTTTGAGTGAATCCCAGGTATTTTGGTCACTGTAATAAGTCTGTACAGGATTCAGGGCTGCATTGAATAAGTCAGTCTAGTCCTGGGAAATAGGGAACAGGTCATGTGGTATGGTCTAGTTATGAATGTGCAAGAGTCCTTTGGTTGGGCTATGATAGGAGCCCAGCAGAAGACATGGTTCACAGCTCGGCTCAGCCTGCCCTGGCCTGTGATACCTGACGCCCCTGAGGGGGAAACTGTATGCACCTGTGTGCCACACACACACACACACACACACACACACACACACACACACACACACACACGAATCTCTTGTGCTCTCATGCACTAAAGGAAGGTGCATTATCATTCAAGGATTCCTCACTCGGGTTAAAAAACCAACAACTCTTCCTCCCTTTCCCCCCAAAAAACCAGTAAGAGGACCAAAAAACCCACCACCATGGCTAAACAGAAAACAGGAGTGATGAGGGAAGATTGAAAACACTGGGTTTGCTTAGTCTGGAGAAGAGAGACTCAGAGGGGACACGAGAACAGTTTTCAAGTACATAAAAGATTGCTACAAGGAGGAGGGAGAAAAAATGTTCCTCTTAACCTCTGAGGACAGGACAAGGAGCAAGGGGCTTACCTGTCGGGGGGGTTAAGCACGAGAATAAATTGCCCAGGGAGGTGGTGGTATCTCCATCCTTGGGGATTGTGATGAGCGGGTTGGACAAACACCTGCCAGGGATGACCTAGGTCGGGAGGTGGGGGGGGGGGGACAAACTACGGCCCACGGCTGGCCCGCAGGAGCCTTTCCTCTGGCCCCTGGGCTCCTGCCAGGGAGCGGGGTCAGGACAGGCTCATGGAGGAGCCAGGCCAAGTCCGCAGCAGCGCCGTGAGTGGGGCGGAGCCTAGCCCCGTCCCCTCTCTCCCTGCCTACCTCGCAGTCTCGGTTCCCCCAGCCCCAGGGCAGCGCAGATGCAGCTCCAGGGTGGCACGGGCAGGGGGCCTGGGCCCTGCTGCCGTTGACAGGGGCAGAGCAAGCCAGGGCCCCCCGCCATCCCTAGCATGCTTGGCCTGTCCCCAGCAGTCAAGCCCAGACAGGGAGCATGGGAAGTGCACAGGGAAAGGACTGAGCCCCCCTCTTGCCCACCCCACAGGTAACATGGGGCAGGGAGAACAGGGAGGGTTGGATGGGGTTGGGGGCTCAGGGGGTATGGCTAGACACATGCCCCCACGGCTAGACACAAACACACCCACACTCTGCCCCTCCCTGTGCCATCCCCCCATGTCAGGAATCTCCAGGCCTCACTCCTGTAAGACGTTGGCTTCAGCAGGTAGCATGAGGCTTGGGGCCTATGGATGTTACCACAGATAAACAGCCTAACAGTCACCCCAACGTTTGGGGGCCTGGGAACAGAAGGTGTAAAGGGGAAGTTTGTCTATAAGGGCTAATCCCAGCTTTGGGATAGGAACATCTGCAGATGTCTGAATGCCAGGGCAGCAGGGACGTAATGGATGATAGGTTGAGAAGGACACCCCAACATTAATAAGATAAGGAAATAAAGATACAGAAGAGGGGACAAACCCCGACTACACATAGATTAGGCAGCGTGGCATCAGCGTCACGTATCACACAAGTTGTGTCCCAGCGGGCGTGCAGGAGGGGAGAGGGATAGCGCTGGGGGTACCAGGGTGATGCCCACTGGTGATGAGGAAGACGAGAGTTGACATTTCAGGGTGTGCTGTGAGGGGCGGTGGGGCTGTCTGGATGCCGATGGACGTTCTGTGTTATCTGTAGCTACCTCGCAGGGCTAGTGTGTTTGTGACTGCGAAATATATGAATGAATTATGGCCCACCCAGAAGGGTTCCTGATGTGTGTGTGGTGCCCAGGCACATCAGGGTTCCCAGCTGAACAGTGAGTTTAATAATTCTGGGCCTGACCTTGGAACAGGAACCTGTCAAATTTCCGGGATCATGGGGAATTCTTAAATAATCAGGATCATTATTCATAGATCAGGCTATTCCTATGTACTCGCCCACAGCAGGGTCTATTTATCCAGCTAGAGAGAAATGCCCAAAACTATCCCCCTCTCCCCCTTTCCAGAAACTTCAGGGCAGGGAGTGCTCCATGTGCATCTGCCTAGCAGCAATGACCCAGACACAACTCATTCCTCTCCCGCCCCCCAGAGATCTCCCCTCCCCCCTCCGGTAGGCAAGGCAGTTACATCAGCTGCCGCTGTTCAGTTCTGTTCTTTGTTCTGTCTCCTGAACTTCCCAGGGTTGTGTCCCACCCAGTCTTCATCTGCTCTTGAGTGGTTGGTAGTTAATCCTCTGTCCTTGTCTGGGAGTGGCACTCCAACCTCCCTGTAATCAGGTTTGTGCAGAGCAGTGGGGCAGGGGGGAAGGAAGGGAAAGAGCTCTCTACCCAGCCCTACTCTAGCAGGGGGAAGGGAAGATGAACCAGGGAGAGGAAGGATGGGAGCTGCGGTCCCCGGCTTTGCAGATCCGCCTCCCCAGGCACTGCGGCACAAAGGAGAGTTCTGGTTCCGCTTCACAACTTCACTTAGCCAAAGTGTAGAAAGAAACTTTTGAAGACTTTAAAAATACAGCAAAGAATTATTTTCTAAAGGAAAGCAATGATGATAAATGGCCATTTTGAAAACGATTATTGCTGTCTTAATGGATATTTACATGGGTTTTTTTATTTGACAGTATAACAATGAAGGATGCTGTTTTTATCTGTCTTAATTAACAGGACATTATGACAGTCAGCTTGTTCCATTGTAAGAGCTCTGTTGTGTGGGAGGTTCTAATTCTGCTGCCTTTTTCAATAACCCCTCAAAGAAATTCTGGATGCAAAGAGCTAATGTTCGGTAATTATATTAAAAGTCTTAAAACGGAAGATGTCTTTCCTTCTCTCAACATAAAACATATTTTACTTCATTATCCGTGCTCCTTGCAATAATCTGCTAAAATTGCTTGCAGCACTTTTTATTTGGTTAATAATGGCTAAAAAAAATCTAGAAGACTAAATATAAAAAGATAGTTTCATTTAAAGACACATTCAGGCATTGTTTAAAAATTCAGATAATGGTGTCTTCTATACAGGACCGCACAGCTGGTGCTGTTTATTCTTCAACCTGTGGCAATCAATTCAAAAGACATGTCTTAAGCACAAACCAGGAGCCCTCAGGTAAACATCCTATTTCTGTTTTATTTACTGTTGTTTTTCTTATGCTCCCCGTTATTTTGGTACTTGAGAAATGTTTCTTTAACAATTTCTCGGCCAGAATCAGTGGGGCTTCTTGTGTGTTCTCACCAATAGGAGCAAAGGGTCCACAACCTACCTGACCACAATTTACTTACTACTTGGGATTAAAAAGTACAAAAGGTTTGGCTGGCAGCAGTCAGCATTTTGCTGCGGCTTCCCCAAACTCAGCTTTTACCAGTGTTTGCAACTTAGAAGAATCCTAATTGTAACTTTTTATAAGAGCTGACAAATTGTGAGACATTTTCTGTAGCTGTTCTTTCAAATTCAACACAAAAGTGAGTATACGTTTGCAGTCATTTCCTGTTTGTTTTCTGGAAGTATTTCATTTTCCTTGTTTTCCTCACAAATACCAGGGGACAGAAAGAGAGCTCAAACACTCAAATAGCAGTTGAAAGTTCGTTTTGTTGTATGACTGTTTGTCAAAGCCAATTTGTGATTTACAGTTCAGGCTGAGGCTGGTTGGGTAGTTAGCAAAGTTACTTGGCATGCCTCTGTAACCTGACTGGATGACTTACATCCCAAACCAACAGCACAGCTTGAATATAAAATGGGAAAGGTCACCAAGAGTCATTAGTACATAACAAGAGATAGCTTCATGTTACATCAGATTCAGTTGCAATATTTGCAATTTGAATGATATACAGAGAAGAATTAGTCATAGAAGAAATCTGCAAATAATTTTGAATAACAAAAAGTTTTAAGAAAGCCAGAAATACTTGTAGCACCTTAGAGACTAACTAGTTTATTTCAGAAGAATTTTGTGATCTGTTCAGGTAATTCACAAAAAGAGAGAGTTCTATTTCTTCAGTGTATGATTAGAATGTATTACTAATTGTGGGCTAGTGCCAAAGCTCTACTCATTACTTCCCAAGCTCTGCTTCAGCTCTGTGTAGCTTAAAAGCCTCTTTCAATAAAATACATTACCTCACCCAACTTGTTTCTCGAATATTCTGGGACCAACATGGCCACAACACTGCAAACAAAAGGTGAAGAATATTTTAAGTCAATCAAACCAAAGGAAAGAGAACTAAGTTCTTTCACCTTCGATCAGCCTATCACGAACATTTCCTATCATCAGCCTCACTCTGGATCTATCTTTTCCCTCTTATTCAGCCGTGAAAGCTGATTCACTACACAAGACAATAATACTGTCTGACCATGTCTCTTTGGGTCAGATACCCAAAGAGATACTGGGAGCTGTGGGTGGCCACGGTTTGCTGTTCCGAGCCAATGGGAGCTGCGGGAATCGGCAGTCAGCACGTCTCTGGGAGCTGTGGGTGGCCACGCTTGCGATGGTCAATGTAAATAGTGTCTCATGGCCCACCAGCGGATTACCCTGATGGGCCACGTGTAGCCCGCAGGCCACAGGTTGCCCACAACTGCTTTAGGGTGATCAGCTCCGAGTGGTATGTTTGTCTCCAGTCTGAAAGTATCCAGTACTTGAAACATGAATTTGCTCTCCCGGCTGTAGGAGAACAGAGGGTGTAAAAAAAAAATCAATATTTGTCAAATGGAAAAGACCAAGGGCATTACAGAAAGATACTTTAGTTTTTCAAGCCTCAGAGTACAACAAATAATGGAAATCTGAAAGCATGCTGTGAGTGCCCCTTTAGGTAGAAACGCTAATGATTTTTTAATTTGACTTTTTGTAAAATACAGCAATTGTCAAAATCATTCTGAAGCTCTTTACTACATTTGAATACAATTGATTTCATATTTTGTTCTAAGGTAATTAACTAGACTGTTGTGTATAATGAGCTGTGCAACAAGTTGTAACTAGCCTCACTACACTCTAAGCAGAAACAATGGCCAATTGGTTGGAATATTAGTTTCCATTGAATTAGGGGAAGAAAAAGATACCGGTAGCTATCAGACTAAATGTGAAAATCTGTTATGCATATTTACAGTCTCTGATGTGTTCAGGGTATGAATCTTTTTGCTTTAAAATTTAAAAATATAAATGGTGCTTTGATACTCCAGTAACTTCAGAGAGACATGTAAAGCCTTTGCCACAAAGAACAGTCTTTTTATTCTATTTTGTGTTTTAGTCGCAGTGACTCAATCCCATCAACAAGGAAATTAACAGCTCTTCTTCAGTCTACTCCAGGCATCAACCACAGTCTTGATGGGTGAGTTTTATTCTAAATCATGAATCAGAGAGGTAGCCCTGTTAGTCTGGAATAGCAGAGGTAACAAAGAGTCCTGTGGCACCTTAAAGACTAACTAAAGTATTGAAGCATAAGCTTTCGTGGGCTAATACCCAAACAGTCAGTTTGCATCCGACGAAGTGGGTATTAGCCCACGAAAGCTTATGCTTCAATACTTTAGTTAGTCTTTAAGGTGCCACAGGACTCTTTGTTACCTATTCTAAATCATCTTTTTCATTATTAGTTTATATATATATATATATATATATATATATATATATATATATATATATATATATATATATATATATAAACACACACACACAGACACTAGCACACAGTCTGACTGCAAAAGTCCTAGCTAGCTAAGTTTAAATCGACAAAGAAAAGAAATGATTGGTATACAGCACTCCCACCCATGTTGTGCTCCCATCAGTGGTTGGAAGTTGGCTAAACAGACCATGCAGACACTGCAGTGTAACTATCTTATAATTCATTACACCATCACCTGCCAGCCTTCATACAAGGCATAATCCGGCATTGAGGATAAAGCTCCCACTGACTTCAGTGGGGCAGGATCAGATACCCTGAGATGGCTCTCCACCTGAGTGATGCATCTCGCTCTCCTGGGTTCTCAAAACCCCGCTATTAAAACGTGTTGGTGAAATTCCCTTAGCACCAAGGGTCTTAGGGTGTATATCTACTGTAAGCAAAGGGGGGCTGCTGTTGTCACAGACTTCACTGGAGACTCACCAGACTAGGATCCAGACACTGGATCCCATGTTCTTTAAGACTCTTTTCAGACTCCAGAGTCCAGGCCCTGCCCCTGGCTTGGGGTCTTTAGGTACTCTCAGGGTGCAGATCCTCTGCCCAGCTCCCCTCCCAGAGGACTGAGACCTTGCAGTCCAACTGCCCAGCTCCCAGCACCAGTGCTGAGAGTATTCTCTGTTTACAGTTACATTCCAAGACCTCCCACTTAGCCACTTTTAACTGGGTCTCTGCGGAGGTGCTGCTGCCAGACAGAAAGTGGGTGCCCAGCAGTGCTGCTTGGCAACAGATGTGTACATGCTTCAGGGACCCAGAATTTGTTCTAAAGGTGGAGTACGGTCACATCTCAGAGCACTTATTTCTTCCCAAAGCCGTGTAAAACTGAGTGTCCCCGGGGAAATGGTACCTAAACAGAGTGTCTTACTTTTGCACAGGAACTTTCTCATCTTTACATCTGCATTGAAATATGTGTAAGCAGGGTCTGATTGAGCTCTCTCCTGACATCTAGTGGTGATCTGTGGAATTGGACTTCAGGAGCTGATCTCATTTGCATGGGCACACCCACCATGCCAAAGTGCTCAGCATGATGGGATTGTTTGCCCACATGATCACTTTTGACTGGTGTTGGCTCCCCAGTCTCCTTGTTATTAGGGCAGGAGTAATAAATGGCTGTTACCCTTGTTGTGTGCATCAAGGGCACCATAATTGTGCTTTGCATATCTTGATTGAGGGACTCACCCTCAACATAATGGCACTCGCTACGCAGGGGATATGGGTTCCAAAGCCCAATGAGTTGGGAGGGGAATGGGTATTTGAACCTGGTGGTCTGGTGCCTAGATCCTACTTGATCCTGCCTCTCTCTACTGGGTAATAAAAGACCTAATTTAGAGTGAATTGAGAGATATGTTACACACCACAGAACTGATACCTAGGTCTAATTGTTAGACCTGTTTGGGATAGTACCTCTGATGTATGAGCCTGCCCAGTCTGTACCAGCAGTGAGGCTCCACTAATAGCTGGAGAAGTGTTAGTGGGGGATCTGGCCAGAAAGTAGATGTGGTGATTGGCCAGCAGGTTGGCTAGTGAAGAAAAGCAGCGACCGAGTACCTGGACAGCAGCTTGAGTAAGGTGCCTTTTTACCCCCCTCTCTCCAGCCACGGTGGAAGATAAACTCTGCAGATGCACCCCTGAACTCTGGGTCTGCACTGACCAAGGACAGCAGCTGTGACTGGGATGCAGAGAAGGGACAGGCATGTTAAAGGGACTTTGTGGTTGCTGGACTTAAGAACCTGAGGGAAAAAAAACACTGCCCACCTTACTTGGGGGTGGGTCTTTTGCTCATGGTTTAGATTTATGAACCCTGCTGACTGTGTTTTCCTAAATTAATGCCAAGTTATTCCCCCCCTTTTATTAAAAGTGTTTTGCGACACTCAAATTCTGTGCTTGTGAGAGGGGAAGTATGGTCTCTCAGAGGCCCCCGGGGGCGTAATTGTCCCAGGTCACTGGGTGGGGGCTCGAGCTGGTTTTCTGTTGAATTGTTGAAAAGGAACCCTCTAGATACTGAGCCCAGCCGTGGTTGCTGCCAGTGCTGATTGGCAGAAGGGTTACACATATAAGTAAGGTACTTTCACTGGAACAATAGCACCATTAATAATGGCTGTGTGGCTAGACATCTAGAATGGCCTATGACACTTAGTTCTTATTGTATTGTATGTGGAAAAAAATAGCTAGGTGACACTTACACAGCAGAACTGGATTTTTTATTCCTACAGCCTGGTTTTATGAGTGAGCAATTGGGTTACTCAGAGCCTCCAAATCACATTTCCTGCTTTGAAAAGAGCTGTGAAAATCTTCATTTGCATGGCAGGCAGGATTTAAAGATACGTGAAGTAGGTGCCTATTTCCCAGCTTGATGTGAATTCAGTTTGATTATTCATCCTAAGGACCATGTGTTCAAAAGCAAGGCATTTTTCAGCTTCTTAATTAGCACTTTAGCCGGCAGCTGGCAGGGCTACCTACCATTTTTGCAATATTTGAAATATCAGCTAGTGAGGGATTTTCCTCTTCATAGATAATCGGCTGGGCTTCAGAAGTTTTCTACCCTTCTTTTCACAGTGCTTTGGGCGTTCCCTTTGAAGATTTCATTTGTATCTGTGGGGGAGCCCTCAAACTCTCTCGCACAGAACATCAGATAGATCATTTATATTAATGCTTCCAGTCTGATTCATGGTGCGAATTGACTAATTCAGCCAGCTCCGTACAGTGTCAGGAGGGATGTGTGTGTGTGGGGGGGGGGGGGGGGAGGGAAGGGGAAGTTCTCACACTAACTGTGGTTTGGGCAGATTTGTTTATTCAAGAGGAAGGACAGTGATGGGGCCAGACACTCAGAGGTGCAGCAAGGTGGGATTAGGACTCGATCCAATATATTTTATGACAGGGGACTCATAACCCCTCGGCACCCCAGTTGTAGAGAGAACCCAATGGTGGTAGGTGCAGTACAGGATGTTAGTCCCTCCCACGAGGAGCTGAAAGCTAAGTACACAACACAAGACAACAGGTGGATACATACAGATGGACAAGGAGACAATATGGCCAGCATGGTAGGCTTTGGTCTCAGCACCTCAGCAGCCTACCCACTGTTGTGTTCGGTGTTGTAGCAGAGGAGGGTTTTAAGGAGAATCTGAAGGACGATGAGTTCTGAAGATGTTTACTGGAAGTGCCTCCCAAGCATGAAGCACAGCCGGGAGAAAGCTTGAAGGTGCTTGTGCATAAATTTAACAGGTGGACAATGGCCAACCAGAGGTTGGAACCGACCCCTTGATAGTGAATGAGAGATCATAGGTAGGGGGCCTAGGCTGTGAAGGGCCTTGAAAGTGAAGACAAACAGCTGATGTTTGAGGTGATGGAGAAGAGGGAGCCACTGGAGGGATACAGAAGGAGGGTCCCATGGTCAAAGAAACAGGTTGGGAGAATGATCTTTGCATCAGCATCCTGAAAGGATATGAACGGGGCAAGGCAGCATTTTGTCAAGGCCAGAGAGACAGATGTGGCAATAATGGAGATGCGAGATGATGAGACCTGCAGGAGAGTGTTAGCTGGGTGGATGGATAGCAAAGGCCGTATCTGAGAGCCGGGGGGAGGGTGTTAGCTGGGTGGATGAATAGCTGGTCGGCGGTTGTTGGGTGGGATGGGAAACATTATTTCACTAGGAGGGTCATGAACCACTGGAATGAGTTACCTAGGGAACATAAGAACATAAGAACGGCCATACTGGGTCAGACCAAAGGTCCATCCAGCCCAGTCTCCTGTCTACCGACAGTGGCCAATACCAGGTGCCTCGGAGAGAGTAAACCTAACAGGTATGATCGAGCGATCTCTCTCCTGCCATCCACCCCCCTCTGACAAACAGAGGCTAGGGACACCATTCATTACCCATCCTGGCTAAAAGCCATTCATGGACTTAACCTCCATGAATTGATCCAGTTCTCTTTTAAACCCTGTTATAGTCCTAGCCTTCACAGCCTCCTCAGGCAAGGAGTTCCACAGGTTGACTGTGCGCTGTGTGAGGGAGGTGGTGGAATCTCCATCCTTAGACGTTTTAAGACCCGCCTTGACAAATCCCTGGCTGGGATGATTTAGTTGGGGTTGGTCCTGCTTTGAGAAGGGGGTTGGACTAGATACCTCCTGAGGTCCCTTCCAACCCTGAGCTTCTAGGATTCTATGGCGGTGCCAGGGTTAAAAATGTATATGAATGAGAGAGTAGGTCAGTGGTTCTCAACCTATTTATTACTGTGGGCTGTACATGTGCCCTACAATGTGTTACCTGTGCCACAGGTTGAGAACCACGGTGCCCCCCTGAAGTCCCTCCAGAGCCCCCTATGCCCAGTGCCTCCTGCCCGGAGACCCCTTCACAGAGTAGGGCCAGGAGTGGAGCCCTGAGAGGGGAACTGGTACCACGCTGTGTGGAGCTGGGCGACAGTCACAGACTCTGGACTTTGCAGGACTGGGTGGCAGCCCCGGACCTGAGAACCTGCGGGGCCAGGCAGCAGTCTTGGAACCCGGGCTCTGCAGGGCCCAGTGGTAGCCCTGGACCCCTGCCACATGGGGCTGCCCAGCAGCCCGACCCAGTCACGCTGCGTCACTGGGTGGCCAGGCAGCCAGGAACCTGGGTTCACTGGGGCCTTTAGCACAGAGCTGGGCCACATTGGGCTGCATGCGACCTGTGGGCTTTGGGCTGAGAATGGCTGAAGTTGTGCTGGTGGGGGAGTGGCACTATCTGTGAAAGAAAATATAGAGTCAAATATAGAGGACAAATCTTAAATGAACCAAACTAGATCATAGGATCTCCATGGATAGTAAGCCCAGGCCTGACTACTAAGAATCTAGCAGTGTAAATAGACTGCCAACCACCTGGCCAGGACAGTGACAGTGACTGTGAAATGCTCAGGGAGATTAGAGAGGCCATAACAATACAAAACTTAACACTAATGTAGGATGTCAAGTATCCCCACACTGACTGGGGACATCTGTCACCTCAGGGCGCGAGGCAGAAATACAATTTCTAGACCCCATTGATGACTTCTTCCTGGAGCAGCTGGTCCGGGAACCCACAAGAGGCGAGGCAGTCCCCAGGCCTAAGTGGAGCACAGGATCTGCTCCAAGACGGGTTGCCAGGTTGAAAAGTTGACCCTGGCGGCTTGGGTCGGCACTGCTGACTGGACTGGACTGCCTGCCCTCGCTCTGCATGGCTCCTGGAAGTGGCTCCCAGCTCCCTGCAGCCCCTAGGCATATCCACACACTGTCCCTGTCCTGAGGGCTGGCTCCGCAGCTCCCACTGGCTGGAAACACAACCAATGGGAGCTGCAGGGGCGGTGCCTGCAGGTGCAAGGGCAGCACATGGAGCCTCCCTGGACACCCATGGATTTAGGGGCTGAAGCGACTGGGCAGCCACTTCCCGGGAGCCACGGAACGTGCTGCCAGGACCCTGCACCCCTCACCCCTGCCCCAGCCTGGAGTCCCCTCCTGCATCCAAAATCCCTCCCAGAGCCTGCACCCCCAACATCCCCTCCTGAACCCCAAACTCCTCATGGACAGCCCCACTCCAGAGCCCACACCCCCATCCACAGCATTCACCCCCCAGCCCGGAGCCCTCTCCTGCATGCTGAACCCCATATCCCTGGCCCCACCCCAGAGCCTGCATTCCCAGCCAGAACCCACACAACCCCGTGCATCCCAACTCCCTTCCCCATCCAGAGCCCCCTCCTGCACTCCCAGCCAAAGTCCTCAACTCTGCCCCCACACCCCGACCCCTGCCCCATCCCAGAGCCCTCTCCCACATACTGAACCCCTAATTTCTGGCCCCACCCAGAGCCCACCCCAACCCTGAGCCCATGACCCCCACGCTCCAACTTCCTGTCCTAGCCTGGAGTCCTCTCCTGCATCCCAAACCCCTCATCCCCGCTCCAGAGCCTGCAAACCCAGCTGGATAAAATGTATTAAAACTTTCAGAAAGCCTAGGAGAAGGGTCCTCACCAAAGGCTCTTAAGTGAAATGACCTGTCATGAGATAAGGGGAAGTTCCTCTCCTGGAGCAGTCACTGGTTAACAGACAGGAAACAAAAGGTAGGAATAAACTATCAGTTTTCAGTATGGAGAGAGGTGAACAGTGGTGTCCCTCAGGGATCTGAACTCGGACCAGAGTCTGGGACTGGATGACAGGGGATGGATCATTTGATGATTGCCCTGTTCTGCTCATTCCCTCTGGGGCACCTGGCACTGGGCACTGTTGGGAGACAGGAGACTGGTCCGACTCAGCAGGGCTGTTCTTATGACTCCACAGAGGTGAGCTGGCACCCACAACATTTAAGAGTACTGTGGCATGAAGGGAATTTTAAAACGTGACCAGAATTAGAAGGTCAAGTGGTTGAGGCAGGACACTTTGCCTGTTTCAAATGGTCCCATGTGAGTGAGAATGTCTGGCCGCATCTCAGGATCGGCTTCATAAATATCTGTTCTCTGCGCGCCACGCCCAGCGCTGTCAGGACAACGCACAGAAGAAAAATTTGCCGGCATGGCCACGGAGCCAAGAGAAGCCACTTCCCACTGCTCCATCTTTGGAGAGGTCCTGCAGCCCCCTTTCTCCCCCCCCCCCACTTCCAACCCTGAGTCCCCTGGGACAAGGTCCATCCTTCCCCGGGTCTCTGCTCGTTGGCCAGGAAAGAGACTGGTTACTGAGTGGCAGATTCTGCTCTCACTCACCAGTGTCAATCAGTTCAATCCAGACAGTCCATGGGATTACCTCTGTTGTGAGCAGTCTTCCTCCTGCCATCTCCATGGGTCCCTGCCCCATGCCCGAGCAGGGCCAGGCCCCGACTGTGCTGGGAACGTCACAGACCGGGCCTCTGGCTACCACTGCAAAACACATAACAAACGACAACTGCAACACATGGTGGCCCTTGATTTACACCATGACTGCTATCAGTAGGGATTGCTGATTGCCATCTGCCCCCCCTTTCGGGAAGGCTTTCCATTGATTTCATATCTCTTTCTTACCTTTTCATTTCTTGCTGCTTTAATTAAAATTCTTCATTGAATTCAACGTAAATCAACTCAGCGCAAACATCTGGCAAACACATCAGGCTCTTTCTTTAAAACTGAGCTTGCTCAGGGGAGGGGGAGTGTTCCAAGCCTCCCCAAGCAATGGTGCGGCAAACCCCTTAACCGCCCCTCTCACAAACGGTTCTGCAACAGTTGGTGACGTGGCATAAAAACAACTAATTTGAAAGTGAAAATTGCAGAATATTTATGCTCTGGAAGTTACAAAACTCCAAGGAGATCCCAGGCAAGTGGAGATTTATTTGTAGAGCTAAAAGCTGTTTGGGCTTCAGGTTGTTTGCTACCGAGTTGCAACTCAGAATGTGTTGATTAGTGCACTCAGCCTTATTACTTGGTTGGCAACATTAAGGGCTCCAGGAACAATGGATGTGGTTTTGAAAAACCCAGGTTTATACAACTATTGATATACAGAAAGCTGGAAGGTGCTACAGCTTTTCTGACCCAGGAGCGTGGACAGTTTCTCTGAAGATATTTGGATTATGATAGGACCAGTAGCTGGAAAAGAATTTTGGTTTGAGAAGTGGTAGGATTTTAATTCTTGTATAAATATCCTCATGGCACTATTGCTTTGGACCATTGGAAGATTTTCCTTGAACGTTTCAAGGAAGGTTTTGAAAACTCTTCATCTTAAATTCCTTATTACTGGACCAATAAACATCAGTAACACCAATAACTAGGAAAGAGCTTGGGAGTTATTTCGTGGTAGAAAAGGCTGCAGTGAAATATTCTAACATAAGATATATTTACCATGTGTTACTCATGTCGAAAGAACGTGCACATATGAGACCAAAAGTGACAAAGAGTCTTGTGGCACCTTAAAGACTAACCAAAGTATTGAAGCATAAGCTTTCATGGGCTAATACCCATCACTTCGATGCATGCACAAATGGTTGTTTGCTTATGCTAACTCAAGAGCTCACTGTTCAGAGTGAAGGTCTGCCAAGGAAGTGATGCGGGCAGGTGCCAGGCTCTGCGGGTCCCATCGGCTTTCGGCAGTATTTGCAAATCATGAATTGCATCTGCTAGAGAAGGCGTTCGGAGGGACAGCTGACCGGCAGGTTTGGTAAAAGGTGGTTAGCCACGTGTGCTGCATGCACAGAATCCCATCTGCTTCAGTGACATCTTTGCATGGATGCAGGTTGCATCCAACGAAGTGGCTATTAGCCCACGAAAGCTTATGCTTCAATACTTTGGTTAGTCTTTAAGGTGCCAGAGGACTCTTTGTCACTTCTGCTATTCCAGACTAACACGGCTATCTCTCTGATTCTTGATATGAGACCAAAGAGTATCAAAAACTGAGCAGCAAGCCCAGAATTTCATTAAATGATTCCAGAATAATCTGCTTCCAACCAGCAGCATTTACAAAGCAGGGAGAAGAATGATGGTCTTGGGGCTCACACACTTCACTTCACAGGCTTCCTAAGTGTGAATTTTTCTTGGCCGGTGTTTTCCCTTTGGCACCACGAGGATAACTAAAAAATATAATAATATTTCCCTATCTCGCAGGTTCTTTTGAATCTTAATGGTTGGGAGTTAATGGCATAAGTAGGAGTCGTACTCTGTGCTAGTGATCTGTTCTTCTAACCTGCATGCATCAATAAAGATGTCACTGAAGCAGATGGGATTCTGTGCATGCAGCACACGTGGCTAACCACCTTTTACCAAACCTGCCGGTCAGGAGTCCCTCCGAACGCCTTCTCTAGCAGATGCAATTCATGATTCGCAAATACTGCCGAAAGCCGGTGGGACCCGCAGAGCCTGGCACCTGCCCGCATTACTTCCTTGGCAGACCTTCACTCTGAACAGTGAGCTCTTGTGTTAGCATAAGCAAACAACCATCTGTGCATGCAGCCAAGGTCATTGTAATGGTGAGTGGGAAGTTGGTCCAAACTGGTAACCTTGCCGCTAACAAATGCAAGGTTTGGGGAGATACACCTGTTGGAGCTAAGCCCGAAAAACTGGACCTCTAGGGTGCAGTTAAATATATAGGTCTTGAATAAAATGCACAAAGTCTAAGCAATGCCATGATAAGCACAGCAAAGATGATATGTGCAACTTCTGTAGCTGTGCATCAGGCGATGATGATACATGGGAAATTTGGGCATATTCTGTTACATCTCAAACACTAATGAAGAGTTAATCTTCACGTCGTCAGAAGGCTTATGCTCATCATCGTTGTTCTATCCAGAGCTCCTTTCAGATACTCTTAATATGCAATTCAATGGGTTCTTTTCTCTGATGGTTACAGATGGATTAACACTCATAACTCCCATTACAGTAAACCCTCGATTTAACGGACCCCGATTTAACGGACTTCGGATGCAACGGACAAAATTTCCGATGCATCCGAAATCCGTTATTGGGGCTGCCGGCTTCCGCCCCAGGGAGCCGGCTGGGTTGACAGCTCCCGCCCGGCTCCCCGCAGCGGGGACCCCTGCGGGAGCTGTCAAACCCCCCCCGCCCGCCCCCCCGCCCGGCTCCCCGCAACGGGGAGCCGGGCGGGTGGGCTGACAGCTCCCACCCGGCTCCCCTCTGCAGGGAGCCGGGCGGGAGCTGTCAACCCCCCCGCCCGGCTCCCCGCAACGGGGAGCCGGGCGGGGGGGGCGTTTGAGAGCCCCCGCTCGGCTCCCCGCAGCGGGAAGCCGGGCGGGGGGTTTGACAGCTCCCGCCGGGCTTCCCGCTGGGGGGAGCCGAGCGGGAGCTGTCAACCCCCCCGACCGGCTCCTCGCAGCGGGGAGACGGACGGGGGGGGTTTGAGAGCTCCCGCCCGGCTCCCCGCTGGGGGGAGCCGAGCGGGAGCTGTCAACCCCCCGCCCGGCTCCCCGCAACGGGGAGCCGGGTGGGGGGGCGTTTGAGAGCCTCCGCTCAGCTCCCCGCAGCGGGAAGCCGGGCGGGGGGTTTGAGAGCTCCCGCTCGGCTCCCCCCAGCGGGAAGCCAGGCGGGAGCTGTCAACCCCCCGCCCGGCTCCCCGCAGCGGGGAGCCGGGCGGGCGGGAGGGGGTGGGGGTGGGCTGACTCACGGCTCCATATAACGGACTAATTCGGGCGGGGGGGGGTGTCTGTTGTCACCCGAAAGTCCGTTATTTAATAATTTAAAAAAATTATTAAATAACGGACTTTCGGTTTTAACGGACACCCCCTCGCCCGAATTAGTCCGTTATATCGAGGTTTCACTGTAATTGGAGTTACTCGTGTAAATCCTAATGCATTAGAGTGGGACTATTGTATATTCCTCTGCACAGTTTCACTTCCTTGTGCTACATAAGGCCATGGTGAGGCAGATTATAACTTACTTCCTCCTTTGCTGCTGCTTCTGTTGCCATGCCTATGATGTTAACTCTTACTGCCAAGTGTACTGGGTTTCCCATCCCCTGACAGTAACTAGGTGTTTTCCTCCCTCTACCCACTTCCTTTGCTAAACTCTTAGGACTACACCAGCCACAGTCTGTGAGGGAATTATAATGCACAGAAGACAAAATGTGCAGGAAGCTCATGTACCTATATTGGCAACAGGAGAAGAGAGACACACTGGCTAAGGTGCGAGGACACAGAGTCTATGTAGAAAGGTGGATTGTTAACGACTTAGCATGAGGTCACTTCCTCCTGAAGAAAAACCCTGGGCTGGGAGCTGGAGGTGCGGGGGAGTTCTGCTCCGAGTCATCCCAGAGCATGCAGCAAGATTGCAGGGTTGACTTCCCAGTCATAGAAGGACAGCACTCAGAAGTTTCCTCAGGCTGTATTCACTTCTGAGCAGCTTCCCTGTTAGACTGGCAAGGGGGCAATAGACCTTCTCCCTAGGTTCGCTTCCCTGCCACCCACAGCCTGGCCCCATGTGCCAACTCTGCTGAGCACTCTCTCCCAAATCCACCTGTGTACAGGTGTCAACTCATCGCTGGTGCCTCCTTGTGGATGGGCTTAGCAGCTTTCTCGGCTGGGGTGTCCTGCTGGCAGCTGCTCCGCCTCTGCACTGGCCTGCCTCAGTCCTCTGTCCAGGTCACTTCCATGTCTCCCCCTGCCGGGAAGCCTATAAGCAAAGAGCCAGGAATTAATGCCAATGAATGTAGTCAGGAAGAGACAGAGGTGTATCAGGGTCTGCCCTGTACTCCCCTCTGGGAGGGTTTTCGGGTGACAGTTGTCAGGGACGCTCTTACCTTTAGGCCGCCCCTTCTTCAGGAGCAGAGAGTAGTGTTCTCCTCCCTGTTCAGCCCACAAGTGAGCAACAAGGTGAAGTCAGCATCCCCGAGTCAGCAACCCCTGCCACCTCACGTCCTTGTTGCTGTACCAGGACCCTTGAAAGGGATATTGGACCTTAAAATAGGTCTGGCTGGTTACCTGGAGCTGCTACAGAGAGCTGACTGGGGTATAGACCATCCCTGCCTCAACATGGGCGTATTTTAATCTTAATCAAAATTAACAGTTTAACATACATAGAAACAGTATTTTTGTTAATTTTTTAGTTTTACTTTTGTAAAAAGAAAACAAAAAGGAAATTAGAACATAAGAACGGCCATACTGGGTCAGACCAAAGGTCCATCTAGCCCAGTATCCTGTCTACTGACAGTGCCCCAGAGGAATGAACAGAACAGGTAATCACCCAGTGGTCCACCCCCTGTCACTGATTCCCAGCTCCTGGCAGACAGGGGCTAGGGACACCATCCCTGCCCATTCTGGATAATAGCCATTGAGGGACCGATCCTCCAGGAATTTATTTAGTTCTTTTTTGAACCCTGTTATATAGTCTTGGGCTTTACAACATCTTCTGGCAGGGAGTTCCATAGGCTGATTGTGCGTTGTGTGAAAAATACTTCTTTTTGTTTGTTTTAAACATGCTGCCTATTAATTTAATTTGGTTATCCCTACTTCTTGTGTTATGAGAAGGACTAAATAACACTTCCTTATTTACTTACCTTATCTTTTCTGAGCTGGGGTGACCACATCTGCACACAGTGTTCAACATGTAGGCATACCATGGATTTATATAGAGGCAATATGATATTTTCTGTCTTATTATCTATCACTTTTGTAATGATTCCCAACGTTCTGTTTGCTTTTTTTTGACTGCCGCTGCACATTGAGTGGATCTTTTCAGAGAACTATCCTCAGTGACACCAAGATCTCTTTCCCGAGGGGCAACAGCTAACTTAGACCCTGTCATTTCATATGTATAGTTGGGATTATGTTTTCCAATGTGCATTACTTTGCATTTTTCAACACTGAATTTTATCTGCCATTTTTTTGCCCAGTCACCCAGTTTTGTGAGATCTTTTTGTAGTTCTTTGCAGTCTGCCTGAGACTTAACTATCTTGAGTAGTTTTGTATCATCTGTAAATTTTGCCACCTCACTGTTTACCCCTTTTTCCAGATCATTTACAAATATGTTAAATCGGACTGGTCCCAGAACAGATCTCTGGAGGACACCACTATTTATCTCTCTCCATTCTGAAAACTGACCATTTCTTCCTACCCTTTCTTTCCTATCTTTTAACCAGTTAACAATCCATGAGAGAATGTTCCCTCTTATCCCAGGACAGCTTACTTTGCTTTTGGTGAGACACCTTGTCAAAGGCTATCTGAATATCTAAATACACTAGATATCTGGATCCCCTTAGTCCCCATGTTTGTTGACCCCCTCAAAACATTCTAGTAGATTGGTGAGGCATGATTTCCCTTTGCAAAAACCATGTTGACTCTTTCCCAATAAATTATGTCCATCTATGTGTCTGACAATTTATGCTTTACTATAGTTTCAACCATTTTTCCTGGTACTGAAGTCAGGTTTACCATCCTGTAATTGCTGGGATTACCTCTGGAGCCCTTTTTAAAAAAATGCGTCACATTAGCTCTCCTCCAGTCATTTGGTACAGAAGATGATTTAAATAATAGGTTACAGACAACAGTTACTAGTCCTGCAATTTCACATTCGAGTTCCTTCAGACCTCTTGGGTGAATCCCATCTGGTCCTGGTGACTTATTACTGTTTAGTTTATCAGTTTGTTCCAAAACCTCCTCTAATGATACCTCAATATGGGACAGTTAGAATCATCGAATATTAGGGTTGGAAGAGACCTCAGGAGGTCATCTAGTCCAACCCCCTGCTCAAAGCAGAACCAACCCCAACTAAATCATTCCATCCAAAGCTTTGTCAAGCCTGACCTTAAAAACCTTAAGGAAGCAGTCATGGCACATACCGACCAGTGGGAACTGGAGACACTGGACAGTTTGATTTGATAGATAGATAGATAGATAGATAGATAGATAGATAGATAGATAGATAGATAGATAGATAGATAGATAGATGTGTATGGGATAGATAGATAGTGTGTATATGGACAGGTACATGAACCTATGGTTAAAAAATACTAAGTACAAGAGAAATTTTAATTTCCATTTGGGGTTTAGTAAATACAGTGCTACTTAGCATACTCATACATTAGCATTAAATCCATTTTGGGTGGTAAATGAACTAGCACATCTCTTGATCCATCTGCATAATTTACATAAAACCCTGTTTACGGAGTTATTAATAAAATATACTTAGCAGGTGCTTCATTATATGGCAAAGTGAGGTTATACTAGTTAATTTCATGCTCATGGCGAGATCTCATGAAGAGTCATTATGGTAGATATTGTGGGCCCTGATTTCTGCTAGTCATAATCACATGGCCCATATGTTAAACGTGTCTTGTTTTATTAGGGTAATTATACAGCATCACATGCTTATCTCTACAGCCGTTACAGTCTGCGAGCTGTGATCTGCACAGCAGCCTCACACTTCCTCACGCCTTCTCCAGACAGTGAAGTCATCTTATTAACGTATTAGATTTTATTTCTAAAAATCTGAAGAAAACCATAACAGGTGAAATGGGCAAAGTCAAGATTCTAGTCCGTTTAGCTATTAAGCACAGGGCTAAGTTTGTTAGGTAATTTATGTGGCATGAGTAAACTCCATCAGCTCTGCAGAAGACACCCAACAAGCTAAAAAGAGCGAAAGCTAGTGAACCGTCGGCTTCCACACAAACACCGAGTCACAGCCGGACGGGCGGGAAAGCCACAACTGGGCAAAGGGCTGTTAGCTCCTCAGGGCAGGGACCATCTATTTTATTATGTGGGTACAGTGTCCAGTACCATGCAGCCCAGACTGGAGGCTCTGCCACAGTTATATTAATAAAGAAATTTGGTCCCTCATTTGCTTCTCTATTCGTGATGGAGAGCGTTCCAGGAAGTATTTACCCACCCCACTCTGACCATGAGTGCGGAGGTAAGACATCTTGGTCACTATATGAAAAGAAATATTGTTTGCACATACAAACATCACAAACACAGACTCCATGGCCCAGATGCTGTGCTTGTGTGACTCAGCCTAGCCCCATTGATTACCCTCTGATCTACAACAGCAGAGGAACTGACCCAGTGTGACTGAGCAATATTTCCATGGGATTCCGAGTTCTTAGTCCTTAATATTAATACAACAATAAAACTAGGGATGCAAAGACTTTTTTTTAGGACCCAGACAGCATTTGTAAAATATAGCCAGCAATTTATTCTTTCAGAAGGTCAGGAGTTTATTTAATTATTCAGCTATCAAGCATAGAATCATAAAATCATAGAAGATTAGGGTTGGATGATACCTGAGGTCATCTAGTCCAAACCCCTGCCCAAAGCAGAGCTAACTCCAACTAAATCTAAGGCTGTCTTCCCTTAGGTGGGTTTTGATTTGATTTAGTTGAGGATTGGTCCTGCTTTGAGCAGGGGGTTGGACTAGATGACCTCCTGAGGTCCCTTCCAGCCAAGCACTATCCATTATTCTGATAAGCCCGTGTTCAGGAGAAGTTATTTGCTGGGAATGTCTGATTAGAAAGGTTTGGAATTACTTGGTTTAGCTACACATATCAGTCCAGTTGAATAGTGTAGCTAAGGAAACAGACACCTATAATTTTGTTCCAAACGGAAGAAAGGTCCCATGTGAGGTCTTCAAGTTCCCAATGCACCTTCCAGAACCCACTTTGGGAACAATGTCTGCTCCTGAATCACCTCCCAGAGTAGATACTGAACTCACCTCTTCTCCCTTCTCTGAAACTCCCAAACCTGAACCTCATCCCATCCCCTGATTTCCTCCAGCTCCCCGGCCTCCATCCCCAGTGGTCCTCTCCACAGTCACCTCTGCTGCTGCCCCTTTCTCCTACTCTCAGAGATCAGAGGGGGAATGAGAGGGTATGACTTTCGGTGCTGGTCTCCAAGCTACACCCACTTCCCTCTCCATCCCTAACACCTCTGTATGTGGCATGGGCCTCTGGAAAGAGCAAGGAAAGTGAGGAATACTTGTAGCACCTTAGAGACTAACTAGTTTATTTCAGCATAAGCTTTCGTGAGCTATAGCTCACTTCATCGGATGCATAGAATGGAACAGAAGTGAAATGCATTTATACACACTGTGATAGAGGAAGGCCAGGGAGCTGTGGCAGAGTGTTTGAGGGGAGATATATCAGCTCCAGGTTCACTAGGGCATGGCTCCCTGTAGACTAGGGAAGCAGGCAGCAGGTTAATTAGGAGCGCCTGCTGCCAATTAAGGCCTTAATAAAAACCCCTGCCTCAGGCAGACAGGTGTGGGTGTTTGGAAGGAGTTTGGAGGCATTGGAGCAGAGAGCAGTTTGGAGGCGTTGGAGCAGAGAGCAGTTTGGAGAAGTTGGAGCAGAGAGCAGTTTGGAGGAGCTGGAGCAGAGAGAGTTTGAAGAAGTGCTGTGGTGAGCTAAGAAAGACCCAGACCTTAAGTAAAGGAACGCCTGGCTTGTGTAGAGAGAGGGCAGGAAGCCCCCCCCACAAGCTGAAGAGTAGGAGAGGGAAGTAGTCCAGGGGAAGGAGTAGCTAATCCCAGTGGTTTACCGCTATCCTCAGGGCCCCTGGGCTGGGACCCGGAGTAGAGGGCGGGCCCGGGTCCCTCCCTCTCCCCTTCTCCCCTCTAGGATACTTGTGGGACAGTTAATACCCTGTTCAGAGGCAAGAAAAAGGCTCCCTGAATTCCCCCACAAGAAGAGAAAGCGCAGGACCCATCAATATCGTGGGAGTAATTTGCCACAATACAGAAAGAAAAAAAAATTGTACATTAGCATACCAATTCTAAGAGGGCTGTTAAATGTAGATGGTCCATTATCACTAGGAAGGAGATACACCTATTGAAATGGAGGTGTGAGCTGCCCTTTCCTCCCAGGCTGGTGGACACTGAGAATCTGGCATTTTTTCCTGATGCCAAGCGATTCAGCCCTTTTGTTTTGGAATTCCCCATTTTGCTGCAGCGGGGAGCCTGCCATTTTGCTTTCTGTCTCCCGGCCCTGGTGGGACCTGTCCTGATGCTGGGTCTTGCTCTGTTGCACACTGATTAAGTTGATGTCAATGAGTATTCTCAGGGACACACCAGTGCAGCATCTGGTAATGGTGTGATGGGAATGAAGGGAAGTTCACTGAGACAGAATACATTAACGTGTCTGCGGAATTCAATCCCACTGTACCATGGAATACACAGGACCCAGCCTGTAGTAGTGACAGCCCTAGAGAAAGGAAGCAGGAAAACACATTCTGCTAAATGTCTTGTCATTCAGCTGTAAAATACAAAGAGAGCGCACTGGGCTTTGCCTCAATCACAAGCTTGTTCAACTAAGATCTTAAATTATAATTAAATGTAGGATGCACTTGTCCTGTGTAAATATGGTAATTGGTTCATAAATTTATAATGCTGTTAATTAGTTTGTGATCTCTTGTAATGTAGGGATGCATGTGCTGTTCTCTCCGGAGACTCTCCTGTAGCTGGAATGCTGTACCTGAAAGGGCTTGCAACATTTTTAAAGGAAATTAAAATAGTTCATTAAGCTGATTATATTCAGAAACTTTGACTGCAAGAAAAAGGGAACAGAGATTGCCTCAGCTCCACCAAAACATGTCCTTGTGGGAACCTGGGAGCCATCCTGTAGAGAAGGCAAAGTATTTCTCTCTGCAGACTTGAAAATCTGCTTTTCTTCATGTCCCTTATCCCCAGTGAGATCCAGAGGCCAGTGCTGAACAGTCACATAATGCACAAGATCATAGCACCAGAACTGCCCTGTATCCCCCGGTTTCTTCACAAAGAAACGATTTCAAGAGATAAATAAGGACACACATTCGTGCAGACACAAACACACCAATTCATACCATGCCTAGTGCTGGAATGTAGATTTGATTTATATTAGGAAGCATAAGTCTGTAGATTTCAAGAACAAGCAACTCCATTCAGAATGCCTGCACCATTCGGTGTAGTTTAAATAAATTATTCATTCAGTTGTTCATTTTGTTTCTGTTCAAGGCTTCTTAGAATAGTTATTTTCACTTGAAAGGTATCCTTAGAGGCACCTGTGAACAACTGCAGACAATCAGCATTTTGCAGTGAATCAGCATGTTGGTCTAACAATGGCTGTCAGAGATATAGTATCATATTTAGATGATCAAACCAGGCCATTATATTAACCTATGTGGAATGTAAGACATTAATTAGCACATAATATGTCTGAAATCATGCAACATAACTGACTATCAATGGAAACAAATCAGAGAATAGCTAAATCCTTACACAATCGGTGCCTTGCCTGTTGGATCCAGCAAGAAAACAGTCTCTCAACTCGGTCTGAGCTTTAATGGATAAATATTTGGCCATGACTGTAAACCTACAACCTCATATTTTCACACACTAATATATATTTGCATATGCAAATCAGTCCATTGTGTGCAGAAGAGGGTAGTGAGATCTGTAATCATCTAATCTGTGCAGGTAAATCAGGGGTATGACTGCACAATGGCCCCAGATTCTTTGTTCTTTAAACTTGATTTTTCTCCTACGTAGGGGGGTTATGCTCGTTTCGGGGCAATGCTAATATACTCGCATTATAGAGATTAATGCCAAAAAAGACCATTTGTTCATCTAGTCCAGTGGTTCTCAACCTGTGGGTCAGGACCCCAAAGTGAGGCACGACCCCCTTTTAAAGGGATGACCAGGCTAGCATTTAGACTTGCAGGCGAAGCGCCATCATCTGGGGTCAAAGCCAAACCATGAGGGCTTCAGCGCTGGTTGATGGGCCCACACTACACGAAGGAGGTGGAAAAATTGGAGAGAGTCCAGTGGAGGGCAACAGAAATGATCAGGGGCCTGCAGCACATGACTTATGAGGAGAGGCTGAGAGAACTGGGATTGTTTAGTCTGCAGAAGAGAAGACTGAGGGGGGATTTGATAGCTGCTTTCAACTACCTGAAAGGGGGTTCCAAAGAGGATGGATCTAGACTGTTCTCAGTGATACCAGATGACAGAACAAGGAGTAATGGTCTCAAGTTGCAGTGGAGAAGGTTCAGGTTGGATATTAGGAAAAACTTTTTCACTAGGAGGGTGGTGAAGCACTGGAATGGGTCCCTCAGGAGGTGGTGGAATCTCCTTCCTTAGAGGTTTTTATCGTCAGGCTTGCTAAAGCCCTGGCTGGGATGATTTAGTTGGGGTTGGTTCTGCTTTGAGCAAGCAGGGGGTTGGATTAGATACCTCCTGAGGTCCCTTCCATCCCTGATAGTCTATGATTCTATGATTCAGGGTACAGTTCCCATGCCCCGTGCAGAAGCCCTTGGGCCTCAGTTTTGGCCCCACCAGACTTTGGAATTGTCGTCCTCCCCTCGCCCTGAGCAGTGGGGCTTGGGTGGACTCAGGATTTGGTTCCCCCTCCTGGGGTCGTGTTGTAATTTTTATTGTCAGAAGGGGGTCATGGTGTAATGAAGTTTGAGAACCCTGATCTAGTCTGAGTTCCTGTGTCACAAACCCCCCTCTCATCCCCCGAAACTTGGCTTTGACTGAAGCATCTCTTCCAGAAGGGCTTCCAGTCTTGACATGAAGAAATGGAGAATCCTCCATTTTCCTTGTGTTTCTAGCACTGGTTCTTGTTATGCCTTTTTACCACAGCCCTGGCTTGAAAGCTAATGTTCAGGTACTTGTCCACTCTGACCCCTCAAGCCTTTTCAGAAGGACTCAGTCACTATTTTGCAGATCCAGCCCGCATTCCTTGTTTCTAGATGCAAGACTGCATTTTGTTTGACTGCACCCAGCTTACCAAGCAGCCCAGATTGCTCTGTACAAATGTCCTGTCCTCATCAGTATTTACCACTTCGCCAATTGCTGTTTCATCTGCAAATTTAATTCATGGTGATTTTATACTTACTTCCAGACTATTGATAAACTGTGGAATAGTGTCTGGCCTAGTAGTGATCCATGCAGAACTCCAGTAGAGACAACCTGTTCAACGATTCCCCAAGGATAACTACTTTTGGAGAGCCGTCAGTTCTCTATTTCTTAAACCACTTAATGTGGGCTCTGATGATACCATAGAGTGTGAAATTTAATCAGAATGTCACATGCCTTACGAAAGTCTGTGTATATAGATCTACACAGTTACCTCTATACCTGCCCCTGGACACTTCCACTGCTTGCATCCAACGAAGTGGGTATTAGCCCATGAAAGCTTATGCTTCAATACTTTAGTTAGTCTTTAAGATGCCACAGGACTCTTTGTTACCTCTACAGTTACCTCTATCGGCCAAGCTTGTGATCTCCTCTAAGAATACAACCAGATGTGTCTGACAAAAGCTATTTCCCATAAATAGGTTGTGTGTGTATGTAGCTACAGGACAGGTGGAATACATCCTTCCATTTCAAGTCTTATCTTCTGTACTTGTTTAGCCAGTTCAAAGACTACCGTCATTGCACCTTGTCCTAGCTGAAATCCTACACTTTCCTTCCTGAGCTGAGCTCTCCATACATTTGGAGAGGAGAGCCGCAGAAGGAGAAGGGAGAGCTGAGCAATAAAAACATGAAAGAAATTGGGGTGAATCCACCCTTCCCAGTGCCGGCGTGGAGACTGACAGGGCCGGCTTTCACCCCAGTGGGGTACATACCTACATGCAGACAAATGGCATCTCCCTCCACGGGCTCTCTCAACACTCCAAGATGCAGGAAACAGATTTGACTGAACTATCCTGGTGTGGCAGAGATCCTGCCAACCAGCTCCTATAGAGATACGCAACTTTGCAAGCACTGTTGTTGGAGGCTCCTTTCTGCGTTTCTCCTTTAAAACCCTGCACCCTTGCCTGGTGCCATAGCTAGTCTCGGTTCCTAGCCAAAAACAACTAAGAACTACAGCATTGGCGTGATTTAAGAGAACCCAATGAGCCCAAACCAAGCCCCACCAGAAGACAGGAACAGGTAGAGAACAAAGCCTGTGCCAGCTGTCTGAGCAGCAGAGCCTTGTGGAATATCAGCATCTCAGCAGTACCAACAAGAACTAGATTCAAGTTTCAACGAAGGAGGAAAGATGGCAAGAGGGAATTTCTTCAGTCACCCAAGAAATGGACGTAGCGCAAGAATTCAGGGGGAAGATCCCGACGGCGGTGTTGTAAATCAAGGTTTAAAGGTCCCACTAAACACCTGTGCACATGCACTGCTCAGGAGGTGGCTTTATGGGTCTGACTCATGAGATTTGAATGATGGCGTGAGCTCTCAATAGAGATCATAGGGTTGCATTTTCTCCGCAGTGAATAGATGGCAGAGCGTGGTACTTGACTATCTGCCTACGGCAGAGAGTGGCAGGAGAAAACCTGTTTCATTGGCAGCAGGTGAAGGTCAGTGCCGAGCAAAGAGATAGAGCATTTCCCAACAGCTGGACTAAATGTAATCTTTATTGCCTCAGCGCCCAGTGTTAAAATAAGCTATTGTGATCTTAATCTACAGCCTGATCACTGGTATTTGTCAGCTTTACAATTTTCATTACACTGCTGCTTCCGTTTGTGTGCAGAGAATGAATGGATAAGAATGGATAATACAACAGCTGGCTAAAACAAAGAGATGGTGCCATGACAGGTTTTCTATCATCGGAGAAGTGGAGTTGAGAAGACAGATACAAAATAGGACTTCTCCTGGAAAACGTCATGTAAACGGAAAATAAAAGCAAAGGAAATTGCTGAAACAGTTGGAGACAGATTATGGTTGAGCCTCCCTGCTCCCAAATGTTAATGCATCAAAGATACACTAGATTATATTCACCAGAGTCCGAGAGGATGGGAGCTAAGCCCAGATCAGTCGTCTCTTGTACTCCAGATAGCAAAGTCTGATTGCACAAATCTGTCACCTACTGCTGTACAAAAGATTTAATTGCCTCATAAGTAAAACATTCATTTTTAAAAGGCAACTGCTGGAAACGTTTGCAAAGATTTGACTTTGGCTCGACTGCCAGGAACAGAGGAAATGGATCATCAGTGAGTCCTGCTCTCTGCAATGGATTTCACTGCATTTTAATTCAATCCTGCCCCCGGAGTCTTATTCATTTACTTACGGATCAGGGTGCTCAACGTTTCTACTCTCAGATCTCAGCTCCAGTTCAGTGTCCTCAGCCTTTCGGTCCCTTCTCACCAGGGTCAGCGATTACAAAGAGAGCGAACAAAACAATATGAACTTGACAACAGTCCCTTGTCCATGTTTCATATGCAAATGGGGTATCTGCATCTTCATTTCTCCTGAAGTTTCCCTTCTTGTCACTTTGAAAATATCACAGCCCCAGAGCCGCAAAATCTGACAGCAGCTGCAAGTTGCTGGAATCTGAAACCACCTTTTGGGCTCTGTTGTGATGTGTTTAGAATTCACCAGTTGTAAGCAGGCTGAAAGCAAAGGATGTTGAGAAGAGGAGACAACCAATCTTTTCCCAGTTTTTAATGCTAATGCATTTTTCACCTCTTGCCAGGTCTCAGACAAGCCATCATTACTTCTCCGAGTTAATATGAAGCACGGGGCCAGGGCAAGCTGCCGTATCGCCGCCCGGCACAGCTTGTGTTGAGGCCTGTACTATATCTGCATCTGCAGTGACCGAAGAGCGTCTACACGCTGAAGCGGCTCACGCTCCTTCATGACATGGCCCCATTCTAGCAGCCAGCTGTTGATGCTCAGGGCTCACATGGCATGTTCCCTAGGTCCTAGCATCTGTGCACTGGGAATCTGGCTACACCAAACATTTCAGTTTTGGATAATTTGTTTTTAGCCAGAATGAATATAGAGATTTGGGATTAAAGCAAGAAGGACATGGTAGGATCCCAGCTCCACTCCTGCGGAAGGACCCAGGCTTCTCTCTCCCTGGCCTCAGCCTCTCTTCCGGGGCTGCTGCGGTGCATTCCCAAGACCGGAGAGGGAAGTGGGAGCTGCAGGAGGAGCTGGACGGGTTGAGGGTCCCAGCTTCTCATGACACCACTTCCTGGTGAGACGCCACTGGGGCACCGGTTCTAATCCCACAGGCTGCATTCGCTGTTTGGAGTCCTGGAGAACTGGGTCAAGGTAGGTCTGGTCCCTTCAGTCTCTAGTGAAGAGGCACCTGTGGCATACCCCTCCCCTGTGTCATAAACCCTACACCTGCAGCATCCACCCACCACCCCTGGGGAAGAGAGAGGGGCAGGGGAACAGTAAATGGTAACTACAGATGTGCTAAAAACACTGGGGACATGTATGTGCAAAGCCATTCCTCCACACGGGTGTGCCAATGAATGCAAACCGAGCACATTAGCACCCCTCAGTGGACGAGGCGTCATGTTCCAGTTAAGAAGCAGGCCGTGCTTCGCAGGGGGCTTCCACAGGTACAGCGGTGGTGGGTATCTCCTTTGCGTTCCAAAGTCCACACTGGCATGCAGAGCTTGGCGCTCACCAATGAACTCCAGGTTGTTACGGGCCTATATTCATGAAGTCCAGTGAAAACGGGTGCCGTGCATTCCACTATTTAAGGCATGCAAGACAAGGCACGATAGTAGCCTTGTTGTAATACTGAGTGAGCAATATTTCAGAAGATAAGATTTAAAGTTTAGTAAAAGGTTATCAGCACGCCACAAGACAAGTGGATTAAAAAGAAGAAAGAGCTTTGAGAACTCACCCAAACAACCAATATTCTGTTCAACCTGTGGAGCATCCCCAGGAAGGTTTGCCTATATCCCAGAGGCGCTGCCTTTATCCAATGAAATCACTTTTGGGTGTACCTGAGTTCAAGGCTCAGCAGACAGGAGCCACATCTCCCCAGGCTAGCCCAGACTCTGTTCTTCTGTCAGAGCAGGGTCAAGCCAGGCTCCCCTCATTCCTGGCTGGACTCCTCCCTCTGCTCACGGCCCCTGACTGTGTTTTCTGGGAACAGCTCCACAGTCCCTGTTTGCCCAGCTGTAGACGCCAGTCTCTCTCTCAGAGAGGGGAACACACCTCCCGAACAGGTGCGGTGCCTGTTGTTCTCATACACGACTTGTCCATTACTTGTCAGGATTAAACCAGAATTCAGACTCAATTCCTGAGTTTGCTGCCAAAACTAATAGGTCTCAGGGATACATGTGATAGTCCCTGGGAAAGGTACTCCCCTCCCCCACACCATCCCAAATCTGTCATTTCCACACACACAGCCCTCCCCTCCCCAACCCCAGTGGTTTCACACACACAGCCCCTCCCTAAAGCCCAGTGGTTTCACACTCCGCACCCCAAACCCTCCTTTGGCCCCTCTAAGTGCCTCCCCTACCATGCAGCTGCCCTGCACAGGAGCAGCTCTGGCAGCTCACGGGCCATCGGGGGTCTTGGTTGACTGTGAAGAGGAGCCCCTGTGGCCCTAGCCTGGCGTGTGGTAAACCTGAGTTTAATTCCCTGCTGTCCCACAGAGGCCGGGGTGATCCTGGCATCAGTTCCCCTCTGTACAGTGGGGTTAATAGCAGGGCGCTGCCTCACGGGGGTTGTGAGGCTCACTGGGGCATAGACGCTTCAGTACAGGGGCCATTTTGGTCTCTCACCCAGAGAGACGGGCTGGGTGATCAGCTAGTGAAGGGTCTCTTGTCACGCTAACACCCTGCGTTGTAATCTGTTTTATATTTCCATTGTCTAACGTCTGCAGGACAGGAGCCGCGTGGTAGGACCTGTCCGTAGGGAGCCGAGCAGTGAGCGTGAGGCCTCTAGGTGTTGCCACACGATAAAGGGCGAGTAAATAAAGAGATAAATATTAGTTCTGTCCACTACCTCCCTAGGCTAATTACCCCCAATACTGAACCACGGGGTGAGCTCGGACAGAAGTTATGGGGTCGATACACAAATTACACTGGGAGGCCTGTGTAACATAAGAGCTCAGCCCAGATGGTCACAGATTGTCCCATTTGGCCTTAAAATCTATGAATCTGCTCCCAGCTCTCTCCCATATGTATTGCACACTCACACACCACATACGCATGTGCACAGAGTAGCCAAAATGTTCCAACCTAGGTGCCTATGTTTAAATACCTCCAGATTTAAGCACCGAAGTGAGAATTTACTAGTTTACAGAGGTCTGGTATCAGTGAAAACTTTGACTAGAATATAAGACACTTGAACAGCCCCATGCTCCCGGTATTCCCCACTGATGTGTTTGCAAATCTGTGTATGATACGAGAGAAATGACACACCGTAATAGGACTAGAAAGATTCTTTTCCTTTCAATGAGGCACGTATGGTCAGTGATCAGTAGAGCTGGCAGCAATGTCAGTAAATGTTGCATTACAAAATGTTTGCAATCTCCAAGTTCTTACCAAATCCAGGGCACTGGAAGGAAGATGAGAAAGACTTTCAAGACCATTAAGTATAAAATCCCCAGAGCGATTTCTCCTTCCATGGAAGTCTGGATGTCCCCACTTCGCAGTTCTTTAGCCTGGCAGAAAGGAGAGCCCACACGCACTCTAGAGATCAGGGCTAACGTTAGTCCATCTTTCTCCTTCTGTGTAACTGGGACCCTCCTGCAGATCCATCGGTCTCCTTGTTTTCCTCACTTGCCTCACAGTCCGACTGCAAATTCTCCATTGCCTGCCTTTTCAAAGTGTCCCAGGGTGTCTTTGTGCCCCTGGACATCCCTGTGTTATGCCCCACAGTAATGTTACTGTGATCACAGTCATTGGGTGCTACCCAGGCCACCAGCATGCTAACTTGATCAGAGTAGCCTGTCTCGTTATCTTCCTCCATCAGCTGCCAGCATACAAACCGGGTGCTCTGTTACGTGGCAGAGAGTGACAGCAATCTGCCTGAGCACATACTACAACCCACAGAATCTGCTGGCTGTGAAAGCGAAGGAGCTTAGGGAAATCCTGCTGGTGAGACAGACTGGAAGGGAGAGTGGACACTGTATGGGAGGCTATGAGGTGGTGGGTCTTCTGCACAGTCCCTCAAAGATGGGCTCCTGCACCTGTGAGATGTTACTAATTGACTGGCACTGGTTCAGTGTAAGGAGGAGCTGTGGCGGAGTAGGAATGCTCTTAATCCTTCCTCTGACTCTTGTGTGAAGGTGGCCATACCTGAAGCTGTAACTTGACCCCGGGGGGGAGGAGGGGAGGGAGGTCACCTGACCTGCTTGGGGAAGGAAAGACAAAGGAATGCAGGGGAGGGGCGAGAGGGAGTTTTCAGTCTGGGTCTGGCTGGGAAAAGGAGAGGGCTACAGGCAAGCTGGCCTAGCCCTCTGGCCCCCAAAATGGACCCAGTGGAGGGGTCGCATTCGCTCTACCTACAGCCTCTGTCTTAGATCACCTGTCATCTAATAAACCTGTTTTACTGGCTGGCTGAGAGTCATGTCTGACTGTGGAGCTGGGGTGCAGACCCACGGGCTGCCCCAGGACCTCGCCTGGGTGGGCTCATTGGATGAAGCGCACGGAGGGGCAGAAGGCACTGAATGCTCCGAGGTCAGACCCAGGAAGGTGGAAGCTGGAACCTGTGAAGCTCCTAGCCCTGGAGACAGGCTGTTCACAGAGAGGAAGTTCCCCCCTGGAGTCCTGACTGGCTTCATGGGGAGCAGTTCCAGACCATTGCTCCGGGGACTCCGTGACAGGGGTGAGTTCTGCTAACTATGGTAAGGGATACCGGAGCAGGGCAGTAGCCCAAAGGTGTGTTGTGAGCCGGGCCGGGGTAACCACTAGCCAAACTCGGCGGCTGCCTAGGGTACCAAGATTTGATGATTCCCTGTTCTGTTCATTCTCTCGTTGGCCACTATCAGAAGACAGGACACTGGGCTAGATGGACCTTTGGTCTGACTCAATCTGGTTGTTCTTATGCCCCTCTGACATGTCTCCAAATGGTCATTAAAACCATTCAAAGGATCAAGGGAAAGAATTTCTGTGCAGCCTACGACATTGACGCATGCAACACAAGTTGGCCTAGGATTGTTTCTTCTTGTTAAAGGTGAACTTACTGTCATGGGTGATGACCTCCTACTCTGAGATACAAGACTTGTTAGCCCGCATTTGTTGTGGGATCACACACATGATTTAGCTCACAAAGGTCACCAAGGACTGGTAAAAATAAAATCCCTGCTCAGAGAAAAAATCGGATTCTCTGGGATCGATCGCCTTACTGAAACTCCCTTTAAGCCCTGCAGACCATGCAAGCAGCAGTTCTGGGAATAGGGTGGCCAGATGTCCCAATTTTATAGGGACAGTCCCGATTTGTGAGTCTTTTTCTTAGATAGGCTCCTATTTCCCCCCTCCCCCATCCTGATTTTTCACATTTGGTGTCTGGTCACCCTGTCCGGGAAAAACAAATCACATTCCTCCCTTATAGGTATTTCCTCTGCCCATGTTTCTATTGATGTAAGTTAGCATGGATCTGTGATATCTCCCAAGGGGAAAACATTTTCTAGTTGTTACAGATAACTATTCTTGTTACCCAAAAGTTGAAATGGTCAGCACAACTTCTGCCCACACTGTTCTTCCTAAACTAGACAAGATTATGTCAGCCTAGGGCATACCTGCTGTTACGAAAACTGACCATGGTCCTCCCCTTCAAGTCTTGCAATGCTCAGATGGAAGAATACATTGGTTTCAGACATCATAAACTTACTTTGCATTGGCCACAAGCTAATGGAGAAGTTGAGAGGTTTATGTGAACACTCAAAGCACTATGAATTGCTGCAGCTGATGGATTGAACGTGAAGCAGGAGTTATTTCATTTCCTTCACAGTTATCGAATCACTCCCCGCTGTTCAACTGGCCTGGTGCCAGCAACTGCCCTATTTGGCAGGCAACAAAATTGCCAGAAGCTGAGATAAGAGCTGATGATGAACCTCTACGTCAACAGGACAATGAGGCAAAGCTCATCATGAAAAAAAAATGCCGACCATCTTTCAATGTGGGAGATGTAGTTCTTGTCAGAACCCTTCACCCTCCCAGCAAACTCTCTGAGCTCTCTTATCCTTACAAGTGTCAGCTCTGCTGCCGAGGCAACCCCTCTCTTGGGAAAAATGAGACAAATTTGAAGAGAAACAATTTACATTAATCAATTCTCCGTTGACTCCCCATTTCAGTAATGTGGGAAGTCTGCTGTAAGCACAGTTCAGCTCCTGGGTTTCCCTGGTTGATTCTCCAGTATCCTAATAACAAACATTGTCACTTGCAATACCAGTGCTAATTGGGTATTGAGAACATGTTTTAGAGCATAAAGAAAATTAGAAGCTCATTAAATGCATCATAGAGTTTCTTGTAAACTATAGGGCTTCTTAAAGAGATAATTCTCCTTTTCAGAATCACCTCTGAAATTCCCATGAAATAAAGGCCAGGAAAAAGTCTTAGAGTAAAGTGAAAACAATCTTCAAATCCTATAGAGACAGGCTGCTAGGGCTGGTTACATTTTTCCGATGGACTTGTTTCCTGTTGGAACATGCTGTTTCATTGACATTAAAATACTTTTACAGGAATTTTGACAAAATTTTCAACAGAAAAAGTTCAAAATGATTCAAAATCTACTATTTTATTTGGATCCATTTTGTTTAAACTTTATTTTGTTCTGATTTGTATAATCTATTATAAAATTTATTTTTGATACTCTCTTATATATGATCTTTAATATTTATTATATAATGCTTTGACTGTCAAACACTTTGTTTTGATAAGGTCATTACAATTTTTACACATCAATTCTCTTCAGAAGTTTGGTTCCATGACAAACGTTCTGTGTCCAGGGAGATTGAAGTGTTCTCCTACATGTTTTTGTATATTGCCATTCCTAATATCTGATTTGTGTCCATTTATCCTTTTTTCGTAGGGACTGTCCAGTTTGGCTGATGTACATAGCATAGGGGCACGGCTGGCACATGATGGCATATGTTACATTGGTAGATGTGCAGGTGAATGAACCAGTGATGGTGTGCCTGATCTGGTTAGGTCCTGTGATGGTGTTGCTGGTGTAGATATGTGGGCAGAGTTGGCATCGAGGTTTGTTGCATGTATTGGTTCCTGGGTTAGAGTTGCTATGGTGCAGTGTGTGGTTGCTGGTGAGAATATGCTTGAGGTTGGCGGGTTGTCTGTGGGCGAGGATTGGCCTGCCTCCCAAGGCCTGTGAAAGTGAGGGATTGTTGTTCAGGATGGGTTGTAGATCACTGATGATGCGTTGGAGAGGTTTAAACTGAGGACTGTAGGCGATGGCCAGTGGTGTTCTGTTAGTTTCTATCTTGTCCATTGCAAATGGTCCTTCCCTTATTTTAGCTAGTTCAGGCATTTTGTCTTTGAGCTCGTTGACTCATGTACCTGTCTTAGTGAGCACAAACATTCCATTTTCAGCCTGCTGATGGATTTACTGCTCTTCTCTCGCTGTCCAAGAACTGAGGCCTCCCCCATGTTTAATTATTCATGTCAACATTTCTCTGCTGCTTCCCTCAGCACCCTGGTTTTCTATGAGTGTGAGCTCTAAAGGAAGGGTCTGTGTACAGCTTCTAGCACACTGGGGTCTCAATCCCCGTTGGGGGCCTCGATGTGCCAATGCAATCCATATAATTAACAACAGCATCTCGTATGAGGGGGCGACCGTAGGGCTTCATTCGTGAGCCAGGAGAGAGAAAACTCCCCAGACAGGCCATTTCTTTGTCAAGCTCTCCACAGCTGTGTTTTGTAATGCTGAGGGGAATGGGTCCTGCTCATACTTGTCCGTGATGATGTCTCTGAGCTAAAGCGGCACACAATAGCAATTCAAAAGTCTTTGCCGTTCTAAGCAAATGGAGCTCAGCTCAAAGGCTGTGGACCACAGTAGGATGATAAATTCAGAAGAAACCATTAGTCTACAATTTTCAATAACATGCCCACACTTTGCCATGTGTCACATACCCACCACCACAGCTGCAAGGTTTGTGTCTCTTTGCTTGGGGTTGGGCTTGAGTCACATGGATTCCTGGAGATGCTGTACAAATGCCGGACGAAATGAATGATTAGAAAGACAAATATTAGATCATTTCTGCTAAAACATCGCAGGGCAGATTCCAAATGGCCTGTGACAAGTTGATCTACAAAGAAAAAGGAGCGGGCGCTCTACTGCTGGCCAGCAAATCCAAGAGAGGGTTTCACTAGCACATCAATTTAGGCATGAAGTGGTCCTATGCTTCTATATCCCTACCTCGCTGCAATTCCTACCACTCACTTCAGTCCTTCATTTAATCTTTGCCACACACAAGCATGATGTTCTCCCACTGTCAGTAATCACACCCCCCAGTGCTGAATCCGCTAAGTTGTACAAGAGCCAAAGTGTCTCAGATATTTACTGCACTTTTATCACAGTCAGAGAACATCTTCAACCGATATTTCTGTTCAGATCCCATGTGAATGATATAAACTGGTTTCACGTCAGCACAGCGTTAAGGCAAAGATCAGGTGACCTGTGGGTCAGACAAAGAGCTTTTTAAAAGGTCGCCTACATAAAGAAAGAAACGGAACAAAGTGCTAAACAGTAAAACATCCGCTGAGGGAAAGGTTTGGTAGAGCAGATTCATAGATTCCAAGGCCAGAAGGACCCATGGTGATTGTCTGGTCTGACCTCCTGTATAATGCAGGCCGGAGAACGTCCCCAAAGTAGGTCCTGGAGCAGACCTTTTAGAAAAATATCAGAACTCGATTTAAAAGTTGTCAGTGATGGAGAATCCACCACGCCGCTGAGTAAACTGTCCCAATTATTAATTTCTCTCACTGTCGAAAAAGTCTGAATTGGTCTAGTTTCAGCTTCCAGCCACTGGAATGTGGGATACCTCACTCTGATAGACTGCAGACCCTGTGATTAAATAGTTGTTGCCCATGCAGATACTTACAGAGGAGGTGGAGCTCCAGAGGTGTAATGACGAATGCTTTCTGCTTCTCAGTAGGATATAGGTTCAGGTTCCGGTGATAGTTTATGTCATCACTAACAGTTAAGGCTCCAATCCTGAAACTTATTCTATGGAAACTGTTCTGCTGGTGCAGAGCGCATTACAGTCAATGGGTCTGTGTGTGGGTATATCAGCCCAGTCCCGGGCAAGAAGATGCAGGACTGGGGCCTAGACTAGGCTAGGGAGCTGCATTGCAAAGCTGTGTTAGGGATGCAATGGAAGCAGCAGGAGAAACACAGAAGTATATGGCAGGCTGACAGGTTCAGTAAAAGTTCATTCCAGGTTGGGAAGGGTAATTGTAAGGTGCGGCTGAGAGACAGTGATTGTATGACTACACAAATTCCTGAAACATCAGTGAAACAAATCTAGATCCAGAGAAGGTAGCACAAACAGAAGAAGGGAAATAAGTTTGCAAAAGTTGACTTGTGGGAGGTTTCATCCATGGACATTTTGGAGAGAAAGCTCATCAAGTTCCAGGACATTCCCCACAGAAATTTCTTTCCATCCTCAGAATGAGAATCATAGAATCATAGAGTCATAGAATCTCAGGGTTGGAAGGGACCTCTGGAGGTATGTAGTCCAAACCCCTGCTCAAAGCAGGACCAATACCAACTAAATCATCCCAGCCAGGGCTTTGTCAAGCCTGACCTTAAAAACCTCTACGGAAGGAGATTCCACCACCTCCCTAGGGAACCCATTCCAGTGCTTCACCACCCTCCTAGTGAAAAAGTTTTTCCTAATATCCAACCTAAATCTCCCCCTCACCAACTTGAGACGATTACTTCTTGTTCTGTCATCTGGTACTAAGAACAGTCTAGATCAGAGTTGGGCAAACTGCAGCCACCATATGCTCCAATTCATGTAAGACGTCTAACTGAGGATGTTCAACGTAGCAGGTGGGTAATGACTATTTCCTGCAAGTCCTGAGTCATGCATGGACATGTGACGTGCCCATGTGATTCCAGAACTCCATTTTGCTGTAATTTTCCACAGTAAGGAAAAAGAGCTTCTTGCACCTGTAAAAGACTATGAAAGACTTTCATCTTCAACCCTGCTTCATACCTCTGGAGGGACTTTGCTAGAAACTAAAGCTTTCAACAATGGTCTGAAGGACCCATCCCAGCTGTGGATGTTCTCCAGAGACTTGATTTGAACCTGCAGTTTATTCTATCACTGCTACAAGCGGGGCAGGCGCTACCCATTAGGCGACCTAGGCGGCTGCCTAGAGCGGCAGCGACTGGGGGGTGCTGTATTGACAGTTTCTGCAGCAATTTGGCGGCAGCTCCAAGCGTCTTCCGCTGCTGGTGGCATTTCGGCAGCAGGTCAATGCCTCTTCAGCCGCTGGCGGCATTTCAGTGGTGACTGCTCCTTGCTGAGTAAAGGATTTTTTTTTCTTCGCTGCCTGTGGCAGCAAAAATGCTGTCGCCAGTCCTGGCTACAAGCTTGAACCAAGAACTTTGCCATCACTGCATGTAATTGATTCCATTGAACCCGTTCTAGCCCTCACCTAGATCTTTTCCTTTTATGAATAAACTTTTAGATTTTAGATTCTAGGGATTGACAACAGCGTGATTTGTAGGTAAGATCTGCTTTGTATATTGACCTGGATCTAAGGCTTGGTCCTTTCTTTAACTGGGGTATTGGTTTTCATAACCAGATATCCCCATAACGAGTGGCTGCTGGTGGTGATATGGGAAGCTGGAATGTCTAAGGGAATTGCTTGAGTGACTTGTGGTTAGCCAGTGGGGCAAAACCAAAGTCTTTTCTGTTTGGATGGTTTGGTTTGCCTTAGAGGTGGAAAAAACCCAGACTTGGGCTGTAACTGCCCTGCTTGAAGCAATTTGTCCTGAATTGGCCCTCTCAGTTGGGTCCTCCCAGAAACAGTGTCGTTACAACCTCAATAAGGATTCTTTAAATACAGCTACCTCTTCTGGACTCCTTTCCCCTTCATTTTATTCTCCCAGGGAATCCTGCCCATCAGTTCCCTGAGGAAGTCAAAGTCTGCTTTTCTGAAGTCCAGGGTCTGTATTCTGCTGCTCTCCTTTCTTCCCTGTGTCACGATCCTGAACTCGACCATCTCATGGTCACTGCCTCCCAAGTTCCCATCCACTTTGATTCCTCTACTATTTCTTCCCTGTTTGTGAGCAACAGTCAAGAAGAGCTCTGCCCCCAGTCGGTTCCTCCAGCACATGCACCAAAAACTTCCTGGATTGTCTGTGCACCGCTGTATTGCTCTCCCAGCAGATATCGGGGTGTTTGAAGTCCCCCATGAGAACCAGGGCCTGTGCTCTAGTAACTTCTGTTAGTTGCTGGAAGAAAGCCTCGTCCACCTCATCCCCCGGGTCTGGTGGTCTACAGCAGACTCCCACCACGACATCACCCTTGTTGCTCAAACTTCTAAACCTAATCCAGAGACTCTCAGGTTTTTCCGCAGTTTCATGCCGGAGCTCTGAGCAGTCATACTGTTCTCTTACATCAGGGGCGGGGAGCCTCCGGCCCCTGGGCCGTATACGGCCCGCCAAATCATTCGGTCCGGCCCGCAGGCGGGTCTCAAAAATCTGCGCCATAGAAACGTCCAAACCAACGTGGCGGTGGGAGTGCGCAGGCGCGGCGCTGCCCCAGAGCGTCTCCCTGAGAGCTGGGGGTGCGTTGCTCCACCTTGCCCTCCCAGGTGTCGTGTCCGGAGCAGTGGGACCCAGCGGACGCCCCACATAGGCCCGGATGGGGCAGGGCGCGGGGGGTGGGAGACCGGCGGGGGGGGGAGGGGAAAGCTGGGCAGGGGGGCGGGGGAGGCTGTGCGAGTGCGCGGGTGCGGCGCGGTGCTGCCGCAGAGCGTCTCCAAGGGCTGGGGGTGCGTTGCTCCACCTTGCCCTCCCAGGAGTTGTGTCCAGAGCAGCGGGACCCAGTGGGTGCCCCACGTAGGCCCTGGCAGGGCAGAGCGCGGGCGGAGGGATACCGGCCGGGTGGGGGGGGAGGCTGGGCTGGGGAGCAGGCAAGAGGACAGTGCGGGGGGGGAGGCTGGGCGGGTGGGGAGGGGGCAGGAGACTAGGCTGGATGGGGTGGGTGAGGCGTGGGTGCGGGAGGGAAGGAGGTTTGGTGGGGGGAGGGGGAGGCTGGGCTGGGCGGGTCAGGCATGGGGGGCAGGAGGCTGGGTTGGGAGGGGAGGGGGGAGGAGGTTAGGTTCGGAGGGATGGGCCGGGCCAGGCAGGGGTGGGGGAGGAAAGGTGGTTAGATGGGGGGGAGGCTGGGTGGGGGTAAAGGAAGATCACCCACAACAGCGGGGTGGCCCAGGCAGAGGTGGGGGAGGGAAGGTGGTTAGAGATGGGGGGAGGCTGGGCGGGGGTAAAGGAAGATCACCCACAACAGCGGGGTGGGCCAGGCAGGGATGGGTGGGGAGGGGAGGAGGTTAGGCTGGGGGAGGAGATTAGGTTGGGTGGGCCGGGTCAGGCAGGGGGGGAAGGAGAATAGGCTGGGGGGGGGGGAGGTGGGCCAGGCAGGGGTGGTGTATGTGTCCTACCTGAGGTTTGCAAAGCCCAGGAGACACGTGTTGTGGGCCCGAGCCTGGCAGACAGGGGAGACAGACCAGCTGACTCAGTGAGGGGGAGGGAAGCTGGTGTGGGAGAAGGCCTGGTCCCCCACATCTGACCTCCAGCTCCTCTTCCCTAAGCACTTTGGCCCGCGTCCATGGGCTTTGCAACATAAATTTGTCTAAAGCGGCAGCGGGCGGAGAAGCGGCAGCGAGCTGAGTGCTCAGCCCGCTGCGGCTTTAGTGTTTCCCCTCAGGCTCCTGCCAGTGGGGGTCTCAGTTCCCGCTGTCAGCCTGGGTTCCCTACACCCAGGCTGACAGCGGGAGCTGACTGGGGCAGGCGGCAGGACCCTGGCTGGCATGGGGCCAGTGGGGGAACCCCAAAACAGCGCAGGGCTAAGCACGCCGCCTGCCACTGCTTTGGGGTTTCCCCCGCTGGCCACTTGCCAGCTGTGGGTCTCAGCTCCTGTTGCTAGCCTGGGTGTAGGAAGCCCAGGCTGGCAGCGGGAGCTGAGACCCCCCCGCTGGCAGGAGCCTCCGGGGAAACTCTAAAGCCGCAGCGGGCTGAGCACTCAGCCCGCTGCCGCTTCTCCGCCCGCTGCCGCTTATGACATACATATGACATACAGACCTTACATCCGAAGTCCGTTAAATCAAGGTCCGCAAAATCGAGGTCCGCAAAATCCTACAAATGGCGACTACAAAGAAAGGAAAAGTTGATGCAGAGTGTCGATCTTTCCAAGAGAAATGGACAAATGATTATTTTTTTTGTTGAAGTCAAAGGCAAACCTGTGTGCCTAGTTTGTGGCGACGCGTTAGCAGTAATGAAAAAAGCCAATCTTGAGCGTCATTACAGCTCAAAACATGCTAATCTCAAAGAATTGTGAGGCCAAATGTGTCTGAATAAAATCAATGCTCTTCAGCGGAATTTGGAATCACAACAAGCCGCTTTCAGTAGGCCTCGTTGTGACAGTGACAACGTTATTCAGACAAGTTATGTAGTGAGCGAGCTAATCGCAAAGAAGCTGATGCCTCATGTAGAGGGAGAGTTTATGAAAGAGTGCATGGTGGCTGCTGCGGATTTATTAGCACCAGACAAAGTAAAATTGTTTCAGAGTGTTAGTTTGTCTCGGAGAACCGTTTCAGATCGGATTACTGACCTAGCACAAGATATTGGAAAAACACTGAAGGATTCTGCAGGAGATTTCCAATTTTTCTCTCTGGCTTGTGACGAGACAACGGACATAACAAATACTGCCCAATTGGCCGTTTTTGTTCGTGGGATAACTGCAGAGTTTGACACGCGAGAGGAACTGCTGTCACTGGAAGCTATGCATGGCACTACAAGAGGCGAGGACTTGTTTGAGAGACTTGTTTTATCAATGAAAAAACTTGAGCTACTATTTGAAAAGTTAAGTGGCCTTACTACAGATGGAGCTCCAGCCATGGTTGGCTCGCAAAAAGGGTTAATTGCATTTGTCAAGAAAGAACTGAATTGTCTCAGTCTTGATCCAAGTGATTTAATTATATGCCACTGCATCATACACCAAGAAAGTCTCTGTGCACAGTCATTGCGGCTCAACAATGTGATGTCAACAGTAGTGTCATGCATAAATTTTGTCAAAAGCAGAGGACTTAACAGCCGCCAGTTTAAGGAGTTACTGAATGACCTTGACTCTGAGTACGGTGATCTTGTTTATCACTGTGAAGTGTGGTGGCTGAGTCGCGGGAACATGCTCATGAGGTTTTACGAACTGCAGGATGAAGTCAAGCAGTTCATGGAGATGAAGGGAAAACCTGTCAGGGAACTCAATGATAGCAAGTGGCTGTGTGATCTAGCGTTCACGGTGGACATTACCAAGTACCTCTCAGAGCTGAACGTCAAGCTGCAGGGCCCCAACCAGCTGCTCAGCTCCCTGCTTTCAAATGTGAAATCATTTGAGGCTAAATTAAGGCTGTGGAAAGTGCAACTCGAAAGGAATAACACGGTACATTTGCCCACTCTGGAAGGACAAAAGCCTTCTATGACACTTGAATATGCTGGTGAATGTGCGAAATGGCATTTAATGAAAGATTCAAGGACGTGAAAAGTAAACAAATGGAATTGAACATCTTTGCTACACTGTTGAATGGGGAACCAGCTGATGTGCCTGATAACCTCCAACACAAAATCATTCAGCTGCAAAGCGATGATGAACTGAAAGCTAGGTACAACAACCTTCCACTGCTTGAGTTCTATAAACGTTACATGAGTAATGATGAATTTCCCACTTTGAGGAGACATGCATTGAAATATGCATCTGTGTTCGGAACAACTTACTGCTGCGAGCAGTTCTTTTCAAAACTTACCATCGCAAAGAGTCGACTGCGCTCCAGACTGACTGATGCAAACCTGGAAAAGCAGTTGCAAGTAGCAACATCATCAATACCAGCTAACATCACACGCCTCACCAAAGAGAAGCAGTTCCAGCCATCACATTAGGGGTGAATTAATTAAATGTTTGACCAAATATAGCAGGCTAATTTTTAAGTTGATAATTTTGTATGGCCCCCCGAATGATGTTATAAATAACCAAATGGCCCTTGGCAGAAAAAAGGGTCCCCATCCCCGTCTTACATACAGTGCAACTCCCCCACCCTTTATACCCTGCCTGTGCTTCCTGAACAGTTTATATCGATCCATGACAGTGCTCCAGTCATGTGAGGTATCCCACCAAGTCTCTGTTATTGCAATCACATCATAGTTCCTTGACTGTGCCAGGACTTCCAATTCTTCCTACTTGTTTCCCAGGCTTCTTGCATTTGCGTATAGGCATTTAAGACAAGTCGCTGATTGTCCCTCTTGCTCAGTATGAGACAGGAGTCCTCCCCTCTTGCACTCTCCTGGTTGTGCTATGTCCCGGTATCCCATTTCCCCACTTACCTCAGGTCTTTGGTCTCTTTCCCCCGGTGGACCTAGTTTAAAGCCCTCCTCACTAGGTTAGCCAGCCTCCTTACACAGATGCTCTTCCCTCTCTTCGTTACATGGAGCCCGTCTCTGCCTAGTACTCATCCTTCTTGGAATACCATCCCATGGTCAAAGAATCCAAAGCCTTCTCACCGACACCACCTGTGTAGCCATTCATCGACTTTTAGGATACGACAGTCCCTATCTGAGCCTTTTCCTTCCACATGGAGGGTGGACGAGAATACCACTTGCACCTTAAACTCCTCTATCCTTCTTCCCAGAGCCACATAGTCTACAGTGATCCACTCACAGTCATCCTTGGAAGTATCATTGATCCCCACATGGAGAAGCAAGAAGGGATAAAGGAGGCTGTGTCAGGAGTGGGATTTGAACCCACACCTCTATAAGGAGACCAGAACACCCAAGCGTGGGAAAGACAGCCTTGAGTCTGGCGCCTTAGACCACTCGGCCATCCTGACACTGAAAGAGATTGTGAAAGTGCTACCAAAAAAAGGCAGTTTCATTATCAGCGCAAGCCCATACAAAAAATAAAAGAGACAAGTCTTTGGGAAACAATGAACTCTGATAATATTCCTGATTGTTATGCTGCTCTGGACTTCCCTACTCGCATCATTTCTTCTGCCAAAGAAACCTGGTAGTTACAGCCACTCAAACCTGTTTTTGTTATTAACACTAAAGAAGGGAGCTGAAGGTATTAATGTGGCTTGACAAAATGACCCCCTCTCCCCATATTCAGTATGGTATAGACCTTGCTCAAACCCCAGGATCCATTTCCATCTCTAGAGTTGCCCTTGGGATCTCAGTTCAGAAGGTGTGTGCAAGTAGCCAGACACCGGATGTCACTATTGCACTACAGCAAAGAGCACTGCCACTGAACAGCATTCCTCTGGAAAGGAAACGCTGAAATGCAGGATTTTCTTTGGAGCTTGGCAAGGCTCTTCAAGGGGTTGATTTGCAGAGCAGGATCCCCAGCGGGTGTATCGCAAACAGCTCCACTGGCACCAATGGGCCAGATCCCCAGCAGGTGTATCGCAAACAGCTCCACTGGCATCCCTGGGCCAAACCCCAAGTGGGTGTAAGGCAAACAGCTCCACTGGAGCCCACGAAGTTTTGGCTGCTCCATTGATGCCATTGTTTCTAGAGCTCTTCACACGGGCTGAGTGTCTTACCTTCAAGCTTTCAAAGCTTCCAAAGGGCCTGTGCGTATTCATGTATCTTAGACGAAGGGTGGCTGGGTCCGGTGGTCCTCACAGGGCTTGTTAGAGTCATGCTGTGCCTTAGGCAGGCAGACTAGCACTGCGCTGCCCTCCCACTCTTCACCCCTGCTCCCAGAGCAGCCTCAGGGCCCATCACATTTCTCCATGCATGGCTGTCTAGAGCAGGTGCTGTGGAGCTATGGGGTTTAGTAGTGAGCTGAAGCCTTCAGCCTTTGTTTTCTTTGGTTGATCTGATTGGATTTGGTTGGATCTGGATCTGGTTGGATTTGTAATGATAAACCCCACACTCTCCCCATTCTGCACCCAGGGAGCAGGAGGAGAACCCCATACACCAGGGAAGGGGATCCAGAGACCAGGAGGGAAACAGAGTAGGATTCTGGGTACACGTGTTTCATCTCTTCAAGGCAGATACAAGCCAAGTGCCGGGTAGCTCCAAGCACCTCCTCATCCCACCTTCTGCAGTGTGACCATTACTAGACACAGCCACCTCATGATACACTCAGGTGGGCAACTCAGCATTTACTCCGATGTGTAACTATCCCTGCCCCAACCCTGCAGACAGTCACCCATGTGTCTAACTTTAAACCAGTAACTGAAGAGCCCCGTTGACTTACACGGAATGACACCTTAGGGATGCAGCCCTATAAGTGTTTACAGGATCAGAGCCAGGTATCTGGGTTCCTCTGGCAAGACTCGCCACATCACCAGAACAGTTTTCCTCACCCCTGGAAAGCAGTGTAAATAGCTCTCCATTTGTTTTCCCGGCAATTGCTGGATTCAAAACAAATGCTTGGTGAGCACAAATATTCTGTAGTTGTCCTAGGTGAGACGGGATAGTCTTTTCACACACAACTTCTGTAGTTTGAAAACATTCTGCAGTTTCACTTGCTTTGCACAATAGATGCTTTGGGGCACTGTGTTCGTTCTAATTTAAGGCTTTTAACCTTGAGAGTGACTCCTGAATGCTAAAATGAAACAAATGCAGCTAAAGATAAGCTTTACATAGGAGCTTGAAGAACCTGTGGATAATGAGATGAATGTTTAAACAGAGTTTCTGTCATTTTAACTCCCTGGGTTGTGCATTCATTGCGTGTGGATAATTCTGGGGTATCAAGTCTAGAGTAAACAGAATGTCCATCTACTTTGAGAAGTTGTATTCTATTGGAAAGAGAAGACTTGCAAGCCATGCCTGCCATTGTTTGGATGGTTTATCTGCTTCTGGAGGGCACCTTCACCTGAGATTTGCATCAAGGGCATCTCCTGGGTCTCTGGAGACAAGCAGTACATTGTTTAGCCTTTGGAGCCCAGTCGGTAGAGATAAGGTTGGGTAATTCACTGGAAGATAGCTAATGTAATGCCAATATTTTAAAAGGGCTCTAGAAATGATCCTGGCAATTACAGACCGATAAGTCTAACGTCCGTACTGGGCAAATTAGTTGAAACAAAAGTAAAGAATAAAATTGTCAGGCACATAGAAGAACCTAAATTGCTGGACCAAAGTCAGCATGGTTTCTGTTAAGGGAAATCATGTCTTACTAATGACTACCCCTGATTATCCTGGCTAATAGCTATCGATGAACCTATCCTCCATGAACTTATCTAATTCTTTTTGGAACCTCAAGAATCAGAGAGGTAGCCGTGTTAGTCTGGAATAGCAGAGGTAACAAAGAGTCCTGTGGCACCTTAAAGACTAACTAAAGTATTGAAGCATAAGCTTTTGTGGGCTAATACCCACTTCGCCGGATGCAAGCAGTGGGTATTAGCCCACAGAAGCTTATGCTTCAATACTTTAGTTAGTCTTTAAGGTGCCACAGGACTCTTTGTTACTTTTGGAACCTTGTTATAGTTTTGGACTTCATGATGCATAATGGAATGAACACCTTCTCCCTTTTCCCCCTGCCTGTCCGTTTGATCCTGCTCTATACCAATATTACAGTCATGGGATTTATGTCCCTGAATCTCTGTGATGCCAATTAAATGATATTTGAGTGGATGTGTTAAGACTTCCAGTTCTTCCTGGTTATTGTCCACACTCCTCGCATTTGTTTATAGATATTTACAAGGTGGGGCAGATTCCCCCACTGATTTCCTTTTCTTGCTCTTATGACCCTGTTGTAATTTGGCATTTCCCCCGGTCTCTTCCCAACAAACAGCCTTCCTTTATCTCCAGTCTGAATTTGTCTAGCTTCAACTTGCAGCCAGTGGATCTTGTTACACCCTTGTCTGCTGGACTGAAGAGCCTCCAATTTCTGTTCCTCATGTGGGCATTTCACTCACCCAGTTTAGATCCTAGGAGTAGCTTTAGGGAAATCAGAACATTTTAAACTAGATTATCCTAGTTTAAATAACCTTATCAGTGGTGGAAGGGATAGCTCAGTGGTTTGAGTATTGGCCTCCTAAACACAGGGTTGTGAGTTCAATCCTTGAGGGGACCATTTAGGAATATGGGGCAAAAATAGGGATTGGGCCTGCTTTGAACAGGAGTTTGCAGTAGATGATCTCTTGAGGTCCCTTCCATCTCTGAGATTCTATGATCCTCCCACTGCATGTAGCAGTGTAACTCCATTGGCTTCTCATTTTCACCAATGTAAGTGAGATGAAAATCAGGTTCTTCAGTACCATGAAAAATGTTCAGTCTTGTCCCTGGTGGCCCGATTTTATAAGCACTGCCAGCGTGTGAATAGGCCAAGTCCATCCTTGGCCTTACAGTGGTTTTACTCCACTGACTCAGAGCTATTCCTGATTTACACTAGAGCAAGTGAGAGGAGGTGCAGGCTCATTGACCCCTTGGGGTTTGGCATACAGCTTTCTACAGGTTATCTAGTAGGCACGTTAGTGACATCATCTTGTTGCCCTATATTTTCTTGGTACCACTGTGACAGGCAGACTAAAAAGGTCCAGAACCAAGTTCAGTTCAATTGAAAGAAGCATCCAGAATTTCAGATGCTGCTCAGAAATTAATCCAAACTAAGATGACCTCTTGAGCCTGCAAACTTGGTTGATCATCATAGAATCAAAGAATATTAGAGTTGGAGGGGACCTCAGGAGGTATCTTATCCAACCCCCTGCTCAGAGCGGGACCAACCCCAACTAAATCAACCCAGCCAGGTCCTTGTCAAGCTTGACCTTAAAAACCTCTAACCACCCCCTCCCCAGGTAATCCATTCCAGTGCTTTACCACCCTCCTAGGGAAAATGTTTTTCCTAATATCCAACCTAAACCACCCCCACTGCAACTTGAGACCATTACTCCTTGTTCTGTCATCTGGTACCACTGAGAACAGTCTAGATCCATCCTCTTTAGAACCCCCTTTCAGGTAGTTGAAAGCAGCTATCAAATCTCCCCTCAGTCTTCTCTTCTGTAGACTAAATAACCCCAGGTCCCTCAACCTCTCCTTGTAGCCATTGATCATCCTATACTCCCTGAACTTATCAGTTACACCCTTTGTCAATCATTTATAAGTGAAATCTTAATATAAAATCTGACTCAGAGTTTAGAAAATGGGATTCATGATATTGAAGCACAAATCTAGGCAAATGTGAATTGTTTGATGACAGAGTTCCAGTCTGCTCTAACAACTACAGCTATGCAAATAGTGGAAAGAAATGGTGATATAAATATTCATTCCAATTGAGAGTGAATTTTGATTCACACCATTTCATGGCCTTTTGGCTTTCACTTTCTGTGAACATTCAGAGCATGAGAATTCACTCTAGTATAAAGTTCTAATGAAAAGAAAACGTAGTTCAAATGCTGAAATGTTTGCCTGAAGCAAAGTTCAGAGGTACATTTGATTGTAAAAATTGTATTTTAAGATGTATTTGCTAGTTACCTCAGTCATCCAAGCAAGGAACAGAAACAACGGCAACTGTAAGTAAAAGGATTTTTTTTTTTTTTTTTAGAAAGCAAGCATGATTACAAAATTAAACAAGGAGTAAGACTTTCTCTACATTTTATTATGTTGCCTCTGGACAAAACAACTCAATAGCTAAAACTTATTAAATTCAATTTTAATGAAGTGCCTTGGTAGTTATACAGACTACTGACTTATCACTTTCTTGAGTGCCACATTACTAAAGAACGTTAGCAGAACTAGAAGCTCATAGAATGAGGGCAGTCTATATTCTCACAGTTTCCACAACTTTTGTTGATTCTTACAAGGAAAACTGCATTGGTCGCTGCTGGCTAGAAAATCAGCTGAGGGAACTCATTCTTTGTCTCTTTCTCTTCTTTGGTAAATTGATGAGGAATCTCTTTTCCTTCCTCTTCAGGCAGGAAGTACATTATCATTGTACTATTTCCACAAGAAGGAAGTGGTCCGAGAGTGGAGGAGAGCAGGATGTAACAGGACATTCATTTGGCCACTTGTCTATAGGTACTGATTCTGAACTCAGTGGCAGAGCTCCCATGCACCAAATGGAGAGGAATCAGACCAAGAGAGAAAGAAGTTTTCCTGGTGGATGAGGGGCAAACACATCTGTCCTGGAGACAAAGACTGAACCAAGATAGAGACAAGGAGTTGACCCCACACAGTGGTAGGACTATGCATCCCAATGAAATGGCAGCTCCAAAATCAGTCTCACTGACTCTTACTTTTAACCTTGCTGGGTCTGATCCAAAGCTCATTAAAGTCAATACAAGTCTTTCAGTTGACTCCTCTAGACTCTGAAGGAGGCCATAGAGCTGCTCCACGGTAGGTCTGGGATTTTTAGCATGCTTCAGCTAGCCTCTTCCTCCACTTTCCTTGCATTCTGTGCCGCGTGAGCCCTGGCAGCCATTTCCTGTCTTCTGGCTCATCACAGACAAACCAGAGTGGTCTGCTTACAGGGGAAGCAGTACGAGTGGCACACCCCTGGAGTACTAGGGCCTGAGGCTCTGCCACACAGCACGTCCCTGACGGGGTAGTTCACCTATCTGCAATAACGTCTAGGATCTCTGACCGGTCATACAGAGGCACAGAGACATCTCTTTTTTCTACATTTGGTTATTTTTATTCCATAATCTCAGCTAGAAGAATTCATTCATTCATAGAATTCTATTTATTTTGCATGGAATATTTCCCACACCTTAGATTGGGATCTGTGTTAGAGAGTCAGGGCTCAGCCCTACAGTCCACAGAGAGGCAAAACTGGGCTGCATGGGAGTTTTGCATGTGTGGGAGAATTAGCGCTGCTTCATGCCATGTCAGAAACGAGACAGCTAACTCTGTCTAGTTTTTCTCAAATGAATCATAGACTCATAGAAGATTTGGATTGGAAGAGACCTCAGGAGGTATCTAATCCAACCCCCTGCTCAAAGCAGGACCAACCCCAACTAAATCATCCCAGCCAGGGCTTTGTCAAGCCTTAAAAACCTCTGAGGATGGAGATTCCACCACCTCCTAGGTAACCCATTTCAGTGCTTCACCACCCTCCTAATCTCCCCCACTGCAACTTGAGACCATTACTCCTTGTTCTGTCATCTGCCACCACTGAGAACAGCCAAACTCCATCTTCTTTGGAACCCCATTTCAGGGGGTTGAAGGATGCTTTAAAGTCCCCCTGGGTCTTCTCTTCTGCAGACTAAACAAGCCCAGTTCCTTTCTGCAGTGAGGTGCCCAAAACTGGACACAGTGATCCAGATGTGGCCTCAACAGTGCCGAATAGAGGGGAATAATTACTCCCCTCGATCTGCTGGCAATTCTCCTACTAATACATCCAATATGCCATTGCCCTTCTTGGCAACAAGGACACACTGTTGACTCATATCCAGCTTCTCGTCCACTGTAACCCCTAGGTCCTTTTCTGCAGAACTGCTGCTTAGTCAGTCGGTCACTAGTCTGTAGTGGCGGATGGGATTTTTCCTTCCTAAATCCAGGACTCTGCACTTCTTCTTGTTGAACCTCATCATATTTCTTTTGGCCCAATCCTCTAATTTTTTTAGGTCACTCTGGACCCTTTCATACCCTCAAGCATATCTACCTCTCCCCCCAGCTTAGTGTCACCTGTGAACTTGCTTAGGGTGCAATTCATCTCATTATCCAGATCATTAGTAAAGATGTCTAACAAAATCAGCCCCAGGACCGACCCCCGAGGCACTCAAGAGAGTTGGGTAATTTTCAAAGCACACTAAAAGGAAGGGAAAGAATACTATGTCTGTAAAGTGTTAATATATGTGTAATTTTCTCAGTCATGGAAGAAGAATGAAGCTCCTTAAGAGACTGGATTGTTACCATGAAAATTACCCCATGGTTGCACAGGTTTTATTTTTAAATACGGAGAAGAAGCACTGGTAAAGACATACCTGATTGTGTTGGACATTGGCATCCCAGAGTGTTCAAGTAGCTTCCCCCTATGAGAACAGAACCTCTGCTACCTCGAAGAGGATAGGAGCAAAGCAGTAGGGATCACAGTGCTCATGCTAATCTGCCAATAAATTACTGGCGACAGTGTTTGACTTTGCTTTGTTTTATCAGCACCTCCTAGCTAGAACCTGCACGGCCCCTAGAGAACCAGCTGCCAGCAGGCCGGTGATCTGACTAAATTACACAAAGGGATTATGGTGCCTGGAGTGGGATTACCCAGGCGTTTGATGTAAATCGTGTGCTCAAGTGCTTGGCTGGGCTAGGGACTGGAGTGGGATTAATTTTTGAGGCCTCCAGAACAAATAGTAGTAATAGTAGTAGGCAGCATTGCTCTGAAACATTCACCATATGCAGAGTCCTGCAGAAGCCAGGCAGTGAGCAGCACGTGATGTAAGCAAGTATGGTGGCCCTTGAAGGCCAGGCCAGGCCCAGAGGGCCTGTTGCAGGGCCCCAGTCTCATTAAAGGCCGGTCTTCTGCGGGCTGTAGGCCTCGGGACAGGCCGACTGAACAAAGCCAACCGTGAAGGAGGGAGCAGGATATAAGAGAGCGTTCAGGTCTCATCCGGGGAGAGATTGGATAGATCAGCAGCTGGGAGGGAAGCGCTTCAGAGCTGGGATTGGAGCCCCAAAGGCAGGCCAACATGGGAAGTGGCCTTGGGTGCCAGAGAGAGGGACAGTTTGGACCTGGAGAGAGGCATCCTCTTTGCAGTATGTGGCCCGAGTGGCAAAGGCCCTGGTTTTCTCCATGGTGACCCCAGCGTAGGGGAAAGGACTTTAGTCCAAGGGAGAATTATCTGCTGGGTTTCTTGCACTGTCACAAACCCAAGCATACAAAAGTCATGAATCAGAGGCCTAAAAGCGTCAACATGTTTTAAATCATAAATGCGGGGACTGTTTTTGGCGTCTACTCTGAGCCTTCAGGTCAGGCCACATTTTCAAACTTTCATCAGCACCCGTGGTGGTGGTTTAGAAAAGGAAGCAGGAATTTGACTGCAGTATTGAAGCCAGGGCTTCAAGGAACACACTAAATATTGAGAGACTCGCAATACAATTGCTGGGCTTGCTGTGCACTTGGATTTCATTTACCCCAGAAGGGGGCAAGTTTTATTTTGGACTGAGGGTCGGGGCCTCCAATCTCCCCACCTGCTCAGAGTCAATGTCTGCGGGGGAAGTGAGGGACGGTGACGCCCCTGTCCAGGGCCTGAGTCAGCAGACCCAGTCTCACGTAGCCACGTCAGAGCCAGAGTCAATGGGGAGTCCATGCACTACATCCCACCCAGCTGCTCCATCAAGGCTAACTGAGGCCTTGTCTGGGCTTGAGAAACGTACGCGGAGAACTCAGTGACCTGCAAGCTCCTTGTTCCGAGGCACACCTGCTGCACGGTGAGGGTCAGGGAGGGCACTACCAGTGCGACTTCACCGCTTGTACCAGAAGAACGTTTTGGGGTGAACCTGACTGTACGCCAGTGGGAATATCACACGCTGGCACGGCTGATGCCCCGTGGCTCTGGCAGCTCCCTCGGCTGTTTTCCCCCTGAATCCTTCACCTGCCTGCATCTGTGCCCCTATCCAGATTCCCTCCCCTATACCCATGTCCGTCCGGTGTGAGCACACTCAAACTGTGCGCCAGGACACTGAGAGTTACGAAGGTTTTCCACAAAGGGTCTGTGACGGGGCGCCACTCCCCACGCTGGCGCCTCCTGCTGGTCATCTCGGAAATCAGCTTTGCAGGTCAGTAACCTACTCCCGGTGGTACCTCACCTGCCGTCACTTCTGCTCCCGGACCCACATCACTCCAAGGACGCAGTGTCCTCTTCACGACACAGCCCTCTAGCCATGCCATGGTCTGCACTGCCCCCAGTGCTGCAGGCCACCTATCTGGCCACTTCCTCAATGGTGAGTGGGGTGGAATATGGGCCTGCCCACTACTCTGTCTCATGGCCTAGGGACCTGGTCGATGGCAACCATGTGCTGCTTCCCCTCCAAACCCCCAGTCTATTTCCTTGGGCCACGTCTCTGTGCCCCCCAGCACCCTCTTCAATTAGCTCTCTCGCTTCCCTGGTCCCTGCTAGTAGCACTGCTCTGTCCAGAGCGCTGGCACTCCTTCCTCTTCCTAGGTACTTGGTCTTCCCTCTGTGAGCTCCAGGTGGCTACTAATCCTGCTCTGCTCTGCAGCCGCTTCCCCCCTTATTGGCTATTTTTTGTGCATCCTCCCAGGAGCTCTATTAACCACAGACAGGCCAGTGTGGGGCAGAAACCCTATCCTAGGGTCATAAAAGGAGAAGACAGAGCTCCATTCACTGTGCCACATCTTGTGCCCATTCAGTGGAAGCAGCAATGGGATGGAGCGGATGGGAGATAATAGAACACCGCTAGTTGGCACAACAGAGTGACACAGTGGAGTTGCAGCTGAAGTTTTTAATTTCCTTGCTTTTGTGAGTTTAGACTGATCCTTAATCCTTTTTAAAAATTGCACAACATTAATATTTGTAAAAAACTTTACTGATTTAATTTGCCTTCTCACTGCTACATGGTGATGACTCACTATCACTAGACTATTGTTCACAGTGTGCAACAGTGAGAAGTGGCGTTTGTCACAGCAATTTCATTAGTCTGGTTTATATCTTGATATAGAATATCAATATATTAACATTTCCACGGTAAAATGGGGCTTGTAATTAACAGATCTCTAAATAGCAATGACATAGCAATATATTCCTCTGTGAAACCGTCAAGCAGCAGCTATAGTCTTTCAGTAATTAAAATGGATTCAATACTTAGCATTTTTCTACTACAAAGCAAATTAAAAAATCAGTAATGAAGAGGGGAAAACTGAGAACTATTTCCTCAGCTGCTTTGACTTTGATAAGTGGAAATGTTTAACATGGATTATGAATCTAATGAACCTTTCTGAAGTTCTCTATACTTATTTGGATTGTATGTTCTTGGGGAGGGACTATCTTTCTGTGGTATTTGTACAGCCACTAGTACCAAGGGACTGATGTCTCTATGCGCTACCACAACCTACACAAATGAAATGCAGACGATATGTACATCATCCTGTGCTTTGGAGATACTTCTCCACTGCTCACACAGGTCCCCATTCTCCACATTTAGTCATGGAGATGCCTTCTAAGCTTTCTAAAGATTCCCTCCCAACTTGTCAATTCTGTAAAGTCTTGACGTTCTCACCAATTGTGCAATTGCTGGACTATTTCTTGGTGTTGTCTGTTGTGTGGTTTCTCTGGAATCCATGTCTCTCTTTGGCTGCTCTTATCGGTTTTGTAGCAGATTATTTATTTGTGCTACAGATGGTATTTGTGCTAACAAAAGTATTGAAGCATAAGCTTTCGTGCGCTGATACCTACTTCATTGGAGGCATGCATCTGCTTATGCTTCAATACTTTTGTTAGCCTTTAAGGTGCCACAGGACTCTTTGTCCCTTCTGAAGATCCAGACTAACATGGCTACCCCTCTGATTACTGACAGGGATGTGTTTAGTCTTTTGAGTCCGTACAAATGGTGAGAAACAGCATCTGGGGTGGAACCCACACCCCACTGAAGTTAAGGGGAGTTTTCCTATTGATTTCAATGGTGTGAGGGTTTCACCCCAATACTCGGGACAATTCACCAGTTTGATCCTAAATGCCAGGGAAGTTTCAGTAACAAACAAAAGTGATGGCAACAAACTGGATAAATACAAACCGGGGAAGGGCTCCAGTGGGAAAAGCCCACTCTGAGCTGGCCAGTGATTTGTCCTGACGCAGCTAGAACACAACCTCATTCTCTGGGCAGCACTGTCAGTAATGCGCCCAGGCGGATACCGGGCGTGCTCAGAACTAAGGACATCCGGGCTATGACCACAGCTTGTTTTTAGAGGTAAAGTAGCTCCATGATTCATAAAGGAAACAATAAAGTGCAAGGAACCTGTTAGATCCCCTCCTCCCTCCGGCCACCCAGCAATACAGCCTATAACCAGAGCACATCCAATGAGCTCCAGTACAATCTATAGCTCTTTAACACTGGGGTATGTTTGGCCCTCTGCCCATGCAAGGTCTTTGCTCCCTCCCTCCACCTCATCCTCAGGTAGGAGGGCAAAGGGATCATATGAGTTATGAATCACCATGGAGCTAGAAGGGCAGACATGGCACTGAACACCACCTTGCCCGGTACCACCCGGTGAGCCCGAAGGGCCAGCCAGAGGATGCTGCATTTTTACACCTCGATGTGCTTGGTGACGGGATGTAATTAATGCATTAAATGTCACTGAGAGAGACGGTTTACCATGTAATTACTCGCTGATGTTGTCGAAGTGGCCTTTCTGCATGACGGCTTGAGAAGGGAGACGGGAGAGCGAAATGGTCTGAGAACATCTAAGGCACAATATCTAAAAGGGAAGGGACTGGTTGCCTCCTTAATCTCTGAACGAAGCTGCAAAATACTGTACAGCTCACCCAACAGGATTCAAACACACTTCACACGTCGTGACACAGTGACTGAGGCATTGCAATAATTAGGCATCAGAATTACACTGTGAGGAATTAACGGGAATGTAACTGTTTTGTTCTTACACGTAACTTTAACTCGGGGTTGGGGGAGGGGGGTGCCAGGCATTTCAAATGAGACAGAGCAACAGTGTTTTTTCTAAAGTATGTATGTCGTTAACACTGAGGCTAATTAACCATTGGCCCAGCTTCCCTGAGGGGGACCTGAATTCTGTCATGGGAACTTTGAGCTCAGGACTGGCCGATTTCCCAAATGAGATGCTCTCGCTGCTCCAGCAGCGTTCGATGAATCCCCCACTGGCTGAGGGAAGTTCCCTGGCCTGTGTTCTGCGGGCAGCTCTGTGGGTTTGTGTGTGAAGATGGGGAGAGCTTCTTTTCAAACCATGATGGTGTTTTTCCTTAGGCCCCACATAATGCAGCTCACGCAGCCCTGGCAGTCCAGAGCTCCCCAACCACAGCCCTGGCCGCGCACACCAGAGCAACGGCTCCAGAAAGCTGATCACAATGACTCTCTATGCCCAGGGGTGAGCCCAGGCCCCACACCATCCTCAGCATTGCCATGCACAGCCAGCGCCTCAGCCGGTGTCGCTCCATCACAGAACCCCAGGATCTCAGGGTGGGAAGAGACCTCAGGAGCTCATCTAGTCCAATCATCTAGTCGATTTGTCGTCCACTATAACACCCAGGCTCTTGTCAGCAGTACTTCCTCTAAGCCAGTTATTCTCCATTTTGTAGTCTTGGAATCGATTTTTTTTCCTAAGTGTTGTGCTTTGCAGGGTAGGATTAGAATTCAGAATGAGCTTGACAAGTTGGAGAATTGGTCTGAAGTCAACCAGATGAAAGTCAGCAAAGACAAGTGCAAAGTTCTCAGCTCCCTCCTCACTCTTCCCTACCCCTGCTATCTCCTGTGCCTGGAAGCTCGGTGCCTTTCGAAAACATCCTCTGGCAGGAACTCTTCCAGTCTCTCCTCTGGTCCCACCCTGAGCTCCCCCTTCTGGGGGTTGGTTGTACTAGTGACCTGGGTCACGTTAGAACATGTGTTAGCCGACAACACAGGCTGTGGTGTTTAACATCGTGTCAACTGGTTGCAGTTTACCCAAGTATCCTTGACCATGCTTGGGGTGAAAACCTGGCCCCACTGAAATCAATGGAAAAAATGCCATTGGCTTCGGTGGTGCAGGATCTCGCTCTAAGTGTCTCACATGGTGTTAGCTAGTATTGGTTTGAACATGACCTCTTCATCTAGGGAAGATGAACCCCTTTTCTGCCTCCAGCCCCTTCCTTGTCCCCCGGTCCCATCCATTTGCTTCTTCTCTCCCTCACCTTTCAGCACTCTCTCTGCTGTTATTAGCATTACACTCATTCGTATTCCTCATTTTATTTACTCATGATCTCTATTCCTGTAGCACCAAGGAGCCCGAGTTGTGGCCACGACCCCTTTGAATTAGATGTTGCACCAGCCCAGAAGAGGAAGCTGACAATCGACGTGTAAGACAGAAAATAACAGCTGATCATAGACAGACAGGGGAGTACAGATGAACAGTGAGCACAAACTCCTACAGCCTGCCTGCTCCACCCTCACGCCAACAACGCTTTACTTTACTACTTCAATAACGATCTCCCCCAGCTACGGCGAAGGGCTTCTCCTCTGTGGTTATTGGGGTATGTTACCGGGGGCGCCATGTGAAGTCCTGTTACCAAGGAGAGTGAGCTGGCTGCTGCACCAGGCACCGGGCCGAGGAGGAATTCATACAAGAGGGAACAGGTTTCCATCTCCAAAGAATCCCTACACCAGGGCTGATGAGCCTAGTACAGTGAAACTTATAGTCACACGTCTGTGTCTCTCCTGGGAAAAATCAATCCACCCCCCCCCCCCACCAATTCACATGATCTGGCCATCCTGGGAGTTTCTAAGCACCACACCAGTAAGGCTGCAGAGTGAGACCAGTGAATCCAGATGGTGAGTGAGGTCTTTGCCATGTTCCTGTGTTGTGTTAGCACCGGTTTCCTTTTTCTGGTGTGCACATGAAATATTACTCTGTGTATCACCCATCGCTGTGTGTATCACCCAAAGCTCTGTGTATGATCAATCGCTCTGTGTATCACCCATCACTCTGTGTATGATCCATCGCTCTGTGTATCACCCATCAGTCTGTGTATCACCCATCGCTCTGTGTATCACCCATCAGTCTGTGTATCACCCATCGCTCTGTGTATCACCCATCAGTCTGTGTATCACCCATCGCTCTGTATATGACCCATCGCTCTGTGTATCACCCATTGCTGTGTGTATCACCCAACGCTCTGTGTATGATCCATCGCTCTGTGTATCACCCATCAGTCTGTGTATCACCCATCGCTCTGTGTATCACCCATCGCTCTGTATATGACCCATCGCTCTCTGTATCACCCATTGCTGTGTGTATCACCCAACGCTCTGTGTATCACCCATTACTCTGTGTATGATCCATCGCTCTGTGTATCACCCATCGCTCTGTGTATCACCCAACGCTCTGTGTATCACCCATCATTCTGTGTATCACCCATCACTCTGTGTATCACCCATTGCTGTGTGTATCACCCAACGCTCTGTGTATCACCCATCGCTCTGTGTATCACCCATCAGTCTGTGTATCACCCATCACTCTGTGTATCACCCATCGCTCTGTGTATCACCCATCACTCTGTGTATGATCCATCGCTCTGTGTATCACCCATCAGTCTGTGTATCACCCATCGCTCTGTGTATCACCCATTGCTGTGTGTATCACCCAACGCTCTGTGTATGTTCCATCGCTCTGTGTATCACCCATCACTCTGTGTATGATCCATCGCTCTGTGTATCACCCATCGCTCTGTGTATCACCCATCAGTCTGTGTATCACCCATCGCTCTGTATATGACCCATCGCTCTGTGTATCACCCATTGCTGTGTGTATCACCCAACGCTCTGTGTATCACCCAACGCTCTGTGTATCGCCCATTGCTGTGTGTATCACCCAACGCTCTGTGTATGATCCATCGCTCTGTGTATCACCCAACGCTCTGTGTATCACCCATCACTCTGTGTATCACTCATCAGTCTGTGTATCACCCATTGCTCTGTGTATCACCCATTGCTGTGTGTATCACCCAACGCTCTGTGTATGATCCATCGCTCTGTGTATCACCCAACGCTCTGTGTATCACCCATCGCTCTGTGTATCACCCATCAGTCTGTGTATCACCCATTGCTCTGTGTATCACCCATCAGTCTGTGTATCACCCATCGCTCTGTATATGACCCATCACTCTGTGTATCACCCATTGCTGTGTGTATCACCCAACGCTCTGTGTATGATCCATCGCTCTGTGTATCACCCATCAGTCTGTGTATCACCCAACGCTCTGTGTATCACCCATCGCTCTGTGTATCACCCATCAGTCTGTGTATCACCCATCGCTCTGTATATGACCCATCGCTCTGTGTATCACCCATTGCTGTGTGTATCACCCAACGCTCTGTGTATCACCCAACGCTCTGTGTATGATCCATCGCTCTGTGTATCACCCATCAGTCTGTGTATCACCCATCGCTCTGTGTATCACCCATCACTCTGTGTATCACCCATTGCTGTGTGTATCACCCAACGCTCTGTGTATCACCCATCGCTCTGTGTATCACCCATCAGTCTGTGTATCACCCATCAGTCTGTGTATCACCCATCGCTCTGTGTATCACCTATCAGTCTGTGTATCACCCATCAGTCTGTGTATCACCCATCACTCTGTGTATCACCCATCAGTCTGTGTATCACCCATCGCTCTGTGTATCACCCATCAGTCTGTGTATCACCCATCGCTCTGTATATGACCCATCGCTCTGTGTATCACCCATTGCTGTGTGTATCACCCAACGCTCTGTGTATCACCCAACGCTCTGTGTATGATCCATCGCTCTGTGTATCACCCATCAGTCTGTGTATCACCCATCGCTCTGTGTATCACCCATCAGTCTGTGTATCACCCAACGCTCTGTGTATCACCCATCACTCTGTGTATCACCCATTGCTGTGTGTATCACCCAACGCTCTGTGTATCACCCAACGCTCTGTGTATGATCCATCGCTCTGTGTATCACCCATCAGTCTGTGTATCACCCATCGCTCTGTGTATCACCCATCAGTCTGTGTATCACCCAACGCTCTGTGTATCACCCATCGCTCTGTGTATCACCCATCAGTCTGTGTATCACCCATCACTCTGTGTATCACCCATCGCTCTGTGTATCACCCATCACTCTGTGTATGATCCATCGCTCTGTGTATCACCCATCAGTCTGTGTATCACCCATCGCTCTGTGTATCACCCATTGCTGTGTGTATCACCCAACGCTCTGTGTATGTTCCATCGCTCTGTGTATCACCCAACGCTCTGTGTATCACCCATCAGTCTGTGTATCACCCATCGCTCTGTATATGACCCATCGCTCTGTGTATCACCCATTGCTGTGTGTATCACCCAACGCTCTGTGTATCACCCAACGCTCTGTGTATCACCCAACGCTCTGTGTATGATCCATCGCTCTGTGTATCACCCAACGCTCTGTGTATCACCCATCACTCTGTGTATCACTCATCAGTCTGTGTATCACCCATTGCTCTGTGTATCACCCATTGCTGTGTGTATCACCCAACGCTCTGTGTATGATCCATCGCTCTGTGTATCACCCAACGCTCTGTGTATCACCCATGGCTCTGTGTATCACCCATCAGTCTGTGTATCACCCATTGCTCTGTGTATCACCCATCAGTCTGTGTATCACCCATCGCTCTGTATATGACCCATCACTCTGTGTATCACCCATTGCTGTGTGTATCACCCAACGCTCTGTGTATGATCCATCGCTCTGTGTATCACCCAACGCTCTGTGTATCACCCATCGCTCTGTGTATCACCCATCAGTCTGTGTATCACCCATCAGTCTGTGTATCACCCATCAGTCTGTGTATCACCCATCGCTCTGTGTATCACCCATTGCTCTGTGTATCACCCATCAGTCTGTGTATCACCCATCGCTCTGTGTATGATCCATCGCTCTGTGTATCACCCAACGCTCTGTGTATCACCCATCACTCTGTGTATCACTCATCAGTCTGTGTATCACCCATTGCTCTGTGTATCACCCATTGCTGTGTGTATCACCCAACGCTCTGTGTATGATCCATCGCTCTGTGTATCACCCAACGCTCTGTGTATCACCCATGGCTCTGTGTATCACCCATCAGTCTGTGTATCACCCATTGCTCTGTGTATCACCCATCAGTCTGTGTATCACCCATCGCTCTGTATATGACCCATCACTCTGTGTATCACCCATTGCTGTGTGTATCACCCAACGCTCTGTGTATCACCCATCAGTCTGTGTATCACCCATCAGTCTGTGTATCACCCATCAGTCTGTGTATCACCCATCGCTCTGTGTATCACCCATTGCTCTGTGTATCACCCATTGCTCTGTGTATCACCCATTGCTGTGTGTATCACCCAACGCTCTGTGTATGATCCATCGCTCTGTGTATCACCCAACGCTCTGTGTATCACCCATGGCTCTGTGTATCACCCATCAGTCTGTGTATCACCCATCGCTCTGTGTATCACCCATCAGTCTGTGTATCACCCATCGCTCTGTGTATCACCCATTGCTCTGTGTATCACCCATCAGTCTGTGTATCACCCATCGCTCTGTGTATCACCCATCAGTCTGTGTATCACCCATCGCTCTGTGTATCACCCATCGCTCTGTGTATCACCCAACGCTCTGTATATGACCCATCGCTCTGTGTATCACCCATCAGTCTGTGTATCAGGTTTCTCGCAAAGGCCCAATCATTGACTCCGTCCAGCGGTGACCATTTACCTCCTTTCTTCACCAGCTCCTCCCTGGTTCCCCTTTCTCACCCAGCGTGTGTGTGTGCCAGCCCCTCCAGGCACTGAGCCACTTTGCTTTAATTTTAATTTCTGCTTTATGAATGCTGCAGTGTCCTAGATACTTTTATGAGATGGGCACTTTATATGCAGATGAAATAATAAATACTCATGAAAATCTTGAAGCAAAGGCTTGCAAAGAAAGATTTATGCAATATTATAGCCGGAGTACATAGAGTATTATGGCTACAGCATGCAATAGATTACACATCACTGTATTTGGAGTCAGCAATGAGGCAAAGTGGTGTATTCTTTCTTTATCGCTCAGTGTGACTAATATGCATAGAATAATTGAACTGGAGAGTGTAAATACTATCAGATACCCAAATAAACAATATGTTACAGCTGGACATTGTAAGTGTGGTCGTAATATCCATGTGATCGATTGCATTTATCATGCTTGTTTGCCTCGCCTACATGCGGCCCAGGAATCCAGCTCCCCTCAGAATATATTCTGACAATCTAGATGTCTAAGACACTTCAGACAGCTGAAATCATTCTGATGAAAAGGGTTTTAAATGAGCTAGTTATAAATTCCCTCCTATTGAGTCCTGAGTTGTTGGACTCATGGCATTCTAGCCAGATGAATACAAAAAATAGCTTCCATAAAATGGAAAACTTTCCTAAACTATTCTAGAATCCTCCTTCTGTATTGTATGTGACGTATGGTGTACGTGATTATTATCTGTGATAACACGCTCATGGCTTGACCCGTCGTGGGTCAGTCAGCCCTGCCGAATGCCTAGCACACATTTATGACATCATGATTACAGGTGTATATTCACAAACAAACAAAAACCTCCATTAAATAGCAGTAGAGGCTGCTCACCAACCTAAATTCAAAGATCAACCAATGAACAGCTGAGGTATTCAAGCAATTCACCACCACAATATAACTCTTCTCCATTTGCCACCTCCCCCCCCCCCCCGCAATTTACATTAACACAGTCCTCATAGTGTTCCTTCAACTTTGCTAACCCATAGATGCATCTAAAGAGCCATATCTGTAGAACCACACTCCTATGTCACCAAGAGTGGATTTGGCCCTACACTGCTGGCCATGTAAAATTCCATCTCTCCCCACAGAAGAGAGCATCTAGCAAAGGAATTCAGAGGTAGCCAGTATTCTTCACCCTGTGGGAAAGGAGGAATTTTAAAAGATCTAAGCCTGTCTGGAGTAAGTGTGATTCAAGTGAGTGAAGGTTAGAATAGCATTTACCTTTCCAGTCAATGACTTCCAAGGGTTTAAAGTTCAAAATGTAACATTGCATCAACATAAAGTTTCATATTTAGTTGCAATAGTAAAAGTTTTTGCCCTACATTTGAAAGAAAAAAGCAGCTTCTGGTTGGCTAAACAGACAACGGCTATATTTTTGTGTTCAAAATTCTCGTTAGATCAAAATTAATATAATTGCTTCAAATAGGCTCTAATCCTAATACATCAACTATAACAATAATTTGAGCTGATGGTGCATTAGGCCCCAGCACCGAGATAAAAGCTAGAGACAGTCTATGCGAATATGTGCTTGCCTCAAAGTATAATTTTTTAAATTGCTAATTACTTGATATTTTGCATTTTGCAGATAAAGTCCCTATTTCTCATCCCTGCAAAAGCATTTCAGAAGATTAATTAGCTCTTCATTAATAAATAATTAAGTATTTTATCTGCTCATTGCCCAAAAGCAATTGTAAATTTGATGTTACTAATTTGATGTCCTGCGAACGGCACTGCTTGAAGAATTCAGTGTAAATCAGGCTTATGATATATTTGCTGCAGTTTGCTTGTCTCTCATTTCCTTTTAATTGTTGCAAACTATCATCTAGTTACATGAATTATATGCACCGTCAGAGAAAACAACAGGGCCAGCATTCAGCATTCAGCCTTTCCATAGGGGAATTGACCATGCACTGTGCTGCAAGGGAGAGCAGGGATCACGGAAGGGCCATTGCAGAAGGGGTCATGAGTCTGAGTGGATACAACGCTGGGAGGGTGGAGCCCCCGGTGCTGCACTTCTGCACTGGGCCCGGCCATCCTCAGGCGTGGTCATGTCAGCACAGAGCCAGCAGGGAAATGGGGTAGGTAGCCCATAAGGCTAGGTTGCCTTTATTATATTCGCTGCTTTCCATTATATGCAGCAGTAATGCAAGGAACCTCCAGACCTCTATCCAGCCCCCACAACAAGAAGGATGTGGACAAATTGGAGAGAGTCCAGTGGAGAGCAACAAAAATGATTACGGGGCTGGAGCACATGACTTACAAGGAGAAACTGAGGGGACTGGACTTCTTTAGTCTGCAGCAGAGAAGAATGAGGAGAGATTTGATAGCAGCCTTCAACTACCTGAAAGGGGGTTTGAAAGTGGATGGAGCTTGGCTGTTCTCAGTGGTAGCAGATGACAGAACAAGGAGTAATGGTCTCAAGCTGCAGTGGGGGAGGTCTAGGTTGGATATTAGGAAAAACCCTTTTTCCTAGGAGGTTGGTGAAGCACTGGAATGGGTTCCCTAGGGAGGTGGTGAATCTCCTTCCTTAGAGGTTTTTAAGGTCAGGCTTGACAAAGCCCTGGCTGGGATGATTTAGTTGGGGATTGGTCCTGCTGTGAGCAGGGGTTGGGGCTAGATAGCTCCTGAAGTATCTTTCTGTGATTAGCTTCAGCAGTTAGCATAGGGCTTGGGGCCTATGAACTTTGAACAGATAAATGGCCCAGCTGAAAACCCCAATTACTGGGGAGCTGAAAATAGAAGAAGAAGTTCTGACTACAGTTACATGATCCAACAAGAGACAAAGAGTCTTGTAGCACCTTATAGACTAACAGATTTTAGGGATCATGAGCTTTCGTGGGCTAAAATCTGTTAAGTCTATAAGGTGCTACAAGACTCTTTGTTGGTTTTGCAGATCTAGACTAACATGGCTACACCTCTGATACTATGATCCAACAAGTGTGTTAGTGCAACAAATTGATGTGCATAACAGGCACATGCTCTACACCCCAGATACCAACCACACGAGAGCCCTGGCAAAAAATTCACATGATAATAAGTTGAGCTCACTGATCCACTCACCTATAGGAGAAAGACACCACAACATCAGCAAGGTGAAAAAATACAATTAAGGAAAAGGGGGAAAATCCCCTACTGAATATGCATCAAACACAGAGGCGGCAGCGTAACATATTATAAAAGTGGCATCCCAGCCTCGGGGTGGTAGGAGACAGAGATGTCGCCCTTGGGAGGTTCCAGGATGACGGCCACTGGAGAAGGTGATGGTGATGAGGAAGCTGATGGCTAATGTTTCAGGTTGTTCTGCAGGGGCGGGTGTGAGTATCTGGCTGTGCAGAGGTATGGTCTGTAGTATCTCCAGCTCCCTTACTGAGCTGGGGTATTTGTGACTGTGCTAACTGTATTAATAACCTATATTGTAAAGATAGGGCAGTTCCTATCATTGAGTGTTCCACTGTGCAGAGCAGGGTTCTCAACTACAGAATAATTTCAATAATACTGGGCCTGATCTTGGGGCAAGAACTTGTCAACCCTCAGAGTGACAACTGGGGATCCTTCTGTCATCAATATAATCAATCCATGATCTGGAGGATGGGCTACAAGTCAGGGCCTGCTGTGCCTTTTGCAGCAGCATCTCTGGGCCTGAGCTATCTCACACAAACTCCTTGATTTCACTTTCAGAGCCTTTCACAGGCTGTTCCCATCCTGCTTATTGCTTCATAGAGTCCTAGATTCCAAGCCCAGAAGGGACCATTCTGATCAGCTAGTCTGACCTCCTGGACGACACAGGCCAGAGACCGGCCCCACAATAATTCTTACTGCAGAGCAGATCCCGCCATTTGCCGGGGCACCATCTCTGCTCCTTCCTGGCCCAGGGAGCACAGCCCGCAGAGCTACCCACCCGAGATCCCTCCTGTCTCGAGACTCCCCCAGACCCTCCCTGGGGTTCTGACCTGCTGTAATCGGGGTTTCCATGTGCACGGCTGCTGACATGGCCTCATGACACACGGTAAGAGTTGAAAACCACCTTAGCTTATTTTATTTTATTTTTTAAATCTTTAGGGACAGCTGCTACATTATGCTTTATGATTACAGAGGATGAGAAGCTGGATATGAGTGAACAGTCTGCCCTTGTTGCCAAGAAGGCTAAAGGCATTTTGGGCTCTATAAGTAGGGGCATTGCCAGCAGATCAAGGGACGTGATTGTTCCCCTTTATTCAACATTGGTGAGGCCTCATCTGGAGTACTGTGTCCAGTTTTGGGGCCCACACTACAAGAAGGATTTGGAAAAATTGGAAAGAGTCCAGAGAAGGGCAAGAAAAATTATTAGGGGCCTGGAGTGCATGACTTATGAGGAGAGGCTGAGAGAACTGGGATTGTTTAGTCTACAGAAGAGAAGACTAAGGGGAGATTTGATAGCTGCTTTCAATTACCTGAAAGGGGGTTCTAAAGAGAATGGATCTAGACTGTTCTCAGTGGTACCAGATGACAGAACAAGGAGTAGTGGTCTCAAGTTGCAGTTGGGAAGGTTTAGGTTGGATATTAGGAAAAACCTTTTCACTAGGAGGGTGGTGAAGCACTGGAATGGGTTCCCTAGGGAGGTGGTGGAATCTCCTTCCTTAGAGGTTTTTAAGGTCAGGCTTGATAAAGCCCTGGCTGGAATGATTTAGTTGGGGATTGGTTGTGCTTTAAGCAGGGGGTTGGACTAGATGATCTCCAGGAGTCCCTTCCAACCCTAATATGCTATGATTCTATTATTCTATGCTCAGTGCTAACAGCATGAAACAGCCAAGAGTCTCCTGTTTGCATGGGGATGTGACCTCCTGCTGAGAGGGGTTGTAAAAATAAACATATCACATACGTAACACAACATTCAAAATGACATTTCACCATTTTCTGAAATGAAAATTTTCCAAATGAGACATTTTGGGGAGTTTTGATTTCACAGGAAATGGCAACATTTTTTTTTCTCAGTTGGAACAAAAACATTTCAAAGTTCAACATTTTCCCTGGAACAGAAATTCCAGATTTTGACCAGCTCTAATGTGGATCGTTTTTTGACTTCACATAAGGGTTTGCTGATCTGAACAGGCTGAAGAACATTCTGCTAGGTCACGGCGGGGTGTCCTGGCAGGGGCAGATCCACAAACAAGGGGATGATGGGCATGAAGCAAATAGAACTGTGCTACTTGCCACTGGGTAACATGCCCACCTACAAGATGATGGGTCGGCAGTATGGTGAGGCCCTAAAAAGCCCTAAACTAACATCTATCTAGCCTGGCTAAGCTATGGGGCTCAGTGGTGGCAAAGTCTGCATGGGGTCCTTGATGAGTCAGGCCTGTTACCAAGGGCAGTAGAGGGGGAATGATGGGTGGGAGAACGAAGAAAAGAAAATTCTACATTGAAAGTCTGGAAAGGCTTCCAGCATGACTTCCCCCAGGCTCAGTAACAGTGCCCTGGGAAGAGGTGGGAGCTTCTTCACGTGGGATGCTTGAAACCAGGCTGACAAAGCTGTAAGGAAGGGTTAAGGCCTGTGTTGCATAACATGGCTGCCCATAAGAATAGGAGTTGGAAAAGACCAAGGAAGATGGAAGTGACTCCTAGGACTGTCAGTGGGACTTGCCTGGCCCTTTATGTGGTGTGCAGAGACACTAGGTCCAATCTGGCAGGATCCGGCCCACAGACACTAGGGTTAAACTGAATGTGCAATTCAATGAGAATTCTGAGCAAAGAAGTGGACAGCTGCATTACCCAGGGTACAAACAAGTGATAAGATTCCTGAGCTCATTTACTTTGCTTCATTACAAAGCTGCTCATAACAGCCATGGGGTAAGTTAGGAGATCAAGATTTTTGACCTAGAAAATAGTCAAAGAAAGCCAAAGGCAAAAGACTCAAAGTCAATGGTGCAAGAATAATATATGTTTCTAAAGGCTTTCAGACATATACAGCAGCTCTTTCCCCACAGTGTCGCCTCATTAAAATGCTAGCAATAACTGTGAAAGCTTGCAGAAATAGGGCATTTTAAAAGTATGTGTCGGCTATATATTTCCTCTTGTCTCCAACACTGTGATGTCCATAAGTGTAACATGAAAGAGAATCTAAAACAATTGTTACTAGAAAATATTTTCCTTTGTTATTAGCATGCAAGCATTCCACAATCAGCTGATCGGCCACGGTGATAGGCAAATAACTTCTTTTCTGTTGGCTCCTGGTCTGGAATCAGTGGTTGGAGGGTTCACGGTGATAGAAGCCGCTCAAACCTGAGATACCATCGTCCTGATTATACTGTCGCAGTCTGACTCTAGAGCCATAGTGTGTACGCAAAGGGCCAGATCCTGCTCTCATACCCGCTGGTGTCAATGTGAACCATCTCCTTGAAGCCAACGGAAGGACACAGTTTTGTACACTGCTGAAAGTGACAACAGAGCTAGGTACAGTGTGCCAGGTACAGCCGAACTAAGGAAGGATGTTGTGCTGGTAGGTGAGTGAGGAAGGCATTACTGGTGGTGAAACAACTACCTGCTGCCTGGCACACTGTCACTCAGAATGTGTTTTTAACCATCTGTTTCCTACATATATTTTAACACACTTTTCCCTCTCTTGCCACTGTCGCCTGCCTTGTAACGCTATGTCCATTCCTCTTTGAATTAGTGTTGGTATCTTCCATCATTAGGCTGACCATACGTACCATTTTGAATGGGACAGTCCCGTTTTTTTCATATTTCCCAACCGTCCTGTCTTTTTAATATAAATATCAATTTTGTCCCGTTTTTGGAAAAAAACGGAATGCGGCTTATTTCAGGGACCCACGTCCGGGTCCCGCCTCCTCCCGCAGCCCTTCAGTCCCTTCCCCTCACGGCCTCGGGCCCCCCTCCCCGGCCTGCTCCCCCCTCCCCTCCGCCGCCGCAGAGCCCAAACACTGTCGGGCAAGCGCTCGCTCCAGGAAAGTGGCTTTGGCTTCACAGCCCCAGAGGTGATGTTTTTACAGGCAGATAAGGAATGCGGGATACTTATTGCACTGTAACATCCTAAGTGGCGACGGGGGCTCTTGTACTTTAGCCTGAGGAACCTAGGCGAGGTCAGCACTAGATCCCAGCCAGGGGCTGACCTCGCCTATTAACAATTCACTTGGCAATACAGTGAGAGTGCCCTGTCTCCTCCTGTTTTACAATGGGAGACATTAATGGGCATTCATCACCAGGAGATAGAAACACAGTCACAGTTGAGATAGACTGTCAAGGGACAGGGGCTGAAGCTCAAGTAGGACTGATGCTGAAGCTAGAGATGCAGTCGGGACTCCACTGCAATACAAACATCCTGGGCTGCTGATACAATCACTCTGTGAATCACTACCCAGGATTGGTGTGTAGTGGCTTAGTAGGTTTTTTGTTGCTGGATTGGTTTTTGGTTGGGTGTTGTTTTTTTATAATGTCAAGTGTTTTAACTCAAGCTAGGCTAACTCAACAGGAATTAACTCTGCTGTGGATATTGTTAATCTTGGCTTGTCTTTGAAAGATGTATGTGTCTATTTGAGGCTTGCTTTCACTGCTGTGTTAGCTCCAGAGTTGGTTGGAGTAACACACTTGAGTTATACCTCGACCTCACGCTGCAAATGAAGATAAGCCTTGAGTCTTGGAGTACTGAGAGTAGTGTACATAGTACAGATACTGTGCAGTAGCAGGGGAAGGGATCTGCTTCTAAAGAATGCAAATCTAGTTCTCTGGCAGGACATTGTCCAAAAATGGAGAGGATGGGCCGCAGGTAGGAAGCTAAATCAGATGATGCAAAGATTCTGAAGTGCTGTTGTGAACCTAAGCACATTGTATTGGAACAAAATTTGCCCATTGTGTTGTTGTACTTTAACCCAATGAAATATCTATCAGCTGCTCATTAGACATACATTCCTATCCTACAGGACTGGAAACAGAATATTTGCAAAGGATATTCTCCATCTAGGAACCTCTAGCTGTGTTCCACAGCCTGAGGTTACTTTATCTTCAGAACATGCTGCAAAGCATGTGTTTCTATTGAGCTCTTAGTCAACAGTCCTCATGACAAGTAACAGACCACTGGTGTAATCTGGTACTGCAGTTCCTGTGATGGTTTGGGGCAGCCTGGAGAGGGGTTTGGTGACTGTGAGCAGTTTAATGTAAGCATTGTGTTATTTAGGGATTGAATGATTACTTGATTTTGAATTTGATTTGTACTCAAAATGAAAATAATCAAAACTATTCTCCTAGAGCTTTTTTTCCCCAACATATGGAGAACTGATTATCACACGATGAGTGTCATGCCCTATCTGCAAAGTTCCTGTAATATGATTGATCCATCAAAGTTCAGAAGGAGCCAATCAAGGTAGATTTTTAATATCATTAATATTTATACTCTGTTAGTGATCTAAGGTCCTAGCTAGGATAGGGGGCACCACTTGCTGGTGTTCAAACAGAAAAGAGACAATCCCTTCTTTGCAAGGTTTGCAATCTAATGACATACACAGACAAAGGATAGGATATGTGGAGACAACGTATGAGCAAATGAATCTGATGAAGTACAGGCAGAGCTTTGTTAGCTACGTGCATTTTTTTAAGTGAGGCAGTGGCAGTGAGGAAGGGAATAGGACAAGGGAAGAGGGAAAGGACTGGAAAGAAATACAGGACAGCCTGAATGAGGAACTCATCACACGCACAGAAACAGAAGAAACTTGTGTATTCGATCAGTGGACCTTCATAAAATCTACAATTGTGAGGCAGTTGGATACATGGAATAAAGAAAACATTTCTGTATCTGATAGATGGGTAAAGATTTTTTCTGAAATGAGCGAAAAAGGCCTAGACTTTCAAGACTTTTTAATATTGTAGAGTTTATTCTTTGTCTTCCAGGAAGTACAGCACCTGTCAAGAGAATAGTTTCTGTTATGAACAGTATGTGGTCAAAGGAGAAATCTAGATTAAGTGTTGAGACAATGAGGGCTATGTTAGTTGTAAAACAAAATTGTGTCATGGAGTGTGAGAAGTTTTATGATGAGGTATTGAAAGACTGAAATTTGGTGCGTAAGATTACTTCATCGGAGAAATATTCATGGTACGATCGTGGTGAAATACAGTCCCCCTCTACGTCTACCTAAAGTTTTGTATGAGTTCTGTCACTGAAGAATAATTGTTAGCTCAAGTCAATATGTTCATGTAATAAAACTTTTTTTATCGTCTTACTTTTTCATGAATACAGAATATTACATAACCCCGTCCCGTTTTTGCCATCCCAATGTCCCGTTTTTGTCTCAAGGAAATATGGTCAGCCTATCCATCATCCAACATACACAATTCAAAACAATTCACCATCTTTATACACTAGGCAGCAAATCTGCTAGAAGCTGAGGTCAAGCTAAGAGAAAACATATGTACCAATGGGTCACATCCTGCTAATGGGGACAAATACACAGGTGTGTGGGTGTGTGATGTTCTGAGTAGATTATTACCTTGTGCATTGCTGACAGAAATGAGTGTCAGGTTGCCGGCTTTGCAGCACACTCCGCTATTAACCCAGGAGACTCTGTGGTTGCTTTTCAAGCCCAGTCTCTTGGCGAGTGATGTCCAGACGCCAGCCCAGGGGTGTTCACCCTCATGGTAGGGCTGCCTTGCACCACTGCACCCCTGAGGGGCTCCCCTGGGGCAGGCAACTGGCCCATGCCACTGCAGCTTGGAGAAGAGACCTGCAGGGAGAGGCTGTTAAACAAATCCAATTTGGGGGATTGCTCTGGCCAGCTGCAGGCCCCAGGCGGAGCAGATGTGCAGAGTTCCCCGCCCGGACACTGGGCACCTTGATCTCCGGGCAGGTGCTGAACCACCATACCCTGAGTTCTCTTGATAAAAATGCAGAAACAGGTAAAAAGCTGAGCGGGGCGGAGAGAAAGCCAGGCAGCTGGGCTGTGTCTGCTAGTTACCTTCCCATTCTGTTCCGTAGGAGCAAAGAACCCCGCGAGGCCTCTCTGATTACCTTTTCACAATGCCTGCTGCTGAGCAGATCTGCTCCCGTGCTCCGAAGGGGCCTTCCGGGCGGAAGCTGGGCTAATGAATTGCTCCAGCCCGCTCTCTGGGAGCCATGCTGAGGAGGGTGGTTGTGGTGTGCTGGGTGTTCCCCCCGCAGGGAGCCAGTGAAAATCCCCACGCTGGGACTCCAGGTTCCCAGGCAAAGTGCATCGCTGGGATCCATTAATCCTCAAAGCCACAGGCTGGCACGGGGTTATGACAGGGTGGGTAGTAGCTCTGCTCTTGCTGTGCACCATCAGCCATGCCCAGTGGAGTCCCCTCACCTTTACTCCACTCCCCGGCAGGAGCACCGGGAGGGGGCTGGGACTGCAGGCAGAAGATGTGGGGAGGGGGCCGGTCCAGGGCCCCACAAAACCATAATCTGCCTCTGCACAGGGTGTGCCCCGGCGCGCTGTCATAGTTACACTAGCCAGCAGGTTGGCGGCCACAACTTGGTGGCCCTGCCTCCAGCTGAAGGGCGGGGGCATGTATTGACCCCGGGGACCTTGTTCACCTCCCTACATTACTACCTGTGCTGCAGGCAACCAAGGAGGACGTCAATGGGCATCTCACACTCCCTTAATCCTTGTGCCGCCATGGCCGGCAGGCCCCAGTTTGACCCAAAGGGTTGGCAGCATCAATAATGGGGGGTTCTGCGTGTTGAGGGGTGAATGTTTGACTCCCCTGACTGTCATCCCCAGCCTTACAGCAGCAGCAGCCCCAGAAACCCAGCCATTGTCTTGTAACTTGCTCCTAGCTGCTGATCGTCAAGGGATCCTGCTCAGGAGGCTGGCTGGATGTTTAGATATTTTATTTGTTTGTTATATTACAATACAGGAACAATAATCTCCATCAATCTATAGAAAAGAGCAATTCCAATACTAGCATCCCTGTGCACGCTACACTGAACAGAGAAGAACTTGCTGGTTTACTCAGTACATAAAAGGGAACATAAAGCAAAAACCTTTCCAGTGACAGTCATTATTAAGTGAATATGAAAAGGAGGGAACTCTCCTCTCAGACATCGAAGGAGGCAGATCGGTTTTCTATAGAAGCATCGGGATTCTCCCTCACTGAAGGTGACTTTTTCCAAGAGTGTATTGGAGTTCCAGTAATTCATCTTGCCAGGCACTTGTATGCAGGAGAAAAAGCAATTTCCAAGACTGAGTAGTAATTTCTTTCCCCTTACTGATGCTCAGACTATCCATTTTCAAAATTCTCACAGACACACACATCAGACGATGGGGGCATGTTGAAAAGGCTGATTTCCATACTTGTATGTGTTCATCAAGCAGCAGCGAGACATGTCTAGGCACCCGCAGGGACCTAAAGTGACTCCTACAGTTCTCTGACAACCTCTCGGCAGCAAATGTCTTGCAGCAAACCTGTCCTTGGCCTCTTGCTCCCTCCTCCACATTCCCATCTGCTGCCACAGCTGAGTGGTCTCTCTCCAAACTGCTTCAAACATTCAGAGCAGCAAGTCACCGTTTCCATAGACAGATCGATTCAGAGATTCCAAAGCCAGAAGGGACAAGTGTGATCGTCTAGTCTGCCCTCCTGAATAGGACTGGCCAGAGAAGTTCCTCAAAATAATTCCCAGTGCAGGAAAAACATCCAATCTTGATTAGAAATTGACAGTGATGGAGAATCCGCCACCACTCTTGGGAAATTCTTCCAATGCATTACCATCATTGTTGTTGCCTGATTTCGGAGGTTAATATTATTAATTTGGATAGTATGGGTTATAGGCTCACCAATTCATCTGATCCGAAGATAATAAGGTTCTTGTCCCAGAATCAGGCTACACATAATGTGCACAGGACCCTTGGGGGTATGACAGGATGCTCACAGGGAGACCAACATAGTTTTAAAGACTTTTATTGAGATAAAAATAATTATAATCAAATAGTAATCAAAAGGTAAAATAATCAGAGTTACAAATGCAAAACTATTATTCTAAAGCTCCATATGGTATAATATCCTATAAAGCTTTTGATTAATATACTCACACCCTTCCTTGGTGACAAGAGACGAAGGACCAGCTTCGCCTCGGGTTCCTCCATTCTTGAGTGGGAGGTGCAGAGCTTCGAAGAAACTGGAGAGCTAAGAGCAATTGAAGCTAACCTAGAATTTCACTGAACTAACTGATTTAAACCCTAAAATTAAACTAATAGACTAATACAGATAGATGCTAGGAGTTTAGATTCTTAGATGCTTAGATTTCTTGATTAGATTAGACTAGATTTCTTGACATGGTGTATCAACCCTCTTATAGGGCCTGGGTACTTGAGCCCTCCTTCTATGTCCAAACTTAGTTTTCTCGCCCACCAAAAGTTGGGGTACACTTACTCCATGGGCTGGTATGTTTGTGTGTATTGACGGCATATACATACATATTAATGACATTAGATCATTCTTACATTTATTTTTGTCCTTTTGGCTTTTTTTGGTTCTTTCCTTGGGGTGTACCTGGACATGGGCATGAACTTCAGAACGACCCCCATGACCCCCTGCTTCAATGCATCTTTTATCTATCTAAGGAAAAGGTCACTAGCATATATGGACTTTCTGCTTTAACTTATCACTATCTATCTAAGTGAAAGGTCCCAGACATATGTATGCTAACTTTGCCTTAGCTTAACATACAGGATATAGCCTGTAGGTCTCTTGCGTTACACCCAAACTCCTTTAATATAAATCTATAAACCTATTATAATAAAACAGTCAAAGCCATAAGAAAATAAGAAACGTATAACAAAAGATATATATAGGCAAGCAAGCAAGCTAGCCTTATAGGCTATGCTGTTTAAAAAATTACACCTTATTTCCAATCTGAATTTATCTAGCTTCAACTTTGAACCATTGGATCATGTTAGACCTTTCTCTGCCAGATTGAAGAGCCCATTATTAAATATGTGTTCCCTATGTAGGTTCTTCCAGACTGTGATCATATCACATCGCTCCCTTCTCTTTGTAAAGTTAAATATATAGAGCTATTTGAGTCTATTACTTTAAGGTGTGTATTCAAATTCTTTAATCATTCATGGGGCTCTTCTCTGAAGGCTCTTCAATTTGTCAATATCTTTCTTGAATTATGGGCATCAGAACTGGACATAACATTCTAGTAGCTGTTGGACCAGTCCCAACTATAGAAGCAAAACAACCTCTTTACTCATGCTTGAGATTCCCTTTTTTTATGCATTCAAGCTTTGCATTAGAACGTTTGGCCACAACCTCGCCCTGGGAGCTCATGTTCAGCTGATTACCCACCATGAGCCCCGAGTCTTTTTCAGAGTCGCCGCTTCCCCCCAATCCTATAAGTATGGTTTATATTCTTGGTTGCTAGATACATGCATTTACATTTAGCAGTATTATAATGCACATTGTTTGTTTGTGCCCAGTTTACCAAACGACCCAGGTCCCTCTGTTTCAGTGATATGTTCTCTTTATTATTCACCACTCCACCAATTTTTGTCATCTGCAGACTTTATCGGTGATTATTTTATGTGTTCTTGCAGGTCACTGATAAAAATGTGAAATAGTGCAGGGCCAAGAACCAATCTCTGCAGGATGCCACTAAAAAGTTCCAGTGTATAGTTACATTTTGAGACCTATCATTTAGCCAGTTTTTAATCAATTTAATATGCACCATGTTAATTTTATATAATTCTAATTTTTAAATAAATTGTTGTGTGGTACCAAGTCAAAAGACTTACGGCGTTGAAGTATATTATATTAACATTCTTATTTTCATCAGTTGAACTTGATACCTCTTTTGGGAAGTGTTATGATTTGCTCATTCAGTACCATGTGCAGAACATATAGGGCAGGATAAGACCTTCAGGTGAATGATGACTAGGTTCTACTGGCCCACTGTGCACAAAGATGGTAAATACTACTGTACATCATGCCCCGAGTGTCAATTGGCTGGGCCCAGGAGAACCTCAAAAGCTCCCCTAATTCCACTACCTAAAGTGAGTTTATCATTTGAAAGAATAGAGATGGAGCTAGTGGAAGTGTGATAGGGTGATAGGGGACCAGCATATCCTGGAGAGAAGTGTGATAGGGTTCCAGCATATCCTGGCGATCCTAGACTACACAAGCCACTATCCCAAGGCCATCCCTCCCCCACTTCAATGATTGTGGTGACCACTGTAAATTACACTGTCACGGTACTGAAATAGTTTGGTACCGTGTAGATCAATGGGTGCACGAAATACTATGTGAAGGGGGTCATAACAGGTGTCTTATGTATGTATCTATTCCATATGTGTGTATCTATTCCATATGTGTGTATCTATTTTGTAACTAAAGTTAAAGGTGCCTGTACTTCAAGATTAGGCTTGGCTCCTGTAAAGGCTCAGACACGCTGGGGCTACCTGATGGCCCATTAAGGAACATCAACCACACAATGGACTTTGTATATGCCTGTCCACACCCAAGCTGCTCTAGGAATGTCACTGCCTGGTCAGAAACTGAATCCTGGAGAAGTCTGGTGATTGGACCTTGTGACTGTAAACTTCCATTTTGCAACCGGACTCTGCAAAAGAAGGAGGAGGGTCTTGGTCCAGAAGACAGAGTCTATAAAAGCTGGAAGAAGCATTCTCCATTTGGTCTTTCACCTCCAGTCTTCAGCCTGCCTTGTTTCCAGCTTTGGATGGAACTTTGCTACTCAGGGAACTCTGGACAATGGTACTGACCCATCCCCCAAATGGGATGCATCCAAAGACTTTGATTTGAACCTGCAGTTTATTCTACCTTTGCTGCAAGCCTGAGCTAAGAGATGTGCCATTACTGCATGTAATTGATTTCTTTTAACCATTCTTAACCCTTGCCTATACCTTTTTCCTTTTATAATAAACCTTTAGATTTTAGATTCTAAAGGATTGGCTACAGCGTGATTTGTGGTAAGATCTGATTTGCATATTGACCTGGGTCTGGGGCCTGATTCTTTGGAATTGGGGAGAACCATTTTCTTTATTTGGGGTATTGGTTTTCATAACCATTGATCCCCAGGACAGGTGGCTGCTGGTGGTGATACTGGGAATCTGGAGTGTCTAAGGGAATTGCTTGTGTTACTTGTGGTTAGCCAGTGGGGTGAGACCAAAGTCTTTTCTGTTTAGCTGGTTTGGTGACTTAGTGTGAAGAAACCCCAGCTTTGGGCTGTAGATGCCCTTTTGGAAGCAATCTGTCCTGATCTGACACTCACAGTTAGATCCCACCAGGAACAGCACCGTCACAGACACTATGGAGTTGTTCACTCAAGGTGGGATACCAAAAGAGATGCTGACCAATCAAGGAACTACTTTTATGTCATGTTTGATGAAGGAACTATGAGATCTGTTAAAGATGGTGACATGAAATATTTTAGTTTCCCACCCCTGAGCAGAACAATTAGTTGAAGAATTCAATTGGATGCTGAGAGAGATGTTGAAGAAGTTCATAGTATCAGATCTTCATCATTTGAACTAGTTATTGCCATGGCTGTTAAAGAGGTTCTGCAGGTGTCCACAGGACTGTCCCCATTTGAACTGCTATATGCATCTTTCAGGACATTTAATCACCCCTCTGATCTTCTCAGTATCAGCCTTTCATTAGTGTCTGAGTTGTTCTCTTGTTCCTCAACAGTTTGTCCTTTGTGCTTTGATGAGAAACGATCAGTCAGATGGGAAATGCCAGAGTCCACTCCACTGTCACTGTGTTGGAACTTGTAATCCCTTCGATTACGCTGAAATGTGTCCCCCTGGTCTGGCTGGACGACATAAGACCTTGGATGAAACTGTTCTTTAATGGTACCCCTTTGCCCCAGGTATTAGAGGTGTGATTCCTCAGGCAAATTCTAGCACCTGGGTTAAGAGATGGGCAATCATGCACCCTTTTGTCAAAATACTATTTCTGATTCCACTTCTGATTTTTCCCCTGTGTGGTTTCATTGTTATGATATTTCAGCAAGTTATCAGTAATTGGTAAATAGGATTTGATCCTTCGTCTCATTAACAGCTGAGCTGGAGAAAAGCCATTCTCCAGAGGTGTACTTTGGTAAACCAGTAATGTTTTATACAAATCACCCCCACTATCAATCGTCTTCTTCATAAGGTTCTTTACTGTGCGTATAGACTCTTCCACAAGTCCATCTGATTGGCTGTCATTTGGGCTTGATGTTTTGTTATGAAATTGCCTAAAATCTGCACTGATAAATTGTGGCCCATTATGGCTAAAGACTTCATTTGGAATTCCATGTTTGGAGAAGATTCCCTTCGTGCCGGCTATCCCTGACTTACTAGTAGTACTGTGTAGTGTACACATTTCTGGATATAGAGAATAATAACCTGCGACTATTGAATAATTATTTGACTGGCAGATACATAAATCAGTGTCTACCTTCCCAGGAAGCCCTTGTGGGACTGGATGCACTTGAACTTTCTGCACTTGGGATCTGCAGCATTTTGCAAAATCAGTATTTCCTCCACATTTCTGCCAGACTTTCCCAAAGGCAAATCACTGTTTGGGGCCAGGCTGTGAGTCACACATTCCACGTGACCAGTCTTCCACCTAGCAGTGCTGTTCATAACAAGTGATTCCACTCTTTGGTTTGACCAGTTCTGGCTATATTCTTTTGTAGTCAGGCAGGGGCGGCTCTAAGATTTTTGCCCCCCAAGCGCAGGACTCAACATGGATAATCCTTTCTGGTGAATTCAGCTCTTTGGCTTGTGTTTTCACAGTTTCTGTTATCCTGCACACCTGGAAAGCTTTTTTCTAAAGTGAAGTCTCCTTCATGGAGCAGTCTATCTCTGAACACATTGTCTTTAATGCCACAAATGATTCTGTCTCTGACCAGAGACTCTGTCACTTCACTCAAGTTGCAGGTTTTACTGAGGTTCCTTAATTCTGTGACATATTGCTCTATGCTATCACCAGTTTTTTCATGCATGTAAAAAATGTCTCTCTCTCAAATGTTTTGTTCCTTTTTGGCATGCGATGTTCCTCAAATTTAGTCAATATTTTACTTAACTTCATGTTTTTACCTTCTTCAAACTTAAAGTTGTTATAAATATCCAATGCTTCCTCCCCAACAACATTCAAAAGTATTGATGATTTCACTTTATTATTTCTCTCAGCCCCTATACCTGCTAAATACAATTAAAATCTTTGGCTGAATTTTTTCTAGTTCCCTGCAACATTGCCTGAGAACTGAAGACTGGATGGAGGTTGCAACACACCCATTGTTGGCATTTTTCCCCATCTCACACTAGTCAAGCTACTGTTGTGCTCACCAAATACACGCAAAAGCCTCTGTCTGGTGTTCCAAATGCTTCCCTGGTGCTTGGCTTTATCTCTGCTTTCAATTGCAAACACAGGAGTTAACTTCAAAATGGCTGCAGTTTTCTTCTTATTCTGTGCTTCTGACACCATGGAACGATCCTGGGGTTCATTAAATAACAAACTAAATGAATGACAAAGGAATAAAACTTTAATAAATCAAACTGGAGAGCTTCTCTGGTGAACTGCTGCACACAGACAGGCAGTGTTCCCAATCCTTGTCTCAGGGGCTCATATCCAAATTCCTATGTTCTGAATACTGTCCCTTAGGAGGGAGCCTCTCTAAATTATAATCTTCTACAAACACATGTCTAGAGCAGGGTTCCGCAAGCTTTGGCCAGCACATTACTCGGCCTGCTGCGAACCACAGCCAGTGGGAGCCGCGATCGGCCGAACCTGCGGACGTGGCAGGTAAACAAACTGGCCTGGCCCGCCAGGGGGCTTTCCCTGACAGGCCACGTGCCAAAGATTTGTGACTCCCACTCTATAGCATCCATTGTTAGACTTGATGTTGTCTCTTCTACGGGACTTGAAGTGAACTCAAGACAGTGAAAATGAATGGATTTAACATTATTAATAAACAGCCTTTGTCTCATTTTTGTTTCCAGAATGCGGCTCTCAGGAATGTGGAAAAGGAGAACAGGTGGAGTTTATTTTAGTTTCCTTTTAGAAACACTAATTTGTTTTAAGGAGAAGCCGGCAGGAGCTTCCCCTAGAAAGCAGCCCCTAGGCCAGTCACAAGACGTAAATAACACCACTGAGATTCTCACTTTGCTCTGTTCTGTTGCCATGCAGCAGAGCTGTGTTCATGTCACTGCAGCACATTATACATTTTAATCCAGAGACCTTAGATATTGAGAATTAAAACTGGCTTCAGTCATTCGCCCTCTTATTTATAGTTCAACATTTTAATATAAAATAGGAACCATACAAGGATTTAATTTTCAAAACTGTTCACAATGACACTGTGCAAATTGTCAATCACCATCTATCGCTCATGGTCCATAGCTGTTCGTTAGGACTTCTAAGACACTGTGAGCCAAATTCATTAATGTTATAAAGACTGTTTAATTTGTGAGCATTAGCTCAGCTGAATTGGGGCTTTTTTTTCTACCTGAAACATCTGCCAGGAAAACACGTCATGTTACTGTTAAAAGAAAGTTGAAATATCAATTTATTTTACAATGTCTGGTGTCAGATGATGATGAATGACCTTTATAACTAGAAGAGAAACCTTGATTTTTATTTTATTAAAAGAACTCCTGTTAAATCTCAACAAGGTTTGTACAGCTCCTCCACTGTTAAAAAAATGATTGACTTTACATAGCGATAGTGTGGTACAAAGGCTTTATCAGCATGAGAGTTGGGTGGGCATGTTAGGCAGTAATATGCTCTGGAGCAATTACTAGTAATTATAATATATTATCATATTATCGCATGGTAATTATCATGTAAAGGTTATAAGTCTGCTCCACAATAACAGAGCAAAGTCCTCATTTACTTTTAAACATTAATTCAATATTATGGCACAGTTCCGAATCTAGGAAGCAGACAGATGAATTCCCTACGTATTACAGTCACTGTCCTCACAAACATTTATGAAGGATCTGAAATCCAGGACCTGGAAGGAGAATTTATGAAGGTGTTCCTGGCAGTGTAATTCCGAGTTTGAGAGTCTGACTTCATGGGAGATTTACTCTTTGTGAACAACATCCGAAGGCAGTGGTTTTTAAACTGTGGGTCAGGATCCCAAGGGGTTCACAACCTTATTTTAATGGGGTCGCCAGGGCTCAGAGCCTGAGCCCCACTGCTCCAGGCTGAAGCTGAAACCTGAGGGTTTCTGCCTGGGGTAGCAGGGCTTGGGCTCTGGTCCCCCCACCTGCCCAGGGTGGCGGGATTCGGGGTCCAGCTCTGCCATGCCCCATCCCCCTCCACTCAGCGTCATGTAATATTTTTTCTTGTCTGAAGCGGATTGCAGTGCAATGACGTTTGAGAACCGGTATCCTCAGGAATTTCCCTTTGGTTTCACACATCCCAGGTCAGGCACCTTTCTCTGAAATGGCATTTTGAGGTGTTTTAAACACATCTGGGTGATCAGAATAAGCAAATGAGCTGGCAAACAGCCCTGAGCCAAGTGCTCTGACCACCCTTCCTGCAAAGTCCCACAGGGATTCCCAGAGGGCAGAGCTTGGGCACATGTGCTGCTCCACGCTTACGGGCTCTAGACATGACAGAGTGCAGCAGCTCTGAAGAAAGGACGACAGTCTAATGTGTCAGTCATCCCCAGATAACGAGTCACGGGGAGGTTGGGAAGTGAACCGTTCCATCAGTGCCTTAGTGCTTTGACGATATGTCAAGGCGATTCACATCGAAGGACCTCAGGCATTAACTCACATCATTCCTTTCCGACAGAGCTGGGACAGCCACAGTGGATTTCAGTGGCCAGTGTCCAATGCACTCCCTTCTCTGGGGAGTGCCGGTCCAACAGGGGCAGTGGGACATCTTTTAAAAATAAAGAAAGTATTTACAAAATCTGGGACATGCTAAGACTGTAAATAAAACCAATTGAAGCAAGGAAATCCAGAGTGAAGGCTGCTACTCTGTCCTGAACTAGTCTGCCTCTTGCAATAATTTGTCATGATTATTTTTTGTATCGTGGTAGTGCTTAGAGGTTTCATCCCATTCAGATCTCCACTGTGCTAGGCACTGTACAAAGATACAGCGAATAACAGCCTCTGTCAGAAAGAGCTTACAAACCATCGCAATGCAGGTTTCTAAACCCTTCCGACATCACCAATGGATCTTACCTTCCTTGGTGTACGTATTCCAGGGCCTACCTAGCTATCTCCGGAGCTCCGTACTTGATTCTTTTTATTTATTAGCAGAGCTAACAAATTCTTACAAAGTCTTTCTTAGGTTAACGTCACAATCCTACCAAAAATAGGTTTGGGGCACGTACAAGTGCAAATGCATCAACTGGCTTCAGAAATCTGTGACTAGTGGGGCTGCAGCTCTCCCACCCACAGTATTCCCAGGACGGTCAAATCTCCCAGGTTTTATGGCTGGAAGATGATGGTTCTAGATAAGAAGGTTTTTTTCCCCTTTTACTCTGCAGAACTCGAACTTGATGAGCCAGCTTGTCTAATGATAGGATTTCCCATCATTGTGGAATCCATCAGTTTATTTGGGGGAACTTTGTGCCCTCCACCATTATGTGATTGCTTCTTGCTGGAACTAACCAATGGGAAATCAGTTCATTGTGGCTTTTACACAGCACAGAATTATCAGGAAAATGAAACAAAGATAACGACGGCTTATCTGACACCAGGAAACCCATCAACTCCTCAGTGGAGTCCCCAACCTCTTCCGAAAACGTCCTCACTTTTCGATAGGTCACCATGGGTGCAAAATCCATCCATTGTGTTACCTTCCCCAGGCCCATACTATAAATGAGTTGACTTGAACTGTCCTTCTGAATACTCAGTGTTTCTGCAAATCAGAGCAGAATCTCAGCTTGGGCACCCAGAAAATAAGGAGCGCACAAGTCAGTGGCCACCTGTGAAAAGTCTGGTTTAAATGCTTGACAACCTCCCCTAGGATGTTGGTTCTCAAGCTGGGGATTGTTACCCCTCGAGGGGTCGCAACCCGATTATGTGGGGGTTGCGAGCCCCTGCTGTCAGTGCAATTTATTATCATGCTCCTTGTAAGACTGCGCTACTTAGGGTGTACTGAGCATGCTCACATGAACTGAGCATGCTCAGTAACAACGGCTGTAGCCACTGCCCTTCTCCCCGCCTTTATTCGCCATAAGATTCTGCTGTTTACAGGGTTTAAAAAGTGGCAAAGGGGGCAAAACGGAGGAAATGGGTGGCCGGGGTCTGAGCAGGCGGCGGAAATGGACTGGTCATGGTGGGTCAAGCAGATGGAGAAAGGATTAACAAAGGGGTGAACGAGCAAAATCGGGGGTCCGGGGGGAGAGGGAGGAGTTAAGCCCCGGAGTGAGGTGCTGGCAGAGGGTGACAGAGGACAAAATCCAGCACAGTCAGGAGCAACGGTGGTTTGCAGTTGCCCCAGTGGGACTGAGACACCAGTATTTGCAGAAATAGTTTGTAGTGGGGGGTGAGAGACTTTTTTATTTGATCAAAGTGGATTTTTTGTATGTGCACACATACCTATGAGGAACTGCTACAGTAGCACATTCCTACGGGGAGCAGTATAATACACTACAGAATGCAAGAAAATGCTACCTGTAGACATTTGCTACATTTGGTAGCAGTTTTCTACGGCTTTATGGTAGCACTTTCTTACACCCTAACTATGAGGAACTGCTACAGTAGCACGTTCCTACTAGGAGCAGTATAAGACACTGCACCGGCAGCCGGCCCCGACCCTAACCCCTGCTGGTGGAGCCCCGGCCCCGGCTGCACTGGCAGAGGAAGGCGGGGTGGCAGAGAGCCCTCTCTGCTCCCTCCCCTCTGGCAGAGTCAGAGTCAGAGTAAGGCGGACTGTGTCCCCTGGCTGGAGAGCTCTCTGCCGCCCGGGGCATGCTGCAGGGGTGGGGGCCCAGCATGCAGCCAGCGCCAGGGCAGAGACCCCCCCCCCCACAACCTGGCTCCGGCTTCCCCCTCCCCCTGCGACTCCCCCATGGGTCCCCCAGCCTCCCCTTGCTGCCCCCTTAGACCTTCTGCAGACAGGGGCAAGTCAGAAGCTCCCTTCTCTTCCCTGCAGCAACATGTTGCCTCCCTGCAGCAACTGCCGCCGCAGGGTCCTAGTGTCACGGAGCGCCCGGGCGATGGTCTGGAACCGCTCCCTAGGAAGCCAGACCGGACTCCGGGTGAAGGGCCCCTTCTCCGTACACAGCCTGTTTCCCAGGCCAGGAGCTTCAGGGGTCCCCACTTCCACCTTCCTGGGTCTGACCTCGGAGCAGTCAGCACCTTCTGCCCCTCTGTGTGCTTCCCCCAGCAAGCCCGCCTGGGCGGGGTCCTGGGGGAGCCCATGGGTTCTGCACCCCAAATCCACAGTCAAATGTGACTCTCAGCCAGCCAGCAGAATAGACGGTTTATTTGAGATGTCAGGAACCATCCAACTCACAGCTTCTCAGTCTCAACAGGGCCCATCCAGTCAGGCAGGTCCTTCTGGGGTGCCAGGAGAATGAGGCCCAGATTCTGGGCTCCTGCTTCTTCCCCAGGTTTATTCGATGACTTCCATCTGGTCTAACACAGACCATGCAGCGAGCGAGCGTGAGCCCTCCGCTGGATCCATCTTGGGGCTAGAGAGCAAGATCGCTTCTCTCCCCCTTTCCAGCTAGACCCAGACTGACTCAACCCCCTCTCCAGTCCCTCTGTCCTTTCCTTTGTTTCGTTTCCCGGGCTTCGGGTATCACCTGACCTCCCTCCAACAGGTTCAACTGACCTCCCTCCCCCACTTGGGGTCAGGTTACAGCTTCACCTTGGCTTTGCTTTGCATCAGCTACACATTCCTTTCCCTCCACATAGAGGCCCAAGAAATGCATAGGGGAAACTGAGGCACACCCACCCACAGTACTCCCACTTCATCACACCTAGTACCCGCCAGCTTCCACTGACCTCCACTGTCAGAGCCCCCGCCATACCCCAACCCTCTGCCCCATGCTACATTACATTATCCAATATTTATGTAAAAAATGTATAATAAGCAATGCTCTGGGAAAAGGGGAGGGGGGGTGCAAAGTAAATTTTTTGCCTAGGGTGCCAAAATATCCTTGCACACACCCTCCATTACTCCTGCCCCCTCCCCGCTCGCCCAATTTGTCCTGATATTTTGCTCTTGCGATCTGGTCACCCTACCCAAGCCCCGGCCCCGGCCGCAGCGGGCTGCTGGCGGCGCCCCAAGCCCTGGCCCCAGATGCTACCGCAGCGGGCTACCGGCAGCAAGCCAAGCCCCAGGCCCTGCCGCGGCGGGCTGCCGGCGGCACCCCAGGCCCTGTCCCCTCTCCCAGGGGGTTGCTGGCACCCTCCCCTGAGCCCGGCTCCTGCTCCGGTGGGCTGGCATCCCTACACCCCCCCCCAGCTCAGCCCCTGCCCCGGGGTGCTGCTAGCACCCCCTCTCCAGTCCATGCCCTGCCCCCGAGCCCAACCCCTAAGGGGGGGAGGTTCGGCTGATATGCAGGACAATTCAAAGCAAGGCATATAAATCTCAGCAAAAATCAGAAGTTCGGGGGGCAGGAAATGGGACCCTGCATGCCCTCCCCCCAGTATTGCGTCTGGCTTTTTTTTGCTACACAGCTTCAAAATTACACATCAAATGAAGCAGGGGTTTGGCCTCCGCCTCTACCCACCCCTGACTCATAATCGGGGCAGGTCCATTGTATGCACTGAATGAAGCAGGGCTTCCGTGAAAAAACAGGATGTTAATGTATTTAAACACTGTATCATATGCATATGCAGAAGGGGGCCAAATGAAGGTTATGAGGGCATGAAGCATGCCCAGCGTGGATGGAATCTTCTGAGAATTTAGCCAAACTTTAACAAGAGTTTACTGAGCATGTGCAAACTGAAATTTTTCAAAGTCGTATAATTTGGCCAGATTTAAGAGCGGGTTAGACAAACATCTGTCAGGAAAGGTCTAGGTAATACTTTGTCCTCAGTGCAGGGGACTGGATTAGATAACCTCTTAAAGTCCCTTCCAGTCCTATGATTCTATGATTTCAGTGAATTTTCATGGGATAGCAAAAGGCACATCCTTCGCAAGGAGGGAAACCTCCTTGCCGAATTGCAAGTCCCTACTACAAAGCATAGAGCTGCTAGAGTTTCTCAACAAAACAGTTGTAAGAATATTTTTAACAAGGGGAAAATATATTTTCCCCTAATCTCATTCTTGGAAATGGCTGAAAAGTTAAAAAGAAATCTCGGGACCTGGCTCAGAACACTTCAGCCAGACTGGGCTCCATTTAGCAAAGTCATAAGCAGCTGAAAACTGGTTCTTAGAAGAGAAAGTATAAGGCAACCTTAACCTTAGGCATCACCAGCCCCACATGTAATGCACAATTGTATCATAAACTTTTTTTGACACCAAATAACCTCAGAAATTAGAGTAATCTCATGGAAATGATATCAAATATAATCAGTAATTCCCAGGTTCCCAGGAATCATTTAAAATGACTGTAACAGTTTTTTTCCCCACTCACAACAAATGTCAATGTTGGTTAGATTCACCATAAATATAAATATTAATCACAGCATCTTATATGCCAATGGTAGATGAATAAAAATGGATTCACTGACTGCTGGAAGGAGAAATAACATTGTGCAAATTACTTTTGAAATGTTGATTCTACTTTGAAGCAGGGAGGTTAGTTTCAAGGTTTTAAGAACACAAGTATTCCATACTGGATCCGACAAATGGTCAGACTAGCCCAGTCTCCAGTCCAGTGCCAGATGCTTCTGGCGGTTGGAGACATAGGGACACCAAGAGCAGAGGGTTGCATCCCACACTATCTTAGCTAGTAGCCACTGGTGGACCTATCCTTCATGAACTTATCCAATTCTTTGTTGAAGCCAGCTATACTTTTGACCTTCACAATATCACCTGACAATGAGTTCCACAGGTTGACTGTGCATTGTGTGAAGTAGTACTACCTTTTTTTTGTTTAAAACTGCTGCTTATTCATTTCATTGGGTGGCCCCTGAACTTTGCCTTATGTGATAGGGTAAATAGCACTTCCATATTCATTTTCTCCACACCATTCATAATTGTATAGCTCTCTATCAGTTCTCCCTCTAGTCATCTCTTTTCTGAGCTAAACAGTCCCAGTCACATATGGAAGCTGTCCCATGTCCCTCATCATTTTAGATGCCATTCTCTGTAATTTTTCCAATTCTATTCTATCTTTTTTTGAGATGGGGTGACAAATTGCACTCAGTATTCAAGATGTGGCTGTAGGTAGTGGCATTATGTTATTTTCTGTTTTATTATCTGGTACTTTACTAAAGGTTCCTAACATTCTGTTCACTTTTTTTGATGGCTGCTGCACATTGAGTGGATGCTTCCAGAAAACTATCTACACTAATTGCAAGATCCCTTTCTTTATTGGTAACAGCTAATTTAGATCCCATTATTTTGTATGTATAGTTGGGATTACGTTTTCCAAAGTGCATTTTTTGAATTTATCAGCATTGAATTTCATCTGCCATTTTGTTGCCCAGTCACCCAATTTTGTGAGATCCCCTTGGACTCCTCTCAGTCTGCTCTAGCTTTATCCTGAGTAACTTGGTGTCATCTGCAGACTTTGCCATATCACTGTTTACACCCTTTTCCGGGTCATTTCTGGATATATTGAACAGCACTGGCCTCAGTACAGATCCTTGGGGGACCCCACTTTCTCCACTGTGAAAACTGACCATTTATTTCTACCCCTTGTTTCTTATTTTTTAACCAGTTACTGATTCAGGAGCGGACCTTCCTGCCTATCCCATGACTGCTCACTTGGCTTTAGGGCCTTTGGTGACAGACCGTGTCAAATGCTTTCTGAAAGCCCAAGTGCGCTATATCCACTGGGTCACTCTTCTCTACATGCCTGATGACATCCTCAAAGAATTCTAGTAGATTGGTGAGGCATGATTTCCTTTTACAAAAGCCAGGTTTTTGTGCCCATTGATCCCAAGTTTTCAGGCTTCTCACCCTGGTGACTGCTCCTTTTAATTTCCATTTAACTAGTTTCTTCATTTTTGTATAGCTCCCCCTTTGAAAGTTAAATGCTACTGTGGGGCGGGGGAGGGGGTTGTTTGGCATTCCCTACCCCTCCCCCCCCAACCAGATGTTAACAGTCATTACTTTATGGTCACTACTACCGAGTGGTTCCGAACTGTTAATCCTCTGGCCACTTTCTGTATTGGGGGGGATCCAAAGGGATCCCTGAAGCCTGGTTTGGTTGATACTCTTCGTACATAAGAGTAACTGTGCACTCGCACACAGAACTCAGCAAGTACACAAGTGCTGCAGGAACCAACTAGGGGCAGATCTTTTCTTGACCTGCTGCTCACAAACCATGAAGAATTAGTAGGGGACACAAAAGTGGATTTGAACTTGGGAGGCAGTGACCATGAGATGGTCGAGATCAGGATCCTGACACAGGGGAAAAAAGGAGAGCAGCAGAATACGGACCCTGGACTTCAGAAAAGCAGACTTTGACTTCCTCAGAGAACTCATGGGCAGGATCCCCTGGGAGATGAACATGAAGGGGAAAGGAATCCAGGACAGCTGGCTGTATTTTAAAGAATCCTTATTGAGGTTGCAGGAACAAACCATCCCGATGTGTAGAAAGAATAGCAATTATGGCAGGCGACCAGCTTGGTTGAACAGTGAAATCCTTGCTTATCTTAAATGCAAAAAAGACGCTTACAAGAAGTGGAAGTTTGGGCAAATGACCAGGGAGGAATATAAAAATATTGCTCAGGCATGCAGGAGTGAAATCAGGAAGATTAAATCACACTTGGAGTTGCAGCTAGCAAGGGATGTTAAGGGTAACAAGAAGGGTTTCTTTAGGTATGTTGGCAACAAGAAAAAAGTCAAGGAAAGTGTGGGCCCCTTACTGAATGAGGGAGGCAACTAGTGACAGAGGACGTGGAAAAAGCAAATGTACTCAATGCTTTTTTTGCCTCTGTCTTCACGAACAAGGTCAGCTCCCAGACTCCTGCACTGGGCAGCACAGCATGGGGAGGAGGTGACCAGCCATCTGTGGAAAAATAAGTGGTTCAGGACTATTTAGAAAAGCTGAACGAGCACAAGTCTATGGGGTCGGATGCGCTGCATCCGAGGGTGCTAAAGGAGTGGGCTGATGTAATTGCAGAGCCATTGGCCATTATCTTTGAAAACTCACGGCGATCGGGGAAGGTCCCGTATGACTGGAAAAAGGCTCATGTAGTGCCCATCTTTAAAAAAGGGAAGAAGGAGGATCCAGGGAACTACAGGCCAGTCAGCCTCACCTCAGTGCCTAGCAGGTCCTCAAGGAATCAATCCTGAAGCACTTAGAGGAGAGGAAAGTGATCAGGAACAGTCAGCATGGATTCACCAAGGGCAAATCATGCCTGACTAACCTAATTGCCTTCTACGATGAAATAACTGGCACTGTGGATGAGGGGAAAGCAGTGGACGTGTTATTCCTTGACTTTAGCAAAGCTTTTGATACGGTCTCCCACCATATTGTTGCCAGCTAGTTAAAGAAGTATGGGCTGGATGAATGGACCATAAGGTGGATAGAAAGCTGGCTGGATTGTCGGGCTCAACGGGTAGTGATCAATGGTTCCATGTCTAGTTGGCAGCCGGTATCAAGCGGAGTGCCCCGAGGGTCGGTCCAGGGGCTGGTTTTATTCAATATCTTTATCAATGATCTGGAGGATGGTGTGGACTGCACCCTCAGCAAGTTTGCAGATGACACTAAACTGGGAGGAGTGGTAGATACACTGGAGGCTAGGGATAGGATACAGAGGGACCTAGACAAATTAGAGGACTGGGCCAAAAGAAATTTGATGAGGTTCAACAAGGAGAAGTGCACAGTCCTGCACTTAGGATGGAAGAATCCCATGCACTGCTACAGACTAGGGGCCGAATGGCTAGGAAGCAGTTCTGAAGAAAAGTACCTAGGGATTACAGTGGATGAGAAGCTGGATATGAGTCAACAGTGTGCCCTTGTTGCCAAGAAGGCTAATGGCATTTTGGGCTGTATAAGTGGGGGCATTGCCAGCAGATCGAAGAATGTGATTGTTCCCCTCTATTCGAGATTGGTGAGGCCTCATCTGGAGTACTGTGTCCAATTTTGGCGCCCACACTACAAAAAGGATGTGGAAAAATTGGAAAGAGTCCAGAGAAGGGCAACAAAAATTATTAGAGGCCTGAAGTGCATGACTTATGAGGAGAGGGTGAGAGAACTGGGATTGTTTAGCCTACAGAAGAGAAGACTGAGGGGAGATTTGATAGCTGCTTTCAACTACCTGAAAGGGGGTTCTAAAGAGGATGGATCTAGACTGTTCTCAGTGGTACCAGATGACTGAACAAGGAGTAATTGTCTCAAGTTGCAGTTGGGAAGGTTTACATTGGATATTAGGAAAAACTTTTTCACTAGCAGGGTGGTGAAGCATTGGAATGGGTTCCCTAGGGAGGTGGTAGAATCTCCTTCCTTAGAGGTTTTTAAGGTGAGGCTTGACAAAGCCCTGGCTGGGATGATTTAGTTGGGGATTGGTCCTGCTTTGAGCAGGGGGTTGGACTAGATACCTCCAGAGATCCCTTCCAACCCTAATATTCTAGGATTCTATGATTCACATCACTACATTGTATGATCCACACAGCAATGGCACCTCAGACGAGAAACATTTATATGCACAGTGGACCATTGTGATCATAGTACAATTTCCTATAGACGACAATGTACAAAATGGCAGAATGTTCCAGCCTGACATAGGTGCCTTCATTTTCAAATGTGCAATTGGAGACAGACGCAGCATTGTCTGAAACTGGGGCCTGTTCCAGTGTCTTCCATGGGCTCCCCCAGCCCTCACCACTCTTGAAAATCTTGGCCAGTCACAACCAGACAAACAGCTTCCATTTAAAATCCTTCCAACAAACTGCTCGCAAAATAGCCACAGAACAACAAGTAACAATAACTAAGCCCTGGGGTCCAAATTCACCACGAGCGCAGGGCCAGCACAAGTCACAGGCGTCACTGACAGCCACTTCAGCCCCCAGGGAGACCTTCGGGGAGACTTATGTGGCTTCTCGGCCTTGTGCTGGCCCCTCTGCCCAGGGTGGATCTCCCCCTCCCTGAGCAATCACACAGAAGGAATAAATCACAGACAGCTGTCAGCTGTCCTTGGCCTTCCGCAAAGAGAAAAGGAGTCACAATCCAAATAGTACTTTGCCTCAGACATCAACCACCAGCCAGAGAGTGGACGTTGTTCTTGTAATCTATGAAGAGATTAAAACAGCACCTCAGAAGGGAGAAATGGTGAACACTTCTCCTCCAAGGGTCAAAGGGTTTTCCAGCCACCTTCCAAAGCCGCATCAGGCTCTGCAATGCAATCCTGCCTGGAACATTTAAGTCCCAAACTTTTAGAGAAAAGAACCTAATGCAGCAAAGACGAATGAGAGCAACCTCAGGATAAGCTCAGCGGCTCCCGAGGGAGGTTGTTAAAGGATGACGGATGTACTGTCTCCGGCATAACAAGCAGTAACACTGGGGCTAGAATCCATTCTCAGAGTATAGTCGGAAAATGTACACTCCTCGGGAACAGTGTTACTGAAGTGAGACAGAAACCAGTGCAGCTTCTTATGCTACTGCCTCCCCTTTACACACACACACACACACACACACACACCTCTCGTTAAGGTCTCTCACACACACACACACACCTCGTTAATGTCCCCCCAACACCTCGTTAACACCACATACAAACACACAGACACACCTCGTTAAGGCTTCTCATATTTGTGGTTTTAGGCTGGAACTCTGCAAGAGGGAAGCACAGGATTGCCGAGTCATGTTACCATTGGAGTGCAGCACAGACAGTCTGGGGAGCCTAGTGGTTAGTGCACCTGACCGCTGGCTCCTTGCTCCTCTGTCGGGGGGGTAGAGGTACCTGGTGTCTGACCCGCCACAGGGAATCTTCTCGGGTCCACCCACATCAGCATGACAGTTCTCAAAAGGGTGCGGTAGGGGGGGACCCAGGCCGCCCCTCTCCACCAGATCCCAGCCCAGGGCCATGTTGACTGGTTGTTATAAAGGTTAATAATATTGAGATTACTGGCCAGTTGATCTGACTGTGAATGGTTCTTCCCCAAGAATCAGGCCACACAGAGTTCACACTACGGAGGTCAATATTTTCTGGGGAGTCTCTAGGTATATGAACAGGGATCACAGTGAGGGCAAAGTAAAACTGTAGATACCTTTATTACAATGATGGATAAAGCTAGAAAAGCCCCAAGCCCCATAACAAGATGGAGATAATACAGAACCAGGGTATCATTCAATGCATAAGCTCTTAGAATTGCATTCTCGCACCCTTAGTTGAGAACCTTGTGGTAAGAGATGAAAGGACCAGCCCTGGCTCTGGAAGTGTCCAATGGTCCAAGTTCCCCAATGAGTTGAAGGGTCAAGTGGAAAAGGAGCAGACAGAAATGGGAGTGGCGCAGGAAAGAGCAGACCCAGACCACGGGGTGACTGCCCACGCTCAGTTCTCCATTCCCAAATCTAGGCTTTTCACCAGTGTAATGACTGAGCTGTACTTGTTCTACAGGTTAACGTATCAATACATGTCGCTGCCATTTCAGCTCAGGATCACACCATCACCCCTCGCTCACCCAGCTTGGCAGTTATGACTCCCAGGTTCCTTGCGGCCCCATGCACTGGAACATTCTAGCTCTTACTGTTGAACAAGCTCCCCTTAGTTCCCCAATCTACAGGTAACCGTTGATCTGTGACAGGGTTATGGACTACTTCACCACACCTATGCTAACCAATGCTCCAGCTACATCTTACAGGGTGCAGGCCTGGTAGGATTCCTGCGTTACAACTGAATACAATCCAGAAGGCAATCCAATGGATGTCAGGGGGTGACTCTAATGGGGCACACTTGCCCTAGGGGCTATACAAAGCAGCACTGGCAGGAACCCCCCTGCAGAGAGTCTAAGTCTGCTGCCCTGGGCTATTTCCCGCCCAAATGTCTCCTCGTACAGGAGCTGGGCTCCGCAGGGCCAGCTGGTTCTCAATGGGGTGGTGACTGGAGAAGATCCTACCAGGGGCCTTATGTGCTTTGTGGTCCCCTCTCAGGCTCAGCCTTTTGCCAGGCTTCCCAGAGGAGGTTTCCTCTCTCCCACAGCCTGTCCACCACCCCTCGCCTGGGTGTCTGAGGCCCTTCTAACCTGATCCTCCAGCTGGAGCACGCTCAGCAGTGCACACTTATAAACGATGTCCCTGCATGGCCTGACCTGGCACTCAGTGTGAGCACGAGGTCACGCCAGTGGGGATAGTGTGATGCACTGTTCAAAATGGTGTCCCTCCATCTGCTATCAGACAAAACCACCTCTGGGTTTGTCCCAGTCCTGGATGGGGGATAAACCAGCCAAAAAAAGGACCTTCTGGTTTCAAACCGGACAGAATATGTAAAACATGAACATGAGAATGGCAAGGAATGGCATCCTGGAGGAGAACCAATGCTAAATGAAAACCTCTTGAAGAAATTCTCAGTTGTCTTAGTGTGGAGCTGATGTTATAATGTGGGATTCTCATTACCCGGCTCCACTGTTGAAACAGGTGTTCACCACCTACCCCCCATAGGATCATTAAACACGTCTGAGTGGTCTCAAGCTACCCACTGAATAGTCTAATCAGAGGCCATTACTTGCTGACACAAAACCTCTCCGTAGCTCAGAATGCTCCCCTCTGCTCCCACAAGGGCTCTTCCATTCATTCCCCTACATAACAGCTGCTGTTCCATTCCCCAATTACTATCCCCTGATTTCCTAGGGAGGGTGAAAAATTCAAGACTCCACGAGAAAAGACCTTCCAGAGAAAAACAACCCTTTATTCTCTCTATATGTTTTGTGACAGATCGCTCTCTCACCCCCCTCGGGAACACAGGCAGGAAACCCTTTTTTGCTTCAAACAGTGCCCTTTAATTTACAGTGCAGGACCCCACCACCAATATATACAGATTAAAACAGTTCATTAACATCCAGCTCTAAGTAGCTCATTAATAAACAACTCATTAATATCCAGCTCTTAAACAGCTCATTAATATCCAGCTCTACAGCTCATTAATATCCACTCAGCTCTTGATAGCTCATACACAACACACAGCTCTGGATAGCTCAAACACACACTCAGCTCTTGATAGCTCAAACACACACTCAGCTCTTGATAGCTCAAACACACACTCAGCTCTTGATAGCTCAAACACACACTCAGCTCTTGATTAGCTCCTGCCACCACCACCACCCTGGGCTTCCTTCCTGGCAGCCTTATATCCCCCAGAGGAGGCTGCCAGGTGCAACCCATGCAGGTTGATTGGCCTGCACCTCAGGTGGCTAATTAGCCTTCCTGCCAGGGAGGTTTGCAGAGGGCTTTTCTCCCTCTTAAAGGGGTAGCAGGGCTGGCTCAGGCCCTCCTGGCCAGCACCCTGCCACAGTTTGCTTTCCTGGCCAAATAAAAACCTCATTTAAACCTGCCTGAGATCTTTGTTATTGCACCTAAAGGAGAGAACATCCAACCTTAATCAGTATCATCTTGATTTTCACAATGACCCTCAGGACACTGCATCATACCTGTGCCATAGAACTTGATTATAATAGTCCCAGCCTCCCGGATGGTGGAAAGCGTTTGGGAGCAATTAGTCTCACGGTACAGTTTCTCCACCACTCATAAGAAGGACATTGTAATAATTGTATTTGTGCCTTTTCCCCACATCTGACACATAAAAACAATCCTGAAAGGTTTGTGTAAAAAAATAAGGATTGGATTTGATCCTCTGCTTGTTCCCTTCATAGAAATCAGCAACGTTACATCTCATTGTGCTGGGGAACCTTTTCAGGTTTATCTCCAGCAGCACGGACAGAGAACCCTCAAAATGACCCTTATGGAGAGACAGAGCTCAGGTCTGTGCCAAGTCTGGGCTAAGAGAAAAGGCCAAAGGAGCTGCAAGAGATGCTGGAACTAAGTTTCCTTTCACCTGAGCTATTACACAGAGTGGCAACAAAACCAGACCAGACCAAATATAAATGACAAAAAACTCTTTATACTCAGCCAATGTATTAGCACTTTTGTTCCTCTTGGATAGATTCAGTTTGTAGGTAGAAATTAACACATGATCTGACTTTAGAGTATTCTTTCCCTTATTTTGGTGTCCTTAATATTTTAATAATTCTACCCTGAAGCATGAAGTTATTATTAGAAATCCTAAATCCAGTCTTACAATTTCATTTTATATGCAGTCTACATGCAAAATTACAAAGGATAAAAATGTGTGTCCGATCTTCCCTGTAAGGTTGAGCTATAGCAAAATCCTATTTCAAAAGTTACTTCTACCAGTCATGGCCACAGCTCTATACTAGGCCAGAAAGCTCTTCCAAACACAACTGCTGAATATTAATAATGCTAGATTGCGAGTATGGTACCTTGCCGGTGCTAACCTAGAACATCCCATACAGTGTTCACAGGCTGCAATGATTCACAGATGGAGCATATAGGCACATGAACTTTGACACTCAGATTTGGAAGCAATCATGCAGCTAATTATTGCTTATTGCTTTGTTTCTCAAAGTACTATTTGCCTGTGTCTCACACTGAGTTGATAATTGGATGTGTGGCGGGGTGTCCGCCCGCCCCCTACCGGAAGGGGCTTGGAAAAGCCCCAAAAGGGGTTTAAAACAGGCAGGGAAGGGGCTGTAGCCAGGGAAGCCTGCAAACTCCCAGGCTGATTGGGAGTTAGGTGCAGCTGTGTGGCCACGCCCCAAACACTCCCAGCCAGGATATAAGGGCTGGGAGGCAGAGAAGCAGGAGAGGAGTCTCCTCTCTGCATTTAGAGGGAGACAGGCCTGCTGCAGGAAGCTGTAAGGAAGGTACTAGGCTGGGTGCAGGGCTGGGGCTAGGTGGAAGGAGCTGGGCAAAGCTCTAGCCTGAGAGCCCCAGGCTGCAAGTGCAGGCAAGGGCCTAAAGTCAGTCTCCCCTATGACTAGTGGGAGACAGGGCCTGGCTGCACGGAGCCTGTACCAGGGTACCCAGACTGGGACAGGGCGTGGGTGAGGCAGCTGGGAGCCAAGGAGCTTAAACTCTAGCGAGAAGGCCCCAGCTTGCTGGGCCTAGAGGACGCCCGACCCACGGGGTACTGGGGGTTGCCAGGAGGTGGCCCAGGGCTGGTAATAGCAGCAGCAGGCCAACCCCTTCTTGCCTGTGATGAGCAGCCATGAGACTGCAGTCTGCCCCAGTGAGCGGGGGCAAGTAGGGACTGACAGTGGCACATTCTGAGGCGAGTTGGGGATAGTGGGCATTGGGTTCCCCGGGGAGGTGAGACCCTTAAGACCAGGGGGGTACTGCAGGGTGCAGCACCCTCAGAAAGGGGCTCCGGGGTCCGGGAAGGGCACGGAGCCAGGTGTGGAGAAGCGGACGTCGGTCGGCAGAGGGCGCTCCTGGGCCAAAAGAGCTAATTCCCGAGACGACCAGACGGGGGCGCCGCAGGGGTGAGTGACCGACCCCGTTACAGGATGATTATCTCTTCACTTTGTCAGAAAGTTCAAAGCAGCTGGGAAACATCTATTGAATAGTGGTGAAAAAAACCACACCTAGTAATAAAAATGAAATATTAGTTGAAAGATGAGTAAGAAATGGGAAAAGGCAGAGCTGAGAAACATGGTGACCCAACCTTATTAAAATTACACCATGGCTAGTGAGAGATGTCAGAATGACATGCACCCAATGCCGCCGTTCCATTTCTGTTACTGTTCCAAATGTGTTAGCCTGGCTAGGGTGACCTGAAATGTGTGCATTACCTTTATGGAGAGCCCCACCCTGCCCTGGTAGTGTAACTGCATTTTAATCCTAATTGTCTAGCTCTGAACATAAAAACGTAAGAAAGGCTGTACTGAGTCAGACTAAAGGTCCATCCAGCCCAGTGTCCTCTCTACCGACAGTGGCCAATGCCAGGTGTCCCGGAGTGAGTGAATCTAACAGGTAATGATCAAGTGATCTCTCTCCTGCCATCCATCACCCCCCTCTGACAAACAGAGGCTAGGGACACCATTCCTTACCCATCCTGGCTAATAGCCATTAATGGACTTAACCTCCATGAATTTATCCAGTTCTCTTTTAAACTCTGTTATAGTCCTAGACTTCACAGCCTCCTCAGGCAAGGAGTTCCACAGGTTGACTGTGAGCTGTGTGAAGAAGAACTTCCTTTTTTATTTGTTTTTGCAAACAGTACACTGCTCAAATGCACAACTTCAGCTCTTGCCCAGGTTGGCAGGTAATAACCAGAATACCTAACCATGGGATGGCTGTTCAGTAGTGTATATGATCTCAGTCATAGAATCATAGAATATCAGGTTTGGAAGGGACCTCAGGAGGTCATCTAGTCCAACCCCCTGCTCAAAGCAGGACCAACCCCAACTAAATCATCCCAGCCAGGCCTTTGTCAACCTGGCCTTAAAAACCTCTAAGGAAGGAGATTCCACCACTTCCCTAGGTAACCCATTCCAACCTAAACCTCCCCCACTGCAACTAGAGACCATTACTCCTAGTTCATATCACATAAGCTAATTGCAGTTAGTTCCCTTGTTCACACTCAGAAGAGAGCACATATGGGACATGCGTGCTCCATTCACCCACACAGGTGCTTCCTCCATGTCAGAATAGACACACAGTGATGGGATCGTGCGGCTGGAGGTGGCACAGGTTTGCTGCTATACTTGTTCTGTGGCTTCCGGCCCCTGGGCTGTCAGACCAGCACCACTCTCTGTGACTACCTCCCGGAGAAAGGCCTAACCCCGAATTGGAGGTGAGCTCACACGCTATGGTTATCTTACTGTCAGAACAGGGTTTGAAGGTACTGTTGACATTTTGCCTTGAGAGGTTTGTCTATATGTAATACTGAAAAGAGTCAGTCAGCTGGCACCCAGTGGTAAACAAGAATAAGTGTTTGTGATAGGTATCAGCCACGGCACATTCATTCCACTCTTTGGGGTTGACGTGCTGTAGCTTGGAAATTAATTTGGAGCAAGCTGCAAGGGGAAAAGCTTGTTTCTTCTCAAGTCCATTAACAGAACATGACATACGGTGCTTAATTGTTTACTGCACCAGATCAAAAGGAGAGGAACTGCCAGAGAAGGTCAGGAATGCTACTCAAACCCTTGGTGAATATCATCAGATATTCTACCACTGAACAAAGGAAAACATGTTCACAACATTGATTGCTGCCCCTGGGAGATTGTCCTTCTCATATTAATAGCTAAACTCCTTCTGCATGTCTAGGTGAAAGAGTGGACAGAGAAGTCTTTTCTTCGCATCTTTGAATTGTTAGCAAACCACATTCATTGTTAATGTCGGTCAATTAAAAACATAGGACAAGATTCACTGATACACAATGGTGTTGCAAAACTGAGATAAACTCATTTTCTTCTCTGTAATGATCCTTCATTGAGTTTCTGTAGATGGGATTCTGCCAAGGTTTGTTTGCTTCAATATGATTCTCTATGTTAATATTTTATTAAACCACTTATGGGTTAAGCTGTTGTTTGGGGACACACACAGTCCCCTCCCCCAGGTGGAGTAGAGCAACACTAAACCAGCAACGCTGTTTATGCCAGCGTGTCTCAGGAACGCAGGGGGTCAGTGGCACTACCACACAGTGGAGACAGGTTGCTGCATCCTTGGAATCAGAGAGGCATTTCGTCCATCTCTAGTGCTGGGCTGAGCACATATAAACACTTCCTGGCTGAAGGGTGGGATTAATTTGACCAGTGCCTCGGGAACTGAATGTGAATTATTTGCTGCTGTGGATTCACACAGCTCCATTGAGGGTGTCCTGGGGATTCAAGGGAAGGGTTTTCTGAAGCATTCAGCCCTGACTTCAGATGGAGCAGAATTTGGTCAACCCAGAGTGCTGTTTAAAACCCCTACTTGAATCTTTAAGGAACTTTAACAGCCAGCTCCGAATACTACAGATTTATCCCTTCATTTGAAAAGAAAGCACCCAGCATTGGTGGTGATTTGTGCTTCACATCACCTCATGCCTCTTTGCAGCCATGAGATATGGGGAGAAAATAGTTCAAAGGACACCGGTGGCCTGACAGGAATTGACAAAAGGGCTGATCATACAAACACTCAGGCACCCGGGAAGCTTTACTCACATGAACATGTATCAATAGCAGCCCGAGACAGAGAGATTCAGTGGAGACTACTGGGGAAAGTAGCCATAAAGACAGAAATAGCAGCAGCAGCATGGACTCTCTCTCTCTCTCTCTCTCTCTCTCTCTCTCTCTCTCTCTCTCTCTCTCTCTCTCTCTCTCTCTCTCTGATGGAGAAGCAGTTATGAAGGACTCATCTGCATGGGTCCCTTCTCCAGACATTGCTGCAATTACATCACAGGGATTTGGGTTTGTTTAATTAGTAAACCTACTTGGATTCCAGCATCCCAAGCCAGATTGGCGGGTAGTGATGGATCTTTTGGTGATCGATTTATCGTATCTCGTTAAGATGCGATCAATCGATCATGAAAGGCACTCCCGTCAACTCCCAAATTCCAGCTCACTGAGAGGCACAAGCCAGAGTGGACGGGGGAGACTGCTGTTGACCGCAGCCACCGTGAGGACAGCAGGTAAGTCAGCCTAAGATGCGCCGACTTCAGCTATGTTATTCATGTAGCTGAAGTTGCGTATCTTAGGTTGACAACCCCCCCTTACTGTAGACCAGACCTTACTGAACATGATTATACTATTTGTATGCATATATCATTTCTGTATCTGAAGTTAGGAATATAAACTCTGTGTACTTTGCAAAAGTGTTTGCCTCTGGGAAATGCCCACTAGACCATTAACAATTAGCCTGAATGGGCCATTAGGAAAGACAATGGAATGAGTCATTGAAGATGCTGATCTCCCATCTTCCTGGAATTCCTTCCTGGGGACATTACAAATAAACCTTGTCTCATGGTTTCTTTGACATTGCAAGATCATGTGATCATATCACCTTGTACAGGACACTATCTTGAGCTGGCACTTTTCCACTGAAGGGGGATGGGAAACAAAAGGTCACCACCATATATAAATCCTATGTAAGGCTGGAGAGTGGGTCAGTCAAGGTTGCTGGTTCTTCATGGAATCCCCACCCAGGATGACTGTGGGACACACCGGAGACTGATCTGGGGATAAGGACTGGGACCCAGGCTGGGAACGGTCAGCCTGCGAAGGGCAGACCTGGAGAAGCAGTGCAGTGTATCTTCAAGAAACTCTGCAACCTGCATAAAACAACATCTGTGGTGGGAAATTTCTATTTGTAGCCAATTTCTTTGATGTATTAAGCCTAGTTTGCAAGTTCTGTTTTATCTGCTTCCCTATAATTACTTAAAATCTGTCTTTTGCAGTTAATAAACTTGTCTTTGTTTTCTATAAACCAGTCCGTACAATTCAAATCTGTGCATATCCCCCTCCACACTGAGAGGGGGGTGATTTTATGAGCCTGTGCTGTACAGATCTCTCTACACAGTGCAAGGCGGTATTATTTTGGGTTTACACCCCAGAGGAGGTCTGCAGATGAGTGTGGGGTAAATCCTTGAGCTGAACTCTCCCACACTGAGCTGATCTCAGTCGGGGCCTCCCGTGCATGTCGTAGAGAAGGCGAGAGGGCCTGGCACAGCCGGGACAGGGTGAGGAATCCCAGGCTGGTTGTACGGGTGGTCTCAGTGGGACCCCAGTATATCAGGTGGCATCCCGGACGGGGGTGGGGGTGGAGTGTCCAACCCATCACAACACCTCTGCCTCAGTCTGACCCACTGTGCTCTTCGGCCAGTGGGGGATCATCGAGAAAATAGCTCTCAAGGATTAGCCCATTCCTGAGCCTCAGAGCTCCCTGGGCCATGGCAGGCCCTGATTGCCCACTCTGAACCAACATAAAGGCTCTTAGCTGCTTTCTGGGGGTTCCCTCTCCACCCCTCCCCTCCATCTAACCATTTGCACCTTTGTGTGTGAAACCACAAGAGCTAGTGTGTGCAGCCTGCCCAGGAGAGAGCGTGGCATTCTCTACGCATGTAGGTCACACGTGAGGCGAGGGGTAAAGCCGCCAGTGCAGCAGGCAGCCTGGGAGGGTCCTGTCAGATTTCATTGATACCGAAATACACAGAAGCTGGCAAACCCTCTCAGACTGGCTGCTCCATGTAGACAGGCATTTAAATATCCATTTATGTAAATAATTAAATCCTCATCACTGATTATTTTTTAATTATCTGGCTGGAGATATTGTCTGTGCTCAGGGAAAGCAGCTAACAATATTGAGCCTGCTTTCAAAAGTCAGGGAACATCTGAATTCAGAAGCGAGCCGGGGAAGGCTCTGGCATTTCAAAGAGAGATTCTGAGGGCCTAGGCAGTCCTCTTGCTTCAGGGCAATTACAAGGAGAAGCAGCAGGAAGAGGAAAGCAATTATTTGTGAAATGTTTATTCAATTAATTAAAAAACCCACACCAGAATAAACCGCCTTACTGACTATAGTCCAGTGGGCAGGGCCCGGGACACCAGAAACCTGGGTTCACTTCCTGACGTAGCCAGATTCCCTGCGTGATTAGTGTCCCAGGCACCTCCATCACCACCTGGTGTGCAACTCACAGGTAGACACACGCTTCCTTTCCCATATAGATCTGCTCCTCCACCTCTACATGCAGAACATGACAACGGCATCTCACCTCAAAGGGCTCTTTCCACGTGGCCTCACCCCCCCTTCCAAGCTCCGGATTCCTTCTACTTAGAGCCTCCCAGTTACTTCATTAGCTTAGCAATTACCGGCTAGGTGCTCCACACCCCCAAGAGAAAGTGTTTAATTGCTCACAGCTGAGCCTGCAGCATCTGCCTGCTGCGGCAGTCAGTGATCTGGGTGCTGCGGCCAGCACTCTGTTGCACCTGGGGACTCAGTCAGCCGATGGCTCATCTCCTACGCCCCAGAGGTGTTGTGGGGGTAAATTCCCCTGGTGTCTGAGATGCTCAGAAATCACGGTGAGATGGGCCATAGATGTACCGAGACAGATAGCAAGTATTCAACCACGTATTATTCACCATGTATTAACGTATTCACCACATATTATTCACCATGTATTATTCACCATGTATTAACATATTCACCACGTATTCACCACCTACGGGGTGGCTGAATAACAAACCAAAAATTGCAACTAGTGTAGTAGCAAAAGAAAAACACCAGCGTTTGCCAGATAAATTAGACAGCAAATAGTGCAACTCCTCTCATCACAAGAGCCCTTCCAGTGTTGCAAGATAGTACACACTCCTGGGATGCACCATTGCCTGACATGCTTATCAACTGTGGCTGATTCCTGGGACAAGCTGGCTGACCGCTGGGATATATTAAAGGACACAAAGCAAAGGTGGACAGGGAAGGAATCTGTGAAGCTTGTTGCTCCATGTCAGGATCTGCTGTTGTCTAAAGCAAGAAATGTCACGTTTAAGTTGAGCACTGGTAGCTACAGGAACAGCGCTGCAGCTCTTGCTGATGCTGGTTCATTGCATTTGCAGACTTTTGTTGACATCAACTAGAGATTCATCCAGATATTTCATTAAATCGTTGTGTTGCTATGCACGCTCTACTCATCCCTGTCACGGCTCTGACCTGAGAGAAAGCATCACTGACACATTCATCATGTTCATTAGCTATTTCAATGGAAATGGGCATTTTGTACCTTTGTGTCCTCTCATGATAAACATCCAGACAGACCATGTGTGCCTTCTGACTTGGACCTCATGCCTAGCATGTGAGTCAATATTCCCATTTCAAATAGCCTGGAGTCAAACTACACCCAGCTTCCTCCCACACCCAGGTCCTGGGCTCACTTTGGGTGCCTGAAGTGACGAGTAAGGGGGGTCCAAGTGCACTAGCTGGAGTCACCAACACCAGTCACAAGCTCCCAGGGGAAGATTCCTTATTGGATTTGAATCATCCCTTTGCACCCAGCTCTCAGGACCGGGTGGGGGGGGGGCGGGGGGAGCTCAGGGCCGGCAACAGAAATTTTGGAGCCCCCTACTCTGATCGTTTGGGGGCCCCCTACTCTGATCGTTTGGGCCCCCCCAGCCCAGCCGGCGCTTCCCTCCCCCAGCTGACAGCGGCTGGGGTCAGTGCGAGCCTCCGAGATTTGCCACCGCCTGGGCGCTCGCTGCTGGTGCTCGCCCTTCACTGCGCTCTCGTGCCCGGCGGGGGTCCTGCGGGAGCGCGAGCCGCGGCCCGAGAGAGGGAGAGCCCGGGAGTGGCACGAGCCTCCCTTGCTGCTCTACCCCACCCCCCCGCGCGCCCTTTCCCCCCCGGACCTGCGTGAGACCCTGCGGCTGGCGATGGAGACGCTGCCGCTGTGACCAGCCGCAGCCCCCCCCGGGCCAGCGTGGGAGGAGCCCGGGGGCAAGGCGGGGGGAGGGCCGCTTCCCGCCCTTGATTGGTGCAGGGGCTGCATGATGCCACATCCGGCGGGGGAAGCCCTACCGTGCTGCAGAGCCTCCCCGCCCTCGCCCTCTTTGCAGGTGGGGGTGCGCCGCTGCCGCCGGCCGGGATCACTGCTCCTGCCGGGGACACGCGCGCTCGTCCCGCGCGCTGCTGTGCTGCTGCTCCGGAGGAGAGCCGCGCCGCCTCCCCGCCCCTTCCCCGCTCTCCAGTACCGGCGACAAGGGGGACGACTATGGGTACAGCTATGTACCGGGTGTGACGGTGCTGTTCCTGGTGGGATCCAACTGCGAGTGTCTGATCAGGACAGATTGCTTCCAAAGGGGCAACTACAGCCCAAAGCTGGGGGTTTTCCACACTAAGGCACCAAACCAGCTAAACAGAAAAGACTTTGGTCTCACCCCACTGGCTAACCACAAGTCACACAAGCAATCCCCTTAAGACACTCCAGATTCCCAGTATCACCACCAGCAGCCACCTGTCCTGGGGATCAATGGTTATGAAAACCAATCCCCCAAATAAAGAAAATGGTTCTCCCCAATTCCAAAGAATCAGGCCCCAGACCCAGGTCAATATACAAATGAGATCTTACCACAAATCACGCTGTAGCCAATCCTTTAGAATCTAAAATCTAAAGGTTTATTATAAAAGGAAAAAGGTATAGGTGAGGGTTAAGAATGGTTAAAAGAAATGAATTACACGCAGTAATGGCACATTTCTTAGTTCAGGCTTGCAGCAAAGGTAGCATAACTGCAGGTTCAAATCAAAGTCTTTGGATGCACCCCATTTAGGGGTGGGTCAGCACCTTAGTCCAGAGTTCCCAGAGTAGCAAAGTTCCATCCAAAGCTGGAAACAAGGCAGGCTGAAGTCTGGAGGTAAAGACAAAATGGGGAATGTTCTTCCAGGCTATATACACTTTTTCTTCTGGGCCAAGACCCTCCTCCTTCTTCTGCAGAGTCCAGTTGCAAAATGGAGGCTCAGAGTTACAAGGTCCAATCACCAGACTTCTCCAGGATTCAGTTTCTGACCAGGCAGTGACATTCCTAGAGCAGCTTGGGTGTGGACAGGCATATACAAAATCCATTGTGTGGTTGATGTCCCTTAATGGGCCATCAGGCAGCCCCAGCCTGTCTGAGCCTTCACAGGAGCCAAGCCTAAGCTTGAAGTACAGCTTGAAGCTTTAACTTTAGTTACAAAATAGATACACACATATGGAATAGATACATACATAAGACACCTGCTATGACCCCCTTCACATAATATTTCGTGCACCCATTGATCTACACGGTACCAAACTATTTCAGTACCTTCAGTTCTACTGCCTGCATCCGACGAAGTGGGTATTAGCCCACGAAAGCTCATGCTTCAAAACTTTATAGTTAGTCTTTAAGGTGCCACAGGACTTTGTTAACTCTGCTATTCCAGACTAACACGGCTACCACCCTGATTCTATTTCAGTACCGTGACACCGGGCCCCGGACTTAAGGGGGCCCCCCTTAAGTCGGGGCCCTGTACAGCTCTACCCGTAGTACCCCCCTGTCGCCGGCCCTGGGGGTGCTGCAGCTCTCCATGTCGAGAGGAGGGAGTGCGGCGAGTAATCCCAGTCATTGCACCGCAGCGCAGAAAGACCTCCGAAGGTCCGGACGGGGGACGGCCAACGGGGCTCAGAAAGCCAGTGATGGGCTGCTCAAGGACAGATGCGGAAAGGAGAATGTAGTGACTTCATGGCTGCTGGTCCCTGGGCCATGCCCTGCTTTCATGCTGGTCAGGAGATATTCCGGAATATCATGTGATTACCCCCAGCTGGGTAACTGAGCAGACTCTCCTACCCAAGACTCTCCAGCTAGCACGACTCTCCTACCCAAGCAACAAAAGGTAACATCTTATGCAGCCAGTTACAAGCCACACACAAGTTCATCCCCTTCCACAAGGATATCGGGCTATTTGCATTCCTCGTGTATCCTCACTTATGCTGATTGTACTTTGCACCTAGCAATGCCCCGTCAGCATCTGCTCTAGGAACTGGAGATCAGAACCTCCTTGCGTATCATTTGAAGTTTGTTTAAAAGGCACTTCTATGAGGCAGGTGTTACAGCTGGCTCACACCCCCTCACAGGTGAGAGACCATTCACTGCCCCAGCTTGTGCAAAGCTCGCATGGGGACCCCGGCTGCAAGGAGCGGGTATGTCTTCCCTCCCCCATTCTGCATGTGCAAATGGATCATTCATTCTGTCACCTCCTTGGTGACTGTATCGCAGCTCCCCATGCTGTATTGTGATGGCTCTGGTACATGTTGGGTCCACTGCGACTCTCACCTGCCCCTCTGTGTCTCCACTGGCTGCAGTGCAACGGACGTGTCAAAATGAAAAGTGCACTAGCACAACCACAAGGAATGGGCTTGATGCAGGAGTCGCTGGGTGAGGTTCTCTGGGGGTCAGATGATCACAGTGGTTCTTTCTGGACTTAGAAAAATCTACGAATTTGTGAGCACAACCTAAAACAGCAGAGAGCACCCCCGGCCAGTCTCAGGTTCCACTGACAATGCTTCTTCACCACGGTACTCTCTGGCTCCCACAGTCGCTATGCAGCTGCAGTTATTTGCCAGGGGAATTTTTCTCAGCAGTGTCCAGCACCTATAATTCTCTGGTTACTGAAATGTGTTTCTTTGCTGCTGCATTTATATTTACCAGAGTAAGAAGAGGAGACGCACTTCTCTGTAACCGCGCGATGTGCTCTGGTGATAGGATCTGGAGGTTTCCAAGGGAAGAGGACATGAGTGCAGGAGGTGAGTGTAGTGCTCAAACCTCGGTCATAGTAAAATATTTATAAACTCTTGAGACCTTTTCCTTGGCCTCTGGCCCCTATTCCCTATGGAGCCTTTTTGTCCTTTGGCCTTGATCCTGACTCCATACCTGCTCCAGGACTGGAAACAAAGTTGCTTTGATTGGCGGGTAAAGTCCAAGAGGCCTGCCCTTCTAATGTGATGCTCAGGACAGCGCCTGCTCCACTTAGTTGTTCCGACACCTTGGAGCCAAGAACTCAGAGAGCGGGGAGAGCTGTATGATTAGTGCCCTGAGAAGGGTCTTGACTGCGGACCAGGCAGCAATGGGCTTTTCCACTGGACTCCAGCTGCCAGGCAAATCTGAGGGGGCTGAGTTGCTTCCCAGTGCCAGGAATCAAACTGCAAGATCATTTTGCCAATATCATCATGAGCCAGCCATAACTCCTGCTTCAGCCTGGATCTTTCCCTGCTTGGCTGTTTCCCCTTCATTATATTTCATTCACAGCTGAGTGCTGTAGCAGTCCTATGGCAGTGAGGACATGAGACTTCACTACCAGGTAGGGAGCAGATGCTGAAAGCATGTGCAAATGCAAATCCAGAGGCTTGCCACTACATAACCTGAGAGAGAATAAAAGGAAACCAGCATCTCACAGGCTGGATGACATCGGACCCACCTATGATACTGGGCAAATATGATTTCCAGTGCTGTAGTGAGTTCAGATGGCAGCTCACCACCTCTGGTGTTCTGTGGTGCCCCCTTTTCCTGGAGCACCCCCCCCCCCGACACTCCTGAGGTACAGGTGTGACTGGAAGAGAAGGTCATGAGATAGCACCTTGCACCTGCCGGATAATAGACCCTAGCCCAGCACTCCTTCATGAGAAATGCAGACAGTGATGGATCAGGACCAGCTGGTGCAGATGTAGCCAGTGGTGGGATACATCCCAATAACTCCACGGACGTGTTGTGCTTGTATTTCCTCCCGGCGCGTTCAGAATCTTCCCTCTCTTTCAGACGAGTCAGGAATAGAACCAAGGGCCTGGTTCACCGTCCCGTTACCCCTCAGCCCAGGGATCAGCCCCTGCTCCATGCCAGCCCCACACCAAGCCAGCAGCAGATTATGGGCAATATGCAGACTGAAAGAGAGGCAAAATGTGTTGAATAAATTATTCATTGTGACGTGCTCATTCCACTCTGCTCATAACTAAAGACCTGCTTTAGGAGCGAGCACTGTACAGCACGGAGAGTGCCTTCCCGATCGCTGCACATCCCATCCCTAGCTCTCCTTTCCCGCCTCCACCCCCACATTGCAATACATTTCCTAAGCTAGATTTTCTGTGAATTAGTTTTTAATGCCCCCTTATGAGCGGCAGTTTTTCATATTTTATAACTCCATCAATAAAGATTTCTCTCTCATCGTCACTAAAATTGGACTTTTGATTAAAAATGAGCCAGCAGGTCTAAGCACATAGTCTATATTACTTTCAGTGCCCCGTTATATGCCAGTTGTATTTATATGGGGGTGTATATCAAGTACATTATGTGTATATAAGCAGACAGTTGCAAAAGAAATGCTAGATATATGAACCATAAAAGAGCGGTTACAACAGAAATGAGAATCTCACTTAAACCAGCCAAAGCAAATGTGTTTAACGCCCCCTTTGTAGCATGGCACGGGAAAGCAGTGACATGGGAGACAAATCACTGGTTTCCCAATTCCGTACTGGGATCTCCTGGGTGAGAGAAAGTCAAGGAAAGTGTGGGCCCCTTACTGAACGAGGGAGGCAACCTAGTGACAGAGGATGTGGAAAAAGCAAATGTATTCAATGTTTTTTTTTGCCTCTGTCTTCACGAACCAGGTCAGCTCCCAGACTACTGCACTGGGCACCACAGCATAGGGAGGAGGTGACCAGCCCTCTGTAGAAAAAAGAAGTGGTTCAGGACTATTTAGAAAAGCTGGACGAGCACAAGTCCATGGGGCCGGATGCGCTGCATCCAAAGGTGCTAAAGGAGTTGGCCGATGTGATTGCAGAGCCATTGGCCATTATCTTTGAAAACTCATGGTGATTGGGGGAGGTCCCAGATGACTGGAAAAAGGCTAATGTAGTGCCCATCTTTAAAAAAGGGAAGAAAGAGGATCCAGGGAACTACAGGCCAGTCAGCCGCTCCTCAGTCCCTGGAAAAATCATGCAGCAGGTTCTCAAGGAATCAATTCTGAAGCACTTAGAGGAGAGGAAAGTGATCAGGAACAGTCAGCATGGATTCACCAAGGGCAAATCATGCCTGACTAACCTATCCTCATCCATCTCATCCTTCTAGATTGCCTTCTACGATGAGATAACTGGCTCTGTGGATGAGGGGAAAGCAGTGGATGTGTTATTACTTGACTTTAGCAAAGCTTTTGATATGGTCTCCCACAATATTCTTGCCAGCAAGTTAAAGAAGTATGGGCTGGATGAATGGACTATAAGGTGGATAGAAAGCTGGCTGGATTGTCGGGCTCAACGGGTAGTGATCAATGGCTCCATGTCTAATTGGCAGCCGGTATCGAGCGGAGTGCCCCAAGTGTCTATCCCAGGGCTGGTTTTATTCAATATCTTTATCAATGATCTGGAAGATGGCGTGGACTGCACCCTCAGCAAGTTTGCAGATGACACTAAACTGGGAGGAGTGGTAGATACACTGTAGGGTAGGGATAGGATACAGAGGGTCCTAGACAAATTAGAGGACTGGGCCAAAATAAATCTGATGAGGTTTATCAAGTACAAGTGCAGAATCTTACACTTAGGACAGAAGAATCCCATACACTGCTACAGACTCAGGACCGAATGGCTAGGCAGCAGTTCTGCAGTCAAGGACCTAGGGGTTACAGAGGATGAGAAGCTGGATATGAGTCAACAGTGTGCCTTTGTTGCCAAGAAGGCTAACGGCATTTTGGAGCTATATATGTAGGGACATTGTCAGCAAATCAAGGGACGTGATTGTTCCCCTATATTTGACATTGGTGAGGCCTCATCTGGAGTACTGTGTCCAGTTTTGGCCCCACACTACAAGAAGGATGTGGAAAAATTGGAAAGAGTCCAGAGAAGGGCAACAAAAATAATTAGGGGCCTGGAGCGCATGACTTATGAGGAGAGGCTGAGAGAACTGGGATTGTTTAGTCTACAGAAGAGAAGACTGAGGGGGGATTTGATAGCTGCTTTCAACTACCTGAAAGGGGGTTCCAAAGACGATGGATCTAGACTGTTCACAGTGGTGGCAGATGACAGAACAAGGAGTAATGGTCTCAATCGCAGGGTGGGAGGTTTAGGTTGGATATTAGGAAAAACTTTCACTAAGAGGGTGGTGAAGCACTGGAATGGGTTCCCTAGGGAGGTGGTAGAATCTCCTTCCTTAGAGATTTTTAAGGTCAGTCTTGACAAAGTCCTGGCTGGGATGATTTAGTTGGGGATTGGTCATGCTTTGAGCAGGGGGTTGGACTAGATACCTCCTGAGGTCCCTTCCAACCCTGAGATTCTATGATTCTATGAAACCCCTGACCCCTACAGCACCCCGGGGAGTGTATCTACCTATGCAAAGCTCAGTGTAGGATCAGGACCTTCACATGCAGAGGGACATTTCTTTACAAAATGTATACAAATAAAGTCCCTCATAATATCTATCCATGCATCCCATTGCACTGGGTCATGTTTGACAGGCATGGTGCACAGCAGCGAAACAGTTAGATTCAAACTTTAATTATGTGCTCCCTTTTTAGTTGCTTTTGTTTCTTCCCGAAAGAGCTTCCCAGGGGAACCTGCATCTATTGTGTCACCTGACACCAGCCATGAGATATAATCTTCAGACACTCACCGGAGACATTTTGTGCTATTTCTCATTCCCAGGAATAACTTTGTCATAGAAACAGATAAAAGTTTTCACAACTATTCTCACATGTTTAAACTGCAGCACCTCGAAAGGAGATGAAGATTTGCTGCTCTCCATTTTGCTGTTACAAATGGTGAGGTCATAGGTTATCTCTTCCTGGCAGCATGCAATTTTTGTTCTAACGTATTTCCTGATGCATCTTCTTTTCGTGCTCATATCTGTAACGACATACATCAGAAGAGCAGCCAAATAATTCACCCTTTTATGAAATGTGGTTATGGCTTGAAGAAAGACCAGTGTACAAATTCTAGTTTGTTCTCAAGGACAATTATAGATGTGTGCGTGACAGTGATAATGGCCTTTCTTAGCCGAGGTTTTAACACTGAACATCTTCTTCCATTTACTTTATCAGGGGAGAGCAGCCGACTATTAAGTTTGAATGCTTCTGTGGATCTCTTCTTTCAGGTTTCTTTATGTTTTCCTTGAGAAAGAATAGACAGTAGTTTTGATTTAATGTACTAGATTACATGCCTGTGAGTTGCTGTCCACAGTTAATGTTAAAGCTACTGCACCTTAGAAGAATCATATTAATAGTGACTACCCCCTTTCCAAAATTCCCTACAAGAAACCAATCCCTCGGAAAGGTTGTGTCTCCTCTCATCCCCGGGTAGAACAGCGTCTGGTGATTGGAGGAAAATTTTGAAAAGGGATCTTGAAATTACTGTGTTTCAAAAGTGTCCATGTTCTTTTCTTCACACATTTCCTGTGTGTTTTTCCTGTCTCGTGGGTCGGAGCCACGGCTGGGGTGGATCGACTCTGAGGGAGTTATGCCAGTTTACACCGGCTGAAGATTTTGCTCTATATCTCCAAAGTGAGACCCACTGTGGCCTGCAGACTCCAGGTGTCTTTAGTTTTCCTGGCCTCATTGAACTTGGGGTGGGGGTGGTGAAGGTTGGAAGAGCTGTTTGTATGTGTCTGAGGTGGGGTAGTGTAAATCCGTGCGTGGGAGGGGGAATGTGTCAGGATTATGGAGCCATAGCTGAATCCCTGAACTGTGCAGTTCCACATCCCATGATAAGTGGGTGTCAAACATTAATGTCCGGAGGCCGTTGGGGTGAGAGCAGGCGCCTTGCTTACCTCTCCCCCGTTCTCTGGGCAGTTGCACCCTGCACCTGGTTCTGGGGTGCAGAGTAAAGCCCTCCAGCTGTGCCTTGTAAGGAGCCCCCCACTCCGCTTTGGGGGTTACAAAGGAGCCACAAGAAAGGGAAATACGTTCCCCCCCCCTTCCTTGTGTGAGGGAGAAGGACGCCAGCTCTCAGGCCATGGGTCAGTCCTGGGGGGATTTCCACACAGAGCATCAGCCTGGCCTGAATCCTCCCCCCGAGGGCTCGGGCAGGGGGTTTCCAAGCTGGGCTCAGTCTGTGATACGGGGCCCCGAGGCCTGCTCCCAAGTGCTGCTGCCCCTGCCTGGAGTGCCTCCCTTTGAGGGGCCTGCGGAGAGATGACGAGCCTTGGGGCGGGAGGCAGGGGGCAGGGGGCAGGGGGCAGTGCGCTGGGGCTGGCTGTACCCCCAGGAATTCCTTCTCCCGGCGTGGCGGGGGTGAGGTCCCACCCCACATACACGCACACACACTGCATTCGGAAGCTATTGTGGGTATATGTTTGGTCAAGAAAGTGTCCTTTGAGTGGCAGGTCTCTGTGAGCCGGACTCCAGTGAAACACACTGACAATCTGCAGTTTTTCACCATGTGTCTGTCTGTGAATACGACTCTATTTGTTATATAGAGACACCCCCCTCCCGCCCTCCCCCCCCCCACACACACTTCACTCTGTGACTTCAGCGATGTCCAGGCCACTAACAAACAGTCCTATGTGAGGGACACATTTCCACCCGCCGAGGTGGGGCCTGGCTTTCCCTGTGCAGGGGCAAGTGGAGTTCTGTCTGAAACAATTGGGTTTGTCTGGTCTGGAGAAGAGAGACTGAGAGGGGACGTGATAACAGTTTTCACATACATAAAAGGTTGTTACAAGGAGAAGGGAGGAAAAAATTTTCTTCTTACCCTCTGAGGACAGGACAAGGAGCAAGGGGATTAACTTGCAGCAAGGGAGGTTTAGGTTGGACATTAGGAAAAACTTCCTCACTGTCAGGATGGTTAAGCACTGGAATAAATTGCCCGGGGAGGTGGTGGAATCTCCATCACTGGGGATTTTAAAGAGCACCTTAGACAAATACCTGTCAGGGGAGGTCTGGATAATACCTAGCCCTGCCCTGAGGGCTGGGAACTGGACTCGACGAGCTCTCGAGGTCCCGTCCTGTCCTATGATTCTATGGTCCTGGCCATTGCTGAGTAGGCTGAAGTTCTGCGTCTCCGGATGGGAGCGCAGCAGGGGAAAGTACTCACCAGCCGTGAGACACAGCAAACAGAAGACAGGCTGCCTCCACCTAATGCTGGTAACGACTTGTCTGGGCAGCTCTCTCACACCCATTGCGTGGGACCCAGGAATGCAGAATAACCTGAACCACAGAGATCACACCAAGAGACTTCCTGGTTACCTTGCCCCACACTCAGGCTGACCTTGGTGTCACAGCTCGGTTGGTAAACGAGAAATAAATTGGTAAATGGAGAATAAATGTCAGTACTTAGAGACTTTGATCACTGCATCCTTTAATCTTCTCTTTGCTAAATAGATGGAGCTCCTCAAGTCTGTCCTTATAAGGCAGGTTAACCAATCATTTCATCCTCCTCCTGGCTCTTCTCTGAACCCTTCCCAGTTTATCAACATCCTCCTTGAGTTGTGGGCACCAGCACTGCACACAGGATTCCAGCAGCCGTAGCACCAGCGCCAGAGACAGACGTAAATAATCTCGACTTCTAATCAAGATTCCCCTGTTTATGCAGCCCAGATCTGAATTAGCTCTTTTGGCCAAAGTGTCGCCCTGGGAGCTCATGTTCAGCTGATTGTCCACCATGACCCCAAAATCTCTTCACAGTTACTGCTGCCCAGGATAGGTCCCCCATCGTGTGAGTCTAACGTCTTTGTTCCTTGATGTATCCATTCCCATGTAGTCATATTCAAATATATTTTGCTTGAACCCAGCCTATCAAGTGATCGTGATCATTCTGTATTAGTGACCTGTCATCTTAATTAGTGATCCCTCCCCCACTCTTTGTCATCTTCAATCCTGATCAATGATAATTTTGTTTCTTGCCAGTTTATTGATAAAGATGTTAAATAGCCTAGAGCCAAGAACCGAGTCCTGTGGAAACCCCCCCCCCCCCCAAAAAACATGCCCACTTGATGTTTAGGCCCCATTTACAAATATATTTTGAATCCTATCGGTTACCTTGTTTTTAATCCATTTAAAGTGTGATGTTAATTTGTATCATTCTAATTTGTAATTAAAATGTGGTGTGAGACCCAGTTCAATGTGTTACAGAAGTCTAGATATACAACTTGGACACTATTACCTTTATCAACTGAACTTTAAAAACATTTAGTGATGCAGACTCTACCACATCCCTTGGTGAGCTGTTCAAGTGGTTAATTATCTTTACAATTAACCTTTATTTATTTATTTTTCATTTTTTTAGCTTCAGCTTCCAGCCGTTGGAGCCTGTAGCTTGGTCTGTAGACATTTTTGGGATATCAAAAGGAATAGCTACTCCTAGTAGTTGAGAAACTGTTGGGTTCTCTTGCAAGTCAGCAAAGGAGGCTCCTGGGGGATTTGTTTATTAGCAGGAATCACGAGCCAACATCAGAAAGAAAAAAAGGCAAATAGGGTATTAAAAATACATCTTAGACTAAAATCTTTCCAAAGGAAACCAGAGTAGGAGTGCAAATTCAAAGCAACATACACCATATCCAGACAGATAATGCTCTGATTATACAATCTTCATACTGGCGATTACTACAGCAACCCTTCAAAACAAGTTCAGTTTTGGCTGTAATTCACAGGAGTCTTGGAACTTAATTATAGTTCTAATATGCTCACTAATGAATTTGAGCATAATTATGTCATGGAGTGATTTCAGGGGTATTTCATGGTAATGCTAATCACGTCCATTTAATGTGTACACCAGTTAACTACTATTTACTCCCAGCAGATGTCTCGGACACACTACAAGCGGTTAATTAAAAACATTATGTGTACAGGGTGAAAGGGAAGTATTCTAGCTACACATTCCCCTGTTTCACATGGAGATCCTTTTCCTGGCTCCCCAGGCAGCAAAAGCTTCTTCCTGACATAGTTTGGCATTGTACAGTGTTAACATGGAGCTGTTAGCCTTGGAGCCTGGACTGTGAGTAGTTGACTCAAAATAGTCCGTAGCTGGACACAAAACTCTCTTCTTCATTCCTAAGCTAGATTTTGCATTAATAAACTAATGTATTGTGATATTTAAAACAGAGTAAGTATCTGTGTATCCCAGCTGAGCAATTTATTAAACCCAACTGCCTACAGATGAGCAAAGCAGAGGAGGAACCTTCTTCTTTTCATGAATCCCGCCTCATTGCAATGAGCTTCCCCCAGGAGAGTCTCTTCATCGCAATGAGCCTTTTTCCAGCAGCAGCCAGCTGTGCTCCCCAGGTTCACGCCAGTTTCTGGCAGCTACACTAACTTCCAGGCCCTGCAGCAGAGAGTCTGTGGGTGATGCAAGGCACTGGCCAGCTCCCTCCCCCAGCCAGCCCTGCCCCAGAAGGAGGAGACTGATTGTTGGGAAAGCATTGCCAAGGCCTTTAGGGTGTATGCAGCCATGGAGCATTCCCGCTGCACTGCCTGCTGCCCTGGTCCTTCCGGGGTTCCCAGCCGAAGCTGACGCTGCCCTGCCCCCGGGCAGTAGAAGTGCAAGTGGGAACACCAAGCTGGGAAGTGGTTGGAAAATGGGGACTGAAAAAAGTTCAGCCATTCCTCGTAGCGAGCAAAGCACCAGCTCCACCAATGCCCAGCATCCCCTGCCACCTCCTGGTGCAGCTAACCCAAGTTAACGGGCTCACGCTCACAGGGAGGGAGTTTCACCCTGGAGCTTTGCTAGTCAGCTCCAAAAGCAGAGGCCTCTACTCCGGGAACGCTCCGGCACTCTTGCTGGCTCGCACCCACTGCTCTGAGTGTCTCTTTCGGTGGCGCAGGGCTGGGCATTGGGGAGGGATAGCTGGAGGTTTGATGTCTGCAGGCCCTGTGGCGAGCAGTGTACCAGTGGCAGGCATTGTTTCACAGGTATCATTTTGCCAGGCACTTAGGGTTAAAATACGAGGCTGAATGATACACGATGCTGACGTGAGCTTCCCTGAGAAAATGCGTGTTTGGAGGAAGAAAGACAGTTCTGGCAGAAGAAAGGGTTGAATAGTCCAGATAAAACGCCATTTCTCCAACAGGAGAGCCAGGTTGAGCGACGAGCCTGAATCTTACAATGCGTGCGTGACTAATAGACTCCAACAGAATTTCATCCCTCCAGGCAGAATAACAAGCTGCCCTTTTCTTTTCTTTTGGTCTCTTTTTCATGTCCTAGTTTATACGTGCAAAACACTCCCAAAGTCAGAAACATGACACGTCTTTTCATGCTCTGTCCTTCTCCAGGCAAGGTTTAACCACTTGGAAAAATATTGATTAGTAGAAGTTTTGCAAAGATCAATACAAATGACAAGTGCTATTAAAATGGAAGCTCAGACTTTGGGTGCCTGAAGTGACGAATAAGGGGGGTCCAAGGGCACTAGCTGGAGTCAAAGTGTAACCCAACACCAGTCAAAAGCTCCCAGGGGAAGATTCCTTATTGGATTTGAATTATCCCTTTGCACCCAGCTCTCAGGACCGGGGGGGTGCTGCAGCTCTCCATGTCGAGAGGAGGGAGTGCGGCGAGTAATCCCAGTTGTGTCACCGCAGCGCAGAAAGACCTCCGAAGGGCCGGACAGGGGATGGCCAACGGGGCTCAGAAAGCCAGTGATGGGCTGCTCAAGGACAGATGCGGAAAGGAGCATGTAGTGACTTCATGGCTGCTGGTCCCTGGGCCATGCCCTGCTTTCATGCTGGTCAGGAAAGTTCCAATCATCGTTTTGAAATGACATTTGGAAATACAGTAGACTCGATTATCCGGGGTGATAGGGAAAAAAATAATCCTGGTTAATAAAATCCTGGATAATCACCATCCATAGGAAATATGGGGGTGGGGAGGATGGTTCACCAGCCACCCTGTGCAGGGGGGCGGGGGTGTTGGGGTGGCAACAGCCAGAGCCGGCCCTGTGAGTTACGCATATTTTTTTTGACATCCTGGTTAATCCACAACCCGGTTAACCTGATCCTGGATAATCAAGAGTCTGCTGTAAAATGCTGGAGCTGTTCTTTTAAAAAATGACGGGATGAACTCTTTTTTAGACAAACAAGCCCTCATTTAGTCCAAACTATTCACCTAATTCAACCTGAAGTTCCAGATCATTTTGATTGACCCAAAAGTACATTTTTTGGAAAATTTACTATTCAGACAAGAAATTTCACTCATCTCTTACTCTACTAAATTTGGCTCTTCTGTGTGTAATATAATCAAATATTGTTTTTGCTTCAGTATCATTTTTCATTTCTATGCTAGTAAGTGAGAAGGCATGTAGACTCTCATTGGCAGAATCACCCAAGGCACAGATCTGAGAACTTACCTGTATTCTTGTGGTTTGCCTACTTAACAGGAAGCAGCACAAAGTTTTCAGATCTTCTTATACCAGTTATACTGGCTGAATCCAAAAATTTTCCACTGAAAACAGGGTGCATTAAAACTGAACTTTTTTGCTGGCAAATATTGTTTTTAGTTAATTTTTATTTCCTAGTGGAAATTCCTAAAAGAAACAAAAATGTTTGTTTTGTTTCAATTTGAGTTACTCTCTGAAACCAAATGAAAATTTTTATTAAATTTCCTTTTGCATTTTTTGTTTTGTTTTGGATTTCTTGGATTATCAGGCAAAGGAACGATAAAATAAGGAGAAAAAAAGCTGTCCCTTTAAAGTTTTAAATCTATTTTCCACAGGGTAAGTAAGAAAAGGGAGATAATAGTTAAGATCAAAACAAAAACAGAACCAACATTTTCATTTGAAAATTGCTCCCAAACATTTTCTAACAAAAAATTGGATAAAACTATTTTTTTCAAAGGGAAAAATATCCTTTTCCAGCCATAACTAGTCCTTGGACTGTGACCTCCATTCTTGCACTTTATTCACTACTTGCTGTTCCTCTTGTATGGGAGCACGGAGCCATTCATGCGGCGAGTTGTGCAGCTGTTCTTCACCTCACAGCTCTTGCTGAAATTCTTTTCTTTCATGCTCAGACTTTTCCCTCAGCTTCCTTGTCCTGCAGCTTCTACTTTCTTCCATGTATGGCCCTGCTGGGGAGCACAGCTCAGGCCCTGTCTATACCACACTGATGAGGCAGAAAACTGTGAGACGGAGACTTCATGCTCCCAGGCCCAGAACTGCCCCCCCCCCCCACTTTACTGATGTCGACCTTGGTCCCTGGTCCTCTCTAGGAACTGCAGTACCAAGAGATTTATGGTTACAGCTGCTGCACCTGAAATAGACCATAAAACACTGGACATCACATTCCAGAAACCATTGTGCAGAGCAGTGCCTAGTGCTCCCTGATTTGTCAGTTGATTATTGAGAATCCCCAGCTAGTAACGTAATTACACCTATGAGGCTTAATGGGTACTAGCCCCTGAATGAGGCACAGCAGAGTCGTCGTCTCCGTCTGGCTGGGGCCCCGATGAGCCAGCAGCACTCGCAGCCAGGGCAAAGCCTGCAAATTTTTGTACAAATATTGTTGAAAAAGCCCACATGCTCCAGTCCAAAGAGACCACAGCTATAGTGCAGGATCAGTCGGGTGTCCCACGTCATCCCATAGACTTACTCACAATTCCCATAGACACCTGAGGACAGGTGGTGATCCACAGGGCTCCTAGCCTGGCTCTCTGGCATGCCAAGCAAGTCCAATGGTCAAGGTCTTCCACCTACATCATGTTAGGGCCTATTATAGGGTCTGCTGGCCACCAGAAATATTCTGCCCTTTTCTCATAACTTATTTCCTCACCATACAAATCTTGGGGTGTCCTTATCCTATAGGTTAGGATATTAATTAGCACAAATTTATTAGCATACAGATCAATACGTTACTATGGCAATCTTGCAATTGTACATCTGCTGATATTCCTATCTCAAAATACCCAAAGCTGGTATCAGCTGGTTTCTTGTGGTTGCTTGTCTGCATTTTATGCAAGATCCCAGTCAAAGTATGAACACAACCTGCAAAAGGACTTGTTAATGGTGAGATACAAGTCCAGGGAGCTCAAAGGACGAGTGGGCATTGAGTGGGCAATGCGGGAGGAGCTTCTTACAGCAGACGCTTTCAAGAGTGCCTATGAGCGGTGAAAGCATGGAGCTGTAGGAAGCGGTGGTTAATGTCAAGAATAATTTCCCCCACTCCCAGTATTGCTAGTTGGAATCCTCTGCCCTGTGCTATGCAGGGATCAGACTAGCTAAGCATAATGGTCCCGTCTGGTCTTAAAGTTTAAATCTGTAACGCAGGTGCCCCCCATTCCTGAAACAAAATGTGAGCTGCTCAAACAGACACCACCCAGTGAGCCCGCCGCCGCTTTGGGCTCTCTCCCCAGGCTCCTGCCACCTGCCCCACTCAGCTCCCGCTGACAGCCTGGGTGCAGGGAACCCAGGCTGACAGCGGGAGCAGACTGGGGCAGGAGGCAGGACCCCGGCTGGCAAGGGGCCAGTGGGGGGAAACCCCAAAGTGGTGGCGGGCTGAGTGCTAGCTGGGGTCTCAGTTCCCGCTGCCAGCCTGGGTTCCCTACACCCAGGCTGGTAGCGGGAGCTGACTGGGGCAGGTGGCAGGAGCCTGGGGAGAGAGCCCAAAGAGGCGGCGGGCTGAGCACTCAACCTGCCGCCGTTTTGGAATTTCCTCCCAGGCTCCTGCCAGCCGGGGGCTCAGCCCGCTGCCAGCCTGGGCTTCCTACACCCAGGCTAGCAGGGGAGCTGACTGGGGCAGGTGGTGGGACCCACCCCCCACCCCGGCAGGGCGGGCGGAGAACCCCCCACCCCCCAGTAAACACGCGATTATCTGGGATTTTATTAACCGGGGTTAAGGTTTTCCCGATCATCCTGGATAATCGAGAGTCTACTGTATAGAAAACCTTTCTGTGAAATTAAACCTTTCATACATACTTAATTTTAATTACACAAATGTGTCTACATAAGTAAAAACAGGTAAAAACTAACTAATTTGTCAATTTTTTAACATACGCATTCGGAAAACCTACTTTATTATATAACAGACTTTCAGCTTTAACGGACACCCCCTTGCCTGAATTAGTCCGTTATATCAAGGTTTTACTGTAATTGCAAAATCAGGGCCTTGGAGTCTCCCTGTCCACCCCCAGATATTTTTGCTTCTTCCTGGAGCCCAGTTCACTGAAATACTACTATCATATGAAGAATTTTATCGCAAGAGTCCATTTTAAGCAAATATTACAGAATATTAATGGAAAACACTTTCAAATTTGTAACAGAATCTTTCTACAAGAAAACTGAGTCTAAGGCCTTGCCAATACTACAGAGTTTTATCAACAAAAGTCACCTTTTGTCAACAAAACAGTGGAGATGTACACACCGAAAGGTTCATCCAGCCAGTGTTACTCCCCTTCTATGCTGGTAAAATAAAACTATCTCAATGAGTGGCAAGGGATTTTCGTGATGTAGTTAGAGTGATGCAGCACCAGTGCAGAGGCTGCGCTTGGTTATGTCACCCTACCTGACTTCCAGGAGGTGTCCCACAATGCACATCATGATCGCTTTGGTCAGCAGTTTGAACTCCATTGTCCCAGCGATACACAAGTAGGCGCCCTTTTAAAGGCATGGGACTTTCCGACGTTTCTCTTCCTGTTCGCTTGGTGTGGACAGGTCACACAACATCTTCCCAGCTGACCGTGCCGGCTTTCCACAACAGGGAATGCTGGAGAGGAGTTCACAGGAGCTGTGGGATCTGCTGGGTCGGTAGGGAGAAGAGGCTCGGCAGTCACAGCTGCACTCCAGGGGTAGGAACGTGGATACCTAGAGGCTGATTGCTAGTGGCACGTGGGATAAGGGGCATGCTGCGGTACTGGGCTCAAATCAAGGAGCTGAAGCAGGTGTACCGGGAGGCAAGGGAGGCCAGTGGCTGCTTTGGTGCTGCGCCGAAGACATCCACAGTGACAACACCACCTGCACAGCCAAAAGCCCAGGGACTGGAGGCAGCAGCCAGAAACTCAGCTCCAAGGACAAAGTGGTGGATGAGGAAGTGGACTTGGAAGAGGACCCGGAACACACAATAGGACCGTCTGGTGGTGCGGTGAGCCAAGGCCTCTTCTTGACTGCAGAGGGATGGAGCCATTCCCAGCACTCCAGCTCTGGCATCCATGAAGCAGGGACGTGAGCACAGGTAACAGTGTTTTGCTTTGATACTCCATGGTGAGAGGGGATTGAGCTCTCGTGTTTTGTGACATGGTAGGGGAGTGATAAGGGACAGAAATGAAAAACAGAGTCTGTGCGGCTATGTAGTAGGGGCCTGGTGGAAAGGTTTGTTAATGTCTACAGGGACATCCTGGGAACCCTCCCTAGTGATCACTAGGAAACCTTCCTGTCGGTATTCTGCAATCCTCTGCCAAAGGTTCCCTGGGACAGCTGCCTTGTTTCTCCCCTTCCCCCCCCAAACTAACCTCCTCTGAAGGAAACTTTTTCATACCAACCAGCAATTATTTTTGCAGTGACCAAAGCAGCACAGAAGTGAACAGCATGCAGCACCGCTCTGAAGCCACATGCAGCTATCTTTGCATCCCAGGTTCCCCCCTCAGGACTGAGTTTGATTATCCCCGCCTGTGGAAAAGGAACCCATATTCAGAGTACTCTCCCCAGGGGCCTGTAGGAGCCCCCTTTTCAGACCACCCAGGCCCCTTGTACCTTCTCATCCCCCATCCTGCCATACCAGATTTTGGCCTCGTTACGCACTGTATGCACGGCACAGTGAGAAATGTGTGGTTAATGTTTGTGATTCATGGCTGTGAGCGCACTCCCAATGCTGTCTCTGGTCATTGTTTCAGCTTCTGAAGATTGGCCACTGTCGGAAGACCTTGATGGACCTTGGTTCTGACCCAGTATGGCTGTTCTTATGTAAGCGCTCCTGCAGCTGTCTAGTTTCCAGGGTAAGGTTTCATGCGCCACAGGAGTAGGGGATAGGCTGGGTATCACGGGATCACTATGGGCATTTCCACATCCCACACTGGCCTGGAAAGAAAGTCCCGGCATGCAGCTTTGTATATAGCCCAGTGTTCCTAATGGTGCACTTTCCCTGACCCCCTGCACTGATGTCAGTGAAACGGCCCCGGTGATGTATCAGCGCTTGCAAGACCATGGAGAAGGAGCCATGTTGATTGATTGCAAGATGGCCTAGGGCCAAAATGGGGATATGCATTCGCCCCACCAAAGTTAGGGGATCCCATTGACTTCTAGCCCATGAGTATTTCCTACGCATTGCCCAGAGTCAGAGTCATTTGTAGAAGGACACGATAAATTGTCTTGCACTTTTACATCACTGCAACCCTCCCGGTAGATTTTCCAACCCCAGACTGATTTGTGACTGACTAGCAGTAGTCATCAGCTTCCCCACAGCAATCACAGCTCGTGTTTCCACAGTGAAGGGCAGCTCTCGTTCTAGTGTCCTTGTGAGGCAGTGCCGGGGTGAGCTCTGCGCACAGTTCCAGGAAGGTGGATTTGCACATCCAAAAGTTCTGCAGCCCCTGCTCATCATCCCACACCCACATCACGATGCAATCCCACCACTCAGCGCTTGTTTCCTGAGCCCAGGACTGACGGGCCACCATGGGCAGCTGCTCCGTGAATGCCAACAGCAATCTGGAGTTTTCTGTTTCTATTGAAAATAGCAGGGCGGGTATCATGGATTCACACTCTTCTTTTGCAGCTCATGCAATATGGCAGACCAGCCGCACTGTGTTTACTAAGGGAGCAAATACTAAGGGAGCAGACCAGCCGCACTGTGTTTACTAAGGGAGCAAATACTAAGGGAGCAGACCAGCCGCACTGTGTTTACTAAGGGAGCAAATACTAAGGGAGCAGACCAGCCGCACTGTGTTTACTAAGGGAGCAAATACTAAGGGAGCAGACCAGCCGCACTGTGTTTACTAAGGGAGCAAATACTAAGGGAGCAGACCAGCCGCACTGTGTTTACTAAGGGAGCAAATACTAAGGGAGCAGACCAGCCACACTGTGTTTACTAAGGGAGCAAATACTAAGGGAGCAGACCAGCCGCACTGTGTTTACTAAGGGAGCAAATACTAAGGGAGCAGACCAGCCGCACTGTGTTTACTAAGGGAGCAAATACTAAGGGAGCAGACCAGCCGCACTGTGTTTACTAAGGGAGCAAATACTAAGGGAGCAGACCAGCCACACTGTGTTTACTAAGGGAGCAAATACTAAGGGAGCAGACCAGCCGCACTGTGTTTACTAAGGGAGCAAATACTAAGGGAGCAGACCAGCCACACTGTGTTTACTAAGGGAGCAAATACTAAGGGAGCAGACCAGCCGCACTGTGTTTACTAAGGGAGCAAATACTAAGGGAGCAGACCAGCCGCACTGTGTTTACTAAGGGAGCAAATACTAAGGGAGCAGACCAGCCGCACTGTGTTTACTAAGGGAGCAAATACTAAGGGAGCAGACCAGCCACACTGTGTTTACTAAGGGAGCAAATACTAAGGGAGCAGACCAGCCGCACTGTGTTTACTAAGGGAGCAAATACTAAGGGAGCAGACCAGCCACACTGTGTTTACTAAGGGAGCAAATACTAAGGGAGCAGACCAGCCGCACTGTGTTTACTAAGGGAGCAAATACTAAGGGAGCAGACCAGCCGCACTGTGTTTACTAAGGGAGCAAATACTAAGGGAGCAGACCAGCCACACTGTGTTTACTAAGGGAGCAAATACTAAGGGAGCAGACCAGCCGCACTGTGTTTACTAAGGGAGCAAATACTAAAGGAGCAGACCAGCCGCACTGTGTTTACTAAGGGAGCAAATACTAAGGGAGCAGACCAGCCGCACTGTGTTTACTAAGGGAGCAAATACTTTCAAGAAAATTCCAATATTTTCATACAATTTGTTAATGAAAACAAGGTGAACTTTGTCCAGGTACCCACCTGCCCTATGGATGCTGCAAAGCTTAACAGAGAGATACAAAGTCCTTGAAAGGTGTGGATGAGCCCGGCTATGAAAATTCTAAGTGCTGATGTATTATTATGTTATAAAATATTAAAGAAACTCTAGCCTGGGAATCGGATGCTTTTCTTCACTTGCTAAGTAATGGGCTTTCGTTTTGGTTAACGGTTTGTCTCTCAAATAATCCAAGGGGATAGTTTGTTGGGCAAATCCTTCAGGATTAAGCTGTGGTTTTGTTCCTCTGAGTAATCCGTGTGATTGTGGTCTGTGAGCAGAGAGCCGGCCGCCACCAGTATTAATAGTGCACAGCACGCAGCGAGGCTGGCAGGCTAAATCATGCTCATTTGCATTTTAGTCTAATCTGGGAAATCGAATCCACCAGCTGAGAGCGGAGCTCCCAGGAGTCAGAAGTGAAGCCACGAGTGAGAAAATCTCAAAAGTGGCCTGTTAAGCAGCTTTATCTGCATCTTTCTGACATGACGTGCACAGAGCTGGAATTTCCTTCAAAAACCCCACTGATGTGCCAGCTGTCTCACTGGCTTCCTGCCCATCCCTAATTTGATCCCAGACTGTGCAACTGTACCTTCCAGCAACATGTGGTGTCTCATACTGGTCTCTTGCTGGCTGACACGAGACCCGCAGCTTGTGCATTGGCCTTCACTCAGACTCACACTGTGGACGGGGCTGGCAGAATGAAGGGTTTCATTACCTTGCCACAGTGGGGTAATTCTGGTCAAAAGGCAGATTGTGGGGAGAACAGTTCCATTCCCCTAGAGCCTCTTTCTCTGCAATACCAGGTGCATCCCACCGTGATCCCCACCTGCTCCCCAAAACAAACCCCCAAAACAAACAAGCAAGAATCCCTCCCCGTGTGCCCTCGCAGTCTCATGTGTGAATGTGCAGAGCCCATTTTTCACTTGCATGCAGAGGGGAATTGGCTGTGCGGGTTTACAACTGACTCTGCGCGTGTAAGTGACACTGTGCTAAAGTTGTGTCACTCAGCACAAGGGTTGAGGTGGATTCTCTGTTCCTGACAATACTTAAATCAAGACTGGATGTTTTTCTGAAAGCTCTGCCCTGGGAAATATTCAGGGATGTTGTATGGCCTGTGAACTACTTGATCTCAGTGGTTCCTTCTGGCCTTGGAATCTATGAATCTACAGGTCAAGGCTCCTTGTAAAAGGTGGCTCTGAGGATTTAGAAACGCTCCCTAATGTCTATCAGGAATGAGATGCTGGTGGCATAAGGGTAGAGCAGCACTGGGGCTGCTCTAACTGATGCCAGGGCCAGAGCAGCGCAGGAGCAGGAATCAGTCACTTGCGCTCTGATGTCCCCCAGCCCAGCCCACCACTCAGCTGGAGCACAGGGGAGAACTGAGCTCACACTCTCTTCTGTTTCTGTGCTCCCCCTCCATGGGGATTTAAGGGACCCAGGGGGCTCCCAATGGCTGCAGAAGCTCTGACAGCCTGGCACCAAGGGAAGCACATTGTCAGGGATCAGAGCATGGGGCCTCAACTCCACCCTGCCTGGGCCCGCTTTCTCTGCAGTCCCAGGGGGGCAGGGATGGGGGCAGGGATGGCTCCTTTGAGCAACGCGATTGAAATCTGCCCGAGGAGAACCTTGGGAGCAGCTGATCGGGCCCTGAGATCGACCATGTAAAACTCCCTGGCTCCCTTTGGGCGAGTAGGGCAGGTAACCTCAGGGGCCAGTAACTCCAAAACCATGACCGTGCACTTGGCATTCCTGGTGGGACGTTTCAGTCCATCGGATAAGGGATCAGTCAAACTCAGTGTCCCTCACAAGGGCAGGAACCAGCCCCTGCAGCTCTAGGATCCGATTTGACACTGAGACACGTTCTTTCTGCTCTGCCATGTTCCTTTCAGAGTGTGTGACTGTACACACCAGCGGGCTCAGGAAAAGAGCTGGGGGCTTGGGTAAGCCCCAGAGTTTTCACTCATCTTCTCAAAAGTGCACATGGATCTGAACCCGCGTGTCTTCATCTTAAGATCAAACCATTAGCATTGTGACACACGGATTTTATTTGGTAAAGAATTTCTTCGCATCAGCAGTAGGTGTGGTTTTGGATTTTACTCCCCCCAAAATAGTAAAGGAACCGTAACTTCTGGATAACTGCGAAATGTGGTCCATTGCACCTATATCTGGGGTGTGCCCAGATCCTCAGATGTGGTTTGGTGCCTGACTCCCTTTGGTTCCGATGGGAGTTTGGTGCTTAACTACTGCTGAGGTTCACAATCTGGGAGTCCACAGATCAGCTCTAAATGGATTATTCCCAATACGCCAGAGAGAGTCAGCGCGATGGGCCAGTCTGATACATCACAGGGACAAGAAAGGATCTTAGTGCATTTATCTTTGGGTTGCTTGTCTCTTCTGTTAACTTGGTTTGGAACAATACAGGCAGATTAGGCTGAAGTTCTCCAATTTATCTTTTCTTCACCGTCTTTTTGTTTTATTCTATTTTTCATAATATGTATTTCTTCCAAAGATATTTCTCTGGAGGATAAAATGTTGCACAATTAATCAAAGACTCATCATGACAATTGCAAGAATTGTGCTTTTATTTATTCCACATTGAAATAAAACTTCTGAGTGAACGGTATCAAAGTTGCATCTTTATGCTTAAAATGTTCTGTGCTGCTATTTCACTCTGCGCACTACTGAATATCAAGAAGTCCCTTGCACCATCTTTAATCTAATGTCCTTTAAGGGCTGTGTAGGTGTTCACTGAATTTGGGATTTTGAGCTTTCTGTCAAACCTCCCAACTAAATTATTTCCTGCCTGCTGTACAAGCAGCACTTTCTGCTGTGGATATTTAAACATGAGTCTGCTTCATCTCTTGACGGTTGTGTCTGAACTAATGACCTAAAGGCCAGGGGTTTGACAGGACCCCATTGCATGACAGCGCCTACACATCCAAGGAAAAGCTAGCACCGTCCCAAAGGGTATCACCATTTCCTGCTATGGAAAGGAGAAAATATCTGTGGGGACAAGAGGCGACGTGACTAGTTGCTAGCGTATTGTCCCAAGGTGATGTGTGTTGTGCTAATGCCATTGGCAGTTACCTGGCTCAGTTGCTGACAATGTCGTCCAAGTCCCAGGGTGGATTTATTTATAAGGATTGTGCTGCTGAACCTGCCTTTTACATCATTCTTCTCGGCGAGTATTATTTTTACTGCTGTTTATTTTTCAATAAAGCCTAGAGGCCTTGTAACAGGACAGCTGGCCCCCAAGCGCCCCATAGCGGGCAGAGGTGTCCTGCCTTAGTTTACCCACCCCAGGGCTGCTTAAACAAATTCCACGAGCCCAAAGTCCCTACAATATTCCCCTTCTCGGTCTAATTTATTTATATACAATTCACAACAACATTCAGCACTGTGGGTTTCCCCCTTCATCCAGACAGGAGCCATCCTCTCCCCTGGGTCCCTCCCAGGCCTCCCCCCCCTGCAGTCTGCAATTTAGGAAATGAAGCCATGAAACCGCACTCTCCTCTGAGAGCTCCAAGTGAAAATGGGTGTTTTGATCTTGGCAATGCAGTATCAATTTGCAGTCTGCTGAAATCATACTGTGTTCCCTGGCTACTATTTTTAGATAGTCTCTGATTTGCATTTCCCTTGCATGCTATTCTTTCTTTTCCCCGTGTATTTATTCTCACTTTACCTTGTCACATTTAATTCTTGTTTCTCCCAGAAGCTGGGACTGGGTGACAGGGGATGGATCACTTGATGATTGCCTGTTCTGTTCATTCCCTCCGGGGCACCTGGCACTGGCCGCTGCTGGAGACAGAGGGATACTAGGCTGGGTGGACCTTTGGTCTGATCCAGTCTGGCCGTTCTTATCTTCTCCTTTTTTTATTTAGTGTTTTTCAGTTGTGATTCTGTTTGCCTTGTTCTATTACTTCGCTCTGCGGTGTGACATCCCAGCGCGTTTACATTGCTGCTCATACTCTGCTCATCGCGCAGCAATGACGGTGGTTGAGGTTTGTTTGCCAGTCCTGTTGTATACAGGAGTCTCTGACCATGTGCAGCACCATGCAGCAAAGCAAACAGCATTTTAGGGGGTGTAAATAAAGGGATAGAAAAATAGTAGCTAATGCCGTTCTCTTCGTCTGCTTGCACCTGCAGCGCTGTGCTCAGTTCTGCTCAGCCCAGCCCCAGAAGGAGAGATCAGAAACAGGTATGTCAAGGCAAGGGACAAAGCAGATTCCAGGCTGAGAGACTTGAAAGCTGGGAACTGTTCAGTCTGCAGGGAGGATGGATGGGCGGTGATGTGGCAGAGACGTAGGAGCACGGAGCAGGTGGATGGGGAGCTCTGATTCATGTCACCCTCCTGATGATCCGAGAATAGTGGGACAGTAAATGAAACTGACAACACTTGACAGTTGAATGGGGGACAAAGCATCAGCGACAGGTGTGTTTGCATAAATTAGTCATCACAAGTGAGTGCCAGCATAACCAATAGCATACAGCAGTGATCTGAAATCACTTCATAAGCACAAGGAGCCCAGGTGAAGGGAGAATGCATCAAAAGACTAGGGCCTGGAAAATCTAAAAATGGTAGCGTAACTGGAGCAAACTGTGCTCCCCTAGACCATTGATCACAACTGGGAGATTTGACAAGCAATAAGGAACAGAGATGTATTAGTCCAGTGCACAAATCCAGAGTAACACCATCATTATAGCAGCATCCCTACCTGTTTGACTCGTCAATTAAATTGCTCTAAGGACACAGTGAATGCTCAGATGTGGAAACCGCAGGAAAAACCTACCATAGAACGCGTTTTCCAAGACCATTGAAAGTGTCCTGTGTACACACAGAAGGGAGAGCCCTGCACAACAGCAGAGGGAGCTCACACTCATCCTTTCATGGCTACATTCACGCTGAGCAGTTTTCAACTCTTCTCTTATCCTACTGTATATTTACTTCAGGGAAAATGTGCAGCCCCAGGACTCAGACCACAGGACAAACCCGGGCAAAACTCCTTCTGGCTTCCAAGGCTGATCTCCCTGGACCAAGACTGGGAGTCTGGGCCCCTTACGGTCCATGTGCACAGGACGGGATGAAAACAGTGCAAAATATTCGTGAACATTTTTGAAAATTCCTCCTGACGCTTCCTTTCAGTCAACCCCATTTGATTTGCATTTACACAAATGACATCCAGGCAAATACTCATCCAAATATGAGCAAGTGCTTCTGCATACAACAATGGATCTTCACTCTTCACCTCTAAGTGTTCTTCCCTGCTTTATAAAATTTCAACCAGCCGATCAGGGAGCAGAAGAACAGCTAAGCCCTTTGCGGCAAGGACTGTGTCCATACACTGCCTCTCAATGGGTTCGTGACAAGGGCTGCTAGGCACTATGATAATGAATAAGAATAATACATCATGTGACTCAGGTGACCAATGAGACACTGCAAGTGACAGAAAATGAAACAGAAAAGTGGAAGAGACAATGACAGAGAATTACGTGGACAATCCACAGGCTGAAGGAGGTTTGCATAAATTATTTGTTGAACAATTGCATATAAGAACAAATAACATGAATATCTAATTCTATGGCCACGTAAGGACCAAAGAGAAAACAAGGCTAATTTCTAAACTACATTCAACATTTAAAAAAACCCTATGCTAATGGAACATCAAGGATGAGAAATTATGGAAGCAAAAACCACACAATGCAGAATTTAGGGTGAACCCTTGTGCTTGTCCCTTAAAATATAACATCTCTGTATAGCATTATAATAATATAATTAATGTAAAGCTGTATAAAATTAAAGTTATTTATCTATAATATATCTTCATAGCATTATAGTCAATCACAAAAGATAATGAAAACAATTTTTTACAACATGATATACAATAATTTACACATACAAACACAGTCTCAGTCTGGGCTCATTTTGTAGAGCTCCCAAGTCTTAAAACCAAGCCATATCTTAAGAAAAGCAGTTGTCATTTTACAGTTGTGAACATTTACATCAGTAAGGGGAAACATTCTTTGTTTTGCTACTATCTTTAACACAATTAAATCACGTTAGCTAGAGGGCCGTAGGTTGGGTGAAAATGTTGAGATTTATATCAGTTCTACAGATGGAGGAAAATACAATTTCCTTTGAAGTAAAGTGGGGCCTTTGCAGATTGTATCAGGATGTTGAGAGACTTAACCTAATAACATTTGGAAATTGGTGTTTACATACAAGGCGTCATTCAGGCCAGCCGTGATAAAGGCAAGAACTCAATGGTGTGAGGTTCCCAGCACCGTCCCTTTTCCACTTCAGAACTTCTGAGCCTATCTCCTTCAAAGTGGGCTTGTTCCTTGGGCTGCAACAAGAGATATCAATCCAGCCAAATTTGAACAAAAGTCTATCTCCTGCTGTTGAATTGGCCAGAAATGACATTTCTGGTTGCAAAAGACGTGATAAACATATCAATGAGTTTGTTTGTTTTGTATTTGCACATGAATAACTATTTCTAAAATAGCCAAACAGCTTGTACCAAAGCTTCCTCTCCCCTCAAGATAAACCATCTCCATGGGAATAGCAGCCCAAAAGAACTTTAGAGAACAAGAGAATATGGGAAGGGGAAGAGTTAAAATGGAAGATCCATTTCACGTGTAAGTACAGAGCTCGTTATGGCTTCTATCGTTCTTTCCATACATATCTACAAATACAGACAAGACTCCAGCTCTGGTAGTCTAGCTGAAGGTTATTCAACTCACATACTAATGGGAGATCTAGTGTGTGAGAGTAGGAAAGAAAGCTTAGTGGTTTCCCCGGAGTTCTTAATGGTATTTTAATGTTGATTCCATTTGTTGACTTTGCTTAATGAATTACTCATGAAATGTCCTATGTTAATACAATTATCTCAAATGAAGTATAACCCCCGCCAGCCTCCTTTCTGCTGTTTTCACTGTGAAGCAGCATTTTGATATATTTCTGCAGGTATTTTAACAGGGGTTAAATAACTTTTGATAGAATTGCCATTAATTTGTGCTGATATGTCATTGCATTTCCCAAGTTTGTCTCTATTGGCCAATAAAATATTACGTCACCCACCTTGTCTCTGTTTGCATTTCTCAGACACACTGACTGATTCCATACCATGTAACTAACCACAAGATTATCCCTTAATGTCTGGGCTGTACAGGGGCAGCAGCACCCTAGCACCAGTGGACAAGAGACCACAGACCTCCCATGCTCTGTAAAGAAACTGTGTGGAGTTTTAAAAAAGAAAGTTCCCTTCTTAGCCTGACGTGGGAGTCCTTTCTGTGAATGGGAAGCTGCATTGCTGTACTGTGTTATGGCACTAAACTCTACTTACTGGCCAGCTACAAAGGCGAAATTCTACAGCTCTTTTAGACACATGGGTCTGGATTGTCACTGTTGGGCTAGGCTTCCTTTGTGCTAATGAGCCTTTTTCAAATCTCATTCATTTAAAAAATATAAAGTTCAAAGCTTTTATCTTCCCTTTCCAGACAAAGCACCAAGACAAAGTTCAAAGCAATATCATGTTGGTAAAGGTTTCCCTCTTGAGTAATTCAACCGCCTGTGGAGAAAAAGAAAACGTCTTTGGCCTGGGCTACGCTATTCATGTAGCTGCAATCCAAGTATCTTAGTTTGACTTACTTGGCCGTCTTCAGAGCGGCGAGTCGATCGCGGCTGCCCCCCCCTTCCCCCCATCAACTCCGCTTACTCCTCTTGCAGAGCTGGAGTTCCGGAGTCGATGGGGTGTGCGTTCGGGGATCGATTTCTTGTGTCTAGACGAGACACGATAAATCGATCCCCAATACATCGAACACTACCTGTCGATCCAGAGGGACGTACCCTTTGTCTTGGTCCTGCTCAGTAAAATTCAATTAGCTGCCAAGTGTCCCAGTGTATAGGAAAATACAACATCTCAACATGAGGTGAGGCCAGGACATTTTTTGCAGCAAGTTGTTTTGCAGGTGGAAATCTCAACTACTCTTCAAGTGATACCAATTTGGAATTAGCAGCAGTTACTCTGAGTTACTCTGAGGATTCTCCAGATCCTCTGGCCAGACACCATCAGCAACATCCACCTCTTGGAGAGGACCCGTCAACTCCCAGCAGAGGAAGAAATCAGAAGGAGAAGGTGGGGCTGGATAGGACACACACTAGGCAAGCAGCCAACCAACATCACCAGACAGGCACTGTGGTGGAACCCCCAAGGCAAGCGGAAAAGAGGCCGTCCAAGAAACACCTGGCGACACAACCTTCAGGCTGACACCACAAAAATGGGTTACACCTGGAACCAGCTAGAGAGAATGGCCCAGGATAGAGGACTCTGGAGATCTGTGGTTGGTGGCCCATACCCCGACTGGGGTGACGGGCATAAGTAAGTAAGTAACTCTGAGTTAGTAACTGAAAACCTTTAGCTTTTAGCAATCATTTAACTTTGAAAAATGCCCTTATGGTAGGATGTTTTCAAAATGTATTGAATAAGCTCAGAGTCAGGGCATGTAGGGCAGGTAACACAGGGAAAGCAGATGAAATTCAATGTTGATAAATGCAAAGTAACGCACATTGGAGAACATCATCCTGACTCTATATAGAAAATGATGGGGTCTAAATTAGTTGTTACTCCTCAGGGAAGAGATCTCGGAGTCATCGTGGATAGTTCTCTAAAAACATGTGCTCAATGTGCAGCAGCAGTCAAAAAAACCAGAATATTGGGAACTATTAGGAAAAAGATAGATAATAAGACAGAAAATATCGTAATGCCACTACATAAATCCAGGGTATGGGCACACCGTGAATACTGTGTGCAGTTTGGGTCGCCCCATCTCAAATAAATATATAGTAGAAAAAGTACAGAGATGGGCAACAAAAATTATGAGGGATGTGGAACAGCTTCCAAAGAGATTGGAGACCATTCAGCTTAGAAAAAGAGATGACTAACAGCAGATATGACGGAGGTCTATACAGTCATGAATAGTGTGGTGAAGTAAATAAGGAGGTGGTTTTTACCCATTCTGACAAGACAAGTCCCAGGGGTCACCCAATGAAATTAACAGACAACAGGTTTATTAAAACAAACATAAGGAAGTATTTCTTCACATAGTGCACAGTCTATCTGTGGAACTCCTTGGCAGAGGGTGCTGTGACCACATATGTATAACTGGGTTCAGAAAAGAACTGGAAAAGTTAATGGAGGATAGGTCAATCAATGCATGATAGCCAAGGTCAGGGATGCAACCTCATGTTCTGGGTGTCCCTGAACCTCTGTTTGCCAGAAGCTGGGACTAGACAATGGGTGACGGATCACTTGATAATTACCATGTTCTGTTCATACCCTCTGAAGCATTTGGCACAGGCTAGACTGGTGGGCTAGACTGACCATTGGTCTGACCCAGTAGGGCCATTCGTCTGTTCTTAATATCCTTAGAGTAAGGCCCGAAATATTGCACTCTGGTAATGGCTTGACAAGTGGTGAGTCGGGATCATTGCTTCTGAGCGGTGAGGTATTTCACACTCTCCTAGTCTGGGCTGAAACATGCTGTTCTTGGTGTTCCCTTCTCCACCTTGCCTGCTTTTTGTTTCCTCTGCCTGTTATGTCTCGTTGTTTTGGATTGTAAAGCCTTTGGAGCAGGAACTGTTTCTTGCTCTCACTATATGTGTATTGTGACAGAGTCAGACCTGAAGGGTATAGGAGAGTGCTGGAAGGCAGGTACATCAGTCTCAGGATGTGCAGGTCTCTGTTCCCCCTATAGCCAAACAAAGCCTACTCCAGGCCAATCAAGACACCTGGGGTCAATTAAGAAGGTTCTAGCAGGCAGCAGGTTAATTAGGAGCACCTGCTGTCAAGTAAGGCCTTAATAAAAACCCCTGCCTCAGGCAGACAGTGTGGGTGTTTGGAGCAGAGAGGAGTTTGGAGACATTGGAGCAGAGAGGAGTTTGGAGGCATTGAAGCAGAGAGCAGTTTGGAAGGAGGCCCTGAGGTAAGGGTGAAGTGGAGAGTAAAGAAGCAGGAACTGTTGTGGGGAAGAAGCCCAGGGGAATTGTATTGTGCTTGGTGGTTAAAAGGTCAGCCATCTCAACTGAGATTATTAGGGTCCCTGGGCTGGAGCCCGGAGAAGAGGGCGGGCCCGGGCTCCCCCCCCCCCTGCCTTCCACAATTAGCCACTGAGGCTAGTGAAATCCGCCAAGAAACGCAGGACCCACAAGTACAGGCTTGGAGCTTTGTCACAACTGGTGTCAGAGGTGGGATGTTCGTACGCAGCGTGGCGGAAGAAAGGCTTTAAAAAGAAAAAGGAAAAAAAAAAAAAAAAGTGCCCTGGGGTTTTGAATTCTCTTTGGTGGTTGTCTGCTTTGTGCCACAATGGAGGAGGTGATAAGGGCTCTGGTACAAGCCACGGCAGCCCAGCAGGAGACTACCTGGGTTCAGCAGGAAACAAATCAATTAATAATGAATCAGGCGACCCAAGATCGTGCCCTCTTGCGTGAGGTAATGGATCAGCTAAAGATCCTCACCACCCAGCCCCGAGGGTCTAATGGGATGCAAACCCTAGGGGCCTCTGTTTGTCTGCCAAAGATGACAGCAGAGGATGACATTGAGGCATATCTTCTCTCGTTTGAGAGGACTGCTCAGCGGGAGGCATGGCCCCAGGAGCAGTGGGCCAGCATTCTCGCCCCCTTTTTGTGCGGAGAGGCCCAGAAAGCCTACTTTGACTTGCCTGCCACAGATGCCACTGACTATCTCCGGCTGAAGGCAGAAATCCTAGCACGATTAGGGGTAACAGCAGCGGTACGGGCCCAGAGGTTCCATGAGTGGAAATATCAGGAGACCAAACCCCCGAGGTCCCAACTATTTGATCTCATACACCTGGCACGGAAGTGGTTACAGCCCGAGGCATGCAACCCGAATGAGATGTTGGAGACCCTGGTCATCGATCATTATATGCGGGGTCTACCACCAGATCTCCGTAAATGGGTAGGCCAGAATGATCCATCCGCTTACGACGAGATGATCACGCTGGTAGAAAGACGGATGACAGCCAGGGAATTGACCCGACTACCTAAACGAGGCCCCTTCTGGAACAGGCACCCAAACCCAACGCTGGAAGTTTGGGCACCCAGTACCCCAGGAGGTCCTAGGTGGAAGAAAGGGAGGGCTGAAAACCCTGGGGGACCCCAGAAGGAAGGGACCAGTCAGAGGGGGAGGAAGCCGGGGTTCAAATTCCCTAATTCCCATGATAGGGAAACTAGTAGAAATGACTATAGATGCTATGCATGTGGGGAGTGGGGACATATAGCAGCACAGTGTCCCAGCAGGAGGAAACCTAGGCAATGTAACTTCGGGGATTGTGAGGTTCCGTGCTCCCTTCTCCACCTCGTAGGGGTTACATTAGCCCCACATAACTACACCAGACCGGTGAAGATAAATGGGATGGAAACTACAGCACTTGTGGACTCTGGGAGTGCTATTACCCTTGTATCGGGCAAGCTGATACAAAGAAGGCAGCTGTTACAAGCCAAACGCATAGCAGTGACTTGTGTACATGGGGCTGTAAGTTATTACCCCACTATTCCGGTAGAGATAGCAGTTCAGGGAAACCCCATTGAGGTAACGGTGGGTGTAGTCCCTAACCTCCCATATCCTGTAGTTATTGGGAGGGACTATCCAGGGTTTGATAATTTACTTCCCCCAGCGAGGCTGGAGGAAAGCGGGGACCCTGAAGATAGCAATTTACCACCAGGAGAATGTCAACCCCCGATGTACACGGAAATTTCTGAGGATCTGTTCCCAGCCCCCCAAAGGACCCGGAGGACGAAAAAAGAGAGGAGGGCCGCAAAGGCCTTAGGAACCCGGATCCTGACCCAGGATCAGAAGACTGCTCTAGTCGGCCGACGGACCCGAGCAGCCAGCAGAGAAACTTCCACCCCGGAAAGCGAGCCAGAGGCCACCCCACGTCAGGATGGCAGTGAGCCACTGGGAGAAGCAGAAGCCAGGCCCTGGGAACTTGGGCACGTTAGTTCTGGGAGAGAATCTTTCGGGCGGGACCAAGCAGAGGACCCTAGATATGATAACGCCCGAAAAGAGGTAGCCGAGATAGATGGGACACCCGTGGAGGGGAAAGTCCGGGGTACAGGACCTTACTTTATAGTAAAGAAAGATCTTTTGTACCGTGTGGTGCAAATACAGGAGCAGGAGATCCATCAACTTCTGGTGCCAAGAAAACATCAAAAGGCCATATTGAGCCTTGCCCACAGTCACCTATTTGGAGGACACCTAGGGGTCGAGAAAACCCAGGCACGGATCCTGCGGAGGTTCTTCTGGCCAGGAGTGCACGAAGATGTTCGGCGATATTGCATCTCTTGTCCAGAATGTCAGTTACATAGTCCTCGTCCGCACTTGCGGGCGCCGTTGATACCTCTTCCAATAATAGAGGTACCTTTTGAACGTATAGCTATGGATCTGGTTGGACCCCTTGAGAAAACAGCTCGGGGACACCAGCATGTGCTTGTTGTACTGGACTATGCAACCCGGTACCCGGAAGCCGTCCCCCTACACAATACAACCTCCAAGATAATAGCTAAGGAGCTACTACAGATTTTTGCCCGAGTTGGGCTACCCAAGGAGATATTGACTGACCAAGGGACACCTTTTGTGTCCAAATTGATGAAAGATCTTTGTTCATTGCTCCAGGTAAAAGCCCTACGGACCTCCGTATACCACCCACAAACAGATGGCCTTGTGGAGAGGTTCAATAGGACCCTCAAGGCCATGATTAGAAAAGTGGTCAGTCAGGACGGGAAAGATTGGGATACCCTGTTGCCTTACCTCATGTTCGCCATCCGGGAGGTTCCACAAGCCTCAACGGGTTTCTCCCCGTTTGAACTACTGTACGGGCGCCATCCCTGGGGCATACTGGATATAGCCAGAGAAGCTTGGGAAGAAGAGCCAAATCCTGGAAGGAATATAGTCGAGCATGTACTGCAGATGCGAGATCGGATAGCCCGAGTTACGCCCATCGTACGGGAACACTTAGAGAAGGCACAAGAGACCCAACGAACCCATTATAACCACCGAGCAAAGCTTCGACGGTTCCAGCCAGGAGATCGGGTGATGGTTCTGGTACCCACAGCAGAAAGTAAACTATTGGCTCATTGGCAGGGACCCTATGAAGTTATCGAAGCTGTGGGGGAGGTGAACTATAAGGTACGGCAGCCCGGCCGTCGGAAGCCAGAGCAAATTTATCATGTGAATCTTCTAAAACCTTGGCACGATCGAGAGGCATGCTTGGTCACCCAGGAGACCCTTCCCCAGGAGGATGATTCACACGAGCAAGTAAAGATATCTCCAGACCTGACGCCGATCCAAAAGAGGGAGGCAGCCGACATGATCAGTCGCAACCGAGATGTGTTCTCTATAAAACCGGGGCGAACAACTGAAGCCTATCACCATATCCGCACGATCCCAGGAGCCAAGGTAACATTGAGACCCTACCGAATACCAGAGGCCAAAAGAGGGGAAATCAAGGCTGAAGTAAAGAAAATGTTAGAATTAGGGGTTATTGAAGAATCTCACAGTCAGTGGTCCAGCCCAATTGTTCTGGTCCCTAAACCTGAGGGAACTGTGAGATTCTGTAATGACTTTCGCCGACTGAATGAAATATCCCAATTCGATGCGTACCCCATACCACGCATCGATGAACTGGTTGACCGACTGGGTAGTGCCCGATTCTTAACTACACTGGATCTGACAAAAGGTTATTGGCAAGTTCCCCTGACTAAGGAGGCCAAAGAGAAGACAGCGTTCTCCACCCCAGATGGGCTATTTCAGTACACTGTCCTCCCGTTCGGGCTACATGGGGCACCGGCCACATTCCAGCGTCTCATGGATAAACTGTTGCGCCATCATACTAGTTACGCAGCCGCATACCTAGATGATGTCATCATCCATACGCCAGACTGGGGAACCCACTTGGAGAAAGTGGAAGCAGTACTGCGCACCTTAAGGCGAGCTGGCCTCACTGCTAATCCCGCTAAATGTGCCATAGGGCTAGCAGAGGCTAGATACCTGGGATACATTGTAGGAAGGGGCATAGTGAAGCCCCAAACTAATAAGCTAGAGGCAATTCAAAACTGGCCCCGGCCAGTCCGAAAGAAGCAAGTCCGTGCGTTCCTAGGCGTGGTAGGCTATTATCGACGCTTTATTCCCCATTTTGCCACTAGGGCGAGTGCCCTGACTGAGCTCATAAAAGCTCGGGGACCTGAAATGATACGATGGACAGATACAGCAGAGAGAGCATTTACAGATCTGAGGACAGCCCTTTGCAGTGACCCCGTACTTATAGCCCCAGACTTCTCTAAGGAGTTTATCTTGCAGACAGATGCATCCGAAGTAGGACTGGGGGCTGTCCTGTCCCAGATGGTCAGGGAAGAAGAACACCCAATCCTATATCTCAGTAGAAAACTCCTCCCAAGAGAACAGAAGTATGCGGTGGTTGAGAGGGAATGCCTTGCTGTTAAATGGGCCATGGAAACACTGAGATACTACCTGCTAGGAAGAAAATTTACCCTCGTGACTGACCATGCCCCTCTTCAGTGGATGCAGCGGAATAAGGAGAAAAATGCCAGAGTGACTAGATGGTTTTTATCCCTCCAACCTTTCCAGTTCCACATACAACACAGGGCCGGAAGTCATCATGGCAATGCAGATGGCTTATCACGAGTGCACTGTATGTCGACCCAAGTTGCCCAACCCCTTGGCGTTGAGCAGGGGAGGGGGATATGTGACAGAGTCAGACCTGAAGGGTATAGGAGAGTGCTGGAAGGCAGGTACATCAGTCTCAGGATGTGCAGGTCTCTGTTCCCCCTATAGCCAAACAAAGCCTACTCCAGGCCAATCAAGACAACTGGGGTCAATTAAGAAGGTTCTAGCAGGCAGCAGGTTAATTAGGAGCACCTGCTGTCAAGTAAGGCCTTAATAAAAACCCCTGCCTCAGGCAGACAGTGTGGGTGTTTGGAGCAGAGAGGAGTTTGGAGACATTGGAGCAGAGAGGAGTTTGGAGGCATTGAAGCAGAGAGCAGTTTGGAAGGAGGCCCTGAGGTCAGGGTGAAGTGGAGAGTAAAGAAGCAGGAACTGTTGTGGGGAAGAAGCCCAGGGGAATTGTATTGTGCTTGGTGGTTAAAAGGTCAGCCATCTCAACTGAGATTATTAGGGTCCCTGGGCTGGAGCCCGGAGAAGAGGGCGGGCCCGGGCTCCCCCCCCCCCTGCCTTCCACAATTAGCCACTGAGGCTAGTGAAATCCGCCAAGAAACGCAGGACCCACAAGTACAGGCTTGGAGCTTTGTCACAGTATGTACCTCACCTTGCACAATGGGCCTGGCTTGTTTGAGATCTCTAGTCACTAGAGACATCTAAATAGCACCAGTAATAGAAGTGGGACCCTGATGGCCATAGCCTATTGAGTGACACTCTCCAAATCCCATTCCCCCTTCAGGATCCTGTAACACTCCCATTCCCAAAGAGATAACAATGGGCTTTTTGCAAGACTGAATAACATTAAGAATGGAACTTCGTTCCTGCAGACAGAGCGTCTGGCAGGATTCTAATTCACTGCCAAGTGTCTGACTCTGCTCTCATTTGCATCACCAGCGGGACTCCACTGACTTAAAGAGGGTTATTCATGACTTGTAAGTGAGGACAGATCCACCTTCACAGAGCCTTTTCCGGGTCCTGCCAATTGAAGAGCACTTAGGTCAGAGATCAGAACATCATTCAGAGTTGTCTCCTTTTACATTTCCCCTGGATTCGTCTATCAACCTGAACTCTGTGTGAAACAACTTAAGACAAACAAAGTTATGCACAAGTAAAACAAGCCTCAGATTCAGTGACAGAGACCTGGAACAGAGTTCCCACACAACAGAATTCAGGTTATCTAGTTCAGCGCCATTAGTGCAGAGGGCATGGCTTTATCTCCCTCATCAGGCTGGGTAGTCTTGTACTCCATGAGCAGCTCCAGTGAGTTCCTGCACAACGAACCAACCTGGAATCACAGAGAATCCCCTTGGGGAATCTGATCTACCAGGAAAGCTTGCCTGTGTGATAGATCATCCCTGACACCCAAACTCATAACAATATTCACATATTAACGTTCCTCCTAGTCCCAAAGGCTCAGTCACTTATCCCAGGTTAGTTGCACCTTAGATCCTGCACCAGAGACACTACTTGAAGCCAAACCTAAAATAAATGAACTAAAGGGTTATTAACTAAGAAAAAGAAATGAGAGTTATGTACCATGTTAGAGCAGGTAAATCCACACGCAGCAATGAGTGGCAGTCTTAGGTTCCAAAAGTTGACAGAAGCTGCTGTAATACACAAGCCCTATAAATTCTCTGGGGTTAACCCAGGCCTAGCGCTGGGGATCCCTTGCTTATGCTTAGAAATCATGCCCTCTCCAAGCCCAAGCAGCATGGAGATACAGCTCCTTCTTGTCAGGGATGTCTAGTCCTCTCCCCCAGAGTTCAAGGTAATGGGACAAGACCATCTGTGTCTCCTCTCTGTGTGTGTGTTTGTGTGCGCGTGAGGGAGAGAGAGAGAGAGAGAGAGAGAGAGAGAGAGAGAGAGAGAGAGAGAGCAATCAACAAAGTCTTTGTTCTTCAATGTTTCACAATGGCTCATTTGCTTTCAATGGGCATCCTTGTGGGCAGGGTCTACCCCCTTCTGTAGGAAGCCAGCATTTCTGCAATAATTAGTGCTCCTTTCCTGGTTGGTGAGTTCCAGTCACAGAGGCTTACAATGCAAACCCTTCATACAACCTTCCAATACGGGAACCAGATGGTATAAGTGGGATCACTCCATACAGCATCCTATAAGCTTTTCACAATGTCTAAATAGCTAAATGAATTCTTATGCATCTAATACCTGTTTTAATAACTCAGGGGAGCCAGACAGGTTTCCAGTGGTGTATTGGTCAGTGTTCAGAGGAGGCCTGGGGGCGCTGGCATGAGCTGGCACCTGGTCTGCCAGCATCACAGACGGCATTTCCTGGGTCTGTTTTTTAAAGTACAAACTGGGGGCAGAGGAGAAATAGACATAAATGGACTCTCGCTGCCCCTTGGTCAATGGCATCCACAGGCATGACTGGTTTCCTTCAGGGGAGGCTCCAAGACTTGGCTGGCTTTCAAAAAGTGGTCCCCAGAATTCATGAATCCTGCCCCTGGGATGTGTTTGGCTAGACCCCCAGCGGGACACTCTTGCCGGTGCGTCTTGGGATGCCCAGTGGAACAATCCCCTCCCAAGCTTCATCCAAGCAGGACTCTCTCCAGGCCCGGAGTCAGGCGCCCTGGCCCCTCCACTACGCCCGAGTGGTGGCACGTTCAGCGTGTCAGGAGACACATCTGGCAGGTGTTGCTGAGCTCCGCAAGCTGGTGACACGACTGACAGCCTGTTACCATGCCGTGCTCACTGCAGCTGGAGCATCCTTGCTTTAAACAGGCAGGAGCTGCTGGAAGGGCCGCCCTGAAGGCCTCGCTCTTCTGGAGTGCGATTCCCCTTGGGTCCACCCAAGCCCAAACTCCTCGGTGTGGATACATGCCAAAGGCTCTTGGGGAGTGGGCAGAGTAGGAGCTAGTGTGGGACACTGAGTCTTCTGATGATTTCCGGTAGGTGGGATACAGCCATATGCACAGTGTTACCATCATCACTTGTATTTCGTTGTGAATTTTCATTGGTTCGAAGAGCTCCACGCTCCAGTGAGGCAGCGATGATTATCACTCAAAGTAGAGAACTCCAGGCCATGCTAAAGCACAGGCAGAAACACCTGCAGAACAGCCGAACGCCATCACTTAGCGGCACGGCTTTGCTGAGCATGTCTGAGGAGGAACTGCAAATTCTCCATGGGGAACCGCGGCTACAGTTGCTGCCCAGCATAATGTGGAAAGAGGAAATGAACTCAGAGAAGACGGCACTTAGCAGATGGCCAGAAATAGTTTCTCTTTGCTTTGATTTGAACTCAACCCTCCTGTCGAAGCTCCGGTTTTGATCTTTACATGGCAGGGGAAGGCTTATGTCAGACAAATTTCTATCAAAGTTGTATTTTAAAAGCACGCTTTTAGCAGGACGGGGGACACTGACTGGATCTGACACATGATACGAGCTCAGGACTGCAGAACCATTAAAGCAAGGGCTGACATAAAATATTGCTTTCTCGTTCGGTGAGCTTAGCCTTTTAGCAATACAGTTTGGGTGCCCGTAATCCAGCCTGGCAGCTAATAGTTAATACTGGGGGAGTTGGAATTCTTGTTTTCTCTGTCTGCTCTCTTTCCGGTTTAACAGAGCACAACCTGGTGCACAAAAAGCCTTATTAACAAGTTTCCCGAAATGCAGGTTTTGTGACATAACACAGTTGCTGGCATGGAAATACAAGCCTCCTCCTGCTCCTCTGGCTCTGTGGAACATTAGAAAGCAGAATTTATCGTCTCCAGTTAAATGGTGCCAAGGCTGCAGAAGCAGCTACTCAGGGCCAGTGCCACACAGCTGGTGAATCCTAAACCCACTCCCCTGGGGAGCTGGTGCCACCCAGCCGCAGTAGGAGGCCACGGCCTGGGGAGCAGGATTCCGCCAAGGGGGAGCGTGAGAGCAAACAGTGAGGGGTCAGTGGTGTTATCCAATGCTAGCTGGGAGCTCCAGTAGTCAGGCTGCTCAGAAGTGACTTCCTGACTGGGAGGAAATGAGTCCTCTCCTCAGGATACCCGGCAGCTCCTCCACTCAGCGCCGGAGCAGGCAGAGAGCACCGCACCTCACAGCAGAAGGGCCCCAGTAGAGTGGGCTAACCAGCAGGCAAAATGCACACGTCTTGTGTGCAGGCAGCTGAGTCTTGCAGCAGCCCTTGCAGGGGAGCCCAGGGGAACATAGGGGGCCCTTGCCAACGGGTTCCCCACAGCCCTGCAGGGGGAGACAGGAGATGCCCGGTCTGCCACTGCCCCGCCAGAAGCAGACACATTTCCTGTGAATGAGATGGGAGCTGTTAGCTAGAGACGCTCCCGCTGGGCCGCCCAGCCAAGGGGCACAGCGAGGGAGCTCTGAGTATAGCCCAGCAGGGCTCCCCAGCCAGGCAGGGCCAGGAGGAGGTTCCTTGGCCCAGAACTTGGTTCTCCCTTTCCTGGTAGGGTGCCTGTTCTGTACATAATGCTGCCGCCATTGCACATTGTGGCCAACCCGGCTGCCTTCACATGCACCGGACCTGCTTGCAGGGCAGGTGGAAAATGGCACCTGCTCCTAGAGAACTGGAGAGACTCCAGAGACATCCTGAGGAGCGGACAGTAGCCCAAGCATCATCTGCTCAATCTCCCGACAGCTGCCCCGCTGTGGTGGGGTCTGCGGAGTCACGTCGGCCACTTGGCTAAAGCCGGCTCTGTAAACTAGCTCCTCTGCCGCTCTGCGTGGTTGGCTCGCCTCGCGTCTGGTGCAGCCACCGACGCTGCGCGTGTGAATTGCACAGCGTGATACACGTGAAACCTCAGTGCAAAGAAAATAAAAAGTGAGCTAACATCACATGGCCAGCGCAGCCAAACTGAACTGGATTTAAATGGTGCAGGGCCAAATTCTTGCATGGTGTAAGTAGGCAGAGCTCCCTTGAAGCCAACGGGACTTCACTACTTTACACTACAGAGAACTGGTCCCCTGCTTTCAGCCTCTTGTGACTGACAGCGTCTGGGGTTAGTCAGCACCCAGTCACCAATCAGCTCTGCAAGGTCACCGTGGTGCATCTGTATGACAGCTGGGAGGACAGTTACTCCTAGAGAGGACAGAGCGTTGGCGCTACACGGTTCGGTCTCCTGAATGTCAGGCTCTTGGGCGCATTAGTAATAGTGCCATTTTGCCTTCAAGTACCCAAATGGGAAAGAGACGGGGGAAGGGGGTGACCAGTTTATATTGCTGTGTGAATGCCCAGGTTAGAGCATGTATACACCCGAGGGCTGCTCTCTGTCTGGTAACTTCTCCTTTTACAGCCAGGCTCTGTTTTCACTAATGTAATAGCACAGGACCTAGCCTGGGCTCCCTATTGGGTTCTGGACACACAGACCAGGTGCTAGAACAAGGATTGCTAAGGTATCCTGAGTATAATTATTTACTCAAATGGCAATAAGTGACTATTTGGAAATGCTTAGACCTGACAGAGGGATTATTCCATTTGTTGCGGGGGGCTTATCTTGTTGCCAGGAGAAACGAGGCTTCACACAGGTGGCTAGTTGGAAAGTGGTGAGTTTATTGGAAGGAGCGGCATTACCATGCTGGGGGCTTCGGTCAGCACTGCCGCGATACAGGAGGTCTGACACACCCAGGCGATGTCCAGAGAAGAAGCCCAAAGAGGAAGCCCAACAAACAAGGGCGTGTCAGCACAGATATACTCATACTCATTTGCATCTCATACATACTCATCTATCATTTGCAAGCAGCAAGCTAATTGGTTACGCGCTGTTCAGCACTTGTTGATTATGCAGTCCTGCCTCAGTTTCCTCATTTAGTTTCCCACGCATTCATTCTCACACAGACGGGGTAAACACTCATACAGCTGGGAACTTGTTCCCAAACACACAGATAACAACAAGGTCATTTTCAGATTAATACCATTACGCCCTCTCCTGGAGTTGACTCAGAAGCGTAACTACGCCCCCTAGTGGTTGCCCATCACAATGTCTTCCGGTCCTTACACCATTTTACTCTCTGACATGCAAATCCTGCTACATTTCTGAAATGTTACAGTGTTTGGTAGAATCATAGAAATTAGTGTGAGAATTGTATGAACTAGCCTCTAATTATTACTTCTGCTTTTCCTAATTCATGTTTTGCACAGAAGTCACAGGGCATTTATTGCTGTTACACATTGCGCAAGGGAAAGAGATAGGGAACTTTTCAAAGTATGCTACCCACAATGTATTTATTCCAGTTTCACTACTCCACAATGAAAAGTGCCTGCTCAAAGCTCTGGGCTGCTCTGACCATCTTTCAAAAGCAGGCACATAAGCAGACCTACCGATGAGCCTCCCATCAGATAGCCTCGATTAACGTATTACGTTGTCAGTCAGTCATTCCTGGATTCTTATCAGGTTACTCCCTGTCCCAAGTCACTGACCCCAGGCCAAGTGTGCACTAAATCTCTCACCAAAGACAATGCTCGTAGCCAGCCCTACTATGGATTTATTAACTAGAAAATAGAAATAAGAGAGTTAGTTACCAGGTAAAACCAGGGAAACACCCCGCACAAATGACAGTCATAGGTCCCAAACATAATAGAGGCTTGTGCACGCCCTACGTGTTCCCTAGCTTATGTTTTGCCATCTGGCCCTCTCCCAAGTGGCACAGGGATAATCATATCTGCTTGATGGGTTTTTATTCCCTGCCCACAGAATTCAAGTGGATGGGACCATGGTGTGTGCATGTCCCCATAACATGGGTGTAGGGGCAGCAATCACCGAAGTCTTTTGTCCATCGATTTTCCACAGTGACTTATCTAGTGTCCATGGGCCTTCTGTGTTGGGCAGGAGATGACACCTGTCATGATGAACCAGCATTTCACTCTGGGCAACGCTTCTCTCCTGGCTACGGGGATTTGCACGTTGAGAGCAAACACTGTTACAATGGCAGCTTGCATTAATCTGGTGTATAAAATCTGTATCCCTCGTTAGAAGGTTGCATAGATACAGGCAAATCTTGAGTCGGAGTAAAGTGATTATTTTCCATCAGCATTTGGCACTAATGTGACCACTGCTGGAATCCGGTGTCCAGTTCTGTTCTTTAGAACTCAGGAAAGACGTTGATGAACTGAAGAGGGTTCAGAGAAAGGCAGGAGAATGATTAAAGGTTTAGAAAACCTGCCTTAGAGTGATAGACTCATGGCACTCAATCTATTTAGCTTAACAAAGAGGTGATTATGAGGTGACTTAATCACTCTCTCTAAGTACCTATATGAGGAGCAGAAATCTGATAATAAAGGGCTCTTCAATCCAGCAGACAAAGAGTAGAACAAGACCCGATGGCTGGAAGCTGAAGCTAGACAAATTCAAACTGGAACTAAGGTGCAATTCTTTAATAGTGAGGTTAATTAACCATGGAACAACTTACCAAGGGTCCTGGAGGATTCTCCATCCCTGGTAATTTTTAAATCCAGACTGGCTCTTTTTCTGAAAGATCGGCTCGAGTTCCAGCAACAACTATTTGGGGGCAGGTCTCCAGCTGGTGCTAGACAGGAGTTTGGGCAGACGATCACAGTGGTGAATATTAGCATTTTGTGCATCTTATATTATCTTCCCTCCACCCTCGATGAAGCTCAGTCAGCTACAACAGGAGAGAGGTGTAATCACATGCCGCACAGGCAGCCCCCAGGAAGAGAACAGGAATAAGAAGCATGTCTGGAGAGGCAGCTGAGAGAGAAACAATCGAGCCTCAAATAATGTGACGCTGTCCGGCAAACAATCCAGCATTAACGTGAGCCCTCATCCTTCTGTAACCCATTCCAAAAACCCGCCACAGCAAGGTACAAGCAGACCGTAGTTTCTAGACACTGGTCCCTGGCCTGGAATCCAGAGCAGTGGGCAGGCCGGGTTCCCCGACCAGCCCAGGATCTGGCCTTGGAGCAGCCGGCTGTCGGGAATGTCATGCGGACAGCTGACCCAGTTGGGCTACGACTTCCCAGAAGGGGAGGACTAAATGGCACCTGGCTGGAGGGCCGAGTCACAAAGAGAGTCTTGGAGAGCGAGGAGGGACATGGTGAGAGCAACCGGCTGGAAAGGGGGCGTCAGAGCTGAGTGGAGCTAATCCCCAGACCCAGCCTAGAGGAGGCACCGAACAGCAAGTGTAGCCTGTGACCTACGTACATCCATGTACATTACTGCCCACAAAGCCTGACCCTCTGGCAGAAACAGAACAACGAACGGGTTTCTCAGGCTCCGTATGGACAATTTTCTGCATTTTGTTGCCTGTGCATATGCGACAGTGCTGTTCCTGGTGGGATCCAACTGTGAGTGCCAAGTCAGGACAAATTGCTTCCAAAGGACTACTAAAGCCCAAAGCTGGGGTTTTTCCACTCCAGTGTGAACCAAACCAGCTGAACAGAAAAGACTTTGGTTTTGCCCCACTGGCTAACCACAAGTCACATAAGCAATTCCATTAGACACTCCAGCTTCCCAGTATCACCACCAGCAGCCACCTGTCCAGGGGACTGATGGTTATGAAAACCAATACCCCAAATAAAGAAAACGGTTCTCCCCAATTCCAAAGAATCAGGCCCCAGACCCAGGTCAATATACAAATCAGATCTTACCACAAATCACACTGTTGCTAATCCTTTAGAATTTAAAATCTAAAGGTTTATTGTATAAGGAAAAATATATAGGTGAGGGTTAGGAATGGTTAAACGAAATCAGTTACATTCAGTGATAGCAATTCTCTTGGTTCAGGCTTGCGGTTGTAAAATAAACTGCAGGTTCAAATAAAAGTCTCTGGAATGCATCCCCTCCAGGGATGGGTCATCAATCCGTTGGCCAGAGCTCCCATGTGTGGCAAAATCCCATCCAGAGGTAGGTGCTAGGCTGAAGGTTGAAGATTGAAGACCAAATGGAGGAAGTTTCTCCCAGGTTGTATAGACTTCCTCTTGTGGGCGAAGACCCCCCTCCTCCTTCTTATGCAGAGTCTAATTGCAAAATGGATGTTCATAGCCACATCGTCAAATTACCAGACTCCAAGATTCAGTTTCTGACCAGGCAGGTCACATTCCTGGAGAAGCTCGGGTGTGGACAGGCATCTACAAAGTTCATTGTGTAGTTGATGGTCCTTAACGGCCCATCAGCCAGGCCAGCCAAGTTAACAACAGCTTGTCTGAGATTTCACCCAGAAGCCAAGCATAAGTTTGAAGTACAGGCACCATATAGCCAATATTCATAACTTTAGTTCCAAAAAAGATACACGCATACCAATGGCATATTCAAAATCAGCCCTCCATAACCTGGTCATAGACACCTATTATGACCCCCTTTATATAAGATTTGGTGCCACTATAGGACCTTGGTTGCACCAATGATCTATATGATCCCAAATAATTCCAGTAACGTGACAGCATAGTTGAGAATATTACTTTAACAATCGTCTCTAAATCTCACAACTATTTTTAACTATGGACGTATTTCTCACCTAGGAGAGAAAAGCATGTTTGTTTTTCTCACTCCCTTTCCTGACAGATTGGGAAAAAGAACTCTTGCCACCTGGCAAACGTTTGTGTATTTGGCTGTGAGCAGAATCTGGTTTTCTCTGAGAAGATCTGAGCCTTGCCTATCCCAGCAGGAGGAGAGCTGGAGGGCACTGCCTTTCCGAGACTGCTCCCAGCAATCCCGGTGCGTAAAGAGCTCCAACAGGAATGAGGCAAACCCCAAGGGCTGTGGGAAGTTGTTTCAGGGTCATTAATAAAATGATGGGATCTGAGACTGCGTGTGACATTGGAAATTATTCTCCAGTGAAAACAGCTCTTCAGAGCCAGGTTCTGACAGGAGGAGGATCCATTTCCAGAGCACCCTCAGCTGTAGACAGTGCAGCCACTCATTGACAGTGCACCGAGGGAGACCCAGCAGACCTGCCATGTTAAGGAATGCCGATGTTACAGCAGTGGAAACACAAACACGAGGGCATTCTTTGGAGCACAGATCTCAGAGCAGTGCCAGAGATGGAGCATGTGTTGCAGGAGAGAATAGAGGTGGGAACACCCGGCGCTGCTTAGCAAAGAGACCGACTCATTCAAGGGGCAAAGGAAAAGCCTCTTTCCCCATTCTCCTCAGTGGCTCATTTGGTTTACATCATTTTAACAGAAATCAGCCCACAGGTCAGACACAGAAAAGGAAATGGTTCTCTCATCCGCCCATCCCCACCATCCACAGCATGGGTGCATCTGGGATGTCCTACGCTGGGAGAGGAGCAATGGCCCCACTGCGGGAGGAAACTCTCTCCCCTGCATAGAGCTCAGCAGATCAGTTAGAACATCATGAATATTCATTTAAACTTTCCAAGAGGCTCGTTTTGGCTGCAGCTATCCCAGCAAACATAGGTCAGTGCCTGGAGGGTTCTGAATGGAGAAGTTGGCACCACTAGACAGAGTACAGAAAGCACGTCATGTGATCTACGTGCAAAACATTTCTTGGCCACTCATTTCAGATAAAACATTAATTTGAAAACAATCCTGATTGACTTTGGACTGGGATTGGAGAAGGAGTCATTCTGGACCCCCCCCCCCGGCGCCTGTGTGTCTCTACACCACCCCTTACGCACAGGGCGGGGGGCTAGAAAAGAGCAAAATTCCAGTCTGAGGGAAGTGAGCTTCCAGTCACTCTAAGGGAATCCTGAGCCATATTTCTGCAGGACACAGTTCACCACGAGGCACACAGCGAGGAGGACACAGTTCACCGTGAGCCACAGAGCGAGGAGGACACAGGTCACTGAGGCACACACAGCGAGGAGGACACAGGTCACCGTGAGGCACACAGAGCGAGGAGGACACAGGTCCCCGTGAGCCACAGAGCGAGGAGGACACAGGTCACTGAGGCACACAGAGCGAGGAGGACACAGGTCACTGTGAGGCACACACAGCGAGGAGGACACAGGTCACTGTGAGGCACACACAGCGAGGAGGACACAGGTCACTGTGAGGCACACACAGCAAGGAAGACACAGGCCACCGTGAGGCACACACAGCGAGGAGGACACAGGTCACCATGAGGCACACACAGCGAGGAGGACACAGGTCACTGTGAAGCACACAGAGCAAGGAGGACACAGGTCACCGTGAGGCACACAGAGCAAGGAGGACACAGGTCACCGTGAGGCACACAGAGAAAGGAGGACACAGGTCACCGTGAGACACACACAGCGAGGAGGACACAGGTCACTGTGAGGCACACACAGCGAGGAGGACACCGGTCACTGGGAGGCACACACAGCGAAGAGGACACAGGTCACCGTGAGGCACACACAGCGAGGAGGACACAGGTCACTGTGAGGCACACACAGCAAAGAGGACACAGGTCACTGTGAGGCACACAGCGAGGAGGACACAGGTCACTGTGAGGCACACAGAGCAAGGAGGACACAGGTCACCGTGGGGCACACAGAGCAAGGAGGACACAGGTCCCTGTGAGGCACACAGAACAAGGAGGACACAGGTCACTGGGAGGCACACAGAGCAAGGAGGACACAGGTCCCTGTGAGGCACACAGAACAAGGAGGACACAGGTCACTGGGAGGCACACAGAGCAAGGAGGACACAGGTCCCTGTGAGGCACACAGAGCAAGGAGGACACAGGTCACTGGGAGGCACACAGAGCAAGGAGGACACAGGTCACTGGGAGGCACACAGCGAGGAGGACACAGGTCACCGTGAGGCACACAGAGCAAGGAGGACACAGGTCCCCGTGAGGCACACAGAGCAAGGAGGACACAGGTCACTGGGAGGCACACAGAGCAAGGAGGACACAGGTTCCTGTGAGGCACAGAGAGCAAGGAGGACACAGGTCACCGTGAGGCACACAGAGCAAGGAGGACACAGGTCACTGTGAGGCACACACAGCGAGGAGGACACAGGTCCCCGGGAGGCACACAGAGCAAGGAGGACACAGGTCACCGTGAGGCACACAGAGCAAGGAGAACACAGGTCACTGTGAGGCACACAGAGCAAGGAGGACACAGGTCCCTGTGAGGCACACAGAGCAAGGAGGACACAGGTCACCGTGAGGCACACAGAGCAAGGAGTACACAGGTCACCGTGAGGCACACACAGCGAGGAGGACACAGGTCCCTGTGAGGCACACAGAGCAAGGAGGACACAGGTCCCCGTGAGGCACACAGAGCAAGGAGGACACAGGTCACTGGGAGGCACACAGCGAGGAGGACACAGGTCACTGTGAGGCACACAGAGCAAGGAGGACACAGGTCCCCGTGAGGCACACAGAGCAAGGAGGAAACAGGTCACCGTGGGGCACACAGAGCAAGGAGGACACAGGTCCCTGTGAGGCACACAGAGCAAGGAGGACACAGGTCCCTGTGAGGCACACAGAGCAAGGAGGACACAGGTCACCGTGAGGCACACAGAGCAAGGAGGAAACAGGTCACCCTGGGGCTCACAGAGCAAGGAGGACACAGGTCCCTGTGAGGCAAACACAGCGAGGAGGACACAGGTCACCGTGAGGCACACAGAGCAAGGAGGACACAGGTCCCTGTGAGGCACACAGAGCAAGGAGGACACAGGTCACCGTGAGGCACACAGAGCAAGGAGGACACAGGTCCCTGTGAGGCACACAGCAAGGAGGACACAGGTCATTGGGAGGCACACAGAGCAAGGAGGACACAGGTCACCGGGAGGCACACACAGCGAGGAGGACACAGGTCACCGTGGGGCACACAGAGCAAGGAGGACACAGGTCCCTGTGAGGCACACAGAGCAAGGAGGACACAGGTCACCGTGGGGCACACAGAGCAAGGAGGACACAGGTCACCGTGGGGCACACAGAGCAAGGAGGACACAGGTCACCGTGAGGCACACAGAACAAGGAGGACACAGGTCACCGTGAGGCACACAGAGCAAGGAGGACACAGGTCACTGGGAGGCACACACAGCGAGGAGGACACAGGTCACCGTGAGGCACACAGAGCAAGGAGGACACAGGTCACCGTGAGGCACACAGAGCGAGGAGGACACAGGTCACTGGGAGGCACACAGAGCAAGGAGGACACAGGTCACTGTGAGGCACACAGAGCAAGGAGGACACAGGTCACTGTGAGGCACACAGCGAGGAGGACACAGGTCACCGTGAGGCACACAGAGCAAGGAGGAAACAGGTCACCGTGAGGCACACAGAGCGAGGAGGACACAGGTCACTGGGAGGCACACAGCGAGGAGGACACAGGTCACTGTGAGGCACACAGAGCAAGGAGGACACAGGTCCCTGTGAGGCACACAGAGCAAGGAGGAAACAGGTCACCGTGAGGCACACACAACGAGGAGGACACAGGTCACCGTGAGGCACACAGAGCAAGGAGGACACAGGTCACCGTGAGGCACACACAACGAGGAGGACACAGGTCACCGTGAGGCACACAGAGCAAGGAGGACACAGGTCACCGTGAGGAGCACACAGCGAGGAGGACACAGGTCACTGGGAGGCACACAGAGCAAGGAGGACACAGGTCACTGGGAGGCACACAGAGCAAGGAGGACACAGGTCACTGTGAGGCACACAGAGCAAGGAGGAAACAGGTCACCGTGAGGCACACACAGCGAGGAGGACACAGGTCACTGTGAGGCACACAGAGCAAGGAGGACACAGGTCACTGTGAGGCACACAGAGCAAGGAGGACACAGGTCACCGTGAGGCACACAGAGCAAGGAGGACACAGGTCACTGTGAGGCACACAGCGAGGAGGACACAGGTCACCGTGAGGCACACAGAGCAAGGAGGACACAGGTCACCGTGAGGCACACAGAGCAAGGAGGACACAGGTCACTGGGAGGCACACAGCGAGGAGGACACAGGTCACTGTGAGGCACACAGCGAGGAGGACACAGGTCCCCGTGAGGCACACAGAGCAAGGAGGAAACAGGTCACCGTGGGGCACACAGAGCAAGGAGGACACAGGTCCCTGTGAGGCACACAGAGCAAGGAGGACACAGGTCCCTGTGAGGCACACAGAGCAAGGAGGACACAGGTCACCGTGAGGCACACAGAGCAAGGAGGAAACAGGTCACCCTGGGGCTCACAGAGCAAGGAGGACACAGGTCCCTGTGAGGCACACACAGCGAGGAGGACACAGGTCACCCTGAGGCACACAGAGCAAGGAGGACACAGGTCCCTGTGAGGCACACAGAGCAAGGAGGACACAGGTCACCGTGAGGCACACAGAGCAAGGAGGACACAGGTCCCTGTGAGGCACACAGAGCAAGGAGGACACAGGTCACTGGGAGGCACACAGAGCAAGGAGGACACAGGTCACTGTGAGGCACACAGAGCAAGGAGGAAACAGGTCACCGTGAGGCACACACAGCGAGGAGGACACAGGTCACTGTGAGGCACACAGAGCAAGGAGGACACAGGTCACTGTGAGGCACACAGAGCAAGGAGGACACAGGTCACTGGGAGGCACACAGAGCAAGGAGGACACAGGTCACTGTGAGGCACACAGCGAGGAGGACACAGGTCCCCGTGAGGCACACAGCGAGGAGGACACAGGTCACTGTGAGGCACACAGAGCAAGGAGGACACAGGTCACCGGGAGGCACACACAGCGAGGAGGACACAGGTCACCGTGGGGCACACAGAGCAAGGAGGACACAGGTCCCTGTGAGGCACACAGAACAAGGAGGACACAGGTCACCGTGAGGCACACAGAGCAAGGAGGACACAGGTCACTGGGAGGCACACACAGCGAGGAGGACACAGGTCACCGTGAGGCACACAGAGCAAGGAGGACACAGGTCACCGTGAGGCACACAGAGCGAGGAGGACACAGGTCACTGGGAGGCACACAGAGCAAGGAGGACACAGGTCACTGGGAGGCACACAGAGCAAGGAGGAAACAGGTCACCGTGAGGCACACAGAGCGAGGAGGACACAGGTCACCGTGAGGCACACAGAGCGAGGAGGACACAGGTCACCGTGAGGCACACAGAGCGAGGAGGACACAGGTCACTGGGAGGCACACAGCGAGGAGGACACAGGTCACCGTGAGGCACACAGAGCGAGGAGGACACAGGTCACTGGGAGGCACACAGCGAGGAGGACACAGGTCACTGTGAGGCACACAGAGCAAGGAGGACACAGGTCCCTGTGAGGCACACAGAGCAAGGAGGAAACAGGTCACCGTGAGGCACACACAACGAGGAGGACACAGGTCACCGTGAGGCACACAGAGCAAGGAGGACACAGGTCACCGTGAGGCACACACAACGAGGAGGACACAGGTCACCGTGAGGCACACAGAGCAAGGAGGACACAGGTCACCGTGAGGCACACACAACGAGGAGGACACAGGTCACCGTGAGGCACACAGAGCAAGGAGGACACAGGTCACCGTGAGGCACACACAGCGAGGAGGACACAGGTCACTGGGAGGCACACAGAGCAAGGAGGACACAGGTCACTGGGAGGCACACACAGCGAGGAGGACACAGGTCCCTGTGAGGCACACAGAGCAAGGAGGAAACAGGTCACCGTGAGGCACACACAACGAGGAGGACACAGGTCACCGTGAGGCACACAGAGCAAGGAGGACACAGGTCACCGTGAGGCACACACAGCGAGGAGGACACAGGTCACTGGGAGGCACACAGAGCAAGGAGGACACAGGTCACTGGGAGGCACACAGAGCAAGGAGGACACAGGTCACCGTGAGGCACACACAGCGAGGAGGACACAGGTCACTGTGAGGCACACAGAGCAAGGAGGACAGAGGTCACTGTGAGGCACACAGAGCAAGGAGGACACAGGTCACCGTGAGGCACACAGAGCAAGGAGGACACAGGTCACTGGGAGGCACACAGAGCAAGGAGGACACAGGTCACTGTGAGGCACACAGCGAGGAGGACACAGGTCACCGTGAGGCACACAGAGCAAGGAGGACACAGGTCACCGTGAGGCACACAGAGCAAGGAGGACACAGGTCACTGGGAGGCACACAGCGAGGAGGACACAGGTCACTGTGAGGCACACAGCGAGGAGGACACAGGTCACCGTGAGGCACACAGAGCAAGGAGGACACAGGTCCCTGTGAGGCACACAGAGCAAGGAGGAAACAGGTCACCGTGAGGCACACAGAGCAAGGAGGACACAGGTCACTGGGAGGCACACAGCGAGGAGGACACAGGTCCCCGTGAGGCACACAGAACAAGGAGGACACAGGTCCCTGTGAGGCACACAGAACAAGGAGGACACAGGTCACTGTGAGGCACACAGAGCAAGGAGGACACAGGTCCCTGTGAGGCACACAGAGCAAGGAGGACACAGGTCACTGTGAGGCACACAGAGCAAGGAGGACACAGGTCACTGTGAGGCACACAGAGCAAGGAGGAAACAGGTCACCGTGAGGCACACACAATGAGGAGGACACAGGTCACCGTGAGGCACACAGAGCAAGGAGGACACAGGTCACCGTGAGGCACACAGAGCAAGGAGGACACAGGTCACCGTGAGGCTCACAGAGCAAGGAGGACACAGGTCCCTGTGAGGCACACAGCGAGGAGGACACAGGTCACCGTGAGGCACACAGAGCAAGGAGGACACAGGTCACCGTGAGGCACACAGAGCGAGGAGGACACAGGTCACTGGGAGGCACACAGAGCAAGGAGGACACAGGTCCCTGTGAGGCACACAGAACAAGGAGGACACAGGTCACTGTGAGGCACACAGAACAAGGAGGACACAGGTCACTGTGAGGCACACAGAGCAAGGAGGACACAGGTCCCCGTGAGGCACACAGAGCAAGGAGGACACAGGTCCCCGTGAGGCACACAGAGCAAGGAGGACACAGGTCACTGTGAGGCACACAGAGCGAGGAGGACACAGGTCACTGGGAGGCACACAGCAAGAAGGACACAGGTCACTGTGAGGCACACAGCGAGGAGGACACAGGTCACCGTGAGGCACACAGAGCAAGGAGGACACAGGTCACCGTGAGGCACACAGAGCAAGGAGGATACAGGTTCCCGTGAGGCACACAGAGCAAGGAGGACACAGGTCACTGTGAGGCACACACAGCGAGGAGGACACAGGTCACTGGGAGGCACACAGCGAGGAGGACACAGGTCACCGTGAGGCACACAGAACAAGGAGGACACAGGTCACCGTGAGGCACACACAGCGAGGAGGACACAGGTCACCGTGAGGCACACAGAGCAAGGAGGATACAGGTTCCCGTGAGGCACACAGAGCAAGGAGGACACAGGTCACTGTGAGGCACACACAGCGAGGAGGACACAGGTCACTGGGAGGCACACAGAGCGAGGAGGACACAGGTCCCCGTGAGGCACACAGCGAGGAGGACACAGGTCACTGGGAGGCACACAGAGCGAGGAGAACACAGGTCACTGGGAGGCACACACAACGAGGAGGACACAGGTCACTGTGAGGCACACAGAGCAAGGAGGACACAGGTCACCGTGGGGCACACAGAGCAAGGAGGACAAAGGTCCCTGTGAGGCACACAGCGAGGAGGACACAGGTCACTGTGAGGCACACAGAGCAAGGAGGACACAGGTCCTTGTGAGGCACACAGAGCAAGGAGGACACAGGTCCCTGTGAGGCACACAGAGCAAGGAGGACACAGGTCCCTGTGAGGCACACAGCGAGGAGGACACAGGTCCCCGTGAGGCACACAGAGCAAGGAGGACACAGATCCCTGTGAGGCACACAGCGAGGAGGACACAGGTCACTGTGAGGCACACAGAGCAAGGAGGACACAGGTCCCCATGAGGCACACAGAGCAAGGAGGACACAGGTCACTGTGAGGGACACAGAGCAAGGAGGACACAGGTCCCCGTGAGGCACACAGAGCGAGGAGGACACAGGTCACCGGGAGGCACACAGAGCGAGGAGGACACAGGTCACCGGGAGGCACACAGAGCAAGGAGGACACAGGTCCCCGGGAGGCACACAGAGCAAGGAGGACACAGGTCACTGTGAGGCACACAGAGCAAGGAGAACACAGGTCACCGTGAGGCACACAGAGCAAGCAGGACACAGGTCCCCGTGAGGCACGCAGATCAAGGAGGACACAGGTCACTGTGAGGCACACAGAGCAAGGAGGACACAGGTCACTGTGAGGCACACAGAGCAAGGAGGACAGAGGTCACTGTGAGGCACACAGCGAGGAGGACACAGGTCACTGTGAGGCACACAGCGATCAGCCCCTCAGTAATGCTGTGCTGTGGGTGCCTCGAGCCCATTCTCCGCTCATGGAAACAAAGGGCCTAAAAAGGAGCAATTGTGTGGAATTTTCTAGAGAGCCTAAGTGACTTAGGCACTACTGATTTCAGTTGGCCTTAGGTGTCTGGCACTTTTGAAAATCCCACTAAGTCCCTACCTGCATCCATAGGTACCCGAATACCTTTGAATATCTGGCCCATGGCCTCCTTTGAAAATCCCACCCGGAGGGTTTAGTTGACCTTTATGCCAACAGTCGCAGAACTGAAGAGTTGGAGAAATTAACACTGTCAGTAAAGAAGAGTCTCTGTGCCCGGGATGCTGCCAGCTCCGACTGGACCAGCACTCCTGTGATTGCCTGGGTTATTGGCATTTCAACACTGAGGAGAGAATGGGTTACTTTCCAGTTCTCTTCTTCCATCTCCCTTCCTCCCGGTTACTTGACTGCCTCCTTTCACATCAGTCCCTTCCAGCAGTCAGTGAGAGTGTGTGTGTGTGGTTTATTTCCTGTGGATATAATGGAAAGGAAAGGAACCTTCTGGTCTTCATTTCCAAAGACAAGTTTTCCATTGTTATTTCAGATCTTGTTGCACTGAGCTTCCTATTAATACACTAATGGTTAAATGCAGATGGACCAAAATGGTTTGGACAGTTGCCTTGAACATAGAGGTGAGAGCTCAGAAATCAAGCAAAATCATTCTCTGAGCTGCTAGGGGTGTCCCTGAGATCACAGGGATTAGTTAGCATGGTATCGCTTTAATATGTCAGTCACAAGAACATATACCCTTCTCCAAGATGCTTTTAGCAAGTGAGAAATCTGTAGCTGTTTGTGAATTAACGTTTCTTTGTTAACTCTGTGCTGTCCTTAGGAAATATAATCTACTATCCCCACAAAAGTAACAATAGACCCCATCTACCTTGCACTGCAGAAAACAATTGATTATTAATAAGCAAAGTACATTTTGGTTGACTTTCCATGTTGGCAGCTATCCTATTTTCACTTCCTGTAACATGAATCTTCAGAATTAATTATTTAGGAAAACATATGTAGCATGACACCATTTCCCATTCTACGTTACCAAGCAGTTGATTGCTGGTCTAGATTTGGGGAAAATCTGTTTCACATGGAAGAATTTTTCTGAATTTTTATTAACTATTTTTTCCTCTTACTCTTTGTTACTATGGAAACCTCCCTTTTTTACTTTCAAATAATTTGATCCTCAGATTTCCCTCTAAGCAGATTCACATTTCTCTCACAGTTGCAGTCTGGCCTAGGTAACAACTGTTTCCCTAAGTGGTCACTGACCGGGCATGATGAGGGGTTTTAAAAATCGTCCTGACACCAGAGAGAGGTATGTGGCCCGTGCTTTGGAATCAGAAGAATCCTTTGTCATGGAGTGCCCAGGCAATGGTCTGGAACTTGCTCCCTATGAAGCCAGTTGGGACTCTGAGGGAAAACGTCCTCTCTCCATACACAGCCTGTCTTCAAGGCTAGGAGCTTAGAAGTCCCCGTTTACACCTTCCTGGGTCTGACCTCGGAGCATTCAGCACCTTCTGCCCCTCCGTGCGCTTCCCCCAGCGAGCCCGCCCGGGCGGGGTCCTGGGGGAGCCCATGGATTCTGCACCCCACTCCACAGTCAGACATGACTCTCAGCCAGACAGTAAAACAGAGGTTTATTTGTCGACAGGTACATGGTCTAACACCGAGCTTGTAGGCACCCAAACCCCTCAGCTGGATCCATTTTGGGGGCCCAAGGGAGGCCAGACCCTGCTTGGGCCTGCCTCCCTTCTGCCCACCCAGTTTCAGACTCCAAAAACCTCTCTCCAGCCAGCTGCAGACTCCAAACTGAAACTCACTCTCCCCAGCCCCTCCTCCCCCTTGGCTCAGCCAGGTCAGGTGACCTCCATCCCCCACTTGGGGTCAGATTACAGCTTCAGGTATGGACACCTGCAGAGAGGATGTGCTTTGCATCAGCTACACATCCTTATACCGTCACATAGACGCTCAAGAAATGCATAGGGGAAACTGAGGCACACACACAGTATTCCTACTCCATCACATCCTTTTGTTTGATGAAATTGGTTTCCTGTGGTTTTGGTGTGGGTTGGAAATGTGTACAACATGCCAAGGGAAGCAACTCTTGTGCTAATCTTTGGCCATCTGAAAGGAAAATGTTGAGTGCTCAAAACTGCCTTTCCATCTAGCTCAACTGCAGGTTTGAACTCATCCCGGAATTGCTGTCTGCAGTACTGTTGTAGCCCCGTGGGTTCCAGATATTCGAGAGACCAGGAGGGTGGGATAATATCTCTGACTGGGCCAACGTCTGTCGGTGAAGCAGACGAGTTTGATTCCCCTATTCCACTAACTCAGACTGAAGTATTCTCAGTGCCGATTGCTTCTGCTCTGCTCTGCTAAACTACTAATTATTTTGTCCTCAGGGCTTGCTGCTTCCCTGAGGCAGTCTGTGTGTCTGCAGATTTCTTGGAAAGGGTGTTACGCAATCTAGGTCCAATTCCAGCACATGTGGAGGGAGTAATAGAGTTTGACCTAACCTGGCTGACAGTAAAGAGGCTGAGAGCTGGTATGACATGACAGGGAACCGCTTTGGAAGTTAATTACCCACAAAGCCATGTGCTCCATTAATTTCCATTTAATTTTTGAACAGTGAAGATGAACGGGGTTGATATTAGTTAATTTTGTCCACCTTCCATTATTCCCACTGACACTAATGCCATTGAAGGACCAGTGACCCAAGAGAATTTTGCTGTCAGTAACGTCACTGCGATCCCCGAGCCATTCACAGAGAACACTCCAGGGCACACAGCCTTGTGGAGATAGGCTGGCTCCAGGGAGTGGCTGAAGCTGAAGGCTCATACAGCACTTTCAGTTACCTGAGGAAATGGTTTTATCTCCTGGAAGCCACATGCGCTGGAGTGCTTTATTTGCATGCAATTTTCAAGTTAGGTATAATTGTATTTTAGGAGTGTCAGAGACAGAGAAGACAAAAATAAGGCCTGTAGTTTTAAAGAAACAGTCATTGAACATAGGCCACAATTTTTTTTCAGGCATGTAAGCGGGCCTCTGACCGCCCTCTTCAAAAGATTGGCCGGAGACTGCTTTGTGGCTTCACCAGTGTCTTTTATTGCTTTATACACCGTGCACAAACCCCACCACCTATATACAGCTTCCTACACAAGTTCAGGTTCAGGCTCGGCCCTCAGTCTCTGGCTGGCCTCAGGGTTAGCTAGCTCCTTCAGGCTTGCTGCCTCAGCTAGCTTATCACCCTGCACCTTCTCTATCGCTCACAACTTCTGCCGGTATTTTTCTTCCTCCTTCTCCTTCCTCCTTCTTACCTCTCACTATCTCCCACCTCCACAACCCACCCTGGCTTCCTCCCCAGCAGGCCTTATATCCTGTGGAGGCTGCCAGGTGGGGCCCATTAAACCCTCTGCAGACCAGAGCTACAGCCAGGTGGCTGATTAGCCTGCCTCAGCAGGCTGGGCTTGCAGAGGCTTTTGGCTTTTGCAGGGGTAAGGAGGGAGCAGGGGCTGGCTCAGCAGGCGCTTAGTCAGCTGCCTGCTACAAGGCACAAGTCAATGGTAAAAATATTTGAGATTGACAATAAGTCTTGGCCAGCCAGAATGTGCTTAGTTATCAGCCAGTGGGCTAGGCACATGGGTTGGCTGTTTGAATCATAGAATCTCAGGGTTGGAAGGGACCTCAGGAAATCATCTAGTCCAACCCCCTGCTCAAAGCAGGACCAACCCCGACTAAATCATCCCAGCCAGGGCTTTGTCAAGCCTGACCTTAAAAACCTCTAAGGAAGCTGATTCTACCACCTCCCTAGGTAACCCATTCCAGTGCTTCACCACCCTCCTAGTGAAAACGTTTGTCCTAATATCCAACCTAAACCTCCCCAACTGCAACTTGAGACCATTACTCCTTGTTCTGTCATCTGCTACCACTGAGAACAGTCTAGATCCATCCTCTTTAGAACCCCCTTTCAGGTAGTTGAAAGCAGCTGTCAAATCTCCCCTCAGTCTTCTCTTCTGTAGACTAAACAATCCCAGTTCTCTCAGCCTCTCCTCATAAGTCATGTGTTCCAGCCCCCTAACCATTTTTGTTGCCCTTCTCTGGACTCTTTCCAATTTTTCCACATCCTTCTTGTAGTGTGGGCCCCAAAACTGGACAGTACTCCAGATGAGGCCTCACCAATGTCAAATAGAGGGGAATGATCATGTCCCTCAATCTGCTTGCATTGCCTCTATTTATACAGCTCAAAATTCCGTTAGCCTTCTTGGCAACAAGAGCACTGTTGAGTCATATCCAACTTTTCGTCCACTGTAATCCCTAGGTCCTTTTCTGCAGAACAGCTGCCTAGCCATTCGGTCCCTAGTCTGTAGCAGTGCATTCGGTCCCTAGTCTGTAGCAGTGCATTCGGTCCCTAGTCTGTAGCAGTGCATTCTTCCATCTGAAGTGCAGGACTCTGCACTTCTCCTTGTTGAACCTCATCAAATTTCTTTTGGCCCAATCCTCTAATTTGTCTAGGTCCCTCTGTATCCTATCTCTACCCTCCAGCTCCTCCCAGTTTAGTGTCATCTGCAAAGTTGCTGAGGGTGCAGTCCACACCATCCTCCAGATCACTGATAAAGATATTGAATAAAACCGGTCCCAGTACTGACCCTTGGGGCACTCCGCTTGATACCGGCTGCCAACTAGACATGGAGCCATTGATCACTACCGGTTGAGCCCAACGATCCAGCCAGCTTTCTATCCACTTTATGGTCATAGAATCATAGAATATTAGGATTGGAAGGGACCTCTGGAGGTCATCTAGTTCAACCCTCTGCTTAAAGCAGGACCAATCCCCAACTAAATCATCCCAGCCAGGTCTTTATCAAGCCTGACCTTAAAAACCTCTAAGGAAGGTGATTCTACCACCTCCCTAGGTAACCCATTCCAGTGCTTCACCACCCTCCTAGTGAAAAAGTTTGTCCTAATATCCAACCTAAACCTCCCCCACTGAAACTTGAGACCATTGCTCCTTGTTCTGTCATCTGCTACCACTGAGAACAGTCTAGATCCATCCTCTTTAGAACCCCCTTTCAGGTAGTTTAAAGCAGCTATCAAATCTCTCCTCAGTCTTCTCTTCTGTAGACTAAAAAATACCAGTTCTCTCAGCCTCTCCTCATAAGTCGTGTGCTCCAGGTCCTTAATCATTTTTGTTGCCCTTCTCTGGACTTTTTCCAATTTTTCCACATCCTTCTTGTAGTGTGGGCCCCAGAACTGGATACACTACTCCAGATGAGGCCTCACCGAAGTCAAATAGAATCATGTCCCTCGATCTGCTGGCATTCATCCAGCCCATGTGTCTTGAACTTGCTGGCAAGAATACTGTGGGAGACCATCTCAAAAGCTTTGCTAAAGTCAAGGCATAACACATCCACTGCTTTCCCCTCATCCACAAAGCCAGTTATCTCATCGTAGAAGGCAATTAGGTTAGTCAGGCATGACTTGCCCTTGGTGAATCCATGCTGACTGTTCCTGATCACTTTCCTCTCCTCTAAGTGCTTCAGAATTCATTCCTGGGTTTGGGTGTTAGGGTCAGCATAGTTGAGAAAGGCAGCTCCGATTGCTGGTCATTTGTAGCAAATTTCATACACAAATATGTTTCGTGTGTCCAGTCTACCCCAGACTTTATAGTCCCAGCTCTGCGGAATGGGCTGAAGGGCTGCACCTTTGGGCTGGCTGCAGCGAGGAGCCAGCACAAACAGGACTGGTGGTTGTTGATGGGTACCCACTGGCTGAGCAGCTGGTATGATATCTGTGTGCAGAAACCTAGAGTCTGGTTCCTCTGGCTGGGTACTGTCCTTGGTAGATTTGATGTGTGTTGCCGTTGGTTTTACACTTGCCTGTTTCCCCAGTGTTACTCACTGTCTCAAAAGGCCATTCAGATGTACACTCTGCGTGCATTGAAATGGGTTGGAACTTTATTAACACACTAGGAAAGTGGCCTGGATAGTCATTGACCTCACACGGAGAGACAGGCTCTGCTCATCTCTAGGTGAGGTTATCCCAGCTCATTCTGCTGGGGCTTACGAGGACGAGGGCATCTGTCCAGTGGATTGTTTCTAGCTCTGACTGGAGGGCTGATCTGTTCTCTGCCTATAGCAAGGGGGTTGGCACACCAAGAGAAGCAGCAATGGAACAACTGATCACACCCCACTTCTGCTGGGCCCCAGACTGTGAAAATTGCCACACAGATCTCTATTTTCAGGTAGGTCCTGCTAATAAAACCCATAAACATCCAGGGGCCTCATTTCCTCCCACAGAAGCCTGTGAAGCACCCACAAGGACTTTCTCTTGTCATGGTAGTTCCTCTAGTTTCTATTTTGTTTAGAGGCAGCAACTAAAGACAGTGGGTGAGGTTCTGTGGCCTGAAATGTGCAGGAGGTCAGAGAAGATGATCTTGATGGTCCCTTCTGACCTTAAATCAATGAGTCTGTGGAGCCCGGCAGCACAATTCAGCTATTCCACCTTTGTAGCAGGCTGGGTTTGAAAAACAACTGGCTGTGTTTTCTCTTGTTGCACTTAGGAGCCCGGAGGTGAAAACTAAACCTGTCGTTCTGAATGGAGCTATTGTAAACGTGTTCCTGTGTGGAAATGAAATCAGATGTTTGTTTATAATGAAATGAAAAGTGATGTCTAGTCACAGTCTGACCACGCTCATGAACTATCCCTTTGGCTGCAGAAAGTTGTTCAATGTCAATGAGAGCTTCAGCCCTATAGTTATTAAAGTCACCAGCAAAGGTCAATAAGGACACTGGAGAAGTCACGTAGACGGCACTTGTTAATGTTACCCAGGAGCTGTTTGAGCCCAGGCGAAAGGTGACTGCAGTAGAGTTAATAATTTTGGCATTTCCTGTGTTGTGGGGGATTATCGGCAGAAAGTGATCCGAGTTGCAAACCTCTCAGCTGACACTCCAGAAGCTCTAGGTAATTATTATAAGAGGCACCAATACAGTCCTCAGCCCGGAGCTCCAGGCACCGTCCCACGTTTTCTGTCCATTATTCCACATTCTGATGCTGGTGCCCATCTCGGGACTATCTGAACATGGGTTTTAGGTTCTCTACTTATGGTGCCAGGGAAAGTGACTTGATTAATCATTTACATGGGACTGAAAAAAGGAAAAACAACCTGTAACACAGTGCACAGAATTGTAATCTCATCACATTGCTGTCCACTGTCATCTGGCAATTCCCCTATAATGGATTCGGTGATTTTTTTTACTCCTTTCCTGAAAAGATTTAGTTGGCCTATTTCCTGCTTTTTTCTATCCATACATTATTCATACACATAATGTAATTTGTATTAACTTGTTTGCATCAAATCCATTCACACAGGTGCTAAACGAAGGGTTTTTCTCATACTGTGCATGTCACCTGTCTTTGGCTCTGAGTATTTATTACCCGCAGTGTGGGATTGGTCCCCTAATTCCCAGGATGTTATTTCCCCGGCACTCTCTGACAGGCCACTGAAGCACCGTTAGCAGAGCAGGGAGCGATTCCAGCACTAGAGTGAGCGAAGAACAGACCAGACATGAGACAAATGGGGATTTGCCTGCAGAGGAGCCATTCCCCAAACATTTGCCTGAACACAACTCTGTTTGCGCAACACACAGGGGCGAGCAGTGCAGCTCTTGGGAACTCAAACAAACGCTCAGCTCTGCACCTGACGAGAGCGCGAGGGCCGGAACGCCCCCGCTGCCTCACTCTCGGTGTGTAGAGCTGTGTCATGAGCAGGTGGGGCAGGGACTGTCTCTGTACAGTGCCTAGCGCAATGGGGCCCAGACCCGAGTTGGGCCCATTACGTGCTACCACCCTACAGTTAATAGATCCCTGCTGTGTGGCATTCCAATTAAGAAGGAGCAAAATACAAAAATAACCGGCTATGTATTAAATGGATTGGGACTGGCTAAGGGATAGATTGTAGCATTCAGTCAACCATTAGCCAGCGGTACTCTACACTGAGTCCCACTGGACGAAATTCACATCCCTGTGAATCATAGAGTCATAGAATCTCAGGGTGGGAAGGGACCTCAGGAGGTATCTAGTCCAACCACCTGCCCAAAGCAGGACCAACCCCCAACTAAATCATCCCAGCCAGGGCTTTGTCAATCCTCACCTTAAAAACCCCTAAGGAAGGAGATTCCACCACCTCCCTAGGCAATCAATTCCTGTGCTGTTCACAGCGTAGGGTCTCTGGCCCGTGCTAGGCAGGGGGTCACACCAGCTGCTGCTGGTCCCTTTTAGCCTTAGACCCTGTGAAACAGAAGAATAGAATGTCCAATAGCAAGTCATTTCTCAGGGGTGGCTCCGCTCCTATTTTTGTTTCCACTTGCCACCCTGCTGAGCCATTCAGAGCTCTTGTAGTGGGATTTCTGCCATCAGCATGATTTCCTGTGCAATTCCTATAGGTTGTCTTTCCCTTTTCCTCAGGCCAACTGAGCAGTGCTGCGGCTGCCTACACGGATGTCACCTGGGACGCTCCACAGAGTAAATGTTCTGCAGTGCCAGAGGACAGCAAAAAGTGAACCTCCAGTGAGAGACCAAGCAAGCGAGAAGGCAATGCAGAGCCAGGAGCATTCAGCAAACCCCCAGCTTGCCTCCCACCTCGGATACAGGTTCCTTCTTCACCACGGGGTATCACAAGAACCAGTAATGAGCAGTTGTATGGAAACTGCACCCATCATGAATACGAATCCAAGGTCTAGCTAAGGAGGTACTAGAGCTATAATTGTCTGTCTTCAATGGTATATTATCAGCGGAAGAGGCCAGAGGTAATCACAATTTAAAGTGGTCTTTCAGATGCAGCATGGATATTTCTAAAGTGGTTTTGTTGGAAATGAAACAGAAAATCTTTCTTCTGAATGGTTCTTGTACAGCCGTTGATCACAGTAAATGAGTGACTCAAATAGAAGTAGGAGGGAACCGTTTCTAGGATCCTTTCTCTAAGCTGTCACTGCTTAATTTTACCTGCTCTCCAAACAGCCTGCGGAAGAGGCGAGGGACAGTCAGTCTAGTGGGTGCCAGTCTGGACAATGGTGACTCTCTAGATCACATGCTCTTTTCCTGGGTCGAGACATCTAGAGCAGCTTGGAGGATTTAGATACAGCTTCCATTAACTGTCAACACTTCTCCAATGCCTTTTATAGTCCTCCTGCTCCAAGTGCAGGAAAGTCAGTTATATTATTGTATCTGATTGATGATAATCCACAGTATACCATGACACACCACGAGGCAAATTCTTTGTTGCTGTAAAACAATAGAGTATATATTTATATAAAAAATCATTATATATTTCAGACTAACATATGAAACTTGAACTGAAAGGACCAAAAACCATTAGAGAGCATTATTTTCAGTCTAACCTGACACTACTTGTTGATAGTAAAACTTCCTATCTAACTTCAGGTAAAAGATGCAAATTCAGCTTCTGCTATTAGCCCCTCTGTATCTTGATTATTAAATATTTATGCTTTCTGTAGCTTCTCTCTGTGTATAGGTTATTAAAGCTCATAAAATTAGCAATAGTTACTATATGATCAACTCTTGGTATTAAAGATAAACAGCTTTTAAATTTTGCCTCTTTATTGGCTCTGCTAGTCTGGTACTATAGAGAGAGCTTTTGCTAGACAATTTATATGAAGAAGTTGAATTTATAACTGGGAAGTGTTCTCCATCTTCTCCTATGCTCTTTAAAAAGCAGCACACTCAAGGTCTGATATATATGAGAACACTAGGAAGGAGATCGCTCTCTAATCTCGCTTTAGATATATCTCCTGACTAGAGTTGCTGTCATTTTCTCTTCCCATACTAATTATTCTCCAGACAAATGATGCTCTAATTTTGTCACTCACGTGGGACTGATCATGTGTATATGTGACAGGCACCATCCTGGCCGCCTTACCGGGGGTGCACTAAAAGCAAAAGTCTCGATGGCTTGAGCTAATGAGGCAGGCTCTGAAACCGGGGCTGTCTCAGAGTCACGCCTGAGGGGTCAGTTCATCAGACACTGTGGCAGGGGAAGCTGTGGGCCTTTTTCCTGCTCTCCTGCGTCCACTTCTCTGGGTGAGGGTACGGGGACCGATGACCCAGCCTTAAATTGAAACCCTCTTGCCATTGTCGAGCATTCTTACAAATAGACTTGAAAAGTGCCGGACGGCTTTTCTCCCTAGATCTCCAAGGGCTGACCCTGAAGCACTATGGCCAAGTGGACTCAGCTTGCTGGCCACAGATATTACAGCGGCCTCCTGAAAGTCAGGCACAGCAGACAGCAGGGCATGTGATTTGCATGATTTGCACCCGACCTTTCAACTCCTATGTGAGTGATGTGCCCAAAGCGACAGTTCATTCATGCCTACAACTAGCACCAAGGACCCAAACCGTGACACTGCAGGAAGTGGAAGAAACCCTTAATACCTGTCTGAAGAGAATGGAAACTATTCTGGGTACTGGCAGCTCAAACCCAATCCATCAAACATGGTGCCGTCCGCTCCCCGTCTCAGCAGTTCTGAAGCTGAGGATACTAAACATAAACATCCATCAGAAGGCCAGGCAGCCACCCACAGCCCTAACCCCTGCTCCTAGGAGTCTCTCCCAGTGCAGCCTTAACCCGTCACAGAGTGAAGAATGCCATTAGTTGCACCCAAAAGCGAGCAGGTTCTCACTGGGCTAGTGATGCTCAAAGTTAACCCTAACCCTGGCTTTAGCTTATTCCACGGCCAAGTACTGCACACCTGTTGGGGGAAGACTCTCACACACAGAACTCTGATATCCAGCTAGATGCAGCTATTAGACTTGTAACTATCACCCTCATGTCCACTCTACTGCCGTGGCTTCCCGTCCTTGCAAACATCCTTCCCCAACCACGCAGAGAGAGATGGCTACATTGCACGGGTACAAGAAAGATCTCACTAGTCAACAGCTCCTGCTCCATGAGAAACTTGCTCAGCTGCCTTGCAGTCGCCTTATGTTCTGCTGACCATTCTGGGGGGCTGGAGAAGCTGTTCTGTCATCCACCTTCAACGCAGCAGACCCCTAGCTGCTACAATGGCCAAACTCTGATGTGAAGAAGTACTTCATACACGGTCCCACCATTGAACTGCCTGATTTCTTTCTCTGCTGAAGAGAGTTGGCAACCATTCACAGTATTAGGATGCTACATGGAAGATGTGTGCATCCCAGGCCCACATGGAGAACCAAGGATTTGCTACCCTGTGAATTTGGAGACCTCCAAACCACTGAACACATTGTGCACAAGTGCCCCGTTTTCATCACCGGGATTTCTGGCAAAGGTGCTATCGGTGTCTCCTGTAGCCCTTAAATAGATTTCAAACCTTTCTTTGGTGGTGTTTTAGATGCTGCTTGTAATTATTAGAACTGGAAGTCTGTAGGACAGGAAACAGGAAGGAGGGGGGAGGAGTTGAGCCAAGCCTGAGTTAGAGCTACAGAGGGGTGCAGCAGCAGCAGCTTTGTAAAGAGGTTTCACTGTTAAATAAAATCTGTTAAAGTTTGTTAGTACCTTGCCTGCCTGATACAACATCTTTCCACTCGTGAATGTTGTTATTTCATGAGAATGAAGCAAACAATGGGAAAGGCTACATGCAGCAGTACATTTCTCAGAGAGTGACAGCACATGGAGAAAAAGCATCGCTGTGCTGTACCCCTCCCTGATGATCCTTCTCCTTCCCCGCCCTTGTGACATGGCCGGCTGTAATTTAAAACCTAGGGGGCTCTTGATTGTCTCCAAATGGAATGAAAGGGTTCTTCAAGCTGGCTGTATTTCTTAACCTGAAAAGGGACAAATTCAGTGAACAATTGAGAGCATGAGCCAGTTATGGAATCACCACATGAAGGATCAAATATATGGAGACAACTTCAAAACTGAAGGAATCTCCCACCTGCCTTAATTGTGGTATGCAGGATGAGGTGAACAATGGGATCGCTACAGATAGGGCAACTGTTCTCAGTACAAACCGTGTGTATCCACCTTGGTGTTTTAGAGCCCTTAAAGTGACGGTTTTACTGTAGCTGCCAAACCCAACATTTGCCCACAGTAATGCATGATAATTGCACCTAAAATGAGGCATTTCCATGTGCAATCACCAAATCTGCCTGTACAAACTGCTGCTAGCGTACAGGGGAAAAGGGGCTTGTAAATGTGGCTAAGGACACACTGCGCAGTTTACCTAGAGTTTGGACCTTTTCAACATTATGCCCTTAATGTTTATTTCAATGTTTTTGACAAGCTCTGTCCTTCAGTATTTATAGATGCAAGAAACTAACAAGTCCAGTGCGGATCAACTCTTTCAGTCTGGTATTTCAGTTCTGGGCTTTTCCAGAAGTAAATTACAAAGAAATATATGGAGGCTTTGAGATGTATGAAAATGTGCATTTGGGACTAAAATAAGATCACAAAATTCATTTACCCTATAATCTTGGGCAAACGTGAGGCCGGGTCCCCAGAGTTGAAGACAAGTGCAAAGCAATTCATATTTGAATATAGATTAAATTTTGTTTGCTTAACTTGATAAGGGGAATTTTTTCATTCTCAGTTTTGAAAGACATGCATAGACAATTTTCAGAATTGACTGACTAATTGGTTCAAAGTCAGAAAGCGCAGAAGTACAGAGCTAAATCTAATAAAGAATTGTGTAATAAATAATAAATTATTAACAGCTTTCTCATCCTCTTATATTATCTGATATTACCAAAATACACGTTTCTAGTGTATTCTGAGAACTAAAAAATATAGAGTGCGGGGAAAAAAGCTTTTAAGTAACCTTATGGCTGAGTTTTAAACCCATAAATTAAAGAGATTTAAAGTTGCAATTCAGTCATTACTGGAACTCACTGCATGGTATCCACATAGGTAGTGGTTTGTATCACTGTTATAAAGAGCAATTTGTCTGTGCAGTGATGTTGAGTTATGGGATGTGGATTATCCTGGGAAAGGTCCGAACTTCAGTACCTGAAACGTCGTGTGAATACTACCTGAGCAGTAGCGTGTGTTTTACATGGGGACCGGATCACAGCTCATCCTCTCTGCTGGTGTAAAACGGCGCAGCTTCATTGAATCCAACGGATGGGCCCAGAAGTGGGCCCTGACTCAGATATAAATGACTGTGTTATGAAAATGGTCCCTTTCTACACTCAGACACATCCACTTATCCATACACAGGGGACGGCACTCACGTCCTTTCCTCAAGGGCCCTGCCTTGGGCTTTTAAAGATGTCAGCGTTCGTGTTCATTCATGTTTTGTATTGATAAATTCATGTAGTTTCTTTATTAGGGAAGAAAGAGGGGCTGGCGCCTTTGTTTGCAATTGCAGACAGAGGGCTACTGTGTGTTCCTATGTGGGATATGCCTGTTGCCTATTCCGTTGAGTGCATTTGTCCCTTGAGGTGCTGTGTCAAAGCCTTGGTGGTGAAGCCCCAACACAGAGCCCCTCCCACACCCTGAACCCCTCATCCCCAGCCCCTCTCCAGAGCCCCCACTGCACCTCACACCATCCCCAGGCCCACAGGGCACCGCCCTGCACAGAACACACTCCCATCTACTGGTATGTTGGAGAGAATTTTTCCCACCTGATTAGGATAAGCGCCTACAAAGGGGTGTCCTCATTCCTGGCGTGAGACATATAATCAGTGTGCACTGACCATGCTGGGGTATAGCTGATGAAATCATTGGGCAGCCATTTTCTTAATCATCTTTTAATAAGTTCCCTAAAGAGCCCAGCCCAGTCTTAGCCCGGGGGTCTCTGGGATGGCCTTGTGTTTACAAGGATGACAGTTGACATTTTTATTAGCTTCCTCTCTCATTCCCATCTTTGCCACCCTGTGACTGGATTTCAGCTGTGTCTGTCTCTGTTCCTGCGACAACGCCTGTGATAGGAGGGAGCATTAGAATGTTAAAGCCTCATACAACTCGGAGTTGTTGTAACACAAGGCGCCATGAGTTGGCCATGCAGACACTGAATGCAGCTGCTTTCACACAACACAGGAGTCATTACTGTTCCTATTCGGTGAGGAACGAGAACAGAAAATAATACAAACTGAATTCATGCCTCTGACCCTGGAGAAGCGGGGACTGCTGAACTACCCACATTGTAAACCTTGGAGTCCTCTAATTCTACCCACACGACAACAGCTTAATGCCATCATAACAGATACGTATTTCTCTCCTTGTTAACAAAGGTTTTATGGTCATAGCCAAGGCAATTCCAGCTTTGCTGGCTGGCTGAAGAGCATTCTCTTCACACTTGCAATGCATTAGTTATATTATGCAAATGTAATCACTGTGCGTTCATATTTATATGCTTGTAATTCTGATACCTTGGAGAAAACAAATGAAATGAAGGGAAACGAGTGGCCTTAGAGCGGGAATGATAACAAATTACAGGAAACATGAAAAAAACATCTGGAAAACATTTTCACCAGCTGCTCGTTAGAGACAATTGAAACGCCGGTTCCTCAAAACCTGCAAAGATTCTGCCTATATCCCGGCCAGTACCAGCACTGCCAGGAACCAGACTGACTGCTTGTCTACACTTACAATGCTGCAGGAGCGCACGTCAGCGAAGATGCTACTGACACCGCCCGGAGAGCTTATCCCATCAGTGAGAAGCGATAGCTACGGGAGAAGTTATACTGACATAAGTTAATATTGTAGACTAAGCCCGAGAGATGTGCACAACACAAGAGACTTAGCAGGTCATCTTGCCCTCCCTAGAAAGCAGGATTGGTCCCTGGGTGTAGTGTCTAGTACTCTGTTAAACCTAGTTTCATCTCAAAAATGAAAATCTCCTTTAGCGTCAGAGAGAGCATTGATTTTGAAGTTTACTCAGAAATCTTAGGTGTTGTTGTAGATTGTACAACCTCCTGGGCCCAGGCTGTGTACTTAGCTGTGCTCGTACAGCACCTGACCCTAGTGGGGTGCCAATGCGCACTGGGTATAGGTGAGGGTTAGGACTGCTTAAAAGAAATCAATTACATGCAGTGAGGCAAATTTCAAGCTTGCAGCAATGGTAGAATAATCTGCAGGTTAAAATCAAAGTCTCTGGAAAGCATCCCCTCCAGGGATGGGTCAGCACCCTTTGGCCAGAGTTCCCCAGTGTAACAAAGTTCCATCCAGAGGTGGAAACAAGGCAGGCTGAAGACTGGAGGTAGAAGACCAAATGGAGGAAGTTTCTCCCAGGTTGTATAGACTTCCTCTTGTGGGCGAAGACCCCTCTCCTCTTTCTTATGCAGAGTCCAGTTGCAAAATGGAGGTTCATAGCCACATGGTCCAATTACCAGACTCTCCAAGATTCAGTTCCTGACCAGTCAGGCCACATTTCTGGAGAAGCTCGGGTGTGGACGGGCGTCTACAAAGTTCATTGTGTAGCTGATGGTCCTTAATGGGCCATCAGCCAGGCCAGCCAAGTTAACAACAGCTTGTCTGAGATTTCACCCAGAAGCCAAGCATAAGTTCGACATACAGTCACCATATAGCCAATATTCATAACTTTAGTCACAAAAAAGATACACGCATACCAATGGCATATTCAAAATCAGCCCTCCATAACCTGGTCATAGACACCTATTATGACCCCCTTTATATAAGATTTGGTGCCACTACAGGATCTTGGTTGCACCAATGATCTATATGATCCCAAATAATTCCAGTAACGTGACACCTACACACTGGGAATCTTTAATAAAGCTAATGTTAAAAAAATGATATAATACGTAGGTTGGGAAAAGAGTGTCTGTACATCTGGGTATAGTGCTCAGACTATCCACAAATATAAAGTTAGTTTTTAAAGTCATATTATACATAGAGTACATAATCAGCAATAACCCAGATTTAGGTGAATAGATTTAACAATACAGTTTAGATATTCCAAATACTCGGTTACATCACTCATGAAACCTTGTACAGAGATTTGGTTGTGGAAAGCAAAATATATCAATGAGTGGAGATTGTCCCTCAGTAATTGAGAATTAGAGAGTGTGTCCATTGAGAAAATACAGTCTGTGAGGAAAGTATTTCAGTTATTTTTCCTGACTGTGGAGCTACATTGAGTTAACCCCAGTTACGAAAGCAGATGTGTTAACAATGATGCAAAAGTACAAGGAGAGGCTTTCTAGCAACAATTGGAAATTCTGTTGTTAAAACTTGAAAGGACCATAACACACACCTCCTTCAAGTTACTCAGTGACCAACCCCGTTGCAGTGAACCTAGTGGGGATATGTGGAACTCTGTACCTCAAAGCAGCACCCCAAAACCCCCAGTCATCACTGTCATATAATCATGATACACATCATACAAAGCATGCCAGGTAAGAGATCCTATGAAGGATCAGAATCTGATAAACTGTTGTTCTCTCCAAGCATGTATATCATTGGGGTGTATGAAGAGGTGAGATTTTGCTGTTTTACTGAAATATGATGTAAATTTGCAAGTGACACATGAAGTACCCCCACCCAGGACGGTGTTCAAGGACCGTTAGTCGGTGGGGGAGTTGTAATCAAGGGATTTTCAATTCGATGGGGGCTGCCCAAGCACCACACAATGGGGACTGCTCAGCTCTGTGACTCAGTTGCACAAGACCACCCGGGAATTTGCTCAACCCAGTGACTCAGCAAAGCCTCCAGGACACGTCTGGGCCAGTGTCTTCTAGGCACATGGGTGGAGGGTCTGAAATAGGGGACACTGTCAGCCTGCCTTGGCCTTTCTCCTCCCCCAACTACCCTGGAAGCAGCAAGAACACGAAGACAAAGACTCCAGCTGAGGAGACTGGTCCAGTCTCAGGGAGAAGTCTGTGTGCTAAGAACTGGGGAGAAGATTACTGGATCGAAATACTGCCTAGTGTAATAAGGGTTAGATTGGGAATTTTTATTTTATTTTCTTCTGACCTTTTCAAGCCTACCACTGATAATCACTTAAAATCCACCTTCTGTACTTAATACAACTGGTTTCTATTTGACCTAAAACAGGATGTTTTGGTTGAAGTGTTGGGGAAATCTCAGCTCAGTTTACAAAGGTGGCTGCGTGTCCTCTCCCCATTGGGGGGAGGGGATGGACTGGGGAATAAACATACAGTGATCAGGCATCTGACCAGGGCAGGACGGTGCAGCTCTGGGGTGGAGCACCCACAGAGTTGGTGCCTCTGGTGCTGAGTGGTAACAGCACCTGGAGGGGTTTGCTCACTAGCAAAGCACAGTGAGAGACAGCCCGGGTCGGAGAGTTAAGGAGAACAGTGGTACCCCCACTTCCAGGTTGTGCCCCGAGGATCCAGTCACAATAAGAAATGTCACCCACCCCAATGCCTTTGCGGGAGGGGATCCAAACCCCATTTCAAAGGTTTTGCTTCCAAGTTTCCCATAGTCCACTGTTGAGTTGCTTAGATAAATGCACCCCAGTCAGTGAATTCATCACGGACGCTCTCCCTTCTTTTGGCCATTGGCAAAGGCTGCCCTCTCATTTGCTATTTACAGGATGCTGTACATGTCTGTTACCATGGCAGCACAATCAAAGCCAAACTAGCTAAACCCCTCCATTTTGAAAACTTTGATCATGTTTTAAGAAATGATTAACTGTCTATGACAAGCTTGTTGATATTTTTTTGGTACAGATTTCTCCAGTGAAAGCCCAGAGGAAGAAAGCAATTGACTAATGCGGGGCTGTCAGAGAGCTGTAATTATTTTCCGTGAGATTGAATGGAGCGCAGCATTAACTTGCTTCTCACGCAGCTCGAAATAAGGACACGAGTGGACACATCGGCTCCTTTAGACTAACAACAAAACTCCAAGCAAGCCAAATAAGAGCCAGGGTCTCCCGAGTACTGACGAAGGTGGGTCTGGCTCTGGCCGGGTGAGATCTGGGGCGGGAGCACAAATTCTTATAGGCCCGCTTCCAATTTTCCAAAAGTAAACGGACTCCGTGGAGACATTCTCCAGAGCAAGGCGGCAGAATTCTCATGAATCTGGAAGTTGGTTGAATCCAGAGTTGAAAAGCAGGTGATGTTTCCTCCCCCGTCTCTGCTCTGCCCCGATGGTCACGTCAAGGAAGCCAGGGCTGGTATTCATGATGCTCTGTAGCTCGGGTGACCAGCTGTCCCGTTTTTGGGGGACAATCCCTTTTTTAAGCCTTGTCCCAGCCTTCCCGACTTTTTGGGCAACACCGAGCATTTGTTCATCAGTTGGCAAGAACAATGGGACAAATGCCCAGTTTTGTCAGAAAAGTGGGGTGAGACCCCCATGGGGCAGAGACGAACATGTGGGTGGAGGCGGGAGAGCAGCAATGCCAGCCCTGAGTGGAAGGGAGAGCGGCTTGGGGGGGCAGAGGCCTGGGGGGCCTCGGGCAGGGTCCTGTTTTCCCTTTGGGAGAATACGGTCGCCCCAGTTGTAGCTGACCCCAACCCCCCATGACTATGTTAGATTCAGGCGTCTCCGGGAAGCATTTTTCAGCCCTTACGGCCGATACGCTGATGCATTTGTTGATCCTCTGTGGTGCTGCGTGCCCTTCGCTGCCTTTCACTCCCGTGGGGCTGGTGCCACTTTGCCTTTCCTAGGTGCTGTTCAGCCCTTCACGCAACTGGGCCCCAGTTTCATGAATGTGTGACTGCCCCCCCAGAGTGTGCATGTCCCTCCCAGGGACTCCAGGTAAGCCACCTCCGTCCCCAGCCCCGGGAGCGGACAGCACGCTGCTGCCTTCTCTGGCAGAAATCCACCTCTGCAGCCCCGTGCATTCCTGGCTCTCCTGCGGCCTGGAGTGGGCAGGGCCGCCAGGAGGAGATAGAGCCAGCCTGCCAGGGATGGTCGTTGCTCCAGGGGATTTCCAGGGAGCCTCCAGCTGCTCCAGAGGTGAACCCGGAGGGATGGGAACCGCGACCCCTGCAGATCAGATAGAGACACCTGCAGCCATCCGGCCAAATCTAACTACACAGGAGATGAGCCACCCTGGCATCAGGGAGTCTATGCTAGGGGGTCGCCCCATTGTAACTGCAGCGCTGTGCCCTCCTACAGAGATGAAGTTACTTCTCTAGTGGAGACAAGCCGCAGGATCTGCCAAAAGCAGCCTCTTGGGACCTCGAGCCGAGAGAGGGAAAATAAAGGGTTATGAAGATACATGGTTCCTAACAAAGTTCTGAACGAGGCAGCGAGAGGCTGGGGGAGCAGGCGTTGGAGCTGCTGTTCTGTCCTTAGCTCACCCTCCCACTGAACAGGGGGAACATGAAATGGAACTGAGCAATACCGGGCTCTCAGGCTGAGGATGTCATGTTTCCGTGAGATGCAAACTCTCTCTGGCTGAGTGACACTGTTCTAGCATTATCCAGACAAGACAGCGGCCCGAGTCTGCCCACACGTCACCCAAACAAAGGGGGAGCTGTGGGTCTGGGTTTATGCCTTAGGACCCAGTTCTGGAACCATGCAAAAGTCCGATGAACCTTGCCGAAGTTTGGAGAGCCGCCCCTCCCTCGGCTTGGAAACTAGAAGTTATTCAGAAAGATACTAAGGTGCCTGTGAGTCGTATGAAACAGCATTTTTTCCCAAAGGTTTCTGGTAATTTCTGCTCCTCACAAGACCAGAAATTGTGTCACAGCCAATCCCGTTGCCAGGATTCCTGTTCTGTTGTTCCCAGTAGAGCTGTTCACATCGTTGAATTTTCAGTTTGCTGGTTGAACATAAAGAGATTTTCCATTTTCTCAGCACATGAGGGATGGTGGCGCTCCTCTGTACCCGCTGGCCCTGTGGTCAGCGCGCCCACCAGGGACCAGGATGGGGGAGATCCAGGGTCAAGTCCCCACTGGACCTGAGCCAAGCAGGGCTGTGACCCAGGTCTCCCACCTCCTACAGGAAGGGGTATTCCGGAGTCCGGCTCGCTCAATAGCTCCACTTTAGTCCTTGAAGAGGAAGAGAGAATGACTCTACTGCAGGGGTCAGCAGCCTTTCCGAAGTGGGGTGCCAAATCTTCATTTATTCACTCTGATTGAAGGTTTCCCATTCCAGTAACACATTTTAACATTTTTAGAAGGTCTCTTTCTAGAAGTCTAGAATATAGAACTAAACGATTGTTGTGTGTAAAGTAAACAAGCTTTTTAAAACGTTTAAGCAGCTTCATTTAAAATTAAATTAAAATGCAGAGCCCCCCGGACAGTGACCAGGACCTGGGCAGTGTGAGTGCCACTGAAAATCAGCTCGTGTGTCGCCTTTGGCACCCGTGCCAGAGGTTGCCTACCCCTGCCTACTGCCCAGTGGGTCGGGCACAGCTGCCGTTCAGTCCCTTCTGTCAACTGCAGCCAGAGACAAGAGCCTTCGACTTGCCATTGCTTGAAAATGAAATAAAAGCAAACTCCACCTCCCCATCGAGAGCGGGGAGAGGGCTCCAGACGAGGAGATTTGTCTTCGCAGCACAGAATAGCTTGGGCAGGATGGGGGTCCCCTGATGCCACATCTCCCGCCTCAGAGCCCAGAGTGCTGGTCTCTTGACCACCGTCTCGCTGCAGGCTCTGAAGGTCAGTGGAGACGCGCACTGGCAGCAGTGGGAAGCCGGCTGTTGGGAGATAAGTCGGCTCCTGGATGGGTTGAAGTTGGGTCAGCCAAGGGATGTGGCCAATAAAGCTGCTGAGATCCTGACATTTGCTATGCGAGGACCAGCTATGTGGAGACAGCAATGACCACACGAGGAGCCTGTCCCTAGGCAGGGCTGGGCCTCACCCTGCGGGTGCCATTGCTCAGTTCCCCACCTGAGGCTGCGCCAAGCAGCTTGTGACTGCCTGGTCCTTCCTCACCCTGAGCGTTGAGACTAGTGCTGGCCCCACAGAACATCACAGCCACATCGACAGCCAAGGGAGGGTCCCTCCTCCGGCCCACCGTCCCCGGGGGGAGAGGCCAGGGAATCCCGTCAGTCCCAGGCACATGTCTATTGTTGTTGTGCCTGCCCCGAGCACTCAGCCCCACCAGGCCAGTGCTCGGCCTGCTCTCTCCTCGGGGCGCTGTGCCTGTAACGCATGGTGCCATCAGTGTAAACTAGGTGCCTCCGTCAGATTCCTGTTCAATACTGACCACAGGAGTGCCTGGGCGGAGACACACCCAACTGGGCTTTGCTTGTCAGCAGGGATCAATGATGAAGGAGTTGCCTGCACAGGGAAACAGACCAGCAGAACTGCACCAACTTTGCAGCACTACGCTGGGATTGGTACAAATCCCCTGTCACTCTGCAAACTGTATAAACTAACCCCGAACACGGTGCTTTGCCTGCTGAATAGGAGTGTTCTCGGGGGGAGATGTCACACACCACAGTAGCTCCATTGTTCTGCTGGAAAATTGCCCCAGCAGAAATGGTAGGTTACATGGTGTGGACTTGGCCTTCTTTGGAGATGGAGAGACTGGAGAATAATCTGTATGCGCCTCCATCCATGCTGCAGCATTGTGCCACGTGGTATGCGGGCCAGGCCGCACCGTGCAATGTGCTAGCTTCGGAAGCACTGGGAAGTTTGGATGCTTTCCCACCCCTATGAACAGCACAGTCCTGCAGGTGCCTGGGTCGTGCAGATGAGTAGAACGATGACATAGCTTTCGATGGAGGAGAGCCTATTCCTGTGAGGGCTTTGCTCTCACGTAATCCTATGATTTACTGGGCTTTGCACAGAAAGAAAGAAGTGAACCAGGCATGGGGCTGTTTACAGGTAGAGGCCAATACATCTTGTTTTCAAGGAGGGGTGTGAAGTGTGGGTGAAGTGTCGGAGTAACAGCTTCCTTCGGATCAACATGTATAAAAAATTGATTGTATCTGTCTACACAGCGTGTGAACAACGAATTTCCCAAATCCACTTGGAAGGTTTCAGTTTTTACTGCTATTTCGTGCTATTTTCTAATTCTCTTTATAATACCCGAAGAAAAGGGGTAAAATGATCTTTCAGCCATCTCTCTGCTAACTATAGAAAATACTTCATTTAAAGCTTTCACTACTCCTTATCTATTCCTTTCTGAAGAGTTTGATCATGAATTATACATTCTATCACAGCATGAAATATTCAGCTCATGATCTTCAATTTCAATTCAAGTCACCAGACAAAGAAATGAGCTGCTGAGCGCAGAAAGGCCTGGGTGCATAGATATGACTCTCTCAGTGCTTAGAATAGCCTTCCTCCTGCTGCAGTGCCAGATCAATAGACCAGCGGCCCTCAGAAGGCTTCAGGTGGCCAGCACTGCTCTGTGGGTGCCATTCAATTAATTACAGGACAAGCCTGGGCTTAAGCAGATGGACAGAACAAATATGAATTTAGCCTGAGTGCCACTGAGAATGTACCTGCAGCGTTCTAAAGGTTAGGGGGAAAACTATAAAAGAAAAATGTCATTATTGCTCCTGGAAAGTAGTTATTCCTTCATTTCTTCAAGTTTCTAAAGGCCTTCTCAAAAGGTCACAATGGAGAATTGCAACTGCAAAGTGTGAAAGAGACGACGTAGCCTCAGTATCAAACAGCGATAGCAACTACCTCGGCACAGAGTGCACGTCGTTCACAGACAGACGGATGGAAGTGGAGTGGTGCGGAATATGTATGGCCAAAAATAAGGGGCCTGATTCACTATTGTTCTACTGTAGTTTAATGCTGACTTTTCAATGGAGTTATGCCATTAGAAAACTGGAGTAAGACAGCAGTGAACCAGGCCAAGAGCTGAAAACTAAGGCAGTGTGAGCCAAGCACCTACTACTATTGTTATGCAGCAAATAGGAATTAGAGCTGAATTGAATTTTGATTTGGTTTTCAAATTTATCTACAGCAGTCAGTGGCCGGTCGGCACACAGTGACATTCACACTCATTGTCCAGTGTACACAAGGTTACAGGCTGACTGCCAGGGTCTATGAGAAAAATAAGAACAAGCAAATCTCAGCCAGCTTCCACTTTCAGCCATGTGAATTTTGTCGACTTGCTTCATTCATACAGGGAACATATAAAACAGTTTCTGAATGAAATCTTTCTAAGACCTGTTGAAAAGTCCTGCAGAGTTAGAATGGCACAACTGCACATCTTTACCTGGGCCTGAGGTTTTCAATGACGTAAAACAATTGGAAAGATACACAAAGTTTTTCTTTGAAGTTTTCTTTCCCTTTGGTGGATGTCATTGGTTGGTCCACTTTCTGTCTGTTGCAGCATTGCACATGCAGGAAGGAACAGGAGATATGTTACTCCAAGGACTGTCTTTCAGATTCTTTCTCCTGGATATGAAGTGACATGGAACTGTAGAATCTTGTAGCAATGTCTAATTGCATCAAATGCTACGGTATTGCACTGCATCACTTCACAGACATGCCACCATCTTCAGAGACACATCAAATCACGTATCTTCTGATAGACTTGGAGCACTGAAGCCTGGGACAGGTGGAGTTGAACATGATTATTTGCTTTAATGTGTCTGGAAGTGTTCCAAGCAGCTCCCAGGCCAGTGTGGCTGTTTTGCAGGTTTGTTCATTCATACTCAATGTCCTTCTGACTTTCTCTCTCTCTCCTACAGGGGAAAACAGCTAATTGTGGTCAAACTCCAGCCATAACTGGGTACAACTTGACATAACTGTTGTAATGTAGCACAATGCCGTATGTCCTCAAAGTATCCAAATCTCACTGAGCACTTTCCTACAAGACATCAAATGTAGCCCTTAGTTGAACCTGAACATCCTAGAGAAGCCCAGATTCAATGGAAAGAAATCAAACACCACTTTCCCTAGAGTGCTCCTTCTACAGCTGCTTCTTGAAGTTCAGTTCATCTCTTTCCTTTGTTATTCTCTGTGGCTTTGTGGCGCGGCTGGTGAGAGTGAAGATAAATAATATCAGAGCGCTGAAAAGATGTCACGCGGTTCCCAACAAATTCATAACATTTGTTTTGGGAAACCCTGGTCATTTTAAACAATCAGATTCACAAGGAGACCTGGATAAAAGAAAAGGCTTTACTGGGTAAGAGAGAAAGGCCTCTCAGCTCTGGTTGGGGAGGTCATGTGCCTTTGAGATGGTCTCTGGGAAGCTCCTTGGCTCTGAAAACCAAAAGCCCCTTTGGCAAAACGTTTCCAGGCTAAGAACATTCCAATGGACTGGGACCATCTTTGACAGTCGTGGTATAGGCGGAGAGAGTGGCTTAGGGAGATCAGGGTTATTGTTTGGAAAGCACCAACAAGATACTTTAAAATAAAATAATATAACAAAGATTTACAAAAGGAGAGACCCCCCTGTACACGTTTTTCCCTTATGGGGCAGGGGGCTGAGAGAACAGAGATGTGGAAGATGTTGGTCATGTTGCTTCGTGCACATCTGGAAGGCACTCCGGTGCTGTGGTGAGGAGGACAATACAAGAACCTAGATAGAAGAGCGTAGAATAGAATACGTGGCACCGTGTGAAACTATCTGCAGGCAATCTCTGACCTCCAGAGGTTACAAAGGGAGATAGCTAGATGTAAATGATTAGTCATTCTATTGTTGATCATTTCTGGTGGGAATTGCAGCAATGGTGAGTCTTTAGAATCGCTGGATTGGAAGGAACCTCAGGAGGTATCTAGCAGAACCAACCCCAACTAAATCATCCCAGCCAGGGCTTTGTCAAGCCTGACCTTAAAAACCTCTAAGGAAGGAGATTCCACCACCTCCTTAGGTAACCCATTCCAGTGCTTCACCACCCTCCCAGTGAAAAAGTGTGTCCTAATATCCAACCTACACCGCCCCCTCTCCAACTTGAGACCATTGCTCCTTCTTCTGTCATCTGGTACCACTGAGAACAGTCTAGATCCATCCTCTTTAGAACCCCCTTTCAGGTAATTGAAAGCAGCCATCAAATCCCCCCTCAGTCTTCTCTTCTGCAGACTGAACAATCCCAGTTTCCTCAGATCCTCCTCACAAGTCATGAGCTCCAGGACAATGTACAGAAAAGGGAAATTATGGATTGATCAACCTCTATCTTCCACTCCCAGCTTTGGGTAGCCAGAACTCAGAGTCACCCCAAACATGAAGGAGAGTCCCTGACTCTCTTGGATAACAGGTTGATGGAGGATAGGTCCATCAATGTCTATCTAATTATTTTTTGAACCCAGTTTTACTTTTGGCCATCACAACATCCAATGGCAATGAGTTCCATAAGTTATTTGTGGATTTTCTGAAGAAGGACTTCCGCTTATTTATAATAAACCTGCTGCCAGTTGATTTCACTGGATGATCCCTGTTTTCTGTAGTGTGTGAAAAGGTAAATACCACTTGTCTATTGACTTTTCCCACACAATTCCTGATTTTATAGACCTCTATCATATCCCCCCTTAGTCATCTCTTTAATAATCTGAACAGTTTTAATCTTTGTAGGCTCTTCTCATATGGAAGCCATTCTATACCCTTGATCATCTTTATTGCCTTGCTCTGAACCTTTTCCAGTTCCACTATATTTTCCCTGTTCTGCTATATTAATACACCCTGATCTATGACACTAATTTACTAGTTTAGTAATTCCTACAGGATGTAGAAATAAAAAGTAGAAATAAAGCAGTCCTGTGGGACACAGATAGCTCTTTCCCTTCATTGCTTCTCTCTTTATCTGTTTCGGGAATTTAAACACTGAAGCAACAAAGAAATAATTTAGAGGTCAGTTCTTTACCCTGAAACAATCAAGGAGAAGTGTGAGGAAAAATAAAGCTGAAAAATGGCATAACATAAAAAAGAAGCCAACCCCTGCTTTACATCTGAATGAACAAAAATATAAGGAAATATTCTGAGAATTCATCTAAATCAGCATTTTAAAGCTCTGTTCTGATCTTTGATTGGGAAAGAAAAACCTATAATACTTGATTCATCCCACAGAAAGAAATACAGATGTCTCTTCCCAAATGCGTGCTGTGGCCCCATGGGAGCCGAATCCCCTCCTGTTCTTTGCTGACATGTTACATTGAACCAGCTCTTGGTTAGGGGAGCTGCTTTGCCTCATTTTTAATCCACTGAAATTCAGTAGGGCAGATCATGTCCCCCCCATCCCTCCTGCCACGTTCCCCTTGGGTGGAATCGGTCTCTGCTCAGAGCAAGGGAGGGGGCAGAATCTGGTGCCATGTCGGAGAAATTCCACTTGAGTTTGAGGCTTTTCAAGGGACTCTGGAGGGGGTGGGGTAGGATCAGGTGAAAAGTTCCAGTGAAACAAGAGGTGAGAAAAGAGCAGTGCAAAAACCAACAGGAGGGGCTTGTGAAAAGTGAGCAGAGAAAACTATTCACACCACCTGGTCCACGGTCTGCCCCTCTCTCCCACTCCGAATATTTCCCAGCTGTCCCGTTCCTAGGACATGCCGCTGATGCATGGTATTATCCCCGGAGAAATGAAAGACTAGAAGAGAATTGAAAAGAAGTTCACAATTCCTCCCGCTCAGCGAGGCCATGGGAACCCATCCCAGTGTCCGCTTGCCCAGGCTATGGCTGGTGAATGGGATCCCTCAGCTGACTGACGGGAAACTCACTCCATGGCTTTTCCTCTCCCATTCCGTGAGCCCCTCTGAATGGGAGAGCAGCACTGAGGGCTGCTCTGTTCTGCTGCTCGGCACGCCAGGCCCCCTTGACTCCAACGGGCAGACGGGCTGGACTCAGCCCCGTTCACCTGGCAAGAGACATGGTGCTACCGCCACCGCCTCTCGGCAGGTCTGCGTGCAGCAGGGCCGGGCAGGGAATGGGATATGGGAGTGAACAGGACCTCCTGGTTCGTGCAGTCCAGTCCCCTGCGACTGGTGCCCCCTCATGCAAGCTCCGAGTTACTGTGTTCCCCTCCTCGTTCCCATTGGGAGGCTGCGGCAGAACCTCACTCCTCTGAGGGCTAGAGACAATCTACGGGATTCACGGCCGGGGATATGCACTAGCCACCCCCTCCCGTCTCCCATACTAGTGGGCTCCACGGCTAAAGCCAGACGTGGCCTCCGCTGGGATATGCCCACGATTCACGGCAGCCCCACACCCTGGAGATGTCCCATCACACAGGCCCGGGGCTGTGCTGTTGCTCCGGCATACACAGCTCTGCACACACTGGGCTGCTCATGCACCATGGCTCCTGCGGATTGCAGAGCAATGAGAGAGCAGACTCTGGTGCAGGGTGTTCCACAACCACGACTGGCTCTGAACAAGTACTCAGAAGGAAGAGCCATCGCACGTCCTACGGGCACGAAAGATTGTCCCTGGCCCTTCAGCAGGCAGCATTACGGACCGAACTGCTGGCTCCCAGAACACCCGGCATGCTCTGAGCTCAGAGCAAATAACCATCGCTCATTCGCTTCAGTCCTGATTACTCTAAAGTGAGCCCGAAGAAAGTTCCTACCGGCCTTGCTAACAAGCCATCAAATGGGCTTTTATTGTGCAGCAGAATGCTGTATTCTGCAGGGCAAACACGGTCAGGGGAGGTGCAGGTGCTGTTTGGGCGGTTTCCTGCTATCCAGAAATTGCTTTTGTTGTGATGATTTATTTGGACTCCATGAAATCAATATAGCTTCAGCTGTAACCCTCCATTACCTGCTCTGCCAAGGGGTGCAGAGACAAAGCAGAAAGCAATGCCCGGGAATACTCCACACTCAGTCCTGACCCTCCGCTCCAGCACAACAGAAACGATGGATCGTTGGGAGATTTGGTCCCCATCCCCCTGACCCCCATCTTCGTTCCCAGGACCTGTTGGAGAGTGACTCAGAAGAGCCTGTGTGCTGCTCCGGTAGCTCTGTTAAAAGTGTGTCCATTGTGGACTAGGCTACTAGGGATGGGAAAAACCCTCAGTGATTTGCTGGGTGTCTGCGAGCTTCCCTGAGGGCGCTTACGCTAGTTCCCCAGAGCTGTGGGAAATTCCTGCTGGTCAGTAAGTGAACCCCACACAACCCAAGAAGGCTGCACTGCAAGGCTGGATCAAACGTCCCACCCAGCTGCAGGAATTCAGCTGAGGAAAGCAGCGGGGCTCCTTGGGGGACACTAGAGGATGGCTCCAGCCCATTGCCCGGGTTGATCTTGCTTGGTAGTTGTCATTAAAGAGGGGTTTGTAACACCTGGCACTGGGTGGATATTTTCCCATTGTTGATTGAGGCTGTATGGCTCAGGGCAATGGCTGGAGCCTTTACTCCAACCTTCAGCTACTGCCCTCTTGGGTTGCGAGTGGAGCAATGAGGAAAGCAGGAGAAAGGAGTGAGGGGGAGGCCTAGAGAAGAGGAGAGAGAATGGAAGCCACAGAGATTCTTGTGCCTTGCTGTCCTGTTGGACTCTCCTGCAATTGCACGAAGCAACTTCAGACAATATCCATAATTTAATACCAGAAATTCAAGTACTAAATTATCTCAACATTATTCTGTCCTCATCCCCAAGTGCAAAGCACTTCTTCCCTAGGGAGGAAAAATCCAATGTACACCTAGGAACTGGGGAGTAACAGAGTAGGGGGCAGTACGGGTGTGTGGGGGGGGTTATAGAGGATCACAAGTTGAAAACGAGTCAACGATATGATGCAGTCGATAGAGAGGCTAATATACTTGGCTGTATTAACGAGAGTGTCATCTGTAAGACACGGGAGGTGACTGTCCTGCTCCACTAGGCACTGGAGAAGCCAGGAGAACTGTGTCCAATCCTAAGCACCACAATTTAAGAAAGACGTTTGTCTGTCCATCCAGCACTTTGCCTTCCCCGGCAGGCACCGCACAAGCAGGGACGATGGGATTTGGGCCAGCCTGTGCACGGGGGAGGTATGGAGAGGGCAGAAAGTTTATTTCTGTCTCTCCCCACTGAGCATGGATGCAGGGGCTGTTCCAAATCTGGCCCCTTCCCCTGCTTTTCACCCCCAGACAGGTCCCTGTGCCCTGGCAGAGCCCCACTGATCTCAGCTGTCATCCACATGGGGCTGATTGCAGGGCCGGGGGCTTGAACCAATCGCAGGGTAGGGTCAGTTTCCAAATGACCCTTGAATTCCACCTCCCCTAGGACCAGTGAAGAGATGGAGTCCTGCAGCGTTCCCTCCCTGGCCCCATTTCTGCCCCCTCCTCATCTCTCTCCTTCACTCCCCTGGGGGAAGCTGCTGGAGCAGCAGGAAGGGGGCAGAGGGACAGAGAATCAAGGGCTGGGTCTGTTTCCATCCCAAGGCTTCCCCAGAGCTCTGTGCTCTCACAGGCCCACACACTCCCAGCATTCGCTATTTGGATTTAGTAATTACTGCGCTTCAGCAGGGCAAAGGGGACAGGGCCTGGGTACATCACGTGCTCCCCCAGTCCCTGGACCCCTCCCTCTCTGCCATGGGGTGTGCAGGACTGGGGGGGCTGGAAGGGACGGCAAGAGAGATGCACCTCAGCTGGGAATTCCCTCAATCGCCTTCAAGCAGCTTTACAGGAATTGGGTCCTGCGCAGGGGACCAGGCTCTGACCCCATACGGCTCCTCTGTCCTACGCCACATCAGCTCCGCCTTGCGAAACAGCAGCTGCCTCCTGCAGGCAGAGACCTGGAGACGTAACGGTGCAAGACAGGAAACGAAGCCATAACTAGCAGTTACTTCCCCATGTGCACCCCGGCTCGGCACCAGTTCAAATGAACAGAGGCGGCTGAGCACCAAGTGCTAAAACCCAGAAGGATTCGAACTATTGCATCCCCTTCAGGTAGTACATTGGCAAGTCCCCCACGCTGGCCTTGTTCTGCTCCCTCCCTGATGTACAGGCCGCAGGCTCTGGAGGTCTTATTTGACTTCAGGAACATCAGGGGTTTGATGATCTCTTGTTGAATCACAGGCAGGGCGGTTTCCTGGCAGGTTTCCTGGGAAGCCCCCCAGCAGGAAACCTGGACCCCTTAGAACCCCAGCTCAAACCAGGGCCTCTGAATCTGGGCTCCAGGCTCCTCAGTCTGGGGCCCTCGGGGCCCCCTGCTTAGGAACAAACCAAAACTTCCAAATATCAAAATGTCCCAGATCTGGAAATCTGGAGGGTCAGCCAAATCTTTTGGCAAGAGCGCTCCGACACACATTGCATTAACTCGCCAATGACCCTTCTAACACCAGACCCTGGGGATCTCTGAATTGGTGTAGGAGATTCAGGGTTTTACAGGCACAAAACCTGCCAGACTAAAATGAACAATTTTGCAGGAGAAATGAATTTGAATGAAAGCTGCCAGTGTCAGGGCTTAGCAGGGAACTGTAAGTTGGTGACTAGCTCATGACTTTGTTCAGAGAGCACGTTACATTATTTGGTGTCATGGACGGAAGAGAACAATATTCTTGGCTCTCTTCAATCTCAGCTCACTTTTCTTCCTCTACAGTTTATCAGTCAAGCACTCAGAAGTCCAGGAACAACGGCAGAGTCTGGATATGTGGGTTATTTTGCTGTCCAGGAGCAAAAATATTTGTTCTCACTTTTGGACAGAACCGGAGTTAAAGAAGTGGTAGAAAGCCTCAGGCACTTCACGTCTCAGCACCCTGGACCTTGGGGACTAGTGAGACCAACTTCCCATGTCATTAACAAAGTAGGCACCTGTGGATGTGTCTGGTTCACTAGATTGCAGGTCCTAGAGTTACGTTGTTTGTTTGGTTTTCTGCTTTTCTGTTCCTAGTCATGGAGCAGTGTGTCATATCCCAATGTTGCTTGTTCTGTCGCCGACTGCCCTTCTCAACAGGGATGCTTTGTCCGTGCTGCTTCTGCAGCACCACAAACCAATGACTGCCTCTGTGCCGGCATCATGGGGAAATTCACGAGAGCCGGTGTCATTCTCCAGTAATGAAGAAGGCACAAATGAGACCCCGTCGGGCCTGTGGAACAGCTTTAGCCATAGAGACGGCTCGTGTCACTGGAAGCAGCAGTTGGCTTTATTCATGGGATCAGATGAACAGTGTTCACCTCAGCGGTCCTTGTCTTGTCTTGGAGTCCCCCATGTTAGATGTTGGTTCTAAGTAAAACCCAGTGATGGAGGAGGCTCCCCCTACCACTTACCCAACCCCCCACCTCGGCTGTGGGAAGACTCTTCTCCGGCAGGTGATGGGAACTGTGAACTTGCCAGCCTGGCCTGGGAATTTCTCTCCCCTAAGCCACTAACTTCACTTTTGCCAATGTTCAAATGACTTGCTGAGTTACAATTGTTGTTGCTGAATCTCTGCTCAATATTCAACTCCCTTTTTGCCTCTCACACGGCTTGCAGAGAACCATCAATCCTACCATGCAACCCAAAGACTTGGGGAAAGTTTCTTAGCAGAATGTTACATTGCATAATGTGTGTGAAGTATTCATCAAACATGTTAAACACTACGTAGACACACACACACAGAAGGGGAATGTTCTATGCATAAAGGCAGTGACACAGCTTAACAAGAAAATGACGAAAGAAAGGCAGCGCTGCCTAAGAGAGGACAGGGAACTGAACTGGGAGTCACAAGACCCAGGTGAAATGCACACTGGGCACTGAAATACCATTTATGCTTCCGCAAAAAATCACTTTTTAATTAACAGAAAATAATTGGACCATACGACCACTCCACATCCCACTGTAAGAATGAGACAGCTCCAGTTTGTGTTGTCCCCAATCTCTGGATTAGATATTTAACACTATTAATGTCCCTGTGTGCATGTAAATGCAAACCAGATCTTTGGAAGCTTTGCACATTTATCAGAATTGTATGTTATTTTTCTACTTGTCTTTTATCCAGTTTGAGTGAACTACATATAAACAAGCTGCTGCTTAAGCCCCTTAGAAGCCTAAAGCATATTAACTGGCTGCCTTGCCTTGCTTGAAGTTGCCACAATCCAGGGACAAGCTATTCCTCCCCTCCCCTTGAAAAGCTGATGTTTCAAAGAGATGAATTTTTCTACTCAGTGCTGAGTTAAAACTATTAAAACATTAGATCCAGTACAGGAAAAAGCTTTGTTTGGAAAACTGGCATTTCTAAAAAAAATCAGCTTTTCCCCAAGCTATTTATTGGTGACTGTTTCTGAAAACTAAAATTCCGAATTCTTACCAGCCAGAGTTAGCATACCCGGGTCAGTTTCCCACTGCTTTCCTTCTTGTCGCTTTGCACAGTGGGTCTGGAATACAGCTGGTCGGGAATTTTCTGATGGAACTTTTTTTGGGTCAGAAAATGCCAATTTGTGAAACCCAAAACTGTTCCCGGGTCAATGCCGGTTTCAATGAATTTCCCCCACGCTGGGACCCTCTGCTGCTTCCTTAAGCAGCTTTCCAGACTCTTGGAATACCTGAATTTTTGCAAATGAGCTGACGTGGAGCAGAAGATCTGGCTGAGGTGCTATTCAGTCCGCCTGACAGACCCTCATAACTGTGGGGAAAAGCCTAAAACTTATCAGGAACTGTTACGTTCGGAGCTTTGCAAGACTGTGTCCGAACTGTGTTCCTGTCTCACTGTCAAACCTCCCTCCTTCCCTCTGCCTGCCAGGGGCTCTGAGATACACAGTGTTGGGAGAGAACCATGTCCTGGAGATTATGAATGGAGGGGTCAGGAACTCCTTACCCAGCCTCCCCCCTCTTTATAGGGATTCTCTCCTCTTTGGGAACGCCTGCGTCACGTTACCCGTACAAGAGCAGTCACTCTGAAGACAAGATCTCCCTGGAGACAGGGAGAAAATGGAGTCAAACCAACCCATTGGTTTGCACAGCCGTGCCGGCACGCCTCCTGTGACTGATCTGTGAAGTCAGGCAGGCAGCTGCCCTCGGCTTAGCGACAGAGAAAAGATTTTACCGCTCTAGAAATCAAGTCCCTTTTTCACCTTTCCCTGACCAACCTCACAGCCTCCCCTGCTCTGTCCAGAGAGGGAGTCTCCAGCTTCTGTCCTTCCCCCTTTGTGCTTGTCAAGTCCATGTCTCGGAGTTCATCACCGCCGCAGGGTGAGGTTACACCAATAGGTCTGAGGAGGAGCGTTTCCTCCACACAGGGTGCCTGATCCAACCCCCAGTCCCTGTCGCCATGTGCCCTGGGTAAGGATTGTCCCCAGGCATCAGTGTCAACAAAACCACCAAACGGAGATGATATACCAGGGAGTCACCAGCTTGGCAAGCTGTTGGCCTCGTCTACACTTGGGCAAGGGCAGACCACACCACGGGGAAGGGACACCTCCATGGAGAACTAGCTTGCTCTTAAAGTCTTGTACCTCCTCATCAAGTGACCTCTCATGGGCCCGGGCCATGAAACGGAAAGTGTTTAAAGCCCTGCACCATCCCACTTAGCCTCCTGCCCCTCTCAGTTCCACAGCTACAGAATCAAGCACTGGCCAGTCATTCTTTTGAGACTACACTGCTGAAGAAATATCATGTCCTCTGTGAAATTATTCAATCACATGTCTGGTTTCTCACTCCCCTGAGCAGTAGAAATCAGGGTTCTCGGGGAGCAGGGGGAGAAAAGAAAAGTGTTCGCCTTTTCTTGGAAGCACCGCACTGCTGTTAATGCAAAGCTTTGTAGATGAAGGATTAGAAAGAAAAGGGACTCCTTGAAACCCCTAGTTAAACAGAGCTATCCTAACCTAGCAAACTGGAACACTGAGTTGTAACTTTGCCAAGTGGTATCTCTGGGGCATTCTTTGAAACGATGGACTGATTGATAAGCAGATCCCAAATTGAATACTATTAGTTGGTACTCAGGAGGAGACACAAGTCATGAGAGATTTCTTGAAACACCCCCAGAGAAGTCCTGTGTGATTATTTCATCCAAACCAATGGACGAATATTTATTCTTTCCAAAATCTTTGTGAACAGTCAAGCAAAAGAAAGGGGGCTGAGCTCAGCAAAAGGCTGGACTCAGGACGTGGCTGATTACAATGGGGCAGTCTGGCTCCATTGCAACATCTCAAATATTTTTTAACTGGGAGCCTTTCCCCAAGAATCTAAGTCAGTTCCTACCATACAGTCAGCTTTCAACTAAAAAATAAACCAGGTAGAGACTGCTCAATGTCACGGAGTGCCCGGGCGATGGTCTGGAACTTGCTCCCTATGAAGCCAGTTAGGATTTCGAGGGAAAGCGTCCTCTCTCCATACACAGCCTGTCTCCAAGGCTAGGAGCTTTCGAGGTTCCCATTTACACCTTCCTGGGTCTGACCTCAGAGCATTCAGCACCTTCTGCCCCTCCGTGCACTTCCCCCAGCAAGCCCGCCCGGGCGGGGTCCTGGGGGAGCCAGTGGATTCTGCACCCCAAATCCACAGTCAGAAGTGACTCTCAGCCAGCCAGTAAAACAGAGGTTTATTCGATGACCTGTACCTGGTCTAACACAGACCATACAGCGAACGTGAGCCCTCAGCTGTATCCATTTGGGGTCAGAGAGCTAGGCCAGCTCTCCCTCTCAGCTCCCTGCCTCTTCCCTGCCAGACTCCAGCTAGCTTCAGACTCCAAACCGCTAGTCACCCTCTCCAGCCCCTCTTCCCCCTTGGCTCAGCCAGGTCAGGTCACCTGACCTCCCTCCAACAGGTTCAGCCAGCCTCTTTGTTATTCAACACTTCCAGTCAATGCCTTTCAGAGAAGGGGGAGGGGCATCCCCCAAGACAGCTTATGCTGTCTCTGCTTTGCAACACTATCAGCCCCTACTATTCCTTCCCATAGACATTTAAGAAATGCATAGGGGAAACTGAGGCACACACACAGTATTCCTATTTCATCACACTCATGAACTAGCAGGGAGCTACAAAATAGCAAGATCAGCCACCCCCCAAAGACTCAAGTGTGCTGCGCAAGCCACAGCCCACCCTTGCAATACTACTGAATATTGCCTGATCTGGATGGTCCCTGGGATTAGGGAGTACTTGTGTAGGTTGGTGGACTTGCCTCGGCCAAACAATCAGCGAGGCCCGGTTTAGCTTCTTGCCTCAAGGCCCTGTTTATTCCTTAGCATACAGGTGCCAAAATGTGGAAAATCAACAAACAGTTTTGCCCTCAGCTAAGATTCTGGGATCTTCTGGCTTCCTATAGCTTAATGGGCTGGACCCTCCCCCAGTCTAAGGAGGGCACAAAGCCTGCTCAGCCTCCTGCAGCCCCATCACCTTGCACTCCCACCCCTCTCCTGTTCCCACCAGCCCCCAGCAAGCCAGGGCCTTCCCTTATATCCCCTGACTGGGACACATCAAAGCCAATCAGGGGATGCTGTCCAGCTTGGTCAGATGATTCCCAGCACCTGCCTGCTGGGCTGGTCTCCAAACAGGGCTGGCTGCTGCTCAGCCCCCCAGCCTCAACGGGGTACACAGCTCTGTGACAATGTGCTGGACTAAAATGCACATTCAGTGCTGGATTCTGCCAGGGAATCTGGCTTCCAGGAGCTGCGCTGACCCTTTTTGTTTACAAGGCAAAAGTCACACAAATATTCCCTCAGTATGTGCCTAGGACTTGTGGCTCTGGGAGGATTTGCAGACTGATGCTGAAATTGACTTACAGAGAATTAAAAAGCACATACTCGAAGCCCTGCTAGCAACAAACACTTTGTGAGAGGAACAGGCTGGGCACATCAAACCCAACAAACACACACGCACAGCCTAATACACACCGGAGTCTGTTTAGGAAAAACTCAGAGACAAAAGGTTCTACATAGAAACTTACCGTCTCTGAATAGTCTGCCCAGTCGAAATTATGGGGAACTGGAGGCAGCAGAGAAATTGAATAAATTCACCTTTAACTTAAAGCCTAAGAACCCAGGTGAAGTGAGTTAGTTAATGGCTTTGTTCCTAGTATGAAATCACAACACATACATCAACCCAACCCACCTCACAGGGACTAATACTACCCAGTTCACAGGAGAAATTAGACTAGGTCAAACCTGGGTAAGAGTGGAAAAGATGGATTTCTCATAATGAATCTGGGCTTGGAGTTCATTTTTTTGCATTTGACAAGCAAGTTTTTAATTGTCAAGTACCCATTCAAGTATTCTAACCCCCTTTGATGAGAGACAGAGGGGGCTGGGTTTTTTAATTAACTAATTACCCATGCTGGATGCTGTACTTTACTAGAAATAACTTTCTCTCCTGGGAGGGTTAAAAAGCAGATTGATGGGGGTGATGGATATTCCTCCTCCACAGAGACGTCATGGCTTCATGGTTCCTTGTTCAGTATCATTTCAAGGTGAGAAAGTTCAAGTTTCAAGCCTTGATGGGGGTCTGGCTGATTTTGCTGCAGATGTGTGGGCCTGCTCCCATTGGTGTTTTAGCACCAATTTCAATGGCACCAGGACTTGGTCTTGATGAAGGATAAACCAGAGAGACTGTTGGCACTGTTTCCAGCTGGCTAGCCACTACGAATAGCTCACTGCTGCTTCTGAGTGTCAAAGTTATATTGGGAGCTTGGACAGCTCAATGGTTTGAGCATTGGTTTCCTAAGCCCAGGTTTATGAGTTCAATTCTTGAAGGGGCCACTTTTATATCTCTAACACTACTTTCCCCTGAGCAGGTGGCTGGCAGCTAGCCACCCTTGCCAGCTAACAGGGCCCTATCATTAGAATAGTACCTCTCCTCTCTCTCTTTTGGTTGGCTTGCGACCAGGACTGTAGCTCCCAGGGTCTTGTGCCTCTCCCTGAGCTAGGAGTGCAGAGATGTCCAGGGACCAGCATAACCGCCCTGGGGGTTACAAGCACAGAGATTATTGCCCTGTGCTTTTGTTTGTCTGGCTGTCAGAATAATGTCACTTATTTCCTAACAGGTCTACAGATGGGCCATATTAATCCCTGGTGAAACTACTGAAGACATGGATGTTACATCAGGGATTCATTTAGCTCAGTACATTTCTGTTTAGCTGATACTTTGCTGTCCCAAAATACATGTTTTCAAGATGCATTAAAATAATGGATTTGAAGAGAGAGATTGATAATTAAAAGTAGATTCATTCTTGGTGTTCTAATGATGTATGAGAGCTTCGGTCTTCTGATTTATGAAGTCATCCGCACTACTTGATTGAACCGCAGTTTTGTAATGAGCCTATTTATTATCCTCTAGTGAAAAACCCGGAAAAGTTGCATATCTTGCTTTGCTTGGTACTGTACAATCAAACCACCCGCTGCAGATCACACAGATTTATTACAAACTCCTGCTTAACAATGCGGAACAGGTTAGGTAACAGGAACATCTTACACCCATTTTTATCACATGGCTCACTCTCATTTTGAAGCTAGAGATCTAACACTCAGAGCCCCGCCGGGGTTACTTTCTATGCTGGATTATGGAACATCAAAAGAGGGAAAGGAACAAAAAGTTGAGCCTGTCTCTAGCCACTCCTGCTGACCTCACTTTGGGCTTTCTAATCTCAGGGTCAGGAAGACTAAGGGAGAGCTGGAAAAGGAGTCGGGCTCCGATGCGCTGATCACTCACACACTGGCTTGGCTTTCAGTATGGGAGAGCCTCACGACACTGGAGCTGGTCGGGAATTTTTCAATGAAACGTTTTTTCATTGCCTGTGCTGTGCGGTATTTTGGCTCTGTGACCTGGGGCCTGGCAAACACCAGGTGGCTCAGAGGCATGTGAAAGAAGGGATGAAAGGGGAAATACAAGAATGATGCAGACTTTCCTGTACCTCCAGAAAAGCTATGTTTGCATGCGGAGCGTTCCTGGCTGGCATTCAGAGAATCTCCCAATTTGATACAATGCTACCTCCCTGCCCAGCATTTCCTTTGACATTTTTAAACAAAGAATTCCAGGGTCCGGATTAGAACTGATTTTCTGCTTTGGAAGTTAAGCTAATTAGAATAAAACCAGGTGTCCACACCAGAACCTTTGATTGACCTAAAGAGATTTTTGTTTGTTTTCCTTTGTTTTTTGTTTTGTGAAGATTTTTGAGATTTCAACTTTTCATCTCAGTAAGAGAGGGGGAATTTTTTGGAACTCTCGGAAATATTCAAGGGTTGGAAAAACTGTTTCCTGCCCAACTCTAATTGACTCAAGCATTAAGCACCTGCTTCAGCTGCTCTGAAACTCATGATAGTTCAGTGAGCCTATCCCAGAAAGAAACTTGCACATGCGTATGGGGATGTTTGCAGAAGCAAGGCCTTAGACACCATATGACACCAAGTGAGCAAGGCCTTGGGCACAAATCCATCATGATTAAATGACAACTTAGGCTGATAAAGGTAAATGTTCTGTAAGGCATTTGACTTGGTACCAGGGCCAATCAGAGGGCAGGCCAGGAGGGCCATTTGGCCTGGGCCTCAAGCTCAAAGGGGGACTCAAATTTAGAAAGGTTTTGGGGTCCTGGTGGACCATCAGCTGCACATAATCTCCCAGTACAACACTGTGACCAAAAGGGTTAATACAATCCTTGGATGCATAACCTGGGACACTCAATGAAGAAAGGATTAGAAAACAAGCCCTCTAGTGACAGACTCAAGGAGCTCCAGCTATGTGGATAGTGTTGTGCAGGTTTCTTTTGAGGTACCCTGGGGGAATTTGCCACCAAAAACTTAAAAATTCTGCTCACAGTATTTTAAAATTCTGCAAATTTTATTTGTCAAAATAACATGATATAATCACGCCAGTTTCAATTATTGTGGCAATTTATTTCAAAATACCTGTCAGCAAGTATGCCTGTAACAATACAGACACCCACAAAATTTCTCCAGGAGTAGAGAGTTAAGGAAACCCCTATGACAACTCCGTTCCTGCTTCTCTGCCCCCTTCTCCCACTAGAGCACAGCTGGGGGGGGCTGACACTCACATCCCCTTTCTCCCAGAGCCCAGCCATGCCTCCCCCCAGCCCGTACACTCACATCCCCACCCCCACACAAAGCCCAGCTGCGGAGACCCTCAGACCAAGCACTCTCCCGCCCTCCTAGAACCCAGGGATTCATCCAGAGGGAGAAACAGTTTCTTGGTCACTGGCTCTGCCTGCCTTCAGGGCTTGCTGGGAACCACAGCAGCTGGGAACTCTCCGGTCCTCCCCCTCTCTCCCTGGCCTTGTCTTCTCTTTGCCAGCTGGGCTCTGCTGGGTCCACAGCCTCTAGGGGCGGCCAACATTTCTGCAGCCCATTTCTGGGGATGATGAGGGATAGGTCAGATATAGAGTGATCCCTGATGAAAAGTTTTAACCCACGGGTGATAGGTGTTTTTATCTTGTATCATTTTCTGGTGTGAGTTCATTCCAGAGCACAGTGATTGTCTGGTTCCACAGACACAGAGTTGTAATTTAGTACACTGGATGGAGGACACCACATGTTGCAATAGGCATGTGCAGGAAACATGGATTTGAAAAATACATTTTAATGATATTTTAGGGGTTTGGGGCTACAGTTGTTTGTGGTCAAGCTAAAATTCCCTGCAATAATGAAAAAGGCCCTCTTTAAACTATTTTATTTCATTTACTGTTTCTCAATTTTGAGTTCTTATTTTTATACAACATTTAATTCTGACTATTCCTGGAAGCTTAATACGATGTTCTCTGCTGTTTGTGGGAAGCTGTTTTCAGAAAATTACAAAGACCTAAGTCCAGTTTGCATCATCAAAGGAGTTGGAATTTTAACATCTTATTTGCATACACTGAAATTGTCAAGGATCTAAGCAAATTAAACATTAATCTCAGAAGTTTTGTCTGTTCTTAGCAGGGCCGGCGACAGGGGGGTACTACGGGTACAGCTGTACCGGGCCCCGGACTTAAGGGGGGCCCTTACGTCCGGGGGCCGGTACACAGCTGTACCTGTAGTCATCACCCCTTGTTGCCGCGCCTGACCATGCTGCCCCTGCTGGCGCGTGAGACTGGCTGGAGCTCCCGCAAGCTCCGCACTGGGTCACAGCAGGGGCAGGGGTCCGGCCCCCATCGCGCCACCCCCGTGAGCACGTGTGCAGAGACGAGCCCAGGGCCCAGGGGTTAAGGGAAGCGGCTGCCCTTCGCTCTCGGGCTCCGCTTCCCCCAAGCCCTGCAGGAAAGGGACAGGGAGCGGAGTGGGGGGGTGGGGAAGATGTGTGTGTGGGGGGAGGGTGAATGAACAGATCTGGGGGTGGGGGGGTGGAGCAGATTGCGGGGTGCGTAGGGGGAGATGGAGCAGACGAGAGGATCCAAGAGGTGCATGGGGGGATAGGGAAGATGGAGCAGAAGGATATATTGGGGCGCCGGGGAGCGCGCGGGGCGGGGGGCGCGGCGGGAGCAGGAGTTGGAGAGACTCGTGGATAGGTAGCTCTGCGCCGGAACCAGTTGCACCCCCACCCCAGGTATATCTGGTAGCCTGCGGGGAGGCCAGGCTGGGCAGGCGGGGAGGGGGGCAGGAGACTAGGCTGGATGGGGTGGGTGAGGCGTGGGTGCAGGAGGGAAGGAGGTTTGGGTGGGGGGGAGGCTGAGCTGGGCGGGTCAGGCATGGGGGCAGGAGGCTGGGTTGGGAGTGGGAGGGGGGAGGAGGTTAGGTTCGGTGGGATGGGCCCGGCCAGGCAGGGGTGGGGGAGGGAAGGCGGTTAGAGATGGGGGGAGGCTGGGCAGGGGTAAAGGAAGATCACCCCCAACAACGGGGTGGGCCAGGCAGGGATGGGTGGGGAAGGGACGAGGTTAGGCTGGGGGAGGAGATTAGGTTGGGGTTGGGTGGGCCTGGTCAGGTGTGGGGGTGGGAGGGCGGGGCGAGGGGGCCCACAAACGATCAGAGTAGGGGGCCCCAAAATTTCTGTCGCCGGCCCTGGTTCTTAGTATATTTTTTATTGAAAATTACTTGGCATTTTCTATTGATACTAATCGGATTACCAGCTCACTATTGGAAGGAAATCAAAACAGTCTCAAAGACTTTGGCATATTAAATAGAACCTTGTCCAATCTCTTTAGCAAGACAACTACAGTGGAACTTCTCCCGGACTCAGTTATATATATAGGGTATATGTATTATGCAAATGAAAAAAGAAGCATTTACACTGGAATGAATATATTCAGAAGGGCTTCAGGCAGCTGCGAAGTCCTAGGGGACACTTGTCTCGCTCGCTTTATTTCAGCACTGAAGTACTTGTTGAATAATTCACTGCAGTGGAAGTACCTATAAGAAAATATTATAGAGACCTTGCACATTGTCAGCTGTCCTGGACTTTGGGTCTCGGGAAGTTTACCACTGCTTCCATGTGTAATTTAATTTGTTTAGAAACAATACGAATATCACAATGGAGATATGGAGCCAAATTCTTTGCTGGGGTAAATGACCACAGCGCGGTTGACTTCTATGGAATTTTACTCACTTATTTCAGCAGAGTCTTTGGCCAATTGACTCCAATTTATGGTCTAGGAATACACAGTACTTCTGGAGAATGTGTCACTCCAACAAACTGAGATGGATGCAACAAGGGAACATTTTAAAAATATTCTACTGGCAAAACTGGTTTCAGAGAATGGAAAGTTTCATTGGGTATGTAGAATTCTCTCTGGAGCAAGTTTCGTTTAATTTGGAAATGCCAATTTGCTAAATCAGTATCAAATCCATTCAATTGACTCTTAAGTAGAAATAATCTCTTTCTATATCTATGCAGTGCCAGTTGTTTTAAATACATGGCATTGTAAAGAGATTTTACAATACTGGAAATCAGTGCTTGGTTTGGAGATACTGTGTTTTCACATATGTTTACATGAGATGGCCATTGTGGAAAAAGCAAGTTGTGAATGCGATATTAAGTCAGATGAGTTCATCACAGAATGATGCATGGGTTGTTTGTTAATATTCACTGTGAGTCAGTTATCATATCTCCTCCAGTCCATGTGAACGTTAGTCTGTATTGGTGATCATGGAGGAAAAAGGGATGGTGTCACTTTTGCTAAGATTGTATGTGTAGATAGAGGTTGTTCCCTGCTTTGCATTTTGTTTTTTTTCTCATGCTTAAGTTGTATATTACAGCTGAGTATTTATTGTTGGTTTTAGCAGATATCACCACACAAACTCTTAGTCAATAATGAAACGGTTTGCTCAGAGGGTTTGGCTCTCAGGCACTGAATTCTCAAATTCTCTGTGCAGAACATTTTAAAGTAATTTTTGAAGGATGTGGGGAAAAATTTTGTTCCCCTTACACTAAGAAAATGGCTCTTTAGTCTCTTCATAACCCAGGAAAGTGGATGTGAAGACAAGAAATAAACATTTAAATCAAAAAGCCTTGGGTCCTTCCAGCAGAGACAAACCTCATCAGGTTCTAAAATGCGGGTGTCCTGTCTTCCCCACCCCTATGTATAATTGGAACCAGAAATCCCTCTTCGCCAGTCGGCACAGCGGCATGTCCCCGATGGTTAGTGTGACTGCCGTGGCCACTTCTAGAACACAGACACTCCTTTCTTGCTGATTCCTGCTTCCATTGTTACAAGATGTGTCATTTCCCAGGTACCTGGAGCTACATTATAAAACACATTTACTGTCATTCTCACAACTTGCAACTTAATGAACCATTTGAAAGAACTGATGGAAAACCTGCATATGAGAACAGGCATACCTCGGGCAATGGCTTCCCTTCTCCAACAGACACAATTCTGCTAGGGCCTGGTTCCTGACAGCATCGTCCATCTCCATTTATAGCTCCACTCCCCGTCTTCTCCCTCATACACGGAAGGGTTAGCATCCTCCTCCAAGGCACTGTCTGGAGATTCCTTGGGGGTGCTCTTTTCTGTGCATACTAATACCTTGATATTATGGGAAGCAAAATCAGTCGGTCAGTAACAATGGCCTTTCGCTGTTGAAGATCATTCCCAGAGTCCACACTCAAGGGTAGGTAGGAAAGACGCCGACAGCTCACTACAGCTGTTGTAAGTGCTGGCCACACAGTCCTCCTGCCCTACCAGGTGTACAGAAGCTTTGCACAGCCTGTAGAAGTGGTTTGCAATGAGTCTATCTACCACATAAACCTCCTTTCTCTCCAAGAGGCAGGTGCTGACTTTGTAGCTCATGTGGTACCTTTATCAGGACAAAGCACGGGCACATGCCAGAAAGATATAGTCCCATGGGTGAGTGCAGAGGGAGTTCGGAGTCCTTGTGACTTGGAGTTGGTTTTTCGACAGTTCTGTCTGCTCTTTTCTTTAGACTCAAAACAGCAGGGGAAGATGCTTCATTGGTTCTCAGTAGTGGCCTTGATGTGCATCTGGCCGCAATCTTTGTGTCCCCACCTGCCCCTGTGTGCCTCTATCCATGGGAGAAGAGCTGGAGAGACTCCTTAAGGCTTAAGCAAAGCAAAGCACTGAAAAAGTAGCAGTCCCTTCCCTGGAATCCTGTGCAGCTGACAGGGCCTCTCTCACCTGACACACACCACAATTGTGAAGCTACCAGTTGTCAGATTTTACTCCATTCCCAAAAGGGTTCTAAGGGGACTTGGTCCAGAGCTTTGCAAAAAATGGAGCTGGGCAAAGAATGGAAGAATCCACAACCCTTGTGTGTGTGATTTGCAAAATTAATTGACTCCATTATTCAGTGAATGTTCATAAATTGTCAAACGAGCTCTAGGCTGGGTAAATAATGGGGAAAATATTGAAATGTGTATTGGAAAAAAGAAGATGAAATCCATTATATAACATTATTTGATTAATGTTCTTTAGCTGGAGCTATAGAAAAGTGACCTTTGGACTTAATTCTCAAGCATCAGATGAAGTGGGTGAGCAAATGCTGCCAGATTTGGAATTGGCTGCTTCGAATGTACTGAGCTGCAGTAAATTCACTGCAGCTGATCCACGATCTCTTGCTTTTAGCTGGTTTATTACATATGACAACATGGTGCTGTCCAGCTCATGGCTTCTTGTGAGCATATAAAAAGACTTAGAGAGGAAACCTTTCTCCAGTATGGACCCCATCAGTGGCCAAGGCCAGGGGCCCCGGAGGGAGTGAACCTGACAGGTAATGATCCAGTGATCTCTCTCCTGCCATCCATCACCCCCCTCTGACAAACAGAGGCCAGGGACACCATTCCTTACCCATCCTGGCTAATAGCCATTAATGGACTTACCCTCCATGAACTTATCCAGTTCTCTTTTAAACCCTGTTATAGTCCTAGCCTTCACAGCCTCCTCAGGCAAGGAGTTCCACAGGTTGACTGTGCGCTGTGTGGAGAAGAACATTATATTATAATATAATATACCATTAGTATGCCATTAATAATAATATAATATAATTAATATAACTAATGTGCCTTTATGTCCAATGCATATTCAGTAGGGGATTTTCCCCCTTTTCCTTACTTTTATTTCCTCACCTTACTTATGTTGGTGTGTCTCTTTCCTATAGAATGAGGAGGACTTGTGGCACCTTAGAGACTTACAAACTTATTTGGGCATAAGGCTTTCATGGGCTACAGCCCACTTCATCAGATGTGTGGAGTGGAAGATCACTTTCCTCTCCTCTAATGCTTCAGAATGGATTCCTTGATTTTTCCAGAGACTGAGGTGAGGCTGACTGGCCTGTAGTTCCCGGGATCCCCCTTCTTCCCTTGTTTAAAGATGGGCACTACATGAGCCTTTCTCCAGTCATCCGGGACCTCCCCCGATTGCCATGAGTTTTCAAAGATGATGACCAATGGCTCTGCCATCACATCCGCCAACTCCTTTAGCACCCTGGGATGCACCCTCAGACCACACACAGCTGGTCACCTCCTCCCCATGCTGTGCTGCCCGGTGCAGGAGTCTGGGGAGCTGACCTTGTTCTTGAAAACAGAGGCAAAAAAAGCATTGAGTACATTTGCTTTTTCCACATCCTCTGTCACTAGGTTGCCTCCCTCATTCAGTAAGGGGTCCACACTTTCCTTGACTTTTTTCTTGTTGCTAACATACCTAAAGAAACCCTTCTTGTTACCCTTAACATCCCTTGCTAGCTGCAACTCCAAGTGTGATTTAGCCTTCCTGATTTCACTCCTGCATGCCTGAGCAATATTTTTATATCCCTCCCTGGTCATTTGCCCAACCTTCCACTTCTTGTGAGCTTCTTTTTTGCATTTAAGATCAGCAAGGATTTCACTGGTCAACCAAGCTGGTCACCTGCCATATTTACTATTCTTTCTACACATCGGGATGGTTTGTTCCTACAACCTCAATAAGGATTCTTTAAAATACAGCCAGCTCTCCTGGACTCCTTTCCCCTTCATGTTCATCTCCCAGGGGATCCTGCCTATCAGTTCCCTGAGGGAGTCAAAGTCTGTTTTTCTGAAGTCCAGGGTCCGTATTCTGCTGCTCTCCTTTCTTCCCTGTGTCAGGATCCAGAACTCGACAATCTCATGGTCACTGCCTCCCAGGTTCCCATCCATCTTTGCTTCCCCTACTAATTCTTCCCAGATGTCAGAGTGTACTCTCTGCTGGCCAATGCTGACTTTGCAATGATGGTGAACGCAGCAGCATATGCATAAACCTGTTTGCACGTGCAATAAACTAAGTTGCACAATCAAGGAGACTCATATTTTCATCATGTGGAACTCAGTCCCTAAACTGCTCTGCAAAACATTACATGTTGTTAAGATGATCTGCATGCCCAGTGATCTTCATGACCAGTTTAATTAACTGGTTTATCTGACAACCTTAGCAGCCATCAGTGAACATGTCTTGCTCTTTGTTAGACATCTGTGATCAGTTAAGTTACACCATCTAGCTCCTAAACTCTGCGAGGGGAATACTCTACGTCTTTCATGCCCACTTTAATTTATTTCACACTAACAGAAAGCTGAGAGCTCCCCACTTGCTTTTATCACTTTTTTGTGCCATCAATAATAATTCCAGGAAGGACCATCAAACAGTTTACACTAAATGGCCTTCTAAAATGCCTGTGCTTACTTGCTGAGCGCTTTTGGCGATATCGTGAGGAGGCTCTGAAAAAATGGGACCTATTTTACCAGGACTAGTCACATGGCTGTACAGCAGTTAAGGCCGTGTGAGTGTTTCCATTATAAACCTAATCTCAGAGGATTGCTTCAGATGCACATCAATCTTTTTCTTTGAATTGTTTGTTTTGAGAGTTCTCAGTTCAATGGCTTGTTGCTGATGTTTAAAACAAGATTAAATTTAAATTAATCGAGCTTTTGAAAGTCAGACTGTGTTGGGTGATGTTTATTTGGGAGGATTCGGCGTGGCTGTTTTGCGTTCTTCTCGCTGAGACAGGAGAGTGAAGTTATCTGCTGTGGGCGGCGACGGTTGTGGGGAGCAGTAACAGTTACTGTGCAGTGGTCTCAGAAGAAGCAGTGACAATGGTATTTCAATCTCCGGTACCAGCGGCTGGTAACTGCTGGCGAATGTTGACTGTTATTGCCACTGGGAATTAGATGGAGTATCTAGTGAAACTGGGAACAAATGAGCTCTCACTAGCACTGTGCAGGTTCCCTGGTGAAGGTGTAGGTCTCTGGTGAGGTGGGCAGACCCCACGTTGGCCAGCAGAGTCTGGCTGCTCGTCAGCTCTGCCCTGGGACACTAATACTGGACATGATCTTCATTTGGCAAAAAGCGTGGGTGGAACAACTTCTCCGTCCCGGTCCTTTCCCTCTCATCCAGGAGAAGCTTCTGTTAGAACCAAACCATCCAAAGGAGTGACCGGAAGCCTTCCTTACACACCCCTGGGGGGAGCCCAGCTAAGGAGTAACTGACTGGGACGAGCACTGCTCCTGTGTTTGTGCCTGGAAAGGCGGCCTGGGGCCCAGCAGACATCCGGGGATTCCCTAGACAAAGGCCAGGCTGGGGTCAGGACCTTCCTAGGTGCTGTTAGGGACCCGAGCCTCCCAAGGGGGTGGGGAGGAGTCGGAAGGTAGGAGGTGTGAGCCTGAGGCAGGGCGGTGGGAAAAGTCCAGACACAGGCTGAGATAGGGAATAGCCCAGCAAAGAAGCCGGGGTCTGAGTAGGCAGAATTTAGCTGCATCTTTCAGGGTCGCTGGGCTGGAATGCAGAGCAGGGCAGTGCCTGGCTCCCTACCCGCCCACGGAGGAAAGCGGCGTGGTGATCCGGGGACAAGGAAGGGATGGACGGTGGGGTCTGGTGTCAGGCTGGAGACCCGCCATGAAGGCACTGGACTCTTGTTTACCCCAGGAGGGTGGGACTATAGGTGAGGAGATGCTGCTAGGCCATGCCCAGACCAGAGGCACTAGAGAGTCCCCCTTCTCCAGTCATTCATGTTCCCAATGACCAGAACCAGGCCTGGCTGCTGTGCCTGAGACACTTCAGAATGAAGGGAAGAGGCAATGATGCTCCAGTGCTTGCTCCGTACCAGGTCGTGTGTGCTGTGCAGTGCGCTTTTGGGGTTACCATGGCTCCTCAGATAGGCCGATCTTCCTCCCTCCACACCTGGCAGTATCCGAGACCCCCTGATCCAGCACACAGCACATGTGGGGGGCTGCCACCGGGACTCTCTGCCCCAGTGGATTTTAGTGCGTAAAGCAGAGCCTGTTTGAGGACTAGAAATAAGAGAGTGTATTTATGATTTCATTCCACTGAGCCCCCTTCGGCTTGTAAATAACCCTATTCACATGGAAGGTTTATAGCTCAAAGCTCTGGTGTTCAGGAGCTGCAAATGGCATCTCCACTGGGGAAAGGAAACAACCTTCCTGACATATGAAATATCTACTGTCTGCTTCTGAACCAACAAGGAGTATTTTATGAACTACTAACTGGCTATTAACATCGAATAGGGAGTTATGGCTTTGACTGCTAATAGCACGGAAAGGCCGATCCCTTAGCCCAGCCCGGGAGTTAGTAAAAGAGAAACACCGAGGGCCTCGTTCTCTCTATTCCTTCCACTCTCACTGTGCTGCCTCTCCCTGAGCCACACGATGGCGTCAGAAGAGAATTGGGCCCAGAGCCCCAGCCCTCCTCTTCCGTCTCCAGACCAGACCCCCCCCCCCCCCCCGGTACCGCCCAGCAGCCTTCTGCCCCTCGCCCAGGTCTGTCTCTCTCTGCCAGGCACCGAGCAGATGCTGTAACAACCTGAGTGCTCGCTGCTCACAGAGGAGAGTGGCCCTGCACTTCCCGTTCAGCGGAGAAGCCCCAGGCACACACACGGCACTGATTACACTAGCCCCGGTGCCCTGCCGTGTGCGTGTGACAGGCAGCGACAGCATTCACCCTGGCCCCGCTCTTCCATCTCCCTAACCCTGTCCTTATATACTGGCTATACTCGGTTCAACCGCCTCTCTCCCCTCCCAGCCCTCGCCAGTGGCTCCGCCCTGCCCTCTGTCCCTCATGCTGCATCGCTCTGTCAGCCTGTCCCTGCTCTCAGCCTCCCTGAGGGCTTCCCTGGCATCAGAAGCTCAGAGTGACGTGAAACGGGCACAGCCAGACCCACATCCCCTCCCCCAGGCCTCCCGCACAGGCGACGCCATGCTCCGTACTCTGCAGCCATCCTGAAGGCGTTGGGAGGGAGCTGGGGTGTGTCACTGACACTAACTGTGCCCAGGGCTGGAAACGGTCACATCCCGAAGAGCATGCCTGGGGACTGGCTAATGCCCAGGGAAGGGAGGCTCTGTGCAGTTTGGGAGGAGAGCAAGGAGTAGACACTGGATCAGCTGGGAATTATACAAACCCTCCATTGGGAATATGTCTCCACGAAAGCCCCGTTTGAGAGGCGTCAACGGCGTGCCAGCAGTGGATATTTAGGGATAAACGGTGACATTCCATCAAGGAAATGGAAAGTGCTCACTGCACTAAGTGGGATTGTCTACAGGTTTTTCAAATGCAACGTAAAATGAAGAAATGACCTGGTTTGTTTATTATCCCCTTCAAAATCTAGTAACGAACAATGTCAGAGTTCTTCATCTACCTGGAAAGTAACCAGGCAGACCTGCCAGCAGGAGCAGACCATCTGCGCACATAGACTGCAACATTATTGGCCCAGAAATGTAAACCTAGGACTCCATGCAGCTGAGATCAATCCTGTTTCTCGGCTCTTGTAGTCGATTAGCACAGGAGGGGTGTTTAATGTTACTTCTGTTGGAAAGTGCACTCCTCCCCTCTCCCCAGCCCCAGTGTCAGCTCCCCACAGCACACAAAAATAACACACGAGATGGGAAATCACTTTATTTCTTCTCCAGTGTGAACAGAGTCGCGTGAAGCCAGGAAGCACTTTATCTGGGTCAAATAGCAACGTCTGAGCCAGGTGTCATGACAGCTGCAGCAAAGTGTACCATGGAGCGGGGACAGAGTTCAATCAAAGGAGCCGGGTTGAGGGTGAGTGCATTGCTAAGGGCAAGGGAGCAGTATGCACCAGGACAGCAACAGAGGGATGACTCTGGATGGCTGCAGCAGCTTGGCTCAATAGTCCAGCAAACAACAGAGCAAATGAGGAGAGACTTACGGTGTCTTTGCCATTTCTGCTTCCAGCCTGGTCTCCGGAGATTTGGAGCCCAGAAGGGTTCGGGTCCGTTCACATACGGAGCCAGATGCTCTGCTAAACTCAAGAATATCCAAACCTTGCTACGGTCCAGTGAGAAGAGAGGCTCTTGTTGGAGTGCCGTGCGGGTGGGGACAGAGAGGTCCTGCCGGGGAGCCGGGGGAGAAAGATTAGCCTGCAGCTTGTTGCACTGCGGGCATTTAAGTTTTCCAAGAAGGCTGCTTGCCAAGAAGGCCGAGTTTTGCGAGTGGGTTTATCTCCAGAGATGTAGAGAGGTACCAGGGTGCCAGCAGATGGCACTCAAGAATATGTTGTAGAGTTCCTGGGATTTGTAGAGCCAACACAACTCCTTGCAAATGGCTTCCTCTGTGCGACTCTGATCAGGAGATGCTGCCAGGGTGGACTTTGTCTTGAGAGCGCCTGCTGTGTAAGGAGTGTGGGGTGACCTCAGCTGCTCCCACTGGTGTCTCCACAATCACAGCGGAGTCCAGCTCTCGGGGGGGCTCAGGATGTTCTAGTTAGTTCAATACTGTAGAAGTTAGCGGCAGACGTTGACATACATTAGCAGTACCGCACGTGGTCTGGCCCATGGGAGCGCTGCCTGTCAGGGACGCCGGCTGAGGAAATTCAAGATGACTTGGGGATGTCAAAGACCGTCTATTTTAAGAAAACGGCAGGTATTTCATGAAGCAAGGCCAGGATGCACTTAAAACATGCACTTGTGAGGTGATGAATACTTCAGTGTTCATATGGCCTGTTTCCATGCCTTACCTGACTGCCACAATTCAAGTACATCAGCAACATTTTCCCCAAACCTCCCCTTAGTACATCTGAGTGTATCTGGTGTGACACCGACAGAACCAGGGGCCTGGTGGAGTGACCCATGGCTGGGTGAGAGCAGATATCCTTTAGCGTGGGTCTGGTCACTGTGCTGATATACAGAGATAACACGGGGCAGCAGAACCGGGGGTGCATTGCACTGACCCCATGGTGCCATTCCCTGGGACTGTGCACACGGACGGGGGACAGAGACGAGAGGGGGATTCAGGGGTTTGAGTGGCTGCCGCAGAGTCGGGGACTTGTCCAGGGAGCAGGTCAGGCCCCCCCATCCCTCCAGCAAGGCTCAGCACTGACCCATGCAAAGCACGGAGCCAGCTCCCCCCACCCTTCCCCCTCTGCCCAGCTGCCCCCAATGCTGCTCGCTCCCCATGCAGAGCACTTCTGCTCTGCTACCCATTTGGAGTGAGCCTCTGGAGCTAAGTACGGGATCTCCTGATGCAAGAGTCCGCTGAAAGCCCCATTCCAGCTCATTCTTACGCTAGAACTCAGGAACGCGGAGGCGAAGTTCGTGGGGAAGACATTGGCCTGGCTGAATGGCTTCGTGGAACTTGCAAACCAGCCGAGCGCGGGACTGTTTAGGGGCTAGTGAGATGCCCTGTGTCACGGAGTCCCTGGGGTGAGGGTCTAGAACCTGCTCCCTATGAAGCCAGACAGGACTTCGGAGGAAGTGTCCCCTCTCTGTACACAGCCTGTTTCCAAGGAGCTTCACGGGTACCCACTTCAACCTTCCTGGGTCTGACCTCGGAGCATTCAGCACCTTTGTGAGCTTCCCCCAGTGAACCCGGGGGGAAATGCATAGGGGAAACTGAGGCACACACACAGTATTCCTACTTCGTCACACCCTGGATCCAGGACAGAAAGCAGTGAACCTACCTGGGAGATCTGGAGACAAGGAACAGGACTGGCTCCTTCGCAGAGGGGAGCCTTCTCCAAGGTTTGCTCTAGGAGTGACTGTGGGGCAGGTGACACGGAGTGCCCGGGGCGATGCTCTGGCACTGCTCCCCATGAAGCCAGTCATAACTCTGGGGGGAAGCTTCTTCTCTGTGAACAGCCTGTCTCCAAGGCTAGGAGCTTCACAGGTTACAGCTTCCACCTTCCTGGGTCTGACCTCGGAGCGTTCAGTGCCTTCTGCCCCTCCGTGCGCTTCGTCCAATGAGCCCGCCCAGGCGAGGTCCTGGGGCAGCCCGTGGGTCTCCACCCCAGCTCCACAGTCAGACGTGACTCGGCCAGCCAGTAAAACAGAGGTTTATTAGATGACAGGAACATGATCTAGGTAGAGCGAACGCGACCCCTCCGCTGAGTCCATTTTGGGGGCCAAAGAGCTAGGCAGAGCCTGCCTGTGGCTCATTGCCTGCCTCCAGCCAGCTCCAGACTGAAACTCCCCTCAGCCCCTTCCCTGCTTTCCTTTGTCTCTTTCCCAGGCCAGGTGGTCACCTGATCCCTTTGTTATTCAACACTTCCAGCCAACACCTTGAGAGGGGAGAAGGGCCAGGCCCAAGACAGGCCTTGGCTACTTGCTTACACTGTCTCTCTTCTCTGCACCAACTACACACCCTTATCCCTCCACATAGACACTCAAGAAATGCATATGGGAAACTGAGGCACCCACACAGTATTCCCACTCCATCGCAGCAGGTCTCTGGTCAGTGCTAGGTGGGAAGTCAGATGAGTCTGGCCTGGTGTCTCTGAATCTAAGCTGATGTTATTAAAAGAATTGAGGTGAATTCAGCCCAGTCAAAGAGAGGCAGAGGGACTAGATTGCTAGGGAGTCTATTTCGAGCTATCATTGTGTCCCCCTCCCATGGGCCTTATTTTGTCCTTACACTTGTGCATTGGTGTAAATCAGGAACAGCACCTTTGAAATCAATGGAGTTGCACCAGTGGAAAATCAATCCCCTTTGGCAATTATATGAACCTATCAGCCTTTACTGCTCTCTGGTGCCAAACGACACCGGCGAGCTCCTGTGCAAACGGGCCCCATGGAGCTAGTGGACTGGCTCTGGCCAGCCCGTGCTCTGGCTCTCATTAAAATGGTGACTCCTCATCCCCGGAGCTTTAGTTCACTGCAGCCCATCAGCTCCTAGGAGAGTGTGAACAGCCACTGAACTCAAGAACCCAGAGAGTCTCGAACCCGTGTCCTTCCAGAGCAGCAACAATGAGAGATGTGCAAATCCGGCCACTCATTGCATGCTGTGGCAGGGTGCTGGCCAGGAGTGCCTGAGCCAGCCCTGCGGGCCCTTTAAGAGGGAGCAGAAGCCTGCAAACCTCCCCTTGCAGAGAAGCCTAATCAGCCACCTGGGCTGCAGAGCAATCAGCCTGGATGGGTGGCACCTGGCAGCCTCCTCAGGGAGATAAAAGCCTGCCAGGAAGGAAGCCCAGGGTGGTGGTGGTATGGTAGTGTGGAGGAGTGAGAGAGAGAGATAGAGAGAAGGAGCTGTGAATAGAGCTGAGCTGTAAGCTATAGAGCTGTTTATAAGAGCTGTGTATAGTAGGTGGTGGGGTCTGCACAAGCTGCCCTGTAAATAAAGAGCCACAGAAGAGTTTCCTGCCTGTGTTTGGAGAGGGGTGAGAAGGCGACCTGTCACAATGCCCTGCTTGGAAACAGCTCACAGGCAACCTGCCCCTTTGGCTGGAGCTCAAACAGGGGCCTTTCCCAACCGTCCCTTTTCTTTCTTCTCCCTCCCCAAGCTCCAGGCCTGTCGCCGGGCTGCCTTGGAGCCCAGACTCCCCCCATCTCTTCCACTCAGAGCGTCCCCCGCCCCTCCTGAAAACTCCCTTCCTAGGAAAAGCAGGAGAGCCTGGCTTCCCTGCACACAAGTGAATGAAGGGCCGACCGCTCCCAAACCTGCCAGCCCCGGCACCAAGACCCCATTTTCCTTTCACCACTTTATGGGCTTCCTGGGAGTCTCTGATTTTCCTTTTCCCTCCCCCCATCCTGGTCATTTCTGGTTGACATTTCTAGCCTTTGTGGATGTGGCCTGGGCTTTATATCGATCTCCAAAGCTCCTCACAAGTTGTTGGGGCCACATGAACAAGAATCCCACCAGCTTGCAACATGGTCCTAACCAAACCCTTCTTCCTGGAATCTCAAGCTGTTGTTCAGGCCGGTGAAAGCTCATCTCATGAGCTGACGTGCAGATCCGGGCACCAAAATCGCGGGTGGTAAGTCTTGTTTGGGCACATATTTGAAAACTTGACTAGGAACCAGGGACACCCTTCACTCAAAGAAGAGAGGAAGGTATTGTCCGAATAAAGAAAGCCAAGTTTATCAAAGAAACATTCTGCAACATTGTCCTCTCGACACAAACTATTTTGTACTTGTGTTCTTGGTCTGCTCTTCACTTCTTAGCTGGTCATTGTTTTTTGGGGCAGTTTATGTGGCATCTCGAAACACATTGCCGTAGTGTTGGTTTCTACGTTGTTCTCTTGGAGGAGTTTGAGAGACTCCATCTGCGTTCTACTCTCTGGAATAGTTTTATAGTCTCTACGGATGGTTAGGAATGCCAGGTGTAATATATGTTGAAAGTGTTTGTTTATTCTTATTTGAGTTCAGCTTTTGACGGAGGTCTATTGGTTACCTAAAAGCCACTGAGTTGGAGGAGGATGAATGAAAGCTAAATGGGCTGTACAATACTTATATATGCTAAATATTTCATTTATTCTGTAATCTGCCGACAGTCTGAAATTGAAAAGTCTGGCAATTGCACGGCCTCTCTTTTGTTCTTGGAATGAGCTGTGGGTTGCTGAAGCAAAGCTTCTGAAAAACTGATTTATGCCAACAGCCACCTTTCAAAAAAACTCAACCTTTCATTAGGACGGAGCTATTGTGTAACTCCCAGACACAATTAACAGTGCCTTTGATATGCAGGGAGCTGCTTTGTATCTGTTCTTTGTGCCAATAGAAGATATAATGGTGCATGTGGAAAAACAATTGAAAGGGGAATCCTAAATGCTGACTTCCACAGTGGAGAGTTACCTACCCAGCTGTCAGATCGCCATGTGTGTGTGTGTGTTTGCACCACTTCCTAAACCCCTCTCAGGACAGGATAAGAAGCAAATGAGAGGGCAGGTCTGAAGGGACTGCTGGGGGAGTGGGAGTTGGGGAGCATGCGGGGCACTGGGGAACAGAAGCAGGAGGACAGATGGGGAAAAAAGAGTGAATAACTAGCCTCCGGGAGAGCTGCCAGGGCCCCATGAAAACACTGTCCTGAGGAACAGTCCCAGCTGTAAATCCCAGAGCAGCTCCAAGCAGCAGCGGCAGAATCCGTCCGAAGGAATCCCCCATTAGTCCGGGACAGTGGAACGTTGTGCCCAGGCCTTATCCCTCCTTGCCCTGGGCTGATGTGCTGCTACTCCATTGACTGTGATGACGTCTGCCTACAGGTGCCCATAGCACCGGATCCCAGCCCTCACTCTTCCCCGTAAGCTGCTCTGGAGCCATCTAAATGGCAGCTGGGTATCTCCGATGTGCACGGGGGGTGGGACCAGTGCAGCCCCGCATCTCCCAGCAAAGCCCTGGCCGTAGTGTTGGGTAAGAAACGCCTTCTGCTGTAAACTCTTTCTGCCTTTAACAACATTCTTGCATCTTTTCTTTTACCCGCCTGTAAATATGATTCAGCAACCGCAGAACCAGTTCGAACCAAGGACGCCCAAGAGACTACCAGACTAGTCTCTTGCACAAAGTTTTCCACTGCCTGTTTTAAACCTATACATACTGCTGTGTGAAACTGTGGTAGAGAAATCTTCCCTTCACTCTTTACCTAGGGTAAGGATGAGGGTCTCTCATACAAGACCAAATAACTACAACCTGCTTCCCAGCTTAAGTTAAACCTTTCACCCCCAAAACCCACACTCTACCAGTTGGGAAATTGGGGTACCCAAGCTGCCACCATCCGGGTGAATCTCCAAGACCCTGGAGGGGGGCACCCGGATGCCCCCAAACCCCCTCTCCCTCTGAGAGATGGGGACACTCAAATGTTGTTTCATCCCCCCTCATCCTTCATCCCCCCCTCATTCTTGTCCCGGGAGGGATAAGATGTCACGTTACTGGAATTATTTGGGATCATATAGATCATTGGAGCAAACAAGGTCCTATAGTGACACCAAATCTTATGTGAAGGGGGTCATGACAGATGTCTATGACCAGGTTATGGAAGGCTGAGTATGAATATGCCATTGATATGTGTGTATCTTTTTTGGAACTAAAGTTATGAATATTGGATATATGGTGCCTGTACTTCAAACTGATGCTTAGCTGCTGAGTGAAATCTCAGACAAGCTGTTGTTAACTTGGCTGGCCTGGCTGATAGGCCGTTAAGGGACATCAACTAAACAATGGACTTTGTAAATGCCTGTTCACACCCGAGCTTCTCTTGGAATGTCAACTGCCTGGTCAGAAACTGAATCGTGGAAAGTCCGGTGATTGGACCATGTGGCTATGGACCTCCATTTTGCAACCGGACTCTGCATAAGAAGGAGGAGGAAGTCTATAAAACCTGGGAGACACGTCCTCCATTTTGTCTTCTACCTCCAGCCTGCCTTGCTTCCAGCTCTAAATGGACTTTGCTACACAGGTGAACTCTGGCCAAAGGTGCTGACCCATCCCGGGAGGGGATGCTTTCTAAAGACTTTAATTTAAACCTGCAGCTTATTCTACCTTTGCTGCAAGCCTGAACCAAGAGATGTGCCATTACTGCATGTAATTGATTTCTTTTAACCATTCCTAACCCTCACCTATACCTTTTTCCTTGTATAATAAACCTTTAGATTTTAGATGCTAAAGGATTGGCAACAGCGTGATTTGTGGGAAGATCTGACTTGTATATTGACCTGGGTCTGGGGCCTGATTCTTTGGAATTGGGGAGAACCGTTTTCTTTATTTGGGGTATTGGTTTTCATAACCATTGATCCCCAGGACAGGTGGCTGCTGGTGGTGATACTGGGAACCTGGAGTGTCTAAGGGAATTGCTTGAGTGACTTGTGGTTAGCCAGTGGGGCAAAACCAAAGTCTTTTCTGTTTGGCTGGTTTGGTTTACCTTAGTGTGGAAAAACCCCAGCTTTGGGCTGTAGTTGCCCCTTTGGAATCAATCTGTCCCGATCTGACACTCACAGTTGGATCCCACCAGGAACAGCACCGTCACATGAGATACAATCTCCGAGCTGCAGCCCTTCTCTCCTGCCTTCAGGGGAGAGCCTCAACCCACCAGTTCACGCCGTGAGCCTGCCTCTCAGATACCCAGGCTCACTAGCCATGAGCTGCCCAATCCAAGGCTAGGATTCCTTTATGAAAATAACCAAACACTTCTTATAACAAAAAAAAGGTTTAATAAAGAAAAGAGAAAACTTACACTAAGACCACTTTACAGATATAAAGCTTCCTACCCCCTCCCTCTGGAAAGGCTAGTGACACTTTAATCAGGTACAAAAGCTTATGAAAATTAAGATGCTACTCACAAATCAGCTACTTATGAATATAGGAAGGAAAAAATAGAAGAGTTGCTCCCCATATCTAGAGAACGAAGAAAAGGGGGTCTGGCCCCAAGCTGGGACGGGGGATGGGGCTCTCTCGTGGGATGGGGCTTCTACGTCACCCTCTCTTAGGTAAAGTTAACCCCATACAGGCAAAACAACATTCCACACTTATGACAGAAACTAATAAAGTTGCCGTATGCCTCCAACGCTATAAGCCTGAGGGGGGGGGGGTGCCCTTTGATCAAAATTACCTGGGGTCAGTGTGTTTCTTACTTGGTCTCTGACAGTTTTGAGCTTTAATCCGACTCTGCAGTACCCGGGTGTGGAAAGGTGAGTAGGACCAGCTAATGTTTACCTAACAGTAGCATGCTGTTCTTGGGGATCCCAGATGGCATAAGTGTTCCAGGCAGTTGCTACCCACCAGTGTAACTCAGAGCAGCCCTGAGGCTGCTTTAATTGATGTGGGGCCTGGGGGATGTGCTGCCACCTGAGTCTCCTTCACCCTGTCCTACAGTCATGATGGAGCTAGGCCAGACCTGGGGTCGGGGCCGCTGACTCCAGAAACCTGGCCCGTCTCACTCCATGGTTCTGCAGGCAAAGGTTACTGTGACTGCGTCTGGGTTCCTGTTCAAAGGGGCATTTTCCCTTTCAGTCCTCCTATGCTGCCCTTCATCAGGAGCTGAGGAGGGAATTGCTGCCTGGCTCCCAGGCGCACCGCCTGTGCCCAGCTCCCACCTCAGAGTGCAGGGTCTGCAAGGGGCACTGTTCACCCCTAGGTCAGGGGAGGAGGGAGGGAAGATGCAGACAAGCCTGTGGGCAGGAGATCTGGGCAGTTACAGCCACCCTGGGAGGGACAAGAAAGGTGGGCTGGGAAGGTGGAGCAGTCCGGGCGGCTGCTCCTCCCCTGGCCCAGCTGGGGGTTTTGCCCCAGTGCAGTGGAGTAAAGCCGGTGTTGCAGGATCGGGTCCTTGATCCCAGCCCAGTATGTCTAGAGCCCGGACAGGTCCGAGATCCTGGCTCTGCGGGTGCCTCCTGCGTTCTGAGGCCGGGGCTCACATTCGCTGTTTTCCAGACTCTCCCATGGAAAAGGAAAGGTCTTTTTTTAGCTGTAACAGCTGGGCCCCTGGGCCCTGGAGCAGTTGCCTCACTCAGCTCACATCCGCGGTGGCTCTAGTTTAACCTGTCACTGTAGCTGAACAAGAATTCATGCCCTGTCGTTTCTCATCGCTGAGGGCCCAGCTCCAGGCCACTCTGGGTCATGAATATGTCGAACTACAACAAGGGACTTCATTGGAATTTCACTCACAGACTAGGCCCTGCTGAGCCCTGAGTGTTTTGTTTACAAGGGCTAAAGCACTCATTGTGGATATTTCTATCTAGGAGCTATAACAACACACTTCAGAGCCTCCCGTGCAGGCAGCCTGGGAGATGAGAAAGCACAAGTGGCTCCTCCTCTCACAGGCCAGACTTGTAAATACACTGGAGAATAAAACAGCAAATAAACAAACATATCAAAAAGTCATTCCAAGAGGTCCCGTTAAGTCAAACTGCTCCCTGAAAGTCCCATTGGCTCACTCCATGGTCCAAGAACGTTACATTCCACCTCTGTGCACAGAATCCATGGGGGAAAACTCCCGAGCAGAGGGGATCATATGGTAGGGGTACCAACCCCGAGCAGTAGGAATGCAAGTCTCTGAGCAGGGCTGGCCTCCTGCTCAGGACAGGATATCAAGTGCGCAGTGCTGAGGGAGATCAACAAAACAACTAAGTCTAAAAATCAGCAGAAATGGAAACCCTCCAGATCGCCACTAAGTAACAGCGACCCCAACAGAATATCCTGGCGAGCAGGAAGGTACCACGCACCCGTGGCCGTCAGCCCTCGCCAGAAGAGAAGGGGTGGATTAAAGAGGAAGCTAGTGACCCTGGCCCTAAAGTGTGAGGCAGACATGAAAAGTGTGAGGCTCCGCATGGCAGCCGGTTAAGTGACTGACGAGTCAGATGGAAGACAGAACATAAATAAAACTCCAGGTAGGGTTAGACGACAAGCTGCAGTAGGTTGTGTGAGCCAGACAGGCGCCCTTGTGAAAATGGAAATTGAACCCAAGTGAAGCCAATCGATTCAGAGATTCTGAGGCCAGAAAGGACAATGGTGATGATCGAGTCTGACCTCCTGTGTAGCACAGGCCATGGGACTCCCAGAAATCATCCCTGGTTCAACCCAACAGATCTCTTAGACTGGATCAGAGACAAAACAGAGACTGGGGTGAGTGATCAGTTCATTGAGGCAAATGGATCCATGTTGGACGTGGGGGTGGGGGCTGTGTGTTAGTGACCCGCAGAAGGGGGAGTTGAGACGATTACTGACGGCCACACCTGTGCCCAGCTCCCCAGCCAGCCTCCCTCAGATGCTTCCACTTCTTTTATCCCAGGGGTGGGGTAACCGCCCCCCCCCAGCCATGAAGGACTGAAGAGGGAACGCTGAGTTGGTGTCACTGTGTGGGGTGGAGACACGCTCAAGGAGATGTGCAAGGGAACCTCTCTTTAACGTGTAACGCACAACTTGAGTAACCTGGCGACAATGTCTGCTTTGATTAGCACCTGGACAGAGCGATGTCTCTCCAGCAGTGACTGGCACAGGGACCAGCGCACTCGTCTGGAGCAGATCCATCACTTCCCGGGCTCCAAACCTGACAGGCTGCTCAGACATTAATTAGAACCCGCATCCCATTAACTCCCAGGTGCAAGTTTGCCTTGGCATATTGAGAATGTGCCCAAAACTAGTCATCGTATCACCAGTTATGATTCTCGAGGCGTCTGCAACATAAAAAAATAAAAAATGCCTCTAGAATTGCAGAGTTGAAAATAATGCAGAAAGACATAACCCACTACAAACTCACCCTGATCTCTTCCATGTGTGCTCAGCATGCCCTGTCCTTTGTGGCTAGTCTGGACACTGGATCATCAGGTTATGCCCTCAGACAGCTGTGCTTCCCTTTGCCTCTTTAGCCAACCATACTAACAGTGGCCCTGCGTGGAGATGGGCAAGTATCCGCTGAGCCAGCTGGTAGTCTAGTGCAGCTCCTATAGGTAGGCAATAAGGGATTTCTAGGACCCCAATATCATTGAGATCAGTGTACAAGAGGAGTATGTTCATAGATAGAAATTGTTTCCAATGAATATACCCATAAGTCCTGTTAAAAGCAGCAGACAGAGGGAGTCTTATGGCTGATAAAGCCCCACCTCCGCTACCTGTGGGATACTGGGGTTGGTTCCCATTTCACGTAGTGGTTTTCACCGTACTAACTCCATGTTCTTATCCATAAACTTTAAGACCAAAAGGGACCATCATGATCATCTAGTCTCACCTCCTGCCCATTGCAGGCCACAGAATCTTGCCTGCCCACTCCTGAAACAGAACTGTAACCTCTGGCTGAGTTACGGATGTGCTCAAGTCATGATCTAAATACTTCAAGTTACAGAGAAACCACCGTTCCCAGAGAGTAGTGATCAGTGGTTCACAGTCGTGCTGGAAGGGCAGAACGAGCGGGGTCCCGCAGGGATCAGTTCTGGTCCAGTTCTGTTCAATATCTTCATCAGTGATTTAGATAATGGCATAGAGAGTTCTACTCTGCTCTGCTCCACACTGATTAGGCCTCAACTGGAGTATTGTGTCCAGTTCTGGGTGCCACATTTCAGGAAAGATGTGGACAAATTGAGAAAGTCCAGAGAAGAGCAACAAAAATGATTAAAGGTCTAGAAAACATGAGCTATGGGGAAAAAATTGGGTTAGTGTGGAAAAGAGAAGAGTGAGGAAGGAGTAATGTGCAGGCTCTAGGGGAAGGCACAGAAGTCTACGAGTCAACACGGGCTGTTAGCTCCAGCAGGCTTGTCGTGCAGTTCTGGCTGAGTCATGTCACCTCTGTATGGTGGGGATTTCTCAGATTCCCCACCTCTGTGGTCAGGAGTGACCTTTCAGGGATCACTTAGTCCACATTGGCCAATCTACCTGCAGTCACGGCCTTTTTTGGGGGTAGTGCCTGTCTCTTGTGGGCAACCTCCTTTGGTTGGTTAGGTGTAAGCAATAGGCCATAGAACTTCACTCAGTTTATTCCTGGCTGAAACATCCAATCTGTATTTAAAATTGCCATTGCTGGAGAATTTGCCCAAGCCTGAGCTAAAGATATTAAGCTCCTTGAGTCTATCACCAGAAGGCAGGTTTTCCAATCATTTCATCATTCTCATGGCTCCTCTCTGAACGCTTCCCAGTTTATCAACATCCATCTTGAACTGCGGGCACCAGAATTGGATGCAGTATACCAGCAGTAGTCATCAAATGCAGTGCCAAATGCAGAGGTAAAATAACCTCTCTATTCCAACTTGATATTATCCTGTTTGTGTATCTCAGGATCACACTAGCCCTTTTGGCCACATACTGGGAGCTCATGTTCACATGATTATCCAGCATGACCCCAAATCTTTCTCAGAGTTACGGCTTCCTCGGATAGAGTCACCCATCATGTAAGTATGACCTGTGCTGTTTGTTCCTAGACTTATTCATTTATATTTGGCCACACTAACACTCACATTGCTTGCTTGCACCCAGTTTAGGAAGCAATCGAGATCACGCTCTATTAGTGGTGTGTCCTCTTTGTTATTTGTCAGGTCCCCAGTCCTTGTGTCATCTTCACACTTTATCAGTGATAATTTTGTTTTCTTTCAGGTCATTGATAAAAACATTAAATAGACCAGGGCCAAGAACAGATCCTTGCAGGACACCATTCGAAACACACCCATTCAATGACAATCCCCCATTCACAATTACATTTTGAGACCTATCAGTTAGCCAGCTTTTAATCCACTTAATATGTACCCTGTTGATTGTTATCATTCTAGTTCTTTAATCAGTGTAGTGCAATTGCAAGTCTTTAAAATGTCTAAATATATTACATGACAGCTATTGCCTTTATCCTCCAAACTTCTAATCTCATCAGAAAAAAAATCAGATTCATGGGACAGGATCAATTTTCCATGGACTCATTTCAATTGGAATTAATTATATTACCCTTTTGTGATTTATTTGTATCAATCAAACCCTGTATCAGCAGTTCCATTATTTTGCCCGAAATCAATGTCAGGCTAACAGGCCTATAATTACCTGGATCAGGTCTCAAATGTTCCGCACATGCATATTTATGATGCGAGACATCAGAGAACACAAATGCAAGTGACAATATCTGTGAAAACACATGACACACGGGGAAGACGGGCTAAAACTGACAGCCCAGAAGGCTCACCATACCACTGGACTGTGTAAGGAGAACTCTGATTTCAACACGTGTTCTCTGAATACATCTCCAGGGACACTGGTTCCTAAAGGCTGCAGGTGCAACTCTAAATTCTCTGTCAGTACCTCCCATCCGATGATAATGACGCCCATCAACATTTACTTGCTAGTTTGTCTTGTTGAGGGTTTCGTAGATTGCGAGGGAGGGGGGAAGGTGTCCATTGTGCCTTGACATAAGAGAAGAATGTGAAACCAAATAGGTTCCTGCAGTGAGCTTTCCTGGGCTGCAAGGCTCCAGGAGGCCATGTGCCACCTTCGGGAACACTTGCCCAAGTCAGAAACCAAGAGCCTGTTTCTCCCCCAGCCCTGCTTGGGTACGTGAGGAGTAGCTCTGGAGAGACCAGCTACAGAAAAGGACCGAGGGGTTGCAGTGGATGAGAAGCTGGATATGAGTCAACGGTGTGCTCTTGTTGCCAAGTAGGCTAACGGCATTTGGGGCTGTATAAGTAGGGGCACTGCCAGCAGATCGAGGGACATGATCATTCCCCTCTATTCGACACTGGTGAGGCCTCATCTGGAGTACTGTGTCCAGTTTTGGGGCCCACACTACAAGAAGGTTATGGAAAAATTGGAGAGAGTCCAGAGAAGGGCAACAAAAGTGATTAGGGGTCTGGAGCACATGACTTATGAGGAGAGGCTGAGAGAACTGGGATTGTTTAGTCTACAGAAGAGAAGACTGAGGGGGGATTTGATAGCTGCTTTCAACTACCTGAAACGAGGTTCCAAAGAGGATGAATCTAGACTGTTCTCAGTGGTAGCAGATGACAGAACAAGGAGTAATGGTCTCAAGTTGCAGTTGGGAAGGTTTAGGTTGGATATTATTAAAAACCTTTTCACTAGGAGGGTGGTGAAGCACTGGAATGGGTTCCCTAGGGAGGTGGTGGAATCTCCTTCCTTAGAGGTTTTTAAGGTCAGGCTTGACAAAGCCCTGGCTGGAATGATTTAGTTGGGGATTGGTCCCGCTTTGAGCAGGGGGTTGGACTAGATACCTCCTGAGGTCTCTTCCAACTCTAATATTCTATTATTCTATGATTCTAAGGGATAGAAAGCAAATAAGGAAGTGTTCTTTACCCTCTTCATATAACAGAAGAACTGGGGGTCACCCAATGAAATTAATAGGCAGCACGTAAGGGAAGTACTTCGGCACATAACACATAGTCAACCTGTGGAACTCATTGCCAAGGGATGCTGTGAAGGCCAAAAGTATAACTGGGTCCAAAAAAAGTTAGGTGAGCTCATGGAGGATAGGTCCATTTCTGGTTGTTAGCTAAGATAGTCAGGCATGCACACCCATACTCAGGGTGTCCCTAAATATCTGACTGCCAGACGTTAGGATGAAAGGGGATGGGTCACTCAATGATTTTCCTGTTCTGTTCATTCCCTCTGAAGAATCTGGAACCAGCCAGCACTGGAAGACAGGATACTGGGCTAGATGGACCCTTGGTTTGACCCAGTAAATGTATTTATGTGTATGGCAATGCAGTTTTTTCATATGCTCTGTGGAGATGTATTTCATACTGTTAAAATAGTATTTGTTCAGTAATATTTTACATGCTCATAAACACATAATGGGACCTTGTTCCTCAGTCTAACTGTATACATAATGAACATTGCAACACATTTATTGACCAGGAGATAAATAGGTGATTACTTGCACTCAGCTCTGATTAATGGGACTGGTAAGTGAGCTCTGTTCCCAGAACCTTTTCTAGCGATGCTATAAATCACAGCAGCTCCTGAGTGACCTAGTGGAACTGTAGCCAGGCAAGACAAGAACGGATTTGAAAGAATGAACTGGGTGTGAACTGGAAGGTGCTGCTAAAGCTGCATGGAGCAGGTGGCTGGGTGAGGTAGACACCTTCTCGGGGGTTCTGCTCTATGAACCGGGCTCCTCGCCCACATGAGCACAGGTCCGGCCATACCCCCTTCCCACCGCTGAGCTGTCTGTAAACACCAGGCGGCCGGGTTCCTTTCCCTGCCTCTGCTCAGTGAAGCGCCCCCTCCCCAGCGGGCTAGCCGGCCCTTCTTTAGGCTCCGAGTCTGGTGATTCTTTGCTGGGGCCAGTGACCACAGCTGAAGGAGAAAGGTGACATCCTTCTTGGGTTGAGCTCCCACGTCCCTCTGCTGCCTGGCTCCCAGGGGTCTCCTGGCTCCCAGGGGCACCAGACAGCCTGCCCAACCCGGCCCAGGGCCCTTCCCCCTGCAGGCTCCAGCAGGATCCCTGTGACCCTGGGAGAGAGGTTAACGTGGCTGGGAGCGGGATGGTTGCAGAGGCCTGGCTGCCCCACCGTGAGAGGCTGCTCATGCTTCAGAGTTTCACCCCATGGAAAGCCCAGGGAGAGGCAGTTAATGCTCCTATGCTGTCTACAAGCCACCATCGCGCTGCCCACTGATAGAGGCCACGGCCTGGGTGGGGCTAGCAGCCTTGCCCCTTGAGATCCCTAAGTCCAGCTCTGCGTCCCTGCCAGTGCTCCCGGCTCCTCAGACTCTGCTTAGCACTTTCAGGGGCTCCTGCCAGCCGTTAACATGCACGATCTCCATCTCGCCCTGGCACAGCGGCAGCCTTGGCAGGCAGGTCACCATCCAGGCTGGTGAGATTCCAAACAGATCCGCTACCAGAGCAAACCTGCAATTAGAGCAAGCAGCTGCCGACGCGGAAATAATCTGGGGCAGGCTCCTTAGCACTCCAGAAAGCGTCTCTGCTAATGACATCAGGAAAAAGTCCAGCCAAATATTGGGAAAAGGTACAGGAAGAATTGAATGCACCATTTTCTACAATCAAAGACAAGCAGGCGAAAGGAAGCTGGAGAGTTTATGTCTTTACAATGAGTATTAAGTGAAAGAACTTTTCTAATCAGTGTAATTTTTTTAAATTTCTTCATAGAAATTACACTAGTGCTCTATAATCAATCGTTTTAGAACATGACCCCATTATAAGGAATATATAGGCTACATTTCTTATATAATTACTGCTGAGGAAAAGCTCATGAACACGTCCAGGAAATGAAAAATTCATAGAATCATAGCATATCAGGGTTGGAAGGGACCTCCGGAGATCATCTAGTCCAACCCCCCTGCTCAAAGCAGGATCAAAACCCCAATTAAATCATCCAACACATTTTTACCCCATATCCCTAAATGGTCCCCTCAAGGACTGAACTCAAAGCCCTGGGTTTAGAGGCAAATGCACAAACCACTGAGCTATCCACTGAAACAGAGAGGAAAAACAACAGCTAATTTTGAATTGAACTCCAAACACCTGATCAGCGCTATGATCATCAAAGAGATAGTGGCTGGTTGGCTCTGTTTTATGTCTACTCTAGACGATATATTCTTAATGGATTTTGGACTCATTAGAAACTCACTATGGAAAACAGGTGCGTCAAATGCTTCAGTTGATCAGTCAGACAACTTGCTCTCATTGTTCCGGAGAATATCACTCCTCATTCCATGTTAGTGGGAGCAAACGTCAGCTTTGGCAGGAACTCTGAGATGGCCACCAAGCCTGGACCTCAGGAAAGTGGTCTGAACCCTTGATCTATTCAAATGTATCAGCTAGAACATTACTGAGAGGAAGTGAAGCCTCCGCTGTCCCTAGCTCCATAAGCCGGCTCTATTATCGGCGTGTTCGGGGCAGACACAGGAAGCTCTGGGCTCTGTGCATGGTGACAAATGGCTGGTTTTGTTTATCAGCCAGGTATTTAGTTTTGTGCTGATGCCCTTGCTCAGAACAAGGCTGCAGTGACAGCCCATTGTAGGAAGAGTAAATGCTTTCCCAGGGTTCGGTCACTCCTGTAGTAAGATGAGGCCTTGAAACATTAACCCCTGTATCAGAGGCCTAGGATGAGGCCTGAGGCCTGAGCTAAAGTGATGGTCAAGACTTTGCTAACATAAAGCAAAGTTAAGCTGTAAACTAGAGGCAGGCCCTGCTCACAGAAGTTGGCAAGGAAAGGGCTGAGTCTGCAAAAGTGCACAAACCTCAGAGGTACCAGAACACTTGTACACTCCATACAGATAACAAGAAACAGGCCGACCCATCCTAAAGACAGGGGCGAAAGGGTAATAGGATGGGTTTTGCTCATATCAGCATGTACAAGGTGAGAGGTGCCATCTCTACTTCGTAGAGGGAATGCACCTTGCTATGTAGAGGGGATGCACCTCAATACGTCAGGAGTGATGTATAACTTGTTTGTACCTGTGTATAAGAATACGACTCTGGGGTGGTGTCTTTGTCTGGCAGAGCAGGCAGTGGGAAGTCCTCCACTGACTGAGCTGGTCCATTGTTAGGAGGCACAAATTCGTAGTATGTCTTGTAGAGTCTGTGGGAAACTATCACTGTGCTTCGTTTGACAATAAACCTGGCCCGGGTGCCGTTGTACCTTACTAGAGTCTGTGGTCTTTGGGGGTTCTGCTGGGATTTGCTGGGTCATTGATCTGTGCAGAGCTGGGTCAGGGGGACATGCACGCAGCCGACTGATATCATCATCGAACAAGAGCAGAGCACAACACCAGTAGCTACTGACAACAACTCCCCTTAGCCCTGGCTATTGCAAGGGGCAGTGCCGGATCGCGGGGCCACCTGGCCTGAGGAGAGAGCTCCGTGGGCTCTGCCCCATGCGGCCCCTCCCTGACAGGTCAGTGCTGGTGGGTAAAGCGGAAGGGGCACAGGCTGCCCCCCCCCCCATCCCTTCCTTAGTTGCCACTTGGAGGACAGCAGGGACTCACGCGGCACCAGACAGACATTGCCGAGGGGGGGCGCGTGGAGCCCGGGCCTTGCCTGAGTTCAGGGCAATGACTTTGTCCATCCCCCCATGCTGGCTGCTCTGGGAGCAGGGCACCCCACTGGGGTGACATTCACCCTTCTCCTCACACCCTGCAATGCAACCTGGGATCCCCAGGAGCAAAGGGCGTCCCATGTAGGAGGGGTATCTCTGAGACCTAGCACCTCCCTGCTCTTCTTGGGGCAGTGCAGAGCCCTTGTTCTGGGTGAGCCTTGTTTGCCTAGTTTAACCCTTAGCTCATGTGCGGCTTGGTGGGAGAGCCCACAACGGCAGCTCCCCCTGCCCTGGGGCAGTCACATTCTGTCCTGGGCCAGGCAGCACGGACTCCCTGAGCCACCCGTGCGCATACGTCTCGGCCGAGAGCTCCCAGGGCTCTGCCTGCGAAAAGGCCACTTTGAAAATTCAGACAAACATCCCCTAATATCCAAGTGTGATGTATTGACATGATCTGGGACATTATGGATCATTGGTGCAACCAAGGTCCTGTATTGGCCCCAAATCTTCTGTAAAGCGGGTCATATAAGGTGTCTAAGACCAGGTTGTGGTTTGCTGGTTATGATTATACTATCTGGATGCATGTGTCATTTTTGTACTTAAAGTTATAAATATTGGATCTATATTGTCTGTATCTCAAACTTACGCTATGCTTCTGGCTAACACACCAGACAAGTTGGTGTCAGCTTTTCCTAGCCTGGTTGATGGCCCATTAAGGACCATCAGCTATATCATTGACCCCATTGAAAGCTTGGAAAGCTCCAATCCACATGAGAAGTCTACCTGAGAACGTGCAACATAGCATATGAGTAATGACTGCTTCCTGCACGTCCTGAGTCATGCATGGACATGTGATGTGCCCAAGTGACCCCAAAACTCCATTTTGCTATAATTTTCCAGTAAGAACAAAAAGGATTCTTGCACCTGGAAAAACTATAAAAGGGTAATGAAGCTCCTCCATCTTGTCTTCAATCCTGCTTCTACCTCTGGGGGGACTTTGCTACAAGCTGAAACTTTCAACAAAGGACTGAAGGACCCAACCCAGCTGTGGATGTTTGTACTCCAGAAACTTGATTTAAACCTGCAGTCTATTTCATCACTGCTGCAAGCCTGGACCAAGAAATTTGCCATCACTGTATGTAATTGATTCCATTTAACCAATTCTAGCTCTCACCTAGATCTTTTTCCTTTTATGAATAAACCTTTAGATTTTAGATTCTAACGGGTTGGTAACAGCATGATTTGTGGGTAAGATCTGATTTGTATATTGACCTGGGTCTGGGTCCTTTGGGACTGGGGAGAATCTTTTTTTCTTTATTTGGGGTATTGGTTTTTATAACTATTTGTCCCCAGGACAGGTGGCTGCTGGTGGTGATACTGGGAAGCTGGAGTGTCTAAGGGAATTGCTTGTGTGACTTGTGACTAGCCAGTGGGGCAAAACCAAAGTCTTTTCTGTTTGGCTAGTTTGATTTGCCTTAGAAGTGGAAAAACTCCATCTTTGGGCTGCAACTGCCCTGCTTGAAGCAACTTGTCCTGAACTGGCACTCTCAGTTGGATCCTGCCAGAACCAGCACCTTTATACTGAGTGAAAGCCTTTACTTGCATGGTGTCAGGGTTCCCTCCCCACTCTGAGGTGCTGATGTGGGAACCCACATGAAAGATTCCTTAAGTTTATTTCTAGCAGCTTAGGTTAAAAACTTCCCCAAGGCACAAATCCTTTCCTTGCCTCTGGTATCGCTGCCACCATCAAGTGATTTAGAGAAAAGACCACTTGGAGTTCCTATCCCCCCAAAATATTCCAAACCTCTTCATCCTGCTTTTATGGGGAGACTTGAGAATAATATCCTCATCAATTGGTGCAGGTGAGCATACACCAAACCCCTGGGTTTTGAGGACACTGAAAATCAAGCAGGTTCTTAAAAGGAGTTTTTTTTGGAAAGACAGACAGTCCAGACCCAATATTCATAACTTCAACTACAAAACTGATACACACATATCACTGGCATATTCATAATCAGCAATCTATAACCTGGTCGTAGACACCCATTATGACCCCCTGTACATAAGATTTGGTGCCACTATAGGACTTTGGTTTCACCAATGATCTATACTAGGATCCCAAATTATTTCAGTAACGTGACACTTGCTTACTTGCAATTTTTGTAACCCTAGGTGCTTATTTCAGGCCGGGTTTTACAAGATGGGTTTTCCTGCCCTGGGCCCACTCTGGCTTCAAGAGAGCCAACAAAGAGAGCCCCAAACAAAACCTCCCCCCGTTGCAGGGTCTGCTCAGTCTTCCTCCTTATCTCCCCTGTGCCTTGTGTTCAGGCTGGTGAAATAAGAGTCTTCACACCCTCTTCTGGTCTTTCACGCTCGTGCTTTTATTTACAGTGCGGTCCCTTTTATCCCCAACTGTTATCCCCTTTCTCACCCATTCCAGGGTCTCCGCCCCGAGGCTCCCGTCCTGTAGCGAGGAGACAGTGCTGTGGCCTCCCGTCCCCGCCCAGCCTAGCCTCCCAGCTGCCTTCTGCCCTGGGCTTTTCTCGCCCTCAGTCTCCAGCTCAGGTGCCGCTGTTTAGCTCAGCCTAGTGCAGTGAGACAGCCCGCGGCAGGGCCCGCAGCTGGGCTCCCTGCTGACTGCTCTGAGCCAGGGCACCTGGCCGCTCTGCCAAAAAACCGGGCTTAGCCAGGAGCTTAGCAGGGCATTCAAGGGGTTTTTCCCCTGCCACCACCCCCCCCCCAGATTTGAAAGTATCTTCATTCCTTATTGGCCCTTTTGGTCAGGTGCCAGCCAGGTTATTTGAGCTTCTTAACCCCTTACAAGTCAGGGGATTCTGTGCCCCTGGCCAGGGGAGATTTGATGTTACTGCAGACATAACGGTTGTTACCCTTCCCTTTATATTTATGACACACGGTCTGAGAGCTGCTTCTCTGGGACCAGTTCTAACTGGGAATTACTCACAGCTCCTGGGCCCTGGTCCTCCTCTGTCCCACCACCGGCTCTGTGGAAAGGAAGGGAGTTCTGCCAACAGAAACGTGGCAAACCCCACAGAAGGATCGGGCCTTTTTCCGCCTGGCAGACTCCAACTGTTGAGTGCGCGCGGCGCTGCAGACTGAGTGGGAGCCGCGCACTCACTAACAAGTAAAGGCAGCCCCTTCCCTGAGCCCTTTGCAACCCAGGGCTCCCATCCTGCGAAGTGGAACCTCGCGCCCATGCCAATCCCTGTCCAAGTCCCAGGGGACATGCGATAGGAGAAGGCCCAGGGAGAGACAGCCGCCACGAGGAGTGGAGGAAGGGAAGTTCCAATCTGTAAGGTCTTGGGCAGAGCTGGATGGAGACAGGAATTCCATTCATGGAGGAGTTCGATCATTTGAAATCTGGTTTTGTTCTGATCCAGATTGAAACCCAAATATTGCAGAATTCTCTGCAAAAGGGAACGGAGCCCTGGGCAACCTGCCAGGCCAGCTGTCTGGATCCACAGACCCTGCCTGATGCGGGGGCAGTCCGTCTACCCAGCTGCTCCAGAACTGCCGTCCGTGCAAGGCTTAGCCTCCCTCCTCCCCTCTGGAGCCCCCCGGGGGGCTGCCCACCGGCCTGGCAGATGAGCTGGCAGGAAGCCAGGCAGAGTTCTGGGACGTTTGGAGACACCGACCCCTCGCCACAGAACAGCGCGATTTTGCGGAATCAGCTGTTTGCGGCCAGTTCCAGACACGCCTATCCCTGTTTCCCTATTGTTCACCACGTTGGTTTTTACAGGGAGCTGGGGAAAGTGTGGACGTCAGTGTTCGGGGCAGCACAGAGAGCAGGGTCCAGAGAAGGGAATGGGAGGGGGAGAGGGAGGTAACTTGGCCGTGGCCCTCCCTGTGGACAAGCCCCCTGCCCAGCACTGTGCTGACATTCCCACCAGGCACATCGCGTACAGGCGTGTGCAAGGCCCTGCCGCCCTGCAATGGCGACGCTCAGCCCGCTTGGCACAGGCCCTAGGGGCCAGCCAGAGGAGAATCAACCCCCTTGTCTGTGAAGGGGAGGGGTACGCTCATCTCCGGGGCAGGGTGCCAGGCGGTCCCTGCGGTGAGGTCAGAGTTCAGGGGCAGGGGCCAGATGCAGCTGGAGCCAGCGTGGAGCATGTGAAAGGAGGCGGAGCAGACAGGCGAGGGCTGGGGAGCCCGACCCTTCTGAGGAGGGGAAAGGTTGCCATGGCGAGCCGGGATTTGGGGGTTTCCACTTCTTTCTCCTGAAGACAGAAGGAAGAAGGGGGTTTTGTTTGTTTAATCCTGGATGTGTGTCTCCGCTCCCGTGGACATGCAGCTCTGGGGTCAGGGCAAACCGTGATGAGAGCTGTTCTTCTCCCTGGTTCCCCTGCGTTCTCTTTGGCTGACTGGTCCTAAGGCGTCTGAGGGACGGGTCCCGTGGGCAGAGGCACGTCTGGCTGGTGTTGAGAGGACACTAGCGGAAAGCAGGCTGCTGATCTGATGGCCTGGTGGGTGCTAACAAGAGCGCCGTCAGGATTTGTTATGCTCCTGCGGAGAAGGGAAGTGCCGAAATATAGCAAGAGAATTTCTGAGCCCCCAGGTCCCAGCTGCATTGTCATCTGGGGTTATGGCTCAGTGTGTGAAGGAAGGGAAATGAAGCTAGTGAAGCACGTTCCCTTGCGGCACCTGTGTCACTGCTCCTGGGGTGGACTGGCGAGGGTACAATATACGGGCACTTTCTGACAGGTGTCCAAGAGCACAGGCAGCTCAGGTGCAGGGGCTATTTGTACAGCACTGTTTGTGGGCCCCGAAACTGGACACAGGACTCCAGATGAGGCCTCACCAATGTCGAATAGAGGGGAACGATCACGTCCCTCGATCTGCTGGCAATGCCCCTACTTATACAGCCCAAAATGCCATTAGCCTCCTTGGCAACAAGGGCACACTGCTGACTCATGTCCAGCTTCTCATCCACTGTAACCTCTAGGTCCTTTTCTGCAGAACTGCTGCCTAGTTTCAAAGTTTCTGGAGGTTAAATTTCCCACTCAAATAGCTCTTGCATTAATGAGAGCAGAGCAGTCAGGACAGAAATAAACTCCCTTTTGTTGTTCTGATTGACTCTCTTAGCTTTGCATTCATAAAGAATAGCTCTGCTTCTTGGGGACAAGATGTGACTTCCTAAGTAAACATGTCAACTGGTAAGAGTGCTTTATATTGTGAAGTCTTATGACTGATAGAAACAGCTGTCATATGTGGGGTAATTTTAACAAATGGCTTGCCTGGAGTATTCATTAGCAGACAAATAAGCAATCCTGTATCAGAGCACCTGAGCTCTTTAATTGTGCAAGCTCTGGCCAGTTTGCTAGGAATCCAGCACTGACTAACTGTGCAGACCGTGCATTCAAATGCTCTCTTGCTTACAACATTTTAATTAAAGGAAGGTTCAGCGAAGAAATCTCATCTTCACAGGTGTCAGTCATCTATGAAATCCCCAGCTTGTGTTCAGTGCAAATTCATTAAACACATCTACGCAGGGGAAAGGTGCAGGGAAATAGAGGAGTTCTCTGGTGGTTTGAGGAAAAGAAGTTTTAGTGTGTGCCCCCCCCCCCCCCCTTCCCGGTTTTTCTTTGTGCCCTTTGCTTCCCATGCTCTGTACTAAGAAGAAGAGAACAGGCTGTAGTTTCATGCAAAATGCAACAGGTGCAAACAGCTCTCCAGCCTAGCAGACAAAGGCATCATAAGATGCAAGAGTGGAAGTTCAAGCCTGGAAAATTCAGACTGGAATCGAGAAACCAGTTGTTAATGGTGAAGGTAATTAACAATTGGAACAATTTACCCAGGGTTGTGGGGGATTGTCCATCATTAGAATGCTTTTAACTCAAGACTGGCTGTTTTTCTAAAAGCCTTGCTCTCCTTCAAACAGGAATTAATTCAGGGAAGTTCTCTGGCCTGTATTATACAGGAGGTCAGCCCTAGATGATCACCGTGGTCTTGTCTGGCCTTGGAATCTCTGACTGTATTAGAGGTGAGTTTTTATTTCCCCTCCTGGGTAGTTTGATGCTCCAGCAAGGGTGAAGTCTCCCACGGTCAGAGAGAAAGGGGAATTCAGACAGGGGAACCATGAACACACACAGTACTGGTCAATTTCAGAAGTAGCTCAGGAATCATTCATTATCCTTCAGGCTGTTTTTAGCTAGGTCGGCTGACATCATTCAAGTGGCTGAGGGCTCTAAGTTGCTACATTAGATGTGGTTCTGGCTCTAACTAGCTGCAATCCTCTCCTGTCTGGTGCTGCTTGCTCAAGGGATGCAGAGAGAGTGAAGACAGGGCGTGCCTGGAAACCCCCCCCCCCCCAGGTGTGACATCTGACCAGTTAGGAAACTCCAGATGGACAGCAGTACAGTCCCAGGCTCAGAGGGAGGATGGGTCTGGTGAGGACAATGAGGGGAGAAGACTGTTGGGGAAAGTTGTGTGGAACCTTCCTGGTACCGAGAGGGACGTGCAGCCCCCCGGAAAATGCCAAGCAAAAATTGTAGGAAGGCCCATATGTGACATTATTGATGTGAACTGTGACCATATAGATCATTATTGAAACCAAGGACCTATAGTTGCACCAGATCTTGTACAACAAAGATCCAGTGAGGTGTCTATCGAAAGGCGATGACTTGCTGGTTATCATTAGGCTGTCTGTACGCGTGTACCAGTTTTGTAGTTAAAGGTATGAATATTGGCAATGTACTTGTATCTCAATGTGTTTTGCCTCAGTGAAGCATTTGATCAGCTTCTGGAGAAAGGACTATTCTCAGTAAGTGTCCAATGAAGAAACACTTACCCTCTTCCCCCGTACCGTGCTGCCCAGTGCAGTAGTCTGGGAGTTGATCTTGTCTGTGAAGACCAAAGCAAAAAATTCATTGAGTACTTTTTTCAGTCACTAGGTTGCCTCCCTTGTTCAGTAAGGGTCCCACACTTTCCTTGACCTTGTTTCTAACATACCTGTAGAAACCCTTCTTATTACGCTTCACATCCCTTGCTAGCTGCAACTCTGACTGTGCTTAGGCCTTGATTACACCCCTGCATGCTCAAGCAATATTTTCAAACTCCTCCTTAATCATCTCTCCAAGTTTCCACTTTTTGTAAGCTTCTGTTTGCATAATGGGATGCAAAATTTTCAGGTCAAATTAAAGAGACCTGCCTTAAAGGAATTCTCCCAGCACCAGTGTGTGTAACATCACGTGGGTGCAGGACATGATTCAAATCCCCACGGCACCCCAAGAGCAGTCACAGCTTTGAGACAGGGATTGGTTTCTCTTCTCTTATTTCCTATGCCTGGTTTGGGGGGCTTTGTATAAAATGTAACAGAAACTATCACTAAAGACTTAATATCCCCAATCCTGTGGCGCTGCCTCGGCTGACTCCCTCCAGAGAGCAGACTGGGAGTTGTCACATGGCTCTGGGTACTAAGGTAGCAGCAAGACGACCCTCCAAGCAGGGAGCAATAACTGGAGTGAGCGCAAAGACTGTTGAGACATTGTTTCTCATCTCTCCATGTCCACACACCCCATACAAATGCTAGACGAATAATCCACACTCCCTGATCGGAGATAACAAGCTGGCTCAGCTTAATTGGACTAACCTTTTCACCTCCCCCCTGGCTCTTACCTACTTTTCTATAACTGCCTGTATGTGAACACTTCTACTGCCTGCATCCGACGAAGTGGGTATTAGCCCACGAAAGCTCATGCTTCAAAACTTTATAGTTAGTCTTTAAGGTGCCACAGGACTTTGTTACCTCTGCTATTCCAGACTAACACGGCTACCACCCTGATTCAAGACTGTTGAAGTTACTGAAGAATGCTCCGCGGTATCGGAGTCACTTTCCTCATCAGTCAATGGGCAGCTCCATGGGACATGCAGGCACATTGCTCTACTCCTCTTACCATCCCTGTGCTACAAATAACGTCCGAACTGTTGTTATAAATGGGTAAACCCCAGGTCCTTCCTTCTGCTGGGGCCTGAAGCAGAGTTGAGCAAGAGGGCAGGATTCTGTGGGGATCGAAGTGGGTATTAGCCCATGAAAGCTTATGCTTCAATATTTTAGTTCGTCTTTACGGTGCCACAGGACTCTTTGTGGCTTCTGGGGATTGAACTGTCCCTGGACTCGACTGCGTGTGTCCGTTTCTCTCACAGGGGAGTTCCAGTACGTCTGTTATGGACACCCCGGTGGGAGCGATTTGCTTTTTCCACAGATTTATGTCTCTTTATGCCAGGGGTGGGGAACCTTTTTTCTGCGAAGGGCCATTTGGACATTTATAATGTCATTCGCGGGCCGGTCCTCTCCCCCTCCCCCCCCCCCCCGGAGGAAGCCCAGGCTGGCAATGGGAGCTGAGACCCCAGCTGGCAAGGGGCCAGCAGAGGGGAAACCCCAAAGCAGTGGCAGGCGGAGTGCTTAGCCCTGCTCTGCTTTGGGGTTTCCCCCGCCGGCCCCTTGCCAGCCGGGGTCCTGCTGCCTTCCCCAGTCAGCTCCCGCTATCAGCCTGGGTGTTGGGGGTGATCTTCCTTTACCCCCACCCAGCCTCCCCCATCTAACCACCTTCCCTCCCCCACCCCTGCCTGGCCCATCCCACCCAACCTAACCTCCTCCCCCCCCACTCCCAACCCAGCCTCCTGCCCCCCATGCCTGACCCGCCCAGCCCAGCCTCCCCCCCACCAAACATCCTTCCCTCCCGCACCCACCCCATCCAGCCTAGCCTCCTGCCCCCCCTCCCCACCCGCCCAGCCTGGCCTCCCCCCCACCGCCCCCTTGACCGTCAGCTCCCCGCGGCTCCTCCTTACCCCGCCCGGCTAATGGTGGCCATGTGGCACCGGCGGCTCCCCCAGGTGCTTCCCGGCCCCTTCGCCAGACGGGGGCGGCTCCGCGTTCAGCGAAGGGGCCGGGAAGTGCCTGGGGTAGCCGCCGGCCAGGGACGCGCGCTGGCCGGACGGAAGGCTTTGGCGGGCCGTATAAGGCCCGCGGGCCGGAGGTTCCCCACCCCTGCTTTATGCAAATCCAAATGTCTCCAAACCCAGATGTGGTGTTCTGCCCACTCCACGCACACAGATCCCAGGTGGGGGTCATCCCAGCTGACCCCTGGAGTTCTGCACATGGCCTGCATCCAAAATCTAGTAGCCAAAATCTGCCGGGAGTCTTACCCCCCTGTGCAGCTACTTTAGGGTGAGTCCAAATCTCAAATTAAAGAGCTAGTGACTGAACTGCCTCTAGACAGCCATGAGTGACTTCCACGCAGTAATCCCAGATCAGACTTTGCCTTCAAGACTCGCTCTTTCCCTCCTTCCTCATTTTTCCACACCCCTCTGTTCTCCGCCTGTCTCACTGGCATGCTCGTCTCTCTAGATGAGGGCTGGCAAGCTGCAAATGTTGTCAGCCAGTGCTTCCTGCAACAGCTGTTCCCATGCACCTCGGCCATGGTCTGCAAGAGCTGCTAGCCCCATCATGGGCCATTCAGGAGTGCCGAGTTCCATGTCCGCCAAACAGATGCCCCTCTTGTGGCCCATGACTTCCACTGAACTCACTGGGGCGGATCACCCCATCCGATTCAAAAGGGAAACTTTTGCATTTTTTCACCCTGTCTGTATTCTATGGAAGGAAGTGTGGGCACGGTAAGGATTTAACAATTCCAGGGAAAGGAAATAATAGAAAAGTAGGTGCAATATTGATTTCTGTGAAAGCTTTTCATTGAATCACAGCGCTAGGTTTATTGATCTTCTATTTTTCTCAGTGTTGAAGCATGGCAGTGAGTGGAACACTTCTCTCTGTCTTACACACATACACACACAGAGTTCTATTTAAAGTGGATTCCAATAATTCTGTATTGTGAAATTACTCTATTAATAAACCCTTTTGTTATTGCTTTAAGGCAGGCTTTGCTGTTTGGTAGCTAGGGATGGGGGGATGTTGTGGAGTCAAAGTTGTGATATTGTGCTATGGGAGCTCCAGGTGGGGGTTAGCTTTTGATGGTAACCACAGAAGCACTCTCTAGTGCTAGAAATAATCAGTCAAACAAGCAATACCTAGAACTGTGAAACTTCGGGAGACCGCTTAATTTCTAGTATTTTTCTGAGTAGGCTGATTTTTCTTTTCAACATTTTTCCATGAAGTTTTAAATCTTTTTGGGTGTTTAATAATCACTGTTCAAACTTTCTTGATTTTGAAAAATCCTACAAAACAAAGATTTGTATTCCCTGAATGGGGAATGGAAGAAAAAAACAATAAACAAATTCAAAACAGAAAAGGAAGGTGAAAAGCCCAAAGGGCTTCAGACAGGATCCCCTTGGCAGAGTCTGTTTCATTCACTCTCTTTGCAGAGCACAGCCCCCTTCTTGTGGCACTCCCGCCCGCACCCATCTCCCTCCTGGTCAATTTCCTTCGCCACTGCCCAGAGCGGGGCTGTCCTGCAGGTAGGGCCTGTCTCTCCGCCGTTCCTCCTGGAGCTGCATGAGCGGGCAATTCGTAACGCTCTCCCTAAGCCAGGAGGTCACCTCCTGGGCACAGGGCTGCAGGTCAGGCCAGCTGCAGGGGCCCCTCCTCCCCCTCATATGAAAATGTGCAAACCGCTCCATGCAGTCAGGCCAGCCCGATGGTCAGGCGAAGCTGCAGCTCTCCGTTGAGTGGAACTGGCATTTGGATGAAACTCTGCAGTTTCTGTTGTTCTTCTTCTGACCCCATGTTGGGCCAGTGACAGGGAGACAGAGGCACAATGACCATTGGTTTGAACAGCTGGACTGTGAGGAATGCAGACTGCCGGGTAACGCTAGGCTGCAGTATTCTGCATGCAGCACCACTAATGGGGAACTACTACCATGCAGTTGTCATGGGGCGATTTCCCCACTGGCCCTGTAAGAGCTGAGCTGGGCCAAGTGGGCCCAATCAGCCAATTCGTCTGCAATCAGGGAGAATTAAGCCTGGGAGGAAAGCCCTGATTAGGGGAAGCTCACTGGTGTGGGACAGGCAGGGCTTAGATAAAGACAGGAGACTGGGCTAGGGGAGGCAATGGGGAGGTATTTGCAGTTGCTCCCTGAGGGAGGAAGGTGTGGTAGAGCCAAGGTGCCCATGGCTACTCCCGGGGAGGAGGGAGCTGAGAGGGTGGCATACGCAGGGCATGAGGAGGGGCAGATGGTGAGGAAGAGGCTCAGAGGAGGCACCAAGGTGCAGGAGTGACCCAAACTGGGCAGCTGTGGAGAGAGCCCCTGAGCTGGGACCCGGTGCAGATGGCAGGGCTGGGTCCTCTACCAGCCAGTGAGGGAGCAGCACCTGGGGCAGTTAATGGGACGGTCTGAGACTGCAGGGGAGCAGGGACTTCGATCCCCATCCCTGGAAGGGGAACCCCCTGTGCGCTGGCTGGAGGCTGCGTCACACCAAGGAGGCTGTGGTTCCTGGAGCGCGAGAGGCCGCAGGCTGAGAGTGGTGGACTGGAACCATTGGAAGAGCAAATCCCCAGAACAACCGGAAGAGGCACCGCCTGTGGTGCCTGCGGTGCCTGTAACTGCTGTTTACATTGTCTGGCCCCGTTCGGGGGAAGGCTGCTCAGTGGTTGATTGATTTGGCAGAACGTGGGTGAATGAATGACTGTAATAGACGGACCAGACGAGGCACTGGTCACTTAACGAGGCCATTAACTGGGCCAGGGACAGGCCCCTCCCTCGACTTGGCTTCCTCAGGTCTGAGCCCTGCTGGAGTCGGGCACCGTAGGTAGCCTCTGCCCTAGCATCTGAAACAGTCTCTCTTCTCCTCTCACGCGCTCCTTGTGTCCCGGGATGGCTCTCGTGTGGGTCCTGTGTTGCCTCTGGCCCTCCTGCTGCAGGCCCTGAGGGGGCCGCAGGCCTGCTGGAGGGAGAGGCGATAGCTCTGGGCTCTGGTCTGTCCTAGGGCGCTGAGCTGCTCGTCGGCTGCGGCGGTTTCGGGGCCTGGGCAGCTTTGGGTGCAGACTGACAGCAGGGCTGGCAGAACCGGTAGAGTGGGGGGCGCTGAGAGCGGTTCAACCAAATGGAGAAAGTCCAGAGAAGAGCAACAAAAATGATTAAAGTTTGAGAAAACGTGACCTGAGGGAAAATTGAAAAAAACAGGTTTGTTTCTTCTGGAGACGAGAAGAGAGGGGGGCATACATTTTTTTCAAGTACTTAAAAGGTTGTTACAAGGAGGAGGGAGAAAAGTTGTTCTTCTTAACCTCTGAGGACAGGACAAGGAGCAAGGGGATTAAATTGCAGTAAGGGCTATTTAAGTTGGAAATCAGAAATTCCTCACTGTCAGGGGGGTGAAGCTCTGGAATAAATTGCCCGGGGAGGTTGTGGAATCTCCATCACTGGGGATTTTGAAGAGCAGGTTGGACAAACACCTGTCAGGGATGGTCTAGATCAGGGGTGGGGAAACGCTTCGGCCCGAGGGCCATGTTGGGGTTAAAAATTGTGCAGAGGTCCGGGTAGGGAAGGCTGTGACTCCCCAAACGGCCTTCCCCTTATCCAACCCTCAGCCACTTCCCGCCCCTTAGAACCCCCGCCCATCCACCCCCCGCCTTGTCCCTTGATCACCCCCTCTGGAGACCCCCCCACACTCTAACTGAACCCTCCACCCTAACCACCCCCACCCGGGACCCCACCACCTAACCCCTCCCCGCCCTTGCTTACCTTACTCAGCTGGGCACTCCTCAATCCAGCCCCCAGCCAGGGAGCGTGGGGCCCAGCGGCTCCCCGCTCTTGGCCCGGCCCCCGGCCAGGGAGCGTGGGGTGGGCCCAGCCCGGGAGCGCGGGGACCTGGGGAACGCCGGCCTGGCCCTTGGGAGCTTGCGGGCCAGATGAAAATGGCTGGCGGGCCACATGTGGACCCCGGGCCATAGTTTGCCCAATCCTGGTCTAGATAATACTTTTTCCTGCCTTGAGTGCAGGGGACTGGACTAGACGACCTCTCGAGGTCCCTTCCAGTTCTGTGGTTCAGTATTCATAAACAAATAGTTTAGTAAAATAGGGGGCAGGAGTGTGTCCCCCTAAATTCCTTCCAGCTGAGTGCAGGCCTAGTCCTGCACTGGGACTAATCCTAATCCTAGGCCTAGGCCTAGTCCTGCACTGTGACTCCCCCAGGCAAACAGTGGAGTCTGCTGAGGCCTTGGTTACACTGGCACTTTATAGCGCTATAAAACCACCAGGAGCGCTATAACTCCCTACCCGTCCACACTGGCAAGGCATGTATTGCGCTATAAACCCACAGTTATACTGTTCCTGGTAATCCTCCCTTCCTTGAGGAATAACCGCTATTGCGCATCCCCTGCGCGTATTATCGCAAGTGTAAACGGGCATTACGCTATAAGTGATCTCTGGCACGCCCCTGAGCCATTTAAGGCAATTGACGTCTCTTCGCTTTGTTTTGAACTCGGCAGGAGGAATGCGGAAGTACCTTTTCAGAGTTTCTCTCTTAACTCAGCAGATAAGCACTGCAAATGTTTACAAAGGGAGCTCTGTGACCGAGAAACTATAGCAGGTTCTGAATTTCAAAGGACACCCACTGACAAGACTCTCAGCCCATAGAAAATCCCCTCGCTCTCTCCATCCGCATACACACAACATGTTCCCCCTCACCCCCCTCGTTTGAAAAGCACGTTGCACCCAGCTGAATGCTGGGATAGCTGCCCATAATGCACCAGTCAGGGACAGCTGTAACCAAAAGCGCTATAATCCTGTAAGTGTAACCGTGGCCTGAGCGTTTCCGTGGAGCTCTGCAGGGGCCAGGCCTGTCCATATCTCCGTGCCGCCGGACTTGGGTCTCCATTCTTAGTCTATTTAGGATGGTTTGGGGATGTTTACTAAGGTAATAACCATACTAATGAATGGGCTGTGCATTAAACACATTGTGCTTTGCTGTGACATATGAGAGGTGACACTTGTCTTTACCAGCTGGCTCGTGAATTCTGGACTTGGAACGAAACCCTATAAACAATGTCTCTGTTCTGTGAATGCAAGGCAGTCACAATCTGCATGCATTTGGCAAGAAAACAGCCCTTTCCCCCCAGGGGGGACTCTTTTGATGTCCCTTTTAACAGCTGGTTTAAAGGTAACTAATTCTGCAGTGAATGTTCTTGCACAAAAGTCCTCTAGATTTGTCTGTTCCTCGCGGTAAGATTCACAGTCTGGGATTTCAGCCGCTCATGTCTTGCTGGGTGGCTCTTAGCCAAGCTGCTTAATCATTTCCTTTAACTTCATTTGAGTTTGAGCAATTTGAAGCTCCTCTGAATCCATCGGAGCTTCCTATTAAGACACCGACTCCTCTCTGTGAGAGATGACTGGTTACAGTAGCTGTAGGCAGACCTCGTGCTGATTAACAAGCCACTTGAAAATAATATGCTCTTTAGCCATTAGAATTATTAACACAGGCTTTGCTTTTCTACCTCGGGGCATTTAACACACTAGGATTTGAAAATGTAGCCAATCAAGAGAATAAAGCTCTTAGCTTATTGAAGCCAACAAACCCACATCAGGCGTCTCAGTAGCAGAAGTGCTGTGCATTTTTCACTCAGGACCCCAGGCAGTTTGGTGTATTAGTGTAAACTTTACAGTTCTGTCTCAATGTCCCCTCTCTCTCTCTCTGCACTAAGACTAAACAGCAAGGGAAGAGGCTGTGTGGGCTATAACCAGTCAGCTGGGCCACAGTCAGACCACTGAACTGAACGACTTTATAGCGCGGTCCCAGCCCCATTACCCAGACATAACAGCCCTCCACTTCCAAATGCTTACAACTGAAGAGTGGCCTCTTTGCCGTTGCTGTTTCCTAGGCTCGTGTGTTTCTATCACTGTGTGAATTTTCAAGTATCCACTTTGAATACTCATGCATTCCTGGTAAGGATTTATGGGGTGTGCACACATTTTTCTGCATGCATTAATTGTCTTTCTGCAGAATGAGGCCTGTAGTATATTGTCTTACAGCTGATCTACAGCGGAAGCTCTCGGACATATCAGACATTGTGCTCCAGTGATTCTGCAGCTAATTTCTAGTGATTTAAAATACATGAAATGAAGCTATAATTATGCTATCCAGTAACAGTATTGCTGCCTCCCAGGTCTGCAGCAGTGTTATCAGAGTGCGAATTAGACGGATGTTAGGCATTACTAATTCACACTTCTTAGTTTGCCTGGTTTTGATGTGCACTTTGCTTAGTAGGAATGTGGATTATTCATTCATATTTCCACTTTGCTTGTTCTTTAATGAGCATTTGGGATGGGGCGAGCGGGGAGGTGGGGAGGGACTTTCAGAGCTGTTCAAGGTGTGGAGAAATGATCTACGATCCAATGCTTTAGAAACAGGCCCGGCAGGATCAGCCCGGTAGGGGCTGTGCTGATGTGTGACCTGGAGGAAGCATTCTGGTGAAAAGTCTATGGAGACTCATCCCGAACCGGCATAGTAGGGAGGGGTGCTGAGTGAAGCTGATAATGGGAAACGCTGATGCAGCAATCAGTTGATAAAGAATTTAAAGACTAAGAATATAGACAATAGCTCTTGTCAAACAAACTGGATTTCATTCTTTGAGGAGATGACAAGTTTGGGTGAAGAAGGCACATAGGTAATATATTTAGATGTTTTTGTAAGTCTTAGAATCACATGACATTCTGATTAAAGAATGAGCCTTACTTGATTTAATGTGCACTTCGATATTGAATAAAAATCCGCTGACTCGTAGATCTCAAACTAGCTGTCAACAAGAAATCCTTGAATTGACGTGCTTCCAGGGGGCTTTGCAGGGTCAGTACTAGGCCCTGTTCTACCCAACTTTTCCATTAATGATCAGTAAGTCAATATAAAATCACTGCAGATAAAATTGGTGGATGACCCAAAGATTGGCAGTGTTAAAATACTAAACTGTAGATGATGCAGATGATACTAAACTGCTCAAGATAGTTAAGACCAAAGCAGACTGAAGAACTTCAAAAAGATCTCACAAAACTAAGTAATTGGCAACAAAATGGCAAATTAAATTTCATGTGGATAAAGTAATGCACATTGAATAAAATAACCCCAACTATACAAACAATATGATTGGGGGCTAATTTAGCTACAGCTAATCAGGAAAAAGATCATGAAGTCATGGTGGATAGTTCTCTAAAGACATCCATGCAGTGTGCAGCTGCAGTCAAAAAAGCAAACCAGATGCTTGGAATCATTTAAAAAGGGACAGAGAATATTTTATTGCACTTATACAAATCCATGGTGCACCCACATCTCGAATACTGCATACAAATGTGGTCTTCTCATCTCAAACGGGATATACTGGCATTAGAAAAGGTTCAGAGAAGGGAAGCTAAAATGATTAGGGGCTTTGAACAGATCCTATATGAGGAGAGACTAAAAAGGCTAGGACTTTTCAGCTTGAAAAAGAGGAGACTAAGGAGGGGATATGACAAATGTATATAAAATCCTGGGTGTTGTGGAGAAAGTGAATAAGGAAAAGTTATTTACTTGTTCCCATAATAAAAGAACTAGGGGCCACCCAATGAAATTAGTGGGCAGCAGGTTTAAAACAAATAAAAGGAAGTTCTTCTTCACGCAGCGCACAGTCAACCTGTGGAACTCCTTGCCTCAGGAGCTTGTGAAGGCTAGGACTAGAACAGGGTTTAAAAGAGAGCTGGATCAATTCATGGCTATTAGCCAGGATGGGTAAGGAATGGTGTCCCTAGCCGCTGTTTGTCACAGGAGGGTGATGGATGGAAGCAGAGCGATCACTTGATCATTACCTGTTAGTTGCTCCAGAGGGAGTGAACCTGGCATTGGCCACTGAGGGTAGACAGGATACTGGGCTGGATGGACCTTTGGTCTGACACAGTACGGCCGTTCTTGTGCTCTTAAATAATGAGGAGGACTTGGCAGCATTGCAGAGGAATCTGGATTGTTTAGTTAACTGGTCCCGTTCAGACAATGCGTTCTAATCCAGTGAAATGTAAAATGAGACCTCTAGGAACAGGGAACGCCAGCCATACCTACAGAATGGGAGACTGTAAGGCAGGGGACAGCCGTGATTTCTAGGACTCTGAACTCACGGGTCATAGTGGACAAGTAACACAACGAGCTCCTGGGCCATGCTGTGGCAAAGACTAATGCTGTCTTTGGAGTATTAGTGAGCATGAGTAGCCAGAAGATTTTTGCCCCTGTGTATTGCATTGCTTAGGCAGATCCTGGAATACTTGATTGTGCTGGTGTCAGTGTTTTAGGAAGGATGTTGGGAAAAATAGAGTGGGGGCAAAAAAGTCACAAATGATTTGAGGGCTGGAGACAATGCCGTCCAGTAGAATTGTTGGGTTGTCAAAAAGGATCGAGAGGGGACTTGACAACAGTGTGTTGAAATGTTCGAGGGGAGAAAATACTGAGCGCAAAAGAGTTGTAATAATGTAGCAGAGACAGTCATAGCAAGAACCAGTGGCTGGAAACTGAAGTTAGACAGATTGCAAATGGAAGTAAGGCACAAATGTTTACCAGTAAGAGTGATTTCCCTTGGTGGTCTCTAGAGGTTGGTGGTGGATTCTCCATCTTTATCTTCAGATCAAGTTTAGATGCCATTCTGAAAGATGTGCTCTATTCAAAAGCAAGTCATTTGGCTTAACACATGAGTAACTGGTTGAAATTCAATGGTCCCTGTGATATAGGAAGTCAAACTAGATGATTTAACCGTCCCTTCTGGACTTGCATGACTTCAGATATTGTTCACCATTACAAAGCTCCCTTGAGTGTGTGTGATTTCTATGGGAACATGTTCAAACAATCCAGAGTTAATGTTTGAAGTTTATTTGGGAAGTTTGGGAAGTTTAGTTGGGAAGAAAAGCCTGAGTACAGCTTGACATGTGAGAATCATTTTCTATAATCAAGTAAAAGGTAACTAAACTTTATGTTGTTCTTCCCACTTTGTTTTGTTTGAATATGTTCATCATCAGATTGGCCTAAATCTTCACATAACCTAGATTATGTCTACATTAGCACTTTTGTTGGTAGGACACTTGTTAGACAAGGGTATGAAAAGACACCCCTCTGATTGACAAGTGTCACCAACAAAAGTGTGGGTGTGGACAGTGCCATGTCTGTGGAAGACTCTCCTGCTGACATAGCTACTGTTGCTTGTTTGGTCTGGTTTAATTTACGCCAACAGGAGAACTCTCCTCCACTGGCACAGAGCAGCTGTCCTGCTGTACAGTCTGTAGTGTAGACGTAACCCAAGATCATTGGAGGATGTGTTTTCTTTCAAGATTTTTCCACAGAACATCAAGTTGCAGTTAATGTGCAAGGTGTTTGTTCTTTCAACAGCTGCTCGTTGTGCTTTCTTTGGGCGTATCCATCAGGCCAAATAGTTTCAAATGGGTTTTCCCCGTGTAAGAAGTGAATGTACATTTTGAGTCAAGCAGCCGTTTAACTGTCCTCTGAAAACATGACCATGAGTATCTGGCTACATCACTGAAAACAATTGAATGGTGTTTGGTCTTCTGCGGAACGTTCTCACTAAGGAGGATCCCCCCTCTCCCCCCGAATGACTGCTGCCCCTTTAGGACTTTGAAGTTGTGCCATGGATTTAGTGGATAATGTATGGGGTAAAGAGTCATCAGACTGTAATTTAACAGTCACGGATACAGCTATAATTGCATTGTTAGAAAAGAGAGCTGCACATTCCACTTATTACAAAAACCAGATCTTCCCTCCAGGGTTTCATTTAACAAGCAAACAGCAGAGACATTCCCAAGAAGCAGGGTTTGAAACCAGAGATGATGGTCAGTTAAGGGTGGATTCAGCTATGCAGAGAATAACTCTTCTTGCAATTCCAGTTTGCAATACACAACAAATGGCACATGTCCCCTTTCTGGTCTAGTTCCCACCTGCCGAGAGGGGCCCTAGAGAGCTAATCAAAGGACCTTTTTGTGTATTGACTGAAAACACCAAAACCTGGAGTAACATCTCCCTGGGAGAACACAGTGTGGAGCACTCCTCTGTAACCGGTGGCAGCTTTCTGGGACTGGGAGGCGACTTCTCCCCATGTAAAGGTTCAGAACACACAGAACCATTCACAGATTATACCAGCTACCTCCACTGCTGGTCTGACATGGAGCACAAACTGCCGCCTGTCGTAGGAAAAGAGCCTGAGACACAAGCCCTCGTGGACCTTCTCACGAAATCTGCCAAGAACAGGGCTGATACTGCAGAAAGACAGAGTGCTCACGCAAACACAGTCCGATATCGAGGAGAGTACAAAAACATTTCCCCAGGATAACAGGAACACACTGATCCCTCCTACAAGATAAAGTCCGAATATTAGTACTTAATAGAATGTTTTACTTGATCCAACATATACAGGGTGATGGGTGGGTGATAGCTAGCCAGCTCAGGGGGCAGTAACTAGCTTTGTCAGAGGCAGTATGTAACTCATTCTTCCCGGGTCATAAAGATGTATCTCTGTCCAGCCGAGGGGGGGAATGGAAAGTCCTGCCGTTCACTGAACTGCGTCCATTGTTAAGTGCATGCATGTCTTAGTCTCAGCACCTGGCAGACAGTATGAGATTACCATGCTGTGTCGACATGCACGTGAACATGCACACGCAGCCAAACATCTAACCATCCCTCCCCCCCCACTTCCCAGCACACACATTGTGGGTGGTTGTTGTTGTTGTTGTTTTTTACTCCAACTCAGTTGAGTAAAGATTGCAGAGCGTGCTGAACTGATGGAGTCCAATCTGCCTCTTCCCCCACAACATGCTGGTAAGTCAGTTCTAAAATTCTGTTCATTGATCCTCCATTTGACTTGTGTCCCTATTACATCAGATGTTTGGGAACAAATGCTCTGTTATAGGATGACTGATGTGAACAAGAGTTCAAATACTGTGCGCTTGCTTTGCTAAACATGGAATAACAACGCTAGGCACTGAGGAAAATGTAAAGTGACAAAATAGCCACACAATCAAAGGAAAATCCCTCTCAGGGATCAGAGTTTTAAACCTGATCTATTTACAGGCAAAAACTTTTCAAAATAGCTTAAATAAAATAATCGTGACATGCACCCTCCACAAGGGCATCCGAAAAATGAAGAAATTGTTCAGGACTTTCAGCTAAAATTGCTGGAAATGACTCACTTTCAGCAGGAAAATCAATGACCTGCTGAGATGATAACTAACCAGAAACAAGGAGTAAAATCAGATTTGTAAAACGGAGACTCCCCAAATGGGGCTGTTAAAATGTTCCATTGTTGGCTAACCCAGTGAAACAAGCTAATGTCACAAACTAAGAGAAGTGCTGATTATCCCTAGGTTCACTATTTCTAGGCTTGGAATTGCATTCACTAATCAGTCACTTTGCAGTTGAGGGGGAATGATTATAATAGACTTAGTTGGAACATTTTACATGTTTTTTCACTGCCATATATTGTTTCATCAAAGCTGAAATGTTTTGTGAATAAATATCCATTTCAATAAATTTCTCAACAATAACGTTTTCCGAGGTCTAGGCTGGAGTCTCCAGTCACTTCCAAAGAAAGAGACGGGAATTGAGAACTTGAGGTTTTTGATCCCAAAACAGATGTTCTGACATAATTCCATTTTCTGAAAACAGTCAGAAGCTTTTGTTTTTGTTCCACATTGGAACAAAACTAGACTTGACGGTTCTGTTTCCTGACAATTTCAGGTTCCATCCTCTGGAGAGCTCTAGTGCAAATGTTGCTTGATTTTAATTGAATGTGTTCACTGCTTGTGTTCATTCTACACATTTAGCTAGACACTGGTCATTCTAGGCCAGTTCGGTAGCCCTGCCAGTTGCTAAGGTTACCTGACACTTCCCATTATAAGTCCGTGTTTTAGGTATTTTTTGCCTTTTGATTGAAATTTCGCATTCCAGGTGTCTAACTCAGGCTAGATTTTCTTTGAACTTCAGACAAGATTCAAAGAACGAGACTAGGAAAGTGGGTTTTACCCATGTTAAAATAGTTGGGTGACCTTTTCTTTTGAAGGGGTCTGTGGCCCCGTGCTTTGGGTGAGAGACTGGAAAACTGCCAGGGGAAGTGGCCTGTGGGTCAGGGATGTTCTGTCTGCAATGCCTGTAAAAATCTGCCTGAATTGGGCCAAGCTATAAGCCCCTGAAAAATCAGTTCACACGTGCTCAGTGGATACTTCTTCCATTACAGCAGCTAAAACTATTGAAGGTTCATCCTCCCAGCGTGTGCTCTAGCCTCTCTCAGCTCCTAGTGCTGAGCAGAGAGCACATAGAGCAACTGACCACGCACCAACTCCGCCCCGCTCTTCAGTGGGACAGGCCTGTGTGTGCGCGTTTACCACAGAGCCTGCTCCAGCCGAGGGCTCCAGGCCAAAGCCAGAGTTTCCCTGTGAAGGCTGCTTCCAGCTGCTCTGCTTTGCACGGAGCTTGGACTGGACACAAGGTCCCAGCAGGGAGCCTGCCCCTCCAGGGCTTCCCGTGACCTGCCCACCCGCCGCACCCAGGCAGCGTGAAGGACGCAGCTGTCTGATTCGAACACCGAGAAGACAGGGGTTGGACCGGGGGAGGGAAAGATGTAGATTGGGAAAGGGAATCTAGTGAGAAGGGGGAAGCTGGCATTGGCTTGTCAAGGAAACGGGGATGAGATGCCTGAGGAGCGGAGATGGAGTCTGGGCAGGGAGAATGAGCCAGGGGTCAGAGACAGCACTGGGGCAGGGACCGGTTTAGGGCGATGTAGCAGAACGAGTCCAGCTTCGGGAGGAATGGGCACATGAGGCTGCACCCAACAGAGCACAAGGCCTTGCCTTCTATCCCAGGCTCCTGCGTCGCTCCACGCTTTGTCTGGGCAATATGCCTCCTCGTCCTGCTTCCTTGCAGATACAGCTGTGACGGGCTGAGCTCAGTCCTGTTCCCAGTGAAGTCAATAGCAAAATTGTAACCCCCCTTCCTGGGGGAATGAACAGGCAGTTACTGGGTAGAGGCTGATCTGACTCCCAGAGCCAGATCTTTACCATGGATTTTAATGACAGCAAGATTGGGCCGGGTCTCACGGAGCAGAACGGTTCAATAATCGGTTAGAGTCTCACCACAGCAGCAATTGGGGGTTAGAAATTCTGTGGCCTGTGTCATGCAGGTCAGAGGGGATAATTATGGTACTTCTTTGTGACCTTAGCAACTCCATTTTCCTAACCGAGTGTTCTTATCCCTTGTGATAACTCAAGAAGGAGGAACGGTCCCAGGACACGCAGTTCAGTTCCCATCTCACTGGTTTACCCTGTGACTTTGGCAAGTCACGGAGGGTTGGATGCATAAAAGGAGTTGGGTGTCCAAGTCTCAGATTTGACTCCACTGATGTACAAAACTGCCACCAAACCCTGAAGGTGCCTCCACTCGGCGCCTAAATATTGCAGTGAAAATTCCTCTGCACTTATGTTTCTGCCTCTGGATGTGTGATTTCTGCCTCCCTCTAAGTGCCCAATGCCTGTGTCCCACATAACCTAACTCCCAAAGAGGCTCTCGAACCCCGGGGAAGTCAGGCATCGGGCTCTTAGAGAGGCCCTGAGCCGAGTTCACACCAAACAAATCTGTGTGTCTGCTTCATCCACTTGCACAAACCTCGCTGTGAGTTGGGGATGTACTGAAACAGACTAATTTGCAGTGTACAATAGCTAACTCCTCAACTGAGCACTGGTCGAGTGCCTCTAGGGATAGAAAAGCTAAGATTGCTCTAGCTTTCAGAGAAGACAGCAGAAAAATAAAAAGCCTAGTGGGTTTTTTTTGGGGGGGGGGGGCGGTTGTTTGTTTGCATCAGTCAACAATATTTGGATCACTGTTTGTTTTGTTTTTTAAAGCTGGGTGCTTGGTGATGTGATGCAGTGTGGCACAACATGACAAGCAGCTGAGGAACCTGGAACACGAGTTTTCCTGAAATTGTGATCTGGAGAACTGATAAATTACTTCAGTGAAGCACTTGTTCAAAAATTAAACAAGCCTGATTATCCCGAGTAAGGTTCAGATCATGGGAGATGTACTCTTAACTTTCTGCATAATTAGCAGGGATTCTCTACCCCCGAGTTTGCAGCTGGAAGGGGGCATGGTGTTCCTACCTGTACCAACAGCAAAATGTGTTGTGTACTATAGTAAGGATGAAAGTAAGAGGGCGAGTCTCAGGAAAAGCACCGTGGAAATAGCCTCCATTATCTTCTCCAATTCCCAGATAGTTGGATATGGAGAGGGCAGTTTGCAAAAGGTGTTTTCCACTAGTGCCTGTGCAACACTTCCCCCCCTTCCCCACCCCCACACACACATGCACACTGACACAGGATGAACTCGGACTTTAAAGTATCCTCACCTTTGCACACAAACACAGGAGATTATGCCCACTGACCACAAGGAGGTTTGCAGTTGCAAATTCCAGCACCTGCCCATTTATCTGTTCATAACGTACGTGGAGTGATTACACTTTCTGAAGGGAGAGCTCAGCAGGTATGGCCAGAGATACGCGCACGTATCTGTGCCGGCAGCTGGGGATCTCACTGGAGCCCTCAACTGCCAACCTGTGTGACAATGGCCTAAGAGGGGGAGAGAGAATCCTGGCTGTCTTCCCATAGTTCCTTCCACCTTACCACATCTCTTCAGTCTTCTCCATCTATATGTGGATGTGCTGGTAGCATTTGGCCATTTAGTAATGTTTATGCACTAAACCAATAGTAAATAGGCACCTAAAAATCGACATGGAAATATAATCACCCTGTATTCTCCATTTATAGCTCAGTGGTTTCATTTTTAGCCTTTTTACTCTGCCAAAAGCACTGAGCCACATTATGGACTAACACTCCATCCAGTTTTCTCTTCCAAACAGGCTTGTTTTGAGTGATGGGACCATAAAATCATGTATCTGAAAACAGGGCGGAGGAGCTCACGATGGAAATATTGACAGTCCCTGGAGTACACAGTCACATGCTGGTGCAGCTCTCCAGTTGCTGATGGGAATTCTGTTTTCAAAGTAACCCTGTTTGTGCTGCTCGGTACAATAATGTGCGGCTGAGAAGGCCCTGGGTCGTTAGGCGTTTAAGAAATATTCGGTGTGAGGACTCCTCAGAATTACAGCTGTTCTACAGGAGGATTGTTTGTTACAAGATCTGCAGCTGCCAGTGGCTGTTGTTCATTAGAGCTGTCCATCTGGCGGGTGCTGATGTTCCAGTTCACTGCCCATCTGTAGTAGAGTATCATTCACACTCTTCTGCATAATAGCACATGCTAATAGACAGGGAATCTGTCTGTTTGTTTGTTCGGCATTAGTTGTTTTAAAACACTCAAAATGATGCCAGAAATTACCAGGAGAAATCTTATTTTACAAATGTCATACATGTAAATTTGGACGGGTGGCCACAAGCATTATGCTAACTTCTTTGGCGTTGTCATGAATTCGTTAACGTTCCTGTTTGAGATGAGCATTATTGTCCCAAACAAAGGCTACAGGAATCTCAAATGCCAAGAAAATGCCCTCACAACCCTAAGTTGGGGCAAACCTTCTCCAGGGACTGTTTTCCCCAAGATTCCCCAGCTCTTCTTGTCTCCACTTATGACTTGCTCCTTTTCTCTTTCTATCTGACTGTTACTGCCCCCACATGCCACTTCCCAACTTCTGCAGGCACCTTACAGATGGGGTCTTGCACTAGTGAACTTGTATCTGCTAAAGTCCACGGCCTCCGTCCACTCGTGCATGTTCTGTTGGGTTATTACCACAACACCTCGGAGCCCCCATCCTGGAGCAGGGTCCCGTTGGGCTAGGTACTGGACAAACATGGAAGAAAAGGTTCCTGCCTGTGCTGAGGGACACATCACCAGCGGGAATGGGATAGGTTGTTGCCTTATTTACTACTGCTCCACTGTGCAGTGGTCCGTCTTTTCAGTGACCTAGCTCTACAGCTAGGTCACCCTTTCAAATCCAACCTTCTGGAGTGTGTGTGTGTGTGTGTATATATAATATATATATATATATATATAATATGTGTGTGTGTATATTAAGAATCAGACAATGAGGATATGTTTGGAATTCAGCAAGGGCGTCTGGGCTTCCACTGGCTCATGTTGTCTGGATCTTGTACCCACGAACCCTTTCCCTATGGGGGATACTGTGGGATAAGCTTCCACCATTGTCCTTCTGTAGCTGTGTGGGGCGGGGTGGACTAGGTCCAGAGGGCCCCAGCTGGAGGCCTCGCAGCCGTGCCTCACCCTGCCCCAGAACAGAGGAGAGAGAAGTCCCCCAGCCAGTCTAGAGTGGTTGCAGAGGAGCAGCCAATCCAGGGCCAGAGGGTCCCTATATAAGACAAGCAGAAGAGCGGAGAAGTCTGTTGCAAGTGGAGCTCGCAGACCAACGACCGGGTGGCTGGCTGGTGGGAAGAACAACGGAAGGTCAGGGCAGGCAGGCTGAAGCCCAGGGGGACTGAGCACATGACCTGGCCAGGCCAGCGAGGGGACTGAGATGGGCCCCCACTGGTCTGGTTGCAGACTGAGCCCAGAATCTCCACCAGCGGCGGGTACCGAGATGGGCCCCAGTTGGGGGTTGAAGGGGGCAGTGCCTCTGGGAGGAGCTTACCGTTCCAGCCCCATAGCAAGATCAGAACTGGGACTGTGGACCCCAGAAGGGGGTCCGTGTACACGGTTCGGCTGGAGGGCCGAGTTGCTGAGTCACTGAAGACCTGCCAGGAGAACCATTGGCCAGGCGGTGCTCAGGAGAGGCAGGTGCCGTCCCGATATAAGAACTAAAACCAAAGACAGGCTCGCAGTTAACCAACCAAAGGGGGCTTCCCTCCCCCCCAAAAGACCCACCCTCTGCACCAGACTCTCCACCAGGGCCCAATGGTGGGCAGCTAAGTCCTGCCCACTGGGGTATTATACAGCTGCCTCCCAGCATCACTTCAGACCTGTCCTCTCCCTTGACACAGGGTCAAGTAAAGAACTAGAACACAGTGGTCCTGTCCCTCCCTTCAGGGAGCAGCACTGCCTCCTCGTAGGCTAGCTCAGGGCCATGTAGCCAGGCCACAGGCAGCAGATGGTCCCTTGGTGCAGCTTCCCAAGAGCTGAGTGTGCTGGTCAGATCCCTTCCGCTGGCTGCCTGCCACTGATCAACTCTGCTCCCCATTGGAAGCTTCTCATGGGGGTGGTGGTGGGGCTGCCTGATCCCAGCCCGGCTCCTCAGCCCCCTTCTCTGAAATGTGGGGCCTACCTCAGTGTCTAAAACGTAAGGATAAGATGAGAGAACAGATAAGAACATGAAGTCTGTACTGAGTCACATCCTCTGATGGCTCCTGGAGCAGCCAGGGACTGTCAAATCTTTGACGTGCTTCCTGCTGGCTCCAGCTTGTTGATCCTCCTCAAACCCGGCAGTGTCAATGGCCAATGGAAAGATGGAGGGGTTGAGTAGTGGCAACAGAAGGAGGTAGCTCATCTCCTCTCATGTTCTTCCAGCCACACCAGAAAAGGGACCTGATGAGCCCTGTTCTGTCAATGTCAAGAGAGTTGAAGGTGTTATAACCACGTTCATTGTCTGACATACAAACAGAATATAAAGACATCCGGGGTACATTTTCTATCTTGGAAAACACTCCAAACGCTCATTCTAAATTATTGATCGAACACAAGAAGGGACAAGAAATTAAGCCAGGCATTTATTTTGAAACTGATGTGGAGTGATTAAAGGTTTTGATTGTTATGCATAAAGTCTCTCTCCTTTTGGAGGCAAAATATCAGTTTCTGATTTCCAGGACAGGGTTCCTTTTCCTCTGCCTGTGTGTCGGGTGTTCAGGGCTCCTGTCTGACGGAGAAGGCACCAGGTGGACGAGAGAGGGTTTTTGTCGGTGTCTTTGGAACACTGGATGGCTGGTGAATCCTGACACCTGTTCTTGGACCCTGGTTCACATTTGAGGCAGGGACCCATCTGTCTGCATCCGCTCATCTCACTGTGCTGGTGCAGTGAGAGAGAGGGGGGCGGGAGGGCCGAACAGGGTCTTGCGGGCCTCCACAGAGCTGGCAATTCGGTATGTCCACTGCTGGGCTGAGTGCTGGGTGTCATGATTAAATGATGATTTTCCAGACTCACAAGTGACCAAGAGCAAGGCCTAATGAGTTTCCTCTCAGGAAGAAAGTCTTGGGCGCTGGTGGCCTGCACTTCCTGTTGCAGGGTCAGGGGAGATGAGCTGGGATGTGTTAGGACAGGAGATGAGAGTTGGATTTTTCTCCAAAGTCTCTCTAAGAACCCCAAAAAGGGGGAAAAGTGGGTGGCATAGTTCATCCTCCTGGATATTTGTCTGACCACTTCAGTCCCTTCAGAACGGTGCTGCTAAGACTACCTTCCTGGTGGTCTCATTCCGAGTCTCTCCACTGGTTTCCCCTTCCCCATGGCATCAGATTCAGGTGTCTTGTCCTTAGCATCAAGCTTCTGCACAGTTTAGTGCTGTCACGGAGCGCCCGGGCGATGGTCTGGAACCGCTCCCTAGGAAGCCAGACAGGACTTCAGGTGAAGGGTCCCTTCTCCATACACAGCCTGTTTCCAAGGCTAGGAGCTTCATGGGTCCCCACTTCCACCTTCCTGGGTCTGACCTCGGAGCATTCAGCACCTTCTGCCCCTCCGTGTGCTTTCCCCAGCAAGCCCGCCTGGGCGGGGTCCTGAGGGAGCCCATGGATTCTGCACCCCAAATCCACAGTCAAACGTGACTCTCAGCCAGGTAGTAAAACAGAGGTTTATTCGATGACTTCTATCTGGTCTAACCCAGACCATACAGCGAGTGTGAGCCCTCGGCTGGATCCATTTTGGGGGCCAGAGAGCGAGATAGCTCCTCTGGCTTCCCTACCTGACTCCAGCCAGCTTCAGACACCCAAACTCAAAAAACACGCTCTCCAGTCACTCCTCCCCCCTGATTCAGCCAGGTCAGGTGACCTCCCTCCCCCCACTTAGGGTCAGATTACAGCTTCAGGTATGGACACCTGCAGAGAGGGGAGGGGGCGTTTCCTGCTTGCTTCCACTGCCAACCCCCATTCCTTCACATAGACACTTAAGAAATGCATTGGGGAAACTGAGGCACACACACCCAGTATTTCTACTTCGTCACAAGTGCCACTTCACCCCAGCTGCTCAATTAATTGCATTGCCAACCAGTGCCTTTGCTACACTGAAGGACAGCAGCTCAGACTCCCCTCAGCAAATCTATTGGGGGGAGGGGGGGAACAGGTTCACGTTGTTGCTTCTCCTGTCCATCCCCCACTTGTTTGTATCCACTACCTTTCAGGTCTCATCTTGAACTAAAACATAGACACCTTTGGGGATGGAGACACTCTTACTATATGTCTGGGTGACAACCTGCACCATGGGGCCCTGACCTGCCTGGTGACTCCAGCCGCTCCTGTTCTACATAATGAAGAATAATCGCCATAAGAGATGTACAACCAATTTCTAGGCAAGGAGGGACCATGCTGAAGAGCCTGCTTGATTAAGGAATACAATATAATCAGTAAATAATAGCAGTCCAATCTTGTTAATAAGTAATGTGCACATTCCTTTAAAAGGCACTTCTTGTCTCAAAGATAGCATAGAAATCATGGAGGTGGTGTTTACTGGGGCTGAATATAGATATTTAACTAGTGAAATAGTTAACACCAATATCTGTCACTGCAGAATGGGACTGCCCCCGTACACTTCTTTTCTTTCCAGTTGTCACAATTCTCTTACTGCTCTGAGCATTTAGCCATGGCACAATATTGTTTTCTGTCTTCATATCCAGTGTGTACTGCACTCCTCTGAGGGTAAAGAATACAAAGAAGGGAATGTAAGTTTAGTTAAAATGAAATGCAAAAACACACTGTCATGGAGTGAAATCTCTATTCTAACATTTCAAAAGGAAGTGAAAACGAGAAAAATATCACTGTCAGTGGAGCAGAATGTACAATTAAAGAACTTGACTTGTAAAATCACAGTGTTTAAATAGACAGTTACATTTGGCAATTTGAAACCAGTTGAAAAGTCTCGATGGAATCAGGGCTCTGGAAAGCACGGCATACATTAAGTAGCTCCCAAGACTCCCTCATGTGCTGTATTATAAATATAATGAGCATCCTGTGTCACACTGGCCATGAAATTAATTACAGTGTGATATACACATGCCCATTGTACACAGAGGTAATGTACGGCTAGGCATTGTTCATTAATTCCAGTACCGTTGACAGGCAGCCCACAGAAATCAGTTGCAGCATCTCAGCGAGGTTCAGCTGTAGAAGGAGCTGTTTAATTTCTTGAAGCCTGTTTGCTTCCTTACTGTTTTTGTTTTTGTCAAACGTAAGGAAGGGATCTCAGTCCTCGAACACTGCAGTGTATGTGAAACGTCACCCGTGAATAACTTCATTTACTCTAAAGTTAACCACGCGTGTGGCTGCAGCATCAGGTCCATAGGACGGCGATGGAGTCTGGTGTTGAGGTACAACAGGATTGGATGAAAGTGATCCTGAAATGATCGATTTCAAGATTTGATGAAAAGGAAGGCGTGAGAGCAGCAGAACAAGGACAACGGGCTTCAAAAAATGCAGATTTTAATGAAGTCAGAGCTGGTGGGTAAGGTCCCCCAGGAAGGAAATCTAAAGGAGGGAAGTTTAGGAGAGCTGGTAGCTTCTTGAAGAGCCAATATTGAAGGCACAACTGCAAACTCCCAATGTGAAAGAAAGATGGGAAAACTAGTGAAAGGGCAATATGGCTCAATCCGGAGCTTTTTAATTACTTGAAAATCAGAACTGGAATCTAGAAAAAATGGAAACATGGACTAATTGCTAAGGAGAAGTACAGAATATAGCACAAGCATGTAGGGAGAAAATCAGAAAGGCTGAGGCACTAAATGAGTTACACCTAGCAATGGACAAAAATGGAAATAAGACGAGATTCTATAAATTCATTAGGAGCAAGAGAAAGATGAAGGAAAGTGTAGGTCCTTTGCTTAGCAGAAAAGGAGAGCTAATAACTGATGACATCAAGAAAGCTGAGGTATTTAATTCCTATTTTGCTTTAGTCTTCACTAAAAGGGTTAATGGTGATGAAATATTCAACACAACTAGTATTAACATCCAGGAGGAAGGAACACAAGCCAGAATAGGGAGAGAAGAGGTTAAATAATGTTTTGATAAGTTACATGTGTCCAGTTCATCGGGGCTGATGAAATTCATCATAAGGTACTTCAGGAGCTACCTGAAGCAATCTGACAACCATTAGAAGTTATCTCTGAGAAATCCTGGAGGATGGGTGAGGTCCCAGAGGACTGGAGAAGGCTACTTTTTTTTTTTAAAGGGTGTTTGTGTGTGTGTGTGTGTGGGGGGGGTGGATTATAGACCAGTCAGCTGAACTTTAATACCTAGAAAGATACCTGAACAAATTATTTAAACAATCAGTGTGTAACAAGCTAGAGGATATCAGGGTTCTAAGAAAGAGCCGGCATGGATTTATCAAGAATAAATCAGCTAAGTCTCATCCCTGGTCAGCTAAGTTTCTGGGTGGAACGTCTTTGCATGGCCCTGTGGGTGACTGAGTTTTCAGTGAAGATTTAGCACAGAGCTGAGCGGTGGCATTGGAGTGATTTGGGCTTCAACTGCAGAGTGATTCTGGGGGTAGCTCTCCCTGCCTGGCCCCAAGCTGTAATTATTTCTGTTGGGTCAGGAGGCAGAGTCCCCACCGCAGCCCGGTAGCACTGGGGCAGATGACCTCCCTCCCCCCCCAATTCAGGGCTGCACCAGCCCTAGACCAGAAGCAGTGAGCGGAGAGCTGGGGATGGGGGAAGGGGCTGTGGTTAGACTGTACTGTTTCGTTAGCCACCACCCCCAGCTATGGGAAGAGACCCCCTGGGAGTGGCGTCTCACCTAGTTGATATTGGTGGTCTATTCATTTCTGGTTTATTTGGTGTTCTCCTTCCTCCAAATCTGAGGCTCTTTGTTTTAATCCCCTGGACTCTGCTTGCCAGGGGGAGCACTGCCTGTCAAGAGTGCCCAGGGGGTGTTTAGTTTTCCCAGGTTTCTGGGGGGAGGCTCAAGCTTTGAGAAGGAATTCCTGAAATAATTGTGCCAGGCCCTTTTTGCTCCCAACAGCGCCTGGCAGACAGGCGATGTGTGCATGCAGCTAGCACGCCAATTTGCACACAAGATGCCTGTCTTTGTGTTTACACACATCATGGGAAGTTTCTCTGTCAGAGCCGGCTCTAGGCACTGGCAAAGCAAGCACGTGCTTGGGGCAGCACATTTCCAGGGCGGCGTTCCGGCGCCGGCCGGCCCCTTTTCTTCAGAAAAATCCACCAATGTATGAAAAATAATAATAATAATACAGGAAGATCAAAAAAATCTCCAGTAGAGCGATAGGAGTGTGACATGAAAAATATCGTCACGTCGTAACATGGTCACTCATAATGTGAACGTGCATAAATGTGTTAACATTAATGGTTATTGATTAATTCGATCAGGAATCACGATTACTTGTGTGCACTGTGCCACCCTATCGGTGCCAATTTCCATGTCACGTCGGTGCTAGTGGTTTAGTTGGTGGTATTGAATATTTTGCTTGTGTTTGAACTTGTTTTAAATTGTTTCAACTTTCAAAGTAATCAGCCCTTGGTAAAGGTGAGTAAAGCATTGATTTATTTACTTATTCTAACTATATATATATTGTGGCAGGGTGGGCCTGACCCAGCCTGCTGCCCCTTTAAGAGGGAGAAAAACCCTCTGCAAACCCCCTTGCAGAGAAGCCTAATCAGCCACCTGGGCTGCAGAGTAATCAGCCTTATGGGTTGCACCTGGCAGCCCCCCCTAAAAGCCTGCCAGGAAGGAAGCCCAGGGTGGTGGTAGTGTGGTGGTGTGGAGCAGTGAGATAGGGAGAGAGAAGGAAGCTAGGGAAGCAGGAGGGAGGAGTAAGAACAGACTCTGGATCCCTGTGAGCCAGGAGGAAGAGACTTGCCTACCTGAGCTATAGCCTGTTCTCCCTGAGCTGGGAAGTACTGAGCTGGACTGTAGAGCTGTGTATAGTAGGTGGTGGGTTCGCACTAAGCTGTGTATAGTAGGTGGTGGGTTCGCACTAAGCTGCACTGTATAAATAAAGAGCACTGTTGGGAGCCACAGAAGAGTCAACTGCCTGTCTGTGACGAGGGGGGCGAGAAGGCGATCTGTAACACGGTATATAGTTTAATTTGAAACAGCCAAACCCCCCCACAAAATAAAACAAAAAAATTGCATAGTGCAAATGTGTAACACCCCCCCCAAGTGGAGGCAACATTTTTTTTTGCTTGGGACGGCAACAAATCTACAGCCGGCCTTGATCTCTGCCTTGTGCTGTCCTGAGCACAGGGGCTGAAAATCTGGCCCTTATACAAAGGTCAGCAAGACTGCAAGTGGTGCATCCCTGTGAGGGCTGACCAGAGCCTGCCAGGAGTCTCTGTGCCATCTTTTCATATTGAATCCATTCAAAACCCCCGCACCTCTCGCAGCAGTTCCCTTGCAGCACCCAAAACCCAGGGAAATTTGCTGCCCAGCTGGTGTGCATAGACTTATAGACTTTAAGGTCAGAAGGGACCATTATGATCATCTAGTCTGACCTCCTGCAATGCAGGCCACAGAATTTCACCCATCATTCCTACAATATACCTCACCTATATCTGAACTATTGAAGTCCTCAAATCTTGGTTTAAGGACGTCAAAGTACAGAGAATCTTCCAGCAAGTGACCCATGCCCCCTGCTGCAGAAGAAGGTGAAAAACCTCCGGGGCCTCTGCCAATTTGCTCTGGAGGAAAATTCCTTCTGGCCCCCAAATATGGTGATCAGCTGAACCCTGAGCATGTGGGCAAGACTCACCAGCCAGACACCCGGAAAGAGTTCTCCATAGCATCTTAGATCCCATCCCCTCCAACTTCCAGAGGGCACAGCATGACTGCTTAAAAGGAGTTCAGAATGAAAGGATACTTTGTTCCCCCATGGCCTTGCTAATCCATTTCTGATGCTTTAGCTTGTAAGACTGAGCAGTAGAGTGAGACACTTCAAGGAGTGGTCATGGTGAACTCCCTGTAAATGTGCTTAATTCTTACGTAGCTGAGAAGATTCTGAGAGCTCCAGCCATTCGGGTTTTGAGGCAAGGCTTGTTCTCCCTGCAGACTGCTTCTTTAATGTAGCACTCTGTGGGTGTTTTCGTCACAGTCCTTTGCAGAATAGCCCTGTTGTACATTTTTCCTTTTTATTTCCCATTTACACCTTGTGGCCCTGTGATTTTCAATGTTTCTATGATGTAGAGATGGGGAAATGTAGCTGGAATAGCACAGTAGTGTAACTGAAACCCCCACACTGAAATGTTTCCATTGTGGGAAAAATAAATGTTATGTTGTTAAGTGTCATTGTCTTGTTATGAAGGGAGAAGTGTTTGGGGTCAGGAGTGAGACTATTGAAGAGGGATCAGCTAGTGTTTCCATAACTGAAGGGCTTTTATCTATTTTCCTCTCAGCTTGCAGTTTCTTTGGGGACTAAAGTAGAACTGAAGGAAGAATTCCTTTCAGTGCGGCTGATTCTAACCCCCCTGCAAGCACAGAACTGTTGTAATCGTTAAAAAGGCCAGAGGAATCGTTGTGGTAAGAGGTGTTACAGGAGAGCTAACGGGTTATTGTCATGCCCGCTAGAGTGTAGTGTCTAAAGAAGCCTCATGTAATAATCGGAGCCACCTCTAATTATGTGCGGCTGCACTTAGGAAGGGCAGGCATTCGTTTGATCCTTACACAGCTGTAAATGGGAAAGAATTCACTGGGTCATTTTCCCAAAGTAGAATTTGATTGTTTCTTTTTAAAGCTGTATTTTCTCCTGAATTACCACAGCTGAGGAAATGACCCAGACCTTACCTCAAGGAACCCAGGGAGACGGGATGTGATAGTCTCTTTTCACTGCTGTTCGAAATTCCACGGTGTCCCTTTCAATGTGTAAAGTTGTGCAGAGCTGGCATTAAAAGCTGCATGTATGTTCCTATTTTGACATGTTAGAGCAAAGAAGCTTTTCTCCAAACTCCTGATGGTCACTAGCTATTTCCCTGTGCAGATTCTGGAATAATTATTTTTTGATGAGTGCATTTTAAATATGCCTATTCTTAATTAAGTGTTAACATTCTCGGTTCAGTTTCTGTCTCTGAAATCCAGATCTCCACTCCAATTTCTCAGTTAGAGATTTAAAGAGGAGAAGGGCAAATGTTTGATTACCCTGTGATTCACCCCACACTGGCAGGGATGGGGTTAAAGTGGCTAGAGAGGCCAATTAATTTGCTGGGCAGCTAACCAGGGATGAGACTGATTGAGAAGGAAGCTCACCTGGGCAGGAACAGGTGAGGCTAGGCCAGGGGGCTGCAGGGAGATGATATGAGGGTCCTGAGTGGGGCAAGGTTGGGCACAGTCCAGGGAAGGAGCAGTGAGGTCTGAGAGGGATAGACCTGAACTGCTGGTTTGAGGCTCCCTAGACTGGAAGCTGGGGTAGAGGGTGAGCCTAGCCTCCCCCGAGTCCCACCACCTCAGGCCATATGGAGCAATGAAAGCCTGCTGCCTGGTCTATTAATTATATGGCTGATTTACTTTCCCCAACACTTACTTTTGGGAAATCACACTACAGTAAGAGCTGTGTTGTCTGACACTTTACCAACCAGAAAGCTCTGGAAACTGGCATTTCTGAGATCTCCCAATACAAATCTTGTATCTAGTGACTGGGACCGATGTCAAAGCTCTTTGGGACCTGAGTATTTCCAAGAGCAGTCAGTTAGCTGAGAAGAGCCAAATGCTGTTCTTTCTGTTTGTATCCACCATTGTGATCAGTCAGTTTAATACTCTGTGTATTGTCCTGTGTTTATCATAAAATATCAACCCCAACCTATCATGAGAATCCCTTTGAAAAGCAAAGGAGAGACGCATAAGAATTGTGTTGACATTAAGACAGAAAATACATATTTGTACACATCTTGAAAGGGCGAGAATAAGAATGTTTATTTTTATTTCAGAGAAGCAGCCGTGTTAATCTGTATCCGCAATTTGTTAGTCTCTAAGGTGCCACAAGTACTCCTGTTCTTTATTCATTTTATTGTATTCTAAGTCTTTGAGCATTGGTAATCCATTGGTAAGTATAACTCTTAGTTAACCAGAATTTTTAACGAACTGGCATCCCCCATTCCCCTAACATGCTGGATAACAAAGCTCTTACTGTATTTATAATTATTTTGATACAGTTAGCAAATCCCAAACACTTTGATCCAGCAAGGCAGATAGAGAGAATACAGAATGAGTGAGCATCTGAAATGAACCTAACTGTACCCTAGAATCTCTAGGAATAGTAATTCCATGCTTGAATAATAAAAATATAGCAGTAGGGATGTGTTACCGACCACCTGACCAGGATGGTGATAGTGACTGTGAATTGTGCAGGAAGTTTAGAGGGGCTATTAAAACAACAAACTCCTTAATAATGGGGGATTTTTACTATCCCCATATTGACGGGGTACATCACCTCAGGACGGGAGGCAGAGAAGAAGTTTCTTGACACCTTAAGTGTTGGCTTCTTGGAGCAGCTAGTCCTGGAACCCACCAGAGGAGAGACAATTCTTCATTTAGTCCTAAGTGGAGCCAGGATCAGGTCCAAGGGGGGAATCGTGCTGGACTGCATGGTAATAGTGACCATAATTTAAATTTAACATCCCTATGGTGGGGAAAATACCACAGCAGAGGGGTACATTTGCCAAACACAGGCCAGCCACGCAACGGCTGTGTCACGGTTCAGCGGCCCCAGTCTCTCAGCAATCGCCTTGGTTTCACTAGGAGACCATCTTACTACATCCGTGACCAGCTCTGTCATGGGAAGATCGGTTCCTGCCACTATGTGTTTAACCTCCCTTGTGGACACAGGGGCAACGTTTTGCATCTGTAGCCAATCAGGGTTGAATGGGGTTTGGGGGACAGCATCAGGGTTTTTTTATTTTCCCAAGGGTCCTCTCTCAACCTTACAGCGGCTACCAACCCCTTATGTGTGCTAGGTTGAGCATGCCATTTACTAGTCTCTGACTCACACTCATGATGGTCAGCTGCTATCTTGCTGCCCTGTTCTCCTCTGCCAAGAAGCGAGTTGCTGCTCTTGCTTCTTCTAACAGAACTTTTGTCTGTGTTAACTCTCTCCTATACTGTTCAGCATTCCTGCGTGCCTTCCCTCTCTCCTCTTCTAGATCTCTGAGGACAGTCTCCATTCTGAGCTTTTCTGCTATCCCTTCACATTTGTTCAAACACTGGTGTAACTGCCTTTTCTCCAGCTCCAGTTCCTCTCTTCCCTTTACCATTTCAACCATGTCCAGACATGCAGAAAACAATGCCCATGCAGCCTCTGCACTACCAAGTGGCTTCATGGTTGTGCAATATTGTTCAAAGCTCAGACTAGCTTCAGTCAGGGGATTCTCACCCTTAAAACACCCCCTGTCCCAAGGGCATTTCCCCTTCTTCTTCACCCACCTCTCTAACCTCCTGGTTTTCTCCTGTCTCAAGCAAGCAGCCAGGAGATCTTTTCCAGCCATCTCCACTTCCATATCTCACTATCCAATCCCCGCCAACAGCTTTTTCACTAGTCACAGGATTACTCTAAAATCTGTATTTTGAAAACACAACTCTTAACTCCACAGTTCTATGGGTATTCTAAACATGAGTCTTAATAGAAGGTTACCAAATATTCTATGAGAGAGGGACCTTGCTAAAGGAGTTTGGTCTAAAAAAGGAAATTAAAGCTTGCTTGGGTCTGTGCCTCAGTTTCCCTACTCCACAGCAACTACTCAACAATTACCACATGATTAGGGTCACATGCTACCTGCATTCTCCACCAATTTGTTACCAGATTTTCCTGTTACTTTGGGGCATGCTCATTTATTAAGGTTATTTGTCTCGGGAGGTGGAGGGATCTGTAATTCTATCTATGTGTTGCTTGTGTCATGTGTGTGTTCATATACAGCTCTACTTCTCCCTTCTGCAAGTCCCCTCCCAATGGAGCTATTCTGCAGGACCTAGCTTCCCCACAGCTGTGTTCCTCCAACTCCAATACCAGATGTGTGTGTGTGTGTGTGTGTGTGTGCGCGCACACACACACACACACACACACACACACACACACACACACACACACACACACACACACACACACACACACACACACACACACACAGCAAGTCTGAGCGGATCGGGTTGAGCAGAACTTCCAAGCCACAACCCTCATATGTCACAGGTTCAAAACCTCCCTACCATGTGAGATCTTGTGATTTAGGGTTGCTCTTGGTTAGCCACTCATGCCTAAAGATTGGGGTCTTATGCTGTGATTAATTTAGCTAAGCTGAATCCAAAGTATAAGAGTGGTCTTTATTCCACAACACTATTGTCTTACAGGCCTTGAAGAGTCATTGCAATATTGCCTTAATTTATAAGCCACACTTTGGTGTGTGTCTGTCTGTCTCTCTCTCTTTGGGGCTAACCAGACCCCCATTGTATGGAGAGGTGTCTTTGCATCGTTCACGCCGTTCTTCAATTGCTTTTGTTTACCAAGAAATGTTAAACTGGAGAGTGCTCACTGCTGTAGCTGACCTTTCCCTTTTAATTCAGAGTCTCTGGAGCCTTCCCTAGCCAAGCAGGGAAACCCAGTTAAGAAACATTCCAATCAACATTCCAATGGCTGAGCTGATATTTCCTGGTGATAGCTCCTTTTATCACAGCCAGTGCATATCATCACTCAGCATGAAGATGTGCTTCTCAGCCTGTGTATGCAGCTTGTCAGGGTCTGAGAATCAGAACTAGACATATTGCGCTTTGATTCTGCACGAAGTAAAGTAGCCAGATCTAGAATGAACATGGTATGTGGGCTCATTTGTCATTGCTGGAATTCCTTAACTTGATTTCTAATAACAATAGATTCTCCTTAGAACTTCTCTTTTTAACGAGTTTTAAATTGTTTCTGTGAAATCAGAAGATGACACATGGGACTAAAAGGCATTAGAAACAAATCTCTAATACTGTACAGTCATCTTTACCGAATGATAATAGAAGTCTCTAAATTCATGAATGGGATGTGGAGAAAGTGAATTAGGAAGTGTTATTTACCCCTTCACACAGCACAAGAATTAGGGGATCACGCAATGGAATAAATAGAAAATTTCAAACATACGGAAGTACTCCACACAACCCACAGTCAACCTGTGGAACTCATTGCCAGGGGATGTTGTGAAGGCCAAAAGTATAACTGGGTTCAAATAAGAATTAGATAAGTTCATGGAGGATAGATCCATCAACGGGTATTAGTGAAGATGATCAGGGATGCTATCTCTGCTCTGGGTGTCCTTGGCCTCTGACTATCAGAAACTGGGAGTGGACAACAGGGATGGATCACTTGAGAATTGCCCTATTTTGTTCATTTCCCCCTGAGGTACCTGGCATTGGCCAGTGTTGGAAGACAGGATACCGGGCTAGATGGACCAATGGTCAGATCCAGTATGGCAAGTCTCATAAGAATGGCCAAGACTTGCGCTCAAAAGAGACTTGGCAAATGATTTCCCATGGGGAATAAATTTGAGAACTGATTTGTCACAGACAAATTACAACCAAGGTTCAGTACCAGGACCAATCCTATTCAACTGATTCATAAATGTCTGGAGAAAAGGGTTAAACAGTGAGGTGGCAAAGTTTGCAGATGATACTAAACTGCTCAAGATAGTTAAGACCAAAGCAGACTGTGAAATTTAATGTGGATAAATGTAAAGTAATGCACACTGGAAAAAAATAACCCCAACTATACTTACAATATGATGGCAGCTAATTAAGCTACAACTAATCAGGAAAAAGACCTTGGCGTTATCGTGGATAGTTCTCTAAAGACATCCACACAGTGTGCAGCGGCAGTCAAAAAAGCAAACAGGATGTTAGGAATCATTAGGACCATATCAGGGTTTAAAAGAGAACTGGATAAATTCATGGAGGTTAAGTCCATCAATGGCTATTAGCCAGGATGGGTAAGGAATGGTGTCTGTAGGGGGGTGACTGATGGCAAGAGGGAGATCACTTGATGATTACTTGTTCTGTTCATTCCCTCTGGGGTACCTGGCATTGGCCACTGTCAGTAGACAGGATACTGGGCTGGATGGACCATTGGTCTGACCCAGTATGGCCATTCTTATGTTCTTATGTTCAGGGTAACTGGTTGAAATGTAATTGTCCATGTGAGATAGAAGATCAGATTAGATGATCTATTCATCCCTTCTGGCCTTGTAGTCTAAAAATCTATTGTAAGGTGTTGACATTAAAACATACTTTGAAAATGTGTTGACAAGTGTTCTCCCTGCCCTTTAACTCTCTGGCTGTGATCACCCTTCTGCATATCCCCACCCTAAACGTCCCCTTGGAGCAAACGAGAATGAGAGTTAATGGGCTCATCCCAACAGGTAGGGCATCTTGTCTGGGAAGCATTTATTAACCTAAAGCTAAAATACACAATTTTCAGGACTGGAGAGCTGGAACGCTTGATCAGAAATTGTCCAACTGTTTGCTTTCCATACTTAAGACTTGCATACAGATGAGACTTCCCTCTCTTGGTCTAGCACAGAAGAACCCCTGCCAGGAAACAGACAAGAGTAACTGCTCCCTGTCCTGGGCAGAGTAACCTGTTGTCTCCTATAGTTTAATTAAGAAGCAGAAGGGAGGGAATACAAAATATAGGTTTAAATCAGTTAGCAGTTCCAGTGATCAAACTTCCGGATACCTCTGCAAGCCCATCTGTCCCTCCAGTGTATGGATTTGAGACATTTTATTAGAGGAACAAGCTGGATTCTTCACACAGAGAGATTGTGTGTGTGTGTGTACATAGAGAAAGATTCCTAAGGCAAACGTACCAGTTGAGTTCTATAGACCTCTCACGTAATGTCTCCATCCTAGAATAAGCCTTGAAATATGTGCAATGAAGAGTGTTGGCTTTTAAAGCTGATTATATCAAACTGACTCCTTGGCAAATGCAGGAAAATATCCTTTCTCACCTACACGAAGAACAGTAAAACCGGCGATTCTCCAAAAGAATGATCAGCTCAGCCTCACCCGTAGCAAAGCGTCTTCTCGGGGGCCGTGCTGCCAGTCCTACCTGTTCACGGTGCCGTTATGGGCTCTCGCCCACACCGAGTCTGTTGTCTGCTGGCTTCCATGCAACACACTCAGTCATAGCTGGCTGGAGAACAACAATTCTGCCTCGTGAAAAACATTGACATTTCAAAATTCATTTTTGTTCCACATGAGAGAGAAACTAGCCCTTGCCAATTATTTTGCACAAAGGGTGAGAGACATCATGAGCTCCTAGCACATTCACTATACAGTGGGTAAGGCACTCACCTGGGGTTTGGGAGACCTAGGTTTTACGCCCCTCTTCTGACTAGCCATTGGTGGTTCGGGGGGGGGGGGGGGGGGAGGGGTCCCGCTCTTGTTTTGACCAGAAATTTCATCCAAGACCTGGGAAAACTTCCCAATGTCAAAATGATTTATTAATGATCTTTACCCAGCCATACACCGAGCCTCTTTAGAAAGTGTATGTAGGAAATCCCGTGTTGGAGCTTTGACAAAGCAAGCCACGGAGACCTTTGCCTGTCTCTAGCCAAGTAGCACTTCCCACCACATAGCACGTTGGATGTGTTCGCACAAGACAAGAGCAAGGGGAGCTGGTCAAGGGCAGCGCTCCTCAGGCAAGTTTAGTGCTCGTTGCTTACATGTTGTGCGTGCCAACAGCATCCTTAATGCTTCACAAACCAGTGAGGAGGGCTTGTGACTGACCCAGGGTGTCTGCAATCTAGTGCAAGGCACAATAACTAAGATGCACATAGTGCAAAAGATAGCAGTGTGAATGCAAAGCAGTGCACGAGTCTTGCATGGGGCATTTTGGAAGGATGTCGTTTGATTCTGACAGGTTTCCTTCCACCAGTTCTGGACTCACAAAAGAATAAAAACAGAGCAGTGATGTCGCACGTGGAAATGGTCATACAATGCTTTGCTAAGGATGAAATTGTTTATCTACAGTCATGTCATTTTCTTTGGCCCAATCTGACAAGTTGCTGAGCTTCCTCTGCTCCCAAGGAAATCAAGGTTCTTGCCAGACTCTGGCCTCTTCCCTCCTGTCCGGTGCGCCTGGTGCTGTCCCCAAAGCACCTCAGCTCCACCTGAGTAGGTGCTGCAGGACTAGACCTGGCTTGTACAGGAATAGCACAGCAGTGCCTTGGCATTACCTGGGGGAAGAGGATTCACGCATGGGGCAAGGCAGAGGGGCAATTTGCCCGTGCATAGGCCCAGCGTTACTCCTGGTTTCAGGGAAATGGAAAGGCTGCTCGGCCCAGCTCTCTGTGCAGGACCGACCCTCGGCCACAGTGAACCTGAGAGAACGTGGCAATTGGCACTGGCAGCCCCAGGGTCAATGTGCGTCTCCCAGATCCTTTGGAAAGTGACTGTTCACAGTGAGCCAAAGAAAGGGGGTTAAAGCCAATGGGTGAATAATGGCCTGGAAACTTCCCACTACTGTCAAGGAAGAGGGACCTGAGGGGGAATTAACGAGATGCCTGTGAAAGGAATCGCTGAGGATGTGGCCTGAGGAAATTCAGTTACATCAATAGCAGTGATATTGTAAAATACTGTAGCATGGAGAGAAGTGAAAACAAACTGTGACTTGCAGATCAGATGAACACTGGTTCGGAGGAAGCTTTTTTGGTACCATTCTGCAAAATGGCCATTAAGTGATTCCGAGTCTGCCTGAATTGGGAAACCCTCCACATCTGTCAGGGTGTTTGTGGGGTTGCTTTTAAACAGCTCTAAGGGGCTGACCCACAACATAAGAGGTGGGGGAGAGTTGGCTACAAAAGAATAAATGGACACAAATCTGACATCAGGAATCATAACTTTCAAAAACCAGTAGGAGAACATTTCAATCTTCCTGGCCATTCCATTAAAGATTTGATGGCTTCAGTTTTGAAACAGAAAAACTTCCAAAACAGACTCCAACGAGAAACTGAGGAACTGGAATTAATTTTCAAATTGGACACTATTAACCAAGGGCTTAGCAGAAGTTCAGCTTGGTTCTCTCATTACAGTAGTTAATTCATTTCCTGAGTTACTGACAACAGATCTCCATTTCAAAAGGTGTTTTTTTCTCCTAGTGATAATGGACCATCTACATTTAACAGCCTTCTTAGAACTGGTATGCTAATGTACAATTTTTTTTCTTTTCTTTTTCTTTCTGTGTGTATAAATGCATTTTACTTCTGTTCCATTCTATGCGTCCGATGAAGTGAGCTATAGCTCATGAAAGCTTATGCTGGAATAAACTAGTTAGTCTCTAAGGTGCTACAAGTATTCCTCGCTTTCTCCTACATTGGAATCCCTTGCAGCATAGATCGCTGTGAAGGGGTGAATGAGCCTTTATTGTATTTTAAATGGCTGTCTTTTTAAGTGTGTGTGTCTCTGTGTGTGTGTTGATGTTTACAAGATGAAATACAGCAAGTGCAATGATTGAAACAATGCAAACGCAGCTTGCTCCTCCTGAAATAGAAAAATGCTCAGGTAGGCACCGTCGTATCCTAGAAGTCAACGAACGGCTACACAGGTGGTGTGGGAGAGAAGGCTTTGAATTCTTTGACCATGGGATGGTATTCCAAGAAGGAGGAGTACTAGGCAGAGACGGGCTCCACCTAACGAAGAGAGGGAAGAGCATGTTTGCAAGCAGGATGGCTAACCTAGTGAGGAGGGCTTTAAACTAGGTCCACCGGGGGAAAGAGACCAAAGACCTGAGGTAAGTGGGGAAATGGGATTCCAGGACGTAGCACAACCAGGAGGGCGCAAGAAGGGAGGACTCCTGTCTCATACTGAGAAAGTGGGACAATCAGCGAGTTATCTTAAGTGCCTATACACAACTGCAAGAAGCCTGGGAAACAAGCAGGGAGAACTGGAAGTTCTGGCACAAAGAACTATGATGTGATTGGAATAACAGAGACTTGGTGGAATAACTCGCATGACCGGAGCACTGTCATGGATGGATATAAAATGTTCAGGAAGGACAGGCAGGTCAGAAAGGGTGGGGGAGTTGCATTGTATGTAAGAGAACAGTGACTGCTCAGAGCTCTGGTATGAAACTGCAGAAAAACCTGAGAGTCTCTGGATTAGGTTTAGAAGTTTGAGCAACAAGGCTGACGTCATGGTGGGAGTCTGCTATAGCCCACCAGACCAGGGGGATGAGATGGACGAAGCTTTCTTCCAACAACTAACATAAGTTACTAGATCACAAGCCGTGGTTCTCATGGGAGATTTCAATCACCCTGATATCAGCTGGGAGAGCAGTACAGCGGTGCACAAACAATCCAGGAAGTTTTTGGAAAGTGTAGGGGACAATTTCTTAGTGCAAGTGCTGGAGGAACCAACAAGGGGCAGAGCTTTTCTTGACCTGCTGCTCACAAACCGTGAAGAATTAGTAGGGGATGAAAAAGTGGATGGGAACCTGGGAGGCCATGACCATGAGATGGTCGAGTTCAGGATCCTGACACAGGGAAGAAAGGAGAGCAGCAGAATACGGACCCTGGACTTCAGAAAAGCAGACTTTGACTCCCTCAGGGAACTCATGGGCAGGATCCCCTGGGAGATTAACATGAAGGGGAAAGGAGTCCAGGAGAGCTGGCTGTATTTTAAAGAATCCTTATTGAGGTTGTAGGAACAAACCATCCCGATGTGTAGAAAGAATAGCAATTACGGCAGGCGACCAGCTTGGTTGAACAGTGAAATCCTTGCTGATCTTAAACACAAAAAAGAAGCTTACAAGAAGTGGAAGATTGTGCAAATGACCAGGGAGGAATATGAAAATATTGCTCAGGCATGCAGGAGTGAAATCAGGAAGGCTAAATCACACTTGGAGCTGCAGCTAGCAAGGGATGTTAAGGGTAACAAGAAGGGTTTCTTTAGGTATGTTAGCAACAAGAAAAAAGTCAAGGAAAGTGTGGGCCCCTTACTGAATGAGGGAGGCAATCTAGTGACAGAGGATGTAGAAAAAGAAAATGTATTCAATGCTTTTTTTGCCTCTGTCTTCACGAACAAGGTCAGCTCCCAGACTACTGCACTGGGCAGCACATCATGGGGAGGAGGTGACCAGCCATCTGTGGAGAAAGAAGTGGTTCAGGACTATTTAGAAAATCTGGACGAGCACAAGTCTATGGGGCCGGATGCGCTGCATCCGAGGATGCTAAAGGAGTTGGTGGATGTGATTGCAGAGCTATTGGCCATTATCTTTGAAAACTCCTGGCGATCGGGGGAGGTCCCGGATGACTGGAAAAAGGCTAATGTAGTGCCCATATTTTAAAAAGGGAAGAAGGAGGATCCAGGGAAGTACAGGCCAGTCAGCCTCACCTCAGTCCCTGGAAAAATCATGGAGCAGGTTCTCAAGGAATCAATTCTGAAGCACTTAGAGGAGAGGAAAGTGATCAGAAACAGTCAGCATGGATTCACCAAGGGCAAATCATGCCTGACTAACCTAATTGCCTTCTACAATGAGATAACTGGCTCTGTGGATGAGGGGAAAGCAGTGGATGTGTTGTTCCTTGACTTTAGCAAATTTTTTGATACGGTCTCCCACAATATTCTTGCCAGCAAGTTAAAGAAGTATGGGCTGGACGAATGGACCATAAGGTGGATAGAAAGCTGGCTGGATCATCAGGCTCAACGGGTAGTGATCAATGGCTCCATGTCTAGTTGGCAGCCGGTATCAAGCGGAGTGCCCCAAGGGTCAGTCCTGGGGCCAGTTTTATTCAATATCTTTATCAATGATCTGGAGGATTGTGTGAACTGCACCCTCAGCAAGTTTGCAGATGACACTAAACTAGGAGGAGTGGTAGATACACTGGAGGCTAGGGATAGGATACAGAGGGACCTAGACAAATTAGAGGACTGGGCCAAAAGAAATTTGATGAGGTTCAACAAGGAGAAGTGCAGAGTCCTGCATTTAGGACGGAAGAATCCCATGCACTGCTACAGACTAGGGACCGAATGGCTAGGCAGCAGTTCTGCAGAAACGGACCTAGGGATTACAGTGGATGAGAAGCTGGCTATGAGTCAACAGTGTGCCCTTGTTGCCAAGAAGGCTAATGGCATTTTGGGCTGTATAAGTAGGTGCATTGCCAGCAGATCAAGGGATGCGATTGTTCCCCTCTATTTTACATTGGTGAGGCCTTATCTGGAGTACTGTGTTCAGTTTTGGGGCCCACACTACAAGAAGGATGTGGAAAAATTGAAAAGAGTCCAGAGAAGAGCAACAAAAATGATTAGGGGTCTGGAGCGCATGACTTATGAGGAGAGGCTGATAGAACTGGGATTGTTTAGTCTCCAGAAGAGAAGACTGAGGGGGGATTTGATAGCTGCTTTTAACTACCTGAAAGGGGGTTCTAAAGAGGATCTAGACTGTTCTCAGTGGTACCAGATGACCGAACAAGGAGTAATGGTCTCAAGTTGCAGCTGAGAAGGTTTAGGTTGAATATTAGGAAAAACTTTTTTCACTAGGAGGGTGGTGAAGCACTAGAATGGGTTACCTAGGGAGGTGGTAGAATCACCTTCCTTAGAGGTTTTTAAGGTCAGGCTTGACAAAGCCCTGGCTGGAATGATTTAGTTGGGGATTGGTCCTGCTTTGAGCAGGGGGTTGGACTAGATACCTCCTGAGGTTCCTTACAACCCTAATATTCTATGAGATCAAGAGCAGTACTGTGCTGGGCTGCAGTGAGATGTAATATCAGGTCCCTGTTGGCACTTTCCTCCCTCAATAGTGTCATGCACAGGAATTTATACATTGTAACTCATTGTAAAATCACACCTCAGTACAAAGAAATCCCCCTCTTTTAGTTTCCTTATTTCATCTTGAGTCTAATTACACTGCAGCAAATCCACTCCTTCCTGATCTTCGTATTCTTCCTTTTTCTTGTTATGATTGTTGTTTCCTTTGAAAATCATGGAAATATTCCCCAGAATCACTCACCATTCCCAAGGTGGCTTTTCTTTCATGCAGTGACTTGGCCAGAGTCTGTTTTCAGTTTCATCATGGCTAATCTGGAGTAAATCCATCCTCATACCATGGAAACTACTCTAGGTTAATACGGGTAGATCTTAGAGTCTGTAGGAAGGCTCTGGGTGCTACTTCAATTTAGATTATTCTTTTGTTTTAAATATTTGATACTAAAAGATCTGTTCTAGGACTTATTTTGGGGAAGTTCTATGATAGTTCTACAGCAGGTCAGACTAGATCATCACAGTGGTCCCTTCTGGCATTGGAATCAATACAACTATAATACCAGCAAATTAATACAACAACAAAGCCAGATTTAGGGAGTTTTAATTCCATCTCATAAAAATATAGTTATCCGCATTAGCAGTTAACTATCCAGCTTAGTCAGGATTATGGTGTTTGAGGAAAATCCTTTTGACCTTTCATTCTTCTGCCAATTGATTGCAGAATCCATGGAGGCTTTGAAGAGCAGAGGCCTTCGTCTTTAACCCACATCCCCACATGTCATTCTTGGACTATAAAGTGGGCTTCAGTTAGATTGTTAGAATATAAATACATTGTGTGGTTGCACTGAAAAATAAAAAGCAAACCTAGCGTTTAATTTTCGCTCTTGATATATCCCAGTTGTGTGTGCACTAGCTGCATGGTGTTTGGACATTACTGATACTTCTGCCATTGCAAATCTTGAGGACCTGCAGAGAAGCCAGCGGTTTCTCCTGTGGTGTATCAGGCCTTAGCGTCACTTGATTGAATCGTAGGAAAGAGAACCAGCATCTTGCACTTCAGTGAATGTTCTCCCTCCTTTTCCTTATTGTGACTCAGGGTTGGAGCCAGCCCTTGCTGGCCATGGCTGCCAATCAGATCCCCCCCACACACACACACACACAGATTGATTAGTATGAACCCCAAAGACCAGTTCTGCTCTCCTTGCACACCTTATTGTCCCGTTTGCAGGGCTGACCTTAGGATTTATGGGACCTGTTCTGACCCTTTCTGCAGCAGCCAGCTGTGGGAGCCTGCATGAAGGGTCAGAACAGGGATAGGAAGAGGTGGGAAGATGGACACTAAGACCCAGGGGTGCCCCAAATTTTCTGGTGTGCTACACAGCCGTCTATGCTGCATTTGCCAAGGGAGGGCACTGCCCATTTGGTTCCATGGGTGTCTTCAGTGCAGGACAGCTGCATCACCAGGGACCAGAGTGGACAGTCAGACTGTCTGAAAACACTGTGCTTACCCCTGACTGTGCTTTCTACCTAATGGGAGGAGTTTCACAATCTTTCCTGTATCGCTTAACCTAATACATCTTCCCTAACTGTCTTTTTTGGACACATTCTTTTCCCACAGACTATGGGGCTCTAATAATTGCCACCAGCTGGTATGTGGCACACACATTTTTGGTTTCAACATGGCATGTAATTCATATTTTGATAGTTATAGAGACTGTGAAGATTACCCGTACAACAGAGATGGACGTACACAGGACAAGAATCTTCTTCTGAGCATTTCAGGCAGAGTATTTTAGAAATTAGCAAAGTGGAAAGGTGTTTGTTCTGATGTGATGTTCTGCCTCATCCTGGAATCTTAACATATCAGCTCTCCCCTTGGTTAAGAAAAGTAAATGATCTTTACATGTGACAATTCAAAACCACATACATAATATTGTATATAATACTGGCTAAACTTTATTCTTAGCTAGCTCCATATATTTTGAAGTAGCCAGGTGCAGCATCCCGTATCTTTGTTTTTGGTAAGTTTTGCGTTCTTCAGCACAACTACAAATGGCATTTTTTTAACCAATATGGCTTCCTTCTCACTTGTGGGATTCTGGCTTTTGGAGCATGTAATAAAACAATTCTCAATTATCACTCAAACATTTCTGATTAAATTCTTCCTCCCTGCTGATTTGGGTCATTCTTGCTTTCAGGTTTCTGAAACCGGCCCTTTGACAGCACCCACTATATCTATTATTTGCCTGGACTGTACTCTGGTTGCACATTCTAAATGTCACCTAAGCTACCATTAATTTTTAGTCCTGTGATTAGTGCCTCTAATATAGAATTTCCCTGCATCAGGTGCAACACTTTTTGAGTTAGCAGATTGTCATGTACAATACACAGAAATCCCAAGGATGTTTTAGTACTGGCAGTATGAGACCTCCGGCAGGTGTCACTCAGATTGAAATCCCTCATGATCACGCAGCTATTTTGCCTACACATTATATAATTGTATGCCTGTCACAGACACCAGCAATTATCTAGCTTTACTTTACCTGGGGCTCTGAGTCAGAAGCGCTGGAGATCATCTTCTGAGTTATCGGTGACTCAGAAGAAACAGGAAATGCCATTTTTGACAGTGCCCCACCCCCGCCCCTTTTGCCCACTCCATCCTTCCTAAATAGATTAGAACCATTGATTTGTAACATTTCAATTGTGTGAATCATCCCACCAGATGTCAGTACTACCAGCTGGATTGAATTTATGCTCATAAATATTTCCAATTCTTCTTCTCTGTCACCCAGACTCCGAGTATTGGTGTAGAGACAATTCAATATTTTTTTCTCCTCTCCTTTGGTTCTTTGATTTTGTTCTCGTTTTACTGCACCCGCTTTTGCTATTTTTCCTGACTATTCTACTAGCCTGTTCCCATGGATGTTGGTTCCCCTTCTGCTGAGGTGGAGGCCATCCAAACTATCCAGCCCCCACTCCCCGGAGAAGGTGGACTAGTGTTCCACAAAACCCAAATCTTGCACCACTTACCTGGCCAGTGGTTCACTTCATCTTTTGTCTTCCTTTGCTCGTGGGACAGGAAGGATCTCAGAGAAAATCGGCTGGCCATTCTTCTCCAGCACACTTCCCAGTTCCCTGAACATCACCAATGGTTTCTTGGCTGTTAATTTCAGAAGCCTCTCCAATTTTAGAATGATGTCTCATTTCTAGGTTTGTAATTTACCAGGCTGGAGAACAGCTTGCAGCAATTTCAATCCATTCCAAAGTATGAGCTCAATTTTGCTCATATTTATATCCCACTTGTCTATAAGAAAGAGAAAATTCCATAAATTTCACTGTATTATTCCATGCCTTACCTGGTTTCATACCTGTCTTTTGGGAACAACGCATGCTAGCATATTGCCCCAGCCATACACAATAGCATTCAGGATGGCGGTGTACTATAGAGACTTCTATGCTAACCGTACCAACAGACAGTTCATATTTGGCAAACCTTACCAGAACATACATCTTGTGTGACATATTCTGTTGCTTCTGAATGGAGGTTAGGTACGGTTGAACTAGTACTAATTTTCCACGGTGAATCTTAGCATGCATGCCAGGTATTCTGGGAATACAGTACATAGTTACACAGTCCAGCGGAAGTACAAAGCATTCTGGTTCATGCCTGACATTGGCTAACGGGGTGGGGACCTTTTCACTGACTAGAACAGTGGACTGGAGTTTGTGCCTCCTTGGGTCCATCCTAGCTACACCCTTCGGCTGTTGGGTGTTCTCTCTGTGCCAGGTGGATTAAAGTCCGCAAAGGGGAAAGGAATCCCGGTTGTCATTGGCATTCCCACATTCACACCATGAATAAGAACTGAACCTCCCACCTCCCTGACCCCTCAGCCCTTAAAAACCATGCAAGAAACAAGTTGTGCACTAGGTGCGGGTGATTCATTCCAACAGCAGAGGACAAGACAAGGATGAAGTGAGAGCTGAGAATTACATCATTAATATTTACCAACAAGCATTTCCAAGAGTATATTTGGTTTACTTGAGATAAGGAAGGTTGTATTAACTGAAAATTGCAAACCTTTTTCTGCTGCCAAATTGAGGAAGTATGGAACATGCCTCAAACACCTCTGGCACTTAATTTCATTACCGTGTTAGTTACCAATGAAAGAGTAAAATGAATCCCATGTTAAGGATTGGATTTGATTTGGATGGAGTGAATGTAGCTGACGAGGCTGTAGTACGTCATTCAGACTTGGGCACCCAGTAAGAGGAAATCAAATAATCTTCAAGTGTCTATAGTGACACAGGATTTGAACTGGCTCAGTAGGGCTGTTCACTGCTGATTGTGGTGTGCCTTAGATTTCAATGAGACACTATTCTTGTGTTCAGGACCATGACAATGAAGAATTTTGAAGCTGCACTTCAGGGCCTATAACATCAGTTAATAGAATGTCTTTCTCAGTCCAGGAATTTCATTCCTATTCTGTCATTTCCCCCCTTAATTATGCAGTAGACTTTTGAGGCAGACTGTAACTTGGGGCACGCACCGAGTCACTAATGCATGCGGAAATCTGTATACAGGAGATTCAGTTTAGCGATCGGCTGTTCTCTCCTCCTTAAACTGTTCCAGCTGAATAACTGTCAGGAATAAATTAGGATGAGATTTTTCTACATCTGCACAGTGCTGAGCAGAGAGTAGGAGCAAATGAAAAGGCTGCATGCTAGCCCACGCCAGCTGCATGCAGAGGTTGTGCACCTTTCTACATGACCTAGATCTCTGCCAGCCTCAGGAAATGTGCCGCTAACGAGAAGTCTGCGTGCCTGAGCATCTGGAGCATCTGGACGCTTGTGAGTCCATGGGACAGGCAGCCATTTCTGCTGCCAGTGCACTGCCGGTTCAAACCGGCGCAGAGGTTTTGCACAAGGAATAAGCTTGGGCCGTAGTGAACGGATCCCCTCTGTCACCAACCTCGCCCTCTGGGGGTGGATTTCTCAGGGCGGTTGCAAGAAGCCGTCTGTGTTTTGCCTCCGACTGAGAGACGACGTCCTGCTTGTGCAGTGAGTGACAGGGGATCAGTAATAACCAGTCACTTCCCAGGCCCCACAGCAGTGTTTGGGGAAGGGGGGTTAACAATGGACTCAGTTGATTTGGGGTTTCAGTCTTTGGGGAGAACTTGACTGTGAGCAAAGTCTCTGCGTAGCTGGATGCCTGCCAGGGAAGGAGGCCAGTGGTCAAAGGAGTCCTGAAGAGGGCAGTGGGTCTGTCTGTGTGGAACCTCCCCCACCCCACACACCTATTCAGGGACAGCGCCCCCTCTAAAGGTCAGTCAAGGTCCTGCGCTCAGGAGGGGACAGCCCAGAGCAGGAAGCGGCCAGGGGCTGCAGGGTGCCCAGGCTGAGCGGTCCAGGGGGGAAGGGGAGGTTGCTCCCCCCACGCTTTGCTCTGCTGTGTGGGAAGCCCCAGCAGAGGCCCTGGGGGCTGCGGCCGAGCTCTCCCCCCTCAGAGGGAGGCCGACTGTTGAGAAGAGACGGGAGAAACGGAGGGGAACGTGCACCCTTCTATTACAGACAGGGTCCAGACGGTCCAGAAATGGCAGCCTTGAAAGATTTTACCCTGGCCCATAGTCACCCCTGAAGACAGTTACCCTGGAGCTGAACTTGTCCTGGGCTGTTAAGTTAAAACCCTCAAACCAAAGGCAATAAAGACAGTCCGCTGGTAGAAAAATAAATAACAACAAAGTTGTAAACACCTAGGAAAGGGGACAGAAGATGGGGAAATGAAAGCAGATATCAAAAAAGTCATGTGAAAAGATTAATTAAAATATGAATAATGCAGGGTCTCAATTACTCATTAATAAGTAATGAGACCGTTAATGACCGAATACAGTGAACAGGAGTCTGCAGTTGTGGCCTCAGCGGGAAAAACTGAGGCTTCGAGTTTCTGCAGAGGGAAGTCTTGGTGCACCGGAGAAAGCAGTGAGGTGAGGGGGCTCAGAGGGGAACCACGAGTGTTCAGAGGTAAAGGACTGTGTTCCCTCCAGAACACATACCCCTGTGGAGAGACTTCAAGGGATGAACAGGGAAGTGCAACCAGTAATTGAAGACAAGCAGTAGGTGTGTGCAAGGGACAAAACACCAGGTGCTCCAGCAGAGGGAAGCTCAGAGGAGGATCAAAGTGAAAAGCAGAGATCGAAATAAAGACAAAATTACATTTTCCAAAGGCCTTAGAGACCAATGGCCCTTGCGGGGTAGGCTTGTCATGCTGCTCACAAGCGACGTCTCCCCGCTCCAGGAGCACCCTGCCTTTGGGCTCAGAGGGCAAAGACAGCAGGAGACAGAAAGGCCCGTTCAGCATTAGCACTGAGGTATCTGGAGAAGGGGGCTGGCCGAGCAAGGGCTGAATATTCAGCCATAGGATCATGTTACACCTCTCTCATTGTTCAATATGTGTTCCCGATGTCCTATAATCAAGACACCCTTTAATCTTCTCTTTGTTAGGCTAAATAGATTGAGCTGTTTGAGTCTCTCACTACAAAACGTTTTCTAATCCTCTAATCCATCTCATGGCTCTTCTCGGAACCATCCCCACATCTCCAATTGATCAACATCCTTCTGGAATTATGGGCATCGGAACAGGACACAGGATTGCAACAGCAGTTGTACCAGTGCTAAGTGGAGAGGTAAAATCACCTACTCAATATTCCTCTTTATCCATCCCAGGATCACATTAGCATCACATTGGGAGCTCATGTTCAGCTGATTCTACTACACCCTGCTTCCCCAGACCGAGTCCCTTGTTTCAAAAGTATGGCCTACAGTTTGTATTCCTAGATTCATATACTTACATTTAGCCATATTAAAACACACGCAGTTGGTTTGCATCCAGTTTACCAAGCGATCCACCTCACCGTGAAGCAGTGACTGACCACTGAAGTGGTCCTCTTCATTAGTTACCACTCCCCAATCTTTGTGTCATATGCAAACTTTCTCAATGAGGATTTCATGTTTTCTTCTAGATCACTGATAAGAATGTTATATAGTGCAGGGCCAAGAACAGTCCCTGTGGGATCTACACATCCGCTGGTTGATTACCCACTTACAGTTTCATTTTGAGACCAGTCATATAACCAGGTTTTATCCCTTTTCTGTGTGACATGTTAATTTTATACTGATCTAGTTTTTTATGTTATGCGGTACCAAGTCCAATGCCTTAGAGAAGTCTCAGTCTATTCGATCAGCACTATTATCTTTATCAACCAAACTTATCATCTTAAAAAAATATAATCTGTTTGACAGGATGCATTTCCAACTCATGCTGATTGGCATTAATTGTATTATCCTCTTTTAGTTCTTTATTTACTGAGTCCCGTCTCAGCTGTTCCATTATCTTTCTGGAATCAGTGTTAGGCTGATATTCACCCTTTATACAAATTGACCCAACATTCACTTTCTTCCAGACAATTGGAACGTCTCTAGTGCTCAAAGACTCTTAGAAAATCAACATTAAAACAGTCCAGCGAGTTCCTCATCCAGCTCTTTGAAATATCTTGGATGCAAATTTTTGAGATTGACTGATTTAAAAATGTTTGACTTTAGTAGCTTCTGTTTACCATCCTCCTGCGATACGAATGGAATGGGAAGTGTCTTGCGATAATGTGATGAGATTGTATCATCTGGGTTTTCCCCCAGATACAGAAGAGAATTTTTTTTTGAGCACTGCCTTTTCTGCATTATTATTGATAATTCCACCATTTTGTTCTTGTAATGGATCAATAGCATTGTCAGGATTCATTTTGTTCCTAACGTATTTTTTAAAAAATCCTTTGCATTGTCCTTAACTCTGCTGGCCTCAGATTTTTCCCTGTTTTCCTTTGTTCCCTTATTAATTTTCTACAGTTCCTAACTTCTGATTTCTATTCATTATATAAACTTCACCCTTCTTCCATTGGTTATTTTTTAAATATATTTTATAGCTACCTTCACTTCCCTTCTAAACCAGGCTGTTTTTTAACCAACACAACTTTCTGCAGCTATTAGAGGATTGGGGGCATCTGATAAGGTGTTCTTAAATGGTTTCCAATTAGTACTCAAATTTTAAATGATAAAATTCTTCCTCCCAGCTGATTTGGCTCATAATTATTTTCAGTTTTCTAAAAATGGCCCTGTTAAAGCACCAAGTGTGTGTGTGTATATATATATATATCACTAGTCTGTACTTTATTCTGCTTGTGTGTTATGAATGTGATCCAGTTATGTTCACTTGTACTTAAGCTGCCATTAATGTTTAGTTTTATGATCAGTTCCTCTTTACCTGTTAAGGGAAAAGGTCTAATAAAGAATTCCCCGACACTTTCTGAGTTAGGAAATTGTCATCAATAATGTTTAGAAATGCGAAGGCTGTTTCGGTACTGGCAGCATGAGATCTCTAGTACGTGTCCCTCAGGCTGAAGTCCCCGTGACCACACAGTTTTTGTTCCTATTCATTGTAGATAGGTGTGTAAGGAGCAGGACATCCTCTTCCCTGAGTGTAATCTGGTGGTCTGAAAGGGACATCAACTACTTCCCCACCTTGTGCTTTATTTGTAAGGACATTGAGCTGTGAGAATTCAAGATGATTTTCTCCCAAGTTAGTGGTGAGTTGGAAACAGGCGATGCCACTTGCCAGAGCGCTTCTCCCCTTTTCCCTAACCATTGATTGTAACATTCCAGTTGTGTGAATCACCCCACCAGCTCTCAGTAAGATTTACCAGATTGAATGTATGCTCATCAATGAGCAATTCCAGTAACATCAAAGTTCTTGGTTCAGGCTTGTAGCAGTGATGGAATAAACTGCAGGTTCAAATCAAATGGGGGTGGCACAATTTGGCCAGCCTTTATTTCTGCTTCAGCAGCTTGGGTGGGGTTTTTTATTGTTTGTTTTTTGTTTTTGCTTGGGGCTGCAAAAAAGGTAGAGCCGGCCCTGGCATGACCCCAGGAGCCAACATTTGAAATCCAGGGGTAGAGAGCCAATACTTATAACTTTAAATACAAAAATAATACCTGCATACAAATAGCCTAGTCATAACCAGCAAATTATAACCTCCTCATAGGCACCTTACGTGACCACCTTTGTACATGATTTGGTGCAACTATATCACCTTGGTTGCAATAATGATCTATATGGTCACAGCTCGTGTCAGTAATATCACACCGACGTACTGTGGGACGGGTGTTTTGCTCATGGTTTTATAGTTTTGAATCCTGCTTGTGGCGTTTTCCCAAATTAAGGCTGAGTGACTTCCCTCCTGTATTAAAAGTTTCTCTTCTACACTCAGACTGTGCTTGCGAGAGGGGGAGTATTGCCTCTTAGATATGCTCAGGGGTGGTGTGTAATTTTTCCAGACTACTGCTGGGGGCTCAAACTGGTTCTGTATTGTATTGTTAAGATGAACCCCTGGGGATTAAACCCAGACCTTGTTGCTGTCGATTCCATCTGACAGAAGGTTTACGGATACAGCTTGGACTGTGAGTTAGAACTGCGTGAATGTTGCAAAACTTATTCTTCAGATATCCATTGAGGAATTCACTCCAGCTGCGTGTGCACTTCGTTCTGTATTCACCCTGGGCCCAGTCCAGAGTTTACTGAAGTCAAAGGCAAGACTCCCACTGTGAAGATCAGACCCCTTGTGAGTAAACACAGGACTGAGTTTTGCCAGCATGAACACCTGCAGAAATGCTAAGTCTGGAAGCTGGTCTCCCTGCAAAAAGTGAATTTTCTATTTGCGTTCAGTGAGATTCATAGCAGAAAGCTCATAAGCTGTCCCCTATGGGGTATCCTAGGAAAGGTTTAATGCATGTGTAAGAGGAAAGAGCAGAACAGAACCCAGTGGGACAGTTTCAAAAAGCACTTTTTGGGAGGTAAATCATTCTGGTTTCTCATCTCCTGCAGGCAATTTTGTCATCGGGCTGGCAATGCAAATCATAACTGGAATATAATGTTGCCTGGAGGACCTAGGTTTAGGTGCAATAGAACATCAGGAGACAGACTGATGTGCCTGGAAATGACTTTGGTTTGCATTGCAAAGTAATATTGCCCCTCCCTAGCTGTTGTGGTCTCCTGGGTTGTAAAGCATTCTCCCCTCCTCTTGTCCAGTGACAAAGGACACTGTGATAAACCTGCCGGAGCAATGCCTACAATCAGGATCAACATCTATCAGAATACTGCAAGACTTGTTGCAAGCCATGCTTCTCTGCAGCTAACTAATGAAGCTATTATACGATCCGCAGTTATAGTGTACCTGAAAATCACTGCTCGGGCTGGCATTTATCCCAAAAGGGAAAAGTTTGGTCACATCTATTCTGTTTAATGAGGTGTGAGGTGTGTACTAACGATTCTTATGACTTGGCAGGGAATAACCTTCTTTCAGGGCTTGGCTACATTTGCAGCTGTAGAGCACTTTGGGTTAAACCAGCCTTCGGAGAGCGCACTAGGGAAAGCGCTCCAGTCTGTCCACACTGACAGCTGCAAGCGCACTGGCATGGCCACATTTGCAGCACTTGCAGAGGCATTGGGAGTGGTGCATTATGGGAGCTATCCCAGCGTTCAAGTGGCTGCAACATGCTTTTCAAATGAGGGGTCGGGGTGGAGTGTGTTCTGTGTCTGTGGGGGGAGAGAGAGTGGGTTTTTGGAGTGCTGAGAGTGTGTCAGCATGCTGTCTTGGAAGTTCAGACCCCCCTAGCGCCCTGCCTCTCACTCCCTCACTCAGTAAATATTTTCTTGGTTTGCTTTGCCCCATAGCAGATAAGCAGCCGCTGTCTGAAACGGAGCTCTGAAAAGGCACTCCTGCAGCAATTTCACAACAGAGGGAAGAGAGGCCACTTGACTTAAGGGGATTATGGGGCGTTTCCGGAGATCAGTCAGAGTGCAGTAACATAACTCCTCCTCCACACTGACGCTGAAGCGTCTCACCCAATACACAACAGCTGTTAATCCTCTCGGGGAGGTGGAGTACCAGGAGTGCTCCAGCCAGGGAGTCAGAGAGCTGTACATGCCCTGCCAGTGTGGATGGGGAGTAAGGTAGAACGCTCTGGGAGGTTTTATTACGGTATAAAGTGCCGGTGTAGCCAAGCCCTCTGTGAAATGGGGTATTAGGATTTCCAGATGATTCCAAAGGGACAGGAGAACATACTGGAGTAACCACTAAACCCAGGCAGATCTCATGGGCTTGCAACTGACTCACAAACTCGTCCCTTTGCATGGTTAGGGGTTACAGGAGGATTCAGATGCATTGAGCCACTTGTCAGCACAAGCAAAACCTGTGAAGAATGTTCCACGCTTCTCCCACAAGCCCCTTCCTGCTTTCCCCCAGGCTACACCAAACTCCATAGCTCCTCCTTCGGATCTCTCCTTAGAACTCACCTCTGCCACAAAACCGCACTGAAAATGACCCCGACATTGCAGAGGCAGGTGGTGAGCTGTGATTGCTGCCCCCGACTGGCGACGAATGGCAGACTCGGCTCATCTATGGCTCCGTAGCCAATTGTCCTTGTTCCCTCGTCCTCTCTCCCGCAGGCTGCAGCCCCTCCTGCGTCTCACTCTCCTGCTATGTCTGGCCTTTTACACGGGGCGGGACTGTCCTTTACTCTTGGCTTGCACAGGCCCTTGCCCGTGGGCTGCCGGGGACTCTGTGCCCAAGGGAAACTCCCCCAGTTATACAGGACAGGCCCGAGGCTGTGAAATGTAACCTCGTGAGAGCATCCTGAGAGCTGGGGGCTCTCCTGGCTCCGTGAGTCCAGTTGCCCATCAGCTGGGAGCCACAGACCTGAGGGAGCGGTGTGAGCCCAGGGCCAGTCCCAACCGTGCTGCAGCCCCATGGCCCGAGGCCCTGCAGGGCAGGGGATGAGCTGTTCTGTGCAGTGGTAACGGGACCCTGCCGGCAATCTGGCTGCCTCCCCCCTAGTGCAGCCCCGCAGGGCACATGGCAGATCCCTGCTCCTGGCTAGCAGGAACCCTCCTCCCGCTGGGGCACTGAGTGCTCCCCAGGCCAGCAGCTGCAGTGTGAGGTGACCCGGCAGCCCGCGGGCTGGTACAGCAGGGCAGGGCTCCCAGCTGTATCCATGACGTGCCATTGACTGACCTGCAGGGCTTGCAGCTGCTGTGGGACGTAACACAGGGTTCCCGGGCAAGGCTGGATTAAGCCGAGGAAAACTGGGCAAGTGCCTAGGGCTCAGCTCCATGGGGCAGTGCGCCCTGACCCCCCTGCACCAGGGCACAATGCCACACCCCTCTCATCATGGAGGAGTGGCTGGACCGAACCTGAGGGAGCAGTGGGTCAGAGCTGCTACTCATCACCGCAGCCGTGGGACTGGATCCTGCAGCCTCCTGGGGGTCTGCCCGGACTCCCCCTGCTTCCAGGGCCCAGGGACTCACTGGGCTGCATGAGCAGCTACAAACCTGGGAGCTGCTAGGAACGGCCTCACGGGAAAGCCAGCTCACCCTGGGGCTGGATGTGCAAGGGGCTTCAGGGCAGTGTCCATGAAGCAGGAGCAAGTGAGCGAGTGACCGAGATAGGGGAGCATTCACTCAGCAGCAGCATGGCAGCATCTCCTCTCGTAGGGAGAGGCCCTGCGGTGTGTGTTTGCCTGGGTTACTCAAGCCCTGTTTGTGGGGCCAGAGCTGGCCTTGCCGAAGGGTGGAGAGAGAGGGAGATGGAAACAACACCGTGTGTATGTGGGGGGCGGGGGGCCCTGATCAGAGAATGAAACGCAGGGGCTGGGATCAGAGCTAAGGCCCTCAGAGGACTTGGAACAAAGGGGTCTTGGAGCAGCAGGGCCGGCTGGGCGGTCGTACAGAGACTGAAGTGTCAGTGTGTGATGGGGAGCGGTGGGTCGGAGAGATGTGGAGGGTTACAATGGGTAACAGGCTCTTTAATTGCATTTGTATTAACTGCCAATGGAAAAGCAAATCAGTTTCACGTCAGGACTGCAGATTTGATCTTCCAAATGTAAGAGTGAAGGGAACTCGCTAACGGAGACACAGCTACCCCGCTAGCCGCTGCTTGAAGGGTCTCCTCGCTCATCTATTTTCCCTCTTTGAACAAGTGACATTTAAACACAGCTTTTCAGGAATGTGGGTCATGCTAAGAGTCTGGGGCAGCAGGTGAGGCGTACAGGAAAATGAGAAAGTCAGACCGGGTTAGGCAACTTACTCTTCCTGCCAGAGCAGCTGGTAAACTCAGGTGCTTTCTTTAGAGCCGGGCAGGATGTGATTTTCCCATCCCATGAACATTGCTGAGGTTTCCAAATGTTCCAAATTGTTGGGCAAAAGTCCTCAATTATCTGAAGGGCTGCTACAAAGACTATGTCGATCAATTGTTCTCCGTGTCTGCTGAAGGCAGGACAAGAAGTAATGGGCTTAATCTGCAGCAAGGGAGCAGGTTAGCAATTAGGAAAAGGCTTTCTAACTCGCAGGGTAGTTACGCTCCAGAGCAGGCTTCCAAGGGAGATGGTGGAATCTCCGTCATTGGGGGATTTTAAGAGCAGGTTGGACAAATTCCTGTCAGGGATGCTCCAGGTTTACTTGGTCCAGCCTCAGAGAAGTGGTCTGGAGTAGATGACTTCTCGAGGGCCCTTCCAGACCAGCATTTCTGTGAGTCTGTGCCCAGACCCCGCATCCCAAACCAGAGCCCTCTCTCCCTCCTGCACCCTAACCCTAATTTTGTGAGCATTCCTGGCCCATCATACAATTTCTATTCCCAATGTGGCCGTCAGGCCATAAAGTTTGCCTGCCCCTGATTTAGATAATGGCATAGAGAGTACATTTATAAACTTTGCAGACTATACCAATCTGGGAGGGGTTGCCTATGTTTTGGAGGACAGAATTAACATTCAAAATGATCTGGACAAACTGGAGAAACTGTTTGAAGTCAATAGGATGAAATTCAATAAGGACAAATGCAGAGTGCTCCACTTAGGAAGGAACAATCAGTTGCACACACACACATAATGGGAAATGACTGCCTAGGAAGGAGGACTGGGGGAAGGGATCTGGGGGTCAGAGTGTATCACAAGTTAAATATGAGTCAAAAGGAATGCTATTGCAAAAAAAGTGAACACCATTCTGGGATGTATTAGCAGGAGTGTTGTAAGCAAGACACGAGAAGTAATTCTTCCGCTCTACTCCACGCTAATTAGGTCTCAACTGGAGTATTGTGTCCAGGTCTGGGCGCCACATTTCAGGAAAGATGTGAAGAAATTGGAGAAAGTCCAGAGAAGAGCAGAATAAATGATTAAAGGGCTAGAAAGCATGACCTTGAGGGAAGATTGAAAAAATTGGGTTTGTTTATTCTGGAGAAGAGAAGACTGAGGGGTGGGCGTGATACGTTTTCAAGTACATAAAAGGTTGTGTCATAAGCACAAAATAGCCTAGAATTCCTGCTTACTTGTAAGGAGTTAAGAAGTAAAATGAAAGCTGGTTGGCACCTGACCAAAAGAACTAATGGGGACCGAAGATGCTTTCAAACCAGGGAAAGTGCTTTGTCTGTTTTAATCATTTGCTCTGGGTTTTCCGGGGAATCAGACAATTTTCTTCTCTCCCTCTATCTATAACCTTTCTAAACAGAAACAGTAAGTAACTTAGCCAGGCAACGCAGTTTAGGTTTTATATTTTGTTTCTCACTTGTGAATTTCTCAGGTTTTTGAGAGATATCCTGTGTTTCCTCTGTAACTTTAAAGACTCAGCAGAGGGGGGGAATTTCTCTATGGTGTGGGTTTTTCTTAGATTATTTTTCTGATTATAAAGTGTTTTCCACTGATTCTTATAGAAATATATTATTTCTTTTTTTCCTTTAATTAAAATCTTCCTTTTAAGAATCTGACTGATCTTTTCCACTGTGTAGATCCAGGCTTTTTGGATCAGGCTCACCTAGCAGAATTGGTGAGGGGTTTTTCTCAAGCATTTTGCAGGGAGGGAGGTATGGGCTAGGGGGGATTTTTGGAAAGAAAGGGGGCTCCAAGAGTCCCTGCCCCTAGTTCTGGGGGTAACACTTGGTGGTGGCAACGTACTGTTCTAGACACAGGAGAAACTTGTGTCTTGGAGAAGCTTTAACCTAAGCTGATAAAATAAGCTTAGGAGGTCTTTTCATGCAGGTCCCCACATCTGTACCCTAGAGTTCAGAGTGGGGAGGCAATCCTGAAAGGTTGTTACAAGGAGGAGGGAAAAAAATTCTTCTTAACCTCAGAGGACAGGACAAGAAGCAAGGGACTAAAATTGTGACAAGGGAGGTTTAGGTTGGACATTAGGAAAAAACGTCCTGTCAGGGTGATTAAACACCGGAATAAATTGCCCAGGGAAGTGATGGAATCTCCATCATTGGGGACTGTTAAGAACAGGTTGGACCAACACCTGTCAGGGATGGACTAGATAATACTTAGTTCTGCCTTGAGTGCAGGGGACTGGACTACAGTCCTCCTGAGGTCCCTTTCAGGTCTATGTTTTTATGATCAGTGTAACTGTGTCACTCAGGGATGTGAAAAATCCACGCCCTGAGCGATGCAATTCTATGGACCTAACCCCTGGTGGAGTGTCAGTCTGACCTCTGTCCCCATCCTCAAAGGAAATCTGCACACCCTTCCAAACGACCAGCCTGGGCGCTGAAATCCATCGCTCTGCTGGAGCCTGGAGCAGTCAGTGCACCTGTGCTAGCATGAGACCCACGAGCCAGGCCAGGGAGAGCGTAGACCCCGCCCTGTAGGCACACGCACCCACACAAAGGCCAGGCACAGTCAACAAGGAAGTTCTTTGTGTGTCTCAGTGGAGCTCTTTGCGTGCAGATGAAAGGAGAGACGTGTGCACATCGTGTTAAGGGCGGCCGTCTGCTCCCGAGGAGCACTGAGCATGTGAATGTTTGTACGTCCCAAGGAAGCTGGGGTTCGTACTCAGAGGAGTGCTCCCCAGGAACAGCACCATGGGAGGGGGGATAAGGGGCTTTGGTGATGGGTCTTCAGCTTTATTCTCTTTGTATTCGGGGGAGAGGAGGCTGAGTTTAATGTCTGTCACTGGATTTAAATTCTTCCATTTGTCTGCTCACCATTCTCTGGTTCACGCTGCTCTTACCTGTCTGGGGCCAAATCCTCTCTCGTCTGAGCCCACGTTGGGATTTCGATGCTGTCCCTTGGATTGTTTCCTGCTCATTCAGATTTGCCCATGCTCGTCCGCTTTGAGAGCTAGGGCTTCCGAAACCCGGGGCTAACCAGCACGCACCCTCTGGCTCCCACAGGGTCCTCTGGGGTCTGCTGCTTCGAGGCCAGGCTTGCGCGTCAGTCATCAGGTTCCCGGGTCACGGAGCAGGGTGGCACCCCAGGGACGCCCCACTGGAGTGAGGGGCCCGGAGAGACAACAGCGGAGTGGTTGCATCTCCCACAGCTGGCGGCGCATGCAGGGACAAAGGCGTTGCCATGGAGAGCCAGGCAGTTCCTGTTTCATGCTGGCGAACTGAGTATTAAATTATAATGAGCCTGATATTAATAACCTGTGTCAATCCCACTCTAATTTATTTGCAGTTGTGAATATCAGATGAAAATTGAATATTATAAACCAGTTTTAGGCTCAGAGGTAAACTGATGACATTCAGGTTTTTATTTATCTTGATTCTGTGAAATGAAAAATCAGGTGTAATTCCGCATGATGATCTATCCCCGGGGGGACAGCTGTGACAGCCGGGCCGGCCCATTTACTCAAATCGTCAGCTCAACTGTAAAAGAATGTACAAGTTTCATAAGACGAGATAATAACCGGTGATAACAAATGTTGATGGGAAGGCGACAGAATAACTGAATTAGTCTAAACAAAAGCTGAGGAAATGATTCAAGGACTGTGTTGAAATATGCTGGTTAAAACAGGATTTGTGGAGCTGGAAATTGATGAGTCAAAATTGGTAGGTTGGATATTAGGCCTAATTAGTGGGCAAAATCCTGAGGGGCTGGGCTCTTCCTTCCATCATTCATGTTTGGGGCTTAGAAGACAGACTTTGTGGGAACACAAAGAACGGACGGAAAGAAGAGAGGCTCCTGGAGTGACCTTCATCATCATGGCTCCCTGGGGCCCTGGGCCTTCATCACCCTCATCCTGGGAGGTGTCCTGAGCAGGCCAGGCCAGAGGGAGCCCTGGCTGACACCCCCTGACCCCCAGCCACAGATGAATCCCAACATCGGCCCCCACTTACCGACTTGCTGTGGGATACTCGACCCCAGGCAAACCTACTTGCCTGTGATGACTGGCTGCTACACTGCAGTCTGCCCCAGGGAATCGGGGCTTGATGGTGACTGGCAGTAGCCTAGACTAAGGCAAGGTGGGGCTCAGAGGGTTGGGGGTTCCCCAGGAGGGGAGACCCAGAGCTAGACTGCCAGGGGGCAGCATCCCAGGCAAAGGGCACCGGGGTCCAGGGAGGGACACGGGGCCAGCAGACAGTGGGACGCTGACCTGCAGAGGATGCTCCAGAGCTGGAAGAGCTAATTCCCCGGGCGACCAGCAGTAGGCGCCGCAGGGGTGAGTTGCCGCACGCTTACAGGCGATCTTCTCATCTGCTCATCCCTCAATTCAATTGTATTCCCTTCCCTTGAGTACACTGCACTGGCTGCTGGACGCTTGTTCCACTCTTGCCATTAGCACCCAGGGCACCGTTACTCTCCCCACCTCCTGTTCTCCAGCGCCTCCCAGCCATCGCTGGTGAATTTTGCATCCACAAGTGGTGACTGCAACTTACCCCCTCTACAGAGTCGCTAGCGCTGTAAGACCCTCCTCGCCGGAGTGTCTCAGTGCTCAGGGCACCGGCCAGGCTGGTGGGGCATTTTGTCAGCAAGCCTTAGCAAGGATCATAGATGGATACGGTGCTTGTCAGTATTGTGGTTGCACCTCGTAACTCCAGTCCTGGATCTGGGCTCCATTGTGCCAGGCCATGCAGACCACAGACCTTCTGCCTGGCGTGCGGCTCTGTGCGGCTGTGGAGGTGACCCTTGAAGCCCTGACCTCTCCCGGCTCTAGACCGATGTAGAGAGGACGGAGAGGTGTGGCAATGCCTCTGGCTCACAGGTCACAACGTTGTCCCATGCGCGGTACGTCCTGCTCTCCCTGAGACCAGATTCCGGCAGGACTGGAGGGATTCGGCCACTAGGCTCAAAACCTGGCAGGATCAAACACCACAGCCGCTCTTTTGTAGGAATGCCACTTGTGCGCCAGCCTCCCGGGGCTGCTGGTTTACACCTCTCTAGTCCATCCCACTGGACTCACTGACCTGGTGTCCCTGCCGGTCCCATGCCCTGTGGTTCTATGAACGGCTCTTTGTACGTTTGTCCACCTTGTTCTCTGGAGGTGATAGTCCACAAAGTAAAGTGATGGTCTATCTCTCTGTGGACCACAGAATAATCCCATCCCTGGGAAAGGCATTTGGTACCATTTTTGTACACAACATTTCCATTGTTCTCCAGTCTCCTGCCTTTCTGTCTGGCAGAGGGGTTGGTTACTCATTACTACACAGCTGCTCTCTCCTCTCTCTAATAATTAGTCTTTGGAAAATTTCAATATGCCCTTACTTCATGCCTGGTCATATCTGCCTGAAATTGCTGCCTGTGGGGTTTCTATTGATTTACTTATTCTTGATGCTTTCTATCCTGCTGCTCATGCAGCTTTTCACAAGCTCAATTTATCAGTAGAACTTGTGTTCTTTTGTTTTCTTCCTCCAGTCAAAGGCTGCTCATTCACCTTCAGCATCTTTTGAACTTTTCATGCTGACCTAACATGGCACTTGTTCCCATGAGGGCCCAAATGCTCTCAGCTCTTATTGGATTTGAGTCTCATAGCATAGAATATCACACAATATCAGGGTTGGAAGGGACCTCAGGAGGTATTTAGTCCAACCCCCTGCTCAAAGCAGGACCAACCCAACTCCCAGCCAGGGCTATGTCAAGCCTGACCTTAAAAACCTTTAAGGAAGGAGATTGCACCCCCTCCCTAGGTAACCCATTCCAGTGCTTCACCACCCTCCCAGTGAAAAAGTTTTTCCCAATACCCAAACTAAACCTTCCCAACTGTAACTTGAGACCATTACTCCTTGTTCTGTTGTCTGGTACCACTGAGAACAGTCTAGATCCATCCTCTTTGGAACCCTCTTTCAGGTAGTTGAAAGCAGCTATCAAATCCTCCCTCAGTCTTCTTCTCTTCTGTAGACTAAACAATCCCAGTTCTATCAGCCTCTCCTCATAGGTCACGTGCTCCAGCCCCCTGATCATTTTTGTTGCCCTTCTCTGGACTCTTTCCACTTTTTCCACATTCTTCTTGTAGTGTGGGCCCCAAAACTGGACACAGTACTCCAGATGAGGCCTCACCAATGTCGAATAGAGGGGAACAATCACGTCCCTCGATCTGCTGGCAATGCCTCTATTTATACAGCCCAATATGCCATTGACCTTCTTGGCAACAAGGGCACCCTGCTGACTCATATCCGGCTTCTCATCCACTGTAACCCCTAGGTCCTTTTCTGCAGAACTGCTGCCTAGCCATTCGGTCCCTAGTCTGTAGCAGTGCATGGGATTCTAAGTGCAGGACTCTGCACTTCTCCTTGTTGAACCTCATCAGATTTCTTTTGGGGCGCTAACTCAGCCAACACTATCATTGTCTGTGGAGCTAGCTGCTGCTTTGCTGTCTGGCTCAGGAGCAGTGTTGAACATTTCCAAAGACTCTGGATAGGGCACCCCGGGGCTGAGAGACAAGGGTCTGTAACAGTTTACATGGGTCTGGGTGCTCAGTGTTGGGCTTTAAAAGTGAGTTGTGAACGATGGGGTGGATCTTCAAGGACTCGGGGTGCTGTAACTCAAAGTCCCTGGGGTTCACCTGCTCTGTATCCTGGAAGGGGCTCAGGTCTTGGTCGTCTGGTTGGGCAGATGGACAGCTCAACATAAGGTTCAGAGCAGAGAGCCACCTCTGGTTCCCAATGGCAGGACTGGCGGCAGACCGGTGGCCTGGATCTGCATGGTACTTGCAGGCTTCTCTGGCAGACTGCAGGTGTTCTGAGAGCTCCTGGTGCACAGGGTGCCGGTGAGAGGATACATCCACAGCAGCTGGTGCTGGAGAGCTCCCCGGAAAGTCTGGGTGGAAGCGGGGCTGAAAACCATCGTTTACAAAGAACGGGCTCTGCTGGGTCCAGGCCTGGATTGCCTTGTTATATGCAAACTCCATGTGTCACAGCAGGAGCCAGTTCTCCGGTTGGTAGCTCAGAAAGCAGCAAAGATGCTGCTCCCGGATGTGGTGGGTTCTCTGTGTTTTCCCATCAGTCTGCAGGTGGTAAGGAGACAAGGTGAGGGACTCAATGACAAGGAGTCCGAGAAATTCCCACTAGAGTCAGGAAATGACCGGGGCGATGGTTTGATATAATGGCTGTCAGTAACCCGTGGTAGTGGGAGACATTTTCCAGAGGAGCCAAGCTGTCTCCCTTGCAGGAGGAAGGGTGTAGCTTGGGATGCCGTGTGCCATCTTTGTTAGGAGGTGGTTGATTATTCAGTGTCCCTAGGAGCACAGGGGTTGTGCATTGAAGTCCGTTGCTATAACAGACCAAGGCTGCAGAGGTGCGGGTGGAGCTGGAGGATACCTAGGCCTTTGATTGTGGTTTCTTGGTACAGGCACATAAGTGGAAGAACTTTCTGTAATCCTTGATGTAACCTTGTGTACTTGGCCACCAGAAGCTCCTTCAGACCAGGTTCTAGGTCTTGAACAGGCTAACATGGCCCACATGTGGTGAATTATGTTATACTAGTGTAAAAGCCCGTGGACACGGGCCAACAGTAACGCCCCCCCCTCTCAGCCCCCCCACTCCAAGGGCCCCCCTCTCAGCCCCCCCACTCCAAGCCCCCTCTGCCCCTCCCCCTCGCTCAGGTCTCTGCCCCCTCTCCCCCCCCCTCACTCGGCTCGCTGCCTCCTCCCCCCCACCCCCTCGCTCGGCTTGCTGCCTCCTCCCCCCTCCCCCTCGCTCGGCTCTCTGCCGCCTCCCCCCCTTCCCCTCGCTCGGCTCGCTGCCTCCTCCCCCCCACCCCCTCGCTGCCTCCTCCCCCCCACCCCCTCGCTGCCTCCTCCCCCCTTCCCCTCGCTCGGCTTCTGGCCGTGCCGTCCCTGGGCGCCTCCACCCTGCCCGGCCAGAGCTCCCTGCCCATGCCTCCTGCGCCCAGCCACCCTCCTGCCCGCGCTCCCCAAGCCCCTGATCCAGACCCTGCTTCCCTCGTGGTGGCACACGCGCGGCAGCCATGTTGTGCTGCTGAACTACACCTCCCAGCATGCCGTTCATCTGGGCCGTCTCTACTGTGCATGACGGCTTCACACACACTTCTCTAGTCTTTTATAATATAGGATAGTTTGTTCCTCCAGAGTATACATACAACAATTGCAGTAGAGAAGACCATTCTATAGTCCGAATTGTAACTTATAAGAGCAAAGTAGCTATACTAGTGACGTTCTCTAAGCACCGTAATTCTGGAAGGACTGGTTGCTCTCGTGTACGGTACCTGTCAAAGTACATCAGCTGGCTTGCTGTCATCAACCAGACCTACCTTGGACACCGCAAAGCCCCCCCCTACACAAATTCAATCTGTTCTCTGAAGGCTGAAGATCTTTTCCCTCTTTAGGAATGTTGCTGAGCATAGCGGGGAAGAAATCGAGATAAATTGCCTGCATTTTTATTGTATCAAGGTACCTTCCATCAAATATTAACGCAAGTGATTGACTTTTGGCTCAGTGAGATTAGCCTCCTACACGGGTCTCTCCCTTCATAATGTACCAGCCGGGGTAAAATGAATAGGAGTGGAGAGTTCTGATGACTACACTTGCCAAGACACCTTTCTTCTCCCCACTCAGTTATACCCTCGGCAAGTAATTATTTTGTTCTCATTTTTTTTAAAGAGACTCTGCCACTAACAGAAAAAAATCATTCAAAAAGATGTATCCAATTCTTTCCAGACTTCTAAGGCTTACAACAAAGGCTATTGATCTCTTTAACCTAGAAGAGATTGGGTTTGAAGAAAACCAAAGTTGCTCACTGGACTTTCTGAAACCTACAGTATTTGCAGTGTCTATAAAACATTTACATTCTCTGCATGAGGATTGTAGGCATTCTTGTAAATACAGTGTTTAATAACAGCGTTATTCTTGTAAAGACAGTGTTTAATAGCGGCACTATTCTTGTGAATACAGTGTTTAATAATTACACTAAGGATTTCTGCTGTCTAGTAACTGATGCAAAATCAAAGCATCAAATCACGGTATTTTCTCTTTGTTTCATGTGTACAAAAATCCATACTGTAGCAGCTCTTGGCACTATTCATTTGGAAAGTTAATCCAGCAAAACTGGAATAAAGATATAACATGCTGCGTGTTTCAAACCTAGATGGCTGTAATTATTTAGATCCTAGCTACTGGTGTCAAAGCCTTGGATAAGTAACAAGTTAACAGTTTATGTTGGCATTTAAACTTAAAAGGACAGCATGACAAAAACAATGAGAAGAGTGACACATTTGATCAGATTTCTCATTTAATTATGCATTTTGATCATCTCAATTTACAATGCAAACTGCAAAACACTTTCAGATCTTCTGTATGAAAGACTTTTAATCCCTTAGGCATTTTATACAGACCCTCCTAGAGCTACAAAAGTAGCAGATTCTCTATTCGGGTCACCTTGTCATTTGCCGTGAATAATACTGAAACTTTAAAAATCCTGTCTGTAGTTATGTGTGTTCTGTACGTAAGTATTTTAAGTGTGCCAAAGGCAGAAAGAAATCCCTCCAAGTAAAGTTTAAGGCTCCATCTACACTACAAACTAGGTGTGTGAGTCCCCAGCTAGCTCCTCAAGCTACCAGGAGTATAAATATGGTTATATACTCAGCATGACTCAGACATACCACCGCTGCTGCTACCCAGCTACCATGGCTACACTGATATTTATACTCACGATGGCTCCCTGAGAGCTACCACAAGGATGTGCACACAATTACACAATTACATAATCACAGAACCATAGAATCTCAGGGTTGGAAGGGAACCTCTGGAGGTATCTAGTCCAACCCCCTGCTCAAAGCAGGACCAATCCCCGACTAAATCATCCCAGCCAGGGCTTTGTCAAGCCTGACCTTAAAAACCTCTAAGGAAGGAGATTTCACCACCTCCCTAGGGAACCCATTCCAGTGCTTCACCACCCTCCTAGTGAAACAGTGTTTCCTAATATCAAACCTAAACCTCCCCACTGCAACTTGAGACCATTATTCCTTGTTCTGTCATCTGGTACCACTGAGAACAGTCTAGATCCATCCTCTTTAGAACCCCCTTTCAGGTAGTTGAAAGCAGCTATCAAATCTCCCCTCAGTCTTCTCTTCTGTAGACTAAACAATCCCAGTTCTCTCAGTCTCTCCTTGTAAGTCATGTGCTCCAGCCTCTTAATCATTTTCATTGCCCTCTGCTGTACTCTCTCCAGTTTGTCCACATACTCTCCATAGTGGGAGGACCAAAACTGGATACACCAGTGCCAAATAGAGAGGAATAATCACTTCCCTTGATCTGTTGGCAGTGCACCTAGTAATACAGCCCAAAATGCCATTAGCCTTCTTGGCAACAAGGGCACACTGTTGACTCATATCCAGCTTCTCATCCACTGTAACCCCTAGGTCCTTTTCTGCAGAACTGCTACCTAGCCATTCGGTCCCTAGTCTGTAGCAGTGCATGGGATTCTTCCATCCTAAGTGCAGGACTCTGCACTTGTCCTTGTTGAACCTCCTCAGATTTCTTTTGGCCCAGTCCTCTAATTTGTCTAGGTCCCTCTGAACTCCGTCCCTACCTTCTAGCGTATCTACAATCACACTTCTCACTTGATATAGCCTCAATTAGAGTTTAATTGGCACATTCCCTGTTTAATTTAAGGCCTAATCTTGCAATCAGTACTCAGTCAAAGTGAGGCAAATAGTAAGCCACTAGAACACATTAAGTGGATTTAAAAACGGGCTAATCAATGGATCACTAGGAATCATCCTTGAATAAGGATGTTTTTAATGAGATCCTGCAGGTGTTACTGTGTTTCTAAAATACTCAAAATCTGGGTCACTATTAGTCTTGGCAAGACGGTGGCAGAAAATCTGTCAGTGGAGCCACGTCTGCCTGACCGGTAAACGGCCGGCACATGGTGTACAATACAAGAGTGTTCTCACTTCGAGCTGCACTTTATTCTAGTCTCACACACTTACACATATCCTCAACAGGTTAATAGAACACCCCAGTCCCAATAATCACTGGGGTTTGGTGTGGTTCTTGAATGGCGTGGTGGCAGCCTTCTGATGGCCAATCTTCCGTCTGCCTGTGGGGACCCTATGATGCATCCATGAAGAGATCCAACAAGCCCAAACTTCTCCCCCTGTATTTATCCTTGTCAGTATCCAATAAGCAATTTCAAAGGCTAAGCAAGAGGTTTCCTCAAATAAACAATGAACCAGGGGTGTTTTCATGCCTTAAGGCCCTGACCAACATCCCAGAGGGCAAATATAGATAAGAATCTTGTTTTTCTCCCAAAACACAAACCCCATCACGTCCAACAGAGACTTCTTCGGGAAGGGTACAGGGTCAGGCAAAGGTTGAGCAAGAGGCTCCCTACCTGTGGTCGTCCAAACCCCTTCCCTGCTGTCAAGGTTTGCCTCCCCACTCTGAACTCTAGGGTAAAGATGTGGGGACCCACATGAAAAAATAAATAACCCCCCCAAGCTTATTTTACCAACTTAGGTTAAAACTTTTCCCCAGAACACAAATTTCTCCTATGTCTGGGCTTGGAAAACGCTGCCACCACCAATTTAAGCCCCCAAAACCATGGGTTAGGGTAAATTGGAACCCCGACTTTAATCACCCCCAAATCTCCTCCTCTACCTGGGAGAGGTTTGAGAAACATGAAATCCCTCACTTTCTGTGAGAGGTGCCCGATCCAAACCAGGATCTATCCAATGGAAACAAGCAGACAGAGTCTTAAAAGGAAGATTTTAATTAAAGAAAAAGAGAAAAGCATAAACTCCTTGTACAGAAATCAATAGAAAAAAACCCTTACCATCACACAGTCTCCTGACCCCCTCCCTAGGAATTTCTCCCTCTGCTAAAGCTTAACAGTAAGGAACACCGTGGATCAATGACCAAGTGATACAGTTCAAGGATACAATTCACTTACTACTGGACTTGACTTCTTAGAAGATTATAGATAAGTAGAGTAAAGATATAGGTGTGGTTCATCCCAAAGCCGTGCGAACAGCAGCACGAGAGAGAGCGAGAGAGAGAGGCGAGAGAAAGAGAGAAAACGAAACTAAAACACTCTCTTGTTCCCGAGGTTGATTAGCATCTCTAGTACGTCATTCCCTCTCAGGTTACTTTTAGATTAACCCTTTACAGGTAAAACAGTAATTCTAAGCTACTTTATACTTATGACACCTGCCCAGCTCAGTCTTGCTAAGGCTGCTGCACAGGCCTGCAAAAAACATAAGAACATAAGAACGGCCGTACTGGGTCAGACCGACTGTCCATCCAGCCCAGTATCCTGTCTACTGAGAGTGGCCAATGCCAAGTGCTCCAGAGTGAGTGAACCGAACAGGTATGATCAAGTGATTTATCTCCTGCCATCCATCACCCCCCTCTGACAAACAGAGGCTAGGGACTTGCTGCCCATTAATTTTATTCGGTGGTCCCTAGTTCTCATATTACGAGAACAAGTAAATAACTTTTCCTTATTCACTTTCTGCACACCACTCATGATTTTATATACCTCTATCATATCCCCTCTTAGTCTCCTCTAGTTTGGCTGCTAATCAGCACTGGGTTCCAGGACTAGCTGCACCAAGAAGCAGTCATTTAAGGTGTCAGAAGTCCCCACTTAATATGGGGATAGATGAGATCTCCCATTATTATTTAGTTTTTTTATTTTTCTCCCTGAGCATTTCAGTCACTATCACCATCCTGGTCAGGTGGTTGACAATACATCCTACTGCTATATTCTTATTATTTGAGGATAGAATTGCTATCCTGTGAGATTCTGTGATACAGTTTGGTTCATTTAGGATTTTTACTTCATTTTCTTTCTCATGTGGTGCCAATCCCCACCAGCACGACCTGTTCTGTCCTTGCAATATATTTTGTACTCTGCTATTACTGTGTCCCATTGATTATCTTCATTCCACCACCTTTCTATTATGCCTATTATATCAATATCCTCATTTAATACGAGGCACTCGAGTTCACCCATCTTATTATTTAGACTTTTAGCACTGGTAAAAAAGCACTTTAAAAACTTGCCACTTTTTAGGTGTCAGCCATTCCATGATGTAATTGAATGGGATTTTTTTTTCATTAGACTGTTTCTCCTCAGATCCTACCTGTATCCTCTCCTTCCATCCTCTCCTCCTTCCTAGGACATACAGAATCTCCATTGATAGATCCTACCCTAAGGAATATCTCTGTCCAAACCACATGCTTCTCCGCACCTATCGGCTTTCCCCCAGCCCTTTGTCCCATCAATGGCTATTATCCAGGCTGAGCATGGGGTCTGTGGCCCAGAGAGACTGGAACTAGGGATGCTGGGGGGCTGCAGCACCCATTCACTTGAAGGGGTTTCCATTATATCCAGGGTTTATAGTTTGGTTCAATGGCTCTGAGTACGCCCACTATACAAATTGTTCCAGCACCCTTGGGCCTCTGTTTGCCAGAAGCTGGGAATGGGCGACAGAGGATGGATCACTGGGTGATTCCCTGTTCTGTTCATTCCCTCTGGGGCACCTGGCTTTGGCCACTGTCAGAAGACAGGATGGACCCTTGGTCTGACCCAGCGTGACCATTCTCGTGTTCTTATGTTTATTTGATTTAGTTTATCAAAAAGGAAGTTTTGAAACAGCTTTGGTGCATTTGTAGCTCCCTGCCAAGGAAGAAGATGTCTGATATTTGAGGAGGACCCTCCAATTCAGAAAAATCACAAGAGCCAAAGGCTGGAAATAGAAGCTAAAAATCAAATTATAAACAAGATGCAAATTTGTAATGATGAAGGGACAACTCACTAAAGGAGGTTGTACGTTCATCACCACTAGAAGTCTTTAAAGTCTGGATGTCTTTTAAAAAGATATGTTCTTTGTCAAGAAGTCAGTGCACTTGATGTAGTTTTCATGTATATTAGTGAAGAATAATTGCCTCCCTTGAAGGAATGACTGGGTGACATTCTTTTGCCTGAGTTAAGCAGGATGGCCAGACTAGGTGATCACTTCTACGTTTCAAATCTCTGAATCTAATCAAAAGGCACATGGACAAGGATCTGGGAATTCTTGTGTGACCTCCTGTCATGATAATGAAATTAAATCCTCTTTTCTTATATCCCTTTTAAATCTTCTTTCCAATGTTGGTTGCTGCTAGGAGAAAAGAACAGTGTATCTGTTTGTGGAGGAGTATTGTACTGTGCTGCACATCTAGCTGTAAACCATTGATTTGACACACACAACAACACACAAGCAGACAGTTCTGAGGCCTCTAAAGAACAAAGGCCTTGTATGCTTTTGAGACACTCAACTAGGTTGCTTAATTCACTCAGAAAGGTGAAAGACAAGAAAATACCTTGGAAATGCTCAGCTGTAGTGTGTTTATTTGGGGAAAATTAGAAAAGAAACCTGCTATCACCATAGTATCTCTGTTAGACAAGAATGATGGAAGGTCCTACTCCTTTCAACAACCATATGGACAAAGAAAAATAAGGCAAATTACTTCAACTGCAAAGACTTAACAGACGTTTGGTTTCAACAGTGCTGACAACTATCCACTTATCTCTCTATGGAAAGTTTCTTTAATGGTAATTAGATGTTACTCTGCTATTGCAGCCTACAATAGGAATGTGCCTCCTACTGCTTTCAGGCCTGGAGGATTCTTCCCTTGATATCCCTACATATGTGGCTCTGCTGTGACAAGGGATTCACACTATTCCTGGCTTGTGTCTGTTGTTTGCTGCTTGACACATCCTGCTGCATCCGCGTCACTGATCATAGGAGCGAATTCTGGCAATTCAGCGAGGTCTCTAGCATGTAAGTCATTGTAATGACACTAAGGAAAAACTGACACCGGGAGACTTGTCTTTCCAGGGAAATGTGTGTCACCGTTTCCTGTGTGAGCACCAGATATTGTAATTGCATCCTGCTTTTGTTTCCCTATAAAGACCTATTCATGAGGCCATTATTAGAATTCAAAAACCATTTACACAGACGGTAGGAATATCTGCAGTTGCAATAAATAGGAGAACAGCTTATCAGCAATAGAGACCCTCCTGCTTCAGGACGGACATCAGACGCTACCGGGAGGAGATAGGAGGGAGTTTCTGCTTTGAGCACCTGGCTGCAACATTGACACGTATGTGGGGGGAGGGGCGGGTTCGACCCGGCTGCTGTTCAAGGCAGTGCACCGGACCGGCTGCCCTCAGCTCTCGTCTCTCCGGCGGACTCCAGGACAGTGGTTCTCAACCCGCAGGCTGCTTGCGGCCCGGTTGGCACACAGCTGCGGCCCATGTGACGTCCTCAGGGTGGTAATGAGGGTGGGGTGGGGTCGGAGGGGCACCTGCCCCAGGCACAGAGCCGGTGGGTGGGGTGAAAAAATAGGATAGTGTAGGATCAGGATCAGCATTAGCCTCACTGCGCCCCCCCCCCGGTCAGGATCGGGCCCAGGGCATAGGCAGGAGGCCAGGGGGCTCAGTACCCTCCCCCCCGCAGGTTGGGGAGGTCCAGTGACCCGTCTCATCTCTCCGGGCTGCAGGTGGGAAGGGGGGGGGGGCTGCACGGCTGAGCAATGTGCAGCCAAGGGAGGAGAGCAGCAGGCGTGGGGAGGGGTCACAGGGGCCTAGGACAACCAGAGGGTGGGGGGGGCTTGGTATGCAGGGAGGGGGGGGATGCAACCAGTGCATGAGGGACAGACTCTCGGTGGGGGGACAGGTGGCGGGGGCCGTCCTTGGGGGGCTGTTCTTCCCTGGGTGCAGCCCCCTTGCAGGGCGCAGCCGGAGAGGAAGGGGGAGGTTCCGTGCAGCGCCAGTATCTGGCCTGCAGCCCTCACCCCCACCCCACCGCCTCCCCTCCCAGCCTCTCCCCCTGTGCGCGGCCCAGGCCGGGACGGCCCATCCCAGCGCTTTCTTCCCTGGCTGTGGCCTTGCCGCTGCCGGCAGCCGGGGCCGTTCCACCAAGCAGGGTTTTGTGCTAGTCAGGACGCCGTGGCCAATAGCTGGATCCGCTAACGTCACCGGGACGGGACGGGCTGCAGTTAACCAGGAGTGGGTAACGTCCAGGGTGCTGTGCGGGGGCGTGTGCCGTGTCTCTCTCTGTACTGCACGCCCCACTCATACGTGAGCACCTCACACTCCTCTTTGCACGCCGTACAGCAGGGCTGTTATCCAATTGCACAAGTGACTTGCCCCAGGTCACCCGGGGAGTGTCTGGCAGAGCAGGGGACTGATGCTGGAAAGTCGTGTCCCTTCTGTTGTACCGGCCCTCGGCCTCCTGTGACTTTGAGCGTGTATCTGGGCCACTGTCTTAGTAGGAAAAGTGTCGCTCTGCACGGTTCTGTGTTTTGTGTCTGGACGCAGTGGGGGGAATGATACCTGGCGTAACAAGAAAGGAGCACGTTCCCAGCCCTCTGTCCAACCAGGCCACAAGGAACCTCTAAAGCTGCCCCTGAATTTTGGTCCCCAAACATTTGGTTTGTATGAAAATCTATCTTTGTGCACACAACCAGGCTGTGCATATCTAACCCAGGCCTGCTTGTGGCACCCTGTCCCCCTCTAGTGGCCCCTAGACCATCTGTCGATTGTCGAGTCTCCTACAGCCTTAGCTAAGAGCCAGGAGACTTTTAGCTCATGCAGCAGAGTAGAGAACGTAAGAACAGCCACGCTGGGTCAGACCCAAGGTCCATCTAGCCCAGTGTCCTGTCTACCGACCGTGGCCAATGCCAGGTGCTCCAGAGGGAATGAACAGAACAGGGCAATTATTGAGTTATCCACCCCCTGTCGCCCATTCCCAGCTCCTGGCAAACTGAAGCTAGGGACACCATTCCTGCCCATCCTGGCTAATAGCCATGGATGGACCGATCCTCCAGGAGCTTATCTAGCTCTTTTTTGAATCCTGTTATACTCTTGGCCTTCACAGCATCCCCTGGCAATGAGTACCACAGGTTGACTGTGTGTTGTGTGAGAAAATACTTCCTTTTGTTTCTTTTAAACCTGCTGACTATTAATTCCATTTGGTGACCTCTAGTTCTTCTGTTATGAAAAGGATTAAATAACACTTCCTTATGTACTTTCTCCACACCTGGCATGCTTGTATAGACCTCTATCATATCCCCCTTTAGTCATCTCTTTTCCAAGCTGAAAAGTCCCAGTCTTATTAATCTCTCCTCATTTGCAGCTTTCTATAGCCCTAATAATTTTTGTTGCCCTTATCTGAACCTTTTCCAGTTCCAATATATATTTTTTGAGAGGGGGTAACCATATCTGCCTGCAGTATTCAGGAGGATCATATGCTAAGCTTCAGAAGTTCCGGGTTCAATTCTGCCTGCTGGCATTACACATATGCAAACCTTAGATCTCTGAAGCCCCAATTTCTGCAAATCTCAGTTTTGCACATGTAAACCTAAGTGGGAAAGATGGGAAAAAAATGGAATTTGTGAGGCACGTTTTTAATATTTGGTCCTACATCAACTTTATGCATCTTAACATTTCTGAACAACCACTTGAATTTCTATTTTCCCTCTAAGAACCTAGGAGCAACCTTCGTACAAAAGCTCTCCCTGCTGTGATGGTGTCACTTTGACTACGTTTCAGCATGTCACTTTCATTTCCCTTGTGCACTTATACACAAAGTTTATCTTGGCTACCTGAAAAAAATGAGGAAAACTGAACTAATATGGAGAGAAGGTTTCAACTTTTGCACAACTCATTTTTGGTAGAGCTCTAACCAGGATAAACAATTGCACAGGGCCAGATACATGGATATAATGTAATCTTCAAACACCATGTTTGCATTAGATGCTGCAGGATATTTTATTAGTATACTTTGAGAAATCAAGTTAGTGTGAATAATTGTACTTACTATGTTGATTATATTAGTAAATTGTAGATTGGGACACAGTCACGTTTTGTAGATTGGCAGGAAGTAACGTCATTACTGAATTAGTATTCAGAGAATTTTGCTGCTAGGATATTTACTGTTTTATTACAATAGGATTTTGTATCTATGAAGCCATCGGAGGCGAGGGGGGGTAATGAAGTATGCTCTGGATATACAACCACTAGGTGTTCTCTTCCAGCGGCACCGAGTGTCCTGAAAGTCAATACATTCAATGCCCTCTTGGTCTGAACGATCCTGTCCTTGGGTGAGGGCTAGCAGCCCAATGTTGTTCTCCAAAGTACTCAGGCAGGGGGACTGGAAGCTGAGAACAACACCTCTTCTCTCACCCATTCCAGTGTAACCAATACCTTGTACAATGGCATTAACACATCTCTGTCTCCACTGCAAACACCTCGCCTAGGCTCGCATTTGCCTTTTTCACAGACACATCCCATTAGTGGCGCACGGTCATCCTGCTTCAGCTTCACATCTGGGTCTCTCTCCACCTCTCTCACTTCCAGCTGAGGAGTCCTCAGCTCTACACTGGCTTCTAAAGGGTTAATAGAGCCCTAGGGAGGCTGCGCAGGAGGCAGCCAATCAGAGAAATACTGAGGGGAGCAGCCAATCAGGGACCAGCAGGCCGCTATAAGAAGATCTGCAGGATAGAGCAGCTTCAGTCACTCCCTTGGGCTTGAGGAAGGAGGAGGACTGGCTGCCTTGCAGGCTGAGGGCAGCAAGCTCCCTGGACAGAGCAGTGCTGCGGGCAGAGACCTGGGAACTAACGGCTGCTCCTGGCGGGCTGCAGGGATCTGCAGACGAGGGCCCTGAGGTAAAGCAAAGAGGGTGTTAGGGTTCGGGTCACAGACTGCAGTGTCCACTGGGAGAAGTGGCTGGCCAGGGTTCGAGAGACGTCCCCTGGAAGGGGAGAGCACAGTGTGGCATGGCCGGAGGTATAGGACCAGAAGAGGTGATGGGAGGAGTATCGCCAGCGCAGGGCACCCTGGCCACCAGAGATAATTCCCATATCAGCCACGGGGCAGCAGCGGAGTGCTGAGCCCCGTTACACACCCTAAATGCATGACCTTGCATTTTGTTCTGTTGAATTTCATCCTGTTTCTTTCCCTCCACTCTTCAAAGTCATGCAGAATTTCCTCAGTAGTGTTCCAGCCCTCCTCTGTATCGATGGTGCCTCCCAGCTCGGTGTCTTCAGCAAATGTCATTAGCACACTTCTGCCTTTTATTCCAATGTCCTTAATGAAAGATATTGACTAAGATTGTCCCAGGACTGATTCTTGAGCATTTCCTCTAGTAACCTCCCTCCAGCACTACCTGTTATCTTCTCCACTTTAGCCAATGACTTATCCATCTTTCATGCTTGTACTCATTCCCAGTTTCCCTAATTTAACTAATCATCTCCAAGGTGGTACCTGTAGTAAGTAAAGGTAATGTAAGTAAAGGCTAAAGGCCTAATGGAGGCCCAGTATGAGGCCTGAACTAAAGTAATGGTTAAGCCTCTGCTAATATAAAGCAAAGTCCAGCTGTGAGCAAGAGGCAGGCCCAGCCCACAGAAGTTGGCAAGGAAAGGGCTGAGATTGCAGAAATACATATTCAGTTATCATGGTTACAGTACATACCAGAACATTCCTCAGATAACGAGGAACAGGCCGACCCATCCCAATGACAGGGTAAAATGATGGATAGAGTTGTTTTGATCAAACCAACAGGTACAAGGTGCGAGGCGGTACCTAACTACGTAAAGGGGCTGCACCATACTAAGTAAGAGGGTTGTACCTTGCTACGTGGAAGGGTTGCACCTCAATACGTCAGGAGTGAGGTGTAACTTGTTCTGTATCTCTATATAAGCATGTGTCACTGGAATGTCTTTGTCCAGCTCGAAAGGGGGAACGGCTCACCTGCCGTTGAGCTGAGTCCATTGCCGAGCGACGCCCTCTAGCTGTATGTCCGGTGGACTCAGAAATCCGCTGGAAACAGAAAGGGTGTCAGGGTCGCAATAAACCCTGGCCGAGGTGCCTTTGTACCTTACTAAGACTCTGTGGTTATTGGGGGTTCTCGTCGGGTCTGCTGCGTCAGCTATCTGCGCAGAGCTGGGGCAGCACACAGAGGGAACACACGCACGCAGCCGAGTGATATCAACAGGAGAAAGCAGAAGCACCACACCGGTAGCCTCTGGACAGCAACACCACACTACAACACCACAACAGTACCTATCAAAGTCTTTCCTGAAGTCCATGTGGATTAGATCTACTGCACTTGCCTTATCTTTAAAAAATCTGTAATTTTCTCAAAGAAGGAAATCAGGTTAGTCTGGTGTGATCTGCCTTTGGTGAATCCCTGCTGCGTTATATCTGTGTATATCTGGACTCACCACCCTGTCGCCTCCTGCCGGACTGTCTGGGAATAAGATCATCAGTCATGGAGCCCCTCTGTGCATGGTGTCTTGCCCTTTGCCTGCTCTGATGGTTTGAGACCCGTGTTGCTCCCTGCTTGGCGGCATCCACTTCAGGACACTGCCCTCCGGCAGTGCACCCTACTCCATTCTCACCCCCTTCCAGGGGTGGAGAGGAATGACAGTCCTTCGGCTTTCCCCCGCCTCAGTGGCCAACCACAACCCCAAAGTCTAGCCCCTCACCTCAGGGCATGTTGCAGTTTGTCTCAGCCACTCTTCCGCAGCCAGGTGCAGTGCAAGGGGAAAGCGGGGGACCCAGGCCCTCCCGCTATTCTAGCAGCAGCCTCTCTGCCCTCCTTCCCTCCCCTTGTCCGACTCTGTTCCCTGGGCCATCTCCCCTTCGGCCCCTTTCACCTTCTCAGCCCTTCTAGTCAGGGGCCGCAGCCTGGCAGGTAGTGGGCTGGAGCTCTCCTCTGTGCCCCTGAGCCTGCCCAGCACTGCTCTGCCCAAGGTGCCTGTCTCCTTCCCTCAGGAGCCACCCCCTTGCTAGTCAGGGAGAGACTCCCTTCTCCTCTGCTAGAGCCCCATCAGCTTCCCTGTCCAGCGCACTCAGGGAGTCAGGACCGTGGCCCGGGCCATTCCCACACCTTCCCTCCCACTCACTTCTGGGGTGGAGCAGCAGTAACGCTGAAGAACGCAGACCTCCTATCCAGGCAGCCCATGTGGGGTAGCACTAGCGCCTGCCCCTCTAGGATATGTCTGCACTGCAGCCGGGAGGGGGGGTCTCGCAGCCAGAGGATGGGCTGGCTTCACTCCACCCAGCGCACTAAGGACAGCAGGGTGCATGTTGCAGCACAGGTGGTGGTGTGGATAGCCAGTCGCCGCCGGCAGTGCAGGAGGAAGGGTGGCAATGCCATACAATGCCACCATTACTGCTGCTGTTGGCGGGGACGCTGCCTTCAGACCTGAGAGTCCAGCCAGCAGCCGCCGCTCTCTGGCTGCCCGGCTCTGAATGCTGACGATGTTCAGGGCTGGCCATAGGGAAAATGGCATCCTGAGTGAATGGGGGTAGGGGAGCCCCCCTGACAGTGACACGGCCCCCATGGCTGGGAGGAGATGGGGGTAGGGAGTGAGGTGGAGTTTCCTGCAGCCTGGGGTGGTTCCTGGACAGGGGTTTGAACCAGCCTCAGGAATGGTCAGTGCAATGGAAGAGGAAGTCCCATCCTTCCCCAGCCCAGGCGGGACTAGCAGCTGGAGTCTGGTGCATGGTAGGAGCCCCCAGCTGAGGCATGTCCAGCCTCACTCTTCCTTGGCTCCAGGCCCAGTGCTTGGGGGCTAAAGGGGCTTTGGGCTGTCTTTGTGTAGGGCACTGGGGGGCTTGACTATGACACCCCACTGACTATGGTGCCCTGAGTGTTTGCCCACCTCGCCCACCCCTAAGGCTGGCCCTGACAATGTCCTCAATTCTTTCGCTGCAAATCACAACTCAGATGGATTGTCTTGAAGTGAAACATCTTCTCTGTGGTGTGTAGCCAATTCATGTCGTCATTTGTTACTGTGCATGTGTGATAGGTCATAGATAATCCTTGTATGCTAAGTAGATGGGGTTAGAGAAGTATGAGACTGAGCTGTAGTCAGAAGGGATAAGTACGCATTCGGTATCGAAGTACTGTATGGCTGAAATGTCTGGCCTACTGGCTGAGGCGTGTAGGATGCTTGGCCATACTAGGCCATAGACTTAAGGCATGCTTGACATAAGTAAGTGATTAAAGATTGCCCTGATGCCACCAAATTACAGGAAAAGATGTGCCAATGGGTGGTATATTGAAAAATTAACAGTAAGAGGAGTTTTTCCTCACAAGGTCCCCAGTAGTCACATTTTTCTAACATAGTCCTAACTTCAGGGTACACCATGTGTGTAAACGTGAATGAGAATCTAGAGTGATGTGACTATCTCTATAGCTCTAATTGGCACGTGGATATCTCTAGGAGTTGTAGATGCTGTGACCTTCATCACTTTGCTGGCAACTTTAATGACATTAATAAAAGAGAGTGGCCCTTGTTTTTGTGACTGTCTGGGTTACGTCCCTGGGTCTCCATGAATTCCTTTGAGCTGTAGCTCTGAAACAACAGGCAGAGAGAGGCAGTTCAGTTGAACTTGAGACTGTAGCCACCAGAGCTGAACCCACCATGATGTAATACAACGTCACTAAATCTACTTTAAATAAAAATAAAAAGCTACTGCTGAGTAGTTCAGTCTTTGTCCATGTGCTTTTGTTTCATCATGTTTGTCAGTTTTTCACTGGTTTAGTGGAAACCTTGAAAAACACTCGCCCTATGCTGTATGTTTAAGACATTACTTGTCTTTACATCTTGATTTTTGCTGCCTGTTAAATGCAGTTTTTGTGGTTTTTGGCAGTGCTTGATTTATGTTGTTCTCCTTGTTGTATTAATTGGCAGTTCGTGTAGTTAAGAGCTGAATTGCTTTTCTTACTTTAACAAAGACTGCGACTCATGCGTGTGCCCGACAGTCACAGGAAGAGTGATCCCCCCACCCAAAAAAAACAACAACAAACCTTTAAAATGTTTTGAATTTTCCATTTGTTCTTTCTGAGAAACAATCGCCGGATGTTGATGGTTTCTGTTGAACTCTCCACAATCGTATACTATCTGGGCTCTGAATTATTTTTCTTTACAACAGCTGGGAGTTGTCCATCCTTTTTCTCTATCCACTTTGACACAAAGACAGTCACCAGGTTCTAGACCTTGACATTCTCTAACTGAGCGGCATCCTTTCTCAAAGCGTTTGTAAGCTCTTGGCTTTTTATTTGATTTGGCTACTCTCTTCACGTCTAGCCCGTTTGGAGATAGTCTTTTCCACATTGGGAACTGCTGTTCTGAGTTGTCTTCCCATCAGGAGTTATGGTGAACTAAATCCAGTAGATGCTATTGGTGCTGATCTGTAACTCAGAAGAGCCAGGAATAGATGTCCCTGCTGTAGGATTTTAGTGGCTGTCTGTACAGCTCTCTCAGCCTCTCCATTCATTTGTGTGTAACCTGGGCTGCTACTAATACAGTAAAACCTCCATTTAATGGACTAATTCGGGCGAGGGGGTGTCCATTAAATCAAAAAGTCTGTTATTTAATTAAAAAAAAAAAACGAGCTGTTGGAGCAGCAGCCCGCCCGCCACAGGGTCGGGACCCGGGCGGCAGCCAGGAGCCGGCAGCCAGCCTGCCTGCTGCTGGGACCCGGGCAGCAGCCTGAAGCCGGCAGCCAGCCCAGGCGGCAGCCGGGAGCCAGGCAGCCGGGAGCCAGGCAGCCAGCCCGGGCGGCAGCTGGGACCGGGGCGAGAGCCGGCAGCCAGCCCAGGCGGCAGCCGGGAGCCAGGCAGCCGGGAGCCAGGCAGCCAGCCCGGGCGGCAGTCGGGACCGGGGCGAGAGCCGGCAGCCAGCCCACCAGTGGCTGGGACCGGGGCGGCAGCCGGGAGCCAGCAGCCAGCCGCCTGGGAAGGGGACCAGGGCCGCAGCCGGGAGGGGTCGCGATCTGATATGGATGAGAAATTTTGTCCGTTGCATCCGAAGTCCGTTAAATCGAGGTCCGTTAAATCGAGGTTTTACTGTATGATCAAAATCATATTTCTTTTGGAATGGCTTAAATTCCGCTCCAGGGAATTGTGGTCAGTTGTCTGTCACTGGCTTCCCTGGAATACCCAAATGAACAGAAGTGTACTTCAGTCTCTTGATAACACTGTGACGTGTTATGTCTTTCAAGTACATTATTTCTACCCACCTGGAACAATGGTCCCCAATGATTAGGTAATGATGTCCTCTGAATTTGCATACACCTGCATCTAGTCTTTTCCAAGTTCTCTCTGGTTGGGGTGTTGTTATTAGACGTTCTTCACGTTGTATTTGTCTGTCAGTTCTGCAATGTCCATATCCAGATACTTGAGTCTTTATGTTCTTGCTGACACCCAGCCAGCGCACACTGACCCATCTGCCTGATTTAGTTAATCCATTGTGTCCTTCCTGGCTGAGGTTTAGGATTTCTCATTTCATTTTGTTTGGAATTAAGATGCAATTGCCTTTAATAATGAGTCCATTTGACTCACTTAATTGTCCATGATCACAAAGTATTTCTTCTTACTTAGTGCCACTTCGATATTTGGGCCAGCCAGCACTAATGTCACTTAAAATGTCCCAAAGTTGCATGTCTGAGGTTGCTTTTTGTCGCTTTTTTGTAGCAGGAGAAATCTCAGTTGTGGCTACAGCACCCACGTGTGCCATTGGACCATATCTGAGCTCATAAGTAGTGAGTAGACAGAAGCTGCTACTGCCCAATTTCCCCCAGGAACATATTTATCAATCGGGTTAAATTGCTTTAATCTTATGAATAGTTGTTGGCATCTCAGTGCTGTTTGATCCAGATCTTTCCCACTGATCAGAGTGACAAGTGGCTTATGGTCTGTTATCAGAGTAAACACATCCAGTCCATACAGATACCTGTAAATGTCCTCATGTGTCCATACGCCTGCTATACTCTGAGTCATTTTGTTGAAACAATACATCACCTAGGTCACTGCTGCTTGCATCCACACTGGCCCCCCATTGTGGGTTTGTTCACATCATAGTACTTCAGAACTGGAGATGCTAAGATAATTTCTTTTACCATTTTGAAGGCAATTTCTTGGATTGGCCTCATAGTCAACATCACAGAATCATAGAAGATTAGAGTTGGAAGAGACCTTAGGAGGTATCTAATCCAACCTCCTGTTCAAAGCAGGACCAACCCCAACTAAATCATCCTAGCCAGGGCTTTGTCAAGCCAGACCTTAAAAACCTCTAAGGAAGGAGATTCCACCACCTCCCTAGGGAACCCATTCCAGTGCTTCACCACCCTCCTAGGGAAATAGTGTTTCCTAATATCCCACTTGAGACCATTGCTCCTTGTTTTGTCATCTGGTACCACTGAGAACAATCTAGATCCATCCTCTTTGGAATCCCCCTTCAGGTGGTTGAAAGCAGCTATCAAATCTCCCCTCAGTCTTCTCTTCTGCAGACTAAACAATCCCAGTTCTCTCAGCCTCGCCTCATAAATCATGTGTCCCAGTCCCCTAATCCTGTACCAGATATGAACTGGCTACCTAGCTTATTTCTGCCCGAGATACCCACCCAGTGCATTCATCATAAAATCCTTTAATTGTCTGCGAGATATTGCTAAGGGAAGCTTGAATAAAGTATTTTAAACACAGGGCTACCTTGTGGCTGAACACTATAATACAGTTTAGCATCTGATCATATGCAGCACCCTTAGAAGCCAATCCAGCTCTATTGTATGGGCCTAAAGGATCTCAGTCTTTACAAAAGCCAGCAGCAAGTGGTCTTTTGTCATGCCCATTTACTGCTGGATTTTGTGGGTTCCCTGTTAATTTTATTGTATTAAGAGAAGTTTAACAAACGAATCAATGAACAATTGCAATGCAGCAACCTGAAACACAGCCTGAGATCCTTTAGACTCTCACTATCAGGCAGGTTTTCCAGACCTCAAATTATTCTCCTTGCTCGTTTCTGAACCTGTTCCGGTTTGTCAACATCCTTTTTCTGGTGGACACCAGAATTGGGTACAGTATCCAGTCATTGTCTCCCTTATCCTGTATCCAGAGGAAATACCACCTCTGACTCCTCCTTGATCTTCATCTGCTGGTTTGTCCAAGGATCCTGTCTTCTTAGCTACAGCATTGCCCTGGGAACTTGTATTCAGCTGGTTGCCTGTTGTGACCTCTGAGTCCTTCCCTGTTTTCCAGAATACAGTCCCTCCCCCCCCCCCCCAAGAGGTGTTAAAGTTATGCTGGAGTTACATCCAGTCCCAAGATGATGTAGCTTGCTGAGTGCAGTCAGGGCTTGTATCTCTTGCTCGCTCGTTCATACACTTGGGAATGAATGTGTGAGCTGATTTTCAATTCAGTCAAATATTACAGCGGAATCATCCAAGAGGCCCATGTGATCGATGGCGCTGAATGAAGGAGCCTGTCTCCATGATTCCCTTCTGCTCTTTATTAACATGATTTCCTCTTTTCACTTTACAAACCACTCACAATGGCCTCCATTCAAAACTGGGTATTTACACCACCCCTCACTAATTTCCCCTTGTTAGTAGTGGTATTTGTCATTCTAAATATTGCAAATACTATGGTAAAGGGTATCATGGCTTGTATTACAGGAGCCCTAGATATTTAACAATGCTGCTGTTTATACACAATATATATCCTCCTTCTCCCCATCATTAGAAAAAGGGAACTCTCCCACTCTTGTTTCCAGATCACCAGTGTATTGCTCTAGGGCTGTTCACTGTTTTTGGAATCCCTAAAATGAAGCTTAAGAGCAGGTAAAAGTAGGATATGAGTAATCACCATAGTACGGGTCTAAGGAGGAGAAGATGCTCACCCACCAGAGCATTATAATGGCAAAATTAAGTCCAACAGTGGCACTAAAACTTTGAACTTTCTAACTCAAATGACACTTTGTAATTACACTTACAGTCTATTGAAATGTACAGTGGCCAAATCTGCTGCACTATGAAGATAGTGATAAACGATTTATTTTTCATGCCCAAATCATAATTAAAGGTGCAAAATTGCATTAACATGTAAAGTAGCTTTTCATGTATCTGCAAATAGCAGCAATGCTCTTGGGAGGCTCTGGGGATTTTAAGGACAGTGCACAGCAGTGACTTTGCAATTAGGGTGATTTACTGGTAGCCATTTTCTCCTCAGCTAATTTTCCAAGACAGGAAATAAAATGAGATGCCCTAGGCTGCTGACATTGCTGATGACCTCTGAGAAGTCAAGGAAGTCCCCTAATGAACAGCTTCAATGACAGGATCATTCAAGCCAGCGTCAGCTGTCAGAGTGCCTCCTGGGTCTAATGAACACCACATAGGAAGGGCCTTGTCAGGCTTTCTGTTAACAAATCAGGCAGGTTGAATGGCTTTGACAGCATGTCAGGAAGGGAGGCAGGGGGAGCACTGTGCGCATGGCACCGAACCTCCCTGCTGCTGCCTTCTGCACATCTCGTGCTCATGAATATTAATGAGCAGAAGGCTTATGCAATGCCTCTGTGCCTGTACACCCATGGCACGATGCAGAAGGGAAAGACTGAGCTGTGGAGTCCAGGGTGTCAGCCCATAGCGTGGACATACAATGACACCGGAGACTGGGGTGGTCAGACAGCAAGTGCGGAACATCGGGACAGAGGTGGGGGGTAATAGGAGCCTAGATAAGAAAAAGACCCCAAAATGGGGACTGTCCCTGTAAATCGGGACAGCTGGTCCCCCGCCTGGTGAGCACGACAGGAATGGCGGAGATTCACCGGACCCTCGGGCCAGGTGAAGGGAGAGGAGTGAAAACCGGAATCCTTCCCTTAGGGACAGGGTATGAAAGTGTTTGTGTCTGGCTAGGAGCAACTCTTCGCCTTGCCGGCCCCAAGGGTGAGACGCGCTGGCTTCTGCTCGCATTGCTTGGGCAAGTGGAGGCCCGAATCTGCCTCCCGTGACATTACCTGGCTCCCGTTTCCTCCTTTCTTTCTCCTGGCTAGGGAAGGAGCTCCAGGAAACCTGCCGTCCTGGAGGAAACACTCAGCTGCTTGGACTGACCCTCAGAGGCGTCACTCACCCTCCATCGTTCCAGCACAGACCCACCGGCTGTGTGTCTCACAGCCTATAAACAGAAGCCATGTCTGCTCTGTGTGGAGAGCAAGGGTCTCAGAGCACTTGATGACAGAGGTTCCCCCCACCCCAGCCCTAGAGAAGCCGTGTGCTGTCGTGCTGCCAGCTCCCACACTGCACTGAGGTGTGCAGGACTTGGGCATGGAGAAGTGAACGGGTGTAACAGGGTCAGCTGCGGTGCTGTCTCCTCCTATCACTGGGCGCACACACGCACACGTGCACACACATGCACGCACACATGCACACATGCACACATGCACACACACATGCACGCACACACACGCACACACACACCCTGTTTCTGCCCCATCCTCCCCTGCTCCCCGACATTTATCACTAACTTAAATAACAGCGAAGCATGAACCTTCTCATAACTGGCCTCCCACCGAGCGTGGTTGTTCCTACTTTTCTCCCTCCAGGATTGCCTGTGTCTTCGCCCCTCATTCCCTGTCTCTGAGAGAAACTCCAACTCTTTTGTGCTTTTAGAGAAGTGCTACTGAGATCCCCTCGGGCTGACATGGTGAATCATCTCTGGGCAGGGGTCCAATTGCAATTATTTCTAGGTCTGTAGATGAGTATATTTGTTATCTGTACAGTTTAACTGCATGCATGTTGCATCTAAAACAAAACAAAATAAGCTTCTTCCTGGACATAAACTAACGTGACTGAGACATCCTTTTTGTGTCCATCTCAGTTGGATAGGTGTGTTTTTTATTGGAAATCCAATCTGCCTGTCTCCTAAATAACTGACTAGAACTTCTTGATAAGTGCTTCTGTCACCCAAACAAAGAGGATGTGTCTTTGTCTCCTTCTAGTGTCTGGCTCTCTTACAAGGATACCAACCTACTACTGCTACAAGCTAACAGAGCTGCTACCAGGTAATTTAGTTCAAGGGGTAGTGGCTCAGGCATTTAACAGTGAAGGTTTGTCAGCAGGGTTTAACCCACCAGGCAGAGATTATAGCAGCTGTTGTACAGTACTAGCATGTTTCTCTTCTTGGCAGTACCTCAGTCTCCCTCATGTTCCAGGCTGTGTGAGATATTTTTTTCCTGAGGTTTCAGAATTTGTGCATATGATACAAGAAATGATCTAAGCAGTTTCCTTGCATAACTTATACAACAACACAAAACAAAGTACAGTAACTAGAGCTGACTGGGAGATCACAGAATCATAGGAATGCATGGCTCGAAGAGAGCTTGAGAAGTCATCAAGTCCAGTCCCCTGTGCTGTGGCAGCACCAAGTAAACCTAGACCATCCCTGACAGGAGTTGGTTCAGTCTGTTCTCAAAACCCCCTTCCCCTGATGGGGATTCCACAACCTCCCTTGGGATCCTGTTTCAGAGCTTAACTATCCATAGAGTTAGAACATTTCCCCTAATATTTAACCTAAATTTCCCTTGCTGCAGATTAAGCTCATTACTTGTGAGCTTAATTGTGCTACCTTCGGAAGACATGGAGAAGAATTCATCCCAGTCTCCTTTAGAACAATCCTTAACGTATTTGAAGACTAGCATCAGACGTCCCCCCTCCCCCCTTTAGTCTTCTTTTCTGAAAACTAAACATGCAGTTTTTTAAGCCTTTCCTTGTAGTTTAGGGTTTCTAAACCTTATCTTATTTTTGTTGCTCTCCGCTGGATCCCTTCAGTTTGTCCACATCTTTCCTAAAGTGTGGTGCCCACAACTGGACACAGTACTCCTACCAAGGCCTCCCCCATGCTGTGTTGAGCAGGACAGTGATCTCCTGTGTCTAACAAACCCCACCCCAGAATGATATGAGCCTCTGCAACTCATTCACATTGCTGCTTCAAATTCAATTTGAGTCATAACCCCCAGGTCCCTTTCAGCCGTACTGCCACCTCGCCCGTTATTCCCCATTTTGTAAGTGTGCATTTGATTTGTCTTAAGTGCTGTACTTTGCATGTGTTTTTACTGAATTCCATAATTAATTTAGTTAATTTTAAACGGTCTCTAATTTATTAAAGCCATTTTAAATTTTAATCCTGTCCTACAAGTTCTTGAGACCCCTGAAAACTTTATAAGCATATTCTGCATCCATTATCCACGTCGTTAATGAAGATAATGAATAGTAGCAGACCGAATAGAATGACCCCTGTGAGACCCCACAAGACATGCCCTGCCAGTTTGACAGTGAACCATTGATAACTACTCTTTGAGTACCGTCTTTCAACCAGTTGTGCACCCACCTTGTAGTAAATTAATTTAGACCATATTTAGCTACTTTGCTTATGAGAATATGATGTAGGACTGTATCAAAAGCATTACTAAAATCAAGATATTATGTCTACTGCTTTCCTCTATCTACAGGGCCAGTAACCCTGTCAAAGAAAGAAATTAGGCTTGTTTGGCATGATTTGTTTTGGACAAGCCCAGGCTAGCTATTCATTAGAACCCTATTATTGTCTAGGGGTGCTTAGAAATGGATGGTTTAATAACTAGCTGTAGTAGCTTTCCAGGTATCAAAGTTAGGCTGGCTGATCTGTAGTTCCTTGGGTCCTCTTTGTTCCCCCTTTTAAACATAGATCTTAGTTTAACCTTCTCTTGTCCTCTGGGTCCTCACTGGTACTCCAAGAGTTCTTGGTAATAATTGCTAACAGTTCTGAGATTGCTTCATCTAGTACCTTAAGTGCCCTTTCAACAGGCCTTGCTGACTTGAAAACATCTCACTTTCCTAAATATTCTTTAACCTGGTCTTTCTCCATTTTGGCTTGTGTTCCTTCCTCTTTGTTGTTCATACTAATTGTGTTGATATCTGGTCACCATTAGCATGAAGACTGAAGCAAAATAGTCATTAAACCACACAACCATCGGGATGTCATCAGTGATCCGCCCTTTTTTCTTCCAAACAGGTTTGACGGTTTCATTTTACAGCAATGTGTGTGGGTTTGAAATTTGATTTCATTCCACAAAGTCATGAAAACAAAACAAACCTTTCCAGTGTTTTTGAGCAGTGGGTTTTGGATCAGAAACTTCAGCTTTTCTTTTTTTCCCCCTCTCCTTCTCGTCAGTGACACTGGATCTCAAAACCCCTCTGACAAAATCTTTGTCCAAACCAATACATCTGTGCAAAATAGTTTGGCTCTGATGAAACAGCATATTTTGATGACATTTCATTTAGCCAGAAATGTTCCGCACAGACTAGAGATAAGATACATTTTAATGGTCTGAGGGTAACTAACCATTACTACCATTTTTTTTTTTTTTTTTTTTTTTTTTAGGGGGTGGGGGGATAGCTCAGTGGTTTGAGCGTTGGCCTGCTAAACCCAGGGTTGTGAGTTCAATCCTTGAGGGGGCCATTTAGGGATCTGGGGCAAAAATCCTGCTAGTGTAGGCAGGGGGATCCTGCTAGTGTAGGCAGGGGACTGGACTCGATGACCTTCAAGGTCTTTCCAGTTCTAGGAGATTGGTATATCTCCATTTATTTATTTATTTATTTTATTTAACTTACAACCTTTAATTGAGAAGCTATAGTACCTTCATAATTTAGAGCATGGACTTGGAATTTGGCTGGGGGTGATCGTGATATGAGGGATTTGCCTTTTGCCAGCCTGTGAAAATCAACTCACATTTGACTAAGCTATGAGCCTTTGGAAAATTGAAGTTTGCACATGCTCAGTAGGAACTTACAGTTTGGCAGATAAATTCTCTGAAGAGTCCATCTCCACTGAGCACCCTCCAACCTGGGGGTGCAGGGGTCAGCAGGAATTTCCCTGCAATTACAGCTCTTGTCTGACAGGTGCGGCTGGGACACCAGGCATGGGATGTGATTGTGGGAGCCTGTCTCATGTGATCTCAATGACCCTCCCACTGGCTCCCATACAGAGTGGGAGAGGAAACCACCTGGCTCAAATACAGAGGGGATAAGAACTGCAGGATGTTTGCAGGAGGGGAGTTGAAAGTAGGCTGGGAGAAGAATGAGCTGTGGGGGAGGGGAGACTGGGAATCAATAGGGGAAGGAAATGGGGGCATCTCTGTCCCTACTGAATGCAGCAGCCACAAACTGGCCAGTCACTTGGCTCTGAAAAATTATTGAACAATATATCTCTAATTATATGTAGGCTCCCAGGAGAGGAGAATGGCCTGCAGGGCACCAGCTGAGCAATGGCTTCTCTGCAGAAAGCATCCTATCCCTTAACCTAATTCTTTTGCGCTGGGCCCTCTAGACTTTTGCCTGAGATGGTGGCCAAGTTGACCGGCTGGCTGACTGCTCCAGTTTGCAGGAGTGACTTTGCTGATGTGTTATACGTTGCAATTCAAAGCTTTGTACAAATTCACTAGTAATAACAAATCCTAGTGTCTAGAGTGTGTGTGTTTTTTGCTGAGGCTCTGCGCAACTTTCCAGTCAGCCTGGATGTTTGGTAGCAGCTTCAGAGTGTTCGCTGCCTGTAGCTCTTTATGGGAAAGGTGTGCTAGGGTTGTTTATTTCTGATTCTTGGGCCTCTGGGAAGAAGAGAGAATTCCTGGCAGGGCGATGAGCCGGAGATATTTACTTCCATTTGGCTATCCTGCCCCATCCAGTAGCACACCTGTAGTAAGGCTGTTCAGTGTTCCTTGTCTGAACTCTGTCTTTCAGCATATGTAGCCTTATTGGTAAGGGGATATTGAATCTCTTCACTAGGCAGTGGTGTGAAAGGGATCTCCCCTATAGTGATGAGTTTGTCAATTGCATGAGGACCTTGAGGAGCACATGAGAAATAATCAGCGGTGTTCTCTGACAAGTAATGTCATAAACAAACAACCCCCCGAGCACCGTAATATCTCAGAGGAGGTAGAGCCAGGACAGAATGTCCAGCACTTGCATGACTCACCTCATCCTTTGCAGGGAACCCCACAGAAGATGAGGTGATCCGCATGCGGTCATCAGGTCAGCACATCCCAGTTATTCCATTGTCCACAGCTCTGGGTCATCTTTTATAAAGGGCTAAGCAGCGGTTCTCAAACCGTGGGGCTCAGGCTTCAGTCCCCACTTCTGGGGCTGTGTAATATTTTTCATTTCATTGTCAGAAGGTGGTCACTGTGCATGGAGTCTGAGAACCCCTCGGCTAAGCTAACGCGCCCCATACCTGAGACATACCTGCTTCCACACCTCAATAAGACTGGGGTCTCTATCTTCAGTAGTCACTTACCCATTGATGTTATGCTCCTTCGCATTTACAGCAATTAGTTGCCATTAGTTTCTGTGATTACTACAGGTATATTTGAATTACACTCAACAGCCTTTAGTCTTTCCCTAAAATTCCCAAAGTGTATTCTTGCGGTTCCATACTTCATCTTTTCCCAGCACGTAACACTTTTGTCCACTGCCATGCTCACCTTGTGAATTAAGGTCTTCTAACCAGTTAGTTCCTCGTTCCAAGCTGCTCATGTCCAGCTAGGCTGGGATGACGCTAAGCTAATTGTCACGCTGGCCTCAGGCTCCAGAGCGATTTGGCACCATTACGCTGCTATTTTTAGCCCTGCCATGAGAGTCTGAGTCGGATGACCTGGAGTCTGAGTCTCATTGACTTGCCTGGTGATTTTGAGGGGTGTTTTTGTGCTCTGTAGAGACACCCTGAGTGTTGTAGCACTAGCGCCTCAGTTTCCCCAAACAAATCTTTGCCCTATTTCTACAATGTAAGTGACTTGCTGCAGGTACTAGGCCCTCTGGCTAAGTCATTCTGGGATCCCTAAGCCCCAAATAAAGAACACCTGGAGTCTCTGCCCCGGTCCGAGACCCTCCTTCCCATGGGCTCTGTTCGCTCTGATCCACGCACTTTTCTGCCCAGCTTCTGGGCTCACATTTCCTCCTGCCTGGGCTCTTTTCCATCTCTCCCCTTGACCCACCTGGACTCCTTTGGGTTGCTCCCTGCTCTTTCCAGAGCTGCCACTCCCAGGACTTCCCCCTGGAGTCTTGCACAGCCCTCTGCCTGCCTTGTGCACCACACCGACTCCTACCAGACTTCTGCTCCCCTCTCCAGCTGGCTTCCCCCCTGGGTCCCAGAGTTGGGGGCCAGCCCCGGAGCTCCCAGCAGTCTCCTGGGCTAGCATCACAGCCCCAGGCTTTGACTCTCCCAGGCTAGACTGAGCACAGCTGCTTGTTCCCCATTGGAGCAGCCTGATCATTCTCCTCAGCTTTAAAGAATAAAACCAAGTCTTTCCTTCAGCCTCTCCCCCAGGTAAATTGTTCAGCCTCCAGATCATGTGTGAGTGTGTGCGACCAACCCAGTCCGTCAGCTGGGTGCACACACCCTTCCGGGAGAGAAGATCCAGTGTTGCTGGCTGATTTATCTCATTTTGGGCTTATACTATCCAGCAATTGCGTTGCATGCTGACGTCTAGATTTCCCAGGCATCAGAAAAGGATGGAAGGAAACAAACTCTCTAGCATTTCTGTGTTGTGAGCCGCTGGGTTTGGTGGGGGTTCCCCCTACGTGGCCCTAGCACTAAAACTGAAGCTGGAGTCAGGTGCTTTTTATGATCTTGTCCGCATGATGGAACCTGAATCCCTGCCTGGTGATGATGGGGGCGTTCCTGGCACCAAGAAAAGGCATCTCCTGCTTCTAGCAATTTAACAGCCACCAAGGCAAAAGTATCCTGCAGTTAATTATGGATTTAATAACAAGCAATAATCAACAATTCTATCATCGTTAGACTGGTTTATAAAGAGCAACTTTATTCTTTCATTAGCTGTCTGAAGTGGAGGCGATGGTCCCTAACAAACAGACCGAGAGGCATTCAGAATTAATGTGAATTACCCACCCACATGCTTTGTGAATCACCCAAAATATGGACCAACGTGCACTCAAAGCCAGGAACACCAGCAAGAAATAATTGTACGTGCCCTGTCTATTGAATTAATAGAACAAACTGGTGTCTTGGGCCTGGCAAGTCCACCATGCAGCTACGCCACTGGGACCAATGAATCAGTAGCGACGATATTACTTGCATGGTAACAAGTTCATAAATCAAGTAGCAATAAGAAACAAACTATGATATATATGACTGAGCAAATGGCCTGTCTCACACCCGAGAGAGCCTCTCATGAGGCACAGAAGAGAAAGCCAGAAAGAGTGTAAAGCACTGTGCCAATTTATTGCGTTACATGAATATCTAATCATGTAGGCAGTGCAGGAGATGGTCCTACATTCCAGTGCACGCTGGGGCTAGCACTGAGAGCAGACTGCAAAGTGATGTTAGAACATCTCCAGAGCCGACTTTTTCAGTCTAAGGGACACCATGTAATACACAAATCTGCAAGCTAATGGTTGATGTTGAACATTACCCCTGTGCAGAGTCCTCACAGTGCACCATCTTTACGTGACACGGAGGGTCATCTAATCTCTCTGCTTGGGATGGATTTCATAATGGCAGGCACAATCCAAGGGGAAAAAACCAGCCTGAACATTTGCCAGTTTGTTTGCAAGTCTCATGGTGCTGCTTTGGTACCCAGTGAGTTAGTAAGGTTTATTCTAGTTCCCCAGAGAAAACAGATCAGAAGCCAAGAACTAGATAAGTATCACTTAGACCAGCAGCACATTTTTGCTTTAAGGACTGGAAGCCTCATTAAGCTTCGGGACCACGAAACTAAAGGCTCCTGTAAATTAATTGAACGTCAATGTTAACATGTTGTCTCGGTAGTGTGACAAGGTGGCCCCTCTGCTCCCCCTAGTTCAAGTCCTTTGGGTTGCTGGTGTGGCCCTGGCGCCCTGGCCAGACTGCACCAGACCCGGTTTTTCCTGCTGCTCCTTAGCAGCTCGTTCCCCTTCTTTCTCTCTCAGGGTCAGGCTCCTGCAAGCTAGGGAAGCTAGGCCCCCCCCCTGGGAGGGACCCTTAGTTCTCTCCTCCTGCTTGTCAGCTGCCTCTCTGCCCCTGCTTCTTCCAACTTGCCCCTCACACCCCTCTACTTTTGCCAAACTCGCTCCGCTATCTCCTACTGCCTCCACACTCACTCCTCAAACTCTCACTCCCTCCAAACTCACTCCTCAAACTCCCACCAGCCTCTCTGGGGAGGAGTCTCTTTTCAAGGGCTCTGACAGCCTCCTTAATTGGCCCCAGCTGGCCCTGCTTAGCTGGGCCCGGTTCCCTTGGTAAGCCTCCTAATTGCAGACCTTACTGGCAGCTGTCTGCCCTGGGTCTGCCACATATCCCCCCCCCCTGCGCAACACCATGGGGTTGGGCTACTTGGGTCGCGGAGCAATGTATCCTTGATAGCCCATCTGCATTCCCATGCAGGGGGCCGGACCGATGTTGCACGCGGAAGTGGAAGGGCTGCAATGAGAGGAACCATCTTGTCACCCTTGCGTTGCTGTCCTTGTTTTGGTGCATCCACTTCAGCGGGGCATGGTCCGTAACTAGGGTAAACCGCCGACCGAGTAGATAATAACGGAGGCTCTCTATGGCCCACTTCACCGCCAGGCACTCCTTTTCCACCACGGCATATTTCCGTTCTCTGGGCAAAAGCTTCCTGCTGAGAAATAGGACTGGGTGGTCTTCTCCATCCCTCATCTGGGAGAGCACCGCCCCCAGCCCTACCTCAGAGGCGTCTGTTTGTAAAATAAATTCTTCTTTCCAGTCTGGGGCTATCAACACCGGGTCGGTGCAGAGGGCGGTCTGCAGGTCCCCAAACGCTGTCTCGGCAGCGTCCGACCACTTTACGATGTCTGGGCCCCGGGCCCTCGTTAGATCAGTTAATGGGCAGGCCCGGGTGGCGAAATGGGGAATGAATCTTCGGTAATACCCAACCAACCCTAGAAACGCTCGGACCTGTTTCTTTCGGATTGGTCGGGGCCACTTCTGGATTGCCTCCAGTTTGTTAAGTTGAGGCTTCACTACGCCTCTCCCTACTATATAGCCAAGGTACTTGGCCTCTGCCAGTCCGATTGAGCACTTGGGTGGATTTGCGGTCAGACCCGCCTTCCTCAGGGTGTCTAAGACGGCCTCTACCTTCCGCAAGTGTGTCTCCCAGTCTGGGCGATATATGATTACATCATCCAGATAGGCGGCGGCGTATTGCCTATGAGGCCGCAACAATTTGTCCATGAGCCTCTGGAAGGTGGCAGGGGCCCCATGCAACCCAAAGGGGAGGACCGTATACTGGTACAACCCCTCCGGGGTGGCAAAGGCCGTCTTTTCCTTGTCTGCCTTGGCCAGGGGGATCTGCCAGTACCCCTTGGTCAGGTCTAGGGTGGACATGAACCGGGCTGCTCCTAACCGGTCAATCAGTTCGTCTATCCGGGGTAGCGGGTACGCGTCGAACCGGGAGACGTCATTCAACCTCCGGAAGTCATTGCAGAACCTCACCGTGCCGTCTGGCTTAGGCACCAGGACCACGGGGCTGGACCACTGGCTATGGGATTCTTCGATGACTCCTAATCGTAACATCTTCTGGACCTCCGCTCTGATCTCCTTCCTCTTTGCTTCTGGGACCCGGTAGGGCTTGACGTGAACCTTTACCCCTGGCTCCGTGAGGATGTGGTGGTGCACCTCAGTAGTCCGGCCCGGTGTCTCTGAAAACACGTCCTGGTTACGCCGGATCATGCGGACCACCTCCGCTCGCTGGTTCGGGGTCAGGTCCGGGGATATCCCCACCCGGCCGGGTGGGTTGCCTTCCCGGGGTGGTGCCCCCAGCGCAACCACCAGAGCGTCTCTCTCCTGCCACGGTTTTAACAGGTTGACGTGGTAAATCTGCTCCGGCTTCCGGCGTCCCGGCTGTCGGACCTTATAGTCAACGTCCCCCACGGCTTCCACTACTTCGTATGGCCCTTGCCACTGGGCCAACAACTTGCTCTCCGCTGTGGGTACTAGCACCATCACCCGGTCTCCCACCTGGAACTTCCGGCTTCTCGCTTGGCGGTTGTAATATGTCCGCTGGGCCTCTTGTGCCTTCTCGAGGTGTTCCCTCACTATTGGGGTGACCTGGGCTATCCTTTCTCTCATCCGAGCTACATGTTCGACGACATTCCTCCCCCGGTTTGGCTGTTCTTCCCAGTCCTCCTTGGCGATGTCAAGTATGCCCCGAGGGTGGCGTCCATACAACAGCTCGAACGGGGCAAATCCCGTGGAGGCCTGGGGCACCTCCCTTACAGCAAACAGGAGGTAGGGGAGCAGGGTATCCCAATCCTTCCCGTCCCGACTCACTACCTTCCGCAGCATACTCTTCAGTGTCCGGTTGAACCGTTCGACCAAGCCGTCAGTCTGGGGATGGTACACCGACGTCCTTATGGTCCGCACACGGAGTAGGCAACAAAGGTCCTTCATTAATTTGGACATAAAGGGGGTCCCTTGGTCGGTCAGGATCTCCTTTGGTATCCCTACTCGGGCAAAGATCTGTAACAGCTCCCGAGCTATGGTTTTGGACAGTGTGTTCCGTAAGGGCACAGCTTCGGGATACCGGGTGGCATAGTCCAGCACCACCAGTATATGCCGATGGCCTCGGGCCGATTTCTCCAGCGGGCCCACCAGGTCCATGGCGATCCTCTCGAATGGGACCTCAATGATGGGGAGGGGCACTAAAGGGGCCCGCAAGTGGGGCCGGGGGGCGTGCAATTGACACTCCGGGCAGGAGGCGCAGTATCGCCGGACCGCTGCATGGACCCCTGGCCAGAAGAACCTCTTCATGACCCGATCGAGGGTCTTCTCCACCCCCAGGTGGCCCCTGAAGAGGTGGCTGTGAGCCAGGTCCAATACGCCTCTCTGATGTCTCTGTGGCACCAAAAGTTGCTCCACCAACATATCGGACATCGGGACTACCCTATACAGCAGGTCCCCCTTGATTATATAGTATGGCCCTCGGCCCTTACTTTTCCCCTCTACCGGGACCCCATTTACCTCCACCACTTCGCTACGGATATTTTGGTAGATTGGGTCATTGGCCTGATCCTGCCCAAAATTCTCCGTAGCCGGGCCAATTGGCCCCAACTCCGGGGTCTCTACCTCTGCCTCTCCTTCGGGGACCGCCTGGGGGGCACTAGGCCCGGCATCGGTCTCCCCCCCCTCTCGCCTGGTCCTTCTTCCTTGGGGGCTCCCTCGTTCTCCCACTAGAGCAGCCCTCCTATATTGGGTGAGGATTTTCGTCCCTAACGCCTTGGCTGCCCTCCTCTCCCTCCGAGACTTCCGGGACCCCCCGCCTACAGAGAATAATTCCGGGTCAAATTCCCGGAAAGCTGGTGCCCCGGGACCTCTCGGCGCCACCTCCGGGACCCCGGCACTAACTCCTTCTGTCCCCCGCCCGGGGAGCAGGCTGTCAAAGTCAGGGAAGTCTCGTCCAATGAGGACCGGGTAGGGGAGCCTCGGGACTACGCCCACCACTACTTTCGTGGGGTGTCCCAGGACGTCGAGGCTTACAGAGACAGTGGGGTAGTAGTTAATATCCCCATGTACACAGGATACTGCCGAGCGCTTGGCCCGGGACAGCTGGTCCTGGCTGATCAACGTCCCGGAGACCAGCGTGACCGCGCTCCCTGAGTCCACTAGCGCGGTGGTCTTAATACCATTCATTTTAACGGGTCGGGTATATCTATGGGGAGCCATCGCGACCCCCACTTGGTTCACCAGGTCGCACGGATCCCCCATACCCCCCAGGCCACATTCCATGGGTTCGGCCCGGTTTGGGCACTGGGCGGCTAGGTGTCCCATTTCCCCACAAGCGTAACAGCGCCTCCCGGCTCGGGACAGCCCCCCAGTCTTCGGGCTGTTCGGCCCTACCCCCCGAGTCCCGTTCCCCCGGTCCCCAAGTCTGTCCAAGCTCTCTGGCCATCCCCCAGCCTCCTCTTCTTCCTCCCTATCACGGCTTGGGGTCTTGGCCATCCGGGGCTTTGGTCTGGAGGCCGGCCTTCTGGTTGCCCGCAGCCCCTCCGTGGTAGTCCGTGACAACTCCTGGGAGGCAAGGTGTCTCTCTACGAGGGCTACCAGCTCGTCGTAGGAGGGGGGATCATTCTTTCGGACCCACCCCCTTAGCTCGGATGGCAACCCCCGCATATACCTGTCCAGTACCAGGATCTCTATCATCTTGTCCGGGCTGTGGGTCTCGGGCCGTAACCACTTCCGGGCAAGGTGGATCAGGTCGAATAGCTGAGTCCTCGGGGTCTTGCCGACCTCATACCTCCACTCGTGAAACTGCTGGGCCCGCAGGGCTGGCGTCACTCCCGCTCTGGCCAGGATCTCGGCCTTCAGCTGGGGGTAGTCCGCAGCGGCCTCAGGCGCCAGGTCGAAATAGGCCTTCTGGGCCTCCCCGCAGAGGAAAGGGGCCAGGATGCTTGCCCACTGTCCTCGGGGCCAAGCCTCACGCAGGGCCGTCCTCTCGAAGGCGAGCAGGTAGGCCTCAGTGTCGTCGCCTGACGTCATCTTCTGCAGGAAATGGCTGGCCCGTAGTGGCCGGTCGTCAGGCCCCCCACGGCCCATGGTGCTCAGGGCTTTCATCTGCCGCACCACCTCCTGCAAGGTGGCTCGGTCCTGGGCTGCCTGGGTTATCAGCAACTGGTTGGTCTCTTGCTGTACTCGGACAGCTTCCTGCTGGGCCGCAGTGGCCTGGACCAGGGCCTTCACCACCTCGTCCATCTTCCCTCTGAGTATGGGGGGGGGGGGGAAGGGCTAGCCACCAAGTCTATTTACTCGCTATCCCACCTCTGACACCACGTGTGACAAGGTGGCCCCTCTGCTCCCCCTAGTTCAAGTCCTTTGGGTTGCTGGTGTGGCCCTGGCGCCCTGGCCAGACTGCACCAGACCCGGTTTTTCCTGCTGCTCCTTAGCAGCTCGTTCCCCTTCTTTCTCTCTCAGGGTCAGGCTCCTGCAAGCTAGGGAAGCTAGGCCCCCCCCCTGGGAGGGACCCTTAGTTCTCTCCTCCTGCTTGTCAGCTGCCTCTCTGCCCCTGCTTCTTCCAACTTGCCCCTCACACCCCTCTACTTTTGCCAAACTCGCTCCGCTATCTCCTACTGCCTCCACACTCACTCCTCAAACTCTCACTCCCTCCAAACTCACTCCTCAAACTCCCACCAGCCTCTCTGGGGAGGAGTCTCTTTTCAAGGGCTCTGACAGCCTCCTTAATTGGCCCCAGCTGGCCCTGCTTAGCTGGGCCCGGTTCCCTTGGTAAGCCTCCTAATTGCAGACCTTACTGGCAGCTGTCTGCCCTGGGTCTGCCACAGTAGGGATGAGCGTGCTGATGGGAATCTCCAGCTCGGTGCAGGCAGGAAGGGCACAGCATTCTCTGACGTCTGGCTTGCATGGCATGACCTGGGTCTCCTCTCTAAACTCCTGGTCTCAGCTTTCATCCCCTCTCTAAAGGTCAACATCTGGCTGCACGCGGCTCCCTCTGACCTCCTCTGGGGCCATTCCGGCTGCCTGCCGGTCGTGGACATTTGTCTGAAGAGTTCTTGTTTGCCCGGATGTTTGGGAACCAGTTGTGCTGCACACGAAGCCCTGTATCCCCATCCCAGCTGGGGATCCGGACCTTATCCGGGGTGAAAAGGCTGCCATCCAGTCTGGGAGCAGAAATAATATCCTGGGATTCATGTGAGCACTCATAGGAACATAAGAACGGCCATACGGGGTCAGACCATCTAGCCTGTCTACCGACAGTGGCCAATGCCAGGTGCCCCGGAGGGAATGAACAGAACAGGGGAATCCTCAAGTGATCCATCCCCTGCCACCTATTCCCAGCTTCAGGCAAAAAGAGGCTAGGGACACCATCCCCACCCATCCTGGCTAATAGCCACTGATGGACCGATCCTCCATGAATCTATCTAGCTCCCTTTTGAACTCCACTTGCACTCTGGGAGTAGTGAATAGTCAACACAGTTTGGAAACATCCCCTTGGCTGACAGCTGGTGGCCCAAATGCTCCAGTGCGTAGTTATGGATTGCAGCTGTAGCTGCAGATGTCATATCAGCTTGTGGCTGATTCACCAAAAGGGAAAGCTAAACTCCCATGGAGCCATGGTCACAGCCAATAGTTCAACCAGCTCCGGCCACAGGGCAGCGCCGCTAGGATCCTGATTCAAGGACACTTATGCACATGTGGAAATGCCATTGTGAATTTTCTCCTGAATGGGGGCCTCTATTTGCCGGGGGCTGGTAGTTTGACACGGAGCTGGAATGGCTATGGGATTGGTCTGCCAAGTGCAGGGCTTCATGTTCCATTCCCATTTTCAGTCCTGACTTTTTTCTGCTGCTCTGTATTTTGCTTCTCAGCCAGAAAATATCCCACATTTGCCATATGCCAAGTTACTTCTCACTCATTTGCCTAAGCTCTAATTAATCTTTCGTCATATATATTTCCTCATGTCAGAAACACAGTCCCTATTACTCTGTCCCTCACAGCCACGTTAGCCTAATGGGATCCGTAAATAATGAATTTGCATAATGATCAGTATTCATAAAAAACAATTACACGTGGAGTAAGTGACCTTGTGACTTCAAATGAGCTAATAACCTTTGAATACAGGCAAGATAATACAGTGATAAACCTCCATGGAGGTGGACTTGAAGGCAGCCCATTTGAAAGGTGCAGGCCCTAGATTGCCGGCCGTAATGGCTGCAGTTGTAAGGAGGTGTTAACTGGATGTGTTAGTTGAATGAAGAGACTAGTTTTCCTTACTTTATTAGCAGAATACATTATCCAGAGCAATCAAGAGCAGACACATTTGTGGTGAGCTGAACTTCACCCAAAGATCATTTGTAGAAAATGAAAGGATGGTTTGTAATGTAAATCCCATTCCTGGAGCCGTCCATCCAGAGAGCCAGGGGAACCCATGGGGTGAGACACAGAGTCTGTGGGAAATACAGAAAAGATCCCACGGGAGCTCCCAGCCCGTCCTCTCCTGCCCTCACTTGCCTGGAGTTTAGCGGCCCCCCTCTCTGTCCGCTTGGGACGTTACAATAAGAGTTCTGCAAAAGCGACAAAGAGTCCTGTAGTACCTTAATGACTAACAGATGTTTAGGAGCATAAGCGTTCATGGGTGAAGACCCACTTCGTCAGATGAATGAATAAGAGTTCTGTGGGCCTTGGCAGGTTCCATGGTGCACAACAAATGATTGGGCTTGTGCCAGGCTGGGGCTTACTCCTGTTTGGGCTGCTTATTGAGCTGGGAAACACCCTCCATTTGCCATCCCCCCACCTTCAGTTACGCTCTAATTCCTCTTGGGTTGCACTCTTTTCCCATGTCAAACAAAGCATAGTGTTGTCTTAAAATCATGGCAAGCAAAATCAAATCCTCCATTTCTTGCAGGAAAGACAGACCAGGATGATGACTTGAAGGAGGGGGATTATAGCTATCAGAGTCCACAGAATCTAGCGAGATACAAATTCTGAGTGGGCCAGACAGTTGCATCTTGGGCTACAAATCCCAGAGGTGAAAATGCAAATACAGCCTCTGCATCAAGAAAATCAATGGAATGCCCAATGGTGAGAGTGGGAAAGTTTTACCAAAATGAATATGACACCAAGAGTCAATAACAAAATACCCAATCGCAGGGTTTCAGACGCCATCCGCAATGCAGGACAAAAAGGAAAAGAAGGCAAGAAGAATCCTTCCTGGCAAAATGGCAGGTGCAAGAAGCTATTGGAGCCACACAGAAATCCCACAACATTTGTAAATATGACCCTAGCAAAGCCAACAAATAGGAGCACGTTCCTGCAGATTGAGAAGGAAATTGGAAGAGCCACATAGAGTTAGAAAACCAAATAACTACGGGTGTAGAACTAACAAGAGATGCAATGAGCAAAGTAAGTCTCTGAAATACCACATTGGTCTTCTTGGACCACCGGGGGTTAAAGGGAGCAGTGAAAGGAGAAAATGACATTACAGAGCTGCTAACACAAACATACTGTCCCAGTCCTGCCAGCCATTGTTCCAGAGGTTGCAGTGAAGCAAATGTTGTATCTATACTTGAAGAGGTTCTGGAACCTCAAGCTTCTGTACTAAGTCCCATGTTTAATACATTTATTAATGATCTGGAAAGGGGGCTGAACAGTGAGGCAGCAGAACTCTGCAGATAACAAAGTGTTATTTAGGTGAGCGAGGGCCTGGGTGGAAATAGAGAGAGACCTAAACAAGCTGGGTGAGTGAGCAACATGATGGCAAATGAGATTTAGTGTCAATAAATGCAAAATAATGCACCTTGAAGGGAAAAACGTAAACTGCTCAGACACCTTCCTGGAGTCTAAATTAACTGTAGGGACTCAGGAGCGGACCCTGGGTGTCACTACAGACAGCTCAGTAGATCCTCAGGACGGATCACTCTGAGATTCCCTGTTCTGTTCATTCCCTCTGAAGTATCAGGCACCAGCCACTGTTTGAAGATAGGATTCTGGGCTAGCTGGACCTTTGATCTGACCCAATGTGGCCATTCTTATGATTTTAACCTTGTAAATAATGCTCTGATTTTTTTTCTTAATGAGTAAACCTTTAGTTAGTTTAATGCAGGATTGGCAATAAGCATTGTCTTTGGTGGGAGACTTAAGGAACAACTGACTGGGGTACATGGTCCTTTGGGACTTGGAGTAATCTTGGGTATCAGAACAGAATAGAAATTGCTGTAACGTGTAAGCTCCTTATGCCCTTTAGTCCACCCCCAGATCCCTTGCTTAGAAATATTGTCCTCTCCAAATTCCAAGCAGCACAGTGCTACCGATCGTTCTTTCCAGGGATTTTATTCCCTTCCAACTGTGGTGGGACAGTCTGTGCACCCCCCCTCTTCTTTTATCCACTGATGTTCCACAAGGGCTAGATGACCCAGTGTGGCCATTCTGATGTTCCCTCGTTTCCACTAGTAACAAGTGGAGAGAAAGGAGGGGAACACAAAAACATGGGGTGGGGGGGTCAGGTTTTGAAATATGACCCCTGCCCCGCAAAATAAGCTCAACTTTTATATCATTGAAAAGTTCAATGGAATGTCTAAAGGCAATGGAACGTCCTGGAACATCCCTTTCCTTGTGTTCCGGGACGTTCCAGGAATGAACCGGTGAAATCAATGGCCACCGAACCTGGTGGTGTCTCTTCCTTTCTCCGCCAGCCTAGTTGGAATCTGTCCTTACAACGCTGGGCCATGGGCATTTCTTACTGCAGAGGTGGAGCTCCCAGTCATCTCTGTGACGCACAGACAGCATGGCCACGTCACCTCACAGCATCTGAGGGCGACTGCGGCAGCGGTCTGGCTGTCTGGCATTGAACCGGGGACTTCCAGAGCCAAAGGCAGGAGTTGCTGCAGTTTGAACTAAAGCAGCAGGCTCTATAGGTGGCTCTGTAACAGGGTCTGGCACAGAGCAGCACGGGTGATGCTCTCCGACCACCCAGGAACGGGAGGCTGCTCACTCTGGGTCTGTCGCCAGCGTCTGGGGGAGAGCTCCGTTGCTTTCCACACTTTGGGCGCAGTGGAGGCTTCTTGTCTGTATTGTGATGGTGTTTATGGTGCAGCTGCCTCCACTGCTGGTGCTGCTGCTCTGCAGAGATCAATAGGTTCCCGCAGAGAGATTCTGCTCACATAGCAGCTCCTGCTTGATGTCCTCCCTTAATATTCCTTCCACAGTCTGCCTCTAATGACCCTCTGCCGAGTGCCTGTCCTGAGAGCAGCTTCTGAGGAGCTGCATTCACATCTCTCCTGGCTCTGCAGCCTGGAGGGGAAGATTGGCCTCCACTCACCACCAGGGATTCTCCGTGGAGTGCTGTGCATGGCACGGTTTGGGGCTAGTGGTTCATGGGCCTGTTCCCTCCCTCGAGTGTGGCACATTGTAGCTGCACCTCTCTCTGCAGCATAGCCATAGAATCGCTTCATCCACTTTTTCCACTTCTCTGTTAGGCAAACTTCTGCCAGTTTGGAGGCTTCACGTGTTTCCTTCAGCCTGTCCTGGCATTGCTTCTGAAACCACTCATCAGGAAGACACGCGAGCCTTTCGCTTCTTCTGCTGGAACCTCTGTGCCCCGTGTCCCCTTTGTAGCTAACCATGCTCCGGTATGTGTCATGCTATCTGAATCCTTAAAACAGCCTCCAAACTGCCTGCAACTGGGGTGACAGGGGAGGGCTGGGGTATCACATGACACACCGGACCCCCAGATTGCTGTCAATGGGCCTGTACCCAGGGGTAAGGCTGAGAAAATATAACAAGTTAGCAAAGCGACAGTTTGCAAACAGCATGACACTGCCATGGATTTTATTGTTTTATTTCATGCCTCATGATCTACTAGAATTCTTTGAGGGGTTAACAAGCATGTGGACATGGGGGATCCAGTGGATAGAGTGTATTTAGATTTTCAGAAATCCTTTGACAAGGTCCCTCTCCAAAGGCTTTTAAGCAAAGTAAGCTGTCCTGGAATAAGAGGGAAGGTCCTCACATGGATTGTTAACTGGTTAAAAGATAGGAAACAAAGGGTAGGAATAAATGGTCAGTTTTCAGAATGGAGAGAGGTAAATAGTGGTGTCCCTCAAGGGTCTGCACTGGGACAAGTCCTGTTTAACATATTCATAAATGATCTGGAAAAAGGGATAAACCGTGAGGTGGCAAAATTTGCAGACAATACAAAACTACTCAAGATAGTTAAGTCCAAGGCAGATTGCAAAGAGCTACAAAGGGACTCACAAAACTGATTGACTGGGCAACAAAATGGCAGATGAAATTCAATGTTAATAACTGCAAAGTAATGTACTTTGCAAAACATAATCCCAACCAGTCATATAAAATGATGGGGTCTAAATTTGCTGTTACCACTCAAGAAAGAGATCTTGGAGTCATTGTGGATAGTCCTCTGAAAACATCCAGTCAATGTGCAGCAGCAGTCAAACAAACTAACAATGTTAAGAAGCATTGAGAAAGGGATAGATAATAAGACAGAACATATCATATTGCCTCTAGATAAATGCATGGTACGCCCACATTTTGAATACTGTGGGCAGATGTGGTTGCCCCATCTTAAAAAAGATCTATTGGACTTGAAAAAGGTTGAGAAAGGGGTAATGTTAGGGGGCTTTCCCTTCACCCCCACCCCTGGTTCTTTTCACGGAGACAGAAAGCAGAAGACCAGACGTGAGAAGTGCAGGCAATGCAATGTGTATTGGCTTTAATTTCAAGCAAGCATATCTATATCCGCCCTCCTCCTTAGCAGGCATAATTATACCTGTGGTACACGCCCATGATGCCACCTCTTACAATCTATGGTCATGTTCCATTTTGGAGGGTTGTGAGTCTGGGGTCTTCATCCCACCTCATCTGTATCCCTTGGAGGGATAAGGAATGAGGATTTGCTCTGGTCAGGGACAGGCATTTCTTTGGTTTTTAGAGTTTTACCTTCCCCCCCCCCAATATCTCCCCCCCCCCCCCAACTGGTTGCTTGAGATAAGAGTTGAGGCAGTCTTCGAATGTGCACTCATATGTTATACTTCCATCATGTCCAGTAGCACTTTAACTGCTCTTCTCTGTTCCCATTAAACTAACAAATCCCTCTGGCTGGGGAAAAGCAACACACACACAGGGTCTTTGTCCTTTGTTCACACATATTAGTAAAATATGAGTGTATCAAAAGTCATACAGGCAAACAAGACCCAAAATTCTATCTCAGGCGAATATACTGGTCTGATTCCTACATTGTTACTAGCCTTTCTAACAGGCAACAAAAATGATTAGGGGTCTGGGAACAGCTTCCATATGAGAAAAGTTTAATAAGACTAAGAGTCCTGTGGCACCTTAAAGACTAACTATAAAGTTTTGAAGCATAAGCTTTCGTGGGCTAATACCCACTTCGTCGGATGCAACGATGAAGTGGGTATTAGCCCACAAAAGCTTATGCTTCAAAACTTTATAGTTAGTCTTTAAGGTGCCACAGGACTCTTTGTTACCTCTGCTATTCCAGACTAACATGGCTACCTCTCTGATTATTAATAATACTGTTATTTTTCACGTCAGAAAAGAGATGACTAAGGGAGGATATGATAGAGGTCTATAGAATTACAACTGGTGTGGAGAAAGTAAAGAAGGAAGTGTTATTTACTCCTCATAACACAAGGATTAGGAATCACCAAACAAAATTAATAGGCAGCAAGTTTAAAACAAATAAAAAGAAGTCAACTTGTGCAACTGTTTGCCAGAGGATGCTGTGAAGGCCAAGACTATAACAGGGTTCAAAAAAGAACTAGATCAGTTCATGGAGGATAGGTCAATTAATGGCTATAAGCCAGGATGAGCAGGGATGGTGTCCCTAGCCTCTGTTTGCCAGAAGCTGGGAATGGGTGGCAGGGGATGGATCACATGATGATTCCCTGTTCTGTTCATTCTGGAGCACCTGGCATTGGCCACTGGTGGTAGAGAGGATACTGGACTAGATGGACCATTGATCTCACCCAGTTCTATGTTTGTTTGTTTATTTTGTGGATGGGGTTTTGTTTTGAGGGGATTCACTAAATTGAGATGAAGGTAGGGAAGGGAAAGCCTGGCTGGGGCAGGGGTAATGAGGGGGAAGAGGATGAAAATGGAGGATGGGAGAAAACTACAAGGAAAAGACTGACTCTCTCCATTATAGATTTTATAGAATGCCTAGCACAATGTGACTGTAGCTTTCAGGCACTTGAGCAACACAAATAATAATAATTAATAGCCTCTTCTGCGGGACCAGGTCAAAGGCCTTTTGAAAGTCTAAATAACATAAGTCAACTAGTTCTATCTCCTACTTTCCTGAAGGAATCAATGAATTCTTGGGTTAGTGGGATACGATTTTCCTGCTGATGAGTCCTTGCCATTTCCTAGCTCCTAAGGCCAGAATGCACCATTGTGATGGTCTAGACTGACCTCCTGGAGAACACAGGCCAGAGACCCGCCCCACAATAATTCCCAGAGAGGAGCTTTTAGAAAATCTTTCAATCTTAATTTAAAAATGGCCAGTGATGTAGAATCCACCTTGACCATTAATAACCGCAGTGTGCAGCGGCAGCCAAAAAATCAAACTGGCTGTTAGGAATCATTAAAAAAGGGATAGAGAATAAGACAGATAATATCTTATTGCCCTTATATAAATCCATGGTGTGCCCACATCTGGAATACTGTGTACAGATGTGGTTTCATCTCAAAAGAGATATACTGGCATTAGAAAAGATTCAGCAAAGGGCAACTAAAATGATTAGGCATTTGGAACAGGTCCCATTTGAGGAGAAATTAAAGAAGCTAGGACTTTTCAGCCTGGAAAAGAGGAAACTAAGGGGGGATATGATAGAGGTCTATAAAATGATGAATGTTGTGGAGAAAGAGAATAAGGAAAAGTTATTTACTTGTTCCCATAATTTAAGAACTAGGGGCCACCAAATGAAATTAATGGGCAGAAGGTATAAAGCAAATAAAAGGACTCCTCCCAGTTTAGTGTCATCTGCAAACTTGCTGAGGGTGCAGTCCACACCATCCTCCAGATCATTGATAAAGATATTGAACAAAACCGGCCCCAGGATCGACCCTGGGGCACTCCGCTTGATACCGGCTGCCAACTAGACATGGAGCCATTGATCACTACCTGTTGAGCCCAATGATCCAGCCAGCTTTCTATCCACCTTATGGTCCATTCATCCAGCCCATACTTCTTTAACTTGTTGGCAAGAATATTGTGGGAGACCATATCAAAAGCTTTGCTAAAGTCAAGAAATAACACGTCCACTGCTTTCCCCTCATCCACAGAGCCAGTTATCTCATCATAGAAGGCAATTAGGTTAGTCAGGCATGATTTGCCCTTGGTGAATCCATGCTGACTGTTCCTGATCACTTTCCTCTCCTCTAAGTGCTTCAGGATTGATTCCTTGAGGACCTGCTCCATGATTTCTCCAGGCACTGAGGTGAGGCTGACTGGCCTGTACTTCCCTGGATCCTCCTTCTTCCCTTTTTTAAAGATGGGCACTACATTAGCCTTTTTCCAGTCATCCGGGACCTCCCCCGATCGCCATGAGTTTTCAAAGATAATGGCCAATGACTCTGCAGTCACATCTGCCAACTCCTTTAGCACCCTCGGATGCAGCGCATCCAGCCCCATGGACTTGTGCTCATCCAGCTTTTCAAAATAGTCCTGAACCACTTCTTTTTCCACAGACAGCTGGTCACCTCCTCCCTATGCTGTGCTGCCCAGTGCAGGAGTCTGGGAGCTGACCTTGTTTGTGAAGACATAGGCAAAAAAAGCATTGAGTACATTTGGTTTCTCCACATCCTCTGTCACTAGGTTGCCTCCCTCGTTCAGTAAGGGGCCCACACTTTCCTTGACTTTCTTCTTCTTGCTAACATATCTGAAGAAATCCTTCTTGTTACTCTTAACATCTCCTGTTAGCTGCAACTCCAAGTGTGATTTGGCCTTCCTGATTTCACGCCTAAATGCCGGAGCAATATTTTTATATTCCTCCCTGGTCATTTGTCCAATCGTCCACTTCTTAAGAGAATCCACATAGCACTTAGAACTCCCCAGCCATCCCTCTAGACCAGTTACTTGTCTCAGACAGAGGCTGGCACTAGCTGCTTCATAGAAAAGTGCAAGAAGCAAAATTATGGAATAACCATAAGGCAATTTTTTCCTGACCCTTGACAGTTGCTGGTTGGCTCATCCTCTGAAAGATGGGAGTTTACATCCCTTGTTTTTCTTTTGTCCTCTCTAACAGAATTGTGGATGTTCTCATTATTGGTATGAATGGCTGATGGAAGAACTGACTATTTTATCACCTCCCCAGATATGGCAGTTTGTGCATCCAAATCAGAAGCTGCTTGAAAATTTGGCATGAGGGGGTTATAATTACTAATAACTGGAAACATTAGAAGACAAAGTCACATCTGAGGCAAGGACTGTGATTTTGAGTCCTGCTCCACCTCTGGGGTTCCTATAATAACACAAATAATGAGTAATAATAATGATATCTTGATTTAACTCTTAATATGCTGCCAGAGTATATGATCAGACTGTTCTCAGTGGCAGCAGATGAGTAATGGTCTCAAGTTGCAGTTGGGAAGGTTTAGGTTGGATATTAGGAAACACGTTTTCACTAGGAGGGTGGTGAAGCACTGGAATGGGTTCCCTAGGGAGGTGGTGGAATCTCCTTCCTTAGAGGTTTTTAAGGTTAGGCTTGACAAAGCCCTGGCTCGGATGATTTAATTGGGGTTGGTCCTGCTTTGAGCAGGGGGTTGGACTAGATACCTCCAGAGGTCCCTTCCAACCTTGATATTCTATGATTCTATGATTCTATGATTTTATGATCCCAAAACATCTGCCTTCTACATCAGACCAGAAATCTGCAAGTGGAATTTTCTGAAATTGTCTAGCTCTGGGGGGTGTAGTTATGCATTCAAGGGGGGGTTATAAAATCGTATGGTGCTGATATTGTTCAATACAAATAGAAAAGCGTGTTTGAACAAAGAGGATGGTAATGTCCCTTGTATTTTAAATACAATCAGCAAATTGCTCTTTCCTGTGAAATAGGCATGAACTGCTAAGGAAACAGTTAATCTGCATTACTCATTACACATGTTGTTGTTTTCTTCATTAGCCTGCAGCACAGATAAACAAATTCCACAATAATTATTCTTTCTGACAAGCCATGAATAATGCAGCAAAGAAATAATCCTGAAGAGAGAGACCAGATCTGTGTCATGCTTGCTTACCAACTCCTCATGAAACAGGGTTAAAAAAAAAAGACTATTTAACAAACAGTCCCTTTCCTTTGGGTTGAGAGGTAAAACATTTGAAAGGGGTCATGCTGGAAACCACATGTAAACAGATCCTCATTCCCAGAATTACTTTGCTCTCCACCAAGGGAATTTATTATTTGGATTTACTTGTTTTTGTGAAAAATTAGGTTGACAATTTTAATTTAGAAAAGAGGTTTTCAATTTCAAAATGTGATAAAGTTTTGACAAAAATAAAATAAAAGGCTATACTTTTTAATCTGTTCTTGTATATGGGAGGAGGTCCATATCCCTAATCATTTTTGTTGCCTTTCTCTGTACTTTTTCAATTCTAATATATATATTTTTGAGATGGAGTGAACAGAACTTCACACAGCAGTAAGGTGTGGGCGTACCATGGATTTATATAGAGGCAACATGATATTTCCTATTTTATTATCTAACTCTTTCTCAATGGTTCCTAACTTCTGTTAGATTTTTTGAATGCAGCTGCACATTAATCAGATGTTTTCAGAGAACTATCCACAATGACTCCATGTGACGTTATTGACAGGATCTGTAACTGTATAGATCATTGTTGCAACCCTGTTATACATTTGCAGCAAATATTGTACAAAGGTGGTCCAGTGAAGTGTCTATGGAAAGGTTATGATTTGCTGCTTAAGATTATGCTGCTGTACACATATACCAGTTCTGTAGTTAAAGGTATGAATATTGGCTATGTACTTGTATCTCAATGTGTTTTGATTCTAAGAAGTCTTAGTAAAGCATTTGGTCATCTTCTTAAGAAAGGAATTTGCAAGTTAGGTGCCCAGTCAAGAAACACGTAACTGAGAATGGATTTTGGAAGACTCCCTCCACATAAAAAATCTTCCTGGGAACATGCGAGGTAGCATGTGAGCAATGGCTGCCACCTGTAAAAAATGAGTCATGCGTGGACATGTGACTTGCCCATGTGACTCCAAACTCCATCTTGCTTTAATTTTCCACAGTAAGAACAAAGAGGTGTCCTAACACCTGGAAGAGACTATAAATGGCTGATGCCTCATCTCCATCTTGTCTTCAATCCTGCTTCTTACCTCTGGAACGAATTTGCTACACTGAAGCTTTGAACAAAGGACTGAAGGACCCATCCCAGCTGTGAATGTTTGTATTCCAGAGACTTGACTTGAACCTGCAGTTTATTCTACCACTGATGCAAGCCTGAACCAAGAGCTTTGCCATCACTGTATGTAATTGATTTAATTGAACCAATTCTAGCTCTCATCTATATCTTTTTTCCTTTTATGAATATACCTTTAGATTTTAGATTCTAAAGGATTGGTAACCTCATGATTTGTGGGTAAGATCTGATTTGTATATTGACCTGGATCGGGGGCTTGGTCCTTTGGGATCGAGAGAAACTCTTTTCTTTTTCTGGGGAATTGGTTTTCATAACCAGACAGCCGCATAACAAGTGGCTGCTGGTGGTGATACCAGGAAACTGGAGTGTCTAAGGGAATTGCTTGTGTGACTTGTGGTTAGCCAGTTGGGTGAAACCAGAGTCCTCTCTGTTTGGCTGGTTGGGTTTGCCTTGGTGTGCAAAGGAATGCCAGTCTTGGGCTGACTGCCCTGCTTTAAACAATTTGTCCTGAATTGGACCTCTCCGTTGGGTCCCACCAGAATCAGCACCGTTACACTCCAGGATCTCTTTCTTGAGTGGTAACAACTAACTTAGACCCCATCATTTTATATGTATAGTTGGGATTTTCTTTTCCAATGTGCATTACTTTGCATTTATCAACACTGAATTTCATCTGCCATTTTGTTGCCCAGTCACCCAGTTTTGCCAGTTTGCAGTCAGCTTTGGACTTAACTATACCAAGTAACTTGTATCCTCTGCGCTCTTTGCCACCTTACTGTTTCAGATCATTTATGAATATGTTGAATGGCTCTGGCCCCAGTACAGACCCCTGGGGGACACCACTGCTTACCCCTCTCCATTCTGAAAACTGACCATTTATTCCTACCCTTTGGTTCCTATCTTTTAATCAGTTACTGCTCGATAAGAGGACCTTCCCTCTTATCCCATGACAGCTCACTTTGCATGAGAGTCATTGGTGAGGGACCTTGTCAAAGGCTTTCTGTAAGTCCAAACATACTATATCCACTAGATCACCCTTCTCCATATATGTTGACTCCCGGAAAGAATTCTGACAGATTGGTGAAGCATGATTTCCGTTCACAAAAGCCATTGACTTTTCCTCAACAAAACATATTCCTCCATGTCTCTACCATTCTGTTCTTTACTATCATTTCAACCAATTTTCATGGTACTGAAATTAGGCTTAATGGTCTGTAATTGCCGGGATTGCCTCTGGAGCCTTTCTAAAAACAGGTGTTACATTATCTGTTCACCTGTCATCTGCTACAGACGCTGATTTCAGTTATAGATTGCATACCATTGTTAAAAGATCTGCAATTTCACATATAAGTTCAGTCAGAACTCTTGACTGTATCCCATCTGGTCCTGGTGACTTATTACTGGTTAATTTATTAATTTCTTCCAAACTTTCCTCTATTGAAATCCCACCCTGGGACAGTGCCTCAGATTTTTGACCAAAAAGGAATGGCTCAGGTGTGGGAATCACCCTCACATCCTCTGTAGTTGCAAAGAATTATTTTAGCTTCTCCACAACTGCTTTGTCTTCCTTGAGTGATCCCTTAGCACCAAGATCATCCAGTAGCCCCACGGATTGCTTGGCAGTTTCCCGCTTCTGATGGACTTAAACTTTTTTTTTTCTGTTAGTTTTTGGGTCTTTTGCTAAGTGCTCTTCCAGTTCTTTTTTGGTCTGTGTGACAGGGTGCTCACCCCACACAGGCTAAGTGAGGTCAGTTAACTTGATAAGCTGCACCTAGGGAACAGCCAGGGATGGAAAGGCTGATTGAAGATGGGGCCCGGCTGAGAAAGATCAGGTGGTGCTGGCATAAAGCCAGGGCAATGCTAGCTTTGAAACTTCCTGTGTATTGTCAGAGGGGCTGAAGTCGTAAGGAAAATGGTTCAGAAGAATGGAGAGCTGAATGTGAGCTGTATGGTATATTTAGGATGATGTCTGTAGCCTTCTCCCTGACCCAGAATATATTAGCTTAGAGCTGTTTACAGTCTTTAAAATCGGGGTTTAGCTGAGAACGTGTAGGGACTATCAGAAGCCTCCTCATCCTGTCACATGCATCCACCCGACTCTCTTTCGGTATATGTAGGCTGACCATATTTCCTTGAGACAAAAACGGGACATTGGGATGGCAAAAACGGGACGGGATTATGTAATATTCTGTATTCATGAAAAAGTAAGACGATAAAAAAAGTTTTTTATTACATGAACATACTGACTTGAGCTAACAATTATTCTTCAGTGACAGAACTCATACAAAACTTTAGGTAGACGTAAAGGGGGACTGTATTTCACCACGATCGCACCATGAATATTTCTCCGATGAAGTAATCTTACGCAGCAAATTTCGGTCTTTCAATACCTTATCATAAAACTTCTCACACTCCATGATTCTCTTCAGACACCTCAAATGACCCCCTATTTGCCTCCCCCAACCACATCAGCTTGTGGCTATGGCTCAGTTTCCTGCGTAGCATCTCACAGGCAGAAGCTTGTGCAACAAGAGCTTCCCCCAGGCCAGCCACTCTGCCTTCCTCCTCCAGGCAGGCCCCCGACCGCCTCCACTATCAGTAACCCTCTGACTGACCAAGTCCTCTCCCTACATCTCCTGCAGCAGAAACACGGCTTCTCACCAACCCCACCGCATCGCCCACACATGCCACAGCCACCTGCCCAGGCCTTAGCTGTGCCTTGAAGACTGACACCCCGAATGGGCTCTGAGGCTTGGCCCAACCCCCGCATCCATGTGTTCAGGGAGGGGGTTAACCATGGTACCCCTACCCACCTGCCATCTCCCCTACCCACCCCCTACCCCCCTTCACATCCAGCCCTGGACTCCCCAGTACCTCCCTTCACAGACAACCCTGTGCCCCCCCACTTCCCCCACACCGCCTTCACTCACAGCCCTGGACTCCCCAGTACCTCCCTTCACAGACAACCCTGTGCCCCTCATTCCATGCCCTCCACTCTCCCAGTACCCCCTTCACACACAGCCTCGTGCCCACCACCTACCACCCCCTTCACAAGCAGCCATGCCCCCCCACTTCCCCTGTGCCCCTCTTCACATGCAGCCCCAGTACCTCCCTTCACACACAACCCTGTGCCCCCCACTTCCACCCACTTTCACACACGGCCCCTATGCACCCCTCTTTCCCCCTGCCCCCCCCCACAGCCATGCCCCCCCACACCATACTCCCTCCCCCCTCCACCCCATGCCCCCCCGCCCGGTCCCCCCCCCCACCTTCACATGCCTTGAGCAGCACGGTGTTGGCGTCGATGTTCTCCAGCTCCATGGGGCCCGGGGCGCCGCCGCCTCCTCCCCTCTCGGGCTCGCGCTGCCTCCGGCTCCGCTCGGCGCCCGCCCCCGCTGCCGGCCTCGCCCCCTGGCTCCCTGAGCTCACAATCCCTGCGCTCGCGCCTCCCGCGCTGCCCCGTCATTGGGCCGCACGTCGCGTTTCCTCCACATGGAGGGGGCGGGGGGAGCGAGGCGCCAGGCAGCCCCTGCCGGGCCAGCAGCTCCACTCCGCCCCACGTGGGGGCGGCCCAGCCAATCGCGCCGCGTGGTCTCTGAGGTGGTGGAGGGGAGGGGGGGGAGCAGGCTGGGAAGGGGGGCCTGAGGCCATGAGGGGAAGGGACTGAAGGGCTGCGGGAGGGGGTGGGAGGAGGCAGGACCCGGCCGTGGGTCCCTGAAATAAGCCGCGTTCCGTTTTTTTAGCAAAAAGCAAAAACGGGACAAATTTGATATTTATATTAAAAAGATGGGCCGGTCGGAAAATATGTAAAAAACGGGACTGTCCCGTTCAAAACGGGACGTATGGTCAGCCTACACACAGTCAACCTGTGGAGCTCCTTGCAAGAGCATGTTGTGAAGGCCAAGACCATTTTTGAACCCCAACAGGGTTCAAAAAAGAACTATATAGATTCATGGAGGATCGGTCCATCAGTGGCTATTAGCCAGGATGGGCAGGGATGGTGTCCCTAGCCTCCGCCAGAAGCTGGGAATGGGCAACAGAGGATAGATCACTCAATGATTGTCTGTTCTATTCATTCCCTCTGAAACATCTGGAATTGGTCACTTTCGGAAGCTGGGATACTGGGCTAGATGGACCATTAGTCTGACCCAGTGTGGCTATTCCTATGTTCCCCCTTTACCAGTAGTAAAAAAATGGAGTGAAAAGAGTGGACCCCAAATCTCAGGGGGAAAAAAGAGGTTTTGAAAACTGACCCCCCCCCAAAAAAAATAAATAAGTTCAATTTTTGTATCACTGAAAAATTCTGTGAAGTAGTTAAAAGAAATGAATTCCTTCCACTGTGTCCAGATCTTCTTTGCGTAAAATATGCAGCACATTAGCCCTTAGTCATATGTGGCCACAGCAGGTTCAAGGTAAGTGAAGTCAGTTACAAGGCAGGGTGCTTCCAGCCGGCTGGGAAGCAGCAATATGGCACCTGTTGCCATGTGGGCAGCTCCAAGTGCCCGAAAAGGGGGATAGTTTAAGCAACAATGTAAGCGGGAAACTTTCTAAGACATAAAGGAGATACTTGACTAAATAGAGCTGTACATCACTGCAGGATAATGAAGTCTTTTCCTTGAATCCTGAGGTATTGAATAGCATTATGGAGAAGTCTATTATAGGCAATATGCAAATCTTACCTAATGTATCGTAGGACAAAAAGGGTGCCTTTGAGGGATTGCATTAAATTAATGACATTAGCAACTGTAGGCATAAAATAACATTGTACTTTGAAAAATGGTAGCGCTTTCTGGATGAGACACATACTTTCAAGGCTTGCACATTGTTGTAGTGGATGGTGTAGTGTTGTTGTATGGTGTTTCTGCTTTCTCCTGTTGATATCACTCGGCTGCGTGCGTGTGTTCCCTCTGTGTGCTGCCCCAGCTCTGCGCAGATAGCTGACGCAGCAGACCCAACGAGAACCCCCAATAACCACAGAGTCTTAGTAAGGTACAAAGGCACCTCGGCCAGGGTTTATTGCTACCCTGACACCCTTTCTGTTTCCAGCGGATTTCTCAGTCCACCAGACATACAGTTAGAGAGTGACGCTTGGCAATGGACACAGCTCAGTGACGGGACATTGTCACTCCCCCTCGAGCTGGACAAAGACATTCCGGTGACACATGCTTATATACAGATACAGAACAAGTTACACATCACTCTTGACGTATTCAGGTTCAACCCCTCCTACGTAGTAAGGTGCAGCCCATTTACCTCGTTAGGTGCTGCTTTGCTCCTTGCACCTGTTGTTTTGATCAAAACAACTCTATCCATCATTTTACCCTTTTGCCCCTGTCATTGGGATGGCTCATGAGGTTACCCGTTATCTGAGGAGTGTCCTTGGTTTATACTGTACCTCATTACTGTGTTTATACTGAAATTATAATGAGTATAAATTCTTACGATATCAGCCCTCTTCCTGCCAATTTCTGTGAGCCGGTCCAGCCTTAATTGCTCACAGCTGCAATTTGCTTCATATTAGCAAAGACTTGACCATTACTTTAGTTCAGGCCTCAGGCTGGGCCCTTAGTAGGCCTTTAGCCTTTACTTACATTGCCTTCACTTACTACATTCCCCCACTTTTTGTCTTTTTAAGGGGAGGATGTTTACCCATCATCCCGGAAAAGCATAATGTATGGACGAAAGATAACCCAGTGGGCTAAACACTGTGAGGTGGTTACCTTATTTTACCATCCACACACTCATGCCCCTGCTGTCTGATTAGTCTGCACATTCCCTCGTACGACAGACAGACAGCTTTCATTATCCAATTATTTTTCGAATCCCATATGGTGGGCCTGGGAATGTTAGGCCCGGGACCACAAATGATGTAGGGTTCAGTAGTCAACCTGATATTATCGTAAGGGCTACAAAAAAAACATCTAAACTATATCTAAGATATAAAAATCTATAATCGAATATATGACTTATCTATTGATAAATGAGAGTATATATGTTTATATGGATCTTAAAATTGATACTTTAACTTCTTACTTTATTAAATGATTATATAGGTATATATATATACCTTTGAATATATGGAAACATATCTGTACCTTTACTTACTCTGGGACATGATTATTTGGGCGTACAACCGCAGTGTTAATTGCTATTTCCATTACTTTGTCCACTCGACCTTGTAACTTGGCGCGTTTTGTTTGATGGATCATACAGCAACACATTCCCATCAAAACTACTACAGTTAGGGCCTGGATTCCCATGAGGATTACACTTAGGGTGCGAACCACTGGATGTAAAGTTATATCCTCAGGGATGGCCCACCAGGGTGTTTCCACTGTATGTTGAACTACATCCACTTCACGCATTTGCTGTTGTATTAAGTGGGCTATTGGTATTAGGGACTCCTTTGTCCTGATCACTAAATAGTGTATATCTAACTGTAAAACCTTTACAGGTGGAAACAGATCAACTAGTAAATCTTGCAGATGTTCATGAAAGGTGACCGTTTCAGTGACAGCTTTACCCTTCTTTGTTGGCCAAAAGCATGGGTTCCTATTTGGATAGTGCCAATGACTGGTACACAAAATCCTGCCTCACTTGCAGGGCAGATATCACCATCAATAGAGAAATTAGAATACCCTATGGCACAGGCCATATCCTGAACACGTACTACTTCCTTCACCAATTCTTTTTGCACCAACCGTGCCCAGCCTTTTCTAGTAGTATTAATATCAATTTTGGCATAGCACTCACACAGCTACCATCCATTAAATTTCGTACAACATGCCTGATTAATCTCTGAGCCAGTCTCCGTCACTAGACGCATAGTGGGGTAATGTTGCACATAAGTGTTATTTACCAGAGTCCCCACACTATTAGCATAGTATACTTTAACTGGCTCATGTACCCATCTGGGCACTGCCATCATGAGATGTATGCATTTGCATTCCCCTTGATTTCTTTTTGGGATGCTGTCAAATTTTGCAAATTCTAGAAAGATAGGCATTATATGTTCTATGCTTTGTTGTTGTAATTGGCTCATAATGGTGGCACGATTTAAGATACGTGGCTAATTTTGAAGCTGCAGTTGCAACAAACTTTGCTGTACCATCTCTATTACTCTGTTTCCATAGGCTGTGCAGGCTACTGCTAATGAAACGTCATTGTTTTGTATGCTGTTAATGAGAGACAAAATAGTGGCATTTAAGTGTTGAAACCCTTGTGCAATGACATGCATATTGTCAATAGTGATTGCATGTTGGTCCATTAGTAAACTGCTAACACTTCAGTAGCAGTGTATGGAGGGAAGGAAGGAGATGGTGTTGGGAATGTGGTAGGTTGTATTATGCATGTTAGAGTGAGATCTTCCCCCACTATTCCTGTGATGTAATCTTCCATAATCTGCTTTGGTGCGACTAGAGCACGCTCCATTTGTGGAGTTGCTCGTTTTCTTTTCTTATGTATATTTTGTTCAGGGTGTATTGGTGTAGTACCGGGAACATCGTTGTTTAAACCTGGAGGAGGGAGAGCCAAAATAGCTATGGGTTCACAATTTACAATAACATCAACTTTCCAACAACATGCATAACCCCCCTGTGTCTCTTTACTTAAAATCGGTGCTTTTTCTATTCGTGTAGGTGTGTCCTCAAACTTTAGATCCAGTCTATCATTCTTAACTTCCCATGCCATCTGAATTGGGAAGGGCGAAACTCTGAGTATGTGTCCTGTTTGTTGCTGTCCTTTACTTTCACACACCAACTTCAACACAGTGCCGGTAGGGTGCTGCTGACTAGGTGTCTCCCATTTGTTTGGATTATCTGCTGTTTCGACCCAAAAGCTTCTGGTCACTGAATGCGTTAGGTTGAGTTTAGTGACATTTGTTAGTCCCTTTACATCTTGGGCTATCACCAACACGCTTGCCAAGGTCCAGATCCATGGTGGCATCTTAACCTGTGAAAATACAAATCACACTCGCCTCTCCTTTATGGGCGCAGAATAAGTGATATTAATCTCTCTTTTTTTTTTTTTTTTTTTTTTGCATTATCAATGCTCCAAGTAAACTGACTCTTTGCCCTTAATTGTCTAGTAGGGTAGGGTCTAAATCAATTCAAAGCATTTTAATTGTCTCCAAGCAAGGTGTAGCAATAAGTGGGGTGCTGAGATTAAAGCTCATAAAACTTCTATTACCTAGTTGGAAGGTTTCCATGGTACTTACTGCACTTGCTTATCTTGTATATTTTTCTGTAAAACAAGCACAGACATGTAACATACATGTTCAACCCATATATTTCTTTAATTGCATAGCATGCTTCCAGTATGGCTGTTCTTCTATGTTCACTAGGTATAGGGAAGGTCCCAATTTCTCCAAAATGGGCTAGGGTCCATTCAATTCTGCTTTAGGAAAAAAAATTTTTTTTTTTTTTCTTGGGACCCGGTTCAATTTTAACCATTACTTGGTCTCCAGTTTTCCATTGTTTAATGTTATTGTGTGCATCAAAAGCTTGATTTATCTTTAGCTGTTTTGCATCCTGCTGTGCTGCAGCAGCTCCTTGCACTGTGCCCAGCCAATATTTAAAACTGTTTATCTAGGTGGTACTTATGGTTAATTGCATTATCTTTTGCCTGAAGCTCTTGTAAACTCTGTATCTCTTTTTGGTTGTTTTCTCTGTTTTACTTTTTTTTACTTTTACTTATACTCTAGTTCTATAATTCTAGTTCTGAGTTGAATTCCTAAATACTGCACTTCTTTCTGTTTAATCTAAGATGTGGAGGGGTTAAATTTCAAGCTATACGCTTGGCAGCACACTAGCAGCCGCTGCATTAACTCTTCATGTTTCTGCTCTGTTTTACTCACAATTAAAATGTCATCTACATATTGAACAATTCTCTCTGTTTGTAACAATCTTTTTTTTTTCCAGCATATCTCTCACCACAGTATGAAAAATTGTGGGTGCATTACAGTACCTCATTGGTAACACATTCCAACAGTATTGCATACCTTGGAATACAAAAGCTGTTCTATACTGAGATTCAGGGTCTAAAGGTAAACTCCAAAAGCCATTTGCTACATCAAGTACAGAAAACCACTTCATGTCAGGGGTAATCACTTTTAATAGTTCATGGTACGGTGCCACTACAGGTGCTCCCTTTTTGGCAGTTTTATTTAACCCCCGATAGTTAATAGTTAATCTCCAAGTCCCATCAGGTTTTTTAACTGGCCAGATCGGTGCCGCGTTAGGCGCTGAACACCTTCTGATTAGATTTCTTTTTTCCAGTTCTGTTATTACTTGTCTTAACGATTCCTTTGCTTCCTGAGGTATTGGGTACTGTTTTAAAAAAGGAGGTGTATTGCCCTCTAATGTAACAGAAGTTTTTATTTCACCCTTGTTTAGGGAATTTACTGCCCAGACAGATTGAATTTCCCTTCACCAGCTCTCCCACCTTTTTGGTATGGGAGGCGGTGGTTTGGGTTTTATTGCTCTTATCGTCTGTGTGGCCAGTCCCATAGGAATTATATTTACTACATTGGTGTCTTGTATTACAGTGAGAGTCTGTCTAATACACATATTGGGAAAATCTAAGATCAATCTTAAACGCTTAATTGTCTGTGCTCCAATTAGATTTTCTTTCCCTGCAACAGCACAGTTCTCCTGACTGGTATGCATTCCAAACTTGAAAGGGAGGGACTTTACAGTATACGTCTGAGTAGTTCCAAAAATCTTCTGTATTTACACTGACTCTACAGTTGGAAAAGAGTTAAAGTTATCTTTTACTATAGAAATTCCAGCCCCCGTATCCACTAAAAAATCAATTAGCCCGTCCCCGACTCGAATGCTTAAATGGGGGCGCCCCCAGACATCGACTGTCATGGGTTGTTGAAAAATGCATTCTGAGTCGTGGATAGGGCTATCCTATGCTACTAAATCAGTAGCAACTGGGTCATTTAATCCTGTTGCCAGCACAGTAGCCCGAGCTACTTTCGTTCCTGTATTTTCTCTATTAATCATGCACGCTTGCAGTTTTGCTTGCAGCTTCTCAATCTCTCCCTTAAGGTCTAAATTTTCCTGTTTCAGAACTCCGAAAGGTACCCACGCACCCTCTCTATCACTATCTCTCGTTCTATATGATCCACGACCTCTCCAGCCCCGGCCGCGACTACGGGGGGAGTATCCAGGACCCTCTGTTTTCCACTGTCCTAACTGAGTACGCAGCTCCTTGACAGGAGTTCCTTCCTGCTGTTTAACTGCTGTTTCAACTTTTGCGATCCATTCATCCCAAGCCAAATCTTTACCTCCATTCTCACACCAAGCATTCATCCAATCTAATACACCAGGTGGCAAAGCTTCCAGAACTATAACTTTCAAATCTTCCATGTTAGCATTCACACCTGAGAATCTAATATAGGTTTGAATCCTTTCTGCCAGTTTCGCAGGAGCCTCTCCTGGTAACCGGGCTATCCCTTTAAGGATTGCTATCTCACTGGACAACTTAAAGTGCTTCTGCACTACGCGTTTAATCATCTGTTCAACATCATCATCAAAACTAAGGGTGTGACAGTTGAGGGGTCCTAACAGCATTTGTACTAGAATAGGTTCCTGCAACATGTCAATTCCTACAGCTTTGAGTAACTGCTTGCCTTTATGGAGCTATGCTATAAATTCATTGAAATTGTTAGAGGGGGGGGGGGGGGGACCCACAGCTCTGGCTAATGCAGTTAGTTCATTAATCTTTAACACGCTGAGCCTAGCTGTCAATCCGCTCACGCGGGGTTTTTTAGATTCATGACTATTTTATAGTGTTAGCCAATCTGTTTACTTCATTATCCATTTCCTTAAATAACTGTGAAGGGGTGTTTACATTTGGGGGACTGCACGGGGATTTATCAAGATTAAAGGGGGGAATTTGATTTTCACCCTCACCTATTTCTCCTGTTTTTACTGGAATCAATCTAGGTTTTGGGGAGGGCTTGCCCAGAACCTGGCTTGCATCATACGGTTGCGGTGCGGTGCGGTAGCTCCTGCCCATGGGTCATGGCAGGATGCTTTAACAGAGTCATTCTACATGTCCCCATTGCAGCATCTATCTCAACTGTCCATGTGCTATCTCTTAACTTGGCAAGAGCCACCTGTTTCCATTTCTGTCCCCACTCCTCAGGCACTATAAAAGTACTTGAAGAACACTGAACCCCAGGGGACGGTACCTTTTGCTTTTGCAGGTTTTCTACAGCTGTTTCTAATTTTTTATTTTCCTGCCTCATTTTCTCGAGCATGTCATGAGTTTGGATCGCTTGCTCGACTGCCCGGGTTATCTCTTCTGCTAATTCTGTTTTTTCTGTTAGTTCTTTAGCCAGCATTCCAGCATGCTGTCTTAACCATCTCACTGCCAGAGACGTAAGTTGCAAGATTCTTGCTTTTTTACTCTTATTACTGTTTCTCAGAGCCTCGGTTTCTACCATCGCTCTACATATGCTAGTCCATGTTTCCCCACTCTCTTTTTTAAATTCATATGGACCCCCCTTACTGGCAATCCAGTGGGTCCAACAATTATCAAACTCCGTGGGGATCATAAGGGAGGGGATAAGGGGGTTCCCTAGCTCGAGATTTACTGCCATGTTAGGTCGCGAGTCCCACCACGGAAGTTTTGCTTACTTACCAGATCAGCGGTCGGGGTCACCAGTGTTGTAGTGGATGGTGTAGTGTTGTTGTATGGTGTTTCTGCTTTCTCCTGTTGATATCACTCGGCTGCGTGCGTGTGTTCCCTCTGTGTGCTGCCCCAGCTCTGCGCAGATAGCTGACGCAGCAGACCCAACGAGAACCCCCAATAACCACAGAGTCTTAGTAAGGTACAAAGGCACCTCGGCCAGGGTTTATTGCTACCCTGACACCCTTTCTGTTTCCAGCGGATTTCTCAGTCCACCAGACATACAGTTAGAGAGTGACGCTTGGCAATGGACACAGCTCAGTGACGGGACATTGTCACTCCCCCTCGAGCTGGACAAAGACATTCCGGTGACACATGCTTATATACAGATACAGAACAAGTTACACATCACTCTTGACGTATTCAGGTTCAACCCCTCCTACGTAGTAAGGTGCAGCCCATTTACCTCGTTAGGTGCTGCTTTGCTCCTTGCACCTGTTGTTTTGATCAAAACAACTCTATCCATCATTTTACCCTTTTGCCCCTGTCATTGGGATGGCTCATGAGGTTACCCGTTATCTGAGGAGTGTCCTTGGTTTATACTGTACCTCATTACTGTGTTTATACTGAAATTATAATGAGTATAAATTCTTACGATATCAGCCCTCTTCCTGCCAATTTCTGTGAGCCGGTCCAGCCTTAATTGCTCACAGCTGCAATTTGCTTCATATTAGCAAAGACTTGACCATTACTTTAGTTCAGGCCTCAGGCTGGGCCCTTAGTAGGCCTTTAGCCTTTACTTACATTGCCTTCACTTACTACACACATCACTCAATTATTTCTGAGTGAGGTGGCTGCAAAGTTCTTAGCAGGGGAACCCAATAACCCTCACAGTCAGAGAGGAAATGTTAGCTATAGTCCATTGGAATTATCATAATTGGGGCCTTAATTAATTGTAAGTGTTTCTGTTGACTCTCATTCCCTGGTAGTGCATTCTTACCCAGCGTGCCGAGGCTTGCCCTGAGTGGAGTTGGAGTTTGGCCTGCTGTTCATTCTCCATAAGGAGTCCAATCTCAGGCGGGTGTAATACACTGATAATTTGCATGTCTGCTGTTCTTATTTTACTGTGCTTGAGTGCTTAGCTCCCATGGTGATGTGCAGGAGTCAGACTGGGGAAAAAGGAGGGAAGCTTTCCCATGTGCTACCCTGTTTCTACCCGCTTGTTTTGCCAAAATATGGTGCAGTCATGGCAGATGAATATCTGATTATCCCTCTCCTGTCATGTGTGCTTTGGTCAGCAGTGAAATCATAGACTCATAGGACAAGTACTCTGAGACAAGAGATGACAGAACAAAGAGTAATGGTCTCAGTTGCAGAGGGGAGGTTTAGGTTGGATATTAGGAAAAACTGTTTCCCTAGGAGGGTGGTGAAGCACTGGAATGGGTTCCCTAGGGAGGTGGTGGAATCTCCTTCCTTAGAGGTTTTTAAGGTCAGGCTTGACAAAGACTTGGCTGGGATGATTTAGTTGGGGATTGGTCCTGCTTTGAGCAGGGGGTTGGACTAGATACCTCCAGAGGTCCCTGGGTGGACTCGCTGGCGGAAGCTCACAAAGGGGCAGAGGATCTGAATGCTCTGGGGCCAGAACCAGGAAGGTGGAAGCCATGTGAGCTTCGTGCCCTGGAGGCACAGAGAGGAGGCTCCCCCAGAGTCCTGACTGACTTCGTGGGGAGCAGTTCCAGAGCACTGTCCAGTGACTCCGTGCCCACCTCCACTGGGTTTTTCCTACGAGTAGCTTCATGCTGTGCCCTTAGAGGCTGGCTCTTGGAGCTGCACCCCACATTGAATTTCATCTGCCATTTTGTTGCCCAGTCACCTAGTTTTGTGAGGCAGCAAGAGGAATAGCCGGGAGCCCCAGACTTTGTTTCTGCTTCAGGGAGCTAGTGCAAAGAGATGGCTCTGCACAGCCCTTGGCAGTACAGCCGAGCGGTTGATGCGTGGAATGGCCCATTCACCACAGTGGGGTGAGCTCAGATGAATTAGGATGCCCAAAGAGATGAATAGTCTAACACACTAGCTCTGGGTGATGTGAAATGATCTCCCTGAGCGTTCCCTTCTCCCTCAGTTTCAGCGGTGGTTCACCACGGTTCAAGGTCATCTCACTACGCAGGTCAGTTCTAGAGCAACTGGAATATCAACATTTCCTTCTGATTGGTGGGGAGAGTGTCTGAGGAACGCCTGGCCCAGACTATTCCAAACGTGCACCATTGCCCCTGGTGTGGCACCAATATACTAGATAATCTCCTTGTGCATGTGGATTTCAGAAAACTTGGAAAATTAAAAGAAGCTCACAGTGCGGAGGGAGGACACGTATTGGGAACCTCTTCATCAAATGACCTAAATTTGCACCATAAATTCTACCCCAGCCCCTGAAGAGCTTTTGAATTATTGTTCCCCCAACAGGGAAGTGGGTGGTGGAAATTATCCATGATTGATCCCTGGAGAATAATATCAGCATCAGAGCCTCAGTTTGAGCCCAAAATTGGTGTGAAAAAAAGTTATAAGGTGTGTAAAAATGTGGATGTTACAAGATTTTTTGAGTAGGATTGTATCTCACTTAAACGACCGCCAAGATCTTGGCCAGTAAACCAACCCTGTCATTATTTTCAACACAAGGTTCTTTTGAGGGCTTCTTTCCCCTAATCAGTTTTCTTTTACCCTAACCTAGGCTGTTGGACCCCAGCGCTCTGTTCTCTATCTACATGCAATGGTGGACAGGGACAAATTTTCACCCCCAGCTCGAGTCTTTCAGGCCCACAAAGTCAGCAGATCCTCTGATATTGGGGAATTAGGAATGCAAAGGATTGTTTCATTTTTAAAAGTGATCTGTAAAGGGGCAGGGACTGCGACTGGGCCTTTGTTTGATTTTCCTTGGCTGTGTAAAGAAGGCCTGAAGATTTGGGGGGCCCAGATGTTTTGTTTTGTTTTTATGTTTGTTTTGAGGAGGGAAGATACATTTCTGTTGCCTCCTTTCATAGTAAAACTCCAGGTCTTGCCTAGCCTGGGGAACGCATACTTTGGCTTTATCTAGGCTAGAGTTGATGGTCCTGTTATAATTTGAGCTCATTGATCGTAAATGCTAATTGTGTTGATAACTGAGACTCTCCACAAATGTTTATTCTGTTTTGTGGTGTGCCCCGGACTGAGCCCCCATGTCCTGAGAGATTAGCACTTCCAGTCACTTACCAAGCAATGGGCAATCCATTACAACAGGGGGACACATGCTAGTCCCGATAAAACCCCGGATAAGAGGAGGACTAGTGCAATGACATCACCCGAGTCAAGAGATAGAAAATAGAGCAAAGGGAGGGGAAGGGATTTTCAATCACTTTGATAAACTGGGCTCTGTCTGATTTTTAACACCTGTTTAACTCAGTGCCAAATGAGTATTTTGGATAACGGATGCTGGGGCAGGGAGGGATGAGAGAGACAAATTTGCTCCCAGTTTTTTACTATCCTGGGGGGCCAGGACATCCCCCCCTTCCTTCCCTAAATGGCACCAGAGGACTGACACTTCCCACCTAAGCAGAGCAGAGTAGCTCAGCAGTGGCAGTGACTCTGCATCCCCCCATCCCCAAAATGCACCCATGGTGCACTCCCCTCCCCCTTCCAATACTGCTAAGGAACAGATATGTTAGTCTCAGGCTAAACAAATCCCTGGTATCACTGGAACCTTCTAGAAAGCAGCAGAAACAGCTAGCCTGATTGGGACACCTGAAGCCAATCAGGGGCTGGCTGAAACCAGTTAAAACCCTCCCAGTTAGTCAGGTGGGTGTGGGTGTCGGGAGCTGTGAGAGGAGGTTGTGCTGTTGGTGAGACTGAGCGATAGACAACATAAGATACGTGAGGAAGGAGGCCCTGGGGTCAGGGTGAAGTGGAGTGTGAAGAATCAGGGACTGCTGTGGGGAAGTAGCCCAGGGAATTGTATTGTGTTTTGTGACTATAAGGTCAGCCAACTTAGCTGATACTATTAGGGTCCCTGGGCTGGAGCCCGGAGTAGAGGGCGGGCCCGGGCTCCCCCTTTTCTACCTCCCCCAATTAATCACTGTGATTGGGAGACAACAGAGACTGTGCCAGGAAGGATAACTCCTCCTCACTGGCTTATGATGAAAATGGCTCAATAGGCTGTGACCTGGTCTCTAGAGAGAGAAGGGCCATGTGGATAGAGTCACAGTGAGCCTCTGAGGCTAGTGAAATCCACCAGGAAACGCAGGATCCACGAAGATAAGGACAGAGCTTTGTCACACACCCTGTTTACTTCCTCCAACTTTGGGGACAAAAAATTGTCCCCAACACATTCCAAGAACTTATTGATAATGTTGTGTTTTGCCATATTACTTTTCCAAGACATGTCTGGATAGTTCAAGTCCCTCATTACTACCGGCACATGTGTTTTGGATTTTCTGTTATTTGTTCTAGAGATGCCTCACCCACCTTCTCTTCCTGATTTGGTCTAGTAGACCCTTAGCATGATGTCATCCTTATTTTTTACCCTTTCATCTTTACGCAAAGACTCTCAACCCGTTTGCCTCCAACCTTCTGGATGTCAGAACAAGGGTGTGCATTATTGGTGTATAATGGGCAATGTCCCTTTTTCCCCCCTGCCTGCCTGAACAAGCCTGAGATGTCTCCCACCACATCTCTCTGATGCCAGGTAAGTCATATCGAATGGATGTACTAACCAACATGCAAAGGAGGTTATAATGATTCCTCACTTACTTACATTTTGAGACCTATCAGTTAGCCAGTCTCGAATCCATTTTTGTGTGGATAGGCCAGGGGGCTGATTTTCTTTGACAGCAAAGCCCCTTCTTGCTATTCAGACAGCGGGCCGCCAGGTGGGGGTGGCTCCGCATTCGGCGAAGGGGCCGGGAAGCGCCTCGGGGAGCCGCCGGCCAGGGACGCACGCGGGCCGGATGGAATGCTTTGGCGGGCCGGAGGTTCCCCACCCCTGATTTAGGCCCTGCTCCAAAGGCCAGGGAGTGAGAAAACTCCTGCTGATTGCAATGGGTTATGCATCAGGCCTTCCAGAGGGAGGCTATTCTTGTATTTAAGGCACTAAACTGTTCAGCTGCTGGCTGCGCTGAAGACTCCTCTGTGAACTCTGGGAAATCTCTGATCTCTGGGGATTGGCCCATCACCTGTCACAGCCGGATAATGATCCTGCTTTTCCCTCCCTCTTTGACCCGTCCATTTCATCTGTCATTTCTTTGGGGCAGAGACTGTCTCTTATTCTCTATGTTTGTACAGGATGTAGTACAGAGGAGCCCCAGTCCAAACGAGGGTCGCTAGCCTCATAGGAATAATAAATATGAACTCATTGATACCGGATCAATGTCAGGGGTGATGGCACCCCCAGGATTTAATGCTCCGCCCTCCCAGAGCATGCGGCCCATGGCAGTGTGTGAAAATGTGTTATCACCCAGGCTAAGCAAAGCCTGCCCAAGGGCTGCTGTGAGTTTTCTGTATGGGGAATGAAGAGCGAGAACCTGTCGGGCTGCATAAAAATAATCCCCTGGAAAATTAAAGGCTGCTTGTGATTAAGTACCAAAGACCAGAGTGCAGCCCTGCGGGTAGTTGCTACCGCTGCAGTCAGTCTCCTCCCTCTATGGCGTGTGCGCTACCGAGCATTACTGGGCAAAAACGCATCAGAAACCGCTAAGCTACAGCTCCAGTGCGCGTCATGGATCCTCTGGGGCCATTCCAAGCGGAACAGGCGATTAAATCAACCCCAAGCGGTTCTGATGTTGAGTATGCACATTCCAGTAACCCATAACCCCGTGTCATTCCTCTCCAGAAAGCAGGAGAGCGGATTTTAAGTTCAGCACCGAGTGACAGATCCTGGCTAATCAGGAAAACTGCTGCGACAAAAACAGAACTGAAGCTGCTGCTGCCTGGGAGATGATTGTCCTTAAAACCGCCTGCCTCTGGTGGGACAGAATCCACAGTGAATCTCAGAAACAAACCCGGACAGCTGCAAGTGGCAAGGCCGAGACCACGATTCTGCAGCTGTGGCGGAGCAGCCCCCATCTGTAGCAGGAAAGGTATTTTTAAATGATGACGTTATCATTAACACCCCCTTCTGGAAAGACACTCCCCCAAGGGAGACAGCTACCATTGTCCTTCATTGACTGTACATGAACAATGATTCTTCTACTCAACCGTGGCTGGTTTCCATCTTAAAACAGAGTCTCACCATTGCCAGAGCTATCATTTCCCTTTGAAGCTTCATGTTTATTTTTTCCAGTGTATTGAATGAATATTTAAAACATATCCTCTGACTTTATTAAGGTTTTGTATTTTCATAATCCCCTGTGTATGGAAAAATGGATTTCTATTTTTAGAAGCAATCATTTCTCAGGAAATAGCTGGCTGCTATTCACACATCCATTGCTGTCGCATTATAATTTCTACAAGAGTAGAACCGTCTGGGAGCTAACATGACAAATTTAGCTGGACAAAGAGAAATCAGGAACTTAGGTATGTTAGAAGTAGAGCTAGGCAAAACTTTTCAGCAGTGTATAATTTTCAGCTCACCAGTCAGCTTAACTTCAATACCCAGAAAGATAATGGAGTAAATTATTAAGCAATCAGTTTGCAAACACCTAGAAGATAATAAGGTGATTAATAACAGTCCGCATGGATTCGTCAAGAACAAATGATGTCAAACCAACCTAGTATCTTTGACAAGGTACCATGCCTTGTGGATGGGAGGAAGCAGCATATGTGATATATCTTGATTTTCTAAGGCTTTTGGTACTGTCTCACCTTCTCATAAACAAACTAGGGAAATGTAAGCTAGATGGAGCTACTATAAGATGGGTGCATAACTGGTTGGAAAACTGTTCCCAGAAAGAAGTTATCAGTGGTTCACAGTCAAGCTACAAGGACATATTGAGTAGGGTCTTGCAGGGATCAGTTCTGGGTCCGGTTCTGTTCAATGTCTTCATCTAGGATTTGGATAATGGCACAGAGAGCACACACATAAAGTTTGCAGATGATACCAAACTGGGAGGGGTTGCAAGTGCTTTGGAGGATAGGATTAAAATTCAAAGTGATCTGGACAAACTGGAGAAACGATCTGAAGTGAATAGAATGAATTCAATAAGGACAAATGCAAAGGACTCCACTTAGGAAGGAACAATCAGTTGCACATACACAAAATGGGAAATGACTGCCTAGGAAGGAGTACTGGGGGAAGGGATCTGGGGGTCATAGTGGATCACAAGCTAAACAGTGTAACGCTGTTACAAAAAAAGCAAATGTCATTCTGGGATGTATTAACAGGAGTGTCGTAAACAAGACACGAGAGGTAATTCTTCCCCTCTACTCCGCGATGATTAGGCCTCAACTGGAGTATTGTATCCAGTTCTGGGCACCACATTTCAGGAAGGATGTGGACAAATTGGAGAGAGTCCAGAAAAGAGTGACAAAAATGATTAAAGGTCTAGAAAACATGACCTAGGAGAGAAGGTTGACAAAACTGGGTTTGCTTAATCTGGAAAAGAGAAGACTGAAAGGGGACAGGATCACAGTTCTCAAGTTTTCAAGCTTCAACCTGCCACATCATCAGGGGGACCTTCTAACTGATTCCTGACTGGGCCAGGCCTCTGTGCAGCCAACCAGCCCTTTTTGGGGTCTTGGAGACCCTCCTAGCTGCTGCCCGTCTCAAGCAATGACACACATTGTCGAGGGGTGTCCGCTAACCCAGTTCAGCGGTGGGCTCCCAGAGCTCCACTTGGCTGCTAAGAATGCTATCGATCAGCTCGGCCAATGCGCAAACACCACATAAATCAGTCAGTCAAACTGAGGTGCTCACGGCTATGCCAATGAGTCACTTTCTCCCTTGCTTGGCCACACAGTTTACTGCTGCCAACACCATCCTTCCTTCTAATCCTCCTACCTAGGACTCCACCTGCTTGAGGCTTGGATATGAATGGTCTATTAACATAGAGCTGGGAGCCAAACTGCATGAATGCAGGGACCAGGAAACCAACCATGATAAACCGCATCCCCCAGAATCGCAACCCCAGATCATCGCTACACTAGGCCCACCTCAGGGCTGTTCTCTTTGGAAGACGGGATTTCATCAGGGCCACCTTGTACATGCTCTCTGTGGTGCTGAAGAGGGAGAAAGGGTCATAGCGGGTCTCAGATTAACCTCAGATCAAACTTTTCAAAATACTTTTGGGTTAGTCATGTGCATGAAAGTTATTTAAGCAAAACCTTTCGTTATTTATTACTGAGAAGTGTCTCAGTTTCCTAAATTAGTGACCAATTAACACTTTTTTGGGACAATCTAATGAAAGGATTTAAAAAGAAAGAGAGTTTAAAACAACATTAACATTAAGAAAGGTAGCCATTTAGTAACTAGAAAAAACCAAATGTTTACTGCCATATAATCAGTATAATTTCACTATCCTCCATATAAAATGAAATCGTAATAAAAGTGATATTTATTATTCATAGAAACCTAGCACTAATTTGATTAGTTTCTAAGCTTATGTCTAAAAATTAACAAAACCTGAAAGAGAGCTAAGAAAATGTATTTTGTAGAAGGCTAAGGAAAGATTAATAGACATTTGCAAATATTCATTATATGACTGTTGATACACTTCTGTTGTCTAGAAACATGGATACACAGGTATTTTATTTCATTCAAAGGACTGTTTCTCACAACAAATACATCAGAAATATCCTCACTTTCAAGCAGAAATTGTACAAATTCTTCCAGTCATGAATTTGTAACATATGTAGTTCAAAAGAAGATTAGATATACAGATTACATTTTATTTTAAAATAAAGATTAACTCTGACAAGAACTGGGCTGCACTTCAGATGTAAAGCATCTGCTTTCAAACATTACCAGCTTTCCATTTCAGTTGCACTTAAAAGCAAAAGTATGTAAGGCCACAGTCATCCCTGGTGCAACCTCATCAGCATTTTGTATCCCTAGTGCAATATGCTGATACTTCGTCAGTCAGTCATAAATAGTGCCGTTAGTAACACCCTGGATAGGAGAATGAAATCAAGCTGTGATGGCAATGTATTAACATTAGACAAATGTAGCCCAGATGAGTAATTTGATATAAAGTTGCCTAAAATGAAATTCAGAGGAGTAACTCTGCATAAGGGGTTTCTCATCTAGAAAACTGTCTGTCAGAGCTGGAATTTAGATCTGTACTTCTAGCAATTCCTCCTTGGCTGAGAACTGTAATAAATGGAGGCCCTAATGTGGATAAACTTCATTTCATAGAGAAGCATACACTAGTTAGTGTCATGTGATACACTCTGAAAGGGTTTACACCTAATTCACACTGCAAACAGGTTTAATGAACATAGAGTGCTTAGTAACTAGCAAGTTCCAGCCACTGTTCTCACTTTTTTACAATGCAACAGCTCCCCCATCTTACAGAAGGAAGAATTAAAAGTGGGAAAATCCTGGAGGAACTCAACATGTTGAACTCCTTTTATTTTAGAGACTCACTAGGCAGTCTGTGCCAGAAATGTTTTACAATTCCCAACTTATCTCTTTGGGGGAAAAGAAAAAAAAAACCACCAACAACGTGAAACCAAAATCCCACCTCCTCTGCAGACCAGTGCGGTTGACATTTTGATGATTAGGGGATTGAATGTGCTTCTTGCAAGGATGAGTAATTCTGTGGTTTCCCACTATGTTTTGATGAGGTTCAGCGGTGTATGATGAAGAAAATTACATTTACCCACTTCTCATGTTTAGTCTTTAGAATGGATTTTCTCTCTCACAGGAATTTCGGCGTGTGGTTCTCCCCTGTCAGCATGTGATTAACTATGGATATTACCCCAGCGCCCAGAGATACCGAGTCCGATACAGGCCCAACTGTGCCAGGCACTGAACAAATCCAGAAAAAGAGCTTGTCTACACAGTGCGGCAAAGCACACCAGAGGGGTATGATTTGTAAAGCACACTAGCATGCTGTGCTCCAACTAGCACCTGGGAGGTGCTCCAGTGTGGTGCTGCTCCTCGGCCTGGCCGGCTGGCACAGGTAGAAGGAGAAGAGCAACGTAGGAAATGCAGAAAAACAGGCTGGTGCCCGGGTGAAGATCAGCCTGGGATCTGGACAAACGTGGGGTGGCAGCTAGTGGGCGTGAGGGGTCACAGCTGCGTAGAGCGGTGTTAAGGGCTCACTGCAGCACAGGGGCTGCCAGCTGCACTTCCCAGGTGTAGGCAGAGATCCCAGGGGGGCCGGGAAACTCCTAGCAGCTCTTCTCATCCCCCTGGCTCTCGCTTTCCCGTCCTTCTGCCTTTGTAGTTCCATGAGCCTATGGATTATACAGCGGGGGGGGGGGGAGGGTAGAAGTGGGGGGAGTGTGGACGCCAAGTGGGAGGGTATGTGATAGTGGAGAGGGGAGTGGTTTCCTTTTTTACTTTTCCCATTTTCCAGGCTTTCTGGCTCGCTCCTTTAACTCAGAGCAAGGGAGCTCAGAGGAACTAGAGACCCCTACCCCCAGAACATTCGTGGCCACGTCTGGGGAACCTGCGTTGACAGGGGAGCTGCCAGCTCTGGGCACCCAGCGGCTGGACATGCACCACACAGTTCCAGTGGCCAAACCCTGCCACGCAAGAAGGGCCTTGATGGGTCCTGAGTGTTTGGGGTGGAGGCTCAGAGCGATCTCCCAGGGGGTGCAGGGTCCCCCTGCACCTTTTCCACTGGTCTCCCCAGCCGGAGAACAGAGAGGGGATGTGGATGGGAGGTTCAGGCAGTGGGCAGTAGGGTGCCAGACACCCCCCCAGCATGGTGTGAAGGGTGGGTGCAGAAACTGGGAGGCGGTTGCAGCCCAGGTAGCAGCAGTGGGGTGGTTGGTCATATTGTCTTTGCTGGAGACCTGGTCTTGTTGTGAGACCACGCAGCCAGTTAGGAACCCCGAAGACCCCAGTGCAAGGGGATTGCACCGGTTCTGCTACAGAGGCTGGATGGATGCACATGGGGGACAGTGCCCATGGACAGTCACACCAGGGACTGTGCGCTCCAGCCACGGGGGAGATGACATTGGCTGAGTCCATTGGCGTAGGGAGCACACAGGGGTCAAGGCCTTTATTCTAGGCACGGGCTGGAAGAACAGCAAACGAGGGCCGACCTGCCTCCATGCTGGGGGTCGATTCCATCCCCAACGCCCCCTGGCTCCCTGCAGACCCCGTTTGTCGGGGTGTGCAAGGGCAGGAGCAGAGTGACTCCCATCCCGGGACGTGTCACGGAGTCCAGGCAGGTTTGCACCCTCTGGTGCCTGCACCCTGTGTTCAGGCTGGTGACATGGGAGTCCTCACACCCTCTTCCGGTGTGTCACCCTTGTGCTTTTATTTACAGTGCAACAGCGCGGTCCCTTTTATCCCGCAACTGTTACCCCCTTTCTCACCCATTCCAGGGTCTCCGCCCCGAGGCTCCCGTCCTGTAGTGAGGAGACAGTGCTGTGGCCTCCTGTCCCCGCCCAGCCTAGCCTCCCAGCTGCCTTCTGCCCTGGGCTTTTCTCACCCTCAGTCTCCAGCCCAGCTGCCTCTGCTTAGCTCAGCCTAGTGCAGTGAGACAGCCCTCGGTAGGGCCCGCAGCTGGGCTCCCTGCTGACTGCTCTGAGCCAGAAAGCCGGGCTTAGCCAGCAGCTTAGCAGGGCATTCAAGGGGATTTCCCCTGCCCTGCCCCGGGGTCCCTCGAGTCGGGAGCGGTTCCAGCGCTGGGGCGGAGAAGGACTCAGGTTAGTTCTACCTGCCCCACAGCTTGTTCCCGGGGCACAAACTCAGCGTCATTTTTCTAATAATCAGGGAGGCCACGACATTTGTTTGTAGAAGAGGCTGAGCAGGAGTCAGAGAAGTACTTTGGGCAAACTCTGCCGGTGCTGCCCCAGGCTGGGGGCCGACCCAGCGCCTGGGGACCAGGAAGTGGCAGAGCAAGGTAACCCTTCCTCTGATGCCAGGTAACGGACAGGAGGAGTCTGGGGGTCTGAATAGTGGACACGATCACTGATGTGCTGAGGGGCTTTTCTGCTTCAGTTCCCCACTTCCTCCCTCCCAGCCCCACACTGCTATGGGTCTGCCCCACTTACACTAGCCACGTCCCTGCCTCCTCCCCACGCAGGCACCAAGAGTGGGAGCAGGGTCGCAGGAGGTGCCCCTGGAGAGCACACACCTGCCCCTGGCACTGACCCACCAGCAGAGCTAAGGGCCCCATTTTGATGGGGAACATTGTATTGAAAACCCAAGCCCACCCCAAACCTCAGGGAGTGGAAGATAGCCAAGCCGGGTGCCACTGCTCAGTGCACTGAGGAAGGGCAGTGGGGTCGGAGCTGGACAGCGGCTCTCTGCATCACATGATTACTGTCCATGTGGATTATGGTGGTGCCAAAGCAGCAGCAAGCACTGGGCCCCTGCGTGTGAGCGATGTACAGCCACAGAGGTCCCCGCCCTGAGGCGCTTACAGCGTAACGTGACTGAATGGACGCAGGGATGGGGGGAGTTCACTGCCAACGGAGTGAACAGGGGAACAGCAGCGATGTCATGATAATGCAGTGGGGGGAGGCAGCTAGGAGGGGATCCACCAAATGGGAAGGGAAGGGGTGGGAGGCACAGGGCAAGGAGGAGAGGGAAGGAGGCTGAACTAAAACTGAAGTGAGGAGATGGGGGCAGGGGATACAGGGGACAGATTCATTCCCAAGCAGACTCCAGGTCGGGCACCTGGGGCAGAATTTCCAGCCCCCGGCCTGCAGCCATGGGGCAGGACGCTGAGCTGGGGTCTGCAGATGTTCAGTCATGCCAACCCCAGCCCTTAAAAATCAAGTCAAACACTCCCCCCCCCCAGGAGAGCCAGGTGAATGGCTCATCAATCACGAGTTAACGACCCCCCCCCTTTTTGTTTTTACATTTTCCTTCTGGCTCTCCTTGGCGGTTCCCAGTCTCCAGTTTCTCCTGCTCCCCAGGGGGCAAGAAACTTTGCATGGATTGAAAACCCAACCCCCCCCCCCCCCCCAGCAGCAGGGGCTTTGCTCCAAGAGGGGTGAGGCTTGCAGGAGCCCTTAGCAGAGCCGTGCCAACTCCTGCCTGGCGGAGGCGGAGCTGAGCTGGCAGCTGTCTAGCGGCACCAGGCTGCCTGGCACTCTCGCCCTTTGCTGCTCGGTGCTGGGGTCCAGGGAGGGGGGTGAAGATCACAAGCGGCTGCCTGCAGCAAAGGGTGGTGGCTGGGGCATTTTCCAGCCCAGAGTGAAATATCTCTTGTGGGCGTGTAGAAATGTGACATGGGGGCCACACTCTACCCTCCTTCATGCCAGTGCAGGGCTCAGCCCAGCTGCCTTTCCCTCCCTCCCTCCTCCTCAGGCCCGGGCCACCCCACTCCCCACAAGAAATCCCTCCAGCTGGGGAAAGGAAGCCAGTCAGAGCAGCTGTATACGGGGGCTGCTTCTGCCCTCCGCTCCTGGGGAGTTCTCTGTCCCTGCCCTCATGGAGACCCTGCCGGGGGCAGCTGTTGCCCCCTCACATCCCCCTGCTCAGATCTGGGGGGCAAGGCAGGCCCAGGGTGGCACCAAGAGGGGGGTAGGTGGTGAGTGTGAGGGGGGTGAAAGATCTTACACACTCCAGTGGGGAAATGGTGCTTTTTGCGCAGGGTGTCTATTTCCACTAACAATAATCACTAGAAACCAAAGGTCTTTGGTTGTTTTCAGCCACGAGTTTTAGGTTTTCACGTAAAATGTCTAGAGACAGAACTGCCCATTTTCCTGACCAGCCCTGGGGAGGAGTGAGTCTAACATCGCAGTATGGGGAGGAACATGTATGGGTGGTTTCAGGAGGCACCTGCCGCCATGTGGGTGTGTGATTTCTTCATGTGTGTTCGTGTTTCCTGTTTAGTTCTCATAATGCTGAAGGACGCATCATTTAAGAGTCAGCCAGCTATGTGAAAACCACTTAGTGTCATGAAAGAAATTTTATATTTTTCTACAATTAAAGTCACTTTGTCAGATACAACCCTACAAAGTTTGATGCTTACTTTCTTTACAGTCGAGCTATGGAAGTCTAACAACAGTGATAAATTCTACCAACTATAAAGTACAGCTACCTGCTAGACTACAAGAGCGGTACATCCATGCAGCTCAAACCAATGTTACCCTGTAGTTAGCTGAGATTAAATTAAATACAATCTACTCTCTCTCTAAACACTTACAGCTCCAGAAATTGTCCCTCAAGTATCAAATGGTTGCCAAGGAATTCAGAGCCGACTCCAAACCATCACTTTTCCTATTAGTCTTGATCAAGAGAGGAATTCAAGATGATTGTCCTCCATTGGATCGCCGATTCTGCTCTTTACTAGGGTCATTTGACAGCCCTTAGGAGGAGCAGACTTGTCAATCATGGGGAAAAGTGACCCAGGAAGATGCCCTGCTTATGCAAAATAAATGCACAGACACTAATCAGTCATGCAGGTCAGCAGGGGTCTTCTAGAAGTGTTTACACTGTTGTCACTTTAGATCTGCTTCTCATTCCTCTCATGCCTGTGACTTCCTAAGCTAATTCTGCAGGTACATGTCAGATAAATAATGAGGTCAACATAAACAGACATAAGCTACTGCTGTCAATCCTTTATGTATTTACTCATCCAGGAGTTAGAGATCTGCGACTGGAGCAGAAGAGAACGCAGGATGGGGCCCTAGGTGTTCCTGAGGCCCCTGTGGGAGCAGCACAAACAAAAGCACAACACTGGAGTTTGAAAACACATTTACTTTGTCCTCCCCCCAGAATAGCACCAAAGCTAGAACATTAACAATGCAAAGTCTGGCCATTTGGCACAAGCGCTTTTGAATCTCCACGCTGTCCCTGGTCCTCTCTTGTGCTGCTGTATTAGGTTATCAGCTAACACCTGAGGCCTACATTGTCAAGCATGATTTGTAATTTTGGGTCTGCAACTCGACCCCTTGAAAGGCCTGATTTTCGGGGGGGGGGGGGGGTTCAGCACTGGCTGGAAGGAAAAAAAGGCCACTTTATGGCATATCTAGTTGTGGATCCTAATAAGGCCCAAGCAAACCACCAGTCGCTTTTGGAAAGCAGGACCCAAACTGCTTCGGGACCTCAGGTCTGCCTGCCTGTGAACCCCATGGACTGTTACCTGCTCAAGGACAGCAGAATCAGGCTGTTAAGTTCTGAAAGACACGATCCTTCAGGAATCAGAGCGGTAGCCGGGTTAGTCTTTAAGGTGCCCCAGGACGCTTTGATCTTCAGGAGTTACTGTAGGTGACGGCTGCGGTTTCCTCTTGAGTAGACCTGACCCCCACCTTGTCCTGTGAACACCTGTGGGTCTGCAGCTGGTCACAGCAGAGTAGGAATTGCCTCACAGCTGGTTATTGCACGATTTTCCCCATGCTGTGTCTGTATTTGCAGCCATCTACAGCTGGCATTTCTGTAGGGTCCAGCACACGAAACCTCCTCACACTGAAATCCCACTCGCCCAATCCGCCTCCCAGGCCTCCTGGATGGGAATTTGCCTTCTGCCCTGTTGTGCCACACTCCGGAGGATGGCGAGAGGAGCACAAAGCCTCTTGCCTGTCCCGCAGCCCTGATGTCTAGGTCACGGTGGACAGAGAGTGAGTCGCGCCACTGGGTAGATTCTACCCCCTTGAACGGTGCCAGGGCCCCACGCTGTGTCCATGTGATTCCACAATCAAAACCACAGCGCTGGGGGTGTCCGGGCACCTGGTGCTCTCCAGGAGAAACCTGGCAGCACAGCTCCCAATGCAGGGCTGAGCCCTCCCAGGAACACTCACTGACACTCCTAGCAGGAGTCAGACAATCACCCCCAGCAGCCTGGGACTCCCTGGGCAGCCCTGCACCCAGCCCCTCCCCGCTGTCAGGGGCCAGGGAAGAGGACGGGGGGCTGAGGGACCTTCAGGGGGTGAAGTCCCCTGGCCGTGCCCAGCCCAGGGACCCTGCCTGTCTGCCCTGGCTCACTCTCTCCGATGTCCCCTGCATCCCCCGGGCTCTGGATCAAAACCCAGGGGCCTAGGCCATGGGGGTCATTGGTGCGGCTCGGCTGCAGGAGCGTCTGTCACTCGCCAGGAGCTCGGCGCAGGAGCTGGCCGGGGGCAGCGGACGAGCCAAGCACGGAGACGTCCCCGGCCCATCACACCCTGAGCGCCCGTCGGAAGGTGAGGCACGGTGGCCCCCAAAGCCGGGCTCCAAGTCCGCTCCCGGAGCCCCAGCGGGGTCTGCCCGGATCCACGCAGCGCCCGCCACGGTCCCCGAAATCTGCCTCCAGTCCCAGGCGCGGGTTCCCGGCCGTATCCACGTCCTGTCCCCCGGAGGGTCCGAGACAAGGGGCGGCTCCCCAGGCGAGCGGCCCCTCGCTGCTCCCCGGAGAGCGCGGTGGGGTCGGTGGGACCGCAGCCCCCTCTGCTCTCCCCGGCTCCGGCAGACAGCGGCGAGCAGCGCCCGCCGGGACCCGCGCCAGCGCGCCCGGCCCCTCGCAGCCACCGGCTCCGCCGCCACCGGCTCACTCCGGCTCCGCCTCGCCCCCGCCCCGCTTTTGAGCCAAGGCTCCTTAACTGATTGGCTCCCGCGCCTCGGCAGCGCCCCCCCCCATCCCGAGCGGGGCTGGGAGGGGGCCCGCCGCTGGCGCAGGTACCTCCGCGCCCCCCCCCCCCGCTCCGCGCCCCGAGCGCCCCCGAGCCCCCCCCCCGCTCCGCCCCCCCCCGCTCCGCGCCCCGAGCGCCCCCGAGCCCCCTCCGCTCCGCGCCCCGAGCGCCCCCGGGCCCCGAGCGCCCCCGGGCCCCCTCCGCTCCGCCCCCCCCCCCTCCCCGTCCCCTCCCGCGCCTGGGCCCCAGGCGGGCCTCGGAGAGCGAGTCCCCCAGGGGCCCCACGTGCGCTCTAAGGGGGGGGCAGGTCCCCGCGCACCGTAACCCTGGGCGCGCCCGGCCAGCCCCTGCCCGCTGACCCCGCTCCCAGCTGCCCGGCCCCCCAGAGTGGGGATCCCCCGCGCCAGCCCCGGAGCGGGAGCTCTGCAGGCCGGACAGTGCCCCGCGCCCCGCTCTGCCCGGTCGGGGACGCGGGACTAGCCCGGCCCCGGCTGCTCCCCCGGCCGGGCAGGGCGCAGCGACACGCCCCCTCCCTGCCCACTCCTGCGCCAGCAGCGCCTCCCCGCGCCAGGGCGCAGCCGCTGCTCACACGCTCTCCCGGCGGCCCCGGCTCGCCGCGCACCGGCTGGGCAGCGCCAGCCCCGTCCCCCCTGCCCGGGGCTCGCGGTCACGTCTCCGGATTAGCGGAGCTGGGGGCGCCCGGCGCCGCTCTGCGCCCCCCCGCTGCGGCTGGAGCCGCCTCTCCCGGCTGCGCCGCGCCCTCGCTCTCCTCGCTCCGGAGCAGGCGGCGGCGCAGGCTGGCACCAGGCTGCAAAGCCGGCTTCATGCTGCAGCGAGCGCCGCGGCTCCCCGGGGCCGGGCAGCAGCCGCCGGAGCGCGCCGCGGGGAGGATGGAGCCGGCAGCTGCCCTGGAGGAAACTCGCAAGGACCCAGTGCAGCCAGCTGCGCCCCTCTGCAGCGCTCGGGGCTCCGCCTGCTCCGCCTGAGGCTGCCCGGATCTCGGAGCGCCGCGCCCGGCGGGTCGGGGTGTGAATGGCTGCGCCGCGGACGGCTGGCGGGAGAAGCCCGAGGACGGAGCCTGGCCGCTCAGCTCGGCGGTAGCTCCCGGAGCGCAGGACCTGCCGGGGCCATGGGCAGCGCGTCCCGGGCCCGCGGCGCCCCGGCCGGTGCTTGAGCCGGGGGAGCTTTGGCGGCGGAGCCGGGCTGGCCGGAGGCGGAGCGCGGGGCTCCGCGCAGGATTATCCAGCGCGCGGGGAGGCGCGAGGTGAGCGGAGCGCGGAGGCTCGGCGGAGCCCGGCGGGGCTCGGATTACCCTGGCGCAGGTGCGCGGCAAGGTCAGCGGGGCGCGGCCGCGGGGCGCGGGCGCGGGCGGGGGCGGTGGAGGGGCGCTGGCCGGGCTGCGCCCCTGCCGGGTGTGCGCTGGGGGGACCGCGCGGCTCGCTCCCTTTCCCCCTCCCCGCCTGGCGCCGTGCGCGCCTGTGCAGCCGCCCTGCCTCTGCCCGCTCCCCGGGAGCGGAGCCGCCGCTTTGCACCGGCCGAGCCGCGCGGCCGCCCCCCCAGCCGGACCCGCGGGCGCCGGCCGCCGCTGCCTGCCTGCCGGAGGATGCGTGTGCGCAGCGATGGCCCCGGGCGGAGCAGGGACCGGCCAGCCCGCCGCCAGCCCGTGAAGCCCGCCCCTGCCGCTGCACCTGCCGGGGAGACCGCTCCGGCCCCGTCTTTCCCGGCTAGCGGCGCCAGGTAACGCGACCCTCCCGCGCCGGGCTCTGCGCTGCATTGCGGGCTGGGGGAGCCGCGGGCGCCGCTCCGGGAGGGGGGCGACTCTCCCCCAGCCCAGGGTGGGCAGAGCCCCCCCGGGAGCAGAGCGGGCCCAGGACGGCGGGGAGCCTTTCCCGGGGGAGGGGGCGCTGGGGCCGGAGCTTCTCCCCGCCGGCCCGGGGCACCGCGCTGCACTGGGGCCAGGCTGGTGTCTGCCCGGGGAAGGGGTCGCGGGCAGACCGAGGTCCCGGGGAGCGGAGCTGACGCGCACAGCCGGGGGGGGGGGGGGGTGGATTGTGGGGCCGCCGGGCAGGGACGGGACCCGCGGGCTGGGGGCTCCCCCGGCCTCGGACAGGGGGGGCGGGGGGGGGCAGCGCTGTCCGCTGAGCCCGGCACGTTTCCTGCCCGGGGGAGCCGGGCTGAGCTCAGCGGGCGCTGCCCGGCGGCTCCTCGTCCCCGCTGGAGGTTGGGGGCAGGGGGGTGAGAGGAGCCAGCTGCTGCCCGGCCCCAGCCCGCCGCGTCCCCCGCTGCACCCGGGGCTTTCCCCGCGCCCCGGCAGCTGCGCTTCTGCCGCTCTCCAGGCGATGGCAGGGGCAGCCCGCGCTCCGGCGCTCCCAGCCGGGGGGACTAGAGACCCGGCGGGGCGCCCTCCCGGGGCGCAGGAAGGGACCGGCCCGTGCGCCCCGCGCCTGCCCCGGGCTGTGGCCGGGTCACCCCGGCTGTGAACCCCGCGGCAGGAGCGGGCTTCGGGGACTGCGTGTGGCCGGGGCTCCGGGTTCCCGAGCCCGGCGCCTCCTGCTCCCCTCGGGGCCCGTGGCTGGCAGAGACGCCGCGGGTGTGACCCCCGGGGGCCTTGGCCCGAGCTGGCGGGTCCCCGGGGATGGCCCCGCCGGAGGGCCGGGCGCTCCCGGAGCCGCGGCGAGGCGCCCCGCTGCCCCCAGCCGGGCCGGCCCCGGTTTTGTAGCTGCGCAGAGTTTTCCCGGGCGCTGGGGGGGCTCCGGCCGCCACTGGCCCGGGAGGAGAAGGGTCCCCGCAGGAACCAGGCTGCGGGGAGGGGCCGGAGGCACTGGGCGGGGTGGGACCGGACCAGTCTGCAAACCCCTCTGTTCCCTGGGGGATGCGAGCAGCTCCCAGCCCCGGGGCCGCTCCGAGCTCGGTCCGGCCGGGTGTCGGGGCAGCGAGCCGGGAGCTGGCTTGGGCCGGTGCGGATGGGAAGCGCTTCAGGCCGGCCTGGAGATAGCGCGGCTCTGCTGGCGGAGCTCACCCCGGGGGAGGGCTTGGCTCGGCTGGGAGGGAGGCGTCGGTCCCAGCCGCGGGGAGCGGAGGTTACGCGGCCCGGGATAAACCGCACGAGCAAAACCCGCCGCGTTCAGTGGCGCCCAGGCGGGATTTGGCTCCTGCCGCCCGGCTGGGGGATTAAAGCGCATTGACAGATCAGACCGCGGGGCGGGGAAGGGTCTTCTCCCCCCAACAGCCCCTTCCCTCTTTGCAGAGCTCGCCTGAGCCTCTCTCCTCCCCGCGGCCGGGCAGGCTGAGAACAGGAGCCATTTTGTGTTGTGTTTAAAAAGAAATAAGTCCCCCCCCTCCCCCCCCCCCCCGTGGAAGGGCTGGTCGGAGGGTCTCCCCTGGGGCAGTGCCCCGCAGGCAGCCTCTTGCCTTCCCTGGGTATTTCTATGGACAACAGGCTCTGGAGACAGTAGGGCCTTGGTAACAAGGGCATCACAGCTGGGCGATAGCCCTGGAAAGTTGCAGCCCGGTTGGCTTGAGGAGCACAGAACAGCTGGTTGTTCCTCCAGCAGCAGGACAGGGAGCAGACCCAGTGAGTTCCCTTGGGAGGAAATGAGAGCTGAGGACGGATGGGGGAGGGACACCAGTCAAAGGCCAGTTCGTTCTGCAAGTGTCATGGTCACGGAGTGGCATTTACACTCCCCTTGTCTTCCCTGGCACTGTTCTTGTGAGTAGGTGTTACTCGCCATGAGTAAGGACTGCAGACCTAGTCTAACCCCCATGGGAGGAGCAGTGGTTGTCTGGAATTTGTGTGCGGACACTTTGGTGGTATGACAATGCTCAGGTACTACCCGCGAAGGGCCATAGGAAGATTATTAATCACTTTGGGTGGGATGCTGGGATCCTTATGTACTCACCTGGATGGCACCTGACTGCACAAGGCCTATCATTGTCTTCAGGGGAGTCAGGTTCTATTCACCAGGAGTAAAGGTGTAGGAGGCCGACCCTTGATTAGTTGTTATAGTGGAAATCAATTCACACACTTTAAACTGTTGTACTCAGAACTAACACTTTTGTGTTAAATGCCAACTCGACAGGGATATCAACAATCTGTGGGGTAAGATCTTTCCACTCAGGACCTGATCCTACTTTCCCTTCCTTAGAGAGTAGCCTCACTACAGCCGTTATCCTTTTGTTCATACATCGATAATAGCTGTCAATTATTTTGTGGCAACAAATACAATGTTAAGTAGATTTTGGATCATTCATATGCCAAGTAAACTAGTTCCAAGTTGGAATAACTGTGTTTTGTTAGAACTTTCCATAGGTTCCTGAAAAAGTAAGATGTTACTGGAGTGGATTCAAAATTATTACTACTTAGTTCAGTCACAGTCGAGTCAGAGAGAGCTCAAAGGCTTGTGAGGGGCGATGTAGGAAGAGAGTTACCCCATGTTCCGTTTGCGATGAACCAATGGACTGGACTCTTTGGTACAAGCTGAATTGGAGTATTTGTCTTATAGGTTTTCAGAGGCTCATTTTCAAATGAAAAACATTTTCCCCAAGGCTGTTAGCTTCTGTGGTGGTCTTAACGAGTGTCGGGCATGGTCACTGACGAGCAGAGGTCATTAGGCCTTTGGAGAGAAGAGGAGAGACTGGGCGTCCCATGAAGTGTAGACTGAGAATGTTGGCTAAACATGGTTCCCAGAGAGGAGCTAAGGAACAGCAGATGGCAAATGAAGGTGTGGGTGGGGTGGTGGGGATGGGGATTCTTCAAAGCAGCTTTCTTGGGGTCTAGAGCCACTGTGGGTGAGCAGGCAGGGGAAAGAGCTCAGCGTGAGAATGTCCAACCACGGAGCTCAAAGGAAGCGGACCCGGAGTTAGCGGACCGGCTGGTGCAGATGTTCCCAAGCTAGCAGAGTTTCACCCACACCCAAGTGGGGTTTAGAAAGGTCTGCAGAACAATGAAGAGCTCATGGCCCTCCCTAGATGATCAATAACTTCCCAGGCTTTAAGGCTTGAGAACAGGTTCAATGTTCTAGAACAACCCTTTGGCTACTCTCTGAACAAACATCCAGACCAGAAAATCACGATAAGAGCTTTGCCATTAACAGACCAGGCAGAATCTGAGCCAAGTAGGAAAGATTTGTCTAAATGCCTCTGTAGCATTTTAGAGGAAGCATGTTCCATGCGCTAGATAAGATTGGTGCTCCTTTGAGCACCTATGTGTACCTGTCAGAGGCCTGTTACTAGCTGGGTCAAAAGGACTGCGAAGCACTGTCCCATTAATATGTAAACTGTGCTGATGAGACCACTGGATGATTTTTTTTGAATAAGGGACGAGTGTGGCTTAGAAAATGAACACACGTTTTCACTATGTTCATCCAAGTCCATTGCAGAGGAGAAAATTAGTTGATCAGAAACAACACTGGAGATAGGTCCAAGCCTAAAAATCAATATCTGAACATTTGAACATCTCCATTGGATCTAGGTATTTTGTTCCTTACCAGCTGCGTAATAAATAAAACAAACAAACAAAAAAACATCTTAAAAAACAAACAAAAACCCTTCCCTGAAGCAGCACTTTCATAATTAAATGTGTACAGTACGCTTAGAAATTTGTGCTTCTCATTCATTTGCTATCTTGTCTCTAATGCCCTTAAGTTTTAAAGGCCTATTTGCAAACAAAATGGCAACCCTTGAGCTAACCACTCATTTCCTTGCATTTAGGCAGCTGCAGTGGGACCCATCCTTTATCTTTAACAAATTTAAGAGTCTCATGGGTTCCCTGGGGATGCTCAGCTGAAAGTCCTGTGAAGGCTGATGCCATCAGAGCACTGGAATAAGAAGAGACCATGTCTGTGTCTAGGAATATACAATCCTGGATGGAGAAACTGGAAGTTAGTAGCATTTTTGCTTCTTAGTTAGTAAGTGAGGGGTTAAACTCCCATCTTAGTACTTAGTGCTCCAATCTATTGCCTGTCCTGCCCTACAGCCCTTTGTGAATGTGGCCTGGGATTGTTCCAGTAACTGCTGCAGTGAATTACTCCCGAAGAATGTAATTCTGAGAAGCAATCTGATCGCTTATCAAGATAAAAGTAACAATGATTACTTTCAGGTATTTTTCTTGGACAGCAGGCTTTTCCTGTCACAGGTATGAAAGATAGGGTCCTGATACCCATGGATTCACAGTCTCAGTACATCTATTCTGCAAAAGGAGTCAGTAATTGTTACATCCCTGGGAAGGTACATTAGTTTGGTAGCAGATATAGATCCCGTGGGAGTTTTCAAAAGAGCAGAGGGTCCCTGGTGTAGTCACCCATCCCAAAACGGACTTGACCATCCCCAGCTGAGGTACATGCATAACATTTGTCTCGTTGGCCTACGGTCCATAACAGAATAACACTGAGGATAATTTTCACTTCTGCTCTGGCATCGTTTACTGGAGAGTCTTGGAGCACTAAACAAGCCTCAGAGCCCTGTGGGAGATACATCAGGATGAATATTCACAGAGGAGGGAAGAGGTTCGTTTTCCTTCGTTTTCAAAAGTGGCCACTGGTCTAAGATCTCTCAGTTTTGCAGTTATTTGGGGCTGTTGTTCTGAGTGCTCACAAGTGTGGTTAAAGTCAATGGGATTTCGGGGTTTTCAGCATCTCTGATAATTAGGCCCAATTTGGGCCTCCACAAATCACTCGGCCTAGCTATCTCCCAAGGTTACATAGTCAGCTGGTAGAGGACTGGGAGTCTGGCTCTATCAACCCTAGCTGAATAATAATAATACTGATTAATAAAAAGCATAATTTATTTGCCATCTTTTCCTGTTCTATATTTAATAAAGCAGTATTTGACCAATTCCACAACAGGCTGAATAATGCAAAAGATGATTTGCTAGATAACTTATTCATCAAATAATGGCAAAATAGAGTGAATATATTATGTATTGACTAGTCTGTGACCAGCTGTAACCCCACGCCTTAAACTTCGGAGTCCGCCACTATGAAATCAATGCCCCATTCCTTGCTTTCTAAAGCTCTTTGATGAGTTACAATGTTACTCAGATGGCACTATTTCTCAGCAAATCATTTTCTTATAAATAGATAATTCTCTAACTTTAAAGTTGTGTGTTTTTGTTATCGACAGATCTGTTCAATCCTCTCTGTGAAAATGATACATATTTTTGGACTAGTGACAGATAAAACTCTCTTCATTTTTACTTTGCTTTAGCTCTGTTTTGTGGCCACTTTTCTGATGATCTTTGGTTATTTCTTTCTACTTTCAAGCCAGCTGACCTTAGACAGAAAGCTCCATGGAGTTAAGGTGCTCATTATGGTTGTAATATAAATGCTGAGATAAGTCGACAGGTAGAAGACTTCAGAGGGAACCTGTCACCATGACATACTGGAATGCAGTCTGATGGCTGTACACCTGGCTTAGCAGGAGAATCAGTAGGATACTGGAACTGCAAACCAATCAAGGCAATAAGTAATACAGGGTGAAAAGTCCTTTGGGAGATTTACCAAGCCTGCTTTGGAATGGCAGCTGTATTGAAGGCTCAGGCAGAATTCCCAGTGGAGTTGGATGCAGCCCGAGCCCTGTATTTGAAATACCATTTGTTATGAAGTAAGTGGGGTGTTTTCCAAGGCAGGGATGGAGATGATTTAGTTGGAGATGAGATGAACTAGGTTAATGTATTTGGGAATTGGTCCTGCTTTGAGCAGGGGGTTGGACTAGATGACGTCCTGACGTCCCAACGTCCCTTCCAACCCTGATAGCCTCTGATTCTATGGCTGATCAGCTCCCAATGGTTTTCAGTTATAATTGGGTGATCATGTCATTAAAGACGGTATCATAATGCACAAGGAGGGCAAATTGCGGTTGCATAGGCAACTTGGAGCCAAGCAGAGCACCTGGGCTGCTCAGGGGGATGGAGAGCCGATCTCAGGAGAGGAGAGGCAATGAAGTTGGCTTGAGTAGTCTTGCCTGATGATGGCTGTGAAGGGAGCTGCTGGCTGTCTATGAATACATGGGGCGGTGGGGGAGTAAACACCAGGCAGGGAGAAGAGCTGGTGAAGCTAAACAATGGTGTTGGGGATAAACTGACCAGGAATCAATGTTGACTGGACATTAGACGGTGTCTGTCCCTCCGAGCGATGCAGTTCTAGGGCCATGGGGACAGACAATGGAAATGGAATATGAAAATCTGTGAAGGGGATGCTCTGACAGGGCGTCTGCGGTAGCAGGGATGGGACTTGAGGACCCAGGAGGGTCCTTCTGCTCCTATTTTTTATTCTAGCTTAACTCTGGTATTCCCTTCCTTGTGAGTGCCGGTGTTAGCGGCTGGGGTAATGTGAACTCCCAGATAGCTTGTGGGCAAGTCTGGAGGTTTTTAAAAACACAAAGTGCAAAGAGCAATTCCATCACGTGGCACCATGTCAGCACCCACGTGGTTCATCAGCTGGTTGGACCCTTTAGATCCATGGCACAGACGTCAGCCCCTTGAGCTCCTGGAGTAACTGATAGCAGTAGTAGGTTGCCATCCCGTTTCCACCAGCACTAGAGGGGGATGGGACACACTTTGCCAGTGGATCTCACTGATCTTTGCGGGCAGCAGAGGAATGGGGAGACTCAGGAATCCTGGTTCCACTCCAAGCTTTAGTGGGCACAGACCCTTCTGTCCCCCTTGTGCACAAGTGTGACCTCTTCTGCCCCACCCCCAGTCTTGTCTCTTCCCCTCCTGGCTCCTCATCCCAGTCCTGCCCCTCCCTAGTCCTGCTCAGGCTTCTCATCCCACCTCTGTGCACAGTCCATCCCCCTCACCTGCCGAGTTCTGCATCCAAGTCCCAGCCGTGGCCCCCGCCCGCTGCTAGTTGCTACCCTCAGGCGCCTCAGCCCAGCCCCCGTACCCTCACCCGGCTCCTGTCCTAGTGTCTTGCCAGCCACTCTCAGTTTCCCCACCCCCGCTCTTTCCTCATCCAGGATGTCTCCCCCCCTCACATAGCCCAGTCCCAGCCCACCCCCCACAGACTCTGTCCCAATCCACTCCCCCTTCCCCCTCCTTTCACCCCATGCTCCCGGTCTGGCTCTTGTCCTCTCTGCATCCCAACCAGACATCTCCCTTCTCCTCTTCCTCGCTGCCCGGGCCCAGCAAGAGGGAGCGTTAGGAGCCCAGGTGAGGCAGACTCCCTCGTCTCAGTTCTAGGGCCTGGCACCACCATGGCCCTGGGTGGCTCCGAGCTGCCATCAGGCCTAGCCGCAGGCTGGAGCAAGCTCCGTCGCTCTGTGGGGACGTGACCTGCGGTGTGGTCAGTGGGGAAGGGCTGGAGCAGATGGAACCTGTAGAGAATTGAGTTGCCAAACTCTAACAAGTGTCACTGAGCGTGTGCGAACAGAGATTTCCCGGAGGGTCTTTACTTGGCCAACGTGGGGTGAGTTTTCCAGGGTTGCAAGAGGCGCTTGGTCAGTTTTGACGAGGTGAGGTCTGTGGGATTTGGTTGGCAGATATCACAGGCTAGTCCCCTTGGGGGCCAAGTCTTCAGACGTTGCCAGCGCCACACAGAGCGGTTACTGACGTACCGCAGAAAGACTCACATTGTGTGTCTGGGGTTACGGAAGTGCCTGTTAATCTTCAACTCTGTGTTTTCATTTCACCTCCCCGGTGAGTAGCTTGTGTCAGAGGCACCGCTGTGCGTCGCAGGGTTTGCGCGAGGGATGCTGGCTCGCTGGGCGGTGCTGAGTGCACCGAACGCTTCGCCGCTTTATGGCTGCGGAGCAGCAAAGCGGGGGATTTTCGTACTCTCCAAGCGGCAGATCAGCTACTTTCCCAAACAGCTCTGCTGCAAGTGGTGTTTTGACGGTCCGAGGAGCTGACTGAACTCTGAACGCCCGGACCCAAAAGAGCCCTCCACAGCAGGCGGTCAGGAGAGCAGCCTCTGAAAACATGGATCCCGCTGTGGGTCCCAAACCTGCCTTCCTGTACATTAACACAGACCCCCGTGTGTGGGGGGTCCCTGTGGGACTCTGTGCCAGCGCAGGGGTCTCTGCTGACACCTCCCGACGCAGGACTGGGGCCTTGAATGGCTTCTGGTCATCTGTGGTGTATGGAGCAGCCTGTGATCCTCGCACCACTCAGGGACAGCGCCGGCGTTTGGATCCCCGGACTGGTTGTGCGCAGTCCGGGGCACAAGACCTTCGTGGAGGGAGGCTGGGGCTAGGCCTGGCCATGCAGGCGGGGATGCAGTAGTCCTGGAACCCAGCATGCTGTGGAGCCTGGCAAGCTGGATCTGGGTTGTGCAGTTTGGGGTGGTCGCTTTTTCCATAGCTTCATAGACTCCAAGGCCAGGAGGGACCATTGTGATCATCTAGCACAGGCCAGAGAACGACTCCCAAAGAATTGCTATGGCAGATCCCTTAGAAAAACAACCAGCCTTGATTTTAGAATTGTCACCGATGGAGACTCCACCGTGATCCCGGGTAAATTGTTCCAATGGCTAATTACTCGCACCATACACATGTACGCCTTATTGCCAGTCTGCCTTGGGCTAGCTTCCACTCTCAGGAATGAAAGAAGAACAAGGAGGACTTGTGACACCTTAGAGACTAACACATTTATTTCAGCATAAGCTTTCATGGGCTACAGCCCACTTCATCAGATGCATAGAATGGAACATACAGTAGGGATATGTATATATATACCAAGAACATGAAAAGGTGGAAGTTGCCATACCAACTCTAAGAGGCTAATTAATTAAGATGAGCTATTGGCAGCAGGAGAAAACTTCTGTAGTGGTAATCAGGATGGCCAATTTCAGACAGGTGTGAGGAACAGTAGGGGGATAGTTAACACAGGGAAGTAGAGTCAGTTTGTGTAATGACCCAGCCATTCCCAGTCTTTATTCAACCCTGATTTGATGGTGTCCAGTTTGCAAGTTCCAGTTTAGCAGTTTCTCATTGGAGTCTGTTTCTGAAGCTTTTTTTGTTGTTGAAGAATTGCCACTTTTAAGTGTGTTACTGAGTGTCCAGGGAGATTGAAATGCTCTCCTACTGGTTTTTGAATGTTAGGATTCCTGATGTCAGATTTGTGTCCATTTATTCTTTTGCATAGAGTCTGTCCGGTCTGGCCAAGGTACATGGCAGAGGAGCATGGCTGGCACATGATGGCATATATCCCAGGGTTGAGTCACTTCCCCAGCTGCTCTCTGCTCCCCTTGCATTGAGCTGCAGTGTTCGTGCTCTAGGCAGGTGATGTGAATTTCACCTGTGAATGAACCCGCCTTAGGATTTGCGTGGGATCTGAGTGCCCCTCCCCCCATCTGCCCCCACACACCTGGGCTCCAAGCCTGAGGGATCCTTCGCTGGGGGTCGGGTTTGGATTACAGATAAGCCAGGGAATGTATCCAGTGGCACGTGCACTGAGAATGATCTGACGGGCCAGTGAGAATTGTTTGTATTTGGAACAGAAGAATATTTACATTTGTTTTTAGGAATGGAAATGAGCTAGTAATAGGCAGAACTTGGGATCTTTCTCCTTTCATCAGTGAACGGCAGGACTTGGGATCTTTCTCCTTTCGTCAGTGAACGGCACTGGAGCTATTAGCTGCAGTTAGAACCAGAGGTGTCTGTGATGGTTTTCATGATTTAAAACTTAAGGGCAAGTGTATGCAGAATACAAAGGCCGTTCTTTTTTTAGTTATATTTTTTTATCTCCCTGGGAGAGCTTAGCACCTCTGGGTGCTTTTCTCAATTCCTGCTGTGTAAATCTGCAGTAATTCCGCTGGAGCTAGTTCAAAATTACATTTATGTAACTGGGAGCCAAATATGGCCCTTTGTCTCATTGCATTAAGGGACTGAATCCTCATTGAATTCCTGGCTTCGCTGATGGGTTAGGCCATGATCCAGCAAAGCACTTAAGCACGTACTTAGCATTAAACACATCAATAAACCCGTTGCAGTCCATAAAGCTGAAAGGTATCACATGCTTAAGCGTTCTTTGGATCAAAGCCCTATTGTGTCTGCATCTTTAGGCCTTGTTTCTGAAAACACCTATGTGCATGCCTGACTTTACCCATGTGAGTGGTGCCGTTGGCTTCAATGCAATATGTGCTCATAAGAGTTTGCAGGGCCAGGACTTGTGTGAAAGATTTTTGGTTATAACGAACACACTGGAGCAGTGCGAATGCAGGGTATTGGAGCACTAGTGTGTGCTGAAAGGGTTGACCTGCAGAGGAACTGAGACATGAAAGCTTATTTTCCAGAGCAGCTCTATTGAGACACTCTTAAAAATAACAAGTATGACATCCCAGAAAGCGTTGGTTTTCAAGGGTTTAGTGACAGGCAATATGAAATCACAATGGGTAGAAATGTGCTATGCAGGGATTTTGAATTACAAAACAATTTTGCTGAAGCAGCTTCATAAGCTTTATTCATTTATTTATTTGTCTTTACATGAATTTCCTTCTCAGAAAAGGCTTCTGATTAATAGTCCTGCATGCTTTTTTTTTTTTAGCTCGATCTTCTGTTAATACTGTTTGCAGGCTAAAGTTCAGATCACTCTTACAGATAACAGTTTTTTGTAAATATCCATAATTAACCATTTCCAAGAGAATTCATTAAACAGATATTTTGAAAGAGCTTTTCTATTCAAATAGGACCCTGCACTGGCCAAAAATAGACAGCTCAAGTATACGCCACATTACTGTTTGTTTATAGAGCTGCCAGTCAGGCTCATTGTCGGCATTAGCTCTCTTAGTTTGTGTCATAACCTTCACGTTATTTAATGTGCTACTTTGTATGTTTTACTATCGGCTAAGTTCTCACTGATGGACACAAACAGCTAGATTAAGTAAACATAACCCCTTGTAGGGGGCAATGAAAAACCCCATGTATGTACAGTCCTACTGGATTTGAAATGAATTTGGTCCGTTAAGATAACTGGCAGAAAAAAATCAGAAGTGAAATCCTGGCCAGTTAAATGCTATCAAGACTCCCAAAATGCAGTGCAAAGACTAGACTCATTGCGAAGCTGGGTAGATGTGAAATCAGAGATTCGAATGGTTCCCTGATATTCAATAACACTTCCTCGATTTATGTGGGAAATGTTCAGAGAGGTGAAGGATGAAGGAGGGGAGTGAAGAGCCAGAGCACGGGAGTTATCACACAAGTCATGCCTTGGAAGTGCAGTGTATTCTCCTGTGTTGTTGGACATCAGTGACACGAAACAAAAACAGCTCGGTAGATAGAGGAACCCATGTTAATCCAGTGAGCAGATCACACCCATGTGCTGTCCCACAAGAGCAGCAAATGTTGTGTGCTGAAAGGTGAATGGACCTGTGCAGTAGCCCATGCATTTCCCTGCTGTCACACACTGTGCTCTCTTTCACTCTTGATTTTGCCTGGCGTGCAAAGACTAGAGCTCACACTTGAAGATTTAGGTGCAGAAGCATGTTTAGTATCAATGGTTTGATTGTGATCTCAAAGCTGTACATTCAGAGCATCAAAAAGTGGAGTAACCTACATGTCTCTGCTATCAGCGGCCTCTGTCCAAAGCTGTTTAGACACTTCTGTCCTTCATAAAATGTGTTACTCGTAAGTCAGTTGCTCTGATTTCCGTGAGAAGATTGCTCCAAACTGAATAAGATTTGACCCAAATTGGATTTTTTTTAATGCCTCGGCACTGGTTATTTGCATACTCCAGTCTGCCATACCTCACAAGAAAAAACAGATTCCATTGTGTGTGATGAGATCGTTAGTGCACGAGTCCCCCAGATCCATAATCAATGGGGCACTGACGATTTTCATGTGACATTTCTCCTCTTTCCAGCTCAGGGGCATCCTGGTGGGCACTCGCGGGGGGACTCTGTGCTGCTAAACCCACTAATGGATGACACCGAGAGAGCCTGGAGAGGAGTCTCCGCTCATGCAGTAATCCCATTATCATTCAATTAGTGACAGGCTGACGTGACCTGCTGGTGTCAGGATACAGAACCTGGCCAGATCAGAGTCCTGAGCTCTGCTTTGCACCCAGCCCCACCCAGGTGGACGGATCCAGATTTGCTTCTTGCATCTGAAGCTTAGTGGCAGAAATCTTAAGAGAACAGGTCATCCGGGGGGAGGACAATAATTCTGGTCTCCCTTCCTGCTGTCCTGCACCCCAGTTCCAGGGCCTGCCATCTCCTGCGGGCTCTTTTGGGGGTGACAGGTGGCTGTTCTCCCACTGTCTCTGTTTAGCGGGTTGTAGTAACAAGATCTTTCTACTACCACCTCTGACTCCAGAGTGGTAACTGGCCTGAGCACTCACCCACCCGACACACACATGGAATCACAGAGTGGCAGGACAGGAAGGGACCTCGAGCCATCTAGTCCAGTCCCCTGCACTCAAGGCAGGATTCAGTATTATCTAGACCATCCCTGACAAGTGTTTGTCCAACCTGCTCTTAACAATCACCAATAATGGAGATTCCACAACCTCCCTGGGCAATTTATTCTGGTGCTTCACCCCCCTGACAGGTAGGAAATTTTTCCTAGTATCCAATATAACCGCCCCTCCCTTTTGCTCCAATTTAAAGACATTGCTGCTCATCCTATTCTCAGCGGTTAAGAAAAACAATCCCCCCCCCCTTGTAACAACCTTTTATGTTCTTCAAAACTGTTCTCACGTCCCCTCTCAGTCTTCTCTTCTTCAGACTAGACAAAGACAGGTTTTTTTTTAATCTTCCCTCCTAGGTCATGTTTTCTAGACCTTTAATCATTTGTGTTGCTCTTCTCTGGACTCTCTCCAATTTGTCCACATCCTTCCTGAAATGTGCTGCCCAGAACTGGACACAATACTCCAGTTGAGGTCCCATCAGTGCGGAGTAGAGCGGAAGAATTACTTCTCGAGTCTTGCTTGCAACACTCCTGCTAATACATCCCAGGATGGTGTTTGCTTTTTTTGCATCAATGTTACACTGTTGACTCATTTGCTCCCTGCTGCTCGAGACCGCGACAAAACCCAGACAGGCTTCTGCAGTGGTGACTCTCCCAAAAGCCAATTCCATATCCCAGGGAAAGGGTGCAGGGCAGAGGAAAGGAAATCTGTTTTTTCCAGGGTTTTCCAGGGTTTGGCTGTGGCTGAGTCCCAGTTCGGGGGGACAGATCAGGGGTGTTGTGCCATCGGAAGTCAGATCCTGAAGTCCTGCCCTGAAATTTCTGCTCCCACAGCCCAATATTGACTAGAAGTTACAAGGCCGGGTAACGTGTTATTCCTTTTATTAAATGGACTCAGAACACCATGTCTGAGGGAACACCACAGAATGGGGGGGACGCAGTATTTCACAGCATGCGCTGTGGTTAACTGAGGCATTCTACAGACTGGGGGCATAGCAGAGCTGAAATATGGGATAAATGTCTGTCCGACATGCTTAGATCCCAGATTCTAGGACTGTGGCATTACAAGAAGTCTTCAAGTCCTAAGTCATGTGGTCAGTCCCAGGTTTTCAATACAGACTGGAGCTTGCCAGAAAAACAAAATTTCTGTTTTCCAAAGAACGTCAGGGTTTCGGAAATAGTTCCTGTCCAATGGGGAATGAAACCAGGACCTTTTGGAATTTTTCACAAAAAAGGGAATACCTGCCCATCCCATCCTATAATAGCCAATAGGTCAGGGTGTTTCCCTGCATTGTGGGAGACCCAACTTTACCAGCCACTTGAATTGAGGTATCCCACCTCCCAGGTGAGTCACCTAGTGGTGAGAGCAGTCTCTGGGGTCTCTCTGATTTTCGCCAGAAACTCCATCCGTAACTGAGAATTCTTTTTGATGAATTGGCATTTTCTGATTCAAAACGTTTTCTCAGGGAATTCACATCTAATACAAACGGCATGTGCCTCTATTGACGTGTGCCTGAGATACTGGAACATCTTCTGGTCAAGTGACACATGGAGCTGAGGTGTTACAGGAATGGCCATGTTAGAAACACATATACCAGCGCAGAGATTTGGACAGAGAGATGTAGAACTTCAAACCCATTGAAATCAATGAGACTGCAGGTGTGTAATTGAGAGCACGAGATTAAATTATGAGGCTTTACAAGGAGAGGCTGAGGGAACTGGGGTTATTTAGTCTGCAGAAGAGAAGACTGAGGGGGGATTTGATAGCAGCCTTCAGCCACCTGAAGGGGGATTCCAAAGAGGATGGATCTAGACTGTTCTCAGTGGTGGCAGAAGACAGAACAAGGAGTAATGGTCTCAAGTTGTAGTGGGGGAGGTCTGGGTTGGATATTAGGAAACACTATTTCACACAGAGGGTGGTGAAGCACTGGAATGGGGTCCCTAGGGAGGTGGTGGAATTTCCTTCCTTTGAGGTTTTTAAGGTTTCGCTTGACAAAGCCCTGGCTGGGATGATTTAGTCGGGGTTGGTCCTGCTTTGAGCAGGGGGTTGGACTAGATACCTCCTGAGGTCCCTTCCCACCCTGAGATTCTATGATTCTATGAAATTAAAGTGATCTTGAATCCCTGAGATTGTTGAATTGCTCCAAGGTTTCATTCTCAAGCAAAGGTGCCTGCCATGAAATGCTGCCAGCCTAACGTCAGCCCCAGGTAATATGTCCTGGTCAGGTATCACAGAATGGTTGTGTTGGATTATGTATAATTTGTGATTGCAAATGTACAGGAATATATATAAATCTCATATAGCTCAGCATACTAACCTGCAACAAATTACTTTATTTCTGCAACATTTTGCGGCATTCAGCTACTGTTGTAATCGGCCATGTAATCACTAAAACAGAGCAAGGGAATAAACTCCCAGAACCAAGGAATAATTTGTAATCCATGGAATAAATTACATTTATTTTGCACCATTTACTTTCTTACCTGCATTCTGCACACTAACCTGTGTCAAGATTAGCAATTCAAACTCGCCAAGAGCAGTCTGCTGCTGTCTTTTATTTAACGAAGGGGAAACAGAAAAAGGAACTGAGGAAAAAAAATTCCTACCCCCACCAGACTCCATGTGAAGAGCAGGAGAAAGAAGAGACAGTAAAGCACATGTACAAATAGATCCCAATGCCAGAAGGGACCACTGTGATCACCACGTCCAACCTCCTATATAACAGAGGCCAGAGAACTGCCCCCAAATTATTCCTAGAGCAGATCTTTGAGGAAAAATAATCCAAACTTGATTTTCAAATGATGAGTGATGGATAATCCGGCACAACCCTTGGTAAATTGTTCTAATATCTAGTTACTCTCACTGTCCCAAATGTATGCCTTATTGCCAGTCTGAATTTGTCTAGCTTCAACTTCTAGCCACTGAATCGTGCTGTACCTTTCTCTGCTAGACTGAGAGTCCATTATTAAGTATGTAGATACCTGTAAACTGTAATCAAGCCACCCCTTAACCGTCTCTTTATTAAAGTGAATAGATTGAGTTCCTTGAGTCAGTCACTGTTAGCCATGTTTTTGAATCTCTGAACCTTCTCCAGTTTATCAACATCCTTCTCCACTGGAGCACCAGAACTGGACACAGGATTCCAAACCCAGAGAGGAACCTCCCTCTCTGCTTCTACTCGAGATTCTCCGTTTATGCCTCCCGGGATCCCGTTAGCTCTTTTGGCCCTGGGAGCTCATGTTCAGCTGATTATTCACCACCACCCCAATTCTTTTTCAGAGTCGCTGCTCCCCAGGGAGAGCCCCCCTGCTATAGGTCTGGCCAGCGTTCGTTGTGCCTAGATCTACTTGTTGACATGCAGCCGGATCACAACACATGTTGTTTGCTGTCCCAGGCAAGCATTGCCCCGTTCGTTCCTGGGCCAGTGTCCGGTTTCAAGCCACCATAGCTGGAGGCGAAAGCTGACTCCTGGTTCAGATCTGGGATCCATTTCCTTCAGGCCCCAGTGGGCAGGGAGATGCGGGATTGATTGGTTTCCAGAAACACCTTGGACAGAAGATGTTGACATTTTTAGGGAATGTATTCGCTGTAATATTGCAGTTACGCTGAGGCCTTTATGTGGTAACTCAGGCAACCACATGGGAAAGGCCACGTGTTCCAAACATGGTATCTGTGGCATTCCTTCCAAGTCTCAAAGTTTCTAAAATGGCTTTTTTCCCTGGAAACTGAGGCATGAGCAGAGTATGGCAGGTGCCTTAGGAGGTTTTTATCGCACCGGTCTGGGTGGCTGGGCAGGTTCCTCCTCATCCTTGCAGGCTCCTCCGGCACAGCCTGGTGGCAGCGGGTTGTGGGGCAGAGCTGCCCTGAGGCAGGTGGCAAAGGCACCTGATCCCAAAACCAGGTGTCAATTTTCAGCTGCATTCAGTGAGAGGAAGTGGCCGTTTTGGTGCCACCAGATGCTGCAGTGCCCCAGGGCTCCCTGTCTCTCCTGCGCAGGCGCAGTCTCTGCATTGACCCCTCCCTGGGGGACGCGGGGCGGGCGGTGGCAGGGGACGTCGGGATGCTCTGGTGGAGAGCCGGGGGATCTTGCACAGAAGCTGCTCTTGCATGCGTGTAGAAAGCAGACGTGTTTACGTGCTGGCGGGCAGCAGACGGCAGCCCTGAGCCAACGAGGGGACAAATGTCTCCCCCAGGGCAATGAAACGAACCATGAGGAGGACACCAGTGGGCAGTGCTTTGTGTGACGGAGGTAGAGAGAAGACCGGTCTCTGTCTCGCTCCTGTTTAAGTCGATGGCAAAGCTCCTGGTGACTTCAGTGGGACCGGAATTGGGAGCAGACAGGCAGGAGGCAGCTCATGAGCGGGTGTAAATTGGCATTGGCTGTGAGGGAGCTGTGCTGATTTACCCCAGCTGAGCCCAGCACACATTACAGCAGCCCGAGGCCCCCGGCCGGTCTGATGGACCCGGAGCGTGTGGGGCCCGGGAGGTTTAAAATATTCTCAACCCCCTGCCAGCGTCCCTCTCTGCTCACTCTCCTGGAGCCACCTCACACCCCAGCAGCTGCTTCCAGAATAGAGTCATCCAGTCGGGGTAGATACAGTCGCATGGGGCTTGTGGGACCAATCCCAGCTAAGCTCACAGTCTGGATGTGGAGTATCACACACCGGCAGCAAACTGCAGCCTACCACCTGTGCGCCTTGCCCATCTCACTTCTGGGGGATTCGAGTCATCTTGGATTTGTCTGCTTCTCCGTGCCCTGTAATTGCTCTTCGTATGTGGGGGTGGTTAACTTTGGGATCCCGGTAACTCTAGTAAAGCGGGTTGGCCGGGAATAGGATAAAATCACGTTACAGTAAGATGGTGTCTGAGAACTTAAAAGACATCAACCCATGTTCGTGCTGTTCCAGCATTAAATTAATTGCAAGCGTAGCACCTCTGGGCATCCTGGAACAATAGTCTCCATAATGCACACCGTTATCAGTTAACGCTTGCACGGAAAGGACAAGGACGGCACAGATGAGTTCATGCCAAAGGGGCAGAGGGGAACAAGTGGACCCTTTACAAATACGTTAGAGGGGAAAGTCAGCCCATGAATGAGTGAGTGACCCTGCTCTGTTAATTCCCTCTGGAGCACCGGGCATTGCCCACTGTCGGTAGAAAGGATGCTAGGCTAGGTGGACCTTTGCTCTGACCCAGTACGGCCATTCTTATGAGGGTGGTGGGAAGTGGAGTTATTTGGTCTGCAGAAGAGAAGACTGAGGGGAGATTTGATAGCTGCTTTCAACTACCTGAAAGGGGGTTCCAAAGAGGATGGATCTAGACTGTTCTCAGTGGTACCAGATGACCGAACAAGGAGTAATGGTTTCAAGTTTCAGTGAGGGAGGCTTAGGTTGGATATTAGGAAACATTATTTCCCTAGGAGGGTGGTGAAGCACTAGAATAGGGTCCCTAGGGAGGTGGTGGAATCTCCTTCCTTAGAGGTTTTTAAGGTCAGGCTTGACAAAGCCCTGGTTGGGATGATTTGGTTGGGTTGGTCCTGCTCTGAGCAGGGGGTTGGACTAGATACCTCCTGAGGTCCCTTCCACCCCTGATATTCTGTGATTCTCATGCCCTGAACAGGGCGGCGGGTCCCAGAACACAGTGGGCGCAGAAAATGAACAGAGCATTCCCCCCAGCAGGGCCTCAGGACCCCTCTGGCCTCCTCTTTATTAGCCACTCCGCGGTGACTCTTCGCAGGTGATCTGCAAACAGAAAAGAGGTTCCTGTTTTAGAAGTTTTAGGTCATCTAATCAGGGAACATGGCATGTGATTTAGGGTACCGTTCTGATGGCATGAATATGCTGTACCAAATACTCATAGCCACCAGCGTGCAAACAAGCTGAGTTTTGTACAAACCATCAGTTAAACCTCTGTGAATAGTGAAGAATAAGAGAGGTAGCTGTGTGAATCTGGAATTGCAGAAGTGACAAAGAGTCCTGTGGCACCTTAAAGACTAACTAAAGTATTGAAGCATAAGCTTTCGTGGGCTAATATCCACATCCAGGCAGGATGGCCGCGTCTGACAGCCCAGGTCAGCACATTCTCCCAGGCTGCGACGCCATTTGTCAGTCAATGACTTTTTATTGCTTTTGCTTGAGTGATGATGTATATTTCCTCGTAATGCAGATTGTGCACCTTGTGTCGATCAGTTACAGTGTGTCGCGTGCGGGTCAGACCTGATAGTGATGCTTCCCACGAGCTGTGTGGCCCTCTGTTATTTCCTTCGTGGGTATTAGCCCACGAAAGCTTATGCTTCAATACTTTAGTTAGTGTTTAAGGTGCCACAGGACTCTTTGTCACTTGTGAATAGTGAGTGAATCAGTGAAAATCACGATCTGTTCCTGAGTGTTTCACGAACAGAAAGGGACTGCGCTGGCTGGATGAAGTGTTAATAATCCCAGGGCTCTGCCCATGGGAACACAAAAGCTCCTCCCTTCTCCTTTGAAATGAGGCAGGACCAAGCAGTCCTGAGGTAGCCGGGGAGATCGTCCTGGGCCCAGCAAGTCACTTGATGGACTCAGCATCTGCATCAAAGAAAATCAAGTTTAGGGGTTTGCTGTTAATTGACTGACATCTTCAGGTTCTTTCTGTCACCCATAGTCAGTCACCATTACAACTGGGTAACGCGCCTGTGAGATCATCATAGCCTGGCACAAGCAATAGTGATCTAGGGATTCAGGGAAGGGCGATTAGACTTCAGAACAAATACAGAGAGAGACCGGTTTTCAAAGGCAGCGCCATAGATCCAGGTAGGTAATTTATGATTTTGGTTTGGCTGTTCTCCATACACGATGTGCATCTAGGCAGCATTAAGGAGTGTAGCAACCGACATTACAGTATGACATTGGTAGGTATTGTTTAAACACCCCGGAGCAGCAAATGGCAAAGGACTGGGTGTTTGGGTCCTAGGGATGGGATGAGAGTATGTCACAGGCATTGTGCTCTAAGCAGGTTTTCCCAAGATGCTAGCACTGAACGGCTTGTTCGGCTACTGACTTCTTGCAGCGAATCCGTGATCTCTGTGTGCAGGGTACTAAGCGGGACCTTCAAGCCCCGGCTGTTCCATTGTGGTCTGCTCTGTGCCCAGCACAGCGGGCGTTCCCCAGCACTCCTGTGCTCCCACAAAATACCTGGTAGACGGGTCAGACACCCGCGGCTGGCCCAGCGCAGCTGACCCGGGATTGCAGGGCTCAGGCTGCCGGGCTGGACAATTGCCACGTAGACATTCGGGCTGGAGCGTGGGTCCTGTGACCCTCCCCACGCACGGTGGCCTCCGGCTCAGGGTCCAGCCCGAGCCTGAACGTCTACACTGAAGACCTGAGTCCTGGGAGCCTGAGTCACCGGCACAGGCCAGCCGCGGGTGTTTGACGGCAGGGCAGACACCCCAGCGAGGTGGTTCATATGCCAGCATTTCCTACAGCCCATTACAACGGTGTCAGTTCAACCCCCCCTAATTTCAACCCCTGGGGAAACCGCCGCCCCCCCAGAGGCAGAGTGGCGTCCTGTCAGCCCCCTCAAAGATCATGTGATCGCGCCCACCTCAGCCCGTCTGGTATCCGCCTCTCCTCTGGCAGAAGGGAGAGGGGCGCAGAGCGGGGGAACAGACCTCATGTGCGAGAGACTCCTCACAGGCCGGCTATGAGTCTCCCAGAGACTGTCCCTGTCTGGCCCCTCGTCCCTATTCACACGGCCCAGCCAAGGGAAAGGCCCTAAGCCCCAACACACTCCAGTTTGAGTTCATTACAGCCGGAACTGGCACCGTCCTGCAGCTTCCCCCGGCCAGCAGCTGTCTTGCCTGTCCCTGCGCTGTCCGGCTCAACTGGTCACTGCAGGGGACGGGGAGGGGAGAGGGCTCAGCTGCAGGGAGTCGCAGAGCTCAGGGCTCGCTCAGGGAGGCTGCTGTCTGCCCTGACTCTCCTCCTGTCAGACGGGGCTGTGTTGACGTGTTTCCCAGCAGCCAGGACTCCAGAGTCGCCCGCGGGTGCCCTGGGCGTGGCTGGGGCGTCTCCTCCCCACTCCAGCTGTTCAGACTGTCAGCACTTCTGGTCAGCTGTGCAGCAAGATCTGCCCTTGGGCAGATCACGAGCAGCTCCCAGGGGCCAGGCTGGGCTGAGGACAGTGGCTGCTGAACTGGGTGTCTGTCGGCTCCGCTAGCTGCTGCGTGTTGCTGTGGGGTCGCTCTCTGCACCCAGGCTATCCCATCCCTGCACCAGGCTGCGCACACAAAGCACAGAGTGGTAACAGGGGTCAAGAGGCCCTTCTGAAATGCAGAGTAGAGGCCTGGAGAGAAATCCACCGAATTCAGGACAAAATGTCCAATGGCAGCGCTCCAATCTCCTCGCTTCCCTCGCTCTGCAGGGCGTGAGGTGCAGGTCTCTTCCCCGTGGGAGAGGGAGGAAGGTGCACACCTCTCGTTCCGCAAGGTCCCAGCTGAATCCGGCGCTGGGTGCTGTGCAGATACAGAGCGGGAGTGCCCTGGAGAGAGGAGGCAGACGCAGGGTCAGAGGGGAAACGGCCAGAGAGAGGATGTGACCCTCCCACAGCTGATCAATTGCAAAGGCAGGAGCAGAACCCTGGTCTCCTCGCCTAGGGCCCTAACCACTACTCCGCACTGCCTGACCCTCCCCTAAGGGCACTGATCTTGAGAATAGAGAGTTGTCATAAAGCCTTTAGAAAATCCCCACTGTGCCCAACCGGACCGGGCCTCCAGACACTCAATGTCACCTCACAACCCTTCCAGCCCGCTGTGCGGGGTCTGTCCGCCTGTCAGTGCAGAGCAGAACAGTGGTTGTGTGTCTGCCTGTGATGTGTGTCACACGGATGTGTGTGTGTCTGCCTGTGATGTGTGTCACACAGATGTGTGTGTGTCTGCCTGTGATGTGTGTCACACAGATGTGTGTGTGTCTGCCTGTGATGTGTGTCACACAGATGTGTGTGTGTGTCTGCCTGTGATGTGTGTCACACGGATGTGTGTGTGTCTGCCCGTGACGTGTGTCACACGGATGTGTGTGTGTCTGCCCGTGACGTGAGTCACACGGATGTGTGTGTGTCTGCCCGTGATGTGTGTCACACGGATGTGTGTGTGTCTGCCCGTGATGTGTGTCACACGGATGTGTGTGTGTCTGCCCGTGATGTGTGTCACACGGATGTGTGTGTGTCTGCCCGTGATGTGTGTCACACGGATTGTGTCTGCCCGTGTGATGTGTCACTGATACACACCCAGGCTGGTGTGGCAGGCAGGGATGGCTGGTGTTGCTCCGGGACGCCTGCGGAACCCACTCCCTCCTGGCATCACCGCTCCTGAATAATGTCACGTCCCAGACGAGGGCCAGCAAAATCCTTGGTGCATGCTGTCAAATATCTTCTCGTCCCATGATATTCTTCTCAATACTACTGCAAACCCGGGGGATTCCCCTGGAGCGTTGCTTAGGGTGATGTTTTGGAAAGTGGGGTGGATCAGGCCAGGGTGTCTATTTGGACGGGGGTGAGGAGGATAATAAGCCCAGCATTAGGATCCAGGGCATGTTGATGTCAGCAATCCCATCATCAGTGCAGTCCCCAGGGGACCGGGTTCCAGGCAGGATGGCTGCGTCTGACAGCCCCGGTCAGCACATTCTCCCAGGCTGTGCCGCCATTTGTCAGTCAATGACTTTTATTGCTTTTGCTTGAGTGATGATGTGTATTTCCCCCTAATGCAGATTGTGCACATTGTGTCGATCAGTTACAGTGTGTCGCGTGCGGGTCAGACCTGACAGCGATGCTTCCCGTGAGCCGTGTGGCCCTCTTTGTTATTTCCTTGGGTTTGGTTACCGAGAGGCACCAGACCTCGCAGGGAAATCACTTTGTGTTAAAAACAGTCGTTTCCAATCTATTTCCCACCGTGGGGTGGTGGAGTGCCTGGGCTGTGAGCAGCTGCGCGTTGAGAGGAGAGGGCTTTGGAAACCAATGAGATGCAGAATATATTGATTCCAGACAGCAAAGGAGCTTCTTCCCCGCTCGCCGATGTGTAAGCAGATAAATGCTCAGCTACCCATTGTAGTGTGTCAGTCTAACGTCCCGGCTTGTACAAAATACATTTCCCACGGGCCACCTAAACAGTTAATGTGCGTCCAAAATGAGCAACTACGGCAAAATTTGCTGGCAGCACTTCACATTTTTTGCGTGTGTGTGTAGGTGTTGTGTGTGTCATCTGCATGCAGTGCCATCTGCGTACGTGTGTCATATGTGCATGTCTGTCATCTGCATGCGTCATCTGTGTTCATGTGTGTGTCCTCTGCGTGTGGGTGTGTGTCTTCTGCGTGTTTGTGTGTATGTGTCATCTGCGTGAGGGTGTGTGTCCTCTGCATGTTTGTATGTTCTCTGCATGTGTGTGTGTCATAGCGTGTGGGTGTGTGTCTTCTGCTTGTTTGTATGTGTGTATCCTCTGTGAGCGGGTGTGCGCCTTCTGTGTGTTTGTGTGTGTGTGTGTCATCTGCGTGTGGGTGTCTTCATATCTAGGATCTGGTTTGGAGGTGGTGATGTCGTTACTTGGCTTCCGAAGCACATAAATGACCTTCTTAACTAATTGTGTGTGGAGGGTGCTCCTGCCAGGGGATATTTCTGCTGCTGTTGTGCGGGATTTATGTGGCCCCAGGACTGCATGTGGTGTGTTGCCATGTGTGACGGTGCTGGTTCTGGTGGGACCCAACTGAGAGTGCCAAGTCGGGACAAATTTCTTCAAGCAGGGCAGTTACAGCTCAAGTCTGGGGTTTCTCCACCTCTAAGGCACCAAACCAGCCAGACAGAAAAGACTTTGGTTTTATCCCACTAGCTAACTACAACTCACACAAGCAATTCCCTTAGACAGTCCAGTTTCCCAGTATCACCACCTGCAGCCACTCGTTATGCGGATGTCTGGTTATGAAAACCAATACTCCAGTAAGAGAAAAAAGGTTCTCCCGATCCCAAAGGACCACACCCCAGACCCAGGTCAATATACAAATCAGATCTTACCCACAAATCACGCTGTTGCCAATCCTTTAGAATCTAAAATCTAAAGTTTATTCATAAAGGGAAAAAGAGATTGGTGAGAGCTAGAATTGGTTAAATTGAATCACTTACATACAGTGATGGCAAAGTTCTTGGTTCAGGCTTGTAGCAGGGATGGAATAAACTTCAGGTTCAAATCAAGTCTCTGGAGTACAAACATCCACATCTGGGATGGGTCCTTCAGTCCTTTGTGTAGAGCTTCAGTTTGTAGCAAAGTTCCTCCAGAGGTAAGAAGCAGGACTGAAAACAAGATGGAGAGGAGGCATCAGCCTTTTATAGTCTCTCCCAGGTGTAAGAACCTCCTTGTTCTTACTATGGAAAATTACAGCAAAATGGAGGTTGGAGTCACATGGGCAAGTCCCTGCATACCCTGCTGAGTCACAAGGTGTGTCTGCCTTCTCTCAATGGGTCAGTTGTGTAGCTGATGGTTCTTAATGGGCCATCAAGCAGGCTAGGCAGAACTAATACCAACTTGTCTGGGGTGTCACCCAGAAGCTGAACATAAGTTTGAGATACAGACAGTATAGAGCAATATTCCTACCTTTAACTACAAAAAGGATACACACATACAGACAGCATAATCATAACCAGCAAACCATAACCTGGTCTTAGACACCTTTTATTATCCGCTTTACGTAAGATTTGGTGCCACTACAGGACCTTGGTTCCAACAATGATCTATATTGTCCCAGTTCATGTCAATAATGTCACACTATGGTTCAGACAGACACTATCCTGAAGAGGTTCTTGGTTGGTTCTAATGCCACTAATTCTGGGCAGTCCAGTCTTTTAGAAGAACCTCAGGCTAATTGTTTAGGAATAAAATAGAACATTTGCCATTTTGTCAGGTTAGAAAAGCAATTTCCATGATGATAGAACAATAGGGAAATGGCCTAAATGAAAGTGCCCCACTGTAAAACCATGACCTGACGAGGAGTGCTATTTCCTCAGTCTAGAACTCTGTCCACATGAGCAAGAGCTCTGTGATTTCCATCTGCTTCACTGCCTCCGTTATCTCCGTGTTGGGCTCTTGATGTCATTCCTCTTGAGCAGGAATATTCCACCAGCCTGGCCTTTATGTAGGACATTGCTGGGACATTCTTCTCTCATCATGTCCCACTCAGACAGCTCTGGATACTCGATGGCGGCCAGTATTCCTCTTTCTGTCTGTCTGTCTGTCTCCTGTAAGCAGAACAAATGATTTCCAAAGGTCAGGTTAGTCCGACCCTCATCCTCCCTGTATTTTGTACCCGTCCATTCACTCCTCTCTCCTCCCTGCCACACCAGTCACAGTCCCTCCTCCTTCATTGCAGGCCCCATATTCTCTGTCACACTCACTCCTTCCCTTTTACTTGTCCTCCGCTTCTCTCCCACCCCTCCTCTTCCCATCCTGCCCCTCTGCCCTTGCATTGTTTGGGCATGTCCAAAAGGGAGGGGGACAGAGCTCTCCCTTCCAGGGTGCTGGGCCCAAGGGATCCATATTTTTCTGGAAATCTAGTAGGGACGTTATTCTGGAGCAATCGGTGCCACTAGCAGCACTGCCTGCTGCCTTGGAAACAGATGTTATGAGCTCCGCTCCTCTGCCTGAGACCCTGCAGTTCTGCCTGTCTGTCCGGCCCTGCACGTGGAACTGGAAGCGTTTCAGAGAGCGCTGCCATGGAGGTCCTGGACTTGAGTCTCTTGCCTAACACCCTAAATTTGGGCTCCAGGACCTCTCCCCCATCCTTCCCATATAGTTGCCCCCTTTCCCAAATGTCTCCCCAGTTCCCATTAACTCTAAACCCCTCCTCCCTACACCATCGTCTCATCCACGCATTGAGACCCTGCAGTTCTGCCTAACTGGCCCTGCGGGTGGAACTGGGAGCATTTCAGAAAATGTGACCATGGAGGTCCTGGATTTCAATCTCTTCAACCTCGTGGTCTAAATTTGGCTTCCAGGACCTCTCTCCTATCCTTCCCTATGCCACTGGTACCCCCATGTACGACAACCTCCGGCTCCTCCCCAGCACTACACATAAGTCTGTCTAGATGTCTCGATAGATCCGCAACCTTCGCACCAGGCAGGCAAGTCACCATGCGGCTCCCAGTCATCGCAAACCCAGCTCTCTATGTTTCTAACGATTGAATTGCCCATTGCTAATACCCGTCTCTTCCTAATAACTGGGGGTCCCTCCACCGGAGAAGTCTCATCAGTGAGAGAGGATACCACAACATCGCCTGGAAGGAGGGTCCTCGCAATGGGATTGTTTCCCTCTACTCCACTTTCATCCTCCTCAACAGCACAGAGGCTGTCAGACATTCCACTGTGTCCCAGAAATTCTCATCTGTGTTCCTCTCTCTCTCCCTTAGTTCCTCCAGTTCAGCCACCCTGGTCTCCAAAGGCCAGACACGGTCTCTGAGGGCCAGGAGCTCCTTGCACTGAATGCACAGATACACCGCCTGTCCATAGGGCAGGTCATCAGACCTACTGCATTGGGTGCAATAAAGCGGATAGCCCCCACTCTGCTGCTGGACTTCGGCCTGCGTTCTCTTTTCACTCCTGCCACTCGTTCTTCTGTTGTTGTTTTGTTTTCATCCTGGGTGTTTTTTAGCTTGTTTAAAGAAGTGTAGGGAATGTTTAGTGGATGTACCCACCCTCACGCTGCCCCTCAAAACTCCCTCACAAAGCTCTCCTGTTAGCCGCTCCTGCTCGCTAGCGTTAAAAGCACTAAGCTTGGTGAACGCTAAAGTAAGACAAGGCCGTTGATTCATCATTTCAGAGCAGCTCCACAAGGGAGTTCAAGGACGTGTGGGTTCCTCTCAGATGCTAACTCGTACGCCGTCTTCTCCACCCTGGCGAGACTGGTGGGATGCCTGGCAGGGCTCGGAGGCGCTGGTCGCACTACAGAAGTTGTTGGGCTTTAGTGCTGAGCACGGCATCAGGTCTCCGAGCGTCTGAGCAGTAAGAAGGGTCAGATGCTTCATTAGCAATTGACCTTCTGGTCTCTCCCCTCGAACCGGTTAGTTTTCAGCTTGTTTCTAACGAGTCCTAGTGTGGAAAGTGATCTCATTCCTACAGCAGAAGGCCAATGTCAATGGCTGTGTCTGAACAATGCTGATATTAATTGGCAGGTTGCTCATGTTAGTGCATTAGTGGTTTATTGTATCAATGTCATGGGGCTCCAATAGGCCGAGCTGATCTGTAGATGCTGCGATACAGAAGTGCGATGCAAGTGCTGTGGATTTCCCCCATCTCACATGTCGGGAGCTGTGAGTTAGATCCGCCAAGAGGGATTCTGTTCTAGTGCAGGGAGAATATTCAGCTCTTCTATTTCACAGAATACGGCCAACCCAGAGAAAGCCTCTTGTGAGGGATTTTCCTCTAAGGAGAATCCATCTTCCGCAGTGGAAAAATTTGTATAATAAAGGAGTGTTACTGACTCAGTAATAATGTCACGGGGAAAGAAGCTGTCAGAGGATAAGCCTCTCCAGGATGCTTATTTTCAGAGTGGGCGACACAGAGCTATAAGGATCTAGCAATTGTTTCCTTTTTAGTATTAGTTATTACAGTAACACCAAGAGACCTCCTTGAGACAGAGGCCCCACAAATACATAGGGAGAGATAGTTCTGCCCTGAACAGAGAAAACCAATTTTCATCCCTATCTAACAGATGGGAAACTGAGGCATGGAGCAATTAACTGACCGGTTCAGGGAGTTTTGGGCTGAGCCTAGAACTGAACCTAGATCTCCTGAGTCCACAGCCTATGCCTGGACCATAAGGCCATCTTTGCTCTTGTAATTTTTGTTATAACAAATGACTGATGCACATGAAATAAGGGAGAGCTTATTGCCTCTCCTATAGAAATAAAATATCCCTCTATGAAATAGCCATATAGTGACCATAAAGCATGTCTCTGCTGTAATAAAGGGCACAAACTTGTCAAAGGAGCCCCAGTTCCATTTATAAAATGGAACTTAGGAGCCTAAGTTACCTCGAAATTCAGTGGGCCTTAGGTTTTGTCTACACTGCAAGGTCAGATCGTACACGGTATGGGGAGTGAGCAGCTCTCAGTGGTGACAGAGCAGGTTAAGGACTATTTAGAAAAGATGGATATGAGGCCGGATGTGCTGCGTCTGAGGGTGCTGAGGAAGTTGGCGGATGTGATTGCAGAGCCATTGGCCATTATCTTTGAAAACTCATGGCGATTGGGGGAGGTCCCGTATGACTGGAAAAAGGCTAATGTAGTGCTCATCTTTAAAAAAGGGAAGAAGGAGGATCCAGGGAACTACAGGCCAGTCAGCCTCACCTCACTGCCTGGAAAAATCATGGAGCAGGTCCTCAAGGAATCCATTTTGAAGCACTTGGAGGAGAGGAAAGTGATCAGGAACAGTCAACATGGATTCACCAAGGGCAAATCATGCCTGACTAACCTAATTGCCTTCTACGATGCGATAACTGACTCTGTGAATATGGGGAAAGTGTGGACATGATCAATCTTAACGTTAGTAAAGTTTTCAATAGGGTCTCCCACAATATTCTTGCCAGCAAGTTAAAGAAGTATGGGCTGGATGAATGGACCATAAGGTGGATAGAAAGCTGGCTGGATCGTCAGGCTCACCGAGATCAATGGCTCCATGTCTAGTTGGCAGGTGATATCAAGTGGAGTGCCCCAAGGGAGTGATATCAAGTGGAGTGCCCCAAGTTTTGTTCAACATATTTATTAATTATCTGGATGATGGGATGGACTGCACCCTGAGCAAGTTCAGGGATGACGCTATGCTGGGGGAAGAAGTAGATACAATGGAGGGTAGGGATAGCATCTGGGGGACCTAGACAGATTGGAGGATTGAGCTAAAAAAAACTAATGAGGTTCAACAAAGACAAGTGCAGAGTCCTGCACTTAGGATGGAAGAATCCCATGCACTGCTACAGACTAGGGACCTAATGGCTAGTCAGCAGTTCTGGAGAAAAGGACCTAGAGGTTACAGTGGATGAGAAGCTGGATATGAGTCAACAGTGTGCCCTTGTTGCCAAGAAGGCTAAAGGCATATTAGGCTGTATTAATAAGAGCATTGCCAAAAGGTTGAGGGAAGTGATTATTCCCCTCTGTTTGGCACTGGTGAGGCCATATACGGAGTACTGTGTCCAGTTTTGGTCCCACCACTACAGAAAGGATGTTGACAAATTGGAGAGAGTCCTGTGGAGGGCAACAAAAACGATTAGGGGCCTGGAGCTCATGACTTATGAGGAGAGGCTGAGAGAAGTGGGATTGTTTAGTCTACAGAAGAAAAGACTGAGGGGAGATTTGATAGCTGCTTTCAACTACCTGAAAGGGGGTTCTAAAGAGGATGGTGCTAGACTGTTCTCAGTGGTAGCAGGTGACAGAACAAGGAGTAATGGTCTCAAGTTACAGTGGGGAAGGTTTAGATTGGATACTAGGAAAAACTTTTTCACTAGAAGGGTGGTGAAGCACTGTAATGGGTTACCTAGGGAGGTGGTAGAATCACCTTCCTTAGAGGTTTTTAAGGTCAGGCTTGACAAAGCCATGGCTGGGATGATTTAGTTGGGGTTGGTCCTGCTTTGATCAAGGGGTTAGATTAGATACCTCCTGAGGTCCCTTCCAACCCTGATATTCTATGATTCTATGGTTAAAATGGATATTTTTAAAAATAATCATTTGTTTTCATATTGATGAAAAATACCCAAAATTGAAAATGTATTTTTCCTTTCTACTTATTAAGGGGGGGAGGTGATGGGAATAAAAAGGAGAAAAGAGAGGAAAGGGGACAAACCGCAAACTGACCATTGAGAAATAAAGAGAAGAAAACACCTTTAATGGTGTTTTTTGGGGGTTGGGGGGGGGTAATGAACATTTTTGTTTCTGAAAGAAGGCGATTATTGTATTTTTATTGGGAAATGTTTCAAACGAGAAAAACGTGACCAACTCTAGCCCGTAGACACCCAAAGTAAAACCTGGGAGAAAGCAGTTGTGGGCTGTGGGAGGACATTAAGGATGGGGGGAAAATCTTGATTCTGCTTTTCCTGTTATCTGTTATACAGTAAAAGAAAAGCACCAACCACAGTAAGATTTCAGAAAATCACCGTGTTTTTGGAGTGGTCACCCAGAGTACTGCAGTCGCAATGCTGCGAAACTTTGCACCTCTACTGGATACTGTGGTAGCCCTGTAAGCAAGGGACCCCGCTCTGTAGCTGTATTCCCGTGTCATGTTACTGGAATTTGGTACCATATAGATAATTGGGGTACCAAATATTATGTGAAGGGGGTCATAACAGGTGTCTATGACCATATGTGTGTATCTATTTTGGAACTGAAGTTATGGATATTGGATAAAAGGCCCTGTACTTCAAACTTAGGCTTGGCTCCTGGGTGAAATCTCAGACAAGCAGGTGCTAACTCGAGCCCATTAAAGGGCCATCAACCGCACAATGAACTTTGTCCACACCCGAGGAGAGGAGCTTCACCAGGAATGGGACATGCCTGGGCAAAAACTGAATCGTGGAGAGTCTGGTGATTGGACCAAGTGACTGTAAACCTCCATTTTGCAACCGGACTCTGCAAAAGAAGGAGGAGGGTCTTGGCCCAGAAGACAGAGTCTATAAGAGCTGGAAGAAGCGTCCTCCATTTTGTCTTCTACCTCCAGCCTGCAGCCTGTCTTGCTTCCAGCTCTGAATGGACTTTGCTACACAGGTGAACTCTGAACTAAGGTGCTGACCCATTCCTGAATGGGATGCTTTCTAAAGACTTTGATTTAAACCTGCAGTTATTGTACCTTTGCTGCAAGCCTGAACCAAGAGATGTGCCATTACTGCATGTAATTGATTTCTTTTAACCATTCCTAACCCTCACCTAGACCTTTTTCCTTGTACAATAAACCTTTAGATTTTAGATTCTAAAGGATTGGCAACAGCGTGATTTGTGGTAAGATCTGATTTGTATATTGACCTGGGTCTGGGGCCTGATTCTTTGGAATTGGGGAGAACCGTTTTCTTTATTTGAGGTATTGGTTTTCATAACCATTGGTCCCCGGGACAGGTGGCTGCTGGTGGTGATACTGGGAAGCTGGAGTGTCTAAGGGAATTGCTTGTGTGACTTGTGTGTAGCCAGTGGGGCGAAACCAAAGTCTTTTCTGTTTGGCTGGTTTGGTTCACATTAGAGTGGAAAAACCCCAGCTTTGGGCTGTAGTTGCCCCTTTGGAAGCAATCTGTCCCGATCTGACACTCAGTTGGATCCCACCAGGAACAGCACCGTCACATCCCGGAAGGGACTTTTCCCTGGAGGTGCTTTCAGTTCTGTGTCTTTTCAGGGTCAGTTTTGTGTCTGATCTGGTGGCAGGTTTCAGCTCACTGCATGCAGCAAGAGCACCCAGGGCCGGCACCAGCTTTTTGACCAAGTTTTGCCAGTCTCTCCCGCTGTTTGCACAATAGCAGGAGCCCAGACTCTTTGCAGCTCAGACATTAAATTGCTGCAGCCCTGGAATGTGCTAGCCCAGGGATCGACAACCTTTGGCCCACGGCCCGCCGGGGTAAGCCCCCAGGCGGGCTGGGCCAATTTGTTTACCTGCTGTGTCTGCAGGTTTGGCTGATTGTGGCCAATGGGGGCTCCAGGAGGCGGTGCGGCCTGAGGGACGTGCTGGCCACTGCTTCCCACAGCCCCTATTGGCCTGAGACAGCGAATCGCGGCCAGTGAGAGTCACAATCCGACGAACCTGGAGACACGGCAGGTAAATGAACCCTCCCCCTGGCGTGCCGTGTGCCAAAGGTTGCAGATCCTGGGCTAGCCCTTGCAGTGTACAGTGTGTGTCCTGGAGCTTCCCCCACCTCACACACACACTGTGGGTGTGTGCCTAGCAGGCAAGGCAGGAACACAGAGAGAGAGCGTGCAGCAAAGCCTGGCCTTGGGTGCTGGCAAGATTTCCCTGCTCGCTCTGCAGACCGCAGGGGACATGTGAAAACCAGATACATTCCCCCGTGTCCTTGGACATTGTCACTTGACGTTGACTTTTCAGGAACCAGGCAATTAGATGCTATGAGGACATCATTCAGCCTGGGAGCATGCAACAAAGACCCCGACAAAATCCAGTCCAGGGTCATTGAGGGCTGTTTATTACAGAGAGGAACTGAGGGGCTAAGTGACTTGCCTAAGGCCACTGGAAATCTCCAGCAGGGGAGGGAAGTGACCCCTGGATTCCAAAGTCCTAAAGAGCTGCTACTTCCCGAACCCTCCCCCCTGCCCTTTTTGGGGGGCAGCCTGTCGGCAGATGAAGATAATGCAGGGTTAGGTAACATGGAATTGGTGTAGATGTGAATTTAACCACGTAGGTTTCCTTATGAACGAGGCCTATAGACTTTTTCCTCTCGATCATGTGTCATTTATAGGCTGAGGCACAGTGCTGTGTTGTTAGCTGACAAGCACAAGGGGCTATGAACATTATTTGGAAAAAAACAGATACAAATGAATCTTAGAGGTAACAAAGTCCTGTGGCACCTTAAAGACTAACTATAAAGTTTTGAAGCATAAGCTTTCGTGGGCTAATACCCACTTCGTCGGATGCAAGGTAGACTCTTTCCACGTCCCTCCCCCCAAAAGAGAAGTGGTACCTGGTGCCACCCCTATTCCCAGCTAACCTCCGCAAAGCCGTAAGCCAACTGAACTGCAGCAACTCTCTGCGCCAGCCCTCCCCGCCCCCACGTGCAGACCTTTGAAGTTCAGTTAATTGTTGCTATTTAATTCATGAGCAGGAAGCTATGCATATTTCACAAGGAGAAACAGCCCAGTTTTGCTGGCTCTGTTTTTTCTCTCTCTCTCATGGAAATCTGAGTAACATCTGAGCCGCAAGAGTAAAGAATGAGAAATCTGTCAAGAAATCGAACTCCTTAGCATATGCTGCTCTCTGTTAGTGGCATGGACACATCCTCCTCTTCCTTATCGCACAAGCTTTTCTCCAGGCTGGTGCATTAAGTGATAGTGTGAGGTGCAAATCCATCCCCACACACTGCGTTCCCATGTGCAGTAGCCTTGTTATGGAAAAGGAGCTGTACATATTTCCATATGACATTTTGGGGGGCCATGAAGTAGCTCAGTTGGTTTCTGAAATCTCTGGTCAGTGTAATTTGGTGTAGCTCCATTGGCTTCAGTGGAGCTATGTTGATTTATATCAGCTGAGGGTCTGGTCTATTGTTTCTACAAACACTGTCATACGTTGCACTCTTCCTTTGCCTTTATGAAAAATGGACTATTTTATTGTGCTGATATGAATTAATATAAGTGAAAATGATACAAAAATATATTCAGTGGCAAAAAAAGTTTAAAAATATCCCCACAGGTGCAGATAAACCAGTGATCTGCTTGGAGATTTTAATGGCAGGAATCCTAAGTAACTGATAAGAACAGACACTACACATGATCTTAGGTCCTGTGCTGATCAGCTGATGTCATCGGATGCTAAGGGACACAGACTGTGAAATATTTTACAACTACCTGCTTTACATGCATTATTTTTGAAGAATTTTGGAGTTGAAGAAAGTTAGTTTACGGATAGGTTAACAAAGCGTGACCCTGTTGAGTCCCAGAAGGGTAGCCATGTTAGTCTGGATCTGCAAAAGTCAAAAACAGTCCTGAGGCACCTTATAGACTAAGATGCATCCAAGGAAGTGGGTATTCACCCACAAAAGCTCACGCTCTAATACGTCTGTTAGTCTATAAGTTGCCACAGGACTCCTTTTCCCTGTAAAGACTGATGAGCTTCAAATTATATCACCTTAAAAATTGTATGTATTTTCTTTCTTACTATTTTGAATGCTGAAGATCTATTGTGTATTAAAACGATGGCTGAGACATTGTTAAAATTACCCTTACATTGCAACTCCATCACAAACCAAGAACATTTGGTTCGTCAGATATTTGAGGTATACAAACATACATGTGTCCTCATGTGGCAGTATTCTCGCCAGCAAGTTAAAGAAGTATGGGCTGTATGAATGCACCACTATGTGGATAGAAAGCTGGTTGGATCATCTGGCTCAATGGGTAGTGATCAACGGTTCCATGTCTAGTTGGCAGCCGGTATCAAGCAGAGTGCCCCAAGGGTCAGTCCTGGGGCCGGTTTTATTTAATATCTTTATCAATGATATTCTGGAGGATGTGATAGAGTCCTGTGCTTAGGGCAGAATAATCCCATGCACTGCTGCAGGCTGGGGACTGACTGGCTAAGCAGCAGTTCTGCAGAAAAGGACCTAGGGGTTACAGTGGATGAGAAGCTGGATATGAGTCAACAGTTTGCCCTTGTTGCCAGACGGGCCAATGGCATATTGGGCTGTATTGGTAGGAGCATTGCTAGCAGATCGATGGAAGTGATTATTCCCCTCTATTCGGCACTGGTGAGTCCACACCTGGAGTATTGCATCCAGGCACATGACTGGGCTTGTTTAGTCTGCAGAAGAGAAGAGTGAGGAGGGATTTGATAGCTACTTTCAACCACCTGAAAGGGGGTTCCAAAGAGGATGGAGCGTGGCGGTTCTCAGTGGTGGCAGATAACATGAGAGGAAGCAATGGTTTCAAGTGGCAGTGGGGAAAGTCTTGGTTGGATATTTGGAAACACTGTTTCACTAGGAGGGTGGTGAAGAACTGGAATGGGTTACATAGGGAGATGGTGAAATCTCCTTCCTTAGAGGTTTTTAAGGCCCACCTTGACAAAGTCCTGTCTGGGATGATTTAGTTGGCGTTGGTCCTGCTTTGAGCAGGGGGTTGGAGGTCCCTTCCAACCCTGATATTCTATGATTCATGACATCTGTAATCACAGCCCTTAAACAGATGGTGTTTATTCTAGAAAACAACTACAACTATAGAAACAAGCTTCCACTTAGCTTGAGTTCCAGCATTGTCTCGGTTGATCACCGGGGATCATGAGCTTTTTGCAATTCTATATGGTATATAAAGACATCTAATGGCTGAATATTATACTGCAAGTACACATCATTGAATGTTTCAGAATGGTAGCCCTGTTAGTCTTTATCTGCAAAAAGAACGAGGAGTACTTGTGAACCTTAGAGACTAAAAAAAAATGTATTTGGGCATAATCTTTCGTGGGCTAAAATCCACTCCCTGAGATGTATGCCCAAATAAATTTGTAACATGTATCATACAATCTTCTCTTCTTTTGTCTATAAAAGTGTCTTTTTGGGATACATAGGGCTCAAATGTGATTTCAAACATGGGTGAGTGAAGCACCAAAACTGGAAGAGCATATGTTGGAGAAGGTGGTGTTTATAAATTTTACAGTCAATTGCTGGACTACACTTTGGTTCATTATGAAATATGCTCAAGACCAAATAACCAATGTCAATCAAGTTTATTAGTATGGTACAGGGAAAAAGATTCTATATGATACTAGTCTCAGTGGAGCCATCCTGTATAGGGGTATTACATTCACTCTGTGCAGAAGGTGGGCTCCCCAAGTTACACATTTCAGCTGGTGTTACTTATAGGATGATTTTACAAGTTGCCCTTTCAGTTTGTCCCTGTTCCCTAACTTGTTGTTATGTTCCTCTTCATCTTTGGTTTGGATACTAGAATTTCAGATAATGGCCAGGGAAGGTATTTCCCTATCTTAGACTTTGAACAAATGTATCTTGATTTTAACAAATTTCCTTTCTGCTTGTGCCAAATGGTCACTTCAGCAAATTCAAGTAGTTACAGGACATTGGCATAAGTGAACAGGATGATGTGATAGGCCAGATTAGACTATATCACTGTTAGAATATTTGTTCTTAAGGTGATTGGTGCTTAATACATATTAATATTATAGAATGTGGATAATACCTATTATTAATATATCTATTTAGAGACTAGGCAACATATATTAATCAACATCCCTCCCCCACCCACTCATCGCCTTGATGATTGTTATAGACAAGGCGATACCTTTGCCAAATTAATGCACGAGTTAATGATGAAGGCCTTTGTATGTGATTTAAAGTGTTTTAACAAACTGCGTAAGTGGCAATACATTAACACAGCTAAAACTAATACACCTTGGAAGACAAGCAAAGCCTTAAATGCAATTTTTATTCAAGGGTAGGAAATTAGTATTTCAAGGTTCCCATAATTGCAAAAGTAATTCAAGGCTCTTTGTGTTTTGTGCCTATCATTGCTAAGCTGAATAATGTGTGTTGCTTCTTTGTCTAGTAATATTTTAAAATGTAAAATCATTATTATGCAGGTTAAAACCGGTAGGTACGTTTCAGATTCATCCCTGCAATTGGGGCTCACTTTGGGTGATAGATCCATTTTGAAAATTGGATTGGCTTTTTTATCGTGTGCCCCACAGGGCTCCATGCATGACGAGTAAAGGAGAAATTTGGAGTAATGGCATTACAGGTGAGGCCTCCATATATAAACTTCTTGTCTTTAGTTACTATATAGGATGAAGTGGGTCTTAGCTCATGAAAGCTCATGATCCCTAAGATCTGTTAATCTATAAGGTGCTACAAGACTCTTTGTCACTTATACAGCACTGTCCATCCTTATAGCTGGCTGTCACCATTTTGAAGGCTTTCCCAGGCAGGAGACAGGAGCGGCTAGTTTCTCTGTTTCATTGTACTCTGTCTCTGGCACACACTGGCGTTGCGATATCCCTGAGATAACACACTATGTGTGGTGCTCTTCATGTTCGCATTGCTGAGTAATACACTAGCAGTTGAAATAGATCCAGTTGTTTCTTCTAAGTGCTGCTGTCCAGATAACCTACTGAATGGACAGCAACCAATTTATCAAATCTTGCTGTGTCACGATCCAGTACTGGTAGTGATACCACAAAAGACACTGAGCAAGATTCTTGTGAACAACATATTCCTTGATTGGCACGTGTGTCACTAGCCCCAGCTCATGACTGGTACTGAAAGGGAATTTGTCTGCAAGATTCAACATGTTGTCAGTTATCCATATTTTTGTAACACGCTCAGCTAACTTGTATTGCCCTAACTGGTCATCACTAGCAAGGTCAAGCCATTTTCCCTTTTCTGTGTTCCCCAATGAGTTGGTTATGGTAGTTACCATGGAACTCCCATACGCAGTATAAATAATTTCTTTATGAAACCGGGTTTTGCTTGCCTTCATATTTTTTCTGCAACTAGTTTGTTAATTTTTACTTGTGTTTGATTAGACCGAGTAGCAGAGTCGCACACATTGTGGTTGGTGTTCTGTTTCTCAGTGGTCAGGCCCTCAAGATCATGAATGATAGGATATGGGATGGTTTCCATGGCCCGGAGTCTCATACGCCTCCTGCACATTGCAGGCCCTATATCCACCTGCTCCTGTAACAGACCCCGAACCTCTGGCTGAGTCAATGATGACTACAAATCATACTTTAAAGACTTAAAGTTGCAGAGAATCCACCACTGACACTAGTTCAGACCCGCAAGTAGGGTGACCAGACCACAGGAGCAGAATATCGGGACACACTGGGGCCCCACACACAGTCCACCCCTGCTCTTCCCAGACTCCACCCCCACCCTGCCCCAGGTCCTGCCCCCCTTCCCCTGGGGCACATGACACCCCCTCCCACAGCTCCTCCGTGGGTCGGGGGCACCAGCCCTTCCCCCCAGCTCCAGGAACCGCACAGCCCCGCCGTGGGTCAGGGGCACCAAGCCCCCCCCCCCAGCCGGGTACAGCCCCGCCGTGGGTCAGGGGCACCAGCCCTTCCCCCCAGCTCCGGGCACCACACAGCTCCTCCGTGGGTCGGGGGCACCAGCCCTTCCCCCCAGCTCCGGGCACCACACAGCCCCGCCGTGGGTCAGGGGCACCAAGCTCCCCCCCCCAGCCGGTTACAGCCCCGCTGTGGGTCGGGGGCACCAGCCCTTCCCCTCCAGCTCCGGGCACTGCACAGCCCTGCCATGGGTTGGGGGCAGAAGCCCCTCCCCCCCCCAGCTCCAGGCAGGCCCGCCGCTGGTTGGGGGCGAACCCCACCTCCGAAACCACGGGCTGGGGACCCGCAGCACCCCCTGCTTACCTGGCTTTTCCGGTCAGGCTCCTAGGGTCAGCGGGGGAGGGGGACCCTGCACTCCACATGCTATGCCGGCCATAAGCACTGGCTCCAGCTGCCATTGGCGAAAAGCTGGGGGGGGTCTGTCCCCACAGCTCCCATTGGCCATGATGGAGCCAGTGCTTGTGGTGGTTGCAGCAGGGACTTGCCGCTCCTGTGCTTAGGAGCCACGGGGTCCCACTGCCCCCCCTTTCCTGGGAGCAGCCCCGAGCCAAAATATCGGGACAAATGGCGTCCCGGCCATACCTCGGTCAGGACGCGGAACAAACAACTAAATATCGGGACAGTCCTGATTTTATCGGGACGTCTGGTCACCCTACCTGCAAGTGACCTGTGCCCGTGCTGCACAGGAAGGCGAAACCCCCGATGGTCTCTGCCAATCTGACTTGGGGCAAAATTGCTTCCCAACCCCAAATCCAGCGATCAGTTAGACCCTGAGCATGTGGGCAAGACCCTCCAGGCAAACACCTGAGAGAGAATTCTCTGTGGCAACTCAGAGCCTTCCTCATCTCTTGTCCCACCTCTGACTGATGGAGATATTGGCTGCTAGCAGTCACAGATCAGTTGCATGCCATTGTAGGCAATCTTGTCAAGGTCAGCCTTGAAGCCAGATAGATTTTTTCACCCACTGCTCCCCTTGGAAGACTGTTCCAAAACTTCATTCCTCTGATGGTTAGAAACTTTCACCTAATTTCAAGCCTAAACTTGTTGATGGCCTGTTGACATTCATTTGTCCTTGTGTCCACATTGGCGCTTAACTTGAATAACTCCTCTCCCTCCCTGTTACCTATCCTTCTGATTGTATTTATAGAGAGCAATCATAACTCCCCTCAGCCTCCTTTTGGCTTAAGAACATAAGAATGGTCACGCTGGGTCAGATCAAAGGTCCATCAAGCCCAGTGTCCTGTCTACTGACAGTGGCCAATGCCAGGTGCCCCAGAGGGAATGAACAGAACAGGGAATCATCAAGTGATCCATGCCCTGTCCCCCAGTCCCAGCTTCTCGCAAACAGAGGCTAGGGACACCATCCCTGCCCATCCTTGCTAATAGCCATTGATGGACCTGTCCTCCATGAATCTATCTAGCTCCCTTTTGAACCCCATTATAGTATTAGCCTTCACAGCACCCTCTGGCAAGGAGTTCCAGAGGTTGACAGTGTGTTGCATGAAAAAATACTTTCTTGTGTCTGTTTTAAACCTACTAATTTCATTTGGTAACCACTGGTTCATGTGTTATGAGGACTAAATGACACTTCCTCATTTACTTTCTCCACACCAGTCATGATTTTATAAACCTCTATCATATCCCCTCCTTAGTCCTATCTTTTACAAGCTGAAAAGTCCTAGTCTTATTAATCTTTCCTCATACAGAAGCCGTTCTATGCCTCTAACCATTTTTGTTGCCCTTTTCTGAACCTTTTCCAATTCCAGTATATCCAAGCTCTTTGAGTCTCCTCTCACAAGGTGGATTTTCCATTCCTCTGATCATCCTAGTCGCCCTTCTCTGCACCTGTTCCAGTTTGAATTCATTCTTCTTAAACATGGGAGTCCAGAACTGCACACAGTATTCCAGATGAGATCTTGACAGCGCCTTGTACAATAGTACTAAACTTCCCTGTCTCTACTGGAAATACCTCATCTGATGCATCCTAGGACTGTGTTAGCCTTTTTCACGTCCATAATAATTAATGTGAATTTATAGATCTAAATATATTTTTTCCTATTATCCCTGTTCTAAATAGATATTCCAGATTCAGATAATTTTGAATGTAACCAATAATTCCATCTAGATTTGGAGTCTCCTGTTTTGAAAGATACCAGACCACATAATAGTCTTTTGCCCACCTATTGAGTCATTTGCATGCAGGGTGACTAGATGTCCTGATATTATTGGGACTATCCTGATATCCTAGGGGTTGTCTTCTACATGCTGCTATGCCACCATCTCACCACCCCCAAATCCCACTTGTTTTGTGGTTATCCTAAGTGCATTTTCCTGATAAGAAGCTAGTATATCAGCTCACATAGAAGTGTGCAGTAGATATCCATTTGCTTTTACACAATAGCCAGATCCACCGAGAAAGACTTAAAACTACCGGTTTATGCATGCACTCACTTTGTTTAATAATATGCAGTTTAAATCACAGTTAGCCCTGGCGTGGCTAGTGGTTGGTACAATGTCTCTAGAGTTGATTGCGTACTCAATTGTCCATATATGGTAGACTCAAGTGGAGTTGACCAGTCTGTTATTTACAGCAGGCTGTTTGAAATAAACGAATGAGACTAGAGTAGATTCCCACCCATAGGAAATAAACCATAGCATCACTGCTTCTGTTCAAACCTATGCTCCTGCCAAGGCGGAAAGCCGTGTGAGGCCAGCAGGCAAGTGGCCTGTATAAGGAGTGTAGGTTCAACACCTAAGTGACAATGTCGAGCTTTGTACCAATAGGGAGTGGCCACGACATTCTTCTGTCCTCAGATGGGCACAGGGGCTTTGGAGAGTTGTCATTTAGTGGCACTTGCAGCAGGGAAGGAGCAGCCTGTGCTGCTGCCCCTCGCCTACCGGAAGCACCCTAGGGTGCTGGGCATGTGGCATCAGAGGAGCCATGTTCTGAACAGATCATTGTCGGGAGGATGAAAACATCCATGTATGAGGGGGTCTGTTTGTTTTAATCTTCAGTCATTTCTGGTCCATCGGTGTAAGAGGGGGAACCCCCAGCCTTTATGCTTTGAGTACAAAGGCTGGGCCTTTTTTATGCCAGACCAACAAGTCCTCCACCCCAAGACACCTCCACCTTGCCAGTTGGGGTTCTTGGGGTTACCAATCGCTGCCACCAATCGGGTATACTTCCAAAACCTTGGAGGGGCCCCCGATCTTCCCCTAACCCTGACTTTGTACCCCCTCCCTGGGTTTTAAAGTCAGAAACCGGAAAACTGCTTCTCTTCACCCTGACCAGCTGAAGGCAGAATTTCCTTAACCCTGTCTCTCTCAACCTGAGAGCCAGACCCTAACCTTGTACCCCTTTCTGGGTTTCCAAGTTAGATACCTGGAAGCTGCTTTCTGTCCTTCCCCGTCTCTGGCTGAAGGCAGACTTCCCTTAACCCTGACTCTGTCTTCCTCCCTGGAAGACAAGTCAGATACCAGGGGCTATGCACTTCCCCCTACCTCCTCTCTTCCCTGTGAAGAGAGGAAAACCGACTGCTTCCTCCCTCCCCCGTCTAACCTGACAGTAAGGAGACACAGTCTTCACCCTCCAGCTAGGCCCCTAGCTGCCCTGGTTCCTATTCCCTTCCCTTCCCCCTTCCCAGACTGGAAGCAGAGAAAAACCCTAAGGGAAATAAACCAGACGGTTTTATAACTAGAAAATTTAATACAGAAAAAGGTTACAACAGAAATACAGACACTTTACATTTGGGGGTTCCCACTTTGGTCTGAAAAGGAGAGAACATCCCAAAGGCACGGCTTATTAGAAGAATCAAATTGTAATACTCACATTAGCTAAGTAGAAGTATCAGAAAAAGGTAGAGCCATCTTTATAGCCAAAGATGGTCTAGAACCCTTGCCAGCTACCTTGGCAAGCTTCCTGCCTCATGTGCAGCCAAGATGGAGCTGACTGTTTTGCTCCTCCCTTCTTCTTGGGCTCGAGGCTCCTCCCTCCCTCATGGCAGAGAAACTCCCACGTCCTTTGTCTCAGACTACATAGCCCCCACCCAGGCAAGGCACACTGTATTAGATAACATAGCCCAACCCAGGCAAGGCACCCTTCATACTTATGACACGCCCCCCAAATCGCAACCGGGATCTGGAGGACACGGGATGCGATTTCTTCCTGGGACTCTAGGAAAAAAACAGAGTTAAACACATGCATTTCTAAACATACTACTAGTTACAATAAAACTAATAGAAGGTTCCCACATTTCAAGGACAGTTTATGAATTTATTCTGGGAAACTCTCACGGGAGAGCGCGTCAGCTACTTTATTGGAAGTCCCTGGAATGTGTTGTATTTCAAAATCAAAATCTTGGAGAGCTAAGCTCCAACGAAGAAGTTTTTTGTTGGTGTCGATGACACTATGAAGCCACTTCAGCGCAGCATGGTCGGTCTGGAGCTGGAACCGTCGTCCCCAAACGTACGGACGTAGCTTTTCCAGAGCGTACACAATGGCGTAGCATTTCTTTTCGGGAATGGACCAGTGGCTCTCCCTCTCAGACAGCTTCTTGCTGAGAAACACGACTGGGTGCAACTGTTGGTCGGGTCCTTTCTGCATTAACACTGCTCCCACACCACGATTAGAGGCGTCCGTGGTCACTAGGAACGGTTGGTCAAAGTCTGGGGCCCTGAGCACAGGGTCAGACATGAGGGTCGTTTTAAGCTGGTTAAAGGCTTCTTGACACTGCTCAGTCCACTGGACTTGGGTTGGCTGGTTCTTTCGAGTTAAGTCAGTCAGTGGGGCGGCGATTTGACTGTAGTGTGGTACAAATCGCCTGTAGTATCCGGCCAAGCCCAAGAAGGATTGAACCTGTTTCTTGGACTTGGGGACAGGCCACTTTTGGATAGCATCCACTTTGGCCTGTAGGGGGTTGATAGTTCCCTGACCCACCTGATGTCCAAGGTAAGTCACTCTGTTGAGGCCTATTTGACACTTTTTAGCCTTAACAGTTAGCTTGGCCTCCTGGATGCGCTCAAAGACTTTCTGGAGATGTTCTAGGTGTTCTGCCCAGGAGTCAGAAAATACAGCCACATCATTAAGGTAGGCCACTGCATATTCTCCCAGTTCCACTAGGAGATTATCTACAAGTCTTTGGAAGGTTGCGGGTGCATTTCGCAGCCCGAAAGGGAGTACATTAAACTCATACAGTCCTGCATGAGTAATGAAGGCTGACTTTTTCTTGGCAGATTCCTCTAACGGTACTTGCCAATATCCCTTGGTTAAGTCGAGGGTGGAGATGAACTGGGCCCGTCCCAGTTTCTCCAAAAGCTCATCCGTGCGAGGCATCGGATAGTTGTCAGGACGCGTCACCGCATTTAGCTTACGGTAGTCCACACAAAAGCGTATCTCCCCATCCGGTTTGGGGACTAGAACCACTGGAGATGCCCATGCACTTTGTGAAGGGCGGATTATACCCATCCCTAGCATGTCCCGGATCTCCCGTTCTATAGCCGCTTTGCCTTGTGGAGCCACTCGGTAATGTTGGGCCCTAATTGGGCGGGCATTACCGGTGTCAATGGAGTGGTATGCCCGTTCCGTGTGTCCTGGGGCGGTTGAGAATAGGGGTGCGAAGCTGGCACACAGGTCCTTGATCTGCTGGCGCTGCAGGCGTTCCAGAGTTATGGAGAAGTTTACCTCTCCCACGCCACCATCACGGTCCCCTTCGTAGTAGACCCCATCAGGCCACTCAGTGTCCTCGCTTCCCTGGGCTGTAAACTGACAAACCTTTAAGTCTCTGGAATGAAAAGGCTTTAGAGAGTTTACATGATACACTTTTGGTTTTCTGGGTGAGGTAGGGGATGCGATTAAGTAGTTAACTGCTCCCAGGCGTTCCTTGACCATAAAGGGTCCTTCCCATGACGCATCCATCTTATGGGCCTGGAGCACCTTTAAGATCATTACCTGGTCCCCCACTTTAAAAGAACGCTCTCTGGCATGTTTGTCATACCAGGCCTTTTGCTCTTCCTGAGCATTCTCCAGGTTCTCTCTAGCAAGGGCTAAAGAAGTTCGGAGGGTGTTTTGTAAGTTGCTCACAAAGTCCAGAATGTTAGTCCCAGGAGGAGGCGTAAACCCCTCCCATTGTTGTTTCACCAACTGTAATGGCCCCTTAACCTCGCGGCCATACACCAGTTCAAAGGGTGAGAACCCTAAGCTAGGATGTGGTACAGCCCTGTAGGCAAAGAGCAACTGCTGTAACACTAGGTCCCAATCATTGGAGTGTTCATTGACGAATTTACGTATCATGGCCCCCAAAGTTCCATTAAACTTCTCCACCATTCCATTGGTTTGATGGTGGTAAGGGGTGGCAACCAAGTGGTTCACCCCATGAGCTTCCCACAGATCTTTCATAGCCCCTGCCAGGAAATTGGTTCCTGAATCTGTGAGGATATCAGCGGGCCAACCTACCCTGGCAAAAATGTCAGTTAATGCCTGGCACACGCTTTTAGCCCTGGTGTTGCTGAGAGCTACAGCTTCTGGCCATCGGGTAGCGAAGTCCATGAAAGTCAGTATGTACTGCTTTCCTCTGGGTGTCTTTTTTGGAAAAGGACCCAGGATATCTACAGCTACTTGCTGAAATGGAATCTTAATAATGGGGAGTGGCTGGAGAGGGGCCTTTACCTGATCTTGGGGTTTTCCCACCCTTTGGCACACCCCACAGGATCGGATATACTGAACAATGTCCTTGCCCATCCCTTTCCAGTGGAAAGACCTCCCCACACGGTCCTTGGTTCGGTTGATCCCGGCATGACCACTAGGGTGATCATGGGCTAAGCTTAGGAGCTTTGCCCGGTACTTAATTGGAACTATCAACTGTTTCTGAGGCTGCCAGTCTACCCGGTGTCCCTTAGACAGAGTCTCCCTGTACAAGAGTCCCTTTTCAACCATAAACCTGGATCGATTTGTGGCGCTGAGAGGCGGTTGGTCACTCCGGGCCACCGCCCAATCTTCCTGGAGACTTTCATCTGCTTCCTGTTCGGATTGGAACTGTTCTCTTGACACGGGAGACATCAGTTCCTCATTGGGTCGCGGACTTGGGTTGGGTTTCTCGGGAAGTGATGCGGGTGATGGGGTTGGTTCCGTTGGCGGTGGACCGCTCTCCGCTGGTGCACCGTTGTGGACCTCAGGCTCTGATGGAGCCTCTTGGGTAGATGGGGTTGCCAGCGCTGGGCCCAGTGTAGGCAATGGTTCTGGGGTTGGTTTCTTCACCAGTTCCGGTTCCGGGACTGGCTTTGGTGGGGTCTCTGGAGCTGGATCCTCCACGGCTGGTCCAGTCATTGGCAGGGTATCCGGCTCCACTACCTCAGTCAGGGTGTCCGGCAACACAGTTGGCCCCCTGATGAATGGTTCAGGAACAGAGACAGGTGTGCAAGCTTTCTTAGTTTGGCTGCGGGTGATCATTCCCACCCTCTTGCTTAGCTTCACCTTATTGACTAGATCATTCCCCAACAGCATGGGAACGGAATAATCATCATAGACTCCAAAAGTCCATATTCCTGACCAGTTTTGGTACTGGACAGGTAAAGCGGCGGTAGGTAAGGCGATCCCTGCTGACTTGAACGGTTACTGTAGTCTTGTGGTTAATGAGCTGGGGGTCCACAAGTGCTTCGTGGATAAGGGATACTTGAGCTCCAGAGTCTCTCCAAGCTGTAACTAGCTTCCCGCCCACTCTCACAGTTTCCCTCTGCTCTGCGGGTATCTGGGAGATATCTGGGCCTGAGTGTCTGGGGTGTGACTTTGGGGTGATGCACAGTGTGTGGTTGGAGTTCTGGGGGCAGTTAGCCCTTCTATGCCCCGGTTCGTTGCACTTGAAACATCTCCCCACCGTTGGGTTGTTTGGGCGAGGTTGGTTGCTGGATACTGCTGGGGTGATGAGAGGAGGTGGTTGGGGATTTCCTCGGGTCGTAGGTGGGGTTTGGGATTGTCCCCTCTGGGAGGGAGTGGTTCTGGATTGGCCCCTCTGGAATCCAGTCCCTTTGCTAGGCTCTTTACTTGCCTGTACCCCCTCCATCCATTTGTGCCCAATTTTTCCTGCCTCGCGAAGATTCTTGGGTTTTCCATCTCGGATATACCTTGCTATTTCCTCAGGAACGCCAGTCATGAACTGCTCCATTTGTACTAGGAACAACACGTCCGCCCCAGATTTGGCTTCTGCTCCCTCTGCCCAGGCCTCGCTCTCTTTTATAACGTTGTAGGCGTGCTGGGGGAAAGCTACAGTTGGGTTCCACCTGAGGGCCCTGAGCCGCTGACGGGCATGCTCGGGTGTTATTCCCATTCGCTGTCGGACTTCTTGTTTGAAGAGGGCATAGTCGTTTATGTGCTCTAGAGGCATTTCAGTTGCCACCTGAGACAATTGTCCACTGATTTGTGCCCTCAGGGCCACCATGTACTTGTCCACGGGAAGCTGGTACCCAATACAGGTCCTCTCAAAATTGGATAAGAAGTCCTCGACATCTTCGCCGACTTTGTAGAGAGGAAACTTTTTGGGAGGTAGAGCCGCACCGAGAGAAGGGTCGTTAGGCGGAGCTACTGGTGGGTTCCCTGCAGCCTTTGCCATTTCTAGTTCATGTTTTCTTTGGTTGTCCTTCTCCCGCGCGGCATGCAGTCTTTTTTGCTCAGCCATTTGCACGGCATGCCGTCTTTCACCTTCCAGCTTTTCCATCTCCCTTGTGTGTGCAGCTGCTGCCATTGCCTCTTCCTGTCTTTTGGCCTCCATTTTCCTTTCATGCTCCTTCTGCTTCTCCTCCGCTAGGTGTTTGGCGTACTCTATATCCTTTTGGGTCTTACTGGCTGCCATAGCTTTTCTCTGCAATTATTCTACAGCTAGAATAATAATTTGAATCTTCTACCAGCCTTGTACCTTGAAAAAAAAAGATTTAGGGTGTACTTTTCTTTTCAGACCAGAAGAGGACGCTATCTTCCCTTTCCCCAGCAGAGGGAGCTATTCCCTGAATTTCCTCTCACAGACAGCCTGCTCTGAGCTGATTGCTCTCACCAAGAAGCCTGCTCTGAGCCTTTTGCACCTCACAGACAAAGCCTGCTTGCTCTCTACAACCAAGCCTTGAGACACTTTCTAAACCGAGCACTTTAGCCTGCTCACAGACACAAACTTTACTAAGCCAAAAATCCTTGCTTTGTAGCCAAGCTATCTGTTTGGGCTCATCCCACCGCTGCCACCATGTAAGAGGGGGAACCCCCAGCCTTTATGCTTTGAGTACAAAGGCTGGGCCTTTTTTATGCCAGACCAACAAGTCCTCCACCCCAAGACACCTCCACCTTGCCAGTTGGGGTTCTTGGGGTTACCAATCGCTGCCACCAATCGGGTATACTTCCAAAACCTTGGAGGGGCCCCCGATCTTCCCCTAACCCTGACTTTGTACCCCCTCCCTGGGTTTTAAAGTCAGAAACCGGAAAACTGCTTCTCTTCACCCTGACCAGCTGAAGGCAGAATTTCCTTAACCCTGTCTCTCTCAACCTGAGAGCCAGACCCTAACCTTGTACCCCTTTCTGGGTTTCCAAGTTAGATACCTGGAAGCTGCTTTCTGTCCTTCCCCGTCTCTGGCTGAAGGCAGACTTCCCTTAACCCTGACTCTGTCTTCCTCCCTGGAAGACAAGTCAGATACCAGGGGCTATGCACTTCCCCCTACCTCCTCTCTTCCCTGTGAAGAGAGGAAAACCGACTGCTTCCTCCCTCCCCCGTCTAACCTGACAGTAAGGAGACACAGTCTTCACCCTCCAGCTAGGCCCCTAGCTGCCCTGGTTCCTATTCCCTTCCCTTCCCCCTTCCCAGACTGGAAGCAGAGAAAAACCCTAAGGGAAATAAACCAGACGGTTTTATAACTAGAAAATTTAATACAGAAAAAGGTTACAACAGAAATACAGACACTTTACATTTGGGGGTTCCCACTTTGGTCTGAAAAGGAGAGAACATCCCAAAGGCACGGCTTATTAGAAGAATCAAATTGTAATACTCACATTAGCTAAGTAGAAGTATCAGAAAAAGGTAGAGCCATCTTTATAGCCAAAGATGGTCTAGAACCCTTGCCAGCTACCTTGGCAAGCTTCCTGCCTCATGTGCAGCCAAGATGGAGCTGACTGTTTTGCTCCTCCCTTCTTCTTGGGCTCGAGGCTCCTCCCTCCCTCATGGCAGAGAAACTCCCACGTCCTTTGTCTCAGACTACATAGCCCCCACCCAGGCAAGGCACACTGTATTAGATAACATAGCCCAACCCAGGCAAGGCACCCTTCATACTTATGACACGCCCCCCAAATCGCAACCGGGATCTGGAGGACACGGGATGCGATTTCTTCCTGGGACTCTAGGAAAAAAACAGAGTTAAACACATGCATTTCTAAACATACTACTAGTTACAATAAAACTAATAGAAGGTTCCCACATTTCAAGGACAGTTTATGAATTTATTCTGGGAAACTCTCACGGGAGAGCGCGTCAGCTACTTTATTGGAAGTCCCTGGAATGTGTTGTATTTCAAAATCAAAATCTTGGAGAGCTAAGCTCCAACGAAGAAGTTTTTTGTTGGTGTCGATGACACTATGAAGCCACTTCAGCGCAGCATGGTCGGTCTGGAGCTGGAACCGTCGTCCCCAAACGTACGGACGTAGCTTTTCCAGAGCGTACACAATGGCGTAGCATTTCTTTTCGGGAATGGACCAGTGGCTCTCCCTCTCAGACAGCTTCTTGCTGAGAAACACGACTGGGTGCAACTGTTGGTCGGGTCCTTTCTGCATTAACACTGCTCCCACACCACGATTAGAGGCGTCCGTGGTCACTAGGAACGGTTGGTCAAAGTCTGGGGCCCTGAGCACAGGGTCAGACATGAGGGTCGTTTTAAGCTGGTTAAAGGCTTCTTGACACTGCTCAGTCCACTGGACTTGGGTTGGCTGGTTCTTTCGAGTTAAGTCAGTCAGTGGGGCGGCGATTTGACTGTAGTGTGGTACAAATCGCCTGTAGTATCCGGCCAAGCCCAAGAAGGATTGAACCTGTTTCTTGGACTTGGGGACAGGCCACTTTTGGATAGCATCCACTTTGGCCTGTAGGGGGTTGATAGTTCCCTGACCCACCTGATGTCCAAGGTAAGTCACTCTGTTGAGGCCTATTTGACACTTTTTAGCCTTAACAGTTAGCTTGGCCTCCTGGATGCGCTCAAAGACTTTCTGGAGATGTTCTAGGTGTTCTGCCCAGGAGTCAGAAAATACAGCCACATCATTAAGGTAGGCCACTGCATATTCTCCCAGTTCCACTAGGAGATTATCTACAAGTCTTTGGAAGGTTGCGGGTGCATTTCGCAGCCCGAAAGGGAGTACATTAAACTCATACAGTCCTGCATGAGTAATGAAGGCTGACTTTTTCTTGGCAGATTCCTCTAACGGTACTTGCCAATATCCCTTGGTTAAGTCGAGGGTGGAGATGAACTGGGCCCGTCCCAGTTTCTCCAAAAGCTCATCCGTGCGAGGCATCGGATAGTTGTCAGGACGCGTCACCGCATTTAGCTTACGGTAGTCCACACAAAAGCGTATCTCCCCATCCGGTTTGGGGACTAGAACCACTGGAGATGCCCATGCACTTTGTGAAGGGCGGATTATACCCATCCCTAGCATGTCCCGGATCTCCCGTTCTATAGCCGCTTTGCCTTGTGGAGCCACTCGGTAATGTTGGGCCCTAATTGGGCGGGCATTACCGGTGTCAATGGAGTGGTATGCCCGTTCCGTGTGTCCTGGGGCGGTTGAGAATAGGGGTGCGAAGCTGGCACACAGGTCCTTGATCTGCTGGCGCTGCAGGCGTTCCAGAGTTATGGAGAAGTTTACCTCTCCCACGCCACCATCACGGTCCCCTTCGTAGTAGACCCCATCAGGCCACTCAGTGTCCTCGCTTCCCTGGGCTGTAAACTGACAAACCTTTAAGTCTCTGGAATGAAAAGGCTTTAGAGAGTTTACATGATACACTTTTGGTTTTCTGGGTGAGGTAGGGGATGCGATTAAGTAGTTAACTGCTCCCAGGCGTTCCTTGACCATAAAGGGTCCTTCCCATGACGCATCCATCTTATGGGCCTGGAGCACCTTTAAGATCATTACCTGGTCCCCCACTTTAAAAGAACGCTCTCTGGCATGTTTGTCATACCAGGCCTTTTGCTCTTCCTGAGCATTCTCCAGGTTCTCTCTAGCAAGGGCTAAAGAAGTTCGGAGGGTGTTTTGTAAGTTGCTCACAAAGTCCAGAATGTTAGTCCCAGGAGGAGGCGTAAACCCCTCCCATTGTTGTTTCACCAACTGTAATGGCCCCTTAACCTCGCGGCCATACACCAGTTCAAAGGGTGAGAACCCTAAGCTAGGATGTGGTACAGCCCTGTAGGCAAAGAGCAACTGCTGTAACACTAGGTCCCAATCATTGGAGTGTTCATTGACGAATTTACGTATCATGGCCCCCAAAGTTCCATTAAACTTCTCCACCATTCCATTGGTTTGATGGTGGTAAGGGGTGGCAACCAAGTGGTTCACCCCATGAGCTTCCCACAGATCTTTCATAGCCCCTGCCAGGAAATTGGTTCCTGAATCTGTGAGGATATCAGCGGGCCAACCTACCCTGGCAAAAATGTCAGTTAATGCCTGGCACACGCTTTTAGCCCTGGTGTTGCTGAGAGCTACAGCTTCTGGCCATCGGGTAGCGAAGTCCATGAAAGTCAGTATGTACTGCTTTCCTCTGGGTGTCTTTTTTGGAAAAGGACCCAGGATATCTACAGCTACTTGCTGAAATGGAATCTTAATAATGGGGAGTGGCTGGAGAGGGGCCTTTACCTGATCTTGGGGTTTTCCCACCCTTTGGCACACCCCACAGGATCGGATATACTGAACAATGTCCTTGCCCATCCCTTTCCAGTGGAAAGACCTCCCCACACGGTCCTTGGTTCGGTTGATCCCGGCATGACCACTAGGGTGATCATGGGCTAAGCTTAGGAGCTTTGCCCGGTACTTAATTGGAACTATCAACTGTTTCTGAGGCTGCCAGTCTACCCGGTGTCCCTTAGACAGAGTCTCCCTGTACAAGAGTCCCTTTTCAACCATAAACCTGGATCGATTTGTGGCGCTGAGAGGCGGTTGGTCACTCCGGGCCACCGCCCAATCTTCCTGGAGACTTTCATCTGCTTCCTGTTCGGATTGGAACTGTTCTCTTGACACGGGAGACATCAGTTCCTCATTGGGTCGCGGACTTGGGTTGGGTTTCTCGGGAAGTGATGCGGGTGATGGGGTTGGTTCCGTTGGCGGTGGACCGCTCTCCGCTGGTGCACCGTTGTGGACCTCAGGCTCTGATGGAGCCTCTTGGGTAGATGGGGTTGCCAGCGCTGGGCCCAGTGTAGGCAATGGTTCTGGGGTTGGTTTCTTCACCAGTTCCGGTTCCGGGACTGGCTTTGGTGGGGTCTCTGGAGCTGGATCCTCCACGGCTGGTCCAGTCATTGGCAGGGTATCCGGCTCCACTACCTCAGTCAGGGTGTCCGGCAACACAGTTGGCCCCCTGATGAATGGTTCAGGAACAGAGACAGGTGTGCAAGCTTTCTTAGTTTGGCTGCGGGTGATCATTCCCACCCTCTTGCTTAGCTTCACCTTATTGACTAGATCATTCCCCAACAGCATGGGAACGGAATAATCATCATAGACTCCAAAAGTCCATATTCCTGACCAGTTTTGGTACTGGACAGGTAAAGCGGCGGTAGGTAAGGCGATCCCTGCTGACTTGAACGGTTACTGTAGTCTTGTGGTTAATGAGCTGGGGGTCCACAAGTGCTTCGTGGATAAGGGATACTTGAGCTCCAGAGTCTCTCCAAGCTGTAACTAGCTTCCCGCCCACTCTCACAGTTTCCCTCTGCTCTGCGGGTATCTGGGAGATATCTGGGCCTGAGTGTCTGGGGTGTGACTTTGGGGTGATGCACAGTGTGTGGTTGGAGTTCTGGGGGCAGTTAGCCCTTCTATGCCCCGGTTCGTTGCACTTGAAACATCTCCCCACCGTTGGGTTGTTTGGGCGAGGTTGGTTGCTGGATACTGCTGGGGTGATGAGAGGAGGTGGTTGGGGATTTCCTCGGGTCGTAGGTGGGGTTTGGGATTGTCCCCTCTGGGAGGGAGTGGTTCTGGATTGGCCCCTCTGGAATCCAGTCCCTTTGCTAGGCTCTTTACTTGCCTGTACCCCCTCCATCCATTTGTGCCCAATTTTTCCTGCCTCGCGAAGATTCTTGGGTTTTCCATCTCGGATATACCTTGCTATTTCCTCAGGAACGCCAGTCATGAACTGCTCCATTTGTACTAGGAACAACACGTCCGCCCCAGATTTGGCTTCTGCTCCCTCTGCCCAGGCCTCGCTCTCTTTTATAACGTTGTAGGCGTGCTGGGGGAAAGCTACAGTTGGGTTCCACCTGAGGGCCCTGAGCCGCTGACGGGCATGCTCGGGTGTTATTCCCATTCGCTGTCGGACTTCTTGTTTGAAGAGGGCATAGTCGTTTATGTGCTCTAGAGGCATTTCAGTTGCCACCTGAGACAATTGTCCACTGATTTGTGCCCTCAGGGCCACCATGTACTTGTCCACGGGAAGCTGGTACCCAATACAGGTCCTCTCAAAATTGGATAAGAAGTCCTCGACATCTTCGCCGACTTTGTAGAGAGGAAACTTTTTGGGAGGTAGAGCCGCACCGAGAGAAGGGTCGTTAGGCGGAGCTACTGGTGGGTTCCCTGCAGCCTTTGCCATTTCTAGTTCATGTTTTCTTTGGTTGTCCTTCTCCCGCGCGGCATGCAGTCTTTTTTGCTCAGCCATTTGCACGGCATGCCGTCTTTCACCTTCCAGCTTTTCCATCTCCCTTGTGTGTGCAGCTGCTGCCATTGCCTCTTCCTGTCTTTTGGCCTCCATTTTCCTTTCATGCTCCTTCTGCTTCTCCTCCGCTAGGTGTTTGGCGTACTCTATATCCTTTTGGGTCTTACTGGCTGCCATAGCTTTTCTCTGCAATTATTCTACAGCTAGAATAATAATTTGAATCTTCTACCAGCCTTGTACCTTGAAAAAAAAAGATTTAGGGTGTACTTTTCTTTTCAGACCAGAAGAGGACGCTATCTTCCCTTTCCCCAGCAGAGGGAGCTATTCCCTGAATTTCCTCTCACAGACAGCCTGCTCTGAGCTGATTGCTCTCACCAAGAAGCCTGCTCTGAGCCTTTTGCACCTCACAGACAAAGCCTGCTTGCTCTCTACAACCAAGCCTTGAGACACTTTCTAAACCGAGCACTTTAGCCTGCTCACAGACACAAACTTTACTAAGCCAAAAATCCTTGCTTTGTAGCCAAGCTATCTGTTTGGGCTCATCCCACCGCTGCCACCATGTAAGAGGGGGAACCCCCAGCCTTTATGCTTTGAGTACAAAGGCTGGGCCTTTTTTATGCCAGACCAACAAGTCCTCCACCCCAAGACACCTCCACCTTGCCAGTTGGGGTTCTTGGGGTTACCAATCGCTGCCACCAATCGGGTATACTTCCAAAACCTTGGAGGGGCCCCCGATCTTCCCCTAACCCTGACTTTGTACCCCCTCCCTGGGTTTTAAAGTCAGAAACCGGAAAACTGCTTCTCTTCACCCTGACCAGCTGAAGGCAGAATTTCCTTAACCCTGTCTCTCTCAACCTGAGAGCCAGACCCTAACCTTGTACCCCTTTCTGGGTTTCCAAGTTAGATACCTGGAAGCTGCTTTCTGTCCTTCCCCGTCTCTGGCTGAAGGCAGACTTCCCTTAACCCTGACTCTGTCTTCCTCCCTGGAAGACAAGTCAGATACCAGGGGCTATGCACTTCCCCCTACCTCCTCTCTTCCCTGTGAAGAGAGGAAAACCGACTGCTTCCTCCCTCCCCCGTCTAACCTGACAGTAAGGAGACACAGTCTTCACCCTCCAGCTAGGCCCCTAGCTGCCCTGGTTCCTATTCCCTTCCCTTCCCCCTTCCCAGACTGGAAGCAGAGAAAAACCCTAAGGGAAATAAACCAGACGGTTTTATAACTAGAAAATTTAATACAGAAAAAGGTTACAACAGAAATACAGACACTTTACATTTGGGGGTTCCCACTTTGGTCTGAAAAGGAGAGAACATCCCAAAGGCACGGCTTATTAGAAGAATCAAATTGTAATACTCACATTAGCTAAGTAGAAGTATCAGAAAAAGGTAGAGCCATCTTTATAGCCAAAGATGGTCTAGAACCCTTGCCAGCTACCTTGGCAAGCTTCCTGCCTCATGTGCAGCCAAGATGGAGCTGACTGTTTTGCTCCTCCCTTCTTCTTGGGCTCGAGGCTCCTCCCTCCCTCATGGCAGAGAAACTCCCACGTCCTTTGTCTCAGACTACATAGCCCCCACCCAGGCAAGGCACACTGTATTAGATAACATAGCCCAACCCAGGCAAGGCACCCTTCATACTTATGACAATCGGTGACCTGTCTCCTCTGGTTGGCTCTTTTGTTCTGTGTTTGGTGGGTGCTCTGAGGAAGCACTTGGGGGAAAAGAAGCCAAATGATGTCAGTCAGGATCACTTTTGTCAGTATCTGTCTCCTCTGAGGGCTTGTCCTACCGCCTGCTATTGTACTATGTTAAACAGATTGGCAACAATTCCAAGTCCATTGTGGACTTCACTGAGTTCCTGGGCTTTTGGAAAACCTTCCTGTCTGATCCATAAGAAAAAACACTTTGGTGGGTGGAAGCCATTCACATTTAGGGAATGTCCTGATGCTGGATCATCTTTGCAATGGAAAATGAATATTCATATTGAGTCCTTTAATTCCAGAAATCGGTGACCGTTTTGCCATCAGCTGCCTTTAGGTCAGCACTGGGATTCATTGTGCCTGAGATTCTCCCTGTATAAAGTCTGAGACCATTTCTGGGGAAGATCTGAGAGAAATCTGAATATTCCAGGCTGTGGCCATAACGGGAAATTACAGGGCAAAGTGTTTGTGCCTCACTCTCACCTTCCATGACACGTGGAGGCCACACACTGTCTAGTCCTCTGTGCCCTGTGCCCTGCAAGAGGCATTTGGGAGCAGGGCTGTGTTCTCTGTGTCTGAGTCCCCTGCCTGTGTGGATGGTTCCTGGTAGTTTGCCTGGGGATGGTTGGTCTGGGCCTGCATGAACACAGATGTTATGGTGAATGTGTCTAAGAGCACTAAGAGCCTGAATTTAACGCTTAACAAGCGATTTGAGTTTGTACTGCACTGAGATAAGGTCAGAATTGGGACAGCACCCAACAGAGCATAGAGCTCAGGGCGGCTGTCCTCCGCGAGTCACCCCCTGAGGGCACTGTTCTGCTCACAGCGGCCATGTCCTCTGCTCTGTAATTAATATGGGCGATGATATGTAAATGTAGGAACACATCCCAGAGCCACGGGACTTAGGTTTCATTTTTACAGCCTGATTCTGGAGACTGGTGAGCGACATTGAAGTGATTGGGCCCTTACGTTGTCCATATTTTGAGACAGGGAATGTTGTTTGTGTCTGGTGTACAGCACAGAGCAAAATCGGGCACTGCGTCAGCCCAGAGTAGAATTGTGAAATGATAATAAAGATCACGGGGGGAGGGGAGGGAGGGGGGGACCCAGACTAGATTATTCTGACGTATGAAATAACTACTTTTAGTTTTGCTCATCTTTGTCCTTAAATGGAGAGGTTTCTCCAATAGGAGAAATTCTGGGACTTTATAAGGGCTTGGCTACACTGACACTTTATACGCAATAAAGCCTCCCAGAGCGCTCTACCTTACTCCCCGTCCACACTGGCAGGGCACGTACAGCGCTCTGACTCCCTGGCTGGAGCACTCCTGGTACTCCACCTCCCCGAGAGGATTAACAGCTGTTGTGTATTGGGTGAGACGCTTCAGGGTCAGTGTGGACGAGGAGTTACATTACTGCACTCTGACTGACCTCCGGAAACATCCCATAATCCCCTTAAGACAAGGGCCTCTCTTCCCTTTGTTGTGAAATTGTTGCAGAAATGTGGAAGTGCCTTTTCAGAGCTCCGTTTCAGACAGCTGCTGCTTATCTACTACGGGGAAAAGCAAACAAAGCAAATTTATTTATTTACTGAGTGAGGGAGTGAGAGGCAGGGGGATTAGGGGGGTCTGAACTTCCAAGGCAGCATGCTGACACACTCTCAGCACTCCAAAAACCCACTCTCTCTCCCCCCACAGACACACAACACACTCCACCCCTCACCCCACATTTGAAAAGCATGTTGCAGCCACTTGAACGCTGGGATAGCTCCCATAATGCACCACTCCCAATGCTGCTGCAAGTGCCCCAAATGTGGCCATGCCAGTGCGCTTGCAGCTGTCAGTGTGGACAGACTGGAGCGCTTTCCCTAGTGCGCTCTCCGAAGGCTGGTTTAACCCAAAGCGCTCTACAGCTGCAAATGTAGCCAAGCCCTAAGTGTCCCAGATAAAGCTGTTGTTTACTGAGTTCACTTACTAAGACCTTGCAACAGAAACACCCTTGATCAATTTTTGATGGTGCAATTAAAATCTAAATTTTTCCTCCTTTGCCAAAGCTTTAAGCATGTCTCTTATCTATGATGCTCAGACGCGTTGCCGAGTTAAGAACATGGGGACCAAGAGACCAATAAAATTCTCTGGCGTAGAAAAGATAGCTATAAAACCTGTAAACTTGCTCAATCTCACAATGTGGACCTGAGAGAGTTTTTATATACACCAGAATTAAGGGGAGGGCCAGGGGACAGGCTTTCTGGATAATTGTATTGCTAGAAAAGGTGCCTTGAAAATGAACTAAGGGTTTGGGATGTTTTCCCATTCCAAAAGAGTTTCTTGCAGATTTTGACCCATTCTAGTTAAAAGGAACCTGCTTTGTTTGTTTCTATCTGTTCTCTGTTTGATCTGTCTTTTTGAAAAGACAGAGAAAAATTGAATACTTTTCTGAGAGCTCTTTCTGGATTAATTAAAATGATTTGCAATAATTAATTTCAGAAACAGTTCCAAACTGCAACACAGAACTTAGGTTAGGGTCTCGAATAATACAGTAAACCCTCGATTTAACGGACCTCGATTTAACGGACTTCGGATGCAACGGACAAAATTTCTGAGCAAGTCTGATGCATCCGAAATCCATTTCTCGCGGGCTGGCTGCCGGCTCCCGGCTGCCGCCTGGGTCCCAGCAACGGGCGGGCTGCGTAGCTGCCGCCCCGACCCTGTGGCGGGCGGGCTGCTGCTCCGACAGCTCGTGTTTTTTTTTAATTATTATTAAATAACGGACTTTCTGATTTAACGGACACCCCCTCGCCCGAATTAGTCCGTTAAATGGAGGTTTTACTGTAATTATTCTAGCCCCTGTGCATGGTTCAGATAAGTCATTAACCAGTAATCCCTTGACTGGGCTGTAGTTCTGTTGAAGGAACTGACCTTAATTTCAGCTGGATACTTTATTAATTCGCAAAAGCTCAGTGCTTAATGACCAATGAACACTTATGTAGATTCTTATCCTGCCTAGACTAAACAACAAGGTTTATTTATGTGATGTAATAATACAGGATGGAAAAAATAGCTAATTAACAAATAAGTCATGATCCAGTCACTTAGTCAAATACCTATTTAAAACTGTTGGATAAAACAGCTTTTCCTACTTCAGTACAGCAGTGAGGCACAGATGCAATGCGGGTCTCCTCTCTGTATACTCTGGGCAGAACGGGTGTGGTAGCAAGTGTTGTCATTCAGGGAGAATTCCAACAACCTCCCTTATTTAGCCTCCTTTTTTCCCCGCAGTTGCACATAATTTTCTGAAGCAAATTTCTTTCTGGCTAACATTTGGTCACGCTTTGTCTAAGCGCTGAGGAGAACATATTTAAGTTTCACGGTGATTTTTACATTCTGCAGGCCTGATCCTAAGTCAATGTAAGTTGTTTAGTTATATGTCAGGTTTTATGTACTTAAAAATAATACAGTTTCAGGAACAAATAAAATCTCAACAATGATCTAGGTAAAATATTATATAATGATGGTAAATGTGTTAATCATTACACAGAAAAGGAGTAGGATTCTATCATTGTGGCTCTTCTGTATGTTGAAAGAAAAAGGATTGATGAAAGATAATTAAATCATTTCTATTGTAGGGAGGATATTAAATAGTGTCTATTAAAGTAAAACATTTTTAAATTGTCAGAACTGCTTCCCTTGTACCTAGGAGTATTAAAGGAATTGGCCAAGGCGCTCTCTGTCAGAGTTCAGGGCAACTGAACCTGTAATTCCCCTTCTGTTGTCCAGCAAGGGCATCTGCTCCTAGGCTTCCAACTCCCCATCCATCAACTCTCTTTGACACAGGCACACGTCTTTCTCCCTGCTGACTGGGCTATTTCCAGGCTTCACAGCTCCCCGCCTGTGCTGTGAGTCTCTTGGCAAAGTCAAACTGCCTGATCAGTCCTGCTCCGTGGTTCTCCATGGGGACCATAAACAGTATAAGTGCCACAGTTAAGTTATCACACAGCTCTTTCTAAGCAAGCACATTTATTTTTAAGGTAAAAGAATTACAGGGGAAACATATTGAAAACAATAAAAGAACCTACAGGCATGTTAAACAGCTTACTAGAGATGGCCCCAGCTCCAACAAGGGCTGGCGGGTGAACAATCCTTCAAATCCTACTCAGGGTTTTCCCTGTGGTTACAAGTTCAGAACTTCTTTTGCTCAGAACATGCCCCCTCCCCGGTTAATCTGAGAGTTATTTCTTTTTGCTGTTTGGTCCTTTTGATCCTGGGAGCATAGACAGAGGTCCCCTCCTCAGAGCGAAGCTGCTAACGGATGGATCCATTGGTGGGTAGTTGGCATTCTCCTCCTTCGAAGTGTTTCCTAGGAAACCCACTCAACGAACATTTCATTCTTGTCTTAGCCCATTGTTTAAAGGAGTCCTTTGAAGCTCGTAACACTCCCAGGCTTTCTCTTAGTCATGTCTCCTCAATAAATTACACACAATCCCACAATGACGTATGAACATGGGCATTTTTAGTACAATGAGCTGCAAAGAGGTTTAAGTGTAATTCAGTATGATTTAACTTCACTCAATACATTTCGTCCAGCGTACTGAGGAAATGGTAATATCGGTCACACGCTCTGAACCATTAACCCAACCTCATGTTGTGCTAATATTTAAATAAGGATAAATAGAATGTCCCAGGTAACTAGAGGCCAGTTACCCTAACACCATTTTCAGGCAAAATCATGGCGAGGCTAATAGTGGATCTACAGGATCAGTAAATATTTAAAGGATGGTAACATAATGAATGCCAATCAACATGGTTCTGTTGAAAATTGGTCTTGTCAAACAAATTTGACGTCACTTTTTGATGTGATGATAAGTGTGGTTGACAAAGGTACCTGGGTTGACATAATATATCTTAACTTCTTAGGGGATTCAACTTTGTCCTTCATGACATTCTGATTGGGGGAAGTAAAAGAGCACCTAGCACTCTACAAAATCAATATCAATTGAATAGGATCCCAGTGAAGATGTTTCTAGTGGGGTCCGGCAGGGATCTGTTTTCTGCCCAATGCTATTCAATATCTGTATCTGCAATTATAAGATAGGCAACTGCATCTAGGAAAGCAGAGACCCAAAAGAACTAAGGGGTCATGGTACATAACCAACTGAAAACAAGTTCCCATAGTCATGCTGTAGCTAAAGGGGCAAAACACAGTTGCTGGATGCACAAGCAGGGACTATCAAGGAGGCATAGGGAGGTGACATTGTCTCTGTACATGGCATTACACTATTACTTGCCACTCCTGGGATACTGTGCCCAATTCTGGTGTTCACATTTCAAAAAGATTTTGGAAACAAGGATGATGTGAAGGTTGGAAAACAAGCTTTATAGTGAGAGACTTAAGATGCTCAATTTTCTTAATTTATCCAAGAGAAGGTTGAGAGATGACTTGACCATGGTCTCCAAATGCCCACAGCAGAAAAAGGCCTAAATTCCAAAGGTTGGAAGCTGAGGCTAGACACATTTAGACTTGAAATCAGGTGTAAATGTTCACAGTTAGGGTATAACTTATTTATGGATGTGGCGTATTTTACATCAGTTGAAGTCTTTCTAAAAGATATGCTCTAACTGAACCGGAAGTTATCGGCTTTCTGCAGAGATTACTCGGTGAGAATCTGTGGCCTGCAGGATGAAGTAGGACAGACTGGATGACCAGAATGGTCCCCTCTAGCCTTAAGATCTATAACTTCACACTCTTCCCTTGTTCCCTGATCAGAAAGGTTATGCATATGTGTCTCCAAAGCCCCAAACCAATTTTGTTCAAAGTTGGTCTGTTTTGTAAGGCTCATTCTGAACTGAGGATTAAGGCGAGTTTGAAGAAGATTGGTTTAGTCAGTTTGAAGCTCTGGACATTGAAAGTGGGGTATTTCATACAGGTGCCGTGGCAATTGCTATTAAGTTTATAGGTCAATCTAAACAGCTAAAGTGGTGCACAGCATTAGCCATGCTATGAAGCATTTTCTCTTTGGATTGATCTAAACCTTGAGGCAATTTGAACTCTGAACCGCAGTCTGAACAGATCTTATCTCGGGGCCAGTCTAACTATTGACTCCGTTCAGAGTTGGAGAGATTTAAATTTGAGATGGGTGAGTTTCAGGATAGCTCACACTTAAGGAAGATTACTTGTAAAGGACAGTGAAGAATCTGGTCAGTTCGGAGTCTCCTGGAATGAGGGTGACTTAGATTTGGGGTGAGCCAGGCAAAGACGGATGCTGTTAGCAGGGTCCAGCCAGAGCGAGAAAGTTAAAAAGTTGTGTGGTTTTTAAAAAAGTTTGTATTGTGTCATTTGTGATAAAACAAGCCCAGTGGGTTCTTCTCTGGTCCCTTTCCTGGCCATGCTGCTGTGTGTGCTGAGCAGGGTGCTAACTGGGGGATAAGAGCTATCACCAGTGTTGCAAGGATTTCATAAGTTCCCCTCAGGAAGAGGTAACCAGGCAGTAATTCCCTGGTCACTGGCAACTGCCAGCATCGTGGTCTCATGTAGAAGGCCCGGAATGGGGGGGGAGGGGGTTAGTGCTGCTGGTACCTGGCCAAGGGCCTTCAGGCCAAACAACCTGCTGCCATGGGGAAACTCAAGGAAGGGAAAGAGTTCATTCTGGGTGGTGCCGTCTGGAGAGTGGAGACAGCCTCCCTCCTCAGCCACCGTGAAGAGAGCCTAGAGCCTGAGGGTGCCGAGAGCTGTCTGGATCTTGGGGGACATGTACACTTCACTCCTCCTGGTCCTTCTGTCCCTATTCCCGGCAGAAAGGGGTCTGTCCAGCGGAGGGTGCTACCTCCTGCTCTGTACAGCCACCAAGCCATGTAGACTGCTCCCTCTGGGGGGAGAGCGACTCAGGCAGGGAATTCTGCCTGCAGCAGCCCAGGTTTCCCAGGTCGCTTGCTCCGAGGCGGGGCAGATCAGCTCTGCCATTCCCCCTCCCAGCAGCCTGGAGCCTCTCATACCGCTCGGGAGGCTGCTCTGGCCGACATCCTAGGACCTGAACCAGGGGTCTCCAGAGTTAAAAGCAGGAGCTTCCGCAGCTTGAGCTGCAGTGTCAAGCCCCTAGACGTGGGGTGCGGGACCAATCCCATCCTCTGTGGATGAGCAGTGCAGGGCCCGTCATGTACACTCGCCAGGGGGGTCCACGAATGCCCCCTTGCCCGCCTGCCTCCTCCCAGACGCTCCGTCAGATAGAGTGGTGGGGCAGTTTGTGGGTGGATTTGTCTTTGTCCGGAAAGCACACAGAGCCAAATACTGTAGGGAGGGGGCCATGCCAGCATCTGAAGGGATGATGGAGCCATTGAATGGGTGAAGCTCGTTAGCTCAGAGGGACCAGCAGAGTTTATCAAGAGAGATTCATTCAGAGATCGAATGCCACTTGCACTCACTTGTGTTGAGTGAAGGCCCCAGCCTAGCCTTGGATGGTTTCTTAATGTCTTGGACGTACAAAGACCAGGGGGGGAGGGATAGCTCAGTGGTTTGAGCATTGGCCTGCTAAAACCCAGGGTTGTGAGTTCAATCCTTGAGGGGGCCATTTAGGGATCGGGGGCAAAAAATCTGTCAGGGGACAGTACTCAATCATGCTAGTGTAGGCAGGGGACTGGACTCGATGACCTTCAAGGTCTTTCCAGTTCTAGGTGATTGGTATAACTCCATTTATTTATTTTATTTAAGATCATTTTATATCATCGTTCTGACCAGTGGGCAACTCTTTGTCAGTGATGGGTTCCTGGGAGAAAGAGGGTATTGTCAGGACAGTTGAGACAACACAACAGATTAATTAGACAGTAAAATGCTAATATCCATTCAGGGGAGCTGAGCTCATTATGTGCCTCTAAGTTTCAGTTTATTAAAACTCCTTTCTCTGTGGCTTATTAATTTTTGATGACTTAAGATAAATTGTACTAAGCCCAAAAATAAATTAAAATAAGTGCTTATAAATCATTCACTATTCTTGGCTTCTGCAAAATAAATTTCCATTTCTGCTCTTGTCCTTGTTTTCTTACATGTATTTTACCTAAGCTGAAATTTTTTATTGTGATAAAAATACTTTATCGCCTTGGGATCCCTTGACTTTGTCTTCAGTATTTATGAGGCGTTAGTACCCAGAGACCATTCCAAGTGTTGTCTACGGTAGTATGAGCTTGCCTTGAGTCACCTGATTTATCAATGAAATGGTTTGGCCCAGATAGCAAATGTTTACTCCTCCTGAAGAGAAAGCTACACATAGATACCAGTGTTAGCTAAGGTTCGATTAAACTTGAGAAAGACGTGAAAAATAAAATCCCAAGCTTATTTTATGTTACAAATTCACAAATGATGCCACGGGCAGGTATTCAGGGAGCATGATAAATGTTCATCTGTTCCTGTATCATTTAATTTATTATGTTTATAAATGAATAGAGCCACTAGGAGAAGAATAGACCTCCGTTAATCCTGTATTTATTGCAAGACGTTTTATTAAGATAATAACAGTCAACTAAATCAGTGTTAGTTTTCGGACTGAATTTTTCAAAGTGCTCATACATGAGGCAGTGGGACAGCAAACTAGTTCTACAGCAGTTAGACAAAACCCACTAGATATTTAGATTTGGAAATTTAATTATGTAAAAATATAAAGTATAATTTTCTGGTACATAATATTCAGAATATCTCGGTTAGTTTTGTGCACTTTCTTCTATCTTCAGAGGATCATATTCAAATCATCTTTATGTTTTAAAAGTAATAAATGGAGATTTGATTTAAATGTCATACAGAGCAGAAGAGATTTTTGGGGCAAATCCTATTTGTACATGTAGGACAGGTGGTATTTTTTGTTCTTTCATTCGCACATCTCTTTCTTATTGTGTCTCATACTGTTCTGGGAATGTGTTGGCTGTGCTGTATTCTTAGCAAGTTGCATATAAATTATGACCCCAATCTCGTACATAAATTATGCACACATTTAAATGGAACTATTCAGACGTCTAAAGCTAAAGTACGCGCATAAGTGTTTGCAATCCCCATCTCTGTGCCCAGATAGTGGGATTCAGATCAGGTCTGGATCAGTAAGGGCCTGGTCTTGGCACCCTTCCACAGAATCCTACCCTTGGAGAATTCCAACATGAGGGAAGGTGGCGGGACTGGACTTTAAACCTTTCCCCACTGATATCATGTTTACAGTGAGTTATGGAGTTCCAGGCTAGTGACATGGTGCATCACAAGACAATCAGTTAAGTTTGGACATGAACAATGTACATATCTATCTAGCTCACTAAATACTTACATGGCTGTATTGCTATAGTAAGTGAGTGCCTTCCATAGCTCTTGAGCATTCGATAACACTCCCCCTTCCATCCTGTAAGAGGGAGAGATGGCAAGAACCAAAATGACATAAGGTACACTTTACTGGACAAGAATAATTTCACTATTTCTTGCTTTCCAGCTGCCAAGGCAGATGCTGCGTACTGTCAGTGCCGCCTAACCCTCTTCAGCAAATGCAAGGTCTAGTTACCACCCCGTCTATCTGCACTGTCTGGTTCTACACCTGTTGAATGCCTGGACTCTTTGGTCCCTTTTATTTTCCTCCTTTGGCTCATATAACTATCTTCTTAGTGCCTTTTATGTCCTTGGCTAGCTATAACTCATGCTGTGCCTTCGCCTTTCTGATTTTGTCCCTACATACACCTGCTATTCTTGTCTACTCCTCTTTTGCAATTCAGCCATGTATCCACTCATTAAAGAACTCCTGATGAGCCATGCTCGCCTCTCCCTGTTCTTCCTCTCTTTCCTTTGCACTGGGAGAGGCTGCACTTGTGCCTTTACTGTTGTCTCCTTGGGAACGTGTCACCTCAGCTGAAATCCTTTATCCTTTAGATTTTCTTCTCATGGAACTTTGTCTACCAGTGCCCTGAGCTCATTAATGTTGGCTCTTTTGAAGTCCATTGCTCTTATTCTGCTCCTCTCACTCCTTCCCTCCCTTAGAATCATGAAATCATCGTTTCATGGTCACTTTCACACAAATTGCCTTCCACCTTCAGATTCATAGAATCACAGGATCCTAGAAGATTAGGGGTGGAAGAGACCTCAGGAGGTATCTAGTCCAAAGCCCTGTCAGGCTGCGAGAGGAGTGGGTGTGTCGGGCTGCGGGAGGAAGTTCCGTGCCCCAATGATTATTGTGGGGGCCCATTCCTCTGCTTCCCCCAACCCTTGTGCACACCCCTAATTTCCTCCGAAATCTCCTCTACTGACAACTGAATCTGGGAGGGTTCCTCCGACTCTCACCTAGAATGGCTCAGGCCTGGGAATCCCCCTCACATCCTCTGCAGTGAGCACTCATGCAAATCATTCATTGACCTTCTCCACAATGAGCTTCTCTGCCTTGAGTGCTCCATTAGCACCGCGATTGTCCAGTGGCCCAACTGATAGTTTATCTTCCTGCTTCTGATGTACTAAAGAAACCCACATTGGGCTGTTAGTTTCATGTGTGTTTGGCTGCTCTTCATTTTTTTTTTTTGACCTTCCTAATTATACTTTTCTACTTGACTTGCCAGAGTTTATGCTCCTTTCTATTTTCCCAGTGGGATATAACTTCCAGTTGTTAAAGAATTGCCCTTAGCCTGTAACCTCTTCTTTTGCTGTGCAGTTTAGCCATGGTAGCACCTTTTTGGTCCTTTTACTATGTTTTTAAGTTGGGTTTCCATTTAATTTGTGCCTCTATTAGGATTTTTTTTTTTTAAAAAAAAAGTTCCCATGAAGCTTTCTGGGATTTCACTTTTGTTCCTGGGCCTTTTAATTTCCATTTAAGTAGCTTCCTCTTTTTTTATGTAGTTCCCATTTCTGAAGTTAAGCAGTCAGCATGGATTCACCAAGGGCAAGTCATGCCTGACCAACCTGATTGCCCTTTATGATGAGATAACTGGCTCTGTGGATATGGGAAAAGTGGTGAATGTGTTCTTCCTTGACTTGAGCAAAGCTTATGATACGATCTCCCACAGTATTCTTGCCAGTAAGTTAAAAAAGTATGGGCTGAATGAATGAACCATAATCTGGCTAGATCGTCAGGCTCAACGGGTAGTGATCAACTGATCGATGTCTAGTTGGCAGCCGGTATCAAGTGGAGTGCCCCACAGGTTGGTCCTGTGGACGGTTTTGTTCAACAGCTTAATTAATTATCTGGATGATGGCATGGACTACACCCTCAGCAAGTTCACAGATCTAAGCTGGAGGGAGAGGTACATACACTGGAGCATAGGGATACTGTCCAGGGGGACATAGGCAAATTGGAGGATTGAGCGAAAAGAAATCCAGTGAGGTTCAACAAGGAGAAGTGCAGAGTCCTGCACTTACGACGGAAGAATCCCATGCACTGCTACAGACCGGGGACCGAATGGCTAGGCAGAAGTTCTGCAGAAAAGGACCTAGGGGTTACAGTGGAAGAGAAGCTGGGCATGAATCAGCAGTGTGCCCTTGTTGCCAAGAAGGCTAACCACATATTCGGCTGCATTAGAAGAAGCATTGCCAGCAGATCAAGGGATATGATCATTCCCCTCTATTCAGCATCGGTGAGGCCTCAGCTGGAGTATTGAATCAGAGAGGTAGCGTGTTAGTCTGGAATAGCAGAAGTGACAAAGAGTCCTGTGGCACCTTAAAGACTAACTAAAGTATTGAAGCATAAGCTTTCGTGGGCTAATACCCACTTTGTCGGATGCATGCAGTGGAAGTGGGTGTTAGCCCAAGAAAGCTTATGCTTCAATACTTTAGTTAGTCTTTAAGGTACCACAGGACTCTTTGTCACATCTGGAGTATTGTGTCTAGTTTGGGCTCCCCCACTACAGAAGGGATGTGGACAAATTGGAGAGAGTCCAGAGAAGGGCAACAAAAATGATTAGGGGCCTGGAGCGCATGACTTGTGAGGAGAGGCTGAGAGAACTGGGATTGTTTAGTCTACACAAGAGAAGACTGAGGGGGGATTTGATAGCTGCTTTCAACTACCTGAAAGGGGGTTCCAAAGAGGATGGATCTAGACTGTTCTCAGTGGTGACAGATGACAGAATAAGGAGTAGTGGTCTCAAGTTGCAGTGGGGAAGGTCTAGGTTGGATATTAGGGGGAAAAATCACTAGGAGGGTGGTGAAGCACTGGAATGGGTTACCGAGGGAGGTGGTGGAATCTCCTTCCTTAGAGGTTTTTAAGGCCCAGTTTGACAAAGCCCTGGCTGGGATGATGTAGTTGGGGATTGGTCCTGCTTTAAGCAGGGGGCTGGGGATGACCTCCTGAGATCTCCTAAACTTGTATACTTCTATGATTCTAAATGCCACTGTTGTGGGTGTGTTTGGTGCCTCCCCCTCAAAAGATATTAAATTTAATTATATTGTAATTACCAACCATTTCAATTATATTCACCTCTTAGATCAGGTGCTATGTTTCCCTTAGGACTAAATTGGCGAGGATCTCCAAACTGATCTAGAGAATGTTCTTTTCTATCCAAACAGCTGGCACATGATAACTATTACACACACACACACCTCTTATGCCAACATTTTGCACATCTGGAACTGTGGAACCAGAATAATGATATTTTCACATTGTGTGTTTCTGTGTGTAATATGTGCACAGGAAGGAAGCCTCAGCATTCCCTGCTCTGCCACAAACTCTCCGTGTGACGTGGGGCATGTCACTAAGGATCAGATTTCCAAAGACCTTTAGGCACCTACAGATGTAGATTAGAGACCGAGTGGGATTTTCAGACAGGCCTGTCTACATCTTCCAGTGCCTAAATATCTCTTGAAATTCTGGTCCTTAGCTTCTCTGTGCCTCAGTTCTCCAGGTGTTGCTCATCCCATGTCCCAGGGTGCTGCGAGGAGAAATGCACTAACAATGGTGCCCAGATACTTGTTACACGTAATCTCCCTTTAAAGAAAAAGAAACAGGGAAAAAGAAAGCAAGTTATCCATTGGCTTCTGTATCTTACTCTAGTCCTGATCAGAACTTGTAACCTTTGCCGTTTATAACCTTGATGCTATGACAAAAATACAATTAAATGATCCTGGATGTTTGCTCTCCTAAGTTCAATATCGATTTGTGACACTGTAGCAATCTTTACGTGCATAATTTTACTCTGCCGGCAAACCTCCAATATTAGCCTCTCAGGAGTGTGGGATGAACCTGACTCATGAATAACACACTTCAGGGAAGATTGTTCACATTTATAAAGCAAAGCTGATCTGGAGACACACTGCTGCTGTATGTTGATTTTAAGCAACACTCCCGTCTTTTCACTATGCAACAACCTGACACTTGTCAGTAATATTCACGGTGGCTGAAATTCCAGGTTCTTCATGAAAATGCAAAACAAGGAGAAAAGGAACATCATCTAATTAAGTGGAGTTTTTATAATAAGGCAGCAAACATTAGGCTGGGGATGGTAGGAGCATCAGGGTGAGGGGGACAGTATAAATACATGATAAGTGCTACAAAGTGATGAGTCTTGTTGACATTTGAACCCTTTGTGCAGGAGAAGACTGCAGCTTGCAGAGAGAGACATTTTCCCCCATTAAAGACCACAAACTGTTCCCTCACCCCCACAGTTCATGCTGCCTCCAGAACAGCCAGTTCTTCCAAAGGAGAGACCTAGATGAGGGTGGAAAGAGTCGGATGATATGAGCTGTAAACAGAAGGGCAGGGAAGGAGATGGAAGGAGCAGGGCATCCCATGGGAAAGGGGTGAGAACCGATAAGCACACTCTAGTGGAATCTTCTCAGCCAGCAGCTTTAGGGTCTGTCTTCACTACAGCAGTAGGTCGATTTCCCTTAAGTTGATTTTTTAAAGCAGACAGTATAGAGTCGATTTTGTGTGTCCCCACTAAGCACAGCAAGTCGGCAGTGTCTGTCCCCACAACTGTGGCAAGTGTCGACATAGGGAGTCCCCAGCAGGCACCATTTCAGGGCAGCCGGGCACAGGGGGGATGGCGCAGAGCTGCTCGGGCGGGCACAGGGGGGACCGCAGAGCAGCTCGGGTGGGCACGGGGGGGCCGCGGAGCTGCTCGGGGGGGCGCGGAGCTGCTCGGGCGGGCACGGGGGGGACCGCGGAGCTGCTCAGGCGGGCACGGGGAGTGGGGGCCGCGGAGCTGCTCGGGCGGGCACGGGGGGACTGCGGAGCTGCTCGGGCGGGCACGGGGGGGACCGCGGAGCTGCTCGGGCGGGCACGGGGAGGGGGGGCCACGGAGCTGCTCGGGCAGGCATGGGGGGGCCGCGGAGCTGCTCAGGCGGGCACGGGGAGGGGGGCCGCGGAGCTGCTCGGGCAGGCATGGGGGGGCCGCGGAGCTGCTCAGGCGGGCACGGGGAGGGGGGCCGCGGAGCTGCTCGGGCAGGCATGGGGGGACCGCGGAGCTGCTCGGGCGGGCACGGGGGGGGGCGCGGAGCTGCACGGGGGGGCCGCGGAGCTGCTCGGGCGGGCACGGGGGGGGCGCGGAGCTGCACGGGGGGGCCGCGGAGCTGCTCGGGCGGGCACGGGGGGGGCGCGGAGCTGCTCGGGCGGGCACGGGGGGGGGGGGGGCGGCGCAGAGCTGCTCGGGCGGGCACGGGGAGGGGGGACCACGGAGCTGCTCAGGCGGGCACGGGGGGACCGCGGAGCTAGCTGCTCAGGTGGGCGGGCGGGGGCGGGGAGGGGGTCCGGCACGGAGCTAGCTACTCGGGCGGCACGGGGGACCGCAGAGCTGCTCGGAGTGGTGGCTGGTCCCTTGGGGAGCAAACGGGCATTGTGGAAGGTCGGAGGCTGGTAATGTCACATGCATCCTCACTAGTTCACAATCTACCCAGAGAGGTCGATTTCAGCTACTCCTCTCGTTAGGGAGGAGTACAGAAGTCGATTTTGAGGTCCCTTTAAATCGACTCAAATGGCATGCATGTGAGGACGGGTACATGTTTATATCGACTTAACGTCGCTAAAGTCTACGTTAAGCCGTAGTGGGGACCAGCCCTTAGAGGAACTAAAACACTGCAGGGACGTCTCATCTGGAAAAGGCTTTGGACTCTGACATTAACAATCTTTTAGACCCCTCCAGCATGTATTCTTATTCACACCAGGACACACCTGACAATATGCCAGGAGGACGGGGAATAAACAGGGGGAACTGGAAGTATTAGGACATAAGCTAAATTGTGACTTAATTGGCATCACAGGGCTTGACAGGATAAATTGCATGACTGGAGCATTGGTATAGAGGGGAATAGCTTGCTCAGAAAGGACAGGCAGGGAAACAGAAGGAGGTGTTGCATTATATGTCCAGAATATATCCACTTGTTCTGGGGTCTGGAAGGGAGGTGAGAGGCAGATCAGTTGAAAGTCTCTTGGTAAAGATAAAAGGGGGGGAATATAGGGGTGACATCATCATAAGGGTCTATTACAGACTTCCAAATCAGGAAGAGGAGGTGGATGAGGCATTGCTAGAACAAACAACAGATCTGTTCAAAACACAAGACCCGGTAGTTCAGTAATGGGGGAGTTTAGCTACCAGGACATCTGTTGGGAAAGTAACACAGGAAAACACAACATTTTATATTGGTCCTTTGGGGACAAGTTTTTGTTTCAGAAAGTGAAGGAAGTACTCGGGGGAGGTGAGTGGCAGCCATTTTAGACATGGTTCTGACCAACGGGGGAAGTGATTGAGAATACGGACCCTGGACTTCAGAAAATCAGACTTTGATTCCCTTAGGACCTGATGGGCAGGATCCTCTGGGAGGCTAATATGAGGGGGAAAGGAGTCCAGGAGAACTGGCTGTATTTTAAAAAGCCATATTGAGGGCACAGGAACAAACCATCCCGATGAGTAGAAAGAATAGTAAATATGACAGGCGACCGTTTGGCTTAACAGTGAAATCTTCAGTGAGCTTAAATTCAAAAAGGAAGCTAACAAGAAGAAGAAACTTGAACAGATGACTAGGGAGGAGTATAAAAATACTGCCCGAGCATGCAGGGGAGTAATCAGAAAGGCCAAAGGACAACTGGAGTTGCAGCTAGCAAGGGATGTGAAGGGTAACGAGAAGGGTTTCTACAGGTATGTTAGCAACCAGACAAATGTTCAGTGAAAATGTGGGACCCTTAATGAATGGGGGAGGCAACCTAGTGACAGAGGATGTGGAAAAAGCTGAAGTATTCAATGCTTTTTTTGCCAGAGTCTTCACAGACAAGGTCAGCTCCCAGATTGCTGTTCTGGGCAACACAGCATGGGGAGGAGGTGAGCAGCCCTCATTGGTGAAAGAGCAGGTTAAAGACTATTTAGACAAGCTGGACATGCATGAGTACATGCATCTAGACATGCATGAGTACATGCATCTAGATCTAATGCATCCGAGGGTGCTAAAGGAGTTGCCTGATGTAATTACAGAGCCATTGGCCATTATCTTTGAAAACTCACGGCGATCGGGGGAGGTCCCGGATGACTGAAAAAAGGCTAATGTAGTGCCCATCTTTAAACAAGGGAAGAAGGTGGATCCGGAAACTACAGGCCAGTCAGCCTCACCTCCGTCCCTGGAAAAATCAAGGTGCAGGTCAAGCCTAACTTTAAAAACCTCTAAGGAAGGAGATTCCACCTCCCTAGAGAACCCATTCCAGTGCTTCACCACCCTCCTAGGGAAATTGTTTTCCCTAATAACCAACCTAAACGTCCCCCACTGCAACTTGAGACCATTACTTGTTGTTCTGTCATCTGGTACCACTGAGAACAGTCTAGATCCATCCTCTTTGTAACCCCCTTCCAGGTAGTTGAGGTTTTTAAGGCCCATCTTGACAAAGCCCTGGCTCCTACCACAGCCTGACACACCCGCTCCGCCCGCAGCCCGACACACCCGCTCCGCCCACAGCCCGACACACCCGCTCTGCCCGCAGCCCGACACACCCGCTCCGCCCACAGCCCGACACACCCGCTCCGCCCGCAGCCCGACACACCCGCTCCGCCCACAGCCTGACACACCCGTTCCTCCCGCAGCCCGTCACACCCGCTCCTCCCGCAGCCTGACACACCCATTCCTCCCGCAGCCTGGCACACCCGCTCCTCCCACAGCCTGACACACCCACTCCTCCCACAGCCTGACACACCCGCTCCTCCCACAGTCCAACACACCCGCTCCGCCCGCAGCCCGACACACCCGCTCCTCCCGCAGCCCGACACACCCGCTCCTCCCGCAGCCCGACACACCCGTTCCTCCCGCAGCCCGACACACCCGTTCCTCCCGCAGCCCGACACACCCGTTCCTCCGCAGCCCGACACACCCGCTCCTCCCACAGCCTGACACACCTGCTCCTCCCACAGCCTGACACACTTGCACTCCTCTCGCTGCATTACACACCCACTCCTCCTGCTGCCCAACACACCCACTCCTCCTGCAGCCCGACACACCTGCTCCTCCCGCTGCATTACACAGTCACACTCTTCCCGCAGCCTGACACACGCTCTCAGTTAGCCAAGCTGTATGTGCTGAACTCTTCCTCTTTCCTCCTTTTGTTGGCCCCTCCCACTCACCAGTCTGAGCCTCGGGGAATTCCCTCCATGTGTCGGTGTTTTTCTAGTGCTGAGATACCTGAAGTTTAGCTGAACGTAACTGAAATGTGTTAACTGCATTTAAATATGAGCAATTGCAAGGTCACTGGAGGGCAGTAGCCAGGAAAGCAATAACCCCAGAAAGGAGTCTGCCACGCCTTCTGAGAGAGCACAAGTGATCCTGGGCTCAGTAAGCTGGGGACCATGAAGTAGGATTGGGGGAGACGGTATTCCCTCTGTATATGGCAGCAGTGAGACCGGGACTGAGGACTAGGGCCAGTTCTGGGGTTGGCAGGTCAAATTGGAAAGCGTTCAGAAAACAGCAGCAAGAGGGATTTGAAGCGAGAGAGGAAAGCCCAGTCTAGTTATATTTATCCAACAGAAGGTGAAGAGGTGTCTCTCTCATAAGTATCAAGGTTGTTGCACAAATGGCTCGTTTCCTTTGGAGGTGTCCCAATTTACCTTCAAAGAACAGGCAGGCCTTGGAGAAAGCTTGAATACAAAAGTTTATTCGCTAGCGAAGTGAAGCCACAGAGATAGCTCTCAAATTATGGCTTCCCCTCATACATCATTACAAGACTTTTTATATGGTTCTTTACATGGAGGAGGAGGCAAGAAGGGCCTCATGCAAATTAACAGGTGAAAAACATGACGTTGTTCTCTATCTATTTACTTATTTGTCTGGAAAGAACAGGACATCTAAACAAAGTTCTTGCCTTGAAATGGTACATATGGGGTAAAACAAACTTATGAAATATACAGGGACAAGGATGAGTGAGGCCCAGTGGCGCCTCCAAGAATGCATAACACAAGATAAAAACTTAAAGCAGCTCAGAGCTAGTTACCCAGCTTCAGTAAGACATTTTCCTATATTTTTAACCTTTCCTTACAAGGTGAAGGTTTTTGATAGTAGGCGGCTCTTTAATCTTGCAGAAAAAGGCACATCAGGTTCAGTGGCTGGAAGCTGAGGCTGGACGGATTCAGACTAGAACTAAGGTGAATTGTTAACAGGGAGGGTCATTAACCATTGGAACAACTTTCCTTGGGATGTTTGACATCTCCATCACTTGCAGGCTTTAAATCAAGACTGGATGTCTCTTTCTAAAAAACCTGCTCCAGCTCAGCCAGGACTCACTGGGTGAAATCCTCCCTCTTGTGCAATGAATGAGATCTGACTCCATCCTAATACACACACCTTCTGGCCTTAAGATCTGTGAATCCATCAAAACACAATATTCCAGACAGTTTGGGCAGTGCTGCCTTGAGAAGAATGATTGCATCTCTGCTGAGGGATGTAAATTCTCTCCCTGATGTAGTTGAAGATTACTTTAGCCTCTTTTACTGTGCTAGAGCATTGCGAATTCATATCTAATTTGCTTTTATGATCAGCCTCCAGGTCACTTTCATATTCCTGCTCTCCTGCCTATTTGCAAGTGAGATTCGGTGATAGAAGAAATGCACACAGCATTAACTCGCCAAGGCACAGTCAAATATGGGCACCATCAGCCTATGTGCAGGTGCAGGAGGATCTGAGCACAGCGTGAAGCTGTGTCTAGTCACAGGGGATGGGTACCGTGAAAGCTCCAGTGCCGGAGAAAGGATACTATCCCTTCCAGGATCAGACTGGAGCTTGGAGATAATCAACGAGGGTCGCCCTGTCCTAGGATCTGGTTGATTAACACCCTCCCCAACCCCCAGGGATCAGGGTAAAGGAAGGAGGTGGGAATACAGGCAGGGAGCCAGGAGAGAGACCCTGACCAAGCAGTGGACAGACTATAAAGCTATTCCGGCAGCATAGAAACCAGGGACCGTGTGGCCGGAGTCGCTGCTGCTGCTAGTGGAAGCTGAGACAACTGTTCAGGCAGCGACACACCTGGCAAGGGGACGATCCTGGCCTCGCTCTCTGGCGAGTTGTCGGAGCCGATTCTGGCAGTGTGGTTTTGGAACATTTCAATTTGCCTGGGCTCGGAGGTCCCCATTCCAGAAACACTCCTTTCCAAATGCGTAAGTAACTGGAGAGACTGAAGTGGAGTATTTGGCTTCTCCTTGACTGGGCGGATAAAGAGACCTCATTGAGGGGGAAACTGAGGTAGCGGCTCTGGACTCAGCTGTGGGGAGTGAGGGCATTGGGAGGCAGTGATGCCCTTTTACAGTCCCAGTGGCCTGCCCTGCTGTTCCCTGAGTGGAACGAGGAAAGGAAATGAAAGCACGTACTCTGCAGAAGACTCGAGCCTCAGGAAATGTGTTTGTGACCCACCTCGGGCTCCAGGGTTCAGCTCAATCAGCCGCGTTAGATGCTTGAACAGTTTGGAATCTCAGCTTTCGACCCGCGCCAGGCACTGCTCTCTGAGCACAGACGTTTGTGAGATGGGGGCTGCTGAAAGACTTCTGCCACGGTGCTAAACTGGCAGAGCAAGCTCTGATGCTTGGCCAGTTCCCAGTTCAGTGATCAGAAGGGAGGAAGAATCGTAGAATCGTGGGACTGGAAGGGACCTCAAGAGGCATCTAGTCCAGTCCCCTGCACTCATGGCAGGACTGAGTATTATCTAGACCAGTGGCGTGCAGGGTAATCCGCTGCCAGGCCAGAGACAGTTTGCTTCCATTGACCACTCACAGGCACGGCCACCTGCATCGCCCACTGGCTGCGGTTCACCGTTCCCGGCCAATGGGAGCTGTGGGAAGTTGTCCACCACTGATCTAGAGCAGGCCAGATTCCAGGTTCAGTGCCGGGTACAGGTGGGGATTGTCTCCATTCAGAGGTAACACCACGTTACAGCCCTGTGGGTTGTCCCGGTGCGGGAATCATTCTATGTAGAAGTAGAAAACCCCAGTCTTGAGAATGTCGTGTGCTCTACAAGCACTCAGCCTTCCCTGGCGGGGGCCCTTGGAGCAGGAAGTGAAGTTCTGAGAGGGTGAGACAAGCCCTACCCCTTTAACCCTTCGAAATCGGCCTTACGTGGTGCCCAGGCCCCTCTGCGCAGGAGTGAGTTGGACTCAGAGGAGACCCAAAGCCGTCTGTTTTCCAAGGAGGGCTGAGCCGATAGGGTCTGCAGAGCCTGCTTGTGGCCTATTGGTTTTCTCACCCGGAAGTCTGACATTCCCTTTGTGCATTATACCTCCCCCCCTCCCACCTCATGCACTGGAGCGCACCATCAGCTCTTGGCTGGGCTTTGCAGTTCCCACGGGCTCCTTCCTCTGCTTTCTTTCTCTGACATACTGAGAATCTGACAGGCTGGGTTTCAGGTGATGCCGGCTCTTTGCAGAAATTAGTGAGATGCCACTCCTATGCAGAATACAACTGTGAATTGCGTCTTGGCGAGGCCTTGCTTTCTGCACTGCGTGGAATGAGGAGTGGGCATTTCGCAGTCCCCGTTTATGGGACACATTGGTACCTTCTCCGATATGTTACGCCTGCCTAGGGCAACATTGGTCTATGAATAAGAATTGCTCCTATAAATCACAAGGGCTATTTGGAAGACAAATAATCCATTCCCTGTGCATACTGATTTGTTCCTGTGCTGCAGGGAGTGTTCCAGCCCCCTGTGTTAATGCATCTAGGAGAAGAGACCTCACTGGAAGAATGTGAGAATGGAACCCAAAACTTAAGACTGGAAGCTGGACAGGAAATCTCAAAAGGGAGAGAGCTGATCATAGTAAAGTTGGGCTGGGGGTAGGGGGGGACCTCAAGATGTCATCAAGCCCAGCTCCCTGCACTGAGGCAGAACCAATAAACCTAGACCATCTCCAACAGGCGATTGTCCAACCTGTTCTTAAAACCCCCAAGAACAGGCCTTCGACCACATCCAGTGGGCGCCTATCCCAGTGCTTAAATGTGCTTCTGGTTGGGACATTTTTCCTACTATCTAATGCAAATCTCCCTTGTTGCACTTTAACCCCTTCACTTCTTGTCCTACTTTCAGTGGACATGGAGAACAACTGATCAGCCTTTAACATAGAGCAGCCTTTAAAATATTTGAAGACCTTTATCAGGTTCCCCCTCAGTCTCTAAGCGTACCCAGTTGTGGGTTTTTAACCTTTCCTCATAGATCAGGTTTTCTAAACCTCAGATCATTTGTGTTGCTCCCCCCTGGACTCTCCCCAGTTTGTCCACATCTGTCCTCAGATGTGGTGCCAAGAACTGGACACAGATGGGGCCTGACCAGGGCCAAGCAGAGCGGGACAGTTATCTCTGTGTCTTACATACGACACTCCCATTAACACACCCCAGAATGATAGTAGCCTTTTTTCACAACTGCATCATGGATTGACTCATATTGAGTCTGTGACCCACTACAGCCCTTAGATCCTCTTCAGCAGTACTACCACCTAGCCCATTAGCCCCCATCTTTTAGCTTTGCATTTGATTTTCTCTTCCAAAGGCTAGTACTCTGCGTTTTGTGTGTTTTGAATTTCAGCTTGTTGAATTAAGACCAATTCTCCAATTTGTCAAGATGGTTTTAAATTCTAATCCTGTCCTCCAAACTGCTTGCAACCCCTCCCAATTTAGCATCATCCACAAATTTTATAAGCAGACTCTCCATTCTACTATCCAAGTCATTAATGGAAATATTGACTAGCCTGGCAAGCAGGAATAATCCCCAGGGCCGGCGACAGGGGGGTACAACGGGTAGAGCTGTACCGGGCCCCGGAGTTCAGGGGGCCCCCTGAAGTCCGGGGACCGGTACACAGCTCTACTCGTAGTCATCCCCCCTGGGCACCGCACCGCATTTCCCCGGCTGTGTCCGGCGCCGCGGCCGGCTGCCTCCCGAGCCCTTCAGCCGCTGCTCATCCCGCGCCCCCCCAGGAGCCGCCCCGAGACACCCCCGGCTCCATCGCCTCCCCCGCCCCGGCGGCTGCAGAGGACGGCGGGGCGCGCCGCTCCCGAGGCACCCCCGGCTGCAGCGCTTCCCCTGCCCACCTGCAAGAGCCGGGCCAGCCCTTGGCGGGGCGGGGGGGGGGCAAACGCTCAGAGTGGGGGGCCCCCAAATGCTCAGAGTAGGGGGCCCCCAAATTTCTGTCGCCGGCCCTGGTAATCCCTACAGACCCCCACTAGATACATCTTCCCCATTTGACTGTGAACGATTGAGAACTACTCTCTGAGTATGGCCTTTCAACCAGTTGTGCGACTACTTTATAGTAATTTAATCTAGAACATATTTCCCTAGTTTACTTATGAGACTGTCATGTGGGACTATGTCAAAAGCTCTCCTAAAATCAAGATGTATCACATCTAATGCTTCCCCACCCACCCACTAGGCCACAAGTCCTGTCAAAAACGGGTATTAGGTTGGGTTGGCACAATATGTTCTTGACAAATCCATACTGGCTATTGCTCACAGCCCTAATCCCCTCTAGGTATTTACAAACTGATTGTTCAGTCATTTGTTCCAGTATTTGTGCAGGTTTCAGAGTTAGGCTGACTGGTCCTCTTTATTCCCCCTACACTTTTCACATCTTTCTCTTGCTCTTAATGTATTTAAAAACCCTCTTTTATGTTCCTTGCTGGAGTACCGGTAACTCATTTGATGCTTTACCTGTTTTTATGTTGTCCCTACATGCTTGTGCTATTCTTCTCTACTCAGCGGTTTCTTCATGTTTCAATTTTTGTAATATTCCTTTTTGGTTTTCACAACATTAAGTAGTTTGTATTCTTCCTCTCTTTCTTTTCTTTTTCTGAGAACCACAAAAATCTATCATTTCATAGTCACTTTCACCCAAATTGCCTTCTACTTTCAGAGGTTGCAACTCATTCCTCCCTGTGGGTCAGGAGCAGGTTTAAAAGGGCTGCCCCCTGGTTTCTTTCTCCACTTTCTGAAACAAAAAGTTGTTCCCAAGAGCTATTTGGAAATGTTGTGTTTTTCTGTGTGATATGCGCCTATAGGCCGGGGCAGAATGGTTTAGCTAGTGACAGAGCTGGTTGAAGGATTTTTAAGGGAACAGTTTTCCATAAAATGCTGTTTCATTGAAACTGAAAAGTTTGCAGGAATAGATAGATTTTTGAGTTTTCAAAATTGAAATACAGTGTTTTGTCTTGATTTTTTTATTTTGTTTTAGTCTTTATCATTTTATTTATAATTGTATACACTATCAGTTTCTTTCTCTCTCTCTCTCTCTCTCTCCCTCTCTCCCTCCCTCTCATGATTTTTCCAGGGACTGAGGTGAGGCTGACTGGTCTGTAGTTCCCCAGATCCTCCTCCTTCCCTTTTTTAAAGATAGGCACTACATTAGTCTTTTCCAGTCATCCAGGACCTCCCCCGATCGCCAGGAGTTTTCAAAGATAATGGGCAATAGCTTTTCAATCACATGTGCCAACTCCCTCAGCACCCTCGGATGCAGCGCATCCGAACCCACAGACATGTTCTCGTCCAGCTTGTTTAAATAGCCATAAGAACATAAGAACAGCTGTACTAGGTCAGACCGATGGTCAATCCATCCCAGTATCCTATCTATTGACAGTGGCCAATGCCAGGTGCCCCGGAGTGAGTTAACCTAAGAGGTAATGATGAAGTGATCTCTCACCTGCCACCCATCACAGCCTCTCTAACAAACAGAGGCTAGGGGCACCATTCCTTACCCATCCTGGCTAATAGCCATTAATGGACTTAACCTCCATGAATTTATCCAGTTCTCTGTTAAATGCTGTTATATTCCTTGCCTATACAACCTCCTCAGGCAAGGAGTTCCACAGGTTGTCTGTGCACTGTTGAAGAATAACTTCCTTTTATTTGTTTTAAATCTGCTGTCCATTAATTTCATTTGGTGGCCCCTAGTTCTTATATTATGGGAACAAGTAAATATTTTTTCCTTATTCACTTTCTCCACAACACTCATGATTTTATAGATCTCTATCCATATCCCCCCTTAGTCTCCTCTTTTCCAAGCTGAAAAGTCCTAGCCTCTTTAATTTCACCTCATATAGAACCTGTTCCAAACTCCTAGTCCTGAACCACTTCTTTTTCCACAGAGGGCTGGTCACCTCCTCCCCATGCTGTGCTGCCCAGTGCAGTAGTCTAGGAGCTGACCTTGTTCATGAAGACAAAGGCAAAAAAAACCACTGAGTAAGTTTTTTTTTTCCCACATCCCCTGTCACTAGGTTGCCTCCCCCATTCAGTAAGGGACCCGTATTTTCCTTGACCTTCTTATTGTTGCTAACAGACCTGAAGAAACCCTTCTTGTTACTCTTGGCATTCTTTGCTAGCTGCAACTCCAAATGTGATTTGGACTTTCTAATTTCACTCCTGCATGCCTGAGCAATAGTTTTATATTCCTCCCTGGTCATTTGTCCAATCTTCCACTTCTCGTGGAGCTTCTTTTTTATGTTTGAGATCAGCAAGGATTTCACTGTTAAGCCAAGCTGGTCACCTTCCATATTTACTATTCTTTCTACACATCGGGATGGCTTGTTCCTGCAACCTCAATAAGGATTCTTTAACATACAGCCAGCTCTCCTGGACTCCTTTCCCCTTCATGTTCATCTCCCTGGGGATCCTGCCCATCAGTTCCCTGAGGGAGTCAGTCTGCTTTTCTGAAGTCCAGGGTCCGTATTCTGCTGCTCTCCTTTCTTCCCTGTGTCAGGATCCTGAACTCGACCATCTCATGGTCACTGCCTCCCAAGTTCCCATCCACTTTTGCTTCCCTACAAATTCTTCCCGGGTTGTATGGTTAGTGCCAAGTGCCACATTGCATCATAACTAATAAAATGACAGAAGGAAACATTTACACATTCACAGGCAAAGATAACTGATTATCAAACCCTTAGTGTGCTGGTACCTGAAATTATCATTATTATATTAATCACAAATCTGCATAGACATTAGTGAGTTTGAAAGCAACCCATTAATAATCTCTGAAATCAGTTGAATGCAGTCTAGCAGTTAGATTGGTGATCAGCCAAGTTCCTGTGTGTGTCTGTAAATTAGGTAGGGTCCTAGTCCTAACCCTAAGGTAGGGTCCTTCTCTCTCTGAATGGAGGAGACTGAAGTGGGGCCGTGGGCAGGAAGGAAGAGCGCTGCAGGGAGAGAGCTGCAGCAGCATGGCCATCCCAAGTTGACCTCCCCAGCTGTCAGCTCTGCCCTTCAGGTGTGTATTGGGGGCAAAGGGTGCCTGGGAGGTGGAGTTAGCTGGAGGGAGCTGGGACTCCCAGGCTCCTATGAATCTGGGGAGCCAGGCTGTCCTGACAGCCTCCTCCTCTCTCCCCCTGGAATTCAGTTTCCATAAAGTCCCGATTCAAAGAGTTGCACGTCCCCTATGCTGGAGGAACCCAGCTGTAGGAATGACCTTGCTCAGGTAAGTACCTTAGGGCCTGATCTGTAGCCCGTTGGATTTGATGGGAGCTGTGACCCTGGTGGAACCTGGATTGGACGCCATGGTTAAACTATACAAATCAAAGAGGTTTTGCTGCATATCTGGGGGGCTATGGACAGTGACCCCGGCTGATCTGCCAAGCTCTGCAGTGCTGGGTGACTGCCTTGGTCAGATAAGGGTTCAGCGGATAGGCGTTGCTAGTTACCACCCTAACCTGTGCTAATTGGGCAGTCACTTATGGGGGGGGGGCAGCTTGTGAGCATCGTTAAGGCTGAGAGAGGACGGCTAAGCAAATTGAAAAGGAATGATGGCGCTGTCTGTAGTCCGTGCCGTTGGGCCATGGCCAAGCTGATCCGTTTCTAGAGCCATCCCATAAGTTACAGGCGAAGTCTCCACCTGAAATGGGGAATCCATGGATCTGTTCACTGCCCTCCTTTTCTGTGTGTATGTGTGTGGGGGGGAGCTGAGGAAGTGGGATATTCAGGGATCTATCGTGGCATGGGGCTGGGAAGAGCTCCCCGGCCCATTCTGGGCTCGTGTTGGTGAACTCAGCTCTGTGGTGTATTTGAAAATCCGATGTGTGAGAGCAGAATCCAGCCCTCTGATGGAGATGCTGCTGCGCTATCTCAAGGGGTATTTGAGTTGAAAATTGCATCACAGCCTGTTCCATTTTCAGAAACTCTTTTTGGTTGAATCAATTGCTGAGGATCCTGAAATACCCACATTGGGGGGTGGCACATACGTTTGGTGGGACAAGCTACCTAAGCCACACTCCGTCCTCACAGGTGAACTCCCAGTACCAGGTACGTTGCAGTTTCCATGTCTATCCTGGTCACGTCTGTGTCTCCATTCTGACAGCATTGGAGACCTGGCCATCCTGAACTAGGTTTATCCCCACGGGGAACCTGCAAAGCCAGGCAGTGCCGTCATGCCCATGGCACCAGGCGAGCCGAGGGACTGGGAGAGGCTGCATAGACAGCCTGGGGCGGAACCAGACGTTAAACCCCTCCCCTCTGGGATGAGCCCTCGCACGGTGAGATTGTGAGAGGAACAGCGTGAAAACTGGAATTTCCGTCCCATGGGAAACTCCAACATTAGTGTTTGTCCCAAATAAGGACAAAAAGCTGAAATTTACGAATTTAAAAACACAAATCAGCTCTGTCATGGGGTTTTCCTCTGTCTTTTGTTTGTAACCCGCTAAGCTGGGAGAACATGTCAGTCAGAGCTTGGTTGTCTTTCTAAGCATCCGTAACGTGCGTTTCTCAGTGTGTCCCAGGCTTTCACCAAACGCCCTATGAGATACACTCTTCTAGTACGGTACTAGTGCGTACAATCTGTGATTCAATTGCTTATCTCCTGAGACACAGACTCCCCTGTTTCTATAGCCCAGTAAACCTGTGCCATGTTTTCATAAATGCAACCCCTTTCTCCAGCTGGGAGGAGATGCTTTGGGGTCTGGTGAGGACCTCCTGCTGGCTCTTCCCCTGCTTGGTAGTTTGATGGCTTTGTTTACCTTGCATGTAAATGGACCTTCATTGCCTCTGCCTGCTGAGCAGACTGGTGAGACAAGCCAATGCACATTACTTTGTCTAGGCCAGGCCTAGGGTGACCAGACAGCAAGTGTGAAAAATCGGGACAGGGCGTTGGGGGTAATAGGAGCCAATATAAGAAAAAGACCCCAAAATCGGGACTGTCCCTATAAAATCAGAACATCTGGTCACCCTAGCCAGGCCGGGCTTGTGCACCTGCTTGCAATACACTTTGAGAACATAATCCTAGCGTAGCTGTGCATCTCTTTGCACACCCAGGGAGCCAGGCTGTGATTTCTGGGATCAGTGTGACAGTTTATGGAAACAGTCTGTTGGTGGGCGGAGTAAGTCACTTCTGACAAGCATTGCTGACACAAAATAGTGAGCCACCAATGGGTGTCTGTGTCGCAGGCATGTGGACTCATGGAGGCTTTAATTCTGCAGCCGGATGCCCTTATTCTCCCAGATGGGCTCAGCTCCCTGGCCCGCCTGCGTCTCCCATGATCCTCCAAGAGTGTTGTCACCCCCACAGTGATCTGCTTAGAGCTTGGTCAGAAGGAAATCTGAACTGTGTTGTGGTAGGCAAAGTCTTCCTGGCAGTGTGGCCCAGAGGGAAGAATGGGGCCCAAACTACAGCCCCAAACTGCAAAGAACTGGTGAGGAACTGCACTTAATATCTCATTGAACTGATTAAAGAAAACCTGTTCCATCTAGTTTAAACCAACACTTCTACTTGTCTGTCCCAGCGTGTGACTGGTTCTAGGACGGCGGAGCTGGGGATGCTGGGATACAGACCCGCCCGTCCGTCCCAGCGTGTGACTGGTTCTAGGACGGCGGAGCTGGGGATGCTGGGATACAGACCCGCCCGTCCGTCCCAGCGTGTGACTGGTTCTAGGACGGCGGAGCTGGGGATGCTGGGATACAGACCCGCCCGTCCGTCCCAGCGTGTGACTGGTTCTAGGACGGCGGAGCTGGGGATACTGGGATACAGACCCGCCCATCCGTCCCAGCGTGTGACTGGTTCTAGGACGGCGGAGCTGGGGATGCTGGGATACAGACCCACCCGTCCGTCCCAGCGTGTGACTGGTCCTAGGACGGCGGAGCTGGGGATGCTGGGATACAGACCCGCCCGTCCGTCCCAGCGTGTGACTGGTTCTAGGACGGCGGAGCTGGGGATGCTGGGATACAGACCCGCCCGTCCGTCCCAGCGTGAGACTGGTTCTAGGACAGCGGAGCTGGGGATGCTGGGATACAGACCCGCCCGTCCGTCCCAGCGTGTGACTGGTTCTAGGACCGCGGAGCTGGGGATGCTGGGATACAGACCCGCCCGTCCGTCCCAGCGTGTGACTGGTTCTAGGACAGCGGAGCTGGGGATGCTGGGATACAGACCCACCCGTCCGTCCCAGCGTGTGACTGGTTCTAGGACAGCGGAGCTGGGGATGCTGGGATACAGACCCACCCGTCCGTCCCAGCGTGTGACTGGTTCTAGGACAGCGGAGCTGGGGATGCTGGGATACAGACCCACCCGTCCGTCCCAGCGTGAGACTGGTTCTAGGATAGCGGAGCTGGGGATGCTGGGATACAGACCCACCCGTCCGTCCCAGCGTGTGACTGGTTCTAGGACAGCGGAGCTGGGGATGCTGGGATACAGACCCACCCGTCCGTCCCAGCGTGTGACTGGTTCTAGGACGGCGGAGCTGGGGATGCTGGGATACAGACCCACCCGTCCGTCCCAGCGTGTGACTGGTTCTAGGACGGCGGAGCTGGGGATGCTGGGATACAGACCCGCCCGTCCGTCCCAGCGTGTGACTGGTTCTAGGACGGCGGAGGTGGGGATGCTGGGATACAGACCCGCCCGTCCGTCCCAGCGTGTGACTGGTTCTAGGACGGCGGAGCTGGGGATGCTGGGATACAGACCCGCCCGTCCGTCCCAGAGTGTGACTGGTTCTAGGACAGCGGAGCTGGGGATGCTGGGATACAGACCCGCCCGTCCGTCCCAGCGTGTGACTGGTTCTAGGACAGCGGAGCTGGGGATGCTGGGATACAGACCCGCCCGTCCGTCCCAGCGTGTGACTGGTCCTAGGACAGCGGAGCTGGGGATGCTGGGATACAGACCCGCCCGTCCGTCCCAGCGTGTGACTGGTTCTAGGACAGCGGAGCTGGGGATGCTGGGATACAGACCCGCCCGTCCGTCCCAGCGTGTGACTGGTTCTAGGACAGCGGAGCTGGGGATGCTGGGATACAGACCCGCCCGTCCGTCCCAGCGTGTGACTGGTTCTAGGACAGCGGAGCTGGGGATGCTGGGATACAGACCCGCCCGTCCGTCCCAGCGTGTGACTGGTTCTAGGACCGCGGAGCTGGGGATGCTGGGATACAGACCCGCCCGTCCGTCCCAGCGTGTGACTGGTTCTAGGACCGCGGAGCTGGGGATGCTGGGATACAGACCCGCCTGTCCGTCCCAGCGTGAGACTGGTCCTAGGACAGCGGAGCTTGGGATGCTGGGATACAGACCCACCCGTCCGTCCCAGAGTGTGACTGGTTCTAGGACAGCGGAGCTGGGGATGCTGGGATACAGACCCGCCCGTCCGTCCCAGCGTGTGACTGGTTCTAGGACCGCGGAGCTGGGGATGCTGGGATACAGACCCGCCCGTCCGTCCCAGCGTGTGACTGGTTCTAGGACAGCAGAGCTGGGGATGCTGGGATACAGACCCGCCCGTCCGTCCCAGCGTGTGACTGGTTCTAGGACAGCGGAGCTGGGGATGCTGGGATACAGACCCGCCCGTCCGTCCCAGCGTGTGACTGGTTCTAGGACAGCGGAGCTGGGGATGCTGGGATACAGACCCGCCCGTCCGTCCCAGCGTGTGACTGGTTCTAGGACAGCGGAGCTGGGGATGCTGGGATACAGACCCGCCCGTCCGTCCCAGCGTGTGACTGGTTCTAGGACAGCGGAGCTGGGGATGCTGGGATACAGACCCGCCCGTCCGTCCCAGCGTGTGACTGGTTCTAGGACAGCGGAGCTGGGGATGCTGGGATACAGACCCACCCGTCCGTCCCAGCGTGTGACTGGTTCTAGGACAGCGGAGCTGGGGATGCTGGGATACAGACCCGCCCGTCCGTCCCAGCGTGTGACTGGTTCTAGGACAGCGGAGCTGGGGATGCTGGGATACAGACCCGCCCGTCCGTCCCAGCGTGTGACTGGTTCTAGGACAGCGGAGCTGGGGATGCTGGGATACAGACCCGCCCGTCCGTCCCAGCGTGTGACTGGTTCTAGGACGGCGGAGCTGGGGATGCTGGGATACAGACCCACCCGTCCGTCCCAGCGTGAGACTGGTTCTAGGATAGCGGAGCTGGGGATGCTGGGATACAGACCCGCCCGTCCGTCCCAGCGTGTGACTGGTTCTAGGATAGCGGAGCTGGGGATGCTGGGATACAGACCCACCCGTCCGTCCCAGCGTGTGACTGGTTCTAGGATAGCGGAGCTGGGGATGCTGGGATACAGACCCGCCCGTCCGTCCCAGCCCTGCCCTGCAGTCCCGGCCCTGGCGATTGTCGATGGGATATTCAGCCCGTGCTGCTCCCTGGCTGTATAAATCCGAACTGAAGCCCATGTCGATGGGCGCTAAGCAGCGGCTGAGTGCTGCTCCCGCCCTGGCAGTGCTGTTCAATAATGTATTAGCGACTCCATCTGCAAGCCTCAGCTGTCTGGGGTGAGACTATCCGCAGGCCTGGCGGTGGTTCGTTACTGTTTGTTTTTAACCTTCGGTGAGACACAGAGCGCAGCAAAGCAGATAGGGAGCCGCTGAGAAATGCCTTTGTTTTCTTAAGATTACATTACGGTAATACTCCGCTTTCAGGAGCTTCCCTTCCCAGTCGATAGAAGATGCAGCCGATTCGATAGACAGCAGCTCTCATCCCTCATGGCACCGCCTGCCCCAGCATCTTGCTCTGGCTGAGTCTTTGCATTGGCTTCTTTCCAAATCTTGTATCGATTTCAAAGTTCACTGCCTCGCACTCAGTCCTGAATGGCTGTGGCCGGGGCCCCCGCCTGTCCTGCTGCCCTTCCTCCGTCTACACCCCCAGTGAACAGTATTGTCAGAGTCAGCAGAAGATTTGGTAGGGCCTTAGTTCTTGTCTGCAGTCTGTGAGCACCAGGATGTTCAGTACATGTGCCTCCGTGTTATGGGGTTAGCAGCCCATTGTAGCCCTGCTCAGCATGTCTCCCCCACCTGCAAGACACAGCTAAAGAAATCTGCCCAGCTGCTCTGAACTGCGCTGGCTCTTTTGTGGTGGCTGATTTTATGTGGCTGCAGAGTGGCTGCCCAGGACGCTCCATGCACCCTCAGCTGGGTGGTGGGAGCTGGTTCTGCTGATCCCAAAGCTGCTGGCGTGGTGGGGATTTAGTTGGGTTTGGTCCTGCTCTGAGCAGGGGGTTGGACTAGATACCTCCTGAGGTCCCTGCCAACCTGGATATTCTGTGATTCTCTGACTCCTGGGGAATAGGCGCTCACCTGCCATGCAGAAGGTGGTTGGGTTTGCAGGAATGGCTGACCTCCGCCGAGGCCCAGTGGTTTTCCAAGGGGAGGAGCCTGTTTGGGGCTTTAAGCCTTGCTGTGATTGGCTGGACTATGCCCAGGGTACATGGGATGCTTTGGCATCAAAACGTGAGACGGGTCAGTGGCCAGGGCTGGGTTAAGGCAATGTGGGGCCCTGGGCACCACACCACATGGCCCCCCTTGTGGCTCAGCCCCGGTGCCAACCCTTGTTCCATGGCCCTGTGTCCCTGAGTTCACGTACCGGGGTGTCCTCTCTTTGGGAACCTGTGACCAGCAATAGTGACCGACGTATCTTTACTTAGCAGTTGGGAAAAGTATCAGAGCATATTGGGTTTTAAAACAATGAAGAGTCTCCAGGCACGTTGCAAATAATCGAACAGGCTCCCTCCTAGGGTGATCAGACAGTAAATGTGAAAAATTGGGACCGGGGGTGGGGGGTAATAGGAGCTTATATAAGAAAAAGACCCAAAAATTGGGACTGTCCTTATAAAATCGGGACATCTGGTCACCCTACTCCCTAAAGGGTCAGTGAGGTCGGCTTTCTTCTAAAATGGGTTCATTCCGCTCCCCAGCCCAGCTCCTCCTGTGAGTCCGTGTGACTCTCACTCTGGTTCTCCACGTGAGCCACCCTTTACAGGCTGGGCTGGGTGCTGCCCAAGGAGAGGGGACTAGACCCCTGTAGCTCCTTGGTCTGGCCCTGGGCTCTTAACAGCCATTCAGGATAAGCTGGTTAGTGACCGTTAGTAACATCCTCCTATTTCACCAGGTGTGAATGTTCTGCTGCCCCAGGGTGGAATCATAGAATATTAGGGCTGGAAGGGACCTCTGGAGGTATCTAGTCCAACCCCCGGCTCGAAACAGGACCAATCCCCAACTAAATCATCCCAGCCAGGGCTTTGTCAAGCCTGACCTTAAAAACCTCTAAGGAAGGAGATTCCACCACCTCCCTAGGTAACCCATTCCAGTGCTTCACGACCCTCCTGGCGAAAATGTTTTTCCCAATATCCAAACTAAACCTTCCCAACTGCAACTTGAGACCATTACTCCTTGTTCTGTCATCTGGTACCACTGAGAACAGTCTAGATCCATCCTCTTTAGAACCCCCTTTCAGGTAGTTGAAAGCAGCTATCAAATCTCCCCTCAGTCTTCTCTTCTGTAGACTAAACAATCCCACTTCTCTCAGCCTCTCTTCATAAGTCATATGCTCCAGCCCCCTAATCATTTTTGTTGCCCTTCTCTGGACTCTTTCCAATTTTTCCACATCCTTCTTGTAGTGTGGGGACCAAAACTGGACACAGTACTCCAGATGAGGCCTCACCAGTGCCAAATAGAGGGGAATGATCACGTCCCTTGATCTGCTGGCAATGCCCCTACTAATACAGCCCAATATGCCATTGACCTTCTTGGCAATGAGGGCACACTGTTGACTCATATCCAGCTTCTCTTCCACTGTAATCCCTAGGTCCTTTTCTGCAGAACTTCTGCCTAGCCATTCGGTCCCTAGTCTGTAGCAGTGCATGGGATTCTTCCATCCTAAGTGCAGGACTCTGCATTTCTCCTTGTTGAACCTCATCAAATTTCTTTTGGCCCAATCCTCTAATTTGTCTAGGTCCCTCTGTATCCTATCCCTATCCTCCAGTGTATCTACCACTCCTCCCAGTTTAGTGTCATCTGCAAACTTGCTGAGGGTGCAGTCCACACCATCCTCCAGATATTGAATAAAACCTGGACCGACCCTTGGGGCACTCTGCTTGATACCAGCTGCCAACTAGACATGGAGCCATGGATCACTACATGGATCACTACCAGCCAGCTTTCTATCTACCCTATGGTCCATTCATCCAGCCCATACTTCTTTACTTGCTGGCAAGAATATTGTGGGAGACTGTGATGGAGTAGGAATACTGTGTGTGTGCCTCAGTTTCCCCTATGCATTTCTTGAGTGTCTATGTGAAGGGATAAGGATGTGTATTTGATGCAAAGCAGAGACAGTGGAAGCAAGTATCCGATGCCCTCCCCCCTCTCTGCAGGTGTCCATACCTGAAGCTGTAATCTGACTCCCAAGTGGGGGAGGGAGGTCACCTGACCTGGCTGAGCCTGACCTGGGGGAGGAGGGGCTGGAGAGAGGCAGTTTGGAGTCTGCAGCTGGCTGGAGAGAGGAAGTTGAAGTCTGAAGCTGGCTGGGCAAAAGGGAGGCAGGCCCGGGCAGGGTCTCGCCTCCCTGGCCCCCCGAAATGGATACAGCTCAGGGGTCACGTTCTCTGTATGGTCTGTGTTAGACCAGGTACCTGTTATCGAATTATCCTCTGTTTTACTGTCTGGCTGAGAGTCATGTCTGACTGTGGAGTGGGGTGCAGAATCCATGGGCTCCCCCAGGACCCCACCCGGGCGGGCTCGCTGGGGGAAGCGCACGGAGGGGCAGAAGGTGCTGAATGCTCTGAGGTCAGACCCAGGAAGGTTGAAGCGGGTACCTGTGAAGCTCCTAGCCTTGGAGACAGGCTGTGTACGGAGAGGGGACACTTCCCCTGGAGTCCTGACTGGCTTCATAGGGAGCAAGTTCCAGACCCTCACCCATGGCAGTCCGTGACAGAGACCGTATCAAAAGCTTTGCTAAAGTCAAGGAATAGCACATCCACTGCTTTCCCCTCATCCACAGAGCCAGTTATCTCATCATACAAGGCAATTAGGTTAGTCAGGCATGATTTGCCCTTGGTGAATCCATGCTGACTGTTCCTGATCACTTTCCTCTCCTCTAAGTGCTTCGGGATTGATTCCTTGAGGACCTACTCCATGATTTTTCCAGGCACTGAGGTGAGGCTGACTGGCCTGTAGTTCCCTGGATCCTCCTTCTTCCCTTTTTAAAATATGGGCACTAGATTAGCCTTCTTCCAGTCATCCGGGACCTCCCCCGATCACCATGAGTTTTCAGAGATAATGGCCAATGACTCTGCAATCACATCTGCCAACTCCTGTAGCACCCTGGGATGCAGCGCATCCAGCCCCATGGACTTGTGCTCGTCCAGCTTTTCTAAACAGTCCTGAACCACTTCTTTCTCCACAGAGGGCTGGTCACCTCCTCCCCATGCTGTGCTGCCCAGTGCAGGAGTCTGGGAACTGACCTTGTTCGTGAAGACAGAGGCAAAAAAAGCATTGAGTACATTTGCTTTTTCCACATCCTCTGTCACTACTTGCCTCCCTCTTTCAGTAAGGGCCCCACACTTTCCTTGACTTTTTTCTTGTTTCTAACATACCTAAAGAAACCCTTCTTGTTACCCTTAACATCCCTTGCTAGCTGCAACTCCAAGTGTGATTTAGCCTTCCTGATTTCACTCCTGCATGCCTGAGCATATCCATCCCTGTATATAGGACAGACAACCACCCTGCGGACAGGTCCTGATTCAGTGGTGATAATACCAAAGAGCACCCTCACGTCTGGCACAGGTCCAGCTAGTCGGAACGTTTACAGTTTTCCATCGGAATGTGAAGTTTTGTCAAAATCAGACCATTTCACAGAAACATGTTGAGTCTGGGAAAAAGTTTAATGGAAAAGCACTGAATAAATCACTTCAAGTTTCTTGCTCCACTTTGATGATGTGGAAACATTTAATTTTGTTAACATTGAAACAAATATCTTTGTTTTGATAAGATAGAACATTTTGTTTCAGGTATATGAGTCATTTCTCTTTGTTTTGACTTTTCTATTGCATTGTAACATTAATGATATATTTAATATGTACTTTGTTATGTTGATCCTACAGAATCGACATTTAACATGCTGATGTTTCCAAATCACAATGTTTCAGAGTTTACTTGTTCTGATTTGGAATGAAATATCAGAAATTCCACCACAGAACAGCATTGTGTGAGGGATTCCAGCGACAGATTTACCCCTTTGCACAGGCTGAATGTCCAGCGGTGCAGTTCGATATGTGAAGGTAGCCGCTCAGTAGCCCAGGGACCTGGGGCTTCCATTTTATACAAAGATCTGACTTTAAAAGAGAAAAAGAGCAAAGTGCAGAGATTAGGGTAGCACAGAACCATGACACTCCTGGTTTTGCCTTTCGGAGCTCGCTAACACATGTTAGTGGCCAGCGGGGCTTAAAGCAAAGTAGACCAAAGCAACTGCAGGAAAAAAGGAAAACGAGAGTTCCCTGAATTTATTTGGAAGCAAAGGAATGAGACTGGTTCCTTGTTCTCCTAGAGAGGGGTTAGTCTGAGATCAGGGACTAAACCGTGGACTAGAGGCCTAATGACTAAAGGCCTGGGTCCAAGGACACTTTGAGCCCTGTTTGCAGGTGGTAAGTGACCGAGGCCCATACACTTGGTGTTCCTGGTGCCTATAGGTTTGAAAGGTTGTCTGGGAAACTGAGAAAGGGGCAGTGTTGCACTTCCTGGTTTGCGGGATTGGTGTCCTTCCTGGAGAGTCCCAGTGAGTGAGCCCTGCTTGTGTGCTTCCTCCACACTGCTGTTACTGACATGATTTCCCGACATAGAGGAGAGAGAAGACCCCCCTCTGACAGATCTGATTAGCACTTTGTTTAAAAGTAAGTGTCCATCTGTGTGGATCTCAATGGGGAAGTGAGGGTGTTGGTTGTAGGGAAGGGTGTTGGTTGTAGGACAGTGGGGAAGGTGTTGGTTGTAGGGCAGTGAGGAGGATGTTGGTTGTAGGGCAGTGTGTTGGTTGTAGGTCAGTGGGGGAAGGTGTTGGTTGTAGGACAGTGGGGAGGGTGTTTGTTGGTTTTAGGGCAGTGTGGAGGGTGTTGGTTGTAGGACAGTGGGAAGGGTGTTTGTTGTAGAGCAGGATGTTGGTTTTAGAGCAGTGTGGAAGGTGTTGGGTGTTTGTTGTAGGGCAGGGTGTTGGTTGTAGGGAAGGTGTTGGTTGTAGGGCAGTGGGAGGGTGTTGGTTGTAGGGCAGGGTATTGGTTGTAAGGCAGTGGGAAGAGTGTTGGTTATGGGAGGTTGTTGGTTGTAGGGAACTGGGGAGGGTGTTGGTTGGAGGGCAGTGGGAGGGTGTTGGTTGGAGGGCAGTGGGAGGGTGTTGGTTGTAGGTCAGTGGGGGAAGGTGTTGGTTGTAGGACAGTGGGGAGGGTGTTTGTTGGTTTTAGGGCAGTGTGGAGGGTGTTGGTTGTAGGACAGTGGGAAGGGTATTTGTTGTAGAGCAGGATGTTGGTTTTAGAGCAGTGTGGAAGGTGTTGGGTGTTTGTTGTAGGGCAGGGTGTTGGTTGTAGGGAAGGTGTTGGTTGTAGGGCAGTGGGAGGGTGTTCTTGTAGGGCAGTGGGGAGGGTGTTGGTTGTAGGGCAGTGGGAGGGTGTTGGTTGTAGGGCAGGGTATTGGTTGTAAGGCAGTGGGAAGAGTGTTGGTTATGGGAGGTTGTTGGTTGTAGGGAAGTGGGGAGGGTGTTGGTTGGAGGGCAGTGGGAGGGTGTTGGTTGGAGGGCAGTGGGAGGGTGTTGGTTGGAGGGCAGTGGGGAAGGTGTTGGTTATAGGGCAGTGGGAGGGTTTTGGTTGTAGGGCAGTGGGGAGGTTGTTGGTTGTAGGGGAGGGTGTGGGTTGTAGGGCAGTGGGAGGGTGTGGGTTGTAGGGCACTGGGGAGGGTGTTGGTTGTAGGACAGTGGGGAAGGTGTTGGTTGTAGGGTAGTGGGGAGGTTGTTGTTTGTAGGGGAGGGTGTTGGTTGTAGGGTAGTGGGGAGGTTGTTGTTTGTAGGGGAGGGTGTCGGTTGTAGGGCAGTGGGAGGGTTTTGATTGTAGGGCAGTGGGGAGGTTGTTGGTTGTAGGGGAGGGTGTTGGTTGTAGGGCAGTGGGAGGGTTTTGATTGTAGGGCAGTGGGGAGGTTGTTGGTTGTAGGGGAGGGTGTTGGTTGTAGGGCAGTGGGAGGGTGTTGGTTGTAGGGCAGTGGGAGGGTTTTGATTGTAGGGCAGTGGGGAGGTTGTTGGTTGTAGGGGAGGGTGTTGGTTGTAGGGCAGTGGGGAGGGTGTTGGTTGTATGTTGCCTGTATGTTGCCATGGACTGTTGGCTAGAAGAGCTCAGGGGTTTGTTTCCAAATTCTGAAGCGTGACCCCGATGCTCTGGGCAGAGCTGTCCTTGGAGCTGCTTGGCAGCTGGTATTCCTGGCGGTTCAGTTGCTGCCCTCTTAGACTCTTCTTTTGTGGCCAAATAAAGATGAAGCTCTTATTGGGGAAAGTTCTTTGAATCTCGGTGCCCCACCCTGCACACTAGAGTCACGGCCAAGTGTCATCCTCTTTTCCCAGGACCTCCAGCCGTAGGCGATGCTTCCCCAAGCAGCCCTGGGCAGGCTCCGTGAGTGATATTGACATTGGGTGGCTAGTGGCTTGTTGTAGCGGGATGAAGTTCTCCAGGTGTTTGTAGAGGTCTGGCCTTGTCCTCGGGCACCCGCTACCTTGGCCTGGTTTTAGACAGTGTCAGTCCAAGGCAGGTGTACAGAATGATGCTCCCCTTGTGCCACTCCTCCTGACAGGCCTGCTGTCCCCTCCCGGGGGAAAGCCTTCACCCGGGTAGCAGCACACAGCCCTGTACCGGTGCCTCCTCCTTCCTGGGGAGGCCAGCCTGCCACTATTCTTCCCAAATGCTTTCCATGCCGGTGTTAAGCCAGAGCAAGAGAAGAGAGTCCTGTAGTGCTTAAAGCTGGCAGCAATTCTAGATCCCGCATGGCATCTTCGGGAGCAGGGAATTGGCTGGGTGTATGTGCCGCTACCTGATGTGCCAGTCAGAGAAGTCATCATCTTCTCTGGCCACTAGGCTAATCTGCAAGTGCACCCCTATTTCGTTTACCTAAACTGATGAGCATTATGCGACAGTCAGAATGGGAACAGAAGTCTTGGAGGAGGCCCTGGGTCGTAGTCTCATCTCAACACATGGTGAGTTATGCATATAAATCCTGATTTCTGACGAGGAAAGTAGGTGTCTTATTGATGGCATATGATCTTGTTCTCTGCAAGCTGGCGTTATATTAACATAACATAATTAAGAAAATGACACCATATTTTCTTGTTCAGATAAATTCATATGAAGAGCAGTTGGTGGCATAGAGGGGGGCATTGTAGTGCACATAGGTTATACACATCGGACAGGAATAGCAGTCAGTCACTGCACACTTGAATATGTTTCTAGATCTGAGCTACCTTCCACACGAGAGTAAGCAAACTGCTTGGAACATCTGAGTAGTTAAAGGGTCTACCATCAAATGCTGACCCTGCCTCCTGACCATTTGGGCCCTGCCCCTTGTTCCCATATGACCCACACTTTCGGGGCAGAGGTTGGTGTGTGTCTGGACACAAGGGGTGGCACGTGACTCCTCTAAGAACTTCTCCTTGTTGCCCTCTGCCAGTGGGAGTGGATTTCAGCCCCATAGGACTGCCCCCAAAAGTGGATTTGATAGTCAAGGCAAGTGCTGGGGTGAGGGTGACCCATCTAGTAGAGGGTTGTGTGACCCTCCTAAGAACTCCTCTCATTGCCTTCAACAATCAGAGTGGGGTTTAGCCTCCTAGTCCCTCCCTAAAGGGAAATGCATACCAATGAAAATAGGTATAGGCTAGAAATGCCGACCTCTTGAGCTTACTGGTTGGCTGGTTCTCATTCTCTGGCATGACAGTTTGAAAGTCTCCACTAGGGAGTCTCTTTTCCCCCCTCTCCTCATCACCTCTCTAGTCTTTAAAAAAAAAGTCCAATGACCTTGGGATATTGCTTTTTGCAGCTGTCTCTTTCTCCCCCACACCCTGAAGATACAATTGCCGACCACCACTGGTCTCCCCACAGCTGATGTGTTCCCCTTTTACCCGTGCCCCTTTCCATGACTAGTCAGAACTGCTGGGAACCAAAACCACCCTATGGAAAACAGATATTTCCGAACATCAGCCACAAGAGCTTGTGCCTTGTGGGCGGTTTCCAGTGGCCCATTCCTTCAGAGCCCCGGAAGAGACGCTGCCCGTCCGTTTTCTGAACAAAACATGGGGTTTTTCCTAAATCATTTTTAGGCTTGCTCTGGTGAATTTCAGCTTGAGGTTGCTGTTTCTATACTAAGCAGAGCACACTGCAGTAAAGGCGTATGGTTATTAGTAAGGACAGCATGTACGAAGAGCAGGAACATGTAATATATGTATTCATAGTTCTAAAACAAGCAACCTACCTCCTCTCGCAGTCCAGCAGCAGCCCTTCTGTTAGATGGTTTCTGTGGTAAAAAGAGTCTCCAGGAAAGCTTAGGTTTTGATACTAGCTTCCCGCTTTGTTTCAAACCAACTACACTGTCTGCAGTTAGCAGATGGGGCCACTGGACAGATTGACTCCAGCTCTTAATTAATAGCTAAGTAAGGAATTTATGTAGCCTACCCCAAAGATTCCCTTTTATGATCTCTGGGTGAAAATTAATTTGTCTCCACAACAGGACTGCTTTGGGTTAAAATGGAGATAGAATGAGCTATCTGCATAGCAAACGGAGCCCAAAGACCCTCTGTTTTTTAATTTGGAGATGGTGCTCTTGTTCAGAAAGCTCATGCTCATGTTGATAAACCCAGTGACGGTTGGTGGCTCCTGCAGCTTTTCAGTTTGGGGTTGGACTAGAGGTTATTTTTGAAAATAAATGATGTGTAAATGTTTTGTGATTGGTCGAGTTGCTGGTGAGATTGACCAATAGCATTCTACAAATTCCAGCGATTTAATTTAATGTAACATTCGTCAGCACTCAGCCCCCCTTGTCGGTGGGCGAGCACTCATCCAGCGTACTGACGAATGTTTCTGCAGGTCGACTCATCAGACCTACTTACTGATCATTTTTCCAACCGCCACAAGTCCAAAACCTTCAGACCTGGCGGAGTGTTAAGGAACTTGGGTGGATATTCACCACCACCACTGATCGCAGCATGACCGACGGCAATAGCGTTTCAGTAGGGCGTGGGGAAGCCCAAACTGCCCCAGTTCATTTCACCAGGGTTGAGTGAGCGCTGTTGTTCTCAAGCACATCTCAAACATCCCTGTTTTATACAGTTACGAACTACAGCGGTTCTTTGCTTTATTTTATACTCATGGCTCTTTTATTTACTGCAGATTCTACTGCAAACATGTTCGCTTGTTGTTTCAGTTAGGCTGCCAGACACAAGGGCAGGATTCTCACAAACATTGTTTATTTAAAAGACATACCGTCCCTTGAAAATCCTCTGATCCCTTGTGAATTACAGCCCCATGCAGGCCTTGTATAGAACTACAGCTAGTCGCATACTCTTGTTACCCATCCCTAGCTACAACCCTTCCACTGTCCATCCTTCTTTCCTAAGGCCCTGACCTCTTAGATATGTCACAGTGACCCCATGTCTTTATTTCCATTTCTGAGCTCCGGGCATTTGTCATGTTTGTCATATGCACCCCACCGCTTTACACAGTGCTTGGGATTCGGCCATCCGGAGCTGGGCTCTCTCTGCATGTTGGAGCTTAGCCCTGGGTTTCTTTTTTGGAACTAGATTATTTTAAAACTTTTCATGTCTTCTGGAGTTCCTGGAAAGAATGACTCAGAGCATGTTACAAAATCCTACATTTTAAATACTAATCCGGGCACAACCCCTGCCTGTAGGGACGCTCAGTCAGAGCAGTCATCAAACTTGTTTAGTGATAAAGTTGAAGCCTCCATGAGGCATAGTAGCTTTACGCTGAGAAGTTAAGGGCCCCCAGGGGGGTGATTGCATTGGAAGGCAACCAACCCCTTTTTCAATAGCCCTGGCTAAGCCCCTCCAGTTCCGTGGGGTTGAGTCAGCTCGATTGTACTCGAGTAGGTGTCTCAAATCTCCATGTTTTATAAAGCTTTTGATTTAACACTTCAAAAAAAAATCTACTACCTGCATTTCAGCTTTTTTGCTGTAAATTGGTCTTTTTTTCCCCCAATAGCAGGGGTCACAGAAGTATTTTATTTAAAAGTCATACAGCCCTTGAAAACAAAGCAAGATGTCACATGAAACCCTTCATTTTATTTAAGGACTAAACAGACCTTGTCAATTACAGAAACAGATATTCACAAAAGCCTTCTCAAGAGGTATTTTTTTACTAACAGATGTCAGTTTAATTATATTTTATCTCCTGTTTGTCCCCTCACCAGTCTCTAACTTAATCATTTTACATTTCATATAGTCTTTTCCCTCAGCAGGATTCTGTTACTTTTTGTGCAGATCAGGTGATCAATATAATCTATTAAGCGGGTATGCTTCGATTTGGTAATTTTGTTTTTGAACACTGTTAGGGTCATGAATGCTTTGCACAGCATTTTCTTGGGTTACGCACAGATACTACATTGCATAAGCTCTGGCAATATCCACATTTAATAAGCTTTCTAAACATGGATCAGCACACAGGATCTGAAGCCTGCAGTTTATATCCTCTGAAGGCCAATTCACACAGTCATGGTGCTGCTGGCCTGGCACATCTATAACACAACATTCACAACCTCCAAAAATCTTCTCCCTGAGACAGTGATTAAGGACAGCATGAACAGAAACAAGCACATTAGACCACATACCTCTTTTCCGCTCGCAACATGGCACTTGCTCAGTTACTTCTATGCCAACGGTAGTCCTTAAATTCACATAGCCACAGTGTTCTTCACACTTGGCGTCCACTTGAACAATTTGCCTCAGTGTTGAGCAAACACCAATTGTTCCAGATTCATCATCACTCTATGATGCACCTGATTTTAGGTCCTTTGTCTTCTCTAGAAAGGTGTCATTGAGCTTTTGAGAGATCTTCAGAAAAGAAGGAGCGGTAAATCCCCTGGCTTAGATTTATGTAACCCTGGTCAGTTCCTGCTCCGTTACAACCCTTGACCTCCACGTTTTGTACTCTGTCTGTGCAATGTCTTCACGGTTCCCCTTGTCCAACTCCGATGAACCATGGTTGCCTTCTTCCATGGGTTCGGGTGTTGGGCGAGGATCATGCTGATCAGTCTGACTGACGATTGCTCTCAGGTTACAGCATCTCTAGCAATGGCTGGGCCAAGGGACTCCCCATGGCTGCTCCCTCCTTCTCAAACGGGTATTGTGCGGTACTTTCTTGGCAGACAGCTGAGGACGCTCAGAGCTATAAAGCGTTCTGCAGTGCTCATTTCAGTGGGGAAGGTGGACATCTTTCCTCTCCGTGTTTCCATGGTTTCTGAAAACACTTTTGAAATGCGATGGCCTTTTCCAGCCAGTGGGGGTCTTTCAGTGATGCCAGCCAGCCCACCATTACACTTCCAGCGGTTTCCAGCCTACATTCTTGAACTAGACTTGTTCTGTTTGGTATACATGTCAAGGAGGTCCTACAGGGTGAAATCTACTCTAGTTGGCTCTTAGAAGAGTCACAAGAACGTCTTTTGGATGGGTCACCCCCACCCCAGAACTTACCCTGATTGCGCAAACCCATTCTGTGGGACTGAAACCCATTCTGATTGGTAGAGGGTAGCAGGGGATAGTTTTTAGAGGGCTTACGTGCCAACCCTTGCTTCCAGTCACATGACAACTTCTACCCTGGAAGTAATACACCAGGAGAAGGGCCTTATGGGGTCAGGGGGCTGGGTCAATGTTTGGATGATAGTAGACCATTTAACTACACATTTGCTTTCTCTTTCTGTGCAAGCTGATATTTTTTTGAGGGTTAGTCTTCTGTCCATACCTAGATATACAAGCACTTGGACCGGGACAGTCTAATTTGTTTATATAAGAACATAAGAACGGCCAGACTGGGTCAGACCTAAGGCTCATCAAGGCCAGGATGCTGTCTACCGACAGTGGCCAGTGCCAGATGCCCCAAAGGGAATGAACAGAACATGGAATCATCAAGTGATCCATCCCCTGTCACCCAATCCCAGTTTCTGGCAAACAGAGGCTAGGGACCCCATCTCTGCCCATCTTGGCTAATAGCCATCGATGGACCAAACTTCCATGAATCTATCTATCTCCCTTTTGAATCCCATTATAGTATTGGCCTTCACAACACTCTCTGGCAAGGAGTTCCAGAGGATGACAGTGCATTGAGTGAAAAAATACTTTCTTGTGTTTGTTTTGCACTGGCTACCTATTGATTTCATTTGGTGTCCCCTTGTTCTTGTATTATGAGAAGCAGTATATAAAACTTCCTTATTTACTTTCTCTATACACTCATGATTTTATAGACTTCTATCATATCCCCCCTTACTTGCCTCTTTTCCAAGCTGAAAAGTCCCAGTGTTATTAATCTCGCCTCATATGGAAGTTGTTCTATAGCCCTAATCATTTTTGTTGTCCTTTTCTGAAACTTTTCCAGTTCCAATGTATCTGGGAGCGACCACATCTTAATGCAGTGTTCAAGGTGTGGGTATACCATGGATTTATATAGAGGCAATATGATATTTTCTGCCTTATTCTCTATCCCTTTCTTAATGTGTCCCAACATTCTGTTTGCTTTTTTGACTGCCACTGCACATTGAGTGGATGTTTTCAGAGAACTATCTTCAATGACGCCAAGATCTCTATCTTGGGTGGTAACAGCTAATTTAGATCCCAATATTGTAAATATATAGTTGGGATTATGCTTTCCAATGTGCATTACTTTGCATTTATCAACATTGAATTTCATCTGTCACCCAGTTTTGTGAGATGTTTTTGTAGCTCTTCACGGTCTGCTTTGGACTTAACTATCGTGAGTAGTTTTGTATCATCGACAAATGTTGCCACCTCACTGTTTACCCCCTTTTCCAGATTGTTTATGAATACGTTAAATAGGACTGGGCCCAGTACAGACCCCTGGGGGACACCACTATTTACCTCTCTCCATTCTGAAAACTGACCATTTATTCCTACTCTTTGTTTCCTGTCTTTTAACAAGTGACCAATTCATGAGAGTTTCTTCCCTCTGATCCCATGATTGCTTATTTTGCTTTGGTGAGGGACCTTGTCAAAGGCTTTCTGAAAATCTAAATACACTATAACCACTGGATCCCCCTTGTCCACATGCTTGTTGACCCACTCAAAGAATTCTAGTAGATTGGCGAGGCATGATTTCCCTTTACAAAAACCATGTTGACTATTTTCCAACAAATTATGTTAATCTCTGTGTCTGACAATTTTGTTCTTTACAATAGTTTCAACCAATTTGCCCGGTACTGAAGTCAGGTTTCCTGGCCTGAAGTTGCCAGGGTCACCTCTGGAGCTCTTTTTAAAAATTGGTGTCACATTAGCTATCCTCCAGTCATCTGGTAGAGAAGCTGATTTAAATGATAGGTTACAGATGACAGTTAATAGTCCTGCAATTTCACATTTGAGTTCCTTCAGAACTCTTGGGTGAATCCCATCTGGTTCTGGAGACTTATTACTGTTTAGTTTATCCATTTGTTCCAAAACCTCCTCTAATGACACCTCAGTTTGGTTCCTCAGATCTGTCACCCAAAAAGAATGGCTCAGGTTTGGGAATCTCCCTCACATCCTCAACAGTGAAGAGCGATGCCAAGAATTTATTTAGTTTCTCCGTAATGGCCTTATTGTCCTTGAGGGCTCCTTTAGCATCTCGATCGTCCAGTGGCCCAGTGGTTGTTTAGCAGGCTTCTGATGTATTTTTTTAAAATTGCTATTACTTTTGGAGTCTTTGGCTAGCTGTTCCTCAAATTCTTTTTTAGTCTTTCTAATTATATTTTTACACTTCGTTTGCCAGTGTTTATGCTCCTTTCTATTTTCCTCCCTAGGATTTATCTTCCACTTTTTAAAGGGTGCCTTTTTGCCTCTCACTGCTCCTTTCACTTTGTTGTTTAACCACGGTGGCTCTTTTTTGATTCTCTTACCATTTTTTTTAAAATTAGGGTAAATTTAAGTTGAGCATCTATTACGGTGTCTTTAAAAAGTTTCCACACAGCTTTCAGGGATTTTACCTTTGTTCCAGTTTCTGAAATTAAATGCTACAGTGTGGAGCCACTGTGGAGTTTTCCTCACCACAGGGATGTTAACTTTAATTATATTATGGTCACTATTATCAAGTGGTCCAGCTACATTCCCCTCTTGGACCAGATCCTGTGCTCCATTTAGGACTAAATCAAGAATTGTCTCTCCCCTGGTGGGCTCCAGGACTAGCTGCTCCAAGAAGGTGTCAAGAGACTCTGCATCCCGGTCTGAGGTGACATGTGCCCAGTCAATATGTTTTTTTTGGTTTAATATCGCTCTACTCTCCCTGAACATATGAGAGTCCCTATCGCCGTCCTGGTCAGGTGGTCTGTAGTATAGCCTTACTGCTATAGCCTTATTTTTCAAGCATGGAATTAGTATCCCTAGAGATTCTATTGTACAATTTAGTTCAGTTAAGATTTTTACTTCATTTGATTCTACGCTTTCTTTCATATATAGTGCCCCTCCCCCACCAGCACGACCTGTTCTGTCCTTCCGACAGATTTTGTACCCTGGAATTACCATGCCCGATTGATTATCCTCATTCCGCCAGGTTTCTGTGACGCCTATTCTATTAATATCCCCATTTAACACTAGTCATTAATATGGTCATTTCTTGGTGGATAATTGTTGTTATAAAAATTCTTAGACTTGTTCTAGAAATTCATTGGGTTGCTGAGATCACGGCTTCTCTAGCAGCACAGATGGATCATGGGGACCTGCTATTTCAGGAGCTGGGAACAATCAGAATGAGCACCAGGGTCCAGATTCCACCATCATCTGAATCCATGCCATGAAAGTCCATGCAATTGATCGGTCTTCGCTGTGGAGTAATGGAAAGTAGAATTTGACCCCTCCTCTTTAAAATGTGAATGATGAAATAGGCAATTTCCTCCGGAGTTAGCATGCCTAGAAACGCCAAGTCTTGGTGCTCAGATAATGGGTGGTGAGGAACAGCTGTACTTGAGAGAACAAATACTTTCTGAAAGCAAAATGTATTTCAGTGTAGCAGAATAATGAAACATTCCAAATGATAACCGACCTGCTTATTTCTAAATCTGGAGGCAGGATGTGGGTGATAGGAGCGGATGTAGCACGGCTGTGAAGTAATGAGCGATACAGATTTTAATAACTATTTGAAATTTTCTGGATAGTTTTGAGAAATGTATTAAGCACTAGCAACTGGCAGACTAAGAAAGGGTTGGTCTGGATAAGCCTTGTGAAGTCCAGCTAGTCAGCCAAACCTTTCGGGCCTAATGAGCTGTAGTGTCAGTCAGTTTCAAAGTTTTTATTCAATTAAGAACCTTCCTGAGAGAAATAGAGTGAAATAACAGAGACCTGCTTTGCTGAGCCAGACCTGCCCTTTGTAGAGAAAGTAAAAGTGGAAAGATTCTATTCTGCAGAGCCTGGTCTCGTATGGCTGACGCTCCCTGTTCTGCCATGTCAAGTTTTAGTCTTGTTCCTTTGTCACTGACCATTCCCTGTGGAGAAGAGACCTGAAATGGAAGGGAGCTAAGATATTCCTGGGCTAAACGCTTGTTCTTTGGACACCTGTAAGACTGGCCTGTTCTCCCGAACATAGTAGGGCGAGATTGGATGGCTATCCAGGGGGCTGTGTATCCTCCAATTGCATCATTGCAAGTGATTTCTTTGACCATAAACCACCCAGGGTCCTTGATTATCTCAAATTAAGGCAGCTCCGCGGCCCCTCTTGGCAGTGCGCTCTGTCTCCCAACTGTTCTTGCACTGGTACAGCTCTTCATTAGATCCAATCACAATGTCTTTATTCTGTCCTGAACATCCAATGAAACTGACCAGTTCCTGCCCTTTCTGTGACACCACTCTGTCTCTTCTCTCTTCCAGTCAGCCTTTTTGTCTGGAATGAACATGGCCAGCTCTCTTTATTTTTCATCATTGTGTAGATCTCACTTTTCAAGCCATTTGTCACTTCTGTTGTTCTCTGAACCCGTTCCAATTTGTCTGCATCTTTTTTTTAAAATGCATTTTCCCAAACTAATTGGAGTGTCTGAATGGTTCCCCTACCAGCCAGACCTCTTGTAAAGAGGGGGAGAGGAGTGATTACCTTGCTTGGTTTGCTTATGATACTACTATTAATAAACTGCAACCCAAGATAGCTTTTGTCGTGTTCCCACACGATTGCCATGACTCATTCAATGTATATCTCCAAACTCATTTTCTGGGATGCTACTGCTTAATGACTTGCCTTCCTTTTAGATTTGTGCATCTGAATATTCCTTCCTCTCTGCAGTGCTCTGTATTTGGTTTATTAAATTTCAAATATAATGAATTTTAGCTCATTATTAGCAGGGAAGTGGCACAGTATTGTGCGTTGTTCTTTTGATGTCTGTTAACTTTGTCCCAAAGTGGGGTGTTCTAACAATAACCATGTCAGGCATGTTCTAGACAGAAAGCTTCATTTCCTGGTGAGGATGAATTATCATGATACTCTCTATCACATGCCCATAATTAATGGAGCAAAGGAAGGGGGTTACTGGTGTGAGAAAGACGTAGGGGATGTCTGCTGTTTGTTTATGGACATAGCTGCTCTAGAAAGGGAAGGAGAACCAAAACCAAAACGAACAAATTAAAAGATCAGGGAGGAATATAAAAATATTGCTCAGGCATGCAGGAGTGAAATCAGAAAGGCCAAATCACACTTGGAGTTGCAGCTAACAGGAGATATTAAAAGTAACAAAAAGGGTTTCTTCAGTTATGTATTCAGCGACAAGAAGAAAGTCAAGGAAAGTGTGGGCCCCTTACTGAATGAGGAAGAAAATCTAGTGACAGAGGATGGGGAGAAAGCAAATGTATTCAATGTTTTTTTTTGCCTCTGTCGTCACGAACTAGGTCAGCTCCCAGACTCCTGCACTGGGCAGCACAGCATGGGGAGGAGGTGACCAGCCCTCTGCGGAGAAAGAAGTGGTTCAGGACTATTTAGAAAAGCCGGACGAGCACAAGTCCATGGGCCGGATGCGCTGCATCCGAGGGTGCTAAAGGAGTTGGCCGATGTGATTGCAGAGCCATTGGCCATCATCTTTGAAAACTCATGGCAGTCAGGAGAGGTCCCGGATGACTGTGAAAAAGCTAATGTAGTGCCCATTTTTAAACAAGGGAAGAAGGAGGATCCAGGGAACTACAGGCCAGTCAGCCTCACCTCAGTGCCTGGAAAAATCATGGAGCAGGGCCTCAAGGAATCCATTTTGAAGCACTTGGAGGAGAGGAAAGTGATCAGGAACAGTCAGCATGGATTCACCAAGGGCAAATCATGCCTGACTAACCTAATTGCCTTCTACGATAAGATAACTGGCTCTGTGGCTGAGGGGAAAGCAGTAGATGTGTTATTCCTTGACTTTAGCAAAGCTTTTGATATGGTCTCTCACAGTATTCTTGCCAGCAAGTTAAAGAAGTATGGGCTGGATGAGTGGACTATAAGGTGGATAGAAAGCTGGATGGATTGTCGGGCTCAAAGGGTAGTGATCAATGGCTCCATGTCTAGTTGGCAGCCGGTATCAACCGGAGTGCCTCAAGGGTCAGTCTTGAGGCTTGTTTTGTTCAATATCTTCATTAATGATCTGGAGGATGGCGTGGATTGCAAGTTTGCAGATGACACTAAACTAGGAGGAGTGGTAGATACACTGGAGGGTAGGGATAGGATACAGGGGGACCAAGACAAATTAGAGGACTGGTCTAAAAGAAATTTGATGAGGTTCAACAAGGAGAAGTGCAGAGTACTGTACTTAGGATGGAAGACTCCCATGCACTGCTACAGACTAGGGACCGAACGGCTAGGCAGCAGTTCTGCAGAAAAGGACCTTGGGATTACAGTGGATGAGAAGCTGGATATGAGTCAACAGTGTGCTCTTGTTGCCAAGAAGGCTAATGGCATTTTGGGCTGTATAAGTAGGGGCACTGCCAGCAGATCGAGGGATGTGATTGTTCCCCTCTATTCGACATTGGTGAGGCCTCATCTGGAGTACTGTGTCCAGTTTGGGGGTCCACACTACAAGAACAATGTGCATAAATTGGAGAGAGTCCAGTGAAGGGCAACAAAAATGATTAGGGGCCTGGAGCACATGACTTATGAGGAGAGGCTGAGAGAACTGGGATTGTTTAGTTTACAGAAGAGAAGAATGAGGCGGGATTTGATTTTGTTCTTTTTTTGTCATGGCTACCAATTTTTCATCAATGGGCAAACAGATAAACACATGCTGGTGCAATTTTGGCAGCTGGATACATTTCCCTAATGGTGTGGTCTCCCATTGATTTATTTTCGGGCAAATAGGAAACATTTCAAGATGGCCAACAGCTGAACAGAACAAAGAGCAAAGCCCCTCCAAGTCACTTGATGTGCAGCATACTTCTCCTCTGGCTCTCATTTTGCGGGATATCTTCCATTTAATTCTCACCTTAATAACATTCTACCCAAAATGTATACCTCTTCACTTTTATTGGTGAAAATTATTTACACAAGACATCATGAATCATGAATCTGAGGTTACATAGAGAGTTATTTGCACTAAAGGAATGTATCCCACAGCGTGCTAATTTCCCTGCAGTCGTGATGCTTATGTGATATTGTCAACCACAAGCATTGGAAAATCATAATTAGGCCTACAAAATAATGACATTTAACAAATAAACAAGTTTGGAGCTCATTTGTATTTGCCTTCAGGTTTCTGTCGCTTCAGGGGGACACTCAAGTTACAGTTTTAAGCTTTTCTCTGCAAACATGAAAACTAGAAATATTATGTTAAATGAAAACTGATTTTTTCATATAATCACGTGACTCAAGAAGTTGGGACTTTAAAGGGCTGGTCTACTCTGCAAAGTTAGGTCAGCTTGACTACATTGCTCAGGGCTGTGAAAAACTGCATGCCCTGTGTGATGTAATTAAGCTGACCTAAGCACCATGATTCTTCCATCAATCTAGGGACCAACTCTTGGAGAGGTAGATCTACTCCGTCCGTTGCTGCAGTATTTATCTACTCTGTTGTGCTACAATGGAGAAGCTGCTGCTGTCCCACTATAGAATTCCTAGGGTAGAGAAACCCTCAGGAAAAACTTCAAATGTTGGAAGACACGTAATAAAATTGTGACAGTTGGGAACTCTCTTTTTGAGGCATCGTTCTGGGCTTTTCTCAGACCTTGCATCCCACATAGAGGCCCTGGTGGGTCGAGAGGTTTGCTGTGCTGTTTTCAGTGACTGCTACCCCTCATTAAGAGTGTTTCAAGTCCTGTGCTCTGCAAGGAGGAATTCATACGATTTGCACATGAGCTGCGGAAGTAAAAGGCCTTTGATTTGTTTGGATTCTAGAAGAAGTCCCACAAGCTTTGGTACAATGCCAGGATTAAAAAGGCTGTTAATTGTGTGCAGTGCTCATCCCGGCAATCCACTGCATTGGACGAGGAAGTCCTCACAGGACTGATTAAAAGGTTGGAGTGAGGGGTGGCAGACCAACTCCCTGAAGGCTGGTGTTGATTTGCTGCGTCGTTGAAAAGACTCTGTGGAGAAAGCGGTTCAGAAATGAACGCAGACATTTAAAATATTCCCAGCTGTGTGCGCACTTGGGAAGCCTGCTGCCTGTGGTAGTGTGCATGCCCCAATGCACAGGGGTAGAGGCAAAGGTGCTGAGGCCAGGCCAGGGAGATGTTCAGTTAACTCCCCTACCCTCTCCAGATGGATGGGATCGGGATGGTGACAACACCCTCTGATGTCACTAGGCCCAACTCCAGTGGATTTCAGTAGGGTCCATCCAAGGAATGAGGGTCGAGACATCTGCTAGCGGAGGGGTTCAACACCTGGTCCAAACCTCGGGTAACTCGGAGTGCCAGAAGAGAATAATCTGTGGGACAATCAAGGGCTCTCTCCTTAGCACGACTTTGACTCTTTCCACATCCATATGAGGAGAGCAGTAATGGGAGGGAACCTTCAATGTAGGAAGCAGCACTGGTGATTACTGAGCTCTGTGGGTCTTTGGAAGGGAATGTGTTGTGGGGTGCAGATGGCAGTGGCGAGAGAGTGGACACAGACGAGTGGGAGTACGATGGGCGAGATTGAACCAGAATAGAGCTGGGAAATACCAGCATGTCAAGGGGTTTGACGGTGGGGTTGAGAATTATGAAGGATGCTGTGAAAACCTATCAGGTATTTAATGGCTGTTAAATTTTAAGACAAGTACGAAGATTTCTCCTCGTGCTGTATGGTCTCCCTGTGGAATTCACTGCTGTAGGAGAGCTGAGAGGCCAGACGGAGGCAGGGTTTCTGCAAGGGATGGGTAAATGTATCACCTTTACTATGAATTCAAGCTGAGATGGAGTAAACGGTATCCCATGGTTCAGGACATACGCAGATGAATTAGGGGGACCTGGAAGGTGTATTCCCAATGGTTATGTGCATGTTCATGTTATTTGTGTTGGTTTCCTTTCCACTTCTTCATCACGTATTGGCTGCTGCTGGAAGTGGGATACCTGATTAGGTGGCCCAGTGATCTGATCTTGAGCAGCAAATCCTGTTTTCCGGGGTTACTGGTATCAATGTGTATCACTCACTGGTAATGCAATCAGAGGAGTCAGCAGCTGCTGTCAGGCTATGGTGATGCAAATCAGAACGATTCCCTCCCTCCACAATCTGTTCTGCTCTTTCAGAGGAAGCTTGGCTTTTCAGCTGATCAATCAGGGGTGCAGAGTGTCAAAGCAGAGCCAAATGTCTGATTGGGGTGATCACACGGAATATGTCTCACCATGGCTGTAGCGTCTGGATTATGAATCTTCCCCCTCTTTTCCCCGGCTTATGTGCCTCGTGCAGCCAGTTAAAGTGACAGAGACGTGTATTGTCCATGCTCTGGTGTTGGGTGGCTCCTTTGGGAGAGGTGATTGGTGAAGAATCACCTGAGGGATGCTGGGTGGATAAAGCTTTGGGGTCAGAAAGAGGGATGGGTCAGCACTTCTCTATATGGACCAGTTCAAGCAGCCCAATCACAGACTCTGAGTTACTTGCGCTAGGGGTCCAAATGGGGGCGTCAAACTCTCTTTTTCTGAACTCCTCTATCTCTGCAGAAACCCCCCCCCCCTCCCCCCCCGAGATGGGAGGCAGGTCCCAGTATTTCCCTTCTCACTGACCGGAGGCCGTATTACCAGTAGGCAGGGCAAGCCATGTCTCAGCTCCCAGAGCCAGAAGTGAACAGGCCTGTAGTGGACGAGAAGACGGGGGATGACTGGTCCTGAAGGGGTGCTGGGGGTCTGGTCTCCACTCAAGGAAATACCTGGTGTTAGAAAGTGAAGACTGAGTTTTAAACACTGAATTCGTTGAGGTCTCCACATGCAGGTCCCCACCCCAGTCTTCCCCTGTCCTATGCCCACAGCTCAGGTAGGTTTCCCTGGACAAGTTTGCTCCAAGTATCAACCTTCCCTGAGCTCTGCCAGTCTCCTAAGCCACAGAGCCCAGGGGATGGTTCAGGGACCTCCCACCTGCTTTGTGCTGATGGAGCCAGGCCCAGGGCTGTAGCCTCTTCTGTCTCCGGTAATGGGGCTTCCAGGCAGGTAGCACGTCATGGAGGCCTTGCCAGCTGCAAGGCTTTGCAGGGACCATGCGTCACACCAGGGAGACCCCGTGACATTCAGCAGGGCCAGCAGCAGGCCCGCCCATATCGCCTGGCGCTCACACTCGTGCTGGTATGGGAAGAACAAGGGCTGTCTGGGGGCAGGTTGCTGCAGTCACCAAGCGTAGGGGGAACCCCCTTCCACAGGGCATCCCGTTGCTGAGGGGGAAGCCGCCTCTCAACAGTTAACCACGTCAAGTCCTCTGCTACTCTCATAGCATCCTGCCTACGGGCTGAGCCTGGGAATGGTATCCCGCCTCCCAGGGCGTCGTTCCCTCTCCTGTGGAGACTGGGTTGGGAAGAAGGACGGCCGGGCGTGGGAGTGTGTGGGGAGCGTGGCCCAGGACTACAGCCCAGCAATGCCCCAAGGGAGCCGTAAGTTGCCCCATGCCGCCGCAGTGTCTTCCCTGTCTAAATGACCTAGGGCCTGCGATTCTGACCAGCAAGACGCTGTTGTTATGTCGGGGTGTAACGGCTAGAGTGGAAAATGTCTTGGGGTCTGCGCTGTGAACTGGACCAGCTTCGGTCTTGACTGGCACTCTAATGAAAACCAGGCCAGAACTCCACTTCCTCACCGTGCTGAAATCCTCAGCCTCAACTTTGCATTAATGAAGCTGCATTGGGGGGCTTTTTCCTTGAGAGAGAGAGAGAAAAAAGAAACAAGAAACGTTAGCGGCCTCACCAAGCCGGCGTGCTTCTTAGTAGGTACACAGAGCTCAGGATCCCTGAACAATAGACACGCTCTTGTTCTGCTCTTCAGAATGAATAATGCAGCTGCGCCCCAGCGCTCAGAACCAGCTCTCCTTCCCGGTGTGGGAGGAACGGTCCCCTAACGAGGTGCTCGGGGGGGACGAAGGAAGTGCTAGCACTGCTCATTGCCACAGGGAAGTGGGGGAAGTAGTGGTTTCTCTTCCCCTTATGGCTTAGACCATAAATATGTGTGTGTCTGCCTGGGATAGTATCATCACGGTGAGGCTCACTGCACACTGAGCGTGCGTGTGTATGTTTTGGGTTACAGCAAAATTAGCAGACAAAAGATGCACGAGTAGCGGGGGTTTAAACTTGCAAATTACACCGAGGATTACAAATAAATTAGGGAAATTGAGTTGCTCATGGAGCAGATGAACTGTGAAAAGAGAAATCAACTGCTACAGCACCACAAGCCCTCCTGCTCCGGCACATCTTCTCCCAGAGAGAGGGACAGAGGAGAGACGTGGGGAAGGGATGCTCAGAGTAATAGGCTGACATTAGAACGATCCAAAAGAGAGCCCTCTTCTTCATCTGTTGTCTAAGAAGGTGTCCTGAAAAGACACCTGAAATCTGCAGTAGAAACTCTCAGGCTGGGTTCCTGGAGAGTATTTCTGGAACTGCATCAGTGTGGAGTCTGTAACAACTGGGAATGAAAAACAAGGGACTGACTGCTCTTGTCTTGAGCATGAATCCAGTTACACTGGTGAGGAGTGGGCCGGCAAGTGACCAGAGTCCTTCCCCATGAAGAAGCAAGGGGTGGGAAGTGAACCAGCCAACTCCCCTGAAGAGCAAGGAGCTGGCCAGGTAGCAGCCCGGCGGGAAGGCTAAGGTGAGGGAGGAGACAACCGCTAGGCTCTTGCAAGTTAAGAGTGGTTGGAGGTGAGAGAGAACGAACGAGCTCGCGGCTGAGGTGGTGAGATGGCTGAACCAGCCTGGGAGAGCCAGGTTCGTGTATCCACAATGAAACCAAAGAATCCTATAAAAGGCTTACCCGTCACCGGGACAAGCCCCCTTTCCTCATAACAATTAGACATGAGGGTAACTTGCTTGGCTTTGGTGCAGTTAATCCCGGTTTGCACCAGTGTAAGCGAGAGTAGAATCAGCACCTGGTTGCACCTATTCGTAGATTCATAGATCAGAAGAGGTCGTTGGGATCACCTGATTTGACCTCCAGCATAGCACAGGCCAGAGACTTCTGCTTCCAGCCCAGATCTTGTGCTTGAGTCTGAGCAGATTGTTTACAATGACCTGTGGTCTTGGCTGAGAAACTCCAAGTTATCGTGACTCCACCGTGTACCGTGGGAAGCATTTCCAGGCTCAATTAGCCTCACTGTTAAAATTTTTTATCTTATTTCTGTTCTGAGTTTCAACTTCAACGCTCACCAGCCGGCTCCTTTCTCCCAGAATCAAGGACCCGCCAGTATCAGAAATCCCTTCCCCATGTCTGTTCTTATGGACCACAGTCCCGTCACCTCTGACCTTCTTCTGGATAAACAGAGTCGATTGTGCTTTTTTACTCTCACGCTGAAGCCTGCTTTCCAGCTCTCAGGTCATTCTTGTAGCTCTTTGTGAACTTCTTCCAGTCTGGCAACGTCTTGTGACATGTGGACCCTGGAACGGCATACGGTATTTGGTAATGTCTCACTAGCGTTGCCTCTCCGGAGGTAATACCATCCCAAGGGCATGAGCAAGCTTACAATTATAGTTGGGATTCATTCCATTTTGTGTGTGTGTGTGTGTGTGTATGCGCACACACAATGTAGGGTGACCAGATAGCAAGTGTGAAAAATCAGGACTGGGGGAGGGAACAGTTGGCTACATAAGACAAAGCCTCTGATCTGGGGGCGCCTGGTCCCCCTAGCACAGTGTGTGGCCTCTGATCTGGGGGAGGTTGGGTTATCGCGGGAGAGCCGTGACTTTGCGTCCAGGTCTTGGTGCAGCTGGGTTAATGATTGGTCCTGCGTCTGCCCGCTGCGGGTTCCTACCTGTGGGAATGCGTCGGTGTCTTGTCGAGAGGCATCTTCTCCTGTTGTTGTGGTGGAAGGAAGCTGTCCTACAAAATCACTATTGAAGAAAGAGAGGCATCTCTGGGGCCAGTACCTTGCAGGGCTTTGGAAATCAGTGCAGTGACCTTGAAGAGGACTGTGTGATCAGCCAGTGCAGGGAGTGGGGAATGGGGCGCTGATGCCTTCCTCGGGTCATAGAATCGTAGAATCTCAGGGTAGGAAGGGACCCCAGGAGGTTCCAGTCCAACCCCCTGCTCAAAGCAGGACCAACCCCAACTAAATAAGGTCATCAGGTTTCCTTCCCCGGGGTAGGGATTGCTGGACTTGACGCTGTGGCCTATAGATGTGTGGACCATTGTGGGCAGAGCGGTGTCCGGGAGGACCAGGAGTGACCCCCTGGCTAGACGCAGAAGGAAGGATGTGCATTGTAACCTTATCCTCACAGTCCTGTGTGTAGCCTCATTTTCCCTGTGAAGCTTTATCTCGGTGCTGCGAAATGGCTTTTCCATGATCATGTTCACTCATAAGTCATTTCCTTGTGATTGCCTTGAAACGTGGAGAAAACGAACGTTTAAGTGAAACATCTAAATTAGTTTTGGATGGGCTACATGAGTTGAAACAATAAAGCCTAGAAAGTGAGCAAAACTTACCGTTCCATTACAAATAAGAAAAAAATAAATGGAAAGGCTCATTTTGTGAGAGGAAGTGTATAATTGTAATTCTGTGTGCACATTTGTAAATGAAAACATATGCGACACTTGAGCAGTTCAGTGTAAAAAATGTGTGCTGTATTTGTGTGGCCTGAAATTTTCTAGCACCCATCTCAATCCATGTATCTCGTTTAATTAGGAGACTTAAAAAAATAAATAAATTCTATTGGTTCATAGACCACCTATTTGTAGCACAAATTGAGATCTCACTGACTGCTCCCTTTCTCCTTGCAGCGCCTCTGAATTGAAGCTGAATGTAGGGATGTGCTTTAATGCATAAGTGGTCCATGTCACTGTGAGACCAGAACACAAGAGAGGGAAATCTATTCCAATCACAGAGCTACAGCAAGACCAAAGGACAATTGTAGGCCAGCTTTCGTGTCTTAGAATCAATGAAGTAGATTTTCTATTTCAGCTGAGATAAGGACGGTGCTGGGGGTTTACATGTCCTGGGCTGACACTCAAGAGCTGTGATATGAATGTTATGGCCTTGCTTGTTGAATTTCTGATGTTCAGATGAGTTCTCTAGGACCACCGCTGGGCTCTATTAGAGTGTGATTGCTGTGTATAGAAACATACACATCCCCAGCCTGGCTCAGACCAGAGGTCCATCCGGTCCAGGATCATTTATCTGAAAGTGGCCGGTACCCGATGTCACAGAGCAAGGCGCAAGAAACCCCACAGCTGCTTTTATGGGTTACCTTGCCCCACAGGGAGCTTCCAGCTGACTTCCAGCAGGTAGCGGGCAGCTCAGGCCCCGAAGCCGGAGGGTTTACAGCCTTTATAGATGCTCTTTTTTGTTGTTGTTTTTTAAAGATTTACTGGTCTGGTCCAGATGTTCCTCTTCCCAAGTAAATGCCCATTCCTTTCTGAATTGTAATTCAGATCAGCCAGACAAATGGTCCAAACTTCTTTTCATCAGTGTTCCTAGCTCTTTTGCAAGTCAAATACTAAGAACCCATCACAACTACTTTGGCAAGTCAGGGCTGCATTTTTTAAATGATGTACAGGTAACTCCTTTTAAAAGTGAGATTTCATTGCAAAATGGATCTTAGAAAATTGGTAAGCATCGAAGAAAGGAAATCCCAAACACTTCCCAAAATGACAGTATCCTTAAGGGAAAGACTGACGGTGATGATAAGAATAAAAGGGTTTGACTTAATGTGCAATATTTGGGAATCAAAGCCTTAACCCCTCCTTGTGGTTCCAGATTTGTATTTGAAGGTAAATGTGTGAGCATGTGACTCTGAATTATTTTAATATAATTCTCTACTTTAAGCCATGATGAAAAGTTTGTCCAGAAATTCAGAGCAAAGACCATTTATCTCATTTTGAAAAACAAATATTTTCAGTTTCAGGTACAGTGCATGCTGCGCATTCCGGCCATTTCCTCTTTTCATTCCTGTTGTTACCTGCTAGTTAAGTAGCACCATGGATGGGCAGGGCCCTTCACAAAACAAAACCCCTACTCCAAATCGCCTCCAGGCTAAGAAAGACAAAAGCTAGAGGCAGAGAAGATGTGGGGGGTCAGGTGGGTGGGGTGGGGATAGGGAATGAAGGTCAAGGCACTAAGAGGTTGTTTCCCAACCCACAACACAAGTTCTCCTGCATACACAAGCAACTGGTGCATACTGGAGGGACGGCGATTGTAGAACGTGTGAAAGGGTCATGCTCTCCCTACGCCATGAAGATGCTGCCAATGGGCTCTAAAAGGTACCTCGGGTGAATTGCGGTAGTGCTGGGGCTGCATCAGCGGCACGGGGCACCTTTCAGAGGCTGTCAGCAGGGTCTACACATGGGAGTTAGCATGCAATACTCTACAGTGCTCTCCAGTTTACAGTCCTCTGGTCTGGTGCACACAGCCATGCTGGGTAGATAAGCCTGAAGGCCCAGGACAGAATCCGTGTGGGCTCCCCTGTGGGCAGCAAAGCAGCAGCAAGTGTCTACCAACACCTCACAATTAAGGCTTTTGTCTGGCAATACTGCAGGTCTGGTGTGCATGTCACCTGTCTCAAGAGAGAAGAGAATATGGTGCTCTTGTTACAAGGACTATAAGGAATGGACTTGAGGCTGGAAAGGCCGGCGGGCCTGGGATGGAGGCGATATGATGAGATATTGCACAGACCAATCTGGTGAGACTGCTCCACTCTGCTATTTGCACCTGTGCTTGCTGTGGCTGGAGAGCAATTTGGCGTCTGTCATGTGAGAGGTCTCTAGGGGCACTAGGGGTCCTGTTCGTGGCTGAGAGAGAGACAGCTGAGAAATAATGGACAACGAGAAACGATAAGAGGAAGCAGAACTCCAAACGCAGCTCTTAAATCTGATCTCCGGAGCGCTGGGGAAGTTTGGAAAAGGCAGAGATGAGGGGGAGAGTTGCAGAACTATTTCCAAAGTTTCCATTTCCCACCACTCCACTACTGGGTGTGTGATCTCATGGGGCAGTTTCTTGCAGGAAGCATCTCAAAATGAAGAAGAAAAAAGAAGTTTGATTGGTGACAATTCCAGAAGCTGAACCATGCGAACAGAAACCTCCGCAACTGAAGATAATACAGGATGAGACCAGAAACAGATGAGAGAGAGGTGGGAAAACCCCTCCACCATCGAGCCAAGACCCCAGCCAGGGAAGCTAGTGGGAGAGCATGTGAAGGAGCTTTTCTGTATCTTCCATAGCACCCTCCCTCACTCGCTCCTTTTCACCGGGCTGGGGAGGGTCCCCTTTCGCCTGTGTGTTCCCATTGAAAACCGGACACCTGGCAACCCTAATCCACGTGAAGTCAATGATGCCAGCTCCGGTTTCTATCCTGATCAGCATGACACGTTTTCCTGCTGTGTTTCATTATACCACAGCAGGGGGGGAGGGATAGCTCAGTGGTTTGAGCATTGGCCTGCTAAACCCAGGGTTGTGAGTTCAATCCTTGAGGGGGCCATTTAGGGATCTGGGGCAAAAAATCTGTCAGGGGACAGTACTCGATCCTGCTAGTGTAGGCAGGGGACTGGACTCGATGACCTTCAAGGTCTTTCCAGTTCTAGGAGATTGGTATATCTCCATTTATTTTATTTATTTATTTTTTTTTTAACCATCTGTACGGTGCAACCCGAACCTAAAACGCATGACCTATCCAGGTCACTGCAAAAGAAGAGGCGGGAGTCAGGAGGCCCAGAGAGATGAGGATTGGTCGCCCGAGAGGCCACTGACTCATTAGAGCTTCTTTTAGAAACAGAGATGTTCGGTCTTCAGATTTATTCATTCATAATTAGTGATGTTGCTGCATTAGCCTGAAGGAGTTAATTACCAGATTCTGAGAAAGGGCATCCCAAGACACCGCTCCCAGTAACATTCATAGCCGCAGAGCTGAACGGGGACCCTGCCCCTCATTCCGTGTATGGCAATCCGACAGGACACACGACTGCCTTTGTTTTAATCTGTAAGGAAGAAGATTACGCGTAATGCCCGGCTCTCTGTGTCTCAGCTCTAGAACAGTCTCCTCGAGCCCCATTTATGGAATGTGATGATCCAGAAGAGTCTCCATGCGGGACATGTACCCGCTCTGTGCCCCAAAATTATGAGGTTTGCATTCTCAGACCCTTTGGAGTCCTTGGGCCCAGCTCCCCCCGTCCCAGATGACACACGTCTGAGTAACTTGCTCCAACAAGAGCGGATCAGACAGAATCAACCAACTCAAGAGGGCTAAAAGCCAGATCACACTCAGTCTTCCAGGGATGGTGCTCATGTCTGAATTATCTCGCCAACTCCTTCTGTATCTTTCCAGCATCATGTGTCCCCGTGTGCAGAAATAAATGACATTTCATTAGACCTGCAGCAAGCTGTGTGATGGGGGTCTGTAGTCTGGCTGGTGAAGCCTTCCCCATCTGCGCTCCTCCCCTTCTGGACCGCAGCAGGACTGTTCTGAATTCATTGTGCTTGAAAGAGCCAATAGGCGGAGAGGAGCCGGGGCCCATGGGAAAGGACCCAGCCCTCTCACTGCCTGCCCCGGCGGTGTGGAGGCCTTTTCATGTTTAGCTGTCTGAGGGGCCTGGTCCAGTCCCGTTTTCTCTTCTCCCCTGGCAGCTGTACCCAAGTGGGACGAGCACGGGTGAGAAAGGGCCTGGTGTCCTGCAAGGGCTGCTAGAGTGGAGGGGGAGCCCTTGTGCACGAGGCTTCTGTTCCTGCCGCTCCGCCGCTCCAGATGAGTCCGGGGGAGAGCACCTCGGTCCCCCGCGCCACGGGGCTGTCTGGGCCTCAGGACTGCCCAGCTTGATGTGAGCTGGACTGCGTGGCTAGGAAAGTGCAGACGTGGCTCTTCCATCCATACAGCACGATCCAGTTCCATTCTGCACTTGGAGACAGACACGCAGCGCCTGCCGACGCTCCAGAAAACCCTTTACGAGTCCAGTGGCCCCGTTAACTTTAACTGTCGGGTATTCCTCTATACTCTGCCTTCGCTCTTCTCATTCTCCACACTGCTTTCCTCTCACTGCTTGGATTTCTTCACTGCTCAGATGTCCTAGTTGGCTGTACGCGGCTCTGGTTTGGTGGCTTAGGTTTTTATGCCCCTTCTGCTGCTGTTTCCCTTTGTCCTTCTCTGCAAATGCCAGTTGATTGGCTGCCCAGGCGGGTGCTGTGGGAGGGAGAAAAGCTGGTCTGAGGTCCCCTGGTTGTTTATAGGAGCTGTCGGTAGCCGAACGTCCCTGCACACTGCAGCAGCCTGCTCTTTATAGCGTCTCCGTGACGGCACCGCAGGGTCCCTGTTCTCTGGGCTCTCGATGCAGATTATCCATTTCATAAATGATTCACAGGGAGCTGCTGTGGCTCCCATCAGCCACCCAACCTCCCCCTGCTCTGCCCAGGACATAGGGGATGGACATGAAGAACCTGGCTGGTTAGAGGAGCAGTGTATGGGGGCAGGGTGAGCTTTCTTGCTGCATCTGCCTATGGGCCCAGGTGCCTTCCTAATGCCTCCCCCTCCCCGGTCTATAGATCTTCAGCAGCGGCTGCTGTCGCAGAGACTCAGTGACCACTTTACCCTTGTGACTTCCGTTCTCAGTTTGGGCCTTGCCCTGCTGCCCTCCATGCCCCAAACACACTCCGCTCACAGCCTCAGGCCTGACTTCCTGGGGTCACACCGCTGCAGGGCTAAGCCCTAAGTCATCTGGCTACAAGCTTCTCCATCAGGAAGGGCCTGTTTATCTCCCCAGGATCGTCTCTTTCCTGGGCCTATCACACGGCCGCTCCCCTCCAGCTGAGACCTAGCCCCAATTCCCCTGGGCTGACGTGGCATGCCTGGTCCATGGCATCATAGACTGTCAGGAAAGGGACCTCAGGAGGTTCCCTCTCAAAGCAGGACCAATCCCCAACTAAATCATCCAACAGATCCCTAAAGAGCCCCCCCAAGGATTGAACTCACAACCCTGGGTTTAGCAGGCCACTGAGCTATCCCTGGCCCCCAAGGAACAATGACACCCTGGGCCTGCTCCTCACTGCTCCCCGTTTCCTGGGGCCAGGGGTAGCAGCTTTGGTTCACTGCTGGGTGAAAGTCTCACTTGGATCTGAATTCTGTGCCTGCTGCATCTCGCTTGTGAGCTTCACCGGCACCTCTAGGGACGTGGGGGGAACCTCATTCGCCCTGCTCCCCATTCTGGACCATTCAAATCAGATGGACGAGGCCATAAGAAGTGTTGCAGTAATCGTCGCCACGCTGGGTGGCTTTGCTAGTCTATCTCGTGTTGACATTGGACTGTGAGCTCCCTGGGACCAGAGCTGCATTGTCTCATAGCTTTGTGTGGTGTCTAGCGCACCGTTGGGTGTCGTGAAGTGAACACTCATACATTGTCAGTCTGCAGCAGTGTGCACACGTTGTTCTTGGCCTTATTGATGTTTGTCCTGTTTCTAGCTGTAGTTTTAATGTATTATTATCATTCATCTTAATGTTGCTAGTTTAGCTCTGGATATTGGGAGAAATTCCTATCTCACGGGCTGCTTTCAAAGGCGCTTGTTTGTTTTGTTTTGACTGCGCATCATTTGTGGCACTACGGTGGTAGTAACATGAGAATCGAAACATCGGAACAGCCCAGACAGACTGTCTCGTTATCCTGCCTCTGGCAGTGGTTTCCATTCCATTATTTACCACAGGATTGAACCCCCACCAACCTGCAGCTGTGACTGGGGCCCACACAGACAGGGATTCCCTGAAGCATGAGAGTGCTATCTCTTTTAACTTCTTAATTCGGTTAAGGTTGGCTTGAGCGTTCTTCTATTCATCTCTCTGTGGTACAAATCTTGTTAAGTGGTTGGCCTCAATAATATACATTGTAGTGATGAACGCTCATGGCATATTCTGCATGGATTTTAAAAAACAAGCTATATCATTGCAACTGAACACCAGGTCTTACGCACACTCAAATTACCTTGGGTATAATTATTTTTCATTCAGACGAAAAGATTTTAGTAAGCTCTGTAGTATACTGGTACAAAGAGTCTGAGTCAGAAACTATTGAAACTTCTGCCTTTTCATATGAATCTGAAACACACTCTGTGAAGTACATACGATGCCAGGACGCAGGATCATAATCCAGTGTGGATTGAAGGGAGTTCGGAAGTTGTTATTAAACATCAAAATACGTGTGCCTGTGAAAAAGGTGTGTACTGCAATTGTGATGGACAATCCCGATAGCAGAAAATGCCTATGAAGATGAGATTAAAAAGTAATGTTCGAGTTTTTCAAATGACAGCCGAAAGTTTCATGTAGCCACTCAGCAAAGCCTATTACTGGGTGTTATTACTAATAAAATATGAGAATCAATTATGTCTCATAGATTCACAGATTCTTAAGTCAGAAGGGAGGGACCATTGTGATTATCTAGTTTGATTTCTGCATAGCACAGGTCAGAGAAATCCCCCAAAATAATTCCCAGAGCAGAGCTTTTAAAAAAAACATCCAATCTTGATTTAAACATTGGAGACTCCACCACAACTCTTAGAAAATTGTTCCATTGGTCAAGTACTTACAGCATTAAAAAATGTGTGCCTTGTTTTCAGCTTGAATTTGACAAGCTCTAACTTCCAGATGCTGCATTGTTCCCATGTAGGTAATTATAGACTGTAATCAAATCACCCCTTACCCTCCTCTTTATTAAGCTAAATAATAGAATCATAGAATATCAGGGTTGGAAGGGACCTCAGGAGGTATCTAGTCCAACGCCTTGCTCAAAGCAGGACCAACCCCGATTAAATCATCCCAGCCAGGGCTTTGTCAATCCAGGCCTTAAAAACCTCTAAGTAAGGAGATTCCACCACCTCCCTAGGGAACCCATTCCAGTGCTTCACCACCCTCCTAGTGAAAGAGTTTTTCCTAATATCCAACCTAAACCTTCCTCATTGCAACTTGAGACCATTACTCCTTGTTCTGTCATCTGGTACCACTGAGAACAGTCTAGATCCATCCTCTTTAGAACCCCCTTTCAGATAGTTGAAAGCAGCTATCAAATCCCCCCTCAGTCTTCTCTTCTGTAGACTAAAGAACCCCAGTTCCCTCAGCCTCTCCTTGTAAGTCATGTACCACAGTCACCTAATCATTTTTGTTGCCCTTCTCTGGACTCTTTCCAATTTTTCCACATCTTTCTTATAGTGTGGGGACCAAAACTGGACACAGTACTCCAGATGAGGCCTCACCAATGTCGAATAGAGGGGAACGATCATGTCCTTTGATCTGCTTGCAATGCCCCTAGTTATACAGCCCAAAATGCCATTAGCCTTCTTGGCAACAAGGGCACACTGTTGACTCCTATCCAACTTCTCGTCCACTGTAACCCCTAGATCCTTTTCTGCAGAACTGCTGCCTAGCCATTCAGTCCCTAGTCTGTAGCAGTTCATGGGATTCTTCCATCCTAAGTGCATGACTTTGCACTTGTCCTTGTTGAACCTCATCAGATTTCTTTTGGCCCAATCCTCTTATTTGTCTAGGTCCCTCTGTATCCTATCTCTACCCTCCAGTGTATCTACCACTCCTCCCAGTTTAGTGTCATCTGCAAACTTGCTGAGGGTGCAGTCCACACCATCCTCCAGATCATTAATGAACATATTGAACAAAACTGGCCCCAGGACCAACCCTTGGGGAACTCTACTTGATACCAGCTGCCAACTAGACATGGAGCCATTGATCACTCCCTGTCAAGCCCAATGATCTAGCCAGCTGCCTATCCGTTTTATAGTCCATAGATTAAATAAATGGCTCTCCTTCAGTCTTACAAAACATGCTTTTTAATCCTTATGCATTCTCATGGCTCTTTTCTAAACCCTTTCCAATTTATCAATATCCTTCTTGAATTGTGGGCACCAGAACTGGACACATTATTCTAGCAGCAAATATAGTGCCAAATACAGAGGTAAAACAACTTCTCTACTCCTACTCAAGAATCCACTCTTTATACATCTTATGACTGCACTAGTTCTTTTGGTCCCAGTGTCACATTGGGAGCTCATGTTCAGTTGATTATCCATTACAACCCCTAAATCTTTGTCAGTCATTGTATCCGTAGATAGTCTTCCATTTGGTAAGCATGGTCTATATTCTTTGTTCCTAGATTACATTTAGATATGTTCAATATCCAGTTTACCCAGAGATCCAGATCACTTTGTATCAATGGCCGGCCCTTTTCAGTATTTATCACTCACTTTGTTTTGTTTGTTGTTGTTGTTTTTAATCATCTGTAAATTTTATCACTGTCAATTTTATGTTTTCTTCCAGGTCATTGATGAAAATGTGAGATAGCACAGGGGCAAGAACTGAATTCTGTAGAACTCCACCCCTCAAAAAAAAACACAACCAACAACCAGACCTGCTCAATTATGGTTCTTTGTTTACAATTACAGTAGACTCTCCATTATCCAGGATTGGGTTAGCCAGGATGTGGATTAACCACGATGTCAAAAAAATACGTGTAACTCATAGGGCATGCTCTGGCTTTGTTGCCACCCCAAGCACACACAAAAAACAACCCCACCAGGGTGCAGGGGGCAGCCAGTGAACCAAGCCCTCCTCCCCCTATTTCATATGGATGGTGATTATCCAGGATTTTATTAACCAGGATTATTTTTTTCCCTATCATCCTGGATAATCGAGAGTCTATTGTACATTTTGAGACCTATCGGTTGGCCAGATTTTAATCCATTTAGTGTGTGCCATGGTAATTTTATATTATTCTAGTTTTTGAATCAAAATATGCTTAACAATGCAAATGCTTTACAAAAGTCTAAGTGTATCATATCAACAGTGTAAACTTTATCAACCAAAGTTATCAGTTGAAATCTTATAAAGATAGATATCAAGTTAGTTTGATAGGATCTATTTTCCATAAACCCATATTGATTTGCATTTATTACATTATCTTCCTTTAGCCCATTATTCATTGAGTCCTGTATCAGCCACTCCATTATCTTGTGCAGGATCGATGTCAGGCTGACAGCCTGTAAATTACCTGGATCATCCAGTTTACCTTTTTAAAATATTGGCACCGCATTAGGTCTTCTGGAACTACCCCAGTGTTCCAATACATTGAAAAACAACATGAACAGTCCAAACAGCTCCTCGGCCAGCTCTATTCAAACTCTTGAATGCAAATTTTCTGGACCTGCTGATTTAAAAATATCTGACTTTAGTAACATCTGTGTAACATCTTCCAGCAATACTAGTGGAATGGAATTAGTGTTATCATCAACATATGATGAGACTGCATCATCTGTTTTATTCCCAATTACAGAACAAAAATATTTATTGAATGCTTCTGCCTTTTCTATGCTACTGTTGATAATTCTACCATCTCCACTTTGTAATGGACCAAAATTATAGTCAAGATTTTGTTTTTCATAAAGTATTTTTTAAAAAATTACTTCTTATTGTCCTTGTCTCTTCTGGCCTTAAATTTCTCCTTGTGTCCATTGTTTTCTCTTGTCAGTTTTCTAGAGTTCTTAACGTCTCATTTATATGTATTACTATCTACTTCCCCTTTCTTCCATATATTATAGATAGATAGATCTATCTTTCATTTTTTTTCAGGGTTGCCTTCACTTTCCATCTAAACTAAGTTGCTTTTTTAACCATCACAGCCTCCTTCTTTGGAGTTGTGGCTTTGGGGGCATCTTGTAAGGTCTTTTTTAATTATTCCCAACAATTATTCATATTTCTCTGATTGAATTCTTCCTCCTGACTGATTTGGCTCATGCTTGTTTTCATCTTTGTGAGACTGGCCCTATTAAAGCACCAGGATATATACTACTGATCTGGCCTTTATTCTGCTTGTACATTATAAATGTAATCAAGGCATGACCACTTGTACTCAAACTAATGTTAACTTTTAGTTCTGAGATCAGTTCCTCTTTATCTTGTGGAAGAAAGTCTAAGATGGAACTTCCCTGTGTTGGCTTCAACACTTTCGGAGTTAGGAAATTGTCACCTGTAATGTTTACCAATTCCAAACTTGTTTTTGTTACTGGCAGCATGACACCTGAGCATGTGTCACTCAAATTGAACTCCCCAATTATCACATCTAGGTAAGTGTGTAATGAGGTAGTCATACTGTTACCTAGTGTGATTTGGGGGTCTCTAGCAGTCACCAACTAATACCCCTGTGATGGGTTTGGTCACAGAGATGCCCTTGGGACTGTCAGTGCTGAAATTACCTCTGAGCCCATTTTCCCCTGCCAGCTTGGGACTCCATGTTGAGTCAGACATGCTAGCCTGCTGCAAACACAGACCCAAGTCTGGGCCATGCCCGCAAAGCTCCAGACTTAACTGAAAAGAGCTCAGCAGGTTACCTATCTCGAGCACCCAGATGCCCAGCTCCCAATGGGATCCAAACCCCAAATAAATCTGTTTTCTCTGTATAAAGCATATAGAGGGTAAACTCATCAATTGTCCACTCACTATGACACTGCTAGAGGGAGATGCACAGCTGTTTGCTCCCCCCGATATTAACCACTTGCTCTGGGTTTACTAATAAAAAAGTGATTTTATTCAGTATAAAAAGTAGGATTTAAGTGGTTCCAAGTAATAACAGACAGAACAAAGTAAGTTACCAAGCAAAATAAAACAAAATCACACAAGTCTAAACTTAATGCATTAAAAAAGTGATTAAAGGTAATATCTCGCCCTCAGAGATGTTCCAATAAACTTCTTTCATAGACTAGTGACAAAGAGTCCTGTGGCACCTTAAAGACTAACAAAGCAATTACAGACTAACATGGCTACCTCTCTGATTCCTTTCACAGACTAGACTCCTTCATCGTCTGGGCCCAAACCTTTCCCCTGGCACAGTCCTCGTTAGCTCCAGCAGACATGTTAGCTGGAAAGTAGGAGTTTTCTCATGACTGGAAAAAAATCTTGTCCTTTTTCACCCCCCATCAAGCAGGAATCTTTTGTTTCCCTGGGTCCCCACCCCTCCTTCTAAATGGAAAAGTACCAGATTTTAGATAGATTCCAGTATCATATGACATGGTCACATGTCCTGTGAGACGCCAACCTCCATTCTCCCTGGGCTGGCCCACAAGTACACAGGAAGGTCTGCAAGTAAACAGAGCCACTCACAATCAATTATCTTAGTCAATGGGATCCATCAAGATTCTAAATTACCATTAATGGCCCACACCTTGCATAATTACAATAGGACCTCAGATTATACTTCATATTTCTAGCTTCAGATACAAAAATGATCCATGTGTAAGTGGGGGAATAGTCCCGCTGCTGTGGGGAACTCTCCTGGCTTCTGCACGCCCCCGGTGAAATGGGCCAGCGGAAGGATCTGAGTCCTCACTCCCACTTCCTTTACCCAGAGGCCTCCCTGCCCTTGAGGGCTCCCCTTCCACTCTCCTGTGCGGTGGAGTCCTGGTAACCCCAACAAGTCTGGGCCCAGGATCCCTTGGGGGCTTAACCCCAAACCGTGCTGTGGTTATCTAGGCCAGAGGCTACGGTGTCCCCACTCTGGGGTGCTCCCTCTGCACTGGGCACTTCCCTGGCCCACTGATCATCACATAAAACTTAAAGCAAATGCAAATTATTTAACGAACAATTTATCTTAAAATGAATAAGGAAGAAATAGAACGGTTAAACACATCACCCTGCTCCGGGGCAGGGCGCATCACACACAATGTCTCTGGAGTGTCTGGACAGTTCACAGTCTATTCCTGGTAGTCCCAAGACTCCTCCTCAGCTGTGCTGCAGGGATGCTGTGACTTGGACTCTTCCTCTGGTGGTGGCCACACGCTCTCCGCCTCTGGGCGGCTCCAGCCCAGTTCCAGCCTCTGTCTCAGCTCCACTCTGGCTCAGCACAGCTGCTGCTGCCTCCAGCCCCCTGGACGGCTGCTCTGGCACCTCTGGCTCTGGTTGCTACAGCTCTGCTCCCAGGACAGCTCTGCTCTGCAGGCAGCTCCCGTGTCTCTGCCCCCAGCACTGACCCGCTTCGTGGGCTGCTTCCCTGGCCTCTCTGCCTCTGGTTCCTGCAGCTGCTCCCAGGGCAGGTCTGTCTCTCTGGACTGGGCTCTGGCTTTGGGGCTGCAGCTCTGCTCCCAGCACAGGGTCTGTCTCTCTGGGCTGCTTTCCTGGCCCCTCTGGATCTGGCCCAGCTCTGTTCCCCAGCTCAGGTCTGGCCCCTGCTCTCTTCTTAGCTCGCCCCCCTCTGTCTGGCCCAGGCAAAACCAGCTCACATGGAGGACGGGACCCACCCTGGCTTCCTGACTCCTTGATTAGTCTCCCCGCCCCGTCAATCAGGCTGATTTGGAGTGCTGGCCTCTCCCCATTGCCCTTGGGGACTGTCAGTCTCAAGGTCCTGATTCCCCATTGACCCTCCCCCTTTCAGTCCTGGGAGCTAATAATAAAAAAAAACCACTGAGTCTTAGTAAGGAGGTAACAGTTCCCCTTACACATGTATACAAATAGGGGAAAGATATTCTGTAGGTGATAACCTTTCTGATGATACCGTACAAGAGACCTTTTCCATAAAGCACATTCCAGTTACATCCTATTCAACTCATAGGCATATATCCATAAAACGTATGGAGTGTAACGTCACACCCCCATCGTGTGTTTTATCGGTTAGGACAGTGATCTATAATCATTTGGGATCATTTTCTTGGAAGCTATCAGTGACTCAAACAGGAAATGCCCTCTTTCCAGAGAGGGTGCCATTCCTTCTCCCCTTTTGCCCACTCGGTGCTTCCTAAATAGATTGTAACCCTTGACTTCAACATTCCAATATTGTCAATCATTCCACGAGGTGTCAATACTGCTAACCAGATTGAATGTATGTTAATTATGAACATTTCTGGTTTCTCCTGCTTTGCTACCTAAGCTCCTACCGTTGGCGTACAGGCAAGTCAAGAATTTCTTCTGTTCGTGTTTTTGTTTCCTAATTAGTTTTTTCCCAATGTCTTGATTTTGTGTCGAGTCTCGTATCTTCCCTTTTGTTACCTTCTCCTTTTGCTATTGGTTTCAGCCACTCCTGAGTGACTGACACTGCCATAGCTACCTGGCTCCCTTGTGCAGCGGTTCAGAGCACGCGGACACCCAGTCTCACTGGCCACTGGAGCAATACGTACAGCCGTGAAGCAGCATGAAGTATCCAGAGCATACCAGTGAATGTGGCTCTTCGGGCTGCATTGTGCACCCTCTACCCCCGATCTGGCCCCAGCACAGAAGGGAGGGTTTTCTGCCTCAATGGCACCATTCTTTTCCCTTTCCCTTCACACCACACAGGAACCTGTGTGGGGCCAGGCATCCAGGAGCAGGGACTGAGTCCTGGGGTGGGGCAAAGTGAAACATCAGCCCTCAGATGGAATTAGCTCTTCGCAGTCCCCATTGGTGCCATGGGGTTTCTCTTTGCAGCGGGGGTGTTGAGAGCACCTGGAAGTGCAGACTCATTATCACCATGCCCTCCGGGAGCCATGAATGGATGTAAGAGCCCCCGGGGCCAACTGTTCCATGGCTGGCACCGGTCTACAGTAGAGTGTAGATCATTAGTTCTGCAGGCGGGAGGCCCCGCTGCCTCTGGTGAGGAGACCAAAACTCTGCTCAAAGAATCAGAGGGAAAGTCCCCCAGGGAAGCCCACAAAATTCCCCTCCCCTCTCCTGCCCTCCCGTCCCAGTGGAGGGAGAGCCCTGGCCTTTCTTCTGTTCTCTTCAACCCATTTGTGAAGACCTTGACGATCATGACTTCTCTCAAGGACCGGAGGAGCACGAGATGTGCTCCACAGCCCTCTGACTTGACCTCTGTGCTCACAGTTAATATTGGGATCAGATGTGATAGCAGCAGCCGCTAGAGTTTGTTGTGTTTCATTCCTCAGAGACTCATGGACTTTAAGGTCAGAAGGGACCATTATGATCATCTAGTCTGACCTCCTGCACAACACAGGCCACCCAATTTCACCCATCCACTCCTATAATATACCTCCCACCTATGTCTGAGCTATTGAAGTCCACCAATCATGGTTTAAAGACTCCAAGGCGCAGAGAATCCTCCAGCAAGTGACCCATGTCCCATGCTGAAGAAGAAGGCAAAAAACCTCCAGGGCCTCTGCCAATCTGCCCTGGAAGAAAATTCCTTCCCGACCCTAAATATGGCGATCAGCTGAACCCTGAGCAGGTGGGCAAGACTCACCAGCCAGACACCCAGGAAAGAATTCTCTGTAGTAACTCAGATCCCATCCAACATCCCATCACAGGCCATTGGGCATATTTACTGCTAATAGTCAAAGATCAATTAATTGCCAAAATTAGGCTATCCCATCATACCATCCCCTCCGTAAACTCATCAAGCTTAGTCTTGAAGCCCGGTAGGTCTTTTGCCCCCACTGCTCCACTTGGAAGGCTGTTCCAGAATTTCACTCCTCTAGGGGTTAGAAACCTTCATCTAATCATAGAATCAGAGAGGTAGCCATGTTAGTCTGGAATAGCAGAATGACAAAGAGTCCTGTGGCACCTTAAAGACTAACTAAAGTATTGAAGCATAAGCTTTCGTGGGCTAATACCTCTGCCATATTAGCCCACAAAAACTTATGCTTCAATACTTTAGTTAGTCTTTAAGCTGCCACAGGACTCTTCGTTACCTCATCTAATCATAGAATCATAGAATATTAGGGTTGGAAGGGACCTCAGGAGGTATGTAGTCCAACCCCCTGCTCAAAGCAGGACCAATCCCCAACTAATTTTGACTCTAAACTTCTTGCTGGCCAGTTTATATCCATTCGTTTTTGTGTCCACATTGATACTGAGCTTAAATCATTCCTCTCCCTCGGTGGTATTTCTCCCTCTGATTTATTTATAGAGAGCAATCATATCTCCCTCAGCCATTCCTACTGAACACCTGCTTCGGCGGTGTGTCTCCAACAGATAGAGACCCTTGTTGTGCTTGGAGTCACATCAGTTACCTGAAATGTTTTCTGTAAAGGAGCTGGGCTTGTTTTGCTAATTTTCTAGGTTGGTTTCTAACGAGCTACTTTCCCTTTGATTCCCTCGGTTGTGATGCACAAAATGAAAATATGTTAAAGTTCCCAACATGGAGACATGGCAGCCGCTGCTGCATGGAGTGAAATAGATTTGTTCTGATAAAAGGTGGGGGCGGGGAGGAAACAAGTCATACGGGAGGTGAGCAGCACAGTGAAAAGAGCATTACTTCGCTGTGATGGGCATGATATTTCATTCCCCTGCTCACTGAATTAATTGCAGACCATCATTTCAATTTCATTAGCTCTTCAGATGACCTCGGTTTGTTACTAGGGCAGCAGCTAGTCATTCATTTCTATAGCACGCTGCTTACTGGGAGCTCTTCGGTCTGTGCTGAGATGGAGCCACACCTTAACCCCATCCGTGCCAAAGCCACCTGGCTCCATAGACTCTTCCCCGGCCAGCTTTAGCTTTTAGGGGGATCTTGGCATCAATTTGCATTTCAGCAGTAAAACAAGTCAGCAGTTTCCCTTGGTCTCTGTTCACAGACCGCACTGCGAATGTGAGCATGTGGCATGGCCTTGCCCTACAATGTGGAAGTGTCAAGAGTTTGCTGCACTGATGGTTACTCGTTGTCTAACACCTTAATTCTTATTTTTAATGTTAAATCATGAAAGCAAAGGTGGCATTTAACACTAAAAATGAGCCACCGCACAGAAAGCCAGACCCACAGAAATGGCCAAGAAGAGACTTTCAGGCAATCAACTAGTGTACATTTTAACCGCAGACTTTCTTACTGCAGGCAGCTGTCCCACCATCCAGATTCTTTTGGGTGCGGACAGCTCAGCCTGGTAACAAAGAGCCGACGCAGGAACCCCTGGACTCTTCGGGAGCCGCTCTCTGCTGTCTGAGTGATCGCCAGACCACTGTGCAGCTGGAGATGCTGAGCTTCAGATAAGAGAAACTCAAGGAACTGATCACGTCAGGTCACAGGGAGCCCTGTGGCATTGCTCACAAAAGTAGGCTGATGATGCCCTGGCCAAGTTCCATCTTGTGTAATTATATTCCATCTCCCCAAATTTCCCACATCAGTTCAATGGGATATGCCATGCCAGAAATCAGCCTGTGAAACTCACTGCCACAAGCCATTGTTGAGCCCAAGAGCTCAGTACGTTTAACACAAGGACATTTGTATGGATCACAAGAATAATCCAATGAACTAGGGGCAGACTCTCACAGGGAAGAATTTGTAGGGAAGCAAAAGTGGATGGAAACCTATGAGGCAGTGACCGTGAGACGGTCGAGTTCAGGATCCTGACACAGGGAAGAAAGGAGAGCAGCAGAATACGGACCCTGGACTTCAGAAAAGCAGACTTTGACTTCCTCAGGGAACTCATGGGCAGGATCCCCTGGGAGAATAACATGAGGGGGAAAGGAGTCCAGGAGAGCTGGCTGTATTTTAAAGAATCCTTATTGAGGTTGCAGGAACAAACCATCCCGATGTGTAGAAAGAATAGTAAATATGGCAGGCGACCAGCTTGGTTGACCAGTGAAATCCTTGCTGATCTTAAACTCAAAAAGAAGCTCACGAGAAGTGGAAGATTGGGCAAATGACCAGGGAGGAATATAAAACTATTGCTCAGGCATGCAGGAGTGAAATTAGAAAGTCCAAATCACATTTGGAGTTGCAGCTAGCAAAGAATGCCAAGAGTAACAAGAAGGGTTTCTTCAGGTCTGCTAGCAACAATAAGAAGGTCAAGGAAAATATGGGCCTCTTACTGAATGGGGGAGGCAACCTAGTGACAGGGGATGTGGAAAAAGCAAATGTACTCACTGCTTTTTTTGCATGTGTCTTCACGAACAAGTTGAGCTCCCAGACTACTGCACCGGGCAGCACAGCATGGGGAGGAGGTGGAGAAAGAAGTGGTTCAGGACTATTTAGAAAAGCTGGACAAGCACAAGTCCATGGGGCCGGATGCGCTGCATCCGAGGGTGCTAAAGGAGCTGGTGGATTCCACCACCTCCCTAGGGAACCCATTCCAGTGCTTCACCACACTCCTAGTAAAAAAGTATTTCCTAATATCCAACCTCAACCACTGCAACTTGAGACCATTATTCCTTGTTCTGTCATCTTGTACCACTGAGAACAGTCTAGATCCATCCTCTTTGGAACCCCCTTTCAGGTAGTTGGAAGCAGCTATCAAATCCCCCCTAATTCTTCCTTCTGCAGACTAAACAATCCCAGTTCTCTCAGCCTCTCCTCACAAGTCATGTGCTCCAGGCCCCTAATCATTTTTCTTGAACTCCACTGGACTCTTTCCAATTTTTCCACATCCTTCTTGTAGTGTAGGGCCCAAAACTGGATACAGTACTCCAGATGAGACCTCACCAATGTCGAATAAAGGGGAACGATCACGTCCCTCGATCTGCTGGCAATGCCCCTACTTATACAGCCCAAAATGCCGTTAGCCTTCTTGGCAACAAGGGCACACCGTTGACTCATATCCAGCTTCTCATCCACTGTAACCCCTAGGTCCTTGTCTGCAGAACTGCTGTCTAGCCATTCGGTCCCTAGTCTGTAGCATTGCATGGGATTCTTCCATCCTAAGGGCAGGACTCTGCACTTGTCCTTGTTGAACCTCTATCAGATTTCTTTTGGCCCAATCCTCTAATTTGTCTAGGTCCCTCTGTATCCTATCCCTATCCTCCAGTGTATTTACCACTCCTCCCAGTTTAGTGTCATCTGCAAACTTGCTGAGGGTGCAGTCCACACCATCCTCCAGATCATTGATAAAGATATTGAATAAAACCGGCCCCAGGACCAACCCTTGGGGCACTCCACTCGATACTGGCTGCCAACTAGACATGGAGCCATTGATCACTACCCATTGAGCCCGACGATCCAGCCAGCTTTCTATCCACGTTATGGTCCATTCATCAAGCCCATACTTTTTTAACTTGCTGGCAAGTATACTGTGGGAGACCGTATGAAAAGCTTTGCCAAAGTGAAGGAATAGCACATCCACTGCTTTTCCCTCATCCACAGAGCCAGTTATCTCATCATAGAAGGCAATTAGGTTAGTCAGGCATGATTTGCCCTTGGTGAATCCATGCTGACTGTTCCTGATCACTTTCCTCTCCTCTAAGTGCTTCAGGATTGATTCCTTGAGGACCTGCTCCATGATTTTTCTAGGCACTGAGGTGAGGCTGACTGGCCTGTAGTTCCCTGGATCCTCCTCCTCTCCTTGTTTAAAGATGGGCACTACATTAGCCTTTTTCCAGTCATCCGGGACCTCTCAAGACTTCCTGTAGATTCTGCCCCCACTAATCTGGCCATGGCACTCCAACATACATGTTGTTTTATGGAGACACTAGAAATTATAGGCAGAGCTGGACTCAGGGTTTGGATGAGATACAGTTAATAAGGCTTGGGGCCACACATCGACAATGCAGGATTAAAATATATTAACTAGCTACCAGTCAGTGAGTACTCTCCATCTTGTGAACTGACTAAAGCAGTGCCTGTGGAAAAAAATAATACATCATGTAATAGATCATGTAATTATAGACTGTATCATAATGCAGATGTACGTGCGGCTGAGTTAAAGTTGAGCAGACCACTGCAATTCCTTCATTTCCTGACCTCTGCTTGATTTTGCAACTTCAGCAATAGTTTATATATAATTAGGTTTAAGATTAGCAGCCGTGTTAGTCTATGTTGTAGTGTTGTAGGAGATGGTGTGGTGTTGTGTTTCTGCTCTCTCCTGTTGATATCACTCGGCTGCGTGCGTGTGTTCCCTCTGTGTGCTGCCCCAGCTCTGCGCAGATAGCTGATGCAGCAGACCCGACGAGAACCCCCAATAACCACAGAGTCTTAGTAAGGTACAAAGGCACCTCGGCCAGGGTTTATTGCGACCCTGACACCCTTTCTGTTTCTAGCGGATTCCTGAGTCCACCAGACATACAGCTAGAGAGCGACGCTCGGCAATGGACTCAGCTCAACGGCAGGTGCGCCGTTCCCCCTTCCGAGCTGGACCCCAAATAGTCCAGTGACACATGCTTATATAGAGATACAGAACAAGTTACACCTCACTCCTGACGTATGGAGGTACAACCCCTCCACGTAGCAAGGTACAACCCTCTTACGTAGTAAGGTGCAGCCCCTTTACGTAGTTAGGGACCGCCTCGCACCTTGTACCTGTTGGTTTGATTAAAACAACTCTATCCATCATTTTACCCTGTCATTGGGATGGGTCAGCCTGTTCCTTGTTATCTGAGGAATGTTCTTGGTTTCTAATGTACCTTGGTACAGTGTATATGTGTTTATACTAAAACTTATAATGAGTATGAATTCTTGCGTTATCAGCCCTGTCCCGGCCAAGTTCTATATGCTGAACCAGCCTTTTTACTCACAGCTAAACTTTGCTTTATATTAGCAGAGGCTTGACCATACTTTAGTTCAGGCCTCAGACTGGGCCCTCAAGTAGGCCTTTAGCCTTTACTTACATTGCCTGTACTTACTACAGTCTATATCCGTAAATAAGACGAGGAAGACTTTGTAGCATGCATACCTATAGCCCACTATGCTGAAATAAACTGTTTAGTCTCTAAGGTGCTACAAAGTCTTCCTCGTCTGCTCTCGTTCCCCGCCGACCCCAAACACATGCGGGTGGGCTCGGGGGGGAAGCGCCACCCCGCCCCGCCCGCCGGGCCACCTGCAGCCGCCCCAGCTCCAGCTGCCCGGTGAGTGTTTCATATATTCGGCATATAAGACGCCCCCCCTAATTTTGAGATTATTTTTGGGGGTTAAAAGGGCGTCTTATATGCCGAAAAATACGGTAATTACAACTATTTTTTTAATCTGCAGACTTGGCAGAAGACAGCACATTGGCTCTTTGAAACTCTTACATCAGGCTAATGAAAAGGCAAACCAGTGACTGTTGGTTCATTTTCTCATGCTTCTTCTGAGGAGGACTGTCGTATAAGACAATGTAAGGGTGGCAGCAGTTCAGGTTTTAAGACACGACTGAATGACTTAAAGTTTCAGATGTCACATTGAAGCTGAGTTTTAAAAATCCATTTCAGTTGCGTGGCCTCGTTATTGGCATTACAAATATCAATTGAGGAATTTGAGATACCCGACCCTTTGGTGTGCCTGTCAATGTGAGTGTAAATGAAAGCAATCTGTCTCATGTACTAAGGAGAATACTGGTTTTGAAATGTGGTTTACAAAGCAGATAGCAGCAGTCAAGCCATGGTTTGCTTTGACCCACGAGTTCTTTTCTGAAATGGTTCTCGCGTTTTGCAGTGATGCTGTGCTTTATCTGTGACCACAAGGGGCAGGAGGAGGATCGGAAGTGAAGAGGAGAGAAACGAATGAGAGAGTGTGTATCAGAGTTTACAGCTGCCCCGCTTGGGGACCCGGGCCAAGCTTGTTCAGGTTTTGGTACAGAAGGTTCGGCTCTGAATCATGATTGTGCTTTTACTCCCTGTGGCAGGGTGGGGCCTGACCCAGCCCTGCTGCCCCTTTAAGAGAGCAGGGAAGCCTCTGCAAACCTCCGAGTGAGGGAAGGCTAATCAGCCACCTGGGCTGCAGAGGGCTCAGGGTTATGTGTTGCACCTGGCAGCCTCCTCAGGGGATAAAAGCCTGTCAGCGTGGAAGCCCAGGGTGGAGAGAGAAGGAGACAGAGAAGGTACAGGGAAGGGAGTAGAGCTGAGGAAGGTAGCTGAGCTAACTGTTCCTGAGGCCAGCCAAGTGAGGGCTGGGCCTGAGCCTGAGCTAAAACCTGAGCTTACTTGTAACCTGTAAAGCTGTATTTAGGTGGTGGGGCTTGCACTGTAAATAAAGAGCACTGTTGGAAGCCACAAGAGAGTCTCCTGCCTGTTGTGACGTGGGGAAGAGCGGATCTCCTACACTCCCCCATAGCTTATCTGAGCCATTACTTCAGAAAGTGTTTGGAAAGGAGCCGTTACTTCAGACACTGTTTGGAATGACTCCCGTTCTTCATCGTTACTCAAAAATTCCTATTAGAAAATCATCTGCTTTCTTTCTGCAGGCTGAAGGTTTTTGCTTCCGATCCTACAGACAAGAAATGATGCCATGTGCAGATCAAGCTAGTCACAGGTTCCTGACTGTGATGGTTGCCTGGCAAAGGTCTGTGTTTCAGCTGAACAAGGCAAAGATCTCTTGTTAGACATGTCAACAAATCTTTGCAGGATCTACGGATTGTAAAACACGGCATGGAATTGTGAAAATACTTAGTTTCATTGCAAGCGTCGCTTGCATTTATATTACAGCGTAGGGTATTTTTAAAGCAATCATTGTGAGTTATGAACCGCCATGAGGAGTCCACAGGGACCCGCTTTGCAGCAGTCTGGGGAGACTCCAGTTGTAGAGACCAGACATCCTGGCTTCCAACTCTTCATTATTTCAATAGACAAGTGAAGGTGTCACCAACTGGTTGGGGCATGTTATGTGTCTCCCTCTGTGGCAGCCCAGGGTCTGACTCCTGCTTTCCGTGCTGAAGGTCTCCGGCTCCGTCTCGGGTGCTAGACATGAGGGGTTCTATCAAAGGCAAAAGGCACGTGCTGGATCCCTATCGTCCTTGTACTGTAGTCGCCCACTGACGCTCCCTTCCTGTTGTTTCCCAATGGTCACTTCTGGGGAGATCAATAGGGCTGGATCCTCCTGCTGTGGTGTGCCCGAAGGATGGGGTGGTGCAGAGCTGGACCATTGCAGGAGCAGAGGGGAGACTCAGTTCCTCTTTGTAGGGAGGGGAGTAAGTTACTATGCTTCACACCCAGCCAGCATCTGCCCCCTCTGCCTCGCTCGCTCTGTCTGTGGGATGAGTCTCGCACCCTTAGCCCTCCACAGACACAGCCCCGGAGCTCAGGCAACACCTGCTCAGGCAGCATGGGCCGGACAGAGCTCGGGACATCCCACTTCCATTGTAAAACCAAATGGGTGAAGGGCATTGAGGAGGGAGGGCAGCGGGCTCCTCCCTCGCCTCCTCCCAGGCTGGGAGTTCCCCCAAATACACCCCCAGGCACAGCTCACTTCCTGCTCCACAGACGTTCAGCCGGGTCAGAGCTCGGCAGGGAAACATTTGCTCTGCATCTGATAGACTTGATGGGATCTTCAAAACTACTCAGCATTAGCTAACTCCGTCCAGCCCAGGGGCGCAGCCTTCAGAAGGGATGCTGCCAAATGGGGGGAAGGGTTCAGAGAAGAGCTACAAGAGTGATTTGAAGGGTGGGAAACCTGCTTTGCACCGAGAGAGAGAATAAAGGAGTTCAGATTATTTCATGGAGCCCAAGGGAGGGTTGGAACACATAAGGTCTAAGAACCAACAGAGGGAGGAGATTTCTGATAGATGAGGGTGTCACAAGCCCCTGTCTGGACAGATCCCAATCTGTTAGGGGTGGACCCAACCACTACCTCCTTGGTGCCTTGAGCGGCTGCTCACTGTTCCCGGCTCTGGGCTTCTCAGGCACAGCCTCTGGTTCTGACGCCCTTGGACAGTGGGACCCACAGTTTAGCTGCCTAGACCCCAAAACCAATTCCTCAGCTCTCCTGATTCCCCAGGTGTGAATACCCCCCCCCCCCCCCGGGCTGCAGGTTCTCTTGAGTTTCTCCAACAGCATATTCGGCTGTATTAGTAGAAGCATTGCTAGCAGATTATTCCCCTCTATTCGGCACTGAGGAGGCCACACCTGGAGTATTGCATCCAGTTTTGGTCCCCCCACTACAGAAGGGATGTGGGCAAATTGGAGAAAGTCCAGTGAAGAGCAACAAAAATGATTAGGGGGTTGGGACACATGACTTACAAAGAAAGGCTGAAGGAACTGGGATTGTTTAGTCTGCAGAAGAGAAGACTGAGGGGAGATTTGATAGCTGCTTTCAACTACCTGAAAGGGGGTTCTAAAGAGGATGGATCTAGACTGTTCTCAGTGGTACCAGATGACAGAACAAGGAGTAATGGTCTCAAGTTGTAGTGGGGAAGGTTTAGGTTGGATATTAGGAAACACTGTTTCACTAGGAGGATGGTGAAGCACTGGAATGGGTTCCCTAGGGAGGTGGTGGAATCTCCTTCCTTAGAGGTTTTTAAGGTCAGACTTGACAAAGCCCTGGCTGGGATGATTTAGTTGGGGTTGGTCCTGCTTTGAGCAGGGGGTTGGATTAGATACCTCCTGAGGTCCCTTCCAACCTGGATATTCTGTGATTCTCTGATATTCCCGCTGCTGGACTCGCAGGGCGGGGAGGGATGGAGTGTAGCAGTGGGACCGCAACGCTTAGCTACCACCATATGTTCAGATAACTCCTGTCCCCATGCCATGTTCTTACACTATGCTAGGAGGCCTTTGCCTGTTCTGTCTGCAGAGACGCTCTCTCTCTCTACGCACCCAGTCTAGATCTGGACGATGGCATTACCAGCTTCCATGTCTCTGGTAAATCAGAAGAAAATGATCAGGAATGCTTATGGATCGGTGTCCTAACAGATAAAGCTCAAGGTGGGGTATTATTTGATGTCTGCTACAGACCCGCAAATCACTCCAGGGAATGGGATGACTGGCTTCTTATGTACCTATCTACAGTTTGTAGGGGTGGGGGAGGGAAACCTGTGTGATCATGGGAGACTTCAATTTCAGTGGTATACACTGGAGGTCTTCTGCTGCCAGTACTAAAACATCCTTGGAATTTCTAAACATTATAGATGACAATTTCCTAACTCAAAAAGTCTTGCAACCAACACGAGGGAATTCAATATTAGACCTTGTTTTGACAGATAAAGGGGAACTGATCACAGCACTGAAAAATAATGTAACTTAGGTACAAACAATCATGACCTGGTTACACTTATAATGTGCAAAAAGAATACAGTCCAGACCAGTGATATGTCTGTGATGCTTTATTAGGGCCAATTTCACACTAAAAACAATTATGAACCACATCAGCTAGGAGGAAGAATCTAATCAGAAAAATGTGAATGATATTTTGGAAACATTTAAGAACAATGTGTTAGATGCCCCCAAAGCCACAGTTCTCCAACTGAGGAAGGAGGTTATGCTGACTAAAAAAACAGATCTGGTTTAGAAGGGAAGGTAGCTGTAAATAATAAATGAATAAAAATAATATATAGCAAATGGAAGAAAGGGGAAATTGATGGTAAAGAATGTAAATCAAAAGTTGTTAGAGGTAGAAAATTGAGGAGGGAAAGATGGACACGAGGAGAAATCTATGGTCATCTGAGTTAAAGACAAAAAGAAGGATTTTATAAAAATATATTGGGGGGGAGGCAGAATCCTGACACTGGTACTAGACTATTACAAGAAGGAAATGGAAGAATTATCAATAATAATGCAGAGAAGGCAGACGTGTGCAATAAATATTTCTGTTCTGTAATTGGGGATCAAACAGATGATGCCGTCTCATCGTATGGTATAACATTCCTTCCAGTCCACTAATATCTCAGGAGCATGATAATCAAAAGTAACTAAAGTTAAACCTTTTAAAATCATCAGGCACAAATACCTTGCATCCAAGAGTTTTACAAGAGCTGGCTGCTGAGAATGCTGGATTGTTCATGTGGACTTTGAGTATGTCTTGGAGCACTGGGGAAGCTCCAGATGACTGGAAGAAAGCGAATCTTGTGACAATTTTTAAAAGGGATAAATGAGTTGACTAGGGCAATTATTGGCCTGTCAGCCTGACATTGATCCTGGGGGAAATAAGGGAGCGGCTGATACATGACTCAATTAATAGTGTACAAAAGAAGAATGATATAATTAATGCAAATCAAAAGGAATTATGGAAAATAGATCCTGTTAAACTAACCTGATTATTTTTTTGCTGAGATGACAAGTTTGGTTGATAAAGGTAATAGTATTGTTCCAAGACATTTAGATTTCTGAGAGATATTTCACTTGGCACCTCATGGCATTTTGATGAAAAAGCTAGAACTGTATAAGTTTAGCATGGCACACAGCCATTGGAGTAAAGCCTGGCTATCAGCTAGGTTTCAATATGTAATTGTAAATGAGGAATCATCATTGAGTGGGTGTATTGTCAAAAGAAGTCCCTCAGGAACTGGGTCTTGGCCCTATGCCATTCAACATCTTCATCCATAACCTGGGGAAAAAAACCCATGAGATCATCACTGATAAAGTTTGCAGATAACACACCAATTGGGGGTGTGCTAACTAATGAAGATGACATGTCACCAGGGCCGGCGACAGAAATTTGGGGGCCCCCTACTCTGATAGTTTGGGGGGCCCCCCAGCCCAGCTGACAGCAGCTGGGGGAGGAAGCCCAGCCACCACCCCCCAGCCCAGCTGGCGCTCCCCCCCCAGCTGACAGCGCCTGGGGGAGGAAGCCCAGACACACACCCCCCGCCCAGCCGGCGCTCCCCCCCAGCTGACAGCTGGCCACAGCGGGAGCGAGAGCCCGGGAGCGGCGTGAGCCGCCCTTGCTGCTCCCCCCTCCTCCCCGCCCTTTCTCCCCCGGTCTGCGCCGTTGCCGCCGGCCAGGCTCACTGCTCGGCCAGGGACATGCGCGCTCGTCCGGAGGAGAGCCGCGCCGGATGACTACGGGTAGAGCTGTACCGGGGGCCCCCTAAAGTGCGGGGCCCGGTACAGCTCTACCCGTAGTACCCCCCTGTCGCCGGCCCTGCATGTCACTGGTCCAGAGTGTTCTGGATCACTTGGTAAACTGCGCAGAAGCCAATAAAATGTGTTTTCATTTGGCGAAATATAAATGTATACCTGTAGGAACAAGCATGTGGGCTATTCTGACAGGATGGGGGACTCTATCCTGGGGAGCAGCGACATTGAAACAGATTTTGGGGTCACGGTGGATAAGTAGCTGAACACGAGCTCCTGGTGCGATGCTGAGGCCAAAGGAGCTAATCTGATCTTGGGAAATCACAAGTAGGAGTCGAGAGGTGACCACTGCTGGAATAACTGTCCTGGGGTGCTGAATTCACGATGGGTATGGATACATTGGAGAGGGTTCCGAGAAGAGCTCTGAGAATGATTAAAGGATTAGAAAATGTGTCTATACATCTACAGAGATACATTCGAAGAGTGCAATCAGTTTAGCTTAACAAAGAGAAGGTGACAGTCAAAATCTGTACATATCGGCATAGGGAACAAATATTTGGTAATGGGCTCTTCAGTCTAGCAGAGAAAGGTGTAATACGATCCAAGGGCTGGACACTAAAGCTAGACAAATGGAGACAGGACAAAAAGCCTCCATTTGATACCAGTGAGAGGAATTAGCCATTGGAACAATTGACCAAGGGGCGTGGTGGATTCTCCGTCACTGGCTGTTGTTAACACTGGATGTTTAATGTGGAGTATGGTAACCATCTTCTCCTACTTAGCACCCCAGAGTGAGTGGGAGGAAATGGGGGCCAACTGGGAATGGAAACTTAGACAGGAGGAAAAAGCCTGGAGCAGGAGAAGGAAGAGGGGAGTGGAAAGGAGTGGTCAGAAGTCAGAAAGGGAGGAGGGAGTCATGGGCATGGGGGAGGGACCATGCCAAGAGAAAGGCAGGGGGCAGAGGGGATGACTGCCAGTCTTTCCTGACAGGCACCCTTCCCGTGCCCTAGCTGCAAGTTAGCTCTGGGGAGTGAACACCAGGCTGTGAGTTCAAACCCTGCCTCTGCCACTGAGGTGCCATGTGGCCTTGGGAAAGTCACTTCACTCTCTGCCTCAGGTCTCACAGCAGTGACGTCACTCGTGTCTGTGACTGGCATGCCTACCGGCCCAGGCCAGGCCCTGTATGTCTGCACAAGGCTCAGGCTAGCTATGGCATGTTACCATTGCAAAGTGTCGCTGCTTTCCCGAGGGCCAGGAGTTGCGGTGAGTTGGGAGAAGTGGCAATGGGGAACGGGGCTGGGCACATGAAGAGGGGAAGAAATGATCATTATTAGGAATACTGAATGAGAGATGGATGGAGGGAAAGGGCCAGGAAAGGAGGAGAAATAACAGAACACACAGGACACTGATGTTGTTTTTTAAAGGGTATTACATAGTCTGGTAGTAAACCATTGCAAAGAACTAGCCAGTCATGGGTGCTTTTGGCCTCCAGGTCACAGCTGGGTGGGAGGAGGCCCGAGACCCCTGGCCTGTAGGTGCTGCCAGCAATGCCCTCGCCCCCTGCCTGGTTTGTGTTCACATCTCTCCCCTGGCCTTTGGACGGGTTTGACGTGCGCCGGGGGGATAGTTCAATTCTGCTATTGGCCTTGACACAGCAAGATCAGAGGAAAACACAGACAGGATTTATGGACACTAAATCATACTGCGTAGTAAATAACATGATATGTACTACACAGGTGCAAACAAGCATCGTCATGAATTAAGCTTGTAAGTTGTTGTCTAGAAAGGTTATTTTTGTGGGGCTCATTTAGTCCTTGTTCAGTATCTGAATTCCTACCGCGCTGACTCCATTTAAAGGAGTACAATCTTTCCAACATATATTACTTACATAAAAAGGCCTGCAACTTAATCCTCAGAATGTATTTAAAAATCACCCTTGAAGTTCGCTTACTGTCAGAATTAATGCAAAAACAATTCTCCGGGGAGCTACAAAAGGCGTTATTCTAAAATTTTACTCTTTCTGACAGGAACCGTCTGCTTCCTACGAGTTTAAGGCAAGCAAAAAAGGGAACTAATTTAATTGGTGCATTTATAGTCCAAGAATGGCCAGTTGTCTCTGAAGGAGCCCAGTATAAATTGGTGTAACATTGGATTCTACAGAGAAAGAATTACACTCTCAGCTGGCTGTAAAAAATAAATTTGTTTTTATAACCTTTTCCAGTTGTCAGATAAATACCGATTCTCTAGAGCATGTATTATGGGAGAGCCATTGGCTGAGAGATTGATTCAGTGATGAAGGACCGTTTTCTAGTCCCTGGGTGATATGCTCTTCTCTGTTTAAAAATACAACCTGCCTAAAAGGAATTTGCTAGAGGGGAAAATCTCAGCACCTACACAGAAGTGCAAATACTGTCTGACTAAGGAATAATAGAACAACAGTTTATGTTGAGTAAGAACTTTTTAATTCAAGATCATAAACAGATAGCTCAGTATATTGACGTTTTATTAGAAATAAACCTTCTGCAGGAGTTCATCATGTGTTGGAAACAGTCATCAGCACTAACAAGCATCAGCCACACCCTCAAGGCTGTGTTCATTTTTTAAACAGTAATTTGCAAGGTGAAGCCCTCTTGTCCATGGTCTGAGTCAGAGGTTTGGAACAGCTCCTACGTACATTAGCTTCAGAAGGACTTGTAGGTGCTCAGTGCTTGGGGGGTTGATATTGTCACTGATTGTCTCTGCATTTTACAGACTCTTACTCCGCTTCATTTCCCAGTTCATGGACAGACGAGATTATTCTTCCCCATTCAAAGATTCCAGGGCTTGCCTAAAAACTCTCACAAGCTTTGAGCCTGGGACAGATGTGAAACAGCGCATATGTTTGCGAATACAGGGGTGTGGGAGCCATGACAGTGCCTAGATATTAGAGAGACAAGATGGGCGAGGTGGTATTTGTTACTGGACCAAATACTGTCTCTCTCACCAGCTGTAGTTGGTTCACTAAAAGCTATTACCTCAACCACCTAGTCGCTGTGTTTATGGCCATTTAAAATGTACTGTCTTTATGGTAGTGTATTCACGGGGCTGGTGAAGCGGTTGTGTAATTGTGGTGTGTGCAGATGTGCTAGAACCCTGTTCTAATACTAAGACTGTCATTGTACTGAGTGAATTCTCGGGGGGGAGGGGGAGAGAATACAGCCTTGTTGCCCGGGGAGTTGGAGAAAGAGATAATCATCTAAAATTTGGTTGGGTTCCCTATTTAGCTAGTCCTCCACCAACAAACTGATTAACAAGTTATGAATGGTAGACAGCAAACTCCTATGAGTTTGTTCTGCACATAACACTAAGAGCTTAGGTGTTGGGTAGACCTGTGTTCCGCTTGACATTTTTAGTGAGACTGGCAAGACTCCTTTTCCACCCAGATGCCTACTTAGCAGTACCACAAAGACACACCCAAAACAAAGGGGTTGACAATGTCTACTCAGGAGAGGCCAAGGAGTGGCAGAACTGGGTGGGTGCAGGTTCAAGAATGAGTTGCTTTGGCAGGGGCTTCAAAAGGTGCTGGTGATAGTACGCAAAATTCTGTGCCTCTGTTATCCAACTGCTATCTCCATAAGACCGAACAAATAATGTATAAACCACTGAAGAACGCTGTATTGATCTGCTGTTTGATAACTGGATGACTCCTGTCCCCATTAAAGAGTAAACCCATGGCTTATGACTGCCCATCGTTGTTACCATGTATTCATTTTATCGGGGTTCTTCTCAGCCTCCGGTAGCACCAAGACTGTGGCCTCATTGTTCTCCTCAGTGTACAAAGATGTATTGAGAGACAGCCACTCCCCCAAAGAGCTCACAATCCAGACGTGGACAGCTCCAGATCCCTTCAGCCACAGCCCCCGGCTGTAACCACTAGCCCATCCTTCCTTTCTTTGCCTCCTTATTGCATGAATGTTCCACCACATCAGGGATATTAACAGTGTGCTTTGCGCTCTCTTGCAGGCTCTGAAACCTGATCTACAATGGAAAAACTGCTTTTGTATCTGCTGTTCATTGGCGTAGCAGTGAGAGCCCAGATCTGCCCCAAGCGCTGTGTCTGTCAGATTTTGTCTCCAAATCTTGCAACCCTTTGTGCCAAGAAAGGGCTTTTATTTGTTCCCCCAAACATCGACAGAAGGACTGTGGAACTGCGACTGGCAGACAATTTTGTTACCAACATCAAAAGGAAAGATTTTGCCAACATGACCAGCCTCGTGGACCTGACGCTATCCAGGAATACAATAAGTTTTATTACACCTCATGCGTTTGCTGATTTGCGCAATTTGCGAGCTTTGCATTTGAACAGCAACAGGTTGACTAAGATCACCAACGACATGTTCAGTGGGCTTTCCAACCTGCACCACTTGATACTTAACAACAATCAGCTGACTTTAATTTCTTCCACAGCGTTTGATGATGTTTTAGCTCTTGAGGAACTGGATTTGTCCTATAACAATCTCGAAACTATCCCTTGGGATGCTGTGGAGAAGATGGTTAGCTTGCACACCCTCAGTTTAGACCACAATATGATTGACCACATTCCCAAAGGAACGTTCTCCCATCTCCACAAGATGACCAGGTTAGATGTCACGTCAAATAAATTGCAGAAGCTGCCGCCTGATCCTCTCTTTCAACGAGCTCAGGTATTAGCAACCTCAGGAATCATCAGCCCCTCGACTTTTGCATTAAGCTTTGGTGGAAACCCTTTGCATTGCAACTGTGAACTCCTGTGGCTGAGGCGTCTTTCCAGAGAAGATGACCTAGAAACTTGCGCTTCTCCTCCACTGTTATCTGGTCGGTATTATTGGTCAATCCCAGAGGAAGAGTTCCTGTGTGAACCCCCTCTCATTACTAGACACACCCATGAGCTCAGAGTGCTGGAGGGTCAACGGGCAACTCTGAGGTGTAAGGCCCGGGGGGATCCAGAGCCAGCCATTCACTGGATTTCACCAGAAGGCAAACTTATCTCAAATGCAACAAGGTCGCTGGTGTACGACAACGGAACGTTAGACATCCTTATAACAACCGTGAAGGATACCGGCTCCTTCACCTGCATAGCATCGAACCCCGCAGGAGAAGCCACTCAAACGGTGGATCTGCACATAATCAAACTTCCTCACTTGCTAAACAGTACAAACCACATTCACGAGCCTGACCCTGGCTCCTCGGACATCTCAACCTCCACCAAGTCGGGCTCCAATGCGAGTAGTAATAATGGAGATACTAAAGTCAGCCAAGATAAGAAAGTTGTAGTAGCAGAAGCAACATCATCCACTGCGCTACTCAAATTTAATTTTCAAAGAAATATACCTGGAATACGTATGTTCCAAATCCAGTACAATGGTACTTACGATGACTCACTTGTTTACAGGTAAGAAAGATCCAACCACATCTGTCTTTGCACTTAGCTCTCCATCCAATTGTTTCCTATTGATTTATTAATGCACTGTTTCATTGCAGTCCATTATTGAGGGGTGGTTACAATACCACTTAGCCTGATCAGAGTACTGGCCTCGTAAGCATATGGGGCAGGGTTTGTGAAAGACTAATGCCATTTTCAACTAACAAATAGGAAAATCACTTTGAATAGTGTTATTTTGGGATAATCCAGCCTGACCTTTATCCCCTGTGGTAATCTGATTAGCAGAAGGATTGTAAAGTTAGATGAGTTAAATGGCTCTTACACCCTCAGTTTTTGAAAACATGGGTGAAAGATGTCCATAAATGTACATCCGCTAAGTCCCTCTAATTCTGTCCTGGGTGTCTCTGCCGCTCAGCCGGGTGCCGTGCACGCAGGGGTGTTTTCTCTGCTAAGTGGATTTGTTTCCAAGTCAGCTAATGTAACAGTCACACCTTTCAAAACCAATTTGTCATCAATGATTTTTTGTAGTTAGCTGTGGCTCTTCTCAGGCGCTCTGCGCTGCCGAGCGAGGCAATTAGTGGGCTTGCCAATGGGAGAAGCGGCGCTGCTAATGCAGGGCCACATCCAACCCTGGCTCCGAGCCACGAGGACTGGCTCACTTTAGAATGCACGGGGTCACGCCAAAGGGATTGGGCTCTGGGGGCGCCCGCCTTGGCAGGGGATTGGGGAGCTGGGGAGGGAAGACAACCGGGAGTGCCTTGTTTAATAACACCAGTTCCCTTGCCCCCAGAATGATACCTCCCACGAGCAAAACCTTCCTGGTCAACAACCTGGCTGCGGGGACCGTCTACGACCTGTGTGTCTTGGCCATCTACGACGACGGCATCACCTCCCTCACGGCCACCAGGGTCGTCGGGTGCATCCAGTTTACCACCGAGCAGGATTATGTCCGTTGTCATTTCATGCAATCCCAGTTCCTGGGCGGCACCATGATTATCATCATCGGTGGGATTATCGTGGCCTCGGTGCTCGTGTTCATCATCATCCTCATGATCCGCTACAAGGTGTGTAACAATGATGGGCAGCACAAGGTGACCAAGGTCAGCAACGTTTATTCGCAGACCAACGGGGCTCAGATGCAAGGCTGCAGCGGGGCCGTGCCCCCCTCGATCTCCAAACAGGCCGTCGGGCATGAGGAGAGCGTCCAGTGCTTCAGAGTCCCCAGTGACAGTGTGACTCAGTCCTCAGACACGTGCTCGAGCCAGGACTCCACCACCACTACCTCTGCACTGCCGCACACGTGGACTTCCACTGCTTCTGCCTCCCAAAAGCAGAAGAGAAAGCCTGGGCCAAAGCCAAGCAGCGAGCCACCGAGCGAAACTCTCCCAAATATGGAGTCCCAGAACACTAATCGAAATAACTCCACTGCGCTGCAGCTAGCTAGTCGTCCCCCGGCCTCTGTCAAAGGGGCCCCCACCTACAAAAGAGCACAATCCAAGCCAAGTAAGTTTCTCACTTTGCCAGCTGACACATCCAGAGCAAAGCGCAGGTACTCCCTGAACGGAGAATTCACGGAATACCATTGGTATGGTAACTCCCAGAACCCAGGTGGATTGTGGTCTAAAAGGAGCATGTCTATGAATGGGATGCTAATTCAGTCAGACAATTCTGATGTGGATAGTGGAAAAGCAACTGTCTCGAGTTCTGAGTGGATATTGGAAAGCACTGTGTGACCTGCTTTTTAACGTGTAGTTTATTTTATTGTCATGAAAAACAAAAGAGCAGACATTGGCTGAGAGCTCCCTGCTGGGAGAGGGGGATTTGGAATTCCACTCCTGGCTCCCTGTCCAGGCAGGGTCATGTGGGAGCTTCCCAGGGCACAGGTTTCGTTATGTTTATTTTATTTTATTTAATATAACAACCGAAGGCAACATTCAAAGATAAAATGATTAAAGGAAAAAAGCATGAAACAGCACCAGTGCCTTCCCCTACTCTAGGACTGGCTTCCTGGTTCTGCAGTAGCAGAAAACAAAAGCGAGTTTCACAGAAAAAGCCTTTTCTAAAGGAAATGCTCTTTCCTCCGAGCTAACAAAAGACAACTTATGGATCAATCAGTAAAATGATATTTTTTAAAATGATCAGACTGTACGTTTCTTTTCAGTGACAATGGTGTTGCCTTTGTTTTTAGGCAAATGCTGTACAGAAACAACAACTCTGTGTTGTTATGTTGTGTAAAATAAAATACTCAATAAGTATACCTAGCCAGTGTTACAGGAAGTCCCCTGTGGAGCAGCATTCTTGGGGTAGGCGCCTTAGGGGGTTCCCCGGTGTTAACATGTTCTCCCAGCTGGTGCAGAGAGGGGAGGGGAAAGGAGACGCACTCAGCATTCTGGTGTGTCTGAGTGTGCGGGGATGACACCACGGTGCCCGATCCTCTGGTGGAGATGGGTGTTGACAGTGAGGATGCTTGTGCACCAGCAGAGGACCTGGCTCCGAGCCATACTCCCAAATGCAGATCTGTCCGCATTCAGAACTTTGATATGTATGGAGGGGATGGGGGGGAGGGGGTGTGTGGAACCAAAGGGCAGAGCCTGCTTCCTCTGGGAGCGGAGTTGGGTCCCACGAGCTGGGGGAGTTGAAGGCCTGGTTCGTTAGTTTCAGAATAAATGGAGAAAAGCAGGGTCCAGAGCAAACGCCCCTAATCAGTAGAGACGTGGTGACTGCAGTGGGGGGTTATGGGCACAAGGGCTGGGGTATCGCTCTTAGGAATTTGTAGCCACCCTCGCTAGCAGGAACCTGCCCAATCTTCACCCCCACTTCATCAAGGACCTGTCAGGACGGCAGCCCGGGCCCAGTACCCCAGCCAAACACTGTAGTGTCAGGCAACACCTGAAAGCAGCACCCCGGGTCCTTCTGTGACCCTGCATCACGTCTCGGGCATGGGAACCAGTAGATCTGCCAAGACACAGGCCCCAGTACAGCCCAGTGCCTCAGCTGAGACGGGAGTGCATAGCACAGCTATTCGCGTTGGCTAAGGGGAAGGTCCTCTCAGTGTCATGGTAAGATAAATCTCCGAGGCTGCAGAGCAGGACTAGGCGGCTGTATCATCTTCTGGCAAATTAAGAATATTAATCATTCTTTAATAATTTACACAATCTTTTCGCTGTCCTTTCTGTACGTTCACATACTGTTTGGAGATTTCTTGCTGCCCGGGTATAATCAGGGGCATGGAAGGGAATCCCAGCCATGAACTCGCTTGTTATCTGATTGTTGTGCCTTGGGATTTAAGTCCCTGTTTTCAAGGATACAGTTGGATACAAAGAGAGAAGAGCTGTGCCGGGAGGGAGCGGTGAGAGAGAGCTGCTGAGAGAGCCGCTCCAGTCTGCTGCATAAAACAGAAATGTGCAGAAATAGCTGCATAACTATTGAAACTGTCATTGTCATACGGAAAACAAGGGTTTCTATTGTTCTATTGTGTCCACACCTGCCCCCGTCCCCCAGTGCAGTCCACTTCACCTCAGCTCAGCTCATTTGGTCTCTGTGTCCAAATCTAAATGTTAATGGTGCGATGATTGTAATATGCTACTGAATGCAAATCAATAGTTTTAGCCTCACTTTGGTAACAAATCATACCGATACAGTGGGTTACGCTTGTAGGCCATTTTTCCTTCGCAGTATTGGTGTTTTGAGGATCACAGTAACTGAGAGATTTTGCTCTCTGGTCAAAATGTTATTTTATACCCCGTAGTTTGGTGCTTGAAACCAAATAAATCAGCGTAGCCTCTCGTCAGGCCAATCCTGCAATGTTCCTACTGCCATCACGGGATTGCATCTGCAAAGGCATTTCAGGATTGGGCCCAGAAAGGGCCCCCCTCAGAGCGTACTAGACGCTCGACCATGTTTTCACTCTGTGCTGGAAGGACAGAAACTATTTTTTTTTTAAGCCCATTTTTCCCTATGCAACTGCAGAGACCCACAAGAAAACCTAAGCCCAAAATGATGATATTCAGTTCCCAATGAGTAAGTTAAAAACCTCTGGTTTCCCTGCCATGCACCCATTATAGGTTCCTTTCACAAAGGATCCCCACCTATTTATTCTATTCCTTGCAGCCTTAAAGCAACAGTGCTGTCAGACATGGTTATGAGACAATGCCAGGGGTCTGTACTGCGGGAATAAAAACGATGGAGCCGGCATGTTGAATCTGTGCGTGGGTGAGAAGGGAGCTTTATAGGGGTTTCTGCTGATCTGTTTGTTTCAAGCAGGTGCAGTTTAGCATTAAGCTGTGCTGTAGAGGTTGTCTGAGATTGGGACTAATGTGCTGTGCAAGTGCCAAAATATCACTAGCTTCTTGGGCTTTTCTTTTTTACACCAGTCAGTTTTGAAACACTAAAGCTAAAACCTCCATCCACAGGGCATTTCTATCAGAGGTTTACGGGGACCCGATGGCACAGTCTGGTTTAATTCCATGAGAATATTACAGGAATGCTTAGCTTGGATACCAGAGAAGGTTGTTCACATGGCTTCATCTGAAATAGCTGCAGTGTGTCCGAATTGGGTATAAAATGTCTGCCATTCCACTGTAATGAATGTGCAGCGCGACCTTTCATTTTATTCAGGTTTTCTATGGGCCTGGCTCCTCCCAAGCGTGGAACACCCTAGGACGGAGGAGAATCCATATTGGTCCAATGCTGCAAAGCCACCTGTGCCGATTGCTTGGGGGCCGAGTGTGCTCGGACACAGGCATTCCTTAGTCAGAAGAGCAAAACTTGGGCACATACACTCGGTGTGAACTCTGGGAAACCCTTCAGCAAAGAAGAGAGATGGTTAGGAAGGGCTGATGAAATCCGCTCCCTGTGCAGGGAAGCCAGCGTAAGGACTAGGTACCTCTAAATCCTTGGGCAGTCCCTGGAAGTTAGTGGCACCGAGCTCTTGTGCTGGCTCCCTGCCCGGGGGCCTTTCACCCACCGAGCCCACACTAGTGATCGTGCTTAGCACTCAGTCAGCAGAGGACTCTCCGCAATGAATGACTCGAGTCCTGTGGCTTGTGAAGTACAGACCCTGTTCCAAAGGGAACAATTCACAAGTGTGTTATTGGTTCTAAAAATTGCTGGCAAGTGCTTCCCCCTCTCCCCTCCCCGCTTCTGCAATGGACTGTTCTGCTACAGAAAAGGCCCAGGGTTTGGATGGAGAGTCAGTGCTGGACGCCGCGTGCCTTTGCTGTTCGTTGTTCTCTGTGCTGCCTCGCGGTGCTTTGAGGGGTTCCTGGCTCTGTGCTGAATGAGGGACAGTTCAGTTCTAGGTGTAGATGGGGCTTGACTTGTCCACTGTGCTGGTCTTTGCTGGAAAACGCTCCGTTATCCTCAGGCTCCTATGCAAAGAGCAGCAATAGAACCATCGGCCAGAACAATGTGTCGCAACCTCACCCCCTCCAGGAACAGGTGGAGGCCCAGCTGTCAGCCTGGCGAGCATCCGTTCAGCTCCACCTTGTCCTTTAGCCCAAATCCTGGCCCTGTGCCCCACCGCTCAGGGAATGCAGAAAACAGAGCCCAGGGCTCACCGGTGAGCGTGGTCTGCATGCAGAGCTGTGTGGTTGGGAAAGCTGAGGGTAGACGCCCCTGGGTGTGTTAGTGTCTGAGGTACTGGAGAAGAGATTCAGCCTCTCACGGCTGCGGATGGTTGGCCCATTGTTAAGTGCTGTTCCTGGATCAGCCAGTCTTGTCCGTCCCATGGAAAACTCTGCTCCCTGATGTTCTGTCACCTAGTCTGTCCACAGTACCCAGGTGAGATCATGGTTACAGTTCGGAAACCCCTTGGCCCACCTCTGTGGCAGTGGCCAAGGGCACCTTGTTAGGAAGAAATCCACTTCCTCGGTGTGCCCACCAGACCAACGTTCACACCGGGCTCTTGGTCACTGTCGGGTGTCACTGCAAACCTCTTTCAGTTGTGCCAACTCATCACAATCAGCCAAGTCTAGTTCACCCCTTTCCCCTGTAACCTGAGCATAGCCCCCCTCACGACCTGAGCGCGGGCCTTGTCCATATAGGCTTCCAGATCACAGAAGCTTTGCCAGCATGTTAATTCAAAGCAGCTCCTGCGATGCTGAGTTTTACCTCACTGCAAACTGCTAGACCCCGGGAGCCATGGACTCTCCAAACTGAGCAGAAGATGGAGCCCCAAGCGGCACCATTCACAGAGCCTCCTCTAATCAGCATGCTGCTTTTGTGTGCAAGGTTTGAAATCAAAATTGGGATCTTGTCTTTTGATTGGTGCATAATGTGTGTTTCCAGAGCAGACAAGCTGGACAGATCTGCTGACCCAGCTAGGAAGAGGGAGGCCTTCGAGCCCGCTGTCTTTGCAATGCTGTAAGAGGCTTCGCTTTGCTGCCAGTGAAAACAGGCTCCTATTTCCCAAGGAACAGTGACAGGAACTGGCACCTCTTGGTCAGGCTTTTATTATCCTTGTTTAGGCAATAACCTTTCAGACGGCTGAAAACCACCTTACAACTCAGATCCTCGAATGACGTAAATCGGCGTGTTCCATTTACCACAAGCTGAGGCGCTGACCCAGAATATTATGCTTACGCTTGCTTTTGCATGTAGCAAACACTGTGCTACATTTCACTGTGTTCCTGATATTGCAAAGTCAATGGGAATCCTTCCGTGGAATTCCCTGTTTCACCAGCAGCAACACTGAGGACAATAGCGGCAATATGCACCATGCAGCGGAGGGAGCTTAGTCCTAATTAATGAATGCTACAAGCAGCAGAAGGGGAGTTTATGCACAGGGCCTGCTCATAATATGGTACTAGTGTTTGTCATTGTTATTACTTCTCATTGCCTCGTACTTATTAAAAGCAAACGTCCACTCTAGAAGTTGCTGCTCAGCAGAATTTCTACAGTTTGCAGCCTCACTAAATCTGTATCAAAATGTACTGGCTCAGTTGCAGAGCCTCCTCCTTCACTGTTACCATGCTGAGAGTGAAATCCATTATTTGAACCCATATACAAAAAGTGCCTTGCCCCAGGCATTTCAGCAAACAGAGTTAATTATTTACGGTGAAATTTAAGGCGGCACAGGTTTTTGGTTAAAAAACAAACCCACCCATTGGCCGTGTCCTATTTACTACACCCCTCTCTCCAATGCTTTCTAGTTGCAAACAGGGGCCTGCAGGCCTTTTAGGATCCCACTAGGTGTGGCAGATGCAGTATCATTTATACTTAAGAGTTTGCTACAGAAACTATCAAGGAGTGAGGCAGCCCCCATGTGCCGGCTCGTTCAGTAGCTTCCAGTTGTGTCATTGTCTATTTCCCTGTAGTCACACACATGACAATGTTGTCCTTTCCTAACGATGTTGGGCTTTACTGTGGGTCATCAAACGTTCGAGGAAATTGTCTCCAGGGACAATTGTTTCCCCCTGTGCCAGAGGGGTTGAGAGATAGACCTTAACTGTTCTCTCAGGAGAGTGTCCGTTCACGTAAGAAACAAAACTGTGTTACATTTCCTGCACTTATAAACGTCTGGGTTCTGCTTCTGCACACTTCCTGCAGCTGGCGCTTGCTCGCAGTTCCAGACCAGTGCTGGGACGTGCCGTGGGTAAGTGGTTTCTCCTGACATTGCTCTACGGTGAAGTATCGAACTATTGATTCCACCTCTCGCCCTGCCTGTACAGTTCTTATCCTTCTTATTCTCGCCGTTCACAATGTAAGTGCCACTTCAGATCATGTGGGTGCAACAAATTACAACTTCTAGCACTCACGGCATTCTAGCGGCACTTTGTTTTCTGAAGCCTGTCGAACTGGGACACCCGCTAAGAGTGATACCCTTATTCTTTCTTTTTTCTATACAGGGGTGGGAAGATAAATTAACCATTAGATTTTGACTGTCAGAGTAAATCAACACTGTAAGTAACAATTTGCACCAGCTACATATTCTCCCTTTTCCAGTCCAGTGTGGGTATGAGCTTGCTTTCCTGAGGGACCCAAATCCACCCTTCCTCCCAGTGGGGAAATGGGGCCTGCAGGGCATTTCGGTTACAGGAGGACCTACGTAAATACATCTGAGCAACACTAACAGAGTGGACAGAGTCCGAGTCCTGCTCACCTTGCCCACAAGAGGCTTTGGATGCCAGGGTCCCAGGATGATGTCTTAAAGAGGAGAAAGCTTAGTGTGCAGCGCTGCTAACTGACTGTTCCTGGAGAATCCCCCACCACACAAATACCAAATCCAATGAGGAGCATTGCCTGCCTGTTTTGGATTAAGAGAAACCCTGCTGTCTGTGCTGCACTGAGACAAGCTACGCTGCATAAGGAGATTTTTAAGAGCTCTCTATCTTGCTTTCGCACTTTAGGGACAGGTTGTTTCCTGATAAAGCCAGCGTTTAGGACCAAGATAACACAGCTAGCTGGCTGTGCACTCACTTGCTTTCCGACTACGGGCTTCCTGTAAAAATACCACTTAATTTCTGTGTTTCCCTTCACCTGCCTTCAAGACCGCTGACTCCGAGTGCACCCCGCACAAGCACAGAGCCAGCAGGTGTCTGGAAGCTCAGGGTGACTGCGAACAGGCGATTGTTTTTCCTGCCGGTCGAACTCTCACCCCATCTGTGCAGCTGTGCACATTTATTACATACGCCATTGTCACTTGCCTTAGACTCAGCTCTCGGGAGCAGGAGAGGGCCACCGGACGTCCCCATTTTATAAGGGAGTCCTGATATCTGGGGATCTGTCTTAAAGAGGCGTTTATGACCCCTCCCCCCCACCTTCCCTGTCCCAATTTGTCACACTGGCCACCTGGTCACCCTACGGCAGGACCATCTTTCCCCTCCATGAGCGTATTTAGGGCCTGGCCCAATGGGGCCCTGCCACTGAGTGCTACAGCAAGACAAACAAACCGGAGCTGGGATGATGATAATACCTCCATGGAAACGTCAGTCACCCCTTCCCACTTCGCACAGGCTGCCTTTGCCCAGTCCTGTTCCTAGCCCTCATTTCCAGCAAGCTTCATGGCACTGCCCCACAGACCTACAAGCCCTGGGATTGGTGAGAGCAAGGGGCGGGACTGGGAGAGCCATGGGGTCTCCATGGGAATCCACCCAGGGTAGGGGGTTGTATAGGGACCTCACAGCTTGCACTGCGAGGGAAAATCCCACCCCAAGACGGAGCAGCGGGTAGAAATCCAGTGACATTTCATCCCTCTTCCCACTGGACCGAGTAGCACAGCCCAGTTTCAGCCACCTGCAGCCCGTTCTCATCGGACGGGACAGCTGGGCCTGGGAGAACTGATCTTAGGTCTCTGAAAATGAAGAAGCAATTTTAAAATAGACACCCCAGGCCCTATTAAACTGCCACACGTACAGCACGTCAGTCATTAGACTAGTGTCTAAAAAATTCCTTCCTCTGCCCCACCCAGCCGGCGCTGGATGAGCTAGCTAACAGCGTTCAGAAAAACACAGACCTATTTCAAATGTGCCCCAGTGCACTTCAAACGAGTGATCCGGGTGGATCCAAGGCCCGGCGAGTGCTGGCCTGGGTAAGCTGGAAACGGTGCATACGGCTCAAAAGGGATTTTTTAAAATTCACGTGCCACCCGCAAAGGAAGGGGCCATTTGACAGTTTCTTGTTGGGACAGTGTGTGGGGGGGGAGTCGGTGCAAATCTGTCCGAGCACATGAAACGTGAGAACCGAGTGACTGTTCTGTCAGTGGCTTGAATGAGCCCGGAAGCAGCCCGGGAGTTCTCAACGAAAAGCTGGATTGCAGAGCAATGTGTCTGTCCTGGAGGTTGGGCTCCACCGGTCTGTGGCTTCTGCCTGTCAGTTACTGCTGGTTGAATACGAGGGGCTAGGTACATAGTGTATTCAATTAACTAGGCAATTTTGGGGGATGCCTTACTCCACTGATCGTTTTTTCTTCATTATTCACCCGGCTCTGCTCACCATGTGTTGCCATTTGTATTTGCAAACAGCCAACCCAGAACAGTTCTAGTTCTAATCTTTTCAACCCCTCCTTGTGCTGAGAAACACTGGTCAGCTGCCGCTGGCTAAATGGCCGGCCCAGAGTGGGTGGGGCTGGTTATGCTCTGGGAGTTGGCTATACCTGTCAGAACAGTGTTTCTGTCTCCTCCCATGGGCCCTGCAATGGTCGGACATGTGATTAACTGACTGGCTAAGTCATACCCCCTCGGTCCTCATTGTCTTTGTTTTGGTTCTCTTCACAGCTGCAGGACCCCAGCTGAAGAACGCCTGCCTTCTGCCACCTCCAGAAAGTGTTACCATTGATGTTTTCACTCCGCAAAAACCAACATGATCCAGCTCACTGAAGATGAGTCTGTTGAACCAATTCTCACCCAGCACAAACTCTCCTTTGAGATCTCCAGCCTGCACCGCTAGGCCATGGAGCCTGGCTCCCTTGGATAAACAGGCTTCCCCAATTCCTGGGTTCCCCATCCCCCAACTTCCACATTCATTACAAAGATCTTTTCTGGCCGTCAAGAGTTTTTAACTAAATAATAATAAATAATATGGTGGCAACAGCTTCCATATGAACTCGTGTTAAATGTTGCCAATGGTGAATTCACAGACTGTAAAATGCTCAGTAACTTATATCACCTTAACAAATAAACATTTTCCTATGGCAGAGTTTGCATGCTGACTGATTTATAAAGGCAGGACTTGGGAAAGGCCACCTGAGTGTCCCAGGTCTGTGATGCCAGTGCTCCCAAAGGCATCACACTTCACACACACTCATCAATTCACCATTCCCCCAGTAACATGCTTCCCCCTCTGAGGCTGGCGCGTGGCAGCTGATTGTGCCACACATCAGTACTGTTTAAGGCAGAGAGAAGAAGAGTAGCCAGTGTTTGCATTTAAAGAGGTACTAGCAGGATTTCGCCTGGCTCCCCTGGAATTCATCCTGTCTCCCTACAACATCTGGCCATGTTTACACAGTGCTCATGCCGGTAGAATAGTTCAGGAGCAAGCGGCGCCCTTCCTCCCTCTCTGGGCAGTACGGAGCCAGCTGTGCCAGGAGCAACTATTCTCCTTGGCTCATGAAGACCCCGCAGAAGAGCCCGTTTGGTGCTCTGCGTGGCACTGGGGGGTCATGCATTTTCCCAGCACAGAGTGTGCCCTGAGTCCTCCTCCCGCTCTGTGCAAGCGGGTCTGAACACTGCATCCCATCGAGACTGCAGGGGAACGTAGGCAGTGAGGAAGCCACTGACCGTGCACTGAATAAAGTTGCCATGTGGCCTGGGCACAGGGCTAATGCCGCTGCTCTCAGCATGGCCAGTCCCGTGGTCCATCTCAGCCAAATGGGGGCACCTCTGACAAGCCAGCCCCTGAGCTCACGCTGTGGACGTGACCTGCTGAACGTTCCACACACACATGCTTAACTAAGAACCTGTCTTGTGAGCCCTATTACACAGTCAGCCCCCGAGCCTCCCGCCTGGAGACCCGGCCCGTCAGCCGGGCGCTGGGGCCTCCTGCTTGCCACACGCGCCAGGTCAGGCACTCAGGCTGCCCCTGCCCTGCGCCCCGGGGCGCGGCGTAGATTACTTTTCACGTAGTGGGTTCGGGATGCCTGCACCTTGCTCATCAAGCAGCTCACACAGCCCTACAGATGCCACCATTACAGCATCTGCAGGGGCCATGGGAGAGCAGACAGGTCCTGAGAGCAGCTGGGTAACAGCTCCGAGGAACTAGGAGTATTTCTGTTTGTGTTGCCCTAATGCCTCAGGGCCGGGCTGTAGACGTATTGACAATACAGTCCCCGCCCCAAAGAGCGAGCAGTGCAGAAAAACACCCTATTCACTCGACAGTTCAAGAGGACTGTAGAGAAGCGAAATGTCATTATAATTTGGGTCTGGAATTGAGCCTATCACCCTCATGCTCGCAGTCAGTGTCATGGTCCACACTGCAGTTTCATGGATTGTAATGACGGGATTCACCTGTTTCCCGGGAATAACCGAACGCGTCCGTGGGTTTCACGCCGTACTGCCAGGGTGTGCTTGTCTCCAGGCTGAATTTTTTTTTGCCAAGAACAGTAGTTAGTTTGTACAATGTAGAAACTGGTGCCCACTCAGCCCCGTGGCTCTTCCCGGAGACCACTGCAGGAGCCATGGGGCACAGGACCTGTCTCCAAAGAGACGAGTGCTAGTCAAGCCTCCAAGACAAATGTGTCACTAAATGAGATGAGAATCTATGCTCCGAACCCCACAATTTCTAGAGAAAGGATCAGAGCTGGAGTTCCTCCCTTTGAAATGCTCTGCCAGCCTACAAGCCTCTGCAGCTGCTGCAAGTTCTACTCAACCAAACCACGAAGTCCCAGATCTCCCGGCACGGGGCAGCTCAGCTCTCGGGATTTCATTTCACATTAATATCATGCTACTACCTTGTGCCGTAGCTTCAATTTCAAGCGTTCATGCACACAGCAGCATTGCTTTTCACTTGCTGATTCCTCTTTATAGCCGTTTAATTAATTGTCAAGGTAAGTCTCGCCCGTCAGCTCGGTATTATTTAGCAAGCCACCTTCTGTAGCAGCAGGCTTTGCTGGAGCCATGAGTCAGGTTTTGCAAGGAGAAACGGGAAGTGCTTTTTTGAGGCCCGCATTCGGATGGCAAATAATAATTAGCAAGTCTGCTGCTGTACTGGTAACCCTGGATAGCTGGTGTGTAGAATGGGCTCAAAGCACGTCTACACATTGGGCACTTGATTCGGATTTAGGGCTGCATCCACCTAGCACCGTAGAACAACATCACTGTTGCGGACTGTAATCTTGTAGGGGCACACGTATTGTCAAACCATGCAAATCACATCGCGTGGTAGGAGCAAAGCACCAGGCCTGCGAGCGTGATCACAGCGCCCTGGATTCAGTGACATTGCGGAACCCTTCACTGGGGCTGAGTCAACCCCCCCGAGCTCCACTCGCCCCAGGTCAGTCAGTCAATCCCCGGACATTCGCCAGCTTTCAATACAAGCAGCTGATCTCACACCCTTAGACGCGTTGCCCCAGGGTAACTGAGGAGCAGGAGTGGGCTCCGGTTTGTGTCTGTAGCTATCCACACCCTGGGCTGGGTTCCTGGGTGCGCGGCGAAGTGAAACCCGCCCCCATGTAGGGCTGTGGTTCCTGGGCAGCCGAGCCAACGATACTCAGCAAGGGACGAGATAAAGGGCGCTGCCCCCGGCAAAGAAACGGTAGTCTGAACTTCATTAAATAAATAAAAAGAGGCTGATTTCAATAACGTTCAGGTCCCTTTGAAGTACGTCTCCAACTCTGTGACCTTAACGCCACAGGCCAAGTTTTCAGCAAATCTTCATTTTACTGTATGTGCAAAACATGCGTTTGTAGCTTCACTATCCAAATACAAGTGTCACAACTTTGCATGGCCAGATACATGAGATCAGCACTAGAAAATGAGAGTTTGGATATAGTTATAGGTTTGGTATATGCATCCTAAAGGATAAGTCCCATATAATGTAGTAGAGAGAGATGAGAAAACTAGAGCGGTGGATAGAAATGTAATAGGGTTCCAGTTTTCTAAAAATCGAAAGGATGCAATCAAGATTAAACTTTTTCTAGAGGGTTTCAAACCATGGGTTTGTCACTGTTATTGACTGCTATGGGACTTTGCCATAGGGTCAGATATATGTGCAAAACCTGGCACCTGGTAACTGCCAGCTCAGCAACTTGATTTGCACCCTCAGATACAGGTCTGTACTTGACGGCATTTTGAAAACGTGTTCTCCTGCTTCTCCCCTCCAGCCTGCACGGCTGGGCCTGTCTAACGGTTCTATTGGGAAGCCAAAGAACCAGCCAAAGGACTCGTCACAAGGACACGGGTGGATATTTTCCTTCCTTAAGGAATCAAAACGGAGCTTTTACATCACCAGGTATAAACCTACCCCCGGCCAAAGCACGTCACACCGCACAATGATTTCTGCTCTTTGGTCGTGCAGGTGATGTGCCGGGTGAGCAGGGGGACCAGGCAGCAAGTGTGAACAATCAGGATGGGGTGGGGAGGTACTAGGTACCTATATAACACAAAGCCTCAACTATCGGGACTGTCCCTATATATAGGTACTAGGTACCTATATAACGCAAAGCCTCAACTATCGGGACATCTGGTCACCCTGCGGGTGAAGCTGGCTGCAAGGGCCTCATTGAGAACTTCAGGACAGAGCATCTCGCTGGGCAGCCGCCTGTTCTACAGGTCGGTTTCTGTCACCGTCACACGACCACCGGCTTTGCAGCCAGCTTTGTGATTCCCTTTCCCACCGCTTCCATCCAACAAACACTTCTCCTGCCTTGATCTGTCCGCACTGATATTCTCCTACATGCCTCGCAGCCCCGCAGACAGCCAGGGGTCTCCACTCACAATTCTGCCACCAGACTGCGGGAATCATAGATCAGGTTTGGAAGGGACCTCAGGAGGGATCTAGTCCAACCCCCTGCTGAAAGCAGGACCAATCCCAACTAAATCATCCCATCCAGGACTTTGTCAATCCAGGCCTTAAAAACCTCTAAGGAAGGAGATTCCACCACCTCCCTAGGTAACCCATTCCAGTGCTTCACCACCCTCCTAGGGTAACAGTTTTTCGTAATATCCAACCTAAGCCTCCCCCACTGCAACTTGAGACCATTACTCCTTGTTCTGTCTCTCTGGTACCACTGAGAACAGTCTAGATCCATCCTCATTAGAACCCCCTTTCAGGTAGCTGAAAGCAGCTATCAAATCTCCCCTCAGTCTTCTCTTCTGTAGACTAAACAATCCCAGTTCTCTCAGCCTCTCCTCATAAGTCATGTGCTCTAGGCCCCAAATCATTTTGGTTGCGCTCTGCTGGATTCTCCCCAATTTGTCCCCATCCCTTCTGTAGTGGGAGCCCCAGAACTGGACCCAGTATTCCAGATGAGGCCTCACCAATGTCAGACAGAGAAGAATCACTTCCCTCCATCTGCTGGCAATGCTGCTACTCATGGGGTGGGATGGGGTGATTTCTTTGCCTGGGCAGGAGGTACCAACTAGCACGTGAGTCAGAAGAGCGTTCGGTTGCCTGGAATGGGCCGGATTTCAGCCGGCTGCAGGGATGTAGAGTGAAGACGTGCACGCAGTTCGGAGGGGAGGGGAGCCCCAGTGCCCCTTGCTGGCTCCCTGAACATCTCCCGTTGCTGCACCCTGCATGCCCAGTTGAGGGCAATGCAACGGAACATGCTTGTTCTACAGGTGGGGGGACCCTCTGCTCTTGGCTCAGATGGAAACAAATGCCCAGGGGCCCTGGCTCCCCTCTGACAGCAGCTGGTCTCCTCCCGGCCTAAGGTGGAGACGAAGGAGACCTGGCGGGAGACTCTTGGTGACACTGTCTGCACAAGCTGCTCCCCACAGGGGTGTCTGCCAGCAGCCAGAGCAGAGCGTCGTTCCCAGCCCCCAGAGTCCGTCACAGAGCAGGTGCAGTGCAAAGCGGCCACAACATCTCCCTTCCCAGCCAGGGCTGGGGACTCCGCTGGAAAGCAGTGCCCCGAATGGGTGCAGTTGGCTGGGAGGGGTCATGGCTACTGTGCCTGGGGGGGTGCATCATCCTCTGTGTCTGGAGCTCCTCAGTACAAACGCTCTGGTCTCTAGTGACCCCCCTCAGGGAATCCACCCTCGGCCTACCCTGCGGGCAGAGGTCAGGGCCGGAAAGATGCCAGAGGGTGTCAGCTTCACTTCCCGGCCCCGCCCCGACTGCATATGGCCCCCGTAGACAAGGGACCACTTCCCCCATCATCAACATGCAGCCTCCTCTGGGCTGAGATGTGGTAGCTGGTACCATGACACCAGCAGATCTATAGCAGAGTTGGAAGCAACAAAGATGTCTGTCAGTCTGTCTCTAGGGCAGGATGGGCAAATCTTTTAGCCCGAGGGCCACATCAGGGTTGCAAAATTGTGTGGAGGGCTGGGTAGGGAAGGTTGTGCCTCCCCAAACAGCCTGGCCCCACCCCATCTGACCCCCCCACCCACTTCCTGCCCCCTGACTGCCCCTTCCAGAGACACTCCGCCACTAACCACACACCCCTAGGCCCTCACCACCTATATAAGCCCCCCCCCCCCGGTCCTTGTCCCCTGCCCCCCCCTCCGAGACCCCCTCACCCTAACTGCCCTCCCAGGAACCCACCCCCCTACCCAGACCCCCTTGCTCCTTGCCCCCTGACTGCCCTGACTTCTGTCCACACCCCTGACCCCCTGACAGGCCCCCCCAGGACTCCCACGTCTATCTACCCCTCTCCCCTCCCCATTCCCCATCCCCTAACCAACCCCCAGAACCTCTGCCCCCTGCTCCATGTCTCCTGACTGCCCCATGGGACTCCCTGCCCCTTATCCAAGCCCCTGCCATGCCGCACTGCGCGACCAGAACTAGACACGCTGCCCCGCAGGAGCTCGCAGCCCTCCCACCCCAGAGCGCTGCCCACGTGGTGAGGTGGTTGTGTGGGAGGAGGGGCTGGGGCTGGAGGGAGCCTCTCCGGCCGGGAGTTCAGGGGCCAGGCAGGATGGTCCCACAGGCTGATTGGGGGCTGTAGTTTGCCCACCCCTGCACTAAAGTGCATCCATGCCCCTGAGATCTAGGGTCCGGGCCCAGCCCAATGAAGGTTGGTAGGTCGCTCAGGTCCATTGACATCCACCCCTGTTAGGAGTGTAAATACCAGCGTGGCGCTGGGCCTGGAGCCTCCATCTTGTGAGACTCATGTGGGCGGCATCACTCACGCTGCGCTTGCCACGGGCGGCTCATTGCCCAGCGGGGGCGGGGCTCACAGCCGCACACATGGAAACGGGCTCTGTTGTCATTGCAGTGCCAGGTGGGCCCATCACGACCATGCAGCAGCTGATGGCATTTCCATGAATCAGTGACCTTTCCCCGGCTTGTTCCTAGCTCTGCCCTGCTGCATCTTAGCAACGTCGCTGTGTTCAGCCCTGTGCGGCTGCCACCCTCAAACAGCCCAACCCTGGGTGATGAACCAAGGCCCCCAGAGGGGCGGGACACTTCTTGGGGACTGGTGCCCAGCTGTGAGAGTGGATGGCCAAGCTGTCAGTTGGTGCATGCCAGGAGGTGACAGTGCCAGTGTTTTGGAGCCTTTTAGCTCCGGCTTTAAAAACACCACTATTAGCTATTAGCTAGAAAAAGCAAAGCTGAGTGCAGAGCAGACGGACTCCAAAGGGCCATTCAGCATTGGCTTGGCCACGCTTTCCTTGTCTAGCCCCTTCCTCATGCTAGGTCTGCTCCATTCCCAGCCCCCTGACCCTGCTCTGCACAGGCACACGGGGATAAACAGGGCCAGTCTCTAGGGGTAGGGTCCTTGCTCTTATCTGCCACTTGAATCCAGTCCGTTAATGGGGGAAAGTCTCCAGTCCAAGCTGCTGCTCACCGCACCAGGCAGGATCTGACAAGCTTTAATTGCAACTGTGCGAATCCTAGTCTTGTGTGCGGACTCCTCTAGGGCATGAGGGCCGGCTGGTTTTATGGTTGCAGAATGGCTGACCACGTCCTGCCGGACTGCGGCTAAGGCCTAGACTGCTAGCCAAGCACAGCCGGGACGACATGTGTTGGCCTTTAAGGGTGATCGGCTGGGGTTTGGGGAAATAGCCACATCTCAGGCTGCTCCAAGGAGTGCTGACACTGGTATCCTCGCTGCAGATGGTCACACCACAGCAATCAAAGACTGTCCTTAGGTTTGTCTGTATAAACAGGAGACTCTTGGGGAGGAGGAGAGAGATGATGTTACCACTGTATTTGGCCCTAGTACAACCGCTGCTGGCATACTGGGCCCTTTCTGGGGTCCACAATTCAGACAGGAGGTTGATAAATCAGAGAGGGGGTCAGAGACAAGCCACGAGAATGATGAGAGGATCAGACAACCTGCCTTGCAGTGACAGGGTCCAGGAGCTCGCTCTGTTTAGCTTAACAAAGAGACGGTTAACAGGTGCCATGATCCCAGTCTTTGAGCACATGGGGGAAAAATTGATAATGGGCTCGCCAGTCCAGCAGACCAAAGTATCACGTGAGCTGGAAGTTGAAGCTAGACAGATTCAGACCAGCAATAAAATATAAGTTTATTAACACTGTGGGTAATGAATCAGTGAAACAACTTACCAAGCACTGTGGTCGATTCTCCATCACTGGAAATTTTTAAGTCAAGACTGGATGTTTGTCTAATAGACCTGCTCGCATTCAAACAAGAATTCATTTACAGTATCAGAGAGGTCGTGTTAGTCTGGATCTGCAGAAGCGACAAAGAGTCTTGTAGCACCTTATAGACTAACAGATTTTAGGGATCATGAGCTTTTGTGGGTTAAGACCCACTTCATCAGATGAATGTTAATCACGCCCCACTAATGCACATCCATGCCAGTCCTCCCAGTTGAGGGAAATGTGTCCTTCCAGTGGTGTCAGCAAAGATGCTGAAACAACAGGTCATTGATCAGGAGCCCTTGAAGCCAGAGAACTGCAGAAGCATTTGTCTATCCAAAGTCAGCGAGATCTGCATGTTGTCTGTACCAGTAGCGGTTGGAGTGGATACTAGGGCACTAGTGTGCTGGGAGCTGTACATAGACACAGAGACAGTGTAAATACACAGCCCAGCCCCGGGGTGAAGCAGGGCACTGCGGTCCCCATTTAACTCCTGAGAACTAACATTAAGTGATTTGCCCAACAAGCCCGGGGGGGAGGGGGGAGGAGGGCTGGGTCAGAGACAGGAACTGAGCCCAGCTCTCGTGAGTCCGTGTGCCGTACCATCCCCACAAGGCCACTTTGGACACAGCTGCCACTTGACCCAGAGATCTCATGGTACCAAGTGGGGCAGGCCAGAAAGTGACGTTTCCATTCGGCCAGACAGTCTGACACATCGGTTTGCTGCTGCTGTTCTTCTGAATCCGAAGGAAACGTCAAAGATCCAGAACTTCCCCAAAACGAAAATTCAAGTTAGGACCATTGCCAGGTTTTGTCTCAATAATAATTAATACCAATCACCCTCACATTGTCCTGACATCTTTGAACCAAGAACGGCACTTTATGGGATTTTTTAGCCTCACACTAACCCTACGAGGTAGGGATGGGGGGGGGGGGGGATCCCTTGACCTATTTATGAGGAAACCGAGGCACAGCTGAGTGAAGGGGTTTTCTCAAGGATGCAAAGCATGTCAGCAGTGGGGTCAGGAAGGGAATCCAGGAAGCTTGTTCCCAAGTCCTTAGTCTAACCATTGGGACAAACTCCCTCCAGTGGAATTAAGTCTTCTAGCAGTTGGGTATCAGCGGGTAGCTGGGCCTTTAACAGGAGATTGGTTTCTGCCTCACCTGTGACAGACTCTCTCACCTCCCCATGTGCAGCACATGGGCCGAGTCACAGGCTGACTGGGACTAAGCTAGGCCAGGCCTAGGAATGTAAGGGTGAGCCCTGAGGGAGAATGACAAAGCCACAGCAAAGGCTGCAGAGAACAGGGGGCCCCGGCAGGGAACCTTTGCCGGGGGGAAGGGACAGGCCAGCAGAGACCCTTGGACACTATAAGCCTGTGAAAGACCCCCTGGGAGCAGGGCCCAGAGAGCCGGAGTGACCCAAAGAAGCCCAGGGCACGCTGTGAGGAGACTGAGCAGAGCCTGGGAAGGGCTGCAACACTGGGCCCAGGGTGGGAGCATGAAGCCAGAGACCGAATTCTGAGTGTCTTTTATATTAATAAACTGACCTCAGGAGTGGGAGGTGTTGTCGGACATGTAACCTACCTCAAGGGGTGGTACGCTGATTTATTTACCAATCCTGTATTACAGAACTTCTTTCTCTGACTCAGGGTATTTGTGCAGACCATGAATTCATACGTTTGGAAGGAACTACAGCTGGATTTGCTATAGGAACCCTCTAAACGCTCAGAGTGGAAATTGTAATAGGATTCACTTTATTTCTTTTTCTTCTTAGAAATCCAGGACCAGTCTTTACCAGAAGCAGTTCACACACATTCACATTTCTTTTCACTGAATGACACTCCAAAGATATGCAGTGTTGTTGTAGCTATGTTGGTCCCAGGATATCAGAGAGTCCAGGCGAGTGAGGTAATATATTTTATTGGACCAACTTTCTGTTGGTAGGAGACAAGTCATTATTTTCATTAATGATTTGGCCAATGGAGTAGAGAGGATGCTTATAAAATTTGCAGATGACTCCAAGCCGGGAGCAGGTGGAAGAAGTTTAGAGGACAGCTTTAAAATTCAAAATGACCTTGAGAAATTAGAGAATTTGTCTGAATTCAACAAGATGAAATTCAGGAAAAAACAAGTGCAAAGTACTTCACTTAGGAAGGAACAGCTACAAAATGGGGAATAACTGTCTAGGGGATAGTACTGCTGAAAGGAGTCTGGGGCTTATAGTGGATCACAAACTGAATCTGAGTTGTCAACCTGCTGTGGCTGCAAAAGAGGGGTGTATCAGCTGGAGTGTTGTATGTAACACGCAGGAGGCGATCGCACCACTTCACTCGGTGCTGGTGAGGCTTTAGCTGGAGCACGGTGTCCAATTCTGGGCACCACCGTTTAGGAAAGATGGGGTCAAACTGAAGAGAGTAAAGAAGAGAGCAAATGATGGATAAAGGGGTTAGAAAACCTGATTTATGAGGAAGAGTTAAAAAAACTGGGCATGTTTAGTCTTGAGAAAAGGAGGCTGGGGAACAACCTGAGAACAATTTCCCGATGTGTTAAGGCCTGTCACAAAGATGGTGGTGATCAGTCATTCCCCATCTCCACTGAAGGTAGGACAAGAAGTGACAGGGTCCATCGGTAGCAAGGGGGATTTAGATTTTTTTCCCTAATCTCTAAGCTAACGCCCAGGGTCATTAAACTCTGGAGGAGGCTTCCAAGACAGTTTGTGGAGTCTCCATCACTGGGAGCTTCTACAAACAAGTTGGACAAGTGCCTGTCAGGATGGGGTCTAGATTGACTTGGTCCTGTGACCGTGCAGCGTGCTGGACTGTTACCCTCACACTTGAGGGCATCTGACCTTTACCCTTCCCGGGGTGCAAGGCGTAACCCGATTCATTTAGACACCCCCCGTCCTTTCCTAGTTCCTGCGGCCCCGGGCAAAAGGCAACACCCAGTTCAGAAGGCAACAGGCCAGGGCTCAGGGAATAATCTTCTGGGGGGTTGTGGGGCCTTTTACCAGTGAAAGAGCCTTACACAGTAATACCCTTACTCTCTCTTTATTAACAATCACCAAAACAGAAGGCACCCGCTAAGCAGACAATGCTCCCCGCTCCCAATAAGGCAGGTGAACGTTTCCTTGCTGGATCAAGGTCTATATCGGTACTTCTAAATGATGACAAGGCCCTTCCAGTGGAGACTACTGTTTTAGAAGATAGCTGCCCATAGGCTGATTAGGCCTCACTGGAGTATTGTGTCCAGTTCTGGGCATCATGTTTCAGGAAGGATGTGGATAAATTGGAGAAAGTCCAGAGAAGAGCAACACAAATTATTAAAGGTCTAGAAAACATGAACTATGAGGGAAGATTGAAGAAACTGGGTTTGTTTAGTCTGGAGGAGAGAAGATGGAGAGGGGACACAATAACAGTTTTCAAGTACATACAAGTTGTTACAAGGAGGAGGGAGGTAAATTGTTCTCCTTAACCTCTGAGGATAGGACAAGAAGCAATGGGCTTAAATTGCAGCAAGGGAGCTTTAGGCTGGACGTTAGAAAAAGCTTCCTCCCTGTCAGGTTAGTAAAGCACTGGAACAAATTGCCTAGGGAGGTTGAAGAATCTTAGTCTAATCTGTTCTTAAAAACCTCCAACAACAAACACCTGCCCAGGATGGTGTAGGCTAGTTATTACTTAGTCCTTCCTGGAGTGCAGGAGATGGGACTAGTAGACCTATTGAGGTCCCTTCCAGTCCTACACTGCTATGCTTCTATGCTGTTTTTGCCTCTTTAAATCCACATGAAAAGGTAGCTTACAGCTTATTTGGTTTATAAAAAGGAAAGAGGGCAAAGGATCTCAAAAATAGACGAAATGGCTTTGCTACAGAGTTAAACAACTGGAATCATCACAGATAGGTGGCCAGTGCTGACACACACAACATTACTGTTGAACGCAAAATTCAGGCGCAATACTTGGAACAGAACAGTGGCTGAATTTAAGTTTACATCCTTAAACTGATGTGTATGGAAAGAAAGGGAAGTATAAACTGGTGACTTGACAATCTGTGAGGAAGCTGTGGCCAGAGCAATGTACACCCAAAACTATCCGATGGACAAGTGAGTAGAAGTCCATCTGCAACCGGCACAGTGGTCTTGACTTTCTTTTAAAAGCCACCTTACTCAGGGAATGGTGCATCCCCCAGCAGAGACACATCATTCTGCAGTTCACATTTACCTTCACACTCTCTCTCTCGTTACCATATGAAGAGAGATTAAAGAGGCTAGGACTTTTTAGCTTGGAAAAGAGGAGACTAAGGGGGGACATGATAGAGGTATATAAAATTATGGGTGGTGTGGAGGAAGTAGATAAGGAAAAGTTATTTACTTGTTCCCAAAATAGAAGAACTAGGGGCCACTCAATGAAATTGGCGTGCAGCAGGTTTAAAACAAATAAAAGGAAGTTCTTCTTCACACAGCGCACAGTCAACCTGTGGAACTCCTTACCTGAGGAGGCTGTGAAGGCTAAGACTATAACAGGGTTTAAAAGGGAGCTGGATAAATTCATGGAGGCTACGTCCATAAATGGCTATTAGCCGGGATGGGTAATGAATGGTGTCCCTAGCCTCTGTCTGTCAGAGGGGGGTGATGGATGGCAGGAGAGAGATCGCTCGATCATACCTGTTAGGTTCACTCACTCCGGGGCACCCGGCATTGGCCACTGTCGGTAGACAGGATGCTGGGCTAGATGGACCTTTGGTCTGACCCAGTATGGCCGTTCTTATGTTCTTATGTTCTTATCAGGAAGGGATGGGGAGCTCAGATGACTATCCTTCCGGTGCTGCTCCAAAGGGCACCAGCTATGTATGGCCCAATTCCCCTCTCAGGTAGGGACTACCTGTCATATCAGCTTTCAAATGACAACAGTGTAATTGCAGACACTGCCCTCGATGCCAGCCCAATGCCCTGGTGCAGCACTTCTCCTGGCGTATGGCAGAAGGAGCAACAACCACACATTGCCGCAGCAGTGAGCTGGTGATTGTCCTGTAGGGCCTGTCAGGGTTCCCTCCCCACTATGAACTCTGGGGTACAGATGTCGGGACCCACATGGAAGACCCCCTAAGCTTATTTTACCAGCTTAGGTTAAAACTTCCCCAAGGCACAAGTTCCTTCTGTGCCTGGATGGTATGCTGCCACCACCGGGTGCCTAAAGCAAAGAATCAGGGAAGGACCCTTCGAGTTCCTATTCCCCCCCAAATCCCCTCTAGCCCTTACACCCCCTTTCCTGGGGAGGCTTGAGAATAAATCCCTCACCAACCATTACAAGTGAGCTCAGATCCAACTCCTGGATCTTTAAAACAATGTAAAACTCAGTCAGATTCTTAAAAGCATTATTTCATTTAAAGAAAAGAGAAGAGAAGGGAATCATCCCAATAAAATCCAGATGCAAGTTAACTTTACAGAGTCACAAAAAGATTTAAAAAATTACACAGAGGAATCCCCTCTAACTTTACATTAAAAAATTACAGAGAAAAACAGGGATAAACTTCCCTCTAGCAAAGGAGAGCTTCACAAGTGAGAAAAACAAGATAAACTAACACGTCTTGCCTGGTTGGACTTACTGGTTCAGAATGATTTGGAGAACATGGATTGATGTCTGGTCCCTTTAAAATCCAAGAACAAATGAACACACAAACAAAGAGCCCAAAACAAAGCCTCTCCCCCCACCCAGATTTGAAAGTATCTTTTGTCCCCATCGGTTCCTTTGGTCAGGCACCAGTCAGGTTATCTTAACCCCTTACAGGTAAGGAGGAATTTAGGCTACCCTTATGGTTATGACAGGTTCCCAGCGAAAGAACGAAGGGGACACTCAGCTGGGACATGCTTCATCGTTTGTGCCTGGTGACCAGCGTCGCATGCAGGTATTTGCCTCATTTTCCATGAACAGACAAGTAGCATTTCTAGGTGTGTGTGTTAGGGGGAGAGAAGGAAGATAGCCCCGAGTGCTCTTTCCCTCCAGTTTTGAACCTCCATATTCTTCAAACACCTTGTCTGATTTGCCCCACGCTATCCAGAACATTTCTTCCATACGTTTAAATCATATATATGAAATTTCAGGTGAGTCAGCTCTGATTTGACCCAGATAAATGGACGATGGAAGTTAAAATCAGGCTCAGAGAAGAAACCTACTGTAGATACAACCTTATGAACTATGCAGGTTCTGGTGTCTGTAGGTAAGAGAATTCAAGATTTATATGATAAGGAGGAATCAACACGTTCATTCCATCTCCTAATACAGACATTTTATTGTACAGTAATGACCCCGCGGCCTCTTTCCCAATTTTCAGAGAAATGATGGAGTCTTCTGGAGCTATTTTAGGTTATAAGATATACAGGGCTGCCTCTTTGATAATGCCTCAAGATGACAGTAATTACACAGCTCTTACATGCTTGCTCCCTGTTAAGTGGTCTAATATTTGTCTTCATTATTTAGGAGTGCTCATCCCTAAAAAAATGGTCTGACCTTTAGAGCCATAAAACCCAACTGAATGTTCAAATCAATTGAATCTAATCTGGACCTCTGGACGGATCTCGCCCTGTCCCAGCCCGGAAGGACAAAGAGGATGAAAATGGATATTGCATTCTTGGAACTGTTCCCCTCCCAAAGGTTAGCGGCTGAAACCATTGCTGGGTAGTACCAGGTTGGTTGAGACTTTAACATGTGAAGGATCCGTTCCCAGTATTAGGCTGTAAGCACCAGACTAGCAGCCCAGTTACCCCTGTCAGGGCACCAGTACTGAGAGCTGGTGGTGGCCACTAGAGCATGGTCTCTGTGCCTCTCCACGTGCACGCCAAGGATTAGTATAACTCTGGGTGGCATTGCTAGAGCACTCAGGTGTTTGGCTGGCATGCGGGGAAGGGGGGGGGGAGTAAGGGATGGTCCAGACCTAAGGTAACAGCGACAGTGGGTCTGTTCATTTGTAATTAATGTGATGAAACAAGAATAGTTCTAATCCAGCAGCAGCCATGGCAGGGTAACGGTCTCCCAGATGTTGACCTTGTTCCCAGGGTGGGCGGGTGTGAGGGGGAAGTGCTGCACCAATACCTCGAGCCCTGTGTAGGGATGGGAACAGAGCCCCTGTTCAGGAAGAGGAACAGGAACTAACTTAAGAACAGCCGTACTGGGTCAGACCAAAGATCCATCCAGCCCAGTGTCCTGTCTGCCCACAGTGGCCAATGCCAGGTGCCCCAGAGTGAGTGAATCTAACAAGTAATGATCAAGTGATCTCTCTCCTATCATCTATCACCCCCCTCTGACAAACAGAGGCTAGGGACATCATTCCTTACCCATCCTGGCTAATAGCCATTCATGGACTTAACCTCCAGGAATTGATGCAGTTCTCTTTTAAACCCTGCTATAGTCCTGGCCTTCACAGCCTCCTCAGACAAGGAGTTCCACGGGTTAACTGTGCACTGTGTGAAGAAGAACTTCCTTTTATTTGTTTTAAACTTGCTGCCCATTAATTTCATTTGGTGGCCCCTAGTTCTTATATTATGGGAACAAGTAAATAACTTTTCTTTATTCATTTTCTCTACACCACACATAATTTTATATACCTCTATCATATCCCCCCTTAGTCTCCTCTTTTCCAAGCTGAAGAGTCCTAGCCTCTTTAATCTCGCCTCATATGGGACCTGTTCCAAACCCCTAATCATTTTAGTTGCCCTTCTGTGATGGTGCTGTTCCTGGTGGGATCCAACTGTGAGTGTCAGATCAGGACAGATTGCTTCCAAAGGGGCAACTACAGCCCAAAGCTGGGGTTTCTTCACACTAAGATAAACCAAACCAGCCAAACAGAAAAGACTTTGGTTTCACCCCACTGGCTAACCACAAGTCACACAAGCAATTCCCTTAGACACTCCAGCTTCCCAGTATCACCACCAGTAGCCACCTGTCCTGGGGACCAATGGTTGTGAAAACCAATCCCCCAAATAAAGAAAACGGTTCTCCCCAATTCCAAAGAATCAGGCCCCAGACCCAGGTCAATATACAAATCAGATCTTACCCACAAATCACGCTGTTGCCAATCCTTTAGAATCCAAAATCTAAAGGTTTATTATACAAGGAAAAAGGTATAGGTGAGGGATAAGAATGGTTAAAAGAAATCAATTACATGTAGTAATGGCACATCTCGTGGTTCAGGCTTACAGCAAAAGTAGAATAAACTGCAGGTTTAGATAAAAGTCTCTGGAATTCATCCCCTCCAGGGATGGGGCATCAGTCTGTTGGTCAGAGCTTCCACATGTAGCAAAATCCCATCCAGAGGTAGGTGCTAGCTGAAGATTGCAGATTGAAGACCAATGGGGGGGGGGGGAGGGGCTGTAGCAGCTTCCTTTATAGTTTTTTCCAGGTGCAAGAACCTCTTTGTTCCTGCTGTGTCAAGTCCAGCCCCATGGAGTTCTGGAGTCACATGGGCAGATCACATGACCATGTATGACTCATTATTTGCAGGCAGTGGCCGTTATGCACAGGCTGCCTGGCATGTCCTTTGGTAGACTTTTTGTCTGGGTTGGGGCATTCCAAGCTCACAGAGTCCATTGTGTTGCTGATGTCCCTTAACGGCCCATCAGCCAGGCCAGCCAAGTTAACAACAGCTTGTCTGGGATTTTACCCAGCAGCCAAGCATCAGTTTGAAGTACAAGCACCATATATCCAATATTCATAATTTTAGTTCCAAAAAAGATACACACATATCAATGGCATATTCATAATCAGCCCTCCATAACCTGGTCATAGACACCTGTTATGACCCCTTTCACATAAGATTTGGTGTCACTATAGGACCTTGGTTGCTCCAATGATCTATATAATCACAAGTAATTCCAGTAACGTGACACCCCCAATGCAAAATTGATGCAGAAAGGGATGATAAAACATCTCTGACTGCATCCCAAAAGCTCCCCCATCCGTGGGTTTGTCTTATGTGATCTTGCCCAGAGCTAAAGAAAACAGCTACTTTACCCACACAAGCTCTGGCAAATGTTTAGAACCCAAGTAACATCAAATCAATATAGATATTGACGTTGTCAATAGCACAGAAATTTTGGCATGTAGCCATGGAAACAATATGATAGTGTGCCTCCGTTTCCCTTCTTATTCTGCACATCAGGTATGAATGTCTTTTCCCTTTTGGAAAGTCTCACCACTGTTTACAGGCCTTAACTGTGACACATCAGTAGAACAAGGCCTTTTAACACAAAGTGTGTTCCCATGTATTCCTCTTAACATGTCCAAAGGATTTTTCAAAAGATTAGGCCCATTGTACAATTTTACAGTCTCTGGTAATAACACAGTAGTTGCACAAATTACCATTAGCAACAACAATAATTTCATTGCAAGTGTCCATTTACCATCAGGTTTGTTAAGCCATGCCTTTGGGTCAATACCATTAGAATTTTGGCCTTTTAGGGTCACTTTGTGGTTTTTCTTTGCAAAATCAAATTCTCTTTTCCCTCCTTGCCCTGAAGGATTAAATCCTGTCTTTTGCTTAAAAGAATTCCCTGGCTGATCTGGAGGGTTTCCTGAGCTAACAGTTATTAGCCAGTGCTTCTTCCCCCATTCAGTCAAGTAATCTGCATCTCCACAGACAGAAGCAAGCTTTGAGGCTATATCACGTCTTAATGGGATACCATCCATTTTCACTAACCAGCTAGTCTCAAAGTTCTTTCTTTACCCACTTCCGCTTCCACATGGAATTAGACGTTAGGTCTACCCAGAGATTACAAGTTTCATCCCAAGCGTCCAGAGATGAGACTATACCAACAACAATACTACCTGCACAGCTGCCCAGTCGTCTCTCTGAGCCTGAGACACAGACTGTTCACTTGCAGAATCAGCATGGAGACTTTTTTCTTTGAACAACCTTGTCTCCACAACAAGCTCGTTAAACATAGCCACTTGGTTATAGGGCTGTCCCAATTCCTCCTTGCTCCCTGTTGTCAAGCTGGTGGTAGGTAACACACCCAAATCACCTTTCTGCTCTCCTTGTGTCCTGGCTAGGGTATCACTCTGATTAGACAGAGTTCCTACACCCTTTTCCAGCAACACACTAGCAACAGGCAAAATACAAGCACCAGAATCGTCTGGTCTCCGGGATCTTGCTAAGACATTAACTGGATGTAACCTAGTTATAGAGCCTTCCTCCCCAGCAGACACAAACTTAGGACCATTCCCTTTCTGGGCTTTAACTGAATCCAAAACCAACTCTGAAACAAATGCACTATTCTCAACCATCACAGGCTGAAAAGCACCTTCTGTCTGCTTCACAGACAAAGAAGATTCAGAGACACATTCTCCTTCATTAGACACACAGCTTGGGATCTCACTTCCCTTGTCCCAGCACATAGACAACTGCTTGGAGACTGAGGTAGCTTCCTCCATAGGCAAGTCTATACCCCTGACAGACACAGGCACACTCCCTTCACTGTCACACTTCTCCACACAGGACACAGGTAAGGCATAGGGACACTTCTCTTCCACTATCCTTGTCTTTCCAAACTGCTGACTAGATAAAGCCATTAGCTCACTAGGCTCATTGCCACTCCCAATAGATACATTGCTGCTTTTTTCAGGTTCACTTTTACAAGCTGTACCAGCTAAAACTATTTCCCCCTTCCCTTCCTCAGTTAGGACTTCAAAACTAACCATTCACTTTAACCTGCTTCAGAGAAACCCTTTCCTGACCCATGAGTTCTTTCTGCACAGTATCTAATTCCAGGTTCACTTCTGCGACATTAGACAGACATTCAGAAACTTTATTCACAGGCAAACTGCTTCTCTGAACAGACAACCTTTTAGAACAACCTCCCATAGGCACGACTTCAGGACTAATCCTCTCCTGTGCCCAGTCTTTGTTAGCTAGATTGAACATAGCTTTGATATCATTTCCAATCATAAGATCCTTAGGGATCGTATCCTTCACTCCCACAACCATGGTGCCCTCAAATCCCTTCCACTTAAGGTGGATTTTAGCCAAAGGCACTCTGACAAAATACTCAGAAAAGGCTACAACAGTTACATTCTCACCTGGCCAGTAATCTTCCTCCCTGACCAGGCTTGCTTTAACCAAAGTAATATCTGCTGCAGTATCCCTCCAAGCCATGCACTTTACTCCATTAACCTCTGCACTGCTAATAAACTCTGCATTATTGTTCCCATATTTAGCTTTAACATGAGTTCTAAGGTCACCTTCTTCAGATACCACAGAAATAGCATTTGCACACAGGGCACCATCGCTGGGCTCTGTGTGGCTTGCCAGTGAGTTTACAGCCACAGAATTAACATCTGCCCTGACACTTGGGCTTCCTTTCAGGATTGGGTAATTCGGTCTTGTGTGGCCAAGCACCCCACATTCATAGCAAGTGATCTGTCTATCCTTGGTGGGAGAGTTTCTCCCATCTGGACTTCCATGCCCCCCCCTAGAAGGGTCAGGACCAGACTTACCTCTGAACCCTTCCCTCCTCTTGAACTGGGGAGAATGGGAACTAGGTTTCCCCTGTGGATTATACCCATCTCGAGCCCTATTTTGGGTATGGGCATCTGCAATCTCTGCAGCCCGCAGGACTGACTCAGGTTCCCTGTCACACACAGCTGCTCTCACATGATCTGGCACAATGTCTAAGAACTGCTCCAATGTTATTAAATCCAGCAGTTTTTCAAAATTCCCATGAGCCTTTCCCCCCTAAACCCACTTTTTAACAAAACCCATCAGCTTATGAGCACATTCTACAAAAGTACAATCATTAGACATTTTGAATTTCCTGAACTTAACTCTGTAAGACTCAGGAGTCACCCTAAACCGCCTTAATACAGCATCTTTAAACTGCATATAGTCCAATGCTTCCTCATCCCCCAGTTCATTAAATACCTCCCTGGCTTTTCCAGACACTTTGGTCATCAGGACAGGCATTCACTGCTCATTAGGGATCCAATGCACCTTGCAGAGGCGTTCAAAGATAGACAAAAACTCCTCTATATCCTCAGAATCATTGTAAATGAGACACATCTTCTCCCAGTTTTTCTCATGGCAGTGTGGAAGTGGACTACCAGGTGGCGTTGACCTCCTCTGCCCCTCCAGTACTTGGAGCTGAAGTTTGGCCGTCTCCTGTTCCATTTTGTGGAGCTCCATTCAAATCTGTGCTAGCTCCCGTTCATGCTCCAGTTGCAGTTTATTTGCTGCTTGCTGCTCTCTGACTTTTTCTGCATCTCCTGCAGTATCCAGTAAGGGCTGTTCTCTCACCTCTTGATCCTTGGCTATTAACAGCTCTCTCAGTTCTTGATTGGTAGTTTTCTTTCTAAAACTTATTCCCCTTTTTGAACACAAATCTTCCATTGCCTTTATGGCCAGCCGTTCATATGCTCTTTGCTCACTCATTGCAATTTAACCAATTAAACTCTCAATACCAAAATTCCAATTTGGATAGCATGGGGTTCTGACCCAAAGCTCAATTGACCTGGTTCTGAGGAGCCTAGCATGACTACACCACTGTGACGGTGCTGTTCCTGGTGGGATCCAACTGTGAGTGTCAGATCAGGACAGATTGCTACAGCGCAAAGCTGGGGTTTTTCCACACTAAGATAAACCAAACCAGCCAAACAGAAAAGACTTTGGTTTTGCCCCACTGGCTAACCACAAGTCACACAAGCGATTCCCTTAGACACTCCAGGTTCCCAGTATCACCACCAGCAGCCACCTGTCTAACCACAAGTCACACAAGCGATTCCCTTAGACACTCCAGGTTCCCAGTATCACCACACATGCAGCACTCTGCGGATTGGGGGCTGCAGCGTTTCTGGCTTTGCATGGAGCCAAACACACTGCTAGGAGCCTCTTGATATGGGGTCCAGGACCGGGGGGTTGGATAAGGGGTGGGGGCAGTCAGGGGGACAGGGAGTAGGGTGGGTTGGATGGGAGTGGGGTGTCAGGGGGGTGGTTGGGGTGGGGTAGCTCTGGAGGAGGCAGTCAGTGAGCAGGGGGAGTTGGATGGGGCGTGGGAGTCCCGTGGTCTGTCAAGGGGTGGAGGTGTGGATAGGGGTTGGGGCAGTCAGGGGACAGGCAGCATGGGGTGTTGGGTGGGAGGAGTCCTGGGTGGGCAGTTAGAGTGTGGGGGGTCTCCAGACTGGGCGATCAGGGGACAAGAAGCAGGGGGTTGGATGGGTCATGAGTTCTGAGGGGGCAATAAGGGGCGGGAAGTGGGTGGCAGTTAGATGGGGCAGGGCCAGACTGTTTGGGGAGGCACAGCCTTCCCTACACAGCCCTCTGTGCAATTTTGAACTGTGATGTGGCCCTCGGGCCAAAAAGTTTGCCCACCCCTATACTGGCTTGTTATCTGCAATGTGGGATGGGGGATCAAAGCACCCCCTTCATTCCTTCTCCCCCCCGCGGTGAGAGGGAAGGAAAGCTTTCACAAGCTGCTTCTACTAGCCCAGATACAGCTTTTGCCTGGAATATCTGTGCACTAACTTTTTTCTCTGAGGGAGAACACCAGACGGAGTGCAGACAGAGCAGCTCGCTGTGGGCCGTAAGGAAAGTGGAGATGCAAGAGCTGGTAGATCGCAATGCTGTGCCACCTTGTCAGGTGAAAACATGCAGGTGCCTGACAGCTGTTGCAATTTTTTTTTTGCAAAAAGTGTGTCCTGTATTTTAATTGAGAACTGTGACAATGGTCAGCGTTTTGAGCAGCTCCTTCTCCCAGACTCGCTTCGGCCTCCCCTGTTCACTCCGTCCCTTTGCTCTTCCCACAGACCCACCTCTCTCTGCATCTCTTTGGCAGCTGCAGCAGCAGCACTTTCCCCGGGAAAGTAGCTGACACACTTACCATTTGCTGAGCACAGCACAGAACATGTGCGGTTTGACCGCTTCCTCCTCACTGCAGACTAAGTGCATCACCTCCAGGAGCCACTGGCCAGGAGCCTAAAAGCCTCACTCCTGTGTACAGTTCTATTTAATGGGCAAATGTGCTGCAGCCAAGTCTCTCAAATCAACTTCTAATTGTCTCTGGTTTCTGGTTACTCCACTGCGCTGCCCTCTGATGATGATGAATACGCAGGAACCGGCCCTGCAAAGAGGGATAAATGAAAGTGCCTGTGATCTTGTGGTGACATCAGCATTTCCTTTTGCAGGGAAAGCAGAGCAGAGACAGGCCCAGGTCAAAAAGAAGGCCATTCAGCAGTGGCTGAAGTAGAACCGGAATAGAAAGCTGTGTTTGCACTGCACTTCTCTGAACAGCAGCAGGGTCAAAGTCCCTACCAGGCCGGACCTCACTGGATACTGTCCTGGCTCGGCACTGCCACCGATCTGCAATCATTCTCCTGATTCACTTGGGCAAGTCACCCCCCTCACCTTATCCAGGTGGGCCCATGGTGCCTTTTGGCCAAGGTTTGAACCCAGAAAGGAAGGCGGAATTCAAGGGGCTTTGTCCTGGAAAGATTCTTCCTCTAGTTCCTCTTCCCCGGCCTTCTGCTTGTGGCTGCTGCTCTCCTCACATGTCTCTCGGCTCAGGGAGGGAGGCAGCAGGTTGCTTTGAAGCTCAGGTTAATGTTTCTTGAAGGGACTTGTTACCAGGGCGGTTATTATCTCCCCCCAGGGCCCAGGGCATTCAATCTACAAGAGCCGGGCTGTCCTCACTCAGGAGCAGCTCCGCCTGCAGCACAGACATCAGGGAGCTGGACAGCACCAGCGTGTGGAAGAAATGAAGGAGAATAGGCCCATCAGGAACCAGTCTCAGCCCCACCTGTAGTGCTGTGAGGATAGTCCCACACTGCCGGCAGCACTCTTGAAGCATCAAGGAGCATGTGATCCTGGTTCCCACGGACACAGGAAAAATTCCCCCCCCTTGGCTCTGTGAGACATTGGTCGGGGCTGATGGAGCTCGCTGGGCTGCATATGGAGCGCGTTATAGCCCCGGCTCCGGCACCTGGCTACTTGCTCCAGTGCAGAGACCCCAGAGCTTTCAGCTAGGGAGAACCCTGGCTCAGTTCAGCGTGACTGAAAGTGCAGCACCTGCTAATTAGGAGAGAAACTGAATGAGCCAGGGTACATCCTTCCACCGTTCATCCAGAGCCTTCAAATACAGCCCTAGGGAGGCCTGTGTGAAATCCCACTGTGGCCCTTCCCAGGGCTCCCCAGGCTCAAGACGAACCTCACTACCACCAGTCTCGAGCATGAGGCAGCCTTGTGCGTGCCTGATGTAGCCCAGCTCCCTGAAACCTCCAGCTCCTGGCAACAGAGGCCCTGCCGGCTAGGCATCCGCAGGCCTCGCTGGGTCTGTACAGGCCCACATCGGCCTTGGCGCGCTTCCTGCAATGTCCAGCCCCCTGCCACTGGCCACTTGCAAAAACCACCAGGTTTTTGTGCCACAGGGACAGCGTCCACACTAGCTCATTTGAGCCAACTATGGCTCAGTGCCTCCATACCATCACAGAACTGAGATAGATTGATAGTGAAAACCATCGTCAGGGTTTTGTTAACAGCTGGGATCTGAGATGAGTGCAAAAGAGAAAGGTTCTCTCGATCCCAAAGGACCAAGGCCCAGACCCAGGTCAATATACAAATCAGATCTTACCCTCAAATCACGCTGTTGCCAGTCCTTAGAATCTAAAGGTTTATTCATAAAAGGAAAAAGATCTAGGTGAGAGCTAGAATTGGTTAAATGGAATCAATTACATACAGTGATGGCAAAGTTCTTAGTCCAGGCTTGTAGCAGTGATGAAATAGACTGGAGGTTTAAGTCAAGTCTCTGGAGTACAAACATCCACAGCTGGGATGGGTCCCTCAGTGTTTTGTTCAGAGCTTCCATTTATAGCAGTCCCTCCAGAGGTAAGAAGCAAGATTGAAGATAAGATGGCGATGAGACATCAGTCTTTTATAGTCTCTTCCAGGTGCAAGAACACCTCTTTGTTCTTGCTGTGGAAAATTATAGCAAAATGGAGTTTGGGGATCACATGGGCATGTCACATGTTCATGCAGGACTCAGGACTTGCAGGAAGCAGCCATTACCCACCTGCTACCTTGAATGTCCTTAGGTAGATTTCTTATGTGGATTGGAGCCTTCCAAGCTCTCAGTGGGTCAGTTGTGTAGCTAATGGTCCTTAATGGGCCATCAAGCAGGCTAGGAAGAGCTGACACCAACTTGTCTAGGGTGTTAGCCAGAAGCACAATATTCAAAGTAGAGCCAATATTCGTAACTTCAACACCAAAAATGACCCATGCATACAGACAGAATAATCATAATCAGCAACCCATAACCTGAGCTTAGACCAGGTCTCATCCTCTTCTGTTGAAGCTGTTCCACCTTGTACCTGGCTCTCCCCAACCCCGGTGTGTGTCCTCGGCACCCGGTTATGGAGGAGTCACTCGCTCCCTGCCAGCATGATGATTCATTGCAATTCACCATGGCAATTTGGAACCATTCATTCACCACCACGACCTGCAGTTTTCAGCTGTTAGGCTATTCTCTGAACATGCCTTTATGCAGCTGTAATTGGGAGAGCGAAGATCCTGCTTTGGTTTAGTCCTGTTTGGAACTGGCTGCATCAATATTAATTAGGTACTACATTCCCGTGAGAGAACACGAGCCTGCTAACACCTTAGGCCCAGATCCTGCCAAGAGGCCTGTGTTAGGGACCCTTCATGCATCCCGGCTTCGCAGGATCAGGGCCGAAGTGACAGCCAGTCACTGCTAGTTTACCTGACTTTTGGCATTGGTTTGAGGAGCGCCAGTGAGGGTAAGTGCTCCCGCTACCTGCCCTTCTGTCATGAGCACGTTGTCAGATACCCAGCGGTGAGAACCCTGGGCTAGGTTCATCGACATGCTCTGCATACGCCGTGCCGCTCTGCAGCGTAAGATGGCAGTGAGCGCCATGCAAAGCATGCACACCTCAGGTCAGTGGCCAGGTCGGAACCTAGGACTTGTCATAATGGAGCAGAGCCGAGACCCTTCTAGCCTAGTCTGACAGTAACTAGTCCCGTTGCTTCAGGGGAAGGTGTAAGACCCCACCAGCAGCAGACATGGGGAGTCGCGAATAGTCCGGGATTAGCTAACGCTGTGTAGCAGGTTTAATATCCCTTTTCAGAAAACCAGATAATTAATGCTAGCTCGGACTAGTCTGGTTATCCATGTCATGTCCAACCACCTTGAGAATCACACTCAGTTCTTGTGAGTCACACTCGGAATTTCACAGTCCAATTACACATTGTGGGGAAAAATATATTTCTGCTCCACAGTTTTTAATTTGCCTCCTTGTAATATTTTTGAATGCCTTCTCCTCTCGTGTTAGGAGTCCAGCTAGTGGGAAACGGAGATTTTTGAGGTGAGAGGTAGAATTAGACCAAGTCAGGAAGAAAAGCCAAAAGGCTGATTTTTTTTTACAATGTTTCTGGTCAATTGAAGTGTCACATTTAGATTTTGACCTTTTTAATGATATATGTACATTTCAAAAACCAAACAACTTTTGGGTCTGAAAATAGTGAAACAGGATACTCTGGCATTTTTTGAAATGTTGTCTCCAATTTGTCTTTCAATTTTTTTTGTAAAGTTGTATCAGTGAAACAAAATGGCTTGTTTTGTCAAAATGGCATTTTCGGATGGAGAACCCCTTCTAGCTTTAGTTATGAGAGAGGAGGAACGGACTCCCTGATCTACCCTTCTTATCATTCATTACTTCAGATACTTTTATCATGTTCTCTTCTATCCATCTCCTTGCTATATTAAATAATCCCACTCGATTCAATCTCTCCCCCCAGGGGAGTTTTCCTAAATTCTTGATTATGCTCATTGCTCCTCTCTGACCCTTCCTACTTCTGCATTTTCCTTTTCAGCTGGGGTGAACACTGCCAGTCCTGCACACAGTATGCCTCAGGAGGCCATGGGTGAGTTAAGCTGAGTATTTCTCAGGTAGCAGGAAGCAAAGCTGTTAGTGAACCTGGCCCATTAGAACTTGACTGCTTGTGTAACAAATTCAGAAAGCTGCTTGCTTTGCGGAGTGGTACATATTTCGTTTTGACATGTAAATCCTATGTTTCTGTCTGCAGACGTAAGGGCAGAGCTAAGTCCTTTCAGCATTCAAACAGGTCAATGCAAGAATACCTTCCCATGGGGCCGGTCATCAGGCCTGCTTTTAAAACAAGCTTTTCAGGTGGGTCAGTATCAGAATGGAGAGTTTAGGAAGCTCTCTGCCCAGAAGCATTAAATGGCTAGCACCTTTGCTCTAAGCCTTCCCCCCTCCCTGGTATGAGGCCATGCCTTATTCAGATGATAGGCTCTGAGTTATACAAAGGCTAGAACTAGCCGTGTGTCAACTTTATTCTCATACTTGTCCATGACAGATAGTTTCATAACATCAACGATCAGACAGACAAAATCCCACGCAGTAAAAAACAAAGCAAGGGAACAAATTATGAGTTTCTACAGGTGGCTTCTATCAATAGTTCCCTAGAACACGCTCAGCCCCCAAGTGTCCTGCTAGAGCACGGTGAATAATGGACGTTTTCGGTTTGCTGAGAATTCTGAAACAATAGAAGAAAAATGTTCTGTGTCAAACTGGAAATGAAACCCCTTCCATTTTTGGTGGATTGAGAAATTGATAAAAATTTTGAGTCGGGTTCCAGTGAAACATTTGACACTTGAAAACCCGTCTCGATTTCAGGCTTTTTGGACAGAAGCAAAGGACAAGAGGACGAGAGTCACAAAACCTCAATCTCCTGTTATCAGCTCTCACCCAGGAGTTATGGCACTCACCTGAAATGTGGGAGACCAATAGGTCTAGTCCCTGCTCAGCCTGATGTAGAGAAGGGATTTGAACTTGACCCTTGTTCCCTCGCCATAGGGCTGTGGCTCTCCATTTCTCCTGATGAAACTTTGTATAAATCAACAATTGTTGGAGCAGGTACTTGAATGTGAGTCTCCTACATTTATGGGGAAGCACTTGCTTCCTGCGGCTCAATGACTATTCACTGAATAAAAATGTAAATCTATCAAAGGCAAAAGTTACCAAACTCCCCCCCATGGCACTGTTCCCGAGTGTGGCCTGGTTTTGAATCTAGTACAGTAGAACCATAGAATTCTGGACATCAGAGATGCAAACTGACCAGTCAACCACACCCCTCATTTGGAAGTATGCAATCGGGCAGCAGCAGAGACCAAAGAAAGCAGACAGAACAGTACTCTAAGTGCTGGAACTGACTCAAAGTGGTTTCCATTTTATACCGGGTTTACAGCTTGGTTCAATGGCTTTCAGCCTCCCCACAAAGAAATTGTTCCAGCCCCCCTGTGCAGTGCTGTGTTAAACGTAAACTACTACAAAAAGGAAAAGCAGATTTTTTCTTCTGCATAGTAATGTTTCAAAGCTGTATTGAGTCAATGGCCGGTTGCAAACTTTTTTGTAAAAAGCCATAACATTTGTTCAAAGTTATGAACATTTCAGAGTTACAAACAACCTCCATTCCTGATGTGTTCATAACCGGGGTTCTACTCGACAGTGCGGGCTGTCCTAGAAGCACTTTCATTAGAGAAATTACAATGCCCAAAGCAGACACTATTGGACCATCCATGAAAATCCACTAACTGCTGATCAAAAAGCAGATGCACATATGCATGGTTGTTAGATGCTAGCCTCAAACTCCACCTGTCTGTAGCAAGGCCTTTTAGATATGATCCCAAGGTAGCTTCAGACAGTTACCGTCTGTAACTCAGAATTCATCACAGGGGTGGGGCTGTGGGGAAGCAACACTAAAAACTTCAGCATTGTCAGACTCAAGCTTTATGAAATATGAACCATAAATATTTTAAAAAATAACTTATGTTCCATGTCATCCTAGCTCCCCTCAAGCACACTCTGAATTTAGCACCAGAGCAGCAACTTGTCTAATTTGCAAATTATCCAAATCAGTAACCCACCCTCAGCCCCTGGAACAATAGAGCAGGTTCCCACCTCTTTTAGGTGCTAGAAAATGCTTCTTGCAGATTATCAAACACATTAGAGACAGCAGAAGTCACACAGCATCTTTAAAGTTCTATAATTCCCCCCGAGCTCTGACACCAGTAACTGCTAGTGAAGGTGCCAGGAGCAGCCCTAAAAAATCTTTTAACCCAACTTTTTAGCACTAGGGAGGTTAGCAGAGCAGTTCTTTGGCTTTGTTCTATCTGAAAACCACTCCAGACATTGCTCCCAGTGAGGTCAATAGAAGAATTCCCCTGGATGTCAATGGGGGAAGCCTGCAGCCAAAATTGGTAACACAAACACACACTAGAGACCTTCATGTTTATACTGTGACCATCAGATCACCTGATCTGACTTCTGTTTAACCAGGTCAAAGAAACCCACTTGCTTCATGCTGAGTCCAATAACTTGATTGACTAAATCATATCTTCAAGAAAGGCATACAGCTTTGATCTGAATGCATCAAGAGATGTTTTTAGTTTCCCTTATTTTCTACACTTCATTTTATTTTATATTTATTGCTACCTGTATCCCTCCCCCCATGTGTTATATATTGCTTTTTAATATTATTTCTAGTTGATTTCTTCACTTCCTCACAGCTCCAGAATGGGCTTTTAGCTAAATTTATTTTCTTTCTTGTTTGGAGAATCATGGCTTTTTGACTATTTAATAAACTCTTCTTTAAGAACTCCCAATTTTCATTTATATGTGTCTATTTTTTCCTCCCAGTAAGCTTTGCTCATAATTCTCCTAAGCTTTGGGACACTAGCCCTTTTGAAGCCCCAAATACATATTTTACTAGTTGGGACTGTATTGAATGTAATCAGGTCATGATCGCTGGTTCCTATGCAACCATCAGCTTGCTGACAAGTGATTTATTCATCTCTCTATCTTGAGGACTCCCCTAATGACTCAGCCTCATGTTGTGTGCAGTACCACTTGTGTTAGAAAATTGTTTTATTTTTCAGAAACTCCTGATTTACTACTGTAGCTCAGGAAATCCCCCATGTTATGTAAAATAACCACTTTATATAGGCAAAAGCAGGCATTCCAATCCTTTTACTTTAGGTAGGGAATTTTATGTGAAACCTTCTTTCCAGCCCTTCCTACCCAGATCTACACACACAGCTGTCTCAATAACCCAGTCATATTTCAGACGACTAGGCTGGGTGTGGAGCATTCATCACTCTTCTGCAGCTTACACAGCCCAGCAAGACTATGGATCACTTTGCATGAGCAGAGCCCCCTTTGTCACACAAGTGAGTGTGTAATAGCATTCTCCTTTGATCTCCTCCTTTTGACTCTTCCCACTGTGCTGCTTCAATGGAGATTTTCCCCCTCTTACTTTCTAGGCAGTTTCAACACTATTACAGGAACTGTGACAGGGAGCAGCAAAATATGGTTCTTTGGTAACTCAATCTAAACTGTGTTCCCTTTGTAACTGGAATTATAAAAATTTTAAGAAGAGAAGAATGGCCATACTGGGTCAGATCAATGGTCCATTTAGCCCAGTATCCTGTTTTCTGACAGGTTTAAGATTAGCAGCCGTGTTAGTCTGTATCCGTAAATAAGACGATGAAGACTTGGGACACCTTAGAGACTATAAATAAACTTTATTAGATAATAAAATATTAATAAAATAAAATAATAATAATAATAATAAAGTTGAATTAGTCTCTAAGGTGCCCCAAGTCTTCATCGTCTTGTTTTCTGACAGGGGCCAGTGCCAGATGTTTTGAGGGAATGAACAGAAAAAGCAATTATAGAATGAGCGATCTTCTGTCTTTCAGTCCAAGCATCTGGCAGTCAGAGGCTTTGACTTTGACTTTATCAAAACAGAAATGCCAGGAATTATTCTAGTACCTCCCTAACCTTCCCTGTCCCCACTTCTGACTGGCGACATCCATCTTGCTACCCTGAAGACAGTTATCCTGTAATTGCTACAGAACTAGAAAAAGATCAAGGGAAGAGTAGTTAGGGACCTAATCCAATAGTAAGTTCGGATTAGACTCTATAATAGCCAGGGGGGTGAGAAAAAGATATGGCGAGTTGGACAAGCAAGAGGAGTTAGGAGTTATGCTTAGTCCCAAAGCACCTAATGTTTTGAGGTCCAGAAATCCACCGGAACACTCGGAGGTCCTAAAACCTGGGTTGGTGCCCAGGCTCTCTGTATAATGGTCAGGGAGAGACAGGACCCTTAGACCGTGATCCACAGAACTCAGCATGCTAAGTGGGGAACTGCTCATGCAGTCGGGATGGTTTGTTCCTGCAACCTCAGTACGGATTCTTTAAAATACAGCCAGCTCTCCTGGACTCCTTTCCCCTCATGTTCATCTCCCAGGGGATCCTACCCAGGAGTTCCCTGAGGGAGTCAAAGTCTGCTTTTCTGAAGTCCAGGGTCCGTATTCTGCTGCTCTCCTTTCTTCCCTGTGTCAGGATCCTGAACTCGGCCATCTCATGGTCATGGCCTCCCAGGTTCCCATCCACTTTTGATTCCCCTACTCATTCTTCCCTGGTTGTGAGCAGCAGGTGCTCACTCTTATGGTCACTATTACCTAGCTGTCCGGCTCTATTCCCCTCTTGGACCAGATCCTGTGCTCCACTAGGACTAAATGAAGAATTGTCTCTCCCCTGGTGGGTTCCAGGACTAGCTGCTCCAAGAAGCCAACACTTAAGGTGTCAAGAAACTTTATCTCTGCCTCCAGTCCTGAGGTGACATGTACCCCGTCAATATGGGAATAGTTGAAATCCCCCATTATTATTATTCCACATTAAGGTTAATAAATGTAACCATAAATGAGTTTCCAAATATCCTGGTTCATCACTCATAAAAAGTTATACTGAGAGTAGCTTGTGGAAAGCAAATACAGCAATGAGTATAGATTGCCCCTCAGTAACTCAGAATTTAGGATAGGTTGTCCCTCAGTAAATACAATCCACCATAGAAGTATTTCAATTATACTTTCCTGGCTTTGTTTTTCAATGGCACTCCAGCTCGTCTCTCCTGGTATTGTTGACCTCCGGGAGTGGCACTCCTGGTATTGTTGACCTCTGGGAGTGTGTTCTAAGTAGATGTTCTAACGTGATTTGCATTCCAACACCAGCCAAAAGTGGTCACTTTGCCAACACAGCTGGGTCTGCTCACACCTAGGCTGAGTGGGTGCGTTCATGGAAATACAGTCTGGTCCTGAAGACTTTTCCCCTCCCCAGCTCATCATTAGCTCTCATGGGAGAGCTCCTTCAAACCTTGATTTTACCTGCTACGCAGCATTACCCTGGCATCGCTCCTTCTATAAATGAGCAGGAAACCGGGTGAAGTGGAAGTAGCAAGGGAGGTTTGGAAAGGCGCTCTGGTCCACAAGGAAGGCTGCATAGTTCTCCAAAGTCCTCTCCATGTGAATGATGAATCATGTCCCTCAAGCTTGAAAGAAGACTGTGCCGGAAACCCCATGCAATGAACATCATGGAGCTCCGGTGCTCCGCTGTCCATGTCCTATGGGCCCTACCCTGGAACACAATGTCCCATATTTAGATGCATGGGATGGTGAAATTGGAGGACATTATCTTTTTTTTTATTTTGGGGGGTAGCCGAGGGAGGGTTAATTTTCTCTTTCACAGGCCTGCCTGGTTCTTTGAGCTGCTGCCAAATCTGTGCATTTTCACAAAGATGTTCCGGTTGTTTCTTGCATTCCTTTTTACTCTTTTAAATTCTAGGCTGGAGTATTTCCCCTTGTAGTACTAGCAACACAAGTCAATTGAACCAGTGGAAAAGAAGAGTTGATGTCATGGAAGTGTTAAAACTTATGAACATTCTTGCCATGAGGCATAGGACATGGAGGCCAGAAAGCAATTTTGTTTCTGAATATATATATATATATATATATATGCACACATGAGGTTGGACTTTTTATGATCAAGTCGCATAAATATGCAGAGGTAACCCAGGGCATGTTTTTTTTGCAGAGAAAAATGTGCTTTGAACGATATTCTTGCTGATAACATTTCTGGAATGGCAATAATTGGAAGAGTGGCCAGGTGAAATATGCAAACCTTCCATGTGCTGCAGCAAAGGAAAAACTCATGTTAAAAAAAAAAACTTGCCTGAAAATTAAGCACTTCCAAAGTGTGGCTCTGTTTGCCCTTGGTGGAAAAAGCACTGAGGGGTTGTGACGGGCCTGTTCCTGGTGGGACCAACTGTGAGTGCCAAATCAGGACAAATTGCTTCCAAAAGGGAAACGAGAGCCCAAAGCTGGGGGTTTTCCACTCCAATGTGGACCAAACCAGCGAAACAGAAAAGACTTTGGTTTCGCCCCCCTGGCTAGCCACAAGTCACACAAGCAATTTCCTTAGACACTCCAGCTTCCCAGTATCACCACCAGCAGCCACCTGTCCCAGGGACCAACGGTTATGAAAACCAACACCCCAAATAAAGAAAACGGTTCTCCCCAATTCCAAAGAATCAGGCCCAAACCCAGGTCAATATACAAATCAGATCTTACCACAAATCACGCTGTTGCCAATCCTTTAGAATCTAAACTCTAAAGAGGTAACAAAGTCCTGTGGCACCTTAAAGACTAACTATAAAGTTTTGAAGCATAAGCTTTCGTGGGCTAATACCCTCTTCGTCGGATGCAAGCAGTGGAAGTGTCCAGAGGAAGGAATAGAAAAGTAGGCAAGAACCAGGTGGGAGGTAACAAGGTTAGTCCAATTAGGCTGAACCACCTTGTTATCTCCAATCAGGGAGGGTGGATAGAAGCCTGCTGCTGCAAGACAAGCCCAAGAAAGAAAACAACAGAGCACCACTGGCCATCACCTACAGTCCTCAGTTAAAACCTCTGCAACGCATCATCAGTGACCTACAACCCATCCTGGACAATAATCCCTCACTTTCACAGGCCTTGGGAGGAAGGCCAGTCCTGGCACACAGACAACCTGCCAACCTTAAACAAATTCTCACCAGCAACAGCACACTGCACCATAATAACTCCAACTCAGGAACCAATCCATGCAACAAACCTCGATGCCAACTCTGCCCACATATCTACACCAGCAACACCATCACAGGACCTAACCACATCAACCACACCATTACTGGTTCATTCACCTGCACATCTACCAATGTCATAGATGCCATTATATGCCACCTGTGTCCCTCTGCTATGTACATCGGCCAAACTGGACAGTCCCTACGAAAAAGGATAAATGCACACAAATCAGATATTAGGAATGGCAATATACAAAAACCTGTAGGAGAACACTTCAACCTGTCTGGACACACTATTACAGATTTAAAAGTCACCATACTGCAGCAAAAAAACTTCAAGTCCAAACTGCAAAGGGAAACTGCAGAGCTACAATTCATTTGCAAATTTAACACACACAATCTAGGATTGAACAAAGACCTTCAATGGCTTGCTAATTACAAAAATAGCTTCTCCTCTCTCCATGTTCACACCCCCCATTCAACTGCTAGAAGAATAACCCACCCTCCCTGATTGGAGATAACAAGCTGGTTCAGCCTAATTGGACTAACCTTGTTACCTCCCACCTGGTTCTTGCCTACTTTTCTATACCTGCCTCTGAACACTTCCACTGCTTGCATCTGACGAAGTGGGTATTAGCCCACGAAAGCTTATGCTTCAAAACTTTATAGTTAGTCTTTAAGGTGCCACAGGACTTTGTTACCTCTGCTATTCCAGACTAACACGGCTACCTCTCTGATTCTAAACTCTAAAGGTTTATTATAAAAGGAAAACAATATAGGTGAGGGTTAGGAATGGTTAAAAGAAATCAATTACATGCAGTAATGGCAAATCTCTTGGTTCAGGCTTGCAGAAAAGGTAGAATAAATTGCAGGTTCAAATCACAGTCTCTGGAATGTATCCCCTCCAGGGATGGGACATCAATCGTTTGGCCAGAGTTTCCACATGTAGCAAAGTCCCATCCAGAGGTGGAAGCAAAGCTGGAGACTAGAGGTTGAAGACAAAATGGAGGGAGTTTCTCCCAGGTTGTATAGACTTCCTCTTGTGGGCGAAGACCCCCTCCTCCTCCTTATGCAGAGTCCAGTTGCAAAATGGAGGTTCATAGCCACATGGTCCAGTTACAAGCATTTCCAAGATTCAGTTCCTGACCAACCAGGCCACATTCCCGGAGAAGCTCGGGTGTGGACAGGCATCTACAAAGTTCATTGTATTGCTGATGGTCCTTAATGGGCCATCAGCCAGGCCAGCCGAGCTAACCACAGCTTGTCTGGGATTGCACCCAGAAGCCAAGCATAAGTTTGAAATACAGACACCATATAGCCAATATTCATAACTTTAGCTACAAAAAAGATACACACGTACAGATAGAGTAATCATAATCAGCAGACCATAACCTGGTCGTAGACACCTTATATGACCCTCCCTTGCACAATATTTGGTGCCCTTACAGGACCTTGGTTGCACCAATGATCTATATGATCCCAGGTAATTTCAGTAATGTGACAGGGGTCTTCTCATTTCTTTTTTTTAATGAGGAAATTGTTGCTGGTTCTGCAGCACTTAGGACAGGGAACTGGTTTTGTGCAGCATTTAAAATACAAGCCAGTCCAGTGGAATGAAGTCTGTACTCTCACTGCACCAACACAATTTCTGTGCTGCTGATTTTGGAGAAAGGTCCATTAAATCACACCAGAAATCCCCGTTGAGGTACTGCCTGGAAATCATCTCTACCTCTGTGAGAATGTGCAAATCACTGTATGGAAAGAAAATGTGTACACAGTGAATGCAAAAGTAACACTACAAGACAGAACACAACCATCAGTACTTCATCAGTAACCTGTTTATTAGCTCATTGGACAGTGCACATCATAGCTTTGGTTAAAATGTCTCCACTTTTATTATATTATAGGATACCAGCTCAATTTCTGTTACTTTGGACTTAGAAGACAGTGCAAATGAATCAAGAGTGCTAGGACATACACTGAAAGGAGCAATTGTGCAAAAATATAAGAGGAGGTTAAGAATCAGAGAGGTAGCCATGTTAGTCTGGAATAGCAGAGGTAACAAAGTCCTGTGGCACCTTAAAGACTAACTATAAAGTTTTGAAGCATAAGCTTTCGTGGGCTAATACCCACTTCGTCAGATGCAAGCAGTGGAAGTGTCCAGAGGCAGGTATAGAAAAGTAGGCAAGAACCAGGTGGGAGATAAAAAGGTTAGTCCAATTAGGCTGAACCAGCTTGTTCTCTCCGATCAGGGAGGGTGGGTTGTTCTTCTAGCATTTGAATGGGGGGTGTGGACATGGAGAGAGGAGACACTAGTTCTGTAATGAGCGAGCCATTGTAGGTCTTTGTTCAGTCTGAGATTGTTTGTGTTGAATTTGCAAATGAATTGCAGCTCTGCAGTTTCCCTTTGCAGTCTGGACTTGAAGTTTTTTTGCTGCAGTATGGTGACTTTTAAATCTGTAATTGTGTGTCCAGGCAGGTTGAAGTGTTCCCCTACAGGTTTTTGTATATTGCCATTCCTAATATCTGATTTGTGTGCATTTATCCTTTTTCGTAGGGACTGTCCAGTTTGGCCGATGTACATAGCAGAGGGACACTGGTGGCATATAATGGCATATATGACATTGGTTGATGTGCAGGTGAATGAACCAGTGACGGTATGGTTGATCTGGCGAGGTCCTGTGATGGTGTTGCTGGTGTAGATATGTGGGCAGAGTTGGCATCGAGGTTTGTTGCATGGATTGGTTCCTGAGTTGGAGTTATTGTGGTGCAGTGTGCCGTTGCTGGTGAGAATTTGTTTAAGGTTGGCAGGTTGTCTGTGTGCCAGGACTGGCCTTCCTCCCAAGGCCTGTGAAAGTGAGGGATTATTGTCTAGGATGGGTTGTATGTCACTGATGATGCGTTGCAGAGGTTTTAACTGAGGACTGTAGGTGATGGCCAGTGGTGTTCTGTTGTTTTCTTTCTTGGGCTTGTCTTGCAGCAGCAGGCTTCTGGGTACACGTCTGGCTCTGTTGATCTGTGTCCTTATTTCCTTGTGCGGGTATTGTAGTTTTGAGTGGTTTGGGGTTTGGTTTTTTTTTTTGTAGAGCACAATTCTTAGTCAGTTTTCAGTTCTAAAATGCATAGTACTGATTTGCATTATAGTATCACCTGGGGATCTCCAGTCTGTCTGAGATCCATTGTTCTCAATTTCAGCTGTTCGGCAGAAATGACTAAAACAATTCCCATCCACTGTAATGTGGCACTTCCCAAGTTAGGGTCCATGATATGACGATTTTGTCTTGGAGAATACCAGCATCATAGAGAAGTTTCTTATGGTTACAACCTAGAAGTACTTGTATTCAAAACAAGCACACCTGATTGTTTGAGGGGGAACCTACCTGTTAGGGGGCTTCCCTTCACCTTCTCCCCTGGTTCTTGTCACAAGACAGAAGGCAGAAGACCAGCCGTCCGAGGTGCTGGCAATGTGACGTTCATTGGGATTAGTTTCCAGCAAGCGTGTCCATAACTCTGATGCCACAGAGCCTTGTTTCCCAGATTGCCAACTCCTCCCCTCTTTGGCAGGCACAATTATACCGGAAATTCACACCCACAGACCTACTCGTTACATGTTTCGTTCTGGGGACGGAGGTGAGTCTGGGGTCTTCATCCCACCTCTTCGTACCCCAGGGGAGGGGTCAGGAATGAGGTTGTGCTGCGGTCAGGGGCAGGCATTTCTCTGGCTTTTAGTGTTTATCTCCCCCCCAACCGCCTCACCCCTTCCAACTGGTTGCTTGACCTTGAGATAAGAGCTGAGGCAGTCTTGGAATGTGCACTCATATGTTGTACTCCCACCATGCCCAGTAGCACTGTAGCTGCTCTTCTCTGTTCCCATTATACTAGCAAACCCCTCTGGCCAGGCAGAAGCAACACACACAGGGTCTTTGTTGTTTGTTCACACATATTAGTTAAGGATATAATTATATGAAGAATCAAACGGGCAAAGAAGACCTAAAATTCTACCTTGGGCAAAAAGACAGGCCTGGGTCCTACATTATTACTAGCACTCCGAACACAGATTTCTGTAACCTCTTCCTGCCAGAATAAGGGCTATTTCCAGCTGATTTGATTTTGGTCGTGGTTTTCTGTATTGCTTCCCTTTCTTTGTCATGCATCCCAAAAGTCACTGGGTAGTTGGATATTGGAAATCTGAGATTTTTCTTGCAAAGTACATGTCCCACCATGTACCCGAATGGGAAACATTAGAAATCAGACCTCTTCTGAATGCTGCCCTCTCTCAGCCTCCCAGCACCCTAGTAGCAGATGAAACACAGCTCCACTCCTCCCCCCTCCACGGCTCCACTCCTCCCCGCTCCACGGCTCCACTCCTCCCCCCTCCACGGCTCCACTCCTCCCCCCTCAACGGCTCCACTCCTCCCCCCTCCACGGCTCCACTCCTCCCCTCTCCACGGCTCCACTCCTCCCCTCTCCACGGCTCCACTCCTCCCCTCTCCACGGCTCCACTCCTCCCCCTCCACGGCTCCACTCCTCCCCTCTCCATGGCTCCACTCCTCCCCTCTCCATGGCTCCACTCCTCCCCCTCCACGGCTCCACTCCTCCCCTCTCCACGGCTCCACTCCTCCCCTCTCCACGGCTCCACTCCTCCCCTCTCCACGGCTCCACTCCTCCCCTCTCCACGGCTCCACTCCTCCCCTCTCCACGGCTCCACTCCTCCCCCTCCATGGCTCCACTCCTCCCCATCCACGGCTCCACTCCTCCCCCTCCACGGCTCCACTCCTCCCCTCTCCACGGCTCCACTCCTCCCCCTCCATGGCTCCACTCCTCCCCATCCACGGCTCCACTCCTCCCTCTCCACGGCTCCACTCCTCCCCCTCCACGGCTCCACTCCTCCTCTCTCTGGCTGCTCAGGGGTCATGTAAACCATGCTACACACTAACAAAAACTAGTCTCAAATGTAATTTTTTTCTTTCATTATTGTTTTCACTCCATCAATATTTTTTTTTACATCCCTCCAATGGGTGAAAATACAACCTTTATTTGATAGCCTAACGGGCTACAAAATTGCAGCCTCTGATTGCTCACCTGAAAAATATGGGTGACAGCAGGAGGAGTTAGGGCAACAGCTATCAGCAAGAGATCCTCACAGCCCTCGTGAATCCAGGGGAATCCAGGCTGCTGCGTTGTTACGTTGTCACTGGAGAGGTCTAGGGAGGTGCACCGTCTGCTGTGAATTCACACAAGGGAGCCATGAACACTGGGTTATGGAGAGACGATAGTAAGGAAAGGTCGGTTATAAGGTCCATTTTCAGCTCATGCGCCCACGTTGTGTGAGAGGTGAGAGGAAGGGTGGGACGATGCTAGGGAGCTGGCCTGGAACTCAGGCAACCTCAAATCTCTCCCCTATTGCCAGCTTCCTGTGTGACACTTAGGCTCAGATTCTCAAAGGTCTGTGGGTGCCTAACTCCCATTGACTGCTGCCAAATGTATGTATGACTATTAGTAATATCACTGCAACTTGAGACCATTGCTCCTGTCACGGAGTCCCCGGGGCGATGCTCTAGAACTGCTCCCTACGAAGCCAGTCAGGACTCTGGGGCGAAGCTTCCTCTCCATGAACAGCCTGTCTCCAGGACTAGGAGCTTCGCAGGTTACATCTTCCACCTTCCTGGGTCTGACCTCGGAGCATTCAGCACCTTCTGCCCCTCCGTGCGCTTCCCCCAGCAAGCCCCCAGGTGGGGTCCTGGGGGAGCCTGTGGGTCTGCACCCCAACTCCACAGTCAGACGTGACTCTCAGCCAGCCAGTAAAACAGGGGTTTATTAGATGACAGGAACATGATCTAAAAAGTTGCTTGTAGGTACAGAGAACTGGACCCCTCTGCCGGATCCATGGCTGTGCCTCCCTGCCTTTCCCCAGCCAGCTCCAGACTGAAACTCACTCTCCAGCCCCTCCTCTGCTTTTCCTTTGTCTCTTTAGTGGGCCAGGAGGTCACCTGATCCCTTTGTTCTCCAACACTTCCAGCTAACACCTTACAGGGGGGAAGGGCCAGACTGTCATTTGCCCAGAGACAGGGCGTTGGCTACACAATTGCACTGGTCCTTTTCTCTGCAACAATCTCAGCCCTTATCCCACCACCTAGAGAGACTTTAGAAATGAATAGGGGAACTGAGGCACTCACCGAGTATCCAGAGAGACCATCAATACCATTCCCACTCCGTCATAGCTCCTTGATCTGTCATCTGCCACCACTGAGAACAGCCGAGCTCCATCGTCTTTGGAACCCTCATTAAGGTAGTTGAAGACTGCAATCAAATCTCCCCTCACTCTTCTCTTCTGCGGACCGAATAACCTCAGTTCCCTCAGCCTCTCCTTGTAAGTCATGGGCCACCACCCCCTTATCATATCCTTTGCCCTCTGGTGGACTCTCTCCAATTTGTCCACATCCTTTCTGGGGAGGAAGGGGATGGGGGGGGGGAGGGGGGCAACTGGACACAGGACTCCAGATGAGGCCTCACCAGTGTCGAATAGAGGGGAATGATCACATCCCTCAATCTGCTGGCAATGTCCCTACTTATACATCCCAAAATGCCATTAGCCTTCTTGGCAACAAGGGCACACTGTTGACTCATATCCAGCTTCTCACCCACTGTAACCCCTAGGTCCTTTTTGGACCTTCTTGGCAACAAGTTTTATGGACATTTCTATGCCAGAGTGGAATCCATCTGAAATTTGTGAACACCATTTTTAGACAGGTTCAAGAAGCAGCAGTGTTAGTCTGTATCCGAAAAGGAAAGTGAGGAATACTTGTAGCACCTTAGAGACTAACTAGTTTATTTCAGCTCATGAAAGCTTATGATGAAATAAACTAGAATCAGAGAGGTAGCCGTGTTAGTCTGGAATAGCAGAGGTAACAAAGAGTCCTGTGGCACCTTAAAGACTAACTATAAAGTATTGAAGCATAAGCTTTCATGGGCTAATACTCACTTCGTCGGAAGCAAGCAGATGAAGATGAAATAAACTAGTTAGTCTCTAAGGTGCTACAAGTATTCCTCACTTTCTTTACCATTTTTTGAGCGTCTATGAAAATATAACGTGCTAAGAAATGCAGAACAATAAACTGCCTTAGCCATTTCCAGTTACTGTGGCCATCAGACAAGGATGAGAAAAGGACCTGGGAATTACAGTGGAAGAGAAGCTGAATATGAGTCAGCAGTGTGCCCTTGTTGCCAAGAAGGCTAATGGCATAATGGGTTGTATTAGTAGGAGCATTGTCAGAAGATCGAAGGAAGTGATTATTCCCCTCTATTCAGCACTGCTGAGGCCACATTGGAGTACTGTGTCCAGTTTTGGGCCTCTCAATACAGAAGGGATGTGGACAAATTGAAGAGGGTCCAGTGGAGGGCAATAGCTGGGAAGTCTTGAGAATAATGTCCTCACCCACTGGTACAGGTGAGCTCAGACCCAACCCCCTGGATCTTTAAAACAATGTAAAAATCAGATTCTTAAAAAGAAGGATTTTATTTAAAGAAAAGGTAAAAGAATCACTTCTGTAAAATCAGGATGGTAGATAACTTTACAGAGCAACAAAGGATTCAAAAAACACAGAGGAACCCCCTCTATCTTTAGTTTCAAAGTTACAAACAAAAACAGGGATATACCTTCCTCTACCAAAGGGAACATTCACAAGCTGAAAACCAAAGATAATCTAACAGTCCTTTCCTTGCTGGTACTTACAATTTTTGTCATATGAGAGACGGGTTCAGAATTATTTGGAGGAAATGGATTTTTGGCTGGTCCCTCTCAGTCCCAAGAGCGAACACTCACACCAACAAAGATCACAAAATAAAGCCTCTCCCCACCCCTCCAGATTTGACAGTATCTTTTGTCCCCATTGATTCTTTTGGTCAGGTGCCAACCAGGTTATCAGAGCTTCTTAACCCCTGACAGGTAAGGAGGAATTCCAGGCTACCCTTAGCTGTATGGTTATGACAGGGGTTATTTCTTTCTAATGGCTTCCTGTCCTTCCTGCTAGTGAAACAGAACTATACAACCCCATTCCTTGTGATCTGTTAACTGAGTAAAATCGATTTCCATTTGCAGGCACATCTGGAAGTTTAAAAATCTATGAAATTCCCTGACAAGGTTTTACATTAAATCTGGGTTGGCACGTTCCTTGCACTCTGCAAAAACACAACGGGAGGGGAATTTCATTTACATGTTGCTGAGCACTCAGGAACCAGGAGCTCAGCAAAATGCACAAACCTCCTGATAGTGTGACAGATACTCCAATGGGGAATGAGAGAGGGTGGGAAAGAAGGATGGGTCTCATCCCACTCCAGTTCATTGGTTAAAGTTCAGTCTGAGAAATATGGAATGTCTCACTTGGTTTAATGTATGCAAATGAGGCATAGCACAAAGCAGGCATGTGCGCGCGCACACACACACACACACACGAAACACAACCACAGCCCTCTCCCATTGCTGCCATCCCAGAGGGGCGGTTTCATTGCAATGTCAAGACACAAATCCTCAGTAGGGTACTGGTGATTCTGCTGACTCTTTCTTTATCATTAAGAAAATCTTTAAAGTGGAGAGTACCCAGTAAACACCTATTCATCCTTCTGTCCCCTCCTCCACCCTTTTCCTTATTCACCTCTTGCAACTTGTCAACAATTCTAGATCATGAGCTCTCTGGGACCTGGACCGTATCACAAGTGTGGACACTACTTAGGACAATGCTTTGAGTCCTTAGGTGCTATCAGAGTAAACATTGAGAATGACGTCAATGGCTGTTCCTCATGGTGCTATAACCTACATGAAACAGGGACAACTTTTGCTTGAAGCAATAGACACATGGACAGTTTAGGGGAAAACAGGAGCAACTGGCACTTCTTGACCTCCCACATTTGCAGCCTGTTTGGTAACTGTATCATCGTTCAATAGAAAATTGGGTTATCTTCTTCTTTCACTGTTCTTTTTCCACACCGTCCATTTGATTTTCTTCCCTTTATGGAATATGAAGGTCTTAGTCTGCTTCACAGGAACTTTAGTCTTATTTCAAATTTACATCCAGTTCAAAATCACTGAGGGAAAGAGAAAAGGAAGATTTATAGGAGAAGCAGTTTGTGAAAGTTTAGGCGAGGCACTTGGTGGCATTATTTCAAAGGACTGATCACCCACTAATAGCTATTCCCCTTTGGCCAAACCAGCGTTTTCTCTTACTCTCCTTCTGACTAGAAGCTTGAGCTGATATGAGGGGAGGGATAGCTCAGTGGTTTGAACATTACCCTATGAAACCCAGGGTTGTGAGTTCAATCCTTCAGGGGGCCATCAGGGTAAAAATCTGTGTGATGATTTAATTGGGGACTGGCCTTCCTTTGAGCAGGGGGTTGGACTAGATGATCTCCTGAGGTCCCTTCCAACTCTGATAGCTCATTAATTTTCTCATTCCATCCCCTTGACATCAGCATAACTGAGATTTTAGTTTGTATTTAATTTAATTTCCCCCTGAAACTGGGGTGAAAGCACAAACGACTCCCTAAGTCTCACAGTTCAAAGAGACTGTGGCTCTAAAGAAGGTTCAGGATGTAGGAATTTTGTCCTGCATAGTTTGTTTAACTCAAATCCCACAGGCTGCAAAGCCATTCTCCTAGTTATCAATCTCTTCTTGTACCAGAACCCATCTCTGAGCATTTCCTAGGCAGCTTCTGCACCAAGAGAGTAATGAAAAACTACTAAGATTGAAGAAGAAAGATGCAATTATATTGTATAGCCTATATTAGACACCTTTGAATTATTTGCTCCCTGGTAAGGGATTTATTCTAACACACGTCTGCATTGTTATCAGCATGGCCATATTCTTCTTAACTCGGGCTTATCTATGCCATACACAGATTTTACATATAAAGAATCAGAGAGGTAGCCATGTTAGTCTGGAATTGCAGAAATTACAAAGAGTCCTGTGGCACCTTAAAAACTAACTAAAGTATTGAAGCATAAGCTTTCGTGGGCTAATACCCACTTCATCGGATGCATGCAGTGGAAGTATCCAGGGGCAAGTATAAATAGGTAGGCAAGAACCAGGTTAGAGATAACAGGGTGGGTCCAATGAGGCTGAACCAGCTTGTTATCTCTAATCAGGGAGGGTACATGTAGGCACTCTCCAGCAAGTGGTGGAGAAGGCGACAGTGGTGTGCCATGACATTGGTAGTAAGCATACCAAACCATTTTGTATGCAAGATGTGATCTGCAAAATGGCATCCTCCATGCGGCATGACCTTGCATGCACAGTGTGCGTGAGATCACGCTGTGCGCAGGCAACATTTTGTTCTACACGTGTGTTCAGGGGCCAGACAGCATCCTCCCATGGCTGGATCCGGTTGGACAATGCACAGCTGGTTGGGTATGCAATGTATGCATCGCGTAGATACGGCACACCACTGGGGGCACAGACTTATTTCCAATTAAGTTAATGAGGCAAGATTGTCACACTGTTGAACTTACTGTTCTCGATAGGCTTAGTTTCTCTGCTATGTTCCCGTCTAAGAAACAAATCTTGCTGTGTGAGTTGCCAGATGCTCATAATTTCAGTACAGGTGAGCACAGTAACACCAGCTGCTGCTTTCTGTACATTATGATATCATGTACAGAGACATAGACATAACTGTCTGATGCATTCTATTATTGGGGCTGCATATTACAGGGAAACCTGCTATGGAGAAGAAACGACGGTTCTTTTTAACTGAGAAGCCGGGGATGACTGATTATGTTGGTCTTTTATTGTTGCTTATTGAAAGACACCTCCAAGGATAATTCTGACCAGAGCTGACATCTTGGTTTAGAATGTAAAACGGGCCATGACAGATGGCTGACCACTGAGCTTTGACCACTACTCTCTGACCTTCGGAAAAAATAAGAAGTAGGTAGATAGATTCCTGTGATATTTTTGATTAAAGCCATTTCCTTGCTCATAAATTCTGTGTTTATGACTGTGTTAAATATCACTTTGGGGATGCATTGAACAATAAAGTAATACAAGCTGGGGATAGAATTTACATCCAATTGTTTGGGTAACAGCAATATTCTGTACTTACTCCGTACCTCATCTGTATTTGTACAATGAGGGTGAATTGACAAGGACGTGCTAATCCCAAAGCAGGAGGTGAACCCAATTACTTCGAGCATGCACTTCTGTAACTTCACTTCATGTCAAACAAACCAGTTTGCACCAAACACTGTCTTTGAAAGAGTGGTGCCAAAGGAGCTTTGCCAAGGCTCTTAGTTCATTGCTTTGAAATGTTGTAAAACCCAGAGAAAATTCTTAATTAGTCCAACAATTAGTTGTAGATGTATGAAATGTCAGCACTGGAGTGTGAAATGCCACCTGTGAGGAGCTTTGTGCATTCCTGCTTACTCACCTAACACACGGCCTATTATTTTAAAAAGTTGTTATATATGATAAACTCCTCGCAGACAGAGGAGTAATTTATGCCTTCCCAAAATATTCTTCAGCCTGCTTTTGATTTTTTCTTTCATTGTATCTGTCTTTAATACAAATATTTTTTTTTCCTTGTGAGAACCAGAAAAGTACTAACAAACAAGATCTTCTCCTTACTCCTCCTTGTCCTGCAAACTCATGTGTGTAATGCAGAGAATGGACCCTGAGAGCTGATCCACAAGGGACAGGACAAGTCCCGTAGATTTGGATCTGTTGGTATCCCATTTTACAGAACGGTGAATGAATTAAAATAATAGAATCATAGACTATCAGGGTTGGAAGGAACCTCAGGAGGTATCTAGTCCAATCCGCTGCTCAAAGCAGGACCAATCCCAACTAAATCATCCCAGGCAAGGCTCAGTGAAGCTGGGCTTTAAAAACCCCTAAGTAAAGAGATTCTACCACCTCCCTAGGTAACCCATTCACGCCTAGTGAAATAATTTTTACTAATATCCAACCTAGACCTCCCTCACTGCAACTTGAGACCATGATTCCTTGTTCTGTCATCTGCCACCACTGAGAACAGTCTAGATCCATCCTCTTTGCAACCCCCTTTCAGGTAGTTGAAAGCAGCTATCAAATGTCCCCTCAGTCTTCTCTTCTGTAGACTAAACAATCCCACTTCTCTCAGCCGCTCCTCATAAGTCATGCGCTCCAGGCCTCTAATCATTTTTGTTGCCCTCCTCTGGACTCTTTCCAATTTCTCCACATCCTTCTTGTAGTGTGGGCCCCAAAACTGGACCCAGTACTCCAGATGAGGCCACACCAATGTTGAATAGAGGGAAACAATCACATCCCTTGATCTGCTGGCAATGCTCCTACTAATACAGCCCAATATGCCATTGACCTTCTTGGCAATGAGGGCACCCTGCTGACTCATATCCAACTTCTCATCCACTGTAACCACTAGGTCCTTTTCTGCAGAACTGCTGCCGAGCCATTCGGTCCCTAGTCTGTAGCAGTACATGGGATTCTTCTGTCCTAAATGCAGGACTCCACACTTGTCCTTGTTGAACCTCATCGGATTTCTTTTGGCCCAATTCTCCAATGTGCCTAGGTCCCTCTGTATCCTATCCCTACCCTCCAACATAACTACCTCTTCCCCATCTTAGTGTCATCTGCAAACTTGCTGAGAGTGCAATTAATTCCATCATCCAAATTGTTGATAAACATGTTGAACAAAATCAGCCCCAAGACTGACCCCTGGGACACTCCACTTGATACCGGCTGCCACCTAGACATTGAGTTGTTGGTCACTACCTGATGAGCCCGGCAGTCTAGCCAGCTTATGGTTCATTCATCTAATCCATACTTTTTTAACTTGCTGGCAAGAATACTGTGGGAGACTGTGTCAAAAGTTTTGCTAAAGTTGAGGTAAATCACATCCACTGCTTTCCCCGTACCCACAGAGCCAGTTATCTCACCTCATAGAAGGCTCTTGAGCATTCCTTATAATCTGTGGCACTTCCTTGTGGATCCCTGTAGGATTTAGGGTTCTGTAGAGGGAAGAGGGACGTTCCCTTGAGGTCCCTCTTATGTTTTACTGGATGATTCCAAGTAAATATTAAAAAACAGGAGCGAATTATCCCAGAGCTGGTTATCCAGAATACTATCCTCTGCTCCTTGGACTGGGTTGAGCATTTTAGGACAGAAGTGTGGTGATAACATGTTTGCTTTTCGTAAAGGAAATTCCTACTTTGAATATCTTGGTGCTCTGCTGCATTTCTGCTCCTTTGAGGCAATAATTATTGTTCCTATGTCATCAGCCTAAAATGGAGCTTCTCTCCTCTTCTCTCTGCACAGGGACGCAACTCCTTATTTCCTAAGTGCTGGATTAATGGTTTGATCTTGCAAAGTTTAACAGGGGCAGGAATAGAGAGTCATTCAGAGATCAGGCACAACGAGACACCTGCAGAACCAGCCCTGCTACTCCTGTACTCTGCCAAATGGAACAAACAGCACGGTCTCCCTGCGATTCCTTAGCAGGGGTTGCTGACTTATATTTTACAATACAGTCTCCTGCAATTTCTTTGCAGAAACAGGAAAGCGATCATGTCCACATGGCGTACGTGCAGTATTCAGACTTCGGTATCCCACCACACTCTCTGATGCGGTTAGGCCGTCCGGTAGAATCAGATTTTCATTCCTGTTGGTATTTCAGTGAGGAAAAGATTTAAAAGATTTTGAGGAGCTAACTCATCATCTCTAGTATCTGATTCCTATGATCTTCTCCAGAAAGTAATTGGCTTTTAAAACCATCACTTTTCTGTGGTTGGGTGACAGATGCACCTGACAGGACGTGCACAGAATAGACATGTTCCCTTTATTGCCATAATGCAAATGATTTTAAACTTCACAGTCACACTGCTGCAAAGACGTCTGAGCAGAGTTTGCCAGCGGTAAATGTGCTTTGTGACTCTCGGTGAACGTACACGACAACCTGTCATTGACGCAAACTGGGCTCTCCCAAACAGTCTGCACATGCTAGTCACAGTGAGGATTAAAATACAACGTGGAGCCAAATTTAGTGCACACTGGATGTGCTCCACACAGCTCTGCTAATCTCAGCACTGGGCCTAGGAGGGAACTTTGGATCCACTTCCTGCACTCCTGAGACGACATCCCATGGACTCCTCAGGATTATTTCCCGCCTGAGGATGGCTGGAGTGGGCTCTGTAGGGCTGTTTTGTGATAATCACCAGTTGAAAGTGTCCCATAACACTGCATTGGCCCAAGCTACAGTAGAAGCCAGGCACTCGATTCTGAACTGCAGGCTACTGCCCCAGGCTTGGTCTACATGACAGACTGACATTAAGGTAACGACGCTGCTCCGGGGGTGGGGGTGGGGTGGAAAACCCATGCCCTTGAGCGACAAAATTCTATCACATTTATTTGAGCATAAGCTTTTGTGAGCTAAAGCCCACTTCATCAGATGCAGTAGGTTGTAGCCCACGAAAGCTTAGCTTATGCTCAAATAAATGTCAAGAATCAGAGAGGTAGCCGTGTTAGTCTGGAATAGCAGAGGTCTTGGGTAGTAGATAGAATAACCCCAGTCGGGGCTCTAAGAGTCCTATGGCACCTTAAAGACTAACTAAGTATTGAAGAATAAGCTTTTGTGGGCTAATACCCACTTCGTCGGATGCAAGCAGTGGAAGTGTCCAGGGGCAGGTATAGATAAGTAGGCAAGAACCAGGTAGGAGGTAACAAGGTTAGTCCAATCAGGCTGAGCAATATACAAAAACCTGTAGGAGAACACTTCAACCTGCCTGGACACATAATTACAGATTTAAAAGTCACCATATTGCAGCAAAAAAACTTCAAGACCAGACTGCAAAGAGAAACTGCAGAGCTGCAATTCATTTGCAAATTTGACACAATCAGTCTGGGATTGAACAAAGATTTTGAATGGCTTGCTAATTACAAAAACAGCTTCTCCTCTCTCCGAGTTCACACCTCCAGTTCAATTGGCTTTGCTCCAACCCCTCAGACAGAGATCAACACCTACGAGATCTTCACCAAGCTTTCTCAAAACTACAATACCCGCACAAGGAAATAAGGACACAGATCAACAGAGCCAGACGTGTACCCAGAAGCCTGCTGCTGCAAGACAAGCCCAAGAAAGAAAACAACAGAACACCACTGGCCATCACCTACAGTCCTCAGTTAAAACCTCTGCAACGCATCATCAGAGACCTACAACCCATCCTGGACAATAATCCCTCACTTTCAAAGGCCTTGGGAGGAAGGCCAGTCCTGGCACACAGACAACCTGCCAACCTTAAGCAGATTCTCACCAGCAACTGCACACTGCACCACAATAACTCCAACTCAGGAACCAATCCATGCAACAAACCTCGATGCCAACTCTGCCCACATATCTACACCAGCAACACCATCACAGGACCTCACCAGATCAACCACACCATCACTGGTTCATTCACCTGCACATCAACCAATGTCATATATGCCATTATATGCCACCAGTGTCCCTCTGCTATGTACATCGGCCAAACTGGACAGTCCCTACGAAAAAGGATAAATGGACACAAATCAGATATTAGGAATGGCAATATACAAAAACCTGTAGGAGAACACTTCAACCTGCCTGGACACACAATTACAGATTTAAAAGTCACCATACTGCAGCAAAAAAACTTCAAGTCCAGACTGCAAAGAGAAACTGCAGAGCTGCAATTCATTTTCAAATTTAACACAATCAATCTGGGACTGAACAAAGACCTTGAGTGGCTTGCTAAGTACAAAAATAGCTTCTCCTCGCTCCCAGTTCACCCCCCCTATTCAACTGCTAGAAGAATAACCCACCCTCCCTGATTTGAGATAACAAGCTGGTTCAGCCTAATTGGACTAACCTTGTTACCACCTACCTGGTTCCTGCCTACTTTTCTATACCTGCCCCTGGACACTTCCACTGCTTGCATCTGACGAAGTGGGTATTAGCCCACGAAAGCTTATGTTTCAATACTTAGATAGTTTTTATTTGGTTGGAAAACTGGGAAACAATGGCTGTGGTTTCTTATGGACAGTTAGAAATTATCACTATTGAAGCTGACATCATTAATGTTTTTAATGAAGGGCCCCCTCTCTGACACATCAGGGCATCCACAGAAGAACAAACAGCTTCACAAACTAGCCACAGGCTGACATGATCTCTGGCAGTAGGGTGCTTAAAATGATCTCAATACATCTAGAGCCTAGGGCGGTAGTTTAATGTTCAGCGAATGGCAAGGCAGTGAGATTGCGCTATGTGTATAGCTTCAATATGGGCACCTGTTCGAGCTGGCAGAGTGTCGCTGGCATTGTGTAGCTCTGAGCAAGACGGGCGAAAGTGAGACGCCATGGATTACTGCACAGGCCTGGAAAAGTGGCTGATCTCTGAGGAGTGAGGGGCGCATTGCAGCTGCTGTCTGTGGATGTAACACATGGAATAGACAGACGTACATGATTCACTTTCAGCCTTTGTTAGTTCTTTCACCTCCAAATTAAGGAGAAAGCTCAGCAGAATTCCAAACAATGGTGACGAGCATTGAGTGTGTACAGCTATCACGAATTCCCCAAGACGATGTCAGGATTCCCTCCCCACTCTGAACTCTAGGGTACAGATGTGGGGACCCACATGAAAAGACCCCCTAAGCTTATTTTACTAGCTTAGGTTAAAACTTCCCCAAGACACAAGTTTCTCCTGTGACTGGAACAGTACGCTGCCACCACCAAGTGTTATCCCAAGAACTAGGGGCAGGGACACTTGGAGCCCCCTCTCTTTCCAACCCTCCCATCCCCCAAGCCTATACCTCCCTCCCTGGGAAAGGCTTGAGAAACCCCCCTCACCAATTCTGCTAGGTGAGCCTGATCCAAAGCTGGGGTTTACACAATGGAAAACAAAGCAATCAGATTCTTAAAAGAAAGATTTCAATTAAAGGAAAAAGAAACAAAATCTTCATAGGGATCAGTGGAAAACACACTTTGCAATCACAAAAATAATCAAAGGAAAAATCCACACCACATAGGAATTCCTCCCTTTGTGGAGTTTCACAGTTACAGAGAAAACACAGGGATATTTCCCTAAAAACTTGAGAATTTCACAAGTGAAAAACACAAATATAAAACTTAAACCACCTTGCCTGGCTAAACTACTTACTGTTGCTGTTTACAAACATAGATGGAGAGAAGAAATGGACCTGATTCCCCTGAAAGCCCAGAGTGAATGAAAAAACAGACAAATCACTTTCCCTCCCCCCAGGTTTGAAAGCATCTTCGGTCTCCATTGGTTCTTTTGGTCAGGTGACAACCAGGTTTCTTTTGACTTCTTAACCCCTTACAGGTAATTCTTGGCTACTTGATGCTTATGACAGATGGCTGGGAATGATTTCCACAAAAGACAGTCAGTTGATATGCCTGTGGATGTTTCTATGGTTCTCGTTAACTATGGGATAAAAAATGAGGCATATACTGAAGTATTGGGCTTTTTTTGTTTGTTTTTTTAGAAAAAGGAGGGTAATAAAAATGCACAATACAATGAAATATATTAGAGGAAATCTTTTGCCTATGGGTAGCTTGTAGCTGTGTTGGACACAACTGAGTGAGAAGTAATTTACTATTACTGCTGGAAAGCATCTTGGCAAATTTTTGAAAAGTTTTTGCTAAAGCAGAGCTCAAGCCGATCATGCTGCTGGGAGATGCTCATTGGCATTCAGTGTCTGTCTGCTCAGTGCCGGGCACCTGGCAAGGCTGGCAGCGTGCCTCAGTGCACAGCCCCTTTGATGAATTCAGATCAGAATAACAGTGGTGGTTAGATCAGGACTTCCTATTCCTGTGGCTGCAGATGTGAAGCGGTTTCTGACGTTCCCAGATAAGCTAGCAAGCTCCATAAAGATGAACTGATTTTTGTTTGTTTTTTACTGTTTCATTACCCCTAATGAAGTGATTACATGGACCAGCCTCTCAGCCCAGTTCACCAGAATTTAGGAATTAGTTCTGTTGTTGTGATGTCTGAATGAAGTGCTCTCCTTAGCGAATACAGAGCTGCAATTCTTCAGGAGCTGCTGTCGTTGAACAGCGCTGGGCTGTCTTGTACATCAGCATTTCAATACAGGATACCCCCGAGCCCTGGCTTGCGGGACGTCGCATGCATTTAAAATGGATACACAGAAAAGTCTTTTAAAAAAATATTGATTTTAAAAATGCCTAAAGAGAATGATGAGGACAGCAGCCCCTCACATTTGTTTCCAGATATTAGCCAATTTAAAGGCAGTGGAGTTGGTGTGTCATTGTCAGGTTTGGGGCCTGTGTTCACTGCTTGGAGCAAAGGGTTGGAACACATCAGGTGATGCCAAATTTCCAAGTAAATAGCCAGGGCTGAGAGAAGAACGGAGCGTGTCCCGCAGTAAGTGAAACTAGAACTGCTTTAATACTAGAGCGTGTCACATGGGCCCTGAGGAGGAGGAAGGCGGACTGTGAGCGAGTATTTCTGTACCCCACAGAACGGTGTGTTCTGTGCTGCTCCCTGGGTCCCGGGAACCGAGGGTGCGTGCGTGTGTTTCACAGAGCAACTGTACCGGCTGCTCCTTTAGCTCAAGCTGTGTTCGGCTTTCAGCTCTGGAGAGCCCCACGTCTATGTTGGGTGGCAGCCAAAATGCAGCTGTCGGGTTTAGTTTAAAATGTTTTTATTTGTCCAAATTCAGGGCCGTTTCTCTGTCAGCTCAGGTCCTTGGGCTCCCTAGAGCAGCATGTGATGCCCTCCCCACCCCCTCCGATCCTGGGGCTAGCTCAGGGCTGGTGAAGCCACGCTTGGTCTCAAGGTGGACTAGCTTGCACCAGGAACACTCAGCATGCCCCTCGAATGCGCCACAGCCTGGAGAGACCCCGGGGAGAGCTGGCCATACGCTGCCCAGGCATCCTCTGCAGCTGGCTGCTAAGCCAGGTCGCACCCCTCTGCCCTACTGGAGCAGAGCTGGACCAGGGACCGGCGCCAATGAGACCCTTGTGCAGGAAGGAAACGTGTGCAGCACGACTGGACTTGGCCCTTTGACAGTGAAGCTGAAGGTACCAATCTCTGTCTCCGTTAGCTAGCAGTTAAAGCTCCATTAATGAGCACAGCAAGCTCTGAGAGGCTCAAGAGCACCCCACATGGTCCACAGGGCATAGACATGCAGCAGGCTAGCCCATCTGGCATGTCCTTGTGTCCGGTACCCACCAGGGAGAGATAACCAGGTGCATCCCATGGTCCTTTTATCTCTTCCCACGGCCTCTCCCCTCACCTTAGCGCATGCAGGGGCAGGGAAGAAAGATAAAGGAGGAGCTTTGCAGAGCCGGTGCATGCTACACAACTGTCTCCTGATCAGCGGAGACAATGGCCATGGCTGGGAATGAAACGAAAAGAGCAACGTGAAAGCAGTAAGAAGAGAGAAAAAGGAAAAACTTCTAAGGGGAACTCAGCTCTCCTCGTGGGGTACGCAAGAAAAGTAAAAAACACCCTAGAAACTGTTCAATGAATTAAAGACGCCACTCCCTTGAAATAGATCAGTCTCTTCTAAAAAGTCAACCCTGATCAACTGTCAGCACCCAATCGCATGTCAGAGATGTTGTAGGATTTCCCGCTACCTATCCCGGGAAATAACTCTGGCTTCTCAGACTTTGCTGGGTGAGAACTATTGATACAGGAATACTTTCTGAATGATCATGTGCAAATGAGCCTTTTGAGAGTCAAGTTAATGGACTGGGGGGTCAGTTCTCTGCGGGCGCACAGGGGCTATTCTTCCTGTGTAGCGTGGTATAACATTTGTACTAAGGCAATCCAGTAGTCAACTAAAACAGAGCAGTTGCAAGGGGACTGTGAATCCCTCCAATATCAAAACAGAGTGTCATTGACACAGAAACTGACGCTGTCAGATTATTTCTACAGGGATGCTTGTTTAGAAGACAAAATAGCTTGCTCCCAGTAGTGTCATGTGTTAGACTGCTGGTCTGTCATGCTCAGAATCTACCTCTGTAATTCATTACTCCTAGTGGAGAATCTAGCATGAGATAGGTCAACTCTATTTCATCTTAGTCAATTTCCTTATCACTGAAAGAAGACAAGACAATTTCGCAGAAAATATGCATGCGGGAACGTTTGTGTCATCGTGTTTTTCACTTTGTTGATTTTTGTTCTCTAGTATGTGTCTGGGTTGTTTATTCTCACAAATCCACTTAACCTGAAAGGAAGCTCATTTTATGGGGAAATTTTGCAAATATTCCACACAACCCAAGCTATGAGCCAGCCTTCAAATCATGAAGGCCGAGTCCCCCCGATTGTTAGAATCAATGAATCTGGAAAGTCACAAATTATTCCACTGAAATGGGTCCAGATATCAAACTGGAATTTTAGACTTTGATATGATTCAACCCAGAATTCCAGGTGCGGACGATGGGTCTAGACAGCCATGCTAAATATGGGTTCAGTGCACAGAGCCCTTCTGAGGCTGACGAGTTATTCCTCAGGTAAATAATCCCATTGACTTCAGCAAGTAACTACTCAGTACCATTTATAAACCACATCTGTATTTGCAAACATAAATCAAATGAAAGAAATGTCCTAAGCAGTGATTACAGACAGAGTTGAGATAATGATCTACATGTATGGACACCAGCCTTAAATATCCAGGCGCTGGAGGGAAGCTAGCTGGGGCCTGGCTCTGGGCAGTGTCAGGACTGAGCCAGCTGTGCACATACCAGCCACTGAAATGGAGGCACCTCGGGGACTTGAACGGTGCCAAGGGACCTCAGGAATCTACAGGGTGAGGCAGCTGCTGAGCGGGGGTTTGGGGGATGCCAGCAATGCCTGAACGCTGGACGTGGCAGTTAGGGGCTAAGCCCCCCTGGTGCATCCGTGAACTCCTGAACCCAGCCGTGATGCTGAAAGCCCCTCAGCACAGAGGACTGACGCTGGCAGGTTCTTCATGAACGGATCCCCAGAGATCTCGTCGGAGCCTTCTCTCTTCTTCTGAGGGAGCAGAGCCCCGGGACCCAGCCCCCTGAGAGCGAGTGAGTAGCGCTCTGGTGGGCCTTGGAGTAAGACATGGGCAGCAGGAGCCGCGGCCGGAGCACCTCACCTACACCTACAGCTCTAAGCTCCAGCCTGGGACTCCGTCGAGCCCGGCTCTCCAGTGCACCTCTGGAGTCACTCCACAGCTCTGCGCTGGGAATGGAGAAAACAGCACTTCCTCTCTCCCTTGAGGCTGCAAGGTGAGGGAACGACTCTGTGCAGCCCCTGGCGTGAGAGGGCCCAGGGCGTGTTGGGAGCCTTGGTTAGTATTGTTAGAATATAAGAAATCATCACTCTAGTGTGGCCCCTTCTTTGGCCTCCTCATGCACAGCTGTGACCTCGCCCCCCTGCCGCATTTCTGCAAAATGCCCGGAGAGCGTTAGATGCCCAATGACATGAACGGTAGAGGGGCACCAAGCCAGTATTTTTAGGCATGATTCAATCTAATGCAAATTATTATTGGCTTTATTTATGCTAACAAGCAAATAAAACCCTTTTAAATCCCTGCTTCCATCCCAGAAGCCTCAGGTGGGCCGGAAGCAGTGGGTCACTTTACAGTCTGTGTCCTGTGAGGGATTCCTGAAGTTAACAGAGAAGGAGGGGGGAGGTCACACTAGCCATGAGCTTCCTGGCGTCATGGATATGAAATCAGACCCTCCCTATATCTGAGCTGCATGCTGTGCTTGGTTAATCATCAGTGCAACAGGCAACAATGGATGAGAGGGAGACATTGAGGAGTGTGAGGGTTAGATTTATTTCCACTGAAATGCACGGGCTGGTCTATGAATGAGCTGCTTACACAACAAGATTTATGGCACTTTGATTAAACCACTTGCATTATTACATTGTGTTAATTATTTCAGCCTTGGGTCCATTAAACAATAATATATTGAACTGAGGTTGTCACCAAAATGTTGCCGTCATTTGATATGTTGCAAGTTCTAAAAATAACAAGATCATCATTTAAATAGATGTGAGTTCCAGCAATGAACTGCATCACGTTAAACTTGGCGCTAGTATGGAAAACCATTCACAATAAAACAAGCCAACACAGTTTGCAAAGCTTTGGGTCGGAGTGTAAATGACAATGTACTACCCGCTGGCTAATGCAAAGAAGTCTCTGCGGAAATGTGCGTGCATGAAATGGATTCATGAGTGCTGCAGGACTGAGTCCTGGAAAGTGAGTAACTCTTTGCACTCCTACGCTGCCTGTCGTCAGAAGGTTGCAGTCAGCCAGTACTATGTCCATTTTACAACTGGGTAAACTGAGGTTAAATGACTTGCTCCAAGTCACCCAGGGAGTTACTGCTGGCTGGACTAGAGCCCAGATTTGGCATTGTTTCCTTAACATCAGCACACGACTGTAATGATCCACAGTATGTGGCCAGCTGAGGGCCCCTCCCCATCCCCCCAGTTCAGCTGTGCCGGGCATCCTCGCCCAGCAGAGTCTCAGGACAAGCAGTGCTCAGTGGAGGAACTACTTTCATCACAGAAATGGCCACGCTTAGGCTGCCTGCTAGTCGCTTCCATGAAGTGCCTAGACACTAAGGAGCAGCACTACCTCCGCCGCGCTAGCTGCAGGGCTGACTGGAAACACCGGTCACAAGTCCTGAGTCAGCAAGGGGCGGGGGGGGGGGGGGCGCTCTTCGTATCCCAGTCCCGGGGATGGGCCCCAAGGCGCAGGGGAGAAGCATTTCTGCCTGGCCCCGGGGGCAGTGGAGGGACAGCGCCTCTCACCATGAGACTTTATCCTCCTTCTTCTGCCCCAGGCACTCGGGCTGGGCAGCAGCCTGGTGTGAATGGTCCAGCCAGCCTGCGCTAAGAGCTTCTCTCCCAAACCAGAATCACAGGCAGGGAGGAGAGATCTTTAAAGGAACCAGGAACCAGCTCCTCCTGGGCTCCCCTCCCCATGCAAGGCCCCAGAGGGATGCCACTCTAGGGACCGCCACAGCTGAGAAAACAGCCTGGGCCAGCCAAGAGCCCCCTGCTCAGTCTGTCTCTGAGTGCCAGGAGAGAGGCTTGAATTGCTAGCAGCCCACAGGTGAGCAGAGCCTTTCTCCTACTCCACCCGGTTACACCCACACAGGCCTCCTAGAAAGTGAGCCCCCCGTGCTCCCCCCCCTTCCAGCTTTCACAGCTCTGCAGGCTAGGAAGGCCCCTCCTGAGGCATTAGTCTGACTCTCTGGCAGAACAGCCTCCAGAGAGCCCCCCGCCCAGGGCCCTGCTTCCTGGGGCTGAGTGAGAGTTTCCAGGCCAGCAGCAGAGCCTCCTTCTCCCTGCTCCTCCCCTGAGTGTGAGGGAGACGCAGAGGCCGTGGCCTGGGAGGGAGCTGTGCTCTGGGGAAGGATGGGGGCAAGGGGGAGTTGCTGAGCCGCGTTGTGGGTGCTCTCCTGGGAGAAATCACACCGTCTTCACTGAGACAGTTCGCAGACGACACTGTGACATTGGGGGCTTCACCCAGGCCAGTCCCAGGTTCAGTCACCATCTGTTTGTAACCCTGGGGTCTTGTGGCTGTACAGCGTTTGGTCCAGAGCTCTGACCCCAGCAGCCCACAAGCCTCACCCTGGCTTTGACCAGCCTGGCTCCCCCTGGCAGGCAGACCTCAGTACCCTTCCACCCTGAACTAGACCCAAATCCTCCTCCGCAGGGAGCACTCCCTCTCTGTAGACAGGGCCATGTTCCCTGCCTTCAAGAGACTCAATCTGCTCCGAGGGGCCAGATTTCTAGAAGTGTGAAGAAATCCTTCCCTTTGTTTGAAACACGCCGCCCATTAATGTCCTTGGGTGACCCCTGAGTCCGGTGTTATGGGAAGGGGTAAATAGCACTTCCCTATTCACTTTCTCCACACCAGTCAGGATTGTATAGACCTCTGTCATATCCCCCCTTAGTCGTCTCTTTTCGAAGGTGAACAGCCTCAGTCTTTTAAATCTCTCCTCCTATGGAAGCTGTTCTATGCCCTAATCATTTGTATGGCCCTTCCATGTACTTTTTCCAGTTCTAATGCATCCTTTTGGAGAGGGAAACCAGATGTGCACTGACTATTCAAAGTACAGTACGGGCGTATTGGGATTTATGTACAGATGTGCACTGGCTATTCAAAGTATGGGCATATCATGGATTTATATAGTGCATCTATGATATTTTCCATCTTTCTTTCTGGTGGTTCCTAATATGCGGTTAGGGTTTTTTGACGGCTGCTGCACATTAAGGAGATGTTTTCAGAGGATGATCCCTGACGACTCCAGATCTCTTTCTCGAGAGGTAACAGCTCATTTAGAACCAATCGTTTTTACCCATACTGTAGTTGTGATTCTGTTTTCCAGTGTGAATCACTTTGCTCTTTCCAGATTGAATTTCCTCTGCTATTTTGCTGTCCAGCCACCAAGTTTTGTTTTGTAACTCTTCGCAGTCAGCTTTGGACTTGACCACCTTGAGCAACTTAGTATTGTGTGAAAACTTTACTATCTCGTTGTTCACTCCCTTTCCCAGACCATTTATGAATGTAGTGAACAGCACTGGTGACCTCTCTCCATTGTGAAAACTGACCATTTATTCCTAGTCTTTGTTTCCTAGCTTTTAGGCAGTTACTGATCTATAAGAGAACCTACCTCTTATCCTACAGAGGGAATTCATTATTTCACAGATAACATGAGCACATGCATTTTACCATTGTATTAATAACCAGCATGGTAGTAGCTTTCATATGATACCTTACACAATACCCTCTAGATAGATACTATGACAACAGAGTGTTGGATGTGGTGAGTTGGTTGGGTCTGAGGAGACACTGTGTACTCTGGGCCAGTGGGCATTAAAGGCTCCTAGGGTCAAAGACAGGAAAATTGGGGGAGTGGTAAATAAAGAGGATGGGTCACTGATTCATAGTAATCTGGCTACATTGGGGGTGGGGGTGGATAATCAGCTGAACATGAGCTCCCAGGGCAACGCTGTGGCCAAAGAGCTAACGTGATCCCAGGAATCATAAACGGGGGAATCTCGAGAAGGAGCAGAGAGGGAATTTCACCTCTGGATTTGGCACAGGTGTGACCCCTGCTGTGTCCAGTTCTGGTGCCCACCATTCGAGAAAGATGTTGATAAACTGGGTTCAGAGAAGAGCCACTAGGATTAGAAAACCTGCTTTATAGTGATAGACTCCAGGAGCAAAATCGCTTTGGCTTAACAAAGAGAAGGTGAGGGGGTGACTTGAGCATGTCCGTGGGGTAGAAATAGTCCAGGCCAGCACAAGGGGTATAAAGGGTTTCTGTTTCTTTCGAACTCACTACATGCTACAATTTTTGTCTCCTTCCCCTGACTTATTTCCCACCCCACGCTGGGGTCTCCCTCTTTTCCCTCCTTTCTCCCCTTCCATCCCTGAGCCTGGCCAGCTGAGGAAGAGGGTGTCAAGGCTTGTGCTGGGTGGGTTGGGTGCAGCCTCACCGGGGATGGGGATAGCTGCAGGGTGATCTCTGTGCAGGCAGTGCCCTGCAGAGCCAGGCTGAAGCGTCTACATTTATTTGACAAATAACGTTTGCAGAATTGGAAAATATTGTGCGCAGAATTTTAATTTTTTGGTGCCGAATGCCCTCCGGAGTAACCACTACAACTCACCCTGACTGGCCCGAAACAGGAAAGAAGCTTGCTCACCTTCCTGTCTTTTCACTGGAGGTTTCCCACCATTGCCATCTGTGTACCGTGTGCTTTGACAGCTCTCTGTCACTCTCACTATCTCCAGTCAGTTGAGCGCAAGTGCCACTTCCTCCCCTCCCACACTCCTCCTCCATCCCCCATGGATCTGACGAGGGCCAGGATCTTGAAACCACTTACACGTGTTTTAACGTTAGTCCCCTGACCAGTCCCGCAGAAGCCAGCGGAGATGTCCCCATTTACACGGGTAAGAATCTGGACCTAAATGAGCGCGGCAGCCTTCAAAGCCAATTGTGCCTAGTTGATTTTGTATTAATAAATGTCTTAGGTGCCTAAAGTCAATGAATTCATGTCTAAGTCCTGGTGATGTGATAGCAGGACTGTTGGAAGACGTCTCAATCCATTGCTAACTCACTCAGCCTTTGACCTCCCAGTGACCTGCAACACGTGAGCCATCCACTCCCTCCCAGGATGATCTCCATCATTCCTCCCAGGATGACTCTCTCCAGCGTATTGCAATCTGTGTGCAGAATGGACCCGAGTACACACTACCTTAGAGAGGTTCAGAAATGATTGCTAGATGTCAATGAATGGTTCATTGATCCGTAGAGACTCCAAGAGGTCAGTGGGTTGCTTGTAACCCTAGTGTAATGTGTAGCCTAGTGCGTGCTGCTATTTTCTCTAAGCAAGGGGAGTAACACTTCCTCTCCCGTGTCGGTTCAGATCAGGAGCTCGGTGGTGCTGGAATTGTCTTTTACCAAGTGTTTGTACAGTCAGCGCCTGGTCGCAGCTGAGGATGTGAGGTGCTACCACAATACAACCAACATTTCTCCATCTTTCAAGTCAGCAATATGATACCTGAATCGCCAACCCGCAGAGTCAGTCCCTGCTAGGAGCTAACTTCATATGTGGGTTAGTTAATTTTTCAGAGGCAAAGCCCCACGGCAGTGGATGCTCTCTGAATAGCACGTTCAAGAGATCTTTAATTTTTCACAGGATCTTTGCCGAGAACTAACCCTCATCAAAAATGTACAGTCCCTAATTCTTCTGGTCAGGAAAAGCTTCTGCAGTGCAGCTGGGCTGCTGAAGAAGTTACGAGGTGAAATACTAAATATTCCAAATAATTAAAACCGCTCTGATCGCAAACCAGCTGTTTATTAATAATGAATTGTGGGGTTTCCCACCAGTGGGAGGGGATAATATCACAGCGTGCTGTGCTCGTAATACTGCCATGGAAACTGAGAACTCAGCTCCTTGGTGGCTGGAGAATTCAGCTCGGCCTGTGCTGTCACCTGGGAAGGACTGGGGCAGTTCAGATTAGCCTTTAAACAGCACTTGGATTGCTGTGTCTCCCGAACAGCCGGAGAGGACACACTGGGCCACCTCTGCTCTTAGTCCGTTTTACAGCACTCCAGGGCAGTGCTTCTCAAACTAGTGGAGGCGCAGACCGGCAATTCTTTTCCCGTGTGCCAGGGACCGGTCCCATGTTGTATTATATGCGAAGGAGTGGGGGAAGCGCGCGCCCGCGCATCTCATGATAAACACACTGTAGCGCTGTGGCATAATTATCACTATTCTAATATGGGCTTCTGAAAACATGGTATTATTTAATATTGTCGACATTATTGACTGGTTTTTAAGGTCCGGCTTGACAAAGCCCTGGCTGGGATGATTTAGTTGGTGTTGGTCCTGCTTTGAGCAGGGGGTCGGACTAGATGACAGTTCTGGCAGATGTGGTGGGGCAGGGCTGGCTGAGCAGAGCAGTTCCTTAACCCCTTCTTGCCCAGTGTGGGGTTTGTACACTCCATCACGCAGCCACAGGTACCTTCTGAAGGTTCTCCGGGTACTTTTCATCACTAGCTGGGGTGACCAGCATGTCATCCAAGTAGCGCTGAGTTCCAGGAATATATGGGAATATCTGCCCCCTGGCTCCCTGTTGAATAGCAGGTGCAGATGCTATTCCAAGCATGAGCCTGTGGTATTGGAACCAACCTTTGGGTGTGCTCATTCGGAGGTACTTCTTGGCACTAGCCTCAATCTCCATTTGTAGATAGTCTTGAACTAGGTCGATCTTGGATCTTACCACCAGCGAGCCAGGCGAAGAATACTAATCCGCATGCAATACTGAGCTAATAGAAACCTTGAAATCACCACCGCTATGGACAACTCCATTCATTTTCATCACTGGCACTAGAAGCGTGCTCCGTTCACGCCAGTTAACCTTGAGTATAATTCCACAGTCCTGTAAGTGCTGACGTTCTGCTTCCATGTTTCACTATATTGTAAAATGAACTGGACAAGTTCTGAAAAATGAGGCATTGCTCCCTCTTCAAGAGCAGTTTTGCTTTCGGGTGTTTTCAGGTTCTGATACTGTTCTGAAAGACATCAGCTGCTGTGTCCAAATGTCCAGCTAATGTGTGTTTTGGTCCAAGACATTTTTATAGCTTGGAGGCACTTTTATGCTCTGCCAGTCCAACTGAATCTCTCTTAGGTATCCAACACCAAAAAACGCATGACCCTCCCTCCTCCCCCCAGGTTTTACGTATGCTATTCTGTTATGCTACCTTCATCATATTAATGCTCAGAGGAGTTAGGATTTTCCTTGTAGATATTTTTAGAAAGAATGAGGTTCTCTGCTACTTCATTTTATGTGTCTCTGATAATCCTGCTGTGAAAGTAAAGAACCAGCAGCCCATCCGTCACGCTCTGTTTTATGTCTTAGACCAGGGGTGGGCAAACTGTGAACAGGGCATAGGTGGCCCGCCAGCTGTTTTTATCCAGCCTGCAGTCGGGGGAACCGTGCTAGTGGCCCTGTGCTCAGCCCAGGACAGGGAGTCATGGGGCCTGCATCTCAGGCCGGGAGCTGGGCCCAGCACCGTGTGCTGTGGGGCCCTGCGCTCCCTGGCCTGGATGCAGCCTGGGCCGAGCCGCGGAGCCCAGCGCTGAGGCTGGAGCGCCCGAAGGTAAACAAAGGGGACTTGGGGGGGAGGTACCGGGTGGTGGTGATGATTAGGGTGGGGGGGTCTCGGGTGGGGGCAGTAAGGGAACAAAGAGCAGGGGGGCTTAGATAGGGGATGGGATCCTGGGGGTCAGTTAGAGTGGGGGGGTCTCCAGAGGGGGTGCTCAGGGAACAAGGAGCGGGGGGGTGGATGGGTCGGGGATCCTGAGGGGGCAGTCAGGGGGCGGGAAGTGGGTGGGGGTCGGATAGGGGGCAGGGTCAGGCTGTTTGGGGAGGCACAGCCTTCCATACCTAGCCTTCCGTACAATTTTGAAGCCCAATGTGGCCCTTGGGTCAAAACGTTTGCCTAGCCCTGTCTTAGACCTTCCATTTCTTAAGGAATTCTAATACTATGTTAAGAATCAGAGAGGTAGCTGTGTTAGTCTGGAACTGCAGAAGTGACAAAGAGTCCTGTAGATAAAACGAGGAAGACTTTGTAGCACCCTAGAGACTAACCAGTTTATTTCAGCATAAGCTTTCATGGGCTATAGCCCACTTCATCGGACGCACAGAATGGAACAGAAGTAAGATGCATTTATACAGAAAGAAAGAAAGAAAGAAAGAAAGAAAGAAAGAAAGAAAGAAAGAAAGAAAGAAAGAAAGAAAGAAGTTGTACATTAGCATACCAATTCTAAGAGGCTGTTGAACCATAAGCTTTCGTGGGCTAATACCCACTTTGTCGGATGCAAGCAGTGGAAGTGTCCAGGGGCAGGTATAAATAAGTAGGCAAGAACCAGGTTAGAGATAACATGGTTAATACTATGTTGTCCTCTACATTAAACAATTGTAGTGATGCTACCATATTCTCATTTGCAAACTGATTTTTGCACTAATGTGCATATTTTCTGTGTGCACCCCAATTTCTTGCAGTTTTTATTGGGTTTGTCCTTGAACCAACAATCTTTCATCGTGAGGCTATTTCCCGATAGCAGATTCGTTGAGTACTGTCCTTGTTATGCTTCCTGCTCCACCTCCAGGTTTTGTTGTGGATTTCAAAGTGATGTTGTAGCTCCCTGTCATCTTTAATAGCTGTCTCCATTCAAACAGCAATTTCTAGGTGCATGTTTTAGGGTCAAACCAGCCTCAGTCAGTCTTTTTTGGATTGCTTAATTTTGCATGCCAGACACTGACAGGTTCCTTCATGCACCATTTAAAGGGTCTGGGAGCTGGCAATGATCTGTTAACGTCCTGAATCCAGCCTCAGAAGCAGGAACTGCTTCACTTTTCCTTGTCCCGTCTGCAACAGCAGAACTGCTGTGCAATCCCTCTGGCTTTGCAGCACGGTGGTTTTGCAGCATTTCCACAATCTCAGCAAATGTTTTTATCGGCTGCTTTAACAGGAGCTGTTAGGCCTCAAGTTATATGTTGTGAGGCCCATTCCATCGGTACAGCTGCTGCCGTTTTCTCCTCCTGGATCTCACTAGTTATTCTATGTCCAGTCCACCTCTTGGTGTGGAGAGCCCAGTCCTCTCCCGAGCTAGCAAAAAACCCCAGTTCCCCTAAACAGCCCGACGCTGTCACCCTCCTCTCCTGTCTCTGTGACTAGGTCCGCGCAGTCCCCGTGCTGTACACGCTGGGGTTTCACTTTCCCAAGCCTTCTCTCGTCACCTTCTATCTCCTTGTGTTCCTGGTTCACACCCCAGCCCCACTGCTGGCTGGCTGCTGTGTCCTTGCTCTCCACATGACATGAAGAATGTGGGGAACTGCCAGGGACACGCTGCATTTCAACTATGCACATTCATTAACTATGTACAAAGAATGGCCAGCCAGCTGCGGCTCTGGCAAGGCTCTCAGGGCTTCTGTGTTAGACAAAGGAGAGGGAGACCCACTAGAGGGCTCCCAAAGTATGCAAGGGACAGGACCCAATTCCTATGACATACACCCACTCGACTCCAAGCACTGCCACTTGGCCCCTATTACTCATCGTTTTAACTGGAGATCCTTAGAGGGTTAGCAGTTACCAGCCAGCAATCGGATCTGCTGCATTACGTCATCACCCATCCCAGCCTCTTTCAGAGGCGCCCAAGGGCGCTCGGGGAACGTGATACTGTGAGCAGACATCACAGCTCCAGATTCCACAAAGGAGGAACTGAGACAGGGGAGGGGGGGTGGGGAGATAGATGCTACGGGGGGGGGGGGGGAGATAGATGCTACGGGGGGGGGGGGGGGAATAGATGCTACGGACCTGGAAGCAGAGCCACAGACTACACAATAGAGAGTGTACCTGAAAGATGAATAGCACATGCACATTCTTACAATTGTATATTAAATGTGACTCATTTCTTACTGTGCCTGTGATTCTAGCTGGTTCAGGCTGATTGGACTAACCTTGTTACCTCCTACCTGGTTCTTTCCTACTTATCTATACCTGCCCCTGGACACTTCCACTGCTTGCATCCGACGAAGTATGTATTAGCCCACGAAAGCTTATGCTTCAAAACTTTAGTTAGTCTTTAAGGTGCCACAGGACTCTTTGTTACCTCTGCTATTCCAGACTAACACAGCTACCTCTCTGATTCTTGTGATTCTACAGGGTTTCTGTCGCCTTTCCTAAAAGCAGAAGATTTTATCACTTGTGTGTCCCGTCATTTGGAAAATGGCTAATGTAGTGTCCATCTTTAAAGGGAGAAGGAGAACCCAGGGAACTACAGGTCAGTCAACCTCACCTCAGTAGCTAGAAAAATCATGGCACAGGTCCTCAAGAATTCCATTCTGAAGCACTTAGAGGAGAGGAAAGTGATCAGGAACAGTCAGCATGGATTCACCAAGGGCAAATCATGCCTGACTAACCTGATTGCCTTTTATAATGAGATAACTGGGTCTGTGGATGAGGGGAAAGCAGTGGATGTGTTATTCCTTGTCTTTAACAAAGCTTTTGATATGGTCTCCCACAGTATTCTCGCCATCAGGTTTAAGAAGTATGGGCTGGATGAATGGAATAAGGGGGAGAGAAAGCTGGCTAGATTGTTGGACTCAACGGGTAGTGATCAATGGCTCCATGTCTAGTTGGCACACAGTATTAAGCAGAGTGCCCCAGGGTCATGCCAGTTTTGTTCAATATCTTTATCAATGATCATAGAATCATATAATAGAATCTTATCATAGAATATCAGGGTTGGAAGGGACCTCAGGAGGTATCTAGTCCAACCCCCTGCTTAAAGCAGGACCAATTCCCGACTAAATCATCCCAGCCAGGGCTTTGTCAAGCCTGACCTTAAAAACCTCTAAGGAAGGAGATTCACCACCTCCGTAGGTAACCCATTCCAGTGCTTCACCGCCGTCTGGATGATGGGATGGATTGCACCCTTAGCAAATTCGCAGATTACACTAAACTGGGGGGGGGGGGGGAGAGGTAGATACAATGGAGAGTAGGGAGAGGGTCCAGAATCACCTAGACAAATTGGAGGATTGGGGCAAAAGAAATCTGTTGAGGTTCAACAAGGAGAAGTGCAGAGTCCTGCACTTAAGACGGAAGAATCCCATGCACTGCTACACACTAGGGACTGAATGGCTAGGCAGCAGTTCTGCAGAAAAGGACCTAGGGGTTACAGTGGATGAGAAGCTGGATATGAGTCAACAGTGTGCCCTTGTTGCCAAGAAGACTAGCGGCATTTCGGCCTGTGTAAATAGGGGCATTGCCAGCAGATTGAGGGATGTGACCGTTACCCTCTATTCAACATTGGTGAGGCCTCATCTGGAGTTCTGTGTCCGGGTTGGGGGCCCACACTACAAGAAGGATGTGGAAAAATTGGAAAGAGTCCAGAGAAGGGCAACAAAATGATTAGGGGTCTGGAGTGCATGACTTATGAGGAGAGGCGGATAGAACTGGAATTGTTTAGTCTGCAGAAGAGAAGACCGAGGGGGGATTTGATATCTGCTTTCAATTACCTGAAAGGGGGTTCCAAAGAGGATGGATCTAGACTGTTCTCAGTGGTGGCAGATGACAGAACAAGGAGCAATGGTCTCAAGTTGCAGTGATTGGGGTTTAGGTTGGTGTCAATGGGTTGCACAAGGTTTCCTGTCCCTCGTCCCTGCGCAGCATGCTTAGGCTGGCAAAAGAAAGGGTCTCAGGTGCCCCTTGCAGTGGCTGTACAGTCCCAATTCCCCTCAAATTGGTCCCCACCCTGATCCCTCACTGGGTCCTCTGGCCTTTGAGGTTTGTGTCAGCCAGCAGAGACAGAGACACATCCCCCCTATCCTCCTTCCTGGCTAGCCCCCATCCTGAGCTCTTCCCTGGGTTTATACTCCTTCCCCCAGCTGGTCCCACTTGGCTCAGTAGATTACCCTGAGCCTGCTCTCATTAGGGCCTTCAGCTGGGCTCCCTGTTGAGGGTCATAGCCCATTCACCCGGCCATACTGCGGGGAAGCAGGGGGAGGAAGGGCCTTTAGCAGGGCATCCGAAGGTTTGATATGTCTGCCCTGCGACAGTTGGATATTTGGAAAAACTATTTCCCTAGGAGGGTGGTGAAGCACTGGAATGGGTTCCCTAGGGAGGTGGTGGAATCTCCTTCCTTAGAGGTTTTAAGGCCCGGTTTGACAAAGCCCTGGCTGGGATGATTTAGTTGGGGTTGGTTCTGCTTTGAGCAGGGGATTGTACTAGATACCTCCTGAGGTCCCTTCCAACCCTGAGATTCTATGATTCTACTTGCCAAATAAGTCACTCTGGTCTCCTTCTCTGTGTAATAGGCAGCTTTTGTACGGATGCAGAATAACAAATCTGAGTGAGTAACATTTTGGGCTTGTTCCAACCAGACACTCCCAGGAGGACAGATTTGCCATTAGCTTCTGTAGTTAAATCTCATTGTGAGATTCTCACAGTCTCTGTTGTGAGATACAAATGCTAATGCACATAGCCTGGCAGTGATAACCTTGAGATGAGGCTTGTGAATTGTACACGGTAGCATGGCTCCCTGCTTCCTTAAGACATTTTGTGAGCCCATCACTTCCATGTCAGCTGAGTCTGTCCCCCAGTCGTCCTCTCCTTTTCCTTTCCTCTAGCTTTGAAGTCAATCAAATACTCTCGCTGGAGTCTCCTACCTGGGATCACTGTCTACATTAATCACAGTTCAAGGAACCCAACCAGTTCTGACGTTGCATATTTGCAAAGTAAATATATTTCCCAATTACAGATGCTGTTCCAGTGAGTCTCAAGTTTATCAGTGCTCCTTGTGTTCATTGTATTGCTTGATAGAAAAAAAAAACTCATCGAACTTTGTGGCCGTGGTTTGGCAAAACATGAAGTCTTCATTTTCTGACAGTTCTGTATAACAGTTTAAACCTTCATGACCCACATTCCAAGAAAATACCTCTGGCAATAGTTTAATATTGATAGAGAAAACAGCGATTCCTGAATATCAAACTGTTTAATTCATGAGCCAACAATTTCAGTGTAATGCAGGGAGAAGTTTAAAAGCGAATCAGTGGTGACTGTTCATTATGCAGGCATAGCACAAATTAATAGTCTTATAAAGGGTACCGCCCTCCATGTATTAACACTTTAAAACATCCATCCAGATCTTGACCTGCTGCTCACAAACAGGAAAGAAATAATAGGAGAAGCAAAAGTGGATGGGAACCTGGGAGGCAGTGACCATGAGATGGCCAAGTTCAGGATCCTGACACAGGGAAGAAAGGAGAGCAGCAGAATACAGACCCTGGACTTCAGAAAAGCAGACTTTGACTCCCTCAGGGAACAGATGGGCAGGATCCCCTGGGAGATGAACATGAGGGGGAAAGAAGTCCAGGAGATATATTGGAAGTGGAAAAGGTTCAGAAAAGGACAACAAAAATGATTAGGGGTCTGGAACGGCTGCCACATGAGGAGAGTTTAATAAGACTGGGACTTTTCAACTTGGAAAAGAGACAACAAAGGCGGGATATGATTGAGGTCTATATACTCATGACTGGTGTGGAGAAAGAAAATAAGGAAGTGTTATTTACTCCTCACAACACAAGAACTAGGGGTCACCAAATGAAATTAATGGGCATCAAGTTTAAAACAAGCAAAAGGAAATATTTTTCACACAACGCACAGTCTACCCGTGGAACTTTTTGCCAGAGGATGTTGTGAAAACCAAGACTATAACTGGATTCCATAAAGAACAATGTAAGTTCATGGTGGTCAAGTCCATCAATGGCTATTAGCCAGGATGGGCAGGGAGGGTGTCCCTAGCCTCTGTTTGCCAGAAGCTGGGAATGGGCAACAGAGGATGAATCACTTGATGAATATTTTCCCTGTTCTGTTCATTCCTCTGGGGCACCTGGCATTGGCCATGTTGAAAAACAGGATATGGACCTTTGGCTGATCCAATATGGCTGTTCTCATATTCTTTTGATCTTTTTTAACTAAGGCTTTTCGAGGTTCACAGATATTTTTGAAACCATGATTTCCCATGGAACTATGGACAGAACTAGGTATGAAGCCATTGAATCAACAGCTCCATGTCCTCTCAGCTGTAAAGCATTCGCCTGCTTTACAAGTTCTGCTCTTCATATAAACAATTATCAGCATGGGTTTGAATATTAATAATATTTTGTATTATATGAGATCTCTTTCGTGATCCCAGAAGATCACACACTTGAAAAACTACCCCGGTGCACAGACAACACACGGATTTCACTTTATCTACCAGGGAAAATGTCGAGGGAGAACCGCGGCTCCCTTTCACAGCAGGGTAGCTGTTAGGACATGAAGGGAGGAACCATGTAGCCAATAGCAATTGCAGCATGAATTTAGGCAGGAAGTGTATGATCAGTGCATTTGGAGTTGGGCTGAGAAATTAATGGTTAAACTCCTACTCCTGTGAAAGGTGCCACCTGCCTTGAACTAGGACACGCAGGTAAATATCCTGAAATTCTTGGTCCTGTTCTGCACCACCTGGGTGTTAAAAGTGAGGGTCTGCATGGCCAGGCTTCAGTGCTCCACTGGCTGTATCTGGCCCCTTAGTCCTACGCTAGCCTCCCTTGTACACAGCAGCTCTGCCTTCTGCTACTGCTGACTTGAAACATCCCTCTCCTAAAACCCCACTTCTTCCAAAAGGGTAAGCAAGGCCAACTCAGAGAAACTTCCAAACCTGAAGTTTCAGGAGGCCCTAGTAAGAGTTTGGCCATCGTGGCCAGCTTATCGGGGACTAGTTGCAGTGTGTGTGCGTGTGTGTGTTTGTGCGTGCACACAAGCTGCCATCTGCTGACATAGGGGTCTGTATAGATAATAGCAAGAGCCTACTAGAGATCCAACACATTCCCTCTTTGCTCTAGCTGGTGCCTGCTATGTGCTTCCCATTTGTTAATAGCTGATACAAAGAGGAAGCCACTTGTGATGCACAACCGCAACAAGTTCTATTGGTCCTTCAGACCCCAGGAACTATGCAGCATATTGTTGGGCACCATCTACTGACACCTTTCTAATGATCTATTGACATCAGTGTAGGTACAACATCCCTATAGCACATTCCCCTCCTTTCCGGCAGGAGCTAGACCCTGTCCCTCTTCAGGACAGTTCTAGATCCATTCCATTTAGCGCCCACTCTTTGCGGGGCAGACGGTCCCCAGCAGACGTGGCTGACCAGATTATAAATGACTAGGTAACATGCTACGTCACACGTGTGTTCTCCACGCTAGGGAGAGAAAGCGAGAAGTGCCACTAGCATTTCTGAGATGCCCCAGCACACCCCTAACTCAGACGGATGGGTGGTTGGACTGCATGACCATGAGCCCAATATTACAGATCCTTGTGGCAAACCTCACATACTGGGTGAAAGACGAGCAGCCTCCCTCCCCCAAGAGAAACTCTTCAGGTTTGACTTTGCCGGGCGGCCTAGGGTTAATTTTGATAATCCATTTAACAAAGCAAGTAAACAAGTGTAAAACCTCAATCTGCTGCGAGGCTCCCAGAACTGACTGCTTGGAAAGCAGAGCTTGTGTTCTGTGATAGACTCATCATCCGAGTTAGTGATCCGGGGTGCCAGTGCCGGAGAGTTGGGATGAAATGTTATCTAATCCTGCAGAATTGGACCTTTTCCCCGGGAAGGCTCAGTCACATTGACTTGAAAGACAAAATAAGGTGGTAAGCTCTTTGGGGCAGGGAGGGACTGTCCTTTACTGTGTGTTTGCACAGCTCCCCGTTTAAAGGGGAAATGGATCAGGTGGAGGATCTGATGTGCTACTACACAATACAGGATACATAACGTGTCACATTAGAACACAACTGATGGTTCCTCATTTGCTTTTTCTGCTTCTTTTTTTTTTCTCTTTCCAAAGAGGACCTAACAGTGAAACTGAAAACAAGCTAAAATAATCAGAACAATCCACTGGTGAGAGTTAGAAGAATTGTTTAAGGGCCCAGTTCAGGAAGGCACTTAACTAACTACATGCCTAGGTCTGACGTCTGTAGGACTTAAATACATGCTTAAAGTTAAACATTTGCTTAAGTGATTTCTTATATAGTGATATTTTCTTGAACTGGGGCCAAGTCATTGACACTGCTCAACCTTTCTGGTTCAGGCATAGATCTGGCTGAATTGTTCACTGCAAATAACGTATCTAATGAACAGTGTCCTTTTTAATCTGATAACTAACATACTCTTAATGCTCACAACCGGGTATTTACAAAAATTCAACACATAGTTTGTGCAAACAATTTTTTTTCCAATGTATTCCCAAACTCTGCTATCTCTGTGATATGATTGGTTATCTACGTCACATGGTTTTTTTCTGTTCTTTGATTGGGAACCATCAGATCTATAAACAATCCTCTTTTTTGTTCATGTATTGTTAAGCATTTGCGACTGTTGGAATCTCTGGCACAAATAAAAAAAGACCTTTTCAAAATGGCCAAGACTTCTTTCTGTTGGTGTACTCTTGAAAATATTCACATCAGTATTTACATTTTTGCTTTCTACAAAAAGTGTTGCAAATATAAATGCATTCACCATATGTTTGCAAATAAACAAATGAAAGAGTTCACAAATGTCAGCAAAACCAATCAGTGGGATTGAAATGCAAGGATATTCATGAATAGTCTACTTCATTCAGCAAATGGATGTTGATTCATTATGTCTTGTAATCATGATTATAAAGATGTTTATTTATCCATACAGGTATTATGGTTGGAAACCAATCGCACACTGTGTATGTAGCAGCGAGATTCAAATTCTGCATCACCTTCTCCAAAATATACAGGGCTATTTGCAGTGAGCTACAGAGCTTTTCTACTAGCATCCCAAATCGGTTTAGATTTCATGTTTCAGTGGAAACTAGTGCCACAGACATCAACATTTCAAAATGTTATGGAAAGTGTCTACAGAGTCTATTACCTGCAGGCAATTTCAAACTATGAATCTTGTCATCTGCAACACACGCCTCTCAAACCTTTTACTGATTTATGCTAGCATTAGTTCAGGACGCATAGCAAAGACCTCTCCTGGCTGGGCACACAGCAATCCAACATCCTTGTAACAATCAGCACACACCTTTTACTGCATAAGGAGTAGCAAGTTCTCTCGATCCTGACCAGAAAGAAGGGAAGAGCAGTCAGAATCCAAATGGGTTTGTCTCTGGTTTGCAACTATAGCCAGGTACAAAGAGTATCTGTTGTGCAGCATTGGCATTGGAAGCCCGGCCTAGTAATGACTGAAGGAAGCTGAGGAAGAGGTGCTCTAAGATTACTCATTAATATGATCTTTTAGAAGGTTAAGGCATAATGCATCTGAAATACAGACGGCATCAGAATCCCCTCCCACTGTAATACTAAGGGTTTAAAACCAGGCCCAACTACCAGCACAGAAAGGGAACAATGTGAACCAGCTATTCTCCTTCAGACAAAGCCTACAGCTTGTCATCAGGACCATGGATACTACCAGCCACATACAGCACTCAACGAATCAGTACTCTTTATCCTGTGATTAGCTGGCGGGGAGTCCATGCAATACGTGATCGCTGGGTGCGGCGTCTATGCTCACAGCAATGGGACACTGCTAGAATTCAGGTCCCTCTATGGAGCGGTCCTAACTAATGCATCCCCCCCTCCAGCCTGCTCCCCAGTAGGAGACCGCTTTACCTGACAGGGCCCTGCTACGGAACCATACTCATACCAGTAACAAGCATGGGAAAGTATCTCTGCTACCACGGAAGTTTCTCTTCCATTGTGTTGCCCATTCCAGTCACAGCCCCCCGCTCCCGCCCGGCCATCACTTCAATACTGTCGTCTCTATTGCTGGAAGGTGACTGTTTCCATGGACCAGGCTGTGGCTTACAACGTGTAAATCCTGCTGATTGGCGGGGATCGGGGGCTCCCTGTGGCACTTCCCGTGGGCTTAGTCTGAAGTCACAGGGCAGAAATGGTTGATTGCAGGCAGGCACACGTTGTCGGTGGTTGCACAGACCCCATCCTGCCATCCCGGGGCAGCCGCTCCGGACGTGAACCTGTCTGCTAATGGTGAAGGTTAAACTAAACCACCTGGATCTCCCTCGACTCAAATGCAGCTGCCTGTCCTACATCAAGTGACTAACAGCTGTTCTAAGGTGCGCATCTGACCTAGAATGTGTTTAACAAAACACCTACCCCAGGGCTGCAATAGAGGCCTCTTGTTTGTTAGATAAACCCCCCGGGGTAACTCCACTGTTCTAATACACTGGCAGCAAGGTCCAAGACTCACTGGGTTACGATCCTCCAGGTTTATACTGCTGTAACTCCACTGGAAAGTGGCCTTTTCAGAACAGTGAACCAGTCCTCTTGGGACCAAGATGTGAGAGAAATATTAGCCTGTTGGTGAAGCCTGTTCTCTTTGCATGAGTTGCTTTTATTGTTGAATTTAATAAATGCTTCTGTTTTACAGTGTAAGAATTGCACACATGGGACTTGGTGTCTCCACAGAACAACAAGCTTGATCTAAAACTGGATTATTAAGTAAAACCAACAGCGTGTTTCTGCCGCACCTTCTCCTGTAATCACACATAAGCCAAAAAGAAACTGGTGGCATCCATTCGGTGGGACAGGAATGAGGCAGCAATTACACCCCACATAGGCAATGGCCCAGAAGCCCACAGTAAACAATCAAAACTCCAAGACTTTCCTCCATGGGATAATTCTCAAAATCACTGCTCAGCCCGTGGATAATGAAAATGTACAACCCTAGAAAACATAAGGAAATGACAGGCCTGAATGTGTCTCTGAGAAGAATAATTCTGTCATATATAATTACAAAAATGAATGGGTAAAGCCTTGCTTTCCTTTCTAAGGACAGCTTTATAGCCCCTCAGTACAGCATCTGTTTTGATTGAACTTCATTTTCTACAAGGCATTTCATGTTGCCATGAGGACATAATAATGGCCAGACTAGGTCAGACCAAAGGTCCATCTAGCCCAGGATCCTGCCTTCGAACAGTGGCCAATTACAGCTGCCCCAGAGGGAATGAACAGAACAGGGAATCATCCCCTGTCGCCCATTCCCAGCTTCTGGCAAACAGAGGCTAGGGACACCCTCCCTGTCCATCCTGTCTAATAGTCATTGAGGAACCTATCCTCCATGAACTTATCTAGTTCTTTTTTGAACCCTGTTATTCTCTTGACCTTCACAACATCCTCCGGCAAGGAGTTCCAAAGGTTGACTGTGTGTAGTGTGAAAAAATAATTCCTTTTGTTTGTTTTAAACTTGATGCCCATTAATTTCATTTGTTGATTCTAGTTCATGTGTTATGGAGGAGTAAATAACACTTCCTTATTTACTTTTTCCACACTAGTCATGAGTATATAGACCTCAATCATATCCAGCCTTAGTCGTCTCTTTTCCAAGCTAAATAGTCCCAGTCTTATTAATCTCTCCTCATGTGGATGCAGTTCCAGACCCCTAATAATTTTTGTTGTCCTTTTCTGAACCTTTTCCAATTCCAGTATATCTTTTTTTGAGATGGGATGACCACATCTGCACACAGTATTCAAGCTGTGGGCAAACCGTTGATTTATATAGAGGCAATATGATATTTTCTGTCTTATTCTCTATCCCTTTCTTAATGATTCCCAACATTCTGTTCACTTTTTTGACTGCCACTGCACACTGAGTGGATGTTTTCAGAGAACTATCTTCAATGACGCCAAGATCTCTATCTTGGGTGGTAACAGCTAATTTAGACCCCATCATTTTATATGTATAGTTGGGATTATGTTTTCTAATGTGCATTACTTTGTATTTGTCAACATTGAATTTCATCTGCCATTTTGTTGCCCAGTCACCCAGTTCTGAGAGATCCTTTTGTGGCTCTTCACAGTGTGCTTTGGACTTAACGATCTTGAGTAGTTTTGTATCATCTGAAAATTTTGCCACCTCACTGTTTACCCCTTTTTCCAGATTATTTATGAATATGCTAAATAGGACTGGGCCCAGTACAGACCCCTGCAGGACACCACTATTTACGTCTATTTTGAAAACTGACCATTTGTTTCAACCTTTGTTTCCTATCTTTTAATCAGTTATGGATCCATGAGAGGACCTTCCCTCTTATCCCAGGACAGTTTACTTTGCTTAAGAGCCTTTGGTGAAGGACCTTGTCAAAGGCTTTCTGAAAATCTAAATACATTATAACCTCTGGATCCCCCTTGTCCCCATGTTTGTTGACCCCCCTCAAAGAATTCTAATAGATTGGTGAGGCATGATTTCCCATTACAAAAAACATGTTGATTCTTCCCCAACAAATTATGTTCATCTCTGTGTCTGACCCTTTTGTTCTTTACTATAGTTTCAACCACTTTGCCTAGTACTGAAGTCTGGTTTACCGGCCTGTAATTGCTGGGATCACCTCTAGAGCCATTTTTTAAAAATGGCATCACATTAGCTCTCCTCCAGTTATCTGGTCCAGAAGCTGATTTCAATGATAGGTTAGAGACAACAGTTATTAGTCCTGCAATTTCACATTCGAGTTCCTTCAGAACTCTTGGGTGAATCCCATCTGGTCTTGGTGACTTAGGACTGTTTAGTTTATCCATTTGTTCCAACATTGCTCACAAAGGAGAGTGTGTGCAACACTGATTTGCTTAATATCCACTGGTACAGTCTTTATTAACAGCCTCTGGGCCAGATTTGCTGCGATCCACTGCTGCAGTGATGCATGGCATCCATAAACCCAGTTCAGCAATCATTAGCATGCATGGAAAGACTCCCATTGTCTTCACTGGACCATGGATGGGGCGCTAGGTGATTATTCGTAGTAGAAAATAACAAGTTTGTTCAGTAAGTTTGAATGACTGAGCACAGAAAAATTCTCACTTAAATCGCCTACAAAAATGAAAAAGAAATCAACTTCCCTTCTTTGGGAAATGTGCTGCAAGCAACAATTTCTGGTAAGTGTCTGCGTCTGCTCCGCAATGTCTAACTCTGCATTTCCTGCAGTTTTACAGCTGATCACAAATTCTGATGGCATCAATTCCGCTCATCCCTCACCGTTCCTTCACTCTCATTAAACTTCACATTGTGAAGGTTGTTGCTGAAAGTGCTTCTCCTCCACCACAGCTCCTAGTAGGACCAGATGGGTTTATATCTGTCATATTGGGAGAGGAGACATTCGAGAGAAAATATTTCTGTTAGCTAAACCTGATGGAGAGGCAAGGGCAGAAGAAATGTTAAAAATAATTGCATTTCCTCTTTGTACAAAAATGTGCTCTGGCTTTTCTTTTCAATCAGTGTATTAGACCCAGTAAAACCAGTTCAGCATATTAGACCCAGTAAAACCATCTGTTGCCCTAGAGAAGTGCCTCATCACTTTGAACTCCCATCAGTGATCATCTATTCTAGACACATAATTAGATTCTGATCACATATGCATTGTAGGGATTTTGCATATCTACAAAATCCTTTCACAGGCCTGCTCATGAAAGTGCTGTGACAAATATAGGCTGTTGTGCATTGCTTAACACTGCAAGCAAGGAACAGAATCTGGGCAAGCAACGTGCATGTAGCTTCTTGGACTTCGTTTACTTAGCCTGACACACCCTACAAGATTTTGTGCCTCTCACTCCTAATAACAAACCAGTCTGGATTTGTCATGTATTTTGAGGTTTCCCAGGAAAGCTGCTGATAAAAGGAAAGTGCTGTTACTGGTGTCAACTGGGGAAATATATATCACTCTGTGTGTGCCTAACCCACATGCCAAGTAGGGAGATTTTTAAGAGATCTACTGCGGGATGTTAGGCATGAGTTGTCACTGTGGCTAGACACTTCACACTCAGAAGTTTCTGGAATTGGGTGTGGTAGTTTTGGGCACGTTCAATAGGTCCCCTATAGCTGGAGTCAGACATAGTGAAGGAAAGTGATCAGGGTAGCTGCTTTGCAAAAGGCTGGGTGTGATGTGTGGGTTGGGAGAAGCTGACTCTTGTCCCTTTTGCAGCAGGTTAGTGATGTTGTTTAGCCCTCCAACAGGGAAGCTTGGCAGTGTTAATTATAGCAAGGGGAAATTAGGAGGAAAAACTAATTTCCTTCATTTTAATTATATGCTTGGAATGTTGCTTGATTTTTGCCAAACTGTTTTAGTTAAAATGTTTCATCAAGCGTGATTCACTAGCTTTTCTTTAAATGTGATAATGGGGAAAGAGTCATTTATTTTGCTATTGTCAAATTTGTATTTTTCTTGTAACAGGTTCTTTTAAAAAAATCTATCTATGTACCGGAGTGATTGGTTGATCAGTAAGCTGACTGGCCAGCTGGGATTTCAGCAGAGGAAGAGGAAGAGCCTTCATGGATTCCAAACAAAGATTCCTCCAAATTCTGTCAAATTAGGTCAAATGACAAAGGATGAATATAAACAAATAACACAAGTATGTAGGGACAAAATCAGAAAGGCTAAGGCACAAAATGAAATCAAACTAGCTAGAGACATAAAGGGTAACAAGACAACATTCTACAAATACATTAGAGGCAAGAGAAAGACCAAGGAGAGGGTAAGCCCATTGCTCAATGAGAGGGAGAAATAATAACCGAAAATATGGAAATGGCAGAGATGCTTAATGATTACTTTGTTTTGGTTTTCACCAAGAAGGTTGGTGGTGATTGAACATCTAACACAGTGAATGCCAGCAAAAATGAGGTAGAATCAGATGAGGCTAAAATAGGAAAAGAACAAGTTAAAAAAATACTTAGACAAGTTAGATGTCTTCAAATCACCATGGCCGGATGAAATGCATCCTAGAATGCTCAAGTTGCTGACTGAGGGGATATCTGAGTCATTAGCAATTATCTTTGAGAAGTCTTGGAAGACAGGAGAGACTCCAGAAGACTAGAAAAGGGCAAATCTAGTGCCCATCTATAAAAAAGGAAATACGGACAACCCAGGGAATTACAGAGCAGTCAGCTTAACTTCTGTACCCAGAAAGATAACAGTAAATAATTAAGCAATCAATTTGCAAACATCTAGAAGAGTGGTTCTCAACTGTGGTCCAGCGCTTGTTCAGGGAAACTCCCTGAGCACCATTGGATGCATTAGATATAGGTCCATGGACTTGTGCTTGTCCAGCATTTCTAAATAGTCCTGAACAACTTCTTTCTCCACAGGAGTCTGGTCACCTCCTCCCCATGGTGTGCTGCCCAGTGCAGGAGTCTGGGAGCTGACCTTGTCTATGAAGACCAAGGCCAAAAAAAGCATTGAGTACTTCAGCTTTTTCCACATCCTCTGTCACTAGGTTGCCTCCCCCATTCAGTAAGGGTCCCACACTTTCCCTGACCACCTTCCTGTTGCTAACATATCTGTAGTAACCTTTCTTGTTAATCCCTTGGTAGCTGAAACTTTGATGATGCTTTGGCCTTCCTGATTACATGGTTGAGCAAATTTTTTTTACTCCTCCCTAGTTATCTGTCCAAGTTTCCACTTCTTGTTAACTTCCTTTTTGTGAGTTTAATCTCACTGAAGATTTCACTGCTAAGCCAAGCGGGTCGTCTGTCGTATTTGCTATTCTTTCTGCACATTGGGATGTTTGTTCTTGTGCCTTCACTAAAGCTTCTTTAAATTAGAATCATAGAATGGCAGGGTTGGAAGGGAACTGAGGAGATCATCTAGTCCAAGAGTCAGCAACCTTTCAGAAGTGGGGTGCCAAGTCTTCATTTATTCACTCTCTTTTAAGGTGCCGCATGCCAGTAACACATTTTAACAGTTTTAGAAGGTCTCTTTCTAGAAGTCTATAATATAGAACTAAACTATTGTTGTATGTAAAGTAAATAAGGGTTTTAAAATGTTTAAGCAGCTTCATTTAAAAATAAATTGCAGAGCCCCCCATAGTGGTAGCCAGGACCTGGGAGCATGAGAGCCACCAAAGATCAGCTTGCATGCCATCTTTGGCACATGTGCCACAGGCTGTCTACTGCTGCTCAAAGCAGGACCAATCCCCGGTTAAATCATCCAACAGATTTTTTGCCTCATGTTCCTAAATGGCCCCCTCAAGGATTGAACTCATAACCCTGGCTTTAGCAGGTTAATGCCCAAACCACCAAGCTACCCCTCCCTCTCCTGGGCTGCCTTTTATATATCCACAGTGTGACAGGGTACTAAGCGAAAAAACTGCTTAGCCAGCCTTCTGTCACTCTAGCTCCAATTAATAAGGGAGGTGAATTGGAGCTGGGTTAATCACCTGGCCCTGATTGGGGGAAGCTGGAACAGGTCAGGCTGGGGTGGGATAAAAGCCAGAGGGGAAGGCAAGCAGGGGAAGAGCTGGGGGAGGAGCTGAAAAGAGGGAAGCCACAGTAGAGGGAAGCCAGTAAGGGGAAGCAGAGAGAAATAGCGTGGCCCTTCTCTCTTGCTGGTGGACTGTAAGAAGGGGACTGTGTGTAGAGTGGAAAGGTGGTGGGAACAGTCTGTAAATATAAGCACTAGGTGGGCATTGCACCAGGTCTTTGTGTGACTTTCTCAGCCTAGCGGGGGCAGGAGACAGGAGGGTCCTGCAGAGACCCCGTTACACACAGGTAATCTTAGAGGTGTTGCATACAAGAAAACTGGTTCAATCACAGCCTTGGAGGAGAATCTGGTAGAACCCTCTTCTTTCACTAGTGACCTAAGTGATCCAGTCCTACAGATACTAGTGAAAGGATGAGAGGGCACATTGTACAGGATAATGACTGACAGTCTAGGGCCAAGGGAGAGAAGATAACCCTACATGGTGACTATAGTGTTTATTTGAAGCACTGCTTCAAGTTCAGAGGCTAACCCAGAGGATGAGAGCAGCCGTGGGATCAGAATCTGAAATTTGATAAATGAGAATAGCAAAGTATTTCAAAGGCATCTGACCAGCAGATGATACCCTCCAGTATTGTCACTGAGGAGCGCCTGATCAGCCACTTTCACCGTCTGCGCAGAGCACTTGGAAATGAAAGCCTTGTCAGTTAGATTATCAGGGAATCCAGTTTGGCTGCAAGTGAAGTAATTACATTTTCATTTCTCTGGGGCTAGAGTAAAAGGAAATTCTGATGATGACAGTACAGCAACTCCTGTAGTTAAGATTCAGATGGTGCACGTTTGTAAAACAGGATTAATTAATTTTCTGCCAGAACCATGCTGAAGTGAAGCTGTCCATCTTCGAAGAGGTACTGCAGGGAAATCGGACATTGTTCATAATAGAATCCCCATCTGCAAAGGGCTGGTTCTTAAGCAATTCCCCATAGGAACATCCATACAAATGGCACGTATGCGAGCTGGTCACATGTACATCTCCAATCTGCCCATGCAAATCAGGGTTTGAGTGTGCACATGGCACTGTGTGTGCAAAAGTGTGACTAAGCTTCACTGTATGCACTTTTGAACACTTGGCCAATAGTGTCAAATAACCGGCCAATTCCAGAAATAGCACCTCTGAAAGCTGTGATTCAAGGATTAGGACAGTTAACTATGGCCTGGAAAATGTGTTTAATTTCAAATAAGCTCCAGAAAATCAAGGTTCTAGGTTTAAAAGTAGCTTCATAGATTCCAAGGCCAGGAGAGACCACTGTGATCATGTGCATAACGCAGGCCAGAGAACTGGCGTCCTAGACAATTTCACTAGCTGAAGATTCTCTTCTTGTAGGGCCCCAAAATGCTGCTGGGGCAGAGATCTTCAGAGCCATGCTCAGCAGAACTGAAGACCCAGATCCCCTGTTTTCCCAAGGTTCCCCTTCACCTGTACAGGGCCCAGCAGTGTTCAAAATATTCATAAATGATCTGGAAAAAGAAATATGCAATGAAGTGGAAAAGTTTGCAGATGGCACAATATTACTCAAGATCGCTAAGTCCAAGGCTAAATGCAAAGAGCTACAAAAGGATCTCACAAAACTGGTGGATTGGGCAACAAAATGGCAGATGAAATTCAATGCTGAGAAATGCAAAGTAATGCAGATTAGAAAACATCATCCGAACTATACATACAAAATGACGGGATCTAAATTGGCAGTTACCACTCAAGAAAGCGATTTTGGAGTCATTGTGGATAGTTCTCTGAAATCATCCACTCAATGTACAGCGGAAGTCAAAAAAGTGAACAGAATGTTAGGAACCATTACTAAAAGGACAGATAAAAGGACAGAAATATCATAATTACACTATATAAATCCATGATACACCCGCCTCCCGTCTCAAAAAAGATAGATTAGAAATGGGAAATGTACAGAGAAGGGCAACGGAAATGATTAAGAGAAAAGAACAGCTTCCCTATGAGGAGAGATTAAAACAACCAAGATTTTTCAACTTGGAAAAGAGATGATTTAGGTGGGGATATGATCGAGACCTATAAAATCATGACAGGTGTGGAAAAAGTGAATGAGGAAGTGTGATTTACTCCTTCTCAGAACAAAAGAACCAAGAGTCACCCAGTAGGCAGCAGGTTTAAAACAAATGTAAGGAAGGTCTTCTTCCCACAATGCAGTCAACTTGTGGTACTCTTTGCGAGTGCTGTGAAAACCAAAACTATAATAGGCTTCACAAAGGAATTCAATAAGTTTGTGGAGGATCGGTCCACAGGATCCTTTTATTCCCACCCACACTTTTCCAAAGGCCAACTGCAGTTCTACTTTTCAAAGAGAATCCCAGAAGAGAAGACACAGGTTCTACAGTGTGGTGATGGGGGAATGTGAAATAAAACTTCCAGAATGTGCAATAAAACTTCCAGAATGTGCACAGACTCTTTAGAAACCCTGCTGCCACTTGCCCTCCTAAAGACAATTAGAGGGGACAAATCACTGGATGTCCACGGGGACCCCACTGCGGCACCTGACTGCTGCTGTCCCATTTAGAACGGACCTCACAGGTACACGTACTCAGTGGAGAGGTTGCGGCTGCTGGCTCGGTCAGAGCAGATGGAGATGCATGCTAGAGAGACCATGAAGGTGCTCAGAGACTCCCTGCCTGCTGGCTGGGTTAATTCAATGCTTAGCCAGTTGCAGCAGAATGCAGATGTGCTGTGCAGCCTCTGACAAGCAGTTTTCTACCCGGTGACCTGTCTGAGTTATTTTTGGTCCTATTTAAGGATGAGGAGAGCTGGGGATGTCACTGGAAACTTGTGACACAAATTCCATAGTAAAAATGTTTTTTCTCTCTCTCTCTGCAGCTGTGTGGAAATTCAAAGGACACCCTGTCAAGCTATTGCCTTCTCTTATCTACCCGCCAGTAGCAAGAACTCGCATTTCCTGCCCCCAGTGGGGCAGGACCTGCTGCTGGCCTGAGATCAGGGTCTGGGGACAGAGGTCCTCACCGGGCTGTATCTGAGACGGGGCTCGGCCCTGCGGCCGATGGCCTAGACACTGCTGCTGCGGTGAGTCGTGATGCAGAGACAACTGAACGTTCGGATTGTAAGGTTGGGTGAACCTCTCCTTTGGGCCTGCTGTAAACTGGGGACTCTCTTCTCATCAGCACCTCACTTACCCCTCTTGCCTTCTGGAAATTGCACCTGGCTACTTCTTCTTTCACCTCCGGCCCAGGGTCAAAATAGCCACATCTCCAAGCCTGGCCTCTGCAGTCCTGCGCGGGTGGGACACTGGGGAGGTATGCCCCCAACACAGACACTCGCAGGCCATATCCCTTGACCCCCCTGAAGAGGGGAGCCCCCTGGGATCCTCGAAACTGACCAGTGATCATTCAGACCCAGCTTGTAAACCAGCCTGTGACTCAACCACTCTGGGTGCCTCCCTTGGTGTGTGTGGCAAACTGGAGCTTCCCTTCTCAGGCTCAATGTAGGGTTAGTGCAGCTTACGTAGCGTTGGTCCTGTTCTTCCTCTCTTCTTTGTAGGGTTTTCTAGGGCCCATATCTACGGGGTGCCTGGTGCCCCAGAACTCAGAACCTGTGCACGTTCATCTACATTTTCTGTGTCTCTCTCGCTTTTCCTTCCTGTCAACAGCAACTCTGCTTGCTTGCTAGGAGGTATGTCTCTTCATTAGAGTTGGCTTTTTACGTCCGTTCTTAACTACTTGTTAGGTTTGCCTCCTGAAGCACAGATCTATCTAGTCCTGCAAACATCTACTCTTCTTTGCAAGGTCAAGTGTAATTCTCACAAGTACCTCATCTTTACCAGTGACATCAGAAATCATTCAATCTCTAAATAGGCTACTAACCATTCAAACTAATCGTCTTGACTTCATTACACAGGCCTATAGTATCATGGTCAAGGGTCTCAGCTGGCAGTGGGTTCTCTTTCCCAAGCCACACGCTGTGTGTGTGTCACAGTATTTGTGGAATGGTTTGTCTAGCGTGTGTCGGCCTCCTCAGGCACCCCGCGGTGTCATGTGGCTCAGGGCTGCTCGGGAACAGGAGTGATCATGCAACAGCCCTATTGGCAGGTGCAGAATGTTCTGATGGGAAAATAAGTGTCAAACTCTTAAGGTTGCAGCCAAGCTTCTCTCCCTGCCCCCTGCTGCACAGGTACCATGATGCGTTATACTTCTCAAATGCTAACGAAACCCAGCCTGATCGATTGTTGTAGCTGTCAATGGGGGGAATAGTATCGGAATATTGAAGCCAGCATCCTAATTCACATGCACAGGGGCCAGCATCAGGTGGTGGGTATAACCTACCTTTTGACATTTTCTGACCTCTGAGTGCTTCACTGTGCCGCCTTAACATTTGCTTAACATTACGGTTTTGGAGAGAATGTCTTTGAATTTTGGAGGAGTTAATTGCTTTTCATGCTTTTGCTCCTATCTCTCTCCTTGACCAAAGAGGAAATTAAACTTAATTAGGCTTGTACATGGAGGGTAGTTGGACTCCATTACCTGAAAGGTCTTTTCCATCTCTATTGTCCATGATTTAATGAACTTCACACGTGACTGTCTTTTAAATGTGTGCATCACAAGGAGCCCCAGCGCCATGACTTTTTCTACTTGGCAGAACATCAGCAAATGGAGGTTTTACAGACTGGGGAATGGTTCCTGTATTCTGGGCATTTCATTCGATTAGTGAAAATCATTTGCTGTGTGAGGATTGATTTTAATGGGACCGTGCTCTGTATCACTCTGCTTTGAAGAGATGCTGGTGTCTGTTTCATCTCGGCATCCACTTGGAGTCAGCTTCACCTTCAAGGAATCATAATCATTGGAGTGAATGAACAGAGCTTTGATTTAACATAATATTCAAACTCGGTAGTAGGTGCATTTACTTATCTACATTTGTTGAGGATTAGTGAAAATTAAACGTCTTTTGAAAATTACAATCGTGGGTTGATCAGTGCAGCTCTAGCTACTGTTTCCCCAATTTGGCGATTAGTATTTCGATTAAGAATATGATTTATATTACAATTGCCCAAGCCTGGGATTTGGTGATATGTTTACCTAATTCTGTGGACAGATGTCTGAATACGCATACATGCTATGTCTGAGCACACATGCCTGCTATGTCTGAGCACACATGCCTGCTATGTCTGAGCACACATGCCTGCTATGTCTGAGCACACATGCGTGCTCTGTCTGAATACCCATGCGTGCTATGTCTGAGCACACATGCCTGCTATGTCTGAGCACACATGCGTGCTCTGTCTGAATACACATGCCTGCTCTGTCCCCAGGTATTAGATGAACACATATGCCATGAAGAGTTTAGAAAATTTAGCCCATAATGTTCAGCTGAAATCCCAACACACCCTAACGAGCATGATGAATTATTCATAATGAGAGAGCTGGAGGGTTACACAACATCTTGTCACTTCTTAATGCAACACAGGGAGGCAGAAGATTCCTTGAGTTTCCCGTGGTTGCTAATTGAAACCCAGAGGATTTCAGAAAGAGAAACATTGCGGGGAACAGAAAAGATAAAAGAGGAACCCAAATGAAATTCTGCAGAATGGAGTAAAAACTCTTGATAATGGAAATTTAAAGACAAAAGCACCCATCAATAGCTTTTGTGATGAACTATTCAGAAGGTGAAAATCTATGTTAATTGGTTGCCACTTTCAACTTTCCATACCAGTTATAATTCTTTGAAAGGATCAGGGCGGGAAACATACCCAGGAAAAGCTCTGTAGTGCTGGCATCTCCTTATTCAGGGTCCTCAGCCAGACTTTCCGTCTCATTGTTACCAAAAGCGGCAATCAGCAAGGGGATTAGTCTGTTGTTTTCTTTAATGCAGAGTAAAGGGTGGCATTACGTGTGATGTGATTTTCATCCATCTCTGGGGAAGATAATGTTTCAAATAGAAGTAATTTCTTTCAGGGTGTGGGCGTGCGGAAGATGTGTAGCAAAAACCCTGGGAGAGCTGTGCTGATTTTACAGTAATTACAGCACATCATCCATTCTGTAAATGTTCACAATTGTAAAGAGTGGGCTGTGTGTATTTTTCTCATGACAATGTCTCTTGTCTCAAAAGGAATATGGGTTTCCCCCCGCACCCCCCCAAGGTCAGTGGTTATTCTAGATGGATGGAAAAAAACTCCAGGGAACATACCCTTAAATCATGGTTCACAACCTTTCTTCTCTGGATCACTCGCCAGTATTTTATTCCCTTCAGATCAGGCAGCAGTTTCCCTCTCTCCTTAATAAGTTCTCTGTACTATCATAAGAACATAAGAACATAAGAACATAAGAACGGCCATACTGGGTCAGACCAAAGGTCCATCTAGCCCAGCATCCTGTCTACCGACAGTAGCCAATGCCAGGTGCCCCGGAGTGAGTGAACCTAACAGGTATGATCGAGCGATCTCTCTCCTGCCATCCATCACCCCCCTCTGACAGACAGAGGCTAGGGACACCATTCATTACCCATCCCGGCTAATAGCCATTTATGGACTTAGCCTCCATGAATTTATCCAGCTCTCTTTTAAACCCTGTTATAGTCCTAGCCTTCACAGCCTCCTCAGGTAAGGAGTTCCACAGGTTGACTGTGCGCTGTGTGAAGAAGAACTTCCTTTTATTTGTTTTAAACCTGCTGCACGCCAATTTCATTGAATGGCCCCTAGTTCTTCTATTTTGGGAACAAGTAAATAACTTTTCCTTATTCACTTCCTCCACTCCACTCATAATTTTATATACCTCTATCATATCCCCCCTTAGTCTCCTCTTTTCCAAGCTAAAAAGTCCTAGCCTCCTTAATCTCTCTTCATATGGGACCCGTTCCAAACCCCTAATCATTTTAGTTGCCCTTCTCTGAACCTTTTCTAGTGCCAGTATATCCTTTTTGAGATGAGGAGACCACATTTGTACGCAGTATTCAAGATGTGGGCGCACCATGGATTTGTATAAGGGCAATAAGATATTCTCCGACTTATTCTCTATCCCTTTTTTAATGATTCCTAACATCCTGTTTGCTTTTTTGACTGCCACTTCTGTCAGTTCAGTCCTTAGAATGTGGAAATCTAGAACCCTATCCCTGTTGGAGGCCTGGCTCTTAGAACGGATGGGTCAGTGTCTTTCTAATGGGCTGGGAGAGCAAAGGAGCAGCTGTACTGCCAGTGATCACCAGGCAGGGTACCGATGGCATGACGGGGAGTTCTGTTAGGGCTCAAGGGCAGGGTATGGCCATGCTATGCTAAATCCACTCCACGCTGCCCTGGGTCTGATGTCACGCCCATTGCCGAGGTGTTCGAGCACCTGATCGTGTTTTTTGCAGGTTTATAGCCGTGCACATAGTCAAGGGAGAGTTCAAACACGGCCTGACCGCCTCATGTCAGTCAGACAGGGCTGCAACTTGAACATTTTCCCCTTTCTACTCTTCAGGGGCTGTCCGTGGCACTCACACAGGCCAGAACTTTATCCTGGGTGTTTCCGGCTTTGTAAGCTGGAAATTACAGAGGCAAACAGCTGTTCTTTGTGACTTGCCAGCCAGCCACGCAGCAGCTAGTGAGCATACCCAGGACTGGGGGAAGCCATTGATAGCCTCTGCCTGATCCATCGGTGTGGGTGGTTAGCAATTGTCTCTCCTCTCTCTGCCGTCTTTCCCTCTCAGTACATGTGTTTTCATTGGAAACTAACCTTTATAACAACCCTACCCTGGCCATCACTGTCCCATCTCCTGCTGTCCGCGTGAGCAGCCGAGGGCAAGAGGGAGCCAAAATAAAACTGAACCAAACTCTGATTGTCCCTTGAACACAGGAGTGGTCAGTTGGACCTTCTGCAGCATCAGCTGACAGCAGGGCTGGCCCAGCTACTCTTCATCTGGCATAGAGCAGATTCTTGGACCTCCCCAGTTGTGCTGCTTCGGAGAACACAAACTAGACAGCCACAACTCCCTGTGCACTCATTTCATAAGACAACGAGACGTGTGAGAATTCGTGGCTTACTGGAACTTTCCCCTGTGCTTTTCAAATGCAGCCAACAAAAAATGAGTATCAATTGCTCTTTAGCAACTGAACAAAATATAACACAGACATTTAAAGTGGGATTTCGAGCTATCAGGCGCAAGCTCTTCCTGGTTACTTTGAATTCTTAAAATAGAAGAAAACAAGAACTCATGTCTCATTTCAGAATCTAAACTAAAAATTCAGTCAGTACTTGTTCTGTTCCGGGAAATATGAAGTAGAACCAATGTAAAGTTGCTTACGAGAGCCATTATAAAATGAATGTGATGGTGATATTTCACTTGCAACATTATTATGGAGATTTCTGGAATAAATCCCTTTTAAATACACGATACTGGAAGGCACTGTACATCAGACTGCTATTGATTAAACTGTGGTATATGGATATGGAGCTGTGCAGTGACGTAAATAGATAAATATCTGGCACACGTTCTATAGCTTTCTTTGTAATGCATGTAAATTGCTGTTGTTCAATATAATTTATCAGTTCTTTGCTGTAAATTCTGTCATCCCTTTCCCCATGCTATAGTCTTTGCTATGTGTAGCCATCTTTCCAAACACAGCTCCTACAATCATAGAATCATAGAATATTAGGGATGGAAGAGACCTCAGGAGGTATCTAGTCCAACCCTCTGCTTAAAGCAGGACCAATCCCCAACTAATTCATCCCAGCCAGGGCTTTGTCAAGCATGACCTTAAAAACCTCGAAGGAAGGAGATTCTACCACCTCCCTAGGTAACCCATTCCAGTGCTTCACCACCCTCCTAGTGAAAAGTTTTTTCCTAATATCCAACCTAAACCTTCCCAACTGCAACTTGAGACCATTACTCCTTGTTCTGTCATCAGAACTCCTCTGAGAATTCAATGCACAGTGGCCTCCTTTCATATACTCCTTCCTCTTGGACAGTAACGCCGAAGGAAGAAGAATTAAACAGTAGGTTTGCTTTCTGCAGTCAGGCTGAACCAGGCTGCCTTGCATTTTTCAGCCCTCATTACCTGAGTGGCCAGCTGAAAAGATCAACAGTCTATTGACTAGGCAATGTGACTGCTTGGAAGTGCTCCAGACAGCGTCAGGGAGATGGTTGTGTTCTAGGATGTGTTGTTTACAGTGTTTTCCTCCTTATTTCTCACCCTTTGCAGCACCTGTGACCCTGCTTTGCCCTCTGAGAACACAAAACATTCTATCCCTGACTTCTGACACGGACATTGCTGCTAACCTTCCCCGGTGTGGTAAACTGCTTGAGAAAGTAGCCTTCATTTTTACACATCAATATCCAGCCCTATTTGTATAGCTGGGCTCTGGCCTGGCCACTGCACGGAACCACTCTCCTGCTCAGAGTTCACACAAATTGCTTCTTTCTGCCCAAGAGGGTCACTTCTCCTCAAGCGCAGTGCGACCTCCAGCACTATCCCATCCTTCTGGGCCATCTGCACAGTTAATAAACGCAGGCAACTCGCTTCTTCCTGGGCAGGGTTCAGCTCCTGTATATGTCCAACAACCACCTCTGTGCCAGGATCACTCACTGGGGAAATTCTCTCTCTGCTTTCTCCCTGCTGGCATTCTCAGATTCTCAGATTCACTCCCGTTCCTTTCTGGGCTCAGATCTCCCGGTGTCTCCACCGTCTGTGCCTTTGGTACCAGCCTGGATTTTAAACTTTGTTCTCTGAGGTCTGACAGCAGACGTTCCTGTGGCCCCCCTCACAATGTTCCCCACGTGCCCCCGCCACAGCTTCACCGGTGCTGAAATCCTCACCCATGTGTTTATTGCACCTTGTTTTGCTTCTTGCAACCTCTATTGTCTCCACCTTTCAGCTCCCCATCAGCCTGGCCTCTCCTGTGCACAAACAACACTGACCACACCACACTCAACAACTCCAATGGCTTCATGTTTACTTACACATCCAGTTCAAAACTTCCTTTGCTTGGACATACTTCAACGCAGCTCCCCTCTCTCACCCCGCCGCTCCACTCCACCTGATCATTGGGCAAACAGCCATTCCCTGGGCCTTCCTATGATCCTCCCTAGAGTTATACAGGACATTTCTCCTCTGCAGCTTCTGCTGGGTGGAGCAGTGTTCCTGTGTCTCTCTACCTCACCATCCTATTTCAAATGCCAGTGAAAATCACATTTTCCCCTTGCAAAGACTCCTTGCTTTCCCAGCCTGCTCCTGAGACTAATTTAAACTGTGCTCGTGTCATTTAACTCCGGAAAGTGTTTGGGGAGACTCTATAGAAAAAAGCCATTCAAAAATAGAGGTAGATTGTGCTGGATACATTTTCCTTCAGATACAGACACAAACACCCTACAGCACGTGAGGGAAGAGGTGCTGAAGCGTGGGAGATTTTCAGTGACACAAGTTCCACGGTGCTGTTACATTGACAGGCACTTCGGCGGCGGGAGGGGAGGGGGGCAGCAGGCGACCACATGGACTCCGAGGCCTATAAATAGCAATGACCCCAAACTTCCCCCAGATACAAGCAAGGCTGTTTTTCAGCTCCAAAAGAGGTTGGGTAACTCTCTCTCTCTCTCTCTCTCTCCTCCAGTTCTGGGTAGGCTTGGAAGAGGAATTATTAGACTAAAGATTTATTTCCCAATACAACCAGTCCAAGGACAAGCGGGAAACACTGTCATTCCCACAGCAGAGCTCCTTCTCAGGAGTCGTCTGCTGTAAACCTCCAAGGATTATGGCATCCCCACTTCTGGAAGCTCATCCCAATGTCCCGAGGTTTGCTCAGCCCTGACTGGTGAGCGGTGGCAGGCGGCCAAGGCCTGGGCTCTGCTTTCACTACGAGTTCTGCCAGGGGTGATGTGTAAAAGAGGATTATTCTGATACGATTTCTCCCTAGAGACTTACCGCAGCACTGATAAGTTCCTGTGTTTTCCGCAGCCCCCAGACAGGGTGGATCTGTCAGTCTGGGGCAGAGTGGGCCATGAGAAAGAAATACAACGCAGCATCGTGTCTCTAGCGTTTCCAGCAGATTCTCCTTCGATGACCAGGAGGCTGCTGGGCTCCTTGGCAGGGCACTTTGGGGGCTTTTATTAAAAAGACGAGTTTGATTTATTACAGGGCCAGACATCGAGCCAGAGTCCTACAGAGCAATTGGGGAGAGGAACAGGCTGCTGAGGAGTGTGGCTGAAGCAACCTCACTGTAGTTATTACACAGACGGGACGAGCTGTTAGTGGTAAATGACACACTCTGGCACACCCTCTAGCTGTGCAATGGCACCAGGGCTCAGCTCTGCTCATCCACGTGGACTCTCCTGGCAATGCTCCTGTCATAAGTGTAAAGTGCTGGATGGGGTTAATGTTACCTGAGAACAAGTGACGTAAGAGCTTCCCTGCCACGAGGGAGGGAGGGAGTTTAGTTTTTAGTTTCAGTTTGCCTGCCGTGCCAGCTTGGGCGAGGGTCCCAGAGTTCGTCTCCAGCTATGTAGAAGGACTCTACTTTCCCTCTTATATTCCTAATTAGTTGTTCTGTAACTATAATATGTTGATTTCCAAAAGCTCTGTACCTATTTAGGGTGTCTCTATCCTTTTGAGAGGGGAAGTTAGAGAACTCTAGGTTGTGAAGTTGTACTGTAAGTCTATGTTCTATTCTCTTTTTGGATTTCTGTGTCTGCACTAGATAGCAAGTGTTGAAAATAAATTAACTCGGGAAATGCAATCAATTAGTGTAATGAGAGAACCATTCGCAAGTAATCATAACATTCAAAAACCAGCAGGAGAACACTTCAATCTTCCTGGCTATTCCATTAAAGATTAGATGGTGTCAATTTTGAAACAGAAAAACTTCCAAAACAGACTTCAATGAGAAACTGAGGAACTGGAATTAATTTTCAAATTGGATACAATTAACGAGGGGCTAAATAGGACGTGCAAATATATCATATTGCCTCTGTATAAATCCATGGTATGACTACCTCGTGAATACTGCATACACATGTTCTATAAAAAATATATATTGGACTAGGAAAAGGTTCAGAAGAGGGCAACAAAAATGATTAGGGGTATGGAATGATTTCCATATGAGGAGAGATTAAAGAGATTGGGACTTTTCAGCTTGGAAAAGAGATGAGTAAGTGGGGGTATGACTGAGGTCTGTAAATTCATGACAGCTGTGGAGAAAGTAAATAAGGAAGTGTTATTTACTTCTCATAACACAAGGACTTGGGGCTACCATATTAAATTAATAGGCAGTAGTTTAAAGCAAACAAAAGGAAGTATTTTTTCACACACAACACATAATCAACCTGTGGAACTCCTTGCCATTTGTTGTTGTGAAAGCTAAGACTATAACAAGGTTCAGAGAAGAACTAGACAAGTTCATGGAGGATCAGTCCATCAATGTCTATTAGCCAGCATGGGCAGGGATGGCTTCTCTAGCCTCTGTTTACCAGAAGCTGGGAATGGGTGACAGGGCATGGATCACTTGATGATTCCCTGTTCTGTTCATTCCCTCTGGGGCACCTGGCACTGGCCACTGGCAGAAGACAGGAGACTGAGCTAGATGGATCTTTGGTCTAACCAAGTACAGTGTTTTTATGTTCTTATGGAATCCATGAATCTGAGGATCTCTGGTGCTCTCACAACAGAAGGCAGTAGAGAAGGTTTTTTTGAAAAAGGATTAATTTAAAATGTAGTGGCAAAGTGTTTAAGAACCGGTTAAAATAACTATGCCAGTTATGGCCGTATTACTGTGTGTGAGGATAAAAGAGAATAGGGAATAAAGTATTTTAAATAGCATGAACAGTAGTGAAATTACAAATTTGTATTTGATTGCTTTCTTCATATAAAACAGGGATAAGGAACAAGTAATCATTCAATTATTACAAGAAATTTTATATTTAACATGAAGTAAAATATACTCACAAAGAGCCAGGGAAAAATCAGCCCTTTCTAAATGTTAAGCATCCAATCAGAAAGAGAAATAATAGCATTTAACTTTTAAATGCCCGTATAAATATATTTCCTGCAATTAATCACAGGAACCCAAAAGGGCTCGAGTCCAGCCGAAAGGTTCTCATCCCGGGACCTCAGTCAAAGGCAGGCCCTGGACTCCAGGAAAGAGGCAGGGCTAAGGACACCCCCCCTTCTGACTGGCAATTTAATTGGCTAGTTTAAGTGTCTCCCTGCCTAGCTAAGGCCTTTGTGGATCCCATTCTTAAGCACCTGTCTCTCCGCAGTCACTGTACAGAGAGCCTAATTCAGGCTTTGTGGGTTCCCATGATTTTGAAGCCACCTAAAAGTTAGGTGTGGCAACACCGCACTCCCTGTGTGGATCCAGGCCCTGGAAGTCAAGGAGACCTGGGCTTCTAATTCCTAGGTCGGTTTTGAAAATGGAATTTAAGGTCCTAGGTCACATAGGTCTGAGTGAAAACTTTACTCCATGTGCAATGCATGGAAGTTTGTGTTGCAAATTAAGAAGCTTTCAAACCCAAGGGACTAGTCAGCAGCTCTCAGAACAGCAGAATCCTAAAGACAGGTTCCCCTTGATCCCATGAGGTTTTTCCCATGAATTCAAAGCTTTATGGTCTATTTTATGTACAGTCATGACATCGACAAAATTGCTGTCTTGTCCGATGAATTTTCTAATGACTAATGAGCTGCCTAAGTTCAAGAAAGTTAAAGATTGAATGGCACTTTGCTGTGGTAGGAGACTGATTGTCTGCAGAATCACATTACTAGATGAGAGCGGTTGTCCGGCTCTCCCCAGGCAACTGCCAATGGGAAGCTTCAATGCATATGCATGAAGAGCATGTAGTGTTTCAGTGGGGTGACATTAGCTTTCCTAGAAGAGTTCATCCGCTCCTCTGTTTATCACAGATGATCCCAATGGCCTGTGATTTACGAGGTGTCTCTGTCGCCTTTGCTACAGGGAAGATTGGGACTAGACTGAACTCAACTAAACTGGACTAGACTGGACTGGTGAAGTCCACAGCTGACCATGGGTGGTCTGTGAGCTGTCTAGGAGCAGCTCCGGGTGGCATAATGCCAAAAGAACCTCCCTCTTGGGCACAATTCCTCCTGGCTTTGGGGGGTAGCAACCTGCTGCTCTGCCATATCAAGAGCTTTACAAACCCGGCCGGTGGCTAGGGTGTAGAAACCCATGGCCTGGCCATTTCCTGCCCACAGCTACAGGTGGATAACCCGCTTACCCCGTGCATCCAGAACCAAAGTCCAGGTGTCCTGGATAAAAATAAGCAGGCGCAGTCTGAGTCCGAATTCATCCTTTAAATAACATGGTGTTCAAAAAGAACATGTGAACGGCCATCCTGGGTCAGAGCAATGGTCCATCCAGCCCAGTAACCAGTTACTGATCCAGGAGCAGACCTTCCCTCTTATCCCCCCATGCCAGCTCACTTGGCTTAAGTGCCTTGGGTGAGGGACCTTGTCAAAAGCTTTCAGAAAGTCCAAGAACACTGGATCCACTGGATCACCCTTATGCACACCTGGGCTGACCCCCTCAAGGAATTCCAGTGGATTGGTGAGGCTCCATTTCCCTTTCCAAAAGCCGTGTACACCCATTCCTAACATATTATGTTCATCCTATGGTCTGATCATTCTCTTTGTTACTATAGTGTCCGCCGATTTGCCTGGTGCTGAAGTTTGGGCTCACCAGCCTGTAATTTCCAGGATCGCCTCTGGAGCCGTTTTATGTTATTTATTTTTATATCAGCATTACAGCGACTAACCTCCTATTGCCTGTACAAAGCCTGATTTTAGTCATCGGTTACGTTCCATGGTTAAAGAATAGCAGCCGTGTTAGTCTGTATCCGTAAAGAAAGCGAGGAATACTTGTAGCACCTTAGAGACTAATGCTGAAATAAACTAGTTAGTCTCTAAGGTGCTACAAGTATTCCTCGCGTTCCATGGTAAGTAGCTCTGCAGTTTCACACCTGAACTCTTTCAGAACTTCCGGCGAATCCCATCTGTGACTTATTAATGTTCAATTCATCAGTTTATTCCAGAACCTCCTCTACTGGCTCAGTCTAGGACAATGCTTCAGAGTTGTCACTTAAAAAGAATGGCTCAGGTGTGGGAATCTCCCTCACATCCTCCACAGTGAAGACTGATACTAGAATTCATTTGGCTTCTCCCCTTGAGTGCTCCTTTAGCAACTCCATCATCCAGTGGCCCCACTGATTGCTCGGCAGCTTCCTGCTTCTGATGGACTTAACATTGTTTTGCAATTAGTTTTTGTGTCTTTTCCTAGTTGCTCTTCCAATTCTTTTTTGGCTGCTTAATTATACCTTTACTCTTAACTTGCCAGCATTTTTGTTCCTTTCTGTTTTCCTCACTAGGCTTTTACTTTGGTTGTTAAAGACCTTTTCTTGCTCTCTACCTGCCTCTTTTACTCTGCTGTTGAGCCCTGACGGCATTTTTTTGGACTTTTTTATTTTTAATTTAGTGTCTACGTTTAATTTGAGCTGCTGTTTTGGCATTTTTAAAAACTGTCCTTGAAGCTTGCAGGCATTTCACTCTTGTGACTGTTCTTTTTAATTTCTATGTAAATAGCTTCTTCCTTTTCCCGTAGTTAATGTGTGCTGTGATGATGGGTTTCTTTGTAATTCCCCTCCCTCTACGAGAATGTTAAACTGAATTACACAATGTTCGTTATTACGGAGTAGTTTAGCTCTAGTCACCTCTTGGACTGGATTCTGTGCACCACTTAGGACTAAATCAAGAGTTGCCTTTCCCCTTCTGGGTTCCAGGACTAGCTGTTTCCAGAAGCATCATTAATGGTATCTCAAAATTTATTGCTGCATCCTATCCTGAGGTGACATGTACCCAGTCAAGATGGGGATAGCTGAAATCCCTCATTATTGTTGAGTTTTCTGATTTTCAACTTCTCTAATCTCCCTGAGCATTTCATAGTCACGTTACTATCTTGGTCAGGGGGCTGGCAGTATGTTTCTACTGCTGGACTCTCATTATTAAGCCATAGAATTTCCATCCACAGAGATTCTCTGGTGCAGTTTGATTCATTTAAGATTTGTACTACATTTGATTCTATGCTTTCTGTCACATACAGTGCCACTTCCCCTCCAGTGTGATCTACTGTCATTCATGTATATTGGGTGACCTGGTATTACCGCGCCACATTGATTATCATCCTTCCACTAAGTTTCTGTGATGCCCATTATTTCAATATCCTCGTTTAATACTGGACACTCAAGTTCATCCATCCAGTATTTAGACTACTTGCATTTGTATACAAGTACTTATAAAATGTGTCAGTATTTAGTTGTCTGCCTTCGTGTGATGTTGTTGAATTAGACTCTTGTTCGCTTTAGTGTTTCTTTTCAGTGTCTACCTGAACATTATTAACTTCTATTCTCTCCTCTTTACTAGGATATAGATTATCCCCTTAATAAATCCTCCCCTAGGGGAGGTCTCTTTCTGAACCGTGTTCTCCTCTGCACCGGTCAGCTTTCCCCCAGACCTTTACTTTAAAAACTCCTCTACAACCCCTTCAAATTTACATGCCAGCAATCTGCTTCCATTTTGGTTTCTGTGGTTTTATTTCTTTTTTTTTTAAACTAAAAGTTAACATATATCCTTATTGTCATCCTCAACTAGGGAAACTTGCAAAATCCCCAGGGTCTATTGAGTTTTAAAGCAGAATTCAGTAGAAGTTAATTTCCCTTCGATTATTCAGGAGATCAGATTTTTATTATATACAGACGTTTCCAGTCATGATTTCATGGAGTTACATTAAACTCTTAACTCATGGTGTCTGGGAGGGAACAGCAGGGAAGCTTTCTGAGGCCTTCCGCTCTAACTTGAGGAGAGTGTAAACCAGGGCTAGTTTCCAACAACTTCTTTATCTGTCTCTTTAAAATAGCAGGGATATTAAACGCAAAATAGTCAGTCAAACCAAACAATTGGCAACTGATTTGTGCAATGATTAGGGGAAGGAAGGAAGCACTCCACAATCAAGCAATTTCATTCAAACATTATCTTAGCTTTGTTATATCTGCAGAGTGCTTTCTCGTTCTCTTTCCTTTGTTCAGTGTAAACTGCAGTGTTGCCACAGAACATGGGAGACAGAGCTCCAACATTGCTGAGTAATGTTGTGGGAGCAACTGTAAACTAATCACCCAAGTTCTGTTCTCAGCCCCCATGACAGTCATGTTGAAGAGGTCTCTATAATACCTTTCAGGACCTCTAAAGACTTGTTGTCCTACATATACCCGGGCCCTTGCTGGTCCTCTCCACAAAAACTCCCGGAGACCACTGTAAGTGCAGCACCCCTGTCCTTTATTGCTTGTGTCCGTCCCCACCACCTACTATTACAGGTATATACAGGCCAGCACTCAGAGAGACGGCTCAGCAGGGATCTACAGCCCCACACTCTCCCCTCTCCTGTCCCCCTGGTCTCATCTTGTCTCCTCCCCACCCCTTCTCTTCAGTCTCTCCCCCCGATTCCTTCCTGACAGCTTTTAGAGCAGCCTGGCTACTCAGGCCTACAGGTGCCTCCCCTCAGGTAATTAGGGCGTGGCCTCCCAGACAGCTCCAGCTAGTACCTTCTTCCCCCTGGGTCCGGGCTAACAGGGGCCTGGCTTGCTTCTCCTAGCCAGCACCCTCTTACACCACACCACGGGGGCCGGGGGCCGGGGGGGCGGGGAGGGAGGACGGGGACAAAGTACCTGGGCAATTATTATTTTACCTGTACTGTCAGTGTTGTACAACCAGCGTGGGCCTATGATGAGAGCTTAGGACTGAACACTGGGGGGGGGGGGGGGGGGGGATGTTAGAAGGTACACTGCAATGTTCTGAGATATTTGGATAGAGTCCGTCTATGCCAGTGGCTCCCAGACTTTAACAACCTGTGAACCCCTTTCACCAAAATGTCAAGTCTCGCAAACTCCCTCCTAAAAATGAATATTTCCAGCGATTTTCTCCTTTACCTGAGTATAAATGATAAAAGCAGTGATCTTGGAAATATAATTTTTTGTAATATATATATACACACACACTCTTCCAAGATTTCAGTTTCATAACTTGTATGACTTTGAATAATCCTGTTATAAGACAAAGCTCCTATGTTTCATCAAGGAGTATCAGATGTGAAACCACATGAAGGGATTTAAGAAGCCAACACAAGAGTTCCTCTTACACAAGTATTCAAGTCTTGAGCAGTCCAGGCAAACAACACACATTACAACAAAGCTTAAACTTCTTCTTCATAATAGTTTTTAATACAACACTAGCTGCCTATTTAATTTTAAAAACAAAAAAATATCCACCTCCCTTTCCATTTCCTATCAGGAGTCGAAGTTGAAATCTCCTCAGTGTGATAGTGACACTTGCTTTGATCTGCTTCACTCTTTGGGCTGCTGGCCCCATGCTGCCTGGGGTCCCTAGGGACAGCTCCGCCATTAGGGAATTTTTTTCCGGGAAACCCCTGTAACATTTCATGAATCCCCCAGGGATTCACGAACCCCGGTTTAGAAACCACTGACCTATCCTAACTTGTGATAAGTTCTTTCTTACATAATAAGAAACAGGGTGTAAAATTCTTGAGTCACTAGGTGGTACAGTTACAGCCAATGTAATCCATCCTATTTATTGGACTGCGTAGGCAGTAGATCTTGGACAAATGCTTATTGTCATCTGTGATTCGCTTCTTTTCTATGTGTGAAACTTCTCAGTCAAACTTGTTCTCTGTCTGAATCCATTTAAGAAATTTTCTTAGGTGTTGACACCTCAGACCCTCGGAATCTACACAGAAGAAAAGTAATTCTGCATCCATTGCTTCCTCTAGAGTCATGAAAATGAAGATAATTAGTGAGCCATGAATTAACACTCTGGTCCTTTATTAAACAGTGATGACTGGGCAGTACATGCTCCTGCACTTAAAGTCAAACAGACATTGAGTCCCATCCCAAGGGTGGCAACGATGCTGCCACTTGGCCTGCTCTTCTGTTAGATGCCCATCTCTAAGCCGAATAGCAGCCCATATGATGACAGTGGGGCCTTGGGACCCAGCTGAGGTCAGCCCCCTACCCAGACAAGGAAAGGTACAGGGATGATGTGAACAGGGTGGGGCAGTGCTTTAGTTCTGGGGGTGGAGATTAGCTGGAGCGAGGGAGAAGGGTGGTAGAGGGGGCATCCAGGGGGGTGAATGGAGAAAGGGGAAGCCGGGGGAGTTGGGGGCAGTAGGCGGGAGTGAATGGCTGATCCACGTGGGGGTGAGACTGTCCACAGGAAAAGCTGACTACCAGGTTGCTCATGACATTATCATCGCTGTGCACAGGTCCCTGTGGTAGCTGCCCGGTTCAGCTCTGTATGTGCGGGAGGAGGAGGGGGGGGGGTCAGGGCTCCATCGCAGCAGTTTGTTCCCGCACACATGGCTGGGGCAGCCTGTGTTCTGCACCCCAGGAGGAGAGTTTAGACTGCGAGACGTTGCACGCAGAACTGCCTCCCGCCAGACGTCCCTGCCTAGCCTGGGGCAGGTTCAGGAACAACCCACCCACACTCTGCTGGCTTCTCCGGGGCAGGTTGCTGTGCTCCTGGTCTGACTCTTGTGACCCTCCAAGAGTCTATTCTAGGTTGTCACGGGAAGAAAACCCACTTGACCTAAACCGCCAAGCAAGCCTGGAGCAGTTACCTCATGTCAGTAGAAACAGTCTCGTTTTATATCGCAGAGAGAAATACAAGTTGATAGGAGAAGAGACGAAACAGCCTTTCAAAAGCGAAAATAAAAAAGAGCGAAGCTGCAGCTCTGCGTCTTGGGTGAGTGTAATCTGCAAAAGAAAACGAAAACCAGGCTGCAGCATTCCCAGGCAGATCATGGCTTCCTGCGGAGAGGGGAGCTTCCTGCGGTGTGCAGAGGAACAGTGTGGACAGGCCTTCAGACAAGGAGATTGATTTTGTAATTCACAATCAGAGCTACAGGCTGTTACTGTGATTGTACTTGTTTCTCACAGAAGCATTAGCAAGACAATTATTGACTATATCAGCCGTACACAAATGTTTGGGTGCTGCCTCCGTCCCAAATGCCGGGATGTGTTTATTTTTTAAATACACCGACTATCTTCCTCTTTCAGGCAGAGAAGCCAGATAGCAGGTGGGGGGAAAAATGTCAACAGCACTTTGGGAAATGAAGTGTGTTGATTTTCTTTGTAAATAAGAACCCTGGCAGCCAGTCCATTAACCAGAGTTTAGAGGACGGCTCCGGTGATAGACGTGCAGGGCTCTGGCAGCAGCTGACCTAGTCACGTGTCGTCGGGAAGTTTCTGAATTTGAGAATTGCACAATTTAGAAGCAAGAGCGTAATTCCTGACTGGTCATGCCAGTAAACTGGAGGGGGCTGCATGATCCCCAAAAGGAGCATCCGCTCAGGTTTCTCACTGACTCCTCCAGGACGCTAACACCACCATTACGGCGTTAGACGTTATGGACCGAGATGCTTCTACAGGGGAGCAGGAGACAAGCAGATATGAAGAGTAGGATGCCACAGAAAGTTAAGTGTAAGAACAATGTAACCTACAAATTACATCGAACCGCCATCAGCCCACAAGCTTTCTACGTGAAGGGCACAATCCTGAGTGACTTGGATGGGCAGAGAGGGATGGGTGATCCCAGCCCCTCCCCAAGGCCAGAGAGCAGCCGAGAAGCTGCTAATGCAGACCAATAGCGCTATTGTCTCCACCCCTCTCTGGGAAGGAACAGAGGACCCATCCAGTGCCAGATTCTCCTGGGAGGTTGGGGAAGGAAGTTCTAAGCACAGGAAGTGGCACAGGAAAGGCAGCAGAACAGGGGATTTTGGTACCTGCCTTTGGTGCCTTCTTAAAATCCCGCCTTTAGCTCTCCATCTTTCCTAGCACTGTAATAGCATTTTCCTAGACCATTTTGTGTCAAGTGAATGACAAAATAATACTGTCTCCAGAAGTCAGTTCTACCTTACATGCCAACGGCAGCGTGTGGTGTTTTTTTTTGTTTGGTTGGGTTTTTTTTAATGGAGGGTGCATTTAGTTTCAGACAAAATGCAGCACATCCGTCTGTTTGAATCTCTGTACTTGTTAAAAAAGATCTAAGTGAAAAGTCAGCCTTGGAAATGTATATTATTCAGGATAATAATTGTTTTGAAAAACTAGACAGTAAGATCTTCAAGGGACTATTAAAGTTAGCAGTTCTTTGAAAGATCAAGTGAAAGAGTGTGTGTGTGTGTGTGTGTGTGTGAGAGAGAGAGAGAGAGAGAGAGAGAATGTGCATGTGCACACCTTCACAGATAGTATTCTGCAACAACCCACACCGTTTCGCTAGTCCCACTGCCAGGAACACCTTCCTGTAGTAATCCTCGTTCTCATCCACAATTAAAACTGCTCTGAACTCCCTGGGACAAAGGAGGCCAGTGCCCGGCTGCAGGCTGTTATCAGGTCTGTGTACACATCTGACATCCCTCTAATGACCACGTTATGCGATAATAATTTTGCACCACTAGAGATGTGTCTTTTAACTGTGGTGACTCCCGACTGGATCATCCTAACAGGAGAGGGGAGGAGATGTGCATTCTGGGTAAAGGACAGAGAAGGAGAATGTTGGCAGCAGGAAATTATGCGAGGGGCCACCCAATTAAATTAATGGTTTAAAACAAATAAAAGGAAGTTCTTCTTCACACAGTGCACAGTCAATCTATGGAGCTCCTTGCCTGAGGAGGTTGTGAAGGGTAGGACTATAAGAGAACTGGATATATTCATGGAGGTTAAGCCCATTAATGAACACAAGAACATAAGAATGGCCGTACTGGGTCAGACCAAACGTCCATCCAGCCCAGTCTCCTGTCTTCCGACAGTGGCCGATGCCAGGTGCCCCAGAGTGAGTGAACCTAACAGGTAATGATCAAGTGATCTCTCTCCTGCCACCCATCACCCACCTTTGACAAACAGAGGGTAGGGACACCATTCCTTACCCATCCTGGCTAATAGCCATTAAGTAATAATCAATGAATATATGGCATGCTTTGTATGAAATATCACAACCATATAATACATGGATGATGAATATGGGGGTTACAGGGTTACAGCTATTTTGAGGTACTTCATGTCACACATTGTCCCATATATATGGATTTCCCCTCCTTCAAGCTCACGAGTTTATGATATTATAAAATCAAATCATAGGATTGTATGACTGAAAGGGACCTCGACAGGTCTAGTCCAATGTCTTGCACTCAAGGGAGGAGTTTAAAAAGATTAAACAATTAGAAAATCAAAACGCATCCTGTGCCTATGCTATGATGAAGAAGCCAATCCTTTACCTACAGCAGCAGCTTAATTTGGGTTCCCTGTGAAATACAATGGAGGACATAGCAAGTCATTCCAGCTTTCCACCTGTGCTGTTGACAAGAGACATAGACACACTTTGATTTATTGGGTCAGTGTGGACTTCTTAAAGTAATTTATAGTGTTTACAGTTATTGCCACGTCTACAATGGAAACCACCCAGCAAATGCCACGATGCCTGCAGGTGCACAGATTTACTGCACTGACTTTCTGAAATATGCCTCCATTAATTTATTTTGTATTAGTTTACCAGGGTGCCTGTTCCCAGCCTGAGAGAGTCTGTGATACTTTGATTCAATAGGAGCTGTAGAATGTCCTCACTGCTGAGCAGATTAGCAAGTGTACATTTACATGGGGATTTCAGTCACAGGGATAATTCAGGGATTGGAATGCACACCGACACTTCAAAGTTATTGCTCTTCACTCAAACCACGATGCCTCCAATGCTTTGCTACACAGTGCCGGGGGATATTGCTTTCTTTGGTAAGAGTTCTCACCTGAAAACGGCTTCAAATTTTAATAGACTAGGAAACTAAAATTTTCCAAGGGGTTGTTAAAGAAATGAATTACTTCTGCCTCTGCAGGAGAAACCTACCTTGAAATACCATGCTGATGATAGTATTCATTTTTTTCTTTCAGGGTTATTAACATTCCACGTCTTCTGGATTCTTTGAGAAATTTCCTTTTCTTTTAAGGGTGATTTTTTTACATTTTCTGCTGAGATGCTCCCTCCTCAGGGAACGCCTTTTCTTCCGGGCAGGTCCTTTACCTTATGGGAATCTCTGTGCAAGCCTCATGGCAGATGTCTTGGCATCAAGAAATGGGGAGGCAGGGAGGTCTAGTTTGGTTTCCTTGTTTTCTAAGTTAAGGGAACCAACACAATGTGGAGATTGCATGCTAGCTAACTGCACAATCTGCTGTGTCTGTCTATGACCATCACTTCTTGTGATTTGGGACTGGCCGATTTCTGGGTGTACATTTTATGGGATAGGGAATCTCATCTTTCCTTTCCTAGGAAGTGCCCATTTGGGGGCATTTGAAATAATAGCAATGAGAATTGATGAAAGGTAGAACCTCGGAGTTACAAACACTTTGGGAATGGAGGTTGTTTCTAATGCTAAACAAAATATTATGGGTGTTCTTTCAAAGATTTACAACTGAACATTGACTTCATACAGCTTTGAATCTTTACTAAGCAGGAGAAGAATGCTGCTCCCCCCCCTCCCTTTCTGTAGTTTATGTTTAAGACAGTACTGTGCTGTGTTTGCTTTTTTTCTCTCTGCTGATGCCTGACTGCACACGTCCGGTTCCAAATGAGGGGTGTGATTGACTGGTCAGTTCTTGTCTCTGGTGTTCAGAACGATGAGGTTCAATTGTATATTCACATGGTTACATAGGACCAAAAGGAGTCAATGTCTGTGATCAAATTCCTATATATATAAACCTTTGATCTTGTTACAACTTTTTTTTTTAGCTGTGTGTGTTAGGGGGTAAACAAACAAACACATAAACACACACTCCTCTCTAAGCAAACATACCCCCCCAAAACATAAAATGCTCAGTGGGAGAGATAGAGAGCATGATAACCGAGAAGCTTTTTCTTCATCCCATAATTGACGTTCAGCTCTTCTCCTCCACAAAACCGATCTCTGTCAAGGTCTGGAAAACCCAACCTACTGCAATACTCATTGAGAGCTCAGTCTCCCTAGTTTACTACCAAAAGAAGTTGACTTCGTCAAAGTCTAGAAGTAGCTGTACAGGAAAGTCTTTCGGTTGGAGGAGGACTCCTTAGTCTAGCCACCAACAGCATGACAAGACCCAGTTGCTCAGTCAAAGCAAGACAAACTCAAACATGAAATGAAGAGCACATTTGAACTGCGAGGCAGATTTATCTAGGGATGTGGGGTAGCTGTGTTAGTTGGATCAGCAAAAACAACGAGGAATCCTTTTAGCCCACGAAAACTTATGCCCAAATAAATGTGTTAGTCTCTAAGGTGCCACAAGGATTCCTTGTTGTTTTTATATGGTTTTAGTGACTTAGACACTCAGGGCCTACATTGCATTAATAAGACTTAGGATCCCAGGAGCCTCTGTCATGCTTGAAAATGGAACCTACACTTCTAAGTCAGGTGCTTTTCAAAATATTACCTCTGGAATCTGTGTAAGAGAAGTTCCAGCTTGACTCCAGGTGATTGGGCTTATTACAGCTATTCCTGGGTGACAGGCTGTGGCCTGCATTATGTAGGTCTGACTAGATGGCTGTTTTGGTTCCTTCTGGCCTTAAAATCTATTAATTAATCCTGTGAAATGCCATTGTCACCTAATTGTTGTTGGATTCACCAGCATAGCTGGTCTCTTTCAGCCTGTTCACCCTGAAATTCTTCACATCCTCTGAACTCGCATCCGTGCCTTCTACCTAATGACCTCATCCACATCCAACTTACTATTACATAGTAACCTTTAGGGGCTTTAAATATTTCAGTCCAGCCATCTCTTCCACTAGTGCAATTTTATGGAGTTTTCTGTTGCTTCTAAGGATGGTGTTATTTATTTCCTTTGGAGAAGTGTCTGATACACAGTTTCCTCTGCATCTGTATTTTACACGGCTTTAAAAAACAAGGGGTTAATTAATACTCAGCAAAATGTGTTTGATAAATGATGAGCAACCCCCTAGCCAAGCCGAAACATAAGTAGAACTTCAGCAGAATTTCAAGTATCAATACTGAAAAATAGCATTAGAGAACCTCTGTATTTCTGCTTCTAGCCCACCCCAAGGTGTGAATTTCTGAGACTCATGAGAGCCTGTTCTGGAGAGATTTCCAACCCAATTTTGCAGATTTATATTGCAGTAAAGGGTACATTCAATAACGGTTAGACAAGCTGCTCATTTTGAGTACCGAGGCGAACCATATTTACAGCTCTGGAGTCTTGCCCATCTCTAAGTTTTCCCATATTTTCTTTTACATCCAATGTAAACATACCTCAGAACATTTGGAATGGGCGATGTGTTCAGTGTCGATGGAGACAGGATCTGAGTCTAAGGTCGAGGAGTCGTTTCTATTCCTTCTACACCATGTGGTATATGACGTCAGTGACAGGGCGTGATGCTGCTTTGCTAACGTCACCCTCTCTCTGTTTGGTATCCAAGGCGCAGTCATTCAGACTGTGGGACCTGGTTTGTTCTTCTGCATTTCAGGCTCTGGAAATAAACACTGGTCTGAAGTGGTCTGTAACCCGTCAGGAGCTAACCTTGGTCCCTTCGTGTCTCCGTGAAAGCCATGCTGACTGCAGGGGGCCCAGGCTAAGCTCAGAGCCTGCTAGGCAACCCAGCGGGAGAGAAGAAAGACCCCTAGAGTAGACATACCCACAGGACACTGCATTTTACTCTTGCTCTACCAGGTCACCCGACTGGGGAAATTCACAGGTATTATCAGAGTGGGCAACGGTGTTCCTGACAGGAGCGTGTTACCCTGTTATGTTATATTTTAATTCCTCTGTTGAATACATTGTGTGTGTTTCTTGGGTGTCTCCAACTATATGGTCAGTGGGAGTTGTGCTGTAATTAGAATTATCCCTCCAAGCTGCCCTGGTGATCCTGCCAGGAAGAGCGAGGCAGGGGAGGAGGGGTTATATGGGAAAAAAGTCAGGAAGTTACACCCTGCTGAGACGTGATCCAGATAAACCCAGGCCTGGCTATCAAAACCAGTAGGGAGATTGGTGCTGAAGGAGATACAGGAACTCCTCACTTAACATTGTAGTGATGTTCCTGAAAAATGTGACTTCAAGCAAAACGATGTTAAACAAATCCAATTTCCCCATAGGAATTAATGTAAATAGGAGGGGTTAGGTTCCAGCAACATTTTTTTTCACTACACAAAAGACTATATATATGCACACACAATATAAGTTTTAAACCAGGGGTGGGGAACCTTTTTTCTGTCAAGGGCCATTTGGACATTTATAATGTCATTCGCGGGCCGCTCGCTCACTCGCTCCCCCCCACCCCGAGGAAGCCCATGCTGGCAACGGGAGCTGAGACCCCAGCTGGCAAGGGGCCAGCGGGGGAACCCAAGAGTAGTGGCAGGTGGAGTGCTTAGCCCTGCACTGCTTTGGGGTTTCCCCGCTGGCCCCTTGCCAGCCGGGGTCCTGCCGCCTGCCCCAGTCAGCTCCCGCTCTCAGCCTGGGTGTAGGGGGTGATCTTCATTTACCCTCGCCCAGCCTCCCCCCATCTAACCGCCTTCCCTCCCCCACCCCTGCCTGGCCTGGCCTATCCCACCGAACCTAACCTCCTCCCCCCTCCCACTCCCCACCCAGCCTCCTGCCCCCCATGCCTGACCCGCCCAGCCCAGCCTCCTCCGCACCAAACATCCTTCCCTCCCGCACCTACGCCTCGCCCACCCCACCCAGCCTGGCTTCCCCCCCCCCACTGCCCCCTTGCCTGCCCCCCAGACCAGCCTCCCCCCCACACCTCTTTGACCGTCGGCTCCCCGCGGCTCCTCCTTTCACCGCCTGGCTAATGGTGGTCGCGTGGCGCCGGCGGCTCCCCCAGGCACGAGCCGCTCCTGCCTGGTGACCCGCACGCATCCCTGGACGGTGGCTGCAGCACGTCCCCGGCCCCACCGCGGGCTGGACAGAATCATTTGGTGGGCCGCATAAGGCCCGCGGGCCGGAGGTTCCCCACCCCTGTAAAACAAACAATTTAATACTGGTACACAGTGATGATTATTGTGAAGCTTGATTGAGGTGGAGGAATCAGGGGGTGGGATATTCCCCAGGGAATGCCTTACTGTTAAATCAGGGGCTCTCAAACTGGGGTTCGGGACCCCTAAGGGGGTCACTAAGTCATTGCATGGAGGGTCACAAACTGTCAGCCTCCACCCCAAACCCTGCTTTGCATCCAGCATTTATAATGGTTTTAAATATATTAAGTGTTTTTAATTTTTAAGGGGGTCACACTCAGAGGCTTGCTATGTGAAAGGGGTCACCGGTACAAAAGTTTGAGAACCACTGTGCTAAATGAACTAGCAATTTGCTGAGCCCTCAAGGGTTAACTCTCACACTCTAGAATGCAACAGGAAAGGAGGGAGGGCAGAGACATACACCCCAAGAGAGAGAGAGAGAAAGATGCACATTACCTCTTTAAGGATGAAGAGTGGGGTCAGAAGTACACTGCCTTGTTAATGAGATCAGCAAGCCAGCAGCTCCCTCAGGCAGCAGCTCCATCAGTCATGTATCCCCTCTGCTCTATGGAAGATGGGGTAAGCGGGGTGCAGGAGCAGGGGGAAGGGAGACACCCTGATATTAGCTCCCCTCTTCTTCCCCCCCCCCCCCCCAGCAAGCAGGAGTCTCAGGGAGCAGCTCCAAGGCAGAGGGCAGGAGCAGCACATTGTAGTGGGGGAAGGGACAGATGAAATGCCCACAGTTGATAGCCTGCTGGGCAACTGAGGGGGTTAGAAGGGAGCATTGCACAACTTTAAACTCACATGTTCCCTAATTGATCAGCAAGTAACAATGAAACAACATTAACCAGGACGACTTTAAATGAGGAGTTACTGCAGCCAGGTGAACAGGGACGATAGAGAAGTATATGAGAAAATAGAAATGTCATTTTTGAATACTTCTATGCAATTCACATTCATACGGGGCCTGATTACTAAAGAAGGGAGCGTATGTAACTACTATTACAAACAGGATTGTATGTGTAGAGTGGATAACTGACTGCAAAAATGGCAAGGTAGGTGAATACCTTCACGTGCACACACACAAATACTTGCTATGCGTTTATAAATTAAGGGTATGCACAAGCATACAATATCTATGTGATATTTCCCCAGGCACCAAGCTAAGGAAAGATGAACAGAATCACCTGACATTTCCTGGACTTTGTTTTTTTGTAAAAACACCACAAACAGCAAGATGAAAACCACAGAAAACGCATTAGAAATTCCACATTGAAAATAAATGCCACTCAACACCCACAATATTTAGTACTTTAATTAAGTGTCCTTAATATGATTAATCATGCAGCTAATTTAGATTTAATAAGGTAAGACACTTTGGTAAATAAACAGCATTTCTTCCAAACATTTTATGGAATTTAGTGAGTGATTTTCAGAGGCATGGAATGTCTATGTGCTAGTGATGTATTTGAAAGCCCCCCTTTCATCCTGTACAGTTTATCTGGCTGTGACGCTGCTAGAACTGTTTTAAAAATGGGTGCAGTGTAGAATGGACTTGAAAGATGTGTCCGGCTAAACGACTCCGTAAATTTAACTTAAAAGGACCTATGGGGAGAGTCTCTGGGTATTTTTGTTAAACTCCAACAACAGGAGATCCCTGGTGCAAATCAGATGTTTCTCTTTGATGCATGATTTCTCATTCTGCTTTGACAACAGCACACCTAATTCCATTGATGCTTTGTAAGAAGAGAGCATTTATTAAAGCAAGACTGTGATTCAGGATGTCATGCTACATCTGTTGTAACTGGGCGTACCTTCTTGCCCATGCAATACATCTGGCTGATGCTTCCTTGTTTTAGTGTAGGACAGGGAGGGGCAAACTTTTTGGCCTGAGGCTAATATCGGGGTTGCAAAACTGAACGGAGTGCTGGGTAGGGAAGGCTGTGCCTCCCCAAACAGCCCAACCCTGCCCTCTATCCAACACCCACCCATTTCCCGCCCCCTGACTGCTCCCCTCAGGGCCCCAGACCCATCCAACCCTCCCTGCTCCTTGTTCCCTGATGCCCCCTCCAGAGACCCCCCATCCTAATCACCCCCCCAGGACCTCACTCCATATCCATTCCCTCTGCTCCCTGTCCCCTGACTGCCCTGACTCATATCTACACCCCCGGCTCCTGACAGACTCCCTGGGACTCTCACAGATATACACCTCCGCTGCTCCCTGTCCCCTGACTGCCCCCTGAGACCGTCTGCCCCTTATCCAACCCTCTGCCCCCTTACCACGCCACCCAGAGAAGCCTGTCTGGCCCAGAGCCAGACACACTGCCACTCTGGTCCACTGGAGCGTGCAGCCTCACCTCCCCAGAGCGCTGCTCATGTGGGAGAGGGAGGACAGCAGGGGAGGGGAGGAGCTATCCTCCCCAGCCAGGATCTCAGGGGCCAGACAGGGTGGGCCCACAGGCCGTAGTTTGCCCACCCCTGTGTACCAGGGTGGGGACTCACCCTGCAGTGCCTCCCTGGTCGTCCAGGGAATTAGCTCACCAGCATCCGGAGCGCCCTCTGCAGGCTGTAGTCCCGCTTGCCACTGGCCCTGTGTCCCTCCCTGGACCCAAGTGCCCTCTTCCCGAGGGTGCTGCACCCCTGCAATACCCCCTCAGGTCTTAGGGTCTCCCCTCCCCAGGAAACTCCCACCCCCTAGCCCCACCTTGCCTCAGTCTAGGCAACTGCCAGTCACCACTTGCCCCCATTCACTGGGGCAGACTGCAGTATCATTGCCACTCATCACCGGCAAGGAGGGTTTGACCTGCTGCTTCTGTAGCCCTAGGCTGCCCCCTGCAACCCCAGTACCCTTTGTTGGACCTTCACCTAGGCCCTGCAGCCCGGGGGTTTCCAGGACAGAGCTTCCCCAGCTCATCCTGCCTTGCCCCAGCCCTGCTTCACTCTAGGTACCTTGTCAAGCTCCCAGCACCCAGGCCTGTCTGCCTCTGCAGCCAGAGGAGACTCTCCCCTCTGTTCTAAACTGAGTCCTTTTATCGGGGCCAGCTGGGCCTTAATTGAACCCGCCACAGCTCTGGCTGCTCTGCCCAATCAGCCTGGGAGCTGCTTGCCCCCAGCCAGAGCCCTTTGAAGGACTCTTTTAAATCCTTTTCTGGAGTGGGGCCGCCGCCCCACTACACCCTAGTCTAGGAGAAGGGAATGTCACTGCCTGGCAGCCCAGTCTGGCAATTTTTCATCCTAGGCAAAAAGCAGCTCACCGCTCATTGCCCCTTTTCTCAAATAGAACTTGAGCGTTGTTGTGGGATTGCAGGGCAAGTGAGGTGGTGAGGAGGGACAGAGTCTCATTCTGTGCCACACTTTCACAGGCTGGTTCACTGAGCAACATTCAGGTTTACAATAGGGAGGGTCCTCAGGCTTGGCAAAGAAGACAGGTTCAGAAGCCACCCTGGGAGAAAAGCTAAAGGAATCATCTTTGATTGTTGGTTGGTTTTATGTGTCCAGAGGGGTTGGATTTATTTATTTCATTATTTATTTTAATTAGATGGAAAATCTATTTTATTTTATTTTTAGCCATCAGGTCAGAGGAACCCATATTTGGAAGAAACTAAAAGCATGTCTGACTCCAAAAAGACCAGAAAGGTGGAAAGATGGTCCTGCTTTGAGCAGGGGGTTGGCCTAGATACCTCCTGAGGTCCCTTCCAACCCTGAAATTCTAGGATTCTATGTCTATGAGGCAACACTGTGATCAAGTGGGCCAAGAACTCAGATAGCCAGCTCTCTGTCTGCTTATTCTGCTGACCACAGACCGTGGGGAGACAGAAAACCACACCTGTTACAGAAAACAGGTCTTCTCATCCTGGGAACCAGCCCCAATCTGCAGAGACCAAGGGATGACATTTTTGCGTTATTAACATGTATATGAAAAACATCAAGTTTTTTTAAAAATATTTCCCACTATATGTGTAAGGAGGGGGTTACCCCCCAGCCTCTATGCTTTGAGTACAAAGGCTGGGCCTCTTCTATGCCAGACCAACAAGTCCTCCACCCCAAGACACCTCCACCTTGCCAGTTGGGGTTCTTGGGGTTACCAATCGCTGCCACCAATCGGGTATACTTCCAAAACCTTGGAGGGGCCCCCGATCTTCCCCTAACCCTGACTTTATACCCCCTCCCTGGGTTTTAAAGTCAGAAACTGGAAGACTGCTTCCCTTCACGCTGACCAGCTGAAGGCAGACTTCCCTTAACCCTGTCTCTCTCAACCTGAGAGCCAGACCCTAACTTTGTACCCCTTTCTGGGTTTCCAAGTTAGATACCTGGAAGCTGCTTTCTGTCCTTCACCCTCCCTGGCTGAAGGCAGACTTCCCTTAACCCTGACTCTGTCTTCCTTCCTGGAAGACAAGTCAGATACCAGGGGCTATGCACTTCCCCCTACCTCCTCTCTTCCCTGTGAAGAGAGAAAACCCGACTGCTTCCTCCCTCCCCCGTCTAACCTGACAGTAAGGAGACACAGTCTTCACACTCCAGCTAGGCCCCTAGCTGCCCTGGTTCCTATTCCCTTCCCTTCCGCCTTCCCAGACTGGAAGCAGAGAAAAACCCTAAGGGAAATAAACCAGACGGTTTTATAACTAGAAAATTTAATAAAGAAAAAGGTTACAACAGAAATACAGACACTTTACATTTGGGGTTTCCCACTTTGGTCTGAAAAGCAAGGAACATCCCAAAGGCATGGCTTATTAGAAGAATCAAATTGTAATACTCACATTAGCTAAGTAGAAGTATCAGAAAAAGGTAGAGCCATCTTTATAGCCAAAGATGGTCTAGAACCCTTGCCAGCTACCTTGGCAAGCTTCCTGCCTCATGTGCAGCCAAGATGGATCTCTCCTGGCCCTGGCCTCCTCCCTGGAGACCAGCCAAGATGGAGCTCTCTGGCCCTGGCCTCCTCCCTGGAAGCCAGCCAAGATGGAACTGACTGTTTTGCTCCTCCCTTCTTCATGGGCTCGAGGCTCCTCCCTCCCCCATGGCAGGGAAACTCCTACGTTACCTGTTTCAGATAACAAGCCCCACCCAGGCAAGGCACACTGTGTTAGATAACATAGCCCAACCCAGGCAAGGCACCCTTCACACTTATAACACGCCCCCCAAATCGCGAACGGGATCCGGAGGTCACGTGATGCGATTTCTTCCTGCAGCTCTAGGAAAAAACAGAGTTGAACACATGCATTTTTAAACATACTACTAGTTACAGTAAAACTAATAGAAGGTTTCCACATTCCAAAATCAAAATTTTGGAGAGCTAAACTCCAACGAAGAAGTTTCTTGTTGGTGTCGATGACACTATGAAGCCACTTTAGCGCCGCATGGTCGGTCTGGAGCTGGAACCGTTGTTTCCAAACGTACGGCCGCAGCTTTTTCAGAGCGTACACAATGGCGTAGCATTCCTTTTTGGGAATGGACCAGTGGCTCTCCCTCTCAGACAGCTTCTGGCTGAGAAACACGACCGGTTGCAACTGCTGGTCGGGTCCTTTTTGCATTAACACTGCTCCCACACCATGATCAGAGGCATCTGTGGTTACTAGGAACAGTTGGTTAAAGTCTGGGGCCCTCAAAGTTTCATTAAACTTCTCCCCCATGGCAACCAAGGGGTTTACCCCACGAGCTTCCCACAGACCTTTCACAGTCCCGGCCAGGAAACTGTTTCCTGAATCTGTGAGGAAGTTTGCTGGCCACTCTACCCTGGCAAAAATGTCAGTTAATGCCTGGCACACGCTCGCAGCCCTGTTGCTTAGAGCTACAGCCTCCGGCCCTTGGGTAGCAAAGTTCATGAAAGTCAGTATGTACTGCTTTCCCCTGGGTGTCCCCTTTGGAAAAGGACCCAGGATATCCACAGCTACTTGCTGAAATGGAACCTCAATCATGGGGAGTGGCTGGAGAGGGGCCTTCAGCTGATCCTGGGGTTTGTCCATCCCTTGGCACACCCCACAGGATCGGACATACTGAGCAATGTCCTTGCCCATTTCCTTCCAGTGGAAAGATTTCCCCACACGGTTCTTGATTTGGTTTATCCCGGCATGACCACTAGGGTGATCATGGGCTAAGCTTAGGAGCTTTGCCCTGTACTTAGTTGGAACCACCAACTGTTTCTGAGGCTGCCAGTCTTCCGGGTTTCCCGTAGACAGAGCCTCCCTGTACAAAAGTCCCTTTTCAACCACAAACCGGGATCGATTTGTGGCGCTGAGAGGCGGTTGGTCACTCCGGGCCGCCGCCCAAGCTTTCTGGAGACTTTCATCTGCTTCCTGTTTAGACTGGAACTGTTCTCTTGACACTGGAGACCTCAGTTCCTCACTGGGTTGTGGACTTGGGTTGGGTTCCTTTGGCGGTGGACCGCTCTTCGCTGGTGCACCGTTGTGGATCTCAGGCTCTGGTGGAGCCTCTTGGGTAGATGGGGTTGCCAGCGCTGGGCCCAGTGCAGGCAATGGTTCTGGGGTTGGTTTCTTCACCAGTTCCGGTTCCGGGACTGGCTTTGGTGGGGTCTCTGGAGCTGGATTCTCCACGGCTGGTTCAGACGTTGGCAGGGTATCCGGCTCCACTACCTCCGTCAGGGTTTCTGGCAACACAGTTGGCCCCCTGATGGAAGGTTCAGGAACAGATGCAGGTGTGGAAGCTTGCTTAGCCTGGCTGCGGGTGATCATTCCCACCCTCTGGCTTAGCTTTACCTGATCTGCTATATCATTTCCCAACAGCATGGGAATAGGATAATTATCATAGACTCCAAAAGTCCACACTCCTGACCAGCCTTGGTACTGGACAGGTAAAGCGACTGTAGGTAAGTTGATTGGTGCTGACAGGAAAGGGTGAATGGTTACTGTAATCTTGTGGTTGATGAGCTGGGGATCCACTAATGCTTCGTGGATAAGGGATACTTGAACTCCAGTGTCTCTCCAAGCTGTGACTAGCTTCCCACCCACTCTCACAGTTTCCCTTTGCTCTTCGGGTATCTGGGAGATATCTGGGCCTGAGAGTCCTGGGCTTGACATCAGGGTAAGGCACAGGATGCGGTTGATGTTCTTGGGGCAGTTAGCCTTGATATGCCCCAGTTTGTTGCACTTGAAACACCGCCCCGCCGTCGGGTTGTTTAGGCGAGGTTGGTTGCTGGATACTGCTGGGGTGATGAGAGGAGGTGGTTGGGGGTTTCCTTGGGTCGTAGGTGGGGTTTCTGGAGCTGGATCCTCCACGGCTGGTTCAGTCGTTGGCAGGGTATCCGGCTCCACTACCTCCGTCAGGGTTTCTGGCAACACCGCTGGCCTCCTGACAGAAGGTTCAGGAACAGAGACAGGGGTGCAAGCTTGCTTAGGTTGCGCCAGGTTTAGAGTGGGTTGGTTGTTTTCCCACTTAACCTGCAGTTCCTTTAACTTAGCGTTTAGCTTTTCCATCTCCCTTTGATGTGCAGCTATGGCTATTTCTTCTTCCTGTTCTCTGGCCTTCATTTTTTTCCGATGTTTTCTTTCTCTCTCCGCCGCTTGGAGTAAGAAGTCATCTATATCCTTTTGGGTTTTATGTTTTGTCATTTTAGCTTTTCTGCAATTATTCTACAGCTAGAATAATAATTTGAATCTTTATAAGCTCAGTACCACACAAAAAAAAAGTTAGGGTGTAACTTTCCTTTTCAGACCAGAAGAGGACGCTATCTTCCCTTTCCCCAGCAGAGGGAGCTATTCCCTGAATTTGGAAAAAAAAGGTGCTATTTTCTCTCTCTCCAGGTGAGGGCGCTATATTCTCCTTCCCCAGGAGATGGCACTATCTCCCCTCTGCTGACTAAACCCCCCTCCCTCAGGAATTTGTTACCTGAGTTTGGGGTTACTTAGCATTCACAAAAAGCAATCTCTATCTCTTTGTAAATAACAACAGCTACCAACTAACCAAGAAACAAAATTATTTCTTCACTGAACTGCTCAATTCACCTGTCCTCTCTCATAACTTCCAGACAGAAACAAAAATCTTTTCTGCTGACTTTTGGCTCACTCCTTTGGAATCTTTAGCCTCTGTCTCCCAGTCAATTAATTACCTGTATTCCCTTTTAATACAACACTCCCCTGACCTGGGGTAACCATAGACAGAGAATCCTGCTTCCAGACTGGTTCTTTCACTTTTCAATGGCTCTGGCTGACCTGCTTGATGGCTCTTAATTACCATACCAATACCTTCTCCAAAGTCTTTTGTTTCCAAAGCCAAAGATTCTGCCCTTTGCAACTAAGCCTTTGTCTCCAACTCTGCTGTCCAGCTCAGAGACAATCTTTTCTCCTGAATTTCAATTCACCTTACAAAAGCAAACTTTTCTCTCACCTTAGAGACAAAAACTTTTCCCTGAATTTCCTCTCACAGACAGCCTGCTCTGAGCTGATTGCTCTCACCAAGAAGCCTGCTCTGAGCCTTTTGCACCTCACAGACAAAGCCTGCTTGCTCTCTACAACCAAGCCTCACAGAGACACTTTCCAAACCGAGCACTTTAGCCTGCCCACAGACACAAACTTTACTAAGCCAAAAATCCTTGCTTTCTAGCCAACCTTTCTCTTTGGGCTCATCCCACCGCCAGCCAACCATGTAAGAGGGGGTTACCCCCCAGCCTCTATGCTTTGAGTACAAAGGCTGGGCCTCTTCTATGCCAGACCAACAAGTCCTCCACCCCAAGACACCTCCACCTTGCCAGTTGGGGTTCTTGGGGTTACCAATCGCTGCCACCAATCGGGTATACTTCCAAAACCTTGGAGGGGCCCCCGATCTTCCCCTAACCCTGACTTTATACCCCCTCCCTGGGTTTTAAAGTCAGAAACTGGAAGACTGCTTCCCTTCACGCTGACCAGCTGAAGGCAGACTTCCCTTAACCCTGTCTCTCTCAACCTGAGAGCCAGACCCTAACTTTGTACCCCTTTCTGGGTTTCCAAGTTAGATACCTGGAAGCTGCTTTCTGTCCTTCACCCTCCCTGGCTGAAGGCAGACTTCCCTTAACCCTGACTCTGTCTTCCTTCCTGGAAGACAAGTCAGATACCAGGGGCTATGCACTTCCCCCTACCTCCTCTCTTCCCTGTGAAGAGAGAAAACCCGACTGCTTCCTCCCTCCCCCGTCTAACCTGACAGTAAGGAGACACAGTCTTCACACTCCAGCTAGGCCCCTAGCTGCCCTGGTTCCTATTCCCTTCCCTTCCGCCTTCCCAGACTGGAAGCAGAGAAAAACCCTAAGGGAAATAAACCAGACGGTTTTATAACTAGAAAATTTAATAAAGAAAAAGGTTACAACAGAAATACAGACACTTTACATTTGGGGTTTCCCACTTTGGTCTGAAAAGCAAGGAACATCCCAAAGGCATGGCTTATTAGAAGAATCAAATTGTAATACTCACATTAGCTAAGTAGAAGTATCAGAAAAAGGTAGAGCCATCTTTATAGCCAAAGATGGTCTAGAACCCTTGCCAGCTACCTTGGCAAGCCTCCTGCCTCATGTGCAGCCAAGATGGATCTCTCTGGCCCTGGCCTCCTCCCTGGAAGCCAGCCAAGATGGAACTGACTGTTTTGCTCCTCCCTTCTTCATGGGCTCGAGGCTCCTCCCTCCCCCATGGCAGGGAAACTCCTACGTTACCTGTTTCAGATAACAAGCCCCACCCAGGCAAGGCACACTGTGTTAGATAACATAGCCCAACCCAGGCAAGGCACCCTTCACACTTATAACAATATGTTTTTGCTGTTCTTTAGCCAGCTCTAATGAAAACCCCCACTGTCTTGTTTCCTTTGGGTCCAGTCCTGCAATATTTCAAGTAGCTGAAGACTGCTATCATGTCCTCCCTTAATCTCCTCTTTTCCAAACTAAACATACCCAGTTCCTTCAGCCTTTGCTCATAGGATTTGTATTCTATCTCTTTGATCATCTTTGCCACTCGCCTCTGGATCCTTTGCAGTTTCCCTACATCCTTTCTATACACTGGTGACCAAAACTGGACACAGTATTCCAGCTGAGGCCTATCCAGTGCCAAGTAGACTACCACCTCCCGTGTCTCTGTTAATACAACCCAAAATTGTTTTTGTTGTTGTTATTTGTTTTGCAAGAGCATCGTTTTGCAGACTCATGCTGAGGTTGTGATCCACCACAACTCCTCGATCTTTCTCAGCAAGGCTGCTGCACCCATTTTTAAAAACAGTTATCCCACATGCTGCATTGGATTTTTTCTTCCCTAAGTGTAGGACTTTGCATTTGTCTTTGTTGAATTTCATTTTTTTTTGCCAATAGCCCAGTTCTCCAGTTTATCAAGATTCCTTCTGAAGTGCTAAATGCCTGTTGTATTTCAGTTTTCACCAAAAAGATTAGTAGTGATCAGACATGTAGCATAGTAAATACCAGTGATAACAAGGTAGGATCTAAGGCTAAAGTAGGGAAAGAACAAGTTGAAAATTACTCAGACAAGTTAGATGTCTTCAAGTCACCAGGGCCTGATGAAATACATCCTCAAGGAGCTGACTAAGGAGATATCTGAGCCATTAGTCATTATCTTCAAAAATTCAAGGAAGATGAGAGAGATTCCAAAAAACTCGGCGAGGACAAGTATGGTGCCCATCTATAAAAAGGGGGGAAAGGACAGTTAAGGGAATTTCAGACCAGTCTACTTTACTTCTGCACCTGGAAAGATAACGGAGAAAATCATTGCACAAACAATTTGCAAACACCTAGAAGACAATAGGATGATAAGTAACAGTCAGCATGGATTTGTCAAGAACAAATCATGTCAAACCAAGCTAATAATTTTCTTTAACAGGATAACAAGCCTTGTGGATGGGGAGTAGTGGTAGACGTGGTATATCTTGATTTTAGTAAGGATTTTGATAATGTCTCTCATAAGCATCTCAAAAATAAACTTGGGAAATATAGCCGAGATGGAGCTACTATAATATGGCTGCATAACTGGTTGGAAAACCATTTCCAGAGAGTAGTTATCAGTGGTTCACAGTCAAGCTGGAAGGGCACAATGAGTGGGGTCCCTGAGGGATCAGTTCTGGGTCCAGTTCTGTTCAATAATTTCATCAGTGATTTAGATAGTGGCACAGTACGCTTATAAAGTTTGCGAACAATACCAAGCTGGGAGGAGTTGCAAGTGCTTTGGAGGATAGAATTAAAAGTCAAAATGATCTGGACAAACTGGAGAAATGGTCTGAAGTAAATTGGATGAAATTCAATAAGCACAAATGCAAAGCACTCCACTGAGGATGGAACAATCAGTTGCACACTTACAAAATGGGAAATGACTGCCTAGGAAGGAGTAGTGCGGGGAGGGTTCTGTGTGCTGAGAGATGCCTGGTCACATCCCCGAGTAAGCACTTTCCACCCTTGAAAGGCTAATGAAAGTTATTTATTGTGACTGTCCAATATGCTCATTCTAGGTCCAATGCTGCACCCTGCTGAGGCTGCTCAGTGGGTTGTAGAACCTACAAGAAAATGCTAAGAAAAGTATTGGCTCTGCAGAGTCCCTCATGCACCATGAAGGGGTTAAGAGTCGCCATGCCGCCCAGAGACAGTAAATCTCAGCGCTGCCTGGCACTAGAGACCAGGGGAGATGTTAAATATTCATGTTATTTATTTTGTTTTTGGCTTAGTTAAAAGAACTAGGTTGAGACTCAAGGATCTTAGTGTCCTTTCTGAACACAGATAAAACATTGGCTAAAAATACACACACTCGTAACCTGTAATGCTTAATCCAAACAAGATCTATGAGTGCCCGACAGCTCCCAGCAGTATGTAGTCTATTGCAGTTAGCACCAGTCCCACGCTGTGTAACAGAAATAGGGTTCTGGGGATGTTATTTTCTTCTTGGTGTAAATCCTTCCTACTGCAGTTTCTGGTGCCAGAAAAGAGTAGTTTATAGTGCAAAATACTGGCTCAGAGGTGGGTGAATCTACACCTGTGAGTGCAAAGGCAAAGCTATCTGCCTTGATTCGCCAATCTATTGAGTTCTGTCTCCCTGGGCACGGGAGGCACTTTCAAAGTAAACTGGATGAGGGCGTTTTAGCTATATATAGACTGCCCTTCTGGGGAGTTCTCAGGCTGTGGCCAGGATATTGCTCCCCCCTCTCCCCCCAACAACATAAAGGGAACAGACCTGGTGTTGAGAGCTGGCCTGATATCTTGTCATTTTGTTTTGAAGGTCTGCTTTGGGTCAGACCAAAGCCCAGTATCCTGTCTTCTGACAGTGGCCAATAAACAGAACAGGGTATCATCGAGTGATCTATTCCCTGTTGCCCACTCCCAGCTTCGGGCAAATATGACATATGAGCTTATGGAATAGTTTCAAGTGGAGAAAGCTTTGTTTTCCTAAATCAGGCAAGGTGAGGGATTACTGTGTACCCACCCTGAAGACTACGAACCACCATTGAGAGTAATTAACCATTGGAACAATTTATCAACAGTGGTGGGGGATTCTCCATCACTGACCATTTTTAAATCAAGACTGGATGTTTTTCTGAAAGATCTGCTTTAGGAATTATTTTGAAGAAAGTCTATAGGTCAGACTAGATGATTCCAGTGGTCTCTTCTGGCTTTTGAATCTATGAAACTGTGAATCATTTCTTTGTTCAGCTAAGTAGATTGTCCTTCCTGAACCTCTCATTTGAAGACAAGTTTTTCTGGTCTCAGATCAGTCTTGTAGCTTTTTTCTGAATCTTTTCCAATTTGTCAACACCAGAACTGAATGCAGTATTCCAGTGAAGGTCCCACTAACGCTATATACTGTGATAGTAACACCACTCTACAAATATTCAGTATTCTTCTGCTTGTATACCCAAAGATTATATGTCCTTTCTTGGTTACCACATTGCAGTGAGAGATGATGTGCAGTTGGTTATCCATTGTGACCATTAGTCCTTTTCTGAGTTGTGACTTTCCAAACCACTGTTCCCCATCGTACAATTTTGAGGTACATTTCTGTTTCTTCTGAGTATGACCTTGAGTTAGGAATATTAAAAATCATGTTGTTCAAATGAGCCCACCTTTTTTGTGTCATCTTCAAATTTTGCCAGCAATGATTTTAAACTTTCTTCTTGATTATTGATAAAGATATGTAATAGCATCGGGTCAAAGAAAGACAGTTGCAGGGAACTATTAGAAGCATCTCCATTAGAGGAAAATTTGACAATTACTATTGAGAACTATCAATTAACTAATTTTAATCCATTTAATACATGCTGCATTGATTTTTACATTTTTTTTCATCAGAATTCCCAGTAGTACTATATCAAAAGCCTTATACAAGACTATTACATCAACACAGCTACCTTTGTCAACCAGATTAGTCATGTAATGAAAAATCTATAAACATATCATGGTGATAATTTTTATAAGAACTGATAATTGACATAGATGCCAAGGTATATTTTATCAGAAAGTCTTTGTTTGAAAACAATTGAAAAAATCTGTAGTGCTAGGCATGGTAGCTGAGTGCTTTTATAAAGGGATATAGCATCTTCCTATCAAGTTAAAGTATTCCTTGAGTAGAATTGAAGTTAACATTTAAAATCAAGGTAAATGGGAAATGCCTAAAATATGTGAAAGTGTCTACATTTAATCATTCCTTCTTCTACAAAAGAAGATTAAATAGCAACCTCCTCAGATACATTGCTATGTTTTGTAGTGTTTCTGTCAAGCAGTGACCTTAAAGAAAATTCTGTACATTTTTTCTAATAGTCTTACAACTGCTTCATGTAGCTGCAGCTGAGAATTAGCATATTTCATTCAGATCTAACTCTGATTTGCATTAGAAGTTCAGAGATAATTTAATAAATGCCATCGCAGCCTCAGCAAATCTTGTTGAGATTTAATTGGATTGTAAAGTAATTTTATCTAGTATTCTCTTTTTTAAACATTTCCAGCAGTGTATTCATTTTTAATTGAAGGAATTCATTTTGTAATCATTAGTGTTCATTTTTCCTGGAATCACCCTTCTCAGAATACATTACCTCGGTCATCGGTGTCCTGTGACACTCTTGTATGAATTGTGTTGCCAAGCAGTTTGCTTGTATTACCCCCAGTGGGTTTGTGCCTGACAATCTGCTAGAGACCAACAATTCAGGAAAAGGGATAATTGTCATGTTTATTCTTGTATGCCTGGGATGCGTAGGAAGATTTCCTGGTACAAAACAATAAAATGCTGACTGCATCAGTTCTGAAGCAGCTGTACCGAACCAAATGCCCTTGGTTTATGAGTGACTTGACCTCGATATTCTTATTTCAGCATTCACTGGAATGACATGCATCTCAGAACTGAGATGTAACGTGACGATCTGCCTGTGCCTTTGGAGCCTGTTAATTGTCGAGAATAACGACAATGTTTGGCTCATTATATGCATTGTAATGTTCAAATATAATCTAGTGGCTAGCCCGAGAGCCCAGGACGTCACTATACCTGATCCAGCTATTACCCCCAGTTCACTATGGGTGAGGAGCGAGACAGGGAAGTTTGTTAGGGACTTTCCCAAATCCCATAGCCAGTCATGGGAAGAACCAGAAGTAGGACACTAGAGTTGCATCTCACAGCTCTATGTCCAGGCCTTTGGCTGATGGTGTCTGAATGTGGGGACCTAGGGTGGGATTCTGAAGGGGATGTAGGTGTCTAAGTCCAACATTTGGCATTAATAAAACACCTGCTCAGCTGTGACCTAACCCTTTTGGTGCCTAAAGTCCTGCGGCACCTGCGTTTCTGTTGAGTCAACTAGGCACTTGGACGTCCGTGGCTGGGCATGTGCACAGACGCTTCAGTCTTTATATGACCCAGCTCCACCGCACCTGAGCCCCAGCGGGATGGCGGTGCTAGAGGTTCGTCTGCTCTCTTGCCTTTGGGGTGTGTTCTGAGAGGAGCGAAACCTGCACAGGTGTTGCCGGAGGAGGAGAAGGAGGCAGTGGTGGAGGTGGACCTTGTAATTCCCAGCGTCAGACACCATCCTAATGGATATGGTATAAGAACGTAGCTGGATAGGATACAATAGAATAGGCTAGCGTGAAAAGGCGAACCCTACCGGGGCTGGTAGTGTGTGTGTGTGTGTGTGTGTGTGTACAGTGGTCAGCACACACCAGGAATAGGAAATAACAGTCACAGTGTGACACATGCTGGCAAGTGGTGATTTATGAATGTTTATTGCACTATGGACACTGTAGACAAGAAACCCAGTTTGGGATGCTGAGCAGTCTCAGCCGAGGAGTGATCACGGCCTCACTGCGGGGAATGGAACTGAAACAGCAATTGCCTCAAATTGGCAGAAGGAGAAATTTCAACCCAAATCCCACAGAAGATGGCGAGATCCCAGATGGGAGGAGCACTGGGGCCCTAGACCTGTCAACAGCCAAAGGAGGGATGCTCAGCTGAGGGTCAGAGGTGGTACAGCAGGCTAGAGGTGGGGTATTGTGCACCCACAAATGGGTCTCAGGTCAGATCCTTCGTCTGCTCAGTATCTAATTTTCCAAAATGTCTGGGCCTGGGAGCTCCGCAGAGGCCGCTCACCCTGGCCCCAAAGGAGAACGTCCAGAGCCCTGTTCTCAAAGGACAATCTCTGGTCAGCACTCAGAGCTCATTGGTCAGATCTGGAGTGAAGCCAGCCAGAGGAGGGTGTCAGCAAGGTGGGACAATACCGTCACAGGACAAGAGCCCTGTGAAGGGGCTGTGGGGTAGAAAATGGAGAAGAAAAGGGCCAGTGTCTGGAAGGATTATCCTTCCCCGTCTACAGGAGAAGGCTCAGGTATTGTACTGTGTGACAGTTATTTGTCTCAACCACGTAGCGGGGTTAGGCACCCACTTGTGAAAATCTCCCATGCAATGTTGTGACAATGTGATCTGAAAAGCTTTGCAATAGACCAGAGAACTCGTATGGATGAAGCTGCTACTCTTCACCGCAGTAGAGATGTAGAAGTGAGCTTCAGGGAACAATCCCTTCGGGCTACTCTACAGGGACCAGGCAGACAAGGGAGGGCTAATTTACTGTCTTACAGTGATGCTGCAAACATTTGTGTGCTGCTGCAGTGGTAACCAATAATGAAACCTTTAATGGGTTTGTTCATGTGATGAGTGGCTTGTTCTGGCTTCAGTACAGACACCTGGGACACATGAAGTTATGGGAGCTGTTGCAAAGATGCTAAATGATCAGGCTTTGGGGATTTATGAACCCCACGGGCAGAGAGATCCTGAGGTACTGTGTGGAGGATGCTCACTATTCTGCGACCCTGATAAAGTCTGAAGCTCTGTGGTAGGCAGAAGAAGAACAGCCAGACCGGGTCAGATCAATGGTCCTCCCCACCTAGTATCCCTCTGTCTCCAGCAGTGGCCAATGCCAGGTGCCCCAGAGGGAATGAACAGAACAGGGAATCATCAAGTGATCCATCCCATCGCCCATTCCCAGCTTCCACAAAGGCCCGAGTCAAGAGTGTGCCACAAAATGGTCGTCCTGTTATATTTCAGAACTGTTTGTAGTACCATGTTGGATGAAAGCCTGCCAGGATACTGACTTCTGGCCATTGACTATCTGCAGCCCAACAGCCCAAGGGTTCACGCTCATGTAACTCACTGAGAGAGTCGGGGCCTTCACCTACCCTCTCTAAACAGCATCTGCAGACCTGAAAGCTGTCTCCAGTTCAGTCAGAAGAGTCACCTGCGGAGTTCACTTATACCACGGGACTTCAGGCCAACATGTTACACTTTCCAGCTCCTCTGCGGGGCTGGTCAGTGCTCTGTCTCGCTCATTGGCAAGCACTTGTCCTGCTCTCAGATCCCTCCGGCGACTCTGTCAGGGGTGGAGAGTCAAAGATTCCATGGCCAGATGGGACCATTGTGATCATCTAGTCTGACCTCCTGCAAAACACAGGCCACAGACCTGCCCCACAATAATTCCCACAGACGAGCTGTTAGAAAACCATCCAGCCTTGATTTTAACATTGTCAGTGATAGAGAATCCACCATGTCTCTTGGGAAATTGTTCCAGTGGTTAACTACTCTCACTATTCAAAAACGACGTCTGATTTCCAGTCTGAACGTGTCTGAACACAGACTGCTGGTGCCCAGGTTGCTAAGATTAGACTCTGCGCTTTCACCACGCCATTGCTGTGGGATCTTTGACTCCACCATGGCATTTGGAACATGATGTAGAATCATAGAACTGGAAGGGACCTCGAGAGATCTAGTCCAGTCCTCGGCACTCAGGGCAGAACTAAGTATTATCTAGACCATCCCTGACAGGTGTGTGTCTAACCTGCCCTTAAAAATCCCCAGTGATGGAGATTCTACAACCTCTCTAGGCAATTTATTCCAGTGCTTCACCATCCTGACAGTTAGGAAATTTTTCCTGATTTCCAACGTAAAACGCCCCTGCTACAATTTAACCCATTGCTTCTTGTCCTATCCCCAGAGGTTAAGAAAAACAATTTTTCTCCCTCCTCCTTGTAACAACCTTATATGGATTTGAAAAATATCATGTCCCCTCTCAGTCTTCCCTCTTCCAGACTAAACAAGCCCAATTTTTGCAATCTTCCTTTATAGCTCATGTTTTCTAGACCTTTAATCATTTGTGTTGCTCTTCTCAGGACTTTCTCCACTTATGTCCACATCCTTCCTCAAATGTGGCCCCAAGAACTGGACACAATACTCCAGATGAGGCCTTATCAGTGCAGAGTACAGTATAAGAATTGCTTCTTGTGCCTGCTTACAACACTCCTGTTAATACATCCCTGAATGATGTTCAGCTTTTTGTGACAAGACTGATAACTACTCTCTGGGAATGGTTTTCTAGCTAGGTATGCACCCACTGTTAGCAGTTCCATCTAGGTTGCTTTTCCCTGGTTTGTTTGTAAGAAGGTGATGCGAGACAGTATCAAAGGCCTTACTAAAGTCAAGATAGACCACATCTACAGCTTCCCCCCATCCACAAGGCTTGTTACCCTGTCAAAGAAAACTATCAGGTTGGTTTAACATGATTTATTCTTGACAAATCCATGCTGACTGTAATTTATCACCTTATTATCTCCTAGGTATTAGCAAACTGATTGCTTAATGATTTGCTCCGTTATATTTCTGGGTACCGAAGTTAAGCAGACTGGTGTATCCTTCTGCCCACAAGCACGAGGTGTGGGCCCTCAGGCCAGCTGGCACTAGCACTAAGTCAGCAATAGGGGCTGGCCAGGGTGAGGTTATGGGCAGGACGGTGTGTGTGTGTGGCGGGGGGGGGGGGAGGGGGGGGCAGAGCATGATTCACTGACTCTGGCTTGGTCAGCAGGAAGCAGAACTGCCAACCCCAGAAGCCCCCTGAAGATGCTTCCCCTGCCCAGTACTGAATGCTGCCTACAGAGCAGGTGCCTCCCTGATGGAGGGAGGTTCAGTCTGTCCCAGCAGGGCTCTTTCCATCAGGAGGAGCAATTCTACAATCATAGAATATCAGGGTTGGAAGGCACCTCAGGAGGTATCTAGTCCAACCCCCTGCTCAAAGCAGGACCAACCCCAACTCAATCATCCCAGCCAGGGCTTTGTCAAGCCTCACCTTAAAAACCTCTAAGGAAGGTGATTCTACCACCTCCCTAGGGAACCCATTCCAGTGCTTCACCACCCTCCTAGTGAAAAAGATTTTCCTAATATCCAACCTAGTCCTCCCCCACTGCAACTTGAGACCATTACTCCTTGTTCTGTCATCTGCCACCACTGAGAACAGTCTAAATCCATCCTCTTTAGAACCCCCTTTCAGGTAGTTCAAAGCAGCTATCAAATCCCCCCCATTCTTCTTTTTTGTAGACTAAACAATCCCAGTTCCCTCAGCCTCTCCTCATAAGTCATGTGCTCCAGACCCCTAATTGTTTTTGTTGCCCTTCGCTGGACTCTTTCCAATTTTTCCATGTCCTTCTTTTAATGTGGGCCCCCAACCTGGACACAGTACTCCAGATGAGGCCTCACCAATGTCAAATAGAGGGTAATGGTCACGTCCCTCAATCTGCTGGCAATGCCCCTATTTACACAGGCCGAAATGCCGCTAGTCTTCTTGGCAATGAGGGCACACTGTTGACTCATATCCAGCTTCTCATCCACTGTAACCCCTAGGTCCTTTTCGGCAGAACTGCTGCCTAGCCATTCGGTCCCCAGTCTGTAGCAGTGCATGGGATTCTTCCGTCCTAAGTGCAGGACTCTGCACTTGTCCTTGTTGAACCTCATCCGATCTCTTTTGGCCCAATCCTCTAATTTGTCTTGGTCCCCCTGTATCCTATCTCTACCCTCCAGCGTATCTACCGCTCCTCCCAGTTTAGTGTCATCTGCAAACTTGCTGAGGGTGCAGTCAGTGCTACAGGCCATGTGTTGTCTTTGGCGTAATCTAGCCTAGTTACAAAACAATGTAAACCAAGCCCGGTAGCTGTTTCCTTGCTCAGAAATCCCCAAGTCTGCCACTCCAGCAAGCTGAGTGCCCCAGAATCCATGAGCGACTTTCAGGGCATCTCTGTATGTAGGGTCTGACATGTCCAGTGTGGGAAGTGTAAAGGTGCAGGGAGTGGCAGAGCATATACTTGTGGCCCAGGATGGTGCTGCTAGGATCCACCACCTTTATTCCCCCCCAATCTGGGAAACTCCAGTTTGACATCCCAGGGCAAGGGGAAGCCAGGAAGCACCATCAAAGCCAGTTCCTCCATCCAGGCAGCGTCATTACAACACTTCTCTCACTAGAGCCCAAATTCTGGGCTCCCAAACTCCCAGCCCACCCCCAACCTCTACCGCAAGGTTTGGCTTGTTCCCAGCTCCCAGTGTAGACATAGCTAAGAGTCGGCTCACTGCCTCCATGGCACACAAGCTCCTACCAATTTCCTACTATGTCTGTGTAGCAAGGGAAATCCCTGGTGACCCCCTATGAGGACTAGCTCCGGACTGCCCTGCTCTGTACTGCTTGGGGCAGTAACCTCCATTATCTGCAGCTGGTTTTGCTACATAAAGGGGCTGGATTTCTTCTTCTGTTGGGCGTGAGAGTTTCTAGTGCCCCTATTGGCTTCAATGAAGTCTGGCAGCCAATGAGAGGTGTCAGTATAACATATATTCATTTCCATTTACTTAGCAAATGAGAATGGCTGGAAACCTCTCCTCTCTGTCATTTTCTGATGTTCAAGATGCATATAGTTCTTTCTTTAAAAAACGGTGCTTGTAAAAACATGTGAAGCAAATTAGCTAGTGACCCTTGTGCATTGTGGCTATGAATTATTTGACATGGAAAGTTGAGTAAGCTGCATTAGAGACAGCTTGTTTCATTATTATTTTCTTATCTTCTTTGGGCTGAATTTTCATACCACCTAACGGCACATTATGATACATGAAAGCACCCAAAGAATTCGGAAGCACAAGCACAAGTCAACAATTTTGCATCCAAGCTGAATAATTAGGCAAACAGGCAAACATACCCAATTTGCATAAACATGTTTTTCTTCATGCAAACATGATTTATTACACATGTAAACTATGCCACCAATTTTTTCATGTACACTAAACAGGATCCATTTGTAGACCTGGTCAGATATTTTTGATGGAAAGGATTTTTCTTTTTTGGTTTTAATTTTTTTTAAAATTGTTTTTTGTCAAAAACAATTTTTCTTCTAAAAGTCTAATTTTTATCAAATATTTTGTATTTCAAAAAACAGAAATGGCAAATTTCTGGGGAAAAATTGTGTCTTACTTTTTTCATTTTAAAATTGTGGGGAAATGCCCGGCTTCTCCCAGTTTGTTTTCTTTGTTTTTCCCCACAGAAAAATAAGGGGAAAAGTAACAAAAGTTAAAATGAAAAAGTAAGACTTTGGAAAAAATAATTAATTTTCACTTTAAAAAGTAATACTTACACTTTTAAATCTTTGTCTCTCTCGCTCTCTCACACACTGCCATTAACATAATATCTGTGCACCTCACAATCTTTAGTGTACTAAATACAATTTTCTTTAAATGGACAAAGTGACAAAAAAACTTTGACTATTTTTTTCCATTGGGAGAGGAGTCAGCAGGTGAGAGAAAGTGACGGGGAAAGTACTTTTAATGCATTGGAACAGTTTTTCAACAAGTTAAAGTGAGGAAAAGTGGTTTACTCCACATCCTTTAAAAACAAAAATCCCCTGGGAAAACTGCCATTTCCCAACAGAAAAACATGAAAGGTGGGCTGTTTCCCAAGACAGCTCTTACACGGTTACAATGGGTGAACGGAATGCTTTATTTTCCAAAGTGGCAATTTTTTTTCGGGTTTGTGACTTTGCGTAACAAGTTTGAGCAAGGAAGCAAATTTAACCCTGAAGAGGAGTGTGTTGTTCAAAGAAAACACTGAAAGAAATGAAACTGTAGTCACCCGAACAGCAACATTATAATAACCGTCCTACCAACGTCTGCAGTAGACAACAGAAACATTTATGCAAAGCAAGTACATGCAGCATGAAATATTAAAGCACTGTCAATACTAATTCGACAATTGCTTTATTACAGAACATATTTGTTGAGAGAGGTTGTTTGCGCAATGAATAGCCAGAAGAAATGGACCCAAGGCTGACTAGAACACACAGCCAAGCCCACCGACTGGAAAAGACTTCCCACCACAGCCAAGCTGTTCTACCAAACCAAAGCCCCTTCCTAGGAGATGGGAAGGAAGAAGAGCTGGACCCCAGGGGATGTTCATTTGGGACATTTCCATGGAGGTCTAGAGCCCCACGCTGGCCAGGGGCACTATGCAAAAACCATCGGTAGTAAACACACATAGTTGACAATATTTGGACAGCAAAAGGACCCATCACAGTGGAATGGAAGTAATATTTAGCCAAGGTGGATAATACCAATTACTAAATGAGATGAGGTTTGCAACGTGAGAGTGGATACGTTATTTAATGCTTTTCCTTCATCCTATGTTAATCTGGAAACAAGACATTATCTAAATATAAATCTTACATTTACATCACTGCAGTTGTATGGGAGTTTGCCATGTGCAGTGCAGACATGAAGCTGTGACCAAGCCCTGATCATGAATGAGAAATTCTCTTCTACAATCACTGCTAACTTTCCAACATCATATACAGTAGGCAGGATTTGGGTGAGCTCTGGTTTACAGTTTTCCAGTTCTCGTATTGCTCAGGGGGATGGGATGCCTTGAGGAATAGAAAGCTAAGCAATAATATCTGGGAAATGTTTTCTCAGTTGGCTTCCTAGGTGTTTTGAGTATTCTCATGTGGTAGGATAAAATTAGTCCCTTTTGTTTTACAAGGAAGGATGGTCTGATGGTTTAGTCATGCACTGAAGTCAAAAGAGTTGGGTTCTCTATTTCCAATCTGCCAAGGTTTCCTGTGGTACTTTAGACAAGTCACTAGATATCTGAGTGCCTCAGATCCCTATCTGTAACATAGAAATAATAATCCTATCAGCTTTGGTCTGTCTTATCTATTTAAACTGTAAACTCCGGGGGAGAGGCTGAAACCAGGATTAAAGCTAACAACATTAGGCTAAAGGTTTCTTTTCATTTGTTCTTGCTTGGAACTAAAGATTTTGAAAACATACAGGCCTCAACAAGCACCCCTTCCTCACTGATTGGTGGGATTTACTGACACAAGTCGTCACATTGCAGCTATGGAGGGGCTCCTTGTGTGAGGAAAGGCTCACCAGGCTAAGTAACCTTTGCACAATCAAGGTCAGAGATAGGGAAGTTCTTCATAAACAGAGAGAAGTATTGGTGCATATGTTCACCCCTTTGATGGCTCATTCACTAGGCCTGACTTGCTGACCTTCACCTAGAACAAAACACCATCAGCAAGCATGGTTCACACCTGCCCCCTTTGCTCAAATACGTCTGTATGGTTACTCTGGGTATCCTCTTAGCACATCACCTTCCGTACTTCAGAAACACTCCTTATCGTATTTCAGAAAGCAGCCCACGGAGCAGCAACGGTGTTTACTGGACTTTAAAGTGTCTGTTTACAAAGTGGAAAAAGGAGAAATACCAAACAATCCACACAATGTGTTTTCTTTATTGTGTGTGCCCTGGAACAACAACCATAAAAGCAGAACAACCCATCAGTCTATTAGAGTATCCTATAAATTCAGCCTGCAACATCCCAGCCAGACTCTGTAAGAGACATTGCTTCGACGGGGGGGGGGGGGGGGGGGACGACACACAGCCTCTTCTGGGAGCACTAGGAGTGTTCCCCGAAGGAAGGTCTTTTCTGTTCTATCTTTCTTTCATTTCTCATCTGAAAAAGCAAACATTCCCATTACCCTTATAAAGTATTCTCACCCTAAGTACCAATCCTGTCATGTAATGCTTTACACTGCTACTGTAGTGTGTTACTTTCCCCTTTCATTAAGGGAAGTCATACGTTTCTTGAGAAATATATTGCTAGCACTATGTTTTCCTTTTTTTCTCTTGTTGTAGAAAATATACAGCTCCTAATATTAGACTAATAAAAATGTATTTTTATCTCTAAAACTTAGTATACTGCACATACTTGTCAAATATAAAAATATAGAACACATATTAGGGGTATGATTATTATTATTCTATCTGGTCAAATTTGGGGAGAGTATGTATAAATAATGAACACGAAAATGAACTGTTTTCATTTCATTTTCAGTTTTTAATCATTTCTTTTCTTTTTTTTTCTTAAAAAAAGTTTTTACCTTACCACCTCTCATTTCCATTAAAGTAAAAAGGGCAAAGGAAGTGTGAAAAAATGCTTTCTCTCTTTTTTACCTAGATTTTTCTAGTTACACAAAAAGGAAAAGCAAAAAAGGAAACATTGAATTTTTTTTCCTCACTATTTCAAATGAATTTTTTAAGACTTTTTTTCAAATTAATTTTTTAAGACTTTAAGACTAAAGACTTTGAGGGGTTTTATTTTTCAAAAAGTATACTGAAATTTCCTGTGTTGTTCTTGTCAAAATATAAAATTTTGCTTTAAAATCTTTTCACTGATAGAATTTTGAGCCACTCTAATTGTTACACAAGCTATGTTGAGCTAAGAGAGCTCAAGTGAACCATGGCTGTACACAGAGGAGATGACCAAGTAACTTCCCTGGTTTATACCAGCTGAGGATCCAGCCTGCAAGCACATAATTAAACACATTAATAATCATTGTGCCTGTAATTCAAACTATTTCCTTTGGAAAATTTACTTGTCGTAATTCTATCCTGTGGTGGGAAATAACTATGTGTAATACCATGTCATATCCGGTAATTTTCTATGAAGATAATGTGTTTCTACTGAGGCTCCAAATCTTTGTGTCTGCCTTGGGTCACTTGCCAATTTGAAACATGTTCTACATCACAGCATTTGATATTCTGAGATGCAATTTCCTGGTCTTTTTCTTGTCTTTCTTTCTTCTAAACCTCAGATGAGGGTGGATTTCTTTCTTGTGCAGGTTAACACTTACTGGAGTGGAGACTTAACTCCCCCACTCAACCAACCACATGATACATAAACCCAGCTAGGGACAGTGCCCACTTCCACAGACACTACCCAGCCCAGGGGCCATGGTCCTGGTGCCATCTTTTGGGAGAAGGAAGTAATGTAGCCCTTGATATTGCCTCTGTAACTGGCACCAGGGTGCCAAAGGATGGGTTTTGTGATATGGAATTCAACAAACCAGAAAAAAAATTGAAGAAGGATGGTGGTAAAATGGAGAGGGTTTAAAAAAGAGCCATGCAAATGATCAAAGGGTTAGAAAACCTGACATAGTAATAGACTTGAGGAGCTCAATCCACGTATCTTAAGAAAGAGAAGACTAATGGGTGACTTGATCCCAGCCTAGAAGTACCTACCGTATTTTTCGTCTTATAGGACGCTCCGTCCTATAAGACGCCCCCTCATTTTTAAATAAAAAATCCGGAAAAAAAAAAAAAAAAAAAAAAAAGCGCCTCGCTCTCCCGTCCCCGCCGCGCGGGCGGGCTGCCGAGGTTCCCCCCTCCCCGCCGCAGCGGGGACGGGAGAGCGAGGCGCTTTTTTTTTTTTTTTTTTTTTTTTTTTGTTGTTGTCCGGCGGGGAGGGGGGAACCTCGGCAGCCCGCCCGCGCGGCGGGGACGCTTTTTTTTTTTTTTTTTTTTTTTTTTTGCGTTCGCCCTATAAGACGCACCAACTTTTTCCCCCCCGTTTTGGGGAAGAAAAAGTGCGTCTTATAGGGCGAAAAATACGGTACATGGAGAACATATATATAATAATGGGCTCTTTGATCTAGCAGAGAAAGGTGTCACATGATAGAGTGGCTGGAAATTGAAACTAGATAAATTCAGATGAGAAATAAACTGTACATTTTAAATGGTGGGAGTAATTAGGCACTGGAACAACAATTTATCAAGGGTTACGGTGAGCTCTATGCCACTGGGAAATTCTAAATCAAGATTGGATGTTGTTCTAAAAGATCGGCTCTAGGAATTAGTTTGGGGAAGTTCTCGGCTGGTGTTATACAAGGGGGTCACAATGGTCCCTTCTGGCCTTTGGAATCTATGAATCTATGTGACTGAAGAAATGCAGATCAGTAAATAATGAGTCTGGGAACACAGCTTCTCTCCTGCAGGTCACTGAAAGCTATCGCGAAGTCATGCAGACCTCATTGTCTAACCTTTTGCTTCTGTTTATTTCTTGTATTCACATTATCCATCGCTCTTTAGATGGAGCTATTTGTCTCAGCACTACATTTTAGTTGCTTCTCTCTGGGGCAAAAGGCTGAGAAAAGCAGGAAACAGAAAGAATATAAATGCACAGGTAGACACATAGTTGCCAAATAGCTAGGGAAGCAGAATATGTGAGACTGAATATTAATACGTTATGTTAATAAATCAATTGTCATATTAGAATGGAAAGTGCTTTAATATTTCATGCTGAATGTACTTCCATTGCGTAAATGCTTATATTGTTTACTGTAGACATTGGTAGGAAGGTTATTATAACATTGCTGTTCAGGTGGCTACAGTTTCTTTTTTTTCAGTGTTTTCTTTGAATGATACCCTCCTCTCTTCTGGGTTAAATTAGCTTCGTTCCTCAAACTCGTTATGCAAAGTCACAAGCTTGAGAAATCATTTTGCCACTTTTGAAAATAAAACATTCAGTCCACCCATTGTGACAGTGTAAGAGTTTTCATAAGAAATAACCCACATTTAATGTTTTCTGTCAGGAAATAGCAGTTTTCCCAAAAGAGAATTAAAAAATAAATCAGAAAGTGTGGGAAAAAAACACTTTTCCTCATTTTAGCTTGTTGAAAAACTGTCTCGATGCATGAAAAGTGTACTTTTCCCTACACTTTCTCTTACTGTCTGACTCTTCTCCCAAAAGGGGGCAAAAAGTCCAAGTGTTAATGTATGTTACATTCACTCAGTTAATGCATTTGCTACATTAAAGATTGTGAGATGCTCAAAGATGTTTGGTCTCTGGCTCTCACCTGTTCTGGCCTGGGCTTTACCGGACGCATGGCTCCAGAGGAATGCTGCTGTCTGGGAGTGCTTTGGGTTCAGAAGTGGTGTCTAAGATTTCTGGGTACTGACTCAGCAAATCCGCACCAGGACCTTGAAGGGCATCAGGAGCAAACTGGGGAACAATGGGGTATGTGGCGTACCCCAGCGAGGTGCCTTCACTGGCCAACCAGTGAGAAAACTGCCTGTCATGTTTCACACACACTAGGTGCTCTGTGCTGCTTCTGTCTTCAATCCCAAATGCTACGTTATGCAGGTGACCTGCGTATTAAGCACTGTGCCCAGACACTCCTCCCCAGGGAAGGGGCAAAGACTCCCCAAAAGATGCAGTTGGGGAGGTGGCATTCCTTGTTGGCTGTCCGGGATTAAGGAGTTCAACACCAGGCGGGTTAATCTCTCTGAAGGCAGTTGATATTCCAACCTATCCAGTCAGCCAGGAAGATGCAAATTCCATGCTTCTGTGGATATCTAGAGAGGGAGATGTTTGTGGTCCTGCTGAATTGGACAGTGAGCTCTATCTAGGATGAACAGGCAATTAGCTGTGGAAGAGAGAATCTAAGTATAGCTGTGTGGGCAGGGATCACGAGCCAATAACAAGCTCCGGACAATCCACAGAGACAAAAGAGAACATTTAGGAATGATAATGTGGGATTCATGAATATTTGCAATAGAGACAGCGGAGTTTGCAGTTTTATAACCTTCTGTGAAGCAATCCAACGATTGCATTTTAATGAGCTGTCACATGGTTTTGTCCACGCTCTGTCCTCTGAGCTCCTGGCCTTTCAGTCTCTCGGGGCTCTTGGCAAAAGCAGTTAGAAAAAAGGCACACAGCAGTGATTCTCTGAGCCTGTGTCAGGGACATGGTACACAACGCCCGTGTCCCTGACACGGTCCCCGGCCCAGCCTGGGGCTCGTGACATACCCCTCTCCAAATCCAGAGAGAGGAATTGCAGTGAAATCCTGATGTTGTGATCACTTTATTCGGAAGATTAGGACCTCGCTGCCCCTCTCGACAGCTTCGTTTGCTCTTGTTTGTGGTAAAAGTCTCTCTCTCTCAGTCTCCTGGACATGATTTCTCATGTCTTCATTCTGACTACTGCCAGGCTCAGAAACACGTTCCAGCTTGTGAAGAGTGGCAGAGTGACCAGGCAAACAGTCAAGTCCTGAGCATATGTGATGAAGGAGCATTCCCCTCATCGTTTGACTCAGGCAGTGGGAGGACAAAATCTAGCATGTGTAAACTGGCACCCCAGGACCAAATCCTTCTGGGCAGTTGAAGAGCCTTGCTGCAAGTTCCCTGATATCCATCCGATCTGACCCATCATTTGTTCATGATACAGCCAGGATCAAATCCAGCCATTTATTGCTGTGTCTGTCTCCCACTGACTCCAAAGGGAATTCTACCCAGGCAATGTGAGGGTATAAGGACCTCTGTAGAATATGGTGAAACCTGGGGATCCAACTTAGACTATTCATGTGATTGTTATTTTGACATTGAAACTGGAACAAAACATTACAAAAAAGAAATCGTATTGAGAGGAATTAGACCCCCCAGCCACAGGATGCCCCGGCCCTGTTGGCTGTGTTTGGAGTGTACTTTGAACTTGGTTCTGGTGATCCAATTGGCTGAGGACCAGTCTTGCTCTGATACTCGTCCACCAAGGTCTCCTGGTCTATTTCTCATCGTGGCGAATGGCCCTCCCATTCCTGCACGGGAGAGAGTGATGTGTAAAAGAACCAACATGGCTACCTCTACTTCCACAGCACACTGCGTCACTTCTAGTTCGAGCCCAGCTCTTGTTGCACAAAAGGGGGAGAAGTTGTCAAAATGCCTCAAAACTGACAAGTGTAATCAGCTGAGCTGCAGTTTGAGTCTTTAGAAATCCACTGGTGTATCCTGTACATGCATCAGCTGCCACACGCTTCCCTGGAGACGGAGGAGCTAAGTCTCCTCGTTTCCCAGCTTTCAATTTAAGATCCGGTCAAGGGTCCAGTATGTCAAAACCAGGAATATGTTCTATTCACTTCATTGCTCTCTAGCTGTTGACAACTCCACTTCCCCATGGCAATCTACCCCTCACAACCAAGAAAGCAAATAGTCACCTTCCTGGCAAGATCTCCTGTAAACGATCGATCGCACTCCACTTGTTTTCTCAAGTCGTGGCGGGTCCAGCCCTGGCGGGATGGTCCCTTAATGGATGGTCACTGGTCTGTTGTAGTGGCTCCCAAATGCTTGGAACACACCAGGCTCTGGGCAGTTTCCAGACCCTGTTTCCAGTTCTGGCTTGTGAGACACATTCCTGGGTGCGGACCCCTGGCCGGATCCCCTTCCTCGAGAGGTGGGACTGGGCAGCCCAAGTCCCTAGAAGCAGCGCTGACCTTCCCACGCTTCCTCAGTCGCTGCCACCTGCTCCCCAGAGCTCTTCACTCCTGGGCACTCTGGTTTATCTGGGGCCCCTGGCAGGTAAAGTAAAGATCACAGACTGCTTTGCACACAAACTGCTTTGCACACAGACTTCTTCAACACAGACTTCCTCTCCGGCAGCCCCAGAGTTACAGATCCATGCACAACAACCAACCCCTGAACGCAATCCCCGCCTCAGAGTCCTCTCCGCTCCTGAGAGTCTGGGCAATCCCAGTGCCCTTGGGGGGAGACACAAGCCCTCCCACCCCATCTCCTCCACCTGTGTTGTCTGCTTCAGACACTGCAATGGCTCTTTGCTTACAGAGCAGATCACCTCTCAATGCAGCCCGTGACAAATAGGGGTGTTTTTTTTCTGTTCTTCTGCTGGGATGTTCTATGTCCGCAACTCCATGTGGGGTTGCTGGGGCTGAGACTGCAAAGTCAGTGATTCTGTCAGTATCAACCCAATTGTCCTACCAGGTTGAGATATTCAGTGGTGACTGCCTCCCAGACATGGCCTGGTCCTGACGCAAAGCACAGGTTCGCTCACTGTCTCCAGCTGTCAAGAGCAGTCCACGTGCCAGCCGGGTGTCACTGCAGTCTGGTGTGGCCAGTGACAGCTCTAGGTTTCATGGTTAGGTGTGGCCCTGTAACTCACCTGGGGACACTTTGGGGAGTGCTCTGCTGTGGCTGACGAGCTGGCCAGGGAAGTCTTGCTGCAGGTTGCAAATCCCTCTAGAATTGTGCCCGTTTCCTGGAAGTGTCCCTCAGCTCCGAGGTGAGATTAGGGGGCTCCTGAGTGAGTTATGCTCTGCAGCCCCAGACTGGAATATGCTCCAGGCGACTACCCAGCCTGTCTTTTCAGGGGGCTGCCCTGCCGGGGTCTTTCCTCCCGCGTGCCTATGTCTTTAAATGAACAGCTGCAGGTCATGCTCAGCACGGGGGTGCAGCTAAACCTATGTGACTCCGACGTGACTTTCTCCTCTCTCAGAGGAGGGAGTGTCCCCTGGTGAAGCAAGAGTACAGCCTGGTCCTCATGGAAAATCCAGCCAAAATGACTAGTGACATGAGCCAGGACCTGCGCTGTGTTCCCTGCGAACACAGGATGATTTCTGTCAGCATGGAGTCGCTCTGTCTCTCTACTGTTTAGCCAACCACATGTAACCCTCCCCCGGAAGGCCCCGTTTCGTAGAGTCGCTGAGCTAGAGAGAACAGCCCCACAATTGCCAGGAGCTCGATACTAAGCACCATTGAACCTTAGGTTGGGAAAGCTGCTCCATAGCCCCCGACCCTCCTCTTTTCAGTCTGGAGTTGGCTGATTATTTGACATTGGTGAGGCCTCATCTGGAGAACTGGGTCCAGTTTTGGGCCCCTCACCACAGAAGGGATCTGGACAAATTGGAAAGAGTCCAGAGAAAGGCAACAAAAATGATTAGGGGCCTGGAGCGCATGACTTGTGAGGAGAGGCTGAGAGAACTGGGATTGTTTAGTCTGCAGAAGAGAAGACTGAGGGGGGATTTGATAGCTGCTTTCAACTACCTGAAAGGGGGTTCTAAAGAGGATGGATCTAGACTGTTCTCAGTGGTGGTAGATGACAGAACAAGGAGCAATGGTCTCAAGTTGCAGTGGGGGAGGTTTAGGTTGGTTATTGGGAAAAACTTTTTCACGAGGAGGGTGGTGAAGCACTGGAATGGGTTCCCTAGGGAGGTGGTGGAATCTCCCTCCTTATAGGTTTTTAAGGTGAGGCTTGACAAAGCGCTGGCTGGGATGATTTAATTGGGGTTAGTCCTGTTTTGAGCAGGGGGTTGGACTAGATACCTCCTGAGGTCCCTTCCAACCCTGAGATTCTATGATTCTATGAAATCTCACCATGAGTGGGGATGCCCACAGACAATGCTCAAAGAATTGCATGTTGTAACCGGAGGTTTTAAAGATGTTTTCCTCTAAACTGTCTCAGAGTCTTACACCAACCCAGATGACTGAAGCAGTGAAGGGATTCAGTGGTGTTTGGAGCTGCATCCTGTTTTCTGACCTCAGGTGAGGGCCTGCAAGGACAGGGGCAGGTGGACATGCACCTCCAATGGATGGGCCAAAATTTCCAAAGCTCTCATGGACACGGTATGTGCAGGCCAGGAGCAGGACATATTTCAGGAAAAGTGTCTCCCAGCATCACCGTTGCTGGGATTGAAGTGGGTTTGGTGTTTTTTAACCTACTCTTCATGCATGAATACCACTGCACTGTAGAGCATCACGGAAACATTGCAATACCATGTTCAGGTCTTTCTAAATTTAGAAGTTATTATTAAGTTGAAGTAAAGGCCTACGTGGAATTATATTATTTCTATATTAACTACTGGTAACTAACACTGAATTACAATAGCACTCTTGTGGAAATATGGAACATATGTATGACACCACATGAATACCAAATAGGTTCATTATGATCAGTGCTATTACAATGAATACGAAATGAATTCATAATGTCAGCGCACTTACAATAAAATGCTCTTACTGATTATAAAATGGTAAATTTCCATTAAGTGATACAGATTACAAATGAACACCTACGGAGGTACATCCGACAGCCCCATGAATACAGAATGAATTCATTGTCTGTGGTGCCACTTCAAGAAATATTGCATTAATTCTCATTTATCTGAAAGCTGCATTTTTCTGTCTTTCTTCAGGAACCTATTAGTAAAGTTTCTTATGAAGTTTGACTAGTGATGAGAGAAATATTAACTTCACTTTTGGGTTGCAAATGTAGGGCCAAATTTGTAAAAGGAAGAACCAAAGTTGGACCGATTCCCAGTGCATACTGATTTTCCACGCACCAATGAGTGTTCATGTTTACAAATACAATAATCATTCCTGAGTTCCCTGTTTTCATGGGTAATTACCTAATTTGCACATGGGAATGGCTTTTTGTTTTCATGAAGATTTGTGCTGGAGCAACACTCGACGTTTACTGACATAAATAAACATGTACCTTTACCCATGTGGCCCTTAGGACTGAATTTTTACAATTCCTAGAGACTTCAGTGAGATTTGCCCAGGTGGAAGTGAGGGACTGGGCCATGGATTTCTGTGCAGGGTGAGAGATTGGAGGAAACGAGGGCCTTCCCACTCTTAGAGAGTGGTACAGATGTTGCCAGTATTTCTGAAAGGAATGTACTTTGCATGAAACCCTAATGAGATCAATACACTAGATATAAACACTGAGTGCGGAGTTTGTTCTTCCCCAAGTACTTACCTTCATTTCCCAATGACAAATAATAACTTCCTGATAACAAACATGGCTCTAGCAATTTATGAAGAAAAGTTCCCTTAGTCTATGTACTACTTGTCCTCTTTAAATGTTTACAGGAGCAGAACATTGGTACTGACAATATCCGGGCGCTGGGCTTGGGGCAGGAAATTGCCTGACGGGTGGCCTGAATCTAATACCAGGTTTAGCGCTGATTTGTGATGAAATGTGCAACATTTATTGCTCTCCCCGTTGCAGTCACCAACCAAACATCAGGCACAACAGGGGTAACGCGATTTCTTGTTCAGCCGTGGATGTTGAATGAAAGGTGTTGATTCTGTGGGTGAAAACTCGGGGAAAACTGGGGTTGGGGACAGCCTTTAAAAACCGAAGCTGCTGATTATATGGCGAGCATTAGTGTCCCATGAACAACAACTTAGGCAAGTCTCCTGACCTTGGCCTATACTCATGAAGTCAATTCAGTTGTGTGACAAGCCTTCCATTGGATCTCTGTGGCTATCTTCAAGGGTCAGCGCCAGAGACTATTGAAGTTGATGGAAAGACTCCAGTGGGTTTTCAATCAGGTCTAACATGCTGAAGCAAGATGGCCATGCTACAGAAAAGGTTTTCAATGGGAAAAGATGAGTTAAGTGCTCTGCACAGAGTTCCCAGTGATAGTATTCAAAGTAAACCGTTCTTTGGGCAAACCACGATGTTAATTCAAACAGAGGGCGACGGATCTGTGTGAGTGTGGTGCAATTCTAGATATATAGACCTTTGTTCAAGAAACATTTATATTTAAACTCTATCTACAAAACGATGATGCTGATCTACAATATATGGATTGAGTTTTGCAATAATGGGGCTGTTTTTGTTTTTTTTTTGCATTGTTACCATTCCTCAGTAATAAGTTATTAAAGACTGCCATAGCAGTTAGAAGAAAAAATCCCACCAGGCTAAAAATGCAATGATGTAACTAAGAGTACAGTGATAAAGAATGTAATAATGTTAGCTATACTACAATAACATGTCCCAGGGAGTGGAGTAAGGGCATCTTCAAGGACAAAATCACTGAAGGGAGCTGTAATTTTTGCCATGAAAGAAATTCACACATGAATTGAGAAAAGAACTTGTGCAGGAGATGAGTGGGAAGCATGTAACAATAAACAAAGTCTCCCAGACAAAGCAGTAGGGAATCCTCCTGGGAGACTAGAAAACACAGATACCCCATTAGCCACTGAACCAGGATGAAAAGGGATGAAATCCCAGCACTCGTGAAAGCCAGAAAGGAGCCAGGAGCTGGTGCTTTACCCACTTAGAGACGTTCTTCTAGAGTTTGGGGCCCGGATCCAGCCAATGTGACTTGTGTCTGACATATAGTCTTGGGAGATGACCTCACTGCTGTGAGCCAAGCATGTGAGGAGAAGCCCAGTTGGGGTGGGGGTGATTTGGGAAGAAAGGAAGAAAAGAGTTTCAAATGGTGAGTGTTGTTGCAAATAAGTATCTAAGAAAAACAGGTTTGCTGCTGAGAATGTCAAAGGGCAGGCAGGCCCTGCTCCCCAGGAAGCTGAACATCGGGTCGCTGGGATGCTGGTTTGGTTTCTGCTGACTGTTACCCTCAGGCACAGTCCCAACCCTTGATTGGTTCACATACCACAGATGTGGTCTTTGCTCCAGTCTGAGCTGCCTGGAATACTGCATATGGACATGATGGCGTCTACATTGTGATGTCACGACACAGTGTCATCCTCTGAGAATCCAACTATCCCAAAGGGAGGGATTGCATGTCTGCCAGGAGCAGGTCTGCATTCAGCTAACAATATTCTTGTTCAATCAGCAGACTCTAATGCAGCTGGTAAGAATCCTTCCCGAAACCCGGGGGCTGCGGTCTATCCTTAGAGAAGTACTTCCTTAGCCAGAGAAGGAAGGATGAAAGTGCACATCCCTGGGATAGTGGCTCATCCCAAAATGTTTTTCATTTAGGCACATTGATCTCAGTTTAGAGAATTGGCACAGAGGGAGTGAGGGATCAGATGAGAGGATTGTGACCTGATGCCCATACCCAACCATGGGACATTCATCAGTTCTCGGTGCCTAGGTTTCTTGGCCAGAGATGTAATGAAAAGCCCACTCAGCACTGGAGTTCTTAGGGCTGTGGGGACGCTGTCACTGCAGTCCTTCTCCCAACAGCAAAACTCGACCAGTTAGGGAGGCCAACCTTTCAATGGAGAGGCCTAAAGGGAAATGAGCTGGTTTTCCATAGGAGGTCAGCTCCCGCAGCTCCTACTGATGCCAAGAGAAGATTTGCTATTTTTTGTGCCCATTTTCTCCCGTTGTAACAAAATTGTTTTACTGAGGTTTCATATAATGGTATATTTACCTGGTTACTCCTTATGAAGAAACACTCACCTCACAAGTTAACAGTCCCTAGTATAGAAATAACTAACATAGGTCTAGAGCCGATTTTGCCACCATGACTCAAGTAAAGCCAATTACAAGTAGTGCAGTTGAAATCAACTCAACAAGTCTCATGCTCTTAACAAGACTAAGGAGAGCAGATCTGGGTTCATAATTCAATGAAAAGGCCGTCATTTTGGAAGATTTCAAAATGTGCTTCCATTGGAAACTGATCATTAGGTCCAATTAGCAAACACTTACGCATCTGCCTTACTTTAGGTAAAATAGGTGCCAAGGTGATTTGCTGAGTCGGGGCCTGTAGTTCTGTAATATATTTTTAACCTAGAGTGTAAATATTATTTTATAGGAAAATACGGTTTAGAGGAGAACAATGATGTAATGACACAAGTATGGGGATACAGTTGAAATATGTTAGTTTTTAAGCAGCTTCCACAGTATCATTTCAAAGCGAGAGAGTTATTAAAAAGACCTGTATAGTCAGAGCGCAGTTCATTTGGGCTGAGGAAATGTTCGTACCAAGGGATGGTAGACGCTCCATGCTTATACACAGAAGCATGACACTGAAACATAGCACTCAGCAGATTGAATTAGACTTTTGCTGGATAAAGGATCTGGTCCAATTGCCTTTCTATGTGCAGCCATTAGAATGCTTTTCAACCAGCTAAGTGCCATTATGTGTGAGACTCCTGGTCTGTACTTGCTGAATGCCAGCCACAATCAAAGCTATTGAGATCTGCCCGGTAGGCAGGGGAAGCTGACTGAGAGCCCATTCACAGCCTGCGGAAAGGTTGCTACTATGATTATGGTATTATGGACGCTCCTACAATAAGTTAGGCACTGCCCACAGACACAGAGAAAACCAGCCCGCCCTAAACAGCTCACGGTCTATGGACAAGGAGCATGCACTGGGTCTGTTGCTGAAAGAGGGGAAGGTAGAAGTCAGATTCAACAAGGGACCTGGTGCGATCGTTCAGCGGGGAAGGACAATGATCCAAGTGGCTGCATTTTACATGGATGGGTGTGATGCGGGAGGTGTTGGGAAGGCAAGGAGAGGTGGGACTGACTGGGAGCTTGTGTCTGTGTGGGCCGAAATGGAAGGTCAGATATTAACATGTTATGGAGGGAGAACATACGGCTCCCTTTGGCTTCCGCGGGGCCAGGATTGCCGCCTGTGAATCAAGAATTCCTAGGTCCTCAGGCACTCCTCAAGGGACTGGTGTCACTAATGCCCCGGATGGACAGACACGTTTTCCCTCTAATTCCCCCAAGGAGCTGTTGAGGCGTCTTGTAGCCTCTTCTCAAAGGTGATCACCCATGTGGAGCATGCACTGCCAAGGAACTGCAGGAAACTCTGCTTAACAAATACTTCCACATCCCCTGTACTAAATCGTTGCTCATCTACCGGGAAGTGACTCGGTAACGCGGTCTCCCTGCAGCTTGTGGTGGGAAAGGGTGTGTCTGACTGTTCCCAGGGGGTTAACTCGCCCTTCCCATCAGCAGAGCACTGGAAACGGACCCCATTCTGTGTAACAAAGGGGGAGTTAAGAGCTCTCAGTGACAGGCCTTCAGCTTCCCCCAGTCCAGCCTGAAGCAGCCCAGGGTTGTTGTTGTTGTTGGAGGGAAGGGGTTGGCCAGGGGTCTCTATTGCTGAGCCTCTGCAAAACTGGTTTCTTTAAGGGGTGTAAAACTGACACCTCACCCAGAAATCACGGCTCACTTCTGAAATGCTGGGCCCTGGTGTAACTCCCCTTCCTCCAGAGCCATTTCTTACTCTCCCGTCTGGACAGAAACCCCTTCACAAGTGACAACATTTTACTGCAGGTGATTCCGGCATTTCTAAAGCTGCCTTTTCAGTTTCTCCAGCACTGACACGTCACCAGGCATCTCTCTCGTGACTGATTAATGTGCTTGCACATCTTGCCAGATGAGATGCTGTGTCATGCTCCAGGAATCCCACTCCAAACCCTGCTCCTACAAGTGCTTTGTCCTTTCGACTGGGCTTCTGGGATTTAAATATCTCAGTCCTGCTTTTCTATTTCTTTCTCCGATATTTGCTTTACAAATAAATCTGGTTCCATGTTTTGTCTGAACAAAGTGTCCACCTTACATGGTGTCTTGAGAATAAAGCCCTAAAGCATTCCTGGGCCAGAAATCTGTAACGTATAGTATAATCAGGCCCCTATGGTTTCCTTTGTTACATACCACTTATGCACACATTACATTGTTCTTCTTTAAATGAACCTTGCACAGGTATAGTGGGAATGTCGGATACTTTCTCCTTTAGCTATTGTGCTCTATAGGGAAATGATGCATTTGTATTTCCACTAAACCAATCCAGAGCTACACATGGAACTTACACTTCCCCATTTCAAGGGATTTACAGACAACTCACAGTTTCAAAAGTTAGAATTTGTCTCCTGCTTAGATGAATTGTGACCAGGCTAAGGTAAGAGTGTCGTCTGAGCCGTAATCAACTCGTTCTCTGAGATGCTGTTTTGGAGAGTTTGTCTCGGCTGCACGGTGGAGACTGGATAGTAGAATGCTAAGGCTGACTTGCTCCTGGTGCTTAGAATCATGGGTGTTTACGGACCAACTCAAGAAGAATTAATATTTGGTCCAGCTTAGTCTTGCAAGTGCTTGAAGTTCGTTCCAAGTGGCAAAAGAGTTTAGAGAAGAGACGAAAGCACAGACCCCGCAATGCATGCCAGTGATGGTGGAAGTATTCTGCCACGTTCAGCAAACTGTCTCTTTCCCAGGCAAGCACCCAGGGGCCGGACCCCAGGGTCAAGGAAGCTCAGGAGAGTTTAGCTGGCAACAGGAGCAGACTTTCAGCTTCCCACCAGTGCAGAGGCAGGAGGGAGAAAGAAGGACAATCTGCCTGAAGGCTCGCGCCAGGCGAGCGAGCCAGTATAGCACGGCATGGGAGGAAAGATGGCCTGTTGGATGCTGGCTAAAGTGTGAAGACTGGGCTCTCTTCCCAGCTTTGTCACCAGCTGCCTGTGTGACCTTAGGGAAGTCACCTCATCTTTCTGTGCCTCAGTTTCCTATCCCCATCATAACGCCGTCCCACTTCACACGGAAGCAATGAGGGTAAAACTATGACATTCTGGTACTATAGCACTGGAGGCCATAGAGAGAACCATGGACTTTACTGGAGTGCCACTGATTTATTTGGACTGTAAGAATAAAGAAGACATTTTCATACAGCTGTAGGTGCTGTGACACCCCACTAATTGTACAAAAACTCCCCACCAGCTTTACAGTAGTTTTTCACAAATAAACTCTGCCAGACGCCTTCCGAAAGACTCCTTTCCGCCTCCATTACCCTGGGAGCAGCGGAGGATCTGTCTAGGTGGGTGTGCTCAGGAAGACTGGATACATGGGTAGATCGTTCCCAAAGGTTGCTGTGCAGAAGGAATCAGCAGGTTTTTTTCACCCTTGTGGAAGCACTGGGGGGCGGGGGGAGATGAGTCAGCTGCTTCCCTGGATCCAGCCTGCCCCACAGAAAGTCTTCCTCGCATGGGGAGGGGACGGAGACTGGAGACACACTCATTGCCCCTCCTGGCCTTCACTTGCAGACAGAAAAAAGCCCTTTGCTGTGGACTTGTTCATTGATGATGGGCAGGGTGACCAGATGTCCCGATTTTACAGGGACAGGCCTGATTTTGGGGTCATAGGCGCCTATTGCCTCCCACCCTGTCCCTATTTCTCACATGATGTCTGGTCACTCTATTGATGGGTCCCTGGGTAGGGATGTGCAGGGAAGGCCCATCAGCATGGCTCCCAGGGGGTTATACTGTGGGGACGCAGGGGAGTTGTCCTTGGGGCTGAAGATGGTGATCCATGGGGATGGAGACCCAGCCATGTCCCATCACAGGAACAACCCAGGAGCCTTCCAGCAAGATGCTTTGCCTGGTACCTGACAGCAAGTCTCCGCAATGCCAGTGGAAACCCAATTCGCTCTCCTTTTGTACAAGAGCAGCCCAGACTTGGGAGCAGCTTTGATACCACGTCTGTGCTGAAATTCAATTCAAGCAGAGGTAGCACAGTAAAGGCAATATCTGGGAACAGGAGTTTATAAACTCTTGCCTTGAATGGCTGATATTTTACAGAACTGACTGTGTTTACTAGACAAAGGTTGGGAAACAAGACTCCAGGACAGATGGGCAAAGATGAAGTGTTAAAAGCAAACAGGAAAAGAGATTTCAGAGTCCTGTTCTTTGCTATATTCCTTTAAGAAATACAGGAGCAGGAACTGAGGAAAATACTGAATAAAGATATGAAAATAATACTAAGAAAAAAACTGAATAAAGATATGAAGAGAACTCAGCAATTCACCATAAAAGAACAGGTCTAGGTTGTTGCTCTGAGATATTTTCTGCCTCCTGTGAAATACGCCATAGTATTTTATAATAAATGTGTTGTAAAACACCTGACAACTCCATTATATTATAAACAAAGAGAATAGCTGGTGGTAATTCTACTGTGTTATCTGGAGATAACATGGTAAATAACTTGCATTGGTGTTATATCCATCCACTTGCCAAATTTCTACAAAGATGTATTCAGTGCAGGAAAGCGCAGTCAGTCTAGCTGACAATATGTGATAAAGGAAAACAAGTTGTAGGTGATAGCATTTGTTGGCGTAAGTCGGAGAAAGGCTCTGTGTGTGCCTGGGGGAGGGGATATTTTCGGTTTGTCCCCATTCACTTTTAGGATGGACTGTGTTGTTGGATACATGCCCTTTGGTCTGTGGGATATGGGACTGGGCATTGGATTTAAAAAATTCTTACAAGTGAGGTTAATTAACCATAGGAACAATGTCGAATTTGGAATCTCTCCTGCATACGAGATCTGCTCAGTGCTGGAACGGGGAGGGGGATGGGTAAGCCGGCTGGCAGGAGGGACTAGTTCTGGCTTCCTGAGTCTGTGGACTGGTCAGCTCTGGTCCTGGCATTCGTTACAGGAGCCTAGAAGCACTACTTTGTGCCGGACAAGGGATGGTGGAGAGGTGCTCCAGCCGTTTCCTGCCAAGCCCACGGGCTGGGGTGGAGATGGAGGCTGGGCATAGGAGCCTGCTCTGAGAGCTTTATGCTATTGGAGAGTCGACCATCCTGGGGAAATGAGTGAGACTCTATGTCCTTTCTGCGTCCTGCTTGGAGCAAGAGAGACAATTGTACTGAGAATACGGCCCTTTGAAAAGAGACTGGAACTGTTTCCGAAGGACACAATCTAGCTCAATCACCAGATATGGGCCTGAGTGAGGAACCCCTCAGGGTTGTTCTCTGGAACTCTGTCATGAGGGTCAGACAAGACAGTCAGAATGGTCCTTTCTGGTGTTAAATCTATGGGGCTTGGTCACCCCTTCCCAGGCCATTACCTCCCGTCACCCCCCTCCAACAACCTGCTTTTCTCTCTCGTCTCCACCGGTGGTATTCCCCTTTTCCTCTCCATTCACCAAGGGGAGGGAGGAGGTGAAGCGTATGTGTGTGTGTTCCTGTGAATAATATTCACAAGTGACTGGAACTTATTCCTATCAGGCAGAAAAGATTAAAGACTCTATAGCCACTCTCCATGATTTCCTCCTTTCTTCGGTGCTTTCCTCCAGTAGCATTTCTTATTCTTTTTGGTAATTAAAACAGGTTGCTTTGGCACCCCTGTGCATTACTGATTGACTCTTAGACTCTTAATAATTCAGATAGGCCCAGAGTATCCAAATACACTCCCCGTGGACCCAGGAGAAGAAATCTGATCTTGAAGATTTTCTTACCTGCTGCTCCTGGGGACTGAGAGATCTCGGCTTCTCTATTCCAAAAGGTACTGACCCAATAGGGAGTTTGTTCTTTTACAGGCCAGGAAGGATACAGAGGAGAAAAAATTAATGAATTGAGAAATAGTAAGAAATGATTTTGCCTGAACCAGAGCAGCTGAAAGAGGTGAACACAAGCCAGCTTGGAGGGATGGCTTAGCGAGGAGAACCAGAAGTTTGAAGTTGGGCTCAGCGAGTAGTGATTAATGGCTCCATGTCTAGTTGACAGCTGGTATCGAGCGGAGTGCCCGGGGTTCGGTCCTGAGGCTGGTTTTGTTCAATATCTTTATCAATGATCTGGAGGATGGTGTGGACTGCACCCTCAGCAAGTTTGCAGATGACACTAAACTGGGAGGAGTGGTAGATACACTGGAGGATAAGGATAGGGTCCAAAGTGACCTAAACAACTTAGAGGATTGGGCCAAAATAAATCTGATGAGATTCAACAAGGAGAAGTGCAGAGTCCTGCACTTAGGACGGAAGAATCCCATGCACTGCTACACACTAGGGACCGAATGGCTAGGCAGCAGTTCTGCAGAAAAGGACCTAGGGGTTACAGTGGATGAGAAGCTGGATATGAGTCAACAGTGTGCTCTTGTTGCCAAGAAGATTAATGGCATTTGAGGCTGTATAAGTAGGGACATTGCCAGCAGATCGAGGGACGTGATTATTCCCCTCTATTTGACATTGGTGAGGCCTCACCTGGAGTACAGTTTTGGTCCTCCCACTACAAGAAGGATGTGGAAAAATTGGAAAGAGTCCAGAGAAGGGCAACAAAAATGGTTAGGGATCTGAAGCGCATGACTTATGAGGAGAGGCTGAGGGAACTGGGATTGTTTAGTCTATAGAAGAGAAGACTGAGGGGGTGTGTGGCAGGGCTGGGGTAAAAACACCAGCATTGCCCTGCCACTTCAGGCTAAAGCCTGCTTGTAAGAGTCAAGGCTAAAGGCAGAGACTAGTACAGCCCAGCTGGGAGCCCTAACGAGGGCTACCCGGCAGTAGGTAGCTGGAGCAAGTGGCTACAGCTGGGGCTGGGAGCTGTGAGGGCTTGAAAAGCCTCGGGCTCCAGTTAGCTGGGAGGCAGGCTAGGAAGGAGGCAGGGGGGTGCTCTGTCTCCAAACCTGAGGGCCAGAGAGCCTCAAGAGCCAAAGGCTGGGAGCCAGGGGGGTGAAGGTAACCACGTGGGGGTCTTGGGGTGCACTTGTTGAAGGTGATAAACCTGCACTGTAAATAAAGGACACTGGGAAACCACCGGAAAAGGTGTGGACAGTGACTTTGTTGGGGGCACCAGGCTGTGAGACGCAGGAGGACACAAGCCAGAGGAGGGGACCCTGTGACAGGGGGATTTGATAGCTGCTTTCAACTACCTGAAAGGGGGTTCCAAAGAGGATGGATCTAGACTGTTCTCAGTGGTACCAGATGACAGAACAAGGAGAAATGGTCTCAAGTTGCAGTTGGGAAGGTTTAAATTGGATATTAGGAAAAACTTTTTCACTAGGAGGGTGGTGAAGCACTGTAATGGGTTCCCTAGCGAGGTGGGGGAATCTCCTTCCTTAGAGATTTTTAAGGTTAGGCTTGACAAAGCCCTGGCTGGGATGATTTAGTTGGGGATTGGTCCTGCTTCAAGCAGGGGGTTGGACTAGATACCTCCTGAGGTCCGTTCCAATCCTGTTATTCTGTGTTTCTATTATTCAACAGAGGATGTTGTGAAGTCCAAGACTATAACAGGGTTCAAAAAAAAAAAGTTATTGGAGGACAGGTCCATCAATGGCTATTAGTTGGGGTGGGCAGGAATGGTGTCACTAGCCTCTGTTTGCCAGAAGCTGGGAATGGGCGACGGGGGATGGATCACTTGATGATTACCTGTTCTGTACATTCCTCCGGGGCACCTGGCATTGGCTGCTGTTGCAAGACAGGATACTGGGCTAAATGGACCTTGGTTTGACCCAGTATAGCTGCTCTTATGCAGACTACAGTATTTGAGTTGGTGGTCTGTATATCTGAGCTGGCAGGCTCTTTCTGGGCCAGGCTTAGTTTATGATTGTCAAGATGTCTAGCGTAGTTCACAAATGTGTGTGCCAACTCGCTGGCATACTGCTACGAGCCATGGCACAAACCATAAAATGGGTATAGATGTCACCAACCAGTATCAGGTGTGGACTCTTCAGGCATTTACATGGAGCCTTTACATGGAGTCACAGCCAGTCCCCTTGGGCACTCCAGTCTATCTTGGCATCCCGACAAGCCTAGCCTTATGATCGATGGAAATCACAACAATATTCAGGTTACTTTCAGTCCCAAAGAAGCAGTCACTGACCTCAGGTCAAGTGAACCCCCCTAGATCTCACACCACACACAACACCTGTAACCAATCCTTTAATAAGAACATAAGAACATAAGAACGGCCATACTGGGTCAGACCAAAGGTCCATCTAGCCCAGCATCCTGTCTACTGACAGTGGCCAATGCCAGGTGCCCCGGAGTGAGTGAACCTAACAGGTATGATCGAGCGATCTCTCTCCTGCCATCCATCACCCCCCTCTGACAGACAGAGGCTAGGGACACCATTCATTACCCATCCCGGCTAATAGCCATTTATGGACTTAGCCTCCATGAATTTATCCAGCTCTCTTTTAAACCCTATTATAGTCCTAGCCTTCACAGCCTCCTCAGGTAAGGAGTTCCACAGGTTGACTGTGCGCTGTGTGAAGAAGAACTTCCTTTTATTTGTTTTAAACCTGCTGCATGCCAATTTCATTGAGTGGCCCCTTGTTCTTCTATTTTGGGAACAAGTAAATAACTTTTCCTTATCTACTTCCTCCACACCACTCATAATTTTATATACCTCTATCATATCCCCCCTTAGTCTCCTCTTTTCCAAGCTAAAAAGTCCTAGCCTCTTTAATCTCTCTTCATATGGGACCCGTTCCAAACCCCTAATCATTTTAGTTGCCCTTCTCTGAACCTTTTCTAGTGCCAGTATATCCTTTTTGAGATGAGGAGACCACATTTGTACGCAGTATTCTAGATGTGGGCGCACCATGGATTTGTATAAGGGCAATAAGATATTCTCCGACTTATTCTCTATCCCTTTTTTAATGATTCCTAACATCCTGTTTGCTTTTTTGACGGCCGCTGCACACTGCGTGGATGCCTTCGGAGAACTATCCACAATGACTCCCAGGTCTTTTTCCTGATTGGTTGTAGCTAAATTAGCCCCCATCATATTGTATGTATAGTTGGGGTTATTTTTTCCAATGTGCATTACTTTACATTTATCCACATTAAATTTCATTTGCCATTTTGTTGCCCAATCACTTAGTTTAGTGAGATCTTTTTGAAGTTCTTCACAGTCTGCTTTGGTCCTTACTACTTTGAGCAGTTTAGTATCATCTGCAAACTTTGCCACATCACTGTTTACCCCTTCCTCCAAATCATTTATAAATAAGTTGAATAGGATCGGTCCCAGGACTGACCCTTGGGGAACACCACTAGTTACCCCTCTCCATTCTGAAAAAGTTCCATTTATTCCTACCCTTTGTTCCCTGTCTTTTAACCAGTTTTCAATCCATGAGAAGATCTTCCCTCTTATCCCATGGCAGCTTAATTTACGCAAGAGCCTTTGGTGAGGGACCTTGTCAAAGGCTTTCTGGAAATCTAAGTACACTATGTCCACCGGATCCCCCTTGTCCACATGTTTGTTGACCCCTTCAAAGAACTCTAATAGATTAGTAAGACACGATTTCCCTTTGCAGAAACCATGTTGACTTTTGCCCAACAATTTATGCTCTTCTATGTGTCTGACAATTTTATTCTTTACTATTGTTTCAACTAATTTTCCCGGTACGGACGTTAGACTGACTGGTCTGTAATTGCCAGGATCACCTCTAGAGCCCTTTTTAAATATTGGCGTTACATTAGCTATCTTCCAGTCACTGGGCACAGTAGCCGATTTAAAGGATAGGTTACAAACCTTCGTTAATAGTGCCGCAATTTCACATTTGAGTTCTTTCAGAACTCTTGGGTGAATGCCATCTGGTCCCGGTGACTTGTTACAGTTAAGTTTATCAATGAGTTCCAGAACCTCCTCTACTGATACTTCAATTTGTGACAATACCTCAGATTTGTCACCTACAAAAGACAGCTCAGGTTTAGGAATCTCCCTAACGTCCTCAGCCGTGAAGACTGAAGCAAAGAATTCATAAACTATCTAAACATGTATTAACTGGGAAAAAAAGAAATAAGAGTAATTGATAAGGTTAAAACACACACACGCACAAATGAGTTACAGTCTTAGGTACCAAAAAAGGTAAGAAAAGCTGCTGTAATATGCAAGCTCTAGACGTCTTCTAGGGCTAACCCAGGCCAAAGAGCTGGGGAACTCTTGCTTATACTTAGAAATCTTCACCTCTCAGCGTTACTGTAGCATGGAGATACAGTTCCTTCTTGTCAGGGCTATTTACTCCCTCCCCCCAGGGTTCAAGTTGATGAGATGAGTCCACCTGTGTCTCTTCTTCATGGGCATGGGGGGGGGGAGAGCAATCAACAAAGTCTTTGTTCTTCAATGTTTCACAATGGCTCATTTGCTTTCAATGGGCATCCTTGCGGGCAGGGTCTACCCCCTTCTGTAGGACGGCAGTGTTCCTGCATTAATTAGTGCTCTTTTCCTGGTTGGTGAGTTCCAGTCAGAGGATTAGAATGTAAACCCTTCATACAACCTTCCAATACGGGAACCAGATGGTATAAGTGGGATCACTCCATACAGCAGTTCATGAGCATTACACATAATCTAAATTCACACTAAACCGAAGACCTGTTTGGACACCAGCACCACACAGGGGAGCCAGACGGGTTTCCAGCTGCCTCTTGGTCAGAGTTCAGTGGGCCTTGGCATAAGCCGGTCGGCCAGTGTCCCAGTGGTAGTGAAGCTGAGTGTGCACACGGCGGGAGAGGGTGGGATGGGGTAGACACAGGTGGCTCTAACCCACTTTTCTGACTCTCCTCATTCTTGGAATGGCTGGAAACTAAACCAAGCCCAGGCACAAATTCAAGTTGCCACAAGGATGCAGTCGAAAGACTCCCACTGAGTTCAGGGGTATTGGGCCCCAAAGGGGGATCTTAATGCTTGATAGGCCTGTTTCCTACAGCCCCAAGGTCCAGCCACCCCATGGCAGCTTTGTTCTAAATGCAGCTGCACCTGTTTTTCTGAGACCAACATGCTGAAGCACAAGAGCCTCGGCAGAGCTGGTCTCCATTCCTCACTGTCTGGGTCATTCAAACCCTGAGGGCCCCGCTGCTGGCGCTAGCGCTTCGGAAAGTGAGACAAAAGCAATATGCAGCCGTCTCTCAGGAATTCAGTAAGAGGCAGAGTAAAGGATTTCAATCAAGCTGCCTGTACACTGCACGGATTTCTTTAGGTTTTTTTCTATATAGGAGCATCTGAGAAAATTAATCCAGAATAATGAAAGATGTGAATTTGAAGGGGATTGGTCAAATCCCACGTGGACACTGTTATTCACAATTAGAGAGGCTCTAATTCGGTTTATCTTATTTCACTTTGGAAATGTTAGACACGACAAGGAACGTAGCATCAGCTGGCAGCTGGATCCCCACTGGCCTCCTGCATTTTTGCCTCCCTGAGCAGACTGCAAGGCACCAGCCCTTATGCACCAGCGTAGTCCTGGGTGGCACTGAACCCCAAGCAGCGAGAAATCACGCCTTCAGCGACAGAAATGCAACCAACTCTGGCCTGGAGCATGACAGCTATTGACGCCCTTGGCTGCTCTGGCCAGTGCAAGGGAGAGAACAGTTTTGAGGGGGGGTGATGGAAACAATTCAGCAAAATCAACCTCAATTTGCTAAATGTGTTGGTCTCACCTAAACTGCATTTTCCCCTAAAAGAATTTCAATTATAACATTTCACCTAGCTCTCTACTAGTGACTGAATTCCTCATTCGTTGTCCTGGGAAAATCTAACGCGCAAAGACCCTTATGAACTCTAGGGTGTTTTGGAGTGGAGGGTTTCGATCACCTAAAGCACGTGGATTCGTACCAAGTTCTCGTTTCTTTCAATAGAGATTAGGCTTATTGCTACTCTGAAATCATGGGATTATATTAAAGGTGAACGAAATCTAACTCTCTCTAGCAAAGGCGGACTCAGCTTACCATCCATTCCAAATACCCAGTGAGCGTTACTTCAGGATACAAATGGAATTGCTGACTTACTACTGCAAGGACATTTACAAGACTGACAGACCCAGCACTCCGTCTCTTAGGGCTGGTCTCCACTGGGGGGGGGGGGGGGAAATCGACTGTAGATACGCAATTTCAGCTACATTAATAACGTAGCTGAAATCGATGTCTCTACAGCCGACTTACCTCCCATCCTCATGGTGGTGGCGGTCGGCGGCGCGGTCCCCCGTTGACTCCAGCTTGCGCCTCTTCAGGAGCTGGACTTCCGGAGTCAACAGGGGAGCCGCTGGTGATTGATTTATCGCGTCTTAACGAGACGCGATAAATCGATCACCAAAAGATCGATCCCTGCCAGCTCAAGTGAAGACAAGCCCTTACTCACAGTCACAGATTTGACAAACCAAACCCTTGTCTGTCTGCAACTCGTCCCTGAGCCGATCACAGTGCGAGGTCAGGCCGGGTCATCAGATGTGAGTGGATGAGATTATGTCCACACTGTGCAATAAGACAGGGGGAGCCTGGGTTAACTGACTTTGGCTTACAGGGTTCACACTGGGGGGATGAAAATAGCAGCACAGACATTCCCACTTTGGCTGCAACTCGGGCTCTACATCCACGGAGGAGTTGAGACTCAGAGCCCAGCCTCCAGACCATGATTTGTAGCCCTACAGCACAAGCCTGGGTCAGTGAAGACTTGCTGCTGTGGATTTTTGGTTTGTTTGTTTTGCTGTGCAGACACATCTGGCCGGCAGGGAAAGATCTGTTGAGGGACGCACCCTGGTTCCAGTCTGAGGAGGTGTCCGAATTTCTGGAGGAGCAAAGGGGACAGCACCAAAGGGGTTAACGTTTCTGAAATGTATTGGGAAGCATGGAATAAGCATTGAACTTCTATGTGCTGATCCAAATGGAAACCCTAACACCTTGAAGCTTTCTGCCTCTCTAGTGAGTTGTTGCAGACAGAAGACAGTCCAGGGATGGATTTTTTAAGCAGGGTTTGAAATTTGTTTCCCCACTGTACAGAGTGCCTCCAGCTTTCACTAGTTTGGGAAGTTCTCCATGAGACTTTGTTTGTCTGTTTCTCTCCCCCTCACCCCCCCTTTGGCCATTCATCATCCTACCAGCTCAAAAACACATAAAGCTTCTGTGATTTATACCAGCAATTCCCTTTGATTTCAAGAGTTGTTAGGAAAAAAAATTGAGCTGATCAGCTGCAGGGGAGCCCTTTTGTCAAATTAAACTTAAGGTAGCAATAAAAAAATTAAAGATCAATATATAACAAATGGAAAAACAGAGACGCTGATAGCAATGAATAAAATCTCCAGTTAGGAGATGCAGACTAAGGGAAGCCAAAGGTATCAGTGAAAAAAATAAATCTATGATCAGTGTTGTTAAGGAAAATAAGAAATAATTCTTTAAAAGTATCAGGAAAAATGCCATTCTAGCAATGGTATAGATCCAAGTGTAGACAAAGATGGTAAAATTATCACCTTTGATGCAGAGAATGCAGAAATATTCAAGACAAACACTTCCGTTCTGAACTCAAAAAGAAGCAGGATGATATATTCATACTCTAGAGTAATACTGAAATAGTTGCTATCCCATCCAGAACTATAGAGGATGTTAAACAGCAATTAAGAACATTTAGCATGTGAACATGTGTGGAACCCTATCATTTATATCCAAGAGTAATAAAAGAACCAGCCAAGGAGCTCTCTGAACCACGGATGCTGATTTTTAAGCGATCATTGAGGAAGTTCCATCAGACTGGAAAAATGCTAATGTAGTGCTAGTATTTAAAAGGGGCAAACAGGATGACTTGGGAAACTGTAGGCAAGTTGGCCTAACAATGATCCTGGGTAAAAGCCTGGAAAGGCTAATAAGGGGAAGTAATTGGTAAAGAATTCAAGGCATAATTAATGCCACTCAACATAGGTTTGTGGAAAACAGGCCTTGTCAAACATATTTCAAATGTTTCATATGTTAGTTTTCTATAAGGCATTTGAATTAGCCTCACAGGACATTCTTATAAGAGTTGTCGCTGTACAAACTCAATGCAGTCTGCATGGCATGGATTAAAGACCAGCAAATGGAGAGATCCGGGAACCCAGTGTAGCTTGGGGCTGATTTCCAACTGTGTCAGAGGAGCTCCTGCCATCCTCTCTGCGAGCAGCGGCCTGGGGCCCGTCACCAGCGAAGCAGAGACCCGGTTGGATCCCTGACTGTCCCCACTACTCCTCTCCTCTCGGTGTTTCTGTACAGGCCTGGTGCCGGTCCTGTCGTGGGAACCCGTCTGTGCTCCAGTCCAATAGAATAATAAAGCCAATGAATTAGAATGAGCTCCCAAGAGTTTCTTTAATATCAAATTCAAACAGTGAGTGACAGCCCTGGGTGGGTAGAGATGGCAGGTAGCTGCAGAAGTCCTTCAGCTAATGCAAATCACAACAAAAGAATTCAATGGGGGAGTATGAAAACTGATCATTGCAATGATTAAAGGGAGGGGAAGAGCCTCCTCGTCTACTCATCCCTGGACACAGCCAGCACGTCTGCGGTGGGAAACCGAGCGATCTTACAGCTGGTGTCTTTACTGCTAGATCTTCTGTCCAGACCTGGCAGAGCGGGCAGGGAGTCGTTACCCTCACTCCGTTCACCACAAGCCCCAACAAGATGGCCAGAGAATGAGCTCTCAACCCAGGCACACTCCTGAGCTCTGGAGAATTCCTCCGGCGGTCGGTGGCCCTGCCCGATACTTTGCACTTGCCTGCCTAGTGGTGACTGGCACATCCCAGGTACGCAGCTCAGCAGCCTCCCTCTGGGAGCGATTCGAGACTTGTACCTGCACATCTGGAACGGGTGAATCTCTTCCAATGGGGTGACTCTATTGTGCGGTTTTCGCAGTTCACACCTCTCCCAGCCGCTTCCTTTAACTCTGCCCCCTCCCTCATCCCGCACCCCTTGTCCAGTCCAGGACCCAGCTCTCCAGCGGCCTGGGAGCTCTCTGCACAGGAGCTTTCAGCACCTTTACCAACCCCCCTCCCAGGCTGTCCCAAGCCCCAGACCATTTCCTAGCCTCTGACTCCCTGGGGAAACTCACAGCCGCTCTTCCTGCTTGCCCCATCCTCACCTGTTCTGCACAAAGGGGGTGTCTATAGTGTAACCACTTTGTCATGTGCCCCACCCCCACGGCCAGGCTACCCCAACCCCCAGCCACACCACAACTCTACAACTCCCCCCCTTCAACAGCCACTCACATGATCCACACCCCTCACACACCCACACAGCGCACTCACGTGATCCACACCCCCTCACACACCCACACAGCACACTCACGTGATCCACACCCCCTCACACACCCACGCGGCGCACTCACGTGATCCACACCCCCTCACACACCCACACAGCGCACTCACGTGATCCACACCCCCTCACACACCCACACGGTGCACTCACGTGATCCACACCCCCTCACACACCCACACGGTGCACTCACGTGATCCACACCCCCTCACACACCCACGCGGCGCACTCACGTGATCCACACCCCCTCACACACCCACACAGTGCACTCACGTGATCCACACCCCCTCACACACCCACACAGCGCACTCACGTGATCCACACCCCCTCACACACCCACACAGCGCACTCACGTGATCCACACCCCCTCACACACCCACACGGCGCACTCACGTGATCCACACCCCCTCACACACCCACACGGCGCACTCACGTGATCCACACCCCCTCACACACCCACACGGCGCACTCACGTGATCCACACCCCCTCACACACCCACACGGCGCACTCACGTGATCCACACCCCCTCACACACCCACACGGTGCACTCACGTGATCCACACCCCCTCACACACCCACACGGTGCACTCACGTGATCCACACCCCCTCACACACCCACGCGGCGCACTCACGTGATCCACACCCCCTCACACACCCACGCGGCGCACTCACGTGATCCACACCCCCTCACACACCCACGCGGCACACTCACGTGATCCACACCCCCTCACACACCCACGCGGGGCACTCACGTGATCCACACCCCCTCACGCACCCACGCGGCGCACTCACGTGATCCACACCCCCTCACACACCCACGCGGCGCACTCACGTGATCCACACCCCCTCACGCACCCACACGGCGCACTCACGTGATCCACACCCCCTCACGCACCCACGCGGCGCACTCACGTGATCCACACCCCCTCACGCACCCACGCGGCGCACTCACGTGATCCACACCCCCTCACGCACCCACGCGGCGCACTCACGTGATCCACACCCCCTCACGCACCCACGCGGCGCACTCACGTGATCCACACCCCCTCACGCACCCACGCGGCGCACTCACGTGATCCACACCCCCTCACGCACCCACACGGCGCACTCACGTGATCCACACCCCCTCACACACCCACGCGGCGCACTCACGTGATCCACACCCCCTCACGCACCCACGCGGCGCACTCACGTGATCCACACCCCCTCACGCACCCACGCGGCGCACTCACGTGATCCACACCCCCTCACGCACCCACGCGGCGCACTCACGTGATCCACACCCCCTCACGCACCCACGCGGCGCACTCACGTGATCCACACCCCCTCACGCACCCACGCGGCGCACTCACGTGATCCACACCCCCTCACGCACCCACGCGGCGCACTCACGTGATCCACACCCCCTCACACACCCACGCGGGGCACTCACGTGATCCACACCCCCTCACACACCCACACGGTGCACTCACGTGATCCACACCCCCTCACGCACCCACGCGGTGCACTCACATGATCCACACCCCCTCACACACCCACGCGGCGCACTCACGTGATCCACACCCCCTCACACACCCACGCGGTGCACTCACGTGATCCACACCCCCTCACACACCCACACGGCGCACTCACGTGATCCACACCCCCTCACACACCCACTGGCAACTGGCAAATACATTAAAAAAAATAACCCAGCAGCCGGGTTAAATCCCAGCCAGGTGGAAACCCCACCCGTGCCCACCGCAGGCACCGTTCCTGCCAGCACTGTTGTGAGGCCTATGCACTCCCATCAGCCTTGGGGACAACAGCTCCCAGAATTCCCTGCTTTGTGGCTATGCTGGGCCCGAAGCCTGTGTTAACGGGTCAGCTTACCCTGTCCCCATACCCCCAACCTACCTCCCCAGGATCTTCCTAGCTTGTCATTGTCAAGAACCAGCAAGAAGAGTCTTCCTCCCTCCCTCCTCCCCCCTGAACCCCTCTCCCTATCCCGCCATTCTCACACACCCCAAAGTCTGTCCTCTGCTGTCTCCACCCCACCAGCCTCTCATGGTGAAAAACGCCCCTGCTTCCTCCCCTCCCCCTAAGAAGAGACATCTGGTGACTTCCCCCGTGTCAACGTTGATTGTCAAGCAGCGGGCGGTGGTATCCGGTGGGAACGGCCATCTGCATCTCAAGACTTCACGTGGTTCTCACCTCTGCGGAGACAGCGAGCCCAGGACGCTGAAACAGCTGCATTCTGATCGTTTTCATCCCCCTCGCTTTGCGCTCAGTCCGTTTATGGCTGTCAGCTCCCTGCGTAAAGCCCAGAAGACTTCACATGTTTAAACTCCCGGGGTTCTGAACCACCCTATAAATAGTTTGTCTGTGTTGCAATAACTCTTGTCAGAAGATTTGCTTATTTCTCTGTGTTCCCTGTCTGACAGGAGGACTTTTGTTACATTTATCTTGGCTACCTCAGTGCATCTTTCAGCCCCGCTCACCAGTTATTCCTCCAGCATCAGCAGAATGTGTGTGGAAGTAGCACGGTTTTATCTACTGGGGCTGCTGTCTTGTTCTAGGGAAGGTTGGGAGACTGTGTTCCCCTGCATCTACTGCAGCAGAAAGGACAGCTCTTAGCAATACTGAGCTGATTATCGGCCATCTGCTCCAGCTGCCATGCTCAGCTAAAGCAGGAGACTGAGTTCCACCTGGAAAGGGAAGCAGACCACTCTGGATCAGAGCGCACGTGAACACTAAGGGGTTAATTAGAATCTCATTCCGTTTCTCTAGCAGTCCGATTACCCACTGTTCGTTGGGTGAACTAGAGCTGGGCTTTGCAGAAGCAGCCACGTTTCCACTGCGATAGATTTCAGACAGTCGTGCGAGTGGCCCCAGGGGGCAGAGAGCAGGAGAGGGGAGACCGCACCATTAAGCTGATTTAATTCCTGCTCTTGATTAATTTCCAAGATGCAGGAAGCCATTTTTGCAGCTGCGTGTGCCAGTGGAAAACCTCTGACCGTTTCTCAGGAACAGACACGACAATCTTCACCCAGGCAAAACTGCACTCTTGGCATCGAAAGAAAAGAAAACTCCCACGGAACCACGAGGCTGAAGGAAATTTTGTAACAACTCAGGAGCGCATGATTGTTTCTATCCCCACGGGAGGATAAGTCACATCTTCTAGCCCAAGCTGCTCCGCATTAACCCAGAACAACCCAGCGCTACACATGGGGGAACAGCAGTAGCTAGGGAGCCTTCACTCTCCTGGCATCACCATGCAGGTAACTCTGATGGCCATGTTATTAGTGTGCTACATAAGGACATAACCTTGGTCTTGAGCAAACCATGGGACCCACGGTCTGCCTTCTGACCCCAGCACCATCGCACTGCTCCTTTCAAAGAACTCACTGATGATCCTTCTGGCCCTCCCTCAATCCCACCAGAAATACAACTTGGGATAACCACTCCCTGGACAGGGACTCTGTGTTTGGGGCCCCATTCTTGGTTGACCATTAGGTACTACTGTAGCCGTTCCATTTTCAAAACCACCTACATTTCATTGGCTTTCAGTGGGATGTATGTGCACTGGAAATCTTTCCCTCAACACCTCTGTCATGCTACTCCCCATAACGTGTTGGATAACTTACTTTACTTGGTTGTGTGTGCAGACATTTGCATTAGTCCACACATATTAATCTGTTCGCTCCCCCAACAAGTCTCTTTCTTCCTCACTGCTCTTCTAACAGATTTACACACTTGTACGTTTCACTTATGAGTGAAAAAATCAGAAATTTCAACCTGTTGGATATTTTGATATTTCACCATTTGTTTTTATCCCAGATCAGGACAAAAACCCAGAGTATAAACATGGAATGAAAATTTTCAAAACTTTTGGAGTTGGAAATGTAACTGGAGTGTGTTGAACTGAATCAAACCATTTTGAGTCAGTCTGATTTCACCAGCATCTGCCTCAGGTGCACATTATAATTCTGGTGTTTCATGCCCTCATTCAGCCCACAGACCAGCCAGGAAGCCTGCCTTATATCTCCCATAATATACCATGTGGCTTGATCAGAGTGAAACCGCAGTGCATAACGGGAGATTTAATCTGACCAAAGACCTGAGCCCATAGGAGGTATTGTATTTGGAAGATTAGTCCTTGCTGCACCGTGACAGATTGATATTCCAAAGATCATGCGGAGGCCACTAAGTTATACCTTTCCTAGAGATAATCCTTCAGTCAGAGCATCCTGTGACACGCTGGTGGAAGAAACACCGTTGGATGAACTAGAGATTTCCACAGCTAGATGTATGAGTTGCTACAGCTTGAACTAAACAGCCAAGACTGGTTATCCAGGACTGGAACAACTCATATCCCCTTTGGATCAGCACAGAGAGAGACCTTTGCGGCACACTCAGTAAAGGGATTGATGCCATACACCTCTAGTAGATTGGAGAGGCATGAGTTCCCTTTTCAAAAACCATGTTGACTCTTCCCCAACAAATTATGTTCATATATTTGTCCGACCATTTTGTTCTTTACTATAGTTTCAATCAGTTTGCCTGGTACTGAGATCAGGTTTACCAGCCTGTAATTGCCAGGATCACCTCTGGAGTCCTTTTAAAAAATTGGCATCACAATAGCTATCCTCCAGTCATCAGGTACAGAAGCTGATTTAAATGATAGGTTACAGACTACAGTTAGTAGTCCTGTAATTCCACATTTGAGTTCCCTCAGCACTCTTGAGTGATACCGTCTGGTCCTGGTTATTCATTATTCTTTAGTTTATCAATTTCTTCCAAAACCTCCTCAAAGGACACCTCAGTCTGGGACAGTTCCTCAGATTTGTCACCTATAAAGAATTGTTCAGTTTTGGGAATCTCTCTCATATCCTCAACCAGGAAGACCAAGGCAAAGAATTCATTTAGCTTTTCTGCAATGGCCTTAACATCCGTGAGTGCTCCTTCAACATCTTGGCCATCCAGTGGCCCCACTGGTTGTTTAGCAGGCTGCCTGCTTCTGACGTACTTCATAGATATATATATTTTGCTTTTACTTTGAGTCTTTCGCTAGCTCTTCAAATTCTTTTTTGGCCTTCCTAATTATATTTTTACACTTCATTTGCCAGTGTTTATGCTCCTTTCTATTTCCTTCACTAGGATTTATCTTCCACTTTTTAAAGGATGCCATTTTGCCTCTCACTGCTTCTTTTACTTTGTTGTTTCACCACGGTGGCTCTTTTTTGGGGTTCTTTTGATATGTTTTTAATTTGCGGGATACAATTAAGTTGAGCCTCTATTATGGTGTCTTACCATGTAGCTTACAGAGATTTCACTTTTGGCACTGTACCCTTTAATTTCTGTTTAACTAATCTCCTCATTTTTGTGTAGTTTCTGAAATTAAATGTTAGATGGGATGCTCTGGTGTTTTTCCTGCCACAGGGATGTTAAATTTAAGTTTGTTATGGTCACAATTAGCAAGCGGTCCAGTTATATTCACCTCCTTGACCTGATTCTGTGGTGCACTTAGAACTAAATCAAGAATTGTCTCCCCTCTTGTGGGTTCCAGGACTAGCTGCTCCAAGACGCAGTCATTTAAGGTGTCAAGAAACTTTATCTCTGCATCCCATCCTGAGGTGACGTGTCCCCAGTCAATGTGGGGACAGTTGAAATCCCCCATTATTATTGATTTATTTTTTTATTTTAATAGCCTCTGTAATCTCTCTGGGTTTTTCACAGTCACTATCACCATCCTGGTCAGGTGGTCGGTCATATATGTCCTTACTGCTCTATTCTTGTTACTTGAGGATGGAATTACCATCCACAGAGATTCTGTGGCACAGTTTGGTTTATTTAAGATTTTTACTTCATTTTCTTTCACATATGGTGGCACTACCCCACCTGCACAACCTGTTTTGTTCTTCCTATGGATTTTGTACCCTGGTATTATTGTGTTCCAGTGATTATCCTCATTCCACCACGTTTCTGTGATGCCTATTCCATCAATATCCTCATTTAATACAAGACACTCCAGTTCACCCATTTTATTATTTAGACTTCTAGTATTGGTATATAAGCACTTTTAAAACTTGTCACTTTTTTGCTGTCTGCCATTCCATGATGTAATTGTTCATGTCACTTTTTTGCATCAGATCCTACCGGTATTTTATCATCTTCCTTCCTCTCCTCCTTAGTGGGACATAGAGAATCTCTATTAATAGATCCCGCCAAGGGATGTCTCTGTCCGAATCACATGCTCCTCCGCACCCATCGGCTTTCCCCCAGCCCTTAGTTTAAAAACTGCTCAATAACCTTTTAAACTTTAAGTGCCAGCAATCTGGTTCCATTTAGGTTTAGGTGGAGCCCATCCTTCCTATATAGGCTCCCCCTTTCCAAAAAGTTTCCCCTGTGTCTAATAAATCGAAATCCCTGCTCCCTACACCATCGTCTCCTTTACCCATTGAGACCCTGCAGTTCTGCCTGTCTAACTGGCCCTGTGGGTGGAACTGGAAGCATTTCAGAGAATACTACCATGGAGGTCCTGGACTTCAATCTCTTACCTAACACCCAAAATTTGGCTGCCAGGACCTCTCCCTCATCGCTGGTACCTACATGTACGACAACCACCGGCTCCTCTCCAGCACTACACATAAGTCTGTCTAGATGTCTTCAGAGATCCACAACCTTGGTTCCAGGCAGGTGTTGTAGACACCTGTTCATCAAAATCTATCCAATACTTTCATAGAGGTCTCCTAATGGCTATCAGATGGGAAAGACTCTGAGCCACTAGCAATCTGAACCCTGGGGTGAGAAGTTCCATGTCCCATTGTCAGTCCCCATAAACTTTCAGCCACTGCAAATCCCGGGATGAAAAGAAGCAGACCGGAAAGTGGAGACCAGAACATTTGTTAACCTGAGATTTGTGAGTGAATCAAAACCTGCTTATGTTGCCTGCGGCTGCACAACTAAACCATGAAAAACAAGCTTTATTTTCAATCAGATGACTGAAGTTTAAAAGACTAAGGAGTTTAAACACTTGGAAAACTCATTACAGGAAACTTCCATTAAACCCTGGGATAACGAGCCTGATTTACTGCTTGAAGAGAGCTCTTTTTTTAAAAAAAAGATATACCGCTGAAATAGGAAGGGTCTCAGTATCTGAAACAATTATGAGAGTGAAATGCAGCATTAGGCATTCTGCACTGCACTCCTCTACAGCACATTTCAACGCATCTAACTAAGCAAAATGTCATTACACCCGAGTGTTTAATAAAGAGGAGGTTATAGGACTCAATTAAGCATGCTCCGGGAGTCTAGTCTATCTCTGGAGGACACATTTCCTATGTTTCTTTTACACAAAAAGCAAAACAGCTCTTTTTTGTCCAGTCTTGATTTTGATTATTTCAGAGCAGGTAACAAGATGAGAAAAGGAAGGACACGTGAGAAAGAGCAGAGAGGTTCACGCCATGGCATCCTGCTTCTGACCATTAGACAACATGGCTGCTGCAGCACAGTTTCCTCTGCAGCAGGCCAGGAGACGCCTCAGTATTTAAAGATGGTACAGAAAACAGGATGATAAAAACTCCATCCAGCTGCATAGCTTCATGCATCACCACATGCACACCACAGGTGTCTTGACAAAATAGTTTTGTTTATTACTTACATTGCAGCACATTGTCGCTTCTCTGTGTAAGCCCCCATAGTCTGTTATGAAAGAGCTATAGAATGACTCTTAACTTCAAGTCTCTTGACACAGGAACGTATCACTCTTTTTTGTATTTACTACCTCAATCCCTAGTAGTGTACGGCTGATTGTAAGAACGACACCACTTGACTACAATCATTTCAACGGTACCATTGTTAAGGTGTGCTTCAGTTCACTTACCACTCATATACACTCACACAACCAACTACATCTGGCTGGAAACATTTTACAATTGCTGTTCAATCACTTTTCAAACTCAATAATTAATTTCCTCCATTAGCACTCTGAGAACATTAAACAAGTCGAATGTGCATTTTGCCTCATTAAAAGTCAATGGGAGTTAAAGGGCTCAAGGCCTGGGTTCCTTATTACTGTACTTTATTTTGGTAAATATATGATATTATTGCAGTATGATTTACTGAGTGCCTTAAAACTAAACTTAACATTTATTAGTATAGATTTAACATTTAATCTTAATTATGACTGTCATTTTTCAGTGTTTTTCAGGTTACAGTATGGTAGATTTTTCTAGGTTAAATACATTATACGAATTAAATATGAATTAAGATGTATCATTTGGATTGGTAAATTTGCTTCCTGTAGCATGATTTATTTAGCAATTTAATACCAACAGTGTAAACGTGGTTGAAATGGATGTAACATAATTTGCAGATTTTTGTAACCAATCTGGGTGTTTAAAATATTAGATAAAAGCAAGAGATCAAGCAGAGACACTTGGTTAACACATTGTATGCTCCAACAAGAAAGAGTGACATTGTTACAGTGAATCATAACCTGCAAAATTTCATGATGATTTCATGGCATTTATCTTTAAAGAATATTAGTGAACATGGTTACAGATATCATAGCTTCATCAATTTACATGCCAAACACGTCTTCGCTTGGAAGGGAAAATCCTGTTAATTTAGCAGAATTTTAGAACCTGTGACTTCTACAAAAAAAGGTTTATTGAAATTTTAATGCAATATGTTCCAATAGCATGAAAAGTATCCATGCATTAGGCATTTTGCAAAGCACTGCTAAGATTACATATTGTGTACTGGATCCTTTCTTGCCACATGGGCAAGAAACAGAAGAGTTGGACAAGGTAGAGAGGACCTTTAAGCTGATGGCCTTCCATAAGGGCCAGTTCTGTGTGCAATAATTAGGAAAAGTCATAACTAGAAAAGCGGCACATACAGAAGAGGATCTAACCAATCATACTTTCTATTGCCATCACATTGGCTAAACCAGCTTTAGAACAATCCAAAGGTTGAGTGCCACTGTTGTAAGACAGGCCCAGGGTATGTGAGTCCTCCCATTGAGTTCAGTGGATCTAGTCAAGGGGATAACTCATGACTGTAAGTGAATTCAGGAGCAGGACTGGGACTGAGATGATGACCCTGCACCCTCTCCTGCTCTTCCTCCTCCTGTAGTTCCCTACAGTCAGTAAATGAACCTTTCCTCTCCCAGTTTTGGTCTGTTTCTTTAAAACCTATCCGAATGTTGACCCCTTTTTAGGTGCTGGGTGTTTTGGGTCTGCTAGACAGGCCCTAATGCCAAGATGAAGAATGCTTCCACGTGGAGCAGCTGGAGGTTTCTTTTTCTGTTTGGTTGGGGTTTTAAGCTCAGTAAGTCGAAGTCCTGAAAGTGAAGTCAGTTACCACCAGCGAACAGTGGGCAGAGCGTTGTGGGGTATCCATAGCCACTCGGACTCACTGAATTCCAGACCAAATTTGTTCAATTTTCAAGACAAATCACAATTTTTCTCTCAATGACAAAGCAGCAAATGTCAGCAGGGATCCAAAGATTTGGCCGCGTGCTTCCTGTGTCCTGCATGACTGACAGAGGATTCTGCAAACAGAAGTTGGCTAGCAATTGTTTTGATTATGTGCAAGATAGAATCCAGCTCACTGTTCCATAGCTGTGCTGGTCCTTCCCATTGCTAGTGATAGTAAAATCATGTCTTTGCCAGTGCAGCAGATGTGACTCACCAGCTTGCTTACTGGTAGGAATGGAAGAAGGAGGAGTGGGGGCGAGGTGGTGTTGAATAGCAGGACTGCTTGTTGCATGTTGACCCCTTTCATTGTTGTACTATTCTGTCCGAAATGTGTTTTGATGGAAGCACCGCGTGAGCAAGCGGTAACATGCTTTTCTCACGTTTGGCTGATAAATCAGAAATGGAAATAATTCAGCAAAACAATGGGCTTTTCCAACTCCCACTGGCGTCAGTCGGGACTTTGAGTAGTCTGTTCCTATACCATCCTCATCACCGCAGTATCTGAGAGCCTTCCAGTCATGCATTAAAAAAACCCACTAACGTCTGTCACACGTGGAACGTTCTTTCTCTCCTCATCTCCCCAGGACAAGTCTGTGTGTGTGCAGTGGAGTGTTTTGTTTGCAGGTTTATATGCACACATTGCTTTGAGTTATCAGAGGAGGCAGGCCAAGGAAGTGTGCCTTGTACTAGGAGTGGAAGGCGGTGAGGTCTGTGATGGTCCTTAGTTCCTGGGGGAGTTCTCTCACCTTGCCTGCGCAGTCTGACCCTTGAGAGGCCCTTTTCTAGGCCAATGAGTGCGCCCCTTGTGCCTACACTTCTCTCTGGGGTGGGATCCCATGATCAGCTGGGCTTGGACCCTGCCAGAATCATTTGTCAGGAACCTGGGGCCAGGAGCAGCCTGCAGGGACACGGAAGCAGTTTGTCCAAAACAGAATTTGATCGTAGAGAAGTGGATTTAAAAGAACAACGTCATGCATGGCCGCTTTCTGGCCTGTGCCTTCCATCCCCTCCAGCCCCCAGGTAGGCATGGCTCTGAACTTCATTCTCCACTTCTCTCTGGACACCAAGTTACAGCTTGCCCGCAGACACTGTGTGTTAGCCCCTAGCTGGCCACCGCCCCACTTTATTGCCAGTGGCTCTTTCTTTGGCCCCTGAGGGAAAGAGAAAAACATGTCACCAGGAATGGCGCCAGCAAAATTATTTCTTCCCAAATGGGTGGCTCAGCCCCTTTTGTCTTGACTCCTTGGAAGTTGGGAACCAGAGAGGCTCTTATCTGGGTCACGGATTTATCCTTAACAACCTCCTGGCTAGCCTCCTTTAGCCGGACTACATGCATTCAGGCAAGGGACAATGCCAAACTCACCAGGGAACCAGGATCCTACAGAACAGACATTTCCCCCGATTGGTCACAAATTTGGGCTATATTCTTGGACTGAAGGGAGCCGAACTTTACCCTTGTGGTCAAACGGGACCTTGTGCCTGAGCACAGAACCATTTGGTCCACAGTCAAACAAAACATGTCATTGTCCCTAGACAAAACTGTGCAATACCAGCGACAAATTGAAGGTCTTCACGGATTGAGACACTCATATTGGACCTGTACAGAACATCTTTCAATCTGCAGGAACCCAAAACACTTTGAAAGCCTAGTCCAAAAGGTGCTTTCTTCCCTCAGCCTTTCGTGGGAATTCAGCAGAGGCTTTGTCTACTTAAGACTGCAGAACTTGTCCCTAAATACACTCAGTGCCCCTAAATACATTCAGTAACCTCTCAGAAGGAGGTTAACAACAACTGGTCTCATCCCAACTGTTGGGAAAGACGGCACTTTGGTCAAAGTGAACTGCATCTTTACATTTGAAATTGCAATTAAAAATAGTGTTTATATTTTTCTGCACATAAAACCTATAAATCTATATCAACAAGCGTGTTCCCAGATCAGTTTGCCACATGCAGTGTAATGAGATTCATACTGCATAGCCTAATGTGCTCCATTTTCATAATATAGAAATTTCCTTCATCTTTTCCTCATCTTAATGATATATTGACTTTTGCAGAATATTGTAAATTATGCATACAATGACCAATTTCTGTCCACCGCACAGAGAACAGAAACAGCACTGTGCAATTACTACTCTGCTGTACAATTTGCTCAGAAAAAAGAGCCATTAAAAAAATCTCATTTGTCTGCTTGGAAAGTGGGTGGTTCCCTAGACCTTGGACTGAAATTCCATGACTGAGATTGTGACTTGAATTTGCATCCTTTAAAAGCAGGCGTTTTCCAGAAGAGCGTCAAGTCCACCGGTCTTTGAATTTTAAAAACCAACGTAGGCCAGAATAAAATTATTTCCATTGCACAGAATACCTGTTGCAGAATGGGGACATGGAAGGCAGAATATTTTTATCATGCAAAATTCAGGAAAAAGCCAACATTTCATTGTCACTGCTAGCAGTGCTGCTGTAATGAATCTGAATAGTAGATTAATTAAATTAACTATAGTAGAGCTGAGTGAAAAAATCCGAAATTTCAACCTGCTGGATATTTTGATATTTCACCATTTGTTTTTATCCCAAATCAGGACAAAAAGCCAGAGTACAAATGTGGAATGAAAATTTTCAAAGAGTTTTGAGTTGGAAATGTAACTGGAGTGTGTTAAACTGAATCAAAACGTTTTGAGTCATTCTGATTTCACCAGCATCTGCCTCAGGTGCACATTACATTCAGGTGTTTCATGCCCTCATTCAGCCCCCGGTCCAGCCAGGGAGCAGGGCTCATATCTCCCATGATGCACCATACAGCTCGGTCAGAGGGAAACCACAGTGCATAATGAGAGATTTAATCGGACCAAAGACCTGAGCTCATAGGGGATGGAGCATGAAGCACATAAACTACAGGTCCTTTGAGGAACTGTGGTACTGTGGACAGATGTATTTTAATGCCAAACTGCCTCAGAATGAAATGTTTTCATTCAATTCAACGAAGCAAAAGGTTCTGATTTGTGTAAAAGCCAATCCCAAATAAATAGAGTGTTTCTGTTATTCTGACGGGAAATAATGAATGTAGGCAAAAAATCAACATTTTCCCCCACTAAAAATTGATTTAGGGGAAAAAATAATTTGGATATCCAATTCCTGACCAGTTCTAATCTATAGATTCCCTATTTAGAATAACCTCAATGTAATGGTAAATCAGACAAGCTCTCTGGGTCTGTGCACTTCTCTCTCACACATACTCACAGGTTATAAAACATGAAGATGCCTCATTCTGTGCCCAGCATGGACGGTGCTGAAGGAATGAGCATCTGTTCAGTATTCTGTTTTGTCATTGGACTTACCAGCTAAAGCCCAGATTTAGGGGCCTATGTCACAGTTTTAGGCACCACTGTGATGCACAAAATCCCTCGCTGGCTGCCACCTAACCCCATAGGTGCCTCCCAGTGCTGGAGCGTTTGCAGTGAAATCTCTCTCGCTGCATATGGTTCTGCCTCTGGGTGTGCGCATCGCTGCTTTCATCTGGTGCCTCGTTCCCACCTAAACCCCAGGGCAAACTGCAGACCCAGGGGAGACAGGCCAGGGACACCCATCTTGTCTGGTGTGTGTGTGGGGGTGTTCTGTGCATAGCTGCTGGGCTGGGCCCCACTCAAATGCTGGTGGTGGCCCCTTGCTTAAAACTCGTAGGCTAGTGGTTAGAGCACTACCCATACCTGGGGGAGACCTGGATCCAATTCATCTCTCTGTTGGGTTAAGCACAGCGCTTCCACGTCTCGGGTGATTGTCCTAACCCCTGAGCAATGGGCTGTGGGGCTCATTCTATCTCTCCTGCTCAAACTGTTCCAGTTTGGAGGAAAACTTCCCCATTGACCCCGAGGGGGGAGTGAGACTGACTCGATCAGCCTGCTGGCTAGGGCACATTGGAGGTCCCATCCCCCTTTAAATGTTTAGCCCTAAGCTAGTGCTTTCGGTGCTCGCCTCAGAGGGGTCAGACCCCTGTTCAAATCCCTCCTCTCCATCAAGCGAGGGCTGGCATTGAACCTGTCCCTGCTAAACCCAGTGAGCACTCTAACCCCAGAATGAGGAGACACAGAAATCAGGTTTCACTCCAGTTTCATGGCTCTGATGAAGTGGGTTCTAGCCCATGGAAGCTTATGCCCAAATCAATGTGTTAGTCTCTCAGTACCACAAGGACTCCTCGTTGTTTTTGCTGATACAAACAAACACAGACACCCCTCTGAAACACACAGGACTGTTCCACTGTCTTCCCACCTTGGTATCTGGAGGCTTAATTTAAACTCTTGGAGGCATGGACAGCGTCCTCCTATGTGTTTGTACAAAGCCTAGTGCAGCAGGGTTCCAATCCTGGTGATTAAAAGTAGCACCGATTCAATGGTTTTCTGCTCCTTGGGGCTTTCCCATGGGCCACTGTCCCATTTTGCCTGGCTTGTGCTAAGGCAGTGGATGGAGCTGAGCACTGGCCAAATGTGCTAGAGTTTGTTTGCTGCTTTTTTTTTTTTTATTTAAGTTGTCACCAGATTTACGATAGTTGGCTTTTTTCCCCTCGACTTCAGCTATTACTATATTTCTTAGAACGCCCGGGTTGCTATATTTCTCTTGCTTGTCTTGTGTCTTTATTTTCTATTTACTGCCTAAAAGGTAGGGATTTACGCAAGCTGTAAGGTGAACATTATGCAAATTCCAATACATAATTCTCTGGCTGTCTGGGTTCCTTATACCCCAGCAGATACAATTTATCCCTATGAAAACAACTACAAAGAGTTTTCACAAGCCAAAGGTTTTTCCTTTTCCTGTTCTTTCTCCTCAGCTCCATCAGCTTGATGATGAGTGTCATATTTGTGTCACAGTGATTGCCATGTTAGTATAATGGTGGGGGGAGAATTGTTCTGTGGCTGTTCTCTACAATCTGGCACTCTACCCCTCTCAGCTAGCTACAAACACTCACAATTCATTACTCATCTTTGGAGCAGCACTTTGCTTTTTTAAAAATAATAAGTGTGTTTATTAACTACTGGTTACTTGTGATGACAGAGTCTGAGTGGTGAGGCCTCATCTGGAGTACTGTGTCCAGTTTGGGGGCCCACACTACAAGAAGGATGTGGAAAAATTGGAAAGAGTCCAGAGAAGGGCAACAAAAATGATTAGAGGGCTGGAGCCCATGACTTATGAGGAGAGGCTGAGAGAACTGGGATTGTTTAGTCTACAAAAAAGAAGAATGGGGGGGATTTGATAGCTGCTTTGAACTACCTGAAAGGGGGTTCTAAAGAGGATGGATCCAGACTGTTCTCAGTGGTAACAGATGACAGAACTAGGAGTAATGGTCTCAAGTTGCAGTTGGGAAGGTTTAGATTGGATATTAGGAAAAACGTTTTCCCTAGGAGGGTGGTGAAGCACTGGAATGGGTTCCCTAGGGAAGTGGTGGAATCTCCTTCCTTAGAGGTTTTTAAGGTCAGGCTTGACAAAGCCCTGGGTGGGATGATTTATTTGGGGTTGGTCCTGCTTTAAGTAGGGGGCTGGACTAGAGACCTCCTGAGGTCCCTTCCAACCCTGATATTCTATGAAAGGAAAAGTTCAAACGGCCTAATAGGTATATTAGCTACAATACTGACATGTTCATTTCCTTTAAAGAGAAAATTCTCCTCTGAATAATGAAGTAAATCCAGCCAAAGGATCCCAACACGGTTAGCAAGCCATAGTCTGCACAAGGAACTCGTGATTCCGCTTGGAAAAGTGATGCCCTGTGAATGAAGCAGTGTTTCTGTACAACAGCGACACACAACACAAAAGGGAACACAACACCTTCTCCTGCTGTAACTATAGTGTGGAGTTCAGAACCTGGAATAGTGCAGGCCTGTTGGGGTCTCTGCATGGATCCTCCTGATTTCAGAAACAAAAGAAGAAAGAAGGTGAGTGACAGCTCTGGTCAGCTGTGTCCTTTCCCCTTTTGTGACAGCCAGAACAGCTGACTTTGAGAAGTATCTTGCCTGGCATGAGAAGGTGTTAATAAAGTTGCAGCGACTTGGCCGGAACTCCATTGCTTGTCTCTGTTCTCACTGGCTCCTTGAGTCTCCAAACCAAGACAGCAAAGAGGAGACGTAAGAGGCCAAAGAGAAAATTCCAGAAAAGGAGGCAAGCAGAAAATAAGTTTTTTTTCTTCGTGTTCACAGACTCTTAAAGAATGGAGTTCACATCATCTTTATTCATTTGCTATGGCACGACTGGGGACCTTGATCATATCTCCACATAAATGAAAAGAAAGAGAAATGCTCTGTGCTGAAAGTAGAGAGGAGGCCTATAAAACTGCAATTCATGAAAAAGAACAGATGCAAAATAATATAAAAGATCATCAGTTACATATGCTCTGGCAGTATTTGATATATGGTATGCCCATGAAAGCTATAGAAAAAGTAAGTGCCAGCCTCTCTTTGATTCTGAAAGCTTAACTGAGTAATCAGGTTGATTTCTGAGGACATTACAGCTGGTAGAGTTCTTCTGGAGAGAAAGGAAAGGAATACAAAGGGACGAAGCGAGTCAGGGAAGTGTTACCAAGTGAAGTGACTGTTGCCTGGTATAGTGATCAATGTGAAAGGCAACTGCTTCTCCAGAAAAAATGGACAGTCAAAGCCAAGGAAATAAGAATTTACATGCGAAGAGGAGTGCTGGCTGATTACTTATTCCCAGGCCTTTCAATGGCTGAGGCTGGATAAAGGAGAGACGCCCGGATTTGTGAGTGTGCTTGTTATGAGGTAACAGTTGTTATGAACTTTTGACCAGCAGTGGGTTTGAAGACTGGTCACTGGCTGGAGTTTTTGTTGGAGTTGGTGTGATCTCTGGTAAGCTGATTAGCAAGTGTGTAGGTTGATTCATTGTTAATATTCTTTCTTTGAAACGCTTTCACCTTAAGAATAAAGATGCTTGCTTAGAAAGAGTTGTGTGGTAACTGAACTGTGGCAATCACACTGTTTACTGTCTCTGAGGAGAAAAGTAAAGCAGACCTGTGTTTGTCAGGAGATTCACAGTGTATGCAGACAGTCCACAAAAGAATTTGGAGAGCAACTTGCAAAAAACCCAAAAGCAATTATTTTAAGTACATCAGAATCAGTAAACTTGCTAAACAACCAGTGGGCCACTGGATGATCAAGGTGCTAAGGGAGCACTCAAGGAAGACAAGGCTGTTGTGGAGAAGCTAAATTCATTCTTTGAATCGGTTGTAACTGTAGAGGATGTGAGGGAGATTCCCACACTTGAGCCATATTTTTAGGTGAAATATTTGAGGAACTGTCCCAGACTGATGTCAGTAGAGGAGTTCTGGAACATTTTCATAAATTAAACAGCAATAAGTCACAAGGACCAGATGGCATTTCCCCAAGAGTTCTGAAAGAACTCAGATATGAAATTGCAGAACTACTCACTGTGGTATGTAACATATCACTTAAATCGACCTCATTACCAGATGCCTGGAGGATGGCTAATGTAACACAATTTTTTTTTAAAAAGGCTCCGGGGGGATTGTAGCAATTAAAGGCTGGAAAAAGGTACAGAGAAGGGAAACAAAAATGATGAGGGGTATGGAAGAGCTTCTTTATGAGGAGAGATTAAGAAAACTGGGCTTACTCAGCTTGGAGAAGAGCTGGCTGAGCGAGATAGGATAGTCAGTCTATATAGTCATGAATGGTGTAGAGCGAGTGAATATGGAATTATTATTTACTCCTTCCCAGAACACAAGACCCAGGGGTCACCCAATGAAATTAATAGGCAGTGGGTTTAAAACAAATAAAAGGAAGTATTTATTCACTCAACACACAGATAACCTGTGGAACTCATTGCCATGGGAGATTGTGAATTGCAAAAATATAATTGATTTAAAAGGCAGTACATAAATCAATGGAGGATACATCCATTAATGGCAGTAAACCTGGAGGGTTAGGGATGTAACTCCATGCTCTCGGTGCCCTGAAACCTCTGACAGCCAGAAGCTGGGACTGGATGGGAGGGGATGGGTCATTATTTATTGGCCTGTTCTGTTCGTTCCCCGTGAAGCAGCTGGCCCTGTGCAGTGTCGGTAGACAGGATACTGGACAAGAGGGACCATTGGTCTGACCCAGTCTGGACGTTCTTATGAACTGGGCTGCTTGGAACTGCCCCGGTCAAGAGAGGGAGAGAGACGCAGGTCTCCACCCAGAAGAGGTGATGGGCAGGGAGCGGAAAGCCTGCGAGTAGGAGTTGTTGCTGGCGCATAGCGGGGGCAGACACAGGCACAGTTACTCTGAATGGTGACACCCGCCATGGAGGACTTTTGGAAATGAGAACTTCCAAACGAGAGGGATTTAGCCCAGTCCGATCGTGACCTAGGCGAGGGACTGAGCACAGAGGAGCTTTGGTTGACCGTACTTTGTGCACAGAGACCTACAGAGGGAGAGGTTGACTCATTTATGTAGGGGAAAGACCCAGTGGTTGTCACGTTAACAACTCCCAAGCAGGGTTTGGGGCACTTACTGCCTAGAGTCATCATCTTCCTGAAACCTAGGAACCAAATCCTGCCAGTTTAGCTTAATGCTTCCAACATTCAGGTTGTGTTCTGTAATGTCACACTATGTCACACGCTCTTGTGTAAGTGGTACAATGGGGTTAAGAGTGAGAGTAAAGGCTAGTTTGCTATATGGAGCACACCGGTCCCAATTCACAAAGAATGACCCTTTCCTGCAAACTAGCCTTTCATCCACAATCCAGTGACTTGTACATTATCCGGATAAAGTGACCCAGCATATTACGCTGCTAAGGTTTGCAGACAGCACAAAGATTCGGGGAACGGTAAATAATGAAGAGGACAAGTTACTGATCCAGTGTCATCTGGATAATTTGGCAAGCTGGGTGTGAACCAACAATAGAGGTGTTCAATAAGCTAAATATCAAGGTATCTGTGACGGTCAGCACGCCTTGGGACCAGCATCTATGGTCAGGGACTGGCCCCTTCAAATGCAGAGGGGGTGGGGTTCAGCGGGAAGGCCGGGCTCTCCCACTCCACTGCCTTTGGCCCAGTGCCCTGTGAGGACAATCAAAGGATTTGACACCCACGAGCCCTCTCTGGGCCACGTCCACCCGCCTCACTCTGGTCCAAAGTTCCCAGTCTGGAGCAAGATGCTGCGGAGGGGGGGAAATCACCACTTGGTGCCTCTTCATGGCTGGGCATGGCATGGCAGCTCTCTCTCCTCCTTTCACACCATGGTCCTCCAGCCTGGTCAGGTTCAAGTCTCCCCCCTTCTGGGGAGGTCTATAAACCACCCCCAGTCCATAACCACACTGGGTTGGGGTGCGAGAGGGTGGGGTGCCTCCTTCTGTGGGCAAGCAGAGCCGGTCCTGCCTCCCTTTGGGGGGGACCTTCGGGTAGCTGCTGAGGGAGAGATCCTGCCTTCCTAAGGAGCTGCCAGGGGAAGGTCCTTCCTCCCCCTTGGCCTGCCCACAGGTGAGCTGTTCTCCCTTTTAATCTCTGGCAGATTGGTGGGGCAGGGCTGACAGAGCCAGAGGAGTTCCTTAACCCCTTATCGCCTAGGCTGGGTTTGTACACCCCATCACAGCTGGTTTGCACCAGCTGAGGCCCTGGGGGGAGGGATAGCTCAGTCGTTTGAGCATTGGCCTGCTAAACCCAGGATTGTGAATTCAATTCTTGAGGGGGCCATTTAGGGATATAGGGCAAAAAAAAAAAAAAAATCTGTCAGGGGACAGTACTTGGTCCTCCTAGTGTAGGCAGGGGACTGGACTCAATGACCTTTCAAGGTCCTTCCAATTCTATAACCCATAAACTATATAACAATCAGGCTTTTTATTCACCAAATGAAATAGCTTCATAACACAAGTCCAGCTCTCAGTATAATGCTAATGAATTTTCCTTTTGTGTATCACATAAATAGCAGTGTTATGTACTAATATCCGTACTCATTCTTATTGTACAATCCGGTAGCACTTAGAATTGTCAAACTGGTCTCGCCCCATCTGGGTAGGTGCTGTACAAAAATAGTAAATGACAGTCACTTCCCCATCAGAAAAGTCCTAGCTGAGTGGCTAAAAAATAAGTGGGCGTGTGGGTAACAAGAGTACAATATGTTAAAAATCATAGGTTGTTTTAAGATGTAAGTATTAAACATACAAAGACTTTTAAAATCATCTCAACAGGGAAGAATCTGATGTGTTATTCCGTGGAGGTAGACTTTAAATAATCAATTAGCTATACTTACAAACTATTTTAGCTTATTTTCCCTCCACCAGTATATTTTAGGGTGACTTCTCCATTTTAATAAATATTCTACATATTTCATTAGCATTTCATTTTACTAAAATCTTTGTGTGGTGATTAGAATTTTAAATGAATGTTTAAGAGACCCCAAAGAGATTAAATGAATGTTAATAGAATTTAAGACACCGTATTAGCAACTTTATGCCAAATTTATATATTTCATGAAGGAACGCATTTATTTATATATGCTGAAGAAATCCAAGTTTGAGAGCCTATCAATGAATTAACATCAACATTACATGTTTAGTTTAAGGTTAAGCAATATATCAATCTTGATAGTGTCTGGAATAAGTCATTTATTAAAGCTGTCAGAATCCTGCAGAACCATTTATCAAAACGAGTGATAATTTACAAAGGAGGTATTCTAAAGGCAGCAGAGTTCAGCAACACACCTTCTGTTTATTGAGTGTGGTTTTTAATTATTAGCTTGTATTTGTATTGCAGTCACGTCCCAGTTGTGCTGGGGCTGTATAGATACACAGGCAGAGACATTCCACACCCAGAGAGCTTGCGCTTTAAACAGAGATGCCAGACAACAGTGTGTGTGTGGGGGGAGGGGAGGACGTATTATAATCCCTAATTTACAGATGGGGAATTGAGGTACAAAGAGATGATGTGACTTTCCCAAGCTCATGAGAGGTGTCTTTGGCAAAGATCGACTGTATAATCTGGTGGGTGGAGCCTTCTGAGGCTCTCTGGGGTGTGGGAACCCCAAGTTCAATGAACAATTATTTATGTATTCAAAGTGGACCAATTTTAGCTGGCAGGACCAAGAGAGTTGTCAATAACCTGATGGTGAGAGCTGGGAAATGCAAGTTAAAGTCTCAACTCCAAATCAGGGATTTGCACACAGGTCTCCCACTTCCCAGGGAGTACCCTGAACAGCTGGCTAGCCCCTCTCACGGGGTGAGTCTTGCTCGTAAAAAAGCACACTCCGGAAGGACTGACCTGCTTAGGTACCTACCTGCAGGAGCAGGTTAAAAAAGATGGAAACAATTATGAGGCAGGTCAGTGTGGAGAAAGAATTCAATCAGAAAAAATTGAGTGGTAACTGGGCAGTGCTTATGACTTTATTAGATGCCCAAAAGGCCACAAATCTATAGTCAAGGAAAAGGCCATACTGGCATAAAAACCTGAACTGGTTTGTGGGGAGGGAGGACAGAAAGCAACTATAAAAACAAAATATGTATATAGTAAATGGGAAAAAAAGGAAGTTGATAGTAATGAATAGAAATCAGACGCTAGGAATTGTAGAAAAATGATAAGGGAAGCAAAGGGACACAAGAAGAAACATATGGCCAGCAAAGTTAATGACAATAAGAAAGTTTTTTTTTAATGCATATTAGGAACAAAAATAATTCTGGAACAGAGGGAAACGTACTCCTAGTTGAGACCCTCCTTCCAGATGATGTCATGGTATCCTCTTACACTGAGGTTAACTCTCCGGGGGGAGGTGAACTCCAGTTACTAGGAAGACACAAGTAATGGGGGATTTGATCACTAGAAACATAGCTGGGTTTGTGATGAATGGGAGAACTGGATGGTTACTTGCCTGTCTGGTGCAAAGATTGCGGATCTCTCAAGATATCTAGACATACTTATGTGTAGTGCTGGGAAGAAACTGGTGGTTGCGGTACATATTGATACCAATGACATAGAGAAGGATAGGAGAGAGGTCCTGGATGCCAAATGTAGGTGGCTAGTTTATGTTCTTATGTTCAAACAATGGCATTCATACATTACTAGATAGAAATGGTAGAATTCTGAATAATAATGCAGAAAAGGTAGAAGTGCTCAGTAAAGTTTCTGTTCTGTGTTTGAGGGGAAATAACAGATGAGGTATTCTTATCGTATGATAATGACTCTCTTTCCATGCCACTTGTGGCATTGGACTTGGTTCTGCATGATAGTTTGATTTAAAAACTAGCACACTATACAATTAAAATGGCACACATGAAATGGATTGAAATCTGGCTAATAGGTCTCAAAATGTAACTGTAAATGGGGAATCTTCATCAAGTCGCTGTGTATCTAGAGGGTTAGATCAGTGGTCAGATCTTGGCCCTATGCTAGTTAATATTTTTAGCAATGATGTGGAAGGAAACAAAGGTCCATCCAGCCCAGTTTCCTGTCTTCTGACAGTGGCCAATGCCAGGGGCCCCGGAGGGAATGAACTGAACAGGGAATCACCCAGTGATCCATCCCCTGTCACCTATTCCCACCCATTCAGCCGCATTACCATGCCCATAAGAAATGTTGATTTGAAACCTGTTTGCGGAACGTTTGGCTGCTCTGAGCGGCTGCTCCCACCTTTGACGTGGGGAGGACTGGCAGCAGCACACAAGAGCAGCCAGTTAGCCCAGTCGAAGCAGCGGACTGGTGCTCCACAGACGCTGTGTGCAGGGCCCCATGAGGAATCCAGGCAGCTTTTGCAGACTGTGGGAGGTGGCAGATGTACCAGCCATTCCCCTGTCCCATCTGCAAAGTCCAGGCTTGCTCCCCTGTGGACACTCCCCTGGTCTATGGACAGTTTAAAAGGATTATCAGGGTTGGAAGGGACCTCAGGAGGTATCTAGTCCAACCCCCTGCCCAAAACAGGACCAATCCCCAACTAAAGCAGCCAACAGATTTTTGCCCCATGTCCCTACATGGCCCCTTCAAGGATTGAACTCACAACCCTGGGTTTAGCAGGCTAATGGGAAAACCACTGAGCTATCCCTGACCCTGTTGCATAATAAAGGTGCCTTTTTAGGAAACTGTCCAAGTCCTCTGCAGCCTTCACCTTCCTCTCATCTGCCTTTCTCAGCAGCCCAGCGACCGTTCTCACCAGCCAGGGATGGGGGGGAGGGGGGAGAGGTGACTTGGCATAAATCAGCACATTGGGCTCTATTTCTGCGTGACAATAACTAAACCCACGTGAAGGAGCCGGACGGACCTCGGCTCCAGCTGGGTGAGGAGGAGGGTGGTTGTCAAACCATTTCAACCAGTTTTTAAACAGTTGGGACCCAGCAGGAGTCCAGGCTGAGCCTGCGCAAAGGCAGGGAGGCCAGAGGAGGGATGGCGAGACCTGGCCCAAGAGGCATTGACATGCTCCTACGTCCCTGTGCTTTAGCTGGGGGCAGATGGGTGACCAGACTCAGCCGCTGTTTTCCTTTTTAAAAAAGCTTTGGTTGAGCTGACTGCAAAACTGCTGGGACCTCTGCACGTCTGGGGCTGAAACCTCCAGGCTGCTCTGCCCTGTTTACAAAAAGGAAAGCAGGCAAAGGAAATTGTGGAAATCCCAGCGTGCCCTGAGCTCGCCTTGAGCTTGCCCTTCTCAAAGAGTTCGTTGGTGCTACGTAGAAAAATAACCCCCTGATTTCAGGGAGCTACCTGCTATTCTGAGCCCGGTCTTGGCGATGGGCTGCCTTGAGCCAGAGAGACTACAGCTGTGTGACCAGGTGCATGGCCCCAGCCCAGCTGTCAGCAAGCACGGGGTTAAATCCAGCTTAGCCATCCGTTCCCCTGCACAGGTGATTTGGGAGGGGGCTGGGGCCTGCGGGCCAATCAGGTTCTGCAGAGAGAAAACAGGGAAGTCTATATAAACCCTGCTTGGCCCTGGCAAGGGGAGGATACCTTAGAGCAGGGAGGTCTGCAGAGCTGGGGAGGCATCCCAGCCCCTTAATGATTCAAAAACCACAAGTGGGGGAGGGGGCAGGATGAGTGAACCCAGAATGTATTATTTTAAAAAATAGAATGGGGGTGGGGCAGGAGGCACGACAGCCAGAAACAGCACTAGAGTTGTTGGGTGATTTGAATAAAGAATTAGGCTGCATAATCTTAAAAGTACCTGAACTTGGATTCAAGTCAGCGTCAGCCCCGGTGAGAGCAATGCATTGATGCAAACAAGGCATTCGTCCTGCTGCTCCAAAGGGACTGGAAATTTAATTTTGACTAGAAATCACTGACCTAAAAACAACCTCAGGAGCGTTGCTGGTTGTCACTTTCATTTAATTAATACACCGAGATATGAGGAAATAAGCTGCACCCAGGGGTGTTGGGTTTGGAGGAGGTGGGAGGGTTTGGAGAGCAGCAGTGGGAAGATGATCAGAGCTTTCAGTGGCACGTCAGTCAGCCAGCAGTTAACTTTGCAATTTGATATTTTTGTTTTCAACCTTAATGACTGGGCAGATTGCAGTATCTTCCACAGGCCTCTGAATCGAGCGAGGTCTCCTGGAGCCAGCCTTGTAAACCAGGCACTTTCTCTAGCTAGGAGCACAAATTCAATATGTGCTTACTAAGAATTCCCCGAGTAGTGCATGGCTGAGAAGAGGGGAAACACCCCCAGAAAGCTTAGAAATGAGAGAGGGGAAGAGAGACAAGGAACTGGGGGTCTCATCTCGCAATAAGCCCCAGCCATGCACTGCCCTGGGGACTTTGGAAACTGCTGCGAGGCTCCTAGTTCTCTTTTTGGCTCCTCTCCTCTTTGGTACAAGCCCCAAATGCTTTTCCCCAGCCTTGCCTCCGTGTCTAGCGCTTCCTTGGGGCACCTGCAGGGCATTCTCTACTCCTGCTGTCCCCTGGGCCGCTCTGTGCCTCAGCATATGCCCCTGTGAAATGGGGAAATCCCGTGTCCTTGTGGCACTGGGCGGTTGTTGCTAGGATCCCGGAGAGGGGCCATGAGAGCACAGTTAATTGTTTGTGCTGCGTTCTCTGAAGCTGCATGGGAAATCTAAATGCCATGCTGTCAGGAAAGTAAACACAAGGCTGACAGAGGGCTCCCGGCCTCCTGGGCTCCCAGGCAGCACTTTGCAGGATGCCACGGAGCTGCTGCTGACATTTGGAGATTGCCCCTCCTGTGGCTTGAGTCCCCAAGGCCAATTATAAATCTGTGTCTATTTTAAAATGGGCTTTTAGAATTGGAAAGAAAAGGGCCCCTGGAGGAGGCTGTGCAGGCAGGAGGAGAGGGGGGATTTCTCTGCTCTGGGCCCTTGGCTCTGCTGTGCATTTGGCACATGATAGAGACACAAGTTACTATCGCAAGATGGGAGGCAAGCGCAGCAGTATTGTGGGGTAGGAAGTCAGTATCTGCATCCACCAGCCACAATGGTGTCTTGTTCTACAGCAACCTGCATTCTCTTAACTGTGCCATGGACCCCTGTCCCTGCTGTAAATGACACACAACTGATGGGTGAGGGCGACTGGAATAAATGTATAATGGACACATTGCACATTCCAGACCTCCTGGGTGTCATTCTGGAACCATCTCAAAGGATATCTAGATGTGGCTTGGCTGTGGAGTACAATGTTTTGTTCAACGTTCAGGGTTTAGCTTGTCTCATCTATTTATTTGGCATTCCCAATCTTCACGTAGCTTGGAGACTTCTCAGGTACAAAAAGATCAAGGAGTACTTGTGGCACCTTAGAGACTAACAAATTTATTTGGACATAAGCTTTCAGCCCACTTCATCAGATGCGTGGAGTAGAAAATACAGTAGGAGCATTGATATATATACAGAGAACATGAAAAGATGGGGTTGCCATACCAACTCTAATGAGACAAATTAATTAAGGTGGGCTATTATCAGCAGGAGGAAAAACAAACTTTTATAGTGGTAATCAGGATGGCCCATTTCAAACAGTTGACAAGAAGGTGTGAGAAACAATAGGGGGAAATAGCACAGGAAATAGTTTTAGTTTGTGTAATGACCCAGCCACTCCCAGATGATCAAAGTGATGGAATGCAACATCAGCCATCTGAGCAAAGACTGGTGAACCTGGATATGTTTGGGGAAAAAAGAAGCTTGAGGTGGGACATGATAGCAGTCTTTGAATACTTGAACGGTACTATAAAAAAGATGGGGGGATATGGTTCTCTCTAACAACAGCGGTCTGGACAAAATCCAATCTGTTCTCAGTGGTAGCAGATGACTGAACAAGGAGTAATGGTCTCAAGTTGCAGTGGGGAAGGTTTAAGTTGGATATTAGGAAACATTATTTCACTAGGAGGATGGTGAAGCACTGGAATGGATTACCTAGGGAGGTGGTGGAATCTCCTTTGTTAAAGGTTTTTAAGGTCAGGCTTGACAAAGTCCTGGCTGGAATGATCTAGTTGGGATTGGTCCTGCTTTGAGCAGGGGGTTGGACTAGATACCTCCAGATGGTCCCTTCCAACCCTGATATTCTATGATTTTATGATTCTTTTGAGAATCGGGTGTGGAATGGTTACCAATGCTATATCTGAGGACAGGCAGGTCTTTACATTACAATCCAGACTCCCCTGACAAGACACATAGTACCATAAATACCTGTCATGGAAGCCACGGAAGTCAACTCTTTCAATCCTAATGCTCTGGCCTCCGGAACAAATCATCCTTTAAACTTCCATGGAAAACAGAATGAGACACAGGGCTCACAGGCTGTTCCTCCTGCTTCCATTTTTGCCATTTGGGAGATTAAAAATATTAATCAGTGAAAGCAGCATGGTACTTGACTTCTACCTCATTTGTGCTTATTTTAATTAATATTACCCTCTTTGAAAAAATATACAGTGGGTACTATTAAAATCTTCTCAATTGCCACATGCAAGTAATTACCAATGCCCTGGTATTCTCTACACTTACGTTAGGGGGATATGGCAACAATGTTAATTAGGCAAAAGGCCAAATAATAATAGTTTTAATGGTGAATGCTGCATACTAATGCTGTGTTAAAAATAAAAATCAGATACCACGGTGCTCACTTGGAAAATTAACTGCTCAGACCCATCTTAAGAATTAGCATAGACTGAATATACTGGGGAAGTAGTGTGTGTTGGTTGGGTGCTCTTGTATTAATTTAGGTATAATATAGGGGCCCAAAAATGTTAACATACCCCATCAAGTGTTCACCATTAAAAAGTGTTAAAGTTCAGTGTGTGGTACACAGGCACCTCAGATTCATGGAATCATACATTATCAGGGTTGGAAGGGACCTCAGGAGGTATCTAGTCCAACCCCCTGCTCAAAGCAGGACCAACCCCAACTCAATCATCCCAGCCAGGGCTTTGTCAAGCTGGGTCTTAAAAACCTCTAAGGATGGTTAGCACCATGGCAAATGCATCTTTAAAAACAGAGAAGAAGGACAAATACTAGAAATGTAAAGTATGATGTAAGCCTGTTGTTTGCTCTAAGACTAACTCAGCCTCGCTACCTGTGCAATTAATTAATACAAGAATCATTTTTGCTCCGTTTCATTAGAGAACATTTTATTCTAACACAATGTCATTTTTATATCAACATTCTACATTTAAACTCCGAATTTCAGCTGGGTTTTTATTCAGGTGATTCTCTGGGAAGTGTGAAGAATTAAAGAGCTGCAATCATATCAAGTGCTTCCAGGTACAATCCAAAAAAGTTGACCAATTTAATTGACATTTTTTGGAAAATATTAATTTAGTGCTTGAGAGAGGTGAAAGACAGATAGCGCTGGGATCTGAAGACTGTTATTTATGTACATGTCAGAGTGTGGGCAGAAACAGCCGTGGACTCAAATTGTCGTGATGTTCTCTCTTAATACATCTTGAACAGACTCTTGAGACAGTAATTCAGACTCAATCTCATTTTGTCCTGAACCCACATGAAATAGAGAATGACAATCATTACAAATTTTGCTGAGATGAGGGATAGCCTGGGAATAAGAAAGTGAGTGCAATATTAAAAATGCTGAAGTCATCATATTCATTTGACTGATCTGGAGAGTGTAGAGGTGAAAGTCCGGTTTCTAAGGACAGGCATATTGGAAAGGAAGATAGATTGCCTTATCGTCTTGCAAAAATGACCCTCTCTTGTATTAATGCTTGTAAATGAAGTATAATGTCAAAGGCAAATGTTTTGCACATTTAGTCAAAGGCTTCTTCTGGGTGTGAGTGAAGATGATGATATTAGGGCTGTCGAGCGATTAAAATAATTAATCTTAATTAGTCGTTCAATTAATCACACTTAATAACAGAATACCATTTATTTAAATATTTTGGATGTTTTCTACATTTTCAAATATATTGATTTTAATTGCAACATAGAATACAAAGTGCACAGTGCTCACTTGATATTATTTTTTTATTACAAACACTTTCACTGTAAAATGATAAACAAAAGAAATAACATTTTTCAGTTTACCTCATAAAGTACTGTCATGCAATCTCTTTATTGTGAAACTGCAGCTTACAAATATAGAATTATGTACAAAAAACCCCTGTATTCAAAAAATAAAACAATCTAAAACTTTAGAGCCTAAAAGTCCACCCATTTCTACTTCAGCCAATTTGTTTATATTTGCAGGAGATAATGCTGCCAACTTCCTGTTTACAATATCACCTGAAAGTGAGAACAGGCGTTCACATGGCACCGTTGTAGCCGGTGTTGCAAGATATTTACATGCCAAATGCACTAAAGATTTGTGTGTCCCTTTAAGCGTCAACCACCATCTAGAGGACATACATCCATGCTGATGATGGGTTCTGCGCAATAATAATCCAAAGCAGTGCGGACCAACGCATGTTCATCACCAGCAGAAGGTTGATTTTGCTTTTAGGTGGTTTGAGTTCTGTAGCTTCCATGTTAGAGTGTTGCTCTTTTAAGACTTCTGAAGGCACGCTACACACCTCATCCTTCTCAGATTTTGGAAGGCACTTCAGATTCTTAAACTTCGGGTCGAGTGCTGTAGCTATTCTTTAGAAATCTCACATTGGTACTTTTGTCAAATCTTCAGTGAAAGTGTTTTTTAAATGAACATGTTTATCATCCGAGACTGCTATAACATGAAATATTCAGCAGAAAGTGGGTAAAACAGAACAGGAGAGGTACAAGGAGCATTCAGTCACAAATTTAATTAACACGTTATTTTTTATAAGAGCAACACCAGCATGGAAGCATGTCCTCTGGAATGGTGGCCGCAGCATGAAGGGGCACACGAATGTTTAGCATATCTGGCATGTAAATACCTGACAATGCCGGCTACAAACGTGCCATGCAAAGGCCTATTCTTACTGGAAGGTGACATTGTAAATAAGAAGCATGCAGCAGTATCTCCTGTAAATGAAAACAAACTTGTTTGTCTTAGCAATTAAAAAGTAGGACCGAATGGACTTTTTATAGCAGTTATTTAACAAAAAAAAATTACATTTGTAAGTTACACTTTCATGATAAAGAGATTCCACTATGGTACATTTTTAAGAGAATTGAAAAATACGATTTCTTTTGTTTATCATATTTACAGTGCAAATATTTGTCATAAAAATAATAATATCAAGTGAGCACTGTGTACTTTATATTCTGTGTTGTAATAGAAATCAATATATTTGAAAATGTAGAAAACATCCAAAATATTTAATAAATTTCAATTGGTATTCTATTGTATAACAGTGTGATTAATCATGATTCTTTTTTTAATCATGATTATCTTTTTAAGTTAATTGCATGAGTTAACTGCACTTAATCGAGAGCCCTATATATTGTATATTGATTTACATAGGAAATAGTACACTTATAGAGTCTTCCTCGAGATGGGATTTAAATAATGAAGATCATAGGATGGTGACAGGCAAAGCAGTTCTTAAACCAATAGAAGAAACTTAAACCAAACTGTATCTCTCTCCTAAGGTTCACCTCAGGTTGGATAAATCCCTATGTCTCTGTACCAGGTCACCCCATCTGCACTGCTAACACACATCAGGTCTGGGAATGAATCATCCTGGCTGACTTTCATTTTTAGATCTTTTGCACTCCAGGTCTTGTCTGGGATCAGTATTATGCAGGGTGTATCCTTGTACCTCTGACCCAGAAAGGCCTGGGACCATGCACACTTTGAAGACAGCAGCCAACTCAGCAGAGCCTGTCAAACGTATGGCAAGACGCACTGGAAGAGAACAGCTTCAAGGGCTGGCTGCGGGGATTTAAAGATGGGGTCATGGAGTGGGGGTCAGCAGTGCAGGTCTGGGCTAACGTGAAGGAGAACTGGGAAGGAGAGCTCATGGGCCGTGAGGAAGTCCATGTCGGGCTGTGGGGGAGAGGGAAATGAGGAATTGCTGCTCAGATAAACTGTGTTTTTTCTCCTGAATGAACAGTAAATGTCATTGCTCAGAGACCCGGAGGCCTTGGGTATCTGTGATCCCCTCACCAGCACGGCTGTAAAACACTAGTCAAGAGAAAAGTGGATGGAATGCTGCAGACCCTGCTCCTGGATAGTCACGGGGAGTCCAAGCGGCTGCTGCACCCAGATGTGACCGTTACATGCTCTGTTTGCAACACTGCGACAAGCATGTTTTGGTGCATGGAAATGTTTAGGGAATAGCTCTTTCCCATGAGTCACCTGGATCCACGTGGGAAACCGATTGTTCAGACATAAACAAGAGTGATCTCTGCTACATTGCACTACGTGCAATTTGCTAATCACCATTGTTTGGATATTCATTATTTCAGGCGGCAGAAATAACATCATGTGACTTATGTGACCAATCGTGCACCGTGAATAATGACTAGCAAACTGTTAAAATGAACTGATTACAAACACCTCCTAGACTGGGGTGGGCAAACTTTTTGGCCCGAGGGCCACACTGGGGTTCAAAATTGTGCAGAGTTCTGGGTAGGGAAGTCTGTGCCTCCCCAAACAGCCTGGTCATGCCCCCTGTCCGACCCCCTCCCACTTCCTGCCCCCTGGCGTCCCCCTCAGAACTCCTGACCCATCCAACCTCCCCCACTCCCTGCCCCCTGAGTACCCCAACCCCTAGCCACACCCCTACCCCTGACAGGCCCCCTGGGACTCCCATGCCATATCCTTTTGTCAATGTATTGTTAACACTCCTGTCACCGCAGTATCAAAGTTACACTGCTTAAAAAAAACTGTAACAACTTTTCACACACCACTCCAACAAAAAGGCAAACACTTGAAACCTATTTCATTCTGCAGGTTTCAGAAAAGAAAGGTTTTAATTTATTCAGCACTTTTGTGAACCTTTTTCTGTTTCTACCTTCCCCCCCTTTCCCTTCCTTTTCCATTTTCCTACTCAAACGGGGGAAATCTATGGAGAAAGGGGGTGAAAGATGAATAAAGGGCATTTTGGGCCCAGTGTTATGATTCAGGCATGGCAAGATGGAGTCGTGTCTATATTTGGAGGACAAACGACCTAATAAAGAGTGAGCTCAGGGCTCCTACTAACACCTCAGCATGCTTCTCGTGTGCTCCCAGCAGCACTTGCTGAGGCGAAGCAGGGGTGAGGTGATTATTGTACAGGTGCTTCTCTCAGTTATGCACAGGGACATCTGAACAATGGCCTTGTGTGCATCTGGTGAGAACTGAAGCCTGGACCTGGGACTCATTGGAGTACTGTTGGGACTGAAGTCCACAGTGGCTCATAGTCTCCCCAACAGACGTAAGAGGGGACATAAGAGGCAATGTAAGTCTACCCAGGTCTCAAACAGAGTGCGTCATCAAAACCCTCTGAGCCTACCCGCCGAAATCCAGGGTAACCCAACTCCACCCGGCTCAGCCAGAGTTTGTGGTCAGACAGCAGCACCTCCTGGTCGGCCATTTTAAAAGCTGCGGATAGATCTAGCAGTGTTAGCACGGGCATTTACATTCTGGTTTAGGTTAGAAGCTGATTGCATGCCAGGGCTTCCATATCCTGCTCTGACGCTGGACTGGGAAAGCTATAGGCTACTGGCAGAGGCTTCCTGTTGTTTGTGGACAACTTCCAACTAATTTCCTGATAACCCCGGAAGTGCTTTGTTTGAAGCTAATAAAAAATAACTAGTAAGCATAATGATAACATTACTTTTGTAGCAGTCACTTAAGGTCTTTTCAACACCTTGTTTTACTTGACTACTGTACAGATGTATGAAACCTGATATGCTGTGTTACCTTCTGATTGCAAATCACACTGTTTATTCTGCAGATTGGGACAAGTACGACCTTCATTAGCACTTTGTGACACAGTGACATGCTGCTATAAATTCGTGCTATATTCTCTCCTTGCTGCACACATGGAGTTTTCATTTCAAGCCGTGGCATTTCTGTGCAGAGGAGGTTAAAGACGTTGCTGTGTTTGATTCCAATGAATACCAGGAGTTCTACATTTGGAAAGGAAATGCAAATACTGTATTTATTTCATCTACTCTGTGTCCATGTCAGCCAGTGTGTTTATAGACATAAAACTGGTCAACACAACAGCAATCACCCCAGCACAGATATTCTGTTGGAATGAACTTAACATTTTGTAGCACTCTATTGCTATTTGCAGAGTTCTTAACACTGAACATTTTATTAGTAATAGGTATTCAGAGCCTTTTAATATTGAGCAACATGGGAATCTTACCCAGGTCCAATATGGCTGCAACATTTGAAAACAGTGGCAAGTGTCATTTTTCCCTCCAGGCATGCTTGATTTTTTACATATTTGATATATTTTGAACACAGAATAGGTCAGTGGTTGTTGCACTATTCGTTTGTTTGGGGTCTAGTTTTCACATCCCATTGCCAATGATTCTGTTCTGCATGTTGAATGTGTTTGTTAAAACTTTATTTTCCAAATGCATTTACCATTGATTTTTGATGTATCTACATTTCTCCAAATATAAATGTTTTGTGGCCAAACATTGGAGATGAATGGAGAGGAGACAAGGAGACACACAAATATGCACAAGTTCCTAGTAGAATTGTGAATAAGGGATTCACCCCTCACTGAGCATAAAGCTAATTATTGACCTGTGCTGGATTCTGGGTTGGGGATAGGTGAGTGTTACTTTGCTACTCCACAGAGACAATGTTGAGTGATGTATTTGTCCAACTTCCTCATTTGTAGTTTTCAAGGGTATTAAGACCTTGATTCTGTCTCTGACGTTCATTTACATATTCATGCGATGCTTTCTCTGTCTTCCAACCAAATGGAAATTATGGATCTATGTGTCACCAAGGGTAAGAAAAAGTTCAGATCTGCAACAGGACACATGACACACTCATTTCTTTTAGTATTACCATTCATTATTTCTGTTTATTTGCAGACTTAAAATCATTTTTAAGATACTAGCTACAGGAAGGGGAGGGATTTGGGGAATGAAACAGTTCCTAGTCCAGCACAGATATTTGTTAGGATGGATCCCAGATCTGGAATATGGCTGTTCTGTAAATGCATATAATCATAGACTCATAGAAATGTAGGGCTAGAAGGAACCACAAGAGGCATCGAGTCCACACACATTGTCCACAGGAGTGAAAGAAAGGAAAGAAGAGATGCAGGGGCAGCACTTTGTCAGTTGTATTCACAATGTCGGTGAGCTACGCGCAACCACAAACAGCATGGTGGTGAAATGCCTTGGGCAATGTTACCAACTGTCTCCAATCATGATCTTAACACACATCTCACAATATCTGATCCTTTTCCAAGAGTCTGAGCTCTTGGGGCAAGCGATTTTGTAAGAATTTCAGCTTTCCTTTTTAAATGAATCTCTGCCTTGTAACCGTGGAGAAAAGCTTGACAATGTTCCCCAGGTCTGAAAACCAGAAGGCAAATGAATATAACTAAAAATTGTAGTATTTAAAACTTCTCATGATTGTCAAGCTTCTGGTGCCTTTGAATGTTTGCAGCCAGCAATCCTCTATTGCAAACCATGAAAAACAACAGAAGAACAACTTTGGACATCTCTTAAAGACCATCCAAAATAGAGATGCTGAAGAGCCAAACAATCCTGTACTATCTCCCAAACACATGCACAGCCAGGCATGCGGTACATGAGAGGGTTCACAGACAACCATTAGAGACATCAGTCAGAGCAGAAGCCAGGGCTGCATTTCCTCCATCCTGGGGAGCCAGGACTGACTCTCAATGTGAGCAGCACAGCGAATCTGGCACCAGTGAGAGCTAGCTACTTGAATTTAGCACAAGGAATGAACTGTGCTAGTCAGGCCAATAGACGGGATCCCTCTGGCCTCTCTAGGAAAGGAGCATAAGCCTGGTTTTTGAATGGAAGGCAATGTGAAGAGTCATTCAACATCTTTGCAATTTGGGGTTGAAAGTGGAGCTTACCAAACTCAGAATGGATGCTGTAGACAGAGTTCTGTCCATTTAAGAAAACCCAAAAACATCCCAGGTGGAATGATATCTTCACTTTTCATCTCTCTGTCAGATTAACCAGGTTTGGCCAGGTTTGTTTCCTCAGATAGTGATTTGCGGATCGGAAATGGAAGTCATTGCGAAAGAGACAACTGGCCTTTTGGCTGTCTCTCTAATATGTGGTTGCTCACAGTGAATCTTGTGACTATTCTATATTTAGGGTGGAACCTGAGAGGTGCTCTCCAGACCGACAAGCAGGAGAGAAGAAAGCAGCCTCACTGCTGAGGCCAGGAAAGTGTTCCCATGCCTGGGGGTAACATAGAAGCGGGTCTGGACCTACCGGTGTGAGAAACTCAGGGACAGACCCTCAGGGTTGGCGGAGATAATGAAATAACCCGCTGAATCTCTGGGTATCCCTGTTGCTGTGGCAGAGGGAGGGATGGTTAGACAAAAGAGCAGGTCACCAAATATAGATTTAATTCTTATTCTTTCACACTGGTTATGACTCCTTCCATTCCCGGTGACTAGTGGATTGACATTGCTGAAGGAGGTACCAATCAATACAATCATTTTGACATGGAAGGAGACGCCGGTTTTGTTTTTCTTACTAGGTGAGAAGTGAGAGGCATTGCCTTGGTTCATTTAAATGCTAACAGGGGATGGCATTTGAAATGTCACATGTGAACTTTAAAAATGTTGCTGTTGATTCAACCCTATCAAATACCTTTTCCTCACCCAGCACTATTGCCAACAATCACCACAAGGATTTACTGGCTCATCGGTTTGATGGTTGGACATGATGTCAGGTGGAAAGAGTTAACATAGTTGTCATATCTTGGGGCATCAAACCAGATGTATAATTCAGCAAACATCCCCCCTCCCCCCGCCCGATTTGTAGTGAAACCTGTATTAAATAACAGGTACCTCTCCTCCTGTTTTAGAAACCCATACGGAAGTTCTAACTTTTAAACATTACCTCCCATTAAGTGTCTGACTTTTGCTGATGCTTTGAGTGGCCATTTAACACATGCATCATTTTATCAGCTCTTGGAAATGTTTTAAAGACAATGATTGGAAATCTACCCAGTGTTTTCTCCCATACATTTGATTTTCTACCATGGCTTATGCAGTTTCATTATGGCATACACAAGCACCCAGATTACAAGACTGTTCCTGGGAGTGAGGTTATTTAAAAAGGGCTTCCACAAAGCTGACCAGAGTTTCCTTGTCCACATTTTGAGAGCTGCAAGGGAAAAAAGTGTACATAAGAACAAGCTCATTCTGCACGCCCTTTACAGCTACTCTCCTGTGTGACAAAGTGGCCTCTCGGACCCCCCTGACTCAGGTCCTTTGGGCTCTGGTGAGGCAAGTGCCGTGCCAGCAACCCGCCTAGAAAGCCCCAAAGGCAGGCTTTCCCTTCCCCTAAGCACTTCTTTCTGGCTGAGTTTTGCTTCTCTCTGGTTTAGGAAAACTATCTCACTTCTGGGAGAGACTCCCTGTCCTGCTGCCCCTCGCCTGCAGGCAGCCTCACTCCCTCTATCTCTCTCCCCCTTCCTAGCTGGGGAGGAGGGTTTGAAAAGGTCTCTGACAGCTTTTTTAATTGGGCTCAGCTGCTCCTGCTTCAGCCAGAGGCAGCCTTACTCACCTGAACCCAATTAACCTGCAGTTACCTTTCTCTCCACAAACCCCTCTGGCAGTAGCCTGCCCTTGGTTTACCACACCCGCTAAATAAAAACACCTCTGCATGAATGCATCTCTGCTAAGCATGGGCATATGCTCAGGAGAGTGGGGAAAAAAGTCAACATTTTCAAAAGTGACCAGCGATCTTGGCAGGTTCAACTTTAGGGTTCTCAACTTGAGACACCTTCAAGGGACTGGATTTTTAGAGAGTGACTGGTCAGCTCTTTCACAGGCTCGAAATGGGCTAGAAGTGGTTGCATCTTGACCTAGAGGTCCCTGGGGGAAGCCCTGTCGAGTACACAATTGGATGGTGAAACACAGCAGAGCCCTTTGTCTGGGTGTACAGATGGGACCGTTTTTGAGTCTGGCATAATGGTAACCAAGGATCGGGCAAAACGCGTGGTGTTCTGTCCCGAAGGAGAGCACCACTAACAGTCTGTACTTACAGACGTTCAGCAAGGCTGCTTTAATCTTGCCACTTCTTCCTGCTTCACATCTCAAATCCTGCTTTGAGAAGGGAGTAGATCAAAGTGCCCTGCGGGAGGTTCTGTGCACGATGGCTGGGTTCACACAGATGGTGAGTCTGTGGCCGGTTAGTCCAGGGTAGATTTACACCCCAGCTGATTTGAACTAAGTGTTTGTGTGGACAAGTCCCCAGATCCATCCTTTGCTCTCCATTCATGCAGCTGAAGCTCTAATCTAGGCTCCCATCATCCTGTGTCTTGGCTACTGCCACGTTTTTCTCCCCATCCTTGCTGCATCCCCTCTTACTCTGCGTATAACTATTCAGAATGCCGCAGGAAATATCATCGCTGGGCTCCTTGTTTTGACCATGACACCCCTCTGTTGGCATTCCCCCACTGGCTTGACTTTCTTCTTCCCGCCATACACTGGCTACTGGTCTTTGCTTTCACGAGGCCCTTCGCACCCTAGCCCTCCCCCCATCTATCTTCTCTCCTATGCTAGTGAGCTATAAATTCCCACCCACCCCCTCCACTGGTGGTGCCAGACTTCCTTGCTCTTCGTACAAGCACTTTGACACATGGGGGGAGCTCCAGGTCAACATCTGCTAAGCCACATCATGCTCCTTCTTGAAATCCCCCCTTAAAATTCTCCCCTGCCACACTGCCTGAATGCACTTGACAGTGGTTAGGCAACCGGTGAGCTGTAACCACTGCTTCTCATGGCAACCATCACTGGTCGCTGTCTCCTTATGCTTCCCAATCTGTTTGTTGTATCGGTCTGGTGCCTCCCGCCTCGTACGTGGTGTGTGCACTCTTTGGCAGAAGGACCATCTCTTTGTTACATGTTTGTACAGCCGCTAGCACAGCAAGGCCCTAACCTGTCGCTGGGCACAACCGTCATATAAAGCATCATAAATGCTCAGCAGATTTTTTAAAAAATAATTCAAAGGTTTTCAAGTCACAGGAGAGAAGTTTGCTTGAATTTCAAGTGATGGGCAAAGACGTCTGTAACAAACCAGTGATCTTTAGCACTGAAGCTTTTGTATAAATGTCCTTGGGATTGTTTATGTATCAAACAACCTGTTGACAAAGCGCAGGCTGGGCTTGCTTGCAAGGTACTTCCCACAGATGCTCACATTCTCCGTGACATACAGGGAGCCTCGATTATTTGCAGTTTGTTCTTTTATTTTTTTTTTCCTGCTGAAAAGCTTGTTTGGCTTTCTAGACACATTTGCCATTTTATTAAGTTCAGACATGAGGTTTTACCTCTTTCTATCAAGTCTCCTTTGACACGTCTCAGTTAGTCTAATCACACCTGACCTGACACTTCACCGCTCCTCTGAAAGGCATGTGCTTCAATAACCATGGAAGGAATAAATCAGGTTGATATTAACATAGCACCAAGATGTTCTGCAATTTAGTCTCTCTATAAAGTTCCTTCTAGCTTTTAGCATCTGTACTAGCCAATTACAACTTGTCAGAAGTTAAAAACTTCTTTAAAAGGTTTTAGAAGGTCCTAAACACTGACATGTGTGAAATCATTAGAGAGTAGGCGGAAGAAAATCCGAAGAACTCGATGGTACAAGGCCCCAGGGAGATGAAGTTCACTTTTCTCAGTCTGATGGAGGTGGGAGGGGAGTCCCGGAGTTCTCAGGAAAGTGAAGAGACTCTCACTGCAGCTCACTCTCCGCACAGCCTGCCTTTGACATGCCTCGACAGAGACAGAAGCACTCACACAAGAGACAGAGACAGAGAGACAGAGACACAAGTTCTCTATTTTCATTTCTTCTTTTCTCTCCTGTTTCGTTTATTCTTCACTCAAGAACATAAGACCATCCGTACTGAGTCAGACCAAAGGTCCATCTAGCCCAGTATCCTGTCCACTGACAATGGCCAATGCCAGGTGCCCCAGAGGGAATGAACAGAACAGGGAATCATCCATCCCCTGTCACCCATTCCCAGCTTTGGGCAAACAGAGGGACACCATTCCTGCCCACCCTGGATAATAGCCATTAATGGACCTATGCTCCATTAATTTATTGATTTCTTTTTTGAACCCTGTTATAGTCTTGGCCTTCACAACATCCTCTGGCAAAGAGTTCCACAGGTTGACTGTCGGTTGTGTGAAGAAATACTTCCATTTTTTTGTTTTAAAGCTGCTGCCTATTAATTTCATTTGGTGACCTCCTAGTTCTTCTGTTATGAGAAAGAGTAAATAACACTTCCTTATCTAGTTTCTCCACACCGGTCATGCTTTTATAGACCTCTATTATATCCCCGCTTAGTCATCTCTTTTCAAAACTGAAAAGACCCACTCTTACTAATCTCTCATCACACAGAAGTTGTTCCATACTCCACTCCCATAATTTTGGTTGCCATTTCTGTACCTTTTCCAGTTCTAATATATCTTTTTTTGAGATGGGGAGACCACATCTACACACAGTATTCAAGATGTGGGTGTACCATGGATTTACATAGAGGCAATATGATATGGTCTGACTTATTGTCTATTCCTTTCTTAATGATTCCCAACATTCTGTTCACTTTTTTGACTGCCACTGCATATTGAGTAGATGGTTGCAGAGAAATATCCACAAATGACTCCAAGACCATAGAATCATAGATTATCAGGTTTGGAAGGGACCTCTGGAGGTCATCTAGTCCAACTCCCTGCTCAAAGCAGGAACAATCCCCAACTAAGTCATCTCTTTCTCGAGTAGTAACAGCTAATTTAGACCCCATCATTTTATATGTTTAGCTGCGATGATGTTTTCCAATGTGCATTACTTTGCATTTATCAACATTGAATTTCATGTGTCATTTTGTTTCTCAGTCATCCAATTTTGTGAGATCCTTTTGTAGCTCTTTGCAGTCTGCCTGGGACTTAGTTATCTTTAGTAGTTTTGTATCCTCTGCAAATTTTGACACCTCACTGTTTACCCCTTTTTCCAGATCATTTATAAATATGTTAAATAGGACTGGGCCCAGTACAAACCCCTGGGAGACACCACTATTTATCTCTCTCCATTCTGAAAACTGACCATTTATTCCTACCCTTTCTTTCCTATCTTTTAACCAGTTATCAATCCAGTGCATACCACAGTTAGTAGTTCTGCAATTTGATATATGAGTTGCTTCAGAACTCTTGGGTGAATACCATCTGGTCCTGATGACATATTACTATTTAATTAATCAATTTGTTCTAGAACCTCCTCCAAGGACACCTCAATCTGGGTCAGTTCATCAAATTTGTCACCTAAAAAGAATGGCTTAGCTTAGCTGTGAAGACTGAGGCAAAGAATTCATTTAGTTTTTCCCACTCCCTCGATGAGTGGCTTTCTCTTCTCTCCATTCTTGTGTTCTCAGCATGAACCTGGAGTAACTTCTTCTGTAGAACATATCCCTGACAGAGCATCCCTACTCTTCCCATGTCAGCTGGTAGCTTGAATGTAGTCCATGCAGTGCAGCAGTGATTGCAAGAGGGTGCTCCTCTTTAAGAAGGGGGTAGGAGAATGTCACAGCTGGGAGTGGGGGTGGGATCAGATGTGGGGTGGGCCTGAAAGCCATAGAGGGAGGAGACCTCATAGTTAGAACTGTGGGCATTGCATGTATTTCACCATTCTGCTAGGTTGTGGGATCCTGAGCTGGAATAAATCTGTGGCGCTCTGCTGATTTTAATTGAGCTACATCACTTCCCGCCAGTTGAGGATCGGATTCACACTGTTAGGCTCTGTAGATGATTTGATATTTCCACTGGATAATATGGATGGGCCTAGGTGAGATTTTAAATTGCTAAATTGATTATTCTCCCCAGATAGAAATCAGAAATGTCTTTTTTTTAATAATAGATGCTTAGAGGAATAATCTCCAACTATAGCTTGAATTGATACATTAACTCACCCGTGTAGACAAAACATGGGAGGGGGAAAAAGCACTACCAGGTACAATCTATCCTAGTTACATATCACAGGATCATGCTGAAATCCTATTATTGATTCTGCAAAGTTGTCCATGATGGTCCCGGTCATAAGTGTGGAGTGTTGTTTTTCCTGTACGGGGTTAACTTTACCTGAGAGGGGGTGACGTAAGAGCTCCCCTGCCATGAGGCAGGGGGGAGGGAGGTTTAGTTTCAGTTTCCTTCCATCCCAGCTTTGGGCAACACCCATCTGCTTGTCTCTCTAGCTATGGAGAGGAAACTTCTACTTTTCCTTCCTATATTCATAAGTAGCTGAACTGTAAGTAAATTGATTTCATAAGCTTGTACCTGGTCTAGAGTGTCACTACCCTCTCAGGGGGATGGAAGGGTAGGGAGCTTTATATCTGTAAAGTTGTATTAGCTGTAAGTTGTTCTTTTCTTTATTAAACTTCTTATACCTATAAGAATTGTCTGGTAATTCTAGTAAAGTGGTCTGAGCTTTGAATCTGGCAGACTCACAGGGAGTGAGACAGAGTGCTGTTTACCTTGCCTTAGGCTTAGGCTAATCAGGGAAGAGTGAAGCAGCATTAAGTGTCCCAATCTCTCAGGGAGAGGGAAAGGGGGTTTGGGGATGTTCATGTGCTCCCCTCCAGGGGCTTGGAGACTCACACGAATGGTGGCAGCATGGTCCCCAATACCTAACTGGTAAAGTGCAGGTGTTGGGGGGAAGAAAGGTTTAACTTAGGCTTGTAGTTATTTGGTCTTGTATGAGAAACCCTCATCCTTACCCTAGGTAAAGAGTGAAGGGAAGATCTCTCTACCACAGTCCCCATGTCCTACTTGTGTTTTCTTTGTTGCTTCTGTTTCATAGAATCATAGAATCTCAGGGTTGGAAGGGACCTCAGGAGGTATCTAGTCCAATCCCCTGCTCAAAGCAGGACCAACCCCAACTAAATCATTCCAGCCAGGTTTTTATCAAGCCTGACCTTAAAAACCTCTAACAAAGGAGATTCCACCACCTCCCTAGGTAACCCATTCCAGTGCTTCACCATCCTCCTAGTGAAATAATGTTTCCTAATATCCAACTTAAACCTTCCCCACTGCAATTTGAGACCATTACTCCTTGTTCTGTCACCTGGTACCACTGAGAACAGTCTAGATCCATCCTCTCAGAAAGAGTACTGAGGTTTTGTATGTGATCCTTGATGGCCTGTGTGTATTTCACAGCTCCAACAGGATCCTTGGAGAGATGCTGGGCATTGTTCTGTTGGTGGACATCTGGCTTGCAAGGAAATGGAAATTGCAGGGAGAACTGAGTGATAAAGAGTTTAGGGTCTGAGTTTGCTGGCGTTCATGCACCACTGAATATCCAGTGAGATTTCACTGTGGAGTGGTTTCTGAGGAAGGGGGTGGTCAGTTTTCTTCATGGAATGTCCATTGTTTCAAATTCAGATCCAATGATCATAGACTATCAGGGTTGGAAGGAACCTCAGAAGGTATGTAGTCCAACCCCCTGCTCAAACCATAGTCTAACTCCCATGGTAAGCAATTGAATGGCTCTTAGGACTTCAAGCATCCAAATGAAGAAACCCCTTATAAACTGCCTGAACCTCTTGAATTTGGCACGTGAGTACTGGTGCTTTTGCTCAGCTGATTGTAAGGACTGATGGCATCTGCTTAGCAGCTCTTCTATCTCGGAGGGTGGAGTATGTCGATGATGGGTCATGAGTTAGACACCGGGGAAAAGCAGGCTTGTTTGTACTTCAGCTCTTGCAGATATGACACAGCCACAGTTCAATTTAAAGGAAATCTTTACTTTATAGAAAACTTTACTACTGGCTTTCCAGGCACATGCCAAGTTTTCACTATCAACCTTTCAGTTGTTGGCATTGTTTGGGGGTGCGGTTCAGTTTTTGTCAGGAGCATGGAAATGTGGTAACAAGAGACACTTTACAGTCATAGCGGGAAGTCCATTCCATGCCCGAGCACCAGGGGTGAAAGTAGGCCAGTACGGTGTACCGGGAAGAAGCCGGTACTGGCCTGGACACAACCGATGTTAAAGCGCTGCTGCGACTTGCCCCTGAGCCCCCCTCCCCCAGACCACTGATGGTGGGGGCAGAAAGGGAAGCTACCTTGGGGGTTGGCGATTTAAAAGGGCCTGGGGGTTCCTGTTCCTGCCGCTGCTACCACAGCAGTGGCTGGAGCCCTGGGCCCTTTTAAATCTCTGCCAGAGCCTTTGGCGGCCTGGGTCAGGCAGCGCAGATGGGCTGGCTGGGGGAGGCTGACCCCCAGCTCCCGCCCCTTCCGCCAGAGGCCCCGCCCATTCCAGGGGCCCAAAGCCAGGCACCCGTACCGGTAAGTACTTAATATTACTTTCGCCTCTGCCTAGCACATAACCTCAGAGTTATAAACACCACGGGAAGGGAGGTTGTTCATTACCCTGAAACCCCCCTATGGTGGTTCTTTCAGAAGTTGACAACATTGACTTAACCCAGCTTTTGAATTTTACCATGCGGAAGAAAATTGCTGCCTTCCCATTATTTTTTTAGTAGTGAAGTTTTGGAGGGTTTTTTTTGGTCTCTGCTTCTGCCTGATTGTGTCCTTCCGGTTCCAGATGAGGTGTGTGGGTGACTGATCGGTTTGTAACTCTGCTGTTCATAACTCTGAGGTTCTACTGTAGATGTTTAAAAGCAACTGGAAAGGAAAAGAATGGATCTCTGTTATTGTGGCTTCTTCAGTCTCAGTGCAGGTATCAAGCAAGCAAATCTTAACTATTGGTCTGAAAAAATAATCCAAAGGCCCAACTGTTAGTTTTCCTGTGTTAACAAAGGTGTATTTAACTAATACATCCCGAATCTTTCTGAACGCCCCTTTTCATGATTTTAGGGACATCATTTCTGAGACGTTATGTGCTGCGTAGCCTATTTTAATGTTGTCTTGTTTTTGCTGTTCTAGTTTTTGGAAATACTTTGTCTGTCAGATTTAAGAACTCAATATGAAAAGAATAATTACAAAAGTGATGTTCTGCTGCTATAGCAACCAAAGTTCTTATACTTTCCAGATACAATCCCAAATTGAAGCATGAAACTGAACATTTTATGTTTTACAAAAGATAATGTGTATCACGTTAAGATTATGCATTTGTACACCGTCTAGAGCTGCTGATACCTCCATGCATGGGATAAGGACAGAGCTTTACCAGGGTTTCCAGTGACAATATAATCCAGGGAAACTTCAGTTGTCACAAGAGCCCTTTAATAATAACACAGTCATGCCACCATGCCCATAAGAAGAAATCAGAACGTACTCTCTCATATCTATCTTACATGTGCCCCTTTCCAGTAGTATATGAGCACCTACATTCCTGAATTCATTGACCCTCACACACACCTCTGTGGGGCAGGGCTATTATTTCCATTCTACAGATGGAAACTAAGGCACAGAGAGGCTAAGGCCTGGTCTACGCTAAGGCTGTATGTCAATCTAAGTTACGCAAGGTAAGCTGTATAAAGCTACGTATAACTTAACTCAACGTACTTAGGTCGACTTACAGGAGTGTCCACACTACGCTATGATGATGGGAGAGTGCTCCTGGCGACACAGCCTCTGCCTCTGGTGGAGGTGTACTAGAGACGTCGACAGGAGAGCACTCTGCCATCAACTCAGCATGTCTTCACCAGACCTACTAAACTCACGCTGCTGCATTGACTGCACTGGCGCCGATTTAGCTGTATAATGTAGGCAAGGCTCTTGTTACTTGCCCAAGGTATACAGGGAATTTGTGGAGGAGCAGGGACTTGAAGCTGGGTGTTCTGAAGCCTAGGCTGACATGCCAACCATGAGACCATCCTTCCTCTTATCCAGTGGTATAAGGATTTGTTAAAAAGAAGGGAGTAAGTGTTCCAGGCTGGGCTGTGTCATGGACTAGGGGTGTGCGGAGACACCCTTCTAATGACTTGGGTTCCACTAGGAGGATCTTTATTTAATCATTTTAAACATTATGATAGTTTTGTAAATAGCACATACTAAATTAAACTCTCTGAGGCAAACAAAATGGACAGGTTATAACCTGAGTACCCTGGACAACCCAGTTAAATATCATCTACTTGAAACTCAGTGCCAACAATAATTAAACCGATGTCCTATCGAAATAGTCATTATCCAGAACACTCTGTGTGGGCACAAAATACACTGAGGTTGTCACCAGAGGAATATGAAGGGTGGGCCTTGCACCACATAGACATAATGGCACTGGCAGAATGGTGATTTTGCAGCAATGAGCCAAGGTAATTTTTGGTTCAAATACTGTGAGAGGGAGGGGAGAGGCCTCTCCTTGTAAGTCATGTGCTCTAGGCCCCTAATCATTTCTGTTGCCCTCCACTGGACTCTTTCCAATTTTTCCACATCTTTCTTGTAGTGTGGGCCCCAAAACTGAACACAGTACTTAGATGAGGCCTCACCAATGTCGAATAGAGGGGAACAATCACATCCTTTGATCTGCCGTTAGCCTTCTTGGCAACAAGGGCACACTGTTGACTCATATCCAGCTTCTCATCCACTGTAACCCCTAGGTCTTTTTCTGCAGAACTGCTCCCTAGCCATTTGGTCCCTAGTCTGTAGCAGTGCATGGGATTCTTCCATCCTAAGTGCAGGACTCTGCACTTGTCCTTGTTGAACCTCATCAGATTTCTTTTGGCCCAGTCCTCTAATTTGTCTTGGTCCCTCTGTATCCTATCCCTACCCTCCAGCATATATACCACTCCTCCCAGTTTAGTGTCATCTGCAAACTTGCTGAGGGTGCAGTCCACGTCATTCTCCAGATCATTGATAAAGATATTAAATAAAACCAGCCCCAGGACCGACCCTTAGGGCACTCCGCTCGATACCAGCTGCCAACTAGACAGGGAGCCATTGATCACTACCCATTGAGCCCGACGATCCAGCCAGCTTTCTATCCACCTTATGATCCATTCATCCAGCCCATACTTCTTTAACTTGCTGGCAAGAATATTGTGGGACACCGTATCAAAAGCTTTGCTAAAGTCAAGGAACAACACATCCACTGCTTTCCCCTCATCCACAGAGCCAGTTCTCTCATCATAGAAGGCAATTAGGTTAGTCAGGCATGACTTGTCCTTGGTGAATCCATGCTGACTGTTCCTGATCACTTTCCTCTCCTCTAAGTGCTTCAGAATTGATTCCTTGAGGACCTGCTCCATGAGTTTTCCAGGCACTGAGGTGAGGCTGACTGGCCTGTAGTTCCCTGGATCCTCCTTATTCCCTTTTTAAAAGATGAGCACTACATTAGCCTTTTTCCAGTCATCCGGGACCTCCCCTGATTGCCAGGAGTTTTCAAAGATAATGGCCAATGGCTCTGCAATCACATCCGCCAACTCCTGTAGCACCCTTGGATGCAGCGCATCCGGCCCCACGGACTTGTGCTCGTCCAGCTTTTCTAAATAGTCCTGAACCACTTCTTTTCCCACAGAGGGCTGGTCACCCCCTCCCCATTCTGTGCTGCCCAGTTCAGTAGTCTGGGAGCTGACCTTGTTCGTGAAGACAGAGACAAAAAAAAGCATTGAATACATTTGCTTTTTCCACATCCTCTGTCACTAGGTTGCCTCCCTCATTCAGTAAGGGGCCCACAATTTCCTTGACTTTCTTCTTGTTGCTAACATACCTAAAAAAACCCTTCTTGTTACCCTTAACATCCCTTGCTAGCTGCAACTCCAAGTGTGATTTAGCCTTCCTGATTTCACTCCTGCATGCCTGAGCAATATTTTTATATTCCTCCCTGGTCATTTGTCCAATCTTCCACTTCTTGTAAGCTTCTTTTTTGTGTTTAAGAGCAGCAAGGATTTCACTGTTAATTTGATTTCACTGTTAATAGTTTTGATGACCATTTGCTTGAATCCAAGATATGATATCTGCCAAAATGTCATCTCCGTTTGAAAGGCACTTTCTCATATTGTTAACAAGACTCAGAAAAAGCTGCCCAACATTAACACAATTCATCCTTGGATTTGACTTCAGAGTATCAATTTGAAGTCTCCTACTTTTTGGCTTTTCAAGCATCCTTAGATTTGTCCCCGGGTAGTCCTCGAAGAACGCTACCATTCTATTGTTCATTTTATCAAATGTTCAGTCCTGGAAATGGTTAGAGAACAAGCCTGAAGCTCTTGAGATAAAATGAGCTAACTCATAGAGCATATCATATATCAGCACCACATACCAGAGGAATTCAGATCTTCCTAAACTGTCTCTTAAGCTCCTATATGTGTATTTTTTCTTCTAATTTCTTAGTGTAGCAGAAAAAGCATTTGTAAAATGATTATTAAGGGCCCTGATAACCTCCATACTTCTCATACACTGCTCAAAATTATTAGCCATGCAACATACATTGCACAGAAGATTGATCCAATGCATAGAATTTGGGACCCTACATCTGCTGATGAGTCATTGAGTTCCTGTTCATTTTTGTTTTGACTTGCTATACAATATTATACTGTTTTTTCATATATGTTTTGAAATAGTTCACAGCGGTGACCTCCTAAGTAGTGTCGTCCAAGTCTGTGGTTCCGCCATGTGAACAGCTATGGACATGTTGAATGTAATCTCTTTGTCACACTAAAGTTTCTGCCTTAAACACTGGATACCCATCAGATACAAATGAAATCAAATTTTCTTGAAGATAAATGTCAGTGAATCCAGCATTCCACAAACATGCAAGGAATGATGAGACAGTACCCTCGACTCTGTCTCCTCAAGTCCAACAACGTCACGGAATGTGAATAGAGGACGTTCACCCTCCATAGATGCTTTAAGATATACGGCCAAGGTAGCTTTTCTACTGAGAATATTGGACTCATCAACAGGTCCAACCAGCTTTGATGAAGAAGATGTAAAACTCTTGAGCATGTTCTTCTGTATTTTCTTTGCAATGTGATTTGTAATACCTGTTCCACTGTATCATGAATGCACATTTCTTTCCATGTTTACTCCATTGAGTTCTTGTAAATCAGTCATATTTTCATGGTCGCTGAATGGGCACTTGTTCTAGGCAAGGTAATATGCAGTTCTAACTACACTCTCACTTGCCTGATTTACAGCTACTGAAATTGCTTCAATAGTTTTTCCTAACCCTTTACCTTCCTCTGAGCCTGGATTTTATGCACTATACCATGATATATCCACATGCCTCTTCATTTTATTTTTGAGTGATGCCAACTTAATATCTCTACTTTCATTGTCAGATGCTTCAATAGAGTAGTTGTATCACTCATGAACAAGAGATATGCCTTGTCCTTTAAAACAACTCCAGTTGTCTTGGCAGCACTGCAGTCCAGGCAATCTGTAAGACAAGTGAGATCATTTTAGAAAAGTTTTAAATAAAAAATCCCAGTACAGCAATAACACTACAGCTGTATAGCTTATTGCTAACATTACAGCAGTCAAATCGAAAAGACTCTAGGCACACTGCAGGTCATTGGATGCACTGTTATGCTCTGCTTTTACAATACACTCCACTCACAGAAAAGCAAAACATTTTGCATTAGGAGTTAGAAAATGTTAAACCACTTTTTGTATTAATAACAATTAAAAATAAATAATATATGAAGACAAGTTACAAAGTGCACAGAACACTCATTGCGTATAGATTTGTGGATTGCCTGGGCAGATAAAGGACTGGACACTCAGAAGAACACTGAGGTGCACCGCTTGGGAACCTGCAAGGCAAAGTAGGGGCTGGTAGAACCCAAGGGAAAGTCGGACCATGTCAAAGAGATAATACCCAGGGAAGCAAAAGAAAGTCTCCCTCGCACTGAAGACAGGAGTGGTAAAAAGCTTTTCAGCAAATCCAAGGCCAAAAGGGACCACTGCAAGTCTGACCTCCCGTATAACACAAGTATGAGACCTGCCCTACAATAATTCCTAGAGCAGAGCTTTTAGAAAAACAGCCAATCTTTATTGAAAAAATGGTCAGTGATGGAGAAACCACCAGAACCCTTGGTAAATTGTTCCAATGGTTAATTACGCTCACTGTCAAAAGTGTATGTTTAATTCTGTTCGGAAATTGTCTCGCTTCAACTTCCAGCCAGTGGATTGTGGTAAAACCTTCTCTGCTACGCCAAAGGGTCCTTTAATAAATGTTTGTTCCCCATATAGGTACTTATAGGCTGTCATCAAGTCACCCCTTAACTTTGTTTTTGATAATCAATCAATTTAGCTTATCACCGAGTCATGTTTTCTAATTCTTTAATCACTCCCATGGTTCTTTGCAGAACCCTCTCCAGTGAATCATCATCCTTCGTGAATTGTGGGCACCAGCACTGGACATAGTATTCCAGCAACGGTCACACATCCAGAGCTAAAATAACCCCTCTCCTCCTCCGCAAGATTCCTCGTTTATGCATCCCAGGATTATATTAACCCTTTTGGTTCCAGCATCACACTGGGAGCTCATGTTCAGCTCACTATCCACCATAACCCCGAAATCTTTTTCAGAGACCCTGCTTCCCCCGATAGGGTTCCCCAGACTGTAAGAATGGCCTGCACTCTTATGCCTTCCTTACCAGGCAGTTGAGATTGGTTTGATGAGTGACCTTTACTCTTCATTATTTACTACTCTCCCAGTTTGTGTGTCTATTGTGTGTACTATTAATTTGTGTGTCTATTGTGTGTACTATTAATATTAATTTTGTTTACTATTAATATTTAATAGAAATATTGAATAGTACAGGGCCAAGAACCGGTCCCAGCAAAATCCCTCTACAAACACACCTTCCGTGATGATTCCCGTTGCATTTTGGGACCTCTCCATTAGCCAGTTTTTAAATCCATGTAATGTCTGCCATGGTAGTTTTATATATTCCTAGTTTTTCTATAAAAATATCTTACGGTACCAACTGGAATGCCTTACGCAGAAGTCTAAGTCTATGACACCAGCATTATTACCTTTATCACCTCATCCAAGAGTTAGTTTGACAGGATCTGTTTCCATAAACCAGGTGTGACACGTTGAGGTTCAGCCCAGACCAGTGTGGGGCTGTGTCACCACCTGCCCTGCAACTCTGGGTGCCTTTAAGTGGAAGCCATTAAGGGTGCCTCAGAATCAATGAACTGTCAATGGGTTTGTTTACCTGCAAGCCTTCCCATGTCCCTGTCTTCCAGCTATCAGGTAATGAAGAAGAAGGTCTTACAGTGACATGTGATCATGTCACCCGGTACTGGAATCCATCTTAAACCTGGTGCTTTTCCATTTAGAAGGGGGGGTAGGAATCCAGAGAGATGAAAGATTCCCGCCTTGTGCCAAAGCTATAGAAGGGAGTGGGACAGAACAAAGTCATGAGAAATCTCTGAGTTACCACCTGAGTTGGAACTGAAAGGATGGTACCAGGGAAAGGATTGGATCCAGACTAAGGTGGAGTCTAGTCTGTGAAAGAAGCTCATTGGAACATCTCTGAGAGTGAGATTTAGCTGTATTCAGTTTCTTAAATCTATTAGGTTTAGACTAATCATAGACTAAACAATCATAGAATCATTGTTTTATTTTGTTTGGTAATTTATTTTGTTCTGTCAGTTATTACTTGAAACCACTTAACTCCTACTTTTTATTCTTTAATAAATTCAATGTTGTTTATTATTAAACCCAGAGTAAGTGATTAATTCCTGGGAGAGCAAACAGCTGTGAATATCTCTCTATCAGTGTTGGGGGAGGGGGACAATGACAATTCATGAGTTTATCTGTATAAGCTTTATACAGAGTAAAATGGATTTGGAGTTTGGATCCCATTGGGAGCTGGGTGTCTGGGTGCTGGAGACAGGTAACCTGTTGAGTGGTTTTTGGTTAAAGTCTGCAGCTTTGGGGGTGTGGTTCAGACCTGGGTCTGGGTTGCAGCAGGCTAGCGTGTCTGGCTCAACAAGGCAGGGTCCGGTTGTCCCAAAGTGGCAGGGAAAACGGGCTCAGAGGTAGTTTTAGCACATCAGGTGACAGTCCCAAGGGCGTCTCTGTGACCAAACCTGTATTCTGCAGTAGTAGCACTGGATGGCTCATTACAGATTAGTGTAGGTCATGATTTCTGCAATTAATGTGCTGCCGAGAGTAACCAGCCAGTAGATCACACAGACATCGGTTGTGGTGGTCATGCAAATGCAGAATTGTGGGTTAAAGGTTACAGAGTTTCCAGAAACTTAGTTCTACACAGTGAGCACCAGGAATTGGACCTCGAGTGCCCCCAAGTACCTGCTGGACTTATAGTTAAGGACGTGTAGCACTAAGACTTTGCAAGACGGAACTAATACAGGACATATTAACCCCACAAGAAATACACACATGGCTGTGATAGTTTCTAAAGTTTTTGAGTGGCATTCCTCTTGTAACATTTGATCTTTTTGGAGCTGTGACAGTGGACAAGGGGCTAGAAGTACAAGGGGAAAAACTACTATTGAATTTTTTTTTTTTTAAAGACCGAGCTCTAACAAGTAAACAACTTAATGAAACAGAAGAAAATAGAAATGAAGCAAACACACATACACACATACACACACATACACAAGTGTGTGAGCAGCTGGTGTTTTTATTGACTGGTTGAAAGAAAAGGAAAAGGTAATCGACTTAGAAATGGTTTCTCTTGAAAATGTAAACGTTCTGTTCCCAGAGTTCATGCTTCTGAAAAGATCAAATGTTATATGAGGACTGTCCTTTGTTTGAGAAAGAAGTTGAAAACCTCTCACCTGTTTCACTAATTCATCACATTTACTGTTTTCAGTGGAACATTTTACAGTACATTGAAATGTTGAACATGTCCAATTTAGTGTTAATAACAAAGAAAATCTTGTTTGCGTGACTTTTTTTCTCCAGAGTGGAAGATAACACCTCAAGATGTTGTCATAAAATGTTTAGTTTGTTTTAAGAATAAAGAACTTGTTTGTTTTTATAGTATCCAATTGATAAGCAGGATAACACACTCCAGGGCTTGTGTGTTGTGTTGCAAAAACAGCATACGGCTTTTCTGGCTGAAGGAACGCAGGTTCCTTTTATGCCTCCTATGTGATTACAACACAATGCATGCTTTGTCCTGTGTTATCCCTTACACTTACACAGACCCTGAATGTAACCCTCAGTGCATCCAAGATTTGCTGATCACAGGAGAGTAGAAGCAAGTTAACACTCCTCTGTTCCCCAAAGGAGACATGAGTAAATGCCACATTCTCCGAATGGAAAGTGGACATTTCTCTTCACTCATGTTTACCATTGACTACACTCCTGCTCTCTCCCTCTAACATTTTTCATTTAGTTTCACTAGGGTCCTGCTTGTAGAACCATTTTCTCTTTTCCTAGTTGTAGACTCCTTTACTGCTGTAGAACGGGATTCTGCTTCCCATAACTTAGAGCAAATTCCTGTCCTTCCCAGGAACTGCACTGCTAAATGAATCTGTTAAAACACTTAGAACTGTTTGATTACATATTAAATCTACTGCTTTCCTTAGGAAACTTTTATTGAAGCGTGACCAGACCTTGGCTAACTCAAGAAATTGAGTTATCTGGCTTGTTACTTAGGCTTGTAGCAGGAGGGGCATTACAAAGTCACTATTGCAGCCTCCATAATTGAAGGTTTATATGAATAATCAGGATTCCACTGGTCCCTGTGTTTACTGAATACAAATCTAAGCAGCATTCATTCACAGTGCCCATTTATTCCAGCCTTTTCACTTTAATGTCCCTTAAACTTTGCTGGTTCCTCTTAATAGGACGTGCTTGGTTGAACAGATGCATATGCCTTTGTTCAGGAAATGACTTCTGAATTCCCTTTTTGGACTTCTTATGCCACCCTGCCCAATCATACCCACATTCAAAGATGATTTTAATGGAGGAAAGAGCTATTCTAAGACAGCTATCTGATCGTGACCTAAGTCTGTTGACTTGATGCTTCATATCTTGGATAATTCCTTATCCCTGTGGCAGTGGCTCAATAATTGAAATTAATGGAATAAAATAGATTTCAGTGCAAATGTTGCACACTCTCATGTGGTCTGGAACAGTGCAATTACTGAATGTAAGTAAAGTGTGCTGAGAGCCAGACATGTTAAGACCATTTTGCACAATTGCCCTCAGCTCATGAAATAAATATTCTCCTGTAATATGATGCAACTTCACTGAAGTTTGAATTCATGCTCTCCTATTGGCACCTTAAAGACGAACAGATTTATCTGGGCATAGCTGATGAGGATGTGTCAATATCAAGAGAGGGAAAACTGCTTTTGTAGTGAGCCAGCTACTCCCTGTCTCTATTCAAGCCCAAATTGAGGGTGTTACGTTTGCAAATGAATTGTAGTTCTGCCGTTTCTCTTTGAAGTCTGTTTTTGAAGTTGTTATGTTGAAGGATGGCTACTTTTAAGTGTGTTATTGAATGTCCAGGGAGAATGAAGTGTTCTGGCTTTTGTATGTTATCATTCCTGAGGTCAGATTTGTGTCCATTGATTCTTTTACATAGGGACTGTCTGGTTGGCCAATGGCATAGTTCTCTGCCCTGGGCTTGCTAAAGGCAGTGATTTGAGACATCTGCAGTTTTTGTGACTCTGAAGCTCTTTATTCTTTATTTGGTCCTCTTCCTGTTTGTATCCTCCCCCCCTCCCATCCCCCGATGTTTTTTCCTGTACCATCCCCCAACAGCCAAGACTGGTGGATTTTTACAAATTTGATAAAATCATATCAAATACAAAACAATGAGAATTACAGCACCTTTTGGTCCCAGACTGAGGAGTGGCTCTGAAAGCCACCTGTCATGGGCTTCTCAGGGCTCCTGGTGGGCAGTGTGAACAAGTGAAAGGGGCGGGACGTGAGGTGTTGTTGATAGTGAGAGCCAGTGAAAAGAGGGAAGGGGATTACAGAAGAGGAGAATTCAACCAAATGAAACCAGCGTGCAGGGAACAGCCGTGCTCCGCTGTTATCTCCTCAGGTAAGTTTCCACAGGGACTCATGCACATTCCCAACCAAACCCACAGGAAACGGAATGAGGAAAAACTTAAATGAAACAGTAGAAAAGTCCAGCCTTAAGCTGTAATGGGAATTCCCGTTATCTGAGCACTCACACTGGCGCTGGTGGGAATGGCTTTTGTGCTCTTCCTCATGATAGGTGCCCCCGGCTGCCAGTCCCGACGGCTGCTGCCTAGACACTAGCTCACCCTAGCAGCAAGCCCTGCAACTGCTCCTCAAAGCAGGTGATGCTTTGGCATCCTCAGCCCTTCCGCCCAATGTGGTGCCTCCCACAGATTTTGTGATTACTAGTGGTTAATATTGCTAGGGCTGCTCGAAGATTTTCTGTTGACATTTTCTGACAGACAGGGTTTCCAGCTAACTGGGGGGGTTGTGGTAAGCATGTTTCCTCACAAATAATTTACAAAACAAAAACCGAAAACAACAACAAAAAATCCCAAACCTGCAAATTTTCACATGAAAACTATTTTTTTCCAGTTTGCCAGTTTGTCTTTGTTATTTTAGTTCTAAGGATTTTTTTGGGGGGGAGGGAGAGATTTACTTTGGTGTTGATTCTCCTCCCTTATAAGCAGCTCTATTAGTATTGAGGTTGCACTTGGGAGCCGCAATCATATCTCAAGCCCCCTTGTGCAAGGTGCAGTACAAACACAGACAAACAGATGGGCCTTCTCCGAAAGAGCTTATAATATGTTTCCAAGACAAGAGACAAGAGATGGATACAGACAGACGGCCAAGGCATTAGAGGAACCAGTGAGTCTATACTGGTCAATATGATAGGGGTGGTCTCTGCAGGCCCACAGCCTAGCCCTGGTAGACATGACTGCAAAGGAGAGGTTTAAATATTTTTGGAATAACTGCACCTATTTCCTCCTCCCGTGATCCATGCCAGGAATTCCCTGGCAGGCGTCAGGTCTCCAACCAGCACCTGTCTCTGGGAGCACAGACCCTCGTCCCCCTCTTTTCTGACCAGGGGATGTAAAGGCTGCACAGCTCCCTGCCTTACCCTGGGATACCCCGGCAAGCCAGTCGGGCTAAGGCTAGTGCGTGTGCTTTACTTCCTCTCTGACATGTATGGACGGAGCATTGCCTCAGCCATTACCCGTTCCCACACAGAGCCCATGCAAAACACAGTTATTCTTAAGGCAAAAGTAGTCCTGAGAAAACATATAAGAACAATAGATGTTCCTAGGCACATGCTAAACTCTTCCCAAATGTCGCCCGTCAGTCCTACGGGGCGGTACTGAGCCAACGTCTTTCCAACCCTTCCGGAAGCACCGGGCTCCCTGGGGCCTGGCCCTTTGCTGGGTCAGAGGGAAGGCTCTGTGCCGAGTCCCACGCCGCGTCCCGTTCCCGCAGCTCCCTTAGCTGCAGGGGGCTGGGCCTGCAGACGGTTGATGTAAACAAACTGTCTCGTGGCTGCCAGCGGATTGTCCTGACGGGGCACAGGTTGCCCACCACGGCCCTGTGGCAAAGCTCAAATCTTTGTTGGCAAAGCCGTTTCGTCATCTCCAGAGACCCCAGCTTGAACCAGTCTCTGAAAACCCTCCAGAGGGTGATGCCAAGAGTTGTTTAGTCACCGTGACTCGCCTTAATCCACCCCGCTCCTTTTAGTTCATGGAGAACACGGTTACACATAAACCATTCAGAAATGTAATCCAATGGCCCCCAAACATACTGTGTCTGCCTGTTTGCCCAGAAAATTGCACCTCCTCTTAAATTCCAACAGCAGCTTGCCCAGGGGGGCAGAGGGAGTATCCAGGTCTTAGCAGGTATCTGCTGTAAGCCTTTAAAACAAAATGATGTTGTTGTTGCTTTGCCAGTAGCGACCCTGATGTTCTCCCAAACACGAGGATTTTCACCACGGGCCGAGCTCAGACTCTCCTTCTCTGCCACCATTTCATTAGCAGAATGAATAATCTTCTTGCCTTCAGAGGGAGGTCTGCAGCAGACTATTTTTGGCTGTCATTGGTTTATTACTCGGTTCACTTTTTTCTTTCACTGTGCTGCTATTTCACCTGCAGCTGGTGCACCTGCAAAGTTGTCTGATCCCTTTCTAGATCTCAACGTTCTAGGGTGATTTTTCACTTTCATTCTTAACCTCCGCCCAAATCACCCCCTGTCATGACAAGCGCTGGGGGGGGGGGGAGGGGGGGAGGGAGGAGAGCTGCAGGAGGAAAGATTTTCCCCAAGTTCTTTCTTTCTCAGAAGAATTCATCATAGTTCCACCCACTGGAGCGCTGAGATCCCCAGAGACCCATGTCACTCTGGAGAGCCCTGCTCCATGGCAGGACAGGTTCGGCCTATTATTTTTCACAGCTGCCTTCTCTTCCCCTCTAAACCAGACCATTTTTAACCCATCCACCCTCTGCCTCGATTGTGGCTGTTGGGGTGTCTAGTGAGATGGCCGGACAGGATTCCCATAATCACGTCTAGCTCAGCTCCCATTTGTGTTGAGTTCTGGGATCTGCTCCTCTTTAGGAAATCGCCACCTACAAGGTTTAAAATCCCAAGGATGTTTTAGTAGGAGCAGCAGAGACCTTCAGCACATCTCACTCAAATCGGATCACACCGGATCACACCGGTTTTGTTCTGACACATTGTAGGTAGAGGCATAAAGAGGTGCCCCCCTGCCCCTTAGTGTGACTTGGTGGTCTGTAGAAGACAACAACTGAAACCCATCTTCTGCTTTATCTGTTAGGACATCGACCCATAAGCCTTTGGGATCGAGGTCAGCAGTCACTGCAGCGACTTCCTTTGTGAAGTGCTTGGAGCCCTACAGATGGAAATTGCTCTGCAGTGATCATGTAGGGCCCTGAAGCCAGTTTATGCAGCCTGGAGAGGGTGACTTGTGGTAGCACAGACCCTAATCCAGCACCCTTCCTGCTGCTGGCATTGGGGCTGTGCTTTGGACAAGGGGACATGGAGGGATTTCCCTAACCCCACTGATCCTTAGCTGCCCTGGGAGCTCAGCCAGACCCAGGCCTGGCCCAGCACATACCTGCGTTCCATCCCCTCCTCTCCTGAGCTGTGAAGTGCAGCCCTCAGCTAGAGCCAAGCATCCAAAGCATGAAGAGATTTCAGCACAGCCAATGAGCCTCCCCGCGCCCCTCCCCAGTAGCCCGGCTTGCCCTTTCTCTATTGACTTTGGGAGTCAGGTAGAGAGAAGACACTGAAGGGAATCCTTGACCTTTGGGGAGGTTTTATAAATCATTAACCCAGCTGATGGATGTTAAGATGAGAGAGTCTGTGACAGAGCCGTGCAGTGGCTGTAGAAAAGGCACTCTGGTTTGGATGCTGTATAATTACACACGCTAATACAGCTGGTGTTATACTTGATCCTTTCTACCATTAAAACATTATTCCATTCGCTGGACGGATAGCAAAGGTCAGCCTTGCCTGTAGAACTCTAGCATGACCACTCTTTCCTTTATACTCTCTCAAAATTGACATAATATGTGCATCATTCAGGGAAAAATTCTGCCTTTATCTCCAGAAGCCCATGCAAGCAGATTTGTCATAGTGCTGGCTCATGTAAAAAAAAAAATATATCACTGCAGTAACGCACAAATAAAGGAAATAATCCAGGTCATGGCAGAGCTTTACAGCCGTAATTAAATATGGGTTTGGACTAAGATGTAAAACCTTTCTGCAATGCCCAAGTCTGTAACCCTCATTAATCACCCTCCCTTGCATCTGCCCCTGTCTTCTCAGAGGGGCGAGCACCGTGACTCAGGGGAGATGCCTCCAAGGTTTGTAATTTCATCACGATGGGAACTGTCCTGATTGTTGAAAACATTTCTGTCATTTTTCTCCTGCAGAGAACAGTTTTCTTCCCTCGTGAGCTCGCCGTGCAGGAAAGGGCTAATTACAGATCACTGATTATGTGGTTTGTCTTCAGCTGTTCTGCCAGAAGAAAAGAATGAAGGACAGGAGGGACATAACCAAATACTGAATGAATGGGCAGGAAAGAACAGTATCAGTTTTGGAGATGTATTGGTGTTTTCATTTCGCTCTCAAGGTCACCACTTCGACCAAGTAGTTCAGCACTTTCTCAGTGGGACAGGCTGAAGTTCTTTGATAACCAGGGATGGGTGGCTGAATTGTCCCCACGCTCCCATAGATGGAAAGATAGGTTTGGAGTCTGGTAATTGTTAAGGGCTCAATCCAGTTTCCACGGAAGTCAGTGCCGGTGGGAACAACAGCCAGAACAGGGGCATGTCTCAACAGAGACCAATATCCCAAACCAACCATTCAGAGGAGACATTGTCTTATATTCAAACAGTACTTCCAAAGTCCTGCTCCCAGGTAGCACGCTGTGAACTGTCTGCTCTTGAAGTTCATCAGCAGTATCTATACAAGAAGAACTTTGCTCAGAGCACTGTCAGAAATGTATCATTCATACATATCTACTGCAGCACTCTGGCCAGAGTTCACAATGGCATAATCAGTGTTTACACTGACACTAGAGTGAGGCTGAGAAGTGGAGTTGAAATGTTGCTGACATCTCTTTAGTAGGCTCAAAGGCAGATGCGACTGGACTCTCCTGGAATATTAATGAAGATGTTTTTGATACTGCAGTCACTGTACAATGGAAACAAGTTCATGGTTATGTTCCTGGACACAGCCTGGGAAAGGAAATCTCTCCAAAGCACAAACTACTACACACACCTGTTGAGAAACACAAGACAAGTGTGTGAAAAGGGAAGCTCATTTTTCTTTGCAAATAGCTTATTTTCAAAGGTTCTCCACTTCATTTTCTTTTTCAACAAGTAAATTAAATGGCCCAGACTAATCCACATTGCCTTCTCCCTTACAGAAATGAACTATTGGAGATAATCTCTGCTCTAATGTAAACACATCTGATTACAGGTATTCAATTGCCTCTTCATTCATTTCTTCTTTTGATTAGGTTTTTTTTTTAATGAAATATAGCTCTTCAATCAAGAGTACCCTTGGTGTCTTAGATGAAAGAGATATAGGTAACAAAACTAATCAGAACAAGAAATTAATGAAAAGTTTACAATTTGCTTAAGAGAATATTGGGGACAGAAATACCTGTAATCAGATGTGTTTACATTACAGCAGAGTTTCTCTTGAATATTTTGTTTGTATATTGGACATGGAAATGGAGCTTAATCTGGGGCATGTAATTTTTCTTTTGAAAAAGTGTATGCTATTCTGTGTTAATATTTTACTGGAATTACCGTTGCCTTGATTAAAAGTTTCAAAATACAAAAAGAGAAAGACAAGAGGACAGTGTGAAGACTATGGAAGACTGGAACAGCTCCCCCACAGAAGTTAAAAATTCCCTGTCGTGTGACCTCTTAGATGGAGCCTGGATGTCTTTCTAAAAGAAAGACACTAATTCAGTAACAAGTTGTTTTTATCACAGGTCTCCATTTCCTTATTCATTCCCATATGATCCCAGCCAGTGGAGGAAATACTGAGCTATGCAGGAAGTCCAACTAGATGATCAGAATGGTTCTATGAAACCAAAATAAAAATGTATTACAATGATCCGTATGGGGTAGCACCGGAGTCCCCATCCAGAGAGTGGGGCACCGCTATGCTCGGGGCTGTATGAGCATTTATCAAAAGCCAATCTCTGCTCCAAAGATCTTGCCATCTAGAGCTTTGCCAACCAACAGGTGACCAACATACACCAAGGGGAAATCACCTGAGAGGTGGGCATGAAGGTTGAGGTGATTTAACATATTTTACCATTGTGACCATTTTTGACAGTTTGCCATCTGCCTAGGTATTGGCATATAATTATACAATCCTAGGGTTAGAAGGGACCCAAGGGTCATCTAGTCTAACCCCCTGCCAAAATGCAGGATTTATTGGGTCTAAACCATCCAAGACAGGTGGCTACGAAGCCTCCTTTTGAAAACCTCCAATGAAGGATCTTCCACAACCTCCTTAGATGTCTCTTCCATTGTTCTACTGTTCTTGTGGTTAGGAAATTTATCCTGAGATTTAATCTAAATCTGCTCTGCTGTAGTTTGAATCGGTTGCCTCTTGCCTGCCTCTGTAGCAAGAGAGAACAACTTTTCTCCATCTTTTTTTATGGCAGCCTTTCAAGTATTTGAAGACCTTAATCTCCCCTTTTCCAAATGAAACATACCCAGTTATTCCAGCTTTTGCTTTTATGGGTTGCATTCCATCCATTTGATCATCTTTGTTGCTCACATCTGGATCCTTTCCAGTTTCTTTACATCCTTTCTATAGAGTGGTGACCAAAATCGGACACAGTACTCACCGGCTAGGGTAGTCCTATTGCCTCCCATTACTCGCATACTATGCCTGTGCTAATGCAACCTGAAATTGCATTTGATTTTTTTTTTGCAACAGCATGACATTGCTGATTCATGGTGAGGTTCTGATCCACCACAACTCCCAGATCCTTCTCAGGAGGGCTGCTGCCAAACCAGTTTTTCTCCATTCTGTATTTGTGCATTTGATTTTCTTTCCTAGGTCTAGCACCTCACATCTGCCATTGTTGAATTTCATTTTGTTGTCTGTAGCAGAGTTCTCCAATTTATCAAGATCTCCCTGGATTTTAACTTTATCTGCCAAAATGTTTACAGCCCCCTCCCCCACCTTTGTGTTATCTGCAAATCTGATCAGTCTGCTCTCTAGTCCTACATACAGGTCATTAATTAAGATGTTAAATAACTTTGGAAAAATCACTGAGTACATTTGCTTTCTCCACATCCTCAGTCACTAGATTGCCTTCCTCATTAAGTAAGGGGCCCACACTTTCTTTGACTTTCTTCTTGTTGCTAACATACCTGAAGAAACCCTTCTTGTTACTCTTAACATCTTCTGCTAGCTGCAACTCCAAGTGGGATTTGGCCTTCCTGATTTCACTCCTGCATGCCTGAGCAATATTTTTATATTCTTCCCTGTTCATTTGCCCAATCTTTCACTTCTTGTAAGCTTCTTTTTTGCATTTAAGATCAAAAAGGATTTCACTGTTAAGCCAGGCTGGTCACCAGCCATATTTACTATTCTTTCTACACATCAGGATGGTTTGTTCTTGCAACCTCAATAAGAATTCTTTAAAATACAGCCAGCTCTCCTGGACTCCTTTCCCCCTCATATTATTTTCCCAGGGGACCTTGCCCATCAGTTTCCTGATAGAGTCAAAGTCTGCTTTATGGAAGTCCAGGGTCCATATTCTGCTGCTCTCCTTTCCTCCTTGTGTCAGGATCCTGAACTCGACCATCTCATGGTCACTGCCTCCCATATGAGACCATTAGAAGCCTTGCTAAACTCCAAATATATTATGTCCATCACATCTCACCTATCCACTAAATCAGTTACCTCGTCAAAGAAAGAAACCAAGCCGGTTTTGCATGAATTGTTCTTAAAGGGCTCGTCTACACTGGCAATTTACACCACTGCAACTTTCTTGCTGAGGGGTGTGAAAGACACCCCCCTGAGCACAGCACGTTTCAGCGCTATAGAGCGCCAGTGTAGACAGTGCACCAGCGCTAGGAGCTGCGCCCCTCGTGGAGATGGATTTTTTATAGCATTGGGAGAGCTCTCTCCCAGCGCTCTGCCACACAAGCCACGTTAAAGTGCTTTCGGAGCAACCCTGCAACCTTTCCAGTGTAGACGAGCCCTGAGTAAATCCGTGCAGGCTGCTAGTGCTCACCCCGTTATCCCCCATTTGCAAATGGAATGTCTGATGGCAGAGTCTTGTAGGTATCATGGGAGTACAGGGGGTCAGGTAGAAATTTGAAGGAGGATACAGTGGTGAATAAACAGATAGTATTGATGTTTTTCTCACATATCTAAGATGGCAATATGGACAGGTGTACTGAAAGAGAAACAAATCCCTATATTCACCCTTCTGGCTTTGGGCTGTTGGAGAATAGGGGGGATTCTGGGGATTATAATAGTGGACAGACGATGCAAATTCTGATCCAGAAAATGGAGGGAGGTTTTACAAGTTTAATATTATCATGGTCATTTTGCCAAGAAATCAAAATCTTGCCTTTTGCAACTCAGAACAATGGAAATGCCTGGCAAATGCAGCTCTGTGTCAGTATAGCTGTAAGAAGGGGTCTTAGAAGAGGATTGTTTTGAGATGGCAGCTCTCAGTTGATGTTCATGTTGGATCCCCATTAGTTACACGCTGCCGAAGTTACATCCAAGTACCAGGCACTTCTTGAGAAGCAGCAAAGGATTTTCAAGAGATGCACATTTTCTTTTATCCAAGTGATGATCTGCCATCTAGAGCTAATTCTCCTCTGGATACTAAGGACAATTCTGAATCAATAAGGTGCAGATTGTGTCACCATATTTACCTTTAGTGGTTCCTAACTATACGAACAATGTCACTGACGTCCCTGGGACCACTGCTGGGTAAGGTGCTCTTCGGTTAGAGAGAGGCTATCACAGCCTGGCACTAATGATGAGATATGCTGAACCCTTATCTCGCTGTGCTGCAGGCACAGCGTCTCTGATACCAGACATAAATACACTGTACAGATCTACTCCGTGATTTCCGAGTGACAATAGTGCAGGGTCTACGCTTATTTCCAAATATGATCAAATAACAAAAGAGTAGATCAGTGTCCTTGGCACGCGGGACTGCAGGGTAAACACCCTTAGCAGGCCCCTCTGGTTTGTTTACCTGCTGTTTCGCTGACCACGGCTCCCACTGGCCGCGGTTTGCCATCCCGGTCTAATGGGGCCTGCGGGAAGCAGCGCAGTGCTGGAGTTTACCCCTACCCCCTGAGTTATTCCAGGTAGGAATCATGTTTTATTTCCTGTTTGTAACTGAGAATGCACATTTCTGGTGCTTAATGTTGAATGCTGCTACTAATAAATTGTACACATCTGAGAAAATGGCAGATTTCTTTCAAACTAGGAGAGCTATAAAAATAGAAAGTGTGGGTGTAACAACAACACTTTATAGTGAAAAAATCAACCAACCCCTATAATAACTATCTTCACCGTGGCTTGGTCTACTATTAAGACAAGTTAGCAGTCAATATGCTGTCAGAGCTAGTGGAAGTACATCAAAATTGAAATAATATGCTGCTATAATTGTTGTTATAGCCTGTCTGGGGAGTTTTGCACATTCTGGAGATTTTGGAAGCTAATTGAAAGGCCAGTCTGCAATGCGTCACAGCAGTGGAAGATGGAGGCATAATTGCATCCTTCTTAGCCAGGAGAGCTTGAAACCAAGAGACTGATGCTGGGAAAGGTAATTATGAACGTGGACTGACTTTATTTATGGAATGACAAATCTGATCTGGCTGCAGAAGTAGAAGACTCAGAATCTGAGCCAACGGGAAGGCACCACAAGTGGAGAAAGAGAAAAAGCCCATGTGGGTCATTAACCATCAATTCCATATTTAAAAACATTTGTATCAATGCCAGAGCTGTGGGCAGCTCCCAAAATCAGGGTCCTTCTGAGCTGCGCAGGCCCAGCCCAGAGCAAGGACTCGCCCACTCTGTGGGCTGACAGGACTTCCACGGAGTCTGCAGTGAGTGAGAAGTGAGGGCCTCATCTCCATCTCCCATGCTAAAACCCGCTGTAGTGGATACCTCCTGGGGCCCCTCACTGACAGGGCTTCCTGCCAACCTGTGGCATGTCTCACGGGGTCCCACTGGGGTCTGTCCTAGGTCCGCTATTAGTCAATATTTCCATTAACAACTTGGACCATGGGGAGGAGAATATGATTATAAACATTGCAGATGACACAAGCTGGGAAGCGTAACCCTCTTTTCTTTTCTTTTCTTTTCTTTTCTTTTCTTTTCTTTTCTTTTCTTTTCTTTTCTTTTCTTTTCTTTTCTTCAGCCTGATGTCTGACTGCTGTAATTACAGCTGCTGTTTCGACTTGCTCTCAGCTGCTAGGGAAACATTCCCAGGCAAGGTGGCAGTGAAGAGGAGTGACTGAAAACAAACAGTTGCCATTTCAGCACACAGCAGGGAGGCTCAGCAGCTGTTTGGAAGCTGGTGTGGAAGTTTCCATTGAGGGCAGACATTCCTGCATGTGCACACGGACCCCCCATAGTTAGAAGCCAGAAGCTCCTGCCCAATCGGTCGTTCTTTTAGGGGTCAGAGCCATAACTAGGCATTTTAGTGCTCAGAGTGAGAAAACATGTTTACACCCTCTAGAGGGGATGTGTGAGGGGGCTCACAGCCCCCACCCCCAAGTTCTGCCTTCCATTTAGCACAGAGGGTTTTAAGGTGCAGGGCATGCCCCCCCCCCCCCCCAGTTTAAAGCCATTGCCTCCTGCCAACAGCCGGAGGATCAACAGCTGGTGGGAGCCGCTCAGTCCACCTGGGCCCCTGACTATCTGCACTATGGGAGCTGGGGCACAGGCTGGCTGCCTGGCGGCTCTCCCAGCCCTGCTCCCCCTGCATGGCCGGGCGCTCCCCAGGCACAGCAGGCAGAACAGCTCCAGACTGCACCCCCTCACGCTCTTGTCTCTCCCCTGAAGGAGCCCAGCACGGGTCAGCAGCGCCCCCTGCAGCCAGCCCCTGCCAGTGGAGCCTGATCCCACGAGACGCTCCCCAATGCACTGGCCTGTTTAGTCTTGAGAAAAGACGAATGAGCAGGGAGCTGAGAAGAGACTTTGAGTATGTTAAGGGCTGTTCTACAGGGAACTGGATCAATTGTTCTCCATGGCCACTGAATGCAGGCCAAGAAGTAATGGACTTACCCTGCACCAAGGGAGATTTAGGTAAATTAGGAAACACTTCCTAACTCTAAGGCTTCTAAGGAAGGTTGTTTAATCACCGGAGGTCAGGGATGACCTAGGTTTACTTGGTCCTGCTACACCACAGGAGTCTGGACTTGATCCTGTTTTGATTTGCATTTTTGTATTGTGTGAAAGGATAAATAACACTTCTCTGTTCACCTTTTCCACAGCATTCATGAAGTTATGCACCCCTGTCATCCCTCCCTTTAGTCATCTCTTTACTAAGACAAACAAAATCTTTTTAGGTTTCAGAGTAGTAGCCCTGCTAGTCTGTATCAGCAAAAACAAGGAGTCCTTGTGGCACCTTAGAGACTAACCAATTTATTTCAAGCTTTGGTGGGCCAAACCCCACTTCATTAGATGCATAGAGTAGAAAATACAGTAAAGAGGTATAAATACACAGCACATGAAAAGATGGGAGTTGCCTTACCAAGGGTGGGGAGTCAGTGCTAAAGAGCCAATTCATTTAAGGTGGAAATGGGCTATTCTCAACAAATGAGAAAAAAGGGTGGAAATCACTTTTGTAGTGCTAATGAGGCCAATGTAAACAAGATGGCCCATTTCAAACAGTTAACAAGAAGGTGTGAGTATCAGCACGGGAAATTAGTTTTTGTAGTGACTGTCCACTCCCAGTCTTTCTTCAAGCCTAATTTGATGGTGTCCTGTTTGCAAATTAATGCCAGTTCTGCATTTTCTCCTTGAAGTCTGGTTTTGAAGGTTTTTTGTTGAAGAATAGTCACTTTTAAGTCTTTTATTGAGTGTTCAGGGAGACTGAAGTGTTCTCCTACTGGTTTTTTAATGTTATAATTCCTGATAGCAGATTTGTGTCCATTTATTCTTCTGCATAGAGACTGTCTGCTTTGGGCAGACAGTCTCTATGCAGAAGAATAAATGGACACAAACACAGGTTTTTCAGAGAACTGCCCAGGGTGACTCCAAGATCTCTCTCTTGGGTGGTAATCACTAATTTATCACATAATTTTACATATGTAGAGTTGGGGCTATTTTTTCCAATGTGCATTACTTTGCATTTACCTACATTGAATTGTATCTGCCATTTTGTTGCCCAATCACTCAGTTTTGTGAGATCCCACTGGAACTTTTCAGTCTGCTTTGAAATTAACTATGGTGAATAATTGTGTCACCTGCATACTTTGCCAATTCATTATTCACCCCCTTTTCCAGATCATTACTGAAGATGTTGAACAGCACAGACCGTATTGCGGATCCTGGGGGGACCCTGCTGTCTACCTCTCCCCGCTGTGTACTCTCTGTGTAATCATCTGCTTACAAATCCAATTTATAAACAAAGCTGTCCCGGGGGGACAGTACATTCATTCTGAATCCCATAGTAATTAATGTCTAATTCAGATGAAGACCTACTCAAGATACATTTTGGTTTCCTGTCCTGATGCTAGACACAAAACATGAGAGTTACCCCAGGGGTGAAAAAAATCCCCGGTATGCAAATTAAAAAAACAAACAAATAAATAAATGAATAAATCCAACTTTAAATAAACCACAACAACAACGGGGAAGCTAAAATGTAGAAGTGAAAATACACATTAACTGATGGCAGCAACTCAGAGGAAACTAGGATCATGTCTATGAACATTAATAGATAATTATTCAGGATTTCCTTAGCTCTGAAGCATTTATTATCTCTGTATAAAACCCAGTGCTAGAAAGGATGAAAAGTGATGTAGGCTGGTAGTTTATTTGATGTATTGGCTTTCAGTCTAGCCCAGACAGGTAGATTGTGTTAGACAACACACAGGCCAAGGTAAGAGAAACAGCAATAATTGTAGTGATAAACCAAGACTAACAGTTGCACCTAGCAGAAGTGCTGGAGACTAATGAGGCTGTTCACGGCTGGGAATGACAGACCCAAATTCTCCAGATGTTCTGAAGTTTTTGCTCCTTGGAAAAGGTTCCAAATATCCATGTTTAGCACAATGAGGGAACTTTCTTACTGTCGCACTATTAAAATACCAGTGAGTTCCAGGAGGCCTTGTCTCAGATTTTCAGCCTCTGAGGAGTTAGGAGACAAAAATCCCCAATGAAACTAGTAGGAATTGAACAGCTAGTGCCCCACAGTGCTTAGGAAAGCTCTGCCTTTGAGTTTTAATCCTATGACTCCTGGGACTGCCCCAGAAAGGAGTTAGGGCAGGGCGAGAGCACCAGCTCAGTGTGGGACCATAGTGTCCTAACTGGAAGGGGGAATGTTTTCCAGCACAAGATCAAAAAACAAAGAAATCCAAAACCCTACAAAACAGCAACAACACCACAACAAAAATGTGCAACACCCTGGTTAGAATAAGGTGTGAGAGTTCATGCCATCATGACAAGGCTTTGACTGAATTATTCAGTGCAAAGCTGGGGTGAGATTCTGTGAAACCACAAAAGCGACAAAGAGTCCCGTGGCACCCACGAAAGCTTATGCTCCAATACGTCTGCTAGTCTATAAGGGGCCACAGGACTCTTTGTCACTTTTGCAGACCCAGACTAACATGGCTACCCCTCAGATATGTGAAATCACAGTGCGTTTTTGTCATTTCTATTGCAAAAAAACCCAAACCTCATGGTCTTTTCCTGCAGGACCCAACATACTCCAATGCCTTGGCATTGTGAAATAATGTTGTTTGCTCACCATGTAATTAACTGCAAGACGTGCGCCTGTCTTAAATTTCAGCCAGAGCCTACCAAGGAAATTTCAGAAGAATCCATATTGATGTGCAGCCTCATGACCTGGGGAAAAAGATATGACCGGACATAGAGCAGTGTGGAGCCCCTGGCAGATCATTCTTTCCCAAGGTTAGTGATCTAAGAAGTGCATAGGAGTAAGAAGCATTTGGGGGTTGGTTTGCAGTAATCCACTCGTCTCTACTTGCTCATTGGTGATGTGTTTATAAATTCCCTTTACTGGCTTCATGAGCGCGCATGACGCGGTTTTTAACTCACTCCCTTTGGGGAGCCGAAGTTAGTGAGTGGAGCTGGTTGTAAACCCCCCCCCAACAAATTGCTGAAAAATTGTAATTTGTAATTTTTAATCAAAATGAGAAAAAAAAATCCCATCTGTAATTGTGAGTTCTGATCCTCTTCTGCATATCCTCTGTGTAACTGGCTGCATCCCCATCATTTCTAAGGCCAGAAAAGATCATTTTGTCACCGAGTGTGACCTCCTGCATAACAAGGGCCAGAGACTAATCATCTAGTGTCTCAGTAATTTGTGATGAGACATTGAATCGCACAGCCTGAGTGAGTAGATAACATGGACTGCAGATGAGGACCCATTCAGCTACAGGTGTCCCTGTTGTTTTCTACCATTTCAGTACAGATTTAGTTAGTCAGTGAACAGAGTCTCCTGGTGGGTTTTAACTATTCCCTGGTATTCTGAATCCCTTCTCGGGACTGTTGTAAGGGCGGTCGCTTTTAACATTCTCCTCATGACCCACTGCCAGCTGTCTCTTCCTGCCTCTTCATCCTCGCAGTTGTCAAAACATTTGAAATATCGAGGGTAACATGGACAGTGCAATAAGGGTTTCCTGGGTATCTCGGAAGGGAACTCATCAGAAGGGGCTCAGCGCCTGCAGCTACCAATGCAGCGAATCAATCTGCTGATCAGCTCCCTTCAGAGTCCCTAGGCAGGATTGAACCATTCACTTTTCTGTTAGGCACTGGCTTTCCCGATCCCCCAGGCCTGGTAAGTTGTTAAAGGATCAGATCCCCTAAGGCCTGAGTCGATAGCTCTGGCTCTTAGCCCCTTTTCCCACCTTCTTCAGGTGACCCTTGCAAGGTGTTCAGACTGGATGTCCCCCCCCCCCCCCGTGACAAGGAATGCAGGGGAAGGACCACTCCTGCCATCTTCCCTCTGCTTTGTTTTACATCCATGCTGAGCTCCCCAGAGGGCTCAAGGCCAGGTGGTCTTTGTTACTTGGCTCCCGCTACGAAATCCGTGTGTGGGGGGGTGTTTGTAGAAGTGAAGGCTTCATCCTTCAGCCAAAGCAACAACAAAGTACAACCTCATAAACTCTCTGTTGTGAGGCTTTGTGGTAGAGGTAATAAGTGTCATCAATATGCATGAAATGGAAGGTTTGGGGGGGGGGGGAGGGAGGTTTGCAGCACTTAGATACATTATAGATAAAATATACGTAATGTGGGGCAGAAATTACTACTTCCCTATCTTGGTGGGTGACATAGTGTATCAATGGTGATTTTCATTGTGGAATCCTTGGCAAGTGCATTATAAATGTAATTGATTTTAATATGTAGTCCATAACCGTTCCCAGGTTTGCTGATTTTGTTCAAAGTTTCACATTGAGAGCTCAGTTTAATGCCAGAAACCATGTCTATGGCATTATGGAGGTCACACTGCTTTGAACGGGAGCTGAAGCTAGACAAACTCAGACAGGAAATAAGATAAACATTTATAACAGTGAGAGTAATGAACCCGTGGAACAATTTACCAAGCGTGGTGGTGGATTCTCCATTTTAAATTGATTTTAAATCAAGATGGGATGTTTTTAAAAGCTCTGCTCTAGGAATTACTGTAGGGCAGGTCTCTGGCTGAGGTTATCCAGGGGCCAGACTAGATGATCACCGTGGTCCGTTCTGGACTTGGAATCTATTAGTCTAGGATCTAAGGCTCCCCGTCGGGACAGTCCCTTCAGAATCTCACAGACTTTGGCCCAGGCAGTGTTTTCACTGCTTATTGTCTGTGCCCAGCTGCTTCTTGCTATTGGACCATCGTTGTTCCTGGAGTCACAAGATAACATTCCTGGCTTGGGGTATCTTTTGCCATCTATGGCTTGCCTGGAGAGTACAGCCATTCCTCTCCAAGGCAGGTTTTGCAACTTCTATGCCAGTTTAATGTAATGCACTGTCCTGACCTTTCCTCCCACATGCCACCTGAAAGCTTCTGCTGATGCTGGGTACAATTTTATACAACGAATCTTGCATCCTGGCAGGGGGTTAGACCAGCTGACCTCTGTGGTCCCTTCTAACCTTGGGGTTCTACGGTTTTCCTATCTCACCGGCCTCTGGACAAGTGCACACAGCGTGCGCTCAGTCTTTGTGCTGACTTGCAGTTTGCTTCGGGTGGCAATTAAAGGTGTCGTTGATACTAGTTCAACCTGGAAAGGTTCGAGACTGGGGCGTGTGAGGAGTTTTGCTTTTTGCCTCTCAGCAGTTCTGACAGAAAATCCTCCCCAGCTGGTTCTAAGTTAAAACGCTCCCGTTGAGATGCTGCTCTCAGTCACACCGGAGTCAACTCGAGAGCGGCTGCCTCCTTTGACTAGGGTGGAACTAGGGTGGAATGTGTCAGGAGTCACAGAGAGCAGAGTCTGGTCCCCTGCTGGCAGGTCTCACTCAGCTTTCAAATCGTCTCCTTTTGGGAAGGTGCAGTTATATGATTCAGCTTTGAATTAACCCATTTCTTCTTTTCTCACGTTTCTGTTTCAATATCTGTGTTAAAGCACCCAGCAGCCTCGGCAAGGAGCTCTGTAGGATTTGCTGCCTAGAAATAATCAGTAGACGAAAACACAGTTGTGGTGGGTTTTTAATACAGTTCTGTGTGTATTTCATGGTGCGCCTGTGGTTGTGTATAGACATATTCACTCAAAGTATGTTCGTCCTAGTCATTCCAAAAAGGGGGAGGAGTTTACTCACCCGGCTATGTTTATTGGAGGGATGACAGCCAGAAGGGAGGAGCTATGCAAATACTCAGTATTGGTGCAAGAGAAGTTGCACGCAAGCTTGCTGAGAATAAAACATTTCAGCACATCTGAGTTGGTGTGTGGTGATGGGTGGAGCAGTAGAGTGTGGCTACAGTGAAATTCTGAGCAAGCCACATTTGCCATGGTCATATGGAGGTTATTTAAAATACCTGTACATTTTTTCTAAAAAGCCTCTGGTCTGACTGCCTCTTAACATCCCTCAACTTGAGAGCAGGGATTTATGGGCTGTTTGATTACTGAGAAATAGCAGGAGTTGTGTGTCTGTATCTCTGTAATACCTCTGCACTCTGACTAACTCCATGAATTCAGATTTAGTGTCAGAAGGTTTCCATAAAATACTCTATAGGATTTTTATACTTTGATCTATCCAAGAAAAAGGAGCAGGGCATTTGGATCAATAGAAAATGTGAACATTATGGCATTTATATTTATTTTTTACTAGAGTTTCTAGTATATTTCAGTCTTTATTACCCAGGTTTTTTACAAATCTGCCCTTGGTGAAGAATAATTTTGTCAAGCAGAGCACTCTGAATGCACTGTAATTCTCGTCCCCCTCTCTATGAATGGCATCCTACCACAAGAGTGTCAGAACATATTGATAGTCCTGAGAAGCAGCACATGCCCCCCATAACTGGGGTGTTTATGTCATAAATTTGGGAATTTGCACACCATTTGGTTCTGGGTTTACAACATTGTTTTTCTTTTCAGTAGGTGTTTTTGTGATGGTTTTCACTGTAGTATTTGAGCATTCTCAAGCACTAGTGAATTAAGCCTCATCCCACCTGGGAGACGTAGGGAAGCCCTTTTCAAAGAGTTGTTCTATTACTTCCTCATGAACATTACAGGATGTTGGCGAAATGTTGGTCTCGGAAGACAGAAATCTATCTAAAACCTACAGCCTAGAAAACAGAGCAGAACGTGTTGCTAGAGAAGTTTCCAGCCTCCATTTTGGTCTGTCTGATCTCCATCCTGAACAAGCCGGAGGTATTCCCCTCTAAGACGGAAGCTTGGCAGAAGTCCATGGGTGTGCGTAGGGGTTGGCGGAGTCAGAACTCCACGGGAACCAACAGCCGTGAGCATGTACAATGGTAGGAGCTAGTGACCATGTGCCATACAGGGTGAGAGAGGGGTCAGCTAGCTGACTGACGGGTGGGTCACAACCCACTCAGACAGGTTACCACTTGTCCCAAAGTCACAGCTCTAAGGTAGAGGTTGGTACTGATCATGCGCCAAACAGGCAATTGCTTCTAAGAATAGAGAGGTCTGTTAGGAGAGAGCTAGAGTGCAGCATAAAAGGCCAGCAGGCAGATTTTGGAGAGAGAGACAGAGCAATAGGGACAGGACGAAGAAGGGGAACTGCTGCACAGAGAAATAAAGGAGACGACTGGAGAGGAGCAAAGTTGGCTGATGAGAGTGATCAGATCTGGGGAGCAGCAGCAGTCAGCAACTGCAATTTAAAGGGATTCTAATGGATTTATAAAGTAAGCCTGCTACTCTTAATTAGCATATAGCCTCAGTATAGTATAGGATAATATATAGGATTAGCGCGTGTGTGCTTACAAGAATGCATAAAATCCTGTTTTTAATTGCAAATTACCTATGTAAACTTTAAAGCAATTTAAGAACTGTTGATGATTTGTTGCAAACTGGTCATTTGTAACAAAACACTTCACACAGAATAATTTAAACTATATGCTAATGTCGTTTGAATGCTCTTTAAACTTGCAATAAGGGATATGGGTAAGGGATTAGGTGCCTTGTTTACTATTTTTAGAATATACTATATTAGGGATTACTAAGTACCTTAATAAAAACATACTCTGTTTTGGAAAATAACATTTTCTCTGTCAATTACTTTATCGGAAGGTTATAACCATGTCCATTAGTGTTTTCCTTAACAACTCTAAAAACTGATACCTCAGGAAGGACGGATTAAGGGGGCAATAGGCAGGGCATTCTTGGAATGCCCCAAATCCATTTTTCAGGGTGCCAAATGCAGTATACAGCAGTAAGATAAACATCCATTGCAGCTTTGAATGAGGTGATACAGTCATGTTTGCAATTCCAATTCAGTGTGTCTTTGCATTTTGTTTTTTAGTTTAGTACTGTCCAGTCCAGAGAATCAATGCAAATCATCAGTAATCTGTCTGAGATTGATAAATGACTTTATGCTGCTGTCCTTGTCTGTTGGGTCAGCACACTTATTTTAACTTCTGATATCTCGGTGTCAGACTGTTCTACAGTAAATAATCAATGTGCTTCTTAAAAAGTTCAGTTAACGGTAAAATACATTTACAGTAAAAGATACATTACTCCAACATAATTATAGATTTTGTTTTTTTCTCATAACTCACAACAATGACAACATGTGAAATATGAGATACCAGCTGCACCATCCCATTTAACAGGCTTTCCTTTCTTTTCATAGGTGAGGCTGGTTTACTAAGTGCTAGATTGCACCCATAGTTTATTCAGCCTTCCTGGGGGCCTCGGGGAAGTACTCTTCCCCTCCACAGGGCCAAGTAAGGTCTGCCTGGCTCTTGCATTCGTGTCTGGGGAGATGTAGTATCTCTGTGCGCCAGACACTCCAGCCCCTGTGGGTGGGAGAGAGAGGCCGTCAGAGAAATCACGGTGGTGAAGCCCCCATGTTCCCCAAGTACATCCCATCAGGTTTGAGAGGGGAGAGATCAGCACATCTACAGGGAACATATGGTCTCCCCAGGAGTAGGAAGGGAGCAGTCACAGGGCTGAATCTTATAGCTCAATCTAGACCTAAAATATTCTTGCTGTAGTGGTCACAGATTCATAGAGTCCAGGGTCAGAAGGGACCATTGGGATCACCTGATCTGGTCATGGAACATCCTCAGAATAATTCCTAGAAAAGCAGCCATATGACTAAATCCTCCAGGCTAACAAGAGATCCAGCCCTCTGATCACCTAGGCACCACTTAGTTATCCTGGAGAAGGCTGATTGGGGAATACTCGGCTGATCAGTTGAGGGTTATATAAGAAGACACAGGAAGGAAGTGAAGGGCAGAGGACTGGGTTAGCTAAGCCCAATATGTGCGGAGATCCCAAGGGAGGGAGAGATCCGGTCCTGTTGGAAAGGGCAAGAACCCACTGCAAAGATTTGGCTGCACGAGACTGTATTGGTATTGGTGGTGGGACTCTAATAAATTGTGTGCAGAACTGGAGAGTCAGAGGTTTCTGGATATCAGAGGATGCGGATGCAGAGTGGCCCATTACCATCCAAACTTGACTGAAAAATTGTCAGTGATGGAGAATACATCACAAACCTTGATAATTGCTAATTACTTGGTAGTGCTGATTATTCTCATCATTAACAAATTACAGTTTATTTACCATCTTAATTTGTCTAGCATCAACTTCCAGTCATTGAATCATGTCATAACTTTCTCTGCTAGAGTAAAGAGCCCATTATTAAATATTTAGTCTTCATGCAGATACTTACAGATTGTAGTCGTGACTCCCTGAACCTTCTCTTTATGAAGTTAAATAGATGATGTTTACCTATCCAGTAAGTCTTGAGTCTATCACTGTCAGGCATGTTTTCTAATCTTTTAATCACCTTTCTGACTCTTTTCTGAACCCTCAATGTATCAGCCTCCTCCTGGAATTGTCAGCAGCAGAGCTGGACACGGTATTCCCGCAGCCAAATACAGATGTAAAATAGCCTCTCTCCTCTCATGTAAAATAGCCTCTCTCCTCATCGCTGAGAGTCGCCCGCTTATGCATCCCAGGATCCCATGAGCTCTTTTGGTCACAGCATCACACCGGGAGCTCGTGTTCAGCCAATTATCCACCATGACTCCCCAGTCTTTTTGGAGTCATGGCTTCCTAGGATAGAGTCCCCCATCCTCCGAGTGCGTTATCCCTAGAATCACACATTTAGCTACATCAAACTGCATATTGTTCCTGGCATCCACTTTGCCCAGAGATCCACGCAGCTCTGAATCAGTGACCTGTTCTCTTGCTATTTATCATGCCCCCAGTATTTGTGTTATTTGCAAACTTTATCAGTGATAATTTTACGTTTTCTTCCAGGTCACTGATAATATTAAATAGCCTATGGCCAAAAACTTATAATTATATTTTGAGATGTATCAGTTAGTCAGTTTTTAATCCATTTACTGTGTGCCATGATAATTTTATGTATGCCATATTGTTGTAGCCCTGTTGATCTCAGGATATTAAAGAGCCAGGTGGGTGAGGTAATATCTTTTATTGGACCCACTTCTGCTGGTGAGCTGGTCTCTTTCACCAACAGAATTTGGTCCAGTAAAAGATATGTCCCCATGGTAAATTTTATCATTCACATTTTTACTGAAATTGTTGTCCAATACCAAGTCAAATGCCTGACAGAAGTCTAAGTTTCCTTTATCAGCTCTATTACCTTTATCAGTCAAAGTTGTTATCTCATCAAAAAGAGATCAGGTGAGCTTGACGGGCTCTTTTTCCATAAACCCATGGTGATTGGCATTAACTACACTACAAGCCCCTATTAGCCACTCCATTATCTTGCTTGGGATCCAGAACTGGCCATGAACTTCCTTCCCATCTGTGGAACTTGTCTAGCGCTCCAAGGCTTATTCAAAAATGTTAAACTAAAAGGAGTGTCTACAAAGCATTTCTGTTGTCCTGTATCTTACAGTCCTGCCTCCCACTCTACTAATGTTTGAACTTGGGGAATGAAAACTCATTCACCTGATAAAATGAGTCAAAGCACACATACTGCCCAGTTTGGTTTCCCCTTAACGAATCAGCCACATAGCGCTAAGTCATTGTATGTCAGCTTTTAATAGGGTTTAATAGGGAGTATCAAGTATCTAAGTGAAATAAATGACTATGAAGCTGTTAAACCTGAAAGAGTGAAGTGTGGCAACATAATAAGACTTGTAAAACTGCAAAAGTTAATGTGATTAAAATCATAATCCCCTTTCTGTGACCAAAGTAAAATGTATTGATATAATGTGGCCTGCTCTCTATCCCACGGCAAACCAATCACTGCATTTTCAAATACTGTAAACACTGAGAAACCTCTTTTGCTTTGTTTTTCTTGCAGAATTTTTAGTAATAATTGTCCACCCTCTAAAGAGAGAGATGGGTGGGAACAAACTAAAGGCCAGAAAAGGGAGGGTATAAAAACAGTACTGAGTATGGGAGTCGATGATTCTCCTGGCATTGACTGGGTAAGTGGGTGACAAAGACATACATTTTTCTGCTAAATTCTATTCATTTTGATATGTCATCTTGTTTGTTTGTGTTGTCCATGTGTTGTGTCCTATCTGACATCTGGGTTGTGAACTGTATGGGGCAGAAACAGTCATCTTCGATACTTTGCCCTGATTTTTTACTAGGATTTCTACACCCTACTGTAATACGAATGTAATAAAAGGAGGAAAAATGATTTAAATAGCTAGTGCATGAGTTTCTAAGGATTTCCAAATACAGACGCTTCCCGACTTACACAAAATTCAACTTATGCAAGGTGTTCCAGAATGGAACGCTTGCGTAAGCCAGAGATGTATCACCGGCCATTACGGAAAAACAAACAACCTATTTTTAGCTTATGGAGCCTTTTCCATAAGCATGGATTTCTGTAAGTCAGGTCTTCTGCAACCCGGGGAGTGTCTGTGTATATAAATATTGAAAGGGAATTATCAAAGTATTTTTGAGAGAAGTGAACATTAGAGAGAGAGAAGTGAACATTTAGGATAAGGGTAATTTTCGAATGGCCTGTAACTTAACAATTGTTTGACAGATTTTCTTCACTCTTTATACAGACTTTAGCTTGGAAACTTGTTTGGGCTGTAAATGGACACTGTTATTCTGAAGGCCAAAGCAAAAAAGGATTTAAGAGGCTACTAGACAGCTTTATTATGGAAGCTTGTTGCAAATTTAAGTATAAATATAGATGGTGGGTCCGTTCCCCTGGGGCTGTCCCAGAGAGGCCACCAACTATTGAAAACAAACTATACTTGTCTACCTGGCCTCAGGTGTCCCAAATGACCTGACTCTGCCCTCACTTGTACCAATATGGCTCCATCAACTTCAGTGGAGTTACCCTTCATTAGGGCTGGTCGAAAATTTACTAATGAAACATTTGTCTCTCCAAAAATGATGTTTTGTCAAAATTGAAACTTTTTGGGGAACGTGTTGAGGTCAGCAACATTTTGTTCAGAATAAAACTAAATAAAGCATTTAGATAATGTAAATCCATGTTAATATTTTCAGAACGGAACATTTCATTATATTCATTCATTATTTTTGGAAAATAACTTTTTGTTTCAAAATTTATTTTACAATTTAAAAATAGTTAAAATTGAAACTGAACCAGGATATTTTGATTTTGTTGAAAGAAAATGTTTCAATTGAGCACAAAACAACATTTTTTAAAAAAAAAATTCATTTCATGGAACTTTTCCAAAATTCAATGTTTCACTCCAATTCAGAACAAAAAGAAATGTCAAAGTCATGGAATTTCCCATGTAGTGTTTGGTTCCCAGAGAGCTCTACTCTTGATGAATACCACTTTAAGATCAGGATCAAGTCCCGCGTAAGTAAGATAGGATTGACGGTGCACAAGAAGAAGCAGTCTCAGCAGAGAGAGATTTATTTTTATTTTCTTTGGGACTAGGCTTGTTGCAATATTTCTGCCAAGTCTGAAGATGAAATGCAGCTTTCACCTGAAAACTCCTGCCTTTGCCTACAGTCGAAAATGCAACGTTTTCTTTTTCTTTTTTTCTTTTTATTGCAGTCTGAAAACCCATGAAGTCGAGTTTTCAGACCTTCTGTTTCCTGGCTTTGTCAATGACATGAATGCTTGTTTCACACAGCTCTGATCCAGGATGCCACACTGTCTGGGATATCAGCTTAGCCTGACAACTTTGAATTGCTTGATCTTTGAAGCGATCATTTAGATTCCAGATCACATATCCAATTAATCTAATACAAAGAACCAATTTATCTTTTGCAATTGTTTCTATATGTTAATTACATTTGAAAACAAAGAGAAAAAGCTTTCTAGAAGCAGGAGCAGTTTCTTCCTGAAGAAATGTCATAAATCTTAATTTTTCCTGTCATTTTACCTGCCATTTTATTAGATTCCATCATGTGATTCAGAATGAAAGACAATTTACCCTGCTTTCAAAGTCTGAAGTGTAAATTGAAAGACGTGTTGGGCATGAATATTTAAACATGACTTAAGAACTACAAAACAAAATACTATTTTCTCTCTAACATGGTGGTATATTTACCCAGCATGTAGCTAATCTGAGTATTTCAAAGTTAATGCAAATGGTTGCAGAATTGACAGGTGGACGCATGCTGAAATGAAAAATAATGGCAATGGAGATTAGTGATGTGTGAGATGTGAGCCTGAAAAACTCATGTACACTGAATTTCTGCTCATTCCATACATCTACTTCTGTTTAGGCATCTCAGAAAAGAGGCCTTGCTTCATTCAAGCCCAGTGAAAGTACGTGCCATGGAGAGCGAGGGGGATAAAAAGATATTTCAGCTTAGTAACTGGGGCAGAAGATGAGCCAAGTTGGCCTACCTGTGTGTCCACTTCTCCATACTGTCTGTGCATCGTGTGTTCTTATCGTGATCAATAGCTTCCAGCACGCCTCCTACCACAGAGGAAGGTGTTCTGTGCCAGGATGGTAAATTGGTTGAAACTATGGTAAAGAAAAAAATTGTCAGACACACAGATGATCATAATTTGTTGGGAAATAGCCAACATGGTTTTTGCAAAGGGAAATTATGCCTCACCAATCCACTAGAATTCTTTGAGGGGGTCAACAAGCATGTGGATAAGGAAGATCCAGTGGATAGAGTGTATTTAGATTTTCAGAAATCCTTTGACAAGGTCCCTCAAAGGCTCTTAAACAAAATAAGCAGTCAAGGAATACGAGGGAAGGTCCTCTCATGGATTAGTGACTGGTTAAAAGATAGGAAGCAAAGGGTAGGAAGAAATGGTCAGTTTTCAGAATGGAGAGAGGTAAATAGTGGTGTCCCTGAGGGGTCTGTGCTGTGCCCAGTCCGATTTAACATGCCTCTTTATAAATCCATGGTACATCCACATCTTGAACACTGCACAAAGATGTGGTCACCCCATCTCAAAAGAAATATCTACTGGGATTGGAGAAGGTTCAGAACAACAAAAATGATTAGGGTATATAACAGCTTCTGTATGAGAAGATATTAATAAGACTGGGACTTTTCAGCTTGGAAAACAGGCGACTAAGGGGGGATATGATAGAGGTCTATAAAATCATGAGTGGTGTGGAGAGAGTAAATAAGGAAGTGATATTTACTCCTTCTCATAATACAAGAACAAGGAGCCACCAAATGAAATTAATAAGTAGCTGGTTTAAAACAAACACGAGAAAGTATTTTTTCATGCAACGCACTGTGAACCTCTGGAACTCCTTGCCAGAGGCAATTGTGAAGGCCAGTATTATAATGGGGTTCAAAAGGGAGCTAGATAAATGAATGGAAGATAGATCCATCAATGGCTATTAGCCAGGACAGGCAGGAATGGTGTCCCTAGCCTCTGTTTGTCAGAAGCTGGGATTTAGTGACATGACATAGATCACTTGATGATTCCCTGTCTGTTTATTCCCTTTGGGGCACCTGCCATTGACCACTGTCAGAGGACAGGAGACTGAGCTTGTTGGACCTTTGATCTGACCTGTCTTGCCGTTCTCATGTTCTTATGATGTCTGGAGTCACTTTCCCTTACCCTTCCTATCAGCTGTTCCTAAGCTAGTGGCCGTGTGGCTTTGGGAGGGGGCATCAGTGCAGCTGGGGAGGGAGGAGGGTGCCAATTGGTGACCATTCTTCGACTAACCAGACAATGTAGAAATGAGCCTTGGATGTGGTCCCAGAGGACTCTGCCTTGTTAGCTGGCAGTAGCAGAGTCATTGGCTCTGCACTGTGGCCCTGGCTAAACCAAGTGTTCCGTCCTCATGGAAGGAGACTCATTCAGACCTGCATATCCCTGTCCCCAACCACGGCAATACAAGGCTGCTCTTGTGCTCAATGCAGTAATATCACAGGGTGGTACAAAGAATGGGACCAAGATAGCTCCTCTTTCCTTCCCCTGCTGACTAAGTTCTCATGCGGAGTGCGGTTGTCAACATGAGAAATGTGCCCCAATTTCGCTAAATGGTTTTAGAATGTGCCCATTTAAGATGTGATCCCTGTCTCGTGGAGACATGGCCTGAAACGGACCAGCTGGACAGGGATGAAGAAGAATGAGACAGCCCAGCATGTCGGCCTGCCGCAGGCATCATCCTTCCATTGCCACACCCTCAGATCACTGCGGTTTGCTTCACACTGCTCAATGCTGAGGGGTTTGTTGGTGACGCATTGCGGCCCGGCATGCATTTTGGCAAACGCTGGCTCTGTATCTTTTGAGGGCTCATCTGCAGTGAGAGACGCAGACATAACTTATGACATCCTCATTGTCTTTCTGTTTTTATCATGTGACACAGGGAGGCGGGTCCCATTGCTCACCTGTACTCTCAGATTATCCAATGTGCAGAGTATTATTTTCTCTAATATGCCTAAAATTGCTACAGATCAGCTAAGAATTGGGTGTGTGGCTAATTGCTGTTTAAGCATCCAGTGAATTTTATTAACCACGTCCTCCCCTCCAGCCTCCACGCTTGTTTGTCTCATCCGCTGGCTACGTCTTGTCTGTTAGAACGGGAGCTCACTGGGGCGAGGACTGTCCGTCACTGGATGATCCGACAGCACGTCCCCCAATAGGTAGCGACCTGACTGAGGCCTTGAGGGACTCTCACAGTGTAACTGTGACATAATCAACAGACCAGAAATGTCTGAAAATCCTCTGATCTCTTTAAATCTGGGCTGGAATAAACTGGATTAGGAAAATGCCGGCCTCTGCCATGTACCGGTTCCAATCCAGAATCAAAAGCAATGGAGTGCACTAGTCAGAATCCATTAAACACAACCGGGCGGAGGCAGCTGGTTCAAATCCCATCTCATTGTTATTATCTTATCGCTTCTGGCTCATGGTGGAAATGGGAGGGAATAAAATGGACCCTAAACTCAGCAGCTTTATTCTGAAAATTGCTAAAGGTGGAGAACAGGGAACCAGTGGGGTTCTTGCTTCATTTACCCACTTTGCCCATCCCCAGCGGGGAGGCTGTACATGTTTTCTTGCTCCTTGGGCATCAACAGTGTCCCTGAGTCTTCTTTCAAGTGGACTAAAACAATGAAAATGCCCGCTCCAGTCAGAAACAGCACAACAAATGGAAATGACGGGCAGCATTTCACTGAGGTCTGTGCGCCAGAGACATGTACCCCTATTGTTTATTGTGTTACAAATCTTTCTGTGAGAGGCTCTGGATAAAGAGGAAAGTGGTTCTAAAGGAAATACAACTCACAAAGATTAGATAAAGAAAGCAACTGTAAAAAAAACATCTGAAGAGCACCTTTTCAGCATGCAAGGCCTGACAAATTGTTTAGTGGTTTATAACTCCATAATGAAAATATGGAGCTATTTCAGAAACAAAGATTTTGGTAATAAGCATGTATTTGAATTTGGGTTAAGAAATAAAATGTTCTAAAGATGCTTCTTCTTGAAGTACTTTGTGAGTGTGCACATGTTTATTTTTAAACATGTTACTGCTATTGTTTGAGTACTAAATAAATGAGACCATATTATAAAAGTATGTATTCGAAGGACAATATCTTCCTAAAGACAGACTCTATAATAGTGGAGAGAACAATTACAGTGGACAGACCTACCTTACATGTGCATCGTTAAATGGTTCAATATGCAATTGATAAATAGAGCAATCAATTTGCCTCTATAAAACACATTTTAACAAACACTACACTTTAGTCGACACAAATACACCAACTCTTGGGATTAGAGTCTGAAGCTGACTGATCCTCTAGAAAATTACACAAACAATTTGTTCTATAGTTTTGTTATTGAATCTTTGTCCAAAAAAGTTCTCTGAGTAGGAAATGCTTGTGTTAGCCTACTAACTGTTTTGTCAGTAATTGAAACGTTTTTATCCAAATGATAAGAATGAAAGGATATCTGAAGAGAGTATATGGTTATTACCTCATAAATGGAAAGTACTCCCAAAGTGGCTATCTGAATTAAGAAAACTGCTGATCAGAGATATGTGATATGTAACTGTACATAAGACACGTTTACCTTTTATCCGAAAGAAAATATTAAGACCCCAATTCAGAAGAGAACATAAGAACGGCTGTAGTGGGTCAGACAATGGTCCATCTAGCCCAGTGTCCTGTCTACTGACAGTGGCCAAGGCCTGGTGCCCGTAAGTGAGTGAACCTAACCAGGTAATGAGGAAGTGATGTCTCTCCTGCCATCCATCACCCTCCTCTGACAAACAGAGGCTAGGGACACCATTCCTTACCAAGCCTGGCTAATAGCCATTAATGGACTTAACCTCCATGAATTTATCCAGTTCTCTTTTAAACCATGTTATAGTCCTAGACTTCACAGCCTCCTCAGGCAAGGAGTTCCACAGGTTGACTGTGAGCTGTGTGAAGAAGAACTTCCTTTTAATTTTTTTAAACCTGCTGCCCATTAATTTAATTTGGTGGCCTCTAGTTCTTCTATTATGGGAACAAGTAAATAACTTTTCCTTATTCATTTTCTCTATGCCACTCATGATTTTATATACCTCTATCATATCCCCCCTTAGTCTCCTATTTTACAAGCTGAGATGTCCTAGCCTCTTTAAGCTCTCCTCATATGGGACCTGTTCCAAATGCCTAATCATTTTAGTTGCCCTTCTCTGAACCTTTTCTAATGCCAGCATATCCTTTTTGAGGTTAGGAGACTACATTTGTACACAGTATTCAAGATATGGGTGCACCATGGATTTATATAAGGGCAATAAGATATTTTCCGTCTTATTCTCTATCCCTTTTTAAATGATTCCTAACATCCTGTTTGCTTTTTTGACGGCCGCTGCACACTGCATGGACGTCTTCAAAGAACCATCCACGATGACTCCAAGATCTTTTTCCTGATTAGTTGTAGCTAAAATATCCCCCATTATATTGTATGAATAGTTGGGGTTATTTTTTTCAATGTTCATTACTTTACATTTATCCACATTAAATTTCATTTGTCATTTTGTTGCCCAATCACTTAGTTTTGTGAGATCTTTTTGAAGTTCTTCCCAGTCTGCTTTGGTCTTAACTATCTTGAGCAGTTTAGTATCATCTGCAAACTTTGCCACCTCGCTGTTTACCCTTTTCTCCAGATCACTGATGAATAAGTTGAATAGGATTGGTCCTAGAACTGACCCTTAGGGAACACCACTAGTTACCCCTCTCCATTCTGAAAATTTACCATTTATTCGTACCCTTTGTTTGCTGTCTTTTAACCAATTCTCAATCCATGAAAGGATCTTCCCTCTTATCCCATGGCAATTTAATTTACCTTTGGTGAGGGACCTTGTCAAAGGGTTTCTGGAAATCTAAGTACACTATGTTCACTGGATGCCCCTTGTCCACGTGTTTGTTGAACCCTTCAAAGAACTCTAATAGATTAATAAGCCATGATTTCCCTTTGCAGAAACCATGTTCACTTTTGACCAACAATTTATGTTCTTCTATGTGCCTGACAATGTTATTCATTACCATTGTTTCAACTAATTTGCCCGGTACCGATGTTAGAGTCCTTCCCCAATCAGCAAAACAGTTAAGCGCTGAATTAAATAGTTTGAGCTTGGGCCCAAATTAGAAGTGAAGGCAGCAATACTTGTTGTGGAAGCTTAGTGTACATGGCTAGTTGGATGCAGTAGCCAATCAGAGAGCAGAGAGACAGGCTCCTCTCTTGTTTCCAGTGAACAGTCCCATCCCAACGTGGAACAGCCATTGCAGGGTAAGTCCAGCAGGCACTGGCCACTGTTGGAAGACGGGATGCTGCTCTAGATGGACCATTGCTCTAACCCAGTCTGGCTGTTCAGATGTCCCAGTGTAGATGTGGCAGTCTGGGTTTTCTGCCCTGTCAAAGTGCCCCTTCTTTCCTGGCTCCACCACCATATGTGGCGAGCAGTTCATCCTTCCAATCCATTTCCATATTTAGTTTCCATTGGGATTGCCTACAATGGGTCAACTCTGTGACATGCACACACGATTTTCCATCAGTATTTGAATTTAGGATACCTCCTCATTATTCATTTCACACAAATCATCCTACAGCCATCAGATGGTAAATGATTCACTTTGTAACAATGAGGGTTACTCCTGATCCAGTGATATAAACACATACATTTGAATATTCCATCAGCATTCTGCTTCAGATCTTACCAATGCCAATGAATCCTGCTTCAGAGAAAAAATCTGTGTTGTACTTACAAACAAATAACGCTGTTCAGTTATTTATAGCACAAACACATTTTTAAAAGACCTCTTATCAGGGCGCATTGCCTGTATGCACTACATTTTTTACAGCTACTATGAGAACTTACATCCAAGAACCAATATTTTCCCTTTCCAAAAGAACAAATAGAGAATGCCCTCATTAGCCACAGATATGGAAATCTATAGACTCTCTGCCACCCACATCCCAATATTATATCTCCAGGTTTTAGACCAGAAGTCAATTGCAGCAGCTTTTGTATGTCACATCATCTTATCGTCTAGATGTCTTTATCAATTTTCTCTCCTCTGTTTAAAATGAAACAACCCCCCCATCAAACATTCTCCACCCTGCACTGTCTTTTAAACTCCTCCAGTAAACTGATGGATTGAGACAACACAATGCAGGGTTCGTGCACAGAGGTAGGTTGAAAATAACTTAGATTTAGATCAATTGAAAAGTGAACAGGCAGACTGCTACCGGAGTCACTCCTTCTGAGAAACAAGAAATGCTCAGTTTAGTCCACGGGGTTTGGTCCCCTTGAAACAAGTGGCAATAACAGTTTATATCTCTGGTGGTGAATTTCATTTGCAGCCTCGCTGCTGGAGAAACACAAGCCCAGCACACATAAGGTCTGATCAGCCATTTCAAGACCAAGCACGACTCTATCAGCGGTGGACTGTTAGTCATTGCATTTCCCTGCCTTTCTAGTCACAGGCCACAGCACTGTTGAAAGAGGTGCAGATAAGTCACCCTCTTATTGGACAGAAGAAAAGAGAAAGAGGGTGAAATAAAAAGGACACTTCTGGAAGGAGATGGTTGCAGGGATCCCCAGTGTTCTTCAGGCTTTACCCAAGCTCGTGGAAGTGGTGATGTCCCAGGAAAGCCAGTGGGCTGGTTTTAAGTAACAATGCTGTGTTTGTCTGGCTTGTCCCAGCCTGGTACTGATGAGGTGTTGTCTGGTGTCACATGCAGAGGGGATGCCATTTTGCAAAGCATACTCCTCAGGTCATGCTGTGGGAGTGGGCAAAGCACTCTGTCAAGCGGCATCCTGTGGTCACAGAGATGGGGGTGGGAACAACCGTGGGCCCATGTCCTCCCTTCTGGGCTTGCGTCAGTGACCACACTAGGTATCCTTTGGTCCCGTCTCTGGGATGGGCTCATCAGGATATCTTTCAGGATGAGGAAAGCAAAGGGGCATCTCAGGGGTTGGTGGGGGACACAGCAGCAGCCCTGATGATGAAGCTCACTCCTTCCTGTCCACCCATCCTGCAGTCTTGTCAGTGAGCTCCAGAGAACCAATGTCCCCAAAGGGGCGGCAGCCACATTCCCTTCCCAGTAATCAATCTCAACACGCTTTAGTGATTTTCCTCCCTGTGCCAGGAGTTACAACTCACTGTCAACCCACGAGAACACACGGGGCCCAGCCCAGCCCTTAGCACAGTCCGTCTGGTACCAACCATTTTATATAATGACCCCAGTTGCCCTGCTCCTCCCTTGGACACCGCAGGCCTCGGGGTTCTAGCCTCGTTGAGACAAGCCCATCTAGTCCAGTCCAGGCTACCCAGACGGTTCATGTCTCCTCTTCCTCTCGCTTGCTGGGTATAGAGACTGGTGCTCTGGCCAGGGGCTCTTTCCAAGTCTTTATTGTTTTGTGGTCTGGGGGAAGGCATTTCACAGGAACAGACGTCTTTCACTTGGAAGCTCTTTGGGGCTGGGACTGTCTGTTCCTCCAGGGTTCTACGATGCCAGTACAAGGGGGCTGGGCTCTCACTTGGGGACTCTGGGCATGACACAGTTAGAATAGCAGAGTCCAAGCGATCCAGCGTGATGCAGGTAAAATGTGGGGTGTGGGTGGGGTTGGGGGCGGGGGAGCTACCCAACTGGCGCATACACTCGGGCCAGGACCAGCATTCATTCACTGCCAGGAAGTAGCAGCCACAACACATTAGAGACTCATGAATTTAAATCCCATGATTCCTCCCTTTCCCCAACCCAGCTGGCTCCCTTATGCTGGCCTCCGCAGCACAAGAGTGGAGACCCCTAAGGATCCAGGCAGGGAGTATATGGGCTCCCCTGGGAAGCTGTTCTGCCAACAGCCTTGCCACTGGCCCTCCTTGAAATTTCCCCGTGATATTTCATACTGAGTGTCGCAGATTGAAAAACAAACAGCACAATGCCCCTCCACCTTGCCCCCCGGGATGAGTCTTCTCGTGCCATGTAAACGTTATCCAGTGCTGTCCTGCTCGGAACGCGTCCAGGGCACTTGAAACCTTGTTTCAGACACACTCTCTTAGTAGTGGTTTTATTTGATTCCCCATCCCTCCCCCCACTGCTTAGCAGATGGACATGGGCGCACTTGCTGCAGCAACAAAAAATCAATATGATTACCACTTTGCCATAGGGCTCCATCTCACTCAATATCCTGGCCTGGCAGCAGGCACATCACTCACAGATAATACTGCATTGCAGCTGGAGTCCAAATGAAGGGGTGGAGAGACAGGGAAACAAACACCACCCAGATCATCTCTGCAAGCAGAGCAATTACAGAAGGCATCAGAATTTTAAGCTGGCTATATAATTAATGGGAAGACAAATGGTTAACAATTAGTGGCTATTACTGAGCTGCTATATAAATGGCTTACTCGTCCAGACACCAGTTTGAGGTGCAATAGGCAGGTTACCAGCTTGTGCTTTTTCATGGGTGACCTCTCTTCCTGAGCCTTCTGAATGTCATTATTAGAAGACCGAACCCTGTGCTGATTGGTGTAATTCTCAGAGGGAGATCACGCCAGTTGGAAACCAGCTGTGCCAATTCAAGGTCATTTATAGTTCCAGGAGCACTGGGAATGTACGTCTGTGCTGTGGGTTTTCTGAGAGGTCAGGGAAGGCCTGGGGGGGGGGGGGGGGAGGATATCACTGGAGTTTAAGAATCCTGAACAACTTATACTGAATAAAATTAAAATAGCTCCTCTCTCCTCTTCTGCTTCTCCCTAGCTTGCTTTGCAATTAGCAATGAAACATACTCACCCTAGTGGAACTGTTACATTCCTCTAAGCTGCCAAGAAAAAATATGAAAACTTGAAAGCACATGAAGGATAAATGTCAACTGTTCACAGGCAGTAGGTTGTACATGTAAATTATTATATTGATTCAGCCTTCTCAAGATCTTGGATTTAAATACCAGGTGACAGACGATCTGCCTTGCAGGCAACCTACTTCATTGCCCCAGTGTCTGTTTCCATGTATGGTGGAGTGAGTGTCAGACCACTCAGTGTGCAGATACTAAGAAAAATTGTGACAGATTTGGGCCAGGATTCACAGTCCCCAAATGGAAATACAGTAAATCCTGAATGTTTTTCTCCTTCTACACTGAACACATGACACATGGCAGGTGGCTTTGCATAATTACTAGAACCTGTGTTAACATTTTAAAAATATTTGCCCTTCTAATAGCTTAAACTGCATAAAAAAGGAGTTGTTTTTCATGAAGACTAAGGTAGAGTCTTTCTTTATCCTGAGTTATGAATTAAAAAGTACAAATTAATCCCTCGCGTGGCCTCTTGACATTCACTGCCTGATGCGTGTCAGGTCCCTGGAGCCCATCGCCTGCGGTGGAAGGTCAGGGAACAGCTTGTAAAACCAGGGAGCTGTTTTGAAACAAACACTTTCACTGGTGAAGTGCTGCACCATCCAGCACTTTCTGCCATTCTAGTGACGTCATGCTGTAGCCCGTCAGAAATCAACTGGCATAAATATCTGCCTAGGTGGGATAAAGGGGCAGTGATGGGGTTTGGTCTTTTTAGCCCATTTACCTGATCATTGTAACTAGCCGGGGAACACTAAATCCAATCAGGCAATAATTTGCAGCTACACCGGGCCCCCTCCTTCACCATACTCCATTGAGTTTAAAGGGGCTAAAATGACATCAGAAACTCATACATTTCATTGATGAAACTCACTTAAAAGATGAATGTGGGCCCAATCTTGAGCCCATCCTGGCCTGGGGCAAAGGGGTTGGGCTGACAAGCAGATGGCTCTCCTTAGCTGGAGATTACCCCTCTGTACTCAGGTCGTAGGCTACCTTCCCCCCCCCCCCCCCCGGCAGTCGCTGGCATTTGCAGGGGGGTTTCACAAGGAGAGGTCAGAGTGCTGCTCAGTGGTCAAGCTAGTGGACGGACCCCTGGAGAAGTAACGGCCTCTGTTGGGCTCAGGCGATACAAACAGCTCCTCTGCCGGACTAGCTCGGGCTGTAGTATGTTCTTTCCCTAACAGTCCACCTCCTCTATATTCCTAATAGTATGAAGCCCCGGACCCATCTGTGGAATGAAGCCTGATTGCCCGAGGGGGAAAATAGCCCAGTCATTAACGCTTAGTATAGCAGCTCAACTGTGGTAGAATTAACTCCCCTCCTGAAGGGTCTAAAGGACAATTCTGTTTGCAGAGCTAGGGGAGGAGGATGAACAAGTTAATTTTCTCTGAACACGAGGGAAGTACCTGCATGTGTAACCCACACACATTCTGGGTGTGGTGTTCGGTTCCATCTAGTGGCACCGAGACCACTTAAGGGCTTGGCTACACTTACATGTTATACCACAATAAAGTCTCCCAGAGTGCTCTACCTTACTCCCCATCCACACTGGCAAGGCACGTAGGTGCTCTGAGTCCCTGGCTGGAGCACTCCTGGTACTCCACCTCCCCGAGAGGATTAATGGCTGTTGTGTATTGGGTGAGACTGCAGGCATCCGACGAAGTGGGTATTCACCCACGAAAGCTTATGCTCTAATACATCTGTTAGTGTATAAGGGGCCACAGGACTCTGTCAATTCTGAAAAACTATCTCCAGGACCAGATGGGATTCACTGAAGAGTTCTGAAGGAACTCAGATCTGGAATTTCAGAACCACTAACCTGTGGATGTAACCTATCACTTAAGTCAGCATCTGCACCAGATGACTTGAGAGCAAAAGTCACTGATCTTTGGTTTGAGAAGCAATCCTGGCAATTACAAGCCAGGAAGCCTGACTTCAGTACCAGGCAAATTGATTGATACTGTAGTAAATAACAGAATTACCAGACAGATAGATGAAAATCTTATATTTCTGAAGAGCCAACATGTCTTTTGTAAAGGGAAACTGTGCATCACCAAGCTATTAGAATTATTTTCAGGTGTCAACAAATATGTGGACAAATGTGATCTGGTTGATATAGATTATGTGGACTTTCAGAAAGCCTCTGACAAAGTCCTTTATCATACGCTCTTAAATAATGTAAGCAGTCTTGAGATAGGTGAGGACGTCCTATCAGGGATCCATAACTAGTAGGGAAAATATTCAGTATTCACAATGGACAGAGTCCCTCAGGTGGTCCCACAGGGGTCTGTAGAGTGACCAAATCTATTCAACATATTCATAAATTAATTAGAAAAGGGGGTAAAGGTGTAGAAGAGTTTTCAGATGATACAAAACTACTCAAGATAGTTAAGTCCAAAGCTTGCTATGAAGTGTTACAAAGGGATATCACTAAATTGGAGAGCATGAAATGACAGATGAAATTCAATGTTGATAAATGGAAAGTAATGAACATTGGAAAGCATAATCCCAACTAATACATACAAAATGATGGGGTATAAATTAGCTGTTACCACTCAAAAAAGAGATCTTGGAGTCAATATGGATAGTTTTCAGAAAACATCTGCTCAATGTGCAGTGGCAGTCAAAAAAGTGAACAGAATATTAGTAACTATTAGGAGAAGGATGGATAATAAGACAAAATATCAGAATACCATATATAAATCTATAGTACACGATATCTTGAATACTGTGTGCAGTCCTGGTCACCCCATCTATATGGGATATAGAAAGATGGTAGAGAAGCTGGAAAGGATCCACAGGTGAGCAACAAAGATGATTAAAGTGATGAAATGCAACATCAGCCACCTGAGCAAAGACTGGTGAACCTGGATATGTTTGGGGAAAAAAGAAGCTTGAGGTGGGACATGATAGCAGTCTTTGAATACTTGAACGGTACTATAAAAAAGATGGGGGGAAATGGTTCTCTCTAACAACAGCGGTCTGGACAAAATCCAATCTGTTCTCAGTGGTAGCAGATGACCGAACAAGGAGTAATGGTCTCAAGTTTCAGTGGGGGAGGTTTAGGTTGGATATTAGAGAAAACTTTTTCACTAGGAGGGTGGTGAAGCACTGGAATGGGTTCCCTAGGGAGGTGGTGGAATCTCCTTCCTTAGAGATTTTTAAGGTCAGGCTTGACAAAGTCCTGGCTGGGATGATTTAGTTGGTGTTGGTCCTGCGTTGAGCAGGGGGTTGGACTAGATACCTCCAGAGGTCCCTTCCAACCCTGATATTATATGATCCTATGAAACTACAGCACAGCAGAGTTAGATTAATTCTCAGGAAAAACTTCCTAACGGAAAGCACAGGAGAACAGTGGACTTATGTCTCATTTTACAAGCAAGTTGTTTTAATTGAGGTGAAACGTGGGGTAAGCAAGACAAATCAGACTCCTGAAAGGGGTACAGTCATCTGGAAAGGTTGACAACCACTGGAATAGATGACCCTAGTGGTCCCTTCTAACCCTTTGATTCTATATTTTAGAATTTAGAATTAACAGAGGATAACAAAAATGATGAGGAGTATGGAACAACCTCCATATGAGGACTTGGACTTTTCAGCTGAGGATAGAGACAGCTAAGGGGGGATCTGATAGAGGTCTATAAAATCATGACTGGTTTGGAGAAAATGAGTAAGGAAGTGTTATTTACCCCTTCACATAAGACAAGCACTCAGGGCAACAGGTTTAAAATAAACCTAAGGAAGTACTTCTCCCAACCCACAATCACCTGTGGAACTTGCGATGAAGTTCCACATGAGATTGGAATCCCCTGTGGAACTTGTTGCGATGGGATGTTGTGTAGGCCAAAAGTGTAACTGGGTTCAAAAAGAACTAGAGAAGTTCATGGAGGACAAGTCATCAATGGCTGCTAGCCAAGATGGTCAGGCACAGTCTCATACTCTTGGTGTTCCTCAACCTCTGACTGCCAGAAGTTTGGACTGGAGGACAGGGGATGGTTCACGCGATAATTGCTTTGTTCTGTTCATTCCCTCTGTAGCTTCTGTAATTGGCCACTGTCATAATACAGGCCTTTGGGCTAGCTGGACCATTGATCTAACCCAGTATGGGCATTCTTATGTTCTTATGGATCCCATCACTTATATTAGTATTATTGGTTTTTTTATGTACTATTTATAAATATGTAGGAAAGCTGATGGTGATAATACTTGTCAATGTAAGTGTATACACATCCCTTATATAGCCGAATCAATGTGTCTAGATGGGATCATATTACCTTCACTTCAAAGGTAGAACGGTACAATTTATTTATTTTTATTTGCCTGGAAAGATCTGTCTTTTCTCTCACATGCTATATTTGCATATAAGGATACAGTGATATCTAATTATCACATTTGAGTGGAAAAAAACCCACAAAATATGTAGGGAACATTTGATGACTTTCTTTTCTCTTGGCATATGAATATCAATCAAAAAACCTAATGGTAAAAAAATGTGAATATGACAGATGAGGCTGACTGTCTGTATTTCCTCATTTCTGTATCATCTTTTGTCATCCTGATGGTGGGATTTGGAAATTGTTATCCTTCTTTAAAAATGAGTAAAATCCCAATAAAAATCTCGGGGAAAGAACTATATGGAAATTATCATAAATTAGGTCTTAACAATAGTAAAAATGTTACAAAATATCCATCTTCTTAGTAATCTGCAGTTTATTGTAGTTAAACTCTGTTAATCTGTTTTATGCATAACATCACTGTCATGTTCTAATATTCTGGTTTTATGTACTGTGTGTGTATTTAATTGTGTGTATAATTGTGTATTTAATTGTGTGACAAAGCTCCAAGTCTATACTTGCAGGTCCTGCGTTTCCTGGCGGATTTCACTAGCCTCAGAGGCTCACTGTGACCCTCCCTTCTCTCTCTAGAGACAAGGTCACAGCCTATTGAGCCATTTTCATCATAAGCCAGTGAGGAGAAATTATTCTTCCTGGCACAGTCTTTGTTGTCTCTCTAGTCTCAGTGATTAATTGGGGAAGGTAGGAAGGGGGGAGCCCGGGCCCATCCTCTACTCTGCTCTCCAGCCCAGGGATCCTAATAGTATCAGCTAAGTTGGCTGACCTTATAGTCACAAAACACAATACAATTCCCTGGGCTACTTCCCCACAGCAGTCCCTGCTTCTTCACACTCCACTTCACCCTGACCTCAGGGCTTCCTTCCTCACGTATGATATGTTGTCTAACCACTCAGTCTCACCAACAGCACAACCTCCTCCCACAGCTCCTGACACCCACACCCACCTAACTAACTGGGAGGGTTTTTAACTGGTTTCAGCCAGCCCCTGATTGGCTTCAGGTGTCCCAGTCAGGCTAGCTGTTTCTGCTGCTTTCTAGAAGCTTCTCCTTTGTTTGGCTAGCCAGGGAACAGGGACCTGCTCATCCTGAGGCTGATATACTTCCCTTCCAGCACTCTCCTATACCCTTCTGGTCTGACTCCGTCACAATATATATATATTTGTAGAGTGTGCAGGGCAGATGTCTCTCTGAGTAAATGTAATTTCATATCCAAGCTGTAGGCAACATGTTCTCTTCATCCTGCTTGTTTTCAACAGGTTTAAACCTACATCCCTGAAAACAAGGTGTTTACATTTTTAAATATCCAGGGGACAGCTCCGTTCACTAGCTGGATGTACCTGAGTATAAGGTTTGTGTCATCAGCAATGAGATCTGGATGTGATGTGTCTCTCAGTCGCAGCAGACGTATATATTAATTTATGGACTAATATTCTGGTTTTACAACACAGGGAATTACAGACCAGGGAAAGGGAGAGAGCAAGTGAGCATTGGCATCTTTGAACACGTGGGAAGAGCAATGACTGCAGTGATGAGGGCTAGAGAAGGGAACTGGATAGGCAGATGATGACTTAACATATAGAATCCCGATCAACTGGATGCTTTGAGCTACGTTGGACCTTGAAGGCACCTAGGGTGACCAGATGTCCTGATTTTATAGGGACAGTTCTGATTTTGGGGTCATTTTCTTATGTAGGCTCCTATTACCCCCCACTCCCATCCCAATTTTTCACATTTGCTGTCTGGTCACACTAAAGGCACCGGCCTCGGGTGGGAGTACGCGGCAGAGGCGATGGCCAGCTGAGCTCACTGCATCAGAAACCTCACTGCCCCTGAGCAGGGCACGGCCTGGGCTCTTGTCAGACCCTGGCAGCTAGTGCAGAGGAGGGGGCAGAGCATGGAGCAGTCTCTCAGGTGACAGCGGGTGGCTGGATGCAGCAAGAGAGGGGCAAGCAGCAGCTGTTATAGGCATCCAAGGATCACGCCATGTGACTTTCCAAAATGAATCCACCCAAATGATTAGTGTGTGAGTCTGCTGCGACTGAGAGACACATCACATCCAGATCTCATTGCTGATGACACAAACCTTATACTCAGGCACATCCAGCTAGTGAACGGAGCTGTCCCCTGGATATTTAAAAACGCAAACACCTTGTTTTCAGGGATGTAGGTTTAAACCTGTTGAAAACAAGCAGGATGAAGAGAACATGTTGCCTACAGCTTGGATATGAAATTACATTTACTCAGAGAGACATCTGCCCTGCGCACTCTACAAATATCCATCCAGCATTAGTAAATTTACTTTGTATGCACAGATGGAGGAAAACTGATCCATTGCTTATTCGGCCAGAGGAAGCACTGTGATCATCTAGTCTGACCACCTGTATAGCAGGGACTGGAGAACTGCCCCAAATAATTCCTGTTCTAACTAGAGCATTTAAAAACAATCCACTCTTGATTTTAAAATGCCACAGTTGTGGAATCCACCGCAAACTCTTGTTAGATTGTTCTGATGGTTAATTACATTGCTCCAATGGTTAATTAAAACTCACTCTTAAATAGTTAACCAGCCCACAAGGAAAGAAAAAAAATCTACCACTGATTAGCAACTCTGTCTTCCCACAGGCCCTATAGCCTTATATATTGATACAAAGAAAGAAAAGACTGTGATGTTGCTTCACTGAAAGGTTGAATGTAGATCTATCCGGAGCATACACACCGGTAGCAGCATGCAGAATTTAAAGCAGTACATCCAGGAGCATGAATCTCAGCCAGATCTGTTTGAGTTCAGAGTACTACTCTTACATGATCAAGAACTCAAACGATCCTCGTGCTGCCTGGTTTTCATGGCTTGCATTCCATCCCTTTGATCATCTTTGTTGTTTACCTCTGGACCCTTTCCAACGTTTCTACCTCCTTTCTATATCCCATATATTTTTGAGATGGGGCAATGAGAACTGCACACAGTATTCAAGATGTCCTATGCCGTGAATTTATATAATGGCTTTATGGTATTTTTGTCTTTTTATCTATCCTTTCCTAATGGTTCCTGACATTCTGTGAATTTTTTTTGACTGCCACTACACTCTGAGTGGATGTTTTCAAAGAACTATCCAAGATGATTCCAAGATAAGATCATAAGAATGGCCATACTGGGTCTAACCAATGGTCCATCTAGCCCAGTATCTTGTCTTCTGACAGTGGCCAATACCAGGTGCTTCAGAGGGAATTGACATAACAGGTAATTGTCAAGTGATCCATCCCCTGTCACCCACACCCAGATTCTAGCAAACAGAGGCTAGGGACACTAAGAGTATGGGGTTGCATCCCTCCAAGGCTTGGGGTTGCATCCCTGACCTCCAAGGCTAATAGTTGTCAATGGACCTGTTCTCCACAAATCTTTGTTGACTGGTAGCAGCTAATGTAGACCCCATCATTCCTATGTATTGTGTTGGGATTATGTTTTCCGATGAGCATTACTCTGCATTCATCAATTTTGAATTTCAGCTGCCATTTCCTTGCCCACTCAGTTTTGTGAGATCCCATTGGAACTTTTCTCAGTCAGTTTTGGACTTAAATATTTTGACTAATTTTATATTGTCTGTGAACCCTGCCACCTCTCTGTTTACCTCTTTTTCCAAATCAGTTATGAACAAGTTGAACAGAACTGATCCCTTTAACATTACTTCAGATCCCTGAGGGACACCACTGTTTACCTCTCTTCATTCTGAAAGCTGACCATTTATTCCTACGCTTTCCCCCTATCTTTTAACCAGTTACTGATCCATGAAAGGACCTTCTCCCATGACTTCTTACTTTGCTTAAGAGCCTTTATCAAATGCTTTCTTAAAGTCCAATACAGTATATCCACTGGATCATCCTTGTCTATGTTTGTTGACTCCCTAAGGTCATTCTAATAGATTGGTGAGGCATGGTTTCCCTTTACAAAAGCCATGTTGACTCTTCCCCCCAAAATTCATGTTCATTGCTGTGAATGATAACTCTGTTAGTTACTCTACTTTCAATCACTTTGCTGGGTACTGAAGTGAGGCTAACTGGCTTGTAATGGCCAGGATCACCTCTGGTGCCCTTTTTTTTTAAATCAACATTACATTAGGTATTCTCCTGTTGTTTAGTATAGTGGTTATCCAGGTTGATTAACTGACAAACATTATTACTCTGTGTTATTATATGAGTCATTTTCTATGTATGCTGCACATGAGACTACCTGGGAAAGTATATAACATCCGCCCTCTGTCCTTTCTCTTTCGTTGGGCATGTGCAATTTTGGACAAAGACACTGAGTGTGTTAAACTACTCACATCCCATCAGCTGGGACGGCTTCATTATTGATTCATATAGTCTAAAGCCAGACTGGCCCATTAGTCTGACCTCCTGCACAGAGCAGACCATTACATTTCATCCAGTTGCCCCTCTATTAAGCCCAATATTTTGGTTTTGATTAACACACACCTTTCAGCAAGGCATCTAGCCTTGATTTGAAGACATCAGGAGATGGAGAATTCATGACTTGATTTAGTAGTTTGTTCCCGTAGTTAATCTCCCTCATTGTTTAAAAAAATATTCCTTCTAAATTGAATGTATCTGGCTTCAGCTTCCAGCCATTGTTTTTCCTCTGCTTTTCTCCCATAAAAAATTCTTTAATACCCACTGTTTTCTCCCCTTTTTGACAAGCGAAGCAGATGGAACTCTTTAAATCTCTCACCTCTCACTCTAAGGCATTTTCTGCAGTCCTCTAACCATTTTTGTGGCTATTCTTTGCACCATCTCTGGTTTTTCAACATCCTTTTAAAAATGTGTACCCCAGAACCAAAGACAGGACTCCAGGGTCAGTCTGACCAATGCTGAATACTGTACAGACATAAAATCACCTCCCTACTCCAGTAGTTAGCCCCTGGTTTATAAATCCAAGGCCCCATTGTCTTTTGGTCACATTATTGCACTAGGACCTTGTGCTGAGTTATTTTGTCTGCTCCGATCCTAAAGTCTTTTCAGTGCACTGCATTCTGGGGCAGAGTGCCCCATTCTCTAGGTATGACCTGCATTCCTTGTTCCTAGGATCCTTAGATGTCTATTTTTTTCCTTTTGTCTGTATTAAAACATGTTTTGTTTCAATGGGCCCAGCTTAGCAATGCAAATCACTCTGTATGTCTCCGATGTCCTCTTCACAATTTATCACTTGGAGAGGGTTTTTTTTTTCTTTTTGATCTTCTGAAAATTTTACCAGGCATGATTTCATATTTTCTGTCACATCATTGATAAAGATGTTGAATATTAGTGAGCCTGGTACTGATCTCTGTAGAAACCGCCTTCGGACATGCCCATTTGATGATGAGTCCCTGTTGACAACTTGTTTTTTAAATGTCAGTTACCCAGTCTCCCATTTAATGTGTGTTTTATATATAGTGTATACTGCTAACTTTTTAATCAGCATGTCAGGATGGATGTAGTCAAATGACTTACAAAATTCTCAGTATGTTACATAGATATAGTTACCTTTATCAACCACACTTGTAATCTTAGTAAGGAAATTAAATCAGATTGTTTGGCAAGATCTATTTTCCATAAAATAAATGCTGACTGGCATTAATTATACTCCTATACATTAATTATTTATTAATTGAACTCCATATAAGCTTTTCCAATATGCCCAGGGCTGAAGTCAAGCTAACTGGCCTTTACTTACCCAGGTTATCCCACTTGCCATTTTTGAATTGTATCACAACATTAGCACTCTTCCAGTCTTCTGGAATATCCTCACTATTCCAAAATGTATCAAAAAATAACATCAGCTAGAAACACCCCAGACAAGTGTTTTAGGACTCTTCCTGTCTTGAGTGCAAGTTACCTGGGCCTGCTGATTTTTAAAAAAACTATTTAGCCATTGAAGATGTGGTTCAGCATCGTCCTTAATTACTAACAGAGTAGAAAGTAGTTCCTCCTCCTCCTCCTGTGATATGGGTACTTCACTTGAGGATTCCCTGTTCTGTTCATTCAAACTTGGGCACCTGGCACTGTCCACTGTCGGAAGACAGGGCACAGGGCTAGATGGACCTTTGGTCTGACTCAATGTGGCTGCTCTCTTTTTCTTATATATCCTGGTTCTTTCTGAATCAAGGACAGAAATGTTTATTGAATACCTCTCCTTTTCTGCATCGTTATTAGCAATGTGAAGATCTCCATCTAGTCATGGACTATACCAGTGGTTCTCAACCTATTCTCCATTTTGGGCTGCATCCAGTACTACCTGCATGGCCCTGAGGATGTCACACGGGCTGCAGGATGAGAACCACTGAACTATACCATTGTTAGGGTAGCTTTTGTTCCAGATATACTTGAAAAATTCTTCTTCTTGTCCCATTGTGCCCAGTGGAGACCTCAGAATAAGAATAATATGTAATTTGTACTCTGGGCTCACAAACTCTTCATTTACACACAACTCCCAGTTGGTCAGAAAGACTCAGTGGATTTCAACGGTAGTTGGACTGGCACTGAAAAGGGTCTTGCTCTTTGACAGAGCTCATCACTGGAACTGAGATAGGTTCAGTATTTCTCGTAGAAGTCACTGCTGTGGGGTCGGCAAAGGGATGTGGAGCTGCAATATGGAATACTCAAAACCTGCCCTCACTGCCAACCGTAATCGTCACTGTATTTCAGGCCTCGTGCACCTGTGGAAGGAGCTCCAATAATGGCCTTTTGGTGCCTGCTTGTGTGAAAGACTGAACCTAGCAATTACAGATTAAAATAATTTTCCTGTATTTTGTTCACAAATGAGTTGCTAAACTGAAATTAAAGAGCCAACAGGTGTGCTGGTTTGTGTAATATTTAGACCACACATCAGTTATGCTAGTTACTCCTTTGTCTGGGAGTATTTCAGATGCTTTGTGGTATATTTCTGAATGCCAACATTTCTTGAAAGTTACGCTGAAGTTGAAGTGTTTCCTAAAATTATAGGAAGAGCAAAATTATGAATGATAGTGGTATTTGTGTAGCAGTTTATGTCTATTAAATCATGATTCTTGACTGATCTCTAGTAGCTATTTCAAATGGTTTCCTAGTGTCATGCAAACTTGCAATGTCACATGCGGCAGTTGAGCAAGACTTCCAATGAGTGGATCTGAAAGAAAAAATTCAGACAGACGCTCTCTCTCTATTATTCATCATGCTTTTTAGAAAGCGAACGTAAATCGCTCTCCCTGTCTCTGATGCCTCAAGAAGCCTTCAAAGGAAATACACATTTTCCAAAACACTTTGATTTGTGTGTCTGTGTTACGCCTTTACCAGTTGTCTGCTTTGTCTCACACTGAAGCTTCTATTTGTGCGGCAATATTTAATTGGTTATGTGATGTGCTAAGCCTGACACTTGGTGCTACCTAAGAGGAATTTAAGATTTTCGTCTGTCTGGATGGAATGAAGTAGTGTGTGCCCTGCAAGCACAATAACAGGGGTTTCTCCCTTGTTTTTCTATATAATCTAAGCTGCATTCTACTGAGTTCACACAATTTTATCTCTATTCTCAGCAACTTTTGAACACTGGTATTTACCTGCTTGCAAATGTCATGACTATCATTATAGTTTTTCTATTTACCTCTGTTGCATTTTTACTAAAAAATGACACATTTTCATTTAACTTCTGCCATTCCATGGTGCAGCCCTTTTGGATTTGTGAATAATGCATCCCAATGTAATATCAGCTATAAACAGTGGCAATTTTATTAATTAAATTTCAGTTTGCATACTGTGTGCAACGATTGAGAACAACCAAGCTCCATCCTCTTTGCAACCCCCTGTCAGGTAGCTGAAAGCTGCTATCAAATCCCCCCTCACGCTTCTCTTCTGCAGACTAAAGAACTAATTAGGTTAGTCAGGCATGACTTGCCCTTGGTGAATCCATGCTGACTGTTCCTGATCACTTTCCTCTCCTCTAAGTGCTTCAGAATGGATTCCTTGAGGACCTGCTCCATGATTTTGCCAGGGACTAAAGTGAGGCTGACTGGCCTGTAGGTCCCCAGGTTCTCTTTTCCCCCCCTTTTTAAAGATGGGCACTACATTATCCCTTTTCCAATCATCTGGAACCTCCCCCGATCACCATGAGTTTTCAAAGATGATGGCCAATGGCTCTGCAAACACATCCGCCAACTCCTTTAGCACCCTCGGATGCATTAGATCTGGACCCATGGATTTGTGCTCATACAACTTTTATAAATTGCTCTTAACCTGGTCTTTCATCACTGAGGGCTGCTCACCTCCTCCCTATGCTGTGCTGTCCAGTAAACCTGTCTGGGATCTGCCCTTGTCTGTGAAGACCAAGCCAAATAAATCATTGAGTACTTCAGCTTTTCCCACATCATCTGTCACTCTGTTGTCTCCTCCATTCAGTTAGGGTCCCACACTTTCCCTGACCACCTTCCTGTTGCTAATGTACCTGGAGAAACCCATCCTGAGAACAAAGGGCAGATCTCACATATCTCCAAATGTTTTATTCTTCACTGACTATGTTGCTAAACTGACTAGGTCCCTACATATTAATTTTCAGTCACCTCTGAAATTTACATCTCACATTACTGAATTTTATGAAAGGGCTGTTTGTCCCCCTTTCTGTATCCTTAGTGAAGGGATGGGGTTCTGATGGAGCACAAAGTGCAACACCGGGGCATCACTTGCATATCATTATTTTTGATGACACAAACCCAGGCCACATTTGTTTAGATGGAAATCAGACTAGCTAACGTCAGAATTTGTCTGGTGATAGCTAAATTGTGGGAATGAAGTCTCTTAAGGAAGAGGAGTACTTGTGGCACCTTAGAGATTAACAAGCATAAGCTTTTGTGGGCTTCATCTCACTTCATTGGATGCATAGAATGGAAAAGATGGTAGGAATATATATATATATATATATAGGTATATATATATATATATATATATAGGTGTGTATATATATATATATAGGTGTATATATATATATATATATATATATATATATATATATATATATATAAAAGTCAAGTGGTGTATGTATGTATGTGTGTATGTATGTATGTATGTACGTATGACTGCGAAGTCCTCCCGCACCGTTTGAGCCAGAGACTTGAAATTTGGTACAGTGAGGGGTCTTGGGGTCTAGATGCTGGTAAGGGTCGAAAAATTTTCGGATCTCACCACTGACGCCCCCCAGGGGTGAAAGTCTTTCAGGGCCAATCACATCAGCTGGGCAGTTAGGTGGTGATGATGTCATAATACCCCCCTCCAACAGACACCTCACTCGCTCAGCTCACCCCTCCCTCCTCCAACGGAACCCCGGAGATCCCTCAGTTCTCTGCCCCTCCCCCCTCCCCAACGGAAACCAGGAATGTCAGCTCTGTGCCCCCCCCCCCCACACCTGCGAAGGTCCCCGGAATCCCTCGGCTCTGGGCCCCCTTCCCCCCTGCGACGGATCTGAGTTGGGTTTGGTGGGACGGTAAGTGAGGTGGGGGTGTCGGGTTCGGTCGGGGGGTGAGGTGGGGGTTTCGGGTTTGCTTCGGGGGGTGGGAAGGTGTCGGGGTGGGTGAGGGGTGAGGTGTGGGTGTTGGGGTTGGTCAGGGGGTGTCAGCTGTCTGCCACCTCCCCACCTCCGACTGACCCGAGCAGCGCCGGGCACTTATGCTAGTATATATATATATATATATATATATATATATATATATATATATATATATATATATATATATATATATATATATATATATACCTATATCTATATCTATATATATATATATATCTCTCTCTCTATATATATATATCTATATATATATATACGTACATAGACCATTGATTAATTAATTAATTACCCTCTTAGAGTTGGTATGGCAACTTCCACCTTTCACGGTCTCTGTATGTGTATCTATATCTTTCTACTATATGTCCCATTGTATGCATCTGGTGAAGTGGGCTCTAGCCCATGAAAGCTTATGCTTAAAAAAATTGTTAGTCTCTAAGTTGCCACAAGTACTCCTCATTCTTTTTGCAGATACAGACTACTCTGAAACCTGTCACTATCTTAAGGAAGACAAATCAAGAAGGTGCAGGGAGATAGTATTTCCTCTTTATACAGCATTAGTGAGACCATTGCCATATACTGTGTGTAGTTCTGGTGTCCACATTTCATAAAGGATGTTGACAGATTCAAAAGGATTCAGAAAAGAGCTAGGAGAATGATTCAGTGTTTGGAGAGTCTGCCTTACAGTGAGAGATTGAAGAAGCTCAGTCTTAGCATTTCAAAAAGAAGGTTCAGAGGCAACTTGATCATGGTGTACAAGCGCCTATACGGGTGGGGGGGAGAATCTGATTTCTCCTCAGTTTAGCAGACAAAGGCAGAACAAAATCCTATGGCTGGAAGATGAAGCTAGAAAAAATCAGATTAGAAATAAGGCACAATTCTTTTTATACAGAGGGAGTAACTAACCACTGGAACAATCTAGCTAATGGGGTGGTAGATTCTACCTCATTTGAAGTCTTTTCATGCTGATGTGGAAGTCTCTGTAATTTATGAAAGATATCTACATCACTCAGACATTATGGACCTGATGAAATTCTTGGCCTGTTCTACCAGATTACCAGGTAAATAGGGGACAATTGTGTGGCCTGTTCCTGTTCCTATTACTGCCCCTGCTGGGTTCTAGGATTGGGAATGTATTTTGTGCACATGTGCACCATCTTTCTATCCATTTGCTAACAGAAGAGCCGAGTAAATGATTTTTTAACCAAATGTGGTTTTGATGAACTTCAGTTGTTTTCAATCTGCATCAGTTTTCTGAGATTTTCCCCCATATTTATTAATGAATTCAAGTTATTCTCAAATATTTCCATTGACTGGTGGTTGGTAGACTGTTTGAGGGCAGTTCATTACAAGTATCCAAGGCTTCCAATCCAAGATGAGTTGATTAGTTCTGGGTTGGGAACATGGTACAATTTTGTTTCCTGACTAGGTGGACTATAACTCTTAAAGTAGAGGTGTAAGTTGCCTACTACTCAGAATTTGCTTGCTGTCAACATGTTCTAAATCTATATCCCTGCTGACTCCATCACTCCACCCTTCTTCCATAGACCTTTTGGCACTGACCATAAAGCCCTGGGTTTTGAGACAGAGTTCTGAAATACCAGGACATAAATCTTCAGTAACTCTACCTGCCTAGTCTTTTCCTATATAAATCTAATAGGAACTTGAGTTATAAAATAATTGTCCACAAATTTTGGTCTATATCATCAGTTTTACTGCAGCCTCCTGCTACACTAATTATGCCCTATTCTGTGGCTTCAGAAGTGTTCTAAATGTATATATGTGTTTCTTGCATATCTATATATATAAAAGTCAAATGGTGTATGCATGTATGCGTGTATGCGTGCCTGCGTGTATGTACGTTCCCTTACTCCTTCCACACCGTTTGAGCTAGAGACTTGAAATTTGGTACAGATATAGGCCTTAGGGTCCTAATCAGGGTAAGGGTCAAAAATTTTCAAATCTCACCTCTGACGCCCCCCAGGGGTGAAATTATTTAAAGACCAATCACATCAGCTTTTTAAAATTATTTAAAGGCCATTGGGGTTGGTCAGGGGGTGTTCGGGTTGGTAGGGGGGTGACGTGGGGGTCTTGGGTTTGGGTGGGGGGGTGGAAATGTGAGTTGGGGTTGGTCGAGGGGTAAGTGAGGTGGGGGTCTTGGGTTTGGTCGGGGGGAGCGAGGTGGGGGTGTCAGGTTTGCTCTCTGCCCCCTCCCCCCTCCAATGGACCCCGCACTCGCTCAGCTCTCTGCCCCCTCCCCACCTCCGACGGACCCGAGCAACGCCGGGTATTTTTGCTAGTGTTATATAAGCATACGAGATAGGAAATGTTGGTACAAATCTAGAAGTCCTCAGCTTTTACCCTGGCAAAGCTCCCATTGCAGCCAACAGGAGGTTTGCCAGAATGAAAACAGAATAAGGGCGGCATGATTTAGTTCCATTTGAATTTTTATGTTTGCATTTTTTAAAAAAAAAAATCTCTCTCAAAAATAATGAAGGTTCATCTCTAAAAAGGCAAAGCAAACATCAGGACTTCTAATCTGATCTGAGTGTGTGTCTGTAATTTAAATTAAATTTAAACGCAATCTCTCCACGCATCGTTTCCTAAACGGTATTCCCTCCGAGATCTCAAGTGAACAAAAAATAATTGTACTCAGTCTGGTGCCTTGTTTGACAAGATCAATTGATTGTAGCATGAGGCTGAAGCAGGGCTAGTGTAAAACAAGCTTTCATTGATTGTTGGAATGGTATTGGCTTCACAGGGAATGTAAAGTAACATCAGGTTCAGAAGCAAGAGCAATACCAAGTAATGAGACACTGAGATCTGCATTTTTGAAGGGTTAGGATTGGTCTTGCATTTTTACCAACATTAAAATGAAGCCATCAGCCATGGTGAATTGGAAGAACTTTTCTGCTTTTTAATTGCAACTTTTTACAAACATAGAGCAAGAGCAAAGCACACAGTCTAGCAAATAAATTGATATTACCAACTGCGATCGTTAGCAGAGGGTTTAAATCTATTAGGCTAAGTCATACGTTAATGAAAATTGGCTTAGTTCCATGAAAGTCTGGAGATCTTATATGGATTTACAGCAGCTGAGGATCTTGCCTTATAATGTTGGCTGCATCCAAATCTGGAAAAATCCATATTCATGAGCCAGGTGGGACAGTGTTTTTTATTTTTTAATTATTGTTTTTGGTTAGAAAAGGTTTATTTGCTGAAACTGAAGCTGAAGAGTCCGTTTCCAGTTCAAACAAAAATTGAAAAGAAAAGTTTTGACATTTTCAGTGTGTTATTTTGAATTTGTTAAAAAAATAAAAATCTAAGTAAGATGTTTGGAAATAATCAAAACAAATAACTGGATTATTTTTTCCAGATTACCATCTGCATTTCCCCCCAGGTTATCAATTCATGGTCATTTGCAAGATTACATTTGAAATCCTGACTACTTTCCCAGGCTGGGAACTCCATTTCCCATTCAACTCTAGATTTAAACTCATTATCTTTGTATATACAATTCACCCTCCTCAGAAATAATGGCAGACTCATAGACAGGAAACAAAATATACCAGATCCTCAGTAGGTGTAAAACAGAGTAACTCTCTGGTGTTGATAGAACTGTGCTGCTTTATACCAAATAATGCAGGTCTGGCACAAAATTTCTATTTGGAATCTGAGATTATTCTACAGAGAATATAGCTAGCATGTACTGTATGCCAAGCCAGGACAATTAAAAGACATTTCACACGTGCCTGTTATTTTCATGGAAAATGGGTAGCCTTTGATAGCATCATCGTTTAAAGCCCGAAGGGACCACTGGGTCATCTAGTTTGACCTACTGTACATTAGGGTCCATTAAATTTCACCCAGACGCCTTTGAATTAAGCCCACAGACTTTTCACTCCTCAGGAGACTGCTAAAACAAAGGATTCACAGCACCCTGTTACATTATTTACTGCCCCACCAATCTTTGTGTCATCTGCAAACTTACCAGCAAAGACTTTGTATGGTCTAGATCATGGATAAAAATATTAAACAGCATTGGCTCTAGAACAGAGGACCCAATTTAGACTCAGTATCAACCTTTACTCAGTATAAACTCCACAAGACATCTATACAGCGTAGAGGAGAATGGCTGCAATGGTTGAGTGGATGTGAGGAGCACAGAACTGCTACAGTGGGCACGGAAAATGATCATCCAAAAAACAAAGTTTAATCAATGCAACCCAAGTTTTAAATTTACTCCAAAAATTGAACATATAATTCAGACTCAGTTTTCTTAGTCCTTAGATTTCTCCTCACATCTGTGCAAGCAAGTGGCTTTAAAATATAGTGCCTGGTTTTAAAAAATATCTCAGCTTCTCAATACATATGCAAAACAGTGCAAGCTTTTGGGGTTCTGAATGAGTGCATGTCATGTCAGCACTTCGCCTCCTGGCTTCATGTGGATTTTGAATAATCATCCTGCATTTATTTCTAAAGGCCAGAAAATGTAGGAGTGGGATGCACAGATAAAGAGTGTGGCATGGTAGGGGATGTATTTTATTGCAACTGTAACACACTGAATATATGTTGTATGTATTTTGTTATTTTCCCTGAATTTTACTATTTAAAGCATTGACTATCAGCATGTACTATGGATGAAGATGAGTATATTCTATTTATTATTATTTGTCTTAGTTTTATTTTGCTATTTTTAAGAAGAAAATGAAGCCACAGAGGAAGAAAAATGTAGCTTTTACTGGAATGAAAAGTAGGCTAATAGAGTAAAAATACCCGTCATCGCTCTAATTGGAGCCTTCACAAACAGTGCCATCCTGCGTCCCAGTGTTTTTATCTCACATCCCTGTCTGAAGTCAATCAGTGTAGTATAATAATTATTTCCCTCTTACAAGGTCCACACCAAAATCTTAAACCAGACCTTCACTCCATTATCACTTTGCTTTTCCAATTGTATATGGTTAGTGGCTAACCGAAAGCTAGCAACTCTTTCCTGGTACTCTGTCTCCTTAATAGCCTCACCTCACACACTGAAAACACCAGTGCTCATTTTCTAGAGACAAAATCCTGAAACTGCATTTTAATCCATGTGCTAAGTATGATATCACGCCACATAATATTGGGAGCACCTGGTATGATCTTGTGATGGCATGCTGTCCCTCTGGTTCCTTTGCCTTCCTGTGATATTACTACCCACAGACCTCGGTGACACTGTTCTGCAAACAGTTTTTATCAGGCATGACACTACTGGTGTTAGTGAGTGGTGAAGTTACACCGGTGGAATAGAATGAAGCCTAAATTATCTCCCTGTCAGTATTATCTCCCAGAGAATAACGGAAGACTATATCATTTTCTTAGTCACTCAGAGTTCTAGTCATGGAGGGAAGAGGCAGGAGAGGGGTAGCTCCCCCAAACTGCAAGCCGCCAGCACATGTGGTATTTGCCCCTCCACCCCCTCCTGCAAATGCACAGCCCAGTAACTAAACAAAGGACAAATTATTCAAATCTGTTTTCAGACATCAAATTACCATGGAAATAATGATGGACCATGTCTATTTAACGTTCCACACCAATAAACGTTCAGCATACTCCAGGAAAAGAGGGCAAGCCAGCTTTCACTAAACAACTAGTTTTAAAGGATAGCTATTAATACAAGTACATTTTTAAATAGCCACCATGAATTAAACATGAGGAAATGTGATGGGCTGGGCTTCTGACGATTTGCATGATGAGCTCCGACTGCTGAGTGAAGTCCAAAGGGATTGTTTGGTGATAATAAAACACAAGCAATCCCTCTAGCATTATCATTAGCATGCCCTGAGTCTGTGTTTCCCTCGTTTGAAGGTTATATTTGTGAATCACAGATTCCCAGAAGAGAGTCCACACGTTCCACCATTGTGAGATGATTAGTTTTTGTTTCAATCTCTCTGCAACTACTTAATTCTCTGGGATGTGCCCCATTTTTGGGAGGGTTCAGTGCCACTTTCATAGAAATCGCATGACAGCTCTGCATGACGAGCCTAACTTGCATAGCGCAGATAACAATCCCTCTGTGAGGAGACCACAAAGCAGGCTCTCTGGGGTGTAAATGGGCATGCGTGAAATGTAACCAGAGTGACTCATTTGGTACAGAACGGCAACCCACTCAGGATGTGTGTATTCACTGGTTTCAGCAAAACTGGGGCTGTTGACAGGGTCCGTATAACATCTGGGCAATCTGTTCCGGGGTGTTCATTTGTGTCTCTGGTACATGAGGGTTGGGGGTATGTCAAAAATCGTGGGGCCCGCTTCTTCTCTCCTGTGCCCCAGAGCTGACCGGGAGAGGCTGAGGTCAGTGGCAGGCCCTTGTTCTCGTGCGGGGTCTCTCCTCGGGGCTCTAGTGAGAAGAGGGGACATCATTTTAAACCATTCTGGGCAGACGGGCCATACAAATACACACGGGCTTCTGAACACAGCCCAAGGGCCTCATCTGGCCATTGGCAGACGTCAGATTTGCAGAGCCAGATGTTTGAAACCAGCCCACTGTGGATACTCCACCCATCCCGGGGCAGCAGTGCTGCATGTCCCACCCCCTCACCTCGGCACTACCTCCCCTTTCCAGATCCTCCCTCCTCCTCCGCCCCAGTCAGTATTTCATGCCTTAACTCCCTCCTCACTGCCCCACTGGCTGGTTTCCTTTCCTCCCTGGGAGGCCCTAACCCACGTCCTCCACCCAGCCGTGTGACTCCTCCTGCACACCCACCGATTTCCACTGTCTCTCCTGTTTTCCAGCCTCTGCCCCCTTCCCTACCCCGCCAGCCCCATGCTGAGCCTGCCACAGAGCTGCCGAACCCCCCTCGCTCCTCTGGGGCACTCACCAGCCTGCTGGGAAAGGAGCTCCACCCTGGCTGCCCTGCGTTCCTCAACAGAGTCCAGGCCCTGCCCCTGGCTCGGGAGCGCTAGGTGCTCTCAGGGTGCAGATCCTCTGCCCAGCTCCCCTTCCAAGGAGCCGGGAACTTGCAGCCCAACTGCCCCCAATGCTGAGCCCTCAGGCTGGCCCATGGCTTAACTGCGCCCTCTCCCAGAACCCTGGCCAGGGGTGCTCTGGGCCCCAGGGTAACTTCTCCCGGGCCCAGGACAGGTGTAACACAGATCACACACTCAGACTCACTTTGCACAGGACGCAGGCACGCCACTGCTCTTTGTAGAACAGGTAAAGCACAATCAAGTACAGTTCTGAATGCGATTCCCCGCTCTCCTGTCTACTTCACCCTCCCCAGGGGGACGCACTGGGTCCAGGTAGGCAGAGCTCTGCCGGCCCCAGCACCCTCCCTCTGCCTGCTCTGAGAAAAACAGCTGGAAATCCTGAACACATCGTCCGGTGACCTTTTGTTACCTTCTAGTCCCTCAGCCAGGGGGCACCTTGGGCAGCCTCCTCAGGTGATTCCTGGCACCTACCCGTTGACTTCACTGCAAACCAGCTCTCCTGGGGGGGAGCAAGTCTCTGGTGTAGGATATTTCTATTGAACAGAGGCCCGTCCTGAGCTAACACCTTCTGTTCTCAGCCCTGTCTCCCCAGCCTTGGAACCTCAGTCCAGCAGTGAGGCAAAAGGACAACAGAGTGGCCTTACAAAATGGAGTTTGCAGTGGGATAAAAATGGCTCCAGAGGGTTCCTAATCTCACTCGGAATTCAGCAATTGCACAGACCCGGCCCAAATCATCCCAGAGCCCAGGGCCTGCTGCTCAGGGAGGAGACTGTTTTCAAAACCAAACCAGAACAGCACCAACGGCTGTCAAAATGGGAGTTGTATGAGAAATGTTGTGCCATTTTCAATTACTTTTTTTCCAACAGTGTTATTGAAAACAGCATTGAGATCAATAACAGTCCTGAAAAAGGCACAATAAATAAAACCAAATGAAAAATGGTCTGGGCTGGAACACTTAAAAAAAGTTCCAAATTTTGACATCATTTGCAAAGCTGCTTCTGGATTTTCCTTCCCGCTGTAGACACCCCCCTCTGGGTGCACTGTCAGATCCATCTTTGTAGTGCCCTTCTCCTAAAAGTCTTAGAGACCCAGTGCTACAGTGAGCCCGGAAAGCCCCCTGGCAGGATTCATTCCCCCTGGAAGGGCCAGATTTCTGCATTTAACAATGTGGAGCTGCGCTGTCCCAACATCAACAGAGTGAGAAAATAGAGCTGTGGGTCATTCCTGCAAACTGCCCCCTCTTTGTAGGATTGCAGCCCATTCAGCTAGTCATCACCATCCTTGTAGGTAAAGGCACATGAGCAATATGGGGAAGGAGACATGCAAGCACCGAAAAGCACAGCCCTACAGTTTGCATGTGAACACTTTGTAGTCTCTTCTTCACAAGTTGCTCGCCTGGGATCTCCATTCGTTAGGATTCAGTGACAGAGCAGAGCTTCTGGCATGATCAATGGCCCGCAGAATGGCTTTGTATGAGTTGTGCACCAGTACACACGTTGTGGTGGGTTCCTAGTTTGTTCACACCGTATATTGATAGCCGCTCCACACTGGTGATGGATGAATTTGTTCAGTGAAAATAAGAGCCAGGCCAAAGCTCTGCCCATCCTTCATCCTAAACCCAAGGATTTATTATTTTGAGTTAGGGAAGGTTTGTGACCTTTTCCACCATCACCTCCTGCTCAGGGTAAGTGTAACAGGCCCCCTCCTGACTGACACGCTGGGGATTAAACAGGGGCTCACCAGAGGTAAGAGCAAGAGCCGCAGCTCGGGCTGTAATCCCAGGCAGCCACCATGCAGCGACCCGGAGTGGGGGACGTGTGTAGCACACACCCAACCGTGGGCTACACACAGATCTGCTCCCACCACTGTGGCTCTCTGAGCTGCTTCCCAGGGCACCGCCCAAAGAGGAAACTCTACTGGGCAGGTTCCGAGATGGTGTCAATGGTCACAGCCCCACAGACTCTAGGGTAATTTACAACAACTCAGGGCTGGGGGAAAACCGACAGGTGCGGAGAAGCACATAGCTCAGAGAGAGACAGGGGGAGGGGAGGATTTATTAAAGGGAATTCTCTGTATCCTAGGAAACAGGAGAGGATAGAAGCTGATAAAATACAGGTAGGAATTGAAGACTCTCATTCAATTACATTCACACGAAGGCAGACAATGAAAAAGTGACAAATGTTCTAAGTACTTGTATACAAATCTAAATACTAAGATGGGTGAACTCGAGTGCCTGGCAGTAAATGAGGATATTGACATAACGGACACCAAAGAAACTTGGCAGAATGACGAAAATCAGTGGGACAGAGTAATCTCAGGGTATACAGCAGATCGGGATGACAGAACAAGCGGTGCTAGTGGGGAGTCAAATGTAGTAAATATCTTAAATGAATTAAACAAGATCATAGACTTTCTATGGATAGAAAAGCCATGCTTGAACAATACGGATACAGCAGTAGGGACGTACTATCAACCCACTGAGCAGGATGGATGATAGTGACTGTGAAATGATCAAGGAGATTAGAGAGGCTACAAAAACAGAAACTCACTAATAAGGGGGGATTTCAACTACCCCATTTAACTGGGGACATGTCACTTCATGACGGGGGGCAGAGATAACATTTCTAGAGACCCCTAATGATTCTTCTTGAACCAGCTAATTATGAAACCCACAAGTGGAGAGGCAATTCTTGATTTAGTGGTAAGTGATGCACAGGATCCGCTCCAAGAGGTGAATATAGATGAACCACTTGGCAACAGTGACCATAAGGCCATAAGAACGGCCATTCTGGGTCAGACCAACGGTCCATCCAGCCCAGTGTCCTGTCCACCGACAGTGGACAATGTCAGGTGCCCCGGAGTGAGTGAACCTAACAGGTAATGATCAGGTGATCGCTCTCCTGCCATCCATCATTCCCCTCTGACAAACAAAGTCTAGGGACACCATTCCTTACCCATCCTGGCTAAAAGCCATTAATGGACTCAACCTCCATGAATTTATCCAGTTCTCTTTTAAATACTGTTATAGTCCTAGACTTCACAGCCTCCTTAGGCAAGGAGTTCCACAAGTTGATTGTGCGCTGTGTGAAGAACTTCCTTTTATTTTTTTTAAACCTGCTGCCCATTAATTTCATTTGGTGGCCCCTAGTTCTTCTATTATGGGAACAAGTAAATAACTTTTCCTTATTCATTTCCTCTATGCCACTCATGATTTTATAGACCTCTATCATATCCCCCCCTTAGTCTCCTCTTTTTCAAGCTGAAAAGTCCTAGCCTCTTTAATCTCTCCTCATATGGGACCTGTTCCAAATGCCTAATCATTTTGGTTGCCCTTCTCTGAACCTCTTCTAATGCCAGTTTTTCTTTTTTGAGATGAGGAGACCACATCTGTACGCAGTATTCAAGATGTGGACATGCCATGGATTTATATAAGGTCAATAAGATATTCTCGGTCTTATTCTCTATCCTTTTTTAATGATTCCTAACATCCTGTTTGTTTTTTTGACTGCCACCACACACTGCATGGACATCTTCAGAGAATTATCCATGATGACTCCAAGGTCTTTTCCTGACTAGTTGTAGCTAAATTAGCCCCCATCATATTGTGTATATATAGTTGGGGTTATTTTTTCTAAGGTGCATTACTTTACATTTATCCACATTACGTTTCATTTGCCATTTTGTTGCCCAATCACTTAGTTTTGTGAGATCTTTTTGAAGTTCTTCGCAGTTTGCTTGGGTCTTAACTTTCTTGAGCAGTTTAGTATCATCTGCAAACTTTGCCACCTCGCTGTTTACCCCTTCCTCCAGATCATTTATGAATAAGTTGAATAGGATTGGTCCTAGGACTGACCCTTGGGGGACACCACTAGTTACCCCTCTCCATTCTGAAAATTGACCATTTATTCCTACGCTTTTAACCAGTTCTCAGTCCATGAAAGGATCTTCCCTCTTATCCCATGGCAACTTAATTAAAGTTAACATCCTTGTGGGGAGAGAAAGACAGAAGAAACAAACCGTGTTCACATTTAACTTTAAAAAGGGGAACTACACAAAGATAAGGAGGCTAATTAAACAGAAATTAAAAGGAACAATCACAGGAGTGTAATATCAGCAAAATATGTAAAAGCTATTTAAAACACCAAAGTAGAGGCTCAAACAAAATGTATATCCCAGATAGAAAAAATAGTAAGAGAACCCAAAATGCCACTATGGGTAAATAAAAGAGAGAAAGAGGTCATCAGAGACAAAACTACATCCTTTAAAACCTGGAAGTCAAGTCCTACTGAGGAAAACAGAAAGGAACATAAACCCCGGCAAATCAAGTGTAAAACTACAATTAGGCAGACCAAAAAAGAATTTGAAGAGCAACTAGCAAAAGACACAAAAACTAACAGCAAAACTTTTTAAGTGTATCACAAGCAGGAAGCCTGCCAAACAATCAGTGCAGCCATCACATGATGGAGGTGCTAAAGGCGGCACTTCAAAGAAGATACAGGCTTTGCAGAGAAACTAAATTAATTCTTTGCATCAATCTTTACTGCAGAGGATGTGAGGGAGATTTCCAAACCCGAATATTTCATTTTAGGTGACAAATGTGAGGAACAGTCCCAGACTGAAATGTCATTAGAGGAGGTTTTGGAACAAATTGATAAATTAAACACTAATAAGTCACCAGGACCAGATAAGTCACCAAGAGTCCTAAAGGAACTAAAATATGAAATTGCCAAACTACTGGCTATGGTATGTAACCTGGCATTTAAATGGCTGGACCAGATGACTGGAGGATAGTTAATGTAACTCTCTTTTTTTTAAGGGTCCAGTGACAATCCCGACAATTACAAGCCAGGAAGCCGAACTTCAGCAGTAGGCAAATTGATTGAAGCTATATTAAAGAAGAGAATTATCAGACACATAGATGAACACGATATGTTATGGAAGAGTCAACACAGCTTCTGTAAGGGGAAATCATGCCTCACCAATCTATTAGATTTCTTTGAGGGTGTTCACAAATATGTAGACAAGTGTGATCTAGCAGACTGCATGCGTCCGACGAAATGGGTATTAGCCCATGAACACTATGCTTCAATACTTTTGTTAGTCTGTAAGTGCCACAGGACTCTTTGTCGCTAGCAGATGGAGTATATTTGAAGATTCAGAAAGCCTGGATGAGGTTTCTCATCAACGGCCCTTAAGCAACGTAAGTAGTTATAGGTTACGAGGGACCACTAACTGGTGAAAAGACAGGAAACAATGGGTAGAAATAAATGGCCAGTTTTTATAGTGAAGAGGGGTAAATAGTGGGGTCCCCCAAGAATCTGTACTGGGACCAGACCTGTTCAACATATTTATAAATGATCTGAAAAAAGGGGCATGCAGTGAGGTGGTAAAGTTTGCAGACAATGAAAAACTACTCAAGATAGTTAAGTCCAAAGCTGCTTGTGAAGAGTTACAAAGGACTCTCACAAAACTGGGTGACTGGGAAAGAAAATGGCAGATGAAATTCAGTGCTGATAAACACAAAGTAATGCACATTGGAAAACATAATTCAAGTATATATGTAAGATGATGAGGTCTAAATTATTTCTTAGCACTTAAGAAAGAGATCAAGGAGTCATTGTGATAGTTCTCTGAAGTTATCTGCTAAACATGCAGCAACAGTCAATAAAGCTAACAATGTTAGGAACCACTAGGGAAGGGATATACAATAATGCTATTATATAAATCCATGGTATATTCACATCATGAATATTGCGTGTAGTTCAGGTTGACCCATCTAAAAAAAAAGGTATCTTAGAACTGGGAAAAGTATAGGGAAGGACCACAAAAATGATGAGGTGTATAGAAATCTTTCCATATAGGGAGAGAAAGAAAGTATGGGGATAGTCAGTTTAGAAAAGAGATGACTAAGACTGGATATGATAGCAGTCTATAAAAACATGACTAGGACGTGGAGAAAGTAAATAAGGAAGTGTTATTTACCCCTTCACATAACACAAGACTCAGGGGTCACCCAATAGAATAAATAGACAGAAGGGTTAAAACACACATCAGAAAGTACTTCTTTAATACAACACATAGTCAACCCGTGGAACTCTTTGTCAGAGGATATTGTGAAAGCCAAAAGTATAACTACTCTAAATTGGAATTAGATAAGTTCCTGCAGGATGGGCCCATCAATGGTTATTCGCCAAGACGGTCATGGATGCAACCACATGCTGTGGGTATCCTTAGCCTCAGACTACCAGACGATGGGAGTGTACGATGGGGATGGATGATTTGCTAAATGGCCTGTTCTGTGCGTTCCCTGTGGTACCGGATGCTGTCAGAAGACAGGGTTAGACAGAACACTGGTCTGACTCAGGGCAGCTGCTCTTATGTTCTGATTTTTTGCTTATTTCCCATTTTTTTCGGGCCCCTCCGATGTCTGGTTTTGCAGGGTATAACTGCATAGATGGCTGGATCGATTAGCTTCAGAATCACGGCAACGGTATATTCTCATAGTAGTTTAATGTTAACCCTGCCAGAAGCAGAAATTACAAGGGATTCTGCAAGCAGCCTGTTCCTATGACATTTTTAGTCAGATCTGTAGATCAAAGAAGTTGAAATAAAATCCATTCAGTGTTTGTCCAGATCTTAGGCTGAATGAAACTTCTTGAGATTCAGATTGTACTAGGCATGGGAGGTCTAAGCGCTAAACTGAGAGCAGGTATGTTACCACTGCACAGCAGTTTTCTACGTGTGGAACATTCATTAGTAAAATCCTGTAGGATGCCTCTCAAGTGTTTTGACTTTATCATGCAGAGAATTTTTTATGTCAGAACAAACTGCTGGGCTTTCTGGGGAACAGAAGGCCAGTAATCTGGGATAGCAAGAATTGCGTCTGGGAATGTGAAGGACACAGGAAACTAGCTCCTGTGTGGAGATGCCTGGGAGTGAGAAGTGGTTCCAATGCATCTTGCCCATATTAAAATATCAAGCTCCACTCTCAGGTGCCAGCTGGGTAACCCCGATCTCATAAGAACAATTTATTTGACTACAGGACTGTTGTACATTTAGAGAAGATACGTCTGTTTGACAAATAAAAGAAACCAAAGCCTAGGTGTAAGACCAAATATATGGCTAAGTACTTTGAACTACAGGCCTCTAATTTCCTGAGCTGACAGTGTTCTCTAAATCAAATGGGTTTAATGTGTATTAAACGGCAGGGCTATTCAAATATATTCTGTCTTCTACCGAGGAAAGAAGAGTTTAGAAACAATGAGGAAATACAGACTCTTTCCAAGGAACCCAGATTTGATTAACATCTTGACCTGCGAAGAACACACTGAGATAAGAAATATTATTCACTCGAATTGCACACAGACGTGTACTGGCCGTGGTATAGCAACATCTGGCTGCCCGGGATTCACTTTCAGACATATGGCCATTGCTGGACACCTTCTGGAAAGCGGAGGCTAGGGAAGCAGGGTCTTACCATGGTGCACACGGGGTTGAGTTCTAATGAAAGGAATTCTTGCACGAGTGGCTGACGTGTCTCTGGCCATTCAAAGTGATTCTGGCCACAGTGAGCTGTGAGAGAGGGGAGAAGAGCCATGTGCTTAGGCACTGACATGGGACGCCGAGACCATGGGTTCACTTCCCAGCTGTCTCTCAAACTCTGCCCATGGCCTTGAGCCCACTGTTTGATCTCTCTGTATCTGACCCACGTCTCACTGAAGTCAATGGGAGCCTTTCTATTGATGTTGGGGCCTTTGAATAGCTTTCTAGGCCTCTCTGTTCTCCACCTGTCACATGCGGATACTCCTGACCTCAGCAGGGTGCGAGGAGAAACTCTTTTCTGTGAGGCACTCAGGCAGTACTGTGCAGGCTGTCCAGAGAGAAGTGGAGATATAATATTAAAGTGACTGGGAAGAGGGCAACACATTGCAGTTTAGTAGAGAGTCCCTGGGCCACTTAGCTGGGGAGTGTATGCTCACCTCCACTGGACTATATGGCAGAGACTCAGGAAGCCCATGGAATTACTCCAGGTTTGCAATGGAGTAATGGAGAGCAGGCTTTGGCTCAGAATCTTTCAGTCCTTACAGTTTCTTAGTGTTACAATTCACAGGGAGGAGGCCACTTTAGGACAATAGTTTATAGCTCACATATGGGAAAGGATATGTGGTTCCAGGGTAGCAGGAACTGGGGAGTCTAACAGCATGTGAGTGGTTTAACATGTTTTTTGTGATATGATAAGATGGCATCTCCAGAATACTGTCTCCGTCACAAACTCCCGTCCATGGAGAGGGAGAATTCTACAGCAGATGATGTCTGGACTGCTGAATGAAGATACAAGGAAGTTTTAGAGAGCCACTGAAATCACTCTGGCTGTAGCGGATGAACTACAGTTTTGACTAGAAGGGAGCATTAAGCTAATAGCGGTTGGGCCAGTCCTGTATTGCACAGGGCACATGAGCAGCTGAGGTCTCCAATGCCTCTTTGTCTTTCTTCTATTAAATACCTGATCGCTCCAGAAAACAGCCTGTAACAGCTGAAGAGGGCTCTCAAATCTGATAACATAACGCACCAGAAAGGTCTGTCTCTATGCAGGCTTCAGGGAGGGGGTCGTCCTGGCAGGTGCGCCTCACTACCGAGGAAGGTGGAAGAGCTTCTATTTACTCGCAGCTAGGCTGGAGGGCGAATTGGAAGCTCTCCCTGAGAGGAAAGCGCCTCCAGATACTTGTTATTCATTGCGTAGCTTCTCCCTTTCAGGCTGCAGAATCCTTAACCCCCAATCAACACCCACCCACAAGCAGTGACGATCCCACACTCACAAGAGACGGAGGGCGGAGGCCCTGTGGTGCTGCTCTTTCATTGACGCCCAGGGGCCAGGCTTACAGGGCGATGTCCAAGGGCACGGATGGGTCAGCAGGCCAGAGATGAGGAAAACGTACATGTGCTGTAGGGAAGTGTTGGATCCCTGGATCCAACATGTGGCTTTGTTTGGTTTTAGTCTGGGGGGTGCAAACAGAGGATGAATAAATCACCGCTCGGAAGGCTGACATCGAGATCAGTAGAGAAACCAACAGAGCCTGAGACTGTTCATCCACAAGCTACACTCAAGTGCCCAGGATGGGGCCTCAGAACAATTCCTTTGGTTTCACCCTCACCAGACCTTTCCTCCTCCACCAATCCCTGGGTGTGTAAGGCCCAGTCCCCAGGTACTCATCTCTGCTCTCCGCTACTTGCCTATCTACAGTAATTAGCTGGCCCCCAGGAGGCAGGGTTGAGATATTATTGCCATTTTATAGATGGGAATTGGGGCATAGACAGGATAAGTCTTCCCATAATATAAGAACTAGGGGCCATCAAATGAAATTAATGGCTTGAAACAAATAAAAGGAAGTTCTTCTTCACACAGCGCACAGTCAACCTGTGGAACTCCTTGCCTGAGGAGGCTGTGAAGGCCAGGACTATAACAGGGTTTAAAAGAGAACTGGATAAATTCATGGAGGTTAAGTCCATTAATGGCTATTAGCCGGGATGGGTAAGGAATGGTGTCCCTGGCCTCTGTCTGTCAGAGGGGGGTGATGGATGGCAGGAGAGACATCACTTGATCATTGCTTGTTAGGTTCACTCACTCCGGGGCACCTGGCATTGGCCACTGTGGGTAGACAGGATACTGGGCTGGATGGACCTTTGGTCTGACCCAGTACGGCCGTTCTTATGTTCTAAGTGAGCTGCCCAAGGTTACAAAGGAAGTCTGTGGCACTAGCAATGAGCTTTAGGAACTATGAAGGTGGGTGGCCTTCTCAGGTGACCAATCTGGCCCCATTATCTCTGAGCCTCAAATTGTCTCACTAAAGCTGTTATACGACAGGTCAAATATCTTGTTTTTGTTCTTAATGTCCCATTTGAGGGCACCCACCTTTGGCACTTCCCAGTGAAATCAAAGCTGGATCTGAATCATTCTCTGTCTCTGAAGTGACTCTACGCACCAGGTTTTCTCCACCTCTCATGTAAAACTTGTCTTCACACTGGGAGTCGGCTTGTCACCGTCCGCCACAGCAGCGCTGTGGCCGAGGAATGGCGCAATGATGCTAATCTTTAGAGGGAGGATTCAGGATGGAGGATGCTTTCTTTGCATGACCCTCAGTGACCAACTGAGAAATGAATCATACAAATCAAAAACTGAAACAGCAGAATAGGCCTGGGCAGAACACTTGATATGATTTCCAGTTCATGGGGAAGGCCATTTGTGTGTATATCAAAGGATCTCTATCTTTAAGCACTCTTTAGTAAAGCCAGTGAGTCACATAAATTGTTACAGTGCTAGCTACTTCCCATTATAATCTGTGATCTGATTCCAAAAATAGGTCAGAAATAGTTAAAAGCCATCATTGGGAAATACTATAATTCAACTGGAAATCTGAACAGTTAGGATGGTAGAAAAATGCTACTTTCACACTGATGAAAATTTCAGCGGAACATAACATTTTGGTGAAAATCTCAGGATTGTGCAGAAACTAACAGTGAATGTTCTCCTATGTGAGTGTGTGTGTGTGTGTGTGTTTGTGTGTGTGAATGCATGCAGATGGAGACACACTCCTTACAGTCAAGAAAGACACAGTGGATTGAAGTCATATGCTTATTATGGAATAGTTTTGCAAACTTATAGATGGTTTTACTATTATCACTCTATGATGGAAATAAATATGGACTGGTTTAACAATTTGTCGTAGGAGATCAGCATGAAGAATGCACAGACAAGCCTGGTTAGGTACACCAGTAGCTGGCACAGTCCGATGGTAAAGAGCACCAGTGGCTCCTGTAGCCCTGTGGAAACTCAAGTAACCTGTTGAGGTTCTGTGAGGGTTTCCTATCCAAGCAGGCAGGGAAGTTGCAAAGGACGTTACCAATTTAGAATTGTACTTCAGTTTTGTGCGAGGGATGGGGACAGCTTCATTTTATCATATGCCCCGTGTGGCCATGTGCTGGCACCTGTGTAGCCCTCCTGTGTCTGGCTGGCACCGCCTGGCCCATCCTTAGCATCGCCAATACTGGGGTGGAGGTTCCATCACAGGGCACCTCAGGGCGCCTCCCTGTTTGTGGCCTCCTGGAAAGAAGAGAGAATGCTCCCCCCGCCCCCCCTCTGCCCCAGCAGTGAGCTCTCTAGGGCCTGAGTGAGGGGAGGAGTAGCAGCTGTTCCTCCAGTGTTGCAGTGGATATTGCATGGCAGGCCCTTCCTCCCACCCCCCGGCCCTGGGGGGGAGGGCACTGAGCAGATATCGAGGGTGCGTCTACACTAGGAGCGGGGGGGGAGGGGTCCCACCTCGAGGAGACATAATCACGTTCTGAGCTAGCACAGTAAAAACAGACAGGCCTGTGCACATGGCTGTGAGGGCAGGGCTCCACCTCCGACCTTCCTCTGTGATTGGCAACACTAATGACTCCTGTGCCAGGAATTCCCCAGCTCCGTTGCTGTCTGCTGCGTGGGTTCTGCTCCTCCTACACCCCATGCATCCACACAGGGCAAGGAGTAAGTTCACCCCTTTATTGGAGGTGTATTTTCCACCCCCAAGTCACATTAACCTACTGACTCTGCACTTTGCTAGTCATGGGCACCTCATGCCAAACTGAAACAGTTCCTCTCCGTGAACTTGAATGAACTCGGTCTTGGGCCCCACTGCTTCTCCCTCTGAATTCAAAAGAAGCTTTGCCAGTGTTGCCAGCTCCCAGGATTTTATCCTGACTCTCCTGATAATGATTGTTGTCCTTAAAGCTCCTGCAGTCAAGTGGATACGTGATGATCTCAGCTTTCATTCTCAAAGAAAAAGTAGGTTTCTAGCCCTGGTGGCTGTGGAGACAAGTGCAACATGGGACCCCAGTGCACCGGAAAGGCTCAGAAAGTAGAAGGCAAATAAAAAGAACCCCACCTCCATGATTTTCACATTATCTCATGATTTTAAAGTCTGTCTCTTGATTTTTGGTGAGCCTGGCTCGTGATATTTGAACATCTGGAGTAGGCAATGCTGTTTACCATCTCCTTGACTTCCATCGCAGTGAGACCGGAGCTTAATGGCCCTGCTGGGGAAAGCATTCTTCAATATTTGCAGAAGAGAAAAGTGTACTTTGCTCATCCAGATAATGGATCATTAGCTCTGGCAGGACCGGGCTCGCTAAGTGCAGGGTAACCAGATGGTGCCTGCGAGACGCACATTATGCCTTTAAAAGATATTCCACGTTGAAAACTTGCCTTATGCATGAAAGTGGCGCAAAGTGCTCATCATGAACGGACAGGTTTTGTGCTGTCTTTTGCTCACTGCTGTTAGCTCCATTTTTATCTCACCTCCAGCCACAGGAGCTCAGACGGAATCCAGGGCTGAGCTATAGGAATGGGGAGAAAACCAGAGTTGCCACGTTATAGATTACCACAGTAATCACCATGGAAACAGGAAGATGGAACTGACCTTGCTAGTTTGCCACTGATCCTACAAGGGCTCAATCAAGTGCCTTGAGTTAAGCTCTTCTGGGACTGCAGAGACACGACTGAAGTTAATAAATTGGGGATGGGGAAGGGGAAGAACTTGGAATTTTGGCAATGCAAACAAATCCTTTTGCACTGGGTTACAGCTGTGCCTACTGTAGAGGAAACATGTAGCTACTCCTGTGCGAACGGCTCATTGGCACACAACAGAGCTTTAATGTTAAATACACAGTGTCCTGGGCATTGTAAGGCCTTTTTAAGGTGGGTGCATCCCCATCACTATGAAGTTTCACTGGAAGAATAGCAGAGGAAAACAAAATGTGTAGAGGTAACATGAACAATATCAAGTTAGCTTTGATATACTTTCTTTAAACATCATATAATACAGCAACTAAAATGATAGTCTTGCTTTTTACCTCCCTTTCCTATTCTGTTTACCTTAAAGAATTCCTATAATTGGAGCTAATATGCTTCATGCTTCAATCAGCAATCTACGTGCATCACATTCTGGCAGAGTTTCCGCTTACCTCGTAAAATATTTATTCCTTTATTTTATTGGGTAGCTGATGTTTTGCCATTTAAAATGAGCAAAATATAATATGTGGCAAATCATTGTATCCAAGAGACGCTGAAGGGAAGCATCACTCCAGTACTCCATTCAGCATTCCCCGGTGCAAGCCACCCATTCTCGACGTAGTTTATGCAAGGTTACACAAGCTTGGATTTTTCTATTATAGTAATGAGATAGGTATTAGCCTCATAGAGAACCTGCAGGCATATCCAGATTACAAATCAGAATTTCTATCCTACGTAGGTACAGAAATGTTAACAGGTTTATCTACAGTTTTGAATTCTACCAGAGCCTCACGTTTATTTAGAAGTTCAGATCTTCCAGATTCTTTAAGAGCCCCATAATTTATAATACAGAAAGATATTTCACTGTTCCTTTGGTTTGGGCCTGGTCTTTAAAAAACACATGTGCAACTACAAGGCCAATTTGTGCAAGCATTTATACCGACCTGCACATCTGACAGATGAATGCATTCAAAGCTCATTAAACAGGAACCAGTTACTTGCAAATACCTGATTAGCATGTGCACCCAAGGTAAATGCGCACATAATATTTTGAATTACGGCCCTAGCTTTATTCTACTGATAAGGTTTTCCCGTTGTGACTCTCTCAGAAATAGCTTTGGAAATGTTCTTTGTGATTCATGGAGATGATTCTGATTCTGACTGTTTTGCGAGGCTTTGGTGTGATTTCAGAGGGTGGAAGTTGTGCACTCTTACAATTAGTTCTATATCAGTCACCCCGGGACCAAGGTACAAATTGTTTCCCCTCCTCCATACACACCTAATGCAAGACCAGACCCTACATCTCTGTCCCTGGTCTGAGCCCCTGTGGGACACAAATCACAGTAATAGGCCGCTCTCTACAGCGGGCCAGACCGGCGGATGGAACAGGCTGCACCACCCAAGACAAGCGTGCAGCTTGGGTACTCCCAGACTGTGCTGAAATAAGCAAATCTTAGCCAGAACTGCCCACTCATCAAGCCACAGGAATTGCATCTTCCCTTGAGTGCAGAGGTGCAGGGCTGGATTCATGTGCTGCTTGCATCATCACCCTGCAATGGCCGAGCAGGGATTCACCCCTGGGGAGCCGCCCAGATGCCACCCCACTCTGCTAAGGGCTGATGAATCAGTATCGAAATGGGGAACTTTCTAAGGTTCCCCCATCACTAGCTTTAAGTTCTGGACAGGGGTGTTCTGCTGATTCAGGACATTTTGTGCCTTCGCCAGCCAGCTCTGGACTTCAGTTTGTGGGTGGTTTGGGGCTCTGCAGTCCAGCACAACCTATGTGAAGTGTTCAAGTTTTCAATTCAGGAGCAGGTACCTTTCCAGGTCAGTTCTCCTGTGCTGAGCAGAGAATTAGTTACAACACACAACTGTAATGCAAGATTAACTGGAGTTCCAAGGAATCCAGAAATACACTATGCAAAAGGCCAGAAGTGTAAGTACCTGGGTGTTTATGCTATTCTGGTTTCTAATTTGGATAATCTACTCAGAAAGTCTAAATTCTGTTTATTAGCCGAAGCCCGTTTCAATAAACCAAGGGTTCACACTGCATTTACTCTGCTTTGCTAGAAGTGAGGCTCTTTTGGGAATTCAGAATATGCTTCTCCCGGTTCCAGGATCTGTGCAATGTTTAGACTTGTCTTTGAAATGGTTAGGTGAACATTAAGATCTGAATAAATCAATTTTCCCGACAGAAATAGATTCCAAATGCCCAACATTCTCATACCAGCTGCATGTACATGAGTACGAATGGAGAGGTACAGCTCCATTCAATAATATGTTCAATGAAATTAGGCCCTTTTTTTGGTTACAAATTCTCCCCCAAGACTTGTATTAATCTGATTGTTTGAAATCATTCAGCGGTTGGCTCTATATTGGGATTTCAGCCTGTAAAGAGCTTGCCCACCATCTTCCCGCTCGTCTCCTGGGTACTGGCTAATCACAAATCCCAGTTTGCACTATGGCCGTTAGTCTGCAGGCTGGGATAGTCGAAGGAGGCTGATGCCATTGGGCAGCCCTTGGCCTCTGCTCCTCACCAGACAATGCCCAAACCCACCAGGTCATTCAGGGTGGCTGCATCGCCACTTCCGGCACAAATGTTTGGGCTCATACATACTTACATAAACTTTCCATAATGTTTTGGGGACCCCAAAATGCTCTTCTGAGCCTCCCGAAGTCGCCTGTTTGACTCAAGTGGACAATCTGGAGTGAGTGAGAATTTAGTTTTGCTAGGGGCGGGTCTGACATTAACCGTCGGTGTGACTGGTCCCCTTGACCCTCACTCAGCTCACCTGGCTGCTGAGATGGGTACCACATGGCCGACCCGTTACTTGTCTTTCTTGACATACTTTATATGGGAACTATCCATGCACATCACCGAGGACTCAAGCTAGGAGTCACAGCTCATTCTGGGAATAAGAACCATTTGAATGCTTTGTCTTTGTCCCATTACAGTCCCCAGAACTGTTTCATTGGGTTGTGGCTGTGGGATTTATAATAGCAGGTGACTGCGCTTGTCAACTGCTATCCCCTGGTAACCAGTTCCAGCCCTGTCGAGCCTGGGAAGGGTGTGGTAGACCAGGCTTCACGCCAGGATCCATGCTGGAGGGCATCGCAGAGGGGGCTGTGCTCTGGCAGGAGTCCCCGGACACCTCTGGTTGATCCATCAAGAATGAATCCTGGCAGGAACAGCTGGGGAAACAGCATGCTGAAGTCACAGATCCTTCATGCCGGCAGTGGAAGCAGGTGACTTCCCGCCGCATGCACAGTGGTCGGTTGGCTGGTGTGGATGAGCAGATGGGAAACATGTTATTGATTCAATAATTATTTCACCATTATACTTAGAAGCCTGAGCCTGAGCCCAGGACCCCAGTGTGTCAGGTGTTGTGTAAAGGCAGTCCCTGCCCCAAAGAGCTTCCAATCCAAGTACGGAACAGGATCTCGTCCTTATCCCTAGCTAAGGTCCTGAATGAAATATTCCTAATTTTACCCAAGTACAATGTAATTGACCATTCAAAGGTTTTCCCCTTATTTCATCTGACAGCATAAACATTTTCTTTCCTTCTAAAAACCACTAACACAACAACATAACCCTCAGGGACAGGGAGTTAACAAGTGCTCTGCACATAGTTCAGTTTTGTCCTCGAGACATTCCCATGCAATCTTTCCCACAAGCGGTAATCTGAAAACCGCACGGCCATGTTAACTGTCAGGGAAACTGCACACTCTGTGAACACGGTACTCAACAGCCACTGAGACATGCACGATAAATAAGCCGCAGTGTGCAAAGAGCTGAACTCCTGACACTTCATCACGTTGCTTCGTGTTACCACTGGAGAAAGGATAGTTCCTCTCGTGGAGCGATTGTGTTCCGCATCGTGACGTTTAACGAGCCACGATTAGGGAACCTTGAAATGAGCGGGTGGGAGGGTGTTGAAAAGTTCAGAGGTTGAAGCCGGGAATTCCCCGGGCTGTGGGCTGTCTGGCACTCCCTGCTTTCACTCAGGACAGAAAGACCATGAGAATAGCTTTTCTTGCAGTATAAAGCCTTTCTGCTACAAGAATCCTTCACCCCCAGAGCCCCAACATGAGAGACCGGGGAGAAGAACACCAACAACAGCTAAAACCAAAACCAACCAAACACAAATAACCTTCTGCAAGCAGAGTTTTTATCTAGAAAGGGAGAAATGCCGGAGACTCCATGAAGAAATTAACCACGGGAACAATTTACCCTGGGTCCTGGTTGATTATCCATCAATGGCAGTTTTGAAATAACAACTGGATATTTTCCTAAAAATCTTTGCTGAGAATTCTCATGGGGTAGGTCTCTAGCTTGTGTTATCCAGGAGGTCAGAGAAGAGGATCACAGTGGTCTCTGCTGGCCTAGGAATCTGTGTGTCTATGAAAGTCCACTAAGGACTTTCCTGTTGCTATTGATTTTACATGGAAGGCTTTCAGGTCCTGTGATGGATGGTGGCAGTATAAAATCAATAGATACATAAAGTTATTTTCACATCGAATTTTGATGGTGCTGGGAAGTGCAGGACAAATAAATAAATGGGGAAAGCAGCATCTTCAACCCTGACCATTCAAAAGTCATGAGTCAGGCCCCACAAATTGTGAGATTGGCAGAAATACCCTGAGATTAGAAAAAAATGGGGAATTCTTTTCCCTTTCTGTCTGGTTTCTGGTCTGTGCTTGTGGCACCTTTTCCAGCTTTCCACCACAACGACAAGGGTTCGAAACTTACTTTTAAAAAGCAATGAAAGCTGACATTCTGCTTTTATCACAGGACTCAGGAATCTGGAGCTTTGAGAAAAAAACAACCACCATTAGGAGGTTTGTGATAAAATCGTGAGACTTGACAACACTAGTGTGGAGGGCGCAACCCAAACACTTCCAAGACTGTAAAGACAATTCTGAATTTGGGGCAAAATTTCCCATTGGTCTTTCTTTGATCCAAAGTTGTTAATTTGTCCTTTCCTATTATCTGAAAATTACCCCTGCCCCCTGCCCCAAAGTCTAGCCAGATCAGATAGGAAAGTCACTCTGTGCTTGGCACGGTCTCTTGGGTGGTCTTCCCAGAGGCCCCAGCTTCTCCTGGCTGACCCTCCTTGGGCTGTCTTCAGTCAGGTCAATACCTGGACCCTCCCCTCTAATTAAGAAGAGCCAGTCCTTTAACTGTGGGGCTTGCGGTCTGCCTCAGTCCCTTGGTTACTTTCTCGGAGGCAGCCTCGTGCAGGGCTGCCTCCCCTTCACTGTCCCAGGCCTTTCTGCTACCTCATCGGCTCTGTCCTCCCCTCTTCGCGCAGCAGGCCTGTGTCCACGACGGGCACCTCTGGTAGTGCATGGAGGGGGATCAAGCTTCTTGCCTGTAAACAGGAGAGGGTCCCCTCCCCCCTGTGTCTCGGCTCAGCCAGGGGTTCACAGGCCGCATGACAGAGCTTTATGTCAGGAGTTGCATGAACCTCAGACACCTTCTAGCAATCAATGGTGCCGTTATCTGAGGGCCAGACCTGCTGCCTTGGAGCCTGGTGAATGGCCCCTTACTCCACCCTATCAAAGCTGTAAGCCCCAGAGCTACAAGTCTTCTCAGGACAGCACTCTCCACTCCCCCCAGCCCAGCTCTTGGCAGGTTTCATTTGTATTGATTGTACGTTTGCTTCCCCATCGCTAGGGAGCGGCTGCATGGCTTGGAACCCGTCCGCGGTCGGATCTGAGGACTGGTGATAGTGGGCGGATGTAGCTGTCTCCAGGAGATGACGCCTGAATTGTGCTGGAGCGAAGGGGTTGTGCTGACCGGACAGGTACAGATGACAAGGTCAGGAGCCTTTAGTAAAACAGCCAATCCTGAGAGACATGTGACAGCCCTGTAAGAGATAGGAACGCCACCAGCACTGGGCTTCTGGCAGGTGGGAAGCCCAGACGTGGGCAGAGTATGTGAGGGCTTGTCCGAAAGAGCGGGGCCTGTGGGTTTCCCACCCAGCGGTTCTGAACCCCATTTAACGTTGACTCGGCCAGAGCAGGTGGGACCAAACCAGCAGTGGCGGAGGAAGTGGGCGCTTTGCAGCAGGGCTGGGTAGCAGCTGAGCAGAGAGAGGTGACTTAGTAGTGTGGGCTCTGCTAGACCAAAGCAGACAGTAGCAGAGAGCCACTCCTGAGCCTCAGTTCCTCGCCAGTGAAGGGTATTTGGGGGTGATTGTGAGTGGGAAGAAATACACAAAAAGGCTCAGAAAACCAACCCGGGAGGGGAGTAGATTTAAGTTGGTGCTTGAGCCAAATGTCTTTATTTTAGAAATAGGCTTCCAGATGTTGTACTGAGCCCAATCCCCACTGGTCAGATGGGCTACAAACACCGTGGGGATGCTGCTGAGTGAGCTGCTCCTGTGTGCGAATAAGGGCACTAGCAGAAGGATAAGTAGGGTAGTTGAGACAACAGGTAGGTTACACTACAGCAACTAAATCCTGGTTAAGAAAGCCAGGAATACTTGTAGCACCTTAGAGACTAACTAGTTTATTTTAGCATAAGCTTTCATGAGCTAAAGCTCACTTCATCGGATGCATAGAATGGAACAGAAGTAAAATGCATTTATACACACAGAAAGAAAGGAAAAGAAAAAAAAATTGTACATTAGCATACCTATTCTAAGAGGGCTGTTAAATGTAGATGGTCCATTATCACTAGGAGAAAAAAATACCTTTTGAAATGGATTTCTGTTGTCAGTGAAATTAACTCAGGAAATGCAATTAATTACTGTAATGAGAGAACCAATCGGAAGTTCTATTAAGCCCCTGGCTAATTGTGTCCAATTTGAAAATTAATTCCAGTTCCTCAGTTTCTCGTTGGAGTCTGTTTTGGAAGTTTTTCTGTTTCAAAACTGAAACCATCAAATCTTTAATGGAATGGCCAGGAAGATTGAAGTGTTCTCCTACTGGTTTTTGAATGTTATGATTCCTGATGTCAGATTTGTGTCCATTTATTCCTTTGTGTAGAGACTGGCCGGTTTGGCCAATGTACATAGCAGAGGGGCATTGCTGGCACATAATGGAATATATCACATTGGTCGATGTGCAGGTGAATGAGCCTCTGATGGTGTGGCTGATGTGATTAGGTCCTATGATGGTGTTAGTTGAATGGATATGAGGACAGAGTTGGCATCGGGCTTTGTTACAAGGATAGGTACCTGGGTTAGTGTTTTTGTCGTGTGGTGTGCGGTTGCTGGTGAGTATTTGTTTCAGGTTGGGGGGCTGTCTGTAAGCGAGGACTGGTCTGTCTCCCAAGATCTGTGAGAGTGTGGGATCATCTTTCAGGATAGGTAGTAGGTCTTTGATGATGTGTTGGAGAGGCTTAAGTTGGAGGCTGAAGGTGACGGCTAATGGTGTTCTGTTGTTGTCTTTGATGGGTCTGTCCTGTAGTAGGTGGCTTCTGGGTACTCTTCTTGCTCTGTCAATCTGTTTTTCACTTCCCCAGGTGGGTATTGTAGTTTTAAAAATGCTTGGTAGAGATCTTGAAGGTGTTTGTCTCTGTCTGAGGGACTGGAGCAAATGTGGTTGTATCTTAGAGCTTGGCTGTAGACAATGGATCAAGTGGTGTGTTCTGGATGGAAGCTGGAGGCATGTAGGCAAGTGTAGCGGTCAGTAGGTTTGCTCATCATTTATTAGCACAGTTGTGTGTAGAAAATGGACCGCTTGTGTGGATTGGTCCAGGCTGAGGGTGATGGTGGGATGGAAATTGTTTAAATGATGGTGGAATTCCTCAAGGGCTTCTTTCCCATGGGTCCAGATGATGAAGATGTCATCAATATACCGCAAGTAGAGTAGGGGCATTAGGGGACGAGAATTAAGGAAGCATTGTTCTAAGTCTGCCATAAAAATATTGGCATACTCCGGGGCCATGGGGTACCCATAGCAGTTCCGCTGACTAACCTGTAAATCCTGGTTGTTTGTGCCTTTACTGGCATGGGACTGGATAATTGCTTGCTGTATTTTACTAGCTCAGAACAGGTCCCTCACCCTAAAGGTAAAGCTAAATAATGCCAAAAAACCTTCCAGAGTGCATCCTAGTGTTTGAAGTATGGCATGTGACCGTTCCGTATCCTGAACTGGGTATTCATCATCATGAAGATCTACCAGAAAAAATGAAAATAAGGAAGAATGTTCATATTGATCATATTTACACTGTAGAGGAGGGATAAGGGCAAGTCTATTCATCTGTCCAAACGTTTCAGAACTTTCCTTGGGAAATGAGAATAATTATGTTTGAAAAGGTCATGGAAGTAGTTTAAAACTGGAATGCCAAAGATCAAAACAGACTGCTCACTTCCAAAAGGAGGTGGTAGGAGTGCCAGTAATGATGTAGGATCCAGGCCTGTCTTTTCACCTGAGATAGAATTTTAGGCCTTGTTTGCCTGTATGATTTTTGATACATTTGTATTTATACTACTATTTGTGAACAAAGGACAAAGACCCTGTGTGTGTTGCTTCTGCCTGGCCAGAGGGGTTTGTTAGTTTAATGGGAACAGAGGAGAGCAGTTAAAGTGCTACTGGACATGATGGGAGTACAACATATGAGTGCACATTCGAAGACTGCCTCAACTCCTATCTCAAGGCTAGGTCAGGCAACCAGTTGGGAGGGGGGGGGAGGTTGGGTGAAAGTATTAAACACTAAAAGGACAAAGAAATTCCTGCCCTTGACCACAGTCCTACCTCACTCCTTACTCCACCCATGGGGCACAAAGAAGTGGGATGAAGACCCCAGACTCATGACCCTCCCCCCCCCATAACTGAGCATGACCGAGGATGTGTATTTCCAGTATCATTCTGTCTGCTAAGGAAGGGGAACAATCAGACACTGGGAAACAAGGCTCTGAGGCGTCAGAGTTATGGACACGCTTGCTGGAAACTAACCCCAATAAACATCATATTGCCAGCACCTCGGACTTCTGGTGTTCTGCTTTCTGTCTGCGTGACAAGAATCAGAGGAGAGGGCAAAGGGAATGACCCCTAACAGGAAGGATAAGAACATCAGTCCCTACAAAAAAGGATAAATGGACACAAATCAGATATCAGGAATGGCAATATACAGAAACCTGTAGGAGAACACTTCAATCTCCCTGGACACACCATAACAGATTTAAAGGTCACCATCTTGCAGCAAAAAAACTTCAAGACCAGACTGCAAAGAGAAACTGCAGAGCTGAAATTCATTTACAAATTTTGATACAATCCATTTGGGATTGAACAAAGACTATGAATGGCTAGCTAACTACAAAAGCAGTTTCTCCTTTCAAAGGATCTCATCCTCCCTGATTAGAGATAACAAGCTGGTGCAGCCTGATTGGACTAACCTTGTTATCTCTAACCTGGTCCTTGCCTCTTATTTATTCCTTCCACTGCATGCCTCCGACGAAGTGGGTATTAGCCCACAAAAGCTTATGCTTCAATACTTTAGTCTTTAAGGTGCCCCAGGACTCTTTGTCACTTCTGCAATTCCAGATTAACACATCTATCTCTCTGAGTCAAGAACATCTATCTGACTCAAAACGCTATCTGCATGTTACCTTTAGATTGCGAATCACGGTAGAATTGGCTGGGACAGGATCATGTGACCTAAAATAATCTTGCGCTGTTGACTGGCTAAATGATTTAAGTGCTGACCAGTGAGATGTTGGCTGAGGGCTGGTCGTATAAGTCTGGGTCATAAAATCAAAGAACTCTGAAAATATCTGAGTGGCGCAAGGCTGCAGATGATGAGAATTTTAGCTCAGTGGCTGGATATGAGAGGCCATGTCTTAGAGACGTTCTGCACAGCACTTTATGCCTGGAGTGCTTGGGGCATGAGCTGATCGATATCAAGGGTCGGAAAGCTTTCTTACATTGTAAAGCATTGCACAATTGTCTGTGTGCATTTTGTCACAATTGTGAGAAATCTCCAAGTGCCTGCCTGTGTGTGTTTTGATGAACTTTGCTGGTTGATTTGAGCCACATGGATTTGAACACTGGGTGGTCGACCAAATCCCCAAACTGAAAGCACAACCCAAGGTCAGCTGGTGAAATATGCGAGGTCAACCATGCATTTTGCCATTTCATACCCATTTGCTAGGTCCCCATAGCCTGCCTGGCTAGGCACTCCCCTAATATCTAGCTGGCCATTGCGGTGTAGTCTGGTGCTTTTTCCTACAATCTCACCGTCTGCACAGGTGGCTAAATGAACTGCTTCTTTGCCCCTGGCCCTCGAGAAGGAAGCCAGCTCTTCCACTTTCCTATTTATTTCTTTGCAATACCTGGAAGTTATGCCCAGTTGCCATAATAGAATTGATATCCAAAGAGAGGCACCTTCGGAGGGAGGCACGGTATCCCACTCCCCGTTCCATAGCACTGGGAACGGGGAATGCTCCTTTCAATTAAATATTCACACCAAGTTCTGTCCTAGAGTGTGGCACGGCAACTCACATTGGGATAAATAAGAACAAATACTCACCGGAGTTGAGTATTTGGCTCTCAGAGTTGTCAAGATTTCTACAAGTCTGAGAAAATATTCTGGGCCAGATTTTGACCCGCATTACACCCAGTACTGAATGGTCAGGTATCAGATGCAACCTCAGTGGGGGATGCGTCTTCCTTGTCCCAGAACATTGGTGGTTGTTTGATGTAATGAAGAATGGTGGATGAGATTCCCTTATTCCTTACTAGCGAAAATACCGGGCGTTGCTCGGGTCCGTTGGAGGTGGGGAGGGGGCAGAGAGCTGAGCGAGTGCGGGGTCCGTTGGAGGGGGGAGGGGGCAGAGAGCAAACCTTACACCCCCACCTCACCCCCCCCAGCAAACCCGACACCCCCACCTCACTTACCCCTCAACCAACCCCAACTCACATTTTCACCCCCCCACCCAAACCCAACACCCCCACGTCACCCCCTACCAACCCCAACACCTCCTGACCAACACCCACACCTCACCCCCCGTAGACCAAACCTGACACACCCACCTCACTTCCCCCCAACCAAACCCGACACCCCTACCTACCACCACAAACAAACCCGACACCCACACCTCACTTACCCCTCGACCAACCCCGACCTCCCTCCTCACCCCCCCAACCAAACCCAAGACCCCCGGCTCACTTACCCCCTGACCAAACCCGACACTCCCACCTCACCCCCCGACCAAACCCAACACCCCTACCTCACTTACCCTCCGACCAAGCCCAACTCGGGTCTGTCGGAGGTGGGGAAGGGGCAGAGAGCTGAGCGAGTGCGGGGTCCGTTGGAGGGGGGAGGGGGCAGAGAGCTGAGCGAGTGCGGGGTCCGTTGGAGGGGGGTATTATGACATCATAACTATGTCACAGAGAACAGCAGCTGCCCAGCTGACATGATTGGCCTTTAAATAATTTCACCCCTGGGAGGCATCAGAGGTGAGATTTGAAAAATTTTCGACTCTTACCCTGATTAGGACCCTAAGACCTAAAATTGTACCAAATTTCAAGTCTCTAGCTCAAACGGTGTGGAAGGAGTAAGTGAACGTACATGCACGCATACATACACGCACGCATACACCATTTGACTTTTATATATATAGATTATTATCAAAGAGTGTATCTGTGGATTTTATCCTAGTGAGTATAAATGTCTGTTCCTTTTCCTTTGGAACTCTTTACCTCAGCAATAGCTTGTGACAATGAGCTCCACTAGTTAGTTATGCACTGGGTAAAACAGATCTGTTCTCCCTTTTCCCAGCTCACCTGACAACTTCTCCAGCCTCCACATCAGATCCTAGGAGATAGTATAACAAAGAGCCTGTGTGTGTGTCCTCCTTTGATTTTAGTGGGTACACAAAAGCGGATTTGCAGAATGTTTCATGAGATCAGAGCAAGGCCCATAGTACATCCTGTGGGATTGATACGATACAATTTCTAGCACTGATTGTGTTATTTTACAACTGTTGTAAATAGTCTGTTTGAAACTGGAACTACACAGATGCTCCTAGAATGAACCAGCTGTTATTCCCCAGAGTTATAGGACCCTAAACGGAGCTTTTATTTTACGATGCTAGTGCTGAAAATTGCAGACTGTCAGTGGCTAGAGAGTTCTAAACGTAACCAGAAATCATTTCTAATAGGAAAATGAATTCACCTAAGACCTAGAGTGTTCATTGCTGTAAGGAGGCACGGCGATAAAAGGCCAGAAGGAACTGTACATGAATACACAATGTAGGCATCAATGACGATTATTTCTGCACCATAATTACCCCAAGAGACACTGTTTTCTTAGTTTAGATAATTGCAGCTAGGACGCTTAATCAAACGCAGAAGATGATTAGAGATCAGTGTGATTTATTTTTAATTAAAAATAAAAAGACCCAAATGCTACGTTTCTTCATCTTTTCTTTAGTCCTCAAGCATTGTCAGAACAAAGTCTATCTTAATCCATCTCCCAGATATCAACGGCTCTTCCTTCTGAAAACTGGCAAAGGACAGGCTTTGAAAGGTTGATCTCTGGGCTGTTCATCAGGAGCAGGGGTGCATCTGATCAGAAACCAACACCCAGAAAGGGAACCTGTTTCCTGGGTTAATTAAGTTGAAACTCTGCTGCCCAGCTGGGAAGGGTTTCAGTGTGATGAAAACACTGCAGGTAGACGACTGGGCCGTGCTGTTCCCAGGACGCACTAGGGCATTTGCTATTTCCTCTTGCTGGTACTTTTACTTCTCTTAGGCGACTGTGTTTGGCACTAACTGTGCTGTTTCCAGGTTTGTTATTACAGCGAGTGGTGCTGAGCAAGGATTGCTAGTTCACAGCATTAGAAGCTTACAGAAACCTGCCTGGGGTGGTGCACACAACTGCATAAATGACTGCAAGGCAGGCAGTGTAGCCTAATGGTTGGGGATTAGCCTGGAACGCAGACGAGTTGGGTTCAATTTCCAGGGGTGCCACTGGGCTTCTGGGTGACCTTGGGAAGGTCATTTCTTGCTCTGTGCCTCAGCTTCCTCATCTGGAAATAGGGATAATGATACTGAACCTTCTTATTGAAAGCTGTGAAATCTAAGGATATCGGGAATCATTTACTTATTATACAAAATGACTCGCAAATTTCTTCAGCAAACGAACCTTGGTCTCTAGATCACCTGGAGTATTAATTGCAAGTGCTATATCTGAATATATCATATAACATATTGCAAGCCGTATAATGAATTTATGCAGATGTGCAGTATGTAACTAAACGCAGCCTAAATCTTGATTTGCAAAATGCGCAGTTCACATTGCACACTCTCTGGTTAGTCATCATCTCAGGTAACTGAAATCCAGCTGTGACAGCCAACTGGCATATTACAAATTGCCATTTGGAGCTGCACATTTTACAGTTGAATATCCAGATCACTGTTTTCTTTTGGCACAGGTTTGAGCATTACAGTGAAACATTCGCTTTCTCTGAGCATTTTCACCAGCAAAGCTCCAGTGTTCGAGGAAAGGGAACAGGAAATGGCTTTGAATTGAAATTAGCGTTGAATTCAAACCAATAGTTGTATATAATGTTCTAATGTGTTGGCTCAGCTCCAATCTTGAATGATGTCCTTCTTCACTGGCTAATGAGAGAGTTTTTTAAACATGCATCATTAAATGAACTGTCTGCTCTAAGCAAGCCTATAATGAGAGAGAACTGGCCACATTCATCAGTGGTGTCAGCGAGTGTGGCCTATTGAAGAACGAGGATTAAACCTGGAATAAATCCAGTTCAGTCACACAAATGCAGGTCCTGATTTCTACCTGGATGTTCTAAGCCATTGACACTTAATTCTCTGGTAAAATCATTTCTTCAGTGTTCTGCAGCAGCCTGTGTCTCCTCCAGGTAATCGAGGTTTGGGAGGTGCCTTCTGCGGTCTCCACTGTTATTGGAGCCCTGAGTCCAGGAGCACCAGAGCACTCTCCTTGCTACTCCGCACCCTGCTCGGGGTCACCCCAATAATCTTTCAGGAACTACAATGCAAATTTTCCAACTGATTTCAACCGAAGAAGAACTCAGTGGGTTTATGCAAATGAGGGGGAAATGTGGCCCATGTACTGGATTTGTCTTTTGCCATCGAAAATAGTGAAATGACTCTTACGTTCTTGTAGGGCTCACAGTAGCACAGGCTCGGTGCCCGTCACACGGTTGAATGTCATTTCTCCCGAGAGCTTTCCTGGCACAGAGAGACTCTGTGATATGCCCAGGGTCACACGGCCTGTCTGTGGAAGGGCAAGGGATTGAACTGGGGTTCTTGAGTCCCGGTCTAGGCACTCTAACGACTGGGCCGTCCTTCTACCTTATGTAAATTTGCCTGATAGCTTGACTCATTTAATAATTGAACAAACCTCAACTACTGTCTCCGCGGTTAGTGCACACAGCTCTGTACGTTAAAGACCAGGCGGTACCATTCACAGGAAGAGGCACACAAGAAGGGTGTGAGGGGGGGGTCTGTGGAGTCCCCAGGAGAAATCATTACGTAACCGGAGCCCTCCCTTGGAGAGGGTACGACTTGCATTGCCGTCTGCTCCCGGCTAGTTGTGGTGGCTGATGTAGAGGGGAATGCAGGCTGTTACCATTGTAAGAGATCCGCTCTTTCCCCACGTCACACCAGGCAGGAGACTCTTTTGTGGCTTCCAACAGTGCTCTTTATTTACAGTGCAAACCCCACCACCGATATACAACTCTACACAGTTCAGCTTAGCCCCAGCCCTCAACCTGGCTGGTCTCTGGAAGCAGTCAGCTCTACAGGCTCCCAGCTTCAGCTCTACTTCCCTGCTCTATGTCTCTGTACCTCACTCTGTCTCCTTCTCTCTCTCTCTCACTCCACCACGCCACCACCATGGGCTTCCTGCCTGGCAGACTTTTATCCCTTGAGAAGGCTGCCAGGTGCAACTCATAACCCTGAGCCCTCTGCAGCCCAGGTGGCTGATTAGCCTTCCCTCCAGGGAGGTTTGCAGAGGCTTCCCTGCTCTCTTAAAGGGGCAGCAGGGCTGGGTCAGGCCCACCCTGCCACACACCTCCCCCCTTAGCCTAGCCCCATCGGGCTGGCTAGGACCCTTCAATATTTCCCAATTAGATTCAATAGGGCCCTTGAACCTTTGTTCCTTATTTCTTTCACCACAGCAGCATGGTCATAAGGTTTCTGGGTGTCATGCCCGGCCGCGGCAGAGAGCCCTGCTGCCTTTTTACTTTTCGTCCGCACCTCTTTCACTGCCACCGCCCGATCAGGAGGTTGTGGTTTATTGACCCCCTCCGTTTCGGGGTGGGGCCTTGCCGAATATCTCCCACACAGCAGACAGTAAGGTGGAAGTGGCCATCCCTCCGCCTTCTGCTCCTCACATAGGTCGCAGGGTGTCGGTGGCTCTCACCCCTCCCAGTGCTCCTGGAGGCTAGGGCCAGGTTCCCCTGCCTCGGTTTCAAGCCCGGCCGCGGCAGAGAGCCCTGCTGACAGTCTCGCACATGAAAGGCAGGGTATCGGCCGTCCCTCTGCCCTTCGGCCCTCACACCACTCGCATGGTGACAGCGACTCCAACCCCTGCCCAGTCTGTGCCTCGAGACTAGGGGCAACTTCCCCTGCCTCAGTTTCCCCCCGGCTCTCACTTGAGCTCGGGGCTTCTTCTGTGGGGCTCACCTCAACTGGGGCCTCAGGGGGATCTGTCCCTTGCATGCTGGGGCCCTCGCCCCTGACTTCCCCCAAGTAGGCCTCCCAGGGGTCCTCCAACCCTGGTCTTTGTTGCCTAGGTGTTCTAAGGTCTTTCCTTTGGTCAACAGGCCGAGGCCCGCCCCTACACTTGGCCGAACCCCCCTCACGGGTTCCCACGCCCGGCCTTGGGGCACCTCGGGGCCTCGGACCTTCCACTAGGCCCCAGTCCCGACTGATGACCCGGGGCAGGGTAACCCTTCTGGGACCCCCACCCGCTGCCAGCGGAATCTGCCGCTGATTTCTAGGGGGACCTGGGCCACCCGACAGGACTTCCTGTCCCCGTGGACACACTGCAGGTCCATGGTAGCCCCCGGGATCAACCACTCAGGGCAAATCAACGCTCTGTGGACGAGCGTGCAGGGGGAGGCGGAATCCACCACCCCCTGGTGGGACTTCCTCCCCACCTGCACCCGCAGGGTGGGTATTTTCCTCCCGCTGCCTCCGCCCCCACACCTCAGTCCACCCACACCAGTCAGTCCAGCCACATTCCATGGCTGGGCAGTTCTGTTTTATGTGCCCCGGCTTCCCACACTGCCAGCAGGTAAGCCGGGCAGTTCTCTCGGGCGCCCCTCTGGGCTCCCCATTAGTCCCTTTGCCTTTGGCCGGGGGGGAGTCCATGGGCCGACACCCCAAGTCCCGGGCGCGTCGCGGCCGGTCCTCTCCCCGAGGTCCCTCCGCCTCCACGTACTCCTCGGTCAGGCGCACCGCAGTCTCTGCCGGTATTTTTCCAGTGACAAACCGACGCGGTCCAAAATGGCCGCTCTCACCATCCCAAAGTCTCGGGCCTCCACAGCCCCCAGGGCCATATAGGCCGCCTGGGCTTCGCCCACCAGGTATGGAGCAAGCCGGAGGGCCCAGGTGGTCCGGTCCCACCCGGCTGTGGTGGCCACCCTCTCAAAAGTCCCCAGGAAAGCATCGGGGTCATCCGCCGGGCTCATCTTACAGAGTCCCCAGCCCGGCGGCCGAATGCCCTCTCCTGCCACTGGACTCACCAGCAGCTGCAGGAGTTTTGCCTTGATGTAATCCTACAGGGTCTTTTGCTGTTCGGCCTGGGCCTGCTGCATAGCCAGCATGGCCTGCTGGGTTTGCTTCTGCTGCTCGATCAGCCACTGCAGGGTCCCCTCCGTCTCTGGGCCACCAGTCGGGTTGCTGGTGTTGCGCTCCCACCCCTGACACCACGTGTAAGAGATCCGCTCTTCCCCCACGTCACACCAGGCAGGAGACTCTTTTGTGGCTTCCAACAGTGCTCTTTATTTACAGTGCAAACCCCACCACCGATATACAACTCTATACACTTCAGCTGAGCCCCAGCCCTCAACCTGGCTGGTCTCTGGAAGCAGTCAGCTCTACAGGCTCCTAGCCTCAGCTCTACTTTCTCTCTCTCTCTCTCTCTCTCTCTCTCTCTCTCTCTCTCTCTCTCTCTCTCTCTCTCTCTCTCTCTCTCTCTTCCCCCCCCCCCCCACGGGCTTCCTGCCTGGCAGGCTTTTATCCCCTGAGGAGGCTGCCAGGTGCAACTCATAACCCTGAGCCCTCTGCAGCCCAGGTGGCTGATTAGCCTTCCCTCCAGGGAGGTTTGCAGAGGCTTCCCTGCACTCTTAAAGGGGCGGCAGGGCTGGGTCAGGCCCACCCTGCCACACCATGCATTGTATTGTTAGCAAGGAGAAATGCCGTCTTGTGTCCCACGTTGTTCTGGGGCAAAGGAGTAATTTCTTCTGCTCTCTTCCCCTCTGTGCCCCAGACACGTTCAGCAGCCCTATTTGATCATTCCCCTGGGCAAGGGGGGTAGATTTGGTAGATGTTCAGCAAAGCACAGAGACGAAATACATTTGTTATTCATTGTCATGAATAATTCATTCATTCTTGCCGTTTTATTTCAGTAGCACAAGTGGTCCTGGGTAATACGGCCACTCCCATATAAGTGTGACTTTGAGAGAAACGGGAAAAAAAAAGTTTCTCAATTTCAGAATTTCATTGAGTGCTGAAAACAATTCTCACAAAGTGAAAACCAATCCGGTTTTGTTTTCACACAGAAAAAATAAAATAAAAAAATCCATTTAGGAGCAAAGGACTTTTTGGTTTGCTTACAAAGAATTGATGGAAACTATGTGACTAGCCCTACTAAAGAGCTGTGTTTCGAATGGTTAGCATGACCACCTCTACCTGGGATCTTAGAGATATGAGGGAGACAAGGTGGGGGAGGAAATATCTTTTATTGGACCAACTTATGTTGGTAGGAGAGACCCTATTTGTCATCTACCACCCCAGACTAGACCCCAGACAGGGTATCATCAAACAGCTACAATCCATACTTGATGGACACCCCCATCCTCCAAGAAATCTTTTCTGAACCTCATCTTTTGGCCCTCAAACAACCCCCCAGCCTCTCCAAGCTCATCATCAGATGTAAGGTCCCCAGAGACCAGGACACACCAATTCTAAGGGGCACCAGACCCTGCCAGAAAAACAAAGGCCAAAACTGCAGACATGTATCTATTGCTGAAATGATCAACACCCCCACAGCACACCTTCCAAGATCCCTGAGTGCTACACATGCTTATCACAACATGTGGTGTACCTCATCTAGTGCACAACAACTATGTGGGTGACACCAGACAATCACTATGCTCTCAAATGAACTCACACAAGAAAATGATACAAGACAAATCAGGATGTCACCTGTGGGTGAGCATCCTTCACATAGCAATCACTTGTATCTGACACATCCGTCCTCATTCTTCCAAAGACCAGCCTAGGAGCTTCAATGCATTGCTCTGCTAGACACCAAAAGTCATGGACTGAACAGAAACACTGGCTCTATGGCTTATTACAGCAACCTGTAACCCACTGACAACCTGTCTAGCAGCTGCTGCTTCTTCCCTTTCCTCCCTATGACCGGAGAGGTGTTAACGGGACACTTTACTTTGAATGCTCCCTTGAAATGCTCATACTAAATGATCTGTTCCACTTTGTATTTAGCTGTGATGCTGGGAGTACCTTTCCCAGACCTGAAGAAGAATTCTGCGTGGCTCGAAAGCTTGCCTGTCTTGCCAACAGAAGCTGGGCCAATGCAATATATGACTTTACCCACCTTGTCTCTCTAATATCCTGGGACCTACCTCTACCTGGGATGTTACAGTCAAAGTCTGTTCTTTGTGACCCAAGAAGGTGTCTGCAGCTGGAACTCAGCTAAGAGCAGCAGTAAGGTGCTGGCTCACGCTTCCAGAGCTGGGTTGGTTCTGCTATTCCAACAAGAGTAAAAAGGGATAAAACATACTTTTGGCCACTGAAGTAATCCAATCTAATTCATAATAGATACAGGGGGCAGACCAGTTTGGTCAAGAAGGTGCCATTTTTACAATGTCACTCACTATAATGCATTCATTCAACTCTTTGATGTCTGTGTGTGAGAGGCAGGTCTCCCTTCATGATGGTACACAAATAAATATCATAGAAGTATAATATCCTCACTGACAACATTTACAGATGACACAAAGATTGGTGGACTGGTAAGTAATGAGAAGTGCAGAGCAGTCAGACAGAGCCATCTGGATCTCTTTGTAAGCTGGGCCCATTCACACAAAGTGCATTTTAACACAGCCAAATGTAATGTTATACCTCTAGGAACAAGGAATGCAGGCTGTGCCAACAGACGGGGCTGTATCCTGCGAAGCAGGGATGCTGGAAAGGATTTAGGGGTCACAGTGGACAAGAACGGATCACGAACGTCCAGGATAATGCTGTGGCATAAAAGGCAAATATGATTCTTGGATGAATATGAGAAAGGGAGCCGTGAGTAGGAACAGGGAGGTCATTTTACCTGTGTATATAGCACTGGTGAGACCGATACTAGACTGATATCGTGTCCCACGTTTTTAAAAGAATGGTGAAAAATTGGAGAGGATGCGGAGAAGAGCCACAAATATAATTTGAGAGCAGAGAAAACACCTCAGGGTGACAGACTTAAAGAGCTCGGTCTGTTTAGTTTATAAAAAGGAAGATGGAGCGGTGCCTTCATCCCAGTGTGCAAGTACCTTCACAGGGAGAAAATCCTGGTGCTAATGGGCTCTTTACAGAAGAAAACAGAGCAAGAATCAATGGCTGGAAGCTGAAGACAGATAAATTCTAATTAGTAACAGTGAGGGTGATTAGCCACTGGAACAAACGACCAGGGAAAGCCATGCATCCTCCATCTCTTGTTGTCTTCAAATCTCGACTGGGTGCCTTTCTGGAAGAGATCTGTCACCAAACATTAATCTGTGGGCTCAGTTACTGGCCTGTACGATGACCTCATGCGCCCTTCTGGCCCTACCTCTCTGAATCTATTAAGCAATGGATGGGAGGCAGCTGGAGTGCTTCCGAAATTACAGACCTACGTTTGATTTTGGGAAATACATTTGCGACCAAATTTGCACGTGCCAGTTCTGTTGCCCAGCACAAGTGCAAATGACATGCCAAATGCTGTGTCCACACACATTGTGTGTTGAACATTGGTCTGCGAGCTACATTCACATTCATGGCAATTAAAAGCTCTTCAGCAAGAAGTTCAGTCTCTACATCTCTTCCCTGTGTCCCCTGTTATCCTGTCTTTGCATAGTTTATAAAAGCTTGTGTGTTCAGGTTCCTGGGGTGCTAAGAGACGGCTTTCACCTAAAGGTATTCACAAAGGAGCCCTGCAGCATAGCGACGGGGGTGAGTGAACATGGGACAAAAGGATAAAGCTTAACACTAGCCACTGTCTAGTGACATTGGGAGTGGAAGGAAACATGAGAGAAACATAACAACAGCATCAGGGCAATGCACACGTGCACCCTGATCTCTCCTTTTGGGAAGCAGGACTTCAGTGGTGCTGTTTGACACGTGTCCTGCAAAGGCGAACTACGGATGAGGGAACTCAGGGATTTACAATGGGCAAAATCGTGAGGTTCAAATGCAAAGCTGGGTCACACCGGAGGCAAATTGGCTTTTTACTGTTGACTTCAATAGGGCCGTGACTTCACCCTAAGTATCCGAGGATGAAAACGAAGAGACTGCAGCATGACGGGAGTGGTGGGAGGCTCTCCTATCGCACACCGCATCAAGGGAGTTCCCCTCTTAATGTGGCCGCACCGGAACGTTGGTACAAAGGTGCCCTGCCAGTCAAGATGAGCGTCATCTGCCAGGGCCAAATGCTCCTGCGCCACAGGGAGGCAGCGGCAGGTCCTGGCCCTAGAGCAGCACTCCCCCAGAAAGGGTATCAGCAGGGGAGCACTGCGGGCAAAGGCAGAGCCAGGAAGAGAACTCCACTGCCCCGGTGCCTGGGCTCATCACAAGGCCATATCTCTCCATCGCAGCAGATGTGTTTGCAAAGACCCACCTGTGACGGTGCTGTTCCTGGTGGGATCCAACTGTGAGTGTCAGATCAGGACACGTTGCTTCCAAAGGGGCAACTACAGCCCAAAGCTGGGGTTTTTCCACTCTAATGTGACCCAAACCAGCCAAAGAGAAAAGACTTTGGTCTCACCCCACTGGCTAACCACAAGTCACACAAGCAATCCCCTTAGACACTCCAGGTTCCCAGTATCACCACCAGCAGCCACCTGTCCTGGGGACCAATGGTTATGAAAACCAATACCCCAAATAAAGAAAACGGTTCTCCCCAATTCCAAAGAATCAGGCACAAACCCAGGTCAATATACAAATCAGATCCTCCAACAAATCACGCTGTTGCCAATCCTTTAGAATCTAAAATCTAAAGGTTTATTATACAAGGAAAAAGATATAGGTGAGGGTTAAGAATGGTTAAAAGAAATCAATTACATGCAGTAATGGCACATCTCTTGGTTCAGGCTTACAGCAAAGGTAGAATAAACTGCAGGTTTAAATCAAAGTCTTTGGAAAGCATCCCCTCCAGAGATGGGTCATCACCCTTTGGCCAGAGTTCCCCTGTGTAGCAAAGTCCATCCAGAGCTGGAAACAAGGCAGGCTGAAGGCTGGAGGTAGAAGACAAAGATGGGGGGGGGCTGTAGCAGCTTCCTTTATAGTTTTTTCCGGGTGCAGGAACCCCTTTCTTCCTGCTGTGAAAAGTCCAGCCCCGTGGAGTCCTGGAGTCACATGGGCAGATCACATGACCATGCATGACTCATTATTTGCAGGCAGCAGCCATTATGCACAGGCCACCTTGCAGGTTCTCTGTAGACTCCTTGTCTGGATTGGGGCATTCCAAGCTCCCAGAGTCCATTGTGTCGCTGATTGCTCTTAATGGCCCATCAGGCACCCCAAGCAAAGCTGACACCTAGTATTCTGGAATGTCCTCCTCAGCAGAGCACAATATTTAGAAAGACAGACAGTCCAGATCCAATATTCATAACTTCAACTACAACATCAATACCCACCTATCGATGGCATATTCATAATCAGCAATCCATAACCTGGTCGTAGACACCCATTATGACCCCCCGTACATAAGATTTGGTACCCCGAAGATCTATATGGTCCCAAATTATTTCAGTAATGTGACACCACCTCATCTCCAAGCACAGCTGGAAGAGCCTGAGTCCAGTATGGGGAAAGGCAGCAGAGTTCTTCCAAAGCTTGCAGCTCCTGCAAAGGGCTCAGCTATACCCCTCCCAGGGCCAGGTCTTCAGCTAGTGGCACTCTTCATAGCCCCTGTGATAAATGGGGGGTAGCTCCCTTTTATAGACACCTAGCCAGCCAGCAGCTATAGAATCCTCCTTAGCCCCTGTGTCCTATTTGCCTTACCTGGAAAGGGCTGAGAGAATCTTAACGTGCGTTGGTATCTGACCAGGGACCGATAGGGAGGCTGGACCCTTTCAGACTGGAAAGACTATTGGAGTTGGGGGTGTTTTTTCTTTGTCTCTCAGGCTGGAGAGATGGGAAGGCAGCAACAAGCCGTAAACTTTAAGCCAGGTGTGGGAAATCATCAGCCTCATACCTAGAAACTCCAGATTTGGAACCCCAGCTATGTGAGTAGCACAGGAAAAGTTATGAATCAGAGAGGTAGCCGTGTTAGTCTGGAATAGCAGAGGTAACAAAGTCCTGTGGCACCTTAAAGACTAACTATAAAGTTTTGAAGCATAAGCTTTCGTGGGCTAATACCCACTTCGTCGGATGCAAGCAGGAAAAGTTATGACGTACGCGATTAGGAACCTTTTTGGTTGTTTTGGTTTGTGGATTCCTCTGGGCTAAACCCAGGTGATTTTGTTTTGCATTTAACCTTTAAGATGGACCCCAAGAAAGTTATCTTGGTGTTTAATCCCTAAAGCCTGAGTTTTCAGGTGTGTTTCTTTATTCTTGAATACAATTTACCTTTTTAAAATCATTCTTTGATTCCAAAGTCCTTAGACAAGGGACTGGTCTGTGCTCACATTGCTAAGGCAACTGGTTGGTATTTTATTCTCCAGCCTCCCAGGGAAGTGGGTGAGGAGGCTTGGGAGGACACTTTGGAGGGATAGGGATTCCAAGTGACCCTTCCCTGAATATTTGTGCAAATCACTTGGTGGTGGCAGCAATATCTGTCCAAGGCAGAAGACTGGGACTTGGAAGATAAGCTTAGGGGGTCTTTCAGGTGGGTCCCCACATCTGTACCCCAGAGCTCCAATTTGGGGGTTATACCCTGACAATCCCATTGGCTGAAACTGAGCCAGGACCATTTACACACATTGAGCATCTGGACTCTGCTTTCCAAAATTGTATTAGCTCTTCCCCGAATGATCATCTCAAAGGTCGATCTGCCAGTCCCAGAGGGCAAGACAGGAGAGGGAACTGAATGCACATTTGCATGGCAAGCCATGCTGAAGACATCACACACGGGATTGCAAGGGAGACAGAACTGAAGCTAATGCATGTGAAAGCAGTGTGGAGGATTTACTGGCTTCCAGCACACCTGTTCAAATGAGGGTTCAGAGATAGCAGGGTCAGTTAGGGTGATGCCTGATGTATTCTATAGTTATTGGCTACATTTAACATTTCTCTGATATAGCTACTAAGAGCTGGGATTATCAAGACCAGTTCTCTGAAACAAGTGTGTTGCAGTGAAAAGATTTCCAGTGTCAAGGCTATGGTCAAAGATTGCACTTGCTGTTTTCTTTGAAAACAGATCAGTGCTGAGAAAATGAAGACATGTCACCATTCCCCCAAATGAGCAATGGGTACTTGGGCAGGGCCAGAGGAGCAGTGAGTATCTGGAATGGACGTGTCAGCCAGATTTGTCTGCATGATATTTAGCGTTCATCCGCTTTATGAAGAAAATTGCTGCATAGACGTGGTGCTGGGAGTAGCTCTATAGTTAGGATCTCCAGGGGTGTTCAGCTACCAGACCCCATTTTAAGTTGCTGATATCTTTGCCAAACTTGACCCATTTGGACTGCATTTTTCCTTGTCGGGGGTCTGACTCCAGCGGAATTAGTTTTGGAAATATTTTTGGAATTAGTTTTGGAAAGTTCATCCAGGGTGGGAAATCTTTTTCTCACAAGAAGATTTAGAAAAAAAAAAAGAAGAATAAAAATGTTAATATTGTGATTTTGTGAGGTGTCACAGTGTGGAAAAACTTCACCTGAACCTCTTGGACCCACCCAGTCTAGAAAAAGAAAAATGACATCAAATGGTGAAAATATAGCCTAATATATGTACATGCTGTACCCTCAAAATGTACTAGGACAGTGTTTGCCAGATATATTGCAACCTTATGCTTTATATTCAGCAGCAGCGGTTGACTGAACAAGTTGCAATATTCTACTCAGGCACACTTGGTGCTAGATTTGGTCCATACAGACAAATATGCACAATCCCCATTGATTTCAATGGGAACTTCAGGTAGCCTTTAGCACAAGAATGGTGTTTTCCGTTTATATCATCTGCTATTCAGCTCATTGTTCACTTGCCTTTTCTGCCGGTGAGTGTATTGGCCAGGGTTTGCATCGCACTTCTTGCATAGCTTCAAACATACTTTCAAAACGCTACTCTGTGAAAATTCCAGTCAGCTTTTGGATCCAGTCACAGGCGTCAGCAGTTCTCAGCTTCCTGGATGACAGGAGCATGAACTCTGAACTAATTGGCCTGGATTTGTCAGCTCTTTTTGACACAGTCAACCATGGGACTAGAAATGCTGAGGTCCTTGTACGTAATCTCACAGACTGGTCAGCCAATTGCTGACTCACCATTTCCATGTGCTACCATAACTACCACACCGTGAACTGGCCTAAGAGAGACATTCACTTTACTTGAGTCTAGCCTTGGATGCCAAAGTTCTTGACAATGTCTAGGCTTTCCACCAGCTCTGTTTTTAATCACTGCAATATCTGATAGCATTGCTGTGCAACATGCAAAAGTCTGTGTGTTCCTTCCGGTTATTGAGAAATCATTTCTACCATCACTGATTAATTGATTGAAACAAAAGGGATCTCATTCATCTGTTATTTATTAGATCGGTGTGGTTTTACTTTCCTCCACACCTTTGTGATTCTTGATGAGAGAGTTCAGATTCCAGAGGGTAAATTCTCTCCCTTCTAGCTCTGTTTAGAACTGTTGTGTTTTGAGGCTCCACTTCAGGATATCACTATACACCAGTGGAAACTTCCCTAGTTTCAGATGGATAATGCTGATATCATAGACTGTGCAGATTCAGGCTCTGGGAATATTTTTTACTTCTTAAACTGAACAAATTAAATTAGCATACTATACTTTATAGAATCAAAGAGACAGTAAAATGACTTTAAAAATGCCCTTGTAGCCTCTAGCACTATTTATTACAATCTTCTTCTCATATATTCCAATTGTTTTAAAATTCTACTCTACATGCTTTTGGCAGGTGACAAGTGATTAGTGAATAACTCTTAATCTTAACTAATTGCATGAGCCTCTGGAAAAATGATTTTAAAAGTTTTGACAATCTACATCTTCTCGTTTAAGATTAGCAGCCATGTTAGTCTGTATCCGTAAATAAGATGAGGAAGACTTGTGGCACCTTAGAGACTAACCAGTTTATTTCAGAATAAGCTTTCATGGGCTATAGCCCACTTCATCAGATGCATAGACTGGAACAGAAGTAAAATGTATTTATATACATAGAAATAAAAAAAAAGTTGTACAGTAGCATACCAGTTCTAAGAGGCTGTTTAATTTGGATGGGCCATTATCAGCAGGAGAAAAAAACCCTCTTCTTGGTCTTTTATATTCACTTCGATGCAAGTTCCTTATATCAGACTGGGATGGGGTGGGACTCACCACTTTGTTGCCTCCTACCCAGTTTCCATGGGAATGAGCTCGGGTCTCCAGGACACCCTCCTTGGGCTGTGCTTTGCCACCATCACCTTTGTTCCAGGACTCGCACCACTCCCAGGAGTGCCGCATCCTCCTCAGTGACACTGTCCTCCGGCTGTGCACATGCTGTGTCCCCAGCCCCCACGGCTCCTGCAATCTCTCTCCAGCCATTCCCTCAGTGGCAATTGCAATCCACTGTCCCTAGGCCGCTTCCCATGCGACTCCAGCATCCTTTTCTGTCCTTACCTCAGGGCCTCAGCTTGCAGCACCTAACAGCCCCCAGGAGCTCTTTCCAGCTCCTCTGGTCCCTGCTTGTCGTACGGTTCTTGCTCTGGAAGAACAAAGTTTGATCTGATTTATACCCCGTGGAATCCCACCAACAAGTGCAAGTTAGGGCAGAATTTAGCTGAAAGTGTGGACGAAGATGAGCCCTCATAAAATCCAGTGTCACCGTTACTTGGAATTGACACCATTTGGTGAAACAAGGAGTTGTAGCTGATGCTGTGCTGTTCCTAAGGCAGGAGAAACCGTCGGCCTCGAGCAGTGAGCGCAGGAAGTAGAGCTCCAGCAGTAACGTTAGAGTCACTCAGGGAAGATTGCTGCTGTGCACTAAAGTTAAACATCTAGGGGACGGCTTAATTCCCAAAGGCACAGAGAATCCACCGCTCCTATTGGAATTAGCAGTACGAGTGTGGACCACTGCTCTTTCAGCTCAGATAGCCTTCTCAAGGGCATTCGCTCAGAACCCAAATCTCTCCAGTTCAGACTTTTAACCTCAAGTTCATCCTCCCTTCCTGCCTCCCCCCCCCTCCCCCGAATGACACCAGGCATTTAACTGGAGATATTCAAAAGACACAGATGGAAGTGAGGACACCCCCCCTCTTGCACGGGAAGGCAGTGGGAGGGCTGGGGTACCACTAACGACAGCTAACGATGAAGGTTCTAAAATGGAGACACCTCTCAAAGATATTGACATGGACATTCCCAATGACGTTTCTTAGTATGAGTCATAAAAACAAAACTAGACTTGTAATGAAAAAAAATGTTTAAGGGAGATAAGAAATGTTGACATTAATGAAGCATAATGTTTTCCATAACTCCCCTTCCCCTTTTTAATAGGTTAAGGGTAGCACAGTATAACATATATTGAACTATTACATTGAAGCATAAAATCTAAGATTGTTACTGGCAAGATTAAAAGCTTTGGGAGCTTTGTGTCTAATGATTTGTAATTTACGGATAGGGCAGGAGTGCAGGTGAGGTAACACTTACGCCAACTCCTTGCTGGCTTCGTTTAGGGGGATAGCTCACTTGGAAATCAGATCCTTGACTGCACATGGACAGACACAAAACACGGTCACTGATTTCCATTCCCTTGGATAGCTGAGCCTGGCTCATATGTTTGAGAAACAAAATTAATGTGTCTAGCAAATTAGGCTAGTCTGACTGGTGAACTTCCTAGCTCTGAATGATCCTGAAAACAAATCAACTAACTAACTTACTCATTCAGAGACACCTTGCTCTTAACTGCAAAGACACTGTCAGGAAGAACCAGCTAAATTTAACCTAAAAAAATACAAAGAAAGGGTTGGCTCTTGTACTTTGGAATCCTTCCCCCCAAGCAATCGTGTTGGGATGCTGGAGGAAGCAGGACAATGAGCATCAGGTGTACGTGTGGAGGGATCAGACCCTCTTCCACTATATCCAAACATCTAAGAGCAAGATCTGTGGAGAGACGTTGACTCAGTGCTGCTCCCACCCGTCTCTGTCAAGAGGATTTTTTCAGGCGGTCTCAGGTGCCTGTTTTCCATTTAGCTTCTTCCTCTTTCTTCTGAATGGGGAAATCTTTCTCCTGCCTCATTTAATAAACTGGCCTGTGTCCACGCTACCCTCTCGTCACGCTCTTTAAATAGTCTGCTGGGGATTATTTAAGAGCGAGCTCGGCCTAGCCAGAGCGAACAACACAAGACTGTTCGTGATCAGGAATGGAAGAGCCACAGTACCTCGGGCCCACTGAAAGCTTTGTAAACCGTATTGAATTCCATGCAATGTGTTTTCTCTTAAGATGAGCCTTTATATTCAAATTAAATACCAAACATCCTGAATGGGGTTGTTAGAAATGGCGGGGGCAGACCGTGCAGTGCAAAGAACTAAAGGTTCTCGCAGAGTAATTCTTGACCTGGTTCTATGGCTATGAAGAGAGTAAAATTCAAAAGATTCAGGGGAATGGGGGTCAGCACTCATGTTTTGCAAATTTGACCTAAAAGGTTTTGTCAAGTGATTGGCCTAATGCAGTAATTACTGTGAGAAATGCTGTGGCCTGTGTTATGTACAAGGTCAGACGAGATGAATCGATCATAATAATTTATTGTAAATTCAGAACTCGCCTTTTCTGAGCGGTGTGATCCCAACAACCCCTCAGCGCCAACGGTAAAAGTTTCACTGGTGTCAGCAACTCCCAACAGGCCTGATAAACTCACTGCACCTAACACACTGCTTTCCTGGTATTGATCCATAAATTGTGTTTTGTCGGGTATCATATGAATTCTGGTATCATGCAAGTCCATTAATATCAATGTAAAGTGATATTTAAAGAATTATGTGTACTGCTAAAAAGGCATTTTAAACTGTGTAACAAGGCAGAGTTGACAAACAGGTTTTCTGGCAGAAAAAGCACATCTATTCACCTCTGCCTGTCTCTGATGTAAATTAAACATTGTAAGTCAAATACAGCGGGAGCCCCTTTGCATCCAAATCAACAAGAAAGCCATTCTGGTCTCCATTTATTGAGGGAAACCTTGAAGCGCTTGGGTTATTCATGAAAAATTGGAGCCTGGTTTTGACTGAAAACCATCAGCTTTGTCTGTGGGAGAAAAAGCTCGGAACTAGGAAACATAACCATTAAAAAGTACAAACCAAGACTGCAGAATTCTGTAAAATAGAAATGGCAAATTACCAAAAGGTTCTTATTTTAGGAGCTATGTGCTACAACGGACATAAGCAATACACTCTGGGAGATCTTGCTAACCTTTTCTGAGACCCAAAGGGTAATTGATCACAGCTGGTCAGGCTTTCAGGTTGATGGACTGGTATCTACCCGGGACCCCAAAAGTTCTGAACTCAAATTGCCAACTGGAAGAATTGAGACTCAGCTTTAGTGATGTGCTCTTGGCTTTACCTTTGTTTCTTTACCAGCATTACAGTAATAATATTTACAGAACTGATGCTAAGGCATTATTAATAAACTAAACATAAAGTAATACAATTATCAAATCAAGATCAACTCAACAAGTTAGTCTCGGGTTTGGACTGGAATCAGATCATCAAACTAGTTAAATCACTCACATTAACAACAAAAATATCAATCCCTATAAACCCCAGAAAGGAATGGTAGGCGTTGGCTGTCCATCTGGTTACAAACACTAACTAAAGAATTGTAGCAGAGAAAATCCCATTCATAACTTGGAGATGGTTAAATATTTTAATAAAGAAATAAAGTGATCATCCAAAGACCCATAACAGAGCTTCCTTTCTCTATTTCCGGCCTTGCATGGTGGCCAACCCTTTCCTCCTCCAGAGTACCCTGATCAGCAAATGTTTGACAAGCCTTAGGTGCCAACATGTACATACAACAGTTCAAACACGGGGCCCAGAAAACAGCCCCCCACCACTTGTTTTATGAGACGATATCTAGGCAGTTTAAATGGGGAAACGTTCTTTCCGATGCCTTCCTCGCGTGGTCTGATCTTGTGGCGGACACTCAGGCATGACCACAGCCGCGCTTTCATGTTCTAAAATGAAAGGAAATAAAAAGGCTTGGATGTCTTCCAGCTCATTAAAATAAAACAACGATGGAAAAGAGGAAAAATAAGACACTTGAGATAACAGGGTCCTTGAAAGCTTCAGTTCCTGTGAAGTAGGAGCTGGGTCTGCAGTCAAGGAGACGGACAGTCATGCTATCAGCAGAATGTTTGTCACTAGCAAGCATCCTTCTGGTGCAGGGAACAGCTCGTCAAGGGCTGGAGTGGCCTGGTTATTGATCAGTTGCTGGCCAGTCTCCCCTCCAGTGGCCTGCTGACCCAAAAGACTTCTCAGCTTTACCTTTCATGCTTCACAATCTTTGCTTTCTCACCTTCCAGCTCCTCCCTTCACGACCTTCAGATTGATCAGGTCTGAGGCCTCCCTGGAATAATGCAATGTGGTCTAATCAGGCCATCCTTTGCTTACATCAGTGTGGGGGAAAATAGGGTTAAGCCAATAATTGTAACAATATTCAATGTTTTACACATTCCAGAGGCTGTAAGATTGTGATTTTCCCCACACACCCAAATAGAAAAAATGCAGAACACAAGAGCACATCTGTGGAAGTTGACATGGCCTTAGACTTGTGAAAAGATCTTGAGTGGACATGCTTGTACATCTACACTGCACTAAATCCCACAGCACCACGTCTGAGTGCACAGGCCAATTGATCTGAGCTCACGGGACTCCGGCTGCAGGACTGAAAATTGTCGTGTACACTTCTGGGCTTGGACTGGAGCCTCAGGGTCTCACGGCCCGGCCTCCAGCCCAAACCTGAACATGTACGTGGTAAAGATTAACCCTGCAGCCTGAGTCACCTGACCCAGAGCAGGCATGGTGTAGATTTACCCAGAGTCACCAGTTGAAGGAATATTCAATCCCAAACCCGATAGCAAGAACCAGCCGCTCAACATTCACCCAATAGCAAAACTAAGAATTAATTGGGACATTTTTATGGGAAATGTTGTCATTCTTCTCTCGTACAAGACAGTGAACAGTGAACAATGAACCTTTGTCTTCTGAAGCGGGGCTGTAAGTCAAACAGCGTCTCTTTGGAAAAGTTCACCTGACTAGAGAAAAGTTTCATCATAAGCTCACCTTAAAGGAGAAGCTTCCATTGGACACAGGATATCCTGACACCACAGTTCTAAGAGGGCAGGGGGTTCCTGAACGGATATTCCTCAGTGCTTTCATGTTTAAACGATAGCTCCCTGTCTCCACCTTTCAAAACAGTATCCAGAGAGTGGAGGGTCATTCCAAAGAGTGACAGCAATCCCACGTTTAAAGTCACCCATGAGGGGGCTGCAGCTGGTTTTTGGTGTGTGAAATCACAGTCCAGGGGTGATGGATGCTGAAAGAAAAGAGGCAAATGAGTTTTCACATCTTCAGCTCTTGTGCAGGAAGGTTATCCTGTGTCTCTGCCTCTTGCAAGCCTCTGGTGCCTGTCTGGGGAGGGCAGCTTCATTAGTCAGCTGGACTAGGATTCTGGAGAAACCCCGTTTTGCACTGATTAAACTAATGGGCGAGAAAGTTACATGCCTGGCAGTTCATCTTTTCCGGGAATGTAATTTCCTGAAAATCAGCAGAAATGGTGTGTCTGGAGGAGCAGTAAACTATGATGTCTTTTTTGGAAACAAAATACCCAGGGATACCAACACCTGAGACAAGGCTGATGCATTTATGCTGCAGGTCGTCTGCCTTTGCTGGAGGAAAGTGATGTGCTGTACTCTCCAGCATTCTCCCTCTCAATAGACTCTTGCGGCGTGTCTCTCTCTCCCTCTTTCATTAGTACTAACTGATAAAGAGGAAGTTTTGAGGCAAACAGTGTTCTGTTAGAAGCTGAATGTTTAATGATGGAAATAATAATAAATTAAGCAAATTTCATGGCAAGAAATTCAAAGCTTGGCAGGGTTCCCTTCAAGCTCAGAGCCACTCCCTGCTGAGTGCTGGATATAAATATCACAGGGCCCTAGGAATATCTTCATATCTACTGCAGAGAGGTGCAGGGAATGAAACAGTCTACCTGCACTGTCTGGTACTGCTGCATCTGTGTGACCTTTCAGCATCAGCAAAAGAGCATTTCTGGAACTGAGTGGTCAGCTCCTGTGAAACAGGATTATTATCCCGTGTGATATTTATTAACAAGCTGGAAAAGGAGCTGAGCAGCGTGATGTGAACATTTGCAGATGATACAAAGTTATGTAGGTCAGTCCAAATCAGAGCAGACTGAGGAAGTTCAGAGGAACTGCACAAACGGGGCAGCAGGATGACAGGCAAAGGAAAGTACTCTGCAAGGAATAACCTGACTGTTTCTGACACATTGCTGGGTTCTAATTTAAGTGCAATCCCTCAGATCAAAAGATCTGGTTGTGCACAGTTGAGTGCAGATCTCTGCTCAACATGCAGCAGTGATAAAAACAAACAAGATATAGAAAGAATATAAAGAACAATACTAGTGAAAATGTCATCATGCTAGTCACGTCTCACTCTAATAATGTTATTCAGGAAGTCGAGGGGACCCCTCACCACTGCTGGAATCCTGTGTCTGGTTCTGGTGCCCACAATTCCAGAAGGATATTTATAAAGTTCAGAGGGCTCAGAGAAGAGCTACGAGAAGGAGTAAAGGGTTAGAAAACCTGCCTCATATAATGATGGACTCCAAGAGCTCAATCTATTGAGCTCAACACAAAGAAGGCTGAGGGGGTGACTTGATTATAGTCTATAAGTACGTACATCAGGAACATATATTTAACAATGTAAGCCAGATATAACATGATCCAATGGCTAGGAGTTGAAACTATACAAATTCAGACTGGAAATAAGGCATTCATTTTTAATAGTGAGAGAAATTAACTATTGGGACAATTTACGAAAGGCCATGCTGGGTGCTCCATCACTCACAATTCTTACATCAAGCTTGGATGTTTTGGAGTTTTGTTTAAACCTGCTCTACGAGTTATTTGGCGGAGTTCTAGGACCTGTGCTATACAGGAAGTCAGACTCAATTATTACAATAGTCTCTTCTGGCATTCTAATCTCTTTATCTATTAATGCTGTGTTCAATTCTGCTCATCCCATCCCAAAGATGCAGGGATATAAACTGAAGGGGCCTATAGATGGGTGATGGGTATGGAATGACTTCTCTAACTAAGGAGATATGAAAAAGACTGGAAAGGGGTAATTTAAAGAGGTGGCATGGGCATAAAAATAACAAATGACATACAGCCAGGAAATCAGTTTAATCAATTTCAAATTCTATGCCACTGAAAGACAGCAACTTAAAACTCACAGACAGAGATACTTCTCTTATATAATTAAAATTAACCTGGGGAACTCATTTCCATAAGACATTCTCAAAGGCAAGAATTCAAAAAGGTATACACCCTTTACTTGGATAATGAGACCATCTACAGTCAGATTAGAGAGGAAATTGGGGTTTCTTTAGAAAAAAAATGTGGTCACGGCATAAACCAACCACTAACTGATGGAAGAAACTTCCCGTAGGGGAAGGGTTTTCCATAACTGTCCACGAAGGGGCTTCTTCACCTTCCTCTAATCTAAAGCAGGGATTCTCAGACTGTTTTGCTGGGCCTCCCTTTGAAAATATTTCAGGTTCTGATCACCACCCTACCTCAAAAAAATGACACGCACCCCATCATGCCAACCTTATTCTGTGCCACCTTCAGAGCTGGGCACCTGGCTAGCAGCCACTGCTCTCCGGCCACCCAGCTCTGATGGCAGCGCAGAAGTAAGGGTGGCAATACCATTACCCCCTTTTGGGTCGGGACCCCCAGGTTGAGAAATGCTGATCTAGCATATCTGGTTCTTGCCACACGAAACTAGACTAGAAGGACCTGGGGTCTGTACCAGCCTTGAATTCCAGAAAAAACAGAACAGGATTTTTACAAGAGTTAGCGATCTGATACCAGGATTTCTTTTTTAAAAAATCACATTTATTTATACTAAAAGTGTGTGTGTGTTTGTGTGTGTGTGTGTGTAATCCCAAGATGCCCTTTCATCTGAATTGTGTGTATAAGTGATTTAAAATAAGTATGAAATTGCATATCTGGGTTCACAGATGAAAGCTGAAGTCATTTTTCTTTTTTTTATCGCCTACACCAGTGACCATGTGAATAGCTAACCTTCAAAACCAGTCACTCAGAACAGAATGTCAGCAGAGACCCTTCATTATTGGGACCTAAGAGGCATTCTCAGGCAGTACACTAACACCGAAAAGCCTAGATTGCATTTTCAATACACAGCCGGGGAGCTCGAAAAGGTGGATTCAATAGGAAGGAGCATTTTTGAATCTCATTATTGTTTAACCCCATGGAAAGCAAACAAGGTTTTCTGCCATATTAGTTCAGAATTGTCTTGTAAAGTAATACAAGGAAAGGATAAACATGAATATAAGAGTGAGCTAGGAGCAATTTCTCATCAGACCCCCTCCCTACGCAGCCAAAACTCCCACTGGCTTTAATGAGGGATTTATTTGATTGAGCGAGGCATGAGTGAAGACTGAAGGGGATACAAATATAAGGCAAATTATGAACAGAACATAGAAGAGCAGAAAGAGCAATAATTATTGCAGTTCAGCTCAATTGTTCTCTTTCCCTCGTCTCCCACTTTGTACGGCTGCAAAGGGATGGCATTTGAAATAAAAGTTCAGTGTCTGCTAAAATGGTAAATCCGGAATCTCCTGAGTTTACATCTCTGTCGCTCAGAGCAGAATCTGGCCCAAATCCCTGGAAAGAACAATTGTAGTTTTCCTCTGTGCTGCTCTGGTCTCTGCTCTCTCCCTTTTCTACATAGCCACATTAATTGCACAGCCATGTGCTTCAGGCATGTTCCCTCTGTTATTTAATTACCACCCCTATTGATAGAGATGTGAATGAAGAATGATAAAGAAGCGGCATTTCTGTAATGTGCAGGGTATTTATTCTCTTAAGCAGCACCTGCTCCTCTCTGAGCTGTTTAAATTAGGGATTTTTGGTGTTGCTGACAATCCTAGGGGAAAAAGCCAATATTTTGGCGATTTGAAAAATAACCCCCAAAACCCTAAAAATGTAAAAAAGTTCAGTTTAAAATTAAACATTTTGTTTCAATGTTGTTGTTTTTCTTAAAAGATTTAAAAATAAAATTAAGGTTAATTTCAAACTGGAAAGTCTTTTTTTAACAGAAAAATCAAAAGATCTCAAAACAAAACATTTTGACTTAATAAATATTTAGGTTCTTTTCCAGCTGAAATCCTGTTTTGCCAGAATCAACAAGAATGTACAGAATGCTTTGGTCAGCCCAAATCTGCCTTTTTTTCATGGAAAACAAGTTTTGGTTGAACATTTTGCCCAGGTCTGAGGGCGATATTTCAGAGATCAGAAGGAAAAGGCTCCAATGCAGAAGTTTAGAAAGCAAATCATGCTGATCCTCAGCTTCTGCACTGCTGGCATTACTGGGGAAGTGGAGGGACCAGAGAAAACACTGCTTTGGATCATCTCAGCTACTCACTGCCCCGGGGCACCATGGGCAACTTCACTATCTTAGAGCAACCTTGGGCAGCTCTAATTTAGGGCATATATATACACTCCAAACGTAAGTTGACCTATGTTAGCTTGACTTCCAGCCTCTACTGCAATGGTTCATGGCCACACTACCCATCAAGAGCGCTTACACTGGCATAGGGTGGGCAGTGTGGAGGGCTCCCAGCTCTGTGCCAGCTCCTCACAGGGAGCCCAGCGGCACTCCCACCCCACCAGTTCTCAGCTGGGGGTCTCAGCGAGGAGCTCCGTGCCCAGAGCTGGGGAGCAGGGAACCAGGCGCCCGGGCAGCATCCGTCTCAGAGCGGGGAACAGGGAGATCTGGCAGCAGCCCAACATGCAAGGGGGAACCAAGAACCCGGGGGAGGGGACAGCCAGGTTCTAGCTGGAGTCCGCCCCCACCGCCCTTCCTCTCCGCCCATGACAGCCGGAGCTGTGAGCCGGCTTTCTTGTCAATTTCATGGCTCCACCACCAGACTGACAGCCAGCAGCGGGCGTCAGTAACCCTAACCAGACCCCGTGTCACCCTAACGACACCGACGTGAGCCCTACGCCGCTCCTGGAGGTGGAGTTCTGAGGTGGGAGCAGCAAGGCCCTTACATGGGCAGGGGCCTGGCTGCAGTGTGGACACTGACATCCATAGATAGGGTAAGCGGCCTTCTGTCGACCTAGCTGCAGAGCAGAGCAGGCTTTTCATAAAGCCCTGGATAGGCCATGAGTGCTGGGGGTGTCCTGGTCACATTCTGAGTGCTTCATAGACAGAGGAGAGCATCCAACCCCTCACTGATAGACACAAAGGGAGGCTGGGATGGTTTTCAAATTCCAAATGTGGTGTAGGTTCAATCTTGGACAGGCTGATAATTAATTACAATCTGTGGTGTGGGTTTTGTGGGTTTTTTTTTAAAACATACAGTTCTGAGAACAAAAGGAAAAGCAATTGCTACTTTGGTCGACACAAAGCATATTTGTGCATGTCACACACACACAAACACACACAGGTTTGTGCTCCTCTGTTGGCTTCGTGGCAGCATTCAACTAGCACACTTATTCCCAGAGCTGTTTTGACATCAATCAGTTATGAGGAGACATAAACAAATATGTTTCAGCATGACAAGGTGCTATATAAACTTACGTTGTTAAGTAAAACTGTCATGCTCATTTTGGCTTTCTTTAAAACATAGGAGACTAAGATTGTCATTGTTTCAAATATAAAAGGACAAGCACAGTAGGAGAGAAATCTCCTTCAAAGGGCTTGTAAACCGAGAGCTGTAATGTCGTCTCAATACCCTGTTCATTTTTTCTTCTTGAGAAGCCTCAATTCCCTTTTCCGTGTGGCTAGAAGACATTTAATCTTCCTGTCTGTTCTATTATATTCATGCTGCATGCAGAGAGAAAAAAAACATGTCAATCTAATTGCCAGTGCTCCAGTTTATGGTACAATAGCTAGTCAGCAGGGCCACCACCTGCATTTGCAAGGTTTGGAAATGTTCGCCTGCGGCTACCAGTGTTTTTGCCAAGTGATTTCCAAAGCTATTGCTGCCAATATGCGTCAAACAGGTTCTTACCAATCATAAATGGAAAGGCTACTGGCAGGCATTGATGTGTTTATATAAAGCAATAAATGGAGGAAAGTACAGAGCAAAGTTTGTCTGTTGACCCTAGCTACCTCCAGCTGTACTTGCTTGGAATACTCTCAGACAGGAGACAATGGATGTCCAGCGACACCAAGCCTGCTCTGCAGTACCTGTCACCAATTCCCAGTGGTCACCCTGACTTACAACAGACCCCGCCCTAGCTACTGCTTGGCATGTTGTCAAAGCAAAAGAGAGCTCCAAGAAGAGTGGATTGCACATCGTGTCTGTGACTGACTGCAGGTTTGAGGGTGACAGAACACTTCATTCACATTCATTGCTGTTCTACTCAGGTCTAGATGCACTGGAATGCACTAGAAACGCGATCATTTCTGATTTCTCCACATGAGTTGATTGTGAGTCCTTCACACATGACAATACAAATGCTGATGCCAATCCGGTACTGTAATTGCATTCTACTAGATCTTTTTCATTGCTAATGCAGCCACCTCATCTCATTTCTTACTTAACTGTTTGCATCCTTGTCAAGGACACCACCATCCATATTCTGGTGATACCTTCTGTGCCTGCTGCTTTCTCCCCTCTGTTGAAAGATAAATTGTATTATCACACTGTGTAAGGTTTGCATTTGGGCAGCCTACCTTTTATCAGTGCCATCCCTCCATGATGTGGTTTCTCTTTCTTATGCTCTTCATTAACGTACAAATATCTTCATGTTCCAAGGGTAGATGTTGTCATGTCTCGTGAACCATCACATTAATCTTATCCTGTGTCTCTGTCCAATATCATCCTGCCCTGTGATTGTCTCTGTATCTTTGCTGTTCAATCTGTAAGCAGGTCAGTATTATCAGTGCCTCATAAACACACAAATAATATTTCTTATGAATTCTCCAGGTGGATATTGTGCTCTATGACCTGCTCTGTTTCGCCACAGGGCAGGGATGGTGTCCTTAGCCTCTGTTTGCCAGAAGCTGGGAATGGGCAACGGGGGATGGATCACTTGAGGATTCCCAGTTCTGTTGATTCCCACTGGGGCACCTGGAATTGGCCACTGTCAGAAGACAGGATACTGGACTAGAAGGACCTTTGGTCTGACCCAGTCTGGCCATTCCTATGTTCACTCTCCCTATCTCTGTGTGAGGTGCAGGAGAAGACAGTGTAATAGTACTTGTACATAATTTACTGTCTCCTCCCATTACATCTGGATATCCTGAGAGCCGGTCAACTCATTTTTGACAAAAATGAAATTGTGATGATGTGTCAGGTTGACATAAATTGAAATGTTTTGTTGTGTCAAAGGAAATAGAAATGTTTTGTTCAAGGTCAGTTTGACATCATTTTGTGCCTGCTTTAGCGGCTGCAGTACCTTAAGGCAGTTGTGATTTGGCTGCCTGATGCCTCCATTCTCTCCTATGAGCTGGGCACCCTGGATGAATCACAGCAGTGTCCCCTCTGGTTGAACCAATGCGGTACATCATGTGAGTCACATGACCACCATGCATCATGGAGTCTGGAGTCTGTCTCAAAGAGGAGAATGGAAACCCTAGGCACTGTGCCGGCTCCGGGGGACATGGGTTGATGTCGAACCAAGTCAAAACAGAATGTTCCTCTTCAGTCTGACAAAGGGAAATGAAACATTTTGCCATTTAGAGCTGAAGTGTTTCACTCTTTCTGATCCACAAAATGTTTGGATATTTTGACAAAACAAATTTTAAAATGCCATGATTTTCCAAGGGACGGGGATTTTGATTTTTACCAACTTTACTAATCATGTTCAGGCCTCCAGTTGCTCAGTTTCCTTTGTTGAATATTTCCTCAGTCTCAAAGACACTGAGCTTTTAATGTTAAGAACATATAAGAACAGAAGAACGGCTGTACAGGGTCAGACCAAAGGTCCATCCAGCCCAGTATCCTGTCTACCAACAGTGGCCAATGTCAGGTGCCCCGGAGTGAGTGAACCTAACAGGTAATGATCAAGTGATCTCTCTCCTGCCATCCATCACCCCCTCTGACAAACAGAGGCTAGGGACACCATTCCTTACCCATCCTGGCTAATGGCCATTCATGGACTTAACCTCCATGACTGGATCCAGTTCTCTTTTATCCAGTTCCCAGAATAGGAATGAATTCCATGAAATGATGTTTATCATCCTAGGTGTGCGTTGTATCATGGCCCACATGCTCAGCTTCTCCTTAGTAAACATCACAAAGAACAACACGCTGCTTTGCATGTTAATATTCACAGAGCCGAGAACTATAGAGATCCCTTTTTAATGCACCTCTCGGTTCCACTCCTCTGCTGCTTTTCCATTCACTATGAAGCATTACTTTCAGCCTGGATGATCATTATTACACATTCAGCCAAACCACAAACAAAGGGCACATGTATGTCTCCTCGAGTGATTGAGCACAGCTCCCCCTGGGGAGAGGAGGAGTGAGAGAATGAACTGCATGTGACAGGTGCTAGTTAAATCACTTATGCACAACTGGAAGGCGTTCAGATACTAGCGTGAGCAGGGCAGCGAAAGAACCTAGCTAGCGCAGGACAGAATGGTACTTCACGTGTGACAGCCGCCTTGAAACGATTTACAGCATGTCCCCTTTCTCAGCAGTGATGCAGCAAACCTTTCTAAATGGCACTGTCTGTGTAAGGCAAGCGGGTTTGGGCTACGCAGAGATTCTCACAGGTATCGAAACACTAGGATTCGAGTTCTAAAGGTGGTACGAGTTCCAGCAATAGCCCCTATTCTACCTACAGGAAAAGCACGTGAAACTGGACTTTCTCGAAAACTGGAATCCAAGAGCAGGTCTATGCTAAGGCTGGGATCGAGGCTCTTAGACGGATCCACCGGCGGTCGGTTTAGCGGGTCTAGTAAAGATCACTCTCCTGTCAACCCCTGTACTCTGCCCCGAACAAGAACAGTAAGGTGAGTCGGCGGGAGATTTTCTCCCATCGACCCCCTCAGTGTAGACCCGCAGTAACTCAACCTAAGGTACATGGACTCCAGCTATGTTATTCACATAGGTGAAGTCGTGGGGCGTAGGTCAATTTACCACAGTAGTGTAGACATATCCCACGCTTTAGAAGTGGCTAAAACTTGATCTCACAAGGTTTTCTAGCATTTGCCCCACATGACTGAGCAAAGCCACTGACTCATTTCTCTATAAAAGTATTCATGAATGCTTTGAAAAAGCGTGAATAATGTAAACACGTTTTGCACTTTAGCTCCTCTTTGGATTCATTATCTTAGAAATAATATCTGGAATGCCAAAGGGCATTCGTGTTCCTTTGCAGAATGAAAGCAGAGCGTTTCCCTGGCTCATGGCAAGCTGATACTGGGGGGAATTAGAAAACATAACCAATGTAAATGAGGCCGAGGAATCTCTCCTTGTGGTGATATTCACTTCTCCTCGGAGGGAGCGTTACTTTTACTACTTACGGCCACTAAAATAGGGTCTCACACTAGGGTTTCATTAGGAGAATAGTGATATAAGGATGTCACTCTATCTCTTCTGCTTTCTGTGGGCCTGATCCTGATCTGTTCTATCCGTATAAAGGTGGTACAACTCCATCGATGATGGTGCTGGCATCACTGCCAGCTTACTCCAGTGTCATGGAGATGCCAACTGGCCCTTTCTGAAGTGAATGACTGGAGTCTATTTACCCAGAAGTGTTTAAAAGATCGACTGGCCAGTCAAAGAATCAATGGGATGATTTGTTTTGTGTATCTGTAGCTATCTATCTCTATATCTGCCTGCGTCCCCTGTTCCCACCCCCAATCTAGCTGGATTGTAAATAATGGGAAGCTATAGATCCAATCAGCTTAAAGACAGACAAATCTCCTCCCTTTTGCAATTCATTGGTGTAAGCTGAGAGGGAACCACATAGAGAGGAACGGTAAGAAATTCTACTTCTATTTTATCAATAGCCTTTAAAGACAGGTGGGCTTATTCAGCTGTGCATATGCAAAACCCATCTGCTAATGTCTCACCCAAACCAGCAAGACATTTCTTTCTTTTTGCAGGAGTTTTTTTTAACTGTGTGTACTACCAGGAGAAGGCAAAGAGCAATTTCTGGCAACTTCCAACTGCCATGAATACAATCATCTCTCACTCCCCCCGCCTCACTCAGACCTTTAAAATATGGTAATATCACATTTTTTCCCAACAAAGTGCCTAATGCAGCAGTGGTACCATTCCTGCACCCAACAGACACAAACCCATGCTGCAGGGGTTAGTCCAGGTGTTGTTTCCCATTTCCTTTTGAATTGGTCCAAGTCCCGTGTTGCTCCTGCTGAGACTTGGGGCATGGTGAGGTTTACTCTGAACAGATGGAGCCATAACTGATGTTGTGACCCCGCTGGATTCACCGATGCTGTTCATCACGACTGACCTCTTAACAAGAGCCCCGGTGCTTTATATCCACTTCATGATGCTTGAACATGTCACCCATGACAACGGTGCATAAAAGTGGTATTTTAAGACCAATAAACTCCAACCCGTGTATATTGTATCTGCCCCAAAAGGGTTGTGTAGCCTCATATGATCATGAGATGTATAAAGCGGGGAATCTCAAGTAGGAGTGCAGAGGAGTGGAGGGGAGGGGAGAGGTTACTTCACCTCAATATTTGGCATTGGTGCAACCACTGCGGGAATATTGTGTCCAGTTCTGGTGCCCATAATTCAAGAAGGCTGTCAATAAATTGGAGAGGTTTCAGAGAAGAAAAATGACAAAAGGATTAGAAAACCTGCTTTCTTGTGACAGACTGAAAGAGCTCAATCTATTTTAGCCCAAAGGTTAAGGGATGACTTGATTACCATCTATAAGTACGGAGTTGGGGAACTAATATTTAATAAGGAACGTTCTTCAGTCTAGCAAAGACGGGTCTATCATGGTCCATTGGCTGGAAGTTGAAGCTAGGCTGGAATGGAATTAAAGCATTCATTTTTAACAGCAAGCGTAACTAACCACTTGAACAATGCACCACGGATTGTGATGGATTCTGGGTCACTGATCATTTTCAAATCAAGATTGGATTTTTTTTCTAAACAATTTGCTTTCACAATTATTTGGGTGCAGTCCTCTGACCTGTGTTATAAAGGAGGTCAGACTAGGTGATCACAATCGTCTCTTCTGGCCTAAAATCTACACATCTATGAATCTATAGTACATGAAAAAGTATGTGTATTGCAAATTCTGTGCTCTTTTTGCATATTCTGTCAAACGATCCAGGATCTTCCTATATATTGTAAAAAGCTGGGTTGGTATAAGCATGGTGTTTCTGGAAATACAATATATATTTTTATGGACCAACTTAATAATCAGATAAGAGGTTTATTAACTAACCAGAGTCAGGTACAAAATATTTGGTTCCCAGGGACACTGGATGCTTGGTCCTGCCTACTGTGTGTTATAGCAAGCTATCCCCCATGTCCATTTTAAGTCAGGAAGCCAATACCTCTCTCCTCTAGTGAACATCAAACACCTATTTTTTCAGGCTCTATGAGACTGCACAGCAATTCTTTGTAGGCTGAGAAAAATGTGATGCTTTAAATTAAAGGGGTCATGATAGCCTTGGTAGGCAAGTCATGTCCCAGTGGCAATAAAGGGAGGGATTTCCATACAATGAAATATTCCATAGCATTGATCAAAATAGGTACCAAGTTATATTTACACATATCCTTTAATTCCCTGGCAATCCATATTCCCAAGTACCTCATTTTCCCCTTGAAAGGGAATATTTCAAGAAGGGAGAATGCATCCAGCCCAATTAATAGGAATTCAGATCTTGAATAGTTTATACCCCGAGTTTGATCCAAAGTTATCTTGACACCCGGGACTGGTTTGCTGGCTGTGTAGTGAAAGCATTAGAGAATGCCTGCATAGCTGAACAGGAGTTAATAGCCATGAATAATGAAACATGGCTTTAAAAGATTACAATAGAAACAGTGTGCACCATTATTCTTTTATGTGCATTCACAGAAGCCGGCCAGTGACACCTGAGCACCAGGGAAAACCCAGTCTCAGCATTCCCAAAGGGACCCAAATCCGAGTGAATGGAATGATGGGCTACAAAGACACAAAGTCTCCTGAGAGTTTCCAGCAAGATTTTTTGACCAAAAAGGCTCAATTCAATTTCAAATAAGCAGTGGGAGTTCGGGAATCTTCTCCAAAGTGACTGTCTTGGAGTTCTCCCATAATTAATTCTGGGCAGCCTTAAAGCAAAAGAGCCCTACAAAGGAACTGTACAGGACATTGCTTTCCTTCTGTATATGTATATCTATCTACAGTCTCTTCTTAATCAAGTTATATATAATCCATCCCCTTAACACATGATCTATTGCTAAGCCCTTCAACGCACATAAGAACAACTGTAAGGAAAGGAACATCTCCAGCATTTAAAATTGTCTGTTTCCCTTTTCTTCTGCCATAGAAAGGACCTCGTCTAGTCCAACCTCCTGCTCAAAGCAGGACCCCTCCCTCATTAAATCATCCAGCAGTGTTTTGCTCCATATCCCTAAATGCCCCCCTCCAGGACTGAATTTACAACCCCGGGTTTAGCAGGTCAATGCTTAAACCGCTCACCTATCCCTCCCCCCACTCGCGCTTCTGCCCTATTCTCTCTGCTGGTTTTGGTTCTTGCTTTGTTTGTTTTCTCTGTTACATGTCTCTGGTTCTGCAGCGGAATAATCACATCTCTGTATCCCCTCAAAGAACGGTGGGTATAATTCTTACCCTGTGCAGTGAGTGCAGTTGATGGAATAATTGCTACAACCTGGAGTAGAAAATCACCTTCGGAATCCATTTCGAATGGAGAACATGGGCTCGATTCCTGTGTGTGTGAGGAGAACGCGGCGGAGGGGAGGAGGCCCCTGTGGGAGCAGGGAAGAGAGCGCTGTGTGAGGTGACAGAAGGGAGAGATGTGCAGCTGTACAGAGCAGGGCTCAGCCTCTCTTCCAGAGGATGCGGCTCCAAGCTGCAGGGACTGACGAGGGGGCTGCAGCCTCCAGCGGGGACTGCTTACTGCGGTGGATCAGGCTTGAAGAAATGACCAGTGTGATTGTGAATTACAGGCCCTGTTGCTGTAATGCAAAGAACAAACCAGTCTCTAGCAATTTGCCAACTGTTCAGAAAGAGACCATCCCAGCCTCCTCCCCCGTGGCTGCAGGATTGTTGTGGCTCCGCTGCAGGCAAGGGGCCGCTTGCTGCTCCATGTCCCGAGCCAGGCGCAGACCGGGGAGCAGGCGGAGAGGGGGAGGCTGACAGGCAGGGGTGTGAGAGAGCCTGCAGGAGCTACTTCAGCCAGGAGGCTGCCTTAGCCTGGGCAGAGCAGCTCCACAGATTGTTTCTCAAACACACGGCACCTGGCCCCACTCCCCAGGCTGGCGGCTGGCCTCGGCCCTCTGCATTTGCCCCTTTGCTCCCTGGTTTTACTGGAATGGGCTGGGTGCTGCACCTGATGGGGTTGATGCAAAAGTCCCCTTGGATTAACTGGGAGCAGGTTCAGGCCCAGGGAGCAGGTTAACAGGACCAACGCCAGCTGCAGGCTCTGAGGACAGGAATGGTTCCTGAGACCCAGCTGTGGTGGGTTAGGTAGCGCCCAGCCCACAATACAAGGGGTGAGCTGGGAGAATGCAGGGCTGGTTGCTTTTAGGGTCTGTTGCTTTCTGCAAGGAAGGTAGAAATGACGAGGGAAATGTTCTGTTCCCTTTCACATCACAAATCAGTTCTTTAGAATTCATCTGTTGTTCCAGGATTGACTTACATCACTTGTTCCTGTTGTTTAAAATTTAGCCTAGAACCTAGTGAGGCGCTCCAGGGATGAGGAGGGGGAAGGAATGGCTTTCCTGTCCAGGGCAAGATTTTGAGACACACAAATCTTTCCCCATCATGAATCAGGAAGAAAACCAAAACAGTTTCATTTTATTTTTGCAAATCAAAAATAAAATAAAAATGGTTCAGGTAAATTGAAACATTTTTGTTGTCATAATTTCAAAACATTTCATTTCAATTTAACCCATTTTTGTTTTGTTTTCACTATATTTAGCTTACATTTTGTATTGTCTATACTGCTATACTGCATAGATCGGGCCCCATTGTGTTCAGTGCTGTACAAACAGACCAGCAAGGCAGTCTCTGCCCCACAGAGCTAACAATCTAACAATCTCAGCACACAAGGGACAGTAGAGGAATACAAGCACAGGACAGCACAAGAAAAAAATGAGCCAATATTGGGCAGCAAGATCAGCAGTGGTGTCCATACACTAGCAGCCGAACTGGGGAATGGGAAACTAGAAAATAAAACATTTTCAAAAAAGTTGGTTTCAGAAATTCTACGAAAACAACTTTTCCCTGCACAGACTTTGGGTTTTAACAAATTGTCGTCTTCTTTTTTTTTTTTTTTTTTTTTTGCAATGCTAAATCTCTGCCGTGCTCTCAGTAGCTTCCCCTTTGAAGGCTCCAGAAAGTCTTTGCCAACATGCCCCTGCAGCAGGTAGCGGTGTGGGATACTTCCAGGTGGTCTGTTAATTTTTGTAGAGTTTTTGCAGTAGTTTTGAAATCCACCAGCTGAGGTTCTGTGCTCAATGTCCTCTCTGATCTGAACATCACTGCTGGCAGTAGCTGTGGTTTTTTTTACTCATTTGTAGCCCCGTGTCAATATTTAATTATACAAGCATCAAAAAGAATTGCTTTAATACTGAGCATATCCCAATTCCATTGTGTTTTACCACATGAAATGACTTAACTAAATACTGAAAGCGCTAACTGTATCTGAAGCAATTTTTTTTCCAAGTGATGCTATTGTGGATGAATTCTGAACAGTAAATCTGTGCAGGAAAGAAAAGCAGAAAAAAGAAGGTGCATATGATGGTGCTTAACCTGAAGACTATTGCAAAGAATTTTACATCTTAGATAGTTTCCTTGATTCATATTTATGGCTACTCAGGGTCTATGACTTCTTTGTTTCATTATAAAAGTTCTGAATCTATGCCGTGTCACTTCTATGAATAGCAAACAACTATGCAGGAGAATATCATGCCTAGGAAACAATAAAGTTAGCCGGGATCAAAGAATATGTCAAATTCATAGCAGCAGATTGGACCGAATCTGTGTGATAAGGTATGCTTCAGACAAGGAAGAATTGATTTGGATGCTATGTGCCAATATGTCATCATTTGAAGGCACAGTTCTATATTTTGTCTGTCACAAAAGGGTATGAATTTCAGTATCAGCTTGTGGTGATTTTCATATCTATTAGCTGCAAAACCCAGGAAAAGGGGGTATTGTTAACTTGTCCTTTTCAACTTTTGTCAGATCCGGGCTGCTGGAGGGAAGAATGGGGACAGTGTCCAATATTCATTCTTAAACATATTCATTTTAAAGATTCTTTTTCGAAATGTTCTCTGGCTTTATCCTCCTCGTAGGTCCACTGGGGGCTCTCGACACTGGAATAATGTATGCAGCAGAAGGGTTGCCAGCCCTAAACTGCTTATGGGCCTAGATCCTGCCCTTCTTCCCGAAGGGCATGTCGACATATCTGCCCGGACTCCTAATTGCTGATGGCAGATTTCCAGGTGGGGTGGATTGAACAAAAAGAAGCAGATTTAGCCGAATGCATGAAATGTTCATATGCTGCTAGGCAGCCCTAGGGCAGTCCTCATGGTGTAAGTTACAGACAGGCAGACGGAGAACTGCTCAGACATGTGAGCCAAGCTTTTCCAACTTGGCGGGATACAATTGTTCAACACATTTGGCCCTTCGGATATTGAGGGGAACAGGTTGTATAACAAGCTCAGGCCCTTGGATTCCTGAATAGCTTCCAGGCCATTTCTGCAGGGTGTTGCAGCCTCTAAAAGGGCAACAACCATGATGAGGGGAATGGAACACCTTCCATGCGAGGAGAGATCAGTAAGATGGGGACTTTTCATCTTAGAAAAGAGACGACTAAGGGGGGATATGATAGAAGTCTATAAAATCATGATTGGTGTGGAGAATGAAAATAACGAGTTGTTATTTACTCCTTCTCCTAACGCAAAGAACTAGGGGTCATCAAATGAAATGGATAGGCAGCCGTTTTTAAACAAACAAACAAAAAGAAGTATTTCTTCACACAACTCACAGTCAGCCTGTGCAACTCTTTGCCAGAGGATGTTGTGAAGGCCAAGACTATTACAGGGTTCAAAAAAGAACTAGATAAGTTCAAGGAGGGTCGGTCCATTAATTAGCTAGGATGGGCAGAGATGGCTTCCCCAGCCTCTGTTTGCCAGAAGCTGGGAATGGGAGCGAGGGTGAGTGAGGTGGGATCATTCTGTGATTGCCCGTTCAGCTCATTCCCTCTGGGGCACCTGTCATTGGCCATTATCGGAAGACAGGAGACTGGTTTAGATGGACCTTTGGCCTGGCCCAGTAGGGTCGTTCTTCTGTTCTGTCATTCTCCTCCATTAGCACAACCTCATCACAGATGTGTGTCCCAGCCTGGGTGGGGCTCGAACAATCATCTGCTAGAGGGTTAACAAAGTCCTGTGGCACCTTAAAGACTAACTATAAAGTTTTGAAGCATGAGCTTTCGTGGGCTAATACCCACTTCGTCGGATGCAAGCAGTAGAAGTGTTCACAAACAGGCAGTTATAGAAAAGTAGGTAAGAGCCAGGTGGGAGGTGAAAAGGTTAGTCCAATTAAGCTGAGCCAACTTGTTATCTCCGATCAGGGAGTGTGGATTATTCGTCTAGCATTTGAATGGGGTGTGTGGACATGGAGAGATGAGAAACAATGTCTGTAATGAGCCAACCATTGTAGATCCCGGTTCAATCCCAAAGTGTGTGTGCTGAATTTGCAAATGAATTGAAGCTCTGCAGTCTCTCTTTGCAGTCTGGATCCGAAGTTCCCTTTCTGCAGAATGGTGACCTTTAAATCTGTAATAGTGTGTCCAGGCAGGTTGAAGTGTTCCCCTACAGGTTGGTTGTAGGGGAACACTTCAACCTGCCTGGACACACTATTACAGATTTAAAGGTCACCATTCTGCAGAAAGGGAACTTCGGATCCAGACTGCAAAGAGAGACTGCAGAGCTTCAATTCATTTGCAAATTCAGCACACACACTTTGGGATTGAACCGGGATCTACAATGGTTGGCTCATTACAGACATTGTTTCTCATCTCTCCATGTCCACACACCCCATTGAAATGCTAGACGAATAATCCACACTCCCTGATCGGAGATAACAAGTTGGCTCAGCTTAATTGGACTAACCTTTTCACCTCCCACCTGGCTCTTACCTACTTTTCTATAACTGCCTGTTTGTGAACACTTCTACTGCTTGCATCCGACGAAGTGGGTATTAGCCCACGAAAGCTCATGCTTCAAAACTTTATAGTTAGTCTTTAAGGTGCCACAGGACTTTGTTAACTCTGCTATTCCAGACTAACACGGCTACCACCCTGATTCTTGACATCCTGCTAGAGGGTGGAGCTCTGGTGCTTCTGCATGTCCAGCAAGCCTGCAGTTCCCTCATGTAGCCACTACACGGGAATAGTTTTAGGATTGGCCCTTATAGGACTGGTGAACTTTGGCCATAGTGAATGAGAGAACTTGTTCCACACGCGGCACTCAGTGGCATTGCTACAGTGGTTTATCCCCCTCCAGGAATCAGAACAAACACAGCAAAGCTTCAGCTAATGCAAGTCCCAGTTCCTATGTCAGGTTGTATCTGATGTGTATTCAGGGTGTGCCTCACACTTGGCAGAACCGTACAGAATCATTCCTGAAAAATAGAGGGTCAAATCTGGAATAAATCCTGCTGCTCTTATGTAGATCTGACTGCTGTTTTGAAATTACACGCTCTGCTATTCCCAGGGATGTAGAGATGAGCTCCTAATCCTGTTTTCCACACAGCCAGAAAACACTTCACTAATCTCTGGGAGGGGAGAACAACCTGTAATGCATTGCTCTTTATCCTATATCATTCCCAAAGAACAGCTGAATTCACATGGGTACAGTATGGTTTTTTCTTCAGCTAAGGATAAAATTGTCCGAGGCAGCTCTGTTATTTAGGAGTTACAGGAATCACAGCAGCTACTGTCCCCTCTTTTCATTTAATGAGATCACACTGGTCATCATGTTTACTTGGTGGCCACCAAATTTGAAATCTGAGCTGCCTGTGTGTTAGTTACCAAAACTCTGGTCTTCCCCTTTTCACCCCCACCTGAGTCCCAGTGGGGTGAGAGTAAAATCAGGCCCCAGAGAGTTCAATTTGAAAATTGCTCTGAAGCTGAAATACAGGGATGAGGAATGAACAGAGTGGATATAATGCATAATCACACGTCCTAATGGCCGAAACCATTCAGGGAAACGGGATCCAGTGGTGCCCATGAGGAGCAGTAGAAGAAGCAAAGATGCTAGCTACCAAGTGGACTAGCAGCCCAGGTCCAGACGTGGGGCCCTACTCGTGCAGTAGCCAATCTCAGTGCCCAAACGCCTGGGGCTCAGAAGCACAGTGTGAGCTGAAGATATTGGTGCAATAATATCGACAGTGTCCCGTAGGGGAAATGTGAGTTGTGTAACAAAAGTTGCCTTTTTTGGCTCTGTAAAGACCCAGCGACACATCTGTCTCAGGACTATGATTCTTTTTTACATACTCCAGTTTTACAACAGTGTAAATCCCCTGACGTCCATGGAGTAACTCCTGATTTACAGCAATACACGAAGGAGGAGAACCAGGCCATATACCTTGCTCTTGTCAGTGTAAGGATTAATCTTATGGAAGTTATTGCTCCATGTGTGCTATGTCCCAACTCCCCTCGCCAGGCTCAGCTCTGTCGATTTGGTTGGCTATAACGCAGAGGAACTCGTTATTGTTGTATTTTTCTTGCTGTTGTCAAACGTCTGTTACATCGTTACGTCTGTTACATTGTTCCTCTCTCCTGCATGCTGATTGACGCAGGCCCATAAATGAGTTTTCACGTGTCTGTTAAAAGACAAAACCCTCCCACCAATCAACCTCAAATAAAGGAGCAGAGTCCAAACACAAGCTCCCGCAGCTCACATCCTTTCTGTATTGATTACAAATACAATTGCTAGAATTAAAAATTTTCTTCAAAGCTCCTATAGGGCAATAGGTAATTCTTCTCAACGGGTGCAGAAATCCTCGGCAAAAGACAGATAAAACCACAATAGTGGTTTTTGTGAGGAATTGTGAGGAAAATAACAGTATTAAATATCCCTGAGTCATCGGTGCCTGATAATATCTCTAATTCACTGGATAAAAAGTGGAAAAAATAGATTTCCCATCCCTCTCTTATGTGAAGGAAGGGTCAGTCATTTAACCTTATACTTGGACTAAACACGGATCGACTGGATGGGGAAGCCATGGTTTGTTTAGTCAAATATTGAAAAAACAGAGTAATATTCCCTAACACTCTAGTCCCACCACGTCCCCTGCACACTGGGAACACCACCTGGCTTCTCAGCACGTCTGCTGCATCATGCAGCGTTTCATTTTGGGGAATGATAAACGGGGCCAGAACAGCGCTGTGGGAAGCCTTTCATTTGAGCCACTTCACAGAACAATTACTCTACACCGTGTTTGGCGCACACCAGAGGAGTGGCTTTCTTATGGCCCTGCGGACATGCAGCTGGTGCCCGGAGGTTACAGTGACTGTTCCATTGTATGAGACCAGCGGTTCTCAACCTGCGGCCCACGGGCTGCGTGTGGCCCAATCCGCACAGAGCTGCGGCTTAGCTGTATGCTAAGAAAATATTCAAAATGTGTCGCGCCGGTCTGGCAGGGGGCGGGGCTAGCCGAGGGGGGGGGGAGAGCGAATCAGGCAGCCTGCAGAGCGTGGGAGAGAGTGTCTCTGTGGGTAGGTTGGGGGGGGGGGCAGCTCTGGGCAGAGAGGGGGTGCCGCAGCGCCCCCAGGTTTTAGATGGGGCTCAGGGGGCGGGCAGTGGTCCAAGTCCAGCTGAGGGCTGCCGGACCATGCATGGCAAGGGCCTGGGGCCCGGCTGCAGCAGTGGGGTCCACTGCCTGGTCCCATGCAGGGATCTGGGGCCCAGCTACCCATCCCAGTGCCCAGGGCTCTGCTCCTGGCCTGCCTCTGGGTGGGGGCGCTGGGCATACAGGATTGTGGCAGGGTTTTGGGGGGGGGGTGCAATGGTTCTCAGCCTGCAGCCCACAATGTTAAACAGGTTGAGAACCACCCTTTCAGGCTGGACAATGCATCCTTAAGGCACCAGTATGTGCTGTTGGCCAGGTGAATCTACTGTGCTGCTGGGCAGGAACAAAGCAGAACGTGTGCTTGACTAAAGCCCCTATTTCAAAGGCGTCCAGTGTAGATCTGAGACATCAAGAGATGCAGAATCCACCATGTCCCTTGGGAGTGGTCAATCACCCTCACTCTTCAACATGTCACCTTGTGTCTCCTTGGAGTTCCTCTGGCTTCAGCTGTCACACACCCGCTCTTTTTCTGCCTTTCTTTGCTAGATCGAAGAGCCCTTTAGTACCTCGTATTTCCTCCCTGTGCACGTCCTTACGCCTCTCACAGTTCTTTTTGATACAATAAACAGATTAAGTTCTGTGTGCCTCTCACTGCAAGGCAGCGTTCCCACCCCTCCAGTCACTGTCTGGTTCTTTTTGTCCCCTCTCCAATTTCACAACTCTATGGCACCAGGACTCTACACGGTAGTTGTCTCGTTAATTCTGTGTCCAGACGTAAAATCACCTCCCTATTCTTACTCGAGACGCTCCTGTTTATACAGCCATGTATCAAATTAGCCATTGTTACTACAGCACCACACCGGGAGCCCGTGTTTGATTGTTTGTCCTCTATGAGCCAAAAATCCTTTCCAGAATCTCTGCTTTCCAGGTGCAGTTTGGGAGGTTTGGCCTGCATTGTGCTTTACAGAACTTTGAATGAGTCTGTATTAAAATGCATTTTGCTTGAATGGGGCCAGGAATCCATAACCCTCCATACGACTGCCGTGGCCTCATTAGTTACCACTCTGCCAACCTTTGTGTCGTATTTCATCAGAGGTGCTGATCGATTTATTTCCAGATGGTTGATAAAATGTTGAATGACAGATGTAGAACTGATCCCTGTGAGCCCCACGAGAAACCTCCCCCCCTTCAATGAGTCTTTTCTGAGCTCTGCCAGCCAGATCTTAATACATTTAATATGTCCAGTGCCTGACAAAATGTGAATCAGATTACATCCACCCAGCTATCTTCATCAACCAAATGTGTCACTTCATCAACGAATGAAATTGGTGGTTTGACAAGACCTGTTTCCTATTAAACCAGGTTGACTGGCATTAAATATATGCCTATCCTTTAATTTATCAGTTGTATCTGTATCAGCTTTTCCTTTATTCTTCCCGGTATCTGCTTGCCCTTTCTGAATATTTGCACAGTATTAGCTCTCTTCTAGTCTTCAGGATTTTCCCCAGCATCCCAAGATGTATTACAAATGAACATCAGCAGATCGCAGAGCTCCTCAGACCATTCTTCTAGTAATCTTGAGCTTGCTGACTTCAACATGAGTATCCTTAGTAGATACTCTACTTAGTTTTCTCTTTGGTCACAAAAGGGCTTGAAAATACTTCATCACTCTCATGTGATAGGTGTACATCACCTTCTTTCTTCCCAACTATGGAACAGAAATATTTAGTGGATATTTTTGCCTTTTCTGTATCATTATTAACAATGTTGCCATCTCTATCCAGTCATGCGCCTATATTAATTGCTAGGATTTCCTCTGTTCCTAATACACATAAAATACTGCTTTTAATCACACAGACCAGCTCCACAGGCAGTCACCCGGAATACCCCAGCTCTTGTACCTTAGTCATCAGTTAAGACTTAAATATATTGTCTTAAACCAGACTAGTGCAAGCACTAGTACAGATTAAGCCCTCTCACCTTGAAATATACTCCCCTTGGTAACACTGCTTGGAGACTGGGGCTGTCTGTGTGAGTTGGATATTTTAGTGTGTTGTTTTTCTGTTCATGACCAAGACCTTGCTTCACAGCCACTAGTGCCTCTCCATAATTCTTGTCCTGTGAGCCTGGTATTCATAGGCCTATAAATCATCCAAGAATTGAAGTAAGGGGCGTCAAGTAACATGGGGAAATGAAAGCAAAAAATAAATGCAGTAAGACTTCTGGCTTATGTGGAGGTGATAATCAATTCCCAAGGGCCATGGATTGTTAGTTTTGAAGACTGGAAAAGAAAATAATTTAAGGCCCACTGAGCATACAGGGCCAAGGATCCTGCAGCAGCAGCAGACAGTTTGCAAAGCAGGTCACATGCTCCTTAAGGAGCTTTCAAAACTTTTGTTCAAGCTAGAGTAAGTCTTTCCATAGCTTGCATTCAGTTCAGAGCATTTGAAATAAGGCTGTATGTTCACACAACATATCTCTTCTCATGGAACATGGAGATTAAATATATCTGATCATCTTGAAAAATTGGCCAGTGCGTGAGGGGTGCCCTTTTCTTAGTCTGAGGAACGGATGGAAGAAAAGAATGGATTTTAGCCTTGAATCCTTAATCGGTCAGAGGGCAGAAGGTGCAAGTCACAAGCTTTATCTGACAGTAAAATTCCACCCTCATATTTAGCATTGCTTGAATTTGGTCTTGATCATAATCTCTGGGAAGGTCCCCAAGGAGGTCTGACTTTACTGGCATTGGGGATTCATTGCTGCTGGAACAAACTTTTCAGGATTACACAAAATCCTTCTGTTTACTGAACTCATCTTTCAGAGCAGATTTTTTCCAGTGTCTCTGTATCATGGTCTACAGAGCTCGCTCTATTCTTAAGTAAGTCAAGTTACACAGGCTTGGTCTATACCTGAACCTAGGTTGACATAGGTTAGAGAGAATTAACCTTGGTCCATCCCTCACCGTCAGTAATACTTCTCATTCATCCATGCCCTTTTCCAACTATTTCATTATCTAAATGTATACAATAAACCCAGCAACATCTTTGAGTGCCTGAACCGTACAACATGTATTAGACACACACATGGCAATAAATTAAATTAATTGTTGATTAATAAATCTGTTGATAATAAAATTTTCTTTATTTAAATATTTTTGGATGTTTTCAACATTTTCAAATATATTGATTACAATGACAACACAGAATACAAAGTATATAGTGCTCACTTTATATTTATTTTTATTATAAATATTTGAGCTATAAAAAAAGAAATAATATTTTTCAATTCACCTCATACATATACTGTAGTGCAATCTCTTTATCATTAAAATGTAACTTACAAACATAGAATTATGTACAAAAATCCTGCATTCAGAAATAAAACAATGCAAAACTTTTAAGCCAAGAAGTCCACTCAGTCCTACTTATTCTTCAGCCAGTTGCTGAGATAAAAATGTTTGTTTATATTTGCAGGAGATAATGCTGCTCACTTTTTGGAACTGTTGTAGCCAGCGTTCCAAGATATTTACATGCCAGATGTGCTAAATATTCATATGTCCCTTCATGCTTCAACTATGTTCCAGAGGATATGTGTTCACACTGATGATGGGTTCTGCCCAATAACGATCCAAAGCAGTGCAGACCGATGCATGTTCATTTTCATCGTCTCAGTCAGATGCCACTAGAAGAAGGTTGATTTCTTTTTTGGCAGTTTGAGTTCTGTAGTTTCCGCATCAGAGTATTGCTTTTTTAAGACTTCTGAAAACATGCTGCACAGCTCGATCCTCTCAGATTTTGGAAGGCACTTAAACCCTAGGCTAACACGTAGAGTAAGAGTGAAGAAGATTGTTCCTCCCAGTCTTGGACCCAGAACTCTAGGAGCTTCACTTCCTGGTCTGTTATTGACAGCTGACATATCAGAGAGATCACTATTGAGTTGCTCAGACTGAGTTTATGGTCACTCAACCACAAAGAAGGGTTCTTAAAGAACAGCAACGAGCTGATGGGCATGACTCAGGGGTTGCTTTGAGTGGTGAGAACAATTTGTGTATTTGCTACTCTTTGGGATTTCCTATTTTAAGTCCTAGACAGATAGGCTAAGAGATTATTTATTAGCAATAGGTTGAAACAACAACATTGCCGCCTGAAGAGGGTTTGCTGTATTATTAGAACAACCAAGCTGTCACTTTAAGAAAAGTGGTTCCATGCCACTGTATAAATTGGCAATCTGCTAGTCCCGTGTGCTATTTTAAATGCATCCCTGGTGTGCGGTGTTCTTGAATAGACAGAATAGTTAATGAAGCAAAGGACACGTAAGAACGTCAAGGCTAGGAAGGAGGGAAGTTTGCCATGTGGCTAAAGGCCTGGAGAATGAGACATGAGTGTGGGGCTCTGTAATTGCTTCTGCTGGGCGCCTGCTCTGTGAGCTTGGAAAACCATCACGTTGCAGCGGCGGAAACTGAAGCTCAAAGAGGATTAATGGTGGCCAAGATCAGTGTGAGACCCGCTGTGTTCCCGGCACACACACAGAGTGTTAGACTGTTGCAGTGTAACACTACCCCTAGGAATCCTGGATGCTAACACAGGCCAATCAAATACAGAGCAAGCGAGAGCAGGCTGCTCCCTCAGGCACAACTGCACTAGGCTGGCTCTGTGCAGACCGACAGCAGAAGATCCACACTGCACGCTCCCCTACAGAGCCCCCTAGCCTGCAGGCAGGACCAGGAAACCCCTTAGGATTTAAAGTGACGGCTTGATATTTGTATGCAGGTTTGGAGCTCCGGCCTGCTCAGTTGCAGCCTCTGTCCCACGGCCTGTCCCAGCTGAGTCACATTGGGCTGGGTTGTGGCTGTGCGGGAGTCAGGGTGCCCCTGGAGCACCACTGGAGAGACTCTGCCTTGGGCAAGCACGGCCCCTGCTGGTGCTACTGTTGAACCGGCCAGAGGGACGGAGCAGATTCCCCTCCCCAGGGCCAACTAGAGCACAGGGGGCAGGGCCTGGCCAGGCCACCTGCTCTGGGGACAAGCTCACTGCAGAGCACACAGGGTGCCACTGTGAGTGACCCTGGCATGCTCGTGTGAGAAGGAGGGGGAAGCTTTCTGCCTGTATGATCCACTTCCAGTTCAGGCCTCCTGTGTACTGGGCCGTCCGCACAATGGTGACAAAGCACTTTGCCCTCTGACTCCCATCCCCACAAGCTCCCGCCGGGGAAGTGCCGTGTCAGTGCCGAGGGGTGTCGACACCAGATGCTGGCCCTAGGACTCAGGTCTCCCAGCTCTACTCTGAACCCCCCAGGAGTGGGGAAGGGGGGCCAGAGCCCATGGACAACACCAGCTCCCTGCGGCTTTCAGGCTTTCACCATCGCTTTGTGTTTTGCCAGCATCGTTTCCCCAAGGGCCATAGATTGCAAGGCCGGAAGGGACCGTCATGGGCATCTCGTCCGACCTGCTGCACCACACAGGCCAGAGACTTGTCCCAGATAATTCCTACAGCAGAGCCGTGAGCAAAGCGTCTGGTCTTGATTTCAAAATGATCAGGGATGGGGAATCCACTGTGACCCTGAGTAAATTGTTTCAATGGTTAATTTCCCTCACTGTTAAATACGAACCTTCCTTGTAATCTGAATGTACCTTAGCAACGTGCCAGAGGCTTGTGAGATTGCATAAACCAGCGAGAAATCATGCATTAATTTACATAAATAATAATAATAAATAATAATTAATAGTAATAATAATTTTTAAAAACTGCTCCTCGACCCTGCTGCTCACTCCTAGCTGTGACATCAGGAACTTAGGGTCGGATCCATAGCCCAGGAGTGTCAATAGGAATCGTTCCACCAAGCTCAGCGGGCTGTGGAACAGGAATGGGAAAACGCCCAGACAGCTCCGTAGCACATTAAACGATGCTCAAGAGTTCCCACATCCCAGCTAGTCCAGCTGGAACCCTGCCTGCTTCCTGGCTGCACCTGATGCTCCTAGGAGGGAGTTAACTGCATGCCAGGATTTGCATATGAGCTTGTAAAGTGTTGGCATGCAGGATGCTCCTCCAAAGCAACCGGGCGAGGAAAGGGTTAACTCAGCTTGGTGGTGCATTCTGGTAGTGAAATGATTTTAAGAAATCTTTAAAAAAAATAATTCCCCCTCTCAGATTTAATGATTTCTTTTTAAATTCTGTAAATGCTAAAACATGTACTGCATGGCGCTGGGGTGTGTTTTATTGCTTTAAAGATCAAAAGACTTATTTTAAAATGAAATCTTAGATTTCCTAATGTGGCAAAGTCGTATTTTAAAAATAAAAATAATGGCAAATGGAACATGTTCTGAACTAGGCTATGGACAGGACATGTTCCGTACGTTTCATTTATCATCTTTTAGTGTCTTATCTCTGATAACTAAATGAATGTTATCAGTGCTTGTGAAAAAAGACCTACATTCACGTATTTCCTTTCAAGAGAAAAGGAGGTTTAAAGATACTTCTGTGTGTATGCGTGCTCTCTCTCTCTGTCTCTCTCCTATACTGTGACAGATCGCCTTCTCACCCCTCCTCAGGAACAGGCAGGAAACCCTTCTCTGCTCTTTATTCACAGTGCAGGACCCCACCACCAATATATACAGTTTTACACAGTTTAGCCTTTCAATTTACAACTCTATCAAACTCTACAGTTTACAGCTCTGAGTAGCTCTACAGTTTCCAGCTCTACAAACTCTATATAGTTCAGCTCAAATACAAACACAGCTCTGAATAGCCCTTCACACTCCATACCATCCCCACCACACTGGGCTTGCTTCCTGGCAGGCCTTTTATCCCCCTGAGGAGGCTGCCAGGTGTCACTCATCACGCCTGAGCCCAGGTGGCTGATTAGGCTTCCTGCAAGGGAGCTTTGCAGAGGCTTTTTCTCCCTCTTAAAGGGGCTGCAGGGCTGGCTCAGGCACTCCTGGCCAGCACCCTGACACAATACACACACACACACACACACACACACACACACACACACACACACACACACACACACACACACACACACACTCAGACACATGCTCCCCCTGAGCGACACTGAGCCCGTCTCAACTAGAACTGAACATGAGACCAAGTGAAAGCACGTGGATTTCCACTTCTTGGTGGCGGGGGGAGGGAGGAGAAGGGGGGAGTTCTTGTCCAGGTTAGCATTTCAGCCTAAGCAATGAAGAAACCTGACTTCAGATCAAGGTGATCCAATAAAGACCAAAATGTGAAAACTGGGGAAGGGGAATGTGAGGGTGCTGTTCCTGGTGGGATCCAACTGTGAGTGTCAGATCAGGACAGATTGCTTCCAAAGGGGCAACTACAGCCCAAAGCTAGAGGTTTTCCACACTAAGGCAAACCAAACCAGCTAAACAGAAAAGACTTTGGTTTCGCCCCACTGGCTAACCACAAGTCACACAAGCAATCCCCTTAGACACTCCAGGTTCCCAGTATCACCACCAGCAGCCATCTGTCCCGGGGATCAATGATTATGAAAACCAATCCCCCAAATAAAGAAAACAGTTCTCCCCAATTCCAAAGAATCAGGCCCCAGACCCAGGTCAATATACAAATCAGATCTTACCCACAAATCACGCTGTTGCCAATCCTTTAGCATCTAAAATCTAAAGGTTTATTGTACAAGGAAAAAGGTCTAGGTGAGGGTTAGGAATGGTTAAAAGAAATCAATTACATGCAGTGATGGCGAATCTCTTGGTTCAGTCTTTCAGTTGTAAAACAAACTGTAGCTTCAAATTAAAGTCTCTGGAGTGCATCCCCTCCAGGGATGGGTCATCAATCCGTTGGCCAGAGCTCCCATGTGTAGCAAAATCCCATCCAGAGGTAGGTGCTAGGCTGAAGCCTGGAGATTGAAGACAAAATGGAGGAAGTTTCTCCCAGGTTTTATTGACTTCCTCTTGTGGGTGAAGACCCCCCTCCTCCTTCTTATGCAGAGTCCAGTTGCAAAATGGAGGTTCATAGCCACATGGTCCAATTACCAGACTCTCCAAGATTCAGTTTCTGACCAGGCAGGTCACAGTCCTGGAGAAGCTCGGGTGTGGACAAAGTTCATTGTGTAGTTAATGGTCCTTTAATGGGCCATCAGGCAGATCAAGCAAAGCTGACGCCCAATACTCTGGAATGCCCCCCCCCCCCCCCCAGCAGAGCACAACATTTGGAAAGACAGACCATCCAGAGCCAATATTCATAACTTCACCTACAAAACTGATACACACATATCAATGGCATATTCATAATCAGCAATCTATAACCTGGTCATAGACACCCATTATGACCCCCTGTACATAAGATTTGGTGCCACTATAGGACTTTGGTTGCACCAATGATCTATAGGATCCCAAATTATTTCAGTAACGTGACAGGGAAGTAAATAGGAAACTCAGGGAGAAGTGATTCACACAGAGGAACATGGGCTGAGTTTTCAGTGAAAGTGACTGAAGCAAAGAGCAAAACTGATTTCAACAGATTTATTTCTGGTAAGGCAGAGAATTGCAGCATATGATCAAAACTCAGGACTGCAGAGGTGAATACATTAATCAAGGCGAGGCGTTCTGGGCCAGATGGCTGAATCCCGTTCCAAAAAGCATTTTATGATGCAGATTTGGTGACACAGAACCATTTTGTGTATTTGTGTTAGTTTTGCTGATTTGTTTAGTTTTAAAAAAGTCTAAAGAAATGAAACATTTTGTTCTGACATTTCTAAAACAAAACATTTATTATTTTTTGGTTCAAAAGGACTTTTCACTTTAAAATTTCCTTTCATTTATTAAAAACAATACAAAATCTTTTAAAATGATCAACATTGAAACAAAACATTTCATATTGAACAAAATGTTTTGTCTGACCCATAACAATTTTTTTTTCCATTTTGTGATTCACCAAAATTTCTGAAAAATTTAATTTGAAATTGGATTTTTTTCCAGATTTGCCAGCTAATAAAAACAAACAAAAACAAAACAGAAACAAAAAAACACAAAACCAACAACAAATAACAAACAAAAACATTATTTACACAATTCTAGCCTCCTTTTCACTCAGACAATGTTTGTGGGGGTGGAGGGTGAGATAAAACGGATAGAAGGAACTAATATAAAGTAGATATAAAACCACCTGGAATTCTTGCATTGCTTTTTGCTAAGGGCTTCACACAAAAGTTGACCTAGGCAAAGTGACCCATTAGTTGTTGTCAATATTCTCCGCTAAGTCCAACAGGTATTGCCAGGAATTCTCTCTCTTGCTCAATCTTTCCCCCGTAGACAGAGGTTATTGTCGTATGGTTTGGTTTGGTTTGGTTTCACTTCAAGCAGCATTTTCATGACTCTCACAATGTGACACTTTACCACTGCACTACTATGTCCTAAATGCTGCTTACTACAAGTCAGTTCACATTTGACTGGCATCCATAAATTCCCCCTGCAGACATAGTGAAACTGTTTTCTCCATTTTCTAAGATCTTTCTGACACCCCTGTGCATTTCCCCGTCTGTACATAATATCTATGAATGCTGTACGTGTAGAAGTGTTGCATGCTAAATGTACAGCTGCTTACCTATATGCTCATCAATTCCTGTATCTCCAAGAACCACAAAAAGATGGTTTCATCCCCTGGCTAAAAGTGCATGATTTCATGTCTGATCCATGCGGAAGTGTATTCCTCCAGCTGATGGGGACCCTGATGTACCTCCTCCATACAACACCTTGTAAAGAAAGACAACAGAGAATTACAACGTGGTTTGTTTTTTATGCAATCTTTCATCTTATCCATTATAAGACACTTCTCTCTCTGCTCTGCCTCTGCAAACACTTGATGGGCCTGGATGCAGCAGCTATCTACAGGAAGGAAAGCCCAGCCTATAGACGGGTGGGAGAATGAAAGACACCAACATTTAAAAGCAGTCAAGATGTAAGTCCCCGCTTTAGCTGTCACCCTGCTAAGGCCTATGGAAATGACTTCATGCCCTGCGTCTTCCACATGGTCGGGGAAGGGTGGGAAGGGAAACAGAGAAAGGGTTGTGTCTCCCAATGACCCATGGGGCAATGCAGTTCCACCCTTCATGCCAGTCATCTGTGCACTGTAGAATAAAAATGAGACAGTGCTTAATTTGAGATGGATTAAGTTGGGCAGAGGGGTTATACTGAGGAGCAATGGAAAGGAAGGGGAAAGAGGGGGGTGTTAGCATAATAACTTTATTACAAATTAACTGTGGGACAAAGGGACACAACATCTGGGAAAGTGAGGCAGTGAAAGAAAAAGTTCCAGTCAAACCAGACAGCAGTGCCCAGGGACTGAGGGCCGGGGAGAAGGAATGTGTAGGAGTCAATGAATCTCTGGAGAGGTTTGAAACTGCCTGGGGTGGTTCCGAAGATGGTGACAGTGAGATGGAATGGGTTGTCATGAGCCTGTTACGGGACTAGGAAGAGCAGCATTACTCCACCACTCCACACGCTCTAAAAGTTGGAGGTTAGGCATTGACAGGCTGTTATGTCTGGAGTCAGGAAGAGAGGAGGGCAGGAATCTGCACAGATAATGTAACATGAAATTCAAAGACTAAAACAAAAAATAATATAGAAATAATAAAACAAAAATTAATAATCTGACAGTGAAAAAGTTCAGAACATTTTTTTCCTGAAATGTCAGAATCCCCACAGAACAGATATTCAGAGTTTAGACCACCTCTACCTATGAACTCCAGGGATAGGAGCTAATGCTATATACTGCTGGCACATTGGGAGCCCCAACTTTCCAAAGATGTATAGAGCATTTTCTGAGCCTTCCGAGTTCACAAGATATCTGATCCTACGTGCACATTATTCAGACAATGTTGTTGTTCTTCAACCTCTTCAATTCTCTTTCTCTTTCTTGACCATTACCTGAAAATCTGTTAGAGTTCCCACCAATCTGTGATCCCTGATGACAGCACACAATGCTAGCTTTAAAATGGTATCAGACTCTGAGTTTCTATGTGACAATTGGTTGCTAAAAGAATAAAGAATTGGCAAAAAAAGAAATTTCAGGAAGAGTTACAACCGCCCAGTGAAGTTAAACGCAAAGCAATATTTTGGGTTAGGAGAAAAATATATAAACCAAAATGCAAAATGAACATTTAAAATGCTAACTACCCCCACCCAAAAATTCTAATAATTGATTTTTAATTTTTTTTTCAAAATCTCTTCATGAAATATTTTCATTTTTTCAATTCAGTTTATATATATATAATTTAAAAGCGGTTTCATATTGGTAAAGGGAAAATCCCACACATTTTTCTCCTTTTCTCCACTGGAAAAGGTGTAGGGAAGGGGGTTAAAAATAGGAGAATGTTTTCCCCATCCATTTAAAAAAAGTGAAATGTTTTTAACATTTTTGAAATGTATTGTTTCAACATTTCTTGTTAAAAATGTCAAACAGTGTTCTAGCATCCACATGACCTCACAGCCCTGTGTAAACAATATGCTTTTGATGTAACCTTCTGCCTTCTAAACGCCACACAAATTAACATAGGGCAATTTTTCCATTAGAAAGTCCATCAAAAACTTCAAAGAGACATATAGACAACAACATTATTTTACCAAAGATTCATCTAAATGTTAATATTCCCTTTTGATCTCTGAATAAATAGTTGTAGTGACAGACAGGAACTTCCCTGATTTTACTGGGAATACCTCACCTGATTCATTATAGGGCTGCGTTGGCCTTTTTCACGGCCACATCACATTGGCAACTCATCATAGCCATCCTGTGATCGACTATATACCCAGGTTTTTCCTCCTCTGTCATTTCCAACTGATAAGTCTGCAGCTTACAATAAAAATTCTTGTTGTAAGTCCCTAAATCCATGACTTTACATTACTAAATTTCATCCCATTTCTATTACTCCAATGTTCAAGGTCATCCAGATACTCTTGTATGATATTTCGGTCCTCCTCCATATTGCCAATACCTCCCAACTTTCTGCCAAATATTATTAGAACACTCCCACTTTTTGTGCCAAGGATGTTAATGAAAATGTTAAATAAGGTTGGTCCCAAGACTGATCCTCAGTAACTCTATCAGTAACTTCCCTCCAACCTCCTTTTTTAATCCTAATATTGAGTTTATCTCATTTTTCCATAAATAATCTGAACAGAAGCTGAATTAGTCATTGAAAAGACAAGCAATTTTTTTTTCTCAACTCAAGGTGTCATCCTCATGTTTAAAAAATGACTTTTATTATAAGACATAGCTCATTAAGCATTATCAATGTTCTGATTAAGCATTGTTTGGGAATATAGATTTATTCTTTATGACAAATGCAACACCAAACTTTTTTTTAAATTGCAAATGATCTATATAAAAATTACTGCTGACACTTCTGTGATTCTGCTTCTGTAATGCTAATTAGCAGAACAGATATTTTTAGTACTTGATGGCATACTTTAAAATGCTCACCCCTAGCTAGCTAGGCAGAAAGCTATTTGCTCTCATAAAACCAGTGCTGTTATTTTATTGCATGGGCAATGGAGCTGCATAGGTCAGGGCTGGGAGCTAGTGCTCAGGGCAGCTGGGTTCTAGCCCTGTCCCAGCACTTTACCTGGTGCGGTGATGTTTTTGTGTGCAGTGATGCTAATGCTATTAGTGTTGCTGTTCTTGGAGGTCTAGTGTCAGCTGCGCTAGCAGACAGGGCAGCCTGTGTCACGTTACTGAAATAATCTGGGATCATATAGATCATTGGTGCAACCAAGGTCCTGTAGTGGCACCAGACCTTGTGTAAAGGGGGACATATGAGGTGTCTAAGACCAGGTTATGGTTGGCTGATTATGATTATGCTATTGGTATGTGTGTATCATTTTTGTAGTTAAAGTTATTAATCTTGGCTATGTAATGCCTGTATCTCAAATTTGTGCTTTGCTTCTGGGTGACACCCCAGACAAGTTGCTGTTAGCTCTGCCTGGCTTGCTTGATGGCCCATTAAGAACCATCAGCTACACAATGGACCCATTAAGGGAAGGCGACACATCCTGTGTCTTAGCAAGGGGGCAGGGATTGCCCATGTGACTCAAAACTCCATTTTGTTGTAAGTTTCCACAGAAAAGGACAAAGGGGATTCCTGCACCTGGAAAAAACTATAAAAAGCTGCTCCAGCTCCTCCATTTTGTCTTCAGTCTTCAGTCGTCATTCTTATTCTGGAGGAACTTTTGCTACACAAGGAAGCTTTCAACAAAGGACTGATGACCCATCCCTGCTGTGGATATTTATACTCCAGAGACTTGATTTGAACCTGCAGTTTATTATACCACTGATGCAAACCTGAACCAAGAACTTTGCCATCACTGCATGTAATTGATTTATTTAAACCATTTCCAACCCTCACCTATCTCTTTTTCCTTTTATAAATAAACCTTTAGATTTTAGATTCTAAAGGATTGGCAACAGTGTGATTTGTGGGAAGATCTGATTTGTATATTGACCTGGATCTGGGGGCCTGATTCTTTGGAATTGGGGAGAACCATTTTCTTTATTTGGGGGATTGGTTTTCATAACCATTGGTCTCCAGGACAGGTGGCTGCTGGTGGGGATACTGGGAACCTGGAGTGTCTAAGGGAATTGCTTGTGTGACTTGTGGTCAGCCAGGGGGGTGAAACCAAAGTATTTTTGGTGTGGCTGGTTTGGTGCCTTAGAGGTGGAGAAACCCCAGCCTAGGGCTGTAGCTCCCCTGTTAGAATCAATTTGTCCTGACTGGGCACTTTCAGCTGGTTCCCACTAGGAACAGCCCTGTCACAGCCTGTTATTTCAGCAGACCTCAATGTTAGTCATAAGGAAGACCACAGGCTCGGTTTGGTGGCAAAGGCACCAGCAAAATCTGGTACCAGTACACTGTAGGAGCTAGAGGTACATCAATGCACATACACCTAGGACAATGGTGCCAGCTCACTCAGCACACCAAGGTCCTGTCTCCATGACCAGCACACAGAGACCCCTCCTAGGACTTTCTCCTTTTATACGATGGTACAAGGAGTTACATATCACACGCCAGACGTGGTTAGTTACCACCCTCATCCTGGTACCTGCTACCTCAAACAAAACATCCTCATCTGTTATCCTATCATCCCCTCCTTATCTTACGAGGGGCCCATGTGTTCCTGTGTTATCTCTTAGGAACCCATTTATACAGATACTTGAGAGATCGATGTATTCTTGTACCATCCTCTCCAGTCAGCAATGTACTTACTTGGTTAGCCGACATCTTGTGTGTTACTATTCTGCTAAGGCCAGGCCTACTCTTAACAGCCTTTGGTTTACATTCTTCATTATGCCTAGAGCTCCATCAAGGCCTACCTGGCAGACTTCCCCTCTCTGTGCCTCTGTTTCCCCTCTAACCCTGTGCCTGTGTTGTTGATTTCGGTATCAGCTTTTCCGGACAGGGACGATGTCTTGTTTTGTGTCTCTATAGCCCCTGGCATTAGAGGGGCTTGATCTCATTTAGACAAATCATACCTGAGATGCTGAACAGGGCACGTCCCTCATGTTATTGCAGCTTAACCTAGACAGAAAGAAACACAGAACTGAAGAACAAATGGGCTGTGGTGAGCTCGCTGCCTGCTCATTCCGATTGGAAATGGGGGACACTCCCGCTGTACTCGGCCGAGTACGAGAGCTGCTGGCGCTGGCGCAGGGGGGAAGAAAGAGGAGAGTATGTACGGGGAGATCAGGTCTTTTTTTCTAGGCTCCGATCCAATGTCAAAGTGGAAGGGAGGTTTCTAAGGCCAGGCTGGACTAGATGACCTCCTGAGGTCTCTCCCAGCCCTAATCTTTTATGTTGCTATGATTCTATGCCAGCTAGTCTCAATTGTAATTCTACATTAAGATAAGACTCTGGGATTTAGCCACTGGCCCACATGGGCATAAGGGTCCTGGGCAACCCAGCTCATTGGGGGAGCATGAAAACAGACACACACACACACACACACACACAACTCCCTCCCCCCCCCTCCACATTCAGGCAGCTCTCGGGGCAGGTGCCACAAGCTCCATTCCTTCCTGATGCCCCTTCACCTTCCGCAGATGATTTGTACCTCAGGGGACTCGAAGAAGGATCAGGCTGCTTGAATCCTCCTTCTTTCTGCCTTGAACTCAGAAAGGGAAGGTGCCCCCTGGCTCTAGAGTCTCCCGTGGTTCAGAGGATGGGGCGAGAGTCTGCTCTGGTGTGAGACTCCCCTCCCCAGAGAACCAGGGACTGTCCAGTTTTTCAATGCCCACCAGTGCCCCATGAGATTAACCCTTTCCGCCAGGAACAGATCAAGTCTCTGTGTCCTACAACGCTGCTACTCCACAGCTAGGTGCCAGACTCAGTGAACTCAATCAAATGCTCCTGTCGGACATGTGCATGCGTGTGATCCTCCCTTCCAGGATGTATTGCCCGTGCTACCAATGCACATAGATCAGTACATTGCTGTACACATGGGTTGGGTGCAGGTGGGATGCATGTATCTGTGTGGACGTTTATGAAACCCCCCCCCCCCCCCAGCTGCCAAGCAGAGACAATGCTTTTGCCAAAGAATGCCCAGCGCCGATATCCGATTGGTTGGGCGGGTTGTAAAAAGCCATAACTGTGCTGACAGAAAGTCTGACAATTTCTCTTTTCTTATGTTCTCCTGGATTATTCCTGTCTATGATTTTTTGTGTCCCTATAGGTTATTGTTGGTTATATTAGACTCCGCAGCAATTTCCTCTTTATTATGGAGTCTGTTTTCTGAAGCTGTGGCTCCCATTACAGATCAATCCCTTTGTCTGGTGGTATTGTTAGGACAAACTCAGTTTCCCTCGCTCCTTCTCACCATGTATTCTTCCTCACCAGCAATCACATAGTTAATCGTTCTATAGCAAAGTCGTTACCTACATATAATGCAATCTGGAGATAGAACACATTAGCTCATCTAGTGAAGCCTACAGTATTATTAGCTGTTCTCGTATCTTCCCACTTGGAGTTTACTGAGTGTTGTCTAGAAGTGATTCCTTCACCACCTGGAAGTCTCCATCTCTTTGTGAGAGAGGCTTGTGCCAAGGTGACAGACCCACAAGGACACTTGAGCAGTGTTTGCATACCAGTGAGGAGTGGGGCAGGGGATCTGGCAGTCCTGGGGCAGCCAAAGGTCAGTTTGGTCTTTGCACAACCCCAAGCAGCTCCAGGGCTGCTCTAACTAATTCCCATTTGTCTCTGCCCCACCCACCCTGCCCACCGCCCAGCACTAAAACACTGGGTTATTTGAACAGCCTTATAAAAGGCCAAATAAGTTCCAGGTTTGATTGTATGCCAGGCAGCTGTTGCTGTCCACAGATTCATAGACTCATAGACTTTAAGGTCAGAAAGGACCATTATGATCATTTAGTCGGACCTCCTGCACAATGCACGGCACAGAATCTCACCCACCCACCCCTGTACTAAACCCCTGGCCTATGTCTGAGCTACTGAAGTCCTCAAATCATGGTTTAAAGACTCCAAGGTGCAGAGAATCCTCCAGCCAGTGACCTGTGTCCCATGTTGCAGAGGAAGGTGAACCCTCCCCCAGGGCCTCTGCCGATCTGCCCTGGAGGAAAATTCCTTCCCGACCCCAAATAAGGCGATCAGCTGAACCCTGAGCATGTGGGCAAGACTCACCAGCCAGACCCCCCCGGAAAGAATTCTCTGTAGTAACTCAGATCCCATCCAACATCCCATCACAGGTCATTGAGCATATATACTGCTAATAGTCAAAGATCAATTAATTGTGAAAATTAGGCTATCCCATCATACCATCCCCTCCGTAAACTCATCAAGCTTAGTCTTGAAGCCCGGTAGGTCTTTTGCCCCCACTGCTCCCCTGTACCAGAATTTCACTCCTCTGAGGGTTAGAAACCTTCGTCTAATTTCCAGCCTAAACTTCCTGCTGGCCAGTTTATAGTAATTTGTTCTTGTGTCCACATTGGTACTGAGTTTAAATAACTCCTCTCCCTCCCTGGTCTTTATCCCTGTGATGTATTTATAGAGAGCAATCATATCTCCCCTCAGCCTTCTTCTGGTCAGGCTAAACAAGCCCAGCTCTTTCAGTCTCCTTTCATAAGACAGGTTTTCCTTTCTGGCCTGAACATGTGAATTGTTTTAGTCCAGCAGGAGAAAGAGACTAAACCAGACCAGACAAAAATTGCCATTGGACCCCTTTATGGAACAGCTGAAGAAATGGGAACTTTCTCCTCTCCAGCCCGTGAGAGTAGGGTGAGGCTGCAGAACTGGGAGCACACCAGGGTGCTAATGTAGATGTCCTAGGTAAATGCTGAGGTCCCCATTGACCCCGGGCCATTGTCTTCATAGCTCCACCCTGCTCGTTTTCTGACAGGATGAAGAGAAGGCGACTCTTGAAACCCAGCACATGTTATTTCTGGTTTTCTCCACTAACAGTCTGTTGACTGCCTGGGTGTGTTACCCACATAGAGAATGTATCATTTCTGAATTCTTCTTAAGGAGGATGTGTCCCTTTCTATGCCTGCGGACCTGTCATGCACAAGTAACTGCACTGGCAGTACTTATTGGACAAAAGAGGAGCACAGCAAACTCTAACCACTTTGCACTAAGGATGTACTCAGCCATTTCTGCTGTATGCAGAACAACGTGTTGTGCACCGGTTGCTGAATACTGGACCAGCGTCAATAAATAGAAAATGAGCTTAGTGTTTTGCTGATGTTCTTTCACGGAGAAAGCACTGATGGTTTTTACAGGTGGAATAAAATGTGTGCAGCAATGCACCTGTTACTCCAGCAAATTATGGATTTTTCCCCTTTCTTGGTGTTTGCTGGCTGGATCCCAACGTGCTGGTTTTATTCACTGTCTCCTGAGACCATTCAAAGGCAGGGCCCCAGGACAGGAACGCAACAAAAATATGACAATGATTTATACAATTTCTAGACTATGTGGCACTGAGTCTGCATCTAGTTTATATAAAATAAAATATTTAATATGCACACACACAGCAACACTATTAGGGCAGCATTATGGCATGGTCCTTCTCTTCAGTGAGCTGTGCACAAGCAAATACGTTCACTAGGAGACCCTGGGTGAAATTCCTCTTTGTGCAGAGGACCAGCCCAGGGCCTTTGAACCACCAACATGCCACTATTTGTGGGAGGAAAGGGGGCATTTCCCCCAGTATGCACACCCTGTACTAGACACTGCTGCCCTTTAAATGGCAAAGTCGAAATGTATGGACTATTTATACTAAATGAGTGATATGCTTTATACTTACAACTGTCATACACTCATAAAGAGCACGTAAAGATACATATGGTTTAATTAGTAAAGAACAGAACTAAACGTGTCCTTCTTTCTCTTATAGTAGATCTCATTTCCTAGCATATCTATTTTGGTGAGAAATTGTATTTAATTCACATTTTATGGTTTCTCTGCTGCTCACTATGGGTTAAATTCCTGCTTTAGCTGGGTCAATTGGATTTTGTCACTTCAGTGAAGCCATGTATAGCCAGGGCATAAAAGATACAAGATTCCTCCCGGGGCAGGGTGACTGGCTGAGAATTATCATTCCACAGCACTAGCATGCAGATGCTAAGATATTCCTAACACCTTTTTGCATGTTCTAGCTGAAAAGTGGCTTCGTTGCACTAATTATATTTTGCAATCAGATACAAAATCTATGTTTGGAGAAGGTAAAGATTGAGATATATTCTCATTCATATAATTACCCCAGATTTAAAAAACATTTCCAATGTCAGTTTGGCTCCTAACGACATTATAAATGAAGATGAATTTTCTTCTTCAGTGATAGAAACCCCCTCCCGGCAACAGCCGTGCTTTGAGGTTTTGCAACGAAGAACCAAAGAAGCTCATGCAATTGTACCACAATAGGTAAGATTGTCTCAATATTGGCATCATCAACCCTTTAAGACTTCAAAGTGCACGGTGGAATGGGGGGGTATGAGCTGGTATTTGTTATAAATGTATTTGTTTGACCTATCTAAGAGATAGCGGAGAGAGAGAGAGAGTACATCCCCTATAGCAACAGTCTGATCAGTGGACAGAGTACAGGACACCAGGATCCTATTTTTCCTGATGTTATGCTAACGTCCCCACCCCCAGCACCTTGTAATAGAGACCTCGTTCTGATTTTTTTATATAGTGGGGAGGGGTGAACTTGCTTTACTCATTGGCTTTAATGACTCTAGAACTATGGAGCTGGTCCTTCAGGGCAACTCTGCATTACCCTGACCACTGTTCCCTCTGAGCTGTGCGTGTGTGCACGCACACAGATTCTAAACCCCGCGGACAGGGCGAAACACTGCGCGCACAAACATTTGCACAGAAGAATCGTTTTGCTCACACGGCCTGTCAAAAATTGAAGGGAACATTGGCCCTGACAGACCATGGATGCTCTAAAGCCAGAGGCTTTGGCCAGTGGAGGATTCTCAACCTGTAGGGAAGCCCTTTGGGAGTGTACAGCCATTGGGGGGTATCAGAGTTTGCCTCCCCACTCTGAACTCTAGGGTAAAGATGTGGGGACCCGCATGAAAAAAGAAATAACCCCCCAAGCTTATTTTACCAGCTTAGGTTAAAACTTTTCCCCAGAACACAAACTTTCCCTATGTCTGGGCTTGGAAAATGCTGCCACCACCAATTTAAGCCCCCCAAACCATGGGTTAGGGTAAATTGGAACCCCTCCTTCAATCAACCCCAAATCTCCTCCCTTTACCTGGGAGAGATTTGAGAAACAAAGACCAAAACCCTCACTTTCTGTGAGACGTGCCCGATCCGAACCAGGATCAATCCAATGGAAACAACCAGTCAGAGTCTTAAAAGAAAGATTTTAATAAAAGAAAAAAAAGAAGCATAACTCCCTTGTACAGAAATTAATAGACAAACAACCCATTAGCATCACACAGTATAACTGACCCCTCCCTGGGAATTCTTCCCCTGCCAAAGCTTAACAGTAAAAGAACACCGTGGATCAATTATCAAGTGAGACAGTTCAGCTAAAGTATGGTGTAAAAGATACAAGATTAACTTACCACTGGACTTGACTTATTAGAAGATTATAGAAAGGTAGGAAGAGACATAGATGTGATTCGTCCCATAGCCGGGCGAACAGCAGGAGAGCCAGCGAGAGAGAGAGACGAGCTGGGCGAAACCGAAACTAAAAACTCTCTTTTTGTCTCCAAGGTTGATCAGCAGCTCTAGTAGGTCATTCCCTCTCAGGTTACTTTCAGTTTAACCCTTTACAGGTAAAACAGTAATTCTAAGCTACTTTATACTTATTACAGGGGGCCTGACCCAAAAGGGAGATGCAGGTGGGGTGACCAGGTGTCTCGATTCTATAAGGACAGTCCTGATATTTGGGGATTTTTTTCATACGGGCTCCTATTACCCCCCCACCACACTTGCTCTCTGGTCACCTTAGTTTCAGGGGGTTAAGGTCACTTTGGGGTGGTTCATGGTATCAGCACCCGTACATCTGCGCTGCCTTCACAGCTGGGCGGCTGGCGAGTGGCAGCTGTTTGCCAGGTGACCAGCTCTGAAGGCAGAGCCCCTGCCAGCAGCAGCACAGAGGGAAGGGTGGCAGCACCGCAACCACCCCCCCCGATAAACTTGTGACCCTTCCCCCCCACAACTCCCTTACGGGTCAGGACCCCGATAACTATAACACACTGAAATGTCAGATTTAAATAGCTGAAATAATGAAATTTATGATCTTTTAAATCCTAGGACCATTAAATTGACCAAAACAGACCCTGAATTTGGTAGGACCAAAGTAATAGTTCAGAGCGGGACTCTGTTCCCCAAGTGACGGAATGGCGTTAAGAGCAATAGGCCTGTTTGCCCTGCCTGGGGCTTCCCCCAAGACCCACTTAAACGCTCTTCCAGGTGTGGATCCCGGGGGGGTGGTCGGGACCGGTTGAGTTCAGGCTTTCCAGTGAAAACCCCCAATGTTAGGGGCTCTTCATTGATCAGCTGTTGGAAATCTCAACTGAGTAAACCATGGCGTAAAAGATACAAGATTCCAGAGAAACAGGGCGAATGGCGGCAGATTATCACTTCCCGGCACTGCCAGGCAGGCGCTAAGATATTCCTCACGCCTTTTTACACATTCTAACTGGAAAGTGGCTTAGTTGCACTAATTACATTTTGCAAATAATTAAGTCATTTGAATTTTGAAAAGCTAAGGTACTAAGCAGTGAAATACAGCCCTATTTCCCATGGTGCATTTCCTTTGCTGTCTGCACTGGGGTGGAAGTAGGAGAGACATTACTGAGGTATGAGTGGGTCAAGGGCAGAGGAGATGCCTCTCACCATTAAACAGGAATCTGATTTTTTTTTTTGTCCTTTGGAAAGGGTAGATGAATATGTGTTGTTTCTTAAACGTTAGCATACTGTCAGCCTCAGTGCAAATTAATACAAAACACATACAAAACCCCAGAGACATTCATATTGAAGTTGCTTATTCACTGTTTGAAAAACGCTAGAGCTCCTTTATTGAGATGGTGGAGAAGCTACCGCATGGGACCTTGTCGTGAATAGATGGAAGGGATTGAACACTGCCTCTGTGGTTCCCGGGGGAAGGAAGATATCCAGGGGTGTTCCATTGTCATTGTACAATAGACACCTCCCACCCATTGATAGAACAGTCCCCCAAACCCCCCACGGACGTGTTAAGCACTCTAAAGAATCCCTAAGGAAGTCACCCATTTGAGTGTGTTTCACATGAAGTCCGTGTCCATAGGACAATAATATCAGTTATACCTTTGTCAAAGACCTCAGGTACAATCTTTTAAGGTGGGGAAGTTGATACAATTTATGCCTTTTAAACACATTTGCTATCCTCATGGTGCTGAGCCACAGAACAAGGAATTGAGGATTTTGTCAGACAACTTCTATGGTAACCGCTTGATAAAGGCAATCTGTACACAGCGTCTATTCTCTCCATCAATGATGATGTGCACTTGGCATCAAATTCACCCGGTGCTGAAAACCAGGAGGCCCCTGCACCACTCATGTCTTATGTAAGCGCTACGGGTGAATTTCCTCCTAAGAACTTCTCTGCATGGCAGATTTCTACCGATAGAGCCACAGTGTGAATTTAAACCACTCTAATTGCAATGGTATAGCCCTCACATGGGCACCCTTAGTCCGGAATAAGAGAGGGGTGTTCTTTTTGGTTTATCTTATGAACTTTGGAGGGAATTTAAACTAAACTAAAAAAAGCTCATTTTATTCCGCATTCAGAGCATGTACGTGTAGGGTGATCGTATGGACCGTTCTGGCCAGGACAGTCCCCTTTTGAAGCTCTGTACCAGCCGTCCCGACTTTTTTTGGCAAATTGGATTTGTCCCATTTCCTCTTGCCAGCTAATCATCACATGGCAAGAGAAAACTGGACAAATGCTCAGTTTTTCCAAAGACATGGTGGGCAACCCCTAGCGGGGTGTGGAGGAACATGAGAGGGGAGGGCGAGTGGCAATGACAGCCCCCCCACACAGGTGGGCAGCAGTGGGGGCTCAGGCCAGCCTTGTGCATGGGGAACAGAAGAGGGTCTCAGGCTGGGCAGGTGGCTGGGGAACTTGGGCCGGCCCTGCATGTTGGGGGGAGAGGGAGGCCTTGGACCAGCCTCTTGGGGTGTCCCATTTTCCTGTCCACGTGGGGTGTTCTAGCAGGATAACTAGAGTGGTCTCACTGTGCCCGGTGTAAACAGTAACACTTTCCTGTGAGGACAAGCCCTTAGCGAGCAAACAGTGAACAGCTTGCATTGGCCAATGTGCTATTGTTTGGCCAAAGTTATGGGGCCAGAAGCAACCAGGCTCCAGGCCTGGCTGGTGACATTCATCCAGGGGTGACAGGTCATCGCAGTGTAATCAGCTATAACATCCTTTAAGGCCTACGTTAAGGCCAAAAATCTCCAGGATGAAATTCACTAGTATGCAGGGAGGGCCATGCCAAAAACAGGCCGGCCCCAGGCACTAAATGTTCCCTTGGCCTTGTTCTGGCCCCCTGCACAGGAGTGACTTTCACCCCAACTGAATAATAAGTTACCACCGGACAGGCTAACACCTGTGCATTACCAAAGAGAGGTTTTCCTTCCTCCAGGGCTGCCTGGACCTCCTAAAATGCTCATCACTTGTACTCCTAGACCCACCGTGTATGGCCTACCCTTGTTAGAGCCTGTCATAGGTCCTAGTGAGCGCCCCCTCCTGGCCACCACTGGGAAGGCTGCAAGGGGAATCCAAGCGCCTGGGCTCTGGCTCCCCCAGGGAGCAGTTCTGAGTCCCCCTCTGGCCTGCTTCCTGCACTGACTCTCAGACTGGAAATGGAGTTCCTCTGTCCACCTGCCTAGGCCCCAGGACTGGCGCTGACCCCCAAGGTAGCCAAGTTATGTCAGCACAACCCCTCCCAGAACTCCACCCAGGGGTGCCACACTTCTGGTGACAGTCCGGCACTCCTGGGGGGGGGGAGGGGCAGCAGTTGTGTAGCGGTTAACATGCAGAGAGACACTTGGCTTAGAGTCTAACGAGGAATCGCTCTTGTACTTTGTCATGCAAAGCGCAGGCAAGTACAGATCGCACAGAACAGTAAACACTACACACATGGCCCTGCCTCAGTTTCCTCACCATGCCAGGACATTCTTGAGCTGGGGTTCAAGTTCTTTGGATTGTCCAGAGTCCTCGGGGCCATCTGGGCTCAGGAATGTGAGCAGGGCTTCCCTGGGCCCGTGACGCCACAGCATGCTGAGTGGCTTCTCCCTCCTGGAGCCCCTCACCCACCTTCTCTGGCCTTGCTCTTTCCTGCCCCAGGATTTCCTTCTTCCTCGGACTAAAGATGAAGCTCATCCATTGTTCCCTGGTACTTGCATCGGAATAGGGTCATAAGTTGTAAGCGCCTTCTCCTGTACCTGGCTGGGGTGTATCTGCCATGGGACCTGTCAGCAAGGGGGGATCCACAAACACCCGGGGACAGATGATACAGCCGATTCTTCATAATACAATTTCCCCGTTCCAGTCAGGATTCATAAGCTCTACAGATCTAACCGCAATTCATGGCAGAGCCTCATGGAAACTCTGCCCACTGTATGACACTGTTGCTGCATGGCTAGAAATAACATTTCTCTAAAATGTCCAGTGACAATAGCACCACGTATATATACATCTTGTGCTGCAAAGAGTAACGGCATTTGCTTCACAAGCGCGGTCTCCCTGATGTTGTGGCACATCCGTGGCCTGTGTTCTGCTCTGAGGGCAAAAGTACCCGATTACAGGCGGTGGGGTTTCAGTGTTTTCCCTGCTTTGTTATCTGGGAAGAGTGCTGCTTGATCCATGCTCGCTTCTGATGCCTTGAGAGAGTGGAATTGAAGTCGGATGCGGTCTGCACTACCATGGACCGTTCGATCAGTGTCTGGCTGCCCCAGTGGCCATGTGGAACAAGATCCAAACTCCATATTGTCTCAAGTCATGGCTTTAAGCTTCATTTATCCACCTGATTCTAGCATCCAAGAATATATCTTTGTGATGAAATAGGAGTACTACTGTAAGGAGCCTCCTTGTGCCACAAGTCAGATGTGTGGCCTTCTCTGGGCCACATGGAGCTCTTGTCTGTGTCTTTCATCCCTTTTCTATAACACAGTTTTTATAACGATGGGTGGGAAGTTGCTGTCCGCTGAGATTAGACTCTGGCTATTGGAAAATAGAGTCAGCATGTCACAATCAGGACCACAAATAACAATCCCACCACTCTGCCTCTTTCTGAGCTGTAACACTCCACAATCCGTTAGCTCCTGGGCTACACCTGGGAACCAGAGCTGACAACAAACTCATTTAAACAATTACCACCTTCTTAGAATCATAGAATCTCAGGGTTGGAAGGAACCTCAGGAGGTATCTAGTCCAACCCCCTGCTAAAAGCAGGACCAATCCCCGACTAAATCATCCCAGCCAGGGCTTCGTGAAGCCAGGCCTTAAAAACCTCTAGGGAAGGTGATTCTACCACCTCCCTAGGGAACCCATTCCAATGCTTCACCACCCTCCAAGTGAAAAAGGTTTTTCCTAATATCCAATCTAAACCTCCCCCACTGCAACTTGAGACCATTACTCCTTGTTCTGTCATCTGCCACCACTGAGAACAGTCTAGATCCATCCTCTTTAGAACCCCCTTTCAGGTAGTTGAAAGCGGCTATCAAATCCCCCCTCTTCTGTGTGTGAAGACCGGAGAACGCTTTGGAAATCCTTTCATAGGCACTTCCAAAGTGCCTAACACCCAGCCCACCTTCCCATTGGACAGGGGCACTTCTTGTTCTTTCTGGAGATCCATTCTGAATTGTTTGCATCATGGAGCACCGGAACCAAGAGCCCCAGCATAGCAATACCACACACCAATCTGTTATTTACTTTACTATCTCCAGACTTCATCTAAGGTCTAAAGCTGCATGGACCACAACACCAGCACCAGGGGCCACTGGATCAAAGTCATCTCTTGGTCCAACTCCACTGATTTCAGCAGCAGGGTTACAGAAGGGATGAACGGTGTCCCTCATCTTTGCACACTCACTCTTGGGACAGAGAGCACCACAGCTGCTGAAGTTAGCGCAACTCGGAGTGAGGATTCCACGGCCCACCGCTGCAAACCAGCACTTTCCCAGGCCATTTGCACAGGCTCTTCCCTCGGGATGAAGGCCAAGGACAGGATTCAGCTCCAAGAGAAGATGTTAATTGCTGACAATATTACCCCACCCCTGACCAGAGCTACGCAAGTCGTTTAGTGAAGGAGGTTCAATGAATTCTTCTAATGAAGATGGCTCCAAACTTATGTGCCAATTAATGATTCAGATGTGGTCAAACATACAATATAATTGTAGGACAACTGCGTTGCTATGAGACACCCACCAGTAGAGTGTGGCTGGGGTGAGGTTTTTGCCGAAGGGCTGATTGAAGAGGAATGTTGCAGTAACAATGAGTAGAAAGAGTCTGTGACAGGGAACATGTCCATCTTATCTCGGCTGCTAGAGGGATTTTTGAACATGTCCCATGTGGTCCTGTTAAATGGTGCATTCTTTGATGCGGGTAGGTTCACTTTTGTGTGTTACCTATAGTAGCCTACCGGAGAGTCTCAATTTCCTGGACTTCATCTTAATTTACCATAAGAAATTAGGGCTCAGATGCAGATGATTGAAATGGAGCAACACTGATTTACACCAGTGGATCACCTTTGTATACTCACGTACAGGAGTGGGGGTGTGCGCTTTGGGGAGAGAGACAAGTCAGGGCACCATACTCTAACCCTCTAACTTTGGTGGTAGTGGTTGTGGGGATTTGTAACGTAGTAACCAAATAGTCCATTTGTTTGAAATAGAGACTTGCTACTGGTTTAACATTCTAGAAATGACGTCAAGTTCAGAAAAATTAATTCCAGCAATTTGAATGGGCTGAGTTTTTAATACCCAGAATTGTTTCCTGAGGTTTGAGTCATCCCTCATTTTACTTCAGTGGGGTGTTCACCACTGATAAACGGGGAAAGGAAAAGATTTACATTGGCAAAGTTACCCTAGGAGAGTCGTTTAAATATTGAAGAGATTTCCTAGAAAGCTTTGAAATTAAACCTATTTGTCATCATGGAAACAAGTAAAAAGCCAGGAAAAAAGTTGGAGTCATTTGATTAGTCACAACATTTCCGATTACATAGAATCATAGAACCACAGGGTGAGAAGGGACCACACAGGTCGTCTAATCTAACCCCTTGCCAAGATGCAGGATTTGTTGGGTCTAAACCAGTGGTTCTCAGACTGTGGATCGGCAGCCCAAAATGGGTCACAACTCTGTTTTAACAGGATCGCCAGGGCTGGTGTTAGACTTGCTGAGGTCTGGGGTTGAAGCCTGAGCCAGAGGGCTTCAGGCCTGGACAGTGAGGCTCAGGCTTCAGCTTCAGCCCTAGGGGGCAGGACTCAGCTTACAGCCCCCTCGCCCGGGGTGAATCCCCCGGGCTTTGGCTTGGGTGGGCTCAGACTTTGGTTCCCCTCCTGGGGTCGTGTAATAGTGTTTGTTGTCAGAAGGGGATCACGGTGCAATGAAGTTTGAGAACCCCTGGTCTAAACCATCCAGGACAGGTGGCTCTCCAGCCTCCTTTGGAAAACCTTCAGTGAAGGAGCTTCCACAAACTTCTGAGGCAGGCTGTCCCACAGTTCTTACAGTTAGGATGTTTCTCCTAAGATTTAATCTAAATCTGATCTGCTGTGGTTTGAATCCTTTGACTTTTGTCCTGCCCTTTGTGGCAAAAAATATTTTTTTACTCTATTTTATGGCGGCCTTTCAAGTATTCAATGGCTGCTATCACATCCCCCTTAATCTCCTCTTTTCCAAACGAAACATACCCACTTCCTTCAGCCTCTGCTTATATGGTTTGATCATCTTTGTCACTTAGCTCTGGATCTTTCCAGTTTCTCTATATCCTTTCTATGCATTGGTACCAAAATTGGACACAGTACTGCAGATGAGGTCTAACCAGCACCAAGCAGGGGGATACTATCTAGTGGAGTTCACAGGGGTCAGTCCTGGGTCTGGAACTATTCAGTATTATCATTAATGACCTGGAGGATGGAGTGTAGAGAACACTTATCAAATTTCTAAATGACACCAAGCTGGGAGAGGTTGCAAGCACTTGGAGGATCACAACCTCAACCTGAATCAACAATGCGATTCTGTTGCAAAAAAAGCAAATGCAACTTTCCTGAACAAGTTATATCCTTCTATACCAATACTCCAGTCATGAGATTTATCCCACCAAGTCTCTGTGGTTCCAATTAAGTGATATTATACCATGATTGAACAGGAGAGGGAATAAAAAAGAAGCAAATTTTGCAAATATGAGGCAAATTAATTAGCCAAACATAATATCAAAAGTTTATCAATTGTATTGAACTTCCATCCTATATAAATATTGTATATACCCTGAAGATTACCACCATTTTGAATACAATCAAGGCCATTAATTGTTGAGTTCGCCAATAGCATACATGAAGAGTATTTTAATAGCTGCTAATTTAACACAGCACAATAGATTTGATAGGAGAGTGATTGAAGAATAAATTCTTATTGATATTAAAACAAAGGAATTGAGAGTCCTTTTTGCAATGATTATAATCAAAGTCTCAGAGGTTTATGGTTTTGTGTTGTATTGCTCTTTAGTTACATTTTGTCTTGAAAAACTGTTTTTTCCCCCTGGGTAAATATGTGAAAATGTCCAGCTTGTCACATTTTTCCCCCTAAAGAGAGGCATTTGTTTATGAAAGTTCACAAAAAATATTTATTTGTAAAATATATTAAGAAAAACTGAAAATTTCCTCAACTATTTGTGATGCAAAAGACTCCCAAATGTGTCTACAGAATTGCCAGTGCAACCTCTTGGGTGCAACATTCTTGTGTTTCTGCACCTGGTCTTCAGTCATTTGAATCCACTTTCATGGATGCCCATTGTGACACCGGAAGCGATACAATCACTCATTCCCCCAGGGAATGGAAGAAAGAGTTTGTGCCCCTTTCCTGAGGGAATGGTTGGTAGGGGAACCAGGGCTCTCCCTCTCCACCAGTCCCTAGCCCAGGACTCTCTGAGAGCCGGCAATAACAACCACCCAGAGCACTCCAGGTCTGCCTCATTGGGCCTCTTGCTCCCACTTACTTTCCCAGTCCAGGGTGTCACCAAGAGCAAAAGATCCACCAGGCATTAGAGCGAAGGATTCCCTGGTCAGAGGGAAAGACTAGTCCCTCCTCTGGGTCCTGGGGTAGCTGCTGCTGGCTGACCTGTTCCCTGCAGCTGTGTCCTGACTCAGGAGCTCCCAAAACAGGTCTCCTGCTCCTCTTCTGAGCCACCTGGCTCTCTTTGGACTCATCCTTCTGCTCTTCAGGGGGAACCCCTGGGCCCGGAATGACTTCTTAACCCCTTCAGTCCCAGTGTGGGGCTTATCCACCCTACACAGTCTCATGCCTCTGAGTTTCTGTGACAATTGCAACTTTTCCAACCCAAAAGGTGGAGTTTGACACCCACAAACAGGGAAGCCTGCCGAGGTTACATCTCTAGAGGCCCCCTACAAATCTGACCCGGGAGAGGTCTCCTGTTATGGGATCTCTCTGTGCTTCTCTCTGCCGCCCCCGCTGTCCATAGCTAATGGGATTCTCTGTTCCCACCGTCCCAGCAGAATATGACTCTACCGGGATGAGAGGCAGGAAGCCGACCTACAGGCTGAGTCCTCAGGCTCTGCGTCAGTGGATGTGGGCGGACGACGTCCACCATGCATGGCGGGAGCTGTGGTCACTAGATCGGCCTGTGCGGCGAGCTCAGTTCAGTGTCCAGATACTCAGAGACAGCCCCAGCAGAGCACTAGGGGTGTCAGGTCCATCTGCAAAGGGGGGGCCCTGCACAGCAGAGAGAACTTCCCCCACCCCTGGGACATTTTATCTGCAGCTCACATAGGGCTTGATCCTGCACCGGGCTGAGCATCCTCGGCTGCTTTTGACACTGGAGGGCCTTTTCCCCCCTGACAAGCCATATAACCAACGGAACAGCCAGGGAGAAGCAATTCCAACATCTGTACACACTCTCCTTTGTTCAGCGTTCATTTCAGGGCCTGGTGTGAAAGCTGCCTTGCCCAAATTAGACCTCTTTGGATGTCTCATAGATCAGAAGCTGACACAAGTCTTGTTTCCACCCTGTCTGGGACAGCACTCCCAACCACACTGCCAATTTCCACCCTGCTTAGGTGAGCGGCTGCTGTTCATTCCCTGTTTTGATTTGGTCTGACTGGCTGCAGGCTGGCTGGGCCAGCAGGCTGTTTTCACAGACAAAAAGAACCCAGTAATCATTTAAACAGCTAAATATGGTAAAGGTAGGAGTTTAAAAGTCTGATACAAAAGCCATTGAAGTCAAAGGAAAGCCTTATTTTTACTTCAGTGGCTTTGTCCTTCCCCTTATGCCTGCCCAATGAGAACTTGCTTCCTCCTAACTAAGCACTGGAGATTTTATCTTCTTTTAAAGTGATTGTTGACATTGGTGAGTCATAGAAACATGGGAATGACCAGATTGGATCAAATCCGAGTTCCATCGACTCCAGTATCCTGTTTTTGAGAATAGCGAATATCAGCTGTTCTAGTAATGAGTTATCCAAGCATCACTTCTGTTCTTTAAGAGGGGGTGACCCACACATAGTGAAATACAGTGAACTTTGTCCTGGTCTTGGATTCTATAGTACACAGTGAGGAAGTATTTGTGGGATTAGGGGAACGTTCTCTTTAAATTTAGCCAAAACCTATGAGCGTTGTGAGAATTGTCATCCCCCAAAGTCACCCTTCCTCTCAATGCTGTGGAAATACTATTATCTGTTAGTGGTGCAGGACCCAAGCTACTTCTGTCTGATAGTACAGATTTGACTAATTGAAAAGGACTTCAGTGCCGATGCTGTCACTTTAATAACGCTGCCCTTATCAACCCATAAGCCACGTGATTTCTCTACTCCCCGCAGCGAACCTTTCTGCAGCTCCATGAGCTTTGTGACATGTCATGATTAGCCTTTAGTTTTATTTATTTTTAAAGAAATTAAGCTGCAAAGCTCTCAAAATCCAAGCTAAGGCTGATCAGTGCGTCGCCAGTAGATGCAGGGTGTAACATGCTCATTTTGCTTGGGAAGCCAGCGTTTTTGCACCCCTTTGGTCGCACATTGCAGTACTTAAACCTTGTGCAGGGCCCAGGGACCCATCTGAGAGCAGCTGCAGAGTTAGACCGAAAGGAAAAATCTGCCATTTTGCACAACTCTCTGCCCCGTGGGCACCACTGTGATTTCTCAGGCATTATACCCCACTGGACACTTGCCATTGTTTTGTATTGAAAATAGCTTATCGTGGCCAAATAACACTTTCCTGCCTGTTAAAAAAAAATTAAAAATCCTTTCCTTTCGGACAGAATTGAAGGCAAAAATGACAGATGTTCATTTTTCATAAACCCACCATAGAGGGAACTGGTCATGTTGACACCAGCAAGACTCAAACAGAAATGTCAAGCCACAAATAACATCCTTTGACCTCACCGGAAAGCAAGCCTTGACCTCAGTCAGCTAGCGGTGCTGTGCTCTTCTCTGACTCAGTGGATTTATGGATTCTCTTATGAGCAACTTGAATTGAACCTGGCATGAGAAAAGCAATAACGCCATCTGGTCTGCCCATCAGCAGGTGTAGGTGATGTCTCAGGTGACTGAAAGCTGTCCAAATCAAAGCATATTTTACAGGGTCAGGTAGAACAGGAATGTCATGTATGCGTCTCTGCCCAGGGGCCAGCTTGAATCGAAACTGCTGAAGTTCTGTTCTGGAATTCACTTGTCTTTCGAAAAGTAACCAATATGAAATTCTGGCTGCTCTTCCCTTTGGAAAATTTGGTCACTTCTTTAAATACCTAAATACAGCTTTAAGAGCCTAAATTTAGGTTCCTATTTTTGAAAATCTTGGTTTGGGGTGTCCCAAATTCCGGGTCAGGATGTGAGAGGGCCAACATGACATTAGCATACACTATAAAAGAAGCCATAATTCTATTTCACTGATATCATCTGTGGGGGATGTTACCTTCCAGGAGAATGCTAAAGTGCCACAAATTCTCACAATGAGTTCAATATCATAATAGCATAGTGTTTGGCTTTTCCTTTAGCAACCGAGACAGCTAGTGTGAATACAATACAATAAATGACTCCTTTTTAATGTAAGCCATTGTACTATTCACCATAGCAGAGTGAATTTCTATTGCATCTGCACAGTCTGTTTTTAAGGAAGATATATATGAATTGCAAATGACAATTGGTTATAATCACTCCTAATAGTTTGTATTAAAAACATATGAGATTATCTGGAAATTATATTTTCTTGGAGGTAAGAAGTATTATGTAATAAGAATGGTGACTGCATGTTTAACAGTCTGCCTTGTTTTATCTTCCAAGATAATATTGTGCTCAAGTCTTCCTTTATATAGCTGCTATTTCAAATGAAACAGAACACTACTAATCTTTTTTTCCTTCATACTAATGACTAGAAGATCAGTGATGTACCACAGCAGTGAAAGAGCTAGAACAGTGGACCTCTTCCAGCTGGAAACTATTAACACATTACCTTGGAGGAACTAGGGTGCTGGAAAGTTATTTTTTAAAAAAAGCTCAAACCAAACCGAGATCAGCTCCTCTGGTTAAATCCAGAGGGCTTCTTATGTTAAAATCACAGGCACCCGGAATGGTGCATTGTTGTCTGCGCACTGTTGCTGGGATATATTGCAGTTAACCTTTCCCCCCTCGGCCTTGTTATCTTGGGTGATTTAGTTTCCCTAGCAGGGATCAGGAATTAGCTCAGAAAGAACAACTGGAAGTTTTCGTGCTATAGCCTTATATGAAGGTGCTCGTTATATTGAGTCATTCGTTAGTGCTGTCACACAGCATTTCCAGTCGGTAAACACTACTTCTAGCAGTCTGGTTAATATGTCAGACCACCACTGTCCTCCATGTGGCTCAGGGCTGCTCACAACCCGCCTTGACTCCCTTGATCTGCTAGTTGTTGAGTTGGGAGCACCATCAGTGAAATAACTGGTGGTAGTGAAAGGGGGATGCTCCTAGATATTTTAGTGCCCTCTTGACATCCTTCCTCATTAATGCTGCCGCAGGACTCCTCGAGTTCCACTTTTAGACTCTTCCATGTTGGTGTTAGGGCAGACTCAGTTTCCCTTGCTCCTTCTCCCCATGTATTCTTCCTCACCAGCAATCACATAGTTAAACCCCCAAGAGTGGAAAAGCATTCGCTTGAGGCTTTAGACATTCAGTGTAATAGTGCTGCACAACAAGTTGTTTCTGTATTGTTATCTATACCGAGAATGTGACCTTGCCTAGACAATCACAGGCTGTAGGCCTCACGAGATGAGCTAATGTGTTATATCTCCAGATTGCATTATATGTATGTAACGACTTCGCTAGAGAATGAATAGACTCTCTTATTCATAAGCTTGTTGGCATCATGTAAGCTTTCTCAAGGTCCCCACACCAGGTGCCTCAAGAGGGCACTGACCTAGGACTGATGTCAGGGTTTGCTAATGCGCATGCATCAAGTAGGTCTGTCCCTCCCTCTACCCATTCCCCCTCCCCTTTGAATATACTCTATAAAAGGCTGCTTGGTACTGATAATAAACGAAGCTGCTGCCAACCCCCTTTCTTGACCGAGAGGAGGGTGCCTCAGTTTCCCCTTTGATCAAAGTTAACTTGTGTGTTTCTTCAATGGTCTCTGACAGCTTGTGAGTTCCTTGCCTCAACGCCGCCACAGCGATCCGGAGTGTACGGTAAGGGGGAGAGACGTGCCATTAATTTTCCCCTGACATTGCTACATGGCTGCTGAACTGTGTCATAGCTCCAGCCAGTCCACCAGGACCTCTGAGAAGCCATAGAGCTTGGGCCGTGAAGGATTTGATCTACTAGACACTCCAGCCTCACAGAGGAAGAGAGAGATCCTGTGCCCCTGTTCCACGGTTCCTGCTTCAGCCCCAACAGTTTACGTCCCTCCACAGGCTTCAAGTCTGTCAGGGCCAAAGTCATTTTCAGACTTGGATTCCCTTTGTAATTGTTTGGGTCTGAATGAGTAATAACTGCAGAGCAGATGAGACAACATGAATTCTGTTTCCCTTTAGCAGGTTTCCCATCGTCTCTTGTTATCAGTAGTGGGATTGCGAAATGTGTCAGTCACTGGCCTGATACCTTTGGAAACATAGTGAGTCTTAAAATGAAAACCGGAGATGAAATCTACATCCACGATGTGGACCCTGAAGAGCACAAGGGTGTATATTGGATTAATTCATTGTCTAACGCCCTCACCAAAATTATTCCCCAGCCATTCAAGTGTCACATTCAACAAGGAGATTGTAGGGAAGAACCATCTGTCCATAAACAGTCGCTAGAGTTTGGGGCTAGGGTACTTTTTTCTGATTCAGTGTTTATTTTTAGACAAACAACACTTTATTTATTTTAGGAAACTTATTTTTTAGCTTTGTTCCGTAATTTTTATTCAATTATATGAAAAAAATCCAATACAGATCTTCTCTTGTAGCTGTCTCCTTGTGTTGAAAGTGCACACACACAATTGATCCATTCAGCCTTCAGGAGCGATCGTCCGTGTGATACAAACTTCATATCGGGGCAGTTTGAGCTTATCCATTTAGAGGTCGGTGAGCATGTCTGGCTTACAGTGCTAGGTGTGCTAGGGACTAAGAAGGGGTGATATTACCTGCCACATGCTAATACTGAGATGCTGTTGTTATACTCGCTTTGTTCTCTTATCAGGATAAATATTCACACTGAGGCTGGCTTGGTTTTTTTGTTAAGAGCTGAACACAGCGCATTCCTCTTGTAGAGCCGTTCAGATATGAAAGAGTTCTTGCTTAGAAAAAACCACCACCACGTGGGATGGCAGTAAATGACTCTTCACAGACATTTGGATTTACTGCCTGTTTAAACTTGTTTTAAAAAAAACCCAAAAAAACTCTCCTGTGATTTCACTTCCAAGGCGTCAGTGGTCGACAGAGCCATGGCTCCGAGCAGACCAAGCCAAAAGAAATCAACTAAAAGAGATTGGAAAGAAAAATCAATTGCCACCAGTGCTGGCGTGAGAATTCTTGCCGCCCTAGGCAGCTAACGAGAACAGCAGTGGAAGTCCGCCGAGGTTAGGCAAAGCTTCCTGGGCGGCAAAAAAAGAAAAAAAAAGAAAACGATTCCGGGATTCCCGCTGCCGAAAGAAGAAGCGGCAGAGCAGGCACGTCCATCGAAATGCCACCGACACAGGTAAATGCCAACCTCAAAATAGATCGCCTAGTGCTTGCACCGGCCCTGAGGGCCACCCCCCAAGTGAATGTGGCCACTGGTACCGCCCTGAGTGCACCCCGAGGAGTTGGACTCCCTACTCCCATCATTGTAGTATTTCAGCTCATCCGAAAGTACCAAACTAAAATCACCCTAGGCCAGCACTACTTCCCTGGAAGTCAGCACTGCTACTCTTGTAGTCATTGGTTTCTTCTCTCCTCCTCCTCCCTGTCTCTGGAATGACAGAGCTAGGACATGGGCTGGATTTTCTATCACTTAAAGGATTTAGATCAAGACTGGACACACTCTAGTTCAACCCGAAGTTCTGGGCTGGGTGCAAGAATCACTTGGTGAGCTACTCCGGCCTGTGGTAAACAGGAGATCACACTAGATGATCACAATGGTCCTTTGTGGCCTTGGAATCTATGAAGCGTTCCAATATTTTTCCAATCACTTCTGTCAAACATTTGGCAGATGTTGTTTCACTTTCTCCAAATGTACTGGTCTGCTCGCTTCAGCCTAAACTAGAACCACGCTGATACTAGTCAGAATTCAGGCTAGCAACTTTGAAGATGAAGGATGAAAACACAGAATACATCTTCATAACTAAATGCATTTGAAACATGGGAAACATCGCTTGGAATAACTTGTCATGACATATTCATATATGTTCATGTAAAAACAAACAGGATGCCAGGTATTCATCAATAAAGTACTTTTTTTCAGTGTGATACTTAAATCTATTGTTTCTTTCTGGATTTTTCAGTTTTATTCTTAGACACAGAAAACAGTTTTTCCGTGTTGACTATCACCAACAAGTTAGACTTAATAGGCACTGAGCCTGCTTGGAGTTGACAAGAGGGCATTTAGTTACCTTTGGCAACTCACAATCACTGTTAGAAAAGGTTTAAGATTAGCAGCCATGTTAGTCTGTATCCGTAAATAAGACGAGGAAGATTTGTAGCACCTTAGAGACTAACCAGTTTATTTCAGCATAAACTGTTAAAAAAGGTATTCCTAATCTATGATTCCACACACACTCAGACTGAGTGCACTGCATCTAGTACATAGCTTACGTCACATGGAAAACACAAAACAAAAACTAATAATAAATTAATGGGAGTTGGCACTTCTGTGCTTTTGCCCCAGGAGCAAAGTATACTTTTTTAATCCAACAGATAGGAAGTAATAGGAGATAAGAAAAATAATACAATTTCAGTGTCACCAGCAATGCTTCTCCTAGGCAGTCTCATGCTAATCTCCCTTTCAGATGTTTTGAATGTGAACCCTTTTTTTGTGTTCTTACCCCTCTTCCCAGAGCATGACCAGAATTGTCTATAACTCTGTCCTGGTGGACCTCAGTCTTCAGTCTTTTATTTCGTTTTGAAAAATTATCCCTAATCTGAATATTAGATCTCTCTGGTGCAGAACAAAACAAACTTCTGATGAGTTGCATAGCAACAAAACTCTGATACAAGCGCAAGACCAATTCAGGCCCAGGATGTGTGCAGATTTTGCTCTCTCTATTTGACTCTATTTCAGGCTAATATCATTGGGGGAGGTGCCCCTAATCCCCTCCCTCCCAACTAAATCACAGAAAGACAACTAAAGCCATAATTTTGCTTTGGTGGTGTTCTTTTGTTCCTCCATTTTCGATCTAACAGTCTATCCTTATATATTTGGGGTTTACCTTGGATTCTTAGATTTTCACCGTTCACAGTTTCAGACAACTACTCCTGAATAAAAGTAATTTAAAATAGTTAAATAAAAGCGAGCAAGGACTGCAATTAAAACTTCATCAGTTATCCATCTGCATGTGGCCTTCGTTTAGGACCCAAGGCTATGCCTTTTCTTCCTGGTTGGCTATAAATAGCAGAATGGCTAGTTATCACTTATAGTCACTCCCATCTCCCTGGAAAATATGACTCAGCAGCAGTCTCTACAGCTGGGGTGGAATGGTTTGCCCATCTAAGAAACTTTTGAGATTCCTTTGTTGTTTTTTGTTACCATTCCACACTGGGGGTGAGGAAAGAAACCCCAGAAGAGCCAATAGCAGGACACAGACACAGGAGAGGGGTGGGCTTCTGAGTCTGAGCCGCAATTCGAGTCACAACATCTACACAGGTATTTTTAGCACCGTACTGTATCATCCACAAGCCTGTCTGTTGACCAGGACTCTGAGACTCATGGTCATCCACTGTGCTGACATACCCGAAGTGGCTTGTCTACCCAGCCAAGGAGAAGTTGCTGTATTCACATCTCCAAGGCATTCTCCTTCTCCAGTTTAATTTAAACCAGGCAGGAATGGTTTCTCATCTTGGAGTAAACACCTTATATTTCCCTTTCCATAAAAAAGCTCTTCAAATAAAGTTGTAGATGTTATAATATAATAAAGTTCACAAAAGCAATGTCTAGATCCTTTTGGAATGTTCTAGAGGAAACAAACCCACCCTCATTTCTTTAGGTTCTCCTTAATCCCTAAATTCATTGCAGTAAAAAATATCATGAGGAGGTCATTTAATTTTATTTCAATATGAGCCCCTATATGAATATTTATAATATTCAGCATTAATTAATAGTTGAAAAGTTCCAGACTCACAAAATGTTAGGGCAACCTGAGGGAATAGAAACTGGGGTTTTTTTTGTACTATTTCAAGCTAGCACCATACATCCTGAATTCCTAATGTGAATTTTTGCACTGAATGTTTAAACAGTTTTAAATACTTTGATAGGGTTGGTATTAGATGAACTCAGAAAACAAAGTTTGCATGCAAAAAACCAAAAGGTTTCAAGAGGAAGTCCCTATGAATCTGTGAAGGGAAGATATATTTATCAAAGTCATTTTCTGTTCACATCTGCTTTGCATCAAGCCCTTCCCATTTGCAAACACAAATGGAAATATATATTTATTTTTAGCTATTTTCACAATCTCCGATTCAACTGCTGAAACCTGTTAATTCCTCTCTTCCCCTATAAATATTTTCCTTCAGCAATTACGTGCAATGGTAGGAAACATTTCCTCGAAGGCCTGCAAACCATCCTGCCAGGCTGAAATCATAGGGGGGCGTTCTGTGAGTGCACGGACAGCAGTGTAGCTCAGGAACAGTACCTCTGGAACACATGGGGTTACGCCCTCACCAATCCGATGTAAGCGGAGAAGAGAGTTGTGACCTGGGCACTGCGTATTAGGCAGACACCTTCATACGACCCCCAACCGTTGAAGGGACACATCCTGGGTGGGTGTGGATCCACCTCACTGGGGCAGGGGGACGGGAGGGAGGATCGTAAAGGGGTTTACTGCCTACCCCAGCTACCTTTCTGGGACTGCAGGGCACAGAAGGAGCCTTCGTGGAGCGCATATGGATGGGCTGTGAGGTGGGACGGGGGCTTTGCTGTGCTCACACCTGAGAGCTTGCAGGACAAGAGGTACCTCAGACCCTGACAGGTACTGTCCTTGTCAGCTGACTCTCGGGGGCTGAGAGGACTACTCGGCCTTCTGGAGCCTCTCCAGTGGTCACTCAGCTCCCACCCCTAATTCCTGGGCACTGCCCCCTCCTGTCACTCCCCTCTGACCCCCTGCCCTATGCAGCTGGGCCTGCAGGTCATGGGGGGTAGAGTCCAGGACTCTTCCTGGTGATGGGTGGCTGCAGAATAGGTTCCCGGGAGAGGCCTCCTTCTCCAGGCTGCTGACAGAGGCTAAGCGCCCAGCAGGCTGCAGGGGTGGGGCAGGGCTCTGCACCCACGGAGCGCCTTGACGGGGTTCGGCCCATTATAATTCTGATGAATAACTGAGACCGAGCCGCGGCAGTCACGTCTCTTCTGTGATAGGCTCCCAGCCAGGAACAGATTTAGCAACAAAATTGCTATCACAGGAATACTTTAAAAATAAAAATTTAATTGCTTTGACTATGGAGATATAGTTGAGGTGATTATATACAGCGCGCAGTTATACTAGGCATTTCAGGTTCTCATGCAGCAGGAACATCCTTCTGGATCTTGCTTTAAAGACAGGAATTGCCAAACCAGATCAGCCCCAGGATCTATCTAGTCCCATATCCTGTCTTCAGCAGCGGCCAGCATTAGGGTCGTTAGAGGAAGGTGCAAGAAATGCCCTAGTGGACAATCTGAAAGCAAGGGATCCTGAATGCTTATGGATCAATGTCCTAACAGATAAAGCACAAGGTGGGTTATTCTCTGGTGTCTGCTACAGACCCCCCCAAATCACACTAGAGAGGAGGATGATCACCTCCTTATGAAACTATCTATAATGAGCAGGGGGGAAAGCTGTGTGATCATGGGGGGCTTTCAATGTGATTGACACGTGCTGGAAATCTCATGTTGCAGTTACTAAAACATCCTTGGGATTTCTATTCATGGAAGTTTCCCAACTCAAAGAGTGTGGAGGTCATTATATTAGACCCAATCTTCACAAAGAAAGAGGCATTTATCACAGAAGAAAAAAAAATTGTGATAGCAGCTTAGGTACAAGTGATCATGACTTGATCCCGTTGTTATCTGCAAACGGAATGAACTCCTAACCGGTAATACTGAATAGATAGTTGATTTGAAATGGAACAATTTCATAAAGCTGAAAACAAGTGTGAGCTGAATCAGCTGGGAGAACTAATTTAAACAGAAAAATATAAATTATGTGACAGACCGCTCTCTCACCCCTCCGCAGGAACACAGGCAGGAAACCCTTTTTTGCTTCAAACAGTGCCCTTTAATTTACAGTGCAGGACCCCACCACCAATATATACAGGTTAAACAGTTCATTAACATCCAGCCCTTAAACAGCTCATTAATACCCAGCTCTACGGACTCTATGTAGTCCAGCTAACAGTTACACAGCTCTAGGGACTCTAGATAGTCCAGCTAACAGTTACACAGCTCTAGGGACTCTAGGTAGTCCAGCTAACAGTTACACAGCTCTAGGGACTCTAGGTAGTCCAGCTAACAGTTACACAGCTCTAGGGACTCTAGATAGTCCAGCTAACAGTTACACAGCTCTAGGGACTCTAGATAGTCCAGCTAACAGTTACACAGCTCTAGGGACTCTAGATAGTCCAGCTAACAGTTACACAGCTCTAGGGACTCTAGATAGTCCAGCTAACAGTTACACAGCTCTAGGGACTCTAGGTAGTCCAGCTAACAGTTACACAGCTCTAGGGACTCTAGATAGTCCAGCTAACAGTTACACAGCTCTAGGGACTCTAGATAGTCCAGCTAACAGTTACACAGCTCTAGGGACTCTAGATAGTCCAGCTAACAGTTACACAGCTCTAGGGACTCTAGATAGTCCAGCTAACAGTTACACAGCTCTAGGGACTCTATGTAGTCCAGCTAACAGTTACACAGCTCTAGGGACTCTAGATAGTCCAGCTAACAGTTACACAGCTCTAGGGACTCTAGATAGTCCAGCTAACAGTTACACAGCTCTAGGGACTCTAAATAGTCCAGCTAACATATAAACCAGCTCTGAGTAGCTCAAACCACCACCACCACCCTGGGCTTCCTTCCTGGCAGCCTTTTATCCCCCAGAGGAGGCTGCCAGGTGCAACCCATCCAGGTTGATTAGGCTGCAAGCCAGGTGGCTAATTAGGCTTGCTGCACCGGGGGTTTGCAGAGGGCTTTTCTCCCTCTTAAAGGGGCAGCAGGGCTGGCTCAGGCCCTCCTGGCCAGCACCCTGCCACAATTATTATTCAGAATTTTTTAGGAATATTTTATTAGATGCCCCAAACCACAATCCCACATTCAAGAAAGCAGGCTACACTGGTTAAAAAAGTAACATGGCTTAGATGGGAAATAATGTCAGCATAGGAGAAGTTGATAGTAATACATAAATATAAATCCCAAGATAAGAATTGTAGAAAATTGACACAAGGAAACATCTGTGGATAGCAGAATTTAGGTCAATAAGAAGGACTTTTAAAAGTGTATTAGGAGCAAAAATAATCCTAACTCGTATTAGTTCATTACTAGATGGAAATGACAGAATTATCCATTATAATGCAAAAAAAGCAAAAGTGTTCAATAACTTCTGTTCTGTATTTGGGAGAAAAACAGATGATATAGTTTCTTCATATGGTTATACATTCTGCTAGTATCCTTGGGGGATGTTAAACAGCAGCTACTAAATGTAGACATTTTAAAATCAGCAGATCCAGACAGCTCTCATTCAAGAGTTTTAAAAGAGCTGGTTAATGTGTTCACAGGTCCAGTTCTAGTTTCTACAATCAAGAAAGCTGTTAATAAGTTGGAGAGGGTTCAGAGAAGAGCCATGAGATTGATTAAAGGATTGGAAAACATGCCTTACAATGAAAGTTTTAAGGAACTCAATCTTTTGACCTTAACACAGAAAAGGTTAAATGTGACTTGATCACAGTTTATAAGTACCTACATGGAGAATGAAAATCTGATAACGAGCTCTTCAGGCTAGCAAAGGCATAATAATATCCAAGGGTAGGGAGCTGAAATTAGAAACATTCAGACCTGTGAGGGTAATGAGCCATTGAAACAATTTACAAAGAATTATGATGGATTCTCCATCACTGACCATTCTGAAATCACAAAAGAATGTTTTCCTTTTTTTCTAAAAGACCTGCTATAGTTCAAACTGGAATTATTTTAGGAAAGATATGTGGCCTCTGTTATGGAGGAGGTCAGGCCAGATGATCACAGTAGTCCCTTCTGGATTATAATCTATGACTCTGTGAATTAGGCAGTAATGTGCTGCCAGGGGAAATGTTTTCATAAGCCCCATTAGCTAGACGTTGGTTTAAACCCTGAAGTCTGAGGTTGTGCCTGAGGCTAGGATTAGGGGTTTTTCCCTAGCTAAACTCATCTACACAGCGGGGTGAGTGCAGTGACCTGGTGAAGCGTCCTGCACACATTTCTTTCCCACTTGAAGCAGTTTCCAATATACACAAGTATGGATGCTTCTGGGGTTCCCTTTCTTTCATGTATCATTTTAATTCAGTCTACTGCACATCGAAAGGAGAGTGGCTCAGCCAATCACAGACCAGTTCTTTAATCCTTGAGCATAACAGCCAGCTATGAAGCACATTTGAAACAGCCCTTTTCCCTGTAGTTTGCAGTGTTGTTGTAGCCGTGCTGGTCCCAGGTAATAACTTTGGTCGGCGGAAGGTACAAATTGTTAAGCTCTATGGAGCTCTCTTTCAGACCTGGGAAAGGAAACTGAGTATCTGAGCCTAATTTTCTTTCTAGGTCACGTAGAAGAAATGGACTGTAGAAAAGAAGAAAAAGAAGAGAGAGGCTGCCCAGTTCTGTAATTCTGCTGTCAGAAACAGAGAGGCTCGTGGGAAATATTCAAAGTAGTGCGTGCAAGTTAAATGCACAAATCCTGTTAACAAATAATGAGATTGTGCATAGAACTCTTAAGTGCTACTTAGAGCTCAAATTCCAAAGCAACACATGCTCCAATACAGCCAAGCTCCTTAATGTAAGAACATTTTTATGGTAGGTTCTATTTTTAGTTACACTCTGCGGGATTGTAATGTTGTCGGGGTTTTCCTCAGAGGCACTCAGTAAAGGGAAAAATGAATTACTTCAGGAAACGTGTCACCTTTTCTCATTTTTCAAAGGTTCAAAGTGCTGTGATTGCAGTCCACACAACCCTCCCCGCCCCCGTTCGGAGAGCCAGAGCACCGTTTTATGGATATGTTAAGTTTCATGTGATGATCAGTGGGCCAGGGAAGTGCCCAGTGCAGCGGGAGCACCCCAGTGTGGGGACACTGTAGCCTCTGACCTAGGTAACCACAGCACGGTTTGGGGCTAAGCCCCCAAGGGATCCTGGGCCCAGCCTTGTTGGGGTTACCAGGACTCCACCAGACAGGAGAGTGGAAGGGGAGCCCTCAAGGGCAGGGAGGCCTCTGGGTAAAGGAAGTGGGAGTGAGGACTCAGATCCTTCCACTAGCCCATTTCACCGGGGGCGTGCAGAAGCCAGGAGAGTTCCCCACAGCAGCGGGACTATTCCCCCGCTTACATAGGGGACAGTGGAAGATCCCACCACCCACTGCTAGTCCATACCTGTGTTCGTGTACCTGGGACCATGGAGCCAGGGCATTTGGACCGTGCTCTGCTGACAAGAAACCTGACCAAGTGCCTTCCCTACGACCCGAGTCTGTGCTCATTGGGTGGTTCGCTCAAGGTCTGCTGGGCCAGCTGTCTGCGCAGAGCTGGGCCGGCACACACAGAGCGCACACACGCAGCCCAACTGACAACAGCATCTAGCCCTCAAGGTGTTTCTTTGCGACCATCCTGCAGGAGGGAATCAGCCAGCGTGGGAGGGCAGCTGATTCACCTCCGGCAGACACAGCCCCATGACACATTTCCTCCAGTGCAGTCCTGGTTTGGGGTGAACCCCAGGGCCACTGTGCTCCACCCTTGTCCCCTCCTCTCCTCATTCTCTGATGACTCCTCTTTGTTTCTCCCATCCCAGCCTAACCCCATTACTCCCACCACCCCCCTGGTTCCCTTGTTATCCTTTTAGTGCCCGGCAGCTCCCCATCACTCCCCCTTATCTCCGTGGGTGACCTTCCCACATCCCCCACCTACCCTGTCCAGGAGTGACCCTCTAGGCAGAAGAGCTTGGGAAGCGTAGGGAGTCATGCACTCCCAGCGTGGAGATAGCAGGGAGCTGACGGTGCCCCAACGCTTGCCCCATGGGAGGAGGGAGCCACCTGCTCCTTCCCCCATGTTATGGCATCAGGTCACACGTGGGTTCATTTATGAAGTGGGAAAGACCTGCTCCGGGCTGGGGGAGGCTCCCTTGCTCTCCCTGCCTCCCTCCACGATTGACACCTCCACACCCCGCTGGTCCAGTCTGGCCTCTTGGCCTCCACTCGTCTTCCCCAAGGGAGGCAGCCCCTTCTGGGCCCTCTTACAGGCTCAGGGAGGCGGACAGGTGCATGCAAGACCATTATCCTGCACCTCCCCGGACTGGAGAGCTTCAGGGGAGGAAAGGCGATCAATAGAAGCATTGCTGTATAAGTCCCAAGCGCTCCAGCTGCAGTAATCTTGTTTCCTTCTCTCTTCTCTGCTTCCCATTAGGTTTAATTGCCCGATCTATCGTTCCAAATAAGAATCAATAGGGATATATTACAACAAATTATTTTTAATACTCTTTTAAAAAGGATCAGAAAGTGCTATTTAATATGACATTTCTAATTATGTAAAGCAAATTAACTTTCTGTTGGTGCTTGTGAGCTAGTAGCCAAACCGATGTTTCAAATTCATATTCCGGAAAGGGGATTCCGTCTTCCCCCTGTCCAAATATTTTAAAACATTAATGAGAAAAAATGAAGCGTATGCATTTCCCAATTAGGTAATGTCTGCTTAATTCAGTACCTAGATACAATCTCCACTGAAAGAGCCCACACGTGGTGATGTCATGTATTAGTTATATATATAGAGGCTACTTTTTAGAGGAGTCTCTTCACGGAGTGTGCTATTGCTCTGACTTGCAGGGCCGGCGACAGGGGGGTACTACGGGTAGAGCTGTACCGGGCCCCGCACTTTAGGGGGGCCCTGGTACAGCTCTACCCGTAGTCATCCGGCGCGGCTCTCCTCCGGACGAGCGCGCATGTCCCCGGACGAGCAGTGAGCCCGGCCGGCGGCAGCGGCGCAGTCCGGGGGGAGAAAGGGCGGGGAGGAGGGGGGAGCAGCAAGGGCGGCTCATGCCACTCCCGGGCTCTCGCTGCCACTGCCGCCAGCTGTCAGCTGGGGGGGAGCGCCGGCTGGGCGGGGGGGGGGGGGGGGGCGGTTGGGCTGGGGGGCCCCCAAACTATCAGAGTAGGGGGCCCCCAAATTTCTGTCACCCGCCCTGCTGACTTGCAATGTGACTATTAAAATCATTCTATATGGATGTATTTAGTGTCCATTTCTCCTTGTACCCACCCGTGTTCACCAAATGTGACAGCACCAGGGCTTCCCTAGAGCCCTGTTCCTGAACTGAGATCTGTGGGTGCTTAATAGGGGGCGTGAAAGACACAGGAAAAGGATACAAGGTAGAGGAAATAAGCCTAATTTAATGGTAAAGTGGCAAAGCTCCAGTAATCCACAATCTTTCCACAGCAACGTTGTGGCAGATACCAACTTACACCCACTACAGGAATAGCCGCCTGAAGTGTAACAGATGGCGATTACCATATGTTCTAAAAAGAAAGAATGAGCAGTTATCTTTAATTACCTTCAGTATGGCACAGGGGGTCCCTGATCTGATATTGGGACTCTCAGTTCCACTATGGTACAAGGAATATTGCATGCAAAGCACTGTGTTCTGTAGTCTTGGATTAATCTAAGGTGCACCTGTCACAAATAACACATTCTTTCCCAGGCAGCTACTCAGTGTCAATTAAGAAGATGAACTTGGTGAAGCACCACACAGACACTTTATGATCTTTAGTTAATAAAGACAAAGGTAATTGAAATCATAGGAAAAACCAATACACAGAAGTATAAGAATAAGCTAGGTACAGCGAAGTGGTTTCCTGCATTGCTCACACTCACAGTCTTACATTGCGCATTCCTACAACCTTATGGAAACCATGAGAAGCAAAGATAGAAGGGAAAGGAGAGATCACCCCAAAAGTATGGCGCTTTGGTAGGCTTCTTATCCAGTTGTGCCAGGTCATTGTCCTGGTGTCCCAGTAACAGGTTGAACAACCTCATCCTTTATACGCATGTTCTTATTCCACTCACACATGTCCAGGACCATATCTGAGAAGGCTGACTCCCGGGGGAATTCCGCGCCGCTGCGCAATGCAGGATTTTGCAGAAGTTAACATTGTGCTTGCAGAATTTTCTTGCCCTCACAGAAATGGGCTGCAGTGCTGGTAGCTGCCACTAGCGGCCAAGATGCTGCTGGGAGAGGGAGCTAGAGGGTTCCTGGCAGCCGCAGCTCCCCGCATGTCCTGAGGGAAGGAGAGGGCGGCACGCAGGAAATTCCATGAAAACCTGGGACCAAGCATCAGGCTGTTTTGCCCTCTGGATCCCTGGGCTTGGGGAGGGGAGGGGTGGATATCTGGGCTGGGGGGCATGTCTGCATTCTGAGAGGAAAAGGGGGGTTGAGCATATTGGCTGGGGGGAGGCACAGGTGGGCTCTGGGGGCAGGGGTTTGGGCATCTTCCCCCCCGGCTGCTCTCTAGCGGGAGAAGGGGGCAGAGGAACTGGGCTGTCATAGTGGTTTCTTTAGCTCTCTACTCCTGGGGGGATTTTTGTGTGTGTCGTGTTACAGTATCAGAGGGGTAGCCATGTTAGTCTGGATCCGCAAAAGTGAGAAAGAGTCCCATGGCATGTTGTAGACTAACAGATGTACTAGAGCATAAGCTTTTGTGGGTGACTACCCACAGACATACTGGCTGACAGGTATTTTGAAACAGATTACCAAAATACTTGACACTGGTGTGATTAGGTCGTGTTATTTTACAAATACAATTTGCAGAATCTTAAAATATTGTGTGCAGAATTTTTAATTTTTGGTGCAGAATTATTTGGCACAGAATGCCCCCAGGAGTAAAGGGGCCAGCCCCTGCTCATGTGTGTTATTCTGGATAACCAGAGTCAAACCTCTGACTATTTCTACCTCACTTGCATCAATTAACATCCCTATAGTTTTGATACATCCGTGCAGTTAGCTCTTTTGTTACCTTATTGCAAAAGGATCCTAAGATGCTTTCATATGATTGTGGTTTACCTATTTATTACACAAGGCATTGCTCAACTATCACAAGATACATGCTGCTAAATTTTGTAACCTTAGGTCAAGCGCATAATACTCATGCTAGCTTATGCCAGCTGCCAACCTCTAAGCCCTTAACACTTAATGCTTAAGACATATGGCAAAGCCTATTTTTAATGCATATATTTTGGTTCTTCTACGTGCTGTTACAGCTTCAATAATGTCCATTATTATTGCTATACATGTGTGTGGCAAATAGATTACTGTTACCCCAGACCAGAGCATATACCCTTCGTGGTCAGGTCGGGGTCAATGGTCAGAAACCACATCATGGTTAGAAAGCACTCAAAAGTTAGGCAATTCTGTAATTAAGTCTCCTGTGTGTAAGTGATTTGTGTATGCACAGATCCTTCCCTCCAACCCACCTGCACATCCCTGGCGCAAGGCGCAACCTACCTGGTCCCCCAAGTGTGGCTCTTTTGTAAAATGATCCTTACCAGCAATGTGGGTTGTACATAATCAGCTAAAGTTTAGCGTCCCTGTAACCCTGCAGTCAAATCCTTGCTCAGCTATGCACAACAGTAAGGAGTGAGCACCCCCTTGGCACCATAGGCATTGGCCCCAGGCTAGCCTGACTTGGCCCAGGGCAGAAAGGGAGGCGGAGGGAGCCCTCCATCCCTTCCATGCTGGGAGAGGGACTCTGGGCACAGGGAGAATCCAGCCCTGTGCCACTGGCAGATCCGATCAGGAACAGAAGATGGTTGATTTCAGTAAAGAGGCTGGCTCATGGCTGGCGTAGGCTGGGCAGCGTTTCAGCTCCGGCACTGCACTGGGTCTGAAGAGCTCTGGGTTCTGTTCTCGACTAGGCCACTGCAATACTTCCCCTCTTGGTGTCACCGAGAGGGGTGTGGGGGGAGGGGCGCTTGCCCACCTTTGTAAAGGACCCTCTGCCAAAAAGTGCAGTATGAGCCCCTCCCCTGCCAGCACTTTACTCTGTCCTCCCGCTGCGCCAGCTCCCCTGGGCACGTTCAGGTGATTTTCCCCCCATGCAGCCCCCTGCTTGGGAGAGTGTCTGGCTGCGGCAGCAGAAGGCTGCCTCCCGCTCGGTGTGGGCTTCTGGGAGCTCCCCTCCATCCTCCCCGGTTGCTCAGAGACAGCTCCTGTCTCATCCGCCGGCTACGTCTTGTCTGTTAGAATGGGAGCTCACTGGGGCGAGGACTGTCCGTCACTGGATGATCCTACAGCACGTCCCCTAATAGGCAGCGACCTGACTGAGGCCTTGAGGGACTTTCACAGTGTAACTGTGACATAATCAACAGACCAGAAATGTCTGAAAACCCTCTGATCTCATGAAATCTGGGCTGGAATAAGGTGGACTAGGAAAATGCCGGCCTCTGCCATGTACCGGTTCCAATCCAGAATCAAAAGCAATGGAGTGCACTAGTCAGAATCCATTAAACACAACCGGGCAGAGGCAGCTGGTTCAAATCCCATCTCATTGTTATCATCTTATCGCTTCTGGCTCATGGTGGAAATGGGAGGGAATAAAATGGACCCTAAACTCAGCAGCTTTATTCTGAAAATTGCTAAAGGAGGAGAACAGGGAACCAGTGGGGTTCTTGTTTTATTTACCCACTTTGCCCATCCCCAGCGGGGAGGCTCTTTGCAGGACCAGGTCCTCAGGGCCAGATTTTCCAAAGATATTTAGGCACCTAAAGAAGCAGAGGAAACTAGGAGAATTTACAAAAGTGCTTTAGCAGGCAGGGCGTCCACATTTAAATCTAAATTTCAATTCCTATTTAAATGAAAGAGAGTTGGGCATCTAAGTGGTTTAGGCACTTTTGAAAATCTGTCCCTAAGCATTTGATTATTGCGTCAGAGCAGGGTTTGAGATTAGTATTTGAACTGAAGAAATGTTGTTATTTTTGTTGTTTGTAGTAATATGCTAGCCCAGCTTCCGAAGTCCCGATAAGCTCACCCATTTTGCTTGAAGATCTAACACAGCTGGGAATTGGTACATAGGGAGAGTTCCTGTGGACGTGCATCCTATAATCACAAGATGACTGTAGGAAGAGAGGCGAGAAAAACAATGGGGAAAAAATTCACAAAAATAACTGTGGTTTTAATGTGTCAATGTGAAGGGAGCGAGATGCATGCACAATGCTGCCTCATTTATTATGCATACGATATAACATGCTGGGCTGCTAATGAGATAGCAATTTGGAGGTTTGGGAAGTACTAGCGATGCTTCATGCTTACAAGACTCAATGAAAACTGATGAGTGAAGTTTAGCAAAATTTCAATTAAGGAATTATGCAAACTGTTGTGTCCAAATTGAATGTTTAGATCTCGTAATGTAGGCTCAGTTTTTCCCGTGCTAATAACTGCATGGTGCTTGGCATATATGTTGTTTGTGCAGTACTTGAGTATGAATAATTTACACAGATCGTTGGGCCAATCCATGCTTTTTATGTTTACTTGGTCCAATGCGTGTGGTACTGAGAAAAAAGAGAGAATTATGATTGGAGGGAATGAGAGAGACAGGAGTCAGACCACCAGCGGGGCCTATTTTATATGTCTTGGGTAACTTGCCTGCTCATATCAAAGAATGAGAGTAACGTCTTTGTTGTAGGTCGGGATATAGTTGTTCTTACTTCCCCATCTCATCCCCCGTGAGGCTAACCAGAGGGGACAGGAGTCCAGGACAGACAAGCCTTATTGAAGGCAGTGACGGTGCTGTTCCTGGTGGGACCAACTGTGAGTGCCAAATCAGGACAAATTGCTTCCAAAAGGGCAACTAGAGCCCAAAGCTGGGGTTTCTCCACCTCTAAGGCACCAAACCAGCCAAACAGAAAAGACTTTGGTTTCGCCCCACTGCCTAACCACAAGTCACACAAGCAATTCCCTTAGACACTCCAGCTTCCCAGTATCACCACCAGCAGCCCCCTGTCCTGGGGATCAATGGTTATGAAAACCAATCCCCCAAATAAAGAAAACGGTTCTCCCCAATTCCAAAGAATCAGGCTCCAGACCCAGGCCAATATACAAATCAGATCTTACCCACAAATAATGCTGTTGCCAATCCTTTAGAATCTAAAATCTAAAGGTTTATTATTCAAGGAAAAAGGTCTAGGTGAGGGTTAGAAATGGTTAAAAGAAATCAATTACATGCAGTAAAGACAAATCTCTTGGTTCGGGCTTGCATCACTGGTACAATAAACTGTAGGTTCAAATCAAAGTCTCTGGAATGCATCCCCTGCAGGGATGGGTCCTCAATCCTTTGGCCAAAGCTTCCATTTGTAGCAAAGTCCCATCCAGAGGTACGAGCAAGGCTGGAGACTGAAGACAAGATGGAGGGGCTGTAGCAGCTTCATTTATAGTTTTTCCCAGGTGCAAGAACATCTTTGTTCCTGCTGTGAAAAGTCCAGCCCTAAGGAGTTCTGGAGTCACATGGGCATATCACATGACCATGCATGATTCAGGATTTGCAGATGACAGCCATTGCCCATTGTCTATCTTGCAGGTCCTCCGGTAAACACTCTCATGTGGATTGGAGCTTTCCAAGCTCTCAATGGGTTCATTGTGTAGCTCATGGTTCTTGATGGGCCATCAAGCAGGCCAGGCAGAGCTAACTGCAACTTCTCTGGGATTTCACCCAACAGCGTAAGTTTGAAATACAGACACTATATAGCCAATATTCATAACTTTAGCTACAAAAAAGATACACACATACAGATAGCATACTCATAATCAGCAGACCATAACCTCATCATAGACACCACATATGACCCCCTTTACACAATATTTGGTGCCACTACAGGACTTTGGTTGCACCAATGATCTATATGATCCCAGATAATTTCAGTAACGTGACAAAGGCACAAGAACAAACCATCCCAATATGCTGAAAGAATAGTAAATATGACAGGCGACCATCTTAGCTTAACAGTGAAATCTTCAGTGAGCTTAAACACAAAAAGGAAGCTTATAAGATGTGGAAACTTGGACAGATGACTAGGTAGGAGTATTAAAAATATTCATCTAGCATGCAGGGGTATAATCAGGAAGGCCAAAGCACAATTTGAGTTCAAGCTAGCAAGAGATGTGAAGGGTAACAAGAAGGGTTACTACAGATATGTTAGCAACAAGAAGGTGGTTAGGGAAAGTGTGGGGCCCTTACTGAATGGGGGAGGCAACCTAGTGAGAGATGATGTGGAAAAAGCTGAAGTACTCAATGCTTTCTTTACTTTGGTCTTTGCAGACAAACTCAGCTCCCAGACTGATGCACTGGGCAGCACAGTATGAGGAAGAGATGAACATCCCTGAGTGGTGAAATAACAGGTTCAGGACTATTTAGAAAAGCTGGACAAGCACAAATCCATGGGTCCGGATGCGCTGCATCTGAGGGTGTTGAGGGAGTGGCAGATGTGATTGCAGAGCCATTGGCCATTATCTTTGAAAAATCATGGCAGTCGGAGGATGTCCCAGATGACTGGGAAAAGGCTAATGTAGTGCCCATCTTTAAGAAAGGGAAGAAGGAAAATCCGGGAAACTACAGATTGGTCAGCCTCACCTCAGTCCCTGAAAAAATCATGGAGCAGGTCCTCAAGGAATCCATTTTAAAGAACTTGAAAGAGAGGAAGGTGTCACGGTACTGAAATAGTTTGGTACCGTGTAGATCAATGGGTGCACGAAATATTATGTGAAGGGGGTCATAACAGGTGTATTATGGGTGTATATATTCCATATGTGTGTAGCTATTCCATATGTGTGTATCTATTCCATATGTGTGTATTTATGTTGTAACTGAAGTTATGGGTGCCTGTACTTCAAACAGGCTTAGCTCAGAAAGCTCAGACAGGCTGGTGCTAACTCGAGCCCATTAAAGGGCCATCAACTGCACAATGGACTGTGTCCACCCCCGAGGAGAGGAACATAACATAAGAACATAAGAACATAAGAACGGCCATACTGGGTCAGACCAAAGGTCCATCTAGCCCAGCATCCTGTCTACCGACAGTGGCCAATGCCAGGTGCCCCGGAGTGAGTGAACCTAACAGGTATGATCGAGCGATCTCTCTCCTGCCATCCATCACCCCCCTCTGACAGACAGAGGCTAGGGACACCATTCATTACCCATCCCGGCTAATAGCCATTTATGGACTTAGCCTCCATGAATTTATCCAGCTCTCTTTTAAACCCCGTTATAGTCCTAGCTTTCACAGCCTCCTCAGGTAAGGAGTTCCACAGGTTGACTGTGCGCTGTGTGAAGAAGAACTTCCTTTTATTTGTTTTAAACCTGCTGCACGCTAATTTCATTGAATGGCCCCTAGTTCTTCTATTTTGGGAACAAGTGAATAACTTTTCCTTATTCACTTCCTCCACTCCACTCATAATTTTATATACCTCTATCATATCCCCCCTTAGTCTCCTCTTTTCCAAGCTAAAGAGTCCTAGCCTCCTTAATCTCTCTTCATATGGGACCCGTTCCAAACCCCTAATCATTTTAGTTGCCCTTCTCTGAACCTTTTCTAGTGCCAGTATATCCTTTTTGAGATGAGGAGACCACATTTGTACGCAGTATTCAAGATGTGGGCGCACCATGGATTTGTATAAGGGCAATAAGATATTCTCCGACTTATTCTCTATCCCCTTTTTAATGATTCCTAACATCCTGTTTGCTTTTTTGACTGCCGCTGCACACTGCGTGGATGCCTTCAGAGAACTATCCACAATGACTCCCAGGTCTTTTTCCTGATTGGTTGTAGCTAAATTAGCCCCCATCATATTGTATGTATAGTTGGGGTTATTTTTTCCAATGTGCATTACTTTACATTTATCCACATTAAATTTCATTTGCCATTTTGTTGCCCAATCACTTAGTTTAGTGAGATCTTTTTGAAGTTCTTCACAGTCTGCTTTGGTCCTTACTACTTTGAGCAGTTTAGTATCATCTGCAAACTTTGCCACATCACTGTTTACCCCTTCCTCCAAATCATTTATAAATAAGTTGAATAGGATCGGCCCCAGGACTGACCCTTGGGGAACACCACTAGTTACCCCTCTCCATTCTGAAAAAGTTCCATTTATCCCTACCCTTTGTTCCCTGTCTTTTAACCAGTTTTCAATCCATGAGAGGATCTTCCCTCTTATCCCATGGCAGCTTAATTTACGTAAGAGCCTTTGGTGAGGGACCTTGTCAAAGGCTTTCTGGAAATCTAAGTACACTATGTCCACCGGATCCCCCTTGTCCACATGTTTGCTGACCCCTTCAAAGAACTCTAATAGATTAGTAAGACACGATTTCCCTTTGGAGAAACCATGTTGACTTTTGCCCAACAATTTATGCTCTTCTATGTGTCTGACAATTTTATTCTTTACTATTGTTTCAACTAATTTTCCCGGTACGGACGTTAGACTGACTGGTCTGTAATTGCCAGGATCACCTCTAGAGCCCTTTTTAAATATTGGCGTTACATTAGCTATCTTCCAGTCACTGGGCACAGTAGCCGATTTAAAGGATAGGTTACAAACCCTCGTTAATAGTGGCGCAATTTCACATTTGAGTTCTTTCAGAACTCTTGGGTGAATGCCATCTGGTCCCGGTGACTTGTTACAGTTAAGTTTATCAATGAGTTCCAGAACCTCCTCTACTGATACTTCAATTTGTGACAATACCTCAGATTTGTCACCTACAAAAGACAGCTCAGGTTTAGGAATCTCCCTAACGTCCTCAGCCGTGAAGACTGAAGCAAAGAATTCATTTAGTTTCTCTGCAATGACTCTGTCATCTTTAAGTGCTCCTTTTGTATCTCTGTCATCCAGGGGCCCCACTGGTTGTTTAGCAGGCTTCCTGCTTCTGACATATTTAAAAAACATTTTATTATTACCTTTTGAGTTTTTGGCTAGCTGCTCTTCAAACTCCATTTTAGCTTTTCTTATTACATTCTTACACTTTACTTGGCAGTGCTTATGCTCCTTTCTATTTACCTCACTAGGATTAGACTTCCACTTTTTAAAAGATGCCTTTTTCTCTCTCACTGCTTCTTTTACTTGGCTGTTAAGCCACGGTGACTCTTTTTTAGTTTTCTGGCGTTGTTTTTTAATTTGGGGTATACATTTGAGTTGGGCCTTTATTATGGTATCTTTGAAGAGAGTCCATGCAGCTTGCAGGGATTTCACTTTAGTCACTTTACCTTTTAATTTCCGTTTAATTAACCCCCTCATTCTTTCATAGTTCCCCTTTTTGAAATTAAATGCCCCAGTGTTGGGCTTCTGAGGTGTTATTCCCACCATAGGAATGTTAAATGTTATTATATTATGGTCACTATTTCCCAGCGGGCCTTTTATAGTTACCTCTTGAACCAGATCCTGCGCTCCACTCAGGACTAAATCCAGAGTTGCCTCTCCCCTTGTGGTTTCTTGTACCAGCTGCTCCAAGAAGCAGTCATTTAAAGTATCAAGAAATTTCATCTCTGCATTTCGTCCCGAGGTGACATGTACCCAGTCAATGTTGGGATAATTGAAGTCTCCCACTATTATTGGGTTCTTTATTTTGACAGCCTCTCTAATCTCCCTTAGCATTTCGTCATCCCTATCACTGTCCTGATCAGGTGGTCGATAATAGAGCCCTATTGTTATGTTCTTATTTGAGCATGCAATTACTATCCATAGTGATTCTATGGAACATGTGGATTCATTTAAGATTTTTACTTCATTTGATTCTACACTATCTTTTACATAAAGTGCCACTCCCCCGCCCCCACGACCTATTCTGTCCTTCCGATATATTTTATATCCTGGAATGATTGTGTCCCATTGATTGTCCTCGGTCCACCATGTTTCTGTGATACCTATTATGTCAATATCCTCCTCTAACACGAGGCACTCTAGTTCACCCATCTTATTATTTAGACTTCTGGCATTTGTGTACAAGCACTTTAAAAACTGGTCACTGTTTATCTGTCTGCTCTTCCCTGGTGTGTCAGATTCTTTATGTGAAAATTTCTCATCTGATCTGGCCTCTCCTTTATCCTTTTCCATCCTTTCCTGTCTAGAACCTAGAGAATCTTTAATGACAGACCCTCCTGTAAGAGAAGTCTCTATCCGATCCACGTGCTCCTCTGCAGCAATCGGCTTTCCCCCATCTCTTAGTTTAAAGACTGCTCTGCAACCTTTTTAATGTTAAGTGCCAGCAGCCTGGTTCCACTTTGGTTTAGGTGGAGCCCATCCTTCCTGTATAGGCTCCCCCTATCCCAAAAGTTTCCCCAGTTCCTAATAAATCTGAACCCTTCCTCTCTACACCATCGTCTCATCCACGCATTGAGACTCTGAAGCTCTGCCTGCCTACCTGGCCCTGCGCGTGGAACTGGAAGCATTTCTGAGAAAGCCACCATAGAGGTCCTGGATTTCAACCTCTTTCCTAGCAACCTAAATTTGGCCTCCAGGACATCTCTCCTACCCTTCCCTATGTCATTGGTACCTACATGTACCACGACCACCGGCTCCTCCCCAGCACTACTCATAAGTCTATCTAGATGCCTCGATAGATCCGCAACCTTTGCACCAGGCAGGCAAGTCACCATACGGTTCTCCCGATCATCACAAACCCAGCTATCTATATTTCTTATGATCGAATCCCCCATGGAACATGCCTGGGCAAGAACTGAATCATTGAGAGTCTGGTAATTGGACCATGTGGCTGTGAGCCTTCAATTTGCAGCCAGACTCTGCATAAGCAGGAGGAGGGTCTTCACCCACAGGAGGAAGTCTATAAAGCTGGAAGAAGCATTCTCCATTTTGTCTTTTACCTCCAGACTTCAGCCTGCCTTGTTTCCAGCTTTGGATGGAACTTTGCTACTCTGGGAACTCTGGACTAAGGTGCTGACCCACCCCTAAATGGGGTGCATCCAAAGACTTTGATTTGAACCTGCAGTTATTCTACCTTTGCTGCAAGCCTGAGCTAAGAGATGTGCCATTACTGCGTGTAATTGATTTCTTTTAACCATTCCTAACCCTCACCTAGACCTTTTTCCTTTTATAATAAACCTTTAGATTTTAGATTCTAAAGGATTGGCAACAGCGTGATTTGTGGTAAGATCTGATTTGTATATTGACCTGGGTCTGGGGCCTGATTCTTTGGAATTGGGGAGAACCATTTTCTTTATTTGGGGGATTGGTTTTCATAACCATTGATCCCCAGGACAGGTGGCTGCTGGTGGTGATACTGGGAAGCTGGAGTGTCTTAAGGGGATTGCTTGTGTGACTTGTGGTTAGCCAGTGGGGTGAGACCAAAGTCTTTTCTGTTTAGCTGGTTTGGTTTGTCTTAGTGTGAAGAAACCCCAGCTTTGGGCTGTAGATGCCCTTTTGGAAGCAATCTGTCCTGATCTGACACTCACAGTTGGATCCCACCAGGAACAGCACCGTCACAGAAGGTGATCAGGAACAGTCAACATGGGTTCACCAAGAACAAGTCTGGATATGAGTCAACACTGTCCTTCTTGCCAAGAAGACTAACACCATATTGGGCCTGTATTAGTAGGAGCATGGCCAGCAGATCAAGGGAAGTGATTAATCCCTCTATTTGGCACTGGTGAGGCCACATCTGCAGTATTTTGTCCAGTTTTGGTCCCCCCACTACAGAAGGGATGGGAGCAAATTGTAGAGAATCCAACAGAGGGAAATGAAAATGATTAGGGGGCTGGACACATGACTTACAAGGAGAGGCTGAGAGAACTGGGATTGTTTAGTCTACAGAAGAGAAGACTGAGGGGAGATTTGATAGCTGCTTTCAACTACCTGAAAGGGGGTTCTAAAGAGGATGGATCTAGACTGTTCTCAGTGGTAGCAGATGACAGAATAAGGAGTAATGGTCTCAAGTTGCAGTGAGGGAGGTCTAGGTTGGATATTAGGAAAAAGCTTTTTCCCTAGGAGGGTGGTGAAGCACTGGAATGGGTTCCCTAGGGAGGTGGTGGAATCTCCTTCCTTAGAGGTTTTTAAGGTCAGGCTTGGCTGGGATGATTTCATTGGGTTGGTCTTGCTTTGAGCAGGGGGTTGGACTAGATACCTCCTGAGGTCCCTTCCAACCCTGAGAGTCTAGGATTCTATGATCCCATTGCATACAGAACGCTTTTCCTACAGCGGAGAAAAAACCCAGCTCTCCAGGGCTATTTGTTTGAATTTCCAAATTAACTGTCTGTGCCATGTTCACACTATGTGATGGTCACTTTCCATGAGCATTCGTGTGAATCAGCTGTTGGCGCAAGACACTCGCTGATCACAAATTCCAGCAGGCTTGTGTGCTCATCCCGCTATAGCACAGACTCAGTGCCATGTGACTTATCTTCCCAACCAACACTCCTCAGAGTCTGAATGTTCACAATCAATCCTCAAAGTTAAATAATCCCAGATGTTTTGTCTTGGAGGAACTGAAGTTCTTTTCACAGTTATTAAGCAAACAGAAATTTAGATCAGATTTGTTGAACAAATTGCTGGCTATGAGTCATTCACCCAGCTCTGATGTTCCCCAGTTCTGGGTTTCATCGGAGTAAGATTGGAGAGAGAGCGTTTACCAGGTTCTCCTGATTAATCTACACTCTGTGGAAAGCCTGTGGTCTGGTGCTCAAGTGAGAGTGAGTCATAGAGCTAACAATGGGAAATGAAGCTAGAGCAGGGACATAACCACAAATGTGCGGTTGATTTTCATGGTTATTCAGCTGTCACCAGACCTTACAACAAGAAGTGCAGCTGCAGAAGACCCAGAAACACATCAGCAAAGGGAGGGGTGGAAAATGAAAAGGAACAGGAACTGCCTCTGAGATTCCGTCCTCCTCTTCCAGCCAGATCTCCAGTGATTCAGAGTGCCACTGAACTAGGCTTATTTCCCTGCCTAGGCGACTCTTACAGCGCTTCCAAGGATCCCACACTTACCTGGGATAGCCTGCCCCCCGGGAACAGGATCGGGCTGGTGGGGGATGGGCCCAAAAGGTAGTTTAAAGTCGCCTTTGAAAACCTTCTTTCCCCCTTCTCCCATTTTCTTTTCTTAAGACTAAACAGGTCCAGGTTTTTTTAGCCTCTTTTCCCCTATGCGTGGCTAGGGTGGAAGGAAGGTGGGCTGGCCAGTAGATTCAGATAGGCTCAAGGACATTAGGCATTCCCACACCCAGCCCTGGCCTTTCCTTAACACCGTCCCCGCCTCTCCCACCCCCCATTGTGCTAGGGGTGGCTTTATGTAATCCCCCTAGTCCTGCCTGCTGTTATAGTGCTACATGCTGGAAAGTGGGAAGCCAGGATGTAGTTCTTGAGAACTTTGCAGGTGATGTTCAGAAGGGAAGAACGTTTCTATACTTCATGTGCACTCGACTTCTTTTTAAAAACAATGTTTTAGTCAGCTAGCATTTATTATTTAACTTTTGGGCTCTGGAGAACAAACACCAATCAGTCCTGCCTACCCAGGGGGTTGCTGGGTAACTCTCCCTAGCAGGGGTGGAGATGGCTCGGGCAAGTGCAGGTGGATGTTAGTGCAAGGTTGGCTGCCAAAAGCAAGCCAGAAACCTGCAGCAGGGGACAGGAGGAGGCCAGGAATTTGGGCAGAATGTAACACAATGAGGCAGAGGGAGACACAACAAGGAGCAATGGTCTCTAGTTGCAGTGGGAGAGGTTTAGATTGGATATTAGGAAAAACTTTTTCCCTAGGAGGGTGGTGAAGCACTGGAATGGGTTCCCTGGGGAGGTGGTGGAATCTCCTTCCTTAGAGGTTTTTAAGGCCTGGCTTGACAAAGCCCTGGCTGGGATGATTTAGTTGGGGACTGGTCCTGCTTTGAGCAGGGGGTTGGACTAGATACCTCCTGAGGTCCCTTCCAATCCTGAGATTCTATGATTCTATGAAAGTTCCCAGGCAAGTTGTGACATTGCACAGGCTGTCTGATTAAATAGCTCTCCCTGGAGGTCATCTGACCCTGTTCTTCCCCATGGATTGGCTGCTGCAGCATCTCTGAGGGTTAAGTCATCACAGGCTCGGGCTGAGGGCTTACCTCACATTACACCCCCCTGCGCCCCAAGGGTGCCTTCCAGGTGTCTCCAGGCCAGGCTATTTGGCATGGGGCTGACGGAGCTCACAGAGCAGGTTACTAGCTTGTTCCCACAGGCCTTCCCAGCCAACAAGAGCTCTCCCTGGAGGGTCTTGGAATCAAGGATCTGCCTGTGAGGTCCTTTTGCCCTGGCTGGAGAGGGGGGAGGCTCTGTGCAGGCAGAAAGGAGCTGGATGTGTATTTTTCAGAAGGGAGGCATGAAACACAAGGTGCACTCACATCATGGGGATAGTCGGAGATGGAAGGGGACTGGATTAATTTGTCGAATGACTGGCAAGGGGCCAAAGTACTGGTCATCCAGTTTGTGGTTGGGACAGGAAGTGTCCAAGCATCACGTGCGGAGCCTTGTCCCCGACCGTGATTGGAAGGTCCGATGAGTGCCTGTAGTCCTCCTGGGTCCGATGAGTGCCTGTAGTCCTCCTGGGTGGGATTCCGCTGGGATTTCAGTTCCTCTGGGATGTCGGGGAGGGATTTAACCAGTGCAGAGGCTGCAGGGATGTGGGAAGTTCGTTCTAGGGATGGGTGGAATCAGGGAGTGAAAGCTGGAGAAGAAAGGGCTCCAGTGGGTAGATTTGTGATCAGAACTGTTATAAGCAAATTCTGCAAAGGATAAAAGTTGGCCCCAATCATCCTGGTGATAACTAAACATTAATAAACAAAACAGCACAAATACTGTTCCAAAACGTGAGTCTCCCGTTCTCACTGTCCTTCCACTGGGGGCTGAGATGCTGTGGAGAGACGCAGGTGGATGTACAAGGGTTGAGTGTTGCAGTCTGTGCAAACGGTCAAGGGGCTCTTGTTTGGGGATTTGACTGCATTTAAATATGGCTCTTGAGGCTCCATATGAAGCAAAGCTAATGCCTGGCTTGTATCCTGCTGCGAACCTTACAGAGCCGGGACCACCTGGTGTAAATTCAATGAGGGGTAAATTCAACACCGGATCAGGGTCACTTGTTTTTGATTCTATTCCGATAGCTCTTCTAAACACCTCACCTGCAAACAGTTCAGATGAAGGTGATCACAAGCAGCCCAAGGAAACAGAGAGTTCTGAAGAAAAAATAAAGGTAATGGGACAGAAAGCTCCTGGCGCACATTCTTGGCTTTCATGGGCCACAGGGCTGCTGACTGTATCATTTCACTTTGCATTTCAATGTTGATTAAAACTGCTTTTGTCCCCAGACTCCTTGACAAATCAGCCCAGTTCAGACAATTATAACAGGGCATTTCTACATGAGAAACGCCAGGTGCAAAGATCCAAGGGAATAGTGCATTCGTAAGAAATGCAGGCAGGTCGAGGTGTTTGTGCAGCAGGTTTATAAAGAGCTTCCACAAATATTTCCTGATTTTGGCCCACATTCCAAAAAGTATTTCATTCAGTTTAGACAATGGCTTAACTTAAAGCACATGCTTCAGTCCAATTAAAGTCCACAGGATTTAAGCATATTCTTAAAATTAAGCCTGCAGTTAACTGCTGCCCTGAATTGGGGCCTATATGAAAATGGTACAGACTGCCTGAGTGACCAGTGCATTACTCCAGTATTATGGTGGTATAAATCCCTTGGTTGATTGGATCTACAGCACCATACAACTGGGGTAACACTGTCATGAATCAGGTGTATTATCTGACAACGCTGGGAGCAGGTTTTCCTTTATATTACAGCAAATATTCGGTAGGGAGAGAAACTCTGTGCGCGTGTGGGTGGGTGTAAACAAATCTGAAATCATGTGTGAACATTTTTTGGAAAGCAAGTTCTAGAAAGTTATCAACTTTCACAATTTTATAATTTAAAGAGAGTCTTTAAAAAAAAGATTTTAAACCATCTGGCAACAGGATGATCCATGAAAGTTGAATGGGCGTGATTTCTTTGAACATCCTGGAAAGCACGGTAGAAAGGCTGTTTACATCTGGGAATCACATCGTGGGTGGGACCTCCCTCCCTCTCCATCCCACAAGGCTAACACTGTCATAGGGAGGTTGTTCCTGCAGCGAGAAGTCTCCTTTTCTCTCCTGGGAAGTGCTGGAGGAGGAGAAAAGCGTTTTGAAAAGAATTGCCAACCAAGTTGAGATGAACATCGCCACTCATCCAGCAATGAAGGTATTTTACAGCTATTCAAGTGTGTGTTCTGGTGTGATTCGATTGACAATCTCCCTGTAAAGCACTGATCACTTTACAGAGCACATAGAGAGGATGGGGAAACAGATAATCACAGGAGAGGTTGGGGAGAAGACAGGGCCTTTGAAGCTGGAGCAAGTTTTCCAAAGTGGAAAATCATCTACAAATAAACAAGCTGGAATTTCTGGGCTTCCAGAGAAGTTAAGAATTAAACAATAGATTTTGCAGGATGCAGATTTTACAACGTCTAGGTATAGACCAGTCAGAGCTGATGATGACAGAGACAGAATGGCAGTGACGCCCAGAAGCTGGGGATGAGTGACAGGGGATGGATTGCTCCATAATTGCCCAGTTCTGTTCATTCCCTCCGGGGCACCTGGCATTGGCCACTGTCGGCAGACAGGAGACTGGGCTGGATGGACCTTTGGTCTGAACCAGAAGGGCCGTTCTTATGTTCTGAAGATGAATGTGCACATTGTCTAGTAGGGCCCTGAGCCAGACCCCAGGGACATCGATGCCATTAAACTAACATGGGTTACCTTGGGCGTTTTGAATCAGCCCTTAGAGCAAAACAATAGACAACAGCATCTCAGGGATGAGCAGCGATTGACTTGGGAAGGCCCTGACCCTCACTGCTACAGCTCTTCTCTGCAGGAATGACACCCACAGAGAAGTAATGTAGAGTGTCCTGCCAAATTATCTAAGGCTTTGGTATAAAAAACAACATCCAATGTACAGAGAATACAGACCATCTCAAGAGTGACTCTGCTCTCCTGAAATTTGCAGGCCAGATTTACAGACTCACGAAGGCCAGATATGTCAGGAAAACCTTTGGCACTTGTTGTGAACTTTAGTAGTTCTCAGTAACTAATGCCAACTGCTTGATTGTTCTGCTTCCAAACACCCTTCTGCCCCATTCACCCGACTTTCCTTTGAAATAATCCTCCCATTTCCCAAGAGAAGGGGGTTCAAAGGGAGTGAGAGGTGCTCCACATCTATGGCAATTGGGTCGGTCAGTTTAGAAGACTAAATCGGGACTCAGGTATTCAACCTTGGAGATCCAGGTCTCGGGTTTGACTCTTTCTGAACCATACTGTCCTCCCTTGCAGAGGGAGATAATGGTGCTTCCCCGGCCCAGGGTTCTGATGTGAGACTAAATGAATGACTGTCATTGATTTAATAAAGCTTTATGCACAAGTAGCCTGGCATTTAGCGAAGACATTTTAATTGTAGAGATGACAGTGAGCTTTGACTATCGTCCTTCTGTAAATCCAGAATATTGGTTGCATGAACACCATGGGGATCCATGTGTTATGGACAAAGATTATAAAGATTGTGTCTGTTTGCTAGATTTTTAAAACTGCCTCTGTGTTACAAGGGATTCCCCCTACCAGCCAGGCACAGCTGGAGTTTTCAGTTCAGAAGAAACAAACGTTTTACCAGGATTGTGATTGACAGTCACAAAACCTCGATTTGCTGCCACGCGGCCTCTAAAGTTTCAGTTTTCCTCATTAGTCAAAGTCCTCCAAAACTTCATGTTCTTGGAACTTGCTTCTCAGCCCTTCAGACTGCTTCTTGGTGCATTAAACCTCCTCAGAAACTCCTCCCGCACCAGACCGTAGAGTCCTGCCATGCTAGCCGGGGAGTTGCAATTAATGTGGAAAAAGGCATTTTAAAATAAAACCTCAAAATATTCATGGGAGACGGTCAATCCATCCTTTGCAGAAAGCTGCTGCAGAGATACCTATCTTCTCATTCTTCTGTCAGCCTCCCCTCTGCCCCCCCTTTATTATATATGCACCATGCGGTATGGCACAATGTGTATCAGTTCCATGATGCAGCCCCAATATGACTCAGTGGGGTTCTACCTGTTGCATATTAGTTTACTGACCCCATACTGCAATCTGTCTGTGAAGTGTCACTGGAGGATTTAATGGGGAGGAAGGACTCTGGAGAAGTGGGCTCCGTTCCTGGCTCTACCAGACATTCTGGGTGATCCAGGACAATTGATCATCCTTTCTCCCGCCCTCTGTCTGGCTTGTCTATTTAAACTCCTCAGAGAAAGGAGTCTTTTGTGTAGTACCTATGTGAAAGCACCGAGCACTATGTTGTTTGGATCTCAATTTATGGCCTGTAGATGCTCATAGCAGCATAAAGACATCTTCTGCACATGCTCACTACACAGTTTCTGTACTGATAATCACACCTCGGCCAAATCAATCACAACAAGTTGATAATAGAAAGGCGGCGTTTTCATTTCTAATAATAACTACCAACTACGACTAATAGTTGGACATCCAGTCCCATTCAGGTGACATTTTTCGCAGGGTGAAGGATAGAAAACTTCTAATCTAATATTAATCAAAAGAGTAGATGGCAAATTTATGCACAAAGTGATAAGAACTGGATTTCACATTTCGAAGGAAGAGTTTGAACTAAGAGTCACTCATAATTGATGCTCTAGTTGAAGCAGGAATTAACTCTGGGAAGTCTAAGGGCCAATGTCATACAGAAGAACAGACTACATGATCTCAGGGATCACTTCTAGTCTTCTTATTTATGAATCTATAATTAAGGACAAAATGGACCCCTGCTGCTGGAAATTCCTTGTTCACAGGAATGGTCCCATTGACTCCAATGCTGTTCCGTGGGTAAGTGTTCACCAGCATATCTCACAAGCGTGAGATTAAGGTCTTGCTCAAGGAAATGGGCATTGCTATTGAATGAGAATATTAAAATTGGGACTCTTCAGTCCTGCAGGTCAGAGATTGTTTTCAGGTTGCATTGCTTCAGACTCATGAGTTCTGTGTTTGAAATACATGAATCTGGAAGGAAATCAAAAGAGAAGTAGGGAAAATTAAAAATGGTCACTTTGAAAGCCGTTTTCCAGTTATCTTTTCCCATAACTTTATCTCACAAATAAAGACGTCATACAGGTGTCAAGTGAGATGGCTGCTCATAATTACCCTCCTTAAACACTTAATAACATTTCCATAAGTTAATACACTCCCTGTCTGCGTAGCATTTAAGACATCCAGCTCATAATATTACCTAGTTTATCAATGTCAAGTGACATACATTTAATCCATTGGAGAATATTATGAACAGATAGAGGCCTAATGTGCATCACTGCTCATTCAGCTAATGAGCATGATTGGAGCCGGTACTGATCATTAATAACAGAACTAAAAACCAATTATAATGCTAATTGAGGCCGTGTTTGCATGGGGCAGCTGTGCAGGTGTGGTTAGAAAACTGATCAGGACGGACCTCTTGTGTCTGGTGATGGGGCGCTGATCCAGGGCCCAATCCTGCTCCCAATGAAGCCAATGGCCAAACTCCCTTTGTGGTCACTGGGAGCAGGGCTGGGCCCTTAAAGAGCAAGAGAGAAGCCTGCCGCAGAGGACCAACAAGATATTGTATTGGATTATCCATCATAAATGAATGGAGGACTATCGGTGCCCATTTGTGCACACATGCACAGGGGCAGGGGTGAGCTGGGCAGGCTCCCAAGGGACTCTGTGGTCACAACTGAAACTTGTTCAAAGATCCACAGAGGTTTAAGGTCAGAAGGGAGCACTATGATCACCCCCTCGAACCTCCATCAGCCTAGCACAGGCCAGAGAACTCCCCCCAGGAATCCCTGCCATTGGGGTGGCCTGAGGTAATCATGGGAGCCCACTCCCCCTGCCCTACCCTGACTGCTTGGGAGGATACAAGTCACTGCCCCCAGAGCCAGACTATCCTTAGCCTTGGAGCGCAGGGAGGGCAAAGGTGCATGCCTGGGACAATCCAGTCTCCTGTGCTCACAAGAGCACAGGGGCTGGGTATGCTCCATGGGCTATGAATTACCACGAAGAGGACAGGGAGATGCAGGAAGGAGACACAGCAGCAGCCTCTGACTTTCAGCAGAATCCCCAGACAGTCCCCAGAATCACCCAGACAGCTCTGCCTCATTCAGTGGCTGTGCACCACAAGACATTCACAGAACCCAGTCCAGGCTCGCTGTCTGGGAAGCTCAGCCCTTGAAGGTACCACCCCCAAATCTTCCCTAGAAAGGGGTCACTGACCATCACCACCCTCCGTTTCCTCTTGGGAGTGGTGGCCACCGTCCTCCCAGCCTCGGGGTACATGGCTTCTCCTCTTTCACCTTTGGGAGCAATAGCTCATCCCTCCTTGCCAAGGCAGCCTATTAGGTTTTTATGTCTCTGTGGTGGGTGGAGCCCTGCCTGCCGCCAGGTGTAACCAGCAGCCAGCTTCCTCCCTGTGCACTGGGAAGGTGTTGGGGCGATCAAGATTCTTGGCCACTGGACTTTAAGCACACACGTCCTCACTGCATTGGCACGGCTTAATGCTGTCGATTTTAACCCTTGGAATTGAGGAAACAGGGCAATTGGCCATACACTACAGAGGAAAGGGCTGCAGTATTGGTAAGAGTGAAACTCCCTCCCAAATGCCCCAGCATACTTAGATATTGCCGGAGGCACACATCTGCCTGGTCGGGTTGTGATCACACTGCACAGTGGGGTGTGGTATGAAGAGAGTTTGTATTAATGGTTTTCTTTCGGTTGGCTTGATTTGGATACTCAGTGTAGCAAAACCTTAATGCATTTGTGTCCTTCATTATTCATACATTGCTTTGCAATTAAAATACATCCTTCATTTACAGCATTTCCATCCAAACTGCTCCAGCTCGGTGTCAAACACAGTGTATCATTAAAATGTTCACTTTCTTTTCCCCACCCACTGGCTTAGCCTCTGTGCTTCCTCCTCCATTACCGAAGAGATAAATGTCGGGGGTTCAAGTGGTCACGACCCCCTGGCAGGATATTGGGCTGCATTTCAGCTCGGCAGTCCTTCAGCCGAGATTAATTTGTGTCTGTGGAGATGCTGGGCTTGCACTTTCAAACCAGCTGGGAGCCGGCCTATTTGAGTCGATTTCATTTCCCTCTCCCTTCAAGGTTTTTTTAAATCAAGCCTTCAAGATTTAATGCTAAAACAGACCCAGTGCAAGCACTTTGTTGAATAGCATCTCATTGTCAGCTGCCCTGCCGGCTGTGCTTTTAAAATAAGAGGCCCCCATCATTGGATAGCAAGTTGTCTTCCTTGGTTCTTAGCTTTGCTATTATGAAACATCCTCTCAGTTTTCCTTTGTGCAATTAATATTTCATTGGACCATTGTTTCAGCTCAGTCAACAAAAATAACCTTTCTTCGGGATGGGTTGGGGCATTTTATAGGCAACAAGCAGTTTATTGCTTTTGCTCACATGAAAATGTTGGCCTGAAGACGTGTTTTTGTTTTATTTCTAGTGAAATCAAATTTCCTCTAGTTTCCCCAGTAACACTCTGATTACATGGCCCCTTTATTGAGAATTTTTATTATTATTTGTATTGCACTAGAAGTCCCAGACTTATATTGGGGCACCATTTAGCTCGGCCCTGTACAGACATAACATGCTAGATTGTCTCTGCTCCGAAAAGGTTACACTTCATATAGCCAAGAAAGAAAAATGGTGGGAGAAAGGGAATATAAACTCCACGTTATAGCTGGGGAACTACCACTGTCCCCGTCTGAGTACAGTGCACGGACAGCTATAGTCACACTTGCCAGAATTACATTTTATTTATTTTTATAATTTATATGAAGATATTGATGTTTGCTTTTCAACTTTTTTTTTTAAGTTACTGATTGTGGGAAATTATGGGGGATCAGACAATAGGGGGAGTCAGACAATTGTTTAATGACAGTAGAGGTTGAGATTCAAAAAGTTAAAGCTTTAAACACAAAGCATCACATGTCAAAACATGCAGAGTAAATATCCTTTAGGCAAACTCTCATAAGTTCTCGAGCAGCATTTTTCTTACATTGCCTCGCTGTACATTTCGATTAAATTGATTGAAATTTGCTTCGTCAGTTTGCGTGTCTGCAGTGAAATTGACGTTTAGCGACGTTTACCCTTAAAAATTTAATCCTTCTGAGACTGGTTATATCGTATAACATATTACGCTGCTTCCAGCTTTGGAAGCAATAATGTAATTTTATTTTATTTTTAGAAGCTGTGCTCTTGTTTCTCCCGCAGAACTTATGAGAATAGATCTGTGTAGGTGACTGATGGTGTTTAATAGCCCAAGCACGGGAAATGCATTGTATTGGCTGAACAGTCTGCTGGTAAAATGTAACCCCCAAAATGACTGACCATTGGAATGGTGAATAACAACTGTCTCTCTCACTCTGTCTCCCACGACTGTTTAGCTGCTGAACTCATTAGAAAGCTGGGAGCCTCTCACGTACCAAGTTGTATATAAATCAAACTACTTCAAACATGTGTGTTGACCCCTCGGGAAAACCCAGCAGGCTTTTTTTGTGCATCTGAGCCTTCACATTGAGGTAACCCTGTAGCTCCATGCTAGAGAAGAGGCAGAAGGATCCCACCTCAATCTCTAACAATAGCCTCGCTTCTTAAATGTCCGGTTATGCACCCTGGCCATTGATTTCTCGGTGCAGTCATTTGTAACAATAGAAATTCTGGCAGGCTATTTAGAATCCGCTTTGATTTGGGTTTTGGTGGAAGGAGGGAGGAGCAGTAATGAACTTTTGGAGTCTCTCCCTTTCCTTTTAAATGGTTCCTCTCTGACTGACAAATAACAACAGGGGAGATTCTCAGGGAAACGGGCAGGTCTCTTTTCTGGTGCTGTAATTACAGACACTTCTGCGGCGGAACTCACAAGCCAAACCGATAAAATGTTCCAGTCTCAATCTGTTGCTGCAAGGGGAAAAGTTCAACATAGTCAGGATCAGGAAAGTTATCACTCAGCACTCTGGAGAAAATGCTGACTGGACTCTGTGCCTGTCAGAGGAAAGATGTTATTTCACAAAGCACAAGTTCTAACAAGCTGAAGAATTGCTCCATTGAGGCACTGCTATTAAGTGTGTACTCAGGAGAAGTTTCCTAGAACTCCTGGCACCCTCATCAATCCTTCATGCTGATGATAATTAATATGAAATCTGCACTCCAGGAGATTCGCTCTGGAGCTGATTTGCTGTTACCAGTATGGTGTGAATTTCAATGGATACGTTCCCTCCAGGGGATCTGATTTGGAAGGTACGTGGTGGCATTTGCCCAGAGCCTGGCCACAGCATAAGCTCCACCAAATGAAACACTATTTGCCACAGACTGAGAAGATCTCAGTCATGGCATGCTGCTTGTTCCTTCTGCTGGGCTTTGAAAAATAATCACCTGTTGCAGTTACTAGGTTTCAGAGATTCCCCCACCCCTGAGATAAAAGGGGGCACACATCCTCAGAACCACGATTTTTCAGGCTGTCTTCAAATTCAGGCAGGCATTAGTGCATCTCTTCACACTCAGCTCACAATGGGAGGGGTATTTTTCTTTTCTCCAAACAATCTTAGACCCTGCAGCACCAGTGAAGAGCAGTTTCCAAATAAGAACTGCCCCAACACGACACCTTTGGGGCTGTCTGTTCTTCTGGCATGTCACTAAATTTCGGAACATTGCTGACAAACCCACAGGACAAAAGCAAAGGCAAATTATCAGAGAAAAACTGTATTGAAGTCAAGGGACCTGAGTACACTGGTGCAAATCAGGGCTAGTTCAGTGAAGTCACTGGCATCGTGGAAAATTCCATTTGTCTGCGAAATAGGCACTGTGGGCTAATGGATAGTGCATTGTCTTGGGATTCAGGTGATCTCAGTTCTCTCTCATCCCTATTACCGACCCATGGCAAGTTATTTCACTTCTGTTTCCTCTCCCACATCTGGTTTAATTAGACTGTAGACTCTTTGGGGCAGGGACTGTCTCTTAATATATGTTAGTGCAGCACAGCTTATGTATCAGTCTGTTGCACCGAGTGGAAAAGATAAACACAGGGTCAGGAAAACGATCTTCCTCACTCAGCGCTGGGCCACAAGATCGTCTCGAGATGCTACTGTAATAAAATAAGTAAATCATCCTTGTCATCTCGTTCTCCAGCCCTGCCCTACACTTGCTGAAGTGAGTTATTTTTTCTACTTCACTCCCACCTTTCCTCTTAATTTAATTGAAATCCAAAGGGTATTTCCCAATCTTTTTTTTTTTTTTTTTTTGTATGGCCTTTAATGCATAATAACTGGCACAGTGTGTGATCACGCTTTGAACCCCCTGACTACTGGACTAACGGGGGTTACAGATTTAATTAAAATGGAGCTTTCACATGGGAATTAATAGAGTCTCATCAAGAATATGCATAATGTCAATTACTTGAAGCTCTGGAGACTCTCTCTAACTTTAACATGCAAGTTGGAGCAGCGCGGCTCACTGTGTTGTCTATTTACAGTGCAGGATGGTTTTAAGCTCCTCTGTTTTATGCATTAACAACACCGAGAAAGTGAATCCTCAGAGAGGCAAGGATCTAACAGCATGACTCCCATTTACTTAAATGGGAAGATTAAAGCTAAAATCTCATTCAATGCTTTGTAGATGTACATATATAATATCTTCTGTGGCACAAGATGGATGGCCCTCCTCTACCCCAGAACCTGCACCTCCCCACACACACACACACAGTACCCTCGCTCCCCAACACACACACCTTCAGCTCCTGTTAGCGTTTTTCTCCTACTCTCCACCCCACACAAACACACACTCCACAGCCCCAGATTCTCTCCCCTTACCAACAGTACCTTCTTGCTCACCCCTATGAAGGACACTGCTGCACTAGAGAGAGTTCAAAAAAGAAAAATGAGAATATTTAGGGGCCTAGAGAAACCTCACATATCATAGAATCATAGAAGATTTGGTTTGGAAGAGACCTCAAGAGGTCATCTAGTCCAACCCCCTGCTCAAAGCAGGACCAATCCCCAACTAAATCATCCCAGCCAGGGCTTTGTCAAGCCTGACCTTAAAAACCTCTAAGGAAGGAGATTCCACCACCTCCCTAGGGAACCCATTCCAGTGCTTCACCACCCTCCTAGTTAAACAGTGTTTCCTAATATCCAACCTAGTCCTCCCCCACTTCAATTTGAGACCATTACTCCTTGTTCTGTCATCTGCTACCACTGAGAACAATCTAGATCAGTGATGGGCAACCTTTTGAGCTTGGTGTGTCAAACTTCGCCAAAAAACTGAGCATAACTCGGGTGGTGTGTCACTTTGAGGAAAAAACATTATTTCGCGATATTTATAGTTTAAATAACATAAATGTATAATTGTTATATATAATTGTATTTAATAAACCAAAAACTAATTATTTAACTGACCAGCTTAGTGACTTCTTTGTTCATCCGTCAGTCGGTTTCCTTTGTTGGTCTTGATATTATTTAGCTTGTGTGGGGTGCCATGAAGTAAGATAAGTGAGGGGGAGGGGGAATTCTTTAACAAACCTGCCTATTAGTGACTTTTTTGTTGCTGAATTTCATTGGCTAAATCTTCAATTGAAGGTTGGTATTTTGTACACTTCAGGCCCAAGCAAGCGCTACTAACTTCATCTGTCAATCTGTTTCTTTTGTTGGTTTTGATATTATTTAACGCTGAGAATAAGGCCTCACAAAGGTATGTAGAGGGAAAAATTGTGAGTAAAGCCATTGCTATATTTTTCAGGGTGCTAAAAGTGTCTGGTAGTCGGTTCCAAATTTCCTGTTCGTAGTGGCACTCCTCTTGATTCTCCAAGCGGCACCTTTCCAGATTCTCAAGCTTTGACCTCAAGTCGACAAACACCTGAGCCCAGATACTGTCTTGAAATTCTGCAAGTTGCATCTCCAAATCATCAATTTGCATCCATTGGAAACCATTTAATTCCAAACTACTGTAGACTACTACATCAGGATACTTAATTATTTTCATGGTCTGTTCTAGACTTCTAAATTGACTAAATCTATCACTAAACAGGTCAAGGAACGAGTCTAAAACATGCTGGTACTTCATATGCAAGAGTTCCATTTCATTTTGTACAGCTGCACTGGCCTTCTCAAAATACTTTGTTACTCGAGGAAGATACTTATAAGTTTTAGTTTCTACATCTCGCTTGAAAATTTTAACTTTACTTTCAAAAGCTTTTATGTATCTAAACATAACGTCAATACTTTTGCCAAAACTTTGTAACTTTAAGTTCAGTTCATTAATATGAACAGAGAGATCTGTAAAAAACATCAGGGTGTTGACCCACTTATCATCATTAAGCTGAGGAAAGTTTCCCAGATCCTTATCGTCAAGAAATACCTTAATTTCTTCAAAGCACTCCACAAAGCGCTCAAGAACTTTGCCTCGGCTCAGCCATCTTACATTATTGTACATCAGCAGTCCACTGTAGGTGGAATCAACCTCCAGTAAAAGTGCCAAAATTCTCGCTTGTGAAGGGGGCGAGCAGCTATTAAATTAACTATTTTTGTAACAACTGACATTAAGTCGTTTAAGTCGGTGAATCCTGCCTTGGCACATAAAGCCTCCTGATGGATAATACAATGAAAAGGCACAATCGGATGTCCAATAGCTTCTGTAAACAATTTGACAAATCCGACTTTTTTCCCCACCATATTTGGTGCCCCATCTGTCGTCACTGACACAACTTTAAAGATATCAATGCTTAGGTCACGAAATGTTTGTATAACAACCTTACATATTTCGCTTCCTGATGTACTCGTTGGCACTGATACTAACTTTATCAACTCTTCTCTCATTGTGAGACCATCAGAATATCGACCAATAATGGCCAACTGAGCATGTGATGTGACATCAGTAGTTTCATCAAGAGAGATCAAAAAATATTTACACTTCCTTATGTCTCTCTGCAATTGATGTTGCACGTTTGTGTTCAGTCTCATTATTCGGTCTTTTATGATATTTCTACTGAGTGGTAACTCAGATATTCTCTTAATAATTGCATCTTTATTCTGCATATCGTGAAATAGAACTGGTGCACATCTTAGGAGAATTTCTTTAATAAATTCTCCCTCACTGAGCGCTTTTCCATGCTGAGCTATAGAGTGAGCAATGCTCAAACTTGCAGATGTTAAATTTGTAGAGCCTTTCATAAATTTAAGGATGGAATTAGATTGGCTCTTATAAAGGTGTAGCTGCCTGGAAATGTATTCCTTCCTTTCATCCTCACTTTTTTCCAGGAGCTGGGAATGCTTAGTTTCGAAATGTCTATTTATATTCCACGTTCTGCTTACTACCGTTTCAGTACATAGAACGCAAAATGATCTGCCATTTTTTTCTATAAAGCCATACATCTCGGTCCATGTCTCTTGAAAGGGTCGGCCACTGCTACTACCACTTCCTTTACTTAACCTTAGTTTTTTATTTTTTGGGGTTCTCCATCAGGGGGGCAGTGACAGAAGATAGAATTATAGATAGCTTGTTAGGCCTGCAGGCAATTAGGGGTTAACTAGCCTAACTAACCACAAAATGGTGCATGTAACTGTCTTTTAGGAAAGGGCAGGGTTAATAAGCAGAAATAGGGGTTAATAAGGATGCACAACAGTAATAGTGGTGAAATGGAGTCTGCACTATGGAGCAAGATGGTATTAGTTATGTGAATTAAAATGGCTACCACTATTTTTAATGGCGGGAAACGGCACCCATAGCACGCCACAGGCCCTCGCCTCTCCCAGCCTCCCCCTCACTTATCTCAGTAATGATGGATTAGAAATCCATCACACCCCAGAACAGTAGATAATGGTTGCTGTGGTTAACTGCTATTTGGTTACTAGTAATGGCAGGGCCCCCAGAGATGCGTCCCCTGCTGCGTTCCACTGCTCCCTGCTCTGCCGGCGGAAGTGAGGGCAAAGATCCCGGCTTAACCAGAAGTCACAGAACTAGACGCTCTGTGCCACGTGCCCCGGTCCCCCCTTTCCTGCCGCGGGCGGGCTGCTAGTAATGTTGCCCCGTCCCCTGTCTCCGCCGCCGACTTAGAAAAAATAAATAAATAAATAAAGCACGTGCACCCTGGTCCCCCGTCTCAGCCGCGTGTCATCAGCAATGGCTACGCGTGTCAGTGCTGACACACGTGTCATAGGTTCGCCATCACTGGTCTAGATCATATACCCTTTGGAACTGCCTTTCGGGTAGTTGAATACCCACTCTTCCCTTCTGCAGACTAAATAACCACGGTTCCCTCGGTCTCCTCATAAGTCATGTGCCCCAGCCCCCTGTTCATTTTTGTTGTCCTCCACTGGACTCTCTCCAATTTGTCCACATCCTTTCTGTAGCTGGGGAACCAAAACTGGACTCAGTACTCCAGATGTGGCCTCACCAGTGCCGAATATAGGGGAATGATCACGTCCCTCGATCTGCTGGCAATGTTCCCACTAATACAGCCCAAAATGCCATTAGCCTTCTTGGCAACGAGGGCACACTGTTGACTCATATCCAGCTTCTCATCCACCTTAACCCCTAGGTCTTTTTCTGCAGAATTGCTGCCTAGCCATTCGGTCCCTAGTCTGTAGCGGTGTGTGGGATTCTTCCTTCTTAAATGCAGAACTCTGCACTTGTCCGTGTTGAACCTTATCCGATTTCTTTTCTTTCTTCCCTGGAGCTTTGAGTGTCCCTCTGAATTTTTTCATTGCTGGCAGTATGAAATGCCTGTTCCTGGGGAAATTCCATTGCTCCAAGCCGTCCTCTGCAGACAACTTTGGTCCAACCATTTTCCCGGAGTTTCTGCCATCCCATTTTCTTAATGTGTTCATTTCCTACTAAATGGCAGCTCTTCCTGGTAATGACCCTCCATTGTCCCTGTGGTGGAAGGGATGTGATGTAAGCATGGAGAGCAGATGGCCGACTTATACACTGAGACATTTAATGGTACAGCAATTTAATAAAATCAACCAGAATACGTAAGTCATATATGGACAGATCTGCCAAATAGTCACAGATGGTAGCGCTGATCGTATCTCATTACCTGTTGTTAACGGGACAAGCCATTGTCCAGGCATCTCTCTTGTGCAAATAGACCTGCTCCACTTCATCTAGTTCTTGTGATATTTGTATCCCTGTTGAATAGCATGTTACGCCTTGAACCGTCTGCTGAACTCCACAAGGTTCTTGATGGACCAGAACACATCTGAGTGTGAGTAACTGTATCACGCTCTAGCAGTTGTCATTAAGGTTTGCTCATAACTGGAAGTAGACCCATGATGGTGTGAAATGAAATGGTTAAAAAAAAGGAACCACACTGAACTCCCTGGATACCTGAGTGTGCGGTGGGTGTTTCATGACCAACATACCGACTACCCATTATCATCACCAGGTTAGAGTGGCAGCCTTCTTAGTCTGTTTCCGCAAAAAGAACAGGAATACTTGTGGCACCTTAGAGACTAACACATTTATTTCAGCATAAGCTTTCGTGGGCTACAGCCCACTTCATCGGATTAGAATGAAAGGTTAGAATGTTTAACAGAAAAACTCTCTCCCAAACTAGCTTGGGAAGAACAAACATTATAACGAAAGTGAGGAATACTTGTAGCACCTTAGAGACTAACTAGTTTATTTCAGCATAAGCTTTCGTGGGCTACAGCTCACTTAATCAGATGCATAGAATGGAACAGAAGTAAGATGCATTTATACACACAGAAAGAAAGAAAAAAAAGTTATACATTAGCATACCAATTCTAAGAGGGCTGTTAAATGTAGATGGGCCATTATCAGCAGGAGAAAAAAATACCTTTTGAAATGGATTTCTGTGTCAGGGAAATTAACTCAGGAAATGCAATCAATTAGTGTAATGAGAGAACCATTCGCAAGTCCTATTTAGCCCCTGGGTAATTGTATCCAATTTGAAAATTAATTTCAATTCCTCAGTTTCTCGTTGGGGTCTGTTTTGGAAGTTTTTCAGTTTCAAAATTGAAACCATCAAATCTTTAATGGAATGGAACATTATAACAAATATTCTGCATGAAACCCTCCAAGGCTTCACATTGGTTGACATCCTAAACCCCCTGTAAGAGGACTTCACAAATTGCCATTGCAGGTTGCCTCTGACATGTTGGATAGAAAAGTCCCAGGATTTTCAACATTATTATTGGTATCACCTAGGAGCCTAAATCATGGACCAGAAGCCTACAGGGGCAGGTGGGGCACAGATACAGAACAAAAACACAGTGCCTGCCCCAAAGAGATCACTATCTAAGAACAAGACAAAAGACAACAGATGCACACAGACAGACAGACAGGGGGACACAAGGAGACAATATTGGCCAGCATGATGAGCAGTGAGCTTTACACAGCAGTCGCCTAATCGCTGATAAAGATTTATAATAATGGGATAAAGAGAATTTCTAAAGGAATATATGTATATATATATGGGAGTGGGGTGGGGTGGTGAGGATTGTTTGTGAGTTGGAGTGTTTTCAGCCCAAAGCTGCTTTTGTTCTCTGGAAGACAGGGAGCAAACTAGGGTAAGACAAGAAGAATACAGATGGACATTTTAAAATAATGGCCCTATCACTTAGCTGTGTGAATCAGCCCCTCCACTGACCTCCACAAAGCTGACACCGGCGAAGAGCCTCGCCCAAGAGTTTTGGAAATCGATTCGTTTTGGCGCTGCTACTTCATTCTGTTTTTAATGTTCAAGTTGCTGGTGCTTGTGGAAGATGGAATTCCTCTCCTTAACCCCAGACCTGGCGTAGCAGAGCAGAGAGTAATTAACCACTGGAATGATATCAGAACTCCTGTAATTCTTGTACAGTGCCATGCATGTTTTAGTCAGATAATAATAAGCTGCTGCACTTCTACAGCAGTCCCTTCCATTGACACTTCTATGCTTGAGGAATTTCTTTCTAGCTGTGTCTGTCCTGAGCTAAATATTACCACCGGGAGCAGTGAGGGGGAAGCCCTTGGGATGGGCAGGAGTATTTAATTTCATACATCATTTGTAGTATACTGAAGTCAGCAGGCTAAGCAAAGTTAATGAGACAGAAGAGTATGTGGGTAAATATTAAGTGTGGTGCACAAAGATTTAGCCACACGGGTATAATTAACATGAGATATTTTGGCATGTTGTGCACTGCCAATGAGTTCATTTCTCCCCATTGCATCATACTGATATCCGAGTTATTTCTCTCTGAGGTAATAAGAAAGAAAGAAAGAAAGAAAGAAAGAAAGAAAGAAAGAAAGAAAGAAAGAAAGAAAGAAAGAAAGAAATAGATTTGTGGTTGGCATGAAGACTGTCATTTGTTTAAGGTTTCCCTGTTGCATTGTTCAGACAGGCCCCCCTCCCTTTTCTCTTCCAGTTTCTACATAAGAAATAGCTGAAATCACTAACCTTTGAAAGGGTTATTCATGTATTTATCGGAACCTATCCCATAACCCCCCTCTCGCACTCTAGGGGATGTGTTACACTCACAGATCCGGGTGCAGCTTCAACCGGGAGCATCTGATTAATTTTTTTGACTGAAACAAATAAATAATAAAAAAATACACCCAACTTTCCCCGCCCCCCCCTCTGGCAGTGTGATATTCACTGCTGCAACACACCTTGCCCAACACATCCATGTCCTTTTAGGTCACCAGAAAACCTAGCCGTGACCTTCCACCCAGTTCTGTTTAAAACAGAATATTTACAATGCGCTGACAGTAAGAGACACATTCTCACGGGTGCCTGCTACACATGCCCAATGCCCGTAAAGCTAATATATATATAAATAAATTGTTTAAAAAAATCCAAGCAAGGACAAGCTGTCCCAAATGACTCTGATTCTATTTCCAAATATGATGAGATCTCTTTATTCCAAGTCATTTCCATTTATGTTTGTTTTCATAACTTATAAAACCCGCTTCAATGTTTTACTATGTTTATGCTCTATAGATGAGCATCTGCTTGCTGAACTAGGGGGATCTAGCAAGTAACTGCAGTCCCAATTCTGGAGCGATCTCTGTATGCCTAGGGGCTTTGGCCTGGCATCAGGCATCTGCCCATCATGGACGAGTTGAAGGATCAGGGGTTACGAGTTTGGGAAGATTAAAAGACGTGCAATGTTCTCTGCTTTTGAGAAGACAGAAGAGAGTTCTGCTGTCTGAAAAGCAAGCTGGGGGCCACAGTGGAGGACAAAAACTTGGAGTGGAAACAAGTTCAAAAACTGTGCGGTATGTAAGAAAACAGACTTCTTGGACAAGCACAAACACCTTCAGAAATTGTTGCCACACGTGCCACAAGGTGAAAAATTACCAACAAGGGAAGCGGCGAGAGTTGACACCAAATCAGCAGACCTGTGATTTGTGACTGTGAGTGGAAAGGGAACCAGGAGCCATTCAAGCCAGCTAAAAATGTCAAATCATTATCAGACATTCAGCAAGTCAACTCCTGAGGAGCCTGTCTTTGGAGGAGCACAACATAACGTTATAGGGGACATATCGGATGGGTGTCCTTGTGATATGAAGTAATCAGCTGCCAAGAGAGGTTCTTCAACCATCCTAAAAAGACAGGCAATCCCCATTGGTGACTCCACATTAAGGAGAGTGGCCAGAACGTTCACAAGGGACACAAGGACAACAGGACAGTGTGCTGTTTCCCTGGAGCAAAAAAAGCAAAATGTAAACCAGGACTGGATGCGATTATGACATCTGGCAAATCTCCTTGGTGATGAAATTCCCACTGATGGGAAGAAATCTGATATAATTGGTATTACAGAAACCTGGTGGGATGATTCACATGCTGGGAGTGTTATAATCACCACTTCTAAACTGTTCGTGAAGGATAGAGTGGGCAAAAGGGGCGGCACGCTATATTCAAGACACCATTACCAGATTTATAGTTACTGGTAACTGAGAACCCACAGGATCTTGAATGAATATGGATCAATGTGCTACCTAGCAATGCCCAGGAGTGTGTACTAGAAGGGAAGTGCTAGAGATCATCAAATCAAACTAGAGAACAGGATCTATTACTCTTTAAGCACCTATCTGTAATGTGTGGAAAGGAACATTTGTTTCGGGGGGGGGGGCTTCTGGGGGAGACATATGATGGAGGTTGCATGCAGCCAGTAGTAAAACATCATTTGCATTTCATAATATTATGGATGATAATTTTTCTAACACCAAGGCTGCACTCACCATGAAGAAACTACCTGGAACCTCGCTATGATGGATAAAGATGAATTTATCATGGGACAGGGTTGCCTGGGGACTGATTTTATCTAATATGGACAAGCAGAGGACAGTCCCAACCAGTAATCTCTACACTGCGTGCATCAAATATCCCAAAGCTGGGATAAATTGTGAAAGAAAATGATTGGAAGAAAACATTTTACTCAGAGAAATATGAATGACAGTTGGGAGTTCTTTTACTAGATTTTATGAGATGGCCAAAAATCCCTGAGTCCATAGTCAAGAAAGAGGACAAGGAAATGGAAAGGGGGTCCAGTGGTGATGTTGGGGCAGCAATTATAAATGAAAAAAGTAACCTATAACACGTGGAAAGGTGGGAATTCGACATCAATCAATGTGAATGATAAGCTACAGGTCTGAGGAGTAGAAAATTGATATTTGAGGCAAAAGGCATCCCTAGAGGCACTGTCACTGCCAAACTCCGCAGGGAGAGACAATGTGACCTTTGGATGTATAAAGAGGGGAGTAGTGAGTAGGTAACAGGAGGTGATTGTTCTTCTGCATACAGAATTGGTGAGATTGATACCGTAATACTACATCCAGTTCGGGGGCAGGAGCACGTTTGAAAAAGGACACTGAAATATTGGAGAAGGTGCTGAAAAGAACCTCAGAAATGGTTCAAGGATTGGAGAAAAATACCTCCCAGTGAGACACAGAAAGATCTCAATTTGTTAATTGATTGCTGCCTTCATGAGGAGAAAATACCAGTTACTAAAGGGCTCTTTCATCGCATGGAGAAAGGCACAGTTAGAGGCAATGGCTGGAAGTTGAAGCCAGAAAAATTCAAAGTAGAAATATTTTTTATGAAGGTGATTAACCATTGGAACAAGCTACCAAGGGCAGTGGTGGATTCTCCAGTTCTGGGTGTCTTCAGATCAAGATTTGATGACGTTCTATAAGCCATGCTTAGTCAAACACAACTTGTTGGGGTAACAGGGTGAAGTGTAATGTGTTATACAGGAGGTCACTCTGCGGGATCTAATGGTCCCTTCTGGCCTTAAAATCTAAGAAACTGTATGAATCTATTAATGCAAAAGCTTCAGAATTCCTGGGGCCTCTCGTTCCCCCTGAGGCACAGATAGCAATGAGAGCAGGGCCTCACCATCTCTCCCTGTGCCCTGCAGCAGAAGATACAGACTTCTCTTTCTTTCTCCACTTCTCCAATTTTCTCTGGATGCTCCAGTGCCCAACCCTCCACCGAGCTGGGGACTGCCCCATGGTCCCTGGGAAATGCTTCGGGTTGCCCTACTGGACAGGTGTGCCTGAGAAAAGCCCTACCATTAAAATACAAAGCTAGAGAAAGAGGAAGTAATGTTTCTTGCTTGGATGAAAGCGTCGCAGCTCTGGGAAAACAGAGGATCTTCTGTTTGAGGTGAGCATCTTACAAACACCATAGCAAGGTTACACCACTGTCAGCAAAGTATGCTCTGAGGAGAACGTGGAAAACAGAAAAATTAAAAAACAAGTTTCATGATCTTAAAAAAAGAAAAAATCCTGCTCTGGACATTTCACTTTCTTCCCAAAATGATGCTGGCCAGAATCCAAGCAGAGGTAATATTTGGTCTTCAAGCAATTGTGGTCTCATATCCTGTGACCCTCTGTAGCAATGCGGCGACTCACCCTGCGGCGCCTCCCGCTGGTACATCTAAGAATTAGCTCACCCCAGCATCCGGAGCGCCCTCTGCAGGCCAATGTCCCGCTTGCCTCTGGCTTCCGTGTCCCTCCCTGGACTCCGGTGCCCTCTTCCCTGGGGTGCTGCAACCCTGCAGTACCCCCATAGTCTCAGGGTCTCCCCTCGCTGGGGAACCCACACCCTCTATCCCCACCTCGCCTCAGTCTAGGCAACTGCCAGTCACCACTTGCCCCCGTTCACTGGGGCAGAATGCAGTATCATGGCCACTCATCACCGACAAGGAGGGTTTGGCCTGCTGCCTCTGCCTCTGTAGCCTTGGGCTGCCCCCTGCCACCCCAGTACCCTTTTGTTGGGCTGTCCCCCTAGGCCCTGCAGCCTGGGGGGTTTCCAGGCCAGAGCTCCCCCAGCTCCTGTTGCCTTGCCCCAGCCCTGCTCCACTTCTAGGTACCCTGTCAAGCTCCCAGCAGCCAGGCCTGTCTGCCTCCTCAGCTAGAGGACACTGTCTCTGCCAGGCCCCTGCCTCTCAGCTCTTTTATAAGGGCCTGCCGGTCTGTTTGGGGCGTGGTCACCCAGTGGAGCCTGCGCTCCCAATCAGCCTGGGAGCCTGCTTCTCACAGCCACCACCTTCCAGGGCTGTTTTAACCCTTTTTCTTGGAGTGGGACAGGCGCCCCACTACACCCTCCAATGGGACTTGTAAATCATTAATTGCCCCTTAGCATGTGACAACATTGACTCAGCCCTGGGAAATCCTTCCGGACCAGAGCTTACTTGTGGGCCCTTTTATGTATACTATTTCGGGTTCTTTTTTTGGATGTCCTCCAAGATCTGTACAGTTGGTTTCATGTTGGCTAAGACACAATTTTATAGATGGAGAAATACAAAATATAGTCACAGGTGAAAATTTGGGGGATAAAAACCCTCCCAGTAATATATGTGAAAAATGGAAAACTGCCGTTGAACTGAAGAATGAAGCTTTGGTGGCACTTGTGTGGGTGGAGGTTATTTTGATATTGGCACTCGTGAGTGAGGATAAGGTTTTGTCGTGGAGGTCACGGAAGTTGTGAATTTGGTGATTTTCAGATACAACCGGGACATTTTCTGCTTCAGCCCCATGCCCGGGAGTGAAACTCGCAGGCCCCAGGGGTAACAGAGCCCCTGGAGGTCTCAGTCGCTGCAGGCGACAGGCCCCACAGCTCTCAGCCGTCTGCACAGGCAGTGAGGGCTGGAGCAGCTAGTCCTCCCAGCAGTACTCACCCGCCTCCCCAGGCAGGTCATGGGGCTTCTATGAATTTCTGTTTACTGCCCGTGACCTCTCCAAGACATGTGTAATTCCTGCTGACTAATACGATGACCTTTCTCTTCCCCTTTGAAGAGAGGAGCCCAGTCACTCATTCCTGAGGGTCACATTCCTGCCTACTGTACAGCCAGCAAGCAGGTTGCATATCAAAGGGAAGATGCAAACCAGGTATTTGGAATCTTTCTTTTCATGTGTTTATGCACTTAAGTCATTAAAATGTAATTCTATTTCCAAACGGCTTTCTCATTGTGCAATCAGATGAGCATGATTGTCATCGTATAATTCATTCTCTTGGATTGTGCACAGCGGCGAATTAGCCTGCTAATGAGATTCTCGGGTTCAGAATCAGTGCCACAATATGTTACGCTCCATGAGCACCTAAAAATGCATTTTTTAATTTCTCAAAGGAAAGGCAGATTCTGTTTGAAAGTAACAATAATTTCTTCACCGCTTCCATTAGAGCATCTGAGATTGCAGCTGTTGGCATCCGGCACGACAGTCACGCAGAGAGCTGCACGCAGGGATGGCGTTCAGCAATGGAATAGTAGACAGGCAGCACTGACATCTTACAAGAGTGACACCGTCCGCAAATGGAAGCCATGGGCATGCTACTCTGCAATGTGGTAGCAGATAGCAGCCAGTGACTGGCATCCCACAGGGTACAAGCATATCTGCAGTAGCAGCCCTTGCACTGCTAATTGAGAACTGGCATTAGATAAAGCTAATTGGCATGTACCACTATATGCTGTATTATCTGGCATAATTAGGCAAACTAAACCGTTTCTCTCTCAGAACATATGCGCACATCGCGATAAGCAAGACAGATCAGGTTCAATCCCCATTTAATTGCTACAAGTGCTACTCTAGGACCCCATGAAAACAAGGTGGTTCATGCATATTACAAAGCATCCCAAACAATCACCATCCTAGATGAAAGAAATACATTTTAAAATGAAAAATGACAAAGCAGAAAGTTGAAACCCAACAAAAATTCATGCACCAGACTTGGATCTCAGTTATGTGGATTAAATCCAAGGCAACTACTCTGATTCTGCATTTATGCAGGTTGAAGTGAGGTCAGAATCTGGCCCTATAATGATCACAATGGATACTCACCCCCAGCTCCAGATTGCTGTACTGTGAGCAGTGTCCTATGGAGAATCCCACTGGACATTGTGCTAAATGGGCACTAGGAGGATGGTATAGTTAATGTTACAGTGAAGGGTGCAGGGACAACTCGGATAATAAAATGAATATTCCCTGATCTGTAAGAATGGAAATAGGAGAGGATATTTCTTCACAGCAGAGAGTGAAGAAAAGGGAAGACAAGAATTGAGAAAACTAGGCATGCCAGGCAAAATCCAACAGAAGAGTGGAATTCGACTGAACAGAAGAGCAACAAACGCCATATTGCACTATAAATTTTTAAGCAGAATTTGCCATGATTATACCCAAAGTATTTAGTCATGAAAAACAATTAAGGGTAGACAACAAAGATATCCAGGAATAATCAGAAGAAGGTTTTCCCATATAAAAGGGAAACGCGGAGGGGAAGGCAGCTGTACTTAGAAACAGGGCCGGCGACAGGGGGGTACTACGGGTAGAGCTGTACCGGGCCCCGCACTTTAGGGGGGCCCCGGTACAGCTCTACCCATAGTCATCCGGCGCGGCTCTCCTCCGGACGAGCGTGCGTGTCCCCGGGCGAGCAGTGAGCCCGGCCGGCGGCAGCGGCGCAGACCAGGGGAGAAAGGGCGGGGCGAGGGGGGAGCCACAAGGGCGGCTCACGCCGCTCCCGGGCTCTCGCTGCCACTGGCGGCTGGGCTAGGGGGCCCCCCAGCTGCTGTCGGCTGGGCTGGGGGGGGGGCTGGGCTGGGGGGGGCCCAAATTATCAGAGTAGGGGTCCCCCAAATTTCTGTCACCGGCCCTGCTTGGAAATGGGTCTTTAAAAGTGAAGGAAATAAAAGTATCTTTTTCTTGTCATGGGCTGTGAAAACAGGTGTTTTTACCCATAGCAAGAGAAAGGGAAATGTTCTACTTTTGTATGAGAGTGAAAACTGTATTTCTTGTTGACTTTGTTGTGCACGGATACTGACTGGAGTGGAAAATGTGGGCTTGTGTTTATACACCCAGCATAGAGAGAGCAAGAGAGAACTGTATATAGCTCAGACTGGCTCAAGAGAGCTGAGCAGTGGACAGAAATTCTGATTGGGGAAGGATTTTGAGATTTCAAACTTTTACTTTGTTGCAAATTGGCAGAAAATCTGAAAAATTCAAAATTTTCCATGAAGAGAAATTCTAGGGGAAGAAAAAAGTTTTGGACCAATTCAAAAGTTGTGTTTCAATTTCAACTTTTTAAAATAAATAAATGTAAATAAATATAATATGATAAAATATAAATACAAAATGTCATTTCAAACCTAAAAAAAAATCAAATCTTTTCTTTCTAAAAACATTGGTGCTTTCCATTAGTTATGAAACAAAATGTATGTGCAATTAACATTAATTTCATTTTACAACAAAAAATATGTGGATCGTGTGAAAATTAACATACGAATGCATGCTCTAGCAGAAGTCCCAAAGGTGCTCTAGACCTGTTCATCTGCAGCTAAAGCAAATATGTACAATAAGTAAAAGTCACCATTATGCTCTATCAGACGATGTACTGTTAATTGCATGTTGTATTTGTGGGCTCTGTTTTTTCTAAGAATGGTAGATAAATGTTGATTTTAACACCTGGGTGCTGCATCTTTAACTAAAAGAAAGGATCCAGGCTGTCTCTCATATTTTTAAAATGCCAATTCCCCAGAATGTGCCAAAACACAGAGTGGTGTAAGAATATAATTAGATGGATATACTAAAGAGAGGAGAGAAGATAGCTCCATAGGACAGTGGTACCTAACATACTAATAGAGATCCAGAATCCAGGTGAAATCTTTTGTTTTGGGAGAGATTCTAATTATAGTGAGGAACTGTGTGATCATAAAACGCTACAGAAATGAAGGCTAATGGGAAAAGCTGTCCGCTCTTCTTGAAGAGGGGATTGTGATGGATAAAACGTACTTGACATTTGAAAGAAAGCTATACTGGCCGCACGCTTGGCTCTCGCACGAAACAGCAGGTGCAGCGAGGTGCATTCGTGTACAGAGTCAGAATGTCTGGGAATCGGGATACACCGCTCTTCTGTTGAGAGGCCAAAGGGGCAGCAGAATGGACAAAGACATTTGTAACTATAACATCTTATCATTCAGAGGGGAGAGAAACAATGACAGACATCAGGTGTAAGATGGATGCTTTTCACTGGCATAGGATAGTTTCTCCCCTGCAGACGACCCAAAACTAAGCAGCCCAGCAAATAAGGAAGAGGAAATGGATCCATGAGAGGGGAACAAAAGTGTGGACGGAAGGATGGCTCCGAAGTTCCATCCCTTATAAGCAAGGAGCTGGAACTCCAAAGAGGAGAGAAAGAGAGGCAGGTCGGGGATGAGCTGATGCTGCCGGACAGAGTGGGGGCACCCGGGCCAGACAAGAACAGATCAGCACAAGGGCCGCTGGATTTTTAAGAATGATTACTGTGTTTTCAGTTCATTTTTATTTTAAAAATACAAGTGTTCTTGAAGAATACAGGGAAACGCTGGGTGAAAGAGAGGCTGGTGAGGCCTTTTATTAGCTAGTGTCCAAAATATGGGACCTAGCATCACTGATTTACACTAGTTTACCCCGGCTCAGGCTCTGCTCCGTAGACGGAAAGCTTTGTTCCCGTCGTACATTTTTGAACATTGCCTTGTTTGGTGGCTTTGCACAGGTGTCCTGGACTCTGCAAAAATAGATCCATTAAATTCTACTTTAAATCTCGCTTCTCCTGCTATTTCCTTCTATTTAAAGTTTGTGGTTCTCTCATTATCACTAGCTACACATTGTTCCCTGTAACTCCCTGAAGATTTCAGTCATGTCCTCCTGAGTGTTTTACAAGTGTTGCCTCTTTGAGCCCTTTTATTATTATTTTATTTTGCTGTTACTTTGCCTTTTTCTGCTGTGCACGCCTTATTCACTACACTGATGTCAGGTTGTGATCAGCCTTTCTAAATATATATATATATTGAAATAGGCTTCTGATGAGTCCTGGCAACAGATGATTTGAGACACAAACACCTGGATCCTTTCATAGTCACAAGCGACTGAGCTACCCTGAAGTACAACAGACGACTGGAGTAAATGGTTTCATTTTGAAATGGGCAGGAGAATAAAGTGGTATATTAGAGCAGCTGAAATTTCCCACTGTCCTAAGTGATCTGATTGCTGTTTCACGGCTACTTTTCCCTTGTGCTGATGGCTTTGCTTGCACTTGGATTTTCGGATGAAAAGGAGAGAGAGGAACTATATAAAGAAAGCCCGGATTGAATGATACCTAGCATATGAAAACGAGTGTGCTCTTTGGATATTGTGGGTGGCTATCAGTCTTCAAGCCCCCTCTGCAGAGCACGTTCCTGAAATACCGAAGTCCTGGTATTGCTGTTTAGATAATGTGGCGATCACTTATACAGTTGCAAGTTCCAGTAGGACACAAACTTGCCTCACAATGGTACCTAAAGCCCGATGAGTGTATCTTCTGCCAAAACTCTCCGAGCCGTCATTTCTTTGTGTGTGACTTATGTTGTTATAGTTCTAGCCTAATGAATTCCTTAACCACAGCAAAACAACTTAAATTGTCCTGTCACCGTGACCTTGCAACTACATCAAAATCATGCGGAACCATGTGGCAAATCTCTCTGTGATCTAAATCTTTCTCCGTTTGCTGTTATACATCATCAGGAAATGACTATTTGTTTTTGCTCAAGAGGCTGCCTGGGGATACTGGTGCCAGGTTAACTCTTTGGGAAAATAGTGGTTTTCTTGACCATCGTTTCTATAATGGAGAAATATTTCTGTGCTATTGAAAACCAGAGACTCAGGGGGAGGGGAGGGGTATATTCTTAATGCAAAATCCTCTTGCCAGTACCCAGAGCAAAATTGGGGTAGAAGGGATGATTCCCCCCCCCACCCCACCCAGAGAGAAGAGTGTATCTGGAGCCTCCTCACTTTGCCTCTGTGGCACCCCCAGTAGGGCAAAGTGCACAGCTCCCTGTGACCTGCACAGCACAGCAGATTTGTTCTGGTTCTGTTGCTAGGACCACGTCTGACCCCAGGGCTAGGGGCAAGATTTGCCTTAATCAGACAGGTAGCCGTGTTAGTCTGGATCTGCAGAAGCGACAGAGAGTCCTGTGGCACCTTAAAGACTAACTAAAATATTGAAACATAAGCTTTCCTGGGTATTTGTACTTTTTCCGTAATTTGTTTGCAAGCAGAAATAAGGAGCATGCTTGTTTTTGACATGTAAACCAGGTAGCTGCATTTGCAGATTGCCTTGAGGTGCTGAATGCTCCATGTCCATGTTACCCACTGGTCAGCATGTCCCCCTCCATGCCCGATGTGACTCTGTTACAGCCCCCAGTCACAAAGCCTGGCTCTTTAGCTGACCTAGCAGCGGGCTCATGCACTCAATGCCTGTTTTAATCGCTGGCCTTGTCCAGGGTGCTGACTGATGTGTGCAGAGGACTGTCGGGTCTCAATACCGTGTTTCCCCGAAAATAAGACAGTGTCTTATATTAATTTTTGCTCCCAAAATTACATTACATTATATTACAGCGAGAGGCAAAACTGGAAGTACGTCTTATTTTCGGGGGATGTCTTACTTTCGGGGAAACAGGGTACCAGGCTCACACAAACTGTCCCATTTGGAAAGTTTGGCAGCTTATTCTCTGAGCCAGGAGAAGCAGAGGACAAAGGAAAACAAAGAATTAAGAATAAGTGTGTTATAGGCCAGCACCATTGCGACTGAACTCTGTAGTGTTGCATGAATAATACAGACAAAAATACAGCCTCAGGTGTAACGTCAACACATTTAGCACCACTGCTTTGTGAAAATAATATTATTTTGCTAAGCACACGTGGCAAGGAGTCATCTAGTCAATAATACAGCTGGTCAAAATGTGTGTTTCATGAAAAACCAAATCAGACATCAACGTTTGTCATCTGCTGATGACAAACTGTGAAATATTTTTTTAAATCAAATGCACGTAGCTGGCGATAGGTATATCCACAACCCTCTGCTTGACGGTATTATTCGGTCTCTGATGCATTTCGATGTGTGTAACCCGCAAGTTTTGTACGGAGGCATTTGAATTTGTTTGGCCCAAAGAAGGGGAGAGAAGCCGTGTGGAGGAGACATGGGGGTTTGTTGGATTCTCTTTGACTCTGCACATGTGCTGAGTGCAGGTCACGGTAACTCATCTACCACGGCCTAGAAACATCCGGAAACAGGGTGGGACCATTACTCGGTAGTTGTTTCTGAGGCTGTATGGAAATTTTCCATTGTGAGTATGGGAGGGGCCGGGGAGGTGAATAAATATAGTAATTAAAGACAGACCTGTGTAATTAGTGGCTGATCTCCACAGCTGTGCTGTCAGGCCTGGGTCCCAGTCCCCAGGCCACATTGGATATAGGTGAGTGCTTTTCTAGCGTTACATGCCAGGCAAGCACTCCTTCAGAACAAGCTTTGCTTCACCATGGTGTGTCTTGTGACTTCAGCAGGGCTAGTGCGACTGGCCTGGGGGCCATCTGAGCAGCTTGGGAAGCCCCTGGGCCAGCCTCACCAGCTGCTGCTGGGGCAGTTTCGGGCTTCCGTGCCCCTCCCACCCAGCAGCAGCAGGATTTTGGGTTTTGGAGGGAGCTCAGGGTGGAGGCAAGGGTTGGGGTGTGGGAGGAGGTGAAAGCTCTGGGCTGCACTTACCTCGGGGGTGTCCCCAGAGCAGCTGTCATGTCTGGCTCCTAGGCGGAGGCACAGCCAGGTGACTCTGCACACTGCCTCCATCCGCAGGCGCCGCCCCCTCTCCCCCCCAGCTCCCATTGGTCACAGTTCCCAGCCTTTGGGAGCTGTGGATCAGGCGAACCAGGCGGGGACAGCAGGCGGAGCTCTCCTGGCCATGCCTCCACCTAGGGGCCAGAGGGACAAGCTGGCCACTGCAGGGAGCTGGGTAAGGAGTCTGCCAATGCCCCTCTCAGCATCAGCAGGGGGCCCAGGCCATGCACTGCCTCCTGCACCTCCCCCAGCACCAGCGGTGCCCCTGGGCCACCCTTCCCCACCCCAGAGCACTCAGGATTTAGTCAGGGGTATATAATACAAGTCATGGCCAGGACACAGGCCGTGAATTTTTGTTTACTGCCCGTGACCTGTCAATGACTCATATGAAAAATACCTGTGACTAAAATCTAGACGTATTCATGAGAGAATTTGGCCTCCTTTGCCCAAAACTAACTTCCTCACCCCTAACGTTGGGGTTTCATTTCCCTATAGTTTGGTATATTAACTATCCCAAATGTATTAGCATATTTATCACTTGGTTACTATGGCAATCTTGCCATTATGCACCTTCTGATGTTCTTATCCCCAAATACCCAAACTGGCATCAACTGACTTGTTACCCGTCAGCATTTTATGCAAGATCTCAGCACAAAATATTTCCAAATAAGCAAAATAATTTGTCATCTTGTGACTTAGCATAAGTAAATTGACCAGCAATGACCCCAATGGCTATAGGCCTGACATTCTCATGCTAACTGCTTAAGCTAATATACTACAGGCTTGGGCCTGCAGATTCCTTGCATTACTGCTATATGCTATATCTTATCTCTATACTTAAGCTAAATTAAAATCTTGAATGTATCATAGGCTATATGAGAGGACTAGTGAGCTATTAACATAAAGGCTGGAATGCTGAGAGCTGTGCAGATTCCAGAGTATCTGATGCCTTTTTCCTAGCTTTGAAGAGCCCGGGGATACACACTGAACATTGTTATCATGCTATAAAGGGTAAAAAATTTTGTCTGAGAGAAGATCAGAGGGGAATGTGTTGTTAGATGGGTGTGCTGAAGTCCTGAAAACACTAAGCACAAAACACTATGTTGAAAGCTTATATTTGCTCTATAATAACAACAAAATTTGTATGAGGAACATGTAGATTTACTGTTTACTAGATTTTGTTTAAAAGGTTTTCAAAGTATTCCAAATACTATTTACAATGTTTTCTATGAGCATTAAATGTCTGCTTATTAGAGGAGATTTTGGAACAAATTGATAAATTAAACAGCAATAAGATATCAGGACCAAAAGATATTTACCCAAGAGTTGAAGGAAATTAAATATGAAATTGCAGAACTAGTAATGGTGGCATGTAACTGGGGCCACTCAAATCAGACTCTATGACAGATGACTGAAGGATAGCTAATGTAATGCTATTTTTTTAAAAAAGGTATCAGAAACAATTACAGGCCAGTAAGCCTAACTTCAGTACCAGATAATTGGATTGAAATTATAATAAAGAACAGAATTCAGAGTCACATAGATGAACATAGTATGCTGGGGAAGAGTCAACTTGGCTTTTGTAAATTGAAATCATGCCTCGCCAATCTATTAGAATTCTTTGAGGGTTTCAACAAACACATGGAAAAAGGGGGATCCAGTGGATATAGTGAGCTTGGACTTTCAGAAAGCTTTTGACAAGGTCCCTCACCAAAAAGCTCTTAATCAAAAGAGGCAGTCATAGGGTCAGAAGGAAGGTCCTGTTATGGATCAGTAGCTGGTTAAAAGATAGAAAACAAAGGCAGGAACAAATGGTCAGTTTTCACAGTGGCGAGAGGTCAATAGCAGAGTCTCTCAAAGATCTGTACTGGGACTAGTGGTGTTCACCAAATTTATAAATGATCTGGAAAAAAGGGGAAAGCAGTGAGGTAGCAAAGTTTGCAGATTATAAAAAAATACTCAAGATAGTAAAATACAAAGCTGACTATGAAGAGTTACAAACAGATCTCACAAAACTGGGCAACTGGGCAACAAAATGGAGATGAAATTCAATGCTGATAAATGCAAAGTAATGAACATTGTAAAACATAATCACAACTCTACATACAAAATGATGGGGTCTAAATTAGCTTTCACAATCAAGAAAAAGATCTTGGAGTCATCGTGGATAGATCTCTGAAAACATTTGCTTAATGTGCAGCAGCTGTTAAAAAAAGCTAATAGAATGTTAGGAAACATTAGAAAAGGGATAAATAATAAGATAGAAAATATTGCAATGCCACTACATAAATCCGGAGTTTGCCGATGCCGTGAATACTGCATACAGTTCTAGTCACCCCACCTCAAAAGAAGATATCTTAGAACTGGAAAAATGGGCAACACAAATGATTGGGGTATGGAACAGCTTCCACATGAGCAGAGATTAAAAAAAACTGGGACTGTTCATCTGAGAAAAGAAAAGCGTTATTTACCCCTTCACAGAACTCCTGAACCAGAGGTTACCCAATGAAATTAATAGGTAGCAGGTTTAACACATACATAACAAAGTACTTCACACAATGCACAGTCATCCTGTGGAACTCATTACCAGGGGATGCTGTGAAGACCAAAACTATAACAGGGTTCAAAAAGAATTAGATAAATTCATGGAGGAAAGATCCAGCAAAGGCTATTAGCCAAGATGGTCAGGGATGCAATCTTATGCTCTGGGTGTCCCTGAGCCCCTGACTGCCAGAAACTGGGACCAGATGACAGGAGATGGATCATTTGATAATTACCTTCTGGAGCGTCTGGTACAGGCCACTGTTGGATGAGAGAATATTGGGCTAGAAGGACCATTAATCTGACCTGTTCTTATGTTTTATGTACTAAGGATCTGTGTAGTATTCTGTCTTTGAAGTTGACTGGGGAGTTTTAACACCTTATTCTCAGGATTTTACATACAATAATCCTGAAATTTAATTCTGTGTAATGCTTTCTAAAAAGCTTGAAAAGACAGAACTCTGGCCTATACCTGAGAAAGGAGTTAAGATTTGGTGCAGGAAGAAGGGGAGTGTAATAGTTATATATAATGTTGCCTTAGTATTTCTCTCCCCCATCACAAGTCCATATTGATTGTTGGAAATCATTAGGAAAGGGATAGATAATAACACAGAAAATATCATATTGACTCTATATAAATCCATGGTATGCCCATATCTTGAATACTGCGTGCAGATGTGGTCGCCCCATCTCAAAAAAGATATATTGAAATTGGAAAAGGTACAAAAAAGGACAACAAAAATGATTAGGGATATGGAACAGCTTCAGTATGACTAGAGACTGGGACTTTTCAGCTTGGAAAAGAGACGACTATGGAGGGATATGATAGAGGTCTATAAAATCATGACTGGTGTGGAGAAAATAAATAAGGAAGTGTTATTTACTCCTTTTCATAACACAAGAACTAGGGGACACCAAATGGAATTAATAGGCAGCAGCTTTAAAAAAACAAAAGGAAGTATTTCTTCACACAACACACTGTCAATTTACGGAACTCCTTGCCAGGGGATGTTGTGAAGGCCAAGACTATAACAGGGTTCAAAAAAGATCTAGATAAGTTCATTGAGGATCGGCCAATCAATGGCTATTAGCAGTGATGGTGTTCCTACCCTCTGTTTGCCAGAAGCTGGGAATGGGCAACAGGGGATGGATTGCTCAATAATTGCCCTCTTCTATTCATTCTCCTGAGGCACCTGGCATTGGCCACTGTCGGTAGGCAGGAGACTGGACTAGATGAATCCTTGGTCTGACATATTGTGGCCATTCTTATGTTCAGCGTATCCCTCCCCCATTCCATTTCAGTACTGATATAATTACGAATCTTTGCCACCTTTGTCTCAGACGTTATCTAAACTAAATGTCATGGTTTCAACTTTGTAGTATTGTTGTAGCTGTGTTGGTCCCGGAATATTAGAGAGAAGGTGGGTGAGGTAATATAAATAAATAAATAAATAGAGATATACCAATCTCCTAGAACTGGAAAGACCTTGAAGGTCATCGAGTCCAGTCCCCTGCCTACACTAGCAGGATCCGCCTGCCTACACTAGCAGGATTGAGTACTGTCCCCTGACAGATTTTTTTTTTGCCCCAGATCCCTAAATGGCCCCCTCAAGGATTGAACTCACAACCCTGGGTTTAGCAGGCCAATGCTCAAACCACTGAGCTATCCCCCCACCCCTATCTTTCATTGGACCAACTTCTGGTGGTGAAATTGGCAAGATTTCACACTACACAGAGCTGAAGAAGGGCTTTGTGAAAGCTTACCTCTTCCACCAACAGAAACCAATAAACCCCTCGTGGTTTAAGATTTCATTTTAGACCAATTTAATATTGTTTATAAACTTTTTATTGATATTTTACAAATGTGAATCATTGAAGTTTCTCACTTTATTGAACCTAAAATTAGCTACATCAGCCTCTTCTTTTGTGCATACATATGAATTAGGAGGGAATTATATCTTCTCTAAATATAATCTTCACAGCTCAGATCTATTTTGCATTTAGTTCTAAGTAGCAAATGAAGAATTCTTGCTTCGGAATCACTGGGTACACAGAGAAATCCTGAGAAAACTCATCAAACTCTATTTGATATGGAACATGTCATTTATAGTTTTTCCCAAAGAATAGGCTGAAACATCCCAAATCCCAAACATTTATGGGTGTCCTTTCTCCACTTGACCTTATATGTGAGCACATTTAGTACATGAAAGAAAGGGGAAATGCTAATAGTAATAAAATGGTAGCAGTATCAGGGGCCATTAAACCAGCTTTGAGAGATTAACCCCGGATTTGTTGTGGTCCCTTGAAAATGATGCTGACTGAAGGTGTCAGCGTTTAGTTTGAGAAATACAATTAGCACTGAAAGTAGGGCTTTATACAAAAGGGATTATGATGGATTAAGAAGAGATTAGCACTTTGTATTTAACTGCTTTCAAGAATATAACTTTCTTTTTTTTTTGAAGAGCTAAGAAATTAACTTGTTTTCAGTGGAAGTCGATTTTTTTGTCTTCACTGCCATTTGCCAACTGTTGCCTCTTTTCCAACCAGGAACATAAAACAACGACACAGAAGAACTACCAAGGAGCAACTTGATTGCAAAACTTATTATGCAGGTGAGCACATGAAATAGGCTGGGCAAAGACCTGTCAGCTCTTATTACTCTTCACTGGGCTTTGTAAAACTTTCACTCCACAACTATATCGAGTTCTCTCTTCAGCTTTCCAAGAGTGACCACAAGATCAAATGCTCTGGTAAGGAGTTACCCATCACTGATGGCGATGCTGACCTAGATCATTGTCAGGTAGTAGGATTTGGATATTGAATTTAAAAGCAAGACAAAGGACTCTGTGTCGTCCACCATGAAATCTCTCTAATTTTAAGCAGTTTTGCTGGGTAATTTCTGCTGTTATTTTTAAAAAATCTAGTGTCCACAAAGACTACAGCTGATAGGGAGGGGAAATCATAAGGAATAATGTACTGGGTGAGGTTTTTTTCTATTTCTGTTCCAAAATAGGCCATAAGAAAATGATGGTTTTTATTTTGCTGAGGTGTATTTGAAATTATTATAATCATCATGGTCTAGAAATGACTTGGTCCTAGTGAACATCTGCTGTTCCATACCTGAGCCAGGCTGGTTACGTCAATTGTCTAGATCAGTTGAATTCTCTCCTTTTGGCCCTTGATTGGATGAATGTAAGCTTCCTGTGCAAATACTTGTGCCTTCAGAATTAGTTTCCCACAAACATTCTCCAGTATTGACTTCAGTCTAGGTTGTGATTTGCCCAACATGCCTATGCTGGGGAGCCAGGGGAATAACCCTCCCCCCTACACACACACACACACACACACACACACACCCATGCACAGCTCGCCCAGACCTTGTGCAGGTCCACGTGAGCACTCCCCGTCCGCAGGCCGGACAAGCAATTAAATTTGCTTATATAGGCAGCTAAAAATTGCTACAGCTGTCTGCACCCCCGGACCCATGGGGAACCCAGAGGGAATTGTGGGTCAGAGGGGTGTGTCTGAAACCCTGTTCCTCTCAGGAGCCCAGCTTGGCTTAACGGTGAAATCCTTGCTGATCTTAAACGCAAAAAAGAAGCTTACAAGAAGTGGAAGATTGGACAAATGACCAGGAAGGATTATAAAAATATTGCTCAGGCATGCAGGAGTGGAATCAGGAAGGCCAGTAAGGGCATTGCTAGCAGATCGAAGGACATGATTGTTCCCTTCTATTCGACATTGGTGAGGCCTCATCTGGAGTACTGTGTCCAGTTTTGGGGCCCACACTACAAGAAGGATGTAGAAAAATTGGAAAGAGTCCAGAGAAGGGCAACAAAACTTATGAGGAGAGGCTGAGGGAACTGGGATTGTTTAGTCTGCAGAAGAGAAGACTGAGGGGAGATTTGATAGCTGCTTTCAACTACCTGAAAGTAGTACCATCAGTGGTACCGGATGGAACAGGAGAAATGGTCTCAACTTGCAGTGGGGAAGGTTTAGGTTGGATATTAGGAAACACGGTTTCACTAGGAGGGTGGTGAAGCACTGGAATGGGTTACCTAGGGAGGTGGTAGAATCTCCTTCCTTAGAGATTTTTAAGGTCAGGTTTGACAAAGCCCTGGCTGAGATGATTTAGTTGGGGATTGGTCCTGTTTTGAGCAGGGGATTGGACTACATACCTCCTGAAGTCCCTTCAAACCCTAATATTCTATGATTCAAGGCTGTCCCATCATCCCATGCTGAGGGCAGGGCCTAAAGACACAATCTAGCCCTGAAAATGTGCTGTGTCTGTCAGCATCCCTCCCTGGAAAGTCCTGGTCTAGCCGGGTCCTGGGAAATGCATTCACTCTCTCACAGACGGGCACTCAGCATGTCTGTCTTTTAACTAGTCCACACATTCATCCACAGACATTTGCAGTCCAGCTCCTGTAGGGTTTACCAGGCCTCAGTAGAAGCTGTCGATACAAACTCTCCCTCAACTAAACCATGGCAACAGATTTCCTCAATGTTAAATCTCCCCATCCCTTTCTTTTGATACTCCCTAGTCAGCCACCGTTGTTCAAACCAGACCTCCTTTTTTAAATGCCCCCCTCTGTATTTTGGTCTCCTGGGGAGAAGGGGTCACCTCACAAAAGCACACAGGGGTTCAAAATTCCCCTTTGGAACAAGCCAGAAAAGTTTCTCAGATAGCCTAAGCTTTCTTCTCTCACCATGCGGCAAAAGGATTACTGAGAAGCGTTGCTGATCCTCTCAAAATATAGCTTGCAAGTGCTGGGTGGGAGGGAATTTATATTCTAGGCACTGCATTCATTTTAATTGTGTTTACCTTCCCAGTCTCTCTAAATCAGACTTGATTGTATTTAATATGGGTTTTAAATGTGTCTTAATAAGGTTTGTAATTAATACTGGTATGTGAGCGCCTGAGTATGCCGGGGCCCCTGGAGCCCCTCTGATATCTCATTGTGATAAATAATCAGAAGCAGCCACCTGATGGGAGTAATATTTCACATTCCCCCCATTAATTTGGTCTCTGATAGGGCTCTTATTGTGGCCACAGAGCAGAACAGCTCTGGCAGCAGCAGGTAGGATAGAAAAAACAGACTCTGGTCTGCCTAGTAAACTCTCTTATAATATTTGTGCTGCCTCTGCATTACCACCAGGTGTGGCCTTTCCTGGCCACACCTTGGACATCTTACAGGGCGTCATCAAAGAGTGAGGTGGGTACAACAGTTTAGTGAGTTCCCTCCTCATAACAATGCGGGCAAAGCACAGCAATTGCTTAATTGCAAACATATTCCATTAGCGCCAGAGCCAGATTCGATTGAACTCAGAGGGTATCTTTTCAGGGACATCCCTGTTCTTGGATTCTGATAGTAAGTGGACCCACTCAGCCAGTGGCTTGCCATGGGGAAGAGGGTGCAGCCAGTGCTGTTCATCCTCGTTTAGACTAGTGCTACTCTTCAGCTCTGAAGGTCCCCTGACCCGGAGGGCTCATTCTTTACCCCCTGATCGAAGGGCATTCCCTCCACCAAACAAAATGGTACCGCTCTGTCTGTGGGAATGGGGGCAAGAGAGCTGAAGAGAGCTTTTTTTGCAATAAAGCTGCAAATTATGAAGAGGAAAAAAAATCCCAGAACAATTTTACAATTAACATATTTAAAAAATCCTTAAATTTTAATTAATGGAGTGTGCATAAATCAGTCTGATATGCTTTTTTTGAGTCATATTGGATAGGTAATTAGAACACTAATACACCCCATTGCATCGGTCTTTGCATTGGTCTTCACAGCTGAGGATTTGAGGGAGATTCCCAATCCTGAGCCATTCTTTTTAGGTGACAGACCTGAGGAACTGTCCAGATCGAGGTAGGGCCATTTTTATGTTCTTCTGAGTACAACGGGAGGTTTTGAAAATGTCCACGTGGCAGTGGTACTGGTTTTACCCTGTGTAGTTGGTGGACTCACTTTCCTGTTCTTAATCCTAATTTACTGGAAGAAATAAGAGTCAGGTGATTGAAACAGAGCAACACTGATTACACCAGCTGATGATCTTACACTGTACACTCACGTACAGGAGTGGGGGTGACTTCAGTGCACAACACTCGAACCCTGTGCACAACCTTGCTTTGTAACCTTACTAGCCAAGAGGTCTTTGGTTTTTAAACTATGGACTGCTTGCTGGTTTCAGAGACCTTGAAATGATGCTAATTTCAGTAAAATTATTTCCAACAATCTGAATTCGATGAGTTTTTAATAACCAAATGTTTTCTGAGGTTGGAATCATCATTTATTTTACTTCAATGGGTTGTTCACCACTGATACAGGGGGAAAGGAGATTTACATTTGCAAAGTTAGCCTAGGAGATTAGTTTAAATATTGAAGAGATTTTCCTAGAAAGCTTTGGAATTAAACCTATTTGTCATCTTGGAAACAAGTAAAGAGCCAGGAAAAAAGTTGGAGTTTTATTTTATTTTATTACAGTCAGAACTTTCTTTTTCTGTGTTCATAGAATGACAGAAATGCTGGGCTGGAAGGGACATTGAGAGGTCAGCAAGTCACACTGAGTCTCACAGGACTGAGTAACACTAGTCCATTCCTGTCAGGTGTTTGTTCAGCCTGTCCTTAAAAACCCTCAATAATGGGGACTCACCGACTCCTTTGGAAGCCTATTCCAGAGTGTAACTACCCTTCGAGTTAGAAAGGGTTTTTTCCCCTAATATCTAACCTAAATCTCCCGTGCTCCAGATTAAGCCCATTACTTCTTGTCCTATTTTCAGTGGACTTGGAGAACAATTCATCACTGTCCTCTCTATAATAGCCTTCACATGTGAACAGGACTGTTATCAGCCCCCCTTTCGGTCTTCTTTTCTCATGGTCTGATGTTTTTTTAGGTGAACCTACCTACATTTTTTGGGGTGGTGGAGTGCTGGCAAAGCCCGCTCTCCAACAGCAGAACAGGGACAAAGGTTCAGGAGTGAAACCTGAGGAATCTCCAATCCTTTTTGCAGGAGAAACCATTCCAATATCACACCATAGTACCATAAATAGTTATTTTGTGCAGAACTCTTTCTTTTGAACCAGCTTATTTTTGCAGAAGCTCTGTCCGCCGTGGAGCAACTGGTGCCAGCCCATTGCAAGGAATGATTTGTCTGGCTACCAGAAATTCTGACAGCAAAGCAAACTGATCACACAGACAGTCATTTATATGTATAATCGCATATGACCATCAGATATGGACAGAGGTAGGCATGGGGCAATGTAGAGACCTTTATCCCGGTTAAATGGATGCGTAGACATTCCTAAATTTGTCTAGGTCCTTCTGTATCCTATCCCTAACCTCCAGCGTATGTACCACTCCTCCCAGTTTAGTGTCATCTGCAAACTTGCTGAGGGTTAATCCCATCATCCAGATCATTTAGCTTTTAAAAGACCTTTTTGAGTCTTCTCAGTTGAGTAAATGTTCTCCATTATATAGTAACGATTCCTCAGCTGGGCCCTAAATGACAGGCTTGAGGCTGTGTTAGGAGTTGTAAACTGATTTCTAAATTCTAACAAAACTTTTTCTTAAATAAGTGTGTTATGGGTCTGAGTTTCCAGGCAAGCCCAGCTTGCAAAACACGTCCATTGGATGAACTTTAATCCTGAAGTCTCACAACATCTCAGAATTGTATCACCTCTCGTGATGTGGAGGTTATCAAAGAAAAGCTCCATTGGGGTCTTTATTTTCATGATCATCTCCTGACATAACCTTACCAAGTGTTTCATTACATAGCGATTTTGGTCCTTTTTATTGTTGTCTTAACTGTCGACGGGCCTCTCAATGTGGTAAACTTAGCTGAAAGGGCACTTCTTCTAGGGATATCCCAGGTTTTTGGCATACAACACACTGCATGGTGATTGGCATGTTTTTAGGTTTAGAAATCCTATTCCACTTTTCTCTCCAGATGAGTGATATTTAATTCGTATTTGTGTCTTTCCATAAGATCCAGCAATGTGTTTGTTTAGTGTCTCTCACTCTTCAGAGGCCAACAGCAAAGAGAACATATGTTAAAAAGTGCAACATTCCTTACATTGAACATGGCTGTCCATTCCTTTCAGGAGGCAAGATGTGTGGCCGATCAAGCCAGGTTGCTACTATTCTGCTAATTACTTGACCTAACATGAGGAAACTTAATTCCTGAGGTTCATTTATGTCAATATACTTGACTTGTGGTCTATTAAATGAGACAAAGTTAGACTTCTTCATCTTCCTGGCAGTTCATACTGGAATAAATTTATTGTTTTATCTAATGTATTTCATAGCCCCAAAGATGGAAGTTCATTTATGATACCGATAATTTCCCAAAGCACCTTCTCAAGATGCTGATTACACAAAGCACATCATCTGCCTGTGATTCTAATAGAAATATCATCTTATTTCATTGAGCCCAAATCCAACTATAGTCCTGTAAATTAGGGATCTGACCCACCACCTAAGTTTTAACTGTTTTTCACTTAAATCAAAGGAGCAGCACTGGTGTGGAACTGCAAGCCTGCAATGCTGAGTCAGGCCTATAGTTCTTATTCCCAAAAAGAATGAGGAGAACTTGTGGCACCTTAAAGACTAACAAATTTATTTGGGCCTTAATATGTTTAACAAATTGGTTAGTGTCTAAGGTGCTACAAGGACTCCTCATTCTTTTTGCAGATACAGACTAACACATCTACCACTCTGAAACCAGTTTTTATTCAGTGCTGTGATACGTGCTATCAGATGCTTTATCTCCGGTAGTGTGTTCAGCCCTACAGATAGTCAAAAATAGAGCCCGTGCCCCCAAAAGCTTACAATTAACCCCAGTCCATTTGTTAGACTTCCTTCGATCTCCAGCCAGTGGCTCAAGTGTCAGGATGGAGCGCAAGGGGTGCAAACTGGCTATTTTATCATGTATGCAGGACCCCAACCAAGGTTTTGTTTCACAGTGCGATGAATCAGACCCTGGAGCAGGATGGAGAGAAGTTCTTTGGAGCTCATTTAGCTGACACTATAGATATGGCAAATGAATGTGCTGGAAAAGCTGAAAATCTGCCGCAGCAGGCACCTGCTGTAATGTAAATCTTAGAAAACAGACAGTTATTCAGTCTGGTTAAAGATGAGTCTGTCCCTGAACTGACAACTCTATGAACTGTCTGCTCACATCAGTCTTCTCACAAACTGGCTCATTGCAAACTTCACAACAATTGCTAACATGCTCCAGACAATACATATTATCCATGTAATTATAATTGAATTGCTTAGGTCTATGCAATCTTCTCCCAAAACATGTTCCCCCCCTTTGAAACTGTTGCAATAACTCATTTCCTGTCAAATTTAAACTAGTGACTAGACCACTCGGATGCTAAATTGAGTTGTCTCATCCAGCTGCACCGATAAAAGAATAAAAAGGCTGCAGATTTCTAGGCCTGAACCCTTTACTGGCATGGAATCTGCCAAAGCAGCCCACTTTTCCTGCAGCCATTTTAGTTTCTCACTAGAGGCCTAATCCAGAAATACAGTGAAATAAATGGCAAATCTCCCATTGACTTGAATGGGCTTTAAGTCAGAGCCTTAATTCACACCACACTAGTATATTTTGTGTTAGGAGTCTCTTCTGTTTCCTGTCTGAAGCTGAGGAATAAATTTGCCTTCACCAGTTTAAATATACTGTATAATAACACACATTTCTGACTGAAAAGCCCTATCTGAAATAAAAAGTGAAACATTCTGTTTCAACCTCATTGAAATGCTTCATTTAATATTTTTTTTCTAAATGACATTTTGTGAAAATAGGCACATTCCAGCAGAATGTTTCAACTTCAACAATATGGTGATTTCTAAGGGTAAAAACTTTCCACTGAAAATGGTTCAACCACCTCTACTGATAAGTCAGAGAAGTGATGTGAAGTCTTGTCAGACTAGAGGGGAAGATCTTTGTATCAGCTTTTCACCCTTTGATAGGCATCGTTTGTAAGTGTTTTCTTTTTTTATTCCTTTCCAACCCTTTATGAATTTCACTTCAGATGTGCCTTGAAACTGCTGTATTCAACATCGCTTCAAGAGATGGATCCAGGACAGACAATTCTGCAGACAATTTCCAGGGAAAAAAATTCAAAATTCAAATATCCCCTCCGTGCGCTGCCACTCACAGGCGAATGTGCCTCCCACACACTGCCCACCGGGTACTGCCACCCCCCCCCTTCCCAGTTCATAATGGGCGGGTGATTCCGATGGGCTCCTCTGAGCCATGATAGGTGGGGAAAGGCCAGAGATCAGGTCCCCCTGTCTCATGGAAGCTCCCAGGGATGCTGCGAGTGATGTCAGCCCAAGCCTGGGCCTGGACGCAGTTGCTCGGACCAAGGCGTAAAACACACTGCCGTGGTACAGCCCTCCCTGAGCACAAGGTGCTGTCTAGAGATAAGGACCGACACACGTCAGAGCCAGGGGAAGACGCACAGCTCTGCTCCTTCAGGCTGCTGGGCTCGTGAGGCACTGAATAGACCGGGACGCTCCAGTGACTGGGCCACGTCAAAGCGAGGGACAGACCGACCCTAGCCCCAAAGCCTGCAAACAGCCTGTCTAGTCCTTGCTCTACACAAGCAAAGGCAGGTTTCCCGCTGGGGACCCAGGGAAGGGTGTGGGGGGTCAGGCAGACCCAGGTGGCTCAGCTCCCTACAGCAAACCAGCAAGGACCCCAGAGTGAACAAACGCATGCGCCCACCTGGCTACTACGGCTGGAATCCAGCGAACAGACAGACCAGCAGCATGATGTCAGCACAGCAAAGCTCCCAGGGCAACATCAACGTCTTCCCTCAACCCTGACACCCCAGCCTGCTGGTGAAGGCACCCCCCACAGTGTGCAAAGCATCCGGTCAGTTACCCCCACCACAAAAAGAGCAGGGACTTGAAGGGGCTGCTGCTAACTTTTAGCCAAGTGCCTAAAGCAGGGGACGGTCAGACAGGCTCCTGCAGAGTTCTCGTGGTGAAGCTGCTCCGCTGGGTATAAATAATTCAATATTAACTGGGCCAGAAATGGAGTGAGGATAACTGTCGAGTTTAAGGACTAGGAGCAGCGCCTGAAAGCAGCCAGATCCCTGTTCAAACTTCTTCTCCCTAGCAGGTAGAGGGGGGAATTGAACTAGGGTCTGCTAGCAGCCCATGTGAGCTATGGGAGAAATACCAGTCCTTCTCCCAGCTGTTTTGTGTAGCTAGGTGGAGTCTGGGTGCACCTAGTGGATCCAGCCCTGCAGGCAAGAGAGCCGTTACCCTGCCTATCTTCAGCTGGTCTGAGAGTTGCACTGGGGCATCCATGTGAGTTAGATGTGGGGGGGGGACCCTTTGCAGCAGAAATGTTGGCAGCAGCTGAGTGGGGGGCAGGGGGATTGCAGCAGTGCCTATGTCCCTTGGTGCATTGGGCCCTAACTCCTTCCAGTTGTTGTCACCCTGGCAAGGTTCAAATTGGTCATCTGCAATACAAATAGCCCATTACCAGTCCCTAGAGGCCCCCCAAAGCAAATCAGTGTTTTGCTGTGCTTGGGTGTATGATTTCCAGTCAGCTACGGACGGGGAGAGAGGGCAGATCACAACTACCTGCTATGGGTGCAGAAGTCAAAAGCCCTGCTCATGACGTCACTGTGGCTGGACACAGCTGCAGTGAATAATGTAATTGCACCAGGACACTATAAGAGGGCTATGGGCTGAGGGCAGTTTCCTTTAGCTCTGGCTGAGGGATAGAGCCTTCCACAGGGAAAGAGAGACAATTAACTAGAGAAGGCTGGTAGAACAAAGCCAGTTCTCCAGCATGGGCTGGAGGAAGCTTTCTTAGCACTTCTGATTTGAAGTTCCAGCTGAGAGTCTCTCTTCTCTGTTCAGTGCTTGGGTTACTGGGGCTCTAATATCCCTACTTTAGCTAATGTGTCAGCCTGCAGCTAGCCAGAGAAGTAGTTTCTATCTACACAGGCCCCTGCCTGATTCATGCAGGTTAATTTATCCGGACAGCCAGCTCTAACTATTTCTAACAGAAGAAATCTCACACACCCAGGGAGACCTAAAATGTCCTAAACTATATATTAAAGAGCTTAGCCTTTCCCTTTCACCATGATCAATGAGTTATCATCCGAGCTGCAGGAGAAAGGCACTGTAGAGTGTCCTTTATATATTTACCAGAAAGTACAATCACCAATATAAAGAGCATTTAACTAAAAATAGCTTTGTTGATGCTTTTTGAGAATGAATTAGAGTGGGCTGCATTATTTAAACAGAATTACTCCCCTGAGTACCAGGAATACAAGCTGCTGTTCTGGCACCAGTGTGTGTCATTAAACACCCATTCCTTTAAAAACCCACCTAGACAATGGGCTCTGGAGTCATTCTGCAGGGGAGTTGCTGCTTGCCTGAGTTTATGAGGTGGCAGCTGGTTGACTAACAGATGTCTGGACTGGATTGATTGAAAGGGGGGGGGGGGCACTTTCATTCTGAGGAAGCAAATGTTCCTAAAGAGAACTTGTTCAGATGTTTAAATAGAATTAGCCACATACTTATTTTAAAGGTTTTAAGGCTTTTACTCAATGAGCCACCCACTCTATTAATGTGAAACAAGTGAATGGCAGATGAATGTGCGATAACAGCATTAGTTGTTACTGTTTAGGAGATCTATGCTCAGGCACATAATCAGAACATCTGTTCTCTGGGGGGGGGGGAGCACAGACTTAGCTCCTGGGCACCTCAGCGGGAGTTGCACTTGCTCTGGATCTATCAGGATCCCATCCCTAAATACCTACTTTGTGGAAGAAATCAGAGCATCTGGAGTCAGGTTGGTGAACTGCTCCTAAAAGAGTGTGTGTGTGTGTGTGTGTGTGTGTACGCACCTGGATTTGCTGCCCCACTGTGACACAGACACGACCTCTGCTGCCATGAGGAGGTTTCCTGATGTTTTGCCATGATTCAGGTGAAGCTTAGAATTGTTTTTAACTAGGAAAGAGGTTACCCCCATGCACAGCTCTGAGAACATCTGCTGCTGCTGTCTTCTCTCTGTGTTTGAGCTGCTAGCAGGATCTAGTGAAAGTGCAGCCCCCTGCTTCACAGCCAGGAGTCCTGCCAGAGGCTGTTTCCGAAAGGGTGGCCGATATTCAAAGGGACTAAAGTTGGGAAAGTGAAAGGCCCTGCCTGCAGCCCTGCTCTAGGGTCAGCTGCTGCTTCCGTTTCAAGACAAACATTCCACAGTATATAGGGACAGTGGAGTTTAGAAACGATGTCCTCCAGTTAACAAAGGAAATGTTGTTTAAGAAATGGAATCATAAGCAGATAATTGTGTTATTTCATTTAACACCTTAGGTGGCACTTGGGTTTTCATGATAAAAATGAAAGTAGAGGTGGGTTCTCATAACTCACTGAACTATATTAGCCACTTTAGCTACAGGGCAGTGTCCCAGGAACATGAGGCAGAGAGTCTGCCTTTTGAGTTGGGAAGTGTTAAACCATACTTTAAAAAAGCTTCAAATCCCTTTGCAAGGTAAAGGAAGAGACAGGACAGAGCCATAGAGCAAACAAAGGGATTGGGAAATATATTTAACTTCTCAGCAGGTGAAAACTAAATGACACATTTTCTTCTGAGGTAACAAAGTCCTGTGGCACCTTAAAGACTAACTATAAAGTTTTGAAGTATAAGCTTTCGTGGGCTAATACCCACTTCGTCGGATGCAAGCAGTGGGTATTAGCCCACGAAAGCTCATGCTTCAAAACTTTATAGTTAGTCTTTAAGGTGCCACAGGACTTTGTTACCTTTGCTATTCCAGACTAACACGGTTACCTCTCTGATTCCATTTTCTTCTGAGTGCTTGATAGCCTCAAATTCTCAGTATAATCTGTAACCTAAATACACTGGAAAATATACTCAAGAGGTAGGTGGGTCAGAGTTTTACCTATTAATCAGCATGTTCCCATTCCCTATTCTAGTCCTATATTACCACAGGTCTGTGAGGTAATAGGGAAGTAATCGGAGAGAAAAGTTGAATTTCTTGTGATTTTCTATCAGTTAGGTAGAAAGCCCTTGACTACTGGCTTCTTCAAATAGTCTTTTATGTGCCTCTTTAAAAGGACTTTTCTGTTAGCACTATTTTAAGGGAGAGTGTTTGTTGCTCTCATTCCAAATTGCTAGCCCTCACAGAAAACTCCTCTGCAATCTGGCAGATCTGTGAGAATGTAATAACATTCACTTCACAAATATTTTCATGTGCAGAAAGGTGCTGTGTCTGAATATTTCACCATTTCTGGTAGTGAACTGCATTTGTAGGAGTGTGAAAAATAAAATTTCACTTCCCTCAAAAAAGCTATGAATTTGCCACTAGCTAAAACTTGATTGTCCTAGATTAAATTTAATCTTTCTCAGCAGAAAGAGTTTTCTGAAGCAAAAATGGCAAATTTCCACCAGCGGAAATTGCCTTTCATAAGTGGGGGGGGGGGGAAGGTTCAAGGCATTTTTGAGCCCTAGCTCAGCTGAGGTTTCTCTGCAGCTGTGCCAGCAATGAGGATGTGTTAATTCAGTCAATGTATGCTACCTACATGGAGCCAAAGGAGCAAAATGTGTTCCCTGTCTCTGCTTTGTGGTTCTCAGCAGATAACCTGTAGCATTGCCAACCTGCTTGGCGGATTGTAGGCAAATCAGAGGGGGTGGTCCTTTGGTCTAAGCACAGAGCTGGGCCTCGGGAGATGTGGGTTTAATTCTAGTACTGACAGAGACTTGCTCTGTGACCAGAGGCCTCTCACTTAATCTGTCTAACCCTCAACTCCCATCTGTTAAATGGGATAATCTATCTACTGAGATTGTAAACTTGCAAGTACTGTACTATCTTCCACTACACGTATGTACAGCACCCAAGGCAAGGGGTTTGCAACCTCGATCGGTCCCTCTAGGTGCTACCTCAGTATAAATACCCAAAATAGACACACCACATTATTTGTATTTCACAGTCAGATGTGTAAAATGCTGCCCTCCCACTGCTCTTGTTTTGAAACATTACTACTTGGTGACCGAAAACTTGAGAGGACCTAGGAAAGGCGATGCAAGCCAGAGATCACGTGTGTAATTTATAGAATATTGTTGGGAAACTATGAGTGGAAAATCTTTTGGCTTAACAGTTGTGGGCCCATCACAAATATGTGTGCTCCAGATGAGGCAAGTCCTAGCTGGAGAGTGATGTGTGAAGGGAGTGAACAGGAGGTGACTGATGTGTTAACACCCCAGAACAAGGCCCCTTGGCATAAGAACACATGAAGTAACTTAGCCCCAGTTAGCTGATGATAAACTCCCGCCGTTCTTTGATATAAAACTCCCAGAATTGTTTGTGCATGAAGCAAAGTGCTGCTGATTCTGCATCTATGAGTTCCAAGTGCCCTGAAATTGGGATGAACCTTCGCATGTGACCAACAGATGAATATCTGTAATCTTTTCCTCTGACTCCATTGGCCCATGGAGAATATGCCCAGAAAGGGCCCACTTCCAGTTGATGAGGGATACTTTTTATTGTAGATGTGCTCTGTGATTGATAACGAGTTATTGAGAGATGGTTTTAGTGCAGCAGGAATTGATTTTTAGCTTGGGTGCTTCTGTAATAATGATGGGCTGAAGGTGTCTTTATCTTGTAGATTATGTAAACTGAACTAGCATAAAAGGAGCTCCTGTATAGCTCAGTTATGGGAAAGGAATATTCTTGGCCTATAAATATAGTACACCTTGCAGAGTTTCTGGGACTTTGTTGGGAGAGAGCTGAGCTTCAAGAACACTTCTCCAGTTTAGTTTAGTAACATATAACCTTCCTTTCTTGAATTCCTGAATTAGTCCTAAGTGGAGCACAGGCCGGGTCCAAGAGGTGAATTGCTCAGTAATAGCGACCAAGGTGTAATTCAGTGTAACATCCCCTGTAGGGGGAATGATCAAATAATCCCACCTCCATTGCATTTAACTTTTAGAAGGGGAATTACATGAAACGAGGAAGCTATTTAAATGGAAATAAAGAGGAACAGTCACAAGAATGAAATGCCTGCAAGCTGCATGGAAACTGTTTTTAAAAAGTGATAATAGAAGCTCAAACTAAATATATACCCCAAATAAATAAAGTAAGAGGACCAATCAAAAATGCCACAAAGGCTAAACAGCAGAGTAAAAGAGAGAGCTAGAGGTAAAATGCATCCTTAACTATTTGGAAGTCAAATCCTACTGAGGAAAATAGAAAGGAACATATACTCTGTCAAGTCAAGTGTAATAATATAATTGGACAGGTCAAAAAAATTTGAAGAGCAACTAGAAAAAGACACAACTAACAGTGTTTAAAAAACAAATGACATGAGAAGCAGGATCCTGTCAGTCAAACAATGAGTGGGGCCACTATTTAGAAGCACTCAAGGAAGACAAGGCCATTCCAGAGAAGATAAATCAATTCTTTGTATCAGATTTCACTGCAGAGGATGAGGGAGATTCTCCCACCTGAGCCGTTCTTTTTGGGTGACTAATCTGATGAACTGTCCCAGATTTGAGGTGTCATTAGAGGAGGTTTTGTGAAATTGCAGAATTACAGTCTGGGGTATGTAACCTTGCCTTTAAATCAGCCTGTGCACCAGATGACTTGAGCATACCAATGTAATTGTAATACCAATGTAATACCAATATAATTAATAGGTTGCAGGTTTAAAACAAAGATAAGGAGTTACTACTTCACATAACGTACAGCCAACCTGTGGAACTCATTGCCAGGGGATGTTGTGAAGGCCAAAAGTGCAACTGGGTTAAAAAAAGAATTAGAGAAGTTCATGGAGGAGAGGTCCATCAATGGCTTTGTCAACATTGTCAGGGACACACCCCATGCTCTATTGTCCCTAAACCTCTGACTGCCAGAAGCTGGGACTTTATCACTTGATAAATTGGCGTATTGTGTTCATTCCCTCTGGGGCACCTAATGCTGGTCACTTTCAGAAGACAGGAAACTGGGATGGATGGCCCTGGGGTGGGTCAGCTCTGTTCATATTCTCAGGAGGGGATGGAAGTTAGGTGGCTTCAGTGCACTCAACATTGCCAGGAGGGGCTGTTTCTGCCAACCTTACTCACGTGACTGGTCTTTACACATGAGAGTAATCTTGCTGATTTCAACAGGGCTATGCCACTGGTAAAAGGTACCTCATACCACTCAAGAGCAGTGATCATGAGAGAGCGTTTCAAGGGTACTCAGGAGAGGAGAAGAGGGAGAATTTCTTGAACTTCAAGAGATTCCCACTGCTGGATCTTTATTCCGCTTGCATTGGTCCAGGGTCAGGTTAGGGATTAGAGCCCCCTCTCACTGGACGGGCACTGTACAAACAAGTAAAACAAAGAGGTCCCTTCCCCAGAGATCACAATCCCCTTCCAGGAGGAGTAAACATCAGATTACAGTAAATGATAAGAAAAGCAACTGCTCTGCATCAATTACTTGCTTACAAGCCTTTAAAAATCGCAGCTGTTTCATAACTTTAACCCTACGAAATATCATCTTGAAAAGTTTTACCATCGCCAACTCCAGGATAAATCAAACCAAGTTCACACCTGGAATAAGGTCTAGATCTCACAAAGCAGTCTAGTAACTCATACTTTTTTTAGTAAGAAAGAAAAACTAAAATCATTACATTTGGCAATTTCTGGGTTTTACTTTCTGCCAAGTGTCATTAGAAACAGAAAGAAGGTCCAAATTCCGCTCTTAGATTCCAGTCCCAAGTACCTCTATTGACACCTCCAGGGATGAATCAATGTGCAAGAGAAGAATTTGCTTTGAAGTATTTCCAATATTACTCCACAGAGACACAGACAAAATAAGGGTTTGCAGCAACAACAACAAAAAGCTGAATCAACTCTAAATATAGCTGTACCATCGGCACCACTATAATTTTCGGAATGGTACAGAGTTCTGTAAAATTGCTCTTCACTTGGGGAGGTCTTGAGTTTGGGGGAAAGGCAGTTCAAGTACACAGAAATGCAGCTAAAAGAAGAATTTGTAGTTTGCTTCTGTTGAGCAGAGATGGCTCAGGAATCTAACATTATGACTGGGGTATTTATTATCTATATATACACACACACAATCCCAGATTGTCTCTGTTTTAGCCTGCTCTCTTCTTTCTCCAAACAAAAACCGAAAATTTGCCACTTAAAATGCAAGTGAGAAACAGAGCATAAAATGGACTCTGATTGATGGGATTTTAAAGGTAGAGCAGGTTTTGCCAAAATATTTGGGCTAAGAGCACATGTTCTGATGATTTTCTTCTGAATCAAAGTCAATATGGGTCTTTGTTTCTCAACACCCACGCCCAGCGCCTCTCCTGGTTATGCACAGTGCTAACATTACAAAGGCTGACAGCCCTTCGGCGCTGACATGGCTGTTCTGGACCTGCAGCCAGGCTCGGATAGCGTATGCTACAGGAGCTAGAGAACTCTCATCCAGCTTAAAATCTCTGCAAGTCCCCGTGTGAGGAGTGGCCCTACGGGAGTTGTGGGTTTTGTCCAAGTCAGGCCGGAGCTGGTTGAACGCTGCGGGAACCGTACTCAAAATCCCCGAGGCGGCTGTTCCCATGTCTGTCTATTTTCTATTCACAGACGGCAGCACTTCTTGACTTGGAGGATGTGGAAGATGGGAGGCCTTGCATAGCTTTACAGCCAGGCAGAGAGACAGTTGGGGGAGGAGAAAAACTTTTTCTGACTAATATCTTTTAATCTCTCAGGGGGTCAGTACCGTCCAGTGAGTGGCCCTGGCGTCTCATTTATTTAAAGTGGAAACATTCAGGATTGTGTTCAACCTTCAATTTTATACACTGCACAGAACCTTGTAACCTCAGAGTGAACGATTCAGAGGAACATTTAGTACATAGGAGCCTAGTGCATGTTTGGTGTTCTCTCCACTGAGGTGGGAAAATGTCTGTAGATAAACTAAAAGGACAAATGTTGCATGCCAAATTCCCCCTCGCAGTTCCATGAACATCAAGCGAGTTGTCCAGGGAAGATTTTTGGCTCAATGAGCATTGATACCAAACTGACTAGAAACGGGAAATAACATTGAAGGTAGAAAAATATTGGCAATTTTTTTGGGGGGGGCTACAAATAGGTTTGTTACCTGCCCAAATTCTTTAGGTCTCACCGATGAAGTTGGACTGAATTTGGAAAATAGGAACTGGATTGATATTTTCCATGTGCACAACTGCAATGGATAGAAAAAAATTCCAGATAGTTATGTAATTTCAAGTGAAAAATAACTCTAAGAATAATTGATGTTAGAAGAAGAACAGGTTGACCCAGAGGTGGATTTGAGTAGATGTGCTTCTTTATTACGGTACTTGTTCCCCTGGACCCAATTGTCCAGTAAGCCCTGGATTAGTTACATCCTGCTCTTTTAACCTACATTAATATGTAAATGCCATCTTTGTTTACCAGTGATTTCCCAGTTTCACCTTTACATAGCCCAACGATTGAATTTTCAATACATATAAAATGATGCCCCATGTATATTGAATTCTCATTGTTGTAATTATTCTCTTTTCTTATAATATCTTCTTATAATATCCACCACTATCACTACATCTATTTACTGAAATGTAACATTAAATGCTGCAAAGAATAGGAATTGCATTTACTGACGTTTCTATGTATGAAAACTGTTATTTTTCATTACTCTTTTCATTAACCCAAATTCCAGAGCTCCAATTTAATTTCCCATTGCTAAAACAGAATGTTTATCTGTGTATAGTGCCAGTCACTGGTTACATGTTATTCTCCAGTTGCCTTAGAAGATGTGATATTATCTAGCGTCATAACTTAAAAAAACAGTAACGTATATCAGACATTTCTGTGGCATGCAAAGGAAAATATAGTTTTAACTTGTTTTGAATTTTGTACTGAAAGTTTGTGTGAGAGAAACCCAAACTAAACAATTAGAAAAATAATTTAAAGAGGATCTCTCTCATATTTGGGGAGAAAAATCATGTTTGTGTTCTTGTCGCTATGGAACCAGGGAGTTATTTTCCCTAAGATGTTAGTTGTTGAGATCTTTAAAGAGTAGAGCATGAAGTAGGAATGAATTCTCATACCTGAGCAGTGCAACAAATCACCAATATAATTTATTTCCTCTAGTTTCAGTGGGATATTGAAGGCTCTGTAATCGCTGCAATTAAAAGCGCTAAAAACTAATTACACAAATAATTAACAGTGAACAGAGGCTAAGGAAATGTGATTACAGAGAAAGTGATCGGGGATCAGGCCAGCCTAGGCTTGTTGGACTTCTCCTTTATAGCTCTTGCCGCTTCCAAACGCGGACAGCACTGCATCTGACTCCTTCCTCTCCCCTCTGGGTTGCTTCTTCCAAACACCCAGCTCCTTCCTCTGTGATTGACGGGTCTCTCCCTCTCCTCACAGTCTCCCACACTCATTCAGTGACTTCAACTTCCATACCGATCGGACAGCCGACCCCCGAGCTCCGTGTTTCCTCTCCCTCCCCTCTTCCTTCCACCTGTTGAACTGGTTCAAATCTCCCGCTCATCCCAAGGGCCGTTCACTGGACCTAGTCTTTACCAAGCACTGCTTGCTCTCTGATCCCTGTATTGCAGAGTTCTCCCCTCCCATCATCACCTGCTCTCTTTCAGCATCACCTACCAGCCCCCTTCCTCCACCCTGTCCTTGGCCTTTCCATAACTTCCAGTCCATTGGGTAACTTCTTATCTGGACTCTGGCCTCTCCTCCTCCAATTCACCAGGTTCTGGAAATTCTATTTTCTTGGATCCCCTTTCATCCCTCCATGTGCACGTCCCATGGCTCATTCTTGCTGTAAGTACGCTGCTGTAAGTACGCAGAGCAAAGCGATGCTAAGCCCATGGGTAGTAGCCTGGCTGAGGTTGTGTTTCAACAGTAAATCAAAACCTTGTGCATGCGTTGTCCCATTTCACACTATGGGATTACGCATTAGAGCCTATGAGCCCATGTCATGTAGCAGGATCCCACTGTGCTAGGGGATGTACAAACATAGATCACAAATCATAGATTGATAGAATCATAGAATATCAGGGTTGGAAGGGACCTCTGGAGGTATCTAGTCCACCCCCTTCTCAAAGCAGGACCAATCCCCAACTAAATCATCCCAGCCAGGGATTTATCAAGCCTGACCTTAAAAACCTCTAAGGAAGGTGATTCTACCACCTCCCTAGGGAACCCATTCCAATGCTTTACCACCCTCCTAGTGAAAAAGTTTTGCCTAATATCCAATCTAACCTTCCCATCTGCAGCTTGAGACCATTACTCCTTGTTCGGTCATCTGGTACCACTGAGAACAGTCTAGATCCATCCTCTTTGGAACCCCCTTTCAGGTAGTTGAAAGCAGCTATCAAATCTCCCCTCAGTCTTCTCTTCTGTAGACTAAACAATCCCAGTTCTCTCAGCCTCTCCTCATAAGTCATGCGCTCCAGGTCCCTAATAATTTTTGTTGCCCTTCTCTGGACTCTTTCCAATTTTTCCACATCCTTTTTATAGTGTGGGCCCCAAAATTGGACACAGTACTCCAGATGAGGCCTCACCTATGTTGAATAGAGGGGTACAATCACATCCCTTGATCTGCTGGCAATGCCCCTACTTATACAGCCCAAAATGCCATTAGCCTTCTTGGTCAACAAGGGCACATTGTTGACTCATATCCAGCTTCTCATCCACTGTAATCCCTAGGTCCTTTTCTGCAGAACTGCTGCCTAGTCATTAGGTCCCTAGTCTGTAGCAGTGCAAATATGGTGCCTGCCCCAAAGCACTGGCAATCTAAATATTTAATGTTTCTCAATTTCCTCCCAGGAGTATGTGTCGGTTTGTAAAATCAGTGCTTACAGGCCTGGTGCAGAAGACAAATTTGAATAAATATATACAAAGGGAAGGTATGAAATGACAAAATACAACTCCATAGCTGTGAAAACCTTGCTTTGGACAGACATATATATGAATGACTATGGCTTTCCCAGAACAAACAAATAATAGAGAGAAAAACAGCCGCTTTCACACACAGTGGTTGTGACTATAGTCTGTGGCTGAAAACAGCATTTTAACAGCACCTTGCAGGAAGATACGAACAGCATGAAATTACGACGCTTTACCAAAAGTCAGTTAAATATGGTCTGGAGTAACAATCAACGCCCGGGGCCTTCACTCCACAGGAGGTCTATTTCCTAGATGTATTTTTGTATAGTTGCTCTGCCCTTCATCATGTCCATTTCCTTTCTGCATTGAGCCCCAGAGCAGCTTGTACAATACAAACAGTGCTGAGCCTGTGAACTCTGCTGTTATCAAAGAATTCTCTCTCCTTCCTTCCACCAGCTACCTTCACTGTGCACCTGAAAAACTCTGTACTGGCATGTGCCGGAGAAAATAAATTTGTGTCAACGTTCTGTTTGTGCTGTGGAGGGTTGCTAGTGCTGCGGAGTTGTTAATACTATTAGTGCTTCTTTTCTCGACTCTAGGGCTGGCTCCAGGCACCAGCATAACAAGCAGGTGCCTGGGGCGGCACTCTGCAAGGGGCGGCATTCTGGCTGCGCTGCCCCCCTTCGCTCCTCCGGCTGTGTGCTGGCACATGATGACATATATCACATTAGTAGATGTGCAGGTGAGTGAGCCCCTGAGGGTGTGGCTCATGTAGGATTGTTTGGACAGGCCCGACAAGGAAAGTAACACACCACCACTGGCCATCACATACAGCCCCCACTAAAACCTCTCCAGCACATCATCCACACGACCAACCCCAACTGAATCATCCCACCCAGGGCACTGGAATGGGTTCCCTAGGGAGGTTTTTAAGGTCAGGTTTGACAGAGCCCTGGATGGGATGCTTTAGTTGGGGATTGGTCCTGCTTTGAGGAGGGGGTTGGACTAGATACCTCCTGACGTCCCTTCCAATCTTAATTGTCTATAATTCTATGACCTCATTTGGAATATTGTTTACAGTTCTTGTCACTCACGTTCAAGAAAGGCAATGTTGCATGTTTGAATTTGAGATTGTATCAGATTTTTGTACAGACCCAAACACAATACAGGAAGAACATGGACATTATCGCCCTTGATATAAGGTCATGAGCTGGCCTTTGTGACTCAGTCCCCTATAACTAGTGGGATGGTGATAGTTTTGGACTCCCCACCTACTTCCCAAAACATCTATATAGGCTAGTCTATATAGGCTATATAGGCTAGGAGACAAGGAAACCTGCTTTTTGGCAGGAAAAAATACTTTCCCAGGATTAATTTCTCCATGTGTTTTGTTTTCATGTTTTCATTTGACCTCATTATTTATGGAATTTCTTTTATGGTGTCTTTGTTACATGATTGGTAAGCAAAAAGGGAATTCTCATCCAGTCATTACTACTAACAGCTGGGACAAGCAGCAGTTCCCCCAAATGTCTTTTAATGGATCCCTATTTCCTCATTACAGAAAACATCTGCCATATCAACTGCTTCTTATCAATCACCCAATTCTGCTTATATGTCTGTGGAGAGTTTTAGTTGTTTGATGGGGTCTCTTTCCTGGTTACCTGTTTTCCCACAGATTTGGAGGCCCCAGCCATAATGGCATGTAAGTCCATTCTCAATCATGTGTAATTCCTGAATATAGGCTACACAGGCTAGAACCAGCACTCTGGCCTTACTATTCAAAAACACTCGTTACTAATACCATACAGATTTTGGGAGAATGGATAATATGTGAATACGTTTAATATGCAAGAAATGGAGTATTAAGAGTTCTTTTTTGTCTTTCACATGGCGATAATGGAACCATAAAAGTAACAGTTCGACCACAGTTGGATCTGACGGTCTCGTCTCCTGTGCAGAGCAGAGGGAAGTAGCCTTATGAATGGCTATAACACCTCCAGGATGGGCATGGATTGAGCAATCCTCTGTGATGTGTCCAAGAGTTAGCACCACACCACAGTCACAGTTTGGCGATTCCCTCACTTTCCATCTCTGGAGTGAGTCTCCCGTGTTGGGTGTGGATCCGGTTTGGAGCTGGCCATAAGCACCCCGGGGAAGAGAAGCCCGGCACTTGCACAGTTGGCACTTGGGCACCCCTGCAGAACCCCCAGGTGGCTGGCATGGAGCTGTGGTTGCTCCCCTGCCTCAGGTTGCCCTAGTGGACTTTCAAAAAATTGAGCAAGAGTTGTATCCACTGAGCAGTGTTCCTTGATGGGTTGACCTTACTAAACCAACCGCCCCCTCCTTCCCAGGATTCTCCACTGCCTGGAGCTCTGCAGTCTCTGGTCTGTCAACTCCACATATCTCCCAGTCCTCCCTGCCTGGAAAGTTCTCTAGTCTCTCCCTCGAGATTTCTCTTGGTCTTCTGGGGGTCATTCTGGTCTCTGGAAGCCTCTCCTGGCCTGCAAGGAGCGTCCGACTCAGCTGGAGCTCCCTGACCCTCATCACCCTTTGAAAGGCCCAGGTTTTCCTTAACTAATCAACAACTGCCCAGCCACTTATCCAGGGAACCATCCATAGTTGGCTTATTCTCCTGAGCAGAGTCCATCAAAGGGAGCCTGCCCCCCCCCCCCCAATGACAGGTACAAATTGTGACGGTGCTGTTCCTGGTGGGATCCAACTGTGAGTGTCAGATCGGGACAGATTGCTTCCAAAGGGGCAACTACAGCACAAAGCTGGGGGTTTTCCACACTAAGGTAAACCAAACCAGCCAAACAGAACAGACTTTGGTCTCACCCCACTGGCTAACCACAAGTCACACAAGCAATTCCCTTAGAAACTCCAGCTTCCCAGTATCACCACCACCAGCCACCTGTCCTGGGGATCAATGGTTATGAAAACCAATACCCCAAATAAAGAAAACGGTTCTCCCCAATTCCAAAGAATCAGGCCCCAGACCCAGGTCAATATATAAATCAGATCCTCCAACAAATCACGCTGTTGCCAATCCTTTAGAATCTAAAATCTAAAGGTTTATTATAAAAGGAAAAAGGTCTAGGTGAGGGTTAAGAATGGTTAAAAGAAATCAATTACATGCAGTAATGGCACATCTCTTGGTTCAGGCTTGCAGCAAAGGTAGAATAAACTGCAGGTTCAAATCAAAGTCTTTAGAAAGCATCCCATTTAGGGATGGGTCAGCACCTTAGTCCAGAGTTCTCCTGTGTAGCAAAGTCCATTCAGAGCTGGAAGCAAGAAAGGCTGCAGGCTGAAGGTAGAAGACTAAGATGGAGGGCTGTAGCAGCTTCCTTTATAGTTTTTTCTCTTCCTGCTGTGAAAAGTCCAGCCCCATGGTGTTCTGGAGCCACATGGGCAGATCACATGACCATGCATGACTCATATTTGCAGGCAGCGGCCATTATGCCCAGGCTTTCTCTCGTAGACTTTTTGTCTGGATTGGAGCATTCCAAGCTCCCAGAGTCCATTGTGTTGCTGATAGTCCCTTAATGGGCCATCAGGCAGCCCAAGCCAAGCTGACGCCCAGTATTCAGGAACCTTCTTCCCCAGCAGAGCACAATATTTGGAAAGACAGACAATCCAGAGCCAATATTATAGCTCTAACTACAAAATTGATACACACATATCACTGGCATATTCATAATCAGCCATTCATAACCTGGTTGTAGGCACCCATTATGACCCCCTGTACATAAGATATGGTGCCACTATAGGACCCTGGTTGCAGCAATGATTTATAGGACCCCAAATTATTTCAGTAACGTGACACAAATCAAGGTTGAGAAGGGTGATTTAACCATTGGAACAAAATACCAGGGGAAGTGACAGACCCTCCATCGTTTGATGTCTTCAAATCAAGACTGGACCCCTGGAAGATGCTTTAGCCAAACAAGTTATGATTTAGTCAAACCTAATGTATTGGGATCAATACAGGGTAATAGGGTGAGACTGGCCTGTATCTACAGGAGGTCAGATTAGATGACCCAACAGTCCCCTCCAGCCTAAACTCCATCAGTCTCCGAATGTCTCTCAGATTTCCAGAATGGCGCTTACGTTTTACACACCTCAAACTCTAGCCAGTTAGGATTAACAAGGTCTGCCACTTGATAGGCCTCGATTCAAACACAAATAATTCACCAGGCCAGATCTGCAGCAGGACCTAGCTCCAGTGATGGCATTTCCCTGTGTGGCGAGCCACTGGTATCAATGGAGCTGAGCCAGTTTACGCCGGCTGAGGATCTGGACCATAAATTTGGATTCCCTGTTGTGTAATTTCATGCAAAGTGGTGGGGAAATAAACTCCCATTCAGGATCTCCGCTTTGCAGAAGCTAAACACACGTTCATTGTGTAGAATTTTGTCCTCAGGGAGCAATCTGACTTCATTTCATTAAGAGTCTTCCTGCAGGAAACTCTGTTTTTCAATTGCCCCTGCACCAAATGAATGGCTTCCTTTTGGATTCCATTTTGTTAAATGGTTGATGATGATACAATCAATATCCGTAATGCTGACTCTAAAAAGACTTCTTCTTAGCGCTTTCCCAGAAATCTGCTGTCTTTCCTGACCACCTTATTTAATTACAGTACACTGCCCGGTTAGTTATCATGTAACCGAGTACTTGACAAAGAAAAGGTACTTCACTAGAACTTTGGGATGAAATCATCATAATGTTATGACACATTCAAGTAGATGAAAAATTATCCCATCTCATTTTGATTCACCGTAGAGTACACTGCCCTGAAACCCATCCCCGCCCTCACGATACCCAAACCACCACCATTCTGAACACCTCCGTAATTCTAAGGGCTGATGTGCCATGCTGTGAAATGCTGTCTAGAGCTCATCTGAACATCCCTAATCTATTGAGGCCCTGGCCATGATTGGGGTTTCTACGAACGACCTTAAAACGTATCATAATTACGGAGACATTAGTTGCAATTCCACTGTTAATATTTAGTTGTTGTTTTTTTCACTTAAAAGCAGTGACTGAACCTCTTTCTGAGGCATGGACACTGCTTATACTCCCCAAACATTTTGGAGTACAGAGCATATCCACTGAGAATTTATAAGAAAATCCATTCTTTAGTTTGAGTCAAAATTAATGGAAAACTGGCTCCTTTAAGAAATGTAGCATGCCAATGATTTCTCTGTCCCAAGTGAGGTTTTCTTAAAAATTATAACAGACTTTTCAAACTTTCCATAGAGCTAAAGCTCATTGAAAATATATTTATAGATTAACTTAATTTCTTCAAATATAATAGGGCTAGTCAAGATTTTTCTGTCAATCGTTTTTGATGGAATATTGAGTTTTTCACAAAATGAAGATTCCACAGGTTTTTTTTAATTTAAAAAATGTTTAAAGTATTAGACTAAAAATGTCAATTTTGGTCTTTCAAAGAAAAGTAAAAATGCCAGGAATTTTTCTCCTAACTAGCTCTGGTTATTAACAATGGTTATAATTAATTGTAATGATTGATTAAGTTACAGAGAGAGTCAGGTAAACAGATCAAATCACTTAATGTAGGGCTACCATGACATCAGTCGTAACCCAGCCTATCGTCAGGCTTCCTCCTAATTTGCATGCAACAATTCTATTGTGATTATTCAAACGAATGAGGGAGACAGAGCACAGGTATCTAGATCAGCGATGCTCAGACCTCAGTGTTTCAGGAGCCAAATTAGCAATCAACTTACCCAATAGAGCCACAGTTGTGTGAATTCATAGTTTCATTTACTACATATATTTTATTCTCACAGCCAAATGACGGCCCGAGTATTCTGCAATTGGTTAATGACATAGCAAAAACAACCTGACTGGTTCATAACTTAGATCGTGTGATTTAATCATTAACAGCAGTTTAATATCCTGTGCTGCAGAGAGCCACAGGAGATCCAATAAAGAACCACTTGTGGCTCCTGAGACTCAGTGCGAGTGTCACTGACGTAGAGGTTTCATTGGTAGGTTCGGTGGCCCAAATGTCACAGCTCTTTAAGGGTCCACGCGGCCTTAAGGGATCACTGGAACCGTGGAGTGTGGAACATTTTTCTCTCCCTTGCCACTCACCACTCTTCTTCTGCTTTTCCCTCTTACACCTCCCAGTTTAATTTTTTCTTCAAATTCTGGCAATAGAGACTCTAAGTGGCTATCTATGCAGGAAGGTTTACAGTTTGAATAATATAGTTTTACAAGCCTTACCATGCCAAGTCCCTGAAGCTATTGTAGTGCTTTTTTAAATTCACCTTCATAGAATCATAGAATCATAGAATATCAGGGTTGGAAGGGACTTCAGGAGGTATCTAGTCCAACCCCCTGCTTAAAGCAGGACCAATCCCCAACTAAATCATCCCAGCCAGGGCTTTGTCAAGCCTGACCTTAAAAACCTCGAAGGAAGGTGATTCTACCACCTCCCTAGGGAACCTGTTCCAATCCTTCACCACCCTCCTAGTGAAAAAGTTTTTCCTAATATCCAATCTAAACCCTCCCAACTGCAACTTGAGACCATTACTCCCTGTTCTGTCATCTGCTACCACTGAGAACAGTCTAGATCCATCCTCTTTAGAACCCCCTTTCAGGTAGTTGAAAGCAGCTATCAAATCCCCCCTCAGTCTTCCCTTCTGCAGACTAAACAATCCCAGTTCTCTCAGCCTCTCCTCATAAGTCATGCGCTCCAGGCCCCTAATCATTTTTGTTGTCCTCCGCTGGACTCTTTCCAATTTTTCCACATCCTTCTTGTAGTGTGGGCCCCAAACTGGACACAGTACTCCAGATGAGGCCTTGCCAATGTCGAATAGAGAGGAACAATCACGTCCCTCGATCTGCTTCCTACCTGTCTTGAATCATGGACCTTTATACAGTAAACGTATCATCCCAGGATCCTGCAATTCTGGGCTAAGAGCATAGGGCTGCATCCGATTTTTAAAGAAACAGATTCTATAAAACTTCATCGCAATGTAAATAACTTTGCTGCTTTTTCTGCTAATTACATTTCTATCCACTGCCTGGCTTTCCAGACTCCATACGCAGCATTTATGGTTCGGTATGTATATGGGATTAGACACATTTTGCATTTTTTGTGCTTCCTAGTCAAGTTAAACTCTCTGTTCTATCAAGAGGTTGATAGTGTCCTTTGGCGAAAACAGCAGCTGCATAATAATGATGAACCACCAATGGGAAGCATCTCTCCGGCTTCAAGGAAGCCAGCCTGGCTGTTCTGACAGCTTCTTAGAGAGCATGGACGGAGAGGGAGAAAAAGGATAGTAATTGCTGTGCCTGCAGACCCATGGATGATGCACCAGTAATTGATCTGCCATGTTATCTCCAGACCCAGGCCAGGTTAGCTGTATGATTTTTCCTTGCCCCATGTCCAGTGGGTAAGACATTAGCCTGGGACTTCCAAGACCTAGTTTAAAAATCCTACTCTGCTACAGATTCCCCATGTGAACTGATAGCTTTTTAATCACGATTGGATGTTGTCGGGTTTTTCCCTCCAAAACATGGGCTCTAGCAATTATTTGGGAGAAGTTCTAAGGCCTGTGTTGTACGGGAGTACAGATTGTGATCATCGAATGTACCTTCTGGCCTTGGAATTTATGAATCTATAAATGCCGTAGAAATACACTTTTGCATTCTCAGGGATTGTGCCCAGAGCCTGTCTTCCTTTCCTTAAATGTGTCTCTTTAAATTTCCAGAAAAAACAAAATTACAGCATAGACTGCAATTTTGGATCTGAAGAAGGGATAAATAAATTCTTTTGCATGTTAATGTGACACATTGTTGTTACTATTTTTGTGCCAGGTAGAAGGATATAAAGCTGAGTTAGTGAATGAGTAATATTCCAGGATTTCCTAGAAAGTGTGTCTACGCTAAAAGATAGAAACATCAGTCAGTATAAAAAATGCATTCATTTCAGTAATAAAACTCTTTAAGGAATAAATTATGTCAAGAAGTTTCCCATGAATAAACTAATTTATAGGAGTGATATAAGCCAAGTTATTTCTTCTAACGCACTGGGTGATTCTCCAATATATCTCAGTTATGAAAGAATTTCTTCAATAATCTTTCATCAACAAATACATATATCCAATACACAGTACCTTTTCTTAGAATTGCATGCCCATTTACAGCATATCAGAGGGATGTCATTACTTAGATTGTCATTTACAATGGGCCAGATCATCAGGTGCTGCAAGCAGCATGGAGACACTTTGATTTACACCAGAGGAAGATTTGGCCCGCTGTAGCCACACAACGTTGGAAAGCGTATTTTCATCTTTTTTCTCTAGAGGACATTAGTGGGAATTAGTAGTGACACTGCCTAGATATAGAATATTGAAGCCTCAATGATCCATGGAGATATTCACTAATACTCCTGCCTCCTTCATAAAAAGGTATCTGCATTGTGCAGAGAGGGACGTCAAGGCTTTGTTAACAGTGGGAATGTGTCCTACTCATAGCTAAGTGCCTATGTAGCTGTATAGTTGCAAACCTCTGCTATGAACAGAGTTTAATACTAAGGGCTGGTCCCCACTATGGGGGGGAGAGGGGGTGATCGACTGCAGATACGCAACTTCAGCTACGTGAATCACGTAGCTGAAGTTTGCGTATCTGCAGCCAACTTACCATCTGTCCTCATGGCGGCAGCAGTCAGCGGCGCACTCCCCCGTCGACTCCAGCTTGCGCCTCCAGGCAAGCTGGAGTTCCGGAGTCGACGGGGGCGCCGCGAGCGATCGATTTCTCATGTCTTCACAAGACGTGAGAAATCAATCACCAGAAGATCGATCGCTACCCGCCAATTCGGCAGGTAGTGAAGACAAGCCCTATAACGAGGCTCCTATGCAGTGATGTTGTAGCTTTGTCCATCCCAGGATATTAGAGAAACAAGGTGGGCAAGGTGGAAGAAAGTCCAGGATCTGCACCTTAACACAGTCAAAACTGCCTTCACCAAACAAGGGCACCCCACCAGAGAAGTAGATCACATCATGAGATGGGCATCCCAAATACCAAAGAGAACCTGCATCAACACAGGAACAAAATCTTCTGACCACATACCCTGAGTTGTCACCTACCACCCCACACGGGAACCCACATGGAATATCAAAGAGCTTTCAACCTATCCTGGATGGGGGACCCCATCCTGAAAGAAATCTTCCCTGAGCTCTTTCTTCTGGCCTTTAAACAACCATCTGATATCTCCAAACTCATCATCAGAACAAGCTCCCAGACCAGGACACATCAACTTAAAGCAGCACCAGACAACAGATGCAAAACCTGTGGACGTTTCTCTATTGCTACAATGATCAATACGCATTTCAAGATCCTACACATGCCTACGAGAACATTGGTGCACCTCATCCAATGCACTAAACGCCCCGACGACAACTGGGTGAGTGAAACCAGACAATCCCTCTGCTCCAGATTGAACTCTCGAGGTAAATGATAAGCTGTGTGAACACCTTTTGTAAAGTGATCATTTCCTGACATCTCCTCTTCCTCAAAGTAAGCCCGCACAGCACTTTCAAAAGACGAGCCTGGGAGCTTAAATTCATGTTTGCTAGACACTAAAAATCAAGATCTGAGCAGAGACACTGGATTATTACAACCATCTATAACCCAGTAACAATCTCTCCCCAGCTGTTCCCCACCCCCGTCCTTTCCTTCCTATGACTAGATGGGTGTTAACAGGCTACTTCACCTTGGCTGGTCCCTTGACATCTGTTAACTCCTTATGCTAAACAATCTGTTCCAGTTTGCATTTAGCTCTGACACTCGTCCTACGTGTCCCAGCCCTGAGGAAGAGCTCCGTGAAAGTTAGAAAGCTTGTCTCTCTCACCAGCGAAAGATATTACCTCACTCAACTTCTCTCTCTAATAAGTAGGCTGGCAGAATTCAGTTTTATTTGTGATAATCTCAGCAGCTAATACTGGTTTATTTTTAACTGTTTTTCCAATATTTTTTGGCTTTAAATTATCCCAGTGGCACGAAATTAGGGGGCTTAGGCATTTTTCAAAATTTTATCTATTGAAATGTTCACAGTTGCAGGGAATTCTGGAAGGGTGTTAGACAAAGGGGGGCTCTGACAATTATTTAATGACCACGACATTGACGTTCAAAAAGTTAAAGCTTCATCACCATTGAAGCACATTGTTGACATCACGTGTCAAACTGTACAAAGTACCCTCACATCAAACTCTAAGTTCTTAATCAGTATTTTTTCTACTTTGTCTGTAAATTTGGATGATCATCCATAGAAATATTTTCTACAGATTTGTGTGTGTGTGCATGATGAAATTGATATTCACTGATAACCTATTTCAGAGTACAGCCGTGTTAGTCTATATCCACAAAAAGAATAGGAGTACTTGTGGCACCATAGAGACTAGTACTCCTGGTCCTTTTACTGATAACCTAATTCTTCCAACCCTGATTGTAAGCCGTGACTTTCCTGGGCACAGCTGCAGTGGATGCTGGCCATCGGTGCTGGAAAGTCCCCTGTAGTAAGCCTGAGGCAGAAAGAAGTGGATTGCCCAGAGCTGCAGAACAGGGATTAGGTCCCTGGTGTTCCTGGTTCCCTGGTCCATGCTAAATCACAAATACAATGTCTGTGTATCGGAAACAAGATTTTATAGCCCGTCTGGCCCAAAGCCAGCCCTTGGATTCGAACACCAGGCAAAATTTGCAGTTGAGTCCAGCAGTGAGCGTCCCAGTGTTACAGATTGGACCCTGTTCTAGCAGCGTGTTTAGAGGGGAGCAGAGGAGTGGTTTGGGACCGTGCTATAACATTGTCCATGATAAAGGCAGGGCCTAGTCACGATCCATTTTCAGGAACCTGAAATTATGATCATCACTTGGAGCTAGAATGTGAGGTGACCCACCTGCCTGCACAAGGGTGTAAGATTCCCCTTTGGATCTGGGCATGTGAGTCTGAACAGAGCTACCCACTCCCCACTGGTGTCCTCTCTAGAGCAGGTGGGGAGGTAGCCAAATGGCCAGGGGCCAGGGCGCTGAGCCAGCAAGAGGTGGGTGGTAACACGTTGTTGACTAGGACATCATCAGACTGCTCTCCTTCTGGCAAGGAGGGATCCAGGGAGGGATTGTGGTTCAAAGGTGAGTTGGAGGCACAGTGCCTTCAGGGACTAGTCCTGGGATGGTACAATGTACCCCAGCCCTTGCTTGGAGCTCAGCCTGAACTCAACCTGTCCAGGCAAAGGGGATGTTGAGAAGGCCAATAGTATAACTGGGTTCAAAAACAAATTAGCGACGTTCCTAGGAAATAAGCCTATCAGTGGCTATTAGTCAAGATGGGGACACAAACCCAGGCTCCAGGTGTCCCCAAGACTCTGGCTTCCTGGGGCTGGGAATAGCTGCCTGTGGATGAATTACTCAGTAGTTGCCATGGTGTTGATTTTTTTTTTTTAATTCCCTCAAAAGCTTCTGGCTAGACGGACCATTGGTCAACCCAGTCTGGCTACTTTTATGTCAATGATGTTTGTAAGTGAATAAAGGTTGATTTTTGCTAGCCCCATTGGTACTAATGTGCGTTTCATTAGTTGGCTACAGTATATGTGGCAGTCAGTCTGTCAGACCTTAGGTAAAAGACAAGAGAGGGAAAAAATGATAAGAATTTAGAGAAACCTACACTAAAGACATCTTGTTTGGAAGTGTCCACAATGTCTCCAAGGTTTCCAGTGCAATTTAGTTTGACTCTTTATTTCAAGAACATCTCTACTCTTCAACCAATGTTTCCTGGTCCCTCATGTGGACACTAATGTCGAACGGTCAACACCAGACACGCAGGCCATGAACGTTCCACCATTCAGCCCAGATCTGGAGCTAAGGGGAGTAGGGTCAATGAGAGTATTTCCATTCTTGGCTTTGGGCTGGTCTCTCTGTGGATTTCACGGCTGCCTTTCAGGTGCTGGAGGTGTTGGGTTTGTGTGCTCAGCTCAAGCTGGTAAAATACCGACTGTCTGAAACCCACTTAGGAAGCAGTTTGATCTCGAGCCAGGCTCAGTGTGACTCTGTAGGGAGGAACGTGCTAGTCATTGGGAGTCACATGGCAGAATTGGGCTGTTAATGAATTGAAATAATTTGTTCTAAGAATCTGTGCTGAGTTTGGAATGGTGAAGTGTTAGCCCAAGGAGATGTCTGACAATCATTTCCCCCAGATAGAGGTTTATTATAAACACATTCAACGGATTTATCATTAACTATCTTCCCCCATTGGTCCTTCCACGGTAAATGGAGAGTTAAGCGGGGAGCTCTGGAATTCTCCGATGGATTCGTTTTACTGTTTTTTCCTGTGAAAGGGAGCATCTGTGTTGGAGCAAAGGCTATCAAATCAACTGGCAAAACCAATGTGTGAGGTTGTAAAGATCAGTCATTAAACTAAACGGCCTATTTAATCTTGAGAGTCTCACTTCCTAATGAGGAGAAAATCACAGGGAACACTAACGAATGAACTGAAATCCTGAATTCTCAAATCGAAGGCATTTGTCTGACATGAACTTACCTAACTCTACATTGTGATGCATCAAGTCTTTGAAAAATGACTTCAGGGCAAATGATCAACAGGGTGCTAGGAAGATTGCAGCTGAGTCTCTCCTGGCTCATGGATTCCTTGATGTCTCTGGTCTAGGGGTGGTGAGAGACGTACCTGGCTGCAAAGAAAGATGAAATGGCGCAAGGCAATCACATGCATGCTCAGACATTCAACAAAAGCAGTGGATTGAGACTGGCACTGACCCATTAGCAAGCTGACCACAAGCAGGTTGAAGTTCGTGCACAGTTAATAGCACAACCGTAAATCGTATTGGTCAGAGGGTTACACCGATGCATGTGGCCGTGTTCCTTAGAGCAAGTACAACGTGGTCCTGTGGGAGAGAATGAAAAACACAAGGGGCCAAATTCTCTGCTGGGGTAAGTGGGAACAGTGCCAATCACTGCAATTCAGCAGCACCAGTTACACCAATAGAGAATCGGGCCCCAAACACCTTATATCTGATATGACCATAGGGAACATGTTAATTTCACTTCATTTTTCAAAGCAAAAGACTAAACATTCCTGGTGCTTAATCCTGCCCCACATATTCACAAGAACGTCCCCCATCCCCATTGATAGTGTCTTCCCCTACAGCTCCACTGCACCCCGAGACTGTGGTGTTAGGACTTCTGCTGGTGAAATTGATGATCCACAGCCATTGTCAACAAATTTAAACACACACACACACACACACACACACACACTCACACACAATTTGCACCTTCATCGTTCGGCACATACTTCTACCTGGATGTGCCAATCTACTTTCCTTCAAAAGCAGGTATCCTCAGAGCGTGATACTCTGAGACCCATCGCTGCTTCTCCAGCCAAAGGCAGCAAAGCTGCTTTGGAGAGGGGATTCGTCACTCTCCTCTGCCCCAGCACTCCAGAAGCAGAGCTGAGAACCGCAGGGCTATTTCCGTGTTGGCGAGGCAAAGGAAAGTGCATCCCCCACCCTCCCGCTCATTTGGACTTTTCTGTTCTTTTGTTCCAATTCAGTGGGGGTGCATTCAACTGATGCTGTCGTCATTTTCTAACTTGCTTTGCACCCTGAGTTCACTTTTGCCCTGTTAGCGCTTGGCAAGTGAACCTGCGAGCAGCCGGACATGTGTCTGTTCCCCTTCTGAGGCCCTGTCACTGTGGACAGGCAGGGAGGCCAATAAACCAAAGGCAGTTAAGAGTATGCAGATTCCTGCCGTTTTCTCATGGCCAGACAGCAGGAGCTGAGATCTAAGGGGCAGGCACAACCGGCTTTATGTGCAAGCTCAAAGAGCTGTGAGTGCCCTTTCTGGTCCTAATAGTCGAGGGGACGCTCTGCCAGAGCATTTCTATTCTCTCCGACATGCCCGGAGATGGGAACTGTCAAGGTTCTATTTCCCCACTCTGAACTCTAGGGTAAAGATGTGGGGACCCCGCATGAAAGACAAATCACCCCCCCCCCCAAGCTTATTTTACCAGCTTAGGTTAAATCTTTTTCCCCAAAACCCAAACTTCTCCAGTTGGGGCTTGGAAAACACTGCCACCACCAATCTGAGTCCCCAAAACCATGGGGTAGGACAAATTGGAACCCCGATAGTAACAGCCCTCCCCCCCTTTTTACCTGGGAGAGATTTAAGAACAATGACCACAAACCCTCACTAGCTGTGAGACAAGCCTGATCCAAACTAGGATCACTCCAATGGAAATAAACAGACAGTTCTTACAAGAAGGATTTTAATAAAAGAAAAAGAGAAAAGCATAAACTCCATATACAGAAATCCATAGATACTAAGCCTCCTAGCATTACCCAGCCCTCATGGAGCCCCTCCCTTGGAATTTCTCTCTCTGCTAAACTTAACAGTCTAAGGACACAGTGAATCAATTACCAAGTGATACAATTCAAGAATACACTTACTGCTAGGCTTTTGGCTTTCTTAGCAGATTATTGAAATGATGCATAGAAACATAGATGTGATTCCTCCCCATAGCCAGGGAATGCAGACAGACTCCGAGCAGCCGCGGAGGGAGAGACCGAGAGAAAAACCCGGGAACAAAAGTGAAAGTAACCCCTTTGTCTGCCAGGTATTAGCAGCTCTGATACGTCATCCCCTCTCCTGTTTCAGGTTAGCCCTTCACAGGTAAAACAGTAATTCTAAGACACTTCATACTTATGACAGGAACTGAGCCGGTCTCTGAGATCTGAATCAGTGCTGATGCCCCTGAAGTGCAGCGTGCCAGTCGTGTGCAGCTCCTGACGCAGGCTTGGCCTGGGTGCAGCTCTCCTGAGTACAAGACCGTGGTCTTGGGCTACCCGGTGCACACACATTACAACAAATTCTAAACTAAATGAGAGAGGGCAGGGGCCAGCCCAGCACGTGGGCACCCTGGGGGTGGGGAGAGGGTGCTCCTTCCCCAGTGAGGACCGCAGACACCGCTGCTGGCATTAGCATCCCAAAAGGGGGCTTTGTGAAGATGGCACAAGACGAGACCAGACTATCTAGGGAGATAAAAGCTAACAAGAAAAACTACTCCAAATACATTAGAAGACCAAGGACACGGCAGGCTCATTACTCAATTGGAGGGGTGGGGGGAATAACAACCAAAAATGTAGAAATGGCAAAGCTGCCTAATGACTTCTTTGTTTTAGTTTTCCCCAAGAAGGTTGGTGGCGTGTGGACATCTAACAGAGCCCTGACCCCCTCATTCCTGTCCCCATCCTCCAACCCACACCCTCACACCCTAATCCTTTGCCCCAGCCCTAAGCCAAACCCACACTCCAAACCCCTCATCCCCAGCTCTGTTGGGTCAGGGACATCAACAATTTCTTCAACTGGGTCCCAAGAGAAAAAGTTTGAAAACCACTGACCTACATGGAGCTACTATAAGGTGGGTGCATAATTGGAAAGTCATTCCCAGAGCGTACTTACTTATCATGCTGGAAGGGCATAATGAGTGGGGTCCTGCAGGGATCATTTCAGGGTCTGGTTCTGTTCAATGTCTTCATCAGTGATTTAGATAATGACAGGGAGAGTACACTGATAAAGTTTGCAGATGATACCAAGCTGGGAGGGGTTGCAAGTGCTTTGGAGGATAGGATTAAAATTCAAAATGATCTGGAGAAACGATCTGAAGTCAATAGGATGAAATTCAATTGGACAAATGGAAAGTGCTCCTCTTAGGAAGGAACAATCAGTTGCGCACACACAAAACTGGAAATGCCTGCCTAGGAAGGAGAACTGTGGAAAGGGCTCTGGGGGTCATAGTGGACCACAAGCTAAATATGAGTCAAGAGTGTAACATTGTTACACAAAAAGCAAACATCATTTGGGATGTATTAGCAGGAGTGTTGTAAGCAAGACACGAGAAGTAATTCTTCCCCTCTACTCCATGCTGATTAGGCCTCACCTGGAGTATTGTCTCCAGTTTTAGGCACCACATTTCAGGAAAGATGTGGACAAATTGGAGGAAGTCCTGAGAAGAGCAACACAAATTATTAAAGGCCTAAAAAAAAATGACATTGAAAAAATTGGGTTTGTTTAGTCTGTAGAAGAGAAGACTGAGAAGGGGACATGACAACTGTTTTTCAAGTACATAAAAGGTGTTACAAGGAGGAGGGAGAAAAATTGTTGTTCTTAACCTTTGAGGACAGGACAAGAAGCAAGGGGCTTAAGTTGCAGCAAGGGAGGTTTAGGTTGGACATTAGGAAAAAATTCCTCACTGTCAGGGTGGTTAAGCACTGGAATAAATTGCCTAGGAAGGTTTTGGAATCTCCCTCATTGTGGATGTTTAAAAGCAGGTTGGACAAAACCTGTCAGGGATGGTCTAGATAATACTGAGTCCTCCCCTGAGTGCCGGGGAGAGGACTAGATGACCTCTCAAGGTCCCTTCCAGTTCTATGGAGTCCTGCTCACCGGCCCATGTACCGATAGGCCTGTAGGTGCTACCAGAATATAGATCAAGGAATTAACCAATGTGTACAGTGAGGAGAAGCAAGTTCAGGGCTGGGGTGTGCTGCAAGCTGACAGCACATACTTGCTGAAATAAAGGCAGCTGAATTCCCTAGATTATTCGTAAACTGCTTCTTAGAGTCCTGAACCGCAGTATCTCTGTGCAGGCACTTGTAAGAGATGCCCTCCGGTGTTCAGAGAGCACCGTGCTCACGGAGTATCCCTCAAGTAAATCTACAGCAAAACAAGACGAAGCCTCACTCCAGAGATGGAAATATTTCCTCCTCAAGATGGATATGTGAGGAGAGCCAAACGGGCTTAAACTTTCAATCTTACTGTATGCATGAACATGTTTCCTTACATGCAATGTAATGAGGGAAACATAATTGGGGTAACATTAGTATGCTGTGTGCTACATGTCCACAGCCTGAAGAGGGCCTTCTAGTTGAAAGGCTGTCTGCAATCTGCCTTTCTGTTCCTGGCATGTAGCCAGGGCCGGCGACAGGGGGGTACTATGGGTACACCTGTACCGGGCCCCCCAACTTTAGGGGGGCCCCGGTACACACCTGTACCCGTTGTCGTCCCCCCTTGTCGCCGGACATGGAGAGCGGGGAAGGGGCGGGGAGGCGGCGCGGCTCTCCCCCAGACAAGCGCGCCTGGCCCCGGCAGGAGCTGTGAGCCCGGCCGGCGGCAGCAGCGCTGTCCGGGGGAGGGGGAGGAGGAGGGGGGGAAGGGTGGCTCACGCCACTCTCGCTCCCGCTGCCGCCAGCTGTCAGCTCGCGGGGCGGGAGGGGGAGCGCCGGCTTGGCTGGGGGGGGCAGCCGCTGTCGGCTGGGATGGGGGGGGGGGGCGGCTGGGATGGGGGGCCCCCATCCGCTGTCGGCTGGGCTGGGGGGGCCTGGCTGGGCTGGGGGGGGCCCAAACTATCAGAGTAGGGGGCCCCCAAATTTCTGTCGCCAGCCCTGCATGTAGCCTCACAAATAACCTTTGGTTAAGCCTGGCCGGGATAAAGCAGCATAATATCATCATTTTCTTTTCGCTCCCGATGAATCCCTTCTTTGGCTCTCACCAGCAGTCTTGTCTCTTAATCTGTGTAGCAAGAGGGATAGGCCCATTCTGAAATACCCGCCTTTCACCCGCAGCCCTTCCCCGTGTGCTTCTGGCCAGCCCATGTGACCTACCCAGCTGAAATGTCACTGTTGGATCTATCACAGACCCAAAAGTGTATGAATGAGACATCTTCATTTTCTATTAGAGTCTGCGGTCAAAGGTGATTTCTTTTTCAATCATTTTAACAAGCATGCTCTGATACAGGTTGCTTCACAGATGCACATCAAAATATCTGGGGACTTGAGAGACATTCAAACATGTTATTGTGATCTGATCATTATTCCATGTAACTGTAGTTTCATTTGGTCTTTTGTCCCTGCTTCCCCTACGCACCCGTCTATCTTGTATTGACAGTCATGGGTGACTCAAAGGTCATAATTTCAGGTGCCTATCCTGGAAAACTTGCCCCGGAAATCTTACCAGATCATGTTATTTCTAGACATTTGTCCCTTCCTTGCTTCTTGTCCAGGAGGAAATACGTCGAGGACATGGAGGTTCAAACAAATATGAAGAATGACCATGACATTTTGAATGTCCCTGGGGCATTTTGTATGAATCCAGATTGGGTTCTGAGTTCAGGTCTGTGTTACTTATCTCAAGTGGCAAACCAGTCCCAAGTCACATGATCTAATTATTGGCCTCATCCCATAAACCAAGCCTCTTATCATTTTTGTTGTGTTTCTTGAGAGCACCTCTCTCTCGGAGGCCACTAAAGAGTCAAAAGGCCGGCCCACTCGTTTCCTTGTGGCTGAAATGAGAGAGCCTGCAAATGTGACATGTATTTGATTTACTCTCTGCTCCCAGACTTCAGAGCCCTTAGCTCCAGAGTCTATTTTTTCTGCACAATCACACTCCTTTCAATGAAAGGCATTCATTAATCCCTTCACAAGCACCATTACAGCTGTGAGCCGGAGCCATCAAAAAACAGCAGCAGCCACTTTGAGCATTTGTGGTCTCACAGCCAGAGGCAGGTGCACCATAGATTACTTATATAATATCAGGAGAATACAAACACCGTCGACACGCTCTGAAATAAGCAGTGCACCAACGAAGAAAAATAAAAACCAAACCAAAGTACAGATTGGCTAGAAAACAAGGCCACAGCTGTGGTAAGGGCACTCAGAGCTACTGCCGAGTGTGACATCTGGTAGCTACTGACCTTTTCCAAACAGCACTTCACAGCACTGGCAAGCCAACATTGTCCTTCTCCAGAAAAGCCACCAATTAAAAGTGCATTACCACTCGGCTCTAATGCAAAGCCAAACAGGCGACACATTTATTTTGTAAACACAGAGCAAGTTTACAAAGACTTTTTCACATCACATAGATTTAAGAATGAATTGCTCTCACCTGTGAAATGTTAGCAACAAGTGAAAATCTTCCTTGAGGAATAACCATGTCTCTTTCTGCAGAAATGGCTACTAATGCTACTTCTGGCACAGACCTGATAAACCCACAACCCTTTTTACCTTATGCTTCCTCGTCTCCTCTTTGTTGACTGAACCGTGGTAATGCCTAAAGGACCCAAGGATTGTGCTCTGTGCTGTACAGAGTAATGAAAAGACAGTTCTGGCCCCAAAACGCTTACAGACGGGACATCCACAACATGAACAGGTGGAGAAAGACATACAACTGGATATGAGGAGAGGACAAGGTACTGACAGTGTTACCCCAAGAACGGATTCAGGGATCCCAGAATAGCCCTCAGATTGCTTACTTCCAATTTCTAACCTATTCATCTATTCCCGCAAGGTGAAAGGAGGAGGCCTGCCCCAGTGAAATTCCCAGGGTTTACTAGAAATCTCCTTTTTCCCTTCAGGAACTTCCCCAGAACAGACCAGGTCTGTTCACCCCTGGGAGGACTCTGATCCAGCCTTCCGCTCAAAGGACTGACACCCAGGCAGTGCTTTTCCCAAAGAAAGTGGTTTTTTTTAAATTGATTGTGACCAATCTTTCCTAATACAATTAATTTCACCCAAAATGGAAACATCCACATACCCCCTTAGCACAGGCAGACAAGCTAAAGTACCCAAGACTTTAATGTCCTACCATTGGAATGACTTCAGTGATTATGCTCTGCACGTGGTGAGCAGTCACATGTGAGACACTGTCTGCAAACTTAATAAACTCTAAACTTTATACCTAGCAACAAACATGCATATCACAGACATTCACCTTTATTGTCCCAAGCATCCGCTATCACCCTCTTTCTAGTCTATATCCTATACTCTTGCTAGCATACGTACGCTGCACAGGGTTCTCTCCCTCTGCTCTTTCCAGGTCCTTCTGCTCCTTCCCAGCAATACCAGCACTGCTGCTGCCACCCTACAGTTGCTTCTTCTTTCAGGTCTTCTTCCTTGCCGTTCTTTGCTCTTTTAGATTTCTCTGTCCTTCTCCTTCTCCTTCTCTGGTTCCCAATCAACTAACTTTTGCCTGCCTGCTTGCTATCTTGTACACAGTTTTTGGTCTGTTCTGGTTGCCTTAATTTTCAATCCCACCATTAGCACACCCATCCCCCCATCACCTTCATACCCTTTCTTATTTGTCCATACTTATAGACCAGGGATTGGCAACCTTGGCACACGGCACCGCAGGGCAACCTTGGCAGGCGCGGTCAGTTTGTTTATCTGCCACATTCGCAGGTTTGGCCGCATTTGTTCACCTGCCGCATTTGCACTGCGCCACTTCCCGCAGCCCCCATTGGACCGGAGCGGCGAACTGCAGCCAGTGGGAGCACTGATCGGCCGAACCTGTGAAAATGGCAGGTAAAGAAACCGGCTGGGCCCGCCAAGGGTGCTTACCCTGAGGAGCTGCGTGCGAAGGTTGCTGATCCCTGTAATAGACCAATCACAACTGCTAAATCTATGGTGACCCTCACATGTTTTGGCCTGAGTATGTCAGACTGACCCACTCTCTGTAATTTTGGAGTGACCTTTACCTAACCACAGTCTGCACCCCCTATGCCAACAGGCCAGTCATTGACTGAAGTGTTTAGAACTATCATCTTTCTGTCCGTGGCTGTGAGCCAACACTGGTCGCACACTTAGAAATACCAGACTTTTAAACTATAAACCATTACTGTAGTTCTTTAACATGTACTTATTTGTTAACTTATGCATCTTAATGTTATAGTCCACTGCTTCCTCCCTATTTCTTACCCATTTAATTAATCTTATTTCTGTTTTTCCCCTATTTTCAGTTCCTGATGGCAAAGGAAGCATAAACTCTGTGAAATCAAGTATAAATGGCCAGGCAAAAAAGAATTTGAAGAGAAGCTAGCAAAAGACAGGAAAAACTAAGAGCATTTTTAGAATTATATTTGAGGAAGGAAGCCTGCCAAAAAATCAATGGGGCCATTGTATTATCAAGGTGCTAAAGAGGCAGTCCAGGAAGAAAAGGCCAGTACATCAGTCCTTACTGCAGAGATGTGAGGGAGATTCCCACACTTGAGCAGTTGTTTTACATGAGAAATCTAGGGAAATATCCCATATTGAGATATTCGTGAAGGAGATTTTGGAACAGATTCATAAACTAAACAGTCCTAAGTCACCAGGACCAGACGATATTCTCCCAAGAATTCTGAAGGAACTCAAATGTGAAATTGCAGAGCTACTAACTGTGGCATCATTTAAATCAGCATCTGTACTGGATGACTGCAGGATAGCTAACGTGACACCAATTATGGGGGGGGGGGAGGCTCCAGAGGGATCCTGTCAATTGAAGGACAGTGAGCCTAACTTCAGTATTAGGCAAATTGGTTGAAATTATAGTAAAGAAAAGAATTATAATCAGGGCCGGCGACAGGAATTTTGGGGCCCCATACGCAGATCGTGCGGGCCCCCCCTCTGGCCGCCGCAGCCCCCCCCTCCGGTCGGTCTCCCGCCACCCGCCCCCCCCCCCCCGAGCCAGCTTCCAGCCTCCCCCCCCCCGGGCTGGTCTCCCGCCGCCCGTGGGGCCCAAACCCCGCATGCGCTCTGGCCGCGTGGCCCGGCCAGGAGAAGCAAAGGGGGGCGGGGGGAGGCTGCTGGGTGACGGAGGAGGGGGCTGATGAGTGCTGCAGCGGCTGCCTGGAGCCGCGCCTTGCTCAAAGGCCCGGCGACAAGGGGGTACAGCTGTGTACCGGGCCCGCCCCGGATTTAAAGGCCCCCCCTTAAGCCCGGGGCCCGGTACAGCTGTACCCGTTGTACCCCCCTGTCGCCAGCCCTGATTATAATACTCCTAGTTGAACACAATATGTAGGTAAAGAGTCCACCACGACTTTGAGAAAGGTAAATCACACCTCTCCAAGCTATTCAAATTGTTTGAGGAGGTCAACAAGCATGTGGACAAGGGGGATCCAGTGGATATAGTGTATTTGGATACAATATGATAGAGGTTTATAAAATAATGACTCGGGTGTGGAGAAAGTGGAAAAGGAAGCGTTATTTACCCCTACACATAGCACAAGAACCAGAGGTCACCCAATGAAATCACAGAATCACAGGATCATAGAACTGGATGGAACCTCATGAAGTCATCTAGTCCAGTCCCCTGCACACATGGCAAAACCGACTGTCATCCAGACAATCCCTGACAGGTGTTTGTCCAACCTGCTCTTAAAAATCACCAATGATGGAGATTCCACAAATTCCCCAGGCAGTTTATTCCAGTACTTCACCACCCTGACAGTTAGGAAGCTTTTCTTAGTGTCCAACCTGAACTGTCCTTTCTGCAATTTAAGACCATTGCTTCTTGTCCTACCCTCAGAAGTTAAGAATATTTTTCTTCCCTTTTCTTGTAAAAAACCTTTTGTGTTCTTGAAAACTGTTATCATTCTCTTCTTCCCCAGACTAAACAAACCCAATTTCTTCAGTCTTCCCTCAGAGGTCATGTTTTCTAGACCTTTAATCATTTTTGATGCTCTTCTCAGGACTTTCTCCAATTTGTCCACATCTTCCCTAAAATGTGGTGCCCGGAACTGGACACGATACTCCAGTTAAGACCAAATGGGACCTCTGGAGGTATCTAGTCCAACCCCCTGCTCAAATCAGGACCAATCCCCAACTAAATCATCCCAGCCAGGGCTTTGTCAAGCCTGACCTTAAAAACCTCTAAAGAAGGTGATTATACCACCTCCCTAGATAACCCATTCCAATGCTTGAAAACCCTCCTAGTGAAAAAGTTTTTCCTAATATCCAATCTAAACCTTCCAAACTGCAACTTGAGACCATTACTCCTTGTTCGGTCATCTGCTACCACTGAGAACAGTCTAGATCCATCCTCTTTAGAACCCCATTTCAGGTAGTTGAAAGCAGCTATCAAATTTCCCCTCAGTCTTCTCTTCTGAAAATTAAACAATCCCAGTTCTCTCAGCCTCTCCTCATAAGTCATGCACTCCAGGCCCCTAATCATTTTTGTTGCCCTCCTCTGGACTCTTTCCAATTTTTCCACATCCTTCTTGTAGTGTGGGCCCCCAAACTGGACACAGTACTCCAGATGAGGCCTCACCAATGTCTAATAGAGGGGAACAATCATGTCCCTCGATCTGCTGGCAATGCCCCTACTTGTACAGCCCTAAATGCCATTAACCTTCTTGGCAACAAGGGCACACTGTTTACTCATATCCAGCTTCTCATCCACTGTAACCCCTAGGTCCTTTTCTGCAGAACTGCTGCCTAGCCGTTCAGTCCCTAATCTGTAGCAGTGCATGGGATTCTTCCATCCTTTGTGCAGGACTCTGCACTTCTCCTTGTTGAACCTCATCAAATTTCTTTTGGCCTCTAATTTGTCTAGGTCCCTCTGTATCCTATAACTATGCTTCAGTGTATCTACCACTCCTCCCAATTTAGTGTCATCTGCAAACTTGCTGAGGGTGCAGTTCACACAATCCTCCAGATCATTGATAAAGATATTGAATAAAACCGGCCCCAGGACCAACCCTTGGGGCACTCTGCTCGATACCGGTTGCCAACTAGACATGGAGCCATTGATCACTACCCATTGAGCCCGACGATCCAGACAGCTTTCTATCCACCTTATGGTCCATTCATCCAGCCCATACTTCTTTAACTTGCTGGCAAGAATACTGTGGGAGACCGTATCAAAAGTTTTGCTAAAGTCAAGCAATAGCACATCCACTGCTTTCCCCTCATCCACAGAGCCAGTTATCTCATCACAGAAGGCACTTAGGTTAGTCAGGCATGATTTGCTCTTGGTGGATCCATGCTGATTGTTCCTGATCACTTTCCTCTCCTCTAAGTGCTTCAGAATTGATTCCTTGAAGACCTGCTCCATGAGTTTTCCAGGCACTGAGGTGAGGCTGACTGGCCTGTAGTACCCTGGATCCTCCTTCTTCCCTTTTTTGAAGATGGGCACTACATTAGCCTTTTTCCAGTCATCTGGGACCTCCCCCGATCACCAGGAGTTTATGACCACCCAGAGCCCTTTCTGTCGGGGTGGCTCTAAGGTTTTTGCTGCCCCAACCTCGGCAGTCAGGAGGCCTTCGGCGGAGTTTCTGTGGGTAATCCACTGGTCCTGCCGATTCTGCGGCGTTTCTGTGGGAGGTCTGCCAGTCCCTGTCCGCCAGTCCCAATCTGAAACCATGATCCCCAAACCTTGGGAAAAGTGAGTTGCAGCCCACCCTGGCAGGTCACTAATAGTGGAACTGGCTAGAAAATTTCAACCCTAAGTAATTTAAATGAAAAACAGAAGTGACAATTTGTCAGGGGTTTTTCTTCTTCTATTTTTCAACCAGCTCCACATAAAAGTCTAGATTATATTTCCCATGTGTCCCCTGATATTAGTCCAATTCTAATAAATATCTCCCGCCTCACAGATAAACCGGGCTGTTCTGGGAAATGAATCCATGAACACTGAAATCAATATTGTCACTGAACCATCAAACTGCAACCGCAACAGTGAAAACTAGCTACCAGGGAAATTAAAAATATTGTTCAGTTTAAAGAACCATCATCTACATTATGTCTTGTCAAGGAGACTGTTGTTTCAAAGGATATCTATATATATAAAAGTCAAATGGTGTATGTGTGTGTGCGTGTATGTATGTTCCCTTACTCCTTCCACACCGTTAGAGCTAGAGACTTGAAATTTGGTACAGTTATAGGCTTTAGAGTCCTAATCAGGGTAAGAATAGATTTTTTTTTCAAATCTCACCTCTTACTCCCCCTAGGGGTGAAATTCTTTAAAGCCCATTCACATCAGCTGGGCAGCAGGTTAACACCTGCTGTTCTCTGTGACATAGTTATGATGTAATAATACCCCCTCCAACAGACCCCACACTCATTCAGCTCTCTCCCCCTTCCCCCCTCCAATAGACCCTGCACTCGCTCAGCTCTCTCCCACCGCCCCCCTCCAACAGCCCCCCCACTCACTCAGCTCTCTCCCCCTCCCCCCTCCAACAGCCCCCGCACTCTCTCTGCTCTTTCACCCCTCCCCCCACTCCAATGGCCCCTGCACTCGCTCAGCTCTCTCCCATGTGCCCCCCTCCAACTGCCCCACACTCACTCAGCTCTCTCCCCCTCCCCCCCTCCAACGTCCCCCGCACTCGCTCAGCTCTCTCCCCCTCCCTCCCACATCTAAATGCAAGAGAATGAAATTAATTAGACAAAATGAGACTTCTGAACAAAATTTGTATTAATAAAAAACGTTGTAGTCTTTTTACATCCCAGTTTCCAAATTACAAATACCCCGAGCAACGCCGGGTATTTCTGCTAGTATTCTATATTAAAAACATGATAAAGAAGTGACACTGGAAGTCCTGTATTTGTGCTGCTCTTTAGGAATTTGCTTTCACACTATGGCTCCTTTAGTACTGGATGTGTGATCTCCATTAACTAAGGATTTCTGGGTCAGATTCTTTTCTCTGTCACACCAGTTTAACTCAGTGTAGTTTAATTAAATCAGTCCTAAATTTAAGTGCAAAATTCAATAAATTTGAGGCACACTGTAAAAAGCTATATGGTGGATCAGGAAATGTACATTTTATGCATTTTTATGCAGTTTAAAAACAAGAGTCTTTTGAAAAAGCGAAAAGTAAGTTACATTGGCACCTGCGTTTGAAATTTTGCAGTTTTCCAAGGCTTAAAGCTACTTCTGTCATTCAAGAAATACAGTCATATTATGATAAAATGATCTGGACAAACTGGAGTAATGTTCCGAAGTAAATGGGCTGAAATTCAATAAGGACAAATGCAAAGTACTCCACTTAGGATGGAACAATCAGTTGCACACATGCAAAATGGGAAATGACTGCCAAGGAAGGAGAACTGCGGAAAGAGATCTGGGGGTCATGAGTCAACAGTGTAACACTGTTGTAAAAAAAAAAAATGAACATCATCCTGGGATGTATTCGCACTCCCATTGAAAGAGGGTACTTATGACCTCCATTAGCTGTAATAATCCACCTGATTCTCTGCCCATGAAAACCAGTTCTTCACTGCGGTAACTCTGTAATGAGAAGTCAGTCCCTTCTGCGCTTGGTACATGCTTGTGGCTCCCACAGTAAACAAAATTGCCAATCACAATTTCTCAGTAGAGCTATATAACTTTTTTATTTCTACCTGTATCTCTTGGATCCTGGAATTTTTGTTTTAAAATTAGGGCCCTCAATAACTATTTTAAAATGACAAAGTAAATCTTACTCTTTGTTCATCACTGCTTCATTTGGTTGCTTGGTTTGTCCTCTGTTTTTAGCACATCCATTCCGTGGTTTAGTTTTTCATTTCTTTTCAGAAGTTGCTTCCCCAGTTTTACCTGGTGTATTTATTACTAAATGACTTGTCTAAGAGTGGAAAGGCTGTGGCACTATCTGAGACGCCATCTCCCTTTAAACATATCCCAATTTAAACCAAATGTGAATTGATCCAGAGAGAATCCCAGAGCCCCTCTGAATTTGTTCTCAATTCCTGTCTTGTTTATTATCTGCTGATGATCTTAGAAAGAAATCAATAAAGAATCTGTCCACCTACAAGGAAATTATCAAGAGCATCTTTAAACTCAGAGCAATGGCCAGGAGTTATTTTTTGGTGTCAGAGGTATTTTGTACTTCATTTATTATACACCAGGGGTAGGCAACCTATGGCACGTGTGCCAAAGGTGGCACACCAGCTGATTTTCAGTGGCACTCACACTGCCCGGGTCCTGGTCACCAATCCCAGGGGCTCTGCATTTTAATTTAATTTTAAATGAAGCTTCTTAAACATTTTAAAACCCCTTATTTATTTTACATACAACAATAATTTAGTTCTATATTATAGACTTATAGAAAGAGACCTTCTAAACATGTTAAAATATATTTACTGGCACACAAAACCTTAAATGAGAGTGAATAAATGTAAACTCAGCACACCACTTTGAAAAGGTTGCAACCCCAGTTTTACACCTACCTTATTGCAGAGATGACACATTGTCAGAACCTGGAAGTTCAGAACTGCCTTTCAAGTCATCCTCATATGTGGATGAAGAATAAAATAGTCCAAACTAAGGCAGAAATATTAAAAACAGAATTATTAGGCCCCTTCTATTCTGCAATTTTTTATTGTAATTTAATTTAAATTGTAAGCCCTATCTCTTACTTTGTATGGGAGCAATGGGACTATGATCTCAGTTGGGGCTTTTAGGCGTGAATGTAGCTCAAAAATGGTTATTACTTTCTGAAAAGCAAAGCTATTCATCTGCTCTATGCTGTGGAGTGCAGAAAACACGGTTCTGCCGTAACTGGAGGACCGTTCCCCTTTCTTCAGTGACATTTTTTATTCCTCTCATGAATACTGGTGAAGATCAGAGTAAACTTCACTGATGTCATCACAGAGTTACCCCAGTGAAGAACTGGTTTTCATGGGCAGAGAATCAGATCCTTTAGGCTCATAAACTCTACAGTTGCACTTTATATGTGTAATTTTAGCTGGATATAGCAAAGGCTGCTAATGAAGTCTGATAAGAATCAATGACAATAGCACCGGACATCCTCTTTTGCCGTTGGATTATTACAGCTAACGGAGGCTATAAGCTCCCTCTTTCAATGGGAGCGTGGGGTTAGGAGTGTCGTGAGCTCATACACAGATTATGAGGTGGACTGAATTCTAAATAAACTAAGAAGCAAATATCACCGGGAGGAGACTGCTAGAGATTGCTTTCAATGAAGTTACTGGCTGTTCTAAAATAAACACCTCATTAGAGGATATTGCTCTAGGTTTTTTATTGTCTTGAGAGACTATTTTGTGTATATATTATATTGTGCTAGGAGAGTATTATGACATCTTCAGAAAAATAACAAACTAATCATAACTATATGCCCATAACTATAATCTGGCAGGTTGCTCCAGAACCCCAACATACACATATACACACATAAGAACATAAACATAAGAACGGCCATACTGGGTCAGACCAAAGGTCCATCTAGCCCAGCATCCTGTCTACCGACAGTGGCCAATGCCAGGTGCCCCGGAGTGAGTGAACCTAACAGGTATGATCGAGCGATCTCTCTCCTGCCATCCATCACCCCCCTCTGACAGACAGAGGCTAGGGACACCATTCATTACCCATCCCGGCTAATAGCCATTTATGGACTTAGCCTCCATGAATTTATCCAGCTCTCTTTTAAACCCTGTTATAGTCCTAGCCTTCACAGCCTCCTCAGGTAAGGAGTTCCACAGGTTGACTGTGCGCTGTGTGAAGAAGAACTTCCTTTTATTTGTTTTAAACCTGCTGCACGCCAATTTCATTGAGTGGCCCCTAGTTCTTCTATTTTGGGAACAAGTAAATAACTTTTCCTTATTTACTTCCTCCACACCACTCATAATTTTATATACCTCTATCATATCCCCCCTTAGTCTCCTCTTTTCCAAGCTAAAAAGTCCTAGCCTCTTTAATCTCTCTTCATATGAGACCCGTTCCAAACCCCTAATCATTTTAGTTGCCCTTCTCTGAACCTTTTCTAGTGCCACTATATCCTTTTTGAGATGAGGAGACCACATTTGTACGCAGTATTCAAGATGTGGGCGCACCATGGATTTGTATAAGGGCAATAAGATATTCTCCGACTTATTCTCTATCCCTTTTTTAATGATTCCTAACATCCGGTTTGCTTTTTTGACTGCCGCTGCACACTGCGTGGATGCCTTCAGAGAACTATCCACAATGACTCCCAGGTCTTTTTCCTGATTGGTTGTAGCTAAATTAGCCCCCATCATATTGTATGTATAGTTGGGGTTATTTTTTCCAATGTGCATTACTTTACATTTATCCACATTAAATTTCATTTGCCATTTTGTTGCCCAATCACTTAGTTTAGTGAGATCTTTTTGAAGTTCTTCACGGTCTGCTTTGGTCCTTACTACTTTGAGCAGTTTAGTATCATCTGCAAACTTTGCCACATCACTGTTTACCCCTTCCTCCAAATCATTTATAAATAAGTTATATAGGATCGGTCCCAGGACTGACCCTTGGGGAACACCACTAGTTACCCCTCTCCATTCTGAAAAAGTTCCATTTATTCCTACCCTTTGTTCCCTGTCTTTTAACCAGTTTTCAATCCATGAGAAGATCTTCCCTCTTATCCCATAGCAGCTTAATTTACGTAAGAGCCTTTGGTGAGGGACCTTGTCAAAGGCTTTCTGGAAATCTAAGTACACTATGTCCACCGGATCCCCCTTGTCCACATGTTTGCTGACCCCTTCAAAGAACTCTAATAGATTAGTAAGACACGATTTCCCTTTGCAGAAACCATGTTGACTTTTGCCCAACAATTTATGCTCTTCTATGTGTCTGACAATTTTATTCTTTACTATTGTTTCAACTAATTTTCCCGGTACGGACGTTAGACTGACTGGTCTGTAATTGCCAGGATCACCTCTAGAGCCCTTTTTAAATATTGGCGTTACATTAGCTATCTTCCAGTCACTGGGCACAGTAGCCGATTTAAAGGATAGGTTACAAACCCTCGTTAATAGTGCCGCAATTTCACATTTGAGTTCTTTCAGAACTCTTGGGTGAATGCCATCTGGTCCCGGTGACTTGTTACAGTTAAGTTTATCAATGAGTTCCAGAACCTCCTCTACTGATACTTCAATTTGTGACAATACCTCAGATTCGTCACCTACAAAAGACAGCTCAGGTTTAGGAATCTCCCTAACGTCCTCAGCCGTGAAGACTGAAGCAAAGAATTCATTTAGTTTCTCTGCAATGACTCTGTCATCTTTAAGTGCTCCTTTTGTATCTCTGTCATCCAGGGGCCCCACTGGTTGTTTAGCAGGCTTCCTGCTTCTGACATATTTAAAAAACATTTTGTTATTACCTTTTGAGTTTTTGGCTAGCTGTTCTTCAAACTCCATTTTAGCTTTTCTTATTACATTCTTACACTTTATTTGGCAGTGCTTATGCTCCTTTCTATTTACCTCACTAGGATTAGACTTCCACTTTTTAAACGATGCCTTTTTCTCTCTCACTGCTTCTTTTACTTGGCTGTTAAGCCACGGTGGCTCTTTTTTAGTTTTCTGGCGTTGTTTTTTAATTTGGGGTATACATTTGAGTTGGGCCTTTATTATGGTATCTTTGAAGAGAGTCCATGCAGCTTGCAGGGATTTCACTTTAGTCACTTTACCTTTTAATTTCTGTTTAACTAACCCCCTCATTCTTGCATAGTTCCCCTTTTTGAAATTAAATGCCCCAGTGTTGGGCTTCTGAGGTGTTATTCCCACCATAGGAATGTTAAATGTTATTATATTATGGTCACTATTTCCCAACGGTCCTTTTATAGTTACCTCTTGAACCAGATCCTGCGCTCCACTCAGGACTAAATCTAGAGTTGCCTCTCCCCTTGTGGGTTCCTGTACCAGCTGCTCCAAGAAGCAGTCATTTAAAGTATCAAGAAATTTCATCTCTGCATTTCGTCCTGAGGTGACATGTACCCAGTCAATGTTGGGATAATTGAAGTCTCCCACTATTATTGGGTTCTTTATTTTGACAGCCTCTCTAATCTCCCTTAGCATATCGTCATCCCTATCACTGTCCTGATCAGGTGGTCGATAATAGAGCCCTATTGTTATGTTCTTATTAGAGCATGAAATTACTATCCATAGTGATTCTATGGAAGATGTGGATTCATTTAAGATTTTTACTTCATTTGATTCTACACTATCTTTTACATAAAGTGCCACTCCCCCGCCCCCACGACCTATTCTGTCCTTCCGATATATTTTATACCCTGGAATGATTGTGTCCCATTGATTGTCCTCGGTCCACCATGTTTCTGTGATGCCTATTATCTCAATATCCTCCTCTAACACGAGGCACTCTAGTTCACCCATCTTATTATTTAGACTTCTGGCATTTGTGTACAAGCACTTTAAAAACTGGTCACTGTTTATCTGTCTGCTCTTCCCTGGTGTGTCAGATTCTTTATGTGAAAATTTTTCATCTGATCTGGCCCCTCCTTTATCCTTTTCCATCCTTTCCTGTCTAAAACCTAGAGAATCTCTAACGACAGACCCTCCTGTAAGAGAAGTCTCTATCCGATCCACGTGCTCCTCTGCAGCAATCGGCTTTCCCCCATCTCTTAGTTTAAAAACTGCTCTGCAACCTTTTTAATGTTAATGTACCTTCATGGTGTCTCTGCATATATACATGCACACCATTAAAATGTGTCTATGTACTCTCAGTTCCCACATGGCCCTAACAGAGAAACTCTTGTATTTCCTGTACTACGTTGCAGAAATGCTGTTTTATCTAAGGCACATGTCAGACTAGTTGCGTGGAAGGAAACATTCTGGGAAGAAGAATGGTTTCATGGTCAAGCCACCAGCCTGGGACTCCGGAGATCTGGGCTCAGTCCTTGGGCATGCCACTTAGCCTATCTGTGCCTCAGTTCCCCATCTGTCCATGGGGGACAATAGCTCTGTCCTGCCTTGGGGGGGGGAGGCAGTCAGAATAAGGCCATTGATGCTTGTGAGGTGCTTGCATGCTGTGGTGATGGAGGGGGTATCTGTAGATGAAGGGTGCTAGAAGAAGAGTAGGAGGGCCAGTTGAAGAGAGGAAGGTCTACAAGTTGAGATGCTGTTCGGACCAGCCACATGATATAAATAAGATACACGAGGAGAGGGAGCTGAGTAGTGACTAAGGCTCCGTTGAAGGCAGATATCAGATTCAGTCCCCAGGGCCTTGGCTTTGCTAGTGTCTTTTTGGGGTACAGTTGTGTGTGTGTGTTCTCCACATGCTTGTCTTGCAGTAGTTAATGGTGTAAGGAAGTGGGCAGGACACCCCGTTTATTGTCTCTGTTTGAAGCAACTTGGGTGATCTCCACTGAGAACAAAGGGCCTCGTAGGACATACCTCAAGTCACTATCTGAGACTAGAACCAATGGGAATTCCAGGGGTGGGAGGAGCGGGAGTCACTGCCAGACTGAAGGAGCAGCGGTAGAGCAGTGCAAGGCCCGAAGGCTCCTCTCTAAGGATTGTGTTCTAGGGGCTGTGCCAGCTTATTGGCTTTAGACCACAAACTCCCTCCCCCGCTGGAGAAGATGAGGACTTGAGCTGCCGCAGGCTGTGCAAATTGCAGAGTGTCCTTGCCAAGGCTCGAGGGGAGTTTGAATCAGGCTGGGGGCTAGTGATGGGTTCGGTCACAGAGCCCCCTTGGGACTGTCACCCGATGTGCTGAAATTACCTTTGAGCCTGTTGTCTTTGTCAGCTTGGGACTCCAGGACCCTGCCTTGCTGAGCCAGACACAGACCCAGGGGCTGAACCACTCCCCAAAGGTGCAGATTTAACTGAAAACAGTTCAGCAAGTGCTCCTGTCTCCAGCACCCAAACACCCAGCTCTCAATGGGATCCAAACCCCAAATATATCCATTGTACTCTATATAAAGGACTAGGAGATAAATCCATTAAATCCAAATAAATCCATTGTACTCTATATAAAGGTTATACAGGGTAAACTCATAAATTGTCCACCCTCTATAACACTGATAGAGAGAGATGCACAGTTGTTTGCTCCCCCAGCTATTAATCACTTACTCTGGGTTAATTAATAAACAAAAGTATAAAAAGTAGGATTTAAGTGGTTTAAAGTCATAATGGAACAAAGTAAATTATCAAGCAAAATAAAACAAAATACACAAGAAATAAGCCTAATACATGAAGAAAACTAGGAAACGTGTGGCACCTTAGAGACTAACCAATTTATTTCAGCATAAGCTTTCGTGGGCTATAGCCCACTTCATGCATAGAATGGAACACACAGAAGTAAGATGCATTTATATACGCAGAACTTTTTGTGTATTTCTGTGTGTAAGATGCCACAAGTATTCCTTGTTTTCTTTACAGATACAGACTAACACGGCTGCTAATCTTAAAACTAATACATTGAGCAATCAAATACAGATAAACCTCACCCTGAGAGATGTTCCAATAAGCTTCTTTCACAGACTAGACTCCTTCCTAGTCTGGATCCAATCCTTTCCCCTGAGAGAAATTGTTAGGTCCAGCTCAGGTGGTAACGAGGGGATTTATCATGACTGGCAATCCCCCTTTATTCTGTTCCACCTCCTTTTATCGCTTAGGCACAAGGTGGAACTATTTTGCTTCTCTGTATTCCCACCCCCTCCTAATAAGAACCATATTTAAGATAGATTCCAGTTCAGATGACATGATCACATGTCACTGTAAGACCTTCTTCTTCATTACCTAGTAGCTGAAAGACAGGGATGCAGGACGGCTTGCAGGTAAACAAACCCTGACAGTTTCATTGATTCTAAAGCACCCTTAATGTTTCCACTTAACATGTTTACATCAGTAACACAAGTTTATATCTTCGTCTCCTAACACCGGACACAGAAATAATACAGGCAAACAAATAGGATGAATGCACTCAGTAGATCAAAACCTTTGTAATCATACCATACAAGAGACCTTTTGCATGAAGCATATTCCAGTTACATCATATTCACACTTATAAACATTTCCATAAAACACATGGAGGGCAGCATCACGGGGCTGTCACTTGTGCCCCAGATTTTAAGGAGCTGGCATGCCTAGCAGGGTCTGGACCCCTTTCCCTGGAGACCGAGAAGGAGAAAGCCTCCTAAGAAGAGCACTAGGGAAGTGTAGCTGTCTGCATTGATGTATAATTTGCATTTGAATTTGCAGTGGTAACACATAATCAAACGTCAGGAAAACCTCCCTGAAAGTGTTGTCTTTACAAGAGGTGCTGACAATATTTAGCTAGTTCATGGATTATGAGTGAACTTTCATTCATTTTTATACAGAGAGAGATTTAATGAACATTTTCCTATAGAGATTGTGTCATTGTATTGTATGATTGTATCACAGTATTCTTGCCATCGAGTTAAAGAACTATGGGCTTGATGAATGGACTATAAGGTGGATAGAAAGCTGGCTGGATCGTCTGGCTCAACGAGTAGTGGTCAATGGCTCCATGTCTAGTTGGCAGCTGGTATTGAGTGGAGTGCCCCAAGGTTCGGTCCTGGGGTCAGTTTTATTCAATATCTTTATCAATGATCTCGAGGATGGTGTGGACTGCACTCTCAGCAAGTTTGCAGATGACACTAAACTGGGAGGAGTGGTAGATACACTGGAGGGAAGGGATAGGATACAGAGGGAACTAGACAAATTAGACGATTGAGATAAAAGAAATCTGAGGATGTTCAAAAAAGCAAGTGCTGCATTTAGGATGGAAGAATCCCATGCACTGCTACAGACTAGGGACCGAATGGCTAGGCAGCAGTTCTGCAGAAAAGGACCTGGGGATTACAGTGGACGAGAAGCTGGATATGAATCAGCAGTGTGCCCTTGTTACCAAGAAGGCTAATGGCATATTGGGCTGCATTAGTATGAGCATTGTCAGCAGATCGAGGGAAGTCGTTATTCCCCTCTGTTTGGCAGTTGTGAGGCCGCATTTAGATTAGTTTGTCCATTTTTGAGCTCCCCACTACCGAAGGGATGTGGACAAATGGGACAGAGTCCAGAGGAGGGCAACAAAAAGGATTAGGGGGCTGGGGCACATGACTTATGAGGAGAGGCTGAGGGAACCGAGATTGTTTAGTCTGCAGACGAAAAGAGCGAGGAGAAGAGTCAGGGGCGATTTGGTAGCAGCCTTCAAGTACCTGAAAGGGATTTCTAAAGAGGATGGATCTAGACTGTTCTCAGTGACAGCAGATGACCGAACAAGGAGTAATGGTCTCAAGTTGCAGTGGGGAAGGTTTAGGTTGGATATTAAGAAAAGCTTTTTCACTAGGAGGGTGGTGAAGCATTGGAATGGGGTCCCTAGGAAGGTGGTGGAATCACTTTCCTTGGAGGTTTTTAAGGTCAGGCATGACAAAGCCCTGGCTGGGATGATTTAGTTGGGGATTGGTCCTGCTTTGAGCAGGGGGTTGGACTTAATACCTCCTGAGGTCCCTTCCAACCCTGATATTCTATGATTCTATGATTTTTGTTCTCTCTGAGATTTATGTAGGAGAATAGGCTAATATAGATATTTTGTTCCCTTTCCTGTATATAAAAGCTCTGGTCTGTACCACAGCAGAGAGTAAGCTGAGGTACAGGAAAGGGAACAAAATATCTATGTTAGCCTGTTCTCCAAACCCATTAGCCCCAGGCATGTCTGACCATGGTGGTTCTCAGTCCCAGCAGATGTAAAACTGCTGAGAAATGATTCACTAGTGAGCAGTTCAAATGATGCACCTTGGGGAATGGGCACATTTAGTTTCAAAGGTTGACATTCTGAAGCCTTAAAAATGCATCAAACATCCTTTAGCATCAGGAAAGATGGTTCGGTGTTTCATTCCTTTGCCCACAGGCATGTTCAAGTGCACTCAGATTTAAGGTACTATTAAAATCACAGCACTTTATGTCTTCACACAATCGGCTTCTGAGCCAGAAAATATGGTGTGCTTGAATTCTGAGCATCATTATTAATATTCTGTAAGCTTAGTGCTTCAAGTGCTGAGGAACTCACAAGAATAGAGGCTTAACATCATTTTGTACCAGGATCACAGCACCTAACCTGTTTAACTCGTCCCTCCACACACACACACACACACACACACACACACACACAGAGCGAGATCTCGGTGAGAACAGGGATAAAGCAATGCAAAAGAAGAAATAATTGACTTCTAAACTTTTGTCATAGTGGTGCTGTAAGATACATTTCCTCTTGTGTTAGAAAACTGGGACATGATGAGATTGTGATTGATATCTTGTATTAGGCAAGAACACCATGGAAGTCAATGGAAACAGTACTCAGACAACTAAGGTCATCAGAATTTATAATGGTATTTTTTCTATTCTGTGCTGTCCGAGACACTTATATTGTGACCAGCTCTGAGGTGTCGAGCACTTACCATAGCTGAGATGTTCTCATGAAAAGTGTAGGATTTTTTTAAATAAATCTATTTATTTTTGAGAAGAGATTGAGTCATGAAAACATCTTTATTAACAAGGAGGCAGCTCAGATACAGAGGTAATGCTGTTCCTTTTGGCATTCTCCCTGGGTCATTTACAGACAGCTCTTGCTATGCTGCATGGACTGATTCCCGCGCCATTGGCTGGAGTGATTCTGAAATTTACCAAAGAATGGAAAGTCCCCAAATGTTAACAAGCCAACTGATTTTGGAGGTATTTGGAAGCTCCTCTCATAAGGAGACATTTGTTTAAATTAATCCCAATGCTTTTCCCAGACTCTGCATGCCAGGAGCCAAGTCAAACTTATTTCCTTTGCACCTCGGCTGCTGTCAAGGCCCTGAGCTCTACATCCTGCGTCAAAGCTTACCCACCTCCAAGGCCTTTCTAGCGAACAGTAAGATGTCCGCCCTCGCATGGAAGGCCTTCCTGGTCTGAAAAGCTCAGGACTTCTCCTGGGGGTTCCCCAGCTGGTAGCCAAAGAGCCCCTCTCCTGAATGTGGAGGGGAGAAAAGCCATGTGGTCGTCTGAGAGGAACTCTGGGATGCAGGCTGCACCGTTTCAGGTATTCCCTGCACGTGCTCATTCCAGGGCACCCACTCACTCTCTGACTGCCAGCCATCACCTCTCCTGGGCAGAGACCCATTTCCTCTTCCCTCCTGACTGGGGGGTTTCAAGGCTGCACAGTGCCCAGCCTTATACATCAATACCCTCAGGAAACCAGTCTGCACTTTGCTTTCTCTCCCAGGGCTCTGACAAGAGTATTGCCAGCCATTACAAGGGACCACACAGCTCTTTCTAAGCAAGCACATTTATTCTTAGGGAAAAAGCTTTACAAAGGAAACCTATAAAAAACAATAGAGGCCCCTGCACACATGCTAACTGCTCACCAGAACTCACCTGTGAATCTCAGGGTCCTAGTAGCCCAAAGTCCTTCCCAGCCTTCCACAAACATCGGGGCCCCTTTGATCAGAAGGCCCTGTCCATGTACTGGATCAGAAAGAAGGCCCTGAGGTAGTTTACTCACAACCTTTTTATGCCAAAAGACCTTTTGTTGATTCTCTTGGTCTCTGGAAAACCCAGTTCCAACCCATATGTGCAAACCGGCCTAGGGAACGGCACCTCTCTGGAGGGGGTTATCACCTATGTGAGTCACTCACAATATTTAAATATTTAAATCCTGGTGGAGCTGTAGTAACCCTCACCTCTGGAGTGTCACACAATCCCTGGTCCTCAGTGATCCATAGACCCTTCAGAAACGTAATACAGTGTGGTGCCCAGTGACTCCGCATGTGCTTGCAATCTCTGTCTCGCGGATCAGATCTCCAAGGTGCCACCCAGGAGTATTGGCAAGAGACCCTGTCTAGCCTGCAGAGGGATCATTCACAGGTACTCTGTTGCCAGACCCAGTCAGAGGAGGAATGACCTTGAAACCTGAGTGTGTCAGAGACTGTTCAAGATATCCGTGCAATCACTGGCAATACTAGGGAAGAGAGAATATTTAACATTCACCAGGAACATACACTATGCAAGGCAGGTGCGTGGCTGGGAAAACAGGAACAGGCTGAGGCAAGTCAGATGCTGCAGTTTTATTTTGTCACTCGATTTTCATGCTGTGTTCTAAAGAAAGTGTTCCGACACACTAATGTTTGTGAAGTGCTGAAGAGTTTGACTCCTTAGCTTGACTATCAATTTTTTTCTTCTGCTTATGTTGTTCTGTGGGTTGCAAACAAACAAAAATTCACAACAACTCAGGAAGGGAGAAAAGCCTTCTGAACATCCGAGAAGGATTTGAAGACAATGAAAACATTTTGTTTTTGTCTTCAAACTCCGGACAAAAGCTTTGTCTCCTTCCCAGAACTAAAACCTGACATTGAAAATATCTGTAGCAAAGAGGGTCACAATAACATTTGTAAAGTACTTCCATTCAATATAAGAGGTCTTCAAAAATGTATTTCTCCATTAGCTACAGCGTATCATCACCGAGACGGAAGGATTATTGTGAGACAGGCCGCTGGGTGCATTAAGCTTGATCATCAGAATCATCTTAATATACTTTTAAAACATTTTAAAATATCGAATTTTACTAGTGAATATCCCCAAGGCAGTAACCTCAGCCCCAAGTTGTCACTCGTACGGCTCAGTCCTGTAGCTTTTCTGCCTTCCGAATTTCCATGGACTCAATGGGATTTCGGGACATAAGCGTTGATCCAAAATCCCCTGAAGTCATTGGGGGTCTTTCTACTGAAGTAAGGGGCCTTTGGATCTGGGCCCCTGGGATGAAATTCAGAGTTCCTCCATATAGACCTCTCACTGCTTAGACCCCATGTTATCTTTGCTTGGGGGGAAGGTGTGGATACACCAGCTGAACTATTTCTGCGTGGCACGGAGAGCATTGTGTGCCAACTCCAAACAGGCTGACACAGAAAAGGCTCTGAGGTGGGAAGTTGGGCTGTGAGATCTTTCCATACCTGGGTCAGCAGCCTGTGGTAAAGGGCCAACAGCACATCATCGGTGGCCTTGCGTATATTAAGGAAGCTCCTTGCATTTATGGTATTTAAGTATCTTTTAGGCAGTTGTCTGTGGATTTTGCTTCATGCCAACGTAGTTAGTATTTAGAGCTGGTTCAAAGACGGTTATTGTCGGTGTTGATGAGGATTTCCATTGTGCAGGTTTGGACGGAGATGGTTTTTCATTTATTAAAATCACTGAGCTGCAAACAATTATCAGTTTATTTTCTTTGTTCCCCCAGGCTCACCAACTCCCCCCCCCCCATCTCCTGTTATTTTCTCCTTCAATTTTACCTCTGAGAAATGGGAAGGGCAGCAAGAGGAAAAAGCACAAACTGAAACGCAGTCCTTTCTTTTCTTTCTTCTTTTCCAGCAGCTAAACCCATTTTTTTCTTTTTAATGAAAAAATCTTCATGAGTCCACTTAGCAAGAAAGAGGGAGAGAGAAATTGTTCCTATTTTTCAGCCATTCTAGTTAGTTTATACATAACTTTAAAACATTATTTTATGACGTTAAAAAAATTCTTGGCTCCACTCATATAGTGCTTCAGCCGTCAGTATCCTCTGACTCCCCTTACCCCAGCCCTGCCCTCCCACACCCCTCACTACTCTCTGAGCCCCTGGTTCCCGTTTGCAATCTGTTTGGAGCAGGGGGCATAGCACTGGAATTGGTCTGTGAGGCACCTACCAAAGCTTGGGGAAGAGAGGAGGAGTGTGGCTCAACTGCAATGCACTCAGCTGCTCATAGTTCCTGGGTACCAGGGACAGCCAGGGTGTAAATTAGAGCCAACCCAAGGCTGCTCTAATTTAGAAAGGGCTAACTAAGCAGGCACCCAGATGTACATGGCTCAGCAATGGAGGAGGGTGTTGAATAGGGCCCCGCATCCCTTTTCTTCACCTCCCTATGGATTTGGCTTAGTGTCTCATTTGAGTTTCCTCATGCAAATGATCTTGCAGAAATGAAGCCATTGTATGGAGGGAAACTTTGACAGGCTCCCCTCATTAGAGGGTAGGACCTGATTTCAAGAGAACTGAGTGAATCCCAGGTCTGAGGTGGCTAATCAATGCCTTACAAACAAGGGGTTTCAGTGATTTTTTTAATGTGTGCAACCTGCCAATGGCCACTTGTACCACAAGTACCCTTTTAATTTCTATGCAATCTAAATAAAAGGTTTAATTTTCAACTGTCTGTGAGATTTCATGGCCATCTGACTGCCCTCCTCCATCTCCTGGATTGCTGCCAGTGCATTGCATTGACAGCTAGCTTAAAGCCACTCTGAGAAACAAACAAAATGAATGACTAATACAGACACAGTAGTAAATACCAACAGATGAGTGCAAAGGAGGAATGGAATAAATGAGCATTGAAATATGGAGCAGCAAGTCCCATTCTCCAGCTGATCCCATTTTCTAAATCCACAGTTTTAATTTTAAAGCAGTGTTAAGGAATAAACACCCAACACAGCCAGCGTAACGTCCCGAACAACCTAAAATGCAATATGGGAAAATGAGACATGAGAAAAAAATGGATTTTGTCCTGAATATAGCACCTGATTCTCAGACTGCTTTTCCATGGCATCTGTACTGTTCAAATGATGTATTTCTTTTTCTGATCTTGCAAACTCCTAATGAACAATGTGTATATTTGAGGTGTGATTAACTGACCAGCGCTGTTCGTCCTTGTGAAGGATTCGGGACTTTCTTATAATGCCGCCCTCCTCCTCCCTGACCAGGTTTTGCTGTTGCTGATCCTAGTGACCCCCTGGGTAATTCCGTCAGAAGCTCTCAAAGAACCCAGGAAAGTGGGTTGCAGCAGGGTTAGTTGTTTTATTTCAAGCCTTTTTAAAGAAACCGAATCAAAAACCTCACACAGTCTTCCCGGAGCCTGTACAAGCTGAGTAGCCCCTACCCCATATCTGTCCCACACACCAGAAAGTTCAGCAGCCCAAACTTCCCTGGCTCTTACCTTTTGAGCCTACGTGTCACAGCAAGGACAAGAACAGGAGTACTTGTGGCACCTTAGAGACTAACACATTTATTTCAGCATAAGCTTTCATAGGACAAGGGTGGTCAGACCTGGTGGTCAGAACAGGAGTCAGCCCAAGGGCAGAATTGGAGGCGAGCCAGGGGCGAACCTAGAGACAGGTGTCAGGAGACAGTCTGTGTCCAGTTACCAGGTGATTGGGGTTGGGCACCAGGTTATAGACTGTGATCGAATAGTGAAGTCGAGGAAAGCCAAGGTCGGGAGCCAGAGTCTAGGGTCTATCGCAAGCAGTCAGGGTCTGGAGTGTTGTTGCTCAGACAGCTCCCTGGTTTATATACTGGTATTGGCCAATCAGAGGGCGGTGAGGGGCTGCCACTCCGGTCCTGTTGGGTGGGACCTCCTGCTGAGCCCAGCCTCACAAGGTCGTCCCATGTGAGCCCAGCCTAAGCCAAAGTCTTTGTCCCTCATACAAGACCTATGGTCCTCTCATCACGACTGGGACATTCTCCCATGTTTAGCTCTCCAAAGGCCCCTAGATCCCCACTTGGAGTCTGGGAGCAGCTAGAGACATGCCACACGCATTGTCGGTGTCAAATCCTGAACAGAATGTGGTTTGATTTTGTGCGATAGGCTGTGACTTCACAAGAACAGGCAATTTAAATCATACAAACAACATTTTTAAAAACTTACATTAGCTCAGTAGTTTCCTTTGCCATGGCAGGACCCCACTCCTGCACTCTGTACCCTGAAGCCCCCCTGCCACCTAGCAATATGGACAAGATAGTCATGTCCCCTTGACAGCTATTAATGACCCTCTGTTGGTCACCACAACTGCCAGGTTAAGAGCCCCTAAGACTCAGTTGTGCATATTGTTAGTGGGCATCCCTTCTCTTCCCTTCCTTCCCTTCCCTTCTCTTCTCTCTCCAGTGTCACACACTGGACCCATCACTATGCTATGAGTGCCATTTTATTTGTTACCCTCTCTTTTTCCATCTTGTCTCTAGCCAGCCTGTGAGCTCTTCACGGCAGGGACCATATTGTCTTCGGTGTTTGCAGTGATCTCCACACAGAGCCCCACTAAGTCACGGGTTCCAAAGCCCAGGGTTGTTCCCACATCCTGGTCTATAATCTCAAGATGTTATCCTCAAGTGATCACAGCCCCTTTCTATTCTCCATTCCCTTCACAGGGAGATGCGAGGTAGGACAGCAATTTGCCTGCACTATTTACATATTTGAATTATAAAATCAGAGACAAAACGTGATCTCCAAATTCAGCAGTGCCCATTGCAGTAGAATAACTGTACAAAAGTCAGGACAGAGTACAGTGACTCCTAGATAAGACCACACAAATTGTGCCAAAGGGCATTCTGTAAATGTAGACATCATACAAAGCCCCACTCTAATTTACCACTTAGGGCATTATATGGCCTCCTTATAAAAAAGGTAATGTACATGACTATGTGTAGTGCTGTATTTGTATCAAGATACTAGCAAAGATTAGGCCTGCATTCCTTACAATTAAGATGCACTTTACAAAAAGTAAAAGCTTGCAACAGCTGTGCTAGTTACGCGCTAGTTCTGTAATGAAATCAATTATGCAGAATTAGTTTCACTTGGCTCTTTGCCGCTCACATTAACAGAGTAGAATAACTGTCCCCAAGTGACCGTGTATCAGCAAGATGAACAAAACAATCCTTTCCCCATCCAAATGATGATCACTAACCCCATAATATCATTTGGATGCGACAGGATTGACCTGAGCGTAATATCAAGATTCACACGTCTCCTGTGTAGGAGTTGGGAGAGAGTGGTAAAATGAGGAATCCTCTCATACACATTTTTGCATTTTTCCACATATTTTGGGGGGTATTAGAAAATTGAGACTTTCACAGAGGTTTATGTATAATTCCACCATTTTTTTTCACAGTAACACGCTGTGAAGTTACATCTAATGAGATTTTGATTACTTCACAAGTGCCAGCAATAGGCATATTTACATAGAGGGAAGGCGGAAAAAGAGAATAATTATTTTTAAAATGTTTTTACAGGAAAAATATCTTAAATAAAACCAATGGTACCAAATGGTGCCTCAGTGTGGTTTGACATTTTGCTTCTGGCATTTGTTCAACAACGTACAATGTTGTGTTACTGTAGAACATGTCAGCTTGATAGTTAATTTTTTTTATAGGTAAACGAAATATGGAGACGTTACAGGGGTAAATGTTTCCCGGCCTCCTGTCTCCTCCCATATAAAGTCCAAGTTACATGAGTTTTGTGGGACTGGGTGCTGAAGGGACAGAATATTCTCTCCATCTCAGTGGCAAAGTGCAGGACACCAACGGTTGCCTAGCGCAGGGTTGAACTACAACATGTGGCCGGCTGTGCACACACATTTTGATGTGGTGTTCCCTGAAATTCCTGGGCTGACTGGCCACCCTCAAATTCCCTTATTGACAGATTCCAAGGCCCGAAGAGACCACTGTGATCATCTTGTCTGACCTCTTGAATCACATAGACCCCAGAACAGAGAGAGAGCAGTGCAACGGTTTTGTAAACAAACCAAAGCAATCGGGAAGCGGGGGAAGGAATTGTTAATGTCTCAGGTCAACCTAAAATGATATTTTTGCCCATTTTAAATTTTTTGGTTTGAACATTTGGTTTTGTTTTTAATTGGGGGAGGGGAGGTTAACTTTTTAAAAACAGTTTTGCAGTATAATTCTGAGAGAAAAGACATTTTGAATTGGAAAATCATAGCATGTTGTTTCTAAAATGTTGAAATAAAGCAGATTTTTTTTCTTTGGTGTTTTGTTTTTTTTCATTTTGTTTTGTAGTTTGACTGAAGGAATTCGCTGAATTTGACTCAAATGTGTGAATTGTTTTTGCCAACCCGCCTCAGCATTTTTTGGCATAAACGGGTTTTCCATGAAAAATGTTGCCCAGCTGCCCCCACGGGATAGCCCCAGTGCCCTGGAGCAGCTTCTCCAAAGCCTGCCCTGTGCAAAGAGGAACAGCACTGGTGCCCCCGCTCTCCAGGCCCTGGATGCCTGCACATGGGTTGATGGCCAACATTCTGCCCAATGAAGGTGGTATTAGTTGTACAAAGCAAGAAAATACAATGAGACTCAGGGAGTCTGAGGTAATGTAAGCACACATATTGTACTGCCCTGCTAAGTGTTCCATCAGAGATTTGCTTTGATTCGCTCTTCTCACCTGCCCCAGTCTCCTGAACAGCTCAGACGTTCAAGCATGAACTGGCCTACCAGAATGTTTCTCAGGGAGTCCCAGGATTTGGACATCTCCCAAGATGTTCCCAGGTGATTCCCAGAAGAGATCAGGAAGCTTTCAACTGCTGTACCATGGCCTCCCTCCAGCACTGTGCTCTGATTTGAGGAGGATATTGTTGTGCAACGGTGCCCTGTGAGAATATTTAGTCATAATCAGTGGTGTGCAAACACTTTCTAATGTGGACTGAATAGAGTTAAGAAATGTGTGTTCTGGAATTGCTCCGCAAGGGTGCATGGGCCCAGACGTTCAAAATGGCCTGAGTCCAGGGAGGGGGATTTGCAGAGGATATCTTTGCAGCAGGTGCCTCATGAAATTCTGTCTGCCGCCTCCAGAATTCCTCCTAGCTTTCTAGAGGATTCTATTCTGGAGCATTACTGGGTCTCTGCCTACCACTGCATAGTTTGCCAACCTCGAATGGGTTCTCGAGTTATATCATTTTATCATAGAGTTAGTAATCAAGCCATAGCACTTCGTCATTTCAGATAGTTCTGTTGTTTGAAGGGGGTGGGGCCATCTGAAAAAGGCACCAGAATGGGAATCAGGAACTTAGATTCAGTTCCTGCTGCTACCACAGAGTTCCTGTGACATTGGGCAAGTCATTTAGGCCTCAGTTCATCAAAGCAATTAAGCACACTAAGCCAATGGGACTACTCACGCCTAAATGCTTTGTTGAATGAGAGCCATAATCTTTGTGCCTCATTTCTCCATCTGTAAAATGGAGATAACAATATGTCATTTGCTTGTTTAGGATCTCCTTGGGGAAGGTACTGTCTGTTAATATGGTATGTACAGTGCCTAGCACAAGAGAGCCAGGAGCTCTGGGACCAGCTGGGTCCTGTAGGTGCTACTGCAGTACAAGGAAATAATAGTAAAAAGGAGTCAAATGCCCATCGTGTTTGTCTTTCCCTCTCAAAGACTGATATAGTGGCCGCCTTCCATCTAAGCAATCACGACGAATGAAGTCTGTAACTCATTTGAAGAATGAATGGAAAGTGCACCTTTCAAATTAATTTGAATAAGGTTATCATTCTATCCCCAATAGCTTTGTGCAATGTCTCTTAAGTGGCTGTTTAGTAATGTCAATTATGGAACTTTTTGCTAGGGATTTCAGCTTCCTGCTTGTGTTTATCTTCATGCTGCTTTTGCGATTATTTCGACAATGTTATCTGATTTATCCTGTTCTTCTGCACATAATTTTAGTAAACCACAGCAAATGAGGCAGAAATGGTTTTAATGTCGTCTTTAATTTAAAATGTTTTATTTTACTTTCCACTCCCGATGCCTATTACTTCCTTAATTGGTAGTCTGAGAAGCTGATGGTTTTGTTGCCTTAGTCAAAATACGTTTATTTGCTATATATCTGATTTCAGGGACACTGGTCAGGACAGTGGGTAATTGGTTTCTCTGGTATATTTTTGTAACATAGAAGAACATTGCTTCAGGACCAAAAGCCTTCTCTCTTTATATATGTGCAATTTAGTTAAAACTTTCTCCAGTTCTTATTTATATTTCTTGTTCCTGGTGATGTGGGGGAGTTTATCTAGCTAATTATCATATGCCTGCTTAACTCTGCCTGGCATCCACTCTGCCATGTGAGAATGGGGAAAACGCATAAGAAGTAGAGATCATCCACAAATGTTTTTTTCCAGAGAAGTTTGCAAAACAAACAAAGAAATCCAAACAAACAGCTCCCATAACAACAACAGCAAAAACAAACTGGTCTTCATCCAAGTTTTCCACAAACATTTTTGGGTTTTCAGCATAAACTTGAAAATCCGAAGTGTTTGGCCCAACTGGAAGTAAATCAAACTTTGCCCCAAAGGAGATCTCCAGCTGTTCAAGGGAGATGGACAATCCTTGATGGGGAATCAATACTCATAATAATCAAAATAACATTCTGCAAGGGATAGAAAGACAAAGGGATGGTGTGCCTTCTAGGATATATTTCCGCTCATAAGCAATCGAGGGAGATATAGACTGCTGTAAAGTGGTGCACAACTGGTTGGAAAACTGTACTCCGAGAATGGTGTAAGAGATCCATCCGTTGCCCACTCCACAAATAGGCAGGAGACTTCTTTGTGGCTTCACCAGTTTCCTTTATTTATAGTGCAACCCCCCCCCCCACCCTTTTGTACAGCTTTAACAGTACTGGCTTAATACCTGCACAGGGAGACAGACCACAGCTCAGGAATCAACCCCCTTCCTGGCTCACAGGGATCCAGAGTCTAAGTACTCCTCCCTATCCTGACTCCCTAGCTTCCTCTACTTCCTCTCCACACTCCACCACACCACAGCCACACTGGGCTTCCTTCCTGCCGGGCCTTATATCCCCCAGGGAGGCTGCCAGGTGCAACAAGTTGGGCTTGAGCCCTCTGCAGCCCAGGTGGCTGACTAGCCTTCCCCTTCAGGCAAAGCTTGCAGAGGCTTCTGTGCTCTTAAAGGGGCGGCAGGGTTGGCTCAGCCGCTCCTGGCCAGCACCCTGCCACACTGGTTATCGATGGTTCATGGAATGGAAGAGCAAGTTGAGTGGGATCCCGCACAGATCTGTCCTGCATCCGGTTCTATTCAATATCTCCATACGTGATTTGGATAATGGCATAGAGAGAACCCTTAATTTGCAGAGGGGTTGCAAGTGCTTTGCAGGACAGGATTACAATTCAAAATATTCTTTACAAATTGGATCAATGGTCTAAACTAAACAGAATTAAATTCAATAAGCACAAATGCAAAGTACTTCACTTAGGAAGAAATAATCAATTGTGCCAATAAAAAATAAGAAATGTATGACTAGGAAGGAGTACAGCAGAAAATATAGAGGTTACAGTGAATCACAAATTAAATGAGTCAACAGTGTAACACTGCTGCAAAAAAGCGAACATCATTCTGGGATGTATTAGTAGGAGTGTTGTAAGCAAGACATGAGAAGTAATTATTCCTCTGTACTCAGCATTGATAAAAAATGGAAATGTTGAGAATCAAAGACATGAAGAGAAACAGTGACCCATAAATGGGTAATGATATCTTTGATGTAGCATGTTGCTCCTCCTCCCCTTTTGCACACTCGATCCTTCCTAAGCAAATTATAACCATTAATTTTGACATCCCAATACTGTGAATGATCTCACATGGTTAAAGTATCACCAACTAGGTTGAATTTATGCTCCTAGATGAGTAATTCTAATTTCTCCTGTTTGGCATCCAGGCCTCTAGTATTGCTGAATAGGCAAAAGCCAAGCAGAGCTGGGCCTTCAATATTCAAACCTATAGTTAAAAAGTTCTTTAGCCGTACACATAAAAAGAACACAAGGAGAGAAGAAGTGTAACTGCTAAGCACTGAGAACGAGGTGGAGAATAAAGCTAACCTAGGCATAGCCTAACACCTTAAAAAATACCTTGACTCAGTTATTTAAAGAGAAGGTTGATCACAGTGACAAGGTCGCTAGTGGTAATGCAGAATTGGAGCTAGAAATTACCACATCTGAAGTGGAAGCCGAACTCAAACAGCTAAATGGGACCAATGGGAGGGCCCTGGGTCATCTCCATCCAAGAATATTAAAGGAACTGGCAAGTGAAATTGCAAACCCAATAGCAAGGATTTTTAATGACTCTGTAAACTCAGAGATCATACCTGATGACTAGAGAATTGCATATCTAGTGCCTACATATAAGAAAAGGGGGAAAGTGATCATAACAAATGTTATTACGGAAACAGACATCCTGCAAGACTCAAAAGACTCATCTGGAATACTGCATGCAATTCTGGTCTCCCATGGTTAAGAAAGACGAATATACAGCGGAACAGGTTCAGAGAAGGGTTACTAGAAATATCAGAGGAATAGGGAACTTACTGTACAAGAGGAGACTTGATGAGCTTGTTTGGTTAGTCTAACCAAACAAAGGCTGAGGGGAGAATTGATAGTTCTCTCTAAATACATCAGAGGGATAAACCTCAGGGAGGGAGAGGAGTTATTTAAACTAAGGGCCCATGTTGGCACTGGAACAGATGCATGCAAATTGTCCACCAACAAGTTTAGGTTTGAAATTTAGATGAAGGTTTCTAACCATCAGAAGAGTGAAGTACTGGAACAGCCTTCCCAGGGGACCAGTGGGGGCAGAAGACCTAATTTGTTTCAAGACTGAGTTTGATAACATTGTGCAGGGGATGGGATGATGAGACTGCCTATAATGACACATGGTGCATATCCAACTGCTATTAGCAACTACCTCCAGCAGCCAGAGATGGGACACTAGATGGGGAGGGCTAAGAGGTAGTACAGAGAATTCTCTCCTGGGTTTCTGGATTGTGGGTGGCACATGCTCATGGTCTAACTGATCATCATATTTGGAGTTGGAAAGGAATTTCCCCTCCTGGTTGGATTAGCAGAGACCCTGGGGGGGGGGGTTGTTTGTTTGTTTTCCCTTCATCTGCAGTATGGCTGTCACTTGCTTTTTTTTTTTTTTTTTTTTTTTTTTTTTTGGAATTAGTGTGAAGGGTGGATTCCCTGTAACTTGAAGTCTTTAAGGCATGATTTGAGGACTTCAGTAACTCAGCCAGAGGTTATGGGCCTGTGACAGGAGTGGGTGGGATTTTGTGTCCTGCGATCTGCAGGAGGACAGACTAGATGATCATGATGAGTATTAAGGGCAGAAGGGCCTATGAGTCTATGAGGAATTAAAAGTGGTATCTAAAAATATTACATTAAATAGGAAACACATGTTATTGATTTGCCTATTTCTTCAGGATAAAGAGCAGTAAAGAAAAAAAAAAGTTCTTTAAAACCAGTCTAATGAATTGTTTAATTACTTAGTTTGTTCAGTGGTAAAGATCCCTGAAAAATAATGCAGAGCTTATGGAGTAAGGGGAATCTTTTTCAGTAATGAATGTGTCAAAGGGGAGAGAAAAGGAAACTTAAAGCAAAGAATGATCTGGTGATTACAGCACCTCCCGCTCTTCAGGGCACTTTGACCCTGTGTGACTCTCCATGGAGATGTGCACAAGGGTGTGGCCAAATGTTTAAATTATTGGCTTTATACTGTGTACTTTAATTTAGGGCAAAAGTTCCCAGAGGATGAAATGAGCACGTAGACAGAATCTTCTAATTTTGAATAAAAAAGTTGGATGCTGGAAAGTCTTAAGAAGGTAATAAAAACTGATATAATTTCAAGAGGTTTTTTTAACCATCTCACCTCATTCAGTATAGAATTATTCCATTTTTAAGGTCAGAAGGGACCATTACAATCATATCTTGCATAATCCAGGGCATAGAATTTCACTCAGTAATTGCTGCCTCCAGCCCAGTACCTGGTGATAGAAGAAGATCCTCTCTTTTACAGAAATAGCCAGTCTTGATTTAAAGATTTCCAGTGATGGAGACTCCACCACAACCCTGGGTAAATTGCTTCCCTAGCAAATTACCTTTAATGTTATATGCACCTTTTTTTCAGTTTGAATGTGTCAGCCACTGGATTGGGTTTTGCTGGGTTGAGTTAAATCAAGAATTACCTCCACAATTAGAAACCTCCCCGTGTTGGTACAAACACACTGTTTTCAAGTCAATTCTAAACTTTCTCTTGGATAAATCAATAGACTGATCTTCTTAGTCTCCTTCTTAGTCTCCTCCTCTAAGGCCTGTGTTCCAGAAGTCAGATTATTCTTGCAGTCATGTTCTGAACCTTTTCCAGCTGGTCAGCTCCCTTTGTGGACCCCAGAGCTGGACCGAGTCCCACAGTGACGGTCTCACTAATGCCGCACATAGAGATTGTGCTGCCTCCCTACGCTCCTCCCTTGGCCCCTGTTTGTACACCCAGATATGGAGCTACCCCCCTTAGCCGCCGCATTGCACCGGGAGCTCAGAGTCGCTGCCCTCCACGCTGTGGGTGTAACCTGCATTCCCTTCTCTTAAACGTGTGAGCTGACATTTGGCTGCATTAAAAGACTTGTTTACCAAGCCGTCCAGATCTGCCTGAATAAATTACCCCTACTCCTCATTAGTTGCCGCTGCAATCTCTATATTCTGCAAACATCACCAACAAGCTTTCTATATTTTCTTCTAAATAATTGATAAGATAGTGAATAGAATTGATCTATCAGTTGGTGAGTGTTTAATCCATTTGATAGAGGCCACATTGATTTTGCTACCTTGTTAGTCAGTATGTCAGGTGGTGCCGAGTCCAACGGGCTTAAGAAACGCAGTTATCGTTATCAACCAAACTTGTCATTTCATCCAAAAAACTATATCAAGTTTGTTTGACAAGATCTATTCCCCACACAGCCAAGCTGAATGGCATCTATTACCTTCCTGTTCTTCACTCCGTGGAGTCTGGCTCAGCCTTTCCTGGATTTTGCTCAGGACTGATGTCAGGCTAACCAACCTATATTTACCTGGGTCATTACATTTCCGCTTTTTAAATATTAGCATGGGTTTATTTCTTTCCCTTTCCTTTGGGACTTCCCCAATATTCCACGATTTCAAAATATGTTTTAGGAAATAAAAGACAATTAAAGCATTGATGGTCGAGTACCCTGGAAGTTGACCAGGGTCCCACGGTGGAAGCTGTCCCAGTCAAGAGCCACTAAAACAACAAGGGCTCAGCCACTCCTCACATTTTCCATTAGACACACCCACACACAACGCCAGCCTCGCAACACACACCGCATGTTCATCTCCACTCTTGGACAACACAATACAAGGCTCCAGGCTTATAACCTGGGCCTCCTCCCACCCACACCCTGGGCCTCCTAAGCTCCTCCTTCCTATGCAGTCATTGTCCACTCAATTTCACTGTAACATTTCAGCAGCACACAAGAGACACCTTGTGGTTTTATGGTCTGCACATTTGTTCTTTCTTTCTCTTCCCTCTGTTTTGTCCTTCCCTTGGCTCCTGAAAAGGTCTGTCTCATTCCTGTTATGTAATTTTAGTGCTTTTCCAGTAACCTTCATCTTCTCCCCTCCTGCTCCATCCTCCTTTCCTCTGCAGCTCCATTCTGCTTCCCTCAGGTTCCCATCCCTCGCCATTCTTGTACCTCTCTCCCTTTCCTTCCCCAGAGATGTGAGAAATGGGGAAAACTAACCTCCCTCTGCTTTTCCTTCCTCTTGGGGAGTGAGTGCGGTGGCAATAAACCAGCCGGCTTCAGCTCCCTGCTCCCCTTCTAGGCGAGCAGGGACGGTGCCTGTCATATGTGATGAGGGGCAGCAGCACACTGAGACAGGACAGTAGAATTTAGCATAAGAACAGCCACACTGGGTCAGACTGAGCGTCCATCTAGTCCAGTCTTCTGTCTACTGACAGTGGCCAATGCCAGGTGCCCCAGAGGGAATGAACAGGACAGGGAATCATCCCCTGTCACCCATTCCCAGCACAATACCATTTCCTCATACTCACCCTTCACGGCTTTAACTGTTTCACACATCAAAGCAGGGCACCTTACACAGGTGTTTTAGCTCTTGATTTCTTTGTATTTGCAAATATACCCCTCTACCACTCCCATATTTTCTCATCCTCTTTTTAAACTCTCCATATTTGGGGTCCCTAGTTCTCCAGCTCCACAAATAAATATTCTCCCACACGGGGAGATATAAGGAGACCTCACAGCTGAGAAATTGTCTATAACTTTATTTTCTCTTTCCTTGCATGTTATTTATCGAGCTGTTTTTATGTTGAAGCTGACATGCTGATGCAGCATCAGTTGTATTTACCGACTTCAAGAGAAAAACAAGATTTGCATTCTGTAGCTCAGAGCTAGATTCCCTACCAGTATTTTTAGCCACATTCAAGCAATAGCAGCACTGCAGCTACCGTGTATCACTGCAAATTTACTAGCACAATCAATTGAAGGAAAACACAGAGTCTAGAAGAATATAAAAGGGTACACAAGAAAAATAACTAGGCACAAAGGTTGATTTACATCAGATTCCTTTGTTACTTTTCAAACCTTTATCTGTGTTATTTTCAGAACTTATTTGTTGTTTAAACTACAGCCCTTTAACAAATGCAATATCCTGTAGAATCATAGAGTCATAGAATATTGGGGTTGGAAGGGACCTCAGGAGGTATCTAGTCCAACCCCCTGCTCAAAGCAGGATCAATCCCCAACAAAATCATCCCAGCCAGGGCTTTGTCAAGCCTGATCTTAAAAACCTCTAAGGAAGGAGATTCTACCACCTCCCTAGGGAACCCATTCCAGTGCTTCACCATCCTCCTAGTGAAAAAGTTTTTCCTAATATCCAATCTAAACCTCCCCCCCTGCAACTTGAGACCATTACTCCTTATTCGGTCATAAATAGACAACTTATCAGAAGCAACATTTCAGCACATGCGACGTTTTGAAAAAGTATCAGGCCAGTGGCTGAATTGTGAGAAGACAATAACAAAACGCGAGTGATTTTCGTAGGTCTGTATTTACTGTATAAACAGGCAGACGATGGTCTCGTTAGGTGGGTTATGATTGTTTCGTTCATTGGAGCTTGAAGCAGATCACTCACTAAGCTTTTAATTCTTGAAGGAGCCTAGTAAGTGAAATTGAAATACATTTAAACAGTTGTAACTGGAGAGTAGACATGGGGGCACGTGAACTCTGCCCTGACCTTTGGAGGAGGTTAGTCACTGCCCCACCCCTTCTGCCTGAGTCCCTGCCCCCACTCTGCCCCTTGTGCCCACTCTCACCCACCAGAGTCAGAGGAGCCCCGAGCTCCCCACCGCAGCTGGAAGGACCCCAGCCAAACAGCCCCGATCCTGGCACGCCACCTGGAGGAGCTCTGAGGCCAGCCCCAGGCCACAGTGGGGAGCGTTAGCAGAGCTTTGGGGAGGTTTAGCCTCCCCAAGCCTCCATTAGGAGCCACCCAGGAAAGGAAACATCTCTCGAATTGTGAGACGTGAAAAACAAAACATCCGTTCACCAAGAAACAATCTGATTCTGCAACAGCCTGATCCCAAACTGTGGCCGGACCCTGGATGACGAGGGCCCAGATCCACAAACAGATGTAGTGGGTTGAGGCACCTGAGATCCAGCTGCTGCTGGCTGGGTTAGGTGGACCCCTGGTCAGAGTGCCGGCTCTTATGTCACTAATGGGCCATCAACACAGCTGTCGAGCCTTAATGTAAATCTACCTGGGACGTGTCAGCCAGGAATAAAACATATATTTAAGATACAAACACACAGACGATATTCATCACTTCAGATACAAAGATGACACATGCATATAAATAAGGCAATTATATGGGAAACTCAGAACTTTTCTATTGAGATCTTAGATGACACATTTTGTACAAGATTGATGGTAATTGGATAACAGTGGTAACAACGATGATAGAAATGATCACCCTTCTTATACGCAGCATCCCATCCCATCTCACTACGTCATTGTTACTGGCTAAGACTGCACCACTAAACCATTTTACAGTAGAACCTTCAAGTCACCGACACCCCAGGAATGGAGGCTTTTCGTAACTCTGAAAGGTGCAGAACTCCGAACAAGACGTTGTGGGATGCTCCGCATGGCATGCTGCTCACAGCTGTGACTGCGAACTTCAGGGTCTTCACCTATCTGTAAGTGGCTGCGCGGTGAGTGGGGTAGGGACAGGCAGCTGGTTCTAGACCCCTGGCTGCAAGGGTGCTGAGTGAGACACCCAGGGGCTCCGCAGTATCAATTTGTGCATGCTGTGGCCTTTTCAAACTGAGCTGCTCCTCCAGAGCGTAGCGGGAGGCAGGAGCTTGGACTCCATCTCCAGCAGCAAACACTCCAGGACAGGATTCAGCAGGAGCTCGGGAAATTTCTTTCCAAGAGTGGGGTGAGCAAGAAAACTGTGCTTGTGGCTTAGAGGAAAGCTGCAGATCCCAGCGCTGCTCCTGCGGTGCCTGCTCAGGGGCTCACAGCTCTGCCTGTGAAATCAACATCTTCACCTCCTACCTGTCAGTGGAGAGCAGGGGGTGAAGGTAGGGACAGGCTCAGGATGGTACTTGCGGTATTTGATCTCCACTGCTGCCTGATTGCATACTTCCTATTCCACAGGGTGTCTGCTGGACCTGTCAGTCCGTAACTCTGATCTTTGAGGTTCCACTGTTAATAGGAAGGTAACCAGAAAGTGGCAAGGAAGAAGAAAGCATAAAAGTGTGTCTAAACGGCACGTTTCCCTATAGATTACAATCTGGGTAATATGAGAAGTATTTCCTTCCATTTGAAATTATACCAGGCACTTTCCCCCAAATTCATATGCACTAATTTCCCTTGAGTATAGATACCTTCATTATACATGCATGCCCCAAAGCCTTTCAGTTTCCTAAGAGGATTTGCCTTCAATGAACAATACCAGTTAAGGTGGTAGAATGCTTACTAACGGCCAATTATAACCATGGTTATATTTTGACAAGCATTGCTATAGTCTGACTATATTTAGCTAGAGATATTAATAATACTCCTCAGAGACTTGGGCAACACTGAACAAGGAGGTATTTAGTGACCTTTGGATATTTGGGATATTTTGATACCAATCTATTTATTTGATCAGGGTCAGTGAGCAATCTCATTAGTAGAAACAGTGAGTCAGAATACCCTTTCAAATTTGAAAGTGGCTTTTGATTCAGCCTTGTTCACTAACCAACACAGTCTCAACTGTGTACATTTCAATCTAACATACAATTCAAGACTTTAAGACAGCTACCACCTACGCAAATATGACACTCGCCAACAGTTCATGATCCTCCAATATTAACTCACCAGTTGGATCACCGCGCTGAATCACACATGAAGAACATACACTACAGCTTCTGAGTTCTTCCACCAGATAATGGACACTTAATTTGTCTAATTTTCTAGTTCAATTCATCACAAGTAAAAGGTGACTTCAGAAGCATGCACCCCCCTCCTTACACAGAAGCTACAATCTTTAATGTGCTCAATAAACCATCAAACATAGCTATTAAGGGTTCCTGGTATATTAATGTTATCAGCCATATATGTTCATTACTTTCATGTCATATATTACTTTCCATAAAACATTATGTATGCAAGTAAGCTGAGCAATTAACGCTCTGAGTCTGGCACCCTTGGCCATGGTTGGCTTGTACCTACCCTTACAAGTAGTTCCCTAGAAATCTAGTAGTTCTAGTTTCTCCAATATTTCTCTTAGTCTCATATAGTATCTTCTTCTAGTTCATGAAGTAACAGTTCAAACTGAACACAATATCTGTGACTTTCACCTACAAAAATTGCATAAAATGTCTGCCCCCAATATCCTAAAATAATCAACTTCTTCCCAAATGTAGCCATGGGATTATGTGTCCAGAATGAAAAAAAGGGCTGCAAATTCAGACCGTAGGAATTGCAAACCAGTTGGAACAAAATAAGAAGCCAATTAAACCTTTGACTCAAAGACAAGGTCGGTCATTTAGGGGGGTCAATAAAGTTTGGCTAACTTTCCAAAAGCTATTTATCCTCATGAGTCTGTGCTCTCGCTGTGGTGCCTGTGCTCTTTATTTGGAGGGTTTCTAAACAGAACACAAAATGGAAATACAGCATCATCCTAAGAAAGCATCCTTTGAATAAACAAAGGTTCATCCAGTTCAGCTAATGTATGGAATCGTAGACTTCGTGATCAGAAGGGACTGCTAGATCATTTAGTATCTGTCATGTATATCACAGGCCAAAGAATATCGTGCAATTACTCCTGTTTTGTGAGCAGTAACTTTTGTTTGGCTAAAACATCTTCCAGAAAGTCATCAAGTGATGGAGAATCTACCTCTTTCCTTGGTAGTTTGTTCTAAAGGTTAATCCCCCTCAGTGTTCAAATGTATGCCTTATTTCTAACCTGATTTTGTCTCTCTATAGCTTCCAGCCACTGGTTCTTGTTATGCTTGAAGGACATAAATCCACACCGTGTAGGAGTCAAGCAAAAGAGTTTATTACGTACTCCGCTGACAGAGTGTTACCTCGCTTATTAGGCTGAGACACTGTTAATTAATTCTATTGCAATGAATTAATTGCAATAGATTTATCATGGGCGTGGAAAAGTGACGGAGTAGGTAACGCCAAACCCCCAGATAGGCCTAGCATAGCAAGACAGGATAGCACAGTAGCCAATAGTCAAAAAGTCACACAATGTCTCTGCCCATGGTTTCAGGTTAACAAGTTAACATCTAATTAGTACTTTAATGAACTGTATTAGTATAAAATATATATATGATATATGTTGAATTTGAGGTGGGGTCCACAGGAATGAAGTAGCTCCTCTGATCATTTAGCAGGTACATTTCTAGGAATTAAGCAAAGAAACAGTATAAAGTATATGGCAATAAGAATTATCTTTCAAGTTGCCCCTTTGTGTAATAAGGCTGGTGCTGGTCCCTGGGAAAGTGAACTTGGGAGGGAGCCGTATCTTCTACTGACATGCCAACCTGTCATAAACTCAGGGTTGGTCTTGTGGGAAGAACTCCTCCTTACAGGAGAACTAGCGCCACAGGAACAGGACATCTTTGTTCCATTTGCAACTTTGAATAAGAGACTCTGATTTAGTTATGCTCCAACATCTGGCATTTTGCTGACTATGATTAAAACACAAAGCAAGGCTCTTTTCTGTTGTTTTGCAGTCTTTTAGCTAATCACTGCTTGCTAGGCCTCTGGCCTCTTGGTCAAACTCTGTACGTTGGGCTTTTGAAAGGTGACACAAACCCATGTACCAAATTGTTCTGCCACAGTACATGGATTTGGGCCCTTTATGCTTTTCTCTACTAGATTAAGGAGCTAATTGGTACCTAAGATTGCCCCCCCCCCCTTGAATTTACTAATATACCATAATCAAATTATGACTCCAAACTCATCCTCCCTTTATGAGCGGAAAGCAACGAATAGGAAAAAATATAACATCTTTCCAGCCCACCCACATTTATCTCAGGAGAGCTAGTAATGCTGATTGGGATTGAAATGGCTTGACTTCCAAAGGGACAGAAATGGACATTGTGTAGAGTCAAGCACGTGGGTTTATTCTGCACAGCGCTGGCGGAGTGTCACTTTGCTTATTAGGCTCAGAGACACTGCAATCATTTAATGACAATGGATTATGTGGGATTTTCATGGGTGGAGGGAAGTGATGGGGTGGGAGATCCTGAGCCCCTGGATAGGTCTAGCAGCAAAACAAGCTAAGCACAGTGAGCTAATAATCTAAAAGATTACATAATGGATCTGCCCAAGTTTGCAGGTTAACATAGAGCATCCTGTTAGTAGAGAGGTGTTTTCTATTAAACAATGTATAAAGTGTACGATTATAAAATATATATGTTGAGTTCTGAGTTGGGGTCTGTAGGAATGAGGTGTCTCATCTGGTTGTCCAATAGGTACATTCCTGGGGGTTAAAGCAAAAAGACACTGAAAAGTATATGGCAATAGACATTGTTTTTTGAGGTTGCCCATTGTCCTTCTAAAGGCTCATATTGGTAGTTGGGAGGGAGGATGTCATATTTCATACTGACATTCCTGAACTTCTCCACGACCTCAAGGTTGGTATGTGGGGAGGGTCTGGCTATCTTTTCCTGCAGGAGGAATTGGACATGAAGGTTCTTTTCAATACTTTGCCTGCCTGCAGCTTCTGATAAGGATGCCAATTACTGGTGTTTTGCTGGCCATGCTTATCTTAGTAAAAAAAGCAAGGTTGTCTCTTATTTGTTCACTTTCTCTTGGTCAATATTGTTCACTGTTTACTAGGTCTCTAGCAGGGGTCTCTAAACTTTAGGAGACGAGGGCCACATTAGATTTTTGAAGGGGCTTCACAGGCCGAAGTGACTGTGGAAAAAATTCAATATAAGCAAATATATGCAAAATCCTCCCCTTTGCTCCTCTGGCCGCTGCTGCACCCCCTCCCCCCTTACTCCTCCAGCTGCTGGCACGGGGGCACTCACCCCTCTGCACATGGGGCTGCCGGCAGCAGCTCGCGGGGGGTGTGTGGATTCTCCACGTGCCTGCTCAGCTGGAGAGCTGGACAAATCGAAGCTGTGGGCCGTATCCAGCCCCTGGGCCGTAGTTTGGAGACCCCTGCTCTAGGCCAAGCTCTGGACTTTGGGTCCACGTAAAGTTGCTGACATAGGCTCTGTCAGGATTTGCCATACACAACACATGGATTTTGTCCCTTCAACTTCCATTTATTCCATTTGGGCAAGGAAATGGGTTTGACTGGGAAAAGAAAGGTACGAAAAAAATAGGTGTTGGGTTTTTTAAGTCTATGATGCCATCTTTATACAATATAAAGGAGCCGAAACAGGCTGCTTTTATTATTATTGCACTTCACCCTAGAGGCATTAAGAACATAAGAATGGCCAGACTGGGTCAGACCAAGGTTCCATTAAGCCCAGTCTCCTGTCCTCTGACAGTGGCCCCAAAGGGAATGGACATCCAGGTTATCATCAAGTGATCCATGCCCTGTCACCCAATCCCAGCCTCTGGCAAAAAGAGGCTAGAGAAACCATCCCTGCCCATCCTGGCTAATAGCCATTGCTGGACCTATACTCCATGAATCTATCTAGTTCCGTTTTGAGCCCCATTATAGTATTGGCCTTCACAACAACCTCCGGCAAGGAGTTCCAGAAGTTGACAGAGCGTTGTGTAGAAAAAATATTTTCTCGTGTTTGTTTTAAACCTGCTACCTATTAATTTCATTTGGTGGCCCCTTGTTTTTGTATTATGAGAAGGAGTAAATAAAACTTATTTACTTTCTCTATACCATTCATGATTATATAGACCTCTATCATATCCCCCCTTAGTCGCCTCTTTTTCCAAGCTGAAAAGTCCCAGTCTTATTAATCTCACCTGATATAGCAGCCATTCCACACCCATAATCATTTTTGTTGCCCCTTTCTGAACCTTTTCAAATTCCAATAAATCTTATTTGAGTTGGAGTGACCACATCTGCACACAGTGTTCAAGGTGTGGGTGTACCATAGATTTAGATCGAGGCAATCTGATGTTTTCTGTCTTCTTATCTCTCCCTTTCTTGATTCCCAACATTCTGTTCACTTTCTTGATGGCTGCTGCCCATTGGGTGCGTTGGATGCATTGGATGCACATTGGGGCTTTAAAATTCACCTCCAATAATTCCAGATTGTATTGCAGCACAACAACCTTTCCCCTGAAAGGGAGGAAAAAGCCAACCCTGAAAAGAACAAGCAAGTCTCCAAATCTAGGGAAAGAGCTGCAGAGGACAGTGAAGGCAGGAAAGAAGACCACCAAAAACACGTCACCAACAGTAGTGACAGAGAAAAGATTCAGGGTGGTAGACAGGCCAAGACTTGACCAAAAATTTATCCAGGACTTGTTCAGGCTAGCAGGCCTGAACTGTCTTTTCCTGTTTGACCTTTGTACACCCTTATGCGCTTCTGCTTTTTCTGATTTAATGCGAGGGGGTAGTGGGGGGGGGAGGAGATTGTTAAATGTCATCCTTATGCCCCTACTAACCGCAAGGTCTTACACATCATCGTTGCTTGAGGAATTTCCTTTTAGTCACCAGCTTGTTTGTTCCATAGGAAGCATCATAACGGAAGCTTGCTTGAGTCGTTTATTGCAGGGTTTTTTATAAATAGGGATAGAATCCTTCTGTCAGGTGGGCAACTCCTCGGCGGTCTTTGGACGGTCAAGAACTTGCCACCCCTTGCATGCAATTATATTTGTGATGTACTTAATAAAGGCCTCAGATATTTCTGATAAACACAATGCGTGTGGTTAATTTCCACAATAGCAGGCAGCATCCAAAGCAGCTTCTGACCAAAGAGAGATGGGTTTGAATGATGTGGGATGTGAGGAGGAAGACAAGGAGCCACCATTCCAGGAGAATGGATCCAGAAGTGATGAAGATTTCCTCACGGAAGATGATGACTAAAAGAAGAATAAAAAGGTGGCCAAGAAATCCAAGTCAAAGAGGAAAGAAAAGAAAATGCCAAACCCCAGCTAAAGGGAAGGCAAGCCACCCCACAGCCTCAAAGGCACAGAAAGAGAAGATCCCATCCCACACAACAGAGGATGCAGATCCTGAAAGTCCCCCATGGTCCGATGGTTTTGAGGAGCCTGATACTGGAATACTGTCTAGTTCTGGTGTCCACATTTTAACAATGATGTTGAAAAATTGGAGAGAACACAGAGAAGCAGCCACAAAAATTATTTGGGGGGCTGGAGAAAATGTCTTACGGTGAGAGACTTATGGAGCTCAATCGGCGTAGTTTATGAAAGAGATCACAAGGTTACTTGACTACCATGTACCGTTACCCTCGTGGGAAGAAAATCATAGGTACTACATAGCTCTGTAATCTGTCAGGAAAAGGCAGGAGGGCAATCATTTCTTTCCATCACTTGATGCTTAACCTGTCCTTGACCTTGGCCAATCACTTCTTTCTTAACTTAATTACATTTTACACATAAGGGTAAAACATGATTCTCTGCTGAATAAGAGACCAACTCCTAGAAGCTTTGGGGACACTGCTGTTTTCCTCCTTCCTTCTTTCTGTTGTGCTAACAAACACTGCAGCAGTGAGACTCATTATCATCTCTTCCATGTCACAAACAAAAATAATCCCAACACTAATCTCTCTCTGACGTTCCTCCAGCTGCTAAAAATTCTTTGTGAATGTTGTTAGGGAGACCGGAAGGGAAAAGTTCATATTCCCCACTGTTGTTATTACACGGGGTAACTCCAAAGGTGGTGCACAGCCTTGATTGTTAATTCCTGAACTGTATTATGTTACTAGTACACGTATTTGGAAAATGTTCTAGGAGAAAAAAGCAACTCACTGCTGGAGTGCAAAACTGAAGGGCTCATGTACCAGCTGGTATAGCACCACTGTGCTATGTACGGTGAGTGACACTCACCAAATATCATGTGAAGCTGGTTTGCCACCTACGGTTTCCATTATTCCTCATATGATAGAGTGAATGCTTATTGAAATGGAATCCAATAGCCTGAGTCCAGGTTCAGAGGATCAGCTAGTGAGAAGAACAATCAGACTCATCTGATTAATCTTGGATTTGTACATTCATGTGCATTGGAAATGAAATATGTCTCTCTCCATGGCAGTTACAAGGTGTTCAAATGCAACTGGTTTGCATGCTTGGGTTTCACATCTGAATTCTGCTTACAAACACCGACCCAATGTTCTGCGGTTGTCTGTTGCCTTGGTAATCCACACATCTGGGCAGGCACTGATTACCCATGAATGAGACTGTTATTGTTCACGCTGCAATATTTCTGCTATGTTTAATGGCAGATAATAGCAACTTAGTCTTCTTTTTGTTCCTCGCTTTTACTGTCCATGTTGCCCACAGGTCAGTGACTGCTGCGAGGTTTTACTGCGGAAAACCTCCATGGATTTCTCTGCTTTTGAGTCATCAGTTACAGAAGCAACTGCCACTGAACAGAAACAGAGAGCCACGGTTTGATCACCAAAAGTCAACATTTGAGTAGAGTGTGATGGATTCACTGCCTGACTGGAAGTTACAGAAAGATCAGTTACAAAGGTGGAAGAGGAAATATCAGTGTATAACGTCTATATTCCTGGACTTGGGCTGTTTTCTGTGGCTGGATGCTGGTCAGTTTGAACCACCGAAGTGAAGTGATCTAAGGATCAGAGAGGTAGCTGTGATAGTCTGGAATAGCAGAGGTAACAAAGAGTCCTGTGGCACCTTAAAGACTAACTAAAGTGTATCATGCAAACTGCCTCCAACTGTTCCATTGTCTTTTGAAGGGACCCTGCATTTAAATGAGCCTCGGGAGCCAGATTTTTATCCCAGGCTTGCTGAATCGCACTGTAGTTTTGCCTCGGTAGAAAGGGCAGGACTGCACCATCGCACGTCTGACAAACTGCAGAGAGGCTCAGTCTCTGGCTAATGCCCCCGTTTACACTGTAGAAACTAGACTTCCATTGATATGTCAATACAGAGCGGAAAGAGTACCGGGTTACATAACCCCCCCAAATCAACTGCATCTCAGCAACTGCTGACTCCAACTAAATGTAGGGACTATTCTGGGCAGGGCATAGACTGTATTCGTGGCTTTTCCATGACCCATGGGCCTGCAGACTATTGTAACAACCAGCTATGTGATTACCCTTATCATACAATTGTCCCCAGCAGTTAGGCACACCCACACCTAGCTTCTTTATCATAGCTCAACCAGTCTGAGCCAGGCTTGCACCTATGTGGTTCTCAATGGGCTTCCACCCGAAAAATGGATCCGTTATTTACCCCTCTGAATGGACAAGTTGGAAGGTGTGTGGCGGTCTGCATTCATAACAACGAGTGCTGAATCAGCAATGAATTAGAACTCTTGGGCTTGCCGTGATTCTCCTTCTGTGGTATTTTAAATTTTCTTTCCCAGCAATGCAATGAATTCATCACATATAGCTGAGGACAGGTAGGAATTTTTTTACCTTTCCTCTTCTGTCCAGATTTAAACAGAAATGGATCAAACTGTGATATTAGCTCCAAGATCTCCAAATCATTTCCATTTCTTTTCAATCCTAACACTCCACCAGGTCTACGAGCACGTAAACACTTGAGAACTGTCTCATGCACCATAGAACGTGTCACTCGGAATGTTTCTCATTCCTAAATCCTTCTACAAAAGCATGTGATCTACTGGAGAGAAGTTTGCATGGAAAGCGGTATACACTTCCAGGAGATGAAGAGTAAATAAGGTAATCTCATGCAAACAATGCCATTGTGCAGACAAAATAAAAAGCAAACAGGTCTCTCTCTTCCAGGGCTTAATTTGTAATGAGATAGGTGCCAGGGCTCAAACATTTTTTTTTAACTTTCATAACTGATGCAGCAAGTCCAGGGCTGTGGGGGCTCACCCTGGCACGTCCCGGCACAAATGAAACGCTGATCTCTTCTCTGAACTCACTGATGCAGCAGTCCGGAATTTTTCTACATCCATACTCCTACACACAGCTGAACCTTTAGGAACCCCAAACTGCCTGTTGTTTTCATCACATTTCTCCACAGTGCAGGATCTGTAGAAACTTGGTGAGTGATAGATATGCATGTCTTTTCTTCTCACACACCTTTGAATGTACTAATACCCGGCTGTATTTCTACGGCTTTAATTCTGCTTGCAAATTTTCAGCATTGCCAGCTCCAAATGTACTGGGTTGCTCCCCATTGTTTTTTAAGCCACTTCACAACTCTCTTGTCAGGGCTTCTCTGGATTTTTAACAAAACACACTGAGCTTAAACTTGTGGATTTTTTTCTAATAAATCTGATTCTTTTAAACATTTTAGTTTTTGTTTCCACACAGTACCACCACCTGCGATCGGTTTACAAATCCCGGATTTGCAAATTAGCATATTAGGATCAGTTAAAATTTGTGTCTCATGAGCAGACACAGAGCAGTACACACATTAATTTATATATGCATGTTGCAATTCAAGCACATTGGCATTTGTCTGAAAACAGCCAGGTTATGTGTCAAAAACACTCAAACTATTCGTCAAGGGAAGAGGGTGTCAAATGTTGTTAAATCAAAATGTGAAATTAGGAATAATATTTCATGTATTTACAGTGATGTATGCAGGAGAGAGAGATATTTTAGGGCTCTGTAAATTAAAAAAAGGAAGATATGTAATATCATAATTAAGGGCCCCCTAAGCTTCAGAGGTTATGGGTCTGGGCCCTATAAGCCAGTCTGTTAATAATTTGCTCTTTGTTCTTGTTTAGATGGTCAGGAAGAAAGTGAGGAATACTTGTAGCACCCTAGAGACTAATCAGTTTATTTCAGCATAAGCTTTCGTGGGCTATAGCTCACTTCATCGGATGCATAGAATGGAACAGAAGTAAGATGCATTTATACACACAGAAAGAAGGGGGAAAAAAGGTGTACATTAGCATACCAATTCTGAAAATATTCCTTGAGTCTGAGACGTCAAAAGTAAGATTCAAGGTCCCCACAGAACTGTATCATGTTTGTGGGCCTGGAGGGGCAAAAGGAGAGGCCCGAGATAGGACCGACTCTTCTGCTGGGCTGAGATTATAGCTTGAAAGATTAACAATGTTCGTGGGTGGGTTAAAGGAACCACTGTTGTGGCTCCTTGTGGCATGTTGAACCTGTCAGGACACCTATCATTCATTATTGAGACCCTACAGAAAGTTCAGGAATCCTGTTGGGAAAATACAGTGCTGTTCTGTGGGAAAAAAACCTCCCCGCCACTCAGATGGTTCACAGAGAACCCGGCAAAAGTCAAATTACCTACATATTGAACTCATGGTAATAGAAAGCTTTGGGGCTGGGCTGGGGGAGTTTGGATGGCCACAGTGTGTCAAGTCAAAAGGAAGTACCGTACTTCATGAAGATGTCTCAATGATTTATGTGCAGCATAGTGTCGGCTACGAGCCGCAGAATGTACAGCTGCAGGTGTTGGATCATAATGGGAATAGGGAGCCAAATTTGAAGGATGCAGGTTTATCAAGATTTTATTATTCAAGGCATTCATCACTTTGTCTCATGTTTTCTCCTCTTGTAATAAACACTATACAACTAATTACAGAATACGTGTTCTTTAGACTCAGCGCCTTTCCAGTGAAGACTTTGTTTAAAACAATAAGAATAATTACACAGAGAAATTCGTCACTAGGGAATGACTGTTTAGGGTTACCGGAGTGGATGCTAGAAGTGAGACAGGAATCCATTGTGCAGGTACTGAGCCCACAGTGTCTGCCCTGGAGACAGGGCAGTCTAAGTGGAATGGAAGTACCATTTGGGGGCTGGAAAACTAAATCGGGTAGAAGAAGGGCATGATTTGGAAAAGAGCTCTTCTTGTTGGATGTCACAAGGAGACTTGGGCACTGCTGAGTTCTGTGAAAAGTGGCTCCATTTGGCTTGTCTAGTCACACTGCAAACGTATAATCCGGAAAATAAGAAATCTCTATTAAAAATGAGGAGAAATCCACAAACTATCATGTCAAAATCTCCATTTTTGACCAGCTCTAAGATGTACAGATACACACACACACACACACACACACACACACACACACTGACGTAGATCTCACCCTAGGTATTTAATACACAGAACCATAGAATTATAGAATATCAGGAGCAAGCCAGACTCCCTGGCCCCGGTGCAGTGCACAGAACAAACCCAGGGGAGGATCTCCGGCAGTGGTTACTCTGACTCCCTGGCCCATGGCACAATGCCTAGCACAAACAAGATGCACGCAGACTCGCTGCCCTGGGTCAGGCCAGGAGCCCTGAGCTCGGAGGCTGGCATGTGCTGGGAGCTCAGACTGGGGGGTCCTGCTGCATGTTCTCTGCTGTCCGGTCGGCTCCAGGCTGCGAGTCAGGAGGAGTCTGCTTTGCATTCGTCGCTGCAGCAGCTGGTTCTCCCGCCGCCAGACGCTAGTTCTGACTGTGCACCACTGAGCTCAGGTGTCCCTCTGCCCCCTGTCACATGGGCTGCTCCATCTTTCTTCTTTCTCTCCAAACTTCATACCTCCTTCCTGCCCTCCCCACCCCCACTGTGTTCATTGGCTGGGAGGAGTGCCAATCCAACACAAGGACGCAGGATTGGCTACTGTCCTCCTGCAAGGTTTTAAGTCAGTCAGGTTCAGTTGCCCTGTGGGCCAAGTCTGCACCCTGGATTGCAGAGTGGCGGGGTAGGGGGAGCTATAGGGGAAGGGGCTCAACCTCGTCCCACTCCAAGCACCCCGCTTCAGTGCAGCTTGAGATTAAGAACCTGAGATCTGGATTTTGGTGCCTAACCCAACTCTGGTGATTTGGGTGCATTTGATGGAGTTTGCACCCACTTCATGGAAATGTTCACTGCAAGTCCTGGGATAACGGCGACCTGACTGATCCCAATCAAACATGCCTTGAACTTACATCGGCCATCGGCGACCATTGTCTGTTGATAGATGCAGAGCCAGGCATGTATTTAAGTAACTCCATGTCATGCAAGGTTTTAGGCAGGTCAGGGGTTGGACTTTTAATTCATGAAAAAGAGTCAAACGCCGTTTTAAAGTCATTCCAGTCAAATACTGCTGAAGGACAACTGTGAAATGTTTTGACAGCTCAAAGAAATATCTGAACAAGCAGCTCTGTTTTTCCCATACGTACAAACTGGCAAATGGGATTCTCCCCTGGGCCGCAAGCGGAACCGGACAGGATGGATGCAAGAGACTGCACCATGTAAGAGGCTGTTGATGAAGCCCTGAGGCTGCTCTAACTTGTGCCAAGGGCCAAGCTTAGCCCTGGAGTTGGAGAGGAATAAAGGTTGCAAACGGCCCCCTTTGACCACATCAGTCCCCCCATCCCGAAATGCCTTTTGCCTGGCACTGAGCATTGGTAGACTGGGCTCAGGGTGACCAGATGTCCTGATTTGATAGGGACAGTCCCAATATTGGGAGCTTTCACCCCGTACCCCCGTCCCAATTTTTCACACTTGTTATCTGGTCACCCTAGCTGGGCCTGAGAAGCTCTTTGAGAGTTGATCATTTCAGCAGGGAGGTCAAGGACACAAAGGAGCACAGATAATTAATTCTGCTCTAACCCAATACAGGTCAGCACTAAGCAGGGTGATCAGATGTCCTGATTTTATAGGGACAGTCCTGATTTTGGGTTTTTTTTTCTTATATAGGCTCCAATCCCATCCCCCCCCCCCCCCCCGATTTTTCACATTTGCTGTCTGGTCACCCGAGCGCTAAGGTTCATGGGTAGTGCAGCATGTGGAAACCTATCCTGCTCTGCCGCCTCCCGCATTCCTGTCTCCAGAGTGGTCTATTTGGTACTTTCCCTAAGTAAACCCTTCACATAAGATAGGTTTGAAGTGGGCTCTCACCTTGCTGCTGATCACTAGGAAATGAAATTAAATACAGGTGGCAGCTGTGAGCCTCTGGACTGAACGCACATTCTGTACAAAAAGGGCACAAAAGTTCAGAGGACTGAATGCCCGTGGCTGTCGTGCGGTTCTCTCTAGTCACCAGGAGCAAAATTCATCCCTCTGCACAGGGCCAGTGGGAGAAATCAGGTCTGTGGTACACACATCTTGTGCTACCTTTCCGCACATAAGTGAATCACACTTAAATTGAGAAGATGCCGTGTTTTGTACCACTATCACACAGAAATGCCAAGAAACAATGACATTTGTTAAATACTATTCTTCAATATTGCAAACTTGCTAATTTGTTATTTGTGATGATTTGGAATTCTAGGTCTATAACATTTTTGGATCACTAAAAGCATTCTTGTTTACGAGATGTCTGCTGAAACCTAGCCCTTGAGTATCACCATATGATACATGACTTCATGCTCAGTAGCTGAAAACTCTATCAAATTTACTTATATTTGAATGTATGGACATGTTAAACTGAATGATGTATTGAAGGAAACTTCTTCCAAAAGAACAGTGAAGAGTTAGTTGCAGTCTTTAGGGACAAAGGCCTTATCTTTTCAGGAGCAGAGTGTATATAAAGCTAAAGAGTGATTTATAGGCAAGTAGCTGTACAGAAAAAATATATTCCATAAATGTCACAGTGAAGGAAGTCTTCTGTTTTTTTTTTCTTTTTCTCCTTGATCTGTATGCTCTGGTATGGGGGAGGTGCAGAAGACAGAGCTTATAGTACTGAGTAAAGAATACTTGATAAATTACTTTCATTCAAATCATTAGGGGGGGATGAAAAGTAGAGTTTGCCTGACATTACACACGAGTTTGAGTTTTGAGGTGAGAGCATCTTTTGTGGGAGTGTCAAGACTGATTCCCCATTCTGCCACTTTGAGTGCAGAAGGTGGGGGCCCACAAGGATTCTAAATATGAATACTGGTCACTCCATGCTTGTATTAAACTCCCAAGGTTACAGCTTCTCTCTGACCTTGGATGGGTACATGCTGCCACCCACCCAAGTGCAGAACCCCATTTAAGAGCCCAGGAAGGCACACTTGGGAATTCCTCCCTGTGGGGTACCCTCAAGCCCTCTCCCCGCCCCCTCCACACTCTCCCTGGGGGGGAAGAGCTGAGAAATAAAACAAAGGAAATCAGCTGTTTCCACCAGCTAAGTAAACAACATATGCACAAATCTCTTAGACACAAAATCCCAATCCTGTTCTTAAGAAAGGTAAACTTTATTAAAAACAAGAAGAAAGAACTTAGGCAATTGCTAGCTTTAAAAAGGGAAAATATAATAATGAAGCATCAAGAATGGTTTTCTTGAGGTCCAGCTTAAAGGTTACAAACAAAACTAAAGCATTTGGGGAGTTAGCACAGAGGAGTCCACAAGCCTTAAAGAAAGAAGAGAGATTAACCTAATCGCATCTTCCTAGACATTTCCTGATCTACTGACATCCTGGGTTCAGATAAGTAATTCCTAGATATGATTTGATGATGTTTCATCCCTGATTGAAAGATTTTTACAGCATTGCTGCTCTGTGTCTCCTCTCTCCGGAGAACAACAGAAGACAGAGAAAACTGGAGTCTTGTTTCCATTTTAAAAATTCTAGCCTTCCCATTGGCTCTTTTGGCCAGGTCCAACTCCCCTACTTTTACCTATGCAGAGCAGTCAGACGTTTTAATGCTTTACAGGTAAAGCAAGCAGAGATCAGCTCACTGGCTGGCTGGGTGTCCATAAAAGGGAGCTACCCCTCCCCCCTTCTTTTATCACAGCGGGTTTGCAGTACTCTCCCTGATCCCAGCTGCAAAAGGAGAGTATTAACAGGTGAAAATTTACTTTGTACTATAAAATCCAGTTTAGAAAAGTGACTTGGTGAGAAGTTTATCAGCAGCTAACAATTGTGACTCCCTCCCAGAGGGTCATTTAATTCTAACAACTAGTGTGTAAAGGAAACAGAGGGCTAGTCACAGGGAAGGTAAATCGTCTGTCAAATGTATGGTCATTCTTACTATTCTCATTATTGATGTATAGTGCTGCAGTGTTTGGCATGCCCCATTACTGACAAGCACCCCCATTGTGCAAGGCATTGTTCTAACACAGAGCAAGAGGATGACCGATCCCTGCCACAAAAGAGCTGATAATGTCAATGGAAGAAAGAGATGCCGAATAGGCAGAGTGTGCCCTGATGGGGCAGAAACTCAGCGAGGCCTCTCCTGAACCTCCAGTCACTGGGCTGGACACAGCTGCAATAGGAAGTCCTGATTCGTCCTGGGGAATTTTTGTGTTTCTTCTTCAGGTGCCCAGCCTTCGAGACGATGGCGTATGAGAAATAAACCCCATGTAGGATGTGAAGCTGAGGAGGGCGTTCCCTACTACGTCCCTGAGGCTCCGTCTACACGGATAGTGGGCCAATTATTTCAAAATAACATAAGAACACAAGAACAGTCGTACTGGGTCAGACCAAAGGTCCATCTAGTCCAGTATCCTGTCTGCCGACAGTGGCCAATGCCAGGTGTCCCAGAGGGAATGAACAGAACAATGAATCCTCAAGTGATCCATCCCATCACCCATTCCCAGCTTCTGGCAAACAGAGGCTAGAGACACCATCCCTGCCCATCCTGGCTAATAGCCATTGATGGACCGATCCTCCATGAACATAAGAACATAAGAACGGCCATACTGGGTCAGACCAAAGGTCCATCTAGCCCAGCATCCTGTCTACCGACAGTGGCCAATGCCAGGTGCCCCGGAGTGAGTGAACCTAACAGGTATGATCGAGCAATCTCTCTCCTGCCATCCATCACCCCCCTCTGACAGACAGAGGCTAGGGACACCATTCATTACCCATCCCGGCTAATAGCCATTTATGGACTTAGCCTCCATGAATTTATCCAGCTCTCTTTTAAACCCTGTTATAGTCCTAGCCTTCACAGCCTCCTCAGGTAAGGAGTTCCACAGGTTGACTGTGCGCTGTGTGAAGAAGAACTTCCTTTTATTTGTTTTAAACCTGCTGCACGCCAATTTCATTGAGTGGTCCCTAGTTCTTCTATTTTGGGAACAAGTAAATAACTTTTCCTTATTTACTTCCTCCACACCACTCATAATTTTATATACCTCTATCATGTCCCCCCTTAGTCTCCTCTTTTCCAAGCTAAAAAGTCCTAGCCTCTTTAATCTCTCTTCATATGGGACCCGTTCCAAACCCCTAATCATTTTAGTTGCCCTTCTCTGAACCTTTTCTAGTGCCAGTGTATCCTTTTTGAGATGAGGAGACCACATTTGTACGCAGTATTCAATGAACTTGTCTAGTTCTTTTTTGAACCTTGTTATAGTCTTGGCCTTCACAACATCCATTCAGGTGCTTTACAAGTCACGGTCTGAAAATGTGGCCAGTGAAATATACGAGGAAGGAGAGAAGTGGGAGAGACACTGTGAAGGATGATGTGGACACAAGATTTTGATCAGCCCATTACTGCGGCTGACCTTCCCCATTCTTTTCTCTTCCATTAGCTCCATTATTTGTCCCACCTCATCTGTCTGCTGAAAGTTGCCGGGTGGGGCTCTCTGCTCCTAAAGGAGTTGCCCTCTCTTGTTTTCCTCTTTCCCAGGAAGCAGGACTACCTGGCCTGACAGCCTAGACTTGGCTGGAGCAGGTGCCAATATTCACAGTCACTAGACCGTGGACCGAGTGGCTCGGATCCTGCTGGTCGGCTTCCCCAAATGCGGAGAAGTTAGGACTTGACATTGTCTGCTACCGTTCGCAGGGATGGAACTCAGACAGTCCAATCATGGGAGGGACCATTGTGGTGATCCAGTCTGACCTCCCATATCACACGGCCAGAGACTTCCGCCCCAGGATTCTAGCAGTCGAGGGAATTAGCCACTCCTGCCGCATAACTGGATGCTCTCCAGCCCACTTACAAGGAGGAATGTTTCAGACAGGAATCACATCCAGAGTTAACGACACCAAGAGGGGACTCATTTACCAAACCCTCAGTAAACTGTCCTAAGGGGTTAATTTCCCTGACAGAGAAGAGGGTGCATACTTGAGCACTTTTCAAACCCAAACATGTCACCTGTTAACGCTGTTCCACCTGAGCCTGCCTCTCTCTCTCTCTCTCTCTCAGGTTGAATCATTTCCTCAGGGCTATGTTCAAGTCAACTAATTATAGAATTGGGTGGGCACTGCTCAGTGCCTCAGGCACTGCTATTCATAGAGAGACAGGGAGAGGTGGATGGGTTATTATTCTATCAAGGAGGGCACTGGACCCTCCCTCTTAGCTCCCTGAGAAGAACTATGTGGTCAGCATACCCCATACTTTCACCACATGTTGAGAAACTGGGGCCAGGCACCTGAAACATTCTCCCTACCTCATCCTCAGTTGGTGGCCAATGACGCAGAGAGGAGAAGCACCCTGCTCACTCCCAGTGAAGGCACTGTCTGAGGAATGGGTTCATACCCTCTGTTCCTGTCATCACACACATCAAGAAGGGATGTAAAGTGTTTGAATAATAATGAACCTGAAATTGCAACAAAATTATCCCCCAAACATTCGGTTAATGCTGAAGGCAGCAGCGAAAATGCAGAGAGCCACCTATGTGTGCAGGAAGGACATTCATCTATTTTATGACTGCAATTCTTTGGAGAAGAATCAAATGTGATGATTCTGACCAGCACTTAACCTACTTTCTTTCCCTACTTTTCAGCTTGATTAGCTCACACTAGGAAGAGAGTGATGCAAAACTCTTTTCAAAAGAACCATTCTTCCTTAACGTTCAATGATTATTGTCCAAATGATGTAAACTCTCCAACATTAGCATGGTGCAGAAAAATGGGCTATGTCCAGAGAATGGGTTTAGAAATGCTACAGGTGAGGAAACTAATGCAGCTTTTGACAGGAGTGCTGGAACTAAGAGTGCTGTGGGGACGGCAGCACCCCTGGTTTGAAGGGGTTTCCATCATCTACTGGGTTTAGAGTGGCTTTCAGCAGCCCCACCATATAACTTGTTCCAACGCCACTGGCTGCTGATAATAGCTGAAAACCAAACTGGTGCTAAAGGTCGCATCTGCACAGCCCAATCCTCTTCCACCCCAGCACTCACGGAACTTCCTGTCCAGCTCCGAGGGTTGTCTCTCTTCATCACACCAAACACCAACATGACTTTGCCACGTGGATTCATTTGGGGCCTGCTCTAAGAAACAAGCTTCTTTTTTTCTGTGGTCATCAGGAGTTATTGCATCTGTACGTGTGTTCTGGGTGAACTCTGCACTGAACTCCAGGAGTGTCTTCATTCCCAGTCTCACAGACCAGTCTTGCTTTGTACATTTATTTAGATACCCAACAAAAAACGTTGTTTTGCATCTTCCCAAGTGCAATTCTTCAGAAATGGAACTGGTGCATTTTTTCCATTTCTTTGCAATCTGTGCAGTGAGCAATGCCTTCTTGGACAATGTTTGTTTCTAGGACATGCACGATACTGCAGACACAGTGGAGTTGTGCTACAGTGCAATTGTCTTCATGCATATGGCAACAAACTCTGGTCCTGGCACTTGTTGTATCCATTTATTGTGCCTTGGCATGCATTTTTAATTAGATACATTTGAGTTTATTTACTACTCATTAACACCATCCTTTGGGATGAACGTTTCATTAGCTATGATTATATCCAATGTTCTTTGCATAGTCAAGTCCAAGGTTCACAGTAATCCTGCTCTGACCTGGTTATCAAATAACTCCTCCTGTGATTAGTCCATCTGTTAGCTTTTAATTTCACATGCTTTAGCAAGTCTGTAGTATATGAATGGACAATGGTCTCATTTGGCAGCCACTGGTGGGGATGGAAAGTGTCTCCCTATTGTCTTTATTGTGTGGATCACAGTCCTCTTGACATGAAGCCCATTTAGTCCCATTCATGCACCTCCGGGAAATTTTATTTTATTTAGCATCAATAAATGGTTCCCGTCCTCATGGTTTGGGCACCCAGCCAGGTAGTTAAAATTACAAAACCAAAATGCAACAGTCAGCTCACCCCTCACCCCAAGTCACAGCTCGCACTCAGATACTAGTGCCCCCAGGCATTGGCCTGTGTCTCCTCCCACCCAGCCCTCTCCAAGGGCCACAGGAAACAAATGAGCCATGCAGCACACCCTGAAACATCAGATCTGGGCTGGTTTAGACTGGGCTGGGAGATTTTTACAGGGCCCCAGTAAGAGATTACCTTCCCCACGCTAAACTCTAGTTTAAAGATGTGGGGATCTTGCATATGAAAGACCAATTAACTCCAGCTACTTTCCCAGCCTAGGTTAAATCTTTTCCCCCAAAACCCAAACTTCTCCAGTTGGGGCTTGGAATCAGCTGCCACCATTAACGTGAGTACTCCAAAACTATGGAGTGGGGCACATTAAAACCCCGATGTAACACCCCCTCCCCCTTGCTACCTGGGAGAGATTGAGAACACAGACTCCGATCCCAAGATAGGATCCCTCCAATAGAATTAACAGATGATTCTTATACCAAAAAAGGTTTAATAAAGAAAAGAGAAAAGCATACAACTTACACAGACTTCACAGATACTCAGTTCTAGCCTTAACCCGCCTTAACCCCTCTTAACCCCTCCCTTGGGATTTCTCTCCCTGATGAGGTTAAAGACACCATAGATCGATTATAAGCTTATACAATTAACAATTTCACTTACAGCCAGGCTGACTTAGAAACTTATTAAGGGATGAGTAGAAAGGTGATTCATTATCCCAGAGCTGGGGAAAAGATGGAGACAGGCAGAGTGCCCAGGAAAAAGTTAAACTAAACTCCTTTGTCTTTAGGAATGAGAGCTTTTATGTCATCCCCTCTCCTGTTCAGGTTTTAACCCTTTACAGGCAAAACAGTAATTCTAAGGCACTTCATACTTATGACAGCCCCTTCAGGAGCACCCTGCTAACATCAGTATTTCCACTGACTCCCACCACGGCAGGGGGTGATGTGGAGAGAGACGGTTCTCAGGTAGGACTGGGGATTTCTGAGGCCTGCCAGAGACGGGATACCACCCTCTCTGCTTTCTGTGCATGTCACTTGCTTCTGGGAAAAGACCTGTAACAACCTTCCCTAGTACTCTGCCATATCCCCTTCTAGACAGTCATCCACTGGAGTGCCGGGAAGATATTGCTCTGGATCTCCCTGGCCCATCCCATGAAATGGGCTGGGTGGACAAAGGATTCACTTCTATTGTCAGTGGATCCAAACCCTTGCTGTCCCATAAAGGCATAGGAGGGATAGCTCAGTGGTTTGAACAATGGCCTGCTAAACCAAGGGTTGTGAGTTCAATCCTTGAGGGGGCCATTTAGGGATATGGGGCAAAAATGGGATTGGTCCTGCTTTGAGCAGGGGGTTGGACTAGATGATCTCCTGAGGTCCCTTCCAACTCTGAGATTCTATGATAACCTTCCCAACAGGCTTCAGGAGTGGAAGAGATGGTCAGCCAGCAAGTTCTCTCTCCTAGCCAGTGTCATGATCTGCCACTGTGTAAGAAGACAAGCCGCCTTCTTTACCATTCCCCTTTACAGACAGACAATGTCCTTCCTAGAAAAAAAACAGTTGTCAAGCACGGCAAAGCAAAACACAGAAATAGTCACATGACCAAAGACCACTTCAAATATGCTCATCATAGCATCCCATGTTTGGTACATGTCATTCCTCCTAAACACGGGGGCTGTTTGATTTACTGCGGACAAAGACAAGCAATAAATAACTATAGACAGAGCTGCTATTGGTGTTCACATTTTCCATTCTGTCTGACTCAAATAGTGTTATTGATTATTTGCATTATCGGTCGTGTCTCGCTGTTTTTAATCATGAATTAAAAGAAGAAGAGAACATGGTGTGAAATCCAGTTTGGTCAGATGGTGGCCCGCGTCTCCAGGCTAAATCCTCTTTTATAAATCAGCCCCAGTTCTCCAGTGCGCGTGTCCTGGTGGCAGGTCAAAGACAACAGGGAACTTTCAAACTTTCCTTAAGCCAGTGCTTGTGGAAGTTCCCTGTGAGACAGGCTCATTCTAATCTTATTTGTCATTTTCCTCTCGGAGAGGATGGAAGCAGTGGGGAAACAATGCAGACATTTAGAAACTTGTTCATCTAATGTAGGTAGCTGCGTCAACTTCCTTTTAAATACAAAGGGTCCCAGTGCCCAACCCAGAGTTATGTTGTCATACTGATGTTTCTGCAGGGACAGAAAGGGTCACACAAACACAGGGTTAGTGATTCCAAGAGAAAAGGTGACTAGAGATGTACCTTGGCTGTGTTCCCTATCACTCTGCCTTTGGCATATGGTCCTGAACAATAATGAAAAGGGAAGTTCAATTGTGACATTCACATTAAACAAGTACTCCTCTCTGGATTTGATAATGGTTACAAGTTTGGCTGGAGAGGGATAACCCGCCGCATATTCTCTGAAGGAAGCTAGAGAACATCATGGCTATGGAGCAAAAGTTCTTCTGTTTTTCTGAAGTCGTATATAATGCATGCTTCCTTTGGAAACCTTTTCTTGCAAAGAGTGGATTCAATTTTTTATGTCTCGGAAACAAGAACTGTTTGAAACCAATTTAAAAGTCATGTTTTTAAAAAGCCTCTTCCTCTACCTCTTCATTCACTTCTGATTTATCACCACCCTAGGTGAAATGTTACCTGTCTTGATAACACTACATCATGTGCTACAAATGACCTGTTCAATGTGTTTCATTCCAACACAGCACACCAAGTAACAAGCTGGAAAAATAAAATGGTTCTCTTGACGCTTTAGTGAGTAAGTTACTCTGGTAGGGGACGTGAGGTTGTAAGGACTGCATCATTATTCCTTGGGTAAAAAGAAAAGTCTAATGCCCCCTTACCACAGAAATAGTCCTAGTAACATTCACAATCACTTTTGTAGGGCTAGGTACTCAGTGGGTAGAATGGAAGCAATAATAAGATCTATTCTGTATGTATTCTCAGACCGTGCTCATCACCATGGTATCTGAACACCGCATTTGCTCTTTAAGCAACTTTCTCTCATTCTGTCACCAGGAGTAGCGTATGCAGTGGAGTGTCTAGTTTTGGAATAGTGTGTGTGTGTGTGTCTGTCTGTGTGTGTGTGTTAGAGGAAAAATGGTCAGAGAACTTTGTACCTTACACTTGGAGTAGAAGGGGGAGAAGTTTGCGATGGTCCTTAGTTCCTGGGGATTTCATTCCATAGTCTGGACACTGACCCCTGAGAATGCTCTGTCTCCCACACAGACCAGCTTTATCCTTATGGTGCAGAGCATCGTGGTGCTAGAGGAGCAAAGCTGTCAACGGTAGCCTTCATCCTGGAGCATTAGTTGCTCATTAAGATTCCCTGGCCCAGGCCATTGGGCACCCCTAGGCCAGGTGAAGACCTTGAACGGTATTTGATATTCTCTGGGAAGGCAGGGTAGAGAGGACAGAACAGGTTTGGTTGTTCGCAGGAGCCAGTGTTGCTGAGGGGACTTGTTGCAGCGTTCTGTACCATTTGGCGTTTCCTAAGTACTGAAGGCTTCATTCCCAGGGATGGCACATTGCTGTAGGGCAGATGGGAGGTGACAAAGCACGAATAACCGAGAATAGGTCGTCATCCGGCAGGATGCGGAGGAATCTCCAAGCCAGCGGAGTTGCCAGCACTCATGGATTCTGCTACATGAAAGCTTAGTGCCAGCAGGGACTCCAGAGGGCTCATAAGCTACAGATGGAATTGAACAATTCACTCCCTCCTGGCTGCAAACTCTTCAGAGTGCTGTCCTCTGCCACCAGCCTCCCCTCTGTCTGGTGATGGGTGTAAGATCCGTGAGCGGGCCACTGCTAGCCATCTGTTAAGAGTGGGAATACACACTTTGCACAAGATGTTCTCCAAAGCCTGAGCACAGTCAGATAGGCCGGGAGCTTGTGCCGTTAATTTTTAAAGAGTTGTCTGTTCTCTCCTGGCACCTCTAAGTGCTGCTCCCTCCATACTACATGATCGGGTTGCCTGCTAGCATCTGCTTAGAGGTTCTAAGGCCAGGCTTGACAAATCTCTGGCTGGGATGAGTTAGTTGGGGATTGGTCCTGCTTGGAACAAGGGGTTGGACTAGATACCTCCTGAGGTCCCTTACAACCTTGAGATTCTATGATTTGGTGAGTGGTGCAGTGGCTACTGGGGAGGCATTTCTTGTCACCCCAGAATATTCATGGGGTCCTGGAGTCCCCAATTCAGGAAAAGATCCCCTCTGAGCATCGCATGTAGCACATGCTGAAGACAAGTGATTTTCAGATTCAGAGCCAAAGACAGTGAAGCAGTCCAAGGTAATGTTTATACTATGGTGTTTAGTGCATAACAATTCACATTAATAGGAAACATTTTAAGATCTCCCTTCCCTGACAGGTGTTGTCCATAGAAAGGTTAGAGCTCCATTGAAAGTTTCCCCTGGGTCCGAATGTGACCAACCAAACCAGCCAGGAGCATTCTTTGCTTTCGGCAGTACTATAAATTCTGGTGAACTGAATATGGATCTGCTGTAGCAATCTAATATTTATTCAGAATCATGCACAATAAAGCATTTATGAGTCTTTTAAAATGCTAAATTGTCTCAAGACAAGGTAAACATTGCTGTTTTATAACCTGAATTATAATGAATATCTGCTTTGGAAAATAAGAGATGAAAATGGAGGTCTTTCAAGCAGAGTAATGACTCACCTCCCGCATATTGGTTTACAAGTCATTTTAATCCATCGCCAGTTTATTACTCAGCTACTGACCACACCAGAGCAGTGCTGGCTGGTAGAAGGAGACGTGTGAAGAAGCCCCTTGGTATCATAGTTGGAATTCAGGGTTGTATTTAAATGAAACTAGTGTCCAGACAGCTAAAGGTCTCAAACACCAAATCACCTTCTGGAGTAGTTCAAGGAATTTAGAGAAGGGTTTATTTAGAGGCTATTTCTCCCCTTGGTTTCTATCTTCAGCCTAAAGGAAGGGGGCGGAGACCCAGCCAGCTTGGGGTTGATGTGTTTGCTCTTCTTTCTGCTGCAGAGATACCGGCGAGGTTGGGGTGGCAACTCCTGTCCTTGTCCCATGGACCTGTGACAGGATGAGGCTCGTTAATGGCCAGGGATATTGGGATGGGGAAATTAAGATGGAGGGGGTAGAAAAATGTAATCTAGTGGTTCTCAATCCCCTAAGAAGAAGAGACAAGCCAAGGAAGTACTGATAGAACTCCAGCGAGTAGGGAAAGCCAGGTGTAGAGCGACTGAACTAGACAGAGACCATGTCACAATGTGACTAGCCGGTCCAACATGCCTCCCACCCTGGCAGAACGTAACACTGGCTAGAGGATTTTACTGCCGTTCAGTAAATGCATGAACCCTGGGCTAAGCCTGGACAATTTCATCCCAAACACAGAGCTTCTCCCAAAGTTTTCACGGGGTTGTTATGTAAAAATGGCACTAAAATAGCAGCCTCCAGTGGATCCTTTAGTGCTGTGTTTGGAAACGCTATAATAATAGTGTGTTAGAGGGGCTGGTAGTGGAAATGTAGCTAGACTACTAACTACAACATCATGAGCAATGCCTCTATAACAATGCTTTATAATTAGTTGCTTTTATTAGACATTATAGTTTTGCTCAAGTTTAATAACAATTTGAATTTAATTACATCTCCTGTTCAGTAGCTAGATTATATGCAAAAGATCCTGCAATTTACGCTAACTGGCAGGATTGCTGTAGATGTCTGCTCTTCTTCTGCCCAGGGTACTGACTCATTACTGAAATAATTCAGCAACAATTGATGTTTGGATATTGGTGTCTAAATAAGAATAATGGCTTCAGACAAGTGTCTCGTTCGTAGCTCTGAAGTGCTGCCCATAGAAACAAAGTGAACCATGATAGAAGATGCCCAATGATTGAACATTGGCAGCCATGTAAAAGGGGGATGTTTAAGAACTTACCATAAGAAAATACAAGGTCTCCGTCCTCTTGCTCTTTGGAGAATTTCTTGGCTCTGTGATGCAATGTTCTACGATGCCTCATGCAACCCTGAGAGGTGCACCATGTACACATGAGGATGGGCTGGGGGATCAGGCTGTGATAGAGGTATATAAAATTATGAGTGGTGTGGAAGAAGTAAATAAGGAAAAGTTATTTACTTGTTCCCAAAATAGAAGAACTAGGGGCCACTCAATGAAATTGGCGTGCAGCAGGTTTAAAACAAATAAAAGGAAGTTCTTCTTCACGCAGCGCACAGTCAACCTGTGGAACTCCTTACCTGAGGAGGCTGTGAAGGCTAGGACTATAACAGGGTTTAAAAGAGAGCTGGATAAATTCATGGAGGCTAAGTCCATAAATGGCTATTAGCCGGGATGGGTAATGAATGGTGTCCCTAGCCTCTGTCTGTCAGAGGGGGGTGATGGATGGCAGGAGAGAGATCGCTCGATCATACCTGTTAGGTTCACTCACTCCGGGGCACCTGGCATTGGCCACTGTCGGTAGACAGGATGCTGGGCTAGATGGACCTTTGGTCTGACCCAGTATGGCCGTTCTTATGTTCTTATGTTATGTTCTTATTGGGGGAGCTGGTTGTGTTGGTTCAAGTTGCCTTCCCGGCCCTGGAAGAAAGGTGCGTATCCCTGTGACGTTTCTAGGTCTGGCTGTCAGCTGCCTGTCTGCAGGCTCACCTGTAACCTCACCTGGAGTCATTCCGGAGGGGCGCAAGGCCACTTTTCAAAGCCAATCTTCCAGGCTGCCCACAAAGTCCAGATCTCCTAGTACAACCACACCCTCCGCCAGTGCCCTTACTTCCCTCCCCACTGGCTCCCATCCTCTGGAGCTTCTCAGCCCCTGGATGGAGGCTGGGAATCATTTATCCCCCCTCCTGCTCCACAGGGAACCTCAGTGGATCACACTTCTGCCCATAACACCTCTGCACCACCCCACGAGCTGAGCGTAACCAGAGCAACAAGCTTCCCCAGCTCAGCAAAGCCCTGGCTTCATAAAAGTCATTCCCTGCACCCCCATTTCTATCAGTAGCCCAAGGAGCTGGTTTCATTTTCCCCTCCCAACCCATTCATCCCCCCATTCCCAATAAGGTGTCTGGGTAATTCAGCTTCTCTCTTCTGATGTACATAATTTTGTATTTATCAACAATGCATTCCAGGCTATCCTGTTGCTTAGGCCCTGATTCATAAACAGTTTCAATTTCAATAAATCGGCATTTTTGACAAAACGAACTTGGCAAGCATTTCCCAGCTTGTTCTAGTTAGGTTCCTAATTGCAGTTTCTCACAGGAGGCCACAGAGGATTTGAAGAGAATCGTTCTCCATTTGTAAAACTGCAGAAAAAAACTCAAAGAAATATTTGAACTTGGAATTTCTTATGAAAAGCTGAAATATTTACCTTTAAAACTAAAAGGCTAATTCTTCTGTCTCGGGTTCTCTCTCTCAGCACTCCACCCCAATGGGGCTTTCATTGTCCTGTCTGAACAGAGTGACAGCCACCCATCTACATACAGCCAACAAGAACAGTGCATGATTTATTTCCTACATTCACGTTCTAGCAAATATTTTATAAGCTACAAAATTGGGTGATACGTGCCTCTAATTTTTCCGTCTCACAGGAAGGTGCCCTGTCCTCCACCCCAATAAGATGCTCTTTTACAGAACAACCTGTTTCCCTTCAGCTCTGAACATTAGAGCTGAAAATATGCCTGTGCTTAGTACTTCTAACACACGGGTTTAGAGGCCGCAGGCTGTTAGGGGAAGGCTGTTAAGTGAGTTAGCTGATAATTTCTACAAGGCTCCAATCCACTTCTGTCTCTTCAAACACAACCTACTTAATTGTGATGATGGGCGGTCCACACTTCGATACCTCTCTACTATCCTTGTTAGCTTTCTCAGCTAGACTCGGGTGTTTGTTCCCTCATTAGAGCTTTTAAAATATCTTCACTGACATTTCCCTGGATGCTGTTAGAATTTTACTGCATGCATCGAGCTGCAGCTTGAGAGGTTCCTGGGGTCAAAATGTATCCTTGCTCTCTTCTTTTATGTGGCCTTTTCAATTTCTCCATGATCAGTTTCCAGATCATTGGTAAATGTTGTAGCCATTTCAGTGTCTGAAATGTATTCTGGGGAGCTTTTATACTGAGTTTACAGACTGCATGCAAACAAGCAAATGTTCATGATCGGTCCCCCGTGGTGTGATGTACAATCAAAGTTAGTATTTTGTTCTCTGGGGTAAAATACAATTATCATAAGCTATTGGAGCAAACTTTGTAATATCTCAAGGTATCTCCTGTGAAAACTGTTCAGTTTCTGCATTAATAAAGCCCAACCTGTATAACAAACATATCATGGTACACTGTTAGCCAGTGAGTATCCCTGTATGAGGTGTAAAACAGCTGTTTCACCAGCACTAAATCACCAGACACACACACATACAGGGGAAAGTTTGACTATGACCCTTGGAGTTAGATCCCCAGGTCTAGCTGTGCTGGGGGACAGTGGATCTAATGTAGATCCACTGTCTACATTACTGCCTAAGGGTCAATCCAAGTTACCTCAGCTGGAGTGTTCAGCTAGGATCCAGTCTGTCAGCCAGATCATACGCTGACTCCACCACCTCGGCCTTAGACACCTTAGATTTGAGGACGAGTGAGTGACGTACGGGCTGGTTTGCTGCACATTCCTGTGTAGCTATGGCCAATGCTGGATTTGCATGTGTTTGATTTCATTCCCCTTAGATTCAGGGAAATAATTAAAGTGGGCAGGAGATGATTTTAGTCTGAGTCTGTGATTAGAGAAGCCTGCTCACCCTGGAGAGAATGAAATTTCCCATAATCTCTAGGCTGCTTCCAAACCTGAGGGTGATTTTGATGGTGTGCATGAAAAACAAATGTCTCAGGCAAGGCTTTTAAAAAATCTAAATGTGGCCACACCTTCCTGTTTCTTTAGGAATCTGCCTCTCTGTGTGTTTATTCACAGTCTTGGAGTAGAAGAGGAGCAGGAAGTGTATCCGATGTGAGTTGTAATGGACTTTTCATCAGAGATCTCAGCTCTAACAAACAAGGTTCCAGACATGCATAACAGACAAACACAGCCCTCTGCTTGCTCATGAGAATCACCTCTGACTTCTTTTTTTGGCTGTTACTTTTGAAATGTATTTTACTTGTGATACAAGCTCTGACCATGTAGCTTCCCAGGATCACCTTTTCCCTAAGAAGGACACTTCAGGAAACTGGAGAGTTTTAGTGAGAGCAAAACAAAACACTTTACCCTTAGCTTCCATCCTTTGCAATAAAATCCTGGGGATCTTTAGAACTGTCATTTACAAATCTGTCTCCTCCTGAATTCTCATCCAGCGTGGTAGCAGTCTGCTCCTCAGGGACCACCAGGGTAGGAGTGGATAGATTTTAAATTGGAAGGTGTAACTTCTAAAGAGAGACTTAGCATTTCTGAGATCATTATTTTGAGGACTAGATGGATGGATAATAAGACACTCTGCAGTATGCAGAATTCCTCAGTAAATTATCTTTCTGAAGGTGTCTCTTAATTAAAAGGGCACCCATCCTGAACCCAGCATATTTTAAACTAACGTCAGTCTTGAAGAGCTGCTGGCTTCTCCTGGAGACTTGTGAAAAAATTTCCATTTCCAAACCACTGTCTTTCTATTCCAGGAATTTTCTATATTTATTTTCTATTCTTCTTAAAGAAATATCTCATCATACACTAAGTATTACTTGGGAAATTAGGAAGACAGTAGCATGTTAGAATTGCAGAGCTGTTCATAGAATCCTAGAATATCAGAGTTAGAAAGGACCTCAGGAGGTATCTAGTCCAACCCCCTGCTCAAAGCAGGACCAACCCCAACTAAATCATCCCAGCCTGTTGCCAAGACATAGTGCTAACCGCTAATTTCATGGGTAGTGCCTGGCTTCCCACACCTGGGTCCTGTTGAGCTTTGAAATTCAAAGATACCTTAGATTCCTGTTAGTATCTGTCCTTTTATTCATTCTTTTACCCCACATATGATTAGTCCCTTATAAAACATTGGGTGGGCCCATGCACATTGGTAAAGCATTGCTATATCATATCAGACATACCAATTTTTGTAAACAGATTATATCATAGAATCATAGAACATAAGGGTTGGAAGAGACCTCAAGAGGTCAACTAGTCCAGCTCCCTGCTCAAAGCAGGACCAATCCCCAACTAAATCATCCCAGCCAGGGCTTTGTCAAGACAGGCCTTAAAAACCTCTAAGGAAGAAGATTCCACCACCTTCCTAGGGAACCCATTTCAGTGCTTCACCACCCTCCTCATGAAATAGTGTTTCCGAATATCCAACCTAGACCTCTCCCACTGCAACTTAAGACCGTTACTCCTTGATCTGTCATCTGCTACCACTGAGAACAGTCTAGCTCCATCCTCTTTGGAATCCCCTTTCAGGTACTTGAAGGCTGCTACCAAATCGCCCCTGACTCTTCTCCTCGCTCTTTTCGTCTGCAGACTAAACAATCTCGGTTCCCTCAGCCTCTCCTCATAAGTCATGTGCCCCAGCCCCCCAATCCTTTTTGTTGCCCTCCTCTGGACTCTGTCCCATTTGTCCACATCCCTTCTGTAGTGGGGAGCTCAAAAATGGACAAACTAATCTAAATGTGGCCTCACAACTGCCAAATAGAGGGGAATAACGACTTCCCTTGATCTGCTGGCAATGCTCCTACTAATGCAGCCCAAATGCCATTAGCCTTCTTGGTAACAAGGGCACACTGCTGACTCATATCCAGCTTCTCGTCCACTGTAATCCCCAGGTCCTTTTCTGCAGAACTGCTGCTTAACCACTCGGTCCCTAGTCTGTAGCAGTGTATGGGATTCTTCCATCCTAAATTCAGGACTCTGCGCTAGTCCTTGTTGAACCTCATCAGATTTCTTTTGGCCCAATCCTCCAATTGGTCTAGGCCATTTTTGACCCTATCCCTACCCTCCAGCATATCTACCTCTCCCCTCAGCATAGTGTCATCTGTGAACTTGCTGAGGGTGAAATTCATCCCTTCAGTCAGATCATTAATGAAGATGTTGAACAAAACTAGCCCCAGGACTGATCCCTGGGATACTTCACTTCATATCGGCTGCCGACTAGAATCGAGCTGTTGATCACTACCCATTTTGCCCAACAATCTTGCCAGCTATCTATCCATTTTATAATCCATTCATCCAATCCATACTTATTTAACATGCTAGCAAGAATACTGTGGGAGACCATATCAAAAGCTTTGCTAAAGTCAGTGTATCATGACCATAGCTTTCCCCATATCCACAGATCCAGTTATCTCATCATAGAAGGCAATCAGGTTGGTCAAGCATGACTTGCCCTTGGTGAATCCATGCTGCCTGTTCCTGATCATCCATCTCCTCCAAGTGCTTAAAAATGGATTCCTTGAGGACCTGCTCCATGATTTTTCCATGGAATGAGGTGAGACTGAACGGTCTGTAGTTCTCCAGATTCTCCTGCTTCCCTTTTTTAAAGATGGGCACTACATTTGCCTTTTTCCAGTCATCCAGGACCTCCCCAGATTGCCACAAGTTTTCAAAGATAGTGGCCAATGGGTCTTCAATCACATAACCCAACTCCCTCATCACCCTCATATGCATTAGATCCGGACTAGTGGACTTGTGCATGTCCAGCTTTTCTAAATAGTCCTTAACCTGTTCTTTCACCACTGAGGGCTGCTCACCTCCTCCCCATGCTATGCTGCCCAGTGCAACAGTTTGGGAGCTGACCTTGTCCATGAAGACCACGGTAAAAAAAAACAACACCATTGAGTACTTCAGCTTTTTCCACATCATCCGTCACTAGGTTCCTCCCCATTTCAGTAAAGTTCCCACACTTTGCCTGATCACCTTGTTGTTGCTAAAATACCTGTAGAAATCCTTCTTGTTACCCTTCCAATCCCTTGCTAGCTGCAACTTGAATTGTGCTCTGGCCTTCCTTCATGCCCATCCCTGCATAATCAAGCAATATTTTAATACTCCTCTGTAGTCATCTGTCCAAGTTTCCACTTCTTGTCAGCTTCCTTTTTACTCATTGGGATGGTTTGTTCCTGTGCCCTCAATAAGGATTCTTTAAAATACAGCCAGTTCTCCTGGACCCCTTTTCCCGTCATATTAGTCTCCCAGGGGATCTTGCCCATCAGTTCCCTGAGGGAGTCTGTCTGTCTGCTTTCCTGAAGTCCAGGGTCTGTATTTTTCTGCTTTCTCTTCTTCCTTTTATCAGAATCCTGAACTCGACCATCTTATGGTCACCACTGCCTAGGTTCCCATCCACTTTTGCTTCCCCTACTATTTCTTCCCTGCATGTGAGCAGTAGGTCAAGAGGAGAACGGCCCCTTGTTGATTCCTCAACACTCTCCAAAAACTTCCTGGATTGTCTGTGCACCGCTGTATTGCTCTCCCAGCAGATGTCAGGGTGATTGAAATCCCCCATGAGTACCAGGGCCTATGATCTGGAAATTTCTGTTAATTGTCTGAAGAAAGCCTCGTCCACCTTACCTCCCTAGTCTGGTGTCTATAGCATACGCCCACCATGACATCACCCTTGTTGCTCTGGCCTCTAAGCCTAACCCAAAGACTCTCAACAGGCTTTTCTCTAGTTTCATACTGGAGCTATGAGCAATCACACTGCTCCCTTAATACAGTGCAACTCCCTGACCTTTTCTCCCCCACCTGTCCTTCCTGAACAGTTTATACCCATCCATGACAGTGCTCCAGTCATGTTATCCCACCAAGTCTCTGTTATTCCAATCACATCATAGTTCTTTGACTGTGCCAGGAATTCCACTTCTCCCTGCTTGTTTCCCAGGCTTCTTGAGTTTGTGTACAGGCACCTAAGATAACTAGCCAATTGCCCTACTTTCTCATTGTATCACTTTACATAAAATTAAACAGCACTCTTCTTTAATTAGCAGTCACCATCTCTCTACATTTCTTCTGAAAAAGTAATTTTCAAATGTAATTTTCAAGCATCCCTCATTTAAAAGACTTGGGCCTTTGACCTTCACACTTAGAAATAATTCTCCTGTACCCTGAAAGCAAGTCAAGTATTTTTAGCAGAGAACACTTTACCAGTGCAAAATGATAAGGGAGACCAAATCTGGGCTCGTGATGAACATTGCTTGCTTCTGTGTGACCCTCATATGGGAAGTAGGAGGTGTGAATAATGTACCATTCATCAATAGAGCTCCCGCGGTGAGGGGCAAGACACAGACCATACAGATCTGAATAGTTTCTATTCACCTGCACCCCCAAACTCTTGGCCAACTTTCTTCAAACTTTGCAGTTACAAAAAAAATCTGGGCATTCTTCTTCAGTGATCCCATCTGCCCAATGGGCTCCTAGTAAATCACACACATAGAATCACTATGGATAGTAATTTCATGCTCTAATAAGAACATAACAATAGGGCTCTATTATCGACCACCTGATCAGGACAGTGATAGGGATGACGATATGCTAAGGGAGATTAGAGAGGCTGTCAAAATAAAGAACCCAATAATAGTGGGAGACTTCAATTATCCCAACATTGACTGGGTACATGTCACCTCAGGGCGAAATGCAGAGATGAAATTTCTTGATACTTTAAATGACTGCTTCTTGGAGCAGCTGGTACAGGAACCCACAAAGGGAGAGGCAACTCTAGATTTAGTCCTGAGTGGAGCGCAGGATCTGGTTCAAGAGGTAACTATAAAAGGACCGCTGGGAAATAGTGACCATAATATAATAACATTTAACATTCCTATGGTGGGAATAACACCTCAGAAGCCCAACACTGGGGCATTTAATTTCAAAAAGGGGAACTATGCAAGAATGAGGGGGTTAGTTAAACGGAAATTAAAAGGTAAAGTGACTAAAGTGAAATCCCTGCAAGCTGCATGGACTCTCTTCAAAGATACCATAATAAAGGCCCAACTCAAATGCATACCCCAAATTAAAAAACAACGCCAGAAAACTAAAAAAGAGCCACCGTGGCTTAACAGCCAAGTAAAAGAAGCAGTGAGAGAGAAAAAGGCATCTTGTAAAAAGTGGAAGTCTAATCCTAGTGAGGTAAATAGAAAGGAGCATAAGCACTGCCAAATAAAGTGTAAGAATGTAATAAGAAAAGCTAAAATGGAGTTTGAAGAACAGCTAGCCAAAAACTCAAAAGGTAATAACAAAATGTTTTTTAAATATGTCAGAAGCAGGAAGCCTGCTAAACAACCAGTGGGGCCCCTGGATGACAGAGATACAAAAGGAGCACTTAAAGATGACAGAGTCATTGCAGAGAAACTAAATGAATTCTTTGCTTCAGTCTTCATGGCTGAGGACGTTAGGGAGATTCCTAAACCTGAGCTGTCTTTTGTAGGTGACAAATCTGAGGTATTGTCACAAATTGAAGTATCAGTAGAGGAGGTTCTGGAACTCATTGATAAACTTAACTGTAACAAGTCACCGGGACCAGATGGCATTCACCCAAGAGTTCTGAAAGAACTCAAATGTGAAATTGCAGCACTATTAACGAGGGTTTGTAACCTATCCTTTAAATCGGCTACTGTGCCCAGTGACTGGAAGATAGCTAATGTAACGCCAATATTTAAAAAGGGCTCTAGAGGTGATCCTGGCAATTACAGACCAGTCAGTCTAACGTCCGTACTGGGAAAATTAGTTGAAACAATAGTAAAGAATAAAATTGTCAGACACATAGAAGAGCATAAATTGTTGGGCAAAAGTCAACATGGTTTCTGCAAAGGGAAATCGTGTCTTACTAATCTATTAGAGTTCTTTGAAGGGGTCAGCAAACATGTGGACAAGGGGGATCCGGTGGACATAGTGTACTTAGATTTCCAGAAAGCCTTTGACAAGGTCCCTCACCAAAGGCTCTTTCGTAAATTAAGCTGCCATGGGATAAGAGGGAAGATCTTCTCATGGATTGAAAACTGGTTAAAAGACAGGGAACAAAGGGTAGGAATAAATGGAACTTTTTCAGAATGGAGAGGGGTAACTAGTGGTGTTCCCCAAGGGTCAGTCCTGGGACCGATCCTATTCAACTTATTTATAAATGATTTGGAGGAAGAGGTCAACAGTGATGTGGCAAAGTTTGCAGATGATACTAAACTGCTCAAAGTAGTAAGGACCAAAGCAGACTGTGAAGAACTTAAAAAAGATCTCACTAAACTAAGTGATTGGGCAACAAAATGGCAAATGAAATTTAATGTGGATAAATGTAAAGTAATGCACATTGGAAAAAATAACCCCAACTATACATACAATATGATGGGGGCTAATTTAGCTACAACCAATCAGGAAAAAGACCTGGGAGTCATTGTGGATAGTTCTCTGAAGGCATCCACGCAGTGTGCAGCGGCAGTCAAAAAAGCAAACCGGATGTTAGGAATCATTAAAAAAGGGATAGAGAATAAGTCGGAGAATATCTTATTGCCCTTATACAAATCCATGGTGCGCCCACATCTTGAATACTACATACAAATGTGGTCTCCTCATCTCAAAAAGGATATAGTGGCACTAGAAAAGGTTCAGAGAAGGGCAACTAAAATGATTAGGGGTTTGGAACGGGTCCCATATGAAGAGAGATTAAAGAGGCTAGGACTTTTTAGCTTGGAAAAGAGGAGACTAAGGGGGGATATGATAGAGGTATATAAAATTATGAGTGGTGTGGAGGAAGTAAATAAGGAAAAGTTATTTACTTGTTCCCAAAATAGAAGAACTAGGGGCCACTCAATGAAATTGGCGTGCAGCAGGTTTAAAACAAATAAAAGGAAGTTCTTCTTCACACAGCGCACAGTCAATCTGTGGAACTCCTTACCTGAGGAGGCTGTGAAGGCTAGGACTATAACAGGGTTTAAAAGAGAGCTGGATAAATTCATGGAGGCTAAGTCCATAAATGGCTATTAGCCGGGATGGGTAATGAATGGTGTCCCTAGCCTCTGTCTGTCAGAGGGGGGTGATGGATGGCAGGAGAGAGATCGCTCGATCATACCTGTTAGGTTCACTCACTCCGGGGCACCTGGCATTGGCCACTGTCGGTAGACAGGATGCTGGACTAGATGGACCTTTGGTCTGACCCAGTATGGCCGTTCTTATGTTCTTATTATGTTCTTACATGTCTGACCTGGGAATAGAACCTGGGCCCCACATCTCTAAACCCACAGACCTGCCCCACTTGGGCTGAAACAGAACCTGCAACCAAGTGCGAGACAAAACCACGGGTCACATCCTGAGCTCCATATAAAGCACCCCTCTGTCTACATTAGCGCAACCCCACTGATGGCAGTGGGAGTCTGCATTGGGTGCCTGGAGCTCATTACTTGGTATCCTTATACCAGACCTCTCCCTTTATACCAGACCTCTCTCTTCCTGGCTCATTCTTGCTGCTCAGCATCGCGTCTGCCCAACGTTTATTTGTTTTTGTTTATTAATGTATTTAGGAGTGGTGCTCTTTGGTCTCGACGGTAATGCACACATCTCAGCAAACACCAGGAAGCAAATATTTGAGTTCAGATGGATGAAAAGCTATACACTGCTTACTTCCCTCTTGCTTTGAAAAAACTGGGCAGAGAAAAAATAATAAGGTTGATAGTTCTAAAACTTTTCTATTTCCATTCATCAGCTGCAGCAATTTTATCTTTCCAAGTGTTATCAAGTTCAAAGTTTACATGCGGCAGTAACATTTTAATTAGTTTATCCTCACCCCACGTTCGAACGTTCCCAAGATTGACTGCATTGCAAAGAAGATAAGATATTTATCAGCCCTAATTTTCAGGTTTTCATTCCAGACTTTCAAAGCAGAAAGTTAGAAATATTGAAGGGAAAACAAGGTAAATAAAAAACAACCATTTCCGCTTGGCTGCCTTGAATGAGAACCGAGCGCATCGTCAGAGAACCCGTCTGCTGCTGTCCAGATACTTGATGAGAGCATGGATGGTCTTGTAGTTCAGGCACTGGCTGGGCATGCAGGAGAGCTGAGCTCCACTCCTGGCTATCCCTGAGGGACCATGAGCCAGCCAGTCAGTATTTCTGCACCTCGGCTGCTCGGCTGTAAGAGGGGGAGATTGAGACTTCCTTGGTCTGTATTGACAGGTGTTTTGGGGCAGGGACTCTCTCTGCTGGTGAGCATAGTCCAACTCCCATTGACTACGGTGGCACTTGGATCAGGTCCAGTGTGTTTGTACAGCACTGTGCACAATGGTGCCCTATCTTGGCTAGACTTCCAGGCGCTAGCGTGATCTGGATAATGAAGAAGAAGAACTTGGATACTGGCAGACAGAGAATTAAAAAGAGCTCCTCAGAGCTGACGTCTTGCTGCACAATATGTCGTCCTGTAGCAAACCAGAATTTCAGTTCCTGAGTTGAGAGACCTCTGCTGCAGTTATGCAGTTCGTGCCACAGGACAGGACTCACACGTGAATGGACTGCGGTGTAGTAAGTGAAGGCAATGTAAGTAAAGGCTAAAGGCCTACTAAGGGCCCAGCCTGAGGCCTGAACTAAAGTAAATGGTCAAGTCTTTGCTAATATGAAGCAAATTGCAGCTGTGAGCAATTAAGGCTGGACCGGCTCACAGAAATTGGCAGGAAGAGGGCTGATATCGTAAGAATTTATACTCATTATAATTTCAGTATAAACATAGTAATGAGGTACATTATAAACCAAGGACACTCCTCAGATAACGGGTAACCTCATGAGCCATCCCAATGACAGGGGCAAAAGGGTAAAATGATGGATAGAGTTGTTTTGATCAAAACAACAGGTGCAAGGAGCAAAGCAGCACCTAACGAGGTAAATGGGCTGCACCTTACTACGTAGGAGGGGTTGAACCTGAATACGTCAAGAGTGATGTGTAACTTGTTCTGTATCTGTATATAAGCATGTGTCACCGGAATGTCTTTGTCCAGCTCGAGGGGGAGTGACAATGTCCCGTCACTGAGCTGTGTCCATTGCCAAGCGTCACTCTCTAGCTGTATGTCTGGTGGACTGAGAAATCCACTGGAAACAGAAAGGGTGTCAGGGTCGCAATAAACCCTGGCCGAGGTGCCTTTGTACCTTACTAAGACTCTGTGGTTATTGGGGGTTCTCGTCGGGTCTGCTGCGTCAGCTATCTGTACAGAGCTGGGGCAGCACACAGAGGGAACACACGCACGCAGCCGAGTGATATCAACAGGAGAAAGCAGAAGCACCAAACCGGTAGCCTCTGGACAGCAACACAACACTACACCACTACAACATGCGGTAGGGAGCACACTCCTGATTCACACAGGCTCTGTGTCTCCTGCACATGCGGGGGACACTCACAGCTCTTCCCCTGGGAATTGGGCAGCCTCCTCCCCTTTCTGTGCTTCGCTACCTCTGCGGACGGGGATGAGCGGCCCACTGTCCTGCCAGGGATAATCTGAGCTGGAATGTTATTGTGCATGCCGCAGTTTTGGAGGCAGACTTTGAGTTTGTAAAAGAGAGAGAACAACCAGTTATCTGCCCAGTGGGCTGGGAGACACTTTGCCTCCACAATGCATCGAAATCGATCCCTCTACCTTTGCTTGACACCTCTTATTGACTTATTTAATTCAGCTTGGAAACTAGGACAAAGAACACTCGAAACCCTGGCAGGTGTCGGTCAATTCAGGATGACCTCAAAGAGGAATAACCAATCTTTCCTTAAGACCACTGCTAATTGTTCCTGGCTCGGCGTTGGATCGTCCCCAAAGACCCCTGAGAGTGAATTCTGTAGGAACGGAGTTGCAAGGTGACTGCAGAATGGGCGGTAGTGCTTTGGGTGTAAGTCATGATGCTCACGTGAACTCCTCTACCTGTCTGCGTGCAGCCCTGATCCCATGTTCAGCACCTTCCCATCCAGTGGAGCTAACATCCAATGAGCAATGGGCAGATATTGAGATACCTGAGCCATGGTCAGACCCTCATGTCTATGCCCCGCCTGGACACAGGCAGGGCGTAGGCATGGGAAGGGCTCTACTCACGTTCAGCATCTCCCATGGATCCATTCCATGCAGGCTGGAGTAAGGCAGCAGAGGGGGGGATAGGGACCTGCTTAGCTGTAGAAGTTGTTCCATGCGGCCCCTCCACATGGCCAGGGGAGAGAAGCAGCGAGGAGTTTGAGGCTGGCTGGCGGGCTGACATCAGGTGTCTATTACACTGATCATCATGACATGCTGACTTTGCCTGGCCCTCTTTCTCCTTCCGGCCTAGTCTGCTTCTCTCATCCTGTGTGACCTCTTGCTTCCTCTCCTTCCCCTCCCACGATGTTCTGCCTCTCTGCACTGACTCCCCCATGTGTCCTCCTGGCCTGGCCTTTGCCAAGCCCTCTTCTTTCTCCAGCACTGTCTCTGAGCTGCTCTTTTCTTGTCCTTCAGTATCACTGGCTCTTCCACGCTCCACTCGTGATCTCTGATTTCTTTGCTCTCAGTCCTACTTTCCTGCCCCGTCTAGATCCTAAGCCCGGAACCCAGAGGGAGCCATTCTCCTGCTACTCAAACATGTGCTGGGTCGCCATGGGGATGCCTACAAGATCTACTGTTTCTGTACTGCCAGGGAGAGCACATGGAGAATGGATGGTGAGTAGCAATAAAACCTAAAGTAACAAAATCCTCGAAGGGGAGTTGAAAACCAGGGAAGCCCAGACGCTAGCTGCATCCCTCCCGTTTGTTCTGGTCATAGGTTGGGAAGAGGGAATGAGAGAGGTCTCCATGCTGGCTGCAAAGGGGAGAAGGAAAAGGGGAGAATGCCAGTTCCGAGCTGTAAGTGCTCCTACGGGACAGCCTGGCCACCTCACACAGACACGAGCATGGACCGTAATGGAGAGCTGTCCCCGAAAACACACGACAGAAGGGTAGATCGTAAACCTGTCTGCTCAGGGGCTGCACATCAGCCCACAGACTGCACACACAGTTCTCTCCTCCTTCTCCACAACAAACTTCCTGAGCTGCACACAAAGTGCACAAACCCCATGAGTTACTTATCCACTGGGGTTTTATCCAGTCTCCTTTGGGGGCCCTAGGGACTCATGTCCCCAGTGGTTCAAACTTGCATCTGGCCTTCCTCCCAGTGGTGGGCTGATACGGCTCCTGGCTGGAGCCAGCTGGTCTGTGGATGAGAGGAGATCACACAAGGTGGGTGTCAGGTAGGGGCAGTGCTTTCATGGGCTGCCTGGTTGTGATAGCCACAGACTGAGAGATCGAGCTGGAGTGTCACTCTCAGACGCGGTCCACAGGTTTCTTAGAGCATTTCTTAGAGCATTAAGAGTGAGGGTCCTGCTTCATGGCCACCAGGTTTCTTCTCCATCCTATAGAGGTTCTTATACCATGCCCAGGGCCAATAATCACAAGGCCAGCCGCCCTCAATGAGAGTGGGGTGGGAGGGAAAGGTATCCCCCTTTCTTTTGTGTTGGAATTTGTTTGTTTGGCAGTGGGACAGTCCTTGGGCCTGTCCCAAGGACTGCCTGGAAAATAGTGGGAAACATTCCTCCCCCGCCAGAGGGCGAGTAAACCCTGTTCAGAGTGGGGGTGCCTAATTCCAGGACCCCACCGCCAGAGAGGGGGCAGGGGGCGCTGAGCCTGCCAAGGTAGAGGGGGTGGCTTGCCACATGCCTCATTGTGAGGCAGGTTTTCCAGACCTCTAATCTTCTTCTAGCTCTTTTCTCACCTTTTTCCCATGTGTCCACATTCTTTTTAAGTGTGGACCCCAGACTTGGAACTGAATCCAATAATGGCCCCCCTTTGTCTGTATCCAGAGGAGATACACCTCCTTCCTTCTGCTCAGGTGGAAGACCCCCGCTCACACGCCCAATCGTTTCATTTGCTCTCCTCACCGTCACATCACCCCGGGACCTGTTCATAGTCCCCACCCTAGAACTGCGACCTGCATTCTTTGTCTCTTGGCGTAGATGTGACTCCCTGGGGGGGTGTCACCACCTGTCCTGCCGCTCTGGGTGCCTTCAATGCCATGGTGCGATGGCTCACAGCCTGGACACCAGCAGACAGCCCACAAGTGTGCAGGTCACACCCTGACGTCCACTATGTACTTACCAGTAACAGAGTGATCCCAACCCCCTCCCATTCTTGGTTTTTCTCCAGAACTGTCTGCCAACAGGCCAGTCTGCTGAGGTTCCCAGAACTGTGATTTCCTGGGTTCCCCTTCTCAACCTCAGCAAATGAGAGGTTTGCCACTGCCAAGTTGTGAGGCTCTCCCTGACACACCAGCTTGTCTGTCTGGACAGCAAACTCTTCAGGCCTCTGCCCGTCCACACCTTGCCTTCCGGGTAACAAACCGTGACGCCCCCCAACTCCTGAGTTCCCCAGAGACACTCCCTGCAGTGCCCACCTCCTCCTCGAACACTCACAGAAATGACTGAGTCTGTTGCTCCTTTACAGAGACAACACACTGCAGCTCATTAATTCACTGGGGTTTGACAAACGCTCTTCTTTTCGCCACTGCCCTGAAATGGGTTATAGCTAAAGCAAAACCAGCTTCTTAGACAAAGTCATAAAGTGATACCACCTGTGAGGGGAAAAGACTCCTCAGTTCCCAGAGACTTCAACCCCTTTGGCTAAAGGAACTGATTTCAAGAGCTCTGGTCCCTGGAATCCCACAAACCATGGACAACTCAAATGTCTTTTGTCTCCCTGATATCACCCCAAGGTTCATTCCCTCGGTTACAAGAGGTCTGAAGGCTTCCTGCTCTTCGTCCGTTCCTATGCATTCCCCCACCCCCTGCTGAGCTGGATGTAAATGGGGCTTTTATTGCTTTGATTTCATAACACTTAATTTACACTGGAGACAGGTGGATAGCTGCCTTCCCTCCTGTCTAGGGCAGAACCTGTTTCTCCCTGTGTTTGGTCTCAGACTTTCAAGGGTACTATCGGTGAGCATCCATATTTCCTCACAGAGTGTTAATGCATGCATTTCACTATTGCATTAGTCACCACTGTGGCACAGACTCTCATAAAAGACATACTCAATACACTTTATAGTACAGTAATATTGCAGAGAATCAGCTGATTTAATTGCTTATCACTTGAGATTCAGACGCCCCCGTCTTTATAGATCAGTAAACCTTTGCACTGATAAGTTTCCCCTCTCCTGTTGGGGTGCAGAGACGATGCTGTCTTCCCCCCTGCTCATTAGCCTTATTTAATTTATGTGCAAATGGCCCTTCCTTGTCTCTGCCTGATGACCAGGCTGGTCAGACAAGCAAATACACCTTCCCTTGTCTAAAGCAGGCTGGGCGTATGCATTGCTTGCCAAACACATTTTAAGAACATATTTCTAGAAATTATTTATAACACACATTGGTATTGTGTTCACTGAAACTTTGTGTGTCTAGACAAAGCCTGAGTATTTCCCTAAATGAAGACAACACTTATCTTATTGTTTTCATTCATAATAAAGTAGTTTGGGTGTCTGTAGTTTAATACTACATAATCTAACAGGTATCCCAGTAAGTGTACATACAGGCAAGAAGTTTAGCATCAAACCACAAACATGAGTGTTCAAGTTAATGGAAATAATATTAAATAATAGAAAAAATATGTAAATAGGCAGTGTCAGAGACAAAGCTGTACTGAGACTGTGCTAGTTTAAATTGCCTTCCCAGTAGCATGGAACATGGAGGGAGGAGCACAGGATTGGAAAAAGGTGCTGGGAAGTTAGTCTGTGTGCACATGGCTGGAATACCAGCTGGTGTTACAGAATTTCTCAGTAAAGTTCTCTTTAAAATGAGCCAGTTTAGTTTTGAAACAGAATCCTATTAGCCAGCATGGAGACATTTTAGTTTTAATGTTTTTATATAGAATTTATGTTGCATACATCATAATCTCTAAAGTTACTAACTGCTTCTCTTCATCCACCTCTCCCTTCGCTTTGGACTCACCATTTTGTGACTAACACACCCCACCCCCAGATGTCTGAATAAACCACAGATGCATAAAAAATACGTTGTGGAGATCTAGTGGAAAAGCTGCATTACATAAAGGGTCTGTTGGTTAAAGTGAATCAGAAACTAAATACAAGTCAACAATATCATATTATTGCAAAAAAAAACCCAAACATCATTCTGGGATGTATTAGCACAAATGTTGGAAGCAAGACACAAGAAGCAATTCTTCTACTTCATTCAGCACTGATACATCCTTAGCTTGAGTATTCTGGCCAGTCTTGGGCATTGCACTTCAGGAAAGATGTGAACTGACTGGAGAAAGTCCAGAGAAGAGCAGCAAAAATAGAGCACATGGTAAGTAAATTTCTTTAAGTAAATGAAAAGTTGCTATAAAGATGAGGGTGATAAATTGTTCTCCTTAATCCTGGGGATAGGACAAGAAGCAATGGGCTTAAATTGCAGCAAGGGAGATTTAGGCTGGACATTAGGAAAAAAGACCTTCCTAACTGTCAAGGTAGTTAAACACTGGATGAAATGACCATGGGAGGTAGCAGAATCTCCACCTTTGGAGGTTTTTAAGAACAGGTTAGACATACATTGCCAGAGATGATTTACATAATACCCACTGTGGGGGACTGGATTAGATAATTTAGCAAGGCCCCTTCCAATCCTACATTTCTATGATAACCCTGATATTTAAATATTAAGAATACATATGAAACTGAGACAAATGAACTGATGTATGAATTGAATGATTAAGCATTTCAAACTCAGCAGAAAAGATTGGAAAACTTTCCAGTATTATGCAAAATACAATACACAGCAATTCCCCCCATCCCCAACACCCCCGCCAAGCTTAAATCATTCAGCAGTGGTCTCCTCCTGGCTGCAGCTCTCTTTGGCTAAAGATCTCTTCTAGCAACAGTTCGAGCAGCTTTCAAAATCTTTTGATAATTTAGTACGAACATGCTGCAAATGAACGACAGCAACGCCATCCATATTCATTATGCTTTTAAATTGGAAAACATGAGTGCTTAATTGGTCAGAGAATTTCCAATCACATAATGACCTTTTAAATGTCGAAACACAGACGATGGGAAGAGGGGATAAGATCATCCGCCTGAACTTTAAAGACAGCTTGTTAAAACGGACTCCGTTCTCTGAAAGGGAGTCTCTCTGCTTTGATCAGTCAGGCTGCACCAGCAAAGTCCCTCTGGTAGACACCATGTGGGCTGGACCCTGGAGGATGCTGAGACAGGAGGAACGAAGGGCGCTCAGCGCCATGCAGAGTCAAACCCACACTCCGCAGTTGCAATTCAGGTGCCCCTCAGCCTCCACAGACCCCTGGCTCATGAGCAAGCAAAGGAGGCCTCGGTGTGTGGGAAATGGAATCGCAATTAAGTGGTGTTTTCCCCAGCCGGCCTGTCCTCTCTGTGATTCCTCAGCACGCGTCCAGGGTCTCAGGCCTGAGTAAAAAGATTCTCTTGTGTTCTATTAATAATGAAGCCATTTCCAGTGTTGACGAACTAGCACCATCCCAGAGGCAGGAGTCTGTGTGTGTGAAGTGGATTTTCTGGGCTCTTCTCTTTCATCCACAGAGAGGGGAGCGCAGGCTGCCCTGGTCGAGAAAAGCTTCCGAGCCTGGTCGGGGCCCTACGTGAAGGAGGACATTTTTTCTCTGCTTTGTTTGCTCGCAGGGAAGGACTTACTGCTCACCGCCGGCTAGCCAAGCGGTACAGTATTTCGGTGGCTACATCCTGGTTGCGCTGCTGTGCAAGACAGAGCCTGGGGAGAGCCTGGAAAACCAGCCCCTCTGCTCCAGCTGACAGATGAGAACCTCCCAAGGCACAGAAGAGATGGGCCAGCCAGCCAGCTGGTCAGGCACCACTGGTCTGTAATAAGGTCGGTCAAGTTGCTCTGGGTTTACACGGGTGCAAATGAAATCAGACTCTGCCTCGTGTCTCCCGGGAGGGGTGGTCTCTGCACGCCCCAGTGACTGTGTATTCGACAATCAGCAGCAAGCACTCGCCAGCATCACCTTCCTCCTGCTCAGGGGGACGACAGCGTGTTCTCCCCGCAATGCTGCGCTGCCACCAGCCCCAGGCAGCCATGCAGCTGTGCGCTCCTTGCTGGGGTGCCCTGCACGTTCCTCTTCGCCTCCTGCTGTTGTTACCCTCCTATGACTGCAGCAAGCTGTATCCACACCCTGGTGTCATAAGCACACAAGAGCTGCTAGACTGCAGCAGCCCAATGGTCCATCTAGCCCAGAAGCCTCTCTTGGGCCATGACCAGTATGAGAGCTTCGGTGGAGTCTTTCTCCCCCGTCTTCCCCTGCTGGCTTCTGGCCAGCTGAGATTTCAGGGGTTTTGAGCACCTGGCCTCCAGTGAGTAAGTGTGAGAAAAAACTAGAGCTGGTCAGATCTCCAGCCATTCTCCTGGGCTACATTTCTAATAGGAGACCAGCAACTAATCATGAAAAGTGTGTATGGGGAGGAGAAATAGTCAGTTCTGGTGAAACCACATTGACCGATGGAAATGTTTTTCAGATGAAAAATTTCAATGAGCCGCGTAAAAGCCTATCTACCCAGTGATAAATGGGAGAACTGGGCTCTAATTATTGTCCTGCCAATGCACTGCGGGGTGAACTTAGGCAGGTCCCTTCCCCTCCTTGTGCCTCAGTTTTCCCATCTGTAAAATGGGGATAATGACCCAGACCTTTTTAAAATGCTTTGAGATCTATGAAAATCACTCTCTAAGAGTGAGGAATTATGACACCGTGTCCATCCCCATGGTATCTGTCCCTCTCCTACAATGACAAGGAGACAGGTTTTGAAGTGCCAGCAGAAACGTGTTCTAGAAGAGGCGTAATTTCAGGATGTCCAATTTGTGCTCACAGAATGGGAGACTGATGTGAGATTGGCTGAAAATGTTGGTCCTCAGGGGTTCCTCTCTGGGAAGATGCACAATGAAGTTTGTTTCTTCTGTTTCTCATTTGGTTTCCTTCCCAAGCCCCACAGACTGGTTTAATACATTGTTGTTCTGGTTACGAGGGCTTTAGTGTTAGGTGTGGTGGAAGAGAAGATGCTGTAAATTGGGGTGGGTGGCAGGGTTCGGTGTCAGGAGCTGACTCAGTACCTGTCACTCAGACCCCTACCAACTGGGGCATAAATAGAGGATAGTAACAAGCTGATGGGCTAACTAGAGGGGGAAGCAACCCCAGCAGCTGGGAGGAGATAAATCGAGAGGGAGGAAGAGCCGGAAGGACGGCAGAGCGGCTGCTGCTAGTACTACTCCGTTCCCCTAAGAAGCAAGGGGAGAGCTGGCCGGGACTTGTCAATAGCACCACAGGCAGCAGCCTGCTAGAGGAGTAGCACAAAGAACGGGGGTGGCGAAGACGGCCTAGAGTGAATGATCTGTACCTGCAGTGAGAGTGACTCCGAGAGGAGCATGTGGGGGCTTCGCTGGGAGCAGTGTCTCTCATCTGTGCGGGAAGCTAGACAGGCCCCTTGTGAGGGCCGGTGGGCCAGGAACTGGAAGAAACCTGGAAACGGACTGTGGCGCTGCAACTGTCCTAGCAAGCAGAGCAGCAGGTGTCGCCAGCAGAGCCCCAGACGACTCTGCAAGGAGCCAACGGTGGTGCAGGGTCTGGTGAGTCCCGCGGCCGGGGACAGCAGTGGGGCCCGGGGAACTGGACTGTCTAAACGGCTCAGCCAAGGCTTTTCGTTGAACTTTGGAGAGGGTGGCTCCAGATTGGGATGAGGCTTTATGAGCTCTGAGAGGGGCTCCCCATCTGACGGGTGAAAGGAGCCTTTGCATCCCGACGTGAAGAACACACCCAGGACTGTGGTGCTGCCAAGGCGGCTGTCGCAGAGAGGATGACTCTGCAGCAGAGAGGGGCTGCCAGAAATGTAGGTGACGTGGTTGGAGGGAGTGAGGCCCAGAGCAAGCGCACAGTGGCTGTCAGCCTGGGCTGCTTGTGACCCGGGAGCCAGGGGACAGGGGAAGTGATGGATGTGGTGATGCTAGAATAGCTCTTGCAAGGCGGAGAACGTAGGGATGCGCCAGTACCAACCCTCAACATTGGACAGGGCCATGCAGCTGGACTTTAATCGCTTACTTAGCAGCCTAAATTTGGCCACCAGAACCTCAGTGATACCTACCTGCAACCACCAGCTCCTCCCCAGTATTGCACCTACGTCTACTTTGATGTCCATAATCTTGTCACTTGGCTGGCAATTCACCAGGCCCTTCTCCTGCTCATCACAAACCCAATTATCTTTATTTCTAATAATCCAATTCCCCATTGGTATTTCCTGTCTTTAATAACTGGGGTTCCCTCCCCAAGAGGGGTAGCCTCATACCATGGCGTCATCTGGAGGGAGGGTCCCACGTATGAGATCGCGTCCTTCTGCTCCAGCTTTTTACTTCTCTTTGAGGGAGTTTGCACAATAACGTACAAGCATTTATAGTGAAATGTCAATGAAATAGAAAACAGGTGAGTAGTGGGCCACAATATACATTTTACCAGCGCTTCCATGGCTAACTCATTGAAGAAAAACAGCTTCTTCCATTAGTATCAATTTCAATTAAAAAAGATTGAGTTAACACTCATGCATGATGGACTGGCTCATTTAATGGCTATATACAAAAATATCCCATTCTATGACCTCTCCCAATGACCAGTGGTAAGATTGTTTCTCTTTGGTTACATAGATCTATAGCATTTAATTCTGTCTGCAGGCAGAAAACAAGCGTAAATATCCCCAACTCCAAAAGACTCACATTAAAGTTGCAAAAGTAGCATCAGCATGACCTTCTCATCAGTTTTTCCCTAATCTGGTTTTGCAGAGATCGGTAGATATGTGCAGATTATTCCTGCAAGCATAATATGAGAAGGAAGTGGGGAGATATGAGATCAGGGGTGTGTGTGTTAAGAAATGCAGAGGTCACTCCCTGACTCCTAAACCCTGCCTCTGGTCATTATGAATAATGAATCTCTGCAGCACCAGAAAATCCTTTGAATTAACAGATTTATGCATGTATTCCAAAGCCAAAAGGGACCATTGTGGTCATTTATTCCGACCTCCCATGTAACGCAAGCTATAGAACTTCCCCAAAATACCTTCTACAGCAGATCTTTCAGAAAAACATCCAGTCTTGATTAAAAATTGTCAGTGATGGAGAATCCGCCACAAGCCCTGGTGACTTGTTCTAATGATTAGTTATCCTCACTGTTAAAAACTTATTTTCAGCCTGAATTTTTCTAGCTTCAACTTCCAGTCAATGGGCAATGTTATAACTTTCTCTTTTAGAATAAAGAGCCAATTATCAACTATTGGTTCCCTAGATATGTACTTATAGACTGTAACCAAATCACCCCTTAACCTTCTCTTTGTTAACTTAAATACATTGAGCTCATTGAGTCTATCACTATAAGAAATATTTTCTAATCCTCGAACCATTCTTGTGGCTCTTCTCTGAGCCCTCTCCAATGTATCAACCTCTTTGTTGAATTGTGGGCATCAGAATATGACACTGTATTAGAGCAGTGGTCATACGAGCACCAGATCCAGAGATAAAATAACTTCTCCACTTCTACTCCATATCCCCTGGGTATGCATCTGTGACGGTGCTGTTCCTGGTGAGATCCAACTGTGAGGGCCAAGTCAGGACAAATTGCTTCCAAACGGCAACTAAGGCCCAAAGCTGGGGGGTTTTCACTCTAATGTGAACCAAACCAGCTGAACAGAAAATACTTTGGTTTTGCCCCACTGGCTAGCCACAAGTCACATAAGCAATTCTCTTAGACACTCCAGGTTCCCAGTATCACCACCACCAGCCACCTGGCCTGGGGACCAATGGTTATGAAAACCAATACCCCAAATAAAGAAAACGGTTCTCCCCAGTTCCAAAGAATCAGGCCCCAGACCCAGGTCAATATACAACTCAGATCTTACCCACAAATCACGCTGTTGCCAATCCTTTAGAATCTAAAATCTAAAGGTTTATTGTACAAGGAAAAAGGTATAGGTGAGGGTTAGGAATGGTTAAAAGAAATCAATTACATGTAGTAATGGCACATCTCTTGGTTCAGGCTTGCAGTTTTAAAATAAACTGCAGGTTCAAATAAAAGTCTCTGCAATGCATCCCCTCCAGGGATGGGTCATCAATCCGTTGGCCAGAGCTTCCATGTATAGCCAGATCCCATCCAGAGGTAGGTGCTAGCTAAAGGCTGGAGATTGAAGACAAAATGGAGGAAGTTTCTCCCAGGTTTTTTTATAGACTTCCTCTTGTGGCCGAAGACCCCCCTCCTCCTTCTTATGCAGAGTCTAATTGCAAAATGGAGGTTCATAGCCACATGGTCCAATTACCAGACTCTACAAGATTCAGTTTCTGACCAGGCAGGTCACATTCCTGAAGAAGCTCGGGTGTGGACAAAGTTCATTGTGTAATTGATGTCTCTTAATGGCCCATCAGGCAGCTCAAGCAAAGCTGACGCCCAGTATTCTGGAATGTCGTCCCCACCCCCCCACCCCCACCCCCCCCCCCAGCAGAGCACAATATTTGGAAAGAGAGACCGTCCAGAGCCAATATTCATAACTTCAACTACAACATCGATAACCACATACCAATGGCATATTCCTAATCAGCAATCCATAACCTGGCCCTAGACACCTTATATGACCCCCTGTACATAAGATTTGGTGCCACTATAGGACCTTGGTTGCACCAATGATCTATAGGATCCCAAATTATTTCAGTAACGTGACAACATCCCAGGATCACATGAACTCTTCTGGCCACAGAATCACACTGGAAGCTCATGTTTCAGATTATCCACCATGACTCCCAACCTGTTTTGAATGTCACTGCTTCCCGGGATAATGTCCTCCATCCTATAAATAGTGCCTGGGATCTTTGTTCCTAGGTGTAGCCATTTACATTTAGCCAGACTGAAGTGCACATTGCTTGTTTGCACACAGTTTAGCAAATAATCAATCTCGCTCTGTTTCAGTGACCTATTCTCATTATTTACCATTCCCAATTTTTGTGTCATCTCTACATTTTATCAGTGATGATTTTGCTTTCTTCCAGCTCATTGCTAAAAATAGTAAATAATGCAAGTCCAAGAACCCATCCCTGTGGGATCTTATAGAAACACACCCACGCAGTGACGATTCCCCATCTGCAGTTACATTGATGACTACATTCTAAGGCCTCCCACGGGGAGCACATTAAAGCAACCCAGTCTCCAAGAACATAGTCTTGGGGAACTGTGGCGAGGGGTGAATCCCGAAGAAAAAGCAGAACTCTTGTTAGGATGTGCACATGGTCTGAAGGTTCAAGAATAGCAGCCATGTTAGTCTGTATCCGTAAAGAAAGCAAGGAATACTTGTAGCACCTTAGAGACTAACTAGTTTATTTCAGCATAAGTTTTTGAAAGCTTATGCTGAAATAAACTAGTTAGTCTCTAAGGTGCAACAAGTATTCTTCACTTTCTTTATGGTCTGAAGGGTTCTTGTTCACCGTAGAAATCAGACTTCCAAGAATACCTGGAGATCCGGAAAGAACAACGTAGCCATAATGGCAAGGCAGTTTTCCTAATTACTGCACCTCTGTCATATTCATCACATTGAAATGGGCTATTGAGCTCTGGGGAAGTGAGTGGATTATGCTCTGGAAGACATTCAGCAGCTTCCCAGAAAGAAAAGGAAAATGTTGATCGGATCAATGGGCACAATTCAAAGCCCACTGATGTCAACGGGAAATTGCCACTGATGTCAACGGGAGATTGCCACTGATGTCAACGGGAGATTGCCACTGATGTCACTGGGCTTTAGATCAGGATCAATAGCAAACTTGTCCCCTAACCCTCTAGTGATTTTCAAGTGATTTCCATTGATTTGTGTATTATAGTTGTCTCTTTTGTCCTTGGAATAATCTAGTCCAACCTCCTGCTTAACACAGGCCAGAGAATTTCCCAAAACGAATTCCTAGAACAGATCTTTTAGAATAAGCATTCAATCTTGATTTTAAAATGCCAAGTGATGGAGAATCCACCACAAACTTTGGTAAAGTGTTCCAATGATTAATGACTCTCACACTTAAAAATTACTCCTTATTTCTAATCTGAATTTGTCTAACTGTAATTTATAACCATTGGATCATGCTATAGATTTCTCTGCTAGAGTGAAAATCTATCAAAAATGTTCCCCATGTAGGTACTTGGTAACCGTGATCAAATAACCCTTTAGCCTTCTCCACCTAACTAATACAGAACTGGCCTGCTGGCATGTACAACTAAAAAATTTGCAGAGGAATTTAAGGGCAAGGGGAAAGCCCACAGCTGTGGACATCACTAAGGGATGATTTTATTGTAGTGATGAGGACTGGAAAGATGTTGGTAATGTACAGGTAGGGGCCAATGAGAAACACTCACACAAAAGTTTCATTTAAATATAAATCATGAAGGCAAGCAACGGAATATTGACAAAATTTACAACTGTTTCTCTTTAGAAATGCTAGAAGTCTAAATGCTGAGATGAACTAGAGTGTGTCCTTAAATTATTGATATAATAGGATCATGGACACTTTGGGAGATGAGGATAATTAATGGGACACACTAATACCAGGGTACAAAATATATAGGAACCACAGAGTAGTTTGTGCTGGTAGGGGAGTGGCAGTGTATGTGAAAGAAAGCAGAGTAAAGTCAAGTAAAAAAATTTAAATGAATCACAGTGTACTAGAGAAATGCTGTGTATAGAAATTCAGATTGAACAATAAGTGAAGCAGTAGGAATATACTATTGGGCACCTGAAGAGGATGGTGACAGTAACTGTGAAATGTTCTGGGAGGTTAGGGAAGCTCAAGGCAAGAAATGCAATAATAATAATGGGGATTTCAACCATCCTCATATTAACTGGAGATTCAGAGATGAAAATTTCTAGGCACCCCAAATGACTGCTTCTTGGAGCAGCTTGTCCTGAAACCCACAAGGGAAGAGGCAATTCTTGATTTAGTCCTAAGTGGTTCACAGGATCTGGTCCAAGAGGTTACTACAGCTGAACCACTTGGGTAATACCAACCACAAAGAATTAAATATAATATCTTTCCATAGAGGAAAAATGCCAAAGAAACTCACCACAGTAGTACGTAACTTCAAAAGGGGGAACTACACATAAATGAGGAAGCTAGTCAAACAGAAATTAAACATGGAATTTCAGAAGGGTGAAATGTCTGCAAACTGCATGAAGACTATTTAAGAACATCATAATAGATGTCAAAGTAAATGTATACCCCCACATAAATAAACTAAAGAAAATAAAAGAACAAAAAAAATGCCACCATGGCTTAACAACAGATTAAAAGAGGTGGATAGAGACAAAAAGATGTCGTTTGCAAAGTGGAAGTCAAATCCTGGTGAGGAAAATAGAAAGGAGCATAAACCCCGGAAAGTCAAATGTAAAAATATAATCAGATAGGCCAAGAAAGCATTTTTGTATTTAGCTAGTTCATCTTCAAATTTTAAAAGCAGCATTTCTAAATACATCAGAGGTAGGAAGCTGCCAAACAGTCACTGGGGTCACTGGACGGTCGAGGTGTTAAAGGAGCATCCAGGGAAGACAAGGCTATTGCTGAGAAGCGAAATGAATTATTTCCATCAGCATTCACCACAGAGGATATGAGGGAGGTTCCCACATTCTTTTTAGGTGACAAATCTGAGGAAATGTCTGAGACTGAGGTGTCATTAGAGGAGGCTTTGGAACAAACAATAAATTAAAGAGTAATGAGGCCCACCAGGACCAGATGAGATTCACCCAAGAGTTCTGAAGGAATTGGAATATGAAATTGCAGAAGTACTAACTGTGGAATGTAACCGATCACTTCAATCAGCCTCTGCACCAGATGACGGGAGGGCATAGGCCTTGCTAGAGCCCTAGACATAACTAAGGGCTTGTCTGCACCGTCACTTTAGAGTGTTGCAACTTTCTTGTTCAGGGGTGTGAAACACCCTTGAGTTCTGTGATTTTCAGCACTGTAAAGTGCCAGTGTAGAAAGTGCCCCTCATGGCGGTCTCGCCCAGTGCTCTGCCACAACCACACAAGACACGTTAAGGTGCTGCCGTGGCAGCATTTTAACATCACCAGTGAAGACGTGCCCTAAAAGTATGAACCAGAGTTGGCCTGGCCTTGGCAGAATAGTAAGACACTAGCTATCAGCTAACCAAGTAAATACATTACTGACTGGAGAACATGGGGCAAACCACACAGATCTCTCAGGTAATTACCTAGACACATTTCTAAGAACACAACAACCCCTCCTAAGATGAGGAGGGAATGACAAGGAAAATGAAGGAGGGTGTTTTGTTTGAACTAGCAGGTAGTAGGGCCAGGATAATAGCAAAAAGCATGTGAAATATAATAGGTAACTTGTTTGTGTCAATGTATAAAAGGAGAGTGGCAGGGGGGGCATCTTTGTGCGAGTCGAGGGGACAGCCTCCTGGTGTGCTGATTGAACGGTTCCTTGTCACAGGCATACATGCTAACGGTTTTGTTTGTTTTTACATTTCTCTTTTTTTCAATAACCCAAATGTATATACAGATGAGCTTCGGTTTCTTTAAGATGTAATAGGGACCGAGTCTTTTATAACACAAGTGGTGCTTTTCTTCTGTTTTTCCCAGTTCTTTAGCACAAATATACCCATTTTAGCTTCTTTGCCAGTTTCTACATAGACATTCATTTTCACTTAACATGCATTACTATTTTTTGTTCATAATAAATACAGTGCTCGTCTGCTAAAATAGATGCTCTCAATCTTCTGTGAGAAGGTGTCTTGCCCTCTACGCCTCCCCCGAGAACTCTGAGTTAGTAACGGAATTATTGCCCAAGCTTTTTAGAATTAATTTGTTTTTGATAGCAAATAAACTTTGGTTACATCTGTGAAAGCGGAAACCTTAATAGCCAGTATTTTTTTTAGCATAACCCAAAAGAAAATAGCTTAATATTAAACCAAAAATAAATTGCATGGTATGCAAACTCTTTGACATTTTTGCTATAACATTCTTATAACTATATTTTAATATTTAAGGTTATAAACAGGTTGTGTTTTTTTTAATCCTAAACTGAAACTGACATTTTGTTTATATTAGCTTTGCATTAATGTTGAAGGTGTTTCCCTTTGTTTTGTTTTTTCATGGAATAAAAAGCCTTTGATTATTATATTTCTTTTTTAAAAAAAACACCTTTTTGTTGCTTTACTTACTGAAACAGAAATGTGCATATATTTATAACTGAGGCCTTTTGGGCTTTTCAAAAACATTGGTAATTTAATGGTTATAGCCAATCATAATATTAAAATACTGTGGTACCACTTATATTTTGAAAAATGAGTCTGAAATTAGGTTTTGTTCCAACAAAATAAAAACAAAACAGTCACCTGACACAATATACAACAACACAGGACAACATACATAACAAACTTAAAATTAAAAACTAATGGTTCCAGACTAGTATTTATAACTATACAAGATAATGCCTTTAGTGCTTAAAGTTAAGGCAAAGCATTTTAAAAACAAACAGGTAAACAAAAGTTAAACATGTAAATAAGTGAGTTATTAACTTTTCATTGAAAACTTTTAATAAGAATTAGTGAAAATCCTCTTATGTGCCCACTTTGTTGTATTAATTTAGTTAAGTTAATGCAGTTTCCATTACTTTGTTACCTTTAGTTTTAAGAATACTACTATATAGAAATAAGGAAAAGCCATGTTTCATATATTAGTTAGTTGCTAGGATTAGAAGCAGAGTTAACATCTCTGTTGCTTGGCAACCGTATCTTCAAGAAATGGAATAGTCTCTTCAGCTGTTCCATTCCTGAAGGGTTAAAATAATTAATTTACTGCACATATTTAAATAAAGTTTTTACCTGGAGCTTTTTGTTTGATTTTTTTTCCAGTGGCCTCTCCTTTCCATGGTGGGGTTTCTGTCCTAGCTATAACTTTTACACAGAGATGGCAGAAGGATGGGGGAGGGAGCAAACTAGGAGACAGGGCAGACAAGAGCCAAGAGAAATTAATTATTCTGAGGTTCGTTTAAAGTACAGGCAGGAACACTTAACTGCTATGTAAAAATACTTGAAAAAGAAGGTTTGATGAGCTCTGAGAGGGGAGTGGGAATCCCAGATTAGAGCAAGGGATCTGAAAACCCAGACTTCTGGGGTTTTTTAACCTAGGCTCTGGGCAATGTTCCCTCTAATTTTTGACAGGCCGTGTGCGCACAACATTTCTTCTGTGCAAATTTTTTATAGGCTGTGTGTGCAAAAACTTTCTTCTGTGCAAATTTTTGACAGGCCGTGTGTGTAAAAAATTGCTTCTGTGTAAATTTTTGTGCACCCAGTGTTTCACCGTGTGCACGGGGTTTAGGATCTGTGTGCACGTGCACAGATTAGGGGGAACAGTGGTTCTGGGAGGACAGTGGTGGGTGCTACCTGCTCGTGGGTATGGGTGGCAGTATCAGAGCCTGTGCCTCACCAGACAGCCAGGGTTTAAAGAATACTGGGGGCGCGAAGAGGCTGACTTGTGGTTGTATGATGGTTTACACCCATTCCTGGAAGTGCTGCTTTTCAGAGCTAGGCTTCCAATGACATCCCGCTGGCTCGCTCCTGGAAGCGGCTATTCAGTGGGAGGGTCACTGTGGCCTATCGGGAAGTGAGTAATTTGGCATTCCGTCTTCTACTGACGTTACAAATGCATAAGCAGATCTACAAATACGAGCACACTTGTTGTTTTGACAAAGATCAACTGTGGTGACTTTATTCCAAACAATGAATTAGGCCGGAGAGCAGGAACCACGAATCAGTCCCCCTGTCACAGTCTCGTCAGCAATAATGTGTGGCGTGATTATTTTTTTTCTTCTAATGTGCCAAAGCAATGCGGAGAGTCAAACATCACATGACTTTTTGGCTAGATCCATCCAACTGAATACATCAGAAGAGTTCAGATTGCAATATTGAGACTGGGAGCCATTCAACTACAGACCAGTTCACGCGTGCTGAAGAGCTCCGGAAACCATCAAGGAAATGGATTGCTCCTATTTACATATCTACTGCTGTGAGATTCACAAGCAGTAGTCTCAGAAGAGACGATATTTAAGAATTAGTCATAATGGCTCATATGCTTCTCTCCTGCATGATGACATGTGGAGGGGAACAAGCCAATGGGAAAACTTTCTGTTTCCTTCGGCTGCAGAATCTGGGCACATTCTCCAGTCTGTCTGGGGCAAGGTGGGAACGGCGAGCTCTGCTGTGTCCTGACTTGACAGCACTCGCACACCAAACCGTATGGAGCAGATGCTAGTGTCACTGGGGGAAATGGAATATGACTGCAAAGCCATTCCCCTTCTTGGACCGGGGGGCTGGAGGCAGATGGAGGAAGTGCTGGCTGCTGTGGACAGCAGCTTTGATTGCTCGACCCTGTTCAAGTAACATTGTCTAATCACTCAGTAGACACTCTCCAGAACATCCTGGGAAGAGCCACATACATGTGGAAATTCTGCTGCCATTCCAGGGTGCCCTGGTGGTAATTCAGCAAAGTCCCGGGGCTGCTTTTTAGGAGCCACCTACTGGAAATTGCTCACACGCACTATGTAGCGAGGGTCATTGGAGTAGCTGGCCCATGTGGCTCCTTCCTTCAGAAGAGCAGTTCTGTTGTATGGACAGCTGTGAATGGCCCATTGAGTTGGGATAAAGGTGCACTCGTTCTTTCTTTTCCAGAGTGAGATGGTTAGTTAGATGCCCCAGACAGTGACTCCTCTGAGTAAATACCAAAGTGTTCTTCCCCATGTAGGGACACCTGTGTTTCTTTCAGTCCCATTGATCATGACTTGAATGGAGCTCTGTGCAGGTGCGGGGGTCAGCTTGAAGGATCAGGACTAGCCAACTTATTAGTGAAGAGTATGGTCATTAAAGAGCAACAACTGTGCAAGGTTCAACCCCACTGGAAGGAGGATCAGGCCGATATGGTGTCTCTATTAGACTATTGACTAATCTCAGTAATCTTTAATGTTCGGTATTAAGATGGATTCCTCATCATTCACAGAGCTTTCACTAACTAATGCAGTGAAATATATTCATTTGGAATGAAGACCTATCCCCCCAAAGCTAACTAATCAATACCGTGGGGTCTGCACTGATCCCAGGATGATCAGCGTACATATGAGATTGTATTCCTACTGCAGAGAAATAATTTCTCCTCTGCTGTACAATACTAATGCATACAACATATCTACTTGATCTGCAGTATAACAGTCCCCCACAATACCATTTAATAGGCTCCCTGTCTGTGGGGGATAGTTCTATTGAGCTATCTCTGTAGTTGTGTGGAAATGCTTTGATGGCAGGGCCCTTAATCTTTGCCTTTTTCATAATATTCCTGAAATAAAAGAGGTAATTTATTATCTCTCTGAGCAAAGTGACGAAGATTCAATCTTATTTCTAAAAGGTTTTCAAAGGGGGACTCTTTTGTATTCATTCCTTTATAGTTTTACATTTGTAAAATATTTTAATAACCAACCTAGTCTTAGCTTTATCCATTATCCAAAAACTGGCCGAGCCTTGTATTTTTCTGAGATTGTAAATGTTGTACTCTGACTCATTCATTTTGCTGAAAGCCTATTTTCCTTTGCCCAACTACTTTGGAAGCAGTTATATCAATTGCCTTTTTTTCTTTAACAATTTATTATTATTACAGCTCTTTTCTGTGGCTTTCAAATGTCTCTAGTTAATGACGCAGACTATTAGAAAGCCACTTTGCACAAGTAGCTGAGAACATCTGGCTTTATTAGCAATGATGCAATAATTTATATAACTTTGAGTTAAGGAAAAGCTTTATGTACTGTGGTACATGGGAGAACGTTAGAGTGAACGGGTGGCTTTCACTTTGGGTGCTGTTGCCAGCTCCACCTGAGGAGGAGGGGGTAAAATCTTGTAGATTCCCCCCTCCCCCCCACACACATGCACTATTTGAATAGTAGTGAAAGCCATTTCTTTAAAAAAACAACTGTCTTTCTACTTCTGAGCTCCCTGGTCGACCCCACGGATGGGCTGAATCCAGTACAACATCTGTAAGGGCAAAGCAAAGTCTGGTGGGTGGCACAAAATCTGTAAGCGTGGGGTTCTCCGATTCAGAGCACGCTGGCTCTCATGCTCCAGAATGAAAGGAGTGAGTGTGAGAGAGAGAAGCGCAGCCATTGCTGGGACTCACAGACACTAAGACTGCGTCTGATCCCAAGAATGTTATCTGTTTGGCATTACAGGGACGTACCCCCAACCCAGCCAGTGAGACATGAAGCAGGCATGAGAGCAGGCAGCAGTGGGAAGGGGATATTTGGGGCCATTGCTGTGACAGGTTGGGATCACAGGAACCCCCTTTGGAGCTGCCAACTTATGTGCCAAGGCTACTCCTGCCCCTGTTTTCCTCTCCCGGCAGCTTCGGATGCCAGAACCCCGCCTGGTTTGAGCCAGACCCGCTAGCCTGCTCCAAACACAGACCCACGTCTGAGCCACGGCCCCTAATAGCTGTGGGCTTGCGTGGAAACAGGTTAGGAAGTGTTCCTGCCTTTAGCACTCCAATGCTCAACTCCCAATGGGGTCCAAACCCTAAATAAATCTATTTACCCCGTATAAATCTTATACAGGGCACACTTGTAGATTGTTCACCCTCTATAACAAAGATAGAGAGAGATGCACAGCTGTTCCCCCTCCCCAGGTACCAACACGTACTCCAGGTGAATTAATAAGTAAAAAGTGATTTTAATATAGACAGGAAGTAGGATTTAAGTGGTTCCAAGTGATAACAGACAGAACAAAGTGAATTACCAAGTAAAATAAAACAAAACATGCAATTCTAAGCCTAATAAGTAATAACACTGAATACAGATAAAATCTCCCCCTCAGAGATGTTTCAGTAAGTTTCTATCATACACTGGATGCCTTCCTCATCTGGGCACCATCCTTTCCCCGGGTACAGCCCTTGTTCCAGCTCAGGTGGTGGCTAGAGGATTTCTCATGATGGCAGCCCCCTTTGTTCTGTTCCATCCCCTTATATATCTTTTGCATAAGGCGGGAATCCTTTGTCCCTCTCTGGGTTCCCACCCTTCCTTCTAACTGGAAAAAGCACCAGGTTAAAGATGGATTCCAGTTCAGGTGACATGATCCCATGTCACTGTAAGACTTCATTACCCACTTGCCAGCACACAAATATACAGGAAGACTTACAGGTAAACAGACCACCTACAGTCAATTGTCCTGGTTAATGGGAGCCATAGCGATTTCAGAGCACCATTAATGGCCCGCACTTTGCATAATTACAATAGGCCCTCAGGGTTAGATTTTATATTTCTAGTTTCAGATACTACAATGATACATTCATACAAATAAGATAAACATATTCAGTAGATTATAAGCTTTGTAATGATACCTTACAAAAGACCATTTGCAAGAAGCATACCCCAGTTACGTTGTATCCACACTCATTAGTATATTTTATACAATTATGTAGAGTGCAAAGTCACAATTGCCATCTTGTCTCCAGCTGTTCACAAGATCAAGAGAATTTTTTTGTTTCAACTGACACAATCATTAAAGCTCATCATTACATTTAGTGTAATTATGGAAACTGAGATCTGACATGCTGTGGATGGGAACTGCTTTCAAATAACCCTCCTTTTTTTTTTTTTCTTTCTTTTTTTTAAAGTTCTGGAACTTGAGCAACAAAATTTAAACAAAAAACGTATAATTGATCATCTCTTGAAGTCAGATTTTGCCAACAGTTGTAAATTCGGACTCATTCTAATGAAGACAGTGTAGTAGAAAGAGCCTGAGACATGCAGCCTTGTATAAAAGTTCTAATGTAAGGCCTAAGATCCAAATGCAGCCAAGCCCTGCTAATATAAAGCAGAGTTGGCAAGAGTCAGGCCCTGCCCTGTTACAAATAAGAGGCCTGCTTGTGGGTATGGCTAGACTACAGATCATAGCACGTTTCTGAATAGCGCTTCCCAATTTAGCGCAATAGGTTTTGCGCTAGAGCCTGGACACATTTGTAGCGCTTCTGGCGGCAGTCACAGTACCGGGATAGGGCAGGTATCCCAGCATTCAGCTGGGTGCAACGAGCTTTGCAAAGGGGGGGGCTAAGGGGGAACTGGGAACATGTTCACAGGGAGACGAGATCTGGCTGTCAGTGAGTTTTCATTAGCGAAAACTGACAGGCTGTCTATTTCAGACACACCGCTCCGTCCACAAGCATTTTCAGTGTTTATTTGCTGTGAATTGTTATAGAGAAACTGAAGAGGGACTTCCGCATTTTCCTTCCGTTTACAAAACAACACTTAACACCTCATTTCCCTTAAATGGCTTGTTGATTGCCTTACATGGCTCGGAGGTGTGCCAGAGATCCCTTATCGCGTAAGGAGTGATTACACTGTCCCTAGCACGCTACAGGCAATACGCTAAAAGCCTTCTGACTCTGGAAAAGGAGGTTTAATAGTAGCGCTTTAAACAGTGAGTAAATGTGCAAAATCTCACTTTGAAGTGTGTACGGTATGATAATTATAGCGCTACTGGAGGGTTTTAGCGCTGCAAAGCGCCAGTCTAACCATACCCTGTCTGAGTCATGAACTTGCCAAGAACAAGGCAAGTGTCACAGAAACGCCACCCCTCCTAGGCACTAAGTATTCATGCAAACACATTCCAAAAAGATTATGCCAGAGCATCCTGGTACCAGTTTATGTTGTGAACATGCTCCCCAAAGATGATAGAGGGACATGCTATTGCCTCCTAAAGATAAGGTCAGGACGACAGGGTGAAGGAGAGAGATGTTTTGATCCAGTCAAGATGTAGAAGGTAAAGGGTAGTAACTAACCCCGTCAGAAGGGCAATATGTAACTTGTCTGTATCAGTGTATAAAAGGGGGGTTTCAGAGGGGGTGTCTTTGGCCAGCCAAGGAGGGAGTGGAAAGTCCCACCACTCACTGAGTCAGTCCATTGTAACAGGTACACCTGTCTTAGTGATCCTGTAGAGTCTACGGGATACTAGGGCCGTGCTTCGTTGACAATAAACCTGGCCGGGCACCTTCGCTAATGAAACGGGTCTGTGGACTTTTGGTCAGTTTGACTGGAGCCTGCTGTGTGGGCTATTGGGCTGGAACCAGTGCAGCACACAGAGAGAACACACACCCAGCCAACAACTAGCTACAAACACTTCATGCTTTATGGCCTGCTTACACAGTAACTCATTTGATTGATATTTCTCTAAGAAAGAGTTAAGGGCCCATGAAAATGCCAACGAGATTCATCTTTGACTTTAAAATGTTTTAGCTAGTTTCACATGTAAATATGTGACCTAAAACAAAAAGCTTGAGGTCAAACATTGCTCTGTGTGTGTAATTAGATGTGCCACCAGAAAAAAACTGTAATTAATACGTCAATTCCTTGTGATTTTTTGCCTAGACGAGAAGACTCTGTTAACAAACAGCCCGCTGTTCCCCGTGAAAGTGTCCCAGAATCGAAAATAACCAGTGAGGCTATGTACAAGAACAGAGCTTATCCTGAATTTCCCCAAATTTCCCTAGTTTCCACAGAGCTGCTTGCTAAGCCACTGTAAGTGCATATTGGCACAGGGAGGGCCCCAGGATGGGCAATGAGGGACAGCTCTCTGAGTGTTAGGTTACACTTACAGGATTAATACGCTTTTGGTTATAGCGGTACCCATAGACCGCAATAGCTATAGCGCTATAAGATGCGATGGGGTGGCCACATTTGCTGCAACTGCCATGGCACAGGGAGTGGTGCATTATGGGCAGATATCCCGGCATTCAGCTGGGTGCAACGTGCTTTCCAAAGGAGGGAGTGAGGGGGAACGGGGAACATGTACGGAGGGAGAGCACTCCATGGTGTCAGTGATTTTTATCTACAGAAAAGTATCAGGCTCTGAATTTCACTCACACAGCTCCATTGGTGAGCATTTTCACTGCTTTAATTGCTGAGTTAAGAGCGGAGTTCTGTAAAGAAACTTCCACATTCCTAATTCCCTTTGCAAAACAACACAAAGACGTCAATTGCCTTAAATGGCTTTTTAATTGCCTTAAATGGCTCGGAGGCGTGCCAGAGATCCCTTATAGCACAATGACTGATTACACTGGCCATAACACGCTACAGGGAATACGCAAAAGCTTTTATTCCTTTTGAAAAGGTGGTTTACAAATAGCGCAATAAGATCAGACTTTTAGCGCAAAATGTGCCTTGCCAGTGTGTTCGAGGGCAGCTTTATAGCACTCCTGGAGGCTTTATAACGCTTTAAAGTGCCAGTCTAACCAAGCCCTGAGAGGGTGCTAGGAGACCCAAAGGGATGTGTCCAGATTTCTAGCTGCAGCCCGTGGTTCTAAGGTTAGGCCCCACACACGCATAACCTCTCCCCTTGGGGGGAAACTCCATTTTCCTAGTGCACTTTCTGCTGCTGTGGATTTGGGTGTTTTCTTTTGCACAGGAGATTGTGAAAGCCAGTCAATCTGTATGATAGCTGCAAAAAGCAAATATTTCCCTAACAGTGATGGCAATTCAGATATTTCCAGTCCCTCCCCTCCCCCCGAACTCCCCCTCCCCAGCAGGGAATCTGTTCAAGTCCCAGCTCATTCCCTCTTCCCACAGGGACATTGAGTCTCCTATGGCCAGGGTGTCTTCCCTCTCTTGCCCATACTGTACATAATCTACCGCAGATTTCAGCAGATTCCCCATGCTCCACCATACAGGACCAGATTCCAAGTGAATCACGTCACAACACCATCTGGCCCATCTGCCAGAAGGGGCAGCGGGGCCAAATTTCAGTGAATGGAATTGTCAAATGTCAGTGATGTTGTGACAACCCAGTTGGAATGACACTCCACCCTGCTCCAGCAGAAGGCATATAGGTCAGGACCACTGCTTAAAAGTCAACTGTTGGGAATCCACCTTGATTGCATTGACCTCGTTAGCCCTACAAAAGTAATTTTATCTCCCTTGTTATTCACCCCTTCTTGTCAACTGTTGAGAACAGGCCACTTCTACCTTAAATTAATTGTCTTTGTTAGCACTGACTCCCACTCCCCCCACTAGGTAAGGCAACTCCCATCTTTTCACGTGCTGTGATATATAGGCTACTTATAGTATTTTTCACTCCATGCATCTGATGAAGTGGGTTCTCGCCCACAAAAGCTTATGCCCAGATAAACTGGTTAGTCTCTAAGGTGCCACAAGGACTCCTCGCTGTTTTTGCTGATACAGACTAACACGGCTACCCCTCTGCAACCTGCTTAAAAGTGTTCGCTTTGACACAAGGGCTAAGCCAACTAAATGCAGACAAAAATATACTATATCCTCTGAATTATTAAAGTTTCTGTTCCAACTTTAAAATTTGAATTCAGAAGAAAAGTTTCAAAAATTCAAAATTGAGAAAATGACTGTCAAAATCATGGTCCTTCTGCATAATGATGTGCTTCGAGCAGGAAGAACTATAAATGATAAAACAACATTAGAAGGTACCACCTACATGTTAGAGCAAATCTCTGAAGATAATTAATATATAGGGCCAATATGAGTCATGATTACATCTTCCAAATATATTGCCGGTGCTACAAAGAATGAAAGGCCTATATTTTAAAAAAAGTAACCAGGTGCTCTGAATTCTCTTAGAAGTATAATTCTGACATTTACTTTGAAAATACCACAAGTAATGAGAGGTCATATGGTCAGCACGCAGCTTTCATCAGTGATAACTATACAAAAAGGCAGGCTGTTTTGAGCAGTGTAACCGTTGCTCTTATTTTAACTGAGACTACTTCCAAACCAAAAGGACAGGTAAAAATGTTTAAAAACTTTGCTCCTTTTAAAACGACCTGCTCTCGAAGTCTCAAGAACATGTGACTGATAGCTGGAAACGGTAGTTTGCAAATAGACTTGTGTGTTGAGTTCTCCTGTAGAGCACTGGGTTGCTTGCACTTGAGATGAAAATCTGACCAGAAACAAAGTTCATCCTGAGCAGTAGTAGTTTCCGTTCATTCAAGCTACACTATCCACGTGCCTTAATCATACAACTCATGTCGGAAGGTTTAATTTACCCATCAGGACCGGGGCGACATTGTGCCAAACTTTCTTTGTAAATAAAAATCACTGGGGAAATTTGCTTACAAAGAGATGAAACGTCTGTCCAGGAAAAGGCATTAGGACATTAACCTAGGATGCAGGGATTATAATTTCTGCAGCAGTTTGTCGTTACTGGAGAAAAGATCAGATAAGGAACTGAGAGGGAGCGGCAGAGATGCCGGCAGGTCATACTTAGACTTGGCAGAAATTGATTTTTATTTTTAAATAGTTTTGATAGAAAATATCAATATGTATTTTAAGCACTTTTTACTGTTTGTATTGATTTAAATTTTCATAGTTGCACCTAATTATGGGTTTTAAGCATTTTATTTTGATTTTTCAGTTGTTAGAAATCATGGGGAGGGTCAGATAATACCGGTAATTATTTAATAACCGTAAATATTGAGATTCAAACAGTTAAAACTTTGTAACCATTAAAACACACCATAAGTCAAAATATACAAAGTAAATATCCTTAAATCAAACTCTACATCTCTCTAGAAGCATCTTTCTTACTTTGCCTTCCTACAAATTTCAGTTGTTGTAGCTGGAACTATTGTAACCAGTTGGAGTGTTCGTGGGGTAATAGATGTTTCCAACATTTACCAACAAAACGTAAACCTTCCAAGCCTGGGCAAAATAGCAGAGGAAGTGCTGAATGCTTTCCGAGCATGTTCACTGGCGGTCTCTGGCTGCTATTATGATGATGTTTCTTACAGTTCTTATATTATTACATTTGTGAGTTTCAGGCTGAAGGCAGGGTCAGCAAGCAGTTCCTAATGGGGAACATTTTCTACTGCCTCCAGAGAGAAAAATCTTTCTAAACACTAAATGCTGAGTTCTCCTTAGAGTGCTGACTTTCCCTTTTAATGCAAGAGCGAGACAATGGAGAAGATTCTCATTTTCTCTGAAAATAAGTAAATGGTTTGTCAGAAAAGTGAAATTAATTGCTTATGAACTAGAGATTGGAAGTAGCCAGTTATCCAGGCATGCCCTATGCCACTGCGTGGTGCATGAAGGCAATTCCGTACTACAGAAATAGCTATGCTAGTGCAGTGGTCCCCAACCCCCGGTCCGCAGACCGGTACCGGTCCGTGGAGCATTTGTTACCGGGCCGCGGCCGCGTTCCCCTCCGGGCCGCCTTCCCTTCCGCATCCGGCGGCTTCCCACTCCGCATCGGCCACCTTCCCTTCCGGTCCGTCATCACTTCCGCATTTGGCGGCTTTCCCGTCGTTTCCGGCGACTTTTCGGCGGACATACAAGAGCCCGCCGCGCCGAAATAAAAAAATGGAAGGTGAGCAACCGAATTCTGCGGGTTTTCGGCGGACATACAACGGTCCGCCGCACAGAGTGAAAAATTAAAATCACCCCCCGAGCCGCAAGCATTGACTCGCCCGCGTTGACCGGTCCGCGGCGATCAAAAGGTTGGGGTCCACTGTGCTAGTGCATGGTTCTCTGCCAAGGCTAAGACTGCTGATGGCAAACACAATTCAAACCCAATGCTAGGTGACCATCTTTTAGCCTAGATTTTGACACTAAAGGTGAAATAACCCATTTCAGTCCCAAGTGGGTCGCAGCAGAGAGGTTGCATGTTACAATAACTGCCTGAGAGGAGTGCCCTGAGTTGAAAATCAGACTTGAAAACAACTGAGCCCATTTCTTTGAAATTAAGAACAATGAGATGTCTTCGGAGTACATAGTGTTCAGTTTCTGTAGTGATTTTATTTTTAAGAAAACACTGAGAAAGGATAACCCAGCTTTTAACCTGGTGGGTCCATTGTTTCTGAAATAGCTGTGAGGAAGTAGTTTGGAGTTTGTTTTGTTTTAATTGCAGCAGACAATGGTTACATGGCAAATCTACTGGCTCTTACAAGCTCAGTTGGTCCGAACTTCTTGTGCAAAGTGCCTGGAGGGATCTTCCTCTAAAGCCAGTGGATCTGAACCCACGAGGAACATGTCAGTGCAAAGGAGTTGCAGAAGTTTCTCTTCTCCCTGGTGACAGGGTAGGGAGCATGGCCCCTTGGGGCTGTGAGTAGCTGATTTAACTTAGAGGAATACTGAGGCTATTGTCGATGATTCAGGGGCCTGGCCCTGCCCAGAGAGTCCCCAAAACTGAGGGAGTGCAGGCCTGTGCTGTGTGCGGATCAACTAGATCCTAGATATGGGCCAATATAACTGATAAAGAAGAAGTGAGAATTTATTATTTGCTAATGCAGTTTATTACCAAGCAAAATCAATAGCAAAGGGATGCATTCCCTTGTGTGAATGGGTAAGACGCTTGCTGTGACAGAGCTAATTAGGCTCTTGGGAGAATTTATGCACAGATAATAAGAAGCAGAGCTAAATGTTGTCTTAATTCACCCTCAAGCGCACAAAAAAATGTTGTTCATTCAAGTTGCACTAATTAAGCCAACATTCATTAACCCTTCCTTCCTAGATAGAGACCCCAGCAGCAGAGAAGAATTAAGCCATATCTTTTCCACTGAGTAATTCCGCTTTTCATGAACCTTCAAACACTGATCCAAAATGTGGTATTTGACTACTAGTGGCCCTAATCCCCACGGACAGTAACAGTTCTTCTACCCTCTGTACCGTCAGTTGTCAGATTGATCTCTGTCGGTTGCTCCATGTCACTATCATTCAAAGCCCATGTCTGGAGTAGAAGCTGGGACTGTGATTTTTGGATAGCTGTGGCTGTATGGAGCTTTTGTTATGTGCTGGGCATCTTCTCGCCGTCTACACTGAATCCCAGAAAAGACGCAGCACCCGGCACCACTGGTTAGTGTGTTAGCTCTGTGCTGAACACAGAGGAGCTAACTGCTCCGGAAAACATAAGGATTCCCCCACCCAGAGTCTCTGGAACCTTCACCCAGTGTTAGAGCTTCGCCCCTCTCAAAGGGATAGATTTGGATTTTTATTCCCCAGTTGTCCTGTCTCCCCCCCCCACACACACACACACAGCTGATATGGGAAGTGCCATAACTCTGGTTGGAAGTCAGCTTTCAAGAGGTCTCTAGCTCTGTTGTTGAGACTCGTGTTTTGGAGAGTTTAGATAAGCTTGGGGCAGCACGTGAATGTCTGGATGTTTACCCAGACTGCACCTGAGCTCCGAACCTCGTGCGGCTCCCCCATCAGGAATGCCCCGGTATCGGCTCAGATGGGAAGTGCTGCAGTAAACTGAGAGCTGGCGGGGAGGCAGAGGGATACGTTCCTGCAGTGCAGGCTTGGGGATCAGCTGGAATCAGCAAGGCCTTTTGTCTGGTACAGCTCCTCAGTGCTGCCTTTATCATGAGCTGGGACAGCTACGCTCCCAGGCCGTGAGCCTCGTTAACATGTGTGACCAATAAAGCGCTGGCTGTTAAATGAAAGGTGAATTAAAGGGATACACACTGCTTAGGTGCGGGGAAGGCACCTATTGTTCTTGTGCTTTGAAACCAGGGATGAACTGCGTGATTAAAATGTAACGACTCTGCTAACTGCAAAGTCCTTTTTCACTCAGTATGGCTGTGCGGAAAGTGGCTGGCTTTGACTCTGTTCCTTGCGCAGCGTGTTACAACGGTTAGGGAAGGAAGGGATACCTGCTCAAGCTTTGAAATGCCCCCAAGTTTATCAGCACGACCAAGTTCCCTGTGATTTAAATTCTTGTGCAGGTATTGTAGTTTTGAGAAAGCCTGGTGAAGATCTTGTAGGTGTTGGTCTCTGTCTGAGGGGTTGGAGCAAATCCGATTGTACCTCAGTGCTTGGCTGTAGACAATGGGTCATGTGGTATGTCCGGGATGGAAGCTGGTGGCATGAAGGTAGGCATAGCTGTCGGTAGGTTTTCGGTATAGGGTGGTGTTGATGTGGCCGTCATTAATTTGCACCGTGGTGTCTAGGAAGTGGACTTCCTGTGTAGACTGGTCCAGACTGAGGTGGATGGTGGGGTGGAAGCTGTTGAAATCATGGTGGAATTCTTCCAGAGTTTCTACACCTACGAGATCTTCACCAGGCTTTCTCAAAACTACAATACCCGCACAAGGAAATAAGGACACAGATCAACAGAGCCAGACACGTACCCAGAAGCCTGCTGCTGCAAGACAAGCCCAAGAAAGAAAACAATAGAACACCACTGGCCATCACCTACAGTCCTCAGTTAAAACCTCTCCGACGCATCATCAGTGATCTACAACCCATCCTGGACAATAATCCCTCACTTTCACAGGCCTTGGGAGGAAGGCCAGTCATGGCACACAGACAACCTGCCAACCTTAAGCAGATTCTCACTAGCAACAGCACACCGCGCCATAATAACTCCAACTCAGGAACCAATCCATGCAACAAACCTCGATGCCAACTCTGCCCACATATCTACACCAGCAACACCATCACAGGACCTAACCAGATCAACCACACCATCACTGGTTCATTCACCTGCACATCTACCAATGTCATATATGCCATTATATGTCACCAATGTCCCTCTGCTATGTACATCGGCCAAACTGGACAGTCCCTACGAAAAAGGATAAATGGACACAAATCAGATATCAGGAATGGCAATACACAAAAACCTGTAGGACAGCGGTTCTCAACCTGTGGGTCGTGACCGCTTTGGGGGTCGCCGAGCGCTTCCCGAGGGGTCACGAGGGGTTTCCGAATTCGGCGGATTTTCGGCAGACATACCCACTCTCCCGATTCTCCGCCGAAGCGCTTGCGAAAGCAGAAGCAATCACTTCGGCAGAGAGTCGGGAGCGATCGGAATGCCTATTGAAAAGCCGCGGAATGCGGAAATAATCAATTCAGCGGCTTTTCGGCGGACACACAAGGGTCGTGCCGAGAAGCCGCTAGTGAAAAAAGGGTCACGGTTCTCAAAAGGTTGAGAACCGCTGCTGTAGGAGAACACTTCAATCTGCCTGGACACACAATTACAGATTTAAAAGTCACCATACTGCAGCAAAAAAACTTCAAGACCAGACTGCAAAGAGAGACTGCAGACCTGCAGTTCATTTGCAAGTTTAATACAATCAGTCTAGGATTGAACAAGGATCTTGAATGGCTTGCTAATTACAAAAACAGCTTCTCATCTCTCCGAGTTCACACTTGCAATTCAGCTGCTAGAAGAATACCCCACCCTCCCTGATTTGAGTTAACAAGCTGGTTCAGGCTGATTGGACTAACCTTGTTACCTCCTACCTGGTTCTTGCCTACTTATCTATACCTGCCCCTGGACACTTCCACTGCTTGAATCCGACGAAGTGGGTATTAGCCCACGAAAGCTTATGCTTCAATACTTTATAGTTAGTATTTAAGGTGCCACAGGATTCTTTGTTACCTCTGCTATTCCAGACTAACACGGCTACCTCTCTGATTCTTGATACCTATGAGAGCAACTCTTCAGGAACCCAGGCAAACCCATACATGGTGGGTCAGTTCTGGCTGTTGTTTCTTTCCCCTGGCCAGAATGACATGCTGCCTTTCCCACCCTCGGTTAGTCCTGCCAGTCCAATAGGGAGCCAATGGGCTCACTTCTTCACCATTGCCTTCTTCCCATTGTATTCTTGGGAATCCTTACAAAGAAATAAGAACAAAAATGGCTGGCTTGTTTTTAAACCCAGGACGTGTTTCCTGGCATCAGGCTGGAAATCAGCTGCCTTGTCCAGTTGGCAAGCCAGAGAGCTGGTCACCCGCATCCTTTGCCCCGGCAGCTCACGCCCTCCAGCTGCTGCCATTGGGTTCAGTGCAATGTTACCATGTCTTCATCCTGGAAATCAAAGTGTTAGGAGAAGAAAACTGTGGCTCTCAAGTGACTGAGTCTTTAGTTCTGTGAATACTGCAAGGGACTCACCCCTGATGTGTGGGCTTCCCTCCATCTAAGCATAACGCCCGGGGGCTGATCCCTGATGTGTGGGCTGCAGCCATCCTGAACAGCACAGTTGGTGATGCTGGGCCCCTGGGATTTGTACACAAACATGTGCTGTGTAGGAGAGTCTCCCTCCCCCACGACAGCATGGCCTAGCTTTACTGAGCTGGCAACTGGAAGAAAGACTGAGAAATAAAGCCCGATGTAGATAACACCACAGCCTTGACACAAGGGAAGGACGGTATAAAGGAGCTAATAACAGCTATGTGGAATTCAATCCAAACCCACTGGCAGGGTGTTTAAAATGTTTTAAACCTTTTAAAAGAGCCTTCTGGGTTCCAGGGACTCCCGTAAAGGCAGGACTCGGAGCTCTGTCCTGGGGAGTCAATGACATTCCTGCACATTGTGGTTTATTGGGAACACACAAAACTTTCTAACACCAGAGAAGATGCCACATGCCCCAGGCACAGAGAACAGGAGTAGCTTGAGTCATTCTGCATGGCCATGTGTTGACTATCTCCTGGAAGAGGTGCCCATCGCTCTCAGAGACATCTGGAACAAGAGGGCAGTGCTGAGGTCCCTGTTTTCCCAGAAAGGTTCTGGGTTCTGCTGCTGGTTGTATTTTTCCCTGTCTTCATGGGGTTTAATAAAGATATTTTGAAATGGTTCTTCACTGTTTTGGGGCTCATAGTCATCTCAGACTCTGGTATCCATTTCCAGGAGGTGAAGAGCCCCACCATATACCCACTTAGATCCCCTCAACACCGTGGCTCAGACTCAAAGCACTTACACTGCACTGAAGGCTTTGTGAGATCTCTGTGGCCATGGGTGAAATTCACCCTTAAGAGTAAAAGGGAATGAAACTGTACTGGTGAAAAATCCAAAAGGCAGCAGGGTTTTTTTGGCACAAAGATCTTTTCTGGAAATACGGTGGTGCTTTCTGCCAGGAATGGCTGCAGGTCTTTTCAAGTTGTCAGGAATCACATTTTATAATGTTTTTTTAAAATATATTTAATAATAAACATCCGCTTGGATGTTAGTGACCAGTTTAACAGGTAAAAACTATCTACTTCATCTCACACTTTAAAACATGATTAACCTTCTCTTCAAATTGATATTTGAACTCTGTAGTATAGAGTCTCTGAGTCTCTAGAAGTGTTCCAGGAGGAATGAATATATAATGAAAGAGGATGGATAGAGACAGGTGTGTACGTGGGCACAAACAGACATGCACCAGAATAGTACAATGCAATAGTAGCAGGAATCTAATGACAAATATTTAACCAGAGGAGTTCCACATCATTTCTGTCTGCTGGCCATGAGAACTCTCAGTGGGAATTTGTTCTCCCAAGCAAACCTTCTATAGAAGCCATCTGTTTTTCAAGAGGCGGCTTACAGTAGTGTCAAGCAATGAGAATGTCTATCTATTATCTTGATATTTATTGCAACTTATCTGCAATCTTCAATTTACATCAGCCACCAGGCTGCTGTCCATGTCGACTCTGTTAAAACTGGTCGATAGGACGATTTGCACTCTTCACATTGTTTATGAAAGATTTCCCATATTTCACTTTGCTGTTTTGTTGCTTGTATAGTAGGGTCACATGGATCAGACATTTCTCATTAGAAAGCTCATCTCAAGAACCTTAAAGAGAAGTGGATGGGCCAGGCCTGTGGGTTGATATTCAAAAACAAAAAATAATCAGAAATTGTGTGACTGGGTGAGCCTTTCCTTGGAATGGTATCAAGAGGTGATGTAATGAGGAGGCAGAAGAAACCCTTTGTCACTCACAACAGGACATTTTATGTCTTCTATAAAACCCAGGAACTATGCTGCACCAGAGATCTTTTCTGCTTCTGTAGAAAAAGTTGTGTAGTAGATGGGTGCTCTCACATTTAGTAATGTAGGTGCCTTGCTGAGAGAACTGATATAAACTCTAACCACAGGTCCAATAACATTATTTTGGAGATGTAGAAAAGACGATGGGCCAGGCAAACATAGTGGAAAAGCCAAGAGGCAACTTTCATGTGCATATTCCCTGATTCTGGCGGGTGTTGGCATACAGCCTTTAACATCCTACTAGTGTCGTTTCCATATGGATTTTTATATTCTACTATATTCAGTTAAATCGTTTGTTGCTGAAACATTTTCTGACATGTTCCACATTACAAAAAGTGCATTCACATTAATGGCAACAGTAATCCAGCTATGTGATATCCCCTTAATATGAATATGACTATTATATTCAGTATAAGGCTTTCACACCTCTCTCTCAATATTGAGAACCTTCACTCATAGGAAAATTGTTCTGCTGTCAGGTTTATGGATAATAAACCTCTGTAGCAGAAGGTTGAGTTGCATATAATGGAAATCCTCATTTTCTATAATTTTGCAAGTGTTCTTGTGTGCGAGTCTTTCTTTGTTCAGCTACAGTCTCACTAGACCAGAATGAAGTAAAGCTGTCCCAAGGCCTTTCTTTATAATAAGCCATTGCTATGCACTGCTTTACAAATATTGTCAGATGGACTTATCGTTTAGTCCAGTGTTTGCCAATGTTTTTAAAAATGTTCTGTTATTCCTAAAATGTCCATTAATTCTGCAACAGAGGATATGAATGGTGTTAAAAGCCTCTATTCAGGCAGGAACAGTCTTACTCGCTCCCTGGTTAATAGATACCCAGTCTTAGTGTAAATTAGACAGTCTGAGTTTGAAACTTAATTAAGAACAATTACAGGAAAAATAAACTCTGCTCCTGCCAGCAGTCACAGTAATCATACGGGGCCAGTCCATCTGTGGGAGTAAACAGACAGAGCTCCGCTGATGTCACAGGGGTGAGGATGATTTAGAGCAGGTGAGAATCTGGCCCATCATAGTTTCAAGTCACCAAGACACCAAACTACTCTCACACAAAGAGACACATGGAGGTAGATTTTTGAGGCCAGAAAGGACAATTAGATCATCTAGTCCAATTCTCAACACAGGCAAAGAATGGAGCCCAATGACCTTTGTTTGACTAAAGTGGATCTTCCAGACAGGTGTCCAGTCTTGAGGTGAAGACAGCCAGAGATGGAGAATCCAGCACTCCCACTGATCGTTTTTCCAGAGGTTAATCACCCTCCTTGTTTTCTGCCTTATTTCTAATTTGAATGTATTTGGTTTTAACCTCTATCCTCTTGAAATCCCTTCTGATAAACTAAACCAACTGAATTCCTTCATTTTCTCCAGCCCCCAAATTCTTTCTGTGGCTCCTCTCTGAACCCTCTCCAATGTTGCATCATCCTTTTGAACTGAGGACACCAGGGCTTGGTACACAGTAATCCAGTGTCATTCTCATACACGCAATAAACAGAAGTGAAAATCACCCGTCTGCTCCTGCTCACGACATCCCTGTTCATTTCCCAAGGATTTCATGAGTCCTTTTTCGCCACATCCCTGAACTGGGAGCTCTTGTTCAGCCGTTTGTCCACTGTGAGCCTAACTAAGGCCTTGGTGTTTCAAATGTAAGGGAAATGTTAGCACCTGACCATTAGCGGGGAGATAACTTATTTGAAAGCCGATTAGCAGCATTATCATGGAGTTCCCCCAAAGGAAAGGGAGACTGTGAAAAAGGATCCATGATAGATAAAAGAAAAAGTGTATGGGAAAAAGACTAAAGGAAAGTGCACACCCAATGCAAAAAGAGGTGTATGGTTTTCTGGATAGGTCCAAGTCCGTCAATCAGAAGCAGAGGCAGACAAGAGGCACGAAGACCCACACTTTCCTAGGGTGGTGACACTAGTCTAAGCTTCAGGCCTGCTGGGAGGTGCCGTGGGTACAGAGCAGCAGGGAGTAGTCTTGTGCTGTCAGCCTCCCCGGGCAGAATCCGAATGTCTGGGGTGCAGCAGTGAGGTGTCTGAGCTGAGGGGTCACTGCTCAGGCCCCGCAGCCGGCCTGTCTGCTCACAGGGTGTTTCAGAGCCGGGCGAGGTTCCTAGAGCTGCAGGCTCTGGTGATATCTTCTGAGTCTTGTGATATCACGTGGCTTTATCCAGTTTCCCCTGTTGGCTGTGAGAAATCCCATGAACTTTTGTCCCTTCTCAAAATGGCCACCTTTCCACACCACTCTCTATAGCAGGGTTCTCCACCTTTCTCTTTCTGTACCTCCTTCCTCCCCGCAACATGCTATGAAACTCCAGGGCTGGGGGCTCCTGGTTTCAGGTGCACGGGGGAGGGGGGTTCAGCCATGGGGCAGGGAGGAGGCTTGGGACTCCATACTTCAGCCACTGGGCAGCAGGTCCCAGCACTTCAGTCCTACAGGTAACACTGAGGCTCAGGGGTCCCCTGGTTTCAGCCCCATGGCTTCACTCCCAGCTCCAAACCTAACAATATGAACAAGAGCCTTTTGTTATTCCTTTTTCAGTCGCTTCAACTGAAATAAACTTTGTAATTGTAATGTTATAAAAAAATCCAAAATTAACTCATTAGAAAAATGGATTATGTTGTGACAATTGGATCTGAAAATTTACCCAAATTATGAACTCAACTGTAAAAAGTGTGTAAAAATCATAAATTGTTAAAACAATAATAACAAATATTAATAAAAATCCAAAAGAAAGACAGAATAACTACATTATTCTATACAATAATACTTTAAAAACTGTGTTTAAACTATGCTTGTTAAAAACAGGAAATACAGAGCCAAAAATTCATAAACCAAAATTAGTAATATTAGGTCTAATTAGCAGATACAATAATGAGGGGATAGGCTATAGCAGCCAGATCTCCCTTTTGGGGGCCTTCAAAAAAAAAAAAGAAAAAAGAAAAAACAAAGGCTACTAGAACAAGCTTCACCGTCCTGACTCCACCCTGACCTTTTCCTGGGACCCCAGGCCTTCATGTTCTTAAAAGGTGTCCTGATCAGAACAGGCGAGAGAGCAGGACCTTATTAGCACTGCCGCCCATCCCAACTCCAGCTGCATCCCAAATATCACCTGGGATGAGAGTTGCTATAATCTTTAATACTAGCTAAGAGACTGTCAATCTAGGGAGATTTTACTTCTAAAATAAACTTTAACAACATCATCAACCACATCTCCAGCCCATGCCGACCAGCTTCTTGTCTCTCATAGAATCATAGAATATCCGGGTTGGCAGGAACCTCAGGAGGTATCTAGTCCAACCCCTGCTCAAAGCAGGACCAACTCCAACCAAATCAAAGGATGGTTACTGCCATCTCCGAGACTGTCAAACAACAGGGGATTTTGAAAAAATGTCTATAGGGAAAGGAAATAAGAAATGCTGTTAAAATAACACTTTCCATTCCAAATCCTGTCACTGGTTTTCCTTCTCCTCTTCATCTATATATATAAAAGTCAAATGGTGTATGCATGCGTGTGTGCGTGTGTGTGTGTATGTATGTATGTATGTATGTATGTATGCTGCCTTACTCCTTCCACACCGTTTGAGCTAGAGACTTGAAATTTGGTACAGTTAGAGGTTTTAGGGTTCTAATCAGGGTAAGAGTCAAAAAAATTTCAAATCTCACCTCTGCCGCCCCCCAGGGATGAAATTATTTAAAGGCCAATCACATCAGCTAGGCAGCTGCTGTTCTCTGTGACATAGTTATGATATCATAATACCCCCCTCCAATGGACCCCGCACTCGCTCAGCTCTCTGCCCCCTCTCCCCTCCAACGGACCCCGCACTCGCTCAGCTCTCTGCCCCTTCCCCCCTCCAACGGATCCTGCACTCGCTCAGCTCTCTGCCCCCTCCCCCCTCCAATGGACCCCGCACTCGCTCAGCTCTCTGCCCCCTCCCCACCTCCGACGGACCCAAGCAACGCCGGGTATTTTTGCTAGTGGTTAATAAAAGATGGAAACCACATGAAGAGTGGGTTTGCCATGGTGCTAAGCAGGCTGAAGTCTCTGTACACTGAACTCTGGATGTTGTTTAGCACCATTTAATGTCAGACAGTGACTGGGTTATGTGAGCACTTTTAGCCCATTGATTCCATCTCGATTAATATACCACTGTCCACATCTTTTGAACAGCGTCTGTTCTTGGGAGGTAGCAATTGCTTAGCTATGCAGCCTATTGATTTTTTTCATATGATGATGTTATGGAATTATTCTCCTGTTCTAGTCTAACCACTTGACTTGTTTGTTGAATTGATCTGCGTTCCAGCCCTGCTTCTACTGCAGTGATTGACTTTGCTGGAGCACATGGGCCCTCCCCAAGGATCTGTCAGGTACAACTAGAGCCAGCTAAGCAGGCGTCACTTCCTCTGGAGTTGTTTTATTGTCATGTATTCACCTTATCAATGCTGAACAATTAAATGGCAGTAACAGAAACCACTGTGTGGTTAAGAAACAAACCTCCATCGTTACTCTTCCTGAGCTCCGGTCCCTGGCTAGCCCCAGGCCTTTTTGTACACGACTGTTTTTGTTTCCTTGGCTGCTCTGCAAATGGTACGTGTCTCTCCTAAACATAAGCCGTGGTTAAAAGCTATGGGATGGACTGTGATTTTAGCATGTGGCTTGTAGCACAGGGCCGTAGGGTAGCAGGGAGGCACCTCCAGAGGTGACACAGCTTTCTGCCTTCTGCCTTCCCTTGCCCACTGCACCTAGAGACAGCCTGGGACACGTCACTTGGAACAACACAGCACCATCTCCTCTCTGAGCTCGCCACTGGGGCATGAAGCAGACAATCAACCTGAGAGGGGGTGGACTAGGCCCAGAGGCTCCCTGCTGGAGGCCTCATGGTCCTGCCACAGACCTCCCAGGAAAGAAGCAATAGAGAGGTCCTCCATGCAGCCCCACCCCTGGCTCTGCCCCAGGCCTTGCCCCTCCCCAAGTCCGCACCTTCAGCCCCTGTTGGGCTAGTGAGAGACTGAACCCAAGGAGAGCTACGGGACATTTTGGATTGTGCACCCTGGAAGGGGTTTGTCTCTTCCACACATGGACAGAGGGTTACTTGGCTGGAGGGCCGGTTCACCAAAGAGCCGCCTGACAAGTGCAGCGGCTGACGGGGTACCGTGAGTGGAGGAAATTCAGGGAAAACACTGCAGGCATGCACACACACCACTAGGGGGCACTCGCTTGAGGTTATAGAGCCACAGAAAATTTAAATGCCATGAATATATTTAGTGGTGAATATATTAATAGACCGGGGGTATGTGTGTGTCATTGTGAGTTCGTATAGAAAGGCCTGTACAACTCCCAAGTGCACAGAAAGGACTATGCTATATTCTCATCCAGTGAAGTCATTTTATTTTTTGTGTTGCATTTAGAAAGCCTGCTAATGAAGTGGAAAAATGCAATCAGGTGTTTTTTTTTTTCTTGTGAAAAGTGAGGGCAAAATTTTAGAATACAAATGCTTCAGACACAATGGGTTAGCAAAAATACTCTTAATCAAATATGTCAACAACTAGAACAAACAGTATCCATAGCTTACGTTGTGATGCTACTGACCGATGTCGGCCATGTTCCCTTTGAGTGCTTTCATGAGATTGTCATGCATCAGCAGAAACAAGCATCTCTCAGATTAATACCTTTAAATGATGCCCAATTCCGGTAATAATGCAGCATGTCATTAGTCAGGGTCATCCTTAGGAATTATGGGGCCCTGTGCAGTATTATTAAACTGGTGCCCCTCTGCTCAACAGCATGTATTCTGCGTGTATTGAGATAAGGGTCGGCTTCAAACATATATTTTTTAAATATCCAAGCATGTAAGGCTAAAGATAAATACTCAGATTGTGCATCTAAAAAACCTATGCAAGGACTTTTTACAGATGTGATTTTTATCATCTTCAGCAACACACTAATGAAATATTTTTAAAGCAATTTTTAAACTAAGGTCCTATAGACTGACATGTTCTGAGTAAATATTATAGTCATGCACAACTGTGTTTGTCAGTAAATTCAGAAACGGACAGTATATACCTGGGGGTTTGGCAAAAAGGCTTAATTACCTCTTGAATGGCTCTTTAATAGCATCAGTGTTGTGCTAATAGGTCTTTTTTAGGTGTAAGGTACTAGATCCCCTCCAGAGGAAGATGCACCAGGCTGCAGCGGCCAGCTGTGGGAGCCTGCAGGAAGGGTCAGATCAGGGATAGGAAGAGGAGGGGAAAGGACATTGAGACCTAGGGGTGCCCCACAGTTTCAGGTGCCCTACACCTAAGGTGCTGCATATGCCTAAGGATCATAGAATCATAAAATATCAGGGTTGGAAGGGACCTCTGGAGGTATCTAGTCCAACCCCTGCTGAAAGCAGGACCAATCTCCAACTAAATCATCCCAGCCAGGGCTTTGTCAAGCCTGACCTTAAAAACCTCTAAGGAAGGTGATTCTACCACCTCCCTAGGGAACCCATTCCAGTGCTTCACCACCCTCCTAGGGAAAAAGTTTTTCCTAATATACAACCTAAACCTCCCACACTGCAACTTGAGACCATTACTCCTTGTTCTGTCATCTGGTACCACTGAGAACAGTCTAGATCCATCCTCTTTAGAACCCCCTTTCAGGTAGTTGAAAGCAGCTATCAAATCTCCCCTCAGTCTTCTCTTCTGTAGACTAAACAATCCCAGTTCTCTCAGCCTCTCCTCATAAGTCATGTGTCCCAGGCTCCTAATCATTTTTGTTGCCCTTCTCTGGACTCTTTCCAATTTTTCCACATCCTTCTTGTAGTCTGGGCCCCCACTCTGGACACAGTACTCCAGATGAGGCCTCACCAATGTTGAATAGAGGGGAATGATCGTGTTCCTTGATCTGCTGGAAATGCCCCTACTTATACAGCCCAAAATGCCATTAGCCTTCTTGGCAACAAGCACACACTGTTGACTCATATCCAGCTTCTCATCCACTGTAACCCCTAGGTCCTTTTCTGCAGAAGAGGTCCTGCATGGTCCTGCATTAGTGCTCGCTTGTTTCCTAGGAGGTTAAAAACCAAGAATGTGCTTGAATCCCAGCCCTGTGAATTGCAGAGAGTCAAGGCCCAGCTCTGTGAAGCTCCTCTTTGTTCCTTTCAGCAACTGCTAGGAAGAAGCAGCATCAGTAAGTGAGCCCTCTAGCCAGAGGTGAAAGTAAGCTGGTACGGTGTACCGGCAAGAGCCGATGCGCTGTACCCAGGCAGATTGGGTTTCCCAGGTGCAATTTAAAGGGCCTGGGGCTTCTAGCAGAGGCTGGAGCCCCAGACTTCTTAAATTGCTGCCAGGGCCCCCGCTGTGGGAACCCGGGGGAGGCTGCGTTGGTGCTCCCGCGGCAGTTTAAAGGGTCCGGGTCAGTAGCGGGGCACCGGGCTCTTTAAATAGCTATCGGAGCCCCGCCGCCGCTTCCCTGGGTCTCTGGCAACAGAGCTCCCATCTTGTGGAGCCCCTGCTGCCGGAGCCCTGGGGAGGCTGCGGCGGGGCTCCGGTAGCTATTTAAAGAGCCCAGTGCTGGGCTGCCGCTATCGCCTGAGCCCTTTAAACAGCCGCCGGAGTCCTGCCGCAGCCTCCCCCGGGTTCCCGCAGCGGGGACTCCGGGCAGCAGTTTAAAGGGCCTGGGGCGGTAGCCCGCGGGTTCTTTAAATTCCTACCGGAGCCCCGCCACAGCCTCCCCAGGGCTCCGGCAGTGGGACTCCGTGGGGACAGGAGCCCCGTTGCCAGAACCCAGGGAAGCGGCAGCGGGGGCTCCGGTAGCTATTTAAAGAGCCCGTGGCTGAGCCGTCACTGCTGCCCCAGGCCCTTTAAACTACTACTGGAGGCCCCGGACGGTGTGTGGGGGGGTCTTGGCTAAGGAGGGGAATGGGGGAGAGGCCCCTTACTGGTACGGGGGCTGGGCTGGGGCTGGCTCTGACCCTGAGCCCCGCCCCTTCCGCCCGAGGCCCCACCCCTTCCGGGGGCCAGAGCTGGCCCCAGCCCAGCCCCCGTACCAGTAAGACGCTTCAGTTACTTTCACCCCTGCCTCTAGCCCATAGCTTGCAGCTCGTCTCTTCACTCCTCTTCCCCACACCTGCATGATCACGCAGGCCAAGTTGTGCCCAAGGCCCTAGAAGGACCACTGTCCCACCTGGGGCACGGACACAGAGGTGAGCAGATGGAGGAATATGCTTAACCACTGGAAAAATGATTATGGAGGGGTGGGATCCCCTTCCAGACACTTCTACCACCACCTGAGGTGAGGTTAGGAAATTCTGCCTGGTTTGGGCTCCACGCAACCACAGGTTTTATAATATGTGTTTTGTGGTGTTTCAAGGACAAAAGGTTAGCACCTGATTGAATCTGAATGTGGAAGTTTGTCTTTGTAGGCGGAGGGAGTTCCTCAGCCTCATGTTTCTTTCGTAAATATTGTCCCCTCCAAGAGTCTTTTGAGGTCACTGAGAATCTCCCATTGATCTCAATGAGCTAGAGATCAGGGCCTCAGGAAAACTGGAAGGAAATGATCTGTGAAGCCAGCTGTGACAAGGTGCTAAGCAGGAACTGCTAAGCCAGCCTTCTGTCAGGCCAGCTCCAATTAAGGGAGGTAAATTGCAGATGCCTAGAGAAACCTGTGTCTGATTGACAAAGGGGAAAGAGCTGCCAGCCCATTTAGCCTGGGGCTATAGACAGGATCAGTGGAAGGAAGCAGGGGGGAAGCAGGAGGAGGAAAGGGTCACTCTTCCCTTGTGGGCACAGAAGCGAACCCCAAGTTGTATAGGGTCTGAAGGTGGTAGGGTTGCACCCTGTCAATAAACTACCCTGGTGATTGCTGAACCGGAGGGTCTCTGGGTGGGTTTTGGAGCAGGGCAGTGGCAGGACCAAGGGGGGGGGGGGAGGGTTTGCTGTGCCCTTTTACACCAGATGACAACTTCTATTCCCATTTCAGCTTCTTGTAGGGTGACCAGATGTCCCGATTTTATAGGGACAGTCCCAATATTTGGGGCTTTTTCTTATATAGGCTCCTATTATCCCCCACCCCATCCCAATTTTTCACACTTACTGTCTGGTCACCCTAGCTTCTTGACCGGCTCATCCCTTGGGTACATTGGGTTTTGGTGTCAGGTTGTTTTCATACCTACCTCCGCTATCTCTGTGTCCTTGAGGGCTCTTCATTGGAGGCAAGAGGAGGCCCTGACTCAACGAGATGCATCAATATGGCAAGGCTGAAAGGTGACTGCTCAATACTGTCGACTCGAAGCGGTGGACTGAGTGTAACTGGCTACAGACAGCTTGGGGCAGAAGGAAGGACTTTGCTCCAGCATGTTCCAGGAGCTACCCCCACTTCCCAGCCCCGCTGGTCCAACCAGCACCCCCTTCGTTGAGTCAGGGAGGGGAATGCATTTCATTACCTTCAGGAGAAGACCTGTTCTACCCAGCTGAGTGTAGAATAACTCTAGGGGAAGAGAGATCAGCAGGCAAACACACCTCCTAGGATTTTAAACATTATTTCTAACCTAAAAGGGCATTTTACAATCCTTGACAAAATGTTTATAATTCAAATGCTAATGAGAATCTGTACTCGCATTGTGAATACAGATCATGTCTCCTTTCCCCCATTCGGTGTTCTACTTACCTTATGACTTGCACCAGCAACCTTAAATGCTATTAAGAATTTTGCATAGAGATTGCATATCAGATGTGCTAGAATGAGAGCACGCAGAAAGTGTAAAGGTTTTTTTACTTGGAGTATGAACTCACAGATGCGTTAAACGAATCCTATCCAAGTACAGGAGAATGCTCTTGGTTCCTGCTTCCATGAAACCGATACATTTTCAATTTGTTTAAACATTTAATACAAATATTCTCCCTTGGGGGGGGAAGCTGCTTCTTGCCTCAGGCACACACCCTGCCATCCCCCCCCACATGCATGAAGACACCCCCCCCCCCTCCTGTCAAGGGCAGAAATGTGAAGTAGGCAACTTATTTTAGACTTTCACAAAGTTTGAATCATTTCAAATGATGCTTTTTCGACTGACATTTCCCAGTGGGGGGAGATGCAGACTTGAATTATAGCCTGAAGTCCTGGGATTTCAGAATGCACTCAGCAGAGGAGACAGACTTCTAAGGCAGGAGGAAGTCTTTAGTGAAGACCTTTGTCATAAATCCTGGAGGGCTATTACCTGCTCATACTGAAAACAGCATCTCTAAGTAGCAGCGGTGGGTCTGATGGCAGTGCACAGTTGCCACGCTCTGCCACCCTCCGACTTCCCTGCTCCAAGCAGCTCCTGCAATCACTACCCGGACTTAACCTCTTTCACTGAGAGTCATTTTCCAGACTTTTTGTCTTCGTCTCTCCTCCCTCCCCCTGGCTTCTTCGATTTTTGGAATCTCCCTGGACACGGGAGCGCAGAGTGCCAACCATTTCAAGGAAGAGGAGAAAGACAAAGTCCGCTCATTTGCAAAGGGAATTCCATTTGGATTTACATTTGTCTCCTCTTGTGTATGACACATGAAGGATCGCTTACGTTTTTCAAACGGAAGCACAAACAGCCAGAGAGAGTGAACCCCACCTGCCGGACTGCACTGAACCAAGACTTGCAAACCAATCTCTCAGCCCCAGCCTTCTGCCTAATGCAGAGCTGTGTTCATCTCACTCGGCTGCCGCTGTTGGAGATATCCCAGTTATCGCTCTACTGAGCATGTTGGTGCAGGGAAGACTCTCCATCATCCCCTTTTTGACAGCACTGCTTCCTGCTCTTCCTTTCATCAAGGATTCCCAAATCTCTGGGGCATTCGTTATTTTCACCTACTAAAACCAGGCATCAGATTCTATTAGAAATAAAGGATCTTACACAATACAAATCTTCAGAAGATTAACTCCCTGGGCCCTCCCTATATGTTTGCTCATATATACAGAACAAGCAATAAACACATTTGGCTCTCTATTTCCTGTCTTGAAGGTATATTAGCACCTGTTGTAGTGTTGTAGTGTGGTGTTGCTGTCCAGAGGCTACCGGTGTGGTGCTTCTGCTTTCTCCTGTTGATATCACTCGGCTGCGTGCGTGTGTTCCCTCTGTGTGCTGCCGCAGCTCTGTACAGATAGCTGACGCAGCAGACCTGACGAGAACCCCCAATAACCACATAGTCTTGGTAAGGTACAAAGGCACCTCGGCCAGGGTTTATTGCGACCCTGACACCCTTGCTGTTCCCAGCAGGTTGCTTAGCCTACAGGGCTTACAGAGAGAGAGTGTCACTTGGCAATGGGCTCAGCTCAGCGGCGGACATGCCACTCCCACTTACGAGCCGGCCAAAGACATTCCAGTGACACATGCTTATATAGAGATACAGAACAAGTTACACCTCACTCCTGACGTATTGAGGTGCAACCCTTCCACGTAGCAAGGTACAACCCTCTTACGTAGTAAGGTGCAGCCCCTTTACGTAGTTAGGTACCGCCTCGCACCTTGTACATGTTGGTTTGATCAAAACAACTCTATCCATCATTTTACCCTGTCATTGGGATGGGTCAGCCTGTTCCTCGTTATCTGAGGAATGTTCTTGGTTTATAATGTACCTTATTACGGTGTTTATACTGAAACTTATAATGAGTATGAATTCTTGCGATATCAGCCCTGTTCCGGCCAACTTCTATATGCTGAACCAGCCTTTTTGCTCACAGCTGCAATCTGCTTCATATTAGCAAAGACCTGACCATTACTTTAGTTCAGGCCTCAGGCTGGGCCCTCAGTAGGCCTTTAGCCATTGCTCAAGTAGGCCTTTAGCCTTTACTTACATTGCCTTCGCTTACTACATTACCTTCAACTAGCTTTCAAATCTGATAAAACTGTGAACGAATCCTAGCCCTCAAATTTCCCATTGGTGGGAATCAAGGACAGCGGCCAGGCGAGATTTCTCTAGTTCCTCTGAGAGTGGAGAGTTGGAGACCATGAAGAACCCATATTCAGTTTCTTGGTCTCCCACTGGCAATTTCTCAGATGTCTTCAACTGCCAACAAAGAGACTACGCTGTTCTATGTAGGACAGATTTTTCGGGTGCAGACAGGTTTTTTTAATAACTGTGAGCTTTTACTCACAATTTCTTCATTGCATAATGTCAAGTTTGGCAAATACTCTGCAGAGCTGAAAATGACCTTGTGACACAAAGAGAACCCTTCACAGCCGCAACCTTTGTACATGCTTGGTTCTGGCATTGAAAAGTGACGACAAGAATGCCCTTAGCTTTCTGGTTGTGTCTGCTTTCAGTACCCGCAAAAAGAGTGTATTTGTGACCTGCTTGGAGAGGCTTATACTTCAAAGGTGGACTTTCAGGAGTCTCTCTTCAGTGCCAAGGGGGCCTGGGAGGCTCTCCCTACATTCATGGAAAGAGGGGCATTTGTGGGCTCGTTTGAAACCCCGGGACGTGATGGTTGTGTAGGTGCAAAGGAAGGGAGGGTGAAGGGGATTATCTTAGAACAGAGGAGTGGGAATGGCACAAGGAGGGGAGGGAGGAGAGGACAGAAAGGAGCAGAGAGTGAGATAGAAGAGATTGCAAGGTAGCAGGAGAAAGAGCCAACGAGGGTAGGAGGTGTGTCCAGAGTAAAAACTAGAGTGGGTATATCCTGCAGACCTCGTGACTGTCCATGGTGACTCACCTCAGGGCTGCATCTGCACCTGCTAGCTGGAGTTTCTGACTTGGGGTGTCTCCTGTCCATAGGCTCCCTGGTTGTGGAAGGGGCCAGATGGGACCCGGTGCCTCCTGAGGGAGGGTTTTCATCCCAGCACAGTTCTGGGTGTGGGGAGCTGGAAGGAGGGGTCACCCTGTCCAGCTTTCAGCTCCTCATGTCCCAGGAGATGCTGTTGAGGTCCCCTCTCTAGCTGCGTCTGCCTGTTTGACCCTGGGCTGCCTCCACCAGTCTTGTGTTAGTAGAAATGACGGCGCAAGGTGCAAGTTAAGAGTGGAAAGCCAGGCTCACTGCATCTCCCGCACAGCACTAGGTAACGAGGATCAGAAGGGAACAGAAAGTGGCAGGGCCTTTGCCATTGTCAATACACAAGCACTACTGAGGGAGGCTATTTCCCATGGGGAACATTGTAAAATGAAATCTCATTCCACGGAATTTCATAGACATTCAGGCTTAGCTGCCAAATCTCAGGATATGGCCAAACTTGGCTGGGACTAGCAGTGCCTTGACAAGGTGAACCAAGCCATCAGCATTAGCAGAGCAGTCAGCGTTTAAGCTGAATGATGGAGGGCGGGGAATCTGAAAAGCCCTTTACTGATACTTACAAGAATATTGAAAATAGAATGACAGTTCAGTAACATTTTCGTTTTCATACAATTCAGCTTGTTTCTACGCAGCATGTGAGCAAAACTCTAGACAATGGAGAGACCAGTGCCTTCCACGAAAACTCGATCCCTTAACTGTAAGATTGCCAACATTTAACCTTGCCTCGTGTCTGAGGTGCTTTATAGAACTGGCCCAGTCACTGCTGCTTGTATTCAACAGGTGATTAAAGCAAGGGCGGTGTTCCCAGAATGCACCTGTGTAAAATGGCCAGGAGCTCTAGGTTCCAGCCATGCCAAGCTGCAGACTCCATGTCATGCTGGGCTTGTCACTTAGGCCCAGGTCTTTTAAGGTCTTTGGAGGCCATTTTTGAATGTGTTTAGGCATTGCCCGCTCAGCCTCCTAGACGTGGGCTCCTAATTCCCATAGTCCTTGCAACCCTGAGCAGAGCAATAGTTAAATTCTTTGAAATCTGGGCCTCAGTCCCCCATTATACCATGAGGATAATGAGGATAATTAATTAATAATACCTGCCTTCTCATCCTCTGTCTTCTCTGCTCAGCCTGTAGTTTCTTCGGGGCAGGGACTCTCTCTATCTACGTGGAGGTATGGATGTTCTATGTGTGGGGCCCTGATATCGGATGGGCCCACCGGATGCAATTGTAAAGTCACCTTTTGGGGCTGCTCACAGATTCCTTGTGTGCCCAAACTCTTGACTGAGATCATGACAATTTTGCGTGTTCCATAAAAGGAGGCTGGCCCTTTGTCTATAAAATAAGTGTACATGTCAAACTGGGATGCATGCATGTTTAGGATGGGACTTTCCAAAGTGTTCAGAGTTAGCTGAACTAAAGTCAACTGGACCAACACACAGCGCTTTCCAAGATCCCACCTTTAACACCTGTGGTTCTTTGCAAGTGCCCAGCCTACAGTATTAGAGTGCTGGAACCATGCACTGTCTTCAAAGATCAGAGAGGTAGCCGTGTTAGTCTGGAATAGCAGAGGTAACAAAGTCCTGTGGCACCTTAAAGACTAACTAAAGTATTGAAGCATAAGCTTTCGTGGACTAATACCCACTTCGTCGGATGCAAGCAGTGGAAGTGTCCAGAGGCAGGTATAGAAAAGTAGGCAAGAACCAGGTAGGAGGTAACAAGGTTAGTCCAATTAGGCTGAACCAGCTTGTTATCTCCAATCAGGGAGGGTGGGTTATTCTTCTAGCAGTTGAATAGGGGGTGTAAACTTGGAGAGAGGAGAAGCTATTTTTGTAATTAGCAAGCCATTGAAGGTCTTTGTTCAGTCCCAGATTGATTGTGTTAAATTTGCAAATGAATTGCAGCTCTGCAGTTTCCCTTTGCAGTCTGGACTTGAAGTTTTTTTGCTGCAGTATGGTGACTTTTAAATCTGTAATTGTGTGTCCAGGCAGGTTGAAGTGTTCTCCTACAGGTTTTTGTATATTGCCATTCCTAATATCTGATTTGTGTGCATTTATCCTTTTTCGTAGGGACTGTCCAGTTTGGCTGATGTACATAGCAGAGGGACATTGGTGGCATATAATGGCATATATGACATTGGTTGATGTGCAGGTGAATGATAAATAAAATACAGTACAGCCAAATGACTGTATATGACATTGGTTGGCATATAATGGCATATATGACATTGGTGGCATATAATGACATATATGACATTGGTTGATGTGCAGGTGAATGATAAATAAAATACAGTACAGCCAAATGACTGTTGCTGATTGAGTCCATCAACATTTCATTTTTCTTTCAAGCTTTTTAATTTTTAACTCCCTTTTAGTATAAATTTGCTAACATTTTGAAAAAGAAAAGAGTTTCCAATTGAAGAAATGCAGCTTTTCATTGAGAATATGTTGGAACGGGCCATTTAGACATTTGTGTTTCCAATTTTTTTGTGAAAATCAACACCTCTCAGTTTTAGTTTTAACAAATCAGTATTTCGCTACGAAAAAGTGCTTAAAAATTCCCAACTAGCTTGAATAGAGAGATTTAGCCAGGTTCATAAAAATGTAATTGAAATTGCCATATATGGTTACCTGCTCACAAAAACACCCTGGGATGCAGCGGTTTAAGGTGAAGCTTAATAAGGAGAGATTAATAAGACTAGGACTTTTCAGCTTGGAAAGGAGGTGGCTAAGGGGAGATATAATAGAGGTTTGTAAAATAATGACTGGTGTAGAGAAAGTAGATAAGGAAGTGGTGTTTACTATTTCTCATAACACAAGAACTAGGAGTCACCAGATGAAATTAATAGGCAGCAAGTTTAAAACAAATAAAAGGAAGTATTTTTTCACACAGTATTTTTTCACCTGTGGAACTCCTTGCCAGAGGATGTTGTGAAGGCCAAGACCATAACAGGGTTAAAAAAAGATCTGGATGAGTTCATGAAGGATAGTTCCATCAATGGCTATTAGCCAGGATGGGTAAGGATGGTATCCTTACCGTAGCCTCTGTTTGCCAGAAGTTGCAAATGAGTGACAGGGGTTGGATCATTTGATGATTCCCTGTTCTGTTCATTCCCTCTGGGGCACCTGCCACTGGCCACTGTCAGAAAACAGGACACTGGACTAGGTGAACCTTTGGGCTGACCCAGTAGGACCATTCTTATGCTCTTATGAGCACCGTACGATCCATGTGGTCACAGGTTCTCTGGACCTGGACAGCCCTAGCCACAGCTCCTCTAGGTCTGGTCATCTCTGCCTCTCCCTATAGTCTGTCCTGTGAACCCCAGCTTGCTTTAAGTGATGGAGCCGTCTGAGTCCTCCTGTCAAGGGACCCTCGTCACCTACACTGGCAGCAATAATATTTGACCCAGAAATATTTTTCACCTTAAGTAAACGCTGGCTTTTGAGTTGGTTTGATCATACAGTGCAAGTTCAGGATCTTGTTCAGGAATGATCATTTCCATATAGCATTTATTACATGCAGAGGCCAAATCCTGCTCTCATTGCCAAATGCAGTGGGGTATCATTAACATAATTCTGGGCGGGCTTTGTGAGAAATCTCCAAAAAGGACTTCCAGGGCCACCGCCAAATGGATCCTACCATGTGCTCAACGCTACCACTACAGCATGTGGCTTTGTGCCCAGTTGAGAGAGGCCTGCAGAAGTCACAGGCAGCAGTGCAGGTCAGGCGTTGTGGAAGTGTGTGACCAATAGTGGCTGTGCTTTCAATGTCAAGGTTAACAATGAAGAGTACCTGGCTAGGCACAAGGCGACTCAAGGGACATCAGCTAGGCCTGCCTAGTGCCGACGGGAAAGGAAGAGAGAAATATCCTCATCAGAGTTCCTATGACTCTGACAGACCCCAGTAACATCAGAACCAAGATGAACATTATTTCTTACAGGGAGGCTGGGGTGAAGGAACTGCCGGGGCAACTGTATAATGAGGGAAGAGGAGGAGAGCGTGGGGGGGATGAAGATTCCCTTCTGGCCTTGACAACACAACTTACTGCGTAACGATGTCAAGACTGTAGATTATGGGACAATGCCAGACGGGTGCATCATAAATGCAAGGAGCATCGGACAGGGGGCAAGGACAAGCTCTAAGAAGTTATTTCAGAATTGGCTCAAACAGGTACATGCAGTCTGAGTGGTGCATCTTTGGGGGGGAAATGAATGAAACAAACTGAATTTACCAGCAAGAACTGGCCAGAAAATAGGGGCTGGGTGGGGAGAGAGAGTTGAAACAGACCTTTACATTTTTGACAGAAATGTTCAACTTTTCAGTTAAATATTTTGGCTAAAAACTGAAATATTTTGATTCAAAATGGCACTCCACTGCCTCCTGGGAGTTGTAATTCAAGGCTCAGTTCTATGTCTGGACTGCATCTCCCAAGATGCATCCCACTTGGTGAGTCCTTAGCCATGGTGCATCGTGGGAGAAATAGTCTGGTCAGGGAGCCCAGCCAACAGGGTAGAATGGGCGCATAGGGTACCACAACTCTCCAGAGGTGGCCCAGCTTCATTTTTAACAGAAACATTTCAGGTTTTGGACCCTGTTTTTCTATTTTCAATTGTTCGATGAAACATTTTCTGAAGGACGACACTGTTCGTGAAAAAAATCATGCTGTCAAAAACCCAATAGGAAATTGTCACCAGCCGTTACCAGTTACTGCAATTCCAAGTTCGGACAGCCTGATTTTACTGAGGTGACTGTGGATCAAAACATGCTTAAGGGAATGCAGGCCGAGGGCTGGTCTTCTGCACAGGTTGCATTTCACTCGCCGGGAGCTGAAATTCCCATAGCTCGGAGATCAGCTTTGTTAGTTATCAAGCAACACAAATTCAGTTTGGGTCCAGTATGGAAAGAACAGCACTCAATTTATTTTTCTGTACTTCCTTCAAAAACAGATCAAAGGCATGATAGCAAAAATCTTTATTACTAGCTTTGTGAAAAGCAGAGTTGGACACTGACACATGCCTGATAAATAGCCTGGCCAGGCTGTGACAACAGTTAACCAATCTCATAACTATTTTCCAGCAGTCTGGCCTCTAACACTTTCTTAAATTCCAGTATTTCTGTATCCTAGGTATTCATTTCCAACTCCTGCAAAGCCGAAGCTGCCCGAGTTGTATATATCCCATCATTCCAACCCATCTGCTGCTACTCCACTAGAGAAAAATGCTGCTTTTTAATCTGACAGACCATAAATGAAGCAGTTATGTGTCAAATAGCATCTTATGACAAACTCACCAGATGAAAGACTTATTTCTTTTGCCTGTGGTTTCTCCACATCTTTTTCTCAATTATTTCTGACATTTTGCCCATTAAATTATGAGGAAGTTCTTCAGAGGAAAGGAAGTGATATCTTGTTCCCCTCAAGAGCACTGTGTGAATGTAATCCAATGAACATTAGACAGAAAAAGAGCTTACTCTGCAAAAGTAACGTAAAACGGAGTGAAGATTAGTGGCTCTATTATACTGCTAAGGAAGGGGAATGACGACTCTTTGTCCAAGTTTATTTGGTTATGCTATAGTATGTGTTCCAAGAAATGACTACCACGTCAGTACTCCACTGACCACATCTTCCACAGGTTGCAGGTGCAGGAAGTGTGAATGGATCTTTGGGGTTTGGGGTTTTCTCTCTTTTTTTTTTAAAGACTCTCACCTCCATCCTCTTGTAAATGAGTCAAATTCTGCCATCTTGACACAGTCAGGGGGAGGTTTGCTTGAGGAAGGACAGCAGAACTGGCAGTCGGGGGAGAGAGAAGGGAGAGAGCATGGAATGGAAGAGGAGTAGAGTCACCTGGCGAAGCCAAGCACTGTAGGTGTTACAAACACAACCACCGGGAGGTTCTAGCAGCTGGGAGATTCTGAAGAATCCTCACCCGTGAAGCTCTTGAAAGAGAGACTCTTCCTTGGGCTGGCCAAATGGAACAAAGGAAACCGTCGACATGCACAGACATGCCAACTGCCTGAAAGAAAACTTCTCATCGGGGATTCCCAGCGGTAGTCACAAGTGTTCCCAGGGGCCCCACAAGTGAGGGGGGGCGGGTGATATTTCATAGCAGTACTCCAAAGAGTTAAAAACAACCCCCAGCCAGGAGCATGTAAGAGCATTGTACACACGGCAGCTGGCGTGTTTCTCAGCCAAACGAAAGGAGTAAAGTTGTACTCGGAGTGCTCCAACAGTGAAATCTCCCCAGGGCCAAACACGCCCGCTCGCCCCGGTGCATCACTTAAGCCTCCTACTAAGGGTTCAGTGGTACCCAGATCCTGGTGCCAGCTCTCCCCGGTGCAGAGCATCTCTCCCCATCCAGCAGAGCTGGAGCACGTCAGTGCATTGTGAAGGGCAGCCCGGGCACTGCCCCAAGGAATGCAGATGCTTTCCACAGACAGGCGCCTCTCGGTTAAAAAATCTCCCCTGCACTTTGCCACTTCCTTATTACCCAACTCTTTTCTCTTAACAGAGCATTTCCTGTCCTGCTCTCGCTTAGGGCTACCCAGGTTCTTAGAACGGGGTGAAGGAGTTCAACAGATCTTCCTGCTCCAGCTCCATCAGCCACGGTCCTCTGATGTCAGGGAAGCCGGCATTCAAGGTCCTGGAACAGATGTGCCAGATAGCGTGAGCCTTGTCTAGGGCCCCCAAGACCTGGGAGTAGGTCTCTCACTCTGTTTTCTGTTGGGGCATGTAAGGGTTAAGTAAAAACCTGGGTAATAGGGAGGAAAGGCACAGCCGGGCACTGTCTCCCCTCCATAGACAGAGTTGCCAGACTCCCCACCCCCACCCCCAACCCCCCGCTTGCTAAGGATAGATAAGCGTTGTAGCTGCATGAGGAATGTACTTGTCCGAGGGATAACACGTCCACACCCAGGGGGTATCGTCCCCTTCCCTTCCTTTCCCAGACACATAAACGAGCTCATGGGCCCTTTCTCCCAGCCCCGTGCACTGCTGATTAAGGGAACTTGTGGCTACAATTACTGCAAATAAATGTATCTTCAAGGTACAAATGTCGGTATGATATGCTTAATGCTGTAAAGAGAGGGGGATAATTATATTCAGGATATATCTGTTAATATTCATTATGTGAGCATTCATATTACTAAATACGGGTTTTGGGGTGTTGTAGTAAATGTGGATATTTACCTAGTAACTTAAAAAATGTTAGAACTACCTCAGAGCTTAATCGACAATTGGGTCGAGGGGAGCAAGTAGGGCAATAAAGAAGCCCGTGTACTCAATGCGCCTCTGGGTCCTTTTTCTCATCTCTAACATCTTCCCCCGCTGTGGGCTGCTGCAGGCAGGTAGAAGATGAGTGAAAAGAATAATCGTCTCTGGCTGCTGAAACGGAGAGACGTGAGAAAATGATGCTCTCTTACCAGGATGCCTCCTTATCTGTACTTCCTGGGATAACCCATCACTTGCCCACCAGGTCCCCTCCCCCAGCAAGCCCTCTCCTTCCTGTTGTCTTCCTCAGGAGATGGCTAAGCAGACCCCTTCCCCATCCACAATAATATTTGTTTCTGGGGGTGACTGGTGGGCCCACTCCCTCAGTCTGGGGCAGCACAATCCTCCAGTCAATGATTCCTTCCATGGGTCATGCTGCTCCCATGCTTTATTAGCTGAAATACTCCAACTTCTGTCTGAGAGCGCACCTGGAATTGGTCAAACCTCCATCCTCCCGAGATCCTTCCATTCTCTGTTCGGACAGTATTACCTTTGGTCTAATCTTCATCACCATTCTTTAGAAAATGTTTTGTGGGTAAGAAATGCCAGGTTTGCAATTAATACTTCATATTCCCCCCCAATTGTTTGCATCCATTCTATGCAGTGAATGACGTGGAGGGCCTGTGGGGAAAAATAGTTTGTGATTGTGTTGTTGGTAAAGGCTATCACAATGCATGCACACTGAACATCTTTCCCCATTCAGCAGATGCTCTCACACCCGTGCTCCAAAGAATAAATCTAGAGTGTGCTCCAAGATGATGCAGATGTCTACACGGTGCAAGGCAGTTATGGAGTCCCCGTTCTCTTGTACAGAACAGAGATTAAGCAGATCTTGGGCAGAGACAAGATGGGTGAGGTGGTATCTTCTATTGAACCAACTTCTGTTGGTGAGAAACAAGCTTCCAAGTCACACACAGCTTTTCAGATTTTGGACAGATCCACCATGTTTCCATTCTAGTATCAGATCCTTCTCCTTTGGTGATGGAGCAGGAGCCTTTAGAAACCTGTTCCTCTGATCCTGGCCTATTAAAGCCCCACTTGATTTTCACTTTTGAAATCGTTGCTTTATATTTTGTAATTAAATGCCTTGTGAATGTGAGAGGAAGGAAAAATATGACTGTACATTTTATGGGTGTTTTGTGTGAAAAAAAAAGGGAAGAGCTATTCTAAAGCAATGCTGTGGCTCTTATTTCCCTCTCAGTTCTGCATGGTGACACTGTTTTTTTGCTTAATAACTTATAGCTATTAGGTTCTGCTTTCACACAGCTAGCAGTGGCAGTATTGTAAACCAGTCCTGCAGGTAGGCATTGAGTCTCCACGGTTTACTTTCTTGTGTGGAGCTCAGGGGAAAAAATTAGACATCTGAAAACTGCAGAAAGAATTGGGTCAATCCTGTCAAGTTGGGATAAAAAAGCAACCGCCTCCCAAGTAAATACATTGACTATGTGCTTCTTGTGCCGCAGGGCATCTGGAAACGTGCACTGTACTGATGTCACAGCCACAATCATTTAAAACAAAATAATCCACAGTGCATTCTCCTGCCAGCTTCCGGCTCAGTGCTCTGCACGCAGGTGCAGGTCACGATCTGTCACCCTTCAAGTGGCAACAGAGGCTCCCTGTTTTAACTCAGTGGTAATTTTCTGAAACTATCCCTAGGGGCTTTCTAGGCATGGGGGCTGCACAAAGGTGAACTATTTGTCATGTGTGGAAAGTTTGGGCAAAAACAATTCAGCTCTTTCTGCATCTGAGCAGAGCAGGACTGAGGGAAACACACACACACTCCCTAGGTATGTGATTCTTGTGACTTTTTTTGAAGAAAAGCTTCACCGATTAAGGTGACATTGTCAAAGGCCTCCAAGGGACTTGCAAGTGAAAGTTTCACTGACAGTCTATATAAGCCCAGTTCCCTCAGCCTCACCTCATAAGTCATTTGCCCAAGCCCCCTAATCCTTTACCTTAGACTCTCTCCAGTTTGTCCGTATCCTTCCTGTAGTGTGGGGGGAGGGGAGTGGAAACAGGAGACACAGTACTCCAGATTCAGAGAGGTAGCCGTGTTAGTCTGGAATAGCAGAGGTAACAAAGTCCTGTGGCACCTTAAAGACTAACTATAAAGTTTTGAAGCATAAGCTTTCGTGGGCTAATACCCACTTCGTCGGATGCAAGCAGTGGAAGTGTCCAGAGGCAGGTATAGAAAAAAAACCAGTACTCCAGATGTGGCCTCAGCAGTGCCAAATAGAGGTGAATAATGACTTCCCTCGATCTGCTGGCCATGCTCCTACTAATGCATCCCAAAATGCCATTAGCCTTCTTGGCAACAAGGGCACACTGCTGTCTCGTATCCAGCTTCTCATCCACTGTAACCCCTAGGTCCTTTTCTGCAAAACTGCTGCCTAGCCATTTGGTCCCTAGTCTGTAGCAGGGCATGGGATTCTTCCGTCCTAAGTGCAGGACTTTGCACTTGTCCTTGTTGAAACTCATCAGATTTCTTTTGGTCCAATCCTCTAATTTGTCTAGGTCCCTCTGTATCCTATCCCTACCCTTCAGTGTATCTACCACTCCTCCCAGTTTAGTGTCATCTGCAAACTTGCTGAGAGTGCAGTCCACACCATCCCCCAGATCATTAATGAAGATATTGAACAAAACCGGTCCCAGGAACAACCCCTCAGGCATTCCACTTGATACTGGCTGCCAACTAGACATTGAGCCATTGATCACTGTCCGATGATCTACTCAGCTTTCTACCCACCTTATAGGCCATTCATCCAATCCATACTTTTTTTGAACTTGCTGGCAAGAATTCTGTAGGAGATTGTATCAAAAGCTTTGCTAAAGTCGAGATCTATCACATCCACTGCTTCCCCCATATCCACAGAGCCAGTTATCTCATCATTGAAGGCAATCAGGTTTGTCAGGCATGACTTGCCCTTGGTGAATCCATGTTCACTGTTCTTGATCACCCTTCTCTCCTCCAAGTGCTTCAAAATGGTTTCCTTGAGGACCTGCTCCATGATGTTTCCAGATGTTCATTGTCTTCTCCACACTGAGGGAGGGACACACTTTATTAATGAGTTTCCACTGTACAGATCCCTGTGTAACTCAGATAGGGGGGTTAAAGTCCATAGCAATTCCCAGACTTCTCAAACTACACCTAGGGGTGACACCCCGTCACAGTTCCCTGTACTCTCATATCTGTATCCATCCATTGGGGCCTTATAATTTAAATAGTAAGCTCTATGTTCTCTGTTTGTGCATCTCCTAGCACAGTGATCCATGAAGGAGTCTTCTAGCAGCTACAGTAATACAAATAATAAATAAGAGAAGATGAGCATCTGGCCCAGTGACTAACTAATAAATCTCCCTATGAATGATTTGGGTTAAAATGATCATTTAATGCAATGTTTGAGCAGCAAAAAGAAATATACATGATCATTTATTTGGATTAGGGCTAGACACTGTATACAATAAAGACAGCAGGACTGTGTCAGTATTGCAGTGTTCAGTTTATATCTTTATTTTCTACGTTTCAAAGATTTCCACATAAAAAGTACTGCACGTTTCATTTGAACGTGCTCTTTTTATAAGGGACTATAACTGGGGCAGTTTTCAGATCTAGTCCCCAGCCTAACTGGCCAGTATTGGATTACGGCAATGCAGTTCAAAGACAGACATGCTCGCTTGTCACTTCCTAACATAGTGGATGTGCTGTAGAACAGAATCGCTAGGATTTGTGTTCAGCTGTAGCTTCGGGACCCATCATTGTGAGATATTATCTACTATGAATGGGCTCTCCTTAGCTCACAGAAGGGGGGAAATAGCAGCATATGCAATTGTAATGGTTATTTCAGCACCCTGAATGTCTGATCGAGTCCTGTTTGTATTCTTTCCAGGATGTGTTTAGTAGATCGTTTTCTGTGGTGAAAATGATGTCTAATTTATGAAAATATAGCTCTTAAATATTTTGTTGTTTCTCCTATAAAAATAGATCCCCCTTCCCTGGAAGTAAAGAATGGCTCTTTATGTATTTATAAAAGTAGAAATATATTATCATTTCTTCTCACTTGCGGGTTTCTGTTAATTTTAATTACGTCTATGAAAGTTTCTAGCAACCTCCTGATAATGTGCTGAAAATGTATTAGTGGGCTTATTTCTACAAAGAAATATTAAAACTAAAAGCAAGGAGCACACTGTCTACCATCGGAAGAACTAATTGTACATCGATACATAGATTTTTTTTTATTTTCCCATTTGTTTCTTCTTTGCAAAATGCATCACAATCCAATGTAAAACATGGGAATCAAGCCCGTTTGCCTGTGGTACCCTGCAGTTTGTGGAATAAGGGTACATAAGACCGGCCGTACTGGGTCAGACCAATGGTTCATCTAGCCCAGTATCCTGTCTTCCGACAGTAGCTAATGCTTGTCTGGGGTGGCTTAGACACAACAAATCCTGCATCTTGGCCGGGGGGCTAGACAACATGACACTTGTTGTCCCTTCTAGCCCATTGGTTCTATGATTCTAGGTGCTTCAGAGGGAATGAACAGAACAAGCAATCATTGAGTGTTCCAACCCCTGTCGTCCAGTCCCAGCCTCCGGCAATCGGAAGCTGGGGATGCCCACAGCATGGGGTAACATCCCTGACAATCCTGGATAATAGCCATTAATGGACCTGTCCTCCATGAATGTATCTAGTTTTGAACTCTGTTATAGTTCTGGCCTTCACAGCATGCTCTGGCAATGAGTTCTGCGGGTTGACTGTGTTGTGTGAAGAAGAACTTCCTTTTGTTTGTTTTAAACATGCCACCTATTAATCATAGAATCACAGAACTGGAAGGGACCTCACGTGGTCATCTGATCCAGTCCCCTGCACTCGAAGCAGGACCAAGTATTATCTTCTAGACCATCCCTGACAGGTGTGTTTCTAATCTGCTCTTAAAAGTCCCCAATCACCACAACCTCCCAAGGCACTTTATCCCAGTGCTTCACCACCCTGACAGTTAGGAAGTTTTTCGTAATGTCCAACCTACACCTTCCTTGCTGCAATTTGATCCCATATATTCTTGTCCTAACCTCAGTGGTTAAGAAGAGTATTTTTTCTCCCTCCTTCTTGTAAAAACCTTTTATTTACTTGAAAACTGAGAGCGTGTTCCCCCTCGGTTGTCTCTTCTCCAGATAAACAAACCCATTTTTTTCAATCTTCCCTTATGGGTCGTGTTTTCTAGACCTTTAATCATTTTTGTTGCTTTTCTGTGAACTTCCTCCAATTTGTCCACATCTTTCCTGAACTGTGGTGCCCAGAACTGGACATGATACTCCAGTTGGGGCCTAATCAGCATGGAGATGAGCGAAAGAATTACCTCTCGTGTCTTGCTTACAATACTCCTGCTAATACATCCTAGAATGAATCTATAATGTCGTTGGGTGACCCTTACTTCTTGTTTTATGAGGAGTAAAAAACACTTCCGTATATACTTTCTCCACACCAGTGATGGTTTTATAGACCTCTATCATAGCACCTCTTAGTCTTCTCTTTTCCAAGCTGAAAAGCCCCGGTCTTTTAATCTCTCCTCAGCTGCTATAGATATCCACAGTTTAATTTGTGGGATGGGTTTAAGCGGCTGACGCTAAGGCAAGCTCAGTGTGAGAGCTGCGTGCCCTAATCTCATGCTAGATATCACTGTTGGTTTTTTTCCTGGTCTATGTGTAGATGAGCCAAGACTTGAGATTCAGAATAGCTTCGGAGAGGAGAGTTGAATGGAGTCCAAAAGATCATTTGATTCTACGGCCTCGTTTTCCTTGAATCTCAGAAAAAGAAAACGGAGAAGGTGGGGGCAGGAGGATTGCACCGAGATCCAAACATCACTTTTAAGGTCATTTTTTTCCTTTGGAGATTTTATATTTAATTTTCCTCCCTCTTATGACTTGGAGAGGGAGAAAAACCCATTCTTGGAGTAGAGGGCAAAAATGAAACTGCACTATAAGAGCTTCCTTCTCTAGGAAATGGTTGTTGTGATCTATTATTTTTAATCCTGACCCATATTTTTCCTACTTTAAAATTTCCCATTTGCATTTGTTACAGTGCAATGCTGGCTTGCCATCCTCTCTCCTAAATAAACACTGGTTCTACAGCAAGTGTTTACTGCCAAACTCAGTGGGAGTAGTCTGTTAATTGCCATGTAGGCTTTCTGGTGCTCCCCCAACTCAGGGCTTTTCAGTGTTCAAATTGTTTATTAAAACTCAGACATGTCCCATAATGATGGACTAGTGAAATATTTTACAAAACAGCAAATGGTGTCAACACACTAGGATCTATGCCAAATTAGATTTCGCCCTACAACAGGTGGATTCTTTCTCTCCCAAATCTAACGAAAGAATTGCTCATTTAAGGTGGATGTTTGCACTGAAAGGCACAGCCCTGAGGATGGGATGTTGTGCTTGCCCCACTCCCAGGGCAGTTCTGGAAGGCACTGTGCTTCATCGGATGCCTGGAACTCTTTGCTAGAGTCCTTTCCAAGCTGTAAAAGCCCTTTCACAAGTTTCCTGCCCATCTTCCTGCAGCAAAATGGCCTTCCTGGCTGGTGTGGAGTCCAGCTCCTTTGGGGAACGCATGGCACAGAGCCCATGTGCGTCCTACAGCACCTGCAGCTAAGATCTGGGTAGCCCGAAATAGGCATACAAGAGGTGTGTGGGGAAATCCTCTTCCATGTAGCTGTGTTAGGAACAGCCCTTAGATTGTCCTTCTGTTGCATGATATTCTTGGTAGCCACACACATTTCAGCTGATAGATTTTAGTTTTGAGATTCCAAGGCAGTATATTGAGTGAAAATCAATTTGCTTTTCTTTGTTTGGCCCCAGAGTGGTAGATAGTCCAGTTCTGCAATTCTCAAGCATCCATACCACAGAACTCCTGTTCACACATTTGCGGAGATGTACACAAACCCATTCTTTTTGGGTGTGCTTCCCCCCCCCCCCCCCGCCCCGCCTTTACACAACTGCATGGAAATTCACTGATTAGAACTGTCCTGGTGGCTGAAAGCCCATGCAGTCATGCAGGTATAATTCACAAAATCATGGATGTATATGAGCCAGAAATGAAGCTCTTGTCTCCATGTGAGCAGTACTGCCATTTCTCCACGTTCCCCAGAGTGCGTGCACAGATCTGCCCCCGGCTGGAGGCACGACTCTCACTTTCTTACCCCATGTAGCTGTTACTCCCACCCTCTCTGACCAGTGTCACATTCCAACCAACACAGATGTTTTGACTGCAATGTGGTTCTCCCAGGTCCCAGTATGTTATATCTGGACCCAGCAGCCTGCCCTGATGTAAGGACTGGAACCCATATCATTCTTCTATCATCAAGGAGGAAAATATTTCTGCGTTGCTGCAGTCATTGCAATATACAAGGCAGTTCCAGGCGCAGTTGGAGACAGTTGGTCACATAGCAATCCCAGTGCCTTAGGGTCTATCACTGTCAGCAATGTTGAAACTCATCCATCTGGAGAGGAATTGCAGGCTACATGTTGCTCAAAACACTGTTGGATGCACCACCACTGATCTGCAATTTTTGTCAGATTCACCAGCATTGTCCACAAAAGTTGCCATTTCTCTGCTCTCCTGTTGCAGTTCTTGCCCCGGGTATGTCTTCTCTGCCACAGGGAAATTCTTCTTTGCCTGTATGTTTTACCCTGTGCTACCGGTGTGCAATATAAGCACACTGCTCTCAGAGGGCAACCAGGAAATCACTCCTTTGGGCTGTACTGCTGGGAATACATCATCCATGCAGGCTAACGCTGTTCCTCGCTCTCTGCCTTCCACTGCTTGCATCCAACGAAGTGGGTATTAGCCCACGAAAGCTTATGGTTCAATACTTTAGTTAGTCTTTAAGGTGCCTCAGGACTCTTTGTCACTTCTGCTATTCCAGACTAACACGGCTACCTCTCTGCTTCTCTCTGCCTTGTATCTTGTCAGCCAAGACGTCTGCTTGGTTCCCCATCACCACTTTGTTTGTAGTAGCTCCAGGGAGCAGCCGCTTCCTTTGTTCTGTTTTTTATCGCTGATTTGCCCCTCTGCCTGGCTGGTTCATGCTATCCAAGCAGCAAGAGCAGCAGTCTGTCACCTTGTGCCTCGCAGTGAACTTCCCCCTTTTTATAGTATTGTCTGTGGGAGCTCTGGGCACTTTGGGACCAGAAATCCCCTGTCACGAGTGTTATACTGGACCCGGCAGAGGAGGAGACAGACTCAGAGGGAGCAGATGTGAACAGCTGTCTGGGGTGGGGGCAGCATTCGTGTTCAGGCTGCGAAACCAATCGAATGTGGAGCTGTCCACTGGGAAGTTGGGAGCACGCAGCCATTTACAGGGACAAGCTGACACGTGGTGCTGACTGAACCTGAGACATTCTCAACCCGGCCCATCATTTCACACTGACTCAGCGGACTTGCCAGGGTGACAATCCTGGGATTATAGAGATGTTCAATCCTAGTGGGTGGGAATGGGAAAAATTCATTGTTGAGTGCAAAGTTTGTAAACTTTGTGAGAGACTTTGCAAACTAAAATAGTCACCTTTACAAAGTAAATATTGACCAAGCCAGCTTCCCACTGTTATCGAGCCATCGATTCTTTCCATTGCTGTTCTAAGTGAAGAAACACCTGTTCACTCTCAAGCATGGACACCTTCTTATTGTACAAGGAACGGTCTAGCCCAAACGCCCTTAGGAGGCTGGGGACACGTGCAGAGATCTTGTATCACCCCCAAGAACAGCGGCTCCCTTTATTAACCCAGCTACTGCTGCTAACAGTTTAAACTTTTATAGCACTTTCCCAATTGGAAACATGATGCATGTGATAAGTGGTGAGCTGATTTAAGGCTGTCTGTCATGGAAAGATGTGCAGTGTTCTCTGATATAAGTGCTCCCGACTTATGGAAATCCAAGTTATGGAAATCTGCCCTTGCAGAAAAAGCTCCGTAAGCTAAAAATAGGAGGAGATTTGTGTGTGTAATGGTCGGAGTTACGTCTCCAACTTATGCAAATTCCGTGTTATGCAAGTCGGGGAGCCTCTGTAGCCACCTTCAGTCCTTGGCTTTAGAACTTTCTCCTTACAGTGGAGTTGAACCTGTTGTCATCCTGCGAAGTGACATTTCAAATGAGACGCACCAAATTACAACATTAAAAAAGCCTAAAATATGAAATCTAAGACTGAATGGGATGTTCATCCAGGATGTGCTGGGCTATGTAAGGGTTAAAGCAGAAACCTGGGACACTGCTGGTGAACAGAGCTGGCATTAGGGAGGAAAGGCACAGACAAGCACCGCTTCTGCACTGGATAGATAAAGTGCAGGTCTCTCGGTGTTAAACAGATTTAGGGCTTCCCCTCTTCCTGCCCTTCTCCTGGTTTAGAAGGTTGCAGATGTCTGAGAAATGTGGGGATCTAAAGGATGCCTTTTGGGGTAGAGTAGTGTTATCTCCCTCTCCCTTTCCTTCCCAGCTGCACAGTCGAATTCGGGGTCATGGCCCCTTTCTCCTTCTTCCCACCCCCCGCTGCAAACTGCTGATCCAAGGAGTTCATGTCTGCAATTATAGCAAAGTGTATCTTCAAAGTAACATTTATTGGTAGAATATGCTAATGAGGTAAATAATAATCGGGGCAGAGATAATTATATTCAGTATAGGGTTATCAATATTCATTGTATGGGCGGTGATATTGCTCCATAAGAGTTTTGGGGGTGTTGTAATAAATGTAGGAATTTACACACTAATGTAGATTAAAAGAGTAGGATGTAACTAATCCAGAGTTTACTGGACAATTGGGTCCAGGGGAGCAAGTACCGCAATAAAAAAGTCCATCTACTCAAATCCACCTCTGAGTCAGCCTGTCCTTCTTCCAAAAGAATCATTTCTCACTTAGTACTGTAGATTGTAAAGCACTTTTTGAATCAGCTCTGGAGTGATTTACTTGTTTTGAATATGTGTAATGCCGTTTAAATTAGTTTGAGAACAGGCTAAACTGCTCTAATAAGATAGGAATAATTTGTGGAACTTAGATACAAGAATAGTTTATTAGGCTGTTTTATGGTATGATGCACATTTTATCACTGTGATGAGATGCAAATGATTTAAATATCTATGTGTGGCTTGATTCAACAGTGCAAGCTGGTTTTGAAGAAGGGGCTGCCCTTAATTCAGTTTCTATCACAAAGTGAGTGATTTAAAGTACTTTCATGTCATTAAGTAAATGTAAGTTTTCTATCAGGAGAGTATTCTAAACCACCTTCAGTGGGAACAGAGATGTGGCCCAGTTTATGGGATATCGTAAGTAGAATTGCAAAATACCCGAAGCGTTCACAGAGAACACATTACAGGCTCCCAGTCCTAGTCACAAACATGTGATTTCAGACTTGTTCATACCATACAGTCAGCACCAAGAATTCACAGGCAATGTGTTCTGATGAAAAGGCCACTGGCTTGGAGTCAAGAGATCTAGTTTCTGTTCTCCATCCTGACACTGACCTGCTGTGTGCCCATACCGTGTGCAAGTCACTTCTGTGTCTTTGGGACATGGACTCTCTCTTGTTGTGTCTCTGAAGTGACTGGCCTCAGGGGGTGTCCTCCTCTTGGATGGGCTGACTAGCTGTGATGGTAATAGAAATAATAATAACCATCCAATTAAGCATAATGTTGCTGCTGATGAGAGTGTCAGGATTGGAGCATTACCTGTTTGGAAGTTCAAGGGAGATCTTGAACTGGTAGAGACTGGAGTGAGGCAATGCATACAAAACTTGCCGAGGTCCCCATGTCTCAATAGAACACTGACAAATACGGAGCTAGAAGCAGTCTGTGTGTTAGTATTACAAATAGGTGTTAGAGTTATAAGAATGTGTTTAGTGTTTAAACTTTATTGAGCACTTGTGGGTTTCTGCCTGGATTAATCTCACTTATAACGGCCATTTCCCATATTGTGGAGTTGTATTGTGAGCCCCTGTGACTGTGTTAAATCCCCAGATGGGAGAGAGACATTAACCAGCATGAAATGCTGCTCTCCAAGAGAAGCCATCACATCTTGCCCAACAGGAAAGGTCCATTGACAACAGAGAGACTATTGTGGGATGTTAAAGATGACAATATGCATTGGCTGTTCTACCCTCCCTCCATGAAGATGAGTCATGCAAGTGGATTCCTCCCATTGGCTGAGTTTGCAGCTCTGCACCAAGGTTATGTAATGAGCACAGCAAACTCTGTGTTCCTTCGGCACAGTACCATGGCCACCACCTCTCCCACACTCATTCGTTCAGTTGGACAGCCTATTGGGACCCCTCCCGTCCAATACAATCCGGAGATCCAGTAATCGTGCAATGGAAGTCATGCACACTATTCCACTGCTTCACGTCCTGTCTGGAAATGGGAAGTGACAGAAACGTCTCTTAGCATCTCAGAACTCACAAAGCATGCTGCATTCCTCTGCTCCTAAAAAGAGCAAAGCTTGTGGGGAGAATGCACTAAAAACTCGTAACACCATAAGAACAGCCAGACTGTGTCAGACCAATGGCCCATCTAGCCCAGTGTCCTGTGTGTGCACAGGGAATGAACAGGACAAGCAATTATTGAGTGATCCATCCCGTCGGCCAGTCTAGCTTCTGGCAATCAGAGGCTAGGGACACCCAAGAGCATGAGGTTGCATCCCTGACCATTTTGGCTAATAGCCATTGATGGATCTATCCTCCATGAAATTATCTAGTTCCTTTTTTAACACAGTTATAGTTGTGACCCTTAGACTGTCCCCTGGCAATGAGTTCCACAGGTTGGATGTGTGTTGTGTGAAGAAGACCTTCCTTTTGTTTGTTTTAAATCCTATTTAAAATGTTTTAAAGCCTATTAATTTCATTGGGTGACTCCTGCTTTTTGTGTTATGAGAAGGAGTAAGTAACACTTATTTACTTTCTCCACACCAGTCATGATTTTATAGAACTCTTATCATATCACGTCTTATATTAGTCATGTCTTTTGCAAGCTGAAAAGTCCCAATTAATTTTAATCTCTCCTCATACAAAAGTTGTTACATACCATTAACATTTTTGTTGCCCTTTTCTGTACCTTTTTCAGAGTTCATATCTTTTTAAAGATGGGTCGAACAGAATGACACACAGTATTCAAGGGGAGGACATACTAGGGATTTATATAGTAGTGTTCTGATAGTCACCAGTTACCCACACTTCATGCAGCAGGGCATAGGAGGCTCCACTACTGTCTCCCGCTCTAAGGAAAGTTGGGGATTGGTCCTCCTTTGAGCAGGGGGTTGGAATAGATACCTCCTGAGGTCCCTTCCAGCCCTGAGTTTCTATGAAAGGGTAATCCTGACAAACCATAGAATCATAGAATATCAGGGTTGGAAGGAACCTCAGGACCAACCCCAACTAAATCATCCCAGCCAGGGCTTTGTCAAGCCTGACCTTAGAAACCTCTAAGGAAGGAGATTCCACCACCTCCCTAGGGAACCCATTCCAGTGCTTCACCACTGTGAAAAAGTGTTTCCTAATATCCAACCTAAACCTCCTCCACTGCATCTTGAGACCATTACTCCTTGCTCTGTTATCTATCATCATGGTGTGGGAATTGTTGGGAAATGGTAGTTTTGTAAAAGAAGCCACTCTAAGTTACCTAGACCAGTTCATTCATTGTTAGCCTCAACCCTTCTTATTCTCAACCGTTCTTAACCCTTCTTAATCCTTCTCAACCCTTATTATTCTCAACCCATTTTATTCTGAGTCATCCTGACAGTCATTCTCCAAGTTAATTTAGGACTTAGTCCTACTGTTTAGGCACAGCTCGACTTGCTTAGGCAGCAGTGTCACACAGAAAAGGTGTTGGGAGCATTACTGTGTCTGTCAGAGTTCTCATAAACCTGTCCTGCTCCTCCCAAAGTCAGCCATGATAAAGAGACGACTCCATTGCACTAAGCGGTTAGTAGTTCTGGTCTGTATTGCAGGTGCAGTGTAGAATGGCAGTGGATAACAATAACACACCATTTCTTAGCACTTACTGCAATGAACAAATCACAGTGAGCGTGTTCTTTATTCATGGAGGTTCACCTTGTTTATGGCTATTGATTTGCTTTTATAACAAGTAGGTGGCTAATCATGGAGCCAAAGCTACAATAGAATTTAACCAGCAGAGCTTGTTGCCTGAGAGTTTTCAAGCATCGTAATGATACAGCTCTGACTTTCTCTCTCTAATTAATTGTTTGGGTTTTTTTCCCCTTGTGGAAAACCAGGTCGGCAGTTCATCTGAACTGGAACTAATCGAAAGGAGTCATGCGTTGCACAGCTGAGAAGTCTGACTCTCGGTCCTCTGAGTGAAAATGGGGCCGGGTGCCCTGCAATTCCTCTTCAGAAACATGCTCTGAGAACAGTGGTGCCGCAGAGGTGCAGTGACCTCCCAACGGGTGCCCGGCACTGCCAAGACTGAGGGCTTTGGGTTGGGCCAAGGAAAACAAAAGTGCCAGAGATCCACAGCTGTTGGGGACTGTACAGTTGTTGTTTTTTCTAAATAATCTAACCAGGAATATAAACTCAACCACAGGGACTCAGAGCACCAAATAAACACATCTATTGAAAAAACCCAGCAGCCAAACCATGCAAACAAAATCTCCCACCTGTGCCCTCCATGTTAAATGTCTAATTTTGCTTTTGTTATTGCTCAATTTCTTTCTAAAATGAAAAGTGAGGTTTTCCCTTCTGCACGGCCTTTGAATACTAACATACAGGATTGGGGGTCTGTCTCCCTGATGGCATGGAATCCAAATAATTCCCAGTGTTTGCTGGTGTGAAGTCCCGTGTTAACTCCTGTACGATCCGACTACAACATGGCCACGAGCTAATCCTACAAGGGGAACCATGGCTTCTTGCCATGTTCTCACTAGAGGCGATGGAGTGGTTACCATTGGTTGCTCTGTTATATCCTGCAAAGTAACATCTCATCAACATACTGCCAGTGGGGAGCGACTTTGCCTTCATTACGTCAAATGAGCAATGTTAATGTTTATAACGAAGGGATTATGTTTTAAACTGTGGACAGATGCACATACAAGCTACGCTCACTTACCCTCATACACATGGATTGAGTACATGTGCCTGAAAATGCCACCTGCAAACCGAGAGCCTGGTCCAATGCTCATTGAAGTCAATGGAAAGGCTCACCTTGATTTCAGGAGGAAGTGAATCGAGCTCCATCTAACCATTCGCCATTGCTGCTTGAGTTGGGAGTGCAGTTGCTCCTTCTTCCTGGCTGCTCAAAACAGTGAGACATTTAGCAAAATTTTAGCTTATCAAGAAGTAAATTGAGAGAAGACTTGATTACAGTGTGTAAGGATCGTCCCAGGGAGAAAATACCAGGTACGAAAGGGCTCTTTACTTGAGAGAAGGGCATTACATGAACTAATGGCTGGGAGTGGATGCCAGACATGCAGACAGGAAATCAAGGAGAAATGTTTAACAATATGGGGATTAGCCACTGGAACAAACTATCAAGGGAAGTGTTGGATTCTCTCTCTCTTGTTGTCTTCAGATCCAGACTAGAGCCCTTTCTGAAACATGTGCTTTACTCAGACACAATTCCTGGGTAATTGGGTGAACTGGATTGGCCTGTGTGATACAGGAGGGCAGACTAGATAATCTAACGCTCCGCTCTGGTCTTAACCTCTGTAACTCAAGGCATGGGCCAACACTAGCAGTCCCGCCTTACGCCAAGCTCCCCCCCCCCCCCCGCCACCTCTGCTCAGGAAACGTTGCAGGTTCTGGTTCCAAGCCCTTAACTAAAAGTTTGTTTGTTTTCCTATTAGCAGATTGTGGATGGGCTGCTAGAAGAGCAGATTTGTTGCTAGTCTGAGCACGCTTTGACAATGCTAGTGTAAAAATCAGCAAAGACTGAACATATATAAGCATTGCACACTAAGATTTTAGAAACCTGCATCTGTGATGTTCACTGTCCACACACCCTGCCTAAGGCACCTGGCTGGAACTCAAGAAAAGCCCTGACTCTCTACCTGTGCTCAACACAACAGTACCCTGCTTTGGAATCAATGTCCAGTCACAGCAGGAAATAATACCCTTACCCGGTGGGTTATAAAGACAGAACTGTCAACTCCAGAAAGAACACAGTGAAGTTCCCTTCCCTCCTCCCCCCAAACTGAATCTAACACTATTCATTTCTCTCATTTCCTTGTACATGTTAGTGCAGCGGAGGCCATGGTAAGCAATCAAATCTACCTAGTTAGTTGTATAGTGAGAGCCAACCAGGTAGAGTCTCTGATCTTTACATGCTGGCTGCAATTCTGTGGCCACCACGCAGGATTACAATAAACCCTCCGGCATGTTTCTCGCTCACTGTACTACAGAACAAGTGTACACTTGTTTTACAACAAGCCCCCAGTAAAAATATAACTACTGGGAAAGCCTTTTTTCCCACAATTTTAAGCTTTCTCAAAAGCAAATTGCTTCCTCCTGCTCGCTGTGGCTCAGTTTATTTCCACAATATTTTGCTTTTGCATTTTACAAGTTTTAATTCATGCTATTTTCCTAATTGTATTTTAATTGCTTATGCAGCTTTTGAAAGACCCTTGACAGAGGGGTGCCTTCTAAATAAAAGTAGTATAATTAAATATAGATGCATAATTATTCCATAAATAGCATATAAAACAATTAGGGCCTTTTTATTTTAAGACTTAATGTGGGACACAATGACAAATGATATAAGCCACTTTAATAATAGGTTCTATAATTCATTTGCATCAAAACTCACAGATGTTTTAGGGCAAAATAAATTGGTTAGTACAGCACTGCAATTCCCCGGTGCCCAGTCAAACCACTGGTCACTAAGGCAGAGCTGAAGTTATTTGCATTTTACGTCCTTATTTTTCAGTCAATAGCTCCCCCATCAGTAGCCACCTTTAGAGGCAGAGCTCTAGACCTCTGCACCAGCCCTGTATTCCTGTTGATCTATGGTTTAGTGGGGTGAGGGAAAGAGATCCTTCCCCTGATGGTGACCTGTGAATGACCTCACCTCTGAACTGGCTATCTCCTGAAGTGGGATATAAGTCTGGGCCTATGTTGGCTCCTTTCCACATAACCTGTGTGCGCTGGCAGGGTGAATTATTTATATGATTGCTTTATCATGTGGACAGCCCTTCGCTGGGGATTAAGGCCAGACCAACAAAGTCATTTCAGTAAAGCACCAAGTGTGAAAATGAATCAGCCTGTTTCTCAGCCTGACTTCTAAGCAGGAAGTGGAGACATAGTCATGGCAACCTGAAACTGGCAGATGAGAAAGGAAATGTTCAGCTGAACTATTTCTTTCACTTTTCTCTAGCACACCCTGGTTTGGGCTAGGAGGGAAATACCGGAATAGCCAGGTCCAGGATACTTTGTTAGTTTCATTTTGGTATCCAAAATACATATGTGCATAAGTCTAGAAAAACAAGCCCAACCCGCCTCCCCACCGCCACCCTCAGAAAACCCTGCATAGGAACTGCCTGCTTGACTCAGACCCTAGGTTCTCTTGTCCTGTATCCCATCTCCGACTGTGGCCAGCACCAGGTACATCTGAGGAAGACATAAGACTCCCACAGTAGCAGATGTTCAATAATCTGTCCCCACCACCATTCGGTCTTATTTTGGTCTATATTAGTTAGAGATTGGTTGAAGCCCTGGCACAGGATGTTTTATATCCCTTCCATAAGTTATTAGCATTAATGATAGATATTCTTTTTGGACATATACATGTGCCTTTGTGAATCTTGCTAAGTTCTTGGTTTCTATTACTTCTTATAGCAGTGAGTTCCACAGAATAATTAAACACTGTGTGGGGAAAGTATTTCCTTTTATTAGTTTAAAATTTGCCACTCTTTAATTTAATCAAATAGCCCCTTGTTTGTGTGTTCGGAGAAAGGAAGAACAGAAGTTCTCATTCTACCTTCTTTAGTCTATTTATATAATTTTATCATGTCCCCTCTTATTTGACTCCTTTATAAGGTAACTATCCTGATGTATTTGATCTCTGTTCATGGGAGAGTTTGTCCAGGTCATTCTTATTGCTCTTCTCTGAACCCATGGTAGTTCTCCAATATCCTGGGAGATAGGATGATGAATGCTTAGGGAGTAAAGTGAAAGTTTAGTTACTCCCAGTCCTCCATCCACATACCCTTCCCTCCATTTAAAGACAGTGCACTGAAAGCATATATGGAGCCTAACTCACAACTCTTTCACTGAATGGAGAGGATGCGGTTCACTTTCACTGCAATATTTTTTTCAAAGGGAACAGTAAGAATGTTTGAAGGATGCTACTTGCAAGGAGATACCATAGTTATAGGCCCTTTATCTTAGATATTAATGGTTATGTAGAAGAATGCTGCTTTCACTATGCTCCTTGATTCACTCATGGTATGATGCCAATAACTTTTGTTAGCAGTACTCACCTGCCAATATTGGTAGGTCATAAGAACATAAGAAACGCTGTACTGGGTCAGACCAATGGTCCATCTAGCCCAGTATCCTGTCACCGACAGTGGCCAATGCCAGGTGCCCCGGAGTGAGTGAACCTAACAGGTAATGATCAAGTGATCTCTCTCCTGCCATCCATCACCCCCTCTGACAAACAGAGGCTAGGGACACCATTCCTTACCCATCCTGGCTAATAGCCATTCATGGACTTAACCTCCACAAATTTATCCAGTTCTCTTTTAAACCCTGTTATAGTCCTAGCCTTCACAGCGTCCTCAGGCAAGGAGTTCCACAGGTTGACTGTGCGCTGTGTGAAGAAGAACTTCCTTTTATTTGTTTTAAACCTGCTGCCCACTAATTTCATTGGGTGGCCCCTAGTTCTTATATTATGGGAACAAGTAAATTGTCAGATGGCATACAGTCTGTGTCTAATAAAGTAATTATAAACCTATCCATCTCTAGTCAAAAGACTTAGCCTACTGGTGATGTCTTTTAAAATAATTTACACACCTTCTTGTTCTTCTCTGGGCCAGCATAGAGTTGTTATATATGACCAGCATATAAGCACGATTGTGTAACAAGCATAGAGAAGCCAGTTAATTGAAATATACCTAACCAAAAAGCTCTGCAAATATAAATTAAATATATAGTTAAAGCAATGGATACCGAGTAACTGAGATGAAGGCAACAGATACCCAGTAACTAAGATGAAGTCAATTGCAGCAGTCAATAATAAAATTCTGCTGTAGAATTGCAGGCTCTATGTTTCAGTTTATTCTCCATTTCTTAAATGATTATCCTAAATCATATGAATACTATTACCTTCACCCATATATTACATGCCCTGCCTTCCTTTTGACTATTAAATCTACCAGACTTCATCAGTGAAATCTAGAACAGAAGCCTTTAGCTGAAGAAATGGAGTTGGAAAATGTGTTGTTAATTTCTTGGCAGCAGTAATCTCAAATACACTGTAAGATTTTTCAGTAAGAAGTTGTGCAAGCAAAACGCGCACTAAATTATGCATTTGGCCCACTTGTATTACGTACTTAATATAATTCTGTTTGTTGTGTTGCATTATACAATTCTGCTGACTGAACAGCTCCTGCGTGCTTTTTGACATGTCCAACTGTCAGGACAATTCAAGCAAAGACGACATTTATTCAAGTTCTAAGGAAAATAAAAACCTATACAATTAAAACAAAAGCTTGCTGGGAGCTCAAAATTTCATTTATTTATATAAGACCTAAATACCAGAGATATTAGATGGAAGGGATTTCCCAATGCCTGGTAGCATGCCTAACATACCAAGTCCTTTTAGGTTTAAAATTAGCAACCATGTTAGCCTGTCTCCGTAAAGAAATAAAGGAATACTTGTAGGATACTAAAAGGCAGTCCTTTTAGTTATGTATGTTCAGATGGGGCAGTGAATTATCAGATGGCTACAGGCTGATTAGGTCAGGAAGGAAGGAGTTTACTTAAGGACTTTGTGGGTCAGATGGTGTAATTTTTTGGCCACCGGTGAAGGCTGGATGCTGGACTAGATGAACCAAAGATCCAACACACTATGAGCAGTCTGTCCTGTGGACACATTTTGTAGACTTCCTAGAAATATTGCTTAAGTATGCAGGAGTGAAATCAGGAAGGGCAAAGCACAGTTGGAGTTGCAGCTAGCAAGGGATGTGAAGGGTAACACGAAGGGTTTCTACAGACATATTAGCAATAATAAGGTGATCAGAAAAAGTGTGGGGCCCTTACAGAATGGGGGAGGCAATCTAGTGAGAGATGATGTGGAAAAAGCTGAAGTACTCAATGATTTTTTTTTTTTTTGCCTCACTCTTCACAGACAGGGTCAGCTCCCAGACTGATGCACTGGACAGCACAGTATGCGGAGGCGGTGAACAGCCCTCAGCAGTGAAAGAACAGATTAAGGATTATTTAGAAAAGCTGGACATGCACAAGTCCATGGGGCCAGCTGCGCTGCATCCAAGAGTGCTGAGGGAGTCTGTTGATGTAAATGCAGAGCCATTGGCCATTATCTTTGAAAACTTGTGGAGATTTGGACAATTGGGAAAAGGAAAATATAGTGCCCATTTTTAGAAAAGGGAAGAAGAATAATCCCGAGACCTAAAGACCAGTCAGCTTCAACTCATTTCCTGGAAAAATCATGGAGCAGGTCCTCAAGGAATCCATCTGAAGCACTTAGAGGAGAGGAAAGTGATCAGGAACAGTCAGCATGGATTCACCAAGGGCAAGTCATGCCTGACTAACCTAATTGCCTTCTATGATGAGATAACCGGCTCTGTGGATATGGAGAAAGCAGTGGATGTGATAGATCTTGACTTTAGCAAAGCTTTTGATACGGTCTCCCACAGTATTCTTGCCAGCAAGTTAAAGAAGTAAGGGCTGGATGAATGGACTATAAGGTGGATAGAAAGCTGGCTGGATCGTTGGGCTCAATGGGTAGTGATCAATGGCTCCATGTCTAGTTGGCAGCCGGTATCAAGCGGACTGCCCCAGGTGTCGGTCCTGGGGCCAGTTTTGTTCAGTATCTTCATTAATACTGGATGATGGGACTAATTGCACCCTCAGCAAGTTCACAGATGACATTAAGCAGGAGGGGGGAGGTAGATATGCTGGAGGAGAGGGAGAGGGTCCAGAGTAACCTAGACAAATTGGAGGATTGGGACAAAATAAATCCAATGAGGTTCAACAAGGAGAAGTGCAGAGTCCTGCACTTATGATGTAAGAATCCCATACAGACTGGAGACTGACTGATTTAGCAGCAGTTCTGCAGAACAGGACCTGGGGATTACAGTGGATGAGAACCTGGATATGAGTCAGCAGTGTGCCCTTGTTGCCAAGAAGGCCAATGGCATATTGGGCTGCATTAGTAGGGGCATTGCCAGCAGATCGAGGGAAGTGGTTATTCCCCTCTATTCAGCACTAGTGAGGCCACATATGGCATACTGTGTCCAGTTTCCCACCACCACCACCACCGCAGAAGGGATGTGGACAAATTGGAGAGAGTCCAGAGGAGAGCAACGAAAATGATCAGGGGGCTGGGACACATGACTTATGAGGAAAGGCTGAGGGTACTGAGGTTATTTGGTCTTTAGAAAAGAAGAGTGAAGGGGGATTTGATAGCAGCTTTCAACTACCTGAAGGGGGTTCCAAAGAGGATAGATCTAGACTGTTCTCAGTGGTACCAGATGACCGAACAAGGAGTAATGGTCTCAAGTTGCAGTTGGGGAGGTTTAGGTTGGATATTAGGAAAAAATATTTCCCTAGGAAGGTGGTGAAGCACTGGAATGGGGTCCCTAGGGAGGTGGTGGAATCTCCATTTTTAGAGGTTTTTAAGGTCAGGCTTCACAAAGCCCTGGCTGGGATAATTTAGTTGGGGTTGGTCCTGCTTTGAGCAGGGGGTTGGACTAGATACCTCCTGAGGTCCCTTCCAACCCTGATATTCTATGCTTCTATGAAATGCATCTCCAGAAACAGACATTCTTCAGTAGCCAGACAGAGATTTAAAGCATTAGCTATGCTCTGAGAAACACTGTGTTTGAACAGGCCTGTCCTATAGTGACCAATGAAAACACAGCATCACCCATATTTTGCAGCAATAGCGAAGCTATTTAGCTTCCAAAGCTACCAACAAACAATCCCATGGTTAGAGATAGCATCACTTTACTGAATTGATTTAGCTCATCCTCCCTTAGCACAATCTCTCCTTTTATTTCCCCAAGTCAGCAGCTGGGTATATGGACCTGGAGAGTTCTCTTGTTTAGCTCATTCACTGTTGGGTGATAATGTTGTTCAGCCATCTCTCATCTCCCTGCCTGTTAAATCAAAGACACAATTAAATGATAAGAGTGATTGCTAAATAACCCATCTGCTTCTTTGAAGTGCGCTCCTGCATTTTCTGACTCCAATTCAATTGGGATCAGGCCCTAAATTAACAGACGGAGTGGCATTTTTCTTAATTTGAAAAATAACACTAAACACCTCCCCAAAATTGAACCTATAGTATAGAGTCCAAAAATCTGTCACCATTTGGAAAATACACTATTGAGTATTCATGGATGGGTGGTGACTGCATATTCCTGTATCAGTGGGGGCTTTTTGTGTTTTAGAAGCAGATGACAGCCTGCAATTTGTGGGTTATACAAGAATGATGCAGAATGTGCTGTTAAGTATGAAGGCAGACAACTAAATATTGACTAATTTTAGAAGTGCTTGTGTACAGTTGCTAGAAGTCTAAATACGTTGATGGGTGAACTCGAGTGTCTGCTATTAAATGAGGATATTGATATAATAATCATCACAGAAACTTGGTGGAATGATGATAATCAATGGAACATGGTAATACCAGGGTACAGAATATATATAAGGGAATGACAGAGCAGGTCATGCTGGTGGGGAGTAGCATGCTATGTGACAGAAATAATAGAGTCAAATCTACTAACATTTAAAAGTGAATCCAACTGTACCATAGACTCTCTATGGACTGACGTTCCATGCTTAAATATTATGAATATAATGGTAGGAATATATTTCTGACCACCTGAGCAGGATTGTGATGGTGATTATTAAATGATCAGGAATATTAGAGAGGCTACAAAAACAGAAAACCTAATAATAATGGGGCTTTTCAACTATCCCCACTTTGACTGGGAATGTCACCTCAGGAGAGGATAAAATTTCTATACACTATTAATGACTGGTTCTTGGAGCAGCTAATCCAAGAACTCACAAAAAGAGAGGCAGTTCTTGATTTAGTCCAAAGTCGATCTGGTCCAAGAGGTGAATATAGCAGAATCTGTCAGTAAAAGCATCAATAATTATGACTTAATTGGCATCATAGAGACTTGGAGTACGGGCAATGAGGGACATGCCGGGAGTATGGGCAGTGAGGGGTATCACTTGTTCCAAAAGAATAAGTATGAGGGAAAAGGGGGAGATTAAGGGAGGATATGACAGTGGACTTCAGATATTTGAAAGTCTGCCATAACAAAAAGATGGAGAAAAATGATTCCTTTTTGCCACAGAGGCAGGACAAGAGACAACAGGTTCAAACTGCAGCATGGCAGATTTAGATTAAATCTCAAGAAAAAACTTCCTAACTGGAAACACAGTAGGACAATGGAACAGATGCCTACGGAGCTCATGGAAACTTCATCCCTGGAGGTTTTTAAAAGGAGGCTGGATAGTCACATGGTTTAGTCCCAAAAAATCCTGCATCCTGGCAGGTGGTTAGACTAGATGATCCTTCCAGTCCCTTCTAACCCTGTGATTCTATGATGTAATCAAATTTCACTTCCTTTTTGGGGGGTTGGGAGATAATACCAAAGAAATCTGCCACCATTCTATTTAATTTCATATAGGGGAATTATACAGAAATGAGAAATCTAGTTAAATGGAATTAAAAGGAATGGTCACAAGAGTGAAATATCTGCAAGCTGCATGGAAACTATTTAAAAACACCACAATAGAAAGGCTCATATTATATGTATACACCATATAAAAAAACCCAGAAGAGGACCAAAAAATGTCACCATAACTAAACAACAGAGTAAAAGAGGAAGTTAGAGACAAAAAGACAACCTTTAAAAACTGTAAGTCAAATCTGAGTGAGGAAAACATAAAGAGTCTTATTCTCTGGCAAGTCAAGTGTAAAAGTATAATTACAAAGGTCAAAAAGAATTTGAATATCAAGTAGCAAAATCCACAAAAACTAACAGCATTTCAAATAAATACACCAGAAAGTGAAAGTTTGCCAAACAATTAGGGAGGCTGCTAGATCACCAGGGTGCTAAAGGATCACTCAGGAAGGCAAGGCCCTTGTGGATAAACCAAATCAATTCTTTGCATCAGTCTGCACCACAGAGGCCGTGGGGGAGATCCCCATACATGAGCCATTCTTTTCAGATGACAGATCTGCAGAAATGTCCCAGACTGAGGTGTCAATATAGGAGGTTTGGGGGGAAATGGATGAGTTGAACAGTACAGTCACCAGGCTCCTCTACTTGTATTGCAGTCTTCAGGGCAGGGCCTGTATCTTACTGTGTACATGTAGCGTCTAATTCAGTGGGGTCCCATCTTGACTGGGGCCTCCAAAGGTATGTGGATGCTGCAATAAAACACTGCCGCTGGCCCGTCTCAGCTGACTCAGGCTCATGAGGCTCTGGCTGAAGTTCTATAAAATTGCACTGTAGATGTCTGGACACGGGCTGCAGCCCCTGGAGCAAGACCAGACGGGGTCACTCAAGAGTTCTGAGGGACCTCACATATGAAATTGCAGAACTAATAACTGCGGTACATAACTGATCGCTTAAATCAGCCTCTATTCCAGTTGGCTGGACGACAGCCAATGTAACAACGATTATTATTTTTTGGAAAAGGGCTCCAGAGATGATCCTGACCATGGCAAGCTGAGAAGCCTACCGTCAGTAGGGAAATAGTTTGAAACTCTGGTAAAGAAGAGGATGATCAGATACGTTGATGAACACAATACGTTGAAGGGAGAGTCAACATGGCTTTGATAAAGGGAGATCATGTATTAGAAATCTTTGGGTCAACAAGCATGTAGCCAAGGGGGATACGGTGGATAGAGTGTACTTAGATTTTCAGAAATCCTTTGACAGCGTCCACCAGCAAAAGCTCTTAAGTAAAGTAAATGTCATGGATAAGAGATCAGGTGCTGTCATGGACTGGTAACTGGTTAAAAGATAGGAAACAGGGTAGGAATAAACGGTCAGTGTTCATAGTGGAGAGAGATGAACAGCAGGATCGCTGAAGTATCTAGTCTGGGACCACTGCTGTTCAACATATTCATAATTGAGCTGGAAAAAGGGGTAAAAACTGAGGTGGTGAAGTTTGCAGATGATACAAAGTTACCCAGGATAGTTACGCCCAAAGCTAACTGCAGACTTAAAAAGGACAACAGGAGACAGGAGACTGGGTTAGATGGACCTTTGGTCTGACCCATTCTTAAGAGCTTATGTTCTTAGGCAGACCAGAGGCAGATAGGGCATGTGACTCTAGCAGTCTTGGCTGCTTGGCACTTTTGGAAATCCCACTTTGTGCCTCCCAGCCACACTGGGGATCTGGCTCGGTGGTTTTGCTGACAAAGCCACTAACGTGTAACACACAGAGTGTGTGGAAACTGATGTAACACTGGACTTTTAAAAGCAAAACATCAAGTAAAAGTAGATATCTCCCCACAGTGTGGTTTCTCCAGCCATCTCACCCCTGGGGCCAACGCCTGTGGGCCTGGCACTCAGTCACAGCATGGCTTTTGCATTGTGCCGGAGCAGTGTCATGTGGCCCAAACAGGATGGAAATGCCACCTGAGAATGCCCCTGGTGGAGGCACCGGTAGCTGGGGCAGAGAGAGCATCAGAGCTTTGTGCACGTCCTGCTCCCAGCCCCTGACATAGGGGCCGGTCGTGGGTGCAAGTGACGTACAGTATGCTTTGGCTATTCTTTGTTTACCAAGACCTGTGAGGACCTTCACCGCAGCCCCACTCCAGCCAGCCCCCAGCCAGCCCCCTAGAGGAGGGACAGTTACTGAGAATCGGGGCCCTACACTCTGTGTGTCTAGTCAAGGGTTCGCTCTGTCTTACGGTTCAATTTAACCTGCTCTTTAAAGCAGCTCTTTGGCCCTTCTTCACTCTGCAGCCAGGAATGGGTTTTGTGGAGCAGGATGAATGGTCAGAGAATCAGGGCCCAGGTACCTGTCAATAGTATTGAAAAGTCATTTGCTCAACAACGCTGCACTGCATCAATGAAACCTTCCTGTTGGAGAGCACAATTCACTCAGCCAGTACTTTAGAAGCTATATCTTGAATCTTCTCAACAATTCAGTTCATGATCCTAGCTCGCTTCTTTATGGCACTATCTCCCCCAAACACACAGGCACCTCTACCCTCCCTTGGCTCTAAACTCCTTTTGATTCACAGAGCACATTTGTCTAAGTCTGGAAACCCCCGGATGCATAAGGTGTGAGCTTACATGGTGAGTAAAGCTTGCGGGGTAACCTTTGTCCTTCTCCTCATCAGGTCATGTGGATGCCTCTGCGGTATAACCATTGTCAGAGCGTGGTAAGAACAGTGAGCCAGAAAGCAAACTCTCCGGCTCCTGCCGTACTCAGCGGTGTATTCGGCCTGTGCGAGAACGTCACCTCCGCTGCTGCCAGTGCCAGCCCCTCACTGACCTGAAACACAAACTGAACATTTTTAAAGGCGGCCCGAGGGGGATGAAATATTGAACGTAGAATATGAGTTCCACCGCAAATAATTATCTGTACGAGCTGCAAGAACTCGGGCTGCTGGAACATGCCAGCTGTGGAAACATCGTGTTCTCCTAGCTCGCTGTATCGTCAAGTGTGCAGGAACTTAGAGCAGTGGGGTGCAAACCTTTCTAGCCCCCCCTCCCCCTTTACTAGCCCCACTCCTCCATTACTTGTAAACTGCAACTGGTTTTCACCTGGGAAGGTGGAGGGGAAACATGGAGACGACTGGTCATTCAGTTTCGTGGGATAGCATCTGACTCAGGGCCCCGGCTCTCATTTGTTATATATGTTGCCAGTTTATGTCTTTTAGTATCAATTATTAATCATTAAATGAGTTTTAAAGTTAATGAGAATCAAAATTAATTGTAATGGCATCCTCAACCTACTGTAGTTTTGAAACTTGCCAAATTGTTGTGAATAAGCCAGCCTATACTTTTATTTATATCCTGGGTTTTTAAAAGAGCAAAAGGCCAAAGTTTATTCACCCCCACCCAGATAACCTCTCGCACCTTCCCCAGGGGGACCTGCCCCAAATTTGTGCCCTGTTGGCTTAGAGTACCAGCTGCATCCAATGCCTTGCCTGTCATGGGTCAGCTGGGAATTCCCCAGTCGTGCCGCAGGAGGGTGGATTACTCTGTGAACCACCAACAGCCTGCTGAGGGGCTGCATGTGCATGGAGAGAGACCAGTGCCGCTCTCCCATGCCACAGAAAGGTCTCTAGGCCGTCAATGCACATAGGCTGATGGGGGAAGCCACATGGATGGCGGGTAACCCTGAAGAGGACCCCAGACCCACATCTACACTCCTCTAGGATATATCTACACTGAATTGTAAACTGAAGCCCCTACCATCCACATGCCAACCTGTGTCACTCGGGTCAGCAACCATGCAGGTCCCAACTCCTAGCCCCTCCCCGAGAGGTGGGACTGAGCCTTGAGAGATGGAAGCTGAAGCCTATCATGGATCAGGTGAACAGCGCAGCCATCTAGCTAGGACGCTGGGTGAAACAGTCTGTGTTTGTGGGAGGGGGGATCCTACAGTGCATCACCATATGTACCCACGACGGTTTGGTTCACTGAATCAGTCTCTGGTGCAGACTAGCCAGCCACTTCAGTGGATTCCAGTAGCCATTCTCTGAAGGAGGCAATACTGAAGCATCTTCTTAAGAGCCAACTTGGCACTAAACTACAGCATGGGGCTGGGTGAAGGGCACCCAAAGTAGCCATAAGGGCCAAATTGTCTTCTCAAATCAGCAGCGCCGATCTTTCACCCACAGCAGGCTTAAGAGATCCATAGTCTGGTTGGCTGAGGAGAGTACACAACATTTAAACAAATGGGAACATTAGGAAGAAAATAACAGAAACGATAAGCAGGAAAGATTAGAACAGGGCTTTGGCTGTGAACCGCTGTAATATGTGAAGAGCAACTGTTCTTTATATGGAGGGAGTCATTTGCCTGCTGTTTCTCAGCTCTTCTACTCATTGTACATATGGCCAATTAGAGCAGCATTATCTATGTATGGAAAGGCTTGAAGTTTGATGTCTGTTAAAAAAGCACTTTAGCCATAGCCCATGGCATATAGATCAATAAATCAATACAATATTTAAATTGACACAACTCCAAAAAACAGAGAACAAAGAAAGAAAACCACAATATTAACCCTTCCCTACCATTAGTGGTACCCCACAAACGGTATACGAAAATACAATAAAAAACTATACATATACTGGTTTAAGATTAGGAGCTGTGTTAGTCTGTATCCATAAATAAGACAAGGAAGACTTTGTAGCACCTTAAAGACTAACCAGTTTATTCAGCATAAGCTTTCGTGGGCTATAGTCCACTTCATCGGATGCACAGAATGGAACAGAAACTTGCGAATGGTTCTCTCATTACACTAATTGATTGCATTTCCCTAGTTAGTTTACGTTCAATAGGTGTTCTCTACTGCCAGACACAGAAATCCATTTCAAAAGGTATTTTTTTCTCCTGCTGATAATGGCCCTTTCATATTAAACAGCCTCTTAGAATTGATATGCTAATGTACAGCTTTTTTTTTTTGCTTTCTGTGCATATAAATGTATCTTTATTCTTTATTCTGCTCCATTCTATGCACCTGACGAAGTGGGCTATAGCCCACGAAATCTTATGCTGTAATAAACTGGTTAGTCTCTAAAGTGCTACAAAGTCTTCCTCGTCTTATATACATATACTATTTCAATTAGGTCGACACTAGCCTGTCCTTCACATGCTTGTAGAAATGTTCTTAGATTACACAAGGCCCCTGAGAACTATATTTTTACTCTTAATAAGCTTACTAATGCTTTGTCATTTTGCAAGTTATAAATAAGATGAAGAAAATTATAAAACTTTTAAACAAATTCTAAGGTTCTCACTTGCTTTTTCACTCACAGAGTTCGTCCCACTCACTTAAATGATCGTACGATGAACACCTTTTGGCCTTTATGTTGTTCCAAGATTATTTTCAAGCACATGCATTTGCTGACACTTCAAAACTATTCCCAAACTACAGAGCTGCTGGCTGCCTTCCCCTGTGTTACGCCATACAGATTTCTCCGTGGAGACTTGGTTTACTCTTTTTGGTCAAAAAGGAAAACTTACCACAGACGGGTTCTGAGCCTCAGAGCACAGATTAATTACTGTCATATCCATGAAATAAAGTGGGGGGGGGGGGGGAAAGAGGTCAGCCCGAAAGAAAGAATAAATGACAGAAGAAGTGACTGGAGAGCAGTAGGAAGGGGAAATGGTGCTGCTTAATTATGCTGTGGAGTTTATCTCTAATGGATCCCCTCACCGCTCAGTGTCAATTACCATAAATAAGGTACTAGGCATACAGTACTTCATGCATGATGGATAGTTCAAAATTCAGCATTCAGGGGAGATTTAATTAAAGCTCTACATTCCCACGTTCTTTATATCTTCTTTGGTTCTTAATTTAGAGGTACACCGGGAGGACGGGGTGGTAAATAATTTGACCATGTATATTTTCCTGTACCAGCAGGCTTCATTCAGTGGTTTGAAGGACTCATTAATTTCCTGGTCCTATATTAAGTCTGGTATTTGGCATGGCATTCTGAACACTACTGGGAAAGAACCATCTGGTCTGTCGATACAAATCCTACGTCACAGGATGGGTTCTGTCATCATTATTTGGAAAGCATGCTCCAGACACCAGGGCGCAAGTATCGTCATTAATAATGTGCAAGTGCCCGGTAGGTGGATGAGCTTAGGACACAGATGTTTAGAAGCAGCCAGGTTCTTGCTTGGGTTCCTTTTGTTGTGCGTGGTTCTAGAGATGGTGGTTTCTATACTGTGGACACCTTTCAAGGGGACCCCCATCTGGGGTTACAGCCACCAACTCGTCTTGCATAAACCATTGCAAAGCCTCAGATGGCAACATGTACATTGACATTATTATTTCTTTTGCAATAGCATCTAGATTCTCCAGTCACAGATCGGGGGCCCACCATGCCAGGCCCTGCACAATGACAGAACAAAAAGACAGTCCCTGCACTCAAACGGCTCCCAGGCAAAGCATAAGCCAAGAGACAGACACATACAATGCACCAATGACAGCGCACAATGCTGCTAAGTGTACGGTGCTATGATCACCGTTTCCAAACTGCCAGGTTACCAAGCACACGCTGCAATGACTAGCCAGGGCTGGATTCAAACAGGTACCCAATGAGAGGGTTTAATTTGTCCCCCACTGCCATCCTCCTAACCCTGCTGAATACCCTCCTTGTTCCATCTTAGTTTTAACAGCACTGCTGTCTGTCCCGGAAGTGGCACCTGCTTAACTTTCCTGCCCTAGAAGGATAAATGTTAAAAGAAACTATCTCTGCTTTGCCTGTTTCAATAGCTCCTCTATTAATCTGGGGAGTACTGGAGTGTGTGTTTGTATTAATTAGAACATGAAGGACAGTGAGCAAAGCCAGGTGAACGGGAGTGGCAAAGAGGATTTCAGAGGGAGTCTGGTTCCATCTCCTTTAGGTGTGGCTCTACACCAGGCAGCAGATACGGACACCGTGGTGACCTGCCCTGGAGCTGCTCGATTTTCTGTTCGATCACTTAGTTCACATGAAGACAGACACAAGTTTGGTGAATGTCAGGCCAGGTGCTGACCATATGGAAGGCGAAGATACGGGGTGTGGAACCGTATATTCCAGCACTGAACAGCATCCGAGAAAACAAACACTTCTCGGTAGAGAGAGCGGGAAGGGGATTTCCTGCCTGCAAAAACATTGGAGGGATGGTGCATGTTTTTCATTTCAAAGCAGACCTAGAGCCGAGAGCCTGGGAGATGGGTCGTGTGGAAGTCCAGGCTCCCACTCTCCCTCCAGGCAGGCAGGAGTTCCCAGCAGCCCGGCTGAGACCTGGACACCTACATGTCTCAGGTTCCTTTGACAATCTCAGTTTTGACAAATTGTCCAGTCAATTGCTTAGCCACACTTTGTTCATTGTTTTGTTATGAAAGATACGCAGGAGACAAAATAACCAGTGTCAGGTGGGTTCTATATGACACCGGTCTCTGTGGAGCCAACCTGCACTGCGATATTACGTTCACCTGATGCGGAAGGTGGGCTCCCTGAGTTACACGTTTCAGCTGCTATTTTGTAGATGATTTTCAAGTTACCTATTTCTTTACCTAGCACTAAAATCCAACCTATCAGTTTGTCCCAGTTCCCTAACTTCTTCTTCGGTTCCTCCCTCTCTGTGCTTTGGATACTAGCGCTCCAGGTACCGGTCCATGAAGGTATTTCACTCGCTTGTACTAAGACCTAGAACGAATGTATCTTGCTATTGACAAGTGTCCCATCTGTTTGTGCCAAATGGTTACTTCAGCAAATGCGAGGAGTTATGGGATACTTAGCATAAGTGAATAGGATTATGGTATAGACACATTTAGTCACTCTTGCTATTACAGTGTTTGTGCTTAATGTTAATGAGGTGTAATATTTGTCTTACTATGTATTAAGCCCCAGTAACCGTAAGCACATTACATGTATCTATAGTGTGGATAATACACATTATTAAGATGATATGTATTTACATGCTAGCCAGCATATATTACTCAACCCTCCTCTAAACAGCCTGAATTCTGCGTCGAGTGACAGTTGGGTGTAATGGCATCGGTCTGGTGTAACGGGGTGCACCAACCCCACTCTGGGCCTGCAGGGGCTAACAGGAGCCCGTGGGCACAATCGGCTTTCACTGGGTGTCTAGTCTGGAGGGAGGAGACGAGAGGGCGGAACCTGGCTCAGTCGGGCCATGGCGGGGAAGGAGGGCAGACCGGAGGCTCTCGCTCAGTGAGGGAAACCTGGCTGGCTCCAGAGAGCGGAGCAGGGCTGCGGGCAGACAGCACCTCCATGGAGGAAGGGGCCTCTGCAGCAGGGAGCCCAAAGCCGCTGGGGAGGATCCGCAGGGAGTGACCCTGTCCAGGGTTCTGCGCCCTAGTGGAGGGGGCTGCGGGGAACGGGACGACTCCTGCTGAGCAGGGCGGCCCTGCCAGGAGGGTGGAGAAAACTCCCTTGCAGCAGAAGCAGCTGGATGACTAGAAGGGCCAGAAGCTCTTCAGGGAGGAGGTGGAGGGAGAGTGGAGCCAATAACTTGGTTGCCTGGGAAAGACTGAGGCAAAGGCCCAAGAACAAGTGATCTGGGGGGGCAAGTGGGGTCTGTGCAGGGTCCCTGGCTTGGAACCCAGGGAGAAGGAGGGAGCTCCTCCCAGCTCACCAAGGAAGGAGGAGCAAAATCTCTCACAAAAGCAGTAAGGACACGGAAACCCCGGAGACTGGGGGAATGACCAGTGAGCCCAGACCAGAGTCCCAGGGGAAGTGGCAGGCCTGTTATTTGTTGAATGTGTTGGTTTACCCTGGAGGGGGCGGGACTTTGTGGGCACTGAGCGCTAAAGGAGGAGAGACTGATCTACCATGCCCAGCCACCTTGGGCTCACTGGCCAATGGGTCCCCTGTTTAAATCCAGGTTTACACCAGCTGAAGTGAACAAAAGAATTGACCCCATCAGCTGCAATGTCACTTTCCAGGAAACAAGCTTCAGGTTCAATTTGGCATGTCTGCCAGAGCGACGTGACGAATGTCCAGGAAGAGTGGACGTGAATCATTTCAGTCTCAATCCCTTTCGTCCAGGGATATTAGCACTACCTGTAGTGCAGAGCCTGAATTCACTGTCACCTTATGTTCATTTTCCTCCAGAGAAGCAAAATGATGATGCAAGTCCCCCAAAATATATTCTCTAGATGAGTCTGTCATTGTGAGCTCTCTACAAACAAAGTGTGAATGTTTTTCTGTCCAATGTGTGTCAATGGAGTTATCCTCCAGGCTCAGGCCTCAAGGTGTTTTAATGAGCTGGCACTCTTCTTTCCTGCACCACAACTGAAATTGACAGCTGTGGTTTATCAACAGAAAGATGGGTTTTGTTGTTAAAGGCGGCTACTTTGTATATTCCCCAAGGATCTACTTGATTTATTTGTTTGTTTGTTATGGAATAATTAATCTTTGGCCCAGGTGTACTGCCAATGCACTAAGGAATATCCAGCAATGTGTCCCCTTCCTCCGGAGTTTCACCTGCAATTGGGATTTCATCGGGAGAGCGAGGAGGTTAACAGCACACATTGCTGTGCAGCTGGAGGAGCTCAGGACTTGACCTTCGCTCTAGAAGAGGATGAGAAATCTGGCTGGCATGTCAATGTCTTGCAGTGACTGTGCTGAAGCATTTGTCCTTTGCGACAGGAACGTGCATCTTCTGTATTCTGCCCCTCGTCTCTTCTCTAGCAGCACAAAATAATCTTTCCTGCCTCATGTCTCATCCTCTTGATCTTCAGTCCTCCATTTTTTTTTCTGATCTATTACCCATATTTAATGAAGTGGAAACTGTTGTTGGTTTTTTTAAGTAGTTTGTGGCTGCAACACTAACAACTGGTTGAACTACCATGAGCAAGCTTTGAAGTTATCTCAAGCTGTGGCCCATGACCAAAGACGATGCCAGCAGACAAGATTAGCTTGAGACAGCCTGAGCAAACTATCCTGAATGTGTAAAAGGATCAATTTCTGGTTGCTTGGCCAGACCCTTCATATTTTGCAGCGTTAACAACTGTGCGGGTTTTACCATTGTATGTGATCTGCCAAATGGATACAGAACAGGAGCACCTCTGGTGTCACTCTTTAATGTTGGCAGTGAGCTAGGGGACCTGTGAACTTGCAATGAGATGCCACAGCAAACCCGGCCAGTGTGACTTGGGGCAGTGTATACTGCACTTTACATTGTGAGGGAGCAAGGTTATATACCCTCTCAATCTGGATCCGATGAGGCCATGGCTCTCAGACCATATTCCTGTCTAGGTGCCTCTCTATCGTAAGATGGAGGTAGCTGAGGGTAGTTCATCGTCAAACACCACAAATTAAGGGGCTGGAGGGGACTGACTGGTGTAAGAATATTTTAAAACGGCCATGTGTGAGTTAACTCAGCCAACAGATGGACTAGGGCAGGTGAACAACAGGGTATGTTTGTAGGAGTGTGTGACAGAGGCAAACACCACAGGTTGGCATTGAAGTCAGAGTCATCTGTGGGGGAAAGTCCAGAACCCTGGAGCGTCATGAGAGACTGTGCTTTGGAGACAGCCTCTCTTGGTGGTGCTCCTTGCACAGCGTTTATTCCCTGACTGCGTCAGCCCCTCCTTGCCATGACCCTGCCTCCTCCCCTCCCTTCCATCCCCGTTTTTCTCCAACTCTGTTTTCTGTCCTTTGAATTCCCCATCCCCATCCCACCATGGTATCCTCGTCCCTCCCTGGAGTGCTCTCCACCCTGGCTCTTCCTCCCGGGAGAAGAGGTGTGGTCTCGCCGTTCGGACACTGACCGAGGGTGGTGCAGAGCTGCTGGGGCAGGGCAGAGGACTTGGCCCTTGACTCAGTGACGGGTCTTTCAGAGCTCTATAATCGGCCCAGGTCTTTAGGGATGTTACACCCAGACACAGATACTGCTGACAACCAAACCTGCTTCACCCACATGGTTGGCTCCAGCACAGGGACCTGGGCTTCCCAGGTCCAGAAGACAGGAACGCTCCCAAGGCACTGGAGAACATGGATTTCATCACCAGAGCACAGGCCAGGAGGAACAGTGGGGAGCCAGCTAAGGAGAGCTCAGCTCCAGACCCCCGATCCTGGAGCATGGGCAGCAGCTGGAAGACAGTAGGATTTTACAAACCTGCTGGATTGTTTTGGTCAGTGTCAGAACCCAGGTTCTCAGGGTTACCCTCCCCTCTAATCTCCATCGCCCGAATGCTGCCCTGGGGATTCGCATGCAAACATGTTTTGGGGGGAAAGGCTGAGCTGCGCAGTGAGTTACACAATCCCAGGCTGAATTCTGCACTTTGACACAGCGGGCAGCTCTGACTGACTTCCAGAGCCGCACCCTGGAGCCTGAGGAGCTACGGGGTCATTTCAACATGCGACAAATATTTAGACTCTAGCTCCTGCCCACTTTAACTTTTGACCTCGTGGATAGTTTGGAATTAAACTTGGATTCCAAGACCAGCTCATTTAAACTCATCATTTAAAAAGCCTATTTAAGAAAAATATGAAAGAAAAAATTATTTAGGGTGAAATTACTTTTTCAAAGTGTAGAGGGAATGTTATGACCAAGTTATAAATGACTGGGAAAGGATTTTATAATGGAAAACCTGATGACAGCCTTAACTACAACAATGATAAAAGGTGCTGCTGTGATAAAAATAAATTGCATTCATGGTGTGTGTGTTACCCATTTTCTACGAGAGGAGAGCAAGAATGGAAAGCTTTTACAATTCTATTAGGTTTAATGGATTTGCAGGTTCAACTCCACTGTTTATCATTTGAGTTGCACCCAAAATGAAAAGCAATATATAGAGCTAATTAATTGCCTGTGTTAGTAATTAACCATTCCCCAGATGTTTATATTTTCCGGAGACTGGAAAGGAAGCCATTTAGTGTGCAATTTTATAGAAATCGAAATAACCATGTTGTGTGGAGCAGGACTTCGCACTGTCTCTAGTAATTCAAACGTAACAAGTCGTCCCAAAGAAGGAGGCTGCCGCTTGCTGGTGGGCCAGCATTGAAATCGTTTCCCTCCATGACTCCTGTTCCTCCAGGATCCAATTATTATTATGTTACTGAATTGGTTTCATCCAGTTATCTCTGATTGTGAGAACTTGCAAGCAATTTGGGGACCGGGATTAGAATTCAGAATGTCCTTGATAAATTGGAGAATTGTTCTGAAATCAATAACATGGAATTCAGCAAAGATAAGTGAAAAGTACTACACTCAAGAAGGAAAAACCAAATGTGCAACTATAAACTGAGGAATAATAGGCTTGGCAGCGGTACTGTAATACTGAGGCCACACTGGATCAAACCAATGGCCCATGTCCTGTCTTCCGACAGCATCCTTCAGAGGGAATGAACAGAATGTGGCAATTTTTCAAATGATCCACCCCCTGATATCCAGTCCCAGCATCTGGTAGTCAGCATCTGGGGGACACCCAGAGCATGGGGTTGCATCCCTGATCAACTTGACCAATAGCCATTGATGGACCAATCCTCCATAACCAGGAGGTTTAATTCTTTTTCAAACCCATTTATAGTTTTGGCCTTCCCAACATCTCCTGGCAATGAGTTCCACAGGTCATTTGTGTGTTGTGTGAAGAAATATTTCCTTTTGTTTGTTTTTAAATCTGCTGCCTATTAATTTCATTGGGTCATGCCTGGATCTTGTGTTATGAGAAGGAGTAAATGACACTTCCTTATTCACTTTCTCTACACCAGTCATGATTTTATAGACCTCTATCATATCCCCCTTTAGTCATGTCTGTGGAAGAGGAGCTGAGGGTTACAGTGGGTCACAAATCAGCTCTGAGTCAGCAGTGTGATGCTGCACTGAAGAAGGTTAATATCATTCTGGGCTGTATTAACAGGCTCCTTGTATGGAAGAGATGGGAGGTAATTATTTTGCACTGGTGAGGCCTCAGCTGGTGTATTGTGTCCAGTTTTGGGCATCACACTGAGAAAAATGTGAACACATTTGCAGGGCCGGCGACAGGGGGGACTAAAGCTAGAGCTGTACCAGGCCCAGGACTTAAGGGGGGCCCCCTTAAGTCCGGAGCCCGGTACACAGCTGTACCCGTAGTCATCCCCCTTTGTCCCCGGGTCTGCCGCCTGGCGCTGGGCTCCACCCGCGGCGCCTGGCTCCACCGCCTGCTCCGACTCGGGGCGCGTCTGGCTCACCGGCGGCGAAGGGGGCAGGGCTGCGCTGGATGCTCAGCACGAGAAGAGGGGCCGGCCGACCGCACAGCATCCCTGGGAAAGCAGGAGCGAGCCCGAGCCAGAGCTGCAGGCGGGGGGCGCCGGGGCAGGAGCGGGGGCAGCGGGGCGCCAGGCACCTGCCTCCCTCTCTCCCATTAACCCTTCGACATCCCGGCCCCAGCACCCGGCCCCCTCGTGTCCAACACCCCGGGGACAAAACAGCGACCCCCGCACCACAGCCCGGGCAGGGCGTCTTGTCCTTGACTGCCTGACGGCATGGGGGGGGAGGAGGTTAGGCTGGGGGAGGAGATTAGGCTGGGTGGGCCGGGTTAGGCAGGGGGCGAAGGAGAATAGGCTGGGGGGGGGCAAATGATCAGAGTAGGGGGCCCCCAACGATCAGAGAAGGGGCCCCAAAAATTTCTGTCGCCGGCCCTGCACATTTGCGAGAGTCCAGAGGAGAGCAATGGAAAGGATAAGAGATTTAGACAACAGACCTACAAGGAACCACTGTAAGAAATGGGCATGTCTCCTTGAGAAACGAGGAGGCTGAGGGGGAACACAGCAGTCTTCAAATATGTAAATAGTTCTTGGAAACAGGATGGAGCTCGGTTTTTCTCCATGTCCCCTAAAAGCAGGACAAGAAATAATCAGTTCAGTTTGCAGCAAGAGCAATTTAGGTTAGACATTAGGGAAAACTTCTAACAGTAAGGCTAGTTAATACTGGAATAGGTGACTAGGAGATTGTGGAATCTGCATTGTTGGAGGGCTTTAAGAACAGGTTAGATGAACATCTGTCAGGAATGATCTAGTTACACTTAATCTGGCCACAGCATGAGGGCTAGTAGTAGATGGCCTCTTGAGGTCCCTCCTGGCCTACACTGAGTCTGTGACTGATTTGCTGATGAGCAAAGTCTGCATTGCATTCTCTTGCTGAGTGTCATAGCAATGGTTTGGCAATGTGGTGTGCACCTTCCGAGGGCCACAATAACCGTACAGCTTTATAAATGTGGAGAGTTGTGCTAGTGTGTTCAGAGCGAAGATGATTTATACTCATCCATCATAGGCAGGAGACACATAATCATTCTTTATGAAATAAGCAGAGAATAATTCCGATGCGGAATGGAACACTAAGAGATACTAGAAAAGTGATGGGCTGGATAATGGGGGGAAATGGTAATCGGGCAGAAATTGAGACTCAGCAGGACAATTATTGGGTTTCCTGCTATTTTTGACAGTAATAGAGATGATGACTATTGTCTCTGTGCTGACGCAGAGGGGGGCATTTTCTGTACTTATGCCCCATGATTCTATATTACTGATGTAGAGGATTTAGGGGATGGGGACCGGAGTACACCTTGTACCCGAACAGTGGCTTACAGAGAGACCAGTAAATACTGAATCTTAGGCTGCCAAAACATTCCCATTTGGGGTAAGTACCATGATGTTTTTGCCTGTGTTTGGGTGCCCATGCTGGGCTCTGTGTCATCATCAGCAATCTGCTGCCTTCTGTATCTGGAGACTCGCCTGTTCCCTGCTTCTGCACACAACCCCACTGGTGGGACTCTACAGACTGTCCCTTGTTTCAGTGTGTTGGAGAGATGAGGAGGTGGCTGCATGGCTGATCCTACAAAGTAGAGACCCATAAGAATCTAGCTAGTGATGGAACAAGGAGCAATGGTCTCAAGTTGCAGTGAGGGAGGTTTAGGTCAGATATTAGGAAAAATGTTTTCCCTAGGAGGGAGGTGAAGCACTGGAATGGGTTCCCCAGGGAGGTGGTAGAATCACCTTCCTTAGAGGTTTTTAAGGTCAGGCTTGACCAAGCCCTGGCTGGGATGATTTAGTTGGGATTGATCCTGCTTTGAGCAGAGGGTTGGACTAGATACCTCCTGAGGTCCCTTCCAACCCTGATATTCTAGGATTCTCTGAGCTGTGGCTTTGGGCTTCTTCAAGATAAACGCGTGGGAAATGAGGGCAGGGGACTGTCATTGTTCTCCCTTTTCCCATCATCAGAACCACACGGACCCCAATTGCTGCACTTCTCCTCTCCTCCGGGACACACACCACGGCTGCTCACGTGACGGGCAGTGCCACAGTGGCAGAACTCCTGGCAAAGCCACTGTCTGAAGCACTTAACTGGAGCCTGGGGAACAGCTGCAGCAGCAGTTCAGCTGCCCATTGCAGGGTCCCCGTAATAACAATGCCAGGCTGCAGTCAAAGGCCTTCGCTACCCAAAGGAGACGTTGCTCTTAGCTTCGTTCGGTGGAAAATTCTCCTTCGCTTACTTTCATTCCCCACCCTCCTTTTCCACGTCCACCCCACTTCCCTCACCGTGATTTCTGCTCTTCCGCTTTGATGCTTCGTCTCCACATTCTCCGTTTCTTCCTTCTGTCTGGCCTCTGTTTATTGACAACTTTAGCGCTTAGTCCCTCCCCACCACGAGCATCTCCTGGATTTCTGCCCCCTTCTGCTTGTCCCTTCCCCCACTGCCCTCTCCTACCCCTGAGGATTCCTTCGGGGGTGGAACATCTCCCCTCCCCAGCACCAGACCTGCTCCCCCTCTCCTGTCCCACACTGGTGCCCAGAACAGAACCATGGCAAAATGCTCCCTTTGTTACTACTGCCATTGTTCTTTGCTTCCATTCTAGAGCCTTCCTCTGATCTCTAGGGCAAAAGTTATTCCACCTGCAAGCACCGGACGTGTTCTCATGCACCCTACGTACCAGTGATTGACCCAGCAGCCCTTGCTCTTTTGGGCCTGCCTGACGTTCAGCTGAAGGTTTTTTAAAGCTATAAACCACCCGACTGATGAAAGCTGCATATTAACCAAAAACAATATTTAAAATTTCCATGGCAATGAAACTCTTGCAGCCGGATGTGAAAACACTAGCATAGCTTGAAGCAAACGATTGTTGACAAGAGTTTATTACCTGCCCAAAGCATGTCAGACATTGTATCTGTGCATTGGCATGCTGGCTAATCAAATTAGGGAACTCCACAGCTACTGCCAGGAAAATGATGAGATGCTCTTTTGCTGGTTCACATCTGTGTTAAGCTGCTAGGAAATCATTAAATTGACTTTGGAGCTTTTACTATCTCAGGATAAAGCAAACTGCAGGATACTTAATTTACATGCATAAAACTTTGATAAATGATGTTATGACAAACCTCAAATCGAATTAGTAAGTTAGAAATCTTTCTGGTCTGAGTTCATCAGTGATGTAACCAGAGGTCTAAGTGCTCCTGGTGTGTGAGTGAGTCAAAAAACAGGTGTCAATGCCAAAGTCAGCTAAACTGGCATCGTCTGATAATCGTCCAGATGCAAAAGGGGTTTAACACCACGGAGTCCCCCGGTTCAGGAGGAAGTGACTGGGAAACGGGGGAGAAGAGCAGATGGAGAAGAGCAGCGCTACGTTATGACATGTCTGAGAAGCATTTTTCCTGGCTGCAATCTAAGTGCACCGTCGGCTCCCGGTGGGCAGGTCAGCTGAGGGAACACAGACGGTCAGGCTAACCAGTGTGGGAAGGGGAGACACTTGGAGTGTGATTCACAAAGTATCTGAGCACCTCACTCTCAGTGAAATCAGTCAATGGGAATTAGGCACCTACATACCTCTGTGGCTCCCACTCGGGCTCTGGGGATGGTGAATGGGGCCTGCCACATTGCCAGGGATTTCACGTACCTCAAAACAAGTTGGCTCCAAGTTTACCAGACCCTGACGCCACTAAAGTAAACTGGGGTTGTAAAGACGGCAAGTGAAGCAGAACCCCCACCCCCCACCCCCCACCCCCGCTCCCCCAGGCAGGCCAGGGATTTCTCATTTGGATGATGTTTCATGAACACCCAACATGTTATAATGTAACAAGCTCAACTCTATTAACTAACTCCCAAAATGGTTCCACTTCTGGGGCCTTCACAACAAGAGCACCTCGTGCCCGCTTGATAATTAAACTAAGTGGCTTTTTAGTATTTAAATCTAAATCACTATATTTTTTATTATTCATTTAACATGTGAGTTCAGTGAAAGAGTCAAAATAAAAGGATCCAGCTAAAAGACAGGCAGGGCAGATGAGAGCGATTGATTCAAGGCGTCTCCATGGTGCCAGACACTGACGCAGGTCACTTCCACAGCTGTGAGCTTCTCTGGCAACCTACAGCGAACTGGGCTGAGCTCCCACTAGGAGCTATTGGGTGCTGACGTGGCAATGCAATCATTTGCTATGCAGCTTTAGGCTGTGCTTGTTTGTGACTTTTCCTTTGGCAGGTATCCTCATCAGCGTCGAGTTAAGATAAACCTGCCTGTTTAGTCACCAAAATCATTTGATGTGTCTAATACTGTTTATTTTATCATGACATGGCAAAAGGTATCCCATGGACTTAGCAACTAAGAGTCCTGTGGCACCTTGAAGACTAACAGAAGGATTGAAGCATAAGCTTTCGTGGGCTAATACCCACTTCATCGGATGCATGCAGTGGAACTATCTGACGCAAGGACCCACTTCACTGGCACTCACCCTGCATGGCCGTGGGAGATTTTGGAGCTCCCCCACTCTAAATCTCTGTCGAGTCTGGACCTGGTGCTTCCCATCCACATTGTGGTGTGTCTGTTCCCTTCCCCAGCTCTCCCCTCTTGGCTAACACCTCTCAGACTCCGCTCTGCCATCGTCACAGCTGACAGTCTCTCCTGAACAGACGGCTGCCATGACATCTTGGGGCTCCGGGTCTTCCCCACCTCAGATGTTACCCCCAAGTCTTTGGGCACCTCAGAAAGCTGGAGTGACTCAGTGGCAAGACAGATGTCAGCCAGATCACGGCAGCTTGGGAGCAGGTGGAAGGGCTGGTAGTATCCAGGCCTGTTTGTTAGCCTGGGATAGAATTTTGGGTTTGATTTTTGATACTCTTATATCCTTATTAATACGTGTGAACAAAGAACAAATACACCGGGTGTTGCTTCTGCCCAGCCAGGTGGGGCTTACAGTATAATCAGAAAAGATATGGGCTAGAGTTAAAAGTGTCACCGGGTAGGGTGGGAGTGTAATATAGGCGCATACACGGGATGGCTGCCTGGCTGCTCCCTCACACCAAGGTCAAGAAACCAGTTACGAGGAGCAAGGGAGGTTGGGGATTGGGGAGGCATAAGAAAGACTAAAGCTAAAGAAAATCCTGGCCCTGGCCAGAACATGACCTCACTCCTTACCCTTCCCATGGGATACAAAAGAGGGGGATGAAGACCCCAGACTCATGCCCCTCCAAGTGGTTGTAAGGGGTGGGACCAGGGGTGTGCACTGCAGGTATATTTTGGGGGAGGGGAATAGGAACACAGGCAAGGCTCTGCGGTGTCAGAGCTGGGAACAGACCACTTGGGGAACAGACTGACAGCATGCAGACCTATGGATATGCTTGCTGGAAACTAACCCCAATGAACATTGTCTTGCTTCCACTTCAGACTTCTGTTTGTCTGCTTTCTGTCTGTGTGACAAAAACCAGGGGAGGAGGTGAAGAGAAAGCCCCTAACAAGGACTCCATAGCTGAGACAGTCAAAACCTTCAGCAGGTTCTTCTTCCATTAGACACACCTGTTGGTCCCGGCTTCTTCTGGACTGCCTCCTAGTTGGATTTTTCCATAGCACTTTGCATTTGCCGAACTCTGCTTCCATTGATGTCCAAATCTAAGCCCACTGGCTTCACTGGAGTTAGGCAAGTGCAGAGAGAATTTAAAAATCTGACCTTGAATGTGTAGAACCTGTTTCTATATATAAATAATCTTTGCAGATCCCTGCAACACTGTGCTATTGCATTGAGATACAACTTTCAGACATACGCAACCTAGTGCTATTGCAATGCAGTACGGTTGCAAAATGTAATAAACCAACTTTGTATGTGATGTAGAAGAAGAATTTCCTTTTGCTGCATTGTCCTTTCATGTTCCATTGGCTTTGTTGTCCTTCTGTTCAGTCATCACAGTAATAAGGAATGCTGCTACAATTCACTCGGTAAAAAATTTGACACCCTGTTTCTTAGTCAGTTTTGGTTTGGGGTGTTGTGAGCGGCCACACTTGCCTGATACTCCCCCAAACATTCAGGAGGATGATGAACTAGTTGTTTCACTTTGTTTGTCAGTATTGATCACGTGTTTCTGGCCAAGCAGGAATGCATGTAACAAAGTCAGTAGCCTTTCCTGAGAACAGAGATATGTCAAATGGAATGCTTGTCTTTTCTAGTTGGATTTGTTTCTATCCTTTTTATCTCTCCCAGGAAACTTGTGATGCCATTTGTCATGGACAGCTCTGCTCAAACCAACTAACAAGTAAATGAGAGTAGCCAGTAAATGCTCAGGGCTCAATATAATTCCTCTTGCTCGTTTTTAGATGTTCATGAAATATGGTCACTTTGTCACTATACTTTCTTCCAGTCATCTCTGATGGGTTCTTGTGAGGGCAGAGATTTCTCATGCACAAATCTCCTGTCTTCATGCCTTTACCATGACATTCTTGTCCTTTCCCATTTTAGTTCTTGCTCTTTCTTTAGCTGTTAATTCCCATAACAACATTTTGCAACCCATGACGTTACTTTGCCAGGAATAGGGCTGAACCTTGGAGACCCGTATTAGCTATTTTGGGGATATAAAAGAGGAATTCCAATCGTAGGGATGAAAGCCAGGGTCAAAGTGCAGAGGTTCCTATTCAGCAGCCTCTTTCTAGATTAAGGATCATTAGCTAATGCTTACATAGGGCCAAATCCTGATTACTGTGCTGAGCAGTGCTCTCATTCACTTTTGTGGGACTATGGGCATGGTTATGGAGCCTCCTGCAAAGCCCACTGAAGTCAACAGGAGTCCTTCTGTTGAGTCTGCTAGGCTTTGGCTCAGGCCAGGGACATCAGGATTTGGTTCACTGGCTTTAATTTGATCTTCCTAATTCTTCTAATTGTTCATTGGCTTCCCCTCCATGTCATACTTCAATATGAAATTGCCCATCTCATGCCTGCATTGCTCCATGCCAGAGAATCATGGACACTGGGATTGGGAAAAGACCTATTGGACCACGCTGTCTGTTGCCCTGGCAATACAGGGCTGTTCCCAGCAGTGCACTTTCTGGGATGTTTTAAAATAGACTCAGGGTAAAATGAGTTTTCAGGCAGATGTTCAGTGAATCATTCTTCAGAGCACAGCTTGCATGTTGCAGCTGTACTATACTAATCAAATGTGAATTGTTTATCTTCATGCAGAAGTCTACACTGCTTCCTCCCCATCGAAAATATCTTTTCAGGAATTAAGTAGTTTTCAACTAGCATTGGAGCAGAGTACAATGTAATCCTTAAATCAGCACTCAATGAACCACGTTAAGTTTAATAATGGAGTAGAATCTTATTTTGTTACATGGAGGAAGCAAAATCACATCTCCTCCTCTCATTTTTTTCCTGAAATACAATTTTGATATCTATTAGCCTAAGATATAATACACGTGTAATTTTAAACATATCAGGGAGAAGTTATGTTCATGCTGGAATGGAGCAGAGAACGAGCAATTCAGCAGGCACATAAAGCCAGCGTAAACAGTCAATTTAACTTCTATTCAAGTACAATATTCTCATAGAATGTGGCACTTTCCCAGAAATTGTAAAAACCGATAGTTCAATTTTCTTCCCGGCACACTCATTATGTCAGAAAAAAATATAATAATGCTTTAAACTTTATTTATTTTTACCCATTTGTTTTGGCTAGAAAGGTTCTTATACTAAAGATCAGATCTCCCGTTGCACCTAAAACAATTAGTGCTTGGATAAAAGATGATGCTTATTGTTAACATTCAACCATTAATTTCTGAATCACAGGATTTCTACCTCTGATAATTGTCTAGACACCATGGTTATTATTCACTTGATAGGCAGATGGGTTAAGTAAGTAGACAAACACTTTAACAGGGTACTTTTTTTCTCTTTCTCTTTCTTTCAAATACTAATGAATTGTGATTTGAACCCAGTAAAGTATAATTTGATTGTATGTTCTTCCATTAGGAAACATTTTCCATTCTAATTGTCTCTGGATCTGATTAAAATGTTTAAGAAAACATGTCAGAGTTGTAAACAGCACAAGTCCCGTGGATCCTGAAAGCATTTCCTTTCTGCAGAGTCTCTACAAATCCAGTGGATTATTAGCTTCCCTGTTAACTTCATCAGAAACTAGGGTTTTATTAGTTCCATCCAATGGTCTGGCATCAAAATAACGCTATGAATCCTTGGCTCAGGTATTGCCTATGTCATACGAGTCTTCATTTTGCTCCCTGCTCAGTCACCCCTTAGGCATATGACTAAGACCCACTGAAATCAATCAATTGGGTTTAAACATGTACAAGTGCTTTGCTGAGCTGGCCCCTCTCCAGGGTCCTATAAAGCACAGAAGAGTAAAGTATTTCCTTTGGGTGAGAGCACTCTTATCGCTCCTTTTTCCATCAGAATCTTTTCTCAGATTAGTTTGCTGAGCAATTAGTCTTGCCACTAGCAATAGCTATTATTTTAGCCTTTGTATAAACTGACATTGGTTTCTCTCAAGGGGACACTTGATAGTGTTTTTGCTAGAAATTAGAATGTACTCATCCCTACTCCGCTGAACACACTGTAATTCCCCCCTTGCTTCTTTCTGATGTTATCAATTCTCTCTCGGTGTTTAGCTGAATCCAAGAACCGCTGAGCTTTCACCTCACTACGAAGGGGTTACTTCAACAACTGTGCAAAACTTTCATTTGTGAGCTCGGAAGCCATCAGCAGACCAGCCCGGACAGGCTGTTCTTTATTTACCCCCAGAACAGGGGCAGTGGGAGCAGCGACAGTGGAGACGCTCCAGAGGCCAGCTCCGCAATGTCCCAACCCGAAAAGGGGGGAACTAAAACCATAGAATTGGGGTGAAGGGAAAGATATTTGGCTATGTGCTGTTCACAGCTGTTTACTTAATGGAATAGCTCTTCCAAATGACGCCTCCAGCTGCTCGGTCACACGTGCACATTCCAGTCGTGAGCTCCGAGCCATCACGACTTCAAAGTGGCGGGGTAATGAAGCAGATGTGCCCATTCCCCTAGGGTTCCAGGACTGGACGGCCGCAGCAGCAGGACTCCTTTGACTAGCCTCTCAGGCCCAACGCGGGATGGGAGTGGGGGCAGAGTGGCTATCACATGTGTTCTTAACTTGTGAGTGTGTTAGAGGCAAGTGACAGTGTCAAGGTCACCAATGCCCACAAAGCCTTTATTACAGTATTTAGTAATAGGCACCCCTCATCCAACACACATACATAGAAGACCCTGATGTGGTCCTTAGTGTGAAGTGCAGCCTTAACACAGCTGTAGCCCTCCATTCATTAACATGTGTCTTTGTTCTCTGGCCCTACATGTCCATACTTATTGATCCATGTCACCTGAACCAAAGGAAATGGGGGTGTGTTACTATGTGTAACCAATCTGCCTGTAGAAAGATCCTTAATTTCATCCCATGTCAGTTACTGGGTTAAATGATCTGCTTTGCCCTGTTCAGCAAAGAGAAAAGTGGAAAGGCCGTCATCAATAGCATAACCCAGTCAGTTCACTTCCTGTGTAATTGATTTATGGTCTCACATGACAATGGCATTCTTGTCATGTGAGATTGTTAGACAAGATACATTTTAACATGTGAAAAATGAGATAATTAAGGTGAAAGAAAAGTTTTAAATCTTGGATTCTTCAGTTTCCTTTGCACTATTCAAATTGATTGCTAATCAGGATAGCTTTCTGATGATTGGATCCTTGGTACGCCACATGTTTACACACAGGGACCCTGTGGACACACATAGTAGGATGTAAATGTGCAGCTGAGTTCAACGAGCTGACACTGAATGAACCTCTTTAAGAAGCATCTCGTTGTTGTGAGATTGCTCTTTGTTAAAGCAAGGAGTGCCTCTTACCCACAACCTCATTCCTTTGGTACCAACCAAGCGAGTGCACCGTATTCTGTGATGAAATGCTACCAGAGAAAGCAAACTTGATCTATGACGTCCCATTTATTTTGTGTCCCGACAACCTTTTCAAATCTGCATGTTTCATTGGTCTGCTGCAACTGCTATTCTCAGGGACCGATTCCTCCGAACAGCCTGAGCTCTTATCACAATGTACAGGTTACTTGGCCACATTTCATTGCTTACAACGGGGGTCTCCAAACGTTATGAGTCGAGGGCCATATTAGATTTTTGAAGGGGCTTCGTGGGCCAAAGTGACCGTTGCAAAAATTAACATATGCAAATATATGAAAAATATATACAAAATGTTTGTGAATATATTAAAAAATTCACATTATTTTTCTATTTTATTTCTAAACTCACAAAATTTTAGCATACAAATACACATTCAAAAATAAAGAAATATTATTTTAGGATTAGTGCGAAGTATGGTACTGATGTTTTTCTGACAAAATTGCATTTAACTGTGGTTCAAAGTTAGTGTTCCCTATCATCAAAATTGATTGTAAATGCTCATCAGACAAGGCTGATCTGTGGTTGGATTGCACATATTTCATCATTGAAAATGTTTTTTCACACATGTAAGTAGTGCCAAACACTGACATTAATCCATGGGCAAAGTTTTTTACATGAGTATATTGATCACTTGGCAGGCATTTATCGAACTCTACCAGATTTCCTTCCTTCCTTATATTTGTCCTTCAACTCAGAACTCTGGACATATGAAAACCCTACCCCTGGGCCTGCAGACAGGGCCCCCGCCACACACAAAATGGCGACTCACCCCCCCACACACACACAAAATGGTGACTCCCCCAGCACACACAAAATGGTGACTCCCCCAGCACACACAAAATGGCAGGGACTTCTGAAGAGGGAGAGGGTGCCCCTCCCTTCCTGCCACACAGAGACCACAACGGAGTGGGGCAGGGTAAGAGAAGGAAAGGAGAATAGCCCCCAAAGCCAAGACACCCCTCCCTCCCCTCAGTCCGGTGGAGAGAAATCCCGGACATAGATTTATTTTTAGCACAGACCAAAAATCCAGACATGTCCGGCAAAACAAGAAGCCGTTCCTTGCCCAGCCGCCTGCTGCAACCCGGTCCCCCCCCCCCCCCCCCCGACCAGCACCGTGCTATCCCCCTCACCCCCGCGCCATCCCCCCGCCCCACCGTGCTATCCCCCGCCCCGCCGTGCTATTCCCCCCCGCCCCCTCCCCTCGCCCCCTCCCCCCACTCCCTCTCCCTCCGCCCCGCCGTGCTATCCCCCCCCCCTGCCCCCTCTCCCCCCCGCCACGCTATCCCCCCGCCCCCTCTACTCCCCCGGCTTTGCTATTTCCCCCCGCCGACCAGCACAGAACCCAGCAGAATCTGGACATGTCCGGCAAAACAAGAAGCCGTTCCTTGCCCAGCCGCCTGCTGCAACCCAGCTCCGCCGACCAGCGCCACGCCATCCCCCGGCCCCCACTTTCCCTCCCCCCGCCACGCCATCCCCCTGGCCCCTTGCCAAGCAGGGACGCTCACCTCTTTACTCCTCCGCTGCTGGAAGCAACTGGCAAGCTGGAGGAGGGCTTCTAGCAGGCATGTGGGGGCGCGACCCACCCCCTGCGCTCCCCCCCTGCTGCTACAACTGAGTCCTTTTACTTCTACAGCCCCTGCCACATCCCCAGCTTTGCTTTTTCTCAACCTCCTGCAGCTACTAGACACGGAAGTGTTCTCCACGTGCTGGCTCAGCTGGCGGGCCGGATCTGGCCCGCGGGCCGTAGTTCGGAGAGCCCTGGCTTACAATGCTTGGGAGATATCCTGGTCACCATTAAATCAGGAGCAAAACTCCCACTGACTTTAGTGGGGACAAGATTTCACTCAGGAACCTGGCCCGGTCCCCGATTGGGTATTTCTCTGTGCGTGGGGATTGTAGAACTACGAGAGTCTATGCCCAGGAGAGCGTCCCAGACAGAGGCCGGGTGAGGAGCGCGAAAGCACAACCAGGTGCAAGTAGCGTGCTAGCCAGCTCCTTAGCCCTGGAGTGACCATGGAACATCACAGGCATTAGGTTTAAAATATTGATTCTAATAACCAGCTAGTTCGGAACAGCTTCTAATCATTCAACTCTGGGAATATGATAAGACTGGATTGAGGAGACTGGCTCCAAAACTCAGATGTATTCCATCTCTTGTTGTAATGCTCCCCCGTTGTTAACAATTGAATGTCTCCACAATGGTATTATTATCCATTACAGTGCTGGAAAAAGCAGATGCCACTGTAGTGCCGTGAATTTTTTGCATTTCTCTATTATTTAGCATGTGTATTGATTAGCTTGGTAGGGAGGCATCCTTTGATTTCTCTTAATTCTCCTTATCGAATCAATTGGCTACTCAGTCTGGCAGCACAGCGTCCACCATTTCCATGTTTGATTCTTGGATGCAGATTGTAAAATGTCTCCTTATGCCTTTCAGACAACTACCCACCGACTGCATTGAAACCAGCTGGTAATGGCCCAGCTGATCCGCAGAAGGCTCCCTTGCTACAGAACAAAGCCATCCAGTTCATGCTTCGCAGATGCTACTGTTTTTACAGGAAACTCTGCAATGCATTAATCAGTGTTTCCCTTGCTTCTTGAACTCATGTCTGCGATCAGCGCAATTCAAAACTGGAACTTGAAGCACCAGACTAAAAAGGCGGCAGGACTGGATCAGCACTAGCCGGGACTGACAGCAAGTGAGGGAGCTAATTGGTGATGAGCTTAGATGTGACCGTGGACTTGACAAGCAGCCGGCTATCACCATCACTACAAGGAAAAGGGAGGCAGAGCAAGTGTGTGAGAGAGAGCATATGGCTTAATCTTTTTACCCTCCCCCGGAGACACACCTTTAAGGAATAATGCTCCAATGAATGGGGTTGTTCTGCTGCTTCTAGGATTGATTGCCGCAGGCCCATATCCTTACCCGGAATAAAGGTAGGATCTGTGAAATGGACATAGCTTAGGGTTAGTGTTTGTACAGCACATTAGCCCAACTAATCTCTTGCCCTTTTGTCTCTAGGGACTTCGGTACCCCCTGGTATATCCCCACATGTCTCCAGAATGTACTGTTGGGCTGTAAATTCCCACATGGTGCCCTATCAAGCATCTGCCAGAATTCTCTCTAAAGCCCTTTGGAAACTGGATTAGAGGGAGCTTCCTTCTTCGGGAGGAATGACTTGGACCTTTAGCCGTTAGCACATAGATTTCCCCGTAGGGCCGGATTCAAAGCCTACTTCCTTTGATTGACTTCGGAAGACTTGCATCGGGCCCGTATTCACACCTTCATCAAGTTCACTCAAAAGCAGGGAAGTCATGGCTTTGAAGATGAGAAATATGGGTATATGGGCCATAAAAACATTTTATACATGAGACAAAACAAAACAAGCAGTAAGGGCAGAAAGCAACCCAACAGAAGCAGCACATTAACATTTCAAATGTTTTGCATTTACCGCTTTTAAATTTTTTCTCTCAGTCTAAATGTCTGCTACCCAATTAGCAAAGTGACTGCTTCCCTGAGCACTCATAGAAACACACTACATGAAATCAGTCCAGCTCATTCTAGGGTTGATTGCTTTAGCCGTGTATAGACAAACTTGTATTTCCTAACCCTGCCATTGAGATTTACAACTGGACTCTCTTTTGGAATGTTAGCTGTAGAGGAAGGTCCCAAAGACAAAGGACCACAACCCTCTGTGACAATCACAGCTTCTCAAATCCACATGTAGAATGTCATACAACAATGAACCTGAGTTAGCAAACTGGGACATAGGAGAGGGTGAAAAAGAAAGATGCCAACATTTGCTATTTCCTAACTACTGAGTGCCTGGATTTGCAAATCTACTAAGGTTTTTTTTTTTAATGTTCCTTTTTCTGTAACTTCTCTTTTTAACATGTGAAAAAAAAAAACATTATCCCATTACCAGTCTTGTGTGTTATCCAAAGTCTCCTCACACAAACATATTAACATCGTCAAAATCCCTCATTATTTAATGAGTCCCTCGTTGGCAAAAAGAAAGGGACTGGGATTTCTCCCGCTCTAATACGGGGAGCAGTAGGGTGTAGTCTGGGATACAGATTAAGAGAAGTGCTGTTTTCAAGTATTGCAGCAGGTAATTTGAGAGAGAGAGAGAGAGTGTGTGTGTTTTGTATTTTCCAGTGTTAACCATGCATGTCTGAACTCACTTGCAATGGATCAGTCTGCTAGCTGCTGGATAAAAAAGTGCTCCTTGTAACTAACAAACACTTGTCTATTTAGTACTGGAGTCAGCAATGAATACATTAGAACTGATCCGATTTATCATCAGGTTCATACCAGCAGCTTATCTAGTTCCTTCCTTAAAACAAAAAAGGCTTTGCTTGGATATCATTCATGGAATTAAAATTTGATTCAGCTGAAAGGCTCCTTTATTACTTAAAAATCTACAGTAGAGAGACCTGGATCGCTCTTTCCAGCTGAATCAGGAAATAAAGAAAACAATATTTCAACACTACAACCATAACACGGAGCAGAAATGACCTTCCGGTGTGCAAGTGGTTTTATTCTACAGCCTTCTTGCTTGTAAAAACCCTCTGCTTCTGGCAGGGACAGTAGTTGTATGTTGTAACAGGAACTCAACCCGTAACAAAGAGTTGGCAGGAAGGAAATCCCTTTCAAGACCGATGGAGTCCATAGGCTCTTATGGGTGGACGTTCCCAGTTGAGGGGGCCATGATGATAACCTAGTATGGAAGTATTCTAGTTGGTGGGTCACTCTCAATGGAATGACATTGCCCCATTCTCTTACTCTTGGGTAATATCTGATTTCCTAACTAGGAGACCAGCCTCTGGAGGATCCAGAACAGCTGACCCTGGTGATCCAAGGGTGGGCAGTAGGATGAAATCTCAGACAAGTCCACATGGAGGAGTGATCCTGGGATGATTTTGTTTTGCAGCTGAATGTTTCTTGGGCACTGAGCTCTGATGTGAATCACTGGGTCACATGATTTTCTAGGTTTCTAAACAGAAAATGTTAATTAGAACCATATTACTCTCCATCCACACCTTGGCGCATCATTTCCCCCACCCCCACCCACTGTTTAGAATATGTTAATGGGCGGCGCTAACCACTCCATGCCATCACAACATACAGTGATGTGAAGTGTGGCAACGTCACTGGCAGCTGGAATTCAAACAGCGGACAGGGACAGACTTTTTGTATGACCGTAAATCCTTATTCTTTAATTTTCATATGACCCGACGGTCAGTGATTTGGGCTGACCACTCTCTAATGTTCACAAGTCAGAATAGCCATGGTTTAAGGCTAGGCCAACCCAAGAGGATACTCCAGCTACTAAAAGGAAGTAAGCAATCAATCATCAACAGAGGAAATATGAACCAATGTTAAGCCTGGAGTAACTGGATTTGAATCCACTGCTTTCCATTTGCACCCAAATCTGATTCTGTCTTTGTCTGATTCAAAGGTCTCGCTGTTCTATTAAAAACTTTTCATCTCCTGAAAAGATGATTTTGCTTTGGCTGTTCCATGAGTGAGAGTCCCTTACCATGTCACCAAGTTTGTATGATTAAGGGCAGGAGAGAATTTTCGCCCTACCAAAAGTTTTGCATGTCTTCATACAAGGTGGGTGAGTGTCGCGAAGCGAGACTCACTGGTGCAGTGCCTCCTGTTGGTCATCCAGGGAATTTGCTATTTTTGAGCTCCAAAGCACCTCCTTCTGGCTGGTGTCTCCCCTGCTGCTGAGCCCTTGTCTTTTACCCCAGGGTTCTGCCCCAGCAGTACCCCCACTCGCTCTGCATCTCCCCCTAACCCTCTCACCCACCTTGCCTCAGTGGTTACTGACAGTCATCATCTAGCCGCTGCTCACTGGGGCAGGCTGCAGGGTGTCATGGCTAGTCATCAATGGCAAGGGGTTAGGACCAGCAGTTTGCCTAGCCCCAGGCTGCACCTCTGTAGCCCCAGTACCTGTACAGGCCTTCGCCGCATCCTGCAGCTCCCTTTCCCTATTCCCCAGCCCTGCTCCAGTTCACGTACCTTCCTCTCAGGCAGGCAGCCCTTCTCCTCCAGGGACAGAGTGAAACGCCTCTCGCTCAGCGCTCTTATAAGGGCCAGCTAGGCCCTGCTTCTCCAATCAGCCAAGCATGGCTGTTTTGAACCCCTGGCTATCGGAGTGGGGCAGCCACCCCACTACAGTGAGGTAATATATTTGATTGGGTACCTTTCCCAGATGGGAAGAAGAGCTCTTTGAAAGCTAGTCTCCTTCGCCAACAGCAGTTGGTCCAATAGAAGATATTACCTCACCCGCCCCGTCTCTCTACTATCCAGAGACCGGCACAGCTAGAACTCCACTGCAAAAAGCTTCATACTGTACAAGTGCCTTACACTGTGTGTCTTGCTATGGCTTGCTTGTCATTCCAGCGCACACATCATCTTGGTCCCTTACGCTGAAAAATGTGTCGTGCTTTGGTGCTCGGTTTTCCTGGTTCAGCATTTAATTTGCTGTTCTACAACAAAACTATTCCTGCCTAACAAAAAGCTCTTTCAGATGGAGGATGGAGACTGAAGGGAGTGGGGAAAGGTGAGCTGAATGGCAGCACAGTGAGATGCAGTTAGTAGGATTCTGGTGGGAGCAAAGGCGAGACGGGTGAAGAGAGGATGAGGAATAGGCAATGGGCAGGACAGGAAAGACCCGGCACCTAGGGTGGAGCCTTGTTGACAGAGGTGGGAGGGCCAGATTCTCCAGGCTGTTCACTCAGCTGCTCAGTTTATGTTGCATAAAATGGGATTAGATCAGTGGGCAAATGTCACCTCCCACGCAGACAGGCGCGGCTCCAGCTGTTATCCTCACCCCGAGCAGAGAGGCCGTGGCTCCAGCTGTGACCTCCCCCAAACAGTGTGGACAGGCTGCAGCTCCAGCGTTCACTCCCCTCTCCCATTCAGGGCAGCTGCAGCTGTTACTCCCCCACTGGGGCAGGAGACTGCTGGGAAAATGGGACTTATGGTAACCCACTGGGCACCTGGCCAGCAGCTTTCTTCTCTGGCTACCCAGCTCTGCAGGCAATGCCCCATAGAATCCTAGAATCTCAGGGTTGGAAGGGACCTCAGGAGGTATCTAGTCCAACCCCCTGCTCAAAGCAATACCAACCCAACTAAATCATCGCAGCCAGGGATTTATCAAGCCTGACCTTAAAAACCTCTAAGGAAGGAGATTCCACCACCTCCCCCAGGGAACCCATTCCAGTGCTTCAATCCCACAACTCCCCTACAATAGCCTTGCGATCTCCCACCCTGACCCCCATGGTTACAACCCCGTGACATTTCAGGTGTATTTTTCTGAAAATGTAAGATTGACTAATTTTAAACCCTTGGTTGTGAAATTGACCAAAATGGACCGTGAATTTGGTCGGGCCCGAGTTATGGTGAAGTCCTGATAATGTTTATTGATAGCCAGTGATTCAGATGATTTGCTTCTTCTGATAAAAACCAAAAGCAGAAAATTCTTGGAAACAGTAAGTAAAAGTACATGAAAATGACAGGCAGAGCACTGAGACCTCATAGCAGTTTGTTTATTAGATTTACTGGATGATAAAATGAAGATCATCAGTTCAGATCTCTTTAGATAAGGACTGAGCCCAAAGCCGATTTCAGTTCCATGAAACAATGATCAGAAGTGATCGAGATTTGGATGGGTTTTGAAAAACTCTTGTTTTGCTAGCTGAGTGACCTGCTGAATTAGCATCGATTATGTACGGAATGGCACTCAAACACCAAATGTAAAATGGACACAATATATTTGTGTTAAATGACCTGAATAAATTCCTAAGAGTCCAGTGTTGACACACACACAATACGACTGTGTTAAGACCATTGTATTGATAAATTTTCCAGTGTTAGTATCACCGACAGTCAGCAGCATTATCCGTTCACAAGAGCTAAATATGTTTCATTAAGATTAAAAAGAAAGCCACTGGGGTTTATAATGTTTAGTCCAAAAAAAAAAAAAAAAAAAAAAAAAGCCAATAGGCATTGATCCAAATGTCTTTTCCTAAAATGTCCTGAAAACCTGTAATCTGAAAAATCAGACCTGGTATTTCATATCCATTAAATATTCATTGCTCATGGAAGGAATTGCCGGTGGGTTACTTCTGTAGCTATTTTGAATTATAATGAAGGATATAAGGGCAGCAGAAACCAAAATCCTATGGGTTTATATAAGAAATGTCTCTGTCTTTGTGATCATTAGGAGCTCAGAAATAGATGCCATGGCGTTACGAGTCAGGTTTGCTTGAGATTTCAGCAAAATTATGTTTTCGAGCAGGAGTACAAATCCATGAAATTGAACATTGAGGTCTTCTGTCCAAGGTAGTAAATCAACACATAAAGGGGGCTAGAGGTCGCTCACTTTCACTATCAAAGTATTTCTATTTCTAGAGGTTAAAAGCATATCTTGATTAAGAGGAAAGTCTTGTGATATATTCAAAAGTCTGGGTTCACAATGGAAATTACTAGGCAAAGTACTTCTCTGTAATGAAAACATTGTCTGTTAAACAGATAAAATAATTACCATAGTGTGACTGGAGGATGGTACAATATATCCAGAATTAACCTGCAAATCAGATGCATAGCTTCTTCCAAATCAAGAATATGTTCACAAAAACAACCAATGATAGCAATTGTCAAGCTGTCATTTACCATCACCTTCTGCCACAAGGCTTTCCTGTGCCAAAGTCTGCAGCTCACAGATGACATTTGGAGAAGGATGTGGGTTATAAATCTTCATACTGCCACATTCTGCCACTGGTAGCATGCACCCACTTCCACGGACATCAGTGTGAGCCAGGCACACATCTGTGAGGGCAAAACTTAGAGTCAGGGTGTTTATAGCCAGCTGGGACCAGTAGATCATCTAGTCCAGAGGTTCTCAAACTGTGGGTTGGGACCCCCTTGGGACGGGGTCACCAGGGCTGGCTTAGCCCTGCCTGGCCCACTGCCCAGGGATGAAGCTAAAGCCGGAGGGCTTCAGCCGTGGGCGGCAAGACACAGTTTGCAGGCCCCCTGCCTGGGGCTTAAGAATTTGAGTTTCAGTTTTGGTCCCCCTGCCCGGAATGGTGGGGCTCTGGCTTTGGCTCAGCCCCTGGGGCAGTGGGGCGAGCTCCGGCTCGGGGCTGTGAAGTAATGGTTGTTATCTGAAGGGGGTGGCGGGGCCAGAAACTTGAGACCCCTGACTCGTCTGAAGGCCTGTCTAGCGCACCAATCAGCCACCAACACCACCCAGCCCCAGGGGACTAAACCCAGCCACCAACGTAGGACAGGTAACAAAGAGTCCTGTGGCACCTTAAAGACTAACTAAGGTATTGAAGCATAAGCTTTCGTGGGCTAATACCCACTTCATCGGATGCAACGTAGGACACTCAACAGGAGACTAAACTGTTCTGTGCCACAAGCAGAGAATAGGTGGGCCTAAGGCGCACCCGGGCCTGAGGCACCCACAGTGGACAGGACATTATTGAGTGAGATACACTGAGATAATCCTGGCAAGTTACCTGCACCCAAATCCTGCAGATGAAGGCGACCCCCCCCCCCCCCGAGCATCCCAAAGTCCCTGTCACTCTGATGTGGGAGGGAATTCCTTCCTGCCCCACCTGAGCATGTGAGCAAGAACCTGCCAGCCAAGCAACCAAGAGAGAGAATATTCATTGCCATCCCGGAGCCTTGGCACTCCCGGCCCACTGTGCCATCTCCAGCTGTGGCCATCTTTGATGGTTCGATGTATGTCCAGTTACAAAATATATTTTCATGTGGTGTGTGGGTGTAACCTGTTACTGTTCAAAGGGCAAGAACATTAAGGCATCAGGATGTAGTGATGAGTACAATGAAGATGAGCCGTCCAAAGAGCTCTATGGTCCCTTTTCCTAACTGCTAGACACAAGAGTACAAAGATGAAATGGGTGGTTTGTAACTCCAACCCTCTCTCTGGTGTTGGGCACAGAATGGGATACACTGCATCCACTCCAGTTTATCTCCTGCAGGACGAATTTCTCCGAAGCCTGCAGCAGGTACAATTTGTTTAACACTTGGTTTGAAGCAGTCTGCTGACCTCTTACACAGCTGTAACCGGCAGCTACATGTGAATTTTGAAATGCCCATACTGAATTTACTGGCGATTTCCTGCCCCCGTTGGTTGCCCAGTACTAGAGCTGTGCGGGAAACGGCATTTCCACCACACAGCAAATTTTGCATTTGCAAATATATTTTTTTGTTCCCAATGGGAAGGAAAAGTCCAATGTAAGAAATTTCCCACCGGCAGGACATCTCCTAAAACTTCCCTTTTGGAAGAACCAGAATGGACCTTTCCAAACATGTCCCATCCCAGCTCCGGGACAGCCCACGAGGCAAGGGGGCTGGCCCATGCTTCCCATTGGCTGGGCTGCCAAGGACTGGGGGGCCCGAGAAATGCTGGGGGGGAATCGGGGAGCCTGGGCAGCCAGTCTGCCTGCCTTTCCATCTAAAGTTTCAGTGACCGAGGCCTGTTCCCAATGGAACATTCCAATTCTGTGGAATCATCATTTTCCAAACAGAAATTGGTTTTGTCGGAAAATGTTTGCCCAGCTGTGCCCATTCCGTTTGGGGAGGATGCATTGGGAGGAACGTGTGACGAGTTGGCCCGGCCTATCAAGAGGTCAAAGAGGGCAGGACAATGATAATTTCTCTGCCGAATGCAAACAGCTGCTGAGTTAGCGTCATTAAAAAGTGGGTTGTTTCAAACAGGTCCTTTATTTCTGGACTGACTAAAACCAATAAAGATGATACAGCTGAACCTTGTGTGGGGGGAGGGGGGAACCAAACATTCCTGACGTGGAACGTATTCTGCAATACCATGTGGGCCTAGAGCAGGATCTCACCTTGCAGGGCTCCGTTCAGGCCACTTTTCACTCTACTTACTGGCGGTCCAGTCCCCTGCCAATAGAAGGAACGGGCTCTCCTTGATCTGCGGGTCCCACTAATAAAGGGTTTAAAAAACAGTCTGAGGGAAATGCCCAGGATGTCAGTGTAAAAGTGAGGCTCACTCAAGGTGAGATTCACACGTGCAAAGAGGAGTCAGAGTTCAAAGGCTCTGGATTCCTGCAGTAGGTGCAAAGCAGCCAGCACCCATCATCTCTGTGTTTCTGTTTATCACAAACTATGTGAAGTCATAGTCCTGGATTCTTAGGGCAAAATTCTAGCCTGCTGTACATCAGTGAGAACCTGTTTGAACCATGGCGACACATGGGAGAGGGATAGACTGGGTTATAGGCCAAACGTTTCAGCATGTGTCAGAGTTTTGTAGTCAATGGGCGTTAAGAACAACCCTACTGGGTCAGACCAAAGGTCCATCTGGCCCAGAAAGAGCAAGCGAGCAGGGGCATGTGAGCCTGAAGTGATCGGATTGGAGCTCTACCTGGGAGAAGCTTTGGCACAGAACCTGAGCATGTAGCATCAGCGACAGGAAGACACGTGCCCAGCCTGAGCGTGAGACAGAGGAGCCAAGGCAGCGAGACGCTGGGGGTTGGGGGGCTGGTGAAATGGTAGTGGGAAAGGAGTGGGGACCCCTGCCCAGAATACCAATGTTCTGCTCAAATCAACTGGCGAGATCCTGAACAAAGAGGGGGCGTAATGAGGCACTGGTCCTTTGGGTGCATGTATGTTGAGGGGCCAACGTGGTGGAGGCTGGGAGAGGCTGGAAGCTGAGGGAGATTGGAGGCTGGGGGAGGCTGGTAGAGGAGGAGGGTGTAAAGGTTCAATTGCTTATCCTGGAACAGGGAAGAGCTAAATGGAGAAAGGAGATATCTGCTGAGCGCTCTCGGAGAGTGATGCTGAATTAGCTCCAAACACCCACCAAGGTAACCTTTACACAGGAAGGAGAAAAATTGCCTTTATTGTTACAGTATGTTACAGTAATATTAAGATCCATCTCTCTAAGTCTGTCAATGGCATTGCTGCATGATGAGTCCATGAAATGATTAAGAAAGAAAGGGATAATTCGGTTCATTTTCCTGAACTCTGATCTGTAAGAATGTCGTGGACTTTATGAAATAAGGCTGAGCCGCATTTAAATCAGACAGCTAAATGCTGGCAAACCATGCCAGTCAGTTCATTAAGTCTGAATAAACACAATACATTAATATTTATTTTCATTCTCATATATCTGAATTAGAAAGCAGCAAAGAGGAAAATAATGTAATCTAATTAAACTAATTGGAATTTAGCTAATAAATTGTCCTTCATTACTTTCTTTATTGCAGTAAATTTTCTAAAACACCAGGAATGCTACCTAACATTCACTACTGGTTCCTCCTCAAAAGAAACTATCAGTCCCTGAGTCAGAGAACTAAGAACGTGGGTTTTTTCCTTCCAGTGCCACTTTCTGGGCATAGGATTTCTGACATGCATGGCAGAGGTATCTGCTGGGTGACATGCTGTTGAAAAGGCACCTTACGTTTTGATGGCTGCACGACTGACACATTGATCCGGTTGTAAACAGCCGTGGCCACCCACGTAATGGTGCATTTCAACCCATTATCCCTAGACTCGTTCAGCCCAAATGAAGACATTGCTTACACGGCCTAAGGAAAACGAGTCTGGGTCTCAAGAGATTGGTCCATTAAGGCAGCTCGGTGCCATCAGTGCAGTTTTGCCACCAGTAGAACCCGCGGGTTCGATTCCCTTTTCCGCCGGAGTGAATCAGGAATGAGTCCGCTGAATGAACCCCTGTGTAAAATTGGTGTCAGGGAGACCAGAATTGGACCGCCCAGGATACGAACTGTCACTGTGAGGATGGAAAGTTCATATTTAACACAACTCTGCGGTTTTTTATTCTCGTTGATACTTTTGCTAATTAAAAATTGGGCTAATTCTGCAATCACTGCCCACTCAATACAACCCTTAACTCGAGGGCAGTTCCTCTGGACCCCGCCCGGCTCTCTTTGATGACAGCGGAAGCTGGATTGGGTGCAGAGTGTCTATGGGATTGGAAGTCCCCCCGGGACCTGTGTGCTGGATCAGGAATGTTCTCTCACCCTGCCCGTCATCTTATCTTCCCTGACTGGACAACAAAATCAAAATGCTGAACTCGATACATGTGTAATTTCACAGTCTCTTGCCAAGGAAACATTTACGGCATGAGATCATGGGATGACTTAAGAGGTAAAAATAGTTTGCAAGGAAGAAAATATGTTAAACCCACACCGTTTTCAATCAGCAGCAATCACAGGCAGGAGAATAGAAAATGCAGCAAAGTCGCTCTATGTTTAAACATTCTTCTTCTCAAGATTTCCCCAGTGCCAAAGTCCGCATAAATGGATTAAAGGTTCCAAACCGTTGTCCTGAGAAGAATGAATAACAAAGCATAAGCTTTGTCTCGGGGGTTGATGTTGGCTATATTGCTCTTGGAGGACTCTAACCGATCCACTCAGAAATAATTCCAAAGAAGGTACGTGGGATAGTTTGACAGCAGCTCCAGGAGGAACAGGGGTCATTTCACATTGCATGAGACAGCTGCTGGGCACAGTTAGTTCTCATGCTGCAAAGAGCCCTACGTAAAAAGCTACCCATGTTACTTCCAGGTTGAACTGCTACCAAGGAACACAGCTAGTTTGGTCACCCCAGCTTGTTAGGGGAACAAAGCCGCTCTGACAATTTTCTGGTGTAAATCAATTATAGCAAATATACTCACGGGGGTATTCTTCCCTTGGAGGCAAAGCCCAGCCCAGGCAGACTGGAAACGATAGGGAAGGTTTACCTAAAATACTATTTCATTTGCAGTGGAGTCACAGCACCGGAGCAGTGCCCGGAGCACCCGCAGAGGGGTACAATGTGACCTCTTCCCCCCCCCCCCAGGTCTCCCCAGCAGTCACAGGACCTTCCCTTCCAACCTGAATATTCCGCGATTCACATATTGCTTATAGAAAGTGCACGCCCATTTGCGAGGGAGGGAACCATCACAGCCCCACTGAGGTCAGCGCAGTGCTACAAAGCTGCACAATTGAATCGTCATGAGGTCCGTTCCGGAGGTTCTTTCGAACCACCCTAAAGAAGTCAAGAAGAGGCCGATAATGGTGTATTAAATTCTGCAGAACACTGCTCACCTTTCCTAGTGAGACTCCATTGATAAAGGGTTAATAAATGATTGAACAGATGTTACAGGGAAAGTTATAGATTCAAGGTGGTGGGGGAATAGTTGGGGGAGCTCACAGTGTAGGCAGGACCCCTGCAGCCCGGAAATCCCCCGGTCAGGAGGGAGAGGGCTGCATGTCTCCTCCCAAGAGGCTGGTGAGCTAGAAACTTGAGAGACGGTGTCTTGCTGGCCCATAGAGGGGGAGTACAGGTGCAATTACCATTAACAGATACCACGGCCCTTAGTATGCTGTTCCACTGGTTAATTACCTCACTTAACATTTACACCTCACACTGCCCTTCTCCCTTCCCTTCGGCTCTCTGATGTGTAGAAATCAGAGGTCCCCAAACTGTGGTGGTGGGATGTTTGGGGGGGGGGAGGGCAGCAGGACGGGTCAGCCCAATGGGGGATGGAGAGGGAGCACCACCCAGGCCTGCTCCGGCCCTGCCCTCAGCCCTGTCTCCTGCCCCAGCATTGGCCCCCAACCCCGCCTTCTGTTCCCACTACCAGCCCTAGACCCAACACCCCAGGCCCAGCCCCAGACCCAACCCCAGCCTTGTCTGTGACTCCATTCCTGGCTCCGATCCCAGACCTGCCCCTCGCTGTGACCCCCGCCTTGGCTACCCCTGACACCCCCCCTCCCCCCGAGCCATGGTAACAGGGGTAAGGGAGACATGAATGTGAAAAGTTTGGGCACCAGTGGTGGGACGCTCTCTCACTCCACATTTGTACAGGCCCTAGCAGAGCCGGGTCCCTGGCTCAGGTGAGTTCCTGGGTGTTACCGTTCTACAAGGAATAAAAAAGCAAATGTTTGAAAGTTGTTTAGTTTGCAGGTCCAGCAATGGATGCGCAGAGCTACATTCTGAACTCCTTTACCCCCGTACTGCAGTGCCAGGCACTGGGAGAGAGAACACCATGCTTTTACTCCGTCCTCTGGTGCTTTGTAGAGTCGCAATGAATCACAGTTTTGATCGCACTGTTAAACAATAATAGAATACCAATTAAAATATATTATAAATATTGTTGGCTTATTTCTACACGTTCAAATATATTGATTTCAATTATACCACAGAATAAAAAGTGTGCAGGGCTCATTTTATATGATTATTTTTTAACAAATATTTGCACTGTAATAAAGATAAACTAAATGAAGGAACAGAAATGGACATTGTGTAGAATCAAGCACGTGGGTTTATTCTGCACGGCGCTGGCGGAGTGTCACTTTGCTTATTAGGCTCAGAGACACTGCAATCATTTAATGACAATGGATTATGTGGGATTTTCATGGGCGGAGGGAAGCGATGGGGTGGGAGATCCTGAGCCCCTGGATAGGTCTAGCAGCAAGACAGGATAAGCACAGTGAGCCAATAGCCTCAAAGATTACATAATGGCTCTGCCCAAGGTTTCAGGTTAACATAGGATACAAACCGATGAAGTGGGTATTAGCCCACGAAAGCTTCTGCTTCAATACTTTAGTTAGTATTTAAGGTGCCACAGGACTCTGTCACTTCTGCAGTTCTTCTTTGTCGATATAGATCTTCCTCGCTGGATCTAATGATTAACGATGTTCAGAGTTAGTTCTAGGTTTGTGTAAGCTGCAGAGAAGCAATTAGGAGCTCTTTGTAGATCCTCCTTGGAGTGTACAACTACAGCAGAATCATCTGCATTGTGGAGTTCAGTTATTGTTGGTGATACTACTCTAGTTCTGGCCCGGAGAAGAGAATGGCTGAGGAGCTTGCTGTCAATCTGATCTTGCATGCCGGTGTCCTATGATAGACAGTCTTGGGTTTCCACAGGTACCTTAGTGCAATCTCTGTATCATGAAAGTGCAACTTACAAATGTACATTATTATTTTTTACATAACTGTTCTCAGAAACAAAACAATGTAAAATGCATGTGCCCCTTCATGATCCAACCTGCAGGCATAAAGTGTTTAGCATATCTGGCACATAAATACCTAAAAACGCTGGCTACACTAGTGCATGTGAATGCTTGTTCTCACTGTCAAGTGACATTGTAAGTAAGAAGTGGGCAGCATAGTCTCTTATAAATGTAAATAAACGTGTTTGTCTTAGCAATTGGCTGAACAAAAAGTCAGACTGATTGGACTTGTCTGAGGTGAATTGAAAAATACAATTTCTTTTGTTTATCTTTTTTGCAAGCAAATATTTATAATAAAAATAATAATACAAAGTGAGCACTGTACACTTTATATTCTGTGTTGTGACTGAAATCAATATATTTGAAAATATAGAAAAACATCCAAAAATATTTATAATAAATTTAAGTTGCTATTCTTTTATTGTTCAACAATGCGATAAAAACTATGATTAATCATAACTATTTTTTAATCTAGTTAATTTGTTTTGCATTAATCACATGCATTAACTGAAATTAATTGACAGCCCTAATTTCAACCTTACACTTGCATAAAAATCAGCATTTTTTTCCAGCTATACCCTTCATTTTCCTTTTGCTATACAGAATACTGCACTATTCCCATCAATTCTGTGACCTTGCTTACTTTCATAAACTACCATTCTTCATTTTGTGAGGACTCTCTGAAGGAATGTCCTCTTAGTATTTTAGCTAATATGGATAAATAGAAAAGCTACACTTTTCTCCTACATTTGAGTCATCAAGAAATTCTGGATGCAAGCATATGGGAACTAAAAAATGAGTAAAATTCTGTTAAAAACACTCTGTCACTCGCGAAAAGAAAACCATCTGGGTGGCCAGGATTCTCATAGAGCTCCGGAGATGAGCTGTGTCACGCCAGCCAAAAATGTTGGAGGTAAAGGAAGGTGAAAGAAAACGGAAAAGGGAGATGGCAGAGTGGAGAATGATACAGTGAAGGAAAGAGTGAAATTTGAAGAAGTGAAAACAGTGAGGGGATGAAGAGAAGGCCAAGGACACTGGGAGAAGGGGAATGGGTCTGGTTATTATTGTTCCTGTTCCTGTGTGAATGGGAGAGAGGCAACCAATCCATTTCCACTGTTCTGAAAGATTCTCCTGTTTCCAGTGGCATTTCCCATTTTAAAGATCAGTTCTCTCTGTCAGAGGCGACAGCAATTCACACCATTGGAACTTTTTAAGTGCACCCAGCATGGCGCCGAATGCAGAAATATTTCTATGAATCCCAGACAAACATCTGACTGTGATTTTTTAAAAATCTTTATCCCCCAGCAGCCCCTCCTTTGCTGCCCCTTTATCTCTTCTCTTGCCCTTTCCAAACGTCCAGCCGTGCTGTGTGTGACAGCGAGCTGCCTCAATATTGTGCCACAGCTGGGTAGACTGACTAATGCTCAAAGGGGCAGAAAGCTGGAAGGAGTTCAAATATTGGTTTTTATGATTTTCATTCCCTCAGGCTATAGCAGAGGGGCAGACAACAGCAGAGAAGCAGTCGGTTTAGCAGTCAGTGCGCACTCCCACAGACAACGTAAAAGATATGGAGAGAATATTTCTGTGCTCTAAGCTAAAGCAGATATGGAAATACACTTCAGCTCTTTGAAATAATAAACATGTTCCCAGAATAAGCCTCCAGTGCACTTATCACAAGAAAAACAACAGTGAAAAAGTACAGAAACGTTAAACTAACTTCAGAGCAATGAATCTAAAACATTACGTTTTGCAAAGCGGCAGGACTGTTGAAAGACTAAAAATCTTAGGGTAGCAAGGCAACCTTGCAAAACTAATGGGAAATGTACCAGCCTGGCATAACATTACCAGGATGAAGAGATGATGGGAAAACTGATGGAAATTTACTCACCTACCAAAATGAAAAGAATGACTCACCCAGGGCAGGTGGGAGGGAGGATTTTGCAATACAATGAGCATGGATTTCCGAGGGAAATCAGCTGGGACCTGTCTGTGTTCTTCACAGAGGAAGAGCTGCTCTGAAGTAGACAGCTAGTCAAAAAAACACCAAAATAATACTTCACTGCCACAGTACTCAGCTTAGCGGCTGCTCCCGACCCCAGTATCTTTAATGCCATTTGCACTGACTTGATACAGTTTACTGTGAAGTTACTGCTTTTGAATGGATTTCATTGTAACTGGCAAAAAACTGTAGGCGGTTTTAAGCTTTCCCTTTCACTGGAGAGAGGCATCTCTCACTGTCCTGTGCTGCTATGTAAACAGCATTGGAGGCATAGGGCATTTCCTGGGAATTAATGACAGGCCGGGAAGAGTGGATATCCCTTGACTCTCAACCTCAGGTGCTCATGAATCCCCAGCAAGTGTCCTGCACTGAGGTTTCTCTTGCTACTGCAGCCATGTCTCCTTGGGCTCCGATTTAGACCACCAGGGAGTTCATGAGGACGGTGGGTTATTCCAGATAGCTCCTACCGCTGGCCATATGTTGGAGCCTTGTTTGGGGTGGAGCTGGAGTTAAGGTAACTGGAAATTACACTGTGATTTTGCCTCCCACACTTTGTGGTCAGGACCCAGGAGTTCTTGGGTGAGGTTCTCTGGCCTGTGTTGTACAGGAGGTCAGACGGGAGAAGTATCATGGTCCCTTCTGGCCTTGGATTCTATCAATCTATTTGTATGCCCATTTGGATCAGAACTGGCTCCATCAAAATCAGTACCCAAACTCTTACCTTGAGGCCTATGAATATCTTACTTGCCACCACAAGACCTCTTCATACAGGGATGACACAAGGCGAGAGGGAAGATTTGTTTTGTGTTGCAGACAGTCTGGTGAATCCCAGGGTCCTCTGCTTGGATGGCTGTTCGGAGTCCCTCCCACGGTGAGGAAATGTCTTGTAATTTTGTGGGTAGCCATTTCAGGGCTAGCTTCATGCATCTTTGATGACAGAGTAATATTCTGGGGGAGTTGGGGAGAAATGCAAAGTCTTCTTTGCTTGACGAAGTTCCTACAAGTGCAGGGAAAATTTCCTGTTATTGTGGGTAGATAGAGTTGGTCACATTTTTTGGCCAAAGTTTCCCCATCAGAGAATTCAGTTTAACTGAGATCAAAGTTTTTTGCAGAGTGTCTGTGTCGATGAACTGTTTCAATTTCCCTATCAGATTTTTTTAAAATGTAATTTCATATCGACATATGGAAACAAAATAAAAAAAATTTATTTTGCTTTGCATTAAAATGTCACTTCTATTTTTGTGACGTTTTCTGAAATGTTTTCGTTATCTGGTTTTGGTTTCTGGAGACTCAGGATTTCTTCCCGTTCCTCCTCCTATTCTCCACTGTGAAGCCGAAAAGTGAAAAGATGGGAAAGTGAGGAACAACCGTCCCCACCCCAGTGTTTAACACTTCTTTACCTTTTCCAGCTTTTCATGTCTCTAATTTATGCAGCTCCACTGTGGGGAAGATCCATTTTGAAGTCCAATGGAACATATATTCTCAATGACCTCCCTCCACTCAGTCCATCCAGTATAAGGAAAACCAGCCTGGACCCTTCTCCTTCTCCTGTGAAGCTGCCCTTCCCCACCCCGTAGCACTCACACACAGAAGCAATTCATGGGGCTTGGGAGGGAAACCCAGCCACTCCCGAAGCCGCCTTCAAGCTGACCCCTCCCTTCCCATTTGAAACGACTCTCTGGGTCTCCTAAGTTGCTTGGTGACTGATGACATCATTCGTCCGGAAAGATTAAAATATCCGTGCCTATTGGCAGAGGGCAGGAGAAGAGACCTACCTGTGTTGACAGCGCGTGCTGGGTGCAGAGAGAGAAGCAGGTAACCAGGCACCTGGGGCCCACACAAAGGAGACACTAGCTGTAGGGCTGGACCCAAAACCTAGTGAAGTCATTGAGACATTTCCAGAGTCCAATGGGCTTTGGCGAGGCGATGAATATAACGCGAGCTGATCTGGTGCTGTGATGGCATCGCAGTTGTGAGCTGCCTTTACGGGACATTTTCACCACCCACAGTTCCAGTCTGTGCTGGGCAGCCAACCCAGGAACAATTACACTGAAGGTTTAGTTTGCTTCACACGGTGCTGGATTCTATTTGAGCTCTAAGACCTCCACAGGTCCCAGCTACTGGGAGGGTTCCCATCGTGTATCCCCCTCCGGCACGGGCAGCAAGAGGGACCCCTTCTGCTCCAGGCCACCAGGGGTTGCAGGGGGGATCGCCAGAGCTCCTGGCTGCTGCAGGAGGCAGGGGGCACCCCCGCAGCTTGGAGCCACCAGCAGAGGGGACCCTGTAGCTCCCAGACCCTCCACCCTTGCAGCTGCCCAGGCTACCCATTTTGTCATGGGTAGTTTTAGTAAAAGTCAAGGCCAGGTCACGGGCTTCTGTGAATTTTTCATTATTGTCCGTCACCTGTCCCTGACTTTTATTAAAAATATCCGTGACAGAGGCTTAGCTGTACCTATCACTGATGGGGGGCCGGCACCAGGAGCTTCCCAGACAGATGTCACAAGCTGTGCAGCTCCTGAGTCATCAGAACTGGTCTTCTGACGCTTGGCGTATGCCCTGGAGCAAGAGGACTTGACTTATATCTGTGCCCAAACTCCTGTGAGTATTTCGGGTTTTAATATTTCCCGAGATCATTTTGTCATTAATCCGAGAGGGAGCCGTGTTAGTCTGGAATTGCAGAAGTGACAAAGAGTCCTGTGGCACCTTAAAGACTAACTAAAGTATTGAAGCATAAACTTTCATGGGCTAATACCCACTTTGTCGGATGCATGCAGTGGAAGTGGGTATTAGCCCACGAAAGCTTATGCTTCAATACTTTAGTTAGTCTTTAAGGTGTCACAGGACTCTTTGTCACATATTGTCATTATTCCTATAACTTTTGAACCTTTCTGATCTCTTGGGTTGAAGGCTGTCTTGGGACAGGGAGCTCCACTCACCAGATTCATATTCCTCAAACATAATTTAGGATTGGGGGGCAGGGCTGGGGTAAAATTCCTATTTTAATAAGAGCTGTTTTAACCGTGCTAGCGACTCAGTACAGTATTCCAGCCTGGCTCTGACTTTCGACATGTATTTGGCCTATGATGACATGGACCTGAAAACACCTGTCCCACAGGTTCCCAATCTTCTGTATCCGCACAAGGCGTATTTATCATCAGCTGCAATAATCCGACTGCACCAATGGCATATTTCAGGAGCTGGCCTCTTTAAAATGCTTCAGCATTCTGCAACTGGAACTGGAAAGGCGGCTTAGTGACATTGTTAGGCTAGACCTGTGGAGGAGTAAAAGCCATTTGTGCAGCTGTTCAGAAAGATCACCCGCTTTAATTTTTGCTCTTCCTCCATCCTAAAATCTTTTGGGCAGTAATGGGTGCTTTTGCACTCAGAGCCGTGTGGATTATTTCTGCTACTAAAACGCCCAGGGAAGGACGTTTATTTAGATTAGGCTGCCTCGTTACACAAACACAAACGTTATTTGAGCAAATGAAATCAATCTGCCTTTCCTCTTCTTGCTCTTCCAAGAAAGTCCATTGTGGCCAAGCCAGCATATAGCCATTTGTTACTCTGCTGTTTCTATTGAGACTGATGCTAATAAAGCTCTCATCACAGCTTCAGCGCAATGGAACACAGAACAAATTGGAAGCCCACGTATTAGAGAACGCATGTTTACTGCGACGGCAGATAACACATGGGATTAGCTATTCTATGGCAGTTGTTGGCTGGAGCCTTGGAAAGGCATTAAACAGAAGGCAAAGCAAATAACCCTTTCCCAAGTGGCTGAACAGATTTTGAAATCATTCCTCTTTTTGTTTCTAACCTGCAGGTAGCCTGAGCAGAAACAATTCGCGATTTCACCAGTTATTTACAAAACAAAAGACTTCTAGCTAAGGAAATAATTAGCAGAAAACCATTTTTTTAATCTGCCCAAAGGGCTCAGTTCTCCATTGTGTTATATCGCCTTGAGACTTGTGTATTTCCAAGTCCATGTATCTGATTGCAACTGTATCATACATGGAAGACATCAGAGTTTCCAATAAAAACAATGGCTTCAAATTATTGTGAGTCACTAGATCATGCAAACAAAATAATTGATTGCCTTGTATTATAAAACCATTATTCAAAAAATTACAAAAATGGAAGCAGGATTATGGTGGCTCTTGGAGATTTCTCAAATCAGCTCAGGCCTCATAGGAAGAGATACAGCGGTGATCATTCAGTTTAGATTATGTTTTTGGTCTGTTCCAAAAGAAGAATATAAGAGCTGCTATATTGGGTCAGATCATGTTCCATCTTGCCCAGTATCCTGTCTTCAACAGTGGTAGACACCAGAGCTTCAGAAGGAAAATATATAAAACAGAAGAATTATGAAGAAATCCATCTCTGTCTTCCACTCCTGGCTTCTGGTAGTCAGAAGTCTAGAGTTGCCCTCAGCATGGGGATGCATCCTGGCCCATCTTGGCTAAAGCCATTGATGGGCCTATCCTCCATGAACTCATCCAGTTCTCTTTTGAACCCAGTGGTACTTTTGACCCTCACAAAATCCCCCGGAAATGAGTTCCACTGTTTAGTTGTAGGTTGTGTTAAAAAGTACTTCCTCTTGTTTGTATTAAATGTCCAAGGTTTGCTTCATACCGCATCTGTCAGCTACACCAGACTTGATTTGACAGTCATGTGGTTTACCAGAGTAGTTGGAGGCACTGGAAGGTCAAAAGTAATAAAAAGTGTTTGTCACCAAGACAAAGAGAGAAGATAGAAACCAGTCTGGTAAAACAATTGTTATGGAAACATTTGTAATTTGTTTAGAGTGAGCTATTTATCATTTTATTCTTCCTTGTTGCTGTTAATTTACAGGTTAAATGTCTACCCAATCAAAGTTGTCTCATCCACTTAATGGTCTCTAAATTAAAGTTGACCTTCCAATTTAACTTCTTTCAAGATCCTTTAGGTTAAGATTAGTGAAAAGGTATCATTGAGCATACAAAAAACAACAACAACTAGACAGCTGTCCCTGGGAGAAGGATACCCACGGTGATAGCTGAGGTCCTTTTATACTTGGTGTTCTCATTACAGTATAAATTGTGTTGTAACATTAAAACTCTTATTCTCAGGAATAACCTCATGCTGATTGTTATGGGGCGTCTGCCCCACACTGGCCTGGATAGGGTTAAAACCAGCCTAGGGAGGCTGAGCGGCAGGCAGCCAAACGAGTGGCTGCAGGAGAAATAACCAATTAGGGTGGTGGCTAGACCAGCCAATCAAGGCCCAGCCGACACATATTAAAGGAAGGTGCAGAGCAGAGTGAAGAGTCCGCTGCAGCCAGCCTAGGGAGAAGACTGGCTTCGCAGAGGGTTACAGAGACACCAGCACCTGGGAAAGGGCAGTTGCTGACAGGGACCGGGGCAGCTAGGGAGAGCTCCTGCCAGGCTCGAGGCCTGGGAAGAGGGCAAAGGAGCTGGAGACAGAGGCCGGAGTGGAAGGAACTGAGGCTGTGGGGAAGTGGCCCAGGAAATAGAGACCGTGAGCAGGAAGGTAGAGGCAGCAGGAAGCTGCTGTTTGCCGGGTCCGTGGGCCGGGGCCTAAAGAAGTGGTCAGGCCTGCCCCACACCTCCCAAGGGGTGGCCTGGCTGTGGACTAACAAGCCGCTGGGAGGGGTGGCTGGACTCATGGTGGAGGAGTCCCCCGGAAGGGGGGAAACGGATGGTGACACGGCCGGAGGACTGTGCCGCGAAGCAGACGCCGAGAGGAAGGAGCCATTATGGGCCTGAAGGTGGAGGTGAAGAAGGGAGAGCCCCACCTGAGGGCGCACCCACTGGGACAGAGCTAACTCCCAAAACGCCCAGCAAGAGGTGCCGGTGTAGTGAGTGACCCCATGACACGGATTCATACTGTAACCCAGTTTAGCTAGAATTTAACTGCATTGTTCTGGTCATGTCACCTTTGGAAGGGATGCCTAGTTTCATTGATCTATGGACTTCTGAATGTGACTTATCAGATGCTTTGAAGGGTGCTTTCGCTTCAGGCAATGAGCTTAGATACAGGCAGCTGTAGCCAGATTTCCTAAATTCTCTCAGTTTGTCAAATGGGTGCAAGCTACCTAGCTTGCAAGAGGGACTTAGGATCTTCCAGAGTCAAAGTTAAGAGCTGGAAGAAAATCTCTCTCTTTACACAGATATTTTGTAACATCTCAATTTCTGCTGGAGACGTCATATATAAATACATCGTTTACTTGTCTTTAACAATTCACAGAGGCAGCTGTACATTTGGAATGTTAATATTTCCAACTATATCTGTGTGGTCATTATTAAAACGAGTGTGAGTGTGTCTGAGTGTAAAAACCCCACGCTGATGGGAAAAGGGTTAGAAAGGCTGTGCAGAGATAGTCCCACCCCTCCCAAACATGCATGGTAGGAAAGAGGCCTTTGAAAAGGAGGCAGGTGTGAAAGACAGAGGGAGTTGGAAATGGCTGGAGTGGCCCCTGAAGCAACACGAAGAACCCCCATGCCAGAGACTTGCACCCCCAGACCTGCAAGGAGTGACGTGAACTCCCAGAGTAAGTACTCTGGGAAGAGCCGGATTGAGCTGCCTGGCCAGAAGGACGTAGTAGACCATCTGACATCAGAGGATATGGCTTGCTTGTTTTCCTTTGAAGTTGGCCCCAGGGAGTCTATTCTCACTCACACTGGGCCTTTTGTTTCCCTTTTGGTGCCCCGCCAATAATGAAGTATATGAAGGCCTAGAAAGAGCAGAGCCCACCGCAAAGACTAAGAGATGGGGACCTCCGCTGGGTGTTTATAATCGGTCATGTACGGGGGTACCCACTGGGTGGGACAAACACCCCTGGGGGACTTGTTTACAACTGTATTTTAAGTTCTCAGTTCACTTGTGTTGACTTACTACAACTTGTATAGATTATGTACGTCATAGTCTAAACTCAGAGGGAAAACGGTGTCCTCGCAGGGTGACCAGACAGCAACTGTAAAAACTCGGGACAGCGGCTGGGGGGTAATAGGAGCCTATATAAGAAAAAGACCCCAAAATTGGGACTGTCCCTATAAAATCAGGATAGCTTATCACTTCGCTGCCTCTTTTACTTTGTTAGATTCAAATGCTGCACTTTTCAATAAGCCAAACGTTAAGTATAGGAGTCATCTTAATGAGTGAAATCCTGGTGCCACCTAACTCAGTGTCAAAACGCCTGTTGATTTCAATGGGGCTGCTCACCTGTTTAAAGTTATCCAGATGTTGAAGTCTTTGCCGGATTGGGGTTTCGGTAATGATAAATTCCAGCTCAGTATGTTATGAGAAGTGGTAGGTTGCTGAAATACCTGCTGAAATAAACAGATCACATAGTTATATTGTGGGTTCTACCAAGAAGAAATCAGCAAATCTGAGACAAGAAATGCTGTTTCTTCTTTCATGCCTGGTTGACTGTTGAAGTAAATGAAATGTAATCGGTGCGTGTATCACTAGCATGTAATTAACAGTCGGATCACTGTGATAAAATTATCAAAGAGCAGGGAGCTCTTATTGTTCTGAGAAAGGAGAAGAGCCATTATTCTGAGGCAGGAGAAAAGCAGAAGAACAATTGGATTTATAACGGATTGGCCAGAGTGCTGATAAATTATTAATCCAAATGAGATGAAAGAACGTTACATTTTACTGAGGGATCACATAGTGGCACAGATTATGTAAACTAATTGAAGTGTGGAAATATTTATTCTTCCTAATATTTCTGTATAAAACCATAGAAGTCAGTTTCTTATTTGGGGAATCATTTCATTGAAATCCTTCTGGCCCCCATCTTATTTCATTTAAACCAATTGTCTCCAGAATATTTAAAAAGCCTTAGATCAGGATGGTGCCTTCTGCTTGGGTGAGTCCTGGGGACTCCCTACAAGGCAAGCTTCCGGTGGCCATATAGAACAGGGCATGCACCATCCTTCCTCTCCCCTGAAGGAACTATTACTCTCACATAGGCTGCACCATTATCACCCACCTTTTCCTGCACCATCTCCCAATCCTCAGTATTCCCATTCCACTGAGACTCCCCCACGGGGTCCTCCCCTCCCCCACACATGGCCTTCAGGATGGAGCAGGGAACCTGCCACTCCCAGGACACCACAATTCTCTACTATGAGCTTTCCACACTGAAATGCAGCTGTGAACTGGTGCGGCTAGACCTGTCGCTATCGCTTCTGGAGTCCATCGTGTGGCTGCTTCTGCAAAGTTATTGAAAATCAGTGCGATGTTCGCTCCTAGGTCACTTTTGAAAATGGGCTTGGCTGTTTGACTCAGTTATGACTTGCAACATTGAATGGAACAATGTCTAAAGACCTGTAAAACCCTGGGCCTTGGTCTCTCAGTTCACCATTTGTACAATGGGCATAAAAGCCCTGTCCCACCACGCAGATTAAAGATTGTGGGGCACTCAGACATTAAGCTGAATACATTTTAGCTACATGATGATAATACAGTAAAACCTCCATTTAACGGACTAATTCGGGCGAGGGGGTGTCCGTTAAATCAAAAAGTCCGTTATTTAATAAAAAACACAAAACGAGCTGTCGGAGCAGCAGCCCGCCTGCCACAGGGGCGGGGCGGCAGCTCCACAGGCCGCCCGCTGCCTGGACCCGGGCGGCAGCCGGGAGCCGGCAGCCAGCCCGCCAGATATGGATCGGGAATGCATCAGACTTGCTCAGAAATTTTGTCCGTTGCATCCGAAGTCCGTTAAATCGAGGTCCGTTAAATCGAGGGTTTACTGTAATGACAATGAAGACCTAGAGACTAAACTGTTCATAGGATCAGAGAATATCTCCCCTACCAGCACAATCGACTCTGTCATTCCTTTATATGTGGTACCGTGTTATTACCATCTCCCATTGATTACCATTGCTCCACCAAGTTTCTGTGATGCCTATTCTATCAATATCCTTATTCAATAACAGCCAGTAAAGTTCACCCATCTCAGTATTTAAACTTGCAGCAGTTGTGTAGGAGCACTTACAACATAGGTGGCAGTCCTTGGACTTGCAGCACAATTGGTTTCTGAAAATTACATCCTAAGTCAAAACGGCGTCACTCAGAACCACAATACCCTCTACTGCAGGACTGAGCATCATAAAGTCAAAACCAGCTGTAAGTTGATTAGGATGTCAATTCAGAAACATTGTAAGTGCCATTCGGTGTAAGTCAAACCACGTAAAGTCGAGGACTGCCTGTATTTAGTTGTCGGTCTTCATGTGATGTAAGCGAATGGGACTCTTGTTTGTTTCACTTCAGTTCCTACCTGTACTTTATCAACCTCTATCCACTCCTCCTTACTAGGATATAACGTCTCTCTTTTAATAAATCCTTCCCATTAAGGATGTTTCTATCCAAACCATGTGCCTGTCTGATTTCACTCGTCCTTTATTTTAAAAACTCCTCAACGATCTTTTTAATTTCACATTCCAGCACTCTGGTTCCATTTTGGTTTAGGTGGAGCCCATCCTTCTAGTAGAGGTTCCTTCTTTCCCAAAAAGGTCCTGTAGTGAGGCAGAGGGGCCTTCCTTCTCCGGGGTGAGTGAGGCTCCACTACCCTCCCCTTGGAGGGCGGAGACTAGGTGGCCCCGCCCCCTTTGCCAGAAGTACAGGGGTGTGGCCAGAAATATAAAAGGCCGGCTCCGCAGCCCAATTGGGGTTGAACCTGCAGAGGAGAAGGACACTCTGCCTGTTCCGCAGCGGCCCAGAGTGGACCCTACGCCCAAGCCCCAGACACTGACGAGGACCAGCTGGGAGTGCCCAGCACAGTGTACCCGCAGGAGCCAGACAAGGCCTGGAGATCAGAGGTACCGACCCCTGGGGAGGCAGGAAGTGGCCCAGGGGCAGCCACTGTGCAGCTGGCTGTGAGACCCGAGCGGCCAAGTCAGCGTATTGCGGCTGGATCCCCGTCCACACAGGAGCAGCCAAGCCTGCCTCTGCTCAGGCCCTGGGCTGGGATGTGCTGGAGTAGGGGGGCCTGGTGGAGGGGCCGACCCCTGCCTCGCACTGAGAAGCTCCTGCTGTGGAGAAGGTGCCTTCACCCCTTCAAGCCCAGGCCCCAGCCTACCTATAGACTATTGTCTGAGCCCCGCTCGGGCTAAAGACATCCCTTAGCTGGCCTCTAACCCCTGGCACGAGTGAGGGTCCACTACAGTTCCCCAGGTCCTACTAAACCTAAATCCCTCTTCGCTACACCATCATCTCATCCACACACTGAGACCCTGCAGTTCTGCCTGTTGGAACTGGGAGCATTTCAGAGAATGCTACTGTGGGAGTCCTGGATTGTAATCACGGTCCTAGCAGTCTAAATTTGGCCTTCAGGATGTCTCCACTTCCTTTCCCTTTGTCATTGGGTCCTACATGTACCACAACTACTAATTCCTCCCCATAAGTCTCTCCAGATGTCATGAGAGGTCCACAACCTATGCACTTAGCAGCCATTCACCAATTGCATATATTAAGCTGGTTACTCACCAGCTTAATACATGCAAGTGCAAGATGACCTTGCCTTTATTACTATTGACACAGTTGAAAGACGAGTTGATTCAGTAATGAGACACCCATGCTAAATATTTATGAAACATGATATTATAAAAAAAAATTATAGGCTATTTAAATTTAATTTGCATTTATAGATTCAAATCCATTTATTTTACAATGGAAACATGGTAAAATTAAATTCATAATGCTCATTACAGCAATTTGAGCAAATTGTACCTCGAAGCAATTTTTATTTAAAAAGTGGTAGGCATGCTTCTTCACTTTCCTGTAGCATGTAAATACATTTAAAAGCATTTTCCGAGACATTATAATATTTCAGTGCTAAACTGGTATAGTCTGAAACAGTTAATGATTAATACGTAATCAAATCTGGGCTACACTAAATCTTAAATGTTTGAATTCTAAGGAAAACAAAAGGAAGCATTTTCTTTTCTTTCAACCAGCCTAGCCGCTCGTGTTAGGTGGGAAATGATTGTCTAGAAACTCTTTCCCAAGCTCAAAGTGATGAACCTTTTAGAGACGGGCCTGACACAAAAGCATGGAGCCCTTCTTCCTGAAAATTCAGAACGTCCCGGTCTGGCTCCAGAGTCAAACTTTGCAGTTTGGTGTCTATTCAAGATGACGATGGGTTTTGATAAATTACTTTCTCAGCTCTTCCCAACAAAGTGATTCTCCCCAACTGATCTGCCAACAATCTTCAGGCTCCTCTCTTTGTCCCACAGACCCACAGGGCTTCCAAAGTGGAATTGCTCTGCTATTCAGAGCTACTCCCTCATAAGGGACTGTATTGTGAGTGTGGGAATTTGGAGATAAGGCAGGGGTTGGGAACACTGTTCCCTCTAAGCTGTGCATGTGCACACACACACAGAGATCCTAAACCCCCAACACTCAGCAAAATACCATGTGCACAAAAATTTGCACAGGAGAATTTTTTTGCACATGTGGCCTGTCAAAAATTAGAGGGACCATTGGTTGGGAATGCAGCTCACTACAGCCACTCTTCACTTTGTTTTATTCCATTCTCAGACCACTGAGCTATCCCCCCCCTAGACGCTATGGAGATAGACCTCTCTCACAGAACAGGAAGGACCTGGAAAGGCCATTGAGTCCAGTCCCCTGCCTTCACTAGCAGGACCAAGTACTGTCCCTGACAGATTTCTGCCCCAGAACCCTAAATGGATTGAACTCACAATCCTGGGTTTAGCAGGCCAATGCTCAAACCACTGAGCTGTCCCTCCCCCAGATGGGTGTTACGCGACCATCACTAACCATTGACCAGCAGTGGAATTGTAACAAGAGATTTACAATTTAGTAAGAGACAGTAGCTCAAGCTTTACAAAATGGGGATCGCTTAACTCCGTGACTCAGCAAGGCCTCAGGACCTGTGATGCCTGACTCCATGTTTGAGCCAATATTTTTCCAGGTGCATGAACTGAGAGTATAAACTAAGGGGCAGTGGCATCATGAGTCTACCTCTCGCCTTCCCCACCTACTCTGAACGTAACAAGAACATTTGGAAGAAAAGATTTTTGAACTGGGGTGATTGGTCCCAAGCTGAGCAGGAAATTCAACCTGAGTATTGAGACCTGTGAACTGCTTCCAGCCTGCTCCGATTACAAAGGCTGGTGCATGTCAGTTATCCTTTGATGAAGTGATGAACTAATTAATGAGCTTGCATTGTTTAGGACAGGGCACATTTCTGGAGTTCAAGGCTGGGGTTTGGGGGGGGGGGGGATTTGCTGGCGTCTTCCTCTGTATAGTTCATGAGAGGCTTGATAGCCTGTATGTAACTTTGGGTGTGCTTCCCATGCCAATAACAGGAGGAGAGTGAAGCCTGAAGGGCTGCTTGCACTAGCAGAGCAGTGTAAGAGGTTCCCTGACCAGAGAGTTAAAGGGGACACACAGCGGTCCCATAGTCCAGGGTGTACCCTTGGGAGGTGGCTCAGAGTCTCAGCACCTTTCAGTGTTTTCTAGCTTTAACGTGTTTATCCCTGGCAGGGTAGGGCAGTGATATTAGTCTCTTTCTACAGAGGGGTCACACAGCAGACAGACCTAGGCTTTTACAGATATTTGGGCATTGCTCTGCTCAGCGCTGCAGGACCCAAGGTTCGCCTAACTCCCTTGGATCAGCTCCACGGACTGCGAACTTTTCAGCTCTTATGACCTAAGTAGGGTCAGGAGAACAGCCTGCTCAGACAGCCTTACGGATGCGTGAAATGGGTTTGGTGAGTCAGCAGGTGGCACATTGCCTCATTATTTAAATAGTGGCCCAGCATGAACCACTGTGTGCTGCAAGGGCTGTCTTTTCACCGCCCTCAGAAAGCTAGGTTGCTTGATTGCTTGTGGTCACTACAGGACGAGTACCTTAAGGCTTGGCTACACTGGCACTTTATACTGCAATAAAGCCTCCCAGAGCGCTCTGACTACCCGTCCACACTGGTCCATACTGGCAAGCGCTCCTGGTATTCCACCTCCCCGAGAGGATTAACAGCTGTTGTGTATTGGGTGAGACGCTTCAGGGTCAGTGTGGACGAGGAGTTACATTACTGCACTCTGACTGACCTCCGGAAACACTCCATAATCCCCGTGGCCTCTCTTCCCTTTGTTGTGAAATTGCTGCAAGAATGCAGAAGTGCCTTTTCAGAGCTCCGTTTCAGACAGCGGCTGCTTATCTGCTACAGGGCAAAGAAACAAAACAAATATTTACTGAATTAGTGAGTGAGAGGCAGGGGAGCTCGGGGGGTCTGAACTTCCAAGACAGCATGCTGACACATTCTCAGCACTCCAAAAACCCACTCTCTCCCCCCACAGACACACAACACACTCCACCCCACCCCCTGGATTTGAAAAGCATGTTGCAGCCACTTGAACGCTGGGATAGCTCCCATAATGCACCGCTCCCAATGCCCCTGCAAGTGCCACAAATATGCCCACGCCCATGAGCTTGCAGCTGTCAGTGTGGACAGACTGGAGCGCTTTCCCTAGTGCGCTCTCCGAAGGCTGGTTTAACCCAAGGTGCTCTACAGCTGCAAATGTAGCCAAGCCCTTAGCAAATGTCCTTTTCCCACAGTTTCATTAAGCAGATGAACAATGCCACAAGGCCTGAGACAGGCACAGAGATAGAGATAAACCATAAAAGGTCCAAAATCAGCATTTCCCTACTCAAATCCCCTGGGGGAACACAGAGGTGAGTAAGACGATGATCAGGTGGTCGTCCTATTGGGTGGCTCCTGACGTGCTTCCCCACTCACTTAGACCAGGTATCGCCTTTTCTCCTTCTTGTCTACGCCTCCTATGCTCAGGCATGTTTCCTTATTTGCACTGCCACACCTCATGGATTTTAGGGGGCCCCATTTCTCACAGGCTACTTCCTTATTCTCATTAACAGCCAACTCAAGGAGTTCCCATAGCAACATGAGATTATCACAGAATTCCCTGAATTGTTTCATCTTGTTGCATTAGTGGCACATTGCAGCCTATTTTCCAGTCTACTGCTCTATAGTTTCCAGAACTTTAGCACCTAAGACCTTTTACTGAACTCTTACCTTTTATCAGCCCAGGTTGACACCTTGGCCACCTGAACATGTCAGAATGTTTTGGGCGTGAGGCCTTCTATGGCCAAGATATTTGACAGACCTAAAGCCTGTATGTAAATTTTGTGTTACAGCCTTCTCTTCTTTACATACCTGATGCACACTCATCAGTGATACATACTCGTTAGTCCTATACCCTTGTGGAAGGAACCTACTTATTCGTTACCACTTCAACCTACAATTAAAATCTAATCTGTTACTCATTGTGATAGAGGCGGGTCAGAGAGCTATGGCAGAGTGCTTGAGGGGAGATACATTAACTCAAGGCTCATTAGGGCATGGTTCCCTGTAGACTAGGGAAGCAGGCAGCAGGTTAATTGGCGCACCTAGTGTCAATTAAGGCCTTAATAAAAAACCCTGCTTCAGGCAGACACGGGTGGGAGTTGGAGCGGTGAGCAGTTTGGAGGAGTTGGAGCAAAGAGCAGTTTGGAGGAGTTGGAGCAGAGAGGATTGGTTTGGAGGAAAGCAGGGGAAGAGTTTGGAACGAAGAAGACCCAGACCCTAGGTAAAGAGACACCTGGCTTGTGCAGAGAGAGGGCAGGAAGCCCCACAAGCTGAAGGCAGGAGAGGGAAGTAGCCCAGGGGAAGGAATAGCTAGTTCAAGCAGTTTACTGCTATCCTTAGGACCCCTGGGCTGGGACCCGGAGTAGACGGTGGGCCCGGGTCCCTCCCTCTCCACTCCCCTCCCCCAGGATACTAGTGGGACAGTTAATACCTTGCTCAGGGGCAAGAAATGGTGCCCTGAACCCCTCACAAGAGGAGAAAGCACGGGATCATAATAGTGCCGGCAATTTGCCACACCATGAATTGCCAACGTGATTATGTGATTAATAACATCCCAGTGTGAGGAGTCACTGGTATAATTCTCCTTCGGATGCATAGGAGTTCAGTTCTAAACAAAAATGACCCCTTTACATAAGGCGCAGCTCCATTAGCCTTTTTTGACTACAGAACAAAATTGGAAACGAGAGGTTGAGTGTAAATTGGTTGTTCCTCACACCTTGTCCTCTGTTCAGAAAGGTGTTGTGATTTAAATGCAGAATCAGCAAACCTGGGATCAATGAGGCATGAACAGCCATGTTTTATGTTCTTCACACTCTGAATCCAGCTCTATGTAGTGAGTAATTACCCAGACATTTGCTTAATGCGAGAGGTGTCCACAAGAAATGAACTTTCTGACACTGAGGAGAAGAGAATACCACTCTGCGTTTTCAGTACAATCCGCATTCCCTAGGGCAGATCTCAACCTGATAGAAAACGGACGGAAACAACGTCCGTGGGGATTTCAAATATTAATAATATGTAAAGAGAGAGTCGATAAAAACATCTTGTGTCTTTGAACAACACAACTAATGGGCAACGTACAATAGTCACCAATGCCCTAGTAGGTGAATGACACTAACATTGCTTATTCTACTGTCCCTGCTTTATTGCCATATCAAGTTTTCCAAGATCAGCAGGAGTAGCAGATGAGGGACAGGAAAATACAGACAGTTTTCATGAGTTTGTTACCAGTGATACAGACCTTTTTTGGTTAGCAAGTTAAAATACTTTTTGACCTTCATGAATAATATAGAAGACAACAGAGAATAAAATCTGATTTATCATTGGCTGTCGAGTACAAATCTGAGAAGACAGCTTGGTTCTCTCAAGCTATATGGGGCTGTGGGCTAAGAAGAAAACAAAGAACATTGGGTTTATTATGACAGTAACCCTGGTAATAGCGATCTTATTCTTTTCTATTCTAATGGTCACTCTTTGCAGACACTCTTTGACATAGAAACGGATTTTAATTCTGCAGTAAAGTGGTCATAAGCATTTACAATTTTTCAGAGTTAATTAAAAACCTGTGTCCAAATCAGAATTAGTTTAAGGCTGGCATCGCCTTAGACTAATTCATCTAAACAAGATAAGGTTTCACAGCTACTGAAATAACAAGTGGAAGGAAAACAAACTTGGGAAAATACTTGAGAGCTGATTGCCTTTTCTCATTTAGGACCTGATCCAAAGCCTTTTAAAGAAAAGGAAAAGACTTCGGTGGTTTTGGATTAAGCCCAGATTTATCAGAACAATAAAGAATGATGGCCCCATTTGTGCAAAGACTTGAGCACATGCCTCGCTTTACAGACTGAGGGTAGCAGCATTGATTTCACTGGCATTAGCCACAATGCAGAAGGTTTCATAGACTTTAAGGTCAGAAAGGACCATTGTGATCATCTAATCTGATCTCCTTCCCATTGCAGGCCACATAATCCCACCTACCCACTGCTGAAGTAGACCCTATACTTCTGGTGAGTTACTGAAGTCATCAAATCATGGATTAAAGACTTTGTTATTGAGAATTCATAATTTAAACCTGAAAATGACCCGTGACCAGCACCCTACGCTGCAGAGGAAGGTGAACTCATGCTCCAGTCTGACCTGGGGGAAAGTTCCTTCCTGACCCCTTGGCAAGACCCACTTGACAGATACCTGGGAAAGAATTCTCTGCCATAATTCAGAGCCCTCCCCATCTAGTATCCCGGCTCCCTCTGTTGGGGATTTTTGCTATTGGCGGTCACCTCAGGGTCACAAGCCATCGTCGGGAGTCCCATCATACCAACCCCTCATAAACTTATCCAGCTCTGTCTCAAAACCCGATGGGTTTTTTGCACTGCTCCCCTTAGAATGCTGTTTCAGAACTTCAGTCCTCTGATGATTAGAAACCTTTGCCTAATTTTGAACCTAACTTTTTGATAACCAGTTTACATCCATTTGTTCTTGTGTCAACATTGCTTCTTAACTTAACTAATTTCTCTCCATCCTTGTTATTTATCCTCTGGTGTATTTATAGAGAGTCATCACATCACTCCTCAGCCTTCTTTGGTCAGGCTAAACAAGGCAAGCTTTTTGAGTCTCTTCTCCAAAGATAAGTTTTCCATTCCCCTGATCATCCTCATAGCCCTTTTCAAAACTGTTCCGGTTTGAATACATCTTTCTTAAACATGGGAGACCAGAACTGTACACAGTATTCCAGAAGAGTGCCTTGTATAATGGTACTGAAAATACTTCGCCTGATGCATCCTAGGACTTCATTAGCCTTTTTCACTGCCACATCACATTGATCATTCATAGTCATCCTATGATCAACCAATACACCCAGGTCTTTCTGCTCCTCTGTCATTTCCAACTGATACATCCCCAGCTTATAGTAAAAACTGGTGGTGTTAGTCCCCAAGTGTATGACTTTGCACTATGAAATTTCCTCCCATTTCTATTACTACAGTTTACATAGTCATCCAGATCTTCTTGTATAATATTCCAGTTCTTCTCCATGTGGGAGATAGTCCCAACTTGGTGTCATCATCATAAGAACGGCTGTACTGGGTCAGACCAAAGGTCCATCTAGCCCAGTGTCCTGTCTTCTGACAGTGGCCAATGCCAGGGGCCCCAGAGGGAATGAACAGAACAGAGAATTATCAAGTGATCCATCCCCTGTCACCCAGTCCCAGCTTCTGGCAAACAGAGGCTAGTGATGCCATCCCTGCCCATCCTGGCTAATAGCCATTGATGGACTGATCCTCCAGGAATTTATCTAGTTCTTTTTTTCAACTCTGAGTTCAGCAAATTTTATTAGCACACTCACACGTTTTGTGCCAAGGTTAGTAATAAAAATGTTAAGTAAGACAGGCTCCAAAACCAATCCCAAAGGAACTCCACTAGTAACCTCCCTCCAGTCTGACCGTTCACCTTTCAATACGACCCATTATAATCTCCCCTTTAACCAGTTCCTTGTCCACCTTTCAATTCTCATATTAATCCCCATCTTCTCCAATTCCCCATGCTGCAGAAACACATTCAGATTTTCAGGATTAGAACCCACCACTTAAAAATAGCTTCCCATAAGTAAATCTACTTACATTTAAAAGCAATATTTTTAGAACAGGAGACAGAAAACAAAATGTACAAGCCACGCTTCATTGACTCTTGTCAGGTTGGGTTCTGTTAAGTAAAGTGATGTATCCTGTTGTAGCTAATAGGTTGAGCTTCATGGTAACTGCACCTTTATCAATACATGTGAATTCTTGAAATCAACTTAAAGACCATCATTGCTAATGTTGTATCTGTGCAGTCCCCAGAGATGCACACCAGTGACATATGTTTGCATATCCGCCAGTGACTCATTGCTGTGCTCTCATGCAGCTCAGCTCTTCCAGGTCACCCCATTCAAACTTTTGTCCAACACTGCTATTTCTTCACCCCACACTCATGCTCCTCTCACTCCAGAACTAGCTTGTCCCGTCCTGCTGCAGTGAACCCTGGCACAGACAGAACAATTAGACACTCCACATGGTAGGCAACTGTCCAGACAAAAAACTTGGAGCCATTAGAATTCAAAAAGGCCTGTGGCCCATGAATCTTGCATTGTATATATTAGCAATCCTAATGATGGGGGAAGAAAAAGAGGTGAAATTCTAGCCCCAGTGAAATCAATGAGAATTTTGGCTTTGACGGGAATGGGATTTCATCTACAGGATTTTGGGTCTAATCCAGTGATACTCAGACTTTGTGCTTCAGGAGCCAAGTAAATTGGTGATTAACATTGTCAGAAAGAGCTACAGTAGTGTGAATTCATGGTTTCTATATATATATATATAATTCTCATAGCAAAAGGACTGACCATTATTATTTTATCAACTACAATTGGTTAATAACATAGTAAAGGAATCCAATTTGGTTAATAATTTAGATTGTTAATAATTAAATCACACTGTCTTTATAATACCATGTGCTGAAAAGAGACACAGGAGACACATTAAAGCCACTCGTGGCTCCCAAGACTCAGCCTGAGCCCAAGTCTACATACCCGTCGGACCCCCGAGCACTCGCCCTATCGACTTGAACCACTGCAAGAGATGTCACCGTGAGGGTGCTGAGGTTAGTCAACCTAAGATATGTTGTGTAACTTAGGTCGACCCCTCCACACACCCTAGGGTAGACCTGGCCTTAGTATCGCTGGCCTAGTCCTTCTCTAATGAAGTCAATAGTCAAAGCTCCATTGACTACAATGGGAGCAGGACCCGGCCTTAAACTGTAAATAAAATCTGACAATAGACAGCTGGAGAGGGAGGTAATGCAATGTGGCTCATCTCTTCTGACTTCACGTTAGCTAAGAAATCTAAATATACTGAGTATATTTATATATTTTTCTAATGCTTCTCTGATTGTAGATACTGTGATTTACAGAATATTAGAAATGGATCAGAGTGAAGGAACAATCTGACTTATGACAGCCCAGCTAGGCCAGAGCAAACCAGATTGAATAAAATAGTTATCAGTCTGTATAAGAAATGCCACGGTCTGCCACCTGCTCAGATATTTATTGGGATACATCAATAGTATCAGGTTCCAAGCATCTGTCTATCACGCTGAGGCCTAGATTCAGCTGAGTCGGTGTGAAGTGTTTCAGGCAGCAACGAGCATGGTCAGAGCACTTTTTGTTCAGAATATCACCATCTTGAATCAGTCTATGGCAGTCCAATTTCTAAGTTCTCAGCGATTCTGGTGTCACGGATTACACCCGTGCAATGTACAAATACAGAAAGGGGTGTCTCTAGAGTATGCCAAGCATCGTAGACCATTGTAATTAGAGAGGTAACACGACTAATCACCACCCTTACATGACAGCTAATGTCATGCAATTATTTATCAGTGGTATGAAGGAAACTGCACAGATGATGCATTACTTGACCCAGCTGTCGTTCCCCCCCCCCCCATCTGCCATCTCCATAAATCCCCTGGCACAACCTCCACAGACGTAAATCAACACAGCTAGTATAGACAATAACCTCAAACATCTAAATAAGTAGGCAAGAACCAGGTTAGAGATAACAAGGTTAGTTCAGCCAGGCTTCTAGCAGCTGATCTGGAGGTGTGAACACCAAAAGAGGAGAAACTGCTTTTGTAGTTAGCTAGCCATTCATAGTCTTTGTTCAATCCTGAATTGATGGTGACAAATTTGCAGATGAACTGGAGCTCAGCAGTTTCTCTTTGAAGTCTGGTCTTGAAGTTTTTTGGCAACCTTTAAATCTGTAATTGTGTGTCCAGGCAGGTTGCAGTGTTCTCCTATAGGTTTTTGTATATTGCCATTCCTAATATCTGATTTGTGTCCATTTATCCTTTTACGTAGGGATTGTCCAGTTTGGCCGATGTACATAGCAGAGGGGCATTGCTGGCACATGATGGCATATGTTACATTGGTAGATGTGCAGGTGAATGATCCAGTGATGGTATGGTTGATCTGGTTAGGTCCTGTGATGGTGTGTCTGGTGTAGGTATGTGGGCAGAGTTGGCATCGAGGTTTGTTGCATGGATTGGTTCCTGAGTTGGAGTTATTATGGCGTGGTGTGCTGTTGCTGATGAGAATATGCTTGAGGTTGATGGGTTGTCTGTGGACCAGGACTGGCCTGCCTCCCAAGGCATGTGAAAGTGAGGGATCATTGTCCAGGATGGGTTGTAGATCACTGATGATGTGCTGGAGAGGTTTTAACTGAGGACTGTAGGTGATGGCCAGTGGTGCTCTGTTGTTTTCTTTCTTGGGCTTGTCTTGCAGCAGCAGGCTTCTGGGTACACGTCTGGCTCTGTTGATCTGTGTCCTTATTTCCTTGTGCGGGTATTGTAGTTTTGAGAATGCTCGGTGAAGTTCTCGTAGGTGTTGGTCGCTGTCTGAGGGGTTGGAGTGAGGGCAGCTCCAAACAACAAACTAAGGAGAGTGGTGAGGAATACACAGACATGGGAAAAATATTACTCAGAAGATGTTAAAGATAATTGGAAGATGTCAGTCTGCAGGGGGAAAAGCCACCAATATTATCCATTTCTTAAAGTCAGGGATTGCTGCAGCTGCTCTTAGGCTTGGCGAGGAAACAAAGAAACGTGTGGTCCGTGCTGTTTTAGGCCATAGAAGTGACTGCAAAGCTCTCAGATGAAAAAAACAGAAATGAGTTTCAATTCCACTTGGTTCTATTCAGGGTCACTGTATCAAAGCCAAATCCTGACTCTTAAAAAGGAAGAATACGCTTGCAACGTTGGCTACAGCTTTTCCAGCAGCTCTCTAGCTCAAGCTCCGTGAAACTCAAAGTATGTCCTTTTCATAGTAATTAGTTTAGGTTGTCTGACACATTAGCTTTCCATCACTGGAGAAATGTTAAAACAACCTGTTTTTCACGTAGTGTTGGTAATCCGGGATAATCACCAAGGGGTAAGGAACAGAGATGTGCTCTGTCACAGGTACTTACAATGGTTTTATACATAACTCCTCTCAGATACTGACTCATACAAGCTGCAGTTTTATGGATCGAGGTGAAAATGGGAATTGACAGATTGAATCAGACCACTGTCCACTTCTGAAATATCTGCTCTCAGCCACTAGGGGAAAGGGAAAGAAACTCCACAGTGCACAATTATATAAACATCCACCCACAGAGACGTTTCTGGCTAACTCAAGATTGTTAAAGGTGATCTGATTCCCCACAGCATAAGGGTTAATAGAGCAGCTGCATGGAGGACAGAAGTGCCATTTTGTGAAGGATTTTGAGAGTGCAAAATGTGGCTTTGTTCCAAACTGGAATAAAAACTAAAATGTTCAAAAGTCTCTGCAAAGGAAAATTCTGGCAAAGAAAATGTTTCAGGTTGATTGAAATAATTTGTTTTTATTTTGACTTCATATTTTTGTATTATATTGTACCATAGTACTAAGTTATATATATATATATATATATATATATATATATAGTGATAAAATATATTATAGTACAGAATAAAAACATTTTATGTGAATGATATTTTCCAAACTAAAAATCAAAATGATCAGTTCCAAAATGTGCTAATGGGGTGTTTCACCACTGTTGGAACTTTTTCCCCACATTTTCTGAACTCTGTGGCTGATGCAATTTGACTAAGCATTTTGATTTAAATAGAACTGCATATTCTGATGGAATATTGTTTAATTAAAGCTTCTCTTACCGGTAACCAGCTTTAATTAATATCCTTTAATAAAAACTCTTTCCCCCTTCTCTTTAATGATACTGTGTATCAGTGTATGTTATGATTATCCATACAAATGGCTAATCCCTTTTTGAGTCTCACTAATCTTTTGCCCTCAATGGTATGTTGTGGGCAATGAATCCCACTGGCTGATTGTTGATTGCATAAAAAGAATATTTCAGGCTGTGTCCCAAATGTGATTTCTGTGCTTGACTTCTAAGATGGTGCGTAAGACTGACAAAGAGGGTCAGGCAGTTCGAACGTGGTCACCCACAGAGGAAACGTGGCTCATTGAGACCGCATGGGTCTAACTGCCTTCTAATGGAGCAGCCAGAGACAGGCATTCTCCAGGACAGGCCGTGGTGGACGCTCCCGCCGACTAGCACAGAACACTTTGATCAGACGGAGATGAAGAGCCCCCCCCCAACGCTGAAAAACAAGCCGGGGAGAAGAGCAACACAGGACATGCTGACAGGTGTGACAAAGGTTTGCACAGAGGCCGTGGGTGTGAGCTGGGCCTGTTCTGCTCCTGGCGCTGATGCGGCAGGCTGACCTCACGGAAGTTGGAGTGATGGGTATCATTAGATGAGACTAAACAGGCATGTCGGCCATTTGCTGCTTTAAAATCCTCTTTTCTCTAATTCTGTTTACGAATACAGTCTTTTGAGGAGGCTATTGGTCACGTATCCCTGAGCGGGGGTCCCGAAGGAAGGGACTCAATCCTGCCCAGTCAGATTTGCAGGGTGGTAAGTAGTTGGTGTGTTGAACCGTGTCCCTGTGTCTCACACAGGTGAGCACCAACACTGCAAGACACTGGGAGAGAGACGGACCAGAAAGGAGACAAGAGTGCAGCTAGCCCAGGAACTGAACCACTGCCATCGAACGCCTTGAACTCCATGAAGGGTAAGCAGGGGTCCAGAGCAGTCTGCTCTAGACTATGTAATTGACTTCTGTGAGGTATGTGCTAAAAAGTCCCAGTTTCTCCATCTCTCTGCGTGTAGAACACTTGCCAGGCTGGGAATAATTTTCCTTGCTTGTCTCCAGACCTCTCCGCTATATTTCTGCTATATTCTTTTAAATAGATACATAGATGACAAAGCCAGAAGGGAGGACTGTGATCATCTAGTCTGACTCCCTGCATAACACAGGCCAGCGGACGTCTCTGGAATAATTCCGGTTTGATTTGGAGCAGATCCTTTAACTAAACATCTCTGAGATAAGATCACCAGGACCGAACGCAGTCTCCCGGTGACAAGCATGCTCCAGATGTATTTTATAAGTGTTACAAGGTGGTTATTGTTTCCCAAGCTGTTCTCTGGGTGAAGACTATGTCTCTGGGCTCTGTGCCTTAGTCTGGGGGCCTACATGGGGCTCTGGATCTTGGTGGGCTCTCTGGTGTGCCTGCCACGGCTTAAAGATGAAAACAAATCAGGTCCGTCATTCATACCAATACACGGAGCAAAACATTAATAACGACACTTCATGTGATTTGAAATCAATCCATGCTGAGCAACCCGTCATCACAGATCCCGTCCGCCACCACCTGCCCTCACAGATCCACGCTCACTCCCACCACAGACCCCTCCCGCCTGCCCCCGGTCCCCCTCACAGACCCCTCCCGCCTGCCCCCGGTCCCCCTCACAGACCCCCTCCCGCCTGCCCCCCGGTCCCCCTCAAAGATCCCTCCCACCTGACCCCTCCACAGACCCCTCCCGCCTGCCCCGTGTCCCCCCCCAACAGACCCCATCCAACACCACCTGCCCTCACAGATCCACGCTCACCTCTCCCCTCACAGACCCCCTCCCCGCCTCCCACCTGTCCCCCCCACAGACCGGTCCTGCCTGCTCCCTGTCCCCCCCTCAGACCCCTCTTGCCTGCCCCGTCCCCCTCACAGACCCCCCCGCCCATCTGTCCCCCCACAGACCCCTCCCCCTTTCTGTCTGTCCCCCCGCCTGCTCCCTGTCCCCCTCACAGACCCCTCCCACCTCCCGCCTGCCCTGTTCCTCCACAGACCCCTCCTGCCTCCCATCTCTCCCCCACACAGACCCTCCTGCCTTCTCCCATCCCCCAGACCCCTCCCACATCCCCACCTGTCCCCCCACAGACCCATCCCGCCTTCCATCTGTCCCCCCCCACAGATCCCTCACACCTGCCCTCCCCCCACAGACCAGTGCCACATAGCTCAAATGGCCAGAGGCCTAATCCAGACACCACCACTGCCCTCTACAGCCCATCCTACCTACCCCCCTCTGCCATCACACTGTACTCTGCCGCAGACCTATCCCATCTGACACAAACCACCACGTATCTATCCCCTAGGCCACCGTCCACCATTACAAATCCACCCAGGCCATTGCCACCTGCCACCATCCTGCCACAGACCCATCCTGCCCTCGTCTCCTGCCAAAAACCCCACCCCACAATGCCTGTTACCGCCCCTTGCCATAGACCAAACCCCTACCCCACAAAACACCCCAGACCCAGCCCGTACAGCACTGCCTGCTGGCACACACCCGTCCTGAAGACACCAGCTGCCATCCGACCGGCCCATGCTCCACTCCACCCTGCCACCCACCATCCCAGACCCCGTCGATCCCAGTGCCCAATTCCCCATCACAGACAAACCCAATGTCCAACGTGCCATCCTACACCCACATATTAGACATTTCAATCCAGTTAATTACATCAACAACCAAATATTAAACAAGACTGCTGAGCCCTCGGCTGCGAGTCCATGTCCTGCCTGCCAGCTGGCACACAGGCCTCCGTCATGAACACACATGAGCAGGGGACAGCTCTTCACGGGAAAAGAAAAGTGCATCCTGTGGTGCCTTAGAGCTGCCAGCCCTGAGCCATCCAGCCATACGCTGACAGGATGGTTCTCATAGCAGACAGAGATCTGGGCATCACGCCACTGTTCCTCCTCCCCGGGGAAAGCAGGAGTTTCACCTCAGACATTACAAGAGTGAACCACCCAGTTATCCAGTGATGTGAGCATCAAGGTCTGTCTTTCTGTATTCCTGTCCTATGATGAAGACAAAGCAGGCACACATAAGAGAAGAAATGCATTAGAGCTAATTTAGCCATCTCTTTATACCTACCCTCGTGCCAGTATGTCGGGTTTCAACTTCACATCATATAGTGGAAGAGAAGTTAACCTTTGTTTGGTCACGTACATCCACAGGGAATACAGAATGTAAATTTCCTCTTCAACTTGTGGCCAGCAAAAGAATGCCAGCGGAGGTATACAGAGGTGAAACATACAAATTAGTTTATCTTTAAAAGTGTAATGTATAGTTATCAACATAGATGAATGCTAACAAATTCAGAATTTGCATTAAGGTTAATGAAATAGAGATAATATCACAATTGATTAAGAATATGAGAACAGCCATACTGGGTCAGCCAAAAGGTCTGTCTATCTATCCAGGACCGTCTCTGACAGTGGTCAATGCCAGGGGTCCCAGGGCGAATGACCAGAACAGGGAATCATCAAGTGATCCAGCCCCTGTCGCTCATTCTCAGCTTCCAGCAAACAGACGTTAGGGACACCATTCCTGCCCATCCTGGCTAATAGCCATTAATGGTCTGACCCTCCATAATTTATCTAGTGCTTTTTTGAACCCTGTTGTAGTCTTGGCCTTCACAACATCCTCAGGTAAGGAGTTCCACAGGTCGACTGTGCGCTGTGTGAAGAAGAACTTCCTTTTATTTGTTTTAAACCTGCTGCCCACTAATTTCATTTGGTAACCTCTGGGGGGTGGTGAGCTGGGGAATTGGAGCCCAACGTGGAGCCCTCTGGGTGGAGGCTGCTGCCCGCCACCCCAGGGTGGAAGTCCGATCCCACCACCTCCGGGACAGTGGGAAATCAGTGCCCCGCCTGCTCCTCCAGTGTTTGTCAAGAATCAGAGAGGTAGCCGTGTTAGTCTGGAATAGCAGAGGTAACAAAGAGTCCTGTAGCACCTTAAAGACTAACTATAAAGGTTTGAAGCATAAGCTTTCGTGGGCTAATACCCATCACTGGTTCATTCACCTGCACATCAACCAATGTCATTTATGCCATTATATGCCAGCAATGTCCCTCTGCTATGTACATCGGCCAAACTGGACAGTCCCTATGGAAAAGGATAAATGGACACAAATCAGATATCAGGAATGGCAATATACAAAAACCTGTAGGAGAACACTTCAGTCTGCCTGGATACACAATTACAGATTTAAAGTCACCATACTGCAGCAAAAAAACTTCAAGACCAGACTGCAAAGAGAAAATGCAGAGCTGCAGTTCATTTGCAAGTTTGACACAATCAATCTAGGACTGAACAAGGATCTTGAACAAGCTTCTCCTCTCTTCGAGTTCACACCTCCAATTCAGCTGCTAGAAGAATACCCCACTCTCCCTGATTTGAGTTAACAAGCTGGTTCAGCCTGATTGGACTAACCTTGTTACCTCCTACCTGGTTCTTGCCTACTTATCTATACCTGCCCCTGGACACTTCCACTGCTTGCATCCGACGAAGTGGGTATTAGCCCACGAAAGCTTATGCTTCAAAACTTTATAGTTAGTCTTTAAGGTGCCACAGGATTCTTTGTTTCCAGTGTTTGTGTTTCCAGAAGGGGGCAGGGCCCAACCCCTGCTAGGGGTTCTGGGGGAGGGGCCACTACTTGGTTCCCCACCCCCACCACTTCCCAGGAGGCCATGGCTGCAAGAAAAGCCCCTGGTGGCCGCATTTGAGAAACAATGTGCTAGGGTCACATATACAAATACCTCCCTAGCAATCCGCTAGCTCTTTCCTGCTATTTCTCTTGCGCCCATGACTATCTGGACAGAGAACTCAACTGCATCATTTCCTCACCAAATGTAGCTTCCCTGTCTGGTCAGGAAATGCCCGGGTGCAGGGGGAGTTCTCTTCAACTGAAAGGACCCAAGGTATTTTGGAAAGGGTTTGGCTTTCCCCCTATGGAGAGAGCACTACCTGCTTTCTCTGCTTATTACACACTTGACATTCAAAGGATAAGCTCTTTATTAGCTACAATTGATCACAAAAATCACATTGTATTGTTTCTACTCCCAGCGTGAATGAGCACAGCTCTTCCAATCAGGAGCAGGGATAAAAGAGCCCAGCAGGGCTTTTAACCTCTGGGGCAGAAACAGCAGTGCAGGGAGTGCAACTCAATACACAGGATTAGGAGTCTTTAGAAAATATTGAGCCTTTTTCTTTCTGAACCATGCACAGGTCTTGCCTGAGGTGCCATTCCTGGACAAAAGTAAGCTACTGTAAATGCCTGCCTTGATTCACGGGCAGCCTACAATTCAGTGAGGGAAAGGTCAAATCATGAGATTGATGAGATCCACGGCTATTAAAAATAACTCTCTGGAAACACCTTTGGACAAGGTCTCCATCACTTGCTAGCTCTGCTTCCTTCACTAAGGGTCTCACACATAACGAGGAGCCAATGTTATTTGCTTTTAAGCAGTTAGACTCTCCAGGCACTGAACGGCTTTGAGATTACTGAATGGATACGCGGCAAGAATCAACACGGTGTCTGAGTAACAGGCATAATAAATATCCCTATTGTTATGTTTGCACAAAAAGTGTTTCCACTCACCTCTAGCAATGCCATGTTCAGATTAAGTCTGCCAATGCTGGGAGGGAGCAGAGATTTGAATCTCTTCCAAATCTCACACTGGAATTGGCCAGAGCATCATAAAATATCGTTATGAGTTTCTGTTCTTTCAGAGAGCTGTAGCTTAGGCTCTTATTGCCAATGAAATTGTCGGATTCCTGTAGTCAGGAGAATGAGACGTCAGCATCCAGGGTGAAAGGTGGAATTCTAACAAGGGCCCAAGCACAATGAGGAAGGTTCATTAGCTTTCTAGTGTCCCGGATTCTAGCAGCCAAACTTGCCTCCCTTACATTGTCCTTTTCCACAATCCTCAAAAAGATGACAATTCAATGTGTTATCTAGAGCATTTCCCAGTGAGTCAGTTAAAAATGACACTTCGGAGGATCCTACTTAGTTGTTGGGTTGTTTTAAACGTGGTGGTTTAGAAGGAATTGTAGCATGAGACAAATCAGTAGAATGGAGTAAACTGGACGATCATTAGTTGAAGAATGGTGAATCTTTTGCATTTTAATGTACATAAACCATTCTCTCCTGATTTGTTTTGCTCTGCAAACTGAGAAGGTCTTGTATGATATCGGAGCCTTTAGAATTTCCCCAGACATAAGTTCCTCAGCCGAGGAGATCTAGGTAGCTATTGGCTGAAGACTAGTAGACACAGTTTAAGCTTCCATTGTGTCTCATCAGCACTCTAACATTTGTCACAGAAATGGATAAACATTGCATCAGTTCTGGCTCAGGTTACATTTTAAGACTCTCTTGAGACCGCTGCTCTTCTGCGCCATTTCTGTTGTTGTCAAAATTTCTATCGCATTAATAAGTTATCATCAGAGCAGTGCTTAGATTGAAATGCTTAGCTACTCCCTTCCCTCCTAGGAGAGGCAAACTGTCCACTTCTCCTGGGTAAACTCATTTTAATTAGTAATTGCCCATTTGTCATCTGATTTTTATGTATTTCTTCATTTTTTTACAATGTGTCTTTGCTTTAAAAAAACTTGGAGGAAAATTAGCTGCAGATGCAGTGTCAGTGTATAGAGCAGATACTTTCCATTCATGGCTAGTATTCTAGGGCAGAGGTTCTCAACCTGAGTATCCCCAGGGGTGCCTGTACCTGTACCCCTGGGGGTACTCAGAACTCTCCCGGGGGCACATCAACTCATCTAGATATTTCCCTAGTTTTACAACAGGCTACATAAAAACCCCTAGCGAAGTCAGTACAAACTACAGTTCCATACAGATAAGGGCTATGTCTTTGCACTGAAATGTAAATACAACATTTATATTCCAGTTGATTTATTTTATAATTATATGGTCAAAAATGAGAAAGTAAGTACTATTGCAGTAATAGTGGGCTGAGACGTTTCTGTATGTTATGTCTGATTTTGTAAGCAACTGGTTTTTAAGTGAGGTATGACTTGGGGGTACACAAGACAAATTGGACTCCAGCGAGGGGTACAGTCCCCTGGAAAGTTTGAGATCCCCCGTTCTAGGGCCGTGAAGAGCTGGTGTAGAGTGCCAGAGGAAAGTGGGAAGACCAGGGAAATGAATGGGCACCTGGATCCAGGGAATGGTAAAAGAGAGGCACAGGGAGCGTGAAGGATTTCAGGAAACTGTGGTGTGGGTGCAGGGGTGGGGCCTGGAAGGACACGGCAGTGAAGCAGTGAGAGGGGGCCTATAACCACTCTGATTGGGTTAAAATCTGCAGAAGCATCTAAAGCTTCCAGTGGTCTCCACACCCAGGCAGGGCAATTGTTAGTGCATGGGGTGAGCTGGAGAGATGCACGAACCAGAACACCAGCTGCAAGCAAGGCTGGAAAAACACCCAGCGGCACAAACAGGAGAGAAAATGCCCTGGGAGGGAAGGAATGGGTATTTGCATGCACTGGGCCCTGGTGGGTATAACTATGGGTGGAAAATCCACACTCCTGAGCAGCGCGATCAGACCAACGCAGCTCCGAGTGTAGGCAGGGTTATGTGACTTGCGGGGCTTCTGCTGTCAACATAGCTGCTGCCTCTCGAGGGGGTGGAGTATCAGCACTGCTGGGAGAAGATCTGCTGCAAGGCTGCCAGGGTAGACAAGCCCTAGGAAGGTCAAGGAAGCATCAGTCCAAGGGATTTCACAGAATCATAGAATATCAGGGTTGGAAGGGACCTCAGGAGGTATCTAGTCCAAACCCCTGCTCAAAGCAGGACCAACCCAACTAAATCATCCCAGCCAGGGCTTTGTAAAGCCTGACCTTGTCAAGCCTGATTTGTGTACATAATCTCAGTTATTGCACAAAATATCACACGAATAATTGTGTAGCTCATAGCCCAGCTTTGTAAAGGTATTTACGCCTTGCTCCACTCATTGTCGCGGAGCCTAATAATTCAGGAGCCTACACTACTTTATCAAAAGGGATGTAGGCACTTAGGAGTCTAAATCTCATTGTCTGGCAATGCAATTCTGACTTCTAAATTCATAGTCCAGAGGTTTGAGCAGGAAAGAGACTAAATGGAGATGTTTCCAGGCCTTTTATAGCTTCTAGTAAGTGAAGGGAAACCCATTGTTCTCGCTGTGGAACATTACAGGGAACAAAGTGAAGTCACATGTCCATGCATGCTTCGCTTAGTCATATTAGCCCCATATTCTAATTAGAACATTCACAGGAAAGTCCATTAAGTGTATAGGCATTGCCCAGGGCCCATTGTGAGTTAGGTGTTGTTTGATGGGCCATTTAACTTGAATAGTCCTTTCAAGAGGTGCAGACTAAATACCATGTGGGTATGTTATCACAGAAGCAAACATCTGAAATATATGTATCTTCTCTGCTGCTGTCTGCTTCCGAGGAGGCCACACCACCTGCACCTACTCAGCAAGCATCACTGGGGGAAACACTCAACCGCTCCCCTTCAGATCATCTCCGCCCTCCATCGCTTGGTGCCCGTTCCCCTGTCCACGGAGGTTCCTTTGTCACCATAGCCACGGCCCTGTTTTCCCTTAGCCTCGGGGTCCTGGCCAAATTCCCAGGCTGGGAGTTGCCCATATGTCCTGCTGTAAATCATATCCAGCATTTTTCACTCGCTGCCCTATGTTGCTGAGCACTGTCCGTGCCCAGTCACACACGTCACATACCGTGTTTCATTGGTGAATGAGGTGACGCCTGTAGGCTGTTAAAGTCCAGGACAATCGTAAACCAGAAGAAAAGGGGCATTGTTACTCATTAGAAATCTCTCTGCTGAGATGTCAATGGCATTGCTCTTAAAGCAATGGGCGGGTAATGCGGTCTCTTACAATGCATTCAAAATGATAGAATAGACATTTAATAGCTATTATCTCAATTCCCAGACCTCAAGAGACCATCTCAGGGAGAGCCTCTGGCGCAGGCGAGGAAAGGAGGGGAACTGTCCTGTCTAGCTTGTGTCAGGTTCAGAAGATACCGGGCACCCTGAGAGCAAAGCTATAGCGGTCCACGTGCCCTACACATCTGCTCTCCTCTGCCCTACTAAAGTCACTGGAACCTGATTTCAAAGGACAAACATGAGCACAGCGGCGCGCCTTCCACTTACTGCGTCAGACTTGGAGCTCGTTTACATGGGGGGAAAGGCATTGAATTCAGCAGTTACTCCAGAGACACCCCAGAGGGACCAGAGATGAGGATCCAGCCCCCAGAGGGAAGACTGGGGAACCCTCCCAGGTGGCTCCATTATTAGCCCCCCTTATCTGGGGAAGGGGGGGGGTTCTCTCGTGTGGATTCTCCAGGGGATCCGAGGGGTGAGAGGAATCATGGGAACAGCCCTTGCCCTACACTGGCGTATGGATCGCACGCTGAGCAGTGTTCCGGGGGAGGGGCACACCTGGGTGACCCTGGGAAGGGTGACACACGGACCCCGCTGGGTGACGACCAGGATGAAGGGGTGAGCCCAGAGCTCAAGTTTCCCGCAACTACCCTGTGGAGTGCCTCTCTCCAGCCCAGCGCGGACCCACAGCCCCGCTCTGCGCAGGGGCCTGGGGACAGCGAGAACTGTCCCAGCAAGTGCAGTCTACAGACACTCTCTGGGGGGAGCTACACAGCCCTGGTTATAACTGACAGGCACTTCCACTTACCTGCTGCCCATTTGGGGGCACTGGGCTCAGCCTTTGTCTGTACCCCGTAGAACGGCTGCTAGTCACAGCTTCCCGTCCTCCTTCCCCACTCTCCTGCTGAGAACAGCAACACATGCAAGAGAGACCGATGTCCCAGTGAGCCCCATGTTCTCCTTAGTGCCTCGTCCCAAACCACGCCGAAGCCACCGAACTTACTGTCCAGCTCTCTACTCTTCTGGGCCCCAAAAGTGATTAATTTAGAATAAGATGTCTAACAGCAAGGGTCTGATACACCAGCCCTTGGTGAATTGTGCTCTTGGCTCCTTGTTCACAATCCCCTCTGCTGGTGGTGTGGTGGTGTGTACACACACACACAGAGAGAGAGAGAGAGAGAGAGAGAGAGAGAACGAACACAGCATTTGGCCACAAAGCAGCACTGAATTGCTTTACAGCTGGTGCCGAGTGCAAAAGGATGAAACAATGGTCCCCAGTGATGCTAAACCTCCCTTCCAGGGAAGCACATTACATGTGATTGAAACGGATCTCAGCGTAAAGAGTCTGGTACACGCTGGACAACATCTAAACGGAGAAGCAGCCAATGAGTTCACCCTTCTAACGCTACATTCACAATGGACTCATCGGCAGCGGAGAGCAAGCTGCACTTTCCAGTGTGACGGGAAACACCGTGTCCCAGCCTCTGCTGCGCCAGGCGGTGGGTTCAGGAAGGACTGGACTCTATTCATGCTAAGCCAAACAATGCAACTCACACAGCAAACCTGGGAGAGGCAGAAAGCCAAGCACTGGCAGCCAGGCTGTGATGGTGATCAGTAGAACATTATGTCAAGGAGGTCATGAATAATCTGCAAAAGGAAAGGTATAGCACTTCAAACATCATTTCGTCAGACTATTTTATTGTCCGGAGGGTGCTGGCGAGGACAAAAGCCGGAGGCAGAAGTAGGAGCAGGCTGTTAAGGGCCTTTGTGATGTGTTTAGGGATAAAATCTATTTACTATGTAGTGTCTCCTTTTGTGTTCCTTGTTGCTTTCTAGTAAGCCTAAGATTTGAACCTGAGGTGAAACAAACCAGCCTCTCATGACTGAAGAAGAAATTCTGCTGCCAGCATCCCTTTCTGGTTCCCCTAACACGTCTGTCTAGCAAAGCTGTCTTATAACCCAAACACTGTCTATAGGCAGGAGGTACCTTGTTTAAGAAATCAGGCCGACCAAAACAGGATGAAAAACCAGACTGAGCTGATCAGAATCTATTCAGCCCTTCAGTACAGTTCTGAGAAATACCATTTTGCATGGCATTACATTGTGTCCAATGCTTTGCCACAAGCAGTTAGCAGTGGATACCTCACGTTGGATATCACGCACGGCTGGTCTAGATTTAGAGTAAGGCCACAGCTTCAAGAGCTTTAATGAGAAAGTGTTTCAGAAGCTGTAGGATCCTATGAACTTTAAACGCTGGAGGTGAATTCACCCCTGCACAGGGCCAGCCCTCGCTGCTCAACTATTGGCTCCTTGACAGGGGCAGCTCTCCTTTTCCACACCTCGTTTTGAAAGGTTTCATTTTCATTTCAATGCAGGACAGAGAAAGTGCACAACCCTGGACATTTTTCATGGAATGGAATTCTTGTTTTCCAACCAGCCAAACGTGGCACAAGGTTTGGCCACCGCTTAGATCATCAGAACGAATGAGTGAGTCTGCCGGACTTAGAGCAGGGAAGAACCCTACTCCCCAGGTTTGACCATAAATTTAATCCTGAACCTAGGAAACTTTCCTCACAAAAGCGTCACCAAAATCAAGACAGTTCCATGGAAAGTCTCAGGTTCAATGAATTTTCTAACAAAAAATGAAATGTTCTGTCCAAAAATTCCCACGCAGCTCTAGTGCTGGCCTCCAGCTCAGGGTGAACTTCACCCAGAGGGATGGAAATGGCCAATAGATCCCTGTCTGCACTTTGGAGTCCGGCTCGTCGTTTTGTTCTGTGTCTATTCAGTACCTACCTTAAGGGGGCCCTGCTCCATGACTAGGGCTCTTAGTGCTACAGTAATACAAAGACTGAGCCTATGCTCACTGTTTGCCTAGGTCGATGCCGGGAGGGAGCAGAGGGTGGTCTGAACTGGCAGCACCTACAGGAAGGGTAGAGCTGATGTCTTGTTGATTTAGTCTTTTCTTACCTGATCCCTTTTTCCATTGTCCCCGATTCTGAGTTCCCCATAACTAATACAGCTCTGGTTACTGTTCTATGCAGAGGGCACAGCTTGCAAATCGGTTTTCTCTGCTTTCCACCTTGACTACAGAACCACTTACCACTCCAAACACTGTCGAGTTTTGTGGTGAAACTGCGCGTCATGAGCTCAGTGTCATTCTTGACCACACACTCCCCTTTCATGAGCACCCCTAAAAAGCAGCCTCCAAAGGGAAGGCTCACGGGTACACCATCCAAAAGAGATCTGGATGAAAGTGGGGATCAGCTGCCCCAGTGCTATCAACATTGGCTTGGCCGTGGTTTCCTCAGTGGCATAGTACGTAATGCACCAGTGCAGACATGAAGCTGCCATGCTCAACTTGTGGACAGACAAGTGAAGCAGACCCTGTGACTCATCCCAGGAGCTTTAAAGTCAGAGCCTCTACCAGGGCTGTCTGTATAGGCAAACATTGGACCTCCAGCTACCCATCAAAACAGAGCCACAGCACAAGAACGGAAATGCACCAAAGACTACCTGGAACTTCCCATCCAGTGGATCATGGACAACATCAACCAACAAAGCCTGGAACTGCAGAAACCAGCATGGACCACAGGCCTCTTGTCTCTGGATCTGGCACACGCATGCCAAAGCGTCAGGACCTCATTCACCATTCCAAACAAGCATTATATCACAACCCCGCAAGCTGCCCTCCCGTGTTTGATCTGCTACAAGACTTTGTACCACACTGAACTACATCCAAACAAACCACACAAGATGTGGCTACTTGATGCACAAGTGGAAAATCAAAGACTCCCCTTTGCAACTGCAGTGAGAACATCCCAACCATTGAATACAGCACGATGCAGTGCCCCAAATATGGATTCAAGGTGAACTGAACGATCTCTCAATGTCAGAGAGGAGCCCGCAAAATGGCTTTTGGCCCCCAACTGCATCTGCACATTGTATTACTCTGGGAATTGTGATTGCTGGGTTACAATCCTGTATTCCCCAAGTGGCAGGAAGGGTCCAGCAGCGGGCATGAATCAGCCTGTTACATGCAGAGGGTTTCCCAGGACCGGGGGGGAGCAAGAAACAAGGAGAAAAAGAGTCGCCCTGCTCCATCCTCCTGGGACATGCACACACACTTACAGGGGGCACCAACACTGGGCAATGGGGTAGGGGGCACACTCAGAGGGTAGCTATGGGAGTGCACACATAGGGGTCACTAGCACACACTGGGCACGTTAGGTATGCACATGGGGGGGGGGGACGCAGCAGAGGTTACTGAAGGGTCAGATACAGACATGGTGCCATAGAGTGGAGTGCTGAGACAACAGGGATACTTCTCCTATGGGAGCTTCATGCTTGGTGATGGGGAACGTGGGCTGCTCAGGTCGGAGAGGGAAACCTCAGCTGCTCCAGTGTCAAGGAAAGATGGACGCAGTGGAGAGACCTGAAGCCCCCATCCCCATCCTGCAGCAAAGCAAGAGTGAGAAGGACATGAAGAAGCCATTGGACTCAGCGAGGCCTGCTCCCCCAGGAAGGCGTCTTCAGGCAGGAGAGTCTATGGCAGGACGCCTGGAGACCGTGGACGATGGGGCTTTGTGAAGGGATCCCCGAGGCTCAGACTCGGCCTTGTCAGTGCTGAGAGACACCTGACCTTGCCGATGATGTGGAAGCATATTAATGTCATGGTTTAAGGTGAATCCTCCTCTGCTTTGCAGCTGAGGGGGGATCTGACGCAGGGACCAGCTACCCTAGGTTTGTGCCGCTGAGAGCTCACCCAAGCCAGCCATACACCACCACTATCCAGCCCTTTTACCACCCTCAGGCAGTGCAAAGGGGCTAGAATACAAGTGAGCTCAGGGCCGGATGTATTGCTGGCAGCCTGCCCCACTGCCATGGGATTCAGGGTGAAAGCAGGCACAGCAACGGGGGCTATGGTGGGGCAGTCTACTTGCACGCCCCACTCCCTCTCCAAAGGCCCTGACACATCTTACACAACATATGTGAAGCTCTGAACAGTGCGAAGGAGATGGAAAATAATAGGCTGCCAGATAAAGAAATAATATCCAGGAGAATAACAATGAACATCCTACATTGCAAGCAATGACCTTAAGGATGTGTAAGTGTTACACTTAAGGAGAAATTATTCTTCTTGAAAATGTGAGAAATTGGGCTCAAAGCTGTCAGAGAAAATGCAGAGGGCAACCATTCTGTCTAGATCAGATTTACAGAAGAACAGATATCCGGTTATGAATGGGGGTACTGAATTTGTACCCCAAATTCCTATGAAATAGCTAAGAGCATGTAGCCTTAATAACATACATCAGACACAGAGCAAATTTCAGACTTAATCTGAAAACAAGTTTTTGGGGGTTTTTTTGGACTTTTTATAAAAATTCACGTAGCTCAGGAGTTATCCCTGGAAGCTGGGAAGTGGCCAAGATAATGGCAGTAGGTTAAGTGAGGCCTGGTGAATCACTAGGAAATTAAAGGGCAGTTAGCTTCCCTGTGAGTGAATCTAAACTAATAAAAGTTATTCGATGAGCTCAGGCAGGGGAGCACTCTGAAAAATCACAGTTTGATTAAGACTAACCAGCCCACCTCCTCTCCTGATTGCTGGATTCCTGGGGGAATTCCAGCAGACCACGTTGGGCATCACATGCTTTAGACAGTGCTGCTTTCTTCAGAAATCAAATTACATTTCACTTTATAATTCACAGTTAAGATGCAGAGGGGCAAATACAAGAGAGTTGGATTGCTGCTATATGCAACCAATCATGCTCCATCCTCAAAGTCCTGCAGATGAAATGCAGAGGTAGGGTCCAGAGTTTTTTGGTTGTTTATATCCTTCTATGAAGGTACACAGGTCACAGATTGACAATAAAGTACATTACAGAATGATGTACTCTTATACAACAACGTTTTATATTCCATCCTTACCGAGAAGATGAGACTGGTTCAGCACAGAGAAAAGTGAAAACTGAAGGTCCTAAAACAAGGTGAGAAATAAAATATGTCCTTGAACAGAAAAATAGTGCCACATATGAACCTGGAAACAGATAGAGGAGTTTGTGAAAAGGGGCTTCTTGTTGGTCTTCTGCTTTTGTGTGGCTTCCCAAAGAAAAACAAAGGCACATGAATATACATCACTAAAGAAAGGCAACTTGTCAAAGCTTTGTTTCTAGTGTCCTTTGCTGTCTTCGCAATGGCATGGTTTCTTTTCCTTCGCTCCATTCCAGCAATGGGGATGCCCCCCTCTATCCTCACACCCCTAGGGAATCCAGCGTTGCCAACACATCCAAAACCAATCCCATGGGGAAATCTCCAGACAGCTGGCTGAGTGGGATAGGAGTGGGAGGGGGGGAAGAATGGAGTTATTTTTAATCACTGACTCTGCCCCCACCATCACTTTCTTTTTCTTCTGCTTTGTTTCTTTCACTTGCATTGTATCCTCTTGGGAAAGACCCAGGGGCCCAGTCTCCTGAACCTCACACAAGCCTCTCTGCCCAGTGATTCTGCAGGTGGTGAAGTAAGTCATTTTACTGGATGGCTTCAACGACTGCTAGGAATAGAATCCAAACACCTTTGCAGCCTTTGCGAAGGGGTTCTTATTTACTGAGGCTGGGTCCAGAAATGGGCAAAACTTGTGATTGTTGGTTGTGTGGCCCTGAGTCCCACCTCTGTGCTGTGCTCCACGTGTTGTGTTTGTCGGATGACATGCTGTCAAGTGCACATGTTGGCCAGTCCTCATTCATGGAGAGATTCCCACTCTGACTGAAGGTCGCAGTCTCATCTCTGTGTGGGTTGGATGAGAAAGAATAAGAGAAGTCTAGATAGAGAGTTTTGGATGTGTCAGTAATATTGATAATTTATTATCTCTCTTACCACAGTGCCCAGGGCTCCCAGGGGAGATGGAGGAACCCTTGTGCAAGGTATTGTACAGACTCATAGTGAGAGACAGTCCCTGTCCCAGGGAATGAGCAATCAAACTAGACAAGGGAGAAAGGAAGGATTATTATGTCATAAGAACATAAGAATGGCGAAACGTCCATCCAGCCCTGTCTCCTGTCTACCAACAGTGGCCAATGCCAGGTGTCCCGGAGTGAGTGAACCTGACAGGTAATGATCAAGTGATCTCTCTCCTGCCATCCATCACCCCCCTCTGACAAACAGAGGCTAGGGACACCATTCCTTACCCATCCTGGCTAATAGCCATTCATGGACTTAACCTCCATGAATTGATCCAGTTCTCTTTTAAACCCTGTTATAATCCTAGCCTTCACAGCCTCCTCTTTACACCTAGGGAATTGAGGCCTGTCCTGGTCATTCATTACCACTCCACCAATCTTTGTGCCATCCACAAATTTTATCAGTAGTGATTTTATATTTATTTCCATTCACTGATAAAAGCTCTGAATGACCCCATGGACCCGCCACAGAAAAATCCCCATGTGGTGATGATTCCCCATTGATGGCTAATTAACTAAAATAGCATAAAGTTCTGGGGCAGGGGGGTCAATAGTTCTCTGCTTCGAGCCCCAGGAAACTTTCTACCACAAGCATAAAGCTTGTGTAAGAAACTCCCCCAGGAACTAAGGCCCAGCACAAATGCCACCACCTTCTACTCCAATTGCAAGGAACACGCGTGTGACCTGCCTTTACTAATATTAACACAGAGCTTTCTGGACTCATTTATATAAACAAAACCACTGCACATGCAATTCTCCTTGGGAAAGAATGAAAGATGGAATGAACTACACTTGACAGATTTTAGTCACATTGGTTAATGCACATATGGAAGGCAGTGAAGAGGGTAGGATAAGAACCCACATAGATGAGACGAGACCCAGATTTTACATCTCCATCTTCTCATCCCATAAGAACTTTGCAGATGAATTTTCTCCCATTGTACTGATTCCTTTATGCATCCTTAATTAGGCCATGCAGTCCGTCCGATTGTATTTCTAAATAGATCCCGAAGCTGTAGGATACCTGGTCTGCCACATTTGCCTGAAAACAAACCAGTTTAATAGCCAGCAAATGAGGAATGCTCCTGCTTATGCTCCATGGCATAGCTCATTTTGATCGCTCTGTGATTACTTTATTCTGAGAGCACCCTGCCTGATCAAACCACGAATAGTCATTATCAGTTCACAGTCAACTTTTTAATGAATGTCCATTGTATATATCAGAGCGCTACTATAAAAGGGAGACGTGAGATCTACAGAAATAATAGTTTAAATAACACCATTGTGTAAACGTGCCTCAATTCTAGAGTGCCTCCATGTGTTTAGGTGTGGTGTTGCAGGGATTGTTCAGGTTAGCATCCCTTTTAGCTGTTCTGGGTCCCCAGCAATATGCTGTTTTCTGTGGCCCAGACTTCTGGCTAGATCCCTTCTGAGGTAAACCAAAAAATAGTTCAAAACCCAGGAAAATAAAAAATCGAATAGCCTTCATTCTAATTTCCTGACATCTCTCTGGAGCTTGTCATTCTTGGTGTCTTTTAACGCCCCCTCATGGTCCAGGAGAGGGGGAAGAGAGGGGCCCATGGACCCTGTTTCAGGTGGAAAAGGACTCTGTTTCTTCAGTCCCACCGCCACTTCCCTGAGCTGTCCCAAGCTTCAGCCCACTTGCCAACATCTCTAGCAGGCCTCTGGATTCTGCTATCCCCGCCTGGATCTGTGATTCCTCACAGCTTCTGCTTACCCACCACCGAAGGTGCTTTACAAAGACCACTCCCAGCCCTATGCTTGTGAGCAGTCCCTCTGTCTCTTGCCTTTAGAGTTTGTGACTCGGGCCGCTTGCCTTGCTGCAGACAGGAGCTGGGCTTTTTGTCCGTTCACTTTAGGCTGAGAGCGGAGGTCTGGGTTGCCCCATCCATGGGAGGTTACGGCATAGGGAGTGGTGCGGGACCCTGGTTCTGCACGAACCCAGCCTTCTGTGGCTGCCCTGTGTCCAGGGCCTGGGTCCCCCAAGAGCACAGCTCAGAGAAGCTCCCCTGGAGCAGCAGCTCATGGAATGCTGTTAAAGGGGCTTTCACCTCCCCCAACGGGCCATGGGAAACGTCCTGCAGCCTCAGGCGGTACTACATGGCAGAGGTGATCTCCATAGTCCCATTGCCAGACCCTCGCCCCCGCATGGATTCCTACTGTGAGCTGAATGAAGGGCTTGGAGAGGTCAGTGGTGGAGGCAGCTGACGAGGGCTTTCTTCACTCGCCCTCGCCTGATCTGGTCAGACTTTGGCCACTAACCCTGCTGATAAAGCGCAGCTGTACTTTAAAGCAGTGGTCCCCAACCCCCGGGCTGCGGATCAATTGATACTGGGCCGCCTTCCCTTCAGCAGCGCCGCCCTCACGCCGCCGCCCTCACGCCACCCTCACGCCGAGGCACTCAGGGGCACTCAGGGAGAGGAGGAAGAGCCTCGTGGCTTTAAGCCCTGAGAGCCGGGCTGGAGCGCTGAGGAGTTCAACCCCCCCCACCCCCACCCCGGCCGCAGTAAAATTGTCCAGGTTGGGGACAAAAGGTTGGGGACCACTGCTTTAAAGGGTTGTTTGATAAAAGAGGCCATCTGCATCTCAACAATCTCTGGATCAAATCTACTCCATTTCTGAGTAAACTATGATTTTGCTAGCTACCAGGCCTACGAAGTCTGCCTGAGGTCTGAAACTCCAGATGGATTTCCTCTGGGATCACATGTCTCCAGCAATGGAGATTCTGGAATTGAAACTTAAATAACAATTGTTTGGATGTTTGAGCCAGAGAACAATTCAGAGGATTCTCATATGGCCGTATCATCTATGAAGGACAAAGAACATGTTTGCTCTCTATAAATATATCAGAGGGATAAATACCATGGAGGCAGAGGAATTATTTAAGCTCAGTACCAAAGTGGACACAAGAACAAATGGATATAAACTGGCCATCAAGAAGTTTAGACTTGAAATTAGACAAAGGTTTCTAACCATCAGAGGAGTGAAGTTCTGGAACAGCCTTCCCCGGGGAGCAGTGGGGGAAAAAACCCTATTGGGCTTCAAGAATAAGTTTATGGAGGAGATGGTGTGATAGGATAACATAATTTTGGCAATTACTTGGTCCTTAACTATTTGTGGTAGATGGGCCTGGTGGCCTATGATGGGATGTTGGGTGGGATGGGATCTGAGTTACTACAGAGAATTCTTTCCTGGGTGTCTGGCTGGTGAGTCTTGCCCACATGCTCAGGGTTCAGCTGATCACTATATTTGGGGTCAGGAAGGAATTTTCCTCCAGGGCAGATTGGTTTTCGCCTTCCTCTGCAGCATGGGGCACAGTGTCACTTGCTGGAGGATTTTCTGCACTTTGAAGTCTTTACCATAATTGGTGGACTTCAATAGCTCAGACATAGGCAAGAGGTTTATTACAGGAGTGGGTGGGTGAGAGTCTGTGGCCTGCATTGTGCAGGAGGTCAGACTAGATGATCATAATGGTCCCTTCTGACCTTAAAGTCTATGAGTCTATGAAACTTGTTATGGCTCTAATGTAAGCACTGCCAAGACATATAAGTAGATCAGTTGAGTGATGAGAAGGTGCTATTTTTCATAATACACAATGTTGTTTTATGGTGAAGGATTCCTGAATTCTTAAACATTAAGGAAAAAGTTACATGAGTTAGTAAAACTGCATTAAGTACAATAATTATTTCTTGATTGGCCTTTGAAACAGAAGTAATTATAAGTAATTTATTCTTGATATCCCTAGAGAATACATTGTTTAATTAGTTTTTAAAAAGATTTATGAGAATGACACATTTTACAGCAAGATCAAATCCGTAGGTTTAGTTAGCTTGCAAGGTATCAGTCTGGATGTTGTTTTATTAACTTAATGTTATATCAGTAGTTATAGAATTACAGTTTTGTAATTTTATCAAATTCACAGTAACTGGCAACCCATGTTGTTTCAGATATACTGATTCTCCCCACTCAGGAAGGACAGCATTTTTTAAGAACAATTTTCACACTTTCCTTCAAAAAGCCTTTTTCTACTTCATTGTATTTTAGTGGAAATGGAAGGGAAGACCCTACATTTCTAATTTTGTTTGTGTGCATGTGAAAGAGAGAGAGAGAGAGAGAGAGAGAGATGGAGACACTGGTCACAAAGTCCAGCATGGTAGCCGGAGAGGGGGCTGAGGATTGGGCCTCTGAAGGATTTTGTCTGTGCTTATTAAATATAAAATAAATATCCCTCTTCACAATGTCTCACCGTGGCTGGTAGAAAAGGCCAGCATGGATATTGTACAGGGTTTGAGAGGACGGTTTTCACGGTCCCAGTTTCCCCACCTCCTGACACACAAACTCCCACTGCTCTGTGCTTCTCTCTGGCAGGGGCATCCATTGCTATCCCTTTAAGGAAGCTGGTTGGATGCTCTACAAAGTTTTTCTGGATTGGTGGACAAGTATCCGGACTACTGCATTAAGAATCATGGCACCATGCTATTAACTTAATATAGTATTTCTAGCATGTCAGTTGTATTTACATATGTTCCCCCTATAGCAATTAACAATTGCACTAGGAGAGTGGTGAAGCACTGGAATGGGTTCCCTAGGGAGGTGGTGAAATCTCCTTCCTTAGAGGTTTTTAAGGTCAAGCTTGACAAAGCCCTGGCTGGGATGATTTAGTTGGGGATTGGTCATATTCAATTTGTGATCCACTGTAACCCCCATCCCATTCAGATTTAGACAGTTATTCCCCATTTTGTAGTTGTGTATTTCTTGTTTCCTTCCTAAGTGAAGTACTTTGCACTTGTCTGTATTAAATGTCATCTTATTGATTTCAGGCCAATTCTCCAATCTGTCAAAGTCCTTTTGCATTCTAATTCTATCCTTCACAGTGCTAGCAACCTCTCCCAGCTTGGAGTCACCTACAAATTTGATAAACATACTCTCCACTTCCAAGTCATTCATGAAAATATTGACCATTACCAGGCCCAAGACTGAACTCTGCAGGACCCCACTAGATATATCACCCCATTTTGACAGTGAATCATTGGTACCTGCTCTTTGAATACATATTTAATCCAGTTTTGCATCCACATTGATGTAATTTCGTGGAGACTACATTTTCCTCGTTTGCTTAAGAGAATGTCATGTGGGACTGTGTCAAAAGCCTTATTAAAATCAAGATGTATCCTGTCTACTACTTCCCCATCCACTAGGCCAGTATCCTGCCAAAGAGTGGTCTAAACTAATTAAAATCTTTTCTTTCATTAACTTGGATCATTTTAATGCCTGATCACTATTGAATTGCAAAAAAATCATGAAAATGTCAATTAACATTTTTCGGAAATAATTTTTAAAATGTTTCACCCAAAAGTGTGACTGTTTTTCAGTCATCTTCTCCTTGGACTGCTACCTTGACGTAGTGGAGAAATTTGCATATCCTTAAGGCCCTACGAGCGATGCCATCTGGAGTCCTGTACTCCTGGTGGGATCATCCATGGTGGTAAGGTCGAAGGCAGGGTACCAAAGTGGAGCTCAGCACAACAAAACCTAGTACAAGACGTCAATGGCAGAACAGGCGGATGAAGCAGGAGCACCTCCCAGTGGCTGTGAAGGGGGAGGAAGGCTGCAACAGAGGAGAAACCCTCAATTATTTTGGACTCGTTGCCACTGGACACAGGTGCCTCTTCCGCCAAGATCTGTGTGGCTGCTAGTGTGCATCAGCTCCCCCACATTAAACTACTCCCGCACAGGTTTCTTTTATAGGAAGAACCTTTTCTCTTACCTGGCAAAGACTTCTCAGAGAGGGAACGTCCACTTTTGAGGAACATCACCTTGCTCTGGTTGCAGAGAAGTACCGGAAAAGAAAGGAAAGACAACTGTCACGCAGCAATTGTGGGCCAAACCCATCTTCCCACACCACCTGCACACGAGTCTCTGACTCAAGGATCCGACTCCTCAGTCACCAAAGGACCCATGAAAAATAAAACCCATGACAGAGATCATCCTCCGCCTCGAGGGACTGCTGACCATCAACCTGGGCTAGATCCCGCAAACAAATCTGCACAGCTGTAGTATCTAGCCCGTTTAATGGGGATTTCTAATATTGTACAATTAAACCAGTATTTGTGTATGGTCAGTGTGGCTAGTCGAGTGAATCAGACAAGCCGGCTCTCTTTTGCACAGTACTGAGTTACTTTTTGGACTTAAATGCTTGGATACCGAAGAAAGTCTTCCTTCTAAAAAGACGTGATTAGACTGGCTGAAAGAGCTTAATCTTTGGCAGGAAAAAGTTATTTTTTACTGTCAAGAATTATTTTATGACATTCAATATTATTGCTTCTGAAGACCTATGAGGGAGATTTGATCTGCCTGTTCAAAATTTATGTACATGAATGAAATACCTAATTTACCTGTGCCCGATTTAAATTGAAACAGAGACACTTGAAATGCTGCTGCCTTTGCTTGTGCTAAAAATGTACATTGTTTCTTTTCATGATAATAAATGCCTCACTGAGGCAGCTGGTTGGTGCAAGATAAAAGCGAAAATTGATGGAAGAAAATCCTGTCTTCCTTATTCAGCAAAAAAGTCCATTATTTTCAAAGGGAAGTTTGCCTGACTAATTGCTCACGGACCAATCCAACTTCCCTTTCAAATCACTGGAAAGACTCATGGTTATTTCAACTGGAAGTGGATCAGGCCCATAACAAAGATTATAGGATTGGTCCCTAAAGTTTTCAAATGGGAGCAACTCAGGATTTGCAGAAATGGCACCCCTTTACCAATGACTGCGGGTAAACGTACTCCAGAGACAGGCGACAGCCTTTCCTATCCTGTTATGCATTTATATTTGGATGGGTTGTAATTAGAGCATGGCAAATTTTTTTTGGAAGAGTACTGTAGTTTATTCCGCCAAAAATGCACGGTCCGGTCAACCTGAAACTATTTCCGAGTTTGACACAAATAGTTTTGCCCATTCACAAAATGGCCAGAGTAGGAGGTGCTCCCCCCCCCCCCCCCCATGCCCACTTACCCCTATTTTAGAAAGTTGACCAAGGGCCACGCATCTGGGACATCGAAGACCCATATTTAACTCCCTGCTCTGGAGCAGACGGGATATGGACTTTTTTGAATCACAAAAAATTTGAGGAAAAATCAGGTTCAGTTCAACCTCCACCAATTTCTTTTCCAGTTTTTCCAAATTGCCACTGAAGTGAAAAATCGATTATTTGCCCGGCTCTCGTCGTAATTGTCACTAATCTTCTTGTCAGTGTCACTTTATGCACAGCAATTGAGAATGGTAAGAAAATGGGCAAACGCAGAGAACTTGAACTAGTTGCTGTATATAGGTCTTCGTAAACAAGGAAGGAAATAAGCGGTCCCCCCCCCCCCGCCCCACACACAAGGCAGCAATCATTGTCAAGTTTGTAAATGGAAGCAGACACCATTGACTTATTTAATTATCTCTAATGATCAGTTAAATGAAGCCTTAGGTAAAATGCGCCAACTCTGACCTAGCATCAAATTGTTTAAGGAAACCTGTTAAGATGCAGCTATGTAGCAGCCTCAGGGCAGGAGAGAAGCTGATCTGTAGGCAAAGGGGAGCCATCACACTTTGGTTTCTTTAGTTTACAGTTTGGCAATAATCAGACTTTACAGAGTCCAGCAGGAACGTGGCCAGCCCCAGTGTGCATTCTGTAGTTATATGGAAGATTAATTTAAGTGTGACACAGTTTACTGCTGGTTGATTTAGCTTCCATTTAGGTGCCCTAAACTATGACAGATTTGCCCTGTCAATCAGACTAAGAACAGAATGGCAGGGTTAATTTGGCTCAAGGGAATAAATCTTGTCACCAGGCTGTAACAAGTGTTTCCATGTTCATAACTAGTTCCCCTTCCAGGAAACTCTAAGTATCTTCCTGGGCAGAGGTAGTCTTGTAGTCCCACTGGCATCTGGCTTTCTACAGGACTCAAAGATGAACATAGCTACAGCCTTGCCCTCCCTTGCTTATCCAAGCAGGGGGAAGATCCAGGACACGCTGGCCTTTTGCATTAGCTCACTGGGCCCCTGCTGGATCTTTCGGCTTTGTTTAAGCTGGCACTTCATCAGGAAATGTTTGTCGTTCAGGGGTGTTAAAAAAACACCCCCACAAACCACAACAGTTTTACCGACATAAAGTGCCGGTGTGAACAGCGCGTTGTCGGCGGGAATTTGTCCCTGCAGACAAACAGAAGCTGCACTGTGCACTGGTAAAAGCCTCCGAGTGTAGACAGAGCCTAGACACTCAGTCCAGAACAGAGTATCCCCCTCACTCTTGGAGGTTTGTTTCACACCAACCACATTATTCTTGTTTGGATTTGAATTGTATCTTCATTTATTTAACCTTTAGAGCAAGCTGCAGAAGGACTGTGAGCAGAATTTACATTTCAAAGCTACGGCCAAGATTGTTCATTATCACCAATCACAAGGAACAGAGGAAGAGCAATAAGACAGTCTGAGGCCAGGGTCTCAACATGTGTTTACACTAACCATGCACACGCTAGCCTAGGATAACAAAGCTGGAAGGACAGCGCCTCGCGTTCTGATGGACATGGCAATTGGGAAGGGAAGGAAGGCTGCCCCTCTCTTATTACCCAGTGTTCACATTTTAACTGGAATTGATCTAGGTTTTGGTGAAGGTTTTTCAAAACCTGGTTATCATAAGGTGGTGGTTGCTGTACGTAACCCCTCCCCATTAGCCACTGAATGGTGGCTAACCTGGGTTATTGTCTATGGACTGTGTTCCTCCCTGCTCTAGCTTGTATTGAAAGGATTTAAGTATTTGCCTGTCTCCCGCTAGGCATAGCCCGTGAATCCTGTCACTAATTTCCCTTCAGTATAACATGAACTACCATTCACAAACCAAAGTGTTTTTCCATTTACCTGGTTGATCGGAATTGCCTTAAACACAGGGTGTGCTTTAGATTTTTCCTAGGGCTTACAACAGGCCCCATACAGATATTTCAGTTTTTTCAGGGTGACCAATTGAACATTTTCTGTTATGAGAGCAAAGACCCATTGTATTGCCTTATTTATTCATTTTATTAACTCAGTAATTTTCCCGAAGCATGGTGGCTTTTAACAATTACTTTACTTGCCCTGATAATTGCCTGGCCTTTTTGTAGTGTCCAGTATTCAGAAAGAGCAGCTTGTTCACAGATTTCCAGTTTGCTTTTTGGAACTGTTAACACCTTTCTATAATATGCACCATCGCTTTCCCTGGCACCGGCATTCTACGTGATTCTCCTAACAATACAGAATGTTTTAACACCAGGATACAACACGAAGGGGAACTCATTGTTAGGCACTTTTATTAACTCCTTTTCTAAGCCTTCCCCTGCCCTGGCTGCTGCTTCTGTCCAGGTTCACTGGGTTTTTTAAAGCATCTCATACAAGGGATCTGCTTTTTCTGCATATTCCACTATAAAATCTTGTCAAAACACAGTGAGCCCCTATAAAGACTGGTGCTGGGGACTGGGGGTAAGGGTGACTCCAGGATGCCTGCTGGTGCTAGCGGGGGGCAGCCCAGGATCACCACTGTTGCAGGGATGAGGGGGACCGGTGCAGGCCCAAGTTACTCGTGGGGCCCTGGAGTCAGTCACACCTGCTGGCTTCAGAGGTCCCGGAAAGTCAAGGAATCCATGATTGAAAAGCTCTTGATATAGTCTCCCACAATATTCTTGCCAGCAAGTTAAAGAAGTATGGCCTAGATGAATGGACCATAAGATGGATAGAAAGCTGGCTGGATCGTCGGACTCAACAGGGAGTGATCAATGGCTCCATGTCTAGTTGGCAGCCAGTATCAAGCGGAGTGCCCCAAGGGTCAGTCCTGGGGCCGGTTTTATTCAATATCTTTATCAGTGATCTGAAGGATGGTATGGACTGCACCCTCAGCAAGTTTGCAGATGACACTAAACTGGGAGGAGTGGTAGATACACTGGAGGGTAGGGATAGGATACAGAGGGACCTAGACAAATTAGAGGATTGGGCCAAAAGAAATCTGATGAGGTTCAACAAGGAGAAGTGCAGAGTCCTGCACTTAAGACGGAAGAATCCCATGCATTGCTACAGACTAGGGACCAAATGGTTAGGCAGCAGTTCTGCAGAAAAGGACCTAGGGATTACAGTGGATGATAAGATGGATATGAGGCAACAGTGTGCCCTTGTTGCCAAGAAGGCTAACAGCATTTTGGGCTGTATAAGTAGGGGGATTGCCAGCAGATGGAGGGATGTGATTGTTCCCCTCTAGTCGACATTGGTGAGGCCTCATCTGGAGTACTGTGTCCAGTTTGGGGGCCCACACTACAAGAAGGATGTGGTAAAAATGGAAAGAGTCCAGAGGAGGGCAACAAAAATTATTAGGGGCCCGGAACGCATGACTTATGAGGAGAGGTTGAGGGAACTGGGATTGTTTAGTCTATGGAAGAGAAGACTGAGGAGAGATTTGATAACTGCTTTCAACTACCTGAAAGGGGGTTCTAAAGAGGATGGATCTAGACTGTTCTTAGTGGTAGCAGATGACAAAACAAGGAGTAATGGTCTCAAGTTGCAGTTGGGAAGGTTAGATTGGATATTAGGAGAAACTTTTTCACTAGGAGGGTGGTGAAGCATTGGAATGGGTTACCTAGGGAGGTGGTAGAATCACCTTCCTTAGAGGTTTTTAAGGTCAGGCTTGACAAAGCCCTGGCTGGGATGATTTAGTTGGGGATTGGTCCTGCTTTAAGCAGGGGGTTGGACTAGATACCTCCAGAGGTCCCTTCCAACCCTGATATTCTATGATTCTATGATTGCCATGACAGTCTCACAAACTTAATAATAATCAAGGTGGTCAAAGCTACCAGATGTGTGCTGATAAAGCTTTTCTAGCAATGTCTGGTGTGTGTGCGTGTCACCTCCCTGTCCGTTTTTCCTTTTTCCTGCTCCGTGATCTCGGTGTTCCACTTCCGGTTGCTCGGTGAGTGTGTACACACCCAGTGTTGGGGTCCCGCACTTACTCAACGCCCACGGATACCCCCTGCTATTTGGACTGTTATCATGGTTTGTTCAGACTGTTCCTAACATCAGTGGTCCATGCCGTGGATGACCATCTATCTGCATGTCTTGCTTCGATTTCCTTATGTTTTGCGATTGCTGTTCTGGGGTGCATCCGAACGTATCATCATGCAATGACTGCTGCGATACTGCCTAGACATCCTTCAACTATTCGCTGCTGATCGTTTATTCGGAATATCTATATCTATCTATATAGATATAGATATATACACATACACACACACTAATATATATATATATATATATATATATATATATATATATATATATATATATATATATATATATATATACACATACACAATTCCATTTAGCTGTATTAAAAAGCATATTGTTTGTTTCCACCCAGCTTACCAAGTGATCCAAATCGCTCTGTATGAGTAATCAGTCCTCTTCATTAATTCCCATCCTTTTTCTTTTCTTTTTTTTGGGGGGGGGGGAATGGGGGGGGGAGTACCAAGTGAAATGCCTGCAAACTGCATGGATTTTTTTTTTAAAAAACATCATAATAGAGGCTTAAATTATATGTATATCACAAATAAACATAAATAAAACCAGTAAGAGGACCAAAAAAATCCCAGCACCATGGCTAAACAACAAAGCAAAAGAAGTGGTTAGAGAAAATGATATTTTTAAAACTTGGAAAATAAATCCTAGGAGGAAAATACAAAGGAACATACACTCTGACAAGTTAAGGGTAAAACTATAATTAAGCAGGTCAAAAAAGTATTTGAAGAACAACTAAAAAAAGACCCAAAACATAAGAGCATTTTAAAAAAATACAATAAAAGAACAAAGCTAGCCTAGCAACCAGTGGGACTTGTGGATGATCGAGGTGCTAAGGGATCACTCAATAAAGACAAGGCCGTTGTGGAGAAGTTAAATGAATTCTTTGCATTGGATGTCACTGCAGAGGATGTGAGGAAGATTCCCACATCTGAGCCATTCTTTTTAAGTGACAAATCCGTTCCAAATTGAGGTGTTGATAGAGGAGGTTTTGGAACAAATTGATAAATTGAACAGTAATATGTAATCAGAACCAGATGGTATTCACCCACAAGTTCTGAAGGAACTCAAACATGAAATTGGAAAACTACTAAGTGTGACATGTAACATATCACTGAAATCAGCCTCTGTACAAGATGACTGGCAGATAGCTAATGTAATGCCGGGTTTTTTTTTTAAAAAAAAGGGCTCCAGAGGCGATCCTGGCTATTACAGGCCAGTAAGCCTAACTTCAGTACCAGGAAATCTGGCTGAAACCACAGAAATGAACAGGATATGTTGGAAAAAAAGTCAACATGGCTTTTGTAAAGGGAAATCACGTCTTACCAATATATCAGAATTCTTGAGGCGGTCAACAAACATGTGGACGAGACTGATCCATGGGATATAGTGTACTCAGACTTTCAGAAAGCTTTTGACAAGGTCCCTTCCCGCTTTTTTTTCTGGATCATTTCTAAATATGTTGAACAGCGTTGTTCACAGAACCAATCCTTGGGAGACCCAATGTTTACCTCTATCCACTTTGAAAACTGACCATTTATTCCTACCCTTTGTTCCCTGTCTTTTAACCAGTTACTGATCCAAGACAGGACCGTCCCTCTTATCCCATGATTTCCCTCTTTGCTTAAGAGTCTTAGGTGTAACTCCCTGTCACGGAGCGCCCGGGCGATGGTCTGGAACCGCTCCCTAGGAAGCCAGACCGGACACCGGGTGGAGGGCCCCTTCTCCGTACACAGCCTGTTTCCCAGGCCAGGAGCTTCAGGGGTCCCCACTTCCACCTTCCTGGGTCTGACCTCGGAGCATTCAGCACCTTCTGCCCCTCCATGTGCTTCCCCCAGCAAGCCCGCCTGGGCGGGGTCCTGGGGGAGCCCATGGGTTCTGCACCCCAAATCCACAGTCAAACGTGACTCTCAGCCAGCCAGCAGAATAGACGGTTTATTTGAGATGTCAGGAACACCATCCAACTCACAGCTTCTCAGTCTCAACAGGGTCCTTCAGTCAGGCCTTTCTGGGGGATGCCAGGAGGTGAGACCCAGATTCTGGGCTCCTGCTTCCTCCCCAGGTTTATTCGATGACTTCCATCTGGTCCAACACAGACCATGCAGCCAGCGAGCATGAGCCCTCCGCTGGATCCATCTTGGGGCTAGAGAGCGAGTTGGCTTCTCTTCCTTTCCCTCCACATAGAGGCCCAAGAAATGCATAGGGGAAACTGAGGCACACACACACAGTACTCCCACTTCGTCACGCTCCCCTTTCTTCTCTGGGTTACTCGGGAGCAGGCAACACTCACCTGGGTGCCTGATATATCCTGAGTATCCCGGTGGTGATGGTGGAGAAGTGGGAACCCTCCATCTGCCCCTCTGCCGCAGCCCCTTTACTGCTAAGGAATTTACAATTGGCAGTGCCCCCACCTCGCTGGCCCCTGGACACACTCAAGGGTGAGCCATGGGAACCGCCAGTTATAAACTCCTTCAACGAGTAATTAAATAAAATAATAATAATAATTAATAATCTCTGCCCTGGGTCTAACTGAAATACCAATTACAAATACTATACATGCAATATACTTAAATTAGAGCTCACACTCCTTTACTGAACAATGTAAGGAAACCGGGTATAGCAGATGCAGATGATATGTCACTACTAATTTAAATCCACAGGGGGCAGTGGAATAAAATCAATTAACGAATATAATAGACAGTGATAAATGAATCGTCTGTACCTGGCATTTACCCTGCCACTGTTCACCCCGCCCCGCAGTCTGCTCTCCTCTGGATGGCAGAGTCTGAGGCAGGTGCTTGCGTGGGCGCGCTGGAAGATCTGCGGCTGGAGACCGCCCCACCAAATGTCCTGGGTCCTGGTTCGGTGGGTCCATCCCTCTGCCTCTCCTTAGACTCAGTCTCTCTGCTCTGCCCCTTCCCTTGCAAGTGCTTTCCCAACAACCTGAGTGTGGGTTACTCACAGTCCTTCACTGCATAGAATCTCAGGGTTGGAAGGGACCTCAAGAGGTATCTAGTCCAACCCCCTGCTCAAAACAGGACCAAATATTTGTGGGGAAATAATGTAAGGGTTGCATGTGTGAATATTTCCATAAAGCCAACTTTAAAATCACATCTATATTTTCATTGTTATTGCAAAGCTTGCATGAAAATCACCCCCAAAGCACAAGAACTATATACAACTTATATCTCAGTTCAGCCTTTATAAACCTTCTACCAGCCCTGCATGACAAGCACAGCTCGCTCCATCCTTGCAGATACTACAAAGGAGTCGTGCCTGCGTAACTCAATGTTCCCATTGGTAGCTTAGACATCATTTTAGTGATTTCAATTTTCCTGTAGGCTTTATCACAAGACATATGGATCATTGGGGTGTTCAGGGTACCCAGCTCACTGTCTGCAGCAATTTGAAAACCTTGAAGTGACTGGAGTTGGTCCCTATCAGCACAGACACATCAGAGATTCCTTTAGGGTGGGGGCATATTAAGGCATGTTAACTAGCTTTCAGAGGAGAGTTCGTTCAGACCCTGCTTATATGCACATCCTCAAGCGAGCTCTCATTGTGTTAGTGTGACTATAAATAGCAGCGTAGCTGGAGTAGCACCGGGAGCAGCAATGGAGGCTTAGCGGAGCCAGGCCAAGTGACTTGCCCCTTGGTTGCAGGGGGGTTCTGACTTGGCCTGGCTCCGCCGTTCCTCCACTTTCACTTCCTATAGTACTGTAGCCGCACTGCTATTGACAAGAGCTGCTGCAAGTGTATGTAGACGAGCCGGGGATCACCCCCTCGCTTGTGGAGCACACACAGCTTTAGTGAACTATTCACGATAACATACAAATATTCAGTTACATCTAAATAATGAATAAATCTGAATAATTGATAAATACAAAGGAAAAGAAAGCCTATTTCCCTAGGGAAAAAGAGGCTAAATTAATCAAATAAGAACAAATCATTTGCTCAATTTTAATGATCTGTTCACTCCTCAGTGGGGATTCCATACAAAACAAACACCCGGTCTTGTACGGTGGGTATTATCACAGTTGCAATAATCCCTATATCACGGTCTTCTAGATAATGCCTGTCTTCTGTAGTAGAAAAAACCATTGCCCAGGTTCTCTGCTGTTTTGTTTATTTGGCAAAATGTCTCGAGTTCAGAGCTAATTGGCTGCATCACCAGACAGCCTTAAGACGAGTTGCCGGAGAAGCTGGCTAATGAATCGGTGGGTTTTGTTCGAATGCTCCTGTTGCTTTGGCTTCTATAATGACCATTGCAATGGACCTTTTCAAACTCCAACTGCTCCAATTAATGTTGGGATCACAATTTAATTCCTTGGGTTTAGGCCTGTGGAATTGGGCCATAAAATCAGGCTGTTGCTCATTATTCAAGGTTTCAAACTGGGAGCAATTAATTTTAAATCTTTCTTTTGTACGTTGGTGTCATAGGAATTCAAAAGGAAAAGGAAAAGAAAGGGGCCTTTTTTCCCCACTTGTACTGTGATCAAATAATCTAAAACAGCTTCTGACTAATGGATGAGGCCTGCTTATTAAAAAAAAAAGTTAGACAAGCTAATCTTTTCAGATCATACATATTGCTACTGCTCCCCCTCTTCATCACAATCTTAATATGCAAGTTTAAAGAGCTAATAACAATATCTGTTCAGCTTTTGAAGCAGAGGAAATACAAATCATCTGCACCAAAAGGGGCAGTTCTAAGAATAGTGTTATGCTGTGCAAGACAGAGCTTATGCATGGGAAGGGGCAGACACAAGCATTAGTTTGGGGTCCAAATGGCTGCAAATTTATTCCAGGTTATAGACGGTAGAATCAAAGCTGCTGATGCTATTAACCGGCTCAATAAAACGGTCATCGAAAACAACAACAAACCCCTTCTGAAATCTAACGTGTAGCCGTCTGCATGGACTGACAGACAGAAGATGGGTGACACTGATTGGACAGACCTTAATGGTTTGTTATTGATGCACATCTTGAGAATAAAAACAAGCTGAATGTAATTTCCAATCATTCATATTAGGGCTCTTTTAACATTGTCCTTCATCCTTCAGCATGAACTACTGCGGGAGATAACTAGATTCCTTTCCAAAGCATCTGATGCCCTCTCCGGTCCCCAGGGCCTTTGGGGCTGAGCCCCTTCTCTCTTACTTTGGGCTGGCGGGGGAGGCCTGGAATCTTCCAAATCAGACGTCTGCCTGGATGGCCTTCTCGTCAGTCCAGGGGCATGCCCGTGTGTGTGTATTCACCCCCATGCTGGGTCCCTGGAAACCTCCCAGTCCCCACCGGAACCTCGCCACAAGATCCTGTCTCCCTTTGTTCTCCCGAGGGGACCCTCCTCTCCACCAGCCATCTGTTCATTGGTCTCTCCGCAGTTGCTCCTACAGTGAACAGGCTCTGTGCTGCCCCTGGCGCTCTGCCCGTGCTCGAACAGCTAGAACCGCCCTTCCTCTCCTCCCCACACAATTCCCCCCCCCCAGCCCCCACACTTACATTACTGTGCAGTGGTGTGATTGTTAGGGGGAACCCCGGGAAATTCCCTGCCTCTGATAGAGTGCACCCACTCTGTGTGGATTGCTTAGTCCTCTTTGCCATAGTGGACTCCCCTCGGGGCTCCTAAAGACACTTCTGAAGAGAAGATTTTTTGCCTTTAGACTTCTGATTTAAAAGGCGGTGGGAATGGGGCCCTCGGGCCTCATCCCTCTTCTCTGCAGCCCTGGTTATAAAAGGGTTTGTTCCAGGCAACAGGGAAACAAGTTATGGGAATCTCCTTATTAAAATACTGGCAGCACTTCAGAGCTGCCTTGACTGTGTTTAATTCAACAATAGACAGCTTGCAAGACAATAGTAAAGCATTAAACGAGGAGTGATTCAAGGAAACTCTGAAATGATTAAACAAATGTGATAACCAAACCAGGAGACTATATTTATTTCGACCAACAAATATTTTGCTAGCATGACATATGCTTCTCTGGTAACATATGGGAATCGCAGGTAAGGGGGAGATGCTGGGTTGTGTAACTACACAGTTTTTGACATTTATCTTTTCCGCAGACATGTTTTGAGACATCACAGGTGGCATACTTCTAGCTTGACTGGATTTCTCTTTGGTTGCCTAATGATCATCTCAAAGTCTCATCAATCAGTTAGGCCTTTTCATCAGTAAAAACACCTATTTTTAAAAAATCAGCGCCAAATGGTTTCATGAGATATCAAGACGTGCGGGTGGGGGAGAACATGTATTAAGAGATGTCAAAAACCCAGCAAACATAAATGATAGGAATTATTTAAGCCCTGCCAATTTATAATATTAGCTTTCTAAATGTAATAATTAATCTTTCCATTTTGAAAAGCCTAAACACAGTTATTACCCTGCAAATGCAAAATACCTGTCACTGTGCACATTTCGTAACTTTGTTTGTGAAACGACAAATTATGAGGAGAGCGCCACCAAGTATCATGAAGGCGCTGCTGCAACAAACAGAATCCTGGGAAACAATTTAAATTATTACTGAAATCATAAAAAAAATGAACTTCGGGCATAATACTCGATTAACTGAAGTCGATGGAAAAGCTCCCAAGGGCTTCAGTGCAGTTAAGATTTCACCCTGGATAGGGAATTCCAGTTTCATATTGTGAGCAGCTGTGCTGGTACGACAGCGCCCCCTTTGGTCAGATGGGGAATTGCATATGATGCACTCGGCCTGGCGGGCTGGTCAGTTAACTCTTCTTTCCTGAGTCCCTAGACTAGTCCTGCTCAGGGCTATGGCGTGTGTTGGTTTCAGTCCCGCTGGGACATGTGGGTTTCCCCTTACACTTGGTGGGGTCAGCTGGTCTTCAGGGTCTGGAAACCCTTTCAGTTCTTAAGTCTCTGAGGGGCTGGTAGGGGAACCCAGACCCGTCCACTCTACTGGGCGCCAGCTCAGGGCTCTGAAACCAGGCCCCATCCATCCCTTCTGCTTCCCAGCCCGTTTCTTCCCCCAGCTGCGGTGATGCTGCCAATTGGCGCTGGCTGGCAGTTCCTGCATTAGCTGCTTGGTTGCCAGGCCAGCCTGGGGTATATAAAAGCCCTGCCTCTCCCATTACACACCTACGATTCCTCTGTCCAGGGTTTATCCGCACTTCTTAAACTGGTTCCAGAGGTGAAATGAACTGTGGTTCCCCGTCTCCTAGTCTCTGCTGCTCTTTCTTCCCTGACATTGCTTTTGCTAAGGAACTGATTTTCAGCCCCGTTGAGCAGCCTCCTTGACATCTATTGGAAAATCAATATGTTTTCAGAAGCCAAGAGACTGACTGGAAGTAGCATAAACCCTGCAAAGCATCAAAGCACTTTGATATTTTACACTCTAAAGAGACAGGTTTTCTTCCCCCAGCAGGTTAACAACATACAATAGCACATGAATCCCCCACTTCCATGCAGCAAATACACCAGGACTTGAAGAGAAGTCAGCAGCCTCCAATATGGTGATCGTTCTGCTCCTCCACTACCAGATAAAAAACCTGAACTGCTCCCCCTGGAGTTAATGGGAAGCCTGGTGTTGCCATTCATGGCAGTAGGACTGGACACAAACTTTTGTACCTTGGTATTACAGGTAGCCAGGGAGGCCGCGGATATCTCCACTGCAGGAATTGCTGGGTGAGGTTCTCCAGCCTTGGCAAGCAGGAGGTCAGACTGGACGATCAGAAGAACCACATCTGGCATGGAGATCCACGAATGCGTGGACTGAGTGTGACCACACTCTGCAGGAAGATGACAGAACCTCAGCAGCTTCTGGACAGTGAGAGGTGGAATTGTAACACCCAGATTTCCCAGCAACTGGAAGCCTTAGTGCTAAGCACCACATAAGGGAGGGGGCAGCAGGATTGGGGGCAGTGGAACAACACGGCTTTCTCAGACCTGTGAACTGTCTCCCCCAAGCGATCGGCACCGGGACTGGGAAAATAAAACACACAGAAAGTAAAGCAGGATGGAAACTCAACACCTCCATTATGACCATGATCTTAAAGTCAGCGGGATCACAGATGTGCATGGAATTTGGGACTCTATGCACAACCAAAGCGATACGAGCCCTGAGTACTAGTTCCAAGGACAGCGTCTTCACACATGGAGTCTGCAATGTGAGTCCAATGCCAGGTGCTGTAGTCCTGGAAACAACCCTTTTATATACACTTCTCATGCAAACCAATGAGGAAGGATGTTTTTAGCCAGAAATCTGATTTCCTCCTTGGCTTTCTGTTGCCCTGATTCTTGCCAGTTCTCTGCTAAGCCTCCTGCAAGGAGCTCCATGTATCCGCAGACAGCCGTTGGGTGTCTGCTCACACAGAGCTCAGAGCAGGACAGGGCACCAGTTAGTGACTACAGCTGGCTGAGTAAGATTCATGCCTCTGAGTAAATTATTCAACACATTTTGTCAATTTACTTCAAATAAAATACCTGACAAACGATTTTTGTCCTTACACGGCAAGCTCTGTCTTTAACAAGAACCGATTCTGTTCTGTGCTTTTATCAGAGTTTTCATAATGATGGTGACAGGCTTTTCCATGTTTACTTCTATTAATTAAAAATTAATAACATGAATGATAGATCTTAAGATACAAGCCACACTTACATTACTTAATAGACAGATGTTGTGACATCTAAAGCATTGAATTTCCATTTCCTACTATTAAGGTATGCACTGTCCTCTTTATTACTCTGTAATTTAATTTTTTTCCTTCTGTTTTATATTTTACAAACAGCCTTCTTACTTGGTGGTTGCATTTTGACCTGTTTCTCCTCAGAGTAGGATTGTTTATTGTTAATGGGAACTGGTACAGATTGGGTCTCACTTCTCAATCCAATGCTATTAAATTATAAACTCACAGAATTTTGGGGTTGGAAGTGGCCAAGTGATGGCAGGAGCACATAACCCTAGACCATTGTTTGTCTAAGCCTTTCTCAAAAACCTCCAAAGACAGGGATTCAACACTCTCCTTTGGTACTGATTCCAGTATTTAACTCCCCTGATGCAGAGAAAGTTTTGCCTAATATCTACCCTAAAATTGTCCTTGCTGCAGATTATTTCCTGTCCTGACTTCAGTGGACATGGAGAACAATTGATCACCATCCTGAATAGAGGAGAATGATCACGTCCCTCGATCTGCTGGCAATGTCCCTACTTATACAACCCAAAATGCCATTTGCCTTCTTGCAACACGGGCACACTGTTGACTCATATCCAGCTTCTCGTTCACTGTAACCCCTAGGTCCTTTTCCTGCAGAACTTCTGCCTAGCCATTCGGTCCCTAGTCTGTAGCAGTGCATCGTATTTTAGCAAGTACATTATATTGTTGACTTATATTCATTTTGTGATCCACTGTCCCCTCCACATTCTTTTTCAGCAGGACTACCGCCTAGCCCAGTCATTCCCCACTTTGTAGCAGTGCATTTGGTTTTTCCTTCCTGAGCGCAGTCCTTTGCACTTGTCTTTATTGAAGTTCATCTTGTTGATTTCAGACCAATTCTCCAATTTGTCAGGCGTCTTTTGAGTTCTAATCCTGTCCTCCGAAGTCCTTGCACCCCTCCCAGCTTGGTGTCATCAATCAATTGGATGAGCATACGTCTGCTATCAGAAATCTCCTCCCTGCGTAGGGACACATACACTGCGATCACAGGTCTCTCAGCCTTCTCTGGGGTTAACTATCTAGCAGATGGCTCTTCCATCTAGCAAAGGCAGAACAAGACCCAGTGGCTGGAACCAGAAGTTCAGAAAATCAGAAAACTCCAAACCAGAAATGAAGCGCTAATTAACCATTAGAATAATTTACCAAGGGACCCGGTGGATTCTCCATCACGGACAATGTTTAATCAAGACTGGATGTCTATCAAAGAGCTGCACTCTAGCTGACCGAGAAGTTATAGGATTTGATGCAGGAATCAGAGGGTAAATTCTCTAGCCTGTGCCATACAGGAGGTCAGACTAGACGATGAGTTTGGTCCCTTCCAGTCCTAAACTCCATGCATATTTTAACAGACCATTCTGATATTATGTAATTTTGTCTACTCTTGATACAGATTCTACTATATTATAATCAATACCAAACCTCCGAGTGACATAATTAGGAACAGTCCCGATGCCCTCCTTGTGAGTTTGCTGTATTGCTGCTTCACAGGAGCAGGAATACCAAAATAACAGGATTAATAATTAATACTGTACGTATTAAGCATCTTCCCCCACAAGGCATGCAGAGTCTGGTACAGCAACAGTAAAACCCACTCTAAAACACAGCCTCAATGAAAAACATTCCCATAAACCTCAGTTGAAAAAAAACAAAAACCAATGTCCTATATTCTAATTCAATTGTTCATTTATTTAGCAGCACTCTAATGGAGTGTATTATCCAGCTCTGTATAAAGCAGCAGACTACCTCAACAGTGGGGAGACGCTCATGAAACTGTATTTTTAATTTTTGTCATGTTTCTAGGAGCGTTTCCATGCTCAGCCAATTAAAATGCCTCATGCCATCAAATTACCAGGTAATCAAACACTTCATGGTCCAATAACTCAACATAATGGCTCAGAAGCAAATGGAGTCTCTTAGCACCGCTAGCATTATTCAGAAATCTGGGTGTAACAGAGACTATCAAGAGCCTAGCAGACTTCCTTTTTCCTGCTTCTTTCTTGATTTCTATATGCAGAACTTAAGGTCTGGTCCATTCTCATGCCCTAGTTTGAATCCTTATCGGTCTTTACAGCAAATGCTTGGATTTAGACGTCTCTCCCAGATAGGAGACCAAATCCTGCCATCTACTACATAAATACAAGTAACCCCAGGCATTGGGTATCCCTGAGCCTCTAATTGCCAGACGCTGTGACTGGATGAGAGGGGATGGATCACTCGATAATTGCCCTGTTCTGTTCATTCCCTCCAAAGCACCTGGCATTGCCCACCTTCGGAAGACAGGATCCTGGGCTAACTGGACCATTGGGTCTGATCCACTATGGCCGTTCTGTTCTTATACTCCCCACCTCTCAATATGTGAAAATACTATGTTACAATACTTACAAATGCACCCAAACGCTGTGTGGGCTGTGATATATAGAAACGTTATTACATGCAATGCACATGTGTTTTACGCCACCAGATGAACAAAATATGATTGTCTTGCTTTAGGCCAGGAAAAAGAAAAAACAAAAAGAGGAAAGAGACACTTTAATCCAGCCCATGGAAAAGAAGGACAAATTACGTATCAATGTGATTTCTTCTCTAATAGAAGCAATAGCAACTTGTAAGCATCATTCTGCTTAGCTACAAGGCAAGGGAACCGATAGGATTCTGATATGGGAAAACCAAGATTTCTGCTGTGATCAGAAATACCCCTTTATTCTGTTACTTCAAATTCTATCAGCCCTGCTCTGACTAGGGTTTACGACAAGACAAATAGGATGTAGTTTTTGTCTCCCCAGCCCCCACTATGTTTTCCCGCGTTCTGAACGGACGATGGCAGGGGGAGGGGAGAATGGCATGTGCCCCGGTGGGTTTGGTAGCTTTACATCAGCAGGCCGCAGTTCAGTGACTTTAAACTGTGATCCTGTGATTAGATCTGCACAGCCCTACCAATGCACTCAGTAAGACCCAGCTGGACACATAAAACCCACCGAAGAAGCGGGAGCATTCAGATGGAAGCACCACTGCTGTACCTGAGTCCTGACCTGGGACATGAAATACCATCGTTCTAGGTATCTAGGCAGTTGTCTTCCTGGTCTTTATAGTCTGGAGTGGAAATGAGCCAGGATGCTGGCAGTTGGTAACTAACGTTAGGGTATTTGCTCTGGATCAGTCGTCTTAGCACAGGGGGGCTGGGCACCGGTCGTTAGTATGTCTCCAACTTCAGGAGAGACCACACATTTGGCCTGCATGGGCCCATTCTGTCCCCACACCAGGCACATGTCCAGGAGCTTGGCAGGAAAACTCTGAAGAGGATTGGTGTGCGGGAAACCATTCAGCTCAGGCCTTGGAGAAACGGTCGAGACACGCAATGGATTCCACAGTGTCCTTGGCCTGGTCCAGAGAGGAGAAAGGCTGAGCCTGTCTTTGTTACAGGCCCCATACTGTGCATCATTTGGGAAGGGGAGGCGGTAGGGAAACAACAAGGGGAAATGATGTTCATTACTTGGTGGTTTCTGCTGTAACGTGTGTCAATTACCCACCTCTGAGGATGGCCACATGAGGGTGCAGGAAGGGTCCCCAGCCAGGCCAGGCAAAGGGACCTCAGTGTCTCTTACCCGCTCATTGCACGGCCTCGAGAAAGGTCCGATCCCACTAGATCTGGGATCCCCGCTGGCAGAGCAGAGTGTTAGCTTTCTAAGGCCTACACCACAGGCAGCAACAAGGGAAACCTGGAAAGTTTTGCTTGGAGAAATCAAAGGCAGAAATGCTGCTTGGTGTCGGGGACATGCAATTAGGTTAGAAGGTTAGAATGGTAACCAGGAGCCAGCTTTCTGAGATGAGACACCCAGCCTTTGATCTCCTCTCCCAGCTCCCATCATTAGAGCACAGTTGTGAGTTCCTTTCTTTTTAATAAACAACCATCTCCGCGGAAAACGAGGACAGACGTCCCCTTTTCTCTTCCACACACTCCTGACAACCCGTACATCGAGCACGGGATCGTCAAAAAGACAGAATAGACTGTAAGATTTACAGGGCTGCTCTCAGCTTTAATTGGCACTAATCACCATGTCCTCAGGCTGACATGTAATGCCAACTTATCATGTTGAAGATACACTGTCATCTGAAATCGAATTGTAACCGCTCCGCCCCCTTTCTTCTCTGGGTTACTCGGGAGCAGGCAACACTCACCCGTGTGCCTGATATATCCTGAGTAGCCCGGTGGTGATGGTGGAGAGGTGGGAACCCTCCATCCACCCCTCTGCCACAGCCCCTTTACTCCTAAGGAATTTACAATTGGCGGTGCCCCCACCTCGCTGGCCCCTGGACACACTCAAGGGTGAGCCATGGGAACTGCCAGGAATAAACTCCTTCAACAAGTCTCTCTCTCTCTGAGCCTGGGTATGGGCCACCAACAGGTGTTGGTGTTTCAGTAGCAATTGGTTCCCTTACGGGATGGAGTTGCTAGCCCCACGCCCATGTTAAGCCTACAGCACCTGGTATTCCCAGGAGGTCTCCCATCCAAGTACTAGCCAGTCCCGACCCTGCTTAGCTTCCGAGATCAGACGGGATCGGGCGTGTTCAGGGTGGTTTAGCCGTATCCTTCAACGAGTAATTAAATAAATAAAATAATAATAATAATAATTAATAATCTCTGCCCTGGGTCTAACTGAAATACCAATTACAAATACTATACATGCAATATACTTAAATTAGAGCTCACACTCCTTTACTGAACAATGTAAGGAAACCGGGTATAGCAGATGCAGATGATATGTCACTACTAATTTAAATCCACAGGGGGCAGTGGAATAAAATCAATTAACGAATATAATAGACAGTGATAAATGAATAATCTGTACCTGGCATTTACCCTGCCACCGCAGTCTGCTCTCCTCTGGATGGCAGAGTCTGAGGCAGGTGCTTGCGTGGGCGCGTTGGAAGATCTGCGGCTGGAGACAGCACTCTGTTGGGTCTGTGTATCGGTCCAGCCAAGGCCACCGGCTGCACAACCCCGCTGACAACTGAAGCTGGCCCCACCAAATGTCAGCAGCTCTGGGTCCTGGTTCGGTGGGATGATCCCTCTGTCTCTCCTCAGACTCAGTCTCTCTGCTCTGCCCCTTCCCTTGCAAGCGCTTTCCCAACAACCAGAGTGGGGGCTACTCACAGTCCCTCCCTGCAGGCCCGTCTCAGTAGGCTCCCGCCATGGCAACCAACAGCCGCTGAGGCTCCCTGATGGGTCAAAGCCCCGGTAGGCTCCCAGCAATAGCTCCTGGTAGGGACAGAGCTCCACAGCAGCAATCTCTCTCCTCTTCCCAAAATGGAGCCCACTGCCCGCTCTCCCTGGAAGAACAAGTCTCTCACCCTTTTCCCAGGTCTTCATGGGAGTTGTGGTCTCTACGGCTGGATTCCAGCGCACAGGATCTTCCCAACTGGAACATTCCCAGTAAAGTTCAGAGTCCCCTTTAGTAAAGGGGAGCTACATAATATAAGGAAAGATTTCTCCTGCATTCAGAAATCTGAGAATGGCTATTTACATAAATAGTTATATCAATCTTGGCGTGTGGCTGTAAATCAGATGTGGAGATGGTAGAAATCCATCTTTGTGCAGCTTGTTGAAGAAGTGATTACAAAGACAATTCAGTTGAATTTCTTGGGTTGGTAATGATTTTCGGATGGAGAATACAACATCCTTTTACCTTAAGTTACTCAAGTTTCCTCCAGCTTCACTCCAACTAAATACAGCTTTTTGTCTGGGAATTTTTTTAAAAAACCCATACCTGAACTCTAACTATGAAAACCAAAGAGTTTATGATGTCTCTCGCATATAACTTTTTAGGACCAGATCCACCAATATATTCCATGTATTTTGCATTTCTCTGGAGAAGCACAAACTGGCCAGTTAAGAGGGCATTATGGGTACCTAGCAAAACTGGAGGAGTGTGAAGTAACTGGAACACACAGCTGAATTGGCACTTGACATATTGATTCAGTTATCCAGCATAAAATATTAAAATGTAACAAAATATTTGCTTATAGGCAAACTTACTACAGTAAACCCTCGATTTAACGGACCCCGATTTAACGAACTTCGGATGCAACAGACAAAATTTCCGATGCATCCGAAATCCGTTATTCGGGGGCTGCCGGCTCCCGCCCGGGTCCCACCTGCGGGCGGGCTGGCTGGCTGCTGGCTCCCGCGTGCAGGTGGGCTGGCTGGCTGCTGGCTCCCGCCTGCGGATCCCGCCCGGGTCCCAGCAGCCGGGGTCCGGGGCGGGCGGGCTGCTGGCTGCCGCCGGGCGGGCTGACTCACGGCTCCCTGCCGTGATAAGTAAAACCTCTATATAACGGACTAATTCGGGTGAGGGGGTGTCCGTTAAAGCCAAAAGTCCTGTTATTTAATGATTTTAAAAAATTTTAAATAATGGACTTTCGGCTTTAACGGACACCCCCTCGCCCGAATTAGTCCGTTATATCGAGGTTTCACTGTATTATCATTGTATATAATTATTGTATTACTATAGCACCTAGCAATGTACACTTCTAGGATATGAAACTGTGGGATTTGGTGTTCTAGATGAATGGAAATAAACATTACTCCATTGTTAGTAAGAGTTCAATAATATTATTATAACTTATTTATGAAGTTATTACAATTTTTTTTGTCCATTTACCAAATGTTAAGATGTAGCTACAAGTATGTTACAGCCAGTGCACTTGGAAATATAACAATACTTATGTTTAGCCAATTAAGTTACAAAATGTTAAAACTAATCAAAGGAATTCCGGTAGGTTTCTGCTTTTATTGCCCAAGAACAAGAAAACATTAAGAAGACAAACCTTGTAAAACATATTTGTTTTAGGAAAAGGGTTGACTGTGTAAACAATGCAGAGTGTGTTATCAGTACATGTACACTAAATCTAGGTAAAATGGAGTCTACCAACTCCTACTCACTTGCAAGAAAATCTACCCATGTTCTTAAACTTTAGAGGAAAATGTGTAGTTAGAAATATTTTAAACTTTTGTATTTATTTCTTAAATGTTGAAATGACAAATACATTTGAGAAATGCATACTTGCAATTATATTAGCTAAATTCAGAACTCCTAATCCTATCAATATGTAAATGGTAAAATGTTTTACATACCAACATGGCATCTAATGAACTTGCTAAACTAATGATTAACGTAAGAAGCCATTTATATATAGAATATTTATATTAACAGGTAATTACTTAATTCCTGGGAGTGGACAAACAAACCCTAATTGAACACAGAAAGACAAGAAAAAAAATCATTCCAAGAACTGTTGTGTTAAGTCAACAACTCATGCTAAATCTATATATATAAAAGTCAAAAGGGGTATGTGTGTGTATGCGTGCGTGCATGTATGTATGTTCCCTTACTCCTTCCACACCGTTTGAGCTAGAGACTTGAAATTTGGTACAGTTATATGCTTTAGGGTCCTAATCAGGGTAAGAGTCGAAAATTTTTCAAATCTCACCTCTGATGCCCCCCAGGGGTGAAATGCTTTAAAGCCCATTCAAATCAGCTGGGCAGCAGGTTAAAACCTGCTGTTCTCTGTGACTTAGTTATGATGTAATAATACCCCCCTCCAACGGACCCCGCACTCGCTCAGCTCTCTCCTCCCTCCCCCCTCCAACAGATCTAAGCAACACTGAGACATCTGAACAAAATTTGTATTAATAAAAAACATGGTAGTATTTTTACATCCTAGTTTCCAATTACAAATACCCCCAGCAACGCCGGGTATTTTTGCTAGTACTTTCTAAAAGTTATTTAATTTTAAAGCCTGTTTTGAGATCTTTTATATATAAAGCTGGAGGGTTTGGACTTTTTGAAAAAAGGATTTCATTTCCTATCAAACTCTTAAGAAAACTGAACGACTATCTCAGAGAATGTATTAAATCCATAGAAAGAGTTAACACTAGTGCTGAAAGTTTCTGATGCTTTCCAGCCAAAAGGAGAACAAAGGCAATTAAAGAAATGTTTCATATGCATTAATAAATTCCATATTCACAAGACGAAGATGCTCCTAAGGATTGCCAATGAGGGCATGGAGCCAAGGGAAGACTGAAAACAACCCATCGGAATTTAAACAAGCCTGGAAGAGGTATGTGTTCCTATCACTTCATGACAATAGGAAGGAGAAGGGTACAAAAGTCTGTGTGAAATGTGCACCCCCTACTACACCCTGCCAGTCAACTTATCCAAGAGATCACCAAGGGATTAGATTCAAACTCTTGGAAAACCCAGCCTAACAGAAAGTAATACCACGGGGAGCCCACAGGAGGGAAGACATGGCCGGGGGGGGGGGGGGGGATGCTGGATGAACAGGGATGGGGGGAACACGGAAGGGTTACCAGGGCTATATGGGATGGAGGGGCAGAGAGGAGGCATGTGGCAGGGAGGATAACTAAAGACCTGCAGTAGAATCATAGGATATCAGGCTTGGAAGGGTCCTCAGGAGGTATCTAGTCCAACCCCCTGCTCAAAGCAGGACCAACCCCAGCTAAATCATCCCAGCCAAGCCCCCTCTATCCATCCATTCCCTTTCCAAGGTGCTGGCTCCAAGTTGACTTCACATTCCTCTGTTCACTTGGAATGCAAAAGTAGCTCCCATTGTGTTTGACTTACAATGCTTAATTTCTATCAGAGACAGGGCGAGGTGAATAGACATGCTTTGTCTGGCAGAAAACCTGTCTCTCCTGGTGACTCATACTTTGATACAGACTCTCAGGATACATTTTCAGTAGAGACACACGTACCTTTTTAGATATCATCAGTACAAACCTTTCACAATTATATTAATGGCCAGCATAGCACCAGATTTTATCTGCTACCTTACAACGCACTAGTTATATCTAAATATATGGAAAGAAGGTGTGAGGTGTAGTGAGTTTGTGGGGCCTGATAGGAGTTGCTGACACAGAGAAGTGGATCCTTTGCTAACTGGAACCAGTGGGGCCTCGAATAGTCAGCAGACAGAGCACCAAAAAATGAGCTATTGGAAGATGTGAGCATGAGAGGGGATTTGACCTGATCCATGCTAGGCTGCCTGAATGGTGTTAAATTGACTTAGTGTGTTTGAGGCCCAGGAGCCAAAAGTCACCCTGCCGACTTCCTGACAGACGAATCTGACAAACCGTGGGCCTAGTGAGGAGTTAGAGGAGATAAGCAGGGTTCCATTTCTGTGGTATTAGCAGCAGCTCATGCCTTGAAAGCACATTTAAGCTAGAAGGACTCCAAGAAAGGCATAAACACAGTGAAAGCGAATATAATGATCTGCCTTTCTTTTCATGTCAGCAAGCCTGAATCTAAAGAAGAGCTGAGGTGAAGATTTACAACACTGAGCCCGCCCTCATTACTCAGAAGACCCCGGGAATGGAAGGAGCAAAATGCTGTCAGGATCCCATATGTAAACTCTGGTTTTCAAAGCAGAATTCCTATTGACTTCAGTGGTGTTCTGGGCAGACACACGTCTATCGATGCGGATGGAGATGGAAGCTTGGAACCTTAGGCCGGGTCTTTCCTACAAATGTTTCCTCCGCTGGACTCTCTCCAATTTGTCCACATCCCTTCTATAGTGTGTGTGTGTGTGTGGGGGGGGGGGGGACCAAAACTGGAGGCAATACTCCAGGTATGGCCTCACCAGTCCTGGATAGAGGGGAATAATCACTCCCCTTGATCTGATGCAATCCTCCTACTAAAGCAGCTCAATATGCCATTGTCCCTCTTGGCAACAAGGGCACACTGTTGACTCATATCCAGCTTCTTGTCCACTGTAATCCCCAGGTCCTTTTCTGCAGAACTGCTGCTTAACGAGTCAGTCCCTAGTCTGTAGCAGTGCATGGGATTCTTCCTTTCTAAGGGCAGGACTCTGCACTTCTCCTAGTTGAACCTCATCAAATTTCTTTTGTCCCAATCCTCCAATTTGTCTAGGTCCCTCTGTATCCTATCCCTACCCTCCAGTGTATCTACCCTCCTCACAGCGTAGTGTCATCTGCGAAGTTCCTGAGGGTGCAATCCATCCCATCCTCCAGATCATTAATAAAGATGTAGCACAAAACTGGTCCAAGGACCAATCCTTGGGGCACTCCACTTGATACCGGTTGCCAACTAGACATCGAGTCGTTGATCACTACCCATTGAGCCCGATGATCTAGCCAGCTTTCTATCTACTTTATAGTCCATTCATCCAAGCCATACTTCTTTAACTTGCTGGCAAGAATACTGTGGGAGAAAGTATCAAAAGCTTTGCTAAAGTCAAAGTATATCATATCCACCACTTCCCCCCTATTCACCAAGCCAGATATCTCTACATAAAAAGGAAATCAGGTTGATCAGGCATGTCTTGCCCTTGGGGAATCCATGTTGACTGTTCCTGGTCAACCTTCCTCTCCTCCAAGTGCTTTAAAATGGATTCCTCGAGGACCTCCTCCATGATAAAGTGAAGCTGACTGGTCTGTAGTTCCCTAGGTTCTCTTTTTTTCAATTAAGGGCACTATATTTGCCTTTTTCCAACATCTGGGACTTCCCTGAACACCATGAATTTTCAAAGATAATGGTCAATGGCTCTGCAGTCACATCAGCCAAATCCTTCAGCACCCTCGGATGCATCGCATCCGGCCCCATGGACTTGTGCATGTGCAGCTTTCTAGATCGTTCTTAACCTGTTCTTCCACCACAGAGGGCTGGTCACCTCCTCCCCATACTGTGCTGCCCGGTGCAACAGTTTGGGAGCTGACCTTGTCTGTGAAGACCGAGGCAAAACAAGCATTGAGTACTTCCTTGCTAGCTGAAACTACAATTGTGCTCTGGCCTTCCTGATTACACCCCTGCATGCTTGGGCAATATTTTTATACTACTCCCTAGTCATCTGTCCAAGTTTCTACTTTTTGTGTTTAAGCTCACAGAAGATTTCACTGTTAAGTCAAGCTGGTCGCGTGCCATATTTACCAATCTTTATGCACATTCGGATGGTTTGTCCCTGTGCCCTCAATGAGGCTCCTTTAAAATGCAGCCAGTTCTCCTGGACTTCTTTCCCCCTCTTATTAGCCTCCCAGGGGATCCTGCCCATCAGTTTCCTAAGGGCATCTAAGTCTGCTTTTCTGAAGTCCAGGGTCTGGATTTTGCTACTCTCCTTTCTTCAGGATCCTGAAGTCGACCATCTCATGTCACACACAGATCCTGCTTTTTGACCAGGGACCCTTGGTGCTCTTGGCCATTTTACACAGTTAAGTGCCCATTTTGAACAAATATAAGGAATTTGCACAGAGCTTGGACTTGGCCACATTTAAAAGCTTCTTGCTTCGAGGAAATATCTCAGGCCCCCTACAGCAGGATTATTGCAATGTGTTTTCGTAAGCCAAATCTCCTAAATGGATTTTGTGCTATACACCCTAATAGCATTTTGCTAATTGCATAATACACAGTTACTGTCTTAACTGCTATAGTTAGGGCTGCCTGATTTCCATTATAAAACCCATTTAAAGAGATTTGCACTGTAACTCAGCTGCAAAAAAAAGGCTTTCGTTGAAATTAAGTGTACAGTAGTAGGTGTTGAGTGAGATCCCATTTGTTTGAGCAGCTCATAAAAACAGATCATGATGGTCTTTTCTATTGAACGTAAGTGGGGGAAATAGATATTTGGCTGGTATCAGATACAGTGGGGCGCCGGTAAAACAAGCCCCACAATAACATGAATTCGGTTATAGCGCGATCATGTCCTGGAACTTGAGGGTGGTGGCGGCTTCTCTCCCCTGCTGGGCAGCGTGGAGAGAAGCCGCGGTCTGCGCCTACTGGGGACAGAGAACACTGGTGCCCCCAGCCCCTGAGTTCTCTGGCCAGAGAACCCAGAATTCTGAGAAACCCCGCTATAAGGTGACCCTGCTTTTAACACAATGGGATTTTTTGGACCCCAACTGCCACATTATAGCGGGGTTCCACTGTAGTTTGGGAACTCTTATAAACTGAATGACAGCTTTGATTTAAAAACTGAAATTTAGTGACTGCTTAGACCATAAATTAATTTAATTGTTTTTAGATATTTTGAAAAAAGAAAGATTTAGGTAATGGGGTTATCGCAGGGGGCTTATCTCGTTGCCGGGAGAAATGAGGCTTCACACAGGTGGCTAGTTGGAAAGTGGTGAGTTTATTGGAGGGAGCGGCATTTCGTGCTGGGGGGCTTATCTGCCAGCACAGCCGCAATACAAGATGACTGACACACCCGGACGATGTCCAGAGAAGTCCAAGGAAGCCCAACCCAAAAAGGTGTGTCAGCACAGATATACCCATGCTCATTTGCATCTCATACATACTCATCTCATTAATAGCTAGCAACAAACTAATTGGTTACACACTGTTCAGCACTTATTGGTTACACAGTCCTGCCTTAGTTTCCCCATTTAGTTTCCCACGCATTCATTCTCACACAGATGGGGTAAACACTCATGCAGCTGGGAACTGTCTGGGAACTGTTCCCAAACACACAGATAACAGCAAGGTCATTTTCAGATTAATACCACCATTATGCACTCTCCTGGAGTTGACTCAGAAGCGTAACTACACCTCCTAGTGGTTGCCCGTCACAATTTCTTCCGGTCACTACAGGGGTTTAAAACAAATTGCTTTTGACAAACACTCAGTTTGCATAATACCTTTCTTATGTACGTTGTGCATCTTCAATATTTAGTAGCCATTCTGGTCTAGTGCACTGAATATATTACTGCTTTCAAAATGATCTATAAATATGTTTTTAGCCAATTGACTACATCTTTAAGTGGGGTAAGAATTCTAGTCTATGTGCTTTTTAATTCAGTATATGTAGTAAAAATTGCCTAAAGAAAGGCTTTACATAATTATGCTCTAGCATCCAAGAAGAGGAACACAAGCCTACAAGAGCTATAAAAGGAAGGATAAAATAAAATAATGAAGTGTATCTAACATGCAAAACAAAGTATCTGTGAAGATCAGTTCATTATGGAAAATTCCAAGAGGGTTTAATGCAGACTGAGAAGCTTCCCACATAACTTTTAAACCAACTCACAGGTTCCAATAGCAAGGCTGAGATTATCTATTAAATTCTACATCATGGGTTCAAATTTCTCTAAGAGGCAGATAATCCTTTATTCAGTCACTTGGTTATATCTAGAGAATTTTTCTGGCTCCAATCCTATTAAACTATTTAACAGAAATTGAAAAAAATGAAAGCTATTCTTCACCTATCTTTTTTTGCCTCTCCTCCCCTCCAAAGAAAATACAGACCAGAATAATCATGTGTATTTTATTTAGATATCATTTTCTCTTGGCTCAACAAGAGTTGGTGGGTAAGATACTTGGTTATGTACTCTCAAAGCATTGGAAACATGACCATTGTCTGCTAGATAATTATTGCAACACCTGGAGTTACGATTGCATGTCCGTTTAGATTAGGGGGAAAAAGGAAATAATAATAATATACTTTACTCACATATGGCATTTGCTTCTATGCGTTTTAAAGCCCTTAATATAGATAAATGTAATATCTCTGCCATGACATGTCTTACACAGCTATGCATGTTCTGGGCAGCAAAGCTCAAGGCAACACACACACACACACACACACACACACTGGTGCTTGCTGGTGTATGGAACTGGGATTGAAGTTCATGAGGTGGAAGGTTCTTTATCTACAATATGGCATAAAGAGAAAGGCTGAGCATGACCTTTGTCCTTGGTCCCCCAGGGAGCTGCCTGTGAGCGCGTGGAGATCACTACAGGCTCCAAAGCATTTTCCTTAGCGTGAGAAATCCAATTTTTCTCCTCGGGGTTGGTCAAAGACCTGGCACTGGGAACATGCCAAATCCTAATGTAGTGAGAGAGAGAGAGGGAGAAAAAATATGATTACATAGATAGACAGACAGACAGGATGCATGATTGTTCTTTAAAAATCTCTAAAGGTGTCATGGTTCAACTTAATCTGTTAGCAGGAATCAGCACAAAATTACCATACTTAGTGACATACATTGGAGGTTGTGGATGGGGATATGTCATTCAAGTTTTTAAAAAATTACCATGGACCTCAAAATTTTTACCATGGACACTTGTGTTCATGTACGAACCCATTGCTGGCCCTGTCCATTAGACTGGAATTAATTGGCTAGATGCCATGTTACTACAGTCATCAGGAAAATGGTTACTTTTAGAACCGCAGAGGTCGAAGTCTCTGGTTCTTCACTGACTCATCTAGATTCAATGATATTTTTACTGCACCATAAAATGTCTTTGCAGTCTAGCCACATCCTTTTTAAATTCAGAATGACTAAAATAATTATATTTCCTACTGTGAATTCTAGTCTAATTGATTAAACTGAGCCAGGATGCCTTTAGCAATTTAAAAAGAAAGAACACTCACATGCATCCAAGATGTAATTATTATTTTTCTCTCACTGCACTGGTGTTCACTGGTTTCCTTGAAGACCAGATAAGATGAAAAAAGAGTTAGTGTTATTTAATGAAAGTGCCTTGGAATCAGACCATTCACTCACTTATTTCAAGAGCATAAAGCCTTTAACAGCAGCAGGGTTGGGGCCTCTCTAATATTCTGAACATGTTTATCTATTTAATGTATGAGAATTAATAATATCTTTTGTCCCAAAGGAAGAACCAGCAGGGAGATCATGATAAAATTGGTTCAGGCTGTTCTATTCATGGCCCATGTTTTAACTAGAGAACAAATTGTTCATTTAGTAGTGATCAGTTTACTCTGATTCCAGCTTATTTTGATGTTAATGATGCAGTTCTTCAGTAATAGAGTCTGGAAACACAAGTATTATCAGAATAACCTGTCATCTTTCAGATCCTTTGCAACAATTACAGAAACTAATCTGGGAACAAGATGGGCAAAGCGAGAAATCCAGCAAGAGGCAAAGTTCCACATGGTCCATCTCTGTCTTATTGTCAGATGTTTCCATTTCCCACATCTCTCATATTTCTCTTGGACATAGATAGCAACTCCTACCAGTGCAGACAGGACTGGGAAGTCCAGTTACCTAGTTAGTTTTACTGACATCTGCTCTTTCCCCTGCAACAGTATCAGGTAATTATAAACAACTTTAAAGATCATTAGGTTTTTTTTAAAAAAAAATTGTTTTTCTTTTTAAACTCCAGAAATATTATCTCACAGAGTCTCCCAGCAATTCTAGTGCAGACACCAGCCAGGTTGTACCAAATCTGCCTATGCATTTCTGATGTGCCAGTCTTTATGCTGTTTCATGCCAATGTTTTAAATCCACAGCTACAAAATAATGTTGCAGGAAGTTATTGGCTGCAGGCTGCAGGGTCCAATCTTCCTTGGAGATGCATGAATCAGAGAATTCTGAAGGCAGAAAATTGTCACTTTCATGAGGAACAAACTCTGCATACAGATTTGGCAGAACGTTTAGAGCTTGTCTTCTGGGAACACATGACTCACACTTACCTAGAGGCTCTGAGAATGGTATTCCCTATTAGCATGGTGGATGTGGGGTGCCTGGTGATGAACATTGATTGGATCCTTTAGGTGATGGGTGGAATACCCGGGGCAGAAGACAGGTTCAGCAAACTCCGCACAGACGCAAAGCCTTCGATTCAAGCTACCAAGCGCTGACTGAGCCCAACTGCCAAAAACACTAAATATCCATCCCTGGGGCATTGTCTGGCATGACATGGCTGACTGACTGGAGGAAACCAGTCTGAGAGAAAAGGAAGACTTTACACAAAGGCCCTAAGAGAGAAGCATTAAGCAAAATGGTAGTTGGGCTCCGGCTCACACCAGGAGGGTGAGGATTTGAGGAAGGGGAGTTTTCCTGAGGTGGAGGTATGAACTGGGGCTCAGACACTGTGAAAGGCAATTTGAGAGCAGGCTGCATCCCAAGATCTCTGGGGCTTGTTAAGAGAATATAAGCAGGGCCTATTCTATTCCTGTAACCCCAGAGAGAAACCCCCGACGTAGCTTGACGAGAAGGGTAAGACTAGAGGAGTCCTCAGGTGCGTCGGCTGTTTGTTGTTTTACATTAATTTTGTCTCCTGCTCTGTTCCCTTTGCAACCTGTTCTGAGCAGGCTGCTGGTCAGTGTAGAGCCGTGATCACAAGCTCCCCAAGCAAAGAGTTGGGGGGGGGAGCAGTCAGTCCTGCCTGGGGATACGTGGTTGGCATAGATGGGGCTTGGCTCAGATCCCGCTCTTGGATTGGGAGAACTGCAAGAGTCTAGCAAATACAGGTGAGGGCCTGTTTCTGAACACCTGAGGGGGCCACTCAAAGACAGAGAGGAACAGACGTGAGGCTAGCCCTGTTGTCCCTCGAGAAGAGGCCAGTCAAGACTGAGACCCTAAAGCCTGAATACTGGAATAGGATTCAATCATTCCTACTGAGCAAGTTACCAAGAATGAAGGTCCCACCTCTCTTGAGTTAATCTCCAGATCATAATAATACCACCAGGGCCAGTAGTGGGTTCTGCACATGGACACTGGAGGAGTCGGTGGGTTCAGTAAATATGCCAGTCACATATTATCTAATTTGGATCTTTCCATTCATAGGTAATGCAGGACCTATGTTCTTTTGGGCCCTCCCACTCAGCTAAAGACACCCATCTAGATGCCCCATCTGTACCCCACTTTCTCGCTCAGAATGGGCATTTTTCCCGGCTGGCTCCATCCTCACCCCCCTTCTTGTGCCCAAGGCTCACCGGAAGTGAATTTGTATTGACCTAGGTAAACCTTAGGAGAAGCTTATCCCCCACCGGATGAGCCTTCTGAGAATGCTCCAGAGACAGCCTGTAAGTAACGGCTGCTATGACTCAGGAAGGACATGTGACCATATCACACAACACTGAACCCCATTCTGATACCTGTATTTTCCCACAAAATAGCTGGGAACCGTTCTTGGAACCAAGGGTTCCCGCCATATCTTAAAACTATGTGGGGGGAGGGGATGACATCATCTAGGGGCCTCACTCCCCACACAAGAGAACACCTGGAAACTCCTGAAAAACAAAAACTGAACAGGGGTAAGTGCTGGCCACAGGCTAAAAAGATTTCTAACCTGTGTATGGAAACTTGTTGGACACCTTGTATCATTAGCCAGGGGGAGAAATTGTTAATTCACATCCAATCTTTGTTTTTACTAGCTCTACACTAAAGTCAGTAGAAACTTTGAGTAGAGAAGTGACAAAGAGTCCTGTGGCACCTTAAAGACGAACTAAAGTATTCAAGCATAAGCTTTCGTGGGCTAATATCCACTTCGTCGGATGCAAGCAGTGGTTTTTATGGTGTGGGTGCTGAAAGTGGAAACCACATATATGGACTGTTATGTATGTGGGTCTGGCAGCATCCCCCGAACCTCTAGTTCCAGCACCTGATTCTGTCATGAGAAAGGGTTTTTTGCTTTTGATATTATAAGCACGTTACAAACCCTGAGTGCTGACACAGCCTAACTCCAGTGGTGTGAATGGCACCTCTGTATAAGGATTTGCTATCCTCAGGCTGTCAGGTTTATGTAAAAACAGAGAAGATAACTATCGCTAACTTGGCTTTTGTCTGACAGAAATCTGTGACCTATTTAGAAACCCCTCCAAGCACAATAGCGCTAGGTGCCAATGACACTCAGCTTGTTGAGATAGTGACACAATGTTGATAACCGTGCAGTGTGGCAGCACAAGCGCCAGTTCATGAAACGCAGGGTTATGCAGGATTGTGGAAATGTAGCAAACCGGTAAGCAAATGTCAGCAGTGGCTTGGAGGGCGAATTGGTATGAAGGAAGATGATAGAGGGAATAGCCAGACATGCAGGGGCTTCTACTGGGACAGTGGTGTTATTACTGAGCAGTTGTGGGTCTATCTGGCACACTCCTGCACTGTAGAAGACTTTGCGTTCACAGTAACACACATCACAGGCTGTCGTTTCGAGAAGCCGTTCCTTTTAATAGAAACAACGGCTTCCACATGAAATACCGCTGGGCGTCCTGCCTGATCTGGAGCTAACATCCCTCACCTCTGTTGGAAACAACTCTTCTCTGGCCAAGGAGAAGTTACGGTGTAAACGGATTTTGAGCAATCCACCAAACTAACCGGGGCTAATTCATCCGCATGGTTTACACCTTTTTCGGGGAAAACAAAGTCCTCTACTGCCCACGTAGAGAACTGTCCTGGTCATACACTGATTCAATGTTACTGTAGTGGGGTGACCACCCGCTCCTGTTCAAAAGGGCTTAAATAGCCCTGGGACAAGCAGGGAAGGAGATTAAGGACATCGGGGTCAGCTGAGTGGGTAGCTGACCACAGCTGTGGCCAATGTCATTAGGGCCCAGCTGGCCCTTATAAGAGGGCAGTGGGCTGGAGGCAAGCAGGCCTTCTCTAGCTTTTGGAGAGGGAGGACCTGACTGCTGGAGCTACGCAGGGTACCAGGAGTAGGGCAGGGCTGGGGGAAGGGTAGCAGAGCTGTGGAGCTCTGACCTGGAAACCCCCCCAGGCTGCCTGGCCTAGTCTATGGCCAAATAGGTACTGGGGGTGCAGCCCCAAGCGTAGGCAGAGGCAGCAGGTCCAAATCCCCTTGCCAGGGATGAGTGGCAATTACACTGCAGTCTGCCCCAGAGAATGGGGACAAGTGGTGACTGGCAGTTGCCCATACTGAGGCAAGGTGGGGATAGGGAGTGGGGGTTCCCTGGGTGGAACCCTGAGATTTGTGGGGGTACTGCAGGGGTGCAGCACCCCAGTGGAAGAGGACACGTGGGGGAGGGATAGCTCAGTGGTTTGAGCATTGGCCTGCTAAACCCAACGTTGTGAGTTCAATCCTTGAGGGGGCCATTTAGGGATATGGGGCAAAAATGGGATTGGTCCTGCTTTGAGCAGGGGGTTGGACGAGATGATCTCCTGAGGTCCCTTCCAGCTCTGATATTCTATGACATCAGCCTGCAGAGGGCGCTCCGGAGGTTGGTGAGCTGATTCCCTGGACTGCCTGCAGGGGTGAGTTGCCGCATGTTTACAGTTACATTGTACTATAAATACCCCGGCTAAGAAACAGCTCCTTCCCTGTACAGCTTACAACCTAAGGGACAGGGTGTGATAGACTTACCCTGCAGAAGGGCACTCTCTTTCCATGTGAGGCTTATTCACATTCACTGAGACTTCTTGTGGTGTAAGGTTGTGTTCACCAGGAGTAAAGGAATCAGCCTGGCCCTGGATGGACAAAGAACGGATTATTTAGACCCATTTTACTGAAGAGAAACCGAGGCACAAAAAGACTCAGTGTCTTGCTCGGGATTGCATAGGGAGTCTGTACCAGAGCCAAACACTGAACCAATTCATCAGCATTTTAACCAAAAAAAGGCCCATCCTCTCTGTACAAACCCCCGGCTGATGAGAGCAGCCAAGATGTTTTCAAACCAAAATGGCCTTTTCTTAAAAAAAGTATTTTTAAATGATAAACTTAACTTTTGTGCTTCTTGGATTGTTTGCTGCTAAATTGGTGGGACATTTTTAATAGTGATTTTGTTGGTGAAGTTTTATTGCAGATGCCATTGGCGGGATTACAGAAACACTTCAATGATAGAGTAACAAAGAGTCCTGTGGCACCTTAAAGACTAACTGAAGTATTGGATTCTTGACGTCAATGATAGCGAACTGTGAATTCCCGTCAGTTGCTCTTGGCTGGTTATCGAAGAGACCATAGGAAGAAAAGAACATTTCGTGTCAGCCTCCTTTGAGCCAAATTTGTAGCTCTGTAGGCTGGCCAATGGGGTGCCACGTGGGGCAGGGATCTTCCCCCAGACCCTGGTGTGTTTGGAGAGCTCCCCTATACAGGCAATTGCAGCCCGTAGTCATAGGGCCTGGAACTAGGGGTGCTGGAGGGGCTGCAGCACTGCCCGGCTTGAAGTGGCTTCCATCAGATCCAAGCTTTACAGTTTGGTTCAATGGCTCTCAGCACCCCCCTATGAACATTATTGCAGACCCCCTGGCAGCAGCGGAAGTATCAGAGCCCTGCAAGGCCTGCCTTCCTGGGGACAGGACAGGGTGAGTCGTGGGGGTGTGGAGCCTCCTCCCCTTCCCTCCCTGCTCGCATACTGCCACTCAGGTGGTTTTGTGCTGTGCCCCTGGTGTGTATGGAGGGTAAGGCTGACCCAGGTGGACAGCACCAGTATAAGAGCAATGCACCACTCAGCCCTCACTTACCCCTTCCTTTGAAGGGATTTAAGTTATGCTGCGGGTTAGGTATACACCTGAACATCACCCTTAGAGTGCATCCAGCCCCTGCTGTAATACGTACATTGAACCTGTCCCTTGGTGAACATGATCCCAGCGCTACAGGAGTGGTCATGAGATCAGGACACACTGAGGCAATGGATGATACATAAACATGGCTTCAGAGTGGTGGCCGTGTTAGTCTCTATCAGCAAAAACAAGGAGGAGTCCTTGTGGATCCTTAGAGACCAACAACTTTATTTGGGCATGAGCTTTCGTGGGCTAAAACCCTCCGGATCATCACAAAAACTAATTTTCCCCCTACTGTTACTCACACCTTCTTGTCAACTGTTTGAAATAGGCCACCCTCATTATCACTACAAAAGTGATTTTTCCTCCCTTGGTAGTCTACTGTTAATTGAATTGTCTCGTTAGCACTGACCCCCCACTTGGTAAGGCAATTCCCATATATATACCTGCTACTGTATTTTCCACTCCATGCATATGCTGAAATCCCATGAAAGCTTATGCCCAAATAAAGTTGTTAGTCTCTGAGGTGCCACAAGTTTTTTCTAGCACTTAGGGGGATAGTTGGCCTCTTGCAGATGCGTTGAGGTAAGTGGCTAAATAAACCTGCATTTCCGCTTCTGGATCTTACTGTGCTTGGTCAATTGATCATTAAGGGAGGATTTCCTCTTGGGAGGAAAGGAAAATCTAACAGTCGAAACTGCAACACTGATTAAAAAACTAGAATGCAAGAAAATCAATGTGGCACATCTTACATGGATTTGAAGGTGACTGATAGGTCTCAAAAGGTCACTGTAAATGGGGAATTGTCATCAAGCGACAGATTTCAAAGTAGTAGCCGTGTTAGTCTGTATTTGCAGAAAGAATGAGGTGGACTTGTGGCACCTTAGGGACTAACACATTTATTTGAGCATAAGCTTTTGTGGGCTAAAACCCACTTCATCAGATGCATGTAGTGGAAAATACAGTAGGAAGATAGATATATACAGAGAATATGAAAAGATGGGGGTTGCCAGGGAAGTTGAAGTATTCTCCAACTGGTTTTTGAATGTTACAATTCTTGACATCTGATTTGTGTTCATTTATTCTTTTGCATAGAGACTATCCAGTTTGGCCAATGTATAAATTGCAACTGGACACCATTACATTTTATTGGGTGACCATCTTAATTTCATTGGCTGACCCCTGGATCATGTTTTATGCAAAGGAGTAAATAACGCGTCCTAATTCACTTTCTCCACCTGGACCACGATTTTATAGGCAGGTTCAAGAATAGCAGCCCCGTTAGTTTGTATCCGTAAAGAAAGCCAGGAATACTTGTAGCACCTTAGAGACTAACTAGTTTATTTCAGCATAAGCTTTCCTGAGCTATAGCTCACTTCATCGGATGCATAGAATGGAACAGAAGTAAGATGCATTTATACACACAAAGAAAAAAGAAAAGAAAAAAAAAATTGTACATTAGCATACCAGTTCTAAGGGGCTGTTAAATGTAGATGGTCCATTATCACTAGGAGGAAGATACACCTTTTGAAATGGAGCTCTGTTGTCAGTAACTCAGGAAATGCAATTAATTACTGTAATGATAGACGTCTATCATATCCCCTGTTAGTCTCCTCTTTTCAAAGATGAACAGCCCCAGGTTTTTTTAATCTCTTCTTATATGAACTGAGAAATGTCCTTCTCCATACTTTTTTCCAGTTCTAACATATCATTCCTGAGAAGGAGCAATCAGTATTCAAGATGTCCGCGTACCATGAATTCACATAGTGGCATTGTGATATGTTGTCCTATTATCTACCACTTTCTTAGAGATCCCTAACATTCTGTTAGCTGCTTTTTTTTAATTGCCACTGCACATTGAGGGGAAGTTTTCAGAGAACTATCGGACTCCAAGATCTCTTTTGTGAGTGGTATCAGCTAATTTAACCCCCCCTCGTTTTATATGTATAGTTGAGATGTTTTCCAATGTACATTTTTTAACATTTATAAAAATTGAATTTCATCTGCCATTTTTTTGCCCAGTAGCCCAGTTTTATGAGATCCATTTGGAACTGTTGGCATTAAGCCTTAGAATTAATTTTCTTGAGTGATTTTCTATCATCTGAATACTTTACCACCTCACTGATGGCCCTTAAGGGAACCGTATTGGAGAGGGAAATAATGTTGTTGTTTTTTTTCAGTAAGGCCAATAATTGATAACATTAAGCATAATATTGAATCATGTGCTTGAGGTGACCTACTGTTTGCTGCAAACCCAATAATTTCTCTTCTGAATAGTTTGAAAATACTTAAGTAATCTGGTTCCATATCTAGCTCCAAAAGCAACTTTGAGAAGAAGTAGACACATTAACTCCTTCTGTCCCCTAGGTTCTCTTACAAATATATCCTAAGTGATAGTTTTGATTTTAAGTATCAGAGGTAGCCGTGTTAGTCTGGAATAGCAGAGGTAACAAACAAAGAGTCCTGTGGCACCTTAAAGACTAACTAAAGTATTGAAGCATAAGCTTTCGTGGGCTAATACCCACTTCGTCGGATGCATCTGACAAAGTGGGTATTAGCCCACGAAAGCTTACGCTTCAATACTTTAGTTAGTCTTTAAGGTGCCACAGGACTCTTTGTTACCTTTGATTTTAAGTAGCTTTCTGGCATTAGAAGTTAAAGGATCAGAGACACGAGGAGATGGTTTCCTTTGAACTATTAGGAATAATGTGGTCCTAGTTTCAGGGGATGTGGGTCCTTGGAAGACCTAGACTTTTGTGGGTACACAGAATGATTGTTATTAAAATGGCTTTTCTAAGAACGTTTGTTATTTATATCAATTTTTGCCTGTACTAATTCCATGTGATCCTGCTGAACATTCCGTTTAAGACTGCGTGGGAGGTAAAAACTCAACCTTACCTAGACTGGAGAAAAGGAGAAAAAGGAACAAAAGAGGAGGTCCCCTGAATGACTGGTTGATCTCCATGGGGTGGGGGCAGGGCATTTGGTTCAGCCTGCTTGGCAGCCCTGTCCACAGAGCAGTCGTTAAGGCAACATTTGGGCATATTTGGTATCCTCCTCCTCCTCCCCTGCATGGTTTCCCAGCCAGCTGACCTTCCAGTCAAGGTGAAGGCAGGGTGGATGGGGGAGAGGCAGGTGCCACTGGTTCTCCCATTGGGAATGCAAACCCAGCTCATTGGAGAGCAGAGAAGGACTTCCTATGTGTTTGTGTGTGGCACTGCTGGGCCTGAAAGTCACTACAATGTCCCAACCTAATACCCCAGGGAGGGAGGAGACCTGGGACAGTTATGGGGAGAGATTAGGGCAGGTTCCATCTCCAGAGGGAGTTACCCCAAATACATCCCCTCGGGCATCAGCTGGTCTTGGTCAAAGCAACAGCCAATCTAGGTAGAGAACGCTATGTATATCTCCCTCATGCTATGTATATCTCCCTTTCCTCTGGTAGGTGTTCTGAGCACAGCTCAGCCAGACCTAACTCTGGGGGCCACTTACATCTACTTGATATCCTAACCTAGGCTTCTAGACACTCCAAGAGAAGAGCAGAACATGGGTGTTTGGAGTGTAAACAAGGGTTTGAATCATGGAGACTTGACTGGCTTAGAGGAGTCACGCCCTGTGAGATCTATGGAATTTCAAAAGTCCCTAGCAACAGACCGATCTAATATTAACCTTTTTGCTGTGGTTACTTGGCTATTACACTGCTTGAGTTCAGACCCATCATTGATCATTAGTTATCCTTGAACGTGCAGAGAATCTAGAGCAGTGGTGGGCAAACTGAGGTGCACCAGGGTAATCTGCTGGTGGGCCGCGAGGCAGTTTGCTTACATTGACCATCTGCAGTGTAACGGGGCCGACACTCACCCCCGCGGCGCCTCCCGCTGGTCGTCTGGGGAATCAGCTCGTATAGCGTCCAGAGCGCCCTCCGCAGGTGGATGTCCCGCTCCTTTGCTGGCCCCGTGTCCCTCCCGGACCCCGGTGCCCTCCAGCTGTGGGTGCTGCACCCCTGCAGTACCCCCTTGGTGTGAGGATTTCCCCTCCCCGGGGGAACCCTCTACCCCCTATCCCCACCTCGCCTCAGAGTGTGCCACTGTCAGTCACTACTTGCCCCCGCTCACTGGGGCGGACTGCAGTATCATGGCTTCTCATCACAGGCAAGGAGGGTTGGCCTGCTGTCGCTATCTCCAGCCCTAGGCTGCCCCCTGCAACCCTGGTAGTCCTGGGTCGGACCTTGTATCAGGCCCGGAGGCCTGGGGCTCGTGGCTAGAGCCCCCCCAGCTCCTTCTGCCCTGCCCCAGCTCTGCCCTAACCCAGGTACCTGGCTCCGCTCCTGCAGCTAGGCCTGTCTCCCTCTGAATGCAGAGGAGACTGCTCCTCCCTCTCTGCCTCCCAGCCCTTATATCCTGGCTGGGAGTGTTTGGGGCGTGGCCGCCCAGCTGGGGCTCATGCCCAATCAGGCCTGAAAAGCCTGCTGGCTCCCAGCTTCAAACCCCTTTTGGGGCTTTTCCAAGCCCCTTCCGGTAGGGGGCGGGTGGTCACCCCGCCACAGCAGATATAGTCCCCGGCAGCTCCCAGTGGCTGCGGTTCGCCATTCCTGGCCAATGGGAGCTGCAGGAAACAGTGAGGGTTACAGGGGTGTGCTTGCCACCACTTCCCGCAGCTCCCATTGGTTGGGAATGGCAAATCACGGCCAATGAGAGCTGCGGCGGCTATGCCTGCAGATGTTCAATGTAAACAAACTGTCTTGCGACCGCCAACAGATTACCCTGACGGACTGCAGGCGGCACGTTTTCCGCAGGTTGCCCACCACTGATCTGCAGCCTCTAAGAATTTATGCAGCTGTAGTGACCAGAAGATTATTGTGACGGCAATCAGCAGGGGGCATAGTTACGCTTCTGAGTCAACTCCAGGGGAGGGCATAATGTGGTATTAGTCTGAGAATGGCCTTGTATTTCCGTTATCTTGTGTGTGTGTGTTTGGGAACAGTTTCCCAGCTGTGTGAGTGTTTACCCCGCCTGCGTGAGAACGAATGTGTGGGAAACTAGATAGGTAAACTGAGGCAGAACAGCATATAATCAACAAGTGCTAAACAGCGTGTAATCAACTAATTTTCTTGCTATTAATGAGATGTATGTATGAGATGCAAATGAGCATGGGTATATCTGTGCTGGCACACCCTCATTTGTTGGGCTCCTTTCCTGGACATCGCTTGGGTGTGCCAGAACCCCCATCAGTGACAGCCTGCAGTCGGGGGCCCCAGGCATTGTAATGTCACTCCCTTCAATAAACTCACCACTTTTCATCTAGCCACTGTGTGAAAGCCTTGTTTCTATGGGATTCGAGAAAGTACCCTCCAACAGCAGCCAAAATAATTGAATAGGGTAGTACATAAACACAAGAAAACTAAACCGTTCATAGGCACCCTGCAAACAGAACAAGCTCCATTCATCAAATCAATGATGAAGTTGAGTTCTTCACATTGACACAAATGTAGCAGTGAATTCCACGAGTCAGTGTTATTTCACACTGCAAGAACTGGTGCAAGAAAACCCCCATGTGCTTGGTAAAGTCTGGTTCAGCTGTATTGCATTATATTACAGAGCCTCAGCAACACACAGACAAAACACATTTCTTCCACTAGGCTACATGCTCTTTTTCTTCCTTATTGCTTTCCCGAAATAACTTCATCACAACAGTTTCCAATATTAGGAAATGTACAGCAAACAAAGTACTCAATTGAACATTAAAAAGAGAATGATAAATTTCAGAAGTTCATCTCCATTGATCTGTTCTTTGTGGGAATAAATTTTTGAAGCATAAATTTTAGAAAATATGATGCGTCTGTTGTGGTTAAGACATTAATTGAACAAGAAGATTACAAACCATTTCTGAGACCCATCACCTGCCCCCTGACAGCTTATGGAGTAGATTGACTTACAATGCAGCCCTACACCTTACACATCAGTGAGGAACATAATTTGAAAGTGCACATAAACCTCAGCTTTTGGACAGCAGCAGCTGTTACAGATTGCAAACTGAACCACCACTGCAATTATGTAACAAAAAGAGTGTCTTTAAAATTGACATTGTCACTTATTATTCTAAATCAATCACAGCTCTGCTTAGAAGGACAATAATTACATATGCTAAGAACAGGTAAATGTGTTGCTAATGTTAAGTTTTTGCTATTAGAAGAATTGAAGATGTCTGATTTGTTTAAGGTATACAGCTAAAATCTCAGAGAAACATACATAAAAACACAAATATGATTTCACCCCCTTAACCGCAGAATCATAGAATTGTAGAATGGGAAGGGACCTCGGGAGGTCATCCAGTCCAGCCCGCTGCACTCATGGCAGAACTAAGTACTTTCTAGACCACCCCTGACAGGTGTTTGCCTAACCTGCCCTTAAAAATCCCCAATGATAGAGATTCCACCACCTCACTAGGCAATTTATTCCAGTGCTTAACCATGTCAGGAAGTTTTGCCTAAAGTCCAGTCTAAAGTTCCCTTGCTACAATTTAAGCCCATTGCTTCTTGTCCTATCCTCGGAGAGTAAAGAAAATAATTTCCCTCCATCCTCCTTATAACAACCTTTTATGTAGTTGAAAACTTATCTCGTTCCCCCTCAGTCTTCTCTTCTCCAGACTGAACAAACACAGTGTTTTCAATCTTCCCTCATAGGGTATGTTTTCGAGACCTTTAATCATTTGTGGCTCTTCTGTGGACTTCCTCCAATTTGTCCACATTTTTCCTGAAGTGGGGCACCCAGACCTAGACACAATACTCCAGTTGGGGAATAATCAGTGCAGAGGAGAGTGGAAGAATTACTTCTCGTGTCTTGCTTACAACACTCCTGTAAATACAACACAGAATTATGTTTTCTTTTTTCATAAGTGTTATGCTGTTGACTCATATTTAGCTTGTGGTCCACTATGACCCCCAGATCTCTTTCCGCAGTACTCCCTCCTAGGCAGTCATTTCCCATTTTGTATGCATGCAACTGATTGTTCCTTCCTAAGTGGAGTAATTTGCATTTGTCTTTATTGAGTTTCATCCTATTTACTTCAAACCATTTCTCCAGTTTTCCCAGATCATTTTGAATTTTAATCCTATCCTCCAAAGCACTTGCAACTCCTCACAGCTTGGTATTGTCCACAAACTTTATCAGTGTACTCTCTATGCCATTATCTAAATCAGTGATGAAGATATTGAACAGAACTAGACCAGAACTGATCTCTGCGGGACCCCACTCATTATGCCCTTCCAACATGACTGTGAACCACAGATAACTACTCTTTGGGAACGGTTTTCTGACCACTTATGTACCCACCTTAAAGTATCTCCAGCTAGTTTGCATTTCCCTGGTTTGTTTATAAGAAGGTCATGCAATCCTGCAATGTTTATTGAGACAATTATTCTGTTTGGGCCTGATTCTCTATTCCCCTTTATCTTATGCAGTCATTACAATGCAAAACACAGCAAGTGTAAAATCATAGAATATCAGGGTTGGAAGGGACCTCAGGAAATATCTAGTACAACCCTCTGCTCAAAGCAGAACCAATCCACAACTAAATCACTCCAGCCTGACCTTAAAAACCTCTAAGGAAGCAGATTCCAGCACCTCCCTCAGTAACCCATTCCAGTGCTTCACCACCCTCCTAGTGAAAGTGTTTCTTAATATCCAACCTAAACCTCCCCCACAGCAACTTGAGACCATTACTCCTTGTTCTGTCATCAGGTACCACTGAGAACAGTCTAGATCCATCCTCTTTAGAACCCCCTTTTAGGTAGTTCAATGCAGCCATCAAATCCCCCCTCAGTCTTCTCTTTGGCAGACTAAATAATGCCAGTTCTTTCAGCCTCGCCTCATAAGTCATGTGTTCCAGGCCCCTAATCATTTTTGTAGGTATCTGTGACGCAGGAAAGAGGTACCAGAAGCCAAATATAAGTTGCTAGGTAAGAGATTAAAGTCCAGGGCCACCATGATAGATTCTCTGAAATGCTTCCAGTTCCATATGCAGGGCCAGTTAGACAGGCAGAACTGCAGGGTCTCAATGTTTGGATGAAGGGATGGTGATGGGAGGAGAGGTTTAGGTTTATTAGGAACTTGGGGATGTATTGGGAAAGCAAGAGGATGCTTACAGGAAGGATGGGTTTCACCAAAACAAAACCGGAACCAGATTGCTGGCATGTAAAATTAAAAGATTAAAAGGGTCATAGAGGAGTTTTTAAACAAAGGGTTGTGGGAAAGCAAACAGGTATGAAGGGGTACACGGTTCAGACAGAGACATTGCTTAATCGAGGATTTATTAAGGGAATATTCTATATCCTAGTAAATAAATTAAGACAGAAATTGATAAAGTACAATAGGAACTGACGAGAAACAGTCAAATGAAAGAGAGTCCCATTCAATTACATCACATAATGGCAGAAAGCTAAAAAGTGACGTTTTATAAGTGTTTCTGTACAACTGCTAGAAGTTTAAATACTAAGATGGTCAAACTCTGGGCTTGGAAGCAGTTAAATGAGGATATTGACATAAAGGGCATCACTGAAACTTGGTGGAACACTGAAAATCAATGGGACATGGTAATACTAGAGTACAAAATGTAACGAAATACAGAGACGATCATGCTGGGAGAGGGGGACTATATGGGAAAGAAGTACAGACTGAAACATAGCAAAAATCTTAACTTACTCAAACTGCACCACAGAATCACTAGAGATAGAAATTCCATGCTTGACTAATAAGATTAGCACAATAGGAATAAACTACCAGCTTCCTGTCTTGGATGGTGATGGTGACTGTGAAATGCTCAGGGAAATTAGAGAGGCTACAAAAAAGAAAACTTAATAATAATGGGGGTGTAGCAAAGTGGCAACTCATCCCACGGCGCCTCCCACTGGTCATCCAGGGAATTCTCTCTTTCCAGCATCTGGAGTGCCCTCTGCTGGCTATTGTCCCGCTTTCCACTGGCCCCGTGTCCCTCCCAAACCTCGGTGCCCTCTTACCTGGGATGCTGCACTTCAGCAGTACCCCCACAGTCTCAGGGTCTCCCCTCCCCAGGGAACCACCTATCCCCACCTTGCCTCAGTCTAGGCAACTGCCAGTCACCACTTGCCGCCATTGACTGGGGCAGACTGCGGTATCATTGCCACTCATCACTGGCAACGGGGGTTGGCCTGCTGCCTCTGTAGCCCTGGGCTGCCCCCTGCATCCCCACTACCCTTTGTTGGACCCTCCACTAGGCCCTGCAGCCTGGGGGTTTCTAGGCTGGAGCTTCCCCAGCTCCTCCTGCCTTGCCCCAGCCCTGCTCCACTCTAGGTACCTCCTCAAGCTCCCAGCAGCCAGGCCTGTCTGCCTCCTCAGCTAGAGGAGACTCTCTCTCTACACCAAACTCTGGGCCTTTTTATCAGGGAAAGCTGGGCCCTAATTGACCCAGCCACAGCTGTGGCTGCTCTGCCTAGTCAGCCTCGGAGCTGCTTGCCCCCCCAGCCACAGCCTTTTGCAGGGCTGTTGTAGACCCTTTTCCACTGGTGTGGGGCAGTTGCAGAGCGAGTGGGGGCCGTGGGAGGGGGGAGAGAGCTGAGCTACTGTGGGGGGCGTTGGAGGGGGGAGGGAGGAGAGAGCTGAGCGAGTGGGGGGCGTTGGAGGGGGGAGGGGGAGAGAGCTGAGTGAGTGGGGGGGCGTCGGAGGGGGAGGAGGGAGAGAGCTGAGCGAGTGGGGGGGCATTGGAGGGGGGAGGGGGAGAGAGCTGAGTGAGTGGGGGGCGTCAGAGGGGGAGGAGGGAGAGAGCTGAGCGAGTGGGAGGTGTTGGAAGGGGGAGGGGGAGAGAGCTGAGTGAGTGGGGGGGCGTTGCAGGGGGGAGGGGCGAGAGAGCTGAGCGAGTGGGGGGGGGGGTCGCAAGCCACTACTGTTGGCCCGTGTACACGGGCTTTTACACTAGTTATACATAATCCCAACTATACATTCAAAATGACCGTCAGAAGCTCTGGCTTTAGCTCTCTTCCTTAAATGGCAATTCTAGTCGTATTATGGACTGTAAAATGGCATCATGTGGGACCCCACATCTATTGTCCCAATAGACTCCCGTTCAAATGTCCTTAGTTTATAAATTAAAAGATTTTTTTTCTTTTAACTGCCAGCCCTGCAACCTGAATTTCAGACCTGAGAGTCAAGCTGGGTTCTTTTCTTCTCATGCATCATTGTGACGGTGCTGTTTCTGGTGGGAATCCAACTGTGAGTGTCAGATCAGGACAGATTGCTTCCAAAGGGGCAACTACAGATCAAAGCTGGGGTTTTTCCACACTAAGGCAAACCAAACCAGCCAAACAGAAAAGACTTTGGTTTCGCCCCACTGGCTAACCACAAGTCACACAAGCAATTCCCTTAGACACTCCAGCTTCCCAGTATCACCACCACCAGCCACCTGTCCTGGGGATCAATGGTTATGAAAACCAATCCCCCAAATAACGAAAACGGTTCTCCACAATTCCAAAGAATCAGGCCCCAGACCCAGATCAGTATATAAACCAGATCTTCCCACAAATCACGCTGTTGCCAATCCTTTAGAATCTAAAATCTAAAGGTTTATTATACAAGGAAAAAGGTATAGGTGAGGGTTAAGAATGGTTAAAAGAAATCAATTACATGCAGTAATGGCACATCTCTTGGTTCAGGCTTGCAGCAAAGGTAGAATAAACTGCAGGTTCAAATCAAAGTCTTAGACTGCATCCCATTTGGGGGATGGGTCAGCATCTTAGTTCAGAGTTCACCTGTGTAGAAAAGTCCATTCAGAGCTGGAAGCAAGACAGGCTGCATGCTGAAGGTACAGACAAAAATGGAGTCGCTGTAGCAGCTTCATTTATAGTTTTTTTCCAGGTGCAAAACCTCTTTCTTCCTGCTGTGAAAAGTCCAGCCCCATGGAGTCCTGGAGTCACATGGGCAGATCACATGTCCATGCATGACTCATTATTTGCAGGCAGAAGCCATTATGCACAGGCTGCCTTGCTGGTTCTCTGTAGCCTTCTTGTCTGGTTTGGGGCATTCTAAGCTCCCAGAGTCCATTGTGTCGCTGATTGCTCTTAATGGTCCATCAAGCCCCGAGCAGAGCTGACGCCCAGTATTCTGGAATGTCCCCCTGGCAGCACAATATTTGGAAAGACAGACAGTCCAGAGCCAATATTCATAACTTCAACTACCAAATCGATACACACATACCAATGCCATATTTACAATTAGCAATCCATAACCTGGTCATAGACACCCATTATGACCCCCTGTATATAAGATTTGGTGCCACTATAGGACTCTGGTTGCTCCAATGATCTATATGATTCCAAATAATTCCTGTAACGTGACAATCATCACCTAGAATAAAACTTCTGCCAGTCCATTTAGGCTTTTTTTGTCTGACCACCCTAGCTTCATAGGCCCTCAGGGACACACGGTACCCTTCCTTGGGGAAATCTGCATTGCTCCGCTGAAGTCAACAGAAGTACACTCCCTTACACTAGCTGAGACCCACCCACTCTTACATCCAGGCCAATTCACTGAAGGTAACTGACTGAAGGGTTAGACCCCAAAATGGAAAAGAACCCAGCCCATTCCCTCTTTGCTAGGTCCGCTCTGCTGTGCTAAGAGCAGGAAAATGCCATGAAAAGTCATTGCTTGTAAGCAAATCTGATTCTGAATACACACAAGGATTGGATCTGTGGAGTAGGCAGATTCCATTTCTACCTTGTCCCTTTTCTGTGCAGAGCAGCACCCACTAATGGCTTTGTAATATGAATGTGAATAATAGGAATAGGACTCTGAGATTTCACAATGCGAGGGTGAGTGCTAATGAAATTTACTCCCGTTTGTTCTTTCACTAAATGCAATTACAAGGGAGCATGCCCGTTACATAAACACAAAGGCTTCTGGCCAGGAGTTCTAGCTATGAGCTTCCTGAGAAGTAGAGAAAACCTTTGGAAGTACACAGGCCAAAGCTCCTGGAGTTATGCAAAGAAATTAGCCAGGTCTATCTCTCCAAACTTTGTGCTAGAATGATTGATGTTGTATTGCTGTGTTTCATGTGAACAGAGAAAACTATAAAGCCCCAGATAAAACTTGTATTTCTATATTTGTAAGAAATACTAGGATAAGATTAATGTTTGCATACATCAGAATTAAAATGATATCAGTCCTGACATCCCTAACTAGCACAAAACTTGGCTAGTGAAAACCTTGCAAATTATCCAGAGGTATTTGGAGAATGATCCTGTAATTACCTACTATAAATTCAGACTGGGTATTCCATTAGTTGGTATCTAACCTATTTTTTTAAACAATAAATGGTCAAAGAGAACCCACTGTGGAAGATAATTCTACTGTATGCTTATGAACACCTGAAATCAGTTAATTAAATAAACCCTTTGCGTGATGAGATTGAAAATCTACACTTTGACATAAGGTAATTTTATTATCCCATAGTGCTGAATCCTGTGACATCGAAAATGAGTGGGAGTGAATATTGTATGTCATTATAGCACGACGTTGTTTCTCATAATATGTGAATGTAGGTTGTGAAGTGTAAAATCATTCCTTTTATTATGAGTCAAGGATACATAGCTGGAATGATTCTGTTGTCTCTCGTGACTATCCTATTCCCCAGATTATTGGTAGATACCTAAACTCTTTGTAAGGCGTTCGTTACTGTAATTGCATTTACAGATATTTGGCTTTATTAGCTCTCTTACCAAGAGAGTTCAGTGATTAAACAGGGCTGGCTTCAATCCTACTTTAAAATCCTACCGACTTCAATGGGAGATTGCTAAGTAAAGACAACAAGACGAGGTTCATAAAAGGGAGCTATAGGAAACAGGCTCAAATTATTACTTGTCCGGAGTAGCGCCTAGCGGTCTCAACCAAGATCAGTTCCCCGTTGCGCTAGGTATTCTGCAGACCCATGTTTAGAGACACCTCAATGTCCCAAAGAGCTCAAAATCGGATAGATCAAGAGTGGTAGAAAGGAAGCGATAGTCAGGCACAGAAGAAATTGAGACACACGGAGATTAAGGGCTTTGCCCAGGGTCACGTAGGGACTGTGTGGCGAGATGGGAACAGAATCCAGATTTCCAGAATCACAGCCCAGTTCCTGAAGAACAACAGTCTTCCTCAGTCTGGATTAAACAGACCAGGGTGAGGTATTGTGGTTCTTTTCAAAGGGAAGACTTCGCACGCTGTGTGGGCCAAATCAATTGCAGTGCAACTCAGCACGGGGCTGACTGTCACCCTACGAGCTCTGGAGCAGGCAGTTGTGGGGTTTGGAACTGGTGCTGGTGCCTTCTGGGCAGTCAGCTCACAGAAAACGATTAGAGAAGAATGTATAAAAAATTGAAGCTTTGCTGTGCAGGGGTTCCTGGCTTGGTGCCCTCAGGCTGCAGAGCGTTGCTCAACCGAAATCGCACATCAGAGCCAGGATGTGCAAACGGGAGCCTGGCGAAGTGCCGGTTGTTCAGGGCTGTGCACTGAATGGCAAGCACGCTCTGTGGGGACAAAAGGTGTTGGGATTCGATAACGCTGGGATCCGCGGGGCAGGGTTTAAAATAACGGCATCCCGCTGTGTGTCATCTGTGCCTTCACGAGCGGTGGCCCAGATCCTCCCCAGTGTGGTGGCTGCATTGCACAGCAGTGCCATAGCAAAGAGGTCTTATAGCCAATAGCTGGCCATGGAAGGGCCGTCCCAGTGTAGGGGAACCCTGAGAGGAGGGGTGTGCAGGGTAGCAGCTACTATTCCCTCCACTCCCTTTAGCACACCTAGAGAACGTGAGTAGGGGAAAGGGTCCAGGGCCAGGTTTGCCCATACTCTGCCGATTTCTGACTGCCATATTGACCCCTGGGGGCTGTTAGAAGCTGCTGTAAATTAGAGCAGCCCTTTAACTGCTCTAGGTTCCAGTGGGGGACTGGCCTCGTGCACAGCTGTCAGAGGATCGGGAAGCACAGACATATCTCAAAGCCACCGCTGGACAATTCTGTTCCTGAGATGCACAGCGTGCAACGGAGAATGAGAGTCCAAATGTCCCCTCAGCAGAGGAAAGCTGCATCCCCAGCACTGATCAGGAGGGACTGGCTGAGAGTTCACAGGAACATCACAACATGGGCTCCCCCCCTGGACAGCGCTGCCAGTGAATAGCCCATTAGAGACGCCCGGTAGGTTTTCCTTCAGCATTCACAGCTGTCTTTCAGTTCTCCTGCCGGATCCAGCCAGGATAGCCACAAAGGGTGGGCTAGCTTAGGCCAGGGTGAGGCTAAGTCTAGTGAGAGTGATTCAGTGCCTCTCTGCCAGTACTGCTGCTCCCCTTCAAACACACGTACACACTCTCTGGATGGTGCAAACCACACCTCAGTGCCCTTGCTGGGGCAATGGTGGCCCCCACACCTTTGGTTTTGCACTACAAGGCCTGAGCCCCTGCACTCTCAGGCGCAGATCCCAACATGCCCTGGACAACAGAGCCCAAGGGAGCTAGCATGGGATCCTCGCTGTCGTAGGAAATTGTTCTGCCAGGTTTTGTTTTTTTACATGAGATGGACGTCTAGTCATTGCTATCACTACTACTCGGCTATTTTAAGGCTATCTGAAAAGGTTAGAAATGGGACAAAACCTGGCAATGATTTGCTGAGGATTAAAGCCAGACCATAAACCATCATGTCTGGGAAATAAGAAGTTTGCTGTATTATTTCTGTGTCAACTGGAGCCCAGCATTAAGAGCTTGTGGCTAAAAGGAGCTGAGATGGATTTCTCCACTTCTGTGTCAAACGACTCACGATATCGAATGAGGGAAGGGCCAAACTATGGAGAACTGACCTTTCCAAATGCTGGCAGGCAGAACTAAAATACCTCGCAGTCCCTCTGAATTACAGGGGTTGCTTTGTTTGATCAGCCGGGGAATCATGCCATGTTGAATTTATGACTTTCCCTTGATAAATCACGGGAGGCAAATCATCTGTCATGAAGACGAACATTTTAATCAGCTATCTAAGGCATAAGAGAAAAGGTAAAAGAAGGGAGGAATAAAAAAGAGGAAGAGAGGCAAATGGCAAAAGATACCCTGTACAATCCTCAAAGGATGTGGGCTAGGCCCATGTTATACATATTGCCCAGTATCATACTCATACGCTGACCATGGTCCCAAGTCTGCACTCAGAGCTACGTGGACAGCCCTCTGTGCCCATGCGGAACTAACTGCAGGAGTAGAGACAATATTTCTGCAAAGGGAAAGTTTGGGCCAGTGCAGGATGAGGAGTGTCTAGAATAAGGAATCCTAGAGACTGGGAATGTTATTTAGCTATAGAAGGAATCCGCAGCAAAGTCTAGTCACATACCCAACACCTGGCTTCTAAAACCACTGCACTGCAGCTTCAGACACTGACCATTCACCATTCTCCACACTCAGGCTAGGACACTATTTAACCCTGTCAGTTTATATTTGCCTGTGGAGAACAACAAGAGGTGAGAGGGAATGAACAGGCTTTGAAAACCAGGCCAGGTGACCTGGACAGCCTGCTGGCTTTTCAGAGCTATTCCCAGGCCAGACAGGAATAAAAACTGTAATGAAGAAAACTGAAAACTACCAAATAACTCATGTGTGTGCCACAGTGGCCTTGTAATTCCAATAAAAAAACATAGGGGCAAGTGGCTCGTTAGCCTATATAATTCAGTGTCTGAGATTTTTTTTCTCCCTTCCTAACAAATAAGACAGAATTTATAAGACATTTTTTCATATCAGCTTTCTCCAGATTAGCTCAACATTTGTTTGTTGCTGACTTCCAAAAGTCAGTGTGTGGGATTCATTTTCAAAGGGCCTGGTCTACACTAGGAAACTAGGTCGGGCAGAGGCCATTCCCCTGAGCAATACAGTTAAACCAGCCTACCCTCCCCCTCCCCGTCAGGGTAGACAGAGCTAGGTCAATGGGAGAATCCCCCCATCAACCCAGCCACCACCTCTCAGGGAGGTGATTTACCTACCAAGCTAATGGGAGAAGCCCTCCATTGGTGGAGGCAGTGTCTTCACTGAAGCACTACAGCTGCACCCCTGCAGCGTTTTAAGTGGAGGAATAAAACAGGATAAAAGAGAACTGCATAAATTCATGGAGGTTAAGTCCATTAATTGCGATTAGCCAGGATGGGTAAGGAATGGTGTCCCTGGCCTCTGTTTGTCAGAGGGGGGTGATGGATGGCGGGAGAGAGATCACTTGATCATTACCTGTTAGGTTCACTCACTCTGGGGCACCTGGCATCGGCCATTGTCAGTAGACAGGAGACGGGGCTGGATGGACATTTGGTCTCACCCAGTACGACAATTCTTACGGTCTTATGAGACAAGCCCATTGTGATTTAGGAACACAAGTCCCATTGAAGTCAGGTTATTTTATTTTTTAAAAATATACCCTGTAGATTCCCCTCCCCGTTCTAAAATAAGGGAATTTTATATTCCATTGAATTCCTAGCAGAGGAGTTAAAAGGCCACTTCCCCTTGAATGTTCCTTGAAATATATGCTAACTCCTTATGCTAAACAGTTTGTTCCACCTTGCATTCAGCTGTGACACTCTGTGCGTCTACACTGCCATGAAACACCTATGGCTGGCCTGTGTCAGCTGGTTCGGGCTATGGCGCTGTTTAATTGCAGTGCAGGCGTTTGGGCTCCAGCCCAACCCTGAATGTCTACACCCAAAATAAACAGGCCTGGAGTCTGAGCCCTGCCATTCACATCAACTGACATGGGCCAGTCCTGGGTGTTTAATTGCACTGTAGCCATGCCCTGGGTGCAGTGTAGACAGTGAAGTGTAGACATGCCCTGGGTGCAGTGTAGACATACCCTCTAAGCACATTTCTCAGCCCCGAAGAAGAGCTCTGTTTATGCTTGAAAGCTTGTTTCTCTCACCAACAGAGGTTGGTCCAATTGAAGATATCACCTCCCCCATCAGGTGTCTCTAATATCTTGGGACCAACACAGCCACAGCAGCACTGCACAGATCCCTCAATGTCAGTGTCCGTCTTCATGTTACAGGCAATTTTTCCTATTCCCTTTTCCACCGAGCACTGTTCATTCACACCTTTTCCATCACCATGGCAACCTGGAAATGGGAAACAAATTAATTAAAGTTCTGTAATCCAGCCAAATTTTGTTCAGCGCGGCTTGCTGCAAATTTGCGTGGCATAAATTCATGCAGAGGGAACAGGACTATCAGGGAAAGCTCTGGACAGTCTGTGCCACAGCAAGTGAAATAAACAGGACCTCCTCTCTCAGATCTATGTATTTGTCCAAACAATCTCGGCGCACTTTAAAATGTTGCTGCTGTTGTTCACTTGTTCATCAAGACTTGTGGAATCACACGTAGCCCGCTTCCCTTCGCTCACATGTTCCCGCTCTAATGAACACAGTCCCTCTTTTTTCTCCCTTTTCCCTGAACTACCCGTAGCGCTCACGCTTCTTCTTCTTCTTCCCACAGAAAGAGCTCAGTTAGCCCGGGTAGGCACAATGCAGCTGCACTAGGCCTTGGTTACCAAGGCAACCAGCTGTGCAAGAGAGGAAGAAGCCATGTTTGTTCATCTTTTTCACACTCAGGCTCCTGAAGTGACAGGGTAAAATGGCCTCTCCCCAAACCACCCATTTAGTCCCAAATAGCCCATAACATTCTTATCATGAAGGGCCAAGCGGGAGCCATTTCTGCTCCTTCTCCAGAATGTTTTGTATCTGAAATACAAATACTGATCTCTGGCTGACTGGCCTCAGGTAATTCTGCTTTAAAAGTCCATATGATTGCAAATCATCAGCCCCCTCCAGAGTGCCTGCTTGTGCTGGGAAAGCCGCGTCCCTTTGCCCTCGCTGCATGGCTGTGAGCAGCCACAGACATGAATTAACCCTTCCCGCAGCAGGAAGAGCAGCTGAAACGAGGCATGGTTTGCTAGAGGAGAAGGGTGCTGGGAAAGGCCACCCCCAGAGGGGAGAGCAAAGCTGTGTTTAATTTCATTAGTCTGTCATCCTGCATAACACAGGCCCAGCAATGTCAGCATCAAGCACAATAGCCTGTGTTTTAGAATGAGAAAAATAAAACGGGAAAGGAGGGATAAAAAAAATGAGCAGCTGAGCCCAGAGCCTCTCTGCTACTGAGTCTCTCTGCTACTGAGCCAAAACCACTACAGGGAACAGAACTCCGCGTGAGGCTCTCAGAACAGCAGTCATCTGGGATCATCCTCTTGGCAAGAGAGGTTTGGCCCTTGCACAGCTGACTTCGGTGTTGGCCTATACACACACTTGACTGCCAACTGCTTCTTTTGGATGCTCTGGCTTATTTCAAACCCAGTTGGATCAAGTTTGCTAAAACTTCTACTGTTTATTTTCCCAGGACTCTTATGAATCTGCCCCTGTGCATTTCATTCCCCACATAGGTAACATAAATTGTGCATTTAAGCTTGAGAATGTTCTTTGGGTTTGGAAAGCCCTGAGGGTTTGTGGCAGAGTGAAACACATTGCTTTGGAATTAGTCCTGCAATGTTTTCGGCTTATGGTTTATGTAAACATGTGGCTTTAGTCAATGCAAGAGAACAAGGGCTTTAAGGTAGCTATGAGATCACTATAAATACTTTATAAGAAGAGAAATGCTGAAGGAAGCAAGCCTTGAAATGCTTAGGAAGACCTTGAATTTTGTTACAATACTAGTATCTTTTCCTGACTTGTCCTATGAAGACCCATTTCACCCCCTGCTCAGTGGACAGGCAACACATTCTTTGCTTAGTCTCAGGCCAGGAATTTGACTGACAGAGGGGGAAAGGCTGAATCTCATTTTGCAATTTCTTGCCGTGTGTCTAAGCTCAGTCCTGCAAGGTACTGAGCACCCAGCCAGCGCTCCTACTGAAGTCACTGGCAATTGAGAGCAATCAGCACGTTGCCAGAGGAGTCACTTTTCTATGTTAGTTTATGGCAATTTAAAGAATCATAGATTTATGGAAATGCCAGAGAGGTCATCTAGTCCAGCCCCCTGCACTGTGGCAGGACTAAGTAAACCTAGACCATCCCTGACAGGTGTTTGTCCTACTTGTTTTTAAAGCTTCCAATGATGGGGAGTTTGTAGCCGTGCATTTGATTTTTCCTTTCTCGGTACTTTGTACTTCTCTTTATTGAATTATATCTTATTGATTTCAGACCCATTCCCTAATTTGCCAAGGTTGCTCTGAATTCTAATCCAAAGTGCCAGCAACCACTCCTTACTTGGGGTCATTTGTAAATCTTATAAGCATACTTTGCGCACCATTATCCAAGTCATTAATGAAAATATTGACTAGTATTGGACCAGAACTGACCCCAACAGGACCCCTCTAGATACACCCTCTCAGCTGGACAGTGTACCATTGAGGACTAATATTTGAGCACGGTCTTTCAATCAGTTGAACACCCTCTTAGTATAATTTCCTTTATAACACATTTCCCACACATTTCCTACACAGTGCATGGGATTCTTCCACCCTAAGTGCAGGACTCTGCACTTCTCCTTGTTAAACATCATCAAATTTCTTTTGACCCAATAACTAATTTGTCTAGGTCCCTCTGTAACCTATACCTACCCTCCAGCGTATCTACCACTCCTCCTAATTTAGTGTCATCTGCAAACTTGCTGAGGGTGCAGTCCACACCATCCTCCAGATCATTGATAAAGATATTAAATAAAACCAGCCCCAGGACTGACCCTTGGAGCACTCCGCTTGATACCGGCTGCCAACTAGACATGGAGCCATTGATCACTACCTGTTGAGCCCAATGATCCAGCCAGCTTTCTATCGACATTATGATCCATTCATCCAGCCCTTACTTCTTTAACTTGCTGGCAAGAATATTGTGGGAGACTGTATCAAAAGCTTTGCTAAAGTCAAGGAATAACACATCCACTGCTTTCCCCTCATCCACAGAGCCAGTTATCTCATCGTAGAAGGCAATTAGGTTAGTCAGGCATGATTTGCCTTTGGTGAATCCATGCTGACTGTTCCTGATCACTTTCCTCTCCTCTAAGTGCTTCAGAATTGATTCCTTGAGGACTTGCTCTATGATTTTTCCAGGGACTGAGGTTCTCTGGGTCTTCACCCATCTTTCATGAGTTCTTGAAGATAATTACTAATGGTTCTGAGATTGCTTCAGCTAGTTTCTTTAGTACCCCAGAATGAATTTAATCAGGCCTAGTTGACTTGAATACATCGTACATATCTAAATATTCTTTAAACTGTCCTTCCATTGTTTTAGAATCTGTTCGTTCCCCCTTGTTAATATTAATTGTGTTGGTCACTGTTAAACTTTTTAGTGAAGATTGAAGCAAAATATTACTAATGTTTAATATAAAACACCTCAGCTTTCCTGATGTGATCAGTTATTAATTGGATGACCTTTTCTTCATCTTTTTCTTAACGTATTTAAATAATCTCTTCTTATTGCTTTTTATGTCCCTTGCTAATGTAACTCATTTTGTACGTTAGCCTTTCTGATTTTGTCCCTACATGCTTCTGATGGTCTTTTGTATTCTTCCTTAGCAATTCATTCATGTTTCCAATTTTTGTAGGATTCCTTTTTTATTTGTAGGTCATTATTAAGCACTTGCTGGACCCATATTGGCCTCTTCCTATTGTTCCTGTATTTCCTGTCCATCTGAATAGCTCACCGTTGTGTGTTAATATTGTCTCCTTGAAAAAAACTGTTTGCTTTCATGAACTTCTTTGTCCCTTAGATTTTCTTTACATTTTCTTAAAGTCTGTTTGTTTGCTTGTTTGAGTCCATTGTCCTTATTCTGGTGTTCTCATTCTTTCCTTCCTCAGAAGCATTAAATCTAACACTTTGACAAAAATTGCCTTCCCCCTTCAGATTCACAACGGTGTGAGTCAGAATCAAATCTAAAATCCACCTCCTCCCCCCCCCCCCCGATCCTGGTTCCTACAGAATCAAATCTAAAATCCACTTCCTCCCCCCAATCCTGGTTCTACCTCCACTTTCTGAAACAAAAATCTGTCCCCAATACATTCAAAGAGCTTGCTGGAATTTTTGTGTGTTACCATGTTACTTTTACAACACATGTCTGGGTATTTAAATTCCCCCATTACTTCCAGGTTTTATGTTTTTTATATTTCTGTTCTTCGTTCTCAAAATGCCTCCTCCATCTCCTCTTCCTGATTTGATTGTCTGTAGCTGATGCCTACCATCACATTGCACCTATTTGTTCCCCTTCTATTTTTACAGAGAGATTTTCAACTGGTCTCCCTCTCGCTTCTTTCTGGAGCTCAGAATTAGAGTATATATTCTTGAGATATACCGCAACACCTCCTTCCTTTTCACCCTGCCTATCCTTCCTGAACAAGCTACAGCCTTCTTTATCAGTATTCCAGTCATGAGACCTAGGCCTGGGCTACACTGGGGAGGGAGGCACATTTCGAACGAAGATACACAACTTCAGCTGCACTATTCACGTAGCTGAAGTCCAAGCATCTTAGTTTGACTTACCTGGCCGTCCTCACGACCACGGCGGTTCCTCCGTCTCCATCTGTCAAATGGAGAGTACTTCCTCTTTCCTCTGCTCTTTGTCAGTCTTCACTATATACTGTAAGCTCTTTGCAGAAGGACTTCTTTCTTACTTTGTGTTTAAACACAGCCTAGCGCAACTGCACTTTGATCTCAGCTGGAGCCACTACAAGCTACTGTAAAACAAAATAAAAGTAATACAATGCAATATTGGTTTACCACCACTGATTTACATTTTGGACTGATTGTTCTATTCCTGTTCCCTTTCACTAATTCGGGATATATTTTTTTCCATCATGGCAGACTTTCCTGAACGTTATGGTAGGGAGCTATTTGGAGACAGAATCAGAGTTTGTTTGGTTCAGTGGCTCTTTAGATAGTCAAATGTGCAAAGCCTCAGTGATTTAATTTACTTTTTTCACTGGCTCTGGATCCAGCAGCCTGTGTCATGATTGTATGGCAAGCGTAACAATAGGCTGTTTGATCAGTTGCTGTGAACTTGCCAAATCTCTTTTGATTCCTTTCATCCGCAGTTCCATCCTGAGGGGCAGCTCTTTTCTGGTTTCAAAGGAGTAAGTGGCATCCCCAGAGAGAACAGATTAGATATAATGGCCCATATGTGAGGGTGGAGGGTTATTCCTAGGTTTTCCTACCTACAACGTATTTGGTTTGATAAACAACCCTTTGAAGTCTGATTTTTCTCAAGGCTGAGATATATGCCAAGCTCAAAATCCAAAGACTCTGCTAGGAAAATAAATGCCAAATAATCACTTTGGAATTTTCTCCTCAGAGAGAGAGGCAAAGGTACAGAGCCTCACTGTACAACACAGCTGGGATAACCCAAGTTCCCCAGGAGAAACAAACATGTATTAATTAAGCCTTTAAGACATGAGCTGGAATTCAGAAGGCTGAAGAGACTTTGGGGAATATGAAGTATTTTTGCACCAATAGTATTATTATGTACGTTTGGTGCATGTTTCCCGATGATTGTAAAAATGGGGGAGACACAAGAGCTCTCCTTTCCACTGAACAGATGGAAAAATTAAATCGATCATGAAGGAGAGGCGTAGTCTCTTAATGATTCCCTCAATGACTGGATACTGTCATCAGTGCGAAGCAGAATCAATTCTCGCAGCAACAGTTCATCAAAGCACTTGCAGTGAACTGAGTTTTCTCTCCCTCTAGAGAAAGGCACAATTTGGATGTTGGCCACAACCCAAGCGGAGGGATAAGGGGCATAGTGGCTTAGGCTGCTACCCGCTGTCCGGTGCAGGCATGTGGCAAGGCACAGAGTTCATTCCACTCACCAGAGCTGAGGCAACGCGGAAGAGAAGGAATCTGTGCTGGGAGCACAGCCAGCACTGTAACTTCCCCCTGGAGCAAGGAGGGAACCAGGGACCAGACTCTTTCTACTGTGGGATGACAGTGGGTTGACAGCCCCATCAAGGGTACTGCAAATGTAATCCTCTTTCAAGCCGTAGGTTGCTATTAGCAAATGCTACAGGCAGGTATAACTAATCTCCAAATTTGTGCTGTGTTCTGATATATAGAAATCCTACTCTGCATTTTCCATACATGCGGCTTCTGTCATCAGTAAACAGTAATTAATCTCAACCAGACATAGTTCATCTTATTCATGCCCTCTCACCCTTGTTAACTGGTATTTTACTTTTGAGAATTGATGAGGTCTGCAGTAAAAAAAAAGAACAAAAAAACACAATACATGATTCCATCCAGCTACTGTGAATAGACAAACCGACTATTAGCAGTAGTGTTTCATGTTGCAGAAATTAATATGTCAAGAACTAGACAGGACAATAGTTCTATGTTCTCTTATTTATTAAGTTAGTTTTAGGAGGGCTGTTTAACATGAGAACTATTGGTTTGCTGATAAATATAATAAATATATAATATAAATGGAGATATACCAATCTCCTAGAACTGGAAAGACCTTGAAGGTCATCGAGTCCAGTCCCCTGCCTACACTAGCAGGATCCGCCTGCCTACACTAGCAGGATTGAGTACTGTCCCCTGACAGATTTTTTGCCCCAGATCCCTAAACGGCCCCCTCAAGGATTGAACTCACAACCCTGGGTTTAGCAGGCCAATGCTCAAACCACTGAGCTATCCCCCCACCCCATAACCTTCCACTCCTACTCTTATGTATTTCTTGTTCAACGGCAATGTACGATCGCATAAATTACAGTGCACACCATTAAGAAGTCCACATGTGCTAAGTTTCCACATAACAGTATTGAAGATACCATTACTTTCCTTGTCCTTAGAATAGGAAATAAGTAATGTCCTAATTCCTTTCTCATTGTCAGCACCAATGGAACTTTATTTCAGCATGTATTTCCAATACAAATATATAGACATGGTGGCCTGGATTCCAAATCAAAATTCGTGACAACCCTAGCGCACTGCACTTGCTCTCCTTTTAAAATATTTTTGCAAAGCTCATTAGTTAGTTAGTTATGCCCGTCATACAATTCTTTTATTTATTTCCCTTCTAACAAATGTTTCAATAAAATTTCTGCTTAGAAGCATTTCTGAGACCAAAGCCCCATGCATAACCAATCCTATGTCTGTCTATGACACATAAAACTTGAGCAGAAAATTAGCTTTCAGTTGCAAGATGAAAGATGCTAAAAAAGAAAAAAATCATAATTAAATTCTAGAGTTCTTGTAACTTACAGCCTGATTTCCCACTGATGTCATCAATAGCTGTAGGCCAATGTTATTAGTTTCTAATATGGATTTAGAAGTCTAGTTTTAGGCACCAATGTTTGAAACATGTGGCCTTAATAACTTTACTGTCATTGCAGCTCAGTGTTGCAGAATAGCACTAACCAGCAGTGGTCATTGTGCCCAATTTCCCAGTTAATCAAGCACTAAACACTATAAAACTCCTCCAGACAAGAAAAAAAATCTTCACTTTTTTCCCCCACCTCTTATACCAACTTAATAATAAATCTCCTGCTACCAGTGCAGTGCAACAAATTACAGAACTTTCAACAAGAGAGAAAAAAATATTCTCTTTCATTAACTTTTTAAAGCTTACTGATTTTGTGGAATTGTTGCAGCAAATCGTAAATGATGTATGAATTGAAAAATTCATGCTCACGTATTGTACAGAGAGAATAGAGAAAGGGTTCTGTAATCAGTGCTGGTCTCTTTTCTGTCATAGTGAACTTCCATGCACAGCAAGAACAGATTGTTCAGTTGTATTCTTCATTAAGTTTGTGTGTGTGTGTGTGCGTGTGAAATATGAAACATTAAAAAGGGCTCCAAATGGAAACTACACATATCATTTGACACATGGCAATGTTACCCTCAACTTTTGGATTTGTCAAAAATATCATTTTCAGTTCAAAACCAAGCTATTTTTTAAAAAAACGGCATTGCCAGCAAACTTCAAAATCCATCCTTGACCCTGCTCTTCATGTTTGTGTAGACAGCAGCACGAGGCCTATGAACTGAGGAGGCATTTATGCATTATGCAAGTTTTAAGACAAATGGGCCAAATCATGAAGCTCTTACATTGTCCTTACCCAGTCCTTACTCAAACAGCATTCCCACTGGGCCAAACTCATCTGCAGTCACAGAGTTTAAGGCCTCAAGGCACCACCTCTGATCTCTGGTGTATCCCAGCCACTAACACCACACAACACACCCCAGCAGGCCAGGCCGTTGTGTACCTCAGGCAGAGAATCAGAGGGATTGAGGTGCACCGGGGATCAGAGCCCTGACATCACAGCCTGCTCACAGCAGAGAGGCACTCACAGCAGTAGGGCAGGTGGTGACACACTCTACGCTGGGCTGAGTGAATGCAATCGTCTCCCTGTCACTGGCGTACCTCCCTTCTGAGTAACTACGCGGAACATCCGCAAGTGACAGTCTTGGCCTCAACAGGTTCCTCACCACTTGTCACTTCCCAGAGACTTCCAAGCCCCTGGCTGAAAGGTTCACCTTTCTCCAGCCTCTTGCATCTGCCCATTGAGGAGGCCAAACTGGCTTTCTGTCCTTGCTTAGGTTTCCCAGAGCTCAATGGCTTCAGGAGGCAGGAAGGTTCCCGGGAGCTGCAGCTTCCATCTCCTGTTGAAAGTGTTAAGTGGCCACCTTCCACACTGGTTTCCCCGCTAGCTTTGTCTGCCCTTCACATAAATGTAATTTCATTGTCTCTTCTTGCTTTGTTTACACTGGGGACACATTCAAGCAGGTGGAACCGCATCCCTTTGTCTAGGACGGGATGACTTAAGCCTTGCCTGACACACACATTTTAAGGACGTATTTTCAGCATATGTACATTGCTTCATAATCTCCCGTAGGTGCACCACACAATGGTATCAATGCCACTGTGTCACCAAGTTATATATGACACCTTACACAACACCTTTTCAATACAGAATGTGACAACGGGTGAGCTGGGCAAGGAGTAAATCAGACCCAATGTTATGTTATGGGGTGTCCTCTGCCAGCTGGCACTGATGGTGTCCCTGGGTCATGTAGGCAGAAAATCTTGGCAAATGACCTGCACACGTTCACTGTAGAGGGAAGTGGGGAAAACACAAACCAGGTCACTGACAATCTGACCTGGAGAAAAATTCTTTCCTGACCTGAGCTAGGGCAATCGGTAAGACTCTGAGCATGTGAGCAAGATCCAGCCAGCCAAGCACCTGAGAGAGAGAATGTGTGGTACCACCTCAGAGCCTTGGTGTTCCCTGTCCAATGTCCCATCTCCAGCTGTGGCGATGTCTGATACTAGACAAAAAATCAGCCAACCAGACAAAAATCCCAGAATACATTGAGGGGAAAAGCTCTCCCTTCCTGACCCCTACAGATGACCAGTTGAAGCCCTAAAGCATGAGATTTTAGGAACAGAAGGCATGAACCAGAAGAGTCCCCAGGGGCTGATGAACCCATCATAAGCAACGTCAATGCACATTCCCACTCATAAATTTTTCCAGTTCTCTCTGAAGACTAATAAAGTAGTTTATGCTACATTCCGGTTTGTGACAGACCGCTCTCTCACCCCTCTCAGGAACAGGCAGGAAACCCTTCTTTGCTTCAAACAGTGCTCTTTAATCCACAGTGCAAGACCCCACCACCAATATATACAGCTTTGTACAGACCTTCAGCATACAGCTCTTGATAGCTCAGCTCTACAGCTTACAGCTTTACAGACTCTATATAGTCCAGCTCTTAACATACAACTCTAAACAGTTCTAAACACACAGCTCTGACTAGCTCCAACCACACCACACTCTATACCATCCCCACCACACTGGGCTTGCTTCCTGGCAGGCCTTTTATCCCCCTGAGGAGGCTGCCAGGTGCCACTCATCACGCCTGAGCCCTCTGCAGCCCAGGTGGCTAATTAGCCTTTCCTGCAAGGGAGATTTGCAGGCTGGTGCTCCCTCTTAAAGGGCCCACAGGGCTGGCTCAGGCACTCCTGGCCAGCACCCTGCCACAGGTTGCATGGCTGTTCCAGAATTCCACTCCTCAGATGGTTTGAAACCTTCTTCTCATTTCCAGTTTCTATTTCCCCCTGGTCAGTTTACACCCATTAGTGGACTGAGTGAGGGCTTGTCTATGGTTGAACCACAGCAGTGCTGAAGTGTAGACAGTACCTAAGCCAACGGGAGAGGTTCTCGTCCAAAATCTCAAACAGATAAATGTAACTGTAACAAGTCACCGGGGCCAGATGGCACTCACCCAAGAGGTCTGAAAGAACTCAAATGTGAAATTGCAGAACTATTAACTAGGGTTTGTAACCTGTCCTTTAAATCATCATACTGCATACAGGTGTGGTCTCCTCATCTCAAAAAAGATATATTGGCATTAGAAAAGGTTCAGAGAAGGGCAACTAAAATGATCAGGGGTTTGGAACAGGTCCCATTTGAGGAGAGTTTAAAGAGGCTAGGACTTTTCAGCATGGAAAAGAGGAGACTCAGGGGGATATGATAGAGGTATATAAAATCATGAGTGGTAAGGAGAAAGTGAATAAGGAGAAGTTATTTACTTGTTCCCAAATAAAATTAATGGGCAGCGAGTTTAAAACAAAATAAAAGGAAGCTCTTCACACAGCACACAACCAACCTGTAGAACTCCTTGCCTGAGGAAGTTGTGAAGGCTATTACTATAACAGGGTTTAAAAGAGAACTGGATAAATTAATGAAGGTTAAGTCATTTGAGCTGTCGTATATAAAGTTGTCTGTAGTTATGAAGTCAGCCACCATTTGTATCTATTGCTAGTCACGTTTAAAATCTTCACATTGAAATAAGGCACTTTCCTCTATAGAAAAATGTTCCCTTCTTGCTGCTGCATGTTTGAAATGAAATGAATAGATTTCAGTTTCTTTTTGCTATTTCTGCTGTCTTGTTTCAGGTTGCATGAACTGCAGCAATATATTTCAAATATTAAATTAGCTCCTGATATTTTCTTTACTTTAGTAATTACAGTGCATTGAGCAGAAGGTCTGATAGATTGCTTTTCATCAGGTTCCGGATCAATACAAACATATATGTGGGAAAAATTCAAATTAAATCCACAGTGAGGCCTACATTAATAAGACTTTTATGAAAGGCTACATTAATTTTTTCCAGGCACTTAGGGACTAACTTCTGTACTTTACTTAATTACAGAGCTGGTGAAATTTTTTTCCACAGAATAGTTTTCCATCAGAAAAAGCAGTTTCATCAAAATCAAAACATTTCATGGGAATGCGAAGCTTTTGACTTAATTTTAGATGGAATTTTGTTAAGGTAAAAATATTACATTTTAACTTGATCATTTCATTTTCTTTTCTTTTATCTTTTACATCATAATATTTTAATAGTTTATTCTATTCACTATATCTGTAGTGGAGCCCAGAAAGGCAGGCAGATGGAAGATCTCCTCTGTACTGGCAACTTCTGCAGTGTAGCTGGTTCCAAATGATCAATTCCCATCCTTCCTTTGGTCCAAACCAAGTCAAGAGGGGGACACTGACACCCGGGCAAAGTGATATCTCCATATCAACTGCCCAGGCTATTGCAGACACATCACATGGAGAGGAAACGCCATCCTTGCTGGCAAAATGGACACAATACAGAAGGCGGCCGCTACAGGTTATAAGCTCTCACTTGATTGGCACAGAGCTGGGCACCACGGGTCACCTTTGACGGTGGGAGGAATCACTGTGTTCCACTGGTCAGCCACCACCCGCCACAAAGCTACCCAGTCCCCGGACAGTTAGGTGCTGACTCGCCATGGTCTGCCTGCCTCATGGGTAGGGTGATCAGATGTACCTATTTTATAGGGACAGTCCCGATTTTTGGGTCTTTTTCTTATATAGGCTCCTATTACCCCCACCCTGTCCCGATTTTTAACACTTGCTGCCTTGTCACCCTACTGATGGGTTGCATGGGACTAGACCAAAAGTTGGAAGGCTTGCACCTGGCAAAAATAAGAAATCAATAACTTTCCAGCTTGGAAACTGGAATGTCAGGAACATGTGTCTGGGACTGACAGACGATGCTGTCCTACAATACACAAGCAGTATACGGAAGTCAGCTTTGATAGACAATGAGCTGTACAAACTCAACGTTGCTTGCAATGACTGCACGCATCCAACGAAGTAGGTATTAGCCCACGAAAGCTTATGCTTCAATACTTTAGTGAGTCTTTAAGGTGCCACAGGACTCTTTGTTACCTCTAACAGGACTCTTTGTCACTTCTGCAATTCCAGACTAACACGGCTACCTCTCTGATTCTAAACTCAATGTTGACATTGCAGCACTCCAGGAAACAAAACTTGGAGAGAACCAGCATCTGCAAGAGGCAAATTACGCCTTCTTTTGGCAAAGGTAAAAGCAATGAAGAGAATTGTCTGCACAATTGATTTTGCTGTGAGAAATTACTGGGTAAAGCTCCTGGAAACACCCATTGGGAAGTCAGAACATATCATCTCAATTCAGTTGGCCATCGGCTCCGTGAACATCATTGGTGCCCATGCACCAGAACTCCAATCTAGCCCAGAGGAGGAGGATACATTCTATGACTCTTTGCATCAAGTCATCAAAAAACACCATCAACATTCCCTTCTCGGTGACTTTAATGCAAGAGTCGGTGCAGACAACTCATGTCCAGATTGCCTAGGACATTTTGACATTGGCAAGATGAATGAGATGATTTCTTGAATTCTGTGCCCAAAACCAAATGTGCATTACCAATTTGAGCCCCACAGTGTCAGGGTGACAGCCACAATCAGGCCACTGGCACCAATTAGACCTTGTTACCATTAGGAGGAAAGGCTTGACCTTAGTGGAGAACTCTCACGTGTTCCACAGCACTGGTTAGGACACTGACCATTCTTTGATATTATCAAAGTAAAGATTACAGCCAAGAAACGACATAAAGCAAAACTAGTGGCAAGAATAAACATAAATATTATTAACACTGAAAACCAGAGGATATGCCAGGAGTTTATTAAGGCTTTTGAACTTAGCATGCATGGGAACTCATTACCAGAGAAGGGAGAGGAATTTTGGGAAGATTTAACAACAACAATCCATGAAACAGCTTTAGCAACATTGGGGGAAAGAGACCATCAAAAAAGGACTGGTTTGAAGAAAATGAAGCGGAACTATTACCTCTCATCAACGTTAAGAACACAGCTTATCTGGAACATAACAAGAAGCCAACAGAGAGCACCAAAATGAGACTTCTTCATTCAAGAGCAATGACAGTAACCGTCCACTTTGAACAGCTATGAGATGAAAAGTGAAGTGTGTTCTTGCCCCTACACTCTTTGGAACCTTCTTCTCAATACTCTTGAGTTGTACGTTTAAGGACATGAAAGATGGAGTGCAACTCCACAAAAGATCAGATGGGAAACTTTTCAATCTGTCCTGACTTAAGCCAATGACCAAAGTCCAAAAATTGCCACTCAGGGAACTTTCATTCGCTGACGATGCTATCCTCATATCCACAATGAAGATCTATTAGAAGAACTCAGGGATTGCCTTTCATGTGCACATCAAGCATTTGCTCTCACCTTCAGCATCAATAAAATGGTTGTACTAGAACAGGGAGTTCCATAAAATCATCCAATTACCTGAAATGCAAACCAGCTAGAAGTAGTCCAAAAGTTCACATATTTAGGTTCTTCAGTGACCACCAACTTCTCAACTGGTTGAAGAACTAAATGTTTGCATTGGAAAGGCGGCCACCTCCTTTAGCAGACTACCCAAAAGAACATGGAACTCCTCAAAGCTGTCCATCAAGACCAAAATGCTTGTGTACCAAGCCTGCATCCTCGGCACTCTTGTGTATGGTGGGGAAACATGGACAACTCGTCCATCAGGAGAAAAGGTAGAACAATTTCCACCTATGTTATTTATGCCACATACTCAACTCCAAATGGCAAGATAAAGTCACCTACACAGAGGTTCTGCAATGGGCAAATTTACCAATTGTGACAGCTCTGCTCAAGCAAAGATGACTGAGGTGGCTGGGCCATCTGAGTAGGCTGGAAGATCAACCCACACCCAGGACATGCTATACTGGGAGCTAGAACAATAGGACGTCCCAAGCTTCACTAGAAAGAAACATGCAAGCGAGATATGAAGGATTCTGAAATTGATCCTGACCAATGGGAAATTTTGGCAAGTGATCATAACAAGTGTCACCATGGTCTCCCTCAGGGTATCAAAGTCCATGACACCCTTTCCCCGCCCACAGCCCTGCCCCCTCTCTGAGGCTCTGCTCCCACTCACTCCACTCCCCTCCTTACGCCTCTCGCTCTCCCCCACCCTCCCTCACCTTCACCGGGCTGGGGCAGGGTGCTGGAGTATGGGAGGGGTGTTGGCTCTGGGAAGCAGTTTGAGAGAGGGAGGGGGCTGAGAGGTGGGGCAGGGAGTTTTGGTGCAGGAGCAGGTCTGGGGTGCAGGCTCTGGGAGGGAATTTGGCTGTGGGAGGGGCTCAGGCAGGAGTTGAGATGAAGGGTGCAGGCTCCAACCAGGCAGCGCTTACCTTTGGTGACCCCCGGAAGCGAGTGGTATGTCTGGCTCCTCCTAGAGGGGGTCTTTGTCTAGCTGAGGGAAGAACGGAAAGTTTGCCGTTCACTGAACTGGCCCATTGTTATGGGCATACCTGTCATAACGGTACGGCAGAACCTGTGGGACACTAGAACCACGCTTCGGCGACAATAAACCGGACCTGGCGTCTTGGTACCTTGACGGATCTTGTGGTAATTAGGCAGCTCGCTCAGGGTCTGCTTTGCCGACTGTCTGTGCAGAGCTGGGGCAGCACGCGCGCACACACACACACACACACACACACACACACGGAGGGAGAACACACACACACACGGAGGGAGAACACACACACAGACACACAGACACACACGGAGGGAGAACACACACACACACACACGGAGGGAGAACACACACACACACACGGAGGGAGAACACACACACAGACACACAGACACACACGGAGGGAGAACACACACACACACACACACACACACACACACACACGGAGGGAGAACACACACACACACGGAGGGAGAACACACACACACAGCCAAACATCTAACCACACAGGGGACAACACACTTTCTTGATTATGACAGAAAGGTTTTCCCTCTTTATTTAAAAACACAAAACCAAAAAACCCTCATTTGAAATGCAAGGGAAGGCTCAACTAGTATAAGAGAAGATACATACAGAAAAACCATTCGTTTTAAACCTGGAATTGTTCTACATGGCAATCAGTTATGTAGCTAAGGTATTAAGTAAAGATGCATAAAACAGGAAGGATTAAGTAAAAAAGTTTTCCTCCCTCTCAGCAGCCCGAAACCTGTACTCATCTGCAGTGCTGAACTCAAGCCAATTCATTTCTGAGGTTCTGAAATGTTTGGGTAAGTGTTTTTCCACCACCACTTCTGGATTCTAGCCAAGAATGGCAATAGAAGGAGCACAGAAATATTATTAAAAAGCCAGTTCTTGAAAGATTGCCAGATTGTGTGTGTGTGTGTGTATGTATACATACACACAATCTGACAATCTTTCAGGAACTGGCTTTTTAATAAAATTTCTGTGCTCCTTCTATATATATAGATATATTGCAGACTTCAGGGGTTTGGATAAGCTTTAGATAAGCATCCCAATTAATCCTTAACATTGATCCCTTTGAGATTTGTCAGTCCTTTATATAAAGTGTGGCAAATCTTTGGCCTTCTCCCTGTGGGTACTGCACTTCAAGATGGTTTGTGCTAGCCTCAGAGGCTCACTGTGATTAGTTAGGGGAGGTAGAAAGGGGGGGAGCCCGGGCCCACCCTCTACTCTGGGCTCCAGCCCAGGGACCCTAATAGTATCAGCTAAGATGTCTGACCTTTTAGGCACCAAACACAATACAATTCTCTGGGCTACTTCCCCACAGTAGTCCCCGCTTCTTCACACTCTGCTTCACCCTTACCGCAGGACCTCCTTCCAAACTTCCTCTGCTCCAACACCTCCAAACTGCTCTCTGCTCCAACGCCTTCAAACTGCTCTCTGCTCCAACGCCTTCAAACTGCTCTCTGCTCCAATGCCTCCCAAACTCCTGACACCCACACCCACCTGACTAAATGGGAGGGTTTTTAAGTGATTTCAGCCAGCCCCTGATTGGCTCCAGTCAGTGTCCCAATCAGGCTAGCTGTTTCTGCTCCTTTCTAGAACCTTCTCTGTTTGGCTAGCCAGGGAACAGGGACCTGCTCATCCTGAGGCTGATATAATTCCCTTCCAGCACTCTCCTTTACCCTTCTGGTCTGACTCAATCACATATCCCTACCCCCTGCTCAACACCAAGGGGTTGGGCAACTTGGGATGCCAGGCAGTATGCCCGTGACAGACCATCAGCGTTGCCGTGCTGGCATCCGGCCCTGTGTCGTATGCTGAACTGGAACGGTTGAAGGGATAAGAACCACCTGGTGACCCTTGCATTCTTTTCCTTATTCCGTTGCATCCACTGGAGGGGTGCATGGTCCGTCACAAGAGTAAATCGATGGCCTAAGAGGTAATAATGCAGTGTCTCCATGGCCCATTTGACAGCAAGGCATTCTCTCTCGACTACCGCATACTTCTGTTCTCTTGGGAGCTGCTTTCTGCTTAGGAAGAGGATTGGATGTTCTTCTTCTCCAACCATTTGTGACAGAACTGCCCCCAACCCCACTTCAGAAGCATCTGTTTGTAAAATAAATTCCTTGCTAAAGTCCAGGGCTATAAGTATAGGATCATTACAGAGGGCCATCCGAAGGTCGATGAATGCCCTCTCTGCTGTATCAGTCCACTTTTTCATGTCTGGACCTTGGGCCTTCACCAGATCCATTAGGGGACTTGCCCTAGTGGCGAAGTGGGGAATAAAACGTCGGTAATAGCCTACCATGCCTAGGAACGCACGGACTTGCTTCTTTCGGGTTGGCCAGGGCCAATTTTGAATTGCCTCTAGCTTATTAGTTTGGGGCTTCACTATGCCCCTTCCTACAGTATATCCCAGGTATCTAGCCTCTGCTAGCCCTATGGCACATTTAGCGGGATTAGCAGTGAGGCCAGCCCACCTTAAGGTGCGTAGTACTGCTTCCACTTTCTCCAAGTGGGTTCCCCAGTCTGGCATATGGATGATGACATCATCTAGGTATGCGGCTGCATAACTAGTATGAGGGCGCAACAGTTTATCCATGAGATGCTGGAATGTGGCCGGGGCCCCATGTAGCGCGAAAGGGAGGACAGTGTACTGGAATAGCCCACCTGGGGTGGAGAACGCTGTCTTTTCTTTAGCCTCTTTGGTCAGGGGAATCTGCCAATAACCTTTTGTCAGATCCAATGTAGTCAAGAATCGGGCACTACCCAGTCGGTCAACCAGCTCATCGATGCGTGGTATGGGGTACGCATTGAATTGGGATACTTCATTCAGTCAGCGAAAGTCATTACAGAATCTCACAGTTCCGTCAGGTTTAGGGACTAGAACAATTGGGCTGGACCACTGACTGTGAGATTCTTCAATAACCCCTAATTCTAACATTTTCTTTACTTCAGCCTTGATTTCTTCTCTTTTGGCCTCTGGAATTCGGTAGGGTCTCAATGGTACCTTGGCTCCGGGGATCGTGCGGATATGGTGATAGGCTTCAGTTGTCCGCCCCGGTTTTGTAGAGAACACATCTCGGTTGCGACTGATCATGTCGGCTGCCTCACCCTTTTGGATCGGCATCAGGTCTGGAGATATCTTTACTTGCTCGTGTGAATCATCCTCCTGGGGAAGGGTCTCCAGGGTGACCAAGCCTCTCGATCGTGCCAAGGTTTTAGAAGATTAATATGGTAAATTTACTCCGGCTTCCGACGGCCGGGCTGCTGTACCTTATAGTTCACCTCCCCCACAGCTTCGATAACCTCGTAGGGTCCCTGCCAATGAGCCAATAGTTTACTTTCTGCTGTGGGTAACAGAACCATCACCCGATCTCCTGGCTGGAACCGTCGAAGCTTTGCTTGGTGGTTATAATGGGTTCGTTGGGTCTCTTGTGCTCTAAGTGTTCGCATACAATGGGCGTAACTCGGGCTATCTGATCTTGCATCTGCAGTACATGCTCGACTATGTTCCTTCCAGGATTTGGCTCTTCCTCCCAAGCTTCTCTGGCTATATCCTGTATGCCCCGGGGAGGGTGCCCGTACAGTAGTTCGAACGGGGAGAAACCCGTGGAGGCTTGTGGAACCTCCCGGATGGCGAACATGAGGTAAGGCAACAGGGTATCCCAATCTTTCCCATCCCAACTCACCACTTTTCTGATCATGGCCTTGAGGGTCCTATTGAATGTTTCCACAAGGCCATCTGTTTGTGAGTGGTATACAGAGGTCCGCAGGGCTTGTGCATGGAGCAATGAGCAAAGATCTTTCATCAATTTGGACACAAAAGGTGTCCCTTGGTCAGTCAATATCTCCTTGGGTAGCCCAACTCGGGCAAAAATCTGTAGTAGCTCCTTAGCTATTGTCTTGGAGGCTGTATTGCGTAGGGGGACAGCTTCCGGGTACCAGGTTGCATAGTCCACTACAACAAGCACATGCTGGTGGCAGGGCCGGAGACAGGAATTTTGGGGCCCCGTACGGCAGACCATACGGGGTCCCCCCTGTCTCCCGCCGCCCCCCCCGTCTACCGCGGGGCCCCCCACTGCCAGTCTCCTGCCGCTCGCGGCCCCCCACCGCCACTCTCCCGCCGCCCACGCCCCCCCGCCAGTCTCTCGCCGCCCGCGCCCCCCCCCCCGGCCGATCTCCCGCCGCCCGCAGCCCCCCCCAGCCGATCTCCACCCGCCCGCGCCCCCCTCCCCGGCCGATCTCCCGCCGCCCGCGCCCCCCTGGCCGATCTCCCACCACCCGCGCCCCCCTGCCCGGCCGGTCTCCCGCCGCCCGCGTTGCCCCCCGTCTCCCGCCGCCTGCGCTCCCACCCGTCTCCTGCCTCCCGCGCCCCCCCCCGGCCGATCTCCCACGCCCTCCCCCCCCCCCCGCTGGTCTCCTGCCTCCCGCGGGCCCACCCCGGCCGATCTCCCGCGGCCCCCCCCGGCCGATCTCCCACTGCCCGTGCCCCCCCCCCCGCCGGTCTCCCGCCGCCCGCGCCCCCCCCCGCCGATCTCCCGCGACCCCCCCCACCGGTCTCCTGCCTCCCGCAGCCCCCCCCCGGCCAACCTCCCGCCGCCCGCGCTCCCCCCCCGGTCTCCTGCCTCCTGCGCCCCCCCCGGCCGACCTCCCGCCGCCCCCCGGCCGCTCTCCTGCCTCCCGCGGGCCCCCCCGCTGATCTCCCGCCGCCTGAGCCCCCCCCGGTCTCCTGCCTACGGCGTCCCCCCCCCCGGCCGCTCTCCTGCCTCCCGCTGCCCCCGGCCGACCTCCCGCCGCCCCCCCCGGACGACCTCCCACCGCCCCCCCGGCCGCTCTCCTGCCTCCTGTGCCCCCCCGGCCTCCCGTGGGCCCCCCCCTGCCCGATCTCCCACCGCCCGAGCGCCCCCCCCCCGCCGGTCTCCTACCTGCCGCGGGCCCCAACCCTCGCATGTGCTGCGGCCGCGTGGCCCGGCCAGAAGCAAAGTGGGGTGGGGGAGGCTGCTGGGTGCCGGGGGAGGGGGCTGGTGAGCGCTGCAGCGGCTGCCCGAGCCGCGCCTCGCTCACAGCCCCGGCGACAACGGGTACAGCTGAGTACCGGCCCCGGACTTCAGGGGGCCCCCCTGAAGTCCAGGGCCCGGTACAGCTGTACCTGTTGTACCCCCCTGTCGCCGGCCCTGGCTGATGGCCCTGAGCTGTCTTCTCAAGGGGTCCTACCAGATCCATGGCTATACGTTCAAAAGGGACCTCTATTATTGGAAGAGGTATCAAAGGCGCCCGCAAGTGCGGACGAGGGCTATGTAACTGACACTCTGGACAAGAGATGCAATATCTCTGAACATCTTCGTGTACTCCTGGCCAGAAGAACCTCCACAGGATCCGTGCCTGGGTTTTCTCTACCCCTAGGTGTCCTCCAAATAGGTGACTGTGGGCGAGTCTCAATATGGCCTTTTGATGTTTTTTTGGCACCAGAAGTTGATGGATCTCTTGCTCCTGTATTTGCACCACACGGTACAAGAGATCTTTCTTCACTATAAAGTAAGGTCCTGGACCCCGGGCCTTCCCATCCACGGGTATCCCCTCTATCTCGGTTACCTCTTTTCTGGCGTTATCGTATCTAGGGTCCTCTGCGTGGTCCCGCCCAAAAGATTCTCTCCCAGAACTAACATGCCCGAGTTCCCAGGGCCTGGCTCCTATTCTTCCAACGGCTCACCGCCATCACGATTCGGGGCAGCCTATGTCTCACTTTCTGGGGTGGAAGTTTCTCTGTTGGCTGCTCGTGTACATCTGCCTACTAGAGCAGTCTTCTGACCCTGGGTCAGGATCCGGGTTATTAAGGCCTTCGCGGCCTTCCTCTCTTTTTTAGTCTTCCAGGTCCTTCGGGGGGCTGAGAACAGATCCTCAGAAATTTCAGTGAACATCAGGGGTTGACATTGTCCTGGTGGTAAGTTGCTATCCTCAGGGTTCCCACTTTCCTCCAGCCTCGCTGGGGGGAGTAAATTATCAAACCCTGTATAGTCCCTCCCAATAACTACAGGATATGGGAGGTTAGAAACTACGCCCACAGTCACCTCAATGGGGTTCCCCTGAACCGCTATCTCCACCGGCATGGTGGGGTAATGACTTACAGCCCCATGCACACAGGTCACAGCTATGCGTTTGGATTGTAGCAGCTGCCTTCTTTTTATCAGCTTGCCCGATTGTGACGGTGCTGTTCCTGGTGGGATCCAACTGTGAGTGTCAGATCAGGACAGATTGCTTCCAAAGGGGCAACTACAGCCCAAAGCTGGGGTTTTTCCACACTAAGGTAAACCAAACCAGCCAAACAGAAAAGACTTTGGTTTCGCCCCACTGGCTAACCACAAGTCACACAAGCAATTCCCTTAGACACTCCAGCTTCCCAGTATCACCACCAGCAGCCACCTGTCCTGGGCATCAATGGCTATGTAAATCAATACCCCAAATAAAGAAAACGGTTCTCCCCAATTCCAAAGAATCAGGCCCCAGACCCAGGTCAATATACAAATCGGATCTTCCCACAAATCACGCTGTTGCCCATCCTTTAGAATCTAAAATCTACAGGTTTATTATACAAGGAAAAAGGTCTAGGTGAGGGTTAAGAATGGTTAAAAGAAATCAGTTACATACAGTAATGGCAAATATCTTGGTTCAGGCTTGCAGTAAAGGTAGAATAACTGCAGGTTTAAATCAAAGTCTTTAGAAATCATCCCATTTAGGGATGAGTCAGCACCTTAGTCCAGAGTTCACCTGTGTAGCAAAGTCCATTCAGAGCTGGAAGCAAGACAGGCTGCAGGCTGAAGGTAGAAGACAAAAATGGAGGACGTTCTTCCAGGCTTTATAGACTTCCTCCTGTGGGCGAAGACCCTCCTCCTCCTTATGCAGAGTCTGGTTGCAAACTGCCAGTCCACAGCCACATGGTCCAATTCCCAGACTCTCAATGATTCAGTTTTTGCCCAGGCATGTCCCATTCCTGGGGAGGCTCCTCGGGTGTGGACAGAGTTCATTGTGCAGTTAATGGCCCCTTAGTGGGCCATCAGGCAGGCCATTCAAGTTAACACCAGCTTGCCTGAGATTCCACCCAGAAACCCAGCATCAGCTTGAAGTACAAAGATACATACACATCACTGGCATATTCATAATCAGCCATTCATAACCTGGTTGTAGGCACCCATTATGACCCCCTGTACATAAGATTTGGTGCCACTATAGGACCCTGGTTGCAACAATGATTTATAGGGTCCCAAATTATTTCAGTAACGTGACACCGATATAAGGGTAATAGCACTCCCAGAGTCCACAAGCACCATAGTCTCTATTCCGTTTATCTTGACCAGTCTGGTGTAGTTATGTGGGGTTAATGTAACCCCTACGAGGTGGACAAGGGAGCACGGAACCTCCCAATCCCCAAAGTTACACTGCATAGGCTCCTCACTGCTGGGACACTGTGCTGCTATATGTCCCCACTCCCCACATGCATAACATCTATAGTTGCTTCTAATCATTTCCCTATCATGGAAATTAGGGGATTTAGACTCAGGCTTCCTCCCACTCAGACCAGTCCCTTCCTTCTGGGGTCCCCCAGGGTTTTCAGCCCTCCCCTTCTTCCACCTAGGACTTCCTGGGGTTTTGGTTGCCCAAACTTCCAGAGTTGGGTTTGGGTGCTTGCTCCAGAAGGGGCCTTCCTTAGGTAGTGGGGTCAAATCCCTGGCTGTCATCCGTCTTTCTATCAGTGTGATCATCTTGTCGTAAGTAGACGGATCATTCTGGCCTACCCATTTACGGAGATCTGGTGGCAGACCCCGCATGTAATGATCGATAACCAGGGTCTCCAAAATCTCCTTCGGGTTGCATGCTTCGGGCTGTAGCCACTTCCGTGCAAGGTGTATGAGGTTAATTAGTTGGGACCTTGGGGGTCTGTTCTCCTGGTACTTCCACTCATGGAACCTCTGGGCCCGTACTGCTGCTGTTACTCCTAATCGTGCTAGGATTTCTGCCTTCAGCCGGAGATAGTCGGTGGCATCTGTGGCAGGCAGGTCAAAGTAGGCTTTCTGGGTCTCTCCACACAAAAACGGGGCGAGAATGCTGGCCCACTGCTCCTGGGGCCATGCCTCTCGCTGAGCCGTCCTCTCAAACGAGAGGAGATATGCCTCAATGTCATCTTCTGATGTCATCTTTGGCAGACAAACAGAGGCCCTCAGGGTTTGCATCCCATTAGACCCTCGGGGCTGGGTGGTGAGGATCTTTAGCTGATCCACTACGTCTCGCAAGAGGGCACGATCTTGGGTTGCCTGATTCAATAATAATTAATTTGTTTCATACTGAAGCTGCATAGACTCCTGTTGTGTCTTGGCCTGAACCCGGGTAGCCTCCTGCTGGGCTGCCATGGCTTGTACCAGAGCTCTTATCACCTCCTCCATTGTGGCACAAAACAGACAACCCACCAAAAAAAAAAATCCAAAAACTCCAGTGCACTTTTTTTTTAAAACCTCTTTCTTCCGCCACACTGTGTATGAAGATCCCACCTCTATCACCAGTTGTGGCAAAGCTTTGGCCTTCTCCCTGTGGGTACTGCACTTCCAGGTGGTTTGTGCTAGCCTCAGAGGCTCACTGTGATTAGTTACAGGAGGTAGAAAGGGGGGGAGCCCAGGCCCACCCGCTACTCCGGACTCCAGCCCAGGGACCCTAATAGTATCAGCTAAGATGGCTGACCTTTTAGGCACCAAACACAATACAATTCCCTGCGCTACTTCCCCACAGTAGTCCCCGCTTCTTCACACTCCACTTCACCCTTACCACAGGGCCTCCTTCCAAACTTCCTCTGCTCCAACGCCTCCAAACTGCTCTCTGCTCCAACGCGTCCAAACTGCTCTCTGCTCCAACGCCTCCCAAACTGCTGACACCCACACCCACCTGACTAAATGGGAGGGTTTTTAAGTGATTTCAGCCAGCCCCTGATTGGCTCCAGGTGTCCCAATCAGGCTAGCTGTTTCTGCTCCTTTCTAGAACCTTCTCTGTTTGGCTAGTCAGGGAACAGGGACCTGCTCATCCTGAGGCTGATATACTTCCCTTCCAGCACTCTCCTATACCCTTCTGGTCTGACTCCGTCACAAAAGATACAGGTATACCCAAACCCTAACCCACGTTCTATAACTGTAGCCTACCTACTAGTCAAGGAATAAATATATGACCCAGCCACTGGTGTAAAGTACATGAGTAGTTTGTGGCAACTTGTTTTTGCTGGATGCCACTAAAAAGATACTTATGTGGTGTTATCTAATTTAACTGCATGATGTACAGTTGTCGTTAGAAGTTCCCGGACTAAAGAACCTGCTAGCTGTTAAGATGTTGCTTTCTTCTTACTACATATTGGTGATAAAAATGCTTGTTCTCCCATTTACACTTTTTTCTAGATTCCTGTCTCGCCCTGTAGTGCTTTCTAAATTGTGGTTTTGAATGTTTCAGAAATGTAGATCTTCCAGACACCAGGAATCAAGCTTTAATAACAAACTCTCTGGGTACTGAAGGAAAACATGCAGAATACACACATCCTCTTCCCAATGACTGTCATAGTTTCGTCTTTGAAGAATGTTTTTCATGCTCAGAGTGAATGTGGTTAGAAAGATAAAAATGTTGCCAACAAGCACAGAGGGTGGGGATAACTAAACTACCAGTTCACATCAGGTAGTGAGGAAGAAGGAAGGTGATTTCTGATGGGGAAAATATTTCTGAAAAAGTACTGATGAGAGTGTTTGAAACCATTGTCTGGCTAAAGCAGCCCAAGCACACGTATGTGACTGATCAGTGCTTCCACCAGACCTAAATGTATCAATAAGCCAACATGAATTAACTGTGGCACAGGCAAAAATAATTGTTCCATGAACTACAGACCCATCATTTCACTGTTAGATTGATACAGAAACGGACTACACAACACTGGTGAGTACAGTCAAGTTCATGCTAGGTTAATTAACCCTGTGGGCACTACATAATTCAGCACACCCTCTTAGATGGTTCCCTTGTGGGGCTACGGCAGCTTACCCAACTGCCAAGCATGTGCAACAAAGGACACCTCTTGCCATCCATGTCACATGGAAACCAGGAACCTGACGTCATAGTCTCTGTTGTTTCCCACGGGAGGGTTCACCTCGGCCAGTTCCTAACCTGCTTTGCTAGACTGGCATGTGCTCCCACCTTGCTGCACAGATGCTGAATGCTGGTTCACTTGTGGCAGCCTGACTCTACTTCCCAGCAAGGACTTCACTGTGAGCAGTTTACAGAATTCAACCAGCCTCTGGGGTCTTATCTGGAGGGGGGAGGTCCTGTGCTTTGTCACTATCGCACTCTGGGATGAGCGTGTTAAGCTCAAACACCCCTCCGGCTGAAAGGACCCTGCACGCGGCTTTCCACCTGCACGTGGTAACGGATGCATTTGTTCTGCCTTGTGCTGAAGCACCATCACTGACAATGCCCGTGTCTATGAAGGTGTTTAGGAGAAGCAGAGTGAACACTGAAGAGTGGTCAGTTGTGTCCTGCACTCTACACTATACTAAGAATATGACAAGCCATGGAGACATTACTGCCACACGCATTGTTTCACTCAGATTTTCCAGTAACTGACACTGGCATCGAGGCAGGTCTCGGCCTACCAGGAAGACAACACAGAAATGATTGCATCACTAACCTGAATGCCCTAGCTACAAAATGTATCAAAGCAGCTTGTGAAACATGCCCTGTGCTACTTTGAGAGGATGACCAACCAGAAACACAGATGGAGTTCTGGAGGTCTTGCCCGTCTTTCTGATTTGCAGTGAGTTGGCTCCAAAGCATACTGGAGATGTGATTCTTTTCACTCAGCCGCCAATTGACTCCAAAACAGGTTTTCTCCGCTGGCTCATTCAATGAAGACTCATGAGGGAGCTGTCTAAAATGAAGAAAGGCTCTGGGCAGGGAAAGACAGAAACTGAGAGCGCTATTAATTTCTACGTTACTTTCCAGATGCATAAAGAGCATAACAGAAATGGTACCAATTAATCCAGGTCCTTTCATAAATCTCCATGAGTTAAGGTTCCGTTTTTCATAGTAAGACCTTTCGAAACAGCATGAATGTAAATGATCACTTCAACAACATGGCCGAGAGTCACCTGCATTTCTGAGATTACGTTCAAAACCCTAATCAAGTTCTTGCTAACAATTTTCACTTAGGCAGGCAATCCATGTGATACTGGCAATAGACCAGAGTTTACATCCATAGAATATGAAAAATGTCTGCAGGAAAGAAGTATGAAACGTAGACATTCATCCATTTATTATCTTCAGACCAGCAAGGAAATAAAATGCTATAACAACCGTTTTGAAAGACTGTTTGCAAACAGAGGACCTAGAAATAATGTCCTGTTAATCATTTTCCATTGATTTACTACCAAGCAACTGTGCAGCCCGATACGCAACAGACCATTAGACCCGGTCAACACATTTTCGAAAAAATGAAAGTTTGTCAAAGCATATCACCCAGACTCACTGGTTTCAATAAAGTTGTCTCAGAAGGATTTGGGGGCGGGGAAGAGGGTAGGAAGAGGTGAAAGCTGTCTAGCCTGCTGGTTTCGGCTATGACCAGGGAGACTCACGATACAGTCCCTGCTTTGCCTGATTCAGAGTGATCTGGGATGAAAAACTCTGCTCTGAATCAGCAGAGACTTGACCCTAGGTTTCCCATATCCCAGGCCAGTGAACTGACCATACCAACATCTGCCAGACAGTTCCCACATTGAAAAGCTCAGGTTTCAACCTGAAAATGAACTTTTCAATACAATTATTTTTTCTTTACATGTTCACAAGTGTTTGGTTTTGCTCCATTGTGGAGCAAAACAGTAATATGAAAAGCTGACAGAGGCAGCAACAATGACTTGTTGTCCTCTAGTCACCTCTCCAGCCCACAGACCAATTGAAGTGAAAACACAGACTGTTGAGAGAGGAGGAGATGAAGAGCGACCACGATGAATGAAAACAAAGCTGAACAAAATGGAGACTCATATCAAGAAGGGAGATCAAGCACTTCTTTGCACCCTTTCACCATGTCAGAAACAAGGGGACATTCGGGGAAACTGAAAGAAAACAAATGTAGGGCCCAATTCAGGAATGCACAGCTTTAAGCACGTTTCCGTTTCATTGACTTCAAAGGGGTTTTCATAGAGGCTGAAGTGCCTCACTGAATCAGGGTTAAAACTGGAGAGAGGAAGTGGGGTTTTGTTGTGTTTTTTTAAAACAAACAATGCAAAATTAACCCAAGAAACTCACTGCCACAAGGCATGACTGAAGTGAAGAATTGGAAATAATAATAATAAAAAAGATTAGACATTTAACTGTAGAACAAGACCATAGACAGTTGACATACATTTGAGGAGATAAACAACTTTAGGAGGGTTAAAAATCCTTATGCTAAAGCATATAAGTCATTAACTGCCTGGGGTAAGAGATTTACATTTTGGGAAGAGTATGTCACAATTGTCCACTACAATGCTTTTTATTTTATACAGCAGTCATTTTTTGGGAAAAGTGCAATGAACAATGTAGGACATTTGCCTGCTCTGGTATTCCATTTCCTACCCTGTTTCCCCGAAAGTAAGACATCCCCCAAAAATAAGACCTACTTCCAGTTTTGCCTCTCTCTGTAATATAAGGCATCCCCCGAAAATAAGACCTCCCTTTTTGTTCAACAATAAATGTGTACCGTATTCTTCTTCATGGAAAAATAAGACATCCCCTGAAAATAAGACCTAGTGCATCTTTGGGAGCAAAAATTAATATAAGACACTGTCTTATTTTCAGGGAAACACGGTAGGTTCCTATAATAAGAGGAAAAAGAGGAACCCATATTTCAGAGAAAGAGAAATGTGTACAGATATAAGTCACCTTGCAAGTTACCTATGTGATGCAAGAACATACATACCACTTCTTGAAGTTTGTCTATCCACATACTCCAACCAAACTCTTAAAAACTAGACAAGTTCATCATTATATCTCATCATTTGAGAGTTAAGGAAATCATTATTTCCAGTTGAATAACAACATCTCAGCAAAATTAACCACTTCTTTAATCATCAGACCTGCAGTTGGCTGGTGGATATTATCGGACCTTTGCTTTATATTCTCTGGGCCTGATTCTTCAATGCCCATCCCCCAGATATTTGCACCTGTTCAAAGTTATTGCAAAGCACAACTAGATCAGCAAGTCTTTGCACAAATGCAGTGCAGAAAAGAATCAGGCCCTCAATGGTGACTGCATTTGAAGCATTTGACAGAATTGTCTTGCTTCTCACCACTAAGACTGCACAATATAGAGGTGAGAGGGAATAAAAAGATATTTGATATTAAGAACAGATATTACAATTTCTAACCTTCAGAAACCAGAAAATAATCATCACGCAAGCCATGCAAAAGAAGGCTTCTAAATGTAACGACAAATCATTATCTTGGGCAATATGAACTGGCTCATATGGTGCAAAACTGTGGGGTTCTGCACTTAAGAGGTAAAACGCAACCGGAGGAAATATGGAATGTATAGTTCGTAAGTTAATGGCTCTGTCAGTAGAAATTGCAGAGGCAAACAGCAATGAACCAGTCATGTCGTTGAGAAAGAAGCTTGCATTGATTACTAACCACAAAACTGTGTTTCCTTTCTTTAAGGACTTATTTTTAGTGCTTGATTTAACGATAATCGACCAATAACTCTCTGAGGGGAGAAGGTTTGTGCACATATACACACACACACATACACACACTTACTTCCCACACAAAGCCTGGCTGAGGGTAGATCTTACAACATGGATGTTTATCCTGCCTATGGGAATAGACACTGGGGATGGAGCAGATATTCTGCTGCTATATAGATGATACTATTCCTCCCCCCCTGCTATGATGTCTATCTACATGGTGTCATTAAGTGCTGAAGGCTGGAATGTCATTGCCCCAGTAACGCTGTCCAGACTGCCCAGTGCTTCGGTCCTGAAAGTGCCAATGCTAAGGCAGCCGGCTCATTCAGCAGACCTTGAAGTGACTCAAAGACAGACCACAGCCTTGGTTTGCCAGCGAAGGACCTTGGCCAGGTTTATTGTTAATGAATCATGGTCCTATCGCCCTGGATCGGTCTACCGGTACACGAACACATATATGCTTGTTAGAATGGACTCTCAGTCAGAAGCCAGACTCTCTGCTGCCCCCTCAGCTGGACAAAGGGCTAAGGCAAGGTACCAAAACATTATAAACAAACAACTGGGACAAAGAACCTACCTACCAGCTTACGCGTTTCATGACATTTGTTCATTTCCTCCCCTTGCGTCTGATATCCCTATTCATTATTTTGTCAAACCACCTTATCTTCTGTTTGTTTGGGGTGTATCTGTACTAGATGGAATAGGTTTATGCCAATAACTAGTGCCTAGTACACTAGTAACAACTTTGCCAAGTTCATGTACAGGACAGTGAACTTTTAACCATCTGCTTTAACACTGTTCACAGCCTCTGGTTCAGGCCTCAGATCTTGAACCGGGCCAAGTGCTCCAAGCTCGCTCTCTCTCTCTACAAGATAAAGTCCTCACCATTGTAGTATCTGAGAACCTCACACTCATTATTTATCCTGAGAGGAGCCAGTGAGGCAGAATATCCCCATTTTACAGATGGAAAACTAGCACAGGGTGGATTAACTGACTTGCCAAGGGTCATATTGAGAGTCAGTATAAAAGAGCCAGGAATTTAAACTCAAGTTCAGTTCAGTTCAAACTGAACCCAAAGTAACATATAACAAATAGGGTAAAAGGAGAAATAACCAGTAACTACAATAGAATATAAGATTTGGGTGTACAAAATGGATAAGAGAAGCTAAAGACCTCAGGGAAAAAGCCATGTCTAGAAGGGTAAAGGACAATATGGAGTTATTTATGTCTATTAGGAACAAAATAAATCCTAACAATGATATATGCCCCATTCCTAAATGGAGATGATAAAATTGTAAATGATGCAGAAAAGGCAGAAGTGTTAAATAGCTATTTCTGTTCTGTATTTAGAAAGAAGCAGAAAGATATGCTTGTATCACATGAGGATGATGACATACCTTCCAGTTCATTAATAACAACAGAGAATGTTAAACAATATCCAAGAGAAAATATTTTAAAATTAGCAGGCCAAGATAACTTGCACCAAGAGTCCTAAAAGAACTGGCTGAGGAGATATATGTCCTGCTGCTGTTAATTTTTAATAAATCTTGGAATACCAGTGAAATTCCAGAAGACTGGAAGAGTGTTGTGTTGTGCCAATATTCAAAATAAGTGGGATGAGCTGGGCAATTAGGCCAGTTAGCCTGACATCAATCTTGGACAAAATAATGGAACAGCAGATACAGAATTCACTTAATAAAGTATTAAGGGACAGGAATATAATTGATGCCAGTTAATGGGGTTTTATGGAAAACAGTTCTCATCAAATAAATCTGATTTCATCCTTTGTTGAGATTACATACATGGTTGATAAAGGTAAATGTGTACATGTAACATCCTTAGACTTTAGTAAGTCGTATTTCCAAAGAGTATTGTAATTAAAGAATTAGCACTTTACAATATCAATAAAGCACACACTGAATAGATTATGCACTGGCTAACTGACAGATCTGAAAATGTAGTTGTCAATGGGGAATCATAATCAAATGGGGTGTTTCTAGTGGTGTACCACATGGATCAATTATAGGCCTGATGCCATTCAACATTTTCATCAATAACTGACTACTTGTGTCTCCATTTTCCTCTGAAGCAACACCATTTCCCCACAGCGCCATTCACCACCTACAAGATACAACCTCTGTGGACCCAGTAAACAATACCATTCACTGCTGCTTATATTACATCCCCTTTGTTGAAATGCAGTTCTGCACAGCAGTGCACATAGCATGCTGGTAAATTGGGTACCTATTGGAAGATACAGGCAATGACTATTGTGATCAGGAAGGCCAGGGAGCAGTGGTGGAGTGGTAGAGGTGAAATATAAAAGCCCAAGGTTAATTTAGGTGTAGTTCCCTGTAGACTAGGGAGGGTGGTTTCCTTCCTTTGCCACCTTCCTAGGCCACTAGCGAGGCCCTCGACGCCCCAAGGGCAGGGACAAGAGGTGGCATCTTTGCCTCCGTGCACACAGTCCCTGCTGCTCCCATCTCGCCAGCTTTTTGCAGTTCGGCTCTGGCCTCCTTTGGGCCGGCTGCCCCCTTTTCTCACATCCCTCCAATTTCAGCATTGCCTGCAAATATGACTGAGATTTAGTTCCTACCAAAGCAACCCCAATGAAGAAAGTGATAAGGGAGACACGGGGGGTGGAGGGCAGAGAGGTACGGTGGTTGTTTGTTCCTTATTTTATTTTATTTTTTTCTGGTCAAAAAACGTTTTCTAAATCCCCAAATGGCCCTGGGCTAGAGAAAAGCATGGACTGGAGACTAGCAGCTGCCTCAGGCCTGGGACCAGTGCAGCTCAGCAGAGTAGCTAGAAGTGATCCGGCGGCCCACAGGAGCAAACGTGCCTCAGTAAGGGAAGCCTTAGTATAGATCATTGCATTGCAACCAATGCAAATAGCTGCACATCCAGAGAAAGCTCAGTTCAATGACAGAGATAAATAAGGCAGGTCAAAGGGAAACTGACAATGAGATGAGAAGGCTCCTCTAGCTATTTTCAGGGGACTATGTAAATGAAGTTTGAGAAATGAAAGGGCAGCTGCTTATAATGCATTTGAATTGCACATTATCCTTTTCGAGGCTAGGCCCTGCAAAAGACACTCTGATGGCAGAGGCTGTTGAAAGTGACATCCAAAATTTTGGAGATACTGAAAGAAGCCCACATTAAAACACTTCACTCAAAGCAGAGAAAAGAGTAACTTCTCACAGGCACCATTACACAGCCGGGTTAGATGGTTCGGCATCTACCACAGTAGCTGAAGTATCCCAGAATGATAGACTGTTTTTTTCCTTGGCTGTTTTCGCTCTGTTTACAGTGATTAGTGTATCAATCAAACAGGATTCTATTAGCGCCATGCTTTCCTTGAATGCATTTGCATTAGTGGTCCACATACCGCAGGCCCCATGAGGAGCTGTCACTTGCTTAAAGCTAAACAAACTTTATAATTCATGCCTGTATCACTGGTCATGGGAAGCAGTTTGTTCATTTGTAACCCTATTGTTCTCTGCATTTTGATTACAGCACCCGCAGGACGTGCAAAGTGTGTTCTCCCAGTCAAATCTGTGTTCACCTTCATTGTTCTAAGCACTTTTAAATTATTTTCATTTTATTACCACGTTCACACCCTTTACTTGTTCTTTGATATCTGCAGTAATGCTGTGCTCTACACAGAAGAGAAGATATATTAAAAGTATGAAGGATTAGCTTGCCATGGGAATAGTTTTATAGTTAATTATTGAATTGAACTCACTCTTCCCCTAAGAATTTCATTTACGCTCTGCAGCAGCATCTCCATCTGAAAATACAACACACTTAATGAGTCAAATCTCCAAGTCTTCTGTTCTTTTCAGGTGGGCAGGTTAATTTTCTGTATAATTAGTTAATTGCAAAACTTTTGCGGGCGATATCTAGTGGAAGGAAAATCAATATGGCACTTTTCCCACATCTCTGGAGGAAAGGGAGTAATGACCATGCCATGATTACAGGCTTTGGGAATTCCTTGGTTTGAAGGAATTAGAGAAGGAGGCTTAAGTAGATTTGGACCAACAAAAGGCCATTGTGCATAGTGGATGCTCTCTTCTTTGGCTTATCTTATTTCACTCCTGGAACTTTTTCCATCTTCTTGTTCAATGTTCTGGAAGCAAATCAGGATACCTCTCAAACTCAGCTATACATCCCTGCCTGGTAACTCATTGGAGTCTTTTTATTGCTAGAGATGTTGAACAAAGATTTTCTACCCAAATTTACCTTGTTTTAACTGCCCTCCATATTGGACTAATTTTATGGCATTTCAAAGTGATAGTGAAAAATCTCTCACAAAGTTTAACAATATCTGGATTTTGCAAATGACAGTAAAAACCACTCGCAGTCCAAAAATCAGGCTATTGAGAAAGGTCACATAGCTGCGTGGATTTAACCCAGGGCCACTGAGTTGGGAGGTACAACATTGTAGTCCTCACCCCCTACTGGCAGCCCTGCTGCCCTATAGCAGAGTAGGGCTGGTGAAGAAAGCAAATGTTGATCTGAATCATCCTGGTCAGAGCTGTCTTCAGCAATATCTGATGAGGTTCATAAACCTCTGGTGGCATCTTCCGGACCAGGCTAGTTAGACTCTTGTCCACACTCACAAACCAGCATGTCCATCGAGTGTCTAGTGCACTGCCCAAATCAGGGATGACACAGGAATCTTCAGTTAGCATTATTTATATCTGAAGGCAGTGAACAGCTGAAAGTTTGACACTAGCAGTAGAATAAGGAATACATTCAGGCCTCCTTGAACTTCATATGCCACAATGCCTATAAAAACCTTGACACTGTTGTACTGAGACCACTACTATCACACTGACATCACTGTTTTCTTGTACTCCCCTGTCTGCTTTAATCCATCTGTTAGATCTTATTTTAGAGACACAGATGATATGCTTTTGGGGGAGGGGCCATTTATTTGTTCTGTGTTTGCATAGCACTTATCCAATAGATCTTGATTCATGACTTGGACCCCTAGGAGCTACAACAATAATACATAAATAAAGGGACAGGTTTGCCAATAAAGAAATAGGGACAATATTACTACACAGGAAAATATGGGGTCGGTTCTTCTCATTTGCACCAATGTACACTAAGAGTCACTCCATCACTGGAGTGACTCTTAGTTCAGAGAAGAATGAGACGCCCCACACACAGACTAGTTAAGATTAACACATATCCTTACAAGTGGAAGAAAAAGCAAAAAAGTCAACCAGTATTGTCAATAAAGGACAAATTATCAGAAACCAGTAAGAGGACCAAAAAATACCACTAGAGGTTAAAGCAGAGCAAAAGAGCTGACTAGAGGGATCCTTTAAAAATTGGAAATCAAACCCTACTGAGGAAAATAGAAAGGAACATAAAGTCTGGCAAATCAAGTGTAAAAGTCTAATTAGGCAGGCCAGATGACTGGAGGATAGTTATACCAGTCAGCTGGTACAGAGGTTGATTTGAGCAAGAGGCTATATACCACAGTTAGTAGTTCTGTAATTTCATATTTGAGTTCCTTCAGAACTCTTGAGTGAATACCATCTGGTGCTGATGACTTATTACCATTTTTTTTAAAAAAGGCGCCAGAGGTGATCCTGGAAGTTACAGACTGGTAAACCTAACTTGAGTAGCAGGACAACTATTGTAAAGAAAAGAATTGTCACACAGACAGAAGAAAACAATATGTTGTGGAAGAGTCAACACAGTTTTTGCAAAGGAAAATTATGCTTCACCAAGCTATTTGAATTCTTTGCGAGTGCCAGCAAGCATGTGGACAAGGGTGATCCAGTGGATAGAGTGAACTTGGAGTTTCAGAAAAGTTTTAACAAGGTCCCTCAGCAAAGGCTCTTAAGCAAAGTAGGCTGTCATGGGATAAGAGGGAAAGTCCTCTCATGGATCAGCAACTGGTTAAAAGACTAGAAGCAGAGGGTAGGAATAAATGACCATTTCCACAATGGAGCATGGTAAATAGTCCTCCAATGGTCCGTACTGGGATCTGATCTGTTCAACATATTCATAAATTATCTGGAAAGGGAGTGAACAGTGAGGTGACAATGGAAAAGTTCTCAAGATAGTTAAGTACAAAGCTGACTGCTAAGCGTTACAAAGGGATCTCACAAAGAAAATAATGGCAACTATATACATACCAAATGATGTGTTGTGAGGGATCGCAGCCTCAAACCGGTGTCCATGACACCCAGCAGCTCACCTGTGTAACTGGGGAAGAGCTAGCTAGCTGGCCCCAAAGCTCCTGACTGAGGACCACCCAGCCACCTGATTGGTTAAGGCGTACTATATAAACCAGGAAGTAACCAGAGGAAGTTGTCTGAGCAATTAGAGGAATCCTTTGCTGGCTATTCCTATGGACGCCTCCTGCTTACCTGACTCCTGAATTTCTGCCGGCTCCTGGTACCTGTTCTCCCATCCCAGATACCTGTCTACTTCCAATTCCTTCTGCCCTACTCAAAGCCCCTGCTCCTCCACCTTACACCGGACATTTTCTCTACCTCTGACCCCTGACACTGGTTTTGGATTTGATCTTCTGCTCTGACCACAAGTCCTGACCGCCCTCGCCTCGGTCATTGCATGGGGGTCTACATTAGCTGTTACCACACAAGAAAGATCTTTGTGTCATTGTGGATAATTCTCTAAACACATCGGTTTAATGTGAAGCAGCAGTCAAAAGAAGCTAACCAAATGTTTGGAACCATTAGGAAAAGAACAGATAGTGAGACAAAAAATATAATGCCAGCATAGAAATCTGTGGTATGCTCACACCTTGAATATTGTGTGTGTATCTCAAGATAGATATTGGAATTGGAAAACGTCCAGAGAAGGGCAATAAAAATGATTAGAGTCATGGAACAGCTTCCATATGAGGAGAGATTAAGATGACTGGGACTGTTAAACTTGGAGAAGAGACAACTCAGGGTACAGCTACACTACCTGCCAGATTGGTGGGTAGCGCTCGATGCATCAGGGATCGATTTATTGTGTCTCATCTAGACGTGATGAATTGATCCCCGAATCAACTTCTGTACTCCACCTCGGCAGGAAGAGTAAGCAGAGTCAGTAGGAGAGCGGCCACAGTTGACCCGCTGCCGTGGGGATGGCTAGGTAAGTCCAACTAACTAAGGTACTTTGACTTCAGCTACGCTATTTGCATAGTTGAAGTTGCATATCTTAGGTCGTTCCCCTCCCCCCCTTCCTCACAGTGTAGCACAGCCCTAAGAGGGAACATGAGAGAAGTCTATAAAATCATGAATTGCGAAGAAAAAGTGAATGAGGAAATGCTATTTAACACTGCACATAACACATCGCCCAGGGGTCACCCAATGAAATTAATAGGCAGAAAGTTTAAAAACAAACAAAATAAAGTACTCTTTTATCCAACACCTAGTCAACCTGTGGAACTCTTTGCCAGGGGATGTTGTGAAGGCCAAAAGTATAACTGTGCATGACATCTTTGGATTGCAGGGAGGGGGAAAAAAACCTCACTCCATTCCCTGAGAGCATACACACAGGCAACCAACAAGGTGCGTTATTTTCTACTTGCATCGCTACCAACCAATGGGCAAGGCAGTAGGATTTCACATCTGTTGGACAAGATTCAATACATGTCTATTTCACAGGGGTGTCATGAAATATGACACCAATGACCTTAACCCATCAGCAATGCTAATTCCAAGGAAGAGCAGGATCATCTCAGAAACGCTGCTGATGAGAATAGAACGTTCAAGTGCTGTATAAACAGCAGTTATGCCGGACAGCACCCCTGTGAAAAAGACGTGTTGACTCTTGTTTAAAAGATGTGAAACTGGGACAGAGAGAGATTGTGGCCACAATCCAATTCTACCCAAAGAGAACTGCAAGATTCCCACAGACGTGGGCCCCAGCTACCTTGTTTAGAGTTACACTGGAAGTCTGCAGCCGAGCAGTGAGGAACTAAATATTTTTATTCCTTATCACATTCCTGGAGCATACAATCAACCTTTCCCCGCTGGTGGTCATAGCCACCTGATTGACCTTGAGATGTAAACAACATTGCACACTCACATCAGGCAGCTAGAAGCCGAAAATTTGCCATGTTTCCCTGTAATTGGCAGAGTAGAGAAATTGCTGGTTAATGATTATTCTGGTGGATGAGGGAGGAGTTGTGTGTAATGAAATATACCCACAGCTCTGCTTTCATGCTCTCTTTTCTAATGTATACAGTAAGTAGTAGATTGTTGTGCTTTTGGTATACGTTTTCCAGAGGAGACATATGTATTCTAGAAAGGTCTACGATATATTTTATTAATGAACATGAATACCCAGGATGGCACACAAAATGAACATAACATTTACACATAGTTGTACAGTATTTTGTGTCTATGCAATTTCATATAGAGGAGCAAGCAGCAATTCTAAACGTGTATTGGCTTATTTTAGATGATTTCCTTCCATTTAGTCTTCCTCAGGCTCTTAAAAATAAAGGAGAATGGTAAAAGGACTGAGTAACTCTACTCCCTATCATTATGGCCAATGGATTGTCACATTTTGTCTCTGAGCTTGGAAATCTAAATGGAGGATGTGCGCAGGAAAACTTAGCCAATGATGTAACTGATACGCACTGTACCCTGAATATCTAGCATTGAACTTTAATCTAGGCAGCCTCTCAGTAAGAAACCCTGCAAAGATAATACTATGGCCCATTGTTATGGCAGCAGAGATGCTGGGATGGTCTTGGGCAGTGATTAGTGAATGTGTCTGGCAATGAATGGTGACAAAAGAAAGCTGCCGTTACGACTGTTTCCCCTCCCCATGGATGTTCATTTACTTAGAGTCCATCTAGGCAGCTTCATCCTTTTTAATGAAGATGTTGTTGGCAGGACCCTACTGAACATGATTTTTTACATCTCACTTATATTGTTTCCATGACATTTTAATTTCATAAAAGAAAATAAATTAAACAATGTGTTGCAGCAAATCATTTGTTAACAAGAAAAAATGTGAAGTAAACCTGCTAACTGTACAGCCTCTTAGTGGACTCTACTTTCATTTGAGACCTTTCATCACATAGGCGTGCATGTTTGCTTACATTTGTGTCTTACATACTCAAGGTTTAGGGCCAAATTCAGCCTTTGGATGCATGTCTATGCAATTCCATTGATGTAACAGTACATCCACGGTCAGAATGTGCCTATTTATAAATACAGCCACAATCACCGTTTCAATAAAAAGCAGTACTGTATACAATTATTTTCAGTACGTTTGTGTCACATAATAAATTAAATTAAACTAGAGGACTTCAGGGCCTGGCACAGAACTCTCTTTTGCACTTGAATATTTAATTAAACTGCTTATTTTTCTTAAAATAATCTTTACAGAAGACCCTTTTCAATTAAAAGTATACAGCATGCGGAAGTCAAACTACACATGGCCGTGCATTTTAATACAACTAAATGCCAGGTCATATATCTAGGAGCCAAGGATACTGACTGCACTTGCAGACTAGAGACTATGTTTTGGAAAGCAGTGACCCAGAAAATAACTAACTGAGAGATCAAGTTGAACCAACTGAACATGAGCTGCCAGTGCTCTTCCGTGAAAAGGAAATGTGATGCTTGGATATAGAAGATAGTCCATGAGCCTGATGTAGTGTGGCAGTTCTTATGTTCTTATTTAGGTGCCTAACATGGTTTGAGAACGTTAGCCAGAGTAACGGATAAATGGGAAATTTAACCCAACTTCCATTTAAGTAAAAATGGATTTATTTAGGTGTAAAACATCCTAAATTGAGGGGTGTTTAACATGAACAAACTAGGTTAGAATGGTCTCCACAGCATGATCAAAATGGAGGGTGTAACAGGGACACTTACCTCTTGGGCACCTCCTGCTGCTGCATGTGGTACTACAGGCCTCTTCCCATTCCTCGTGCCCTCAGTAGGTTATTGGCCTAGCTTGGCAAGTCTTCAGTGCCTTGGGCTTCCAACTGGGTCACAAAAGTCCAAATAAGCCCCTTGTTAAAATCCTTAGTTATTTGCTATCATCAGGGTCCTCAGTCCCAGGTCCCTTACCTTCGGCAGGGCTCCAAGATAAGGCCTGCCCCGTCTTGGGTTTTATGCCACTTTACCTGTGGCCAGCAGGGGAACCTGGGTCTCCTGCTACTCCAGGTTCCAATCCAAGGACCTGATAAACAGTAGCTACACGCGGCTCAATTCCAGTTCATTCCCGGGGCCTCCTTCCTGCCTGGCCCCTTTGAGATTTACCCCTTATCTCAGGGCGAAGATTCCTAGGTCCTCTCTCTCCCTTCAAAACCATCTAAGCAAATATAGCCAGACCCAAACTCTGGTGATCCCATGAGCTCATGTTGCAGGGGAGGAGAACCCAGGTCTGCCCCAAGGGCTAAGCCACTGCAGCTCCTTTTATCTGAGCCTGCTGGCCTATGGTTGGCTGCTTCTTTGAGGTCTCTCTAGGCAGGACTGGAGGACCCACCTTTGCCGCTCCTTTCCTGGGGCAGGCTGTAATAGGACTGCAGGGCCTCCTGTAGGGAGTTGCAACGGCCAGGTCCATCACAGCATGACAAGCACGATTACAATCTTAGAATGTCACCTTCCTCCAAACCCCTAGTATTTTCATAGAATATTAGGGTTGGAAGGGACCTCAGGAGGTATCAAGTTCAACCCCCTGCTCAAAGCAGGACCAATCCCTAACTAAATCATCCCAGTCAAGCCTGACCTTAAAAACCTCTAAGAAAGGAGATTCCACCACCTCCCTAGGGAACCCATTCCAGTGCTTCACCACCCTCCTAATGAAAAAGTTTTTCCTAATATCCAACCTAAACCTTCCTCCACTACAGATGCAATAAGTATTCTTCTGACAAGAATTCCTGTACAGACAGATAGTTTTATAAGTTCTGCTTCTCCAAAACAGGACAGTCCTGTTGCTCCCAATAATATTAAATAGGAATCTGCAAGTTTATCTATCTGCTAATGTGTGTGCCCACAGACACACATACAAATATGTGTGCACATAGTTCCCATAGTATATCCATCAAATTGTGGAAGTAGGAAAAGAAAGAGAGGGTTCAAGTAGCCATTTTAAGTTGTCAGAGATAGAGCAACTGTGATGCTAAGTCTTAGTCTGACATCACAAGACCTGTAGAAGCAGGGCTCGTGTCAGACGCGACTGGAAAACAGCAGACTAGTCAGAGTGACCTAGCCTTGAGATAACGATGTTTTGAGAAAAGAAAGTGAGAAAAATATTGGAATAGAGAGCAACTAGCCTAAATAAAATGGAGATTTTTTGACTACTATACGTCACAAAGAGGTACAAATGTTTATGTGATTTTGCTTGTGCTTTGAAGAAACCGAGGCAGAGATGCTCTCTGTCAGCTGTGTTCTTCCCTTGCAATTGCTCAAAATCTCTGACTTGCTGTGTCCAACTTGAGGGTGAGGACTCAGTTTCTCCTCCACAAAATTCATCTGAAAGTAATTTGTGGACTGCCAGAGGCTAATGCAGGATTATTGGGCCAACAGTGGGAGCATTTTTCATTTTACTGTCCTGCTCTACAAACGCTAGCAGATAACCAAACCCATTAGCTTCTGAACTGAAGAAACTAATGATCTGTGCAAAGATTTTAAAATGCCAAACATTAAACAAACTACAGAGTTGAGGGTGTTAATATACTGCAGCATGGATAGGTTTTTGATAGTTTAACCAACTTTGTTGCGTGTAACTTTGTGACTTCGCCTTAGTTATCACTTTATGAATCAGAATCAGCAGCTTAGAAAGATTTGATCTCTCTCTGAATTTTAATCTTCACACTGAGAGCTCTTTAAGTGAACGTTATTGGGAAGGGCTTAGAAGTTTAAAGAGAAGTAATGGAGGATGCAAGGCAGTATCAATTCTACTCCCATATGGACACCTGCGAGACTTCAGGACTTGGTAATGACCCACCAAAAATGCTCAGAAGTTTTAACTCTGGCTATCAAAGCTCCCTCAATTCAGGTTTCTCACAGAATGAAAATGTCATTTAAAAATATTGGTATTACAGTAGCATCTATGAGCACCCAAACTGCGATTAGGGCCACAATGTTGTGAGCACCATTCATACATACCATCAAAGACACTTCCTATCCCAAAGACAATACAATAGCCATCCTGTACAATGTGGGAATATTACTACCCCAGTTAAAACAAATGCTGCACTCTCTCTAATTATTAGTGGTCTGGTCATGCTCAAAAACCTTTCCAATTTTGTGCTGAATGACAATATAACATTACTTCAACATTTGAACAGTTCTTTATCCTTCACACAGGAAACATGCAAATAGTGAGGTAACATTATTAAGTTCTCTAAGGAAACTGAAATACTGTTTACGAGTGACCACTGTGTGTATCATATGAGGTCAATTGTGCTTACAAAATAAATTGGTGGCTCGCTCTCTGAATCTAAATTGGTTATGAAAAGTACAACGATATATGTGTGTATTGATAATGTTATGTTCGTTTCACCCTGTGACGGTGCTGTCCCTGGTGGGATCCAACTGTGAGTGTCAGATCAGGACAGATTGCTTCCAAAGGGGCAACTACAGCCTAAAGCTGGGGTTTTTCCACTCTGATGTGAACCAAACCAGCCAAACAGAAAAGACCTAGGTTTCGCCCCACTGGCTAACCACAAGTCACACAAGCAATTCCCTTAGACACTCCAGGTTCCCAGTATCACCACCAGCAGCCACCTGTCCTAGGCATCAATGGCTATGAAAACCAATACGCCAAATAAAGAAAACGGTTCTCCCCAATTCCAAAGAATCAGGCCCCAGACCCAGGTCAATATACCAATCGGATCTTCCCACAAATTATGCTGATGCCAATCCTTTAGAATCTAAAATCTAAAGGTTTATTGTGCAAGGAAAAAGGAATAGGTGACGGTTAGGAAAGGTTAAAAGAAATCAATTACATACAGTAATGGCAAATATCTTGGTTCAGGCTTGTAGCAAAGGTAGAATAACTGCAGGTTTAAATCAAAGTCTTTAGAAAGCATCCCATTTAGGGATGGGTCAGCACCTTAGTCCAGAGTTCACCTGTATAGCAAAGTCCATTCAGAGCTGGAAGCAAGACAGGATGCAGGCTGAAGGTAGAAGACAAAATGGAGGATGTTCTTGCAGGCTTTATAGACTTCCTCCTGTGGGCGAAGATCCTCCTCCTCCTTATGCAGAGTCCAGTTGCAAACTGGAGGTCCACAGCCACATGGTCCAATCACCAGACTCTCCACGATTCAGTTTTTGCCCAGGCATGTCCCATTCCTGGTGAAGCTCCTCTCCTCGGGTGTGGACAAAGTTCATTGTGCAGTTGATGGCCCTTTAATGGGCCATCAGGCAGGCCATTCACGTCAACACCAGCTTGTCTGAGACTCCACCCAGAAACCAAGCATAAGCTCAAAGTACAGGCACCCCAATCCAATATTCATAACTTCAGTTCCAAAAAGATACACACATATCAATGGCATATTCATAATCCGCCCTCCATAACCTGGTCATAGACACCTGTTATGACCCCCTTCACATAATATTTGGTACCCCAATGATCTATATGGTACCAAATTATTCCAGTAACATGACACACCCACTGCTACAATGATCAGCACTCAGCCCCAAACACACCTCTTAAGATTGTTGGGTCTTACACATGCCTATCACAACATGTGGTGTATCTAAGCCAGCAACAACCATGTGGAAGAAACCAATCATTACTCTCTCAAGTGAACTTGCAGAGGAAAATAATAAAAGACAAAAACTCTGCATCATTGGTGGGTAAACACTCTTCACAAAGTGATCGGTCTATCACTGACCTATCAGTCCTCCTCCTCAAAGGAAACCTACGCAGCACTTCCAAAAGATGAGCCTGGGAGCTTAAATTCATCACTTTGCTAGACACTAAAAATCATGGTCTTAATAAAGACACTGGATTGATGACTTAGTACAACAACCTGTAACTCACTAACCTCCCCCATTTTGATCCAACAGCTTCCACCCCAACATCCACCTCAGTCTGGACCAGTCCACACAGGAAATCCACTTCCTAGACACCACAGTGCAAATTAATGACGGCCACATCGACACCACCCTATACCGAAAACCTACCGACAGCTATGCCTACCTTCATGCCACCAGCTTCCATCCCGGACATACCACACGATCCATTGTCTACAGCCAAGCACTGAGGTACAATCGGATTTGCTCCAACCCCTCAGACAGAGACCAACACCTACGAGATCTTCACCAGGCTTTCTCAAAACTACAATACCCACACAAGGAAATAAGGACACAGATCAACAGAGCCAGACGTGTACCCAGAAGCCTACTGCTGCAAGACAAGCCCAAGAAAAAAACCAACAGAACACCACTGGCCATCACCTACAGTCCTCAGTTAAAACCTTTGCAACGCATCATCAGTGACCTACAACCCATCCTGGACAATAATCCCTCACTTTCAAAAGCCTTGGGAGGAAGGCCAGTCCTGGCACACAGACAACCTGCCAACCTTAAACAAATTCTCAACAGCAACAACACACTGCACCACAATAACTCCAACTCAGGAACCAATCCATGCAACAAACCTCGATGCCAACTCTGCCCACATATCTACACCAGCAACACCATCACAGGACCTAACCAGATCAACCATACCATCACTGGCTCATTCACCTGTACATCAACCAATGTCATATATGCCATTATATGCCACCAGTGTCCCTCTGCTATGTACATCGGCCAAACTGGACAGTCCCTACGAAAAAGGATAAATGCACACAAATCAGATATTAGGAATGGCAATATACAAAAACCTGTAGGGGAACACTTCAACCTGCCTGGACACACTATTACAGATTTAAAGGTCACCATTCTGCAGAAAGGGAACTTCAGATCCAGACTGCAAAGAGAGACTGCAGAGCTTCAATTCATTTGCAAATTCAGCACACACACTTTGGGATTGAACCGGGATCTACAATGGTTGGCTAATTACAGACATTGTTTCTCATCTCTCCATGTCCACACACCCCATTCAAATGCTAGACGAATAATCCACACTCCCTGATCGGAGATAACAAGCTGGCTCAGCTTAATTGGACTAACCTTTTCACCTCCCACCTGGCTCTTACCTACTTTTCTATAACTGCCTGTTTGTGAACACTTCTACTGCCTGCATCCGACGAAGTGGGTATTAGCCCACGAAAGCTCATGCTTCAAAACTTTATAGTTAGTCTTTAAGGTGCCACAGGACTTTGTTAACTCTGCTATTCCAGACTAACACGGCTACCACCCTGATTCTTGACATCATTTTGATCCTGTGACTACAGAGGTGTGAACAGGCCATTATAGCTCGAATGGTCCCTTCAGAATATTTGCTACTTACTTATGCTAAACTATCTGTTCAACCTTGTGTTGAGCTGTGACACAGAGTACCTTTCCCAGCCTATGGCCACACTTGTAGAGTTTTTGCTCTGTCAGTTTCAAAAGTGATAGTGAACTGGTCAAAGAAAAGCGCTGGTTTGTGTTCCCACTTCCTTCCATGGGCATCAGGGTGTTTACATTTGCGGCTCTTCTGTCATCAATGAGAGCAGCTATCCCACAGGGCAGCTCTCTCCATTTTGATGATAAGTCTTTTGGGAAGAGGGTTGGAGTGTGATCGCAGGGGATCCTGGGTCCCTGCACAGCCTCCTCTCCCCAAACCCTGATCAGCTCCAGTGGCTCAGCATTGCTCCAAGCAGGGGATCCTGGGTCCCTGCACAGCCTCCTCTCCCCAAACCCTGATCAGCTCCAGTGGCTCAGCATTGCTCCAAGCAGGGGATCCTGTGGAGCAGCCATTGTCACCTGGCCAGATGATACATGAGCACTTGGCGAGAAAACAGGCAGGGGAGTTTCAAAGTTCCCAGTTGTTCACATGGCTTCCCATTCCTGCTGCTGGCCCAGCAGCCTGTAGGGGCAGAGCTCACACTGGGATTCCTGGGTCTCAGGGAAGCTATCGCTAGCAGTTTGCCAGGCGGAGAGCTGGTGCCTGGCTACTCCCCTGAGCCGTATTTGTCTGGGTTCAAGAACCAGGGTCATGACTGAAGCACGTCTCTCTACAGCAGGAGGGAACAAGGGGACGAGGAGACTGGGGCTCCATGAGCCATCAAAAGCCTATTTTGCACAGAGAAAATGGAATCAACTATAACAGTAAAAAGTGCAATATACGCGGCACCCACACTAGGAGCACTTTGCCAGTTGGTGCACCAGGAACGTGCTCTGAGGTTAGACCTGCCCTCAGTCTGCCTGTTAAACTGCACGCAATCTCAGATGTAACAAGATTCACTGACTCTTGTGAGCATGTGGCTCTATACAACACAGGGTATCTCCTGGGGGACCAGGTCTTTATGGGGTGGTTCTTCTGGAAAGCATCTTTCAGTGCATTGCAAGAGTTTCTGTCCACCCAATGCCGTGGGATCACCCAACAGGTAAAAGTCGGCTTTGTAACCAAATGCAGTACCTGGTCTGCCTGTCACAATTAGCACCCTACCTTCATCTGCCACTGCATTCAGATTCACATTGCAAGTACTGGGCATCAGTTTTTGAAGGCAAAATACATTTTTATTTTAAATACATGTGAATGCAGCATGGGTTGAAAGATGGCTTCATGGAGATAGCATTGTTAGACACAGTAAATAATGAAAGTACCACATACACACTTCAATAAGCCAACATGTCCCTTTATATCACATGGCATCATCTTAGCTACTGGACATGCCTCAGAATTTTTCAAAATAATGTTGAGAAATGTTTAAGTTATGAAAGAAGTCACTGGTGTTATTTGCACACCCATTTACCTTCTAGGATGGCGTCCACGCTCAGAGCTGGTTAAAACATTTTGCCAAAAATATTTTCCTTCACGGGTTGGGTTTCTTTCTTTTGTAAGTTAAATTTTTCATTTCTCCCCAAAAAATGCAAAGCTAAACATTCTTGTGGAGAAAACCTGAACTGTGATTTTTTTGGGAATATTTTATTTTCAAAATTTTGGGGAAATGGCCATTTTCTCTCTCTTTTTTTTTATTTAACTTATTTGTCATTCAAAAAATGGGGAATAGTTAAAACAGAAAATGTGTAGAAAAAGTGGCACTTTCACTTCTAAGTGTTAAAATTAAATTGTTACTTTTTCTCAACCACTGGAAAACAGTTGAAGTGTGAGAAAATTATAAATTAGTTACTATATTCAAAAAATTAATAGACTGTCAGAAAGTGTGGGAAAGGGTAAGTTTTCCCATCCACTTTGTTTTTCAACTTTTCCTGTGGGGAAAATAATTTCTTCTCATTAGGGACACTTTAAATAAACAGAGATTTTTCCTTCAAATTTTGCTGTAGGAAAAATGTTCCCATTTTTCAGTTAGCTCTATTCATAAAATAATGCACAGAATGATATGACAAATTGCATTAATCATGCCCCTTTGATCACCTGCACAGGTGCATCTCTTCCCCATCACTATTGCCGAGAACTACTTACATCTCTCTGAACCTTCAGGCAGCCACTATTAAAAAAAGACCCACCACAAACAAACAATATTCCTTCTATTCTCCAAATGTTGCATTCCCCAGCACCAGTTATATTGATCTGAGGTGCAAGTCAGACAGTCTGTTCTGGACCACATCGTCTCTACACTGTAATTTTTCTAGCACTGGTAGATCACAAGATACTGAACATCAGATTCATTACAATATTGTACAGGGAAGATACCTTTGATGTTTGTCAAATGTATTAGCTGTAATTTCTTCCCTCTCCTTATACAGTTGGTATGGATGGAGACAAGGACAGATTTTAAAGTATACACGTGCTCGACATACAAGTATGAAAACACATTTTTTGCCAAATCTTGATTTGAAAATGTGATATATGCATAGAAACACACCTCCCCTCCCCAAAGGGCTACATGTACACGCAGAGTTCGCAATAGGCAAAACTGCACATGTATTTCACTTGTCCATATTTGAAGAACTAGCCCAGCCTGCAGCATTAAGACATCCTCGCTTTACAGACAGAGGATATGAAGATCAGTGCCCAAACATTGAAAAGCGTTTCTACGGCAGTTCTTTTGGGTAAAATATAAGACACGGACAAAAGAAACTTGTGAGCAATGTAATACCCTGAAACGAGAGCAGTAAAACCTCATGCCAGAAGCCGCCCTCCTACAGCCTCTCTCTACAGAGTGTAACTCAGCCAGGTTGAGGACCAGCCTTTCGGTGTGTGGGTGTAATCTGTGCCCGCAGTCTGGCACCTGGAATTTGAAATGTGGAGGAAATCTGAGAGTTTCACCTCTGCTCAATGTGGCTCACATGCAATTAGATGTGTAACTTCATAAAAAAGTGCACATAAAGGCAAATTTTGCACAAGTTAACGGCACCTGCAAATATAAGGTCTCTCCAAAATGTACAACTTTGTGTGTGTGGCCTTTATTGTCATCTATATCCTCACCTGGCATCATACAACTCACCCTAGATGAGCAGGCACTTGAAGGGGACTATATTCCAGAGGCTGCCAGGAGCCAGGGTAAATTTGGCAGCTCACATTCTCCTCCCAAGCACTGGATTGGCACTGTTACTCTGCCCCTCGCAGTCTGAATGAGATGTTTTAAGTGAAACACTGAATGCACTCCGTGACGGACAGGATTTGACCACAATTCCATTGTGACCTTTTCAATATTCTGTATTTTGCTAGAGTAGCCTCTCTGTCCATTCCACAAAGGTTAGTGGGTTCTGGTGTATAGGCACAAGACAGCTGGAAAAGCTACGCTATCAAACTGCACCTTGATTATAAAGGTCACAATGCAATTGTATAGTGTACTGTTCTACACTACATTAATTTACAGAACATATAGGCTGAGACTTTCCAAGCTGTACAAGAGATTTAGGTGCCAAATTACCATTAGGTGGAGTTGAAAATCTCTCTCATAACGAATGGCACTTTTGAAATACTGTCTCTGATGCATGCAATGCAGGAGAATGGTGTGCCAAGAGAATCAGTCAGCATCTTAAATCAAGTGAGCATGAATAAAGCATTTCAATTTGTATGGATGGGTGAGACACAACTCCCAGGAAGTATTTTAATTACATATACCAATAGGTAAGTCCAATGGAGTCCAGTCTGGGATCAGCTCTACAGGTTGAAAGAGACGACTAAGGGGGGATAAGCAGAGGTCTATATACCGTATTTTTCGCCATATAGGACGCTCCGGCCTATAAGACGCCCCCGAGTTTTTAAATGAAAAAGCCGGACACACAAAAAAAACAAAAAACAAACAAAAAAAAACCCACCACCACATACAAAAAGCGCCTCGCTCTCCCGTCAGCCCGCCGCGCGGGCGGGCGCTCCCAGGGGCCCCGGGGCCCGAGCTGCTCCCGTTCCCCGCCGGCCCCGAATACATGCGGGTGGGCTCGGGGGGGAAGCGCCGCCCCGCCCCGCCCGCCGGGCCACCTGCAGCCGCCCCAGCTCCCCGGTGAGGTCATATATTCGGCGTATAAGACGCCCCCTCTAATTTTGCGAATATTTTTGGGGGTTAAAAAGGCGTCTTATATGCCGAAAAATACGGTAATCATGACTGGTGTGGAGAAAGTAAATAAGGAAGTGTTATTTACTCCTTCTCATAACACAGGAACCAGGGGTTGCTACCTGAAATGAATAGGCAGCAAGTTTAAAACAAACAAAAGGAAATATTTCTTCACACCATGCACAGTCAACCTGTGGAACTGTTTGCCAGAGGATGTTGTGAAGACCACGACTATAACAGGGGTCAAAAAATAACTAGATAAATTCATGGAAGGCAGGGATGTGTTCATAGCCTCTGTTTGCCAGGAGCTGGGAATGGGAAACAGGAGATGGATCACCATTGCCATTTTGTTCATGCCGTCTGAAGCACCTGGCATTGGCCACTGTCGGCAGGCAGGATACTGGGCTAGATGGACCTGTGTGTCTGACCCAGCATGGCCATTCTTATGTTTTTTTAAAAAGTCACTTAAAGCAGCATTTTATATCGTGTACTACATTTCCCCATAATATAAGATACACTTGAGACCATGATTTGAATTCTTCATATGCAGCAGATGAATAAAGAAACACCCAGGGCCAATCTTATGCTGCTGTAAATTGTAGCTGTCGCACAGACATCAACAGTGCTGCAACAATTTATATCAATGTTGAAATTGGCCATCTAAGTTCAAATGATAAAGATGCAATGAATGAAAGGCTTAAAATTGTTGCATTATAAGATCATGAGGCAGTTATAAACATTCCCAAGATGATGAGATAACTGGGATGTAGAATGTCTAATTTGTACGGGTTCTGCTCCACACACTTTGCAACTTATACTCACGTTTTTCATTCCAGCAGACAATAATAAATAAAATAAACCTTTTTTCCCTTAAACATGAAAATGCGGCAAGAGTTGAGTGGCTTATTAAATACATACACATACCTGACATAGTCTTGGTGTCTATGAAATAATATGACAAAGCTGAACACGCTTTTGGTAAAGCAAGTAACTACAGGGGTGTTAATGGGCCACTTCATCTAGAATACATGTGAATTACATAAAAGCTAAACCGTTTGTTCCATCATGTATTTAGCTGTGACATTCTCAGTACCTTTCCTAGGCCTGAACAAGAGCTCTGTGGAGCTCGAAAGCTTCTCTCACATCAACAGAAATTTGTCCTGTCAGGATTCCCTCCCTACTCTGAACTCTAGGTTACAGTTGTAGGGACCCACATGAAAAGACCCCCTAAGCTTAATTTACCAGCTTGGGTTAAAACTTCCCCAAGAAACAAGTTTCTCCTGTGTCTGGTTGATAGGTGGCCACCACCAAGTGTTCCCGCTCGTGACTCCAGGCATGCTGGGAAATGGCATCAGAGAACTCTAGAAGCTATTTTGGGTGTAGGCCCTTGGGTAGGATCTGCTAGAGGCTCAGTCCAGAGTTCCAGAAGCTGGCAAACTCCAAGTGGGGTTTAAATACACGTGTAGGAAGGGGGACATGCGCCCTAAGAGGCGGAACAGGTTAATTCCACACACCCCATCACCAGTGTGGCAGTCCTCTTTGCCATGATGCCATTGATGTCCTGCTCCCTTCTTGGTATCATGCTACCTAGGGACAGGCAGCTAGTCCCTGCAATCCCCAGAACAAGGGCATTACTCACGCAGAATGTTAGGGAGGGCGGGGGGAAGGGCTCAAGGCTGGCAGGTGTGGGAGAAGGGACATATTTTGTCACAATATTACAATAGGTTTTTTTTCCCCAGTTTAGTACTTGAAAATTGGTTTGCAGGCAACTTTGCAACAGGTCCAAGTAGCCATCTGCTTCATCGTCCGTCAATTTGCAACTCATTCAGTGGTGCTAATAAATTGTGTTATTTATATTGTCAATCACTTCTATAGCGCCCGTCTAATGTACACAGATCTTGTCAAACAGAGCAGGTCAAATCCCCTTTCCAAATGAGTTTATAATCAAAGAGACAAAAAGACAAAAGCAAGCAAAGACGCAGCCGGACAACTGGAGTGAGGAGAGGTAGCGGTGAGAGATGGAACAGGAGATGGTTCTAACTCATTACACTGATCTGTCCAATGCAGCTACAACAAAGTCATTTCTTACTAAAATAATTTTCCTTTAACGTGACATTTTTTAATTTTAAACTGCTTTTCCACATTCCCTCGAGCTTCTCCCACAACCCACTGCCCCACTTCCCGCCCCACCAGGATTAGAACTGGAGGAGGCTCAGCTACATTAGAACAAAATTGTAGCAAGGAGGGAAGAAAATGTCGCAAGTGGCCAATCGACTGTCATTGTTTGCGCCTCCGCACGTCAGCACCTTGCTCTCAGGATCTGAACCATGCCAGTGACTCATGCGCCTGCCTGGGAGTTGGGGACTGTTTATGAATTTGCTGTGGGGAAATTCAGGACTCACCCCATACAAAGCTCCATAAACATCAATCCATGACCCGAACCTGTGGCCAAGAAAGACTGCCCCACCATTCTTCATGCAGCACTTGAGGCTACTAAATCCAGGAGTTGTGGGTGTTCTGGCCTTACACTGATCCCATATCGATCTGTACGGATGGAAACCAGTAATTTAACATCTGCCTCATCTCTCCATTGTCATTCAGTTCTTTTCTTGGTTTGGTTACCCAATAAACAATCACAATCCTTTTCCCTGTTCCTCATTGTTTTCTTTTAGAAAACAGTCAATTCTAAATGTATGCAAGACACTGTCTGCATGTTAGCAATCCTGTTCAAACCACATCCTCTTTATTCCATTTCAATCATAAAATCGCGCCTTGTTATAAGACGGCCATCGATTTATGCTGGTCATTAACTAAGAATATTTTAAATCAGAGACTTGTTTTATTAAAAGCATTAAAATTATTGTATTCTATATCATATATATATATATTGATTTTTGAACTTTTGCTACTGCTACTGGGACAGATAAATACTCTCATTAAGTAAGAAAGGGGGCGGGGAAGCAACTTGCCTAGCATGTGCCACAATGATTGCCAACTGCCATTGATTCTTTACCATCTGCCTCTGTGATACAATTTATCTGCAGCCCTGGGACATTCTCACCAAGTTCTGGCAAAGGGGGACAGGATGCAGATCTCAGCATCTTTCTGGTGGGAGTGAGAGAGGAGGGAGCTAAGGAAAGTTGTGTTGGTGGACTACATGGCAGGTCATAGTGGTCATGTGCTGGGGATCGCAGAACCCACTGGAGAAGGAAGGAAACGTTACTCCCCGTCTAGCATGCTGAACACACAGATAAAAGCAGGAGTGGAGGGTTACAGGGAAAGGGAAAGGAGGACAGAAGATGCCAGAGATAGACTGAACCCCTGGGGGAGGAGGAGTGGATTTGCTCTCCAGGGTTTGGGCTGTGGGATGGTATCCGAGGAAACTCCTCTGAAAGTCTGGTTTGAGGAATGCGCCGGCAGCATCACTTCTCCTTTCCTGCCTTTTGGATCAGGCTTGGTATAAAGCTACTACTTTGCCAACAGAGCTCCCCAGCTGAACCTGCCCTGCAGCTCTTGGAACAGAAACTATGCAGGGCCACGTCTAACGATTTATTTTGATAACAGTGGCACCTGGCCACGTCTATCAGGATTAGGGCCCTATTGTGCCCAGTGCTGTGCAAAGGCAGAGGGAAAGTGGCATCTGGCTCAAAGAAACTTGAGCAGAAGGGTTGTTCTGGGATAGCACTAGGCTGGGACTCTGGAGATCTGATTTCAGGCTCTGGCTGTGTCACAGGTATCAGGAGAGTCACTTCAGGTCGGGGCCAAAGCCCACATCTGTACTTCGGGAAAATACTCATCCCGTGCCCCCTTCCCCCGCCGATCCATGCGGTCATTCCAGACTGCAAGCTTTTTGGCGCAAGGACTGTCCCTTACTCTGTGGTACCTGCAGCACCCAGTACAAGGGGGCCCCAGCTTCCATTGTCACTGTAGAAGTAATAAAAGTACACACTACATACAGTGTGGAATGTATTCAGTTGCTGCTAACCAGTGTGAACCCGCCACAACCCAACCCGGTTGGATGAGCAAACTCAAATCTCTCCAGAGGTCACCTCCAATTTGTACGGAGAATCAGCACAGAAATAGCCCCAATTTCACAGATACAATAGAGTCCTATCTTCCCTGTTTACAGGACAGATTATTTTTAATTCTGTAACAATGATGCATAAAAGCGAAGTAGGATTCCCATTACGATTTTCTTCTTGTATATCGCAGCATTTCAGAAAAGCTTTTCTCTGCTCTGCTGTTTTATCAATAACATCTTGCATTCTAAATGAAAAAGATTATGCTGGTTCTTATCATTACAATTTACCCTTCTGCTGCTAAGAAACAAATTGCTGACATATCAGAGGATCCAGGCCTATTCCCTAATGCATTAGAGCCAACAACATTGTTTGGGGCCTTTACAGCTGTGATTTCTGAAATGCATTAATGAAAAAGAATTACAAAAGTCACATTAGATTTCCATGGAAGACAGACACGACATTTACTAAAACATAGTCAACCCAATCATGGATTTCTAATCTCAATACCATTTTATCATCAATTATGCTGAAATAACATTTTCTCAGCCAATTAGAATGGAAGGATGGACTAAACTTCTGACCCCAAACTGTACAATAGTGGTTCATCTTTCATTCAATACCCCACAATCTGACTGGTTGCTTTCTTTGAACAGCAAAACCCTACAGGCCAGCTAGGTTCCTGCCATGGAAGGCATTTACCTAGTTCTGTGTTTACATTGCTGGTTTGCTACAGAGAATCCCAGCCCCTCCTGCTCAGATCGGATTAGAAGAGAGAGAGAGGGGAAAAAAAACCTCAGTGAATCCCTGTCTTTGGAGGTGTATAAGAACAAGACAGACACGCACCTGTCAGGGATCATCTGGACATCCTGAGTCCTGCCTCAGCACAGGGGGCTGGGCTAGGTAACCTCCTGAGGCCCCTTTTTGCCCTGCATTGCTATAATTCTATGTCACCAAAGGGGAGAACAGCTTTGCTGATGTGGAGGGAAGGTGATTTCAGTGAGGAAAGGAGGAGGAGAAAGAGGACAGAGAAGATGAGAGGATGAGGAGAAGGAAGGAAGGAGATACACTTTCCTTAGCTTTTGCTTTTAAAGAAATTACCTGTCAGGAGTGTAACAGCCCGTTCAGTCTTTTGCAGCTGTTTTCCCCTCTTTAATTTACATTGTGAATATTTAATTAACAACTTCAGCAGAGAATCAGAGAGGTAGCCGTGTTAGTCTGGAATAGCAGAGGTAACGAAGAGTCCTGTGGCACCTTAAAGACTAACTAAAGTACTGAAGCATAAGCTTTCGTGGGCTAATACCCACTTCGTCGGATGCATCTGACGAAGTGGGTATTAGCCCACGAAAGTTTATGCTTCAAAACTTTAGTTAGTCTTTAAGGTGCCACAGGACTCTTTGTAACTTCAGCAGAGTCACCCCGTTATAATGTGAGGCTCTCTCTGTGAGGTAATAACCGTTTCCCAAGATGATAAACTCTGTGGGTTTATCCAGCACTGGCCATGGTTATTACCTCCTAACCATGAACCAGTTTTAAGTCACCATTACAGAAATGACATCATAAAACAACTTCAGACCCTGAAGAGTCTCTTTAATAAGCGGAATACTCTGTACAGTCCTGCAAGAAAAGAGAAAGCATTCCAGAGAGGAGTTTACGATAAACATTTAAAAAAAGAAAAACTTTCTATGCACATAGAAAATGGGAGTTCCTTTGTTAAGTCTAACAGTGGCTTTGCCAGCACAGTTAACGTGTGTGTGTGTGTGTGTGTGTGTACGAGTGCATGCACGTGCAAGACAGAGTTTTCACTGGCACACTGCTCAATGACATAGAAGCTATTTCTTTCTCTCCTATAGCTGGAATTCTGGTCTCCCCTTGAAGATAAAAGCAGCTCTTCTCTCACTTAGAGCTGTGTAGGCCATCCCCACATTGACCTTGGTGGTGTATCTGCGTATCACAGATCAATACTGGGCCACGGGTCTCTATAGTGAGTGGACAGGCAGCAATACAAAGAATAGCAAATTCACATTTATTTTCAAACACGGCTGTAGCTGAGGGCACAGATTTTGACAGCTCTTGCTGAGCTTCAAGCAGGGTGGAGACACAGAGAGACGGAGGATGCAGAAATCGAGGTGGGAAGATGAATATGTCAGAAAGTTTGAATATTAATAGAGTCTAAGAGCAGAAGGGATAATTGTGCTCATCATTCTAGACCCTCCCTCTCTGCTCTCCACCGCCCCTGCAAACCCCTTCTTCTGCCTCTTCTGGCCCAGACATTTTGGCTGGGTTCTGGGGTCAAGACTGTGGCCTGAATGATCTGGGATCTTGAGCCATTTAAGATTCTGTCGTGCAAATCAGATGGCCAGCGGTGTTCAGTGCCAGTTTCATTTAGTGAGCCAGGAGAAGCAGTGCATGATGGGATCAGAAGCTCATCCCACTCTATGACCGAATCGTGCACAGTACTGTGCCCTCAGCAAGCTGATGCACAGAACCCAGGCACCCCAGTGGTGAGGAAGGACACCGGCCTCCTTCTGTCCAAACTAAGCTCTTGGCCTGTCTCGCTGGTATCTCCTCAGGGATGTCGAGCCATCACCACAAGCTGAACACAGCTAAACCAGAGCTCTACATTTTTCCCCTCAAGTCCCTCCTACTACCTTCTTTCTTGGTCACTGTGTAGACCACCATCCTGCTCGTCACACATGTCCACCACCTGGTCATCTTTTGGGGCTAGGATGGCTCTCTAGGTCCTCACATCCAGGCTCTCTCTAATTCTTGCAGATTTTCTCTGCACAACATCTCTAAGATATAGACTTTCCGATCATCCACTCAACTAAAACGTCCATCCAGGCTCTCACGTCTGGATTACAGTCTGGCTCTCCGTGTGTAACCTTATCCTGCACAATTTTTTTAGCCTGTCCCTTTGACCATGTCACCGCCTATCGTGCCAGCCAGTACAGTCTCATCTAAAAATAGTCTCTCTCTTAAAGAGCTTACAATCTTTTTATTCTGTTTGTACAGTGCCTAGCACAACAGGTTCCAGGCCTCTGTGATAGGGTAGTGCAACTGAATCAGAACAACTTGTATCGTGGACAATATCTCACTCACACAAAAACATGGTATTGAAATTTCAACACCCATGAATGTTATTCCCGACTGTATTCTTATGATTAACTACAGTCTATGTCCAAGCTATTCCTTTGTCCCACACTCTCCTAGATATCAGTCATGTCAAATATCTGCCAACATCCCCAAGGTCCATTTCTAGCCTTGTGTTATAAGCAGCTCCTGTGCAGAGTCAATAAATTAAACAATGGCCAGTGCTTACAAATGTGACATATGCAAGTGGCTTGGCATTTTGTAGACCATTTATCTGCTCCACATAAACATTTTTTCACCGCCCATTTCCATCTGTTTCCCATAGAATAGGTAATGTTCCACACTGCATATTCTGATCCAAGAGCACAACGCTGGAACTAAACGTCACTCACAATTCAGACTTAATGTGTGTGTGAGAAGATGAAAACAGGAACTCTTCCCATGGGACTCATCTAACCCAGGTATTTCTGATGTTTTCCCACTTTTTAATTCTTTATATAATTTACCATACACAGTATTCTCTGTTGGGCTGCAGTAGATCATATACAGAAATTGCTACTGGAGTAAAATATATTTTTCTCTTTGGAATTTGGATTTCATGGTGCTGCAAGCCAGGCATTAAAAAGGAATGCCAGGAGCAGGATTGTGTCTGTCACCACTAGCACCAGGAATGAAATGTAGTGAACTAGCGCCCGCTGTGCACCAATTGCCAGACAATGCTAAGAATGGATTATACGGGGCCAACTCTTGAAATTCAGTCAAAACTCCATTGACTTACCTTGGAATTTTGATGGAGCAAGAGCTTCAGAGTTTGCCTGGTCAAAAATGTTCCCTCTAAGCAGTTTTTTTCAATAGGAAATTTGCTTTATGATTAAATACTTTTTACAAAAAGAGTCTGCCATCCAGTGCTCCTTCTAAGCTGCATGCATGCATGAGCACACAACTACTGTGTAGCCACCGCACGTCACACGGAGGGAGCACGGCTAGTGCAGCGGCACCAAGTGCTCCCCAACACAATGTGCTACTTCGCTGGTACTGAGCACAGTCACACAATCCGAGCACGCTCAGTAACATCTGCTGAAGCCGCTGCCCTCACTTTGAATCACAATGTGCTCCCTACTGTTAATGGGGATTAAAAGGGGGCACAACAGAGGAGGGAAAGGACAGAAGTTGTACATAGAAGTGGATGCAGTGGGAAAGGGAGGGAACTATAGGCAAAATCAGGGGAAGGGTAGAAACCTGGGTTAAGAAAGGGGCTCCTGCTCACAGAGATACATGCAGGAGACCAGCGATCTGGACACTCCGGGAGAAGTCCAAGGGCTGTTACTTTTCTGCAGGTCTCTCAATCACTCCCTTCCCCCCGTGACAGACTTCCTACAGCTCTCCATTGGGCTCTCCATGCAACAGTGCACCTCCCTCCGACGAGACAAGACCCACCCCACCCCCACCAGAATGGGGCGTCATGATCCATGCGATCAAACTTGATTTTACAAAATACCCTTTTCGAAAGGGGAAGTAGCAGGAAAATCAACAAAAGGTCATCGCTGACCCTGAGCCAAGAGAAGAAACAGAGAAAGAAAATGACAATGGGAATAACAGTGCCTCTCTTGCAGAGCTGCAGCGAAACCATTCAGCTGTAGCGCTAACTCTCTCTTGTGTTCGGCACACCACACACATCCTCTTATCTCATTCACAGGGAGCAAGACTGATACTCTGGAAGTCATCACGGACACGGACTCACTCTCATGAAAACCACCACTGAGTCAGACGCACCCGTCCCTACTCTCAGTTCACCCAGCTTATACCTTTCTGTTACCCCTGCGCTCCCAGGAGGGGCCGAGCGCCCCTGGTCACTCTCTTACAAAGCTGATCTACAAATCAGCAGTGCACCCCGTTAACTGAACCCTGACCCCTCTTCACATGGCCAGGACCTGGAGACTAAACTCTGAAATCCGTTTTGTAATGACATCAGCACTTAAAAGGAGAGCAAACATTCACCCAGGTCAGAGCGTTGAATTCATGTGCCACAAGCAGATAACGTGATCTGGGGCCTGAGTGGCACCTTATGAACCATCTTATCTTCATTCTGCAATAACTGCAAATCATGTGCATTATTTAATACCGCTGCTCATGACACGCAGCAGAAGATACGCCGTCAGAATTTCAAATATGATTTAGTAGCAACTCATACCACCATCCCCATCTTTGAACAGGGCCGGCCCCGTTAGCAACGAGGTTCTCAGTCTTGCCTTCAGTGTCATGATCACAACATACCCTGGGACCCGCACAGATACAGCAACACTGCAAACAGGGTCACAGATGATAGTTCAAGCAAAACAATAGAAGTACCACAGATATGAAGGGGTCAAGGGAATGACAGTGGAAATTACTCAAGGCACAGGGAACAAGAACGCATATATTTTAAATGACAACAACGATTTCATTTAGAAATGGGAAGAATAAGAAAGGAGACTGGTACAAACTGGATTAACCATACATTGCAGGAGCCAATGAGAAATGGAGGCTCTGTGTAAATGGGGCTGTGGGGGAGCTTTTCAATGGATATCACAGAATCGTGAAAATGAAAGACTAGTAGGTCCCCCGTTCCATTCTCTGGACTGTCAGGAAACTAGCCTGCAAAATCAGTTTCTATTATTTAACCTAATTTTAAATGTACCAAGGAATGAGGCTTCCTCATTTCCCTAGAGGGTGAGACTAGCTCACAGCCAAATGGTCAGTACTGTCCAGACATTTGTCCTCAGAATCAGCCTACATTTGCCTCCTTAATTTCATCTCATTTCTTTAACTTATACACACTCTCCTGGCATGCTAAATACCTATTCTCTCTCCTTGGTGTTTACACCCTCAACAGGTTGTAAATTCCTCTGTCCTCCCAGCCCTTAGTCTCCTCTTGGCCAAGCTTTTTGGGAAGGGATGACATCTAGAGGAAGAGGCAGTTTCAGAAAAGGGAAATTAAGATAATCAAGGCTGGACTATCAGAAACAAACAAAACCCAAAGTGAAAGGTAAAGAGAACGCTAACCTGGCAGTTCACTCACTCCTTCCGTTCATGCAAGAGAAGTGGGATCTCAACAAAATTAAAAGGTGGTTAGTATAAATGGTTAAAATGAAGCTAGGTTTTTATGCAACATAGTTACTTGATGCATTTCAGCGCCCCAGTGTGTAACTGATAACTCAATTATAAGGAACTCTGATTGCAGGCCTTAACTGTGGGAACTTGATTCATCATTATTTGAGGGTACAATGGGTTTTGACACACTCATATTCAGTCAAGGAAATAGACTGCAGCAATTCAATGGGAAATGGTATTCAGTGTAAGGCAGGTGAATTTGTGACCATTAGTGACGGCACTATTAATTTACGGCAAAGGCAGATGAAGTCTAGGGTATGCTCTTATGTATTATAAATCAAAATAAAGAAATGATAATAAATATGGAGATGAAAGTTGCATGTCTTGACCACATAAAGGTTTATCCCTGTTCCTTCAGTATTTCAACAAAATTGATGTAAACATAAAATCCCAGAAGCTCAATTCATACTAGACTGAACCTTGACAGGACTTCTGGAATGAATAAAAGCTTCCAAATTATTAACAGAATGGTGAATCTGACTGACAGAGATGCACCAGAAAACCCATTGTTGCTGAAGGTCCTACAAACAGTACAGTATACAGCACAGGTAAAGACCCAGCCAAAGGTGCATGATAACCACCCAGGTTGGGCACTTGGATCCTATCCGTAGTTGTCCTTTGACCTAAAAGAGGATTTATTTTGTGTCTCCCTCATCAGGAAAACATTTATGGCAACAACATATTAAGAGAAAGGCAAAAAGCATGAGGAGTATATACAGTCAGAGTGGAAAAGTGGGGTGACAGTAACAGCAGTCAAGAGTGGGGTTCAAGCAGAAATCCACAGCAGGAAACTCTCTCCTCCAACTTATCTTAGAAAGTGGTTTAAGGAGTAGATGTGTGTCAACCTTCTTCTCAATTTATTACCAGACTATAACAATCGGAAAAAAAACACTCCATAGAAAACAGCTGTGAACGTATCACTGTATAGGAATGGTGATTGCATTTTTTTAAAATTGAAGTTTTGTTAAGACATTTATCAGACAACAAACACAGATCAATCAAAACAGGCAACGTGTTCACTACGTTATTTCATACCCTTGACATGACAATGACTGATGCCGTTTATTGCAGGGTATATACCTCAGTCAAAGAGCAGTTTTCCCAGAAGTCATCAGATTTAATGAGAACCTGCTAATACAGTTGAACTTTCAATTTGGCTGTGATATTTTACCAACTTAGTTCAGCTACCCAGATAATATCCCACGATGTGAACTACTGTAAAACCAATAAATCAATCTAGGTCTTTATTTTCACTTTGTAACTTGGCAGTAGCTAAGCAATAAGTATTTTGATGGTGGCAAGCCCAAGAGGCACTAAAAAGCCCATTTCATTATCAGGGCAAAAATCTGCTGAATTGTATGCAACAAACCTTTAAAAAATGGGACTATTTTACATTAAAAAATCTTTTAAAAGGAAGTAATTGGGGGGGGAGGGGTTAATCTAAGAAATGTCCATTTTACTTCTGTGCTGCACAGGTGGAAATGATTCAGAAATCAATAATGAGAACTGTAAGGTCAGGAAGAAGATCATCTGAAGCTTGGGTCTTAATTTCAGGGCCAATTTGCCTAGCTTCTTTTTAGCAAGTTAGTGGAGGTTTAGCAAATCTGACAGCTAATTAATTATAAAGCAAGTCAGGAGACAGGATAGCAGAAGTGGTACAGGAAAATTCATCTTGTGTGTCACCCTACTTAAGGTGCCTCCATCCTCTTAGCATGGAAAGTCAATCTTTCTTTGTCTTCCACGACCAAAAAGGAAATCAGACATGGCACAAACAATTACCACTATATTCTAGGGGAAATGCACTCTTAAAAACAAAACATGAAAAGAAATTACACTCGGACATCAGATATTTCCTTCTGATTCTCTGGTCAATATTGAATGCAGCTTTTAAACCAAAGAGTAAGATTTCAGATGTGGCACACACTTTCACCAAGGAAGAATTAAATGTAAATGGAAAGTATCCATGTACACAACAATGCAACATAGCTCCACTACTTTCAAACAAGCCTTCAGAATAATGCCAAGATGGCTTAGGCCAATAATAAACCACAGAATTAGTAGCCATATAAGCCTCTCTGGCTGACAAACAGGGCCACATGCAACTGTGCAGGGCTCTTTGTGGCAGCATAGCAATCGACAGCACTATAGATATCAGGTGCTGCAACAGCAGTTCAAAGAAAATATTTTGACTGTCTAGAAAACTGGGCAAGTGTTTGGTTATGAAATTAAAACTAGACCGCCTGTGCGGATGTGACAGGTCAGGACACGTCAGCTTCTCCAGTGTCCCTGCCTACTCCGGGAGTTCGCTACTGTACTTTATTCCTCTCTTAAAGCTGACAGGATTTACTCAGTGAGAACTTGCCTGTTTATAAATCACCCCCAAGGACAATGTGTGGATTAGCTGTAAATATCAATAAGCAAATTTCCCAGGATTCCAAGGACGATAACCTTGAACAACCCTATCAAGACTCCTCTGCACTGACTGCCTGCTGTCTAGCAAGAGCACAACAACATTCTGCTCTAGTGGAGTTCAGGAAAATCTCTCAACCCCTCTGAGTTTTACACCCAAGGCTACCAAGGCTCAGTCTCTTCTGCAGTTTCTCTTTCTCCTCTACCTAACCCTCCAAATTGAGGTTTGTCTCACGCCATGCAACAGCCTGCACAACAACCTATAGGCCTCCCGTGCAACCAAGAGTACTGCAAAGAACTCCAGAATGGGGGAATTACAACCAAAGGGCAGGGCTACTTCTACAAATACTATCGCAGAAGGAGGAGAGAAGTTATTTTACTGCTGTGTTTGGCACTGGTGTGACTGCTGCTGGAATACTACATCCGGCTCTGCTATCCACAATTCAAGGATGCTGATAAATTGGAGGAGGTTCAGAGAGGAGTCATGAGAATGATTAAAGCGTTAGAAAACATGCCCAAAGAGCTCGATTTATTTAGCTTAATAAAGAGAAGGTAAAGGGGTGATTTGATCATAATCTATAAGTATCTACTTGAGGAACAAATATTTAATAATGGGTTTGCCAAAGAAGCAGACAAAATGTAACATGATCCAATGGCTGGAAGTTGAAGCTAGAGAAATTCAGAGCGGAAGGAAGGTATAAATTGTTAACACAGAGGAATTAACCATTGGAGCAATTCACCAGGGATTGTGCTGGATACTCAGAAGGATCAGAGCTGGACACCGTGTAGACTCAAGCACAGGGGTTTATTACACACAGTGCTGACAGAGTGACACGCTGCAGAAGAAATAATTACAACAGATGATAGAGGGTGCCGATGGGGAGGGAGTTTGCAAGTCCCTGGTTAGGTTCTAGCAGCAAGACAAGATAAGCACAATAAGCCAATGGTCTAAACGATTACATAATGACTCTGCCCAAGGTTCAAATTAACATATTGCTAACACACAGGTAATTACCCTTAAACTACTTCTATTAAAGTATAAAGAGTAAATCCTAATGTTGGGGTCCAGGGGAATGAGGCAGCAGCTCTCCAGGTTGACCAATAGGCACATTCCTGGACATTTAAAGTGAGAAGTCAGTAATTAGTATTTAACAATGACAATTGTTTATAGTTTTACCCATGCAAGTTTGAGAACTGGGACTGGCATACATCTATGAGGGGAAGGTGTCATCATGTTAGACCTCTCCCTGAAGTCTGTTCTGGCATCTGCACCAGGGAGTTACCTTGAAGACCCTTCTCAGCACTTCGTGTGTCTACAACTTGTGATAAGAAACCCGGTTACAGCTCCCCATCTGGAGTCACGCTAACTTCGCTCACTGACTTGAAACACAAGGTTGTCTGCTTACCCATGTATTGTTCTTTGTTAGCTGGCCCTCATTCCCCAGGCCAAGCTGTAGACTCTGGGCCTATATAAGAAGTTCTTAACAGAAACTGTAGTTGAGATCTAACATCCACGGCAAATGGATTTTCGCCCTTCATTCTCCATTACTGGTGATTTTTAAATCAAGACTGGGTGTTCTTCTAAAAGCTCAGTTCTAGGAATGATTTGGAAGAAGTTCTGTGGCCTGTGTTATACAGGAAGTTAGACTAGATAGTCACAGTACTCCCAATCTCTGACTCCTGCTGTTAACTGGGAGAGAGGAGAATGTGTCCTCTGCTGTATAAAGTTAGGACAAGAAATGTTGCATTACCTTCTCTAAGGCTCCTATGTGACATTTTTAGAGAGTTTCTGCCTGACATACACAAAACATGTCACTGTCCTACCCTATTCTTACAACGGGACTTTTCTCTTACACCATATCTTGAATGAAATGAGTCTCTAACCTCAATCGCTAGATGACAGAAACCTGTCTGTATGTAAATAATGACTGTCATTTAGGTGTTCAAATCGTTAGCAGCACCCCTCTGTTCATTATCTATTTCACATCCCCACCCTGATAAACTCACATGGCATTGGTAGCCTGTGCAAACCGGCACGTAATTCCATCATGAAAGTTTACAACATTCCAAATTCACCATGTGCGAGTGGTCAGCTCCCATTGACCCATTAGCATAGACTAATATTTCTGTTTCCTGCTGGTGTTTCTGTACCTTCACTGGCAGGTAACCAGAAAGGAAAGATTGCCCACGAGCACAATAACTGCTAGAGAAACCGATCGCCTGAGAAATGACACAAAAGCCAGTTGGTCAGCACTGGGATGACTCTGCTACCAAATAAATAGCCCCGGGATTCCTGATATACTGGAAGCCAAAGCAATCACCATTTGCCATAGACACGCACCAGTCTAAGGAAGTCTCTTTCCCAAACAGCTACAGTTCTAATAAACAATATTTTACAAGCAGCAGTGAGGTTACTGAGAAGTACACCAGCAATAGTTTCTAAGGACTCTGATAACAACTCGGGGATATGACATAGCATTATTTGATCCGCCTGACGATGCATTGGAAATCTAAAGTTGATCTTAATTCATCACTGATACAAGTACTGTATTTGTTGCCTTCTGCAGATTGTGCTATAGAAATATGAAGTTTAGTTTCTATGACAACGGCCATCATAAATGCCCAAACTCTTCCTTCTTACTTTCTTTTTGGTTTGAGGATAAATCATGCATTTCAGTCCCTTGAATTAACCATTTCCTTCACTCAGGTGATGAATCGCCCATGCAGTTGACTTATGCCCACGAATGCACTAGGCTGATCCAGCCCCTGAGATGCAACTCAGCTATACTTAGCACAGCTCAGGAAATGCTGAGGAGGGGGGAAAAGGGGGGGTACAACTAAAATGGCTGTAGGATAATTTCTGCCCCCCTTTGCCCCCTCACATACACAGCCATATAATTATAGTCTTGGGCCACACAGCCACTGGGCCAGTCACCCATGTAAAACAGAGTAGCCTTGGGGTGGCTCTAAAATGTGCCAGCTGCCTACAGGGTAACCTGGAAACAGGAATGCCCGAGACACGATCCCTTTTCTCAAAAAGCATTTCTCCCCTGCAATGTGATGTGCAGTTCTACACCACCTGAGGTTACCCTCGGCAGAGGGACTCAGCCAGTGATGCCCGGGGTAGGGCCTTAGCAAGAGGAAAGTGCTTGGCGATGCTAAGGCAGCTCAGAAAAACTTCAGCAGACCGGAGAGTCCATCCCTCAGTTCTGTTTCCAAGCAGGGTGGGTTGAGGTTCTCAGGGACACCCGTGCAATGGACACACCATGTGTTCCACCCTGACGACTCCTCCAACCCCCTGGACAGCTGCCGCCTCACGCCGTCGGAGGGGGAGTGGACGTCTACAGAACAGAGCACTGCCCGAGAGCCCAGAATGCTAGCCGCATTCATTCCCCAATCCTGGGCCTCGGCTCCCCCGGGACAGCACCGCACCGCAGACTCCTTGGGCCCAGAGATGAAAGTGGGGCGAGTTAACGCAACCTCAGCCTCTGCTCACTGAAGTCGATGTGCCCACGGGATTGAAGGGGTGGAGGACCCTGGACACACAAGCCCCCTCACCCCATCCCACAGGGCTCAAACCCACTGAGGACTAATGGGGAAGGGGAAGATTGCTATGACATGCCATAGAGGGGGCACCACCCTGTCCTGTGAGCCGTGGTCCATGCCCGTGAGGGGCTGAGAGACCCTGAGGGAAGGAGGGAGCGTGCAGCACAGAGAGAGCTGCCCGGGACTAGCACTGCGACACTGTCAGCTCAGCACTTCTTCCTTCCACCCTCCCTAAAAAGAAGTCCTGAGCCACTAGCCGGGTTCTTTCACCCCCTGGCGTGTGCCCTCCCCTCCTCTCCCCTGTAACATGCTCCAAGAGGCTCACCGGTGTTGGAATAGCAAAGCCCACTGTCATCGCAATTACACAACGGAGCTAGGTATTGCACTTTGGCCACAGGACTGATGGGAGTACAGGGCTTGTACGTTACACAGCCGAGGGACCTTCACTGCTGTCTTAGGCTGTAAATTGCAGACATTTTAGGATTCTGCTTTCATGCCCCCGCTTTTTATTTGACCCGTTCTGCCGCACTGCGGCTCTCCTGCCCTTTACATTTGCTTAGGAAATGTCGAGTGAAAGGCCCGTCTCTTCCAACCGCTTCCATGAGCAGAGTCGTCGGGCTTGAGTCTCAGTTACACCAGGGAGCCTTGATGTCTGTCTGGCCTTGTAAAAAGGGCCTTCAAGTGGGAACAAGGCCCTTCTACATTAGAAAGGGGCTTCAGTATGGACCAGAGTGAGGCCCATAAGCTCCATAAACACACACATGGTGGGCTTTCCATCATATTCAGGAGCCACCTAAGGTACTGGAGGTTCTGCGGAGAGGGTAATTATTACAGTGGCTGTGCTGTAATACACCGAACACTACGGTACTAGCAGCATACCACGTGTACCAGTGCTGAGGCGCTTCAGATGCTAGGCTGTGTTGGCACTAGCCCAGGGGGTTACTTTAAAAAATAAAATAAAAGTCATGTGACAACGTACCAAGGATGGTGTTAACCCGCACATCCACAGCGGGCAGAGTTAAGGTTGGGCCTGCAGGATTAACTTCGACATTTCTTGACATCTGTCTCCGGGAATATGCAACTTGACTATTCGCTTGAACAGCTGTTTTGCCAAAACAGAATGTACCTCTGAATGTGAGATATCGTAGGGTAGCATTATCCAATAGTGGAAATAAAATACGAAATAGAGTCCAATCCCTCATGCGACTCCCCCAAGCTAAATAAAGCCTCCCTCGCACGATGCTAGGAGGAGGTGTAACAATACCCATTTCATTAGCTCCCCTATTGGAATAAAATAGCCCTGGTCTGACACCCTTTTGTGGCGCCTGGAACTCCACAGTCCAACTGCTCTAGGCCACGAAACCAGTGCCCTAGACCTCCCGAGCCCCATCCCAATCACTTGCACATGGTCATGCCAGAGCTCCACGGATGCTGTGGGTGCTCTGGATTTCTAGTTAACCCTTTCAGGGACAACATGGAAGGAAAGCAAGGAGCAGGGGCTTAGCAAAGGAATTTCTTAACCACAGTCACATTGCTCTTCAAGTGTACTCAAGAGTTACAGGAATGTTAAAAATATCACAAGTCCCAAGATGCCCCCTCCCCACATCTGATTTCAATCCCCTGCCAGCCGGAGGTTTGTCAACGTATTAGTAGCATTAATTAGTGCCTTGGAGCTCCAGCCATGGACCACTGTGCTAGGTGCTATACAAACAGAACAAAAAGGTAGCCCCTGTCCCAAACAGCTTACAATCTAAGTACAACAACAGATGGACACAGGAAGCCAGACAGGAGAACAAGGAAACAAAGAGACAATATTAGGCAGTATGCTAGACTGTGGTCTCAGACACCAGCAGCCTCACCATCAGTTTTGAGGTTTGGCAGAGTCCCTCTTCTCTCCTGCCCATCCTGCTTCCCTGTGGTGATGGTCAGCCTGCCTGTTCAAAATGGCAGACAGAGACGACACCTTTCCTTTCACAACACCCCTGAAAAGTTATTTTTTCTACCCTCTATTCATTCTCACCAGCACATAAATTATTGGTGGTTCCAAAAGCTTTACCTGTCACCTTCTTACCTCTGTGTTTATGCTGCCTACAATATTTCGCCTTGAGGGAAAATCTATTCTTAGAATCTTTTAGGCTAGTTAAATTCGTCTTTCTTGCATGGTTTGATGGCCCTTTTCTGTCCATTCACAAGTTTTTCTTTTATTTTGTAGCATGGAGGCTGAAAAGACAGGCTAGTGATGTTCACAGAGAATGACGATGAAAACCAACCCTTTTCTCAGGTCTCAGGGGTTTCCACGGGCATTTGATTTGAACCCCAAGGTCCATGTGTGCGCCAATGTTGCATCCCTATTTCACTAGGAGGATGGACACTGGATGTCCAGAGTTCCATTTTCACCAAGACTTCCTTCCTCTTTGACAATCCTGGGTTCAAGGCCTTCTCAGATGAGACTTGATCCACACCCAGTAAAGTCAATAACAGTGTCTTTGCATCTCATCAGTCCCCCAGCCCCCAGCCTAGGAATGAGGTCAGACTTCACCAGCGGTGATCTCTCCTCCCATTCTATTTTCTTTTCATCTCAGGAAAAAATATCCTCAGTAATGATCTTGTTGCACATTGCTGGTTCTTCACCTTCCCAGCACTATTAGCATGTCATTATCACATCTTTGCTTCCTGACTTTAATACAGATTTGGGGAGTAGGTGCCAAGTCTTTAACACTAAGTGCCAGATTTGCAATGTGTCTGCAGAGTCTAACTCCCTCCTATTGAAACAACCCGTCTGCTTGCATAGCTGTGCTCACACACAAGAGGAGAGAAGCATGCAGTGGGGGAGATAACATATCCTTAATCCTCCGCCATGTCACTCTGATTTCACACCTCCCACTGCTAGGCATGGCTTTGTCCTCAACATCCAGACTGTATGGGAAATGGCGCCTCTTGTGCCTTTTGAACTGATATGTTGCTCAGCCCTTCCTTTCATACACCCCCACAGGCTTCCATGACATGAAGACCTGTAACTCATTCTGTTTCTCTACAGCTCTCCTTCCCGGGGGGAAATCTGCTTCACATAATCTTCCCCCAAACACCAGTTTACCCTCTTTAGCTACTGATCACTAATTATTGGTAAGAGGCCCTCAGAAAGCCATAAATAAATGGATCCCTCTCTGCCATGCATAATGTTCCCAGGTCTCCTCTTTGGAGTTTCCATTCACTCCAGTCCCAGAACTTCCACTCACTTATTGATAAACTCCATCCCAAACAGGCTAGGTCATCTTCATCTCTGTAGTCATCCTCCTTGGTGATCAGAGGGACACACAAGGTTCCCCTGCATCTGGCACAGAGATGACATGATGTTCACAGTGATGGCCCCAGGACCTCTCGCCAGTGCAGAGACTGTTTCTGCCCCTCGGGAAGGGAGGTGGGTACACGACCCCATTCCACTCCTTACTGACCTGCAGAACAGGACTGGCCCACGCAAGGGAGGAACATGCACCATCCAAACAGACTTTGCTCTTTTTTCCTTCTCCCTGGGCACTTAGCACATTTGAGTCACACAAAAGACAAGAAATAAGACTAGCCATGATAAATCTTGCAGATTTCTGCCCATTCTCAGGTCTTGCAGTCTCCAGCGCTCAAAGGGACAGCGTGAGCTTGAGTTTTTTTGAAATTGATTAATGTAAAAAACAAACAAAAAGTATTTTAGGGAGAGCCCGTTAAATAGTAGACGCGGGATATTTTCAAGTGTCTTTTCTCTGCCCCACTACTGAACCTTGGGCAGGGCTCATCCTCCCTCTCTGTGAGCCTGTCTTCCTTCTGCCTTCTTAGTTTCATTTTTGCTGCTGCTGCAGCTGACATGACACTCTTATGGCCCTGGGAAGAAAGCAAGGATGAGGTTCAGGCATGACATAGGAAGTGCAACTCCCCATCAATAAAACACTGAGCCGGACTATACAGAAAGTGCTGTCAAATGCACCAAGGAAACAAACTGAAAGATGAAGTGTGGAAGCCATCAGAGAAACACACTTTGTTAACTGTGAGCTGATGGAGGGGAGGCCATTGTAAAAATCTAGACAATAAGGGTTTGGGTATGAACATGTGCCAAAAGAAACTTCCTTGCCTGATACACGATGTGACACATGAATGACACATTTTATCCGTATGGAAGATAAAACAGATATCAATATTTCCGTTTCACATAAATAAAAGTGCCAGGTCAGTGGAGGAAGAACTATAGTTGTGCATTTGTAGTTTTCAGTGGAAAGTTTTGTGGGCAGCTAGGCCAATTTAGATAAATTAAATGTTCAGCTGATTCTAGCCCCAGTAATTGTTTTCGCCATTAACATGCTTCTATGGATTAGGAGGAGGACGGCTCTGAGAAATTTCAGAAGACAAAACTCCAGAAAGGCAAATTCATACATGGATCTGCAAAGGAATTGCTGTTCCTGTTAGACACGTATATGAAACACAATATTTTAAAGGAAATCAGAGGCTTCAGGAAGTCCCTGACCTTGTTTCACCTGCTACGTAGTCTGTGCAAACACAGTCTACAGCCACTCAGGAAACACCTTCTTTCAGTCCACATAAGAATGCTGAATCCAACACGTCTAGGATTATCTATAACGATTTGCTTTCAGTAATTATGAAGGAGTTCCAGGATCTAGCAATGTGACTTGGTGGACTCACATTGTCGCCACGAGTGGGATCTATTCTAACCTCTGTAAATTGCCTTTCTGTTGCTGTCAAATCTCCCAGGAATAAACCAGCTTTTGGAATGATCGGGAATTGAGGTGGAGGAGAATGGGAGGGGAAATCACATGTATGTACAGATAATGAGAATCGAGTGACGTTCCAGGAGATTAATCTGTCAATTTCTATAACAAGGAGTCCGGAGTGAGATGGCACAGTGGGGACAAGTGACACAGACTGCAATTCAAGGGGACAGTTGTCATTTTAAAGCTCACCTCGCAGTGATGGCGTTCATAGATTGTGAATATGACACCTTCAGTGTATGTCTGGGTCACAGGCGGAGGTGAAAGTAGGCCGGTACGCCCCGGTATGGTGTACTGGCAAGAGCCGATGCACCGTACCGGGGCGGATTGGGTTCCCCTGGCGCAATTTAAAGGGCCTGGGGCTTCTAGCAGAGGCTGGAGTCCCAGACTTCTTAAATTGCTGCCAGAGCCCCCGCTGCGGGAACCCGGGGGAGGCTGCGTTGCTGCTCCCGCGGCAGTTTAAAGGGCCTGGGGCAGTAGCAGGGCACCGGGCTCTTTAAATAGCTGTCGGAGCCCCGCCGCCGCTTCCCTGGGGGTCCGGCAATAGGGCTCCTGTCCCTGCGGAGTCCCGCTGCCGGAGCCCTGGGGAGGCTGCAGCAGGGCTCCGGTAGCTATTTAAAGAGCCCAGTGCTGGGCTGCCGCTATCGCCTGAGCCCTTTAAACAGCCGCCGGAGTCCTGCCGCCGTCTCCCCCTGGCTCCCACAGTGGGGACTCCGGGCGCATTTTAAAGGGCCTGGGGCGGTAGGAGTGGCTACCAGAGCCCCGTCGCAGCCTCCCCAGGGCTCCGGCAGTGGGACTCCGGGGGGACGGGAGCCCTGTTGCCGGAACCCCAGGGAAGCGGCGACGGGGCTCCGACAGCTATTTAAAGAGCCCGGGGCGGCCTGCCGCAGGAGCCCCCAGCAGGGGGTGGGCTGGAGCTGGGCTGAGGAGGGGAGTGGGGGAGACCCCTTACTGGCACAGGGGCTGGACTGGGGCTGGCTCTGACCCTAGCCCCGCCCCTTCCACCTGAGGCCCCACCCCTTCCAGGGGGGCAGAGCTGGCCCCAGCCCAGCCCCCATACCAGTAAGAGGCTGCAGTTACTTTCACCCCTGGTCACAGGGCACCATTAAGATTAGTTTCCAAACACCATAAGAGCAGCATAAATCATAAGACCATAAGAGCTCTTGGTTCTCTTAGCTCACTCGTTTCTAATCATTCAAACAGCTTTGGCCCGCCCCCCTCCTCTGGGCTGGGAGAACGGTTCACAGGAACCCTGTAAAACCTGCTTTCAAGTCCCAGACTGAGCCTTTGGGTTTCACGTGTTAACAATTATTATTTCCAAATTCTCCTCCACATCCTGGCCTTAGTCTCCATTAGAAACAAATATTAAATAAAGGATTAAAATGGTTGACGTTCAAAAAGGCCAGAAGAAGAGGAAACAGCTCAATTAGGAGAAAACTCTTCTCACGGATTCCCTCATGGATTTTCACACAGGTAAGTTTTCATAAGTTCAGCTTTCTTATTTGTATTTCAGGACTAGAGAGAGCCCACCAGAGACGGGGGCTCCACACCCTAGGCACACATGTGCAGGGACAGGCGTCTCCTCCCTGAAGAGCTCACAGCAGAAATAGACAAGAGTGGCAGAGAATGGATCGGTATTCCGTTTACAGGACCAGAGCCCCGAGTCTCACAGGGCAAATCTACACAGCAGCTGGGAGGTGCAATTCCCAGCTCAGGTCCACCTACAGGCGCTGACTCCACTCCAGCTAGTGCACTAAATACAGAGGGGGAGCAGCAATGGCACAAGCTTGACCGGCCACCTGACCATGCACCCAGGGAGGATTGTGCGCAACGGTTCGCCTCAGCTGTCACCCGAGCCAACACACTCACACTGCTCTTTCTAGCGTGCTAGTTCCTATGGGCCTCCATTTCCTGATTAAAATAGTCTAATTAACACATTTGTCTGAGCCAGGGAACCTCACAGAGAGAAGCTGTTTCCAGACGAGGCAGAAGAAGCTGCCATCCTCTTCTCTGTGCGCTGATGAGAAGAAATTGGTTTCACACTTTGTGCAGTGTTCAAGCCAACTTGTCACGTGGGGAGACAGAGCAAACTCGGTGGCCATCTGATATTTGGGCCCCAGCCCCCTTCCTCTATTTTAAACTTTAAATAGGTTTACAAACCTCTCTGGAGGTGCTGAGAGAGATGCTCTATGCTGTTGGCGTGTCCATTGACGGCATGTTTGTGAGCCTGGGCAACAAACACGTGACCTTACCAAAATGATTGTTTTGCACAGAGCAAAATAAAGCTTTCCTCACATTTCGAAGGGCTGGACTTAGACAGGAGAGTGGAATGGCCTGTGTGATGTCGACGCACCCCACAGCTTTGATGCGGCTACTCTTTAGAAATAGCTTTTCTTAAATATGGGAATCAAAATTTGCCAATGTGGACTTAAAGGTACATATAGTTATCAAGTGCCCCAAATGATACTAGGCTTTCAAACTATTATTTATGGCTACGCACCTGCCCTCTGCCCTCATGTGTGTGTGTACATATGGCATGAGATATATTTAAAATGAGATCTTTACTTGTCAACTTCAGCTGTCTGAAGAGTGAACCTTTTTGTGGCATTTTAACTGCAGGAGCTGAAAAATATTTTTAAAATGTGTTGGAGAAGCAGGAGTATTTTTACTCAGAGAGGGACCACGTGAATGAACATTCGATTTGTGGCTTGTGTGTGAAGCAGTTGAAGTCCATGAGCTGTTTTAGAAGACTGAAGTTATCTCTTCTGCCAGGAGCCTGCAATTTGGAATGAAGCCACATGCCCTGAAATAACTTGGACTAGCGCAAACCAGCCCATCTGCTTTGCAACGCCGTGAGCAAATTACCCCTGCGCTCTGCTCTCCCTGTGGGCATCTCATGGAATACATAGCACACTGCTCAAGGTTTCTGGCCTGAATAGGCCAACACACAGCTGTGTTTCTGGTCACACCTTGGAACTTTGGGAAGAAATTAGGTTGTGCTTAGGTCAGAAGGGATGAAATTGCCCAGAACAAGGTTGCATAAAAAGATAAGACTGGCTGTACTGGGTCAGCCCAATGGTCCATCTAGCCCAGCATCCTGTCTTGTAGCAGTGGCCAGTGCCAGGTGCTTCAGAGGGAATGAACAGAAGAGGCAATCCTCATGTGATCCATCCCCTGATGACCCCTCCCAGCTTCTGGCAAACAGAAGCTAGAGACACTCAGAGCATGGTGTTGCAGTGATTACTTGATCCATTTTTGCTCAGTTTCACCTCACCATTTCAATGCACAAAATGTAAAACTTAACAATCAAGGAATTTGAATAAACACCATGACAGAATAGCAAGGATTATGAAAAGGAGTCACAAAAGAAAGACTTGGACTTTGGCAACCTACAAATACTTCCCTTTTTTTGCTAAACAAACATCTGGAAAATAATTAGCTGCTTTCAGGGACAATGCAAGACCAAAGAAATGCACCAAAGATATTCCGATATAATCAGAGTTATTAGAAACCTTTTCAGGATGATATACATTTTTACAACTGGAAAAGACACTAAACTCAAAGTGCAAGACAGAGTGAAGTGTGAAAATCTTTATGTTACGCACTGCTAGTGACTAGACAGAGAAAACCTTAAGATGGAGATGGTTGAGACCGAGAAGAGAACTCTCTGGAAAACCAAATTTGCTGACTTCAATTTCCAAGAAGGAAATATTGAGCATGTCAGGATTAAAGAAAACAATCAATCAACTCCTAAAATGGATCTGCGATCTTGGAACACATGGCCTGCTCTTTACTTCTGTGAAAACAATAAGCATAGTTTTGGCAATGACCTTTATTTTAACACAGGAACAACTGTTTTCAGCAATGAGCTTCCTCAGATCTGACCTCAGGAATCAACTGACCATTTATGTGACTGTAACAGATAGGTGTGGGGCTAAAAACTGCCACATATTTAAGAGTTTATCTCTGAAATTCACCATCAAAAGTCCCATTGTTTATCTGACAGCCATTTCTTGACTTCCGGTAAACCCTGTGACGGACAGTACTCCTGTCATTTCTTGTCTTTTGCCATCACTGACCTTTGATGATGTCAAAGAAGAAAATATATAATAAAGAATAAGCTTCCGTGCATCTTCCAAACCAAACCTGACGCTACCAAATTTTGGATAATTCTCTCCCATCCAATTCTGTCCCCTTCTTCACCGCATGGTACCATGGCCCTGAGTCTTTCAACTAGGATCATAGACAGTTATTGGCACCAATTCCGTGGGTGCTCCAGGGCTGAAAATGGTGGTTGTGGAGCACCCATCGGCAGCCCCACATCAGCTCCCGCCCATCCCCCTGGCACTTCCCTCCAGCCGGCAGCTCCGCGGATCAGAGCCTCTCGCCTCTCACGAACAGCTGTTTCACAGCATGCAGGGAGGCTGGGAAGGAAGAGGGAGGAGCGGGGATGCAGCATGCTCAGGGGAGGGGGTGGGACTGGACAGGAAGAGGCGGGTCAGGGGTGGGGCCTTAGGGGAAGTGGTGGGGTGGGGGTGGGACTTGGGGCCACACACCCCCGGCATTTTGAAAAGTCAGCACCTGTGTAGAGTCTTTTCTAAGGCTGCATCTGCACCCACTTGTGCCTGACGGGACGCCCCACCCTCGGAAAGCTCACGTCCTCCAGGAGCCTGTGCCAGAGGAGTGGTTTTCCCCTCCCCTGAGAATGTTCAAATCTTTGAAATGTCCTGGTCCCTGCTGAGACTAACCAATGGCTTTTGGACTTTGTTTGCAAAAACACACACACACAGAAAGAGACTTTTTACCTTTCTCGCCAATTGCCCTGCGATTAGGACATTCACCTGGGATAGAGAAGACACCGTAAAGTCAAGTTCAAGTCCCTGCTCAGCCTGATTCAGAGCCAGGAATTGAATCCCGGTCTACCTCTAAACCATGGGATTATTGACTATTCGGGGGTGGGTCTCTCTCCATCTGTCCCACTGGAGTCCTTCCACTTTGTAATCTGAATAGGACTTGAATCCAGGTCTCCCATTCCCCTGGCCAATGCCCTAGCAACCAGGTCCTAAGGTCAGTCTGGTCTCTCTGCCCAATGCACATTTAACTGTTTGTACATGGTGAACAGTCCAACAGGAGAGATCCCACTCTCCAGCCTCGTGAATCAAAGCCAGGTGTCACTGCCTCTGAGTGAGGGTGAAGACCTAATGCAACAGCCCCTCTACAGCACATACTGGTAGGGTTTGTATTTCTGTAGTAGGGCCAGGCGCTTACTTCTGCCCAGTGCCCCCACACTGCAGTGGCCGGGGTGTGAACGCCATAGCGAGGACATCACCGGCATGTAAACGAGATTCCACCTATTAGAGCCATTCACTCTGAGGACAGAAATACTGTTATCTCCCGAGCGGAGGATTAGCAGTCACAAGGACAGCTAATAAAGATGCATATGTACTGACCAACCTACCGGGGATTGAACCGGGAACTTCTACGAGCTGCTACAGGGTGAGCTAAGATTGCGGGTGGGGCTGTAACAACTCGCACCCTCTCTGGATCAGTATTTGTTTCCTAGTGTGTTACATCTACAGAGTCTTAGCCAATGCACAAATGCCAGCAACAGGCCTCAGCCAAATATTAACTGACTGCAACAAGAAAATCTGCTGCACTACAAACATGGTTTAGTCTCGGTGCCCGTCACACCAGTCAGTGCAACCACGTTGCGGGCCCCGCTGAAAGATTACTGCAGAACAGGTTTGGCATGAATGCTTTCAAATCGCCCCTTTATCTCCCTGCACTCAAAGGTAACTCTTCTGCCGTTTAGAGACATTTGGACGCAGCCCCTAGAAAACAGGCACTGTTTGCTCCCTAGCTACCGCAAAAGGGTTGGAGGATCACATGAGCTGCAGCTGGGGGCGACCACAACAGCAGCATGAGCTCCGGGTGGGCCGGGAGAAGGGCGGAAAGAATCAGCTTTGAAGCTGCGGAGCTCTCACTACACTACGGACTGCACCCAAAGCCAAGAGTGTGCAGCACCGCACAGGCCTAACTGTTGAAGATTCTCCCTCTCCGCCGCCAGCTGTATCTGTCAAAGGAAGCTTTCAGAGGGTGGAATCCCTGCAGGGAGAGCCAAGTGGAATTTTATCTAGAAAAACAAACATCCCAAAGCAGCAGCCTAGTGTTTACTGCAGGGTTATTTGCATATTTTCAGGACGCTCACAGGGAGAGGGCATTTTGGTTCCAACCCATCCCTCGGTGTTTTTCATCTCTAGATGTTTTTCCATCTCTGTGCGTGTGCGCTGATTTGTGCTCGAAGAGCTGTGCAGTGACCTCTCTTTTTTTCTATTCCGAGAAATGTTTTCATTAAAAATAAAACAGCAGATACATCAAGACATTTCCTCTGGTAAAGCTCCATGTTCTGAATATAAAATAGGGTTAGCCAATCTTTACAGTGCAGCCTCATAATGCTCTGCTGCCTAAAAAAAGGGACAGGTTAGACTATTTCATTAAGCAGATGAGACAAATTGTGTGGCCAGCGTTCTGGGCTAACCAGACCAAAAAATAAATAAGATTTCTGAACAAATAAACTCTGTGAAATAATAATAATAATCCTTCGTCTCAACTGCACACAATACATAGATGAGGCTGCACCATTGATTGATTTAAAGTTGTGATAACTTTATATTCTATATACAAATCTATATACAAATAAGTCTTTGTATTATTCACCATCCTGTTCCTTATGAATCTAACATCTTGTTTGTTTTTATTACCATAGTTACACATTGATCAAAGGTCTCCAGTGAGCTGTCTTCAGTGATGCCAAAGTCTCTTATGGTATAGGACTAGATTACATTTCTCTCTAGTTCTCATTAATGTGTGTTTATTGAGAATGGATTTTATTTGCCTTTGTATTGACCACTCACTTACCTTGGTTTGGTGTTTCCGAAGTTCCTCACAGTTTCAATCTTCAGTATATTAAAGCAGTTGTGAATCCTGTCTACTAAAAATACTGGTATATTTTCCTTGATACTGCGATTGGTGATATTATTGAATCATCCTTTAAGGATTCTTTGAAACATACAGCCACTCTACTTGTCAGGCAGATTTTATTCCACCTACATTGAACATTGTCTATATTCTTCCCTCCTACGACATGTCTCTACAGTGAGTTGAGAGAAGGTTTGTAGTTGTCCCCTCAGCTGGATCCAATAAATTACCTTTAAGATTGCTCTCTCGTATCGAATCTCTTTAATGCAAGACCATTCTATCCTTTCATAATTCATACATTGAACCAGAATCATAATGCAGTAGAGCCAAGCGATATTAATTCGTCAGGCATAATCAAATGCCATGTAACTGTAGGCAACAAACAGACAGGAGAGAGAATGGCAAACTGGAAAGTATATGTCAAATGATACTCGAAGCCAGCCTCCTAATTTTACAAAAGAAACTTAAGACATTTGACATCCTTCTCCCTCAACTGCATCTTGAAAACCACGATCGTGAACAATTTGACACATCTTGTGTCTGATAATTCTAATCCCTGATGAAATCTGCATACTCTACAACCTCTAGGTACATTACCCTCTGCTCTCCTTATAATATCACTGATGCAATCAAGACATCATGGTTTTTACCAAAAGGGTTTTACTAGAGCGAGTACAAAAATAAAAATATTTCACATTTTTTATGGAAATTTCACACACTAAAAAATCCCAGGAAGATTCAATTATTTGACTTGGTCTCATGCTGGAACTACACGTGCTTCAATACAGCTGGAAATAAAGAGCAGAACTAACAGCTACAGCAATATTTTGCTATTTGCACGTGAGGAAATAGAACCCTGGATGAGAGTCGATTGAATGAGTATTTAATTAATTATAAATTAAAATGTATTGCCTGATAGCACACTAAAGGGAAATGTGTATTTGGATAAGTGTGACAATGAGCTCTATTGTTATACACTCCTGATTCAGACCCTAGTTCCATTTTTAATATGTATAACCCTTGTACGCTGATCACTCAGCTTCCCCAGTATTCAGTGCCTAGTAGCATCAACAGGTGTTCCAAAGCAGGGAAATGAACAATCAGCTTTTCATCACAGGTTACCATTACAGCTAAGCAAACACTAGCAAATCCCCAATGGCAGATGAATCATTCACATTTAAGTCTTCAGTAGAAAATGCCCTCAAAAGCCATGTGCTAAGACTTTGCATTACCAGAGCACAAGATCCTGTGAATGAGTGATATGCACCTGAGATCTTATATGCAGAAATATTGGTATTTGTTCAGGAACAGAGACAGCATTTTAGTTCACATTTTGTAATGGAGTGAGAGTGCATTATTAATTATTAGTACTGTACTAATCTTTTCCAGGCTATTGCTATTACTATTCATGTAGTTACATCTAATCCACTCATTACTCAATTAGAAAGTGGAATATTTTGGTTCAGCTGAGAGGGGAGACATTCCAGCTTGACGAATGCTATTTGTTGTTGGAAGAGGCAATTATTTAATGGCTTGCCCTTCCTTGCACAGTCCAAGGTTCAAGCCACCGAATTCTCACATCAGACCAGATTCACTGGTAGGCTCCAGCCGGTTCGCACTGTTTTCCTGACTTTTGTGTAGTTAAGCAAAGTCTGCAGTAGCATCACATTGCTGCAGAGTGCAAAGGGGTCAGAGCATCACCATGACTCTATCCCTTCATTATTATTTCTTATTTTTCACTGGACCCTCCCCACGAAGTGTTCTGGGGAGAGACAGGGGGTTTGCGACTTGTCCTGTAGCTGTGAAATGAAGCATGGCAGAGACTGGGGAGTGTCTGGAGATACAGCACTGAAACATGTGGAGACTGGGAGGGGAACTGCCATTTCCAAACTGACGTCTACATAGCTGTGCAGGGAGCTGTGGGGATCTGGGATGTTCCCAAGGTGTGTCACCACTGTGTCATACACACAATCTACAGATGGGCAATTGTGGTGTCATTTGTGCAACCTCCAGGTGCTGGAGTCACTTGGTATTTGGTCTCCTGTCTCACAACAGAGCCAGGTTGACACCCTAAAGGCAGATCCAGACCTATAAGTAAAAGGCAACATCTATTTTCTTATGTGGAAAGTCTTTTCCTTCCATGTTAGTCAGAGAAAAACTAGGAAATGTGCCATGTTTGTCTTGGCTCTCTGGAAAGTCGTCTATGTATCCCCGGGATATACACAAACCCTGACTGCATTTAGGACACAGGTTCAGTCTGTATTATAAGGGCCAAAGGAGCCTGACCTGCCTCATCCTTTATGTTATTTATAAAATTAAGGCAGCTGGTGTTCTGCACCTACATTGTCCTTTGAAGGGAATCGGACCATTGTTCTGCATTCAGCTGTCCATAATCAAGCCACAGAGTCCCATGTTTACAACCCAGCAGTAAGAGTTTGGGGGCAAGCCACTTGACAGTCTTTTTTCTTGTAAAGCATTTGTGAACTCGTGTGTGCGGCAGTGGGCGCTTACTCACATGATTCTGGTCAACCACGGCTTTTGTTTAATGATGTGGCAAAATCTAACCCTGCCATTTTGCATGGTTAGCTGGGCCCAAGGTGATCAGATGTCCCAATTTTATAGCAACAGTTCCCGATATTTGGGCCTTTTTCTTATAGAGGCACCTATTACCCCCCAGCCTCATCTCAAGTTTTCACCCTTGCTATCTGGCCACCCCAGCTGGGCCCCTCACTGTCTAGAAGCCTCAGTAGCTGTGCTTCCCTCCCTTAAATCGTCCTTTGCTGTGCTTCTCCTTCTCTCTCTGCTGAGAAATCCCAGGTACCCCTGACCAGGTCTATGCCCACTCAGTTCCTCCCCTGAGGTGAATCTTTCGCAACATCAGGGAAGACAAATTGTGGGGTAAGTGCTGTTCTCACATGGAGAAGCATGTTCTCAACCTTAACTTCTCTTGGGGACAGCTGACTTCTTTCCTACTCAGACTGAGAGACACCAAGGGATGGAGAAGATGGGAAATGTGGAGACATTTATGTAGCAATGGCAATGGGAGAACAGATAGAATTATTTAATCAAAAGGTGAGAAAAGTTAATTGAATCTAGTATTCATCTAAATTTATCTTGAAATGTACTTGTTCTTCCCAACAGTTCTCTCATTATTTTATTCAGCTCCATGCTTAAACTCTAATGATACTGGTTGCTTTGAGACTTCTAGAAATCTTAATAAAATTTTAATAAAAGCTTGATTTGATGTTATTCCACTACAAGTCCTGTGTTTAATTAAACAGGAGGCTGAAGAGATTTGTTGACACTACGTCTGTCTGAAGCACCACTGGCCAAAGAAGAACCTGGGTAAACCGTTTTCTGCCATTTTCTTTAAGTTCATTCCAGCTTTCAATCAGTCCCACATAAAAGATGGCTCTGGTGCTTTGTAAGAATTCTTGTCATGGCCACCTGTCTGGAAAGCAAAGGCAGTGCTAATGTTGAGCCAAGAAAAAAACTCTCTTGCTCATTTTATCAGTAAGGAGCTACTCTTACTCCCAATACATGAGCTCACCCAGGATGTCTAATGCACATGGAGACCAGGAGAAAATGGCTACGCAATAGCCAAACACTCCATGCTGATCGTGACGGACACACAGCTCTGCTGCAGTTCTTGTATCTGCTCCCACGAGAATTCCCGAAAATAACAAAGGTGCAGTAACTACGCTCCCGAATTGCTAAATCTCTCTCAATCCTGCAGCCTCTCTCACGTGGAGAGTAACGTCCGTTAAAATCAGTTGGATATTTGCTATATGCAAAGGGTGAAATTCTGGCCTCCACTAAAATCGACAAGACTTTTACCCAGGGCCAACATTTCACTAAAGCGCCATAGGATCAGATTCTAAATTGTTAGCCAACTGAACACTTCACCATTGTTTGCTCCCGATGGGGATAGCTAATCATTGCAGCGTTGACAAATGACCCCTGTCCTGGCCTAGATGTGTTATTGCCACCTGCTGTCTCCTATCCCCGCATCTGGTGATTGACTCCTGGAGGGAATAGTTGTCATGCACAACTTGTTTTACATTTTTGGGAGCCAACACCCCATTGAAATCTGTGGAGCGCTGCCGATTTACGCTGCTGTCATAAGTATTAAGTAGCTTAGAATTACTGTTTTACCTGTGAAGAGTTAACCCAGAGAGGGAGATGACATAATCAATGGGGAACAAAAGAAGAGGGTTTTACTTTCACTTTGTTCCCGGGCTTTTCTCTCTGTCTGTCTCCTCGGCTGCTAGGAGTCTACCTGTGGTTCCCCTGGCTAGGGGAGGAATCATACTTACCGTATTTTTCGCCTTATAGGACGCTCCGGCCTATAAGACGCCCCCTCGTTTTTTAATAAAAAATCCGGACAAAAAAAAAAAAAAAAAAGCGCCTCGCTCTCCCGTCCCCGCCGCGCGGGCGGGCTGCCGAGGTTCCCCCCTCCCCGCCGCGGGCGGGCTGCCGAGGTTCCCCCCTCCCCGCCGGACCAAAAAAAAAATGTGCGCCCCGGTTCCCCCCCTCCCCGCCGGACCAAAAAAAAAAAAAAAAAAAAAAGCGCCTCGCTCTCCTGTCCCGCCCGCGGCGGGGAGGGGGGAACCGGGACGCTCCCGGCAGCCCGCCCGCGGCGGGGAGGGGGGAACCGGGACGCTCCCGGCAGCCCGCCCGCGCGGCGGGGACGGGAGAGCGAGGCGCTTTTTTTTTTTTTTTTTTTGCCCTATAAGACATTCGCCCTATAAGACGCACCAACTTTTTCCCCCCCCGTTTTGGGGAAGAAAAAGTGCGTCTTATAGGGCGAAAAATACGGTATGTTTCTATTGTACATTTCAATAATCTTCTAACGAAATTAAGCCTAGCAGTAAGTGTTTGTTTGCTTGTCTGTATCACTTGTTAATTGGTCCACCGGTTACGTTGCTGTTCGCTGTAGCAGTGGAGAAATTCCAACGGAGGGGGCTGTAACCATGGTGACACTCCCCCGGTGGCGCCTCCAGCTGGTCGTTCGGGGAATTAGCGTTCTCCAGCCCCTGGAGCGCCCCCTTCCAGGTGATGTCCACATCTGTTTTGGGTAGGCTGGCTCTGGCCTGGGCTTCCCACTCAGGCGGCCGGTAAATGTACACAGTCTCTCAATATATATCTGGCCAGGCCGGGGATTCTCGCCTCGGCAGCCAGTCAATACAGTCTCTCACTAGATATCTGGCTCAGGCCGGGGCTTCTCGTCTCGGCAGCCAGTTAACACAGTCTCTCAATATATACCTGGCCCAGGCCAGGGCTTCCCGCCTCAGCAGCCGGTTAACACAGTCTCTCAATATATATCTGGCTCAGGCCAGGGCTTCTCGCCTCGGCAGCCAGTCAACACAGTCTCTTGATCGATATCTGGCTCAGGCCAGGGCTTCTCGCCTCGGCAGCCAGTCAACACAGTCTCTTGATCGATATCTGGCTCAGGCCGGGGCTTCTCGCCTCGGCAGCCAGTCAACACAGTCTCTTGATCGATATCTGGCTCAGGCCGGGGCTTCTCGCCTCGGTGGCCAGTCAATACAGTCTCTCAATAGATACCTGGCTCAGGCCGGGGCTTCTCGCCTCGGCAGCCAGTCAATACAGTCTCTCGATAGATGTCTGGCTCAGGCCGGGCTTCTCACCTCGGCGGCCAGTCAATACAGTCTCTTGATAGATGTCTGGCTCAGGCCGGGCTTCTCACCTCGGCGGCCAGTCAATACAGTCTCTCGATAGATGTCTGGCTCAGGCCGGGCTTCTCACCTCGGCGGCCAGTCAATACAGTCTCTTGATAGATGTCTGGCTCAGGTCGGGGCTTCTCGCCTCGGCGGCCAGTCAAATAGGCGGGCTACTCACAGTTCCTGTCAGCCCTCAGGGTCCCAAGCCCTTGGGGGTCCAGTCCATTCCCTGCTCTTCAGGGTGGGTGGCCGCCGGGACTCCCGGCCAGTCATCTGCTGCCGCGGGGAATTCAGCCGCCGGCCCCTCTGGCTCTCCGTCGGCTCCCGCTGGGTACGTGGCCGTTGGGGTCCTGGGCCAGCCGTTACCTGCCGCGGGAGACGCGGTCGCTGAGGCCTCCGGGTCGTCGTCTTCGGCCCCGGGGTATGTGGCCGCTGGAATCCCGGGCCAGTCACTTCCCGTAGCGGGGTCGGGGCCGCCGCTCGAGTCGGTGTCCAGGCGGGGAGGCAACCACTCGGGCCGCCTCTTCCCCTCCTGCCCCTGTCTAACCCCATCTTGGCGGCCGGCCCCACCTCTTGTACTTCCAGGTCTCCAGCTGTACTTCCGGGTCGGGGGGCGTGGCCGTCTCGGCTCCGCCGTCCATGGCGGGTCTCCGGCAGGTTGGCCCTCCCCCTTGGAGGGGGCCCACCCGGGCCCACTACAGGGGCCAATGAGGGTTGAGTGATGCTAAGGGTTTTCTCTATTGATTTCTGTATCAGGAATTTGTACTACTTCTGTTTCTTTTATTAAAATCTTTCTTTTAAGAATTTGACTGGTTGTTCCCATTGGATTGATCCTAGTTTGGATCAGGCACGTCTCACAGTACGTGAGGGGTTGTGGTCTTTGTTCTTGAATCTCTGCCAGGAAAAGGGGGGGGATTTTGGAGGCTGTTACTATCGGGGTTCCAATTTACCCTACCCCTGGTTTTGAGGGCGCAAATTGGTGGTGGCAGCATTTTCCAAGTCCCAACTGGAGAAGTTTGGGTTTTGGGGGGAAAGATTTAACCTAAGCTGGTAAAATAAGCTTGGGGGGTGATTTTTCTTTCATGCGGGGTCCCCACATCTGTACCCTAGAGTTCAGAGTGGGGAAATAGAACCTTGACAGCTGCTGAAGGGCTGACCCACAGGATATACCTTTACACCAGACGACCTTAGAGATGAACAAATCCATCTACTGCACACACACACACACAAAGAGCTCCACAATACATTCTATTAGGTACATGAGCTGTTTGTTAATTAATCATCAGAGTGCAGGCTGGAGGTAGCTCGGTACATTAGCCTGATAAGGTGAAAGTCGGAAAGGAAATGTGCTGGAAGCTATTACCGAGCTAGGAGAAAATTCACAACATGAAGCTTTATTAACATTTTCCATCCAAATTAAAGGTTTTTTCTCCTTTCAGAGATTAACATAACGTTGGTTTAAGGGGACAGCTTTACTTAATTAAAAGGTGCCTTTTGAAACATTCATTTCATTAACATTCACTGGAGGCACAGAGCAGCCAGACCAGATATTCCATGTCCACAAAGTAACTCCATCCTCACACAGCTTCTCCTCCTGGGCCAGAATCCAGCGACCTTTGCTTCCATCGGGGATGCCCTGCCTCACACCAGTCAGTGTTGCTAGTTAGCAGCATGCTAACCCCCCTGGAAGTACGGCTTTTGGTGATCTTAGTGAGCGCACCACAGTGTGAGAGGCAAAGCTAGAATCACATCTTCTGCTGTGCCCAGGGAAGGTCACACCACGAGGAGAACTGAGACGGCCGCCTCAGGTGCCTGGGGGCGTCATTTGAGCTCCCTGCTTCAGGAGCCAAAATATTGTGGGCCGCCCCTGGCTGTGTCCTGCCATATTGAAAAGTCTGTCTGGGAGCCTGCTATGGGTTCCCACTTCTCTCCCTGGCCCCAATCCTAGGCACTAGTTAGAGCAGCCTACCTGCTGCTCCTGTCTACTCCAGCTGGCATTGGTCCTGAAGCAACCTGCCACCAGCTGGGCATTGGAATAATAGAATATCAGGGTTGGAAGGGACCTCGGTAGTTATTTAGTTCAACTCCCTGCTCAAAGCAGGACCAACCCAACTAAATCATCCCAGCCAGGACTTTGACAAGCGTGACCTTGAAAACCTCTAAGGAAGGAGATTCCACCACCTCCCTAGGGAACCCATTCCAGTGCTTCACCACCCTCCTAGGGAAAACATTTTCCTAATATCCGACCTAAACCTTCCCCCACAGCAACTTGAGACCGTTACTCCTTGTTCTGTCATCTGCTACCACTGAGAACAGTCTAGATCCATCCTCTTTAGAACCCCCTTTCAGGTAGTTGAAAGCAGCTATCAAATCTCCCCTCAGTCTTCTCTTCTGTAGACTAAACAATCCCAGTTCTCTCAGCCTCTTCTCATAGGTCATGTGCTCCAGCCCCCTAATCATTTTTGTTGCCCTCCTCTGGACTCTTTCCAATTTTTCCACATCCTTCTTGTAGTTTGGGGCCCAAAACTGGACACAGTACTCCAGATGAGACCTCACCAATGTCGAATAGAGGGGAACAATCACGTCCCTTGATCTGCTGGCAATGCCCCTACTTATACAGCCCAAAATGCTGTTACCCTTCTTGGCATCAAGGGCACACTGTTGACTCATGTCCAGCTTCTCGTCCACTGTAATCCCTAGGTCCTTTTCTGCAGAACTGCTGTCTAGCCATTTGGTCCCTAGTCTGTAGCAGTGCATGGGATTCTTCTGTCCTAAGTGCAGGACTCTGCACTTCTCCTTGTTGAACCTCATCAGATTTCTTTTGGCCCAATCCTCTAGTTTGTCCAAGTCCCCAGATATCCTATCCCTAATGCCACGGTCATAATGCGAGCACTTGGGATCATGCTCTCCACAAGAAGGCCCTGGATGAGTTGTTCACCATAGCCCCTGCTATGCTCTCAGCATGTAGACAAGAGAAATCAGATAAAACACAATTCTCTTGTTGGAAGGCTGTAACACATCAGTCCTTTATTCCTTAGAATTAAGGAGGATGATACATAAGAAACCAAAACCAGAGAGACAAAGCAGGATGCTCCCTAAAACAGAGAGGCACAGCTCACCCGGCTATCTGTCTGCAGACTGACATCTACAGGACTCAGATCAGATGCTTCTCTGTAGAGTCCTCGACTGGCAAACAGAACCAAGAAACCCCAGTTTCAATGCATCACGCTCCCTCTCATTTTTAGGGCTGTCGTCTTGAGACAGGCTTCCAACAGCATGGAAGCAGAGTATCCCCGCTCCCACTGTTCCTGACTTGTGACTGAGGTGAAAACCTTCTTCTGTCAGCGTCACAGTCCAGCAGCTTCACAAGTATCAAGGCCCTTTCTACTCTAGTCCATGGTAGCCTCAGTTAAGTGGGATTTGGATCGGGGGCTAACTTTACAACACATCAATTTTGGGAGAAGAAAAAACAAACAAACATTCCCCTGAATTTTAAAGGCATGAACTCTGACCGGACGGTTTGAATGACACCCACTGCTATGAATTTAGAGCCCAGCACAGGTGTCAAGAGGAAACATAATGTCCCCCTCCCCCCCGAAGAAAGCAGCAGTGAACCGCTGGAGCAGCTGGGAGGGATCTGATGGGAAATAAAATATGTTCAACTTGGAAAGTCTCCCTATATATCTTTTCCCCGTTCCCTGACATTTGTTGTAATTCCACCACTAGTGCTGCAGTGCTGATAAGCTTTAAATAGCATTCCTGTCTTTATAAATGACTTAGAACTTTCTGTTTCTCTAAAATGAAGAGAGATTTTTAATTCATGCCTGTTTTAAAGGAATTATTGTACTGTGAGATAGGTGTTCAAACAGTACCTTAAAGTCTCAGTGACTTCCCTGAACTGTTCCGACTTGCTTTAGATCCTTCCGACTTCACATCTGGTTGCAGCTATTAGAAGGATTTGTTTTTTTAATCTTCAGGAGTGATATTGGCAGTATATCATGAGAACAGATTAAAGATTCAGTTCCTATTAAAAACCAAAATCAGAGAGAATTAGCAACTATGTGGAGTCTGAGTTTAGTGGCGAGTGGAGTGAAGGAAGGAATACCTGGATACTATTGAGGTGTTCAGAAAAGACCTATTACCAACCCCATTTTATTTTGTTTTATAATCAAACTCTAAAAAATCCAAAGGTTCAATAATACAAATATTGTTAGATTTATGCTTCTTTACTGCTAACTCAGGCCACATCACAATACTGACATACTGAGACACGCTTTGAAAAGCTTGCATCTGCATTGACCACAGCTACCTGGGATTGTCTGTCAGAATGATTTTTCAATTAAAAATTTTCCACATAAAATTTCATTTTTTACTGAAATTTTAAATTCTCAGTTGGGAACAGGTTGACCAGATGTCCCGATTTTATAGGGACAGTTGCGATTTGGGGGTCCTTTCTCTGTATAGCCTCCTATTATCCCCCCATCCACTCAATGTCCCGATTTTTCACATTTGCTGTCTGGTCACCCTAGTTGGGAAAAATCTAAACAAAACATTTAGTTTTGGATCAGTTCAACATGAATCAGAATATTTTGGTTTGTGGAACTGAACCAAACTGCATTTCAAGTCAGGCATACGAGTTGAATGTCAAATTAAGGTGCTGTGGTGCCTTCCGGTAATTGCAGTTCAGCTGTTGTGCCCCCATTCTTTCCTGTGGGCTGGGCTACTTGTCTGGACTATAACTCCCATGATGCACCATGGTCTCCCCTCTGTCCAAACCTTGTAGTGAATCATGGGAGTCAGGAGACTGATGTAGTCTGAGCAGATAGGCAAGCGCATAGGGAAGAATGAGAGCGTAAGGCACCTGAACTACAGCTCCAATGTGACACCATAAGAGCAGTTAAGGCAAACCAATGTAAACAACACTTTCTGTATTTCCAAATCCAAACAAACTTTTCATCCCATGAATACTTTCATTACTTTGATGTTTCATCCCAATTCAATATAAAACAAATACTGAAGTATCCGAATTTCCCGAATTAGGATAGCAATTCTAATTTTTGCTCAGAGCCCAGGATGACCATGTCTAAAATGTATTTGTATCTGTTGCAAACTTGCAGTCCAGTGAAATTCAGGAGGGGCAATAGACACTAATGTCAGCACACCTCTGTGTCTCAACCTCATAGATTTAAGGTCCGAAAGAACCATCATGATCTTCTAGTCTGACCTCCTGCCCATTGCAGGCCACAGAACCTCACCCACTGACTCCTGTAACAGACTTGAAACCTCTGGTTGAGTTACTGAAGTCCTGAGATCACAATTTAAAGATTTCAAGTTACAGAGAATCCATCATTTACAGTAGTTTAAACCTGCACGTGGTCTATGCCCAAAGCTGCAGAGGAAGTTAACCACACCTCCCCAGGGTCTCTGCCAATCTGAACGGAGGGAAAATTCATTCCCAACACCAAATATGACGATCAATAAGATCCTGAGCATGTGAGCAAGACCCAGCAACCAAACACCTGGGAAAGAATTCTCTGTAGTAAATTAGAGCCCTCCTCATTTAGTGTCCCATCACCAGCCGTTGGAAGCAGTCACAGATCAGCTACCTGCTATTGCAGGCACTCATCATACCATTCCCGTCATCAACTTGTCAATTACTCCATGTGCAATTACATTTTACAAGTGTGTAAAAATGTACAAATTCCAGCAGTTTTACTTGCTTTTCTTGTGACAATTTACCTTTTTTCATTTCCTTGTGGTAGGTTTTGCATCTTGTGGAGTTTCGGGATCCAAATGCAGCACTGTATGCTGGAATCTGTAATCACTCTGGGCCTCTGTTTCTGTATTATTATAAAGGGGGCCACAATCTGCTTCATTTTAGGTAGTTAATATATTTGTTGCCTTTTTCCTCCTGACCAGTGGCCAACATGGCCTTCAGCTGAACACAATTTGGATAACCCCGTGTTATTGTTCCAACAGGATAAATCACTCACATCGATACTATAAGTGGGGTGCTAGCTGATGGCAGGATATAACTTGTTTCTTAAAGCTTTTAAATATTTTGTATTAATAAGCTGACCATTTTCTGCCAAAGAATACAGGTGACCAAGAATTCAAGCGTGAGAAAACATTAAAGAGGCCAATGTAGTAGTGTTACAATCATCCTTCTACCAAAAAAATGAAGCACTAACTTTCAGACTCCACATGACCATTATAGTAAATCAGCACAGTAACCTGCCCACAAGCAATCTATTCCTGACAAGGTTGTAATGGCAGTTGGAAATGCTTCAAACATAGCTCATTCTTGTGGCATCTTCATCTACTACTAAATCATTGAAGAGGGCTTTATAAGCCATCAAAGAAGGCTTTCGAGACTAAGATCTTCACCAAGCTTTCTCAAAACTATAATACCGGCACAAGGAAATAAGGACACGGATCAACAGAGCCAGACGTGTACCCAGAAGCCTGCTGCTGCAAGAGAAGCCCAAGAAAGAAAACAACAGAACACCACTGGCCATCACCTACAGTCCTCAGGTAAAACCTCTGCAGCGCATCATCAGTGACCTCCAACCCATCCTGGACAACAATCCCCCACTTTCACAGGCCTTGGGAGGAAGGCCAGTCCTGGCACACAGACAACCGGCCAACCTTAAGCAGATTCTCACCAGCAACAGCACACTGCACCACAATAACTCCAACTCAGGAACCAATCCATGCAACAAACCTCGATGCCAACTCTGCCCACATATCTACACCAGCAACACCATCACAGGACCTAACCAGATCAGCCGTACCATCACTGGTTCATTCACCTGCACATCTACCAATGTCATATATGCCATTATATGCCACCAACGTCCCTCTGCTATGTACATCGGCCAATCTGGACAGTCCCTACGAAAAAGGATAAATGGACACAAATCAGATATCAGGAATGGCAATATACAAAAACCTGTAGGAGAACACTTCAACCTGCCTGGACACACAATTACAGATTTAAAAGTCACCATACTGCAGCAAAAAAACTTCAAGACCAGACTGCAAAGAGAGACTGCAGAGCTGCAATTCATTTGCAAATTTAACACAATCAATCTGGGACTGAACAAAGACCTTGAGTGGCTTGCTAATTACAAAAACAGCTTCTCCTCCCTCCGAGTTCACACCTTCAATTCAGCTGCTAGAAGAATATCTCACCCTTCCTGATTTGAGATAACAAGCTGGTTCAGCCTGATTGGACTAACCTTGTTACCTCCTACCTGATTCCTGACTATCTATATCTGCCTCTGGACACTTCCACTGCTTGCATCCAACGAAGTGGGTATTAGCCCACGAAAGCTTATGCTTCAAAACTTTATACCGTAGTTAGTCTTTAAGGTGCCACAGGACTCTTTGTTACCTCTGCTATTCCAGACTAACACGGCTACCTCTCTGATTCTTTGAGACTAAGAAGTCTCAAAATGTAATTGTGAACAAGGACTCATCACTGAAGTAAATGTTTCTAGCAACATCTCACAGAGACCTGTTAATGACCTGGAATTAAAAATAAAATCATCACTGATAAAGTATGCTTATGACACAAAAGTTACAGGAGTGCTAAATAATGAAGAGGTCAGGTCGCTGATTCAGAATGATCTGGATCGATTGGCAAGCTGGGTGCAAGGAAAACAAAATATGTGTTTTAACATGTCTATGTTAAATGCACCCATCTTGCCATAAAGAATGTAGGCATAACTTACACGATGGAAGGATGTATCCTGGGAGTCAGTGACTCTGAAAAAGATTTGAGGTTGAGGGGTGGATAATCAGCTGAACGTGAGCTCCTAATGTGAAATGCGCTAATGTGATCCTTGGATGCATACACGGGAATTTTGAGTAGGAGAAGAGAGGTTATTTTACCTCTGTATTTGGCACTAGTGTGACCGTGACTGGAATACTCTACCCAGTTCAGGTGCTGGCAATTCAAGAAGGATGATAAATTGGAGAAAATTAGAGAACTACGAGAATGATTAAAGGATTAGAAAACATGCCTGACGGTGATAAATTCAAAGAGCTCCATCTATTTAAATTAACAAATACAAGATTAAGGGGTGACTTGATTACTGTCTACAAGAAGTTACATGAGGAACAAATATTTGAAAGTGGGCTCTTCGATCTAGGGGGTGTAGGTATAACAAAATCCAGTGGCTGGAATTTGCAGCTAGACAAATTCAGACTTGAAATAAGGCCTAATTTTTTTTTATCAGCGAGAGTCATTAACCAGTGGAACAACTTACAAAGGGTTGTGGTGGATCCACCGAATGTAAGAATGTATGAGGCATTCCATTCACTTAAAGATTCTAGTGCCATGCTACGATCACTAGCAATTTATACTTCTCTCTCTACTGTTAGCCCTACAAGTACCAGCCTCAACAGAGATGAACACCATCATACTCTGAGCCCACAACTTGAGAACTCACCCATAAAGAGACCCCGGTACTCCAAGAGAGGCCCATCCTTCTCCTATGTCATGCACACAACACCACCGTAGATGTAGCAGGTTTGATGGGAATGTCTGGAGCCACACTTGAGGCAAAGTGAAATCTATCATGATCTTCGGAAACTGCCTTGCCCCTTTCCACTGAGTTTGGGCTGTACTTGCAGCCAGCAAATGGGAGATAGACATTGGTGTTCCTGGCTCCCCATTCAGTATTTCCACTTCATCTTCGGAAACCCTTCTCACAAGAGTTTACTACAAACAAAGGTAGTTAGTAAAGCATTGTAAAACACAGTCTGTCCATACAGGACCTCACTGCTCTCGTACTTTTTGTATTAAGTGTTACTCTGGGGTCCTGTTTCCCCCACCCCCAAACAAAGCACTGTCCAAGTTATAAAGTTCAGACTCATTGTTAGATCTGAATGCTGGCTACAGTTTGACAAGGATTAACTCTGAGGTTCTTGTTCAGGTCCACATCTTAGCAGTGTCCTACCATGCTTGTGGAACACCTGGCCTTCTCCTTTTCCAAATATGCCCTGAGAAAGAAGTGAAACGATAGCTGTACAGGAGCTGAAAGAAGGAGACCTGAGGAGACCTGAAAGAAGGGCTGAAGAGCCAGGCTTTCTATGTAACATCTACAGAATATAATCTAGAAAAGGAAGTATCCAGCCACTCCCAGAAAAAGGCACCTGCATTCAGACGTTGGAAGGAAAGATACTTACTCAATTTACTGAACTTTTCCACAAACTGAGATTTTAAAAGCAACTAGAGTGAACTGGGAACCCATTAACCTTCACAGGAATTGGCACTCAAATTCCTCAGGTAGCTTTGGATGTCCCAGTCTAAGAGATGTGTATACCAATCTCTTGCACAGTGATATTCACACCTTGTTTAGTCTAACTGTCTAGACTCAGAGCATAAATATACAATGTTGAGTTCACATAAAGCAAGCCCAAAGTAATAAATGAATCATGGCCGGGTTGTCAGCACCTAAGATGCTCTAAAGGAAGAGTCAGATACAGCATGATTAAGGACTGGAAACTAAAAAGCACAGGGAGAAAACAAACAAAGAATAGCACAAGGACTGGACTGTGAGGTCTGGAGCAGGGTTTCTCAACCAGAATGTTTCAAAGGTTTGCCTGAGAGCTCATGTGGCTCCTGTCCCCTGGGGATGGCTGGACTCACCTCCCTGCTCCAGTCACTGCCCCCTCGGGGATCTCAGTGCCGTTCAGGTCTGGCCCAGCCGGCATGACGACAGGAGTCTGGGGAGAACAGATGGGAACGAGTGGCCCTGCAACCCCGTGAGCCAGGTCACAACTCCACTCACACACGTTTAGTCTAGTCGGTGGGAGGAGCCAAACCGGAGCAGCGCTGTAGTCCCGGAGGTTGCAATGCCTGGTATGGAGGGTCAAGCCCAGTCAGCCCCACATCACAAGGGCTGCAGGAGCAAATCCCTGCAGGAGGCAGGACTCAACCGAAACCACCCCTGGGCCTCCCCTTCCAGCCTATTTACTGGGTTGCAGCAGGCCATAAACATTTAAAAATTGGTCCTGAGCCCCAAGAGCTTGAGAACCATTGGCCTATGGGACACTTGAACCCACAGCTCAGAGGTAGGCTGTTCGGCGCCCAGCAAAGCTCTGTGTCTAGTACGTTACACACAGAGATCCCAGGGGCAGAATGATTCTACATTAACCTTGTTGATGCATTCATCTTTTTTTCATAAGTGATTCTCAATGCATTTGGCAATTTGGCAAGAAGAGATCCAGTTACTAAAATGGATGATCTGTTAATGTCCAGAGGGTAAAGAATAAGGGCTGGTCTACACTACCGTGGTAAATTGATCTAAGTTAGGTAACTTCAGTTACATCAATAACTGAAGTCGATGTGGTGAATCCACTTACTGTTCTGGCTACACTACACTGTATCAACAGGAAAGTGTCTCCCGTCAACTTCCCTTATGCTTCTCAGGGAGGTGGAGTACACAAATCGACGACGGTGCTCTGCCATCAATTTAGCATGTCTTCACCAGACCTGCTAAATCGACACTCGCCGCATCAGTTGCCGCAGTGACGACCTAACGGTAAGTGAGACGTGCCCTAAAGGAGCCTCTGCTGAGTAGAGCTAACAGAACTGTTCCTCTAACTTAGCTACAAAAATATTAGCCAGGGAAGCACCTAGAACCAAGTTCAAGCCAAACAACTCTCCTTGCTGTGAACTCAGTTACTAATCACTAAGTAAGCCTTTCTAATGAGAGGTCTCTGTCCCTGAAAATACTAACAAGAAAATAAGGAAAAGTAGCTTAGTAGAGCAGAGCACAACACAAATCTCACAAAAATGTGGTTCACACTAGTTTGGTAACAGCTCAGTTAGCAAGCTCCCTTGTGCACCGTCAGTTGCCTCCTGTTCTGGCTGCCTGCAGAGTCAGAACATTTCCTCACCTCATTTGCAACCTCATACATTAAACTAGATGTTCTGGACTTTAGTTCTCACCACAATCAGATGCCAAGTCCACAACTTGAACTAGCATCTCCTCGAGGAGAAATGTCTGAATGTGCAGTGTTTCCAGGAGAGATTGTATTCCCAGCACTGGTTAGAAACACTAGAATCATAGAATCTCAGGGTTGGAAGGGACCACAGGAGATCATCTAGTCCAACCCCCTGCTCAAAGCAGGACCAATCCCTATTTTTACCCCATATCCCTAAATAGCCCCCTCAAGGATTAAACTCACAACCCTGGGTTTAGCAGGCCAAAGCTCAAACCACTGAGCTGCCCCTCTGACTTTTTGCCCCATATCCCTAAATGGTCCCCTCAAGGACTGAACTCACAACCCTGGGTTTAGCAGGCCAATGCTCATACCACTGGGCTATCCCTCCCCTCTATACCTAATTCTAATAGCTAATATAACTAGTTCCTGAGGCATTAAAATTCTTTTGAACCACAGCTGAATGGAGAAGACCTTGGATTTGTTACAGTGCATTAGTCTTTCTATACAGGAAACACACTCCCTTCTCAGAGGTTGTGAATTGTGTTGTGGTACTTGACATGGGCACAAGGCATATGTACCATAAGCAATAAATACCTCAGTGCTGGGCTCTCCATCTCTTGTTCACACATGTCTCATACCAAAGGATCTTTACCAACGCAAAAGGGAAGAGTCAAATACACCAGATTCAGAGACTAATGCCATTTTCTATAGACAAGACAGACAGCTTTGTTGTTAGGTAACGGCCATTAGAGAACAATCCAACAACAAATGTTAGGGTAAACATGTTCTCATTGGGGCTCATCAGATTTAATACACGAGATCACCCCTCTCCACATGCACAGATTTTCCATGTTCCCATTCCCAGCTGTTAAAGTGTCCATGAACAGACCTGCCTGACCGCCGATTTCCAGCCTGATGAGCAGGAGTTTTAATGATGCTCAGTGTCAAGAAGCTCTGCTGATACCATCTGCATTCGCTAAGGTAATCACATTGAGAATGTGGCACGAACATGAGTGCTTGGAGCAGGACCATGATTAATGGCTTCCCCCTGCATGCTGCTGTGGAGAGCAGCCAGCAGCAGAAGTTAGAACTGTCAGGAGGCAAGTTCAACTGGCAACCCCCTCATTATTGATGTTTTCTTTTATTTTGCTGAAAAGCAGGGGTGGGGAACCTTTTTTGTGCCAAGGGCCATGTGTACATTTATAATGTCCTTGGCGGGCCGCTCCCCCTCCCCCCCGAGGAAGCCCAGGCTGGCAACGGGACCTGAGACCCCGGCTGGCAAGGAGCCAGTGGGGGAAACCCCAAAGCAGTGGCAAGCGGAGTGCTTAGCCCTGCACTGCTTTGGGGTTTCCCCGCTGGCCCCTTGCCAGCCGGGGTCCTGCCGCCTGCCCGAGTCAGCTCCCGCTGTCAGCCTGGGTGTAGGGGGTGATCTTCCTTTACCCCCGCCCAGCCTCCCCCCATCTAACCGCCTTCCCTCCCCCACCCCTGCCTGGCCCGGCCCATCCCACCGAACCTAACCTCCTCCCCCCCCACTCCCACTCCCACCCCAGCCTCCTGCCCCCCATGCCTGACCCGCCCAGCCCAGCCTCCTCCGCACCAAACCTCCTTCCCTCCAGTACCTACGCCTCGCCCACCCCACCCAGCCTAGTCTCCTGCCCCCCTCCCCGCCCAGCCTGGCCTCCCCCCCACACCGCCCCCTTGCCTGCCCCCCAGCCCAGCCCCCCCCCACGTCCCCTTGCACACCGCTCCCCCCCGCCGGTCTCCCGCCGCCCTCGCCTACTTGTCCGCTGGGTCCCACTCCCGGGACGCGACTCCTGCGAGGGCAAGGTGGAGCGATGCGCCCCCAACCCTCGCAGACACTCTGGGGCAGCGCCGCACCACCTCCCCCGCCCCCCCAGCCCAGCCTCCCCCCCCAACGCCCCCTCGCACACCGCTTCCCCCCCACCCCTCAGCCCAGCCTCCCCCCCCAACGCCCCCTTGCACACCGCTCCCCCCCCACCCCCCAGCCCAGCCTCCCCCCCACGTCCCCTTGCACACCGCTCCCCCCCCCCCCGCTGGTCTTCCGCCGCCCGCGCCTACTTGTCCGCTGAGTCCAACTGCTGGGATGCGACTCCTGTGAGGGCAAGGTGGAGCGACGCGCCCCCAGCCCTCGGAGACGCTCTGGGGCAGCGCCCCGCCTACGCACTCCCACCGTGACGTTGGTCTGGCCCTCTCTATGGCGCAGGTTTTCCAGACCCGCCTGTGGGCCGGACCGGATCATTTGGTGGGCCGTATACGGCCCGGAGGCTGGAGGTTCCCCACCCCTGCTGAAAAGAGAAAAATACCTCCTGGCCATTTCCCACCTTTCTGGAATACATCAGTTGCTACATGCATCTCAGTTCCTTTCACTCCTCCCACATCAGGAGATATTCTGTCTCTGAAGAATAACAGTAGTGAACAGGCAGAATAGGGCAACAATCACTAGTTACTCCCAGCATCCTCTATTTACTTTCCCCTGCTCCATTTTACTGAAGCACAACCTACCATTGGGAGTTGGTGGATATTTTCCCTATAGATTGCCCCCAAAAAGTATATTATATATATATAGGATTCTACCTGTAGTAAGATGAGGCCTTGAAACATAAACCCCTGTATCAGAGGCCTAGGTTGAGGCCTAAGGCCTGAGCTAAAGTAATAGTCAAGACTGCTAACATAAAGCAAAGTTAAGTGGTGAGCCAGAGGCAGGTGCTGCTCACAGAAGCCGGCAAGGAGAGGACTGATGCTGCAAACAGATACACACCTGAAAGGTCCTGGACCCTAGAAATCACACACTCCGACACTTGCACATTCCACACACGTAACAAGAAACAAGCTGACCTAGCCTAAAGACGGGGCAAAAGGATCATAGGATGGATTGAGTTGCTTTGTTTGAATCAACATGTACAAGGTGAGAGGCAGCACCTTACTGCGTAGTGTGACAGACCGCTCTCTCACCCCTCCTCAGGAACAGGCAGGGAACCCTTCTTTGCTCCAAACAGTGCTCTTTTATTCACAGTGCAGGCCCCACCACCAATATATACAGCTTTGTACAGTCCTTCTTTCCAATTACAACTCTACAGTTTACAGCATACAACTCTATGTAGTTCAGCTCTACAGCTTGCAGCTATACAGACTCTATATAGTCCAGCTCTAAACACACAGTTCTAAACAGCTCTTAACACACAGCTCTGAATAGCTCCATCCAGCACCACCACCACCCTGGGCTTCCTTCCTGGGAGCCTTTTATCCCCCAGAGGAGGTTGCCAGGTGCAACCCATACAATTGATTGCCCTGCAAGCCAGGTGGCTGATTAGGCTTCTGCACCGGGGGGTTTGCAGAGGGTTTTTCTCCCTCTTAAAGGGGCGGCAGGCTGGGTCAAGCCCACCCTGCCACAGTAGAGACGTTGCACCTCAATACGTCAGGAGTGATGTGTAACTTGTTTGTACCTGTGTATAAGAATTCACCCCTGGGGAGTTGTCCTTGTCCAGCCTCGGGGCAGTGGAGTGTCTCACCACTGACTGAGCTGTGTCCATTGTCAAGGAGCACATATGAACTAGCAGAACTGTAGATATCCGCTCCAGGGAGCTAGAGACTGCTTCATTTGACAATAAACCCAGCCGGGTGCCTTTGTACCTTATTGGAGTCTGTGGTCATTAGGGGTTCTCTCAGGGTCTGCTGTGTCAGCGATCTGCGCAGAGCCGGGGCAGCACACAGAGGGAACACACACACTCAGCTGACTGTTATCAACACTGGATACAGCAGAGCATCACACGGGAGCCATCTGACACCCCCACCCAGCCCCCATTCTCAACCAGTTCTACTGAAATCATGCTCAAGTACCTTTTAAAATCTCACATGTATTACAAGGTTTAGGCACTAACTCCTGTGCAGTCCTGTGTGTTCGCTATTCAGTTTAGAAGAGGACTAAGTACGATCATGTGGATATTTTTCAGTCTCTGTATCTATCTATGTGCCCTTCCCATGACAAACTTGTATAGACATTTAAAAAACCCACACTGGCATGATCTCAGAGTAGAGACATATTGAAATGACCTGCAAGCATCAAGGCTCTCTGAAGCAGATCTTTTCCTTCTCTGGCATCACTGCCTTTCCAGTGGGGGGAAAAGAAAACAAACCTCTTCCTTTCTTTTGGGGGATGGGGTGGAAATGTTCAGGTTTTCTGTGCCAAATCTCTAAATAAAATCGAACAAAATCTTTGTTTAGACTTTAAATGTTTTGATTTAGGATACCTCAGCTTTTTTTTTTTTTTGCCTGTAACCCCCTCTCCTCTCCACGCACATTGCTCCTCTGTGAGAAAAGGGTGGGGTTGAGGAAGAAAAAAAAATCATAGAAACTGGGGAAGAACCTACTTTCCCATACTTTGCTGTATGTTTGATGAGCATCGTGGGAAATGTAGTCCAGTTAGGGAACCTGGGCACGATGCACGTGAATCACAAGCATGGAGCACTGGGGCAGCATTTGTTTTGTTTTCATCTACAAATGTTTAGCTTGGGGGATGTGTTTTTAGTTTTTGATTTTTCACTGAAAGAAAAAAAACCTGTTTTCCAAGGAAAGCACCCTATTTCTGACCAGCTCTAACATAGTAAGAAAGATGGGAGCATGCCAATAATTCACATTGCAATCATCTTTCCAATAGGCACACTGGTCATTATTGTGCTTTAGCCTGGGAAAGAGACACAGAGTTTTCTTGACAACATTTTATCTTCCCTTGCGTTCATTAATGGATAATGAATGTGCAGTAAGTAGAAATACACCATTCATTGTCTGTTTTTACTCTCCTACAAGGCTGTAAGGTAACTGCTTCTTTCCTGTAAACGAGGCTGTCACAGGACTCTCCTCTCTGTCGATTCCTCATAAACAGCTACTGTTCCATATCTGTGAAATCAGCCTCCGTGGCATCCATGACACCAGGCTGCCAGTGGCATTCCCTCAGCACAGATGAGTGAAGTCCATTTTTAAACTGCTATTTAAAAAGCAGACACGACACTCCACTTCTTCTGACTAGCAACTAGTAAACCATCCCCTAGAGCACTGGGGCAAGGGCGAGGTTAGTTGGCAGCAGGACCTGAACAACCCAGCATATTGTATTATGGAGATGACCTCATCATGGAAGAATTCCATCCACCCTAGAGCACTGTGGACTTCCGGAGGGGAGAAAACACTGTTGAGACCCACATCTTCAGACAGAGGGTTCAATGCCTGGCTTACAGCTCATGGTGAATGAGTGAATGGAGAATGAAATGGGTGAAATCCTTGACCTTCCTAGGTGATATCTGCTCTGGCTTTTCTTTCGATTTGAATAATAAAATCAACGTCTGTACAAAGCTCAGGGCATCCTGACACAGAATAAATATCACAGCAAGACGAAACCTCAGCAACATTAACTAACGATTCCAGAAGGAACTCTGCCAGCCAGCCAGCTGCAAGACAGCTCCAAGCCATCCTCAACATGCTGCAAAGCCGCATTCAGGTCCTACCCAGCATGCGCCCTGTGACCATGCTTGCCTGCTTCAGGACTCTAGGCTCTCCCCATGCCTGCAAGGACCCCAGGCAAACTTCTTTTGGTCAATTTTGCTGAAAGTTACCTCCCTTCTGAGTCAATCTCTTCTGAGGCAAGAGGTCCAGTACCAGGGGGCAGGGTCCTTCTCTCCAGAGACTCAAAGCAATTGAGCCCAATAACTTCAGCCATACTTGATTCAGTTTGTCTTAACTAACTAATAAAAGCACCATTTACAATCAGTAGTTCAAAGACAGAAATACTGGAGCCTGGTCTTGCTCAGAACATCAATAGGCAGACTGTATGTTTAAAGATACTCAGTATAGCATATTACCTCTTTGCTCCTGCGAAGTCCGGAAGTCTTACGCAAACTGTTTCTCAGCTTGTCACTGAAGGGTCACGTGGCCAAACATGGTTGAAAGGGTTGGGCTCTAGATCCAGGAAGAATTGTCTCTCTCTCAGGGGGATTGTTTCTCCTTCTTTTATATGAGAACCATGGTTCTTTGTTGTCTCCAAAGACACCCAAACCCCCTTATACCAGAGAGTCAAGTACACATTACTTAATCTGCCTAAACCAGTTTGGGGCTGTTTCCTCCTTCACCCTGGCTCCCAACAAGGTCAATCAGCCACTTCCTCTTGGATGGAACCTTCCAGTCATCAGTCTTATCCCTTTCAGGATGGACTTCCTACCAGTGCTCCAGTCTGCTTTGGAGAGAAAAGATTGTATGTGACGAATCCAAGTCTTACCCTAAAGCCAGCAGCACTAGTCATCTTTGGGGAAATTACAAAAAAAAGGTTTGCAAGTTGACAGAACAACCCCAAAGATAGAAATCAAGTATCTCACATAGGAATCCATCACAATTCCAGCTAAACCAGGTTCTAACACACGGGTTAGCCAGTGTGGACAAAGCCAAGCCAGGTTAGAACCATGACTACAGGAAAGGATGATGGAGAAGTTTCCCAGTCCAGAAACTTCATGAAGTTATTAACTGCATTACAGCAGTGCCAAAGGTCCCATTAAAGATCTGGCCCTCACGCTTCATGGCACTCCCCATGCACAAAGGGAGACAGCACCCCCATGGCTCCGAAATAGTTCACACACATGATAGGAGGGGGCATGAAGATCATGGGGTTACCTAGCTAGGTTAGCTACATGCACAACATCCTGGTTCTCCGTGATCACTGCTCAATCTGGGGAACACTAGTTGACTGATTTACTGTGGGCCTCACAGCTGAAGTGGGTGTTGACAAGGGATTTGAAATAGTAGAGGGCAAGGAACATACTGATTATTTGAGGGAAGGCATTCCCCACACAAGGAGCATCACAGAAGATGTGAAGATATTTGTGGCAGAAACAAAGCCACTGACGATTCAACCATCAGTCTGTGAACGCGAGTGAAAAGCTCTTCTTAGAACAGCTGTTTTGCACTGGGTCACATGGGCACTTCAGGTTTTTCTGATATTGGTTTTGCTTTCCCGGATTTTCTTGCACAAAGGTCCTGGTCCCTCTGCCAATCTTTGCAAACCGCAGCTCACCGACATGTTGGGCAGGCGAAGGGCAGGTTGTGGGAAATGGGATCAAAGTCTCCTTTGGAGTCTCCTCAGGGAAGGATCTTCCCCTGGTTGCACAGCTCTGGGAGAAGTAGGTCAGGCGGCAAGGGACCAGGGGTTAGCACTGAGTGCTGTGCTCCGTGCTCCAATGCTGGTACATCTGGAAGGGCACATGGCTCCCCAGTCGGCAAACTCTGCCTCTGCCTTTCTCATGAATGGTTAAACGAAGCAGAGGTTGGTGTTTGCCAAGTAAAAATGTCACTTCGCCTCCCATGTTTCTTCCCCCATCTACTGCTTCTGGGATGATGTGTGTGAGAACTGCACCCTGGGGCTCCACCAAACTGGAAGAACTTCCAAAGCAACGAGCCCGGTTGACAAGATATTACTGCAGGGAATGAGAGAAAAGCATCTGGTGCACAAACACAGCAATGCTTAAGAACATAAGAACATAAGAACGGCCATACTGGGTCAGACCAAAGGTCCATCTAGCCCAGCATCCTGTCTACCGACAGTGGCCAATGCCAGGTGCCCCGGAGTGAGTGAACCTAACAGGTATGATCGAGTGATCTCTCTCCTGCCATCCATCACCCCCCTCTGACAGACAGAGGCTAGGGACACCATTCATTACCCATCCCGGCTAATAGCCATTTATGGACTTAGCCTCCATGAATTTATCCAGCTCTCTTTTAAACCCTGTTATAGTCCTAGCCTTCACAGCCTCCTCAGGTAAGGAGTTCCACAGGTTGACTGTGCGCTGTGTGAAGAAGAACTTCCTTTTATTTGTTTTAAACCTGCTGCACGCCAATTTCATTGAATGGCCCCTAGTTCTTCTATTTTGGGAACAAGTAAATAACTTTTCCTTATTCACTTCCTCCACTCCACTCATAATTTTATATACCTCTGTCATATCCCCCCTTAGTCTCCTCTTTTCCAAGCTAAAAAGTCCTAGCCTCCTTAATCTCTCTTCATATGGGACCCGTTCCAAACCCCTAATCATTTTAGTTGCCCTTCTCTGAACCTTTTCTAGTGCCAGTATATCCTTTTTGAGATGAGGAGACCACATTTGTACGCAGTATTCAAGATGTGGGCGCACCATGGATTTGTATAAGGGCAATAAGATATTCTCCGACTTATTCTCTATCCCTTTTAATGATTCCCAACATCCTGTTTGCTTTTTTGACTGCCGCTGCACACTGCGTGGATGCCTTCAGAGAACTATCCACAATGACTCCCAGGTCTTTTTCCTGATTGGTTGTAGCTAAATTAGCCCCCATCATATTGTATGTATAGTTGGGGTTATTTTTTCCAATGTGCATTACTTTACATTTATCCACATTAAATTTCATTTGCCATTTTGTTGCCCAATCACTTAGTTTAGTGAGATCTTTTTGAAGTTCTTCACAGTCTGCTTTGGTCCTTACTACTTTGAGCAGTTTAGTATCATCTGCAAACTTTGCCACATCACTGTTTACCCCTTCCTCCAAATCATTTATAAATAAGTTGAATAGGATCGGTCCCAGGACTGACCCTTGGGGAACACCACTAGTTACCCCTCTCCATTCTGAAAAAGTTCCATTTATCCCTACCCTTTGTTCCCTGTCTTTTAACCAGTTTTCAATCCATGAGAGGATCTTCCCTCTTATCCCATGGCAGCTTAATTTACGTTTACGCTTCCGCCGCTTCGGGACAGGCCGTGTGTTATTAATACAGGAACCTCAGGGGAAGAGAGTGGCATTTCTTATTTCTACAATGGGAGCTGGTTTTTCAAATCAAGATGAGCAAACAAGCCAATGTATGCTCCAGGACCGGGTCAGATAGTGCTGAGGAGACCGGGTGCTTGGATCTGAACAATACATTACATCTCAGTAAAGTGGCAGTGCGGTTTTGTCATCTCATCTCCGAAGAATCACAACTGTGTTATCTAACAAACACAATTCTTCATTCCCTTCTCACTCACACATGCCTACTCCCACTGTGGACTCAGAAATCAGGAAGATGCCAATCACTCTCTTCGACTCTGACCCTAGGAGTAGCTGAGTTTCTCTCGACACAGGATTCTGGCTTGACAAAGCCCTGGCTGGGATGATTTAGTTGGGTCGGTCCTGCTTTGAGCAGGGGGTTGGACTAAATACCTCCTGAGGTCCCTTCCAACCCTGATATTCTATGATTCCCTACCTTAGCCATCTATGGGGACCGGGGCACTGAGCTGTGGCTGACCTCTGGCCCTTCACCCAGATGCTGAGTGTGAACAAGAAAGAGAACCTTTAATATCCTTACTGCTTCCCCAAAATGTCCTCAGTGTCTGAACAGCATGAAAAATCAGCAAACTGCAAAGCGAAGCAGGAGACAAAGGAGGCTGCATGGAGATTGGTACCTGCCAGGATCCAAATCTTTGCCTCTGTGTTTTCCTACCAGACTATGGCTTCCCTGGGGTTCTCCTTGAAGACCTGTACCTCTCCCTTCCTGCTTCAAGGACACACTGCAACCCCTCTTACATCCTGGGATGGGGCTAAGAAGTCTCATCCAGAAGCAGGACTCAGCAGGAATCTCTCAGCAAACGTCCGTGGGGTTCTGAAGCGCCACATTCCTCACATCATTAGGGAGCAGGCCTAATAACATTTGCTCCAGAGAAGTAACTCTCCAAGCCTATAGAACGGAACACAGCGTAAGATCCTTTCATCATTTCATTATTTAAATCAGCTCTAGAATACATTCAACAGCTGCAATATCTTTCTCTATTACATTCTACAGGATGCTTCCATAAAGAACATAAGAAGGGCCGTACTGGGTCAGACCAAAGGTCCATCAGTGTCCTGTCTGCTGATAATGACCAATGCCAGGTGCCCTGCAGTGAGTGAACTGAACAGGTAATGATCAAGTGATCTCTCTCCTGCCATCCATCACCCCCCTCTGACAAACAGAGGCTAGGAACACTATTCCTTACCCTCTTGGCTAATAGCCATTAATGGACTTAACCTCCATGAATGGATCCAGTTCTCTTTTAAACCCTGTTATAGTCCTGGCCTTCATAGGCAAGGAGTATCACAGGTTGACTGTGCGCTGTGTGAAGAAGAACTTCCTTTTATTTGTTTTAAACCTGCTGCCCACTAATTTAATTTGATGGCCCCTAGTTTTTCTATTATGGAACAAGTAAATAACTTTTCCGTATTCACTTCCTCCACACCACACATAATTTTATATACCTCTATCATATCCCCCCTTAGTCTCCTCTTTCCCAAGCTGAAGAGTCCTAGCCTCTTTAAACTCTCCTCATATGGGACCCGTTTCAAACCCCTAGTCATTTTAGTTGCCCTTCACTACTCTCTAAAAGGAGAGCCATTTCCTACATTTTTAAAACATGCCCCCTGCCGAAATCATTGATTTATTTCATCCTTACTTGATGCTCATAATGAAGTCTGTATTTACACAGCTGCCTGAGGCTGAATCAGTAAATATTCCACCTCCTCTACACTTCCATTTTTTAGAAAATCACTTGAGACCAACGGTTGGTGACTTGACTACGGAGACAAGAAAAGATTGTGTCTTGACTCAGTATCAACCAGGATTGTCCTGGCATCTCCAGAAATTGAACACTAATCTAAGTAAATATTAGGTCCTGTGATGAAAATGCCAGGAATATGTCCAACTAAAATAGCCCCCCCTAAACCAGGATGGAGAAGGAAGAGAAAGAAAGAAGAGAAAACAAGAGAAGAGTAAGGTAGGGGGATGAAAGTGACAACAGGAAGGGATGGCTTAGATCAGTTCGCCACACAACTTCCTAGCCGTCTCTTTTGTAGCTGCAACATGGACACATCTTTACATGGCTCAGTGCACCCCTAATATACAAATGATATGACTAAACTTACCTTGCTCACGACTCTCCACCTTTTCTTCTTGAAGTGGTTGGGAAAAGGTGGCTCTTTGAAACAGTGGCTGTTTGGCCAGGTCTCAGCAGCAGGTCCCGAGACAGAAGGCATTAGCTGGGAGGAATCATAGAAGTGTAGAACTGGAAGGGACCTCAGTAGGTCATCTAGTCCAGTCCCCCGCCCTGATGGCAGGACTAAGTTATAACTAGTAACAGCTTTTGCCAGAAGATGGATCACTTGATGATTTCCTGTTCTGTTCATTCCTTCTGGGGCACCTGGCATATGGCATCGTTCAGCAGACAGGATCCTGGCCTAGAAGGACCTTTGGTCTGAGCCAGAGTGGCCATTCTTATGTTCTAGAGACCATTCCTAGAGGTGTCTGTTCATAAAAACCTCCAGTGATGGAGATTCCAAAACCTCCCAGGGCAATTTATTCCAGTGCTTAACCACCCTGACAGTTAGGAAGCTTTTCCTAATGTCCAACCTAAACTTTCTTTGCTGCAATTTAAGCCCCTCGGCCATTTCTCTTTGGCATGGTGGGAGAAGGGAGATTCCAAGCAATCATTATTTTATGTTCTTCCAGAGGAAAGACCATATCCTCTTTTTTCTTTACAAAAAAATATCTTGTGCTACTGTTTACAATCAAACCCACAGCTTGTCTTGTCTTCATTGATAGACACATATTAGGTTTGTTAACCAAATCCCTCGGGTCTCTTTTTCTCTTCATTTCTGAAGCGCTATAATGGCCAAAGTAACCCTTGTTAAGGCTTGGACAGAAGGAACCTTACAATGCTAGAGAATGTGGAGAGCGGCTGTAATGAATTGGTTTCCAAGGGAACAAACCACTGTGCAGAAACTATTAAGCAGCCACATGAAAACTTCTGATCTCAATCCCTGTTTGCATTCGGAATTCTCTAATGGTTTGTAAGGATGCAGGCGAGCTCTCGAGCAGTCAAGTGGGGGAAAAAAACCCACTAGAAATCATTAAGCAAAATTAAAAGGATATTTTTTTCTCTTCCAAGCACCGTCTCCTCCTGTACTGTCCATTTGAGCTTGCTGTTCAGTTCAGATTCACTGCTTTATAGCATCACACTGGGAGAAATTCTTGGCTCTGTTTGTTTTCATTATTTTTATTCAAATAAAAATTGGAAAATCCCTCTAACTGAGCCACAACGTATCCTCAGGCCTAAACTCCTCCATGACCCCTTCTGCTATTCACATTCATTACGTCACCACTCAGATCAGGACCTGTAGACACTTAATGAACATCCTTACCTCATGCAGACTCTTTGCACCCTGAAAGATAAGCTTATGCATATTGTCCCAGGAGTGGGCCTTGGGTCGTAATCTCTGCTCGGGAAGGATTGATTCTTCCCATTTCCACTCTAGAGGGTCCAGCACAAATACATCAATAATTGATCAAGTTCCTTGGTCAGAAGGGGGATCATCGGCAAGTGTTGGCGTATTGCAGAGGTAACTGTGCACCAGCGTGTTAACAATGAGCTGCTGAGCGCAAGCAATGCTAGAGAGAGAGCGCGGGAGCTGGTGAGGTGTCCCCTGGCATAAACTCCATGGGCTGGCATCAAGGGGACATATTAGCAGTGATGCTGCTGCCCCACCATCACTCACCTCCTATTGCCCTGAGCACCATGATAGTGAGACATTGTACTACTCATCAGATGTCGCCCTTTTGTGTCTCTCTCCTTATTTCTACCCACTCGTCCCGTGCCCGTTAGCCTGCTCCTAATCATCTCTCCTTCCGGGTGCAGTGCTAACAGCTCTCATTGCTACTGTCTAGGGATGCTATGCCCGCAGAGGGAGCTGCCAACCTCCACAAGTCTGATTGCACCTGTGCTGATGCTGTTCCAAACCTCTAAACATTTTTCTTGGGTGATGGAGTCTGGTCCAGTCCCTTGATATCCCAGGCAACACCCATCATACAAATCCCTTCATAAACTTCTCAAACTCCACTTTAACGCTGTCGCCACTACACCCACTGGACGGCTTATTCCCTCTCTGACGATTAGAAGCTTTCTTTTAAATTGCAGCCAAACTATTCCGTTTCTCTCCATTCTTTTCTGCCCCTGTCGTTTGTTTCAATAGTTGTGGGAAGTGGCGGGGGGGGGGGGGTTGTTAGAGAGGTGTCCTGGTCCCTGGATTGAAGAGATGGGCATGAAAGGAGAGCATGGGGTGGGTAGGCAGGAGGCAGTCTGACCTGAATCCCAAGTCCCCAGAGAACAATGCTGGCCTTGAAGTACTACAGTTTCTCCCAGGAGTATAGCTACCCACACTACAGGAGTTATTCAGATGTTCTGATTTTATAGGGACAGTCCTGATTTTTGGGTCTTTTTCTTATATAGACTCCTATTACCCACACACACACACACAACTATCCCGATTTTTCACACTTGCTGTCTGGTCACCCCAATTCAGACAGATGATTACAAGTTTTCTACTCAAGTTTCTTAGGGTTTTAATGTTTAAAATAGCATTTCACATGCAGTTCTATTGGATAAACCTTTAGTTCAAAGCTTCTTTTGCCCTTTGCCACTCTCCAACCATGGCAACAAACTAAAATCACAAGTAATTAAACTGTGTTTTCTATTTCGATTGTAGCCTGTCCAGGGCATTCCATCACATTTAGTAAACTACCATTGCTTCAAGGATACCGCAGTATTTGCAACAACTGCACCTAGCCAAACGAGCAGATTCACAGATGAAAGAGATTCACAGGGGCACAAGGACATCACAGAAAGGTCCCTAAAACTTCAGAGAAATGGGGGGGGGGCACTACACTCCGCCACTGCTCACGTGGCAATAGGAAAGCTACTTTGGCTACTGCTGGCTGTGCGCGCCATTTCTTAAAGCTGATTGGAAAAATTTCCAATGACCCTTTTTTTAAATCAGATTGTTGCATGTAAATGTTCCACAGAAATGGTTCAATTTTGACAAAATTCTGACAGAACCCAGTGAAACGTGTCTGATTTCCTGCCACGTGTCCAGCCCAGTTCCTCTGCAGCCCACCTGCTGGATGGCTTCAGAGTTGGGGACCCCAGAATTTCCAGGGGTTGCTTACCCCTGGTTAACCAATCCTTGGCTCCTAAGAGCCATTGATCAACCAATCAGATGGTCCAATGGCCAAAATATAAATATAAACAAATTTATTACAGCCGCTCTCCACATTCTCTAGCATTGTAAGGTTCCTTCTGTCCAAGCCTTAACAAGGGTTACTTTGGCCATTATATTTTGGCCATGGACTGTGGGTGGGATTTTCGGAAGCATAAAAGGTCAGTTGATGAGTGGGGAATGCAGCCCCCCACATTCCTTCCCAGGTGACAGTGGTAAGAGCAGCCTGATCCCCCACAATCTAAAGTGAGGCAGGCCAGGATTCCAACAGCATCAGATCTGCTCTCCCGAGTCACAGAGAGACAGGGAATGCACTTCGGGAAATTTCACACAGACACACAAGTTTTCTATTGCTCAAATATTCCCAAATACCTTACTGGATTTGTTTTTTTCCAATTTGGGGAACTATATTATTCAATGAATAATTTCTTGCAGTATTTTACCAAAACAGTCACTGAATGCTGTTAATCAAATTGATCATTCATCAATTAATGGCAATATTTACTCAACAAGTATCTCTCTGGTCTTCAAAGCAGCTCTTTTTCTGAACGAATACATGCCATGCAAATATGACTGTATGTTCTTTGTTTGACCCATTAAAAATAGCAGTAGGATTATCAGGAATCTATATTCTTTCCTAGGGAGGGAAGAGGGGAATAACCATCTTCAACCGTGAAAGAAGAAAAGACACCTTAGAAGCTGGCCAGATATATTTCTCCAAGTAGTAATGTCTGTCTCTCTCCTGGAAAATACTGTATTGGGAAATAATGGCCCAGATTTGAATCCTAAATCAGTGTAAATCCAGAGTTACCTGGTTGAAATAATTGGAGACACTCTGGATTTACTCCAGTTTTACTGAGAATATGGGCCATTGTTTTCATTGCCCATTGCTGCCAGCAAAAGGAAAGGAGAGACAAATATTGAACAGAGAATGCAGAGAATTGGAAAAACAAACAAACATTCTATAGGGCTCAATGCTGTCGCACATTTTTAGGCTCCTCTGCACCACAGCTCTGTAGTTCTCTCACTGTCTCAGTTCTGTGCTCGGCTGTGCACTAGGCACAGTGCTCGGGTGTAACCTGGTGCGGAGGGAGTTAGTGACGCCAGGCAATGCACAGAATGGAACGGGCTACGGTGAACGGTCTGTGGTAGTGTTCACACTCGCACAGGACTTGGGTGCTGCAGGGGCTGGGGAAAGACAGAGGGGAAGGGATGAGAGAAACCAATAGTGCTTAGAAGTGTGTGTGTTTTTACCCCAAGTGCACACAAGCGAGCTGTGTTGCTGCATCTGGTATCTGTGTCATATTTGCACTAAGCTGAGGAAAGCAATCTTGTCTGTCCGCACATTGGGCCCGGGCCTGGGAATGCTCTGCAAAGCAGGATGTATATGGCCTTTGTATAGCAGGATGCAGCATTTGCTTTCCTTAGTGGCAACCCACCACTCTGGCCCAAGCCACACTCCCAGAGAGTTGGTCTCATGGGGCACAGAGCAATATTCTCTATGATTTTACACCTCTACCCATTACAAAAATCAGTCTGGCTACTGGGTCTAGGCTGAGTTAGAGGAGGAGGCCATAGGAACCACATACATCACTTGCATGCCCCGATGCTAGAATCTGTCCAGAATTTGTCATCGGGGCCAGCTATAGGGAAGGGCTGTCAGGGCTGTCAGGGCAGCTGTCCTGGGTGCCAGCTCAACATCTGGAGGGGCATCAAATCATTGGTGGGCTGGTTTTGCTTCACCCACGCCTGTTCGGGAGGGTGGGGAACAAAAATTGTTTTCCACCCTGGACAACAAAGTAGCTAAGGCTGGTCTGTCTTTACTACACAGCTATTTAGCAATGCACAAAATCCACAGTGTTCATCCATTCCTGTTATCTATCCTTTGTATTCCAGCAACTCCTAGGGGCTCCAGGGAAGACCCCGGCCCCATGGTGCTGGCGGCAATCCTGACACCTAGCAACAAGACAGAGGCTGCCCCATAGAGCTCAGACAGCCCAGAAAGGGATGGGAAAAAGGAAGGACTAGAGCTTCCCTTTTATACAAGGCCTTGAGACATACAAAGATTCAGGGTTGTGCCCAAGGTTACACGGGCCTTAACCACAAGTTCTCCCTTCCTCTTTCAGCCACAGATCTGGATCGGGGATAGCTCAGAATAACCCCAGAAAGGTCCCTCCTATTCATGCGCTGCTTGCAGACACACTGCCACTGCTCTCCTCCGTCTCTTGAACACTGGGTTTGACAGCCACAGGAAGGCAGGCTGAGATTTTTCATGGTTTGTGACCCAGGATGACAGTGGTAACTGCTTCTTTGTGGGTTTCTGATCAGCTGCTATCACTGCCAAACCTGCTGACATCGTGCTCTGCTCTGTTGGATGACCCAAGGAGTTGCCATTCGTTCAAAGCTATGCAGGGAAATGATTGGAGAGCGGGGGAGGGAATTGTGCACATCTGGAGAGCATGACAAAGCAATTTCCTTAAACTCAGCACTTGCCAGGCTGAGGCCAGGAGTGAAGAGGAAACATCTCGTCAGTATTTGAATAGCTGATCACGTAACTAACTTGACAGGCCATTTATATGGAGAGATTCGATCTCTGTCTCGTACACTCTGGGTTCTGTTCTGCCCTCACTTACACCTTGCAAATCTCAGCTTGATGCAGATGTGAAATGAAGAAGAGAGACGCTGCGTCTTTCATTTTAACTCGGTGAGAGTGGCGTGTTTTGCTCCTAAATGTACAAACACCACCAAGTCGGCATCTTCTTCCTTCTAACTTAAAGACTCTAATTGAAAATACATTAAACAAATACATTTCTGGGATAATTACACACTGTTCTATTTACTGTATTTATATAACAATTAATAAAATCCCCAATTAGTAATGCATGCATCGCTGGGATACAGAATGAGTTCCTCTTAGGAGCTAAGGAAAGAGATAAAGGAGGAATGAACTGCCTCAAAAGGTCTGTCAGCCTCCCCCGTACTCCCCACTGCCATTTAGAGCAGTGCTAAACATTTCAGCCCAAGGAGCCCGCAGGAAGAGCATGGGGGAGGAGATAGTCTAAAGCACACAAGTCCTGCCTCCCAGATACTCTGGTGCATGCTGGGATCAGGGTCACACGGATTCATGTCTTGTGGGTTAGACTGGCTTAGGCTGGCCTGAGGATGGGGTTCGGAGGCACATGCCACTGAGTCCGAATCCCCGTTCGGCTACGTGCACGGCAAGTGGCCGCCGGTCGGTCAGTGACCTCTACGTTCTCAGGCCCCTCCGCCCCCAGAAGTGGGAGAGTGACACCCAAGCACGTTGTAAGCAGTGTTTAGCAGTGCCCAGTCCTGCAACTGGATTTGTGCTGGTGCAAGGAGCCTCAGACCCCAACCCTGCAGCCACTCCCACGTATGCTTAACTCTGTCCCCTACGTGTCTGTGTCAGGCAGCAAACCCATTTTCAACGTGCAGAGTTTAACATTCGCAGTGCTCTGTTTGGCTCCTTGTTAGCTAGAATCCCAAAGACTGATGGGGTGGCTAGCAAGCAACAGTAGAGGGTCCTGTTTTGAGCTGGGGGTTGGATTAGATACCGCCTGAGATCCCCTCCCACCCTGAGATTCTGTCATTCTGTGGTAGCTGACTCTTAAATACCCAGTTTTTAAAATCTATTCGCTCCAGACAAGACTGATCCCTGCTCAGAAGCACTGGTTTTTTAGACAATGAACCACCTAGCAGAGGATTGTGCTGTTGATGAATATATGCTGGCTAGCCTATAAATATATATGATATTAATAATATATATTACCTGCAGCACATATATTTGTATGACTTAATCACCAAAAACATTAAGCACAAATACTCTAACAGTGGCATAGCTTAAACGGCCTATACCATATTCGTGATCACTTATCCTAAGTATCCCATAACTCCTCGCATTTGCTGAACCATTTAGCACAAACAGATGGGAAACTTGTCAATATCAAGATACATTCGGTCTATATCTTAGTACAAGCTAGGGAAATACTTTCACGGCCCGGTACCCGGAGTGCTAGTATCCAAACCAAAGATAAGGAAGGAATGGAATGACAAGTTATGGGGAAAATGGATGGGTTGGATTTTAGTGACAAGTAAAAAGATGTGTAATTTGTAAAAATCATCATATAAACAATACCAGCCGAAATGTGCAACTTGGGGCGCACACCTTCTCTGTAAGGTGAATATAAAAGGACGTCGGTGTGACGGTGCTGTTCCTGGTGGGATCCAACTGTGAGTGTCAGATCAGGACAGATTGCTTCCAAAAGGGCAACTACAGCCCAAAGCTGGGGTTTTTCCACACTAAGGCAAACCCAACCAGCTAAACAGAAAAGACTTTGGTCTCACCCCACTGGCTAACCACAAGTCACACAAGCAATCCCCTTAAGACACTCCAGATTCCCAGTATCACCACCAGCAGCCACCTGTCCTGGGGATCAATGGTTATGAAAACCAATCCCCCAAATAAAGAAAACGGTTCTCCCCAATTCCAAAGAATCAGGCCCCAGACCCAGGTCAATATACAAATGAGATCTTACCACAAATCACGCTGTAGCCAATCCTTTAGAATCTAAAATCTAAAGGTTTATTACAAAAGGAAAAAGGTCTAGGTGAGGGTTAAGAATGGTTAAAAGAAATCAATTACATGCAGTAATGGCACATCTCTTAGCTTAGGCTTGCAGCAAAGGTAGAATAAACTGCAGGTTCAAATCAAAGTCTTTGGATGCATCCCATTTGGGGGATGGGTCAGTACCATTGTCCAGAGTTCCCAGAGTAGCAAAGTTCCATCCAAAGCTGGAAACAAAGCAGGCTGAAGACTGGAGGTGAAAGACAAAATGGGGAATGTTCTTCCAGGCTTTATAGACTTTTTCTTCTGGGCCAAGACCCCTCCTCCTTCTTCTGCAGAGTCCGGTTGCAAAATGGAGGCTCACAGTCACAAGGTCCAATCACCAGACTTCTCCAGGATTCAGTTTCTGACCAGGCAGTGACATTCCTAGAGCAGCTTGGGTGTGGACAGGCATATACAAAATCCATTGTGTGGTTGATGTCCCTTAATGGGCCATCAGGCAGCCCCAGCCTGTCTGAGCCTTCACAGGAGCCAAGCTTGAAGTACAGCTTGAAGCTTTAACTTTAGTTACAAAATAGATACACACATATGGAATAGATACACACATATGGAATAGATACATACATAAGACACCTGTTATGACCCCCTTCCCATAATATTTCATGCACCCATTGATCTACACGGTACCAAACTATTTCAGTACCGTGACACCCCCAATGCAAAATTGATGCAGGAAGGGATGACAAAACAGCCCTGATTGCATCCCAAAAGCTCCCCCGTCCGTGGGTTTGCATTATGTGATCTTGGCCAAGAGCTAAAGAAAACAGCTACTTTATACATACGAGCTCTGGCAAATATTTGGAACCCCAGTACCATCAAATTAATATAGACATAAACGTTGTCAATAGCACAGAAATCTTGGCATTTAGCCATGGAAACAATAGGGTACTGTGCCTCAGTTTCCCTTCTTACACTGCACATGTGGTGCGGAATGTCCTTTTCCCTTTGGAAAGTTTCACCACTGTTCACAGGCCTTAACTGTGACACATCAGTACAACAAGGCCCCTTTACACAAAGTGGGTCCCCCTGTATTTCTCTTGACCTGTCCAAATGATTTTTCACAAGACTAGGCCCATTGTACAGTTTTACAGTTTCAGGCAACAACACAGTAGTTACACAAATTGCCATTAGTAACAACAACAATTCCATTGTAAGTGTCCATTTACAATTAGGTTTGTCAAGCCCTGCCTTTGGGTCAACACCATTAGAATTTTGGCCTTTTAGGGTCACCTTGTGGCTTTTCTTTGCAAAGTCAAATTCTCTCTTTCCTCCTTGCCCTGAAGGATCAAATTTGGCTCCCTCTGGCTTAACAGAACTTTCTGGCTGATCTGGTGATACATTTACCCAGTCATCTTTCTGAGCCTGAGACACAAACTGTTCACCTGCAGAATTAGCCTTGAGGCTTTTTCCTTTGAACAACCTTGCCTCCCCAACAAGCTGGTCCAACACAGCCACTTGGTTATAGGGCTGTTCCAATTTCTCCTTGCTCTCTATTGTTAAGCTGGTGGCAGGTAACACACCCAAATCACCTTTCTGCTCTCCTTGTGTTTCGGCTAGGGTATCCCTCTGATTAGACAGAGTTTCCACACCCTTTTCCAGCCCCACACTAGTAGCAACAGGCAAAATACAAGCACCAGAATTGTCTGCTCTCTGGGATCTTGCTAAGACATTAACCAGATCACCCCTAGTTATAGAGCCTTCCTTCCCAGCAGACACAGACTCAGGACCATTTCCTTTCTGAGCTTTAGCTGAATCCAAAACCAACTCTGAAACAAATGCCCCACTCTCAACCCTTCCAGGCTGACAGGCATTTTCTGTCTGCTCCACAGACAAAGAAGATTTAGAGACACACTCTCCTTCACTAGACCCACAGCTTGGGATCTCACTTCCCTTGTCCCAGCACACAGACAACTGCTTGGAGACTGAGGTAGCTTCCTCCACAGGCAAGTCAATACCCCTGACAGACACAGGCACACTCCCTTCACTGTCACACTTCTCCACACAGGACACAGGTAAGGCATAGGGACACTTCTCTTCCACTATCCTTGCCTTCCCAAACTGCTGCCTAGTTTTATTTAACCCTTTCTCACCAGGCACAGAGCCACTGCCAACAGATACACTGCGGCTTTTTGCAGGTTTACTCTCACAAGCTGTACCAGCCAAAACTATTTTACCCTTTCCTTCCTCAGTTAGGGCTCTAATCTGACTATTTACTGCAACCTGTTCCAGAGAAACCCTTTCCTGATCCATAAGTTCTTCCTGCACTGTACCTAATTCCAGACTCACTTCTGAGACATTAGACAGACATTTAGAAACTTTATCCACAGGCAAACTGCTTTCTTGCACAGGCAAACACTTGGAGAAATCACTCTCATAAGCTGCACCAGCCAAAACTGTTTCACCCTTTCCTTTCTCAGTTAGGGCTTTAACCTGACCATTCACTGCAACCTGTTCCAGAGAAACCCTTTCCTGTTGTATAAGTTCTTCCTGCACTGTATCTAATTCCAGGCTCACTCCTGAGACATTAGACAGACATTTAGAAACTCCATCCACAGGCAAACTGCTTTCTTGCACAGACAAACACTTGGAGAAACCCTCCCCAGACAAACAGCTATTTCCCCCCAGGTGAGAATCCCCCTCCCCCTGGTCATAGCATAATGGGCTAAACACAGAAAACTGCACAGGGTAATACCGCCCCCCAATACTGTTATAAAATGAACTTTCACGAGGATATAATTTCTGGTTTTCTTCCTTTGCTTTTTTGACTTGGAGCTGAAGTCTGGCAGTTTCTTGTTCCATCTTTCGAAGTCTCTCCCGTCTCTCCAACGTTTCCTTCTCTCTTTCCCATGCTTCCCTCTGTAACTGAGCATTCCTTTCCCTGGCTTTTTTCTCAATTTTAGCATTTTGTTGCTCTTCCCACAACCTCAGCTTTGCTAGTTCCTGTTCAAACTCATGCTGCAGGCTGTTTTTTAGAGCTGGCAGTTTCATTGCCTTGGTTTTCTGATTACTCATTGCCACTGCTCTTTAACCAACCAAACTCTCTACACCCAAAACTTAAATTTGGACAGCGTGGGGTTCAGACCCAAAGCTCAATTGACCTGGTTCTGTGGATCCTGCCGACTACGCCACTGTGACGGTGCTGTTCCTGGTGGGATCCAACTGTGAGTGTCAGATCAGGACAGATTGCTTCCAAAAGGGCAACTACAGCCCAAAGCTGGGGTTTTTCCACACTAAGGCAAACCCAACCAGCTAAACAGAAAAGACTTTGGTCTCACCCCACTGGCTAACCACAAGTCACACAAGCAATCCCCTTAAGACACTCCAGATTCCCAGTATCACCACCAGCAGCCACCTGTCCTGGGGATCAATGGTTATGAAAACCAATCCCCCAAATAAAGAAAACGGTTCTCCCCAATTCCAAAGAATCAGGCCCCAGACCCAGGTCAATATACAAATGAGATCTTACCACAAATCACGCTGTAGCCAATCCTTTAGAATCTAAAATCTAAAGGTTTATTACAAAAGGAAAAAGGTCTAGGTGAGGGTTAAGAATGGTTAAAAGAAATCAATTACATGCAGTAATGGCACATCTCTTAGCTTAGGCTTGCAGCAAAGGTAGAATAAACTGCAGGTTCAAATCAAAGTCTTTGGATGCATCCCATTTGGGGGATGGGTCAGTACCATTGTCCAGAGTTCCCAGAGTAGCAAAGTTCCATCCAAAGCTGGAAACAAAGCAGGCTGAAGACTGGAGGTGAAAGACAAAATGGGGAATGTTCTTCCAGGCTTTATAGACTTTTTCTTCTGGGCCAAGACCCCTCCTCCTTCTTCTGCAGAGTCCGGTTGCAAAATGGAGGCTCACAGTCACAAGGTCCAATCACCAGACTTCTCCAGGATTCAGTTTCTGACCAGGCAGTGACATTCCTAGAGCAGCTTGGGTGTGGACAGGCATATACAAAATCCATTGTGTGGTTGATGTCCCTTAATGGGCCATCAGGCAGCCCCAGCCTGTCTGAGCCTTCACAGGAGCCAAGCTTGAAGTACAGCTTGAAGCTTTAACTTTAGTTACAAAATAGATACACACATATGGAATAGATACACACATATGGAATAGATACATACATAAGACACCTGTTATGACCCCCTTCCCATAATATTTCATGCACCCATTGATCTACACGGTACCAAACTATTTCAGTACCGTGACAGTCGGTGTCTGGAATTTTGTCCTGACATCTTATCTTCAGTAGATTTCACAGACAGCTCAGATGGAAGTGATTCAGCTTTTTCGCATGACGACTGTAGACAGTCCAGGTCTCACAAACATAGAGGAGGGTGGGCAGGACGACCGCCGAATAGACTTTTCATTTGGTTTCAATCTTGATGCCTCTCCGATCCCAAACATTAGATCGAAGCCTTCCAAGGGCTGCGCTGGCTCTGGCGATTCTAGTGTTCACTTCCTCGTCGATGTTGGCTGCCTGTGATAAAGTGCCAAGGTATGTAAACCTGTCCACGTTATTGAGCTTATGGCCATTGATAGTAATGGATGGCTCAGTGTAGTCACACCCAAGAGAAGGCTGATGCAGAACCTCGGTTTTTCTGGTGGAAATCTTAAGGCCGAAGTTCATGCACGCTGCGGAGAATAGATTCATGCAGCTTTGCAAGGCACAACTTAGATGGGCTGGCCATGTTGTGTGAATGCCTGATGAGGGATTGCCCAAGAAGATGTTTTATGGTGAATTACAACATGGCAAGCGATCTCTTGGTGGTCAAAAGAAGAGATTCAAAGACACCCTTAAGGCCTCCCTTAAGAACTGTAACATCGATCTTGAAAATTGGGAGAGCATCGCTAATGATCGCTTCGCCTGGCGCAGACGAGTTCATGATGGTGCAACAGCCTACGAACAAAAGAGACTGAGTGATGCTATCGAGAAACGCCTTCTTCGCAAGTCCAGGGCTGGTATCCTCTCCTCCCCCGGTCGGCAACCTGATCTTCAATGTCCTCAATGCAACCGTCAATTCCGGGCGCGGATTGGACTAATCAGCCATCTCAGAACCCACTCCCAAACAAACTGATGACACTGGGTGGTCCTCATCAATTCTGATGGACGAACGATAAGGTGAATATAACATCGCTGTGTGGGACCACTCCTTTCAGACTGGTATCGTCTAGAACCTTTTTCCTGTACCATCTTAATAATCATGACTGACATTGGTTATTTAGTCTCTTCAATATACCTCATGATGAACCAAAGTGGAGTCAAGCAATCAACCACAAAATTCATCATTATCAAGCCGAGCCATGAGCCATCGAGCTAAAACATCCGTCAAAGCAAGCAGGGTGGGTCTGCAAAGGGGATAATGCTGAGTAAGCTTTGGGATGCTCCTGTTTGTTAATCTCAGGTACACTCGTGCAGCCGGCCAGTCCAAAGAACACTCTGTCAGTGCTCAGACAATTGCAGTATGCCCAGGAGGTGCGAGTGGGAGACTTTGACAAAACAGCTTTTAAAAGTAACTATTTATACAAATTGTGCCCAATAAAGCACTTAGGGAAACACCAATATTTTAGAAATTCCTGGGAGTTATGCCACATATAAAGATCAAAGTACTTTCCTTGTATATATGACAGACAGAGAATAAAAAGAGAGGGAAAGACGTCTACGTAAATGCTGTATAATTAACTTAAACCCCAATGAAAGTGAGAGAGAGGAGACAGAATCCTTTATTGTACAATTTGTAAATAGTCACATTAGTTCAACCTTTGCTCTCGGTATTGTAAATCTCAACACTTGGGGTCATGTATGTAACCTGTTTACATTGAAAATTCAGGGACAACATTAAAAAGAGCCAAGATAAAGAGCCAAATGGCATTGCAATTCATTGCCTCCCTTGCTTAGAACTGAACGATAATGTTAGAGAAGTGACAAAGGATTTAAAACTAGAACAAGATCAAAATGGGAAATTAAAAGAGCAAGTGGAAGGGAAGAGTAGGGGCTTGTCAGAAGAGATGGAGCTAGCAAGAGGGAAAATTAACTATGCTGGCAAAAACAGGCTAACAAATTTTAAATTACCCATGGAGTTGGGCAGAAACAGTTAACCACAACAGGGAAGGGCGTTCCTGCAATCCATGTGGCATACAGACAAAGTGCCAGGTACTGGGGAGAATGAATTCAGGTTTTGTGGGAATATTTAGCAACCCCCACTTCCCTCCCAGTGCCAGGATAAAAACCCAGAGGTCCTTGTTCCCCTGCCCTAACCCATTAAACCCCGTTCCTCTCTGAGGCTTCCTAATAGAACCTTTTCTGCCCTCTTATACTACTCATTGCTGCTGCTTGTGCTTTAAAATAACCTCACAGAATTAATCTCTCTCGACTCGTGTCTCTCTAACATCCTACATTCCTTTTGCCTCACGTCTGCCCCCTCTGTCTTTGAAATATTATCGTTATTACTGAATCCCCCGTCACAGAAAGATGAAGTAATTAAAAAAAAGACATCGTCAAAATGCTCAAGGTAAAATTTTTACTTTAAATAAGCCCAGTAAATTAATTATTTTAACCCTTCAGGAATGCAACAGCTGACGATATTCACTTCCTCGAAGCTACAATTGCTAAGCAATAAAAATACTAAGTCTACTCCTAATCCTAGCCATTAATATGTGAAATATGGGTTTTCCTTATTTCTATATGGTCGGATTCTTAAGCTAAAAGTAATATAAAGTAATGGAAACTGCCTTAAGTTAGCTAATTTAATACAACAAAGTGGGCAAAAAAACTTAATAGGGATTTTTATCAGTTCTGATTAAAAGTTTTAAATAAAAAGGTAATAACTTGTCTAATTAAATGTTTAACGCTTTTGGTTACTTTTTTTTGTTTTCTAAGATGCATCACCTTAATAATTTTAAGCTTTTAATGCCTTATTTTGTATAGTTATAAATAAAATTTCGGCAACACTCATCTTTAATTTTGCGCTTATCCTATTTGCCGTGTATGTTGCCCTATGCTGTTCTAGGCTGTGTCTCATGTGACTAATTTTTGTTTTCATTTTTTTTTTTGCAACAAAAGCCAATTTTACACCAATAATGATTGCAACAGGGTCCACTCACCACTAGGGCACCTCCCGCTGGCTGCTGGGGATTAGCTCCACTCACATCCGAAGCCCCCTTCCGACACTCATTCACGCACTTTGCTGTTCTCTCTCTCGCTGCACCTCAGGTTGCTCTTTCCCCATGGCTTGGCCTCCTGGTCAGGTCACTGAGTGTTTTCCTTCCGAGGGATCAGAGTCCCACTGCACAACTGTCCTAGGCAGTTTTCTGCTTCACTGCCCAGTCTGTGCCACTTCCCCAGTGATGCGTAGGAGAACCCACTACTCCACCCACCCACTACTGCAGGTTTCAGCCCAGGAACCCAAAGCTTGCTGCTATTTCCCAGGGATGCTCCTTCTTCACCCTCCTCTGGGTACACCCTTGACTCAGGACCACAACTACCAGGCTTATACTCCACCTGGTCTCCTCCTTTCCCTCTCTACAGCTAGGCATGGCTGCAGATCCTCTCTCATAGTCCCACCTGATTCTTTTCAGTTAGGCTCTATTTTCCCTCAGGGGTGGCCTTTCAAGGCTGCTATGGGGTGAATACTTCATCACAATTATTTAAAAGTGTTGTTTTTAATATAAGTGGTACCACACTACTTGAATGTTATGTTTGGGATAGAAACATCCAAATATGTTTTTGCAAAGCTCAAAAAGGCCTCAGTTATAAATACATACATACATACATATGATATAGATAGATAGATAGATAGATAGATAGATAGATAGATAGATAGATAGATAGATAGATCGATCCTCAGTAAATAATGCAATTACAAACAAGGGGAAAAACCGCAATGCTAAAGCAAAGGTAATATTCATAAAATAAATAAAATATTTTATGTTTCTATAAACTTATTTGTGCCTTTTTAAGTATTAAAATATAGGCAAGGGTGTTATAGCCAAACTGTCTAAAAATATAATTATACGCATTATCTCTGGTTACACTGCTAATTGTTAAAGCTAACCAAACAATTTCAACAGGTTTCTATCTTTGTATCCCACGCACGTCCAAGTGTCATGAAAGTTTAATACCCTCAAAGTGTTTGCATAAACCTGGATTTAAACTTCATTTGGTTTTAATTCTGTACTGTTCTGTTTTGTGTTATCTTAAAAGTACTGGATATTAAAGCTAGTGCTTTCAAATAGATCACAAAAGTTGAATTGCTGTCACATGGAAATTAACTATAAACAAGTTTGGGTAAAAATTCCGTTGCTAACTCTTTTGCTGAAGCAGAATGTTCAGTGGGGAAAGCAACACACATCACATGCTGAATTGATGCCGAACGGAGGCCTTCAGGTTTCCAGCTCACCGCTGAAGAAGCAGGTGTTCTTCTCAAAATGCCATCAGACCACGTGCAAAGCGAGTCTCGCCCATAGCTGCCACTTGTCCCAGCATCTTCAACTTTTCCTCACGGTTGGTGTACTTCCTCCCCAACCTTGCCAAATTCGGGTGCACTTCTTGTACCATGTAACACGCCACCAAGCAGCTTGTTTACCCAGATCCTCTATGGTGGCATTCTCCAAATATTCAGCTACTCACTGGTACTCTGTCTCTCCCCACCCCCTCCCACGGATGCCTACAAATTATCAAGATAAAAGTAAAAGAAGGATTTTGTAACCTATGACTTTGAGATTGCAATTAGTTATGTTATGTAATGCATGCGATATAACGACACACATACCATGTGTGGATGGATTCAAGGAGTTTGCGGCTGTATGTAGATGTCTTCACCAGTGCCTCATCATATCTCTTGTGGCACACAGCAAACGAAGCTGATAATTAATTCCACTGAACCGCTTCTTATTTGCCAATGATGGCAACTCAACTTGACGCACGCCTTCCACTTATTCTAATCGGTAACACTAAAATAATCAGCCAGGAACCATCTTCTCAGCATTAAGTCATGACACACATTTGAAGAGCAGCCCTGTGCACCTTGATCCTGCATCTCTCGACAGCCTTCTGCCTCGGGATTTTTCAATTGGGAGTGTCCATTAGGGTCATAACATTGTTTTAGACGTAAGTCTTTATTATCCAGAAACATTTAGTCACTTCCAGAGAAGGGTTATGAGGATGACCAGAGGAGCAGAGCGCTCATCTTAGAAGATGACACGAAAGGAGCTTGGCTTGTTTAGTCCAGCCAAATGAAGGCTGAGAGGCAATATGATTTATTTCGATAGGAAAGGGGAAGAGCTAGCGAAGCTAAAGAACAATGTTGGCACAAGACCCACTGTGCCAGGAATAAATGTAGGCTGGAAATTAGAAGATGATTTCTAACCAGCGGAGAGGTGAGGTTCTGGCCTGGGCTTCCAATAGAATCATGGACTTTAAGGTCAGAAGGGACCAGTATGATCATCTAGTCTGACCTCCTGCAACGCAGGCCACAGAATCTCACCCACCCATTCCCACAACCTACCTCCCCTAGATCTGAACTATTGAAGTCCTCACATCTTGGTGTAATAGGAGCTGTGGGGGTCAGGTCACCACAGTGGTAGTTGTGGTGAGGGAGGAACATGCTCCCTCTTTGTTCCCTGCCCAGATGACAGAGGGGCACCTGGGCCACATTTGAGTGAGACAATGTGAGACATTGTCAGCTGGCATGCTGGTCAGCTGGCATGCTGGGCAGCAGCACCACTCAGAGCACGCAGCGTTCCCCCCGTGCACACGCCCCAGCCTTCCCCCCCCTGCACACGCCCCCGGCGTTCCCCCCGTGCACACGCCCCGGGCGTTCCCCCCCTGCACACGCCCCCAGCGTTCCCCCCGTGCACACGCCCCGGGCGTTCCCCCCCTGCACACGCCCCCGGCGTTCCCCCCCCCCGTGCACACGCCCCCGGCGTTCCCCCCGTGCACACGCCCCCGGCGTTCCCCCCCCCCCGTGCACACGCCCCCGGCGTTCCCCCCTTGCACACGCCCCCGGCGTTCCCCCCTGCACACGCCCCCGGCGTTCCCCCCCGTGCACACGCCCCCAGCGTTCCCCCCGTGCACACGCCCCGGGCGTTCCCCCCCTGCACACGCCCCCGGCGTTCCCCCCCCCCCCGTGCACACGCCCCCGGCGTTCCCCCCCCCCGTGCACACGCCCCCGGCGTTCCCCCCTTGCACACGCCCCCGGCGTTCCCCCCTGCACACGCCCCCGGCGTTCCCCCCCGTGCACACGCCCCAGCCTCCCCCCCGTGCACACGCCCCAGCCTCCCCCCCTGCACACGCCCCAGCCTCCCCCCCTGCACACGCCCCAGCCTTCCCCCCGTGCACACGCCCCAGCCTTCCCCCCCTGCACACGCCCCATCCTCCCCTCCGGCACACGCCCCAGCCTCCCCTCCGTGCACACTCCCCAGCCTCCCCTCCTGCGCACGCCCCAGCGTTCCCCCTTCACACGCCCCAGCCTCCCCTCCGTGCACGCGGCCCAGCCTCCCCTCCGTGCACACTCCCCAGCCTCCCCTCCTGCGCACGCCCCAGCCTCCCCTCTGTGCACGCGGCCCAGCCTCCCCTCCGTGCACACGCCCCATCCTCCCCTCCGGCACACGCCCCAGCCTCCCCTCTGTGCACACGCCCCAGCCTCCCCTCCGTGCACACGCCCCAGCCTCCCCTCCTGCGCACGCCCCAGCGTTCCCCCTTCACACGCCCCAGCCTCCCCTCCGTGCACGCGCCCCAGTGTCACACTCCCCTGACACTAGTGAAGCCCGGGTACCTATAATAATTCTGGGGAGCAGTGTGTTGTACTCCTTAGAGGTCACAATTTCAGGTCTCAACCAAATGTATTGAGGGCAGGGTTTAAAAATGGAGACTTGAGACCAGTCAATGTCCAGAACAATAAGCTGAGGAGACAACCTCTTTCACTCCCACGTCTCCACAGAAAGGGGAGAAAGCCCTTTACCAACAGGCTTCCCCATTATTATTGCCTTCCAAACTCCTCACACAAAGAGCCCCAACCCCCACGCTACACCCTGGCTCCACATCACCATTTATCCACATTTGGCTTCCCTCTTGTGCCTCTCAGCGGGTCAGCCCGGAACGGCCCAGCTCTCTTTCATCAGCGGAGCAGCTGCTTGTACACTTCCTTCAGGGCTGAAGGCCCCACCCAGTGCAGCAGCTTGCAGGCTTTGTTCAAAGGAGCTCTGTTGGCTAAGACGCACGCTAACTGTATCAGCTCTTCAGTGCAGGAGAAAGGATTCCCACCTGGTCAGAATTACTTGCAACTCAGTGCCACGGCCAATAGCAAGAAGTACCCAGGTGAAAGGCTCACACAGACTCCAGAATTATTGACTGGACTAAATTCTGCATTGGGTTGTACCTGTGTCATGCCTCTGGAGATCACTCTGCTGAATTTGATGCAGCAACTCCTCAGCGGGAGTAGATTGCGATGGTCCATTGAAATCAATAGAGCTATGGCAATTGAAGCCAGCTGAGTATCTGCCTGGAGATCTTCTCCAAGACAATGGCTTATAATACTCACAGGCTGTGAAGTCTAGATTATATTCTCTCTCTGGCCCTGATTTTGGAGACACCAGAGGGTCTGTGTAATTTTACTCACATGAGTAGTTCCAACAACCTGGTGCAGCATTTACTGGATGAGGGCTTTTCAAATTACACCTAAACAAGAGAAGAACTTGGGATCTTAATATTTTTTTTAAAGACAATTGCACAGATTCACTAGGTGTGGTCAGTTCCAGCCCTGCCCATTAATTCCCCACTCAGGACAGCACCAGTGTCGCAGCCATTTAACTCAGGAATACACTGAATGAACATTATTCTTTTAATCTTTAGGTTATGGCGTGTGAACAGTTCATGGGAGAAATCAGTGCTATTGTTGAGGAAAATATGACTGGCTGTTTTGTAAGCTGAAGTGTGTGCTTCCAAACTGCATGGAGTTCAAAGAGTTGAAATAAAACGACATCTTAAATAAAGGGCTTAGCTCAGCCAAAGAGAAGCAGCACAGAGAACTGGCAATACATTATTTAGATCAGTTAACAGTAAGTAGTAATACCACAACATTAGCTGCAATATCACCGCTCTAAGGTTAAGATAGAGTTTGTATTATAAACCTCAATTTAATACTTTGGCAAGCTCAAATCACATCAAATTGAAGTTACAATACATATATACACACCATGAGCCTGAACTGAGTTACACAATGTACCAGCACATCCTTGCTGATGACTGAACTAAGGTATTTTGAAAAGTAAGTTACAATACTAAGGTCTTCTTAAATTATTAAAATAGTGATTTACATTGTTCATTGGTCATGGAAGCAGATGTTCTGTCTTGATTCACCTCTAGGCAAACAAGACATTACATGGGCTTACAAAGGCCATCAAGTCAAGATAGAATTTGGACCATAGCATTCTTACGTGGTAGATGCCATGTAATTATTATTTTTTGCACATTCCTATAAGTCAGAATGTTTAAATAGGAGACTATAGAAAGAAACAAAAGCCTACGTTTACATGTTAAAATTCAAACACAAATTACTAACGGCAACAAAGTTATGAGTAATGCCTGCTAGGTATTGCTGCATCTGTGGAGTACATATATAATTTACTCAGTTTAATGGAAGTTAAGTTTGATACTTTCATAGCAAGGCTTTTACCCCAGGCAGTCCTTTAGCTGCTGTAAATTCTGACAGCTTAAGGAACTCATAAATTATAGGTCACTCGGGGAGACCTATGATACACTGGTACATAGAGCTAAAAGCAATGAGCTTTTTTTTTTAAAAGCAGTCTATTATCACAGCTGCTTAGGATCAAAAACATGACTCTTTTGAAGTTCGGTTAAAATTATCAATACAGTGAAACCTCGATTTAACGGACTAATTCGGGCGAGGGGGTGTCCGTTAAAGCCGAAAGTCCGTTATTTAATAATTTTTTAAAATTATTAAATAACAGGACTTTCGGCTTTAACGGACACCCCCTCACCCGAATTAGTCCATTATATGGAGGTTTTACAGTCAACCCGCCCACCCGGGTCCCGGCTGCTGGGACCCGGGCGGCAGCTAGCAGCCCGCCCGCCCGCCCGGGTCCCAGCAGCCGGGACCCGGGCTGGCTGGCAGCCGGGAGCCGGCAGCGAGCCCTCCCACTGCCGGGACCCGGGAGCCAGCAGCCCGCCCGCAGGCGGGAGCCGGCAGCCAGCCAGCCCACCTGCCCGCAGGCGGGAGCCGGCAGCCAGCCAGCCACCCCGCAGGCAGGAGCCAGGAGCAGCCAGCCCGCAGGTGGGACCCGGGCGGGAGCCCGCGAAAAACGGATTTCGGATGCATCGGAAATTTTGTCCGTTACATCCGAAGTCCGTTAAATTGGGGTTTTACTGTAGCTCAAATGTAAGTGTACAAACCATTGGAAGCACCAGGTTCCCACCCCTACATTCTACCCAATCGACTTCCCAGTATAAACCTTTTCTGTGAGATTCTGATCCCCTTCCCCTGTGAGTTGTCTCATGTCAGCGGAACTACGTGCAGAGAAAGGAGCTGGTCAGCACAAGTAAGACTATTGGAATCTGGCCCTTAGTTTATCAGCCATTCATCTGATGCGAGATACACAGTCTAGTATCTGGCATTTCAATTGTTTAAAACCATTCATAAAATTAGCTCCAGACAAAGATTAACATTTTGATTGAGTCTGTATAACCTATCCAGGCATGTCCTACAGCTCCAGGAAATGGAGTATCAGTGAACACACATTGCAGTTTAAGCCAAAGATCTGATTATCAGCAGCTATATCCCCCTCGTCTTCCCTTTGTCAAAACATGTGTTCATTGGTTTCATTTGCATTCATTACTGCCCCATTGGGGTTCTGCATCAAATCTGGGTCCAAACAGGGCTACTTTGGAAATACATCTCAGGTCAATTCAGTATGAAGTGTTCAGTAAGAGAAACATGAGCAATTGTGGAAGTCCAAGGCTGGAAGACTAAGTGGTACATGGACACAACGTACATTAGAGCTGCATTCCAAGCCTGGAGGTGGAAAGCGGACAGGAACACCACTGCGGGACTCAGTCACATCAAAAGGGGGCATGAAAGACCCCAGGTATAACAATGCCTCGATAAAGGCCCTTAACACACCCTCACACACATTAGCCACATTTGTAGCTGTTTAGAGGAAGGGTTCAACCCCAGCCCTAGTGACAAGGCTGTTTGCTGAGGCTGAGAATATGGAGAGCAAAAGACACCGATGTGTTTAAGGACCTGGCCTACAGACAAGGAGGGAGGGCAAAGTTGTGAGCTACCGAAAGCTGACTCAGAGGCTGACTGGGGTGATGGGTCTGCAGTAAAAAAGGCCATAACTGGGTGACCAGGGAGAATTGGAGGGGCGCCAGGGCTAACTCAGGTCTACACTGGGGCAGAAGGAGGATACCAAGCCTGGGTCAGGCAGTTTGTGTAGAGGTCTCTGCTCTTTTAAATCCACTTCTCTCGGCAGTGGGAAACTTCTGGCAGAGTGAACCAGGAGTAACTACTCCTGAGTCGCTCCTTGTGATCACTGTCCACAGGCTCTTGGAGGGAAACTCTGGCACATGCCAAGTCCATTAGGCCTTCCAGGTACTACCGTTGGCTTCCAGGGACATGCAGAATCTGGAGAGCCAGTCAGGGAGTGGCGGGGCCACAGAGCCCTGTCCCAAAGAGAAGTGGGAGTGCAGGTCTAGCACTTGAAAGGGTGCACTCAGACTACGGGAAGCCAGTGAGCAAACACAGTTCAGCACTGATACGCTTTGCTTAACTTGATTTCATTAGACACATTTCTCCTCACCAGGGAAACCCACGAGCTCCAGATTCTCCATGGAATGTGAAGAAGTGGTCAAGACCAGATTCCTTCGCCCTGTTTGGGGGGTTTCGTCAATCTTTTACTCACACCTTCCATACATTTTCCACCCAGCGGGGAGGAGAGAATGAGGAGAACTATTGTCTTTGGACAAGTTACCATTGTTTTAATATGTTTCAGACTGAAATTAAATGCAAATTTCAGCCTCCCATACAAAGCCCTAGCCAAATATGCACAGTTAAGAAAAGACTAGAGCCCAGCAAATGTCTACAGACTTACAGTGGCCGAGAAAAACTAAATGCAAACATATTGCTATAGATACTTACCTGGTCCTGGTTTATGTGCTTTCTGAACACCTCAGTTATTTATGGATTTTATCTTTATGCCACCACCATTGTACTATCCGTACCTTACAGGTGGGGAACTGAGCACAGAGTAGATAAAGTGACCTGCCCAAGGTCATATGGGAATTACGTGGCTTAGCCAGGAATTCAATTCAAATCTCCCGAGTCCCAATGAAGTTCCCTGTCCACTAGGTCATTTGTCCTTCCCTGGGTCCAACAGGATTGTAACAAGAGAAGGGGCAAGGTCAACAAGCTGCCTGCATGCTACCTGACAACACCTACCTTAAAAATAATCCAGTTACAACTTGCCAATAAGCCCCTAGAGCTCTTTCTCCTAGCATCCTGGAGCAAGCGTACATATGGAATGCTTTCTGGCTTTGAAAACTGAATTATAACAATGCTAGAGGCATTGGCCGCTATAGGGGTCCTACTTAGAAGATTTTATTTGTGGGGGAATGACCACCAGTCAATATCCCTGTACATATTCATGCTACATGCTGGAACAAAGTACAGGGAAAACATCTAAATTCTCACAATGTATCTGTCATCTGAATTCCAAACACGATTTATTACCGAGACGCTATTGACCCACAGATAAGTGAAAACGAATGGATCATGCTGAAACCCATCGGTGCTGATGGGGCAATTCTGCTACAGGCTTTGAACAAATGTAATGGGATCTTTGCTTTCCCTATAGGCTGGTCACATTTAGAAGTTTCTTCCAACACAAAATGTTCTACCAGTCTGAAGAGTCTCCCTACTCCGCTGGAATGCTGCTGGAACCAGTAGTATCCCTCAAGCCAGTGGCTAGTTTGTAAGTAAGTCTGTCCCCACTCTGGGAGATGGCAATTTTGATGGGTTTCATAAACGGGATCCACTGCTGAGTGTTTTTGACTTCAACGTGACTTTCATAGCTGCTCCGTGGCACAGCGGTCCAGTTCCTTTGCTTGACAATGCCCGAAATATCCTCGCTGTAGAAAAATGTTCTGGACTAACCCATAAAAAACATTTCATACTTTCTCCGGGCACCATCCACGAGATCCACTGACTCTGGAATGTTTAACGCTTAACTCCAGAGTTTGTTGCTCTTTGATCCCTGTTGATAGAATTCACCATGTTTGCTTGTTTCCTGTAACAAACGAAGTCAACCTCAGATGTTCTTAAAAAATTTCCTCCGTGATGGATTTTCATGAACATATTTCTGTAACAATCGCTCCATGCCCCAGACGCACAGAGCACTTCTCTTGCAGTGTGTGTGTGTGTGTGTGTGTGTGTGTGTCTACCTTCTGTTTCCAACCTTCAGAAATCAAATGTAAAACACAGAAACAATTGCTAGGAAACATTTGTCGTCCTTGCTGGTATCCTCAGCTGGAACAATGGCCTTCTGAATCTGAATTAGTGTCTTAAACCGTTTATTCATTCATTACAATCTGTTCTTTTATTTTCAGAATATTGTATAGCTCCAGGACCTCCTGCTTATGTTCCCCTCTCCCCACCTCCAAGCTATAAACAGTAGATATGACTGGGTCTGGGTCTGCTGTGCAAACCCAGTGTCAGCAATGATCATCTGGAAGTGGAGTAGTGAGGCGGTTTGGGAATGAGGTGAAACACGTATGTAGATAAATATGAATTACCCACTTATAGATTGGCAGTAGTCACAACACTGTACTTTAACAGGAGATTTTAATAGGAGGTTAGCAATGACCCAAAGCACTAAAGTTTGGATACAAACTTTCTTCCGTGTGTGTGTGTGTAGCAAGGGTGGATTTAGGGTGTTTTTTTGGTTTAAACCCATGGTGCATACAGGGTCAGTTCTCTGGGTCTAGCCAAGCAGCTGTCAATGCTGGCCTAAGGGAGTTAGCTAAGGGGTGAAGCTGTCTGGCTAGCTCTCTGACCAGGGCTGAACTACCTCTCTGTATAACTTAGGGGAGTCTAGTGGTCACTCTCAGTTACTCTAGCTGAATGGTCCTTGAGAGGCTACTCAGCTGGCCAGGGATTTTCCTCTCCCGCCCCTTTCCCCCAGCCTAGCCATGAACACTGTCTCTGCGCATCCACTCATGGCTCAGTGATTCAGTCCCCTGGAGCACTCTGCAACCCACTAGGGTAATACCTTCAGTGAACAAGGGGAATGATAGCGCCACCGGCACCCGGACAGGAAACACCTTCTTCCTTTGAAACAGGCCGCCGCAGAAAATCCTGCTGGATTGCTTGGGAGAACAGGTGCTGCAGATTCCCAGCATTTATCGGTCCCCAGCCATGAAGGGGACTGTTCCCTACAGGCACTGGCTCTTGGTTGGGCGAAGTGCTTTTCCATCATGGCGCCCCCTGTTAATAGCCACTCCAGCCCCATGGGGGTCTGTCCCCTTCCGTGGCTCCGCCCTCCAAACAAATTCTGCTGCCCAGCCAAAGTCCCACAGTGGGAACTCTTGGATGTACGGGGTCTTCCTAGCCATGATTGGCTGGTATCAAGGATGAGCTTTTTACCCCCATGCCCATCGGGGGTATGTAGAGGATCCAGGGCCCAGCCTCTCCACCCACTTCCCATCCAGCAGCCAAGGGGAGGCAGGCGGCTCAATCCACCGCCCTCGAGTGCTAGGCAACTGCCTCACTGGATCACTTGCTACTGCTCTTCCTGTGCAAGGGGGGAAATCAAAGGCTTGTGCCCAACACAAAGCAAAGAAGCCTCCAATCTTGCAAATATCCACTGTCCTTTCCCCTCAGTGGGTCGGGCAGGCTGCCAATATTCAGGGGCCCCAGCGCTGGGCCTCCCATAGTGCTCCTGGTGCAGAGTTTACGAGCAGATATCTGCTCCTCCGCTGGCTGCCTGCGAGTGAGCTGCTCTGCTCCCCTTTGGAGTCCCTCCGCTAGACGGTGCGGGCATTTGAGGGGCCAGGGCCTCTCACCCCACCACAGCAGCAGATCAGACACGCTGCAGGAGCGGCTCTCTCCCTCGCACAGCAAAAGCGAGGAGCAGGACAAACAGCCGATTCATTCCGATTCTGCTTTTCTTGTTCAATAAAACCCAAACCAAATATCCTCAGACCTGACAAAGGTTTGTTCTGCAGCATTCCTAGATTCCGAGGCCAGAAGGGGCCATTGTGATTATCTCCTGTCTAGCACAGGCCAGAGAACTGTCCCAAAATAATTCCTAGGGCAGAGCTGCTAGAAAAAAAACGACCAGCCTTGATTTAAAGACACGCAGTGATGGGGAATCCCCCATGACCCTGGGTACATCATTCCAGTGGTTAATTACTCACTGTAAAATATGTACAGCTGACGTCCAGGCTGAATTTGTCTAGCTTCAGCTTCCAGGCATTGGACCTTTTTAATACTTTTTTTCCCTGCTAGATTGAAGAGCCCATTATCAAATACCTACTTACCGACCGATCAAGTCCCTCATTAACCTTCCTTTTAGCTGCAGTTATACTACAGGCTAGGGGCCAGGTTAGTCACCACCTGTGCCCACCAGTGTCAGGTGCAATGAGATCTAGCAGAAGGACATGTACACAACCAGGGGAATCACCCCAAGCTTGTAGTTTAGACCCAGCCTTTGTTAAGCTACATAAATTGAGTTATTTGTATCTACCACTCTCAGGCTTGTTTTCTAATCCTTTAAACATTCCCGCAGCTCTTCTCTGAACCCTCTGCAATTTATCAACATCATTCTCGAACTGTGGACACCAGAACTGGAAGTAGTATTTCACCAGTGGCCAAGAGAGTAAAATAACCTCTCTACTTGAGATTGCTCTGTTGAAGCAGCTCAGGATCACATTTGCTCTTTTGGCCACTGTGTTGCACCGGGAGCTCGTATTCAGCTGATTAGCCTCTATAACTCTCAAATCTTTTTCAGAGTCATGTCTTCCTAGGACAGAGTCCCTCTTCTCTTCTGCACAGCCTGATTCCATGTGGCAATGGTCGGCACCTGTTCAGAACGGCACCGGGTCATGCAGCAGCAACTCCTTTTCTTCCCGTACACACTTGAAAAGCATCATTTTTTTTATTCTCTACTCACTCATGAGTATATAAATTACTGGTTGTTTCAGAAGCTTTACCATGCACCTTCTTACCGCTGGATACATGCTACCTACAATATTTTGCCTTGAGGGCAAACCTAGTCTTAGAATTTACTATGTTGGTAAAACTCATGTTTGTTGTATAGCCTGATGGCCTTTTTCCGTTCAGTCACAAGTCTAACTTTAAATGGTGGAGTAATGAAGTTGAGGAGAAAGGCTGATGCGCCTATAGGATGGTTTCCGTCTTCATTATCTTTCTCCATGATCTTCTGGGTTTTCCCAGGCATTTAATCTGCAGTTTAATCTTAATTCCTTCTGGTTTTTGTGTGCTCAGATGTCACATCCATGTTTCACTTTGAGGCTGCATATTAAATTTCCAGAGTTATATTTCCACCAAGACTTCCTTCCTCTTTCAAAATCCTGGGAACAAGACCTTCTCCTGATCCAACACTCGATGAGAGTATCTTTGCATCATCTTCATTCCCAAAGTGCAGTGCGGTTTTTCAGACTTCACCGCAGGTGATCACGCCTCCCATTCTATTTTCTTCTCATCTCAGGAAAAAAATAACACCTGTAATGGTCTTTTTGCACTTTCCTGGCTCTTCACCTTCACAGCACTATTAGCATGTCATTATCACATCTTTGCTTCCTGGCTGTAACAACGATTTGGGGAATAAGTGCCAAGTTTTAATATTGACGGCCAGATTTGCAATGCTGTCTGCATAGTCCAATCTCCCAAGCAACCTTCTCCATTTAAAACAATCCCTTGCACTTGCATGACTGGGCTCAAAAATACAAGACAAGAAAGAAGCCTGGATCTGAGGAAAGAATGTATCCTCAAATCTTTCAGGCCACATCACTGTGATTTGACACTTCCCAATGCGATGCATGCCTGTGCAACCTGCAGTTTATATAGGAAGCAGTGCTTCTCGTATTTTGCACCATCAAGGTGTTATTCAGAGCTTTCCATTCTCATTCCCCCATAGGCTCCCTTTAAATGAGGTTGTTTCTTATTTTAACTGAACTGATTTTCTCTCCCTAATGATCTGCAAAATCATGGGTGACAAGGTTTTGTTGATGTCTGGAGTTTTGAAAGTCTACAATATCCTTTTGTTCAATGAGCTCAACAATTAAACGACAGATACAGGTGAAGTAACTAGAAAGCAGCATTTTCCATCTGTGCATATGAAGGGGCCAAGGTAGCAACAAGAAAATCTAGGCTATTACGACAATTGCAACAGAAGCTAGCCTATACATAACAGAGTCTTGTGTGTTGATTTACACACCTTTTTATAGCCAACTGAGATTTAATTAGCAAAGGTGTGTGTAATTAATGAGATGATAATGGGAGTATGTCCCTTCTTTTCCCTTTCTCCAAACTCACTATTTCCATGAAGACCACATCACTGAAAATACTTCCCCATCCACCAGAAAAGGACATCTTTAAATAGAACCTGCCTCTGCATCTACTAATGAATGGTGTGTCTGATTTGTGTAACTGTGTCAGTCCCTGCTCCTCTGCACAGGGAACAATTCTTTTTTCATCTTGTGGAGTGTCAAGTACTATGTGGATGCTTAACAAATATTGCTGATGGTGACAGAACCATTTTCCACCACAAATTGCAGTTTCATCAAAATCAAAATATTTTAGTGGGAACCTCTGAATTTTGAGAAAATTTTGAAGGGAAAAAGTCAAAATGCATTGTTTTGAGGATCTCATTTTTTATGTGAAAATGTATCATTCTGATAATGTAGAAACATTTTGTTTGTGTAGAAACACTTCATTTTGACCTTATTGTTTTGATTGATTTTGTTTCGACTTCTGCATTAAAATACTTTTACTATTTTATATATGAAATATTTAATATTTTAATACAATATAAAGTCTATGAAACTTTAGAACATTATCAAAATGAAACTATTTGAAGGTCCAAAATATTTTTTTTTCTTTTTTGGAATTCTCATTTCATGGGAAATATTGAGATTTTGGCCTTTTGTTCTGATTTGGAATTCTTATATTTTTGGAAATGTTTGCATTCCCTAGAGGAATATTCTTGTTCCCAGCCAACTCTACTGATTATATGAATAATAAGACCAATGAATAAGAGACTTGAAAGTTGGCAAGAATTTCTAGGCAGACTGAGTCAACCAACTGGAGTCAGAGCAGTGATGGGACTTATGGCAATACTACTCATAGTATTTAACAGTGAATAAAAACTAGATCTGGTCAAATACTGATCAACAGCTTTTAGAAACCTTGCCCCAAATGGCAAACTACACTGATCATTATTCCTGTTATTCATAATTCAAGGTTTGTGAATATTTCTGAGCAAGGGTTTTTGCTTCCACGGATGTTGGCAAATGGGTATTTTTTGGATGAGTAAGTACACACATCATCATGTGAGTCCATGGATTTGACTGCTCGTTACTATTTACTATTCTTCATGTGTTTGAAAAGACTCTCAGGCTGTCAGAGACCAAAAAGAACATAATGTGACTTAGGTGACCAAGCAAACCCCCTGGATAACTAATAGCAAGTAGCTAAATTGAACAGCTCATGAATAACCCAGAGGTTCAAAACTATTTGCCCAAACCATTAGCTCAAGTTGAAAATGTGAATTTAGTCTTGAACTATTTTAATGGTTTATCTCTTAAGAGTATTACAATATTAACTTTCCATAGGAAGGGAGATCTGATGTTACATTAAAACCATAAAGCTCCTGGTCCTCCATTTACTAGCGTGAACCAGGAAGGGTAATTAATATGGGAGACAAAGTGAGGGATTCTGAGAAGAAGGTTAATCCCTATATAATACTTAGTTCTGCCTTGAGTGCAGGGGACTGGACTAGATGACCTCTTCCAGTTCCATGATCCTATTGACTAGAAGCACATAGTCCCTATGCCTTTATTGTTCTCTGCTCCTGTCCCATAGACACATTCAACAAAATGAGGGGAGTTGACAAATAATTCACCGCCAAAGGCTAAATCCTCTACCAATGACCAATGCAGTCAGCTCTGCTAGAAAAGGTGAAAAGGGGTGGGAGACGGTGGGAGGTGCAGAAAAGGGGGCACAAGAGGGGAAGAGAGCTAAGGAGAGGGGGGGAAAGATGAAAGCTTTGGCCGCCTATTGTCCTCTCCCTCTCTGTGGAGCCACAATTACACCTGTGAATAAGGCTGCCTCAATGGCAAGCTCTGTTAAACTTCCGAGTTGGCATCATGCCGGGATGAAAGTTTTTCTGAGTGATTTGTAGGTCTCTGTGGAGGATTCCAACTTCCCCATGTATGATGCAATCCAGCTATGAAGTTTCCCAAGAAGTTAGCGGGAAACACAATGTCAAAGCTTTAACGGACCACCTGTCTTGGGGAATCTTAGCAAGCTTCAAAGAACAACACACAACAAAATGCGTACTGCTTAAATTATGCATTTGCATTTTGTCTCAAGGTAGATTCCAAGCTCTTTCCTTTGAGGAGTTCTGCCCTCAGAACAAATTTCTCTCCATTTTATTCCTAAATAGAATATCAAGCCAAGGAAAATGGACACATTTCTTTAAAAATTCCAAGCAACGTCACTTGCTGCTGTTGTCTCAGAAATGAATGAGCTTGTTGAAGTAGGAAGCTTGCATTTCAACTCAACAAATCCTAAATCAATAGGAAGAACGCCTGGGGCTGAGGAGCCCCGATGGACTGCGTCTGCCTCACAGATCTCCAGTGGCGAGGAGGAGGCAGTAAAAGCAGAATCTCTCTGCTGGCCCTCAAACCCATCTGTGAAGAGGCTGCCTTGTAAACTTCAAGCACTTTAGAACCGATGTTTTGCAGGCACTACCTTCCCTGCTGTTGCTCTTGGGGGCACACAGCTCACCCGTTACAATTTTCCATTCAGTGCTAAATGCCTGTCCTATCCAATTAGCTGGGGGCATTTTGCATATCACTCCAGTGAACGCAACCAAAACAGAACTGACACTACTGGTCTCCTCCAAGGATTTTGGGAACAAATGTAATGACACCCCAACAGTGTGTTTAAAGTACTGTCCTCTACCACCTGAACTAAAGGCATTTGAGATATATGGTCCTGTTTGAGAGACATTTTAAATGCCAAGACAATGCTCTTCCCTCCTCCAACCTCCTGTCAGCTTCTGCTTGGGACCTCGGCTGTAGATTCCCATTAACTAACCTCACTAATCTCAAGCGCCCCTTGAAGGAGTGTATCTATGTATTACTAGGGCAAATGTGCTGCAGCTTCTTTTTTGGCTGCTCTTTCTGCTGGGTGGACAATATTGAGCGTCCAAAACCTCTTCCCGGCCCGTAGAAATCCAACACTCACTTTCGGTCACATTGCTACTGTGCCCGGCCAGAGCAGAAGTTAAATCTTGGTTTTGTAGTGCAGCAGGCTATAAATCTTGGCCTTTATCCACTGTATTAGCTGAGTAACCTTTAAAAAGACCAGCTCACTTATAGAGCTGTTGAGCAACGCGGGAGCGGAGATTTCCATTTTGAACAACCTTGTAAGATTATCAGCCTACTATGGAGTCATAGTTTCCAGTCACATCCAGATCAACCTTCACTGAAGCAAACATCTGAGAATTATGGGGTGTAAAGCAAATGCCAAAAAAAGTACCAGCCATTATGAAGATGCCTGCCCTGCTGAAGTTTGCTGTAAAAAGGATGTTTCCTCATTTTGAATCTAAGTACTGTGGATTGCCACGGACTCGCAGGGGCAAGGAAAAAAAATTGCAGGCCTGTTATTTACCAGGCTGCACGTGGCAACAAACTATATAGGTAAGAGATGCAAGGGGAGTGTGGGTCAGGACGTGAGCTGCAGATGCACACACACACACAACTAAAATTAATCAATTTAAAGTTTTACTGGGGATAATTACAAGGGGTAAGGGAGCAGTTTTTTTGATTAACTAATAGACTTCATGAAACTTAAAACACACAATGACTAAAATACCTACTAACAATATTTACAAACAAAGATGCAGCATTTAGTAATAATTGATACTTACAAATACAAACCAACGCATAACGACCGGTAAACGTATAAGCTCTATTTGAAACACGTGAGCTGAGAGAGAGGCTTCGAGTTGATCAGGCTCGGTTACGTGGGGTACACAGGATACACGGATACACGGGATTCGTTTTCCTCTCTCTGTCTGCACATGGCAGGCAGAAACATAAGTACCAACTATGACATCCCAAAAGTGTCATAGGGGACGGGGCCCAAAACCTGTTTGTGTTCGCTTCTGATTGGCACAAGCAAAGTTTACACCAAGTAGGGGAGCAGGTGCCTCAAAGTCTGGCTTCGCCCCCAAAGGTGAGGAAATGCACATTGTTATAGAATCCGGGCAAAACTGAATGATAAAAGAAGAGGCCAGGGCAATACCGGTATGGGCAAGTGTTACAGGATGCAGACAGAAACTGATCTGAACAAGTACCAGAAAATCATGGAAAAAACATGCCTACTTGTGTGCTGAAGAGTTATCAGGATCACTTCTCTTTAGAGGTTAATTTCAAGTCATTATGCTGAAATGTTCCAATGATTGTGCAAACAACAGCTGAAGGAAACCTTGAGTTCATGAAAGGATACACGGTTTGATTACTGGTTCTAATTGTTAAACGATACTGGTAATGAACAGGTGGCTAATTAGGTGCTGTAGCAAAGAAGAACATAAGAATGGCTGTACTGGGTCAGATCAAATGTCCATCCAGCCCAGTATCCTGTCTACCAACAGTGGCCAATGCCGGGTGTCCCAGAGGAAGTGAACCCAACAGGTAATGATCAAGTGATCTCTCTCCTGCCATCCATCATCCCCTCTAACAAACAGAGGTTAGGGACACCATTCCTTACCCATCCTGGCTAATAGCCATTCATGGACTTAACCTGGATTGGATTTAGTTGGGGATTGGTCCTGCTTTGAGCAGAGGGGTGGACTAGATGACCTCCTGAGGTCCCTTACAACCCTAATATTCTATGATTCTATGAATTTACCAGTTAAAGGTGCACATGGACAAGATTGAGATGTGGTCCATACAGCCAGACCAGTTTCAAGAGGATGCAGGACCATAGAAATCAATGGAGTTGCTCCTATTTTCACAACATCTGAATTTGGCCTAATTATATAAAGGTCTTAAAGCCTCAAGGCAAAAGCCATGTTTAGTTGCTACAGCACTCATGAGGACAACTGAAGAAGTCTAACAGGTTATCAATCCTTTGTGCGTAGGCCAAGTCTCTGTGTCCAACTTAGGGTGACCAGACATCCTGATTTTATAGGACAGTCCCGATTTTGGGTCTTGTTCTTATATAGGCTCCTATTACCCGCCACCCCGTCCCGATGTTTCACATTTGGTGTTTGTTCACCCTGAGACAAGTTCAGTCATGAGACAAACTCAACTCATGCCAGCGTGATGAGCAGGAAGTTTAGAGTCTGCAGAAGAAAACTCCCAAGAAATGCACAGTAGCTTAACACAGATGCTATTTGCTAATAAGCAAGATTTTCATTCAGAGCTCATTTGCAGTAGAATATCTAACCTCCAGGTTCAAGGTCTGGATAGGGCGGCTCTGCAGGAACAATTAGAAATGCTAAAATTAATCAAACCTGCAACACGGAGCAGCAGGAACATCGGGGGATAATGATAAAAGATTCGTCCAGATTGGACGCACAGGAAGACTAGTAGATGGCGCAGTTAATCAAGTCCATATTGATACATAGCAAGTCTAAAAAGAGTCCGCTAGGCAGGAGTGGCAGTGGGAGTCAATAGGAGTAACTTTAAACACTCAAAGTGTGGACAGAAATCTAAGTGTGGTCAAAGAGTCAACATCAAGTGTGTTCACTGTGGAATATGATGGATGAGGATAAATGAAACAGACCTCCAGTTCTGTGAAGAAAAGAAGTGAGGTGTCAGTGCTTACTCCGGTGCCAGAACAAAACAAACCGAGAACAGTCCATAGGAACAGAGCAAGGCATATGGAGCAGTGTAAATACAAAATGGCTGGTAAAGTATTGCATGTAATTAAATATTTGTAAGTGACTTTAACCGTATGAAGGAAATGAAGAAGTACTGGTTAGCGACGAATTAAGAAAAAATAGTGCTGCTTGGAAATGGATATGGGATAGCAAAATTGAGACGGGAACATGCATATTTCTTCATACAAAATAAAGCTCACTTACAAGGGAGCTACGGCTGAAAGCGTGCAGCACTAGAGAGAGCTAGCAGCCCACCTCCTGCATCGCGCTCTCTCTACTGAAAGGAGCATAATTCGACAATAGCCAAACCTCGCAGAGTCTGGATGGGTTCAGCTCTTCCTGGGATGCTCTGGAGGTGGTAAATGATACATGGTTCCCCATGACTTGCACTGCCCCCAGGTAGGGGTAGGTCAGAACTAGAATGGGTTGGAATATTTTGGTCTAAAGGAAAAGTTGCCAATATGTGCTTCCTGTCAGAGCTGACCTGGTTTGCCGACACACATTGGTTTTAGTGACATTTTATGTGTGTGTGTGTGTGAGAGAGACACACATTCTCTCCCATATGATTGTTTGGGTGGCTCTGGCAGCATCTCCAGCACCCCGGGAAATCTGTAGGACATGACTGAGCATCCAGACACTGAAAATCCAATTGCGGGGTTCACTTCCCCACGCCTTTCCCACCTGCACTTTGGAAGGTGTTCACACAGTTCACCCCATCTGGAGTGATTTCTGTTCAGCACAGTTGACTGAAACAAGAGTACTAGTATTATTTATACTGCAGTAGCACCTTGGGACTCCAGTTGCAGACAAGGACCCCACTGTGATAGGCGCTGTACAAACACAGAAGAAAAAGTCAGTCCCAGCCCTGGCGAGCAGATCCAAAATCTGTTTTTAGAAAGAAAAGTACCCGGCAGACATTATTCTATCACTGTTAATACTCCAGATATGCACTCGAGCAGCACAGGAAGGCACAGTCCCTGTCCCAAAGAACTAAAGTTAAAACAACACCAAGGGGTGGGGAGAAAAGAATTCTCCAGTCAAAGGGATCATGAAAAACAATGTGTTGAGAGTTTGATTTCTCTTCCCAGTAATTTAGCCCCCACCCCCTCCCAAATAACCATTGCTGATTGGCTATTTTCGGGTGTGCACCACAGTAGAGGAAGGCTTTGAATGCAGAGGACTTATTCACAAGCTCAAGCAGCAGAGAAAATAGACATTATGGCTGGTCTGTTCTTTACTCCTTCCCAAGAAGCTCAAGGGCTTGATCCGAAACCCACAAGTCTATGGAAAGGCTCCCATTGACTCCAATGGGCTTTGAATTAGACCCTAAAATACAAGTGAATGGACCAAATTTAACTAACCTGACACCAGAAAGAATTACACAGGAACCGTTAACTAGATTGTGTTCAAAACTGAATCATATGGGTTTGGTTGTGATTTAAGAGGGGGAATGAAAACCTTGAGACTGACTTTGAGCTCGGAAACACAATGTAAGTGGAGTGAGGTCATGATGGGAAGGGAGGAAGGAGTACCCCCGGGTCAGTGTCCAGAAAGGTTCAGCTAATGCCAAAGTTAAGGGGGACACACACTCTGAAGTGATATAGCTAATCAGTCCCACAGCACCTAACTATGAACTCTGAGATGCAATAGAGTACTGTATTGGGATGACGACAACACCCAATGCTGGAATTTTCTTCCCCTTTCTTATTCCTTCTGTATAGAAGGCTTTGAAAAACTGATGTTTCCTTCTTGTGAGATATTCCAATATTTCAAATTTACTTTTTACCTGACATTGGAACAAAAAGTTAAAATACCTAAATTTATCATACGACAAAAACTTAATTTGAAAAATTTCATTTGAGAAATGTTTATTTCAGGTTAACGTAAACCTCTGCATATACAGTGCCTCCTAGGAGTTGTAGTTGGAATACCTCACGTGCCAATTATCCCCAATGGGCCAGGTAACCCTGCCAGACTACATATCCCATAATGCATCACAGTTTCCACCAGTAGCTGTACAATTGAATTCCTGGGACCACAGGGCAACACAGGAAATGTAATCTAGCTAGGTAGATTTGCCTAGCGGGGATAATGGAGGCCTGATCACCTGAATCACAACTCCCATGAGGCAATGCAGCAGCTCAGGTGGACAGTCATGCTGAACCAGCCCAAAACAAGAGATTTCACAGCCATTTTCTCAAAAGAAAAATTAAATAATGGGGGGAAAAATCAACAAATTTACTGCAGAGAAAAGAGATTCTGTTGCAACCATGTTTTTGTTTGTTGAAAAAAATCCAGTGGAAAATTCCCAGCTAGCTGAACTTCTCTTCCTGTACGTATACTAATGAAATTGTTCATGCCAGGACAATAATAGCAATATTATCTACTGTCAATATTGTTACCAGTCTCTCTTTCAAGATAAACATTGGGATGTAATTATGTTCACAGCGAATCTTTCACCAGGTCGCAGGTAAATCAACTTTTGAAACACCTGTGTTCTTAAACGTTTCACATTAGGCCCCAAGCTACTGGGATGCTAAATAAAACCCTGCAGAGACAGGTATTTGAATAATCCCATCAATCCCACACTGTAACACATAACATCCGCATATAATTTCCATACAGAATGGGGATATTTTACTTTGAGGATCCAGCTAGTGACTGATGAAGAGAATATATTACGTTATTAGGCAAATTAATCTTGTCAATGAACCCTTCATTATGCTGAGCTCACCATGTGACCCGTGGGTCTGAAGACAAGTCACGTAAGAAAACGGTAGTCATGTTTGCTACTTAGCAAGGGCCCAATCCTGCATTATTTGCATATTCTAAATTCCTAGTAAAACCAACAGGATTTCTTAACATGGACAAAATAGAGAATTTGGTCCTAAACCTCTGATGGAGTAAGCTTGAGATATAGACCCAGATCATTGACTTTAGCTCAGGAGTGCCTGGCCCAGCTCAGAGGAGGAGTGCAGGCATGCCCCGGTGAGTCTAAATCCCAGGGTATTTGGGATCCCCCAGATATTAAGGGCTGTAACGTATGTAACCCTTCTGCCCTTCAGAATTGGCAGCAACAAGGGCCGGGTTCAGTAAATAGGGGTTCCCTCTCAACAATACAATGCAAACTGGCTCGAGCCCCCACCCAGTGACCTGGGAAAATCCTAACACACCCCTGGGCGCCTCAATGAGGCAATACTTCCCCTCTTGCAAGCACAGATCGGTGTAACAGAAGATCTTTATTAACATGAGGTGAATGACATCACTAAACTGGGAAAAACACCACACCTAGGGTTCATACACCAACCCGTGAGCAAATTGCCCCTCCCCAGCAAGTTTGGGCTGTGTCCTCTCCTGTAGGTTCAGGAGTCCAGCAACCCAAACGTCACCCAAAGTCCCACAAGTCCAATAGCCCAAAGTCCCTGGAGTCCAGCAACCCCAAAAGTCACCCAAAGTCCCACAAGTCCAATAGCCCAAAGTCCCTGGAGTCCAGCAACCCCAAAAGTCACCCAAAGTCCCAAAAGTTCAACAGCCCCAAAGTCTCTGGAGTCCCTGGTGGAAAGTTACTCTGTCGAGTCTTACCTCCCAGGCTGGGTGGAAGTGGAGGGCAGAGTGGAGGGTACCTTCATGAGGTCCGAGGCCGACGGCCCAGTCTCTCCGTGGGGTGCTGGTGGCTCCGCTAGCCGCCCTGCTAGCCGACACAGGAACTGCTCTGTCCGCGGCTCGACTCTGCTCTGCCCGCTGTCTCAGGAACTGCTCAGGAACTGCTCGGCCAGCTGTCTGAGGAACGGGTCAGCCGGCACTGCTCGGCCAGCTGTCTGAGGAACGGGTCAGCCGGCACCGGGACTGCTCGGCCAGCTGTCTCAGGAACGGGTCAGCCGGCACCGGGACTGCTCGGCCAGCTGTCTGAGGAACGGGTCAGCCGGCACCGGGACTGCTCGGCCAGCTGTCTGAGGAACGGGTCAGCCGGCACCGGGACTGCTCGGCCAGCTGTCTGAGGAACGGGTCAGCCGGCACCGGGACTGCTCGGCCAGCTGTCTGAGGAACGGGTCAGCCGGCACCGGGACTGCTCGGCCAGCTGTCTCAGGAACGGGTCAGCCGGCACCGGGACTGCTCGGCCAGCTGTCTGAGGAACGGGTCAGCCGGCACCGGGACTGCTCGGCCAGCTGTCTGAGGAACGGGTCAGCCGGCACCGGGACTGCTCGGCCAGCTGTCTGAGGAACGGGTCAGCCGGCACCGGGACTGCTCGGCCAGCTGTCTGAGGAACGGGTCAGCCGGCACCGGGACTGCTCGGCCAGCTGTCTCAGGAACGGGTCAGCCGGCACTGGGACTGCTCGGCCAGCTGTCTCAGGAACGGGTCAGCCGGCACTGGGACTGCTCGGCCAGCTGTCTCAGGAACGGGTCAGCCGGCACAGGAACTGCTCCGCTAGCCAACACAGGAACTGCTCTGCTTAGGGCCCCCCACGTAAGATAAAGCTCAGTGATTTTCAGCTCTTAAGTGATTTCAGCTCTTGAGTGATTTCAGCTCATAGCGGGGGGCCTTAGTGCAGAGGCACCACCAGACCCAAAGCAACTTCAGCTCAGTGGGCTGAAGTTAGACTCCTAATGGAAGCAAAAATCAGCTCTAACATTCCACAAGGGAGAGAGGCCAGATGCAATAGGCCTGTGAGGCCCTCAGACAAGGCCCTCACCACAAGGTATAGAAGCCTGTCCACGGCCTCTCTCAATCCAGTGAGTTTTGGAACCCCTGTCCCTTGTCTAGTGAGCGGTACCTAGCTGATGGCGAGTCCCTCCAGCATGCCAAAGGCCAAATACATGTCCCAACCCCTCATTCACACAAACAGGTCAATCAGCACTCTATCATTCTTGCCCCAATACTACAGAAACTGGGGGTCCCACAGTAGCCAAAGTGATCATTTGGGCTGTTAGAGTGCAGGCCAGGTGCGGTGGGTGTATCTAAGCGAATCAGGTGTTATTTTCCAAAAGCTACTGCAATTTCTGCAATTCACCACTGGATGTCACCCATACTGACACTGCAAAGTCATTGCAATTCCTGCAATTCCCCACCGGATGCCACTCATCCTGACACTGCTTACACGTATAACAGCAGAAAGAGGTCAATCACGTGGCCAGAATTACCAGAGCTCAGATACCTCCCAACTTTCCCAGCCATCCCCCCCTATATTCACAGGCGATGACTTTTTCATTTGCCAAGGGGTGCCCGCCCCCCCACCTCCTTCCACCCTCTCTCCACCTCTTCCTGCCCTCTCCCCCAAGTGCCTCCTGCATGCTGCTGAACAGCTGATTGCGGTGGGTGGGAGGCACTGGAGGGTAGGGGGGAGCTGATCTGTGGGTCCTGAACACCTGCCATTTCTTTCCCATGAGTGGTCAGCCCGGAGCATCCACGGAGTTGGGGCCTATGTTTACACTTGCAGGTGGGGACAAAGGTGACTTGGGGTAGCTGGACCAACTCTGCACCACCTGCCCCTTGGGTGATCCTCCCATGACTGTCTGCATCCTGTCTAGGGTAGATTCTAGAATTTCATTGCTTGATACTTTGATGTTAGTGATCATCAGCATTTTAAAGCAGCCTGTGACGGGGTGTACAAAATTGCTCCGGGCTCAGCCAGCCCCGCCACACCTCAGCAAATGCAGCACTAGCAGGAAGCGTTAAAAGGCAGGGGAGCAGAGCAGGGAGGAGAGCAGACAGACCTGCTCCCGGCAGCCCGAGCGGAGGGCAGGCAGAATCTCTCCCTACACAATGGCCCCAGGGTCCCTCTGTGAGGGAAGGCCGGACCTGCTGCAGAGACAGCCTGAGCGGGAAGCCCTCACTCTCCTAGGAGCTCTGGCCTGGATCGAGCCCCGCTAGCTTCGTTTGGACTACGCTGGCAGGGGAAGCCTTGGACTGAGCTGCCCCGGACGCTGGACCATACCCCGGGAGGAGGCCACTGCTGCCTGACCTCCCTACACACAGCCACCAGGAGGTACCTTGTGATGAGCAGACACCCCTCACCCTGCCTTACCCAGACAGCAACCTTGGGACAGTCCGGGGAGGGGGTAGGAAGTGGCACTGGGAGGGCCACCTTATGGTTCCCTGGCAGTTAGAGCACTGATTGCCCTCAGAGGGCCCTGGGTCAGAGCCCGCCCAGTGGAGTGGGAGGGCCCAGGCTCACCTACCAACAACCCCTCCTGCATGTCACCGGCCTAAGCCCTAACCACTGTGTCGCGCTCCCCCACCAACTGCCCCGCATGAGGGCCGTCACAAAGCCATAGGGCTATTCTCTGGTGATTCATGTTTTACAGTCACATTTAGCATGAATCACATTAATTGTATTTCTCCTAACAAATGCATAACTATGCCCAGGCTAAATCAAATGCAGTTTAGTAGTACAGCTGACTACTGAAAACCTGAACTGGGCTTTGTAACTTTTGTCACCCGTTTCTCGCATAACAGGGAGCAATAAAGCCGTCCAGTCAGTTCTCAAACAAAGCAGAGCCCTATTTCGGCTTGTAACTTTCACTGAAATTATTTTTTAAACATGACCTTTCACTTCTTTCTTCATCTGGAACATGTGCTCATCAGGATTCTGATTTCCTCAATGTCTCTGACCTGGGAACGGTGTTGAGACTTTTCTCATTATGCCAAATAGGTGCAGAATACATAAAAAAATCCCCCTCAGTCCTAACTGCACCAAAGGCCTGGAAGGTCAAATGCTTTGAGATTTAAACAGAACATTTTAACACTACATCCTATTCCTGGGAGTATTCGACTGTATTTTGAACATATGGAATACAAGCTTTAATTTTATTTGTAGAACCCAAGGGTTCTAAATTTGGAACTGACATCTTAATACACTGACTGTGTTAAATATTTGTATGCTTATTTTTCAAACTCTTATGAATGTCTATGCTTATCATGTGAGAAAGATTATTAGCAGCTATCTCAGTATGCAACACAGAAAATTGCATCAGGGTGTTGTGGCTAAAATTTAATGGCTATAACCTAGTTTGAAGCTTGCTCCACTATATTAGGGTGATGAAGATAAAGTCAAACTTCAATGTATTAACACAATACACAGGGTGCTGCCTATAAAATGTATAAAAGATATGACAGTTAAATAATATATTCAATTATCAAGTCATAAATAATAGCATAAGTTACTTTAATCTTACAAGCCATTATTATTCATCACAGGACAGCTCACACTAGAATTTTACTTTCACTTTAGTGCCCTCTTGTGGACATAAATCTTCATTCATGTCTGGTCTCTATCAGACTTGCTTGTGTATCTTTCACAATATACTTTTCCTATGATCTCCACTGTTTTTATGCTGAAGCAGGAACAGTGCATTATTTAATGGCATATCTATAGTAATTGCACAGGCATTGCCAGAGGCTTAATATCCATCTCTGCTGCTCACCCCGGGTGACACCGATGGAAACGATGCAAAAATTATATTAATTTATTTGCAAATCAAGTATTTGTGGAAATTGGACTTATCAGCCTGTGAGTGTCCATCACCCTCTTCCCTCCACCCCGGAGCCACCTTTCATGAGCAGTATGTGGCAATCACACTTCCTCTTCTTTCTGCACCTCACCCCTGAAAGATGGCAGCTGCCCAGTGCATGGCCACTTCAACTAAACCAAGGCTCAGTTACTAAGGTAACCAGGTGCATGCAGAAGGGAGCAGCCATGTTTATCCACTCTTTTCACATGCAGGCTGCCAGAGCAATGCAGCAAAATGGCCTGCCTGAAGAGACCCTGATATTTCTGAGGAGTCTATAGAAACCTTGTCGGCTCTGGTTTATCAAAATACTTTTCTGCCTGTTGAAGCCACGTCATCCTTAGACAGGGAAGGATTCTCCTTTGTTGGAAGTTACAGCTATTTCCCCCTCTCCCATCCCAGTAAATTAATTCATGCCTCGTTTTGCTCCTTACTGTGTAATTGCCAAGCCATGAGAACTAAAGCTGTTCTCCCTGGTCTTATGACCCAGGGTCTCAGTAATGTGATCAGACTCCAGAGAGCTCTCCACTCACAAGATGGAGGGGGAAAGTTTTCAATGAGAAATGGCTTTGCAAAGGAGAGAAACTGATTTTTTTTTCTTTGCATTTTGTTGTATGTTTAATTTTACAATAAAATTAATCAAAATCAAAATGTAGAGAAAAAAGAAGAGAATGAGGGGAAGACCGCACCCCTCCCAAAAATCAAACACTGAATGAAAGTGTCCAGTTTCATTGCACAAAACCATAACGTGAAATATTTTTCTGAAAATACTCACCATTTTTGACCAGCCTTAGTGCCCAGGCTCATCTAAGCAAGACCTACACCCCTCAGGTCTCATGGTTATTCATCTCAGGAAGGAAACACGCACAAGCCTGCCAGCCCAGAACAAATCCTTTACAGGATGTGCTAGCTGAAGATTTGATATGAGTAGAGTTGATCAGACTAAGGGGGGAGGGGGGTGTTCCTAGCGTTTGAAAAGGACCAATTTTCAATTACTTATTTTCTCTGGAAATGTTTGATCATGAAAATAATGAGTTTTCAGTTCTCTTCCCCCTCCCACCTTCTTTTGCCACTGAAAATAGAAGGGGAAAATAGGAAGATAAAAGAAAAAATAACTTCTTGATTTCAGGTTTGACAAAACCTGCAACTGACACACGCCAAAAAGAAAAGGAAAATTTCCACTTTCTGGGGTGAAATTTTCCAAAATTAAAAACAAAATAACAAACAATAGTTTCATTAAAATATCTTTGATCATCTCTAATTATAAGAAGAAAATGTGCATAGGCCAGTTTAATCACTGTAACATCCGGTACTGTTAAGCTGACGCAGTCAAATGTCACCACTTAGACCAACACAAAGGAAAACGCAGCATTAATGTATACGTTATCATGAGTCCCACATTATTTTTACACCTGAAGTGCTGTGCATGTAACATTCAACTCATACAATGACTGAAATGTCAGTGCACTTGGGAGATAAGTGCATCCACATTTCAAAGAGGCCTTGGCCAGTGTTTTCCACCTTCACTGCCAAATACCAGATTATTTATAAGGGAGCAAGATCAAAGAGGGAAGGGTGAGTCCTGACCTCTGGTTAAAGGAGCATAACTCCATTCAAAGGAAAGCCAAACAATATGGAAAGAACCAACTTGTCTTGGGAGCCAAAGCTGAGCATGTGAGTGTTGGTTCCTGGGGGTCCAGCGCCAGGGTGATAGTGGCCAATGCACCGAGGATCAGGATAACTCTCTAACACCATAGACATTTAAGCACACCCATTCTGGCTTGGCTGTGGCCTAGCAGACCCATGGGTATTAAGTTCTTGCACATGATTTAAATGCCTAACTTGGACACAGAAAGGAATATCCAGAAATATAGCTTTAATAGTGAGATAGAAGTGAAGCCACTTTTTAGGGGCAACTATAGTATAGGACTTATACAAGTATATTCTGTATATCAATACACATGACTCACACAATATTATATTAAAATACTCAGCAAGATAAGTAATGTCACTAGAAATAATGACACTGCAATTCAGCACCCTGGACAGCATCAATTCAACAATGCTGTTGTTTATTAGACCAGTCTAATTAAGGTGTCTTCTGAATTAAACATATAGGACTTGAATCAAATTATGAAAAAATGAGATCCCAGATCCATGTACACAAATCTATGCCTAGATCTTAAGGGCAGAAGAAACCATTATGATCCTCTATTCTGACCTGTCTAGCACAATCCAGAGAATTTCCCACAGTGATTCCCACATCAATCCCATAGCTTCTGGCTAACCTTAGATTTTAGAAATACATGCAGTCTTGCTCTAAAGACTTCAAATGATGAAGAATCCATCATAACCCCAGTTAAACTTTCAGAATATTTAACTCCCCACAATGCTAAAAAATGTGTTTTATTGCTTTATCTGAACTTGTCTAGCTTCAGCTTCCAGCCCCTGGATCTTGCTAGGTCCTTTTCTGCTAGACTGAAGAGCCCTCGACTACCAGAAATCTTTTCCCTGAACAGGAATTTGTAGAAAGTGATCGACCCACCTCTTGTCTTGGTTAAATTTACTGGATTGAAATTGTTGTGCCTCTCACCGAAAGGCAAATTTTCCTGATCTCAGTCTCTGTGAATGCTTTCCATTGATCACCATCCTCTTTAAAGGCCTTCCTTAAAACCGGACACAGCATGCAAAATTACAGTTACAACAGATTTGGACAAAACACTGGCAACTTTACACAAAAACACAAACAGTGCTGTCTCAGACCCCTTTCACACAATATTGTCACATTGTTACATGCAGGTATGCAGCATGTCACGTGCTCTGCTCTCAATAGATATACTTGTTTATACCAATGTGTGTCAAACATAGTGGCCAAGTCCCTGCCATAGCAGATACACAGCACTACTGCAGTGGAACAGTCTAATCATGGACCTTCCCATATTCACATGACTCCTGCTCCTTTTAAAAATGGTGCATTCCAAATCCAACAGCTGATATTTCAGTCTTTGCACTACGTGTAGACCACGTGCAACTTGGATTTACCATGTTCACCGAGTATTCAAGGTACAGAAAATATTTGTATATTAATTTCTTAATCTAAAGGTATATAATGCAATACAATACAAATGCAATACAAAATCTGAGAATGTATATAATTTAATGCCTTTTTGAGATGATCTAATCAATACATATAAGTGTCTGTTTTCTTACACAAACACTTAGAATCATAGAATCTTAGGGTTGGAAGGGACCTCAGGGCATCATCTAGCCCAACCTCCTGATCAAACTTAACTGTACATGTTAGCAGTGTTGCTTTGAAGCATTCTGGAAAATAATCTGTTGAAAATAAGTCTATCCTTTTTCAAATAATGGACTCCAAAATGTAACAGGTCACTGGAAAAATATGACTGCCTTAAATCCAGACCCCAGGTACAATTTTGAGTCCACAGTGGTATATCTGATTCCTCTGCTTTGGGTTAAAAGGAATATCAGGTTCCAAGTAGATATAAGCTACTTGCAAACATGAGGCACCAGCCTATGTGATTCTCCAATGGGTGCTTTGACTTCGTGACCATTTCTGGGTGCAATTAAAGTGTTGATTAGCCCTATAATGCCCTATATTGTTGAGTCCAAGGTACCTAAGAGACCACGTTTAACGCTATACACATCCTGACAGATCTACTAAGATTTACCAACTGTTCCCATCACCCATGACAAATGGCATCAGTATTCATTGGTTGTACAGAACTACCCCGCAGCCAACCGTTTTTCAACACATACACATAGAAAGATCACCGTACCCCAAACATCTCTTTCCATCATAGATGTTGATAACTTAATTCTCACTCATGCTGCTGATGACCAGATGCATCTCTGACATTCCTATTTTCACCTCTTTAGCCTTTTGCCATCTTTTATTGACAGAAAAGCACAAAGATATTTTAAATGTCTCCACTCATATTGACTAAAGCTTCAAACTGAGTTATTCCAAAGCTGAAAGCAGTTCAGGGCACATATAAAATTCATTCAGATGTATTGCTTGCGTGTCCATTAAAAGGGAGCTGAACAGGTAGCAGTTTTACACTACAAGTGTATTCCTCTCCAGTATTATATGTGCTGAATCCAGCAGCCAACCTTGTGGCCTGATCGTAGAAGATGTTTGTGACCAGCACATAGGAACTTTCACCAGATTCCCGCCTGGACCAACACGGGTCATTTGTGGGCTGCAGTCCCGCAATCAGAACTCCTAATCCAGAGCCCTGCTCCTGTACCAAGAGCCACTGGACAGACACGCAGCTGAAACCCAACATCTCTTTCAAGACCTACTGACACTATCTGCAGGCACTGAGGTGTGTAGTAGTAAATCCAGTTGTAAGATCAGTCCATTAGCTCTCTACTCCCCGCCAATACCACCTGGGATAAGGAAGTTTGAAATGAAAACTGAGATTCGGCTATGATCACATGACTCCACGACTCCTTTCCCTTTCTCTGTGGAACTTTCTTTTGTCAACTCTGGTGTTTACAAAACCTCCTGTTTCAATGCCCTCTGTAAATGCACCTGCTACGGCATGTGGATGACGAGTGCAATGCAACTAAGGTGACAAATGCAACATGATGTTTAACCCCCCACTTGCAGAGAATTCATTATGATTTTAAATAAGACCAGACCAACTTCAGTTCTCCATTAGAGAACTCACTCCAGCCCAATACACTGCCATTTACCAATGACAAAGCTAACTCAGTACCTCTGGACCAACCAGGGAAGGCAGTGCCTGGGGAGAACGGATACACTGATGGCTACAGGACAGAGCATCATTACCTCCCACCTAGAACATGGGAGGGGCTCTGTTCTCGGGGCGGAGGGGGTCAAACAGGCAGGTTTCACTGTCACACCAACACTCCAGATTACAAAGAGGAGGCGTGGAAGGAGCTGTACCTCCGGCTGATCAGATGCTGGTATAAGGTGACCTGACTGCAGCCTGGCCAGCCACTGACAGTCCATTATTAGGGCTATTCCGGAGAATGTTTCTGTTAGGCTTGAGAGGAGACATCGTTACACCGCTCATTGTTAGCAGCCGGTCAAATCCCAACCCTACCTGCGACAAACTGGGAAAACACCTGGAAAATTACATGTCCTGGCTCAATTGTGCATTGCTGTCTGAGCAAATGCACTGAGTTAAATCAAGAGAGGCTCCAAAGGGGCCCACAAAGGGTAAAACAGTGACACAAAAAAGACAGTATCAGGCGCCCAGCTTCAGAGGAGTTCATATAACAATGGCTGGGCCTGTAATTGCCGGGATCACCTCTGAAGCCCTTTTTAAACATTGGCATCACATGAGCTATCTTCCACTCACCTGGGGCAGCAGCTGATTTAAATGAAAGGTTACTGACTAGTTAGTTGTTCTTCAATTTCACATTTGAATTCCTTCAGAACTCTTGGGTGATACCATCTGGCCCTGGTAACTTATTACTGTTTAGTTGATCAATTTGTCCCAAAACCTCCTCTAATGACACCTCAAGCTGGGACAGGTCCTCAGATCTGTCACTTAAAAAGAATGGCTCAGGTTGGGAATCTCCCTCCCATCCTCCGCCATGAAGACCGATACAAAGAATTCATTTAGATTTTCTGAAATGGCCTTATTATCCTTGAGTGCTCGTTTAGCATCTCAATTGTCTAGTGGCCCCACTGGTTGTTTAGCAGGCTTCCTCTGTCTGATGCACTTCACTTTTTTTTTCTATTACTGTTATTATTATTACTGCTATTTGTGTATTTTGCTATTCCTGTTGTATTTTATGTACCTGTTTTAGCTGGATTCTAAAAACCCTGATTCTGATTTCCCTTCAGTTTTAGATCCCTGTAATCAGACGGACTCATATGCACTTACTCCTGATAAAACCAGAGTGATTTAAATTAGCAAGCAGAAAACTTTTGATTTAAATAATCAGTCTTAATTGCATTTTTCAGTTATACTTTTGAGTTATTGTCCTGCAGAGAGATTGATTTTCACTGGTTGGTACCATTAAAACATTGATCTGCAACTAAATATAGTCTTTACCCTAAAACTGATGTTTCTTTTTGCTAATCAGGAGAATATGGTATATCTATATACCACATTTATTTGAGCAACCATCTGGTTTAACTTATATTTCTTCACATTCTTATGTTAGAAAATGGTAAATGAAGCATTTCTTATTTAATAGAGGATTAATAATAATTTGTGTCAAGCACTATTTGGATGGAAATTCTAATTTAATTTAAAAAGCACCAAGACAGCATTTAATTTAATTTTCAAATGAGCACTTTAATTGTGCTTAATACATAAGAAAAAAAGTTTTCCAAAAAAGTTCATCAAACCATGTTGTACATTTATTAAACAACGTAATTATCACCTGTAATTGGTTAAATGAACTGATTGTTTCCGGTCACTATGTACTTCAAGATTTTAGAACTAGTAGATCTCATTCTCTCTCAACTAGTTTTTATTCATAAATTGAAAGAGAAAAGCAAGCTTTTCTGCTTTTCAGTTCCCAGTAAGTTTCTTAGATTTGAATGAAGTAGTCATTGAACCAAACTATTTGAATAAATGGAAATGAAGAAAATATTCTCCCTGCATCTGCACAAGAGGTATTACTGTCTAAAAATGGTTTATCACATCAACAAATTCTGGGTTCAGGTGTTTAGCTGGTGACTTCCCCAAGTCCTGTCATCTGACTGTCTCTTAAAACTTGGCAGCAAATATGTGCTACTGAATATTATTTTTGTATTTAATTTAAATGATGTTAATAGATTGCAATAATTTTAGGCCTCAACATAGGTTGTCAGTTTCACATTTAATTTTAAATTGTTTTATTTAAAAAAAAAGCAAACCTGTATTTAAATAAAAAAAAATCCCACTTAAATCAAAATCTCCATTTTTTAAAACATTGATTCTCATCCACCCTGACAGGAGCAGTTACTAGTTTTAGGTTCTATTTACTCCATGTTTTCTCGCAGACTGATTCTAATGCTTGGTGCTGTTGCCGAACGATTTTTCCCAGCAGTATGAGCAAGCTGTTGCCCAACATAAACAGAATTCAATTTCTTATTCAAAGTATGTTCTCTGGGGCTACAATTTCAGCCTGGACCATCAGAATTGATTTGCACAGACATCATTCTTTCTCAACTAATGAAGTAAAAATTAACCCACCAGTTGGTTTAGTTCAGTGATTTTCATCAGCTCTAATCTTTAGTAGTCTATATTACAAATATTTCTTCCCAAGTATACCGGCTATCATTCAACTGGCATTGCTGTATTTTGAGTGTGTTTTTCTCCTGCAGTCTGTGTAAATATTTCAGCAGTTGGTGTTCACATGGATCAACGTTCTTTAAATAAGTTGTTTTAGACTTTGCAAGTGCATACCATTGCTTAAAATGAAGCCGATGTTGAAGTGTTTTACTGAAAGGGGATAGATTTAGGCATGTGCTTAAACACTTTGGTGAACTAGGGTCCCAGGGCCTCTCTCAACATCCCCTCCTCCCCACAAGTGTAGTACACAAAACCCAGAATGGCACCCTCTTATTGGTACACAGCTGTATGCGTCACATCCATAAACCATCCCCGTGTAGGGAAGTGAATTGTGTAATGATAGAATTCACTAAAATATATCATACTAACAGAACAGGTTTGTTGCATCACATAAGTCCTCACACCCTCTGTAAAGGAATGGGAACACTTGCTGTTAGGGGGCTTATTCCTTCACCCTCTTACTTCATGGTCCTTCTCGCATGAACAGAGAGCAACAACACCTGAAGTCCAAAGGTGCAAACAATTCAATGTTTATTGGGGTGAACTTCCAGCAAGCAATGATTCCAATTTCCTTCCTTAGTGTCCCCCTTCCCAGCTCTGACATCACAGAGCCTTGCCTGTGTCCCTGTTCCCATTTCCCCCCCACTTAGCAAAACATGATTTCAATTTCCCCACCCCATTCCCTGTTCCCTTCCCCCCTTCCTGATTGACTACAGCCTATATAATAAAACTTGAGTTCTGTTTAGCTATACTGAAACCAATCATTTTACTGAAATTTAACTAACCAATCCTAACATATTATAACATGATTAGCCTACCAACTATATCCCACCACCTTAATTAGTTTACACCCAGAAAAAATAATTAAATAGCAGACAGAAACAATCACTGAACCAGACAGAGATCATGCAGCTAAACAATAGCAAAGTGGGAACTATACTGACAGACCAATACAAAAGTGAGGATTTCACGACTACATCTCTAAAGACAGAACGGTTTCTCAGCTGTGTCTATTGATAAGTGAGTTCTTACCAAACAGAAAACTATTAAACTACATTTCCTTTTATGTCTTCTACGCTCTTCCCTTTCTCTGGAGGTGATAGATCAGATCACCTTTCTAACAGCCCCAGATTGCCTTAGTTATTGTCACGGTGAGAGAAGGACTTGACACAGATTCTCTCTTTTATAGCTCTCTAACTAGCTAAATGATAAACATATACCAAAAATCTTGAAGTATAGGCCTTTACAGACAGACCTGAATATCTATATCCTAACATGCTTAAAAATAAGGGGCCAGTTTCACAGACTTAAACGTAGTCGAAAAAGCTGCCACCATAAGAGCTACCCCAAGGTATGAATACCATCAAAGTAAATCTGTGGGTCTTGCAAATACTATTTTTCATTCACGTAGCTCTACTCGGGACACAGTATTGAAATCACTATCGCTTAGTTATTTCTGGACTAAAGTCTTTCAAGTGCAGCAAAGGCAACCTGATAAAAAGATACTCTGAGCTCACCTTTTAAATGGAAGCTACTGTATGTCCTCTGTGGAGAAAGAGAAGTAATGTCAAAACCACTATTCTGAAGCCATAGGTCTGCCCCCTTTTTGGGGCGGAGTCATAGGTTCCACTCAACTTTGAGAGCTGTGATGTTCATGGGAATTCCCCTACAGAATCCTTCAGCAAACAGCCTAATAGAAGGATAGGAGCGTCAATGGGTATGTCACCTCCTTCATTGCCCACAACTATCACACTCACGAAGGAGGGATTCGCCATCCACCAGGGCTTCTGTCAAACCATGTGCCACCTAGGGGAGACGACAGAGCCCTTTGCTGATTGCTGAAGCCAGCCCATGTCACAGCAAGGGAGGAATGAGAGTTCTCTGAACCTGGAGAGAGAGAGCGCAAAGGAAGGCCATTGCCCACTGGTTGTATTGGTCTCCACTACTCTGCAAATCTCCAGTAGGAGGCTTTCACTTTTTGGTTGGGCATAGCTGGCTAGCCCTCCCCTTGGATTTATCCACTCACTGACTCCTGGTGGCCATGGAACAAAAGGAAGAGGAGATTTTCTGCAGATGAATCCCATCCCTTTAAGATCTTTCCACGTGGGGTACAAATAAACTGAAATTAAAATAAAGCTCATTTAGTTCCTGCATAAAGACCGCCTGACACAAAATCTTTACAATACAAATTAGGAGCACTGAACGAATAATGGGATACTCATACAAAGTGATTAGCTTCTCCCGTGTCAAGTCAGTCCACTAGAAGACTTTACTAATCACAGATCATTTACATTCTATTCAACTGAAGGTGCCTGCCAGGAATAGCAGTTAGCTGTGGGTGCTCTGCCAGGTGATACTAATGGCATTGATTACGTCTCAGTCACAGACACCTCTGACTAATCTGAGCGTGTGATTGTGACTGTTCATCTTCTCACTCCCACGGCTCCATCAACACCCTGCAGAGAACTCCACTCTCTAAAGAACCGCCACGTACAATTAATACATGTACGAATCCGCCCATTAGAGTGACAGAACTCTCAAGGGAATCAACTCCACGTAGGCAGCAGCTGATTTCCAAGAGTTCTTTTCCACCCAGGAAAAAGGAGGCTCCCTCATTCCCAAAGGGCAGGAACCGATGGCTCCAATTTTGGGGAGTGGTAGGGTTGAATCAGAGAGACTTTTCCCATTCCTCCGGCTTAGCAGGTCATTTCCTGGCATTTCAGCACTTGGCCAAACAGCCTCAATGCACCCGGAAAGCCAAAGCCGGTGTGGGTGTATTTTTAAAATGTCATTTTTTATGTTTTTTCAAAAAGCAAAAAAATCCCACAATCTGCATCTGCTTGGCTGGCCCGCACTGAAATCTCCTGTCCCGTGCATGCGACAGAGCTGTACCCCATTCAGGGCCTCACCAAAGCCCACTGAACTCCTTCCACTGACTTCAGCAAGCTCTGAATTGGATCTTAAAAGAGCCATGCATCTATGTGAGCAGTGCACACAGGGGTAGTGTGGCCTTCTTTTGCGGAGAAGTCTGTCCAAAAAGCACTCAGCCAATTTCACCAGAATTCAAGGCCACTTTTCAAATTGTAGCCTGTTTTCTGGCTGACTTTCCAACCGTCTGCACCCCACTGTTTTGGCGCTGGAGATGTTTAAAAGAAAAGGTCAGATATTTTATTTTTTCTTTCTATCATGGTAAAAGTACATGTATTTCACTCAGGAGAAAGTTCTCTGCAACTCTTTTTTCTAGCAAACCTGACTGATTTGTCATTGATCCTGACAAACACAACCTAACAATTCCATTCTAAAAAACCAGGTTTTTTCACCTATTGACCTCAGCTAGGTTATTGTGTCCACCTACCTATCTTACCCACCTTTCATTAAATAAATTGAAACAGTCTCAGAGCTCAAAATGAGGGGTGCTCCATTTAGAGCTTGTTTAAGTGCTTTTTAAAAAATCAGAAAGAAAATAAAAAGAGTGGAGAAATCAAACACGATGGCAACAAAGTCAGACAAACCACAAATGTTTTTACTTAGCAACTGATGGGCAAAGGTCACTTTGAGCTCCCATTTATCAGCAACCGGTGCCAAGGAATACACTGTACATTGAAGTCTTGGGCACGGTTTAGAGAAGAAGCACTAGTAGAAATAAAGATGGCAAGCGTATGCTGCCATGTATCTGTAGTTTTGTGGGTACTTTTATTCCTGAAAGGCCTAATTTGTAGCATGTTATTTTCTGAAATGACAGTTAGCAACAGTACAGTGCATGCTTTCGGTCTATGATTTTTCTAATATAAGGTTTCACCAACACACCGGGAACGTGAGCTCTGGATTTTTTATAAAAGTATTTAATTTGACAGATTCATAGATTTTAAGGCTAGAAGGGTTCACAATGAGCAACACTGAATTCCAACATATCATAGACCATCGAATTTAAGCCAGCAATTCCTGCATCAAGACCATAAGATTATCCAAAGTGGTGCCAAAAGGAGGGTAAAATAAAGGAAGGTGGATTTTTCTTTGCAGAACAAAATTAACAACAACAAAATAGACACTATTTGCTTGGACCGCATTTATTTGGGACCTTTGTTGCTGCTCTCATTAATATGCTGTTAAGACAACTGAGTGTGACAAAGCAAACCAAAAGTCAGATGATTACCGAATGCGACAAAAAAGCCGTACTATGTTCCGAGATATTCTGCCAGGGCACAGTCTGGAAAGTTGCTGAGTGCTCTCTGTGACGGTGTACCCCATAAGGGGGGGTGCCTATAAATATATGTATATTACTGGAATATGGTTTTGCTACATATGCCAGGTAACATATCTCTGTGAAGGTAATGATCCACTGGATCTGTTCATCCTATTTGTATGTATGTGTCTGTTTTGTATTCAGAGTTATGAATATTGACTATGTGCTTGGTTGGTTGTATGTGGACTTTGGAAAACAGCTGAGCAGCTCTCTGGGAGAAGACTATTCTCAGTTAAGCCCAATTGAGAACCAATCAAGCAAACAATGAACTTTGTAGACGCCCGTCTACACCCGAGCTTCCTGAGGAATGCAGCCTGGCTGGTGGTGAGAGTCTGGTTCCGGCCTGCAACTGAGCCATGTCCTCTGAGACGCCATGTGGACTCTGCATAGGAAGGAGGAGGGGCTCTCCACCCAGAGGAAGAAGTCTATATAAACCTGGGAGAGACCTCTCCATTTTGTTCTCAGCTGGCTCAAACAACAGCCCTCCACCCCCCAAGGATTCCTGGAAGAAACTGGAACAGAGGACTGTGACTGCAGGGGGGGTGCGAGTGAGTGCTGGACCCAGGCTAACAGAGTTTAGCCTGAAAGAAGGAATCCACGGAGGGTGAGGCTTTTTGCTGTAATAGTGTTAGATTTGCATGTTCTGTTTATTTTGTTTGGTAATTCACTTTATTCTGTCTGTTACTACTTGGAACCACTTAAATCCTATTTCCCGTCTTTATTAAAATCACTTTTTACTTATTAATTTACCTGGAGTACGTGTTGGTACCTGGGGGGGGGGCAACCAGCTGTGCATCTCTCTCTGTCATTGTTATAGAGGGCGAACAATCTATGAGTTTGCCCTGTATAAGTTTTATACAGGGCAAAACAAATTTTATTCAGGGTTTGACCCCATTGGGAGTTGAGCATCTGAGTGCCAGAGGCAAGAATACCTCCTGCCTGTTTCCAGGAAAGGTCACTGCTGTTAGGGGACGTGGCTCAGACCTGGCAGGGTACTGAGGTCCTAAGCTGTTGGGGCAGGAAAACTGAGGCAGGAGTAGCCTTGGCACTTCAGGTGGCAGCTTCTAAGGGGGGTTTTGTGATCCCAACTCGTCACACTCTCAATGCCCAGTGACTTCAAAACAGGAATTGAGCATGCTTAGCATGTACTAAGGCATGCAGTAAATAGAGTCAGAGAGTTTACGGTGAGTAGAGACCACAGCTCATCTACAAGCCACCAACACGAAACCCAACTACCAAAATAGGACCAAAGTATTACAACCCACAGGAGATGACACAAGATCTCATGATCTTCGTGTGATGCTTTTGTGCATCTAACAAAAAAGTTGTGTGTCGCTCTTGGTCAGTAAAAATACAGCCCCCAATCGTACACACAGACAGAAACTCATCATGATTATTGTTAATATTGGCTGCCTGGAATTTAATTGCACTGAAACTTTGTTCTTTTTAGTCGTTAGCAAAACCTGTCACTTTTGTTTCCTCGGGAGGCTGCACCTGCATGCCAAGGAATGTCATCTTCAATCGGAATTAAGTGAAGGGCTGTATTGTAAACATTCAATAAGCTGGCAAATCACAGGCATCAAATGCATTATGCTAATATGCACAGGAAATGTTTCACTACTGCCAAGATCTCAAATGGCTTATGTGAAGCAAAGCACTCGAAACACTTAGCCCACCCAATTCATCCCCCACCAGCCTGAAAATATGTTCTCCTCAGAAAACTGCCTGAGAGTAGCAGGAAAAGAAAGGAACAGGTGGAAACATCTCCGATCACATAACATGTTCCAAAACCGGTACAGGTCTGACCATTAGAACAGAGACTGGAGTGGGGCTGAAGGATGAGTAGACCTCAGTGATGGGATAAGAGACTGGGGGAATGAATGGGAAATTAATGGACCATGCAGAGAACTAGAATCAATGGAAGATAATGCAGAGAAGGGTTAGAATTGATGAGCAGTTGGTGGAAGGACTGATGTACTTCTTGGGTGTAAACAGATGAATTGTTGGGGAACCAATGCGAACAGATCATTCAAACGCATTTTTCTCTTTGCTAGCTCGTTGTCTGGCTCCCCATTGTGCTGCCTAGGGCAAGTAATGACACTCCCTGACCCGGATCCCTTGTGCAGTCGCACAGCCTGTCTGCTCGGTTTGTCAGTAAGTGTCATTTTGTGCTTCAGCAGCACATGCGCCAAAGAAACACACACACTGTGCTCTCTCATGGAGAGTTTACACTTGTTTTTCCTTTTTTTTTATGTAAAACAATGGTCAGACCCGCTGCATGTCTGGGGTTCTCCTTTACATCACTCTCCTCATGAACATACTGGACCAGAACCACACATGGGGTGTGACTCTGTGCAAATCAATGTAGTTACACTGCCTCCCGATCTGATCCATTCGTTCCTAACCCTCATTCCAACGTGTTAACAGCTGTCCATTGAGACCAATACTGGACATTCTGTTCATTTCCGTCAGCCTGGAGAGTCTGGGTTTGTCTGCACGGCAATAAGACAGCCGCGGCTGACCCATGCCTGCTGATTGCGCGACTCTAGTTAAGGGGTGTTTCATTGTGGTGTAGATGTTCAGTCTGAGGCTGGAGCCCTGGCTTTAGGGCCCTACAAGCTGCAATTAAACAACCTCTTAGCCTGTGCCCCACAATCCCAAGTCAGCTGGCACAGGCCAGCCGTGGGTGTCTAACTGCAGGGCAGACAGACTGCCTATGGCAAATTCCACACGAAAGACCTCCAAGTAAGGAGTTTATAATACAGCCATAAATTATTATCCTGTAAATTCTGCCCAAGTACTCTCCTATCTACCCACCCCCCACCTGGATTTCCAGATAACTGAAGTAGTCTGAGTGCAATTTCAAAGCCTATGCATTCGAGAAACTAAAATACAAACTCGAATGGATATGACCAGACCAATCTCAAAGCTTAAAGCTTTTAAGAGGTGACTCAGAACTTGCAGTGGAGGTTTGGAAGAGCTAATAGGATACTATCTATATAAATGGATAAACATCATCTTATCCTGTGTAACAAGAGCTACAGCGGAATTCTTGAAACTGCCAAAAATCTAAAGCAACCGCATTCCTTTGATATGTTAAATCTACAGGCACAACAGATGCTGCAATCGCTACATGGAGAGACTTCAGTATCTGCCATCTGAATGCTGGGCAGTGCACATAATAATGAGTATGTCTACAATGATTCGGACATCCCCTAGGGGAGAATCTATTCATAGAGAATCTCTATATCCTAGTGAGGATGGAAAATGACAAAATACAGGCAGGGTCTGATCAGAAACAATCAAATAAAAAAAAAGTCCCATTCAATTACATGATGTAATGTCAGACAGCGAAAAGGAGACAAGTTTTTAAAGTGCTTATATACCAATGTTAGAAGTCTAAATAATAAAATGGGTGAGTGCCTCATATTAAATGGGGATAGTGATATAATAGGCATCACAGAAACTTCTTGGGAGGAGGATAATCAATGGGATCCATTAATATGAGAGTACACAATATAATGGAAGGACAGAAGAGGTTATGTTGGTGGGGAAGTGGCACTGTATGTGCAAGAATGTGCAGATTCAAATGAAGTAAAAATCGTCAATGAATCAAACTGTGCCACAGAATCTCATGGGATAGAAATTCCATGCTCTAATAATAAGGATCTAGTGGTAGGGATATATTACCGACCACCTGACCAGGATGGTGACAGTGACTGTGACATGCTCAGGGAGATTAGAGAGGCTATTCAAAAAAATTAAAAATCAATAATAATGGGGGATTTCACCTATCCCCATATTGACTGGGACATGTCACCTCAGACTGGGATGCAGAGTCTCTTGACACCTTAAGTGTTGGCTTCTTGGAGCAGCTAGTCCTGGAACCCACCAGAGGAGAGAGAAATTCTTGATTTAGTCCTAAGTGGAGCACAGGATCTGATCCAAGAGGGGAATGTAGCTGGACCGCTTGGTAATAGTGACCATAATATAATTAAAGTTAACATCCCTGTGACAGGGAAAACACCACAGCAGTCCAGCATGGTAACATTTAATTTCAGAAAGGGGAACTACCCAAAAATGAGGTTAGTTAAACAGAAATTATAGGGTACAGTGCCAAAAGTGAAATCTCTACAAGCTGTGTGAAAACTTTTAAAGACCCCATAATAGAAGCTCAACTTAAACGTATACCCCAAATTAAAAAACATAGTAAAAGAACCAAAAAAGAGACACCATTGCTAAACAACAAAGTAAAAGAAACAGTGAGAGGCAAAATGGCATCCTTTAAAAATGAAGTGAAATCCTAGTGAGGAAAATAGAAGGGAGCATAAACACTGGCAAATGAACTGTAAAAATACAATTAGGGAGGCCAAAAAAGAATTTGAGGAACAGTTAGCCAAAGACTCAAAAAGTAATGCCCTTTTTTACATACATCAGAAGCAGGAAGCCTGCTAAACAATCAGTGGGGCCACAGGACAATCAAGGTGCTAAAGGAGCAGTCCAGGACAATACGGCCATTGCAGAGAAACTAAATTAATTCTTTACATCAGTCTTCATGGCAGAGGATGTGAGGAAGATTCCCAAACCTGACCCATTCTTTTAGGTGACAGATCTGAGGAACTGTGCCAAATTGAGGTATTAGATGAGGTTTTGGAACAAATTGATAAATTAAACAGCAATAAGTTACCAGACCCAGATGGTATTCACCTAAGAGTTCTGAAGGAACTCAAATGTGAAATTGCAGAACTACTAAGTGTGCTATGTAACCTATCATATAAATCAGCTTCTGTACCAGATGACTGGAGGATAGCTAATGTGATGCCAATTTTTTTAAAAGGCTCCAGAGATGATCCCAGCAATCAGAGGCCTATAAGGCTGACTTCAGTACCGGGAAAACTGGTTGAAACTATAATAAAGAACAATACTGTCAGATATGTAGATGAACATAATTTGTTGAGGAAGAGTCAACATGGTTTTTGTAAAGGGAAATCATGCCTCTCCAATCTACTAGAATTATTTGAGGGGATCAACAAGCATGTGGATCAAGGGGATCCAGTGTATTTAGATTTTCAGCAAGCCTTTGACCAGGTCCCTCACAAAAGGCTCTCATGGAAAGTAAGGTGCACAGGATAGGAGGTAATGTGCTTTCATGGGTTGGTAACTGGTTAAAAGACAGGAAGCAAAGGGTCAGTTTTCAGAATGGAGAAAGGTAACTTAGTGGTGTCTGTTCAAGGACCTGTCCTATTCCACATATTCCTAATTGATCTGGAAAAGGGGTAAAGAGTGAGGTGGCAAAATTTGCAGGTGATACAAAATTATTAAAGAGAGTTAAGACCCAGGCAGACTGCGAAGAGCTACAAAAGGATTTCTCAGAACTGGGTAACAAAATGGCAGATGAAATGTAATGTTAACAAATGCAAAGTAATGCACATTGGAAAACATCATCCCAACTATACATATATAATGATGGGGTCAAAATTAGCTGTTACCACTCAAGAAAGAGCTCTTGGAGTCACTGTGGGTAGTTCTCTAAAAACATCCATTCAATGTGCAGCGGCCGTCAAAAAGTGAACAGAGTTCTGGAAATAATTAAAAGGGGACAGAAAATTGGACAGAAAATATCATGTCCCCTCTATATAAATCCATGGCATGTCCACATCTTCAATACTGTGTGCAGATGTGGGTGCCCCATCTCAAAATAATTATACTGGAATTGGAAAAGATTCAGAAAAGGGCAACAAAAACGAATAGGGGTATGGAACAGCTTCTGTATGAGGAGAGATTAATAAGACTGGGACTTTTCAGCTTGGAAGAGAAAGGGAGATATGATTGAAGTCTATAAAATCATGACTGGTGTAGAGAAAGTAGAGAAGGAAGTGGTGTTTACTACTTCTCATAACACAAGAACTAGGAGTAACCAAATGAAATTAATAGGCAGCAGATTTAAAACACATAAAAGGAAGTATTTCTTCACACAATGCACAGTCAATCCGTGGAAGTTCTTGACAGAGGACATTGTTAAGGCCAAGACCATAACAGAGTTCAAAAAAGAACTAGATAAGTTCTTGGAGGGTAGGTCCATCAATGGCCAGGGCCAGCTCTAACGTTTTTGCCGCTTCAAGCAAAAAAAAAAAATGGGGGTCGGAGGAGCAAAATGGGAGGGGGCCACGGCGCAGCTGGAAGAGCGGGGGGAGGGCGAGCGCGGCCAGAATGCTGCCCCTTACAGAGTGCCGCCCCAGGCACCTGCTTGCTATACTGGTTCCTGGAGCCGATCCTGTCAATGGCTATTAGCCAGGATGGGCTGGGATGGTGTCTCTAGCCTCTGTTTGCCTGAAGCTGGGAATGGGTGACAGGGGATGAATCACCTGATGATTCCCTGTTCTGTTCATTCCCTCCGGCATTGGCCACGTTGAAAGACAGGAGACTGGGCTAGACGGACCTTTGCTCTGACCCAGCAGGGCCGTTCTTATGACATGTTCTGCAAAGATGCAACATAGCCCTCTTGCTGTGAGAGGCGCAAGGAGGCACTTCCAGCTGAGACACGTCCCATTCCCTACTCTCTCCCTCTGAGATACCTAGTCAAGACCACGAGGAGTCCCAGCTCAAGTCTCAACTTCTGAAACACAGAGGCATAAATAGCATGTCCTGCTACCAGCCGAGGGACTCCACAAGTGGGACAGGCCCTTGTTAGTGTGTGATCTCCAGCTGGTGGAGCAGGCAGAGCACTTTCCCAAGCAAACAGGCTGTGAACTCACTGTGCTGAGAGCCTGTGGCTGGGAGGAGAGGAATGGGCCTTAGACTCTCTCAGCAAAATGCTGAAGAGGATGATAGTTCTCTGGAAGGAAACGTTGCCCCTCGAGGAATCTGGAAGGAAACGTTTCCCCTTGAGCCAGAACCAGCTACGAGCATGATGGAACGTTGAGAAAGGATTGGTTCTATGGCCATGGCCGGTGGAGGAACCAGTCAGAGATCAGACCTCATCGTCCTGCGCAGGGTACAAGCCAGTAACAGTCCCTGGCACAGCGATGTCATGGGCTGGGCGAAGACCTGGCAGGTGAACGAAGAGAGAAATGGAGGGAGGCTGGCTTGGGTGACCAAATGACAAAGACATATGCATACAATTAGCATTCTCAATGGCTGCAGTAATCACAGGTGGTCTCCGGCCTGAGCCAAGACCGATGGCAGCGGTTCAAAGGAAGGACAGGCGAGGAGACCAGGGGCTGGATCTGTGAATTTTGGCAGTTTTCTTCAAGGATATGGGGCAGCACTGAGGTGCTTGTGGGGAATAAGGATAAGTAGTGCTAGAGTATTGTGTCACTGTCTGTATGGGAAAGGAGGGTGAATGTTATCCAAATGGCCATGGAATTCATCTAGAACAATGTTAAATTTGAATGATTATTCATTTAATCTGAGACTACTGTCAGCTATTATTCCATAGCCAGTGAGTTATTATGACATGCTGGAAAGAGTTCCTGAACATGTTATCAGGTGCAACAGTCCCTGGTCTGGGTTGTAATGGGGGAGGGGAGTGACTTTTCTAACAGCTACAGGCTCCCTCCCATTCTTTCTTGCCATACATCATGCTTCCAGCCAAGCCTTCCGTGGAGACAATGCATGCAAAAAAGGCATAGGATTTGATAATCCGTCACATGAAAACACAAGGTTATTTTGGCCAAGTCTGCACAAACATGTCTGTCTTTATCATAAAAAACCCACCACAATCCAATCAATTGTCTCTAGTGACAGAAAATTGTATTGCCTTTTTTTAAAATAAGTGGCTTTATATTCAAATCAGGTTGCATCAATTTTTAATAATAAATAAATCCCTGGCTTAAGGCTCCATAAAGTTTATTAAGCATTTGGAAACGTTAGCCAAGTAGCTAATGTTAGCTTTAAATATCTTTATACTGCAAAGCTCCGCTGCCAAGATAATTATTTCTATCTTCACCTTCATGGCTAATCGGTGCAAAGTGGAGCATACGGAGACGGTTCAAACGAAGCTTGCAGTTGTTTTCAATTTCACAATTAATAAAGAGCTCTGCTCAGGGTGACACACATGAATTTGTCTTCATGTCATACCGCATCTCAGAGTGATGACATAGGAGACGGTGTCCAAAGAGCAGTTAGGCAGCCAACTTCCACGGATTTAGCTGGGTGCCTACCTAGGCTCTGTCCTTTTAAAATCTCCCCCTTGAGTTTGTGTCCCAGGTGGACCTTGGAAAATGGAGCAAACAATGTCACTGAAAGGGTAACGTCAGTCTTCCTTTTTTCAGTTCTATTTTTTAAAGTTCAGCGGTCACTAGTCTCTTAAGGCATTTTTCTGGTGCAGGGAGACTGTGAATTTTCTACGTCTTAGGCCACAAATCAGGGTGCATTGTTCACAATCTCTACGGTAGGTTCAAGGAGGGTAGTGAAGCACTGGAATGGGTTCCCTAGGGAGGTGGTAGAATCTCCTTCCTTAGAGGTTTTAAGGCCTGGCTTGACAAAGCCCTGGCTGGGATGATTTAGTTGGAGATTGGTCCTGCTTTGAGCAAGGGGTTGGACTAAAATCTCCTGAGGTCCCTTCCCACCCTGATATTCCATGATTCTATTATTCTAACATTAAAAATGCAGGACCTGAAAAAGTCAGGACAGAGATTACCAGTGATTAGCTCCACCAACCCTACACCGTCCTCCAGGGGATGGATCACTTGATGATTCCCCCGTTAGGTTCACTCACTCCAGGGCACTTGGCAATGGCCACTGTCAGAAGACCGGATACTGGGGCAGATGGACCTTTGGTCTGACCCAGTAGGGCCATTCTTATGGTAATCTAATAGGGCAGAATTGGACTGTTTTGCCTACAGACCCTAAAAGGCCCATGAAGACCTAATTTTGAACCTATCAGGTTAATGCTGAAATTCACCGATTCATATTGTAACTATATCTTCCATTTCCCACCCCCATGTTCCCTCTCACTCCAGGTCTGTGTGGTACCGACAACATTCCTCTGTCATGACCAGAATTTCTAAGACTGTTTAGTAATTTTTTTAGCCACAGGCACAAAATATTTACCAACAAACTATGTGCATCTACATATTGCCATTGGGATCCCTCCTTTGTCCCAGCAGGATTAATAATAGGGGATCTCTCTCCAGCTAGTACAACCTTTCAGAGAAGAAGACAAAAAAAGAAGTGCAAGTCCTGAATAGGTTGCCTTAGCTTGATTCATCTGTCTGTAAACATGGCCACATGGTAGGCAAACAAGAGCAAACAATATACCAGCAGGGGCTGTACTAGTATTTACATTAAAAACCCACACTGCATAGCAGTTCTTTAAAGACATTGCAGTTCACCATTCTTAGAGACACCTCATGGCAGCATGGGCTGGACATTGCTTTTTAGGACCGATGAGAGTCTGTCTGGTGAAATGTGAGCCAGATGGCAATTATTCTGTCAATAAGAAGTCAGTGTGGGTACTGGAGGCAGCATAACTGTTTCTCATAACAATTCTTACAGAACTGATTAGTCCTTGGCTCATTAGTTCAGTAGTGATCAAGGGCTCTGTACTGCTTAGGTAACGTCCCTGCATATTAGAACCGCATAATAACAATCCTTATGGCAGATTTACTTATGACACATTTGCAGCACAATGGCCCATTTTAGGATTAAAAGATTTAAAAGGCTGGCAAAACTACGCACCGGAGAGGCCTGCTTCAAACAGGTGAGTCAGTGGAAGTGGCAAGTGCCCATAACCTTCTGGGTTCAGTCCTCAGATGAGTCAGGAGGAGACCAACTGTCATTATTGCCCAACAGGCAGGTAACTGGATGTGTAAGTCACAATTTGTGCACACTAGTAACTGGCATGGCTGGGCTACGGTGGGGTTTGACCTGGGCAGGTGTGTGTTTGTGCATATTGACTGTACTGGCACAGAGCTCTGAAAACACAGGCCAAGAGATTCATTTCAATCATTATTTTCAAAACCCAAATTTCGTGGTCCTTAAAAGAAAGTTGATTTCCAGGGAGGACGTTCCTGTACAGAACGTACTCCGCTCATTGAAAAGAGCCACAACACATTCTTTTCCAAATGTTTAAGAATTTTGAACTAAAATGTGTGTGTCACGGAGTACCCAGGCGATGGTCTGGAACTTGCTCTCTATGAAGCCAGTTGGGACTCTGAGGGAAAGTATCCCCTATCCGTACACAGCCTGTTTCCAAGGCTAGGAGCTTCAAGGGTCCCCACTTCAACCTTCCTGGGTCTGACCTCGGAGCATTCAGCACCTTCTGCCCCTCCGTGCGCTTCCCCCAGCGAGCCCGCCCGGGCAAGGTCCTGGGGGAGCCCGTGGATTCTGCACCCCAAATCCACAGTCAAACGTGACTCTCAGCCAGCCAGTAAAACAGAGACTTATTCAATGACCTGTACCTGATCTAACCCAGACCATACAGCAAGCGTGACCCCTCAGCTGGATCCATTTTGGGGGGCAGAAAGCCAGATAGCTCCTCTGCCTTCCCTGCCTGACTCCAGCCAGCTTCAGACTCCAAACTGAAAACTCACTCTCTCCAGCCCTCCTCCCCCCTCGCTCAGACAGGTCAGGTCACCTGACCTCCCTCCAACAGGTTCAGCTGGCCTCTTTGTTATTCAACACTTCCAACCAACCCTTTCAGGTAGGGGGAAGGGCAGGCCCCAAGAGAGTTTCTGCTCTCTCTCTGCTTTGCAACAAGAAATGCATAGGGGAAACTGAGGCACACACACAGTATTCCTACTCCATCACAGTGTGTATATCTAATTACAACAATGCAGTAAACTGTCCGCTCCCTTGTAAAAAACTGATGCAGAAATAAATCGCGTGCATCATCTCTACTACAAGGAAGTAGAAAAATTCTTGAAAGCAACCCCAAGCTTAGGCCCTGGTCTTATGGGCCCTGATCTTGCAGTTCCTGCTCAGGCAGGACTCCAGTTGACTTTTGCCTGAATAAAGGACTGCAAGGTCTTCCCCTGAGCCCTTGTAAAAGGTGCTGCATTTACAGTAGATACAGAGAGTAAGGCCCACTCTTTATCCACAGAGCAGTCACATACAGACAGTGGGAATGGAAATCGCCATATATTGCCCTACGACCAGCCATAACTCCGAATGGAAGTGGGAGCTGTTATGGCCAAGAGAGCAGTACAGCAAGCCTTGACTCTCTCTGATAAGATTACCAACAAGGATGCCAGTTAATGCCAGTACTGAGGATGCTGTAATTTGTAATTACTACTGGTCTATGTGAAATGCCATGGAACCAACCCATGAAAATCGACTTGTGCGGGAAAAAGTTACTCAAAGAAAAGAATCGGCAGAAAGGGGGTGGAAGGTGTTTAGTGTTTGTTTTGAGGTTAGCTTGGAGCTTTCAGGTGTGTCTAAGCCTAAGGCTCTAAAATGAACCTGTCCATGTTTAAATCCAGGTGACGGTAAATGTGTGAAAGCTGTCCACAGATTGCATGCTGCCTCATGGACATTGTACTTTACTGACCACACCTTTTTGAAATGCAAACCGCAGTGAAAGGTGGATAGTAAGATCCACACTGTGCTGTATTTTCAAGGTGGTTTTCCCCGTCTCATTGACAATGGGAACCGTGCTTCATTCACCGCCCACTATAAAAAACACTATTCCCAGGATGCTTGCATTTCTAGAGCACTTATACATGCCTCGTGCGCCAATAAATCTCACACCGTTCAGAGTTCTCTTTCCTCTTCTGTACATATATTACTGTAATCCATTCTAGGTCACGCTAGCATCCAATGCTTTTCCTCTTACAGAATGAAGTGTGTGACATTTCTGGACTCATATGTTGTAATGGCATGGCACCCACCTCTCGCAGATACTCCCTTTTGGGGTGCAGGTATTGGGATGTATCCCCAGGGCTTCCCCCCTGGAGGCAATGGCTTTGCCCCCTTAGTCTATTTTAGCTGGGCCTCCTGACAGCTCAGTCCCCCTCTGAGTGTTTACTGCTGTCCAATTGTAGACCTTCCCTCAGGCAACTATGAGGGGAGACCTGGGCCCATCCGCTACTCCGGGTCCCTGCTCGGGGACCCTATTTATAGTAGCCACATGCTGCCATGTCCTGGTAGCAAAACTGCCCTCAGTTCCCTGGGCCCCTTTCCCACAGCCTCAGACTTCACCAGTGCCTTACCCTTAGCTCAGGCCCCGCTGCCGGCCAGGAGCTCTTCCTCCCTCTCCCAGTCCCTACTAGCCCTGAGCGGTCAGTTGTTCTGCAGTTCCCTTTAGCCAGCCGGGAGCTCCCGCTGCACTCCTCTTGCTTCAGCAAGGAACGGCCTGTCTTTAGCTCTGCAGCTTCTTTTTATAGAGCACCCCAGGGCCCTGATTGGCTGCTCCTTGCAGCCTCTCTGATTGGTTGCTTTACCTAGAGCCACTCTAGCCTGCTTGGAGGACCCTCTTCTGCTCCTTTCCTGGGATGTATATGGCAGGAGCCTGAGGCCTCCAGCAGGTGTTCTCTGGGCCTATTCACCATGTCATGTGTGTCCTTGTTTTCTTGGCTATAATTTATGTGTATTCTCTCACCATCTCTGCCTCCCAATCCCTTCCCTTACTTATTCCTTCAGGCCTTTCTGGACTGCGTTGCAGGGATCCAGTTGGCTGGGAATTTTTTTTGATGATTCTTTTTTCTGGAAAATGCTGATTCATTGAAACAAAACCTTCAATAGTAACGTGTTTGTCTGAATTAAGCTTTTGTCAGGAAAGTGTCTCAGGTCCAGGAAACAATTTTTGGTGAGTAGCTAGAGTCCAGGCACTCTCTTGGGATGTGAGAGATTCAGACTGGAATCAGAAAGAGCAGTGAACCTGCCCCCCCCTCACCACCACCCAGTGGGTCTCTCATTTTTCATGAAAAAACTTTGAAAGATCCATTTCATCCCAGTAGGAATAGGGAAAGTTGTGAAAGCTCACGAAGTGCCTGGGAGGGGAAGCCATTTCCTGTCCACCTGTTCTTTCACATGAAACAGATGTCTGCTCTGACCTGAAGAAGAGCTCTATGTAAGCTCTGAAGCTTGTCTCTCACCCACAGAACTTGATCCAATAAAAGATATTACCACACTCACCGTGTGCCCCTAAGAACATTCTTGTGCCCTTGGCAATGTCATACAGCTCTGTGCACACCGTGAAGCTGCAGATGCACACACTATTGAGCTAATAGGATCATAGAACCTTGGAAGGGACCTCAGGAGGTATCTAGTCCAACCCCCTGCTCAAAGCAGGACCAACCCAACCAAATCATCCCAGCCAGGACTTTGTCAAGCCTGACCTTAGAAACCTCTAAGGAAGGTGATTCTACCACCTCCCTAGGGAACCCATTCCAGTGCTTCACCACCCTCCTAGTGAAGAAGTTTTTCCTAATATCCAACCTAAATATCCTCCCTCTCCACAACTTGAGACCATTACTCCTTGTTCTGTCATCTGCTACCACTGAGAACAGTCTAGATCCATCCTCTTTGGAACCCCCTTCCAGGTTCAGTGGAGCCCCGGTATAACATGCCCCGCTATAACGCGAATCCAGATATAGTGTGATTATACCATGGCTCCTAAATCTGCAGCCCTGGAGATCTTTGTCCCTGGCAGACGCGGGGCCTTGGCTTCTCTGCCCTGCTGGGCAGCGCAGAGAGAAGCGTTGGCCCCGCCTGTGTGGGACAGAGACTCCTGGACTGCAGGCCAGGGGCTGAGTCTTCTCTTCCCGCTGCCCAGCAGAGGAGAGAAGCTGCGGCCCCCACCTGGTGGGACAGAGAACTCCGGGAGTTCTCTGCACACTACAGCCCAGGAGTTCACTGTGGAAGCCGCGGCTCCGCGCCTGCTGGGATAGGGGACTCTGGGGCTGCAGGCGCTGATGTTCCCTGCCCCCAGCAGGCGCGGGGACAGTGGCTTCCACAGAGGACTCCGTGGCTGCAGTGTTCATCCCCAGAGGTCTCTGTCCCCGGCAGGTGCGGGGCTGCGGCTTCCACAGAGGACTCTGTGGCTGCAGTGTGCATCCCCAGAGGTCTCTGTCCCCGGCAGGTGCGGGGCTGCGGCTTCTCTCCCCTGCTGGGCAGCGGGGCAAGAAGCCGCAGCCCCCGCCTGCCGGGGAGTGGGGCCCCGCTATAACACGACCACGCATTTATCACAATGGGATTTCTTGGATCAGTCGCGTTATAGCGGGGCTCCACTGTAGTTGAAAGCAGACATCAAATCCCCCCCCCCCATCTCTGCTACAGACTAAATAATCCCAATTTCCTCAGCCTCTCCTCATAAATCATGTGCTGTGGGGGATACTTAAAGGGCCTGGGGCTCCCGCTGCCTCTACCCTCAATTTGCCTCACGCCCCTCGATCTGCTGGCAATGCCCCTACTTATACAGCCCCAAATGCCATTAGCCTTCTTGGCAACAAGGGCACACTGTTGACTCATATCCAGCTTCTCATCCACTGTAACCCCTAGGTCTTTTTCTGCAGAACTGCTGCCTAGCCATTCGGTCCCTAGGCTGTAGCGGTTCATGGGATTCTTCTGTCCTAAGTGCAGGACTCTGCACTGCTCCTTGTTGAACCTCATCAGAAAGAGAGAAGAGAAAGTGGTGAAATTTGCCCATAACTCATTCGCCCAGGCTTAATTATTGACATGTCTGATCCATTTAGAAAACCAAATGGTTAAAAAAGGTCAGATGCTATTGCAAAACCTGCACAAATAGGTACAACAATACATGCAACAATGAAGCAGGTTACAGTACTGTAAGCAAAAGCTTCAAGGCAAATATACGTTTAGAAAAGCAGCTTCTTACCAATGCAAGTCTCAACCTAGAAAGCATTTCTAGAGGGCTGCTGCAGACTAGACTCCCAGGCTAGCCACACTTGTCAGGGCTGGTCTTACAAAAGCTGGAACTGGCCTCTTTGTAAGCCAAACTCCTCAGTTAGATTGACTCTTTCAAAGCTGGGACAAGTCTTATCACTCCGACACATCCCCACCCTCCCACCCTGCCAACAGACGTGCTAAATTCCAGTCAATCAGTCCCAGGGACTGACAAGTCCATCACAAGCCGGATTCTGCAATGATCAGGTGGGCCTTCAACGGGGAACTCTGAGCCAATGAAGAGCATAGCACTCAGAAACGTAGGGCATGTCTGCTATGCATTCCTGCCAATGACTTGTAACAACCCCAAAATTGCTGAATCGTGGTCATTCAAGTATTTATGGAAAGAACTGGGCTGGATTCTGCCATCCAAACTCCAGTCCTTATTCACGTACTTTTATTTCCCTGAGTAAAGGCTGCAGGATCTGCCCATTATGCTAAAGGTCAATCATGTCTTAATTACAAATATTTCAGCATTTTTGCAATTGTATTCAGTATGGACCTTTAGAAAAAATACAGAAAAAACAACTTTGAAACATAACCAATCACGTGCGACTTCCAAAACACCAATGGAATTTCAGGACAGATTCTCTGAAGAGATAATGAAGTTTCTGTGATTTTGAATATATTTAGATGTAAATAAAGTTTCATTTCTGAGCAATTGCTTTATGAATCTGATATTTAATTAATGAGTTCAGTTTGAATCAACAACAAAGCACATATTGGATAGGTTTAGAAGTGCATATTCTATTATGTGAACATTAACTGTGGCTTTATCAAAGGCTTACTAAATAACTGCAATATTTTAATACAGGGGTCTCCAAACTACGGCCCGCGGGCCGGATGCGGCCCGCGAGGCCCTCTCATCCGGCCCGTGGAGATCGGTCGGGAACCAGCCACGGGGCCGGGACGCGCCGCGTGCTCCGCTGCCGCCGGCGGCCGGGACGCACCGCGTGCTCCGCTGCCGCCGCCGGCCAGGGACGGCTCAGAGCTGGGGCCGGGACGCGCCGCACCGCCAGAAACAAGGAGCCACCCACTGCCAGGCGGCGAAACGGTCTGTGGGGAGAGACCGGGTTGAGCGGGTCGGGGGGGGGGGGGGAGAGACCGGGTTGAGCGGGTCAGTGGGGGGGGGGGGAAGAGACCGGGTTGAGCGGGTCAGTGGGGGGGGGGGGGGAAGAGACCGGGTTGAGCGGGTCAGTGGGGGGGGGGGGGGAAGAGACCGGGTTGAGCGGGTCAGTGGGGGGGGGGGGGAAGAGACCGGGTTGAGTGGGAAGAGACCGGGTTGAGCGGGTCAGTTGGGGGGGGGGGGAAGAGACCGGGTTGAGCGGGTCAGTTGGGGGGGGGGGGGGAAGAGACCGGGTTGAGCGGGTCAGTTGGGGGGGGGGGGGGGGAAGAGACCGGGTTGAGCGGGTCAGTTGGGAGGGGGGGGGGGGGGAAGAGACCGGGTTGAGCGGGTCAGTTGGGAGGGGGGGGGGGAAGAGACCGGGTTGAGCGGGTCAGTTGGGGGGGGGGGGAAGAGACCGGGTTGAGCGGGTCGGGGGGGGGGGGGAAGAGACCGGGTTGAGCGGGTCGGGGGGGGGGGGAAGAGACCGGTGTGACAGATCGCCTTCTCACCCCTCTCAGGAACACAGCAGGAAACCCTTTTTTGCTCCAACAGTGCCCTTTAATTTACAGTGCAGGACCCCACCACCAATATATACAGCTTAATACATCTCATTAATATCCAGCTCAACAGCTCATTAATACACACACAGCTCTTGATAGCTCATTTACAGACTCTATGTAGTCCAGCTAACAGTTAACCCAGCTCTAGGGACTCTAGGTAGTCCAGCTAACAGTTAACCCAGCTCTAGGGACTCTAGGTAGTCCAGCTAACAGTTACACAGCTCTAGGGACTCTAGGTAGTCCAGCTAACAGTTAACCCAGCTCTAGGGACTCTAGGTAGTCCAGCTAACAGTTAACCCAGCTCTAGGGACTCTAGGTAGTCCAGCTAACAGTTAACACAGCTCTAGGGACTCTATGTAGTCCAGCTAACAGTGATACAAACACACACACTCAGCTCTGAATAGCTCCTGCCACCACCCCCCTGGGCTTCCTTCCTGGCAGCCTTTTATCCCTCAGAGGAGGCTGCCAGGTGCAACCCATCCAGGTTGATTAGGCTGCAAGCCAGGTGGCTAATTAGGCTTGCTGCCTGGGGGTTTGCAGAGGGCTTTTCTCCCTCTTAAAGGGGCAGCAGGGCTGGCTCAGGCCCTCCTGGCCAGCACCCTGCCACACACCTCCCCCCTTAGCCTAGCCCAGTGATGGGCAACCTTTTGAGCTTGGTGTGTCAAACTTCGCCAAAAAACTGAGCATAACTCGGGTGGTGTGTCACTTTGAGGAAAACATTATTTCGCGATATTTATAGTTTAAATAACATAAATGTATAATTGTTATATATAATTGTATTTAATAAACCAAAAACTAATTATTTAACTTACCTGCTTAGTGACTTCTTTGTTCATCCATCAGTCGGTTTCTTTTGTTGGTCTTGATATTATTTAGCTTGTGTGGGGTGCCGTGAACTAAGATAAGTGAGGGGGAGGGGGAATTCTTTAACTAACCTGCCTATTAGTGACTTTTTTGTTGCTGAATTTCATTGGCTAAATCTTCAATTGAATGGCAGGGCCCCCAGAGATGCGTCCCCCGCTGCGTTCCGCTGCTCCCTGCTCTGCCGGCAGAAGTGAGGGCAAAGATCCCGGCTTAACCGGAAGTCCCAGAACTAGACGTTCTGTGTCGGACTTCTGTTGTTTTGGCCTACAGACCTCCGGCACAGAGTGTCTAATAGGGGAGGATGAAACATTTGCGACTAGAGTCTTAGAGTTAGAGTCTAACTCTAAGACTCTAGTCGCAAATGTTTCATCCTCAGGAGCAGCAAATGTTTCATCCTCGGCTACTGCACTTGGCCGTGCAGGAGCCGAGGATGAAACATCCTTCTTGGCATGCGGCCGCCTCAGCGGCCGCGTGTCATCAAAAATGGCTACGCGTGTCAGTGCTGACACACGTGTCATAGGTTCGCCATCACTGGCCTAGCCCCATTGGGCTGGCTCAGACCCTTCCAGCCTCCACTTAGGTCTAGAAAGGCCCGCCCCTGGAGTTAACCACTCAGGGCAGACCAATACTCTGCGGAGGAGCGTGATGGGGAGGCTGAGTCCACTGCCCCTGGTTGGGACTTCCTCCCCAGCCATACCCGCAGAGTGGGTGCCCCCAAACCCCAGTCCATGGGCCATCGCCCCAAATCCCGGACCCGTCGTGGTCCATCTTCTCCCCGAGGTCCCTCTGTCCCGACGTACTCCTTGGTCAGGCGCACCGCAGACTTCACCGTCTCTGGCTGGTGCCTTTTGACTCAGGTACGGACAGTCTCAGGGAGGCAGAGCAAAACTGCTCCAATATCAGGGAGTCCATGAGTTCCCAAAGTCCTGGGCCTCTGCCCACAAGGTACGGAGCAAGACGGAGGGCCCAGGTGGTCCGCTCCCACCCGGCTGTGGTGGCTGCCCTCTCAAAAAGTCCCGCAGTACCTTTACAGCTCCAACTGAGCCTGCTGCATCTGGTGGCTTTGCTGCAAGGCGTGCCTGGCCTGCTGGGTCCGCTTCTGTTATTCCTCGAGACACTGCAGGGTTCCCTCCATCTCGGGGCCACCAGTTGTGTTGCTGGTGTAGCGATCCCACCTCTGACACCACTGTGACAGATCGCCTTCTCACCCCTCTCAGGAACACAGCAGGAAACCCTTTTTTGCTCCAACAGTGCCCTTTAATTTACAGTGCAGGACCCCACCACCAATATATACAGCTTAATACATCTCATTAATATCCAGCTCAACAGCTCATTAATACACACACAGCTCTTGATAGCTCATTTACAGACTCTATGTAGTCCAGCTAACAGTTAACACTGCTCTAGGGACTCTAGGTAGTCCAGCTAACAGTTAACCCAGCTCTAGGGACTCTAGGTAGTCCAGCTAACAGTTAACCCAGCTCTAGGGACTCTAGGTAGTCCAGCTAACAGTTAACCCAGCTCTAGGGACTCTAGGTAGTCCAGCTAACAGTTAACCCAGCTCTAGGGACTCTAGGTAGTCCAGCTAACAGTGATACAAACACACACACTCAGCTCTGAATAGCTCCTGCCACCACCCCCCTGGGCTTCCTTCCTGGCAGCCTTTTATCCCTCAGAGGAGTCTGCCAGGTGCAACCCATCCAGGTTGATTAGGCTGCAAGCCAGGTGGCTAATTAGGCTTGCTGCCTGGGGGTTTGCAGAGGGCTTTTCTCCCTCTTAAAGGGGCAGCAGGGCTGGCTCAGGCCCTCCTGGCCAGCACCCTGCCACACCGGGTTGAGCGGGTCAGTGGGGGGGGGAAGAGACCGGGTTGAGCAGGTCAGTTGGGGGGGGGGGTTGGAGGAAAGGAGGTTTTGGGGGGAGAGACCTGGCTGGGTGGGTCAGTTGGGGGGGGGGGGGTTGGAGGAAAGGAGGTTTGGGGGGGAGAGACCTGGCTGGGTGGGTCAGTTGGGGGGGGTTGGAGGAAAGGAGGTTTGGGGGGGAGAGACCTGGCTGGGTGGGTCAGTTGGGGGGGGTTGGAGGAAAGGAGGTTTGGGGGGGAGTGACCTGGCTGGGTGGGTCAGTTGGGGGTTGGAGGAAAGGAGGTTTTGGGGGGAGAGTCCTGGCTGGGTGGGTCAGTTGGGGGGTTGATGTGTAGTGTTCATGTGTAGTGAACAGGTGTTCATGTGTAGTGTTCATGTGTAGTGTTCATGTGTAGTGAACAGGTGTTCATGTGTAGTGTTCATGTGTAGTGAACAGGTGTTCATGTGTAGTGAACAGGTGTTCATGTGTAGTGTTCATGTGTAGTGTTCCTGTGTAGTGTTCATGTGTAGTGAACAGGTATTCATGTGTAGTGTTCATGTGTAGTGAACAGGTGTTCATGTGTAGTGTATCAATGTGTTATTAAATAATAACTGAATAAAATAATATTAAATAAATAATTAAAAACAACATCCATGTTTTGATTCTTTTTTATTTGGACCTCGAGTGTGTTGTCGGCCCCCGAACTGCTATTTGATAGTTAATGCGGCCCTCGGGCTGAAAAGTTTGGAGACCCCTGTTTTAATACAAAGAAAGCAACAAAAAAAAATAAGCCAGACTCAGAGGGCTATCATCCGTCCGATAATGCAATTTTTAAAACAGAGCATGCAAATATCTAATGGCCTTAGAATACAAAAATAAGAGGTGTTTGAAAAACATGCATTCCATTTTGTCAGCCCACAGTGAAAAGGAGAGAAAACCAGAGGCTGGTCAATGAGTCGTGAGGGATGGAGACCACTATGGAAGGAGATCCATGAAGTACAATATATTGTGCGTCTTGACAGTGCTCTGCTACACTGTAGTGTAAACAACACTGCCAGAGTGGTTAATCACACCAGGTCCTATTCTGCCCTGCCAGTGCCTTTAATGGGATTGCCTAGTATAAGCAGAAGGATTTGGACCAGGATACATGAAAGTGGATCAATGTGTGCTAATTGGTGGTGGTTGTTTCTTTAACATAGTAGACTAATTGAAGCATGATGTGAGAAAGGATCAAAGACTCCTTTCATTTGCACCAGTCTGAATGCCGAGATGATGAAGTCAGAAGTGCATAACTGTAGGGAGAACATGGCTGGGCTAAAACACAGTCAACCTGTGGAACTCCTTGCCAGAGGAGGTTGTGAAGGTTAGGAATATAACAGGATTTAAGACAGAACTGGATAAATTCATGGAGGTTAAGTCCATTAATGGCTATTAGCCAGGATGGGTAAGGAATGGTGTCCCTAGCCTCTGTTTGTCAGAGGGGGGTGATGGATGGCAGGAGAGAGATCACTTGATCATTACCTGTTAGGTTCACTCACTCCAGGGCACCTGGCATTGGCCACTGTTGACAGACAGGATACTGGGCTGGATGGACCTTTGGTCTGACCCAGTACAACCATTCTTATGTTCTTATGCAGACTCTCAAAATGAGCTCACCAGCAAAGGAACATACCAAAGGTGTACGTACTTCAGTCTCAGATATAGACCATTGTCACAGCTACTTATCAGTTGTGATGGATTCCAATATATGCATCTGGACAGACAGGTCAATGAGTAGATTTACCGTAAGTTCAGTGAACACTGGAAGATCAAATAATTGTGCTGTGCTAAGTATCACATTCCTATTTCTCATGTACACAATACACTGTTTTTCAAAGTAGATACTAAGAAACAAATCTCCGTCAGGGATTCTGAGGCGTATTATGGTGCAGAATAATCCAACACCCAGTAACCATCACAAAAGTTGGAGCCCAATACTATGAGTCCCCCATGCTCCTTATTCTTGACTATGGACAATATAGGCTCCTCCCCTTTTATTTTCCTAGTTTAAAGTAACATTGGGCACAAACAGTGATGGATTTACTTGATACTTTTAGCACAGCGGGGTCTCAAACTGTGTTACAAACTAATATTCATCTCTAAACTGCTGCCAGTTCTGGAGTAGAATATGATGGTCCCTGTGTGCCAGAAACCCTACAAAACTATTTTATTACTGCCATGATGAATAAGTTCTCCAGTGAAGAAGTGAAGGGAAACATAGGTAGGCAAAATATATTTGCTGGTGTTTAGGTTGCCCTATCTGGATATTTATATGGCCTTTCTCCCCATGTTATCCAAGCACCTCACAATCAGGTAATGCATTTTATCTCCCAATCCTCCCTGTGAAGTGAGTAAATGCTATCTCCCCCCCCCCCCACCTTCCAGATGGAGAATTGGCACAAGGAAGAGTAAAATGAATTGGCCAAGGTCACACATGATGTCTGTGGCATAGGCAGTAATTGAGCCTAGGACACAGTGCAGTGATCTAGCCACTAGGACATCCTTCCACCCACCTTGTACTAGAGCCAGAGGACAGGGGGAGGCTTAAAACCACAGTGTGTGAAGAAGGGACATTGAATATTTAATAACCACTAGAAGTCTAGAAATTACTTTTATACCTTGCCTAAAAGGTAGCACTTATTCAGTACCAACCATGTGCCTTCTAGTTCTCCAGTCAGAAGGAAATATGGGGACTTCAGAAAGTGTCAAATACAAAACTCAGTAAGAAAAGGAAAAGAAGAAGAAGAAATGCATAAGCAGCAACTGCCCCCGTTCTTTCCAGGAACTGGAATACGAGGAGATGGCTTTTTTCATTCATAACAGCAAGCATGCTTACAAGTACATGCTGTTATGAAGAATGGCATTTGCTCTGCTGGCGAACCTCCAGTCCTACCTGCTTCCAGGACAGAAGTAATAACCCAATTTGTAGAATAATGAGAAATGGCCTTTCTTCAAGTTGGTCTTGGGAGCATACTTCACTGCTGAACGTCTTTACTTGCATCAGTGAACAGTTACTTGCATGGAGAACTTGACTGAAGTACATAGGACCATTTTTGGGTGCATGTATGTGATAGAGACACCACTCACCAATATGAGTTAAAGGTTCACAATTAGATCTTTCTCTGTTACTAATAGTAAATGTTCTTCCTTTTCTAGAAACATGTTTCCTGGGCACAGAGACAGTATGTAACCAGCACTGGATGAGAGCATTTGGGGGACAGACATTTCTGCCCAGTCATCAAGACAAATGGTATATCTTTTAGATCCGCCTTGCCTGGGAGATCTTGCTTTTACACATTTTTTTTCTCCTGCTGATAATAGCCCATCTAAATTAAACAGCCTCTTAGAATTGGGATGGCAATTCCCATCTTTACCTATTTTCTCTCTGTGTATATATATATATATCTATCTTACCTACTGTGTGTTCCATTCTATGCATCTGATGAAGTGGGCTATAGCCTAAGAAAGCTTATGCTGGAATAAATGTGTTAGTCTCTAAGGTTCCATGAGTATTCCTGTTCTTTTTATGGATATAGACTAACCCAGTTGTAACTCTGAAACATTTTACACAAAAGACTCCCATTCAGGCCTGCAAGACAACAAGGCAGCCTGCATGTGCTGGGGTATTCATTTGTCCACCAGTTGAGCCGATGTATTTTCTACCACGTTCAAAATTATCTCTTGCTTAACCTCAGTTTGCTCACTGCAAGTATTACAAGCTACCACAGAGCCTGTGTGCGAACTCCAGCCTCCTGCTGAAAGCAGACGACAGCACAAAATGATTCCACCCAAAAGAATTATAAAAAGTTTACAAGAGAGCGTGTGTGGCAGGGGAGGGCTGGTCTAGAGAACTGCAGGTGGAGTCAATGCAAAGTCAGAGCTCTGCTACAGATGCTACCCTGAGAAACAATAATTCTCTCTGAGGATTTTTTTTTTAAACAACACACACACTGACGTGCTGAACACAAATTGTTGCTGTTGACCAGTCTCTCTCTCTCTCTATATATATATGTATGTTATGTATGTTAATACTGCACTGGGGAACAGCAGTAGTTTGCATTCAGCATCTCAGTATCAGAGAATAGAAAGGTTTTGTGGGATGTCTAAAACTATAGAGGCAACCTGCTCATTGTACATCTCACAGCATACTGCAAGAGGTTTGGAAACATTTGCTCTACGTGGCCATATGCCATGTCCCCTTATTACAGACCCTGCAGCCTACTCTATCTGCCTCAGCATAGTCAGTGTTTTTTATGATCTGGTTAATGGCTATATGCGTCTAGTCGCCTCCAGGCTGGCTACCACAGCACTAACTCCCCCTCTCATGAACGGGTCCTGCTTTGAGCAGAGGGTTGGACTAGATATCACCAGAGGTCCCTTCCAGCCCTAATATTCTATGATTCTATTATTTGGATTAACTCACCCTGTTCCTCACTTGTGGTGCATTTGAGGATATTAGCAATTTCTCCACATTTTTACTAAAAAGGAGAACCCATGGCCTGAAGTAGATTAAAGGTTACAAATATGTGGCCAAAAAGCATTCCAAACTACAAGACCAGGCATGGCGCACTGTTTGCCCTTGCTCCATCTTCAAAAGGTCACCCACGAAACTCCCATCGTAGATCTTTCTATGTCACGCCAGTAGCCCAGCTCTTGCTGCATCATAGATATTAGAACTCACTTCACCACAGTTCACCAGCAGTTTTATAAATGTCAGCTCATAAGTCTTACATGGGAAAGTGCAGCAAAGCATCGGCCTGGCCTTTTGGCAGCCGCTGGAGTATTACCTCGGAAAGGCCAGAGGTACACCACTACATTATCAGAACATCAGCCATTAGGAGGATACGTCCAGAACCGCCTGATGTTGCTATCCTCATCGCTACTCTCCAAAACTTTGAGGCAGAAAGAAAATATAAAGCAAACTTTCAGGAATCATTGGCAGAAAACAAATGTCAAAAAATAAGAAAAGTAATGAATTACTAGCCTTGGTTTTACACAAGTGAGTACTTATCAGTAGAAATGGGGCATGAAATGAACAATTTATATTTTAATTAAAGTATAAAGAGGACATAACTCATATATTCTGCACATTTATCACCAGTAACTGGTTTGAGAAATACCAGTATAGATGCTTAAATTCCTTACCAACTCTGATCTCTGTTCTTGCTTGTGATAATGTCCTAGCTGATCTATTTCAATTGGATCTACGATATGAATGCCCCAGAATCCCCTCTTGAAAGCGTATTGGGGGTGAACCTTAGGAGTCATTTGTCTTTGGCTCCATGAATGTTTTCTGACAATTGGTGTTCAGTAAAGCATTAAAAAACTCACTATATGTCACTTTGTGGCCAACGCTTCATCAGACAATAAAGATGCAACTGTGGGCAGAGATTCCCATGTTCTGTCACAACACTTCCAGGAATAGGAAATGAGATAACATAGGAACTTAGAGTAGCATTAATTATACTATATGGTGCAGCTGAGGTTTTAGCATTACAGCACTACCCCCGAAATAGATGCTTCTCTTAGCAGCTATTAGTAAACTTTTTTTTTACACACCAATAATAATAATGTTAGTTATTAATCAATGACAAAGACATAGCATTTCCTGGGTCTTGTCTAGTAAATTTTCTTCTACTTGTGTTGCTATTTACAACTGTCAAATATGTAAGCTATAAAATATCTACTCTACACATATTTCTACTGACAAGTCCAATCCTTCTGCCAGACCTGTGTTAGTAAATTCTTATCTACAGATGAATGTATATATGAATGGTATCACTGAAAATGATGGAAATGGCAAACAACTGTACTTACTGTACCCTGTAACCATCTCTTCTTTCATAAGGATAAAAGTCTCTATTACCCGAATAGCCATTGTTCTATAATGTTTGACATTGTGCTAATAATCAGAAAATGTTTTCCCTGATAGTTTATCAGAGAAAGCTTGTAACATAAGTACATTCACACTAACAAAGGTCACTTCAGTGAACAGCAAACAAGCCATACAGTAATTATTGTTAATTATAACTTAAACATACCGTACCAACTGGAGCCAGAGAATTTGGGAAAGCTACCTTTGAAGCCTATTCTGGAGCTTAACTACCCTTACACTGCTTGCATCCGACGAAGTGGGTATTAGCCCACGAAAGCTCATGCTTCAAAACTTTATAGTTAGTCTTTAAGGTGCCACAGGACTTTGTTACCTCTGCTATTCCAGACTAACACGGCTACCTCTCTGATTCTTACACACAATGTTTTTCCTAATATCCATCCTACATCTCCCTGGCTGCATTAAGCCCATTATTTCTTCTGTTGCCTTCAGAGAACAATTGATCTGTGTCCTCTTCATAACTGCTCGTGATATGCTGGAAGATGGTTACCATTTTCTGTCCCCCGCTTCCCCTCTTCTTCTCTCATGACTAACCATACCCACCCAGTCTTTTTAACCTTGCCTCGTAGGTCAGGTTTTCTAAACCTTTTATCTTTTTTTTTGCTCTTCCCTGAACCTTCTCCAATTTGTCCACATCATTCCTAACAAGTGACACCCAGAACTAGACACAATACTCCTTACCACTGCTGAGTGGGACAGTTACCACCTGTATTTTGTATACATTACTCCTGTTAATGCACCCCAGAGTGATACTAGCCTAGTTCACAACTGCATCACACCATTGACTAATACTCAATAGTGACTCATTCACTCATCCACAAAAGAAAAGGAATCACACCTGTACAATCAGGATGGAATGTAACTTTAAAGGAAAAATATAAAAGATTTAAAACAGACGATTTCCCTCTATGTTTAGCTTCAAAGTTAAAAAAAATAGGAATAAAACTCCCTCTTAGCATAGGGAAAATTCACAAGCTAAAACAAAAGATAATCTGATGCCTTTCCTTACTTTACTTACGATTTTTGTAATCTTAGAGGCTTGTTCCAGGAATGTCTTTATGAGATGGATTTTCCGGCCCTGACCCCTCTCTGTCCCAGAGAGAACCACAACAAAGAACCCCCAAAACCCTCCCCCCCAGATCTGAAAGTTTCTTCTTTCCTTATTAGTCCCTTTGGTCAGGTGCCAACCAGGTTATTTGAGCTTCTTAACCCCTTACAGGTAAAGGAGGGATTTTATGTTACCCTTAGCGGTATGGTTATGACACAGACCCATCCTCCAATTTGTCAAGGTCCTTTGAAATTCTAATCCTATCCTCCAAAGTACCTGTGATCCCTCCCAGCTTTCCTCCTATCCACTAGGCCAGTAACCTTGTCAAAGAAGGAAGTTAGGTTGGTTTGACCTGATTTGTTCTTGACAAATCTATGTTGGTTGCTCCTTATAACCATGTTATTATCTAGGTAGGTACAAACAGATGGTCAGATAATTTATTCTGATATCTTTCCAGATAGCAAAGTTAGGCTGAATCATAGAATATCAGAGTTCGAAGGGACCTCAGGAGGTCAACCAGTCCAACCCCCTGCTCAAAGCAGGACCAATCCCCAACTAAATCATCCCAGCCAGGGATTTGTCAAGCCTGACCTTAAAAACCTCTAAGGAAGGAGATTTAACCCAGTGCTTTACCACTCCCCTAGTGAATTTTTTTCTCCTAATATCCAACTGATACCTCACCTACTGCAACTTGAGACCATTACTCCTTGTTCTGTCATCTGGTACCACTGAGAACAGTCTAGATCCATCCTCTTTGGAACCCCCTTTCAGGTAGTTGAAAGCAGCTATCAAATCTCCCCTCAGTCTTCTCTTCTGCAGACTAAACAAGCCCGGTTCCCTCAGCCTCTCCTCATAAGTCATGTGCTCCAGGCCCCTGATCATTTTTGTTGCCCTCCCCTGGACTCTTCCCAATTTTTCCACATCCTTCTTGTAGTGTGGGCACCAAAACTGGACACAGCACTCCAGATGAGGCCTCACCAATTTCAAATAGAGGGGAACAATCACGTCCCTTGATCTTTCACCTTTGTCTTGTTACTAATGTATTTAAAGAACCTCCTATTGTATGCCATATGCCTTGTTAACTGGAACTCATTCTGGGCCTTAGCCTATTTTGTCCCTACACATTTGTACTAGTCTTTTGTATTTATCCTTAGCAATTTCCCCATGTTTCTACTTTTCATAACATTTCTCTTTGATTTTCAGGTCATTAAATAGCTCCTAACAGAGACATATTGCCCTCGTTCTATTCTTCCTATTTTTCCATTGCTTTGGGAAAATTTGCAGTTGTATCCTTATTATTATCCACTTGAGAAACTGCCAGCTCTCCTGAAATCCTTTTCCCCTTAGTTTTCTTCCCATTGGAGATTACCTACAAGTTCTCAGAGTCTGTTAACGTCTGGTATTTGTGTGGTCCATTCTCCTTATTTGACTGCTGTCATTCCTTCCCTCTCTATGAATCATGAAACCTACTTTGACCCACATTCCCTTCTACCTTCAGATTTGCTCATAATTTCTCCCTAATGGTCAGAAACGATTAGAAAATGGCTGCCCCCTCACTTACTTCTTCCACTTCCTGAAACAAAAAGTTGTCCCCGATAGATTCAAATAACTTATTGGACATTTTGTGTATGGCGTATGACTTTTCCAACAGACATTCGGGTAGGTAAAATCTCTCATTACAACTGGGGTTTGGTTAGTTATTTGTTCTAGGAATGCCTCATGTGCCTCCTCTCCCCGGTTTGGGGGTCTGTAGGAGACCTCTACTGTGAAGTCACCCCTATTTTTTTACCCCTTTTATCTTTACCCAGAGATTTTCAACTTGTTCTGAAGTCCTGATAGATTTGAGAAGCAGACAGATGTAGATATTCTTGATGCATAATGCACTACCGCCTCTCTTTTTATCCTGCCTGTTCTTCATGAACAAGCTAAAGCCCTCTATATCAATATTCCAGTCATAAGACTTTTCCCGCCAAGTCCCTGTGATAAATATAAATATATAGAGATATGCCTATCTCATAGAACTGAAAGGTCATCGAGTCCAGTCCCCCGCCTTCACTAGCAGGACCAAGTACTGTCCCGACAGATTTTTTGCCCCAGATCCCTAAATGCACCCCCCCCCCAGAATTGAATTCACAACCCTAGGTTTAGCAGACCAATGCTCAAACCACTGAGCTATCCCTCTCTGCCCCCCATGCCAATTAAGTCATGCTTTAGCTGACGTACCAATACCACCCGATCTTCCTGTTTATTCCCCAGACACCTTGCATTTGTGTAGGGACATTTAAGATGTCGAACAGATGCCCCCATTGATCACTCTTGTTGCTCCTCTGACCCCATTGTACTTTTCCATGATCCCATCCCCCCAACATCCAGCCCTCTACTAGACTTGCCTTTTTTATGTTTACCTGTGGGCTTTTAGCACCCTGCACTCACCGGTGACAGGCAGAGGGGACTGCTGTGGGTGGTTGGCACCCCCTTGGTCGGTGGCACAGGAGGAGGGATTTACATATATTGTATTTAAAGATGAATCATTGACTTTTTGATACTGTGATGTTACACACCATTTCCCCTTTAACATAGGACTTCTACATTTATCATGACAAATAAAACATGTTACAAACCTGTAGCTCTGATTAGAGTTATCAGTCTGACCTCCTGCATAGCATAGGCCTGATAATTTCAGCAAGTTAGATGAGATGACTCTTGCGGTCCTTTCGAACCCTATAATTCTAAGTATTTCCCTCATGAAGCCAATATCTTAGGGTTGAGCTAGAGTGTATATATATATTTTTTTTTTAGAAAAAGACATCTCAAGCTTGGATTTTCTATATCTGGAAATCTTTAAATCAAGACATCCCATGATAAATGGCTCCAATGGTTAATTTCCACCACTGTTAACAATGCATGTCTTATTTCTAATCGAGGTTCAGTTTCCAGCCATTGGATCGCCTTCAGCCACTTTTCTGCTAGATTAAAGAGTTCTACTACTACCAAAATTCTCTTGACTATAATCAGGTCACCTCTCAACCTTCTCTTGGATAAACTATTGATCTCTTGGGTAAACTAAATAGATTGCACTTCTTAAGTTTCTCACTATAAGTCAGGTTTTCCAGACTTCAAATCATTCAGGTAGCTATTTTCTGAGTCCTTTCAATTTTTTAATCTTTAAGTGTGAATACCAGAACTGGACACAATGTTTCAGTAGTGTTCTCACCAATGCTGTATTCAAAGATAATACCTCCTTATTTCTAGTCTGTATTTCCTGATTTATATGCCAAGAACTGAAACCTCTAAACCACAACTCATGTTCAGTTGCTCGCCCACCATAACCTCTAAGTCACCTATAAGACACTGCTTTCTAGGATGTAGTCTCTCCCCCTTGACATATATATTCTTTGTTCCTAGATTTATGACCTTGCATTTGGCTGGGCTATAACATACATTATTTGAATGAGCTCAGTTTACCAAGATATTCAGTTCTGTCTGAAGTGACCTTATCATTTCCCAGTCCATAGTGTAATTCCAGGCGTAACACTGTATTCTGCTCGGAAGGGAAACTCTTTTCTTTTGATCTGCAAAGATCTATGCAGAGAGTGCCACTGAAAGTTGTGGGACCATGGGCTGAATTCTGCATCTTCCGAGTCAATGGAAAGTGAGCAATGACTCCTGTAGGCATGGAGATATGTTTGAGGAATAAGGTAATGAACCGAACATTATGAATGAGAGTGTTAGTCTTTTGCAGCTTGTAAACCATCTTGAGTTGATATAAGGCCTGTGTCAAATCAGCCCAAATATTGCAAAGCATCAGTCTGTTCCAAATTCCCAGCCCTCCCTTTGCAGAGTAAATGGCGTCTGGGTGTTTTCTCTCCCTGCGGCTGCCAGGCAGGGCCTGTTCCACACACGATTGAGAATCCTCAGTCTCACAGATCGGAATGTTTATTTCAGTCTGTCTCACAGTTACAGTCGGAGTTCTCTTTCTGCACTCGAGGATGTCTTACTGCTTTGCCAGAGAGGTTATTTTCACTGAGGATATGAGCTTTTCTGAGTTGTTCATCTATGGAGGAATGTGCTTCATTGTAAATGAAAATCCAAGCAACATGAAGTATGTATGGCTACACAGACCAGTGCTTGCAGAGGGTACCACTCATACTTTACAGACAAAAGGAATAGCAGGTTTCAAAGCTAGACATTTTTCTTGTGAGTTAAAGCGCTATCCCCTAACAGTATAACTACACGTGGAAGGCAATTGAATCAAGAGCCCAGCCACTTTCAACTCATCTCCACCCACTTGCTGAAGACAGGATTCAACCTGTGCAACGCAAGCAAAATAAATATTTCTATATGGGGCCAAACTCACGGCAAAGCTTCTGCCAATTTGCACCAGTCTGTTAATGCAAAGGCAGCATAAACCCATAGTATCTCCTACCTTCGTCCCCACAGAGGGTGTGGCTGGAACCCCAATTCGCTGTCAGAACCGCCCATTGGAACATGGGCTGCCAGACCTAACTCTCTGGTCACTGGACTTCTCTCATCCACCCCGTCGCATCCCTGGGGTTGTTACAAGGAAACAGGATCACATGTGGAAGGGCCTTTCCTAGCCAAACCAAAGGTTCATCAATCCTCAGACTCCCAGAGGGATGCCGAGACCCAGAAAATCTGGGAAAGTTCAGGGACATAAACAAACACAATATATTAATTTTTCCTGCATCCAGGCTCCCTTATGGAGCATTTTCTCAGTCCATCTCTTGACTTCCCCCCAGGCAAGGCCATGCAGAGGGCCAGGCTGATCCAGAGAAATGATGCACATGAATAGCAACCCTTATTCTGGTATTGTGTAATCCAAATGAAGTTTATGATCCACCTTTGAGCCTAGAAATCAGAGTAGTTTTATACAGTAACCCTGCAATAACCAAGAGATAAAGATCCCCATGGAAGTCTATGCAAAATTCCCATGGTCTTCAGTGCGCCGGGATCTCACCTAAGATTTGCATTTGTTTTGTTCTTGGCATAAATTGCAGTAACTGGTATGTCATGAAAATATGACAAATATGAGAAGTAGAAGAGTGTGGGTGCAGCAAATATGACTGTTCACCCCAGGCTGAAGTCTCTGTTAGAACAGCCTTGCCTCCTGTCAGCGAAAGCATGCACACTTAAATATAGCCACTCGCCTAGACGTACTTATAGCTGTGATGAGACGCTGCATGATCGTATCTGGCATTGGTTAGGCAAGTGGTGAGCTGAGACCTCCATGTTCCACTGAATGCTGTTCATTTTGTGAGCTCACCCACTCACCCCTCCATGCATCCCGTCCCTTTGATCTGTTCAGCCCGCCCGTCACATCGTGTCTGACACCTAGTCTGCATGCTGTGTGGGGCAGAGACTGTCTTTGCTACTGGTGTGTACAGTGCCAAGCATGTCGGGACCCTGTCCTTGACTGGCGCCCTTAAGCACGCTCATAACACAGATAACTAACACGTCTGAGAGCCCTGTCCTCTTCCTGCACCTCCACTTCCTGTTAGACATGATGGACAAGAAATAAAACATAGGTCATTATAGCCCAACCCTCCAGTCAGATCTGTGCAGTCACAAATTCTCCCTTAGGAACCCAATTACAGAAATGAGACTTTGAATTGTCAGTTCTTTGGACTAGGAACTCGTTTCCTCTGAGTTGCTGTGAAGTCACTAACAGGCCTGTAACCGCTGTAAAATGAAGATACAAGAGATGCACATTAAACTGGCTTTGGTAACAGCAGAATCAACTACAGGAATTGCAATCCAAATCAGAAACACAACTAACAAGTCAGTCTATGTTGTTAAAAGGCAGGGCCTGAGCTATGAGGAAAGCTAATAGATGTGAATAGATGACAAAGGAGGAACTTTGCTTTGCCGATAACACAAACTGACTTTTAAGTGATATCCAGAATTCGTCTCTCTCTTCTCCAGACCCTTTAACTCGCCCTGGCACTGATCATGGTGTCACATCTGAATGGCTTCCATGCTAAGTATGGCACTTTGTATGCACATCACCATCCTACCCAGGCTGACCCAGTCCTCAGGCTGACCTTGGAGTAGAGTACACAGCCTGTTTCTTTTCTATCAGCCATGAGATTTCTGTCCAACATACTCAGAGCAAGTGTCCTAATGACAAGGTTCTGTAGAGTCACACTCTCATGGTCTTCCACATCGCAAGGGGGCGCCCTTTCCACTGGGGTATCGGACATGAGGCCACGTTTTGTGACTCTAGTCCTCTCTTTCCTTTGCTTTTTTAAAATAAGATGGATAAAAACGTCCAGAACTGATTTTGTATTTTGGGGGGAGGGGCTGAACCGCCAACAAACCTAAAATCAGCTCTACCAACAAACGTGGTCCTTGTGATTTAATTTTCAAAGACAAACGAGAGCTATTTGCACAGCAGGGAGCTCCATTTCCGTAGTTCCCTTTTTCTTTCATTTTCTTAATTACTGGAGCCAGAGGAAAAAAACAAAACTAAAAAAAAAAAAAATTCTCCAAACTTGCTTGCACTGGCTAGCGCCAAGCTCAGCTCCCCTGCAAATCAACAGGAGCAGGATTTTACCTTCGGTGACTCCACAAAGAAACCTCTGTGCTGCCGCATTAACTGCAGAACAGTTTTAGTTTCAGTGCATCAGAAGTTATTCTACCTACATATTAATCACATTTCTTAAAAGCATGTGTTTTAAACTCATTGTTTCCCCTACTTTATTCACAATGCATGCCAATAAAAGGGACACATTTCTTCAAAAACACCTTCCTGTAAGGCAGAGATTTAAATCAGTTAATTTAAATTCTATTTCTATCACAAGTTGGCCCTGATCCAAAGACTTAGGCTCATAAGGACATTTACACAGAATTCAATGAGAGATCGTGGGAGTAAAGTCATTCACATGCCTAAACACTTGCAGGATCAGGGCTTAAATTAAGAAGTAGACAAGAGCAGTAATTGTGTCAGCTTTATGTTTCAGGTTGGGCAGTCTCCGTTTATATAACTAGTTGGCAGTTTATTTTATTTTATGTATTTAGTGTGGGAAGGGGAGCATCAGACTTCAGAAAAGCAGACTAACATCCTCAGAGAATTGGTAGGGAAGGTCCCATGGGAAGAAAATCTAAGGGAAAAACAAAAGAGCTCCGGAGAGCTGCTGGTAGCTTTTAAAGAGACAGCATAACAGCACAGCATCACACTATGCTGATGTGAAGGAAAGCTCGGATATTGTTTCTAATTATGTAATTTCTTGGCTGGGACTCCAGGGTGCAATGTGTAAACATTTCATTCTCTGACTTCTGAGAGACTTTTGCCTACAGGTCCACTTAAAATTACAAGATGGCCTCTAATGCACGCCTTATTTGTTAGCTGCTAAAGGAGCATCATTATCATTCCCTGCGTCTCTGTCACCCCACACTGCTCAGATGTATGTCTTTGTTCATGCTGGATTACTATGCCCACCAGAGACCCAATTCAGCAATATACTTAAGCACATGCCCAACTCTAAGCAAGTGAGCCACAGGACTCTTTGTTACCTCTGCTATTCCAGACTAACACGGCTACCTCTCTGATTCTTCACGTTTAAGAATCCTGCCAAATCAGGTGATAGGAGACCTTGAACACATTACTGTGATCACAGGGCCCCATTACAGATCTTCCACAAGGTGAAACAAAGGACCGGTATCTGCTCTGCCAATAGGACTATTTTTTGGACCTAATGACACACAGGGTGAAATCTTGAACCTACAGAAATCAATGGCAAAATTCCTCTCAACTTCAATGGGGCCAGAATGTCAGTCAGAGAATTCATTTCTACTCTACTGCATAGACAAAACCTGCACCGAGATCTCTGGTACGCTGACTTGTAAACAATGCTGAGTTTTAATTTATTTTTTATTGCGTTTACAACTGTTTACCTGGGGGGGTCGTTTGTGCATATGTGGGTTTCCCGCTTTGGGGAAAAGGCGGATTACCTGGCCCTGGCCCGTGGCAATCCTCCAGCACCAAGGCCCCTTGCTTATTGTTTCTATTTACATTTTCCATTAAAGGGCTGAGTTTTTTAAGAAAAGCAACAACTGCAATGCAGAGAAGTGTAAATTCCAACCTGACAGCAGGTCACAAGAGCCTCAGACTAAGGTGTGCAGTGAGCAACAGGAAATGCAAGGATCAAAGTAATGTGTGGCCAGAAGATTGAGAAACTAAACAAGGGGATTTGGAAAAAATAAGGACAGTCAGAATAGAAACTTTTAGCCTTTTTCTTACTATGAATAAAGGAGAGAAAGCATTTCAGTCAAACGCCTTTATACCTCCTAGCACAAAAGTCTCATCCCTCCTCCACGGACATTCCTCTGTTTAAAGTCTTGTATGGAATATGACACCGATTCCCTCCGTACAGTACTTCTGGGCACAATGACTATTGTGTTAAATTAGAAACAAAGCCTGATAACTGAGGATAATTTTAGATTCTCACAGTTCATTTGACTGAAAATTAATATATAAGATCCCTGTATACGTTAAACAATTTCCAAAGGATTCCTTACTTTCCAGGGGATGGTAAGGAATGCCTTGGAAATTGCTTAACATATACAGGGATCTTATATATTAATTCACAGTCAAATGAACTGTGAGAATCTAAAATTATCCACTTGCACACTTCCTTATTTATTGTAGGTTAAATCCTCATTACCCCTGGAGATTTGCCTGAGTCGCGTATGCTGGCTCATTGTCTCCCCCTGGTGGGCAGCTCTCCTTACGACTAAGAACCTGAGGACTCTCAGTTAACAGGATAAGTTCTTTACAGTTCAGGTGGAATGATTGGTACTTTTGGGGGGCTGATCCAGCCCTGAACCAGAATGGGAGCGTCATTAGGCCACAGAATCATAGATTTTAAGGCCAAAAGGACTGTTAGATCATCTAGTCAGCCTCCCTGAATATCACAGGCCATTAAATTGCATACAGTTATCTCTGTATTGAGCCAAATAACTTGTCTGATTAAAGTGTTTCTTCCAGAAAGGCATCCAGGCTTGAACCAAAGTCATCAAGAGATGGCAAATCCACCACTTCCCCGAGTAGGCTGTTCCAATGGTTAATCACCTGCACTGTTTAAAATCCATGACTTATTTGTAATTCAAATTTGTCTGCTTCAGTCTTTAGCCAATGGTTTTTGTCCTGCCTCTCTCAGATAGATTAAAAAGCCTTTGATCACTTGCTATTTTTTCCCCAGGAAGGTAAGAACCCACTGAAATTCAGTCTTCTGTTCAATAAACAGACCGAGCTCTTTAAGTCTCTCACTGAGACACAGTTCTCCAGCCCTCGAATCATTTTTGCCCTTCATCTCTGCACCCCCGCCCACTTTCCAGCATCCTTTCTGAAATGTGAAAGTACAGCGGGACGGAGTACTTCAGCATCTGACTCACCATTACCCTGAACAGATGTAAAATCGCTTCCTCTGCCTCTACTCACTGTTCCCCTGAATGAGTGTCAAAGAGTCACATCGCTCCTTTTTGCCACAACATCCCGAGAGCTCCTGTTGAGTTGTTTGTTCACTATGACCCCTACGTCCATTTCAGAGTCCCTGCTCCCCAGGATACAGCTCCCATTCTAGAGGTGTGGCCTGTGTTTCTTGTTCCTAGAGGTAGGAATTTGCATTGACCATTAAAATGTATTTTGTTTGAATGGACCCAGCTCATCAAGTGATCCAGATCATTCTACATGACCGCCCCGTCCTCCTCATTACCTTTGATCCGTGTGCTATCCACAGATTTTGTCAGCAGTGATTTTATATTTACTTCCAAATCATTGATAAAATGTTGACTAGCACCAGGGCTACTAGCAATCCCCGGAGAGAACCTCATTCGATGACAACTTCCCATTGACAACTACATTTTGCCATGTCAGTTTGCTAGTTCTTAATCCATTTAACATGAGCCTTATCAATATTGTATGGTGCTAATTTATTTTAATCAGATGTTGTGCGGTACTAAGTCAAACACGCTAATTCTCATGGGTGTGTCGTTACTGGCTTGGAGCTTTGATGACAACTGTGATCATTATAGGTCTGATGCCAGTTTGTTGCCAAATGGCTTTGTAAAGACGGCATGAAGACTTCGGGACTTGGGTGTCTCTTGGATGGCATGTGGTTAATTACTCCTAAAATAAACACGAGGTAGACAGGGATTTAAACTCCAATGGTTTATCATCACTGATATTTTTAGATTCCTTTGTCCTTCCAAGTCTCCGTATGTTTTACACGCTATCCACTAATTACATCAGTTATAGCCTTGAGAATTCTGAATGCCAATTATTTGGGGCCATTTCTCTCCATTCCCCAGACCCAGCCACTGATGTTTGCTGTATTCCTGTACAAAGGAAAAATTGGATTTTGCCCACCCCCTCCAATTTCCTTCATTGATACTTAGCCATTCCTTGTAAAAATAATAGGTGAAAACACAAAAAATGATCAGGGGGCTGGGGCACATGATTTATGAGGAGAGGCTGAGGGAACTGGGTTGTTTAGTCTGCAGAAGAGAAGATTGAGGGGGGAGATTTGATAGCTGCTTTCAACTACCTGAAGGGGTTGCTCCGAAGAGGAGGAAGCTCGGCTGTTCTCAGTGGTGGCAGATTCCAGAACAAGGAGAAATGGTCTCAAGTTGAGGTCTAGGTTGGATATTAAGAAACTCTTTTTCACTAGGAGGGTGGTGAAGCACTGGAATGGGTTCCATAGGGAGGTGATGGAATCTCCTTCCTTAGAGGTTTTTAAGGTCAGGCTTGACTGGCTGGGATGATTTTGTTGGGGATTGGTCCTGCTTTGAGCAGAGGTTGGACTAGATGACCTCTGGAGGTCCCTTCCAACCCTAACCTTCTATGATTCCATGATTTCAGACAGAATATTGATTTTCAAGTTGATGTTCCCATTATTCTTTAAAGCACTTCTATACGGTAAGTATTATTTCTATGGGGAAAGGGAGGCACCAACAAGTTAAGGGACTGAAGTCGCTGTAACAGTAGAATCAAAATGGTGGTGATCCCTCTGGTCCAAGCCCTGCTCTCTGGAAGATGCTCTGTTTCTGAGAGGAAGTTACACCATGGTGTATGCATGTTGCACCAAGCTTACATCTATAAGGTGGACTATTTTCATGATCTGCCTACCTACCTGTCCCTCTTTAGCAAGAACACTTACAATGGGCATGCAGGGAGAAGTCAGAGATGCCACCATCAGGAAGGACTACTGTTCACAAAGATAAGGGACTCCTCACTCGGATCCGGGCCTAAGAATACAGCTTGTTCTCATCCTGCCTTATTCTCACATCCACCCTCACTTTGGAAGGAATCTTCAACAGGTATTGGTGTGACACATGAACTGGCGATTTTATAACGAGCAAAATGCCAGCATTTACTGACCATGACTTCTCCCACGTGTCCGGGATCCCCCTGACAGTTCCTGCTGTCAGCACAAGGAAATGCCAGTGGCAGGTGAAATACCACAGAGCCTCTCCAATGCTGGCATTTTAAAACAGTGACCAGTGTAACTCTGGGCTCAAGGAGTGTTCACAGCCCCCCATGCCCGCCTCATTTGCCATGGTTGGTCCATACAACTATGTGAGGCTATTCATGCCCACAACCATTTGTGGCCAAGCTCATCCTTAACAACTAGGGTGACCAGAGAGTAAGTGTGAAAAATTAGGATGGGTGTGTGTGTGGGGGGGGGAGGTAATAGGAGCCTATTTAAGAAAAAGACCAACAAATCGGGACTGTCCCTATAAAATTGGGACATCTGGTCACTCTATTAACAACCCTCATTTACTGTTAAGTTGCAATGGCTGTACAATTAGCCAGGACAGCAGAAGGTATCAGCTGGAGCTGTATGAAAATGAGGACTGTGTGAGAGAGAAGAAACATTGGCATAAAAACGGCCGTCACTTCTTTCCAAGATGTTTTCTGCCACTTCTTTTTTTTCCCCCAAACCCGCTATTTTTGAATTAAATGCCCTGGGATTTGAAATTTTACGTTTTAAGCATGAATTGTTTTTTGATTGAAAAAAAACTTTTGGAATTTAACCAAAGAGAGTGGTTTGATCAAAATTCATGTTTGAAAAACAAACTCCCTGTTTTCAACCATCAGGCTTGGTTATGCTTGAGACCGTCCTGGCTTTGAATGAAGTTGTATCACAGTTCCTGACAAAACCTTATGGTCAGACTTCGAGTTGAGATGGAAAAACTCAAGCTGCACGAGGATCCTGCGGTTCATTTAAATGTCCCACCAGCCCTGTTATGGTTTGTTACACTCCCCTTCTGCTTCAGTCCAATTTAAGCCCTAGTGGGGAGCGCCCAGATAAGATTAGCCCTTCATCGGCCATAAATTGTTACTCAGTGCAAACACATGTTGCCTGTAGTACCTACAGCACCAACTGGCTCAGTCTTCGATTTTAGTGTGAGTTTGAAGCATGGAGTGACTTTGAGATTGAGCCCAGAGCATGGAGTTTGAGCGTGTCTAAGTTCGCTGTAGAATATTCTGACTCACCATGTCTAGATGGGCTCAAACTTCCTAGCTAGACAGGCACAGTCTGTTGAGATTATAAAACACTTCACACACCACAAATCTCACTTGCTCCCATCCGATCATCTTGGATCAAGTCTTATACTGATGCCTGGAGCCATCTCCCTTCTACGTTTGGCATGAACTATTCTTTGGGTGCTCTTCTGCTTTGTTTTTGAGAGTCATTTGTGACAGTGCCATCTTCTATTAGTCCATCGTCAACAGAAAAGGGAAATTAGCAACAGCAGTTTGTATCTCAAGGCAAAGTGAACTGACTGGCTAATGTTCATTCCCCATCTTCCTACCGCAGGCAGTCAACATATTAAGAAACTTTGTTTAGCAAAGAAGTTAGACAGGTTTTAAATATCACTATAAAATGGTCTGGAATAAAATACTGAGTGGCCTAGATGCACTTTATTAAAGTGTGCTAGTATCTATGGATTGTATGTGTTATAAAAAGCTGGCTTCCCCCTCTTAAATACATCACGTTCCCCCCAGTCAGTTTTCTCTCATAGTAATTATTAGGGAATGCACAAGTGGGACAATACGGATGGGGAAAGTTCACAATACAAAGTAGGGAGATAAAACAGAACTGTGTACATAAAAAAATGTCAAAAGGGCTTATGTCAGCATCACACACAAGTCAGCCATTCAGTAGCCTGGGAGGGAGCGGAATGGAGTCTTGTGAAATGCCCTGGGACAGACCAGCAAGATATAATAAGCCATTCACTAAGTGTGCCATGTCCTCAGCTGCACCACAGCTCAACAGCAGATTGCTCCTGAGTCCCCAGGTGCAGCCACTTGCCAAACCTCACCACCCCACATCTGAAACGGGCGGGCTTGCACCAGAGGCAGCTCGGCAGATCAAAGCCAGGCAGGCTCTCATCAGGTTGAGTGAGGAGGAAGGAGTTTCTTACAGGAGGAACAGCTTGTTCCCATTCTGTTTGCCACAGAGTGATAGCACCCTCTGTAGCAATGGTTAGTAACACGGCCCAGATTAGTCTTCTGCGGATAAGCTGGTGGCAAGATGCTTCCCATATCGACCTTTGAAACGTGGCAATTCTGGCATCTCGTGCATTTTGTTCTTTTCTGGACTATAGCAATGATGTTAGAGGGCAGGATATCAGAAAGGAATGGATTGTGTAGTGGGGTGGCTGCCCCACTCCAGGAAAAAGTGTTTTAAACAGCCCTGCAAAGGGCTGTGGCTGGGGCCAAGCAGCTCCCAGGCTGATTGGGCAGAGCAGCCACAGCTGTGGTGGGTTCAATTAAGGCCCCGATAAAAAGTTTAGAACAGAGGGGAGAGTCTCCTCTGGCTGCAGAGGCAGACAGGCCTGGCTGCTTGGAGCTTGACAAGGTACCTAGAGGGAAGCAGGGCCGGGGCAAGGCAGGATGAGCTGGGGAAGCTCTGTCCTGGAAACCCCCAGGCTGCAGGGCCTAAGGGATGGCCCAACAAAGGGTACTTGGGTTGCAGGGGGCAACCCATGGCTGCAGAGGCAGAGGCAGAGGCAGCAGGACAAACCCCCTTGCCGGTGATGAGTGGCAATTACGCTGCAACCTGCCCCAGTCAATGGGGTCAAGTGGTGACTGGCAGTTGCCTAGACTGAGGCAGTTGCCTAGACTGAGGCTAGTGGGTGGAGTTCCCCAGGGAGGGGAGACCCTGAGATTGTGGGGGTACTGCTGGGGTGCAGCACCCTCGGGAAGAGGGCACCGGGGTCCGGGAGGGACACAGGGCCAGCAGCAAGTGGGACATCAGCCTGCAGAGGGCGCTGCAGACACTGGAAGAGCTAATTCCCGGATGGATCAGCAGGAGGTGTCATGGGGTGAGTCGCCGCCTTGCTACAGACTGGTAGCCAGTTAGTCAATTTGCAAACACCTGGAGGATAAAGTGGTGATCACTAGCAGCCAAAATGGATTAACCAAGAACAAATCCTGCCAAACCAGCTTCATTTCCTTCTTTGGCATGATAACTGGTTTGGTGGGTAGTCAGAATGAGGTTGACATAATACACCTAGGTTTTAGCAAAGTTTTGACACAGTCCCGCATGATATTCTGCTCAGAGATCTGGAGAAATGCAGTCACAGTGAAACTATCATTAAGTGGATGCATAATAGGCTAAAAAACCACAAAGAAAGAGTTACTATTAATGGTATTCCATTAATAGTTATTAATAGTGATGGCAGGAAGCTCCGCCACCACTACCCCAGGGCTCTGGCAGCTATTTAAAGGACCAGGGTGGTAGAAGCAGGACTCAAAATGTAAGTGTAAATTGGGAAGCAGCACCAAACAGGTGACACAGGAATCACTTCTTGGCCCTACTCTGTTTAGCATTTATATGAATGACCTAGAAGAAAACAAAACCATTGATAAAGTTTGCAGACACAAAAATCGGTGATTGGTAAATAATGAAGCAAGCAAACAATATGAATTTCAATATGGCTAACTGTAAATAGCTAGGAACAAAGAACATAGGCCCAGTGAAAGAATGGAATACTCATTCCCCAGCAGCAATTACTCTGAAAGAGAGATGAGGATTGTGGGGGATAATCCTCTGAACACAAGCTCCAGGGTGATGCTGTGGCCAAAAGAGCAAATGCGGCCCTGGGAGGCATAAATGGGGTAATCTCAAGGAGGATTACAGAGGTTATTTTATCTGTTTGGAGCTGGTGTGACTACTGCCGGAATACTATGTCCAGTTCTGGTGCCTACAATTCAAGAAGGATGTTGATTAGCTCGAGAGGGTTCAGAGAAGAGCCCCAAAACAGATTAAAGGATTAGGAAATGGGCCTTATTATGATAGACTCAAAAATTTGAATCTATTTAGCTTGTAGAGAGGGTTAAGTGATGATTCGCTCACAGTCTTCAAGCACCTACATAGGGAACAAATATGAATAATGGGCTCTCCAATCAAGACTGGATATTCTTCTACAAGATCTGCTCTAGGAATTATTTCCAGGAAGTCCTATGGTCTGTGTTATCCAGGTGGTCAGACTAGAGGATCACAGTTGTCCCTTCTGGCCTTGGAATTTATGAATAAGTAGGTGACAATATCAACCCTTGCAACACCCCACAAGAAAGCAGCTATTTGGGTTCTCTCAAAATGGAACCACAAAGAGCAGGTATATCCACCATGCTAGTGACCGCAAACAAGCTGGGAAAATATCTCCCAGTCTTCTGTCCTGCCAGCTGCCGATAAATCTGAGAGAATCAGCATGGAAGCTGTCTTCATCCATTGCTGACACACACACACAACCCAACAATATACTGTTCATGTTCAATAATATGGAAAAGGGCTTTGGGACAGTATATTGCCTACTAGTGTAAAAGCCCGTGTACATGGGCCAACCGTAAGGGCTCACGCCCCCCCCCTCCAAACCCCCCCCCTCGACCAGCCCCCTCCCCCCTCCAAGCCCCCCCCCCGCCCAGCCCCCTCCCCCTGCAATGACCCCCCCTCGCTTAGCTCCCTTCCCCCCGCTCAGCTCCCTCCCCCCTCAACTCCTCGTCATGCGCCCGACAGCCCAGATAACTTTATATGTATAACTGCTCCTTGGTGCTCTAGCTCCGTGTGAGTGAGGATCGCTCAGGGGGGCACACGCAGTGGCCTTTTTGTGCCTCCAAACTACAACCCCCAGCATGCCGTTCGTCTGGGCCGTCTCTACTGCGCATGACGGCTTCGCTCAAACTTCCCTAGCCGATTATTATATTGCCTATGAGGATGTTCAGAGTAATCCACTGCTCTTTCGAATTCAACACCAAAGAACAGGCCAACCTCTGATGATTATTCATCAAGAAATGCTGTTCAGTTTCTTTTCCATGAAGCTGAGTATTTCAAAATGAGAGACATACCTGGCAGAAAAAAATGGTGTGGCGAGCTTCTTACAGAGACTACAATCGGGTTGAGATCTGGGGATAATTTGGCATTGAAAGGAAAGCTATACATATATATATGTACTTTGAAAACCAGTTAACGTAAACAGCATAAACAAAACATTATATAAAGCAGAACGTATTGAGAAAGCAAATGTATTTTGTATCTTACTGCACTTCACAGCTATGACCCTGTTTAAGTTGTTTTTACTTAGCTATGAATGGAGGATATGCAATTTTTAGCAACGTGTGCTTTTTAGCAAAAGTGGTGGGAACACCAAGTCTGTGCCCCATTCTCCCCAACAACTGTGCAATAATAATAAAGCTTGCCATAAATTCAGCCCCCAAATATATTCCTTTCTGTTCTGTTACAAACCAAGTGTCACATCTTTTGCAACACGGGATAAGATAATTTTCAAGATATGCTTAAGTGAAATTAGTCAAAAAATAAGCATATTGCTGCAATAATTATAGCGCAATCTACACATGAAAAATCAAATTGGTTCCTTTACTTTTCTTTAGTGAACTTAAAAAGAAAAGTTGCATTGACTGTACAGTGTTCTGCACAGATGTCTCCAAAGTCGCATGATTCATCACTTATGGTTCATGAAGGCTCCTATATTTATTGGCACTTTAGAAACTTGTACTAACCTGGGTAATTTTCAGCTTCTCAAAATTCTTAATGGAATCCAAAAGGCAACACAGCCACTCTAACTCAACATAATCACTGAAATGTACCAAACACTTATTCCTAGATTAGTTTTAGTGGAGGTGGTGTATTTCCAGGTCTCTTTCTCTTCCTGACTGAAATGTTCTTTCAGAGCTTTTTTGTTTTTTCAACTTCTCTACGAAATCTTAATTTCTAACATTTTGGACGAAAGCATTACAGCCTTTGACTCTACGTGTCATTTGATTTAAAAGGTTCCCATTCCGGTCATTTACGCCTGTAGCCACCAGTTTCAACAAGAGCTTTAGAATATCACATTTCATGGAAGAGGGCCACATGAAAAGGGAATAATGACAAAAAGAATTTTAAAAGCTTCCTGGTCACAGGTAAATCTTTATGGAGACCTTTAGCATTTGACAATTGCTCTCAGAGAAACAGAGCACTGGTTCCAGAGAGTGATACAGGCTTCCAGTCATTTATTTGGATTTATAGAAATGCCGTTCACACTCTCTCAGCCCCATCACTATAAAAATACAACAAAATCCATGCAGACATAACACAAGTGCAGCAGGGACATATTCCTCTAAGCAATAGGAAAGTAGATACCTGCCCCTTGATTCTCTATGGTCATGAAGGGAGAATTGAAGGGCAGAGGGGGAAGATCCAGAAGTTAGCACATGTTTTCTTCCCCCTAAAAACGCTGCTATTAATTTGGGATTTTGATTTTCAGATCCTGACACACTTGCCTAGAGGCCCAGCATCTACGTGCTGCTTCCTTTGCTCTCCCTTTGCACCTGTTTCCAGGCTTTTACAACAGAGCTTTTTATTTGTTTATAAAGAAACAGAGGTGGAGCCACTGCTGGAGGTGGAGCCACTGCTCCGACAACTATAAACTGACAGGCAGATTTCCAGCTGCAGCAGAACTGGGCTCTGCTTTTCACACCCCTGCAATTCACAAACCTTTTTCCGATGGTTCTGTAAGTGGAATAAATCAATGGAAACTTTTAGCTACTTGTATGCAGATGAGTATTTGTGTTTGACATGTTTATTCACTGCTACATAGTCAGTGTTATTTAGTGCGCATTTATTTAATATATGTATTTATGCTCTTTAGCGATGCGTTGGTAAAGAACCATTTTCCCAGGTTCTCCCTAGCTGTTTAAGTCATGAACCATGAATGACAAGCCAATAAAAAGAGAATCCTCTTCCCTCACTACCCAAATTATACACAGTTGTCTCCATGTCTCACAAGGGAACTCTTACTACCGAATTGTGCAGCTTACTACTTATTCTCTTCTGATTAGCTCCGGGGTGAAGAAACACTTTTGACACTATTGAATGGAACCCATTCTGATCCTTTAACACGGAATGAACCACTTGTCGCATGCAGTCTTCAAGGATGGATAACCACTCGGTACTCAGAAAAGAATAGGATGCTTGACCTCAGCGGATAATGTTATCCCCACAAGCCTGAACAAACTCTTATTGAATCTTTAAGCAGCCAAGAACTGTTTGAGCATTGCTACCAGGAAATTAATGAGTTAGTCACCCTAAGAAAACAAGGGTAATAGCGGAACAGGTTTTTAAGGCTCCAGTGGGCAGTTTAGATAAAGTGCAGAATAGACAGCCATGCTTTTGCGGATATCAGGATTCTCTGTCTCTTTGCCTCTCTAGTCTCATTTTGACAGCTGGGGTTGTGCAGTCTCTTCCAGTGAGATGGACATAGTGAACCTGTAATTTTGGTGACCAGGAGACAACCTGAAACTGAAGCTCATCACGCTGTTAAACAGCCCCAGCCAGCAACCTGTCTTCAGCCGCATGTCCAGCCTTCAGGTAGGCAGAAAATCAAACACTGTCTTCAGCAAGCACTGGATCAGCCAGCCCCTTAGTGAGTGTGCCCGGTAACATGCCTGAAAGGTTTCCGAAGCTAAGGCTCTGATGGACCATCAGAAGGAACATGTTTGAGAGCCAAAGAGTTCCCCACTGAGAACACCCTGGCAGATGCTCCCACGACTTCAGACTGATGGGAAGAGTAACAATGGGGAATAGGAATAGGACAGTCTCTGAAAGAATCTTTGCTCAAACAGCCTCTCTTCCACAAGCACATTTTGTAAGGGGACATGCCTACCAACTCTCTTTAAATAGGGTCTACCTCCAGCTTCTCCTGCTTTATAAGTGGTCTGTGCTGTTTCAGGGATAGTGAGCCCTGTGACTGTCTCCCTCTTAGTTCATCTGTCGCTGGGGTACAGCAGGCTTCTTCCGGCTCACTGCCCCCTCCTGGGGCAGCTTTTCCCCTTTTAAGCTCCTTTCTTGACATCATCGATGGCTGCTTCTTGGAGCAGCTAGTTCTAGAACCCACCGAGAGGCAGATCTTGATTTAGTCCTAAGAGTAGCACAGGAGCTGGTCCAAGAGGGAAATACAACTGAAACGCTCAGTAATAGCAAAAATAGTGTAATAAAATTTAACAACCTTATGGAGGGAAAAATACCAAATAAACCCACTACTGTAGCATTTCACTTTTTTTTAAAAAAAAAAGGGGGGAACCCCACAAAATGAGGAGGCTAGTTAATTGGAAATGAAAAGGAACCGTCACAAGAATGAAATGCCCACTGTTCATCCTTTAAAAATCTGAATTCAAATTGTACTGAGGAAAATAGAAAGGAGCATGATGGCTGGTAAGTCAAGTGCAAAAATAGAATTAGGCAGGTAAAAAAAATTGAAGAGCAACTAGCAAAAGAGAAAAACTAGCCGCAATTTTTTAAAAGTACAGCAAAAGCAGGAAGCCTGCCAAATAATCAGTGTGCTCACTGGATGATCAAGATGCTAAAATAGTAGTTAAGGAAGACAAGCTGTTGCAGAGAAGCTAAAGGAATTCTTTGCATTGGTCTTCACTGCAGAGGACGGTGAGGGAGATTCCCAAACCTGAGCCATTCTTTTTAGATGACAAATTAAGGAACTGCCCCACATTGAGGTGTCCTTAGATGTGGGTTTGGAATAAACAGTGATTAACCCCCAGGACTAGATGTTATTCACCCAAGAGTTCTGCAGGGACTCAAATACGAAATTGCAAAACTATGAATTGTGGTATGTAACCTATTGCTTAAATCAGCCTCTGCTCATGTGAAACAGATTTTTATAAAAGGCTCCAGAGGTGATCAGGGCAATTACAGGCCAGTAAACGTAACTGCAGGAGCAGGCAAACTGGTTGCAACCACAGTAAAAAAATAGAAGTATCAGACACAGCAATGAATTTGGAAAGGGAAATCTCACCACTATTAGAATTCTCTGAAAGGGGTTAGTAAATTTGTGGACAAGGGGGAGCCAGTGGACATATGTACTTGGACTTTCAGAAAGCCTTGGACAGGTCCCTCACCAGGAGCTCTTAAACAAGGTAAACAGTCATGGGATAAGAGGGACGGTCCTCTCCTGGATCAGTAATTGGTTAAAACACAGGAAACAGGGTAGAAATAAATGGTCAGTTTTCACAGTGGAGAGGTAAATGGGATGGGGTGATGGAATGCATCTCTATATTCACACTGTACCCAGTAATACAATAATCTGTGTACAAGGCATGCCTCATGAGGTATCCTTTCAAAACACAACATGTTGATCAGTAATATCATGGTAACATGCATGTAGCAATATGAATTGCAAAGTTATGAACATAAGCTGAAATCATGGTGAAGTGCATAGAATCATCGAATCATAGAATATCAGGGTTGGAAAGGACCTCTGGAGGTATCTAGTCCATCCCCTGCTTAAAGCAGGACCAATCCCCAACTAAATCATTCTAGCCAGGGCTTTATCAAGCCTGACCTTCAAAACCCCAAAGGAAGGTGATTCTACCACCTCCCTAGGTAACCCATTCCAGTGCTTCACCACCCTGCTAGTGAAAAAGTTTTCCTAATATCCAATCTAAACCTTCCCAACTGCAACTTGAGACCATTGCTCCTTGTTCCATCATCTGCTACCACTGAGAACAGTCTAGATCCATCCTCTTTGGAACCCCCTTTCAGGTAGTTGAAAGCTGCTATCAAATCTCCCCTCAGTCTTCTCTTCTGTAGACTAAACAATCCCAGTTCTCTCAGCCTCTCCTTATAAGTTATGCGCTCCAGGCCCCTAATCATTTTTGTTGCCCTTCTCTGGACTCTTTCCAATTTTCCCACATCCTTCTTGTAGTGTGGGCCCCAAAACTGGACACGGTACTCCAGATGAGGCCGCACCAATGTTGAATAGAGGGGAACAATCACATCCCTCGATCTGCTGGCAATGCCCCTACTTCTACAGCCCAAAATGTCATTAGCCTTCTTGGCAACAAGGGCACACTGTTGACTCATATCCAGCTTCTCATCCACTGTAATCCCTAGGTCCTTTTCTGCAGAACTGCTGCCTAGCCATTCGGTCCCTGGTCTGTAGCAGTGCATGGGATTCTTCCGTCCTAAGTGCAGGACTCTGCACTTCTCCTTGTTGAACTTCATCAAATTTCTTTTGGCCCAGTCCTCTAATTTGTCTAGGTCCCTCTGTATCCTATCCCTACCCTCCAGTGTATCTACCACTCCTCCCAGTTTGGTGTCATCTGCAAACTTGCTGAGGGTGCAGTCCACACCACCCTCCAGATCACTGATAAAGATATTGAATAAAACCGGCCCCAGGACCGACCCGTGGGGCACTCTGCTCGATACCGGCTGCGAACTAGACATGAAGCCATTGATCATGTCTCCCAGACAAGTCTGGGGAGCGGCTAAACCAGTTTCTCAAAGACAAGGAAGGGGAAAGCAGATGCCTCAGCCAGTTGTCAACAAAGCTGATGGGCCATTACCTACCATGTGGCCTTTCTTTGGCAAGAAATGGGGGCAAAAACAAAGCGATTTGCACCTTAGAGAAATAGCCTGAGGTCTCCTTCCTCTCACAGAGCCCCTGTCTCTTAGTTCTGAGCTAGAAATCCTCTTCAAAAAGGGACTGAACTGTTATAAGGGAGGGAAAACACCCCAAGATACCTCTCTTCTCTTTCCCTGTCCATCTCACTCTTTGCACCTGAAAAGACAAAAGCAGCAGTTGTTGTACTTGATAGGAGGAGTCCTGAGAGGTCTGTGTATTCTTGTACGATCCTCTCAGGAATGGGTTTCCTTGGTCAGCTGATACCTAGAGTTACTATTCTAACAAGGCCTACTTTGGTTCATACGTTTATTCAGGCTCAGGGCTCCAGCAAGGTCTACACAGACTAGCTCTTCTGGGTCATGGGAATTCTGGCAAAATTCACTCTGTTGATAGAAAGGATCCTGTTGTTCAAAACAGGGGCATTGGCTCCTTTATATCCCCTTTATTTGCACCCACTCAGAACCAGACCCAGTCTGGCCAATAACGATCTCCATGTTTCGTTTCTCATGACAAGAGCCATGGTCAAAAAGAAAACAAGCGCTAAGTCTTACTTTTGCTGGCATAAGGGACAGAGTGCCCTAGTAAGCCTGTCTTTTGATTTGCTTCATTAACTGATGACCTAATTAGTTCCCATCTCTTTACAATCCTTTCCTCAGAATCCCTTATTTTGGGGAAGTAACAAACATCATATCCTGAATCTGCTGAGGCTTCTGTAGCCACACTGTAATGGTGTGGCTATCCTTGTATTGAGAGAGAGAACTGAAATATAAAGATAGGCAAAGTACTTTTTCCCTTGGTTTTTCATTTTTCTCTCTCTCCTGCATTGATTGTAATCCCAAAACACCAACATCATTTTATAACCACTTCTTTCAAATTGACACACATTGATTTTCCTCCCCATTTGTAATTGTACTCAGGCCAGGTTTGGCTTCATTTAATATACTTCCTTCTTTGTGCATCTGTTTTATTATTAGCGTTAGCAGTATTATGCACTGCTCTGGGAATAGAGGTTGCTAGCTACTAGGGAAGAACCAGCAAAAGAAATATAACAGGCATAGCAAAACAGGATCCTGCTGGTGATGTGGATTCAGTTGATTTTCAAAGGAAAGCACTGTATACAGAAACGAAAATGAAGTGAAAAGAAAAGATAAATACAAGAAAGATTAAAAAATTGTTTCACTGTATGGATTTGTATTAAATCCAAAAGATTAGGATGAAATATGTGTTGAGCTCCTTATGGTTAAAACAGATTGAATAAAGATCTAGTGCTTTCCAATGTCCTCAGGCACAGACATCCAGAACATCCAAAGTATGACATTACAAAAGGCCTCATTAAAATTAAAATGGAATAAACAGAATCAGCAGCATGGAACCCCAGAGGTTTGATTGCTTTCTACAAAAGGTATTAGTGCAAAAAGAAGCATTAAGAAAACACAGCTATACAGGATTCATCAGTGCCATAGTCCCACAGTCAGTAGGATTTGATTTTGTACTCTCAGCCCTTACAGCTTCACTGTCAGATTCTCTTTTCCCATTTTCACTGCACTTCCATAATATCCACCACAGAAGAGTCCAGCTCACGCTGTCAAAGGGAGAATGTTCCAGTGAAAATCTCATGGAATGACACATGGCAGGTTGATGAACTGAGCAGTTTCCCTATTCATTGCCAAATGCAACTCCAAGCATTTGTTTTTCCCTGTAATGATTTTGGCACAGAGTATCCCAGCGACTGCATCACTCCTCATACTATAGCATGACAGTCAAGATTAGCTGGAGCAACTCAGGCTGCCAACACAGCATTCCTGGTAGGAGGCCCTCAGCTTTGGAACTTGCTACCCTTTTTGGTCTGACCAAGTCCTAAATCTACATTGACTTTCAGTACATGCCCCAAAGACTCTCTCTTCACCACATCTTTGGCGTACACAAGGGTCATAATTTCTGTATACAGTGCTTTCCTTTGAGTAGCAAGGGTCATAATTTGGGGAAGCTGGGGTCATTTTAGTCTTTTTACGTCAAAACAGATGTGTAAAACTTGTTTTCAATGTTAATTGTTGGTGCCCACAGCTTTGCAAGGCAGACACACTGCATTCACTGAAAAATAATCCACTGAATCAAAGTATGAAATTCACTTTGCTCATCAAACTTTTAAACAACAGGCTGCCAAATCAAACAGCCAATCAGCCACCTTCATCCAACCTGACACCCGCTGCGCTAAGAACCCATGTCCTAGTCATGTTGACTGGAACCACAATCATTTGCTTTCAATCACAAAAACTGGAGATTTAACAGTGGAGACACACGGGGCCCTAAGTTTGAAAGGCCTTTGCATCACAGCAATGTAGGGCTAGAAGGGACCTACGTAGAGAGATGTGCTTACATTTCTGTGTCAAGGTTTTGTATCTGCAACAGCTAAGGTTTTTTCATTCAAGCTTTGGTCAGTAGTCAGATGTCTAACGACTCACCCAACTGGGCTAATGAGTCTCTCTGATGCCAGAGGGAGACCCTTGCAAAATCCAAGGTAACTCTATTCACCACAGTAGGCTACTGGGAGGAAGCTGCTTCATTAACCTCAGTCCAGACTCACTAGCAGTAATAAGAGTAGTTCCCTAATCTCCATGCAATGAGCCCCAGACCAAATGTGCATGGCTATGACCTTCTGCCTGGCTAGGCTCCATAGCTCAAATTCCTGTCCAAAGGGATCTCAGAATTTCATCTTACCAGACCACTGACTTGCTGCTGTTTTTCCTCAGTGGCACAGACACTTGCAAAACATTAATTTCCATGCTTGGGTGCCTGACAGAGCTTTGAGCTACCAGATATAAATAAAGATGTTTAGGAATCTTCCCAAATGTTTTGCTGTGCATAAGACTATAGCAAAGGAACAGTCATCCCTGTCACTGTCTCTCCACGGAGCCATGTCATACTTTAGCCAGAATTCCCACCCCAAAGACTGAGAGCCCGATCCCAAAGCCTATTGAAGACAAGAGTCCAGTGCCTGTGTCACATGTTCATTATCGAGGTACGAGGGGAGCATGTATGTCTTTGCACAGCACCATTCCCTGTTCTGATGCTTGTCAGACTCCCAATACTGGGAATAGAGGCCTTGGCGGAGAGAGGAAATAGAGGCTACTTCCCGGAAACTAGAGTTCTGCAAGGGTGTGGCCTCTGCACATTCATACTATGTGCCCTGCTTCACCTTTCTCTAGAGTCCACTCAAACCCGAAAGGGGAGTGAGTTACTTGGGGGCAGGGAGGTCTGCTCATCCTTTGTATAACCTGCATCCTGGAACATCCAACCTCATCAAGAGAAGCTTGTGGGATCCAAAGGACACTGAATCTAGAAAGGTGAGGGATTTGCAATGGTACAAATGCAGCCCAATAGCATGAATATACATACACAGCAGCATCACAGAACGCCAGCAACCTTTCTCTTTGTAGTCCATCTAGTCACATACACCTAGATACACACGTATGAGAGACAGACAGACACACTGCACCTACAGGGCGATGAGAGCTTATCAAACACACACTTTATTTTCATTAACAACAAAATGCTCAATAAAGCATAGGAGCCTCTGGTGAATTCTAAAGGTCATTCTTTCTGGTGGAAAACAGTCTACTGCATTGCATTTATTACAATGTGTCTCTCTCTTGTTATTATTTTAACAAGGAATTCTCATATCCCAGAAAGCATGAAGAAATGACCTAGGGCTTAACTCTAAAATAACTACAATGACAATTGTTTAATTTGTTTTCTTTTATAGGGAGTTTGAAAAGATAACTCCAGGCTGATTTATGCATTTAATTTCTATTTAATTTGTGAAGTATTTTTCTTGTCCTAATATAACATTAAGAAACTAAAAGGTTTTGGATAGCATATGCATAGCTGTCTGCAGTCTAAGAGGTATTTTATAGCACAGTGCATTTCTCTTTCAAACCTGAGAGCAGGGGTCCGGGAAATAAAGAAGGCGAAGACACGAATGCCTCCCGGAAAAGGCACTACACCTGAAGTCAGCAGTCCATGCCAGGCTAGGTCAGTCCAGCACAACTCCATTCTCTTCAACAAGTAATATTCTCTTCATGCTCTCCCAGATCCCTGTAGTGCATGTGACATGCCCCACAACTGTTCAAATATGTTAAGTGGTGCTAACAGGAATGCAGCACAAAATAATCTTGCTGAGACTGAAATCATTCTATATTTCCTCCACATGGACCCTTTCAACCCTGGTCAGACAATGTTTGGAACAAGTAGATGTGATTAGTTTATTTCAAGGCTCATATTCCAAAGATGTAGAGATTGTCTGGTCCAGTTCACCCAAACTGCTGATCCCTTTCCAGTTTGAATCTGCTCCGGGACAATTCACCACCCATTCATCACAAATGGACAATTTGCCACTCACACAAATGAAGTTTGACTGACAGGTTTGTTAGAATAATCTCCTGACATGGTAATATGTACATTTTAGTGGCATAAGCAGCTTCTGAGCAAATATGGGCAATTAATTGCAGGGACGCCATTTCAGATATTTGGTAGTGGGGGGCAACTTTCACCATGATTCCAAGGGCCAGTTAGGCACCTGAAAACTCTAGGGTTTTTTTTCAGATAACTTAGAAATTAGATGATAGGCACACTGTATCCAAATCATGAGGATTTAATAAGCATTAGATGCAAATGAGGATTTAATAACTATTAGACACACTTAGCTCTAATACTAGCATGTTCTCACATCTTGTGTCAAGTCACTTAAGTAACTGTGGTTAGATTTAAGATTTTAATGTATATTCTTTGTTACTAACTCTTGAATACAACAACTGAAACAGATGTAAAAAAAAATCTAGATGATTTTCTATCACTTTTTTGCAGTTCACCAAGCTGGGAATAGATATTTAACTGTGGAAACATCCTACTAGGCCCCCATGAGTTTATACTGCATTTGTCTGGGGTCTAGCGATGTTACCTTGCTACAAATAATAAACTAGAAGCTAACTGCAAACAGGAGTGAAACTAACACTTTCAAGTCATGTTCACAGTACTGCCAAACCCAAATGTTCAAAAAGCATGAATCAGGAACACCAAAAAAACCAAGATTGACTTTAAAGTCATGAGATGATATAAAAATAACAGATGTTGGCTTCTTTTTATTTGCCTTCTGCTTTTTGAGCCTTTTGAGTGCACTGGGATCACATTTTGAAGCTTTCTCCACAGCTATGAGGACAAGAAACTTCATTTCTCTTTAAGAATGAAGGCTGAAATCATCATGTATCTACATGACTCCAGGAGCTGGGGCTTTAAGGAAAACAATTATCATGAGACTCACTACGAAATCATGAGAGCTGGCTTTTGCTTCTGTTTAAAGTCTAGTTACTGTCCTGCGGGCTCTTAAACACGAGACGATAGCAAATGAGTTGCAGGTCTCAAAGGAGAATATTTAAAACCGAACACCAAGAAAATTCTATATTTTAAAGTTAATTTAACCACCAGCCCTTTCTGATCTTAATCACGCTGCCTCTATTTGTAAACAAAATAGCATCTCCCTGCCCCGGGGCATCTCTCCTCTGCACAACTTACATTTCACACTAATGCTGGGCTGTAGGTAAGAGCTCCACCTGGGAGCTCCCACACCTCCTGAAACTATAGGGGTGGGGGCTTCTGCCCCCCATCCCTCCCATCCCCCAACTGACGCCCTTGGTTAATTGAAGAGCAAAGTAGCATGTGGACAGGTGGGAGTTGGCAGTTCAGTACAATTATATATCACTTTACCAGGCTGCAGTAAGAGTGATACGTCCCCTCAGATTCATACAAGGATTATTACCTCTGCAAGAAGTCAGGAGTGAAGTCTGTGAGGAAAAGAGAAGAGCTTAAACGATTTGGAAAGTGTGAATCCTTACAAACCCTGGAGCTGAGAAAAGCTCACAGCAACAGTAAGTATTTTTAACCCACACAGCTTCCTCCCAATGTTGGATACTATATATTTCCACATCACATCTGAAAGAAAAGCCTATGAGAATTAGGTGTCCGCTTCCCAATGCTACACTGGTCATTTGAAGTCAACGCACAAAGAGTTACAGAAGAGATCCCTGGGCCATGACCTAACAGTGTACTTGACCTACATAAAAAGCAATGGGGAAAACTGGGGGTAACTAACTTTTCAGAGCATTGTCAAGCTCTTGTTTTTGTTATGTTTACAGTATAAACCCAGAGAAATTAGAATATTTTAGGGGTTTTTTTATTTTTCCTGGATGGTTGCAGCACAACACCTGCTTTAGTTTTTAGAAGGTAGAAATTTAACACACAAGAACCAAAACCAGAGAGAGACTAAACAGGCTGCTCCCTAAGGCAGAGAGGCACAACTCAACCCCGTTTGCTCAAGGCTGGCTCTTTCCAGACTGACTGCTGGAAGACCCAGATGGCACACTTCTCTCCACAGCCCCTTAACGTGCACACAGGAGGAGGGGATTCAGCAACCATGAGAAAAAGCTTGTCATTTTTTAACATGGTTTACAACTTACCCCAGCTTTGGAATGTTGAAATCAAACCTGGTTCAGACCCAGCTCCCACTTAGTCAAGACCACAAAGTTTGAGGCTCATGGGGGTGACCGGAAGGGGTATTTCAGGGATTGGCCCTCTTGATTTTCAAATAATAAAGGGAGCTGGGTTCAGAGCGTCTTCACTAAGGGCTGTAGTTACTTGTCAATAGTTTGTCAAAAGTACAAGCATCTTAAGCATCTTCCAAACGTTCTGGAACAAATAGGAATATCTCCTTGCTCATTCCATGAGTTAACATAACTCTTCTGCCAGGTGTTGACGGCAGCAAAAAAAGAGGGGGGAGGGATAAGAAAATGCATTTGGAAAAACCAGTAATTAATACATCAACAAATGCTATGCGGTAAGACTCTCACCCCTCATAACCATAGTCCCAACCTCAGTCCTCCTGCCCACTGTGAATGGCTGGTGCATTCTACCGCCTTCCCCAGCTCCCCATTCTGTTTGCTCTCCTGGATCAGAGGAGTCCAAGGATACTGGCAGATCAGGGCTGCTCTGGAAGCTCCAACACCTGAGCCAGCTGGAGTGATTTCAGCTTTAATGGCTGGGTAGAGAGGATGGCACCAGAGCCCCTTAGATAGCTACTGTTCTCACCCCAAGCTGCCTCAGCGCGGCTCCAGGTGCCGCCATTCTGCACAGTCCCCACCTCTGCTGCCATCCATCACCTCCAGCCATCCTCAGTTCTGCACTGTCCACGCTTCTGCACCTGTCTTAGCTCTTCAGAGAGGGACCAACGGCATCTAGAGTCCCTTACAGAGTCCTCACCACCAGAAAGAATCCCTCAGCAGAAGGCAGGAACCTTTGTTTTTTTCTTTCCCATCTCTCCTGCTCCTTCAGCTCTGTCCAGGGCCCCTTACTGAAGTGGGTCTGGGTCTCTCACCCAGAGCTGATGTCCGGGCCTTGTCCTTGTACTTCCCAACAAGGTCAATAACATTTTATTGCTCCGACATTCAAAACTGAATTAAATTTGAACCAAAATGTCCCAAACCCAATACCTCAAAGTGCCACATAAAACTGAAATGCAAATGAGGTCTGGCCCATTCAGGCAATTCCCTTCACTCTCCAACAGCTCCTTTCCCCAGGAAGCCCTGCCCACCTGAAGTTTCTTAAGCAGCTCTGGGCCACGCTTATCCCATTCCACCAACAGTGACCACGGTGGGCTCTTTACTCTCTTAGGGTATGTCTACACTGCAATGAACCCCCCTGGCTGGCCCATGCCAGCTGATTTGAGCTCATGGGCTGTGCAATAGCAACATAGATGTCTGGAGCCCTGGCCCTAGGACCTTGCAGGTGGAAGGATCCCAGAGTTCAGGCTAGAGCCCAAGGCAGAAAATCTACACCACAATTAAACAGCGCTGCAACCTGAGCCCTGCAAGCCAGAGTCAGAAGGCACAGGCCCACCGTGGGTGTCTAATTACAGAGTAATACCCTAGGGTTTCAGGCCACAGGGCTATATTAAGGACAACTTCTTCTAAGGATATTGAAGTAAACTGTGAGCATTAGTCACTAGTGAAAATATATACAAGGAAATAGATTAAAAATAGCTACAAATGCTGAAAAACCTGAGACTCGGATACATATTTGGGCAAAGGCAGGATTTAAGACAATCTCTAATTAAATTTCCTGTCTTCTGCAAAAGCCCAATTGACTTCTGTCTCTTTTGGTGGACATGGGTAAGATCTAAGTTATAATTGGACCTGGGTGTCTGACTGATCCTGTGGGGTGAAAGAACATTTTCTTTTATCTGACGAGATACATTTTCAGTAATTATTATCATATGTGATGTGTGTCTTGATGGAGGCATCTTGACATCAGACTGTGACAATGCTACCTGATGGAGCCAGGTGAGGTCACTCAATTAAGGTGAACTGCAAACAGAACAGGGCAGACAAGCCCGAAAGGCCGGTGGATATTCCAGTACTCAGATTTACCAAGCCAGCAGAAAACAGCTTCTGTAGTCCCTTACTGGTTACTTAGAAGTCCAAACAAAACTGTTCCCTTAAAGTACCCAGCCTCAGGCCTCCATCCAGACACACGTGACATATGATAATAATTACTGAAAAATTGATCTCATCATATAAAAGAAAAGGTTCTTTCACCCCACAAGAATCAGAGAGGTAGCCGTGTTAGTCTGGAAAAGCAGAGGTAACAAAGAGTCCTGTGGCACCTTAAAGACTAACTAAAGTATTGGAGCATAAGCTTTCGTGGGCTAATACCCACGAATGCAAGCAAGCATCCGACGAAGTGGGTATTAGCCCACGAAAGCTTATGCTTCAATACTTTAGTTAGTCTTTAAGGTGCCACAGGACTCTTTTTCACCCCACAGGATCAGTCACACACCCAGGTCCAATTATAACTTAGATCTTACCCAAAATACCCGCTTGTAGTCAATTCTTATTAACTAAACTAAAATTTCTTTAAAAAGAAAAGAGAGTGTGTTGGTTGAAAGCTTGATATACATACAAACTTGAATTCAATTCTTTGAGGTTCAGATACACAGCAGAGATGAACTTGTAGTTTCCAAAAGTCCTTTTAGAAATAGTTCATAGGTTATAGTTCAACGTCCATATTCAGGGTGACTCCAGTCAGTGACTGGGAATTTCAATCCTTATGGTTTAAGGTTCCCCCTCTTGAAGCCCAAAGCAGATCTGAGATGAAAAAGGATCGTGTCCCAGGGTTTTTATACGTTTTCCACAGTCTTTTAGCCTGAGAAAACTTTTCTTCTCCCAGACATCATGATAATTAACACAGGGTATTTTATCCATTAAGCAGTTCAGATACAGGTTACCACAACCTTCGAAGAGTCATATAGACAAATACTATTTCGCTCAAGTGTCTTTCTAAATATTAATACTCCTTTTTTGATCTCTGAATCGAAGCTATACCAATAGACAAGGATCAGTCACACACATCACACACATCTTGCTTACATCACAAGACCTGAGCAAACCTCTACTCTTCTATCTCTAACAATGCAGGCTGCATTTCAAAGCTCTGTTCATTTACATCTCTTCCTAACAAGTCCTTAAAGTTCTGCCATGGGTCAGGTCAGTCTGTGAGTTAATTAACTCTTTCTGGCCCTGTCATCTTTCAATGAGATATTTTATCTACACTCATAACATCACACAGATGCCATTCAGAAGTGCTGAAAAGTAGAAGAGAAGGATCAGGTTCAGACCTGGTTCAGACTAGTGTAATTTTGTCTGCACTGTGGAAGATAGACGTGTTTTGATGCTTAGGTTTCACAGCAGAAAAACAATATTCACAGAAGAGGGAAAGCAAATATATATATTTCACAAAATGCAAAGTAGGTTAGAACTGCAATTCAATAAAAACTCAGACACATTAGGGTCATCCCTTTGATGAAGGCTCTGAAGACATTAGATATGCTCCAATGTAAGCATGTCCATCCGTAGTAAGAGATAATACAAATTTTGCCATCACTTTTGCTCTGAAATGTGCAGTAATACGCTATCGAGAAGAAGGAAAACCTGCATTTATATGCCATGCAAGTTATATTGTCACACAAGTATTTTGTGCCCCAGAGACAGGAAACTACTGTGTTACACTCCAGTTTCTATGAGACCCGCACAGCTAACTAAGTGTTAAGACATGCTTCATTATTCAGTGTTATTTGTTTCATTCTTTGCTTTTTCAAAAACAATTACTGATCATCCAGAGTAAAAGAAACCCAAGGAGAGGAAATTGGCATCTTCTATAACCTCTGGAGAGCAATTACTCATATTTAAAATACAGTCAGCCCTAGGCTACAGTATGTTGCAAAAGCAAATCAGCATTAAAAGTGTCTCTGGTAATTCAAATGATATGTTTTGAATTCGATCTCTGCTCCACTGCATATTTATATACTGGGTGCTGAACGTGTAGCACACACATCCGCTAGCCGAAGAAAGCATTTGTTTGAAGCCGTTTGGCTTCTTGTATCATTTAAGAGGCCTCTGCATTGTCATTTATCATACAAATCAATCTAACACGGATGCCACCAGGTTTTCTTCCTCACTGTCATTTCTCTATTTTGTATTCTCTGACAGAGTATTCTGGGACTCTGTGGTGTCAGGAAAATTTGACAACAAAGCATGAAAATTATTCCTCCTTTAGAAAATGCAGATGGCTAAGAAAGACAAAGTACAACTCAGCAAAAAACAATCTTAAAGGTGGGTTAGAACTAAAGCTATTTTTTTCTGACAGTAGTTTCTTTGATCAGCTCGATTAAATCAGTTCAGCTGGAGTCTACCCCTCTCCGTGTATGGAGTTCTCCTTCTCTCTCTCGCTCTTTTTTTTGTCCATAAAATCAAGTAGAAATTAGTGCAGATTTTCACTGTTGATAACTATAGTTACACAATAGCTGTGCTTCTCAAATTGCTCTGCAGTCTTACCCTGGATTCTGGATAGAGGCACTTAGAGGATATTGCTCGGAACAGTTTTTAATGGCCTGGATGCCTAATTTTAGGCACAAAACTCCATTCTCCAGCATCTAAATAAGTGGGCTAATTTTTTAGTGGGCTAACTGCAATGTCCTGCTGAGCCCCTCTGAAAAACCAGGTCACTTATTCGGCTACACTAACGTGGCCTCGGTTGCTTCACTTTACTCTCCCAACTTTGAAAAATGTGGGCACCACACACAAATATAAACACACACCCAATCACTTGGGGGAGGGGGTATGAGGATGTGTGTATTTGCTTGTAAAAGTTCCCCCCCCACACACACACAATAAGGTAATGGGCGGACACACTGGTCTGGGAAGGTAAACAAAGTCTCAAAATTGTAGTTTAGTGTAAGTTCCTTTCCTCAGGCTGGATTTATGAAGACAAAAAAGATTAAACATCAGGAGAAAAGCACCACAGACCCCTTGGGAACAACCTTTCCAGACTTCAGCAAGCTGGGGGCGGGGGAGGGAGGATGTGCCCTTCCTCTTAGAAGTGGGGTAAAGAGCTGCTAGCAGAATCCACTTCACAAGAACAAGTTTTATTGGTCCTACAAACCCCAGAGACTATGCTATTTATTTCTGAGCACCTTCACCAGGCACCTTATCTATTAACTATTACACATGGTAGGAGCCTGGGTAATAAACAAGAGGGATTGGAATTGCTCATACATTTGACCTTGGTACGACTGAAACCTGGTGGGGAGATTCTGATGGCTTCAATGTTACAATCCATGGTTATGACCTATTTTAATAAGGACCAAGCAGGCACAGTCGGTGGGGGAGTGGCACTCTGTCACAAATGGCATTACCGTTTCCAAGCCCCTGATCACTAAGAAGCGAATGATCTCGAATGCTTATGGATCAGTGCCCCAGTCAACCAACTACGAGATGTGGGCTTTACAGTCATTACCAGAGCACCCAGGACCACTGCAAATAGGCGTCTGCTACAAAGCAGCATAGCACACCAGGCTGAGTGGGTTTTTAAGCACCTACCTACAAAGTGCATGAGAAAAAGCTGCACGATCCTGTAGGACTTCAGTCTGCAACACATGCTGGAGGTGTCATGCCACAAGTACTAAAAGACACCAGGAATTTCAAAAAGTTGTAGATAATTTTAGGGTTACCATATTTTGCCAATCAAAAAAGAGGACAAGGGTGTGTGGCCTATACCCGCCCACGCCCTCCCACTTCCAGCCCCACTCCGAACCTCCAACTCCCCCCCTCCTTGTCCCCTGACTGCCCCCTCCTGAGACCCCCATCCTAACTGACCCGCAGAATCCCACCCCTACCTAAGCCTCCCTGCTCCTTGCCTCACTGAACCTCCAGAATCCCCGATCCATCTAACACCCCCAGAATCCCACCCCTACCTAAGCCTCCCTGCTCCTTGCCCGACTGACCCCCCAGAATCCCCGATCCATCTAACACCCCCCCACTCCCTGTCCCTTGACTGCCCCCTCCAGAAATTCCCTGCCCCTTCTCTAACCCTCCCACTCCCCCTTACCGTGCAGCTCAAAACAGTGTGTGGGGGCCCCGCTCTGCATTCAGCCCAACACGCTCCCCAGCTCCCCAGCTCAACTCACAGCAGCCGGTCGCAGGTGCTCGGCAGCAGGGGAGCAAGCAGCAGAGCCCAGCAGCTCTGAGAATGCAGGGCGAAGGGGGAAGAAGGGGGAAGAAGGAGGATGGGAGAGGGGAGCTACAGCTGCCGAAAGCTGCGGGAGAGACAGGGAGAGTCGAGGCGGGAGGCTTTGACTGCCGGAGCCCGACGCCGCTCTCTGCACCGGGGGAAATCCCGGACATTTTGAGACGTTTACAAATTCCCTCCGGATGCTATTTTTAGCCAAAAAAGCAGGACACGTCCGGGAGACTCCGGACGAATGGTAACCCTAGATAATTTCCTAACAAAAAATGCTCCATCCAACATGAAGGAATTCTATATTAGACCTCGTCTTGACAAATACAGAGGATTTGTTCACAGTACTAAACTTCAGTGGTAGCTTAGATAACAATAATTATGTTCTGTGCAAACAGAATAAAGCCCAAAACAGTAATATATATGTGGTGCTTAAACGGGTTACTTTCACAAAGATAAAAACATTTATTGTCCAGAAGAACTGGGAGAAAGAATTTAAATGGAAAAATGTGAATTGGGAAGTGTTTAAAATATTTTACTAGATGTCCAAAAAAAGACAATCCCACAAATGAGAAAGAGGTTAAAAACATGCTGATTTAGAGGGAAAGTGAAAGCAGCTATGAAAAATAAAATAAAGTAAACCCACTATATAACACAGGGGGAAAGGGGGAAGTCGATAGCCATGAATGAAAGAATCATACAAATGTAGGACTGGAAGAGATTTCGATAGACCTGCCTCAGTGCAAGGAACTGGACTGCACGACCTACGTATTATCTAGACCATCCCTGACAGGTGTTTGTCTAACCCCTACCTCCCTAGGTAATTTGTACCAGTGTTTGACTATCCTGACAGTTAGGAAGTTTTGCCTAATGTCTAACCTCAATCTCTCTTGCAATGTAATCCCATTGCTTCTTGTCCTGTCTGCAGGGGATAGGGAAAACAGTTTATCATCCTTCTCTTTAGAACGATCTTTTATGTACTTGAAGGCTGTGAGCATGTCCACCTCAGTCTTCTCTTCTCCACACTAAATAAATCCATTTTTTCAATATTTTCTTGTAGGACTGTTGTAAATTAGAATGAAAATTAGAAGCTAGGAATTGTAGAAAATTGATAAGGGAATAAAAAGTACAGGAGGAGAAATGTATGGCCAGCAGACAATAAGTTAAAGCATATTATGAAAAAAAGGAACCCTAGTAATGGTACTGATGCATTACAATATGAAAATGATATAATTAGTAATAATGATGCAGAAAAGGCAGAAGTATTCCATAAATATTTGTTCTGTATTTTGAAGAAAATCCAGAAGATGTATTTCATGGTGATGAGAAGAAATATATTCCTTTCCATCAGTACCTGTGGAGAATGTTAAACAGCAGCTGTTGATGCTATACATTTTTAAAATCAATCAGCAAACCTGAATCCAAGACTTTTTAAAGAGTTGGCCAAGGAGCTCTCTGAACCACTAATGTTGATTTTCTACAAGTATTGGAACACGGGGGAATTTTCAGAGAAATGGAAGATGGCTAAAGTGTCAATATTTTCAAAAGCATGACCCAGGTACTTATAGTCCTCAGAGCCAGACATCAATCCCAACCAAATAATAGAACGGCTGATATAGGAACCAATCAAGGCATTAAAGAGGGTAAAATAATGAATGCCAAGCAATATATATTTATGGAAAATAAATACTGCACAACATTTTATTAAAAACTAGAATGATATGAAACAAACGTCACATATTAAATGGATTAAAAGCTGTGACAGTTATCAAAACATAATTATAAACGGGGAATCCTCATCAAGCCAGTGTGTTACATGTGGGGTCCCGTAGTCATTTGTGCTCCAGTTTGCTGATGACAAAGCAGTAAATAATGAGGACAGATCGCTGACACAGTGGGATGGGGTGGATCACTTGGTGTTTCAGCACAGCCAAATGTAAGGTAATATATTGAGGAATAAAGAGTGCAGGCTACTAACAGGTTGGGGACACTATCCTGGGAAGCAGGAACTCTGAGAAGGACTTGGGGTCATGGTGGACAATCAGTTGAACATGAGCTCCCAGTGTGACGCTGTGGCCAAAAGGGCTAAAGGAACCTCTGGATGTATAAATGATGGAATATTGAGTGGGAGTAGGGAGATTATATTAAGAATCAGAGAGGTAGCCGTGTTAGTCTGGAATAGCAGAATGACAAAGAGTCCTGTGGCACCTTAAAGACTAACTAAAGTATTGAAGCATAAGCTTTCGTGGGCTAATAGTCACTTCGTCGGATGCAAGCAGTGGAAGTGTCCAGGGGCAGGTATAGATAAGTAGGCAAGAACCAGGTTGGAGATAACAAGGTTAGTCCAATCAGGCTCAACCAGCTTTTTATCTGTAATCAGGGAGGGTGGGGTATTCCTCTAGCAGCTGAACTGGAGATGTGAACTCCGAGAGAGGAGAAGCTGCCCCTGTAATTAGCGAGCCATTCAAAATCTTTATTCAATCCCAGATTGATGGCATCAAATTTGCAAAATGAATTGCAGCTCTGCAGTTTCTCTTTGCAGTCTGGTCTTGAAGTTTTTTTGCTGCAAGATACTGACCTTTAAATCTATAATTGTGTGTACAAGGAAATTGAAGTGTTCTCCTACAGGTTTTTGTATATTGCCATTCCTGATATCTGATTTGTGTCCATTTATCCTTTTTCGTAGGGATTGTCCAGTTTGGCCGATGTACATAGCAGAGGGACATTGGTGGCATATAATGGCATATATGACATTGGTAGATGTGCAGGTGAATGATCCAGTGATGGTGTGGCTGATCTGGTTAGGTCCTGTGATGGTGTTGCTGGTGTAGATATGTGGGCAGAGTTGGCATCGAGGTTTGTTGCATGGATTGGTTCCGGAGTTGGAGTTATTATGGTGCGGTGTGCTGTTGCTGGTGAGAATCTGCTAAAGGTTGGCAGGTTGTCTGTGTGCCAGGACTGGCCTTCCTCCGAAGGCCTGTGAAAGTGAGGGATTATTGTCCAGGATGGGTTGTAGATCACTGATGATGCGTTGGAGAGGTTTTAACTGAGGACTGTAGGTGATGGCCAGTGGTGTTCTATTGTTTTCTTTCTTGGGCTTGTCTTGCAGCAGCAGGCTTCTGGGTACACGTCTGGCTCTGTTGATCTGTGTCCTTATTTCCTTGTGCAGGTATTGTAGTTTTGAGAAAGCCTGGTGAAGATCTTGTAGGTGTTGGTCCCTGTCTGAGGGGTTGGAGCAAATACGATTGTACCTCAGTGCTTGGCTGTAGACAATGGATTGTGTGGTATGTCCGGGATGGAAGCTGGTGGAATGGAGGTAGACATAGCTGTCGGTAGGTTTTCGGTATATGGTGGTGTCGATGTGGCCATCATTAATTTGCTCCGTTGTGTCTAGGAAGTGGACTTCCTGTGTAGACTGGTCCAGACTGAGGTGGATGGTAGGGTGGAAGCTGTTGAAATCATGGTGGAATTCTTCCAGAATTTCTTTCCCATGGGTCCAGATGATGAAGATGACATCAATGTAGCATAGATAGAGAAGGGGTGTGAGTGGACGAGAGATGAGGAAGCATAGTTCCAGGTCAGCCATAAAGATGTTGGCATACTTTGGGGCCATGCGGGTGCCCATAGCAGTGCCACTGGTCTGGAGGTATATATTGTCACCAAATCTGAAATAATTGTGTGTGAGGATAAAGTCACAGAGCTCAGCAAATACTTGCGCTGTGGCATCATCAGGGATACTATTCCTAACAGATTATATTACCGCTATAGTGGGCTGTTTTAATCCTGTGTCCAGTTCTGGTGTCCACAATTCAAGAAGGGTGTTGATACATTGGAGAGGGTTCAACAAACAACCACTAGAATGAGTAAAGGATAAGAAAACCTGCCTGACAGTGATATGAGTGCCTTAAGTCTATCTATTCGGCTCAACAAAGAGAAGGTTAAGGAGTTACATATCACAGCGGTGATTATCACAATGGTCTCTAATATCTGTGACTATGGGCATATATAGAGCCCCCTGTAAAGAAAGGGTTCTCAAACGTCACTGCACCACAACCCCATTCTGATAAAAAAAAATTACGACACGACCCCACGAGAGGGGACTGAAGCCTGATCCTATTCAAGCCCTGCCATTTTGGGGTCCCAACCCACAGTTTGAGAACTGCTACTATAAAGCCACCACTACTACAGCTTCCCCTATATCTTTTAGAGCACACCCCATATCATCTGTGGTATGGGCAGGGATCCCTGGCTCTCCTTGTTGCGACCCCTTACACACTGCGTGTTAAGGAAAGAGGCCTTATAGTTGGTTCCATTTTTTCTCCCATGTTTACTGCATAAATAGCAATCACCGAGGAGAGAAGCAAAAGAACCCTTTATTTAGAAGCAAATGCAAGCAAAGAGCTGAATGTTTGGATATTCTATGCCAGTTCTGAGCAGAGATGAATCCCTGAAAGCCAATTCCAATTACATTCAAGGGATACGTAACCTTGTGAGCGGTACTAACTCAGCAGATTTAGTAAGCTTTCCCATGGGTTAGCCTATCTCTGAGCTCAAAACTTGCATAGCCTTAACTGTTGTTATACCTTTGGGTGCAGTTTGTTCTTATTTGCAATGTTCTTTTGTGGTGAAGAGGGAGTGAAAAATATGTCAACATTTTCATGAGGAACGTACAGAATTGAAATTTTCAGATAATAAGAATTCAGCTTTGGAATGTGTTATTTAAAGGTGAAGCCCAAACCTTCAATTACAGTGAAATTAAAACTCTGGCAGATTATCAGAATATTCAGCTCACATACTGCAAAGTTTCATTTTAGTGTGTTTGTCTACAAACTACTGAAAACAAGGGAATTTGCGGCTAAACCGAAAGGATGGAAAAGAGAATATTTGACCACTGTGAAACAGATCTTTAAACTACTGAGATAAACTCCGGGTATGATGCCTCTACATAAACAGATTGAGGCGAGGTTAAATCCTCTGCAGTTTACACCTTTTTGGTTTTTGTTTTTAACATGTAAAAAGCAATTAGACCCCAGTTTGTTAGTGAAGACTGGTGGGTAGGGAAAAGTTCTCCATGTTTCAAAGGCATTCAAATCAGAATTTTGTAACTAACATTTGAAGAATAAAACACTCCAGTTCCATGATTGAACCCTGAACTGTTATCTAAGAAAACAGTGTCTGTTTTACATGCGCCAGATTCTGCAACCTTTCTTTTAGGAAAAAACTTCCACTGGCTTCCGTGGAAATTTTGCTCAAGAAGACAACAGATTTTGGCCGAATTTGATGCCTGTTTTGTTACTCCTAAGTAAAGTAGGAAAATGTTCCATCAGAAAATGTCAATTCCATCAACTCAGCATATTCCACGGATATGCGTTTCATAGGTTCATAGGGCTTGTCTTCATGGTGGGGGTAATGAGCTCTATAGAGCTCTGATTTCTTTGACTGATAACCTGTTGCACATTAATTGATTCCTGTAGACCCTACAGGTGTGCTTTAATATAGTGCTGTTTGAAGAGTACTACATTAAAGCGCACCAACAGTGCTCTTTAATATAGTACTCCAAACGCTCTAAACATTAGTGCGTTTAGAAACCACAGTCGCTTGGGGTGCGCTATCCCACTGTGTAGACAAGCCTCCAAAGGGCCACTGTGGTTTTCTAGCTAATCTCCCCTATCACACAGGCCAAAGAACTTCCCCAAAATAACTCTGAGCATTTCTTTTTAGGAAAACTTCCAACATGGATTTTAAAATGGTCAGTGATGAAGAACCCACCCCAACACATTATAATTACTCTCACTGGTAAATATGTCCGCCTGATTTCCAGACTTAGTTTATCTAGCTTCAACATCATAAGAACATAAGAACATAAGAACGGCCATACTGGGTCAGACCAAAGGTCCATCTAGCCCAGCATCCTGTCTACCGACAGTGGCCAGTGCCAGGTGCCCCGGAGTGAGTGAACCTAACAGGTATGATCGAGCGATCTCTCTCCTGCCATCCATCACCCCCCATTGGATCATGTCAGACCTTTCTTTGCTGTCCTGATTAGTCTGCTATTATCGAATTTCTGTTTCCCATATAGGTACTTACAGAGTGATCAAGTCCCCCCTGAACATTCCTGTGACAGGTTTGGTCACAGAACCCCCCTTGGGACTGCCACCTGATAAGCTGAGAGTACCTCTGAGCCCATTTTCCCTGACAGCTTGGGATGTCATTACCCTGTCTTGTTGAACCAGACACGCTAGCCTGCTGCAAACACAGATCCAGGTTTGAACCACGTCCCCCACAAGCTTCAGACTTAACTGAAAACAGCTTAAGAAATGCTCCTGTCTCTAGCACCCAGATACCCAGTTCCCAAGGGGATCCGAACCCCAAATAAATCCATTTTACTCTGTATAAAATTTATACAGGATAAACTCATAAATTGTTTGCCCTCTAGAACACAGATAGGGAGATATGCACAGCTGTTTGCTCCCCCTGGTATTAGTCACTAATAAGCAAAAAGTGATTGTATTAAATATAAAAAGTAGGATTTAAGTAGTTCCAAGTAATAACAGACAGAATAAAGTAAGTTACCAAGCAAAATAAAACAAAAACACGCAGGTCTATGACTAATATATTAGAAAACTGAATTCAGATAAAATCTCACGCTCAGAGATGTTCCAATCAGCTTCTTTCACAGACTGGACTCCTTCCTAATCTGGGCTCAATCCTTTCCCCAGTGCAGTTCTTGTAGTTCAAGTGGTAGCTAGGGGATTTCTCATGACTGCAGCCTCCTTCGTTCTGTTCCACCCCAAATATAGCTTTGACACAAAGTAGGCATATTTTGTCTCTCTGGGTCCCCATCCCTCCTTCTAAATGGAAAAGTCCCAGGTTTAAGATGGATTCCAGTACCAGGTGACATGGTCACATGTCCTGTGAGACCCCCCCAAAGCCTTCATTCTTCCTGGCCTGACTACCAGGAACACTTGCAAGTAAACAGAGCCATCCACAGTCAATTGTCCTGGTTAATGGGAGCTGTCAAGATTCCAAAGCACCGTTAATGGCCTACACTTTGCATAATTACAATAGGCCCTCAGGGTCAGATTTCATATTTCTAGTATCAGATACAAGAATGATACATACCTCCAACTAGGATGACCACACTCCGTAAGCTCTGTAATGATGCCTTACAAGAGACCTTTTGCATGAAGCATATTTGAGTTACATTATATTCATACTCATTCACATATTTCCATAAAGCCATACGGAGTGCAACATCACAATTGTCTCTGTGAAGCTAAACAGAGTGAGCCCCTTGAATCGATCGCTAAAAGGCAGATTTTCTGATCCTATCATCACGCTTGTGGCTCTTCTCTGTGTTGTGCTGATTCTGCCAAAGCTTTGGATGGAAATCAGGCAGGTTTCCTGCTACCTCACCTGCTCATCTCAGCAGCAGCCAGAATTTCCTGAGCTACTACAGCTTTCAGGCTCCTGCTGGGCTTCCACAGAACTGGGATTCCCAGGCTTTGTGGTTCACAGAGCTCCCAGGCTCTCAATCTGCCCACCTGCCAGACTGCCAGGTTCACTGGCTGGCCCACGACCTGGGTTCCCCAGTAACCTGCCTGTCCTGCTCCCCAGACAGCTGGCTCCTGGGGTCTGCCTAGCTGCCTGCTTCCCTGGGCAGACAGGCAAGCTGGCCAGCCACGGAGCCATGCGGCTGGCAAAGCCAAGTCTAGTTCCATTCTCTGTGTAAATGGAATTGTACCGGAAATCACTTCCCTTGACAATAGTGGGGTTGAACTTTTCATCCCGATTGGGGATGATTTAAAAAAAAATCATTTTCATCGTCGGCACCTTTGTTACCATCTCTGCAGACCTTCATGTGCAGGAAAACTGATCTTCTCTCCCTCCCGTCGAGGCAATCACTCCAGTGAGGGCTTTGGAAATTAGCGGGGTCGAGTGAAGAAGCTTGTACTTCCTGTCAATGCTGTATGTGTTTTGAGGATAAACAGGGACCATCAGTGCTGTCAGTAAAGTCTCTTTCCTGAGCACTTGAATATCAAGACCAAAAAATGTCTGTAGTGAATATTGTGAATATTATGGCATGAGAATGAGTAATGGTACAAGCTAGCTGAAGACCCATTGAGGGGAACCAGAGATAGTCTTCTAGCCCCTAAAAGATATAACTGAGCATCTTTATGTTTGATCTCTGAAGACTGAACTATGAGAATAGAAAATAAACACATGCAAAAGAGAAGCCCATGGTTTTGGAATTCCACATACAAAGCACTATGTTCATTAAGAAATGTTTGCAGGGTTGGACGCTTGATTTCTAAGACCACTCCCTAGTATACCAAAAAGTCAATCCTTCAGACTTGCCCTTGGTCATATTAGGTTTACTTCTGCAGAAGAAGGTCATGACATTAGTTGATATTCTATTGGGGTCTGAAATAGACTGACACAGCCTAGACTTCAAATTATTGTGAGGAATCTAGAAATGAAACAGGTCCGCTGCTCCATCTCCCTGCCAGGACAGGGACTCCCTAGTGAGAATTTACCATTGTATCCTGGTAATACACCACCTATAAATCCCCTTCAGAGATTATTCCCCAGATTAATGGATCTCTATGTCAAATCAAATGCCTTGATACCTGATCAGTATTTTCCCTTTCTGAATTTCAACCTATTGCTCCTACTTACTTATGTACCTTTTAATCTAAACTGCAATTCATCTCCCTCTTGCTGTTCACACCCGGAATATTATAGACTGGTACCATGTTTCCCGTCAGCCAGCCTATCCACTACACATATTCAGCTCTTCATTGTGACTTGTACAGTCATTTATCCCGTCCCTTTAACATCCCCATTAGACTCTGAACTCTCCCAATTTGCCAGTCTCCGGAGGGTAAGAAAACATTCCAAACATAGCAGACATTTACCGAGCGCTGACTTCTGCCTTCCTTCATGTGGCGATACCTCTGCATCCGCAACTCAAAACCACAGCAGCCATGTTACCTGCCATATTGTCTTAGAAACTTCAGACTAATCTGCTGGCTGCCCTCTCACACCCAGTAAGTATCTTTCAGCAACACGCTGGAAAAGTTTACACGTCCTTATTTGTACATTGTTTAAAGCTCCTTCCCACTTAGTATCAACTGCAGAGTTCACTCCCAGGCCGTTTGATCCCTCTTGTGAAGGTACCCAATAATACTGGAGTGGTGGTATAGTCATTCCAGGGGCAAACTCTGCTGTTCATCATGCCCCTTTATTGACTATCCATCAGCCAGTTTGAATCCAGTGGGCAGAAAATCAGGTTTCCTCCATTGACTGGAGGCATTGAAATGGAAGCTGAACGGTCCAATTTCATTTTCAATCTGAAGTGACGCGCACCGGAATGTCAATGCAGCCAAGATTTTTAAGTTCAGGTTGGCATCTTGTGTCCTGGGCACTAAGGAACCGTAATTCACTTATCTGATTGCACCGGATTGCCACGTCACACAATTTCCCCTGGTCTGTGCAGTGTCTCTGGAAAGTTTGGCGCAGAGCTCTATATCGGAACCTTTATATGATTGCAGGGTTGTATGCTTGGGTATTTTAGGAGAGCCCTGAAAAGGTCAGAGAATAAAGCGGCAGCCTGATACCTTGGTCCATTATTCTGTCAAGTGGAGTGTGCTGTGCGTGGAGGGTGAAGTGTCAGTTCATCTGTTAGTAAGATCACTATTTTCAGGCTCTAGTCATCAGAGAGGAGTGAAGAGAAAATGAGACGTTATTTCTGTTTGTCCTAGGCTGCCTCTTTGTTGGTACAAACTGCACAAATCAAGAGACGTGACTGACAAGGGGCAACAGCGCACACACAGAAGCCCTGCATTAAGCAACAAGATCACATCTTTAGGAGACAACATGCTCCAAGTCTTAAATTGCAGAGAAGAGAGGAACTGCAGCCACAATGAGCTTGAGACCGGAGAAAGTGATGCTGCATTGATTGTTGCTTGCCTAGAAGCATGTCCAGAGGAGGAGGAAACACCAGTTGTGCTCATCAAGGCTGACAGAGGGGAGCCTTTTTGTTACACCTCTGATTGACACTGGGTTCTCTTGCATACCTTGGGCTGGGATTTCTGCTCCATCTCATAAGCACACTGCAGTATTTCAAGACGTTCCACTTTCTCCTTTTCATTAGGAAGTCTCTTTTGTTCAGCAACAACACTGCTATTGATCAGGGAATCTCTCCCCTAAGCAGACATCCTAAAGTACAGTCAGTAAAAGGTTACCCCCTATTCAGCATCAGCACCGCACCATGCGGCATTCTACACAATACCTTCATGTGCCTGTGGAAATTAACCCGCTTCGCAGATCGGCAGATTCCTGTATTTGAACATTCCCCTTGTGGCAAAACTCAGGGTCGCAGAACTTTTGCCTCAGTTTCCCCATAATGATCTTTAGCCTACTCCCACCATAAAGGTGGCTGGGCCTTCTGGCCACACCACTGTAAAGCATTCACCTCCTTTCTGGGCAATGAAGTGCTATAGGCCCAGTCTGAAAACAAAAGTCTACTGGGCTCAGCCCCCTTCCCCACAGGCAGGATCCCAGCAGCACCAGCCAAGCTCATTGTCGAACCAGGATTTCTAGGCTTCAGCCACCCAGGCCAGGTCTAGCCTTGTACCCAGGACTTCCAGCAGGCCCCACCCTCAGCCAGTTCCTAACTTGAGCCGAGCTCCTTGTCCCAGCATGGTGCAGCCTGTTTGCTCCTCTTCTCACCAAGCCCCAACAGCGGGGCTCTCCTCCCCTTCGGCCAGCTTAGGGTCTGGGGATACTGTTGGGGTGACTTGCAAGTGGCTCTGTAATCTGTCTCCTTTGGCTCTTTGCAGCACAAGATATTAAAACACTGTGGGACTTAATTATTAACCAATCTAAGTTATTAACCAATCAGGATGCTTTTACAATTTCATTAACCAATTAAGGTATCAACTTGCATTAACTTAACTTATTTGCTGTGAGAATAATAATGCACTACTCTAAATGAACCAGTAAATTCACACAACTGTGGCTCTTTTGGGTAAGGTTGATCGCTAATTTCATCCCTGAATCAATGAGATCTGCCCATCATTGATCTAGCTCATCCCTGACAGCTGTCTGTCAACCCAGTCCTTAAAAACCTCCACTAAGGGAGATTCTGCAACCTCCCTAGGCAATTTGTTCCAGTGTTTAACTACCCTGGCAGTTAGGAAGGTTTCCCTAATGTCTAATTAAACCTGCCTGGCTGCAATTTAACCCCATTATTTATTGCCCTGTCATCAGTGGTTAAGGAGAACGATTTATATCACCCTCCTCTTTCTAGCAACCTTTTACATACATGAAGATTGTTGTTATGACATCCCTCCTCCTCAGTCTGCTCTTCCCCACACCGCACAAATCCACTGTTCTCCCATAGGCCAGGTCTTCTAGATCTTTAATCACTTTTGCTGCTCTCCTCTTGACTTTCTCCCCTCCACCCCATCCTTTTCGGTGGTGTTCTTCCCTGGGCAGTCGTTTTCCATTTTGTATGCAATGAACTGATTAAACTGGAGTACTTTGGCCAGACGGGGAGGGTGGGGTGGGTGGCTGATCGCAGCAGCTGGGAGCTGCGGGGAGTGGGGGGAACCGGTTGATGGTAGTGGCTGCGCAAAGGGTGGCTCCTGCTAGGGAGAGCTGGGGAGTTGGGGAGGAGGGCTGCTGCTCACGATGTCTGAGCCGGGGGGGTGGGGGGGAGGACAGGACTCCTGCTAGCAGTGGCAGCTGGGCACCTGAGCGCTGGCCAGACGCAGCAGCTGGAGCGTTGCGGGGTCCCCAGCGTCATGGAACTTGCTGGAAGTCACTGATTCCGTGACATCCACGACCCCCCTGACATCATCTTATTCTTAACAGTCACTAATGGCTTAACGTCCTCTTCAGTCCGTTCTTCCGTACTCTAGGCTGGGTTTCATCAGGCCCCGCTGACATGGGACTTGTCTAAGTCATTCATTACTTGTTCTACTCCCATTTTAGCTTCACATCCTATCTCATTTACACGTCTTCGCCGTCCAATCACTGCTAACCTTTTTGGGGAAAACTGAAATATTTTCATTCCTAGCGTCAGTTTCAGAGTTACCATTCTAACTGTCCCTCTTCGAAGGAGCACAGCACTGACCACCTCAGCCTGGTTTTCCATTGGACAGGTTCTCTTCCCAACCATAAAGGCTAAAAATAATATTTTAATGTGTGCTATTTACCAAAGGGGGAATTTTCCAGACTGCTCTGTGCTGGCCTAACCATGTTCCCATTGGACCCAACACCATTAACTTGAGTGGGATGAGTTGAGCCAACAATGAGCCCTTCGGAGAGTCCCACCCCATAGCCTCACCCCTCCATCTTCCCAAATCTTTGTCCCACCCTAGTGTCCCAGCTCCTGTCCAAGCCTATACTGCTACAGACTAGGGACCGAATGGCTAGGCAGCAGTTCTGCAGAAAAGGACCTAGGGGTTACAGTGTATGAGAAGCTGGATATGAGTCAACAGTGTGCCCTTGTTGCCAAGAAGGCTAACGGCATTTTGGGCTGTATAAGTAGGGGCATTGCCAGCAGATCGAGGGACGTGATTGTTCCCCTCTAATTGACACTAGTGAGGCCTCATCTTGGAGTACTGTGTTCAGTTTTGGGGCCCACACTACAAGAAGAATGTGAAAAAATTGGAAAGAGTCCAGAGAAGGGCAACAAAAATGATTAGGGGCCTGGACCGCATGATTTAGGAGGAGAGGCTGAGAGAACTGGGATTGTTTAGTCTGCAGAAAAGAAGACTGAGGGGGGATTTGACAGCTGCTTTCAATTACCTGAAAGGGGGTTCGAAAGAGGATGGATCTAGACTGTTCTCAGTGGTACCAGATGACAGAACAAGGAGTAATGGTCTCAAGTTGCAGTTGGGGAGGTTTAGGTTGGATATTAGGAAAAATATTTTTCCCTAGGGGGGTGGTGAAGCATTGGAATGGGTTCCCTAGGGAGGTGGTAGAATCTCCTTCCTTCGAGGTTTTTAAGGTCAGGCTTGACAAAGCCCTGGCTGGGATGATTTAGTTGGGGATTAGTCCTGCTTTGAGCAAGGGGTTGGACTAGATACCTCCTGAGGTCCCTTCCAACCCTGATATTCTATGATTCAAGCCAATTCAACCCCAACTCCCCAGCTTCCTCAATGGTCACCTCTTCTTCATTTCAAGTACCGTGGTGGAGGTAAGATGCATATTGAATCTTGTGTGGGAATAGCTGGCTACGTAAGGGCCCTTGGCCCTAGAAGACGCAGTGGATAAAGAACGCTTTGTACACCATTGGTGAGGGTGCTCAGCTTTACTAAAGAAAATGAGTAGATCAAAAAGTCCCAGCTTTTCCGAAAACAGCTCTTTAACTTAGTGGTCATGGCTGCATAAATGACGCCTAAACCTGTGTGGCCAAGCCTAGGAACGGATATTTCTAACTAACTATTCACAGAGCAAAGTTACATTCTTATTTATGGCAAATATAACTGGCTTGAGTAATACAGATAGACACTCACACTGCACACACAGTGTAAAACGCTAGTACTGGAGATACCCTGGAATTGTACAAGGAATTCCTGCTGTCAACCAGGCAATTTATTCTGAAAAGAAACATGTTCATTTTGCAAGCTGCACAGAGCACAAGTGAAAAGTGCATGTTTATTAATTTAAGTCCAAGTGTCTGAAAACAAGGGGTAAGAGGCACATTTGGGATCTCTCTTTCCTGCCTTCTTTTACAAAGGTAGATTTTTAAAATGTTGAGATAAGGTCATTGATAGCAGGCTCCCATGTGCATGTTTAATAACCACATTAAAAAGGGAGTGGCTGGGTAGTTTTTGCATTAAATGCTGGGTTGATGAATGATTCGCACAGTTCATAACATGTTTTTAGTTCCTCACTAGAAGCTCTAAGCAGTACATTGGAAGTGGAAAACGGAATGCATTCGCCAAATCGCGCATTTGAAATGCACAATCTGCATTTTTAGGGAGGCAAACGGCACCATTAAATTCCTAACACAAAATCAAAGTGCTCCATTGTATTATTAATCTAAATGTCACTTTCATAAATTGTTACTTAAAGAGTGTATTCACATCCAGCGATTTCCCACTAGCAATTACAAAACAATGGACTGTGCCAAAAGCAATTAAGTAAATCACATAGTGGACTCCAGTTCTTCTGTCTTCTCATGGGTGACTTGGGAGTGAAGATTAGTTGGCAGCAGCTGAAGAGGAAATGACACCATTCCGTCCAGGCTTGTTACGGTCTCTCCAGTCTGAGACATGCTGTTATTGCAGCCAAAAGGGTGGTTCTGCCATCCAGCCCTGTGGGGTGATGCCCTGCTCAGGAATATCAGAAAATAAATGTAAAGCAAATTAAGTGTATGTTCCTCCTAATTCCCCGTGCCATTTGCAGCCGTTAATTAAAGAGCACAGCATTACCATCTTCCAGACTGTGCAGTTCAGATCCCACTGCTGGGGGACTCCAGAGACTCCGCCTGAGCCGGATTTAACAGCCCAACAGTTGCAATAAGCAACAGCTGCTTAGCTAAGCTTTGGAGAGCTCCTTTAACAAGCACATGAGGAAGAGTCCCATGTAACATCCTACAATGAGCCACCTGCAGTTCTGACTCAGCTCTGCTGCCTATTTACACCTGTTTCCATTCAGGGAAGAGTCTTGGCCCCAGGGGAGCGCAGAGAGGCTGATGGCCACCACCTGGGAGCAAAAGAAAACAGCCAGAGAGGAGGAAGGCTTTAGAAGCTGATAGGCTGACGGAAGAAAACCAAGCGGTTCCTTGCTCCCATCTTGCAAGTAGCAGGGCCTGAAGAGAGTAGACCAGGATGTTAGGACACAAGGCTTGCGCTTGTCGTCTGGTTTTTAGGGGATTAATATGATGGTTTATAGAACATGGGTTAGAGTCTCAGAAGCTAGGTTTTTGTCCCAGAATTAGGCTACACAGAGTTTTGCAAAGGCCCTTGGGATGATCGAGGGACATGATCATTCCCCTCTATTTGGCATTGGTGAGGCCTCATCTGGAGTACTGTGTCCAGTTTTGGGCCACATGCTACCAGAAAGATGTGGAAAAATTGGAAAGAGTCCAGAGGAGGGCAACAAAAACTATTAGGGGGCTGGAGCACATGACTTATGAGGCGAGGCTGAGAGAACTGGGATTGTTTAGTCTACAGAAGAGAAGACTGAGGGGGATTTGATAGCTGCTTTCAGCTACCTGAAAGGGAGTTCTAAAGAGGATGGATCTAGACTGTTCTCAGTGGTACTAGACAACAGAACAAGGAGCAATGGTCTCAATTTGCAGTGGGGGAGGTTTAGGTTGGATATTAGGAAACACTTTCACTAGGAGGGTGGGGAAACACTGGAATGGGTTACCTAGGGAGGTGGTGGAATCTCCTTTGTTAGAGGTTTTTAAAGTCAGGCTTTACAAAGCACTGGCTGGGAAGATTTAGTTGGGGACTGGTCCTGCTTTGAGCAGGGGGTTGGACTAGATGACCTCCTGAGGTCCCTTCCAAAAAAATACAGCCTTCAAGATTTATATTGAGATAAATAGAACAGTGATCAAAAGTAACAAGCCACATACATCCAACCATGGTATTGTGATGGTAATCTGTCACCTCTGGCATGCCAAAGAGTCTAATTGTTCAGGTTCCTCAACTTTCAAGTGGAAGATGAAGAACTGAAGATAGGCTAGAGAGCTAGAAATCTGTGGAAAGACCTGTGCGAAACCTGACTAAAATTAACCAACTAAAGTCCATCTTCGCTGTCCAAACTTAATTTCCTCACCCGCATAATACTGAGGTGTGCTCCCTCTAGAGGCTGTCTTGTGCATATATATTCATGACAGTTAATCCTGACATCTGTTATTTCTGGCCTGAACTGGTTTGGTGGTGATTATTTCCATAATCTTTGTGCTGTGCCTGTTACCGTTATACATTGAAATGTACAGAGGGCAATCAGTTGGCCACTGATCTATGCCAAAGTTCACAAACATAAGTATGCCACCTTGCTTTCGCTATCATCACTTATCCATGTTAAGTCAAAGAGAGGAGCTAATTTCCTTTAGTTCATCGTACAGATGTGGCCTATATGTTACTGCCCAAAAATACTCCAGTACAAAGCTATAAAACTATTAACAGACTGTTTTATTTTGATATTTAGAAAGCATTATCTATTACATCTATTGTCTTACTGTCGGACTTTCACTACACCGTATGGGTGGCGTACCCGAACACACCTATAGACTGACTCTTTAAAAAACTCCCACACCCCAATCTGGAGCTATGCTGGATATGTGATATGCATGTGCCTTGTAAACTGTACCTACTACCTACAATCGCCCATAACTCCAGCCTGACTCCAGATGTCCAGTACCTTACCTCTCAATCTGTGTATGTTTTCATGTTGAACATTAGCTTTAATAAAAATATATCTATTGTCTATTAAAATAAACAAAACCATAAGAAAAGCTAATAAAGCAAGCAAGCAAGCAGACTAGCCCTATGGGCTACAGGCTGAGTGGGTAAATGCAGCCAAAACGGTACAAGATACCAGTGAAAGAGTTAGCCTTCATGGGCTCCTGCAAGGGACAGCATTGGCTAATGTTATCAGAGCCTACGAGCAGGCCCAAAGGAGACAAACAGCACAGTTGGAGAACCCAAGAACTAGAGAACAGGCTTGAAAAGGCTGCTCCGTTCCCTTAGCAGGGAGGCACGTTTAAGCAAGAAATATCTGACGCCAAGTCCATGGTTTGGTGTCCCTGGGGACGGTCACTCAGGGTCCGGCGGCAGAGACCTGAACAGTGTGTAGGGAAAGTCCTGTGATCTGCCACCTCCTGGTAGAAGTGATATCCATTATTTCACATCCCAAAACAAGAAATCACCTTCTCAGTCCCACAAGATATGTCTGTGATAATATATCATCGAAGGGGGCGCGGCTGTCTAGTTACCTTAATCGCTCACTTAGAGTCCTCTGAACATCTGTTTTGGCTCTTTTACTCTCTGTTCCTTGCCTGACATCTGCTCCTGAGGTCAGAAGAAGAATTCACACCAATCACATGCCTCCTGTATCAATCTCGAATTAGCTTTCAGGGGCCGCAGACATGCAGGAGTGGTATCTATGTAACGGGTTTGAGGAAGGCAGGATGCTAACAGCAGGGATTGCATTTACCTCTTGCCTGTGGAACCCACCAGAGGTTCGGCTTTCCACAATATACATACAGGGAGCGAGAGGGGGAATGTTAAATACCAGATGTGGGGTGGGGGGGAGTGACACAAAATCTGTCTCACACCCACACCCCTAGAGTTCACCTCTGGAAGGACTCACCCTTCTCAGTCTCTGGGGAATGGTGTCTGCACCCTCTCTAGGGCACATCAGTTCCTTAAAGTCTGGGACACAAGTTTCAGCCCTACAGTCTCCTTCAAACTCCCCTCGAGCCTTGGCAAGGACACACTGCAATTTGCACACCTCCATGAATTTATCCAGTTCTCTTTTAAACCCTGTTATAGGCCTAGCCTTCACAACCTCTTCAGGCAAGGAGTTCCACAGGTTGACTGTGCGCTGTGTGAAGAAGAACTTCCTTTTATTTGTTTTAAACTTGCTGCCCACTAATTTCATTGGGTGGCCTCTAGTTCTTCTATTATGGGAACAAGTAAATAAATTTTCCTTATTCACTTTCTCCACAACACTCATCATTTTCTGAGGTAACAGAGTCCTGTGGCACCTTAAAGTTTTGACCTGGCTCATGGGGTCACGGGCCACTCACTCCCATGTGTTCTTCCCACTGCGTGACTCCCACTGCTTGACTCCCACGAAGTGGCTATTAGCCCACGAAAGCTTATGCTTCAATACTTTAGTTAGTCTTTAAGGTGCCACAGGACTCGTTGTTACCTCTGCTATTCCAGACTAACACGGCTATCTCTCTCATAATTTTGTATACCGCTATCATATCCCCCCCCCTTAGTCTCCTCTTTTCCAAACTAAAAAGTCCTACCCTCTTTAATCTCTCCTCATATGGGACCCATTCCAAACCCCTAATCATTTTAGTTGCCAGTCTCTGAACCTTTTCTAATGCCAGCATATCCTTTTTGAGATAAGGAGACCACATTTGTACACAGTATTCAAGATGTGGGGGCACCATGGATTTATTTAAGGGCAATAAGATATTCTCTGTCTTATTCTCTATCCCTTTTTTAATGATTCCTAACATCCTGTTTGCTTTTTTGACTGCCACTGCACACTGCATGGACATCTTCATAGAACCATCCACGATGACTCCAAGATCTTTTTCCTGATTAGTTGTAGCTAAATTAGCCCCCATCATATTGTATGTATAGTTGAGGTTATTTTTTCCAATGTTCATTACTTTACATTTATCCACATTAAGTTTCATTTGCCATTTTGTTTCCCAATCACTTAGTTTTGTGAGATCTTTTTGAAGTTCTTCACAGTCTGCTTGGGTCTTAACTATTTTGAGCAGTTTAGTATCAACATCATCTAGTATCTCCTGTCATCATGCCGGCTGGGCCAGACCTGAGTGGTGCTGGGACCCCAGAGGAGGCTGTGCTTGGAGCAGAAAGGTGAGCCCAGGCAGCCCCAGGGGACAGGAGCAACAGGAGCTTTCACATGACCCAATTTTGGGTCCCGTCCCAGAGGCCAAGAAACCCTGGTTTGCAGTGAGCTGTTTTTCCAACATCACAAAAGCTAAGAAAATAACAGGATAGCCCCATCACAGCTTAAATAATAAAATAATAATAAATGGAGATATACCAATCTCCTAGAACTGGAAAGACCTTGAAGGTCATCGAGTCCAGTCCCCTGCCTACACTAGCAGGATCTGCCTGCCTACACTAGCAGGATTGAGTACTGTCCCCTGACAGATTTTTTTTGCCCCAGATCCCTAAATGGCCCCCTCAAGGATTGAACTCACAACCCTGGGTTTAGCAGGCCAATGCTCAAACCACTGAGCTATCCCCCCACCCCCCATTCCTTATTCCTCCTGAGCCTAACCTGGGGTGTTGATTTCAGATAAGTGACCTGAAATACTGTGTAAACATCCAGAAAAGACGTGACGCCAACCGTGAAGCAGCTGAGCAGCGTTTCCTGCAAGAGACGGTAAGACGCCGCGGAAGAACGAGAAAGGAGGAGATTGTGCTGAGGAAAGCAAAGCTGCCCCGTCTCTACCCTTGGCAAGTGGCCCTAGCTGCTAGAGGGGACAGACAGAGAGCTGGCCATCCAGCTTCATGTTTTTTGCAGTAAGTGATTTCAAGAAAAAGAAAATCAATTTGGGGAGAGCCAACGGGCTTCTGGCAGGATGGCTCCTCTCAATTTCACAGGTGAAGCCGACAAGAGGCTGCTGGAGAGGCAGAGATCCAGGCTGCTCATTCTCCCGCTGCAGCTCTGAGAACCAGACCACACAGCCGCTCAGCCTCCGCAGCTCCCCCGGGATGGAGAAGCAGAGACTGTGGGGGACCTCAGGTTCTTTTTCTCTCCCTCCTCTAGAGCAGGGGGGAAGCATGGTGCTTGAGATCACTGCTTCTCCACCCTCCGGAGCTTGGTGGGAGCTAGGAAAGGCACCCAAGCACGCTGCCTCATTAGCCCTCCAGTAAAGTGTCTGTCAATTTCACAGGTGGGCAGACAGTGAAATTAACTAAAGGTTTCAGAGCCCCCGCCAAGAAGCTGTCACTAATTTTTCGTGATGGGAAAGAAAAAAAAAAAAAACCCAGCAAAACTGAAATTTCAGGTTTGCAAAAAGGGAATTTTGAGTCAAAATATCATTGCAACCAAAAAAAAAATAAAATTCTGCCAGCTATAGGCAGAGAATCTTTCCTACTTAGTGATTTACCTTCACATTTCCTGACACCTGTGAGCTAATAATTCTTACCTGGAACATGCACAATGAATATCACAGCCAAAAATGGTACAAAGCCCAGAGAACTGTCAAGAACGACAGAAGACCTGCCAAGCCCTAATGAAAAAGTTTTATATAACTCAGCCTGCCATTAGAGAATATCTTCATAGTTAAAATAGAATTCCAATTGCTCACAGCCATGCCAGGAAGCCTCAGATTTCTGAAGGCAGTTTCCTTTTCTCCAGCACTTTATGGCCCCGTTGATCACTGACCTGCATGTTGTGTGGTCACTTACATGAGATCAGACAGACGTTCTGGTTTGGTCTCCGACACTCACTCTGCACTGGCACCAATCTTAGAATCATAGAAATGGAAGGAACCTTGAGAGGTCTAGTCCAGTCCCCTACACTCAAGGCAGGACTAAATATTATCCAGACCATCCCTGACAGGTGTTTGTCCAACCTCCTCTTAATCTCCAATGATGGAGATTCCACAACCTCCCCAGGCAATTTATTCGAGTGCTTAACCACCCTGACAGTTAGGACATTTTTCCTAATGTCCAACCTAAACCTCCCTTGCTGCAATTTAATCCCCTTGATCTTTGTCCTATCCTCAGACATTAAATAGTACAATTTTTCTCCCTCCTCCTTGTAACAACTTTTTATGTACTTGAAACTGTTATGTACCCCCTCAGTCTCCTCTTTTCCAGACTAAACAAACCCAGTGGTGGTTTTTTTGCATCTTCCCTCATATGTCATGTTTTCTAGACCTTTAATCATTTCTGTTACTCTTCTCTGGATTCTCTCCAATTTGCCCACATCTTTCCAATACTCCACATGAGGCCTAATCAGAGTGGAGTAGAGCGGCAGAATTACTTCTTGTGTCTTGCCTACAACACTCCTGCTAATACATCCCAGAATGATGTTCGCTTTTTTTGCAACACTGTTGACTCATATTTAGCTTGTGGTCCAATATGACCCCCAGATCCCTTCCCCCAGGGCTCCTTCCTAGGCAGTCATTTCCCATTGTGTACCTGTGCAACTGATTGTCCCTAACCACTGACTGACCAAAGCTGGGACTCAACAACAAGGGATGGATCCGTCAAAAATTGCCTTGTTCTGTTCATTGCCTCTGGGACACCTGACATTGGCCACTGTCTGAAGACAGGAAATTGGGCTACATGGACCATAGGTCTGATCCAGTCTGGCAATTCTTATGTTCTTAGAACAAGAGAAAATATAAACATTTAATTTAGAACTATACGTCCTACAGGGAAGAGAACCTGTCAGCCTCTATGACTAGCAATTCCTTGCTCTGTCGGTCCCAGAACCTAGTCAGGGGCCTGGTGCCTGCAAAATATCAACAAGAATAACGAAGCGATGCTTTACTCGTCAGTTCAGCTCACTGCAAAATCCACGATCAGTGGTAAGTGATGAATGTGCATTGACCGTTGACTGATGAATCTTGGGCACCTGCCATACTGCACAACCATGCTGCACACAAGCTGACTAATCATGGAAACCAAGCTCTAGTCACACCCTCTCCGTTGGGTTGGTTTACAAACCTGCTTAAAGTTCTGGTCTCTGTATTGTGATTGGCTGCTGGGGAAATGGCAGTAATTCACTATTGTACTACCATCCAGCCAACGACCTGCCCTTATGGTCTTTGGCTGGATGTTAGTACAATCGTATGAGCATTATTCTGGCATCCATATGTCCCGGGGAAATATGGGGGCTCACATCTGCTCCTAGTGAAGTGAAGGCAGCAGGAACATTGTATTTTAATAGGAACAGGCTCGAAGCTAGACAGACCTTCTCTGGCATCCCAAAGTTCTTTATTATGAAAAGAGCTAGAAGGGGTTGTAGCAGGATGTCATGGGCTGATCTTAGATTAGACATTCCAGTCTATTAAGGTAGATTTATTTTTAAGGTAAACTGTAATACATTGGCCTTTTTGTTTTATTTCATAAAGTTCTACTTTATTCAATAGACATTCTGTGCATCTTCATAATAGGATTTTAGTAACCATGGCTGCAGCGGATTTATTTGATTATTACAGAGGAGCAGTAGCTGCTCCAGAGTGGAGTCACATCTAGCTTTCTACTGGGGAATAGGATTTTCAACCCTTCTCACTCACTCAACTTTCCCCCAAAGAAGCCGATCCTCTCGACATCTGACAGGCCACATTCCATCCAAGAAGAAGGTTTCTGGGAAATCTGGAAAGGATTAGGAAAAGGGGTTGCAGCTTTATGGGGGTCTCAAAAAGTTTCCGGTTGATGTTTTCAACCGGTAATTTCCCATTGCTGATAGTGCTGTGGTGACAGTGTTGTGTGATCCCACTGCTGTGTGATAGTGTTGTGGGTCCCAGGCGAACACCCTAACCAAGGTTGCTACTGCGGCCAGTGCTGCCATTCTTGGAGCCCTAGAATTTGACTTTCCTGCCAGTTACCCCAGGATCTGACAGTGCTGCAGTCAGCCACTGCCAGCTGAAACCCAAACCTCACATCGCTATAAATATCTTAGGCACTGAAAGGCAAGGCAGCGCTCCTGCCTGTTTGCAGTGTTGCTATCGGAATGGGAGGCTGGGTCAGGGAGTTACAGTTCCATGAGAACAGAAGGAAGGTTTGGACAAAGGATCTTGGTTTTGGGCACCTCTGACATGTACATTGCATTGTTATGATTGGAAATGCTTTGCTGGTAAGGAGAATAATGAATTGTTATTGGCTGTTAATAGGCAAATTGTTACACGATTAGGGGCTATTATGAGTTATGTGCTTTGACTGGAGACAATTTATAAAAAGCTTAATTAGAAAGAATCAGAGAGGTAGCCGTGTTACTGCTGACAAAGCATAGTACTAGCACCTTGTAGGAGCTACAGCTACACGAACACACACATGCCTCTGACAATGGTACGGGTTCAGTCAGGACACCAGGATCCTATCACCTAGATCAGCCTAAAGTAGCCCCTCCTATAAACGGGACTGTTTATACATCGATACAAATTAGCTACATATTACACTCCAGACTTTGTTAGTTATGACCCTAAACCCTGTACCTGCTAGTTTGAACAAAACATCCCTATCCATTATCTTGGCATCCCATCTTAACTTCGGAGAGGTCAGTGTGTTCCTGCACCATCTCTTGGGAATTTGTTTATGGAGTTACTTGAGAGATCACTGTGTTTTTGTACCATCCTCTCTGGTCAGACATGTGCTCACTTGATGGTAGTGAATACTGTTATACCAACTTCAATAAAAACTAGCAGGATCTTATAAGAGGGACATGGCAAAGAACCACATTTATTGTAAATATAGGCAAGAAAAGCAACACACTACTAAATTACTTATTCCTAGTTATAACCCAACATTAGACACACACACACACTCATGCATTCATTCCTAAGAGTTCTGCAAGGTTATTATAGTTACCAGCCTAAGAGTTGCTCGTACCAAGTTGCTGCCCAGGCAGCTTGAATACGAGGTGGAGCCGAGTTTTGTCAGCTGTGCATCCGATGCTTCTGGAGAGTTATCCTGTGTATCTTTCTTCAGCCATTTGGCTCTCTTGTCCGGTGATAACAGCGGGGGTCGCCCTTCAGGGTCACTCAGTCACCTTCGCCCTGCAAATTCTTTGGCCCAACAATGTGAGAAGTTGCAATGCTTAGGCACTGATACCTCTTTCGTCTCCTATTTTCCCATGCATACATTCACACAAACAAACACTCTCCATCTCTCGCTCTTCTATTTTCACACCTACTTCCTACTTTCCGCTTAATTATCATCCTCCCTTTACATCCATCTTCTAACACTTCCACTAAATCAATTAACATAAAGATAGGAAAACAACATCATAAAATAGGAAATAAAATAGAAAAAAAACATCATCAAATATTCAAGGAAGGCATAGCCCTTATTCAAAGCCACAATAACTATCTTTTTTCTGGCTAACACTACTGTGTTATTTTGCTAAGGCCAGGTCTACTCTGGTTCACCACCTTGGTTCACACTGTTAGTCATCCTTAGGGCTCCAGCAATGCCTACAGTCACATCTCATGTACAGAGGTGGGAGGAAGATCTCGGAGAGACAAGAGCACACAGAAAAATAGGAGAATGAAGGGGGATGGAGTGGGAGACAAGGACTGGAACACTCTTTCCTCTCCACTAGTATTTCAGGAAGATGTTAAACACCCGCTACTGAAGTTAGACATTTTAAAATCAGCAGGTCCAGGTAACTTGCATCCAAGAATGTTAAAAGAGCTGGCTGAGGCACTCACTGCACCATTAATGTTGATTTTCAGTAAGTCTTGGAACACCAGGGAAGTTCCAGGGGCCTGTAAGAAAGCTAATGTTGGGCCAATATCTAAAAAAGATAAACAGGATGCCTCAGGTAACTACAGGCCTGTCAGTCTGACATTGATCCAGAGCAAGATAATGGAGTGGCTGATATGGGACTGAATTAATAAAGAATTAAAGGGGATTAATAAAATTAATGTTCATCAACATGGGTTTATGGAAAATAGATTCTGTCAAACTAACAATATTTTTTGATTGATGAAATGTGTGGTTGATAAAAGTAAGTGTTGCTAGAATGTACGTACACTGCTCTAAGGCATTTGAGATGGTATCGCATGCCATTTTGATTAAAAGCCTAGAACGATATAAAATGAACATGACATTACATGATTTAAACTGCTAACTATAGTCTTAAAATGTAACTGTAAATAGGGAAATATCATCAAGCAGGCATTTTTCTACTGGGTCCTTAGAGAATCACTTTTTCGCTTTGTCCTACTTAACATTCTTTGTTAATAGCCTGGAAGAAAACATTACTGACAAAGTTTGCAGACAATAAAAAAGTGAGAGGAGTGGTAAATACTGAAGAGAAGAGGTCACTGACAAAGAGGGATCTGGATCTCTTGATAAGCGGGCATTGGCAAACAATATTCATTTTAACATGGCTAGATGAAACATATATGTCCGGGAACAAAGAATGTAGGAGATACTTACAGGATGGAAAACTTAATCCCGCAAAGCACGGACTCTGAAAAAGATTTTTTGTAGGGGGATGGGAAAATCAGCTACTGAACATGAGCTCCCAGTGCGACATTGTGGTCAAAAGATCTAATGAGAACCTTGGATTTATGAACAGGAGAATCTCGAGTAGGAATAGGGAGGTTATTTTACCTCTGTTCTTGGCACTGGTGTGACCGTTGCTGTAATACCATGGGCAGTTTTCTTCTTAATGCAAACTTCTAGCAGTTGAAGTTTTATACCTACAAAATGTGAACTAATGCTAGAAGTTTTCAGTGTGTGTAAAAGGATTCCATTATGCAATTGGCGCTAGATAACCCAGCCCTATGCAGTGGCTAAAGTCTAAAAAAGGGAGCCGCTCCATGGGGGAACCCTTAAACTGTGTCAGAATAGGGTGCTATTAACACAGACTTCGAATGCCAAGTGGGTATAAAACTTTTTTTGTTGGTATTAAAAAACAACACACAAGAATATTCCCAAACAAAAAACGTTGCTGAGCAAAGAGTTAATGTTTACATTATAGACGGCTTTTCCTAAAGGCTGTGTGGATGTCACTGAAACACACTTTCAAATGTGAAGGGCTCAGTTTGTGAGACAATGAAGTGAATCTAAAGATTTAGCATCTGTAAATTGTATTCTATGTACATTTCATTGCAGCGAACTATGCCACATATAAATGCAAGTGAAACCAATCACTTAACAAAAATGGGATTAAACCAATTAAAACAATTTTATATATTATATCTACATTCAGAAGCAAACTATATCTTTTCTTGGCATGGTTGAAACTGATGTTTTGAGCCAACATCATCAGCTTCTCCAACTTTTCCTTTTCTTTGCACTGAGGGAGCTGTGCTGTCTCAGAATATGTGTTATAGCTCTCAATTTCTCAACAGGATCCACAAACCAGAATATGCGGCTGACTGGAATTCAGAGAAAGAATGTGTTAAGGGAATTTGGGGGGGGGGGGGGGAGCTCAGAAATTTTACATTTTGGTAAAGCAAAAACGAAGAGAAAATTTATTGTCTTCAAATCTGTTTTCAGCAGTGCAATCAAAATATTAGTAGGGGACTGGTCCCGCTACTGTGGGGAACTTTCCTGGCTTATACACGACCCCGGTGAAGTGGGCTTGGGAAAGGATCCAAGTCCTCGTTCCCATTCCCTTCACTCAGAGGCCTCCCTGCCTTTAAGGGCTCCCCCCGTTCCACTCTCCCATGTGGCAGAGTCCGCGTAGCCCCAACGAGGGTGGGCCCAAGATTCCTGGGGGGCTCGACCCCCCCCAACCTTGTTGTGGTCACTTAGGACAGGGGCTACGATGTCCACCTCCGGGGTCTCTCTCTGCACTGGACACTTCCCTGGCCCACTGATCATTCCATACACTTCAAAGCAAATCCGATTCATTAAACAGCAACCAATTTAAGAAAAATAAGGAAAAACTGGGAAAGAAAAAGAACTCCCCGCCACACACACACATTCTGGCACGGGGATGGCACAACCAGTGTCTCAGGGATGTCAGGGGAGTTTACAGTCTCTTCCCAGGCCCGGGCTGTGCTGCAGGAATGATGTCCCAATTTTATAGAGACAGTCCCGATTTTGGGGTCTTTTTCTTATATAGACTCCTATTACCCCCCAATCCCATCCCGATTTTTCACACTTGCTGTCTGGTCACCCTATTTGCCACTCTTCATTTCTGGAAGATGCTGGAGCACTCCATTTCCCGGATCGCTTGATCAGAGTAGAACGCAACAATGTGAACAATGCATCCCTATGGGGTGGAACAACTTTAAGAACTAGATTAGGCAAAGGAACCAATACAGGGCAACAAGAAGCAAATGAAGAACTGATATCTCCTCCATCAGTGCTTTCACAGCATTGCAGTAAATTATGCCCTTGGCTATTATTGGCGGCCAAAACAGCATTCAGAAAGAACGAATGTGGGGTTTTTTTGAGATCTTGCCTAGCTACATCAGCCGGCTTTGAACACACAAATGCCAATCATTGATTCAGACCCTATCAGGGCTGTAAACAGGTTGCCTGGTTTTAAAAGGTTCTTTCGATCTCTCCGTGCAGGACTTTGAAACACAGCTCACGGACTGATGAGGTAACGGAGACTGCAGTGCCGCATTGGCCGGTAACACAAAGATTAATCAGGCCAACAGGAGGCAGGTTTCAATTATTTGTTTTTGTGCTTCAGCCAATCAGCATCAGAGCCATCAGTGAATGTTTTCATGCCCCAAGCAGTAGCCCCTCCCAAAAGCAGTCCTTGAGATGGTCAGTCTCAGCCCAGAGAAAGGTTTGTGCAGGGTAGGGTGACCAGTCGTCCTAATTTTATAGGGACAGTCCCGATTTTAGGTTTTTTTCTTATATAGGCACCTATTACCCTCTTCCCCCGTCCCTAGTTTTTTACACTTGCTGTCTGGTCACCCTAGGGCCAGGGAGCTTGCTGTGATGGGGGACTAGACTAGACCATGATCATGTGACAGTGTTTGATCTGGGTACTGTTGCTCCTCAAACTGTTCATGGGAAAGGGGGGCACAGCAGGAGAAGGAGAGAACAAGCCCACAGGTCGCCTCCCCCACTAGGGAGTCACCCTTAAAGCCGGTTTGGCTCACAAAATGAGGAGCCGGATCCATGCATGGAGCTGTCTGTGCTTGGAGAAGGGGCAGAGTTCCGATTTCACACCAGACTTCTTGTTCGGATCCTTTTAATCAAGGAGGGCCACAGAATTTCTGTTTTAAGGATCTTGACAGCCAGTTCTGAGGCAACACAAAGCTGGATGCCTCAATACCATGGTGAGAGGCTCAGTAGAAAACCCCAGACAAACCAACCCTACCTGTTTCTCCACAAGAGAGTAGAAATTCTGTAGGTATCTGTTACCCTTATACCTGTGATTGTTTTCCTCACATGCATTGCCTCTCATAATGGCGTCACCCACTCACTTGCCCGATACCACCAGCTGTGCGGTAACACCTCCCGAGAAACACTACCAAGCAAAATGTCCTAGCCCTAGGCTGGCTGCCACCAGTCATGACACAAACACCGAACTCTCCAGAATGGTTTCCTTTGAAGTGGCAGAAAGAAAGCCGGGAGCTTGCAGCTAGTCAGTGGTTTGATTCAGGATAATACAATGGTTTGTGTCCTGAGCTGAGAATTACAAGCACAGAAATAGCAGTCTGAATATGCAAACACACTCCACCATCAGACTATACACCCACCACATCCAGCTCTCACTAGACACAATATCTTGGTGAAAACACTAGTGTCCATACAGAGCATTCACATTAATCTTAGGTTTTTGCTAAAGTAAAGGACCCCAGTTGTGGTTTATATCGGATTTACCCACTAACTCTGCTAAGTTCTTAGTTTAGGTGGCACTTGTTGGCATTCTGTAATAATTTCAGGACTGTCTTAAAAGTAAAAGACATTGAGAACACAGGGCACTTTTAAACCCGGATGTTGCTCTGAGAGAACAGAAGAATCCTGTGGGAATAACAATTTGTAAAGGTAAAACCAAAGCCCTTGGGAAAAAAAAACACAAGATGCTAATTTACTGACCATATTGTACTAGTTATATTTCTCTATTAATTATTGCAAGATTACTAAGGAAATCTAGAATGTTATAGAACATGAATAACTCTTGTAGACTGAAGAGTTAAAGAATTCCTAGTAAGGAAATACCCTTCGGAAAATAAAGTAACATTGACAGACATATTTCTGTAATGCTAATCTGTTATTTATAGCTTCGCTAAGAAACCACTGTTTAAGTATTTCTAAGTAGTCCTTGTTAAGATACCATATCAAATGCACAATAAGAGCTTAGAAAGCTCTTTTTTTCCCATAATAGTTGAAGGACAGAACTGTCAGAACTCTTAAAGAGAAGCTCTTGAATTCTGATTTTGGTTTATAACCATAAGGAGTGGGTATCCTTGTGTTCTCACATGCTTGTAATGCACTGGAAGAGATTTCAGGCGTCTTTCTTAAGGAATGCAAAAGCGACAAAGAGTCCTGTGGCACCTTAAAGACTAACAAACATATTGGAGCATAAGCTTTCGTGGGCTATGCATCCAACGAAGTGGGTATTAGCCCACGAAAGCTTATGCTCCAATACGTTTGTTAATCTTTAAGGTGCCACAGGACTCTGTCACTTTTGCAGATCCAGACTAACACAGCTACCTCTCTGATTCTTCCCTAAGGAATGTGCTTGAAAATTATGCATGTTCATTTGACACACTGGATGAAAACACAAAACTGTCAAATGGAGACAAACCGAGTCTCTATGCCACATGCTGCTGAACTTACTCATGATCCAGCAGCAGCTCTAGAAGATACCCAGTGCTTGTTGACTACGAAGTACAGTGAGCCGAATTCAGCACAGCACTCTCGTGCAACATCATTTAGGTTATTTTTAAAATCTCACCCTCAATCCCATGCTTAGTATTATCCTTATGAAGTCCATTCCTATAAAGCAAAGAACTTTAGGGTCTCTGATTCCAAAGGGATCCATGGACCTGTCTAAAGCCCTGGGGGAATCAGGACCCACGTCTATACACTTAGACACTGGTAAATAACACTCATTATGTCCTATTACCTGAATGCCTAAATGAGTTTGAGGTAGGAGCACCAGAGTCCAGAAATTGCAGCTATTTACACAAAAATTGAACTCCACCCTTCCTCTCTCCTCTTTCTTTGCCCTAACTAAGCAGAGAGCCACACCTTTTGTTAGGTTTTCTTGCTCAGTATTGTGTCTCCTGCTGCAACAATCACACAAGACTGCTGGTGCTTAGGCTCTACTGACATCCAAACTGAACCAGGAGGAGTGGTTGAAAAAATTGTAATCATACATGCAAATGACCCAAGTGCCGACTAACTTCCACATCATATTATGCTGGATCATCCTTCCTAGAAACACTAGTTAGCTATGAATCAGGGTGGTAGCCGTGTTAGTCTGGAATAGCAGAGTTAACAAAGTCCTGTGGCACCTTAAAGACTAACTATAAAGTTTTGAAGCATGAGCTTTCGTGGGCTAATACCCACTTCGTCGGATGCAAGCAGTAGAAGTGTTCACAAACAGGCAGTTATAGAAAAGTAGGTAAGAGCCAGGTGGGAGGTGAAAAGGTTAGTCCAATTAAGCTGAGCCAGCTTGTTATCTCCGATCAGGGAGTGTGGATTATTCGTCTAGCATTTGAATGGGGTCTGTGGACATGGAGAGATGAGAAACAATGCCTGTAATGAGCCAACCATTGTAGATCCCGGTTCAATCCCAAAGTGTGTGTGCCGAATTTGCAAATGAATTGAAGCTCTGCAGTCTCTCTTTGCAGTCTGGATCTGAAGTTCCCTTTCTGCAGAATGGTGACCTTTAAATCCGCAATAGTGTGTCCAGGCAGGTTGAAGTGTTCCCCTACAGGTTTTTGTATATTGCCATTCCTAATATCTGATTTGTGTGCATTTATCCTTTTTTGTAGGGACTGTCCAGTTTGGCCGATGTACATAGCAGAGGGACACTGGTGGCATATAATGGCATATATGACATTGGTTGATGTACAGGTGAATGAGCCAGTGATGATATGGTTGATCTGGTTAGGTCCTGTGATGGTGTTGCTGGTGTAGATATGTGGGCAGAGTTGGCATCGAGGTTTGTTGCATGGATTGGTTCCTGAGTTGGAGTTATTGTGGTGCAGTGTGCTGTTGCTGTTGAGAATTTGTTTAAGGTTGGCAGGTTGTCTGTGTGCCAGGACTGGCCTTCCTCCCAAGGCTTTTGAAAGTTAGCTATGCTGAGCCTGATTTGGACAGTGGTTTCTCTGTACATGGAAAGACTTTGTTCATGCAAGTGATTGGGATCCCACAACTTTGTCAAGAACCACCGGCAGCCATGAATTGCACCACATACATGTTAAAATTAACAGGTGAAAAAATATAAACAATCTATTTCAAGTACCCAAAAATAAAAAAAAGTAAGGACCTCTCTCCCGTTCTCCAGTCGTTACACGGAAAAGGACAACCCCATCCTGCTTGGTCATTTCATCCCAGCGTGTCAACACAAGAGCGCCCATTGTTTTCCAGCTGCTACTTTCTGGGGATAGGAAACTTGCTTTATAAGGACTGTTGTAGATGAATACCAGCAAACAGCTGGTCCCAAGTCTAGGAAGGCGTACTGCGGAAGGGATCTGGGGTCAGAGTGGACCACAAGCCAACTATGAGTTAACAGTGTAACACAGTTGGAAAAAACAAACAAACATCATTTGGGGCTGTATTAGCAGGAGTGTTGAAAGCAAGACACAAGAAGTAATTCATCTGCTCTACTCCATGCTGATATGGCCTCAACTTGAGAATTGTGTCCAGTTCTGTGCACCACATTTCAGGAAAGATGTGGACAAATTGGAGAGAGTCCAGAGAAGAGCAACACAAGTGATTAAAGGTCTAGAAAACATGACCTAGGAGGGAAGACTGAAAAAATGGATTTGTTTAGTCTGGAGAAGAGAAGACAGAGGGGACATAAGAGTTTTCAAGTACATAAAAAGTTACAAGGAGGAGGAAGAAGAAAGAAGAAAAACTGTTCTTAACCTCTGAGGATAGGACAAGACAAAATGGGCATAAGTTGCAGCAAGGGAGATTTAGGTTGGACATTAGGAAAAATTTCCTGTCAGGGTAGTTAAGCACTGGAATAAATTGCCCGGGGAGGTTCTGGAATCTCCAGCGTTGGGTTTTTTAAGAGCAGGTTGGACAAACACCTGTCAGGGATGGTCTAGATAAGTAGTCCTGTCACGAGTGCAGTGGACTGGACGAGATGACCTCTCGAGGTCCCTTCCAGTCCTATGATTCCCCCTAGCATGTCCCATTTTCTCTCTTTGCTGGGAGAGTGCTTGTTCTGTGCTATCTTGCAATCCCGCTGAAAGGGCTTTTCATGTCCGCCTTTCATCTCTCAAGCTCCAGTCCAACAAAATTAGTGATCCATATTGTTTGGTCTCTGTAGTGAACCAGTGTTAAAAGTTTGCCAGCTGTGAGAACAAGAGAGGAAATTTCATTTTCCTCTTAATTTCTTGGGTTTGTGGCAGATCATGATGTATCTTCTACCAAAGCGTCTTGCTGTTGCTGCTTTCTCTATGGCTCAAACATTCTGGGCCAATTGCAGTTCTGTGCAGTCTCACTACTGCTTGTAATGGACTATTTCTGACAACCTGCACAGAGTGCTGCTTCTGCACACAGAGCCCAGCAGCTGTGACTTCCCTTTTGTTTTCCTTGCAAAGCCAGAACCGGGCAGCATGAGCAGAGTTTTCTGGGATGCTCTAGCTCTTTATCTGAAAGCACAATGTGTTCCTTTGTGTGGAATCCACATGCTGTGGCACATTTCCCAACTTCCTGGGCATCAGGGAATCCTCTATCTCAGAGGCGTAATCCCCCAAGTGTGCTGAACAGGACTCGTTTCACTAGACTAGAAATCCACACGTCTTGGGCAGTGAAGCAGGGCCATATCTGATCCAGTGTGAGGTCCGGTTGCTGCCTCAGTTTTCCCTTCTTCCCCTCTTAATCAGGTGTCCCGCTGGGGGATTTTGGTCCTTCTTTGGCATCTGGTTCATTAACATAAAGATGAAAACACAAACATTCCCCCTCCTTGCTAGCTGGCACTCATCCTTGGCTCAGGTTCATTGCCCTGGCCCTGCTGAGGTTCTCCTCCAGGAACCTGGCCGCTGCTCCCTGCAGGCATGCCCTCCTTGACTCTCTCCTTAGGAGTGAGGAAGAGTGTCTCTGTGTAGAGCAGCGCACATATCCCTCCTGCCCCTGTGAGTCTCCCCCTGAGCACCGGCTGCCATCGGAGTTCACAGCAGATCTGGTTCTGAGTGGTAGGCTCTCATCAAGTGACTCCTGGAGGAAGATAGGCACAGGTGATGTTACCTGGCTTATCTAACCCAAGGTATGGTAAATTATCTCTGTTTCCCAGACGGTGTCAGGAAATAAAATTAGTGTGGGACACAGCACCTCTGCCTGATAAATGATTGGTACCCACAAGGGTTCTTCCGCCCCAAGCCCTTGTTTTTATTCAGTACAAAGCGCAAACCAACAGAGCAGTTGGTCTAGAGGACCCCAGAATACAGTTACCCAAAGTCTGAGGGGAGGGTGAGTGATTCAGTAGCAGGGTCCCAGTGCTAGCCTTCCTCCCATCTGCTGGGGAGTCTCATGTCAGTGACTGGTTGCTTGCAAAAATTTCCAAACTTCTCCAAAGGGAACTCCCTAACTCAACGTTTTATACATTTTCTCCAGACAAACCACATAACCCATAACCGCCTGGAAGAGGCTAACAACGTCCCTAGCAACAACCTAAACTAATTCACTATGCTCATCAGCAAAGCAGCTTCAGCAACGGGGTGGGCAAACTGCGGCCCGCGGGCCACATGCAGCCCACCGGTCATTTTTATCCAGCCCACGGGGGCATGGTGCCGATTGTCCCACACTCCCCAGCCGGGCCGACCGAGCATGGGGAGCTGCGGAGTGCTCTGGAGCCGGGGGTGGGCAGAGCGGGCTCATCGCGGGGCCCCCTGGGCACAGAGCCATGAGACCCCACGCCCCCGGCTGTGGCGCTGGGTGGAGCAGGGTTCGCCGCGGGGCCCTCTGGGCACAGAGCCACGGGGCCGCACGACAGGTGGAGCGCGACTCGCAGTGGGGCCCCGTGCCGGGTGGAACACCACGCTGATCAAAGTAAGAGGGGGAGGGGCTTAGGTGCTGCAGTGGGGGGGTGGTTAGGGTCAGGGGTCTAGGGTGGGGGCAGTTAGGGAACAAAGAGCAGGGGGGCTTAGATGGGGGTGGGTTGGGGTGGTTAGGGTGGGGGAGTCTCGGGAGGGGGAAGTCAGTGAAGAAAGAGCGGGAGGCCTAGATAAGGGGTAAGTTCCTGGGGGGGGCAGTTCTCTACCCAGCCCTCTGCACAATTTTGAGCCCTCATGTGGTCCTCTGGCCAAAACGTTTGCCCGCCTCTTAAAAACACAGCCCCCCAGGCGGAGGTCAGTTTTCCATACTCCCCTCACCGCCCCGTCTCATGAATCCGTCCTTTCACTTCCTAGAGCTCAGTAAAACTGCGGTTGTGGCTGCTTAGGTTCTGCCTACTGGAGCCAAGGCCAGGTTTTCTGACTCTGTGGTATCCTCCCTTCCAGGGTCTGCGTGCACAGTGTGGCTGTGCATTGTGTCAACTGGACGTCCCTCGTGACCATGGGGCTAAGCCACCAACTCACTCAAAGGGCAGCTCACCCTCCACGAGGCGGAAAGAGACAAAGCTGCAGTCCAGGGGCCTGTGAGGCAGAAAGGAAGAGTTGAGTTAATACTTCACATGGTCACTCTTCGCTGAGGCTCTTGGAACTAGTGTCCTAGCTTTTTCAAGCAATACCTGCTTTTATGGCATTGCTTCTTTCTGTATTTGTCAGAGATTTGATGCTGTATTTGACACTTCTCCCATTGGGTGAAATGTAACAGGAGAGAACATAGAATAAACTGTATGTGTGGATGGGTGGGGAGGAGGAAACCTAATCTAGAAAGACTTTCCCTGTTAAAATGTATCAGATTTTTCTGGGAGGATGAGGGGGAGAGAATTCCGATGAAGTGGGTATTAGCCCACGAAAGCTTATGCTTCAAAACTTTATAGTTAGTCCTTAAGGTGCCACAGGACTTTGTTACCTCTGCTATTCCAGACTAACACGGCTACCTCTCTGATTCTATTCTTGTGCTGTGGCTTTTCACTTAATTTTTATTCTAGATACAAGAGGAGCTACAGGTAACTCTTGTTAGTCAAAAGCTTCTTAATGGGTTTTCAGCCTGTAGTTTCTAATTGGGCCAGCATTTTTTGATTTGTATTATTTATTTTGGACTTGGATGAAAATCAAACCATCATAACTTGAAATGACAAGTGTATACTATAGGATAGTTTCCAGAAGTGTGGCTGGAAGCTTCAGAGCCTGCTGAATGCATTGCAACTGTGGTCAGGATGAAAATTGGGTGAACAATTAGAACAGACTTGACCAAAACTGTGTACACCTGGAAGTGCCTGTGATACGTAAGTGATGAAAATTACGGGTTACACTTTCTGCTCCGTGGATCAGGAGCAGTAATAGGCTTTATGTTTGAACTTAATGTGTAAAACAAATTCCTCTCTCAATCGCCAGCCATGCAGAACATCCTATAAAAGCAGAACATAAAAGGATCTGAGTACCACAAAAAGGTTGTCTAGCTTATTCAGATTACAGATTTAAGAAGTAGACTGTGTTTGGTACATATTTGCTTAGCACTGTAGTTTCACTATGTTTTGGTGCCAGATGGAACTACTTTATTAGGAAGTTTCATGTCACAGAAGTTTCATGCACCTGGGTTGTGGCTGCCTAGCAGAGGAAAAAATGTGTCCATAAAGTCCACTGAGAATAGTTTTATTTTCATCATTGACCAGAAGTGCAAACTCTAATCGGTTGTCACACTGTGGGTTTTTGCTCCTTTTTTTGAAGCCTGGTTCATTAACATAAAGATGAACACACAAACAAAGCCGGATTTTCAGACAGTCAATATTTATCTGAACGAAACGTTGTTATGCAATTAAATAGCAATGTAAGTTCAGGCACAGGCCTGGCTTCGGGGGTGGGGGGTATCAGAGTGGTATCAGCATGGCAGGGGAGGGTTAAGAACCATGAACACCTAAGACACTATCATTTCTGCACCTGCCTCTAGATCAGTGGTTCTCATTTACCACTGTAGGCCACACATGAAACTCTGTCGGTGTTACGTGGCCCCCCTCACCACCACAAGATACATACTACCTTTGTGTCCCTGAGGAATCGGATGTCAGGGGTTGAGAACCACTGCTCTAGCCTCATAGCCCATAATTAAGGATGGGGCAAAGGGACATGCCCATACTGATACAGACTTAGAAGATTCTGCTAATATTTTAAATCTTCTCTACATCTTCCTCTCCTCCAGTCTGAATTTCTCTAGCTTCTCTAGCTCCAGCCATTGGATTGTTTTAGATCTTTGTCTGCTAGATTGAAGAGCCCACTATTAAATATTTGCTCCCCATGCACTTATAGACGGTTATAAAATCACCCCTTCATCTTCTCTGTAATAAATAACTCACTCGCGCTCCTTGAGGCTCTCACTATAAGGCAGGTTTTCTATTTTTTTTCATTGTTCCCACGTTTCTTCTGTGGACACTCTCCATTTCCAAAACCTTCTTGAAATGCAGACAGCAGACATGGGACACAGTATTCCAGTAGCAGTCAAATGCAGAGGTAAAATAGCATCTTTACTCCTAGTCAATCACGAGTGGACTAGATTCTGCTGTTCTTACTCATGCAGAGTAGCACTTCACTACTACAGAAGTAATTCCATTCAAGTCAACCGTCCCAGTCAACACACTTGAGGTGACTATACAAATGATTTGTTTACAGGTATTTTGTCTTCTAAAGATTTAGAAATAACACTACAACCAGAACGCATCATTCTACAATTCTGCACCTTGAGGGGTCACAGACCTGGCAATGGGATGTCCAGACACGTACAGATCTCCTGCCTCCTCATAGTCTCTGCTCCTACAGCTGAATCCAACCATCCAGACAGACAACCATGTGGGCAGCTCATTTTTCATTGCTGTCTGAAAGTGTGCACTGAAAGTCCTGTAGCTGCAGCTTTGGGAATAAGGGACTTAATTCTTAGCATTTGCATTCCTCACAGGGCTGTGTGTAGCAGAGTATAGGGCTCTTTACTTGGGATTGCTGCACTGTGTTCTCTCAGCAAAGGCTTCTAAAGAAAAGAACAAAGGCTCTGCATTAGTAAATGACAATATTATGGTGAAAGCGACAGAGTCCTGTGCCATCTTACAGACTAAGACGTATTGGAGCATAAGCTTTCGGGGGTGATGAATGTTATGGTGATTCATTATGAGAAATTACAGGCGTGACCTGCTGTTCCAATGATGAAACTTCTAATACTATCCACAACTGATCCCTGGTTTCTGCATTTGTGTCTCCCAAAATTCTCTGCTCTTCTCCAATTTGCCCACTCTCCGCTTGTCTTCAATAAAATCACAAACAGGGAGGTTGCCAAATCTATTAATATGTCCTACAATACCACCAGATGGACCATAAATCACATTGTGTTAGGTGATGTAGCTACACACAGTCAGACAGTTCCTGCCCTAAAGGTTTTAGGATAAACAGGTAAGACAGCTCAAGGATGGGAGGAAGATGGAAAACAAGATATAGAGTAGATTAAGGAGTACTGGTCCCCAGCTAGGGTGACCAAATGTCCTGATTTTACAGGGACTGTCCTGACTTTGAGGTCTTTTTCTTTTATAGGCTCCTATTACCCCCTACTCCCTGTCCCGAATTTTCACACTTGCTGTCTGGTCACCCTATCCCCAGCTCCGGCTCTGGCTCAACTTTTGATATGTGACTCCTGGTCTGGTCCTCAGGTTTTGATTCCTGGGTCTGACCCAGTTATGGTATTTGGCAATTCTTCTGGTTCTGACACCCCATTTCCTGACCTGGACACATGCTCAAACCCTAGACCTGGCTCAGTACCAGACCACTTATGTCCCGGTCCTAACAAGTGGCTTGGATGCCCAAACGTAGGACGAGGGCTCGTCACCACCCCTTGGTCCCCCCTTTGGCACCAGAACCACAAAAACAAGGCACCAACTCCAGACCAAGGATCTATCATTGCTGACCCAAGTGACTCAGCCAGCAGTACAGATGTATCCCTCCATGAATAACTCGCTCACTCCAAGCAAAAGTAGCTCACAGAGACTTTCCTCGTCTGAACTGGCTCCTGCAGTCCCTCTATCTTGGACACATGGTTATGAGGAGAGGCTGAGAGAACTGGGATTGTTTAGTCTGCAGAAGAAAAGAGTGGGGGGGAGGGATTTGATAGCTGCTTTCAACTACCTGGAAGGGGGTTCCAAAGAGGATGGATCTAGACTGTTCTCAGTGGTAGCAGATGACAGAACAAGGAGTAATGGTCTCAAGTTGCAGTGGGGGAGGTTTAGGTTGGATATTAGGGGGAAAAAACACTAGGATGGTGGTGAAGCACTGGAATGGGTTCCCCAGGGAGCTGGTAGAATCTCCTTCCTTCGAGGTTTTTAAGGTCAGGCTTATCCAAGCCCTGATTGGGATGATTTAGTTGGGATTGGTCCTGCTTTGAACAGGGGGTTGGACTAGATACCTCCTGAGGTCCCTTCCAACCCTGATATCCTATGATTCTAGCCAAGTGATCATCAGAAGTTATGGGGAGTTTTGAACCCGTGCAATTTGCTTGTCTTACTTTGTCGTCACAAATACCCCAGGGACCAAGCAAATGAGAGAAGTGTTGGAGTAGGCTTCAGCCCTCTTGGAGCAAGGCAGGTCCATTTTGGCCACCTGGGATTTTTCTGGCACATTCTCTCTGCTATATTTGACAACCCACATCCAGTCTGTATCACTGAAGTGGTGCTGTGGAAGCTTCGGCAAGGACAGGGCCTGGCCATCACATACGCTGCTCACTTTTGGCATCTGGCAGCAGACACGGATTGGAAGGAGGCAGCCCTATTCCACTAGCTCCCCTGGGGCCTGAGTGGAGAGGAGAAGGATGAGCTGGCCTACACGGAGAGCCTCTCCCCACTGGATCCTTTCCTTGACCTCGTTCTCCTAACTGACACCTGACTGTGAGAAAGAAGGGAGGCACAGGTACACCTACACGTTGAACCACCCCAGAGCAAATGGAGATTGATCTAAGCCGCCACCTCGCCCCACAGGAATGAGAACAATGATATTTCTACTGCAGGGAGTCAGGACATACCGTCGCCTCCTGTCTGATCAGAAAAAGTGCTGGGAAATGAACAGCACAATAAAGGGAGCTGGGTTGGGCACTGTTAATTTTCCTCACCTCCATACCAGCCTCCCAGATGAAAACAGAGACCTGACGGGCTTCCCCACATTTACAAGCTCCAATACAAATGCACCTCCTGGATCTGGATGCACCCATCTGCTTCCAATGGACTTTGATCGACCGGGGGGCCTGTCACCATGCCTCAGATAATGTCACAGGGCTGCAGACAATGTCATTGATGTCAAGATAACTCAGGCCTTGTGCATCCCCCTCAAGCCTAAGAGCAGGATGGATCTTGTTGAAAATATTGATAGGTCCCTCCTGTATTCAGGTATGGTGACCCCCAAAACAGTGTCCCTAGAGGTTGATCTCCAGGGGCACTGTGAACTCACAAGACTTAATGCAATTCGTTACCACACTTCCCCTTATTTCCTGGCATTACTTAGCCAGTGTGACACGTTATTTCCTGGACCGAGTGGATACTCAACTTTTTTTCCAAGCACTGTCAAAGATTCGGCCTGCAGCCCTCTGAGCCCCATTCTCCAGCCCCACATTACGGGCTCCAGCCCAGGATCACGACTCCCAGGGAAGATCCATGACATTGGGGGAATCAGAGAGGTAGCCGTGCTAGTCTGGAATAGCAGAGGTAACAAAAGAGTCCTGTGGCACCTTAAAGACGAACTATAAAGTATAGAAGCATAATGTGACAAGGTGGCTCCTTGGCTCCCCTGACTCAAGTCCTCTGGGGTTCTGGCGCGGCACTGGCACCCTGACCAGGCTGCACCAGACCCCGGTTTTCCGCTGCTCCTTAGCAGCCCACTCTCTGTCTGTCTCTCTCTCAGGGTCAGGCTCCTGCAGGCTAGGAAAGCTAGGTCACCCCTGGGAGGGACCCGTTGTTCTCTTCCCCTGCTTGCCAGCAGCCTCTCCGTCCCTGCTTCCTCCAACTCACTCCTCACACCCCTCTGCTTTCACCAAACTCACTCCTCTAACTCCCACTGCCTCCAAACTCACTCCTCAAACTCCCACAAGCCTCTCTGGGGAGGAGTCTCTTTTCAAGGGCTCTGACAGCCTCCTTAATTGGCCTCAGCTGGCCCTGCTTCTGGCTGTGGCAGCCCTGCTCAGCTGGACCCGATTCCCTTGTGGTAAGCCTTCTAATTACAGGCCTTACTGGCAGCTGTCTGCCCTGGGTCTGCCACAATAAGCTTTCATGGGCTAATACCCACTTTGTCGGATGCAAGCAGTGGAAGTGTTCAGGGGCAGGTATAACCACCAGGGATCACCACCACCACAGCTCCCTAGTAAATATCGAGGCTACGCAGGAGTCTTTGAAAAGAAAAATGCAGATATTCTACCCCTACCCTGGGATTACAATTGCCTGACGAGTTGATTGTCCAGGGTTCCCTGCAGGTGGATATACTCTAGGCAGGTCCAGATTAGGACATTATGAGGCTCTGTCATGTGTAAGAGGACCCATAACAATTAAAAAAAAACATTTTTTACACAAAGGACTTTGAATCTATAAACATGAAAGCTTTATATTTTCACATATACAAAGACAACGTTGTAAAACTAGAATACTAACCTAACTAAAACACCTCTTGTAATATGCCTGTTGGAATTATAAAATAGTTTTAAATTAACATATTTTCTTCTATGATTTCTTAATTAGTAGATATGAAAACTTTAGATCTACAGCAACACAAAAGCAGTTTCAGTTACACAGACCAGCTTACTTAATGGAAGCAGTATAACCTGCAGTATGTCTACTGCACATCACATTAATTTTAACGCTGAAATTTAAAGCATTTTTTTTCATGATTTTTGGAGAGCAAAGTCATTGATGATGTCCTCAAATGATAAGCTATGGAGTTTGTCACTTTCGATGCACAGAATGCTTAGGGCAGATTGCCTAGAAAATGCTGCAAGAAAAGCTGATCTCTCTCTCCATGTTCACTTCTCTATCCTGCCTCCCCCAGGACCACTAATTAGTCTTGAGTTTACACCTCGGACACAGAGTGACAACAAGCTATATGAACAAAAGAGAAAAAGAATTTACCACAAAAAAGATGGGTAATCTCTAAACAGGGCATTGAGAAAAAAACAAAAACCCCCAAACAAACTAGCCTATATTCAAGCAAATATAATGAATATTATAGGCTTTAATAGCCTATAAATCATATATGCACATCATTTGAAATAACTTGTTCACCAAGTACTCAGAATACTGACAGAGGGAAACCAACACAAATTTATCCTCCTCAAGATCCACTCGACCCAAGTCCATAAGATGCTCACCTGCAAACTCAAATCATGAGAAGCATGGATGGAGCATGAAGCAGAAAGTGACGTGCGCGCTAACATACACAACTGTATATATGTGCACAGATCAAAAGAAGAAATATCACTAACACTTAAGAAAGCGAAGAGAAAAAGGAACAAAGGCACTATACGACAGAGTGCTGGACCGTAAACAAAAGATGGCAGCTTTCTGGCTCTTACCAGCCAAGGGGGACTCTATATATGACGTCACTGTTGGTACGAGTCCCATATGAGCATGAGTTTGGCAGGATTGCTTCACAACGCTGCTGACTCCAACCGCACATTTTTCCCCTATTTTATCGGCAGTGAGACCATGTATTTATTTATGAGTTCTGAAGGCAAAGTCAGAATTTTACCAGTCACAGCTGGCTAACAAAATGCTGCCTTAGGAGACTGATAGATTTACTCGTAGAAATACTAATTTTACAAGTGGAATTATCATTTTTTCCCTCAGGCTGTCAATAATGAGCAATCAGTGCAGGGGAAGGGTATTGGTGTAGCCAGAGGAGTATATTTTTGTCATATTTGAATGAAAATGTCTATATTTAGAGAGAATCTTCTTTTTCTCATATCTCCTTTATCAACCGATTTTGATAAAATTTGAAATGGAGTCAGGGTTTTTTTCCTTTTTTGGAGGCCCCTCACACTGCAAGGCTCTAAACTGTATTTTAGTTAGTTTATGCCTTAATCTGGCCCTGACTATGTCAGAACCAAAGCCGCAGGCCTTTTGGGCCTACATCCACGAATACCAGATACAGCCCGTTGCCAGGTTATCAGTGGCCTACCCAGCATAGGCCCTGGTCCTGTTTATATAAAGGGAAGATGGAACACTATGTCTCAATGTAGATTATCAAACTTTGAACGAGGTCACAGTCTGAAACCAGTATTCCCTGCCTTTAATCTCAGAACTATTGGACAGTACAATCCTCCAATAACATTACTAAATTAGATGTTTGCAGCACATGTTATCTGGCGTGGATTTGAGAGGACAACGACCCCCACGTCTGGCTTGTCTTTGAAAGATTACAGAAGCGTGGGCTGTCTGACAACCTTGAAAGTTGCACGTTTGACCAACTATTCATTGAGTTCTCATGGCAGAATGTCCAAATGGACCCTCACAAGTCTGAAGCAATTCACAACTGGTGGCACCCCAGATGTCCCAAGAGTAGCAGCAGTTTCTAGGGTTTGAAATCCACTTTGAATTTCTTAGGACAAATTGCCCCCCCTTATCCACAGGTCCACCGTGTTTGCTTGGCCACCTGAAGCAGAGCAAGCCTTTGATCAGGTTCACCTTCATGACAGCCCCTGTTTTGGCACACATGGAGCCCAGCCAGCCATTTGTGGTGGAGACAGATACTTCTAGCCTGCCTCTTGGTCCTGTTCTGTTCCTCAGTTTGGGTCCCAACCTTTTACACCCTTGAATATATTATTCACACAAGTACAAACCGCTGAAGTAAATTACAAAATCCTGGACAAAGAGGCTACTTGCTATTAAATCCACTTTTGAAGAGTGACAACACTATTTGGAGGGGGCTCAAAACCCAATACACGTCTTCACCAACCAAAAAAACCTGAATACCTTCAGAGGCCTCAGGTCCTAAGTGGGTACTTTTCTTCTTCCAATTTGGCTTCAGTAGTTCGTACTGGACCAGAAATGGGAAGGCAAATGCCTTGTCATGTAAAAGGGATTATCACCAAAGGAATGAAGACCTCAGTCTGAAATCACCCCACGCCCCGAAGTCTCAGAACTTCGACACTGGAACCTGCCTAGATGTTATTGTCCCTCAGACAGCCATTCAGGAAGGTACCTTCACTGGGGGCCTCCACCAGAAAAGGGAATGGCTAAGATGCAACAATCCATGCAGGACAGGGTAACACACGTCAATGGGTGAATATGCATTCCACACAGGCAAGCACAGTTAGAAATACCACGTTTATGCCACGATGCTCCACTCATAGGCCATTTGGTCACTTCAAGACTTTTTGTACTATTGCCTTTTTTTCTGGTGGGCTGCTATGCATGCTGACATCTGGGCCTGTGTAGATCCTCCACCGTATGTGCTTGTAGTAAGACCCTGGATCTCAATCACTCTGGACTTCACTGCGGAGCTCCCAAGCTCCAAGGGCCACATCAGAGTGCTCACGGTCATAGACGAACAAAGATGATTCATTTCATTCCCTGAGACGGTCTGCGTTTGGCTGAGGCAACGGCTCAGCTGCTGGTGACCTTCATCCTCCTCCTCCATGGGCTCACAGACCAAATTATCTCTGAGCACCACAGTTTGTATCTCGCTTCTGGTGGGAACACACATTTAAGCTGCAACTTCTTGAGTCCCTCCACATCCACCCAGTATTTCATGCACCGCTCCTCAAGCTCTACATGGAGAATCTCCTTTCAGATCAGTTTCAAACAAACAGCTCCACCAGCTGAGAGTCAGGAACAAGAATATGTAGTACATGAGATCCTTGACTCCTGACTGCTATGAGGTTGCCTCCAATACCACAGGTACTAGGAAGGTTACGGTCCCAAGAAACAATCCTGGAACCCCAAGACCCACGCCCAGGCCTCTGACCTAGTAAAAAAGTTTCCCCAGGCTCATCCCAACAAGCTGGGTTCAGTGCCACTCCAGAGAGGAACATGCCTCAAGGGCGGGGTGCATGGGTGTAAAGATTCAAGGGCTCTTGGCTCTAGAACACGAGGCTGGGGCGGAATGGATTTGACACACCCTGTCATCACCAAAGGAGCTGGGCAGAGAAACATCTCACCAATTCTGGAAAGTCAGGCCCCACAGGAAGTCCTATCAGAGCACCCGAAGCCTGGGGCTGCCTGGTCGGCTCACTCCCACTACTTCGGAAAGTCAAGCTACTCCCTGTAGGAGCCCAAGACTCTGATACTCAGAACTCTTAAGCACATGTGCAGCTTATTCATATGGGTAGTCCAATTGATATCAATGATACTCCTCATCGTAACTCCTCAAATTACGCACATGCTCAAGTGTCTGCAGGATTGACCCTAGCTGTGGATTTGGGTGGCTTGTGTCAAGTGTGACACTTTTGGCCAATAGGGATTCTCAGTAATTTGGATATGGCAAACTGTTTTCTCTCATTCACATGACAAGAGGTGCATGCTAAAGGGAGAAGTGACAAAGAGTCCTGTGGCACCTTAAAGACTAACTAAAGTATTGAAGCATAAGCTTTCATGGGCTAATACCCACTTCGTCGGATGCATCCTTTAAGGTGCCACAGGACTCTTTGTTGCTTCTGCAGATCCAGACCAACACAGCTACCTCTCTGATTCTTGACATGCTAACGGGAATGGCCCAGGTACTTTGCAGAGCCAAGTTGTATGCCTGTTCAGGAACATTTCTGATTTTACCTCCTCCACTGAAACTAGAATAGCTGAACCCATCTGTCTTCTCTATGTGCATTCTTGCAATTCACTGAACTCTTCCAACTTGTATGGCTGATTCCAATGCCCATTTAAGTGTCTTCCAGTACAGAGGAAGAAGGTCTCTGTCCAAAGAACTTAAAATCTAATTACAGACAATGGGTGAAATCCCGGCCCCATTGAAGTCATTGGAAAACTCTCAGTGACTTCAATACGCTCAGTGTTTCACCCAGGACATGACACGGGTCAGAGACAGAACAGCAAGGAGAGATGAGGGTGTATGGGATTACCTGGTTACTCAGTTAAAACAGATCCATATTGCTGATTTATGTATTTTATAGCATGAATCCAAAATATCTCCTCTCTCTCTCTCCCTCTCTCTCTCATGTATGGCAAACGCAACAGACTCTGTAAATGTAACACACCGACTACGATGTTCCGTCGATGTCTAAGCTTCAAGATTCAAAAGATTTTCAGAATCAAGCACATGAGCAGTGAGAGAGGATGCATGTGTGAGCACCAGTATCACTGGTCTCTAGGAAAATCTTGTAACAAGTCAGCGAGTCCCCAGCAGCTTCTATTCTGCTTTTGTTTTTTACTTGCTATTTTTTGAACCTGCCCAAGCCAATGGAGGAGGAAGCGTTCAAATTCGGGGGAAAGGAATTGAGGAGTGCAGCATGACTCATTTCTGGGCTTTTGTTGAGTTAATTCTCTGACGCACAGACCAGGAATTGACCGTAACAGGATTTAATTTCTATATCCGCAACATTCTTCTTGAAACAATAGCTGCATGCTAATAGGCATCTGAACAACAGCAGCCTTCCAGGGGTTTACCGTGAGAGGCTATTGTGCTACACAAACCCCGTAGAACCATCAAAGTAAATCAGTTCCGGCAAACTCGTCCGATCTGTCCCTTAAATCTGATTCTACATCTTCACCTCAGACCCTGTGCTGCAGCAGCACAGCTCAGAAAGGGAGGGGAAGGGGGCAAAGTTAGCAATAGCATCTCATGCAGTCTGTTACATTGGAAGAATCCTCATGAGGCCAGACGAAACAGCCTTCCACACATCAGAGATGCTGAATTTATGGCTTATTACAACAATTTGTAACCCACTAATCTCTTCCTTTTGTCCTGTTACTGTAGAGGTGTAACAGGCCCATTCACCCTGATTGGGCCCTTAAACCGGTGCTAACTCCTAATGCTAAATAATCGGTTCCACCTTGCAATTAGCTGGGATGCTGGGAATACCTTTCCCAGACCTGAAGACAAGCTCCATGTGGCTCGAAAGCTTGTCTGTCTCACCAAGAGAAGTTGGTCCAATAGAAGATATTACCTCACTCACCTTGTCTCGCTCGGATGTTTTAAAGACTTCTATAAACCCTGTATGTATTAACAGCACGGGCAGTTCTCATTTTATCATAATGGTCCAGAAATACACACACACACAAATCTATGTTAATTTTGGAGCGATGCTTACATGATTGCTAAGCATGTTCTCCTAGGCTCCCGAGCCCTCCGGGCTGAGAAACGGTTCAGCAGTAACAACCGACAGAGGAACTGATTGATTGCTCATGCACATGGCAGGCATTGTAATAATACTGATCACAACTGGTACTGGTGATAATGTATTTCCCTGACTCCTGAACACAGAGGTAAAATATCATACAGATGGGCGTATGAACACATTCACAGACTGCCCCAGTGAGAAAAGGGATACTGCATAAAGATGTTCACCAATAATTTTTACTGCTAAGCAGCTACACATTTCATGGTCCAATTGAGATTCTTCTTTCCCTATCCACAAAGAGGCACGGGTAATTTCTAAGCTTTGAATGATGTCCTTAATAAGTCTGACTTACAATGGAAGCCCATGCTCCTGTTAAACAGATGACTGATTGTACTCTTATTGCTGTAGAATGTAGGTTTTAATATTCCAACAAATTTATATAGCTAAGTATGATGAGAAAAGGCACTTTCTACTAATAAAACGTACCAGGCTCACCATGCAGCGATAAAACAGATTAATCTGATAAGTCCTCCAAGACACAATAAACAAACACAGAGAAGTATAAAAATGGCCCCAAGCAGCTGCCAGAAAGGGATCTTTAAATCAAGTAGCTAAGCGAAGCAGATCCTTCATGACAGAAGTGAAGCTGTGACCTGTAGGTGCACGTACCATTGCCCCCAACTGAACTGAGAGATACGGGCTTATGCAGGGATGTTCCTCTGTACCAGGTCTTGTTAGCCCCCTGGGTAGGTGCCAGTGCCTTGGGAACAGAAGGTCCCAAGTTTGAATGCGGAGGTTGAAACCAAAAGGGGTGTTCTGTGATTGTGGTTGTCATTTTTGTTGATTGTGTTCCAGTGTTTACAGCTCTGATCAATACAGAATGATGCCTGATCATTGACTTATAAAACTAATATGAGCTAGAAAATCCGAGGGAATTAAAGTACGCTGGGTCAGGGAGGAATGGGGTGTACCGGTATCAGTATCTCCATTAACACTGCTGCTATGTAATAGAGTACACATGCATCTGTATAGCGATCTCTGTACAAACAATATTGGATGATAGTCTTTAAAAATGAATAGCAGAGGGACATTGTATCAGGGAGACCCTCTTCGCCTTTTGGACCACCGCAAACCAGCTGAATGCTTTCCAGATCTGCAAGCACCAATGTGCCATGTCTTAGTCCCCTCCAGCACAGCACAAGCTTCTGCAGCAACATACAAGTGGACATAAATTCCCTCCTTAGCGTACTCTCTGGGAAGGGAGGGAGGGAGATATCACCTCACCCAGAGATCTCTACCCCCTGCCACTTGCGCTCGCCTTTAACTATTCACAGCTGATGGGTTGAGTGTTCTTATTAGCTCACCAGCCTCTTGCCTGATTAAGCCCTGGAGTACCCATCTCCCGGATAAAATGGGCGCAAGCAAACAGGATATGTTTTCATATCGCTAAATGTAAACATATGCATTTGTTCCCAGAAGTATGGGAATGGGGGACTCTACCCTGGAAGCCGTGACTCTGAAAAGATTTTTGGGTCCTGGCGGATAATCATCGAAACATGATCTCCCATTGTGAAACTGTGGCCAAAATAGCTAATGTGATCCTGGGATGCATAAACAGGGGAATCTCAAGTAGGAGCAGAGAGGTTTCTTTACCTCTGTATGTGGCACTGGTGTGGCTGCACCTGAAGTGTCCTGTTCCGGTGCCCACAATTCAAGAATGATGTTGATAAACTGGAGAGAGTTGAGAGAAGACCCAAAGGAATGATGAAAAGATTAGAAAACCTGCCTTTTAGTGAGAGAGTCAAGGAACTCCGTTTAGCTTAATAAAAAGGTTAAGGGGTGACTTGATGACAGTCTAAGTATCTGCATCGGGAAGAAATAGTTAAAGTTGAAGCTAGACACATTCAACTGGATATAATGTTCAAATGTGTACTGATAGAGTAATTAACCACTGGAAGAGTTTATCAAGGGTCATGCTGTATTCCCCATTACTGGCAAAATTTTAAATCAAGGTTGGATGTTTTTTTCTGAAAGATCTGCTCTAGGAATTACTGTGGGACAGATCTATGGACTGACTTATACAAGATGTCAAATTGGTCCCTTCTGATCACAATGATCCCTTCCAGCCTTGGAATCTAGGACCATCTTGAATGCCATTCTGTCCTTGCAGTGAGTAAAACTAGTTTAAAGGGTGATGGTCTGGAACTTGCACCCTATGAAGCCAGGCAGGACTTCGGGGTAAGTGTTCCCCCTCCGTAGACAGACTGTTTTCAAGGCTATGAGCTTCACAGGTACCCACTTCACCCTTCCTGGGTCTGACCTCGGAGCATTCAGCACCTTCTGCCCCTCCGTGCGCTTCCCCCAGTGAGCCCGCCCGGGCGGGGTCCTGTGGGAGCCCATGGATTCTGCACCCCACTCCACAGTCAGACGTGCCTCTCAGCCAGCCAGGAAAACAGAGGTTTATCAGATGACCTGTACCTGGTCTAACACAGACCATACAGCGAGCGTGACCTCTCAGCTGGATCCATTTTGGGGGCCAGAGAGCGAGGCAGCAAGCCTGAACTCTCTCCCCCTTTCTCGCCAGATCCCGACTGTTATAAGTGTGAAGGGTGCCTTGCCTGGGTGGGACTATGTTATCTAACACAGTGTGCCTTGTTATCTGAGACAGGTAACGTAGGAGTTTCCCTGCCATGGGGGAGGGAGGAGCCTCGAGCCCATGAAGAAGGGAGGAGCAAAACAGTCAGATCCATCTTGGCTGGTCTCCAGGGAGGAGGCCAGGGCCAGGAGAGATCCATCTTGGTTGTCCATGAGGCAGGGAGCTTGCCAGGAAACATGGGCAAGGGTCCAGGAGTGTGTCTCTAGCTATGGAGATAACTCAGCTTTTCTTCTCTTATACTTCTACTTACCTAATGTGAGTATTACCATTTGATTCTTCTAATAAGCCGTGCCTTTTGGGGTGTTCTTTCCTTTTCAGAACAAAGTGGGGAACCCCAAATGTAAAGTGTCTGTATTTTTGCTTTAACCTTTTTCTTTATTAAATTTTCTAGTTATAAAACCATCTGGTGTATTTCCCTTAGGGTCTTTCTCTGCTCCCAGTCTGGGAAGGGGGAAGGGAAGGGAATAGGAACCAGGGCAGCTAGGGGCCTAGCTGGAGTGTGAAGACTGTTTCTCCTTACCGTCAGGTTAGACAGGGGAGGGAGGAAGCAGTCTCCAGGTGTCTGCCTCTCAGGTACAGAGAGACAGGGGTGGGGGAAGTCTGCCTTCAGCCGGGGAGGGTGAAGGACAGAAAGCAGCCTCCAGGTATCTGACTTTGAATCCCAGGAAGGGGTACAAAGTTAGGGTCTGGCTCTCAGGTTGAGAGAGACAGGGTTAAGGGAAGTCTGCCTTCAGCTGGTCAGGGTGAAGGGAAGCAGTCTTCAGGTGTCTGACTTTAAAACCCAGGGAGGGGGTACAAAGTCAGGGTTAGGGGAAGATCGGGGGCCCCTCCAAGGTTTTGGAAGTATACCCAATTGGTGGCAGCGATTGGTGACCCCAAGAACCCCAACTGGCCAGCTGGGGGTGTCTTGGGGTGGAGGACTTGTTGGTCTGGCATAGAAGAGGCCCAGCCTTTGTACTCAGGAGCATAGAGGCTGGGGGTACCCCCTCTTACACCGACTAACTCCTCTCTCCAGCCACACCCCTGCGTTCCTGCGTCTTTCCTTCCCTTCCCCCCCTGGGGTCAAGTTACAGCTTCAGGTATGGCCACATTCACACAGAAGTCAGAGGAAGGATTCTACTCCGTCCCAGTGAGCTACATTGTGTATAAACACACTGATTTCTCCATACATCATTATTGATGAGCATACCCTCCAAATATTCCCTAAAGAGAGGACGATGCTTCAGTTCTGTATACTCTGCACACACGTGAACATTGGGCTGCTACTTGCAGTATGCTTCCAAATGGGCAGAGTGAGCAATTATCTGCTTTGCTAAATGCCAGTCTGAGGGTTTGGATTGTATCAAACCCAACTGATTCCACTGAATTAAGTGGAGTTATTTCACATTTGCACAGTGGGAAGGGAGCAGAATTGACCTCTGATGCCACAGCACAGAGCAGACCTGCTGGAGACCTCATCCTCTGCAGAAAGAACTGAGCTACCAGGGAAGAAAAGGACAAATATTTTATTTGAAAAATGTCAGGCAGTTTGATTAATATAGTCACAAACCTCTTCCCCAGCTCTACAAGCTGAGCGAACTGTGAAAAAAGATCTTCCTTGAATAATTCATTCCAATTATTATCCAAGCCCTTCCTAGTCTACAAACTGCAGCTCCCCCTTCATGGCAAGCGGGCTAAGCCACTAGAGCTGTGCTATGCGGGTGTTACACCTTGTATATCTCACAGGTATTTCCTTATGCCGTACGTGCCTTCTGAAGCATGTGTTAACGGAAGGAGATACAGGAGAAGGCAGCCATTGACTAACACGGTAAAATGCACAGGATGGATGGAGAGGAAGATCAGGGCAGAAAAGTGCTAGAGAGGAACCTGTCTTTTGAAAAGCACACAGGGAGGACAGATAATTAGGCTCAAGACAGATTAACGGTTCCTTTTTAAATTGCAGCTCTTCCTTTGGAACTGGAAAAAGCCAACTGGTTTAGTTGAACACTACTGTGGAGCATTAGGGCAGAGACATGCATAGGAGCTAGAACAGTGTCTTTTTTCCATTGGGTATGGAGGGGTTTTAGTCTGAAAGCCAGGGAGAGAAATCTTGTTGTGCCACATAAGTGGAAATGATATTTATTTTGCAGCATTGTGCCATGCTCTACTGGCTGCCTGGGGCTATCCAGATGGTAGAAGAGCCTTCCCCAATTGGCTGGTCTCCCAATGCCTTGGCTGGTCTCAGTGCCTGCAGCAGCCAGCACTACAGCTGAGACACACCAGACAGAGGATCTCACCTAGGGTGACCTGACAGCAAATGTGAAAAATCGGGACCGGGGGGGGGGGGGAGTAATAGGAGCCTATATAAGAAAAGGACCCCAAAATTGGGACTGTTCCTATAAAATCGGGACATCTAGTCACCCTAATCTTAGCGCTTTTCCTTGCATGTGGTTTGATGGTACAGGTGGCTAGCAGGGTTGGACACTAATCACTAACTGCACGGGCCTCTCCCATTCCCCAGCTCAGCCCCTCGGGTTGACCTCAGGGTCTGGAAAAGCCACCGCTGATTTTCAGGGTCTCGCTCCAGCCTACAGAGGCATTTGCACTGAGGCTGCCCTGGGAGCTGGGGCCAGCTGTCAGCATGCTGCAGAAACGGCTCCTCTGCTGAGCAGTGGAAATGACCTCTACCAGGAGGTCAATGATTGAGTGGAATAAACCAGGGCCTGAGCACAACGGACTAATCCCAGCGCTGACACCAACTCCTTCTGTGTCCTCCTCGGAGCATTTTGGCCAATCTGTCCTGACACACTGGGGTGTTCGAGGTAAGTTAGCTAAACACAGAGGTTTGCTGGTAGGTGCTTCATTTCAACACATCCCTGGATAAAAATACCAGCTTTACCCAGGGGGTGCCTCCACCTCCACATGTTTAGAATGTTAACATTTTTACTTACTCTGACCTGAAACACCAATCTGCTGTTGGGGTAGAAATAATGTGTGTGTGTGTTTAATATCCACAAAGTGCTCCAGTAGAATTCACCAGAATGTGCACATGCTGCCTTCTGGCACCCCCAACCACACACGGCCTTTATCAGGCCCTTTGTCCCTTCCAGACATCCTCCACATGCACAGTAGGTGAGCAGCAGTGACGGTGCTGGACCCCTGCTTCTGGCACACACCCAGCCAAGCCAGCTGTGGGCTGGTCACTCTGACCCTGCATGAGAGGAAAGGGGCATCTGGCTCCAGGGGCTACTGACTGGGGGGTGTCATGGATTGCAGAGGGGCAGTGATTGTGTCTGATAGAGCTGGGGCTGCTTCGCAAGGACGTGGTCACCCAGCTCCCGGCCTTAGAGAAGAGAGATAGTCTTTATTTACCGGGATAGCCCATGCGCTGAGGGAAGCAGAGGTGCAGGGCTCACCCCTATGAATGGGGGCTTGGGGGAGAGATCCTGGAGAGATGATTGGGGAAGGGAAGGCAGGGCAGGGGAAGGAGGATGTACTGGGAAAGCAGTGGGGGAGGGGAGAAGGGGAACTGGGAAGAAATCCTAAAGCCGGCCCAGATATGTGCAGAGTTTAGCCAATCAGGGATTTGCTCTTTGATGACCTGACAGGTTTCTAGTAAAAAACCAACAACTACACACCCGGTCATAGGGCACAAGCACTTTGAGTTACACCCATTCTCTTCCCTCATTCATCCGTCCACCGTCTCTGCTCTCCTCGCGTGTGTCTCTAGCTCTCTCATCCAATTCACACATGTGCGAAGAGAAGCCATTTCCAGTTGTACTTTTCACCCAGTGTATTTTAACTGCAAAGGAAAACAGGCATTTCTGCCTTATTTTATTCATAACAGCTTTTCATTCTCTTTCTTAATCTCTAACCCCATGCTGAGTTACATCTCCTTAGTATTACACAGCTATTATATTTCAGCTGGGAGATTAGTTCATTTGTGTTTATGTGTGATTTTACTAGGGCGCTTAATGGCTCTTTCCATACAGATTTCTAGCACTGCCTGACTGAGGAGATTGGAGATTACAGTAGCACCCTTTGGCATTTCTGGAACAAAGGGTTTGTTAATATTTTGCTGACCAGCCCCAGTTATGCTAGGTTTATAACTCCACATATGTCTTCATTGCAGAGTTAACCCAGGCTCTGTCCCAGGTTTTAGCCTCCCCCAGTCGTCCACGCAAATGCACCTTTTCTACAGGTGCTTTAAACCCAAGCTAGCTTCATACGACTGCATGTGGAGGTTAGAACCCAGGCTCTGCTTGAACCTGGGCTGGAACCTGCCCAATTTGCAGTGAGGATGCAGGCTAAATCACTCGAGGGCTGGTAGTCCTCCAGTACCTTCCCACAATGCCCCACAAAGGACAGCGAGGTTCTCCCACAACTGGGAGGGAATCCTAGATCATCTCTGTACAAAGAGCCATGGGATATGCCCCCAGACAAGTGCACAACAGTGAGGACCCAGCAAAGTGGCATATCTTGCTGGTATATCTTAGGCTAACACAGGTGTTAGCTAATAGCGCTGTGAAGATGTCCCCATAATCCCCCTACAAAAAAAAAAAGTTAGGATGCTGAAATATACAATTTCAGTGAGGGCTGTTTTTTAAAACCAAGTTTGACTTAACTTGATTCATTGGTTTTGCTTTTAGTTGTCATTGTCAAGAGGCTTAAGATGTTTGCTTCTGTGAATTTTCATGAAATTTTGTCCCATTTCAGTGGAACAAAATGTTGGATTTTGAAGTTTTTGACCAGCTCCAGAAGTTTGGTTGTTTCAAAACATCTTAGAACAAAGCTTGTTGCCCTTTTATGGGCCAGCATTGCTTGTGGTTTATTACAAAACACAAAGTTTTAGAAAACCTACAGCAACCACTTATCTACTGAGAGATTGACATCAGGATCCTCACACACGTTAGCGATATTACCCCGATTGCGCCCACTATAGGAGATACAGATATCAAGACATATAACCCCCTAATGACTCGTTTCAGTCACTTCTGCACTGAAGCTCCCCAAAGATGTGGAGGAGCAGCTGTCTCCACTATTCGTGGAGGTTAACGGAGTGCCACAGTAAAAACAGTCTGATGTACCGGTGCTGCTCAGCATGTGACAGAAGGGCCAGTAGTGGTCTGACTGACACAGAGCATGTGGATTGGCAACTACATGGAACTACTGTAAATGCTTCTTCCCCCCGCATCTGAAAGAACAAGAGGGAATTTGGCAAGAGCATGGCGTGGAAGATGGGAATTTCTAGGAGCTTTTTACTCCTTAAATACCAAAGAGCTGTGCTGGTTGATTGCATCACTCATCGGAAGATAATGGGTCATGGATTATTGAATTGTGCCCTTTAATCCAATGGGCTTTGAGGGATCTTTTCGGAGCTCAAACTGTGTCTCAGACATTTCCAGTGAGAACAAGCTGTCTGGATTTTGGCAAAAGCTGTAACGTTGCCAGTGAAATCATACAACCCAATGCAGCTTCCTTCCTCCTCCTCCCACCATTTGAAAAACAAAAAACCACCACGTTAAAACACTGAGATCTAGCTGCACAGCACAGAAGCCAAGAGATTCAGACCCTCCTTCTACTGCGGACTGGCTAGCCACTGGAGACCTGAGAGTGGTACAGTAATTAAGCACAAAGGCCCAGGTTAACGCTCGTTGTTTGTATATCAGGACCCCATTTTGCTAGGCACCATATATGCCTAGAGTAAGCAGCAGTCTCCGCCCCAAAGAACTTACATTCTAAGCAGACAAGACCAAGGAGGAGAGAAAGGAAATATCATCCCTGTTTTATAAATAGAGACACTGAGGCACACAGATGCTCAGTGACTTGCCCAGGCCCATGCAAAGCTCAGCGGCAGAGCAGGGACTTGAACACAGATCCCTTGTTACCTGGCGCAGTGCTGCAAGCAACACAAGATCAGCCTTCCTTCTGAAGCATGGCAAGAGGAGTCTCCACTCCTTGCTTGCTGACCTAGGGGGTCTAGTAATTGCTTTAACACTTTGTGTTGACGTGGCAGTCCATCGGATCCGACAATGATGCCACACACCATGGGTGTGCTCATTTGGTTGTACAGTCTCTTCCATGGGAGCAGGATTGCAAACCGATGTCACACAGGAAGACTTGGCATGGAGATATGGCTAGTGAAGTTGGTGAGGTTATCAGCAGATTTTAAGTTTTATTTCATAAATAGATGTCATTAGCTTTTAGACCATAACATCCAGGGCCTGTCTACACTTCCAGGGCTGCACCGATACAGCTGTGTTGCTGCAGCATTTAGTGGAAATGCTACCTAGGCTGACAGGAGAGCTTCTTCCGATGGCGTAGGTGCCCCCATCTCCCCAAGAGGCGGCATCTATGTCAACAGGAGAAGTCCGCCCATCAACAGAGCACTGTCTGCACTGGCAGTTAGGCTGGTATATTTGCATCACTCGGGGTGGGGCAGGTGGATTTGAGTGACATATTTACACCGAGTTGGTAGCGTAGACAAAACCACAAAGTATTATTGAGCTAAACCATGAGCCAGCTGTGTATCACAGTCACAATATAAGATACATACTGATGACTAATCAAAAATGACAATGAGCAAATCGTGGAGCCAGAATTACTGTATCTGATACGATGATTGGTGCTTTGAACAGCGGCTTGACCACCTACTAACCAGAGCTGAGAATTCTGGACAAAACCTGCAAGCTTTAGCTTGTTCCAATGCCCACTTGCAGAGGATTGCTTCAGACCTTCCCAAATCAGATGCACCAAGAACCAGAATGATATCCTTCGGCTTGATAGCATTCTGAGCATAGATTCACTAGTGTTTATGACCCAAAGCAATTGAGATCCAAGGGAAACCAGTGAAATTAGCACATACTGTATTGAGTTCCAAAAGAACAGCTGCAAGAGAAAACAGGATAACCCATGTTGCACTTTAAACTGCTCCGGAGAATCTTTTTCAAAGTGACTAGTGATGCTGTGTCCCTCACGTGTCTCAAGTTGGGTACCCAAAGTTACTAGTCTCTTTGGAAACTTCCCTTCCACATTCATATTAACTACTTGGCAGAAGAAAAGGAAACAGGCTGGGATCACAACCCCTAAGCCACTACCCTTTCCTTCAGGTTTAACTGCTTCTCTGGTGAACGTTATTTTCATACATCCAGGACCAGCCATGATGAGCCAGACACATTGACCAGCCTGCACAAACCAGCCAACTCTTTCAGGGCTTTGCTGCAGCCCAACAGTGGCCAGTGACCTGCACAGACATGTGCACTCCCGCACAGATTTCTCCTCTTTTGGGTGAGAAAATAGCAACTTCGGGAGTCAGAAAACCTTCTTGCACACCCACATATTGTCAGTGATAATGACAGTGAAGAGGATTTTAACATCCTTGGAAACTTACTGCTTGAGAGTTGGGCGCATAAAGTAGGTAGTAATTTGTTGATGTGATATTCAAACTAAAGAATAAGTTTCACTAAGGACCGGTCCAACACAGCACCCCATTAATCCCTGTATTGCCTACACACGACGGGTATGTTGGAAAGATACTTCATTTCACAACATCACAAACTCCTGTACCAACATGACCATGCCACTGCAATTTTTCACACATTTTATTTGTATGTGTCCTATCTTTCAGTGCAGTTTAATTTCCCTGATGTACTGTGGCGGGCTCCCTGTCTGCACTAAAGTACAGCCAGGGAGTAAAAATAATAAAAAATGAGAAATTGCAAATGAAAAACTTAATGGTCGCAGTCATTAAAATGGATCCGACTCTCACAGGCTCGATAGGTTCTGGAACATCAACCCTGAGTGGCTACAGACACCAGAGACAATGAGGCTCTCACTGATGCGGCTGTATTTAGTCAAGGAAAAGAAAAAAACATCTTTCTGCTGAATGCCAACTTGAAAAAATGAGAGACGCGAATCAAGACAACGGAGCACCTTCTGCAGCTAGCCATTTTCAACATGCTGCTGGGTTGTTTTCGGTCTGTAGAACTCTCAGCCCATTCCCATTGCTTCAGACCGATGAGTGGGCCCCACACTTTGAAAAGGTTCATTCACATCAACATGACACCTCCACAGCAGAGTCTCACGTTAGTTTTGGGTACTAACAACGAAACATCTCGCTTAGAATCTGTTCAAAACTTTCCACAGAACATTTTTCAAATATCATTTTTTTCAATAAAAATGGTTCATTTGAAATGTCTCAGAGGAAAAATTCTGTTTTTTGCAAACAGAAAAACATTTTTTTTCTTATTAAACAAAACTGGGCATCTGCAAACATCTAATCCAAGGGGGAGAACACAACTATGGGTTACTCTTGTCCTAGGACCTTTACTAAGACATAAAGCCCCGAGTGACAGATTATTAAGTTATTCTATTTTGCTACAGCAGAGAGACACAAGAAGGTTGTAAGCCAATGTACAGCACAGCAGAAATGGCTTTGTAAAATCTGAAGTTTACTTAATCTTGCTTTTTGCAGCTGCCTTTTAAGCAGTATGTTTTACAAACTTTCATACATTCCATAATCTCCCTATATTTCAAATATAACTCTTCACAGGAATCAACAGTGGCAGTCAGAACAAAAATCAATAAACGACTCAGGAGGATGGCAATTCTGAGTCAATGCAGCCTTTAAGAATAAACGCAATGGCACTTATCTTTGCTCTGAATCATTTTTAGCCTTATTAAAAGGGGATCAATATAATCAGAATAACGATTATGCAACTTTGGGGGGTAAGACGCTCTCAAATAAGTCACTTACTTTCTGAAAGGAAAGCCCAACTGCAGAGGAAGCAGAAATATTCACTGCCTTTGACTTATAATTGATTTTCACTCCTTAAAAAGAGCCAAGCCAGTCAATAGCAGTAACAGTGGCAGGAACTGAGCTCTCTGGTTTTTAAATAAACAGAAAAAGATCATTTGCATACATAGCAAGTTTAAATCTAAGAGCTCCAATACTTTCACCATGAAAATCCTCTACCATGTACAAATATGTCCCTAGAATGTAGATCAAGAGGTCAGTAGTAATTAAGCAGGAATTTGGCTTGAATTTTATACACTGGAGATCAGTTATCTGGAGATCAAACTAGGGCAGAATGTGCCATTCAGTTTATGCAGACTTTCAGACCATTTAATAAATAAGCAAAATCATCAATAAGAAACAAAAGACAAACAACAGAAACCTTCAAGAGCAGCCGCCATTCTAAAACCAACCATGTGACAATGAAAACAAAGGCATTAAACATGCTTCCCCTATACAGGCATCTAAGAGAATTCCACTATGTGAAAAGCTATCAATTTTACCTGCATTTTTACCATACGAAATTTCAATGTCATAAAACTTCATCACACCTTACAGGGAACCACATATTCAGTACAACACCAATGACCACCACACATTCAGAAACCTGAGATATATTTGCAGATTTGCCCCTATACTATATACATATATAGTCATTTAAAAAGAAAAATCAATGAAATTTAAGATCTTCCCAAATTCAAAACAATGTCTGAAGCATGAAAAAATTCAAATTTAAAATAGACGAAGTGACAAAGAGTCTTGTGGCACCTTAAAGACTAACTAAAGTATTGAAGCATAAGCTTTCCTGGACTAATACCCACTTTGTCAAAACTCTCTTAGTTGGCAATATATATATTTCCAGACTCTTCTCTTGTTTTAATTGAGAAACTGTAGCATTGTTAAAACAGATTAAAGATAACAGACCATCTGGCCTGTCTCACATAACACCATTCCATTAGCATAGCCTCGGGGGCACATATCACCCTATCTGTATAGGAAGAATCTCTCTAGAGAGAATGATCAATATATTTTACAAGCCAAAGGAGAAATATACATTCATGAAAAGCAGCTGCATGAGCAGAACACCTGCCACAAAACAGGCTAGATCAGGAGACAGAATCGGTCTTTTGTGACTTATGATTGAGTATGTGTCCTAATGACAAAAAGGGGCTTGTAGTATTGATTGTATCACAGAAAGTGCTTACCTCAGTTCTCTCGGGTTCCTGGACTTCCAAAACCCCTAAACTCAGCAGGTATTGACTGAAGATGAGAGACACCCCTGTTAAGAGAATATAATCAGAGCTCAGAACTTCTTGTAGTAGAAAGTGTACGCGCTATTGCTAATCTTTGACCTTGCTCATCTCAAATGAGGGGACTTCTGAGGACACAGAAGAAACCTTAGCTAGATCCCGTTGCACAGACTTTAATACAATCATCTTGCATGCCTTAAACCCGTGACTGAAACTAAAAACGTTTAGACCTTCCCAGATCAAAACACTTTGTTGTGCAACACTGACCTCAGTCCACCTGAGCTATTGTGGTGCCTCAGGGGAAGTTCAGAGCTTCCTCCCCCTTTTGCCTTTGGGCAGGGCTGCATCCCAGGGTCCTGGGACTTCCATAATGCACTGCAGCAGTTCAACAAGAAGGGAGCCCACAAGCATCATGGGAGATGTAGTTTGGGCACCTCATAGCATTATTCTCTTCGATGGGCCAGGTTTCCCAGCAAGCCTACAACTCCCAGGAGGTACCACAGGCGCTATGGCAGACAGAGAGCAAGGACACCAAATCCTATTTTTTTACAGCTGTCCCAAAGGAAGGGGGAGAGGGGGCTGAGAATCAGAAAAAAAAAGTCAGTTTCCCCACTGAGAAAACTGTCTGAATAAACAGTTTTGACTAGTTCTAGCTGATGTGTTGTACTAGTCCCCCCTATGATTACATGTAGCTGAACATTTGATTTAAAAGGGGAAAAGTCTGTTAAGGCTGAAAGTTCTCTGTTTAGGTTGTAACAGACACTCCTAGTGTGATCACCTTGTCGGAAGACCTATGAAACATGCCTGATGTATGAGAGTACAGTGAGCACAAAGGGGCTATGTATAAAGTGTCAGTCTTTACTCCATAAAAAACTACAAAATAAGTTAAGTCACATTTTCAGGTCTTCTTTAATTGCATATTATTAACAACCCATACCTCTGAACATGTCTCGATGCTCTAAAACATGGGAAAGTCAGCTGAGCTCTCTTCCTGATTCAGGATGGCCCTTAATCACATTCCCAAGTCCCACCAATTTAGAAGGTCTATAAACATGTGCTTATATGCTGAACAAGGGCCTTATAAACTGGTAGGCCACCTCACCAACCAAGGGATCAAATACAACTCCCCACACGGGCAAAATTTCAGCTCCTGCTATAGGGATGGGTCTATTTCTCAAAACCCTAACTGTCCAGGATAAACTAAATAAGACAAATCCTGTCCCCCTAGCTCACAGCCTTCTACAACCACCCACCCAACTCTCTTTGTCTCTCTCAACTAAGCTGCTTGTTGGCCTTAAATCTAAAGGACCAGGAGACCTGCAGGTTTTCACCTGATCCCTGGCCTTGCACCACCCCCCATTATCTGGAATGCAGCTAATTAGCCACAGCTGGATTAGTTCACCTTGTGAGGGGCCTACGGGTCACAATGCGGCTTTTTGCACCCTGCAAGTGAAGTACAAACCCATGGAGATGCCAAGTCTAATATAGGCTTGAGGAAGAAGCATTTATAGCAAGTGCACAGGCGTTTTTCTAGGGTAAGGGCTCTTCAGGAAATTGTTTTTAAAGAGAATAATTAGAAAAATTAAATTAAAAATAAAGGGCCATATTTTAATTGCAATTAGGCACTTCAGGGAATGTTTCATGGGACTATTAATATGTGCCCCAAGGGACTAAAGCAGCAACACAGCACATCTGAGACCTGGATTAATGTCCCCATAAAATCATGCCCCGGGGTGTTTTTGATCTTAATTGAGAATATTTTTGAGTCAAAATTAGTATTTCTAACCCTCCTGCAGGCAGTAGCCATCTTGATGAAGAGGGAATTAGTGACTAAAAAAAGAGCAGCCCAATATCAGAAATGGCTATAAACTCTACTCTGCTTTCTCTCAGTTTCTGGTGGAGCAGCCATAAACCAGCACTACCAGGTTAACAACACAGGGGAAGTTATTCCTTAAACTTGTTCATCAGACATCTGCTGTTGCTTTGCCAGTACTTGGGTCTTGCAAAATGTCATTGAAAATAATATTTGCTTAGGTGATTAAATGAAATGAAACTTTAAGTCAAATCAGTGAATGCTGAAGGAGTAATTTATAAATGTCTATCCATCCTAACTTTCTAGTTGTCCTTGGAGCAGAGGCAAACTTATTGACAAATGGCAATATTTGCATAATGCCCCCAGTCCAAAATGTTTTGATCTAATTGCTATAAAAGTATGCACTTGTACATGTTGTTTTGGCAAGAAATATCAAATCTTATGTAGACCATATATGGTCAAAGGTGGCTCTGTGATACTAAAAACACTTATTACTGAGTATAGTGTTTATGAATGATTACTCAAACCAATCATCTTTATGATTCATAGTAGATACCTGTAGGATTAAGACCCTAGAACCACATGCATACACTTCACCTCACAAACTGTGGGCAGTCCCATCACAGTCAGAGAAGCTATTCCCAGTCCATGAAGTTAAACTCATGTGCAGGTCTTTGAAGGCTTCTGTGTGTGTGTCACTTTGAAGTTTTTTCTTGAAGAGGCTTTGGCAAAATTGGTGATTTTCAGCATAGATATTAGAGGCGTCCACTTGATAAATGTCTATAGAAGAAGCTCATCCCAGGGCAGCTTCTACTTTTGCAACAATTCCTAACATGAGTCAATTGCAGACTTTGAACTCAGGATCATTCTACCCCTAGTAAAGTCCCCTACCATATGAGCTAGAGCAGCAAGTCTGTTAACAGGTAGTGGTAATAGGCTGTTATCAGTTGGACCATCCACTACAGAGGGACATGACATAAATTCTATACGTGTGTTACATACATCTTATCAAAAGAAACAGCCCAAGAATCTGAGGTCTCCAGCTGTCATCCGAGAGCAGGCTGGGTTCTAGAGTTGGACAACACCCATGTGAGGAAGAGAAGTGCTGCTACCGCTTTATGACGGACTGGAAGCTCTAAAACACACAAAGATGAAGAGCTAGATTCACAAAGGGACTTACACGCACCTAAGTCTAACGTTTAGGCACCACTGGCATTCACAAAACCTCTGCTCCAATGCTGCCGAAAGTCCAGAGGCCCCTGTTTCTGCTGGTCCCTAAGTTTCAGTTGCTGAGGAAGCCCACAACTGCCTCAGGGCTGACCCTGCTCCCCAGCTTGGTGTCTAAGTCGCAGCATGATTCTCAAGATAGGTGTTGTCCTGTCTCTTCTGGCTGTGGGGGTTTATCAGAGTGTGCCCCCCTTCTCACAAAAATGGCTGAGGGGTGAGACTAACTCCATCCCCCAGGACTATTTTCCCAGTGGTTAGGTGGGAGATGCCAGTTCAATACTCCCCTCCCTCTGATTCCAGTCTGGCATTTGACCACAGATCTACCGCCTCTCCGATGAATGCCCAAACCACTGCACTCCAGAGTGGGTTTCAGTGGCTCTGGCCAATGCCTACCTAACAATTAATTAGTTGATACCCAGTGGACCAGCTACAAAAGGAGAGATGGGGAGCAGCCCCTCCCACCTAAATATCCCATAGGGCCACGATCAGGACACTCTCCTGTAAGGCGGGACACTTTTGTTCAAATCCCTCCTCCAATCAGGTAGAGAGGGACCTGACCTGGGGTCTCCTAGCGTCTGGCTGGGCACCCTTAGCCAGAGGGATTAATGCTGCCAGGGAGAGCGGAGGACCCTGTCCTCCTGCAGCTCGCTGTTCTGTCTGGCTTGGCATGTGCACTCCCACCATTCTTGGAAGACGCAACTTAGCCACCTGACTCAAGGAGAGGGGCCTGGCCATGAATCCCAAACAAGGTTGGGTGCTGACCTCCCCGAGAGGAAAGTGCTAACGAACCACCCCTCTCCTCTCCGCTACCTGAGACAGCGCCCCGCTTTGCTTGCTGGCTTTTGTGAATCCCACTCCTAGGCCCTCCTCTCTTCCCATGTGTAGTTCAGGGAGCCTGGTCACCTGATCCCACTGGGCGGCGAGGCACCAGGGCACTTCAGTGCCTAAGTCCCTTCACTTCAACCACACTGGTCACTCCGATTCAGACCTAAAAGTGGCAATTCTTCAACAAAACAACTTCGAAAACAGACCCCAGTGAGAAACTGATGCACTGGAATTAATTTGCAAAGTGGACACCATTAACTTAGGCTTGAATAAAGACTGGGAGTGCCTGGGTCATTATACAAATTGAATCCATGTTTGCAATCTAATTTGCCCATGTTCAGTTTCCCCCTACTGTTATCCACACTTTCTTGTCAACTGTCTGAAATGGGCCATCCTAAATATCACTAAAAAGTTTTCTTTCGCCTGCTGATATAAGATCATTAAATAGCCTCATAGTTGGTATGGCAACTTCCACCTTTTCATGTGCTCTGTATATATATAAATATCCCTACTGTATGTTCCATTCTATGCATCTGATGAAGAGGACTATAATCCACAAAAGCTCATGCCCAAATAAATTTGTTAGTCTCTAAGGTGCCACAAGGGCTCCTCATTCTTTAAGTTCCTTTGTGAATTTAGCCCTTAATGGCTTCCCAGCGGTCACCCAGGAAGGAACTGAGCCTCACCTCCCGAGTCCCAGACTCAGGTCTTGGGCACAAGCTTTAGCACTAGCAGATTCTACTGCTGTAGGACTGGGACAAAGAAACCTCCCAAACAAGAAACATTAAGGAGACTAAACCAGGGGCCATAGAGTGGAACCGGCTGTCCAGAGCTGTAGGGTTCCCTACATTTCCTGAGTCACAGGTATGCATATGCATGGGGTTTTAAATTAAGGGGTTTTGATTGCATTATGACTGGTTTACAGCTGAACTCAGTGTGATTCTAATTCTGAAAAACCCAAGAGAAAAACGCATATTGTTAGAATTTCTTTGTTGGAATAAAGCAGGAGATGATTTGTGTGGCAATGAAAACCTTGGTAGTTTGCTTTATATGTTGAAGTGTTCTATGGCATTGTTACTGTATTCCGCTATGTTTTGCCTCTTTTTAAATGTGGATTTTCCTTTTCTTTCTCTCCTTTCTAGTGCTGCCTCTGGTGCCCGCCCTTCTTGTCCTTTTTCATATTATTGCTGTTTTATGAATGAGTATTGAAGACAAAGGGTAGATCCACCTTCCTCATTGGCTACAGACTCCTCTTCACAACATCATCGTTGTCTTCACAAATCCCAAAGGGCCATGCACTCCTTGCAAATCCATTGCTGCCTGGATCGATCTCTGGCAAGGTGCTTAAGACGGCCTGATTGTAAATTTAGTTCACGTCCATCACTATCTGATTGTGCGACCAAAGCTCCTGGCACCCTCGAGATCACGGGCCATGTTGTGCACCTTGTGGGAGAAGCAAAAGCATTGTCAGCCCCTGGCAAGATTAATTGAAGAACATGCCCTAGAACTTGCAAAGCCCACCAAGGAGTCTTCTTTAGCATCACCAGGCCACAGCACTCTTCCAGGACGGCAGCGCCCCAAGGCATTCTTTGATTTTTGTGCTATTGCAAAAGCAGAAGACCAAAGGTCAGAATTTACAGAAAAAAATGGTTCTCCTGTCAAAGACAGAAGCAGAGAGTTCTGTTATTTAGAAAATTATGTTGGCAAGCAAAAGCAAACAAAGAATAAAAATGCACAGGTCAGAATATCCTCCCAGAGCACATAAACACCCATTGGAGTATTTCACTTTCAGCAGTTACCCCCAGGGCCACAAACATAAACGGGTTTGCTGGCCTAACAAGAGTGCCCCAAATCGCAGAGACAGCTTCCAGGGGGAAATGCAAACATCTGTGTCAGCCGAGTTTGACAGTGGAGATGGAATAGATCTAAGGGGCTCTTTGAATGTGAACGCAAATTCACTCTAAAAATCACTAAAGAGCACTTTAAAATCACTTCCAGCAGGGGGAGATGGACATGGAGACCCAAAAGTGGGAACTTGGGAATAGCAGCCTAAAAGGATCAGGCCTTGGGTCGGCTCAGAAGGAGCAACAGCAATATTTGGCCACATTACACTCTGGAAAGGAATCCTAGCAATTTAAAAACAAACAACTAGAAAGATTCTGAATTACACAGTAACGTTATCATAAACAGCCAGTCACAAGCAGATGATATCAAATTAGTTGGACAAGATTTGTTTTCCATAAACCCATATTGATTGGCATTAATGATATTACTTTCCTTTAATTCTCTGTGAAATTGAGGGTGTATCAATGGTACCATCATTTTGCCCATGAACGATTAACATCAGACTGACAGACCTATAAATTTACTCTTAAGTATTGACACAACATCCGCTTTCTTCCAGTCCTTTGGAACTAGTGTGCCAAAAATACTCACCAATCAACATTAATAGTCCAGATAGATCTTTCGCCAGCTGTTTTAAGACTCCTGGATGCAAATTACCCAGACCTATTGATTTTAAAATGTCCATCTTTAGTAGTTGCTGTTGAACATCCTCTTTAGTTACTATTGGAATGGAAAGAATTTCATCATCATCATCTGATGACTACATTAACTGATTTGCTCCTCTAATACAAAACACAAATATTTATTGAACACTTTTGCCCTTTTTGCATAATTATTTCTAATTCTACCATTCCCATCCAGTAATGGATCAGTATCATTATTAGGATTATTTTTTTCCCTAACATACCTGAAAAGTCCTTTATTGTCCTTATCTCTGATGGCCCTAGATGTCTCTTTCTGTGCATTTGCTTCCCTTATCAGTTTTCTACACTTCTTAGCTTGTACTTTAAATTCAGTATTATCACCTTCCCCTTTCTTCCAATTATTTTATTTTATTTCATCTGATTTTTCATAGCTGCTTTCACTTCCCCATTAAGCCAGGTTGGTAACTAATATAGCATTATCTCCATGATTGGTTTGAGGGATCTAGTAAAACATTCTTGCTCAGTTCCTAATTACCATGAACATTTTTCAGTTTAAATTCTTCCTCCCCACGTGATCTGCAGAACCTCCCAGAGGTTCTGCAAAAGGGGCAATTTACCCCAGACCCTCACTTTGAGAGCACCCCCATAATTACAGAGAGAGTCTGGGCTAAATTTGATTCAGAGGCATTGCAACCAACACTATGTTATGGGTTCCCTTTAAGCACATGTGCAGCAATGCAGTAACTACTGTGAATCTCATATGCCTGGGAACCAGCAGCTGCTCCTCCCGGCGCCAAGGACTGGTTGGAAGCCTTGCACCAGAAAGGAGAACGGTAGCGGCCAGGGAGTGCTCCTGCTAGCAGCCAGCACCCTAAGCCTACTCCATCTGCTGGAACCCAGAGCACCTCCTCTCGGCACCGAGGGAAGAGGCAAGTCAGCCCAGAGGAGTATGGAGTGCACCGGCAGGGTGCAGGAGAGGCTTTAGTCAGAGGGAGCCCAGCTGGTCCTCGGGTCCCACTCCACCTGCCAGGCCCTCCAGCTGGAACGCAGGGCAGTTCCTCTGGACACAGGGGACCAGCTGGAAGCCTGAAGCCAGCAGGAAGGAGTAAGTATTTAGCTAGGGCAGGGGAGACAAGTCCAGGTGTTCTTGTCTGAACTGGGAGGGAGACGCAGTACAGGGTGGAGCACTGGGCTGGAGGAGTCTATGTTGCTCAGTCCCTGAAGTTCTCACTGCTCTGTGTTGCATGGGAAACTCCCTCCATGGTGGGGATGGGAGGAGAGAGAGGGGAACAGGGGTGAATATGGGACAGAGATGGCGGGGAGCAGTTGGCCATTAGACAATGTCGACTGAGAATGTGGCATAATCAGTCTCCTGTACAGTAAATAACCAGAATAATTAGGGCTGTGTTCATGAACTTGGTGCAAAGAGGAGCGAGGGTCAGTGGCCGCTACGTATTCCTCAGAAGGATAGGTTAAATTTTGCGCTGGGTTCTGGCCTCCAGTTTTCTAAAAGTTTTCTCTTGTCATTTAACTCCTCCATGGGACTCTCCATAAACCTCATTATCACCTCTCTGACAGGAAGATCCTTGGAATACTGTGCTGAAAATATATCTCCACCTGTCGCTCTTCTGACAGCTGTAGCTTTGTGCTGCCTGACATGTAGTCACTTCCAAACGTCAAATCTTCAACTCGTTGAAAGGAAGTGTCTCTGTGAAAGTATTTTGAACCGTGTTTAAGCAACACAGCTGGGGAGGGCTTTTTAAATCTGACTTGGTGCATGGCCTGAGGAAAATCTTCCACACAGAACCCTGCCTCTCTTGGAGAAGCACGAGGTCATTGGAATAGTCACCACAGTGGCATCTTTGGTTTCCAGTCAGAGTCTCTTGTGGAAAGCCATAACCGGCTTTGATACTCACACAAACTTGCCTCCTCTGCTTTGAGAAAAACTGCCACTTGGGGAACGATTCGTGGTGTATGTTGTAGATCAGCAAAACGCTTCCTCTCGCCTCTGTCCTGTCTTCTAAAGGGGAGCTCCCCTCTCCATGGCATATCAGGTGTTATGATTGATTTGTGTTGTGGCTGCTGCTAGATCAGGACTTCCTTGTATAAAGTGCTCTACACTCCTCTTATTAAATGTAACCTTGAATGGCTCATAAATAGCTAGGCTATTCTGTTTTAAATATACACATTTTGATAATGGACAACATTTCCCTCCTAGGTTACTGAGCTTTTTGAAGTCCCGGTCCTTTAATGACTAGCAAGGAACATGCTTCCTCTGCATTCCATTTTCACTATCAGAAATATAAATTCTATTTAATGTATGTTCTGTCTTGAATAAAATCCGAGATGAAAAGACAGATGAAGTAACAAAACTGTCTTACTTTTTGAGCAGGACCCTAGGCTAGTAATGAGATGTCTAGACACACTGATAAGTGTCAGTATTAGCTAAATGAAATCAAAAGGAAATACAACTTGAAAAGGAAGCGAACTTGGAGGACCCTGACTGGGAGGTGAAGAAGACACCGAAAGACGCTTGTCACAATCCAGGAGATTCAGAAGGGTCTCATTTTTAAAATGAAACATTGCAGTTTTTAAATTCAAAATGACTTTTTGTTTTGAAATTTCCTCCAGTTTTATAAAAAAAGAACATATGATTGTTTACAAAATGCTCTAAAAGGAAACAGTTTGTGTGTCCCAAAATGAATTTTTATTTTATTTTATTTTCTGGAACTGGCTGCAAATTGAAAAATCCATTAGCCAGTGTAAAATCCAGCTCCGGCGTACTGACATTTTGAGTCAGCTAACAAAATAGTTTACTATGTATCAAAACTAAACTACTGGAGCTATTCCTCCACTACTCACTTATCCTCTCTTTACACTCCCATCACAAATACCAGCATTCTTGAGTTTTGTAAAACAGAATGAAGTAGTTGTAAAGCTTTTCAGAAGGAGGCAAGTATTGAACCATCTAAAATCTAATCCCTGTTTTCCAACATTCCTTTTATTTGCATGGGCCTTGAGACTCATGAAGTCCAATCAACCAGCCTTTTCATTTGATTTAAGATGCTGTTTTTCAGCATTGCAAGATTGGTGCAGACAATTCAAAGAGGACTCAAGGAGGCAAGATGAATTATATTCCCATATTGGCTGTCAATAAGATGTTTCTGGTGGAGTTGATCAAACCATGAAGTACTTTGATATTTACAAAAAAAAGGTGTATTTATCCACAGATAAAACTGAAAAAAGATATAAAGAATCTATTCAGATGCACTTTATCTTCTTATTCCCAAACTGATTTGATTGTCAAAATCTACACAACCACACACACAAAAGAGTTTATTAAACTTTGGAGCAGACAGAGCTAACAAACAGCAGGATCACAGCACCACCAAGTGGCAGGCTCTGAGTTACATCTGGAGGTGCCTGCTTTGTCTACTACAGCCCTGGGTACTGACTTCATGCCACCAGCTCATAAAGGCAATGACATGCAAACCAACAAGGACTTTGAACTCTCCCAATTGTTACACTTCCTTTCAGAAATAACCTTGAGGTGAACCTATTTGAAAATTAAAATGTTAAAAATCAGATAATAAATATAAGACTAATTGTCATAAAAATGGGATTTGTAGAACATTAGCCTACAGTGCAAGACATGATAATTCTCTACCTTAATAGTTTATTAAGGACATTTTATAGTACATGTGTTTTCTTAAGTATAAAAGGAGACATGGGGTAAAATCTTCAAAAGCAGCTTTTCCAAGAAGTCTCATTATTATTAGTGTTTATTTTTTGTATTGTTGTAGCCTTGAGGAGCACTAGTCACGGACCAGGACTGTACAAACACATGGATTTTTCATGGGAAGGGAGGCACTTTATGCAAATTTTAGAGGTAACATTTACAATACCCAAATAAATCATCATAATACTGAAGGGCCCAATTCTGCCACTGTTAACATGCTGAACGAGGCCCCAGTCAGAAGGGTATAATGGGTATAATTCATTAAGCCTTGCATCATCCTTTATACAACAGGTATCACTCACTAAGCCTACTACAGTACAGCAAATATGTGAATTGCAGTTGCAAAGGATGAAAGAGTTTTCAGATCATTCCAGGCATTCCCCATCCTGCTCTAAAGCACTGCTTCATTGTAATGTGGCTCCACTGGATTGTACCATTGCCAAGGTACGGACATTGAAATGTTACCTACTTGTTAAATTATTTATAGCATTTAAGCAACATCACCTTCCAAACCATGTGCCAGTGAGGCCGGGGCACTAAAAAGAGAAGTAAAAAATATGTAAAGAAACAAAAAATATTTAGCACCAAAAAGGAACATGGAGGCTTTCGTTGCAGTACAAGCATCCTACTTCTTAGGTAGCTACTGATCACAAAGCTGAATGTGCATCGATTCACAGAGTTACAGGCAGGAGGAAAAACAAATCAAAGCTGACAACTGTGAATATGAAAGTGTAGCTGTAGCCACGTGAGTCCAAGGATATCAGAGACAAGGTGGGTGAGGTAATATCTTTTATTGGACCAACTTCTGTTGGTGAGAGAGACAAGCTTTCAAACCAGACCTGAGGAAGAGCTCGGTAGGGCTCAAAAGCTTGTCTGTCTCACCAGCAGGATCTGGTCCGGTCAAAGATATCACCTCACCTGCCTTGTCTCTAACTCTGAATGTCATTTGTCCACCTGGAATACCACAGATTAATTTACTCAAAACATTCAAAACCCAGTGGAAGTGACCAAAGTAATCAATTGCAAAATAGAAACAATAGCATCATCTTGAACGCACGGCACTCCAGCCATCTATATATTATTTTAACCCTTGACCTAAGCATCTAATTAGGCCTCTAAATCAGTGAACTGACTTTTTAGCACCCACCAGCTCCCACTAAACCGCGGGAGGCTTCTGAGTTCTCAGCAGCTCTGAAAACTGGGTCTCTGAGGAACTAGATTTACAAAGGGGATTAGGTACCTAATTGCCACTCTAGGCAACTAAGGCCAGCCTTGAGGTATCACTCGCATTCACAAACCCTGGCTCAGCTGCTGCCAGACCTTGTAAATGCTTTGTAAGTTACCTAAGTTACCCTGGCGAAGTCCACTCGCCCTTTCCCTCCCCACACCCACATTTCTGTTGGTGGGCATGCAGCCATCTAAATTCTGATACTGCCAAGCCGCTCAGTGCCTAGCTCACACCTAAGCCACGGTGGAATTCATAGACTATCTCCCCTGGGGGACCCGAGCCAGTGGGTGCACACAGAAGCGAGCTAAGAGCATGCCTAGCAGATCAGGGCCCGCACAGTCAGCAGTGGTGGTCCCTTCATCCCCAATCACACCATGGTTAGGCACTCACCGACGGTGAGAGAGCAGGGTTCTCATCGCATATGGCCTGGTTCAGAGCAGTCCCAGTGAGTGCTCTACGCATGGGGTAGAGGGTGTTCTGGAGTCAGGGGCTCTCAGCAGGGCTGGCGACAGAAATTTGGGGGCCCCCTACTCTAATAGTTTGCCCCCCCCCCAGCCCAGCCGGGGCCCCCCAGCCCAGCCAACAGCGGCCGGGGGGGCCCCAGCCCAGCGCATCCCCCCCCAACCCCGCCGGCGCTCCCCCCCCAGCTGACAGCGGCTGGGGAGTCCCCAGCCCAGCTGGCCCCCCGCAGCCCAGCCGGCACTCCCCCCCCCAGCTGACAGCGGTTGGGGCCCCCCCAGCCCAGCCGGCCACCCCCACAGCCCCGCCACCCCCCCCAGCTGACAGCGGCTGGGGGGCCCCCAGCCCAGCCGGCGCTCCCCCCCCCAGCTGACAGCGGCTGGGGGCCCCCCAGCCCAGCCGGCCCCCCCCCTCAGTCCCGCCGCCCCCCCCCCAGCTGACAGCAGCTGGGGGGCCCCCAGCCCAGCCGGCGCTCCCCCCACCAGCTGGCAGCAGCGAGACCCGAGGAGCAGCGAGAGCCTCCCTTGCTGCTCCCTCCCCCCTCCCTCCCCCGGACTGAGCTGCTGCCGCTGGCCGGGCTCTGCTCCGGCCGGGGACAGGCGCTCGTCCGGCGGAGAGCCGCCCCGGATGACTACGGGTAGAGCTGTACCGGGGCCCCCCTAAAGTCGGGGGGCCCGGTACAGCTCTACCCGTAGTACCCCCCTGTCGCCGGCCCTGGCTCTCAGTCTCTTCTGTTGAAGCTGTTCCACCAGGTTTACATACTTCCAGCATTCACTGAGCCAGAGAGAGCAAGACGGACTCTGTAGCCCAGGGCACTCACCTGCTCCTATACACAGGGAAACAGCGAGTCTGACTCCCGTGTACACTGGTGAGATGAAGGGTTAGTGCCCTCCCCGTGACTCCGTTTGTCCTTTGGACAACAAGACTCTCCTTTGGAAATGAGGCTAAGATAATGATGGGCTTTGGCGGGTGTTACACGTTAGCTGGGTCTGTTGCACCACCTCTCACCACGTGTAGGCTGACCACCGGTGTCTTGCTCTGAGCACGGTTGAAGAAAGGTGTTTCTGTTTTGGTAGTGCTAGAGCCCCGCCTTTGGCATGTCAACTTCTTTTACTTCCATATTGCCAGGTCTCCTGATAGGCTTCCCGGAATACACCGTAACTCCAGAGTGCATTATGGCAAACTCTGCTGTGTCCTATCCGGGGAGGGGACAAGGGACTCCTTGGCCAGTTTTTTCCTGTCGCAGTCTCCTTCAGATGCACTTTGGATGCGGATAACCCCAGGTCCCTTTGCCCATCTGCCACAACTTGGTTCTCTAAAGCCATTTTCTCTCCTATTCAAGCCCTACAGTTAAAACTGGCTTTTAAATTATTCTCTTCACCTTAGAATTGCCGAAGTCATGCCCTGCACACCAGCCATGGGCAGCCAGCAGGGTCCCCTGAAATTCTCTCCTCGTGCTCCTCCGGCTTGCTGTGCCCACTTCTCCACCCCACTCTGTTAGGCCTTTTTCTCTGCCCCGTTCCTATACACCCCTAGCAGGGCTACCCACCTTTCCTCCCCGCCCCGCCATCTTGCCCATCCCTAGCCCTCCTCTGTCCACCTTCCTCCACCTATCACCTGTGCTCCGTGGCATACAAGATGTACACTTCTCCCAGGCTGCAGCCTTAGCCCTGGTCTACACTGGGGAAGTCGATCTAAGATACGCAACTTCAGCTAAGAGAATAGCATAGCTGAAGTCGGCGTACTTAGATGGACTTATCACGGCATCTTAACGGTGGTGAGTCGACTGCTGCCGCTCCCCCGTCGACTCCGCCTGCCCCTCACGCGGTGGTGGAGTACTGGAGTCGATGGTATAGCACTCGGGTATCGATTTATCGCGTCTAGACTAAACGCAATAAATTGATCCCCGATAGATCGATCACTACCTGCCGATCCAGCAGATAGCATAGACCTGCCCTTAGTCCCTGCTCCAGTTCTTGCGGCTGTTGCTCAGCTCCATTGTCCCTCAGAAGCCACCATACCCATGAGGGCCTAGGATCAGATTTGCGATGATATTTTCAGAACATGCAGAATCATTAGTGATGTGAAATGCCTCTAAATATTTTATTCTCTTATTATGCCAAGCCTCAGCCCCTTGAAGAAATATGCTCTGTTGATATACATTATTATGATGACCTTCATCAATGAAGGACATCAGAAACAACAGAAAATTACAAATACTCTTAACTGACTTAATAAGCCAATTCTGCAGAGGGTCACACTAGATACTTTGTTATTTGTGACCTTGAGCTTCTAATTTCTTTACTGATAATGAGATGTAACCTACACATTTTACAGCCAAGAGTGTGGTAATAGGAGATTCTTTTCACCTCAGGAAGCTTTGCTCTAATTTAATACATAACAAGCAGAAAATGATCTTGGTTTACACACCTTCCCAGTGTCCTAGTATTTTTCTTGTCACAATGCAGTGAAGTCTCAAATAGGTACAGCTTCTTATTTCTTTTTCTTAAAAACAAACAAAAGAGACACCTACCTCAGAAATTGTAGGTAGTAACTGTAGTGAAGGGCTAGCTGGATAGTGCTAAAATAGGCAGATGGGTCTGGTTATTTCATAAGATTAAAACCAGGACTAAGCTCCACCTCTCTCAAATCTCACCACTTTGAATGGTTTGATAGCTTACAAATACTGTTTGTTCACATCTCCACTGGCTGTGTGGAACATCCTGGTTTAGGAAACTAACAGAGCACACTCCACTGTTTTCTGCCTCCACAGACTGAAGGTTTTTCTCTCTGCTGCCACCCAGCCACTGCCTTGTTTAATGCCAGCTCTGTGGAGAATGTGCCTGACACGACACTGTGCTAGTGGAAGGGGTGAAGTCATGTGTACTCCTCAGAAGCAGCAGGGCACGTTGCATGAAGGTGGATTGAGAAGGTGTGAAGAACCACGGTGCAGCCACATTCGCAATGGCCAAACAACATGTACAAACCAGACAAATGTGTTTGTAAAATGGCGCGTGAGGTGCAGTAGTAGCTGAGCTGGTCAGAAAAGGCTTGGACTAAACATTAAAAATTGTGACAAATTTGTGTTTATCATATTTTTGTGTGGCCAAACCTTTTTGTCCTAGAAATAAAAACAAGTATGAAAAATTGTGTCTAAGGTTTTTGATTTTTCCTCTGCTCCTACATTTTTACTTCCCCCTCTCCATGGAAAGGAGGGAAGTGAAGGGAAAACGCCTTAAAAATCGTCAACACGGTTTAATTTTTTCACTAAAAAGGTAAATTCTGGTTTTGGCCAATTCTACCAAGCAGTGATTTCTGTGCACAGTAACCCAGATTCTACAAGCAGTCACAGCAATTGTGCCCACACATATTGGATTTGATGCCTTGGCTGGGATCTGTTGAGAAAGACGGGAATTTGGCAACAATCAACATGACAATCTGCCTTACAAATAGTATTCGGGTCTCAATGTTGAGGAAAGTAACTCTCTTTCCTTCTCTTACAAGTGCATGTCCCTCAAAGCAAGTACAGGCATTTTCCTCTGAGGAAGCTAAATGATTTACATTGTTTATGATCCCTAAGTTAGTGAGAAGCCAGAAACGTTTGCTCTGTGTTTGAATGTGTGTATCCAAGTATGTGCATTGTTGGGGCTAGTCTGCACCAAATCTGCAAACAAACAGTTTAAGAATAGCCCACTACTAGTATTAGGATACGCCTCTGCCTATCCACCGAGGCCAATACGGTACTATCCTCCTCATTTCCCAGTGATACCTCTCCAAACGCTAGGCTTCTGCAAAAAACTTATAAGTAGCTTCACCAACTGAGCTAAAAGGTACAATTTTTCAGAACTTCTTTAATGTTTTTATAACAGCTAGGCAGATAGATAGGTAGGCAGATAGATTAGATCAGATAGATAGGTAGGCAGATAGATTAGATAGACAGGTATTGTGACAAAGCTCCAAGCCTGTACTTGTGGGTCCTGTATTTCCTGGCGGATTTCACTAGCCTCAGAGGCTCACTGTGACTATCCACGTGGCCCTTCTCTCTCTAGAGACAAGGTCACAGCCTATTGAGCCATTTTCATCACAGGCCAGTAAGGAGAAGTTAACCTTCCTGGCACAGTCTCTTTTGTCTCTCTAGTCTCAGTGATTAATTGGGGAAGGTAGGAAGGGGGGGCCCCGCCCTCTACTCCGGGCTCCAGCCCAGGGACCCTAATAGTATCAGCTAAGATGGCTGACCTTTTAACCACCAAACACAATACAATTCCCTGGGCTACTTCCCCACAGCAGTCCCTGCTTCTTTACTCTCCACTTCACCCTGACCTCAGGGCCTCCTTCCTCACGTATGATATGTTGTCTATCGCTCAGTCTCACCAACAGCACAACCTCCTCTCATAGCTCCCGACATCCACACCCACCTGACTAACTAGGAGGGTTTTTAACTGGTTTCAGACAGCCCCTGATTGGCTCCAGGTGTCCCAATCAGGCTAGCTGTTTCTGCTGCTTTCTAGAACCTTCTCTGTTTGGCTAGCCAGGGAACAGGGACCTGCTCATCCTGAGGCTGATATACTTCCCTTCCAGCACTCTCCTATACCCTTCTGCTCTGACTCCGTCACAGTAGGCAGATAGATTAGATAGATAGGTAGGCAGATAGATTAGATAAATAGATTAATTAATTAGATAGATAGATAGATAGATAGATAGATAGATAGATAGATAGATAGATAGATAGATAGATAGATAGATAGATAGATAGCACTACCTAGTTGTTTCTGGTGGTACCAAGAATGTGCTAGGTACAGTATCAATTCAAAGGAGGAAGACCAGAAAGGACCAGTCTTGATCTGAAGATGAAATGGAGAATACTCTGCTTTTCTGGGAAGTTTGTTCCAATGGCTAACCACTCTCACTGTTAAAAAATTGTGCATAATTTCCAATTGGATTCATCTGGGTTTAACATACAGTGATGGGTTGCCCTTTTCTGACTCCAAGATCCTTTTCTTGAGTAGTAACAGCTAATTTAGACCCCATCATTGTATATGTACAGTTGGGATTATGTTTTCCAATGTGCATTACTTTGCATTTATCATTACATTTCATCTGCCATTTGGTGAGATCCTTGTGTAGTTCTTCACAGTCTGCCTGGGACTTAACTATCTTGAGTAGAGGTAACAAAGAGTCCTGTGGCACCTTAAAGACTAACTATAAAGTATAGAAGCATAAGCTTTCATGGCCTAATACCCACTTCGTCGGATGCGAAGTGGGTATTAGCCCATGAAAGCTTATGCTTCAAAACTTTATAGTTAGTCTTTAAGGTGCCACAGGACTCTGTTACCTCTGCTATTCCAGACTAATTAACACGGCTACCTCTCTGATTCTATCTTGAGTAGTTTTGTATCATCTGCAAATTTTGCCACCTCACTGTTTATCCCTTTTTCCAAATCGTTTATGAATATGTTAAATAGGACTGGGCCCAACACAGACCCCTGGGGGACACCACTATTTACCTCTCTCCATTCTGAAAACTGACCATTTATTCCTACCCTCTGTTTCCAGTCTTTTAACTAGTTACCAATCCATGAGAGAACCTTCCCTCGTATCCCATGATTGCTTATTTTGCTTAAGAGCCTTTGGTGAGGGACCTTGTCAAAGGCTTTCTGAAAAATCTAAGTACACTATACCCACTGGATCTCCTCTGTTCCCATATTTGTTGACCCCCTCAAAGAATTCTAGTGGATTAGTGAGGCATGATTTCCCTTTACGAAAACCATGTTGTCTATTTCCCAACAAATTATGTTCATCTAGGTGTCTGACAATTTTGTTCTTTACAATAGTTTCAACCAATTTGTCTGGTAGTCAAGTGAGGCTTACTGGTCTGTACTTGCCAGGGTCACATCTGGAGCTCTTTTTAAAAATTGGCATCACATTAGCTCTCCTCCAGTCATTGGGTACAGGTATCCTCCAGTCATCTGATTTAAGTGATAGGTTACAGATGACAGTTAGTAGTCCTGCAATTTCACATTTTCCCAATGAAGAAATTTATTTCCTGTAATGACGTCACTTGTCAACCTTCCTTTTTGATAAGCTAAGTGGATTGAGCTCTTTGGTTCCCTCACTGTGAGGAATTTTCTCCAGCCTTTGAATAGCTTTTGTGCCTGTCCTCTGCATCCGCTCCAGTATTTCAACATCTTTCCTAAAATGCAGACACCAGAACTAGACACAGGATTCCAGGGTACACAGGTGCAGACCTGCCTTACTGTTCCTGTTTATATACCCAAGAGCAGGAGCTGCCACATGGGCCATGTGACAAATTATTTGTGGGTGGGTGAATCCATGGAGAGAGAGGCTAGTTCTGTACCTGTATTTCTGCAATTGTCTCCTTTTGTTAACAAATCCACGTTCAAGTTATTACAATTCACTGCTGAGAATGGCATTTTGACATTGACTCAGAACTGCATTCTCAGTGACTAATGAGAGTACGCTTACTTGTTTTGCCTCTCTCTTGTCCAACTTACAGTACTTTGAACATGACCACTTCAAAATATGCCTCTACTCATTAGAATAGCACAGTTAGGCCACAAAGTTCTGCTAATCTTGCTGATTTTCCAAATACCATAGTTTTGATGTGACTGATTCTACACAGCTGTCACAGCTAATAGTCACACAATTCTCTCTAGTCCCCGAGTTCCTTTGATTGTGTTCCATCACTCTCTTGAGTTTCATCCATTTCTACCAGCCTGTTCTCCAGATAAGTTGTTGTTAGAGCCTATATATTTTTGCCGAAATAGCTTCATTAGTCTGCAAAAAATCCTCATTTGCCATACAGAGGGACGGTTCTTTCTCCAGCTGGAACCTGACTCCTGGCACACAGCAATAAACAAAAAATCTACTTAGTACATAACTGGCTATATCAATTTATTCACCTGTTGAAAACTCTCATTATAAGTACGTGAAGTGGTCTGAAACACTGACTGACAAAAGTACTGCATTTCTGGAGCACAAGTTAAATAATTGGCAACACAGGGATCAGGATTTGGAAAGTAAAACACTGCTTCAGAATATAAAAAGCTGGGATCGTTGTGTCCAATTCAATTATAATTTCAATGTATGGTGTTTTGAGAGTCCACTCTTTGGGATATTTAGGAATATATTCTTATAACAAAGGGCCATGAGATCTATTTACTCATACACTCTGCCCTTTACTAGGTTAACAGCCCTTTTTTAAAACTCTGCTTGTATAACATGATTGCTCTTTGTGTCTCCAACGAACTTTAACTCCATCTCTTTGGACCCTGATTTCCACACACTGATACCAGTGGACACTCTCCTCCTACAAACAATTGATAGGAACACTTTAAATGATGGCCTTAGCCCTCTTTCTGCTAAATCAATGAGAATAATGTGGTTTGGGAGAAGAATAACCAACTACAGAAGAGGAAAGGTTGGGCCTGGCTTGACTCTAGGAAGGGAGAGGGTGTAAAATAAGTGACTTGCCAAAGATTTATGCCTCAAATTTCAAATGTCTTTCCCATAGATGAATGAGTCCTACTCAGAGCTGGGTAGGCATTAGCCTGGGGGCAGGTCATTTCTGTCCACTTTCCATCTTTGCCACAGACATCTTTGGGTGAGTCCCTTGATCCCAGTCTGCCTCACTTCCCCATCTGCAAATCTCTGTGTCCTGAGCTTTGTTTGCTTTGACTATAAGATCTTCATAGCAGGGAAGACAACTGCTGACACAAAGGGTCCCTGATTTTGGCCTCTAGCTGATATTCTAATACAAATAATGCTTTTCCAGCTGCGAATCTTTTACAGCACTCAGTCAGTGCCTGTTACATTGCTGATTGCTTCTTAAGTCATTTTTTCCATGCCATCATTTTTATTAACTTATTAATAACTTCCCATAACTAGCAAACGATCTGGATATGTGGTCCAGGCAGCCACTGTCTAAATAGTTGTATTACTCGGGCTTCGGAGATGTTTGAGAAGATAAATGATTTGAAGTTTTCTCTCTGCCCAACCTTCCTGTCCTATGCTCCATGGGGCCTGGAACTCAGAGTTCTCGTCCCACTGATGCTCCACCTGGTGCAGTGTCTCTTTGACGGACGTTGAATAAGAATTCAGCAAGTTCACGCTGCCATTTTTGTAGCTGCCCTCCCAAGCACAAGTGACTCCCCATTATGGGGCCTGATGGTCTGTGAAAGCTCTTAACCATCTACCCGGCAAATCAGACTAGTGAGCTTTAAAAGCTTCCGCTATTGCCAAGCATTCCCGCTCAGTTGCAAAATGCCATTCTTTCAGCTGCTCAGCTTCCGGCTGCCAAAAGCAATGCTTTGCATCTGTCAGTGCCTTCTCGTCGCTCTGCACTCAAGTCCAATTGCCATTTGAGAGCATCATAATCAACAATAAATGCCCTGGAGGAAACTGCATTGGAAAGTAATAATACAGCAAAACTTCATTTCAACTTGTGAATGGCAGTTCTAACGGCCTTGCCGGATGAACTGTTCCTGAAGCAGAGGGACAGGAATGTCAGTGATGAAGGCTTTACATACGTCCTTGGTTCTGCTGTGTTGATGGCATGCAGGAGAAGACTTAAGCATAACCAGCCCACAGATCTCAACACACTTCAATTCTATCAGCTTAAACTAGTCTCCTTGTGTAGGCCTTTCTGAAGCCCATCCAAAACTTAGTCTCAGAAAAAATGGCTATAAGGGAGCTACAGTGATTCAAACGAACTAATGGTCTTCAGTTAGAAGATGATAATTGGTAGCCATGGGGAAGTGAGGGGGTTTCCTTCTGGTGACACCTTGGCTGTCACAAGAATGATCCCATTATTTTAATCAGGGAGCTTGAGGGAGCTCTAGTGTAGGAACAGCCCTATAAATGCAATAACAATATTAATTATTCTTATTCGCTGCTCGCCTCAGCAGTTCTAGCTGGGAGTGGTTTACAAGACACGGTGCTTATGCCCGTGTGATGGAGGAGGGGAGACAAGGGAGCAATGAAGACAGGAGGGATGTGGTCAGAGCAATGATCCAGGAAGAGGATTTGATCAGGAGTGGTTCCTATTGGGAGCCAGGCGTTCAGCAGTGGTTAGAATGGAACAGTATGGCTGACATCAAGTAGTGAATCTTGAGATGAGACCCGAACAACAGCCTTGGCAGCGTGGACAGGCAGCAAAGGCCAAATCTTAGCCAGATTATGTAGGTGTAAGAGGCAAGAGCTGGACCTGGCCCGGATATATGGCTCTAAAGAAATAGCCAAATTGGGATTGATGCCCAGATAAAGGACTCGAATGTCCACGACGACAGTAAGGTTGGGGTTATTCCTGCTGATTGAGAAAGTGGGAAGGGTCTTAAAGAACATAGGATCACTGAAACCTCCGAGTTCTCAACAAACCAGGAAGTTCAAGTTCTTCTACACTTTACACTGGAAGGAGACTTTCTAAATTCAAAATACTGTAAGAACAATACTGCTATTAGCAATATAAACCAAGGAGGGTGATCATAATGGATGAACTAGTGAAGAAGCAGGTTGTATACTCGGAATGGGGCAGAGGGAGAAAAATAACTTTGTAGCTTAAGATGTTAGCCTTCTACTCCTAGCTATTTAAGACAGATTACATGGAGTCTACAGGAGACTGAAAATATTACCGTCATTTATTTCTGTCTCCAAGGTCTTAAGCAAACTCAGATTTTAACAATAACATGATATATAAATATCAACTCATTGTTCAAAGGGTACGTTAACTTATCTCTTCCTGTGTCCTTGGAGCTGATGGAGCCACTGCTCAGCTTGTTTTTCAGCTGTTCTTCCACTTAGGTATTCACAATTTCAGTGTTTTGAAGACTTTATTTTTTATTTAGGCTGCCTGGGCCCAATGCTTTCTGTTATGGGGCTCATTCCTTCAGCCGCTGACTTCCCCGGTCCTTCTCGCATGAACAGAGAGCAATAATACTCTAAGTCTGAAGGTGGAAACAATGTAATGTCCATTGGGGTGAACTTCCAGTAAGCAATGATTTCAGTTTCCTTCCTTAGTGTCCCCTTTCCCAGCTCTGATACCACAGAGCCTTGCTTATGTCCCTGTTCCCATGCCCTCCCCCCCCCCCCAGCGAAACATGATTCCAATTCCTCACCCATTCCCAGGGAGGGAACTTTACAGCAAAGTGTTAAATGCTGAGTGAGTTTAGCTGCCTATGGGGTTTTGTGGATTGTAGTTGTGCCTAAATCCTTTTGTGGTTCTGGGCTTTCTTGCCCACCTCACTGAAAACTTTCCCCTGAAAATGAAACTGGAACAGTAAATCCTGAGAGGAACATTAAACATGCAATAACGAGCATGCAAATGTCCGTGAGATCAGAGAAGCCGCTCCAGAAGCGCTGGTCTTTCATTCAGAAGGCACCTTCGCTTTGTTTCCCCTTAACTGCTTAATTGAGAAACACCAACTCTCTAATATTTCCAAGTTTCTGATTTCAGTGTTTACGCATCTTTGCAAAGAGAGATCAGTCACATGCCAGGGTGTTGCTTTCAGAGAGCTCTACTAAGTTATTCATTCTTTAAGATGTTAATTCAAGTAAAAGAAATTATAGCAACTATATGAGGGGGGTGGGGAATTTGTAGTCATGATATTTGGGATAGTTTTTGCAATTAGAGCACCAAAATGCCACAGAAGCACACACCATATGCAACAAACCAAGGCCAGGAAGAGTGTCTCTTCAGTGCTAAAGCCAAATCCAGCCTCTCTCTCGGAGCCTCTCCCTGTCTGGTCTTGCTGGAGTTTTGAGTATGTATTCAGGGCTGGCCTAGACCATTATAAAAGCAGGTTGCTGAGCAATCCTAGGTGCACTGAGATACGGCATTTAATATTGATTACATTTGGTATGATACACTAATCAAAAGAAAATAACACGTATGTTCTAAGATCTCATCACCAGGCAGGGCTGTGAGGAGCATCTTTGTTCATCTGTGGTGATGTGAAGAAAGAGTTCTGGCTACAGTGAACGAACCTCTGCTAGGTTGATCTTTCTACCTGGGAGTCTGACTTTGACCCTCACTATGTCCTTCACACCGGCAGTCATTCCCAGGCGATCATCTCAGATATACAATTATGATTCCTCCCAACTTTACATGGAGGGATTCCTCCACATCCCTCAGATGTATAACACAGAGGTGCAATTATTTAAGGATTCTACACCCTAGTCCACACACTGTCTGCTCCAGAGATAACAAGTTCCTACTACACAGTTCTACGAGGATAAACAATGGGTTTATTGAAGTCATAATTTTGACCAAGAAGCTGCACGTTGACTCCACAGGAGTGTTCAGAGGAGTTTTATTGTGTTCTGCACACAATCTACTTACTAAATGCAAAAAATAATGTACATTCAATGCACTGTTAACTTAGACCAGTGAAGCACAAAGGAGTCAGAAAGGGAGAAAAGTAAGGTGGAATTCCTAGCCTTAACTCTGACCATATAATACAGGGCTCCTCCTCACTGTGACAACCCAAGACCTAGGTGATTATGCAGTTTACAGAATACTGCATTGCATTTAAAACAAGCTCAGTACATTCTGGGCACCTCTCAGTGCCCTGGTATGCACCACACTATGGTGTGGTAGGACCCAATTCTGGGTGTGAATCTGGAATGGAGGGAGTTTTGCCAGCACAGAGGTGTTGCAAGATTGCAAGCGGACCCTCAATGTCAGATTTAGGATTCCCAGTTACTCAGAGCATTAATATTCAGCTCCCCTGGGCCTCACTTGTTTGCGGTGAAGTCATTGGCCTCTCCAGCGTACAGGGTCAACAAACGCAGAGCAGTTTGTTCTCGTTAGTCACATGCAAACCTGCAGGATTCATTCACTGAGGTCAATCCCCAAACTAAATCTCTCCCAGCAACCCCTTCACAACCGGACTTTGCTGTCTGCTAGGCAGGTCAACATCCTTATTGCTCTTTCTGCTCCGTTGTGATGTCCAACGGCCCCTTTGCCGAGGTCTTACTTCTTCCCTCGGTCCATGCAATGCAGCCTCTAGTCATGTGAACTTCTCAGATACTCACTTACATCTAATGCTCTAGAAAATAAGTGTTTTGTGCTATCTGAGCAAGCCTGCACTTACTGAATTAGTGAGTGTAGCATAATGCAAATGCCCAGTGGGAAAATGAAAATTGTGGGCGGTCACAGTTCCCTATTTCCTAGTGTCCTTAGGCCTAGATTCACGAAGGGATTTAGGTGTCTAATGTGACAGGCCAACACTGGCTGAGGCCAACATTTAGGTGCCACTGAGATCTCAAATCCCCACCCCCACCCCTGTTCAGCCTCCACCTCACCCTGCAAGCACCTGAAGTCCACTCAGTGCCTAAGTCTCTGCAAGTAACTAAGTCCCAACACCACTAAATTCCTCAGCCCCCAGCTCACACCAAAGCATCAGGAGGGCTCTCAAAGTAGGGGTTCCCCATCTCTCTTGCCTGCAGGGTCCGAGCATGCCTAGCCACACTGAAGGCAGCTGATCAGTAGGAAGTCGGGGTCCCCAAGAGCCTAGTGGCTAGCGCATTCTCCTGGGACAGCAAAGACCCATGTTCAAATCCTCATACTGCCAGGTTTGGTGCAGGCTCATGAACTTGGGTCTCCCCCTGCCCTAGCATGGGGCTCAATGTCTCTCAGTCGCTCCTGTTGAAACTCTTCTACTTTGTACTGGAGCAGGAACTGAAACCCTGGAGTGCCAAGAGAGCACCCAGAGTACCAGGTGATTCGCACGCTCTCTCTAGTCTAGTGGCAACTCCCCACTCAGCCCTGGTGTGTGAATCCAATCTTCAGTCCCCAAATCTTCCCATTACATTGTATAGGGAGCCTGGCACCAAACGCAGGCCTGGGTAGGCACCTAAAAGTTGTGTGGTGCAATGCCTAATTCCCCTTGTGCATCCACCCTCAGTTCTTTGCATTCCAGTTATTCCTGCTGTCACTGTCAGAACACTGTTATTTTGTCAAAAAGCACTGAGAGGTGCCTATCGACAAAGGGAAATGGGGATTGCTAACAAAACAGCTGGCCTATTGCACCACATAAATGTTTTACCTACTTCTCTTACCCAGAAGTCAACCTTCAAGCTTCCTACTGTCACACACGGCCGATCAAGATGTGGACACGCTGTGTTTTGTTGCATGTCATGCCTTAATTTATAGTTGATGGTTTTAAAACGTAAATCTCACTGTGTGAATGAAATGAAATAATTAAAAATACTGAAAAGCAAGTTCCATCACAGCCGCAAACTCTCTCCAGCACATGGGTCTTCAGCAGGGATGGATCCCTGGACATACAGATATGCTCAGAACACTACAAAAGTAACTGTTATCCTCTGTGTGGACCAGCCCCGAAAGGGGGATTTGACACATTCTTTGAGAGAAGTTTTTATAACTCTGCTACATAGCAGGACAATATTGGCTACTGGGGACCTTGCGTGTTATGCCTGGCCATAGAATGGGACTGTGGGACCAAAATCGCCACTAAGCCAACCAACACAGTCAATCAATAAGAGAGGCCGTATTGCAAAACTTGTGTTTGCCACATAGATGTGAGTTCTATTCCTGGTTCTGCACAAAATGATTTTGTGCGGTCTCTATTAATGTATTTATAAAATGGGGGCAAACTAACCATTAGCTGCCTCCTAGGGTTGGAATACAAGGCCTTGCTCAGGAATAAGGGATATGAAGTACACCGAAAGACTAACTGTCATCAGAGGTGAGCCTTGATTTTATAGTCTCCTGTCTCAGTTCACTTTCTTCCAGGATACAGGTTATGTGACACCACAGAATCCAAATTTAACAAATTCTAGAGTTTGATAATCCCTATCACTGTCTAATAAAATACAGTTATTGCTCTCAAAGTGCTTTAAAAAGGTGGGCAATTAACTCCATTTTGCAGATGGAGAAAAGAGCCTCAGAGAGGTTAAACAATTTACCCAAGCCATAATCAGATTTAGGAATAAATCCCAGGTCTCCCAAAGAATTTCTATGATGCTGCTACCTGTCACCAGACCACCTTGTCTCCTTCAAGCAGTTAGAGGAAAAGGATATTCTAAAACGAATCCTTTTACTACTTGTTTGAACTTTCTTACTCTCCCATATTTAAAGGATACCATTATCTCCCCACTTTGCTACCTATTTTGCTCTTTGCATTCTTCTTTTCATTTACTAGTCACATCTTTTTTTTCGCGTCTTTAACATACAGTTACCTCCACTGTATTCCCCAATTACTGGGATATTTAAACTTTTTCTCTAACAAGCTCAAAACAGAAACCCTTCCTGCTGCCGAAAAGGAAACATGCACCTAGTTATCCCAGAAGATATTTTGTTCTCTCGGTGAATCGGGTGGGGAGTTTATAAAATGGAATCCATCCGCCTTTTCTGCATATAGCTTGATCTCCCATTTTTCACAACATTGCTGACCTTTGGTCTTTTGCCTTTCCTAGCTCTTGCTCTAATTTGCTCTTGCATTCCCTTCGCTCTAAATCTAAATGTATTTTTATTTTCCACACAGAGCAAAAAGCCATTAGAGTGGAAATGTCACATCTAGGGCTCTCATTTTTAGCAATGTTGTTTTCTTCCCTTCTTTGATTCTTATATAATGATTAAGAGTTAAACTTCCAAGTTTTCTTTTTAGTGCCCAAAATTTTGGAGATATTCTTCCTCTTTTTGAACTGTCCACCCAGCAATATTAGGCGGCTGAGTTTCGGAAGCGTGCCAGGATCAGATTGTAACTTTGAACAACCACAATGAAGTGCATTGGACTGTATTGCTGTACTGACTAATAGATTGTTGCGGTCAGAGATCGAAATACATAAAATCAAATCAAAGACAATGCTCCAAAAACAACATTCACTCAGCTATATTGCTCATATGTAGTATTTTCTATTTCCCCCCCGATCCAAACCACAGTGAAGTCAAGGGAAAGGCTCACACTTAATCCAGTGAGCTTTGGATCGGGCCCATAATGTCGATATTGGCAGGTATTTATTTTGTAAAGCTTAACATTTGCATTTCTCGACTTCTAAGACCAAATCTTAAATTAGGTAAAAGACTGCCAGACCAAAACCTCATCTACCACCAAAACAATACTACCAATGATACTAACCAATGGGCCTATACAATTAAAAGCACCAGACCAGAAATCTAAGGGATACCAAATGTCATTTCAGTCAACTGAAGAAAAATCAACTTTACTCTAAGTGCCAAAACACAAAGCAAAACCTGAACTTTTGAGATAGGAGGGTGTGATCCTAAAGAGAACAGTGAGTACAGTCCCCTGAGGACAGACCAATCTCTGTCCTCAAACATTCCAGTGAAACTGTACGGCCCATTCAAGGATGTCCAAGGCTGATGAAACATGTAACAGGTCTAAGTCAAACAACCTTATAAAAATTAATAAGAACATTAGCGATGCCATTCGAGGCAGCCTCTGTAATATGGCCTTATTAAAATCTAGTCTGGAACATCCTATAAAGCTTACACTGAGTCAGAGGAGCTGCATTTCCAATTTATTACGTGGAAATGCTAACAGAGGTTGGACAATAATAAAACAATGACCCTGGGTGAAGCAGATGTCTTCAGTAAAACTTTGATAGGAAATTTCAGTTCCTTCGAAGTTGGGCTACTACCAAAAATCATTAGAAATGTAGATGTTAATTATCAACCTCAGATAGACTCCTGTATTTTGCCAGGTATTATGATTTCTGGGGACATTAATGGGAGTGAAATCTCTTTGAAAAGTGAGGAAAAGGAATCTCCAGCTACTTATATTTCTGAATGTAACTGAACGCGGGCGTCACTCACAGATTTGCCACATCCTGGTTCTCACTGGTAGTCACATCCTCAGAGTCTTTAGCTAGTGAAACAGTAACAATGAGAGCGTGGTGAAAACTGAGCTCAGGTCTCAGGTAGACGCCAGACATGCCATAGCCAATCCGCCCGTTGTGCCTCGAAATGCACAAGGGAGCATGCCTGGGGAAGGGTCATCTTTGCTTCCAATTGGCCAGCCATGGGGATGAGTGGAACTGATTGGCTCCCCTCTCAGTGTAAAGCCTCCCCAGGGGTCCGGGGGCCATCTTGCTGTGTTGCTCCCCTGCACCCGCCCTGTGGCTGGGGGATACCGAGTGGTGTTTGCAGGATTCAGGGTGGCTGACCCAGTGCCTGGTGGAGGATCAGGAAGGGATTTTTTCTGCTGGGGTAAACTGGCAGGGACTGGAGGGTTTCGTCTTCCTAGCAGCGTGGTGGAGGCCTAGTTCCGGTCAGGAGGGGTAAGACTAGGAACATGAACGTTAGGAGTAACAAGGGAACACTGTGGCTTGGCTGGCGTCCTGTGCAGATAGAGGCTCCCAAGACCAGCTCCCAGAGGGGAATGGGCCTGGGATATGGCTGGGGGGCGCTTTGCCACAAGGGGAAGGGGAGACCTGGACCTTGGAAGACTGAGGTCTCCTGGCAGGGACAGAGCAAGAGGAGCCAGAAGTGAGCTGGGGTCAGGCTGAGGAGGGTCTAGATGAGCTATCGGTTATATGATAGGAGGCCAGTAACCTCGCACTGGGCCCAGTTAAATGACTGGTGGGGGGGGGGCACATGGCATTCCTCCCCAGTGTAAAGCTAATAAAGTTGTGGCCAGTTCTTTACCTCAGTCTCTGTGTCTGTCATTTACCTGTGTCAAACTCCCGCAAGAGTTTAATTGCGGGAATCTCACGCAGGCAAGTATTCCTAGTCACCTCAATATGTCACCAGCCTGAAGACGGGCTCCACGTGAGGGGAAAAGGAGAAGCTCATCTCACTAAGCAATGCTGGGTAACAGGGCAGCTGGTTTGTCCTTACACAGAGATAGGTCTCCAAGCCATTATTTGTTAATTCAGGTTCACCATATCCCTGTTGGCTGGAGAAGCAAAATCACCACTCCTATCCCATAGCACTGCTGTCCCTGCTTTACAGATGGGGAACACGGGCACAGAGAGGTGAAGCAATGTTTGCTTAAGGTCACAGAGGGAGTCCGTGGCCGAGCCAGAAATTGAGACCATTCCTGGGTCCAATTCCAGAACCTCTCTCCCTTTTCTTAATTACTACCAGTGGTTGTTTGTTCATTTAACACTGACGCTGGAAGAGCGAGATCATTTTTACATATCCCCAAACTCAGCACCCCACATGTCAGCCAAGCAGACAGAACATGCTCATGCCCTTCCTCACACTAATCCCTCCTCCCGTCCCAGCAAAAACTGTCCTATGTAACATAGGCACATCTCATCTGTGCTCTTGTCTGTCCCTTTTATTTAAAGGACAGCAGCCTAGCAGTGTCCACGTTGTATATTCTGAGCACAATGGGTCACCCTGGCTTCTGGCCTGGTTAAAACAAAGATCTTCAGGACACACTGATGTGTCAAGTGAAGTCAGTTTCCCTCCCATACCGGCTACACCCGTCTTTGGAATCTGAGCTGGTGCTGTGCAGAGGACTTGGGGAGGCAAAAATACTCCCCTGGGCCAATGCTCATGGGTTATGTGCAACCCTCCACCCACTTTGCTATGCCAGACGGGTAGAAAACAACCACTGTGCCCCCTCACTGACCCATTGCTGGTCCTGCTTCATGCCGGAGTAGTCTGAGGGCTGCTTTGGGAAGAACGGCTTCTGCACCACAGGAGACATTCTCCCTTATCAAACAGGTCCCACCCCCCCACCAAAGGATCAGAGCTGGGGAGAACACAAGTTAAGAGCCAATTAATAAATTCCCTGCGTGCTTGGAAACCTTATGTGCTGCAAAGGGATTGTGCAAAATGATGCATGAAACATGGCATTACTTATTAAAGAGAAACTGCGGATTTCATTCCACTGTATTGCCGACAAATAATTTGTAATCAATAGCAGGAAAGGGATAATCTATGGAACTGGGAGAAAGGAAATTTCATGAAGAAGCTCATTGGTGAATGCTAGGTGGCAAACACATGAGTAATGTTTCTGGAGCTACAAGGGAATGAAAGTAACAGAACCTGCAATTAAATGAACCAAAAATTAACATCTGATCCTACGACCATGAAAATAAATGGCAAGATTTATGCTAACTTCAGGAAGGCAGGCAGCTAGAGAAGCACCAAATCACCCAGGGGTAACATTAAAGTATCCAGGGGAAGTGTGTGTGTGCGTGTGTGTGTGTGTGTGTGCGTGTGTGTGTGTAAGACCTACATACCACACTAGCTAGGAGAAACCTCCAGCAGACCAAGGAAACCTGCCACCTCAACAACAGAGGGGAGCCATCCGCCAACTGATCAACCACAATGACCATCACAATGACCCCATGCAACCAACCCACAGCCAGACGGCCACAGGACAAACACATGTCAGCCAGAAGGTCGAGAACACCCATCAGCCTGCTGTGAGGAAGAGTAGTCAGATATGGGATCCCTGAGAGAGACATGAGTGAGGTGCTGGGGAGCAGGAGTAGGGTAGACTGAGCTATACAGGAACACATGAAAAGGTTGGAGATGTTCAGTGAAGGGAAGAGTAGGAATTGATGGAGGTGGAGGAGGTATGGGGAAGGGTATTTGACCCAGGGAACATCACCAAACGGGGCTGGACGTTGCTTTTTGAGAGAGCTGCCTGTTAAAATTCTGGCCGTGAACCAGACTTTCCTAGTCAAGTTCTTGCTGCCGTTGAAGGTTTCCAGAATCCTCTAGCTTCAGCCACAGCAGCCATAACTCACAATTCCACAAGTTCAATAACTCGTCAGCTACACGATAAAACTGTTTTGATCATTTAGAATATCTAAAACTCTACTATCGAACCGGCATTTCCCTCGGCTCCCTACGAAGCATCCAAAACCGCTAATTTAATCAACCGCTTCATTCCTAAATTAGTGTCAGTGGCGGGCATGTTTCTAGGAGGTTTGTGCCATATGAACGTATCAGTTACCATCGAGGAAATGAAAGGAGTCACAATAGTAGCAGTTCAAAGTAAAAAGAGTATTCAACAAAAACTCTTCATGTCTGCAGGGAATTAAACATGCCGATGCAAGCTACAAACTTATGCAAAGGGGCAGTTCAGGGAGGATATACAGTAAATTTATCTCCTTCACCTTTGTTTTGAATTAACCACCTTCCCTTTCATTTATAACAAGGAATTGAATAGAAATGGTAATTTCATGGGACTTTGCTCTCTCACCTTGGATTACTTTATGCATGAAGATTTACTTAGGGACAAAGGTGGGCAGGCAGTGGGAGAAGAGGCTGGTGAAGTTAATTTACTGTGTTGTGGCTGTATCATCACATACAAAGCAGCTACCATTCAGTCAGCTACCGCACAGCGAAACAGTCATCCGACATTGACTCTCATTCGATCCATCTCACCACTTTTATCAGATCTTATTAACGGTTGGTCGTCAGTAATAAAGCTCCATAAGTGAAGCGGTATAGGGACGGCGCTGCTCAGAGGAAATATATTGAACTATTTACCCAGGAAGAGATCTTGTAAAGAGGGTGACTTGTAAATCACAGAATCCCCCCTTCTGCAACTTACGGCTCCAACTCCGCAAAGCACAAAAGCATGATTAACTTCAAGGCTGGGAAATTAATCACATGTCTAAGGGCTGTGCTGCATCAGAGCCTTGGACAATACTTGTTTATAACGATAGAGACGAATTCAAACATCTGACCTGGAAAGACTGGGGCAGCAGGTTGGCCCAGACTCTTAGCTCTGTCATCTCTTGTGGCCTTTTGCTCCTTACGCAACATTCATAATATGAAGGAAGCAGGACACAGGGGGATCCAGGTAGTTGTGTATCCCTATTGTGGGGAGCTTTCCTGGTTTCTGCACTTCCCTGGTGAAATGGGCTAGCTAGCGAAAGGATCTGAGTCCTCGCTCCCACTTCCTTCACCCAGGGGCCTCCCTGCCCTTGAGGGTTTCCCTTCCACTCTCCCATCTGGCAGAGTCCTCGTGACCCCAACAAGGCTGGGCCCAGGATTCCTGGGGAGCTCGACCCCCCCAACCTTGTTGTGGTCACTTAGGACAGGGGCTAGGGTGTCCCCCTCCGGGGTGCTCTCTCCGCACTGGACACTTCCCTGGCCCACTGATCATTCCATACACTTCAAAGCAAATCCGATTCATTAAACAGCAACCAATAAAAAAAAATAGGAAAAACTGGGAAAGGTAAAAGAAGAGACCCTGCTCTGTGACTTGGGGACATCACAACCAGCGACTCTGGGCTCTCAGGGCAGTTCACAGTCTGTTCCTCACCCGTCCCTGGCCCCTGCCCAGGCCTGTGCTGTGCTGCAGGGATGCTGCAGGTCAGACGCTTGCTCTGGCGCTGGCCACACGCCCTCAGGCTCTAGGTGGCAGGACCCTTCCCCCAGTGTCACCCCTGCCCCGTCGGGGTTACGATCAGATTCCTCCCCCGGCACCCAGCAGCCAGCCTCGCCCCCCTTTGCTTCTCCCGGCAGCCAGCCCCGCCCCCCTTTGCTTCTCCCGGCAGCCAGCCCCGCCCCCCTTTGCTTCTCCCGGCAGCCAGCCCCGCCCCCCTTTGCTTCTCCCGGCAGCCAGCCCCGCCCCCCTTTGCTTCTCCCGGCAGCCAGCCTCGCCCCCCTTTGCTTCTCCCGGCAGCCAGCCCCGCCCCCCTTTGCTTCTCCCGGCAGCCAGCCCCGCCCCCCTTTGCTTCTCCCGGCAGCCAGCCCCGCCCCCCTTTGCTTCTCCCGGCAGCCAGCCTCGCCCCCCTTTGCTTCTCCCGGCAGCCAGCCCCGCCCCCCTTTGCTTCTCCCGGCAGCCAGCCCCGCCCCCCTTTGCTTCTCCCGGCAGCCAGCCTCGCCCCCCTTTGCTTCTCCCGGCAGCCAGCCCCGCCCCCCTTTGCTTCTCCCGGCAGCCAGCCTCGCCCCCCTTTGCTTCTCCCGGCAGCCAGCCCCGCCCCCCTTTGCTTCTCCCGGCAGCCAGCCCCGCCCCCCTTTGCTTCTCCCGGCCGGCCATGCGGCCGCAGCACATGCCGGGGTAGGTAGGAGACCGGCCGGGGGGGGCGGGAGGCAGGAGATCGGCGGGGGGGGCGCGGGAGGCAGGAGACCGGCGGGGGGGGGCCCTCGGGTGGTGGGAGATCGGCCGGGGGGGGGCCCGCGGGAGGCAGGAGACCGGCGGGGGGGGGCCGCGGGAGATTGGCCGGGGGGGGGGGGCGCTGGAGGCACGAGACCGGCCGGGGGGGGCGCGGGAGGCAGGAGACGGGGGGGCACTGGAGGCAGGAGACGGGGGGGGGCGCTGGAGATCAGCCGGGGGGGGGCCGCGGGAGGCAGGAGACCGGCCGGGGGGGGGCCGCGGGAGGTAGGAGACTGGCCGGGGGGGGGCGCGGGAGGCAGGAGACCGGCCGGGGGGGCCGCGGGAGATCGGCTGGGGGGGCCCGCGGGAGGTAGGAGACCGGCGGGGGGGCCGCGGGAGATCGGGGGGGGGGGCGCGGGAAGTAGGAGACCGGCGGAGGGGGCCCCTCGGGTGGCAGGAGATCGGCCGGGGGGGGGCGCGGGAGACAGGAGGGGGGGGAGCGCAGGCGGCGGGAGACTGGCCGGGGGCGGGGGGGCCGTGGGCGGCGGGAGATCGGCGGGGGGGGCCGCGGGCGGCGGGAGACTGGCGGGGGCGGGCCCCGCGGGCGGCGGGAGACTGGCGGGGGTGGGCCCCGCGGGCGGCGGGAGACTGGCGGGGGCGGGCCCCGCGGGCGGCGGGAGACTGGCGGGGGCGGGCCCCGCGGGCGGCGGGAGACTGGCGGGGGTGGGCCCCGCGGGCGGCGGGAGACTGGCGGGGGTGGGCCCCGCGGGCGGCGGGAGACTGGCGGGGGCGGGCCCCGCGGGCGGCGGGAGACTGGCGGGGGGGGGGGGGCGCGGGCGGCGGGAGACTGGCGGGGGGGGGGGGCGCGGGCGGCGGGAGACTGGCGGGGGGGGGGGGGGCGCGGGCGGCGGGAGACTGGCGGGGGGGGCCCCGTACGGTCTGCCGTACGGGGCCCCAAAATTCCTGTCGCCGGCCCCGTTCCAGCTATTCACGTGCACATCAGGCATCCATCAGGCATTTGCCATGAGCTCAAGAAGCTCCTAATTTAATGGCCTAGTTTACACATTCCATATCTATCTCCCAAAAGACTTAACAAGTTTCTGCAAAGTAACATCTTCTCTCGTAAGACAGAAGGGCAACTTGCTGCCTCTCCTCTCTGGAGACTTTTGATGTTCCCCTAATCAGCAAGTATGTACATTCAGCCTTCAACTCAGACATTCTACTATGCATGTTCTCATTTGGGAATGGGAGGGGGTGGGTGAGGAGTAGAGACGCAAGGAACAAAGGGGAGAACTTTGGTTCAGGCTTTGAGGCCTGTATTTAGCTAAATATGAAACTATTCTAGGATTAAATTTTTCCTCCACACAACCAACCCCCTCCTCCCCCCCTCCCCCCGAGTGTTAGTGAGGGGACAACCGTCCCCTTACACATGCAAGGCCGAGCTACACAGGCACATTGCAGCTCCAGCAGGCTTCTGAAAATTTCTGGAACATAAGACCATGACGGCCACTACAGAGATCACAAACTATTTAAAAGAATACTACCCAATTACTTTTTCCCTAGGAGGGTGGTGAAGCACTGGAATGGGTTCCCTAAGGAGGTGATGGAATCTCCTTCCTCAGAGGCTTGACAAAGCGCTAGCTGGGATGATTTATTTGGGGTTGGGGTTGGTCCTGCTTTGAGCAGGGGGTTGGACTAGATACCTCCTGAGGTCCCTTCCAATCCTGATATTCTATTATTCTACTGTACATCGCATCCTTCTTCTCTGTCTCCATCCACCTTCAGTGTTTGTGGGATTTTGTTGTAGAACCCAGGCAAAACACACTCCATGCCTTTTTTTCTATATGTAAAATGCAGCTCCTTCCTTTTCACTCACCCGTGGTCTGCCCTGCCTATTTAAGCTGTAAGCTCTTTGGGACAGAGTCTATGATGGGAAGAATGGGCCTTCTAGTTTCAACTCCACATCAAGTAATGATTAATCGATCGCAAAGCCACCAGCAAGCACTATTTTATTCCTTGCACATAGTACATCTCCTGCATATAAATCTTGTCTGGAGAGAGCTGGCAGAATGGCCGCATTAATACAGGATGTAAAAAAAAAAGACTTCTATGAACCCCACCAGCCATACCTCCCTGCCCACTAACTACAGTTATATGTGGCCGTCTTCATGTGTGTTTGCACATGAAAGTGACTCTTCTTCCACCAGCATAGCCACTTTTCATTCTTGCATAAACAAAGCCACATTTATTTCACAATGGATTATTTTCCTAAAATTGGTGGCTACCTACAAGCTGAGAAATGCAAACCCAATTTTTTTGCTAATTGTTCTTTGTTGCATTGTGTAGCTCATTTTATTTAGTCATGAAGGAAGCAAAGGAAAGCAGGGCCTGTGAAAGATTAGCCCCAATACTGAAATCAGATCCACCTGCTCATGAGCCCATTGCTAGAATAATCGGTCACCCAGGCGGATCCAATCGCTCAATCAGACTTCATTCCAGTTTTCAAACACCATCCAATGACACCAGCCTGGTTTCAGTACATAAGAATGGCTAACTGGGTCAGATTAATGGTCCATCATGCCCCATATCCTGACTTCTGAAATTGGCCAGTGACAGGAGCTTCAGAGGGAATGAACAGAACAGGGAAATGTATTTATTTAGTGATCCACCCATTCCTGCAAGCACTCCTGGGAGGGGGGGTTGTTGTTTCAGTATGTCATAATAGGAGCTGGACAAACAATTGTCATCGTCTCATTTAAAAGGATTTTTTAAGCTGTTGAAAGTACTCATAATTCAAACCATTGCTGAGTAATACTTAAATGCAAAGGATCTTGGCATTTTGTGAATTTAATTTAATACCATTCTACAAAGAACCAATTATAGTTACATCATTATGTATAATAACCATGCCTGGAATCTCACAGTCACCAACCATGAAAGGATATTATTTAGAAATCTTTCCCTGTGGTTAGATTCTTTCAACCTCTGTGCCCCAACCCCTTCACCTCTGGACACAAAATAATAGGAGAAGAGAGTCCTAATTCCCCTGTACAGATTTGTGGACAACATAATACAAAAAGAAGAGAGACTTTACATAAATGAGATTATGTGCCAGTGTGAAAATACAGAAAAGATGTTTTCAATTTATTACATACAGGAAATAATTAGCATTAAATCAGAGCACCGGCGAATAAATGGAGAATCTTTATAAGCTAGCATAAGATGAGCACATCCAAAGACATCTGTCCTTGAAGAGTACAAGGCATTCTTTTAAAATTTCAACCTGAGAATTTCAAACAGTGGTAGTGGGGAGGAGATAATAAAAATGTCTTATGCAGTGTTAACTATACAGTCACTGCCATTCCAAATGTCATGTACCCCAGTACAGAAGACACAGGGCCAGACTCAGTCCACATACAATGGATAAGGTTAAAGAAATCCTTCTGGTACTGAAGATAACCACTGGATATTATTTGTTTATTTTAGCAATCTCTCTATGTTAGGTGCGTGCGCTCCAGAGACCTGAGGAAGGATGGGTTTTGTTCCCAGTTTAGGGCCAGGCAGCCACTCACCACACAAAGGGCTTGCCTCTAAGACAAGGACACCCAAATGTTTTGCTGCTATAACCCGATTAAAAAAAAAATCCCTCCTGGAATCCCTAGCAGTGAAGAGGATGCCATTGCGTAGAGCAAAATGGTGTCGTCCACACAGCATGACCTCACATGCACCATACCAATGATGTCACACCACTCAGAGGATGTAATTTTGTAGAGCAAAATGGTGTCCTTCAGGAATCGTGACCTCGCACACACAGTACAGGTGAGGTCCTGCTGCGCAGAGCAAAATGGCATCCTCCACACACCAGGATCGCCACAACCCCCATCTGCTGATGATGCGACCTTGTTTGGATTCACAAGCCACACACTGGAAATGGCTGCTCTACCACACTAACAACATCCTTCAGAAATTCCACAACATTAACAACGTTCCCCATAACTCTACCCTTCCCACCATGGATGTCATCTCCCTGTACACCAACATCCCTCACCACGATGGCATGAGATACCTAAAAGATAAAGAACACATGGAAATCCACCGCAAACCCACCACCAAACTCATCCATTTCATCCTCAGCCACAACAACTTTACATTTAACAAACATATTCTCCAAACCATGGGAACAGCCATGGGTACTAGGTTGGCTCCCCAATACGCCAACCTCTTCATGGGCCACCTTAAGGAAGAACTTTTCGGAAAAATGCACCATGAAACCAACAATATACCTGAGATATGTCGATGATATTTTCATCCTCCGGACAGATGACCTAAATTCCTTCTTTGATTTGCACCACAACTTTAACAACCACAACCTGTCCATTCAACTCTCTCTAGAACATTCCCACACCAGAATCAAATTCCTGAACATCACCCTCTGCTTCAACAATGGAATGCTACAGACAAATATATACAAGGAACCCCTGGATTGCTACACGTACCTTCACAGATAATGTAACCTCCACAAACCCACCAAGAAATCTGTTATCTACAGCCAGGCACTCAGATATCCAAGAATATGCTCTGAGGAGAGAGGCTGGGATACTCGCCTTAACACATTTAAAATGGCTTTCATGAAACAAGGACACTCCACCAGAGAAATAGATTGTATCATTTAATGGGTCGCCTAAGTACCCTGGGAAAACCTGATTCAATGCAGCAAAAAAAAAAAAAAAAAAACACCCTCCAACCGTACACCCCTAGTTGTCACCTACCACCCTGCACTGGAACCCATATGGAGTATCATCAAAGATTGCAGGACAACTCAAGAGGAACCATATCCTGAAATAAAACTTTCCTTAACCCCCTCCTATGGCCTGCGAAGAATGCCCCAGCCTCACCAAACTCCCCACAGACCAGGATACACAAACCCAAAGTGGCATCAGAGCCAGAACAACAGATCCAAAACCTGCAGACATATTTCCCCTGCTGTGACCAATCCTCCACCTGCACACAAGGCACCTTTCAGGGTCCAGGGGTCCATCACGCGTCTATCACAAGATGTGGTGTACCTCATACAGTGCATCATATGCCCAAACTACAACTATGTGGGTGAAAGAAATCACTATGCTCTTGAATAAACTCACAGAGAAAAAGGATTTAAAATCCCCGTCACTCCTGAGGAACATGTATGACAGTGTTCACTCCATCCCTGACCTCTCGGTCCTCTGTCTGCAAAGGAAACCTGCACAATGCCTTCCAAAGACTAGCTAGAGGTTTTTAAGGCCCGGCTTGATGAAGCCCTGGCTGGGATGATTTAGTTGGGGTTGGTCCTGATTTGAGCAGGGGGTTGGACTAGATGACCTCCTGAGGTCTCTTCCAATCTTAATCTTCTATGATTCTATGAAAAGTTTGGGGTGTTTAATGTAATGGATTTCATTCCTGAGGTTTGGGTCAAATTAAATGAAAAATCATGAACAATCTGATTAAGTGCAAAGGACTGAGTTGGATATTTGGAAATCAGAAGCATTCTTATCAGTGTGGCATTGCATTTGTTGCAGCTCCAATAATGTTATGTTACACAATTTTCAAAGATTTCTAGACTTACATAGGCCAGTAAAGTCGTTCCAGTCATTAGAATCCCAATCATCATATTTATTTGCTGCTGGACAAATTGCCTCTCTCTCTCTCTCTCCTTTTTTTTTTCCCTTCAAATTCACAGCTGATAAGTTGTGAGCTAGTAGTAGCATTGTCTGGAAAACAAGATCTCTGTGTAACAAAAACATCTGAGGTTTTAACATTTGTTTCTTTTTCACTATGGAATGATACAGCACCTTTCAAAACTTGTCACAAAAAACAGAGGGAGAAACCAACCCAGAAGAGCCTTAGCCCCATGCTTAAGTCATTTACCTGGAACGTGAGAGGTGCAAATTCAAGTTCCTGCCCTGCCACCTTCACACCAGGGACCTGAACCTGGGTCTTCTAGATCAGACATAAGTGCTCTAACTACCAGGGTAATGGCTGGACTGGGACAGATAGAAACATAGGACTGGAAGGCACCTCGAGAGGTATCCATCCAGTCCAGTCCCCCGCACTCATGGCTGGACTAAGTATTATCTAGACCATCCCTGACAGGTGTTTGTCCAGCCTGCTCTTAACAATTACCAATCTCCCTGGGCAATTTATTCCAGTGCTTAACCACTCTGACAGGAAGTTCTTCCTAATTTCCAACATAAACCTTCTTTGCTGCAGTTTAAGCCCATTGCTTCTTGTCCGATCCTTAGAGGTTAAGAAAAATATTTTCCTCCCTCCTTGTTGCAACAGCCTTGTACTGTTATCATGTCCCTTCTCGGTCTTCTCTTTTCCAGACTAAATAAGCTCAATTTTTTCAACATTCCCTCATAGTTCATGTTTTCTAGACCTTTAATCATTTTTTTTAACTCTTCTTGGATTCTCTCCAATTTGTCCACATCCTTCCTGAAATGTGGGGCCCATATCTGGACACAATACTCCAGGTGAGGCCTAATCAGCACAGAGTAGAGCGGAAGAATTACTTCTCATGTCTCACTTACAACACTCCTGCTAATCCATCCCAGAACAATGTTTGCTGTTTTTACAACAGTGTTACACTGATGTCTCATATTTAGCTTGTGATCCACTATGACCCCCCCACAGATCCTTTTCTGCAGTACTCCTTCCTAGGCAGTCATTTCCCATTGTGTGTGTGTGCAACTGATTGTTCCTTCCTAAGTAGAGTACTTTGCATTTGTCCGATTGAATTTCATCCTATTTGCTTCGGACCATTTCTCCAATTTGCCCAGATCATTTTGAATTTTAATCCTATCCTTCAAAGCACTTGCAAACCCTCCCAGCTTGGTATTGTCCACAAACTGTATAAGTGTACTCTCTATGCCATTATCTAAATCATTGATGAAGATATTGAATAGATCTGAACCCAGAACTGATCCCTGTGCGAATCCACTCGTTATGTCCTTCCAGCTTGACTGTGAACCACTAATTACTTATTCTCTAGGAATGGTTTTCCAACCTCTTTTGCACCCACCTGATAGTAGCTCCATCTAGATTGCATTGGATGGCTGGTTCTTCTCCCCCTTCCCTCCTGCCCAAACATCCTGGAATTAAGAAATCTTCCCAAGAAAAGTTTCATCTAACATACATTCTGCAAAAAGTTTCAGATTGAATAAATCTGCATTCTCTGACAAAAAATATTCCACTGGAAAGTTCATGCCCAGATCTAGCTAGTTGGCGTTTCTTTTATAGTCCAGTCTTTTAGATGTTTTGGCCGCCAACTGTGGCCATTCTGCATGTATAAAAGGCTATTTCTTGCTGTATTGGATTCATTGTGGCTTTTTTGATGTCAGTAGACGTTGTTCCATTATTGATCAGAGATTTGTGCATTAAGAAGAAAGGGTCATGCTCTCCTGAGAGGGGTTAGAGTTTAGAATTGATTCCGACTGCAGATGAGGCTAGAATGGTTTTCTCTGTTTATTTTGCAGCTCTAAGGGAGATTCCTGCAGTACATATGTCCATAGTTATTATGTTAACAATGGAACTCATTGTTATGTACTTGACGATAAGCCTGAAGAGGGCCGAGGAACTCAAATTAGTTTATTTTTTTAAATGTTGCCCAGAAAGACACTGCAAATCAAATTCACGGCACATTCAGATGGAGATCAATGGATCCAGAATAACCCCTGAAAGCTGATTTCCTGATCCAGAGAGGAACATGTGCAAGAATAGAACCTGTGGCTTGGATGAGGGTGAGCTGGCTGCTGGCTAAGATTGAAGAGAGATTTGCTGGCATGGAAAAGCCATTGGAGGAAGTTTGGGTACATGGAGGAGATATTGCGGATGCACTTGGAGTGGTAATGCACATAGCAGCATGCAGAACAGCAAACCCAACCTAGCAAGGACCTGCATATTGGTGCCCGTCGTTCGCTGCGGGGTTCTTACACAGTAGGTTATTGATTGTAGTCCCATAGTGCTGAGGAGTCCTCATCATGCACCAGGACCCCACTGTGCAAGGTGCTGTACAAACAGATCAAGAAGAGGCCTCTCCCCTGAAAAACTCACAATCCATGTCTGAGACAAGAGACCACAGAAGGGACAATGCAAGTCAACAATGAGACAGTATTAGTCAGTACAATAGACTTTGGTCTCTGCACACCAGCAGCCTGACCATTGTCATGTTTTTTGGAGGTATCACAGCAAAGGAGAGCCTTTTTTTTGGCCAAGTTGGGCTAGTTTCTGTCCTACACCCACAGCCTTAGAAGCAGGGCTCGAAATATATCGAGGAAAAATATATATTTCTAATCTGAGTCAGAAGTAGGAGGAAAATGGGGGATGTTGGAAACCATTCACCTCCCCATAGGCTGCTAGTCAAAAGCCAAGCGTCAGCCTTGACTGTCACTGGAAACACCATCTCTGAGATGATGGAGGTTTTACCACAGACACATTCTTGCTGTCTGAGCCCATCTTGTTTACTAGGAGCCTGGAAATCAATTCCTTCATCCGGTATTTTCATCTTCGTAATCTCTTAAAAAATAATTGAGGCAAGTCTAACAAGACATGTCCCGAGAGCTGGCAATGAAACACCTTTCAAACAGGAACCAGAAACCACCGTTATTTCCTATTTATCCAGCAGCACAGCACTTAGCAGAAACAGGTAAAGACTGAGGGCAGGAATCACAAAATTATTTATGTGCCTCACTCCTATTGAATTCAAAGGCATTTGATGATTTATGTGCCTCACTCCTATTGAACTCAATGGGCATTTGATGATTCCTCCTTCCTAAATACCTTTGTGATTCCCACCCACAGCCACTGCCCTGAATACCATGCAATCCTGCAATAGGGCCTACCCATGATTTGAGGGTGGATGGAAAAGTCCTTGGCAAGCATTTGTAGGTTTGGGCCAATCTATACCACACGGCAAATAAGCAATCACTTGAATTTCAAATATAAATGAACCTGCTTTAGAATAATAAGAAGTGAAGATTTGCTGAATACTGAATAGATTTGAGGAAATCGTAATCTTCTCATTGACATTTCATGATTAGGATGTGGGGGTGGGAGAGAAGTTTGATTGGGAAGGAAGAAAAAGGTATATTCATTGGGTAAATTTTAACTATTCCTACTACAGTAAAAACAGATATACCTTCATTAGATTTTGATTACTAATTTTGAATACTTAAAAAAATATTGAAAAATCTGTAGTCAATCTATGTCCCTATCTGTTATCATATTGGTTGCTATGCAGAAATGACCTTCTTTATCAATACACATGTATTTTTCTCCAATGTTCTGATATCTCTGTCTATTTGGCAGGAACTCAGATCACCAAAGCTGCTCAGTGAGTCTCTATCTTTAATTTTAAGCACTGCTTAATAAAATATTTTGGCCTATTTCTAGCTGTTTTCTTTTCCTCTGACTGTAAAAGTTTTCCTCCGATGTCTTGTTAAGGTCTTGACAGATCATTATCTTTTTCTCATAAAACCCTTTACAACTCCTTTTTCTATTTAACTGACTACAAAATGTGGTGTAAAAGGAGGACATACGTTGTTTTTACAAAGGAGAGTTGATGTCCATTTCATAGATTATAAGGCCAGATGATACCACAATGGTTTCATTTAGCTTGATTTACTACATAACATAGGCCATAGACTTAATTCCTATTTGAATTAGATAGTATCTTTTAGAAAAACATACAGTCTTGACTATAAGCTTGCCAGTGATAGAGAATTCCCCATAAATCTTGGTAAACTATTCTGGTGCTTAATTACCCTCACAGATAAAAATGTGCTTCTTAGCTTGAGTCTCAATTTGTCTAGCTTCAACTTCCAACTCTTGGATCTTGTTATCACTTGTGTCTGCTAGATTGAAAAGCCTTCTGCCAAGTGGCACAAAACAAACACAGGGCAGCTTCATTCAGTCAGAGGCCTCCTCGGAGGGAGACAAGGAAGGAACAAGACTCCTGCAGTTCCAGTATCTGGCATCAGGCAGGAGTTATATCCCCCGTTACTCTTGTCACGTCACTGGTGCTTGATCCAGGAATCTCTCAGCACACGAGGAGGTTGGAGACAAGCTCCCCTTGCTTCCTACGAGCCCTTCTCTCCCCTTCCAGAAGCTTCCATCTCAGGAGGCACAACTGTCAGCACTAGCCGTTCTAGCTCCCAGCTCTTCCCTCTAGGCCTGGCAGCTCAGGGAGTCCTCGGAGCCAGCGGTTTCCTCTCAGTCTAGTGCAGGGTTTATCCCTTCTCTGGGTCAGACACTCCCCAGCACACAAGAATTTCAGGGAACAAGAGAATTAAAGCTAGACCAAAGCATTAGCAAATGTGTTCAGAGGCTCCCACCTACAGAGGAAAGTTCAGAAGTGAGCGTCAGTGTCAAAGCAAAGGCAAATGTTGATGGTCAACCTTAGCAAATTCATGCAAATGGCCAGCAAAAAGACGACACACCCACACACAAAACACACCAGGAGAAACCCAGCATGGCAGCAAGTTTCTATTGCTGATTACATTTGGCAAGGCAAAAGGAGATCTTCTATAAAGGGGAACAAAATCTTTACGTTTACTTTAGCTCAAGGATGCAAAATTGGAGAAAACACCACATGGCAGTCAAAGGGATCTTTACTGAAGAGAACCCTAAAAGGCCAGCTTCAGACCTCAGCACCCACACAGCGAATCCAGAGAAATCCTCTCAAATCAGGGGAGAGACTCGTTTTCAAAACAGTTACACCCGAGACTAGACTTGGGCCCAGGGCTTACAGCTGCACACCCAGTAGAACAGAGCTGGTGATTACCGTGTAGTCAGGGGGTAAGAGAAAAAGGAGTTCCTCCGAGTGATGTTTATTATCTGAGCCACCCCGCCTCCCCAGGCTAGTGGGTTGTAAGTCGTAGGAATGAAGTCCAGGCCCCAGTGCACCGCATGGAAAAACTCTTGTGGCCTTCAATGGGGCCTGGATCTCACCTTCTATATTTTATTAGACACAAAGAACATTAAGGGTGCAAACTAACGCAATGAAAACCAGACAATGCCAGAATTAAGCTTTAAGAATTAAGAATTAAGGTGGGAAAAAAACCAGGATGTGATCATGTAACACGGAGGGGCTGATTAAGGGTGCACAGGATCCCCCATCAGATCTAGCTCCCCTACTGGTTCTCAGTCCTGCTCTCCTTGCCCTGCCAGTCTCAGTCCCCGTCCTGCCTCCCAGTCCCAGTCTACTCCTGCCCTGCCGCCACCCTATGGTTCCCGTCTAGTCCCCAGGAGGCTCCTTGCCACAATCCAGACCGCCGCAACTCCAGCTCTTGTCCCTTCTGCATTCAAATCAGGCAGCTCCCTCCACCTCACTGCCTGAGCGTGGCGGGGGGAGATTAAGAGCGCAGGAGAGAGGAGCCCAGCTCTCAGTTCCAGTCCTTGGACCTGGTACATGACAAGGAAAGTACAACTCACCCCAGTGTGGAGCATGCTCAGTGTGGACACAATGAGGGAGGATTTTAGCTAAAATCTAAGAAGACTCAACTGAGCCTGTAGAATCTGCCCTTTTTCAGAGGCTTTAGAATTAGGCCAGATCGGGATGGATTTCACAGAGTCGATCCCCAACCACGCAGCTGACAAATTCCAAAGCATGGGGTTGCTAGAGCTGTTAAAAAGAAGGTCACCAGATATTTTTAAACATGGGCAGAACGATGTATTTTTCCCTAACGCTGTTCTCAGAAAGGAAAATTTCCAACACAATTCAGCCTGAGCCTAACACCCAGCATGTAGAATTTCAACCCAAATGGCTGAGGTTTCTCAAAATTATAGTCACTGAAAACAGGGAAATGTCAGGGACCCTTGAACAGAGGCGGTGCTACTAGCCCCACCTCTAATATCATTGGGAGGTAGCTGAAGGTGAGTATTTTTCTAAGACTTGTCAGACTGATTAGATGCAATATGGCTTTGACTCACATCGGCACAACAGCGCCTCTCCTAAACTTACCGCTGAGAAAGGGAGATTAGATCCATTTGTAAAGAACATTTGACGTACATCTTAGGACAGCGCCCTGGGAAAGCAGACAAAATACATTTCTGAAGGCAACACATAACTGTATGTCCAGGAACGCACCCTCAATTTCCCAGGAGACAGACTATCACTGTTATCACTGATGAATGGTGGAAGTTAAAGGTCTTTCTGAGCCAGAGGTCACCAGGGCTTTTCTAAAACATTTTCTTCCTAAAATGCAATAAAGGTGGATTTTAGGTTTGCCAGCAGAAAGATACCTGGAGTCAAGATGGCTTGATACAACGTAAATACCAAAGACACTTGCATTATTGGAAAGTGCTCAACACCATTGATGGGAAGGGCAAATAAGAGTTTATCTATTTGCAGATTTCTTATTTTTCATTTTCACATCCACAAGCTTTTACCCTGCATTCCCCTGGCTGGATTCTAATGCCATGAAACTGACATTGAAAGCAAAACACATATTTTATTTCATTTCCCCATGAGGTCTCATGACTCAAATCTTCTTTATCCCCTGCAAACTCCAACAACAGATATATAGATACTCACCATTCTGGCTGACACAATAGATGTGTTGGGAGTCAAAGAGATGATTTAATATATAAAAAAACTCTACAATGCTACTTAAAGCCATGTTTGGTCCTCAGCTACTGATATCCAGAACCCAGTCCTACAAAAACAGAAGATGTAGTTTTTAGTATATAGGTCTATTTGTTAGCCTGGATAGAATTTTGGGTTTGATTTTTGATACTCTTATATCCTCATTAATATGTGTGAACAAAGAAAAAAGACACTATGTTGCTTCTGCCCAGCCAGATGGGTGTGTTAGTATAATACGAAAAGATAAGGGATAGAGATAAAATGTGCATTGTGGGAGTGTAATATACGAGCATACACTGGCACCTCTCTCAAGCCAAGGTCAAGAGAACAGTCAGGAGGGAAAAGGGGAATAGGGTGGAGAGGCATAAGACTCTAAAAGCCAAGGAAAAGCTTGGTCATGGCCAGAACACCACCTCATTCCTTACCCATCCCATGGGATACAAAAGAGGTGGCATGAAGCCCCCAGACTCCTGATCCCCCCAAAACAGAACATGACCATAAACTGTATGGGGTTGGATGAAGGGTGTACACTTCAGATAGAATTATGCCTGTTAAGAAAGAGGAGGGGAGAAATGGGAACCCTGGGAATTGGCTCTGTGGGGTCAGAGCTGTGGATACACTTGCTTGAAACTAACTCCAATAAACATTGTATTGCCTGCACTTCAGACTTCTGGTCTTCTGCTTTCCGTCCGTGTGACAAGAACCAGGGGAGAGGGTGATGGGAAATCCTCCTAAGAATAGTCATATCATATGATGAGCATAATACTTTTTCCATTCCACTAGTATCTCAGGAGGATGTTAATTTGCAGCTGCTAAAAGTTAGAGTTTTAAAAGAATTGGCTAAGATGGTCAGTGAATCATTGATGCTGATTTTCAAGAAATCTTGGATCACTCCGGAAGGGCCAAAGACTGGAAGAAAGCTAATGTTTTACCAATATTTTAGAATGGTCAATGGAATGATTGGGGTATTTATAGGCCTGTCAGTCTGACATCAATCCCAGGCAAAATAATAGAGCTGCTGATATGGGAACTGATTAAGAAATAATTAAAAGGTGGGTAATATAATTAATACCAACTAACGTGGATTTATGGAAAATAGATCCTGTCAAACTCAACTTGATATCTTTTACTGATGAGATTACAAGTTTGGTTGATAAGGATAAATGTGTTGATGTAATAGACTTAGAATGATATAAAATTAAGTGGCACACTTTGAATGGATTAAAAGCTGGTTAACTGATAGGCCTCAAAATGTAATTGTGAATGGGCAATTGAGTGGGTGTGTTTCCACTGGGGGTCCCTCAGGGATTGGTTTTCGTTAACATTTTTTATTAGTGACCTGGAAGGAAATACAAAATCATCACTGCTAAAGTCTGACACAAAAATTGCGGGAGTAGTAAATAATTAAAATGACAGATCTTTGAGAGAGAGCAATCTGGATCACTTGGTAAGCTGGGCACAAGTAAAAATAGGTATTTTAATAGGGTTAATGTAAAGGTAACCCTATAGGAAACAAAGAACGCTGGTCATATTTACAGTAGGGGGATGCTATCTTGGGAAGCAGTGACTGGAAAGAAAATTTGAAGTGCTGATAGATAATCGGAGTTAAACCAAATGTGGGGTCCCAGGAGATGGTGAGGGTGGAAGTCACGATTGTGGTGCTTGCTGTGTAGTCATTTTTCCCCAAATCTCTTTTTCTAAGGACCCCAAAAAAGAGCAATGGGTGGAACAGCCCATCCACTCTTTATTTTGACCACCAATCTGGCTGAATTTCTGACACACCAATTTTGGTTCACTGACTTTCACCCATCACGACCACTACAGAGATCACAAACTATTTAAAAGAATACTATCCAATTACTTTTTCCCTAGGAGGGTGGTGAAGCACTGGAATGGGTTCCCTAAGGAGGTGATGGAATCTCCTTCCTTAGAGGCTTGACAAAGCGCTAGCTGGGATGATTTATTTGGGGTTGGGGTTGGTCCTGCTTTGAGCAGGGGGTTGGACTGAGTATAAAACCTCCATCGGTAGGTCTTTTTGTTTGGACTAACTCAGTCTGTCTTGCTTTCATACCATTTGCCATTGCCATAGGGCAAGCAGGCCCTACCCTCTTGGGACACGGTGAGAGCAATTATATCCCCGCAGCTGACTGTATACAATCACCCCTTGTCTCAGACTAGCATGGTATAGGGCTGCCCTCTCCCAGGGCTGTGTGGCCCAATGGCCAGAGTCAGGACAGTGGCCTTCTCCCTCAGGGCTGTGGGACCTAATGGCTGGAGCCAGCATGGCTGCCCTGTTCACCTGGGCTGCGTGGCCCAGAGGCCCGTCAGGGGGAGAGGGCTGCCAGGCATAGTGGCAAGAGTGCTTGCCACAGAGTCAGTGGAAAATCCATCTGAAACACCTGACACCATGCGGCACAATGACCTAATGCTCCTCAGCGACTGCCTACCCTGTCCCTGGTGTAGTGGTCCTGGCCTCTCCAAAGTCCATTGGCTCCTCAGCCCGCGCGGCTCTCAACAACTCCGTCACTCTTTGGGTGTCCGCAGGAGCTTGGGCCTTGGCTGGGGTCTTGGCATCTCCGGCCTCTGCTGTCTGGGGCCTCGGCAGTTCCCGGACTGGAGCCTCCACCAAGCATCCTCCCTCCTCAGCAGTCAGCCCCAAAGGAGCTGGGCTTCTCCCTTCTATAGCTGGTCTCCAACGCAACACACCCTGCAGGGCTGAGGGGGCTTGGCCTCCTTGGCCCAAAGAGTAGAGTTAACCCTTGTAGTACCAGTGCAGAGCAAGCACGCCCTGCCACACCCATCAAGATTTGTTGTTACAGGTCATTGTCACAGTTTACAAACGGTCACTCACGCGTTACAGTTAAGTTCACAATTAGGTACCTGGGTAGGCCGAGTCATCACAACAGCTCCCAATGCCACACTGTGGCCAAAGGGGCTAATGCAGTCATTGGATGTATAACTGTGGGAATTGCAAGCAGGAGCGGAGAGGATTTTTACCTCTGTATTCGGCACTGGTGCAACTGGCATACACAGGACTGGCGACAGGGGGGAACTATGGGTACAGCTGTACTGGGCCCCGGACTTAAGGGGGGGCCCTTAAGTCCGGGGCCCAGTACACAGCTGTACCCGTAGTCGTCCCCCCGTTCCCCCCCCCCGTCGCCGAGCCTGCTCCCGGAGCCTCAGTAGCGCGCAGCTGAGGCTCCGGAAGAGCAGGGAAAGGCGCCCAGGGGAAGGTGCTGGGAGCAGCTTCCCCCACTGGGAGCTCAGATGCCCGACGCTGAGGCTCCAGGAGAGTGGGGGAAGGCTCTGGGTAGGTAGGGGGAGGGGCTCCTCCGGCGGGGGGGGGGGGGGAACAGCTCCGGGCCCTCTCCGGCTCCCCCAGAGGCTCAGTTGCGAGCGCCTGAGCTCCCAGTGGGGAAGGCTGCTTCCGGCCCTTCCCCCACCTTCCCCGCTCTCCCACAGCCTCAGCGTGCGGCGCGGGGCTGCGCGCTCCTCCGGGAGAGCAGTGCAGCCTGTTTAGTTCCCGCCTAGCCGCCAGCGTGGTAAGGGGGCTGGGGTCGGGCTGGGGGGTGCTTAAAGCACAGGGGGGCCCACGGGCAGTCAGGGGGCTGTTGGATGCGGCTCTCGCGCTCCTGCGGCTGGTCACAGCAGCGGCGTCTCCATCACCAGCCGCAGGGTCTCACGTGGGTCCGGTGGGGGGAAGGGCGCGTGGGGGACGGGGGGGACGGGGAGAGCAGCAAGGGCGGCTCGCACCGCTCCCGGGCTCTCGCTCTCTTGGGCCGCGGCTCGCGCTCCCGCAGGACCCCGCCGGGCACGAGAGCGCAACGAAGGGCGAGCGCCAGCAGCGAGTGCCCAGGCGGTGGCAATGCTCGGAGGCTCGCACTGCCCCCAGCCGCTGTCAGCTGGGGGGGGGGGGTGCCGGCTGGGCTGGGGGGGGCAAACGATCAGAGTAGCGGGCCCCAAAATTTCTGTCGTCGTCCTTGGGCATACACAGGTCTGGGGCCCACAATTTAAGAAGGGTGTGGATAAATTGGAGCGGGTTCAAAGAAGAGTCACAAGAACTATTCAAGTATAAGGCATGTTCTCTAATAGTGATAGATTCAAGGAGCTCAATTTATTTAGTTAACTGAGGGAAGGTGAAGGGGTGACTTGATCACAGTCTACAGTGAACTACATGGGGAACAAATATTTGATAATGGGCTCTTCAATCTAGCAGACAAAGATGTAACATGATCCGGTGGCTGGAAGCTGAATCTAGACAAATCCAGAGTGGAAATAAGGTGCATATTTTTAACAGTGAGAGTGATTGACCACTGGAACAATTTACCAAGGGTTCTGGTGGATTCTCCACCCCTGGATATTTTAAAATCAAGATTTGGTGTTTTTTCTAAGAGATCTGCTCTAGAATGATGTGGGGGAAGTTCTCTGGTCTAGGTGATCACAATGGTCCCTTCTGCCCTTGGAATCTATGAATTCTCGATTTCAGTCGACAGGCTCTGTCGCGGTTCGGGTGATTGGCTGGAGCAATGGTAAGAAGAAAGCCATTTCTCCAATAAGCCTCATGAGTCTATGCATTTAAACTGTCTTATTTATGGCTTTGATTTGGGGAGCCCGTAGCAGAAGGGCACTGGGCTGCGATTCAGAGCAGCTGGGTTCTACTCCTAGCTCTGACCTGCTGCATGTGGCCTTGAGCCAGGCATGCTCTTTGTGCCTCTGCTTTGCTCTCATCTTTTGTCTGTCTTCTCTGTTTGCACTATAAGCTCTTTGGGGCAGGCCTGTTTCTTGATGTGAATTCCTGTAAGTCATGGCACAATTGGGCCCTACCACAAGTGTCTTTTCAAAGTTAACTTTCAGAGTCAAGCTATTACAACCAAGGGGAAAGCAAGTTCCAGTCATGGCAATACCTTCCGTAGTAAGTGTTTTAAATTGGAGCCCTGTATGATTTTTACCAGATCTATAAACTGAAACTGCAGAGAGAAGTCTTGGATGCTAAATTCAGTTTCATGTAAATAACTAATATATTTCTCACAAAGAAACCAAAAACTCTTTTAAAGAAATCCCTTCAGCTCCACATTGCACTTACTTTTCTAACCCAATTTCTTATTTCAGTTGTTTGATGTTTGCTTCCCACTGTAGATTAATAGCAAAGATAGTTTGTCTTGATCAAAAATTTGGCCTGACATCCCTTGTTCGATGTTATTCTATACACTTTGACCCTCTTCTCCAAATCAGAAAGGCCGAGAGTGAAATAAATGTCCCTAATGAATATTCTCTCATTATGTAAATTCTCCAGAATGCTTTCTTCCCAAATTACCATCCAATGTAACCGGGGAAATGTAAATAAAACACTTTGCATAAGTTTGGAAAAAGACGGTCTCATTTCTGAAAGTGTTCCCCATTGTAACAGGCATCATCATGCATACTGATAGGAAGCTATTTTTGTGGTTATCGTTATTAATGAGAGACCCAGTATGTCTGAAGATACCAGGTAACAATAACATCCCAATGATATGTGTTCTCGACCTGCCTGCATTAGGGGTCTCTGTTCCTTTAATTAGTGATACTTGCTGAGCCCGGGTTGGGGCAGGCTTGGGTGGCAGAATAGAGGTGTCACGTCCTCCTGACTTTCAGCCAGGTCTCAATTCTGTTCTCACTGGTGTCCCTAAGGAGCAATTCCAGTGCAACCAATGTGGTTTCACCAGGCTGACCTCCAAACACGGTCAGGAAGGTTTGTTCTGGAATGTAGCAAGTTCGCCAGCCTTGGGAAGACTCGATTTCCTGTCTGGCTGACGCTCAGAAGGAAGTAAGCCATCCATAGCCTGTTAGATGTGGTGTGGAAGGGGACGCTTCCCAATAAGTTAGGGTCTAACCGTGCTGCCGTTGACGTCTACATTAAAACTCCCATTGACTTTATGAGGTTCTTTGACAAAGCCCTTTGAATGTTGAGTGGGAATCAATAGGAGAGACGCAAAGGCTTAAAGGGAATGGAAACCTGGAAAGACAACATTCACAACATTGTTGCAAGCTTACAGAGAAAAAAGTTTGGGTTTTGCTTAAGGGAAGCGCATAAGTGGTGGGAGGGAAAGAAAAAGAAAATGGAATTTTCCTTTGCCCAGCTAGCGGTGACAGAGTTCACTAACAGAGAGAAGAGGGAGATAAATTCCTGTTAAAGCAGTTGAGAGTAGAACATTAGCCCTGGGCAATAGCTCTCATAGAAGGAAAAGCAGTTTATTAGAGTTAAAATCTTCCACGGTTCTGATGTATTGGTTTACTTACCACTGAAGAATGTATTCTGCCGCTAGATTCAGAGCAGCATGAGTCCAGCATATACACTGAGGGTGTGCCAAAAGCCCAGAGAGTGAGGAAATTGGTGTTCCAATGGCGAGATGGGAACCTCTGATCTTGGGAAGCAGTAGATTTAAAGTTAAATCAGTCCCTTGTAATTGGGAAATAAATAAACGTTCACTGATGAGACTTCTGGATTTGGCAGAACATGAAAGTGCCTGAACAATCAGATTATTCTCATCTGTGTGTCCACATGGATGTCCACTTGAACTGTTCTCCTTTGTAAGCCATTATGATATTGAATACTTTTGATAACCCCTTTAAACCACAGGTTTAGCACAGGTCTGTTCTCCATGGCTACTCCAGTATTTAAAACATTTGGCTCATTTGCAGGTGGAGACTTGAAGAGAATGTGAGAAACAACCGTCCCATCTCATCAGATGTACCTTGATTGAAAGTCTCATCATATAGAAAAGCCCCATTAATAGAACTGCCGCATAGATTGCCATGGTTACAAAATCCAAAGTGTCCCGTCCCAGTATTTCCAGATCTTTCCCAGTCACATCTCCACGAGGAATCCTGAATTGTGGGGGAGGAGCTGATTTCTGCTGAGGGAAAGGTTGACTCCAAGAAGCAATGATCTCCAGCCATCATCTATTCATAATTTATCCATATGCCCAATGTAGCTCATTAATATGCATGAGGGTTGAAAGCCCTGCCCCCAAGTTCATCTTTGGGAGTTTTATCCCAATATTATTGGTGGGGGAGGAAAGGGAAGTGTTCACCTGATAAAGTAGATCTTTTAAATTTATGAACTTTTATGTCAGCTTATCACCATAATAACAACATGTGTTTACCTTAAGGAAGTCTTTAACATTTCACTCTGGCTACCAATACAGAAGTTATCTTGTGGTGTCTACTGATTTCTTTTAGGCATTATTATCCAGACTCAGCAGTTTTTTTCAAATCATCAGCATGCAGACACAAGCTCGTCAGATTTATTATTAACTTACTTACACTAAAGGCTTAAAAAACTCCTTTTTCCAGTTCTCTGGTTAAAAACAGGGAAGACAAGCAGGAAAGATTGTATAGTCCTGATATTATATATTTGAAACACAAAGCTACAATAATGGGCAGAATGAAGTACCTTCTCCCAAAAAAGTAATTTAATTTCAGACTTTTTTATACATCATAAAGCGGGAACAAAGGGCACGCCTTTTCCTTTCCAGACCATCTCCAATGACAATTGTTTTTACTATATGCAATTAAAAATAATAACCTTGAGGCTTGGAACCACACTAGCGATAGCCATTTCAAAGCTTACCTCTGATAACTGATTTCAATTGCTTTATTTTCAAATAATCTGCATATCAAAATCAATTTCTTGGAAGTATAATAGACTGTTTCATGAAAACAATTTTTGAAGAAAATTAATTGGAAATTGGGAAAGAATGCTATGTTTGAGTGCTTCCCGTCTGAGAACAGAGATGACTGAATGGTAGAGATGGAACGGGGAGCCCTGATGCAATCTAATTAAAAATGAATAAGCAATATTTAATTATTTCATTTCTTCACCCACAAGAAACTTGGTTGTTAGGCACCTCTCAGCGATGTCTTCCATGCTTCTGGTTTTCTGGGAAGTAAATATAAATGTCACATTTATCAGAATGGAAAGAGATAACTGAACAGTGTTTATACCCTTTGATTCTTTCTTGCTCAACCATGAAATGTCAGCTCTGAGCTATTGAGCACCTTGACCTGTTTCTCTTTTCCTTATAAACTTTGTTCAGTGATTTTTGTTCCAAAGGAGGCAACCCTTTGAAATTTCACTTTTTCTGCTCTATTGAACTTAAACTACGTACGGTTAAACACAAGTAATCTAAAATGATGGTCAATCTGCCTAAAGGAACTCCAGATTGCTATGCTGGGGGCTAATTTAACTACAACTAATCAGGAAAAAGGATCTTGGAGCCATCATGGATAGTTCTCTGAAGACGTCCACACCGTGTGCAACAGCAGTCAAAAAAGCAAACAGGATGTTAGGAATCATTAAATAAGGAATAGAGAATAAGACGGAGAATATCTTATTGCCCTAAATAAATCCATGGTGCGCCTACATCCTGAATATGCCCATTCCCTGATCATGCCAGTACTCTCCCCATAGAGTATATGGGATCCCTCCCTACCCCAGTGTTTGCACACAGGGCTAAAGACTCCACAAGAGAGGTCCAATTCAGGGTGCAGCCTGCATGTGACACCCTGCTCCAGAGAGCTCCATGCCTATTGTCCTGGAGAAAGCATGCAGGCAACCAGTCATTTCAGGGCTATTCCATGAGGACGCAGAGTACTTCCCACCATTGCATTTGAGGTGAGCACTCCCAGATAGTGACACGGATGCCATTCCAGTGAGGGCTGTGAGGCAAAGTATGTCCTAAACGAGTCCTCTTTTCCAGCTGCCTGCTCCTTTCACTTGAAACCTTTCTCACTAAAGGTTCTGACGTGGGTCATTGCTTCCCATCAGACGATACAAGAGACTGCCACACAGAATATTAAATAATAAATCCTGCATTATTAACGCTTAGCCATTCAGACCTTCGGACCACTGAGCAAACGCTATTTAATAGCATCAGACTGTGGGACTTGGCTGTAGCAAATTAGATAAGAGACACTTACTGAATATTTATCCTCTCTTCTCCAGGGACTCAGCTGGTACGAATGGGGTTAGGTGCAACTTCGTTATTCTTTGAAAGGTTCTGAAAAGGTCTAGGCTCAACTACCCCACGACTGATCTCCTACTTCAGTCAGCTAAGTCAAATAGAGAGCCCGGAGCACAGAGTCCTAGACATTCCCCTCCCGGCCATTGTCATGAGGCGTGGGAATGCTTTCGGGACAGCTCCCCACCGCACACAGGGATCATTCTTATTTCACAAACAGAACTTAGGGAAGATTATGAAACCCGGTGTCAAATTTTCTACCAGGCCTGGGGCCCAACACGAGCTACCTTAACGGGACCTGATGTTCAGATCATGCGGAGAACCAGCCATTGGAAAATTCAAGCCCATTAAAGGTGCCACAAACCGAGCTTTCTAAAATTAAAGCACCACCAAAAAGTAGGCCCTGACCTATGCTGCCTGCAAGTGCGCTAATGTAAACTCTGGTTTGCTATTGTACAGACCCTTCCCTAGTGTGTACGAGGGAGGGTGACCATTACCCTAGCTCCGTTTTATTGGTATTTGTACGATAATACATTTGTTGCTGGCTCTTGTCTGAGGTGTAACATCTCTTATTGCTACTTTGTATATTTTCTTTTTTCATCTTTTTTTCCATTGCTAACTTTAGTTCTGCTACACCCATAAATAAGGCACTACCAAATTCACCGCCGTGAGAAACAGGTCATGGACCGTGAAATGAGATGAAATCTAGCTATTGGAGGTGAGGGGAGGAGGCAGGGCTGGGGGCTCCTACTGTTCAGCCTAGCGGCTAGTCCTGGCCCTACTGGAGTGAGACAGGACTTCCTCTTCAGGACTGATCTCGGGGAAGGGGGGAGTTCAGACCCACCTCTGGGCACCTCCCTTGTCTTCAGGAAGCTCCGCAGCTGTGCTGCCTTCAGAGCACAACAGAACTGAGGGTGGCAAACCCGCAACCTTCCTACAACAGGTTTGCAGTCCCCCTATGGCCCCTTTTGGGGTCAGGACCTTCAATGTTACAACATCATGAAATGTCAGATGCAAACATCTAAAAATGTGAAATTGACCAATTAAAAAACCCTCTGGACCATGAAATTGATCAAAATGGATTGTGAATTTGGTAGGGCCCTACTTATAAAAACTACCGTGCTTGTCACCTGTCAGAATCACGCCATATCTATGTATTAATGATTTACATAGTGTGACAAGGTGGCTCCTCGGCTCCCCTGACTCAAGTCCTTTGGGGTTCTGGCACAGCACTGGGGCCCTGACCAGGCTGAAGCAGACCCCGTCTTTCTGCTGCTCCTTAGCAGCCCACTCTCTGTCTCTCTCTCTCTCAGGGCCAGGCTCCTGCAGGCTAGGAAAGCTAGGTTCCCCCTGGGAGGGACCCTTTGTTCTCTTCCCCTGCTTGCCAGCAGCCTCTCCGTCCCTGCTTCCCCCAACTCACTCCGCACACTCCTCTGCTTTCACCAAACTCACTCCTCTAACTCCCACTGCCTCCAAACTCACTCCTCAAACTCCCACACTCCTCCCTGGGGAGGAGTCTCTTTAAAGGGCTCTGACAACCTCCTTAACTGGCCTCAGCTGGCCCTGCTCCTGGCTGTGGCAGCCTTGCTCAGCTGGACCCCATTCCCCTGTAGTAACCCTTCTAATTACAGGTCCTTCTGGCAGCTGCTTGCCCTGGGTCTACCACAATACTGTTGTTTTTCAGTACCCATGTACCAGTGCGTGTACTATATGAATAGATCATAGACAATATTCCATGTATATATTGAAATACCATTTAAAATACTGTAAAGCCATAACTAGGGGAATTAGTTACTATTCTTCAGAAAACAAAGAGTCAGCCATTGGCTTAAATTGATTGTACTTTCAATGCAATGAAGACTGCAAAGGTTCTGTGCAGGCACCTAGTCTTTGAAGCTTTGCCCCCTGGGGAGAGGAGCATAAAGCTTTCTTTTTTTCTTTAATTCAAATCTCTCAAGAATTTGACTGCTTGTTTTCCATTGTGTAAGACCCTGGTTTGGATTGGGCACCTCGCAGGTTGCTGAGGGGCTTTTTTCCTCAAGCCTTTCCCAGGGAGGGAAGGATAGGTTTGGGGGAAGGGGGGTGGAAAGAGAAGGGGGGTTCCAGGTAGCCCTTCCCCATAGTTCTTGGGGTGCTTTTACTTGGTGGTGGCAGCAATCAGTTCCAGACACAGGAGAAGTTTGTGTTCTGGGGAGAAATTTAACCCAAGCTGGTTAGATAAGCTTGGGGGGGGGTTATTTTTTTCATGCGGGTCCCCACAGCTGTACCCTAGAGTTCAGAGTGGGGAGGCAATCCTGACACCAGTTCACGTGCAACACGCCAGTAGGCACTAGAATTCAAACCACGCTGGTCCCTAGCACAGAGATTTTCCTCTTGAGCATGGTATTGCTGGAAAGAAACAGTCGTGCAAACTACAGTGAGAGGTGGGCTCAACAGTTTGGCAGTCGAGGGCACATAAGTAACTCTGCATCGGTGAACTTCACTTTGGCACTTTAGCAGTGAATTAATGCAGACTTATGTATGGAATAGATTGAACGTGCAACGCCCACCTGGCCTAGCTCTGCCCAATGTTCTGTGAAGATTTGGTTGATGTTTTTTTAAGAGTTTTTTTAACTTTGTGTTTGTCAAAGGGCTTCTGGTTTTCAATGGAAATTCTGTGATTGTGTTTGCAGATGCAACCAGCTTTAAACAAAGATCAGTAGCTATTGCAGGAAAAAATATTTTCACCCAATTCACACGAGAAACCTGCTTCTAGGAACTACCCTTGTCCAGTCAGAGATAGCGAACATGGCATAGGTTATGCATGTGCAACCAAAGACAAACGGCTCAAACGGCCCAGTTTGAATATCACAAGTTGCTGGCACTTTCCAGTCCAAGAATCATTCACTGAGAATGTAGGTCTTGATCTGCAAGTGCCTATGCACTTGCTTAACTGTACTAAGGTGAGCACCTCCCTTGATTTCAACTAGGGCTAGTAGCAAAGTTACGCGTGGGAGTGAGTGTTTGCAGGATCAGGGTCATTTATTTTCTTTTCAAAATTAAGATTTATTTTTTTACTCAAAAATGTACTGTGGACAATTTGCAAACAAAACAGGCCACGTTCATCCCTTTTTTCTCAGCTTTATTTGTTAACCAAAACCAGCTGCCATTGAAAACAGGCATTGCTTTTGAGTCATACTTGTGGCTTACCAGCCATGGCACACACAAGCTGGTTTGGTTAAAACAACAGTACAAGCGGGGGACCATCCCAGGACTGAAACAAAGATGCTGTTTGTGTTTTCTGAACATTTGGGTTTCTTAAAACTTCTCTCTCATAAACGCTACAGCTGAATGATATTATGGCTCACCGTACCATAAATGGGACAACATTCTGCAACAGAAGGAGAACATGTGTCCCATCAATATCAATTTACCTACCTACCTGGAACCATTATCCTGTAATGATCTTTTTCTCCTCACTTTTTGCAAATATATTTGTCCTCTGGAGCTTCTGTCACTGCCTGTAATTGTCTGGAATGGCCTGTCACCATCTGTGTAAGGAAGAGCTCAAACTCCCTGAGGGCCTGACCTTTCCTAAGCTTCCATTTGCACCCCTTTGTTCTTGAGCCTTTTACATTCTCTGACTGTTCTGTGACATCCGTCTTCCCTCCCCCTTGGAGAATGCCATGAACCTCATTTTACAAAACCTCCTCTTAGTGCTTTGATGCCTCTAAATTTGCATAAGCAGGAATGTCCATGCAAATATCAACTAATGAATATTCAAGGTGGATGCATTGTATAGTTATGAACGTTCTCATTTTTCTATCGTACTGCAGGGACAGTAGGGCTCAGTGAAAGCAAAAACAATACCAATTGCTCGATGTGATAGAATACACAACCCCAGAGCCACAACGGCATCACTTTACAATACATTAGTTACAGAAAGAAGGAACCCCTTCAAAGCTAACCCCGATTTCCCTACTTCCCATAGTTATGAGGATCACCCCAAAATCCTCTCTCACCCTAATTGTCCTTCAAATCTGCAGTATGTGTAGAATGGTACCCAAATGGTGCCAAAGATCTCTCCTGATTTGTGCTCTGTTCCTGTGGTGACACAGGCCCTACGTCTTTGTTTTGGTTCCACTGTGATGCCGAAAACTCCCGCTGAACTCTGCAGGCACCTAAACTCAGTGGGGGCCTAGGTTTTTGCTGTCAAAGTTCCCTTGGTGCCTCTGAGCATGCAGGCTGCAGCTCCTGAACATCTACCCCTTGCCTGAGCCAACGTGATGGGGTTCTGCTAAGCCCCCCCTCTGGCTGTATGTGTCTAAACCCTGGCTGCTGGGAGGTACCATCTTCTGCCTGGGATGCTGCGTTGCAGACCCTCTCTTGGGGTTAGGTACCTGCGCTGCTCTCAAGGAGCCGGGGGAGAACAAGTTCTAGAGTGGGGGACTAGGTAGCTCACTGATTGGAGCATCCCCCAGGCTGTGAGAGACCCAGGATCCAGTCCCCTGCTCTTCCCACTTTAAAAGGCCATCCCTGGTTGTAGTAAGCGGAAGATTAATGTGATGGCAATCGTTAGGTGGCGCAATTCCGCTTCTATCGCGTCTCTAGGGGAACGGCCTTGGCTTTAGAGCTTATCTCGTGGGAAGCCTCCCCCCAGATGCAGCTGGGAAGCTGTTTACCTACCCTGTGTGAATCTCAGCTTGTGTGAAACCAAATAGGTAAACTGAGGCAGGATTGCAAAACATGTGATTAGCTATTCATGAGTTATGCATGAGATGCAAATAAGCAAGTATATTTATGTGTTTGAGCCCTCATGTATGATGGGCTTCCTCCCTGGGCATTGCTCCAATGTGCCAGGTCTCCCATCTGCGGCCGCGCTGACCGGGGCCCACAGGTGTGCCGCTGCCTTCAATAAACTCACTACTTTCCATCTAGCCACTGTGTGTGAGCCTCGTTTCTATGGGACTACTCAGTGTACCCTGCAACACTGGTCCTGCCAGGCTGGCGTCTCATTCCCAGGAGTCTCTCACAGTGAGCAGTTCCTCATTTCCTGCCCTTTACTGGAAATTACCTCATTCAACCCAGGCATGCGGCACTCTCTTGGGGAGCCCCCAGCCCTAAATTGCAAGACACCCTGTTACCGTGCATATGGCCACAGCTCTAGGTTTTGCTCTCACTGTCCTTAGGATTAAGGGTCTCCAATTCTGTAAGAGCTGCAAAATCCAAGAAAATAGGTGAAAGAAGGAGAGAAAATGGTGCCAAGTTTTAGGTAAATAAATCCTGCAGAGAGGGCTGTTGCAGTTTTGGCTAATTGCCATTCAAAAACTTCGCTGACCTTCAGAGGAGCCAGCAGATATCACACTGGGGCCAAAGCAAATGTTGTACTTTCCTAGTGGAGGAAGCGGACAACAAAAAGAAACCAACTTCCTATTAAATTCTCTGCTTCCCTGTCAACTCGGTGAAATAATAAATTCACATAGAAAAATAGACAATTACTTATTAGAGGGAGTCTGCATGTGGGATGTACACAGCACAATAAACACAAAATTATCGAGTATTTCACAGCACACTGCATTTCAGCTGAAGGAAATAAAGTAATTCAAACAGCTACTATGCACGCTGGCAAAGTCGGTAAAAGCATTTCTCTTCATGCGCTGGGAAAACTAGGAGCAGTGAATATTAAAAATTTATATAGTGTTTCCTTGCTAAGCTTTACATGCATTATAATCACATCATGAAATCCATTCTGATAACACTGTAATACTAAATAACTAGGACGGCTCATTTGTAATATAGAGAAGCTGAAAGTGTGTGGTACTGTATTATTGCAACCTTGTTTATCATCTGTTACTCCCAATCACAAAGGGAGGAGTGTTTACAGAATAGAGGTAGGCACTGGACCATGGGACGCAATTTCCAGACTTGGTGCGGTAGTGAACTGCCACTAAAATATTCATGATTTTAGCCTTTAGCGGCTCAAATTAAATTACCATCTATAATTAAACTGCAGGGTGGAATCCTGCTATTTATTAAATGTGGCATTTATGCCGCTTTAATTTGTAGCTCAGGTTTTGTTTACTTGACACTAGGAGTAGAAAACAACCTACATGTCATATAAAAATCAATATGCAGCATGTTGTACCTACAACCTGATCACCTGTCAATTGGCCACAAATACCGTGCAACATAAAAGTCAGTCATATTAATCTTCTAGTTCTCAATGTGGCATTTATCATTTCCCCCCCCCCCCCCAAAGGCATTAGTCTCATTAACAGTGATGCAAACTGTAAGCATGCTCAAGGCGAAAAAAGACCCCCAAACAAAAGCTATTTTGCATAATAATATTTCCTGATGCGTCTCACCCAGTACGCGGAGGCAAAACTATAGCCCCAATGCTGCCACTGAGTTGTGATGCATCTGAGCCCACACAAGTGAAAGCTCTGCTCTCGGTGTAAAACCAAAGAGTCTCACCCCACAGCAGCGTCTGCACCCCACCGCCACCTCCACGGGGCTGAATCCCTAGCCACCCACTCCACACCAAGGGGCAGCCAGGGGAACTCCAGCTTCACATACATCAACCTGGGAGAGCCACGGCTGGTGTCTGAGTAGCCACAGTTGATTGAAATGGATAGAAATGGCCTCAAGTTGCAGAGGGGGAGGTTTAGGGTGGATATTAGGAACCACGATTATCCCTAGGAGGGTGGTGATGCACTGGAATGGGTTATCTAGGGAGGTGGTGGAATCTTCATCCTTAGAGCCTTGACTGGGATGATTTAGTTGGGGGTTGGTCCTGTTTGAGCAGGGGGTTGGACTAGATACCTCCTGAGGTCCCTTCCAACCCTGATATCCTATGATTCTACCATTCTAATATTAAAGTTCATTTGTCTTAGAAGTCTGTATTATATTTGTTTTAAATTGCAAAGTTGACTGCAGTCATTGACAGCCTAGGTGAACATACCAGAGTCTTAGCTGGAAAAGCTATGGTAGGATCCCCATACGTGTGTCGTGTGAAGGTTCTGGAGAGGTATCTGGGGAGAACTTAAACAAGTCTGTGCATCTGGGTTAAACACTGTTATTAAGTTAAACTGCCTTTACTGAGGGACTAGTGGAAGGAGAAAGGATTCTGTCAAAAAGAGCTGTTAGGCTACAGTACTTGAAGCTCCACAACGGTTCCAGCATCGCATTAGCACAACTTTTGAGCTGACAGATTTAGAAGCATAGCACATTGTTCTACTGCACAGAAATGTCAATCCAGTTTGCACTTGGACAGCCAGCTGTCAGAATGTATTTGGGCTTTTTTTAAAAAAAGCCTTCAACAAAATCCCAGAACATACAAGTAGGAATAAATGGTCAATTTGCAGTGCCGCAAAAGGCTAACATGGGGGCACCTGATAGTCCATATTAGGACTGTTATTGTTTAACAAACCAATTAATGATAGGGCAGGAATGAACCGTGATGTGGTAAATTTGAAGACGATAAAACTACTTAGATCAGCCAAAACTGGAATTCTTCCAAGTCTTCTCTAGTGGATCTAACAAAGGTAGGTGGTTGGACAATACGGAAATGGATGAAAGGAAAGGTTAAGAAATGCAGTGCCCATGGGTTAGAATAACGCAGGCAAGTCTTGGACTGATGGATTCTAAACTAGCTGTAATAGCTTGGAGAGAATGTCAGAGGGGAGACCAGGGCATCTCTCCAGGGAGCTTAGTGGATGCCTTTGATCATTAGACCGCATGGGGGCAGGTAAGTTAAAAGCAGATCTCTGTGGAGCCGTCAATCCCTACAAGGTGCACTCTCTCCAGGCTTGGAGTTACGAGGCATTCTTGGCTGACAAAAATTGGAGGTTGCTTTTCTACCACTTGCTGTTATTCACTACCAGAATTGTTTGTCAGGATAAGGGCAAGCTGTGCTGAAAGCTTTCAGTTTGAACCATTCTTATGGAAGCTGGTTTCACATTTTTCATTTGAAATTATTTCTAGTGAAAGCCTTTTGCTAGATTCTTTAGTTATGACTAAGCAAATTCTTGTTTTCTTTTATTTTAATTTCCAAAATGTTTTTTTTTTCAGTTTTGTGTCACCACTTTGTTTTTCCCCCTTCTCCTAACCCTTGCAGAGCTAGTTGGGATCATAAAAATAGCAGGTGGGATCGTGGTGTAGAGGGAAGAAAAATAGTTTTGGGGTTTCCATTGGACAAATTTCAAGGAAATCGCTAATAAATGAATGTTTTCTTAAAGTGCCATGAAAAATACTTGCCCTTCCCACCCCACCCCCCAAGTAATTGCTACTCACTCCTTGAACTGCACTTTCTTGATTGAAGTGCTGCTCTGATGTGGTTTGGTATCCCCTTCCCCATTGGACAATGACTTCTATTGTCCGTTCATCTAAACCTGGGCTATCGGAAATAACCCATTGCAAAAGTCTTTCAAAAAGCCATAGAAACATGCATGCGCCAAACAAATGAGATGACTTCCAATATGTTTTGGAACCTTCATTGAGTAGGGGATTCCACACAGGGCAGAGGATGAAAAATAAAATATAGATTATAAGAGGGGAGGAATAGCTCAGTGGTTTGAGCATTAGCTTGCTAAACCAAGGGTTGTGAGTTCAATCCTTGAGGGGGCCATCTAGGGCAAAAAAATCTGTCAGGGGACAGTACTTGGTCCTGCTAGTGTAGGTAGGGGGACTGGACTAGATGATCTTTCAAGGCCCTTCCAGTTCTATGAGGTCTGCATCTCTCTCTCTCTCTCTCTCTCTCTCTATATATATATATATATATTAACATCAGAAGGGGCCACTCTAATCAAGTCTGATCTGCTGGATAACAGACCAGAGATTTCCCTGAATTGAATCCTGTTTGAACTAGAGCAGAAGGAGAATCCACCAAACTCCTTGGTATGTTGATCATGACAGCTTATTATCCTCTTTGGTTTTACTTTTTAAAGTGCCTTTTTCCCAGTCTGAATTTGTCTAGCTTCAACTTCCAGCCATTGGATCTTGTTCTACATTTCTATGCTAGACTGAAGAGCCCCTCATTAAATTTGTTCCCCATGTAGGTACTTAATCTGTTATCAAATCTTCCCTTTAACTTCTCCTTGGAACTCTAAATAGATAGACACGAGGATATTTTACAAGATCAAATGACAAAGGAACTCCGCCATTGCTTGGTCCCAAGCCCAAGATGTGAAAAGAGGAGGGTTTTGCGTTGGGCTAGCAACTCACCATGTAAAAAACGAATGCTACAGAAACGTCAACCAAATCTTCAGCGAATGGAGAAGAATGGTTGGCGCCTTATGCTCCACCAGGAGCGAAGAGGATAAGAAGAAGAAGAATGACAAAGGATGGATATAAACAAATAAAACAAGTATGTAGGTACAAAATTAGAAAGGCCAAGGCACAAAATGAGATTAAACTAGCTAGAGATATAAAGGGTAACAAAAAACATTCTACAGATACATTAGAAGCAAGAGGAAGACCAAGGATAGGGCAGGTCCATTACTCAATGGGGGAGGATAGAATAACAGAAAATGTGGAAATGGCAGAAGTGTTAAATGACTTTTTTGTTTGTTTTCACCAAATTGTTAGTAGTGATTGGACCTCTAATAGAGTAAATGCCAGTAAAACCGGGGTAGGATCAAAGGCTAAAATAGGGAAATAAGTTAAAAATTACTTAGACAAGTTAGATGTCTTCAAGTCACCAGGGCCTGATGAAATGCATCCTAGAATCCTCAAGGAGCTGACTGAGGAGATATCTGAGCCATTAACGATTATCTTCAAAAAGTCTTGGAAGACAGGAGAGATTCCAGAAGACTAGAAAAAGGCAAATATAGTGCTCAGTTATAAAAAGGGAAATAAGGACAACCTGGGTAATTATAGACCAGTCAGCTTAACTTCAGTACCCAGAAAGATAATGGAGCAAGTAACCGAGAAGACAGTGCCAATCTTGGTTCAGTGCCAGTTTTGCCCCAAATTTCCTGTCTGACATGGGAGAAGTCACTAAACACTGTCATTGACCACTAAGAGCTGCCATTGTCTTTCAGTGTTGAGGAAGAAAGTTTGGGCCCCTCCCTCATAAAAGCTGAAGCTGGGGAAGCTGCGGGACTTGACGAGGTTTTTACAGGATTTCTTCAAACCCTCAGAGTCAAGGGATGAAAGTGGTTGGCCACACAGTCCTCCAGTAGGAGTCCTGAAGAATGGAGCCAGAGGTTCTAGCATGAGGTTCTGGTTGTGGATTTTGCAGTAATCCCTCGCTGTACCAGCTGATATCACTCCTCTGCATGTTGTACAAAGCCACTAAGAGACCATTACCAGAAACAACATCACCAAATGAACAAGCGGATTCCCGACCAGGCCACAGTGGCACCAAGTAGTAGCCTTAACAAAACACTGAGCTGTTTTCGCTGGACTCTTACAAGACTGGGGCAGCTGCTGCCTCGGATATCGGTTGAAGGAACGGCCTCTTCCCGAAAGCCAGTAAAATTATCCACTGTTATGCAGTGATAAAATTCTTCCAAAAAACTTCTGACCGACCATAGGTTTCATGTTTTCTTTGGTCAGCAGGCAATGCACTCTCAACAATGGCCTACCCCAGAGGCCCTTACATCAGTCATGTTTAATATCTATACTGCTGATCATCACACGTATCACCGAAACACGCTTCTGCTGATGACATTGCTTTGACCCACGGGCACAGAATTTACCTCCCGGAGAACAAATTCTAACTAAAGACCTCAATCATGGAACAGTGTTTTACACTGGCAGCTAAAACCAAACCCCACTAAGGCTGTTGCACCAGCATTTCATCTGTGGCCAGCAGGTAAGACATATCTTGGTGTGACGTTACGCCAAAAGCCTCACAAGCCAGCAATACCCCCAAAAAATATTCACGACAAACTAAAGGCAACTGTCAGGAATAACCTGAGGAGTCGATGCAAAGAGTCTACAGACTTCTTTCACTGGCCTTTGCCTGCTCATTTGTTTGGACACAACTCCCATACTTCACTGGTCAATTCTCAGCTTTACACCATCATACAGATTTTTCCCTGGCTTGTCATAGCGGCATATATCCGCCCACACAAATTTGGAATAACATGAGAAATTGCCAGGAAGTCCATCCTGGTAGAGGGAACAGTGGTCTTCCAAACACGTGAAGACCTAAATAATGCACCGAGATTCCAACTCAAATCCAGGAAACCTCTTTAGCTTGCAATGCAAGAGCTTGAGGATTCAGGGTCCCATCCTCCATGATCATGGTGAGCATTGTGGAAGAGTGCCAATATCCTGAACAAAGCCCTCATCAAAGGACCCAACTGAAGAACCCACTGGCTTTTCCCTCCCATGAACCAGCATTGAAGAACAAATACACCAGGCAAATACAGTCCCTTAACCCAAGGGTTGACTCAGGTTTGAGGAATAATTACACATACAGCTGTAAAAATAGTCTGAATAACTCATGACAAAGAAAAGAGGCTAAATGTGTTGAATAAACTTCTGCAATGAGCCAGATTCTAAAGCCATGTTTATCTAGATCCATCACAGTCCTATTATCAAAGCATAAAAGCCATAATCTAATGAAGCGGTCTTAGCTCAGTGAGCTTCCTTTTGGCCTACGATTTCGTTTCATTGGACTACCAGGGCTGCAGTGTAAACCTTTCCAAATAGTTAATAGCTGTTTTAGTCATTTGAGTTATTTTCAAATGAACGTGGCAGCAAAACAGCCATTTCCAATCCTTGTGCTTTTGATTCATCAAGCCGCTGTACGATAATATGTCACAATTACACCCATCAAGAAGACTTTTACTGGATAGAAAAAAATCAAATCTCATGAGCCATCTGACCTTTTGAGCATTTCAGCCTTTCACACTTCAGTTACCCCGTTGCCTTAAAATTGCCTATTAAGTATGTGCCTGACTTTATGGCTTTTTAAAACAGTTTTCTGAACAGCAAATAAATCCTTCACTAAACCCTCCTCACTTTTATTTTATAATGGGAAGTCATGACACAAATAGAGCCAGTTTTGCTCTTATACACACATTCAGACCCTAACGATTTAAATGAATACCTAACTGATGGATGCACTACAGCAACAACAAACACAGTCATATATTTCGCAAAAGAAAAGTGACCCTGCTCCATATTTGAGAAAAGGAGCAGACTTTTTGCATAGCATCATGTTATATCAACATGAATATATATATATCTTATATCATATAGCTGTGACATGGTTCATGTTTAGACACTCTGTATTTTCAGTGTAGATAGGGGGAGAATGCCCTCAGGTCAAACACAGCTGGTATTGTAGTCTTAAACCTTTTAGAGTGTAAAAATCTAGAGCACCTAAAGATTCTTATTAGTGTTCTCAGATACAAGGCTGATCACATCTACCTGCAATATGAAACACAACACCAAGTGTAGCAAATGGCGTAAATGTTACTTCAAGGAGTGTCAGCACATATTTGCAGGGAAAGAATAAACAGAAGCAGACATTCATTTACCATAGAAAGTTCACATTTCCTTGTCAGTGGGTGAATCTGTGCAAGAGAATAATACAAATCCTCCCTGTAACAGGGCCGACACTCACCCCTGCGGCACCTCCCCCTGGTCGATCCGGGGAATCAGCTCCTCCAGCATCTAGAGCGCCCTCCGCAGGTTGATGCCCTGCTCTTTTCCTGGCCCCGTGTCCCTCCCAGACCCCGGTGCCCTCTCCTGTGGGTGCTGCACCCCTGCAGTACCCCCTTTGGTGTGAGGGTCTCCCCTCCCTGGGGGAACCCTCTACCCCCTATCCCCACCTCGCCTCAGAGTGTGCCACTGTCAGTCACCACTTGCCCCCGCTCACTGGGGCGGACTGCAGTATCATGGCCTCTCATAACAGGCAAGGAGGGTTGGCCTGCTGCTGCTATCTCCAGCCCTAGGCTGCCCCCTGCAACCCTGGTAGTCCTGGTGGGGCCTTCTGCCAGGCCCGGTGGCCTGGGGCTCTCTGGCTAGAGCCTGCCCAGCTCCCTCTGCCCTGCCCCAGCTCTGCCCTAACCCAGGTACCTGGCTCAGCTCCTGCAGCTAGGCCGGTCTCCCTCTGGGTACAGAGGAGACTGTCTCCCTTTAGGCCCCTGCCTCTTAGCCTTTATACACTGGCCTGTGTTTGGGGCGTGGCCACCCAGCTGGGCCTACTCCCCAATCAGGCCTGGAAGCCTACATGCTCCTGGCCTTAGCCCCTTCCTATTTCTAGCCCCTTCCATTAGGGGGCGGGTGGTCACCCCGCCACACTCCCAAAAAAGTTGGCTAAATGATTCTCTGTACGTGCCACAGCTAACCTAGATTTGTGAAATAAGATTATAAAGTCTAAATTAACTTATGTTGTGCCTCCTCCTCAATAGACAGGGTCTTCTGTATCTCTTATCAGATCACATAATGCATCCGGCCCAAGCGGGATCCAGGAATGCCTACAGTTCTACTCTTTAATCAATTGCTGTGTGAGAAATAAGGATGCGGTGCCTGCTATCTGTAAATACTTGGTTGGCTAATGACCGAGGTCTGTTTTGTGGTCTCCAGACAGCAGTCTGCAGCATTGTGTTTGGTGGGCAATACTAAAACCTTTTCCATCAGTCAGACCCTTCTCTCAGACAGTGGCAGGGGCCAGCAGCCCTTCCCCAAAGGGATCCATCACATGCAGCAGCCCAGTGGGCTTCCTCTTTCCCCCCTGTCATGTTACTGAAATTATTTGGGATCATATAGATCATTAGTGCAACCAAGGTCCTGTAGTGGCACCAAATATTGTGTAAAGGGGATCAAATAAGGTGTCTACAACCAGGTTATGGTCTGCTGATTATGATTAACCTATCTGTAAGTGTGTATCTTTTTTGTAACGAGTTATGAATATTGGCTATATGGGGGCTGTATTGCTAACTTATGCTTGAAATCTCAGCTGTTAGCTGCTGTTAGCGTGGCTGACCTGGCTGATGGCCCATTAAGGACCGTCAGCTACACAATGACCTTTGTAGGCGCCCATCCACACCGAGCTTCTCCAAGAATGTGGCCTTGCGGGTCAGGAACTGAATCTTGGAAAGTCTGGTAATTAAACCATGTGGCTATGAACCTCGATTTTGCAACTGGAGTCTGCATAAGAAGGAGGAGGGAGGCCTTCACCTACAAGAGGAAGTCTATAAAACCTGGGAGAAACTCCCTCCATTTTGTCGTCAGTTTCCAGTCTCCAAGCTTGCTCCTACCTCTGGATAGGACTTTCCTACACAAGGACGCTCTGACCAATGGATTGACGACCCATCCCTGCAGGGGATGCATTCCAGAGACTTTGATTTGAACCTGCAGTTTATTCTACCTTTACTGCAAGCCTGAACCAAGAGATTTGCCATTACTACATGTAATTGATTTCTTTTAACCATTCCTAACCCTCACCTAGACCTTTCTCCTTGCATAATAAACCTTTAGATTTTAGATCCTAAAGGATTCGCAACAGCGTGATTTGTGGGAAGATCTGATTTGTATATTGACCTGGGTCTGGGGCCTGATTCTTTGGAATTGGGGAGAACCGTTTTCTTTATTTGGGGGATTGGTTTTCATAACCATTGGTCCCCAGGACAGGTGGCTGCTGGTGGTGATACTGGGAAGCTGGAGTGTCTAAGGGAATTGCTTGTGTGACTTGTGGTTAGCCAGTGGAGCGAAAACAAAGTCTTTTCTGTTGGGCTGGTTTGGTTTGCCTTAGTGTGGAAAAGGCCCCAGCTTTGGGCTGTAGTTGCCCCTTTGGAAGCAATCTGTCCTGATCTGACACTCACAGTTGGTTCCCACCAGGAACAGCACCGTCCTGCTCCCAGTCTATTTGACATCACATAACTGAAGTTGTGTATCTTCAGTTGATCCCGCCCCCATTGAAGACCAGCCCTAGGTCTTGGTTCTCATCTACAGAGATTCCAGTGGGCCGAGACATGCCGACCCACAGACCCCCCTCGGAATGCTGCACGCCAGAACAAAGCTCACCACACTCGGGGCCAGGTGTTGGCGAAGTCAGAGGGCAGTAGCGTAGCTAGGGGGGATCTGGGGGAGCGATCGCTCCCCCTGAGGCCAGATTCCCAAAAGTGGCGCCTTTCTTACTCGCCGGGTGGCTGGAGCATGGGCATCTCTTGGAGCTGCCGCCGAAACGCCGATGCCCAACAAAGCAGAGAACCTGTTCCGTCTGTCGAAATGCCGCCGAAAGGCTCCAATTCTTACAGCGGAGTTTCGGCGAACATCCCCACTTCGCCCTGCAGCAGCATTTCGGCGGCAGCTCCACCAGGTCATTTTTTGGGGGAGGGGGCAATTAGAATTGAAAGTTGCGCCTTCTTTTTTTTTTTTTTTGAAGTGGCACCTTGTTTTTTTCTGGCGCTTTTTTTTTTTTTTTGGTACTGGCCCCCCTGCTGCTCAGACCTGCTCAGACCTGGCTCTTCCATTTTCATACGACGAGCGAGGAGTCCTTGGGGCACCTTAGAGACTAACTCAGTGATTTGGGCATTTATTTATTTATTTAGTCTGTAAGGTGCCCCAAGGACGTCTCGTTCTCTTTGCGGATACAGCCTAACACGGCTGCCCCTCTGAAACCTGTCACCATGTTAACACAATTTTTTCCATACACCACACAGTGTAAAAGGCAAATGTTTTCAAGGGTGGTTCCACCCCAGAGGCAGCAGTGATATGGCCAGTGACCTCTCTCATTCCAGCAGCTCTCCCAAACTACGACCCTAGCACCTCACCAAGGGTGGAACAGAGAATAGAGTCCCATCTGGGGACTGCTAGAAAGTAAAATGGTTTGTATTTGGATAGTATAAATACTAACCAAATTAGGCAGACGCCAACATGTAACTGAGGCAATATTAACATGAAATAACTGGTTCAAAACGAAGAATCAGTTCCTTCCTTGAGACTAGAACCTCAGCTCTAGAAGTGCCCAGATGTGGGTTTTGAGAACAAGAGCTTGTCTTACAGAATTTTATGGTGATTAACCATGGGTGAGGAGTTCCAAAACCAAATCCTCCAGTTCAGGAAATAAATTGGGAGGCAGAGAAATAAATACTGCACGAGGCACAGTTTTGTTCATAAGTTAGCAAACATGCATCTAAGTTGAGGGCAATTAGCAACACAGCACACCCTCTGCCTCAGAGCGGTAGAACGTTTGTGGATGGGAATTATTTGAATGGCTAGCAATTGATTTTTGTTTTTCTGCACTGTTGGGTAGTGAGTGATCTAACTCTTACCTTTTATTAACCTCTCTCTGCAGTGCCAGCCTAATGAAGCAAAGCGAATGCAGTGAACGACGAAAAGAAAAGACTCAGTCGCTCAAATCACAGTGCAAGTCTTTCAGCAAGGTCAACTTATTTCAAGCTACACTAGTTGATGTGCTGGATGTGATTAGAGGGGAAAAACAAAGAAGCATTCTACAGTATGCACTGCCGTCTTAAGATTATTATATTATGGGATTTAAGCACAGACCATTGGATAAACAAGGATGGTAATTATTAGGCATAATGATTAAAGGATATTGAAAGTATCCTATGCTCATAACAATTAATACTTGTTTTGGGGATTATGATGGCTAGAGAATGACGTTGCTGCTAATTTATTATTTATTGTACTTGTTATTTTTAGAAACTAACAGGAAAATATTATTGAAAGAAAGCGAGTGATTTGCATTTGATTTTGAACTTGGGCAATAATAAAGAATGAGGCTATTGCTGAGTTTTAGCAGGTACGTAGATAATCATGTAACTGGCCTAACCACATAAGGATACAGAATAATTATAGATCCTGGAAACTACTTTATAATTAGCTGGTAGTGCAAAATGTTAGTGTAAGGCAAACGTACAGCCTCTTTAGCTTGATTAAAAACATAAACGGCAGTTCAAATACGGAAGACCAATAAAATAGGTAATTAACATTTGGTTACATGATAATTGCTGTACACTTACATGGTAAGTGCTCACAGTGGAATTATGTTTACTAAGTTATTAGACATGCTGCTACCCTGGGACTTATGCATTTACATCCCTTCTTATTTTATGATACCAAAACCATGAACTCTATCCTTCACCACAGCCTATAGCAAAAATACCTGTTAGCTCTTAGTCACTTGTTTTTAATTGCTTCCTTTTATCTAGATTCTCTCTTATGCGCCTTTGTTCGCCATGCAAACCAATTTTAAAAAAGGAGTTTTAAGAGAAGATAGGCACAATTAGAGCAGTCTTTCAAACAAAGGCACATTTATTTTAATAGCTTCTGCTCATTTTTGTGCATAGTTTAGCAGCCATTAAGAGAAAATTTCAACACATACTTGAAGTTTCTTCCAGAACAGCCAGAAAGTCATTTCCATTTCTCCCATCCCACAAGAAGCTTGTGATTGCATCCTTTACGCAGCCCACACAAGCTTCATAAATATTTTACCACTGTTATTGTGGTGCTATCTAAAGGTCCCAGTCACAGTTCCATTGTTCTAGGTACTACATGTACAAATGGAGACAACTCCTGCCCCAGAGATCTTACCAGAGAGGATTTAGCTTAATACACAACAAGGCAATAACCAGAGAAATTGGGGACTGGTCAGGAGGGTGAGGATCCAGAGTATCCAGGCATTTGTGCCTAGATAATGGATATAATTAGTCACCCTGGGGAACTCTTTGACAAAGGATGTTGTGAAGGCAAAGACTATAACATCATCCAAAAAAGAACTAGATAAGTTCACGGAGGGTCGGTCGATCAATGGCTATTAGCCAGGATGGTGTCCCTAGCCTCTGTTTGCTAGAAACTGGGAATGGGTAACAGGGGCTGGACGATTACCCATTCTGTTCATTCCCTCTGGGGCACCTGGCATTGGCCACTGCCAGAAAATAGGATAGTAGGCTAGGGGGAATCTTTAGTCTGACCCAGTATAGCTGTTCTTATGTACCAGAGTAACCAATGTCTATGCATCCCGCTGTCTGACTTTGGAAGGTGCTTGGAGAGAAGCAGACTAGTGGCTGAACAAGACTGTTTCCTTGGCAGAGCAAAGGCAGGGGTCAGATTGCATAGCGATGTTCGATTTTTAGCACAACGGTCTCCCTTTGGTCAGCCCTGGAAATGAGACACTTGCTGTTGGCCAACGATTGAGTGGGCTGCTGCCATACCTGCGTGTTTTGTGCCCTGCCACCCACAGGAATTGAAAGAACAGGTGATTTCAGGGCTCCCATCACTGAGATGATGGTCTCTGTCAGGGAACCCTTAGCTTAGTCTCTGCATTGTCGTCCTGATTCAGGCTGCCAAGATTCTGTGGCAAAGACCCGATGAAATACGACTTTAACCTCCCACTCTTTTCACAGATCAGTGAGTCCCCTCCCTCAGCTTAGCTCTTAACTGCAGCAGCAGCTTCTGCAGGCACCGCGGTCAACAGAGGAGTCTCTGCAAGTAGAGACAGGAAAGTGAAGTTTTAATTGAGGCCACATTTGAAGAGGGGGAGAAAAAAGATGGGACTCGAACCAAGTAATATTGCAAATAAACCAAGCACGGTGTTATTTTACCACTGCCGAAGAGGGCAACTCAAGAGGCCAGCCACATGGGGAATGGACAATTACAGCTTCATGAAACCCTGAGGCAGCTGTTACTCACTTGGTTCCCCCTATTCTGCAAACAAACTAGAGGAAAAGGCTCATTGGGCACCCAGACAACAGTGTGTGCTACTTTCCACAGCACAGACTCTGACACGTCAGGGGAATAAATGAGGAAGCCATGTTCTCATGGGCCTGTTCCAAAACCCGCTGAACTCACAAGAGACTATGAATTTTGTGATGCTTCCTCCCCAGTGACTTTAGGCTCAAGGACACACTGTCTGATCAACCTGCCTTAATTTTGCTCTAGAGTATGAGCTGTGTCAGTCTTCCCACATTACAGTGGGATCAGAGCGTAAATGAGCAACTAAAGTCCAATTCCTGTTTCCAAGCCCTTTCGAACTGGCAAGGATCATTTTAAGCTCACTGTGGAACTAGCTCTACTTCACTATAATTGAAGTTGTCTTTATCTGCACATATCAAGTTTGCCAGGTTTCTACCACCTAGTGAAATTTTAACTCCCCATGAAAGAAACACTCGGTGTTTTTTAAACAGAAGAGAAAATCCCACAAAACTCCAGGGCTGAGGTGAGAAATAAGTTCTTGGCTGCAGTATCAGTATGAAGAGTGTGGCCCTAAGAACCTTTCCTGCCAGCTGGCAAAGGACACTCCCAACACCACTTGCCAGAATATTTGGACAAACACCATCTCGTAAGGTATTAAAACTGGAGACATGCTGGTCATGAATATCAGCTCATTCAACCATTTCCCCTCACTGAGGCTGGCTGGAAACACCTTTTCCCAGCTCTGCGTCCCTACAGGCAGGATCTTCACAAATTGTTCCAGGACAATCTGATTCAGGAGCTTCTCCACTGAGCTGGTCTCTGGACAAAGCCAGCACATAACATCCGCACCTCTGGCCGTGCCCCTTGCAGGAACGAGTCCATCCGGAACTTGTGCCTGTATGCCTCCAGTGTCAGCCAGAGCCAATCCAAAATGGTGGCCGTCACCTCTGGGTGGGAACTTGCCTGCTCGTCACATACTGCCGTGTGCCTCCCCCATCAGGAATGGTGCTATGGGGGATGCCCAAGTCAACTCTTTCTGGTCTGCTGCCTTTGCCACCCATGCAAGGATCTGGAGGAAGAGCTCAGGGTCATCTTCCAGTTGAAACTTTTCCAGACCTGGAGCCAACTGGCCAGCTGGGTTCTCAGGTGTGGTGTGACCCATCCACCTCTGTATCCATTCGTGCTGGTTGGAGTGGATCTCTTGCCACCATTGCTGCACCGTAAACTGGGCCTGGCAGAAGTTTACTGATTATTACCTGCAAGGCAAGGCTTAGACTGGCAGTTTGTTGGCTGGCGTGGCAGGTGTCATTGGACATTGGGATGCCTGTGTGTGCACTCTCTGTGTCGTCCCAGCTCCGTGCAGACAGCGGGCCCAGCAGACCTTGAGCAAAACGGCCCAATGACCACAGACTCAGTTCCTAGTGAAGGCACTTGGTCAGGTTTATTGTCAACGAAGCATGGTCCAAATGCCTTGGCTCCATGGTCACAGGTACACGAACACATGTATGGACTAGCAGTGGGTGGTGGGACCATCCACTGTCCCCTAGGCCAGCCAGAGACACTCCCTCTGAGATACCTCTTTATACACTGAGACAAACCAGTTACGGATTGCCCGGTTATCATGCTCTGACGTGGGTATCACCACCCTCTGACCGGGCTAATTATCACCCTTCATCTTGTACATGTTGGTTCAGTCACAACATCCCTACCCATCACACTGTCATGCTGACCTTATCTTGAAGATGGGTCATGGTGTTTCTGTTACAAACACCGCCCTCCCAAGGTCTCAGACTTGCTATCGGGGTGTTCTGCTACCACCTTTCTGGAACATGTTTGCGCGAGTGTCCTGTGCCTAGCATGTCCCAGGAGTGTGTGTGTGTTTAACACCGGCCCTGTTCTTGCCAGATTCAGGGAGGAGCACTGCCCCTGGCTCACAACCTGACTTTGTTTTATATCAGCAAAGCTTTGACCACTACTTTGGCCCAGGCCTCAGGGCTCTAATATGACGGTTTATATCTCAGACTCTCTTCCTACTACAGCAGGCGCTTTCACGCGGTTTCAGCTCCAGCAAAGCTCTCTCTTGCCGAGGCAGAGACATAGCACCGTGGCTCACGGTTCTGCGCTCCCTGAGGAGAAACAGCCTCACTCCAATTTTCAACTGTACGCAGCTTGAGTTGTAAACAAAGCCAAGCCAGCCGCTGACTGGGTCACGTTCCATTTACTGCATGTATTGGACATTTGTTATGAGAGAGAAGTGCTGTGTGATAGTCAGCATCTAGACTAACACAGTGGGGACTGAGCTGAGGAGCCCTCGAGCGGACAGCAGGAGTTTCTACGGCTTGAGCTAAAGGGCCCTGCTCTGCAGCTGAGGTGTGGCAGTGCCCTTCGCTGCTCCTCCCACAAATCAGCCAGAGACCGCTCTTGTGCCCTTTTATATCCCTATGTCAGCTCCCACCACCACCTATATACAGCCCAGGTAGCCCCTTGGGGAACAACTAACAGGGCACTCCAGCCACAGGCTCCTCCCTTTCCTGCTCCCCCTGCTCTCTCTCGCTCTCCCTATAAAGCCTCCTGGCCCATAGAGCCCACAGGTGTTTCTCCTTTTGTCCTGCAATGAGCCACACCCTGCCAGCTCCAATTAATTCCCCTTAATCATGGGAGCTGGGCTCTCAGGGCCGAGCTAACAGGGGCTGGCTCAGAACCTCCTGGCCAGCACCGTGTTACATGAGGGCTGGAACATTCATATCCTCTGTGGATCAGGCACAGGGTAGGATGCATAATGCACATTGAGAATGGGTTGCACGGGCCAGGAGGAAGTGAGAAGCAGACGTCAGCTTCTCTGACTTATGGAGATAGACAGGGATACGTGTCCCCCTCTCTTTGCAGTTTTCCAGGAGCTCCTCTTTCTCCACCACATCAAACACAAATACTTGATCTATCCCCGGTCAGCCTCTCCTCTCATTCCCTAAGGAGACATGGCCTCTGCTAACAAGACCAGACTCAGCCTGTCATCTCTGAAAACGAGAACCTCTGTGCTTTCACCCTTGCTGCCTCATATGCACTGGAGGGGTGTCCCATGTCCCACCCTTCCCATCCTTACGTTGGCCCCAAGTCTCTCTCCTCCGAGCTCATCTCTGCCACCAGAACCACAAAACACAAGAACACCTAGGACGCTGGTGTGCTGGCACTATTGCTCATTACACACATCAGTACGGCCTCCCTCTTAGCTCCCCACGGTGGTCTGTGTATGTTTTTCAAAACCCAAATGGGAGAACAAACAACGTTCCAGTGATAATTACTCTGACGTGTCCCTAGCCCTCAGCGCTTGCTCCTTTCCCACAAGGGCCTGGGGGTGGGGAAGCCCCACCAACATGTTTCTTTTCAATATCACAGAACAAGGGGGACCTTTAAAAGATCCCACACATCACCCTATGACAAATTCACTTCATTGAAAATAATGAAGCAATCTCTTTAGCAGTCCTATTGCAGTCCATTCCCCCCACATACACCTCTTTGGGATGTGGTTGTTTTATTATTGTACAGAATTCCCAGGGTGGTTCTCTAGTTGTGTGAATATCCCAATAACCAAAGGGGTCTGGTCACATCATTCATGGCATCAGGGGTGACATCAGGAATCATAGAATCATAGAATATCCGGGTTGGAAGGGACCTCAGGAGGTATCTAGTCCAACCCCCTGCTCAAAGCAGGACCAACCCAACTAAATCATCCCAGCCAGCGCTTTGTGAAGCCTGACCTTAAAAACCTCTAAGGAAGGAAGTTCTACCACCTCCCTAGGGAACCCATTCCAATGCTTGACCACCCTCCTAGGGAAAAAGTTTTTTTCCTAATATCCAATCTAAACCTCCCCCACTGCAACTTGAGACCATTACTCCTTGTTCTGTCATCTGCTACCACTGAGAACAGTCTAGATCCATCCTCTTTGGAACCCCCCTTCAGGTAGTTGAAACAATGGGTGGGTTCTTGCCACACATGAGAGTGTGGTAGGCCGGGCATTTTCTTGTTCCTGCATGGACATTTTCAGGATCTTGACCATCCAAAGTCTGTTGCCCCTTGGGAACCCTATGCCAGTCTCTCCAGATTCACAGGTACCAGGTCCTTCCATTAAGTGGACAGGGAGTCTCTGAGATTTCCTTTAAGATAATTTGCAGTGGTCTGACTGGATTATGGTGATTAGCTCTGGCTATCCCTTCAGTCCAGGTTTACTCTCAATCCCTCCCTGCAGCCATCGGCTCATGCTTGCTCTGGTGAGTGCTTATGGGTGATGGAGGTTTGAACACCACCTTCCTCCCGCTGACCCTGCTGTAAGAGTGGCTAACTGAGGCACGGTAACTCTGTTCTTTTCTAGGCAGATTTGGTTACTACAAAACTCAAAATACCCCACTGAATGAAGAAAGTCACAGAACCGTCTGGTCACATCCTGATAAAACAATCCATCCCTATGGCGTACTGCCCAGGCCTGTCAAGGAGCCATCTGGTCACAGCTTCCACGTAGACAGAGGGGATGAGAAATGCCTAATCTACAAACAACTAAATTTGGGCTGGGGGAGTTAGTCTAGTAGGTAGCTTCATCAAGGAAAGATTAGACACCCAGATTTGTGTAATGTCAATGAAATATCATTGAGAAAAGCTATATCCTGCCTGGCTTTATCATCAGTTAGATCAAGAAACTTTCCACTGCAGCTTGCATGCACGTCATGATGCAGTTCATGCCACTGGAACAGAGAGAGCGCCAAGTTGGGGTAGGCACAGTGTGCAGTGAATTTAGGGGTGCTAGATACTTCTCAAAGTTTGGCCCCTAGAGAAGTAATGGAGCAAGTTGCTGTGCACTGGCAAGGAGAAGCAGTACTCTGGAGTTGCTGGCTCTGCCTTTGCCTTCATAGCTCAAATCCTGAGTTTATTAAGGTCAAGGAGATTTTTGACCTGGAGTACAGCGCAGCCAGGATTTCACTCTGTGTTTCAGCATGATGTGGGTGCTAAGAATGAACATATTTTACACTCATGGTGGTATTGGCTGTGGTGTGAAAACTCTACAGCCTGTTGGAGTGACGAATAGATGAATAAAGAGTCCTAATGATGTGGTTTTAGTTCATTTGGACTGTAATGTTCATATTCAGAATGTCCCATTAAGCACTGATATACCTCTTGAATGTAAACAAACATCTTTAAAAGATGGATAGAAATTGGAATATATATTTCCTGGATTGTTTTTAAATTCTACATTTCCCTTCCATATCAATAGATCCCAAAGTAATTCATAGGAAGCAAGGGAAAAATAGCATTGAAACTTTGACGCATTAAAGCCTCAAGTAATCTTACAGTCAGGTCCCTAAGGACCAATACCAGAGTTACCAAAAAGGCTAAGAAAGAATATTTCACTATGACCTGAAAATAAAAACAAGCCCCTTAAAGAAAAAGAATGGTCTAATATCTAAATCTAATATGCGAGTCACTTTTCCAAGAGAAGAGTAGAAGCCTGTATAAATCATCACCCAGTGAACTCTTTAAACTCTGTTTCTCATTTCTGAGAAACTGACTTCAACAAAAACATTTTGCAACATCAAAAATAAAAAATCCAACACACACATTGTTCCCCTGGCAGACCACTCAGAGTTCTGCTGGGAACATTCCCACTAGAACAACTTTAGCACAGGCATATGGAGATTTAAGACCCTAGTCCTGTGTTCTACGGCTTAGACAATTGGTGCTGCATTTGTTGGTGCATTAATCTATCCTTCTCTACATAAAGTATTTAAACTTTCCTGTAATGCAAAAACTTAACTGAGCAAAACTCAAATTTGGGCTCAATATTTTTCTTTGGATGTGTTCAATTTGAATAGTATAAAGATAAAAATGTGGAGAAAGAAACCAAGTAAGTGTGACAAGAGCTGGCGGGTGTGATAATGCAACTGAACAGATCTTTGACTCTCTGAGTAAGGGTGTCATGGATTGCCATCGAGGACTGTGGAAAGTGGGCAGTTTCTATTTAAACTACTTCTACAGATTGATTCCAAGGCCAGAAGGGGCCATTGGGATGATCTTGTCTGATCTTCTGTTTAGCACTGGCTATAGAACTTCCCTAAAATCATTTCTTTAAGAAAAAAAAATTACAGTCTTGATTTCAAAATTACCATGCAGGAGGAATCCACCACGGTCCCTTGTAAATTGTTTCAATGGTTAATTACTCTCATAGTTAAAAATGTCCACCTCATTTCCAGTCTGAATTTGTCTAGCTTCAACTTCCAGCCACTGGATCGTGTTACTACCTATGTCTGCTAGACTGAAGAGCCCTTGCCAAACATTTGTTCCCTATGGAGGTACTTACATCCCTTAACCAGCTCTTGGTTAGGCTCAATGAGATCCATCTATTTAGCCTATCACTAGAAGGCAGGTTTTCTGATCCTTTATTCATTCTTGTGGTTTTAATCTGAGCCCTCTCCAAAGGAGAAAGTCAGCAGCTGAAATATTTTCATAACAAGGATTTGTCACTCAGCTCCTTACCACACTAGGGACTTGATCATAGGCACAGACAAATTAGAGGATTGGGCCAAAAGAAATCTGATGAGATTCAATAAGGACAAGTGGAGAGTCCTGCACAAAGGATGGAAGAATCCCATGCACTGCTACAGACTAGGACCGAACGGCTAGGCAGCACTTCTGCAGAAAAGGACCTAGGGATTACAGTGGATGAGAAGCTGGATATGAGTCAACAGTGTGCCCTTGTTGCCAAGAAGGCTAATGGCATTTGGGGCTGTATAAGTAGGAGCATTGCCAGCAGATCAAGGGACGTGATCATTCCCCCTCTATTCGGCATTGTTGAGGCCTCACATGGAGTACTGTGTCCAGTTTGGGGCCCCACACTACAAGAAAAATTGGAAATAGTCCAATGGAGGGCAACAAAAATAATTAGGGGCACATGACTTATGAGGAGAGGCTGAGGAAACTGGGATTGTTTAGTGTGCAGAAGACTGGGGGGATTTGATAGCTGCTTTCAACTACCTGAAAGGGGGTTCCAAAGAGAATGGAGCTAGACTGTTTTCAGTGGTAACAGATGACATAATAAGAAGTAATGGTCTCAAGTTGCAGTGCGGGAGGTCTAGGTTGGATATTAGGAAAAGATTTTTCCCTAGGAGGGTGGTGAAGCATTGGAATGGGTTCCCTAGGGAGGTGGTGGAATCTCCTTCCTTAGAGGTTTTTAAGGTCAGGCTTGACAAAGCCCTGGCTGGGATGATTTAGTTGGGGATTGGTCCTGCTTTAAGCAGGGGGTTGGACTAGATACCTCCAGAGGTCCCTTCCAACCCTAATATTCTATGATTCTATAAATGGAAAGGGACCTCCTGAGACATCAGCCCAGTCCTCTGCTATGATAAGCAAGCACATCACAATCCTGTTCATCCATTTATCAAGCTTCATATTAAAGCTAGTTAGGCTGTTTGTCCTCAGTTCTACTACAGGAAAGCTGGTCTTGGCAGTGAGCAGACCCTGAATCAATGCAGAACCCCATGGCCATCAGCTGGGCTCCATGTTGTCACGGGTTCTGACCAAGTATTGTTCATTGCAGGATCAGGGCCTTAGGCTTCTGCATTGGTTTAACCTAATGGACCATTGGGCTTGATTCTCAGTTAGGGTAGGGATCCTTTACACCAGTCTTGCTATGTAATAAGGCCTGGATGTAAGTGAGAATTGAGCCCTGGGAGAGTCCCTCTGGCTTCATAACCTGAAGCACTGTTTCTTTGTGCTCACACTGTTGTGGCCATTGTTGTCTTTCTTCTTGTACTTAACCCGTGGTTCTGTAGGGTCTCTGTTCTGGTGTTTGTACAGGGCCTAGCACCACGGAGCCCTGTCACATACCTGAGCCCCTAGGCGTTAGCAAAATATGAAGCCTGTAGGATCGGGGCCTTAGTCTGGTCCATGGAAGACAGAACAGCGCCCTTGTTTCAATGTAAACATCACACACGTTGACCTCCCACTGTGAACTGAAATGCAATGGTTTCTTGGCTATACAGGCTCGGTGGTGATGGGTATCTTCTCGGGGTGCCTCCCTCACCACTTGACACTTCTGCAATTCTAAGTTGCTGTGGAGCCATGTGTGGCCTCTGTCTACACATGGATATGTATTTGCTTTAAATATCTCAGCCTATGGCCATAGAGTTTATTTAGTTGCTTTTCCGCAACCCCAAAACAGGAAGCAACCTACCTGCCATTCTTTAACTCCTGCTTTCTTATACAAGAAGGTTCTTACAAATCAGCTCTCATCAGTACATGAAAGTGATGGTTACTTAGCACGACTCACAGATCCAGTCTTCAGCCTTTGTTTCAGCCTGGGTTTCCAGGTAAGGTATCAAATTCTTTTCCACTTGACAGTACTCACAGAGACTATCCTAATGAGGGAGCTACATTCAGAGCTCAGCTAAGCTGACTTTTTGCTAATAAACGACTGCCCTTTTGCATTTTTCCTTTTAAAAAACCCATTTTGATATTTACCCAGACTTTACAAATTTGTGCAGCATCCAATGAAGTGTTGTGTATACTCTCCCACTGTCACACACAACGTTACAAGTAATCTATTGGCTATCAAGAAGAGAGGACACTCGAAAAAACAAAGTGGGCAGATTAACAACCCTTCTGGATGAGTAGAGAAGAATTTGGCTGGTAGGAAGAAGGTTTTGCAAGTCTATGATTATACCCCATTTCATACATTTACAAATGTGCCTATTCAAGGAAATAGAGGCACTGTGGATCAAATCACGTCTCATTTCCTTGGATAATGGCAGGTTGACCATATCATGATGTGACCATGCAATACTTTAATACTTTGGGATGAAATAACTAAACAAACAACATTTTCAGGTGATCAAAGGACCCTCTGGATCCCTGTGCAATTGGATCTGGCTTAAAGGCAGGCATGAAAAGCAGGGGGGCAACGTGTTTGGAGTCCAGGATTAGGTGGTGTATCCTAGGGAACTGCATTTTTGAAGGAGCAAAAGCCCTGACTGTGATAAACACCACAGCTGAACTACAGTATCCCATCAAGCTGCTTTTCATAAGCGCTGCCTGGGACGGGGAAGCGAGAGAGGATTGAAACAGCCCCGTCCTGTTGTTTCTGTTAAGATGTGACGGATTGGTATGATGTTGGCTTTGATGTTGGGAAAACGACAGCAGTAATTTAATTCCCAGGTCACTTTGCAAGGGCTCTGCATTCTGAAGAGACACAGCGAACAGCACCGCCAGTCCGAATGGTGACCCGGGTATCCATGGAACTTCTCAAGCCCCTGAACAACCTGCACTGGTCTCTCGTTTTGCCTGCAAGGTTCCTCCAGGGCTTAGTGAAGTCATGGGCTCTCCCAATGCCCCACACATACCCCGCACATTCAGAGTAGCGTGTTACAGATCTCTTCCCAGGGAAATCTCCCCTATGTACTTTTGGAACTGGGAAACTATTACATGTGGGAGGGTAATGGAGGGAGGTAGGGGCATCCCTGCTGGAGGGAAGGAGACTGGGGGTGGGGGGGAGAGAGCGAGAGAGAGAAAAAGAAAACGAACACACACACACAAATTATTTATCCACCATTGCCACTTCTGGAGTGAGACACCACAGCTCTGATTGCATGCAGCAACTTTACCCAACAGTTTAGGACAGGAAGTGAATACTGTGACATACTATACCTTGGGGGAGCATCTTGTAACCCTAATATTCTTCATCTGTATATAATTGTGATATTGCATATAAAGCATGATGTGAGATATCAGGAGAGGTTATGATTGGCTGAAAGTAATTTCTCTATCCATATCTGTGTATCTTTAGTGCATATGAAGTTATGAGAATTGTGTTGTACGGTTGTCACTACAACATGCTGTATGTTGGGGAATCAACCAGATATTAGCTCCCCAGAGACAACAGCAAGGAAAGTAACCTATGCCCAGGCAGGGTGTCAAACAACCACCACAGCCATTGTCCAGTAAGGGAGCTACAATTCAATGACTCACCTGCATGAGGCCACACCAGGGGGATTGCTCAGCCTTGCCTGGGGACTTAGCAATGCCCCAGACATGCCTGGACTTGTGTTCCTCAAGCACATGACTGAGGGTGTAAAAAAAGAACACAGGGGCACCAGGCTTAGCCTTTCTCCTGCCCTCACCTATTCTGCAAGCAAGAAGGGCACTGAGAAGACTTAAGACTCAGAGGCAGCTGACCCAGGTTTCAAGGGTGAAATCTGTGTACTAGGAACTGCAATAGCCAATGGGGTGAGAAGTTGCTCAGTTTAATAGGGTTGAGACTTTGTGCTTATATTTTCTTTTGGTAACAAACTCAGACTTTTTTTTTTTGCCTAATCACTTATAATGACTTCAAATCTATCTTTTGTAGTCAATACATTTGTTTAACTGTTTTAGCTTTACCAGTGAATTTGCGTGAAGTGTCTGGTGAATCTGCTCATGTACATCCACTTTCCACTGATGAAGTGGTGAACCAATTAATGAATTTGCAAGATTGTTTATTTCTAAGGTACAAGACTGGGAGCTGGGGGATTTGCTGGTGCCTTTCTCTGTGTGATTCATGAGTGGCTCTGGGAGAATTCATGAAATCTAGTTGGGTGTGGGGCTCCACGTGTGGTCGTGCTGAGTGATAACAAGACCTGGAGGGGTTTGCTGCTGGTCACTTGTAAGGCATTGAGAGAGACAGCCCAGGCTGGGAAGTTAAGAGGGCACAGCGATCCCACAGTCCCAGACTGCACCCTGGGGATTCTGTCACAAATATAGTGAACCATTGGTAACTACCCCTTGACTACAGCCTTTCCATGGGTGGAATTTCATCTAGACCACATTCCCCTATTTTTCTTATGGGATTATGGGGGATTATGTCAAAAGCCTTCCTAAAATCAGGGTATAAATCACATCTACATCTTCTCTCTATCAGCCAGGCCAGGAATCCCATGACAAAAAGGAAAATAGACATCATTTGTTCTAGGCAAATTCCTGCTGGCTATTACTTATAACCCCACTAGTGCTTGCAAACTGATTCTTGAACTAATTCGACCCGATATCTTTCTAGGTATTGAAGTGAGGCTGACTGGTTTATAATTTCCTGATCCCTTTTTAAAGATAGGCACTCTATTTGCCTTTCTCCTGACCTCACCTCTCTTTCATTAGCTCTTGAAGATAATTGCTAACAGTTCTGAGATTGCTTCAGATAGTTTCTTAAGTACCCTAGGATGGATTTCATCAGGCCCAGCTGACTTGAATACATCTCCGTTAGGTAAATATTCTTTCCCCTGTTCTTTCCCATTCTGGCTTGCCTTCCATCCCCTTTGTCGTTAATATTAATTGTATTGAGTATCTGGTCACCATTATCCTATTTAGTGAAGTAATGCAAGTGAGGCATTAAGCACACCCACTTTCTCAGCCTTCCCCAATAAGTCAAGGACCTACACTGTTCTTTCTCTTAATGTATTTATAGACCCTCTTGTTATTACCTTTTATATCCCTCCCTGAGTGTAACTCATTTTGTGCCTCAGTCTTTTTGATTTTGACCCAGCACACTTGTGCTAATCTTTCGTAGTCAGTCTTAGCAATTTGTTCCTGTTTCCACTTTTTGCACCTTTTGAGTTTCAGATTATTGAAGAGCTCCTGATGGAGCCATATTGGCCTCTTACTATTCTTCCTTTTCATGGGGATAGTTTGCTATTGTGACTTTAATATTGTCACTTGTAGAAACTGTCATCGCTCCTGAACTCCTTTTCTCTTAGAAAAGGGGGATGTCATAGGACATCTCTTTCCAACAGACACTTAGAGGGGCAGTGAAGCAGAGTCCAGAGAAACGTGTTCGTAATCCTGCTTCTGCCAGGCATTTGCAGAAAGGGGCAGTTGATTTATAGTGCCTATCAATGTAGGTCTATCAAGGTGTCAGGGCTTTTTGAGCCAAACAGTGGAGGTGCATTTGGTCTAACATACCTGATGTTAGGCAACACTCAAAAGGTACTCGAATGGCTCAATAAGTAGTAAGATTAAGTAGCAAACCATAGAAACAGGCTAGGAAACCTTTGTGCAAGGATTGTTTGTTTCCCCGTGAAATGATGGAAGAGGCACTGGGAAATCATTACCTTTACTCCAATGTCAGTGCAGTAGAGGACAGCATGAACCCAGGGATCACACACTGGACAAAACTTTAGTGTGCAGGAGTTTTTAGAACTGATGAGGGTCTGGGTTTCACCTTTGCATCTTTTGTCTGAGCTCTCCACCCCGGTAATGGACAAACCTAGAAAAACACTTCTATTCATTGGCTGTCCAGACTATAAGCTCAAGCCACTGAACTGCCTTTATCGAGCTCTAGTTATAGCACCTGGCACATTTTTGGTGTGTTTGATAAATAGTAGCATGTAGGGGAATACAAGCAGATATGGTTGGGGATTTCAAAGTGCCTAAAAGATGTGCGTGCCAGGTACCACTGAAGTTCAATGGGGGTTTGTGCCTAACTCCGTTAGTCTCTTTTCAAACCTCCAGCCTGGATGTTTAAGAAAATCTTTACATATAGCAAGCCAGGCAGTTTTCTATTAACCAAGGTAGGTACTGCAATCCATCACATAGTTGTGACCAGAGATGATAAATGATCTTCTGGCATCATATTGCATAGCCCGTAGCTTTCTCTTGTGGCCCTACGGAATAGACAGTTCAGCAACCTTTGTAAAGGAAACTATTCCCCTCCTTTTCCTACCTTTGGGACATAACACCAGGAGTTTCATTGTAGAGCCACATGCTCCTGCCAAAGCCTGTGTTTATATGGATTGTGGAGCAGCACTGGTAATACTGATCTGTGGGTACAGACGTGGGTTTCTTCCAGAGGCAGGAGACAAGGCACCTTCAGATCTCTGTACTCATTGAGCCGATGACAGAGTGGACTCTGCAGCTCTCTGCTGACAATGTCTCACCGGGAGCCGGTTCTGGTGACACTACTGCAGAGAGGTGGGTGGAACTCAGGGGCCTGGAAGTTCTGTTCAGAGAAGCACTCAGCAGCTGAAGGTTTAGACAACCTCCTGAGTTTGCAAGGTTTAGCTGGGAAGTCTTGAAAAGTGACTTTCGGGTGAGACCCAGGGTCCTGGTGGAAGGTCCCGGATGAAGTATAAAAGTGCCATTCCGAGTCACTGTGAATGGCAGAGCACGACTGCTGGCAAACCAGAGCCAGATTATCAGCTGCTATAAAATATGTCAGAGTTCCAGAAAACAAACAAGTCCCTGGAGGAGTCTCTCCTCTGAGGCGCTAGCCCGGAGTTTAAATCCTTGGCTCTGGATGGGACACAGCAGGTGGAGGAAGGTCACTTTAATCTGCTGGACCATGGGGAGTATGAAGGTCTGTGGCGGTTTCTTTAAAGTTCATTCAGGGAGAAGCCAGGCAGGCATGGACTGGAAAAGGTCTGAGACAGGGATTCTGCTGGGAAGCCGAGAGACAGAGAGAAGCTGCTGGGACAATGAAGTTTGCCATGTTCTGATAAAGTTCTTTGGCCATGGTTAGAAGAAAGTAAGTGAGTTTCTGCTATTCTGTGCAGTTTCAGATGATAAGATAGAGTGTATGCCAATTATTGCAATGCACACGTGAGCTGTTATTTCACTATGGAAAAGGAATTTTCCTATGTTAGAATTGCAGTTGGGTGTCTGAGAACATGAGCACCCTTATCCTCTAGGATTGAAAATCTCTTCTCGTGGAACGCCAGGCACCCGGCTTTCCCTGCCTTGCTATCAGAGCTTTTGGCATAAACTGTACCATTTTTTTTAACAAAAGGAAGGCAAAGCAATCGCCTGTGGCCCATCACGTATGCCCTTTTAAAAGCAGAGACGGAGCGCTCACTCTGCATTGCACTGCTCAGCCATCCAAATGTTCGTCCTCCAGCTTTTCACATCAGCAGACACACTTGGGTTCACACAGAGAGCTCTGAGGTCGTGCAGACAACGTACCTCACAAGAACTTCTAATCCTCTGCAATTTTCTCTGTCTCAGGGCCTCCTCCTGACTCTTCAGGTCCAGTTGTGCCCTTACTGCTTCCAAGGGGTTTCTGTCATCCTGGCTGTGACATCTAGAAATCTCTAATGGTTAGGACACAGTGCCACATAGTCCATTGTCTTTCCATGCAAAGTTGGTGTAAAGCTTCCCTGAGAGGCGATGAAACATCTCCAAGAGAAAAGACGCCACTCCTACCCCAGGCATACTTTTTTCTTCAAACTATTTCAGAAAAGTCAGACGATTCATATCTAATATCAAGCAGTAACAGGCAATACATCTCCACTCTGGGACTGTCTGTTAATGACATTGCTAAAAATATTTATCAATAAGGGAAAGCTCACGTAGTCTCGCTATGTGCAAAGTGCATGATTCAAAACTAGGGCAAAATTCATTATGTCCCATCATTCAAACCATGTAACACTCAATAAAGAGAGATCCCTATGGCCAGTTCCCTTCAGTGCATGGCAGGAGGTGCACTCGTTACATACACCTCATATCTGTCATTTCCCCTCTTTTCTTTTATACAGACACAAAGGCAGAGCCCAGTTCACATACAGGTCTCTTGTGTTGACAACTGAGAGGAGGAGAAAAAAAAGTCTCCTTTTCTTTTCCAAGTGATTGAAGAAATCTACCTGGGTGAGAAAGCCGGACTCTCATGGGCAATCCATACTGTGATGACTGAGGAAATAGTTTTCCAGGTGAAGCATGAGGAAATTGCCATCCTGCACCCAGTTAACTCAAACACGTGTTGTTCTGATCTTTTTCCTTATTAATCCCCAAGAAATGAACGCTGAGCCCAGCTTAGAGGGGAAGCTCTAAGCCAGTGAGCCAAAGAGTTAAACAACAAGACATTTAAAATAGGCCAGTCCAGTATTATACAGTGAGTCTAGGTTCATCCTTATCCTATTTACTGTCAAAGTCTGGTAATCCCTGTGACATTTGTCCATTAGACGTGGTTTAGGATTAAATGTGGGCACATGTTATCTCGATACTGCATTTATAACATGCAGGATTTCACAGAGTATGCCAGATACAGCAGGAGTGCTAATCAAGCTCTTCAAAATGAGCAATGAGTTTGGGGCAGGGAGGCAGTGGGAGATAAGAGGCAGAATGTTCGTTATTAAAAGCTATTGCTTTTAACAACCAAATCAGTCTTGGCACGATGAATTCTCTGGGGAATTCATGGGCTTTGGCTCTAAAAAGGGTATGTCTAGAGGCAATCACTCAGTGCTACAAACATTCCTGAATCAATATGTTATTTGGACACTCATTACTGCAGAGTTCCACACACAGAAGCAATTTTAATTATTCCTTATGCACCACATCATGAAGATTAGCCCAAGTTACATCACAGATGGCACAGGACAATTCACCTCTTGCAAGACACTTCCTGATATGGAAGACGCTTTGAGAATATTTGTATCCACTCTTATGGCTCAGTTGTCCCACAAGGTGATGCCTGGACAGATCTCTGAATTGGTTTGTGACTCACTGACTGCCAGGGGGCAGCGGCTATCAGTTTGACTCCATCTTCATCTGTCTTGATAAACCAACAGAAATAACCTGACCTGACTCTAGAACATGAGATCAGTGTATGTAGCCAATATCTAGAGCTGAATTCGTGTAATTAGGGTGTTCAAGCTGGAAATGAAGTTTTTAGTTATTCTTTAACCTGGCTGATGCTGACTAGCATTTCACCAAGATATCGCCGTAGCTACTATCATTCACACATGGAGAACCCTGCCCAGCCTGGAATATTTATTCTCCCAGAAGCCACATGGAGGGCTTGGAGGACACAAAGGTGAACACAGATATGCCAGAATAAACCGGGGGATCCCAGCAAAAGCCAATGATAAACCAACAACCAGCTGATGAACCATCACCATCTCCCTTTGTGCAATTTGCCTCCTCCACCACCAGGATTTCCTGCTCCACCACCTTAGGTCTCACCCTTGTCTGCAAATAGAGGGGAAAAGCTCCATGTATCCCCCTTTCTGCCCCCACCCCAGGTTCCCAAGAGTCCAAGAATCTCCTAAACAGAGGAGGTAGGAGTTGTCTCCATCCCAGTCATGACTCTAATACTCTGTGCAAGAGAATGGTAATTCTGGCTGTGTCTACTTGTGATTGTTCCATAAAAAACTCCAGAGCAATGGCTGGACATTAGAGGTTAAGATTAGGGGTTGCATGTTGTAACAGGGTCAGCACCTACCTCTCATGATCGCCCTGCTGCCCAATGGTTTCTTCGGCAGGTCTTCAGTGACTCATCCCTCCAGCCAAGTCACACACACTGTCTGTAGGTGGAACAAACAAACAAATCCCTTCTGGTGTGTACAGTCTCCCCCTTCTTTCTCACGGCTCTGGTATAGGGTCATACTGCCAAGGCTTCCGTCCCAGAAATGCTGCCTTATATAACAGTCCAACAGAAGCCCGTAATGGTACCCTCAGATGATGTGTCCTTTTCAGCAGCCCTCGCTGGGTTCAGTCCCTAACAAACCAGTAGGGCCCATCATGGTACCCTCACTTGTCCTGGCTAGGTTCTGAGCTCAGTCCTTGCTCATCCCCACAGCCAGCCAGGAGCAACTTCGGAGTTCCCCTGATTTTCAGCAACCTTCCCTGGGCTCCACCTGACCAGCACTGAGCTCTCCATGGTCCTGCTGCACTTCCAGCCAGCTAGGGACTAAATCCTCTCTCTTCCACTTCCAGGCAACAACTGACAACTCTGTTACTGCTGCTTCTTTATATATGGCCCTCCTGGCCTCTGATTGGCCATTCCAGCAGCCCCTCTGATTGGCTGCTGCCCCGCAGGCACTCTGGGCAGCCTGGAGGAATTCTCCTCTGCTCCTTTCTGGGACAGGGTGAAGCAGGACTGCGAGGCCTCCAGAAGGGGGCCTGTGGACCTAGTCCTTTGTGTCACGCTGGTGTTTGGGAGAGTAAACTTTCTTCAGAGGAACATTCACTGAAAGCAAACATGAAAGGGGTGTGATTGCAATCCAAGCGTATACTTGGACTGCAAACTCTTTGGGGCAGGGCTTGCCTCTTTGTTCTGTGTCTGTACAGTGCCTAGCACAATGGGGTCCTAGTTCCTGAGAAGGGTTCCTAGGCACCAGTATAGTACACATAAATATATCCATACATGAGATAACAGAGGTTTTTGCAGGCCAGGAAGGTGTGTAATCCCTGCCACAGACCACAGAAATAACCTATATGGAGCAGTGAAAAATTTACATTTTCTGCAATACGTTATTTTTTGAAAAGTGGCCTTTTCCCTTGTGCTAACCCCACCCCCACCCCCGGTGGCTCTACTTGGGATGTGCAATTCATGAAAAATAAGCAATAAAGAGGGGAAATGTACTTCAAACCTGCAGCCTGGGCAGATTGTAAAGTCAGAGAAAATGCTGTCAAAATGGAAGACACACAATGAGATACTCCATAACTTTTTAACCACTTCCAATGCTTGCATCCGACGAAGTGAGTATTAGCCCACAAAAACTTATGCTTCAATACTTTAGTTAGTCTTTAAGGGGCCACAGGACTCTTTGTTACCTTAACTATTTACTGAGGTTCCCAAAGCAATAGTAATTAGCAAAGAAAGCGCCATGTATCAAGAAGTATGTGCTATGCTGGAAAGAGACAACCTTCTCAAGAAGTATGCTATGGCACTTTTAGTGTTTTCAGTGCTCTAGGTTAAGAACAATTAGTTCAATACCAAAACACACGTCTTGTTGTTTTATTGGAGAGAATAATTGTTTCATTAAAATCTTCCCGCTGAGATTTCGTGTTAGATTAAAGTTACAGTACTATTACATTCACCAATTAGTCACAGATTTATAGCCTGCTCTAACAGCTGCTTCTGCTGTGGGCTCATCATTGGTGAGCAGAGTCTTTTCTTGGTCAATACTTTGGGCTCCCCCAATACAATTAGCATCTTCAGGATGATTTAGTATAAATTGCTGATGGCAAAACATAACAACAGATTCTACATGAGGAAGACGGAGTGAACTGTGAATGTTTTCTCATCACAGTGCCCTTAATGCACTATCAATTGTTTTCCAGACTACGGTCTGACGTCTATTTGCATTATCCATATAAATATTCCAGGCTGAGCAACCTTCGTGTCTTAAGCTGCTATTTAAATAGCACTGAGGATTTTAAGAAAAACATGTTTTAGAACTGGATGAATGGATCATCTTATGGATAAAGATGAAGGACTGGACGCATCTGAAGAAGTGGGGGTTTTAACCCATAAAAGCTTATGCCCAATCAAATCTGTTAGTCTTTAAGGTGCCACTGGACTCCTCGTTGTTTTTGTGGATACAGACTAACACGGCTACCCCTCTGGTACTTGACTCCTGATCCAGTTACTTGTTTCTGATTAGTTCCGGTCTTACCTGTCTTTGAGAATCCTGTTGTACCTGGTCCATGAACTCCACTGTCGTGGATCCATTCCCCTGACCCTGATGTCATATGTCTGTACCTTACCTGTGGTGAACTCCCTTGTCTTGGGGCTTTGGGACCTTGACTTCATGTCCGTTTGTTAAACCAACCTGTACCTGAATACCCTGTGTGTACTGTTTCACTTGGGGTTCTAGTCATTACTGTTTAATTCATTATTAAATAAATTAATCTGATGGTTAATCCTGCCTGTCGTTTCTCACTGATGATAGATGTGGGGCAGGGGAACAAGTCTGCTGGGTGGGGCTTTAAAATGTAGAGCCCAGCAGAAGGTGCTATATGATCAGGGCAGTTTGGCATTGTCTCTAGGCATAGAAGAGACAGCGTTTGGGAATTGCCAGTAGTTGTTTCCCTTGATCCATCTCCCCCTCCCGAGCGACCACCGCCGGGGACAAGAGAACAGTTTCTGCCAGTCCTCTGCTTTGCATTTGAGACAGGCAGCAAGGGTGTGAGTTAGAGCCGACTGTTCTTTGCAATGTGTGTCTGTCCACTGCACATGGGAACGAGCTCAGCAGGGCACTTCTCAGTTTGGTGGCTTAAATCCAGAAGGAGAGGTGTGTGATACAGCTCAGGCGAACGGTTCTTTGGCAGAGCCAGGTGGGGAATCGTAGCCAACAGCTACTCACACAGCCCCTCACGCTCATTGTCATCGGCACTAATATTCCCGTTGAGAAGAGGCTCCTGGCTTGCTGAGCTCTGTCTGCCTAGCAGTGGAGAGAGGACGCCGGCTGTGTCTTTCCACAGCATGGGATTGTTGGCCATAGCACAGGTGCTAAAAGCAGTGACTAACTAATGATAAGCCATGGTGACGGAAATAGAGGAGGGAAAGTTTATCATTTTAACTTGAACAGATGTACCCCATACATTAACTATATGGTATATGGACAGCGTGATTGCAGATCTGTAATTCAAGCCGGAGAATGTTAGAATGTAACAACCGGAGGAGTGATGGCCCTCTAGATAATATTATTCATTCTTTCTGTCTGCTTCCGCTCATCTGCATACCTGCTTAGTGGGTTTATGGGATTTAATTTATCTCGTCAAATGACACAACCGAGCCCCCAGGAGAACGGTGCCCTTAGGTGATAGAGGAAGGCATTTTAAAGGGCATTGTTCCGGGCAGCTGCTATTCTAAACCCCCAAAGGATGCACAGACACTTTGTGTGCAAAAAGAGTGACAAATGCCTGTTCTCAGCCACTCCCCTTTTGTCTCCCGTGAAGTTGCTCACATCTTTCCTTCCCTCTTAGGTGAGCCCGCCCCTGCTGGAATGGCGCGCCCCTTCAGCGCAGGGAGAACACATGTTCCTGTTACCCATTAGCCTACCAGTGCCTGCTCTCTCCAGGCGTGGCAAAGCTTTCGCGCTCAACGAGTTCCATGCCCACGTGTGGCTTTGTTTGGTTTGTGCTTTTTCCTAGGACAGGCGTTTTCAAAGTTTTGAAACTCGGGTCATGAGCTGGGCCAGAGATTTCTCTGGGGCTGGCTCAGAGGCCCAGGAAAAACCATGGCCTTTGGCCCCACATATAAAGTTTTTGGATGTCGGTGAGAATCGGAATGTTCATGTTTTGTCCCCCCCCCCCCAGCCCTGAACAGAGCCAGGGGTCTGGTGTCCATCAGAGAAGTCTAAGGTGCCAGATCTCTCTCTCCGGTCTGTAATCTCCCCCCCACACACAAACCCGGTAGGGGCATCGCCTCACCCCCAACAAGTTTACAGCCGGCTCTTGTTCATTTTCATCAAATAAAGCCACAGCGCAGGCGGTCAGCCCAGCTCACCAGGCCCCTTCTGGCTTTGGTGTCACAGAGTTACCACGTGCACAGCCCTGGGAATAGAATCATAGAATATCAGGGTTGGAAGGGACCTCAGGAGGTATCTAGTCCAACCCCCTGCTCAAAGCACGACCAATCTCCAACTAAATCATCCCAGCCAGGGCTTTGTCAAGCCTGACCTTAAAAACCTCTAAGGAAGGTGATTCTACCACCTCCCTAGGTAACCCATTACAGTGCTTCACCACCCCCCTAGTTAAAAAGTGTTTCCTAATATCCAATCTAAACCTTCCCAACTGCAACTTGAGACCATTACTCCTTGTTCTGTCATCTGGTACCCCTGAGAACAGTCTAGATCCAGCCTCTTTGGAACCCCCTTTCAGGTAGTTGAAAGCAGCTATCAAATCCTCCCCCAGTCTTCTCTTCTGTAGACTAAACAATCCCAGCTCTCTCAGCCTCTCCTCATAAGTCATGCGCTCCAGTCTCCTAATCATTTTTGTTGTCCTCCTCTGGACTCTTTCCAATTTTTCCACATCCTTCTTGTAGTGTGGGCCCCCAAACTGGACACAGTACTCCAGATGAGGCCTCGCCAATGTGGAATAGAGGGGAACAATCACGTCCCTCAATCTGCTGGCAATGCCCCTACCTGTTGTTTGATCATCCAGTTGTCTTAATTAAAATACAACATAACATGCTGTAAGGGTAGGTAACTGGGGCTCCGCCCCTTCCTCCGGTCCGGCGGGCAAGTCCTACCCTCCCCTACGTGACCGTGCAGCCCTAAGGGGAACTAGCGGGGCCGCAGGGTCCTAACTCCCACCTTCGCGCCAGGCGGGAGCCGCAGTGGGTCCACGTTCGGGCTCAGGCCCCCAGGTAGGGCCGAGCACTGTTCAGTAGCTAGGGGCTCAGACCCTCAGTCAGGGCTGAGCACTGTTCAGTAGCTAGGGGCTCAGACCCTCAGTCAGGGCTGAGCACTGTTCAGTAGCTAGGGGCTCAGACCCTGAGGCAGGGCTGAGCACTGTTCAATGAGTCTGGTCCCTGAGTCAGGGTGAACAACGAGTATGCGGGGTCAGGGGGTTCAGGCCCTAAGCAGGGGCTGAACAATAATTCAGGAGCTAGTAGACCAGGTATTGGTGTGAGGGGGGAGACTGCCACCCATCACTGGGGTGGCGGGGGGGGGGAGGGCGCAGGCCCACCCACTTCCACTGCGCCCCAGCCCGGGGCCCTAGCAGTGGAAGGCTCGCTGCAGTCAGTGGGGATCCTGACCGCAACACACTGACATTGGCTCAGGGCCTTCCCCCGGGCTACTTCCCCACTCCCCCTCCCAGGGTACCTGGGCCGTCTCTGGGTCCTCCGAAGGCCCCAGGTTCATGGGCTCCTCAGAGTCGCTATCGGGCGGCAGGTCTGGCAAGTCTTCCTCCGGATAGCAGGCCGAGTCTGTTGGCGGCTCCTCCGGGTAGTGGGCGGACGGCAGCCTCGGTAGTTCCTCCCAGTAGTGGGCGGACGGCAGGTCCAGCGGTTCCTCCGGGTAGTGGGCGGACGGCAGCCTCGGCAGCTCCTCCCAGTAGCGGGCTGGCGGCTGGCTCAGCGGCTCCCCGGGGTACCTGGCAGGCGGCAACGCTGGCGGCTGCTCCCAATAGCGGGGAAGCGGCGGACTCGGCAGCTCTCGGGCCGGAGCCCACCCCGGAGCGTCTGGTCTCCCTGGTGTCTGCCTCCCAACTGAGCTCTGAGGCAGGGCTTTTCTACTTCCGGGTCGGCCCCTGACCTTCCGGGGGCGGGGCTTAACAGGGCCTGGCTCTGCCCCTTCCGGCTCTTGCCAGGGGTTGTCTCCCTCCCGGCCAGCAGGGGGCCACACCACCCCTTTACACATGCATACAGTGCTGCTGCTACACAGCATTCCATAGAGCTAACGCACAAAAATCAGGCAGCTAAACTGGGATTATGCAAATTGCCATCACCATGGTTGTTAAAGGCAATGGGTCAAATCCTTAGAGGGGTAAGTCAGCTGAGCTCCATTGACAGCACACACCTTTAGAGCAGCTGCGTAACAGGGCCAAGGAGAGCTCTAGAGTGCCTGGTACAACAGAGCAAAACATACAAACAAGGACGGCACATGGTAAACTGAGGCACAAGTGCAGCCTGCTCCTCTGGCTGGCTGGCAGCCCTCAATGAACAAGGCAGGGCCAAGGATCAGCTTTCCCCAAGGAGGGAAGAAAGACACACGTCGTCGGCCAAAAGAATTAAAAATATCTGATCCTGATGTTGTGTTGAGCTTCCTAAGGAGAGGGCCTCCAAATCCCCAATTCTGCCAGGCTAGGGAGAGGTTTTTTGGTTCGATCCCATCTCTCTGCCAGCTGTGGGGATGGGGACCAGCCAGTCACACAGAGGTGAGCCCAGTGCAGAGGAAGGAACCTCAATTACAGGGCTGCCCCCCCCCCAAAGTAGAAGGAAGCGGCTTTGGACTTCCCATGAATTTACCCAAGAAGAAGCAGTGGTACAAGCAAGAGCGGTAGAGTTGTTATCTGCTTTTCAACCCTCTCTAGAGAGCGGTTTGTTTATGTGCATAGGGATGTCCCGTGAGCCCTTCGGCGAGATCTCACTGAGACATCCATGGAGAGACTCACCAATCCGTTCCCAAAGGTTTCTGGGAAGGGCTGCCTCATTTCTCCCTCTGCGGTAGGACACTTCCCCACCCCACTCAGCCATTCCTTCAGCAGCCTCTGGGCCCTGGCGGCTTTGGGACGCCAGCAGAGCTGGGTGCTCTCTGCCTTTGTCTCCCTCAGGAGTGAGATATCAGGTGAACTCATCACCACCTGTGGAAAATGGCGCCAGTGTCCTAAGCTACGAGAATCACACAACTGACCAACGCCTTCCTCATCGCCCCAGGCCCCGGCAGGCCACGCTCACCAGGGCCGGTGCTATGCACAGGAGATGCCAAGCAGAAAGGAGAATGCCGTGTTCAAAGTGTAGGGGAGCAAGGGCGGGGGGTGAGTTCAGCATCTCGAGTTTCACTCTCCGGAGTGAATACACTGACAGTGGGACCGCGGTGTTGGACCTGCAGCTGCTGCCATTGTGGCCATCGGGGTCTCCCCCGCCACACCCGCGGAACGCTGACCAGAGGAGGAGGAGCAAGAAGAGGACTCAGGAGGACAGGTTCAATGAGATCCCGCAAGCCGGTGCAGCATCAGAGAACCAACACTGGGCCTGAAGGGTGAACCCTGCGGACAGCCTGGCGAAGGAAGGCATGGAGAGGAGAACGGCCCAGGGGTCCCAGCCGGAAAAGGAGGGAGAGATGCACCAGGAGATCACAGATGCTGCAGATGCTGGTGGACCCACGGGTTCAAAGATTCTGACCTGGCTCCCGCAGCAGCCCCGGGAGAACTCGCTATCAGAATCTCCCCTTACCCCACCACATCCCACAGCGCTACCCTACAGCTTCCCCCGGGGAACGTTAAAGGCAATCACAGCTCTGCATACACTGACCTGTGCAAGCCAGGCTTGGTGTACGAGTAACTGAAATGGACATTCAGATCCTCTCCGGTTCATGCGTTCTGTGCTCTTAATTTATTACATTTTTAATGTATTTGTTTTAAAATTGCATGGATTTTTTCCACAGAATTTTATTCTGTAACAGAATCAATTACTGGGAGCATAACTCATCTTTATTGGTTCACAAAACAGGCTGCCAAGGGCTCCGCAGATTTGAAACCAGTTCCTTGTTACTGCACAAGGTCGCATAACTCATAGGATCGTTCACACACCAGGATCAAGCCCAGAACAAGGACCACAGGGGGAATAGGAAAGAAGGGACAGGGAAGGTGGGAGCCGAGCAGGTAAAGGGTTGGGTGCAGAAAACAGGCACAAGCAGAGTCCAATGCAACCACACTTTGTTGCTCAGAAAAAAAATTCCTTTTCCTTCCAGTAGGACCAATCCGTGATCCTCCAATCAGCGCTCCTGCGGGTGTGCTTTGGCTGGGGCTATAGCCTAGAACCGGGGTGGGCAAACTTTTTGGCCCGAGGGCCACATCGGGGTTTAAAATTGTGTGGAGGGCTGGGGAGGGAAGGCTGTGCCTCCCCAAACAGCCTGGCCCCACCCCCTATTCAACCCCCACCCACTTCCTGACCCCTGACTGTACCCCCTCAGAACCCCCAACCCATCCAACCCTCTCTCCACTCCCTGTCCCCTGATCACCCCCTGGGGAGACACCCCTCTAGCTGCCCCCCGAACTCCACCCACTATGTAAGCCCCCCTGCTCCATGACTGCCCACCCTAACCACCACAACCCTGAGACCCGCCACCCTAAGCCCTCCCCCCACTCATTGGCCCCTGACACACCCTCCCAAGATCCCCCTCCCCCATCCAACCCCCGTGTTCCCTGGCCCCTGACTGTCCTAATCCCTATTCACACCCCCAGACCCCTGACAGGCCCCCTGGGACTCCCACGCACCATCTATCCCCCCCCATTCTCCATCCCCTGATGGCCCCCCGAGACCCTCTTCTCCCTTAGCCAACCTCCTAGTCCGGCCCTGGCCCTCTCACCTCTCCGCTGCTGGGAACACCGTGTTTGGACCAGAGCCAGACACGCGGCGTGGCTAATCTTCCAGAGCGCAGCGTGTCTGGCCGGGAGCCGGACACGCGGTCACGCAGCACTGCTCACGTGGTCCGCTGAGGCCGCGCGGGAGGGGGTCAGCGTGGGAGGGGCCGGAGCAGCTTCCCCAGTACAGCCCTGCTGAGGCCACGTGGGAGGGGGTCGGCAGGGGGAGGGGCCTCCCCAGCTGGACCTCGGGGGCTGGTTAGGAGGAGCCCGCGGGCCGGATCTGGCCGTAGTTTGCCCACCCCTGGCCTAGAAGCTCCTAAGGCCACCAAGTAGGAGGAGACATTGGATGATGATTTGGTTTTTCTCGTGGCTCTGGAAATACGCCAGGATCACGTGCCCTGTGCTTGCAATGCCCATGACAATCGTGCAGCGCTGTGCACATCCTGCAGTCAGGAAGGGCAGACAGGGAGGAGGGCTGCACAGGCTTGTGGGATTTTCAACAAAGTTACAGAACGGATAGGATAAGAACCTAAGACCAGCCACACCGCTTCAGAGGGAACGAGCGGAACAGGGAACCATCCAGTGATCCATTCCCTGTCGCCCATTCCCAGCTTCTGGCAAACAAACAACCCAGAGAACATTATGGGACCGAGACAGTTGCAAACTGGGAAATTGACTGCTATGGTCCCAGTCATCCTGGCAGGACTCATTTTGCCCCAACATGCATTGCCAAAACTTCCCAAAAGACAGTACACTGGATGGTGACAAATTGTGCAGTGCGATACCTACCCATGCTCTGTGTGGATACCCGCGCTCCGGGTGAGTATGTCCGCCGCTGACACATGGAGCCAAGGATGTGCACAGACTAGTGATATGCCAAGGTAACTTAGGGTGACATAAGTTTGTAGCGTACATATGGCCAGCTACTCAAGAGTTGGATCCTCAGAGCTGTATGCAGGCCATGGAGGGCAGAACGTGCCCCCACTATGTATTTGGGCTGGTGCCCCTGCTGTTGCCAATCCAGATGATCCAAAAGCTGCTACTCAAACAACTTCAACCTAACTGGAAACGGACATCAAGAGGGAGCTAATTGGTATCAATCCCCTTCAGTTACCACTCAGAAGAATCACCAGGCATTGCCATCAGCTGTTCTGCAGCACTGTACTTTTGGAGAGCCGTCCAGAAAGAGAGGGGAAAGACGAAAACTCACTTGGCAAACGCCATTCAATGGAGAGTGCAGGTCTCTGAACTGTAGCCACAAAAAAGGGGTCTGTTAAAGCAAAAACCAAAGAGAAGAAATCTACTGAGCCAATGCTGGCCTTTCGTTGCCTTCTCATAATCTGAAATTTCCACACTTGCCAAGCTGCCTTCCAGTTTCTAAAACAACTGTAACCCTTCTGCCAGGTGGAGCCAGCAACAAGGAGGGCTGGGTTCAATGTCTAGGGCAGCGGGGTCCAATAACTCGCCACTAGCCACATATGGCTAATAGGCTACTGAATTGTGGCTAATGCAAGTGGCTTTTTTATAAATTCAAAACCACAAGTGTGGCTAGCGTCAAATGTCTATTGGACACCACTGGTCTAGGGGGTTCACCTAATACAAATCGAACCAGCTAAAGCGTTCACTCCTGCAGAAAGTAAACACCATCCGTAGGCGTCTCGAAAAGCACTGACTCAGTGTACAATAAAATAAAACTTTTATTAGAGGGAAAAGGAGACCCAGTATTCATTTGGGAAAAAACAAAACCACAATTCAAAACATAAGAGCGGCCATACTGGGTCAGACATAAACCTTGGGCTAATGGACCATGTCCCGGGTATCAGGGCTGCCTCCAAATCTCCAGGACTTTCCTGGCCAGGTCCCAGGAGCCCAAGTTGCTGCAACCTTCACCAGGGGAGTGGCAGCGAAGAGACCAGAGGAGGGACTTGGTCCATCGTTCTCCTGCACTCCTGGTGCATCGTTCTCCTGGTGATTGGAACAAAAAGGACAGACACACCCTGTAGACTTGTGACGGGGTGGACCAGCCCCGCACGGGCCCGGGCAGTACCTGGCCGGAAGCTCTGGCAGCGGAAGTCCCGCCCCCGCTGTACTGGGCATGCTCAGGCTGTATAAAGGGAAGGAGCTCGGCTCAGTCTAGGCGGGCAGCCGAAGGGGGAAGACGTGCCGGAGGAGCTCCCGCGGAAGCCCAGCCCCAGCCGGAACCTGCCCCTGCCCCGGAGCCTGCCGCTGACTGTAGCTGGCCGGGAGCCCCAGACTGGGACCAGCCGGAGGGGACGACGGACCCACCGACCCTCAGGGGATCAGCGACCAACCAGGAGACCCCGTCGCCGGACCTGGTAGGAACTGGCTCAGGGAGGGTGAGGGAATGGTACTGCCCACCTGAAGACACTCAGCATGTTGCAGTGGAACCTCCCCGCTGAGTGGGTGGCCAGGCAAAGGGCCGATAGGCCGCACTGCCCCGAGGCTTGGGGCAAACCCTGACTCTGGCCACTGGGCCACACTGCCCCGCAGCAAGGGGGTGAGGATTGACGGAGGCTGCTAGGCTCCGGCGCCCTGCGGCAAGGGCTGCTCTAAGGCCCTAGCCCCCAGGCCGCGCTGCCTCGACCCGGGGGTGTGAACTCTGACAAGACTAAATTCACTTCCTTTCTCTGGTTTCCTTTTTGGTTGGCGTAAGGAACTGTCCCACCATATGCATCTGCCGAAGCTTTCTCCTCCAGACTGGCTATGCATAAAGGCTCCCTATCGACCCCCCCTCTGCCTAGTGTTCAAACTTTCATGCCCCGGTACCAGAGTTAACTGATCACACCAGATCTGACCTCGGCAGGTCTCACCAACCACGTCAATCAGCAGGACTCATCAGAAGAGCCTCGCGTCCTAATAATACTTAGCTCTTTTCATCCATAACTCTTGAAAAGCTTTACAGAGGGCAGCATCATTAACCCCGTTAACCCTGTTTAACAGATGGGGAAACTGAGGCACGAAGAGGCAAAGTGACTTGCCCGAGGTCACTCAGCAGACCAGGAACAAAACCCAGATCTCCTGAGCCCAACGTGAGTGCTCTAAGCACTAGGCTACACTGTCTCCTTCTGAATCCCGTGCGCTAGACTCTGGCATCTTGTTACTGTCCCGTCCCATAAGGCAGGGTGCAGAGACTACAGGGCTCAAGACCTCAGGCTGTTATGGACTGGGTTCCCTAACAACAGAAAGTATATTGTCTTAATGTGAAAACATCAGTGTCGTGAGCCAGGAGAAGTCCCTAGGGAGGGGCGGGGGGAGATTGGGTTTCTCTGTCTCACTATGTCTTTTCTATTTTCTCCTCTTTGTTTTAGGAACATCTCCCCCCCTACCTCCTCCAAACGGTAACAAGTTTTTATTCACACAATGGGACGCCCCAGAATTTGCATTAGTTCAAAGGAAAGCGCTGCAGCGAGCGCCACATTTTCAATCGAACCACATGAAAGAGCCAGAACTGCAGAGCAGAGCAGAGGAGAAGCTGGCTGTGGAAAAGGAGCGGTTGAATCTATAGAGGGTGAGTACAAAGCCGGAGAAGGGCATGTTGAAATCCTTTTCCTTTGCAAGCCCTCAGCAGGGTAACCTCTAAAAATAACATGCCAGGGAAAGGGAGAGAGATTAATGGTTATTGTCTCATACAAATGGGCAATCAGGAAGAAAATAACTCAAGCCTTGTATCTACATTTAATTGTAGGCTATACAAATCTACGCCTAACGATAGAGTGCAGGATTAAATAAGAGATTTGAGCCAAGGAAAGAAATATTTATCTACCTCAGCCATTACGCCACGTGCAGCAGAAGGGACTAGCGCCCTGCTAGAAGAAAAGGGCATTTGGTTTTGTGCATTGCTGGAAGTGAGCCGAGCCCCTTACACCTGCACAACAATGGTAAATCCCAGCCCCAAAGATTTGACAGTCTGGGGCCCGGGCCCTGTGTCAGAATCCACACATCAGCCCCACAGGAAGTCCCAGGCTCCCCGCAGGAGGGATCAGTGCACTAAACAGATATCCCAAAGCTGCAGGAGGAGGAGCAGGAATGTAGCACATTTCAATGCTTGTTTAGTCTCCTGACTAATGCAAAGAGATATTCAACTCTTACCTATGGATTTTGGGGGGGTTAATTGTCTCTTTTTTAAAGAGGAGAGAGACTCTTCAAGCAATGGCTGTATTTAGGGAAATAGTCAAATGCACATGAAGAAAGTTGGACATCTTTCATCTTAAGAAGCGCTGGGTGGGAAGCAGTTTTCTGGCCCTGCAAGAATTTTTGAGTTTTTAAAACTTGTCCCCATCCCAAACTGGGATGAAAAGTCAGAATCTGGAACATTTTTGCAAACAAATAATCTGGAAAAAAAAGTCGGATCAGATCAAAATGTTTCATCTCCATAATTTCCAAATGTCGCACTTTAACTTTCTTTAAACTAACAAGTTAAAAAAAAATCATGTCACTCCAATTTGGGAAGCCTGAGTCACATTTCTAGGCTTCTCTCTGCAACTGAGGGCTAGAAATGTCCCGTTTTTAAAAAAAAATGGAAGCAGAGATTCTGGTGTGGTCACATGATTCTAGGAGCTGGAGCTTTAAGAAACACCCTCAACATCATAAGATTCAATGTAAAATGGTGAGAGTTGGCAACAGAGCGTTAATCATGCCTTTTGTGCTAATCAGAACAGGAGCCGATGACAATTAGCACCCTAGTCACAAAGTAAATAGATTATGTGGGAAATCCCCCATGCTTAACAATCCGTCCCACCTTGTATTTGGGTTAGACACTTGGTGACCTTCCCCAGCTCTGTGAAGTGCGAAAGCTCGTCTCTCTCATCAGCAGAGGTTGGTCCAATAAAAGATATTCCCTCGCCCAGCTGGTCTCTCTTAAAGCCAATAGTCACGCCAGGAGGACGGCATGGTCTGCCGTAGGTTGTAGAGGTAAATGAGCGAGACCGCACATAGGCCAGGTCTACACTCCAGACTCTATCGTATACTACGTTGCTCAGGGGAATCCACACCCTACAGCGATGTAGTTACACTGACCTGACCCCGAGTGCAGCAGTCGTCTCCTCGGTGGGAGAGCTTCTCCTGTTGGCAGAGCTACCATCTCTGGCGGAGGTGGATTAGCGACACCAAAAGGAGACGTTCTCCCGACAGCGAAGGAGCCTCTTCACTGGAGTGCTGCGGCTGCGTAGCCCTGCCTTTAGTCATAGGAACCCTGAAGGACGTGCATGGGCTAGCGTCTAAGAGGACAGTGTGCTGAACAAGTCTCTCCCGGCACATCTGCACCATCTCAGGCACCCCAGAGAGCATTCGGACACAATGCACTCCGCACCTACCGAGGCAGGGGGCTACATTGTGGCAGAAAATGCAGGGAGCTGAGGAGGCTGCTGGGGGTCAGAGGTAGGGTAACAAATGGGGCATGAGATAGAGCAAAGGGATGAAGAGAGCTAATATATTGGGGGAGGGGAGGCGGTGCCTCCAGGAGTTGAGCACAGGGTGGGGTGAGCCCCGTGCATTGCCTTCAGCTTACAGATCTGTAGTGCGGGGTAATCATTCATTTCCAGCAAGGGTTTCTCCTCATTTTCTCCTGTGTCGACTGTGCTATCGCATTCTTTCTTGCTCCTCTCCTGCTCAGCCTGGAACAAATGAGTATGAAACCAACCTACTTCACTGCAACGCTCCTTCAGGCCAGCCAGCTCGGCACCATGTTGCTGCCACCAACCAATCCAACATCTCCTCCTAATTAATACGTGAAATCTCTGGCTACCTTGGCTTCCTCGGTCTCTTCTCAGAAGTATTCCCTGCTCTTGCTGGTGTCAATGGTTCATGCCCATACCAAGGACAGTCTTAAAACTGGAGTTTTGTTCCACTTTAAATGAAAAAACAATGACCAAAAACTAACCAAATGCTCCCAGCTTCCGTTGTTACTAATACACACAACTGAGCAGCTGCAACTGGACCTATCCCCGTTGACTCCTCAGCAGACCTTCAGTCCTTAAAGGCACAGGGTGAAGGTAATTCTAACCCCGACATTCCCTTCTGAGAGCTGCATCAAGAATAAGCAAATTGTCTTTATTGCCTCTGCGTCTGAATTATAGTGCAGCCTGAATGGGGAGTTAATTTGTAGGCAAAATTATAGGACAATTGCCTCTAGCAGTAAAATGTTTTCCTGTAATTACGGGGGAGTAAATCACTTTGTATCTGAGCAGGCAGGTCCCCAGGCTCTGTTGTGTTGTCTTGCTAGGGTTTGGCTCAAGCAGGATTGAGGATTTCTAGGATTAAAGATGTGTCTAAAAAAGCAGCAGAAGGAAAGAACAAGGACATCTCCCTGGTAAGCTGGCTTTCTGTAAGGGACGGGGCATGCCAGGGGGATAGTAGTTTACAGTTCAAGGGACTGAGCCAATACCCACTGGAGTCCTTGGAAGTCTTTCCATTGGGAATGTAGCACACGTCCTGGGACCATGTACGCCATAAGAACAGATGCGGGGCTGAGATGAGATGCACCAGGCGCTGGTGGGATGACGCTTGCCCTGAGACAGGAGAGTTATGCAGTGTGGCATTGCATTGTCTGCTGCACTGAGGGCAGACATGACCATGGCTGGTGTGAGCCCCCGGGGCTTCGCAGCTCAGTAATCCTAGTGTTTGTCCCGCTGAGAGGCCTGGCCCTTCAGTAATTACAGACTGAACGTTTACGTAGCCATTGGCATCTTCCAGACACTTTAAGCATTAACGAGGAGTCCTCGCTGCAGCTCTCTGACACTGAGGTAGGCAGGTACCATCCCCATTTTATACCAGAGATGATCAAAGGAGAGAGGTGCGGGGATGTCCAAGATCTCCGTGTGCTGAAGTCTCAGCTCAGGCAAAGGGCTCTCAGCTGACATCTAGCGGAACCTGGGAGGTGCGAAGTCTCTGCCTTCTGGGCAGGGTGGGAACAATGATTCTAAAACGTTGCATGTGGTACTTGTAAAGGGAAGTGCAGGTGTGGAACAGTCTTGTGTGTCGTGCCAGCTACAAAGGAGGCATTTGCCACTACAGAAATCACTGACCCATTCAGCCCATTCTTAGGAGTTTCATCATAAATGTTTTATCATGTCAAAGCATGAAATATTTATACCACATCATTTCTAGTTCCTGCCAATAACAGTGGATACCAAATAAGCTCTATCTAGCTCTCTGCTGTACATGTTTATACATTGTGCACTGTGTGTGTTTATCTTCTTAAATGACTAGTAACTGCCTTTTCCCTACTCTACTATATTACAGTAGAGGCACTTGCTGGATGTCTAGTAGCCATGTGACTAACATGGTTATTAATGAGATTCCAGGGCACTTATTTAGATGGTAAGATGCACAACGTCATGGGCTGCATGTTCCTCTGAGCTTGACAAAGCTTTGAAGACTCTTCCAATACTCAACAAATCAGTAACAAAATGTTTTCCAATTTACCTCATGTGGTGAATGCCACACACAGTACAGCGGAAAGCCAGGTGTCCTGGGCGCAAATGCCGGCAGCATCCGCTTGCCTATGCAGTTTGCAATGGTGATTTTTTGCGTGTGTCAGTTACATATATCTGTTTGTTGTCTCACAAAGAAAATGCTTAACAGGGGACCTGATCTAATAGGATCTGATCATGACTCTTTGGTCTTAAAGTGCTGAAGAAATTCAGCCTATGCGTGCCAAAATGCTGTAGTTACTTGAAATTATTTTGCGGTTAGGCAAAAGGTTGCTTTACCAGCATGAGGGGGGAAGGATTTTCCTGAGAGCTTTCCTGTACCTTTAGAGAGGAGGTTAAATTGGGCCTGGCAATTGTGTGCAGAGAGGGATCCCAGGGGTAACAATACTCAGAGGGGAAATCTGAAAGAATGCCCTTGCTGTGGGTCCTAATCTCACAGAGCCCCCATAAGTAAAAATGGCAGGCGTTTGGGCCTCAACGTTACGCACATGAACACATTTAAAACCGTAGGCTAGCTATTCAGCCAGAGGACGCTGAGGCAGGGTGGCTGAGGGAAAGTATCCCTTACAGTTACACTGCTTCTGTATCTGAGATACTGAGAGTATCCCTTACAGTTACACTGCTTCTGTATCTGAGATACTGAGAGTATCCCTTACAGTTACCCTGAGAGAAGAAGTTGGGGTCAACAGTGCCGCTTCTGTACTTTGATGACATATTTAAGTGTGGCGAGGCTAGCAGTGCCAAATGTCTTCCTGCACACTGCAGCTGGAGACAAAGGCTTTGAAAATCATCAACAGCATCCCGGGAACATCTTTCACCAGCATCACAATAAGCATAAAAATATGATCTTAGAAATTGGGTCCTCACTCTGCTGTCCATCCTGCAGGAATGTTCAGAATCGGCCATTTTCCTGCTGGTGAATGTAGGACAAGCACCACTGCCCTCGTATCCCTGGTACCAGCAGGCCGGAGAAAAGAGACAATGGGTCCCCTTCTCAGAAACAATACGGGTGCTTGGAGAAAATGGCTGTATTAGGAGGATTATGGCTTAGCTGACGCACGGTATTGCTTTGAATAGTCTTAGTAAATCCTACAAAATGAAGTCCAAATTAAATCTCCACAAGGTGGAACCACCTCTGACGTTATCAAATGGGACATGCAGAGAAGTAAATTTGTCATCTTGGAGGGACAGGGGTTTTTGTACCAAGCATTTCAATGCCAGGACAAGCCAGTCAGATGAAAGTTGGCTTTGTTTGGCTTCCTGCATGACCTGCAGTCAGGAGATAACCCCACAGAGGTGTGCAAACAAATTAGCCCCTCTGGGGGAAAAATGGGTTTTGTAACAAAAACCTATTGATCACTGCAGGTGGTGGTCACGAACAGACAGTTGGACTGCGCCAACATGGACTGGCATGTGGCATACTTGGATCAAGAAAACTGCAGGTCATCGTATCGTCAGCCAAAACAATGTCCAGAAAGTTAATATGTAAAAATGAAACAGCAACTAAATGTCCATCTTCAAATTAGCGTTGTTGGTCTTTGTACTTTGCAAAAGCTCAAGAAGATCTGGGAGAAGAGGCATCCCGGGCTGTCTGTCTGGAAATGCTCAGGACGTTACGTTAATTTGCTTGGGAAGGACATTTATCTGTTCATTAAATTAGCCAAGGCAGATTTGCCTCAGATACCACATCAAGTTAGTCTCTCCCTGTATTCATTACTCGCTGCATGAAAACGGGCTTTTCAACATCTGTTTCTGATTCTTCTTCTTACTTAATCTGCATTAATGTCCTTTTGGTCTATTGTTTGTGCTTCACTAAAAATTATTTAAGAAAGTTCTTGACACTGTCACTTGCTGTGTTCCAGTCTCTCTGTTCAATAGCGTCATTCTACATTGGCACAGGGGACTCTGACCCTCCCTTCCTCTAGGCAGAGTCCAGCAGGCCTCAGCACGAGCATCGACCTTTCATCTAGCGCTGCTAAGCACCCTTCCTGAAGGGAGTCCATGGTAAATACTAGACTTTGCTCTCAGCTCCCCATGCTACCAGCTGCTCTGCTCAGGCAAACCCTTGCACCGCTGAAGGCACAGGGGTGCCACTGGCAGGACCCTGCCATCATCTGCAGTCTGCAGGGTGGTGGGGGCACAGCCAGCTGTTTCCATTAATCATGGGTGTGTGCTGACCTCCAAAGAGATGGAGGTACAGATGCCAAAGCACAGTGATACAGCTGTCTGCCCACCTTCCATGCAGCGCATCCTGGCTCATCGCCTTTAGTGGCACTGCATAGTACAACATCTACCATCTGAGCTAACACCTACTTAAAGCCCTTCTTCAATAGTGAAGAGCTTTGTAGAGGAGCTCTGGATTTCTGCAGGAAAGCTTGTGCAACTCTCTCTCACCCAACAGGTATTTAAGGTGTTGTTATGAAGGGTTTTGTTATGGAGCATAGAGGTAGGTTTGGTAATTACAGTTAATTCAGGTACAGAGGCTGAGATGTTTGCATAGAAAGCACTCTGTGAAAATATTGGTTTTTATTCTATGGCGATTGACCAACAGACTTGACCCACCCATGCAGCATACATATAGAACGGAAAACAGTGCAAATAGACCAGCTTGCACAAACACCGCCAGGAAATGGTCTGGATAAAATTAAGGTCTTTGATTTTAAAGATAGGAAAGAGTATGAATAAATAACACCAGATCACACTAGAAAGCAAACAACTCTCAAATATCTTTCGTGACACACCTCTGGATTGCTTTTTGCCTTTCTCCTCGTCTTGTGTCCATGTCTTTGATGGCCTAAACTGCGTACTGGAAATATTCCTCTCTTTCATTGGGAGGGGAGATTGTATGGAGTGAAACAATAGATTGCTCCCTTGTAATTCGATTTGAAAATATGGAAAATGGCTAGGAAAAAGCACAGCTGGGAGGTTCTTTTTAAAGGCTCGTACTTACTTCTTGGAAAGGGGCTTTATTTCTTAGTTCATACAAGACTTATTAACTGAGCTTTTCTCTGACATAGGATTTTGTCACTTTGCCTTCAGAAATCCATCATTGCAATTCAGACTCAGGCTACACATGCATCCAGTAAGTCCTTTGCCCCTGATCACTGAGTGTTTGCTGACACTAGAGAGTAGCTTTACCATTTCCTCATGTCACACATCGTTCTAAAGAGCCATTCAAACCAAGAACTTGTCACTCTGTCTGTAGCTTCCATACTGGAACCCCTGCCAGGTTCCATCTATTATATAATTTTATAGGGTGGAAAAATGGGAACAATTGATTTATGAACATTTCCCCATCAGCGCTAAGTTGTATTCGGTGGTAGTGATGCCAGACTCAGCAATTCCAGCACATCTCGTTTGGCCTATCGATTGTTAAATGTGGGGACAGAAGAGACCAGAACGCTGGAGTTAAAACACTGGGTGAAATTGTCCACAGAGATCATGGCGGATCAGCAAAATGCCAGGACCGCTACTGATAATTATGCTTATCGCCAAAAGCAGCTAAATCGGTAGATCTTAGCAGGCCGCTACAAGAGCCTTAGCATAACTAAGCAAGCAGCCAGGCAGGGGACGGGGGAGCCTGACCCTGTCTCTCCTGATAAGGTCTCCGTTGAAACTGCTGAGGTGTGCGTTTTAGAAAAACAGGAAGCTTGTCTGTAGTGATGCGATGACTCACCGCTGCGGCGCCTCCTGATGGTTGTCCAGGAATTCGTTCTTCAGCAGCTCCGGAGCGCCCTCTGCAGGCTGGTGTCTTGCCTGCCACTGGCCCCCGTGTCCCTCCCGGACCCAGGTGCCCCTTATCCAGGGTAGCTGCTCCCTTGCAATACCTCCACACTCTGCCTCTGGGTCTCCCCCCCTGGGGAACCTGCAACCCTCTAATACCCACCTTGCCTCAGTCCGTGGTTACTGCCAGTCAGCAACAAGCCCCCGCTCTCTGGGGCAGACTGCAGTGTAAGAGCCACTCATCATAAGCAAGGGGGGTTTGGACCTGCTGCCTTTCCCTGCAGCCCAGGACCTTTTCAGGCCTTCCAATCAGGCCGCAGCCTGGGAGGTCACCAGGCCTGAGCTCCACAGCTCAGCCTGCCCCTTCCCCAGCACTGCTCCACCCTCAGTGCTCTTAGCTTTCAGGCTACTAGGTCCATCTCCCTCCAATGCTAGAGGGAGACTATCCTAGCTCTGAACTCTTAGCCCTTTTATAAAGGCCAACTGGGCTCTGACTGAGCTGGCCACAGCTGTGGCCAGCCACATCCTCAGTTGCCTGGTCCAACCCCTTCCGTGCTGGAGTGGGTGACCGCCCGCTACACTGCCCTTTGGGATGTGCTTATAGAGCCCTCAACACACGGGCTCTGCAAAAACACAACTAATTAACAATTTGAGGAACCCTCTTGCATAAACTTTGAAGTCATTTGCTTAACAAGAGTATTCATTGACATGTTATTGTTACACTAACTCAATAAATGAGATAAAATATGGGGTAGGTGGACTCTTCAGGAACACTTGATGGACATATCGTTGGGTCCCCAAAAACTGCTGAACGACTGGCCATTCGAAGACCGCTCCAGACTTTGGTAATATTGATTTTGGGAGGTGTTTTACTAACCTGTTGTGATGTGTGTAAACTGACTAAATAAAGTGAATAAAGCTTGTGACTAAATAAAGTGAAAGCACTCTTGTAGTGTGCGGTTTGGGCCAGTCATCTATCGCAGTGGTCCCCAACCTTTTTATCCACGCGGACCGGTCAACGTTGCACAATTTTACTGCGGCCCGGAGGGGGGGGGGGGGGGCTTATACTAATGAGAGCCGCGACCCCTTTTTAGTTTTTCCCTCGGCGCGGCGGACCCTTGTATGTCTGCCGAGAAGCCGCCGAATACATTATCTCCGATGCGGAATTAATGTCGGCGTCCGCGACCCGCTCGTATGTCCGCCGAAAAGCCGCCGAATATATTAACTCCGATGAGGAAGTGATCACGGCGGCCGCGGCCCGGTACCAATTCATCCACGGACCGGTACCGGTCCGCGGCCCGGGGGTTGGGGACCACTGATCTATCGGATAGGACACCCGTGTCTCCATTGATTGATTTCCTGCTACTGCCTCACCACGAGTAATCATTACCAAGACCTTTAGGTTTTTAGAACTACTGTAACCTAATGGCTTCCTGTGTAATGCCGGAGGTGAGAGTACATGGTGAGACTGGTCCCACCTGGCATGAAGGTGGAAGAATCTTGATTATAACTCTTGCTTTTATCTATTTGTAAGAGCTCATTGGGGTGGGAGGTTTTTTTGTTCCCCAGAGTAACAAGGATTGACATCCAACCATAGCCTTGAGCCATCACTCTGGTAACTCCAAAAAGAGCGTGCTCACAAATTATATTAGAGCAGTGAAGTATTGACGGGAAATAGCTACACACCATAGCTTGTCACATTAGCATAAGCTCCTCCATATGGCTGTTTCAGTGCAGAGCTCCATTCTTCAAAGCTTCGTGAGACAAATGAGCTAAAGGCTGGCTCAAAACAGAAAGTGAGGTTGATTTACATTCTCCTTGCACAGTGGTGCTGCAGAAATTCTGTTACATAATCAAAACTCTCAGAAGAAACCACCAGGGGAACCAGCTCAGTGATGATTAGATATGTTTGAGGCAGGTACTTTTGCTAATAAAATCTGTAAAGTTTTAAATTCAGGAATATTTTTAAAAGTTTCCTCCCCACAAGACATCTGTCCTGTAAAAGGTCCTACTGTTAGTCTAAAGACCTGGGACATCAGGGAGGATAAACAAGAGTTTGCAGTGAACGATCAAAGCCGTGAATGAGATGACAGGCCTAGCAGTACGATGCGATCGACTACACATCAAAGGTAACAATCAGCGTTCCCTGCTACGAGGAAGAGCTGCTGTCAAGGAAATAGCTGGCTTGCATTTTGTGCAGATGTTGTATTGGAATGACAAGGTCACCATCCACTTCCCTCTTCAGACACCTTGTCTTTGCTGAGGCATGTATTACTACACTCCCTATGGACCAGGAACCTTGATAATCCCCTGGGTCCGTTCAGATAACAGAGGGAGATGGCAAAAACAGCTCTTCCGCTGCTAGTGAAGAAGGTAAAATACTCATAGCTTAGTCTGAATGTCCAACTGTCATGACTCACAGGTCATGAACTGGGGTCCACCGGAGCAGCCACATGCCAACTCTGGCAGCCTGCTGACAACAGCTTACCTTGTACCCATGAAGCCCAACACCAGTGTGAGGTCCCACCCCTCACATCCTATTGGCAGCGTCCCAGAGCAGCTGATTGGCCATCTGGCCCTACTTAAGCCAGCAGCAGGAACAGGAAGCTGTCTGAACAACTAGGCTCTGCATTGCTTTTGGCCCTGCCCTCTGATTTAGTGGTTCTGATCTCCAGTTTGTCTCCTGCTTCTGATCACCTGGTATCCTGACCCAGCTGACTCTTGACTCCTGTCTTGCAGGTGTGGACTCTGACTCTAACCACTAGGTCTGACTGTGGCACAGATTCACAAACAGGGGGTTACTGGCGGCACTCATCCATATGCCAGGTGGCACGTGCATTCATTCAGATACACGTATGGATCCGACATGCGAACGAAATATCTTTAAAAACTAGACTTTTCAATAGAAAATTCACTCCAGAGAATTCGGGCTGCAGGGAGCAGGGTTCAGTGTATAAACGCAATGGGACTGGTGCATCTGCAACAAAGGGCAGAACCTGGCTCATGGTATGTTCCTATTGCAGCTCAGACTATTGGTGCCAAGCCCAAGTCTTCAGTGATCGTGAGTCAGGTACCCCCAAAATTATGAGCTTGGCTTTAAAAGTGCAAGATTGAAAAATAATAATAATGCAGCCTGAGGCTCTCTCGCTCTCTCTTTTCCTTCGGTTTTCTCAGTCTTTGGGAAGTTGCGGGGGGTGGGGGAGCACATCTCAAGCTGTGACCAGACAGCTGTCTTCACTACGGCGGGGAGGGATCGATGTTTTGGCGGTCGATTTATCGCATCTGTGACGGGGCGGACCGGCCCCGCACGGGCCAGGGCTGCCCCTGGCCGGAAGTTCTGGCAGCGGAAGTCCCGCCCTCGCTGCACTGGGCATGCTCCAAATGCTCAGGCAGTATAAAGGAAGGGAGCACAGCTCAGTCTGGGCTGACTGCCGTAGGAGGAGGACGTGCCGGCCGAGCTCCCACGGAGGACCAGCCCCAGCCACACCAGGAGCCGGAATCGGAGCCGTGGCCGGACCCTGCCTTCGATCCTGAAGCTGACCACAGCCTGCCAGGTGCCATAGACCACTACCTGACTGAGGGGGCGACGGACCCAGCCACATATGGGGGATCAGCAACCAGCCAGGGGACCCCGTCGCTGGATCAGGTAGGAACTGACCCCAGGATAGTGAGGGAGTGGTATTGCCCACCCGAAGACACTCAGCGTGTTGCGGTAGGATCTCCCCGCTGAGTGGGGGTCAGGCGCAGGCCGCTAGGCCACACTACCCCAGGGAAGGGGGATTGATATAGACACTGGCCGCTAGGCCACACTGCCCCGAGGAAGGGGGAGTGATATAGACACTGGCCGCTAGGCCACACTGCCCCGGGGAAGGGGGATTCATATAGACACTGGCCACTAGGCCACACTACCCCAGGGAAGGGGGATTGATATAGACACTGGCCGCTAGGCCACACTACCCCAGGGAAGGGGGATTGATATAGACACTGGCCACTAGGCCACACTACCCCAGGGAAGGGGGATTGATATAGACACTGGCCGCTAGGCCACACTACCCCAGGGAAGGGGGATTGATATTGACTCTGGCCATTGGGCCACACTGCCCCCAGCCGAGGGGGCTGATATTGACTCTGGCCATTGGGCCACACTGCCCCAGCCGAGGGGGCTGATCCTGACTCTGGCCATCGGGCCACACTGCCCCAGCCGAGGGGGCTGATCCTGACTCTGGCCATCGGGCCACACTGCCCCAGCCGAGGGGGCTGATCCTGACTCTGGCCATTGGGCCACACTGCCCCAGCCGAGGGGGCTGATACTGACTCTGGCCATTGGGCCACACTGCCCCAGCCGAGGGGGCTGATACTGACTCTGGCCATTGGGCCACACTGCCCCAGCCGAGGGGGCTGATATTGACTCTGGCCATTGGGCCACACTGCCCCAGCCGAGGGGGCTGATATTGACTCGGGCCATTGGGCCACACTGCCCCAGCCGAGGGGGCTGATATTGACTCGGGCCATTGGGCCACACTGCCTCAGCCGAGGGGGCTGATACGGACTCTGGCCATTGGGCCACACTCCCCCAGCCGAGGGGACTCGTCAGGGACTCCGGCCGCTAGGCCTCACAGCCCCGCCTGGGGGCGCGAACCCTGACAGCATCTCAAAAATCAATCGCCAGCGGCACCCCCGTCGACTCCGGAACTCTAGCTCGTCGAGAGGCGCAAGCTGGAGTCGACGGGGGAACGCGCGGCCGACCGCCCCCGCCGTGAAGACGGTAGGTAAGTCGGCTGTAGAGACGCCAACTTCAGCGATGTTATTAACGTCACTGAAATTGCGTATCTACAGCTGATCCACCCGCCTAGTGAACACCAGCCCTAAGGGTGAAAAATCGGGACAGGGTGGGGGTGGGGGTAATAGGAGCCTGTAGGGAAAAAAAGACCCAAAAATCAGGACTGTCCCTACTGGGAATTCTGGTCACCCTCTTCCCAAATATCAGGGCTAAACATTGACTTTGAAACCAATGAAAGCTGCTGTTCTAAGGTCTCCACTGGGATCTTCTGAAAGTGGGATACAACTGTTAGCTGGCTAAAACCATCCCCTCTCTGTCACTTAGAGAGAGGGGAAAGAACGGGAGAGTGGTTTCCTGGTGGTGCATTGTTCTACCCTCCCATTGGGGACACACAAGAACCATTATTTTACAGCAGGAGCATACTGGAAACTTTCGGTCCCGGTCCTGTATTGGAGACCCCTGGCAGAGAGAGGAAGCTGGATCCATGACTAGGGTGAGAAGCAGGGACTTGAGAGACCTGGGTTCAAGACTGGAAGTGTCTTCTGTGGCTCAGCTCCCCATCTGTACGGTGAGGATAAGGGCAGTGCTCTGCCTCACAAGGGGGGGTTGATGAGAATTATTTTGAAGCTCTCCAATACTATGGTAATACAGTACCCCAGCTTGCATGGACTTCTGCACCCGTGCAGTTTCACTAACTCAGTATGGGTCTAGATGGAGTTTTTTCAAGAGAAGTGTTGTCTGGTAAAGGTGTCGAATGTTGCTTTGTAGTACTGTTACTTATTATGGAAACTATTGTGCAATTCCAGTAATCTAAAGTGTACAGCTTTAAATGCTCTACAGAAAACATAAGTAGATTCTTTGTTAGAACTGGACAATCTAGGAGTCATCCTTAGAAACAGGAAGATTTCTGAACAGTCAAAAACTAGAAGGTTTTTTTTAAAGGTAGCCTTTTTTCCTGGGAAAAAATCCAGAATGTTTCCATCTTCATTCCTGCATTAAATAATCCCAAACAGTTCTGACAAAATAAGAAAACGTAAGAAAATTAACACTAAAGGTGCTATTATACATAGGGTGATGGGGATTACTACTATATTGGGGAAAAGTTATGCAGAAAATGTCAAGTGGATTAATTTTATTAATTTGTATAGTTGACTTTTTATTGACAGTAGCAAAGTGCTCCCTGGAAGAAATTAACAATAAGCGTAACTCCGGATGGATGCAATTCATGAATGATTTCCACCTTTTGATGCATTACAGTAATGTTACCTGGAAATCTATGTAACCTGATTGACTTAGGCCACATAGTACAATGAGACTAAGTAACACCTAGAAGCAAAACAGAAAAATTGTATTTTCTAGAACGTCCAGATGTTGCTGAAATTAAGCGAAAGTAACGATCACAAAAGAGAATCAACTGTAAGAGCCTGCGAGCACTTTCCTGTCGCTCCCATCAGTTTAAATGGGGATTACGCATAAGCAATGACTCTGACATGTAAGCATATGCAGGATCCAACCATTAATAAATAAACGCCTCGTGGGAAAAGGTCGTTTGTAAGTACTCCGGAGCTAGGCTGTGGCTTTGTGATATGCTGCTAACTCCAGACCTACCCCAGGATCTGAAATGACAGCCGCCCAGGGGAAGGACTGGCACACCACACCCAGCCTTTCGAAACACCACACCACCAGATGTGCAGCTTGCCTTGCAGTTCTTACCGGGGCAAAGATGAGCCAGGCCGCGGTGCTGCAGTGAGCTTGGTTACGGTAGATCCCCTGGGCCCACACAGAGCCCCACTGGCTTTGGCACGGGGGGTCGTTCCAAATGGTGCTTCCTGAGCCTGTGTCAGAGAGGACTGCAGGGTCAGCCGCTTGTATCAACAGTGTTCAACGTCTATCACCCGCAGTGCGCCAATTCAGCAGCAGCCAGGGTAGCTCCTTTAATTCCCTACGGTCGTCATTACTACTGAATATTTGCATTGCAGCAGCACCCGTGCAAAAGCTCCATCCCTTTGTGCTGTACAAACAGGCCTGCTTCCTGCCTGCACTGGCTCCCATGGCTAGTTCTGTTCAGGCTACTCCCATGAACAGAGCTACACGCATGTGCAGGAACCAGCCACATGCTATGAAGGCCCCTTTCCACGTACCGTCTATTACAGTACATCTCTATTGTACACACTGCCAATCAATCAATCTTGTATAAAGGGAGGGACTGTTCCTGCTACCCCAGCCATATGAGAGTAATCCTGACATAACTGATCCCATTAAATCCAGGGTTTTAAACTCCCACTGGTTTCAAACTCTGCTCTTTATTCTGCAGTACAGATAGTGACAATGGATGGAGGAACACTTCTACAGGCACCCTACGCGCTGGGTCATAGCACTGCTTCCAATCGCAGATGCTGTACTCATTTGATTAGCCAGGTAAACTGCTTTATATAACCTACCCCGTAGCCATTCCTAAAGTAACCTCAGTGGTAAAGTCATCAGTAAATACATACCACCCGTGAAACATGCCGCTTGACGCTAACGGAAGTTCCCCTTTGAATATCACTGCATTCATACATTTCACTTTTCTGCGGATTTACTGGCTTATCACCTTTTACTATCAAAACAAACTCCTTAATATACCGGGTGTCACCGGGTGTGAATTTGGTTCACTGCTGAGGGCATGTGAACACAACTGAGAAGGGGGCACTTTCCCTACAAAGCCAGGCGACACACCGGGACAGGCGCACATGTTCTGTGGGGCTCGCCAGACCCAGAGCGGGGGGGCTTCTGCAGCTCACACTATGGCTGAACAGTTCATAGAAACCCCTATTCTAACCCCCTGCTCAAAGCAGGACCAATCCCCAACTAAATCATTCCAGCTTGGGCTTTATCAAGCCTGACCTTAAAAACCTCTAAGGAAGGTGATTCTACCACCTCCCTAGGGAACACATTCCAGTGCTTCACCACCCTCCTAGTTAAAAGGTTTTTCCTAATATCAAATCTAAACTTTCCCAACTGCAACTTGAGACCATTACTCCTTGTTCGGTCATCTGACACCAATGAGAACAGTCTAGATCCATCCTCTTTGGAACCCCCTTTCAGGTAGCTGAAAGCAGCTATCAAATCTCCCCTCAGTCTTCTCTTCTATAGACTAAACAATTCCAGTTCCCTCAGCCTCTCTTCATAAGTCATGCGCTCCAGGCCCCTAATAATTTTTGTTGCCCTTCTCTGGACTCTTTCCAATTTTTCCACTTCCTTCTTGTAGTGTGGGCCCCATAATTGGACACAGTACTCCAGATGAGGCCTCACCAATGTCAAATAGAGGGGAACAATCGCATCCCTTGATCTGCTGGCAATGCCCCTACTTATACAGCCCAAAATGCCATTAGCCTTCTTGGCAACAAGGGCACACTGTTGACTCATATCCAGCTTCTCAACCACTGTAACCCCTAGGTCCTTTTCTGCAGAACTTCTGCCTAGCCATTCGGTCCCTAGTCTGTAGCAGTGTATGGGATTCTTCTGTCCTAAGTGCACTTCTCCTTGTTGAACTTCATCAAATTTCTTTTGGCCCAGTCCTCTAATTTGTCTAGGTCTCTCTGTATCCTATCCCTACCCTCCAGTGTATCTACCACTCCTTCCAGTTCATCTGCAAACTTGCTGAGGGTACAGTCCACACTATCCTCCAGATCATTGATAAAGATATTGAATAAAACAGGCCCCAGGACCAACCCTTGGGGCACTCCGCTTGATACCGGCTGCCAACTAGACATGAAGCTATTGATCACTACCAGTTGAGCCTGACATTCCAGCCAGCTTTCTATCCACCTTATGGCCCATTCATCCAGCCTATACTTCTTTAACTTGCTGGCAAAAATATTGTGGGAGACTGTATCAAAAGCTTTGCTCAAGTCAAGGAACAACAATCCACTGCTTTCCCCTCATCCACAGAGCCAGTTCTCTCAATGTAGAAGGCAATTAGGTTAGTCAGGCATGATTTGCCCTTGGTGAATCCATGCTGACTGTTCCTGATCACTTTCCTCTCCTCTAAGTGCTTCAGGATTGATTTCTTGAGAACCTGCTCCATGATTTTTCTAGGCACGGAGGTGAGGCTGACTGGCCTGTAGCTCCCTGGATCCTCCTTCTTCCCTTTTTTAAAGATGGGCACTACATTAGCCTTTTTCCAGTCATCCGGGATCTCCCCCGATCGCCGTGAGTTTTCAAAGGTAATGACCAATGGCTCTGCAATTACATCAGCCAACTCCTTTAGCACCCTCGGATGCAGCGCATCCGGCCCATGGACTTGTGCTCGTCCAGCTTTTCTAAATAGTCCTGAACCACTTCTTTCTCCACAGAGGGCTGGTCACCCCCTCCCCATGCTGTGCTACCCAGTGCAGTAGTCTGGGAGCTGACCTTGTTCGTGAAGACAGAAGCAAAAAAAGCATTGAGTACATTTGCTTTTTCCACATCCTCTGTCACTAGGTTGCCTCCCTCATTCAGTAAGGGGCCCACACTTTCCTTGACTTTTTTCTTGTTGCTAACATACCTAAAGAAACCCTTCTTGTTACCCTTAACATCCCTTGCTAGCTGCAGCTCCAAGTGTGATTTAGCCTTCCTGATTTCACTCCTGCATGCCTGAGCAATATTTTCATATTCCTCCCTGGTCATTTGCCCAATCTTCCACTGCTTGTAAGCTTCTTTTTGCATTTAAGATCAGCAAGGATTTCACTGTTAAGCCAAGCTGGTTGCCTGCCATATTTACTATTCTTTCTACACATCGGGATGGTTTGTTCCTACAACCTCAATAAGGATTCTTTAAAATACAGCCATCTCTCCTGGACTCCTTTCCACTTCATGTTCATCTCCCAGGGGATCCTGCCCATGAGTTCCCTGAGGGGGGTCAGTCCTTTCTGAAGTCCAGCTTTTCTGAAGTCCAGGGTCCATATTCTGCTGCTCTCCTTTCTTCCCTGTGTCAGGATCCTGAACTCAACCATCTCATGGTCACTGCCTCCCAGGTTCCCATCCACTTTTGCATCCCCTACTAATTCTTCACGGTTTGTGAGCAGAAGATCAAGAAAAGCTCTGCCCCTAGTTGGTTCCTCCAGCACTTGCACTAAGAAATTGTCCCCTACACTTTCCAAAAACTTCCTGGATTGTCTGTGCACCGCCGTATTGCTCTCCCAGCAGATATCAGGGTGATTGAAATCTCCCATGAGAACCACGGCTTGTGATCTAGTAACTTCTCTTAGTTGCTGGAAGAAAGCCTCATCCACCTCATCCCCCTGGTCTGGTGGTCTATAGCAGACTCCCACCACGACATCAGCTTTGTTGCTCAAACTTCTAAACTTAATCCAGAGACTCTCAGGTTTTTCTGCAGTTTCATACCGGAGCTCTGAGCAGTCGCACTGTTCTCCTACATACAATGCAACTCCCCCACCCTTTCTGCCCTGCCTGTCCTTCCTGAACAGTTTATATCCATCCATGACAGTGCCCCAGTCATATGAGTTATTCCACCAAGTCTCTGTTATTCCAATCACATCATAGTTCTTTGTGCCAGAACTTCCAGTTCTCCCTGCTTGTTTCCCAGGTTTCTTGCAGTTGTGTATAGGCACGTAAGATAACTCGCTGATTGTCCCACTTTCTCAGTATGAGACAGGAGTCCTCCCTTCTTGCGCCCTCCTGGTTGTGCTATGTCGTGGAATCCCATTTCCCCACTTATCTCAGGGCTTTTGTCTCCTTCCCCTGCATACCTAGTTTAAAGCCCTCCTCACTAGGTTAGCCATCCTGCTTGCAAAGATGCTGTTCCCTCTCTTCGTTAGGTGGATCCCGTCTCTGCCTAGTACTCCTCCTTCTTGGAGGTCAAAGCACCCAAAGCCTTCTCTCCGACACAACCAAAGCCTTCTTGTGTTCCTGCCTTGATTTACCCTGTCCTGCTGCAGATTTAGCTGGATCATCTCTCTCCTTCTCAGTCTTGCAGAATGAGACAAAGCCCCTGTCTAAAACAACACGGCTCACTCCCAAGAGCTCAGACTGTTGGAAGCTGGGAAATGGGTCATGAGAACAAAGTAGCCAGAAATCAATAGGGTTTTACTTTGCTGCTTGAGTTGTCTCCAGTTCTGTATCAGAATCAATCCACTCAGCTAACCCGATCAGCAGTCCTTCGTGACTGAGGTGCCCCTAATCGTTGCTGAATCCTCATAAACAAGACAGCTGCCAGCACAGTTTATTTTGGTCTCTTTTCCTGCTCTTACCGACAGCCTGTCAACACGTTGGAGAAGCGTCTTCTCCGTGGGAGCTCTTGTTACCAGGCGGAAAGGAATCCCACACGGGGAAAGAGCAAGGCTCTTGCTTTCCTTACAAAACACCAGTGCAGAGCCAGTTGCCAAAGGGACGGCAGAGCCAGGTCACGAGCGGACGTGATTTAACATCGTGCTGTCTGGGAGTGGGAGAACAGCAGCAGTTCGGAGAGGGAGCTGGTACCAGTGTCGGCCCTGATGCTGAACCTGCTGTGACTCATTTATGACTAGCAATCACAAGCCCCAAAGCTGACTTAACCTGCCCCCAGGAACAGCCTGGTGGGAATTCTCCACCCAGGCTAGGTTTGGCAGACGGACCCTCTGCCATCCCTGTCCCTAACGCCCCAGTGGAGGAGCATGTTAAGGAGGCAGAAGCTATGTTGGGGGATTGAGGGGATTTGATGTCACATGCTGTACTCTGGCATCCTGATTTGGGCCAAAAACAAACTTTGAAATGTCAGCATTTCTCATGGAATGAAAATTCCAGTTCCCAAGCAGCTCTGTGCGGTGTTACCAGGCTGCACGTGGTGAATGACCGGAGTTCTAGAATGTGTTCTACTTCATTGCTGGGACCCTTGGAGTTAATTATACGACTCTGCACAGGAATGGTGCTCCTTCAATGTATTAGTTGGAAATCTTCAAGGGAAAAGCCTCTGCAAAGTTTCTACCAAAACAGCTTGCTTTGGAAACCCTGACATGTATTCCACAACCCAGGCCTCATTTTGGAGGTGTCCTTCTGTCCTTAGGCGGGAATTCCCAGTTAGCTGTAAGGAAGACGTGTGTGGAAACCAGCAATGTCCCCGGAAGAAGTCTAACAGTAAAAACGCGTATTCCCTTTTCATTGATATTCACTGGGAATGCCTGGGGCAGGCAATTACAGCCCAGGGGGGCTGTGATGAGCCATCTGAAAAGTGGGCCTGGGGCAATCAGCCCAAAACCCCAAAGCACCCCACAATCTTCCTTTCAAGGCTATTCCTTTCCTTCCTACAGAAGGTTTTGGAAATGCACCCCCTGTTTGTAACCTTGATCACAAACAGTCAAACTTCTCTCCTACTTCGGTGGCTATGTAATGCTGCGATATCTCAAGGAACAGGATTTGAACCTTGGTATCTCCCTTTCCCCAATTCAGCAGTCTCCAACTCCTCTGTGTGAATTTATGAGCTTCATTGCAGTCGAGCTAGCTGTAGTTATTCTCGTTTTGTTTGGCGTTTCAGGAGTTAGCCCATGTTAACTGACCTCACCGTTTTATAGAGCAGAACTTCTCTTTTTTTCTACCTTGGCTTTTTATACAGGTGAAATGTATCAAATCCAATTGCTTTTCCTTCACAGAGCTCTAAGTCAGACCCGAGACGTTTACAAGACACCATGTAACAGTATGTACTTCCTGGGAATAGTATAGTTTTATATATATCTCCGTATCCACGGCCCTGGAGGCTCTTCAAAAACAAATAAAATACGAATGAGGAAATGATTTGGGTATTTCTGAAGGGCAGGCTCTCTGCTCTGAATACTTTCCAAAGAGGTTTAATTTTATATTTTAACTAGAGATGAGTGAATACGTTACTTGACAAGCTCCACCTTACTGCTCACAAACAGATCGTGATTTCCTTGAATCCATCTGTTACTTGAATTTACTCAACCTGTCTGTTTTGTGAGGCAATTTTTTCATCTATAGATAGCTCATGAACCACTGACTTTGCGTATTCTGTCCTCAGTGTGAGGGATTTGAGCTGCAATGCTCACATGTGATTGACCATAGCAGTCACAGGGCATTGTTTCTGCTCAGAAAATGCATAACTCATACAATGGGCAAGGTCAGAAGAAGTCACTGGCGCTTCAGGGAGAGGGACCAGATTGGGCAGAGGGATTCGAGAAGGTTAGAAAATTGGAACATTTTTCATTTTGGGGACATCCAGGCAGCTGCCCCACTACTCTGCCTTTTAGTGGGACAAAGGCTCGTAAGTCACTTTGGTGCTTTTGAAAATGTTACTCACTGGCTGGGCGTAGGGGTTACAGTTAATTTCCACTCAAGGCATTTACACTGAGTAATTAGATGGGCAGCTTTCGTTGCTGCTTCCTTTTCCTGGCTCATTTAAATGGCTCTGGGCCAGGGCTGTGGGGAACCTCTCCCCGTTGTGTCAAGGAAGCAGAGGTTAGTCATGTTGATTAATACACGACTGGAAGGTGCTCGGATACTACGGTGAGGGAGACGCTATGTAAAATATACCACATGCCTCATCTACCAACCTGCAATTTTCTCTCATCACCATGTTCCAACTGCCCCAATTTTGCCAGTACTAGGCCTACAGCTGTGAAGGGAACCACCGGACCCTCCCTATGGTTCATTCAATCTCCTACAGACCAGGGCTCTGCCGGGGCGGGGGGGAGGGAGGAGGAGACGGTTGGGAAACCTTTTCCACATTTGTAGGAGTAAAACCTGACTGATTTTCATTAACATCAGGCTATCAGCTTGGTCAGGATAAAGAGGGTAAGAGTGAAACCAACATTCAGGAGAAGTATTCTGTGCTGTTTACCCAAATCTAGTTTTAACATTGTGAGGAGAGAGGGTCCAGCTTACTAAGCCATCCAGAGTGCTCTGCCCGCCCTACCCCATCACAATACACCCCCACCAGTCTTTGGGACATCCTCAGTGTTACCAGCAGGGATTTGATAGCTCCTTCGAGAGCACTGAGGAAAGTGTTGAAAAGTGTCAGGCCTAGGACCGCTCCCCGAACACCACTCAAACTCCCCCGTTCAATGTAGATTCCTATTGACAGCTACTTTGGAGATCTGCCAGTCAGCTCACTCTTCACCCATTTAACATGTGCCTTACTGATGTCGTATAGTGCTCATCTTTAATCCGAAGGCTGCACAGCACCGAGTCAGGCAAACGTGTTCATTGTTCTATGTTACAATCAATGGTATGACGGGTTGCACCTGTTCATTTACTTGGGGAGTGATGTCATCTTCAGCTGTGAATTGCCTCCTCTTCCATTTCACAGCAACAAATTATACAGATCAGCCATACCCCGGTGCAGTTCACAATGCTCCCACACGCCCATCGGGTCTCGCTCAATTACAGCAGAGCACATGTATCGCGGCAGGTTTGCCCTCCATTGCTAATATTCAAAACAGTGGGTGGCTTAAAAGCTGAACTTCAAAGAAATGTCGCTGCAGACCCGTGGTTTGCTCTGAAGTATCCCACTAGGCTGGGTCTCCAACGTACTCTGAGGATTTGAAGACTGAAGGTTGGGAATGTACCACGCACTGTAAGGATGCTCATCTTTCACACACCTGGGTAAATGTGGGGTAACCACCCTGCAGTTAATGTAGTTACAGGAAACACTGATTCCGGGTGATTAAATATTCCATGTTACATCCAATTATCTGCTTCCTTGTCAGATTTTTTTTTCTCCTGCCCAATCCTGGACATTTAAAACCATCTTCAGACACCCAAAAGGAGCCAATGGCAATGTTCTCTTCATTGTGATAGAATTGGCTTAAAGCTACAATTCTGGCCCTTTAACGTTGCTCTATTCCTGGAGAAAGTGTCTCTTAGGGAACTCAGTCTTATGTAACGGAGCTCACCCTGTACAGCCGAAAAGGCCCTAGAGAACAGGAGGAAAAAGTATGGTCTTGGGCCTTTGAATTAACATTTTATTACAATTGCTGCTACGGATTAGAGGTTGACCATAGCAGTGGAAAATATGGTCATTCCCATGCATTTTTTTCTTAGAGAATAATTTCCAACACCATTCCCTTGAATTCTAGGGGGCATGCCAGATGTTTACTTTTTTTTCCATGCATGGGACTTGTGCGCCAAGATTAAGGGAACAGTGTGCTTCCAGCGTATCCCAACCGGAGAAAGTATCTCACAGTCTTCTCATAGACAGGTTTTGCGTCTATACAAAATGACTCCACCAGACAAAGAAAGGCCCCAGTGGCCTGAATCAACAAGAATCAAGAATATCAACTTTTTGTGACTATCTTGCAGTTTTCTTTCTCCTGCTCTAAGGAATCTGTCTCCTCCGTTATGTTGCTGTTTCTGGTTCAGATGTCTAGCGAGCTGATGGTAGCAAGGACATTGTGACATTCAAGCCCCAGTGCAATTCAGGGCAAGTAAAATAAAACCAAATGACAAACTCCCAGCGGGGTTCTGAAGAAGGAATAACTAAACAGGGTGAAAATTGTGCTCTGGGCTGTATGAAGTATGCTAGATGGTAGTTAAGGGTGCACGGTGTCCTGTATGCAGTGTGTCACACTTGTGCACCTACATCTAGCACATAGCATCCCCTTTGCTTATTTCCCCATCATCCTGCATCACGGATAACTTGCTGCTCACCTTCTATTAACTGTATGTATTGCAATTAATACATTAAGTGCCGGGCAAAATAGAAAACACATAAGCTCCTGGGGACAGAAACCCACTTGTGGATACAGTGCCAAGGACAAGAAGTTTGGGATACTCTAGTCTCTCCCCTCAGTGCTACCAACATACAACTAGTAAAGAATAATAAAGAATGTGATATGTGGCAGATGGGCGATTTCCTGTAGTATCCTTTGGAATCCATTGTGTTAAATGCAAAGGTCACATATTATTGTGGGCCTGGATAATCAAAGAACTACAGCGAACAATGTGGCAGACAAGAACGATCTTCGGAGACAATACGTGTGAAATGGATTTCCTGGGAAATATTGAGAGGGAGGCAAAGGCAAATTCCACACCTCTGGTTATGCAAAGGCCCAGCCCTTTGAAGCTATACCCTTAAGAGTGGGCCTTTGTCTTTTGATCACTTGTTATATGAGGCTAAGATCAAAGGCCTAAACAGGACTGATCTATTTATAGAATCATAGAACTGGAAGGGACCTCAACAAGTCATCTAGTCCAGCCCCCTGTTATCTAGACCATCCCTGACAGGTGTTTTTCCAACTGCCCTTAAAAGTCCCCAATGGGGAGATTCCATCATGTCCCTGGGCAATTTATTCCAGTGTTTAACCACCCTGACAGTGAGGAAGTTTTTCCTAATGTCCAACCTAAACCTCCCTTGCTGCAATTTAAGCCCCTTGCTTCTTGTCCTGTCCTCAGAGATTAAGAAGAACAATTTTTCTCCCTCCTCCTTGTAACAATCTTTTATGTAGTTGAAAACAGTTGTCATGTCCCCTCTCTGTCTTCTCTTCTACAGACTAAACAAACCCAGTTTTTTCAATCTTCCCTCCCAGGTCATGTTTTCTGGACCTTTTTTTCATTTTTGTTGCTCTTCTCTGGATTCTCTCCAATTTGTCCACATCCTTCCTGAAATGTGCTGCCCAGAACTGGACACAATACCTCAGCTGAGGCCTAATCAGCACGGAGTAGAGCAGAAGAATTACTTCTTGTGCCTTGCTTACCACACTGCTGCTAATACAGCCCAGATGATGTTTGCTTCTTTTTCTTTGTAACAGTGTTACACTCTAGACTCATATTTAGCTTCTGATCCACTCTGACCCCAGATCACTTCCTCCAGTTCTCCTTCCTAGGCAGTCATTTCCCATTTTGTATTTGTGCAACCGATTGTTCCTTCCTAAGTGGAGTCCTTTGCATTTGTTGTTATTGAATTTCATCCTATTGACTTCAGACCATTTTTCCAGTTTGTGCAGATCATTTTGCATTGTAATCCTATCCTCCAAATCACTTGCAAGCCTCCCAGCTTGGTATAGTCAGCAAACATTATAAGCGTGCTCTCTATGCCATATCTCAATCAGTGATGAAGATATTGAACAGAACCAGACCCTGAAATGATCCCTGTGGGACCCCACTTGTTTTGCCCTTCCAAGCCTGACTGTGAACCACTGATAATTACTCTCGGGGAATGATTTTCCAACCAGTTATGCACCCACTTTACAGTAGCTCCATCTAGGTTGGATTTCCCTAGTTTATGAGTCCCCTCACTATGTAGTTCCTTTGTTTGAGTCATGTGAGCCAGTATCAAAAGCCATACTCAAGTCAAGATTACCACCTCATTTAGAACAAAGTTATAAGCAAAAGGAAAACAAATTGTCATTCTGATGCCACCTTTCTACATAAACCATCATTTTGTTTGGGATTTTTAAACAGAAAAGCTGAACGTGAAATTTTTCATTTGGCCATTCCCTGCAAGAAAATCAAATTTTCCTCACCAGAACTGACATTTTCCCACAAAGAAAATCCATTTTGACAAAACTGGATAATTTGGTAGTTGGGCTTCCTGCATCAAAATTGTGTCCAGCTCTAAAAATAAGTAATTTAGTCTGAAAATAGAGGATTTTCTCTTTATCTCTGGAAAACATGGTACTATATAGCTATATGCTCTGTTATTATTGAGTCTCTTGCTGTAAGTATGGAATAATTCACATTTTAATTATTTTTGAACGCCTTTTAATTTTTGTTGTTAGATGTAGTTATTAATACAAAAAGTAGAATTATCTGTGTGTTCCTTTCAGTAATACTTCATGTAGAAAACATGGAGTTTATTGGCACAGATGGTTAGAGGAAAGAATATTTCCAGGCATTGGCATCATGAGATTAATTGTGCCATTTTTACCTTCTCTCCTAATATCTTTGTTTTCCTTAGCTTTGTGATTCACCCTTAGTATTACTTGAAGGGGTTCTGTTCTGCATTTTTCTTTTCACAGTTGTATAATAGAATATAATTTTTAGAGGAAATGAAAGGAAATGTAATTTGCTTCTATTGTGAATTCAAGTTGTTTCCCCCCCTTTTACAGTGAAAAGGTCTTTGGAGAGCAAAGCAACATAATTTGGAATCTAATATTGTCAGTGCAGGGGCTTGAGCTTTCCCACAGTAAGAACAGGGCCCATTACATTAGTCTTGCGAGCTGACCTTCTTCAATGTGAACTGAATATTAACGTTGTATAAACTACAGGGAAAGATCCACTCTCGGCCCCCGCCCAGACGGCTCCCTCAGCTGTATATTGCTGCAAGTCTCCAAATCCACCATTGACTTAATTACCAGCACTTTTTCAAGATGCTCTTTTCTGAACCCATCTGAACTTACAATCTGACCCCTGTAAACAAGTGCATGGTAAGGACACATAGGCCAGGGTCTGGTGCCAGGGCTGTTTCGGCTGGTGCATTACTCTCCTATCTCAACTCCATTTGCGATCCACTATGTATCTGTCGTGGGGATGCAGAATCATACTTCTCTCCCCCAATTCTTTCCCCTGATTTCTTCTTCATATGAAGAACATTGGACTGGGACACTCCCGCCCAGAAATGCACCGAAGATCAATGTTAATACCTTCCCTTTCCAACCCACTCATGCATACTATTCGGCATGGTTGTTTCGCTCTCTAATCCACTGCAGTATCATCCTTATACAGCATCGTCACTTATAAATAGCACAGGTCCTGGAGCGGTCAGAACCACTGTAACGGTTCCACACTGGCCTGTGGAAAGCAGGTGCCAGGCAGGACAATTATCCCCCTCTCCCAACAAAAGCAAACCTAAAAACCTAAAAAGTACTTTCAGAGCAGCTTCTGCTCTGCAAGGCCTGGACGCACAGGGAGCAGGGGCAGGTAGCGGGGCCTGGAGGATGGTCTCCCACTGGCCTGCAGACAGGGGAAACGCAGGTTGGGGTTATAACCACCTTCTAGCACAGCCCTTCTGCCCTGAGGAGCCTCCCTAAAAAAGCTCCAGCGGCCGCTGTGGCCATGGGCAGCCTTGGAGCCACATGGGCAGGGAGCAGGGGCTCCCGAGGTGGGGCTGATGTACACAGCCTCCTTGCAGATGACCCTGGCCTCATGTGGACCCAGAGACTATACGTGGCTTGGGGGCAGGGTGTGGCTTGAAGAGATTACAGAGACCCAGTGCACTATGGGTAGACTGGCGAAGTCACTTAGTGTGGACATCATCAAACCATGCTCAGGATCCAGTAAGGAATCCTCAGTGAATCCTCACTCAAACGGGCCAGAAAACTACAGCTGGCTAAACCAACGCAGCAGAAAATGCCGGTTTCCCCGGCGCTTTACAGACATCAGGCAGCTTCTGCCAACTCCTCTGCTTTAAAACACTGGACCCAATGTTAACTCGGACCCTCGGCCATGAACAAAAATACACCCAAAATCCTCATCCCAGTGTGCCCATTTCAGGCCTCACCACATGCAGATGTGTGTCTAGTCAGCCATTGAAATGTACACATACACCCAGTTTTCATGTAGAATCACAGTAATTGGATGCATAATTTAAACACTCAATTGGGTATGTACTGGGCTTCTTCTGACATTCTGTAAAACCAGAACCTTATTTCTTCTTTAGCACAGATTTTCAACTGGATACTGTTCAACTGAGAAATATTTTAACTTTAATGTACACAGCTTCACTTTAAGACTTAATTAGCACAGAAGTGAAATTCCGGTCAGCTTTGTGCTACTTAATTATTTAACTGAAGATATGGTGGGAATACTTGTGTGACAACAGAGCAATTTATAGTTATTACCTCAATAAAAATGAGGAAAGGGAATGCAGAAGGAAGTTTCAAGAAGAGTGTCCAGGAATGAACTTGAAAAGCAGCATGTAATAAAATACAATAACTTCCAGTGCGTACATCAAACAAGGTCTGGACCTGGCTCAGAGAGGAAATACCCAAGAGACCAGCTTCTTGCAGGAGGCAGGATTTAAGTGGGTATCAGAGGCAAAGAAATGCAAGTGCAGGCTCTGGAAGTGTCCCTAAGGCAGAAAGGTCATTCTGTAGCCAGGAGAGAATAACTGGTCCAGGTAAAGCAGGGAGCACCCAGTCCCATGAAGCAGCCTGGTGCATGGCCATACGTCATTGTCACGCCCCTTTCCCAGTTGATTAGCAGGAGAGAGGGAAGTGTTTCCTTTACCCATCCTTCTTTCCACACCACTCGTTAGCAGCTCATCCTGCTAATTCGCCGCCATCCTACCCCCCCAGAGTGCACATTACAAAGACCAGGAACACAACAGCTACCATCCAAGACCTGGATCCATTCACCCCTGCAGAAGTCACGGAAACATCCAACCCCCATGACTCTCCACTCTGTCCTTCCCGAGGACCCACGAGGAATGTCAGCATCTGCTTTGGGAGGGACGCCTGCTATCCCCCCAAAGCCAGGCAATGGACCAACCAGCAGGCAGCTACTGAATATAACCCAAAGTCGTCATAGAAATCAATGCAGCGCCCGCTCCTAAGCAGTGTTCAGCTCTAGTCCCTGATCTGCAGGAGGATGAAGCAGAATGCAGCTGTGACTGTTCTCCCCTCCTCTCCTCCTGCTCCCTTCCCCACCTCTGACCCCAGGTATTAAAAACCATCCCACAGCCAGTTCTCCCCTCCCCCCCACTTTCTTGTATGTTGTATTCCCACCCTTCCTCTCCTTCGACCATAAACCCCTCAACGCAAGAATTGGCTTTCTCCTGAGTTTGTGCAGCACCAAGCCCAATGACACCTCAGTCTTAATTGGCACCTCTGGCACAACCAGAATGCAAATATTTAGCAAATAAACATCATAATGGTCAATACAATAAAGATGATGTTGCGATCGATGACTCACCCCGTGGCGCCTCCTGCTGGTCGTCTCAGGAATTCTTTCTCCAGCCCTCAGAGCGTCTCCTGGTGGCCGTTGTCTCACCTGCCACTGGCCCCCGGGTCCCTCCCGGACCTGGGTGCCCTTTGCCCTGAGGTTCTGCCCCAGCAGTACCCCCTCACTCGGAGTCTCCTCTCCCAGGACAGCCCACCCCCTCTAATCCCAACTTGCCTCAGTGGTTACTGCCAGTCGTCATCTAGCCCCCGCTCACTGGGGCAGGCTGCTGTCTGTCATGGCCACTCATCGTTCGCAAGGGGGGTAGAACCTGCTGCCTCTGCCTAGCCCGGGCTGCTCCTCTGCAACCCCGGTACCTGTACAGGCCTTCGCCACATCCTGCAGCCTGAGGGGTTACCAGGCTTTGCACTATTCCCCAGCCCTGCTCTGCTTCAGGTACCTTATTCTCCCAGGCAGCTAGGTCCTTCTCTCTCCACTGCTAGAGAGAGGCTCCTCAGCTCCTGGCCCACAACCCTCTTATAAGGGCCAGCTGGGCTCTGATTGAGCTGGCCACATCTGTGGCTACTTCCCCAATCAGCCTTTCACAGCTGCACCCCTCCAGGGCTGCTTTTCACCCCCTGTTCTTCAGGAGTGGGGCAGCTGCCTCACTACAGATGACTATGGAAAGATAATCAGGAAATGCTATTCTCCAGGCTCATAATCTAAGGACAAGGAGACAGTCAATGAAATTAGAAAAATAGAGGACACATTCAAAAGGATTTATCCTCCCTGCAAAAACACACAATTAGCCTGTGGAACTCTTTGCTACAAGATCTCATGGAGACCACAAGTTCCACAGAAAAGGTAAAAAATAGCCAAACTCTTCACCTTTGGTGTGTACATCCTAAGAGGTCTGAGTCAGAAGAAACTTTCCTTTGGGACAGGCTATTCCACAACTGCTCATTGCAGGGTTTCTTTTACCTTTGCTGTCTCTGCGGAGTAATGCCCATGGAATATGTTCTGGAGTTCTGCCTCACTTGCAACTCCGAAATCTCTCTCAACGAGAAAGGAAATCCATCATTACAGAGTTACTCAATCCACTGAGATTTAAGTCTTCATTCTCTCGGAATAACTGAATAAACTGAAACTTTTCCTCTCAGAGTGTCTTGTCCTTTAAGCTCTAGTACCTGATCCTGTGAATACTTACACCCGTTTAGTTTTATTCTTTGAGTAGTTGCACGGATATCCACGGGACAATTCACATGCTTCCATTCTCAGGACCATTGTGCCAGTCTAATGAAATCCCACTGTACTCAACGCACCGGGGCTCCATTCAGGTCCACTAGTCAGTCCACATACAACCAATTGCAGGACTTAGGGTTAAGTGATTCTGGGCACAACTTCCCTGAGGAAGCTCAACTAGCCATTGACGCATCTACAAGTGTGTACAATGGATTTACCATACACGTTAATGATTTATAAAGTGCTGACTGCCATGGCAACTCGACATCATTTGGAAAAGTGACAAAAGCATAAATTACACAAGGCTACCAGTGACAGCTTGAAACAAGCCTGCTGCAGCTGCTGCCTCCAGACGTACGTTGGCAGACAAATGTCTAGGAATAAAACAAAGCAAAAATCAGTCAGTTAGAAGGTAAATCAAATGCATGCGCTTCGCTCCCGCGGCCAGTGCACTAGATCCAGAGTTGGGTGACTGTCAGGACATGGTGCAATTTCCAGCGTGGCAGCATCTGCTAAAACCACCACCCTGCCAAATGCCACAGAGCTAAGATGGGGGAAGATAGGGCCTGGCTGATGTGACTCTGCCCAGCTGTTCTCCAGCTGCTGGAATGGTCAGCCAGGTATAAGTCACAGCAGCCATGAGGTTGCTCTAGCTTTCCCTCAGAGCCGTGCAAGCCGCAATCAAAGGGAACATAAAGGGCTTAAAGCCGTCTCTGCACTCCACCTAGCCAGATTCTGCATGAATTATAACAAGCCCCTCAGGAGAATGAGACATTTACATGAAATTAAAATAGATCAGCCTATGCCGTGTTTGTCAAGATGGATCTCATCAAGATAAGTTTGCATAAGTATTCTAATCAGCACTCTCAGCTGCTCCTGTCCTCATAATTACTGCATCTGATAAAGCCAAGCTTTACGCCTGATGCTTATTCATGATGCCCTATTTTGGAAAGCAGTGACTCTGAAAAGGACATAAGGGTCTCGGTGAAGATCATCTGAACTTGAGTTCCAAATAGGAGGCTGGAGCTAAGAGGGAGGATGTGTTAATTAGATATACAAGGATGGGACTTTGGAGGAAAGGTTTGTTACTCTGTGTGTGGCATTAAGGAGACCATTACTAGAACAGCCTCCAGTTCTGGTGTCCACACCTCAAACAAGAAGGTGAAGGGTGACAGCTACAGGAATGATTCAAGAGATGGAAAAACAATATATTTCTATAAGAATCAGTGGAAAAACACTTTACAGTCACAAAAAGGATCCAAGAAAAAACAACTCACACGATAGAGGAATTCTTCCCCCCTCTGCACAGCCTCCCCTACCCAGCCCTCCACACAATTTTGAACCCCATTGTGGCCCTCGGACCAAAAAGTTTGCCCACCCCTGTTCTATGATAATGGAGTGGCGAGTATGTGAATAAGATTTCAGGATGACAAGCTGGAGGGAGCTGTTAGCATTTGAGAGGACAGGATTAGAACTGAAAATGACCTTGACAAATTGGAGAATTAGTCTGCACTGAACAAGATGGAAATTCAATGAAGACAAGTGCAAAGAATTTCACTCAGGAAGGGAGTATGAAATGCATCAATACAAAAAGGTGAAGAACTGGCTAGATGGCAGTAGTGCTGAAAAGGATTCAGGGCTTGATCACCAGTTAAACATAAGCCAAAGCGGTGTAACCAAGACACATCATTCTGGGATGTATTAACATCTGTAAGACGTTGAAGGTAATTGTCCCACTCTAATCAGCATGGGTGAGGCCTCAGCTGGAGTTCTGTGTCCAATTGTGGGGACCACACTTTCGGAGAGATGTGGACAAATTAAAGATTTCCAGAGGAGAGCAACAGAAATGATCAAAGTTTTAGAAAAAACCTGGCTCATGAGGAAAGGTTTAAATAAAAACTGGCCACATTTAGTGTTGAGAAGAGAAGACGGAGGGCACAGGACTTCAATGGGCGGTTATAAAAAACGTGGATGGTAGTCAATTGTTCTCCATGTCCACTGAAGGTATAACAAGAAATAATGGGCTTAATGTGCAGCTAGGAAGATTTAGGTTTGATATTAGGAAAAACTTTCTAACTCTAATGACAGTGAAGCTCTGAAATAGGCTTCTGAGGGAGATTGTGGAATCCCCAGCATTGGAGGCTTAAGAACAGCTTGCACAAACGTCTGTCTGGGATGGGGTAGGTATATTGGTCCTGCTTCAGCAGAGAGGACTGGACCAGATGACCTCTCAATGACCCTTCCAGCCCAACATGTGTGTGATTCTCATGTTGCTATCGCTCTTCAAGGCCCCTGCACATTCCCACAGCAAGACAGACTCCCTGTTCCAAAACCTTTCAATCTGAAGCCTACAAAGTTAAGCAGGTGCCTAAGTGTTTGCAGGATCAGGGCCCAAATAGAAAGAAACACTAAAAGAGGCTGAGAAAAATTCTCTGTTTTATAGCTGGGAAACCTCAGAGAAGAGACACACCAAGGCCCAGATTTTTACAGGTCTTTAGCTACTGCTCTGCTCAGCATTGCAAGGCCTTAGTGACGTAACCAGCTGAGTCTTATTTTCAGAAGTGATCAGACACTTCGGAGCCGAACTTTCATTGAGTGTGAATGAGATTTAGGATTCTAAGTGTCGCTGACTTTTGAAACTGGGAATTAGACGTCCAAATCCATTAACTCCAGATTGTTACAAGTATTAGGAGCTGCTCAGCATTGAACCATCTCATGGATGTAGGAGCCTAGATCTTATTTTCAGAAGGGATTTAGGCACTAACTTTCATTCCTGAATCAATTAGGATTGCAACATTGAGCCCAGCAATAGCTACATGCCAGCTAAAATCTGGGCTTTGGTCTCCATGGCTACCTCACAGGGGTGCTGTGATGATAAACATGTTAAAGATCGTGACATGCGCAGATCGTACCATAGCAGGGTACTCCCTCACATTGATTATATATCAGGGACTAAACTGGTGTCTGCTCAGAAAATGGTACAATCTATATAGCTCAATGGTAAAACAGCATAGTCAGGAATATGACATATGACTGCTTCTTACCATAGCATGTTAGATGGGTAACAAAATCAGCCTCACATTAAACTGTACATGGGAGAAGAGGTGAAAATGAGGGACTATCTGGAAAAAACCCTGAAAAACAAGTGCATTAGCGCTGGATATCTGACTCTGGTACAGCACCTGCCTGGGGCTGGGAAGACGGTGACCTGGTTGGAGCCATAGATACTGGGTCCCCAGGATTTCTGATCCCCCTGCCACCATCAGTTATATTATCATTAATAGCCAGGCCTGGGTAAATCGTATGTATGAGAAGCAAAAAGATAAAAGTTCCAGCAAAGCAAGTGGGTCCGTTCCTGAGCAAAACCCTGGGGAAATTGGGCTGAGTTTGCAGGGCACAAGAGGGAAATAGGAAGGATTTCCAAGCAAATGACAGGGAGCTCACCTGATCTGCCTACCAATAAGAACTATATATTGAAGGTGAAATACACCAGTGCAAATGACTAGGGACATAAAGAGTGAATAAGGGGAAAAAATGGGGGAGGGGTCAATGACAAAATAAGGGGTAAAGAAAAAGTGAGCAAGGACGTAAAGACTGAGGATTAAAAGAAGACAAACAAGTAGGAGATACTCTGGCACCTAATTTATTGAGAGAGCTGTTGGCCCTTAAGAGATACGTGGCAGGGAAGGTAGAAATGCAATAAGAAAAGCAGGAAATATTGCTGGGTAATAGAATGACTTATTTGTCTCCAATCTTTACCAGAGAGATGCCAGAAATAGACACTTTCTCCACGGGAAAGAATGAATAAAACTGAAGGTCACACAGTAGAACAGGTACAAAAGCTAAATGACAGAGGCAGCTTCAGGAAAGGTTGATTAGGAGTCCATACTTCTGGGAAGTAGCAGAGAGATAAACACCTTTCTTATTGGTGCTTTTAACTGCTTACATGCAGTAGGAGAAAAACAGAGGAGATCAAGGGTCATACCTGCAAACTATAGGCTTGTCAATCTCATAAATACTAGAAAGACAATAGAATTATTAACCAGTAAAAAATAGTGCAGGTACATCTGGGGACATGCTTCTAATACCTCAACTACTTTCAGAAAGTGACACTAAAAAATGAAAGGATAAAGAAAAATACAATCTTGTTTGACTTCAGAAAGTCTCTCTGTAATGGTCAGGGCATAGGTGGCTGGCTCATTAATGTCCGCCGGGCCAAGGTCAAAGGCAGAAATCAGGAATAGTTTTCAAGCTGAATCAACAGACAGATACCAAGGTCAAGGCAGTCCATGGTCAAAGAGAGAAGACAGGAGTCAAAAGCAAGCAAGCCAGAGTCTGCATTGTTCTAATCCTATTGATCTTTGTACTTTTGATAGAACAGTGCCTTTAAGAAGACTGGTCAATATGAATGTCATGTGTGAATCATTTAAGAACATCTTATACATGCCAAAAGCCACAATCACGAAAGAAGGTTGTATAGGTTAAAAAAGGGACCTGGCTAGAAGGGAAGTGAAAGCACCTATAAAAATTGAAATATAATGAATAACAAATGTAAGAAAGTGGAAGCTGACAGTAATGAATATAAATCAATAAGTTAGGAATTGTAGATGATTGAAAAGGGAAGCCAAGGAACCAAGGAGAATGCTATAGTCAGCAAAGTTAAGAATAATAGGAAGGAGTTTTTAAAATATTTTATTAAGAAAGAATCCTGACAATGATATTGGTCCATTACTAGACGGAAATGGTAGAATTATCAATAAATAATAATAAACAAATAGTAATAGTAAAGAAATAGTAATAAAGAAAAAAAAGTCAAATGTTCAGTAACTATTTTTTCTATATTTGGTTAAAAACAGATGTTATTGTTCTATCATATGAAGATAACGGTTTCCATTCCACTAGTATCTCAGGAGGATGTTAAACAGAAGTTACTAAAACCCAGACATTTTTAAATTGGCAGATTTGGATAATTTGCCTCCAAGAGTTCTAAAACAGCTGGGTGATGAGCTTGCTTGATGGCTAATGTTGATTTTTCAATAAGTTTTGGAACACTGGAAAAGTTCCAGCAGACTGGAGGTAAGTTAACGTTCTGCCAATATGTTAACAGGGTAAATGGGATGACCTGGTTAATTATAGCCCTATCAGTCTGATGTTGAACCCAGTCAAGATAAAAGAACATAGAATAAGGAAAGAATTAAAAGGAGGGTAATGCAATTAATGTTAATTAACATGGGTGCATGGATAATGGATCCTGTCAAACTATTTTCATGAGATTACAAGGTTGTCTGATAAAGGATATATACACCCTTATACTCCTGTAAAGGCATTTCACCTGGTAGCACTTGATATTTTGATCAAAAAAAAAAAAAAAAACCCTAGCACAATATAAAAATAACATGGCGCATATTAAATGGATTAAAAAACTGATAGGCCTCAAAACAGAAGTATCAATGGGAAACAGAAATGGGTGTGCTTCCATGGGGGTCCTGCGGGCACTGGCTTCTTGTCCCTTTGCTATTTAACAGCTTTATCCATGACCTAGAAAACGGCAAAATTACCCACAGATAAAGTTTTCAGATGACACAAACTGGGAGTGTATTAACTGATGAAGTGGACACATCAGTGAAGATGAATCTAGATCACTCGGTGAACTGGGCACAAGCAAACCACATGCATTTTAATATGGCTAACTGGAAAATATATACACCCAGGAACAGCAAATGCAGGCCACACTTACATACTGGGGACTCTATCCTGGGAAACAATGACTCTGAGAAACATTTAGGGTCATGATGTGCCATAGCATCACCTTCAAAAAGAGCTAATGCAAACTCAGGATACATAAACCAGGGGAATCCCAAGTAAGAGTAGAGGTTATTTTACCTCTGTATTTGACATTGATGAAACTGCAGCTGGAATACTGTGTCCAGTTCTGGTGCTCACAATTCAAGAAGGATGTTGGTAACTTTGAGAGGGGTTAGAGAAGAGCCACAAGAAGGATTGGAAAACACGTCTTGCAGTGAGAGCGACTCACAGAGCTAGTCTATGTATCTTAACAAAAGAGAAGGTTAAGGTGTGATTTGATTACAGTATATGGGGAACTACTAGATAATAATGGACTCTTCAGACTAGCAGACAGAAGTATAGCACGATCCAGTGGCTGGAAGTTGAAGTTCGATAAATTCAGATTGGAAATAAGATGCAGGTTTTTTTAACTGAGGGAGGAATGAACCATCGGAACAATTTACCAAATGTCTTGGTTTGACACCCCATTGTTGCTCTTTTAAAATCAAGATTGGATGTTTTTCCAGAAGCTCTGCTCTATGAATTACCTGGGGGAAGTTCTCTGGCCTGTTTAATACAGGTGATCAGACTAGATAATCACAGCAATCCCTTCCGGCCAGGGAATCTATAAAACTGTCAATCTCAGATTGATAGACATCTAAGAATTTTGGCCAGAAACAATTGGTAAATGGATACGTATCATGCCGGAAGGAGCAAAGTGGAAGATTTTACCAGATAATCTGGACCAGACTAAACCAGTTTTAGTCACGTTACAATAAATATCTGGGATGTGCAGCCATTTGCCAATGACATAAAAACACAATGGGCAGAACCAGGAGTATAGCAGATAACAGGGTAATGGAGCCAAGTAATTTTGATAAAAAGGGGACATGGGCTGACAAGTAGCATATTGAGAAGTATTACACAGTGAGGATGGGGTGTAATCCAAGGGGACTATGTAATGCAAAAGCCACATGTGAGAGGGCATTTGCATGAATATGTTGTATACTACCATACATAACCTGCCAATACAATAACCCCCAACAGTATTATCGGATTCCAAAAGAACCACCCTACTCCCAGACTAAGCGTATTGACCCAGCCTGTCTGATCTTGGAATGGAACAGATGGAGATTAGTTGCAGTGGTTTGTTGTTTGCTCTAATTTTATTAGGTAATTCTGCAATGGCACCAAAAGAACAATTAGTCAAATACAAATAGCACTAGCTTCCAGCAAACTGTTTGATTACAGGCACCAGTAATAAGATTCTGATTGATTGGAGGTTCTTTATATTACCAAGCTTTAAACAGAAGATGTCAATCAAACTGCCTTGCCGGGGAGAGAATGTTAGAGCCAGTGCTGTGTACTTCACCGACTCCAGCCGCTGAACACCCTCCAGCTGTTTTCACACACAAGCACTTGTGTTCTGGGACCTGGGTTCACCAGCTGGCAGCAATGGGACTGAGTTCAAGGAGCCCCAGGGCAGGGGATGAGTCTAAACATGGCTGCTGGATCCTTGAGCACAACTCCTTCCCCAGTAAGGTAAGTTCCAAACTTCGCAATGGAAAGAGAACAGGGAAAGTAGGTGTTGGAGGCCACCTGGCTCTCTCTCTTTCTCCTCCCAATAAGGGAGTGGGTGACTGCTGATCACAGCCATGTGACAGGCCTTTGACCTAACCTGGGTCATGTGAGTGGGGCCAAGTTGGTGTTCAAGCTGCCCTGATCTTTGACATGAGCTCTGCCTGCGCGGTGTGTGAGAGGGGCTGTTGGAGATTTGATTGAAGGGGTAGGAGACAGAGCTAGAACTGGGGAGGGAAGTGAAATGTACAGGTCCCACCATGAATTAGCATGAAATAATCGGTCTGGTTTCAGCATGGAGAAACGTCAGTATGTAATGGCGACCCTCTCCTCTAGAGTCAGTAAAAAGCATGTTTGATGTATGGCTACCATATTTTAAAAAAAGGAATTTCAAAAAAGTGCCAGTGATAAATTTTGCTTCACCTGGAGAAAGACATTGCAGGACTGCTTGAAAAAATCATCCTCATCAGAACTAGGCCAAATGAAGGAGGAGAGAATTAGGGTCTCCCGAGGGTCACGTATCAGGCGCCTGTTATGAAATTTATATATCTATAGTTTGCTATTTAGGACTTCTAAATTGAGCTACATTTGTCCTTTTTGACAGCTCAGCAGTGGGGGAGTCGTGAATATGGAATAAGCAGTAAAATTAGAGGCTTCAGGTCTCTTGTGAAACTAGATCAGCGTAATGTTAATTAATCTCATATTTGACTTTGGAAATGCTTCCCATTTGGCTTGTAGTTATACTCCTAGGAGTCACTAATAGGCCCTGTTCTCTCTCCCAATCATCATTTTATTTTGCTAGTCATTAATTTCCATGGAGCTTTTGCGGTTTAATGCAAGTCCCTGTGCAAATGCCTCGCTAGACATCAGCGCAGACTGCAGCGCAAGGAAAGAGGACAGCTTTCTGGCACCGGGACTCACATTCTGCGTCAGTCTATCATTTCTCCAACTCCCAGGTTTCCTAAGTGTGCTTAATTTAATTATCAAAACAGAATACGCAGCACATGTTCGCATCAGCCACTTCCTTCAAGCTGAGGCCCCTGTCTTTACCTGCCATTAGCACTGTGAGCTCACACATTTACTCCCTCTTACTTTTGTGTCTTGACTCAGGTAAAAGTGGCTCAGACTTTCATCTATACGATCCTAAAGGCCCATCTAGACAGGAGACATCCTAAGCCTTCATTAGAGGAATTTCCTCGAAAATGAAAGTTTGTCAATAGAAAAACTATTTCTAGCTGGCCTCCCACAACTGCTTGTTCTGAAAGATCCATCAAGAAATGGTCCATCCTGGGGGCTCACTAGACTAGAGGACCTTCCTCTCATGAGTAAGTTTGTTCAACAAGGTCAATTTTTAGCTGTTCTTTCCAACACTTTTGCAAAGATATAATTGTCAAGTTGGTATAGATTTAGTTGGCATCCCCTAGCTAATTTAGAGAAATTACCACTGTGGCTTTCTATCAACTACATCAAATTGGGTTTATAAATGGTTTATAAAATTTCAAAAATGAAACTACCAAACTTCCTCTTCATGAACTTTGCAAATACTAGATTTTAAAAAAATGAATTTCAGCTGTTAAAAACTGCAGGTACATTTTCAACTTTTTTCCAGAAAATTCTCATCCAATCCAGGTTCATGTTACAAATTGTCCAGGAAAGGGGAAATTTGGGATTTTTAAACCTGATTCTTCGAAATGTATTTAATGGTGATTGACTTTGACCACTCTGCTATTTTGACCATTCAATGCAGGGCAACTTGAGAGAGTTTAAACAAAAGATCCGTGTGCCAAACCATCTCATAAGCAGTGGTCAAATCCAGAAAGATGGCTCCCACCACAACCAGATTGTGTTGAAAATAGTTTACGATAAAGGGGTCAAAGCCAGGACTTTATCACAGATGCTGCATCCTTTCCTGACCCGTCTGCTCGACCTGCAAGATGCTGGGGTCAATGGATCGGTATTCATGTCACACATTCATGGGTGGGCCAGGGACGCTAGTGATCCAACCAGTGAATGAAATTCAGCAACAAATCTTGGTCACATGCCATCGGACCGTGACCCCAACGTATCACCATCCTTTGCCTTTCAAGCCATTGGACCAGTGCTTTGAATTCTTCAGAGTAATGTTGAGGGCTTGTCAGCTGCCAAAGGCAGCATCATTAGTGCCATAGCTACTCATCACAGTACCAAAGTCTGTTTGCATGGAACTCATTGCCCAGCAATACTACACAGAAACAGAGGCAGAGAGTTAAAGCTGCTCTCCATGGAAATGACAGGGAAGAAGTTCTCAGAGGCAGAATAGTCTGAGAGCATAACAGGAATTTGGCAGCCACTTTGTTATTTTAATAGCTGATGCTGAGAAAGTGCTTTTGAAACTGCAAGACGGAGAGCTGGAGAGATGGGACCCCTTGCCATGGCCTATGCAAGCCTCCCTTACCCAGCAGTGCCAGCATACTTCGGTTCTTCAGCATTAACTTCCAACAACCCACCTGCTGCAGTGGTCTGCTCCACTGGTAAGAAGCTGCAATTTGACTGGTCTAAGAATGCATCTTTTCCCAAAAAATTGAGGAAGCACATGGAGGATTCTCCATCATATACTGGTAGCTTCTACCTGAACCAGTTCAAATCCAGTGACGATGGGAATGGTATTCATTGCACAGCCAAGCATATTCCACCCAAAGAAAGCGTTTCAATGTAAACCACAGCAACACTTCAACTGAATATGTGAGAGGGCTAGTGAATCCCAACAGACAGTAGATATACCTTGAGCAGATGGTTTCTTTTAAAAGTTATCATCAGGATTTACATATAGAAGCAAGTGTGACTTATCCTGAGCTGAGGACCATCATCGAAAGCAGTCTACCTGCCTGGAAGGGAATACCTTATTTGCATGCCTTCCTTTAAACTGGAAAATCTTAAAGTTCCAGAATTACAATCAATCAATCATCCAGCAAAAGAATTTCAAGTAGAGGGCAGTCTGAATATCAGTCTAAAACTCGGCTTGCTCTTCAAATTCTCTTTTGTGAATGGTAGTTAAATCAAGTTTTCAGGCAATTTAAATGCTCTCCCATATCCATGTTAGCTGACTGTTACTGAGGTACTGCACAGTATGAGCTCAGAAAACAGGCTCTGAATCTTAAATTAGCACTATGTGATCCATGCAACAAGAATGGTAAGTCATTTTGCACTAGGATTGTTGCTGCTTTTGCATGATTATGCCTCCTTGCATCCTCACATTTCACGTTACCAGCAATTTAGACACCACAACTGTTCAAACAAAGCGCATTAAAAACTCGTACACCCCTGGTGAGACTCCACGCCAACAGGGAGCCATTGCCAAAAGTGTTCCAAAGGATTAAAAACCCACCAACTTAGAGATGGGTTGCACATCGATGTCCAGCTCGTTGGTGGAAGGAAAGCCAACCTGTCATTCTCCACCTAGACAGAGAGGCAGAGTGGTCAAGACACATGCAGTGACTAGGTCATGTGATTATATTTACGATACAGAACCCATGTATTCAACGGGCTAAAGGAGCACCTGTTTGTTTAATGACATTTGTTCTACCAGTGAACATTACAGGTACCTTTACATTGACAGCTACTTATGGATCCAGTCATTGTAGGGCCCTAAGGGACCATACTGATGATCTAATAGGCCATGGATCCAGTGATTTCTGTACCAAGTCCAATAACTTAAGGTTAACTAGCACATCTCGTAGAAAGACATCCACTCTTGATTTAGGCTGAGATTTTCACAGAGGCAAGGGGAGTTAGGTACCTGACTCATTCAGCTCCGATGGGAATGGAGTCCCTAACTCCCTTCATTTCCTTTGAAAGATCCTGACTTGAAGTGATGGAGACTCCACCACATCTGTTGGGTTAACTGATCCAATGCCTCATCACCAACACTGTCAAAACATGCCCTGCCTTACCAGTCTCAATTTGTCCTGTTTGAACATCCAGGCATTGGCATGAGCCTTCGCCTGCTGCCCTAAAGAGTCCTCCGTGATCAGAAATCCTCTCTCCCGGTAAATAAGAGTTTATCATTCAGCCTTGAGTGTTTGTTTAATGGGACACACATATAAAAACCAAGATGAAAAGCACCAGTAAGAGATAAAGGGTCGGATTCTGCTTCCAGTAATGCCTGTGTAAACCATGAGTGCAGTGGAGATACGCTATAGTATTACACCAGTGTAAAACCAGATCAGATTGAGACCCAGGATGTTTGACATTGACTAATACAATTGAAAGGCATATACAGTATACAGAATCCAAGGTAAAAGTAAATGCTAACCCCAAATAAGAACATTATTAGCAACAAAATATTTATTTTTCCATGCATTAAAATGAAGTCATTCAAATATAGTCTTCCCAGAAACATGGGAATGATAGGTTAAAATCATATTGTAACAGAGACTTTGATTCTGCAATCTACAGCATGCAGCATGCCTTACAAAAGTAGATGTGAGCTGCATTGACTAAGTATGCCTTCTACCTGTAGGTTAAGAAAGAAAGTGTGGATACTTACTTCACTTAGAGAGCAAACGGATCAAAATGGATTAAGAAGTGGGAAAGATAGATAAGGGCCTGGTTGGAAAAGATGTTTTTTTTATTATTCCCTTCAGATAACATATTTTTTTGTTCTGAACAATCAAAGGCATGCCGTTGTTGTATTCCGGGAGCGTAGGGAGCATTGATGTGTCTTGGATAATGCATGAGACCGAGTACAATTCAGACATTGCCATGTGGGTAAGCCCGTCAAAACTCACTTGCTCTCTTTAAATTATCTTCTTCCCCACAGCCCCCGAAACACACACACAATTGGCCACCAGTGACAGATCAATGCATTGATGAGTTCTCTGTTCACTTCCCCACAACCACAGCACTGAGCTGGGCCATCAGGCTGCTTCGCTGGTCAACAGGAAACATCACCAGTTCAATGATAATGCAGCCCCCTCACTTCCTTGCACAGGGAAACCCATGGGAAAGATGGCTCCCAATGTTCCCCCGAATCCTTCCACTGAGGGCAGGATTTGCCACACTGACAGGGCCTCATGGTCAGCAGCTAGACTGAGGAGAGAGCTCCATGGCCTGCCCCCTCCTACTACATCGAACCAACGGCTCAGAGACCTCCCTCGCAGGCAGCTCAGCCCCTCCTCTGCTGCACAAGAGGTAGCGATCGCTGCCTGGCCCATCACCCACATGCAGATCTAGAGGGTAACATCCGCCTCTGGTATTTTGTTAGCTAGCAACAGGAGGGGATGGTAAGGATGGGATATTGCTGTTGAAAGCCCAGTGAATGTTCCATTCCCATCTGTAGTGGGATACCACGCTGCTGGGTGACACCTGAACACCAGGGCCTCCCTTGCCAAGCCCTTATATGTGTTACCCTCCTTGTGAGCGGGCCCAATGAAGTTATCCAAGTATGAGCAGACCAAGGCCCTGAGCCAGCGACTTACATAAGCACATGCCTAACCTTAAGCACATAGGCAGTCCTACTGACTTCACCGGAAATATACGTGCATGCTTAAAGTTAGACTGCAGTGCTGGATTGGCTCATTTCAGCTCATTAATGACCATGACTAGAGCCTAAAAAGTTACTTATACTACAGAATGTATCAGTTAAAATTAATTCTACTTCTTGTCTCCAAGTGAAAATGCCTCTTCCTTCCAGTTACCATGAGGAATGGAGACAAAAGAAAGCTGCTCATGTTAATTAATCCCTTTGTGGTGCTTTCTGCAAACTCAGCTCTTTTCATAAGATTGCCTGCTGCTTCCTCAGAGCTGACGCCGTGGGTGGAGTTCTTCAGGAAAACCTTTCAGTTCCTCTCCTGAAGACAGTATCTGTGGCGAATGCTGCCCAGAGATTCTCCCCTACCAGACATAATCCAGAGATTCTTCTTAATGACTGCTGAAGTTTCCTGGGAGATCTTGACAGATGCAACATGTATACTGCCTTCGTCAGAGAGAATCCATCAACCATCACTTCCTTTCAATACAATCAGCATTATTCAATATCCACAATCAAAGCAGGCAAATAAAAAAAAACAAAAAAACAGATGCAGTGAAAATATATCAGTATAAAATATCACTCTTGTAATGCTCTTCCTGTAAAATCTCTGACATATTTCAGTGAATTTTTATTTTTAAAGAAATCAGCTTAGAAAGATTCTTATTCCCTCATTTAGTAACGTTTTAAAAAAACCTTATAAATGTGGAATCATGCAGGCTTTCCACGTGCTAACACTTCACAGGGGCTGAAAGCAGAAAAAGGCAAAGTCTATTATTTAGTGTCATCTTTAAGGTCCCAATTCAGAAGAGCACATTCTTAACATTAGGCACCTACTTTAGGCTCCGTTCCCATTCAGCAAATGTGCACACTCTGCTTTAAGATGTGCTTAAGTTCCATTAACTTCCCGGGACTTAATTATTTGATTAAGGACTGTTGTGACAACAGATGTGCATAAGCAGGTATTTAGAAGCATTTGCTTAAGTCCTTTTCTGAATCAAGGCCTGAAATACTAAAAGGAAGGAGGGGTAAAACTTCAACACCATCTCCTTGTAGCTCATTAAAAATGCAAGGCCAATACTCTGTCCACCCATTCTCACGAAACCAACTCATACCAATTACAGTTATCTTTTACTCATTAAAAAGCAAGCAAGTTATTGTTCTCTTACCTCACAAACAGCTTCAATTTTTCCCATGGGGAAAGAATCATTTAAACTATCCTTAAACTTTCTATTCAGAAAACTACCATTTAATTCCACCGTCAAATATGCGCCGAGTTCATTAAAGCATAAGTACTGTACAGATCAACCTATTAATCTCTACAAGTGCATATAAATAGCATGGAAATGGTAGAATCAATAGTAATGTGGAGAAGGCTGAAGTGTTCAATAAATATTTCTGTTCTGTAACTGGGAAAGAGCCAGACGATGCAATCGTATCACAGGACAAGAATGTTTCAGTTCCAGTCGTATCTCTCTCAGGAGGATGTTAAAGAACAGCTACTAAAGTTGGACATCTTTCAAATCAGCAGGCCCAGATAACTTGCATTCAAGTTTTAAAAGAGCTGGGTAATGAGGTAGCTGAACCCTCAGTGACAAAGAGTCCTGTGGCACTGTCAAGGTTTGCCTCCCCACTCTGAACTCTAGGGTACAGATGTGGGGACCCCGCATGAAAAAAGAAATCACCCCCCAAGCTTATTTTACCAGCTTAGGTTAAAACTTTTCCCCAGAACACAAACTTCTCCTATGTCTGGGCTTGGAAAACGCTGCCACCACCAATTTAAGCCCCCAAAACTATGGGTTAGGGTAAATTGGAACCCCTCCTTTAATCACCCCCAAATCTCCTCCCTCTACCTGGGAGAGACTTGAGAACAAAGATCAAAACCCTCACTTTCTGTGAGACGTGCCTGATCCAAACCAGGATCAATCCAATAGAAACAAGCAGTCAGAGTCTTAAGAGAAAGATTTTTACTTCGAGAAAAAAAGAAGCATAAATCCCTTGTACAGAAATAAATAGAAAAACAATCCCCTGGCATCACATAGCATAACTGATCCCTTCCTGGGAATTCTTCCTCTGCCAAAGCTTAACAGTAAAAAAACACCATGGATCAATTATCAAGTGATACAGTTCAAGCATACAATTCACTTACTACTAGACTTGCCTTATTAGAAGATTATAGAAATGTAGAACAGAGACAGAAGGTTGGTTCATCCCAAAGCCAGGCGAACAACAGCACGAGTGAGATGAGGGAGCTAAAACCAAAACTAAAAACTTCTTTTTGTCCCAGAGGTCGATTTCGTCATTCCCTCTCCGGTTACTTGCAGGTTAACCCTTTACAGGTAAAACAGTAATTCTAAGCTACTTTGTACTTATGACAGGCACCTTAAAGACTAACTAAAGTATTGCAGCATAAGCTTTTGTGGGCTAATACCCACTTTGTCGGATGCATGCAGTGGAAGCGGTTGCATCCATACTTCCACTGCATGCATCCGACGAAGTGGGTATTAGCCCACAAAAACTTATGCTGCAATACTTTAGTTAGTCTTTAAGGTGCCACAGGACTCTGTCACTTCTGCAATTCCAGACTAACACGGCTACCTCTCTGATTCTGAACCCTCAGTGTAGATTTTTCAGTCTCAGAGCCCTGGGGACTTGGCAGAGGACTGGAAGGAAGCGAACGTTGTGCCAATGTTTAGGAAGGGTCAGTGGGATGTTCTGGGTCACTATAGGCCTGTCAGTCTGATGTCCATCCCAAGCTAGATACTGGAACAGCTAATAGGGGAGGATAACAATTAATGCCGATCAAGATGGGTTTATTGCAGGGGTGGGCAAACTATGGCCTGGCCCCTTAGCTACCAGCTGGGGAGGCTCCTCCCCTCCCCCATAGCCTCAGATCACCACTAGAGTGCTGGCCCGCTGCTCCTGGGCAGCGCTGCAGCGGCGTGGCTGGCTCTGGTGAAGTAAGGGGGCTGGCTCCCGTGTGTCAAGGGGGCAGAGCTGCGTGTCTAGCTCTGGTGGGCTGTGTGGGTGCCAGACACGCTGCTCTGAATGGCGTGGTAAGGGGGCCAGGGCAGGGGGTTGCATAAGGGGCAGGGAGTCCCGGGGCAGTCAGGGGAAAGGGAGCAGTTGGATGGGGTGGAGGTTCTGGTTGGGGGCAGTCAGGGGATGGAGAACAGGGGGGTTGGATAATCATGGGAGTCCCGGGGGTCTTTCAAGGAGGGGAGTCATGGCAGTCAGGGGTCAGGGAGCGGGGGGAGTTGAGTAGGGGGTGGGGTCCTGGGGGGCAGTTAAGGTGAGAAGTCTCAAGTGGGTGTGATCATGGGACAAGGACGGGGGGCTTAGATAGAGGGTGGGGTCCCCAGGGGGGTGGTTAGGGGTGGGGGGGGGATCTCTGGAGGGGGCAGTCGGAGGACAAGGAATGGGGGGTTGAATGGGTTTGGAGTTCTCAGGGGGCAGTCGGGGGCAGGAAGTGGGAGGTGGGTCAAATAGGGGACAGAGCCAGGCTGTTTGAGGAGGCACAGCCTTCCCTAGCTTTCCCTCTCTACAATTTTGCAACCCCGATGTGGCCCTTGGGCCAAAAAGTTTTCCCACCCCTGGTTTACTGGAAGTAACAGCTGACTGGGCTGTGGGAGGCAAACCTAGTGGTTGAAGGGAGAGTTCGGCCCACCCCTTGGAGCTGGGTCCAGGGTGGGCAGAATCATAGGAATAGAAGGGACCACACGGGTCATCTATCCTAACCCCTGCCAATATGCTGGATTTATTGGGTCTAAACCACCCAAGGCAAATGGCCACCCAGCCTCCTTTTGAAAACCTCCAGGGAAGGAGCTTCCACAACCTCCCTAGGTGTCTGTGCCATTGTCCTACTCTTCTTACAGTCAGGAAGTTTATTTTTCTTAGGTTAAATCTGCTGTGATGTAGTTTGAACCCATTGACTCGTGTCCTGCCCTCTATGACAAGAGAGAGGACAACTTCTCTCCATATCTATGGCAGGTTTTCAAGTATCTGAAGACGGCTATCATGTCTCCTCTTTTCCAAACTAAACTTACCCAGTTCCTTCGGCCTCTCCTTATATTGGTTGCATTCCAGCCCTTTTGTCAGCTTTGTCGCTTGCCTCTGGATCCTTTCCAGTTTCTCTACATCATTACGGTACATTGGTGACCAAAACTGGACGCGGTACTCCAGCCGAGGCCTACCCAGCACCGAATAGAGCAGTACTATTACCTCCCATGACTTGTAGTACATGTCTGTCAACATAATCCCAAATTGCATTTGCTTTCTTTGCAATAGTGCCTTCATGTTGAGAGTCCAGGAAACAAGCGGAGGTTCAGTACTGGAGGAACTGAAACCAAATGCCAGAGCCGAAGGGTCAACCAGAGTCATAAGCCAGAGTCAGGGATCAAAGCCAAACCCAGAGGGGAAGAGGAGCTGGAACAGGGAGAGGAAGAAGGGCAAGCAAAGCCGTGGGCATGGTACACACTGAGCAGCTGCTGACCTCCTGTGGGGTCCAGGCTCATAAGGAGGGCTTCAGAAGGTCATCTAGTTCAACCCCCTGCTCAAAGCAGGACCAACCCCAACTAAATCATCCATTTCTGTAAGTCATTTGACTTGGTACCATATCGGAGGGTGGTCCCAGGTGGGAGGGTCCCACATCTTAGGCTGGAGTTCAAACCTGAACATCTACATCTCAACTGAGTCCAGTGAGCCTGAATCGGCTGTCACGGGCAAGTCATGGGTGTCTAAGTGTAGAGTAGACATACCCAGGGTGAACTGTCCAGAAGGCCAAGCCACGAAGAGAGAGCACCCCAAGTTAGCACGTGGCACCCCGGGGCATGTGAACAAGTGATGGAGGGAGGTGTCGGACCTGGGAGGATCTCATTCTCAGAGCAGCCAGGAGGAGATGTCCCAATGGTCAGTGACACCCCCCTCCCATGACAAGACTTCATTGTCTAGGATCAACCTTCAGCTTTGTTAGTGACCAACAGGATCCACATCCAGGGCTCGGACGATTGAATGACACTCCTGGATTGCTCTTGTGAACAGAAGGGGCAGTAAACTGGTTTTGTCTGAGGTGCACAAGCTTTTCAACCTTCAGTGAAATGGCTGCAGCGGAGCTTTTCATGAATTCAAATAGCTGCGGCCCCCTCTCTGTAAGTCCCCGTTTATTTGACATTTCTCGGTATTTTAAAAGTTGGGCAGGAGCTATCCAGCTACTAGACATTACAAACATGCAGTGGATCCATCTGAAAAGTTCACTCTAGTTTTTAACCATTCCAGCAATTTCCTCTGCACTTGCAATGGGGAATACAGCTGGAACCAGAAATGCCCCTGAAGCTGGAACAAGTTTGAAGTACTCCTACTGGTACTGCAATGTCATCACCAAGTGACAATCAGAAAGCTAGTTACAGCTGTAGATCTCAAGTTACCTGCATAGAAAATCAATCATCTCCTTCCCCCACTCCACGGAATGGTGTAAATTAATGAGGATGGAATTCCGCTGTTGAATTTTGATACCATTTTAAATGATGAGAACAAAGTAATTGCAGACTTGTTCCTTCAAAAGTCTCCCTCCTAGCTTAGCTCTGACCCCTCTCCAATTAACTCTGGACATTGCGGTAAAACAAGACTTGCTTTAGAGGTTTGTGCTGTGATCTCAGCGGTCTCCCTTCGTATGCATTCCTCTAGGGAACTCATTTATTATTCATCGCTGCTGCCTCCACTTCTGAACTGAACTGCCAATCTACTTCAGCGCCAGCCTGCAGGGACTCACCCTCCGAGGCCCCTTGGGAGTCTAATACTAAGGCTCCCGGAGACACTACGGGAAATCAGCCTCAATACGACACCTAGCGCTTGTAACGGCCCAAGCTGGTGCAAGAAACTTCCTGGCTGTTCAGACAGGGTGGCCTGTTCACAGAATGCAGGTTTCCTGTTTGAGGCACCATCCGCCTCAGGAGCCCTCATTGGTAGGCGTGTCCCATCCATTGCTCACAGAAATCCTGCCCCTGTGCAGTTCCCAGGTACAGCACCTGTCGCGGTGAGACCCTCACTCCTCCCGGAAGCCCTCAAGACAGCAGGGAGCAGACGACGCGCACCCTCTGGCACTCGGAAGTGACCCGGTGGCGGCTACCCTCAGTGCTATGGTGTTGTGACACGCGGTGAGGGGATAGAGCTCCCCCAGTAGTAATCTTTTTAGATCGTCCATTCTCTGTAGTTGATACATCTCTGAACTTTTCTTTAGAATTCAGAGACATTCTTTGTTGAACATAAAGATTCCACGGTCCAGAACACTGGTCCTTGACCAATAAGTAGCCCCATTCAGGAGTTTATTCAGTATGCTGTAGTTGTTAACTCTGAGGCACCTTCATGTCTATGAAACTCCAGATATTCTTAGAAACCATCTGCTTAACGTACACACAATGCTCGCATACGCATATATAGACTTGGAAAACAAATAGATTATTGTTAGAGCAGATGTTTTCTGCTGGGGAAACGTTCCCCAAAGTCACTTCCAATCTGACCTGGGGGGGAAATTCTTTTCCTAGCAGAAGTCTGGTGACCAGTTTGACCCTGGTTATGGGAACAAGATGCATGAGCCAGACATTGACCATGTACCACCCAAGAGCACTGTTCAGCCTCCTTCTGCGGCTTTCCCCCTTCCCCTCACGTGTCTCATGCCCTTCGTGGACGAGGTTTCGTGCAGTGGACAGATCCTCTTAGTGCCTCCCGGAAAACACATTCCCTTCCCTCCCGAGTCCCCTTTTACCTCTCCTGCCGCAGCTCCGCCCCACACCACAAGCCCCATGCTCCCGCGGGGTGGCAGCTGTGGGATTCAGAGACGTGTGAAATGCAGAACAACCGATGACTGGTTGGCTCCTGAGTACCTTTATGTGCTGTTTGCTGAGGTAGTGATGCCCCAACACACCTGTCTGGGAACACAGGGAGCCCCCGGATGCTTTTGAAAACCCCACCCCAGACCTGCCTTTTCAGAGCAGTCAGCATCCTTTGGTAGTTGCACCCAAATACCCTTTCTCCTCAAGTGAGCTGAGCCCAACAAGGATGCACTGAACCCCATCCAACGTGCCCAGCGAGCTGTGGACACCCAGTCAAGCTTCTGACAACTGCAGCATCTTTTCCTAATTTACAGTGGCTGAAACTTTTCAGCAGAAAAAAAGCTTTCCCATTGAAAAAAAAGGAAATTTTGTCAATACAGAAATTGTCCACAGGAAAATAAACTGGGTCAAGAATACTTGGGGTCAACATTAACACCTCTGCACAAAACAGCTCACCTCCCATCCCATTGGACGCTGGGGCGGGGCGTCACTAACACTGTAGCTTCAGGAAGTTGTGTCAATCTGACGAGGCGAAACAGAGCAGGGGTGTGAGGAAAGAGGATTTTTCTTCATGGGAAACTGAGGCACAGATGTTGTGTAAATTTGGGCGAGTCACACAGGGGTTCTGTAGAAGAACTGGGAATAGAACCCTTTAGGCCAAGCCAACGTCTTAACTACACAAGGTATCCTCTCTGTTAGTACAAGATTAAAATGATGGTTTGGCAATTCTGTATTTTCAAAGGGAAGAATCTGGAGAGCGGAATGGCAGAGTCCTGACATTAACACTTTACAATAGGGAGATGTACCATTTTCACAGCTTGGCACAATTTTCATATGAAAATAAACAAAGCCCTAGTGGGACGAGGGCCAAACCAAGCCCATTTTCGTAGGTGTGGTACCACTCCAAAATACGTACCCACTCTGTGGCCACAAGAGAACATTTCATTTAATTCTTTGCAATATTTCTGGATTTTGTTAGTGCGGAACATTTGTATTCCTGCTTCGCTGTTATCGTCTGGCCTACCTTGGGTTCCTTTCATGTCGACAGCGATGTTGGCATAAGTAATAACATGGATGAATTTATCCTTTAGTTCTAATGCACATGCCGTGTCCAGCTGAAGTTCCGAGATACCTCTCTGAAGCTACACAGCAAGTGTGCTCAACTAAGATAACAATAAATTCATTGTTTGCTTTTTTTAAAAGAAAAATTTGCTCACATGCTGTAGGCACGCTTCCCAAAAAGCAAAAATCTAGACCTTTCTGGGACTACGTTTATCCAATCAGTTCAGTGCACTCCCAGAGAATTATAGCACAAAAAAGTCTCCAACAAGTTTTTACCACTTGTAGTGGGGCGGATGCCCCACTCCTGCAGGACAGGGTGAGAACAGCCTGCTGAGGGCTGTGGCGGGGGGGGGGGGAAGCAGAAAACGTAGGCTGGTTGGAATAGCTGGCCGGGTCATTAAAGGGCACAACTGACCCTTATAAGAGGGCTGTGGCCAGATACTGAAAAATCAGCCTCCTTCTCGTGTTAGCGGGAGATGGACCCAGGTGCCTGAGAGAAGCAAAGGGGACTGAGGGTGGAGCAGTGCTGGGGCGGGGCAGGCTGAGCTGGGGAGCATAGGCCTGGCGACCTCCCAGGCTGTGGCCTGATTGGAAGGCCTGAGAAGGAACTAGGCTGCAGGGAAAGGCAGCAGGTCCAAACCCCCCTTGCTTATGCTGAGTGGCTCTTACACTGCAGTCTGCCCCAGGGCGCGGGGGCTTGATGATGACTGGCAGTGGCCCTAGACTGAGGCGAGGTGGGGATAGAGGATTGGGGGTTCCTCAGGGAGGGGAGACCCCGAGAGAGAGATGGGGTATTGCCAGGGGGCAGCACCCCGGGAAGTAGGGCACCGGGGTCTGGGAGGGACACGGGGGCCAGCAACAGAAGGAAACTGGCCTGAAGAGGGCGCTCTGGAGCTGGAAAGAGCTAATTCCCAGACAGCCAGCAGGAGGCGACACAGGGGTGAGTTGTCATGCCCGCTACACGGCCAGCTTGAAAACTAGCACAACAGCAGGCTGGTAGAGGAACAGCAGGGGAATTCTTGCTGCCTATCTGAAGCCCAGCTACATTTCTGGGCTTCAGAAGCAAAGGTAGGACAGAGCAAAAATCCAGAGGGATCCTGATAAATTGGAGAACTTGGCTACAGACAAAGTGAAAGACAAACATGAGGTCCAACACTTGGGAAGAAAAACCAGATGAACAAATACAGAATGGGGGATAAGTGTCTAGCCAGCAGCACTGCTGAGAAGGATCTGGGAGTTGTGGTAGATCACAACACCGCATGAGTCAGCAAAATGATGCTATTGCAAAATAAGCAAATACAACTTCACATTGCATTAACAGAGGCATAGCATGGAAGTCACTGGAGGTGCTAGCACTGCTCTTCTCAGTGCTGGCCAGACCTCAGCTGGAGTTCTGTGTCCAATTTTGGTCACCACGGTATAGAAAGAATATAGGGAAGCTGGAAAGGATCTGGAGGTGAGTGACAAAGATGATCAAAAAGATTAAATGCAAGCCATGGGAACAACAGCTAAAGGAACTGGCTATGTATCGTTTGGAAAAGAGGAGATTGAGAGGTCTTCAGATACTTGCAAAGCTGCCATCAAAAAGACGGAGAAAAGTTGTTCTCTTGCCATTCAAACTACAGCATGGCAGATTTAGATTAAATCTCAGGAAAAACAATCTCAGGATGATGGAATAGACTACCCAGGGAGCTTGTAAAAGCTCCTTCACTGAAGGTTTTCCAAAGGAGGCTGGATAGCCATCTGTCTTGGACGGTTTAGACAACAAAGCCCGCATCTTGGCAGGGATTTGACTACATGACCCCTGCAGTCCCTTCTAATCCTATGGTTCTGTGCAGAATTTTCCCTTGTTCAAGAGCTCATAGCTTTTTTTAAAGACAGGACATTTGTAAATCAATGTCTCTCATTCTAGATAGCCTATGATCTGTTTTATTGTTACACACACAGCACAAAATCTTCCCTGAAAATAGAAACCCAGGCAGAACTATAGTAGCGTATTTTAGTTTGAACAACCTGCTGATATTCGCTAACCAGATGCAGGCTTTATTCATTACAATATCTTCAATCTGACATATAATCTCGTTAAAATCCTGAGGGAGTCCCATTTTAATTTTACAGTAATTTAACGACAATATTACATTAGAAATGAGAGTTTTCTAATGACATGCATTCCTTCATCTGACTAGCAGAAAGTGAACCTGCAATAATAATCCTTTTAATAGAGCCGCCAGTGTAAATATTAAAGTATTCATAACAGTTTATTGGCATTACAGTTGGAAAATTATTCAGCACTATGGTTTGTCACCAATCTGACTATGCCGTATTTTTTATCCACACAATGCTAACATTGTTAAACAATCCTTCTATAATCCCACCATTACTTATTAAACCAAAACCATGATTTCTCCTGTATTTTTAATGGGACAGGACATGCTTAAATACTGCTGCCAATACATATGAACCTATAACACTCAGAGAGCAAAAAGGGGGTAGGAATTCAGTAGGAAATTATCCAGATTAGCCATAGATCGATTTGGCAAGACCTAACCACCCCTTGCCCCCAATACTGCAAGCAGACACAGGATGCTCTGGGGTTTTTCCAGAGGCATAGGGGTGTGACCAGCCATGGGATGGTCTTCCGCCTTTTTCTTCTACATTAAAGCTCTCTACTGCCAGAAACCTCTTCCCCATGTAGATATTTGTTGACTATGATCAAGTCACCTCAATCTTCTTGGATTAACTAAATAATTGACTAAATCGGTTTTGCGGATTTCATTCCTGTAGCTCTTTTCAGACCCACTTCTAATGTTTTGGAATTCTTTTTATAGTGGGGACATCAGATCTGGACACAGTGCCCAGTAATGGTCTCATAAAGCCACAGAGAGTGGTAATATCACCTCTTCCTCCTACTCCAGGGGTCTCCAAACTACGGCCCGAGGGCCGGATGCGGCCCGCGAGGCCCTCTCATCCGGCCCGTGGAGATCTTTTTGGCTCTTTTGAGAATTTCGCAGGGACGGCTCCGCGCTGGGGCCTGGAAGCGCCGTGCGGGCCGCCGCCGCCAGCCGCGGGGCCGGGACGCGCTGCGTGCTCTGCTGCCCCCACCGGCCGGGACGCGCCACGTGCTTTGCTGCCGCCACCAGCCGCGGGGCCGGGACGCGCCACGTGCTCCGCTGCCGCCGCGGGGCCGGGACGCGCTGCGTGCTCCGCTGCCCCCACCGGCCGGGACGCGCCACGTGCTTTGCTGCCGCCACCAGCCGCGGGGCCGGGACGCGCCGCGTGCTCCGCTGCCGCCGCCCAGTTACAGGCGGCGAAACAAGGAGCCACCCACTGCCAGGCGGCGAAAAGGTCTGGGGGGAGAGACCGGGTTGAGCGGGTCAGTTGGGGGGGGGGGAGAGACCTGGCTGGGTGGGTCATTTGGGGGGGGTTGGAGGAAAGGAGGTTTGGGGGGGAGAGACCTGGCTGGGTGGGTCAGTTGGGGGGTGAGTGGGAGGGAAGGAGGTTTGGGGGGGAGAGACCTGGGTGGGTCAGTTGGGGGTTGGAGGAAAGGAGGTTTGGGGGGGAGAGACCTGGCTGGGTGGGTCATTTGGGGGGGGGGGGGTTGGAGGAAAGGAGGTTTTGGGGGGAGAGACCTGGCTGGGTGGGTCATTTGGGGGGGGGTTGGAGGAAAGGAGGTTTTGGGGGGAGAGACCTGGCTGGGTGGGTCATTTGGGGGGGGGGTTGGAGGAAAGGAGGTTTTGGGGGGAGAGACCTGGCTGGGTGGGTCATTTGGGGGGGGGGGGGGTTGGAGGAAAGGAGGTTTTGGGGGGAGAGACCTGGCTCGGTGGGTCATTTGGGGGGGGTTGGAGGAAAGGAGGTTTTGGGGGGAGAGACCTGGCTGGGTCAGTTGGGGGTTGGAGGAAAGGAGGTTTTGGGGGGAGAGACCTGGGTGGGTCAGTTGGGAGGTTCATGTGTAGTGTTCATGTGTAGTGAACAGGTGTTCAGGTGTAGTGAACAGGTGTAGTGAACAGGTGTTCATGTGTAGTGTTCAGGTGTTCATGTGTGGTGTTCATGTGTTCATGTGTGGTGTTCATGTGTAGTGTATCAATGTGTTATTAAATAATAACTGAATAAAATAATATTAAATAAATAATTAAAAACAACATCCATGTTTTGATTCTTTTTTATTTGGACCTCGAGTGTGTTGTCGGCCCCCGAACTGCTATTTGATAGTTAATGCGGCCCTCGGGCTGAAAAGTTTGGAGACCCCTGTCCTACTCGATAGTTCCCTGCTTGTACTTTTAGAGTTTGTCACCAACCCTCTTACCTACAGCGTCACCCTGGGTCCTGGGAGTTCATGTTCAATTAGCTATCTACTATAGCCTCTAAATCCTCGTCAGTGTCCCTGTATTCCAGAAGTCTCCTCTCTGAGAACTGTAGCCTACGTTCTTTGTTCCTTGATGTACAACCTCGCATTTGGTTGAATTCAAAACAGACTTCCAGCACATTCAGAGGAGCTGACACTTCGATTGAGGGTCTGGGTACAATACCTAACTCATCTTTGAAGGGGGCTCCATTTTATGGGGATATCACAAGAAGTGCTTGCTGCTAACCAAACCAGACACCACTTTGTGCTGCCCTTAAATAGAGCACCAATATGACATCCTGATCTCCAGGACAGAAGTACAGGTACGCCCTCCAAAGATGGCTGTCTGGTTAATCTCTATGCACGTGTATCATGCCTGAATTTCAGGAGGCTGCAAGGAAGCTGTGTTCAAAGCACCACATCAACAATGAATCTGACCTGCACTGTTAGCAAGCGTTTACCATGCATCACAAGTAGCTTTATTTCCAAGCTATTGTGTTTTCCTATCAACATTTTCAGGGTCAAATTCTGCCCTCACGTAACGGGGACAGATAAGGAAAATACCAGTATTGGTGGATGAGGCAATCATCCAGCATTAGATTAGTTGCCACTTAAAAAAAATAAAGAATGTTTTTAACAGGCTCTAAACCCTCCTGCTTCAGGGAATGATTCAGCTGCTGACTACTGGGAGCTAGGAGGAAGTTTCACCGTGGGGCGGGCTACCCCATAACTTCCCTTTACAGGGCTTCTTCCTCTGACTGCTCTCAATGACAGGACAAGATGAACACTGTTCTGATGCAACATGGCAGTTCCCACATAATGTGACTTAACTGTGAAATAGTGGTCCATCCAGTTATCACAGGATTAGCCTGATTCTGGTTATCAGACACTGAGCTTTTTATTGTATGGTATTTCACTAATGCCATCGAGTCACAATTCGTATGGCACAAGTTTCTTCTGAGTGTGGGCCAACAGTACTATTCAGTGACTAAATATTCAGTGACGGGATAAGAAAACTTACAACCCACTCCAAATCCAGCGGTCTTCAGTTCACACCAGGACTAGACATGTTTGAGATTGAATTGGCTGTGCAAAGGTACCTTAGGATAAATGAGAGTCAGGCCCTAGAGGAGATCCTACTTCTACTGAAGCCAACATTGAAACTCGGGTTGACATCAGAGGAAAAGACCAAGGATTCATTAAATGTTTATGGACAGAGCTTAGTTGTCCAGAAAAGCATTAGTATTTTCAAGCACTCAGCTGAGAGTCAGAACATAATGGCTACAAGAAAATTAGTGACTTCAGCAGGCAATGGACACATCATGTTACCACAAAGGACCAGGTTCCATGAGCAATGACTGTGTGTGGCACTGAAAGGCTGAACTCAGGGAGACAACTTGCATGCTAACCATTCAGCACATACAAGAGTCTTGGCAGGATCAGGGCCTAAGATCTCAAGTGAGATGCGAGAGGTTTGCATAGACTAGCTGGCTCTCTGCAGTGGGATGAGTTCTTGTGAGCAATTCATGGGGCATCTTTTTCCATTGCAATGGTTCCATTCCAAGAATACTTCCCACACTTTTGTTATATTTGTTACATTTTTACTGGCACCTAGTAATGCTCTGTCCTCTGCCTGAGTATTTTGAAGAGCTAATTTCTTCATAGGCAAGACACTGTCAACACTACTGGATAAACAGGGAGTTCAGGGCTTCCCCCTCCCCTCACAAGAGAAAACACAGATGAAGGGGATATGAAAGTGACAGAACACAACATGAGTCTTGAGCTTTTGCTTTTATCCTTGCTTACAGAGGCAGCAAAACAACTTAAAAGCGCTAAAGTGTTCAATAAATATTTAATTACCCCAACTGAGAGCTATAACAAACATATGTGAACGCATGGGGATGTCCTTCACCTCTTCCAGATGGCGAAAGTTTCATACTGTGGAAGAGACAGCCAAACCCACATGAGCATTTGGAGGAACACAAACTTTAACCAAATCCTTCCCTCCTGTGCAACTGATCTGCCTAGAGCAAGATTGCTTGGGTGTGAGCGGAGGTAGAGTGAGGCCATTAGCTTTCAGCTCATTGTGTGCTGCTTAATTTTGGCTGGGATGCTGAATGTCAAATACTAAACCAGCTACAGGAACATTGCCAAATTCCATCTAAGTTTTAAAAGCTTCCGCATTCTACACTCTGTAGTCTGAAGAGTAGTTTTATCTTTTTTTCCCTAACTCTTTATGTAGAGGCCTAACAAATGCTTAGCAGATTAAGCTTCACAAGCCATTCTAGAGCACAATATATATTCAAGTGCTGTGCTATTTTAGAGTGCTCTGGTATATACACATTGAATGAGAAAGGGAAGAAACACTAAAACCTCCTGTACTGGCCTGCCACCTTACTAGATCACACCTTACTAAAAAGCCACAAACTGAGGAAGGATTTTTATCCAGCACAACTGCCTACCTGGTTAAAAGGAGAAGCAAAGACAGTTGTACATTTTATAGATCACACATGCATAAGAAATGCAAGAAAGGAGAAACTGATAGTAAAGAATATAAATCAGAGTTAGGAATTGTAGAAAATTGATAAGGGAAACCAAGAGAACTATGTCCAGCAGAGTTAAGGACAACAACAACAAGAACAGCCGCTGCATGCATCCAATGAAGTGGGTATTAGCCCACGAAAGCTTATGCTTCAATACTTTAGTTAGTCTTTAAGGTGCCACAGGACTCTTTGTCACTTCTGCAATTCCAGACTAACACGGCTACCTCTCGGATTCTTAACAACAAGATTTATTTAAGCTATACGAGGACCTAAAAAAATATTGATGAGAGTATTTGTTTATTATTTGGTGAAACTAGAATTATCAGTTCTAATAAAGAAAGGCACAAGTGTTCACGGAGTATTTCTGTTCTGTGTTTGGGAGAACTTCAGAACGACCATACTGGCTCAGACAAAAGATCCATCTAGTCCAGTATCCTGTCTTCTGAGAAGAGCCAATCTCACGTGCCCCAGAGGGAATGAACAAAACAGGGAATCATCAAGTGATCCCTCATGTTGCCCATTCTCAGCTTTGGCAAACAGAGGCTACGGGCACCATCCCTGCCCATCCTGGCTAATACTCACCAATGATAGTCTCATCACATGGTGATAACACTCTTTACATTCCACTAGTGCAGGGGTGGGCAAACTTTTTGTCCGGAGGGCCACATTTGGTTTACAAAATTATATAGAGGGCCGGGTAGGGAAGGCCCCGTTACCAATCCAGCCCCTCCCACTTCCAGCCCCGACTGCCCCCTCAGAATCCAAGTGACCCATCCAACCCCCTCCCCCATCTTGTCCCTGACTGCCCTTTTCAGAGAATCCTTTCCTTTTCTTTCCTTTATCGTAATCATCCCCCAGGACCCCACCCAATTCCCCTGCTCCCTGTCCCCTGAGTGCCCTGACCCCTATCCACCCTCCCAACCACCACCCCAGAACCCCACCCCCTATCCAACCCACCCTGCTCCCCCACTGTCCCCTCCAGAGTCCCCCCCGCCCCCCCGGCCTCCTCTACCCCTTACTACTGGTGCTGCACATGGCTCTAGGAGAGTGGGGGATCACGCAGCCCCAGCCCCAGAGTGCCTCCTGTGCGGTGCGGCTCCGGGGGAGGTAGGGAGCACACAGCCCAGCCCCCGGAGTGCCGCCTGCATGGCGCGGCTCCAGGGAGGGGCTGAGCGCACATCCCTGGCCCCAGGAGTGCTGCCCCTGTGGCTCAGCTCTGGGGGAGGGAGGAGCCCGCAGCCCCGGTGGCAGCACTATGCGGTGTGGCTGCAGGGGAGGGGCTGGGGCAGCCTCCCTGGGCAGATGGGAAGGTCCCTCGGGCCAGATCTGGCCCGCGGGCCATAATTTGCCCACCCCTGCACTAGTGTCAGTATGAAACATTAAACAGAAGCAACTAAACTCAGACATTTTTAAAATTAGCAGGTCTAGAGAACCTGCATCCAAGAATTTTAAAAGAGCTGACCGAGAAGCTTGCTGAATCATAGGGGTCCCTTCTATCCTTGGAGTCTTTAAATCTTCATATATAGTTCAGCTAGTGGCAAGTCCAGTCCTTATTTAAACACTTACCATACTATGCTGCAGACATAGTTGAAAGCATTGCAGATTACAATCCTGTTACTTCGGTGTATGGACCATTACTATAGAATCCTGCAGAAACACAGCGTGCATCTGTATTGAACACAAGTCTCCATACCCCTTCTTTCAAAATTTGCATATACCAGCCCCATGTCCATCCTGAAAAGCATTTCTTGGTATTATTTTAAAATAAAAGTCTGCGTCTCCCACATAGAGGGAGAGGCTGCTGATTGACTATTGTGAATTCCTTCTGCAGTTCTTAAGTTTTGTTACTCAGGGCTTGTCTTCACTACCGCAGGTAGCCATCAATCTTTTGGCGATTGATTTATTGCGTCTCATCAAGACGCAATAAATCGATCACCAGCAGCGCCCCCGTCAACTCCAGCTCGCCGAGAGACGCAAGCTGCAGTCAACGGGGGAGTGCGCCACTGCCTGCCGCCGCCGTGAGGATGGCAGGTAAGTCGGCTGAAGATCCGCAACTTCAGCTACGTGAATCACACATAGCTGAAGTTGCGGATCTTCAGTCGATCACCCCACCACCACCACCCGCCAGTGAAGACCAGCCCTCAGGGTTTTCAGCACCAAAGCCATGGTAACTTAACTGTTTTTCTCCAGGCAGTGTTCGGAATAAACCACTGGGGGCACAGTTTATCCATCTGATATATAATTGCTATAAACCGGAGTGCGCACACACACACTGTCACTGTAGGTTTACGGCATTTTAAAACATTTATATTGACCTAAAGTTAAGAAGTAGTTACAAGGCATCAGCGGCCGGGTTTCATGGGGGCTCTGCCTTCCATCTAGCTACTGTGGAATTTAGCTATCAGATCTTTGCCCAAAGAAAACTTCCTTGGACTGCTCCAAAGCAAATTCTTTTTGCCTAACATTTTATAGCGAACTTCAAACAAAGCACATGACCTATAGTGACTCCAGTGGGTTTTCACAGGAACCACAACGGTCACCAATTCCTCTGTTTTCAGCAAAACTATTCATTATCTCTTAGTAAAATACTTCTAGTCACAACAAGAAAATGTACACAGCAATGGTGTCACAGGTACTTCAGATCAAGGTTGGCTGTCCCAACATTCCTTCTATTCTCCTTATCCCATCATTCACTCCTTATCCCATCCTCCCAGTCTGATAGCAAAGCTGCAAACATCCCGCTGGGCAGCCTTAGCTCTCAGGGCCTAAGATTTTCCCAGTGATGTGATGTTTGGGTTTCAGCTGACAGTGTCCAAACATACAAAATTGCTGACTGCAGTACTGTCATATTCTGGGGTAATGGTTTATCTGCAGGTTTAGGCATCAGATATAGTTTTATAATATGTTGCTAAACCTCTTGCTTAGTCTTTTTTGCTGCTGCACTATCCTATTCACTAGGAGTTGGCTGCAGTGCCAGCATACACTCAACCCTGGCCAACAATCCAGTATTGGCTAACAAATGTTAACTCACCTGCTTAGTGCCAATCATCCAGAGCTGGCGAATCAGGCTAACAGCGAATCACAACTGTGACAGATCGCCGTCTCCCCCCTCTCAGGAACACAGGCAGGAAACCCTTTTTTGCTCCAACAGTGCCCTTTAATTTACAGTGCAGGACCCCACCACCAATATATACAGGTTAAAACAGCTCATTAATATCCAGCTCTTAAACAGCTCATTAATATCCAGCTCTTAAACAGCTCCACAGGTTCTGGCTCTACAAACTCTATATAGTTCAGCCCCTAATACAATAATGCAAACACAGCTCTTGATAGCTCATACACAAACTCACCCAGCTCTTGATAGCTCAGACACCACCACCCTGGGCTTCCTTCCTGGCAGCCTTATATCCCCCAGAGGAGGCTGCCAGGTGCAACTCATGCAAGTTGATTGCCCTGCAAGCCAGGTGGCTGATTAGCCTTTCCTGCAAGGGAGGTTTGCAGGCTGGTGCTCCCTCTTAAAGGGCCCGCAGGGCTGGCTCAGGTACTCCTGGCCAGCACCCTGCCACACAACCCTAAAACCTAACATACTGAATAACCTCAGCACTGCCTCAGACCAAAAAAACCCAGCCTAGCTAAAAATCAGAGGAGCACGCAGAACTGTTGAGATGTGAGCTAATGCAGACAGTAGGATCATGGAGGCAGAGTTGCCTTCCACACTGAATCCTGATGGTGAGAGACTGTATGTACACTGGAAATAAAAGAGAGAGGACAAACAAAGTTCTAACAGCGCGCTGGTTGTATTAGTGGTCACACTACATCAGGGGTCTCAAACATGCGGCCCGGGGGCCACATGCGGCCCACAAAGCCCTTCCCTGCGGCCCGCCAAGCTTCCTGGCACCCCCCCTCCCTCCCGGTTCCCCCACAGCAGTTTGCAGGATGGAGGGGCCAGAAGTGGAGGCTTCTCTGCTGCCTGGCTGGGCCGCGCGTGTTTCTAGCTCTGGACTTCCTATATTGCTCTTGCTTTGTTTGCCAAACAGCTGTTGGTGATGCCTAGCGCTTTCCAGGAGGGAATGGGGAGCTGCGTGCTCAGAGGAGGAGGTGGGGCAGGGGTGGGACCTCTTGGAAGGGGTGGAGTGGGGGCGGAGCCGGGGCAGCGAGGGTATGTGTGTGTGTCAGTGGTGCGGCCCTCGGGCCAGTGCACTAGTCCTCATGCGGCCCTCATGGTCATTTGAGTTTGAGACCCCTGCACTACATGGAGAAAAGGGAGGGAGGCTGGTACATTGAGGAGAACATCTTGAGGAGTCCCTATGGGTCTAACTCTTTATTGACATACGACAGGGTTCAGGTGCTTATGAAAATATTGTCTGAGAGACAAATTCTGCCCTCCTTTCCACTAGAAGTGGTACCATTCCCACAGCACAACAAGGTGCAGCTTGTAATGAGGAGGTGCTTCACGTGAGATGTTAGGGAGTCTGTCAACAGCTGCCAGTTAGGGAAAAATGCAGTTCAGAAGAGTTTCTATATTCATGGCAACATTAACTATAGACTTTCCTGGCTCAGGACTTTTAGCTCATGTTTTAGAGACTTGTGCTGTCAGAGAAAGAGTTCCTGGGGTCAGTCCCTACTGGGCAGTCATCCCACACTCATGGAAAATGAGACATTAGGTCCCAAAGCTACAAGGACCAAATTCTACCCTGATGTGCAAACCTACTGAATTCCAATTTGGTCCTGTTCCAGACAGAGAAGCAGTGAGTGAGACTCAGTCAATCTGGATATCCAGAGGTTTTATTCTTTGTCTAGGTTCTGATTTCTAAACATATTTTAGAGGGGCCAAGGTGATAGCCATTCAGATGGTAGCTCTGATCATCCATGTGAGAGAGCAGAGGTGGAGAACGTGGTTCTCCACTGTACCCCACAAAAGCTCCTCCTACCACACTTCTAGGTTAGAGCATAATTCAGTCACCCTGGCCTGTCAGAGAATTCTGTTTACTCCCAACTGTGATGGTGGTTTTTATGGTGCAGGTCCGGCAGAACAGGTAACTGCTCTAGTGGCATGGACAGAGGATCTTCTGTCAATGGATAGAGGACAGACAGACATTCCCATCTTCTTAGACCTCTCTGCAGCATCTGACCCTGCTGACCATGAGATGCCGCGGTCTTGCCCGAGAGGTGGCAGGGGCCCAGGGTTATGTGCTAAAATGGTTGGAGTCCTTCCTGGACAGATGAGCCCAAATGAGATGTTTCTCATCCCATGCTTTCAGCAATGTTACTGACCAAGCTTCTTAGCTCTGGACCCCTTCTTCAGTCCAGTAACTGCTTCCTTTGTCCTTCAGCTCCAATGAATCAGGGGGCAGCAAGAGGTCTTTTGGGGTATGTCTGTCCCTCCTTTTTATAGTTTCAGTCTCTCTCCTGAAACACATTTCCAGCTGGGTACCAGGAGATAAGAAGTCTATGTGGAAGAATGTCCCCTGATGATTTTCCCTCGCCTCTTGGAGCTTCCTTTGTTTCCCTTCCTGCTTGATGCCTCTGTTAACTGCTTCAATACAAATTAAGCAGAGCACATATTCCTTTGTTTGAGACAGACCTGTCTGTCAATCTCAGTATGGACCATGTGTTAATAACACCAAGCAAGGGAATCTTATATCTTCATAGAATATCAGAGTTGGAAGGGACCTCAGGAGGTATCTAGTCCAACCCCCTGCTCAAAGCAGGACCAATCCCCAACTAAATGATCCCAGCCAGGGCTTTGTCAAGCCTGACTTTAAAAACTTCTAAAGAAGGAGATCCACAGACATGTTCCCACACATTTGATCTGGGCAATACTGACCAGCACACAAGGAGTTTTTAAATGATACCTTCCAAGGCCTGGTGACTTTTGGAAAACAGTATGAGGAGTCTGCAACACTTTTCCAGTCAAGGAGAGCTACCCTGAGGCTCCCAACAGGGGAACTGGCAGAAGCAGGAAGCAAACTCTCTATCTCTTCTCTTATTTTGGGCAGGCAGGCAGAGAATGCAGGTTTTTACTGGTGGCTAGACTGACTGATTCGCAATCACCTGCCCAGGCCACTCAGTGTCACTGAGGCAGAGTTCTGTTGAAAGTGTCAATACTAGCCCAGCCTGCTTTGCTAATGGCTGATTTTGTTCCAATATCTTTTGCTCACCCTCTGGATAATCCTCATCTCTCTGAATTTGTTTTCCCTATCACAAGGTTATCTCCTCTTCAATCTTCCCCCAGAATTTGCTTTAATTACATTTCCTGCAGATTTCTAATCTTAACATTTCCCTTATGATGTTTTTCATCCTTGAGATATCAAACATGGACAATCCTTCATTGTTTCTTCTAACGCAAGTCAAATTAAATCCAGGGAACATTTATTTCTGATGTGTCCTCATTTTCATTTTAAAGCTTCTCTTTAAAGCCCAAGGTAGTACCTTGCAGAAGATATATTCCCATAGGATGGTTTGGTTGTGTCTGTATTCCAAAAAAGTAACACTATGCCTATTCAAGCTCATTCCTCTTTAAAAGTGTTTCTGAATGGTTGTAATATTAAATTTTTCAATAGATTCCGACCTAAATAAATCTGTGAAGTCTGCATGGATCTCTTGTGACTGCTGCGCTCCTCCGGAGAAATAAGCGGACTCTCCTCTCATTGCAATGGCAAATCAGACTAAAGTGCCTCGTGTTTAAGGTTCACAGGCAGTGACACACACACACACACACAAGTCTCTGAATGCTGTCTTAGGACAGTTTTCTTAACTATGATCCCCTGAATAACCTCTGCTCTATTGACCAGTCTGTTTCAAAATAGCTTCTAAAACATTGGTCTTAAAAACATATATACATCCACTGCTAAAGCATTACAGGGCAGAGTCCTCCACCTTCCCCCTGCAGAGTACCTGACTCTGAGTAGTTCCCATGAATGGCATTTGAAATCTATGTTCCCTGGATTTAATGGTTCTTCCTCTGGGAGAAGAAAAGAAAAGCAGTGATGACATGGGTTGCAGTCCTGCTGCTAGGGAGCGAGCACATGCTAAGGCACTCTAGTCACAGGGCCTGTGACGGAAGTGGTGTCACTCAGGGGGTGTGAGCTGAATTACCAGGGGGGCTGGAACTGAAAGCAAGAGAAGAGAACTACTATTAGAAGTAAGAGGATTGATTTGAAGTGACTATTACTGAACAAAGAGCCCCCTCCCTCCCTCATGTAAGTAATCTGATTGGCTTCCCCACTACAGTTTAACTGAGTGAGGTGAGTAGGATTTGGGTCTGAGTGTATAATGACAGGGCAAAACTCGTGGTGATTTAATTAATTGAGTATCATTCCACAGTGCTTTTCATGAGGCCTTTCATAAAAGGTTCCCCCAGGTCATTTTAAAATCCGTCTTATAATTAGTGTTTAGTTGTAAACGAAATAAAAGTGGCTCTTTTTTGTCTGCCAACACCGGTTTTCAGTTTAGCAGCTAAGGAACAGTTCGTGTGTGTTCAAGCAGCAGGTCTACTGTCAGCTATAATAATTTACAGAAATCCTGTCATCAGCTCCTTTTGGGAAAGTGAATTTAATTTATTACTAATCTCATATTCACCACCCCATGCTCAGAGCTCCATTTGTACCAGCTTCCAACCTGGGCAGCCTTCCTTTTAAGGCTGAGGATTATCCCTAGATTACTATTAACTCTGATATGCAAAGTTGTTCCTTTTTTCTTTAACTGCGGCCAACACTTTAAACACAACAACCAGAAACAGATAAAGTGTTCTCTTATAACCAAGAAGGATGACTGGATGAAAAATGACCCAACCATTTTTAATTCTCAGCTTCTCCCACTGCCTAGCTCCAGTATATGAAACTTTTTTAATTATACCAATGGCACAAAGCCAAGAAGGAGGACACATGATCATTTCCAGTATGCTGTCACTTATTAGAAGAAAGATGCTTAAAATAGTACTCCCTTCAGTGGGAACTGGAGCAAAGGATCGATAATTCCTAGGGGAGAATTTGATACATTTCACATGATGAGAAAACTCTCTTCTAAAAAGATAATTGGACTGGGCTCACCAAATTCACACATGCTTAAAGGGAGCTTAAGATATGCTTGATCTGGCTTCGAGGCAGGAGTGCAGGAAATGAAAATGCGTATTTGAAAATAAATATTTAAATGAAATATTGATCTCTGTTTTTCCCTTTTGCAGAGGCAGAATCCAGCCTCAATCGCTCGATTTCTAACCCTGTTTGCAATCCCGACCAGATTCAATAAAGCGATCTGAAAGCCATGAAGTATGGCTTCATCTGTCCTTCGGCACTCTGGGTCGCACTGCTTGCTTTCACTCCATTACTCTGATTTCTACTGACTGCTTCAGAGGAGAAGTGGAGGGATTGGAGCAGAGTGTTCACTGTCAGCAATAGCGGACTCGCTGCTGGACGTAAATTTAAAGGGTGAGCAGCAGGAGTTTACAAGTCAAAGTTCTTCGGAGGGAAGTGACTTGTTTGCTAGAGTTCAGAATTCTGGCAAATAGCTTGCTGCAGCTCTAATGAAAGCATGTGGAGTCTACTAAGTCTTAATAAAAATAGACTGAGATGCTAGGTCTCTATGAACCAGCCCAAAGGGTCAATTTAGTGCCCTGGAGCAGTGAAATCTACTCATTACCTACCCAGGGAAGGAAAATAAATGGGAAACAGCACACAAACCCATCACCAAACTATTCATGTTCCCCAGTGCCTTGAGTAAATAGAAATAAGAGCAATTGTTACAGCATAGTACTGCTTTACTGGAGAGTTTATCTAATTCATAGTCTCATAATCCATCTCCAGAAAGCCCCAATAGTTCCAAACCCTTCCAGCAGTAATGGGATTGCCTGCCTTTCCCTCTTTCCCCAGAAAATATCATATTGCCGCTATATGAATCCATGGTATGCCCACGTCTTGAATACTGCATGCAGATGTGGTTACCCCATCTCAAAAAAGATATATTGGATTTGGAAAAGGTTCAGAAAAGGACAACAAAAATGATTAGGGGTATGGATCAGCTGCCATATGGGGAGAGATTAATAAAACGGGGACTTTTCATCTTAGAAAAGAGATGACTAAGGGGGGATATGGTAGAGGTCTGTAAAATAATGACTGGTGTGGAGAAAGTAAGTAATGTTAAGAAAGCGAGGAATACTTGTAGCATCTTAGAGACTAACTAGTTTATTTCAGCATAAACTTTGGTGGGCTATAGCTCACTTCATTGGATGCACATAATGGAACAGAAGTAAGATGCATTTATACACACAGAAAGAAAAAGAAAAAAAATTGTACATTAGCATACCAATTCTAAGAGGACTGTTAAATGTAGATGGTCCATTATCACTAGGAGAAAAAAACACCTTTTGAAATGGATTTCTGTTGTCAGTTAATTTAACTCAGGAAATGCAATCAATTACTGTAATGAGTGAGCCATTCGGAAGTCCTATTTAGCCCCTGGTTAATTGTGTCCAATTTGAAAATTAATTCCAGTTCCTCAGTTTCTCGTTGGAGTCTGTTTTGGAAGTTTTTGTTTCAAAACTGAAACCATCAAATCTTTCATAGAATGGCCAGGAAGATTGAAGTGTTCTCCTACTGGTTTTTGAATGTTCTGATTCCTGATGTCAGATTTGTGTCTATTTATTCTTTTGCATAGAGACTGGCTGGTTTGGCCAATGTGCCAGCAATGCCCCTCTGCTATGTACATTGGCCAAACCGGCCAGTCTCTATGCAAAAGAATAAATAGACACAAATCTGACATCAGGAATCGGAACATTCAAAAACCAGTAGGAGAACACTTCAATCTTCCTGGCCATTCTATTAAAGATTTGATGGTTTCAGTTTTGAAACAGAAAAACATAACAGTTCAAAAAAGAACTAGATAAGTTCCTGGAGGATCGGTCCAGCAATGGCTATTAGCCAGGATGGGCACGGATGGTGTCCCTAGCCTCTGTTTGCCAGAAGCTTGGAACGGGAGATGGGATGAATCACTTGATTCCCTGTTCTGTTCATTCCCTCCGGGGCACCTGGCATTGGCCAATGTTGAAAGACAGGAGACTGGGCTAGATGGACCTTTGGTCTGACCCAGAATGGCCGTTCCTATGTTCACTTTGGATAAGGAGGTACATGAGTGATTGGGCCCATCACAGGGCAGGGCTTCCCTCCAACTTCTCTCCAGGGCTTCTCCAGCCTACACAGCCACATCTAGCCTCCTTTCAGGTTTACTGTGCAAAGATAAGCCAAAAAACAAAACAAAAAGAATCAGTCCTTTAACCTGTCCTGTGTCGTGTGGTTTCCTGGCCACCCCTATCAGGAGTCTCTGAGGAGCCTACTTCTGGCAGCTACCCCGGCCCAACCAGCTCTGTTCCCTTCTGAGGCTGCAGTTACAGGACAAGCTTTTTAAGCACCCAGCCCAGAACAGAACCAGGCAGAGCCCGCCCAAGTTATTCCTCCTCTTCCTACCCTCCCACAGGTCTGGAGAACCCCAGGGGTAGCCAGGCCCCTGTTAATTAGATCCGCTGGCCACACCTGCTCTGACACCAGGGAACTGGGCCTGGTCTGCTGACAGGGCTCAACTCCCCTGTGACTGGGCCCTGATTCATCGTTAGTGCTCCCTGATCCGAACAGGACTCACACATGTGCAGGGGTGCTCCTATTTGGTGTCCCAGGAGGTGGGCGGACCTAACCCGGCCCGTTACTAAAGTCCCTCCCCCAGCCTTGCGGGAGGGACACTGGACCCGGGGCCAACTGAATACCTGGGACAACTAATGAAAAAAAAAACAGGGAAGGGAGTGAGGGTCACGGGTTCAAAACGAGAGTGCCGGATGGGGGCACTGAGCAGAGAACCCCGCACAGCGCCCACTGCTCCGCAAAGCCGTTGTGGGAGCTGGTGGATGCTGCCCAGTGGAGCTCTGCCTGGATGGGAGGACGGGAAGTAGGCCCCACAGTCGCACTGTACCCCCTCGTCTAGCATCCTCCTCCTGGTGTTGTAAATGGTGACTTTGGCCAGCGCCAGGAGGAGGTTGACGAGGTCTCGCGACTTTGTGGGGCCATGGATGGGGTGCGCATAAAGAAATAGATGGGGGGAGAAGTGCAGCCAGAACCTCAGTAAGAGGTTCTGGAGGAGCCGGAATAGGGGCTGCAGCCTGGCGCACTCAAGGTAGGTGTGTGCCTGTGCTAGGGTGCTTGGCTAAACCAGGGCCTTGGTGTTTATAATAGGACAGGTCTGCTCCTGCTCCCTTCAAAGCCAACCGCAAGACTGTCACCTGGAGGATGCTTCCTTCGGTGGCCAGCTAACTCCAGGCACTTTGGGAGCTGCTAGAGCCCATCAGGGCAGCCCTTGCCTAGCCCAGAGCACAGCTCCCTCCTCACGTCACCCGCTGACCCCTACAAGCTGGTAGGGATGAAATGACATTGTGTTAAGTGATCATACAACGGGAAACTTCCACGCCCCACCACACGGCCTGAACCCTGGCATTTCCTGGCATCCCTCTGCTTAAGCTATGCAACCTTAACATTCTCGGAAAACAAGGGATCTTTTGTAAATGAAATTTGCTGGGCTTTTAAAAAAGACCAAAGGAAGGCTCATCACCACCTGATAGCCCCGAACCATGCAAGGTGGGAATGGGATGAAGTCCGGGTCCCTGCAGAACTCTTCCTTGCTGAGCATGCACCTTTAAAAACATTGTGCCTCATGCATATAAAGGTAAGCACCTTGTGGAACGTTTGGCCTGCCAGCTGGCTAAAGGAACACACGGAACGCACGTTTCAGAAGATCCCATTCTAAAATGGTTTCCATTTTCAAGCCTTCTTTCACAGCAGCCCTGCCTGAGAAGGTAGACAGCCTAATACTCCTTCTTTCACAGCTGGGGGAAACTGAGGCTTCCAAAGCTACAGATAGTCAGTTTCACAGCTGGGATTGAGACTCAAGATTCCCTAATTGTTAGTTCCACACTTAAAGCAAGGGATGAGATCCTGTAGGTTAGACCACAGATATGACAATCCAATCTGTGAAGTCCACCTCTTCCCCTTGTAGGCGTAGACAGGAGAATATTCAGTAACTTGCTTACAGGCTGGGTGGTCCGGGGCACAAAATTATGCATCTATTTGGGCCGCTTGCAAGTCCACTGTACTTACACCCAAACCTAACCCAGACTCACAGAGGATTTAGAAAGTGTAGGGGGCATAATCAGTGGGTGAATTTCACACCTTCTATCAATCAAGCTTGCCTGTTCGCAGTCATTTTCCCCTCTGATATTGAGACTGATAATTGAATTTGCACCTCAGTGTATAATTATCAATCTTGTGCTTGATGACATTAAAGAAAGAAATAATTATTTTGCAATTTGAAATTCATATTTAGTAAGATGATGCTGAACAGTGACAGTTAGGCCCTAATTAATTACTTTCCCAGCTCAGAGTACTAAAATTGGTTGGGTATTTTTCCCCAGTGGTTGCATTTGAACAAAGCTGGAAAAGAGGGAATTAGAAACTTTAATCAAAATCAAAAGACCTTGTGATGTGACTGGGATACTGTGCTGGTGAAGATGAAGGTATCCAAGTCATGAAGATCTGCAGTTGTATGACCAGAGCACGTGTTTATATTCCTGTAACAGCTGCGCAAAGCTAAGGAAATTACAAACACATTAAAGTGATGATAGTTTGATAGTTAAGGTTGCACAAGATTTTCATGCCAAACCCCTGTTTTTGACCCTTGGTAACATTGTGGAACTTTACCTTTTGGGTTGATGTTTTGTATATTTCTGGTCGCCCAAACCCACAGCCCACACTGAAAGGCTAAAAATGTAAAACTCGTCCCATTTGCAGTAGTTATTAGTAAATGAATCAAACTCCCCATGATCTTTTGTGCATGAACCAAAGTGTTTTGCATCTATTATTCTCGTATTTGTGTCTGTGATTCTAGGAACGCTGTACTTAGGTTAAATGTACTGTGTGAAAAAATGGTGGAATGTCTATAATATTATAATCGTGATCCTGTTGACCCATGGAGAATGTGTCCAGATGTCCAGGAAGGGACCACCTGTGATTGATGAGATAGACTTGTTACTGCAAATGTCATAACAGATGAGATAGGCACCCACTGAGAGATGTTTTTAGCTTAACAGGAATTAACATTGCTGCACGTGCTTCAGAACTCAGGAATGACCATTTGAATGGAACAAACACCCGCTATTCCCTGCCCAATATTTGCCTTCCATGCCACACAAGCACATTGCTACCTGTGTGTTTTCCAGAACTGGGGCTTCAATCTGGAAGCAGAAATGCTGCAGTGATTTTGGTAGGGGTGCACAGCTGTGACTAAGAGATTAATTTAACCACAGCACTTTGCTCAACACTTAAAACTCAGAGGGTTAATTTGCAGCAGTTGCGCCAAATCCAGGAGGCACAGTTGTGATCCTGTGGAGCAGGCATGAGGCCAGAAGCTCTTATTAACACTGTGGGAACAAGCAAGAGCAGTTTCTGTGCCATTCACTGGAAGCTAACAATGCTGATTTGCAGAGGTGCCGAGCGCCCCTAGCCCAGGGGAGCTCTGGGTTCTGAACAGCTGGGGAAAGCAGCCTCAGGAATGCTCCCCCAACTTTGGAGCCCTCTGACTGGAACGCTAGGTATGATCCCTCTAATACAGGGGAAGGGAAAGCTGGTGTTTTGTTCATTTCTTTTGAGGCTTCCCTGTGTTTACAGCAGGATGCTGTGAAATTCACAGTGGACCCTCACCCCTTTCAATCTGCTCAGCCACACATTAAGTTTATCACATGGAGTGAAGAGTGGTGTTTGGAGGCTGTTAGGAATTGGTAATTTCCTTTTATTCTCCCATGCCCTGTGCTTTTTCTCATCCTCACTGCTGGGTTTAGAGCTAGAGCCGGGGCTGGAGGTACCTGGCCATGGTGTGAGGACACATCCCCTTTCAAAGAGCTCTCTTCCACCATGTGTTTTCACAAGCTACAAGGATTCCAAGCTTCTAAGGAGTGTTTGTGATTTTCCTCACACACCAAGCGATTGCCCTTTTCAGAACCTCTCCGAGAGATTCACTTGGCATTTTGTAGTGTGGCTAGACAAAGGAACTATACTTTAAGAGGGATGTATGGAATAATGCAAAAGACCACCTCCCCACCATGTACAGTACTGGCCTGAAATACCCTTTCTTAATAATAGGCAGCTGCATCTTAAAGACCAGTTGCATGAAAAGCAAGAGTCATCTTCACTGACCTGCTGATTAAACTGGAGAGACTTTCCTCCAAAAGATCACCTTACCAAGAACACATTGTTTTGTGGTTATCTGGATCACATTTACCAGCACTGAGGTTTTTGAATTCATTAAGCTATTGCCTATTGATCGGATAGTAGCAATGCTACATAAATAGATCCTTTCAATAATCAATATTTGAGCTTCATTTAACAAAGAAGTTTATATGGTGGATAATCACAATCAGCATTTGCCAACAATTACTACACAGAACTATTTGAGGTGTCCACAGCTTTCCTCTATATTTATAAGAGGAAATACTCTAGTAACTATAGTCCAATAGTTGGCAAATATTGACTTTAACAGCTTCTACTATAGGACAGGTTGAGAAACAGAGGATAAGGAATAAAAAAAATAGATGAAAGCATTCTTGCTAACATAGCTAAAATAAATTGCAAACAAAATGTTCCCACATCTGGTTACAAAACACTTGAGGAATGAGTTTCATAGATCACTGTGGGAGGGTAGCGCTGGGGAGCTGTCTAGCTACATCTGCTCATGCTAATGCTACTGATGCTGTCAAAGTTTTTGTCTTCTGTTTGTATGCAAGCCAAAGCGAAGGGCCATGGAGGAAATTGGCTGTTCCAGCCTTAGAATCCGAGAGTGAAATCCTGAATTTTCATATATATTGAGGGGTTTGAAAGCATTGTGGACACTCACACAATCTCACTCACGTTTACACTGGGAAAATGTCCCAAATGTGCCACCCTCTGGTGTTTGCCTTTAGGGTTACATTAAAAATAAAATGGAAATTTCGGCCTAGTGAACATGGTAGGATCCTAGGATCTCACCCAGCAAGGGCCTTCTGTCCCTGACCCTACTTCCATCGCAGAGCCCTACAAACCCTTCTATATCCTGGGTTGGATCCAACGAGTCCCATTGGGTCCAGCATCTTGCAAAAACTATCATGAGTCAGCAGAATAGCCCTGCTTTCCATTGACTCCTGCTACATGTGGACTAACATCAAGGTGAAGCATTCCCAGAGCATAACCCAGAGTTCTGCCTATAAAGAAAGGGTCAATTTTGGAGATTTTAAAGAAGTGAAAGGGTTAGTTACAGCTTCCCTCAGAGTATGGGCCTGGTAGACAGGAATTATCATGTTGTCAATAGAGAAGTAGAGGAGAGGAACATAGGTAGAGCCCTACTGGGTCAGACCAAGGTCCATTTAGCCCCATATCCTGCAATGCCAGGTGCGCCGGCGGGAATAAACAGAACAGGGAATCATCAAGTGATCTATCCCCTGCCACCCATTCCCAGCTTCTGGCAAACAGAGGCTAGAGATACCATCCCTGCCCATCCTGGCTGATAGCCATTGATGGACCTATCCTCCATGAACTTGTCTAGTTCTTTTTTGAACCCTGTTATAGTCCTGGCCTTCACAACATCCTTTGTCAAAGAGTTCCACAGGTTGACTGTGCATTGTTTAAGAAATACTTCCTTTTGTTTATTTTAATCTTGCTGCAGAGAGGAATTAGGAGGAAAAATGGGAAGTTTGTCATGGCAGATATTGAGTTTGTGATGGCAGCTATACAGGCAAATGATTATCAGAGAAATAGCCAAAGAGCCCAGATAGGCTAGATGGGGAAAATCACTGAATTATTGTCATGACAAAGGTAATCTAAAATTGTCCCAATCCATGCCTCCCTCCTCCCACACCCTCATCTTTACCAGCATTTCCCACGCTATGGAAGGTTCTAAAACTCTGACTGGCAGGACATATCAGGGTCTGATTTCCAGAAAATCAATACACATTTTTGATAAACCAAGATAGTTCTAGTCAAATGAGACAGAAACCTAGAACTGGTCAAATGAATTTCTCTCCCCTGGGATGTATTTCTGGGGCAGGCTGAAAGTCATGATTAGGGCTGCTGCAGATAGATTAGCAGCACACATTCAATCAGATAGAGGGGGAGCATAGTCTCCAATCACTTCCATTTCAAGTATTACAACCCGATTGACAAAGGAGGAGGTTTACTGTCAGCTTTCTGACTGATGAGAAGCCGATAATGAAGAGCTTTAAACAGATAAGAGGTACTACTGCAGTAACGGAGCTGGCAAATGAACACTAATAAATATCAAAATATGCATTGAGACGATGCTGCAAAAGATAAAAACAGGAAGCTATGAATGTTCATCTGAGGGCAGAACTGGGCTCGTTGTGCAGTGAACAGTAAGCTGCATGTATAGCTATTGTTATAAATGTAAACCCAGAAATCATAGTGGAAATAAGTTCCTTCATCTTATTATATTTTATTTGTACTACAGTTGCACTGAGAGGCACCAAACAAAACTGGAGGTGTCGGCTTTCTGCAGAAAATTTACGTTTTTGTTGAAAAAATCCAATGCAAAAAATGTTTTTAAAAAATTGAAATGGTGCCTTGTGGGAGTTTTATTTCAGGGGCCTCATGTTGGCATTATTCTCTGTAGGCTGAACTACATCTCCCATGATGCAGCAGAATCAGAAATTCCCAAGAACCATCAGCCTTCTCCAAGGTGGGAGGTCTGGTGCACTATGGGAAATAGAGTCTGACCAGGACACAGAACCTATAAAGAAGAATGGGAGCATGAGGAACCAGAACTACAACTCTCATGGGGCACTGTCACAGGGTCCATGCCGGTCCTGTGTTCTTCCTTGCCCGAATAAAGATCTTGACACCCTTTCTTGGTGCAGCACCCAAGTGCCCTTTATTTTACAGTCTTTATATTTGTAGCTTTGGTGCTATATACAGTGCTCCCCTCAATCCCCCGACAGCTACCCCACTGTCTTAGCTGCTGGATCTCCAGGTCCCTCTCTAGCGGTAAGGAGGCAGTGTGCCTGCCTCCTATTCCCTGCCTGGCCTCCTCCCGACTGTGAGTCAGGGGTTCTTATAGCCCTCACAGTTCCTAGCCGCAGCTGTAGCCCTTTAGCCCAGCCTAGCTCTGCGAGCTACTACTAATTACGGCTTCCACCTGGGTCTCCCATCAGCTACTGCTAGCCCCTGAGCCTCCTGCCAGCAAGCAGGGGTTACTTGACAGAGGCAGGGCATTCTAGGGGTTTTCACCCCAGCCCTGCCACAGGCACCAAGGCAGTATTTCTGAATCTATTTTTTTCAGTATTCAAATTTCCTCAGAGGGGAAAAAAATCAAAATTTTCTGTGGAAGATTTAGACAAACTGATTTTTTTCATTTTTGTTGTAATCTTCTATGAGACGAAAAACACTCTTCAGCCAGCTTTATGTTTAAAATCTGTGAAGAGAAAACAGCAAAGTGGAGAAAGGGAGCATTATTATCCTGTTTTACCAATAAAGAACAGAGGCACAAGGCCATTAGGAGATTTGCCAAAGTTTAAACTGAAAGGCTGTAACAGAGCAGGGAATTAACTTGGATGTGCTGGACCCCAGTCCAATGGCTTAGGGTCTGATTCAGATACTTCTTACACATCTGGCTCCTATTTCTAGACTATGTAAAAGATAAGTAAGCCAACACCAAAGGACCAAGAAAATACAGAAATTTTGTTAGTCTGTAAAACACTGAAAGTCTAATAAATATGGTGTTAAACTTCTGTTTCTGTGTCAGAGCTTACTGGAAAAGCTGCCAGAGATATGATGGAATTTTAAATTTAACAGTGATTTCTCCTTGTGTCTGCTCAAGGTCTCTGCAAAATATACAATAAAGGTAAAAACAACAACTTCATTATCTTTACATAATAAAGTACAGAAGAGTTACTAGTGCACTCTAAATGTGTCATAAATAATTCAGATGAAGCTGCATTGTCAAGAAAGGGAACAGAGTGATGTTTAGGATGTAGCATCCTTGATTTATTTTAAGTTACTTGTTTCCTCCCCAGACTTGGTAATTTACAAAATTCAGTCATTTGCAACAGTCCTTTTCTAGGCCACATGAATAATAAAGTCCCAGTCCAACAAAGCACTTAAACACCTTTAGCTTTCTATGTGAGCAGTCCCTTGTATTGACCTCAACGAGACGAATCCCTTGAAGAGAAACGGATTAGTCCTATTCCAAGCAGTGTGGAGACATGTAATAATTGCCAGAGATGGAAAAGGTTTAGCAGACAGGCAGAGCACAAAGTAGGCATCATACAAGACAGCTCTGCTTATTTAGCTAAAGAAGTCACTGTAGCTACTACGGGCAAAGAAGAATACTCTAATTATCAGACCACACAAGCCTAGAGTAGATATCCACCCATGGGAGCATAGCATCACAATGATCTCTCAATAGTGTTTGTCTTCTCATAACAGTCCTGGCCCCAAATCTCTGTTCTAACAGCCCAGGAGAATTGGGGGAGGGTTTCAGATTCTTGTAAAAAGCCACCAATAGTTAAGAACCTGTCTAGTTTTATAGTTCAGGAGTGGCTGGACAAGCACAGGAGGTGTTTCCTTCCAGGATCTGCTTGACTGTCTGCTGCCCCTACACCAGGCTGGTTAGACAGGGAGGAAGCCTGTCTGGTAGTTAATGATCAGAGTACAAGAGCAAGGCAATGAAATGAACTGTTCTGAGTCAGTCTGAATACTCCTCTGTGTTAAGTTGGTCTGTGAATGTGCTTACACTAGTGAGTCCTAGCCTAGACACTGCTCGCACATGCTCCCACTGGTGGAAATTTTCACTGAAATATCCTTGAATGGGTGTTAATATTTTGCTCACAGTAGCACTGAAGGCCTCATTGTGCCCGGCGCTGCACAGACACAGTCACAAAGAGCTTACAGTCTAAACACACAAGAGACACCGGGTCAGAGGGAAATAAAGACACAGAGAAGACACGACTTTCCCAAGATCACAGGCAGTTCAACAGAAGAGCGGGGAATAGAAGCCAGGTGTCCTGACTCCCCATACAGAGTCCTAGCCACCTGGTCACAGTGCCTTAGAGAGAACTCCCCCGTCAGCAGAATAAAATGAGCGCAACTTGTGGTGGTAGCGACGCTGGTGAGAGAGTGTCTCCTGCTGACATCACGCTGTGCACATGGGCGGTTATGCTGGCAAAACTTATGTCACTCAGGGGGATGGGGGGATGTTTTTTCACCCCACTGACTGTGAAAAGTTTTGCTGACATAAGTGCTCATATAGCTATGGCCTCAGACCCTTCTATCCCTTTATTGCTATAACCGTCTCTCTTTTCCCTTGGCCTAGCTCCCTCTTCTGTCCATTTGCTCTTCTTTTTCAGTCTCAATTCCTCCCCCTCCCCCCCTCTCCCCCCCGCTCCCCACTCTCTCTCATTGCTTGTTGTGGTCTCATTCCCTTTTGTCTGCCTCAGTAACATCCACCCATCAGCTTGCACCCAATAGTGTTGGTCTGAGAACAGAATTTCCATTCCACGGGAAATTCCAACACTTGTATTTATTCCCCATTGAAATGAACACTTTTTTCCACAATAGAAATCACACACACACACATCACTTTGGTGACATTAAATAATTTTGTCACAAAAGTGTCAAATCATTTTGTTTCAATAGGGTAAAAACTTTGTTTTGATGGTGTCAAAACATTATACATTTTTCATTAGTTTTATAAAAGTAAAATATCTTTTATATACTAGTCAACATGAATTGAAATGATAAATTCTAAACAATACTGTTGCCCCTTTTCAACCCCCGAGAGGCTGGTCAAGGTTCAGGAACCTGGGGACATTCCAGATGGAATCAGAAATTAGTGGAGTCTGCCATTTTCTATGATGCAATCTTCTTTATTTATAAGGAATGTACAAAGTTCTGGGTTTCTAAATGCAGAGGGAACCAAGAATAAAATGATGCAGTTTCTTTGCTTGGCCTATTTAGCCAGCACTTGAACCAAAAAAGTGTTTCCTCTAGCCTTTTACAGGATAACACTGTTTGCAGGCTTCTGCTGGGCTCTCTTGCCTCTCCTCTTCTCCCTGTTCTTGTCTGCTGTCAGTGTGTGAAGACTCTCCCTTCCCCTTCCACTCCCACCCCCACACCTACCAAAACACTCAGCCAAAAGCTCCTGGGCCAGTTCACACACAGCTTTGTGTCTCAGGTGGGGGCTTTGCTTACAGCTATGTTAGTTGAAGGGTGAATTCCCACCTGTCAACCTCACTGGGGTTTTAACTCAACCCATAACAAGGTTTCACCCACCTCAGAGGACTACATTTCAACATTATTCAAACAAGAAATTTGAAACAATTCATTTTGGCATTTTCCCACCAAAATATCCCCAAAGCTGGCACTTCCTGCAATGTTTTGATTTATACAAAATGGTGTTTTCTGCCATGGCATCTACTCTGAGATCCTGCAGTAGACACAGCAAAGGATGGTTCTACATGCTGAAAGGTGCCATGATTCAAGGCAAAGCAATGCATACAGTGAGGCCTGAGGCCTGGTCTACACTACAGAGTTAAGTCAACGTAAGGTAGTTTACATCTGTAAGGCCAGGTCTACACTGGGGGTCGGGGTCGACCTAAGATATACAACTTCAGCTACACGAATAGCTGAGGTTGACTTACCTCGGCGTCCTCACGGCGGCGAGTCGACCGCTGCCGCTCCCTCATCAACTCCGCTTCCACCTCTCACGACGGTGGAGTTCCGGAGTCGATGGGGAGAGTGCTTGGGGATCGATCACTACCTGCCTATCCAGTGGGTAATGTAGATGTGGCCTAAGCGTCTCCCTTGAAGTATTACTCCTGCTGATGTAACTCGCCTATTACACCAACTTAATAACTCCACCTTGTCTGTTACAGCTTTCCCCCTATTCCATTTTGTTTCTTACAGCTGTCCCCTTACTCCATTTTGTTTTTGTTCTCCTCCTGTGGCCGCCCCTCCCTGGCTGTTAAATTGTTTACCAGGGCCACTGCCCTTCTCAAAGGGAGGGCCCCTTAAGTTGTTTACCAAGAGCCATTGCCCTTCTCAAAGGGATGGCCACTTGTGCTGCGTGCTAAGTGGGACAACTGCCCTGTTCAAAGCGTTGGTCCTGTTATCACCTTGTTAAACCTGGGCTCGGTGTAGGGTAGGCAATGTCCAAAGCTGTAAGACCTAATGTGTTTTTGAGATTCTGGGCATGAGTCATAGGCCTCATGTGCTTTTGAGTCATGAGGTGGGAACTCACACCTATGGTCCAGGACTCTGCCCAGGCATGTCTCTATGCTCACCTGCAGTTTTTCCCTGAATCTCCTCCCCTGTGCCAGAGGGAGCCTATCAGAATTACTGGTGGGGAAACTGCCTGAGTTTGCCTTTAAGAACAGGCATTTTTTAAACTAACATCAGAAAGGTTCCTGCACTGCTACCTGGTCTGATCAGCCAGGGGTTCTGGGGTGTCCTTTCTCCGCTCTCGTTTTATTTTTGAGCGTACCCCCGTTTTTAACCCCCACCCCACGAAGAACGAATTGCTGCCTGAGAGACCTCCTGATAATCAGGACCGTACCGAGCCCTCCTGGCTTCTTCTGATGTTGTTGCTGCTTCTGCCTTTGCTGCTGCCTTGGGGAATGGTAAGAATCCCTCTGTGAAACTTTCTATACTTTAATTACTTTAGCTGCTGGCTCTGTTTCCCCAACACACAGACTCAAACTAAACCTTGGTCTGTGTCTTAAAACCTCTCTTAAACTCCTTGGTCTGTGTCTTAAAACCTCTCTTAACTCCTTGGTCTGTATCTGTAATCTGTTTCTTGCTTTGCAGCACCTTTGCTGCTAGAAATAAGCCTGTGCCTTCCTGGACTGTACCTGCGCACACACCACTCTGCCCTCTGAAACTACCCCTAGTATAAGGTGCACCCATTAGGTTAGATTTTGTCCTTTAGTCTAGATAAGTTGTAATTTCATTTTGCATAGCTGTAGTTAAGTTAGGTTTAGGAAATTGCTTGCATTGTACCCTGTAAGTTAGCCTTAAAGAATTGTTGCATTGTGTTTTGTTATTTGCTAATTTGTGTAGTTTTGGTTAAGTTAAATCCTAGATAAGATTTTGCTGTGTTTGTATAATTGTCTCTCTGCTGTTTAAACTTGCAGCCTGTCTGCTCTGTGTCTCCCTGAGTTTAAATTTCCCTCCACCACGTGCTCCTCTTCCCGCATCCCCCAACCTTTACTTCTCTGCTGTTTAAACTTGCAGCCTGTCTTCTCTCTCTCTTTCTAGCATAAAACCCCATTGGTTACCCCTTTTCTCTCTAACACACCTCACATTTTACATTTACATTTTTACCTAAAATTGTTGGTTATTTAACACACTTTATCCATGCTGTTAGTTGGTTATATGCTGCTGTGACACACTCTTTACATAGAAATTGTTAGCCACCTGTTACATTTATACTTCAGTGTTAACTGGTTACCAACTGTATTGTACCCCACTGTATTGTACCCCACTATTGAAACCCCCTACCCCATTTACTAAAAGAAACCCCTTCCCAATTGTCTACTTTAACAAACCCCATACCCCTCACTATTGAATTTTCCCTGTTTTTGCATTTTCTTAATAAAGTTTATTTTGCACCCCACCTGTGTGGTAATTGCTCCCCAAGATCCCATATACCTGCTGGCAGGGACACACCTCTGCCAAAGGTGTAGTGCTTAGGTTGACATAGGGTAGGTCTTTATTACCCGCTGGATCGGCGGGTAGCGATCACCCTTTAGTGATTGATTTCTTGTGTCTCGTTAAGATGCGAGAATTCGATCGCCCGTGGTACTCCCGTCGACTCCGTAACTCCAGCTTATCGCCAAAGTGCAAGCTGGAGTCGACGGGGGAGCGTGCTGCCAACTGCCGCTGCCATGAGGACGGCAGGTAAGTCGGCTGAAGATACGCCGACTTCAGCTACATTATTAACGTAGCTGAAGTTGCATATCTTCAGTCGATCCCCTCCCCCCCGTGAAGACCAGCCCGTAGTTAGGCCAATGCAGTGTCAGGGTAGACAATGCATTGCTTACATTGCCTGTTGCTGCCTCTCAGAAGCTGTCCGACAATGCCCTACATTTACAAGTGCTCCTGGTTAGGACACACACAACTCACGGAACATAGGCTTTGTCTTTCATATGGGTTGGATGGGTAGCAGTGAATACAAATCTATAGCTATATATAACACACACACACACACACACACACAATACTATAGGAGCATGGTGTGGACATGCAATAATGATTTAATTACTGCAGTGGCTGTATGACAACGTAATTTAGGTCGACTTTATTGCGTAGTCAAGACTTGCCCTGAGTGCAACAGTTAGAAGAAGGCTGTTGGGTCAGAAGGGATCAGGGAGGTGCCACACTGCGGTGGAAGGAGGGACTGTCAGGAGAAACTTGCCGACAGTGAAAGAAGTAGCTGTTGAGAGGAAGGAAATGAAGAAAGCCAGCAAAGCGCACCGAAATGAACGTTACTCTAGGGACAGAAGCAGTCCGAGTGCTGAAAAGTAACAGGCTCCATTAACACTTGTGCTCTTCAGATTTCCATGTTTCTAGGAAGAGTAAATGGCGACCCCCCTGAAAACATCTCACCGGGCACAGAGATGTCATTAAAAAAAAAATATGTTGGCAAGCTTTGTACACACGAGTCAGAAAAAGCTGCTTCTGGGAGAAGAGATTTAGGTTCCTATTAGACAAAATACAGAGGATCATTTAATGGGACTGCAATGAGCTGGATTAGGCTTGTAGGCCCTTCACTCGTAAATTGTGATAAAAGGAATTGGCTCTTGCAAATGCCCGCACACCCAGACTATCCCAGCTGTACTGGCCTGTGCAGAGTGGGGACGGACCAGAGGGTTGCTCTTTCTCCACCACTCTCCAGACCAAAGTCTGGCTGGCCTGCAACAGGGCATATGGGAGGAATGCCATCCAGGGTACCCTCTAAGCCAATGCTTTTTCAGATTTGTCAGCAGTTGCCAATGCTCCAATAATAAAGGGATAAGGCTTTTAAATATGGAGTTTAAAAAAAATTCGTCTTCACCTCCTGGGCACATTATAGCCTACATGACAGTTTAAAATTATCTATTCCTTTCAAAAGGCTCTTTTATTCACGGACTGGAATTATCTCCGTCATCCTCAGACAAATCTTTGCAAATGTCAGGGACTTCCAGAGCCAGGCTGTAGCAGAAGTTTGTTAAACTGCTATGGGGAAAACGATTTGAAAGTCATCAAGAAGAAAACATGGGAGATGTCTTATTGTCAAGTTTAAAAAGGCATTAAATTAAATTCAGCAGCAGAGACCATTACAATTTATGCAGCCTAAAGTGCAAATCATTAGATTTGTAACAATGACACCATAAACCTTTACAGTGTTTTAGGTAACTTTTAAATACAGGGATTTTGTTAAATTAATGTCCTTTATGGCTTTTTGGATGTTTCATTATTTGAAAAATCAAACAATTCTAAGGGGCAGGCAATAATTGGAGGTGGTGTATCTTTTCTTCTGATCACCAATAGGGTTTTCTTAAAAAAATTCATTTGACAAACAAAAAATTCAGTGGTAAATTTCCAACTGAACCCTGAGTAAAAAATTCTTTTTGGCTTTAGTTTTGAATTGAAATTTTGCAAAATACAGTTCACAGAACTTAAAAATTGGTACAATTTTGGATTTCTCTCCTTCCTTTCTTGCCTCCAAAGGGGATGGAATGAATGAAGTCAGGGCAGATTTCACACACACACATTCCTTCCTGGTGCATTGTTCAGATTTTTTGTTGAGGAAAAAAAGCCCCTTAAAAACAAACACAGGTTTATCCAGCAGCTCTAGCAACAATGTACTTAGGCCAACGCTCTAGGAAATGTACTCTAGGGACAACCCCGTAGAGAGAAACTAAATTACTGATGACAGGGCAGGGCTGTTCCACCATCATGCTGGTACTGCCACTGAGCTCAGTCTGCCAGTGCACGGAGTGAGAGACGAGGGTGCAGGCCTACAATGAGGGCCCGCTTGTGACTCCAAGCCCCTGGTAGGGAGGCTGCTTGCCCAGGATCATCCCTTTGTTGCGGTAGCTGTCCTGGGAAATCTCTCTGGTTGCTCAGTCTACACGGCCAGCTGTCCAGCTTTCTGGACTCGGGATCCTCCTGGAAGCTCCGGTGTTGTGTACCTCAGAGGTGCAGGCCCAGCAGTAATGTTTTATTGCTTCATTTTGCTGCACTGATGCAAGACAATGGAGTCAGGTCCATTGTTCCCAAGTCAGGCCCAATGGGCCTGACTCTACCCTGTTTCATGTAGTGTAAACCAGGGATAACGCCACTGACTTCACTGGAGTTTTCCACCAGTTCCATACAGGGGTGAGTTCAAACTCCAGCCAGGTGCCTCGGGGGCAGGAGAAGGCGTGCCAGTGGCTTCTGCTGCACCAGTGGAAAGGGAACGGTAGGCCTGACCGCCCCTCCTTGCCTAACCCTGCTGGCTGGTGTAGAAGGTCAGGACATGGCTGTTCTCTCCCCACTTTGGGGACGCCAGCAGCCATGCAAGCCCCTGTCCGGAAGTAACCGAGGGAAGCTTCCAGCGCCATCCTGCCATAGCGTACCCTCATGTCGCCTGTCTTGTTCCTAGGCCTCACTTCCCAAATCGAACCAGTGTTACTGTCACGTCACCAGCTTTAGCTACAGGGATTTACCTCAGCTTTCAGGGCTAGAGCAGTTTCAGTGTCTCTTCCAAACAAAGACTGTAGGCCTTAAAGAAAGATTAAGTCACTCTGCCCTGATGGGAATTCGGCATGTTCAAGGCTCTATTGTACCTAAGAGATAAGATAGTAACAGATACAGATACCTACCGGGCCCTGCACTCTCTCCAGCTGTCCTATCAGATATGGAGACAGCTTACCGCCCAGTAATTTCAGTTTTCTATGGTATAAGTCGATTGATTCAAAGCGTGCGATGTTTGCCGTGGCTTTTGGAGCGATAAGCCCGGTGATACAGAGGTGCTGACAGCAGCTCTGTTTTACTATTGAGTTCACAGAAATAGCCCTGCTGTGCTGGCGGAAGAATGAGCCAGGACTGTTAAAGCCGTTGAACGGTATACTGGAAAGCTGCCCCTGCGTGCTGGTTTGGGGAGAAAGAGAAGGAAGTTTATTCTCTTTTCAGAGATGTGTTGTAACAAGAGGATCCGAAACATCTCACAGGTGGGTGGAAAAGCCCCGTTATCAAAGGAAACATGTCAGCTACATAAAAGGAAGGCCAACATGGCAGTGATGCTGCTGGAAATCCAGACTCACTCCATTCAGTTCAATACGATCCTGCCCAAGATATTTACAGGCAGCTGTCTGAGAAGGATGCTAACCAAGACCCAGCGCTGACTTGAGGACTTCCCTGCTGCTCTTTTCCAGGGCGGGGTGAGGCAGGGATGCAAGACCTCCAGCAGGGACCCGCGGGCCAACTCCACCCCATCACAGAGCCTGAATAAATAAACTATTGGAAGGAACCTTGACGTCCATTGTAGCTACACAGACTCTGACCTGGGAGAGCCACGGCTGTGTATGTGGCTGTGTATGCGGTTGTCCAGGCTTTCCCCCACTGGGGAGTGGTAGGGGTAGGTCTGTGGGGGTCCCGAGGACAGGTGGAGTGCTGAGGGGGGTGCTATGCTGCAGTTCTCCATAGAATGCAATGGAAATCAAGCCTGGGATCTTTAGGCCCACCAGAGTCTGCGGTATCTGTGTTTGCTGATGTAGAAGTGCCACTGTGTTCTGGTGCATCCCTCTCTCCTGTCCGCTCTTTTTTTCTAGGCTCTCTACAATATTTACCCTCCAGGCCCTGATCATGGTCTGCAGGATTTCACAGAACATTATCCCCCCATGTCCAATTTTCCCTCCTCCTTGTCTGGGACGGTCGTTCTGCTGGTGTGCAGGGAGTACTCCTCAAGGCCACAATGGCCCCAGTTACAGACAAAACACAAACACCATTTTGAGATTCAGAACTGCCCCCTTCCCTTGCCCCCCTAACGTGGTAAACAAGACACGCTTACTGGCACCTACTGCTTGTTCACGGGACCACTCTGAGTACGAACCGCCGGGGTGAGGGAAACGAGGAGGGAACTGTTCGGTTGCATGAAACTCTGAGCATAGGGCACTGTCAGTGGACATTGGCACCATTTCCCGCAGCCAGTGGTGAGTCTGGCTGATATCTCATGTCAGAGAATAACAACAACAGAGAAAGCACAGCTGCTGCTGGCATCCTGAAGTTGCCCAGGCCTCTATGCCACTAGCCTATGTACAGTAATTGGGCCTGCTGAAGTTATTGCCCTCCGGGGTGGGGAAGCATCCTACCACAGAGGAAGAAATAAGGCTGCCCTGCCTAGAAACCATCAGACAAGGTTTGCAGAAATTTCAGCAAGTTCTCTCAGGAGGATTCACAAAACATCCCTGTGCATGTAACCAACCTGCTCTGCTTCCCTGCGCCCCAGGGAATTAAAACAGTAGCAACTTCTAGTATGAATAAACTAAATCAATAACTGTGTCCTGCTCATTTTTCTGGGGTGGGGAGGGACATCACTGTAATGGGAAATTTATTTACACACTTACCCAAGCTTCCTTCCCTTGCATCGGGCTCATCTGTGCTCCACTGGTGGGACTGGCTGGACTGTGTGGGAGTGGAAAAGGGGCCCTGGGTCATGGCACAGCTGGACATCCTGGTCACCTGTCCTCCACCCTCTTCCAGCTCCTCCCCACTGTCCATGGCAGGAAGTGCTGATTCAGGCTCTTCGGAGTGCCCAGCGTGGTGGGCAGGGCGATGGTGGGGGTCTCTATCAAGCAGCGCGTTGTAAAAAGTGGCAGGACTGTGGCCCGGCACTGGAGCGACTGTTGGCCTCCCTGGCCGTCTGGTCTGCCTGCCGCAGCTCCCCGGCTTTCGCGCCGCACTGGTCCCTGTCATAGCCCGTCTCTTTCATCTCCTGAGCAATCTAGTCATGGATGTCAATGACTGAATGGCTGGTTCAGAGCTGTGTCTGCGCAGTCTCTTCGCCACATAGGCTCAGGAGATCCAATGTCTCCTGTCTGCGTCACGCCGGAGTGCATCCGGAGAGTCGAGCCAAGATGGTCCACGGTACACAACGGAGAGCAGAGAGAGGTGTGCTCAGCAAGCCGGACCAGGAAAAGGCATTTCAAAAATCCACAAAATGGGTCTAAGGGGTGTGTGTGCTTCCAACATGACCTGTGCACTTGGCAGTGTAGTCTTAGCCTATGCGCGTGTGACCAGGATTCATCCCTGAGTTTGGCCCACTGGTCGGACCATTAGCTTCCCTGGGCTGCGTAGTGATGGGGAGAGTGATTTGAATGCCGATCCATGCCCCCAACAACGGTGACCAGAGGGGTCAGTGTCAGGCATTGCGGGTCGGCTGCTGAAGGACTGTTAGGGTTGCCATATCGTAACGTATTGTCTAAACTCACGCTGCATCGACCTCCGCACATCGCCCCTGGCGCTCTGCCACTCTGGGAGCTGGTCTTACGATGTGGGCAGAACAGGGAGCTTACATCGGTGGGAGACAACTGTAAGTGTAGCCACGTGCACAACTAGACTCATGTGAGGTAGTTGGCGTCAGCCTAACTTTGTGGTGTAGACCAGGCCTAGAGCTAAATTTTCATAAGAACTCAGCACAGAGGTTGGTGACTCAGGCTATAACCCACTACCTCCATTCCCTAGTAGTAACGTCACACTAATAACCTTTTCCCCACCACCACCACATTTTGTCTGTCTTGTCTATTCAGATTCAGTCTGTTCAGGGCAGAGACTGGCTCTTGCTCTGTGTACATACAGCACCTTGTACAACAGACCCTGATCTCGGGAACTGGGGCTTGTAGGTGCCACATAAAAACCAACAAACAACAACCATCTTTGTCCCTCCCCCTCCAATTCAGAGCACATATGCTGGAGTTAACGAAGCCTGGGGGGGAAGCAATTGTCCTTTAACAGCATTACATTTAACATAATTCATGGGGGTAAACCATGTTTCAGTTGGCTGGTTTTCTAGGGATCCCAGCTTTAGAGAGCAGAGCAGTTTTGTCTCTAACCTGTGTTTGTCCCCCCGCCCCCATGTGAAGCATGTCAGAGTCAATATTTACCTACCCCCCCCTCCCAATAAAAATCTGTAAAGAATTAAGCACCTTGATGAGGAAAGAAGTTTATTGGCATTGTATTAAGGACGGCAAATAGCAGGATCTTACAGAGTTGTCTCTGAAATATGGAGCAGATGTTTCTCTACCTGGCTGCAGAGTTGACATCTCACAGGAACTGAATTGTGAAAAGAGATGCCCGTCAGGTACTCCTTGCATGATAGGACAGAGGGACTTGGGCAGAGCATGTGTCACCCTCCCAAGTGACACCCTCAACGCAGACTGTGCAAACCACCCCAAAGGAAGTGGGGAGGCGAGGGTGCAGGTGAGGGCCTTGTTCCTACTCCTGTACAACACTCAGATTGGCTGGGCACGGAAAGTGTTCACGCTCCCCCTGCATGCTGGGTCACATTCCTTCCCAGCGCTCCCCTAGGCTGGGGTGGGGCGGGGAGACTTGGCTCACCTCAGCCCTTCCCTCATTGGGGGTCTGGGTGTAGATCACATGACCTGGCTCATGTGCAGTGATGTCAGTGGAAGCGTATTGAGTGGTACAGTCAGATCGGCCATGTAACGGTTATGCACCATCCAAACACAGCTTCTTCCCCAGCTCATGCCAAGGTTTACGGGTCTGCCAAGCTTTGTGAGTTCAGACATTTTCCCTTCTGAATGGAGGCTGTTGCTGTATTTTTTATTGCAATGTTTGCATGGGGGGGGGGGGGGGGAGGGAAGAGACTGATAATTAAAGAGCAGAAGAGGCAACCACCATGCAACAGAGAATAAAAGGTGCAGAATTGCTAACACAGATTGAAGACCCCGCCGCCCCAGGATCCGAGCTCATCATTTTCTTTTATTAGGCTGATAAAGCTGGTTCTGGAGTCTTGCTTACAAGCCAGAGCAGTTTACAGATGTTCCATTAGCTACAGGAGGGCCCTGTGATTGTTCCTTGAATGCACGGTTACTGCACCGCCATATGCTGCGCTCCGCCCTGCGTTGCCGCGTGCAGGGAGCTGTGCGGTGTTATTCGGAAGCCAGACAGCGAGCCCCCCTGAGGAGTACTGAATGCCGCGGGCCCAGCCGGAGAAACACTGCAGCAGTCGCACAGGCTGCTGAGAAGAGCCTGTGAGCCAAAGCGAGCGGGAGGAGTCAGTCATGGCAGTGGTGGGACCCCACGTGTGAGGCGTGTGAAGGGAAGACTGGGAGGGTGGAAAAAGCAGCTGTGTGGACATCGCTTTGCCAGGCAGATCAGAGCAGGCAATGCTGGTCCCCTGCATCGTGCATTGTACAAAGGCCAGAGCACAGCAGCAGCTGGAGCCGGGAGCTATTACCTCCTGGGTCCACCCTGCATCGGGTTTGACCTGTAAATCGCGATCTTTTTGCAGGTGATACTGGAGGAGTGAAGTGTTTGAAAACCACAAAAAGGAAAAAGGACCTAGGGGTTACAGTGGATGAGAAGCTGGATATGAGTCAACAGTGTGCTCTGGTTACCAAGAGGGCTAACGGCATTTTGAGCTGTATAAGTAGGGACATTTCCAGCAGATCGAGGGACGTGATTGTTCCCCTCTATTCGACATTGGTGAGGCCTCATCTGGAGTACTGTGTCCAGTTTTGGGGCCCACACTACAAGAAGGATGTGGAAAAATTGGAAAGAGTCCAGAGAATGGCAACAACAATTATTAGAGGCCTAGAGTGCATGACTTATGAGGAGAGGCTGTGAGAACTGGGATTGTTTAGTCTACAGAAGAGAAGACTGAGGGGGAGATTTGATAGCTGCTTTCAATTACCTGAAAGGGAGTTCCAAAGAGGATAGATCTAGACTGTTCTCAGTGGTACCAGATGACAGAACAAGGAGTAATGGTCTCAAATTACAGTGGGGGAGGTTAGGTTGGATATTAGGAAAAAACATTTCACTAGGGGGGTGGTGAAGCACTGGAATGGGTTACCGAGGGAGGTGGTGGAATCTCCTTCCTTAGAGGTTTTTAAGGTCAGGCTTGACAAAGCCCTGGCTGGGATGATTTAGTTGGGGATTGGTCCTGCTTTCAGCAGGGGGTTGGATAGGCGTTCCATTGCAACCTAGCTCTTACTTAAGGAACTGTGTGTCACTATCTTCATGTTACCAATTCCTATTTGGGGGATCTCTTAAAAGCAGGCCTTTAAGGACAGGAAGCTGGATGAGACAGACCATACAGAAAACCACCAGTAGACGTTTGCCATCTGGACCTGGCAATCTGTTCAAGAAATCCTATTTACATAGCAATATAAAAGCAGCTCTGAAGACTGGAATTTTCTTTATATTTGCATAGCCTGCAACTTACCAATGGTGAACTGTAATATTAATGTGATTAGATGAAGGTATTCATCCCAAGATAGAGTTGTGCATCAGTTGCTATTTATTCAGTATTAAGATATGATTTATAAGATTATTTAATCAGTGTAACAGGGTCACCACTCACTCCCGCGGCGCCTCCCGCTGGTCGTCTGGGGAATCAGCTCCTTCAGCGTCCAGAGCGCCCTCCACAGGGTGATGCCCCACTCCTTTGCTGGCCCCGTGTCCCTCCCGGACCCCGGTGCCCTCCAACTGTGGGTGCTGCACCCCTGCAGTACCCCCTTTGGTATGAGGGTCTCCCCTCCCCGGGGGAACCCTCTACCCCCTATTCCCACCTCACCTCAGAGTGTGCCACTGTCAGTCACCACTTGCCCCCGCTCACTGGGGCGGACTGCAGTATCATGGCTTCTCATCCCAGGCAAGGAGGGTTGGCCTGCTGCTGCTATCTCCAGCCCTGGGCTGCTCCCTGAAACCCTGGTAGTCGTGGGTCGGGCCTTGTATCAGGCCCGGAGGCCTGGGGCTTGTGGCTAGAGCCCACCCAGCTCCTTCTGCCCTGCCCCAGCTCTGCCCTAACCCAGGTACCTGGCTTCAGCTCCTACAATCAGGCCTTTCTCCCTCTGAATGCAGAGAAGACTGTTTCCCCTCCCTCTCTGCCTCCCAGCCCTTATATCCTGGCTGGGAGTGTTTGGGGCGTGGCCGCCCAGCTGGGCCTCATGCCCAATCAGGCCTGAAAAGCCTGCTGGCTCCCAGCTTCAAACCCCCTTCCTGGGCTTTCAAACCCCTTAAGGGGCTTTCCCAAGCCCCTTCTGGTAGGGGGCGGGTGGTCACCCCGCCACAATCAGTAAATGTGATAGCAGAACAATGCTGTGAAGTATATTCAATGCAAATAAAAGAAGTCTTCCATGCTCCCTCACGCGGCAGGGTCACACAACTGGTTAAGCGGGATCGGGAGTTAGCTGAGAATTCTTGTGAAGACAGATTTCATACTGGTGCCATTGCACAAGGCAAGAATTTTTGGAGCCTCTGAGAATATCATGCAGCTTGGCTGACGACAGATCCAACCACTTTACATTCCAGCAGAGGTAGCAGGGGAATATTCAACTTTAGCCATAAACCCTGCACCATGTTTAGCCAGGAAGATGGGACCTGTAACTTGAGTTACTGTCACTAACCCAAGACCTCAGTAGCTTACCCAGCACAGGGCTCCGGCTGGCACCAGTGAAAAATCCATGCAGTGCAGCTAACACATCATTATTACGCAACAGGATCTAATGGAACAGATTTGTTGTTCCTGAATAAAAAGTTTTCTGAATTTCTGTTCCACGAGACATTTAGAAATTTTGTCTTTTTCTTTTGATTGGGAAGGAAAACGCATTTTGGAACATTGGAATTTCCTGCAGGACAGAAATTCTATTTTCCAACCAACCCGACCTGAGGTTGTTTGCTTCGGGGACAGCAGACATCATGCAACTGGTATTCCTGTTTCTGTGGCTTTGTGAGGATATGGACAGGTTGTTAAGTTCCCCATGCCGTGTGATGCCAACATAAGCAGGAAGAAGTGACAACAGCCCCATGAGATCTCCACTGATTGCTGGTAATGTCAGACATGTCTGTACCTGGTCCTCAATTGATAGAGGATGCTCCTAGTTCCAGAGCACCTGGCCACTGAAAACATTTAGGAATCTCTTCCTGGATCACAGAGCAATATAGATGAATAGATTCCAAGGCCAGAAGGGACCACAGTGATCAGCTAGTCTGACCTCCTGCGTAATACAGGCCAGATAATTCCTTTTGAACTACAGCATATAATTAAAAAAAAAAACCCACCTCCAATCTTGATTTAACCATTACCAGTGCTGGAGAATCCACCAAACCCGTGGTAAATTGTTCTAATGGTTAATTACTCTCAGACTTATTTCCAGTCTGAATTTGTCTAACTTCATCTTCCAGACTTTGGATCGTGTCTGACCTTTGAAAATGTGATCTTTAGTCTAGCTGACAAATATTTGTTCCCCATGTAGATACTCACAGATTGTGATCAAGTCACCCCTTATCCATCTCCCTGTTAAACTAAAATGATTGAACTCCTGGAGTCTCTCATTAGAAGGCATATTTTTATAATCCTTTAATTATTCTTGTGGCTCTTCTCTAAACACTCCCCAATTTATCAAACATCCTTCTTGAATGGGGGAACGAGAACTGGACGCAGTATTCCAGCTGAAGTCACATTAGTACCAAAATCAAAGGTAACATATCATCTCTTCTCCCAGTTGAGATTCCCGATTCTGCCTCTCAGGATCACATTAGCCTTTAGGCCTCAGCGTCACACTAAGAGCTCATGTTCAGCTGATTAACAACCATGACCCCCTGAATCTGTTTTCAGCATCACTGCTTCCTAGGCTAGAGTTGCCCATCCTGCTTTATTCAGCACTGGTGAGGCTGCAGCTTGAGTGTTGCATCCAGTTCTGGGTGTCCCACTTTAGGAAAGATGTGAACAAAGGGAGAGTCCAGAGGAGAGCAACAAAAATGATCAGAGGTTGAGAAGACCTGACCTACGAGGAAAGATTAAAAATACTGGGCACGCTCAGTCTTGAGAAAAGCAGACTGAGGGCATATATTATATATGCTGTAATCATATATATTAAAGGCTATTATAAGGAGGACAGTAATCAATTATTCTCTATGGTTTCTGAAAGTAAAAGAAGTAATAGTGGGCATAATCTGCAACAGGAGGGCTTTCTAGGTTGGTCCCTTCCAGCCCTACATTTCTATGATCCTATCCTGTAATTATGACCTTCATCCTTTGTTCCTAAGCATTCCGACATTTGTTCCTACATTTAGCTGTATTAAAGCACATGTTATTTGCTCACACCCAGCTTACCAAGATCGCTCTGTATCACTGATCTTTCCTGTTCATTATGTACCATTCTCCCCTGTCCTTGTCTCATCTGCAAGCTCCATCATACAATTCTCATAGCTGCAACACACTGGGGAGATCTGGAGAAGGATAGACAAACATTGGGGGGGGCAATCCAAAAGCCATTGATGTCAATGCAAAGCCTCCTATTGGAGTTCAATGTGTTTAGACTTAGTCCCATATAGTTTCCATTTATAAGGAGGCTGGTAATTGGTGAATACTAGCTTCATGTGCCTATCCCCATGAAAAGGGAAAGCATTAATACTGTGGACTCTTCCTGTCCACACAGTTATAATGTATATGAACTACTGTACTTACATCCATTCTAAATGGTCCCATCTAATCCATGAAAGCTCCAACGGAAATGTAAATGTATGCTAGCCCAATGCCACATGAAGAATGTCTCATCTTGCAATGAATAGAGCTACACGACAGATGTACATTCCACCTTGCAAAAACATTCTCTTGACACTATTACATATAGAAAGCATTTGATCCTCGTACAGATGATGAGATTACAATGATTTGATTTTAATTCATTGTGCAGAAAACAGCTTTCCCTTTCAGAAATACCTGTCAACTTCCACCTCCTCCTTATGTGTGTATATACAGAACATACTTGTATGCATATGCCCATAGAGAAAATATACTCCTTTCTGCAATTAGAAGGTATAGCATAATTAACTAAAAACAAAACCAGGCAATCTGTTCAGCATATTCCCCATAAAACAGCCAAAAAAAGTCAATCTGCTTCCTTTTAAAAATGTAATAGAGTTTATATTGTTCAATTCAAAAATCCTAACACAACCCTGGTTTTGTAATTTTTTAAAATTCTTCTGTGCCTGTTGGCAATCTGCTATTAAATTCTCTCGAAAGATGCCTGAATAAAAGTAGTATAAAAGGTATTCTTCAGCATGGCTGCATTCATTTTTTCATTCTGTTTCTAAACTTGTCTGTTCCAGATTCAAGCAGTTTCTTCAATGAACTCAAAAATTAATGCATAGATGCAGCCACAGGTTTATGCTTGAATATTGCAGTCATTCTGTTGCTTTGATGTCTGAAATTCTTTGAAATAAATGCTAGCTGGACCTGCAAGGGAAATGATTTTCAGACAGCTTCTGTAATCGGTAGTAAATTCATGCCATTCCAGAGAAAGCATTTCAAATTTACTTCAACTGACCAAAATTATCAAGGACAGAAATAAGAGCTAAAACCATTGTTTCTCCTCCAAGACATATGCAAACTATTTGTCTGTATGGAGACTTGGGTTAACATACATTATTACATTCACAAGTGACTGACTAATTTAAAGCAGAGAGGTATGTCTGTACAGCATGTAATAACTTTCTTGCAAGTTTCTTACTTCCTTCAAGTTCTGCAGAAATTTTTAGTCCTGATAAAACAGTTATATTTAGTGTATCCTGGCTAATTTGGTTTGAAATGCACCTGACATTTCCATACACCCTGTCATGTTACTGGAATTATTTGGGATCGTATAGATCATTGGAGCAACCAAGGTCCTATAGTGACACCAAATCTTATGTGAAGGGGGTCATGACAGGTATCTATGACCAGGTTATGGAGGGCTGATTATAAATATGCCATTGATATGTGTGTATCTTTTTTGAAACTAAAGTTATGAATACTAAATATATGGTGCCTGTACTTCAAACTTATGCTTGGCTTCTGGGTGAAATCTCAGACAAGCTGTTGTTAACTTGAATGGCCTGCCTGATGGCCCATTAAAGGGCCATCAACTGCACAATGAACTTTGTCCACACCCGAGGAGCTTCGCCAGGAATGGGACATGCCTGGGCAAAAACTGAATCGTGGAGAGTCTGGTGATTGGACCATGTGGCTATGAACCTCCATTTTGCAACTGGACTCTGCATAAGGAGGAGGAGGGTCTTCGCCCACAGAAGGAAGTCTATAAAGCCTGGAAGACCGTCCTCCATTTTGTCTTCTACCTTCAGCCTGCCTTGCTTCCAGCTCTGAATGGACTTTGCTACACAGGTGAACTCTGGCCAAAGGTGCTGACCCATCCCTGGAGGGGATGCTTTCTAAAGACTTTAAGATAAACCTGCAGTTTATTCTACCTTTGCTGCTGTAAGCCTGAACCAAGAGATGTGCCATTACTGCATGTAATTGATTTCTTTTAACCATTCTTAACCCTCACCTAGACCTTTTTCCTCATATAATAAACCTGTAGATTTTAGATTCTAAAGGATTGTCAACAGCGTGATTTGTTGGAGGATCTGATTTATATATTGACCTGGGTCTGGGGCCTGATTCTTTGGAATTGGGGAGAACCGTTTTCTTTATTTGGGGGATTGGTTTTCATAACCATTGGTCCCCAGGACAGGTGGCTGCTGGTGGTGATACTGGGAAGCTGGAGTGTCTAAGGGAATTGCTTGTGTGACTTGTGGTTAGCCAGTGGGGCGAAACCAAAGTCTTTTCTGTTTGGCTGGTTTGGTGCCTTAGTGTGGAGAAACCCCAGCTTTGGGCTGTAGTTGCCCCTGTGGAAGCAATCTGTCCTGATCTGACACTCACAGTTGGATCCCACCAGGAACAGCACCGTCACACACCCCATTTCACATGGGAAGGGAAATACAGTAGACTCTCGATTATCCAGGATTGGGTTAACCAGGATGCGGATTAACCAGGACGTCAGAAAACAAACAAACGTGTAACTCGCAGGGCTGGCTCTGGCTTTGTTGCCGCCCCAAACACACACAAAAAATCCCACCAGGGCACAGTGCAGCCAGAGAACCAACACCCCCTCCCCATGGTGCAGGGTGGCTGGTGAACCAACCCTCCCTCCCCATGTTTCCGATGGATGGTGATTATCCAGGATTTTATCAACCAGGATTATTTTTTTCCCTATCATCCTGGATAATCGAGAGTCGACTGTAATGGAAATTTGCCTTACTTTGCAGAAAAGTTCAGTGTCCCTATCTCAGTGTTGTTATCAAGTTGTACAAAGAGCTCAACTCCTTATAGTACCTGCGGAAGGCTGTGGTTGCAGAATTTGCCATGGGGGATCAGGCCTTTCACCCATCACATCTGACGTCCTTCCCTCTAACCCGGGCTAAGGCTGTTTTCTGACACTTCCAAAAGGGGAATTGACAGGGATCTCTTGCATGATGTGCTGTGAAAGTAGCCACTGCAGTGGGAAGGTGAACCTAAAATGGAACCTGCCCTGTGAAATACCAGGTCAGAACTGGGGTGCCCAAGGAGGAGGATCAGGACTGGATAGGAAATAGAAGCTGGACTAGACTAAGAGTCACCCTGAGAGGAATGTAAAGAGACACTGGACCTGTCTGAAGAGGGAATCACAGCAAACTGGGATGTTGGTGGGTGTTAGGAGAACACAGTGTGCCTTAAGGGCAGAGCATACATTAGTGGAAACTGGACTGGAGCTGAAGAACCCTGGTTGGAAGAAGCCAAGTGGCTGCTTCCCCAGACACACAGCTAGGAGCTCATGGCTCCTTTGTACCGTACCCAATTCTGTTTCAGTTCTAAGGAGTAAGGCTTTATCAGTGTCCAGACTGTACCTTCCAATGAATTCAGAAGATAACACATGGTACCAGAGTGGGTTAGAAGTGAGGACAGAGAAGAGAAAACTGTGCTGAAAGATTAAAGGAGTCATGTTGGAGATGGAGCTACTAAAAGCCCCCAAGGAGTCGAAACTTTCAGGTAATGCAGCAGACTCCTGGAAGAGATTCAAACAGAGTTTATATATGAAAGCAGCTGTCTTTGGTAAGAAGGAAAACCAGCAGAAATTCACAATCCTCTTAAACATTGCAGGACTTGAGGCAGTTGATGTCTTTAATAGCATGCAATTAAATCAGGCAGAGACAGCAAGTTGTGACATAATTTTGCAGAAATTTGAAGAGTACAGTATACTCCACAAGAGTGAAATATTTGAAAGGTATAAATTTCACTTTAGAAGACAAAAGGAAGGAGAGTCCTTTGAAGAATTCCTAACAGAGCTGAAGCTAATGAGCCAAGCCTACAACTACGAACAGTTAACAGATTTAATTATAAGGGGTCAAATTGGAATTGGAATCAGAGACCCAGAGCTGCAAAAATGACTCCTGGAAGATATGGATCTCACTTTGGATAAAGCAGTAAGACTGTGTCAGGCAGTACAAATCACTCCAAACAGAATAAAAATAATGGAAGGAAAACAGGACACTGCCAATCTTGATTGAGTGACAAGAGAGAGAAAAAACTAGCAAGCAGTGAGCCGAACAAAAAACACAGAGAAGCTTGAAAAAAACAAAATGTGAGAGTTTGCAAGGGACAGCTTCGAGCATTGCACAAGATGTGGACACAAATGCAGACCTCAACAATGCCTGGCTTTTGTTAAATGCTGCAGTGTTGGTAAGAAATGCAGTCATTTTGCCAAAGTCTGCAACCAGGATCAACAATTGCGGAGGAGAAGGCAAAGCCTGCATTCTGAAGCAGTAATCCAGGAAGAAAGCACAGAGAGCAGCACACAAGAGGAGTTTTATCTAGGTGCTGTATCTAAAGAGGAAGGAACAGACGAAAGGACAATTTCCTTAGAGACTAATGGGACTCTTATAACCTACAAATTGGACACTGGAGCTCAGGTAAATGTTGTTTCAGATACTAGTGTTAAAGGGCACAGGTGTGTGCACAGGGTGTGCCCAGGCACACCCTAATGTCTCCAAAAAAAAGTGGCTTTGTGTGCAGAGTGTGGTGCCTTTAAAATAAATAAAATTCCCTGGGTGCAAACCCTAATTAAATGTGCTGTGCATGCCTTTGTTAAAAGGCTGACCAGAGGGTGGGGGGTGGGGTGGAAGCCAGGAAACATGGTGAATAAGGAGGTTAAACTCAAATCTTATAGTGGGGAACTCATTTCAACTAGCAGTATGCATGTTCTTGATGTGAAGGTAAAAGATCAAAGAGAACTCAAACTTTGCGACAGTTAAAGGGACTAAAGCACTTATCTTGAGTGTAAAAGCAGGACAAGCCCTTGGGATGATACAAAGACTGCACATGGCAGAGGAGATAAGGGATGCCGGCAGAGAGGAACAGGCTCAGGATGTTTCCCAGTCATAAGAAAACTAGGGACTGAATATAAAATTGAACTAACAGAGCCCAATTGTCCCATCACACATACCTCTAGAAACAGTCCTCTACGTATGAGAAAAAAGTTCAAAGAAGAACTGAATTGTTTAGTAACAGAAGAGTCTACAAATGGGTGCACTCACTGGGAACAGTTTCGGGGGGGGGGGGGGGAGGATGGAATACAGATTATGCCTGGATGCTTTGGAGTTTAACAAATATATCAAAAGGGGAAATTTTCAGTTCCCTACCAGGGAAGATATTACTGGGGATACGGCTCGTACTTAAGTACGTTACTACCTTAGGGCATGGTTAGACTGGCGCTTTGCACCGCCAAAACCCTCCTTTAGCGCTATAATTTTCCTACCGAACACACTTCAAAGGGAGATTTAGCGCAATGACTCCCCTTTTACAGCGCAAGTGTTAAACCTCCTTTTCGAGAGGGATAAGCCTTTTTGCGCTAACGTTGTAGCGCAAGGGTGGGAATGTGGACACCCATGGGATCTCTTGCATGCCTCCAAGCCATGGAAAGCTATCAGCAACCCATTGAGGGCCATCAGCAAGCCATTAAAGACAATGAACTTGCCATGTAAGGCAAATGACGTGAGGTGTTGTTTTTATAAAGGCGGTAGTAGCTTTGCAGTTTCTCTCTAACAATTAACACAGCAAATAACCAGTGAAAATGCTTGCAGACGGAGCTGTGTGTCTGAAATAGACAACCTGTCAGTTTTCGCTAAGGAAAAGTAACTGACAGCCAGATCTCATCTCCCTGTGAACAACTTCCCAGTTCCCCCTCACCCCCCTCCTTTGCAAAACACGTTCCACCCAGCTGAATGCTGGGATACCTGCCCTATCCCGCAACTACTACTGCCGGCAGAAGCACCACAAATGTAGCCATTATTTTGCGCTACAAAGTTTCAATTTGTACAGTCTCTAGCGGGATACCAATTGCGCTACATTGGGAAGCGCTACAAATAAACACGCTACAATCTTCAGTCTAGCCATACCCTCAGATGCACTGTCTGGATTTCCTGAGAGGAGAGGAACTCCGAATTATGTATTTTTATGACACCATATAGAAGATATTGCTTTCTGAGATTACCCCTTGGTCTAAAATCCATCCACTCCAGAAGGCTTTCGTAGCACAGTAAAACAAATGATTGAGGGAATTGAAGTGTACATGGATTACCTTCTCATCTGGGGCAGCACAACAGAAGAACATAATTACAGGTTAAAGAGAGCATTGGACGAGACGAGGAGAGTAGGCCTGAAGCTAAACAAAAATGTAAATTCAGGTCAGAGAAATTACCCACCGAGGAGCAAGGTTAACTAAACAAGGGGGATGTACTGATCCTAGCAGAGGGAAAGCTATAACAAATAGGCCACACCCAGAAAATGAAGAGGTACTACAGTGGTTCATAGGAATGGTGTAAGGGATGGCATTCCGGTCACGCCACCCCCTGCTTCGCTCCTCCAGCCACGGCCCTCCCGTTCCTCCAGCCACGCTCATGCCCCCCCTCCCCCCCCGCTCCTCTGGCCATGCCCCCTCGGCCATGCCACCCTCCCCCCACACTCCTCCGGCTGCCCTTTTTTTTTTCTTGGGGCGGCAAAAAAGTTAGATCCGGCCCTGACTGGAGTAGAAACAGAGGTGGAGTCAAACAGTGTCCACGTCCTCCTGAAAAAGAACTGTCCTGTCTCAGAAAGGATGTGGAATGAATTTGCTGAGTGTAGAGCTAATGATTAGACTTCACAGTGGGTGACCAAGGCTATTACCACAGGGCCGACCGGACATCACGTACTGAGTCCACGTTTCCAGTTCAAAGCAGAACTGCCTCTCATTGATAGCATATCATTTAGAAAAAATAGAATAAAAATAGAATAATAATAAGATGTTATAGGCTGACATGCTCACAGGAATACACGAAAGATACTGGGCATGGAGAAATGTAAACACAGAGCTGGAGAGATACTGTATTGGCCACAAATGAACAATGAGATGGAGGAAACTGTTAGAATGTGGGAAACATGTCAACAGTACCAACCTAAACAGAAAAAAAGAGGCTATGCTGATATACAATGAACAGATAAAGGCATGGTCTAACGTTGGTGTGGATTTAGTTGCGTATGCATGTAAAGACTATGTTTTGATTTTGGATTATGATTCTCATTCTCCAAAAGGTTGTTTCATTAGAAAATACCACATCAGAATGTTATAATGTGCATGAACCCATATCTTCCAGCCATGGAATCCATGAAGTGATTATGTCTGATAATGGTCCACAGTTTGATGGACATGAATTTAAATAATTGGCTGCAGTGTATGGGCTTAAGCAGGTAACTTCTAGTCCCAGGTATCCTCAAGCCAACAGTTTTGTAGTGAATGGTGTGAAAATTATGAAAAGACTTTTGAAAAAGGCCACTGACTCAGGTACAGCTACACTGAACTGCGGAGCAGCATCAGTGAATCATGGGCTGTCTCCTGCAGAGAGATTGTTTGGCAGAAAGTTGAGAACAAGACTCTGTACCTCAGTCGTGATCCCTAATGGCAATACTTAGGTGTCCATAATGAACATAAGTGTGAGCAAAAGAAATACCATGGAGTACAGACTCCTGGAGCGCATTCATTTTGGAGGAACAGGAGAAATCTGCAACCCTGAAGGAGAGGGAGGGAAGGAGGCAGATTCTTCACTGACAGCTACAGGCCAAAGCCCTGAGAAACCCATTGAGCATCCTTCAGCCCTGTTCTGCGGAAAACGACGTGGGGATTACAGTGGATGAGAAACTGGATATAAGTCAGCAGTGAGCCTTGTTGCCAAGAAGGCCAATGGCATATTGGGCTGTATTAGTAGAAGCATTGCCAGCAGATCGAAGGAAGTTATTTGGGTTTAGTAAAACACCCCAAAAAAATCACAGATGCATATTTACCCAGGGTCTGGAGGAGGTTTTAAGGGGATAACTGCAAACATCCAGTGGTCGGCCGGCTGTCTGCAGGGGAACTTGAGAGGTGGCCATGCATTCAAGTGTCCGTCAAGCTCAGATTTCTCCCTCTTTTTGTATCTAACTTGCTAGTATTAGATAGCTTGTTCATTAACAAAATTGCTAAGTAGAAGCTAAATTAAGGGTAGAGATCTGCAGACTGTCTGGTGGGTAACTTCCCATCAGTCAGGCAGGGGAATTTTCCATCAGTTAACCAGATGTAGAGCAATAGATAACTATTGCCAGATTTTCCATCTTGCAAAAAACGCATACTTCAGAAAAGCAACTCAAGTCAGGAGGGCAGAGGGTCACGTTTGTTCCTTGAGGTCACTTCCCTCACCCTCCCCTCTTGGTCTAAATCTTGTGCTAAGATTTCAGAAAGGCCTCTTTTTAGCTGCTTTCAGCAATAAATGTAACAATTGGTATGCCAACTGCTGACCGTGGTTTAAACATGTTACTGGGCTCTGGGCTATCAAAAATCTGCTCCTACACATTGACGATATAACGTGGGGTACAGGTGTTGTAAGTGACATTACATCATGCAGCACATACAAGCATTTCATAACATCTAAACGCTAAACACATTTTTATAAATCTAATACCTATTTTAACAACGTTAACACAGAGGGGAGCCAGACCGGTTTCCAGCTGTGCATTCAGTGTTCATTTGAGGCCTAGAGGTCTTGGCAGGAGCTGGCATCTGGTCTGCCAGCATCACAGTGAGCCCCAACTGATATGCCATTCCTCCACAGGATTCCTATCTGGACCTACATTTTAACCTCATATAACTTAGGGGTTGTTATGTGCCAAAAGTTAGGAAGAGAAGTTCATATCTTTTCATTTCAAAGGGTCATTTTTTTTGTTTCAATTGAAAATGTAAAAATGAAATGTTTGGACATTTCCAAATCCAATTTTTTAAGAAAAAATTTCTTCCACCAATTTTTTTTGTTATTTCAACTTATTGTCCCCCCGTGAGATGAAAACAAACATTGAAATCTCAGACTTTCCCTGAGGACAGATGGAAATTCCAAATGTCCCTCAGCAGAACAGGTTTTTTTAGAAGACTATTTGACCCTTGATACTTCAACCAAGCACGGCCTTTCTTTGCACAGAAGCTGAACAAGAGCTACATAGTTGTACTGGCAAGGAGAGAAAAATAAAGTTTTGCAAATAAACTCTACATTCATTCTTCTCTTACAGTTCGGCACTGCCTGCCGGGTTTGCCTGATACAGGGGCTCCATTCTGCAGCATTAATCCCCATGTTAGGGGTGAATTCTGAATAGCCCTCAAAGGTTTGTTGAGACATATTTACATACATACATTATTTATGGACATATTTTCTTTGTAATATTTTGGTATCAAGGGTATTAAATAAAGAGGATTATCTTGTGCTTTTCTATTCCTCCTTTTCTATCTCTTTCTCTATCACTTCACTTTCCCCTCTCTAGCTATGCCTCTATCTTTCCCCCAGTATTTAAGATTCTGGATTTTTTTTAAATCAGGTTTGACTCTCTAAGAGCATGTCTTTCATCCTCTCAGACGTGTCTGGCTTTTAGAATCTGCCTTTGATAAAGGAAATACTACTTTTAAGTAAATATTGTAGGTTAAGTATTCTTATACAGATTCTTTGGAGGAAAGTTTAAAGAGTACAGAATATTGAACTGGAAAAAAGCTTAAGGTAAATTGTCTTACGTGTCTGGAGCTACAGAAAGCACAGCAGAAAACAAAGCTAATATTTTTTTCCTAGTTTCAGGAAAAGACTATTTTGGTTTTGCCCACACTATTTTTCTCATGTTTACCATAAGTGAAAGAAATGTCTTACTTTCAAATGACAAAAGTGGTTCATTAACATAAAAGGGAGGCACATCCAAAGCTTATTTTTACTTGTCAAAATTCACTCCGATACGCAATCCATTGGATGCAATTCAGAATAGAGACAACTTGAAGAAACAGAAACAGGCACATATAGGAGGCTTCTCAGGAGAAATTTTTAGTAAAGCTTCCGAAAGTTTGACAAATATCAGCTACATTAACTAACTATTTCAGTCTGGATCTTGTAAGGTTAATTACTAGTATCTAGACATCAAAGCATGTTGAATTTCTCAGAAAACAGGAATTCATTTGCCCTTACAACAGGAGAATTGAAGTACAATCAAATAGCCAATTGTTCAGTCATTCACAGTAATTGGTTCCCTGTGAGGCACTTCAGTTCACTGCCATTTTTGTCTATTTGGACATCACACACCTCAGGTCAAGGATGACCATTTGCATTGAGTGTACAGCACCTAACCCAATGGGACTCCAGCCTCACGTCACCCAGAGTAAGTCCCGTTAAATCACATAAAAGTTATAGGTTTTAAAATATTTTGTTGTCAGTGTGCCTCGAGATAGGATATGCATGTGGCATTAATAAATAGTAATTCCATTAATTAATATTTTTCATAGCCTAAACATTAAGCGTCAACTCTCAGAGGTGTGAAACACCATTTCCTTAATTAAAATTATTTAATTTATGACATGGAAACTGAGCACACCTTCCCTTTAATCACCCTGCTGTTTAATTCTGTGTGAATCCCAATTTGCGTACCTCTAGGTGGAATACATGCTGCCCAGAGATCACAGCAGCTCTGAGGAGGAACTTTTTCTACTATCTGTGGTTGGCTAGGACACTCCATCACATCCCCATGGATAATGACCCGGCTTCAATTATATAATCATTCATTATCTCATGGCTAGACTGCAGCAGGGCAATATTCGGGGGCATGAAGACATCAGCTGTTAGGAAACACTAACTAATTCAGAGTTCATCTCCACAGCAACGCAGCCACCATGAGCACATCAAACCTTTCCTCTGCTCTCTGCACTAACTCCCTATAGAATATCGAGTCACGTTATCCCTCAGGATGCCAAATTATTTGGACCTAGAATATCTAAAAATTCACCTAAAGCTGCAGAATGAGGACCATGGTCAACTCTGCTCCTCAGGTCCAGTGGAACTTTCTGCCCCTGCACAGAGGTGGCTCTCAAAGGCTCGGATGACCTCTTTCTGGCCAAAGCTCAGAGTCATTGTTCCATCTTCATCCAACCTTTCAGCTGCTTTCAACCATCTGCCACATTCTTCTTGGGATCACGTCCTTCCTGGGCTTCCATGACTCTGGTCTCCCCTTTACCTCTTTACTCTCTAATCACTGCTTCAGTGTCACCCTGCAGAGGATCCTCCTCATCCCCGGTCCAGTTTCCTATGTGGCTTCATCCTCGCTCCCCTTCTCCCTCTACACCTTGTCCTTTGGTGATCTCATCCACAAACCCAATCTCAGCTACTACCCCTACGTGGACCATTCACCCACCTACCTCTCTACTCCAGACCATCATCCAATAGTGGCTTAAGATCAGCCTGGCCAAAATATAACTCATTTTCTTTACCCGCTCGGCCTCCCCACACCTGCTTTCTCAATCACTATGCGCACCACCTCTGTCCTCCTCCTCCTCACTCAGACCCAGGATCTGGGCATCGTCCTCAACTCGGCCTTCTCTCTAGGTTCTCACATCCAGGGTAAGTCTTGCAGAGTCTTGAAGGCCACATCTACACTTGGATCTGGGGGTATGATTCCCAGCTTGAGCAGAGATACTTGCACTACCTCTTATCAAGGTGTGCTGAGATCATTGCCTAGCCTGCTGACCAATATAGTCTCATTGTACTTCCCCCTCTCATGTCAGACTCCGATTGTAAGCTCTTTGGGGCAGGGGCTCTCTCTTTATTCTGGGTTTGTACAGCACCTACCGCAAAGGAGTCCTAGTCCAGGATGATGGCTCCTAGGTGCTACGGTAATATCAATAATACCACAAGGATATAACTCATCTGTGCAGGAGACCATATTGTCTGGGGTTAGGCCAAGACTTTAGAATCAACTCCATCAAGGACCATCCCAGAGCTCGCTACAGCCTGGTCCCAGTGCCAGGAGCATCCCTCTGACCTGCCTTCTCCAATAGAAACCCAGCGCCGCATGGACAATACATGTTTATTAACAAACCCTACTGCTTCCTGCACACACCCCTCTCCTCCCGGGAAGAGGATGAGGCACAGGGTCTGACTACACACCAAAGAATAACCCGTGCCTGGCCCATGCCTGCTGACTCGGGCTTGCAGGGCACGGGCTGCGGGGCTGTTTCACTGCTGTGTGGACTTGCAGGCTCTGGGATCCTCTCACTTTGCAGGGTCCTAGAGTCCGCAGACTGCACAGCCCCGCAGCCCAGGCCAGAATCAGGTTTTCCTTTGCTGTGCAGACAACCCCCAGAAAGCGCCACACCACCGATGTTAGTCCCGTTACATCACACACGACTGGCAAGCACTCATCCCCAATAATGAAGGTGGCGGAATAAGAACCTGCCTAGAACAGAATCCTGATGAAGAGGATACCACCCTCCCCCCCACCTTTTGGGCATTCATGGAGGAGCCGTGCTGCCCACCTTCCACGTGACCCTCGCACAGAGCGCCATGGTGGGGTGGGCAAGGGGTTGCAGCATCCATGGATCTGTGGTCCTAACACCTCACGCACGTGGCACAGCGGCACTGCAATCTGCTATTTCGGTATCTGCGTGTTAAGGCTTTACATCGGTCGGAGTGTGTTTGACCCCGTTAATCTTTATTAATATGTATGAGGCTTTGCTTGCTACTTCTCCATGTAGCAGTTCATGCTAATCTGCAAGTACAGTGTCACTGAATTTACTTCAAAGCGGTTACTGCAACTGCCATACAACCAATTTAAGAGCATTTAGTCCTTTTATACAAGAGGTTAAATTACACTTTAAAGGCTGTGTGTAAAAGAAAACTGCAAACTAATTTCAGCAAACTGCTAGGACTGGAGCTTGCACCTAATTAAATTCCTGAATGCCAATTTTAAAATGGCCTTAATACGAAATTAAAAGTCCTGTTTTAATAATGCCATCCATATGTGTAGTCATTGGGGCTTGGTGTTTAGAGGCCATTCAGTAAAAGAAATAGCTGTCCTCTCCAGGAGATTTTCAGGTAGCTGCATGTTTTGCTCTTTCATAAAATCACACTAATAATGCTTCTACTGATCTATGTTAAAGTAAAGCCCCCGGATCTGCTCTATACATTTATAAATCACACAGTAACTCAGTGGCCTCGTCTTTGTAGTCAGTGCTATCATTTGGCTGAGTTTTATGCTAACTCATTCTTAGAATTGGCTATTAAATTGCAGACTCTTCCCAACGATAATCATACCCCTACAAAGTTGGATTTCTCTCCTCTGCATGCAGCAATCAGCTGTTCTTGACCTAATCTTACAAGGTGCTGCACCTCAACTTCCCCCATCTTAAATAATCACAGAAATATAGGACTAGAGGGACCTCAAGTCCAGCCCAGAACCAAGTAAACCTTGTCTATCTCTGACAGGTGTTTGTTCAACCAGTCCTTAAAAACCTCTAGTGATGAGGATTCCACAACCTCCCATGGAAGCCTGCTCTAGGGCCTTCTTATAGCTAGAAAAATGTTCCTAATATCTAACCTAAATCTCCTTTCCAACAGAGAAATCCCCATTACTTCTTGTCTTGCCTTCAGTAGAAATGGAGAACAATTGACCACCATCCTCTTAAAAAACTCTTAATGTATTTGAAGACTGTTATCAAGTCCCTCACTCAGTCTTCTTTTCTCAAGACTAACCAAGCGAACTTTTTAAAAACTCTTCCTCGGGGGTCAGGTTCTCTAACCCTTTGATCAGTTTTGTTGCTCTCTTCTGGACTCTCTCCAATTTGTTCACATCTTCCTTAAGTGTGGTGATCAGAACGGGACACAGTACTCCAGATGACGCATCACCTGTGCTGAACAGAGCGGGACAGTTACTTCCTGTGTCTTGTACAAAATACTCCTGTTAATATTCGCCATTTTCACAGGTGTGTCACTATTGGCATATCCTTTAGAGTAATCTTGTGGTTTATTGGTATACGGTCAGTTTTGGGTCACTCACTCATGTCAAGCCTCCTTAAGCCTGAGGCCTAGTGTGGCTAAGCTGAAATCTTACATGCTTTAGTCTGTTCCATTACAGCCTTGCTTTCCTTATATACCTAATACAAACCCATTGCTCCTAAATACTTGTCAATCTTACACTCCTATCCTACTTATATCTATGCATCACACATTGAATATATATGACATACCGTATGGGTTCACCTGACAACACAATTCAGTGATAAAATGAATTGATTGGCTACAAGGTACTACTGAGTTTGGTCTTTCAACCAGTTGTGCTCCCACCTTATAGTAACGTAATCTAGAGACCACATCTCCTTATTTAGCTTATGAGAATGTCATGTGGGTCAGTGTCAAAAGCCTTACTAAAATCAAGATGTATCACATCTACTACTTGCCCACCAGCCACTAGGCCAGTAACCCCATCGGTGAAGTAAATGAGGTTGGTTTTACATGATTTGTTCTTGACCAGGAGTTGAAAGTCACTCTGCTTCTTGTGGGATAGAGGCCTTTGCCTGATACTCTAGAGAGACACTCAGGAAGCTTTGGTTCATACATTGTTTTTGGTTTAATTTCTTTAATATCTGTCTGGGGACCCAGTTCTGGAGCGGTCACAGCATTTATACCTGAGCAAAGACTGAAGGAAGGGCCTCTTACATATGGGGCAAAAACAAAAGAGAGGTAATCACAGATCACACACGATTGTCCCAATCACTAGAAATAAAGTCCAAGCTCAGCAATCAGTACAAGTCTGCTTGATAGCCAAAGAGAACCAAACTGTACAAAAATATGGCATGATTTTACTTGACCTCTTTCGACGTTATTAAATTAAGAGGTGACATCATTAAGCTATGACACATATTCAATACTCAACTGATACATTTAATTGATCGATCATTGTATGCATGACCATTTTTACCCTATTTAACAGCATCATTTATTTTTATAAATTCCAGAAGTGCCCTCCTCCTCATCGGTCATTTTTGCATATTTTTAAATTGTATTTATCTTTTCTACTGTGTTTTTCCCATGGGTCATCCAACAAATCCAGGTTTAACATTTTAAAGGGGAAGGGTCATAATTTGATCTGACCAAGTTGTTGCTTAGAGGGGCGGGGGGTGTTGAAGAGGCCTGGGGATCTGAGAGTGAATTCTTGCTCTGTGGTTACTTCTATTCTTCATTGCTTAAGTCACTATATCCTTAGATTTTAAAGCTTACATGTACTCCTACAACAGGGATCTATCCTAGGGGAATGATCAGCAACTTGTGAAGAGAATGTGAGAAAAAGAGAGAAAAAGAAAGAGAACTACATGCACCTTGGGTTTTCACATGGCTGAGTCTAGGGCTCAATGCCAAAATACCAACGAGACATTCTGGAACTTTTAAATGTTCACTAATAAAGCTCCCAACTCAGTCACACTATGGGAGTTTCTCAAAAAAGATGAACTTCAGAACCTTCTTGTAAAAACTTCTGAAGGATTCTGAAGGCTTAACTGAGCAGCTGCCTCTGACTCAGGGCTGGAGCTCGAAGGGATCCTATTATCTACTCTAATAATTGGCTCATGCCAGATGCAAGCTCTCTTCCATAACCTGTTACAGTCAGACCTAGTTAACCTGTGCCTGGTATAGCAGCAAATCTGGGTGTCTAAAGAATTGAGGGGCAAAGTAAGCCATCTGGACACAGGCACGTGTTATTGATTATTTGAACTTACTTATTCCATTTTAAATTGTAAATCTGCTTTGCACAAATAAAGAAATAAGGATAACAATAGCGGAGGTTCTTTTGATTGTTTGTCTGCACTCAGATGAATTGAATTCCAATCCATCCGGAAATCATTCACTGCATTGTAAGAGCAGCAAGTCTTGACGTCAGGCTGTGAGCCACAAAAAATGGGGGACTGGTAAATAAAGAAGAGAACAGGCCACCGATAGAGAGCAGTCAGGATCACTCGGTAAGCTGGGTATAAGCAAACTGTAAGCATCTTAGTAGAGCTAAATGTAGATGTATATATCCAGGAACATAGAATGGAGGTCATACAATGGTGGACTCTATCCTTGGAAACCATGACTCTGAGAAATATTTGGGGTTGTGATGGATAATCAGCTGAATGTGAGCTCCCAGTGTGACATTGTGACTCAAAGGGCTAATGCAATCCTGGTTTGCATAAACTGTGAAATTCTGAGTAGGACCAGAGAGATTACTTTACCTCTGTGTTTGGCACTGGTGTGACCACAGCTGGAACACTGTATCCTAGTCTGATGCCCACAGTTCAAGAAGGAAGCTGATAAACTGGAGAGGGTTCAGAGAAGAACCATGAGAGTGATTAAAGGATTAGAAATCCTGCTTTCTAGTGATAGACTCAACAATGAGAAGGTTGAGAGGGGTGAATCCTAGAGTATCAGGAAGTATCTAGTCCAAACCCCTGCTCAAAGCAGGACCAACCCCAAGTAAATCAAACTTGATTAACGTGTGTAAATATCTGCCCCGCCAGTTCCCCTTCTCAGAACCACCAACCTTTGCAGCAGTGACCTAAGTTATGCACTGGAATGATCAGCTCCTCTACCTGGCATCTCTCTTGCACTGTTCTGGGGGCTCAGGTTGGGCACAGCATGGTGATTGTTTGATTAGCTCCATGTTCTTCTCATCCCATGTCCCCTCAGGGAACAAATGGGACTTTCATGTCCTAAAACTTACCCAGCAGATGGATTGTCACCACAATACACACACTGTGCACAACATTTGTGCCAATCCCAGTGATTGGAATGATCAATTAAGTCTGTAAGAAATAAATCCTCCCTAGAGAGTTAAGAATGGCATATACTATAAACAGATAAATAAACCACAATGCCAGTCACAGCTGGATCAATTCTACATCTGATTAATACATTTGTGAATTCCATAGTGGTCTGCACAGAAGGGAGGTGAAGTTAGCATATGACACAAAACTATTTAGGTTAGCTGGGACTGGAAAAGACTGCAGGGAATTTCAGAAGGATCTCACAAAAGCTGGGTGAAAGGGGAGGTGGATGTCAGAAGAAATTCAATATTGAGAAATGCACACTGGATTGAAAAATGTGAACTACCCATAGTCTTACCGGCTTCTAAACAGATTGCTATCGACTCAAGGAAGGGACCCAAGCATCACTGCAGAGAATTCAATCAAAATCTCTACTCAGTGTGCAGCTGAGCTTAAAAAAGCAAAACATAAAAAACCCTAATAAATACAGCTCATTGGAATAATCTGCTGACAGAAGATGCAGTGTCTGAGAGGAAAAAAGTTTATTTTGCCAAAAAAAACAACCACCACCCAACATGAAAATCATAATGAAACATTCATTTTTCTGTCATTTCAAGCTGAATCAGAATATTTTATTTTTTGGATTGTGTTTTAAACCTGTTGAGCAAAAGAGTAAACTGCATTTCTCTGTCAGCACATTGCCTTGTGGGAATTGTAGTCTGGGTCCCTCATTCTCCTATAGGCAGGGTTCCCTGGAGGGCTACATCTTCTCACAATGCAGTGCAAATAACCCCTTGAGTGATCTAGGTGCTTCCCATGATGAGCCATATGACTGTGGGTCCATTTTGGGAGATATAGTCCAGTCAGAGTCGGGAGTCTAGCCTGTAAGGGACATCAGGCTCAGAAACTACAACTCCCATGATGCATGTACACTTAAGAGGGAGCACAATTAAAAAAATCAAAATAATCAGTGGTTTAGAGAGGGTAGAAGAGGAGTTTCTGTTCTCACTGGCTTAACATAAGAACAAGAGAACAGTCAGAACTGATAAAAAGAAATTTGCTCTCATGCAACAGGGTTTGTGAGATTTGAGTGGTGCAATAAGTTTTCGTCTGGCTCCCCTGAAAAAGGGGAGGAGAGTTTCACTTCAAGGTGAATAAACACTGGTAACTGGAGTTAGTAATTTTTAGTGTAACTGCCACTAAATGCCATCTTTTTGCCATCAGCCAATGCAGTTTCATTGTAACCTGGCCCAGCGTTCCCGGATACTCCTTTTTGCGGTATCAGTTGTTGCTTTTGGTACAGACAGTTCTCATAGTTGCAGATGAGCTAATTAATGACCCTTTGTGCCAGTTTCAAGAATCGCAGGAATCATTTGGGCTGGTAATATATATAGCTACATAAAACCATATAATGATCCCGAGAGGAGTTAAGCCTCACCACCACAAGGCTTTTTGTATATTAATAAATAACGGCTAAGATGAATAAATCATGACACAGCGGGCTGCATTTACTGTACTGTGCAATTCACAGAACAGACCCCAGAAGAGTATATTTTTACACCTACAACTGCAGTGTGAAGAGCTCTCCTCCTGTTGGCTCATGCTGTCATTTTTGAATCCTCCTAATTTTAATAAACCATTAGCCATCTTGTACTTTTGCTGCCCTTTTTGGCAGTTTGGTTTTTATGGATTCTCTTCCGATCAGCCTGTGTTTGTTTTCTAATTAGACTAGGTTCTGAAGAACGCCTAAAATCTGCAGTAGTAGAGACCACTGTGCGTGTACTCTGCTATCAACAGATGGACAAGGATGCCTTCTGGTACCATCTTTATGGCCTAGCTGAATTGGGCAACTGCTTTAATTCATCACTTTAATAATCCAAAGGATCATTCAATCGTCAACTCTTCTGGCTACAGTTTAGGGGATTTTGACCACATTTTTGCTAGACAAAGTACCATTTCAAACAGTGTTTATTGTAATTAAACCTTTCCCTGTTTAAAATGGCCTGCATGCTATACCATTGTGTTAATTTGAGAGATAATAGCACTTCTGTCTTTTACGGGATTGTTGCAAGGATAAAATCCATTAGTTAATTAAAACTGAACTTAAAACATATTTAAACTAGAGGGTTGCATCCTTCATTGCTTCTGCAAAGCAAATATACACCCAGAGAGAAAGCAGCATGTTAAGCTGCTGCCTGTAATATGCTAGCAGCAGGGGTGCCAGAGAGAATCCTCAGTGTAGAAACTTCATGGAAATTGGAGGGAGGAGCACAAGTTACAAGTGGCTCCAGGAAGTCAGTCTGTGTCCACATGGCTGGAATGCCAGCTGCAGTGGCAACATCTCTGTAAATAGTTCTCTGAATAAAATGCCAGTTTAGTTTTAGAAACCTGGATTCCTCTCATCTTATTACCCAGCGCGTGAAACCCTTCTACATTCAGTACCAGGCAGTCTGTACACCAGATTTTCCTCTAACTTGGGTTTTTCCTGTTTTCTTATTTTCACCTGAATGAATAGGCTTTTTGCTTATTGATGGCCTAATTTTGGCAATTAATTGACAATTAATGGGAAATATGCCCAGTGGCCTGTGTTGGGATGTTGGATGGGATCTGAATTACTACAGAGAATTCTTTCTTGGGTGTCTGGCTGGTGAGTCTTGCCCACATGCTCAGGGTTTAGCCGATCACCGTATTTGGGGTCAGGAAGGAACTTTTCTCCAGGGCAGGTTGGCAGAGGCCCTGGGTTGGGGTTTTTTTTTTTTTTTTTTTGCCTTCCTCTGTAGCATAGGGCCTGGGTCACTTGCTGGAGGAGTCTCTGGATGATTCTCTGCACTATGAAGCCTTTAAACCATGTTACATACGCAAGTACTTCTGCAGCCCAACTGTGCCTCTGCCCTTGAAAAGTTTGGCCCTAGCAGACTAGTCAAGCGATTGTGTATGATCATCCCATTGTCCTTTCACGCTGACTGCTCGCAAGGTTCCCGAGGCACACTACTGAAATATACAAGAATCCTTCTCTGTAACTGTCGGAAATGTGTTTACCTGATTGATGGGAGCAGCTGCAAAGGAGTTATTGCCATCTGCTGGGGAAATAACAACATATGTTTAAAAAAAATCCCACCCAAACATAATCACACGTATTATTTATCAAATCGTATAATTTATTTTCAGACAACAACATCTTTTAAATGTCTCTCTAAATATGTATTTGAAGGAGGCATCATTTCAATCTCCTGGATGAAATAAGATGCATTTTAAGGAACCTTTCAGGAAGGATTTTTTTTGAACAAATCATAAACACAGAAGTACCAAAACTAGTTGGCGTGCTAATCATGTAGTGACACAAATGGACAGAAGGCTGCTGCCATTCCATCCGAAAGCCATTATTCCAAGATTAGCACGGCCCTTCACTTTGCAGTTCCCTGGCTGTGGTGATGTGGTGTCACACTTCTCCTGTTGTTAGAGCACATGTTCAAAAAAGTGTCAGAGACCCTCCTAGTTCTATTACCAACAAAACCAGCATCCGCGTGCCCCTCCTTATGGGCCTGGCTAGCTAACAAAGAGCGCCGTGGACACATGAGACAGGACTGGGTGCCAGCAGCCTATGTCTCTGCCACACAGGGAACATGCTCTGAACCACAGAAGCAGGGGATGATCTTTGTGGAAGGCTGCACTAGTGACTGCTTTCATCTCACTGTCACTGACGGAGACAGGCCTGCGATGCAGGACAATCGGCGCACGGCAGGGGAACTGCCGTACAGTGGGAGGTAGAATAAGGCACGGAGAGGCAGGCCTTATCTGTATCTCTCTCTGCTAGTACCAAGCTGCCTCCTTCCTCCGCTTGTTGGCCGGCTGTGTCCAGTGACTTCTCGGGTAAAAGGAACAGCTGTACCCGAGATGAACGCTCCCCACCTGCTAAGGAACGTGGGCTGGGAGTTAAGAGTCAAAGCCGGCATGAGTCCACTGAACTGCTTTGATTATGTGCTGTATTGCACTTCACAATAAATTAAGGTTGGCCTTTCATATCCCTATCGCCACTGGCATGTGTTTGGCTGGGCAGCTCTCATTGCTGTGACAAGATCCCGTTCTCCTTTCAACAATCACCAAACAACTCCCAAGGCTGCATCTCAAAACCATGAAGTTTAGCAGCAGGTTTTCTAGCATAATTACTGTTTCTTTAGCACCAGGCTCCCTGCCTGCGAACCATGATCAGAAAACAAGATCATGCGCGGTCATTACTAGGAAAATACATTTGGGGAGAGATGAACGGAAGGTGTTTCTAACTGGGATAGAAATACAGACATAGCCTGTAAAATGTCCACGCTCACTATTCCTTTTGTGAAAACGTCCTCGTAACTAACAGAGATAGTCCCTTTCCAATTGAGAAAACAACTCCTTTAAAATCAGCAAGTCCCATATATACAAGGAGAAACTGATCAGTGCCCTAAACAGGCCGTGAATGGGGGTGACCGCACCACGCTTTGGAGGGGCCCCGGTCCGATGCAATTGGCCAGCATGTTTGGTCCTGGAACCATCACTTCTGATCCGGACCCTGACCCCCCCTAGGGACGGCCTTGTTATTGATAAACACAAGAACAGTCCATGAGCGGGATTCATGGATCCCAGCTCTGAATGAGTGTGTAAGGGGAGAGCACAGAAGAAGTCATAGGTGCTGGCGTATTCCCACTGGAGGTCACAAGCACTGCTCCCAGGTTGATCTCAGCTAGATCCCCGAAGTGGGGGGTGGGCCAGGAGAGGGAGCAGAGTACGGCCTATTCCCCAATGCACTGCACACACCCTTCTGCAACGACAGCCCCGTTGACTTCATCAGGTCTCCACGTGACCCCCGGAGTGCGCAGACCTGATGGCAGACTCGTCACTCCACGGGCCATCTCACACACAGGCAGGAGGAGATTAGAGACTCTTGCAATTATCAAAGTTTACTGTTGGCCATCGAGATTCCTATTCCATAGCAGCTGTCCTTCCAGCACCCGAATCTGCCCGAGCTGTTTATGGCTAGAATAAACTTTTTATGCAGAAAAAAGTGCTACAAAATACACCATTTAATTTATTTCTCAGTGATTGCCTTTCAGAGTTTTCCAGGGCTGATAAGCGCTCCACTTTTAGAGGTAGGCCACTATGTTTCTGGCTGCTCGGGTTTTATTATTATATTATTAATTATTATTATTATTATTATGAAGGAAGGGAAGAGTGAAGGGACTGAAGAGGCACTAGGGGATCTGGAGAAAAATCATCCACGAGATCTCATTGTGATACATGGGCTTTAAGTGGCATAAAGATGATCCCCATGAAGAGAAAGACCACAGAACTCATGTGCCTAATTCAGAATGACGACCTTTAGCTATTTGGATACTGTGACGGAGTCAGACCAGAAGGGTATAGGAGAGTGCTGGAAGGGAAGTATATCAGCCTCAGGATGAGCAGGTCCCTGTTCCCTGGCTAGCCAAACAAAGGAGAAGCTTCTAGAAAGCAGCAGAAACAGCTAGCCTGATTGGGACACCTGAAGCCAATCAGGGGCTGGCTGAAACCAGTTAAAAACCTCCCAGTTAGTCAGGTTGGTGTGGGTGTCGGGAGCTGTGGGAGGAGGTTGTGCTGTTGGTGAGACTGAGTGGTTAGACAACATATCATATGTGAGGAAGGAGGCCCTGAGGTCAGGGTGAAGTGGAGTGTGAAGAAGCGGGGACTGCTTTAGGGAAGTAGCCCAGGGAATTGTATTGTGTTTGGTGATTAAAAGGTCAGCCATCTTAGCTGATACTATTAGGATCCCTGGGCTGGAGCCCGGAGTAGAGAGCGGGCCTGGGCTCCCCTCTTTCTACCTCCCTCCAATTCATCACTACGATTGGGAGACAACAGAGACTGTGCCAGGAAGGTTAACTTCTCCTCACTGGCTTATGATGAAAACGGCTCAATAGGCTGTAACCTTGTCTCTAGAGAGAGAAGGGCTACGTGGATGGTCACAGTGAGCCTCTGAGGCTAGTGAAATCCACCAGGAAACGCAGGACCCACAAGTACAGACTTGGAGCTTTGTCACAATACCCATAAATCTGCAATAATTATGTTAGCATTGCCGGGTTTCACTGGGGTGTTTAGGCATTTTGGAGAAAATAAAAAGAATGATCTTTAGTCCCCAGTCCAGCAAAACCACATTAGAGTGTTTTGCACGATCAGGGCCTTAATTTACATTTGGTCCTGTACATCCCACTGTAAAGCCTCTTGAGCCTATGAAAAAGCAGCAAGTCACTCCATTTGAGACTCTCCTGAGGAATGATACAGCTCAGACCAGTTACATGCTTCCCCATGTTAGCCAGCCATCTCTGGCAATGAGGAAATCCAGCCCCAGCCAAGATCACCCCCTGAGCACTCTGGCCATGCTGAGCAGATTAGCAGCACTTTGCCTAGTGAGCGGAGCCGGCTCTAACTTTTTTTGCTGCCCCAAGCAAAAAAAAAGCAGGGAGTGGAAAAGTGAAGGGGTGTGTGTGTGGCCAGAATGCTGCCCCTTGCAGAGTGCCACCCCAGGCACCTGCTTGTTATGCTGGTGCCTGGAACCGGCCCTGCTGGTGAGCGGAGCCTTTCAACAATCAAATGTCCTAAAGCCGGGACCACAGGAGGCGAGCCGCAGGAAGCAAAACCTGTCCCTTCTTTGAAGAGCTCCCCTTGCGCTTTAGGGAGGTTTATTGTTCTCTAAACACGTACCTGCGGTCAGATATTCCCCGAGCAAAGTGTCTTTTCCTGCCCTTGTCTCAGTCCACACAGGGATTTCTAGCTTTCTAGCCACACAGGGCTTTCTAGTCTCTTGCTAGATGCAGGTGGAGAAAACATACCAGGTGATCTCTCTGCAAAACTTATCCTGTCTTACTAACAGCTGTTTGCCTGCATCTTGCCCCCAACCACACTTCGCCATTCCTTCCTCCCCTGCATCCTCCTGCTCAACAACATGCTCCAGAGAGGAACCGTGCAGCCCAGTAGCCAGGGTGCCAGACAGGGGCTCAGAGACGTGGGGTCTCTTCTTGCCTCTGTTTCCCTTTTCACCCGGCAGTCCTGTGGGCGTGGATTATAAAGGCTGTAAAGGGGCAGTAAATAGTGCGTGGGTAAGGCAGCAGGCACAGTGGAGACCCCGTCTCAGTTGAGGCCCCTACTCGCGGCTGCAATACAAATAACTGCCGCCTTGTTCTGCGTTTGTACAGCACCTAGCGCGCAATCCGGTCCGCGTCCAGGACGGGGGCTCCGACATGCTACCATGGTACAAATCATAGTGACAATAACAAACAGCAGCAGTCTAATTACCTCGGGCAAGGTGATTAGCATCCGCATAGGCTCATGTCTCACCTACAGGATGGCTACAGGTTACGGACAATAAAATCATGACCACAAGTGAGATATTGCAGGTTTGGACAGGTGCGTGGGAAGAGATGAAGAGAAACTGGACAGGAAAGCTTAGTCAGTCTGTCCAGACTCATCCCTCTGCAAGCACCTTCCCCTCAGTGAAACCAGAACAAAATGATCAAGCTGTACATTTTCCATGTTTATAGATCACTCCCAACCATGGCAAGGTTCTTCATAATAAGCAGCAGCAGTTTGAGCACCTTTTTTTAAAAAAATCAGGTACTCAAGGACAGGATACTTGGATTGCCTGGTTTCTGTAGCAACCACATTGGTGGCTCAGAGCGAGAAAAGGATGATCAGAAATCCGTGGCATCTCCTTTACTGGTTAACTGAATTGTGCTCACTTTAAATTCCTTTTCGCTGAATGACAGCGCTTCATTGCATTACACTCCAGCCTGAGTGCAAAGGGTTAAAGTCATTCGCTATTCAGAAGCGATAGGCAGTAGAAAAAATGGGGAAATGAACATTCAGCAGCCTGATTAGATTACATTTCAACTCTGCAATAGGCAGAACATAATCACCGCAAAACCTGACACTAATAATCCCCTCACGTCTTAGAATAACTGATGAGGAGCACTCCGATCTTTAGCTACTGAGCAAGGACCAGTGTGATGAGAACGTTATGCAAATACAAAATGTGCTACTATAGCACCTCACACACCTTTAAGTAAAAGTCAGCCATCATCCATTTTATGTGGGCAAAGAAAGCCTCTATCTCCACATGAAGCATTTCACCCTGGATTAACCCATCCTCATTGTGCGAGACAATTGGTAAACTATAAAAATTGTTGGGAGTTTACAACGGTTTAGGAATAAAGGCCATAAAAGCACATGATGGCTGGATACATTGTTAGATTAAATGGACACTATTTCTTTGCACTGAGGATAGTCCAGAAGGAGGCTGAATGCTGTACCAAGCAGGAAGGAACAAAAGCTGCAAGTAGGTCAGGAGCTGCTTTTTGCCTTATATTGAGATACCCTGCAATCAATGCTGTGGTGTGTTTCGTGAGTATGGTTTCCGATGAAGTGGGTATTTGCCCACGAAGGCTTATGCTCCAATACGTCTCTTAGTCTAGAAGACGCCACAGGACTCTTTGTCGTAAGTAACAGTAAGTCAGTTTCTGGCTGTACAGTTTAATTCCCCAAGTTAAATACCTCTCAATTATTAAAACACATTCAAAGTTGCTCATGAGGCTGGAGACTTAATGAACCGCGATTTCATTGCTCCCGGTATCAGCAAGCAACAGGATTCGTTAGAAAGTATGTAAAGATACTAAGTGAGGGACGTTAAGGTGGTCGGGAGCTCAGCAGGCAGAATCCAGGGATGTCACCATGCAATAGTTTGTCTAGGATTATTCACAACACTCATTCTTTATGTACCTTTTTGCAATACAACCCTATGCTGTAAGAGCACAAGGCTTTTAATGTCATCCAGATTACAAATGATGCACTAACACTTGCAATGAGCTGTAGTTCTCTCCTGCACTGGGGACCCTGTCCTGTAAATAAATACAGATAGATGAGCTCGCAAAGTACAGTTTATTATAAATAACGGGGCAATGTATGGTAAAACTAATGGATACAGGACGGCACACTCACACCGAGTTCTCTCAGAGTCTTGCACAGTAATGGACAATTCTGCCACATTGCTGAGTTATAAAGAGCTCACATGGCACTTCTGCAACCCCATCAAATCCCAGGATCTCAAAGCACTTGGCAAACATCTAGTGAGTTCTAGCAGAGTCACACACCTCAGGCCTGCTGCTACTGGCTCTCCATGCACAGAACTTGGGCTTGAACACACTTGCTTTTCCTACGTGGCCATTGACTTCTACCCCCAGGTGGGAAGGATCAAGTCAGCTGAGTCCCGGAGAGGTTAAGGACCCATCAGACAGCTGCTGTCTGCTCACCTCCCCCACAGGAGGCATCCAGCACTTAAGCTCCCTATCCCGCATTCACCTCACCGTGGAGGTACACTTGTTATTTCAGTGCCTCCCGGTGTCCTGTGAACTCTTCCCACTCTGGAGCAGGTTCTCTCTGCTGAGGAGCGTCCCAGCTGGCGCTCCGTGATCGAATGGGAGCAGTACTGACTGCAGGGAGGAATCTAGGGGCTGGACCCAGGGATACTGCTGAGCGGAGTACCTGCCTTGTCACCCCTGCTAATGTGCCACCCTCACCTTTGCTGCACCAAGTGCTGCAGCCAGTAACACAGGCCCCAGCCTAGCAGCTTGGCCCCCACAGCCGACTCCGGAGAGGTTCTGAAACAAGAACATGGATCATTCTCTTCTCCTCAGCCCATCACAAGGCACTGAGCCCTGAGCCTAGTGCTACAGTCATGGTCCGTTGCAGCACGCAGACATGCTACCGTGGAGTCTGAGAGGTCACGGCAGGATGCAGCATACAAATGAATGACAAGTTGAGGCTCAATTAAGGCACCCACATTTCACTGTCAAGTAACTAACCCCTGAGACACTTGCCTAGGGCCCTGCGGCTCCATCACCTACAGCCTTTAAACCACGGCTGGCTGCCTTCCTAAGGAATTGTGCCCTAGTTCAGCCATAAGGTTCAGACTCTATGCCAGGGTGAATTTCTTTGCCCCCCTGTGATTAACGTGGGGGTGCTTGGTGAGGAGCACTGACCTGTGCCCCAAAATGAGACTTAGATGATGGATTTCTGAGGCAGGTGCTGAGGGGAGCAGGCGATCGCCACGCACTCCCCCACAGGAAGATGGAGTCATTCGACCAGTGGCTGCCATGAAGGCTGACTGGGACCCACTGCAGCCAGAGTAATCGTCATGGGGACAGTTGCCTGGATGGCAAGTGGGGAAAACAGGGTCCCTTCACCCTGGGACCCGTAACAAACACCATTGAGGAACATGGTAACTGAGCCCAGTCTAGACAGTCGCACGCTGGTTTATCTATTTGTTAAGTGTTCAGTAGGGAAGATGGAATTCTATTGTGGAAGATCCACACTGAAAGTTCCTGAAACTGGCCCTACCCCCCATGACCTTACAATCTAAAATCAGATGATCTCTTAGCTCAACAGTGACTGCTACATTTACCACGCTGCATATACAAACCACATACAAATACAACCAGATGTTTCTGAAATGAGATCTACATGGCCGGGGACTTTCAGGCACCCTGGCCATTTGAAATGAATATTGTAGAAGAGAGGGATAGTACCTGAGAACTCCGAGAGTCTCTGTGCAGTTCCCAAAGAGAAGCATCCAGTTGAAATCATTGTTTATGAGCGTGGGGATGAAGGAGCAGCACTGAGCTGAGAGGTTTGTGTGAAACACTGAAGTGTGTAGGAGATCCGCTCTTCCCCCACGTCACAAACAGGCAGGAGACTCCTCTGTGGCTCCCAACAGTGCTCTTTATTCACAGTGCAAACCCCACCACCAATATACAGCTTTACAGGTTTCAGCCCTCACTTGGCTGGCCTCAGGAACAGTTAGCTCAGCTACCTTCCTCAGCTCTACTCCCTTCCCTGGACCTTCTCTGTCTCCTTCTCTCTCCACACTACCAGCTCCTCTGCCACACCCCCACCCTGGGCTTCCTCCCCGGCAGGCTTTCATCCTCTGCAGAGGCTGCCAGGTGCAGCACATAATGCTGAGCCCTCTGCAGCCCACGTGGCTGATTAGCCTTCCCTGCTGGGGGAGGCTTTCAGAGGTTTCTTTTCCCTCTTAAAGGGCCAGCAGGGCTGGCTCAGGCACTCCTGGCCAGCACCCTGCCACAAGTGTGAAAGGTTAGAAACATTATTTTAATAGAACTTTAATTGCCTTAGGTTTGGGGAAGGATCTGAAGCATAGATAAAACACAACATGCTGGAATTATCAGAAGATATAAAGTGTTTCTGCACAAATTAAGGGATTTGAACTATGAGGTTTTCTGTTAAAAAACCTACAGCTAACATAAGGCTTAATTGCCATCTTTTCCCCTCTTCACTCGATTAAAGTCTGTTACAAATGCCACCATTAGAATGTTTGGCACAAAATGCTACATCGGGTGAATGTTAAGGTTATACAGTAAAACACTCAGTTCTCAGGAAATGCTCAAGTTAAGGGTGGAGGATCAACATTAATACTGCCCCCGGACGGTGGTTTATGATGCATTAATGCAGCCCTCTTGCATCTTGCAATGTCCGTGGTTGTCCTTCATTAAGCCCTGTGCTCTTTACAAGATCTGCAGGCATTACAGCAAGGTAGGGAACTCTTTCTTCTGATCCCTGCTCACCTTCCAGTATGCCAGCAGAGCAGGCCAGCATAGCTTCTGCTAGCTACACGGTGTGTGAGCTTAGTAGGAAAACACTAAGAAAAGTTGCATCATGTATATACTGAATGCAACGTCTAATTTTCACTTGTTATGAAAAGGGATACTGAACCAGAAATATGATTCGCCTTGGCCATGATGAGGAGAGATGGATGAAGGGAAGTAAAAGGTGAATTTCTGGATATACTGAATTTAATAGGAGTTTTGCCATTCACTTCACTGGAGCCAGGACTTCACCCTTAGTGCTCAGACACCACAGGAATGAGCTCAGTATAAATACCAGAGCAGACAAGTGAAAATTGGCATAGATCCAAAAACAGCGGCAGGAATTGGAGCAGGGCCATTCACTGTGTCTAGACTGAGTAACTGGTTCCATCAGCAGCGGTGGGTTCTGGTCCTGGGATGCAGACTGGGTGGGTCACAGCTGGAAAGGTGAAAGGAGAGCGGGTCAGAAAATGGAAAATATGTTGAATCAAATAAACATATTTTGAAGTAATTTTCATTCCACTGCTTTCGGAAAAATAAATGGCACATCTGTTCACAGATTTTCACTAATGCGTTTTATTGAATTGTTTTATTTGTGAACATTTTCAGTTTTCTACCTTTTCTTCACAGAAAATGTTGGGGAGGAGAGAAGAGAAAAGAGTGAGTGTGTGAAGGAAAAAATAATAAATTCAATAATGAAAACCCAAAGACACAACGATATAACTACATTTCTCATTGGCTACTTTCATCAAAAAAATGGAAAGTTTTTTAAAAATGCAAAAAAAATTGGTTTGCCTTTTTTTTTTTAAAGGCCATTTTTGGATGGAAAAATAATGTTGTCCAAAAAAGTAGGTGAGGGAGAACCTGCCAAAGACATAAGAGTACAGAATGTGTTTGCTTTCAGATTGCAGCTTCAGGATGAATGCTAAAGATGGATTAGTCCTAACTCCATTTGCACCGGACAGCAAAGCATTTCCATCCCAAGAAGGTTGTAACACATTTGACATTCAAATCACTTCATTCTGACAGCCATGCAGTGCACCTTTGGAGACCTGGTCAGATAAGCCAGTCCTGTTTAGCCTTGGCTACTTGAGAGAGAACTGACCTAAAAATTGTCTTTGGCCCCTCATTTTAGCAGTCTTTTGATATCAAGTCCAAGATCTTGCAAAACTATATATCCTCTCTTAAATATAGATATATATACACGTGTGTACAACAGGGGATGGGGACAGTGTAAAACTCGGCTCCTAGAAGGAGATTTTCCTGGTAAACAAGAACAGGTCTTTCCAGGTCAGACCTCAGCTTTCACAGCTCCATTTACACTGAAAAACAAAGCACTGTGCGAAAAGATTGCTTCGACTCTCGTGACTGTGAAACATGGGTATGTTTATACAGGACAGCACAACAGCTCTGCCCCGATGTTACAAATGTTGGTTCATATTTTATCTCCAGGCTAGCAAAGCAGGTACAGTCTACAGTGGTTCTCTCACCAGTGCAGAGGAGAAATTAGAGGTGTTGCACCTTTACTTGTTTAACTCCAACTAATAAAGCAATGCCTCATATTTAAACATTCCCCCATATTGTCTGGAGAGGTTACCCCTCTGTTTAGTCCTAGTGTGGCCATTGCTGGAACACAGTGTCCAGTTCTGGTGCTCACAATTCAAGAAGGGTGCTGATAAATTGGAGAGGGTTCAGTAAAGAGCCACAAGAACGATTAAAGGATTAAAAACCATTCCTTCTGGGGACAGATTTAAGGAGCTCAATCTATTTAGTTTAACAAAGAAAAGGTTAAGGGAATGACTTGATCACAGCCTATAAATACCTACATGGGCAATAAATATTTGACAACGGACACTTCATTTTAGTAAAGGAAGGTAGAATACAATCCAATTGCTGGAAGGTGAGGCTAGATTAATTCAGACTGGAAATGAGACATTATTCTTTTAATGGTGAGAGTAATTAACCGTTGGAACAGCTTAGCACGGGTCATAGGGGATTCTCTGTCATGGGCAATTTTTAAGTCAAGGTTGGATATTTTTTTCTTACAGTTCTGATCTAGGAATGATATTGGGGAGGTTCGATGGTCTTATACAGGAGATCAGACTAGATCATCATAGTGGTCCCTTCTGACCTTGGAATCACTGGTACAAAAACAGTTACAAACATAATGGGTTGATTCACTGCGTGTTTCTGTAGACCCTAAACATGAATACATTGACAGATGATGGAACCAACCACCACTCCTCACCACAATTACTGTCCCTGTCACAGGTTTTTAGTGAAGTCACATTCACGGGGAGTCACCACAACTGATACGAGAGGCTTTAAGTACATTCTATTCATAACTGTTTTCGATCCCCAGTGTATATCCCAAGGGGTTTGAAATGATGGCCATGCCAACGTATGGTGTGACACTTAGAGTGATAAATGGACAGAGTTTCCAAAGACATGGGCTGACAGTTTATCTACCAGTGTGGAGGGGAAGGTCTGTTTTCAAAGCTAGCCAGCTGACACGCTGTTCTAGTCTGCATGAAATTCAACAAGAACTAAAAACATCAGTTTGCACATAATGTTCTGTTGTCACCATGTAAGACCTTCGGAGCTAAAGAGAGGTTTAAATTGCTTCACCTTCTTGGAAGGATGCCAGGGTCTCATCATTAAGGTGTATCACATCATTACACTTCACAAAACAACATATGGCAGGATGTGCCTAAATGGCAAAAAACAGGTTCACTGCTAAAGAAAATAAATGCTTTTGAGGTTGTTCACAAAAATATCTTGTCTGTGGTTGGGAAAGCCCAGCTAGTGATTGCGTGTGCTGGCTTTCCTTATTACAGTGATGCACATCGAAGCCCTGTAAAAGCCCTGTTCTGAGAGAGTCTGTATCCTGCAGAAGGTTAATTTACATCTCCACCACTCCTGGCTAACATCCAGTATGAGAAAGCAGGTATTTTCTCCCCTTCAATGAAGATACGGTGATACGAGCAAGTGCTCTCCCATTATCTTTTAGCATCCAAGTGCTTCTATGGGTCATTCCTCTGATCAAATCCCAGAGCAGTGATGGAGTCCAAGATCTGGTCCTCTGCTCCTGCCTGTGCCCCCCACCACAATTAAACATTCCAGTGATAGATCAAGGATTGCACTTCACCTAGCGCCTCCCTCTTCTCTGGCACCATAACTGGTTTTCCTTCCTCTTGGCATGCAAAGTTATCCAAACAGCAGTGAATTCACAAAGAACTGCTGCCTACACATCACAAGTCTGCCAGTTCTCTCTCTCTTTCACACACACACACACACACACACACACACACACACACACACACACACACTGACCGCCAAGTGGAAAATTTGTTAGGTCCCCTGTAGAATTTATTCAGCTGAGAGACATGCCACCCTCACTAGACCCTCCTGATTTCTCTCTCCCATCTCGGGAGACTGTCAGATGGATCCATCCCTACCTATGAATCTAGTTGTGCCTCTGAGTCATCATTTTAGGTTGTTTACCCTCTGCTGATCTTACTACAAAGAACGGTGCTTTTCATCACCTGTGAAGCTGGACCTGCTCTGACGCTCTCTTCAAGGAGCCCAGAACCGTAAACCACAGTCTTGTCCCTCTGCCTCAGCAGGGGAGAGCCGGGCTGGGGCTTACACCATGGGGCAGCTCCCTGCCACACCACTCTCTCTGCTGCACCAGCACACACTTTCAGGCTCTGCCGGTCTTACCCTTGCCTTGCCGGTAACAATCAGTAAACACCACTTCCCGAGATCCCCGCAGACATTCCTCCGCAGCCTCCAGTCCCTCTCATTGGCACTCACCGAAATTGTTAAGCCTGCTGGCTCCGAAGAAACGGGCTATACCTCATCCTGTTAGGTTAGCTGAGGACTCAAGCTCTACACGACGTACTTACTTTGGTATAACTACAGCACACAGAGGTGTGAGAAATCCACACCCCTGAGTGACATACTGATCCCCTCCCCCCATCTAGACACCACCATGTCCATGGGAGAGCTTCTCTCACCTGACCTCTCGCATGGGTGCAGCTGCGCCAATGTCCATTTCTAGTGTACACCTGCCCTTGGTCCACTAAACAGAACAGCGCCAAGACGGTTTATAAGAAAATGAAGAATATGTTGATGAATAAAGAATGGAGAATTACGTGATACTGAAGAAAAGAAAGAGACAGACAAGGTTACAAACAAAACAAAACATGCTTTCGAGAGATTAAAACTTACTTTGAGCAAGTTACAATTTTTGCCTAAGCAGTTTTCTCACTTACACCAAGTTACCAGAATCTCCACCTCTCCCAGGTCAGAGAGTCCAATGTTCACAGAACAGAGGGTGCTGTCCCCTTTGTTCCCTAAGTGGTGGATAACGAGAATGTCTTTTTGTCCCCCTTATACTTCCCAAAGTCCATTGTCTGGGCCTCAAGGTCCAGGAAGTCTTCCAGGGGTGGGGGAGGAGGGGTGCAGACTCTGCTCCAGGGGTGACTATTTCTTTGCTTGATTGCTTTGTTTACCTTGCATATCAACGTCTTTTCATGGTCCTCTACCTGTAACCAAGCCAGTCAGATGGATAAATCCACATTCCTTTCTCTAGGGCAGGAAGAGATTCTGCACTGCCTCCAAACCATATTAGAAGAACATATTTCCAGCACACACACACACACCTCTTTATACACATCCCAAACATACACCACACCAGTGATACTCCTGATAAGCACACCACCGGTTTACAGGCAAGATACTTTTCGGATACATATTATGCAACAGTGTGTTGCGGGGAGTGAGTGTGTCAGGCCTGATACGAGTTACGGGATTGTGGGGCCTCTACCAGTGGGCACTGAAGGGGCTTAGGGTCACACCCAAAAATGTAAATGACATAATGAGTCTCTACCGAGGAAGGTACATACACAGACACTGTCACTGTCCCCAGATACAGTTAATTAAAAAAATATATATGGAGAAGCTCCTTTTGCGCCAGCCACACATAACATTTCCTATGTTTCAAGTTCAGAGTTATTTACTCTTGGGGTGTGTAGTGGGGCAGCTGCCCCACGCCTAGGAGAGATAGGCCCAGGGAAGGCCAGAGCGGCTGCACATGCTGGCAGCCAGAGAAGGCTGCCCACAGAGGGAGCGGTCAGTCTGTCCCAGACTTTAAGAGAGGAAGGTCTGTCTCCTGCTCGGGAGACCAGCACCCTGGACAGAGCAGTGCTGGGCAGGCTCAGGGGAGCAGAGGGGAGCGCTTCAGCCTGACTCCTGCCAGACTGCGGGTCCTGACAGGAAGGGCCTAGAGGGTGCGAAGGTGAAGACAGGAAGTGGCCCAGGGACAGGAAGGCGAGGAGAGAGAAGGAGGGAAGGAAGGCTGCCATTGGAGGGTTCCAGAGGTTGGGACCCAGAGGTGTGGGTGGGTCTGGGTCCCCCCTTTTCCCCTTTATGTTGCACAGGGCTGTGGAGCAGGGGCTGAAGCAGGCTGCAACCAGGCCCCTGATGGAAGGGGCTAGATTTTGGGGTTGTGGCAGGCCGCTGAGGCCAGTGTAAGGACTGCTGATACCCCCCCTCCAGAAGGGGGTGAGAGTGGATTTTGGGGGCACTGCCAGAGGACAGTGTCCTGAAGAGGATGCTGCTGAGCCAGGAGCAACGTGGGGCTAGACACCAAAGAAGGGCAAGGGACTGAAGGGACACCACCAGCGGAGGGCAATCCGTATGGACTGAGAGCTAATTCCTGGACTGTCCAGTAGGAGGCACCACAGAGGTGAGTTGGATCCTGTCACAGGGTGCCTGATAATGGGTAATTAAATCGGTCTAAAACAATCATTCGGTTTCCTGAACGGTATCTCAAATGTACAGAAGTTTCTAATAATCACATAAACTGCAGGAAATAAATCATCAACAAGATACATTTGAATGAACTATTTGTCTTGTGAAAATCAGGGGGGGGGGGAGAAATGATGGTTTTGGACTGTGATACTTAATGATCAAAAGAGAACTGACCCTAACCTGAGGGAAGGTCTCTGCAAGTGGATAGATTCATTCTGGAAGATGCATAACAGTGGTTCACAGAACACTCAGAATCTGCATGGCTACACATCTGAAGTCATCACAATATAAAATACATCAAGAGAGCTCTGCTGCCCAGAAAGAGGAGTTAGAGCGCACAACGATCATGGAGACCCGAGTGTCTAAATATAACATAGAAATAATAATAGTCAACTTCCACTATCCACATGTGCATTGCTCATGTATCACAACAGGACAAGGCCCAGAAAAGCAATTCCTTGACACCTTAAAGCAATCTCTTCTTGGAGAGGTAATTGCAGAGCAAACAAAGGAACGGGTATTTTGATTAGCACGATGTAACACAAAGGACTCTATTCAAGTAGTAACTTAGCTGGCACACTAGTAATAGTGACCACACTATTAGTGAATTGAGCACCCTCTTTGGAGGGACTATACCAAAAATTAGCATGACGACATTACACCTTAGAAGGAGGATTTCAAGGAAGGAATTGGTCAAGAGACCCTAAAGGAAGGGTGACATAATTTGAACTTCCAAAAAGCCTTACATCTCTTGCAACAGGGAATTAGGAAAACTACCGTATTTTTCGTCTTATAGGACGCTCCGGCCTATAAGACGCCCCCTCGTTTTTTAATAAAAAATCCAGAGGAAAAAAAAAAAAAAAAAAAAAAGCGCCTCGCTCTCCCGTCCCCGCCGCGCGGGCGGGCTGCCGAGGTTCCCCCCTCCCCGCCGGACAAAAAAAAAATAAAATAAATAAAAAAGCGCCTCGCTCTCCCGTCCCCGCCGCGCGGGCAGGCTGCCGGGAGCGTCCCGGTTCCCCCCTCCCTGCCGCGGGCGGGCTGCCGGGAGGAGGGGGGAACCGGAACCCCGGCAGCCCTCCCGCGCGGCGGGGACAGGAGAGCGAGGCGCTTTTTTTTTTTTTTTTGGTCCGGCGGGGAGGGGGGAACCTCGGCAGCCCGAGAGTGAGGCGCTTTTTTTTTTTTTTTTTTTTGCATTCGCCCTATAAGACGCACCAACTTTTTCCCCCCCATTTTGGGGAAGAAAAAGTGCGTCTTATAGGGCGAAAAATACGGTAAGTAGTCATGAGATGAGTGCTAAACCACTATTGTGGCTTAGAAACTGGATAAGAGGCAGAAAACAAAGGAGAAAAATAACTAGCTCTACTGTTGACATGGTAAAAGATTAATATCAAGGGTTGCCACAAGACCCCACACTAGGAATGGTATTATTAAACAGTGGTATGGAAATGGGGGTGAATGAGCATATGGCACATTTTTCCAATGGCCCAAAATGATTGGTGATTGTTACGAGTGTGAAGAACTTTCTGGAACACAGAACAAAGCTAAGCCAATGGTACTGAAAATCAGTGTTGACAAATATAAGGTAATGCCTATGGGAAGACAGAGTCTGAACTGCGTCTATGCGTTGCTGGGTTCTAAACTGTGACCACCAGGATAGAGAAATTGGCATCACCATGGGCAGATAAACAGACACCTTCACTTAAAAACAAAACAAAACAAAAAAGCCAGTTTGCATAAGAAGTAGGACAGAACATAAAGCCGAACATACCATAATACCAAAATTAGAGCTACAAGGTGGGTGAGGTATTATCCGACTGGACTAACTTCTGTTGGTAAAACGGACATGCTTTCAAGCTTACACAAACTTGAAGAAGAGCTCAAAAGCTTGTCTCTTTCACCAAGAGAAGTTGGTCCAATAAAATATATTAACGCACCTGCCTTGTTCCTCTAATATTCTGGGACCAAAATGGCTACAACACTGCATACACCACCACCATTAAATGATTCAGTGGTGCACCTTCACCTGGAGCAGTTCTGGTCATTCTTGTTATCTCTGGAAGGATAGGTCAGAAAGAGAGGAGGCTCAGAGACTGATTTAGTTGTGGATTGGTCCTGCTTTGAGCAGGGGGTTGGACTAGATACCTCCTGAGGTCCCTTCCCACCCTGATATTCTATGATTGATGACAAAAAGCCATTGGACTTCTTAAAAGTCCTCCATAAGAAGCTTGCATCCGATGAAGTGGGTATTAGCCCACGAAAGCTTATGCTTCAATACTTTCGTTAGTCTTTAAGGTGCCACAGGACTCTTTGTTACCTCTCTTATTCCAGACTAACATGGCTACCTCTCTGATTCTTCTCCATAAGAAGAGCATTTGAAAAAAAGCATTATTAGACAGGGTGGGGGGTTTTTTAGGGGGGAGGGATAGCTCAGTGGTTTGAGCATTGGTCTGCTAAACCCAGGGTTGTGAGCTCAATCATTGAGGGGGCCATTTGGGGATATGGGGGAAAAAATCTGTTGGATGATTTAATTTCTGATTGGCCCTGCTTTGAGCAGGGGGTTGGACTAGATCTCCTGAGGTCCCATCCAACCCCAATATTCTATGAGGGCACAATCAATCTGTGTGGCTCACTGCTACAGGATATTATAGAACCACAGAAATGTAGGGCTGGAAGGGATATTGAGAGATCACGTAGTCCATCCCCCTGAATGGAGGTAGAACCAGGTAAACTTGGACCATCTCTGTCTAATCTGTTCTTAAACACCCATTAGGAATGAGGGACCACAGCATGGGAAGGTAACGAGAGGAGATATAACTCATCAACAAGAGGTAGTGGAGAACCTGGTTGTTTTCCAAACTCCCCCAGAATTGTGGGATATGTTGTATTCTATGGAAATTTTTATCCCATGCTCCTCACCATTGTATCTGATCTAGGACTGTTGGATACTGTCACAATGTCACTGGAGCTATATCAGTGTAAGGACCAGAGCTGCATCGTTCTGATCCCTGACTTTAATGGGAACTATGACAGAGGGTAGACTTGATCCATCATCTAGAGTCCAAGCCAAAATACACTGAAGAAAGAGCCTAAACACCTTCATCGGAGGAAGAAATATCAAGCCACAGGGATGGTTTAAATTACTAAATGTAGCAATATTCCCCTGCAAACTATTATCCTCCAGAGAAACAAGGACATCTGTATAGACTAGATTGCTCATGTGTCACTGGGCATTAGGAATAAGTTAGTATTAAAAACAAATCCAATTCATTTGCTCTTGGCTTATCTTTGAAAAATATGTTCATTCATCCATGATTTAAGTGCATTTTAGATTAGCCAGCGGATGGCAATGACTGCGGAGTGTGTAATATAATGTATAGTAAAACTTCAAATTACGAGCTGCCATGAAAGCAGTAACTGCAGTTGTATACGGCATAGGCCTCTCTGTGACATGCAGCCGTAAAATCAACCATGAAAATCAATTCTGAACATAACAGACAAGACGGTGCCATTAGAATGCATGTGCAGATCACCTGGATTCAAAACAATAAGGACTACACCTACCGCGGGCGGCTGAGTGCCCTGGCGAAGCTGTGCCGGTGGCATGCAGACTTTGTAGCGAGCAGAGGCCCCGGAGGCCAGAGGTATTCAAAGATATTTCGGAACCTCCCTACCACTAACATCAGTGAAATATTTTTGAGGACTTGGGCCTAGTGCCATCCAGCAGAATGGCAGAGACTGCGTCACAGAGTGGAAGGACAGAGCACTGACCCGGGGACCAGGAGGTCTGGGTTAAGTTTGTTGCACTGCTACAGTGTCCCTGTGTAACCTTGGGCAAGATGCTTAACTTCCCTGTGCCTCAGTTTCCCCTTGTGCAATTGAGGTACTAGCCCTGCGTTTCCTCGCGGGATCCTCGTGACGTGCTTGGGTAATGGGTACCATACAAAGATTGACAAATAGGATAAACCGACCCCACTCCATGGACCCTGCGAGGGGGAGTCTCATGGTTCCATTCCTGACTCCTTTCTACTCCCTGGTGAAGCAAGAGGCAAGCAGGGACGGCTAATGCAATTGCCTCGGAATGCCTGCCCCTTCCTGTGCAAGGCTAATCAGACTTTGGCCCTGGATGATACGAATATACATGCGAGGGAAGAACGCCGCTGAAAGCAATGTGACCTGCATTTGAGATGCAGTTTGACATTACCGAAGCTAGATGGTCTCAGGATAATCTTCCTTACACCTCTTTGAGACAGGGTATTGATCTAGTTCCACTTAACAGAAATCCCAGGTTTACATAACCCATACAATTGCAGCCAGTGGAATTAAATACATTTATGTTTTAAAAGGCCTGGCTTATTTCCAATGAATATTTATCAGCAGTTCGACATTGCATGGGAATGACCAGCTCAGCATGATTTTTGCAAATAAAAAGGCAGATGAACAAAATGTGTATGCATTTGTTGACCTCAGAGACTTTCATACTCCTCGGTCTGTGCTATGCACTGTGGGTACTTGCGAACAAAAAGCAAACATTTGAATATTCTGTGTACAATCATTTCCAGAAATATTTAATCAAAGTAAAACAGATTCTGTAGGACACCAGATCCCTAATCCTTCTCAGAAAGCAGACGCCACTAACAAATAGCAAGAAATCAAAGACCCGAATATGCTACATATTTCAGCATCAAAACAGATAGTACTGTAAATTACCCTTCCAGTTCACCTGGCTGATGTAGTATTTACATTCAGGCTGTGGAAGAGCTGCATAGCCAACTACACAGACTGTGAAATGTTATCCAAAGGAGGATGCTTTAAAGAGATGTAGCATGAAAGTTCTTGTCAGGTTGATGTTGTACATTGGCGATGTAATTTCCTATCAAATACACGATTTTGTTTCGTTTTCCCCATGCCTACACCCCATGATATTGGTGGGATTGAAAGGTGCGAATCTGGCCAAAACTGGTACCCAAGGAAAGCTGCATTGGAGGAGCGCATGTGCTGCTGCTGTGGGACAGGGTTGATGGAAGCAGATTGTCACGTCAATAAAAGCTGCACAGCTGTGGGCATTGCCTACGCACTAGTCTGGGAAAGGACCAAATACTCCTTTGGAACTATTGTTGTGCCCACATTACACACAGTTGGACCCACCTCAACTCTCCCCTGGCCCTCTGTGGTAGGAGAGGACTTTACCTTCGATTTCAAACACTATCGGACAGTATTTATGAGGATTAGATCTGAATGCTCAGATAGGGACTCTGCTTAGAATTCATAACAGGAACAGATCCAGGGGCTCCTAAGACAAACCTGGAATGTCTTTGATTAATATCTACTCACACCCCCATTTTTCAGAGAGGGAGCCGTGTTAGTCTGGAATTGCAGAAGTAACAGATTCCTGTGGCACCTTAAAGACTAACTAAAGTATTGAAGCATAAGCTTTCGTGGGCTAAAACCCACTTCGTGCAGGCATATCTAACTGCAGGAAATTTAATTGTACCTCTCCCCTCTGTTAAGTGTGGGAGGAGGGGATTAAGGCTGAGCCCCTCTGTCCACTCCCACCTCACCTCACCACCCTACAGGATGTGTCTGACCCTTCTGCCCACCATTGCCCTCGCTGTCAGTGTTTGGCACCCCAGGAGATTTTGATTAACAGACTAGAATGATGGCACCTATTAACTGGACTAAAAGCTGGCTAACTGCTAGGCTCAAAAGGTAACTGTAAATGTGATATCAGCATTGTGTGGGAGTGTTTCTAGTGGGGTCCCACAGGGACCAGTTCTTGGCCCTTGGTTATTTAATATTTTTATCAATGACGAGGAGGAAAAACTAAAATCATCTCTGGGAAAGTTTGCAGATGACACAAAACACGGGGAGTGGCAAATAACGAAGATGGGTCACGGACACAGAGCAATCTGGATCGTCAAGTACACTGGGCACAAGCAAACGTGTTTTAAAACGTACCTGGACACATCTAGGAACAAAGACCATCAGCCACATTTACAGGATGAGGGATTCTATCCTGGGAGGCAGTGACACAGGAAAAGCTTTAGGGGTGGGGGTGGATAATCAGTGAACATGAGCTCCCAGTGTGATACTGTGGCCAAAAGATCTAATGCAATCTTGGGACACATACACAGTGGAATCTTGAGCAGGAATCAAGTTATTTTACCTCTGTATTTAGCACTGGTGTGACCGCTGCTGGAATCCCATGTCCAGTTCTGGTGCCCACAACTCAAGAAAGATGTTGATAAATTGGAGCGGGTTCAGAGAAGCGCCACGAGAACGATTACGAGAGAAAACATGCCTCAGTGATAGACTCAAGGAGCTCAATTTATTTATCTTAACAAAGAGAAGCTTTACGAGGGCGTCAGGGAGCAGCCCCAGACAGGCTTCCTGATGCTAATTGTGGCAAAGGAGGTTGAGGTTGGACATTAGGAGAAACTTCCTCATTGTCAGGGTAGTTAAGCACTGGAATACATGACCTAGGGAGGCTTGCGAACAAATCCCAGGCATTGGAGGTTTTTAAGAACAGGGTAAAGTGTGGTCTGTCAGGGATGCTCTTGATAATACTTCACCCTGACTCAGTGCAGGGAATGGACTTCGTGACCTCTCAAGGTCCCTTCCTGCCCTACATGTCCTTGGTTCTAGGTTTCTTGGGGGGGCCCGGCTCATTATTTGGGAAATCTTGACTCTGGTCAGGCTGCGTTCAGCCCATCAGAATGATAAAATCATTTATAAGTCATGTGTCATTTGTGATTTCTTCAGCATCCGATATGACCAGGTGGCAGAGAGAAAACACAAGGAAGAAAGTTGAATGTGCTGCTGAACGTAGTCCCCATCACGTCAATCTTCGGGCTATGCTATGACAGCTCGCCTCTTTTGGAAGCGGTGACCACTCAGCAATACCACCTAGCTAACGAGTGCACACTGCTCATTTTGACAGGCAAGAGCTCTCTCGCTCTTTTAGTTTCTCAGCAGTCTGACACGATCAATCATTTATAGTCCATCTGGCATGGGCTTACCTTCCTCTTATTCCTGCTTTTCAAAATGCACCAGAATGGCCTCTGGAACCGAGTTAACGTGCACTTCTGGGACATTCCAAGAGGACACTGGCGTCTTGACAAGATACATATGTTGCGGGTTCTGACGGTTTTTCAATGGGAGTTAAACTGACTGGCAAAGGGCATTGCTAATAATGCTTAGCACTCACAACACTTAATTTCACGTACAGCCCTCAGCATCACTTAGCAACGGTGCACAGGCTTCATTTCTTAACTTCCCCAGTATGATGCAAAGCCCATTTTCCCTTCTGATTTTCCAAGGTGCTAAGCACCCCTCAGTTCCCTCCACATTCATTCGGAGTTGTGGGTGCCCAGCACCGCTGAAGGGGCTTGGACAGTGTGAAGCTCAGTTCCTGAGGATGTGTTTAGGTGCCGTGGACTCAGTCACGTGGCTTCAGAAGGTTTCATTTCTATGGTTTGAGGTTTACTCTATTATCCCTTATCAAGCAACAGACATGGAGGCTTATTCTTAGTCTGGGTTTTTTTCAGACTTAACTGGTATATAAATAAATTCCTCTTGGTCCCCCCAATTAGGACTTTTATCTTTAGTTCAGGCAAGTTGCATCTTGACCTCATCCAACTTTCATCCCTCCACTACCGTCTTTCCCCGAAAATACGACATCCCCCGAAAATAAGACCTACTTCCAGTTTTGCCTCTCGCTGTAATATAAGGCATCCCCCCGAAAATAAGACCTCCTTTTTTTTTGTTCAACAATAAATGTGACCGTATTCTTCTTCATGGAAAAATAAGACATCCCCTGAAAATAAGACCTAGCGCATCTTTGGGAGCAAAAATTAATATAAGACACTGTCTTATTTTCGGGGAAACAGGGTATGACTAAAACATGCAGGAGGGATCGTGATGCCCTGAATACTACAGGTCAAAAAAGTCGCAGCACACTGTCCAGATGGGTCCTGGATCTCTCAGCTCCACTGGAGCCTCCCATCCTTAACCGCGGAGAGGACAAGGGGACTGCGGAGGCTGCAGTGCCTGGGGCGTGCAGAGTCTAACAGAATAGTGTTGCCTGAATGTTTTCTCTAGCATAGGCCGTTCTTAATGGAGAGGCTGTCTTGTAGACACCTTTCCATTTGCGGTCATTGGTCCTGCCCATCTGCACTGCCGCGGGCAATCAACAGCCCTTTGGCAACTACAGTCACTGCTCATGTGGACATGGGGTTTTAGGGAAGTATTTGATGTCTCCTAGCTGGCTTGTACTGCCACCTAGCAGCTGGAAGCAAGGAGGAAGATCTGGCACCCTGTGAACACACGGCTCTTCAAAGACCACAAAAGCTAGAAAACCTCAGCGACAGAAGCAGTAATGAGCCTGGGTCTCTTCACAGCTGACCCGCGTAGCTTTCACATTCCCAGGGGAGGTCTCTTGTGTTTCCTGCTCTTGTCTTGTTCAGAGGACGTTTGCCGGGAAGATAGAGCTCTGTTCTCATGAGCCGTCTCTCTGCTCGGCTGTCACCTGAGTCTAGCTTGCACAGGGCTGCCACTCCGTCAGTGTTTGTACTCCATCGCCGCGCTCTGGCCCCCAGAAGCCCCTTCATAGAAAGCTCTGTTGCACTTCAAGGCCACGGCTGATACAACTAAGAGCACGACAGCTGCTCCAGCTGCCTCAGCTCCCTCACCCTCCGTGCATCTCATCTGCTTTTAACTCCCACGGGTGTCCCTTGAGCATTAGGATTTGGAGACTAAAATATCTGTGCATCATCCCACCGGCAGCTCTGGCCCATTGTCACAGAGCCAGAGACAAACCGGAGAGAGAGCCGGGTGCAAGTCACTCAGGCAGGAGTGGAGAGAGACATGCCTCTTCCTAAACAAAGGTTCTTCCCTTCACTCAACGGCCGAGGGGGTGTTCAAAGCAGCTCTCTAAAAACCAGAGCAGATGGCAACCAGGGGCTGTGGGGGTGCATGAGCAAAGCAAATATGCACAACGCCCTGGAGGCTGCTGAGCAATGCAGAACCACCACTGCCACCTTCAGCAGGGCCCGCTCCAGGCACCAGACGAGGAAGCAGGTGCTTGGGGCTGCACATTGTGAGGGGCAGCATTCCGGACATTCTTTGGGCCACACAATCCTCCCCCCCCCCCCCCGCTTTTCTTTTCTTGGGGCGGCAAAAAAGCTAGAGCCGGCCCTGCCCTTCAGACTTCCTCCGCCTTTGACAAAGCGTGATTAAAAGAGGTTTTACGGTGCGGTGCTGCTCCGAATCTCTTCGGTAACCCCCCAGCACTTGGAGCACAGCGACAGAACGATCACTGAGAAGTAGGATTTCAGGAGAGTTGAGATTGGGGAACGGACTGATGGACGGAAGAGAGGAAGACGACAGACAGTCTGCAGAAGTGCATTGTGGGAAAGGTGCATAGGCAGTGTTAGGCAAGGAGAAATGCTCTGAAAATTCACACCCAGCATAAAGACCTCCAAGGACCTTCCCGGAGCTCCCCAATCTAACAAAAGAAATAGAAACAGTCCAGAGGGTCACCTTGCTCGCGTCCCGGCAGCCTTAGCGATCTGCTAATAGAGATATCTGAACTATCCACTTCTAATAGCATTGCCTCACTGGAGCATAAAACAAATCTATTGGGATATTGGCTCTCTCGCAGAACGCAGGTGGTTTAGGCTTAGCCAGCTTAACGTATGGATATTAGCTAGTCAGAGATTTATTGCTTCAAGCCCCTTTTGTTGTGGTGCTGTTGATTGTATTTATGAACGTGACCTTATATTGTGTGCTCCTGGTGCAGAAGATGATAAATTAGACTCTTCGGACACCAAAAGCAGACTGCACTGTTTAAAGATTAATCAGTGATCCGAGTGGAGCACCTCACCGCTCAGCAGCAGGGAAATCTCTCTTCCCTTTTATTCATCTCACTCTGGGCAGTCTCTCAGGGACCAATAAACTCGGCAAGCCAGAGAGTGCAGTACTGATGTGTCATAACCTTGACAATCCTGACTCTCACACTCTGGCGGCCCTTAAAACCCTTTTTTAAATTGCACTGTGCAATGCCAGTGGCCCAGACACTGGCAAGAGGAGAAATCGGTCACATTTCTAAAAGCAAGCAGAGGGTCCCCCTCACATACACATCTCCCTCTGTTGTCCTCATTTCTAGCAACGGAGACTGTTTTGCATTTGTTTTGCACACTGTTCTGGGCTGATCAAATCATCACTCACAACTCTGTCTGCTTGCTGTCACACAAACACAGCACTCAATTCCAGAGGCGTCTCCGTGCTTACGACTAGCCTGAGTCACTCTGCTGTCCTCACCCCATTCCCATAAGCATGGCTTTACTGATCACTCAAAGCCACCACCACTCAGATCAGCCTAGTCTTCTTCCCCAAATGGGGATGGCCCTCAGGATTCCCTCCAAGACCTGCTCTCTCGTTCCTCCCAATTTCCCTTGCTAGAGCTGCTGCCATCCCATGTATCACCCTGGTGGAGTGAATGAGATGCACCTTCCACGATCAACCTGCAGGACTCCATCTCTCTCCAGGCGGGATTCTCCGGTTTCAAGGCCAGAAGAGGCCACTGTGATTAACTAGTGCACACAGCCCATGGGGCTTCTTAATTCAGAAAAGCATGGATTTAAAAATTAAATCCAACACTGATTTCAAAATGGCCAGAGATAGGGACTCCACCATGACTCTTGGGGAGTGGGTCCAATGGTTAATTACGGTCACTGCTAAGCATTTGCACATATGCAATCTGAATTTGTCCATCTTCAACTACCCAGCATTGACTCTTGTTATACCTTTGTCTCCTAGAGTGAAGAGTCCACTATCAAATAGTTGCTCTCCAGGTTCTCAGACTGTGATCAAGTCGCCCCTTAGCCATTTCTTTGTTAGATTGAGCTCCTTGCGTCTCTCACTATAAAGGACTGGAAAACATGCCTTAATCATTCTCATGGCTCTTCTTTGAACCCAATTTATCAGCATTTTGTCTTGAACTGTTGACACAGAAGTGGACACAGTATCCCAGCAGGAACTACACCAGTGCCAAATACAGAGGTAATAGGATTTCTGCCACTAGGCTGAATTCACACTGCAGCCTTCTCCTCCCCTCCCCCACACAACAGAACATCTGTCAGGGACCTTGGAACTTCTGATTCACTTGCCGTTGCAATTTGGGTGCATCACACCACTGTCTCTTTTCTTGATTGCCAAAGCAGCATATAAGTTTCTTGACATGGAATATTTGATTTTGTAAGCCTGTGCCCTAGAAGTCTTAGAAAACTGATGGAAGTGCTTATAAAAATCCACAGGTTTTATGCATTCTGTGCATGAAAAATTTAAAAGAAATACATTAAAATGTTACAAGACATATCCGCTACCATAAGAGAAAAAAGATTTTTTTGAACATTTGAAGCACTGAAGTAGCCAACAATAGAAGTCAAAAATCAATTGCATGTGATCCTTTAATTCATAAGATTGATTTCTTTCACCTTTAAAGATCTCCACCCATAGAAAACTCAGATAGTGTCTTCCTCTTATTTGTCCACTTAAATATCCAGAGCACATCCTGTCATTTTGATGCATTTTGTACTATACGTCTCTACTATATTCTGCTGGGATATTTGCTACTTATATATGTTCAATCCTGTTCTAGCAATAAAATGTATGTAAACAAAATTGTAAGTTATTTAAATTATTCATTCAAATGGAATTATCTTAAATGAGCAAGCTGCAAGAGACCATATAAATATTTTAAATAAACAAAACTATAACTGGCTAGGACATTGTGAAGTGTCTGATCTGAACATTGCTCCGCCCCCATTTCATATCTTCCCTGGGATGGCTGGGGACTGCTGCATACTATATGCCTACACAGCTTTACTTGCAAAGACTACAAAGCAAAGGTCTTCTCTTCTAGGAGCACCAGCATGTCTCCAGGCCAAAGTTTCAGTAGCAAAGAGCAAGTCAAAAAAGGGGGGAAAGGCCCTGGAATTAAGCCCAGAATTGAATAGGATAAAATAACCAAACAACCGGAGAGAGAGAAATCTACCTACCAATGTTTCCTTTGCCATTTCAGGAATGAATTTATTTGGGCTCCAGTCCTGCATCTACTTATGCCTGTGTTTAATCACCTCCCGCCCGTAGTTCCAGGAACCTCTACCACTATAGGGAAATATGTGTAAACGTTTGCAGAATCAGAGTTCTACTGTTCTTCACTTTGCTTACCCGCAGCCAGATTTCATTTTACCCTGTGGCAGGTGGAGGTCAGGAAGAATCCTCCCCCTTCCCTTTAGAAGGGTGGGATCCAGTAGCAGTCCTCCGTTAGTGTGGGTGCTTCTACACACGCTGGGAATGACCCCTCCTGGCTGCTCTGCAGACAGACCCTTAGAAGCCTGGCTATGGAGAGAGAGATTTTCCTCTTGAACAGATACCCTCATTTACATAGAAACAACAAGTGAATTTGAAGACGAAATTCGATTCAGGCCTTACTGAGGCCAAATTCTGCTGCCCCGGGGCTGGCTGAGCAGCACTTCCCCCCATCAGACCCTCGCCCTCAAGCAGGGCTGGATTCAACTCTACTAATTTGCCATCAAGGTCAGTCATCTGGCAGAAGCGCTGCTCTTTACTGCCTGGAAATTACAGCTGGCAGGATAAGGGGGAGGGGGGAATATGAGCTGCAAGAAATGAAGCTGCCTTCTCTGTTCTCTCTGTCCTTTTATCAGGAATGTTCTCCAGGGATTACAAAAGCCAGACAAATAAGAGAAGTGTATCCGTAAGTCATCTGATCGCCAGCTGAAAGGAGGACAAGCTGTCCCTCTCTTTGTCAATGTTAGTCAAGTTGAAATGCAAATGTCACTGGTGCAGCGAGTAGGCTGGGGAAGACTCCAGGATGGGCTAACTCGCCTTTTTAGGCTCAGCACCTTCTGCTAGGCCTGCGCCTCTTACACCCCCTCATTTCCCTTACACTGTGTTCTCCATTTAGGACGTTCTGGTAGCACACACAGGATGTTCCAGGGGCCATGGGGAGGAGAGACTGGTCTAGGGGTAGCCCAAGGGACATGAACTCAGGCCTGGTTTCTATTCCCAGCTCAGAGACACTTCCTGTGTGACCATGGGAAAATCACAGTCTCTCTCTGTACCTCAGGTCCCATCTGTAAAATGGGGACAGTACATCCCTACCTCCAAAGCCTATTGGCAGGATCAATACATTATAGGTGGTGAGGTGCTGAGAAACGCCAGCAGCGAGGACCATCCATGGCAAGGCAGGTATGCAGGCTTGCCCTGAGTCACTCTGAGATGCAGACACCACCAGCGCGGTTCTACTTCAGTGGGAATGGCGTCCTGCTCCCCATTCATTGCACACTTTACCTGGGCGTCCCCGTTAAATAGCCAGGACCCTTCCGCAATGATAGCATCACCCGTCTCCTCCTCATTGGCTCAGTGGATCCTGAACAGCCGGAGAAGTCAAAATGATGTAAATCACTCCCCCCTCTCTGGATTGCACAACCAAAGCGTCCATGACAACACCACTCTCCCCAAACTGATGCCCAACCAGCTGGTGTCTTTGCAGCATAGCCAGCTTCCACCGTGTGACAGCCGTTCTTTCCCAGGACGAGCCGAGCCCTCACCCTCACGGCTGGGCACTGCGATAGCAGAGCGAGCTCACAGCTCACCATGGAGGCACAGAGTCATCTCCTCCCTCAACAAGGATTTCTGCAGCCACTGCTGCATATCCCAGGTCAGGACCAGACAGGCCATGGTCTCAACCCAAAAGCAACACTTCACCTGGACGCTCCTTATCCTTGCGATATCCTATCACTGCCATCAGCGGGGTTCTTGCTCCTCCCTGTGAAGCGTGTCACGCCGGCCAAGTTGGACCCCCTAGTCTGATCCAGTCTGGCAATCCCCTGCTTTCTAGCCACAGTGACTTCCACTGCAGTTCACTTCCCCCACCAAAGGACGATTTCAGTTGTAGGAGGAGATTAAGATTTATTTATTTTTAATAACCAGGCCCAAAATGCTACTAGACAGACTGTGAAGCATTCGCTGTTAATGAGAAGCAGTGGTCACCGCTTCCAATAACATTTTAAATTAATAATACAACCGTAATTGAATTCCCATGACTGCAGCATTTAAATAGGAATAATAGTGTTTACATGGGTGCAGAACTTATTTCTAGGTTTTAATCGCCACATCTAAATCTACTTTTCCCCCCCCTCTATATAAATATTCTCAAAGGATTCTTGATGTTTTAACCCATAGGACATCATCTCTCTACATGCTTCTTTGAAGTGTTTGTTGCTAACAGTCCAGCCACTTCAGAGGACATCACCTGCTCCTGCTTTATTTCCAGTAGTTTAGACAATCCCTATAAAAACTCCCCTTCCCTTCCCCTACGCAGCCCTGAGCTTTTCAGCAGGCTGGCTCCATTTAAAGCAATTCAAACAGATGCGATTTCAAGGCTGAATTCTCCAAAAGCAGCTGCTGGCATTCGGAGGCATCACTTTGCAAGAAATGCCATCATTAGCAAGATGTTTACAAAACTTTCTCCTTTTGTGTATGGGGAGCGGGGAAGAGAGAGGAGGGGAACTGAAGATTTTCCATGTCAGCATCAGACATTGTTTCTTGATAGAGAAACAAAAGAAAGTGCTATTCCGGAGAACGGACCAAAGATCATTCCCGTCTGATATATTGCATTCAACAGGGAATAATGTTGGATGCTTCTGGGAGAGTCAGAACTCAGTACAAGCACTTCTGCAATCTGATACAGGAGACATTTTTTCTATGTCCCAGATAATGATTTTTAAGGCTCTGATTTAGGCGACTTGGTACCTTTTCATAGAATCTCAGGGTTGGAAGGAACCTCAGGAGGTATCTAGTCCAACCCCCTGCTCAAAGCAGGACCAATCCCCAACTAAATCATCCCAGCCAGGATTTTGTCAAGCCTGACCTTAAAAACCTCTAAGGAAGGTGATTCTACCACCTCCCTAGGTAACCCATTCCAGTGCTTCACCTCCCTCCTAGTGATTTTTTTTCCTAATATCCAACCTAAACCTTCCCCACTGCAACTTGAGACCATTACTCCTTGTTCTGTCATCTGGTACCACTGAGAACTGTCTAGATCCATCCTTTTGTAAGGGTCACACACATACTGGCTAAATAAGGTGAGTTGGTGTGTGTCAGATGCTGATGCTCATTCATATGAATTCAACAAACCCTGTTGCCAACCCTATCCATATATCTATTCAAGTGACACCATCATAGGACCTAACCACATCAGCGACACAATCAGGGTCTCGTTCACCTGCACAGCTACCAATGTGATATTTGCCATCATATGCCAGCAATGCCCCTCTGCCATGTACATTGGCCAAACTAGACAGTCTCTACGCAAAAGAATAAATGGACACAAATCAGACATCAAGAATTGTAACATTCAAAAACCAGTAAGTGAGCACTTCAATCTCCCTGGACACTCATTTACAGACTTAAGTGGCAACCCTTCAACCACAAAAAACTTCAAAAAACGGACTCCAATGAGAAACTGAAGAACTGGACACCATCATATTAGGCCTGGATAAAGACTAGGAATGGGTCACTGCAAAAAAGTAATTTTCCCTGTGCTGATACTCGCACCTTCTTGTCAACTGTTTGAAATGGGAGATTTCCACCTTGATTGCATTGGCCTCATTGGCATTATAAAAGCGATTTTCCCTCCCTTGATATTCACCCTTTCTTGCAAACTGTTGAGAATAGGCCACTTCTACCGTAAATTAATTGGCCTCGCTAGCACTGACCCCCCCCACTGGGTAAGGCAACTCCCATCTTTTCACGTGCTGTAATATATAGGATGCTTACTGTATTTTTCACTCCATGCATCTGATGAAGTGGACTGAAGCCCACGAAAGCTTATGCCCCAAAAATTGGTTAGTCTCGTGCCACAAGGACTCCTCGGTGTTTTTGCTGATACAGACTAACACGGCCACCCCTCTGAAAAGTATCTGCAAGGTGGCAGAGAAAAGGCATTTTCCCTTTCCATGTCTTTCACAGAGCAGCAAACTCCTTATTCCTTTTTAAAGAATCGTTTACTGAGTATAAGGAATTTTAACTTGCCATGAAACTGAGCCTGCTTAGTACCCACGTAACGTTCAGTGACGGAAAGGCTGCTGTTACCATGGGTGGAAATGAGAGTAAAATTCCAAGCAGAGGAGGTTTGTTTTAAGAAAAAGCATGCCTGGGGTTTTTTAAAAGTATCACTAATTGTGTTCCAGCAGATGGTGCTCCAATTTGTCAACATACCAAATGAAATAGACCTGCACAGCACAGCAATAGAAAGCAAACTCCTCCAGATAATCAGCCTGGTCTGTACTTTCGGAGCTAATAACATGAAAATGAATGACCGCCCTAAATAGTAACACCACAAAGCAGTGCAGCCCAGCAATAGGATGGAACATGGAGACACGTTTACCTAACTACAAGTACTAACAAGGGGAACATGGAGATCCTGTCTTGCTGGCTGAGTTTGAACAATGGTGTGTCATTCAGGAGGCAGGGGAATTTGCTTCTCTGTACAATACTCTCTCGATTGTCTCAGAGCCACTTCGCTCGGGCCTTTTCATCTCCAGGTTGGTTCTATTCTCTCATTACATGTATCCCTGCTAACGATGAGGGGCCCAAGGCCACACTCCATGAGCAGAGAGGAGCTGATGCCCCTAGCTCCTGGTTTGGAGGCAGAGTGGTTTGAGGAATGGCGTCTGTCCACCTGAAGCCCTGAAACAGTCTCTGCAGGCGTCTGGCTCAATGAATAGGGACAGGAGCTCGGAATCTGGAACTTCTGCCATGTTCACACTCCACACGCTGTGGTGTAAACTACCGACAGGCAAAGCTAGTCAAGTCAGCATCAGCTTATGGTTCTCCCATCACACCCTCTGCTCCCCAGAGAAGAGGGGCTTAGGGAGGCATCTCTTGGGTCAGAGCGAGAGGGAGGGGGCTTAGGTAGAAGCTGTACTGCCCTGGATAAGTTTAAGAAGGGGAGCCATCTTAGTCTGTATCAGTAAAAACAACGAGGAGTCTTTGTGGCACCTTAGAGACCAACACATTTATTTGGGCATAAACGTTTGTGGGCTAGAACCCACTTCATCAGATGCATGGAATGCAAATACAGAAGGGGTGAATCAACAGAGGGGAAATTATTTTTAGTAGTGACCCAGCCACTCCCAATCTTTATTCAGGCACCTGTATGCTCACACCTGCTTGTCAACTGTTGTGAATGGGCTACATCCTTCTTGATTGAATTGGCCTCGTTAGCACTGGTCCTCCACTCGGTAAGGCAACTCCCATCTTTTCATGTGCTGTAATATATATACTGCCTACTGTATGTTCCACTCCATGCATCTGATGAAGCGGGTTTTATCCCGTGGAAGCTTATGCCCAAATAAATGTATTAGTCTCTGAGGTGTCATAAGGCCTCCTCATTGTTTTTGCCTTGGATATGGTGTTCTGTAGGGAAGGGAGAAGGTAGTGAGTCCACAGCACCTTCATGCAGATGATGTGTGCTTGTGTCACGTTACTGAAATAATTTGGGATCCTATAGATCATTGGTGCAACCAAGGTCCTATAGTGGCACCAAATCTTATGTAAAGGGGGTCATAATGGGTGTCTATGACCAGGTTGTGGATTGCTGATTATGAATATGCCATTGGTATGTGTGTATCAATTTTGTAGTTGAAGTTATGAATATTGGCTCTGGACGGTCTGTCTTTCCAAATATTGTGCTCTGCTGGGGGGGGGGGACGGGACATTCCAGAGTACTGGGCGTCAGCTTTGCTTGTGCTGCCTGATGGCCCATTAAAGGACCATCAGCTACACAATGAACTTTGCCCACACCCAAGCTTCGCCAGGAATGTGACCTGCCTGGTCAGAAACTGAATCGTGGAGTCTGGTAATTGGACCATGTGGCTATAAATCTCCATTTTGCAACTGGACTCTGCATAAGAAGGAGGAGGGGGGTCTTCGCCCACAAGAGGAAGTCTATAAAACCTGGGAGAAACTTCCTCCATTTTGTCTTCTACCTCCAGTCTTCAGCCTGCCTTGTTTCCAGCTCTGGATGGAACTTTGCTACCCAGGGGAACTCTGGGCAAAGGGTGCTGACCCATCCCTGGAGGGGATGCTTTCCAGAGACTTTGATTTGAACCTGCAGTTATTCTACCTTTGCTGCAAACCTGAACCAAGAGATTTGCCATTACTGCATGTAATTGATTTCTTTTAACCATTCCTAACCCTCACCTAGACCTTTTTCCTTGTACAATAAACCTTTAGATTTTAGATTCTAAAGGACTGGCAACAGCGTGATTTGTGGGAAGATCTGATTTGTATATAGACCTGGGTCTGGGGCCTGATTCTTTGGAATTGGGGAGAACCATTTTCTTTATTTGGGGGATTGGTTTTCATAACCATTGATCCCCAGGACAGGTGGCTGCTGGTGGTGGTGATACTGGGAAGCTGGAGTATCTAAGGGAATTGCTTGTGTGACTTGTGGTTAGCCAGTGGGGCGAAACCAAAGTCTTTCCTGTTTGGCTGGTTTGGTTTACCTTAGTGTGGAAAACCCCCAGCTTTGGGCTGTAGTTGCCCCTTTGGAAGTAATCTGTCCTGATCTGACACTCACAGTTGGATCTCACCAGGAACAGCACCGTCACTACTTGCACCACTGTCCTCCCCTTCATGTAATTCCTGGGCTGCTCCCGCAAGCATGACATCGTCTCCCTCCAATGCCTGACCTAGGCAGGACAAAACCTAGAGTAGCAAAAGGGAGCAGGACCTAACCAGTGTGAGTTCCAGCAGACAGTGTGGGGATGGACACCCCGTCTTTCTCCCTTCTGGCATACACAGGTCAGTCCAGCTACCATGGGCCAAAAGAGAGCAAAGAGGGGGGAGAAATGGCTACCACCCAGTGGAGGGAAGTGTGCAGTCAGTGGGTAATGGGGTCAGAGTTAGGGGTGCCTGGAGGTGGGCTGCACTTCATCTGCATGTTTTCCAGTCCATCATTCCGTAAACATCACCATCACTTTCACTTTCCAGGATAACATTTATCTGCAAGTGAAACGACTTCTCAAAGGGCTTTTTCCCTTAATTTACAGATATTTACAATTTGAACCTGACTAAAGAAATCTAGTATTACACACACCCCAGCACTATGCATTTGCGCACACCCTCTGTGGATGTGTGTATTTGTGGAGCAGTTGGTTGGGAAGAACGTTTGACTGCAGCAAGGTGTTTCCTGAAATTGTCTGTCATCTGGATTCTTCTCTATCCTGTCTCTGTCTGAATGAAAGGCAGTACATATTATTCACAAGAAATAAACACATTTTCCAGACTATGAACTGTGCCTGTCTCAATGGAAACACACTAACTCATTTCACACACGGCTCGGTATGCAAATAGCCACAGAGTGAGGCATACCATACACAATGCACCAATGGCAAGACAGCGAAATAGGCGTCTCATCTCTTGCATGAAAGGATCATCCCTGAGGAATGTCACCTCCTGCTGACCTGCCTGGACTCCTACACCTTAGGAGCCGAATTTTCAGAACTCCTTAATGTTAAATATTTTCCAGTGATTACGATGACCAGTGGACTCCTCAGTCACACCACCCTTTGGTGCACTATTAGGCAGATAGCTGAGCCCTGAGGTCCCTGTATTACTCTATACATCTCCTGTGCCTTCTGCCAGTTGGTACAAAGGAATTCCTTCCACATGTTCCGACTCCAGCTCGTTTTCGTGAATGGTCCCCACGTTTCTCTCATAACATGTGTGGCAAAATTTCTGTGACTGCAGTGACAAGGGACAGCAAGCGGGTTTGAGAGCTTTGATATGTGCACTGCATGGAAGGGATTGTTGCTAGGGTAACATGGTGTATAAATGAATCCAAATCTTTTTTAGAAACCATGTGCTGATAAAACTCAGCAGAACAGAGATAAGCAATTGTAAGACGCTGAGTGGTGCTGGGATTCCGGTCAGACAAAGGCGATCTCTCACCAGCTTGGCAGTGAGAATGGGGCCACTCCGTGCCTTTTGGAAGAGGCACTTTTGAAAACTTTACCCTGCGGATTTAAGAGAAACACCAACTACCACGAGACTGGCAATGAAACCGCAAGAGTTGGCAACGCGGTGTCAGAGTTCAGAGCTGCCCGGCTGGAGCAATGCAAACCCGGCACACTCCCTGAGGCCCAGCCGTGGCCCTGTGGGTGCTCAGTGTAACACAGGTTTACACCCATCTCCTTTCAGTGGCTAGACCTTGTCCGAGGCTCCTGAGTGCTACAACCTCTCAACGAAGGTTCCTGGTTCCCTTAGCTCAGGCAGGAAGGGCCTGTACTTTTGGATCCAGAGGTCTTGGCTTCATCCGTCCCCCCACCGACCACACACCCCTCCCCTCATCAGGGGCCTTGTGACAATAGCATGAGACTCCCACACAGGAAGAGCCCACTGGGATGGCAAGGGCCCGGCCCTTCTCCTCCTGGGGCAGGCTGAGCCCTCCCTTCTTCCCAGCCTTCCCCGGCACGAGGTCAGTTGGTTCGGGCTCTGCCCAGGAGGAGAGACGCCCCTGCCACCCCACTGACCAGTAGATTATTTGCAGGCCCCCGCCCCAGTGGCTGGCTGACAGCCAGAGCTGGTGATATGGGGAGGGATTGGGGGAGGCCAGTGCTGCAGGGGAAGTTATACTAGTGGGGCTGGATTAATCACTGGCAGAACCGACCCTATGCTAGGAACCAATCTTGTGCTCCAGAACCTAAAGATCTGAGGGGAGCCAATAGGCTCTAAATCTTATTCTGGGGACCCTCCATAGCCCCTCATCCTTAGCTGGGGATTGGTCCTGCTTTGAGCAGGGGGCTGGACTAGATGACCTCCTGAGGTCCCTTCCAACCCTGATATTCTATGTCAGGTGCCCTTAGGCATATTAACCCTATCAGGGCTGGTGTGGGGTGCACACCTCATCACAGGGCCTTAAGTACCTTATCTAGGTAAATAGAATTGATCAGTCTTTACAAATAGACACTTATTATGCTCTGTCTTTGGTCGACATAGACTCTCTTGTATGTTATCAATGCTCGTCATTTTTACTCTGGCACTTCTGATTCTTAGGGCTAAAAACCAGATCCCAAGCATGGAAGTAACTCAAGAGGCCACTGGTCAAACAGTACTGCCTATGGTCACTATATCATCACTGTGTATCCAAGTCAGATTATGTGCTTTATAGCTAAGAGCAATTCATCCAAAGCAAGCACTCAAATAATCAAGTGTTTTATCTAGAAATCAATTCGTTAACCATGGTTAGGTAGAAAGCAAGAGCAACGGACAGCAAAAAGCCAAAACAAAATAGTGTAAGATTTTTCAATTATTATACAAATAATGTTCTATACGCCTGTGTCACGGTACTGAAATAGTTTGGTACCGTGTAGATCAATGGGTGCACGAAATACTATGTGAAGGGGGTCATAACAGGTGTCTTATGTATGTATCTATTCCATATGTGTGTATCTATTCCATGTGTGTATCTATTCCATAGGTGTGTATCTATTTTGTAACTAAAGTTTAGGTGCCTGTAATTCAAGCTTAGGCTTGGCTCCTGTGAAGGCTCAGACACCCTGGGGCTGCCTGATGGCCCATTAAGGGACATCAACCACACAATGGACTTTGTATATGCCTGTCCACACCCGAGCTGCTCTAGGAATGTCACTGCCTGGTCAGAAACTGAATCCTGGAGAAGTCTGGTGATTGGACCTTGTGACTGTGAACCTCCATTTTGCAACCGGACTCTGCAAAAGAAGGAGGAGGGTCTTGGCCCAGAAGAGAGAGTCTATAAAAGCTGGAAGAAGCATTCTCCATTTTGTCTTGTACCTCCAGTCTTCAGCCTGCCTTGTTTCCAGCTTTGGATGGAACTTTGCTACTCAGGGAACTCTGGACAATGGTACTGACCCATCCCCCAAATGGGATGCATCCAAAGACTTTGATTTGAACCTGCAGTTTATTCTACCTTTGCTGCAAGCCTGAGCTAAGAGATGTGCCATTACTGCGTGTAATTGATTTCTTTTAACCATTCTTAACCCTCACCTATGCCTTTTTCCTTGTATAATAAACCTTTAGATTTTAGATTCTAAAGGATTGGCTACAGCGTGATTTGTGGTAAGATCTGATTTGTATATAGACCTGGGTCTGGGGCCTGATTCTTTGGAATTGGGGAGAACCGTTTTCTTTATTTGGGGTACTGGTTTTCATAACCATTGGTCCCCAGGACAGGTGGCTGCTGGTGGTGATACTGGGAAGCTGGAGTGTCTAAGGGGATTGCTTGTGTGACTTGTGGTTAGCCAGTGGGGTGAGACCAAAGTCTTTTCTGGTTAGCTGGTTTGGTTTGCCTTAGGGTGGAGAAACCCCAGCTTTGGGCTGTAGATGCCCTTTTGGAAGCAATCTGTCCTGATCTGACACTCACAGTTAGATCCCACCAGGAACAGCACTGTCACAGCCTGAGACAAATCATATAATGTTAGAAGGACAATATTTACTTAATTCATTGCAACAGATACAAAATTGCAAATGAAAAGTTTGATTGGCTCCCAGAAAGGATAGTTCCAGAATCCTTCACGTTTTGAGCCTTTTTTATTATCAGAAAAAAAATCTGTTAGTGAATTTTCAGGTTGCCCTTCAGTACATCCCCTTCCCTATACATCCCCTTCCCTGTTCCCGCCCATGACAATGATGGGATATGTTATGTTTTGGCTTAAAAATTCCTCACAGTAAGTTCATTGTCACTTGAGTGTCCTTGGCTAATTTTCCCATTCACTACAGCACTACACATGCTCTCATTGTTCAGCTGTATCTAATGAATAGGACTGACTATTGCATACTCTCCAGAATTATGCATATTAGAGGACTCTGTACTAAAGAATCTACCTTCACCTTAGCAATACTCTGGGATAATATGAGTCGCAATATCAGCCCTTTATTGTTGTCCATTATGAGTTTATCTAAGTGGAACCCGCTGCATTTTCAATTTAGCCAAGTAATCATCCATGTTTTATAGTTTAGTTATTGTCACTCTAAGATCTTTATTTGAATTTCTTCTACAAAAAATGGCTGCAGATAGTAATAATGTGGAACATTGTAGGCTAAAGAGCTTTACAAAGATAAATAGTCTTATAAAATACACATTGCTTAAGGATAGCAAATGTGCTTGGTTTTACTACAATATCTCGTAACATCACGGTGGAGAACAGATTTAGATCATTTGTCATTTAGGAGAAATATGTATCACAGTAGCTGAAAACATCATTGTCCCGATTACCTTTTGTTCATTTATGTGATGCATAAACTGACCTCCCCTCTACCACCCCAGCCTACTAAGGACCAACCTTCCCCTAAAACATCTTACGCTGATAGCTTAATCTTTCCATAGAGTCTAGATGATAATCTTCCATTCTGACTAATGACTAACCTTGAATAGCTATGAGTGTAATACTTTTGTAAAGATGACTTTAAAAGGCAGAGTATCACATTTCAGTAATTTTACAAATATAAATAAAACACCGCCAGACTAAAGATGGCCATCGGCACATTACTAGATATGTACTTGAGTTTTACTTTCAGGTTTGCAGGTCATAATCTTCCGAATGCCCCTCTCAATCTGGCTGTGGGGGTATTAGTTTCATATTGGCAGCTACGGAACTATTATTTGGTATGTAACTTCATAGCAACTGCTATTTTCTTTTAAATATCTAAGAAATCCTAAATAAGACGAGGAAGACTTTGTAGGATACAGACTAACACGGCTGCTAATCTTAAAACAAATAAATCCTAAATATCCTTCTACAAGATGCCATAAATCTTTATGACAAAACATGGTGCAAGGATCTGTAATTAGAATAATCGCCACTCCAGCATTGAATTAACTGTAGAGGATGGAAATTCCATTTCACAAGCATTTTGAAGTTTGGTTTTGTTCCAAAATGTTTACGTTGTGGGTTGAAACATTTCAACATTTGACAGAACAAGGAGTGATGGTCTCAAGTTGCAATGTGGGAGGTTTAGTTTGGATATTAGGTAAAACTTTTTCACTAGGAGGGTGGTGAAGCATTGGAATGGGTTACCTAGGGAGGTGGTAGAATCACCTTCCTTAGAGGTTTTTAAGGCCAGGCTTGACAAAGCCCTGGCTGGGATGATTTAGTTCAGGGGTCTCAAACTCAAATGACCACGAGGGCCGCATGAGGACTAGTGCACTGGCTCGAGGGCCACACCACTGACACACACACACACCCTCGCTGCCCCGGCTCTGCCCCCACTCCACCCCTTCCATGAGGACTAGTGCACTGGCCCGAGGGCCGCACCACTGACACACACCCCGCCCTTGCTGCCCCGGCTCCGCCCCCACTCCACCCCTTCCAAGAGGTCCCACCCCTGCCCCACCTCCTCCTCTGAGCACGCAGCTCCCCATTCCCTCCTGGAAAGTGCTAGGCACCACCAACAGCTGTTTGGCAAACAAAGCAAGAGCAATCTAGGAAGTCCAGTGCTTGAAACACACGCGGCCCAGCCAGGCAGCAGAGAAGCCTCCACTTCTGGCCCCTCCGTCCTGCAAACTGCTATGGGGGGACCGGGGGGGGGGGGGGCGCCAGGAAGCTTGGCGGGCCGCAGGGAAGGGCTTTGCGGGCCGCATGTGGCACCCGGGCCGCATGTTTGAGACCCCTGATTTAGTTGGAGATTGGTTCTGCTTTGAGCAGGGAGTTGGATTAGATGACCTCCAGAGGTCCCTTCCAATCCTTATATTCTATTACTGTGAACAAACTCAAAATATGTCATCTTTTTTAAAAAAAAATAATTAGATTAGAATGTGTTTTATATTATATATTTATAAATTAAATAATTTCAGAAAGGAAATTTGTAACAGTTCATTCCAAAACAAGACACTTTGACATTATCAAAAATTTTCTGAAGTGACAGAGTCCTGTGGCACCTTAAAGACTAACTAAAGTATTGAAGCATAAGCTTTTGTGGGCTAATATCCACAAATACCCATGAATACCCACATTTCATCCAACAAAGTAGGTATTAGCCCACAAAAGTTTATGCTTCTATGCTTTAGTTAGTCATTAAGGTGCCACAGGACTCAGCACTTCCAGACTAACACGGCTACCTCTCGGATTCTTGAAAAAATTTCTGGTTTTCTTTCAAAATGAAAATTTGGTAGAGTTGACCTGGTTTCATGAAGTGTGTCAGTTTTGACAGAACTGCATATTCCAATGGACTATGGTTCCAATAGTTTCTCCCACCAACTCTAGTTTCCAGCTTCTTTAAATACAGTTTTCACTAATTTCTCCAGGCATTCTGTCATCTCCATCACCTGCATCAGATGTTCATTACATTACACAAAAGTTCTATTGTTTATTTCTCCAAGTAAAAAAATAATAATAATAATTGGGATCAGCATTCCAATCTGTACTTAAGACTCTGATCTGAGACTTTGGGAAACAGAGATGGAGAGGAATCCTTAACTCACAAAAATCTCTTTCATTACTCTGGAATAAAATCTTTTTTGAAGAGGGTGATATATACGTAGAAAAAGGTAGCTAGGGAGTTTTGACAATTTGGATTATTAACTGGCTGGACCATAAGAGTATCATAAGAGCCATTACAGTCTGACTTACTGAAATGCAGATTATTCACTCTATAGACCATTAGTACTGCTACGGTGCATAATGAAAATCTCTATTGAGAGACACGCGTTATGGGTTGCAATGCCAATGCCGACTTGATCACTCCTTTGTATGCGTATTGTATGCGCGCCACAGACTGATGGCTCTTTCATAGCCACACAGTCAATCATGCCAGAGGTCTGTTAAGTCTTTCATAACGGATGGATTTTTGACACATTAGTTGCTAATGTCTCCAATGGAGCTGTTATGTCCCATTGTGCGAATATAGCAGATGTGCATGTAAACAGAGAACTGGCGTTAAAAAATCTTTATGAACTTTTTGCTGCAGAAAGACTTGCTATGGATGAACCAAAACGTCTACTGCAGATTGAATAGTTCCGCTGTAGTTAAAATGTGTTGTTTTGAAGAGGCCCAAAGGCACTAACCTGCCATATAAATTAATCACCTGCAAAACATTGCTTTGTGTGGTCTGGAGAAGTACAGAAAAGTTTCGGAAGTTACACTTTAGTGCCTTAAAAATGACAATCCATCTTCTCAAGTGTGATTTGAAATACGCAACAGCTGAGTCTACGAAGTTTCTGGCTCCATTTCAGGATTGTAATCATAGTCAGGATACCACCTCAGTACACGGGTAAGTACTTTCCTGAGCTGGGACGACCACTTTTGTTTATTAATGGAGTTAGAAGCCTACCTTTTTTAGCAAGCTTCCATGATGAAGTAGCTATTATCCTATTACATACAGGGTAAAATTCATTCCTGAGCAGGGGCATGTGTTATGTTTAGGCTCTCTGTTTTGTAGGCCTCATTCTGGTCCCCGTCCTTAAGGTGGCACAATGTTAAAAAGGTAGATGCTTCTTACTAGTGCTGAAGAAAGATCTCAGAAAAGGAAGAAGCTGCAGCCATTTCATACCTGACTCAAACAAACAAACAAACAAACAAACAGACAGACAAGCACACAGCCAAACTGACCCCAAGACACTCACCAACACAATTCCCCTAAAGCAGCATTTAGTGTACCTCCTCTCGGACGGATCCCAGTCAAACCCCCCGTTAGCCTCTCCGCTGCTTGCCACCCCAAGGAAAGTGTGGGCCCTTTACTGAATGAGGGAGGCAACCTAGTGACCGGGAATGTGGAAAGAGCTAATGTGACAAAGAGTCCTGTGGCAACATAAAGACTAACTAAAGTATTGAAGAATAAGCTTTCGTAGGTACAAGCCCACGAACGTTTATGCTTCAATACTTTAGTTAGTCTTTAAGGTGTCACAGGACTCTTTGTCACTTCTGCAATTCCAGACTAACATGGCTACCTCTCTGATTGGGCACCACAGCATGGGGAGGAGGTGAGCAGAGAAAGAAGTGGTTCAGGACTATTTAGAAAAGCTGGACGGGCACAAGTCCATGAGGCCGGATGAGCTGCATCCGAGGGCTAAAGGAGTTGGCTGATGTAATTGCAGAGCCATTTGCCATTATGTTTGAAAACTCATGGCGATCGGGGGAGGTCCCGGATGACTGGAAAAAGGCTAATGTAGTGCCCATCTTTAAAAAAGGGAAGAAGGAGGATCCAGGGAACTACAGGCCAGTCAGCCTCACCTCAGTCCCTGGAAAAATCATGGAGCAGGTCCTCAAGGAATCAATTCTGAAGCACTTAGAGGAGAGGAAAGTGATCAGGAACAGTCAGCATGGATTCACCAAGGGCAAATCATGCCTGACTGACCTAACTGCCTTCTATGATGAGATAACTGGCTCTGTGGATGAGGGGAAAACAGTGGATATGTTGTTCCTTGACTTTAGCAAAGCTTTTGATACGGTCTCCCACAATATTCTTGCCAGCCAGCTAAAGAAGTATGGGCTGGATGAATGGACCATAAGGTGGATAGAAAGCTGGCTGGATCATCGGGCTCAATGGGTAGTGATTAATGGCTCCATGTCTAGTTGGCAGCCAGAGTGCCCCAAGGGTCGGTCCTGGGGCTGGTTTTATTCAATATCTTTATCAATGATCTGGAGGCTGGTGTGGACTGCACCCTCAGCAACTTTGCAGATGACACTAAACTAGGAGGAGTGGTATATATGCTGGAGGGTAGGGATAGGATACAGGGATACCTAGACAAATTAGAGAATTGGGCCAAAAGAAATCTGATGAGGTTCAACAAGTGCAGAGTCCTGCACTTAGAATCCCATGCACCGGTACAAACTAGAGGCCGAATGGCTAGGCAGCAGTTCTGCAGAAAAGGACAAGGGGTTACAGTGGATGAGAAGCTGGATATGAGTCAGCAGTGTGCCCTTGTTGCCAAGAAGGCTAATGGCATTTTGGGCTGTATAAGTAGGGGCATTTCCGGCAGATCAAGGAACACGATCATTCCCCTCTATTCGACATTGGTGAGGCCTCATCTGGAGTACTGTGTCCAGTTTTGGGCCCCACACTAGAAGAAGGATGTGGAAAAATTGGATGGACTGCAGTGGAGGGCAACAAAAATGATTAGGGGGCTGGAGCACATGACTTATGAAGAGAGGCTGGGGGAACTGGGATTGTTTAGTCTGCAGAAGAGAAGATTTAGGGGAGATTTGATAGCTGCTTTCAACTACCTGAAAGGGGGTTCCAAAGAGGATGGATCTACACTTTTCTCAGTGGTAACAGATGACAGAACAAGGAGTAATGGTCTCAAGAGGAGGTTTAGGTTGGATATTAGGAAAATCGTTTTCACTAGGAGGGTGGTGAAACACTGGAATGGGTTACCTAGGGAAGTGTTGGAATCTCCTTCCTTAGAGGTTTTAAGGTCAGGTTTGACAAAGCCCTGCCTGGGATTATGTAGTTGGGGATTGGTCCTGTTTTGAGCAGGGGATTGGACTAAATGATCTCCGACCTAAGGTCTCTTCCAACTCTGATATTCTACGACTCAGAACACTCCCGACAGGAGTAGGAGATGGTGAGAGGGCTCCTTATTTAACATGTAAGACTCACCCAATATTTGACCTCATTGTTAATTTATTTCAAAGGGTGGAGTGTGATTTCAGTCACTATTTTATCTAAATCAGCTCACCCATCTCAACGTCTTTCTGAAGGTGTCTTCTGACCTCCCCCAATCAAGTAAATAGAATTTAGGTACAAAATCTAAACTGGATTAGTACCACTGCACGTCAGAGTCAGAAGTAGTCCACCTTCAACTGTCACATTGTAGGGGGGCTATGTTAGCCAAGTAAACAAGAGAGAGTAAATAGAAAGTTTTTAAAGTATGGTAGAGGACTGTGCTATTCTGTCCCTTTAAGTATTTGAGCACTGTCCTCTCTCCCCAGTGCAAAGCCTCACTCCTGCATTGGGTTCAGTTTTGCTGGGAGTACAACAAAAAGTTTCCACCACAACTAGCTGTGCTTAAAATGAGCTGTGTTGTGTCTGTATCTCCTTCTCCACTGGGGCCATATAGCACTTCAGGCTGGTGATATTCTCAAAAGCAGGATTTTTAAGAGGCTGAGTGAACTGTTGTTGGTGCAGCCCTTCGACTTTAATTCAAGCACTTTTTGTACAGAGGCTATCAATGGAGAATAATTATAAAGTGGCATCTGGTGTTGCATAGAGTCACTTTTCTGACTAACCACAACAGACTAAACTATAGCAGTGCAAATCGAGCAGCTAAATAGGATAAAAAATTGCATTCTTCTCAAGATGCACTTTGGTATTTGCTGTGTCTTTATCTGGGCTTTTGTAAAGTCCTGTCTAGGTGACCATTCACACACAGAAGGCCAAGTGTTGGAGATGCCACGTTGGGCTCCAGTCTTCCTAACACTTGCATGTTTGTAATAATGCGTCTGGATGGACACACTGATTTCAGCACGCGTTGGAACAGGTAAAATGGTGCCATTATAACATCTATGTGAATGGATACAATTTTATCCAAACTCATGGCACATCTCTAGAATACAAAACTCATTCAAATCAATACCATTCTGTCCTCAACCACCAGTCAAAGGCAAGTTCAGTCAGCTATTGGCAACCAATCTCTGGGATCTTGTTGTTTATTTGTAAGTTTCCAAAACTCACAAAATCGATTTCATTCACCTTCAGTATTTTACATTGAGGAGATCGCTAGTAGAAAGTCAGTACTCAGCCACACCGTTGAGAAATTGCTATTCTTCGTATGCTAATAGAAAGAAAACACAGTATTTCAACGATAGCAGCTCGTGGGAAAATGCTGACTTTAAACATGTTCATCACTACATTCAAAATGTAGTGTACAAAAACAGATACAGTCCAAGGCCAGGATCATGGTGATCCTCTCATCTGACCTGCTGTATAACACAGGCCACAGGACTTCTCTCAGTTAATTGTGGTTCGGAGCACTGAATCTCTCTAAATCAACCATGGCAAATTTTTTAGGAAAAAAAATAATCCAGTGATGGAGAATCCACCACAGTTTCACTGTAAAAGTTTGTGCCTTATTTCTAGACTGAATCTGTCTGGCTTCAACTCCCAGACACTGGATCTGGTTATACCTTTGGCCTGGTCTCCGCTGGCAAGTTATCGCACAGTAAAGCAGCTTTCTGCGGTGTAACTCCCGAGGGGTACCCTCTGCCAAGCCACTTAGTGCGCAGAAACTCCTTAGTAGCAGGGTTGAAAAAAAAACACCTAGAGGGTCCAGCGTTGTATTGGCAGAGCAAACACAATATAGCACAGAAAGCAATCGATTGGCCTCCTGAGGTGTCCCATAATCCCTCAAGTGGCCGCTCTGCTCATTGTTTTATACTCGGCTGCCCTGGAGACGTGCGCCCCTCCCCTTTCAAAGTCCCATTTCTGTGTGTGTGTGTGTGTGTGTGTGTGTGTGTGTGTGTGTGTGTGTGTATAAGAGAGAGAAAGCACACGTGCCGGGTGCTGATGTCAGGGTTTTCCCCTCCCCCTGTCTTAGGACTGGTTGCTTCCTGCCACTGTCTGAACTTACAAGACAGCATGTTGAGACACACTGTCCCCCAAAACACAGTCTCCTCCCCCATCACACTCCCCCCCCCCCCCAACAGGTCAGTTGAAAAGCAACTTGCAATGTAGTAGGATGCCCATGGAACAATGGGATTGGGAAACCTGCATCATGTGATGCTATGCCTGTCCTATGAGACATTGCAAACCCTTCCCAAAGCACCCTGTGGCCAGGTGCACAGTGGGATAACTACCCACAATGCACTGCTGTCTTTGCAGCAGCAGTTTTTAAGTCCAGTGTTTTAATAAACAATGCTCAAACCACTGAGCTATCTCTCCCTCCAAGATGATTAGTGAGCATTATCATTTCAGATTCTGCATGCTTCACTTCAAGTACTTTCTAGTCATAGTGTATATTTGGGCACACAAGTTACTTGATATTATATCGGATTCCGGTTGTATGGCACTTAGGACAGGACAAGAACAAAAAAAACACAGTTTCAAGATGAATTGTCAGAGAAGTAATTTTACTACAAATCTGTGAAACTTGGGATTCATGAAGATCTTCACAAAAACCCTGTTGCAAAGATGAAACAAAAAGATGTTGCAAAGCAACAACTCATGTGAAATTGCAGAACTATTAACTAGGCTTTGTAATCTGTCCTCTAAATCAGCTTCTATACCCCGTGACTAGAAGATAGCTGATGTAATGCCAATATTTAAAAAGGGCTCTAAAGGTGATCTTACAGATGGGTAAATCTAATGTCAGTACCAAGAAAATTAGTTGAAACAATGGTAAAGAATAAAATTGTCAGACACATAGAAGAACAAATTGTTGGGCAAAAGTCAACATGGTTTCTGCAAAGGGAAATCATGTTTTACTAATCTATTAGAGTTCTTTGAAGGGGTCAAACAAACATGTGGACAAGGGGGATCCAGTGGACATAGTGTACTTAGATTTCCAGAAAGCCTTTGACAATTCCTCACCAAAGGCTCTTATGTAAATTAAGTTGTCAAGGGATAAGATCCTTTCCTGGATTGAGAACTGGTTAAAAGACAGAACAAAGGGTAGGAATAAATAGTAAATTTTCAGAATGGAGAGGGGTAATAATGGTGTCCCCCTAAGCTCAATCTTAGGATCAATCCTATTCAATTTATTCATAAATGATTTGGAGCAAGTGGTAAACAGAGAAGTGGCAAAGTTTGCAGATGATACTAAACTGCTCAAAATAGTTAAGACCCAAGCAGACTGAAGAACTTTTAAAAGATCTCACAAAACTAAGTGATTGGGGAACAAAATGGCAAATTAAATTTAATGTGGATAAATGTAAACTAATATGGATAAATGCACAGACAATCCAGGAAGATTTTGGAAAGTGTAGGGGACAATTTCCTGGTGCAAGCGCTGGAGGAACCAACTAGGGGCAGAGCTCTTGACCTGCTGCTCAAAAACAGGGAAGAAATAGTAGGGGAAGCAAAAGTGGATGGGAACCTAGGAGGCAGTGACCATGAGAGGGTTGAGTTCAGGATCCTGACACAGGGAAGAAAGGAGAGCAGCAGAATACGGATGCTGGCCTTCAGAAAAGCAGACTGACCCCCTCAGGGAGCTGATGGGCAAGATCCCCTGGGAGACTAATATGAGGGGAAAAGGGGTCCAGGAGAACTGACTGTACTTTAAAGAATCCCTATTGAGGGCACAGGAACAAACCATCCCAATGAGTAGAAAGAATAGTAAATAGGACAGGCAACCAGCTTGGCTTAATGGAGAAATCTTCGGTGGCCTTAAAAACAAAAAGGAAGCTAACAAGAAGTGGAAATTTGGACAGATAACTACGGCAGAGTGGAGTTAAGTCTCCACCTAAGTCTCTAGTCATTTTTGAAAGTTTACACCGGTGATCTTATGACAGTATTAAATCTGTATATTACAGTAGTACCCATCTGTAACAATCATTTGTGTGAATGCTTGTAATGGATCAACCCCCTTATAGACTCTTTAAAAGTTTTCCCTAAACAAAGTGTGACTCATAACTCAATAGCTGCAATTTTTATCTGCAGACATCTCACATATGTACATAAAAACTCAAAACACAGGGGCCTATTGTAATAGATTTTTAGTCGACTTTCTGTTTGTGAAGTTTCTGTGCAGATGACCTACAAAACTACACTCTTCCAAAATGACCTCGATTTCTGACAGAAGATGCAGATATTAGTAAGTGAAAATGCAATCCTTGTAATGAAACAGTATTCTCGTGCTGGTCTGTGACACATGATCACTTTGGTTTGATAATATAACCCACGAAAGCTTCTTAGCATTCAATAAAAGATGAACTGTTTGCTTTGCATTTTCTGACTCCAAGAGAGAGACAAAGAATATAGCCAAAACAGTAGTTTGCTTAATGTCAGGATTCTAATTTTCAGAAGAGATGATGTTCAATACCGGCTCTTGCCAGAGTCTTAGATCTGAAACAACTCAACAAAAATAGTTCGCCTCAGTCAACAACCTCCGAAAACTAGTAAAATTATAAACAGCCTGTCAGAATGGGTAACATCTGCACATGACGAGAAACATGGCATCATTGCCACTTTATACCGTAGTGAAGCAGTACGCTATAGCTGTACTGTACAAGAGAACGACAAGTTAAAATGCACATTCAATGACAATCTTTTCTTTATTCATTCGTTTTCCAGCAATAGTGTTAAAAAAAAAAACTGGGGCACTGCTTTTTGGTGCCCCCAAATCTTGGCACCTCAGGTGGCTGCCTAGTTCGCGTGGTGGTTACACTGGCCCTGAATACACCACAGAAAGTTGCCTAATGGATCTGAAAAATAGTGCCCCCCCCCATGCTCTCCTCTTCTCAGCACAGCATGGCTAACACATCCCAACCCAGGGGCCCCTGAGACAATGCCAGATATGGTAATGGGGCCCATATATCTGAGTGCCTCACCATCCTTAATGTATTGACTCTCACAGCCCCTGCAAGGCCAGGCAGTGCTGTTCTCCCCACAGTACAGAAGGGGAGTGGAGGCCCAGAGAGACTAAGGGTATGTCTAGACTGCAAACAAATAATAAACAGTGTTGGGACAGGTAAGGGTTAAAGCAGAAACCTGGGACACTGCTGGCATTAGGGAGGAAAGGCACAGGCAAGCACCGCTTCTGCACTGGATAGATAAAGTGCAGGTCTCTCGGTGTTAAATAGATTTAGGGCTTCCCCTCTCCCCGCCCTTCTCCTGGTTAAGGGCTTGAGAAGGTTGCAGATGTCTGAGGAACGTGGGGATCTAAAGGATGCCTTTTGGGGTAGAGTACTGTTATCTCCCTCTCCCTTTCTTTCCCAGCTGCACTGGCGAGTTCAGGGTCATGGCCCTTCCACCCTGCCCTGCAAACTGCTGATCCAAGGAGTTCATGTCTGCAATTATAGCAAAGTGTATCTTCAAAGTAACATTTATTGGTAGAATATGCTAATGATGTAAATAGTATTCAGGGGCGGAGATAATTATATTCGGTATAGGGTTATCAATATTTATTGTATGGGTGGTCATATTATTCCATAAGGGTTTTGGGGGTGTTGTAATAAATGTAGGAATTTACATACTACTGTAGATTAAAAGAGTAGGATGTAACTAATCCAGAGTTTACTGAACAATTGGGTCCAGGGAACAAGTACCAGAATAAAGAAGCCCATCTACTCAAATCCACCTCTGGGTCAGCCTGCTCTTCTTCCAACAAACGGTGGCAACAAAAGGCAGCAAGTCTTCCAGTCCGCTGTACCAACTCGGAATTACTGTAAGTGGAATTTAGCAAAATCAAATTTTCCCGAGTGTGCCTTGTTTTTCTTAGCCAGTTTGGGTACAGTTGGCAAAAGTTACTTCTTACAATAATTCCTCTAATTTGTTTTTCATTTTTTGGAACCTACAGAATCAACATTGTGTGGGAAACGTCAAAGAAGGTGTTTCGCTGCTTCTGGGACCCCTGGGGGTGGGAAAAAACATCCCAAACTGCTGCTGGCCACTGTGGGAGAAGTCATTGGAGCAGATTGCCAGGAGAAGGGATGGGGAGAGAAAGCCCTGTCCAAGGTGGCAGGATACCACGGGCTAGATTGGGAGACAGGCAGGAGAGAAGAAAGGCTCCCAGCAGAAGCAAAGGGAGAGAGACTTCAGCAGCAAAGCCGGCAGCTTATTCAAATAGGAAAGGAGGTTTGGGCACAAACTGACTCTCAGGGCCGCAAGTGCCTTCTCTGCCTTCAGAATCCAGCCTCTCCACTCAGAAGAGAGACCCAATGAGAACAGAACCAGGGTGTCCCAATTCTGACTTCTCCGCTTTAGCTGCCATTGTTCCTCCAGTGGGGGACGGGTGTGTGTGAAATCCTTCCTACTGCTGAGAAAAGTGGGATTGCTTCCAAATCTCCCTGCATGTGGCTTTTGCATTAGAAATAGCTGTAGCCTTCATGGAGTCACGTCTCTTCACCTAGAAGTATCGATTTCCCAAAGACGGTTCTTAGCCCCATAAGCCATGACAAGCCCGGAGACAGCTTTCTGCCTTTCACACTCAGTTCACACATTTGTTACTAAGTCATTCTGGAAACAAACCGGATTAGAGTGGAATGTGAAAAATTATGAAACTGTGGATGCATATGACTGGCTGGATAGGATGCAGAATGAGCTATCTGTACATGCAATCACAGTAAATGCATGTGCAAACTGCGCCTGTATTTGGCAAACTGGGCATCTGATTATGCACACAAATCTTAGGAAAGCGAGATTCAGAACTTTTGAAACACATTTCTCGGTTTGCATTCTAACAATAGCGTGGCTGTCTTTCAAATGCTTTCGTTCTCAATTAGCAAGACATCATCAGTCTGGATTTTCAAACTCTTCTGCTGGGACCAGGAATGTATGTCTCACTCTCCACATGTTGTAACTCAAACTTTTCAGTATTTAATCTTCAGAGTCAGTTTCTTCCTTTCAGATTTAATAAATTCTTAAAAGCCTGAATATTCCATTTAAGTTACAGTCCCCCTGTGCTGATGGCTTTGATTCTCTCCTCGGTGTGTAGCCTGTGATCAAGCTGGCCGAATGACACTCGTGTGTGTCACACGGAAGCAGAAGCCTTGAAGGACTGTATTTAATGGGGCAACTTGCCTTGCTTTAAGCTTGCGTGGGAGACAATTTTCAAAGCCTAAGAAGATTCTACAAGAATTATAGCCTGAACGAGGCCAGGTTTTTGTCTTCAAAAGCACTGAAATCCCCATGAAAGCAGAATTATTCTTTCAGGTTGGAAGGCGTTTTGAAGGACAGTTAAGTAGCGAGCTCTCACAGAGCAGTCCAGACAAATGACGCCCATTGGGGAGAAGGTAACCTTTGGCAATAGTGATGCTGTACAAATTTGAAAACACTCTGAGTGTTAAGAACTAATTGGGATCTGGGGGTGTGGGGGAGTCTTAAGTAGAAAATTTGCTAGGAGTGGAAACTTTAAACTTGGGATAAAACAGGTACAGTTAAACAAAACCTGTACAATGTTCAGGTATTTTAGTCAGTTTTTTCTTAGAAACATGGGCCCGCAGGGAAATTCGTTAAGTCTTTCGACTCGCTCCCTCCTCTGATCAGCAACACCGGCATCTAGAGATGAACATTTCATTTGCAAAGAGGCCTGAGGAAAATGACAAGCCTGGAGTTCACTTGCGGTAACACCTTCCTAAAGCCGATGTGTTCAAAATAACACAAGCGCTATTGATGCTCCTGGTCATTTATCATATGGCGAAACGGAACTCTACGGACAATGGAGAAATACTGACACAGCAAGATTAATGGCCGGGCTCCGAGCGCCATCCACTGCCTCAAATCTCTGCAGAACCTGACGTGGCCTATATAGGAACCAAACGCTGCAGAAAACACGACTGACAACATGTCCTGCCTTTGCTTAGCTGGAGACCAGGGCCACGGGGCCCCCATCCAGAAGTGGTTCCGGCCATGCTCCAGGCCCATAAAGGGGAAGCCTGAATAAAACTTCAGAGAATCATGGAATACTCTCAGGAGGTATCTAGTCCAACCCCCTGCTCAAAGCAGGACCAATCCCCAACTAAATCATCCCAGCCAGGGCTTTGTCAAGCCTGACCTTAAAAACCTAAAGGGTGGAGATTCCAACACCGCTCAAGGTAACCCATTCCAGTGCTTCACCACCCTCCCCGTGAAAAAGTTTTTCCTAATATCCAACCTACACCTCCCCAACTTCAACTTGAGACCATTACTCCTTGTTCGGTCATCTGCCACCACTAAGACGAGCCAAGCTCCATCCTCTTTAGAACCCCACTTCAGGTAGTTGAAGGCTGCAGCCTCCCTTTCTGGTAGTTGAAAGCAGCTTTCAAATCCCCCCTCAGTCTTCTCTTCTGCAGACTAAACAAGCCCAGTTCCCTCCGCCTCTCCTCATAAGTCATGTGCTCCAGCCCCCTGATCATTTTCATTGCCCACTGCCGGACAATCCTTATTGTGGGGGGGGGGGGGGGGGATGCAAAAACTGGATGCAATACTCCAGATGTGATCTCAACAGTGCTGAATAGAGGGGAATAATCACGTCCCTCAATCTGCTGGCAAAGCCTCTACTTAGACAGCCCAAAATACCATTAGCCTTCTTGGCAACAAGGGCACACTGTTGACTCATGTCCAGTTTCTCGTCCACTAGGTCCTTTTTTGCAGAACTGCTGTCTAGCCATTCGGTCCCTAGTCTGTAGCGGTTCATGGGATTCTTCCATCCTAAGTGCAGGACTCTGCACTTGAACCTCAGATTTCTTTTGTCCCAATCCTCCAATTTTTCTAGGTCACTCTGGACCCTATCCCAATCCTCCAGTCTTTATTGGGTTAATCCTGCATCCTTGGAACTGGTGCCATTCCACAACACAGGTGGAGCAGGATTTAATGCACCAGGCTTGGCCCAGGTCAGCTTCCTGGGACTTGCGGGACTCAGACTATTGGGCTGAAAAACTGCTTTGCAGACATCCTGTCTTAGGCTGGTGTCTGAGCTCTGGGCCCCTCCCGCTCACGGTGCCCCAGAGCTCAGTTTCCAGCCTGAGCCCAAGCGTCTACACAGTAGTTTTTCAGCCCCCTAAGCCAGAGACAGCTGACTCAGGCCAGCCACAGGTTTTTTCGTTGTGTAGAGGAACCCTAAAGAGTTCTTTGCGCACGAGACCCACGAAGCCCTGAGGCTGCAGCGTGCAGGTACTGCTACTCCGCATAGGGGAGGGGATAACTCGTCCCCAGTCCGGTTGGTTGCAATTGTGTGGAGCTCAGCTGTGTAGGTTGGGGAGGATCCACTTCAAGAATCTTTGTGGGCCCTTTTCTCAGCTGAGCTGCAGGTGTGCACGGTCCATACTGCATGTCATGCCATGCAAGTTCCCTGGGGACTCTGCAGCATGTCATAAAGCTGTGAGTGAAGGCTCAGAATACCCCTTTGAGGCGGCACTTTTACCTTCCAGTGAGCACTGAGAACATAAACAAGTTCTTAGGTAAGAACATAAGAAAGGCCATACTGGGTCAGACCAACGGTTCATCTAGCCCAGCATCCTGGCTACCGACAGTGGCCAATGCCAGGTGCCCTGCAGTGAGTGAACCTAACTGGTAATGATCAAGTGATCTCTCTCCTGCCATCCATCACCCCCCTCTCACAAATAGAGGCTAGGGACACCATTTCTTACCTATGCTGGCTAATAGCATTAATGGACTTAACCTCCATGAATTTATCCAGTTCTCTTTTAAACCCTGTTATAGTCCTAGCCTTCACAGCCTCCTCAGGCAAGGAGTTCCACAGGTCCTCAAGGAGTGTTCAGGGAGGCCTTCCGAAAAGAGGAGGAATACTTATGCAGGCCCTTGACTTACTCCTAGGGTCAGGGAGGTCAAATATTAGGCCAAAGTGTCAGCACAGTTGTGAACAGCTTAGTACCTTGTTGTATATCAGCCTTGTTAATTACAGCAAAAGGCACGATAGACAGAAACAAAAAAAATCACGTCCTTTTGTCCTTATCCCCCGAATTTATTTCCAAAGCAACATTCAGAGCAAGAAGCGAAAAACTGACCAATCCAGCTTCGCTTAAAGAAAAAAAGTTTTATCTGGGACTATTACGGATCATCTCATCAAGTCTGCACAAACGGTCGGTCTTTCCATTTCTGTTTTAAAAAGGCTCCGAATTTAGGTGACTGGATGAGTCCCTTGGCTTGACTGAATGGAGAAAGATTAGCCAAGAGAGACTGTTCAAAGGGATAAAGCTCAAAGCTACATGCCTCAAGCAGTAAGTGCACATGCATTAATATCAAAGCAGGCTTTATCATGGCAGAGTTATACAAATTAACATCTTTGAAGTTGATTTTTTGCCAATAAATGGATACCAGACAAACAGCGCTCCAGCCCCAAAAATGCTCATTTGAACCTGCATAGTTCTTCATTCATAGTACAGCCTGGATACTGGTTGGATTTTTTAAAATGAATCTACATGCAATATTTTCCAGGGTTGCATGCCTGGTCTTCAGCTGGTTCATTGGACAGCAATTTTGGGGTAATGGAATAGTTCATGTTCACACATTTCAGCATTTTTCATCTTTTCTGCCGCTTGTGATCCGCACTGAACTGGAAATTGCTGAGGTCAGCAAGGGAGCTAGCAACCTTCATGATGCACTTCAGCTCACAAAAATATGTCCAGTACTCCTGTCACTGAAACATGAAGTCAACAGGAGTGCACACCCCAGGCACTGGAGTTGGAGCTAGCGAAAAAGTTTCCACTTAAACTGTTTCATGAAAAAATGGGGGTTTCAACTAAATGATTTTTAAAAAAGCATCTGCTTCCCTTAGAAAATCTTGAGTTGAAAAAGCCTCTGTGATACCTCATGGGAAATGTAGGTTGGGGCCCTCATGCCCCAATTCTCCTCTATGGGCCAGGTATCCCAACTGGACTACATCTCCCATGAGGCACCACAGCATCTCAGCAAGGAGAAGCCTGCTTTGCATCATGTAAGATGTGGTCTGGCCAGGGAGCCTGACCCCTAGAGGAGAATGAGAACATGGGTAGCAGCACTGCAACTCACGTGGGGCACTCTGGCAACCGTTCTTTTCGTTTCTCAAAAAGTCAAAATTTTCTGTGAATTGCACCCCTCAAAGTTCCCTTAAAGCTTCAGTTCAAACTCTTGGGTCCACATCTTGCCCCTAATTACAAGAGCACCTCTCTAGCCCTCGTGACAGAGTCCTGTGGCACCTTAAAGACTAACTAAAGTATTGAAGCATAAGCTTTCGTGGGCTAATACCCACATCATTGGATGCATCTGACGAAGTGGGTATTAGCCCACAAAAGCTTATGGTTCAATACTTTAGTTAGTCTTTAAGGTGCCACGGGACTCTGTCACTTCTGCAATTCCAGACTAACACGGCTACCTCTCTGATTCTCTCTAGCCCTATTGACTTTGTGGGAGTAGAACATAGGGGTCAAACTCCCTTTACAGGAGTAAGCACAACAAGATCCTGTAAGGCAACTGCCCCTGCCCAGTGCTGGAAGGACAAGTGGAAGTACAATGCATACAGTTTATTGCCTTGGTGGGGTGAGCATTTTCATTTTGTGGAGTATCATTTTTATGAGACATTAAAACTGCTGCACATAAGATATAACTTCTCATTATTAAATATCTGACAAATGAAGCCAGGAGTCCCTAAAGTTGTTAGAAGTGATGATCTTATTTGGATTTCTCCCAGCTCTTTCACAAGATAAAAATGGTGTGGCTTTTGAGTGGTGTTTCACACAGACTCAGTTTTACATACAACCCAATTGAAATTGAAGAAGTCACTTTGCATTTAGTTGGGAATTTCTCCATTTCAGGTACATGAGCAGAATCCATTCATTCAGGGATGAAACAGACTTGGAGATGAGCTAAAGCCAGAACCTTGATTTTGAACCTATTAAAGTTTTAGCTTGAAAGAGGGAAAATATTTACTTCTCTGCCCACACACATTTGGTAGGACTGGCACATGGGAAGGGACTGGTTTTCCAGCACTGATATGCAGCAACAACTTGTAATATTTTGGTGATGTTTAAGCCAAATCCTGACCCTGATTTGGCATCATGCCCCAACCGTAGTGTATACTCAGTTCAGATTTGGATCCAAAGTCTGCCTCCTCCACCCATCTCCAGGGCAATACTTTGACCTATCCCCAAATGAAATGGGATATGGAGCTACTGACTAACTGTCAAAGTCAAATCATTCCATCCCAAGAAGCAGGACTCCTGGTAACATAGACAGGCAGCATGAATGCCATTTGCTTTGCACCCAAATTATAACTGGACCCTTTAGTTTAAGAGTTACTTGGAGCGCAATAGGGTGAAACATGATGTCTGATTTATTCTACATGTTTACTTTCACACAAAGTTTTAGGAGACAGAGGTTATTGGGTTCTTCGAATCTGACTTTTATAGCCTCAAATTTTCATGTTAAGTCCTTCATAATTTTATAGGAACAAAATCTTCTCCACAGCAAAGTTCTGCATGGCAAAGCAAGACCCTTTCAGCAGATGAACGTATTTCTAGAGTCCCTCAGAACAGGTATAATGAATAAATAAAGACCCATCTTCAACTTGACTTTCTTCTTTTAGTGTCTTTAAATCAGCTTTCCACCATTTCTCATAAAGCTTTCAGAGATTTTCCAAGCTGTAAATGTTATGTCCTCTTCAGTATCACTTGGATTCTTGGTTGTGTTCTATAAGCTTCATCCAGAAATCCTTAAAATCTTTCTGACCTTCATTATCTGTGGTTCTTCCTTCTGGATAGAGGTGAAATGCATATCGAACTATAGGATTTGGTAAACTACAATAAAGCTTTGTTTGTAAAAACAAAGGCTTTGGCTACTTAGAGCTGAAATGAAGAATCGGACAGGGCAAGGAGGGGGACACATTGCCAGTCAGAGGAATGGTTGGTCCTGCTTTAAGCAGGGGCGTTATACTAGATGACCTCCTGAGATCTCTTCCCACCCTAATCTTCTGAAACATTACTAATCAGAGATCTAATATAGCTATGTTCCCGGAGGCTTTCAAATTCCTGCTGGGAACTTCCTGGCTTTCAGAGTGAATTTCATTGGATACCTGTATGAGAGACTTTCCCCATCCTGTAAACGGAACGTTCCGGTTCCGGAACCAGCCATGAGTGAGAATGTAGAATTGGTTTTCTTGTTTTCTGATGGATGTTGTCATTGTAAATGTACCAAACAATCACTAGGGCTATTGTCTATCTACACCCTAACTTTGAGACTTTGGTCTAGAAAGTCCTCTTAATTACTTCAAATGTAATAGTTGGTCTGAATTGGTGGTGTGACTAAGATTTTAGGCCTTTTTTTTTTAAGAGAGAAACAAAGGCATTTGTGATTGATATACTTTTCTTTTATTACTCAGTAAAAAGGAGGTTTCTGATGTATTGATTCTACAAGTTGCAGCCTGCTATACGACATAAGTGTATGTGAAGAAACGGATGATCTTTTGGGATGAAAATTGCTAGGTAACAGGAACTTCTCAGTATGTTGATTTAAATGAATGCTAGTGAAGAATTTGGTCTAAGCTCCTTGGCAGGAAGTACCATTGAAAATGGATCCTTATTGTAATGAGATGAAGAAGCCATGTGAAGCACACTTTGCAGAAAAACAACCTACACCAGAATCCTGCTAGTTAGACACTTAGCTAGCCACATGACCTAGCCAAATCCCAATTATTATAGACTAGCAAAAATACCCGCATTGCTCAGGGTATTTGTAATTGGAAACTGGGATGTAAAAAGACTACAATGTTTTTTATTAATACAAATTTTGTTCAGAAGTCTCATTTTGTCTAATTAATTTCATTCTCTTGCATTTAGATGTGGGGAGGAGGGGGGAGAGAGCTGAGCGAGTGGGGGCGCCGTTGGAGGGGAAGGGGGGAGAGAGCTGAGCGAGTGTGGGGGCCGTTGGAGGGGGGTATTATTACATCATAACTATGTCACAGAGACATAGTTAACCTGCTGCCCAGCTGGTTAACTATCAGCTGTCACAGAGACATAGTTAACCTGCTGCCCAGCTGATGTTAATGGGCTTTAAAGAATTTCACCCCTAGGGGGTGTAAGAGGTGAGATTTGAAAAAATTTCAATTCTTACCCTGCTTAGGACCCTAAAGCCTATAACTGTACCAAATTTCAAGTCTCTAGCTCAAAAGGTGTGGAAAGATTAAGTGAACATACATACACATACCATTTGACTTTTATATATATAGATATTCAATACCAGAAAAACATTTTAAAAACCCAAATATTTAACAAGGCAGGATATTTCAAGTTTTAGGCTATTAAATGTTAAGTTTTGGCTACACATTCTGGGTGAAATACAAAACATTTGCAGTGGTTTGGGTTAAATATATTGCATTTTAGAGCTAGAAGTATGGTGATTTGTTTTTCTAAATGCTTTCCTAGAGACAAAATAATGCACATTAGAAAACATAATCCCAACTATACCTACAAAATGAGGGGATCAAAATTAGCAGTGACCATTCAAGAAAATCTTGGAGTTATTCTGGGTAGTTCTCTGAAAACATCCACTCAATGTGCAGCAGCAGTCAAAAAAGTGACCAGAATGTTAGGAACCATTAGGAAACCATCATGGATAAGAAGACAGAAAATGTCATAATGTCACTGTATAAATCCATGGTCTGTGCAATTCTGGTTGCCCCATCTCAAGACAGATATTAGAATTGAAAAAGTACTGAGAAGGGAAACTAAAATGATGAGAGTTTAAGAGTGGGACTGTTGAGCTTAAAGAAACAAGTGAGGGGGGATATGATAGAGGTCTGTAAAATCATGACTGGTGTGGAGAAAAAAATGGTATTTACTTCTTCATAGAACACAAGAGCCAAGGGTCACCCAATGAAACGAATAGGCAGCAGGTTTAAACACAATCAAGAGGAAGCATTTCTTCACAACACAGAGTCTAGTAAAGAATTCTGTGTTGAGTGCAATACTTTTTGGGTTAGGAAATTGTCATCCATAATGTTTAAAAATTCCAAGGATATTTAAGCGCTGCACCATGAGACCTACAACATGTTTCATTTGAATTGAAGTCCCCACCCCCAATCATGCAAGTTTTTTCCTGCACTTTATAGATAGGTGCATAAGAAGTGGTCATCTTCTTCCCCAGTGTGATTTGGTGGGCTGTAGCTGACAGTAGTGAATACCCCAACTTGTGTTTATCTGTAAGAACACTGATCCATGAATATTCAAGATAATTTTCTTCTGAGTTATCAGTGACTCAGATGATGCCATAAATAGTTTATAATCATTGATTTTTACATTCCAAATGCGTGAATCATCCCACCAGGTTTTAGTAACTCCAACTCAATGGAAAATGTGCACATAAATGAGTGAGTCTTCATGTTCATTACCCAAGCTCCTAGCATTTGTGCTGGGGCAATTCCAGAATGATTTCTACTCTTCATTCCTTGGGTTCCTTTTCTGCTGAGGGCTATCTTCCCACCATTTACCCTATTCATATTCATTTGAAACCCTCCTGACTAAGCCAGCAAGCATGTCACCGAGTAGACTGGTCTCCCTCCCATGGCTGTGGGGGAGGCCATCCCAACTGTATAGCTTTCATGGACAGTAGACCAGTGTTCCACAAAAAGCCAAACCTGGAGCCCTGCACTAACTCCCTGGCCCGTGGTTCCCTTCCAGAATCCTCCGCCTTCTCTCTTCCTTTGCTTGTGGGATAGGAAGGAGCTAATGAGGTTCAAGGCCTGACCCGTGTATTGCCTGCTGAACTTCTCAGTCAGGGTCTCCTTAAAGGACACCAAGACCTGCAGAGCTGTTCTGAGGACACCCGTTCATTTCACGTAGCCTGAGCCAGAGTGTAAGCAGATGTTCTCTTCATGCAAATCTCTCCTTAAATCATCCCTCTAGACCACACTGCCGCCCCAACCCTCCTATGGCCCGTCAGGTGGGGGGAAATTTCTGGCTTTATTTACATTTGTGGGACCCCATCCCCTGTGAAATGTAACTAGTGGGATCAGTTCTTGCAGTGTCTAAACTGTATTGCTGGGATCTACTTAGACTGCAAGTTCCTTGGGGCCAGGACATCATCTCCCTTTCCATCACGTCATGTACAGCAAGACTGGACAGCTTTCAGAAATTCCTGACAGATGCCAGAGTCCAGTTTCAAGTTATCAACCCCTCAGCCCTGCAACCATCTCAGATTTCCAACAGCCTCTTGGGGACAGATTCATACTGACCTTAATGAACACTCAGAGGAGACTCTGCTCCACACCAGGGCCTGTAATAACTGCGTTTTAAGGGTATGTCTACTCTGCAGGGTAGGCCCAGGCTCAACATAAAATGCCCTTTGCACCTACACTGCGCGTGCACTAACCAGGGCTCAGACTCAGAGTCCAAAGACCCTGTGGGCTTGGAAAGTCCAAGGTCAAGTCAAGCCCGAACCCAGGGTACAAGCCCAATTGCTTTGCAGTATAGCAGCAGACTCACTTCACTTGGGTCCTGGGAGTTATCCGGAAGTATCCCACAATTGCATGGGACACCTTTCTGAGTCCATCTCTCCCAACAATCTGCAATCCTCACTATTGAAAACAGAAGCTTCCCCCCAGGCAAACAGCAGCAGCTCAGGTCAGCGTAACCCATTCTGACAAACTCGTGGTGATTGGTGGAGACCCCAGACAACTGGGAAAAGGGAAGAAGGAGGATCCAGGGAACTACAGACCAGTCAGCCTTACCTCAGTCCCGGGAAAAATCATGGAGCAGGTCCTCAAGGAATCCATTTTAAAGCACTTTGAGGAGAGGAAAGTGATCAGGAACAGTCAACATGGATTCACCAAGGGCCTGACTAACCTAAATGCCTTCTATGATGAGATAACTGGCTCTGTGGATGAGGGGAAAGCAGTGGATGTTCTATTCCTCAACTTTAGCAAAGCTTTTGATACGGTCTCCCACAGTATTCTTGCCAGCAAGTTAAAGAAGTATGGGCTGGATGAATGGACTATAAGGTGGATAGAAAGCTGGCTGGATTGTCGGGCTCAATCGGTAGTTATCAATGGCTCCATGTCTAGTTGGCAGCTGGTAACAAGTGGAGTGCCCCAAGGGTCAGTCCCGGGGCTGGTTTTGTTCAATATTTTTATTAATGATCTGGATAATGGGATGGATTGCACCCTCAGCAAGTTTGTGGATGATACTAATCTGGGGGGAGAGGTAGATATGCTGATGGGTAGGAATAAAGTGTGACCGAGACAAAGAGGATTGGGCTAAAAGAAGTCCTTATTGAACCTCATCAGCAGGGTCCTGAACTTAGGACAGAAGAAACCCATGCACTGCCACAGGGTCGGGATCAACTGGTGAAGTGGCAGTTCTGCATAAAAGGACCTGGGGATTACTGTGGACGAGAAGCTGCATATGAGTCAGCAGTGTGCCCTTGTTGACAATAAGGCTAATGTCATATTGGGCTGCATTAGTAGGAGCATTGCCAGCAGATCGAGGGAAGTGATTGTTCCCTTCGATTCAGCACTAGTGAGGCCAAATCTGGAGTATTGCATCCAGTTTTGGTCGTCCCCCGTCCCCCCCCCTCCTCCCCCCATTACAGAAGAAATGTGGACAAATTGGAAAAAGTCCAGTGGAGGGCAATGAAAATGATTAGGGGGATGGAGCACATGACTTACAAGAAGAGGCCTAGAGAACTGGGGTTATTTAGTCTACAGAAGAGAAGACTGAGGGGGGATTTGATAGCTGCTTTCAACTACCTGAGAGGGGGTTCCAGAGAAGATGGAGCTCAGCTGTTCTCAGGGTGGCAGATGACAGAACAAGGAGCAATAGTCTCAAGTTGCACGGAGGGAGGTTTAGGGTGGATATTAGGAAACACTGTTTCACTAGGAGGGTGGTGAAGCACTGGAATGGGTTCCCTAGGGAGGTGGTGGAATCTCCTTAGAGGTTTTTAAGGTCAGGCGTGACAAATCTCTGGCAGGGATGATTTAGTTGGGGATTGGTCCTGCTTTGAGCAGGGGGTTGGACTAGCTGACCTCCTGAGGTCTCTTCCTACCCTAATTTTGTATGATTTTGTGATCACCCATCTGCAAGCACACAGTCAGAGAGCTAACCAAACCCATCCAGGCTTTTGCAAAGTGAGCTGCTCCTTGGTAACATGTAGGGTACACCATAAAGTTTCCCCCACAGTGTAACACCTTCATATGGCCAGAGAGGCCATGTATCCAGGGGGAGGAGGCGGCATGGAGGAGCTAGGGACTCTGAGGTTTGGTTGCTTTGACTTAGGTCTGCACAGTGCAGTGTGGACACCAGAGCCCGGTTCCAGCATGGGTCAGAAGATTCTTAACCTAGGGTTAAAATATAATGTAGATGCTCAACCCCAGGGTTCCCTAACACAGGTCAACTGACTTGGGTCCCACAAACCCTCAGCTTAGATTGCCGTGTAGACCTGCGACTCAGGGTGTCCTACTCTCCCTGGCACCCCACCCAGTGGCAGAAGGGGTGGCCTGTTGCAGCCCTACCTCCAGCTCCGGGCTCTGGAGCTGAAGCTGGAGAGGACTGTTTTTGCAAAAATAATTCTAAATATTTCACATGTGGTGAGAGTTCAAGGAAAATTTGCAAAGCTTTAAGGGTTTCAGTGCAATCGCTTCTGTACTCCATGTTCAGTGGAGGCAGCACACAGCACCCCCGGCCTGTGTTTCTCCTCTCTCCCCCTCCCTCCCTCCAATTTTCATTTTCTTTGCAGCTGATCTTTACCAAATTGTTTCACTGTGCAATTCTCCAATACCCCAAACTGCTCTGAAATACACTGAAAGTGCCAGAAAGTTGCAGCTATCAATCAAATTAAGAGAAAATATGATTCAGCAGCTCCAGGAGAGGAACTCATATGAGCGGTACCGTGCCTCTGGGAAGCAATACAGGGCAGTGTGTTCAGATGAGCTCACGGGCAGCAGTGCTAGGGAGGGAATTATCCCTTTTTATACAAGACCGTGCTCATGCTTCTGCAATTACAGCAGCTGAAATATAACCCTAATCTACAGCTATAAGGTGAGATTTCCATCTTTATGTGACATGAAAAATGTGCCAAACACAGGTTGGCCCATAAACAAAATTGCTTTTTTTTCAGCTCTCCCTTAGTGTGCGATATCAATCATCGGGTGGCTTTTATTACTCAGAATTTAGCTTTTGTTTCTGACAGATGGCTGCATTCAGTTTCAAGTACACATGTGTATAATAGGAATGAGACACAGATCTGAATTTTGAGACTTTTGCATGTTAAACAGACTACAATAAATGGGAACAAGTACCTGGTGACACAGAACTAGTTGGAGCCCACTTGATGCTGTGGTTTAAAAAAATTATTTATATACATGCACAGAAGAGCTAAAATCATCTTCCATCATTTACCAGACATTTGGACACTTCTAAAGTGCCAGTCACTCTGACATTGGGATACCAACATTCTGACTATTTAAAAAAGCAGTACCACCAACTTTAAAAATCTCTCTCCTTTCCTCGCAGTGACCTGGGAGGGCAAGTTCCTGTTCTTGAAGTGAATATACATGAGTATCAGGGTCAGTGTTCACAACAGAACCCAGAGTCTCATGTGGTTTAAGTTTCAGACTTGAAATTCAGGACATATTAGCTGAAACTTTCCAACAAGCTCAACTGGTTGATTGTTTATCTAGCAATCCTGAGTATTGTTGTTTTGCACAGGTTTCATATAAAACCCAACCCAGCTCAGCTCCTCTGCCTGCATTTGGCTTTAAGCTTTGAATTTCATGGCTGTCAGCACACACACACACACACACACAAAGTCCTTGGACATGAGATGTTCTCTATCATACCCTCAAAGGGCCCAGATTCTGAAATGGACATGGGTCTTCCTCTTCCACCATGACTCCATTTAACTATTCGGTTAACAATGAACTCATGGTTCGTGGTGGCTCGAGAAGCATGCTTGCTGCTTTCAGGGAACTAGCCAGCTTTTTCTACACCCTGAAGTCACTTAGAGATGGGGCCACCAATTCTTCTCCTGTTACTCTAAGGTGTTCTCAAGAAGTCTTATGGATACCACACGTGCCATGGGAATACTGCTGATTTGGGGTTTGGAAAGGCCCATGGGAAATGGGTTACTCTGTAAGCTAACCAGGAGTAGCTGTGCAGCCCTGTTAGCCATTTCAATTTCAAGATTTGAAAATCTAGAACTCAGCTGAGTCAGGCCTGCTCCTGCCAAGGTGGGGATTGTTCTTAGTTTACTAGTGTTCCTCCTGGTGGTCTGCCCGCCTCACCGAGCTGCCTTAGCGTCTGTCAGGTTCTGCAGTCTACATTTCAACTGCACCCGTGAACTGAGGCAGGGCAGACTCAGTGCGGTATCCTGATGATGAGGCAGATTGACTCACAAAATCACCCCTGACTATGCCTGAACCTGAGACATTAGGACAGAGCCTCCCGCCCTATCCTGAGCAGGGACATGAAGAGTTAACCCCCATTTAGAATGTCATCAGGAGTGGTCGAATCATGCCACTGGCTCATTATTTAAGATGTAATGCAGGTCAAGGAATGTTCCCCTCCATAGCATCATAGAACAGACTACACCACGGAAACGGACCAGACGACATTCAGCAAGGGGTGGAGAAGCTTTGTTTGCAAGGCCAACATAGATCACGGCCTGTACGTTTATAACCCTGAGAAGAGACAAAATCAGAATGTAAATTTGCTACGTTCTATCAATAAAAACATTGATTGAGGAGGATGGGCAGGACCTGGAGATATAATTGCTGGAGGTACTCTTGGCACGTGCCACCAACAATAGTCGTGAAGCAGACCATCCCTCACATATCGTTACACCCCATCAGGGAAAGCGGTGAGAAATTCCTATTTTGACATTCCTATTTGCCTCTCTAATGAGAGATAATCCACTTTCAGTATCACATCAGTGCAATCTCTAAACGACAAGAACACATTTAAAACAGTTCCTCATAGAGCACCTCCACATAAGATATTTATGGCTAAAAGGTAAACATAAAAAAATAACTTCCTAGAAAAAAATATGCATTTTAAAGACTGCAATTTTCAGAAAGTGCTTGTGAAGCCTCAGTTATTGGGCAGTAAAGAAAACAAGAGTTTAGAATATAAACGGTTTGGATGAATTCATGAAGGAGGATTTATTCATTCTGTTCTGAACAAGATTTCAGTTCCTCATGTTGCACAAACTGGATGCATTTTATCCTTGCTGTCTTTGTTCATACTGTGCTACGTCAGGCTCATCTCTATAGTTTGATTTGAATGTGCCCAGTGTAACGGATAAAACAGTGTGCTTTAAGTGACAGAACCGCGTAGACCTTTCAGATCCCAGTGGGCACCTTCCACAGTAAACGCAAAGCTGGTGTTGTTTCGTGCTCGATGCCCCCACCCAAGGATTTCACGGGCTCTAGAATCACTTCCCTGTTCATAGGCTGCCCGTGCCTCACAGCCCGAGTCACGGGCAGCGCTCCCCAGTGCTAGGCTCTGTACAGACACATGGTAAGAAACAGGCCCTGCCCCAAAGCGTTCCTAGTCTTACACCACCCAAGATAGATCCAGAACTGGGGGCCTTTGGACGTCATCATCTAGCCAGACAACCAACGCGCCCCAAAGCCAACTTCCTTAGGGAAGGACAAACGACCCAGCGATCAGAGGACTTGAGACCCACATTCAATTCCATGAGTCTCCCCAGGCTGCATGTGCCTTGCTTGGGCATGCTGGAAAGCTTCACCCTAGGTCCTGTTTTCAAAAGCCATTAGGCATGTCGGAGCCTAAGTCTCAGGAGATTATGAATCACTTTTGACATTTTTCTCCTTAGGGCCTCAGTTTCCCCCTCTGTGCAATGGGGATAATAGCCCTGTCCTGCCTCCCAGGGCTGGGTGAGGGTAAATACAGAAGAGATTGTGATTCGCTCAGACGCTATGGGGACATTGGCCATGTACATTCAATAGGGGGGAACGAAGGGGTCCTTTTGTGGGCCAGCCTGCTCCCCAGTGCACACCCCCAGGACCTGCAGGGAGCAACCAGACATCACGTGCTAGCCCAGACCAGCTCGGCTTTCAGTCCTCAGCTAGAGACAGCCCATTGAAAGGTCACCACCGGACCAGCTGGCCAGATTCTGTGTCCCCCTCCCTTGAAATGTGGGGTTTCATGTCCTCCCTGTGGCTGGGTGCTCTACTCACCACCAGTGGCAGCTCCTCCTGGCCGTTCAGTCATTAGCTCATGCAGCCAATACCCCAGCCTGCAGCTTCATTCAGTCTTTCTCCCTCCACGGCCCCACGAACCACAGCATCCTCTCACTGCCTCAGCCCTCCAGCCAGCTCACGGGGTTGTTCCCCTTCCAGTCCCTGCTCCCCAGCACTTCTAGAATCACTTCATAGGCTGCCGGCAATCCCCGGATTCACTGCCCCCTCAGTGGCTAGCAGGGGAACCCAACCCTGCCCTCTGCTTTGGGTTCCCACTCAGGACCCTCTAAACAACAGCTAGGTGTGGGTCCTTCCTGCACCTTGGTGCCTTTTCCTGAGCCTCTTCCTGACCCTCTGGGTTCACCAGACTCTCATCTCCCTCCTCCCAGGGAGCAACCATGAGCTTCTTGTCTCTGTGACCCCTAAACACATCTCCCAGGAAGTGACTGCAGATACCTCCCTGCAGCCTCCACTAGCCCCATCTCCTGTCTTTATATAAACCCCACCTGTCCCCACACAGGTGACCTTCCCCTGATCAGGGCTGTCCTCCCAGGCTTACTTCTCCCTGATTGCAACCTAATTGGCTGACTGGGTCCACTTGGCCCGGTTCAGCTCTTACAGGGTCAGGGTGGGACCTTCTCCCAGTCCCCAGGAGGAGTTTGTGTTTTCTCAAACTGGGCCTCATTTTGGGCCACATGCTCTTACACTCCCTCATGCTGTGTAATATCTACTCCTTGTGTCTTCCTGCAGGAGTCAGGGGGGTTCAGGGAAAAACTGCTCAGTTTTTCATCTGATGAGTTTCCCTGCCGGAAATGTGGTTCATTACAATCAGAATTTTCCATGGGGAAAGAGTGTCCATTTTGACTATGGTTTTTGCTTTTCTGAGTAGGAAAAGCAGAAGGAAGGGTGTTATTAGGAAATTTTTTAAGCCGAATACCATTTTTCATTTCAAGGCCTCAATTGAGGGATAGTTCAGTGGTTTGAGCATTGGCCTCCTAAACCCAGAGTTGTGAGTTCAATCCTTGGGGGGGGGGTAGAAGGCATCTATAGATATAGAGCAAAAACCTCACAGATGATTTAGTTGGCAATTGGTCCTGCTTTGAGCAGGGGCTTGGACTAGATACCTCCTGAGGTCTCTTCCAAACCCTCATAGTCTATGATTTGAACCAAATTTCATTATGGGTTCAAATGCTAGACTTAGATAGCTCTCATTTGAAACTTTTTTTTAAAAAAAAAAAAAAGCAACGAAGAGTCCTGTGACACCTTAGTGACTAACAAAAGTATTGCGGCATAAGCTTTCATGGGCTAATACCCACTTCGTTGAATGCATGTATTTCGTGGGTATGAAGCTTAGGCTTCAATACTTTTGTTAGTCTCTGAGGTGTCATAGGACTCTTCGTCATGACTGCAGATCCAGACTAACACGGCTACCTCTCTGATTATTTTTTTTTTTGAGTTTTTCATTTGGCAGACATTTGATATTTTGATTGTGTTTATTCCAATTTGGGAGTGAAATGTGACCCCCGCCCTCTTGAACGGTACATTGGGGGCCTTGATCTGGAGCTGAAAGCAGAGGCTAAGAGCCAAGAGTCTGTAATAACTCTCATCCTCTGCAGTTCAGCACAGAGGATGACTTGTAAAATGCACTCACTAGTGGGCTACATAAGCAACTTGACATTTCCTGCAAAAGAAAAATTCTGATTTTTGAATTTAGTATCATCTGCTAATTTAGTGAAATTGCATTTCACCATTTCTTCCAGCTTATGCATTAGGATGGTGAATAGCACAAGACTTACATAGACTGGTAACACCCTTTGGGGCAAGTCAATACCTTGCCCTTTTCCAGTTTTCTCTATGTATGGTCTGCTGTTGACTTTGATCCATGTGACAGTGTCCACAGTCAAGTTAATTTGAATAGACTTCGGCACTGCTTTCAAGATGTTATTGTCGAGTTACAGCAAAGGATGCTTCACCAAACGCTTTAATAAAGTCTGGCTATGCTGAGCCTGATTCTTCAGATTTACACCAGTTTTGTTACGGAAGTGACTCCACTAATCTTAATATTAGATTTGTTCCTAGTTTGCACCAGAGTAAGTGAGAAGAAAGTCAGGCCAGTTTCCTTTAGTGCCACCACTAATTTTGTAATTCTGTTTTAAAAAATGATCATGTTTGTTTGGCATGGGTTGTTCTTTTATAGACGCGTGCTGCTTAGTTTTTGTTCTCATTTTTCTCTAAGTGATGCAGATGTTTATTTGTCCCATCATTTTACTAGGGATTGAAATTTGATTTACTGAATAGTAATTACCATCCTAAATCATTTTTCCTTTTATAAATATTGGTACCATATTTGCCTATCTTAGTCTTTTGGTACCTACCTAGTTCTTCATGAAGAAGAAAACCAGAAGAAAGATGTTGAATGGATTTACTAAATCCCTTGTTATCCAGAAACTCTGATGTCATTTCCTTCAAGTATTCCCTCTCAGAAATAATCTCAAAGAAACGTTGGCATTTTAATATATCTGCTTTGCGTATTTGGTTACCTATAGAAATCAAAGTACTCAAGATCTCATTGTTATTAAGAGGCAAAATAAAGAACTGTGTGTGTGCTTTTAAAGTAAGTCTGCAGAGTAAGGGTAGAAATCTACATCATGAATGACAGACATGAATACAAAGCAAAGGGTCAAGCCTTGCAGAAAACTAATGCTATTGTATCTGTTTTTAGCATGGAATCAGGGCTGAATTACTCCATGGGCAGACTAAGCATGTGCTTTGGGCACCAGCAAAGCAGGGGGCACACACAAAAAAAGGTTTTTTTTAATTGATATTTCTAAAAAAACAAAAAAAAAGCGTCAAAATAGTCATCATGGAAAAAACTCAGAACTTTGTTGGACTCCCTCACACTCCGGTGGTAGTAAAAAAAATTCTCAACAGTCCAGTTACTTTATAGATTTTTCTCTGCCTCAACACACCAATGGGCTTTTCTTAAAACATTTGGGCAATGATCGTGTGGTGAAATCTCTTTCTAATACTCTCTGGGAGGCACTTGCAGTGGCAACAAGTGCAATTCTGGAGTCTTACTCAAAGATGGTGGCTGCATTAGAAAGTGTATAGCTGAAGACCAATCACAAAAGGGAGAAACTACACAAGAGGCAGAAAACATTGCAAAAAAGATGCAAGAACTAGTGTTTGTATTCGTGTTGACCATGTGGAATGAAATTTTACAACACTTTTACCACACAAGTAAAGCTCTCCAAGAAAAAGAATTGGATTTGAAAACATGTGCAGACCTCTGTCAATCATTAACAGGCCACTTACACACTTGGAGGAATGATTTTGAAAGATCTGAAGTTGTATCAAAAGATATCTTGTCTGATACTAACTACAAAGAAGCCTAGTCCGCAAGCGAATCAGGAAAAAACAAGCAAATGACAGCGGTGCCACAGAAACAGCATTGAATCCTAGAGACAAACTTTATGTATCTACTTATGACTCTATAATTGATACACTTGCAGCTCATCTGAAGAGGAGAGGTGACGTGTACAAAGAAGTAGAGTTTCTTTTCTAAACGATATGGATTTATCTGACAAACAATATTCATAAGGTTCCCAAAAGCAAATTGACTCATACCCTGTTGACTTGAACATGAATCTCTGTGGAGAAGAACGGCAGTTCCACTGTTATATGCGCACAAAGTTTAATGAAACAGGAAAAATGAAATTCAGTCTCATTGATCTCCATGACACAATATTGAAAGACGGAATACAATGTGTATTTCCAAATGTGGAGATCACACTACGTATTTTTCTAACATTGATGATTACTAACTGCTCTGCGGAACACTTTCTCTCAGCTGAAAAGAATAAAAAACCCTCAGAGAACAAGACTGTGTCAGGACAGACTTGATTCACTTTCCCTATTTTGTATGGAAGTGGACATGCTTCGTTGAGTCAGGTTCGATGAACTTATCCAGAATTTTGCAATCAGAAAATCTAGAAAGAAGCTATTTTAATTTCAGCCTACATGTAAGTTGTGTCATTTCAAAAAATAAAATTTTATTTTACTGTATAGTATTGTTTTTATTTTGAATTATATATGGGAGGGCACCATAATCTTTTCAGTGCTTAGGGCCTCTAAAAGGTCTTAATCCGGCCCTGCATGGAATTCTCTGATCTTTAGGAGCGCAGTGAAATGTTCCTAGATGTAGATTAATAATGACAGGAATTGGACAGCAGACTGGGGGGTCTTCGGAGAACAGGGTGCTAATTCCACAGAACATACCAGTTCCTCATAACTAGAGCAGGAAATGAGGCAAGTGTTGCAAAGCGGCCTCAAGTGAGCAGAGCAAATGGAGAAATGTGCTCACCCTTCGGTAGGAAAATAGATCTTGGCTTGGTAATTTTAGAGCCAAGTGGCCATGGACACGGATTCATTTGAACAGCATATCCAATCTGCATATCACTCATTCTCACTGCTCGCTCCTGCATGCCCTTAGACAGGGACAATCCAACTAGATGGGAAACCCGAGATATGCAGAAGAGAAGGAAGCTGTTCACGCAGCCACCCTCTCCTTTGAATTACCCAAAATGCAGCAGGTCAGAGAGTCGCATTGGGCCGCTAGTGCACCACGGGTCAGCGCAGTCATCTCAAGACACTCACTTCGACTGCTCACAGTGGGGTGAGGGACCCCCCTCTTCTCATGCCCCTGTGAGACACTGGAGCCCCTGTCAAGCACCAGGAGGGAGCCGGCCCTGTTTTCCCACGAGGGCTAGGATAGTGTTGATCCTGGCCCTTGCTTAAAGCAAAGCAGTTGGAGGTTCCTTGGCGGCACTGCATCCTCTTTCCTTATTCCCTCTCCTTCAGTCAGGTTTCAGCCTAAAGCCCTCGTTACCCAGGCTACTGGAGGTCTCGCTGCAACGAGCCAAACGCCCATGATGCTGTTGGTGCACTGGGAGGACCAGCCCATGGAGATGTCCCACAGGAGCATCTGCGCTGTCTGCCATGGGGCAGGGCCCGGGACGGACTCTCTCCCATGCGTTTGGGGAGGTCAGAGGGCCCAGTGCACCGTGCAGCTTGTACAGCCTGGGTGCTTTGTGCCCAGGGTGAGACGCGGCATCTCAGCCTGTGCAAGGCCCGGCTCTCCATGGCCTCCATCGCCGCCAGCACCGTGGCCAGGCAGCTGCAGTGACAGAGATGTACAGCAATGTCTTTACACCGCACGGCCTCTCCTGTCCTTCCCCCTCCGCCCCCATCTCCTGCCTTTCCAAGGGTGGCAGCAGCTGGCGTTGCAGAGGAGTGCAGAGGTTTCTGGTAAGATGCCCCTGAGCCGAGGCCGGCTCAAGGCACCAGCACTCCAAGCGCGTGCTTGGGGCGGCAAGCCACGGGGGGGGCGGCCTGACATTCGTCGTCAGGACAGCAGTCCCGCGGGACCCAGGCACCTCCCACAGAAACGCTGCCGGATCCGCAGTACACCGGACCACTCGCAGGCGTACCACAGAACGTCGGCGCTTGGGGCGGCAAAACCCTTAGAGCCACCCCTGCCCTGAGCAAGTCAGTCTGTAAGGGGTAGGGCCCCGTGGGCGGAGGAGGCGGCTGCGGGTGGCAGGAAGAGGGCCAGGAGAACGCATGGCAGAGAGAGACGTGTGTGTGAGAGAGATGCACATTGCCCCTTTAAGTCCTCTGACCCCTCTCTAAGTACACTGCCTTTTCAAATAGATCAGCAAGTTGAGGCAGCCGCTGCTGCCGGTAAGTTCCTCCTGTCCTGAGCCCCGTCGTGTTTCCCCTCGAATCCCGCTCTGTGACGATGGGGTACAGGATCAGGGGGAGGGGGACAATCTGACATTAGCACCCCTCTTTCCTCCCCCCCAGTCCTTGCACAGCAAGCAGGAGGCTCTGGGGAGCAGGTCCAAGGCAGAGGGCAGGAGCAGCACACGGCAGTGGGCGGAGGGACAGCTGAACTGCCGGCAATTGATAGCCCGGTGAGCAGCTCCTGCACAGGGAACTTAGGGGAGCAAGGAGCTGATGGGGGGGCTGCCGGTCCACCCTGGTTCCAAGCCCCCACCAGCTAGCTGCAACAGGCTGCTCTTCCTGCAAGCAGTGGACAAAGTAGGCGGCTGCCAAACAACATTAGAAGGGAGTGTAGCAGTCCAATGACTCACCCCGCTGCGCCTCCTGCTGGTCTTCCGGGAATTCACTCTTTCGCCTTTGGAGCACCCGCTGCCTGCTGGCCCCATGTCCCTCCCAGACCCCGGTGCCCTCTTACCTGGAGTGCTGCCCCCCTGGCAATAACCCCACACTCTGGCTCTGGGCCTCTCCGATCCCTGGGAAACCCCCAACCTTCTAATCCCCACTTTGCTCTGTCTGGGCTACTGCCAGTCAACACCAAGCCCCGCTCCCTGGGGCGCACTGCAATGTAAGAGCCAGTCATCACAGGCAAGGGGGTATTGGCTTGCTGCCTTCCTCTACAACCCAGTACCTCTATGGGCCTAGGACCAGGCCCTACAGCCTGGGGAGTTGCCAGCCTCGAGCTTCCCTGCTCCTCTGGCCTTTCCCCAGCCCTGCTTCACTCCTAGTCCCCTTGCTCCCTGCAGGCAGCCAGGCCCTGCTCCCTCCAAGTCTGGAGAGAGACTGCCTGAGCTCCTGGCTCACAGCCTTTTTATAAGGGCCAGCTGGGCCCTAATTGACCCAGCCACAGCTGTGGCTACTACGCCCAAGCAGCCTGGGAGCTACTTGCCCCCAGCCACCGCCCTGTTTACCCAGGAGTGGGACAGCTGCCCCACTACAGGGAGCACTAAACAACCTTAAAGGAGCGTGTTCTCTAATTGATCAGCAACAGAGCAACGTTCACCGGGGCTCCGTTAGGGGAGGAGTTACTGTCGTTCCTTCCACTCCCCGGGCTCTTTTTTCTTAATTAATGATTTATAGAATCAAGTCATAAAAACTCAACTGGTTTCAGTGGTGCCAATTGTGCTCCCAGTACAACACAGTTAGGTCTCTTCCCCTCAGGCAGCTGTCTGTAGTGGACTCACCAAGCAGAAGTGAGAGGATATTGTTCACATGGATGAGTATCTCATTGCCGGAGCCCCATAACGGGCTGTATTTCAACCAGCTACCTATGCATACACCCCTCCCACTGCAACCCACCCAACAGCATAACATGGGCTGTGGAACACCCTCAGTGGGAGTTGTGATCATCTTTACGCTCTGTGCAAACCCAAGTCTGAGCACTCTGCGGTCGCTGTGCTGCCAATTTAATGCAAGCTCTTAAAACCACGTGCCAAGACAAACCACGCGAGCTGAGTATTTCCGACCCGGCCTCTTCTCCAGAGACTTACCTTGAGCCGTCCCTCCAGCCCACCCCAACATCCAGTGACCCCAAACGCAGCCGTGCAGTGTCAGCTTCTGAATGAAAATCCCTCCCCTAGCAGCAAATGTACCACTCCACACGGCTTTAACCTTCCCATCTGGAATACTCCCGGGGGCGCTGGTAACTAATGCGAAGGGGCCAGCCGCAGGGTTTCTACCTTTAATCCTCCCTTCTAGCAACTGGTTTTTACGTCTATCAGAGTTCGTGTTTTAGCGACCTTACCATTTCCCGTGGCTTCCTTTAGGGTACCTGGGAGGGACTAGAATGATGTAGCACAGCTATTTACTCACCCTTCAGCTCTTACCCAACTTTTAGCATTAACCTTGTGCTGACCCTCCTAATGCAATTTTCCTCTTCGGGACAGTCAGGAGCAGCACCTAAACCCACGCTCCGGTCTTTGGATGCTTATCCCAGGGAGAGAGGGACTTGCCCCACTGGATTCCATGTCATGTTCTTCTGTCAAGTGTCTCTGGCTGAGGACATACTCAATCGTCACACCTATTTGCTGCTCCTCCCCTGGGTGTACTTTCTAACCAAATCCCTTCCAGGTAGTTTGGGTCACAGTGAGCAGAAGGGTTAGGAAAAGGCAGGTATGTGATCTGTGTGTGGAAGTGAAGGGTTCTGGCTTCTAGCAAAAAAGATTCCTCCCAGGAACGTGAACCGACGCAAATGACTTCACACCAATGCTGCAGACTACTCCTCAAATGCATAATAGTGAGCACTCCAGTACCTGTGGAACACTCCACAGCATAGCCATTCCAAACAGCCTGAAACCTCAGTTCTCGCAGTGAACTGCTTTCAAGTCAGCTGATACTGACCAAGAATTAGTCAACAAATCATTCCAAATAATGAATACACTTGAGAAACTGGGCTCCGTTCAAAACCCATCTGAACAGAAAACCAGGAGAAATTGGTCAAATGAATCATTCTTTCTTAATTATTCACCTAGCTTTTGTGAATGGAGCTTGGATGTATAATTCACCTTGTATCAGTCAGGAAATATATTCCTAGTTAATTATTACTTGTACATCTGCACGTTTAACTACTACAACATAGCAGTAAAGAAATGGATAAGTTCGTGGAGGACAGACCCATCAATGGCTATTAGCCAGGATGGGTAAGGATGCAAAACCATGTTCTGAACTGTCCCTAACTGGGAATGGGCGACAGGGGATGGATCACTTGATGATCCCCTGTTCTGGTCATTCCCTCTGGGGAACCTGACACTGTTCACTGTCAGCAGACAGGAGACTGGGCTAGATGGACCACTGGTCTACCCTGGTATGGCCATAGGTATGTTCTTATGGTCCATTTTAACCCTAACATCTTCAGTAAGATTTACATTCAAGTCTAGGCCACATGGAAGAAGTAATCAGTCTTCAAGACAAGCTGTCAATCCAGTGTTCAAATACTCTGTTTTCCAGAAGGAGATCAGGACGAGGGAAGGATGCGTGTCTGCCAGCATTAATAAGCAGCTTTTTTTCAGGGTGGAGTTGGGAGTACTGTGGTTTTATTATTACATAGCTCAGAGTTATTGCATCTTGTTTTTATCTATAAATATGCAGGCAACTTGTTTCCTTCCATAGGGGAGGATTAGGGGTGGGAGAAGAGAACTAACAACTCAGTGGATTTCCTAGGACAGAAAACCCCAATGCACATGCTCTCCCAGGGGGCATGAACAGTGGGCAGCAGGGCCGGCTCCAGGCACCAGCGCTCCAAGCCCTGGGGGAGCGGCCTGATGTTTGGTATCAGGGCAGCAGTCTGGCTGTCTTCGGCGGCATGACTGCAGGAGGTCTGTGGCTGCCGCGGATTCAGCGGTGGGAACGACGAAGCCGCGGGACCCATGGATCTCCCACAGAAACGCCGCCGGATCCGTACACCGGACCACCCACAGGCGTGCCGCAGAAGTTCCGTGCTTGGGGAGGCAAAAACCTTAGAGCCGCCCCCGGTGGGCAGGGGGCTGGGAGCTGCCTGGAGTCTCAGGATGCATGAGGACTGCACAGGGCAGCCAAATTCCTGGGCATTGTCCTTGGCCTGCCTCACGGCCCTGCCCCAGTGCTGTCACTGTCCCACCGCTACCCACCCCACCCAGAGAGGGGGCAGAGCTAGAGCTGACGTTAAGGTTGCCTTAGTCCACTAACTTCCCAGGGGTCTTTGCAACATATAAATCTACAGGTTTCCATAGGAACATGAGAATGGCCAGTGGTGCATCTACCCAGTGCCTGGTCTCTGCCCGTGGGCAGTGCCAGGTGTTTCAGAGGTAGGGTGACCAGATAGCAAGTGTGAAAACTTGGGATGGGATGGGGGGTAATAGGTAGCTATATAAGAAAAATCTCCAAATATTGGGACTGTCTCTATAAAAACGGGATGTCTGGTCACCCTGTTCAGAGGGAATGAACAGAGATGGGCAATTTACCAAGTGATCCATCCGTGGTCATCCGGTCCAGGCTTCGGGCAGACATAACCCCCTTTCGCTGGGTGGTGTTGACTGCAACAATGACCGGGTACGATATCTTCACATTACCCCACAGAACCAGCTGGAGTCCCACTCAGAAACCTGAGAAAACCAAGTCCCTCCCCTGGGTGCCACCAACAGGCAAATCTTCCCCCCTTGCAAGCTCTGAGTGTGTGTAAAAAAAGGAAAATTACAAAGGGGAACGGGAACCCAGCATTAATCAGGGAAAACTATGACTGAGGGGTCTGCAAACAGCGCTTAAAACAGCCACCCCCACAGTATCCTGGGCAGTAGAGCTTTGCCTTGGTTTCCAACTCTGTGGAGTGAAAGTCCAATGAATGAATGTCCCTTGACGGTGCCACTCCCCCTTTCCCTCTGCTGCACCCCAATCCTGGTCTGTAATCTGAGGTCAGCGACATCCCAGAATCTGCGGGGGGGAGAGGCGGGGGATTCAAGTGGGTTAAGCTCCAGGGCCTGGGGACGGCTGAGGGAGGCCTCTGCTGCTAGCTTCTGTCACCTCTCCTGAGTCTCAGCACTGCCGTCGTCGCTGCATCCTTGGTCTAGTCTGGCCTGGCCCCATCCTCACAGCACCATCACCACCAGCTCCAGGCTTTGCTGGGCAGGGGCAGCAGCGCAGACGTGGGTTTTCCTCTGAAGGTTCCAATGGGATGGGCGGTGATGAGATTTGCCCCTTCCAGCATTTCTATCAGAAGGTGCAAGGGTTTGACCCCCAGGCCAGCAGATGATGGGAGAATTGCAGAGGCCACACATCCTAAACCATCTGGAGCCCCAGCGGAGAAGGGCAAGGGAAGAACAATTCAATGAAGGTGTCACCGTCACTTCTATACTCCCGGTTATCCAGATCCACTGTATTCTTCTTCCATCACAGGGCCCTTCATTTAGTTATTGGAGACAAATGCAGAACCTACCTTGGCCAGGTTCCAGGGATGTTGGGTTTGGAAAGAGCTTCGGAAGCTGAGAAAAGCTGGATTTGTAAACCTGCCATGGAAGAGCTATGGCAAAGGTCTAATTTTGCTAATGAAGTAGGTTGATTTTGCAGGGCTCTTAATGCTGATTCAATTTCTTGACCTACCATTTATTGATACAGTGACTGAAAGCATAAACTAAGATATGCTTCTTTTCACGACAATTGATTTCGCTGCACATGAAAATTGAACTGAATGCCTTCTCTGATTCTCTCAAATCCTAATCTTCCCAGCTTCTCTGGGAATAGAATTGAATTTCAGATCTAAATATTGGCCACTGTGCACAGGTTCTGGCAGAGGGCAGAAATCATGTTCTGGATAAAAAATTATACTAACTGCTATGATCCTGGGATTACTGAGGAGAGAACCGCTAGATATGATATGCTAAAAAGACACATTGGATGATTTTCATTAATTTTAAAATCACAATGTATAATTGCATACTTATATTTTAAAATTACGTGCCTAGGAGGTAATTTAGCTACCCCCTTCCTTTGAGATTTTTTGAGTTCACAGATCTGACCATACTCCTCTACCTGGTAAGATCAGTGGATGGGAAAGTACATCTCTGCAAGTATATGGTATTTGCAAATAAATCAAAAGTGTTTTGCTTGTCAAGACAATTGTTTTCTAGGTCTGTATATGTTATTAAAAGGAAGCAGTCACTTTTGAATGGTTATTTTTTAACGCACATGATACGTCTGCTTCTCCTCCGACATTAGGATGTTCCTTTGTTTTTTTCTGGAACTATAACCTCAGCCGCTGTCCCAGAGTGCTCCAGCATAGAAAGAAATACAACAGAAATGAAGAACGTCTGTGAGCAAAAAGAAAGGTATTTTCTTCTTATGGGGAAAGTCAGAGAGGCAGAGACAACCTGAGGTCCTACAGTCAGACTGGGCTGTATTTATTTAGAAATAATGGAAAACATTATGAATGCCGTTACAGGGCTGCTCACCCCGCTGCCCCCGCTCACGAGTTCGGACTCATGCCCTCGCCTGTCTTAGGGCAGGATCTTGCAGTTGTCCTATCCCGAGACTGGGATCTGGGCGCAACACCCCACCTGTCCCCACTGCTTATTACCACGCAGGCCTGCCTGGCCCTGTGTGTCTCTTCACTGCTCCCCAGGGACCAGCAGTCGGCTCAGAACACATTCGGTTATTTAGCAAATGGAACAAAGCAGACAAGAAAACGATTTTAAAACAAACAGCCAACACACATCTGGACTCCCCTAAAAAGTTCCACGTCACTGCACGTTATGGTTGACAGGCTCCATCTGAAGTTACAGAGTCCTATCATGGTTAATCTTATGTCCTCTTAGGTCCTGGGACCCAGCCCACAACTTTCCTCTTCTTTCCAGGTACAAAACAAATATTTATTGAACACTTCTGGGGTTTTGCGTCATTAACAATTATTAACAATCTCCATCTTACAGCCCACAACTTGATGCCTAATTATGTTCTCTTGCCTATCTTGACATAGTAGTAAATGTGATTTTAAAGGTCTTTTGGGGGATTACCGGTACATGTCCGAGTTGGTAACAATGAGCGCTAATAGGATACACGCTTGATGACTGGGATGTATAATTTACCTTGCTGTATTGTTCTGCATTTTATAGAAGAAGGTTTCTATTGACTTGACTGTATATTCTATTTTCCTGTATCATTTCATTTCCCTCATGAACATTCTGTTTGGTTTCAGGATACCGCAACTGATGTAATGATCATATACAATGATTCCTTGTGCCACACTCATTTGATCCAATACTAGATAGGGTGGAAAATTCCTCCTTAGCAACAGAAACACAGCAGCTACAGCAATGGTGGAGAAACATTTATAGAAACCAGGCTGTGTTTTAAAAAAGTTCTTAACTGAGCTCAGAGGCCAGACTGCGGGAAGAGAGAAAGTGAAGAAAAGGTTCAATTAAACAAAACAAAACAGAAAAATTAGAAGCTAAAAGAAATCAGAGTGTTTTGAAGTGCCTGCCCATTTCTAATCTCTCGCTTGCATCTGTGCTGCTGAAATATTGGATGTGCTCCTTCCCCACACTCATCTTGAATCTGTTAGCATTAGAGCTGGCTTAATTTGAAACCCCGGTAGATCTAGGGCCGCATCAGGGACCTCATGTCTGCCTTCATTCTGACTGCTTGTTAATCTCACAGAAGCCTCTTTCACAGCGACAATGACATTTTCTAAGGGCAAGGAGATCCTTTGTCTTCCTGGCTGTTTACAGCCGCTAACATTTGCAGCCTATTGTGTATATTTGTATAACCTCAGTCTAACATAGGCATACAAACAGGCATCTTTACTGGCCTGGCCTTGGCTGCCTTGTATGCAGCAGCTGCCGCCCATATACCTACTTGCCAATACAAAACCCTTTCTGAATATTTATCAATAGATACATTCCCATAATTAAGCCTTTCCACTCAGTGAGATCCCCACGGGCTTCTCAGTGCCTTGGGTAGATGGTAGGTGAATTTCTTTTCAGAGCAGTCATGACCAGCCATCATATTACATCCTTCCCATGACAATGTTGATGCACAGGGTGGAAATAAGTCTCTTCCATTCTCCTCTGTTATTTCCATCTGCTCCATGGTATTGAGGCCGACTGTTCTGCGCTCCTGCTAAGAGTTCTTCTCCAGGTATCTCTTGGGCACCCTCCTTGCCTTACTCCAGTTGGTTTCCACTGGACGGTCCCATGTGAGAATTTGTGCGGTGGCATTCAGAGTATATGCCCCAGAGATATCCAGAGCTCCCTTCCAATTCTGATGGAAACAAACTGCTGGTTGGCGATTTCTCAGATTTCTTCGTTGAGGTGACCTCTTTCCAACCAATGTCCAGGATCTTTCACAGGCATTTACTTTCAAAGGTGCCTCGTTTTCTAACACTTTGGTAGATCTCCAGCTCTCTGTTAGCACTCAGATCGTGTTTGAACTGAAGAGTCTCGGTTTTGATTTGGGGTTGTACATCTTTGATTACTGTATATTTTGAGCTTGGTAAGAACTGTGCATGACTTTCCTAGCCTGGAGGTCACGTTCTTCTTGAGGTTTCCATTGGCCAATAATATGGTGCTGCCCAAGTAAGTGAACTATTTTTGCCTTTTAACATGATGTTATCCTTGTACCCAGATGTGAAGCAGTGTTTGTTTTAACATAACTAATTTGAGCCCTGCTTTGTCTGGCTTTTTTGTTTGGTTGTTTTGGGGTTGTTGGTGTTGTTTTTCTTTTGCCAGGTTGTCCGTCTTTGATTATAACTTTATGGGGGTGGTGTTTGGTAGCACAATATCAACAGTAAAATCCAGATCCTCTAGGTATTTGCTATGTATCCATGCAATGCCAGCATCCATGTTGTAGTAGGAAGACAGGCTGAGACATAAGCCCTTGTATCAGAGGCCTGGTATGAGGCCTAAGGCCTGGGCTAAAGTGGTGGTCAAAACTTTACTGATATAAAGCAAAATCGGGCTGTGAGCTAGGCAGGCCCTGCTTACAGAACCTGGCAAGAACAGGGCTGATATTGCAAACACACACATGCCTACCGTAAGAGGTGCTAGGCACAGAGAACTACACAAACCTATTCCAGAAAGGTGGTACCAGAACACCTTGATACCAACACATTCCCCAAAGAGAATGGGAACATGCTAAAGATAAGGTCAGGATGACAGTGTAATGAAAAGAGATGTACAAGGTGATGGGTGGTAATCGGCTGCATTGGAGGGTGTCAGCTAACTATGTCAAAGTGGCAGGATGTAACTTGTTTGTACTGATGTATAAAATGGAGCCGCTAAGGGACCGTCTGTCTGGCCAAGGGAGGAACGGAAAGTCCCACCGTTCATTCAACTGGGCCATTGTTACGGACATACATGTATTAGAGGTCCGTAAAGTCTGCAGAATACTAGTACCATGCTTTGTTGACAATCAACCTGGCTGGGTGACTTCGTACCTTAACAAATCTTGTGGTTATTGGAAGTTCGCTTGAGGTCTCCTGAGCCAACTGTCTGTGTAGAGCTAAGACAGCACATAGGGAGAACACACACACACACAGCCAAACCTCTGTTAACACGTGCTGCTTTACACTCCTACATTATCCAGCCTGTGGCAATGTAAATCAATCGTCGAGATAAAATGCATCCCTGTTTCACACAAATGTCCTCATTTAACCATTCTCATCTGGTTGTTCACCCTCACACTTCACGTGACCGGTGAATACCATTTTAACCCCAACTGTTCTCAGTCTCACCTACACTCAGGGCCAAATTACACCGATGTCAGTTAACCATGTTAGTTAGTTTTCTAACATGATGCATTTTCCTGGCAAAGATTGGCTGAACAGAAGAATGGTTTATGGAAGGGAAGACAGCAAAGGGAATCCTTTAAATTGGCCAATAATTCACATCTGATATACCAGAGAATGATTGGAGAGCATTACAGACACAGGAGCCAGGTCTGTTTAAATTCAGGATGTGTCCTCATTGCACTCTGTGAGTGCACTATGGCCTGGGTATTGTCCCCATCCATACCCTTCTGTCCACACAGGAAAACGCATAACCCAGGCTTGCCGATGCCTTTAACCCAGGTTAGCAGGCACAGCTGAGGGTATTGGCTTGAACTCGAGGTTCACTTCAGCCCAGGTTGGCAACCTGTCTATTTTGCGGTGTGAACACAGGCTGATCTAGCCTGATTGCTGTTAGTCCTCCAGTGCTATCCCACCATTCCAGCTGAGCTGCACTTTGCCTACTTCCTCCCTTTCGGCACTGGTTCAGTGCACATTGGCCTGCTCCATTTCTGCTGCACTTACACGGCATTTGAACTAAGGTGCCATCCAAAAACACCATCTCTCATGCTGACGGTCTGCCAGAGGCCCACAAGCCACCTGGTGAAGCTGTGATGGGACATCAGTAAAGCCCACAAATTGGGGGAAATGACCCGAAGTGACATTTGATGTTTAATGAACAGAAAAGACATGGAGAGACTGGGATGTCCACCAGGTGCACCACAAATCACTTTGGGGTCTGCAGATAGAAATCTTAACGACTTTCTCATGAGAAGTTCCTGTTGCCAAATACCGAGTGTTTTCACCTTCAGCCTGGCCGGCATTACTAACGAGTAACTCCACTTAGACGTTCTTTACATGCAGGTCTCCTGTCCCTGACAGATGGAGGCACCATGCTAGAGAGAGAGAGAGAGAGAGAGAGAGAGAGAGACGGCACTCAGGGTTGTACACACTACCACCTATGTCAGTATGATTTGTGTCACCCATGGGTGTGAATAAACCACCCCCAAGTGACACAAGTTACACTGACCCACGTGCCAGTGTGGCCAGCGCTATCCTGCTGACACCGCTCCCGACGCTCGCAGAGGTGATTTGATGATGCTGGCAGGAGAGCTCTCTCCCATCGCACAGAGTGTCTTCACCAGACACGTTCCAGCGGCACCAGTGCCGCTCTGCTGCTCTCGTGCTCTTAGTGTAGACCAGCCCGCCGTGAATGAATTCAGAGTGGCCCAGTTTAAGGGACCACTAAGAATCACGTGCTAGCCCAGCAGCAGCTAGTCCACCCCCACGGGGGCTGCAGGAACACCAGTCTGGCACTGGTAAAGCTTTGCAGCCAGGCTGTTCCACCCAGGCCAGGCGAGTCTGAGTTCACTCTGCAGTGAAGACCTGCCCTCGCCGGCAAGGCAAGCAGCATACTGGTTCCAGCTTAGCACCACCAGCTGGGACAACAGACACACGGAAGGGAAGAGCAGAGGGGCCTTGGACCATGAAGGTGACCAGCGTTGTGTGCATACACCTGAAAAAGGCTGTTTACACTGTAACAAGGGTGCCGGAAAAATGGGAACTGAAACAGTTTCCTCCAAAGCTGCAAAAAGCCAAACCCCAGAATGAATTCAGGACACATACGGTGGATATGCCCTAAGACACCGTCCTGTCCTCGTCAGACAGGACACCCGGGAGGTGCCCTTGTGGGGGATGTCACAGAGAGCAGAGCGAAGAGGTAGAGAAGGACCAATCCCCAATTAAATCATCCAAAAGGTTTTTGCCCCGTATCTCTAAATGGCCCCCTCAAGGGTTGAATTTACAACCCTGGGTTTAGCAGGCCAAGGCTCAAACCACTGAGCTATCCCTCCCCCCTTCAGCACAGGCTCCCCGTCAGCTTGGGAAAGCTTTTTGGATTGAACCTCCATTGGGGAAAAAAAGATAATGAAAATAATAGGGAAGAAATGGTGCAAAGCAACCCCCCAAAAGCCTAGTCCAAACGGCGCCTCCATCAGCAGTTCAGACATGCCAAGCCCTCAGCTCTCCCCACATAGCCCTGTTCACACTGTCGAAATCCCTCTCCCCCCACTCCAGCTTTGGACCAGTTTGCATTGTCTCCAACCACACAGCTGCTGTTAACCCAAGCAAAGGAACTGAAGGGAACCCACCCTGGGGGCTTTGCAAAGAGCCACTCGTGCACCTCTCTTGGCCTTTGGGGTGGATGTTCAATTCTGTTTGCTCTCACTTTGATGGGTGCAAAAAACGAATGTAACGAAAGAAAGTGTGACATCTTCAAAGTTTTGATGGCTTCAAACAGCACTGGCCTGCATCCAGACGCGTACATCAAACACGCGTCAGTTTGGCGCAGTAGAAGTGAGTGCTCCAGAACTAATGCTGCTAAGAGAGTTTTTGAAGTCACGTTCCCGTATCAAAGCACAGCTTGCTACACAGCACTGCAGCTAGGGAGTCGCCTTCCACCCACACCACAGGGAATGTTCTGTCTTTAACCCAGGATCTTGGTTAACGAGGTGATTAAGGATGGGGCATCAGTCCCCATGTTTATTAGCCTTAATTCTAAGGTTTCCTGGTTTTAGAGTGATCAGATGTCCCGGTTTTATAGGGACACTCCCAATTTTGGGGTATTTTTCTTCTATAGGCTCCTATTACCCCCACCCTCTGTCCCAATTTTTCACATGTGCTGTCTGGTCATTCTACTAGGTTTCATTTTGAATGTAATTGAGCCTTTTAAAGGGGCAGCCATCCAATCACCGCCAGGGAGGTTTGGGGTCAGTTCTCTCCCCAGAGAGCTCTAATGGATGTATTTATTTAAATGGATTGAGGGAAGGAGGAAGAACTTAGGGGATCCTCCCCCTCCCCGCTGCTGATGACACGGAAGAGGGGATGCTGGAGAGCTCTGTCTGCAGGGGGAGGAGATGGGAGATCGGAGGCTCAGCTGGCTGGTTTCCTAGTGGCAGTGGAAGCGACTTCAGATCATCCAGGGATCGTGGTGAAGCTAGAAGGGGGTGGCCATCTAGGACGATGTATTTAGGGGGTTGTCGTGCCTTGTTGCCCAGCATTATGGCTGGATTGGGAGGGCGGTGCTTAATTCTCCCTCTTTCATCCCTACCCCCCAGGCTGTCTGAGGATGGCTTCCCCGGCCCCTTCCCATTGTTCACCGGCTGGACTCCTGATCCCATTTCACTTCCACAGAGAACCCAGGGCACTCACTTCAGAGCTGGGCAAGTCACAGACTTCAGTGAGCTGGCCACATTGAAAAATATATTTAAAATAGTTTGAGGGCATCCGGAAATGGAAATTTTTCAGTTTCTTGCCCAAATAATGTAGTTCCTGTTTTTTCAAACATTCTCCTTCACCTGAAAGCAATTTTGTTTGGATTTTTTGAGTGTTTTGTTTTTATCAGGGGGGCATTTTTACACATTTACGTTTTTAAATAGATCTAGCGAAACTCAGAAACAAAAAGTCAAAATGTGTCAACTTGTTTCCTCTGCCGAAGCGATCACCAGATTTACCCTCAATTCCTAAACAGCATCGATCGATGTGGAATTGCACTTTTCAGGGAATAAACTATTTGTCAGAAAAGTCCTGCTCAGCTCGAGTCTCTCCTCAGACGTGCCCAGGAGGGGCAGGATCTATCCCTCCCCTAGGAAGGAGGAGGCCGTTCCCAAGATCTGTATCCCCCACGATGAAACCGGGGGTACAGGGAGACGGTCTCTCATTAAACCTGTATCAGGCTGGAGGGTTCTGGATCGTAACCACCCTGGCTCAGTGGGAGATGGATCCCAGGGAGAACCCAGCAGAGGGGTGGAGGAGAATCCCGGTGTGGAGAAGGGTGAGAACCGCTGCCTTCGTGTAATCAACTCCCTGTTCAATGTTCTAAAAAAGGAACTGTGATTCTGCACCATTGTCACATGACACAGTGACATAACAGACCCGATCTACACCCACATACACACTGTCTGGGATACAGCAACACCCAGAGTGTCTATCATCGGCTGCTGTAGTGTCATTCATAGTCCTCCTATTAACTCTTTGTACAAATCGTTTGGGGCTGTGATGGAATGCACTCCTGTACCCACACCCTACACAAGGGTGTGACAATTTTTGTACAGAATATGCCTTGTAAGGTATCATCTGAAAACCAGTATCTTGCTGGTCAATAATATCATGGAATACATGTAGCAACATTATATGTAAAGTTATGAAGAAACACATGTCAATCCTGCTTTCAGCTGACCAGACACATCTGAGGAGTGGGTAAAGACAAAGGACAAGCTAAAGCCTCTAGCCAGGTGTTATCAGTGCTGATGGGCAATCACCTAGCACGTGGCCATTCTATGGCAAGGTAGATGTGCAGCTTAGCAAATAACACAGAACCTCTTTCACCATCAGTCTCCTTGCCTCCAACCTCACCGGGGGAATGGACTCTACCTAGGGGTAACCCTTAGGAAAAGGCATCTCAAAGGGGGACTGAACTATGAAAGTGGAGGGCAAAAGCACCCCAAGTTCTCTCCCTGTCCCTCTCTCTCTCCTTTTCACCTAAGACGACAAAAGAAACAGACTTTGGGGGCAGATCCTGGCCTCAGAGTTTGGTCAGCAATGTTACTGGAAACGAGATAAGGGACTTCACCTTGAACCAAGTCTAATTTGGTAAGTTTAGAACTAGGACACGTTTGATCTATTTCTCCTGTAACCATTTCTGACTTCAATGCCTTATTCTTGTACTCACTTAAACCCCCTCTCCTTGTCGTTAAATACACTTGTTTTATTCTTTCACTAGAACTAACCCCGTGCTGTGAATTGTTCGGGTAACTCCGTGTAAGGTACATTGACTGTTGTACATTGAGCCTCTTAGAGGAGCAATGGACCTGATATATGTGGACTGTCCAGGAGAGGGCTGGCCAGTGCAGAATACACATGTTGGGGGGAAATTTGAGACTGGGTGTGTGTTGGGGTCACCGTGGGAGTAGTAACCCAGCCTGGTGGAAGCCAGAGTGTGGCTGGTGTTTGCTGGCAGGCTGCTGGGGTCAGAGTTGCTGACCAAGGCTGTGAAAATAAACAGACTCTCAGGGTGTGACCTGCCTGCTGTCTGGCTGTTTGTGAGAAGCCCAGGTTGGATGTTGTAGTATCAGAGCATTGTAAGGCCATGTTGCAGGCTAAGGGTGACAGCCCCTCGCTGGTCTGGATTTCCCCCCGGAATGTCATAGGGACATAAGGGAGAAAGTGTCTCCCATATAAATATGAAAACTCCCAGCATAGACCAGTATGGATCTGAGTAGTTCTTAGGTCTGGGGAGACAGTTCTGTAGTTTTGCAGAAATCGGAGCAGCGACAAGAGCATTTTAAAGTGCGTCGAACTGGTGACCAGCATGAGTCACCAGGCAACGCTGTAATTGCCAGTTCTCATTATAAAAGATGCTGCATTTCAAAACACTGCGTATTAAGCTTTTTAAACCATCAAAGTGTGTTTGGTTAGAGAGGGATTATTTTGAAAGGAAAATATCCAGCCAGAGTACTGTAACTAACGTAATTCAGTGCCCAGGTTTATTTGTCCTGGTTATATGCCAGCAGAGGAGAAATGAAAAATGGATGAATGCTATCAGCCATGAATGCTAATGGAACACATTGTCTTCTCGGCTCTGAAAAAGCTATTAAACCGAGAGTATATAATAAACCGTCCTGATATTTACAAAAGACATGCTTTGCATTCCATCTCGTATGCAATTTTCAATTGTGTTCTCAAAAATCTAAACCCATTTTCTAATTACAGGGCAGATTCTGCCAGCAGATAAATGAACACACACACGCACGCACACACACACCCTACCCGCAGGGGAGTAGCACCAGGGCATCAGAGGACACAGTGGAGAGGACATTGAAAACCGCTGCACTTTAATTCATAGCAGTAACACAGTAATTCCACAGGAATCACTTATCTTTACAGGTTAATGACATTTAGAGAGCATTTTTTTCCATCCAAAGCATCTCATTAAAGTAAATATGAAGCGAATGGAGTTTGATAATGTTTTGAACACATGTAAAAAATCTGAGTGGATGGCTACTTTAACCGCTGGTATTCCCAGGGTCTGACTCTGATACCACAATGAAGAAGAACATCATTAGGAAGCAGTGATTAGTTAATCACTCCATAGTTAAGGTTTAAAGGAAAACTTGGTCACCAAGATGAATTCTGCAACCTCGCTAAAATCCATAAACACAGCTACGTTAATATTTGACCCAACCCGATCTTAAGAAGTCCTTACCTAGGATCACACTATAATCTATATATCAGGAAAAGCTAAGACGCAATAGCTACAATTCAAGCTATGATGTAAATACAGAAAAATAAGACATATAAGTATTTGAAACAGTCTTTGCAATAGGCCTCAGGCCTAGCAGGTCCCAGCAGCAAGGCTAACAACTCAGGCCCAGTGCTAAGTGTTTGATCTAGGGTTATAAGATTAAGCAATAGGTAACCTGAAATGAAAAAAAAAACTGACAAAAGATTGAATTTAACTCAGTAGGGTTTGCTTAGGTGCCAGTAATCATGGAGCAAAACCACATCTGTGTATTGAAACCATAGGGAAATGTAGTGATGGAGATAGCTTACACTAGCAGTTAAACCCTAATAATGGTCCATGGGAATAACAAACATGGACAGGAGGCCACAAACTAATCAGATCTGGTCCCCGTTGTGTGGGGATGAAAGTAAAAAATGTAAAAAAATTCTCAGACCAACCCCTAGTTTGGACATCAGGACAACATCACCATCAATCCCATTTGCACTCCCTGTTCCTTCCATCTTCACGTCTGATGGGCTGCTTAAAGGGGTGAGTATGCGCAATGCAGGAGGGTATTTGTCTATGGTCGCGATGATACTTGTTTGTAGCTGGGTATTAAGTACAGGGTTTATGTCTCTGTATATGTGATTCGCCAATCTCATTTCCTAGAACAAGTTTCAAGGAGCTGACAGAGTAAAAGTTACTAGTGACTGGTGCATTTTGTATCCTACATTGATCACAGACTATATTCAGACTGGTCAACCAGGTCAGAATCAAGGGTGGACTTTATGGGACAACGTCAGATCAGCTGATCAGGATGTTCCAAGATACAACGCCTTAAAGATGTGAACAATTTTGAAGTTGCCGCAGACTTCCCTGCATTTTTGTGCCAGCTGGTGGGGCGGGGAGTGAGTAGAAGACAAGTGAAACTCCCCAGGCCCATATCTAGTGGCTGGTACCAACCACAGGATGTGGAGTTTGAAACATGAGGAGCTATTGAAATTCAGGGAGGACCTATCTAGTGGGGTTCCACAAGAGTCTGTCCTGGGGTCAGTACTATTCAGTATTTTCATTACTGACTTGAATAATGGCATGGAGAGGATGCTTCTAAAATCTGAGGATTACAGAAAGCTGGGAGGGCATCGCAAGAATTTTGGAGGACAGGATTCGATTTCAAACTGGAGAACGGGTCAGAAACCGACAAGATGAAATTCTGTGAAGATAAGTACAACGTACAGCACTTAGGAAGTAAAAATCAATTGCACCACTACAATGAGGAATCACTGGCTGGGCAGTAGCATTGCAGAAAGGGATCTGGGGGTTATAGTGGATCACAAGCTGAATGACTCAACAATCCAATGCAGTTGTGAAAAAAAAAAGGCGAATATCACCTTGGCTGTATTCAGGGGCAGCTCCAGCTACTAGCACAGCAAGTGCGTGCCTGGGGCAGCAAGGCGCGGGGAGCAGCCTGGCGGTTGCTTTCAGGGCGGATACAGTATCATGTCGGCGGTGGGTAAGCCAAAGCCACAGGACTGGCGGATCTCCCACCTCTGCAGGATCGGCAGACCTCTCGCGGGCGTGCCGCCGAAGGCCCTGACTGCTGCACTTGGGGCGGCAAAATTTGTAGATCCACCTGGGTGTATTAACTAGTGTCACGTGTAAGACATGGGAGGTAATTGTTCTGCTCTAATTAGCACTGGTGATGTATCTGGAGTCCTGGATCCCATTTTGGGCACGGAGAGAGATGGCCAAATTGGAGAGAGTCCAAAGCAAAGCAACAAAAATGATGAACGGTTAAGAAAGCCTGACCTGGGAAGAAGGTTACAAAAACTGGGCATGTTTAGTCTTGAGAAAAGAGGACTGAGGGGGCCTTTGATCACCGTCTCCCAACATGGGGGTTAGTCTGTTCTGCCTGTTAATTCTGGAGGGGGCTTGGTCACATCATTTACAATACGGTCTCTCCCTCCTATGCACCCTGCTTCTCCCCTTAGGGCTCTGTCACAAGCAAGGGGAGGAAGACCTGGTCCCCCCCACTCCACCGGGTCTCAGCCCAGGGCTCTCGGGGGGGCTGTAGTGTCTGGACCACTCGGTATGTTTTGCTGGCCCAGCAGACACTGGAAAACGATCAGCGGCAGTTGAGAATTGGAGAAGGCGTAGCACTCGACGTATTCTCATGGCACTTCATTAAATCTGCCATTAAAGAGGTATGTAAACAACCAAATCAGAAATACATGACTTAGAAAGTATTAGGATAGAGTGACAGTGACTGGGAGGGGTTTAGTTTTGCACACTTATGTAAACAGATTTAGACACACACTATTGCCTTCCCTCTGTAACCAAACCTACAGCTTAAATTGCCTTTTGATTTTTAATAGCATGGCTTAATACTCTGGCTGCATGTTTTTATTTTTAAAAAGTCACGTAATCCTCTCCTCTTAGCTTTTTAATTAAAAAAGGAAAGCAAATAGCAGAGCTCAGTGAGGATAGTGACAAGAGAAACTCCCCGTAGACACAGCATTGCCTTTGAACAACTTCAGGCTATTTTCCATGACACTCTGCCTTGGGTTTTGAGCATTTCACCCTCCACTATGCACTTTACTTCAAAAGCAAAAGATTTTGGGTAAAAAATCCATAAGTGCCTTAGAGACTTAGGAGCCCGAGTCCCCTCATCAAAATGACGTGGGTACTTGGGAGTCTAATCTCATTGAAAGCCCATGGAAGTTAGGTGCCTAAGGGCTCCACATCATTTCTGAAAATAGAATTTTAGCTCCTAGGATCTAGAGTCCTGGGTCACGTCGATTCCCTTGCGGCCGGCAATGCGTCCAACCCACCTACACAGCTGCCGCTGTACAGAAACATTCAGAGCTGTAGAAAAGTCCTGCACAACATTCAGAGAGAGCCCGGGCCACTGGCTGGAGTGAGAGCATGTGACGTCTGTTATTCTGAGTGCTACATAGTCATCGAAGATGTATTAGAGCAGATACTATAAACCGCCATCCCAAGCTGCACAAACCCCTCCAAAACCAGAGGATAAACACATCCCATTCAACCTCTTCAGTCAAGTGTCCCTTCTCCGTCAGCCCCCCTCCCAATCGGAGCCCGTCTCAAAATGCAATTATCCCACCGTAAGAACTAGCCCTGTCCCACCCCAAGTGCCCAAGAGGAACGTGTCCTTAGGGACTAGCCTCTTGGTTGTCAATCACAAAGAAGAAGGGGTCACACTTACAGTTCAAACGTGCAGGACAAAGGCAACGGTTGGTCCGGGAGTGGCTGCAGCAAATGCGAGGTCACGATGTGACCTGCTGCAGCAAAGCAAAAGGCAGCACTCCGCAGAGGGCCCGATTGACATGCTGCTGAGAGCCCAAAGGTCCCGCTGACATCAGCGACCAGAAGGGGTCAACCCTCAACTGGCTACTGGTGCAGCTTTAATGCACCCCTGGCTGCGAGCCAGCCCCTGCCCTCCGCTGCCATTCCCCTGGGGTCACCCTTCCACTGGGGGTAGGTCATTGCAACCCCATTGTCTGGCAATGAACTCAGCAGCAATGGTGCCGACGGCCAGCTGCCCCGCCCAGGGAACACCCACCATCACCTCCTGCCCCGTCTCCCATCAAACCATTTCCTCCCCAGGGATCTGTCTCCCTGCTCTGCCTGCTCCAGGGGCTTCCGATGGCACCTGGCGCTCTCCAGCTCTCAGCTGTCCCTAGCCCTAGGGATGTTTTTCCTCTTCCCAAATCCTCATGATTCCTCCAGCCACTGTCTCTGCCGCTCCCATTCACCAGGGGCCGGGTTACAAACACTCGGCTGTGGGTAGAACCTCAAAGATACGAACACCAGAGTTAGGGGCTGGCCGGCCACCCTGTGAACCAATCAGGCAGCAGCAGAGACCAAAAAAAAGTAAATACTCTACGGTCCCTGTATTGCATCTTAAAGGCAGGCGCATCTGGGCTGCCTGTCCACACCCCCCCCCAGCTGTCCCCACCCCCTTGGGGCAGCCACTTATATCAAGACGCTGGGGCTGCCAGCCCAAGGAAGCTGCAGCTCACAGAGCAGGAGCAGCGCTCCGGTCTGTACTGCTTTCACCCTTCAGGGGGGGTGGGGGGGGGCGCACTGTTTACACCCACCCACAGGTTACTAATTTTCTAATTACACAAAACTGAACACCTCTGCCCCACCCCTTCTCCGAGGCCCCGCCCCCACTCGCTCCATTCCCCCCTCCCTCCCTCACTCACCCCCACCCTCACTCACTTTCACCAGGCTGGGGTTTGGGAGGGGGTGAGGGCTCCAGCTGGGGTGTGGGCTCTGGTTTGGGGTGCATGAGGAGACTCTGGGCTGGCTGGGGCAGGGGTGTGGGGTTCTGGTGGCACTTACCGCGGCTACGAGGAAGCAGCCTCCAGGTCCCTATGGCCTCTAGGCAGGTGGGGGCCAGGCAGCTCTGTGCGGTGCATGCTGCCTTCTTGCCCACTGGTGCCAATCCCACAGCTCCCACTGGTCACAGTTCCTGGCCAATGGGAGCTGCGGAGCCGGCACCGGGGGCAGAGGCAGCATGTGGAGCGTCCCAGGCCCTGGCCACCCCAGCGCCTATGTAGGGTGACGAGAGCAAGTGTGAAAAATCGGGATGGGGGTGGGAGGTAATAGGCACCCATAGAAGACAAAGCCTCAAATATCAGGACTGGCCCTACAAAAATCGGGACATGAGGTCACCCTCACCTAGTGGCTTCAGGGACCTGACAGCTGCTTCTGTGGGCAACACACACACACACACACACACACACACACACACACACACACACACACACACACACACGTAGGGAGCTCAGCTGCCACTGAAACCTGGCCTGGGGTGTCAGCTGCTGGATCTGGAGCCTGATGCTTTGCTCAGCGGTATGGACAACCTCCGTCCCCGAGGTCAAATGTCAGGACCGGCCAGGCTGCACGTTTCTTTTTACCACCTGCTACAAGTTCTCTTCTAAAATAAAATAAGTCTCTGTTTCTTTAAAGGGTCTTTAAGTCCCTCCTTTGAAATGGAGCAGCGCTTCAAAAGCCTGCTGGGGAAATCCATCCACCTCCCCCCTCACTAGAGCTATGGCGTGGTAGCTACTAAGGAAAGCGGTATTTACAACAAAGCCGCTCCAGTGCTTTGAGATTTGAAATGCTGCTGTTTGGGTGAACGCACTTTCAAAGCTACAAAGTGTGTCTGGAATTTTATAACCGTGATTAGCTACAGCTCTGAGGTCAGCAATGAGCACCCGGCATATGGACAATATCAGGACACAGGTTACTTACTCTAATCATTAGCTGTAATAAAAAGCAAAAGGCGTAAAAACTGGCAATTTGCTCATTTCTATGACCATTAAAATCTGTCTGCACAAGGCAGAGCTGGGTACCTGCTACCCGCGAGCTGGCAGCCCAAGAAGGTCCTTATGTCCTAGAATAAGTGCTTCCAAATGAGGTTTTTGCCTTCAGGAACGAGCGTGCCTGCAGAGTACATCCTGGCTATTTTATGGAGCTGTGTCTAACACTCTCTAGAACGGGGCTTGCTGTTCAGGGCACAGGGGCTAACAGACATCCTGCTGGGCTGTGGAAAGGATTATCTGACTCCCAGCACATGGCCTGGCTGCATCGGAGCCCCATCTTCTGTTACCCCACGATAAAGCCATGGCCTCATTCGAGACCCCATGCCCTGCTCAGAACACCGCACCCCTGGGTACCAGCCTCTCAACCCCAGCGGGCAGAGGGGAGAGAATAGTTCTCAAATACCCAGACGTATCCAAAAGGACATAGATGTCAAAGCGCTACCTGTGAGCAGGGACAGAGTGGATGGCCTTGCTAGGCAAGAACTAGAGCTCTAGGAATTGGATCCTTCTCTTTTGTTCACAGAATTACAAGCGTCTCCATGCGAATTCAAGACCGCTGGGAAATTCAAATGGACTTTTTTAGGGAATAGGGACAGAAAATAAGCCACAGAATGCTACGCAACCAGAGATGACAAACGTCTGAAGAGTGAGTGATTTCAATCAAGTATTTTGCATTTTTCTCCTCTTTGTGAATCTTCCCTGAATAGATTTTGATTTTTATCAATTTGATGGAAATTTGCAATTGCCGAACCAACACTTAGTGACCATATTTCAATGTACGGGTTGTTCGCAGACTATTCACTAGCCCTGGGCACCTAAGCCACATGGTATTAGTTTGGCATGCTGATTGGATCACTGAGACGTCTTCCCACTGGAAAAAGGGAATGCGATTTCCTTGAGACCACCCTCCAGGAAACCTTCGTAAAGTGAGAAACAAATCGGGACAATCACGAGTGCCATCAAAGCTCAACTGCAGCTTTTACCCACCATTCGTGCAGCGTTTCCCCGACTCTTCATGGATTAGTGAGACCATCTCCGATGAAATTATCCATGGAGCTTCCTGCACTTATACTCTCAACTTCACACCCTTGGACCCTTCTCAATCCCAGCAAAGCTTGAGGGGCTGCAACTGTCACCTGGGGATCCACTTTCATCAATGGGGACAGTGTGTTAAATTTCAAGATGTTGAGGGGGAATCCGTAACACACCGGCATTTGATATTCCTCTTGCCCTACGTACGGAGCTCTTGGGAGTATTTCAACCAGTACCCTCATGAGCCAGTAGAGAGACGGGGCTATGCTGATAACTCCAGCATCAAATCCCATTGAAACGAGGTTCCTAACTCACTTAGGTTCCTTTGAAAATTTACCCTATGGCAGGGATTTTAAACCAGGAACCTGAAAACGCCCAGGGTGGCCATGAGCAGGTTCAAAAAGACACCCCAGCCACCCTCCCTTTCTGTAAATTAGATTAGCAGGAGTGGAAAGAGCGACAGAGGGGGAGCCTGGTATGGCAAAGGCTGAGAACTGCTGGGCTAAGCAATTGTGAGTTTGCACACACAACTCTGACCTTCAGACCCGCTTTTGGGCGGCATTGAAGAGATCTTCCTGCTTAGCACTGAAGAGATCATTCCTCATGGCGGGAACCTGCAGAAAGTCACCTGACATTTGAAGCGTGGTCGGGTTTATTGGCAAACGCAGCTCCCACATGTGAGTTGAGGCAGATAGTTTCAGCTATTCAGACAGGCAGCCGAAGCGACCATCATAAAAGCTGCACTTAACTGTGGGCAGCTTGGATGTCCCACTTCGCCCATCCATAGGAATCACACTAGTGATTCAACTCGATTCAGTTACATTCTTAGGGCATAAAGGGAAAATACCTCTTGGGTATTAGAAATAAGAGACTCTTGGGTTTGCTGTAGGTTTGAATAGAGCTAGATCCAGTGCTGCTGGAAGTCACTGGAACTCCCACCAACTACGTACATTGCATGTGCAAATGTCTATTGACCATAAAAAGATACTTGCTATTATTTGTCAACAGCTATGGACCTCTGTTAAGGCGAGTATCCGTGTTCATTGATCTGCAAGGGAGATACTGGCTGAGCTAATACTAAAATCAACATTTTCCTCAAATGGCAAATCCTGATGCTCACTGAAAAATAAGGCCCTGTTCTTGCTGTGGGATTAACAAGGGTCCCTGGATCTCTCTGCATGGACCAAACCGTAAGGCCATATATGCATTTCCCGTTAATACCTGGCTCTTTTCACTGACAGATTTCAAAGCACTTTACAAAAGTGGGCAGGATCATTTCCCCTATTTTACAGGTGGGGAAACTGAGGCAGAGAGCAGCAAAGTGACTTTTCCTAGGTCACTCAGCAGGCCAGTGCCAGAGACGGTCCTGGTCTGCTGAGTCTCACTCCAGTGCTCCATACACCCACTGCCCCACCCTGGGTATACTTACCAGCTTCAAAAAGATCTGGAGATCCCCAGAAAATTTTCCTTTGAAACTACAATGCTGAAATGTTGTTGGGCCTCTATTCTCCCATGCCTTTCCCTGGGATAGGGGAAGGTGTGGAGGAGGGGACAATTTGCTTTTTTGTGGCAGGGACAAGTTTTTTGGACTTTGGAAAGACCAGTTTTAGTGTATCTATCCTGCCCCTGCGCTCAGCGCACGCCTGGGCACATTGTATTTCTTCTGGTTTATGAACAACAAAAGAAGTCTCTGCCAGTCAGCCAGTCCGATATCTAACACATCCAGTAAGCATAAAGGATATCTCGGCTGGGAACGGCTTCCCTAGCTTTGATGCCCCTGGAGCTCACAGTACCAGTGGTTTTAAACACATGAATATGCCACTTCTAGCTTTGCCTTTTTTATGAAATAGAAGTGGAAATCAGCAGCTGTTTAATTCTCCCGAGTTCATTTTATTAAACTATTTCTTTGGAATTTTTTACTGATCTCATCTCATCCTCTCCCCCAGAACCCTTTATTTCCAGCAGTGAATAATAAATGTGCAAGATCCAGTCACGTTGTAATAAAAATCAGAAATAAAGAGCTTCTTCGTACTACTTTAAAAGGAACATTTTGGTGCTTGTATCACAAACACGTTCTACATCAGCAGTGAACAGCTGCCACCTCTGGTTCCCTGCTTTTTTTAAAGCCACTTCCGAAGGCCACATGGGACCAGCTATAGGGGAAGTAAAACGTAGTGAGGAAAAGCATCACCCTTCCAACCACAAAGAGCCTCACTAAGGAGAACTGGGCAAGCAACCATGGTGCGTGTGAAACTTCATCATAAGGAGGCAGCCCGAGGGCGGAGGTTCCAGGAACACTTCTGCTGTACTTGTACTGCTACAGTCCTTGTATTCTGCTATTCACATGCATCTCTGGGGAGGAGTTAAACTCGCACACTGAGGTTTTTGTGATTGTCTCTTGGAGTTTTTGGAAAGTGAAAACCTTGTAACTAAGAATTCAAACCTCAGCCTCACTCCAACTCCACCTTCCTCCCCGCTGGGGTGGGTTTGACAAAAATCTGTTTCCTCACCATAATTTAGGTAGACGGCAAGTTGGAATTACTGCTACTGCTGAACCACACACAGCCAGTCTTCACCAAAACATCCTATTAACACGGTTCTCCATCTTCCCCACCCCTCAACTTTTCAACCCTACCCTGTTTGGGGCAGGAACCGTCCTTTACTACGTGTGTGTTCAGTGTTTAATACAATGAGGTCACAGTGGAGGCCTTTCGGCATTGCTATAATTTAAATGTTAATGGTGACATGTATATTTATTTTTCACACAGCTCTATAGAATACAAAGCGCTGTATAAATGGAGAAAACGTTTCTCACATCAGAAGCTGAAACTGGGAACAAAGTTCCCCCTGGCTCTAAGGGCTTGGGAAACGGGGGGACACCAGAGGGAAATAAAATACAGCAAAACCCCTACTAGAGCAGTAAGCAACTGACAATGGGACAGGACCGACTCACGTGAGAGGACTGGATACTGCACATGTAAGTAAAGTGAGGGGCCTGGGGTGTTGCCGTACAGAGTGAAGTGGAGCTCTGGCTTTCAAGGGTTTGTACCTAACACCAGCTCCATACTTAGACCTCGTAATAAGTGGCTTAATTATCCAAAGTGCCAGGCACCACAGCTCCTGACAGACTGAGCCAAAAAAGTCTTTGGGGTTTTAATTAGGAATTCTGTTCCCGTCTAGGCCATGAGTCTGCGCTGAGCGGAGAACTCTGACCGTGCTGCCATCCCCCGCCTGAGAGAGCAGGATTGGGGACGGGGGGAGGCTGGTCAGACTGACGCCGCTAATTGACATTTTGAACAAGAGTTTGTTAGAGACTCAATAGCCTGAGACCCTCCTGGAGGCCAGTCAGGAAAACCAATCACTTGCCCCAGTGTTTTCATTGTTAATACAAAGATACTAAAGAAACCTTTGGGGCCCAGCCATCCATCCGGGAAGAGTAAAGGAGGGCACAAGCCCAAGTTTGGGGAGTTGTTTGTTTTTACACCTTCATCTGAAGCAAAGATGGCCCCAGCCGGAGGTGGGACCCCAGGGCTCTGAGGTGAGCCAGAGAATCCTCTCTCAGGTGTCCTGCTCCCACGCTCAGGATCTCACTGATCACCAGATCCGGGGTCAGGAAGGCGTTTTGCACTAGGTCAGATTGACAGGGACTTTGGCAGTGGTGGGAGGTGCAGTCACCTTGATCTGCAGCATGGGGTGTAGGTTGCCTGCTGGGATGACGTGGGCGTGTCTCGCCTAATCAATTCCCTGCTAGTGCGGAGACCTGGGTGGCACCTCAGTCTCCCGTGGGACTGCGACTGGCAGAGAACACCACTTGAATCGCCTTTGGAGTAGTCACTGGGCTCAACACAGGGGAGTGGAGGTGACATTTCCTGGCCCTTCTAGCCTTCAACTCTATGAATCCATGAAAAGGTCTCTCCCCTTCTAGCCGTGTCAGCTGTTATTATTTTCACATTACAACTGCGATCAGGGCCCCTTTGTGCACTGTCTAGGCACTATCACTCTGGCCCTGTAAAAAGGCCTTGATCCAGGTGTCGACATCATTTATGCCCAACCTGAGAGCCCTTCATGCTGCTAGAACCAGGTAAAGGGGCCTCAGGCACTAAGCAGTCATGCAAAGATATTTCACCCCCTCGTATGGAATCACATTGATAGAATTTGTAGCTGGAAGTCTCCTCGGATACGTTGAAATGTGCCATTCACTTTGTTTCTTGCTCACTCAGATCATTTTTTGCATGGATTATCTGCCTTCTGAAGCCCCAAAAAGATGCATGAATATAAACTTCGAAATTCCTCCAGAAAATAACCCCATTATTTCATAAGCTTGATAAAAGGTATTTCTGATCTATATATCCACAGAAAGGCTAACCCATTTTCAGGATTAAACAGGAAGACAGAAATAGCTCTGTAGCTTCCAGCTAGCAAAGACTGTATTATTCAGTTCATTAATCAAAATCTAGGTCACTTGTCAAACATACATAACGTGAAGCAGCAGAAAAATTAAAAATCTCTGAATAAGAGCGACCAAGATTCAAGAGCAGCCTCCCAATGATTTCAGTGCAACGCTAGCAAATTTGGGTTCTTTGCTACAAATGAAACTTTTTAATGTGACCATAACAGCAGCAACGTCCATTACGCTACCTTAGTACAGGATCCAAGAGACGCTCCTGTGGATTATCATCTCTCCTAAAAAGCCTTGGGCTGTGGCGCACGATATGCTGATTCGATTAAGCTAACGAGGGAAAGGGCTCTGAAAGGATCTCTGCTTGCCCGGGTCAGAGGCAGCCAGTTTCGTGGCCCAGGTTCCTGGAGAGAAAAGGGGCAGCTCCCCGGGGGGAAATGGAAAGGATGGAATAGGCTGGGACAGGAGGGGTTAGTGACCCCCCAGGAAGGAAGATGCAGCCCACAGCAGTAGACAAAACATTCACTATTATTGCACGGTCACACTGGGGTCCTGGATAAGCACATGCCCAGCAGGGGAAGGGTGCAAAGAGGACAGCCAGGCCCGTGGAGGTTAGCACAGGCCTGACAGACCAAGCCCAGGAGTTGCTCAGGGGACAGCCACACACGGAGTCTAAAGGGCCATAACCGCTAGGGGCAATAGCTGTTGCTTTGCTCCCGCCGCAGCAAGACGCAGGGCCGGGGGGAGCCGCTCACCGATCCACACGCGACATTATGGTAGGACAGGCGGCTAGAAGCCATGACTGTCAGCATGAGGCTGCTCCGTTCAGGGCCCACGGGCTGTGCGGCTACCTTGTCCGATGGCCTTTCGTGGGCAGGCTGCCTGGGCTGGGAGCGGCTCCAGCCCCACATTGGGATCCCGCCCCTGGAACTGCTGCTGTTTGTGGTCAGTCACCGTGTTTCACCCAACCCTAGAACGCCCTCTTTCCTCTCTCCCCCATGTGCCAGTGGGTCTGGCCTTCCTCACGACTTGAGGCCTCAGCCAAAGCCCACAGAAGCCTGGGGGAACGTTGACTTCAGGGGGCTTTGATCAGGCCCTGCCGGTTCTGTGTCTCACATACGTGCACAGCGTCCTCTGCTTGGCTTGGTCTCCACTCACAGGGGCAGGGGGATAGTCGCATACATGGGACTCTGTCGCACTCACACGTGCGTCGCACGGCCCTTCTGCCCGTGCGACAACGTGAACTGCAGCACCCTGTACAAGAACCAAGAACCTGCCCCTTGTCCTAGTGAAATCCAGCTTAATTGGACGGTGTTCTCCAGGCCCAAAGCCACCTGCGATCAGAGGCAAGCAGGCCCCAGGGCATCTTTGAAGAGTGCTTGCTCTGTGGTGCCACTATTACTGCAGGAGTCTGCATGCTGCAATACAAATCTCCTGCAAAGCACATCAGCCTTCAGCTGTCCCTAGTGGGAGGGGATGGTCTTGTTTAGAGGAGCAGTTCCCTATTGGGCCTCTCACAGTAATTACAGTCCTGGAGTATTTCTCCTGGGAACACTTGTTACTGACCGGCCAGGGAAGGAGAATTAAGAAGCCAGCTGAGCCCTTCTCTCTGGCTCAAACCGGATGCAGAAGCTTAGAGTAGCCTCCTGCTGCTTTCCAGGCTCTGTGGTGGCACAACCTAAACCTCCCCCACCACAACTTGAGACCATTACTCTTTATTCTGTCATCTGCTACCACGGAGAACAGTCTAGATCCATCCTCTTTAGAACCCCCTTTCAGGTAGTTGAAAGCAGTTATCAAATCCCCCTCAGTCTTCTCTTCTGTAGACTAAACAATCCCAGTTCTCTCAGCCTCTCCTCATAAGTCATGTGCTCCAGGCCCCTTAATCATTTTTAATGCCCTCCACTGGAATTCTTCCAGTTTTTCCACATCCTTCTTGTAGTCTGGAGCCCAAAACTGGACACAGTACTCCAGATGAGGCCTCACCAATGCCAAATAGAGGAGAACAATCACGTCCCTCGATCTGCTGACAATGCCCCTATTTATACAGCCCAAAATGCCATTAATCTTCTTGGCAACAAGGGCACACTGTTGACTCAAGTCCAGCTTCTCGTCCACTGTAACCCCTAGGAACTTTTCTGCAGAACTGCTGCCTAGCCATTCGGTCCCTAGTCTGTAGCAGGGCATGGGATTCTTCTGTCGAAAGTGCATGACTTTGCACTTGTCCTTGTTGAACCTCATCAAATTTCTTTTGGCCCAATCCTCTAATTTTTCTAGGTCCCTCTGTCTCCTGTCCCTACCCTCCAGCGTATCTACCACTCCTCCCAGTTTAGTGTCACCTGTGAACTTGCACCTCACATGAGGTTCACCTCCCAGAAATGGTTTAGCCAAATCACTCAAATTGTCCACTAGCCACAGATACCAAAGAGGAAGCCTTAAGGGCTCTTTCAAAAGCTTTTAGAGTGAAGCCCCAGCCAGGCGGATAATGGAAGGCACATCTCACCTTAACTGTGGGGGATCTGCCACTCCTTCCCAGTATTGTTGGATGGCTGATTTCCTTCTCACTCCCTACTGCAAAATCCCATGGAGGATTCCTGTGCTCAGCCCGATTAAACTAATGCATTTAACACACAAAGGCTAGTTAGCTTTTGCCTGCCATTGGCATTCCCATTTCAAAGCATGATTTGGATAGCTAGCGCCTGCCTACACATACTTTTCACATAATCCCCTTCTAAAGAATTTTTTTGCAGCTGCCGATTGCCGGCTAATCCACACAGCGGTAAACGCGGAGCTTTAAAGCGGCCCAGAGCTTCCCATCTCCAGTTCGGGCACAGCCCAAGCTATACGTTTGGCCATGACATTTCCATCACGCCTTGTTCCCCTGTTGCAAAGGCATGAGGGCCCCGGGACAAGGCTGGGCGAGCACACTGGATGCCGAAGTTCCCAAAGCACATAGGAAGGGACTTCAAGAAATACTGTATGTCCTGCAGGAAGAGAATAAACCCACCTGCGGGGAAGCCTGACACTTTCTTACCTCTCCCCTAGCCCCCACCTGAAACCAGAGGCTCCAACCAACAGCTCTACCAGCATGAGGTACCACCAATGCCTTATGCCCTGGACAGCCCGGGTTTGACTTCCCAGCTTGCCCTCCACAATCCAATCAAATGTCTGACAGCCCTCAAACATGGGCACCTCACAGTCCCACCCCACAGGTCCTCAGGGAGGCGTTGTCTCCCAGCACGGGGCCTGCAGAGTTGGAGATACTGCTTCTTCCCTCCCCATGCCCCTTAGCAACTGCACATGGTCAAGGCCCAGTTGGTCTCTCATACTGTGACGGTGCTGTTCCTGGTGGGATCCAACTGTGAGTGTCAGATCAGGACAGATTGCTTCCAAAGGGCAACTACAGCCCAAAGCTGGGGTTTCTTCACACTAAGGCAAACCCAACCAGCTAAACAGAAAAGACTTTGGTCTCACCCCACTGGCTAACCACAAGTCACACAAGCAATCCCCTTAAGACACTCCAGATTCCCAGTATCACCACCAGCAGCCACCTGTCCTGGGGATCAATGGTTATGAAAACCAATCCCCCAAATAAAGAAAACAGTTCTCCCCAATTCCAAAGAATCAGGCCCCAGACCCAGGTCAATATACAAATTAGATCTTCCCACAAATCACGCTGTTGCCAATCCTTTAGAATCTAAAATCTAAAGGTTTATTATAAAAGGAAAAAGGTCTAGGTGAGAGTTAAGAATGGTTAAAAGAAATCAATTGCATGCAGTAATGGCACATTTCTTAGTTCAGGCAGCAAAGGTAGAATAAACTGCAGGTTCAAATCAAAGTCTTTGGAAAACATCTCTGCTGAGATGGGTCAGTACCATTGTCCAGAGTTCCCAGAGTAGCAAAGTTCCATCCAAAGCTGGAAACAAAGCAGGCTGAAGTCTGGAGGTAAAAAGACAAAAATGGAGGGGCTGTAGCAGCTTCATTTATAGTTTTTTTTCCAGTTGCAAACACCTCCTTGTTCCTGCTGTGAAAGTCCAGCCCCATGGAGTTCTGGAGTCACATGGGCAGATCACATGACCATGCATGACTCATCATTTGCAGGCAGAAGCCATTATGCCCAGGCTGCCTTGCCGGTTCTCTGTAGCCTTCTTGTCTGGATTGGGGCATTCTAAGCTCCCAGAGTCCATTGTGTCGCTGATTGCTCTTAATGGCCCATCAAGCCCGGAGCAGAGCTGACGCCCAGTATTCTGGAATGTCCCCCTGGCAGCCCAACATTTGGGAAGACAGACAGTCCAGAGCCAATATTCATAACTTCAGCTGCCAAATTGATACACACATATGGAATAGATACATACATAAGACACCTGTTATGACCCCCTTCACATAATATTTCGTGCACCCATTGATCTACACGGTACCAAACTATTTCAGTACCGTGACACATACCCTCTTCCAAATACACCTGAGCCATTTCGACTTCTGCCTGGCAATCTCGATAACGATCCAGACGGTTCCGAGTGGAAACAGGCTCTGGGTGTGGAAAGTGGGATGGCTTAGAGCAGTGGTGTCCAAAAGAAATCCGATGCTAGCCACACTGCTAGCCACACTATTAGCCACACTTGTGGTCTTGATTTTTTACTTGTTAGCCACATTATTAAAAAACCACTTGCATTAGCCACAATTCAGTAGCCTATTAGCCACATGTGGCTAGTGGCAAACGTATTGGACACTGCTGGCTTAGGGGAAGTGTGAGAATATCAGCTCTGAAAGGCATCAGTGTCTACACGGTACAGCATCTATGTTGTTCTCCCTTGGCGGCAGGGCTGACCAGAGACAGCACATCCCTTCTCTTTTCAATAGCCCTTCTTTGCTGTCCTATGTGAGATCCCGAAAGATCATTCACATGTGGCAGAACCTACCTGCAACATGAAAAAGAAGGAAATTCATGTAAACTCTGGTGCTGGGAGCACCTGAGGAGGTTTGGTTTGGGGAAGCTGTCAGAGAGTTGATACAAATTCCTAACCCTAGACAGTAATCAAGGGCTGTCCCAATCAAGGCTCTGATACAATAACCCACTTCCAAAGTCAGCGTAAGGGGGCAAATTCATCACTCTGCAAAGTTGATGTCACTTCATTGCTACTTCTGAGAGTAGCAGTGCTTCTAACCAACACTTTTACAAATCCATGAGCAACCAGGAACTTGTAAACCTCAGCTTCTCCCTCTCAGAATGAAATGCTAAGCAGCTGTAAGATATCACAGTGATGGACACTATAGAAAAGCATCAAAAGGACAGATAGAAAATCCCCTTAGTCGTGATTTCAATTCAGGAAGTCCCAAGCTTATGCTCAGAGCTAGGCAGAAAATGCGGATTTCAACTTTTGCTTTTGTTCCGAATTGGAACAAAAAAAAATGGAAATAGGAAAATTTACCATGAAATCCAAATTCCAACGTATTCCCTTTCAGAAACATTTCATTTTGACCAGGTCAAAACATTCCTTCTTGACATCATCATTTCAATGAATGGAACAGACGCTTCTGACTTTAAAGTAACATAAAAGTCAAAGTCAAAACAAAACCTTCCAACTTTATCAAGACATTTTGATATTCATTTGAAAAAAATTCCAATCTAGTCCTATGTTCCCAGAGTATATATATATATATATATATATATACTCTGGGAACATAGGACTAGATTGGCATTGCAATTTTGTCCAAAATGTTCCAGCAGAAAATTGTCAACCAGATCTATAAACGTGTTTATATTGCAAAACTGTACGGAACCTAGAATTCAGAACCTACAGTGGGGTGGAGGAACCGTGAGAATGTGCTGCAGTCATGGTCCATTGGCATGGGACAGGAGTCAAGTTGGCTGAGTCAAGGTACAAGGAGATCAGAAGTAGGAGACAAACCTGAGAGCAGAATCCTAAACTGGGAACTAGAGTCAGGCCAGGTCACAATAGCAAGAGGTCAGAGGCAGGGTCGGCGACAGGGGGGGTACTACGGGTAGAGCTGTACCGGGCCCCGCACTTTAGGGGGGCCCCGGTACAGCTCTACCCGTAGTCATCCGGCGCGGCTCTCCTCCGGACGAGCGCGCATGTCCCCGGCAGGGCAGTGAGCCCGGCCGGCGGCAGCGGCGCAGTCCAGGAGTAGAAAGGGCGGGGAGGAGGGGGGAGCAGCAAGGGCGGCTCACGCCGCTCCCGGGCTCTCGCTCCCACTGCGGCCAGCTGTCAGCTGGGGGGGGAGCGCCGGCTGGGCGGGGGGGGGGGGGCGGCTGGGCTGGGAGGTCCCCCAGCCGCTGTCGGCTGGGCTGGAGGGGGCCCCCAAACTATCAAAGTAAGGGGCCCCCAAATTTCTGTCACCGGCCCTGGTCACAGGCAGGTCAAATCACAAGTCAAACACCAGAAAGCAGGACAGATCAGGAAGCAGAGGCAAGACCACAGCAGATCCAACTGCATGAACAGCTTCCCGTTCCTGGGCTGGGTTTATATGGAAGCTGAGGGCCAATCAGGACCGCCCTCCTCCCCCCTCCTGCCCCCCCCCCCCCCCCCGTATTCTGCCAATCAGGTTCCAAGGCAGGGGATCTTCTCTGGGTTTCAGCTTCTACCCTAGCCCCTGTTAACAGGTTACTGTGTGGCAGGTTGGAGTGCTCTTGTGCTTGCGAGCTTTGTAAACCAGGGTTTGAACCTGACAGGGTATAATAAAGAGGTGTCCCTGGAAAGGAGAAGAAAAGACATAGCTGTCAGCCAGCTAAAAATGCTAAACACAAAATGCCCCAGAAGGGGTGCTTAAACTTCTGGATTTCTTCACAGTTCTTAGCCCCTCTGCAAATCTTTATTCTTAAAGGGAGCTAACATTGGTGAAAACTGCCAGTTCTCAGTGTCCAGGTGCCTAATTCCCAGCCCCCACCTTCAAAAATTCTGGCCAAGTTTTTTAACTTCATAAACAACTTACTTTGTGTGGATTGCTACAGACTCACAGGGGCAAAAAATTGCAGGCCTGTTATTTACCAGGCTGCATGTGGCAATAGATTATATGGTAAGGGATGCAAGGAGAGTATGGGTCACACGTGAACTGCAGACACACACACACACAACTAAAATTAATCAATTTAAAGTTTTATTGGGGATAATTACAAGGGGTAAGGGAGCAGCGTTTGATTAGCTAATAGACTTAATTAAACTTAAAACACACAATGACTAAAATATCTACTAACAATATTTATAAACAAATACAAACCAACGCATAACGACCGGCAAACGTGAAGGCTCTATTTGAAAACACGTGAGCAGGGAGAGAGGCTTCGAGGTGATCAGGCTCGTTTACAGGGGTACACAGGATACACAGAATTCGGTTTTCTTTCTCCTCTCCCTGTCTGCACATGGCAGACAGACCCATAAGTACCAACTATGACATCACAGAAGTGTCCTAGGGGACGGGGCCCAAAACCTGTTTGTGTTCGTTTCTGATTGGCATGGGCAATGTTTACACCAAGTAGGGGAGCAGGTGCCTCAAAGTCTGGTTTCGCCCCCAAAGGTGAGGAAATGCACATTGTTATAGAATTCATGCAAAACTGAATGACAAAAGAAGAGGCCAGGGCAATACCGGTATGGGCAAGTGTTACAGGATGCAGACAGGAACTGATCTGAACACTTTTCAGCAAGAATCGTTCAAAGGTTCTGGTTTTCCTCCAAACCTTGTTTTTCTTAGCCACCTCCCACTTTGGCCATGTTCTTAATGTAAATTGCATATGATTATGCAAACGAGATCTAATTAGATTGAGTGATATTGTCATCTCCACAGAACACATACCTTCTTTCAAATCCCATCAAAATACCGGCACTAAGCCGCACTATTGTTGTGTCAGGTTTGTTCTTTGGGGACTTTTATTTTGCATGTATGATTGTTTCAGGATCTGTGTTTGCTGCTTGCTCTGTCCAGAGCGGGGACATTTTAATCATAGCTTTCACTTATGGTTGCTAATAATATTGATTTTTTTCCAGTCAGCTTTGACATATCATGGTAATGATTTTCGTACTGGTGCACTGCGCTTGCATAAGGAGCGGAAATAACTGAATTACTGTCAGCCTGCAGCTCGCGACCACAAAGACACCAAGAGCAGGAGGCTGCTGCCATCTTGTACATTTAACTTTGCTTTAGAAAAGAAAGAATGCACCAAGGGCACGTGAGAGAATCTGGTTTCGTCTCGGCTACCTGGCCCATGGGGAGCTGGCCGCCTCTCCAAAGTCAGATCATAAACCCTTTGGCAGTGCAATGCGCTGGCTTTGTGCAGGAGGGGCAAGTTGCCCTCTACCGTCTGGATCGCAGAGAGGATAAGGTACCTACTACTGCTAACAGTTAGAGGGGAACTCCGTTAGCTCAGGTAACAGAGGCCTAGGTTTTAACCAGGATTTTCAACTTTCTCTTTCACATGTGTATGCAAGAGAGATTGAGCTCATAGTTGTGCCTGTCTGTCACACAAGCACGCGTGAGAGCAGGAGGGAGTGGCCCATCCAGCAACATCCCTTACAAGTCCTCAGAGTGGCCGTCTTGAGTACTGTCTTTGTGCCCCCATGAAGGGCTGAGTAATAAACTGCAGAAAACCTCACTGGATCCCATTCCACAATTCACCTCCATGCCCCTCTGGTGAGTGTCGCTGGTTTGGCAGAATAACAGATTTCCTGATGACGTGGAAAAGTCTCACTCCCTTCTCCGCTTTTCGTTTTGCCAGGGACCTGTAAATACTCCCGAGTGAACCCATTCTATGCATCCGATGAAGTGAGCTATAGCTCACGAAAGATTATGCTGAAATAAACTAGTTAATCTCTAAGGTGCTACAAGTATTCCTCGTTTTCTTTATGGATACAGACTAACACGGCTGCTATTCTTGAACCATCCAATGCGTCACTTGCCTAGGCCTAGGGAATTTTGTGTTGATTTCAACAGCAGTGCAAATTCTTTCCGCTGGACTTTACAACAGTCACGTCTTGGTCTGACCCAAGGCTTGTGTCCTAATGACCCTGGTTTCTACTCCTGGAAATGGAAACAGACACAGCTGGCACCTTAAAGCCAGTGGCATGGATGCTGCCGCCACTATGAAAAGAACAAGGATGGCAGCTGATTTATTACACCACTGAACCCACATAGGGAGTTTGGAGACCTGGGGCATGTCTTCACTACCACTTTAATTCGACCTTAACGACGTTAGGTCGAATTAAACGTGTACCTGTCTTCACATACATGCCCTTAAAGTCGATTTAAAGGGCCCTCAAGATCGATTTCGGAACTCCTGCCTGACGAGAGAAGTAAGGCTAAATCCGACATTACAAGCTCGACTGTGGGCTAGTGAAGAGGCATCAGAAGTTAAGCCTCCGACCTCCGAGCAGCCCCGCGAGGGGGGGGCTGTTTGGGGGGGGGGCTGTTCGGGCGGGGGGGGGGGTCCGCGGGGCTGCTGAGGGGGGGGGAAGCCCGCGCGGGGCTGCTTGAGGGATCGGCTCAGCTGTCTGGTCAATTTCACCAAGCAGCTGAGCGGATAGCCCCGCGCCGGCTCCCCCCCCCTCGGGCGGGGGGGGTCCAGCGGGGGGGCTGTTTGGGCGGGGGGGCTGTTGGGGGGGCTGTTCGGGCGGGGGGGTCCGCGGGGCTGCTGAGGGGGGCGGGAAGCCCGCGCGGGGCTGCTTGAGGGATCGGCTCAGCTGTCTGGTCAATTTCACCAGGCAGCTGAGCCGATAGCCCCGCGCCGGCTCCCCCCCCCCCTCGGGCGGGGGGGGGGGTCCAGCGGGGGGGCTGTTTGGGCGGGGGGGCTGTTGGGGGGGCTGTTTGGGCGGGGGGGGGTCCGCGGGGCTGCTGGGGGGGGGGGAAGCCCGCGCGGGGCTGCTTGAGGGATCGGCTCAGCTGTCTGGTCAATTTCACCAGGCAGCTGAGCCGATAGCCCAAGCAGCCGCGCGCTGGCTCCCCCACCCCCCCTCGGGCGGGTGGGTACGGCGAGGGGGGGGCTGTTCGGGCGGGGGGGTCCGTGGGGCTGCTTGGGCAGGGGTGGGGGGGTCCAGCACGCATTGCACTGTGGGCTACCTACCCACAGTGCAATGCGGGCTATGTCGACCCCCTGCAAAAGTTCAAGGACAGACAGTGTCGACCACTGTCGACCTGCTGTCCTGGTGGGGACACACTGATTCGATTTTCTAAACTCGAGTTTAGAAAATCGAATTAAGGGAAATCGACCTAGACCTATAGTGAAGACATACCCCTGGCTTCTATCACCAGGTCTGGCCCGGACTCACCATCTCTAACTTCTCTACAGCTCACTTTCCTTCTCTGTTAAATGGGGATCAGACAGTTTCTCCTTGTTAAAGGGCCTTGAGATCTCTGGCGGGAAAGAGCTAAGTTAAGTTGCAATTAATAGATTTCCCTGCTCAACGTTGCATCCACATAACTGGAAAGATGTGAAGATGCTGAAGCCCTGTAATGCTTTTCATCTACCCTAAACAGTGGATAAGTGGAACATGATCGCTGTGATAAAGGTGCTTAAATGTACACCAGGAAGGTCTGCAAGCCTATTCACAGTGGGGCAGTTTTTGTTTGCAAGTAAAAGTCTCCAACTTGGCAGCCCTTTGTTCCCTTAATACTATCCAAGCTCCAGCTTTGTTGTGTGAAAAATGCAAAGGTAAAACAAAACAGTTTGTGTTGGAGGTGAAAAGTGGGGAGCAGATTAGATAGAGCTTGAAACAGGTTTTCCAAGGACTTTGAGATGGTTCCAATTAAGGGAACTCAAACATTTATGGAGTTTATAGAGAATCCTGTCCTGTGGACTGAAAAGATACTGAAAGGCCGTCCAAAGGGTAATGAGAATCAGCAAGGCACTGATGTGCATGTTCAGAGTAGTCACACTGCAAGACTGATTTTAACACCAGTCTTTCCTAAAATCTTCACTAATGATCTGGAAAAGGGACTAACCACTGCATTCATTAAATGCCCAGATGAGAGTAAAAGGGAGAAATTCTTACCACCAATGAGAACAAGGAAATAATACAGAGGGGTAGAGAGGTTAGAAACAGGGGGAGACAATAATGGGAGTGTCCGTTTGGAAAATTGCAAGTTAGCACATCAGAGGGTGTGCAGGAAATAAGAACAAATGAAAATAGTGAATAGCAGAGGGAGAACCAGCAAGCAGCAATGCCGAAGGAGAGGGGGTTATTGGTGGATAGCAAATTAGACAGGAGTTTGCAATATAAAGCAATGTACGGCCATGCAATATTAGACTTGGGACAGACCAATCAACCCCCGGAGCATGGAGCCCATGGGGCAGAGCCACTAAGGGTTAGGTTACACTACAGGATTATAGCGCGTTTGGTTATAGCGCATCCCATATTGCGCAATAGGTATTGCGCTACAGCGTGTGCACACTCAGACCTGGCAGCGCTGAAGCATGGCCACATTGGCGGCGCTTCTGGCGGCACTGAGAGTAGCGCAATAGGGCAGGTATCCCACAGAGCATCTCTTCCCAATCTGGCACAATGCCTTGTGGGAAGGGGGGCGTCACTTGCGGCCATTCTGCATCCGGTTCCAACTCCCCGTGATGCTTTGTGTCATATCCCAGCAATCCCTGTGTTTCCGGCCACCTCGGGCGCCATCTCTCAATGGTTTCAGCAAGGCACGCGTGCTCCGTCGTCCGTTTTCCTTTGCCGTAATGGATCGCGAACTGCTGCGGAGCATGCTGGCGAGTGTCACCAGCACAACTCTCTGCGCGGCGGAGTTCATTCTTGAAATGGACCGTGACAGTAGTGATGAGTCTGGAGAAGAAGACGAGCTCGACCCGAGGAACAAATTGGACACTACACTGATCATCGCTTTAACGGATATGCTCACTACCGTGGAACGCCGCTTCTGGGCACGGGAAACGAGCACTGACTGGTGGGATCACATCATCTTGCAAGTGTGGGACGATGAGCAGTGGCTGCAAAACTTTCGCATGAGAAAAGCCACTTTCATGGGACTGTGTGCTGAACTCGACCCCATCCTGCAGCGCCAGGACACCAGATTGAGAGCTGCCATCCCGGTGGAGAAGCGGGTGGCTATAGCACTCTGGAAGCTGGCCACCCCAGACAACTACCGATCGGTGGCCAACCACTTTGGGGTGGGGAAGTCGACCGTTGGAGTCGTGTTGATGGAAGTGTGCAAGGCCATTAATCGCCTCCTGCTATGAAAAATCGTGACTCTTGGTGACGTGCGTGACATTGTGGCTGGCTTTGAGCAGATGGGTTTCCCTAACTGTGGAGGGGCGATCGATGGGACCCATATACCTATTCTGGCCCCCGACCACCTAGCAGAAGAGTACATTAACCGAAAGGGGGACTTCTCCATGGTTCTTCAGGTGCTTGTGGATCACCGTGGGCGTTTCACTGACATTAATGCAGGCTGGTCGGGAAAGGTGCATGATGCACGCATCTTCCGCAACACCGGCCTGTTCAGGAAGCTGCAAGAATGCACTTTTTCCCAGACCAGAGGATCCCCGTGGGGGAAGTGGAAATGCCCATTGTGATTCTTGGCGACCCCGCTTACCCTCTAATGCCCTGGCTCATGAAACCCTACACGGGGAGCCTGGACACCAGCCAGGAAAGGTTCAACTACAGGCTGAGCCGCTGTCGAATGACTGTGGAGTGTGCTTTTGGGCGTCTTAAAGCCCGCTGGAGATGCCTTTATGGCAAGCTAGACTTGGCATAAGGAAGTATCCCCGCGGTTATTTCCGCGTGCTGTGCCCTACATAATCTCTGTGAGCAGAAGGGCGAAGGCTTCCCTATGGCATGGACCTCAGAGGTTCAACAGCTGGAGGCCACGTATGCACAGCCAGCGAGCAGGGCTATTAGAGGGGCCCAGCACGAGGGTACAAGAATCAGGGAAGCCTTGAGGGAGCAGTTTGAGGCTGAAAGTGAGTTCTAATGGGAATTGCAGAGGGAGGGCGGGAGGGAGGGAGCAGTCTGTTAATAGGATCAGGTTTTTGCTTTTCTGTACCTATTACATACATTTGTGCACCGAATACAGAAACCCATTTATTAAAAAGAATTCATTTATTGAACAGCTTTCTCAGAATTTGAAATAAAAGTTGAAAAACAGTAAAATGTGTGAGGGAGGAGGGGGGGTGCAATTGGGGTGTGAGGAGGGGGTGTGCAATTGGGGTGGGAAGGGGTCAATCAGAGATTGGCATATGTTCTGGACTCATAACCTCCAATGCCCTCCAGTGTTCCCCCAACCCCATTTGCAGAGGGCGATGATGATTGTTAGTAGGGGTTGAGTGCAGTGGATAAGGGTGCTGGGTCTGTGGGTTGGTGGGTGAAGAGAGGGGGGTTGGAGGCAGCTGTGGGTGGTAATAACCAGGCAGCTGTTGATAGTGGCCTGAAGGGGACAGAGGGCCAGAAGGGGAAGGGTTAGGGGGCAAGTGACAATGGGGTGGCAAGCAGGGGGCTGCTGCTCCTGAACGGCAGCGATCCGCTGCAGAGTCTCTACTTGCAGCTCTAATATTCTAAGCAGCTTGTCAGCACGCTTCTCAGCACGCTGTTCGCGAGCTATCTCCCTCAGCTGCATCTGCTCCTCCCTCCGCTGTTCCCTCCGCTTCCTCTCCTCCTCCCTCCGGTCGCTGTCAGTGCGGTTGTCCATTGATGCCTGTTCCAGAACTTGCTTCAGAAGCTCTTCTTTGCTCTTCCTCGGTCTGCTTCGAATTCTATTTAGTTTTTGAGCCACAGATAAGACTGGTGATGTTGATGTCAAGGACAAAGCTAGGGAAAGTTACAAGTTCACAGTTAAAACACAAGATCCCATTGTTTGCAACAGACAGTATTAGGGAGTCCCACGCATTCCATGAATCTCTGTGCAGTTTCCCTGTCCAAATAAGCCATATCACACTCAGAGGTACCCACGATCCCTGGGCATGGTGAGTCGCGGGGACAAGCACTGTTTCCCTGCCATTCTATACTATTGTTTTGTGGGAGTGGAGGGCATTTGTGGGAACTGCAGTCTGATGAGCATTCTCCCAACATTCTGTGTAGGTTTTCGTGCTGGAAGATATCTCGCTGCTGCGGGTGACGGAGCAAGACAGGGCAGGGATTTTAAGGAGATGTGGCTTCCACCCAGGGCCATACGCGGCTTGCATCTGTGCAGTGATGCTGCCCCCACCGCTCTTAGAAGAGTGGCGGGGCCTCGTGACCGTGGCCGGGACAGTGAACACGCTGGGTCTCCCGAGAAACCTCCACAGGCACATTGCAAGAGCTCTTATTGAGACCTTTGTAGAAATCACTGATGAGGATTACCGCGAGGTGATAGAGAACATGAACGCACTATTCCACATGTAGGCAAGCATGCAAGCATCCCTTTCCACCCTCTCCCAAGCTGCCTGCCTTCCCAATAGAAAAGTATCTGTACCTGCGCAAACCGGTGCTGCTGCCGTGGCCCCCGCAACCGCCGGACGCTGTGGCTGGCTCTGGCTGCCCTCTGGGCTTGAGAAGAGTTCCTGGCTGCATGTCTCCAATGACTCCTCCGTGCCCTGGCTCGCTGCCGCGGCCGCCTCCTCCTCCGCCTCCTGCTCCTCTACGTCCTGCTGCTCCTCGCTGTCCTGCTCCTCTCCAGCCTCCTTCCCCCCCCCCCCCCTTCAGTGGTGGGCTGGGAAGAAGTGTCCTGGGTGGTCGCTGGAGTGCACGTTGGATCACCACCCAGGATCGCATCCAGATCCTTGTAGAACTTGCAAAACACAGGGGCTGCCCCAGAGCGGCTGTTTGCGTCGCGGGCTTTGCGATAGGCAATCCTAAGCTCCTTTACTTTTGCCCGGCACTGCAGAGTGTCCCGGTCATGGCCTCTGTCCCTCATGGCCCGTGATATCAGGCCATACGTATCATAATTCCTGCGGCTAGACCGCAGCTGAGACTGGACAGCCGCTTCCTCCCAACAACTGATGAGGTCCAGCAACTCATGATTGAACCACAGTGGAGATCGCTTATTGCGAGGAGGCATGGCACGTGGAGTCATGGCCAAGCAAAATGGTTACCTGAGGAGCACTCCATGCCTGGCTGGAGCAAACAGGAAGGGGATTTTCAAATTTCCCTGGGAATTTAAAGGGCGGGTCTGACGTGTGGTCACCTGAGGACGCGACAGAAGAGTTTGAAACTGATGCCCAGAGTGGCTCGAAGGGGAATTATGGGCCAGGCTGGAGGAGGCTGGAGGCTCATTAATGCGCAATGGGTGTTCACATTCACGCTGTTGCGCTACAGCAGTAACGCAAAAGCCCTTATTCTGATGGAAAAGGTGATTTTCCAGTAGCGTGATAAGCCCGGACTTTTAGCGCAATATGTGCCTTGCCAGTGTGTTCGGGGGCAGAGTTATAGCGCTCCTGGAGGCTTTATAGCGCTATAAAGTGCCAGTGTAACCATGGCCTAAGAATTTACCAAGAAGTGTATTCTGAGTCCCCTGAAAGCTAACATGAGAGCACAAGGGAAATGGTGAGAAGAAGAAACCAGTCCAGAGCACGGATTTCCCCGCGTTCCCAGCCAGTTCATACCAGTCCCTTCACTCGTTTTGGCCCTTTCCTTACGTCTTGTTTACCACTTTCCGGGTATGATGGCTCCCAAGCTTGGACCAGAGCAAACTATTCCTGTATCTAGCCTTCAACAAGCTTTGTTTTTGCTAATGCTGTAAGCTCCAGTTAGCTTAGCAGAGCAGAATGGGCTACAGTCTCCAGCCAGCAGGGAGGAAAAGGTAGGGGGACTAGATGTTCTGATTTTATAGGGACTGTCCTGATTTTTGGGTCTTTTTCTCATACAGGCTCCTATTACCCCCACCCCCTGTCTTGATTTTTCACACTTGCTGTCTGGTCACCCTAAGGAAAAGGGTTATCATAAGTATCCGCCTGCTGGACATAACACAGTCTGGATGGGGTGAGCAGCCTGTCCTGCTGACAAACATCATCTCAGTGGTTCCTGGTACTGCCCGGTCCACCTGGCAGGGTCCATGTATCGTTTTGTGAGCACCTCCTTTGTGTTCTGTGTTTGTACAATGCCTAGCACAATGGGGCCCTGCTCCACCGCTGGGCTCCTTGGCACAACAATGCAAATCAATAATGTCTAATAATCACATGGGTGAAAAACCACAGGGAGAGGGGGAGGAGGCCAGCCACGAGGTGGAAATGAAGCCCTGCAAAGCTGCTATAGACAAGGGGGGACCCTAGCTTGCCACAATGCTCCCTGGGAGTGGGGGTCATTGTTACCTGCGCCGATGCAAGGGATCCAATTCGCCTCTCTAATGCAATTTAAAATAACAATGGAATGGTTCTGAATTTCTGGGGGATCCCAGCTGGCTCCTCCCTTCAGGCCACAGTGAGTCACAGTTTCTGCACCGCAGCTCCCAGCCTGAGTATTCTAAAGGTACAGTGAAACCTCGATATAACGGACTAATTCGGGCGAGGGGGTGTCCGTTAAAACCGAAAGTCCGTTATTTAATAATTTTTTAAAATCATTAAATAACGGACTTTCGGGTGACAACGGACACCCCCCCGCCCGAATTAGTCCGTTATATGGAGCCAGCCGTGAGTCAGCCCACCCCACCCCCTCCCCCCGCCCGGCTCCCCGCTGCGAGGAGCCGGTCGGGGGGGTTGACAGCTCCCGCTCGGCTCCCCCCAGCGGGAAGCCCGGCGGGAGCTGTCAAACCCCCCGCCCGGCTTCCCGCTGCGGGGAGCCGGGCGGGAGCTGTCAAACCCCCCGCCCGGCTTCCCGCTGCGGGGAGCCGAGCGGGGGCTCTCAAACGCCCCCCCCCCCGCCCGGCTCCCCGCTGTGAGGAGCCGGGTGGGGGGTTGACAGCTCCCGCTCGGCTCCCCCCAGCGGGAAGCCCGGCGGGAGCTGTCAAACCCCCCGCCCGGCTTCCCGCTGCGGGGAGCCGGGCGGGAGCTCTCAAACGCCCCCCCCCCCCCGCCCGGCTCCCCGTTGCGGGGAGCCGGGCGGGGGGGTTGACAGCTCCCACCCGGCTTCCAGCTGGGGGGAGCCGAGCGGGAGCTCTCAAACCCCCCGCCCGGCTTCCCGCTGCGGGGAGCCGAGCGGGGGCTCTCAAACGCCCCCCCCCCGCCCGGCTCCCCGCTGTGAGGAGCCGGGTGGGGGTTGACAGCTCCCGCTCGGCTCCCCCCAGCGGGAAGCCCGGCGGGAGCTGTCAAACCCCCCGCCCGGCTTCCCGCTGCGTGGAGCCGAGCGGGGGCTCTCAAACGCCCCCCCCCCCCCCGTTGTGGGGAGCCGGCCGGGGAGGCGGGGGGGGTTCACAGCTCCCGCAGGGGTCCCCACTGGGGGGAGCCGGGCGGGAGCTGTCAACCCAGCCGGCTCCCCGGGGCGGGAGCCGGCAGCCCCCAAAACGGATTTCGGATGCATCGGAAATTTTGTCCGTTGCATCCGAAGTCCGTTAAATCGAGGGTTTACTGTACCACTGATCTGGGGTGCCGTGGATTCACAGTGCTCGACCTGAGAGAGCCAGGCCTGATTCTAAGGGTCCAGAGCTTGCCCAGTGGCCAGGGATTCTAGCTGCAGTCACAGGCGGTCCGCCCACCTGATAATCAGCCCCCAGGTGTCTCGAGCCAGGCACCCTGATGAAGGCCGTGTTTGAAGGCCTAGAGTTAGAGATACCGAGACATCATGTCAAAGGTGACACAAAGCAGATTAACACAGGGCCTAGATGACAGTCAAACTGAGCCAAGCCTGTGTCAGGAAAAGAGAGGCACTACACAATGTCTGTACATTGGAGCCACAGTAGATGATTTTCAGGCTTTGCCTCATGTTTCTTAAAGCACTCCAAATACTCTTACATGCTCTTCCTTGTTTATTCTTAGTATCTTTGAAGAGAGAAGAGTGAGTCAGGGCTGGACGGCCATAGGAATCTAAGCGCTCACACCGCTGTGTTCCGAATGCAAAAGCAGTCGAATGACTCCAAACTATCAATCCATAGGGAAGTTGGGAAACCTGCCAGAATTAATTACCCAGTAACGAGCAGCAAGAATTAAAACTCCTAGAACTCTTTCAACGTTTTGCAAGAAATGAGCTAAACGGAGGTGGTTAGTGATGTCCCTCTGAATTATAATCGCTTAAGTATGCAAATGTCGGCTTTGATCTCGTTAATTCCGATTATAAACAAAACGGGGCTTTTGCTCAGGTTTTTTTTTTCTTCTGTAAAAGATCAAACTATGCCCTGTGCCTGGCAATTAACTACTGTTTTCCTGAACACCAGAAACTTTAAACTGCCATTTGAAATGCAAGTGACAGACGCATACTAATCAGGAGTTACTCTGAACCTAACATTTTCACAATGGTTCATCAGGAACAAATTTCATTTGTTCAGATGCTGCTGAAAAGGAGAACGTGAGTCCGGGCTCAGAGTCCGATTCGCTCCCCTAATCACTCCCATAATGTTGTGGGGCATGTTTGGGAAATAAGAGAAAAACAGCCTTGAAAATGCCATTCTTCTCGTGTGTTATTTCTGTCGGTTTTAATTATGTGCCAGGCAGTTTGGGCCGTTAGTGTAATGACTGTGCCAGCACTCTCATTTGTAATGGTACATTTCAAGAAATTAAAACTCCTCTATGAAAATACCTCCGTATAGGAACTATGCAGAGCATAAGTCTGTAAATCAATCCAGACTCTTTTGCTGGACTTTCTTTTAAACAAGCAATAGATTGGATCATTTTTAGATGGCTGGGATAAAAAGATACCCTGTTTCCCCGAAAGTAAGACATCCCCCGAAAATAAGACGTACTTCCAGTTTTGCCTCTCGCTGTAATATAATGTAATGTAATTTTGGGAACAAAAATTAATATAAGACACTGTCTTATTTTCGGGGAAACACGGTAGTAGTAAGGCCCAAAGAGATGATTAAATTATTTAGTCCAAGGGTAGTCAACAGGCAGACCATGGGCCAAATCCAGACTTCCAGGCACTCTTGAACAGATCCCGAAATCATTTTAGCGTCCATCTGTGTCCTAGATGCTAGTCACTCGCAAGACAGTCATTGAGTCAATCGTGGTTGTTATCGTCCTATATTCCAGGGGTCCGGGGCTGGCTCTGTGCTGGCTGTTCTCAGTTTGAAGCCTCAAATGTGTCCACTGGCCCTAGGAGCCACAAAACCATCTTCACCAAGCGCAGTGGACTGCTCTGCCATCTAGCTCCATTACTTTTAGTCAATGCTCTGGTTAAGGCTCAGCACCCGTCCTCTAACCAGGCTCATGACACACTTACCAAAGTGCACAAACTCTTTAGGAAAGTTGCATTGAGTGTTTCATCTCACTGTTCACGTTTCTGCTACTCTCAGACTGCTTTTAGAGCACTCCTGGCCATGTAATCCCACTGACAGAGTCACGTGTTACCACAACTTCATGAGGGATCATGCAGTATGCTAGAGGCATTTCAAAAACAATATGTTTGGGCTCTTATGGAAAAGCAACAGGATGCGGTGAACTTGTTAGATATGTCAGAAACGACAATATTTTAACTCTGAGTAAAACTCAACTGACAAACATGGTTTATGGCTGCCTATTAATGTGAATGGGCAGCATGAATCAAGACTAATGCGTGAAACAAATCATGTTGCCCAACTGTTTAATAAGAAATGCATTTTGTGCTGTGTTTCTTTGCCATTCGGTGCAACATTTCTCCCTCCTGCAAGAGTATTTCATTTGGCTTGATTACAGTGAATATGTATTTAATATCAGCACTATAAGTGTTATTAATTTCAGCTAAGCAAGAAAAGATTACGCTAAACCTACCAGGTGTCAGAATACAAGCAAAACACTTTGCTGTTTAAAGAGCAATGCATTAGAGTTCACTGAGTAAAATTCAATTTCACTTTCTCTCCCACAGTTCTCTCTGCTTCTCTGACCTCACCAGAACAATCAAAAATCATTGCCAGGAAGAAGATGTTTATGTCACTATTTGCTTCAAAAGGCCATTCGGCATCCACACTTTGTGTCTTTCTTCCTCCGTTCAGTCCTGACCAAGGCAAATGCTCAGAGAGGCTCAGTTCCTTGAAGGCTGGAGTACAAAATCAAAGCTGGGGATGGGATTGTCATCCATTCCAGGCTGTTCGTTCTTCCTCCATTGGCCTATCCACACTCCCACAATCCCCTGCATTCCCCCTCCATTGGAAGCCTTGCCTACCCTAGCATCTTTGAACCCCCTTGTCAGAAATAGGTGAGGCTGCCGAGATGTTGACAGGGATCTGAGGAGACTGGAAGAGAAGGAGACGAGGAGGAGCCATGACCAGGAATGTCTGCGTGGTGTGGATCTGTGAGGAGCATCTGAGGATGGAGTGAAGCAGCGGAACGGGGGATGGATGGAACTGGGACCTTACAGGGCTTCTGTGGGTGGTGAGGTTGCTTAGGTTCAAGGCTCAAGGCTCACCTGAGGAGAGGGATTGCCCAGGGCAGGAAGACCCTGGGAAGGAATCTCATGCAGCAAAGGGCAAGCAGTGAGTGCAGTGACGAACTGGGGGTGCTGGCTGTATCATGTCTGAATTGTGGGTGATCCTATGACACTGTATCATGCTCGCTCGTGTAATGGATGACAGGGAGTCATCGGAACTGCTCCTGGGCATCAGGCAGTCAAGAGGGGCTGTGTTCTGGCCCCGTCGCTCTTCAGTGGGATGTTCTCTGCCATGCTCACATAAACCTTTCATGACTGTGACGCCCCTGGTGGTTGAGCAGACTACAGGCGAAGATGATGATACAGGAAGCGACTGTTGGTGATCTGTTTGCTGATGACTGTTCCCCGAATGACACAGCTGAGTCTGACCTGCAGCGGAGTATGGACTATTTCTCTTCAGCTTGTGACAATTTTGTTCTCTCCATCAACATCAGGAGGGCAGAAGTGAGGTCCCAGCCTGCACCAGGAAAGCTGTGCGGAGAGCCTGCTATCGTAGTGAATAGCCAAGCCCGCCAGACAGTGGCCGAGTTCACTGCCCTGGGCAGTGCACTGTCACGTGCCGTTCATATTGAGACCAACACCTGAATTGCTATTTACCCCTCAGCCCTTGTCCCAGGGCCTAAGAGGGGGTGCGGTCCCCTTCCCGGGGAGCTCCCCCACCGGGGCTCAGCCAGCTCTGCGTCTCCTCCTAGGCCTTCCTTCCTTTCTGGGACTTTTCATCAGCCTTCAGCTGATGGGCTAATTCAGCCTTTGGCTGGCAGCCTGCCATCCCGAGGAGCAAATTCCCGCCCTCCTGGAGTCCTGCACAGCCAGCTGGTATGGGGGGCTGACCCTGCAGTCCCCCATGGAGTGGCATTGGGCTGGGGCAGCAGGACCTAAGCTGTGGAAGCAGGAATCTGCCTGCTGCTGAGGGCTGGAGGAAGCAGAGAAACTCAGCAGTTCCCATCCGGACAGAACAGCAGGTTCCCTGCCGGAGATGCAGAGGAGAAGTCCTGGCCGTTCTACGCAGCTGTCTCGTGGGCAGCAGTTTTCTTCCTTTCGCAGTCTGTGATCTTCCCCTGCAGCATTAATCTTCTGCCGCATCTCTTCTCCTCCTTTGGTGAGTGGCCCAGCATTATGCATTAGCAAAGAGGCAGCACAGAAAACACACTGATTTGAACACTGATTGTGCCTCGCTGTTGCATCTTTAGAGCCATCACCTCGGCTGTGATGTGTGCCGTAGGATAACAGAGAGGTTTGATATTTTTCCCTTTAGAATTATGGCTTTGTTAGAGCAAGTGCCACAGTCAGACAATCAAAAATAGATTTTTCTCTGCTGTGGTGTTTGTCAAGGCCTTTAATGTGCACTAAGAGGAATACAAAGTTCCTTAGTTAGGGATTGTTAAACTCCTGCAATGCTGGGCATTATTTCAAACCACAGGATACTGACAAAACAATAAACCAGTAACGTATTTACTGGCAGATAATCTCCCCGAGCCCTTGAAGAAGCTGTATCACGGGCAAAGAAACAGGTGATCTGTAAAACCAGGGAAGCAGGGCCATTTACCCACAATGTCAAACTATTTGGTGCATTGCTTGGTTCTTCCAGCTAATAGGAAAACTTTGGGTTGTTAAAACCTCAAGTTTTTTTACATCACAGCAGGGATTTGCAGTTCGTCTAGAAATTCTACTTTATTCTCAACTTGTTGAACATGTTTACTTTCTACTTGAGCTGAGCAGAACAGCTGCGCTCACCATTTCCAAATGTCTGTCTTTAGGAGCAAATGTTTCAAGCTGCCCTCTAAAATTTATGTACACAGTGTTTCCATATTTACCAGCAACTAGCGGTGAGGTAACCAGTCTGAACATGCATCTACCTGTTAGCCCAAGATGCATAATATTTGTGGGGGAAGCTGTGTCTGAACATTCAAGCCTAGATGACCATCTCCCGGTAGAACAGTTACCACACACACACACACACACACACACACACACACACACACAGCCAGCTTTCGACAGAACTCCCTAACTGCAGCTCCAGCATTTGCAGGCAGGTCTATTTGCATGTACAGAGCCCCGTTTGTGAGCTGCTGTTCATGGAAATGAATGACCGTATTATGTATTATCAGCATACTTCATCTAAGGAGGCTCAGAGAAGATTTGTCCCCCAGCTAGGCTAATTGGAGGTCTGATTTACTACACACGTTCTGACGTGTAAATCCATGTTTGTTATTTAATCACTTGTTGGAACTGAACCTTAACTGCCAACCCTGTCAAAGCGTAGTGTGTTGTCATGCCGTAGCACAGAAATGCTGCCTCCTGAAAACAACACAAATGGCCACAACCTCAGTGCCTAAAATAAACAAGATGCCAATGATACCCAGGTCACCTGCTCGGGAGACGAGAAGGGATAATTTACACCAGAACTGGTTCCAAACCAAAGTCCCAGGTACAAACAGCAAATGCAAACTTCCTGCCTCTCTAACAGAACACACAAAATCCCAACTACTCACCCATGGGGTCTGAAATGCAGCTACAAAATGTGAACTTTCCATTGAGCCCGAGTGCTCAGATTTGGCCCCTTCCGGAGGTGGTGTGGAGCTATGAATTCTATCTGTGTTTTGATCTGTTCTGGCTTATCTCTGGTGGGCGCTGTGTCATGTCATTTGAAGAATATTTCTTTCTTAGATCTAAGCTAAAAGACGTCCCCACTCACCTAGGGAGTTGTAGAACTGTAACAAATAATCTGAAAGCTGAACAACGGAGAGAAGCATAAAGAAATCTCTCGGCAGTTAAGGCTTTGATGGTGGGGTGGCCAGATTGGGGAGGAGGATAGTTTGCATAGTGAGCTTTGTCAGTGGCAATCAGGAATGGCTGTCTTTGGCCCATCAGCAAGAGGCATGAAGAGAGGAAAAAGGGAACGGAGATCAATGCCTCCGACAGTGTGCACAGTGCAGAGAGTGAACAATTTCAAACAGCTTCTTCCAAGAGGGGGGAAAGCTTTCATCCAACCAGCAAGCAGAGGAAGGTGTAATCAGTATGTGACCCTTTGTTTTGGTTTATTTATCTTGGCTGAAAGATACTTCAAATGAGCAAAGAAAGTTAATTTAAAGTTTGCAGAGGCGGGAAGTTCAGGTGTGAAATCAGCAATTAGATAAAATGCACAAGTCAGGTTTTCAAATAATGGCACTTGAAAATAAACAACAAGAGATACGCAAATTGCTGCTTAGGCACTGAGGCTCAATTACTTACTAGACAGATATAAACTAACGGCAGAGCATGGGCTACATCGTCTGCAATGGGCACAGCCACAAAAATGGACTTGCAACATCTTGTGTTTCCTCCTGCACCTTTTCACAGGCAACGTGGATTACTGTACAAGCAGCAGGTACCCAACCTGCTCCTGCAGATACATATCTGGGCACACAAATGTGAACTGCTGCACACAGAGCAAATGTGCCTGTTCCCGTATATTGGGCTCTCTATCTATCAAAACCCAGCCTCTTCTTGGAATGAACGAATAGTAATTACAAAACTTGGCAGCTCTTCACCTCTTGGTGCAATCCGTCTTTCACCTGCTTCTCTAATGCCAGGCTTTCAAATGCAGAGGTCCAACTGAAAGGCATCTAAATCCGGATTTAGCCACCAAAATACCTGGTCAGATTTCAGAGGTGCTGATCACCTGCAACACCCATTGGTGCAATAGCATAGAATAGGCTACTGGTATATAGAGTGAGTGAGTGTGTGTGTATGAACTTTTTCATTGCACTCCATATGGCTCCAATCCTAAAAACCCTTTCACACATGCTTAACTTTAGTCACCTGAGTAGGAGGGCGGAATCTCTGTGCCAGGTCTCTGTGATATTAAAACATGCAGGGAAGAGGAAGAGCATTCACTTGTGTGTAAAGTAACCTAAGTAAGTTGGTGTTTGCAGGAAAAGTACCTTGTAAGAGTGTCCTACCCTGCCTCTGTGCTCTTGAGTTCAGAGAAAGGGACTCTTGTATGCCAGACTAACTAACTTTAACTGCTCCCCATCTTAAGTTAATTCTCTACACCCCCAGACTCCCACACTTTACCAGCTGGGAACTTGTGGACCCCCGGCTGCCACCATCTGAGTAAATCTCCAAGGCCCTGGAGGGGTTTCCCAGACTCCCCCAAACCTCCCCGTTTTCTCTCTCCCTGAGAGATAAGGGTACTCTTGCTGTATCACTCCCACTGATAGCCCAGGGCAAGACAACACAGAACTCCGGTCTCTCTCTCTCTCTCTGAGATTACCAGATTTAAGCTCAGATCACTTTACTAGAATTACCAGACAATTCTTATGAGTATAAAAAGTTTAATAAAGAAAGAGAATAAGCATACACTTAATACACTACACAGATATAGAATTTCCTAACCTTAATCTTCTTGCATAAACTAACTTCTCCCCTTCTCTGCTAATTACACAGATAGAGACACCAAGATCAAATGCAAAGCTTTTATGCAGGACAATTCTTACTTACAGTTAGCTAGTTATGAAGTCATACAGAGAAAAGACAAAGTTGGAGGTCCATAGTTGGACCAGAGGTCTGAGTCAATTCAAAGCCCAAATTGAACTAAACTTTACTTCCTGGTCTCTCTGTGTCTAGCCAGACTGCTCTGACGACACGGCCTTCTCAGGTAACATTAGCCCCACCCAGACAAGGCAACACTCCACACTTATGACATACCTATATTGTGGGGTGGGGGAGGACACACAGAAAACATGCTAGCTATAGACAGCGTGTGTAAGATACTTTCTCTACAGTTATTTCAGTCAAATGTGTTTAAAAAGACACAACATTTCCTTTAAAAGCGATAAAGAGTCTTGTAGCACCTTATAGACTAATGGATGTTTAGGAGCATACCTTTTCGCCCACAAACCCTTATGCTCTTAACATCTGTTAGTCTATAAGGTGCTATAAGACTCTTTGTCGCTTTTGTGGATCCAGACTAACATGGCCACCTCTCTAATACCGAACGTTTCCTTTGAACTGGAGCGTGTCCTGCACTACATACCACTGCCTGGTGTGTGGCTCTCCGGGCCACCTCTTCAGACTTAAGTTAAGCATTTCAAACCATCTCCATTAGGTGGCCTGATGTCCAGCTGGGCTGAACACTAGAGCGTCTATGACGGGGACTATTTACCTCCACTGGAAGCCGCAAATCCCCTATCACTTTTTTGTCTTTTCTGAGTGGGAATCAGCTGCTTGATTGAGCTGGAAATGCTGGGATTTCCAGACTTTAAAGTCTTTGCTGCAGGCAAAAGATTCCTCCTCCCCCTCCTTGTGCCCTCCTATGGCACATGCTTGTCTGGGGACGCTAGAGGGAGAGCAGGATGGTGACCCCAAAAACTCATAGAACAAAGCTCTCAAAGCACCATGGAAGAAACCTCTACCTCCGGACCTGGCGGGAGAACAATCAGCCCCTAGTTCAGCCAGTGTTCCAGTAGGTGGCACTGACAGGTGGGAGAGGAAATTCTAGCCTCTGAGACAGGAAATGCCCCAGCAGTCTCATGCCTGATGGAGCAGAAGATTCCCACCACGGAGAAATTCCCATGCACCGCCAGTCTCTCTGCCCCTGTAAAATGACTGCAGCGCAGAAGAAAGCCCTGAGATGCTTGTGGAAGAAGCGGACGAGGTCTCATTAAGAGGGGGTGACAAGATACAAGAGATAAGCTAGGCCTTGAAGATGGGTGGTAAAAGGGGAACCAGCAGAGAGATTAATGAATAATGTTCAAGTGTGGTGGACATTTGTGATCGTGGGCCTGCAAATGCTTTCAGACAGATGTTCTTTCTGCCTGGGAAGAAGAGGGTTTATTCCCATCATAAGTATGTTGATTTCTTTGGACCCCGAGTGTCAATTCACAATTTGTTTTAGAAATGTGTCAGATTGGCCCGAGCAGTGAGTCCCACCCATTGCACTGTGACACACTGCAGCAGAAATGTTGGGATTTCATCCTTCGACAGCCACATGAACTACCTCAAAAACATTTCATGATTTTCATGCACAATCACGAGATCACAAGGCCAAGCGTCAGTCCTTATGCAGAGCTCTACAAAAGCACTGCAGCTCAGGGGCCAGGGAAGAGTCAATTGTGGATCAAAACTTACCGACTTTACTCACTGGAGGTGAATTTCATAGCAGGGCAGAGGAGCAGTGCCAGGTTTTTGCACCACCTACGTTCCAGTTCAGCCCAGAGCCCCTCTGCCCTGGGGTGACTTTCACCCTCCTGTGAGTGAGACCCGCAGGATTTGGCCCCTAGTTTCCTGGGAAAAAAAGAGCTAACAAGCAGGATTAACCTTGAATACATAAAAAGACCATTATTGTTTTATAAACAGCTTTGAAACTGTGTAAAATAAGTGTCCTGTCACATCTGCCCCTCCGCTGATTGCTGGAATCAGTCAATTAACCAGCTGAGTAAGCAGAACTCACTCTATTTCGCTGACTTAAAAATCACAGCACAGTTACTTACAAATTCCTTTCTTGTTTTTCTTTTCAAATCCTGTAGATGCAGCAATCCTTTTGTCCCTTGGCAACTTCACGCGGTCTCGGAAGGGCTTCGGAAAGAAATAGTTGCCTCTTTTACTTTTCTAATTCTGCGTCCAGCCTTCAAAATGAGCGCCAGACAGGTTCTAAACTGCCCTTGGATTTCAAATAGTGCTAACCTGGGGGTGAGCCAGCAAACTGCTCCCAGTCCTGACCATTAGTCCCGGCTTCTTGCTTTTGTTTAAAACAATGGCAAAAATCATGTTGGGGAAAAACATGCTAACGAATCTGGGAAGTGAAAGCCTCCTTGTTCCCTTTGGCCATGTCCTGCCTTGAAATCACCCAAGTTCTGCTACATCCAGTGTGCTATAGCCCAGAATAATGTTCAGATATGAAACAGGAACTTCTCTTCAAATCAAACCTTCAGGCCTTCCTGGGAGATATGCTCTAGTCACACACAAATCATTAGCCACAATTCAGGGAGAATGGGTGAAATTCGATGGCCTACAATATATAGCCGGTCAGTCAAAATGATCTTGGTCCTGCTGACCTTCATCTCTATACATCTAGGATGGAGTCCTGGTCACTGGTGTACTTCCCACCTCACCTCCTCCTCTTCCTGTGTCTCGACTCGTGTGCTAAGATTGCAAGCTCTCTGGGGCATGGACTGTGTTTGCCACATGTGTGTTCACGGCCTAGCACAGTGATGCCTTGACCCTAGCTGGGGCTCCAGCATAAATAAAACTCATAATAATCATGAATTATAAATCAGGTTTTTCCAAAGTCCTTTTGTGCAGAGATGATATTTGTCTCACAGTTCCGCTCCTGGATAACCACGAACTCTGAGTCCTGACCAGATTAACACGGTCAGTGTAGTTTCTGTTGTGCCCACACAGCCTCAAGATACAAGTCGGTGGGGTTATGTCAACTGAGAATTTGGCTCTCCATGTCCACCATGGCATAGGCTACTCTACACAGGCAGGAATTTCCTACTGTCCTCGTCGACTTCCTCCTTCCTCTAGCCGAGCACTGTGGGCTGTCATTTAAAAACTTGCTCACGATTTCCTGCCCATTCCAGGGAATCTGGCACTTTTCTTTTGACCCAGGGCTATAAATATAAACTGCCTCCCCCGCCCCCGTCCCAGGAGAGCCCTTATGTGCTGACCTCTGCCAGCCTCCGCTGGGGCTGGTTCCCTTGGACTTGAGCCCTTCCCACTGTCCCCAAACACAAATATGACACCTTGGTCAATCACAACTTGAAAATGATCGAAGGCACCATCCCGGGTCCCCACTCCACAACATCCCTACAGCCCACACACATGGCACAGAGAGAGTCAGTGCCAATGGCTGGCTTCAGCAACAGAGAGAATCCAGGAACCAGTTCATGGGAAGCAGGAACACATAGAGCATCCGTGTAAGAGAGCTTTATACAGTTGATCGTGTGTGCCCCACTAAGCGTGTTAAGTCAGTGGAGTGCGTCCATAGTATGGTTGCTAGCATCAACTCTTGGAGCGGTGCACTGTGGGTAGCTATCCCACAGTCTCCACAGTCTCCACCGCACATTGACATTCCGGTTTTTTGAATGGGGTTCTGCCTGCACAGATTCTTCTCCCCATATTGTGATCAGATCCAGGTCCTCCTGTTCCGTCCATGCTGGATCTCTTTTGTGATTCTGGGACTGCAGGAAATGAAATTCAAAAGTTCTCGGGGCTCTCGACAAAACTGGATTGGTTGTGTGGACGCATTTAGTTTTAATTCGCTATAACGTGGCTAATTGCAATATAATCGCATACTGTAGACCAGGCCTCAGAGACAGGGCACCAGGCTAGTTGGCCCCCTGGTCTAATCTGTTATATTCGGCATGTGTATTTTTTTCAACTACAAGAAACAGGGAATAAAACGTGCCTGGTGCTCTAACATGCAGAATGTAAGATGTGTGTTTAAGCCTCAAAGAGGTCTTTACTCACACTCCGTTATTGTGTCGTGGGAACTTTTAGTCATTGTTCAGCATACACACCAGAAATAAGAAGGACATTTATGCTGAACATTCGCTGAAGGTAAAAAACAATTTCAATCTGTTTCCAAATGATTTTTGGAGAGGAAGGAAGGGGGAACATTTCTGTCATTCAACTTTGTTTACATGGTTTTTTCTATTCCACTTTCTCACCTGGATCCGTTTTTTAGCTACAATCCAAGTATGACAGGGATCTGAAAGTGAGAAAGAAGAACTTGGATGAAAAGGTTGGGCCATCTGGAGAAAAGAACCGTTATTAAGTTGTTCTCTCTTTTCTCTTTGTAGTCCACTGATCCCATAAAACTGAGCTGACTGGTGGCTTTTGAGGTTGTACATCCTGGGCTGCTGTAAAGGAAATTGCCTTCTTGATCCAGGACACCTGAGCCTGAGAAGATAAAAGGAATTGGTGAGCAGCAAGTCGAAAAATCAATCCAACACTGCTTACTGCATTGTGGTAGCATTTTAAAATGTGGCTCTGGCTTAGAAATAGGGTTTCTATTTAACTCTCGCTGATAAGTTTAGTGTGGTCATTGTCCATTTCCTTTCAGTGGGAACGAGGGCCGCAAATGTTTTCTCATTAGAAAACTGCATGCGGGATATCAGTGTAGTACTGGTGTCATTTCTGAGGCCCAAGTGTTCCACTTGCTCACAACTACTGTTACACTGAATGAATCGGAAAGGTTTGCTTCATAGCTAGACTTCCCTCTTGCCTTCTCTCGAACAGGTTATTTCTGATTCCTATAATTGTATAAAAATGAGTGAGTGAGACTGGCATACATCTTTTTCCAATCACATCTTATTAAAAATCATTGTTTTCTTATTCAAAGTAAATAACCCTCAGGGTTATATGAAAAAAGCTCATTGCAATATCAAGGACTGTTTAGTGACCAGGTGAGAGATGCCTGCATAGTGAAGAAGAAAAAAACACTATGAAATAACACCATAGTCAGGATGCCAGATAATCTTCATCACCCCTGTGTTACGATACCATCTTGGCATTGAAAATGGTGATTTAATGTCACACTGTTCTGCGTTAAGTAAAGTTAATGACATTTCCCAACACAACAGAAAGTTGCGCTTATTACATAAGAACATAAGAGAGGCCATACTGGGTCAGACCAAAGGTCTATCTAGCCCAGTATCCTGTCCTCCAACATTGGCCAATAGCAAGTGCCCCAGAGGGAATGAACAGAACAGGAAATCAACACGTGATCCATCCCCTGTCGCCTGTTCCCAACTTCTGGCAAACACCATCCTGACTAATATTGATGGACCTATCCTCCATGAATTTATCTAGTTCTTTTTTGTTTTATTGACAAAACCAATACATTCTTTCAAAGGGATTTTGATTACCATAAGTAACAAGAATTTCAGATGTAATGCATGTGTATGTGTAGCAGACTATATTTATTGCATGAGAAAGAAAAAGTGTAGGTGTGTGAAAGACAAAGTGAAGGAAACAAGAGAGAAAAATAGAATCAGAGAGGTAGCCATGTTAGTCTGGAATTGCAGAAGTGACAAAGAGTCCTGTGGCACCTTAAAGACTAACTAAAGTATTGAAGCATAAGCTTTCGTGGGCTAATACCCACTTCATGGGATGCATGCAGTGGAAGTATCCAGGGGCAGGTATAAATAAATAGGCAAGAACCAGGTTAGAGATAACAAGGTTAATCCAATCAAGCTGAACCAGCTTGTTATCTCTAATCACCATTCCTGATTAGAACCACCCAGTACGTCCTCAGAGGCCCAAACCCTCACAGAATTTCTTCTCCCCTCCAGTTTTCTTTTCCTGTATGGGGGACAATTTGGCCCACAATCAAGCACAGCATGATCAAACCTCAGGGCTTGTTTTTTGAAGGCCTTGCACATCACCTGTATAGTACAAATGCAGAACCCTGTCATTCTGATCCTGTGCCCTTTTACACCCACTTTGCACTGGTGTAAGTGACCACAGATGGTGTAAAGCTGCAGAGCCTCAGACCCTTCAGTGCCTATGTTCTAGGATTTCCCACAAATCTAGCCAACACCAGCATCCTATCTGCCAAATGCAAAATGAGAAACGGCAGAGAACAAGACCTACTCACTTTTCACAGCACTGGTGTTCATAGCTTTCAATGCTGATAATACCCTGTGAGACCCCTTCCTCTCTTCTAGTGAACAGGGTTGAACTACCAGGTGTTATCTGCAAATGCGTGTCTATATAAACAAAATAAGCCGGAGGGGCCAGGCTGGGGATGTTTCAAACAGTAATCTGTGGGCATTTTAGTGAAGCAAGTCCATGAATAAAATCCACACAGTGTTACAGCAACATGTTATCACAGAAAACAAACTTTTGGAGCTGACAGATCCTTATCAGCTCTCCCTGCCAACCAGAACAGATAGTCATCCTACTGACTGCTACCACGCACTTGCAGGAGTCAGACCTGGAAGCATTCGGCGCTAGAAACATTGTTTCACTTGTCACTTTTATCAAAACGGTGCAGAATAGAACAATCACTTCAAGTTTGAATTTCAAGTTTGTTCCTATGCTCCAAAGGCTCCGTGCAATTCATTTCTGTCTCTCATCTGCACCAAGTTATTTCTATTGCATTATTAACCAGCACCTGAATAGTTTGATATATGTTCTTGGTATTTATACACAACTACAAAGGGCTCATTTCCCCCTCATGCACAGCTTCTACCAAAGTCAGTGGGAGTTGCAAACATGTCTAGAAGTGCAGAATAGGGCTATAAGGGTGTACAGTGGAGATGCATGGGTAATCTCTAAGAACAGCTACAGGAAATTTACTCTTCTAAACATGTGTTATTTTCCCCGCAAGAAAATGAATACCTGCTTTCAGCATATGTTCAAGTGATAGAAAAGTTTACTAAGTAATAATAACACTTCCTGTGTCTACAGCAGGAGCTTAAGCCAATTTACAGATGCTAATAAAGTAAACTTTGTGGGCCCCAGCGAGACGGATACGTATGGGCAGGTGCAAAAACTGAGGATCAGAAAAAAGATCCTGCAGTATCGATCTGCAGGTGGCCAGGGCGGCTCATAGCAGCTAGCGCAGGGCATCACACTGGTTACAGAGACTCTAGGGCATCTCCCAAACTCGCTATAGCAGTGATGGATTACTGGTTCTGTTTGTTCATAGGAATCAGTCCTACCACAAAGTGCATGTTTCACACGTCCTGCATTGCAATAGGCCACACACAGTTACGGCAATGGTACATCTTAAAAGGAGGAAATAAAGCATCAAGGGAAAATCTCCACCTTTCACACACCCATCCTGAATGCCACAAAACCAGAAGATGAAAATCAATGCAGGGCGCCCGAGAAGGTGCATAGCTTATGCATGCTGAACAGATGTGCTGTGCAGGGGCTTCCCACACACTGTTGTGGAAGCCCTGGAAGGTCCGTGACTAGGTAGCTACACAAACCAAGCACCCCTCCCCCCCACACACACAATGAGGGCCTTAACAGCAGCTGAGGTTACTGGTCCTGACCCTGCAGCTGTAGCCAGAGAGGAGGGTTTCCACTAACCCTCCAAGGAATAACAGGAAGACTTCCATAGCCCTTGGTCCTCTTGAGCTCTGTGCTGGAGAAAGGGCGCGGGCTAAGAGAATAAACATTCATCGAGGGATAAATCATTGCTGGGTACTTGCTCTTTTTGTATAGTAATTTCAGTTGACCTCCAAAATAAATTTTAAAAAAACCTGCTGGGCGTCAAGGAGACTACAGGCAGCCAGGCAGATACTCAGTTCCCTCATCACGGCTTTCTCACTAGCTAGACGGCCAGTGTCATATGATGCTTTCTGAAATGATGCCATGCAGAAGAGAAGACAGTAGCCCTTCCTCCCTACGGCAGATGTTGATCCTCTCTACCCACGAGGGACCGAGCTTGTCAGCCAGGAGAGATGTGAGTCCAATACACAGGTTGTGTATGGAGTATTCTCAAGGTTTGTAGTTCTACTGTGTGAAATTCTCTCCTTGGCAGAAGGCCACACAAGGCCTATGCACCATGGAAATCCTACAGAGCCCTCAGCATGGAATCTATTTTGAGAGGTAAAGTGGGAGTTATGTGGTGCAAAGGTCTTGTGCTGGCCCCTCTGCTCAGGGGTGAAAGTCATCCTCTATGACTAAATCTAGCCCACACTCAAACCGAGAAGACTTCGTGTTTGTTTCCCTCCATACAGACACACATTTCAGCTCAAACCTCTTCATATGGCCCCTCTTCAGCAAAGCACTAAAGCACACCAGTAACTTTAAGCACATGCCTAAGTCCCATTGAAACAAGTTACCGAAAGTTAAGAATCAGAGATGTAGCCGTGTTAGTCTGGATCAGCAGAAGTGACAAAGAATCCTGTGGCACCTTAAAGACTAACAAAAATATTGAAAGCATAAGCTTTTGTGGGCTAATACCCACTTCATCGGATGCATGCAGTGGAAGTGTGCAGGTATAATAAAGTTAGGCTGACCATATTTCCTTGTGACAAAAAAGGGACATTGGGATGGCAAAAACGGGACAGGGTTATAACTCCCTTCAGACCCCAAATATAACCCTACAATGCCCGCCCCCCCCCCCCCATATCCATAAAGTCACCAATACCCAACCCTCACATAACCACCTCCAGGCCCCCTAACACCATCCCACTACCAACCCCCCAACCCCTTATACCCCCACAGCCTTCCCTACACAACCTCTCCCCATAGCCCCCCACTGGCAACCAATACACCCCCCCAGACCCCCCCAACAGCCTCAAAACACAGCCCCACCTCCCCACAGTCTCCCACCTCCCCCATGACCCCCCAGCTCATCCCACCCCTGCAGGCCCCGCCGCTGCGCCCCCCTCCTCAGCCACCACCTGCGCTGGGCTCCGCGTTTCCTCCATGTGGGGGGGGGCAGGGGGAGCGAGGCACCAGGCAGCCCCTGCCTGGCCAGGAGCTCCACTCTGCCGTTGCGCCAGGCTCTGCTGTAACCGGCTCGCGCGACACGTGGGGACGGCCCAGCCAATCGCGCCGCGCGGGCTTTGCAGCGGCTGCGGTGGAGGGGAGGGGGGAGCAGGCCGGGGAGGGGAAGGGACTGAAGGGCTGTGGGAGGAGGCGGGACCCGGCCGTGGGTCCCTGAAATAAGCCGCGTCCCGGTTTTTTTTACGAAAAACGGGACAAATTCGATATTTTTATTAAAAAGACGGGACGGTCAGAAAATATGTTAAAAACGGGACGTATGGTCAGCCTAAATAAAGTAGGCAAGAACCAGGTTAGAGATAACAAGGTTAGTTCAATCAGGCTGAACTATCTTGTTATCTCTAACTAGGGAGGATGAGGTCCTCTTCTAGTAGCTGGTCTGGAGGTATGAATACTGAGAGAGGAGAAACTGCTTTTATAGTTAGCTAGCCACTCATAGTCTTTGTTCAAACGGGAACTGATGGTGTCAAATTTGCAAATGAACTGTAGCTCTGCAGTTTCTCTTTGAAGTCTGGTCTTGAAGTTTTTTTGCTGCAGGATGGTTACCTTTAAATCTGTCATTATGTGTCCAGGCAGGTTGAAGTGTTCTCCTACAGGTTTCTGTATATTGCCATTCCTGATATCTGATTTGTGTCCATTTATCCTTTTTTGTAGGGACTGTCCCGTTTGGCCGATGTACATAGTAGAGGGACATTGCTGGCACATGATGTCATATATTACGTTGGTAGATGTGCAGGTGAACGAACCGGTGATGGTGTGGCTGATCTGGTTGGGTCCTGTGACGGTGTCGCTTGTAAGTACGGGCAAGGAAAGGTGTTAGCTTATCTTTTGTTTTAGCTTGTGAATTTTCCCTATGCTAAGGGGGAGTTTTGTTCCTGTTTTTTTGTCATCAATGTAGTGTAAGTAGAGAAGGGGTGTGAGTGGACAGGAGTTAAGGAAGCTGAGAAAACTACAATGCATTGACACAAGAAGACACAAAGACACAAGAAGAAATAGTTCTCTTTTCTGTTTGGACTCTCACAAGGCTTGGAGCTAAGAAGTAAAAGCAGGGATCCCCCAGGTCAACCCGTTACCATGAAAGACATTCAGGAGACCGATTATGAGAATTGTCACCTTCTGGAACCACAGACTGTAACTCATTTGTGCATACATGTTGCTGCTTTAACTTGCAAACAACTCCCATTTCTTTTCTTAGTTAATAAATGCTTAGTTAGTTTACTATAGGATTGACTATCAGCATTGTCTTTGGTGTGAGAGTTAAGGTACAAAGTGATCTGGGGTAAGTGACTGGTCTCTTGGGACTGGAGCTTGAACCTTTTGTGATTTTTGGTGTAAGTCACCATTTATCACCAAATCCAGCATGCCTGGGTGGCAAGAAAAATTGGAGAGTCCGAGGGGACTGTCTGGGACTCCATGGTAAGACTGGTATAGGGCTTCAGGAGTTCACACTGGTTACTGGGTTGGTGAAATTGAATTACAGAACATACCACTGGTTTGGGGTCTCCACCCTGCTTTTTGTCTGCCCTGAGGTTGGCATTCACGGTGGTTAACCACTCCAGACAGCATGACAGATACCATCCAGACAGACACATTATAAATGGATGAATAAAGAAGTAAATGTAATGACAACTGAACACTGTCATTCTCGACAGTAGGGAATCTGATCAGGAGTTGTTAAAATGAAAAGAAATATAGCTTGAAAAAATATCAGCTGTGATAGCTACAAAAACGTGGCTAGTGAGAAAGGAGTTTGAATGTAAATGGCAAAGTTAAAGGAGAGCTATGTAGGTGAAGCTGCCCACAGGCCATGGGTATGCAGCCCACACAGACAGACATAGGAGAAGACCCAGGTTTGCTCTCCCTCAACTAATTTGGGTGGGATTTTCAAAAGCCTCAGAATCTGCCTAACTCTGCTCCCACTAAAGCCAATGGGAAATTTACCACTGATTTAAAAGACAACAGAGCTAGGCCAATGGTGGATGCTTCTGAAAATCCCACCTGCCATGTGTTAGAAGGCTTTCCCTTCACTGTCTCCTCTGGTTCTTGTCACGCAGACAGAGAGCAGAAGACCTCACGTCTGAAGTGGAGGCAATGCGATGTTCATTGGGGTTAGCTCCAAACAAGCGTATCCACAGCTCTACACGCCAGCAGAGTGTTCCCAGTGCTCCATTCCCAGCTCTGACACCATGGAGCCTTGCCTGTTCTCATTTCCCATTCCCCATTTTCCCTTCTCCCACCTCCTCCTTCTTAGCAGGCCCAAATATACATACAATGAAGGCCCATAGACCCACCTCTTACAACTGAGGGTCATGTTCCATTTTGGGTCCGGGGTCTTCATCCCATCACTTTTGTACCCCATGGGAGGGGTAAGGGCTGAGGTGCTATGGTCAGGGACGGGCACCTTCCACCCTAAGCCCCTTTGCCCCTCCCGACTGGTTACTTGACTTTGAAGCAATCTTAAAGTGTGCTCTGACTAACACTTTCACTGCTCTTCTCTGTTCCCATTGTACTAACAAATCCAGCTGACAAGGCAGAAGCAACATCACAGTGTCTCTGTCCCTGTTTACACATTTTAGTATAAGAGTATCAAAAAGTCAGACCCCAGATTCTATCCCAGGCTATCTACTAACACCATGCACAGCTGAGAAGCCGTCACTACATACAGCAACAGTTACCTGCTATCACAGGACTGTTCAACAAAACAGCGGCGATTAGATATGGCAATGCAATAAGAAGCTTAGCTGCAATCTTTTGCATTACAGCTGCAGGATACATGTGGCTTTTTTAACCATGACTTCAAGAGAAAACTGCATTACAGCCCTCAAGATGACTTGTTCTAGGTCCCAGCAAATGAATAATGGATGGCTGAAAGTGGGTCAGAGTTTATCATACAGACTCTGAATAGTGAACTGAAATTAACGTGCAAAGCTCTAGCAGCCAAAACTCATAACTCTGCTCCTCTTGAGGGTTCTTGTCATGTCCACAGCAGTGTTCAAAAACTCACAGAGACTCTAATCTATGCTGTAGTTTTCAATTCATCTGGTGCGGCTTTATTTATGCTCAGGACAATATAACAATTCTGCTTAAACAGCACAAAACACTGCATTTTATACAAAACCCAATTCACGACTTTGCTTTAATATTCACGTTTATTTTAATGTGACAGTCTGAACACACAAAAAAAGACAAATAAATAGAAATCAGCCATGCCAACTGTCACTACAGTCTCTCCAAGCAGCCTGCTGTCTGCTCTTCCATCTCTGCTTCTAGACAGGTGTTCTGTGTTTCTTCCTAGTTCCTTAATCACAGCCTCTGCTTTCGTCCATTGCCTGATCAACCAGATTTCTTGTTTTCTTTCAGATTCTTTCTTCATTATCCCAAACCATTAGTCACTCTGGAGCCATCTGTGCGACTCTGAACTTTTTCTCTCTCTGCCAGTTTAATGGAGTCTCACCTCACATGTCGATGCTATAAATGGTGGGCGGGGTAAACCAGAGAGAGCGAGAGAGCTCACGCATTGGTCCGAAAGACATGGAACCACATAAGCACTTTGCCTTGGGGCAGGATAAGGTCGATTTGTTACCAGTGATGCTGCTGATAGTTTTCACGTGACAAAGGTGTGTCAGAGTTCTGGATTTCTATCCAGGTATGACAGAGGAGTCGCTTTGAGCTATTCCTGCACAGGCTCAGCACCAGCCCACCCAGCTCTCGTGTCACTTCCACAGCAATGTTCTGAAATGTAAGTGTTACTTTAGCCTAAAAAAACATGCTCTGAAGTGTCCCTGGCCTCTGTTTGCCAGAAGCTGGGAACGGGTGACAGGGGATGGATCACTTGACGATTCCCTGTTCTGTTCATTCCCTCTGGGGCACCTGGCATTGGCCACTGTCATAAGACAGGACACTGGGCTGGATGGACCTTTGGACTGAGTCAGTCTGGACATTCTTATGTTCTTATATCCAGTCTACTGCTAGGTTAAAATTCACCTATTTATGAAAGCTCCAGCTTTCCTATGGTGAAGACTTGTGACTCAAAGACAGTAGTAATTTGACAAGAAGATAAATGTAACCAGTTTAAGACTGTGAGCTCTTTGGACCAAAAGCCAATGGTCCAACACCCAAGCAGCTGTTGAACAACCATCGGAAATTATTGTCCAGCAAGGTAGTTGCAGCTGAACAACTCATTTGCACAAGGCCACATTTGTTCCACCTTACCTGGTGATTCACCAGACACACCTGGACTTTTGTTCTCCATGGACATGGAATAAGGATATAAAACAGAACACAGTGATCCCATGCTTTGTCCTCTCTCTTCTCTTCCACCTACATTGACGGCAAGGAGAACGCTGGTGCTGAGGAGACTGGTCCCAAGGGTAGGAGGAAAAGTCGGAGTATGAAAAACTGTAACCAACCTGCAGTATCCAGTGGGGTGAGAAAAACGGATCAATCTAGATGGTGCCCAGTCTATAGGTTGAGAGTTTTAACTGCATGCTTATATTTTATTTTATTTTGGTAACTACTCTGACTTTTTGTCTATCAGGTATAATCACTTAAAATCCATCTTTTGTAATCAATACACTTATTTTCATGTTCATTGAGTTTGCCGGAAGGGCTTGGTAAATCTGCTCAGGTTACGAAGGCTGTATATCCACTGTCCACTGATGAAGTGGTGGAGAAATTAATGAACTCGCTGAAGAACGCCTATTCCTGAGGTAGAAGGCTGGGAGATGGGGGGGTGGACGGGGTGGGGTTGGCTGGTGCCTTGTTCTGTGTGATTCAGGAGTGGATCCGGGAGCATTTGTGCAATGGAGCTGGGTATGGGGCCCCACCTGCAGTTTTGCTGAGTGATCACAGCACCTGGAGGGGTTTGCTGCTTGCCACCAGGTATCTAAAGCTCTTACTGAGAGATGATTATCTTCTGGCTTGCTTGGAACTACTTCCTTCTTTCAAACACCTGGTTCCCCACACCAGACAATTATCTTCCAATTCTTCCTGCACCATCTATCTGAACATCACCCCTCCTCCCCATGCTTAAGTTTAGTTTATAACCTCTTTGAGGCAGTGTTTTTCTGCATTTTCTCTGAAGTCCCTACCACATCTCTGAGTGCGACAAAAAGATAAATCAATAAATGAATAAGCAGGAAAGCACTTTCCTGAGGTCATGCATGGCATGATCATGTGGCAAAGGTGAGAAGACAACCCAGATCTGCTGCCCAGCAAAACCTTGCACCTTAATCAAAAGATCATCAGGTATAAGGGAGCTAATTCTAGACAAGGGCCAGGCTTAGTCTGTTCTGGATTTGAATTCTGCACATTGGCTTAGCACAATTTAGTTACATTCTTCATACTATAAAAATAATGTTTAATAAGATTTGTGGGGGTCGGAGTTAAACTCAGAATGTTCTAAGGATATAGATTGGTATTAAACCAAAGTCATTCTTAATACATCTAGTTTAACTCAATAGTTTTAAAATAGGAGCAAAAGTGTTTGGGTTTCCTGTGGTCTGGGGAGTACTTTTACAAAGCAGCCTATACCTCTGTGGGCTCCAGTTTAAATACTTCTCTCATCAATTAGCTTAACTGAAAAGGGATTTCTGTGACTTCAAATCCACTGGGGGGAAAAACAAACAACCCTGCTTGTGCACACCGTTGTTTCTTTATATGAACAGAGTGCTGGGGGGAGTGCTAGTCGGGGAGACCTCAAAAGGCTCATTGACATGTAGATATGTTTATATAGTTCATCCAAACATCACCATATCACAGCTCTAGAATAGCTACAGAGCAAACACATCTTGGCGATTGGCAGGTGTCACGTTACTGAAATAATTTGGGACCCTATAAATCATTGCTGCAACCAGGGTCCTATAGTGGCACCAAATCTTATGTACAGGGGGTCATAATGGGTGTCTATGACCAGGTTATGGATTGCTAATTGTAAATATGGCATTGGTATGTGTGTATCAATTTTGTAGTTAGAGATATAATATTGGCTCTAGACTGTCTGTCTTTCCAAATATTGTGCTCTGCTGGGGGAGAAGATTCCTCAATATTGGGCGTCAGCTTGGCTTGGGCTGCCTGATGGCCCATTAAGGAACATCAACCACACAATGGACTTTGTATATGCCTGTCCACACCCGAGCTGCTCTAGGAATGTCACTGCCTGGTCAGAAACTGAATCCTGGAGAAGTCTGGTGATTGGACCTTGTGACTGTAAACCTCCATTTTGCAACCGGACTCTGCAAAAGAAGGAGGAGGGTCTTGGCCCAGAAGACAGAGTCTATAAAAGCTGGAAGAAGCATTCTCCATTTTGTATTTTACCTCCAGTCTTCAGCCTGCCTTGTTTCCAGCTTTGGATGGAACTTTGCTACTCTGGGAACTCTGGACTAAGGTGCTGACCCACCCCTAAATGGGGTGCATCCAAAGACTTTGATTTGAACCTGCAGTTATTCTACCTTTGCTGCAAGCCTGAGCTAAGAGATGTGCCATTACTGCGTGTAATTGATTTCTTTTAACCATTCTTAACCCTCACCTAGACCTTTTTCCTTTTATAATAAACCTTTAGATTTTAGATTCTAAAGGATTGGCTACAGCGTGATTCGTGGGAAGAACCGATTTGTATATTGACCTGGGTCTGGGGCCTGATTCTTTGGAATTGGGGAGAACCGTTTTCTTTATTTGGGGGATTGGTTTTCATAACCATTGGTCCCCAGGACAGGTGGCTACTGGTGGTGATACTGGGAAGCTGGAGTGTCTAAGGGAATTGCTTGTGTGACTTGTGGTTAGCCAGTGGGGTGAAACCAAAGTCTTTTCTGTTTGGCTGGTTTGGTTTGCCTTGGTGTGGAAAAAACCCAGCTTTGGGCTGTAGATGCCCCTTTGGAAGCAATCTGTCCTGATCTGACACTCACAGTTGGATCCCACCAGGAACAGCACCGTCACAGCAGGGCAAGCGTCTACAATGTTCTTGTAGTTATACTTGGGGTGACCACCTCAAGCAATGAAGAGGGAGTTCACATGCCAAATCAGGTCTTAACGTCTTAGCTGAAGCTGCCAGCAACAAGTCAGTGCATCTTCTGTTTGGGGGATGTTCTGTGGCCTGTGTCTGGCTAGATGAAAAAAATGGTCCCTTCTGGCTTTGGAATGAAGACCAACCCATCGAATCCAGCCCAGACTTTGATCAATGCGCTAGGAGAAAGGCTCCAGCTCTGGTTACTAGGATCCTGAACTATCCAGTACCCTCCACATCACATTTCTTTAAAACTTGTCCTTATTAAAACAATGCTTCAAAAGGCACAGCTCCAAAGAGGACATGTGACAGATGGCCATCTTGGCTGGCCTGCTCAGATGAATAACATTTGTCAACATGCTGACAAGTAATTTGTTGTCTCCAGAAGGCTGGTTATAGATAGGCCAAACCATTCCGAATTAAATCACCATCTTTAAGAGGAAAATTTATTATTAGCAAATAAATTGGCTTTTTAACTATAAACAAGGGTCTCTTATAATGCCAAATAAATTTGGAACAAGTCTATCCTTCCTGTCTTGATGGAAAATGAGGAAGGGAAGAAAAAGGGAGACCTCAAAAGGCTCATTGACATGTAGATATGTTTATATAGTTCATCCAAACATCACCATATCACAGTCTTCTCTTTCCTCTGCCCCCCATCTCATTCTGCTTAACCCCAAAGTCACCATTCACTCTAAGTGGTGATTCTCCAACTCCTTCATGTGCCTCTTACCTTGGGTCAGTTTCCACCCAAAGTAATAACTCAGGTTGGGTACATAAGAACAGTCATAGTGGGTCAGATCAAAGGTCCATCTCTAGCCCAATATCCAGTCTGTCAACAGTGACCAGGTCCAGGTGCCCCGAAGTGAGTGAACCTAACATGTAATGGACAAGTGATCCATCCCCTGTCGCCCGTTCCCAGCTTCTGACAAACAGAGGCTAGGGACACCATCCGGACTAATAGCCATTGATGTACCTATCCTCCATTAAGTTATCTAGATCTTTTTTTAACCTTGTTATAGTCTTGGCCTTCACAACATCCTCTGGGTATTCTCTGCTGAACAAGGCTGCTCAGCATAAGGTGTATCTCATACACTCAAGTCGGGGGAAGCCACAGAAAATGGGCTTTGAGCCAAAGCCCATGCAAGTCAATGGGAATCTTTTCATTGACTTCAGTGGGCTTTGGAGCAGGCCTATGGTGCATCCACTTGAGGGAAAGAACAGAACTCAGAAGAGTGAAAGGCAGCATCAGCCGAGCAGATGTTGCCACACCTCTTTGGATGCCAACGTGAACGAGAGCTAGGATAGAAAGCCTGATGAGGATCATGTGGTGGGAGGGAACTTAGCTTTTTTATACCCTAAACTAGAGAGTCAATTATGTTTAGTGGTGAGGAGCTAGTTTTTGTTTACCCTCGTTACCATAAATGTAATTTGACATCACAAAATAAAAGCGGTGGGTTTTTTTAATTGTCATGTGTTAAGATGAGTATCAAAGATGAAATGAGACATCATGAATAGATTCATTTTTATGCGATCAGTACCTCAAAAGAAACAGAAGAATCTTTTTATGCAAAAGAGGGAACAAAACATTTCCAAAGCCTATCACAGACAGAATCAATGTCTGTGCTCTACAGCAAATCCAATTTTGGGCTTATTTTTCAGGAAAATGACAAACAAGTCCAGACTTCATAATATAGTCCATAAAACACAACAATAGACTGAAGCAGCAGCCATAAGTAATGCGTAACAATTTTGTTATTTAAACATTTAATGCAAGAGACCTGGCGAGTTAGTATGGGGTGGTTTTTTTGCAGATCTATTTTGAGTGTTTGCAGAACTGAGCAACTGTTCATCTGCCCACACTTGGAAATTATGGCCTTAGAGTAAATTGTGGATGTAAAAGTGTTACCTGAAAAATGCATTGCTTTATGCAGAACAAACAATTCTGATAGGTAGATAAGTGAGGGAGAAAGTGCTGCTGTTTTTAGAGACAACCAGTTTCTCCAGAGCCCAGGGAAACCATCCGTATCTTTTTCTTGTCTTTTCCTTGGCCTGCATTTGAAATGCACCATTCACTATTAACAATTGGTCTTGTTTCAAGTGGCAACTCCAGGGAAGAACAAAATAAAGTGTTTTTTCCTTGTGACAGCCCTGATTAGTATGTATGTTCAAATGCATCAACCTAATGAGGCAGTTTCATTACAGCAAACTACTGTATTAAGTATTCTGGAAGCTTCAGAACATCCGAAGAATTTTGAGGGGCCGGGGGGAGGAGGGAGAGAGCTATTAGTTAAACCCAGTCATAATGTAATAACAATGACTGCCAAGAAATATGTTGGTTTCACTAATAACTGCTGTATGGAATGCAGAGAGAAGAATTCTACCATACTCATATTTTATTTCAAGGCATGAATAGCAACAATCTACTTTCTAAACAAGGCAGATCATGGAGAGCTTCTGCACTACAAGGTACGATCTATCACACTGGAGACAGGAACATCTGAACCACACATTAAATTAAGCAAGATGAGAAAAGGCACATTCCTCTCAAATGCCACCAACGCGACAACGACTTTGTGTTTTCCTTCTGCATTTGGTTATTACAAATAAGATTGCAGTGGAAGTTGGTTGGGGTGATAGGTCAGTTGCTACCTGGCAGTGGGAAAGTAGCTGAGTTTCCTGGCATGTTCACAGTTAGGGATTTTGGCATAGAAGTGTCTGAAAGCAATATTTAAACATATCGGGGAGGGTGTTGACTGTAGTGAGCCTTTAACCCTTGTCTAATTGTAACTAACTTGCAACAAAGTTCAGCAGAATGGTTGATCCGGCAATGCAATGGGGCTCTGGAGAGAGGGGTTTAGTTCCATTTCCTTCAACAGACCCCTCTGTGATATTGGGTAAATCATTAACATTAGTTAATTTTGAATGGTCACTGCCCCAGCAGCTCTAGCTGAAAGAATAAACTACTCCACCAGTCACTGGTAAACTGAGGCACAGCTGCATCTTCATGATAAGAAGGTAAGTAGATAGTTACTAAGTGATAATTGTGGGACTCCACTCTCATCGTTACATTTAATAGGTAATATATAAATTCACCAAAAGATAATTCATATAACTAAGAGATCACTGGAAATAGTGCAATAGATGTAATTGTAGGGGTCCCAGTAGGCATCATAGGGGCAAGAGATAAATTAATCTATAACCGGATGCAATCCTGGCTTCCCACCACCCACAGACAAGCATCCAATTACTTCCTAGGAAAAGCCGGATTCCACTAACCAGATGTCTATGTTATTAATAAACTTTATTATGAAAGATGACAGGGATGGGGGAAAACTCAATTATGTAAATAGATTAGTCAATATAAATTCTATGCCTGGCCTGACAACCCTCAATGTCCTTCCCTAGGATCGCGGCTGGCTTCGCAGTCGCTCTGTTAATAAAGCAACCCGAGGGCATCACTGAGAGCTGTAGATTACGTGATGCATCTCTCAAGGCCAGGTCCCATTCCAAGGGGGTCAGATGCTGCAGTTACTCTCCCAGAGCTAGTGACAGCAATGGGAGAACTCAGTTACGCCACCTTAGTTCCTGGCCAGGTGAAAACGCAGATGGCCCAGTGCTATATTTGTAATGAACGAGGGTCCAGGGCTCAAGCAATTAGATGCTGGGCCTCAAGGAATGTTTTTTATTTCATAACTGATTCAGCGAGCCCAGAAGCGCCGGGGGCTCCGAACGGCCAGGCCCGGAGGCGCCGGGGGGCTCCGAACGGCCAGGCCCGGAGGCGCCGGGGGGCTCCGAACGGCCAGGCCCGGAGGCGCCGGGGGGCTCCGAACGGTCAGGCCCGGAGGCGCCGGGGGGCTCCGAACGGCCAGGCCCGGAGGCGCCGGGGGGCTCCGAACGGCCAGGCCCGGAGGCGCCGGGGGGCTCCGGACGGCCAGGCCCGGAGGCGCCGGGGGGCTCCGGACGGCCAGGCCCGGAGGCGCCGGGGGGCTCCAAACGGCCAGGCCCGGAGGCGCCGGGGGGCTCCGAACGGCCAGGCCCGGAGGCGCAGGGGGCTCCGAACGGCCAGGCCCGGAGGCGCCGGGGGCTCCGAACGGCCAGGCCCGGAGACGCCGGGGGCTCCGAACGGCCAGGCCCGGAGGCACCGGGGGCTCCAAACGGCCAGGCCAGATGCGCCAGGGCTCCCTTGCAAAAATTAAGCGTGAAGGCGGCATTTCTGCAAAGCACAGGCATGGAGTTCCCCTGCTGGGGGGAATAGCTTTGGCTCTGACTTGATCTCCTGTAATCTCCAATAACCTGATCTCTACATCCCTCCATGAACTGAAAGTCTGTTTCTAGTCTGAGACGGGACAGTTCGCACGGCATCCTGGGGCTCCGTGTCTCACCATGATTTCACTATCAAATCTGCACCTTTTACAGGAGATTGGGTTTTTTTCCATTCTAATGGGCAGCCTGGCAAACTGTCGGAGATCTGAACCCCACACTTACTGCTGAGTGTAGAAATCCTGAAATCCCAGCTTTATTCATTCCCTCCTGCACACCATCACCTGTCATAAGGGTTCTGGAGAGCAAATCAGGCCCTCGGTTATATTTGTACAACCCCATCTCCTGCAGTGATTTTGAAAGGTGTTTAGCTGCCTAAAGATGCAGAGAGATGCCTGCCAGGAGTATCACAAGTGTCTAACTGCTATTGGTTTCATTGCAGGTTAGATACTTGGGCAGTTTTGAAAATCCCACTAGGTACCTATCTGCATGTTTAGCCACCTAGCTACCATGCAAATCCCACCCGCGGGGCCTGATTCTGGGATGCTGGGCACCCAAAACTCCCATTGAAATCACCGAATGCTGCAGGTGACCAGAACTTTTGAAAATCGGACTCTGTGTGTGGCCTGATTTTTTATACTAATCAGAATTGTCCGTCACTTTGTGTATCACCATGAGTGTGTTGTTTCCACCTATTACAAACATAAAAATGCCCCTATTGGGTCAAACCAAGGTCCATCTAGCCCAGTCTCCTGTCTGTCGACAGTGGCCAATATCAGGTGCCCCAGAGGGAATGAACAGGACAAGGAACCATCAAGTGACCCATCCTATAATGCCCATTCCCAGCTTCTGGCAAACAGAGGGTAGGGACACCATTCCTGCCCATCCTGGCTAATAGACATTGATGGACCTGTCCTCCATGAACTGATCTAGTTCTTTTATTGAACCCTGTTTTGGTCTTGGCCTTCACAACATCCTCTGGCTTGGAGTTCCACAGGTTGACTGTGTGTTATGTGAAGAAATGCAGTCGGACCCCAGAATACCGCGCACCGCGATAGCGCGAATCCATTTATAGCGTGGGGCGCAGCTGCCTCCTGATGTCAGCGGCGGGCGCAGTTTTGATTCAGCAGAACCCCGCAATACCGCGACCCCACGCTTGTCGTGATCGAGTTTTTTTAGAGTCCGATCGTCACGGTATTGCGGAATCCGACTGTACTTCCTTTTATTTGTTTTAAACCTGCTGCCTATTCATTTCATTTGGTGACCCTTGGTTCTTGTGTTATGAGAAGTAGTAAACAACACTTCCTTGTTTACTTTCTCTACACCAGTCATGATTCTATACACACCTCTATCATATCTCCCTTTAGCCATTTCTTTTCCAAGCTAAAAAACTAAATCAGTCCCACACAATTGTTGTTACTGGTGATAATGCATGGAATTTATCTAGATGATTCTGTTACCCAGGATTTTCAAAACCCAAAGCAGTGGTAACTTAACTGTTTCCCTCCAGGCAGTGTCAGGAATAAATCAATGGGAAAACAGCACTCCCGTCTGATGAAAGATTGATAAAAATAAGCATGCTCTTATTTAAAATGACCATTTATTAACTTTACGCACACACAAACATAAGCAAAGGTTTAAAACATCCCAAATAATTACCTAGAATCTGAGACATATTGAGTAATTAGGAGCAATCATGCAATTGTTGTGGCTTGCAGGGAAGTGTATTGTGGGGTGTTTTCTTATTAAAAAAAATAACCTTGCACCAGAAACAATGTGTGCACTGTTAATGCTACCCTTGTTCATTGCAACTGAAACCTTGTCCACAGGCACATCCTCCATACCAGGCCAGAAACTTTCCCAGGTTAGAAGGTGGGAAAAGAAGACGTGGGAGGACATGTTCAATGAGTGCACCTCCGAGAGTGACAAGATGGAGTACAGAGCCAGGGCCGGCGACAGGGGGGTACTACGGGTAGAGCTGTACCGGGCCCCGCACTTTAGGGGGCCCCGGTACAGCTCTACCCGTAGTCATCCGGCGCGGCTCTCCTCCGGACGAGCGCGCGTGTCCCCGGCAGGAGCAGTAAGCCCGGCTGGCGGCAGCGGCTCAGTCCAGGGGAGAAGGGATGGGGGGGGAGCTGCAAGGGCGGCTCACGCCGCTCCCGGGCTCTCGCTCCCGCTGCGGCCACCTGTCAGCTGGGGGGGGGAGCGCCGGCTGGGCGGGGGGGCCCAGCTGGGCTGGGGGGGCCCAAACTATCAGAGTAGGGGGGCCCCAAATTTCTGTCGCCAGCCCTGTACAGAGCATGGAGGATTACATTGTCCAACAACCTGCACAAGGACAGGGAACACTGGAGAGCATGCCGGGAACAATAGCGTACCACGCAGGAAGAGATGCTGCAGATTATGAAGGAGCCGTTAGACATGTTGAGGTCTCTGGCTGAGGTTCAAGAAAGGCAGCTGGATGCTGGAGTTACTCTGCAGCCTATGCTGAACCTGCTACCATCATCTCCCAGTTCTATCGCCTCCTCCCCCGAATGAGGAGGCAGGTGGCGGGGAGAGGGGGGAGTTTGGTATCCCTTGCCCTCAACACCAGGGGAGGGTACAAGGACCAGAAGGCCCCATTCCCCCACCTTTGATTGTTCTTGCAGTGCATCTGTAAACAAGCTTCCATTTCTCTCCCTCCAGTGTTAGCCCTTTTGCCCCAGGTTTTCTTACTTTTCTTTGCTGTCTCCGTGTGTATAATGAAATGCAACGGATTGAAGAGGAAGGGCTCTTTATTCATTCAGCACCTGGTGGTTTGGTTAGGGAAGATGAGGCTGTATCTGAATCTTTATAATATCATCTACCGCACAGAAGTGCAGTGGCATTTGATGTGCTAAGACTTGCCACAAACTGAACTATGCTATGTAAGAGCACATTATTTATTAAAATAGCTCTAAGACTCTAACTGTGGGAGCCAAAACTGTTCACTTGTTCATGACCCAAAAACATTTGAAGGAATTCATCCCAGGAATCGCATAGCCTGTTTGTGCCTAATACTCTGGAAAAGTTGCCCCAGCACATTTTATCCTCACATAAAGATCTTTTTTTAAATGCTGCCAATCCCTGGGACAGCTGGGATTATCTGCTGCACGCATACCAGCACAAAATAGCTGAGAAGGGCTGTTTCAACTGGAGCGTTCACATTTTCTTTCCATTGGGACGTCGCTGGGAAGTGCTTTCTCAAGCCAGTTCTTCTCTATCTCTATTTTATCTTCTACAGCCTTGAGGGCATGTGCGCTCACTTATTTCATGCTGAAGTTATTGCTCTTAGCACAGAGAAAACCTAATGGGTGAGTGTGGATCTGAATGAAAGAGCTGTGAGCGAGGAGCTGGCACCTTTCATTTAAGGGAGGTGAAAATCTGACTCAGCTGAGCCATAAATCCTTAACGAAGTCAGGTTCGTGAGGTCTAAAAGGGTATGAAGACTGCTGTCATCTCACTGGCTGAGTAAAATGTTATTAGGATTCCTTCATTTTGGTAAGCTCTTTAACTATTCATTTATCTGCCTTTTCCCCCTTTTGCTGCATACAGCATTTTAATTCATCTGGCCGTCTAGACATACAGAGCCTAATCCATTGATTTCACTGGGCTTTGGCAGCACTTCCCTTTCTTTCAGTGGGGTTTGGATTAGCCCGTTGCTGTTTTATACCTTTGAAATTAACAGCAAATGCAAGCTTCACTTGCAAAGCCTGCATGCTGAAAAGCAAGACTTGCCACTTGGGACTTGCAAACGGGACCATCTCCACAGCTTAATTGCTCCTCCCTAATGTTACTAATAAGTACCCTTGTAAATTATTTTGTAATATAGACAAAAGCCTTCTTACCGCACCGTAGCACTAACCTGAAAGTGTGTGCTGCATAAAGAAGAGAATCATGTTCACCTAATTAAAAGACACATGAGATGGCTTCAAATCTTGCCCACCTGAACTCAGTGCAAGAAGCCAGAGCCAGGGTAAAATAATTCATTACTAAAGCAAGGCTACCCTTTAAGGAGAGGAAGGGTCTAATTCTATGATAAATCACTCAAGAGCTGTACAGGGAAAGGCCTAGCATCCATAATAATCACAGGGAAATTGCTGAGAATTTAGGAAACCTTTGGCAGTGCTCGCATTACAGCAAAGGTTGATGGGGGCGGGGGACTACGTGTTTTGGGGAAGTGAAATATAAAGGTTTGTGCACATTTTTGACAGGTTCTATTTTGTGAGTTTCACAGAGTTAAAGATTTCAAAGTCTTTGAAGACAAGGATTCTGTTGATGTTTGTATTTGCCCTCGCTTTGCACTCAAACAACTCCCCAGAATGGGGTTTTGAGTTGGGCTGGTCGGGAAAGAAGAATTCTGTTTCGTGAAAAATTGAGGTTTTTGATCTTTGTTTTGGTTGACGACTGCTGAAAAAATGTGGGACGGGGGGGGGGGGGGGAATGAGAGAAAGTGAGCCAGAGACACCCCACCTCTGAACAGCCAATGGTCTGGTGGTCAGTGCTCCCCCAGAATGTGGGGAACCCAGGCATGAGTCCCTGCTCTGCCCTATTTGGCTCAGGGACTTCAATGCTGGTTTCCCACATCCCTGGGGAGTGTCCTAACAAGGGGGCTATTGGCTATTCTGGGGGTCTCTCTATCTCTGAGTTTGAGCAGAAATTTGATCTGGGGTCTGAGAAATCTTCTGTAACAGTGTTAATTCTCACCCCCGCAACACCTCCTGATGGTCAACCCAGGAATTAGCTCTTGTCAGACCTGGAGCGCCCTCTGCACATGGTGTCTTGCCCATCATCTGCTCTGCTGATTTCAGACCCACGTTGCTCCCCACTCTGCAGCGTCTGCTTCAGGACACTGCCCTCCGACAGTGCCCCCTACTCCATTCTCACCGCCTTCCAGGAGGGCGGTGGGGTAACCACAGTCCTTTGGCTTGCACCTGCCTCAGTGACCAACCACAACCCCAAAGTCTAGCCCCTCAGCTCAGGGGCCTGTTATAGTCTGTCTCAGCCACAATTATCCATGGCCAAGTGCAGTACAAGGGGGAAGACCCAAGACCACCCACTACTCTGGGTCCCGACTATAATCATTCATCATCCCATCTTGATTTAAGATTGCTAGATGGAGAATCCATCACAACCCTTGGTAAACTGTTCCAATGGCTAATGACCCTCACTGTTAAAAAATTACACCTTAGTGCCAGGCTGAATTTGTCTAGTTCTCAATTCCAGTCATCTTGTTATAAAAGATGGTGATTTTTTCTGTAACCAGTGTTCTTTGAGATGGGTTCCTCATGTCCATTCACCTTCGGGGTGTGTGCTCACTACATGCACCAGTGCCGGGCGTTTGTCCCTCAGTGGTATCTGTAGGGGACCAGTAGTATCCCTGTTGAGGGGGGTCAGAGTCCATGGTCATAGTGGTGGGGTGTAAACTCAGCTTGCTGTGGAGCGCGGATGCCATCCAGTTCTTACATGGGGGAGAAGAGCATTACCTTGGTCTCCAATGGCACCTCTACCAAACGAAGGCTGGATCGTGTCTTCATGTCCAGGAAAGCAGCCCATGAGAACCAGGTCAGCCTATCCAGGATCTGCAGCTGTCACTGTGCCAGGGAGGTGGGAGGAGATGTCTCACCTTCCAGGGGCAGGACTGCAGTTTCCACCTGTTTAGGGTTCCTCTCTTCCACTGCCGATGCTGACATCACCCAACACTACACTGGAAACCCCTCACTTCAATTAGTAACTCTTGTTGGCCCAGTACACGTGGATTTCCACCCCCACCTCAGGGATCAGTGCAGAACAACAGCCTCAGGCGTTCCTGCTCCATAGTTGCATCCATTATGGGATGATTTGGGCTAAGCCAAAAACTGAAGAAGGGTAAAAGGAGGGGAAGGAGCTGCAGAAGTCAGTGATCGCTCATTAGTCAGCCCCAGCCCCAGTGCCTCTTCTGGGCTAATCTGCCCCCCAAGGAACCAGTCCCTAATGATAGGGGCTGGGCCCACTTCCTCTTTGAAAGGGAGGCTGCACCCTCTGGCACCTACTTACTCACAAAGGATGAGACTATACATGAGTAATGCAGGCTCCCCCTAAACGAATGCCAATCACATCTTTTCCCATATCCACCATCCTGTGTTCTGTATGTAGCTCGTCTTACAGAGCCCGTCTAAGGAATCATCTAAGGACGTTTTTTCAAATAGATATGCTCTAATGCAAACAGGCATTATTCTGGAGAAGTTCTCTGGCCTCTGTCCTACCGGAGGTCAGACTCCGTGATCACAGACTCCATGATCAAATCATTCCACGCCTGCTTCAGGGCCCACCGAAGGCAAAGGGAGTGTGAGAGGAACATAGGGCTGAAAAGGATGACATGGGTTATTGAGTCCAAACCCTGCTATCCCAGGCAGACCTGTCACATAAACCTCTTCATAACCTGATCCTGTTCCAGGTTAAAACTCATTCGGTTGTTTGCCCCCACAACTCCTACTGGGAAGCTGTCCCAGAACCTCACTGCTCTGGGAGTTAGAAATGTCCAGCGTCAATTTCTTCATTTATACCCATTTGTTCTTGTGCCAATGCTGTGATTTCGCTGAAGTAGCTTTTCTCTCTCCTTCTTCCCAGCCTTCTGTCCCCCACTCCCAGTGTAGTTATAGCAAGCAGCCCTATCCGAGCCCAGCTTTCTTTTTAGGTTGGATGCGAGAGACCCTATAAAAAGAGCAATGTTGTTAAACTCCAGCCTCTGGTGTCAACTCAGACCTGAGTTGGCCTTCTGGGAGAAATTCTTCCAGCATGTACTCCTGAGCTTCACACTATTACCCTCACCCTGCCAAAGCTCTTCCATGCGCCTTATCCAATGGCAATCAAAGGTGATAATTAATTATTTGCAAGGCATTTCCAGGACATCACAAATATACATTCCACCTATTTTCAAAAACAGACAAAATTCCCCAAGTAATTCCCACCTTCCCTTCTGAGCTGGAATGGGAAATATTATGAAAAGAAAGCAAAACTGCCCGTCTCCTTCCCCCGCCCCCCAGGATTGCTTTCTCACTTTCATCCAGCAAAGTTCAAAGGCAGCTAATGAAAGTACCATTACGCTTTGCTAGCTGTAGACTCTCACAGGAGAAAATCACAGGAGCCAGATAAACTGGCAAAAGTTGGGTGCCTTTTTGTTATGTCTTCACATGCCAATTACAACACACAGCGACAAAAGCTCACTCTGCAAAACAAACCACTTATCAGTCTACTGCAAGCCCTGGGAAAATTAAGTAGAAGCTGATTGAACCATGTTTTGCTGGGAAACATTTAAAAGTCTTTTCCTTCCCTCTGAGAATCCTGTTGAGCATGGTGGAGGGAATAAAGGATCGTTTCAAATCCATGTTTGTCATCTCACCTAACAAACTGCAGGTTAATAAAATAGCCACTTGTGGTGCTCAGTTCTCCACGCTTTTACACCGTGGGCCCGATTCCCCATGGATCTGCATCTCATTGAATCACTTGCACTAGTGTAAAGTGATTCTGAACTGGTGAATCGGGCTAGCTTAGTGGTTTTCAGACTGGGCGCTCACTCTTTCCCCTAATGCTGGGGTGGCCAACCCGTGGCTCCGGAGCCACATGTGGTTCTTCAGAAGTTAATGTGCGGCTCCGTGTACAGTCACTGACTCCGGGGCTGGAGCTACAGGCACCAACTTTCCAGTGTGCCGGGGGGTGCTCACTGCTCAAGCCTTGATCCTGCCACAAGCCCTGCCCCCACTCCACCCCTTCTCACCCCCTCCCCTGAGCCTGCCATGCCCTTGCTCGTCCCCCTCCCTCCCCGATCCTCCTGCACGCCACGAAACAGCTGATCAGGAGGAAGGGTAGGAAGGGGGAGGTGCTGATTGGCGAGGCTTCCGGTGGGCAGGAGGTGCTGGGAATTGCTGGGATGGAAGGGGGAAGGGGGAAGCTGCTGGCATATTACTGTGGCTCTCTGGCAATGTACATTGGTAAATTCTGGCTCCTTCTCAGGCTCAGGTTGGCCACCCCGCCCCAAATGGAAACGCTTCAAGAAAATACTAAAATGTGGAAGTAGATCTATCAAACTGGTGAAATAGAGCAAAATGCAACTCTAACCATATTAGCGGAAACTGAAACTCTTTCCCCTGGACTTAGGAAAGAGAGTGTTTGCTTGTATGAGCAGGTGTTGTTTTCTGTCACACTCACAGACAGAACAAGGCAGTTGCTTGGTCTTACCACAGAGGCTAATGAAGCGCCCTGAATACATATGTGCCAGGCAACTTCTTTTTGTGAGCACAGGAGAAAGGAAAGAACTTGCTTCCCAGGGAGAAGTGGGAGGGGAAGCTCCAAGTGAAAGACCGGGGGAGAGACTTCAGGAGAGCTTGGGGTCAGACAAAAAGGATTCCTGGGGAACCAGACAAACCAACGGCAGGACTCTGTCAGAAAGTGAGCAACAGAGAAATAAAAAGTGAGCTTGCAAATCCAAGGGGGCCGGAGTCGGCTGTCTGTAGCTATGTGAGCATTTGGGCTGGGAAATCAGGTTCTTCCCAGATTTTACTTAGTGACAGATTCATGGATCTCTAGGGCAGAAGTCTGAGCTTGTCACCATCTAGTCTGACAGGCCAGAGACCCTCACCCACTAATTCCTGCCTCTAGCCCCGAAAGAGCAGAGCTTCCCAAGTGGTGTGTCATGGGAAGGTTGTAGCTGGACCATGGGCCTGGAGAGGCGGGGAAGGGAGGGAAGGGTTGGAGAGTGAGCCTGATCCATACTCAACCGCAGCAGTGGCATCTGTCCTGTGGGGCTGGACCTGGCTCCCCACTCCGGGCATTGCACATGGGGGCACAGCGCCATTCAGGTTTGGCAAAGCTACCTATATACCAGGTCGCAGCACCACTCACTAACATTTGGCCTGGTCTCCCCTCTGTCATGAATGGGATTTCCCCACATGCAGGACAAGGAAACCAGGAATTAGTGCTAGGATGTAAAACACTCAGGGGGATTCACAGAGACAAAGGACGTTTGGGCCGGAGACTGGAAGAGCAGGAAGAAAATTGTCGGGCGCTGGGGAGAGACAGAGGCCTGATCTACACTAGCGGCGAGGGTCGACCTAAGATACGCAACTTCAGCTACGTGAATAGCGTAGCTGAAGTCAACGCATCTTAGGTTGACTTACCTGCCGTCCTCACAACGGCAGCGGTCGACAGCGGGTTCCCCCATTGACTCTGCCTTGCACCTTTTGGTGAGCTGGAGTTCCAGTGTTGACTTTGGGATCGATTTATCGTGTCTTGACATGACACGATAAATCAATCCCCAATAGATCGATCTCTACCCGCCGACCCAGTCAGTCGTGTAGATGTGGACAGAGAGATACACGTCATGATTTAGAGAAGCTACAAGCCAGAGGGGGATCTGGACCCCTTAGAGGGTCTTCCCAAATCACTCAAGTGTAGTGAGGAAACTGAGGCAGGGATGGCATGTAGGCATTGTTGTTCTGTCTTGATTTGTGTCTCTCTTGTGCTATCTAAAGCAGAGAATGATTTACAAACTCACGTGTTATGGAGTCCGGAGTACTCACAAGGTTGGAGCTGTGGGACTGGGTTCGATTAAAACAGTGGGACATCCTTGGGGGATCAGCGCTTGTGCTAGAGCAAGAGGTAACAGGCAGAGAGCCTTTGCCAAGGAAGTGTGCCCGAGAGGGCAGGACATGGGACAGCACTGGAGACCACTGACCCAAACAAGCAAAAGAGATCATGGGTCCAACATGTGAGGACCCAACAAGCAGCTGGGTGAGTGACCCGAGCGGGAGTTTTACCAGGGTTGCGGTAGGGTTATTCCCATTGGCTGTTAAGGTTATTATTTATTTTTTGTATTGCAGGAGCACCTAGGGACCCTACTATCCCTCAGGACCCCACGCAGCTAAGCACCAGACAGAGAGTCCCTGCCCTGAGGAGCTCACAAACTAATGGTAGGACAAGAGACGATTGATGGCTACAGCATTGAGACAATATTGGTCAGCATGACGAGCTATGGACACAGCACTCCAGTTCCCTACCCTACAGAGTCAGTAAGAACAACTTGTCCACTTCCTTTCCCTTCCAGCAATGCTGAACTTTAGGGGGTGACCTTGAAAGCAGCGTCTGTGCGGACTTAATCACGGAGTGAGGGTGGAGACTCGGGAGCTGGGCACAAGAACCGGTGCGGTGGAGTGGGGAGAGAAGCAAGGAAGGCAGTAGTAGGAAAGGAAGGCAGTAATGGAGGAGTCAGAATGGAATAAGTAGGGACAGGCAAAGGGTTATGAAATCTATCCACTGAGGGCAACAGAAAACCAGCAGTACAAGGTGGAAGGCGGCGGAGGAGATAGATTCCTAGATATCAAGACCAGAAGGGTCTAGATTTCCCTAGTCTGCTCTGCAGAACACAGGCCAGAGAACTGCCCCCAAATGACACCTGTCTGAATTAGGACGCATCTTTTGGGAAAACATCCAGTATTGATTTAAACATTGTCAGTGATGGAGAATCCGCCACAGCCCCTAGTTAGTTATGTCAGAAACTGAGAAGCGGTGGTCAGACCACCAGCAGTCAGTCCTAATGGTCAGGCCAGGGGACACATTACCCTCCCTGTTCAAGGCGTCACCTTATTTCCACACCAGCACAACTCCCAGCCCTTGGCACTTACGACAACTTTGTCGGCTGGACTGATGCAGAGCTATCAAACAGGTATTCCTAAAGCACTCATCCTCCTGGATTTAAGCAGTCAGGAGACGAAGAAGACCTGCAGATGAAATAAGAAAGCCGTGGCCAGAAGACGACAATCACGGGCTGGATTCTCTCCGGGGCTATTGCTCAAAAGTCTCTGCCCAGAGGGAAACATTTGCTGGTGCAAAGCTGGCACAGTCAGCTCTCGGGCAGGGGTGATGGCAGCTGAGCTCCTCACAACTTGCAGCTGCCAAAACAATCTCGAGACAGCTCTCACCCCAGGGCCAGGATCAGGGCTGGCAAAGTCAGGTGGACAGAATCAGAGGGTGGTATCCTGCTTCCTGACTGGCTCCCTTCACGTACACACACACAGTCCTGCACCAAGCAGATCTCAGCTCAGGAGAGAATCTGGGCTCAAACTCTGTGGCACACAGAAGGACCCAAGAAGAGCAGATTCCAACCTTCCATGCAGCACTGAGCAAAGAGGCCGTGTGCTTTAGAGCAGCAGCAGAATAGTCCATTCAGACGTTTTTAGATTCACAGACCAGAGCTTTAAACGAAAGACCTGGCACAGCACGTGGGTTTTTCCCACACCCTCAGGATCTTTATCAATAATCTGGAAGAAAGAAAAAATATGACTGTGGGTGAAGTTTGCAGATGACATAGATTTTAATACAGCTAATGCGAGATCATACCTCTAGGAATCAAGAAGTAAGGTCACGCTTAGAGAATGGGTGACTACATTTTGGAAAGCAGCCACTCAGAAAAGGAAGTTGGGGTGATGGTGGAACTGAACCAGAGAGACGTGGTGGCCAAGACAGCAAACACGCTCCTGGGTTCTATAATCAGGGGACTATTGAGTGGTGTTAGGGAGGTGTCATTACTGCTGCTTCCAGCTTTGCGGAGACCATTACTGAAATACTGGGTCCAGTTCTGGGGTCCACACTTCAAAATGATGGTGACAAATTGAAAAGGATTCAGGTCAGAGCTAAAAGAATTATTCAAGGTCTAGAGAGCTCTATCCAATTAGCTTCACAAAGACAAGATTAAGAGTTACCTTGATCACAGTCTCTAAACACCTTCATAAAGACAAGATTTTGGGTAGTAAATGACTCTTTAATCTAGGAGGCAAAAGCACAAGATCCAGTGGACAAACTGAGACTCAAAATAAGATGCAAATTGTTAATTAGCCACTGGGATAACTTTCTTTGGGATGTGGTAGGTTCTCAGTCCCCAAAAGCCTTTACATCCAAACTGGATGTCTTCCTAAAAGAAAAGCTCTATTTCAACGTATTTCATATGTGGTGTCATGATGCTTAGGGGGGGGTCATGAAAGTCAATCTTGGCGATGGCAAGGCATTGAACATTTTATTACAATCCAAACCAAAGAACATCCCTCTCCCCCACTCCCTGTACATCCTTATCCTTCAGGGTCAAGTATTCTCTAGCAATCTCTTGAAACACACAACTAAAATGAAGTATCATTGTGATCACTGGTCCATTTTTACACTGACTTTTAGAGAAGATGAAATGCAGTTGTGAAATTTTTGACATGAATAAAGGGATGCCAACCTGAGAAGGCTGATAAACACTGCTCAAATTCAACTAGACGATGTGCATATGATGCAGGAATGACAGGATGAGGTTCTTTTGCCTGGTTTATGCAGGAGGTCAGACTAGATTATCATACGGATTCTATTCTGGTCTCAACACCTATGACGCTTTTGATTTTTCAGTTTTATTTTAAATTTCACAGGATTATTATCCTATTTTCCTATTTACTGTGCTTCAAAATACAATATGCCCTTTAGGCATCATTGCGACTTAAAAAGGAAAGGATTTGTGAATGATGAGATAAAGGGTTTATTCACACAAATTCCGTCTTTAATCCACTTTTAAAACAAAATACTGTTTCTCTAGGTTTGCCCTTTAGAAAGCTGACGGGAAGCTCACTCTAAAATAGACTGTCACTTTCCAGCAAGCACACGTTTTCCCCCTTTCATTTTCACTGCACCCCCACCTCCCAAATATATTAGTTTAGTGCTATTACACCTCACCCGGACTACGCATATATACATAAAAATGCACGTCCAAGGAAGAAAAACAGAATAGGGGTAAATCCCCCCCAAACATAGGTGCTCTACTTCAGCCAAGGGCAGTGCTGCCAACTCTCTGGCCATGCTTTGTTGGGTTTTTCGCCTTGCTTTGTAGCTGTATTAACATACATTTAGGATCCACAGTTGGGAGCGGTCTGGGCCCCTCCACATCATGCAGCAAGCCCTCCACGTCCTCTTTCCTCCACCTAACGGAGTGCGAGCTTCACCTCCGGCTGGCCCTGCTCCTGGCAGGCAGGGAGAATGGGAGGCTGCGAGGGGTGTCACATGGAGGTAAGAAGAGGAAAGTGATCAGGAACAGTCAGCATGGATCCACCAAGGGGAAATCACACTGACTAACCTAATTGCCTTCTATGATGAGATAACTGGCTCTGTGGATGAGGGGAAAGCAGTGGATGTGTTATTCCTTGACGTTAGCAAAGCTTTTGATACAGTCTCCCACAATATTGTTGCCAGCAAGTTAAAGAAGTAAGGGCTGGATGAATGGACCATAAGGTGAACAGAAAGCTGGCTGGATCGTCGGGCTCAACGGGTGGTGATCAATGGCTCCATGTCTAGTTGGCAGCCGGTATCAGGCAGAGTGCCCCAAGGGTCATTCCTGGGGCTGGTTTTATTCAATATCTTTATCAATGATCTGGAGGATGGTGTGGACTGCACCCTCAGCAAGTTTGCAGATGACACTAAACTGGGAGGAGTGGTAGATACCCTGGAGCATAGGGATAGGACACAGGGGGACCTAGACAAATTAGAAAACTGGGACAAAAGAAATTTGATGAGGTTCAACAAGGACAAGTGAAGAGTCCTGCACTTACGATGGAAGAATCCCATGCACTGCTACAGACTAGGGACCGAATGGCTAGGCAGCAGTTCTACAGAAAAGGACCTGGGGTTACAGTGGATGAGAAGCTAGATATGAGTCAACAGTGTGCCCTCGTTGCCAAGAAGGCTAATGGCATTTTGGGCTGTATAAATAGGGGCATTGCCAGCAGATCGAGGGACGTGATTTTTCCCCTTTATTCAACATTGGTGAGGCCTCATCTGGAGTACTGTGTCCAGTTTTGGGGCCCACACTACAAGAAGGATGTCGAAAATTTGGAAAGAGTCCAGAGAATGGCAACAACAATGATTAGAGGCCTAGAGTGCATGACTTATGAGGAGAGGCTGTGAGAACTGGGATTGTTTAGTCTACAGAAGAGAAGACAGAGGGGGGATTTGATAGCTGCTTTCAACTACCTGAAAGGGAGTTCCAAAGAGACTAGACTGTGCTCAGTGGTACCAGATGACCGAACAAGGAGTAATGGTCTCAAGTTGCAGTTGGGGAGGTTTAGGTTGGATATTAGGAAAAACTTTTTCACTAGGAGGGTGGTGAAGCACTAGAATGGGTTCCCTAGGAAGGTGGTGGAATCAGCTTCCTTAGAGGTTTTTAAGGTCAGGCTTGACAAAGCGCTGGCTGGGATGATTTAGTTGGTTGGTCCTGCTTTGAGCAGGGGGTTGGACAAGATACCTCCTGAGATCCCTTCCAACCCTGATATTCTATGATTCTAAGCTCCCCTTGGGAGCAGGGGGGGCAGGGTAACCTTGCTGCATATCCTTTCCCTACTGACCCTTTGCTCTTTTCCGATCTCAGGGGTGTGGGAGAGGGCACTAAGGCAGTCCTCAGTAAGTAAGGACACTAGTACAGTGTTTAGTTTGTATTATAGCCGTGCCTGGATGCCCGGGCCAGGCTCAGGACTCCACTGCTGTCGGAGGAGAGCCTGCAGGACAAAGGGGAGGGGAAAGGGAAGATTGTTAGCTTGGCTTTACAGATGGGGAACAAACTGATTAAAGGCCATGTTTTCCCAGCTCAGGACTCCACAGTTCCTGTTGTTCTCAGGCTGGACTTGCAGCGGGGCCCTTTTAAAGATCTGGCTGTTTCTTTAGGTACCTGAACAGGAGGGGGGCACCTGGCTCTTTTGGAAACATGGCCCAGTAAGACTTACCTACAGTCCCACAGGGGGCCTTTGGCAGAGCCAGACATTGAACCTAGATCTCCAGCCCCCTCCTCTGGAGCCTGATGCCCGGAACCATCTCGGTAAGGCAGTAACAAGGATGCTGTTGAGTGACCAGTAACTTGTGTTTTTCAGCGGACTCGGGACTCCCCATTGGACAAAACAATTGTGGACTTTTACCAAAGGTTAATACAGTTGTAGTTGGTCCTGTCTTGTCTCTTTCTGTGTTGAGGTCTCTTAGGAAGACAGTGGTACAAGGAGAGCCAAGAGCAGCTGAGCGCGGCATGAGAGGCGCTGGGACTTTCCCTGAGTGGGGTTGGGGCAGAGCAGAGAACAGCTGAACACATCCTTGGGTACTCCTGGGCCTCTCGGTGGCCTGAAGGGTGAGCAGGAGGATTCTGGGGTCGCACTGGGGAGCTCTAATTTCACAGGTTTAATCGCAGCGCTTGCATTTCTTGTCCACAATGGGACCCAGGGCAGGAGGCAACGCTTGCTCACAGTGAAAGAAACCACCATGGTGTGACAACTGTCTGTGCACAGCTGCAAGCTGGGTGTGCCTAAGGTGTGTTATAAGCATGTTAAGGGCTTGCAATGGTGGGGGTAATGAAGACAAGGGTAATGAGCCTAACTTCTGTGTGGGGAGGGGACAGGTTTTTTCCCTTCTCTGTATTCTCTATTCCCTTTCACTCCGTGCAGCTCAGTGGGATTGCCTCTCCTTTTCCTCCTCAGTCTCTCTGTATGTTCTCACCCAGCATCCTGTCACAGCTGCTCCCAAAGCCTCCCCCTTGCCTGCCTTCTCCCTACTGGCCACTCGTCCTTCCATATCTCTTCCTGTTATCCCTCCCTGCTGCATATTCCTCTGTCACCTCCACAGGAAGCTGAGTAGCTCACGGCCATGCTGTACCTCCCTCTGCTCCCTACTCAGACAATAGCTGGAACTCAGCAAAACAGGGAATTGCTGCCTGGCATTGAGCACTGCTCTGCCTGGTCCCTCATGCATGCGAGAGGTGCCAATAAACCATCCTGAAGTATACGAAGCCAAGTGGTGTCCCGCAGCCTCACTGCAGCATGGCTGAGTTGGACAACGCTCAGACACCGGAATGAGACACTGAAATCCCCACACACAGAGGTATGCGTAGCAATGGGGATGGGCTTGAGTCCATCATGGGGATTTTAAACACATGGGCCTGATTCTCCTCTGGCCCCGTGTAACTAAGGAGCAAGGGCTGGACTCCATACAATTTTGGTACCCTAATGGGGAATATGCGATGCCACTAGAAGTCCCTTAATGCCAGAGGAACTGCATCCGCAGTGGCAGGTTGTACTTCAGATCCAGTTACAATCGTCCACAAGCTTTGGGTAGATCAGCCCCAGTTCCACCGAGTCAGTGGATTCAGAACTGGTACAAGTGAGATCAGAATCTGGCCTAGTCTCCGTCTCCTGGAAAATGTTTGGCAGTTCCCAAAGAGGAGACGTGTTGAGCAGTAAAGCACAGAGCAGAGCTTTTCCCTGGCGACTCCTGGCCCTGACCCCTCTGCACCCGGTCGTTTCAATAACAATTATAGTCTCATTACAGCCACTGTCTTGTGCCAAAGAGCTGATCCTGATCCGTGAGTGCCACTGAACTGCACACGTGCCGGGGCTTTCTGCCACCTTTATGCTTCCCCCGTCTCGGGGAACTCCAGGGTCTCATTCGCCCCCAGCACAGCTCACGTTAGTCTGACCTGCTCATCACTCCTCAGGGCTTCTCTGAGAGGCCATGGAACCGGTGGGGGCTGAGCTGGAGCACAGCAGCTCTCTCGTGCTCGCAGCCATGTCCCCAGGATACTGCCCCATGCGCCGACACTGCCCCGGTTCGGGCTGAAGGCTGAGCTGCCTTGAAGCACAAAAGGCCAGACTGGTCATTATTCTTATGGTTCTTTTCTGGAGACTTTGCTCTTTCCTCTCGCACTGGTTTCACACACTAGCGTCAATCTATTGATTTCAGTGGAGTTCTCCCTGATTGGAACCAGGGGAAGTGGAAGCAAAATCAGACCCCCCTGAGGGGGAAATACGTCCCCCTTATCTTAACTGTTCTTAGTCTAAAACTGCCAGTTTAATAAGTACACAAGACATTTTAAAAGACTTTTTATTCTCTTTTATTTTGAATTTTCCAACCTGCCTTCTAAAAGTTGAAGTTGCTCCTGTTCTCTCCTGTCTACATGGCTATGGATTAGGTCTACCACATTCCAGAGGCATTGCCTTTACCCCTCTGAGTATTGCTCTTCGTTACCTGGTTTATCCCTCACGGCGCACGTTGGCTCTTCCCGTTCATTCAACCTTCCATTGGTGGGGTCATTGCTCTACAGAGGTTCTTGCTCTTCGGGCTGTTGTAATTCTGCATCTAGCTCATCGCTCACAACCTGGGTTGGCTCCGAGACTTCAGTCATCGCCGCATCTCTTTCATCAGGCCCACAGAAGGGTGGCTCAGGGATTTCTATCAGATCTACTCCCGCTGTATAACTGCTGGACTGGTATCCTTGGTCTAGGGCCTCTTGCTCTTCTTTAAGCTGTTGAATGCACGTCTCATTCGTTTGCTGGCTTTTACTCTTCACTAATTTGCCTGTTTTTCTGTTGATCCAAGTCCCTTCCTCTTGAGAAATGACACTGTAAATTGGCTGACCTTCATCTATCCCCTCTGTGGACAAGGTGGGACTTAGCAGAGTTTGCTCACTCACAAGGCCAGTTGGCTCCTGGGTTCCATTGCTTTTGGTTTTAGCCACTTCGCTGGCACACCGGGATTCTTGCTCCATGGGCTGCTGGCTACTGCGCCGGGATTCTTGCTCCGTGCGCTGCTGGCTACTGTGCCGGGATTCTTGCTCCATGGGCTTCTGGCTACTGCGCCGGGATTCTTGCTCCGTGGGCTTCTGGCTACTGCGCCGGGATTCTTGCTCCGTGGGCTTCTGGCTACTGCGCCGGGATTCTTGCTCCATGGACTGCTGGCTACTGCGCCGGGATTCTTGCTCCGTGGGCTGCTGGCTACTGCGCCGGGATTCTTGCTCTGGGAGCCGTTGCACTTCCACATCTGTTCCATCACCATCAGGTCCTGCTGGCTGTTGGATTTCTAACATGCCTTCCTCGCTGATCCCGCTACTGCGCCGGGATCCTTGCTCTGGGGACTTTTGTCCCGTTGCACTAAGCTTGCGAATCGATGTGTGACTTGTCTGTTGGCTGTGGCTCATTAATATTTTGCCCGTTTTCCTATTGATCCAGGTCCCTTCCTCTAACGAAACGATACTATACGTCTGCTGAATTTCATCCATCACTTCTATGGAGGAAGTCCTGCTCTGCAGCATTTCCTTGCTTTCCAAGCCGACTGGCTGCTGGCCTTCCATTTCTTTCGGTTTCTCTACAACAACACTGTGCCAGGACTCTTGGCCCATCGGCTGTTCACTGCCAAACCAGGATTCTTGCCTCTGACGCTGCTGCACGTCTGCCTCTGCTTCATCCCTCTTGGGGCTGGCGGCCTCTGGGGCATCGCTTGTCCCTCCTTTAGCTGCGTCACTGCTGCGCCGGGATTCTTGCCCAACCGGTTGTCGTGTGGCCGCAGTATGTTTCTGAAGCCAAGTGTCACTTGTCTGCTGGCTGTGACTTGTCATGACTTTGCCTGTTCTTCTGTTGATCCAAGACCCTCCCTCTAGGGAAACAATGCTGTACGTCTGCTGAGCTTTCTCAAACTTAACCCTGGAGGGTCTCTGCTGCGGCTCTTCGCTCTCAGGGACGGTCGGCTCCTGCGCTTCCCTTTCTGCCGTTTTGTCGATGTCTATGCTGCGCTGGGATTCTTGTCCTAGGAGCTGCTGGCCGCTATGCCAGGACTCTTGGCCTTTGAGCAGGTCTACATCTAGCTGTGTTTCACTTGGCTCTTGGGGTTCCACCTTGACGCGTCCAGATGCACCACTGCCCCGTCGGGACTGCTGCCCTATGGCCGGCTGCGCGGCTACACTAAATTTCTGAAACAAGGTGTCACTTGTCTGTTGGCCGTTGCTCATCATGACTTTGCCTGTTCTTCTGTTGATCCAGGATCCTCCCTCCAGAGAAACTACACTGTGTGTCTGCTGAGCTTTCTCGATGGCAACGATGGAAGGTCTTCTGCTCTGTTGGACTTCCTCAATCACATGATCAATTGACTGTTGGCTACTGCGCCGGGACTCCTGCCCCACTGGCTGCTGGCTACTGCGCCGGGACTCCTGGCCCGTTGGCTCCTGGCTGCTGTGCCGGGACTCCTGGCCCGTTGGCTCCTGGCTGCTGCGCCGGGACTCCTGGCCCGTTGGCTCCTGGCTGCTGCGCCGGGACTCCTGGCCCGTTGGCTCCTGGCTGCTGCGCCGGGACTCCTGCTCCAGTGGCTGTTGGCTACTGCGCCGGGACTCCTGGCCCGTTGGCTGCTGGCTACTGCGCCGGGACTCCTGGCCCGTTGGCTGCTGGCTGCTGCGCCGGGACTCCTGCTCCACTGGCTGCTGGCTGCTGCGCCGGGATTCCTGCTCCACTGGCTGCTGGCTGCTGCGCCGGGACTCCTGCTCCACTGGCTTTTGGCTGCTGCGCCGGGATTCCTGCTCCACTGGCTGCTGGCTGCTGCGCCGGGATTCCTGCTCCACTGGCTGCTGGCTGCTGCGCCGGGACTCCTGCTCCACTGGCTGCTGGCTGCTGCGCCGGGACTCCTGCTCCACTGGCTGCTGGCTGCTGCGCCGGGACTCCTGCTCCACTGGCTGTTGGCTGCTGCGCCGGGACTCCTGCTCCACTGGCTGCTGGCTGCTGCGCCGGGACTCCTGCTCCACTGGCTGCTGGCTGCTGCGCCGGGACTCCTGCTCCACTGGCTGTTGGCTGCTGCGCCGGGACTCCTGCTCCACTGGCTGCTGGCTGCTGCGCCGGGACTCCTGGCCCGTTGGCTGCTCCACTTGCGCATCTGATTCAGCACTCGCAAGAGAAATTCTGTCTTCAGAGTCAGTCATCTTCACTTTCGATGAGCTGGTGCTGCTCGGGGATTTCTGGGCCGTGGCCTTCAGAAGCTCCGAGAGAGCTTTCCGACTCCAGATGAGACTTGTCTGCTGACTTTTGTTTGTCATTTCTCTGCTCGTCCTTGGGCTGATCCAGATTACTCCCTCCTCAGCATAAATTTCCCCCACCACCTGAACCTGCTCTCTTGTTTCTCTGGAAGACCTCTGGCTATGCTGGGACAATTCCCTTAGGGACTGGTGGCTGCTGTGCCAGGATTGTTGCTCTATGAACTGCTGACCACTGTGCCAGGATTCTTGCCCTAGGGGCTGCGGGTTGCTGTTCTGGGGCTCTAGTTGAATGATCTGCTGACTGCTCCAGCGGGGTTGCTGCTCCACAACAGTTCTGCTGGGTTTCTCACTTCCAGAGAGGACCGTCTGCAATGCTTGGTCTGTCAGCTCTTTTCTTTTCACAATATACAAACTACTATCTGTTTGCTGAGCTTTGTCCACCTTCTCTTTGCCTCGCTTTTTGATGGGCTGGATTTCTTGCACTTCAGGCAGCTGGTTATTATCTTGGGATACCCGCACAGCCAACTGCTGGCTGCTGCGCCGGGACTCCTGGCCCGTTGCCTGCTGGCTGCTGCGCCGGGACTCCTGCTCCACTGGCTGCTGGCTGCTGCGCCGGGACTCCTGCTCCACTGGCTGCTGGCTGCTGCGCCGGGACTCCTGCTCCACTGGCTGCTGGCTGCTGCGCCGGGACTCCGGCTCCACTGGCTGCTGGCTGCTGCGCCGGGATTCCTGCTCCACTGGCTGCTGGCTGCTGCGCCGGGACTCCTGCTCCACTGGCTGTTGGCTGCTGCGCCTGGACTCCTGCTCCACTGGCTGTTGGCTGCTGCGCCGGGACTCCTGGCCCGTTGGCTGCTCCACTTGCGCATCTGATTCAGCACTCGCAAGAGAAATTCTGTCTTCAGAGTCAGTCATCTTCACTTTCGATGAGCTGATGCTGCTCGGGGATTTCTGGGCCGTGGCCTTCAGAAGCTCCGAGAGAGCTTTCCGACTCCAGATGAGACTTGTCTGCTGACTTTTGTTTGTCATTTCTCTGCTCGTCCTTGGGCTGATCCAGATTACTCCCTCCTCAGCATAAATTTCCCCCACCACCTGAACCTGCTCTCTTGTTTCTCTGGAAGACCTCTGGCTATGCTGGGACAGTTGCCTTAGGGACTGGTGGCTGCTGTGCCAGGATTGTTGTCCCAAAATAGTTCTGCTAATTTTCTCACTCCCGGGAATTTCTGTCTGCTGAGTGTGGTCCATCAGCTCTTTTCTTTTATAAACACTCACAGAGCTGTCTGTCTGTTGAAACTGGTTCACATTTGCTTTACCCAATTTTCTGCTCTGTGAGGCTTCCTTCTCCATAGGCCTCTGCATGGCTTCCGCAGTGTCCTCACTGTCAGAGCCAACTGGCCTCTGGGATTGATTTATCTCATCTTGAGATCCAGCGTTGCTCTCACTGCGAAGATTGACACTTCCTGTACCATCTCTCTGCTGCTCTTCATCGAAGTCGTCTTCGTCTGTTATTTGGATCGTGTAGGTTACTTGCTCTTGGTAGACTGTTGTCTCAGCATCGGCCATATCTTCTTCTGCCGGTGTGCTGCTATGCTGAGACAACAACTCCCTGGTCTAGCTTCTGCCGAGTTTCTCAGTTTTGCTAGCGAACTGGGCCGATGGTAAACTTCTCTCTCTCCCGCCTGCTTCACTTCCCCAGGATCCGTCTATCTCTTAAAAACTAGACGTAAATTAATGTTGTAAGCTATGTTTCGCCCTTGTTGGATCCTGCTTCAGGGGGGGGTTCTTCTAATCAGGGCTGCGATTTGTCTCTAGGTTGCTTCATTGTCCAGGTGGATGGTAGGTTTCTGTAGGTTTCTTCTTCCTATTCAGAGCCAGTTGGAATCATGGCACAAAAGCTAAAAGAACAGCCTTCTGTCCTCTGGACTGGGTCTCATTTTGTGCAACGGGTCTCCCTAGTGGATTCCTGTTCTGGCTCTGTGACTAACTACCAGGCTGTTCTAGAAGCTTTAGATGTCTATGACATCATTGTCCAAGCTGTCTGCAGGCCTCTGCCCTGGTCCCTCTATTCATTTATTTCATTATGTGCATTCACCAGAGGTGAGCCTGAATCAGAAAACTAAACCTGAACCCTCTTTATCTTTGAGGAACTCTGGACCTGGGACCAAAGCTGGAATTTGTGGCTCTGCCCCATCTCTGATAGTTACAGATTTCTTCCCAGGTAGTGTGCTCTGTGTAGAAGGGGAGAGATTGCAAACTGCTGTTCCCTTTATGTATCTCAAGACTTCTGAAACAGCAGCAGCATAAGTTTCCAAAACAGTGATCATTACAGTAAAATTCATTCACTTTTCCTAATTTATTCTGAAGTTAGTTCAGATTTAAAAAAAAACAGCTTTTTTGTTTTGTTTTAGAAAATCTGCTTTACCACATTTCTACTAGAGATAGGTTTTGTGAAAACCATAGAGGATAGCACGTGTAAATTGTAATTCACAAATGTTTATTTCAGCACAACCATATCACTGGTTTGGCTGCAACTGACAAACAAAATAATTCAAGAAAGCGAGGAATACTCGTAGCACCTTAGAGACTAACTAGTTTATTTCAGCATAAGCTTTCGTGGGCTACAGCCCACTTCATCGGATGCATAGAATGGAACAGAAGTAAAATACATTTATACACACAGAAAGAAAAAGAAAAGAAAAAAAAATTGTATATTAGCATACCAATTCTAAGAGGGCTGTTAAATGTAGATGGTCCATTATCACTAGGAGGAAGATACACCTTTTGAAATGGAGCTCTGTTGTCAGTAACTCAGGAAATGCAATTAATTACTGTAATGAGAGAACCAATCTGAACTTCTGTTAAGCCCTTGGTTTATATTATCCAATTTGAAAATTAATTCCAGTTCCTCAGTTTCTCGTTGGAGTCTGTTTTGGAAGTTTTTCTGTTTCAAAACTGAAACCATCAAATCTTTAATGGAATGGCCAGGAAGATTGAAGTGTTCTCCTACTGGTTTTTGAATGTTATGATTCCTGATGTCAGATTTGTGTCCATTTATTCTTTTGCGTAGAGACTGGCCGGTTTGGCCAATGTACGTAGCAGAGGGGCATTGCTGGCACATAATGGCATATATCACATTGGTCGATGTGCAGGTGAATGAGCCTCTGATGGTGTGGCTGATGTGATTAGGTCCTATGATGGTGTCAGTTGAATGGATATGAGGACAGAGTTGGCATCGGGCTTTGTTACAAGGATAGGTACCTGGGTTAGTGTTTTTGTCGTGTGGTGTGTGGTTGCTGGTGAGTATTTGTTTCAGGTTGGGGGGCTGTCTGTAAGCGAGGACTGGTCTGTCTCCCAAGATCAGTGAGAGTGTGGGATCATCTTTCAGGATAGGTTGTAGGTCTTTGATGATGCGTTGGAGAGGCTTAAGTTGGGGGCTGAAGGTGACGGCTAATGGTGTTCTGTTGTTGTCTTTGTTGGGTCTGTCCTGTAGTAGGTGGCTTCTGGGTACTCTTCTTGCTCTGTCAATCTGTTTTTTTCACTTCCCAGGTGGGTATTGTAGTTTTAAAAATGCTTGGTAGAGATCTTGAAGGTGTTTGTCTCTGTCTGAGGGACTGGAGCAAATGCGGTTGTATCTTAGAGCTTGGCTGTAGACAATGGATCGAGTGGTGTGTTCTGGATGGAAGCTGGAGGCATGTAGGTAAGTGTAGCGGTCAGTAGGTTTCTGGTATAGGGTAGTGTGTATGTGCCCATCATTTATTAGCACAGTTGTGTCTAGGAAATGGACCGCTTGTGTGGATTGGTCCAGGCTGAGGGTGATTGTGGGATGGAAATTGTTGAAATCATGGTGGAACTCCTCAAGGGCTTCTTTTCCATGGGTCCAGATGATGAAGATGTCATCAATATACCGCAAGTAGAGTAGGGGCATTAGGGGACGAGAATTAAGGAAGCGTTGTTCTAAGTCTGCCATAAAAATGTTGGCATACTGTAGGGCCAAATAAATCAAGAGCTTGATTTTCAAAACTTCAGAACTCCATGGTCACATGCAAAAAGGCGTGTGTGCAACGCAATTGTGCATAACTTGGGTTTTACCAGTGCATATACCCAACTAGATGTCTATATGGCAGACATTTGTCTGTGCAAAGCCCACTTACTTTGGCAATTGTGATAATTATGTAAACAAATGAGGCATGCAACTTTATGAAGAATTTTGCATATGGTCCCAGTGAATCAGGCAGGGGAGAGAGAAGTTTACCAGTGGCCCAGAATTTCAGAACTGACACTTCATCATCGATTCATTCCACATCACTTCCGTATTGCAGCTCGTATACTGTGCACTACCCTGCACCCAAAGAACGCTGCACACTTTCACCCAAACCTTAAACTAGTTTCAGCCGCGGTGTTCACCCATTGTCTGCTTGTTAACTTTTCAACCAAGCATCTCCATGCTTTCTCCCATGCTGCCCTGCATGCCTAACGGACACTCTATAAACACTCACAAAACTAACTAATGATTCCTTCTTCAAAACCCTCCTTAAAACTATCCTTTGCGATGAGGCCCACAAGGCTGCTGCTGTGCTGAGACCCTTTCCTGTCCTGCTGAACAATGTGGTCTCCTTGTCCAGCCTGTTTCTATCCACTTGTTGTCTCTTGTTTTATATTTATAAGCTCTTTGGGGCACAGACTGTCTTCTTGCCCAGTGTTTGAAGTACAATGAGGTTCAGGTCCATGATGAGGGATCCTAGGTGCTATTGTAATACAAACAATAAAATAATAATATGTAAAGCCCCTTGTAGCGGGGTGCAACCCGCTCCCCTCCCCCTGAAAAAGGGCTGGAGTAGCCCCGGGAAGGGGCTTGTAGCAGCCCAGGACAGGGGTCGTGGCTGTGAGCCTGCAAACTCCCAGGCTGATTGGGAAGCAGGCTCAGCTGGGTGGCCGCGCCCCAAACACTCAGGCCTGCATAAAGCAGAGAGGCAGGGGCCTGAGAGGGACACAGTCTCCTCTGGAAGCAGAGAGAGACGGGCCTAGCTGTGGGGAGGCAGTGAGCAAGGTACCTGGACTGGGGCAGGGTTGGGGCTAGGCACTGGGAGCTAGGGAGCTCTAGCCTGAGAGCCCCAGACTGCAAGGCCCGATAGGGGGCCTGACCCAGGGGTACTAGTCAGTCTCCCTGAGCCATAAACAGGGTACCTGGACTGGGACAGGGCAAGGGCCAGGCAACTGGGAGCCAGGGGAGCTGCAAAGCTCTAGTGAGAGAGCCCCAGGCTGCTGAGCCTAGCGAAGGCCCATCCCACAGGGTACTGGGGCTGCAAGGGGGCAGCCCCGGGCTTGGTAGAAGCAGCTGGCCAAACCCTTCTTGCCTGTGATGAGCAGCCTGATACTGCAGTCCGCCTCAGTGCGTGGAGGCAACTGGTGACTAGCAGAGGCAAAGCCTGAGGCAAGGTAGGGATAGTGGGTGCAGGGTTCCCCAGGGAGACCCTAAGACTCAGGGGGGGGGGGGTTCTGCAAGGGTGCAGCACCCTCAGTTCGTGAGCACCAGGGTCCGGGAGGGACATGGGGCCAGAGCAGGAGCGGACATCGGCTGGCAGAGGGCGCTCCAGACGCTGAAAGAGCTAATTCCTGAGACGACCAGACGGGGGCAACACCGGGGTGAGTGACCGCTCTGCTACACACTTTTTGTAGTTCAAAGAGATGCACCTCCAAGAGTTGTGGATCTCCAAAGTGGCAAATGCAAATCACAGATAGAGTGAATTACCGAGTCATTGGCTGTACAAAGCCCCAGATACCAATTCTAGTCACTGGCTATCCAAAGTTGTCATCTAATCAGCTGGGGACTTAACTATTGTCAATCTATTTCACATGGAAAGTGGTCATAAGCTGAGGAGTGGCACTACAAAACCAAACAAAAGAGAAGATAAAATAAGCATAAACCCTAGGAAATGTAGGTTGGAAACATTTTCATAGCAGCCGGAAGATCTAGTGAGCTTAACGATTTTTAAGGCACTCATTATCATGGTACGAAAGTGCCAATGGACTGGATAATCTCAGAGGACTTTTCCATCTCTGACTTCTCTTTCTAGAGAGAATGTATCTAAATTCATTCATTTAAAATGCAGAACTCAGCATTTAAATGTGGGCTCATTAGTAAAGAACCCCAAAATCCTGCCTTTGGACCCTCAGTTTAACACTTTGGCTTATATCCACGGACATCATCTCCACCAACATGCTGGCCTAAATGCAGGATGTAGTCACTCCGTCAAGTCACACCGATTTAAAAACGGGACTCACCACGTGAAAGCCAGCCGGCCGTTGTTCGGTGGAAGACACCTTAGCCACAGGATTTTTCTTTAGAGAGAGACCATGCCTGCAATTGCATCCACCCATTTTAGCATTGCTTGCACGTGGCAGTTATGCAGGCCCTCCGTGCAGACAACACCTCAGAACTCGATCGGGGTTGGGTTGGTTTTTTCCCTCAGGGGTCTCTCAAGTAATAGGCTGGGGTTCAAGAATACATGTCACAGGACCCTGATGGCTCCTCTCCTTTCTGTCACACGAGAGCCACATGGCCCCGATGGGCCTGTGTTTTCCCTGGAGCCCCCAGACTGGGCTATTGGTAGGGAAGCCCTGGGAAGCCTGTTGTAAACGTAGCAGCAGATGGCTCCTTACTGCACTCTCCGGCATCACTTCACCGATGTGCTCTGTCCGCAGCGCAAGGAGCAGAGGAGGCAGCTGAGCTCTGCAGTCAGGAGCACGGCGGCTGGAGTGGGCTCTAGCGTCATAGGTCTTCCATACGCCGTGCTGTCCTTCTGAGGGCATTCCCTCAGCGAGATGGGGACTGGAGACCCCCCATGTGCCAAGAGCTGATTTTCCTGCCTCATTTTCTACCAGAAGAAAGAGGCTGATGCAACCCACTATGACTGGGCTTCTGAGAGGGTGCCAGTTTCTCCAATCTGGCCTGGCTCCTTTCCAGCTCAGAGTAAGGGGGCCGAGGTAATGCCACCCACGTGGGCTGAGAGGGGGAACCTGCATCTACCGAGAGAGAAGGCCGAACTGCCCAACAAGGCACTCTAGGATTACAGGCCTTTCCTTTTGCCTTTGGCTGTCTCGGCCTAGCTCTCTGCCTGCAGCCTGTGGAGGCAGCAGCCACCACAAACACTTTGCACAGTGGGAAGCAGAGCTGGGGGAAAGGCTCCAAAAAGCAGGCGCAGGCCTAGGAATTAGGCAGACACATTACAGAGCCCGAGCAACTCTTGAAATAAAATGTTGGGATTCCTGTCAGAAAAGCTCTGCAGCAGGGAGCACTGGGCCAGATGCCCCCCTGCCAGAACAAAACTGGTGGCCACTTCCCCTCGTGCCAGTGACTGACAGGCCTGTTTCTGCCCCCAGACAGCAAGCTGGCTGAACTACCCCTAGTACTGGCGCTGCGACTGTAGCATGATGAAGAAGATCTGCAGGCGGAGCAGGGGACATTGCCATAGATACTCTTATCACCTTGGCCAAACCGTCTGGTTGCTTCCCACAATGCACTAGAATCACCCCAGAGCACAGACCATGTGGTGTTACCCTGGCCCCAGCCTTGGTCTACATGCTGAAAAAAATGCCCGATTACATGCCAGGCTGCACAGGACAGCTGGCCAAGAATTGTCCATTGCAAGGCTGGGCTCTCTGGCTAGACTACATCTCCCATGATGCACCAAAGCCAATGAATCCTATGACATACCTACTCCCTTCTTCAAAATAGAAGATGGTGATGGATCATGGGAGATGTAGTCTAACCAATGAGCCTGGCCAACAGAGGAGACAGAATAGGAACATGAGACACCCAAACTACAACTCCTGTGAGGCACCACGGTAGCATTTCCAGTATTGCCAATTCTCATGATTTTATCGCAACTCTAGAGATTTTGTGGTGGTTTTTTACCTGTCTCATCAAAACATAATGAAAGGCACCAACTCACAAATGTTCCCGTCTTCAAAATGGCCAACATCTCTCATTACTTTCAGTGGAGCTGAAGTCACTCCAATGGCCACTATTTCCCTACCGTCTACCTTAATAAAAATGGCTACCACCTCCCATTGTTTTGAATGAGACTGAAGCCAGGCCCACAGGCAACAGGACTGCCACTCTGTGATTCACGGGGCTGCACAGGATTGTGAGGAGCAGCAGAGAACTATGAGGCTGTGAACGTGGATGGGATAAATGGGGGTGGAGCAGATTTAGGAGTCACAGGAGACTCGAATGCAGGGGAATATGGGGGATAAGTGGAGGAGGGCTGGAAAAGGAGGCACAATGGGAGGATGAGGAGTAGAGAAATGTTGGAGCAGGGAGAGGCAGGATGGAGTGTGAGGAGCGGAGTGGGGTTGGAGCAGGGGGAGGCAGGATAGTGTGTGAGGGGGTGGAGGAAAGGGATATGAGGGGGATCTGAAGTGCCAGGGGAGTGCTACCCTGTCTTGGGTAGAGAAGTGTTCATGTGGGGAACAGGGAAATGTTTCTTGCAAAAGATTAAATCAATCCCATATTGGTTTTAGTGTTCCTTATATGAGTTATATCAATGTAAAGTTCTTCAATATGTGTACTGTAATTCTTCAACCAGACACAGTACTGTAGGTTATATGTGTGAGTGTGACTCATGATGCATTAGTTAGATCAGTGCTTTTCAAACTATTTCTCATCCAGCCTTCTTTGACCAAAGGAAATAAATAAGGAGGGGGGAGAGAATCAAGACAGTAATAGGAAATGGATGGCAGTGCCCCTAACTTAGGAGTGATAAGTGGAGTCTACATCGGAGCAGCCAGGGAGAGGTGTGCATTAAATGTTGACTTTTCAAATTGAAATTATGACACACCCATTGGCAGAGCAGCAGAAAGGCATTAAAAAAATCAAACAGGCTAACAAAACATGATTTGGTTTCTTAAATCTCATGATTTTAGGGGCCAGTCTCGTGATTTTTTATCTCTGGCCATTGGCAAGCCTACATCTTACCACCTCCCGTACACACTGAGTAAAAGTGGTGGCAGAGTAGCAATACTTCCACAAAAGAGTCCTCAGGATAAAAGTGCTATTGCCCAATAATATGCTCTGTATAAAAACACCTCATGATCCACAGTGCCAAGAGTCGATCTGATATCGACAGAGACATCAGCTCTTTATCCATTACCAGGAAAAGAGCAAAACCAATATCATGGACCAGATGGAGTAAATCAGATTTGCTCCATTAAAATCAATGATGCTATTCCAATTTACAGGTGCCGTACCCAGGATGGAACAGAGGCTACATGGCTAAAAGCACGGATAAGACTGGAGAAATAATATGCTGCAGTCCTGGAGGGTCCATCTTACTTTGCGTTGTTTTTTTTCATTCAAGAAGTATCACTAGTGTCTCCTCTTCAGACAAACAGCTAAGGTACCAGTATCAGTCTCTCTTAAACAGCATTGGTATTACTTCCCCCCACATCTAAGAATTGTTGCACTAATGATCGTTATATTGTTATTATATAGTAAAATTAATTAACAGTCACAGCACCTTAACTCTTGTATAGACATCTTTTTTATTATTTAAAATCTAAACAAATGTGTATTTTAGTCTCGTTATTGTCATGTTTAATACTTTATCAAAGAAAGAAAAGCTAATGGACCCCCCGGGAGTGATTTTTTTCTATTAGACCATGACTCCTTCATATTACATTTCATTTTTTAAAACAGTTTTGTGGATTTTATTACATGTGTCTGTAACAACTCTCCAGGGAGGGTTTCACGTCCCCTTGTGTGGCTGACCCACAAAGCACAGGGGTCTGTCAGAGCTCTCACCTCATGAGTCGGGCTCTGTAGCCCAAGGTGCAGTTCTGGGGGGGGGGACCCTCCGTCCCATTTCTAGGGTCTGTCCAAGATGGTGGTCGTCACAAGGGTGATCCTGAACTTTGAAAAGTAGTTCCTAGTGGAGGGTAAAATAGTGTTCCCATTCGTCCGGATTCCCCCCGACATGTCCGGCTTTGGGGGCTGAAAATAGCGTCAGGGGGGATTTATAAATATCTGCAAATGTCGGGGATTTCCCCCCTGCAGAGCGGCAGCTGTCAGGGCTGCTGGCTGGATTCAGCCATTGGCATGTGACAGTCATAGCCACAGCCCACCCCTCCCCTGCAGCTTCCCATCACTGGCCTGCTCCTCCCTCCCCTCCCCCTCTTCGCACACCGGGGGGGGGGGAGGGGGGGACCGGCTGCGCAGCCCAACAGGCTGTTTTGAGCAGCAGGGTAAGGGGGGGTTGAAGGGGTTTCTGGAGGGGGCAGTCAAGGGACAGGGAGTGGGGGGGTGGTTGGATGAATCGGGGGTTCTGTCGGGGTGGGGGGATAAGGGTGGGGCAGGCAAAGGACTGTTAAGGGGTAGGTGCCTAGGGGGCAGTTAGGGTGGGGGGGTCCTCAGGACAGGGCATTCAGGGGACAAGGAGCTGCAGGGAGGCTGAGATGGGGGTGGGCTTCTGCAGGACAGTCGGGGACAAAGAGCAGGGAGGCTTAGATAGGGGATGGGGTCCTGGGGGGCAGTTAGGGGCAGGGCTCCCAGGAGGGGGCAGGCAAGAGGGGGTTGGGAGTTCTGAGGGGGTTGGGAAGTGGGAGGGAGAGGATGGGGTGGGGGCGGGGCTAGGGTGCCCCTCCCCGTGTCCTCTTTTTTGATGGCTGAAATATGGTAACCCTAGATAAAAAAACATGATCAGGGAAAGACATCCACGTCTTCTCTACTAACTTAAACACGCCGTTCGTTCTTTTTCTGTAGCCCTTTCTTGCTTTTTAAGGTTCTGTGGACTATTTGGAATGGACAGCTAGGCATTTGTGGGGATGAGGTCACTTCTCCCCACCAACCCCTCACTTTTCCCCTGCCCCCAGCTGCCTCTCTTCACACATACCCTATTCCTACACTGTGCCGTCTTATCCTTGTCCACCCCAACATCAGACTTTCTCCTCTGAGTTGCTATTTAATACAATGAGCATAAGGATTTTGAGCAGACAGTGGAGAATGCAGGGAGCGGTTGCTATGTCCTGAACAGCAGCCACTGAGCCAGGGGTGGGCAAACTACGTGGGACCATCCCATCCGGCCCCCAGCTGGGGAGACTGTTCCCGCCCCTCCCCCGAAGCCGTGCCGCGTGGCACTGCGGCCGGGGCTACCCGCTCCCCCCCTTCCTCCAGAGCCGGGTGGTAAGGGGGCAGAGGACTGTTGAGGGGATTCCGGGGTGGTGGTTGGTGGGGGGTGGTCTGGAGAGGGCAGTCAGGGAGCAGGGTGGGTTGGATGGGGGTGCGGTTCTGGGGTGCTGGTTAGAACATAAGAACGGCTGTACTGGGTCGGACCAACGGTCCATCCAGCCCAGTTTCCTGTCTACTGACAGTGGCCAATGCCAGGTGCCCCAGAGTGAGTGAACCTAACAAGTAATGATCAAGTGATCTCTCTCCTGCCATCCATCACCCCCCTCTGACAGACAGAGGCTAGGGACACCATTCCTTACCCATCCTGGCTAATAGCCATTAATGGACTTAACCTCCATGAATTTATCCAGTTCTCTTTAAACCCTGTTATAGTCCTAGCCTTCACAGTCTTAGGGGGTGGGAGGGTGGATTGAGGTCAGGGCAGTCAGGGGACAGGGAGCAGAGGAATTGGGTGGGGTCCTGGGGCATGGTTAGGGGTCTCTGGACGGGGCAGTCAGGGAGTGTGGAGAGGATTGGATGGGTCAGGGATTCTGAGGGGGCAGTCAGGGGGCGGGAAGTGGGAGGGGGTCAGATTGGGGGCGGGGGCTTCCCTACCTAGCCCTCCATATAATTTTGTCAACCTAATGTGGCCCTTGGGCCAAAACGTTTGCCCACCCCTGCACTAAGCCCTGCTTCCCCTTACACTGGGCTTGTCTGGACAGTTGGTAGCAGAGCCACCTTCACCAACAGAGTTCCCCTGGGCAGATGGAAGCCTCCACTGACCACCTCTAGCTGCTTTAAGGCCACTTTGCATCATTCCAGTGGCCTGAGTGGACCAGCAAATTCAGCCATCAGTGTTCCAAGCCAGACCCTAGTAAATAGACAATAACAAAGGGGAACACTGTCGCTTCACCCATAGATCAGTGACAGTCAAGTGTTTTTTCTCAATTGCTCTATTTTAAGTGCTCTATTCATTGCCTCATATTTGGGCATTCTGGTTCTCTTTCAATTGTGTTCCGAGAACCTGAACTTGCATCTGAACCTGAGCCCAGCAGTTCCCAGCGAGGCACTCGGCACTGTGTAGCAGCAAACCCCAAATATTTACAGCCATCCTGATCATTAGCCTCTCAAAGCATTAGAGAATAATTCCTCTGGCTTTCATGCTGCTGATAATATTTTGTCCAGATAACTAGCAGTTCAACGAACACAAAAATCCTTCATCTTATGCAGCTTCTGTCCCTCCCTCTTCCCTTGTCTCTGGAGAGAGCACATACATATTTTACTGAAAATACTGTTCAATTTGTTGCTTCTTTTTGTCTCATTTTTACTGGAAGTGGTTTGATCCAGGTTCACTAATCCCGTTCAATTCACTTGACAGTATTAAAAACGAAATAAAGCACTTTTGAGGTAGTATACAGTTGAACATACAATAGTTTCCCTCCCTAAGATGGGGGGGGGGGGTGAGTTTATACAAGAGACAGTACCACACAAAATAACCAGCAGCCATTTCACATCAAGCAAAAAGGGGAAAAGATACCAAGGACTATGAATGGAGCACCTCTAGTTTCTATGGCAACCAATCTGAATGAATACCTCATTGCAAAACTGATGATCAAAATCAGTGAGATACAAATCTACAAACACAAAAGCCAAAGCACCAGTTCAGCAGTAAAAACCCAGAAATGCCGCAATTACATTCCACAGAGCACGGCGCGGGAGCAAGTTCTGATTACAAGCAGGCAGTGTCAGTAAATGCCTATGCACAAAGAGATGATATCTCTTCTGCTGAAGAGACAGAACGTGTGTTTCACATACATGACAGAAAATGTCACCTCTATTATATAGCTTACTGCATACACCGAGGTAAAAGTATGCCAGTATGCCCCGGTATGGCTTCCCAGGCAGCAATTTAAAGAGCCTGGGGCTCCCAGCAGTGGATGGATCCCTGGGCCCTTTAAATTGCTCTCAGAGCCCCACTGCTGGAGCCTTGGGGTAGTGGCATCAACTGGGATCCCTGGGGCTCCGTCGGCAATTTAAAGGGGCCAGGGTGGTATTCTGGGTTCTGATAATCCACCTGCTTCCATGTAAAGCTTGGTCTTCATCTCCCCATTAGTGGGGAGCACAAATAGAGACAGGGCACGTTGCTCTGCCCAGGACAGCAGCATTTCTTTCTGGGTTATGGCTGATCAAATTCTCCCCAGTTTTTACAAAATCCCCATCAGACACACTGACTGTCATGACTAGAACAGCCCTGTTATGCATGGAAGAAGCCATGCTCTGGGATCTCAATGAATCATTGTGTTGCAGCTGGTGGGTGCTGTGCTTGCTCTTTCTGGTACCCGTTCCCAGAACTGAACTGGGAAGATCCTTTTAAAAATCCTGATTCTCTTCATTCACTGGTTGCAGGGGTGGGGTACATACAACTGGAGCCCAGTCTCCACCGAGGGCTGAGATAGGGTGAGAGCTGGAGAAGATACCTGGAATTAGAGGATAGATGTCACATGAGCTCTGGATCACTGAAGAATCCATGTTTATGGACCTTTGTGTGACACCATTTGTCTTCCAGGATGGCAGTCTTTATCTTCGGAGATCCTCTTCATGATAGTAATCATCCTCAGCCCAGCCCTGGGATGGACTTCCCTGGCACTATGTGTCTGTGTTTGTCCTCAATCCAAGATACTCCAGGAACTCTATTGCTCTGTGTATGTGTGTGTGTGTGTGTGTTGGCTTCAGTTTTCTCTCTGTACAGAAACGTGGTCATAAAACTTATCTGGAAACAGAGAAATGGGTTTTCTTCTTCCTTACCACCAATATTACTGCTACCATGATCCTGGAGCGAGACCTTGGAAGCACAAGTAAGATCAAATGGATATGACTGGAGCTGGGAAAAGCTAAAAGGGCACCATCCATCTGTAAAACTTTAGAATTGCCTGAGGATAGAAAAATGTAAATGCTTTGAGGACAAGCCTCCTGCAGGAACTTCTTTAGATGTTTCAGCAGATCCCACTTTGTTTGCCCTCAGTTCTGTGAGGCTAGAAGTAGGATGGGGAGCAGCCTGCAGTTCTGCAGTCTGGAGTAGATGGTTGATTATTTCATTCATTCTCTGGCTTTTCCATGGGTCGCTCAGACTGGGAATAGGCAAAGCAGTTTGTTAGGACCGGAAGACATTGTGACGGGCAGCCACTAGAAGGCGCAGTTATGCTTCTGAGTCAACTCCAGGAGAGGGCATAATGATGGTATCAATCTGAGAAGGACCTTGGATTCTTGTTATCTGTGTGTTTGGGAACCAGTTCCCAGCTGCATGAGTGTTTACCCTCTCTGTGTGAGAATGAATGCGTGGGAAACTAAATGGGAAAACTAAGGCAGGACTGCGTAACCAACAAGTGCTGAACAGTGTGTAACCAATCAGTTTGTTGCTTGCAAATGAGACATGAGTATGTATGAGATGCAAATGGTTATGGGTATATCTGTGCTGACACGCCCTTGTTTGTTGGGCTTCCTCTTTGGGCTTCTCTGGACATCGCCTGGGTGTGTCAGTCATCTTGTATTGCGGCCGTGCTGGCAGATAAGCCCCCCAGCACGAAATGCCGCTCCCTCCAATAAACTCACCACTTTCCAACTAGCCACCTGTGTGAAGCCTCGTTTCTCCCGGCAACGAGATAAGCCCCTCGCAACACAGTTTCTGTACTTGCACGGCTCCATAAAGTGCCCCCTCACGACAATGTCCAGTGACCTGATTTGATCAAAGCCCTAGGTATCCCGTTGGTTCCCAAATTAAAAGAGTCTGGCACCAATTGGGGGTCTAACTCCAGGCAGGTCTGGCGGGGACACCTGCCGATAGCAAAGAGAGAAGCTACTGACCCTGCACCTGGGTCAGCCCCCCAGCGGCCAGCGGCCATTGTAACACATCTGTGGACTTTAGCACAATTAAGAAATAGGGGAGCTGCAGAGCCTGCTTCCCCTGCCAGGATGCTACTCGTGATGCAGGTGGCTGGTGCAAGCCCGTTATGGGGATCAAAGTGCCCCTTATGGCATTGCAGCCCTGTGCTAACTGCGCCACAATCTGACCCGCATAAATGAACCATCAAAGAGGAGGAAAAGAGAGAGATTGTCAATATCGTTGAGAAACCGAGGAGTCTTGTGAGCGCAGAATGGGCAGGAGCGTCCTGCTGAGCATGTACTAAATTAAAAGAAAAGAATGAAAAAGTTTCAGAGAAAGCTAAGAAATGGTTTAGCTTTACTCTCGTTCTCAGCACAGGTCAGGCCAGTGGCATAGATGAAAGATAAAGTTACAGGAAAGATTCTTTTAAAAATCCCTTTAACACAGTTTATTCTTGACATAAAAGTAGAAAAGGTATTTTAAAAGACAAAACTTCTTGAAAGAAAAATGTTCCTCGCTGCAGTAACCTTCCTATAGAATGTTCTTGTAGTTGGTGAAACGATTTGATCGAAGGACATTCTGAAAGCGGCAGAATTCTACTCAGGCTCATCAGTGGGTTTTAACTTTCTATGAAGCTCTGCAAGTCACTGAGCTATCGCTCCATTTAACCACTCCATTTTTAAAATTGTGTTTTCTCATTATGTTGTAGGTAAGATGAAACAATGAGCCCCGACATCCCAGTGTCACTCTTTTCTCCACATCCCAATTTTACTTTCAAATCCTGTAGATCCAAATGTTAAATAGAATGTGGAAATGTAGCTATGCAGCTCATTCTGCTGCGTGTGCCAATGGATAACCGCACACACACAGATCTGTTTGTCCATCCAAACATGCTCAGATATCTCTCTACTTTGTTAGCATTTGGGTCATAATCCTGCTCCCATTTAAATCAACAGAAAAGCTCCAAGCCCTTATCCCTGATAAGAAGAAAAGTTGATCTCTCTTGCCACAGAGGGTAGGGCAAGAGGCAAAGGATTCAAACTGCAGCACAGCCGATTTAGATTAAATCTCAGGAAAAACTTCCTAACTGTAAGAACAGTAGGTCAATGGACTAGGTTGCCCTGCGAGGTCATGGAAGCTTCTTCACAGAAGGTTTTTCTATCCTCCAAAGGCGGCTGGAGAGCCGCTTGTCTTGGATGGTTCAGACACAACAAATCCTGCATCTTGGCTGCAGGTTAGACTAGATTACCCTTGCGGCCCCTTCTAACCCTCTGGTTCCATGATTCTATGATCCCATCGATACATAAACACTATGTAGCTTCACATACATAATCCCAAATGTGGAACCTGCAGTATGTGATTGAAGCATTAACTGGAACCTCCAGTGAAATGTTCCCTCTGAAGCAATGGGTGCATCCTTTCTGTTGCTGAGCCATGGCTATAAATGTTGGGTCAATCAAAGGCGAAAAACAAGAAAGAAGCCACTTAGGCTGCATGAAATACAGACAGCGAATCTGGCAAATAGGCAATATAGTAAGTGAAGGCAATGTAAGTAAAGGCTAAAGGCCTAATGGAGGCCCAGTATGAGGCCTGAACTAAAGTAATGGTCAAGCCTCTGCTAATATAAAGCAAAGTTCAGCTGTGAGCATAAGGCAGGACCGGCCCACAGAAGTTGGCAAGGAAAAGGGCTGAGATTGCAGAAATACATATTCAGTTAGCATGGTTACAGTATAAACATACCTGGAGACACTATATACCAGAACATTCCTCAGATAACGGGAACAGGCCGGGAACAGGCCGACTTATCCCACTGACAGGGGCAAAAGGGTAATATGATGGATAGAGTTGTTTTGTTCGAACCAACATGTACGAGGTGCGAGGCGGCACCTTACTGCATAGGGGGGTTGTACCTTAATACGTAGTAGGGCTGTACCTTGCTGCGTAGGGGGGTGGCACCTCAATACGTCAGGAGTGATGTGTAACTTGTTCTGTACCTGTATAAGAATGAGTCCCTGAAGGGGCGTCTTTGTCCGGCTCGGGGGGGGTAGTGGCATGTTCCGCCACTGAGCCGTGTCCATTGCCGAATGGCACTCTCTAGCTGTATGCCCGGTAGACTAAGGAATCTATGGGGAACTGAAAGGGTGTCAGGGTCGCAATAAACCTGGCCGAGGTGCCTTTGTACCTTACTAAGACTCTGTGGTTATTGGGGGTTCTCGTTGGATTTGCTGCGTCAGCTATCTGCGCAGAGCTGGGGCAGCACACAGAGGGAACACACGCACGCAGCCGAGTGATATCAACAGGAGAAAGCAGAAGCACCACACCGGTAGCCTCTGGACAACATTACAACAGGCAGCACTTCTTATTATTTATGATTTCTAATGAGGTCAATTTTTCAGCCCCCGTCACAGACCAAGAGCCTATGATGCGAGGCGCTGTACAAACACAACTAACAGACGGTCCTTGCCCCAGAAAGCTTACAATATGATTGCAGTATATACTGGGTTCCGAGAGCCATTCGGTGGAACACAATGAAACACAAAACCAAGTGATTTCAAAATAAGAACAGAATTGTTTTTGGTTTTGTTTTTTTAAACACAAATTAAGGTATTCCACCCACACATAAGATTCCTCATAAACCCTCCTTCCAGCTCCAACCCATTCATCTACAAGCCCCTAACTTTCCCAAATGTCCGTACAGAAACACAGACTTTGGGGAGAATAGAAAGGAGCATAAACTCTGGCAAGTCAAAGTATAATTAGGCGGGACAAAAAAGAATTTGATGAGCAATGAGCCAGACTCAAAAACTAAGAGCCAAAAACATTTTTAAGTACATCAGAAGCAGGAAGACTCCCAGACAATCAGTGGAGCTACTAGAAGATCAAGGTGTTAAACGAGCACTCAAGGAAGACGAGGCCATTGCAGTGAAGCTAAATGAATTCTTTGCATCAGCCTTCATTGTTGAGGTTGTGAGGGAGATTCCCACACCTGTGCCATTCTCTTTAGGTGACATCTGAGAAACTGTCCCAGATTGGGGTGTCATCAGAAGAGTTTTTGGAACAAATTGATAAATTAAACAGTAATGATATTTACCTAAGAGTTCTGAAGAAACTCAAATATGAAAATTGGGGAATCACCAACTGGGATATGTAACCTATCACTTAAATAAGCTTCTGTTCCACATGACTGGAGAATAGCTAATGTAATGCCAATTTTTTAAAAAGGCTTCAGAGGTGATCCTGGCAATTGCTGGTCAGCAAGTCTAACTTCAGGACCAGGCAACTGGTTGAAACTGTAGAAAATTACAGAATTATGAGAAACGTATATGAACATGACATTGGGGAAGAGTCAACACTGCTTTTATAAAGGAAAATCATGCCTCACTAATTTATTAGAATTCTTTGAGGGGGGTCAACAAACATGTGGACAAGGGCAATCCAATGGACATATTATACTTGGACTTTCTGAAAGCCTTTGACACAATCCCTCTGTGATGGGTTGAGATCACAGAAACCCCTTAGGAGCTGCCATCTGATGTGCCAAGGCTACTCCTGCCTCAGTTTTCCTGCCCAAACAGCTTAGGACCTCAGTACCCTGCCCGGTCTGAGCCATGTGCCCTAACAGCTGTGGGCCTTCCGGGAAACAGACAGGAGGTATCCTTACCTCTGGCACTCAGATGCTCAACTCCCAATGGGGTCAAACCCTGAATAAAATTTGTTTTGCCCTGTGTAAAGCTTATACAGGGCAAACTCATAGATTGTTCGCCCTCTATAACAATGATAGAGAGATATGCACAGCTGTTTGCCTCCCCAGGTACCAACACGTACTCCAGGTTAATTAATAAGTAAAAAGTGATTTTAATAAAGATAGGAAATAGGATTTAAGTGGTTCAAAGTAGTAACAGACAGAATAAAATGAATTACCAAACAAAATAAACAAAACACGCAAATCTAACACTATTACAGTAAAAAACCTCACCCTCTGAATTCCTTCTTTCAGGCTAAACTCCCCGTTAGCCTGGGTCCAGCAACCACTCGCACCCCCCCTGCAGTCACAGTTTCTTCCAGGAATCCTTGGGGGGTGGAGGGCTGTTGTTTGAGCCAGCTGTGAACAAAATGGAGAGGTCTCTCCCAGGTTTATATAGACTTCTTCCTCTGGGTGGAGAGCCCCTCCTCCTTCCTACGCAGAGTCCACATGGCCTCTCATAGCACATGGCTCAGTTGCAGGCCCGAACCAGACTCCCCTCACCACCAGCCAGGCTGCATTCCTCAGGAAGCTCGGGTGTCGACGGGCGTCTACACAGTTCATGGTCTGCTTGATTGGTTCTCAATTGGGCTTAACTGAGGATAGTTTTTCTCAGAGAGCTGTTCAGCTACTTTCCAAAGTCCACATACAACCGACCAAGCACATAGTCAATATTCATAACTCTGAATACAACACAGACACATACATACAAATAGGATGAACAGATCCAGTGGATCATTACCTTCACAGAGATGTAACTTTTTAGCAAAACCATAGACCAGTAACATCATACATATATTTACAGGCACACACCCCCATAAAGCCTTATGGGGTACATCGTCACACCCTCACCAAAGGCTTTTAAGCAAAGTAAACTGTCATGGGATAAGAGGGAAGGTCCTCTCCTGGATTACTAACTAATTACTAAGGAAGTGTTATTTACCCCTTCACATAACACAAGAAGCAGAGGTCACCCAATGAAATTAATGGGTAGCAGGCTTAAAACAAACAACAGGAAGTATTTCTTCACACATTGCACAGTCAACCTGTGGAACTCATTGCCAGGGGATGTTGAGAAGGTCAAAACTATAACTGTGCTCAAAAAAGAATTAGATAAATTCATGGGGGATAGGTCCATCAATGGCTATTAGCCAAGATGGTCAGGGATGTGACACCACGCTCTGGGTGTTCCAAAGCGTCAGAGTGCTGGAAGCTGAAAGTGGGTGACAGGGATGACCACTTAAAAATTGCCCTGTTCTGTTCATTCCCTATGAGCATCTGCCACTGGTTACTGTTAAAAAACAGGATACTGAGCTAGATGGACCATTCATCTGACCCAGTATGGCCATTCTTATGCTACACATGTTTCATGCATCCTTGTCTGCATTTTTTGTTTTTATTCAAATAAGTATTAGGCCTGTATATTAGCTTTTTGCATCCACCTGTTGAAAATATATGTAATTCTGCCACATTTCATAAGCACAAAGTATTTCAGCTACCTGATGGAACAAACAGCAGCGAGGTGTACTCTATAGGGATTTCTCTGCCTGGTTTTGATTTGGCACATCTTCCAGTTACCTCAGTGATCAAAATGCAAAATCCAGAACTCAGGGACACTCTGTGGATTTGTGACGCTCTCGGGAGGCTTGTCAGTCCATAAATCAATGAACGGATTACACAATTCCACGTGGGTAGATTATCCATCTGTGACAGATGGAATGCAGATACCATTCTTCATTTTAAGTCATCCAAGCATAATTCAGGGCATTGTACTAATCTATGTTAGAAACATTCTTCATTTTATTTAACACTTCCACAATCCCATGTGCTAAAGAAATGAATGCAACTGAAACCAAATTACTAATGGGAGCAGAAGTGCAGAATTTTGTGTACATATGGCATGTCTCTCCATATTGAAAGGAAGAGTTTGGCCACTGAAGCAAACCATAACTAGGGTGGCATATCCCAGATGAAAAGCCAACTTGTTATATGTCACAAAATGCTTTATGCAAATGTGCTGTGTGTTAAATATGGTATATGACTGAGCCATAAAACATATGCAATTAGCGACAGTAAAAGTGTCAGAGTAGATGCAAGACTGCCTCATTATGCACAAATGTGGCACATATATTTTCTCCTGATACATCCATATTACCAGAGCTATGTGGAGCCTGCGGTGTTCAATCCAAGGTTATGTCTTTGTTTTGTAGCACTAAACTCAATCACTGGTCTGATTGAAGTGGTGGCTGGAGCAGAAGTGGCTGGGGAGGGGGGGCTGTAATTGAAATGAAAAGGCAGAATAAGGCATAAACCAAATGCATAACTAGAGCCCAATCTACGGGTATAAGTATAGATACAAAAATCCCAGCAACACTCAGATCTACTCACATATTCGTTACCTACACAGTGAGCAGGACACAGGTCAGAGAAAGCAATTACACCGCTCTTACCAAGTAAATTCACCCATGTACAGAGGCCTGCCCAAGGCCTATTCACCACTGACATCCGATTTAAGCCCAGTTCTTATATCAGCCATTGATCTTCCCTGCACACTTGTTAAAAGTGCTGATTGCTTTGTGATTTAAGGCTATTCTAGGTATATGCGAGCAAACCATATCAAAATGCTCCCGATTACTCTTATGTTTGAAACATCCATAAATAATTCTAGTTCTTGGTTAGACAGCACCTATTCTTGGTGTGAGTCACAGTTTCTATGGGTTGGTTTAGCTACTTTCCTGTGCTTATTTTTAGGCAAGTTTGCTTTTCAGTTGGTTTCTTTTACAATATAAAAGAAAGTTCCATGCACACTGGAATTTAGGAATAAAAATCTTGGGGGGAAAAAACTTGCTCAGGGAAATGTGATGGCTCTTGGGCTGCCCAAGTATATGTCACCTTGTTACCCCCATTCCTCCAGTGAGAAAGACGTGTTCGTAGGGCTGTCAAGTGATTAAAAAAATTAAATGAAATTAATCGCACTGTTAAACAATAATAGAATATCATTTATTTAAGTATCTATCGGTGTTTTCTACATTTTCAAATATATTGATTTCAGTTACAACACAGAATACAACGTGTAAAATGCTCATTTTATATTAATTTTTTACAAATATTTGCACTGTAAAAAACAAAACAAATAGTATTTTTTTCAATTCACCTAATACACTTACTGTAGTGCAATCTCTTTATCATGAAAGTTGAATTTACAAATGTAGAATTACATACAAAAAATAACAACATTCAAAAATAAAACAATGTAAAACTTTAGAACCTACAAGTCCACTCAGTCCTACTTCTTGTTCAGCCAATCACTCAGGCAAACAAGTTTGTTTACATTTACAAGAGATAGTGCTGCCTGCTTCTTGTTTACAATGTCACTTGAAACTGAGAACAGGTGTTCACATGGCACTGTTGTAGCCAGTGTTGCAAGATATTTATATGCCAGACACACTAAAAATTTGTATGTCCCTTCATGCTTCAACCACCATTCCAGAAGACATGTGTCCATGCTGATGACAGGTTCTGCTTGATAACGATCCAAAGCAGAGCAGACTGATGCATGTTCATTTTCATCATCTGAGTCAGATCCCACCAGCAGAAGGTTTCCTTTTTAGGTAGTTTGGGTTCTGTAGTTTCCATGTTAAAGTGTTGCTCTTTTAAGACTTCTGAAAGCATGGTCCACACCTCATCCACTTCAGATTTTGGATGGCACTTCAGATTCTTAAACCTTGGGTCCAGTGCTGTAGCTATCTTTAGAAATCTCACATTGGTAACTTCTTTGCATTTTGTCAAATCTGCTGTGAAAGTGTTCTTAAAACGAACATGTGCTGGGTCATCATCCAAGACTGCTATAACATGAAATTCGGGTAAAACAGAACAGGAGACATAAAATTCTCCCCCAGTGAGTTCAGTCACAAATTTAAATAATGCATTCTTTGTTTAATGAGCATCATCACTATGGAAGCATGTCTTCTGCAATGGTGACCAATGCATGAAGGAGCATAGGAATGTTTAGCATATCTGGCACGTAAATACCTTACAACACCAGCTACAAAAGTGCCATGTGAATGCCTATTCTCACTTTCAGGTGACATTGTAAATAAGAACAGTATCTCCCATAAATCTAAACAAACTTGTTGGTCTTAGTGATTTGCTGAACAAGAAGTAGGACTGAGTGGACTTGTAGGCTCTAAAGTTTTACATTGTTTTGTTTTTCAGTGCAGTTATGTAACAAAAAAAAAATCTACTTTTGTAAGTTGCACTTCCACAATAAAGAGATTGCACTTCAGCACCTGTAGGAAGTGAACTGAAAAATATTATTTCTATTGTTTATCATTTTTACAGTGCAAAAATTTGTAATAAAAATAATAATATGATTAATAATAATAATAACAACAACAACAACAACAACAACATCATGATGGCTTGGATTCCAGGAGACCCATAAAAATTCAAAATGTTCACGGTGGGAAATAAAAAGGCAGCAAACAAAGATATTTTCTTGTTTCTAAGAATGGATAGAAACGAGGACTGGTTTTAGGTCCAAGGTGAGAGTAAAAACAGTCAGGAACTCTTTAGAAAGCTATTTAGAAAGTCCCTTCCAGACTTAGATTCGCTTCCTCTATTACACTCCTGAGATGTGTAAACATCTTGATTTCACAACATTTAATAATTTACATGCAATATGGATAAACTCATTAGCATGATGTTTCCCCAACTATGCTTTTTGAAAGCTCTCCATGTTTCTTACAGGCATAAAAAAACAGAAAACAAGAATTATCACATTATGTATTACAGCCATTTAGTTGTGGAAATGGAGCATGAAGTAAACAATTTAGTTCATTAGCTAAGTAAAAGAGTACTGCATGCCCATGAATCACTGGTAACCAGTGTTTAACCGGATGTCATGCTTGATTGCTAACTTTGGTAAGCAAGGCAGAGCCTGTTCCATAAAAAAAAAAATCTTGCCTTTATGTGCAATGATAGGAGTGTTTTTCGGAGAAAGGGAAGAGACTGAAAACATAATCACAAGATGTTATTTGACGTTTTCGGTCACTGTTCCTGAAGTGGCATTGTCATTCACTTTTCTACACAGGTGCAATTTGGCAACAAGACATGGTCATCGATTCATGTAGCCAGATATATCTTTGGCTACCCCTTGTACCTTTCTCGAGAGAGAGAGAGAAAAGTAAGGGTTTGTTGTCATTCGTATTAATTACTTGTATTCCTGCAGTACATAGACACTCTAATCATAGTCCAGGACACTGGGCTAGATGCTGTACAAACACAGCAAGAGAAGAAACAGTTCCTGCCCCTGAGAGCTTAGTTTAAGACAAGAGGCTACAGATGGACAGGAGAGTACAGGGGAACAATGAGCCAATATTGGTCAGCACACTAAGTAGTGGTCCCAGCTCACCAGGAGCCTAACAACTTTCACTGCTCCATGGCTAATCTGAGCATGACCACGGTTTGCTAAATACCCCATAGCCATGTGAGCTGGAAGTGATGCCAACAGAAGCCTTTATTTGACCTATTCAACCTGACAGGAATGTATTGTCTTTGAGCGCTGGATAATCAGAACTCATCAGATATGCCTTAAGCTAACTAATTTAAAGGGTGCATGGGAATACTCTGGGTCATTTGCTCTGTTGGTTCTGTGCTGCAATGATCTGCAGATGAAGTGCCGTGGCGTGGGCTTCAGGCACCTGCAAGTGCTCCTCTCTGGGACTAGATTCTCAGTCCTTTTCATTGTCAAGCTGCTTTATCAGCAGCACTAGCACTGTGGGAAGCATAGAGATTAATAGTTTGCATTTACTGTGACCCTCAGGGCCCTCTGGCAAAGGGTTCACTGTTATGTACAAGCAACTCCTACCTGGCCTGACAAACTCACTACACCTGACACATTGCTGCCATATTTATCTATGACAAATGTCACATGCAACATCAAATGACATGCTGCTCATTAATATAATTGGCAAATGTCCAAATGAACACTATATGAGGAATTATGGAGACTTACTGATATTATACTTTAAAGTCTGCAACCAGCCAAAGGAAGAAACAAGTATTAATATGTACATTGAGCATGGGGATGTCAGAGACACCAGACAGTTCACTTCCAGCTGAGATAAACCAATTACCAGGAGAATGGGGCCAGCATGCCAGACTCTAAACACCAGGGGCTCATCCTGACTCTTGAGACAAAGACAATTCACTTCAGGGATTAGAAGGAGACACAAAAGGGCATCTCGTTTTCCATCACTGAGGAGACAAAGAGCCCTGTGTTCTTTGTATCTTTGAACGTTGGGTCCCCTGCCACGAGGGTGGGTGGCACTTACCATTTGCTTTAGGTAAGACATTTATCTTAGTCAAGGATTGAAGCCTGTTGAGTTTCAGTCACTTTGAAGTTTTCTTACATTTGTTTTATCTGAAGCCTTGTGACCATTTCTGTCTCTATTATTCCTGCTCAGTAACACTTCAAAATCAGTTCTTGGTTAATACATTTCTCTTTGTTTTATCAGAAGGATATCTCAGTGCTAAACACACTGCAAATCCTGATCCAATCAAGCTGGTGTCTACATTGTCTTTCTAGGGCCAGCAGAAGTGGTAATTTCTCCAAGCGTCCGGTGACAGGGGCTTCGGGAGAGTTCAGGGACTGAAGTGCACCAATGGCAAACCTGCAAGCCCAAACTAGGACTGGTGGAGTCCAGAGGGATCTGTGGAACTGGCTAACAAACTGGAGTGGCAAAGATTTGTCACTTGGTTTAGAGCCAGCAGATCTCATTTTATGCTGAGGCAGAGGGGCAGCAAGGTGACTTCCAGTTCTGGACACTCCAAGGAAGCGTCATCTACACTGCAGGAGACTGGAAGTGGGAACAGACTGGTGCAGCTTTGTGGGGTATCATACAAAGAGGCATCACAGCACTCCAGATCCTGAGACCAAAACTCCGTCCGGCTCCATCTGACTCCTGTTCAAAACAAGGCAGGCTGCTACGGCTAGTGGAGACCTTTCAGGATACATGGAGCACTGGGGCTTGTCTAGACAAACACTCGTTCATGGCAAGCTGGGGTATAAATCTACCTTGCAGGAGCCTGTCATGCACTAAGTGTCCATGTGGACTCTGCCGGGCATTAAAAAGTTCTTCAGTGTGCTTGGACCTTCCCCTGTTTGAAATGGGATCCAAACATTTCCAAACAGCAAATGAAACTGAAATTTTACAGCGGCTAACTAATACAGGAGAAATGGCCCCTTCCTCTCTGATGACCATGCTTCTACAGCTATCTCAAAATACACCAGTAGACGTGCAAGTTCAAATTGTTAGCATGTAGGACTATTTGCAAGAGAACATATCAGTGCTAGTTATCTGGAACAGACAGATTCTTCTTTTGCCTTTTATTAGTATATTCCTTTTGCTCACAACCTCTCTCTTTCTCTCAGAGAAGATATTGCCAGTTCACACACAGGAAAAGTTTAATTTAATGCAGAAATGGGCACAAAGTGGTCATGCTTCATTAAGAGCAAATGAAGCAAACGTACGTGTAACAAAGAGAGCTATTTCACCATAGCTATCTGATTTCCCATTTCGCAGAATTTATGCCTCCCCTGCCTACTCCTCTCCTCTCCCATTAAAAGTTGCTGGCTGCTCATGAGGGTGATTTAAAAGTTTGGGAGGTATGGGCTAAAGTTATGGTGCTACACACAAGAACTTAATTGCACTTGAGGTTCAGAGCCCTAATTGCTTTCTTCTATACATTTTGTGCCTATGGTAATAAGAAGTGTAAATATGCCCTAGTCAGTCGGCATCATCTGTTTTTCAATTAAATTATCCAGCTCAACAACTCTTTATTGATACCAGCACCAGATGGAGGGGTGGGGCCAGCATCCCGACCACAGCACTTGATTTTCTTCTTGAGATGCCAGAGCTTTTCATTTTAAATCCATTTTTTTCCAACTTTGTATTTTTGGAAAAATTATATTTTCCCTTCCCCTGTTAAGAAATCAGCTTCATCTGTGGCAAAACCAGATACCCTATGGTGTGTAGCTGAGGGCAGGAACAGACTCACACCCCCTGCGGATAGGGGACATGTAACAAACACTGACCACCAGGTTGCATATCCGTTGTGTACCCCTTTTCCGCACACACAGTATGCTTACCACACTGCATCCCAGCCCTTACTGAAGAATAACTCATTCTTTACCTATTGTGCCCTGATCTTAAATGGGAGTTTTCCCGTTGATGTTCATGGGAGAGTAAAACAAGACTTTTCTTTCCAACCCTGCAGTGATCCCATGTACAGTTCAGTACATAACCCCAGAGAACAAGCACAAAAGCTCTCCCAACTCTCAGAGCTGTGAGATATGAACCCTAAGGAAAAGCAAATGAGCTACGTTCATGAACTATTGCCAGTAACACTGGGATAACTAATGCTTAATCTGCCACAGGTACATCAGAGCAGCTCATCAGGCAACACATCACTAGATAAACAGAACAAGTACAAAACACTCAAAAACCTTCTAAGATTAGGAACAGCAACCAAAAGAAAAGGGGTTTCAAAGACTATTAAATAATTAGCTGGACATTGGCTTAAAGGAAGTTAATTGCACCTATGTGTAAGGATCCTAAATATAGCTTGAAAGAAAGTAGCAATACAACTAAAAAGTCTTGCCAATAGCAGCAATTTAGCTTCCTAGCAACCTGGCAAAGTGAAAAATAATGGTTCTTTTTAATAAATTAGGCAATACTTAGACAATTACAAATGTCCAGCGATGTCTCCTGAATGCACTCAAGAATAACAGTGATATTCTAAAAATACAGAGTACATCTACAATACATGCAATTTTACTTTACAACCAAAATTGGTTTATCTATATTTTTAGGAGACAAGTGCAGCACTCTCCACTGCAAAGTGGCAAATATTTGCATCTCCTTTATTAATTTTCTGTCGAGCCAGGAAAAAAGATAACTTGTTCCTTGTGTTCTTTCGAAAGCTACAGCTGATAGTGTAGCAAATGGGGAAAAAATCGTGTTTAGAAGAGCTCATTTTCATGCTCAGCAGACTCTAACCTTGTCTCCAGAAGCCAAGGTTGATGTGTCCCATGCCAAATTAACTCTAAGATGTATGCAGTAATGAAAAGGGTAGAATTCCATGGAACGCGCCACTTCTCACTTACAGGAGCTCTGGTTTATTAAATATGCAAAAATTACAATGTCAATGTAACTTTGCAAATTAGGCTTTTCTTTGTGATGGCTCGGCACTGTACCAGAAGGAATGAAACAGCTCAAGTTTTTTACAGCTTGCTACTTGTATATTTTCCTAAAAAAATGTACCTGAGTTATAATGAACAAGGTATTTCTCAAAAGATCCAGGATTGGCGAGTGTGTTCCTCTGTACGTTCGAAATGGAAAAGATGAACAAAGCAGGACAAAAAGGATCATTATCCCCAAGCTGTGGCACAGAGACATCTAGTGACTTGCCTTAGGTCTCACGGCGCATCTATGGCAGAGGTTGAAACTGAGCTCAAATCTGAGTCCCAGTCCAAGATTTTACTAAAGGCCAATCTTCCTCTCCGTTATTTGTATCTAAATGCAGGAATATTTTGTTCCCTAGGCAAAACTTCCACCGTGCGCCTCCCCTCCCCCTCCCCCCGGAGCATCGCTTATTATAAACTTTCAAAATACTTTCAAAAATACGCCCTTTGTAGTCACGTGTATTTCCTTCATTCATTCTTTCATATCAAAATCTACTACATTTGATTCTACCTTTAGAATATCCAATTATTGTTATTAATAAAATGTATAAAATTAGAATGGCAGATACTCCATCATACAACAACTGGCAATATCAATATGACAAATTTCAACAACATACATATGCATATTTGCACAAACATATCCATTCAAATACTTGATATGGCATAATAGAGATACAGAAAAATCAGAGTCCAGATTACAGAAATAGCCCCAAAAGGGCTTCCTAGTACAGAAAAGCCAGTACCTCTCTCCCTCCACCCAATGTACACAACTCTTCCATCAGACGTGACCTACACACATTCGTTTCCTTGTTATTTACACACTACACATGTGAACATGAGCTCATTACAGATGCTTATAACTCAGATAGCCAGCCTGCTCACTTAGATCAAATCTCAACTGGGGTAATTAAATGCAATGGACCCAATCCCTCCTTGGTATAGTTCCACTGGAGTCAATGTGATCTCACCCACTCATACCCGGTATGAATTTAGTTAAAACTATTCCAGTGTCTCCCCTCCCCCCCCCCCAAATGCAGAAGAAACAAGCCATGATACAGTTCAATGATATTCCACTGCAGCTGTAAGATGAAAACCACACATAAAGGAAGAAGAGCAACAAGGAGTATGATTCAGACTCATTACAAAGTAAGTCACAGAAGACACTTAATCATGATTTTCTTTCAGAAGGGAAAACAATATTAGAAATCTGGAATGACTAAGATTTGCATTAGAGCCCAGAATAGTTTCCCTCTTCTCATCTTCATTTTTCCTTAAGTCTTTTGTAAGAGTCATTACAAAACATCGAGCATCATCATAGCCATAACAAATAAACTTATGTCCGTTAACAAGAGCCTGGAGCTTCACTGGGAATAGCACAGATATACCAATACCCTGGTAAAAAACAAATCTGCTTTCAACGATGGCAGCTTTCTTCTACAGACCATAGCAGGGAATGTACACAATCAACTCTCCCCACACCAGCCAACGGACCACAATCATTATCCCCTGAAGTCCAGAGTTCTTATCAGGGTTCACTTAAGAGCTCATGTAGACACAGTCTCCCCTTTCCAACAGCTCACTGACTTGTACACTTGACATGTGTTCCTCTTTATGGATATAAACAGAGGAGCTGCACAAATGGAAAGTGCATTGGAAATATGGGCCACACCGTTTTCTGGGGCCTCTGGGGTAACTAGAACAACATTTTAAAAATGGAGCTATACCTATCTCATAGAACTGGAAAGACCTTGAAAGGTCACTGAGTCCAGTCCCCTGCCTACACTAGCAGGACCAAGTACTGTCCCGACAGATTTTTTGCCCAGATCCCTAAATGGCCCCCTCAACTCACAACTCTTGGTTTAGCAGGCCAATGCTCAAACCACTGAGCTATCCCTTCCGCCCCCCTTTACAGTTTGAGGAAGTAGATCCAGCCCAGTTCAGATAAGCATCTAAATCTCCTGCAAAGAATCCAACCCAGACTGACCCAGGCTGGCGTCCACCCAGGCAGATGCTTGAAGCTTGTCAGAGCATGTGGGGCACCGGGGCCCACCCACACAGATCCAATTGCAGGATCTGGGCCCTACTATGTCTCCAGCATTTGGGTGGAAGTGCCACAAGACCAGGCTCTTGTGTGAATTCCTTCTCCCCTGCTCCCACTTGAACTAGAAATAGCATGTGTGGGTGGGTGGGTACATCTGCTCCCAGGAAATGCAGACTCACCTGGAAATGAAAACCAGATGCTTTTCTACAGTTATCCAGATTTTACAAACTTTGGAAAGTTTCCAGTTCCTGGCACAGGCTCAGCTCAGTTCTTGCTCTATGCAAACCCCGTCTACCATCCCGAATTGCAATCAGCTCCAAGGCCCTATAGGAGTTCCCACGCTTCGGAGATTCCATTATGGACATTTAGCTGGTTGATTATATTCACGTCTGTGCTTAGAGCACTGACATACCCATGGCTGGTGAGTTGTACGGCACCTGAAGACAAGAGATGCCGTGTAACTGTGAGTTACTAACACAATACACCAATTCCTGGTTGCAGCATAAGAAGGGGAATTTGGGTGGGAGGGCATCAAGGACCGTCTTGCAATGGGCATACGGCGAACACACTTCCCAGTTGCTCTTATTTCGAAGGCGCTGAAAACACCACCACAAGAGCAAGGACTTAGCTCTCGTCTCTCCAGGCCGGTCGCCTCTGAGCCGCTCTCTCCTCTTCGGGACCATCGAGCCGCTCGCTTTGGCTGATGTCTGTTTGACCCTGATGCCGTTGTTAAAGAGACACAAGTGTTTTCCTTCCCTGTGCATCAAGTAACATCTTCCTGAGCTGCAAGGGACAGGGCAGTACAGCAGGTCAGAGGACAAGGTCCCAGTTCACCCGACCAATTCCTGGCCTTGCAGTATGTACATTGTAGGGCCCTGCCGTGGTAGTGTACAGCCCAGTGCCAGGGGGGCCTCCTCCAAGTGCAGCCTCCAAGCACTACCGAGCACCCACCCCTAACGTCCAAAACGTCACCACTGGGTGCTGAGGGATGACATCAGCCCCTCCGGGGCCTGGGGTTGCCAGGCACTGGACGGTTCTCAAGGCCTCAGTGTAGCCAGATGAGCTGCTTTTCCCTGCCAGAATAGTGCAAAACCATCTTAGTGCAGATCCTGCCCAAGCCCTGGTGTGCCGGCAGCCATTTCGTGGAGGTTGGGGGCTAGGTTCTGCCCCCAACCAACTCCTCGGGTTGGTGCCAAGTTGGTGGGGGGACCTGCTATGGCCCTGCCCTCAGTCTGCCTTGTTCCAGACAACTCGACCCCAAGGCTACACTCCCCTTGGGAAGGGGGCGGGCGAGCACAGAACTCCCAGTGCAGAGAGACGTTTCGTGCTCTGTCTCCTTTCACACACTGGCACTGGGCAGGGAGGGGGTTGTGCCCTTTACAGAGGCAGAGGGCAGTTCGGGAGAGAGGCCTGAACTGACGCGAGCCAGCGGAGAGGAGTGATGTGTCGTTGTTTGCCTGCGCTCCGGGGCAGCTCTTTGCTCAAGGCCGATTGCCTTTACCTATCATGCCACTACTAGCCACACGGTTCTGAGTCTGAGAGCCATTCTCCCCGGACGAGCCAAGATAGTGACCTTCTGATTAAATAACACGATAACTCTCCATCTCCTCCCCCTCCTGTGGCAGGATCTCCAGATTCCGGTCCTCACTCCCAGGGCTGGCGACAGAAATTTGGGGGCCCGGTACTCTGATCATTTGTGCCCCCCCCATCCGGAGGGGTGCGCATCCGGAGGGGTGCGCTCGCCCGGGAAGGGCTGGAGGGAAGGGGGGTCGCTGTCAGCCCGGAGTGGCGCTGTTCTCGGGTCCCCGCTGGGAGCCCGGCACCGAGCCCACGGTCACGCTTCCTCCAGCCGGCGCCCCGCGCCATGGCCACGCGTCCCCCCCGAACTTTGCCTCGGGCCGGGGCCGGGGGGGGGCAGCCGGCTCCCAGCCCCCCGCCCTGAGTCCCTCGGCCCCGCCCTCCCCACACACGCGGCCACCGGCATTGACGGGCCCCAGAACCTCTCCGCCACCCCGTGGGCAGCTGCGGCCAACCGGAGCGGCGGCGGCCCCCCCGCCCCCTTGACCCCTTCCAAACCCAGGCCTACGTGGGGCCCCCTTAAGTCCGGGACCCGGTACAGATGCACCCATAGTCCCCCCCTGTCGCCGGCCCTGCTCACTCCGGCGATGTTGTCGGGTCATCATTTCGAGAACACATGGTTTCTGGAGCGGAGACAGATCGGTATAAATCACGTTTGCTCCACACTCAGTGTCATGACGCTGAGCTGAAGCTCTGTGTCTTTTGTTGTCTTTCCGTAAATTGCCCTGATGGAGTCTGCGAACCTGCTCTCTGTGATTTACTCATATTCCAGAAAGGAATTGTTCGTTAGCTTGTAAAACTTGCATGCGAAAAAACACAGTGAAACTGTCATGTGCTGGTTTTCGTTTAATGAAGAAAAACAAGATGGCCAGCAGGAACACGGCAATTGCAGCTGTATCTCTGGTTTGCTTCCTTTTGCAGACAGGTGGGGGCTTTTTTCCCTATTAATGAACAAAGTTTTAAGATTTATTATGACATGCTGTAATTGGAAAAGGTAAAAGGATGTCGTCTAGCCTGCTGAGGCCCCACAACCTGGCTCCACATCGTTCAGCAAAGAATCAGAAAGCCAAATTTGTTCTGATCATGGGATGGATTTTGACCAGACCATAAAATAGTTATTAAGTTACCAGCATTTCTTCAGAGTGCCCTGAAATGAACCGGTCAGAAGAGTTCAACTTCTTAGAGGTTTTTAAGGTCAGGCTTGACAAAGCCCTGGCTGAGATGATTTAGTTGGGGTTGGTCCTGCTTTGAGCAGAGGTTGGACTAGATACCTCCTGAGGTTCCCTTCCAACCCTGAGATTCTATGATTGCAATGGGGAAAGCAAGCGCTAAGATATGGGTCAGAGAAATCCAGAGCAGGGTGGATCGCAACAACACTTACAATACATTTCCTACTGCATCCTCACTCCCCTATCCTCCCTGAGCAGCTAGGGAAGGCCAGTCCTGCCCCCCTCCACTCCTGAGCACAGCACCCACTACTGCGAGTAGCCCCGGGTTAACGGAATCTTGTACCAGCTGCTCCATTATCTTGTCCAGCGTCGATGTCAGGCTGACAGGCCAAAAATTATCTGGCTCATTCCATTTAGTCTTTTGAAAAACTGTCCTAACACTAGCTTCCTTCCAGCCTAGAACCTTCCTTAGGAGATCAGACAAATCCAGACCCTGCCCAGCTTTGAGGAACATTACAAAACCTCCCTTTTCAAGAACGCCATTCCAGCAGGACACTAACAATTCAAACATCCCTTTTATTCCGAAACCCCTTCCAAGCACAAAACCCAATCCAATCAGAGCTCCAGAGACTCCCGGAAACCCACTAGGGACTTGGCTCCTATTGATTTTATGTGTAAGACTCTCTGATACTACAATGATGGATGGCAGTATAAACAGATAGCTCGAATGAGTGATCTCCTGACTCTCAACACCAGACCATGTTTATCTCAAATGAGCATTACTTTATCACTGATCTTCCTGAACAATTCTATTTCTTTTTCTTCTGATATACAAAACTGCCATACAAGAGCCATTTGTTTAGTATCCATCGGCAGGAATGAAAAATAATTCAGGCATTATCTTTTCCTTAACTTATTTCCAATGATGTTTAAAAAGAGCTAGTTCGCTGCTTTGGGCCAAACAGATTGCACAAAATGTAGCAATGTACATCAAATATTGGTCTGTGATCTACATTCATTTATAATTTTAGTATATCTAGGTTTGGGATTAGGCTATCTGTGGGAAAAGAAGAAATGTAAAAATATTGTATGATAAGAAATATCCCATGTAAACCAAGACCTTGCATTGCAAATAGCTTTTGTCAGAAACCTCAGCACAGCTTTACTCCCATATTCTACAGTTTTCTGATAGATACAGAGATCTTCATTTCTCAAACCCACATATAGCACCCTGTCCTTGAGCATGGTCAGACACTGGAGGTCTAAGTCTGTGAGCGTACATGGAAGAGCAGGTTAAGGTGCTTAAAATTAGCAGTAGAATAGACCCTAATCATAGAATTCAGATTTCAACCCTCTCCCCCTTCCCCCCCCCCCAAGTTTGGGGCTATTTGAACTATAAGTTTTGCTTCATAATAAATAATAAATTTCATAATAAAGAAAGGGCAATTTGCAAAATTTGGCTTAGCGTCTACGTTCAGTGCTTAAGCATCCTTCAAGTGTAGGAGGGCTCAGAACCATAGTTCTGGACCAGACCTGACAACCCTCTCTCTCTGGTTCAGAAAAGTTACAGTTTGACTGGCCAAATGGTATCTTCACTGGTTCTGTCTCTTGCACTCAGGCTGAGCACCCTGGGTCAGTGCCATGCATGAAAATCACACAGTCCAGGGAGTTGCTGCTATGCAAAGCACCTGAGAAATACCCATAATCCAAGAAGAGACAATAGCTGAGCCGGTAAATGGTGAACTAGGTTCCACATTATAAGGCCAGGTGGGGTACCAAAAAGAGACACAGTGACACTAAACTTTTGGAAGGGAGATCTCAAAAAAATGAAGTTGGTCAAAAAGGCCCTTAAAGTTCAGAGTAAAGGAAGTAAAACCTCAGAGGTGGCATGAACGCTACTTTAAAAATCAATGTCAGCACCTCTGAAAACATGCACACTGCTGAACAGAGAGAGAACCAGGATGTGATGGAGCAAACTACCGTGACTGATTAATTAGCAAGGTTTGAAAGGGCACGCAAACCGAGCAGAAATCCTGCCGGATTTGGAAATTTGAACCCAGTGAAACCAATAAACATCAGCATATATTATGCAAGAGGGGAATTAGAAAGGCCAAATTGCACTTTGAAGAGCAAAAAGAGCTAAAAGAGCAAGAGATGAAGTACATGGTAATGGTTTTCTGAAGGCCCACTGTGCCCATATTTAGCCCAGGAGCAGGACCTAGATTTCCAGGAAGGGCTTAAAGAGGCAAGCCCTGCTCCGCTGGAGAGAGCTGGCAGAGAAAGATGTGCGGCTCTCACTTGGGAGAGAAGGCTGGTTAGGGGCTAGGGATGACTGGTGCCTAGAAGATCTCCCAGAGGAAAGGGAAGAGATTATGTTGCTTTACCTTTGTTTTGGGCTTTGAGTGCCCTGACAGGGGAAGAACTTGTAAGTGACCTTGCTGGAAAGCTAAATTCTGCAGTTCAGAAGGCATTGGAGGCTGGGCAGAACCAGCTGGGAAACTGAAGCTGAGTGGTGCCCAGGTGGAGGTGCTCTGGTAAGGGAACACTATAACTTATTGCTCCTTCGTTAATTACACAGGTTATCCTACCCTGAGCCTTGGGGAGACACCACACCCCACAGTGGGCAGGCGTGCATCCCCCCATAACCCAGACAGTCCTGCTTTGGCCTGGTTCGCCCCCAGCCCGGTACTGCTGTGAAACTGGATGCATTGTGGCCAGTCTCACGTGCCGAGGGGGCTGCTTTCAAGAGCGCACTGCTCCACCCCTGCCACCAGCACCTTGCCTGCGCCATGCCTCTGAGGTCATGCGGGTGGGGGCGGGCCTGGTCCGTTCCCAGAAGTACCCGGAATGTCTAGTATTCTGGGGATGCGACAGCGGCCACCCTAACCCTCCATCTACCGCTTCAGAGAACGGGGGCATTATGTGTGCGGATGCGGAGCAAGTGAGAGTGACAAGGGGAATTTGAGAGAGTTCCCCCTTGCCCCCGCCAGGCCTGTCTACACAGAACTAGTGCCTGCATATAAACATTTCATTAAGCTATCTGCTTCCTGCCGGAGATATTTCTTATGCCTCCTCAAACATCTCTTCAAGAGGAGTGATATTTATCTAACATATTGAAAACTTATTTTAATTTCAGAAAAATCTTTTTTCCTTTTTCCCTAGCAACCTACCACAGCTTAAGATAACAAAACAATGAACATTTCTTATCCATTTCATGCATTTCTGAGCACTGCCACAACCGCTGTCAGAAAACGTAACCATACTGCTTTCAAAACATTCATTTTGTGTATTTCCCAAATCACTCGGCAGGGCAGGGGCATAGCAAACATAACGAGCTTTAAAGGATAGATTCAGAGACTTCATAGCTTCCAAGTCCAGAAAGGACCACTGGGATCAGCTAGTCTGACCTCCTCTATAACACAGGCCATTACATTTCACCCACATACCCCTGCATTCAGCCCAGTGACTTTAATTCGATTTCAGCTTGAGATGTCACCAACCCAGGAGCCCCTGCAATGGCAAGGAACTGATTAGGTGAGACATGCCCAGGCTATCCCAGCAGGTGATCCATGCTCCAGGCTGCAGAGGAAGGCGGGGAAAAAATCCCAGGCTCTTGTCAATCTGAACTGGGTGGAAATTTCTTCTCAACCCCAAATGTGCTGCTCAGTTAGACCCTGAACACATGAGCAAGACACATCAGTCAGGCATCAAAAGAGGGTTCTGTGTCACTTCAGAGCACTGTTCACTCTACCCCCGGTCAGTAGCTGCTCTCCCGCTATGTCCCGTCTCTGATGCTTCAGAAGAAGGTGTGTGTGGGGGGGGGGAAATCCAGAATACATCTGGTTAATTGTGCATCAAGGGGAAAATTCCTTCCTGACCTGCAGATGACCAGCTGAAGTCCTGCAACTAAGGTAACTAAGTCCCATGCTGATAAGGCTTGGAGGTTAGAAGACAAAATGGAAATCAAATGTACTAAGCATCTTTCTAAGGGCATAGGAATTCTCTCCAGGTATAACCCCATTGAAGCAGTGCAGTGATGCCAGAAGAGAATGTGGCCCTAATCCCAAATACTTTAGAAAGACTTAACAGGCCAGGAATTTAGCAGGGTCTCAAAAAATGATTCCACATTTACATGAGTAACAAGAATATCCAGGAGTAAACATAAAATAATAACCAAGCGTTCTACAAGGGCTATGAAATAGAACTGGCACATAATGGATTTTTCAGTTCCATGGTCATTTCAAAGAGTTTTTCAAAAAAAATATTTTTCAAAAAAAATATTGGTTTCTTCCCTGGGGCACTGGATAAAACAAAGGCGCTTTTCAAGTGAAACATCACTGTGCCAGGAAAGCTGCATAATGAGATTTAACACGGGTGTAGAGCTAAAGCAAGATTGGAAAAGGGGAGTACAGACCAAATGTTGATGCTACTGCTCCTCAGATAACCCTTAACGGTGCACTCATTCAGGGTTCAATCAAAGGAAAAGGCCACCAAAACCACATCCCAACGCTGCCCTCGTCGGGATGAATGCGAGCGGTTTGTTCTGCTGAATCGGATGCTGCTACAGCAGGTGATTATCCCAGCCCTGTTCATGCTGTTCCAGTTCAGGTGATCTTCTTGTTGTTGCTTTCTTTAATTATGCTGGAAAAAATACCTCCCTGAGCAAAAAGCAATTGACAAAGCAGCCAGAGCCCACTGTAAACTTTGTCAAAATAAATGTTAGAACATCAGCTAGTTTGGGCATTTTTCTGTTACAGAAATGCAAAGGCAAGGAAAAGCTAATGCTGAGCTGCGAGTAGCCAGAAGCTCCAGGTAGGGAGGACAGAAACTTAAGCAGAAATGTAATCCAGTTGGACACTCACCGAGCTACAGATCCTGACAGACTCTTGAGTCCAGCTGCATTGGTGTAAAAATGGATTTTGAACTCCTTTTACTGATTTCTTATGATTTATATAGATGTCCTCAATAGTATTTTTATTTATTTGGATTTATGCAAATGCCAAAAACATAATTGCTATCCATATATTCTGGATGCCCGTTATGGCACATATCATCCGGTGACATAATTACACAAAGTCTTCCTTGGTCTTTTTCTTAGTGTGTGAGGAAACATTCTGTGTTGGAATGACATGCTGAGTTCTTGCTCTCTCTGGTTTAGAGAAGATTCTGCATAGATATCGCTTCTGCGTAAAGGAAGCTATGTGAGAAGGGTTTGCTCTCTGCTTTGGTGTCCAAGGGGAGTCCATTCCTGATGTAGAGCTGTTCCCTGGGAACCAGTCATTGGTGTCGGGCTGAGATTCCTGAAAGAAGGATTGTCCTGCAGGTTGTTTGTCCACCTCTGTTCCAGGACTGGAGTATGCATGTAAATAAAAAAAGTTAAACTCGGAAACCACCATGGCTCCATGCGTGACTGATTTCTCCACCCATGGGAAGCTAACCTACAAAGACACCCGCTACCATTCACCAGAGAATCAACGCTGATGTCAGAATGGGACACTGGTGCTGGAAGAAGGGGCCCTAGGACCTTGTTAGAACTTAAAAGTACATCACCAATTACACTCTAACATAACTAAAGTGTAGCCACTAAGTCCAGTATAACCCACCACCGGTGTGCAAGTTCTTGTTGTTCTTTAGTGAGCACGTCTTAAAAAAGGTCTTTTTCCTGCCTGTTTTCTACACTAGAAATATTCCTGTACATTTTCATAAGTGCTGCAGGATTTTGAGACACCCAACTGGAGGCACTTCAGAGGAGCCTGATTATTGGAAAGCTTGGAGCATCCACCTTCTGAAAATGAGACTCTCTAAGTGTCTCCAAGTGGGCACCCTATAAATCACCCTGAACCTGCAAATACCCATGCACTTAATTAATTGCATACATTTTATTAGTTGCACTGGCTAAGCACATTCATAGTGTGTATAGGACTGGGGCTAGATTCCATGAGTTTGCTGGAGGAATCTCTGGCAAACTAATGGGATTGTGACACCTCACAAGAGTGAAATTGGAGCTGGCTGAGAAACAGGGTTTCCGTCTGTGGGAAATTTTTAACTTTTTCAGTTTGAGATGGCACCACAGCACCGCGTGGGATTTGTAGTTCAGGTGCCTCGTGCTCCCATTCTCCTCTATGGGTCAGGCTCTCTGGGCAGACAACAGCTCCATCAATGCCTGCCTGCCTACCCAGCAGAATCTGAAGGGCTGACATCGGAGAGCCTGGTGCCCGCAATAACCTACCATGTAGAGACAAACCACTTCCCCTCCCAAACCCAATCCATACTATCAAGGGGAGATGACTCCACAAACACACAATCCCCTCACCAGCCAGGAGAGACCTGCCGCCCCACAACACACAAACACACACACACAAAACCCCCTCACCAGCCAGGAGAGACCTGCCGCCCCACAACACACACACACAAAACCCCCTCACCAGCCAGGAGAGACCTGCCGCCCCACAAAACACAAACACACACAATCCCCTCACCAGCCAGGAGAGACCTACCACCCCACAACACACACACAAACACACACAATCCCCTCACCAGCCAGGAGAGACCTGCCGCCCCACAACACACACACAAACACACACAATCCCCTCACCAGCCAGGAGAGACCTGTCACCCCCACCACACACACACACACACACAAAACCCCCTCACCAGCCAGGAGAGACCTACCACCCCCTCCATACACACAAACAAACTTTCATCCAGGAGACAACTGCCACCCCCAAAACAGACACACACACACACACACACACACACACAAACAAACTCTCTCACCAGCCCGGAGAGACCTGCCACCCCCACCACACACACAAACAAACTTTCATCCAGGAGACAACTGCCACCCCCAAAACAGACACACACACACACACAAACTCTCTCACCAGCCAGGAGAGACCTACCACCCCCTCCATACACACAAACAAACTTTCATCCAGGAGACAACTGCCACCCCCAAAACACACACACACACACACACTCTCTCTCTCTCTCTCTCTCACCAGCCAGGAGAGACCTGCCACCCCCACCACACACACAAACTTTCATCCAGGAGAGACCTGCCACCCCCAAAACTGTCTCACCAGCCAGGAGAGACCTGCCACCCCCAACACACACACATACACAAACCGTGTCACCAGCCTGCAGTTAGGAGAGATTCACCTGCCTCATTCATTCTCCAACTGACCCCCCAGTACATCACCAGTGGAGACCTGCTCCCCATCTAACTGACTACCACACTGCCAAGAGCCTCAGGACATCCTGCCATTATCACCAGTGGAGTCTGCAGGACATTACTGCTGCTGGATAGAAAAGTTGCCAGATAAGGGAGTCAGCTACAGGAGCACCCTGAATTGCTAAGGAGTAGCAAGCATGGAGGGCCAAGAATGGTAAAGTCTGCAGATGACACAGAAATTACTGGAGTGGTAAATAACAAAGAGGACAAGCCACTGGTACAGAGTGATCTAGATCACTTGGTAAACGGGGTGCAAGCACACAAGATGCTTTGTAATACAGCTAAATACAAGTATATAGATCTAGGAACAAAAAATACTGGGCATACTTACCTGGTGGAGGACTCTGGGATTCAGTGACTCTGAAAAAGATTTGGGGGTCGTGGTGGATAATCAGCTCAATATGCAATGCTGCGGCCAAAAGGACTAATGTAATTCTCAAAGGTATAAAGAGGGGAATCTTGAGGTGGAGGAGTAGTTATTTTACCTCTGTATTTGGCATTGGTCGACTACTGTTGAAATATTGTGTCCAGTTCTAATGTCTGCAACTCATGGATGTTGATAAACTGGGCTCAGAGGAGAGTCACAAGAGTGATTAAAGGATTAGAAAACCTACCTCATTGTGATAAACGCAAGGAGCTCAAATTATTTAGTTTCAAAAAGAGAAGGTTAAGGGGGGACTTCATTACAGTCCATAAGTATCTGCATGGGGAACAACCAAGTAATAATGGATTCTTCAGTCTAGCAGAGAAAGGTCTAACATGATCCTGTGGGCTTCAAGTTGAAGTTCGACATATTCAGAGTTGAAATAAGATGCACCTTCTTACAGTGAGGGTAAATAGCCATTGGAACAATTTATCTAGGGTTGTGGTGGATTCTTCATGACTGACAATTTTTAAATCAAGACTGGATGTTTTTTCTAGAAGCTCTGCCCTAGGAACTATTTGGCTGGGAAGTTCTCTTGTCCGTGTTATAGAGGAGGACAGACTAGATGATCACAGTGGTCCCTCCTTCGAATCTATAATGGGAGCAGATGGTCTGATGGAAGCTGGGACTGAGGGAAGAACGTATTACCCAATAAGAATCACATGTATCCCCAGGGAAGACAGAAAAGTTGTGAGGGAGATTCCTTTGGCAGTGTGAGTGTTTCCATGGAACCCGATTGATGAATAGTTTGAGAGGAGATTTTCCTCATCGCCTGAATCCTTTGCACCTGGCTGTCGATTTCATTTCATCTTGTCATTGAAAGTGAAACCTTTCCTACTCTACATAGCTGTGCAATCCGTAACTAATCGCTGCTTCCTAGCAGCTCCCAGCACACCACTCGCCTGCATGGGCGGAAATTAATCCCACTCAGTCTCCCAGAAGAGAGTACTTCAAACTAGTGTGACTGGAACTTGCTGTACAAGGAAGTATCAGGGCAAAATGAGGAGGACTTCATGTATGAAATAAAAGAAGCTTTTCTCCCCTCTTCCTCTCCGAGCCCCTTCCAATCCACTAGCACTTGTTTCCTTGAAGAGTCCTCCATCTCCACATCAATTTAAGCACTTATCTGTGAAAACCAGAGCCCCATCAATCTGAAAACCTCTCCACTCAGCATCATGGTCACCAGGGAACCTAAAAACAACACCACACTAAGAAATAAAAGGCTGAAGGGAAAGTGCATCAAAAATGTTTTCCCTGCTATTTTTTCTGCCTTTTCACAGGCTTGTGAGTTTGAGGGAATGGCAGTGATTGCTGAATGATATACTGCGTGAGAAGGAAAACTAATTCCATCCAGTGTAAGAATCCAGAAAATTCTTACATTGGTTTTCATCAGTCAATCAGGCAGCTCTACTGTAGGACAAAGTGCAGATTCACCAGTCAGACATGGGTGAACAGAGTCCCAGATAAACATCTCATCGTATCCCTTTCTTCAGGGCTGGCTTCAATTCCACACAACAAACCCAAACCCAGAAACAATCCACTCAAGTGACTGGGAGCTCACCACTGTAGGTTTGCCCAGCATTACCCAGCTGGAAAGGGAGATGACACAGCCTTTCCTAGCTGTTGTAGAGAGACCTACCCTAGGGCTTCCGTGACCTTGGATCTCTCCAGACAGCTAATCTGCCTAAGCAGCAGTAAACTTTTTATCTGGCTTCTTGTAGATCACATGCTCACTCCTAATCATGCGACCTTAAACTACAGCTCCCCGGTTTAAAGGGCCATAGCAAGTGCGTTGGTCTGTGTATGTACCCCAAGGTTAAGTGCTCTCTTACAGATACTATAAATTGTGTCTTTACTAATAAGGGGGAAATTCTGCCACCTTTATTTGTGCTGAGTTACACCGCACTCCACAAGCAGTGCCAACTGGTGTGGTCAGAAAATGGCTGTGGTGTGTCCTGAGAGATGACGTCCAGTGGAAATTAACATCACCTGCAAGTAGGGTTGCCAACCTGCCAGGCTTGCTCTAGTCTCCAGGAATTAGAGATTAATCTTTCATTCAAGATGATGTCATGTGATGAAACCTCCATGAATACATTGGATCACAACTGGAAACCCTACCTTACGAACCCCAGCAAGTGTTGTGTCATTACCAGTACATTAAACATGCCCCCCTAAATAAGTTGTTCTGCTCACTCAAACCACAGCTATTGAAAAGAGTTGTAGGTTTCTCATCTGTCCACCCTCTCGATTAGTTCCAACACTCCATAAAATCTACTTCTCCATTAGGACCCAACTTTATGCTAGTGTTGGGATATATCAACATGCATTGTGATTCATATAGCCCTGTAATATGTTATAGGTCATTGAGACATGGTATGAATGATGCATGCTTGACATGAATACAGCCGTTGCAAGTTGGCAACCGAAGCAAGAACTTAAGGTCAAGAACTATTAGAGCTATTTGTGCAAAAACAATCTTATGTTCCGGGAAAAATATAGAGAATCCACAGAAAAGGAAACCACAACAGCTGGTCTGATATAAAATTGTAGAAGAACTGGAGGAAATGGCAGGCCTTGGATCATGGTGGCCTGCCCAGGACTGTCTCTTTGGAACTGTGTGGGTAGAAGGGCTAGTAAACAAAGGCAAAGAACCAATGATGCTACAGAATGGACTATTAGTGGTTGCCTATGATTTCTGAAAATTTGAGTCATTTATTGATCCAGAGCCCCATGTGGATATAGATGTGGTTTTCACCAGCTCCCCACATCTTGTGATCTTATGATCAGAAGAATCTTGACTGGCCATCGGTACTATTCTGACCATCCTGACCTTTCAAGATTCTGATTTGTCTTATGTACCCCAGCTTTCAGCTCAGAGTAGAAAGCTCACTCTGTAGCCAAGCCAGGAGTCAAACCCTGACCTCCTAGCCTCAGGCCTGGGTCCTATCAACAAGACCCTCCTTCACTTCTAAATATTTATTTCAAATCAAGGTTTATACACAAGTTTTGTATTAAAGCATTGTTTATGGATTTTAATTAGAATACTGCATACGAGACCTGCTAATCCTATTTGTGCTGCAACTGTATTAAAGTACTGACATCAATACATTTGACTTTAAATATTTTATAATGGTAAACTTTAAAATATTCATGATGTACCAAGTAATCAGTGTCACTGCTTCAGTCTTTTCTGTAGGAACTTTGCAGGAAATTAGAAAAAATATCTAATCAGTTGGATCCCTAGTCAGCTGTTTGAACTCCAGCTTAGAAAACAAAACATGTTTGCCAGTTTTTACAAATGGAACAAAAAACTTCCGACAAAGTTTATTGTTATTTGTTCCCACATTTAGTGAAGAGCTTAGAAAAAATTTAACTGTAGCACGCAGCCACTAGACAATGCTATTCACTGGCTCTTTGGTCAGGAAAGTAGGACCAGATTCTGCCGGCCTCATTCACAGGAATCATCCAGTGAAGTCAATGAGACAACCCCAGCAAAAGGTTAACACAAGGCCGAGGCATTTTAAACTCTGTTTAACCCCCACCATGTAACCCTGCTTACATGGTGTATTGAAGGCTGTGCTGGCATTGCAAGCTATCACTTTAAAAAAAGGAGCATTTCCTGGTCCTTCTTGCAGGCAAGGGGCACTGTAGCAAAGCGTGGGTGCATTAGGAGTCAGACGGGAACGAGCCACCCTGTGCAAGGAGGGTTAAGGTGGGCCTGCTGCCTTACGGAGCAGCCTGTTTTCTCTCTGCTTTGTGTGTTACCATCCTGAATTCTCAGAAACAAAACCAGGTCCCATTGCAACCTTCCAGAAGAGCTATTCATGTTTTTATCTAATTTCTGGGTGTGTAGGCTGTGAACATACAGGTTCAATGGGGCACCTTTGCTGTTGGGGTGAATTTCAATCTATATCAATTTGTTTTGAGCCATCCAGACCTCCTAGATACACACGGGCCCAGCAATGCTCAGGGGTGCTTCAAGGTTAACCCACAGTTTTAAATCCAGGCAACTCTCAGAAAGATCATGCTACATAACAGTCCCACAGAAGAATGATACACTACATCTCTTGCATTTACAGTTTCTTCTAGTACCCCCTGGTGTTTTGAAGCTGTGCTTTAGAACTCATCTTCACTGGCATTAGGACTATGTTGGCCAGAATGATGTTTTTAAATGAATCTTGTGAGCAGAACGCTAAGGTAGTTTTCCTGGTCTATTGTTAGATACAAATCCCCCATGTTCTAGGGCCTCTAGGCTATAGATTTGGGATATATTATCAGCCACTCTACTTGAACTCTGGTGGTATGCCTGTACTGCTGACTGTATACCCCTCCCAACTGGAGTAAGGACCATCTACACTGGCTTTTTGCCTCCAAGAGCGGATGTGTGTGACACCATCTATAATCATCAGAAAGCAAACGGGCACAAATCCCTGAAAATGCTGAACTCGCCTACCAGACATGACCCAAGCTGGAGAACACAGAGCACAGAAAGCAGTCCATGCGGGCGTATCCTGTATCATTAACTATTCAAAACAGACGTAGCGTTCAATAACGCCAATTCTCTAATCTCAGTATTTGACAGCTCAAATTCATGGAGCTGGCTGCATCATGGGGGAGCAAAGGGGGGAGGGGAGAATGGCTTTTATTTTTCCCTTTAGGCTACATAAGTTCTGTTTTGTAATCATCTTCTTTTCAGCCTCCAAACACCTGCTGGGGTTCATCACCTCAGCTCCCATGCAGATTCCCAGATTTACGCCAAACCCTCCTGAGACAGCAGTTTTATCCCTTTACCTGCCTCTAAGCAAACCCATGGACATGAGACAACTCTGGCTTGACATTTGTTGTTCTAACTCAAAGTCTGAGTTCACACTTGAACCAGTTGTGTTGTGTGGGCCGAGTTGCCTGGCCAAAGAGGCAACAGCATCTCCAGTGGAAGTCACATATAATGAAGGTCATTTTTTGATAGATCAAATCAAATCTTAATAAAACCAAATTCTGTCCTCCAGTGGAAGTGTGTAACTCACTTTACCTACACCAAGAGTGGCCTGAATATATCAGAGGGCAGTTTGACCCATAGACTGATGTTTGGGCCACTTTCCAGAATTATACTTTCCTGTCCTATCCTTTGGAACCCATGAAGAAAGACATTTCCACAGACGAACTGGTCTCACCTCCATTAAAGAAGCCAAATAGTAGAATTCCATTGTAAGGATGAATTTGGCCCATTTTATTATCCTGCATTATTAGTACGACCTGACTTGCTTTTCTCAGACAGCAGAGCTGCTGGGTTAAACTTAGAAAAGTATTAACGGCCCATGCCAACCTGTGTCCCAATGAAAAAGCTGTAAACTCTCTCCTGGGCAGTAGCAGGCAAACGTTGAAATGATTTGCAAAGTGTTCTATCTAAGCACTTCCCTGAGAACGTACAATTCTTGACAATGTTTCTGTTTGGAAGATGTCAAATCGTACTGCAGGAAATGAGTCACAAACAAGGTTTTTATAATTACATTTTCGAGAGATGAATTTATTCATCATGTAAGCCTGGCTCCCACTGAAAATGGAATGAAGGAACCAATTTATTCATGCTCCAATCCTAATTCTAGAGCAAGTCAATTTTATTTTTCCAGTCTGCTGCCACATAAATAGCAAGTGGCAAAGTGATTCCTATGGGGGACAACTTCTGAGCCTTGAATGATCGTGGGTAAATCTGCTGACACCATCAGCTACAGAACGGATAAGAAGCAACACATGAGCTGATTCTCCCAGATGCTGGAACTATGAATATTTGGATGATAAGGCTGACTGTGCATTTCATCTATGGATTTCAAAACACTTTACATGAGTGGGCAGTATTAACCTCAGCCAGGGAAACTGAGGCACGAGACCCTAACTTAACGTACCCAGGTTCACACAGGAAGTCAGTACCCCAAACCCAAACTGAATCACACAGTACCTGAGTAGGTTTTACCGGTCAAGTCACTATAGTGGAGTATAGAGAACAGTTCTGAGATCAGAAAACAGGAGACCAATCCCACCCCCTGTCCACAAAGCAGTAAAAGGAATAGAAAGAATAGAGAGCTCTGGCATGCTGCAGCATTGCCAACTCCTGTGATTTTATTGCCAGGCTGATGATCTCTGATGGTTTTAAAAGCCTGGCTCCTGGAATCCTGTGATTACGTGAGACTTCCCATTTCCTTTAAAATGAAAAATAAGTTTCTAGTCCTCCCGGTTGCTTGAAAATGTGACACAAAGTCATTTTAAGGGATCACAAGTCAAATAAAGAGAATCCAATATTTACTATATTTATAAAGTTCATGGGTTTTAAGCCAGTCTCATTATTCTCTGGAGCCTGACACACGATTTTGGAACAGTTGAAGTTGGCAATGCTGCTAGCTTCTATTTTGTGTTCTATTTCTGCAGCTAATAATCCCCACTAATTCTGCTTAGCAAAGCAGATATTTCATCTTTACGGGCAATGTGGCTTTGGGATGAACAAATAAACATCTGAAGGATCTGAGCAAGGTCTCCATAGCTTTCACTCATCTCAGCAGGCCTTGAAGTATGGCTTATCTGTATTTGGGGTGTGGGCTGGGGGAACTGAGGTAAATTCTTTCTTGGGGGAAGGGAGAAGCAGGAAACTTGCTGTAGACAGGGAGCTCACAGAGGTGGAGCTAGAAGAAATGATCCCCTCAAGTGTGACATGGGGCACCGTTCCTCTTCCTGAAAGGGCTTCATAAAGGCTTTCTTCAGTCCGGCAGGTAATCTTCAAAGAGAGCCTGTGTTAATATGAATGTACAGACTGGACTGAATCGATCGGTTGCTTGTTTACTCAAACTCAGAGTGGCTTATTCTGCTGGGGAGAGGGATTTGTTGTTTGTAGAATAAATGAATGTCACAAAATGGATCCAGTTCTTCATCTCTCTGCCTGTCCCTTCCCCATAATTCCAGGAGGCAGGTTTTCCTAGCATCACTCATCAATGACTCTCTCATTTTAAATGTTCGTCCATCTTCATGCTCAGTCCTCAGTAGCCCCTTTGCTCTGGCAGTTTGTTTACAAGCACAAGGAAATGGAGGCACTGCATTTTGGGAAGGCTCTTATCCATCAATAGTTTCTCATTGAATTTTTAATCTGTCTAATAGATTAAATGCCACTTTCCCAGTGACTTGTGGGATTGGGGTTTTCACTCAGTCAATCCTGCATTAGAAAGCAGTCAGAGGTGTTCTGTCCCATCTCGGCCTCCATTTTTGTTTTCCTGCACAAAGTCTGAGTAGATTTGCTTTATAAGAGAAATTATAAGGCCATCTATGTACATTGACCGAGCTGTTTAAGTAGAACGTGGGTATCACTTACAGGATATTTAGAATTGCTGGTATCTGAATGTCTGTTCATTTCAACCCTTTTGTACCAAGCGGGGTCTGGGGGTGCCGATAAGCTCCATGGCAACCAGTTTACCCCACCGTCCTGACACCCATTCCTCTCCCCTGCCTGCCTAAAAGCTCTAGACAGCTGAGTCTCATTCCCTGTTACTCTCACAAGTAAATGTTATTTGTTTGAGGAGGGAGGAGAATGTGCCCTTTGCTTAACTCAGTATAATACCTAGAACGACCCCTTAAAATCACACACACAGCTACACATTCAGCTCCCCAGAAAATTACTTCAGCCCAACATAGTAATCTCTTGGAGGTATTTATAGGGCATAGTCACTATAGTACCTAAAGACTGGCAAGCATACAGGAGCATACAGTCCAGAAAACATTAGCAGACAGGTTATCAGGGCATTTACTTCCCCCACTCTAAACTCTAGGGTAAAGATGTGGGGGCCCCGCATAAAAGACAAATCAACCCCAGCTTATTTTACCAGATTAGGTTAAATCTTTTCCCACAAAACCCAAACTTCTCCAGTTGGGGCTTGGAAACCACTGCCACCATTAACGTGAGTCCCCCAAAACCTAGGTGGGGTTTTGGGGTGGGGCACATTAGAACCCTGATAGTAACACCCCCTCCCCCTCTTTACCTGGGAGAGATTTGAGAACACAACCCCTCACTAGCTGTGAGGTGAGCCCGATCCAAACCTAGGGTCACTCCAAGGGAAATAACAGACAATGTTTATATATAAAAAAAGGTTTAATAGAGAAAAGAGAAACGCATAAAACTTACACAGAATTCATAGGTATAAAGCTTCCTATCCCGACCCAGCCCTTGGTATGCTCCCTCCCTTGGGATTTCTTTCCCTGCTGGTTTAACAGGTTAAGGACACCATAGATTGATTACAAGTTGATACAATTCAAAATACACTTACTGCCAGGCTGTTTTAGCAACTTATTGAAATGATGAGTAGAAATAGATTGATCTCCCCTCCATAGCCGGAGGATTGCAGGACAGACTCCCTGCTGCTGAGAGAAAAGACAGACAGACAAACACAGGCAGAGCCCGGGAACCAAAGTGAAACTAAAAACCTTTGTCTGCTAGGTGTTAGTCGCTCTCACGTCATTCCCCCTCCTGCTTCAGGTTTAACCCTTCACAGGTAAAACAGTAATTCTAAGGCACTTCATACTTATAACACAGGTATAATGCATCACCTGCTCACTTTTGTGACAATGTGCCTGATCTGCAAATCCAGGCAGTGACAGGACCCTGGGGCCCTGATGGGCTAGGCAAAGTGGAGAATAATCCTAGCTGTAAATACTTGCATAGCCCCTTCCAGCAGCGGATTGCAAAGCATTTAACAAACACCTCCCTGTGAGAGGGAGGTGAACTCACCCGCTGAAGGAGGTGGGCAGCGGTGCTTGCACAAGGGCAGGGAATGTGAGAAATCAGCGTCAGGGAAGTTTCAAGGTCGGGGTGGGTGAGGCAGGAGCTATTGATCTCATCTCCAGCTGAGAGCCCATCCCTGGGACTTTTCATAAAGCATCTGTCACAGGAGAGAGCGGTGTCCCGGAACCGCTGCACCCCCCTGTTGACACGTGCCAACACCTCCCTTCTCTACTCTGGGTCCCGGGCACGGAGCCGGAAGCTAGGGTTCATATTATTATTTATTTGTATTTCCAGGGAATGCCGCTCACCTCTTGTGAGCGCCCCTGCCGGACGGGTTTGCCAGCATGCTCTAGCTTTGTGCTGCTTGTTGTAACCCTGGCTGGCCGTTAACTTTTCTCAGGTGGGTTTTCAGTGTCTGGATGTGAAAATAAACCAAACCCCCAGCGCAGTACACGTCCAGCAGGCCCTAACTCAGTGCCCTCGGTACAATCTCGATCTGTAGCCCCGTGACTGGGCTCAGGCCTCAATCAGTCCAACCAGCCCTATCACAGTACATGGTTCAAACTGTCTTTCTGCCCCTTCTGGGCTCTCTCTCCAACGATCCCTGCTCTAGAACGGAGCCGTGTGCCCAGGGCTTCCTCCCTGGAGCCTCCTCGTTAGCCCCAGCTGGGCCACTAGTTCTGTTCAGTCTCTTTGAGAGAGGGGGGCTATCTACAAATCTACAAGTCTACAAACATCCCACTCGCTTTAGTCCCTCTAGCCATCCAGGGGCACCTTTCCTGCTTCTCTAGCTCCAGCCAGCAATGGACTCGCCTCTCTCCAGCAATTCCTTTTATAGGAGCCTGCTGGAGTCTGATTGGCTGCTCCCTGAAACCTCTCTCTTATTGGCTGCTTCCCCCACAGCCACTCTAGGCACCTGAAGGACTCATCTCCACTGCTCCTTTTCTGGGGCAGGGTAGGATAGGACCACAAGGCCTCCAGCAGGGGGTCTCTGAGCCTACTATACCCTGTCACACCACAGTACTGAGGAACCCAAGGCATCGACCAGGTCTGCATTGTGCTAGGGGCACAATGTACAAACAGAACAAAAAAAGACCATTCCCTGCTGCAAGTAGCTTACTGTAGCGGGGTGACCACCCGCTCCCTGACTGAAGGGGCTTGAAACAGCCCAGGGAGGGGTTGTGGCCAGGAGCCAGGAAATGCCCAGCTTGATTGGGAGGTAGGCTCAGCTGGGTGGCCACGCCCCAAACACTTGCAGGCCATATAAAAAGGCTGCGAGGCAGGGAGACAGAGAGAGTCTCCTTCTCTAGGGGGAAGGCAGACAGGCCTAGCTGCTGGGAGCCTGAGTAGTGTCCAGGGTGGTGCAGGGCTGGGGCTAGGCACGAGGAGCTGGGGAAGCTCTAGCCTGGGAGCCCCAGGTTGTAGGGCCTGGAAGGAGGCCCCACCCAGGGGTACTGGGATTGCAGGGGGCAGCCCATGGCTAGAAATAGAAGCAGCAGGCCAACCCCCCTTGCCAGTGATGAATGGCAATGATACTGCAGTCTGCCCCAGTGAGCGGGGGTAAGTGGTGACTGGCAGTTGCCTAGTCTGAGGCAAGGTGGGGATAGGGGGTGGAGGGTTCCCCAGGGAGGGGAGACCCTTAGACTTGAGGGGGTTCTGCAGGGGTGCAGCACCCTCAGCTAGAGAGCACCGGGGTCCAGGAGGGACACGGCGCCTGAGCAGGAGCGGGACATCAGCCTGCAGAGGGCGCTCCGGACGCTGGTAAGCTAATCCCCAGACAGACCAGCAGGAGGCGCCGAAGGGGTGAGTTGCCGACCCGTTACACTTACAAACTAATTAATATGGAGGGTGAAGTGACTGTTAGCTAAGCACGGATTTCCTACAGAGGGACCCTCACTTTGCTATCGGTCTATACAGTGTCCAGCACAATGGAGCTGCAACCTCTATTATTACAACTAGTAAATAACAAAGATGCACTAGAAATACCTATTCTGTCTGGATGAAGGTGGGTAATTGCTTGCATCAGCCACAGGCTGCCTACTCAGGCTAACTGCAGGAGAAATGTTACACAAGAGAAGTGGAAACTACAGTAGCTGTAGCTACATGATCTTCCTCCCGTCAGACAAACTGTAACAATACCCACCGCTGCCGGCAAGCCGTGGTCATTCACAGAGTACAGAGTCACTGAACAAATTGCTGCCCGATGTGCCGATGGGATTCAGCCAACTCCAAGTGACGGATGTGCCAAGTCTTAGTACAGAACTTAATAGGAGTTCAGTGTACGCCCTTGTCTACGCTAGACATTCTTCTCTGTGCAGCACAGCTGGTAAAAAGCATAACAGACTGTCCAAGCAACAATCAGCAGCTCACTTTAGCCCCGATCCAAGTTAGTGGGGATTTGGCCGAGGCCCTTTAAACGTATCCCTACTCTAGAGCACATTGGCAGTGACTAAGAAGCAGCACTAATTATCTTTGGGTTCTGTGCTTCTCTAGCACCTAGAACAATGGGGTCCTGGTCTGAGACTGGGGCTCTGAGACTCTATGTTAATACAAATAACTCACAATCATTGTCTTCATCAATAGGTCCCTACTGGTGTTTCTGATATAGGGGAGAACAGAGGTTCACCAGTGTGTTCCTCTATCTGTGTGTGTGGCCGGGATTTCTTTTATACTAATGGGAGTTACCGATCTCCATGGTAATGGTGAAAGAATCTGGCTACTGACTGTATATAAAAGCCAAGCAGTGTGACAGAACGAGAACAAAAAAGAATAAGACAAAAGACCCCTGCAAAAAGTCACACACCGGCAGCACCTCTGGTCCTCTGGGCATGAGATACATGGAGAAGTCTTACGTCTTACTGAGCAGCTGAGTGAGAGCCATCTGGGAGCTGGACCAGCTCATATAAAACCGAATATAAACACTTCCCAGGTGGAAAAGGAAATGGTCAATAAAAATGGAATCGAATAAATCCCCTAGGAACAACAGATTTGACATTAACACAGAGAAACATAGCACTCACTCATGAGAGGAGAAAGGAGAGGGAAGGAAAGAAAAGAAGTAGAGGAAGAGGAAGATTGAGAGAGAATCTACAAGTACTGTTTAAGTCTTTCAGGTGCCACAGGACTTTGTTACCTCGGCTATTCCAGACTAACACGGCTACCTCTCTGATACAAGTACTGTGTGATCATGTCTCACAGATCACTTGCACCAATTAGGCCTCAAAATCCACGATCCTGGCCACTCAAAGTAGAATAACAACCAATGCCAATCAAAACAGAGGAACCTCCCAAAAGACTTGTTAGATCCGTAGTAATCCACAGGTTTGGACTGGTGGTAAAGCAAACAGGAGATCAGAGAAAAACTGCTAAGCAAAAAGTGACAGTTGTTATCTCGTGTATTGCTGCAGTTTGTCAGAGGGAGATGCATCAATCACAGATACCAACAACACCAGGACTTCAGCACACATTGGGAGTGCAAAACACCCAACAGGAGGAGCAAGAGAGAGCTTGTGACTCACACCTTCCATGTTAGAGCCTGATCCAAAGCTCGTTGAGGTTAAGGGAAATCTTTCCACACTTCAACCTATCAACAGTTCTTCAGGCTTTCCTGGTCACAGACACAGGATCATGTCCTACCACCTGACTCACAGGAGGAGTTTACTCATGCCTGGTGAGCAGAATCTGACCTCCAGTTTGAGCTGGAAATTTTTATTTCCAATGCCAACACCTGCACGAAGAAGGGCTGAGGGGACTGGCTGAGTGATCTGAACAGTTTGCTGAAGGAAGGAGTGACCAGTCTTCTCCATGATTCTCCAAGCAAGAGGCATGGCAGGGTTCCTCCTCCACGTACCACAACATAGCAGGTCACGGTCTGGACTGAGTATGTAGCTGAGGGTTGGATTACAGAGTATGGTAGTCAACAGGATTTGTGGGGTTGTTTTTTCACCAGCACTAGATATCTTTAAACCATTAATATTGAAAATGCTCTCTGAGTTATGCTTGTGTTCTGGAAAGACATCAATAAATTATTCTTACAATGAATCTTGCAAAAGATCTTGAGCCATTTTGTCAGTGTTCCTGGGAAAATATTCACTCTCACTTTTCTTGGCTAGTAAACATTGCATTGTTAGGGTCTCGTAAAGTGCCCTCTTCTCCCAGACTAAGGGATATGATCCATATCAGACTCAATAAAACAACAGCTCTGGCTTCAAAAGGGTAAGAAAAACTATTACCCTTAAACCTTGATCCTAAATTATCTTGAAACATCCTAAATCAAGATGGCACATTATTTGTTTCTTCAGATTCATATTTGTGCCTCCTTCTGCCGATAGGTTGCTGACAGCACAATCCAGCACACAGCACCTGATCAACGGGTAGAGAGATCTAAAATGCCTGAGATCCTAGTTGGGCATCTCGCCTTTTTCATCAGCCATAATCCATCTAAAAGCATCTACTCGTTATTTAGGGCCTGACTCTCTCAGGTGCTCAGCACCTGATGTTTCTATTGACTGCAGTGGAATTGGTGGGTGCTCAGCACTTCTGACTATCAGGCCATATTTCTCTGTAGGGGACCTTGAGTGCATTGGGTTTGGTTGGTTGTTTCTCAAGCACAGGCAGGCATCTCATACCCCATTAAATCTGGACACACATCATACAAAGAACTCCCATCCTTGTTTACCGTTAGCAGAGTGCCTAACATAGAGGAAGAGGCTGTCTTGGTCCACTCTAAAGTCTCATGGTGATGAGCATCTAGACGAGGACTCAGAGCCCGGATGACCAGGTGAATGTCAGACTCAAAGCAGTGAGCTCGGGTTTTCCAGTTTGGTTTTTGACAATGCTTCTTTCTGGGGTGGGCGATCACCGAAGTGCTTCAGGAGAGACAAATGTCTGCAATACCAGGGACTAAGGAGTGATCCTGCCAATGGAATGTAGGGAGTCCATCAAAACCAGACAATATGTCCTCCTGCCAAGTGAAAGAGTTTTGACATCGACTCATTCCATTTATAGGATTGTTCTTCGGACACATATGCTCCGTTGCGTTTCCTAAACCTTTTTTCCCATAATAAGTGTTTATCCACCTCTATCAGGCTGTGATGGAGTCAGACCAGAAGGGGATAGGAGAGTGCTGGAAGGGAAGTATATCAGCCTCAGGATGAGCACCTTTTGGTTTACCCAGGAGGTGGGCGGGCCTAAGCCCATCCATTACTGAAGTCCCTCCCCCAGCCTGGCGGGAGGGGCACTGGACCCGGGGCCAATTAATTACGGGGGACAACTAATGAAAAAAGGACAGGTGAGTGCGTGAGGGTTACAGGTTTAAAACAAGGGTACAGGATGGGGACACCAAGCAGAGAACCCCGCACAGCGCCCACTGCTCCGCGAAGCTGTCGAGGGAGCCGGTGGACGCTGCCCAGTGGAACTCTGCCCGGATACGTGACTGAATGAGTGACCGGAAATAGGCCCCACAGTCGCACTGTACCCCCTCGTCTAGCATCCTCCTCCTGGTGTTATAGATGGTGGTTTTGGCAAGTGCCAGGAGGAGGTTGACGAGGTCTCGCGACTTTGTGGGGCCACGGATTTGGTGTCCAAAAAGAAAAAGGTGTGGGGAAAAGTGCAGCCAGAACCTCAATAGGAGGTTCTGGAGGAGCCGGAAGAGGGGCTGCAGCCTGGCGCACTCGAGGTAGGTGTGCGCCAGGTCCTCCCTCACTCCGCAGAAGGGACAGGTGTCGGGCATGGGGAGGAACCGCACCAAGTACACGCCCGTGCTCACGGCTCCATGAAGGAGCCGCCAACTAATATCCCCGGCGGGCCGTGGAATCAGTGTGGAATAGAAGGTGTCCCACCGGGGCCGCTCACCCTCGTTCGGTGGTAGGTAGTCCCGCCACTTGGTATTGGGGCGGGACGCGAGGGTGAGGAGATGTACCGTGTGGAGCATGAGCGTGTAAAGCTGTTTCCTCGACGCGGTTCGAAACGAGACCGGCTGCAAGGTGTGCAGCCGGCTCGGGGTGTGGGAGTGGAGAGGCCGGGAGGGCTCACGAAGCCGAGGCCCGAGTACCATTTCCGGAGGGCTCGGGGTGAGGGGTGGGCGGGGAGAACCCTCTCTCAAGGCCCGCTGCAGGAAACCGAGAGAGACGGGAGACAGGGCGGTCCTCACCTCCCGGAGTACGCGCAGGGGGGTCACAAGGGTGGAGAGCCCCATGCGCCGAGCGAGCGCACGGGGATCCGCCCAGTCCCCTCTGTCGTAGTCCAGGAGGTCTCCGACTTTAGTGATTTCTCCCAGGACCAACCTCCGACGCACTGAAAGAGACTCCACCACCTGCACACGGAGGGCCGAATTGTGTAGCAGGGGCTCCGCGAGGAGATCCTCTCCCTCGGTGGCCACAAAGGACCTGGTCGCCCCGAAGAGCTGCCAGGTCTGAAGGAGGTCCTGGTAGAAGGCCGGCAGCTCCGAGAGATCTCGCGGAAGACCCCTCCGGTGGAGAAAAAAGAGCTGCCGGTCATAGCGAAGCCCCCGGAGGCGGCGGAGGAAGGCGTGCGCCAACGTTCTCCATGCCGGACTACCAACACCATAAAGGAGTCTCTGCAGGGCCTGGAGGCGGAAGACATGGACCTGGCTGCGCAAGCAGACCAGGCCCTGTCCTCCTTCCTCCAGGGGAAGACTCAGAACCCCTGCAGAGACCCAGTGCAGTCCTGGCCAGAAGAACTCCAGGGCGAGCCTCTGGAGTCTGGCCAGGATCCTCGGGGCCGGGCTCAGGGTGTTGAGCCGGTGCCAGAGCATGGACAGGACCAGCTGGTTTAAAACCAGCGCCCTCCCACGTAGGGAGAGACACCGGAGCAGTCCCGTCCACCTCCGCACCCGCTCACTCACCCTGCCCTCCAAATCTTGCCAGTTTTCCGGCGGAGAGGGGTGCGTGGCGGAGAGATAGACGCCGAGATAGAGCAGTGGACCCGCACTCCACCGAATGGCTTGAAGCGCGGGTGGGAGGGAGCTGACCTGCCACCCGTCCCCGACCACCAGGCCAGAGCTCTTGACCCAGTTGACCCGGGCGGAGGAGGCCGCCGAGTACACAGCTTGGCAGGCCTCCGCCTGCACCAGGTTGCCCGGGTCCTGGACCACGAGGAGTACATCGTCGGCGTACGCCGACAGGACCAGCCGCAGCTCCGGCTCCCGAAGCACCAACCCCGTTAACCTCCGTCGGAGGAGACAGAGGAAGGGCTCGATCGCCAGAGCGTACAGCTGACCCGAGAGGGGGCACCCCTGCCGTACTCCCCGCCTGAAGCTGACCGGCTCGGTCAGGGTCCAGTTGAACCTGACCAAGCACTCCGCCTCAGCGTACAGTACCCGGAGAAACCCCACAAACTGGGGACCGAAGCCGAACGCCCGCAGCGTGCCCAGGAGATACCCGTGGTCCATCCTGTCGAACGCCTTCTCCTGGTCCAGGGACAGGAGGGCGAACGACAGACCATCCCTACGCCCTAACTCTAAGAGGTCCCGGACCAGATAGAGGTTATCGAAGATGGTACGGCCCGGGACCGTGTAGGTCTGGTCGGGATGGACCACGTCTGCCAGCACGGACCCCAGCCGCAGCAAAATTGCTTTCGCTACGACCTTATAGTCCATGCTGAGGAGCGAGACGGGACGCCAATTCCGAAGATCGTGGAGGTCCCCCTTCTTCGGCAATAAGGTCAGTACGGCTCGCCTGCATGAAAGAGGGAGCACCCCGCACTGCAAGGACTCGGCCCAGACGATGACGAGGTCCGGGCCGAGGACGTCCCAGAACGCGCGGTAGAACTCCACGGTCAGCCCGTCCATGCCTGGTGATTTATTGGTGGGCATGAGACGGAGGGCGGCCAAGAACTCGGCCAGAGAGAGAGGCGTCTCCAGCCAGTCTCGGTCGCCCGTGCCGACCGTCGGGAGCTCGGTCCAGAGCACCCTGCGGGCTTCGGCTTCGGTCGGATCCGGAGAGAAGAGGTCTGCGTAGAAGGCCCTAGCCCTTCCACGCATCTCCTCTGGATCCGTGAGGGAGGTGCCATCCGCTGCCAAGAGGCAGGTGACATGCTTTTTGGCCCCCCTCCTTTTCTCCAGGGCATAGAAGAAACGGGAGCCGCGATCCATCTCCCGAAGGAGACGGATGCGGGATCGAACGAACGCGCCCCGGGCCCGGTGGTCCTCCAGAGCCCGGAGCTCCTCCCGCTTCTCCCTGTACACTGCGCGGAGGGGTGGATCCTCGGGGCCGGAGGCCAGGCGCCTCTCTAGCTGTAAAACCTCCCGCTCCAACTGCTCTATCACCGCACCCCGCCGCCGGCTGGCGCCCCGGGTGTAGTCACGGCAGAAGAGCTTGGCGCGCACCTTCCCCACGTCCCACCACCGCCTCGCCGAAGGGAAGGAACGCCGCTGTTCCCGCCAGGCCAGCCAGAACTCCCGGAAGGCCGCCACGAAGCCCGCATCCTCCAGCAGACTGTTGTTAAAATGCCAATAGGCCGGCCCTGGCCTCTCCAAACTCAGAGAGGCCGTCACGGTCACCAGATGGTGATCCGAGAACGGGGCCGGCCGGATGCCAGAGGCGCGGGCTTCCGCCAGATAAAGTCTGGAAAAATAGAGGCGGTCTATCTGGGAGTAAATGGACTGCCCTTCCCCCACCCGGACATAAGTGAAGGTGACGTGGTCGTCCGGGTGGTAAATGGCTCAATAGACTGTGACCTTGTCTCTAGAGAGAGAAGGGCCACGTGGATAGTCACAGTGAGCCTCTGAGGCTAGTGAAATCCGCCAGGAAATACAGGACCCACAAGTACAGGCTTGGAGCTTTGTCACAAGGTGTAGTAACAACTGTCTGATTGGATCACAGCCTACTCAATGTTATCATGTCATGTTTTGTACTCGTATTGTTGGGTGAGTTGATTATATTTACCTTACCTGAAATTAAGTCTGGATACTGTATTTGCAGAGCCTATTGTCACATTTCCTGAGATATTGTAACTATGCAGCTGCTGACTCCAGAAAGGTGATTAATTTATTATATTTTATAAATGGAGATATACCAATCTCCTAGAACTGGAAAGACCTTGAAGGTCATTGAGTCCAGTCCCCTGCCTACACTAGCAGGATCGAGTACTGTCCCCTGACAGATTTTTTTTTTCCCCAGATCCCTAAATGGCCCCCTCAAGGATTGAACTCACAACCCTGGGTTTAGCAGGCCAATGCTCAAACCACTGAGCTATCCCTCCCCCCATTTCTATACCAGTGTTCATATGATGCAGTATTGGAGCACTCCTTTCAGTTGTCATGCAGTCCATTCAGTTGTCATGTGCTTGTTTGCTCTGTAGTGTAAAAGACTGCTTCTCTCCTCTTCACCCTGTGCTCATTTTGTTACTTTACTGTGGGGTTTCTTTCACAGATTTGCCTCATGACACTACCACTCTCATGCAAAAAATTAACTTTGCTCCCCAAATTCCAAAGCTTGCTCAGTTCAAGATCCAGCAATTTACTTTTCAAGGACAGCCCTTCATTGATTCAGATGTTTACAATCACTATTATATTCTAACCCTCTCATTCACACATTCCTTTCTACACACTTCTGTTGGCTTCTACCTGGTGTCCTGCCCTTACTTTACTGATTTTCAATGCCGTTTGCTAAATCATCTTGAAAATTTACACGCCAGTGCACAAAACACATTCTCACACCCTTAACAAGGTGAGCTTGATAATTAAAAAAAACCTAAATCCATATGTCATGCTACATATGCGTACATGTACACATGTTACTCACACTGGTGAAGGCGTGACTAACATTTTGAAGCTTGGTGTAATTAAATCAAAATATATTTTTTGTCATGTCCTGAACAGTGGAAGAAATCACTGATGGGTATTTGGGATGATTTCCAGACAAACAGCATTTCAGTGTCAACTTTTCTTTAATGATATTGCTTTTCTTGTAGCACACCATACCTCTCTTAGTAATTGCATGCTCAGTACCGTATATTCCCAGGGAGGATATTTCCAAAACATTTAAAGGACATGGTAGAAGGCGGTGTGGCAGGGTGGGCCTGAGCCAGCCCTGCTGCCCCTTTAAGAGGGAGAAAAGCCCTCTGCAAACCCCCGGGCAGGAAGGCTAATTAGCCACCTGAGGTGCAGGCCAATCAACCTGCATGGGTTGCACCTGGCAGCCTCCTCTGGGGGATATAAGGCTGCCAGGAAGGAAGCCCAGAGTGGTGGTGGTTGAGCTATTCAGAGCTGTGAGTGTGTTTGTATGAGCTATCAAGAGCTGTGTGTGTTTGTATCACTGTTAGCTGGACTACATAGAGTCCATAGAGCTGTGTATTAATGAGCTGGATATTAATAAGCTGTTGAGCTGGATATTAATGAGCTGTTTTAAAGCTGTATATATTGGTGGTGGGGTCCTGCACTGTTAATTAAAGAGCACTGTTTGACGCAAAGAAGGGTTTCCTGCCTGTGTTCCTGCGAGGGGTGAGAAGGTGGTCTGCCACACATGGTGTCAGAGGTGGGATCGCTACACCAGCAATCCAACTGGTGGCCCTGAGGTAGAGGGAACCCTGCAGTGGCTCGAGGAATAACAGAAGCGGACCCAGCAGGCCATGCATGCCTTGCAACAAAGCCACCAGATGCAGCAGGCTCAGTTAGAGCTGAAGGTACTGCGGGACTTTTGAGAGGGCAGCCACCACAGCCGGGTGGGAGCGGACCACCCGGGCCCTCCGTCTTGCTCCGTACCTTGTGGGCAGAAGCCCAGGACTTTGGGAACGCATGGACTCCCTGATATTGGAGCAGTTTTGCTCAGCCTCCCCGAGACTGTCCGTACCTGAGTCAAAAGGCACCAGCCAGAGACGGTGAAGTCTGCGGTGCACCCGACCAGATACGTGGAGACAGAGGGACCTCGGGGAGAAGACGGACCATGACGGGTCCGGGATTTGGGGCGATGGCCCATGGACTGGGGTTGGGGGCGGAAACCGTGTGGGGTAATACCCACTCTGCGGGTGCAGGTGGGGAGGAAGTCCCAACCGGGGGTAGTGGACCCAGCCTCCACCTGTACTTTTGTCCGCAGAGCGTTGGGGCCCTTGTAGAGCTGAGCGGAGGCTTGAAGGGTCCGAGCCAGCCCTATGGGGCTAGGCTAAGGGGGGAGGTGTGTGGCAGGGTGGGCCTGAGCCAGCCCTGCTGCCTCTTTAAGAGGGAGAAAAGCCCTCTGCAAACCCCCGGGCAGGAGGGCTAATTAGCCACCTGAGGTGCAGGCCAATCAACCTGCATGGGTTGCACCTGGCAGCCTCCTCTGGGGGATATAAGGCTGCCAGGAAGGAAGCCCAGAGTGGTGGTGGTTGAGCTATTCAGAGCTGTGAGTGTGTTTGTATGAGCTATCAAGAGCTGTGTGTGTTTGTATCACTGTTAGCTGGACTACATAGAGACCATAGAGCTGTGTATTAATGAGCTGGATATTAATAAGCTGTTGAGCTGGATATTAATGAGCTGTTTTAAAGCTGTATATATTGGTGGTGGGGTCCTGCACTGTTAATTAAAGAGCACTGTTTGACGCAAAGAAGGGTTTCCTGCCTGTGTTCCTGCGAGGGGTGAGAAGGTGGTCTGCCACAGCGGTCAGTACAATGAAGGGGTAGGGGGAAATTCTGCCAGATAGGTTGGGATGAGGAATGGATGGTGCCTATCATACAGATTTAAGATTAGCAGCTGTGTTAGTCTGTATCCGTAAATAAGACAAGGAAGACTTGTAGCACCTTAGAGACTAACCAGTTTATTTCAGCATAAGCTTTCGTGGGCTATAGCTCACTTCATCGGATGCATAGAATGGAACAGAAGTAAGATGCATTTATACACACAGAAAGAAAAAAAAAGTTGTACATTAGCATATCAATTCTAAGAGGCTGTTAAATTTGAATGGGCCACTATCAACAGGAGAAAAAAAAACCTTTTGAAATGGATCTCTGTCTGCACGAGATAACACCTATTGAAGGTAAATTAACTAGGGAAATGCAATCAATTACAGACAGCCCCCCAACCTGAAACAAATACTCACCAGCAACCTCACACCACACAACAAAAACACTAACCCAGGTACCTATCCTTCTAACAAAGCCCAATGCCAACTCTGTCCTCATATCCATTCAACTGACACCATCATAGGACCTAATCACATCAGCCACACCATCCGAGACTCATTCATCTGCATATCGACCAATGTGATATATGCCCTCATGTGCCAGCAATGCCACTCTGCTATGTACATTGGCCAAACCGGACAGTCTCTACGCAAAGGAATAAATGGACACAAATCTGACATCAGGAATCATAACATTCAAAAACCAGTAGGAGAACATTCAATCTTCCTGGACATTCTATTAAAGATTTAATGGTGTCGATTTTGAAACAGAAAAACTTCCAAAACAGACTCCAACGAGAAACTGAGGAATTGGAATTAATTTTCCAATTGGACACAATTAACCAAGGGCTAAGTAGGATTTGCAAATGGTTCTCTCATTACACTAATTGATTGCATTTTCTTAGTTAATTTACCTTCAATAGGTGTTTACCAATTTACCTTCAATTCAAGTCAATTTACCTTCAATACTCTCTCTTTGCTTGCCACAGCTCCCCTCAAGATGAGGAGCATCATAAAACAATAACACCATCAAATAGCGCCACCATGGTATACAAAAAGAATGTGTAAGACTCTGCAACAGCGCCACCTGGTGACTCCTCCATGTCACCGTGTACTATAAGAATGCAGCACACTGGTTGCTCTGGTGTGGGCCGCCACACTTATTGCCCCCGAGTAGCACCCAGGCCCAAGAACACTTGTCTTTTGGTCTAATTTTTAAACAGTTGCTGTTATTTCTAAATAAATAGAAATTGCATTTGGCAGCACAAGCCCCTCTCCTGCCACGCTCAGGGCCGTAGCCAATAGTTCATTGTCCGTAACAGAAAGCAGCTGTTTCGCCTCTGAGGGCTATGCAGCGTCTTTTATGCATCTCTGCTGTGGAGCCAGTATGGCTCTGATGAAAAAGAAGCCGCTCTTCTCATCTTCACCTGGGTACTGTACTCTTTCTTTAGAAGCAGACCGTGTATTGCTTTCGTTTTAAACACCTTGCTTGATAGGATCATTTCTTTGACAGAAATTTAGTCCATACAATGCCAACAAGGAAGCCAGAGGCAAATTGGGATGGAAGAAGGGAGGGCTGAAGAAGTTACAGTGTTTCAAACTCCGCTCAGTGGGTCTGAATCTCACCTGCCTTGCGCTTTGCCTGGTAGCTTGCACAAGTGAGTATAAAATGCTCGCACCTCAGACGTCTCCCCTGGCTCACGCTGCCAGTAGCATTTTCCAGCCACTTTGTGGAAATGTCAATGACTCCATAAGGTACAAGGCAGAGGGGAATCGGGCCCGTTGCAGTGCCTGTCAAATTAGTGCTCTGACAGACAAGCGAGAGCTCTTACTGCTGGCAAGTAATGACCAAAAGCACCCCAAAACTGCGAAGACAGAAGAGTGTATTGATTCTTAAATCATTGTCTGCAAAAGTGCTAGAGTGCTGTAAAGGGGTGGGGGAGGTGATCCCAAGTCTGACAAAAGGGGATAACACAGAATGGGGGGGGGAGTTATTATTATTTTAAACAAGGGACAGAGGAAGGTGCATTTGGACTCATTTGCAATCTGCCACCAGCAAGACTAAGTTCAGCTAAAAGCAGTGAATTGGTTGGGATGTGAAAGGTAAGCAGGGATCGTTTCAGAAACCCTCAGCTGACTGTGTGTAACAATATCAGTCTGAAAGCTAAATGGCATTAGCAAGGCAGCCCCTGAACCATGCTGTTTGAGATCAAAGCAGAGACACGCAGCACTGCAGGCTACGATGGAGTTTTTATTAATTTATTCACCCTTCCAGCCTATTCTTGTCAAACTGCAGGCTGGCTGCTGCAGTGAGCTGCAGGCTTGAGATCTGTTTTTGGTGTTTATACCCTCTGCACTGGAAATAATAATCGCAGAGTCCAGGCAGCAGTGTGATTGGTAAAAGGGAACGGCTGTTATTAGTAAGGCATTTTTTAACCCGTGTCTCAAAGAATAATTACTGACTAATAAACTCACGTGCATTGATCAGTTTGGAATACATCCACCGCCTGATAACTCAGCTCGTAAGCTTTAAATAACAGTCACATGATGCTAAACATCACAATTAAAATGAACCTCAAGGCAATTCAGAATTAGGTCAGAATCCCTGCCTTTAGCCCACTCTCTTGTGCCTACATCTTGCAGCACATAAGAACATCTGAATGGATAATATTGGCTCAGACCAATGGTCCATCTAGCCCAGTATCCAGTCTTCAGACAGTGGCCAATGCCAGGTGATCCAGGGGGAATGAACAGAGCAGGTAATGATCCATCCCGTTGCTCATTCCCAGCTTCTGATTCTCATTGTCTCAGACTCTCATGTTGTTCTGAGCGGTTTTGTACAAATAACCCTCAAAAGCATTAACAGGGCACTGTGCGCACGCTCTGATTACACCGGATAACAATTCTCCTTCCACCGGAGAATCCTTCGGCGATGTAGAGCCAGTGTAGACCGCTCCAGGCCAATGGCACGGAAGTGTTTTTGTTTGGGTAGGGTTGTGGTTTCCTTTTGGGGGAGGGGTGATTACGTGCTGTTCTTGTTTATGTGTGAGAAGGGGGGTCAGAGAGAAGCACCTGGCACTCAGGATTATGATGGGCATTAGCTCCTAGCGGAGTTCTTTCCTGTAGTACATGGAGACCCAAAACACACTCAAACTGACAACGGGAGATCTTTTATTCCGGTGCAGGTTCGCCTCCATCTTTGAAAAGCCCCTGGAGCGTGCTCAGTCCAGCCTTAGGGCTTTTATCAGTAAATAGCTATTCTCAGATTAGCCACTAACTAGGAATAAGCATAACAAAAATAGCTACAACATTACACTCCTCCCCCTTTAAATCATCATCAATAATACACTTCAGACATTAATATGATAACAACAAAACAAAACATCCTAATAAAGAGTTAGGGATAGACTACCAAAATCTTCAGGCAATTACAAAGGATTACTCTCCCCTCGCTAGTACTGGGCTTTTCCTGTGCGACCAGCCTTCTAATGAAGCTATATGTGTTTTCTCCACATATGCTTAATAAAAATGGCACGTTTCTAGTTATCGTCCCATATACCATAGTGATGATGAAGTCCTGAGAGAGTCTGAACTGAAGCCAGTCCTCCTGCTCTGCATCATGTGATTCTAGCCTTCCCCACGCAGCCATTTTCTTTGTAATTAAAACAAAGGTGTTCACTCGCACACCCTATGCAGAACTTGCTGGTGGTTGTTTTCCGTGTGTCCTCCAGGGCAATGTGACATATGACACAGATTCACATCTTCACACAGCCTCCTGGAGCGTGCTCAGTCCAGCCTCAGCTCTTCAAACAGCAAATGGCTTTTCTGACACTGGCCACTTTTCTTCACCTGCCCTCCAGTACAGCTGTCTGCAGCTGGCTCTCACTGACCTAACTGATTTCAGAGTGGTAGCTGTGTTAGTCTATCCGCAAAAAGAATGGCATCCTTGTGGCACCTTAGAGCCTAACAAATTTATTTGGGCATAAGTTTTCATGGGCTAAAACCCACTTCATCAGATGCATAAAGTGGAACATACAATATGACAACCCCCATCTTTTCATGTTCTCTGTATATATGTCATCCTATTGTATGTTCCACTCTATGCATCTGATGAAGTGAGTTTTAGCCCACAAACACTTATGCCCTAATAAATCTGTTAGTCTCTAAGGTGCTACAAGGACTCCTTTTTCTTTGAACTAATTGAGAAGTTTGGCACCCTTTCTCTTTATGTCTGGGAGTGGAATTGGTCCCCGCCCTTGGAGATTCGCTACTAAGCATGTTCCTGGGGTTTGTAAAGTTTTTCCTCTGTTTACCCGCTAGTCCCAGAGTCTCTGGAGTGGGCGGAGAGCTGCTCCACTCTTCTGGTAACAAACAAAACAAAACCGACCACTGTTGTTTAAAAGGAGCAGGGACAGAGGCCTGGTTCCATTCTCCCCTCCTGGACCACTGGCATCTCCTATGGTCCTGTAAAATGTTGACCAATCACATTAGATCAGGGCCGGCGAGAGGGTGGTACAACGGGTACAGCTGTACCGGGCCCCGGACTTCAGGGGGGCCCCCTAAAGTCCGGGGCGGGCCTGGTACGCGGCTGTACCCCCTTGTCGCCGGGCCTGCACAGTAAGCCGCGGCTCCGGGCAGCCGCTGCAGCGCTCGTCAGCCCCCTCCCCCGGCACCCAGCAGCCTCCCCCCCGCCCCCCTTTGCTTCTCCCAGCCGGGCCATGCGGAGCCCCAGCGCACGGCGGCTCTGCGCCCCCAGAGGGGGAGAGCGCATGCGGGGAGAGGGGACGTGACTGGAGCGGTGCGTGTCCTGCCTCTGCCTGGGGATAGGGTTGCCGGGCTCCCTCCTCCCCGCCCAGCGGCATTAGCAGCAGCAGCGAGCGCAGCAGGTGCCTCTCGCCGGCGGGCGCCAGGTTCGAGCGGGCGTGGGCTGGGGGCCTGGGGCGGGTCCGCTGTCCCGCGTGGGGCAGGGAGCAAGCCGGCCACGCTGCCGTGGGGCGGGGGGCACCGTGCCCCTTGCGCGCCACAGGGTCAGAACAGGGCCGGGGGGGCCGCGGGCGGTGGGAGACCGGCTGAGGGGGCCACAAACGATCAGCGTACGGGGCCCCAAAATTCCTGTCGCCGGCCCTGCATTAGATTCTATCATGTCCATTAATAATGCTAATGAAGCAGCCGCTATTCAACCCCATGTTGTACCATAAGTGTGAGGCATGAGAGGCTATGTACATAGTCCTGAAACTTCACTGGCATACGCCTTTTTCCCTGTCACCTTTGAAACAAATTCTCAGCTACAACATCCGTGGCTGATATCTCTGGATTCTTTTTTGCATCTTGTTCTGTATCTGCTTCTTTTACTTGAAATTTCAGTAAGAATATCAGAAAACTCTTCTCCAGGTGCATATGGTAAAGTAGCATCTTAATTGTACAAAGGGAACTCTACTGATACATCTAACAATCTCTCCTCTTGTTCATATGGTACAGTCTCATCTGAGTTCATTAACACTGTGCATTCAGCATCTGGTTGCCATGTATCAACTGCATATGAAAAAGTAAAATCTTCAGATGTAAATTCTAGGGCTTCGGGATTCAATAAAAAAGTTGTTCTGGCTTCCTCCGATCCAGAGAGATTATCTCCTCAAGAGTTATACCAGCTTATTACCGATAAGTTACTTTCGGAACTGTTTTGAATTGAAGTTCATCTTTTCCTGTAATAGAAATAAAAACCACATGGCCTCAATAAATCACAGCTTAGTGTTCTTTCAGGTGCAGTGCTATCTTCTGATTTCATTAACAGTAAGGTTATCCTGCTGTAGCTGGATCACAACATGTATCTTGGGTTCCCATACGTCCACTAAGTTTACCTCTTAAGTCGAGAGTGTAAACTAGGAGCTTGTCACATTCAGATGCATGAGAAAACCAAACTTCCATGTCCCATCTTCTCGTTAGCGCTCTGACTTTTCTCAGGATTCTTTTCTTGCCAGCTCATCAGCATGCTTCAGTTTTCTGTTAAGATCTTTCACCTACTGTTGACGAGTGATTTCAGATTTGCCTTGCAGCTTCTTTCCAAAAAACACAACTCAGTTGGCAGGAATGGACTGTGCCAAACATTAAGAAATATGAAGACTCTCCAGTCCCGTCATTTCTGGACAATGCTAAGCATGAGCCAATGGTTTGACATATTTCCTCCTCTGAGTTCTTCACAATCCTCCAAGGTCCCTCACAAGCTCAACAGCATTCTGTTGAGTAAGTCTACGGGGTTTCCAGGTGGATACGTAGTTTATTATTTCACCCACACTAGGGTACATAGCTCAGCTAGCGACTCAGATTCAGAGTTTTCTCCTTGATCACGGTGTCCTCTTTTTAGAAAACCATAATGACCGAGGAACATTTCCCATGGAGCATTAACAGTTTCCCCGTTTGGTCTTTAATAGGACATGCTTGGCCTTACCCACTAAAATAGCGAGTCACCACACAAAGGCTCCTTTTATCACAGTCGTCAGATTCTAATGATAAGAAAGCTATGCACGTGAGCTCCAATGGGGAATCAATTCCTAATGCTGCCAGATATCAATGAGATGTGGCATCAAACTCTGCATTTGTAAGAATTGTGTTAGAGGCTCATTCTCAGTCACAACCTCAAACTTTACTCCATAGTCGTGGAATTTTTCAGATACAGCGCATTTGAGTTCTAGGAATTCAAGGTTATGCACAAGACAGCTTTGTTCACTTGCACTCAATCCCTCAACTGCCATATGCCGTTATTCTGATTCTTCTCTCTTGTTCTTGATACAGTATCTCTGCCAGTCCTGCCAAGCTGGCATTTCTAAATAATATATATGGAAGCTTCCAGTCGGCAACCCCCAAGCTGAGCACAGTTGTTAATAGTACTTTTATGGTTTCAAAGGCTTCCTGACAGCTGCCAGTCCATTGAGCCATTAGCTTTCGCGAGCTTTTGCCTATACCGTGATATCCTGTCTTCTGTCCTTTCACTCTGCCCCGAGGAGTGACATCAAAGGCTTAGTAATAGCTGAATATTTCTCTACAAATCTTCTAGAGTATCCTGTGACTCCCTTCTCTTACCATTCTTGGCCTTGTCCAATCTTTTAAAGCAGACAACTTGTCAGAGTCAGGTTGTGTACAGATATATGTCCCAAATACTTAAACACTTGAAAAAACTTGCACTTGGAAACTGACAGCTCCAACCCACATTCTACCAAACACAGAAGAGCCTTCATTAGACTCGCTTCATGTTTTCCAAGGGTTGCTGAGAATATTATCAAGTCATCCAAGAATGCTATGACTTCTGTGAGGTTGATGTCCTTCATAACATGCTCCATCATCCATTAGAATGTCACAAGGGCATTGGCCAGTCCTTGTGGCATCATACAGAACTGCCAGTTTCTCATTGGCAGAGTGAATGCTGTTTTGGGTGTATTCTCTTTCTCCACTCCAAGTTGATAGTACCCAGTTTTCAAATTGAGAACAGTGAATCACTTGAATCCAGAAAGCAAAGATTGAGCTTCCTCTATCCTCGGTTAAAGATATGGATGCTTCCTGGTGATTCTATTAAGTCATCTGTAATCCATCATAGTCTGTAAAGCACCCATCTTCTTTCTGACTAAAAGAAATGGAGAGACATAAGGACTCTTTGACTCCACTATGATTCTGCATGCTAATAGTTCAAAAAGCTGCTGTCGCAATTCCTCAAAATCAGCTGGTGAAACCAGCCTTGTCCTTTCCTTCAAAGGCACATTGCCTCACAGATGAATAGCATGAGTCAATCCCTGGACACTCCACAGATCTGAATAATGTCTGGAGAAAGCTCCTGTTTCTTGGCAGATTCTCTTCTCAAGATGCTGTTTGTAATCCTGTGGCACCTTAAAGACTAACTAAACTTACTGAAGTATTGAAGCATAAGCTTTCGTGGGCTAATACCCACTTCGTCGGATGTGTGCACTCCCATCTATTCATGTACTATGTATATATACCTGCTACTCTATTTTCCACTCTATGCATCTGAAAAACTTGCAGGTTCTGCAGGAAATAGGAGCCCACCAGTTGCTCACCGTCTTCCTTATGTTTTCATGGAACACTGGTGCCCACAATAACTAGCACTGAAGCTGGCAGATTCTGATCAGTGCATATCAGTGTGCTTACCATCTCTTTATTGACCATTCCATAACTTCCTTGCAGGTGAACAAGCACATCTACCAATGTGATATATACCATCATGTGCCAGCAATGCCCCTTTGCCATGTACATTGGCCAAACCAGACAGTCTCTGTGAAAAAGAGTAAATGGACACAAATATGACAGCAGGAATTATAACATTCAAAACCCGGTAAGAGAGCACTTCAATCTCCCTGGATACTCAATAACAGACTTAAAAGTGTCAATTCTTCAACAAAAAACCTTCAAAAACAGACTCCAACATGAAACTGCAGAACTGGAATTAACTTGCAAACTGGACACCATCAAATTAGGCCTGAATAAAGACTGAAAGCAGATGGGTCATTATAAAAACTAATTTCCCCCTACTGTTACTCACCCCTTCTTGTCAGCTGTTTGAAATGGGCCACCCTCGTTACCATTACAAAACTAATTTTTCTCCCTCGGTATTCTACTATTAATTTAACTGTCTCATTAGACTGACCCCACCCCCACTCCACTTGGTAAGGCAACTCTCATCTTTTCAGGTACTATGTATATATACCTGCTACTGTATTTTCCACCCTATGCATCTGTTGAAGTGGATTTTAGCCCACAAAAGCTTATGCCCAAATAAATGTACTAATTTCTAAGGTGCCACAAGGACTCCTCATTATTTTTGCTGATACAGACTAACAAGTCTACCCCTCTAAAAAGGGGACCACAGTTGTAACCATGGACTGTTTGCAATGGACTCCCCAGCTAAGGGTGTTTCCTGACATTTTGGAGAGCTATCCTGCTTTGCTGCTCCTCTGAAGTGGCAGGTCCTTCCATTAACTTGGCTCTGTCTCCTTCAAGTTGAACAATGTGGTTTTCCATCATCCTTGACTCTCCTGCGCAGAACTCAAGCTGAATTCTGCTTCTCTATGGTACGATGAGAGCTGCCAGGCTCAGACAGAGATTTTCCTGGCTGCTTAAGGCATCTTTGCTCTTTCACTTCTTTTTCTTCTTCAAATTGCTGGATTTTGAGAGTATGGTATCTTGGAAATAAGAGTATCCAAATGATCCCTCAGATGTAGCTGTGTAATCAGGGCTTCATTCCAACATCCATGGTGAATACATTGTTTTATTGGTTGTACATTGGTGTTTTCTGGCTTCTAGGTCTTCTGCTCCCTTACCTTTCACCAACAGCTGTTTAATCTTCCCAGACACTCAGAGTGTTTTCCTATGGATTTCTGATAGGAATTTTGTCTACTATTCCACACTGCTGGGAATAGGGCCATGCTGCTTTTCCAGCTCTGGCAAACACTCTGCTGCGGTGGTAGATTTACCTGCACCGAAAGCTTCATCCAAGGCTGGAGGCGAAAAGCTTTCTAATAACTTCCTTTTCATTCCCATGGAAGACAATTTGGGATCATCTAGTTGCTGCTGTATTTGCCACTTCCGGATATCAAAAATCTACTTACCCACTGGACTGTGGTGAACGCCTGAGAAACACTTCAGTTTGTCGGCTGGGTGATGGTAGGTAGGTAGGCAACACCCTCTGTAGATTTGACCACGTGTTCTACCACCACTTTACATATCCCCTCTGGCATAGTGCATGTGGGAGAAGAATGTGTTGTTGGGGGAGGAGAGAGTACACTTCTTCCTAGAATCTGAACATGAAGCATTACCTGTCTGGTTCGTATTAACTGCACTACACTCTGGAATCACTCTTGCTCTTCAAGACTTGTGATCTTGTGGATACCTGTCATCAGGAATACTCTGGGAAATTCTCTTCAGTTTCATGGGAATCGCATTCCATTTACCATTCAATTTCACCTGCACATATTCTTTCCTGAACATTTGAGCTGCACACTTCTTACTCCATTAACGAGGTACAATACCTTGTATTACCTTGTATTCTCTGACGTTGGGTAACTTCCCCAAATCTCTCTAAAAGCCTGGCTCAGTTCCTCATCTGTAATAGTAAAGTGAATCCCACTTAATCTAATTGAGTGGTCCAGATCAAGTTGACAAAGCTTGCAAAGTTCCATGTTCACAACAATATACAATTGAAATTCCTTCTGAGCAAGCCCAGAGAAATTCAATTAACAATCTTCAACCACAAGATGGCACGGTCCCTGTTCAGGCACCACAATTTGTAAAGGTCTGTGACTCACTAAACTTTGATTACACAGTACCCACTATACTTCTACTTTCCTGCAGGGTCCAGTCTGTTCTGACAGCAGACATCCCCCTTGTGGATAGTAACACATACAGTAAATATGCAAAATGTGAATCATTGTGGATGCCTGCACTCTTGAGTTGCTCCAGTCTGGAATAAAGACACCACAACATAGTAAATCCGCTCAGACTAAAAAATCTTTAAGTTTATCGGAGGACAACTTTAGGGTTAACTAAGACTCATCATAAATCTAGACACAATCTTATCATCACTGCAATACAGCCAATACTATGCAAACAACAAAAAAGTATCAAAAATACAGATTTCTTCAGAACTCAGGCCACAAATCCAATGCATTTCAAATGTGCACCACTGATTTGGCATTAATGTCTCCACAGCACCCTGAGCTGAACAAGCTGTGCGCGCACAGTTCTTTGCAGAGGCTGGAATCCTTCTCCTTGGGGCTATCTTCTTGCTGCAGCTAGTAACAGCAGGCCTGTGAGCATCAGCCCGCAGGACAGAGACCCTCACCTGCCCTCCGGTGCGGCTGGCTGTCTCCCTCTGAGCCTGGCTGAACTAACTGAAGAATTATGAGCAGCAGCTCCCCGCTCCCATATAAAACATACATCACAACCACACACAATACAATATTCATAGACATCTAACAACAGCCGTTCCTAACAGGGAATCCCTCACTGGCATGGCTCCAACACATACCTGCAACTAGTAAAAGCAGCTCTGTGAGTATCAGTCTTCAGGTCAGAGATCTTCACCTGCCCTCCAGTATAGCTGTCTGCCTCTGGGTCTGGCTAAACTCACTGAGAAGTTTGGCATCTTTATTCTTTATGTCTGGGAGTGGGATAAGAACGGCCAGACTGGGTCAAACCAAAAGTCCATCTAAACCAATATCCTGTCTTCCAACAGTGGCCAATGCCAGGTGCCCCAGAGGGAGTGAACAGAACAGGGAATCATCAAGTGATCCATCCCCTATCGCCTATTCCCAACTTTTGGCAAACAGAGGCTAGAGACCTTTTATTCTTTTGCGTAGGACTTAATCACAGCAGCCAGACCATCAGGGGTTCATTCACCTGCACATCTTCCAATGTGATTTATGCCATCATGTGCCAGCAATGCCCCTCTGCTATGTACATTGGCCAAATCGGACAGTCTCTATGCAAAAGAATGAATGGACACAAATCTGACATCAGGAATCATAACATTCAAAAACCAGAAGGAGAACACTTCAATCTCTCTGGTCACTCAGTAACAGACCTGAAGGTGACAATTTTAAAACAGAAAAACTCAAAAACAGACTCCAATGAGAAGCTGCTGAACTGGAATTACAGTAAAACCTCAATTTAACGGACCTCGATTTAACGGACTTGGGATGCAACGGACAAAATTTCTGAGCAAGTCTGATGCATCCCAAATCCATTTCTTGCGGGCTGGCTGCTGGCTCCCGGCTGCCGCCCGGGTCCAGGCAGCGGGAGGGCTGGCTGCCGGCTCCCGGCTGCCGCCCGGGTCACGGCAGCGGGAGGGCTGGCTGCCGGCTCCCGGCTGCCGCCCGGGTCACAGCAGCAGGAGGGCTGGCTGGCGGGTGGGCTGGCTGCTGGCTCCCGCCCGGGTCCCACTACCGGGCAGGCTGCCGGCTCCAGGGTCCCGCCCGAGTCCCGCCAGCAGGCGGGCTGGCTGCCGGCTCCCGGCTGCCGCCCAGGTCCCAGCAGCCAGGACCCGGGTGGGCTGGCTGATGGGCAGGCTCCGACAGCTCGGGTTTTTTTATTATTATTAAATAATGGATTTTTTCATTTAACGGACACCCCCTCGCCCGAATTAGTCCGTTAAATGGAGGTTTCACTGTAATTTGTAATTTTGATACAATCAATTTAGGGTTAATCAGAGACTGGGAATGGCTAGGTCGTTACACTAATTGAATCTTATTCCCCATGTTATGTATCCTAACACCTTCTTGTCAACTGTCTGATAATAGGCCATCTTGATTATCACTACAACAGGTTTTTTCTCCTGCTGGTAATAGCTCATCTACGCTAAATAGCCTCTTCGAATTGATCTGGTAACTTCCACCTTTTCATGTGTGTATATTCCTGCCTACTGTGGGTTACCTTCTATGCATCCAATGAAGTGGGCTGTAGCCTACGAAAGTTTATGCTGAAATAAATGTGTTAGTCTCTAAGGTGCCACAAGGACTCTTGTTCTTTTTACGGACACAGACTAACACGGCTCCTACGCTGAAATAAAATAAACGTTTCTTTTAGTGGGAGCAGAATTAGGCTAATGTGGAGCCTTTTGAAAAATCCAACTGAAGGGGCAGTCTGACAGCTGACATGCTGGGGCCCTGAGACAAGGGCGGAGAAGGTGCTGGGGATACGGGGAAGCGTCCCAGGAAATAGACTGTGGGGCGGGAGGGGACGCATCGAGGAAGAGGCTGAACAGTGGGCTGCGTCCTGAAGAGGACGCTGTATTCTTTGGGACGACACACATCTTGGAGCAGACGTGATGGTGGTGAGACGTCACTAGTGAGGGTGCACGGGCAGACCAAGATAATTCCCAGGACAGTCAGACGGAGGCGCCGCAGGGTGAGTCGTGCCCCATCACACCGACCCTTGGCATCCCACTTTGCCCAGTCAGGGGCCTATTTACATTTGCAAGTGTGGCCCCCTGAATCCTGCCCTGCCACTGACTCCGGCGGAGGAGCCTTGCCCTGAACAACAGCAGAATGTGGCCCAATAAAATGGCTTTGACGAACCTGCCTGAAAACTCAACCTCTTCTAGCCTCTCCATGGGTCAGTGAAACAGCCTTTGGGGAGCGTTACGGCAACTTTTCAGTGACAAACCAAAATATTTTGTTTTGAACAAAAACCAAAATTTTCAGTTTTTGAAAAACAGGAAAAATTTGACCAAAATGAAAAATTTCTGCAATTTTTTCATTGTGTTCAAAAAACTTTTTAAAAAAAGGCTAGACAAAAAAAAATTAACCAGCTTTAATTATTTTTAAAGCATTTTGACTTACTCCTGTTACAACTATTTGAAGAATGACATGATTTTGCTGATTTCTAGTCTCATCATATCAGTTAATTTGGTCGTGTATTCTTGGTTTATCATCATGACTCTTTCATCATAAGGAAAAGTCAGGTATGGAGAATCTCAGGACCCCTGAAAACAAGATTTGCATCTTCATTGTTTCAAATCTAAATGTTCATGCTACTTTCCCCACTAGGAGAAAATCAGATCTCATGTTTTATCTAATTTTTAATAGTAGCATGGTAAAATGTATTGGGAGGAAGCCATGGATCTCATTGGAAGAAAGATCTTGCTATCAATTTCTTTTCTAATACAAGAGTATAATTACATTCACAACAAACCCACTGAAAGAAACCATCCTTTTATATGTTATCACTCATTTGTTTGAAGAATGTTGTTCATATTCTAAAAATCCACCCTCCACTCACCAGGCACACACAAACACGGATAGATAGTAGCAACTAAATTGCCTGATGTGGAAAATAATGTTTGATGCTAATGAGTTCAGTATGATGGCTGACAGGAAGAATTCCTGAGGGACACATTTCTAAGTAGTGTATGTGGAATTACATTAAAAGGGAAATATGCCATTATTGTTAATGGGATCTATATAGTCATCCCTCAAGCTCCTTTGAAAATGTAATGCAGAATGTCCTCCCGGTGATCATTCCAAGCTGCAGAATCTTCACACGAGATGCTTTTCCCAGGACTCATTCCCACATAGAGGTACCCAAATACTGAGCAGTCTAGTGCTTCAGGGCCAGAGCCTCAGCTAGTCTGACTTGGTGTAGCTCCACTGGCTACAGCTGATGCATGTTGCTGTGGGACAGCCTGAGGAAGTGCAGCTTTTATATTTATACACAAATGCACGAATTCTTGAGATCCAACCTCTCTCTCGGGTGCAGCAAGGGATAGACAGCGACTAGTCTGACTGTAACCGCTGACCTCCTAAGTCCTGCTTGTTGTGTTTAGCCAGATGACACACTGACTGGGATTTGCTGCCATGAATAACAATTGTTCCCAAAAGGAGGCGTTCCTGTTTAGCAGCCTGTTTTCATAGATTCATTGATTTCAAGGCCAGAAGGGACCTATGTGATCTTGTCTAGCCTCCTGTATAGCACAGGCCTTAGAACATCCCCCAAATAATTCCTAGAGCTGGTCTTTTAGAAACTCATCCAATGTTGATTTAAAAATTGTCGCTGCTGGAGAATCCACCACAATCCTTGGTAGATTGTTCCACTGGTTAATTACTCTCATTGTTCGAAATGTACATCTTAGTTCTGATCTGAATTTGTCTAGCTTCAACCTCCACGCATCAGATCATGTTAAAGTCACTAGACTGCAGGGCCCGTTATTAAAATGTGTTCCCCATACAGGTACTTGTGGATTGCAATGAAGTCACCCCATAACCTCCTCTCTGTTAAGCTAAAAAGATTCAGTTCCTTGCACCTATCACTATAGGGCGGGTTTTCTAACCCTTTACTCATTCTTGTGGCTCTTCTCTGACATACCTGGCTGACAGCTCACCCTCTGCTAGCCTTTCCCTGGGCCAATGAAACAGCTTTCAGGGAACATTAGCCCAGTTTTTCAGAAGAAAAACCAAATTATTTTGTTTTGAACAAAACCCAAAGTTTTCTCCAATTTATCAACATCCTTCTTGAATTGTGGACACCAGAACTGGACACAGGATTCCAGAAGTGGTCGCACCAGTAAATACAGAGGTAAAATAACCTCTCTACTCCTGCTTGAGATCCCCCTGTTTATGCCTCACAGGATTGCATTCACTCTTTTGATCACAGTATCACACTGGTACCTCACGTTCACCACAACCCCCAAATTTTTTTCAGTCACTGCTTCCCAGGATAGAGTCCCCCAGCCTGTAAGTATGGCCTGCATTCCTTGTTCCTAGATGTATACATTTAGCCATATTAAAATGCATATTGTTTGCTTGTCCCAATTTAGCAAGCAATCCAGATCACTCTGTTATCAGTGACCGGTCTTCTTCATTGTTTATCACTCCCTCAATTTTTGGGTCATCTGCAAATTTTATCAGTGACGATTTTTTGTTTTCTTCCAAGGATTGATAAAAATATTAAATAGCCGAGGGCCACAACGCAATCCCTGTGGAACCCCACTAGAAACACCTGCTTGATGATGATTCCCCATTTACAGTTACATTTCGAGTCCTTTCGGACAGCAAGTTTGACAGAGTTCATTCAACAGAATCTATTTTCCATAAACCCATGTTGATTTGCATTAATTACATCACCTTCCTTTAGTTCTTTATTAATTAAGTCCATATCAGCTGCTTTATTATCTTGCCCAGGATCAATGTCAGGCTGACAGACCTATAATTATCTGGTTCATCCAGTTTGCCCTTTATAAAAATTGGAACAACATTTGCTTTCTTCCACTCTTCTGGATCTTCCCCAGTTCTCCAAGATTTACTGAAAGGCAACATTAATGGTCCAGTGATCTCTCAGCCAACTCTTCAAATTTATGGGCAAAAATCATCTAGACCAGTTGGTTTTAAAATCTCTAACAAACAGAAACTACTAAACATCCTCTTGAGATATTAGTGGAAAGGAAAGAGTTATACTAGTGCATGTTTTATTTTTTCCCAAATACATAACAGAAATACCTATTGAACACCTCTGCCTCTTCTGTATTATTATTGATAATTCTACAATTTCCATCTAGTAATGGACCAATACCATTGTCGGGATTCTTTTTGTCCATACTATATTTTTAAAACTCCTTATTGTATTTAACTCCATGGGCCATAGATTTCACCTTGCATCCCTTGGCTTCCCTTATCAATTTTCTACAATTCCTAACTTCTGAGTTATATTCATTACTATCAACTTCCCTTTTCATCCATTTGTTGTATTTATATATACATATACAGTGAAACCTCGATTTAACGGACTAATTCGGGCGAGGGGGTGTCCGTTAAAGCCGAAAGTCCGTTATTTAATAATTTTTTAAAATTATTAAATAACAGGACTTTCGGCTTTAACGGATACCCCCTCGCCCGAATTAGTCCGTCAACCCGCCCGCCGGGGTCCCCGGCTGCTGGGACCCGGGCGGGAGCTGTCAGCCCGCCCGCCCCCGGCTCAAACTGCGGAGGCTGCTGCGAGCGGGCAGAGAGCCCGCAGGGTCCCGGCTCCCGGGACCCTCCAAGGAGCCTGCATGGTGCTGGGGGCCGGGCGGCAGCCCGCCCCCGGCTCAAAAGCGCAGCGGCCGCTGCGCGCGGCCTCAGAGCCCCGCAGGGTCCCGGCTCCCGGGACCCTGCAGGGAGGGTGACTGCTGCCGGGGGCCAGGCGGCAGCCCACCCCCGGCTCGATCCGCGGCGGCTGCCGCGCGCGGGCTCAGAGCCCCGCAGGGTCCCGGCTCCCGGGACCCTGCAGGGAGGGTGACTGCTGCCGGGGGCCAGGCGGCAGCCTGCCCCCGGCTCGATCCGCGGCGGCTGCCGCGCGCGGGCTCAGAACCCCGCAGGGTCCCGGCTCCAGCCTCGGGCAGCAGCAGGGAGCCCACAGCCAGCCCTCCAGAAACGGACTTCGGATGCATCCGACTCTGAAAAATTTTGTCCGTTGCATCCGAAGTCCGTTAAATGGAGGTCCGTTAAATCGAGGTTTCACTGTATATTATTTTATATAGCTGCTGCCACTTCCTCTTTAAAACAGTTAAATTTTTAACCAATATGGCCTTCTCTCTCAATTGTGGCTTTCTGGGAAAGTAGTAAGGTGTTCTCAAACAATTCTCAACCATCATTCACACAGATTAAGTTCTTCCTTCCATCAATTTGGCTCATAGCTGTGTTTAACTTTCTGAAATTGGGCCTTTTAAAGCACCAAGTATATAGAGTCACAAAGGGATGACTAGACCATCTCATCTGACCACTGGTGTAGCTCAGGCCACCAACACCCGCACACTAAGCCCAACAACCAAAATGAGACCAAAATAAATAAGACGCACAGGAGACTAGACTATTATGTGCCACAGGCAGAGAATAGGAGGGACCAGTGCACAGCAGGGAAATGATTAAATGAGATACAGTACATCCGATGATCCTGGCAAGTGACCCGCACACTGAAAAGGAAGGTAAAAAAAATCACTGAGGTCACTGCCAGTCTGACTCAGGGAAAGTTCTCTCCTGACCCCACATATGGCGAACAGTTAAACCCAGAGCATGTGAGCAAGCCAAGCACCGGAGAGCAAGACTGCTCAGTGCTACCTCAAAGCCCTGTCCCGCCCTGTCCTATGACCCATCTCCAGCCCTGGTCAGCGTGGATGTTCAGAGGAAGGACATTAAAAAAATCCCTCGCAGAATACATGGGAGGGAAGAGAGGAAATCTGAAACTTGGAAGCATGAGCTTTAGGAACATCAGACAAACCAGAAGAGAAGCCTGCGCTGTTGAGCCCTGCCCCCTCCCATAGTAAGCAAACTCAGCTCAGGAACAGAAAGCACTTGCTGAGGTCCCCCACAAAAGGTTCTTAAGCAGAGTAAGCTGTCATGGGATGGGAAAGGAGGTCTTCTCATGGATTGGTAACTGGTTAAAAGATAGGAAACAAAGGGTAGGAATAAATGGTCAATTTTCAGAATGAAAAGAGGTAAAGAGTGGGCTCCTCCAAAGATCTGTACTGGGACCAGTCCAATTTGACATATTCCTAAATGATCTAGGGAAGGGGGTAAACAGTGAGGTGACAACATTTGCAGTGGATACAAAATTACTCAGGTTAGTTAAGTCCAAAGCTGACTGTGAAGAATTACAAAGGGACCGCACAGAACTGAGTAACTGGGCAACAACATGGCAGTTGAAATTCAGTGTTGATAAAGGGCAAAAGCACTTTGGGAAACATAATCCCAACTTTACTTACACAATGATGGGGTCTAAATTAGCTGCTACCACTCAAGGAAGATCTTGGAGTCATTGTCAATAGTTCTCTGAAAATATCCACTCAATGTGCAGCAGCAGTCAAAAAAGACAAGAGTATGTTAGCAACCATTAGGAAAGGAACAGACAATAAAACAGACAATATCATAATGTCACTACCTAAATCCATGGTGCACGCACACCTTGAATACTGCGTGCAGTTCTGGTTGCCCCATCTCTCTATCTCTCTCACACACACTGGAAAAGGTACAGAGGGCAACAAAAATGATTAGTGGATGGAACAGTTTCTATATGAGGAGAGATTTAAAAGATTGAGACTGTTCAGCTTAGGAGAGAGACGACTGAGGGGGGATATGATCGAGGTCTATAAAATTATGACTGAGGTGGAGAAAGTGAATAAGGAAGTGTTATTTACCCTTTCATGTAACACATGAACCGGGGATCACCTGATGAAATTAATACACAGCAGGTTTAAAACACAGTACTTCTTCCCACAGCGCAATCACAGGACCTTTCAGGGGGAGCTCTCCCTCTCCCATGGGAATTGCCAGACTGGATCAGAGCAGGTCTGTTGAACAGCTGCAGAGGAAAGTGTGAGAACCATGTAGCAGCAGATGTGTGATGATCTACCCCCACACTAGGGAGAGACTGTCTTGGGCCCTGACACAGAAGGTTTAATAGGAACACTGCAAGGAGCTGCTCTCTGGTTATCTCTGCACACGGCAGTGAGACAGGCTGGAACAAACCTGTCCTGGGGTTGTTTATAGGTATCCCCAATTCCTGACTTATTTTTGTTATTAACAACGTCAGTCACTTGTATTCATCTTACAAACCCTAACTCTTCATACACATTAGACAGACATCTCTCGCCTGTTCTTTGTAGCGAACTAAAAGTATCATTACAGCCAATTACAAATAACCTCCAGTTATTTTAAAACACATGTTGTCTTGCAGTAATGGGAAGGTATGATTACTAACCCACTCCCTGCTCACACACTGGAGTGTGCTTAGATGCTCACTTGTTAATTGCGTCTGGATATTTTTAAGGGTGATCAGAATTCCTAATTATTTATTTCGTGTGTAGAGTCGTCTAGCCACGCGATGGCATCTGCAGAGGCGTGATTGGGGTGATAGTAATTTTTTTCTCTTACTGGTATGGGGGCAGCTTTGCTACCCACCCCTGCCGCAGAAGGGGTGTGACCTTGGGAGGAAGATGGGATTGTGGGGGTCAGCATCCCCCTCCCAGCCCACCCATGCTGCTGGGGTTCCAGCCCTGGGGTAGCTGCTTCCTTTGCCCTCCCCCCCCCCCCCAATCAGCAGAGAAAGGGGTAACACTTTAAAGTAAGGTGGTAGGGGCCGGTACAGGCGGACCCTTTTTACTGGTACGCCATACCAACCCGTACCGCCTTACTTTCACCCCTGGGCGTGATGCAGTTCTTCTAGGCCACCGCTGGACCTAGGCAGCAAGGATTCCTCGACAATGTGCATCATCGTCCGTGCCGTACCGCAGCTGCACAAAGGGCCGTCACAGAGGCCCCAGAGACACTGGCTGGCGGCACCGAGACCCTGCCCGGTCCGGAACCTGTTCAACAGGGACCATTGGCCATGGGACAGGTCAAAGCCAGGCAGACAAATTGTGGGGTTGGCGACGAGGGACTGATTGGGGATGGTAACAGATCCATTCCTCCCGCCAGAGTGTTTCCACCCTAACATCCTGGCATGGCGGATGAGACCGTAATGGGCGACGTGACGGCAAATGTGCGGCTGGTGGTTTAAAAAGGTCGTTGTGCAGTGGCTTGAGTTGGCACCAACTTTCTCCAGTAACTTGCCAGCGGCAACCTCTTCTGATCTGAGGAGAAGCGATATTGCTCGGAACTGGGAGCCATGGGAGCGGAGTCTGACTCAGTGTGCCGGAGATGATGCGCATGGCGGCATGTAACTGCGTATCCCCCGGTTTGGTGTGTGACAATCGGCTCCATATGGCGCACAGTGCTCCGCCACCGAATACAAGGTGGCAAGAGCTGACGTCCACAGAGTTGGAGCATGAGCACCCCATGATGAACCCGCCAGTGTGCTAATGCTGTCTTCTTCAGGCGGGCACGGTAACTCAGTGTGTGGTCTAAGGTCACACCTGGACAGACCGGTTCTACTTCATGCTTCACCTGCTGGCCATTCAGATAAACACTCAGTTCTCGGATTGCACTGGCGTGGTGAAGATGGGACAAACTGGAGACTGTTGTTATGATGCTTGGCTGGAGTCACCAAGTCTCACAGCAGTCAGCTAATTGTCATGTCCCGGTTTAAGGTCGTGAAACGTCTGGGCCCGGGTACTGCAACAGTTGTCGTCTGCGTAAATGAACTTTCGTGACTCCGTTGTTGGCAGGTCACGGATGTAAAGGTTGAAAAGGGTTGGCAAAAGCACAGAGCCCTGGGGTAACCCATTGCTCTATTCTCTCCAGTCGTCTTCTCCCCCATATGGACTCTGAACTGCCTATCACGGGCAAACAGTTCAATGACACCCGTGACCCAAGGTAGCAGGACCCATGATACCTTCATGGGCAGGGCAGTGTGCCGTACAATATCGTGCGCCGCTGTTAGATCGATGAAAACAATCCCTGTTTTCATGTGTCTATGGAAGCCATTTTCCACAAACGTGGTCAGCACGAGTACTTGTTCGCACGTGCTACGGCCCTGGCGAAAGCCGGCTTGGTCAGAGCTCAAAATTCTCTCCACGTTGGGCAATACACACTGTAGGACCGAGCACTCCAGTGCCTTGAAGCACACCGACAACGATGGCATGGGATTAGGGAATTCCTAATTTCGACATCCTAAATGACAACTCAGGAGACTCCCACTGTTTAGTCTCTGGGGTTCACAAACCCTACTCAGGTTTCCAGTAACAGGATCAAAACCTTAGAGCACTCTTCTGGATTAGATCTCTACAGAGAGAGTCTAAAAGTCACTATTTTCTTTTTAGAAAGACATGCAATAAATGCTCACTAAATGGGTTAATTTAAGATTTAAGGCACAGAGAGTGTTATGCTGTATAAGTTGCTTTATCTTTTCCGTCTGATGAGTAATGTGTAGAGCAAAACTCTTCTGCAGCAGACCTTTGCTGCCACCTACCGCACAGTTGTCGTTATTTTCCATGTCTTCAAGCACTCAGCGCCCCAAACAAGATTAAGGGAAGCTTACATGTCCCCTGGCATCATGCCCAAATATAAACTCGCGCTTCCTTTCACTCAGTAATCCTGGTGGAGAATCACAAGGCGGCGGAGAATTCACGTTCCTATATTAACACTGGCAGGCTCCCAAATGCCCTCCCAACCCACTTCCTATGAACACAGCATGGGAATGCAATGGCCTGTTTTACTGATGCCCCACAAGTAATGCAAAGAAGCATGAAGCACCATGCCAGAGCATGGCATGTTCTAAAACAAGCCTCTTAACCTAGCTCCCTGCAGTAAACAATATCCCACTCTGGCCAATGGATCCAACTAGCTCCCGCCGGAGCACAGCAGCCTCTGGGCTATGCGTCTCCACTCAGTCGCTCTTCCCCATTAGCAGGGGCGGGGGGCTCTTTATTTCTACCCTGTTTTCTCCATAGATTCCATCACTGTGGGAGTTAAGTGCACGAGCTGGTGCCAATCCACCCAGAGTCCAAGGCCTCCCTCCACAAGGACTAGCCCCCGCGGGTGGGGGAAGCCGGCCAGGACTCCGCCATGCGCCTCCCTTTCCGACGCAGCTCCTGACATTTCCCGTAAAGCAAGGACCAACATTTTCTCTGCGAGCACCAGCAGCCGGGGGCTGCAGCACCAGGGTGGCTTTCCTGAGCCAGAGCCCTGACCCCAGACATAGGAGAACCAGTCCCCGAGAAGATCAGAGCCACTTCTTCAGCACAAAACTGGGTCGGAACCGAGGGCCCCAGGCCTGCAAAGCACCTCCGGAGTCCAGCCCCTGCTATCGCGGGCAAACCTAGCACAGCCTCCCCTTCACGCCCTCATCAACCTCGATCTCAAAACTTCCCTCGTATGAGACTGTTCCCAGGCCGAGAGCCTCTGGGGGAGGTAGACCCTGCCAGCTGCTGAACATCCCCAACCCCAATCAATGAAATCACTGGGAACTGGGGGGGGGGGAGGGGTGGAATGCCTCATATGCTTGGGACCTTGTGAATATTAGCTGGGGGTTTCCAGGGCAGACTCAGACTCCTTCCCGGGTTCTGTTCTTTCTCTAGCTTGGCAGGGAGTGGGGCCTGGGGCGGGGGCTGGTGGGGTAGAGCTGCTTGTCTGAAAACCCCACTGCTCAGATGAGGGATGCACCTTTCGGTAATTTTCAAAGGATATGGAGACTTGGGAAACAAAACAAATTAGAAAGTTTGTAATTAACATGTATTCACCACTACCTCGCAACTCAGTCAATTCAAACCGATTTCATAGAATAAATGTACTTGTTTGTCTAACAAGACTTGTGTCTAATGGCAGTACCTTTACTATCTCCATTGAACTTTTTTTCCCTCACGTCTAAGCTGTGCATCATACTCCCTGTCAAACGCCATTTGCAGCATCTGGGCAAGCATTAAGTCACTGGAAGTATCAGTGTTTTCTCCTGTAATAAATGGCCCTTCAGCAACACTAAGCACAAAAAAGGGGAAAAAATATCTGTTAACATAGAAAACACAGCCTTGTATCCCTTTGATTTATTCCAGACTGAATACAGAATCTTGGAGAAACTGCAGTTAAATGCAAAACTTCCCAATTAACTATGGTTAAGGTTAAGATGTTGTCATGGTTATTTTAAGCCGAAGCCACAGATAGGTAGTGGGCAAGAAACAAAATTCACCTGTCTGTGACTTTCACTGGCAATAATGAGGGATAATTGCATCCCTTTAGAAGTCTAATTTGTCTTGTGGACCCCAAGTTCCACCTGACTTAGAAGTGCTTGCTTACAAAATCAGACAAAAAGAACAAAAGCACACTATTACTGAAACATTGCTTAATTTTCTCATTTGGTCTATATGAAATTTTGTTTTGTACTGATTTTGCAGCTGCTTTTTATGTAGCTTTTTGTAAAACTAGGCAAATATCTAGATGAATTGATATACCCTGGAAGACCTCTATGGACTTCTGGTTGAGAACCACTAGTCTAAAGAACCCTCGCAACAAAAGTGAAGAGCAAGAAAGAAGTATGAATGGAGAACAAGATTATGAGAGGATCTCTCATGAAGAGATCCACATGATTCACATACTGGAGAACCACTATCATAGGTGCTTTTAACAATACATTTCTAGAGGAGCTATCAAATGGAACAAGAAAAGGGTGACAGAGGAAAATGTTTACTATGGTACTGTAACTACACACCGTTACTTAAGATACCATGTAGGAAAACCTACAATGACTTGACAATCATTAAGTTTACTAATCCAGGATTTAAATTCAAGGGTGTTTAACTTACATAACCACCTCAGGAAAAGCAACTTCTTCTTCTTCCAGTTGTAGTTCTTTTGCCAACTGTTCACTCATCACATCAGCAAGGGAGCATGATATTGCTACATTTTTAGGGGTTCCCCATGGACACTGCAAAGAAACATTTTGTTGAAATACGGCAAATAGGTATACAGGCTACTTAGTTAATTAGAACAGTTAAACTACCAATAGGTTCAGCACAAACTGATGTAGTCTTCAGATTTTCTCTTTCTTCCACAGATTCACAAACTCCTTTAAGTGACCATCATAAGGTAAATAGGGAAGAGGGCAGTGCCAATACTTCAGAGGGTCTGGAGTGTGAAAAAACACATTCACAAGACAGTATGTTGCAAAAGCCATCTGGTAAGAGCAGACAGTCAGAACTAGGATTTTCTGTAAAACCTCCTGTACTGAGGCAGTGTGGTTCCCCATGCCCCTGGAGAGAGACGAACCCTTCCAGACACCGGAGTGGGCGGAGCTAGTGAGCTCTTAGCCCACCCCCCAGAGGGTCAGGCAGTGCCCGGGAAGTATAAAGCCCAACCTCAGAGCTTACTGGGGAAACAGTCGCCAGGGAAGCCACACACCTCCGGTATAGTCCGTGACTGGGAAGCAACAGCAGTCCGCAGTACACTGGAGTTGCCAAGCCTGCCTTGCATCAGCTGCCCAGAAGAGTTGCCAAGCATGCCCTGTGCCAGCTACCCAGAGGAGTAGTGCTGTACCCCCCTCAAGACACCATCCCAACCCAAGTTCCACAAGGGTGGGGGGGTTGGAAATAACCCTAGTCTGGCTGCAGCACTGCCAGAGCCCATGTCAGTGTGTTTCGGTCAGGATCCCCACAACGCAGCAGCGGGTCTGAGTCTTTAGTGCTCCTATGTTGCCAAGCAGGCTAATGCCATATTGGCTGCATTGCCAGCAGATGAATGGAAGTGATTATTCCCCTCTATTTGACACTGGTGGGGCCACATCTGGAATATTCCTGTGAGGGGTTAGCTCACAGAAACCCCCTTGGGATGCCACCTGATGTGCTGGAACTACCTCTGAGCCCATGTTCCTTGGCTGCCTGGGATTTTAGTACCTTGCCTGGTTGTGCTAGACTTGCTAGCCTGCTACAATCACCAACCCAGGTCTGAAACATGTCCCCAAAAGCTTCAGGCTTAACTGAAGCTTGGGGGGGAAGGGATAGCTCAGTGGTTTGAGCATTGGCCTGCTAAACCCAGGGTTGTGAGTTCAATCCTTGAGGGGGCCATTTAGGGATCTGGGGCAAAAAATCTGTCAGGGGACAGTACTCGATCCTGCTAGTGTAGGCAGGGGACTGGACTCTATGACCTTCAAGGTCTTTCCAGTTCTAGGAGATTGGTATATCTCCATTTATTTAAACTCTTAAGTGCTCCTTGCTCCAACACCTAGTTCCCAATGGGATCCAAACCCCAAATAAATCCATTTTACTCTGTATAAAGCTTATGCAGGGTAAACTCAAATTGTCTGCCCTCTCTAATACTGATAAAAATATATGCACCACTGTTTGCTCCCCCAGCAATTAATATTTGCTCTGGGTTAATAAGTAAAAAGTGATTTTATTAAATATAAAAAGTAGGATTTAAGTGGTTCCAAGTAATGACATAACAAAGCAATTTACTAAGCAAACTAAAATGCAACACAAGTCTAAGCCTAATACAGTAAAAAATTAAATGCAGGTAAATCTCACCCTCAGGGATGTTCCAATAAGCTTCTTTTACAGACTAGATTTCCTCCGAGTCTGGGTCCAGCACTCACTCACACCCCTGTGGTTACTGTCCTTTGTTGCAGTTTCTTTCAGACATCTCTTTGGTGTGGAGGGGCTAGCTCTTGAGCCAGCTGAAGACGAAATGAAGTGGTTTCCAAGGGCTTATATAGTCTCTCTCTTGTGGGTGAAAACCCTTCTCTCCCCCTGTGTAGAATCACAGCTACAAGATGGAATTTGGGAGTCACATGTCCATGCAGGACTCAGTTCTCTACAGGCTGATGCCATTGCCCACGTTAGTTTGAACATTCCCAGGAAAGCTCATATGTGGATTGGCATCCTTTAATGTTCATGGTTAGTTAAGTACTCCCAATTATTTGAATAACTCCTTCACACTATGTTGGCCAGCTCTGTCTTATGTGCTTCTGTCACAGAGCAGAGGTTTTAAAAACCTCTGCTGCCTGCTAAAGACCCTGCTTCCCTGCAGCATGGCTGGGTAAAGGGCTAAACCCTGAGCAGGGAACCCAGCTGAAGGCTCTAATTAGGGCATGCTCAGTGCAACCTACTGAGCCAGGTGGAACCAGTTGGGTTGATGACTGGGGAAGAGCTCCGAGAGGGAGGCTAGCCAGCCAGGAGGACAACTACTTGAGTGGGGGGGTCCAAAATGGATGGAGCTTGGCTGTTCTCAGTGGTGGCAGATGACGGAATGAGGAGAAATGGTCTCAAGTTGTAGTGAGAGGGAGGTTTAGGTTGGATATTAGGAAACACTATTTCACTAGGAGTCTGGTGAAGCACTGGAATGGGTTACCTAGGGGCATGGTGGAATCTCCATCCTTAAAGCTTTTTAGGGCCTGGCTTGACAAAGCCCTACCTGGGATGATTTAGTTGGGGATTGGTCCTGCTTTGAGCAGGGGATTGGACTAGGTGACCTCCTGAGGTCTCTTCCAACCCTGATATTCTATGATTCTACAAACATTTTGGAGTTATGAACAGCCTCCATTCCTGAGGTGTTCGTAACTGAGTTCTACTGTACCATTCATGGGCTAGGGCTACACATGGCACCTAAATCATTAGGGCTGGAGAGTTACTAGTCCTCTTAACTGCCTGGGTCGTGCCACAGGGGAAGATCTGTAATTTCTAAAGTTCAAGACACCAGAAATCTTTTTGGGAAAATCCTTTCAGGGATTTACTTATGAAGCAAAAAATAGCAGAAGCCCTGTGAGTCCAGGACAGAAGTTCTCCCACAAATCACTGGGAAGGGATCACAGTGGCTCAGCTCACTGCAGCCTTAAGAGCGATTGGATATGCCCCTGGGAATTGGAGCACTGCTCCTGGGTCCAGCACCAGTGTGGACACAGCAACTGAGCTAAGGGAGAGCCAGCCTGATCAGGGCACCAATCCCTCAGAAGCTTGACTGCTGTTTTCAGCAGGGCCGATCAATGAAGGGGAACTGGAAGTGCCGACAGGTGTGATGCTGGTATCCCCGCTGGCCCAGGGTGTCTGAGCTGAGATGCTCAGTCCAGGCTCTGTGTTCCAGGCCCTGCAATGCCCTTTCTGGTGGCTGTGGGATGTAACATTTCAGTAGCCAAGCAGTGGGGGTTGGGAAGGTGATGTCTATGATGTCTTCTTACATCTAGGGGAGCAGGCTCAGCTCTTAACTCCTGCCTGCCATGAGCTCTCCTGTGGGGCTCGCCCCGGAGCCCCTGCTACTTCTCTGCACTGCTTGCTGTTGTCCCCCTCCCTACTCTGTGACCTCAGGGAAGAGCAGCAAGTCCTGCTGGGGCTGGGCAGAGTGGGGCATATTCAGTCTGGAGAGGAGGCTCGTTCCTGTACTGCTGTGGGTGGGGGAGACACCAAAGGGGCTAGGCTGAGGTGCCCAGGGATGTGTTGAGGGGATGAGGCTGTACCCTGTGGTCGTATGACCCCTTAGAGTCTTGTGAGGGGAATGACTGCCCTTGCTCCCCCTGGAGCTAGCTACCCCTTCTCCTGGGTGTTTGCCCCTGCTGTCCCCAGGGGCCTTTCCCCTGCAGGGGTCTGTGTGAGCAGTGAGGGGTTGGTGGGAGCTGAGGTCAGGCTGGATGGGTGGGTGCAGGGGGATGTACCATCCAGAAAGGTTTCCCTTCAGAGCCTCCCCAGTGGGGGGGGGGGGACTCGGGGAGCGAGCAGCTACTGCCCATGCACCGCCCAGAGCCCAAGCAAGCTGAGGGAGCCAGGTGGTAGGTATTGCTCAGTGACATGGCTAGAGAGAGAGGGTCAGTGCCCTGAGCTGTGGGAGTGGTGCTCCAAGGAGCAAATCCTCCTTCCCCCTAGCCCACCCCCTCTCCTTTCCTTTCCCTCTGCTCTGATGAAGTTCCCACCTGTGCATCACTCCGGAATGGGGAGCTTGGGTCTGCTCTGAACTCTGTGGGGCAGCGCGTGGGATGGAGCAGCTGAGCTGGGGCTACAGGCCCCTCTCCATTGCAGAGCCCCTCCCCTTCCTCCTGACCAGGTAAGGGGAAAGTTCTTGGCCCAGGACGTGGCTGGGAGCTGTTTGGAAGACAGCGGCCTCAGGGCTAGCCAGGGAAGTTGAATGCAGAGGGCTCACGGCTAGCCAGGAGCTGTGGAGAAGCTGGAGGCAGAAAAGATTGCCCACTGCAGAGGTGTGTGTGGAACAGGCTGTGACAGCGGCACATCGCTGCAGGGCGCAGGTCTGCATGGAGCTCCTGGGGGAGCAGCAGCAGCTGGGCCTGGAGCCAGTGTCAAGGGGCCCCAACGAGAGTCACCGACTGAGCCTGGCCTGGAAACTTGCTGTTTGCTTGCAGCCTGTTTGTTGCAGCAGAGCCTGGCTGGCGGGACCCCACCGGCGCTCACTCTGCACTGGAACTGGCTTGGCCTCTGTGCCTAGGGGTCTGGGACTGCAGCCTTCCCCTGTCCTGCCAGCCCTAGGGAAATGCCCTTTCTTTAACCATGTGGGGCTATTGCTCCACCCCCCCCCCCCCCGGGCTAGGTCTACCAGCGCAGCTGCTGAAGCACCTACAGTGCTTGCCTTGAGCTGCAGTACCCTGGGCGAGCCCATGCACCTGAGGTGCGTGGGGTGCTGGACAGCCCCCAGAATTACAGCAGCCTTATTTTTAGGGCCTGATTCCATCTCCTGTTGCGATCAATGGGAGCACAAAGAGCCCAGCAGCTCCGAGCAGCTCCACCCCTCCCACAGCAATGGGCCAGCTCCTCTCTCCCCCTCCCTGGCCCACTGCAGCACCCCCCCCACCCCGGCCTCCAGTGGGCCTGGGAGAGGGGATGGAAGCCTGGGGTGGGCTGGGCTGTAGCTGCAGAAGTAGCAGAGGTGAGGCTGGGGGCCAAGGGCAGGCAGAACTGATGGGTGGTGTGTAATGAATTGCTAGGATTTGGGGTGGGGGTGGGGGGTGAGCTGGAAGCTTTTGCCGCATCAGGCAGCCATGAGAGCTCCCGGAGCAGAGGTGGGGTCAGGGTTGTCACGGTACTGAAATAGTTGGGTACCGTGTAGATCAATGGGTGCACGAAATATTATGTGAAGGGGTCATAACAGGTGTCTTATGTGTGTATCTATTCCATATGTATGTATCTATTCCATATGTGTGTATCTATTTATTTTGTAACTAAACTTAAAGCTTCAAGCTGTACTTCAAGCTTAGGCTTGGCTCCTGTGAAGGCTCAGACACGCTGGGGCTGCCTGATGGCCCATTAAGGGACATCCACCACACAATGGACTTTGTATATGCCTGTCCACACCCGAGCTGCTCTAGGAATGTCACTGCCTGGTCAGAAACTGAATCCTGGAGAGTCTGGTAATTGGACCTTGTGACTGTGAACCTCCATTTTGCAACCAAACTCTGCAAAAGAAGGAGGAGGGTCTTGGCCCAGAAGACAGAGTCTATAAAAGCTGGAAGAAGCATTCTCCATTTTGTCTTTTACCTCCAGTCTTCAGCCTGCCTTGTTTCCAGCTTTGGATGGAACTTTGCTACTCAGGGAACTCTGGACAATGGTACTGACCCATCCCCCAAATGGGGTGCATCCAAAGACTTTGATTTGAACCTGCAGTTTATTCTACCTTTGCTGCAAGCCTGAACTAAGAGATGTGCCATTACTGCATGTAATTGATTTCTTTTAACCATTCTTAACCCTCACCTAGACCTTTTTCCTTTTATAATAAACCTTTAGATTTTAGATTCTAGAGGATTGACTACAGCGTGATTTGTGGGAAGATCTAATTTGTATATTGACCTGGGTCTGGGGCCTGATTCTTTGGAATTGGGGAGAACCGTTTTCTTTATTTGGGGGATTGGTTTTCATAACCATTGGTCCCCAGGACAGGTGGCTGCTGGTGGTGGTGATACTGGGAATCTGGAGTGTCTAAGGGAATTGCTTGTGTGACTTGTGGTTAGCCAGTGGGGTGAAACCAAAGTCTTTTCTGTTTAGCTGGTTGGGTTTGCCTTAGGGTGGAGAAACCCCAGCTTTGGGCTGTAGTTGCCCCTTTGGAAGCAATCTGTCCTGATCCGACACTCACAGTTGGATCCCACCAGGAACAGCCCCGTCACACGGGTGTCTGGCTGCCCCACTGCTAATCGAGCAGATTCTGGCGGTCTTGCTCTCTCCCTGAACTGGGGTCGGGCTGGGGGTTTCCTCTCCTGGTGTCGCTGCAGCTCCCTGCCCATGGAGTGAGGAGGGGAGGTGCCAGGCAGGGGATCCCCTGCTCCCAATGCTAGCTGGAGGCTAGAGCAGGGAATTGGGCCCCAAGTATCAGGGAAACTAGTGTGGGATGGTGGGAGGTAGTGCCCCCTGAACTCACAACCTTGCATTGAATTCAGCACTTTGCTGTGGGATTTGGGCCTCTCAAGCGTGTGCAAAACCATCTCCTCATGTTGCTATTTGGAGAAACTGCTGAGTCTTGGCAAGTGCCTGGCATCCCTGGGGCACTGGTGAGTTGGGCAGTGCTGGGTGTACCCACACCATCCTGAGCAGCGCACTCTGTCACCCTGCCCCAGGTCCTAGGGACTAGCCACAGCTGCGGTGGGACGTTCCTGCCCAGCCCAACAGCCTCATCCCGGGGGGAGATCCTGGAAAACCATGTGAGATTTGGCAGGGGAACAGCTAGAAAAGCCCAGTTGGAGCACTGAGAGTAGCCCTCTCGCAGAGTCACCCCGGGAACATATTCTCCTTGTGCAGGGGGAAGCCTCCAGCATCCCTCTCATCTCCTCAGCACTTTCTGTCGCCTGTCTGCCAGGCCAAGAAAGGCAGGGCCTAACTCTTGGGTGGGCTAGAGTGCCAAGACATGAAGGCATCTGCTATCACGAGGGGCTGTTTACTCTGGGAGCTCTGAGCAATCCCAAGCAGCAGTGCTGAATAGCTCAGAAACCTCAGTTCTCTCTGCTGGCCTTGGGAGCTCCTGTCATTGCCTGTGGTTTGGGGGTGCTCCTCATCCCCCGTGATGCTGATGCAGAAGGTCCCCATCCCTCCAATGGCCCTGCCCGCTCTCTGGGACTCCTCATCCCTTGTTCTGTGGCCCCTCCAGCTAGCTTGTGTTGGTCTCTGTCCTGTCATGGCACTGCCTGCTGGCTTAAGGGGCTCCTGGGGCCCCCACAATGCACCAGGCCAGCTTGCCTAGTTCCCCATCCTCCATGTGGCACTGCCTGGGAGAGCTCCCTGTCTCCTGTATGGGGCAGCCACCAAGGGCCCCCTCCTTGTGCAGCCTGTGTCCAAGGCACTAGTCCCGTTGCCTGCTCCTCTCTTCTCTTCTGCTGGGCTTAACTCCATGTTCAAGCTACAAGTGATCACTACAACAACTGTCATCTGCCCCCAGCTCAAACCCACACATTTTTTACTAAAATATTTATTCTCTCTGGCATGTATCCTTTCTCGCATGGCATGGATCTCCTACGCTTTCTCAGGAGCCGGTGGGGGCCCACTCAGTGCGCTAATAGAAGAAGATCCCGAGAAAACTCTGGACAGAGCGCTAAGTACTTTCTTAAACAATGAAGATCCTTGTCTGGGAACGCTGGGGTCTGAAACAGCAGCAGCTACTGTGGAGAAAACAGAGCAGTGGTGTAACATGGATCATAATGGGGTGAGTACACTGTGCACTAGTAAGCTGTATTGGAACTGACTGAGGGATTCCACTAATATACTACAGGCCTGGGTCCTCAGCTGCGGTCCCCACTGTAGAGTCCGGTGTGTGGCTTCTGAGATAGTGTGTGTGAAACGCTAGCTCAGGTAGGAAGAGGAGTGTCGGTGGGGCCTGGTGAGAGATGCCTCTAGAATTGTGACCTCCATTTTGTACTGTGTGCTGAACGCACGGAGATTTGCGTCACAGACAGCCCCAGCCAGTGAAGAAGTTTGACGATGGATGAGAAGCAATAAAAACTGTCTTGGGCCACTGGCTCTGATTGTCTTCATTACTTGACCCCATGTGAAACAACCGGTTTTCTGCCCGGCCCACAGGGTGGGGTGAACATGAGTCGGGGAGGGACTGGAGCTCCCAGGGAAGCTTGTGGAATATAGAGAAGAGACTGTTTGTAAGAGGGGGTGCTGCTGTGTAATGAATGAGACCAACCCTAAGGACTGACAGGAGTGAGAGGGCAGGACAGACGCTGGGCAGCCAGCAATGCTGAAGAGCATGAAGGAGTCAGCAACTGGATCTGTTTGCAATCGACTGGTCACCGTCCAGCTGGTAACATTTGTGTAATGGATAGGGCAGTGGATGGGGGACTCAGGAGGCCTGTGTTTAGTTCCTGGCTCAGCCACAGGCTTCCTGGGTGACCCTAGGCAAGTCTCTTAATCCACCCAGTGTCTCCGTTCTACCTCTGTGTGGTAGAGAGAACTCCTTCCTACCTCACAGGAGCTCTGCAGATGAACTCCACTAAGGAGTCTGCAGTGAGAAGGGCCATAGAAATACTTCAATACCTGTTTTCTCTTGCAATGGGAAGTCTTTATGGCCAGCGTCTTCGTAGGGCGAGACAAACTGCACCGGGAGAAGAATAAGGGAGTCAGTGTATAATTCTGTTTTGTGCCTGCTCTCCAGGGTTATGCAGCTGTAGGATGAGTAAGAGGGAGCTGTTAAAGGGGATGGAGGACTGTCATTCCATCCATGCATTCCTTAGTCGTGAATGACTAAGGCCTGGGCTACATGACAGTTAGGTCAACAATTACGTCAGTGTCCAGTCTACAGCCTTGCTCCCGCCACTGTAAATGCCTTACTACATCAACATCATACCTCCTCCTCCACCAGAGGCGTCGGGCTTATGTCAATGTCGTTAGGGTGACACTGCAGGTGATTTACATTGGCTGTTGGGTGTCATTCTTGTCAATGCTGGAGCCATGAAATTGACAAGAAAGCCCTGGCTGTTACCCCAGGGCAAGTGGGGGACTCCAGTCAAACCCAGTTGTCCCCCTGGATCCTGGATCCCAGATGGGCTGTCCCTGGGTCCTGGAGGTGGGGAGCTGAGAGCCTGGGCTTTCAGCCCCATACACTGTCCCTTTTAAGTCAGTGGAAGCACTCCTTGTGAACGCGCACCACCGATAGAAGGTGGGTAGTGTGGACATCAGCCAGCGTAGTAATTACTAACAATAGATTGACTTGAGTTTCTAGTGTAGACATGCCCAAGGGTGAAGCTTGAGTTACTAACTGGAATTGCAGCCCCATATATCAAATGTAAAGAGCTCTGTTTTGAAGTCAGACATGGACCCATCTCCATTCTTCTCCCTCCCTGCTCCCAGTGCTGTCCCTTCCCCTCCGAACGTCTCCTCTGCACGTTGGTCAGTCTGCCCTTCCTTCCTGACCACTCCTGTTGAGCATGAACCCCGCCTGCAAACTCCGCATTGCCCTGCTGCTGCCTCTAGCTACATGCTCTATGCTGTTTGCCAACAGAGGGGCTTCCCCTTCCTGCTCTTCAATGGTGTCATAAGAACATAACATAAGAACATAAGAACGGCCATACTGGGTCAGACCAAAGGTCCATCTAGCCCAGCATCCTGTCTACCAACAGTGGCCAATGCCAGGTGCCCCGGAGTGAGTGAACCTAACAGGTATGATCGAGCGATCTCTCTCCTGCCATCCATCACCCCCCTCTGACAGACAGAGGCTAGGGACACCATTCATTACCCATCCCGGCTAATAGCCATTTATGGACTTAGCCTCCATGAATTTATCCAGCTCTCTTTAAAACCCTGTTATAGTCCTAGCCTTCACAGCCTCCTCAGGTAAGGAGTTCCACAGGTTGACTGTGTGCTGTGTGAAGAAGAACTTCCTTTTATTTGTTTTAAACCTGCTGCACGCCAATTTCATTGAATGGCCCCTAGTTCTTCTATTTTGGGAACAAGTAAATAACTTTTCCTTATTCACTTCCTCCACTCCACTCATAATGTTATATACCTCTATCATATCCCCCCTTAGTCTCCTCTTTTCCAAGCTAAAAAGTCCTAGCCTCCTTAATCTCTCTTCATATGGGACCCGTTCCAAACCCCTAATCATTTTAGTTGCCCTTCTCTGAACCTTTTCTAGTGCCAGTATATCCTTTTTGAGATGAGGAGACCACATTTGTACGCAGTATTCAAGATGTGGGCGCACCATGGATTTGTATAAGGGCAATAAGATATTCTCCGACTTATTCTCTATCCCTTTTTTAATGATTCCTAACATCCTGTTTGCTTTTTTGACTGCCGCTGCACACTGCGTGGATGCCTTCAGAGAACTATCCACAATGACTCCCAGGTCTTTTTCCTGATTGGTTGTAGCTAAATTAGCCCCCATCATATTGTATGTATAGTTGGGGTTATTTTTTCCAATGTGCATTACTTTACATTTATCCACATTAAATTTCATTTGCCATTTTGTTGCCCAATCACTTAGTTTAGTAAGATCTTTTTGAAGTTCTTCACAGTCTGCTTTGGTCCTTACTACTTTGAGTCAGCACCCATTTCCTTATGCTGCCGTGATGCAGGAGCTGCATGGGTAGGAGCAGACGTTATTGGCTGAATCCCACAATTAATAAACATGGTGTCTTACCTCTGACCTGTGCGATTCGGCCCCGAACTCTGAGCAGCACTACCCATGTTACGAGAGTTGATCTAAACAGTCCTTGTGTGTGGCTTTCCAGTGACAAACAGTGCTCCCCCAATCCTCCGACAGTTACCCCACTGTCTTGGTTCCTGAGCTTCCAGGCCCCCTAGGCACCTTACTTGCAGCCAGGAGAGAGAGCTCCAGTCTCCTATTCCCTGCCTGGTCCTCCTCCTTCTGACCATGAGTCAGGGCCTTTCTAACACCCACACACACACACATACACACACCCCGCCACCCCAGCTTCCTGCCTCAGCTGTGCTCAATCAGCCCCTGCTAGCTCTGTGAGTGCCTGCTCATTAGGGCTTCCAGCTGAGCTCTCTTGCTGGATACTACCAGCCCCAGCTCCTGGGCCTCCTGCCAGGAAGCAGGGTTTAACTCACAGAGGCAGGGCATTCTAGGGGTTTTACCCTTGCCCTGCCATGGATGGTTACAGGAAAGGTTACAAGCGTGGCATTACAAAACAAAATGGAGTTTACAAGTTGACACAGACATATCCCCCAAACCGCCAATCTCATTCTGTTTACTTCCTTCCTTTGGTTTAACATCCAGCTGTCCTGACACATTCAGAGAGGGATGTCTTTCTTTTTTTCTCTGTTCTTTAGCTCCACTAGTTGCAGCTGTAGGACTCTTCCCAGCCATTGACAGTCTTCTCAGGTCTGTTATATTCAGTCCAGTGTAAGCATAGCATGCTTTTTTCAGCTCCTCAAGAGGCTCTGTTTTTATGAAAATAACTGCCAAATGTTCTGCCATGATGTCCGGATCTATTTGTAATGCTTTGTTTCCCATATAAGGGATCATTTTAATGGGTAGCCTGGTTTCTGTTGGTTGCTCATTTGCATTTTCATCTCTGAGTGAACATTCCGGCACAGGCAATGTCTGAAGGGAAACTTGTGCATGGACTCTGTCAACAATTCTGTCAAGTGCTATAGCACTCTGACTGACCATCGGTGAATTGTCTTTAAAAGCAAGTGCTAGATTGCAATTAGAGATTTCATTAATTATTATGCTAGCTACTTGTTGAGGAAAATTTGTTCTGGAACTTGTTACATTATCATAAAAGTCTTGCTGAGATCCAGATTTTTGAAGGACATTACTGTAAATAGCATGAACTACTTGATTAAGAGTCTCGTGGTGTTCTGGATTTGCCATATCACCTGCTGCTTCCACAAGACTAATTTTATTTTTGGACATTAGTTTTTCCATGGACTGTGTCAGCTTCCCAGCAACTTCATTCACTTCAGTCTTTGATAAACTTCTTTTTTCTGGGCTTTTGCTGTGAGTTGACTTTAAGATTTTAGACAAGAATCTGCTTAATATTTCTTCCACAAACATCACTGGTAACACAGGGATAGGTGATGCTGAAGGATGTTTTGGTGTCTCTACATTGGTAAGAATCTTTTTAACAATATGGACAGCCTCCAGCATTAAAGGTGAACTGGATAGTGGCTCTTCCTCTGAAATGGACTGAAAGTCATGTTTAGAAGTAGCACTTATCATTAAAGACTCTATTCTGTTAGCTAAAATGTCATTCTTGTTTGTTAGATCTTTGTGGATAGAAATGTCAGAGTCAGATTGTTTCAAAATGCATGTATAAACAGAATTGCCAACGTCTCCAGTAGCTTTGCTGTCTTCTTCTTCTTCATTGATATTTTCACTGATTTTTATCCGATTTTTTGAAAGGAGCACTGGCGGTGAATTCATTATTTTGGAAATGATATCCTTTACTGAAGAAATATTTTGTGCATCTAAGTCCACAATGGGAAATATGGACAGGAGTTTATTTAAAAGTTTATATAAAAGTTCTTCTATCATGAGAGAAGATAATTCACTAATATCTGGTGTTACGGGATTTGTGTGAGCCGAGGGTTCGGTGAGATCTCTCAGCATATCTACGACAATGTTGTCAGCTTCAGCACATTGGTGCGGTGCTAAACCTCCAGAAAAAAAGGTCTGCAATTGATTCTCTGAGATCTCTCTTAATACCAAGTCTGCTATTGCTTCAGAATGAATTGTGCAGCCACTTTTTAAACGCTTCTGTATTGTTAATTGGGATCCAAACTGTGGCAAAAGCTTATCATAGACTGTTTCTACAACTGTTTGACTGATTGCATTGTCATCTTGATGCAAACATTTAACATAATGAAAAATCAAATTCTGAGCTTTAGAGATTTCTGTCATAACCTTACTTACTAGCTTCATGTGAATAAAGTCAAATTCTGCAATTTGACTTTCCATTTCTACAGAGGAAGACATGTTGGAGTGGTCACAGAGAATTTTAGATAACAGTTTGGTAATTATATCATCTAAAAATCCACATACCCTAATAGAATGTGTGGTGGAAGTCTGGCATTGTGTGCTGAGTTTGTTAGCTTTCTGTAAAACCACTTCAGCAATTAACCCAGATTCTAGAGGCTTAAATATAGTAGATGATGATGCTTTTGCCAATGATCCCTGAAATTGGTCATCAATAATTTCTCTCCTTACTGAAGTAGCTAATGTTTCTACTGAAGCACTGTGATCACTTTTTATGTCTGTATAATCTGAGGCTTCAGAACCATGTTCTTTCAAAATGTCACCTAAACTGGAATGAATAATTCTAGTAGCCAATGTGCTAACCTGTGGTGGGGGGATGGGACTGTCCAACAGTGGCAGCTCCTTGACTTGAGATTTTGAACACTCGTTTAACATTGAATCAATTACATTTGTCATCACAGGAGAAGGATCAGTGTCAGCTGTCTTTCTGTCCTGAGTGTCTGTCCTTTGAGAAGAAGTGATTAATTTGCTGATTAGTTCACTACACATTTCTTTCAAAAAAAACCCAGCAGAATTAATACCATCCTGTGACTGTGTTGCCTGAGTCTCAGTTTCACATGATGGCACGAACTCATCATTTTCTTCATGCACTGGCCTATGCATAGCTTCCCCTTTGGGAGGTTTCTTTATGCCTATTTTACACACTGACTTTTGTGCAAATTGTCTTCCAATTGGGGGAACAGTCTTCCTGGAGCTAAGTGTTCTTATTGTTTCCAGTGTTGGTCTAGAAGATCTTGGTTTGGAAGCTGTGGTGTAGAAAAGAGACTTTCTGATTCTCTCTGATGCAGTGAGAGCATCCCATTGAGAGAATTGGTGACACTGGATAGTTGGAAGATTATGTGGAATTTCCTTTTCCATTTCTGTTTTTTCCTGTGAATTAATCACCATGCCAGGAACACCGATAGGTGGAAAGGTTTCTCTTAAGTCAACTTTTAATTTTTTAGCAAACTTTTTCATTCCTTCTGACACTGTAACACCCTGACTATGAATTTTATTATTTCCAAATGCTCCTCCAGGTTTTTTCATATGAAGATTTCTAAACTTTGATTCCGAAGTAACTTCCGTCCGATTTTGACTGTATTGCTCTAATATCGTACCAGTTATCTCACTTGCCATGATGTCTTCTTCAAAGACGTCATTAAATGGAGATGTTTCTCTTTGGCTGATTTCTTTTTCAGGTTTCCACACGGTTTCCAGAATTTTGGTAACTTTTACCCTCATAAAAACGTCCTTGACAACATTCTCAGCCACCTGTAGCATCTTGAAGTTGTCAATACCATTTACTTCCATTCCTCTTTGCTGCTCAAATAATCTGTTGAACATCCCTTCTGTACGAAGACTTTGGTTTAAGGCTCAAGAAATAGCCCCACCATTCAGACATTTTTGGGGGTTGGCATCTTTTGTTTTGGAATCAGGTTTAAAATAAGTGTGGCTAAATGGAAACGTCTCTGTTTTGAAGTTATTTGTGGGAAACTTAGATATAGCTCCCATGCTCATGACCTCCCTGTGCAAATTAGAAATATTTTCAGTCTGAAATTGAGGTGTTATTGCTGGTTTTCCCTTGTTAATATTTTCTTTGTGGAACTCACTTTCTAGAGACACCTTGTCAGAGGTGTGAAAGGTGATTTTTCAGCCAGCATTATATTCTGAATTTTACCATTCAGGTCTTCAGTTCCTTTCTTCTGCAACACAAGCAAATGTGAAAGGACATGTTAGTATATTCATTTACTCCAGTCTTCTTCCACCCGGTATAAACTACTTACTGTATCTGATTAGAACATTTAGGATGGACAGTAACAGCTGTGACATCTATGAACAGCTAGTTTAGAAAAGGGCTCGCCAGTGAAAGACCAGCTAGGAGCACATTGCTTCCTCTGGAGCTCCGAAGGTCTGGCAGGTGTTCCAGCCTCCTTTATCTTCCAAAGAGTCTAGGGAAAATCCTGCCCCCACTGGAGTCCATGGGACTTGTGCCATTAACATCAACAGAGCCATCAAGAAGGCATTCATTCACAAGTAAAGTAATCCTGTCTTCATCCTTTTACCCCAAGATATAAATCAGTAATTAGCCTTCTGATCTGACCGAATCCCAAAATTCAGAGCAGTGGCTGCCAAACCTTCGAGACTACTGTACCCCTTTCAGGAATCTGATTTATCTTGAGCACCCTCAAGTTTCAACTCACTCAAAACCTACTTGCTTACAAAAATCAGACAAAAAACACAAAAGTGATACAGCATTCTTACTTTCTCATTTTTACCATATAATTTTAAAATAAATCAGTTGGAACATAAATATGTATTTACATTTCAGTGTATAGTGTCTAGAGCAGTGTAGCAGGGTGCTGCTGCAGAGGCACCTAATTAGCCCCTGCTCAGCAAGTCCTAATCAGGAGAGAGAGGTTGGAGCTGGGGAGAGCTCAATGCCTGCGCTGTGGATTGGCTGCACCTGCTGGCTTAATGGCTAGGAGCCAGAAGGCAGGGCGGGGGGAGAATGGCCAAGGTAAGGTCAGTCTCTTAGCTGAGGGCTGCTGTGGTTGCAAAAGGAGCCAAGTAAGCTGACAAGTCTGTATCTAGCTTAACACTGGTGGTGGGCACTGCTTTTGTAAATAAAAAGACACAGGTGCTGCACAGTTGAAGCCTCTCAGAGCCTTATTTGGGCAGCCAGCAGACCCTGTTACAAGCAGTATAAACAAGCCATTGTCTGTATGAAATTTTTGTGTAGTGCTTTTTATGTAGCCTGTTGTAAAGCTAGGCAAATATCTAGATGACATGATATACCCCCTGGAAGACCTCTACATATCCCTGGTTGAGAACCACTGCCATTAGAGGGAGATGTAGAAGAAACCACCACCATTCTCAGCTGATGACATGACATATTAAGCTAGGCTATCTTGGCCTATATAGTATCACCTCCCATATCCTACCTGTGATGTTACACTTCAGATTTAGACAATCCTCTACAATGATGGCTAGTGGAAGACAGGAAGGAACTTGTGTTTCAGCTGCCGAAGGGAGGAGGCAAGAGACTTCTAGGAATCATGATACTGCAAGAGGCTGAAAAAGTAAACTGGGCTACAGACTTGGCCTTCCTCCTGTGGTCTGAATAATACCGGATGTAGGGGCTTCCCAGTGAGGCCAAACCAGAGGAGGGTGCTGAATGAAGTCACCACATGTGATTTTTAAGTCTCCTAACCAAGGCAAGAAAGGGAACAGATCTTATCAGTTTGGGTTAGTTTATTCCAGGAGGTGCCCAGGTGGACCTCCTAATATATCCCAGATGATACTAGAGTCAACTCAAACATCTCCTGGAACAGCAGCATCAACAGAAGGAACATTAGAAGAAAAACTGATCAGATCCAATCAATGGATATGCAATGTCCCCTGGTACCAAAGGATTCAATCTCTTCTCTTTATCAGAGACACAAAAATCCAGAAAATTGGCAGCACTGCAAGGGCTAGATACACTCTTTGTACTGGGGAAGACAGAACCATGATTTCTGAGCAGCTTCTTTGATACACGTCTGTACAAAGTTTCTTTGGAGAGCAAGGTTCCTTTGGCACCAACTGGACCACAGAGCTTCTCTTCCTTTTTCCCACATACTTGAGGGTCGGGGACAGAGGACACAGGCCACCTGGAAATTCAGGTTTAACTCCACTGCCGATATGGCACTAGTGGCAGAGCAAGGGTCAACAAATACCTTTAAGGCCAAGAACACGCAGTGCACCAGCATGTTGACAGTAACAGCCGAAGCAGACACGGAAGCAGCATAGGCTCAGCAGTAGCATTAACCAACAATGCCTTTGTAGTATTCCATGCCAATGTTACCATCACTGATCCTTTGCTGTGATTCCAGAGGGTGGTGCTGGTCCCAGCAGAGTTCAAGTGGGCTTCCAGAGGAGGACCTTGGCCCTGAACAATTCCCAGACCTGTAGCCTCATCCAGGCATAGACTACATTAGATAGAGTTTTAGAGGTACAAAAAACTTTCCTTCTGGAAGCACAGGCAGCTACACAATTTTGAGTTCTAGCAACAATGCCCTCAGCTTTCAATGGCAAAATTTTACCAGTCCCCCAAGCAAATTAAGCCCTCGATCACCAAAATGTTGGTGTGGAGGCAGAAGTACCTGTACAGATATAAGCAGCCCACCAGCAATGAGCCACCAATGCAGCTGTGACCTCTCTGGTCCAGGAGTCAGTGACCAGCAGTTCTGTATAGGCATGGCTCCAGTTCAGCCTTGTCCTTCTGTATGGATGTCTTTCCTGAATTTCTCAGCATGGACAGGGAGAAACATATGTGGGTACAATTTTCTGGGAGGAATGATAGCATCTCATCAATACAATACAAAAATATCACACAGCTGTAGACTAACAGTTGGGGCCTTTGGCAGCCAGGGAGTAGGGACTGGGGATTGTAGCATAAAGTATATTATTTGGACTTTTTCAAAAAGTAATCAGCAGTGAAATAGTTTATTCATACTGCCAATGAAACTGACCTAAACTCTGCTTGCATCCGACGAAGTGGGTATTAGCCCATGAAAGCTTATGCTTCGATACTTTATAGTTAGTCTTTAAGGTGCCACAGGACTTTATTCCAGACTAACACGGCTACCTCTCTGATTCTTGACCTAAACTCAAATTTTACAACAACTCATGGAAATGGATAGGGAAGTTCACACCACAAAGAGCTATTGTTTCAGGCTATGTGTATGCTCAGGAAGACAATGCATCAGTTCACACTCAGTTCAGGTTTTCTTCTAACTGTACAGGTTAGACTTGTCTAAAAAAAATTAGATGCTTCAGCACAATTCTGCAACAAATTCCAAGACCTCAGAACTCAAGGCCATGCCTGATCCACATACTCCTCCCTCTCACAGCTAAGCTTGCAGATATTTTAATCTTTCTAAACACTGGCATGAATATTATCATGTTCACAGTCTATCATAAGAAGTTTTAATAATTCTGCATAGGAAAATGTGCAGCTCACCATGCTTGTGTGTGGAAAAAACATCAGTTACAGGATCCTAAAAATATAAAACTAGGCACATTCATCAGCTTTTAAATGGAAGTGAAAATTTTGAAAGCTTTGGTTTTATGAGAAAAAGAACACATTGGGCTAGATTGTCATCTGGTGTGAAGTGGCATGGCTCACTGAATTCAATGGAGCTAAGTTGATTTACACCAGATGAGGATCTGGATCACTTAAAAAAATAAAAGATCTAGAAATATATTTTGTGAGAGCTGTGAGGGAAGATCTCCTCCAGCCAGAATCAGGACTCATGATTTCTTTATGCCGCCACAGAAGCATAAAAGCATCATGTTGGGATGGAAATTCTCCCCATAAGTAATTTTCAAATTATCCAAACAGATTCCATCCTTTACTCCCCTAATAAAAAAAAGAATAAGAGAATGGCTTAAGTGGGTCCATGCAAATTTTCAGGCTTTTCTCCTGCAAATTTTACAAAAGCCCAGAAATCAGGCTTAGAAGAGGAACAGCCTTACAATCCTAACTATGGCACTGCTGACTTTAGGATTGGTATCGTTTTATGCTTGCTGACTAGTGGCTTTATAGTAGAGTACTATTGCTGAACACACATTTATATTACAGTGTATTTTAATAGCTCTTTTGAAGAAAAGCACTGTAAGGCTTATATGATATAGCCCTGTAAAAATGCAGTATATGATTAATTACAGCCATTACAATAGATTAAGAATATAGGGGGCAAACAAACAGCAGCAGTATATTTCACTTACTACTATGGACCAGATAACAACTAGAAATTAATGAGACAAGTCCCATTTTCATGTTTTTTTCACATGGAACAGTTAGAAATGTAAAAGCAATCATAATCTCATACCTCTTCCTTTAAGAGAGCAAAACCATCCCACTTTCATGTTAAGTGACTATGCTCACTCAATCATTTTTTTTAAATCAACAAAATATTTTAGTTGAGAAGTTTGTCTTCCTGTTACAGATGAAAATAGCACACTAATCTATTTTTAACTATTTGAATCTTATTGCACAGCAAACAATATTTTGTTGAGATTTTACAGATAATGAATTTTTCACAAATCCAATAAATCTGATTTAAAAACTCTGACCCCAATCCTGCAGAGAACTCCATGAAGAGGATCCTAGGAATTTCAAACAGATATTTATTCATAGCAACCTACAAAAATACAAGGATGAGAGAAAAATCAAAGCCTTTCATATCAGGAAGAACCCTTAACCATGGGTACCTGAAATTCATGTCTGTTCTCTTCATCCTCCAACCTTCTATAATCATGCCCACAGAAGTTAATGGGAAAGTCTTCTGGACATGGCTCATTATGTGTACCACTGCTTTAAAAAGGGAGTCCCACAAGAACATTTACCCTGCCTGTCGATTCAAGATGGGGCATCATGTTTCAGTAGGCAAGTATAAGAATCTGTACCCCAAAAGTAAATTACAATTAGCATCAATGATTACTCTGACAAAAATCTACTTTTCAAGAGAAATTTAAACAGAGGGCAATGCAATTTGTTTTAACTTCCAACAAAGTTTCTGAATTCTACTTTTTAAACTGTTCAGCATAAGAATGTGCAATATTTTCATGATCTCATTACCTCCTGTTTTCTTATCCATTAGCGAAACCTCTCAGCTAGCAAGAGGGGAAACCTACATTTTATTCTGACACAAAGTCTGGCAACATGTTAAAGGTTATAGTTCGATGTTCTAGACTTATTGTTCTAGGTACTTATTGACTGAAAATACCAGCTGATACTCTGAGCAACTGGTAGTGCTAGTGCCTATATGAACAAAAGCAGATGGACTATTCAATTGTAGTATGCAGAGACTATTTTTAAATTAAAGAGACCTTGCTCCCTAGAAAACCAAGAATACCCAATGTTATTAGATAAGGGACAGTGAGGTGAGAAGATGAGACCTATTAACTTCCAAAATCTTGAGGAAGATGGTCAACAGAAACAATGAGTTTCATTTACTAATTGGAAGTACTACGTCTGTTTAATACGTCAGTTTTAAATGCAAAACATGTTTTGGTAAACATACTTTTTTCTTACTTCATCCATTAAAGATAGTGTTCTTTAAGAAATTCTAGGATGTTTTTGTGCATTTAATTGAATTCCAATTTCCATTCAAATGCAGCTTGACACAAATTGTGAGTATTACATCATTGAGGATAGAAGAAATCTATCATTTGCCATTTTCTGATGTGATATAAAATGTGAAAATTAAGAATCTCAATAAGTGTATGTTAAACCATATACTTGCTTAAACATACAGACAGTGTATCCTCCTGGTTAGCAAAAAGTATAGAATTTAGCATAAAGGCTGTATTTAGTTGTCAGTCAACATGTTTTAATGGTTACCAACTAATGAGAATCAAACTGTGTCTAGGCAAATAACTAAAATAGAAATGCAAAACAAGATTAAAATCACTTATTTAAATCAGTCCATCATAGTACAAACAAAAAAGGGAACACAGGAAACAATGAAATCATACCGATCACCAGAAGAGCAGTGATCATAGCACAACAGCCACTGTCTTTTTTGTAGATACTGCAGAGAAGAACATTAAGGAAGGGCTTGAAAGACAACAAAGTGGCTTGGAACAAGAGTGGTCTAGGCCAGGAGTTCTCAAACAGGAGTAGATACTTTACGGGTTCACCGAGATCTTTCATGGGTATATCAATTAATCTGGATATTTGTCTATTTACAAGTTACATAAAAAACACTTGCAAAGTCAGTACAAACTAAAATTTCATATAGACAGAATGAGAAAGTAATCAAATTTTCAGTAATAGTATGCTGTGACATTTTTGTATTTTTATGTCTGATTTTGTAAGCAAGTAGGTTTTAGGCGAGGTGCACCTTTGGGGTACACAAGACAAGTCAGACTCTTGACAGAGATACAGTTGTCTGGAAAGGTTGAGAACCACTGTTTTAGGCCTGTCCTCAGCTGGCCAAGAATTAAGGTGAAAACAGGCTTAATGAAGATGGGGAGTAGAAGGAACAAGAAGATGCTGATCTTCAGTCCCCATCCTCACAGGCCTAGGATAAGAGGAATCTGGAGGATTCAAAAGAGGTCACTGTACCTCCTCCTCCACTTGCTCTGCTGCTGAACACAAGAAATGTGAGTGGAGGTTTGCCTATAAACCTGATAGTAAGAAAAGAAGCAACAGTATTATATAGACCTGGTTCACATATTAAAAGGGGGGGCAGGGTTTGCGAGTCATATATGGGCTAAGCTTTCTAAAAAAGCAAAACCTTAAATTATTCAAAAGTTAATGGTATTGCACATACATAATTAGAAAGTGTTCCTACTTGCTTTTGATAATCAGAATTTTGCCAAGGTTGATTTAAAGGCTTCTTATCCATTGTATATATTACAGCAGCACTGAAAAGTCCCAGTCAATCAGATCAGAACCCCCTTATTTCAGGCATTATAAAAACATGAAGGATGGTCCCTGCTCAATGAGTTTACAAAGCAAATAACCAAGGCCAACCCAAAATGAATTAAGGCAGGCAATGGGTTTTCTACTCACAAAAGCTTATGCCCAAATAAACCTGTTAATCTTTAAGGTGCCACCAGACTCCTCATTGTTTTTCTGGATACAGACTAACACAGCTACACCTTTGATATACAGCAGGCAACTGTCATGTATGTTCTACAATTAACCATATATAGGGCCCTACCAAATCCACAATGTCCCGTTTTTATCTCAAGGAAATATGGTCAGCCTAACTATAAGAAATAAGAAGTAATATTGTTCAAACAGAGGGCAGGTGGGGAGGGGATGAGGAAGGTTTGCAGTGTGGGAGGGGACATGGGGGGAAGGGGAGGCAGGCGGCTGAAGGGGCACAAGAGGGGGGGAGATCGCACTAAATTCCCTTTCACCCTCCCAGACCCCTCTCCATTCCCCACGGCTCACTGGATTTGCAGATGGATCCGGTAGGAGTCGCCTCCGTCCCCGAGACCGGCCTGGGCCCCGCCTGGTAGAGCAAGGTGAGGGGCGGTACCGTGAGGGGCTCCCCCGGGCGGCGAAGGTCCCATTCTGAGGTCCCGCCCCTCCCTCCCCTCCCCTGGGAAACGCTGGCCCCGGGGTTCCTGGCGTGCAATGGCGGGGATGGGGTCCGGCTCTGCAGGGACTGGAGGAGCCGCAGATGAGTCACCGCAGGCGGTGGCTCCGGGCTCCGCTTTCCCCTGCCGGGTCACGCAACCGGCTTGACGGACCGCCCCAAGCCCAGCGCTGACCTAGCCCTGCGGGGAAGAGGGGAGGGGCCCGGTCTCCTTTTATAGCGAAGGCACCATATACGCTAGTTCAGACCAGTGAGTCCCCTGTGCTCTGAAAGGAAAAAAAACCCCAGGGTTTCTGTCAATCTGATCTGGGGAGAATTCCTTCCTGACCCCAAATATGGGGAGAGATGTGAGCAAGACCCACCAGACAGATGTGGGAAAGAATTTTCTGTAGGAACTTGAAGCCTTCCCCTTCTGTAGCCATTGGCGATATTTGTTGATAGCAGTTGTGTGTTGGCCACATACTCTTGTAGTCAATGTCATCATACTATCTTCTCCATAAATTTATTAAGTTCAGTCTTGAAACAGGTGAGGGGTTTTTTTTGTTTGTTTTTTGCCCCCCCCCCTACTCCCCTGGGATAACTCTTCCAGCGGTTCACTCTTCTGATGGTTAGAAATTTTCACCTGACTTCTAGCATAAACTTATTGATGGCTAGGTTATGTCCATTTATTCTTATGCCAACATTGGTCCTTTTCTTAAATAACTCATCTCCCTCCCTTGTGTTGACTCTTCTCATGTATTTATAGAGAGAAATCATATCTCCTCTGAGCTTTCATTATATTATTAGACTAAATAAGCCAAACTTCCTAAGACTCCTTTCGTAAGATAGGTTCTTCATTTCTCTGATCATTCTAGTAACCCTTCTCTCCACCTATTCCAGTTTAAATTAATCTTAAATGAGGGAGACCAGAACAGCACACAATATTCCAGATGAGCTCTCCTCATTGCCTTGTATAATTGTAATAACACTTCCCTATTACCTGGCAATACCTCACCTGATGCATGTTAGGATTCTACTAGCCTTTTTCATGACCGCATCACATTGATCACATCATACTGTGATTGAGAAGTACACCCAGATCTTTCGGCTCCTTTGTTTCCAGCTGATGTCCACCGCTTATGTCAAAAGTTTTTATTGTTAGTCCCTAAGTGCATGACTCTGCACTGTTAAATATCATCTGATTTCTGTTTCTCCAATTGTCAAGGTCATCCAGATTTCTTGTATGATATTGTTCTGATACAATGTTAAGCCAGTTCCATAAAACTCCCCTTCTCTCTCCCCACTGTGAACTAGGAAGGAAATGCCACAACAAAGTTAAACCATAGGCCGTTACTAGGGTTGCCTTCAATCTGTGCTGGGAGAAGCAGGAAGGGTACTAACAGGTTGCAGTTGTGAGTTTGTATCTGTGACGTTCAGTTCTGCACTACCTGAAACAGACTGTCATGACAGGTAGCAAAAGACATCATGGTCCTGGGGGAAAGGCCTGAGAACCAGGAGCTTGTGTGTCCTAATTGTTGCAAGGTCTTGGGCAAGTCGTTTTTCACTTCTCTTCTAATGTCTAATGCAGTAGGGTTCAAATTGGATTCATGTTTGCATGGTGTTTTGAATGTGCTAAGTGCCCTGCAAGTATTAAGCATGACCACATCTACCAATAGATCCATTTGGTACTTGAGTTAAAATTTGTCAATGGTAGAGTCCATTTTAGATGAACATATGCTATACCTTGCCATTACTATGTATCTTCTCTGGAATTATTAAACTGTTCCATCATAGAAGTGATGAGATTTAGCCTTGGGATCCACTTTCAGGTGCCAGGAGAGAATCAGAACTTGGCTCAAACCTGGTGGCGTAGCCTAAAGTGGGATGTCTAACTGCTACAGATATGTAGAAATCAGTTTTTGTCTGTGGCTTGAAACCTTTTCCAGAATGTAATTTGGGTACAATGTGTCCTAACCAGTCTTGACCTATTGTGTTAAACGCTGAAAGATGGTGGTCTTCTCTGGCCTTTAGTAACTTTGTCCTCACTGTAATGACATATGCTTGTAGACTAAAAAAGACTTGAGTGTGCCTGCAGAAGGACATGTTGAGGCATATTCAGCTCTAACTCAGAAGATTTTGTGGAAGGCAGTGAGAAATACACATAGATAAAATAAACATCTTTTAACATTTTCAGTACTCAAATACTTTACTCTAAATTGCCTGAAGAAATTAAGAGTACACTCAAATCTTTTCAGCAAAAAAGGGCCTCAGAGTTGGTTGCCAAAATTGATGAGCAGACCTTTGTCTATTCCAGTGGTCTTCAAACTGAGGTGTGCGCTCCACTGGGGATACGCGAGCCCACGCTGCTGCCGAGACTGCTGAACTCCTGGACTGGCTATTTTGGTCCCACCAAAATGCCACCACTGCTGGCAGCTTCCAGTTTTAGCGGCGGTGGACGTACCCGCCCGGGGGCCGCCAGACTTTTTCCTCCATGGAAAGGGCCGCGGAGGAACAAGTTTGCAGACCCCTGTACTGCAGCCTGAAGTCAGCAATGAACTGAAATTAATAAGTTTCTGTTCAGCCTACTGCTTGCTGGCTAAAGTTCCCATTGGACCCCTGACGAGTGGGTCAGTGCACTCAGAGCTTGATTCTGGGCAAAACTCTAGCTTAGTTTAAGTCAGTGACAAAACTCGCATTGGATCCAGAATTTAGACCCATGAAATCTTTTTCTGGTTTTCTCTAGTTTTGAAGGAACGTATTGTGTCTGTTATTGTTTCCAGAGCCTGGAAAGGGAACCTTTAGTTGTGCTTGTGGGATAGTGGGGATCACCGAATAATCACATGGGATTTTATCCTGGCTGCCTAAAAGATGATCATATATTTTTCCTCTTTATTCTCTAACCATTTGGCAACCAGATCTTTCCTTCTCCCTGGTTCTTCAGAGGGCACTGAAACAAACAAGTCTGCTCTCTTGTTTTCATTTTGTTTGTCTAAAAAATGTGTTGCTGGGAAATGTATAATGCATTCTACTGGATTTTTTTAAAAATAGATATTAACTTTAATGTGCATTTCCTTGGAGTAAATTACTTTTTAAGAGGAATTTTGCTTTGTTTATACAGTGCTTGGCACGATGTGAACCTGACTCTAGGTGCTGTGTTATGGCAATACTTTCTCTAATAAAACTTCTAGAGTGAGTTGGTGGCCAGTTTAAAAATTGTTCCTCCTGTTGGCGATATAGATGAAACACAATTCTTGAGAGTAACAGGTTTCTTTACTGGGATGTGCTCTATCTTGGAAGTAAAAGTGCCTGAAACTTAGGACCAGATATTCTGAAATTGCATCCACATGGGAAGACTTCAGCTGGACTCCATTCACATGCAAAGTTTATCCTGCATGACTGTATTTGCAGGATTTGGTGCTTAAAGTCTATGAAGTATTTAAACTTGTGAGCTAAATTCTGTCTCCTTAGAGGTAGCCCTAGCTCCATGGACTTCATTACTAATCAATATGTAACTTTTCATTGTTTCACTAAGACCTTTCAAGCAGTTTTAGCCTTGGCTGAACCAATGTATTTTGGCTGAACCAATGTATTTTGCACATTCATAATTCAATATTCACAGATATTTAACTTTTGTCATTCAAATGTTTGAACAGGATTTTTCTGAATTTGGGAGGAAAAAAATCCTGAGCTGAGAGAAAATATGGTAAACTTCAGCCCAAAGGTGTTGTTCACATAACTTTCTCAAATGGGAGGGGTAGAGAGATGAGCCAAGGTTCATCTCTCTCTCCAGGGTGGCAGGGAACCACCCTGCCTCGCTACACAGTGATAATGTCTTGGGGGAATTAGTCTGGCTGTGGGAGTCTTCCTCAGCTTTCCCTTGTGGAAGCAGAAATAAGCCCAGTATGCCTGGGCCCGAGGTCAGGGTGGGGCAAAGCTGGGTCAGGCCCTCAGGCAAGGGCTGAGCAATAGCAATACAGTAGGAAGGCCGAGCCCTAGGTCAAGGCTAGGCAATGGTGAGTCAGGCACTCAGGCAGGGGCTAAGCAACAACAATATCAGCAGTAGGCCCAAGCATCCAAAGGGCCTGGGAGAGGGGAAAACTGCCACCCACGAATCGTGTGGCAGAGGGGACACAGGCCCTCCCATTCCACTGCGTCCCAGCCCAGGGCCCTAGCAGTGGCAGAAGACCCGCTGCTGCGTTGTGGGGATCCTGACCGAAACACACTGACATGGGCTCTGGCAGTGCTGCAGCCAGACTAGGGTCGGTTGCCCCCGGGCTATTTCCAACCCCCCCACCCTTGTGGAACTTGGGTTGGGATGGTGTCTTGAGGGGGGTACAGCACTACTCCTCTGGGTAGCTGGCACAGGGCATGCTTGGTAACTCCTCTGGGCAGCTGATGCAAGGCAGGCTTGGCAACTCCAAGAGGTCTCTCCCAGGTTTATATAGGCTTCCTCCTCTGGGTGGAGACCCCCTCCTCCTTCCTATGCATGGTCCACATGGCCTCTCAGAGCACATGGCTCAGTTGCAGGCCCAAACCAGACTCCCCTCACCACCAGCCAGCCTGCATTCCTCAGGAAGCTCGGGTGTGGACGGGCGTCTACAAAGTTCATTGTCTGCTTGATTGGTTCTCAATTGGGCTTAACTGAGAATAATTTTTTTCTCAGAGAGCTGCTCAGCTACTTTTCAAAGTCCACATACAACCAACCAAGCACATAGTCAATATTCATAACTCTGAATACAACTCAGACGCATACATACAAATAGGATGAACAGATCCAGTGGATCATTACCTTCACAGAGATATCACTTTTTAGCAAAACCATAGACCAGTAACATCATACAGATATTTACAGGCACCCCCCCCCCCCATAAAGACTTATGGGGTACACTGTCACACCTTCCAGATAACATTTTGCTTAAACTGAACACAAGCAGACCCTTCAGCACACAGTAGTCTCCTGTGGGCTGTAATACTTTGGTCTGATTGTGGGTGTTGGGTTTAGTGTGCTGGTGGCCTGTGATATACTGGAGATATATTTTTGGCCTTAAACTTTGACTCTGACTCTCAGCTCTTTCTGGTGATCTCCTTCCTCCCCCTCCCCCTCCCCGGCACTGGTGTGCCTTGATTCCTCCTATTCTCTGCCTGTGGCACTGTTGGGATTTTGTGGTTCCCAGTCAGTCTGAGGCCAGGCAGAATCAAGGGGTTTTGATATTTTATTCAATTCAATACAATGTGCAAAGGGAGAGAGGCCCCTGCTAACAAGCAGCAGCCAGAGTCTCTCCAGCCAGAAGCCCCCCCTCCCCTTCAGCCCACATGGTGAACTCCCCCTCCTCCCCCTGGGTGGTGAGTGATTCCAGAATGTTCCTAGGGGGTGAGCCACAACATGCCTCTCCATACACCTTCCAAATAACATTTTGCTTACACTGAACACAAGCAGACCCTTCAGCACACAGTATAGTCTCCTGTGGGCTGTAATACTTTGGTCTGATTGTGGTTGTTGGGTTCAGTGTGCAGGTGGCCTGTGATATACTGGAGATATATTTTTGGCCTTAAACTTTGACTCTGACTCTCAGCTCTTTCTGGTGATCTCCTTCCTTCCCCTCCCCCTCCCCCTCCCCCAAAGGCACATGACTAACCACACCCTTTGTGATTTTTTCTTCTCTTCCACTCCAATCTCCAGAGTTTCTTCTGTGACAAAAATTGGCAGGAGTCAGGGGCAAATATAGTATTTGAAACTACTTTTGTCATATGTTTAAAAATTTGTTAGTTTCTAAAATTATGATGCTGCTAACATTTAAAATGTTTGTCTTATTAATAAATGTATATGTAAAGAACAGTTGCATCATAGCCCATATCATTTTTACCTGTTGCTCCCCCAGCAATGTTAGCAGAATCTCTTGAATGACTGGTCTTTGTCTAATAGAGCCAACACCAGTGTAAGTTTCATACTATTTTAAAAAAACACATATCACTCATTTCTTTTCCCCTTGAATGAGACAACAAGAAAAGTGTCTGGTCCATTTTCACTGGAGATAAAGGAGCTGAATTTGACTCTGAGGAAGGTTAATTGAAAAATTAAGAGAGAAAAGGCAACCACCACATATTTCTCTTGCCCAGAATTACAGACTAGGAAGTGACAGTAACAGACTAAGTAAGTATAAAATAGATGATGGACAATGAAAGTCTCAAGACAGAGGAGCACAAAGAATTGTGGTGGGCTGGGAGAGTGTCCTCTACTAGGACCATGAAGCATCTTAACACTAAAGAGATTTCCCACAATTTTGCTCAGGTTCAGCTACTTATCTGCCAATCTAAACTGTCCTGGAAAAGGGAACATCTGGCTTTGTTCAGATTAATGTTATCTACAAGTACATTATCCATTCAGAATTGGCAAGGAGACGAAACTGGCAATCTGTACTCTTATTAATAGAATGAGTCAGAATTAACTTTCCTAGCTAGCAAAGCACACTCCTATAGATAAATCAAAGCCTTCTCAAAAGCAATGTGGTCTGTCAATCAGAAACTTAGTCTGATTGGGAAAATATTACAGTTCAAAAGGTCTCTGCCCCAAGAAGGTTAAAATTTAAGACAATGCGTGTATTTTTATATACATTTGTTTTTATATACTTTATATAAAAGTTATAGTGTACATGAACACCAGAAAAGCCTGTCACAGAAAGAACCCAAGAAATATATTTCATCATCTTCCTCATTAATGCATAACATATTTTTAGCTCATCATGCAATAAACACACAACTTTTGTCCTTTGGGATCAATTCTGTCACCCTTAGTCATAGTGAGATGACTTGCAGGATAAGATACTATCCAATTCTCCCAGGACAGTTGCAAAATAACTATTCCCCCCCCCCCCCCAAAGCTACAAGTGACAGGAATACGAAAGGTTCAAGAATAGCAGCCGTGTTAGTACGAAAGCCTTTACTAATATTTATTCCAGACTCTCAGCAACTGGAGCATTAGATCAGCAAGAAACTTATCTATGATAATGTGTCTTGCACTCCAGAATCTGAACATTCTTTACAGCAAAAAGTCTCTAGCTTTTATGGTGGCAAAAATAACCTCCAAAATTGTGAAGCGCATGCCATTATGTGTACCCAAGTCTTCAGAGACTCTGAAACAATAGCTCAGGCAGAAGTGAAAACTACCCCATTCACCTGAATGGACATTTTCTCTGAACATTACTGATAATTAACATTACTGACATTCATTTCTCATTAAAATACGCAAGTAAGAGAGATGACATTTATATGATGTCACTGAATCCAAGTATGCTACAAAGAAGGATTATCATATTATGATGACCTGCATCCATTCTACTGCAGGCAGAATTCATTCTGGCATTTCAAGTGAGTGGAGATTTGGTGTAGATGCAGAATTTGTGAGATCACTACTTGTTTTGCAGGTAGGGTCTTCTTCCCCTTTTTATGAAGGTAGTAGCCTCAAAACTACCATCATGCAGGAACTAAAGCCTTTACTGTACTAATTTAGTCTCTCTAGTCTTTATGTATCTAGCAATCTTAGGGCATTCTATTCAGTGTACTATTTAAGTGCTTCCCAAATCAGTTTAGTAAGTTTCTAGTGGACTTCATAGATCTTTTGCTCTTCTCCCTTCTCTGTTAGAGGAAGGTCTGATCAGGATCTCTCTTTGTTTTTGCCTGTAACTCTTTCCTTTCTTTTGCCCAATTAACCAAGTTATGTTGAGGAGGATTTTGCAATATTGCCTGAAAGTGGTCAGACCCTAAAACCTCATTTCACAGCTAAAATTTCTCTGAGTACAATTTGACTTCAATTCTCATGTACTTTGTCAAGTGCATTTTTACAGAGAAGGTCAACTGTTTTAGGACATCATGGAATGGAAAAGTGGTAACTTATGAAGCTGCATCCTAACCCACTGATGGTTTTGAAGAGAAGACCCAAAGTAGTGAAATGGCAGAGGACTGGTTCAAAGATGTTTTGTATTATTGCATACAGAAAATGAATGAAGGTGAAAAAGTTAATTTACTTAACAAGAAACAGAGACAAATCCTGCATTGAATTTCAATGGAGTTATGACAATTAACACCAGCTGATGACCTGCCCCAGGTCTTCAATGATCCAAAAGGGGACCTGCAACATAAGGCTATGGAAGTTGCCACATAGGACAGGGGGTTTCTATGACAATGGCTGGTTTTGAGATTGAAAACAGCAGAACTTTGTCTTTACTAATCCTCAGCATATTTCTTGTTCAAAAGTCAGAGACATTAGTAGCTATGCTAACTTCAGTCTAAATAATTCTTGGTTTCCAAAACTATCTCTGATGAGTGTGGACAGGGCCGGCCACAGAAATTTGGGGCCCCCCTACTCTGATAGTTTGGGGGGCCCCCAGCCCAGCCGCCCCCCCCCCCCGCCCAGCTGACAGCGGCTGGGGCCCCCCCAGCCCAGCCGGCGCCCTCCCCCCCAGATGACAGCTGGCAGCAGTGGGAGCGAGAGCCCGGGAGCTGCGTGAGCCGCCCTTGCTGTCCCCTCTCCCCTTCTCCCCCGGACTGCGCCACTGCCGCCGGCCGGGCTCACTGCTCCTGCCGGGGACACGCGCACTCGTCCGGAGGGAGCCGCGCCACCTCCCCGCCCCTTCCCCGCTCTCCAGGCCCGGCGACAAGGGGGGACGACAACGGGTACAGCTGTGTACCGGGGCCCCCCTAAAGTCGGGGGCCCGGTACAGCTGTACCCGTAGTACCCCCCTGTCCCTGGCCCTGAGTGTGGAAGTATTGCTACCTTGCAGAACTAATCTGCTAATGATTGAAGACTATATTCAATCACTTCTGTTAAACTCATCTTCCAATCACTTCGGTCAAGCTCATCTTCCAAAAAGGGAAACTAGATTTTCTTTAAGAAACTGGAACTTTCCTAAATTTCTGCTACATTTTTTAAAATAAGCGTGAAATTGCAATAAAATTACTCCCAAAGAACCAAGGGGAAGCATCCACTCTAACAATGGAAGTGCAGACAGATTGGCTGTTTCTTTAGTATGTAGTATTAAAATATATAGAACTTCGAGAGTAGCTTTACCTTTCTGTTTTCCAACAAATTATTGTGAACCTGCATGCATTCTTCAGAGCAAGCCAGTGAATTAAAGGAAATTTAAAACTATAATTGAGGATTATTACAGTTATATCAAAAACAGAGCCAATAAAAATGTTTCATTCTCTCAAGTCACTCTTTTCTTATCTTCTGCATCCCTCCTTAGTATTCCCACCCACCCCACCACCTGTTAGCTGGGCCTACATAAACCAGTGTCCAGCCCTCGAGTTCGTCTCCTTTAAAAGTGAGCAAATAAACAACAAATGATTGATATTAATTTTGCTGCCATCTCTCCTTTAACTGAATAAATGAGAGGTGGTTGTGGCAGTGACTTCACAAGGGCCTTTGGGAGGAATGCCGCTTATTGGGCAAAGGTGATGAGCAGGCTGTGACCTCACAGAGCTCCCTTGACAACAGACATGCATAAAAGGCAGTCAGGGCAGGGGGAACCTTGGAGACACCTGTAGTCTTGCTGCAGCAAGCCTTTCTTGTTGTGTTCCTGGTGGATTACGACAGGATTTCTCTAAAGTGACCTGTGTGCCAAGGAGCAGCTTTTGTGGGAGTTGTCTCCTTTCGATCTTCATTTTGTATAAAGCAGACATCCCCTGTGGAGAAGGTAAGATTCTCAGTGAGGTTTGGGACCTGGTCGGTCTCATCCAAGTTCTAGGCTCGGAAAATACATGTTAAATTGGCAGGAAATGTCCCACATAGGAATCCGGCCCTTGGTAACTAGCTAACTAATAGGTCTCAAAATGTAAAATGATAAATCCTTATTGGGCAGGTATCTTTCTAGTAGAGTCGTGCAGGGATTGGTTCTTGGCCCTATGCTATTTTGATCATTGATTTGGAAGTAAATGTACAATCATCACTGCAAAATCTGCAGATGACAGAAAGATTGGGAGAGTGGTAAAGAACAAAGAGGACATGTCACTGACACAGAGTTGTCTGGACTGCTCGGTAAGCTGAGCACAAGCAACATACATCTTAGTATGTCCAAATGGGAGGCGGCGACCCTGAAAAAGATTTGGGGTCATTTTCGCTAATCAGCTGACCTTGAGTTCCCAGCGGGACGCTTTGGCCAAAAGGACAAATGCGATCTTTGGATGCGCACACAGCAGAAATCTCAGGTAGAAGTAGTTGTGACGGTGCTGTTCCTGGTGGGATCCAACTGTGAGTGTCAGATCAGGACAGATTACTTCCAAAAGGGCAATTACAGCCCAAAGCTGGGGTTTTTCCACACTAAGGCAAACCCAACCAGCTAAACGGAAAAGACTTTGGTCTCACCCCACTGGCTAACCACAAGTCACACAAGCAATCCCCTTAAGACACTCCAGATTCCCAGTATCACCACCAGCAGCCACCTGTCCTGGGGACCAATGGTTATGAAAACCAATCCCCCAAATAAAGAAAACGGTTCTCCCCAATTCCAAAGAATCAGGCCCCAGACCCAGGTCAATATACAAATCAGATCTTACCACAAATCACGCTGTAGCCAATCCTTTAGAATCTAAAATCTAAAGGTTTATTATAAAAGGAAAAAGATATAGGTGAGGGTTAAGAATGGTTAAAAGAAATCAATTACACGCAGTAATGGCACATCTCTTAGCTTAGGCTTGCAGCAAAGGTAGAATAAACTGCAGGTTCAAATCAAAGTCTTTGGATGCACCCCATTTGGGGGATGGGTCAGTACCATTGTCCAGAGTTCCCAGAGTAGCAAAGTTCCATCCAAACGTGGAAACAAAGCAGGCTGAAGACTGGAGGTGAAAGACGAAAATGGAGGGGCTGTAGCAGCTTCATTTATAGTTTTTTTTTTCCAGTTGGAAACACCTCTTTGTTCCTGCTGTGAAAAGTCCAGCCCCATGGAGTCCTGGAGTCACACGGGCAGATCACATGTCCATGCATGACTCATCATTTGCAGGCAGAAGCCATTATGCCCAGGCTTCCTCTTGTAGACTTGTTGTTTGGATTGGAGCATTCCAAGCTCCCAGAGTCCATTGTGTTGCTGATAGTTCCTTAATGGGCCATCAGGCAGCCCAAGCCAAGCTGATACCCAGTATTCAGGAATCTTCTTCCCCAGCAGAGCACAATATTTGGAAGACAGATAGTTCAGAGCCAATATTCATAACTTCAACTGCCAAATTGATACACACATATGGAATAGATACACACATATGGAATAGATACGTACATAAGACACCTGTTATGACCCCCTTCACATAATATTTCATGCACCCATTGATCTACACGGTACCAAACTATTTCAGTACCGTGACAGTAATGTTATGCTATACAGAGCACACAGGATCTTTTATAAGAGGAAGGCAATACACCATACTTTATTAAGCATACAACACAGTTAGCATTTCAGTCACACACACACACACATCATGCATTTCACACACACACACACATTGTGCACACAGTCCTGCCAGTTGATGTTCTTAGTGGCCAGTTCTTAGTGTTCTTAGTGGCCAGTTAGATTGATCACGAGTAAGAAGCTGGGGGTCTCTGTTGGTCATGATGCTCCAGCCGCTGTGATCACGAGTAAGAAGCTGGGGGTCTCTGTTGGTCATGATGCTCCAGCTGCTGGGATCACGAGTAAGAAGCTGCGATCACGAGTGGAAGCTGGGATCACAAGTAAGAAGCTGGGGGTCTCTGTTGGTCATGATGCTCCAGCCGCTGTGATCACGCAGCCGTCAGCTTGTGGAGGCCCACACCCAGCTAAATTGCATGAAGGCTCTCCAAGCCCCTCATGAATTATACAGGGAGGAGCCCCAGCAAATCACCCCAACCCCCACCTGGCACCTCAGAAGTATCCCAGCGTACACTGCTCAAGACTTCCTGGGACAGCGCAAGCTCATTCATTAGTTTGCCACTCCAACAAAGGGTGGTAGACATGCAACAGCCCTTGGTATCCTGAGCTGAGATTCTCCACACACTTCATCCAAAATCACCCTGTTTTCGATACACTAGAACACAGACTGATTCCCTGCAGACAATAGGGATCTGAAGGGATTATAAGTAGTAGGCAGAGATCAAAGTAAGAAATACAAATGAACTCGCCGTCTAAATTTTACTAAGCAAGATTTGACTAAAGCAGTTGTTCACCCCACTGGATGTTTCAGGCAATTTACAGTTCTTATCACATGGGCTGAGCTCCCTCTTAGCCTGGGACCAATCTCCCCCATTCAAAGGCTTTGTCTTCCCAACAATCTGCCAGCTATTAAGATGGGGAGGAGAGAGGCCAAATGGTGATGTCATTGACCCTTGTTTACTTTCTGCCCAGGTGCTTGAAAGATCCTTGCCCTGACATGGGGCATAGGCAGCCCCCATTTTGAACGCGCCCTCTCTGAGGAGTCTTCTTGATGGGCCATTGACACATGTCTGGCTGGTCCTGATGTAAATGTGTCTTGTCAGTACAGGACTAGTACACCTGTGTGTGAAGTAATGTCCAACAGATCATGACTTCTCAAATGCTACCTCACAAGGCACACTTTGTACCGACCATATCATCATCACATCACAGTGGTGAATATGGGGGATCCATAGCTCAATTCCTTTTTCCACCATGGGCCTTGGAAAGTCACTAAGGCTGTGTTTACACTACAGATTACTTTGGTGTAACCTATGTTGTTCAGGTGTTTGAGTTCAGCTGTGTTGCTGTAAATGACATAGCGTAGACATAGCCTTAGTTCCTCTGTGTCTTAGTTCCACAGTATCTTAGTTCCCCATCCATGAAATGCAGATAATAGTATTTCTCTACCTTAGAGGAGTGTTGTGATGATAACACATTAAAGATTGTGAGCCACTAATGGAGTCCATATAAATACAACAGATAAATAAGAATAATAATAAATCTCTCACAGAGTTTCAGTTACTTTGAGAAAAGGGGGCTAACCTGATCTCCAAGCTCCGGTGTGGTGCATGGAACCTTTCCTTACCAGCAGCAAACAAAATGGTGGACAAGCCTTGAAAGAAATTACAAGACTGCCTGCAGCTGATCAAAGCACCTAACCTGCATGAGATGCTACTGAGGACAGAGCTGGCAAGGATTGCCACAGCAACACTCAATTGGACCATATATCAAACAAACTCAGTCCTTGACCTCCCACAGCACATTGGCCCATTCTATTGAAGCAGTACAAGATGCACTGTCAAAGCCTGTCCCACCAAGAGAATCCAGAGCACCAGGGAGTATCTGCTGTGGCAGGGTGCTGGCCCGGGGTGACTGAGCCAGCCCTGCTGCCCCTTTAAGAATAGAAAAGCCTCTGCTGGCAGCTCCCGAAGCTTGGGAGCTGGTTGCCTAGCAGGGTGGGGCCCGGGTCTAATTAGGGCCAAAGCTGTTACACCTGGTAGCCTCCAGGTGGATATAAAGCCTGGGAGGAAGGAAGCCAGTGGGAGAAGGAACGAAGGAGACAGAGAGAGAGAGAGAGAAGGAGAAGGAGAAGGAGAAGGAGAAGGAGAAGGAGAAGGTGCAGGGAAGTAAGGGAAGCTGAGGAAGGTAGCTGAAGCTAGGTGCCTGCCAGAGCTAACCGTTCCTGAGGCCAGCCCAGCTGAGGGCTGGACCTACGCTGGACTTGTATAAAGCTGTATATAGGTGGTGGGGTTTGCATTGTAATAGAATAAAAGGACACTGGTGAAGCCACAAAGGAGTCTCCTGCCTGTTTGTGACGTGGGCGGCAAGAGAACCACCTACAGTTCTAATCAGATACAGTAAGTAGTTTATACCGGGTGGAAGAAGATAAAACTGGAGTAAATGAATATACTAACATGTCCTTTCACATTTGCTTGTGTTGCAGAAGAAAGGAACTGAAGACCTGAATGGTAAAATTCAGAATATAATGCTGGCTGAAAAATCACCTTTCACACCTCTGACAAGGTGTCTCTAGAAAGTGAATTCCGCAAAGAAAATATTAACAAGGGAAAACCAGCAATAACACCTCAATTTCAGACTGAAAATATTTCTAATTTGCACAGGGAGGTCATGAGCATGGGAGCTATATCTAAGTTTCCCACAAATAACTTCAAAACAGAGACGTTTCCATTTAGCCACACTTATTTTAAACCTGATTCCAAAACAAAAGATGCCAACCCCCAAAAATGTCTGAATGGTGGGGCTATTTCTTGAGCCTTAAACCAAAGTCTTCGTACAGAAGGGATGTTCAACAGATTATTTGAGCAGCAAAGAGGAATGGAAGTAAATGGTATTGACAACTTCAAGATGCTACAGGTGGCTGAGAATGTTGTCAAGGACGTTTTTATGAGGGTAAAAGTTACCAAAATTCTGGAAACCGTGTGGAAACCTGAAAAAGAAATCAGCCAAAGAGAAACATCTCCATTTAATGACGTCTCTGAAGAAGACATCATGGCAAGTGAGATAACTGGTACGATATTAGAGCAATACAGTCAAAATCGGACGGAAGTTACTTCAGAATCAAAGTTTAGAAATCTTCATATGAAAAAACCTGGAGGAGCATTTGGAAATAATAAAATTCATAGTCAGGGTGTTACAGTGTCAGAAGGAATGAAAAAGTTTGCTAAAAAATTAAAAGTTGACTTAAGAGAAACCTTTCCATCTATCGGTGTTCCTGGCATGGTGATTAATTCACAGGAAAAAACAGAAATGGAAAAGGAAATTCCACATAATCTTCCAACTATCCAGTGTCACCAATTCTCTCAATGGGATGCTCCCACTGCATCAGAGAGAATCAGAAAGTCTCTTTTCTACACCACAGCTTCCAAACCAAGATCTTCTAGACCAACACTGGAAACAATAAGAACACTTAGCTCCAGGAAGACTGTTCCCCCAATTGGAAGACAATTTGCACGAAAGTCATTGTGTAAAATAGGCATAAAGAAACCTCCCAAAGGGGAAGCAATGCATAGGCCAGTGCATGAAGAAAATGATGAGTTCGTGCCATCATGTGAAACTGAGACTCAGGCAACACAGTCACAGGATGGTATTAATTCTGCTGGGTTTTTTTGAAAGAAATGTGTAGTGAACTAATCAGCAAATTAATCACTTCTTCTCAAAACACAGACACTCAGGACAGAAAGACAGCTGACATTGATCCTTCTCCTGTAATTGATTCAATGTTAAACGAGTGTTCAAAATCTCAAGTCAAGGAGCTACCACTGTTGGACAGTCCCATCCCCCCACCACAGGTTAGCACATTGGCTTCTGGAATTATTCATTCCGGTTTAGGTGACATTTTGAAACAACATGGTTCTGAAGTGTGGCAGAGTGGCCTCTCGGACCCCCTGACTCTGGTCCTTTGGGCTCTGGTGGGGCCAGAGCCTTACCAGTAACCCGCCTAGAAAGCCCCAAAGGCAGGCTTTCCCTTCCTCTAAGCCCTTCTTTCTGGTATGGCTTTTGCTTCCCTCTGTCTAGGAGAACTATCTCCCTTCTGGGAGAGACTCCCTGTTCTGCTGCCCCTCGCCTGCAGGCAGCCTCGCTCCCTCTATCTCTCCTTCCTCCCTAGCTGGGGAGGAGGGTTTAAAAAGGTCTCTGACAGCTTTTTAATTGGGTTCAGCTGATCCTGCTTTGGCCAGTGGCAGCCTTACTCAGCTGAGCACAATTGACCTGCAGTTACCTCTCTCACCACAAACCCTCTCTGGCAGTAGCCTGCCCTGGGTTTACCACATATCTTCCCCCCCCACACACACCCTGCTCAACACAACAGGGTTGGGCTACTTGGGTCGGTAAACAGTGTACCCTCGACAGGCCGTCTGCGTTTCCATGCAGGAGGCCGGACCTATGTTGCACGCGGAAGTTGAAGGGTTGGAGCGAGAGGAACCATCTGGCGACTCTTGCGTTTCTGTGTTTGTTTTGACTGTCAGTCTCCCAGATTCTACACCCTGCCCTCCTGGTGGGGCATTGTACTGCCCAGATTAGCTGCCAGAAACCGAGGGAAAGGGAGAGACGCATCTGCCTGCCAGCTCAATACCACCTAGAGCAAGTGAGTTGCACTTAGCTCGTCCTCAGATACTTCTCTTTTCTGCTTGGGGAGGGGCAGAAATGGGGGGAAATCTTCACCCAGTGAGTCTGGATTTGCTAACACAGCCCCCTGCAGCCCTTCGCTCTGGGCCTGGGCAGCCCTTCCCTCATCTGAGACTGTTCCCAGGCCGAGAGCCTCTGGGGGAGGTAGACCCTGCCAGCTGCTGAACATCCCCAACCCCAATCAATGAAATCACTGGGAACTGGGGGGGGGGGGGGATGCCTCATATGCTTGGGACCTTGTGAACATTAGCTGGGGATTTCCAGGGCAGACTCAGACTCCTTCCCGGGTTCTGTTCTTTCTCTAGCTTGGCAGGGAGTTTGGCCCGGGGCAGGAGCTGGTGGGGCAGAGCTGCTTGTCCAACATAACTGAAAACCCCACTGCTCGGATGAGACTCCCCTGGTGCCTCAGTGGTGAGGGGGAACTTTGGGAGCAGCCTGTCCTGTGAGCTCCTGCCCGTGTGTGTAGATTGCAGTCCCGGGGCCGGGGGGGATGTGCGGTGAGGGGGAGTTGCCCCGGCAGAGGGGAGGTGGTGGGGGGACAGGAAGGCCTGTTAGTGAAAGGCTGCCTTGAATCCAGACTCATGGCTGCTCCCCTCTCACTTCCAGGAAGAGGTTCAGGCAGATGCTCAGCAAGAAGTCAGGGAAAGTGGCTCCATTGGAAAGCGGTTGCCAGCTGGCTGAGGAAGGGAGCGGCCCCTGTGTCCTGGCTGGTGGGGAAGCAGGTTCTGGGTTCTCCAGGGGGTGGAAGTGCCCAATATGGCCCAGGAGAACGGCTCCAGATACATCATCAGGCCCTGAGGCACCTTGTAGGCCAACATGGAGGTGCCTCTGGGTGCCCCTGTGCGCGGGGGACCCCAGACAGAGCGGGAGCCGGGCAAAGAGGCTCTGGGGCTTCCTGTCCAGGAAGCAGAGGAGCCAGGAGCCCAACTCCAGAGCCCAGGCAGTAACATCCCCTTCCCTGGCCTCTGGAGAGCCCAGCTCCAGAGCCCAGACAGTAACATCCCCTTCCCTGGCCTCTGGAGAGCCCAGCTCCAGAGCCCAGACAGTAACATCACCTTCCCTGGCCTCTGGAGAACCCAGCTCCACAGTCCAGACAGTGAGATCACCTTCCCTGGCCTCTGGAGAGCCCAGCTCCAGAGCCCAGACAGTAACATCCCATTCCCTGGCCTCTGGAGAGCCCAGCTCCAGAGCACAGACAGTAACATCCCCTTCCCTGGCCTCTGGAGAGCCCAGCTCCAGAGCCCAGACAGTAACATCCCCTTCCCTGGCCTCTGGAGAGCCCAGCTCCAGAGCCCAGACAGTAACATCCCCTTCCCTGGCCTCTGGAGAGCCCAGCTGCAGCTCCTCAGCACCACCCCCAGGGACCAGCTGGAGGACCCGGACGAGTACGAGGAGGAGGAGGCGGATGGGCCTGCACAAGGAACGGCAATTAGCATCATCCAAAACCATCTCCAGGGCAGAGCCGAGGTACAAAACTCCCCTGGCTGAGCCGGCGTCGAGTCTGTCTTGCCCCTTGTGCCATCCCCACCCCGAGAACCCATCACCTCCTAATGGGGGCACTTCTCCCATGTTATCTGGGACCCCGGGGGGGGGGGGCTGTTTGTCCCACAAAAGCCAGGGTCTCCTCCCCCCACAGACACAGTGATTTTCGGAAGGGGGGGCTTTGCCTGTTCTCCCCCATGGAGGACTTGAGCCCTGGAGCTGGTCTGGGTGGGGCGGGGAGGCCCCTAACTAACTGTCTCTCTCTCTCCCCCAACCCCACTCCCAGTGGGTGCGGGACAGGGCGAAGCAGATCACCTTCCCGCAGGCCATCCCCACCCTCTGCTTCCGCGTGCAACAGCTGGGCCAGGTGTGACGGTGCTGTTCCTGGTGGGATCCAACTCTGAGTGTCAGATCAGGACAGATTGCTTCCAAAGGGGCAACTACAGCCCAAAGCTGGGGTTTCTTCACACTAAGGCAAACCCAACCAGCTAAACAGAAAAGACTTTGGTCTCACCCCACTGGCTAACCACAAGTCACACAAGCAATCCCCTTAAGACACTCCAGCTTCCCAGTTTCACCACCAGCAGCCACCTGTCCTGGGGATCAATGGTTATGAAAACCAATCCCCCAAATAGAGAAAACGGTTCTCCCCAATTCCAAAGAATCAGGCCCCAGACCCAGGTCAATATACAAATGAGATCTTACCACAAATCACGCTGTAGCCAATCCCTTAGAATCTAAAATCTAAAGGTTTATTATAAAAGGAAAAAGGTCTAGGTGAGGGGTAAGAATGGTTAAAAGAAATCAATTACAAGCAGTAATGGCACATCTCTTAGCTCAGGCTTGCAGCAAAGGTAGAATAACTGCAGGTTCAAATCAAAGTCTTTGGATGCACCCCATTTAGGGGTGGGTCAGCACCTTAGTCCAGAGTTCCCAGAGTAGCAAAGTTCCATCCAAAGCTGGAAACAAGGCAGGCTGAAGTCTGGAGGTAAAGACAAAATGGGGAATGTTCTTCCAGGCTTTATAGACTTTTTCTTCTGGGCCAAGACCCTCCTCCTGCTTTGCAGAGTCTGGTTGCAAGATGGAGGCTCAGAGTCACAAGGTCCAATCACCAGACTTCTCCAGGATTCAGTTTCTGACCAGGCAGTGACATTCCTAGAGCAGCTCGGGTGTGGACAGGCCTATACAAAGTCCATTGTGTGGTGGATGTCCCTTAATGGGCCATCAGGCAGCCCCAGCCTGTCTGAGCCTTCACAGGAGCCAAGCCTAAGCTTGCATTAGAGCAGTGTTTCTCAAATAGTGGGGCGCGCCCCCCAGAGGGGGCGCGAGGCTCCGTAAAGGGGGGCTCGTTTGAACAGCCAGAACCAGACCCCCGCCTCCCCCGAGAGCGCGGCCCGCCCGCTTCCTCCTCCTCCAGCGGCGCTGCCAGGAGCTTGCGCTGCCCTCGGGGCGGGTCCCGGGAAAGGGGCGGAGGCGGCCCGGCCCTACAGGCTCCATTTTGCGGGAGCGGAGGCGGCGCTGGGAGGAGGAGCAGGGGATTGAACAGCGCGGGAGGATGCCAGCCATGAAGCGGAGAGGAGGTGCCTGGAGTAGGGATGGGGTGGAGGGGGGCAGAGGGAGGTGCCAAGGACGGAGAGGGCAGAGGGAGGGTATCTGGGGAAGGTGCCGGGGGAAGCGGGAGGGAGCTGGGCTGAGCCGGGGGGAGGAGGGGAGAGGAAGGCGGGCAGTGGGAGGGGCCGGACCAGCCCGGTGGCTACATGTGGTTCCCTCCACCGCTTGGGCGCTCAGCAGCCGAGAGAGCCCGTGGGTGGGTGATGGGTGGGTGATGCTGGGGCGCCGACCCCCTTCCCGCACCGCTGCGCCGGGCCAGGCGGGACATCAGCGGACTGAGCGCTGGGGGAAGCGCCCCCCGGTCCCGCTCATCCCCTGGAGGAGAGAGGCAGGATCCCGGTGTGGGGAGGGGACTGACCCGCCTGCCTGGCTCGTGGATGGGGGAGGGCGAGCTGCTCCTTGCCCGGCCCCTTTCCTGCCACTTTTGCTAAGGAGAACTTCAGAGGCTGCAGGAAGTGCACACAAAGGGCTGATGATTCATAAGTAGATAACTAAAGTATACGGGTGGCTTTTGGAGTTACACTTTCTAGGAGGGTGGCAGTTGGGAGCTCTAGAGTGGTGCCTCTGATTTACAATATTTTTACTAATCTTAGGCACTTATAAAAGACAAGGCCTGAGGGAGGGCCACTGTTGAAATCCAGTGTCAATAGCTTCAGTACCTCCCCTGTTGCTCATACTTTTTCTTAACAGCTATAGTCGCGCGGGGGCGCGAAATGTTTTCTTCTTCCTAGGGGGGGCATGACAGAAAATAATTGAGAAGCACTGCATTAGAGGCACCTTTAACTTTAGTTACAGAATAGATACACACATATGGAATAGATACATACATAAGAGACCTGTTATGACCCCCTTCACATAATATTTCGTGCACCCATTGATCTACACGGTACCCAACTATTTCAGTACCGTGACACCAGGACAGCCTGGAGCCATATTGCTCCAAAGCGGCCCTTGTGGAGAGCATTACGGTGAGTGAAACCCGGGGCCTTGTGGGGTGGGAGCCAGACATGGGCCAGTGGGGGGAGATGGTGGGGCTGGAGGGGGCAGCAGAGGGGAGGGAGGAATGTGGGGGTTGAGCTGGAGAGGGGGTTAGTTTGATGGGAGGGAGGAAAGGGGGGTCAAGGTGGGTGGGGGAGGAGTTATGCTGGCTGCATCTCCAATGCAGTTTGGCCCCCTCAGTGGGAAGTGCCTGTGGGGCCTGAATCTCATCTGCTGCTCTGTCCCCTTTGGGTCTCCCAGAAGCTGATTGCAGGCCTCCCGCAGACGTGCGAGCCAAGCTCCATCCTCTCCAGCTCCATGGCTGCAGTTTGCGCCCTCAGGTACCAGAACCCAGCTGCCCTAACCCTGGTGCTGTTCAGTCCCAGAGCCGGGAGTCACAGATCCTCCCACTCCTAGGTCCCCCCCAATTGTGGCTGTTCGCATCCAGCGTCTGAGGCGGTGGGAATGTTCGCTCTTTCCTGGCTGGTGGGTGATTTCACACCAAGAACTTTACCGTGGCCTTAGGGGGAGGATCGCCGGGGTAAAGGGTTATATAAGAGGGGAAGGTCCAGGGGTGAGATCAGGGGAACGGGCCCTGTTCTAGCCCTGCCACTGACTGGCTCTGTGACTTCGGCCAGGTCACTGCACTTCTTAGCGCCCCTCTTTCTGTTCTTGCTGGTCTGGGCCTGTTCCTGTCCCATGGTCGTGCCACAAAGTCTAAGACAGGCTCCTCTCTCCTGCCAGCCAACTGAAGCCGCCACTGGAGCTGGAGGTAGAAGGTCCCCTCCTGCGGGAGGTCCTGTATAGGATCTACACAATGGGGACAGTGAAGGACACAGCTCATTTCCAGGTAGGTCCTCCTCCTACTTCTCTATCCCAGGAGCAGGAGTGGCCTGTGGTCCCTGCTCCCTTGGTTTGGTGGAGCTGCTGAGAATAGGGGAGGGGTGAGCAGAGCTGGGAACAGGTCTAGGGTTAACAAAATGGCACAGAGGGGATCACATTACCCTCTGTGGCTGATCCTGTCCTTCCCTCCTCATTCTCGGCTCTGCTGCTTGGACTCTGCCCAGGCACCTAGCTCCCATCCAGAGCACTTTGGCTGTTGCATACACAGCCGCATACCAGGCCCTCTGCAGAGAACTGCTAAGGGCCAGGACTGAAGAGCCAGGTGTCATTCTGCCATGAACTCTTGCTAAGAGTCTCTGGAGTGATAGGATTGGGAGGGGCCAGGATGTGTCTTTGGGGTCTTGTCAGGGTTCCCTCCCTCCAAATCATCCCCTGATCGGTGTAGGCTCAGATCCCATGACTGTCGGGCACTCCCTCCTCTTGCAGGCTCTGCATAAGAGCTACACAGACAGCCTGGATCTCATGCTGAGGGGCCTGCTAACTGAAAACCCCACCTGCCAGAAGCTGCAAATCCTCCTGGAGGTGAGCACAAGGAGAGGGTCTGGGGGGAATTTCACCTTAACTCTGTCGGCGGGCTGCAAAGGAGAGAGTAGAAGAGCCCTGTGTGATGGGATCATAGGGTACAACCTGAAACTGTGGGACCACTGTGCCCCTTTACCGCTGCAGCCTGAGCTGTCTCTGACCAGTGCCGGGCCAGTGACCAACTGCCAACCCCTCCAGCCGCTGTGATCATGCAGCCGTCAGCTTGTGGAGGCCCACACCCAGCTAAATTGCATGAAGGCTCTCCAAGCCCCTCATGAATTGTATAGGGAGGAGCCCCAGCAAATCACCCCAACCCCCGCCTGGCACCTCAGAAGTATCCCAGCGTACACTGCTCAAGACTTCCTGGGACAGCGCAAGCTCATTCATTAGTTTGCCACTCCAACAAAGGGTGGTAGACATGCAACAGCCCTTGGTATCCTGAGCTGAGATTCTCCAAATCCAAATGCTGTACAAAGCCAGCAGTGTCTGTATAATAGCCTAATGCTATAGAGAGGTATGTTATGAATACTTCATTACTTTTACAAAAACATACCACAGCACATTTACTAGTTTACTATATATCTATACTAACATCAATTATTAGAACTGCACTGGTTAAGTAAATGAATTTTGCGTTATCCTTCTTTTATGTTTTGATTATTTGCAAGTCTCATCACATAGTAATCATAGAAACATCCAGCTCATCTCCATGTCGTCGGTGTGAACTTACTGGATTCAGGTACCACATCGCCTACATTTGTAACACCCAAATTTAATTATTTTTAAAGTTGTGTTCAAATTTCAAATACTGTAGTTTCGTTCTTTGAGTGGCAGGTTATAATATCCAAGTACATTAATAGGCTTCAGTTGGAGTAATTCTGAGTGACATGTTCAAATAAGTTATGAATGAGGAACTGTTAGTCACACTGAACATTTGGTTTACAAAATTTTCAAGCAGGAAAAGAGAGGAAAATGTGGTGGATGTATTTGAGATGGCCAGGCTTCAGATGCAAGCTCCAGTCAGGCGACCTTCATCAAAGGGTGCAGCTGACCCTGTCAATGTTCAGAATATCAGGGAGTTCAATGAACTTAAATACAAAGGCAAGTGGATTTTCTCCTTTCTGTTTGGGGATTTCTTTGCATCTCTTAATCATTTCTTAGCATGTAAAAGAAAATTCAGTAATCCTTCTCACAATGCCCTTAACAGGACAAAAGAAACCCTGCCCCTTCCTGCATGAGAGAGCATGCCAACTGGGAAGTCACGTCATCACCCACAAACTCCTATACGTACCCGAGTGTCCCGTTCCTCTCCTCGGAAGAGATATGCTGTCAAAACTTAGAGCCACCCTCACCTTTGACAGCGATGGAACCATGGGGGTGCGATTAGGAGAAAAGCCTAAGCCTTCCCCAACCCAACGGCTTATGCTAACGCTCCCCGTTGAAGAAGAATGGCGACTCTTCGCCTCCATAGAGGAAAGACAGGATTGGCAAACCTTTGATGTCCCAGGTGTGTGGGCAGAAGATAACCCACCCGGACTGGCGACTGACATTCCCCCCATAGTCGTCGATTTAAAACCCTTGGCAACTCCCGTCTCAATCCCTCAATACCCCTTGCCTCGAAAAGCTGTAGTTGGAATACACAAACACCTGCAAAAATTGTCGGACGCTAGCATCATTGTCAAGTGCCAGTCGTCCTGGAACACCCCCTTGTTGCCTGTGCAAAAGCCCAACGGAAGTTTCCGACCCGTGCACGATCTGCGGGCCGTGAACAAAAGAGTAATCCCGTTACACCCGGTGGTGCCAAACCCCTACACCCTCCTCAGCCTGGTGCCCGCAAACGCTCAGTGGTTCTCAGTTCTAGATCTCAAGGACGCTTTCTTCTGCCTTCGGCTCGCACCCGTCAGTCAGCCCATCTTCGCTTTTCAATGGGAACACCCCGATACCAGCCAAAAGACCCACATGACATGGGCCCGACTCCCACAGGGATTCTGCAATTCACCCTCCCTATTCGGACAGGCCCTAGCTCAAGACCTAGTACCCCTCACACAAGGAGGGAACCGTTGGAACATCCTTCAATATGCGGATGACCTCCTCGTGGCTACTAATACACGAGCCGAATGTATAGAGGCTACTGCCAAGCTTCTCAGGCATCTCTGCCTCAAAGGTTACAAGGTCTCCAAGAAAAAGGCCCAATTAGTACAACCAGAAGTGAAATATCTGGGATTCAAGCTCACCAAAGGGACCCGCATGCTAGACATTGAAAGGAAAGAGGCGGTCTGCGCCATCCCTATCCCTGCCAATAGACGCCAAGTGCGCGAGTTCCTGGGAGCTGCCGGCTTCTGCCGTCTCTGGATCCCCAACTACGCTACACTGGCTAAGCCCCTTCACGAGGCCACAAGAGGGGGGACTGCAGACCCCTTTACTTGGACTAAAGCACAACAGGAGGGGTTCGAAAGCACCAAGTCCACCTTAATGACAGCCCCAGCATTAGGCCTCCCCGACCTACACAAGCCTTTCACATTGTATGTAGGAGAAAGAAAAGGTATCGCAGTTGGAGTCCTGACCCAGTAGCGTATTTCTCCAAGCAACTTGACACTGTGATACAAGGATGGCCGCCCTGCCTACGTGCCGTAGCAGCAGCAGCCCTACTTACTGAAGAAGCCAGTAAACTTACCTTAGGACAACCAATCTCCTTAAAGTGTCCACATGCTGTGGTCACCCTAATGGAACATAGGGGTCATCACTGGATGACCAACGCAAAGCTCCTCAAATACGAAAGCATACTAGTGGACAATCCTTCTGTTAGCATCTCCGTATGCTCCACCCTCAACCCTGCTACTCTATTGCCCGTGGAAGAGAATCTTACTGGGGGGCACGATTGCCTTCAAGTTATGGATGAAGTGTACTCCAGCCGACCAGATCTGACTGATACGCCCTTGGCCAGGCCTGACCACGTCTTTTTCACCGACGGCAGCAGCTTTGTCGATCAGGGCCAACGTCTGGCAGGATATGCCATAGTCAATGATCAAGGCACCGTTTGCGAGGCGGGAGCACTTCCCCCTGGAACCTCTGCCCAGAAAGCGGAACTAATTGCTCTCCGTCGAGCACTCGAGCTAGGAAAAGGGCAACGGGTCAATGTCTATACTGATTCGAAGTACGCCTTTTTAACACTTCATGCCCACGGTGCTATATATAGGGAAAGAGGGCTTCTAACCTCAAACAGCCAAAGAATAAAGCATGCAGATGAAATCCTGGCCCTCCTTGATGCAGTTTGGATGCCCAAACGAGTCGCCGTGATGCACTGAAAAGGACACCAACATGGTGAGGACCCTGTCGCCAAGGGAAACCGGCAAGCAGACGAAGAGGCCAAAGCTGCAGCACGCCAACAACCACCGGCTGTTCTCATCCAGCACCTTAACACAGCCGACTTGATCCTCGCTGAAGTTCACTACACTGCACAGGAGCAACTTTGGGCTGAGCAGGAGAAAGGAGTAAAACATTCAGGCTTGTATGTCCTGCCAAATAATAAAATCTTCCTGCCCAATGCGGTAGCTTGGGAACTGATCCAAGAACTACATCAACAAACCCACCTGGGTGGTACTAGTCTAGCTGAACTCTTAAATCGTGAAGTCTACATAAACGGCCTGCATGCTCTCACCAGACGTGCCGCCCTTCGCTGCCAAATTTGTGCCAAACATAATCCCCGTGTGGGGCCTCTTCGGCCACCAGGAGTCCAATATGTGGGGCATAGCCCAATGGAGTCACTGGTTGTGGACTTTACTGAAATGCCAAAATCCAGTAAATTTAAGTATTTGCTCGTGGCGGTTTGTACCTACTCTGGTTGGGTCGAAGCATGGCCCACCACCAATGAAAAAGCTGAGCAAGTTACAAAGGCTCTGCTCCGAGATGTTGTCCCCCGATTCGGACTCCCCTTACACATCGGCAGCGACAATGGTCCCGCCTTCGTCCATAAAGTCATCCACTCTCTGTCAACCCTCCTGGGCATCACCTGGAAACTTCATTGTGCTTATCATCCGCAGGCATCAGGAAAAGTAGAAAGAATGAATAGCACCTTAAAAACCGCCTTAGGTAAAATCTGTCAGGAAACCAGCCTGTCTTGGACTTCAGCCCTACCCATGGTACTGCTCAGGGTCCGATGCACCCCTACACGATCCCTAAAGCTCTCGCCATACGAGTTAGTGTTAGGCCGACCCCCGCTAGGGGTCCACCACATACGGGGAGATGCCTTCCTCCTAGGGAAGCAGAGTCTCATCAAGGAAGTGCAGCTCCTAGGAATTGTGTTAAAGCAGCTGTCCACTTATGTTAGTGAACTCAAGTTCCCATTTCCTGTCACTGCTCTGCACCCTTTTTCCCCAGGTGAATCCGTGTGGCTCAAAGATTGGAAAACCAACCCCTTGAGGCCTAAGTGGAAAGGCCCCTACTCTGTCCTCCTCACCACCCCCACAGCTGTCAAGCTAGCTGGTGTCAAACCGTGGATTCATTACACCCGCGTCAAGGCTGACCGCACGTCATCCACAGCCGACTGGCAGGTCTCTGTGAATAGTTCCAATCCTCTACAAGTCGTTTTTCGCAGACCGACCCTGTCACCCGCCCAGCAAGATCTCCAACACACCCCGTGTGAGTCAGGTGACCAAGCACCGCTCTGAAGGCCCACTCTGCTCCGCGATACAGACACTTGCCACGATGTACTCCCCAGTGAACTTTGTTTGTCTACTGCTAGCGTTTTTATGCACCCCAAAGGTTGTTGTATCTTCCCAAGGTTTAAACTGTTCAGCGTGTATTACTCAAGTGCGCGCAGGGCATACTGTTTCTGACACCCTGATTTATCGCAGTAAGTTCCACTGTCCGGTCCAGGCCCTAAAGTGCCAATTTCATAATGTCTCGTACTCTGTGTGCCCGGGAAACAGCTCTGCCCCCGCAGTCTGTTTCGACCCAAAGGAACAGGCAGTCCAGTGGTGGCTCGAGGCCCATAAATGGACCACCTCGGGCGAACTAATCACAAGAGTACAACTAAAATCCCCTTCCTCCCCAGGCTCCCTCATCATGGATGTGTGTGCCATTGCCTCCCCGCCCGGATGTGGGAGTTTAGATTGGGAACGCACTTATGCCCTCAATGATAAATACATCTGCCCCAGCAACCGAGGTACTCGATGTGTTACCTGCCCCAGCTGGGACTGTGCAGCCTGGGGTACATGGTCAGGGGGGGAGGCCAAGGACTTCAGTGTCCTCTTCAAGAAGGTCGCTGTATCGACCGACTGCAAAACTGCCCACTGTAACTATATCAATTTCACAGTAATTAACCCACGAACATTCCTCTCCTCGCAGCGGTCACAGTTTGGAATAGGAATTGATGGGACCGGGTCCGACCCCATAGGCACTTTTGCGCTCCGTCTCGTCTCTAGGGTGACCAGATGTCCCGATTTTATCGGGACAGTCACGATTTTTAGGCAGTTGTCCCGCGTCCCGACCGACGCCTCTGTTGTCCCGATTTTGGGACCTTCATAAGAGCCCGGCGCCGGCAGGAGCACACCGCACGCCCCCACCGCCCCAGGGCCAGGCCGAGAGCAGCACACGCTGTAGGGGCAGGGAGGAGAGTTGCTGCTGCAGCCGGCTTGCAGCCAGTGCCGGCCGGAGGGGGGGGACAGAGAGCCCCCCCCTCGCAACCTGGCTCTGGCCACCCCCCTCCCCACGCCTCCCCCAACGGTCCCCCAGCCTCCCCTTAGACTTTCTTTCCATGGCCCCGGAGTACAGCGGGGCAGCCAGGAGCGGCTGCGTCCCTTCTCCTCCCTTCAGCAACTGCCACCGCAGGGTCCTAGTGCCCGCCATTTTCTGCTACCAGTGACGAGGGTGAGTGAGTGTGCTGTTGGGGGGGCAGGAAAGGAGGGGCCCTCCCCAGAGCTTGCTGCTGTTGGCAGGGAAAGGGCTGGGGGGGGGAGTCCTCCTCTCTGGCCCCAGTCCCAGAGCAGACTGCCTGCAATGTCCCAAACTCATCCCCAGCCCTACCCCAGAGCCCACACCCCCAGCCAGAGCATATCTCCCCACTGCACCCCAACCCTCTACCCAAGCCCTGAGTCCCTCCAGCACCCCATCTCCAGCCCCAGACAGAGCCCCACCCCACCCCAACCCTCTGCCCCATGCTACATTACGTTACATGCAATATTCATTTTAAAAATGTATAAGCAGGAATGGTCCAGGAACAGGGGAGGGGAGTACAAGGGAAAAATTTTGCCTAGGGCACAAAATATCCTTGCACTGCCACCCCCTGTTGCTCCCCCCCTTCCTCCCCCCCACTTGCCCCCACCCCTTCCTTCTCCCCCCCCCCCCCACTTGCCCCCGCCCCTTTCTCCCCCCCCCCCCCTTGCCCAATGTGTCCTGATATTTCACTCTTGCGATCTGGTCACCCTACTCGTCTCCCTCCATGAGACTGGCGCCTCAGTCCAGCACCAGTTCTTCTCTGCTTTCTGGGAAGAAATGAAAACCCCTTTCACCATTCCCGAAGCAGTTAAAAATTTGTTTATTTCCTTTGCTGAAAGTGTAGCCTCCAGCCTAAATGTCTCAAATTGTTATGTGTGTGGGGGGACCCAAATGGGAGACCAGTGGCCACGGGAGTCAGCTGAAGTTAATGTTAGTCAGCAGCTCAATCTCTCCTCCGGGGCACCTACCCTCAGCCATTGGCACCTCCGTAATTCCATTATAGGCCGCTGGTGCGTCCAGTCATGGAACCCCAGCGCTCCTAAAATGGGCCACATGCCATGCGAAACGCTCACTATTCTAAATCAGAGCGTCGTTTCCCATTGGCCTAATGACACCGCACTCCCCCAAAATGTACTCTGGCCTCAGTCCCTTAAAAATATGTTAAATGCGTCTTTGCCTTCCACTCGCCCTTGGACAGCTCCATTTGGCCTCTACTGGCTATGTGGCCAGAATGCCTACTCACAACTGCCAGCGGTGTGGGAAGGGACTTGCACCCTAGGCGAAATTTGACCTTCCTTCTTCCTCCTCCCCCTTGAGTATGGCGAGCGTTTAGGCCAACCTGTACATACTAACAAAAAGCGCTCTCTCTCCTCCTATGCAATCGGAGATTGGAGTGATTCTGAGTGGCCCCCAGAAAGAATCATCCACTATTATGGGCCAGCGACCTGGGCCCAGGACGGGGCATATGGCTATAGGACCCCTATCTATATGCTCAATAGAATCATTCGCCTGCAAGCCGTTCTCGAGCTAATAACCAATGAGACAGCCCTGGCCCTTCGAACGCTGTCAAAGACTCAAACCCAGCTCCGCAACGCTGTCTACCAAAATAGGCTTGCTCTCAACTATCTCCTTGCAGCTGAAGGAGGAGTGTGTGGTAAATTCAATCTTACCAATTGCTGTCTCCATATTGATGATAATGGCAAAGTAATTGAGGACATTGCCAATAAAATCACACGTCTAGCCCATGTCCCAGTCCAAACCTGGACAGGATTTGAGTGGGGAGAAGGCATTGGCTCATGGTTTAGCTGGGTTGGAGGCCTCAAAGGTCTAATAGGTGTTGTAGCAATAGGTATAATCCTCTGTCTCCTCACCCCTGTGTTGCTCCCCTCCTTATCAACAGCCTTAAGACTATGGTCGAGCAAGTAGCCGACCGCCGGGCCACAATGCGTGTGCTAATGCTCCGTAATTACCAACGGTTAGAAGAGAGCGAAACCTAATGTGTTGCTAGCCCGCGTTGACTAGTAACAAGAAAAAGGGGGGAATGAGAGGGCCCAGGGAAGTTTAAAATTAGTCATGTATAACTGAACCGGCGATACGCTTCTGTACACCTGCTGCTTCCGCTAGGCTATATGAAAGTAACATGCCATCTCTGTAAGTTCTGTGCATGGGCGACCAACCCCTGTAAAAAGCATAGCGTGAATTCTGTAAAGGTCCAATCAGACTGCTCCTATGACGCGTGCACCTAGCATGAGCAGTCTAAGTCTGCCCAGTAATACGAAGTACCCAATCATGTAAGTAACACATATGCAAGTTGCGTAACTGACTGCCAGGCCAGGGCAATAAAACCTGTAAGCAACGCATGGGCGGGCGCGGCAGTTTCTTAACGCTTTTGGGCGGCTGTCGCCTCGGCCGAATAAACCACGTTTTGTTTTAAGTCTCATTGGTCTCCTTTGACTTCTTACCCGGTCTCCCTCTACAGCCCAGCGGATTTCGCGCTACACCATCAAAAGATGATCAAACCTTCAACAGCAGGCATTTCTAAGAGAGCAATGGAAGAAACTTAACAGAATGAAAATGAGGAGGGATGCAGAAGATAAGAAAAGAGTGACTTGAGAGAATGAAACATTTTTATTGGCTCTGTTTTTGATATAACTGTAATAATCCTCAATTATAGTTTTAAATTTCCTTTAATTCACTGGCTTGCTCTGAAGAATGCATGCAGGTTCACAATAATTTGTTGGAAAACAGAAAGGTAAAGCTACTGTCGAAGTTCTATTTATTTTAATACTACATAATAAAAAAAAAGCCAATCTGTCTGCACTTCCACTGTTAGAGTCGACGCTTCCCCTTGGTTCTTTGGGAGTAATTTTATTGCAATTTCATGCTTATTTTAAAAAATGTAGCAGAAGTTTAGGAAAGTTCCAGTTCCTTAAAGAAAATCTAGAAAGTCGTAAATAGTTTCCCCTTTTGGAAAATGAGCTTGACTGAAGTGATTGGAAGATGAGTTTAACAGAAGTGATTGACGATAGTCTTCAATCATTAGCAGATTAGTTCTGCAAGGTAGCAATACTTCCACACTCATCAGAGATAGTTTTGGAAACCAAGAATTATTTAGACTGAAGTTAGCATAGCTACTAATGTCTCTGACTTTTGAACAAGAAATATGCTGAGGATTAGTAAAGACAAAGTTCTGCTGTTTTCGATCTCAAAACCAGCCATTGTCATAGAAACCCCCTGTCCTATGGGGCAACTTCCATAGCCTTATGTTGCAGGTCCCCTTTTGGATCATTGAAGACCTGGGGCAGGTCATCAGCTGGTGTTAATTGTCATAACTCCATTGAAATTCAATGCAGGATTTGTCTCTGTTTCTTGTTAAGTAAATTAACTTTTTCACCTTCATTCATTTTCTGTATGCAATAATACAAAACATCTTTGAACCAGTCCTCTGCCATTTCACTACTTTGGGTCTTCTCTTCAAAGCCATCAGTGGGTTAGGATGCAGCTTCATAAGTGACCACTTTTCCATTCCATGATGTCCTAAAACAGTTGACCTTCTCTGTAAAAATGCACTTGACAAAGTACATGAGAATTGAAGTCAAATTGTACTCGGAGAAATTTTAGCTGTGAAATGAGCTTTTAGGGTCTGACCACTTTCAGGCAATATTGCAAAATCCTCCTCAACATAACTTGGTTAATTGGGCAAAAGAAAGGAAAGAGTTACAGGCAAAAACAAAGAGAGATCCTGATCAGACCTTCCTCTAACAGAGAAGGGAGAAGAGCAAAAGATCTATGAAGTCCACTAGAAACTTACTAAACTGATTTGGGAAGCACTTAAATACTACACTGAATAGAATGCTCTAAGATTGCTAGATACATAAAGACTAGAAAGACTAAATAAGTACAGTAAAGGCTTTAGTTCCTGCATGATGGTAGTTTTGAGGCTACTACCTTCATAAAAAGGGGAAGAAGACCCTACCTGCAAAACAAGTAGTGATCTCACAAATTCTGCATCTACACCAAATCTCCACTCACTTGAAATGCCAGAATGATAATCCTTCTTTGTAGCATACTTGGATTCAGTGATATCATATAAATGTCATCTCTCTTACTTGCGTATTTTAATGAGAAATGAATGTCAGTAATGTTAATTATCAGTAATGTTCAGAGAAAATGTCCATTCAGGTGAATGGGGTGGTTTTCACTTCTGCCTGAGCTATTGTTTCAGAGTCTCTGAAGACTCGGGTACACATAATGGCATGCACTTCACAATTTTGGAGGTTATTTTTGCCACCATAAAAGCTAGAGACTTTTTGCTGTAAAGAATGTTCAGATTCTGGAGTGCAAGATACATTATCATAGATAAGTTTCTTGCTGATCTAATGCTCCAGTTGCTGAGAGTCTGGAATAAATATTAGTAAAGGCTTTCGTACTAACACGGCTGCTATTCTTGAACCTTTCGTATTCCTGTCACTTGTAGCTTTTGGGGGGGGGGGGGGGAAATAGTTATTTTGCAACTGTCCTGGGAGAATTGGATAGTATCTTATTCTGCAAGTCATCCCACTATGACTAAGGGTGACAGAATTGATCCCAAAGGACAAAAGTTGTGTGTTTATTGCATGATGAGCTAAAAATATGTTATGCATTAATGAGGAAGATGATGAAATATATTTCTTGGGTTCTTTCTGTGACAGGCTTTTCTGGTGTTCATGTACACTATAACTTTTATATAAAGTATATAAAAACAAATGTATATAAAAATACACGCATTGTCTTAAATTTTAACCTTCTTGGGGCAGAGACCTTTTGAACTGTAATATTTTCCCAATCAGACTAAGTTTCTGATTGACAGACCACATTGCTTTTGAGAAGGCTTTGATTTATCTATAGGAGTGTGCTTTGCTAGCTAGGAAAGTTAATTCTGACTCATTCTATTAATAAGAGTACAGATTGCCAGTTTCGTCTCCTTGCCAATTCTGAATGGATAATGTACTTGTAGATAACATTAATCTGAACAAAGCCAGATGTTCCCTTTTCCAGGACAGTTTAGATTGGCAGATAAGTACCTGAACCTGAGCAAAATTGTGGGAAATCTCTTTAGTGTTAAGATGCTTCATGGTCCTAGTAGAGGACACTCTCCCAGCCCACCACAATTCTTTGTGCTCCTTTGTCTTGAGACTTTCATTGTCCATCATCTATTTCAGGGGTCTCCAAACTACGGCCCGCGGGCCGGATGCGGCCCGCGAGGCCCTCTCATCCGGCCCGCGGAGATCTTTTTGGCTATTAGGGAATTTTTGGCTCTTTTGAGCTTTTCGCTGGGACGGCTCCGCGCTGGGGCCTGGAAGCGCCGCGCGGGCCGCCAGCCGCGGGGCCGGGACGCGCCGCGTGCTCGGCTGCCGCCGCGGGGCCGGGACCCGCCGCGTGCTCGGCTGCCGCCGCGGGGCCGGGACCCGCCGCGTGCTCGGCTGCCGCCGCGGGGCCGGGACCCGCCGCGTGCTCGGCTGCCGCCCCGGGCCCGGGACCCGCCGCGTGCTCGGCTGCCGCCCCGGGCCCGGGACGCGCCGCGTGCTCGGCTGCCGCCCCGGGCCCGGGACGCGCCGCGTGCTCGGCTGCCGCCCCGGGCCCGCGACGCGCCGCGTGCTCGGCTGCCACCGCCGGCCAGGGACGGCTCAGAGCTGGGGCCGGGACGCGCCGCACCGCCACCCACTTACAGGGGGCGAAACAAGGAGCCACCCACTGCCAGGTGGCGAACCGGTCTGTGGGGAGACCGGGTTGAGCGGGTCAGTTGGGGGGGGGGTTGGAGGAAAGGAGGTTTTGGGGTGAGAGACCTGGCTGGGTGGGTCATTTGGGGGGGGGGGGTTGGAGGAAAGGAGGTTTTGGGGTGAGAGACCTGGCTGGGTGGGTCATTTGGGGAGGGGGGTTGGAGGAAAGGAGGTTTTGGGGTGAGAGACCTGGCTGGGTGGGTCAGTTGGGGGGTGGGTGGGAGGGAAGGAGGTTTTGGGGTGAGAGACCTGGCTGGGTGGGTCAGTTGGGGGGTGGGTGGGAGGGAAGGAGGTTTTGGGGTGAGAGACCTGGCTGGGTGGGTCAGTTGGGGGGTGGGTGGGAGGGAAGGAGGTTTTGGGGTGAGAGACCTGGCTGGGTGGGTCAGTTGGGGGGGGGGTTGGAGGAAAGGAGGTTTTGGGGTGAGAGACCTGGCTGGGTGGGTCATTTGGGGGGGGGGTTGGAGGAAAGGAGGTTTTGGGGTGAGAGACCGGGCTGGGTGGGTCAGTTGGGGGGTGGGTGGGAGGGAAGGAGGTTTTGGGGTGAGAGACCTGGCTGGGTGGGTCATTTGGGGGGGGGGGGTTGGAGGAAAGGAGGTTTTGGGGGGAGAGACCTGGCTGGGTGGGTCATTTGGGGGGGGGTTGGAGGAAAGGAGGTTTTGGGGTGAGAGACCTGGCTGGGTGGGTCATTTGGGGGGGGGGTTGGAGGAAAGGAGGTTTTGGGGGGAGAGACCTGGCTGGGTGGGTCAGTTGGGGGGTTGATGTGTAGTGTTCATGTGTGGTGAACAGGTGTTCATGTGTAGTGTTCAGGTGTGGTGAACAGGTGTTCATGTGTAGTGTATCAATGTGTTATTAAATAATAACTGAATAAAATAATATTAAATAAATAATAAAAAACAACATCCATGTTTTGATTCTTTTTTATTTGGACCTCGAGTGTGTTGTCGGCCCCCGAACTGCTATTTGATAGCTAATGCGGCCCTCGGGCTGAAAAGTTTGGAGACCCCTGATCTATTTTATACTTACTTAGTCTGTTACTGTCACTTCCTAGTCTGTAATTCTGGGCAAGAGAAATATGTGGTGGTTGCCTTTTCTCTCTTAATTTTTCAATTAACCTTCCTCAGAGTCAAATTCAACTCCTTTATCTCCAGTGAAAATGGACCAGACACTTTTCTTGTTGTCTCATTCAAGGGGAAAAGAAATGAGTGATATGTGTTTTTTTAAAATAGTATGAAAATTACACTGGTGTTGGCTCTATTAGGCAAAGACCAGTCATTCAAGAGATTCTGCTAACATTGCTGGGGGAGCAACAGGTAAAAATTATATGGGCTATGATGCAACTGTTCTTTACATATACATTTATTAATAAGACAAACATTTTAAATGTTAGCAGCATCATAATTTTAGAAACTAACAAATTTTTAAACATATAACAAAAGTAGTTTCAAATACTATATTTGCCCCTGACTCCTGCCAATTTTTGTCACAGAAGAAACTCTGGAGATTGGAGTGGAAGAGAAGAAAAAATCACAAAGGGTGTGGTTAGTTATGTGCCTTTGGGTGAGGGGGAGGGGAAGGAAGGAGATCACCAGAAAGAGCTGAGAGTCAGAGTCAAAGTTTAAGGCCAAAAATATATCTCCAGTATATCACAGGCCACCTGCACACTGAACCCAACAACCACAATCAGACCAAAGTATTACAGCCCACAGGAGACTACTGTGTGCTGAAGGGTCTGCTTGTGTTCAGTGTAAGCAAAATGTTATTTGGAAGGTCCATGTGTATGGAGAGGCATGTTGTGGCTCAGCCCCTAGGAACATTCTGGAATCACTCACCACCCAGGGGGAGGAGGGGGAGTTCACCATGTGGGCTGAAGGGGAGGGGGGGCTTCTGGCTGGAGAGACTCTGGCTGCTGCTTGTTAGCAGGGGCCTCTCTCCCTGTGCACATTGTATTGAATTGAATAAAATATCAAAACCCCTTGATTCTGCCTGGCCTCTGACTGACTGGGAACCACAAAATCCCAACAGTGCCACAGGCAGAGAATAGGAGGAATCAAGCTTGCACACCAGTGCCCGAGGGCCCCACAATGGCAGGGAAATGGTGAGCTATACCCAGATAATCCAGGCAAGTGACCCACACTCAACTGCTGCAAAGGGGGAAAAACCCAAAGATCACTGCCAATCTGACCTGGGGGAATCTTCTTTTCCAACTTCATATGTGGGGTTCACTTAGACCCTGAGCATGGGAGCTAGAACCTGCCAGCCAAGCACTTGATGGAGAGAATGTGCAGTACTATCTCCGAGCCCTGGCACTTCCCATCCAATGCCCCATCTCCAGCAGTAGCCATCCCTGATGCTTCAGAGGAAGGAGATTAAACTAAATGTAAGCGGGGGAATAGTCCCGCTGTTGTGGGGAACTCTCCTGGCTTCTATACTACCCCAGTGAAATGGGCCAGCGGAAGGATCTGAGTCCTCGCTCCCACTTCCTTTACCCAGAGGCCTCCTGACCTTGAGGACTCCCCTTCCACTCTCCTGTCTGGTGGAGTCCTCGTAACCCCAACAAGGTTGGGCCCAGGATTTCTGGGGGGCTCAACCCCAAACCGTGCGGTGGTTACCCAGGTCAGAGGCTAGGGTGTCCCCACTCCGGGGTGCTCCCTCTGCACTGGACACTTCACTGACCCACATAAAACTTACAGCAAATGCAAATTATTTAATTAACAATTTATCTTAAAAATTAACAAAGAAGAAATAGAACAGTTAGGGAAATCCTGCCCCGTGGCAGGGAGCATCACACATAATGTCTCTGGAGTGTCAGGACAGTTTTCAATCTGTTCCTTGTAGGGCCCAGGCCTCCTCCTTAGCTGTGCTGCAGGGTTGCTGTGACTTGGACGCTTCCTCTGGTGGGGTCCACGCCCGCTCCCAGCCTCTGGACGGCTCCAGCCCAGCTCCACCCTCTGTGTCAGCTCCACGCTGCCTCAGCACGACGACTGCTGCTGCTCTGCCTCCAGAACAGCCCCTCTGGTCCCTCTGGCTGTTCCAGCTCTGCGCCCAGCACACGGCTTCTCTGCAGGCAGCCCCTGTGTCTCTGCCCCCAGCACTGACCTCTCTGCCTCTGGTTTCTGCAGCTGCTCCCAGGGCAGGTCTGTCCCTCTGGGCTGCTTCCCTGGCCCCTCCGGATCTGGCCCAGCTCTAGTCTCCAGCTCAGCTCTGGCTCCTCTCCCTCTGGCCCAGGCAATTCCAACTCACACACACGGAGGACGGGACCCATCCTGCCCTCCTGACTCCTTGATTGGCTCCCCGGCCTTGTCAGTCAGTAGTGCTGGCCTCTCCCCATTGCCCCTGGGGACCGCCAGTCTCAGGGTCCTGATTGACCATTGACCCTCCCCATTTAGGTCCTGGGAGCTAATAATGAAAACACCCCACTGAGTGTTAGTAAGGGGCTAACAGTTCCCTTACATAAAGCCTCCCAGAATACATGGTGGGTGGGGGAAGATCCCTTCCTGCCCCCTGGAGGTGGCCAGCTGATACCCAGAAAGCCTGAGTGTTTACTAGGACAAAGACAAATGGGAAGTGAGCCCGAGAGCTGTTGAACCCTGCCTCCCACCTTCACAAGCAACCCAATCGTGCAATTGGTTTCTGCTAGTAGTATCTTTAAGTTAACCTTCCCTCACCAGGCCCTGGTGCACACCTAGTGCTTTACTTACGGCATTTCCCTGACTTTAAAGACCCAATGATCCGTCTTCCGGAACTGGGCAGCCCCCTTCGGGGATTGTCCTCGGTTCTGAAGTTAGCGTCTGGTGGTCCCCTACACAGCTCACGGCAGGGAGTCTCAGAGCCGGGGCCAACAGACTCAGGCTCGCGCGAGGCGGCTAAAATCAGCTGGATGCATGTTGCAGTTCAGAGGGAGCTCAGGTCCTGGAGCCCATCCCCCTCTCCCGACATCAGAACCCAAGCCCCAAAGTCTGCAGAGCTATTGTTAGCGCCGTAGTGCCAGCCCCATGAGCCCGAATCTGTCGGCCCAGGCTCTGAGACGCAAAGCCACATAAATCTTCAAGAGAAGAACATAGGAACGTCTGTACTGGGTCAGACCAACGGTCCATCTAGCCCAGTATCCTGTCTTTCAACAGTGGCCAATGCCAGGTGCCCCTGAGGGAATGAACAGAACAGGGAATCGTCAAGTGATCCATCCCCTATCGCCTATTCCCAGCCTCTGGCAATCAGAGGCAAGAGACACCATCCCTGCCCATCCTAGGTAATATCCGTTGATGGACCTATCTTCCATTAATCTATCTACCTCCCTTCTGAACCCCGTTACAGTACTGGCCTTCACAACACTCTGGCAAGGAGTTCCAGAGGCTGATGTGCGTTAAGTGAAAAAATACTTTGTGTTTGTTTTAAACCTGTTACCTGTTTTCATTTGGTGGCTCCTTGTTCTTGTATTATGAGAAGGAATAAATAACACTTCCTTATTTACTTTCTCCACACCAGTCATTATTTTATAGACCTCAATCATATCCCCCCTTAGTTGTCTCTTGTCCAAGCTGAAAAGTCCCAGTCTTATTAATCTCTCCTCATTCTATACCCCTAATCCTTTTTGTTGTCCTTTTTTGAACCTTTTCCAATTCCAATACATCTTTTTTGAGATGGGGCAACTGCATCTGTGTTGCACAAATCTGTTCTTTCCTTGGAGGCCTCTCCCAATTACCTTCCAAGAACAGGCAAAAGACTCAAGGTAACCTGAACAAAAAGGGGTTTATTTGCTAGCAAATAGGGGATCAGGGGAATACAACTCCAAAGTCTGAAAAGCCCACGAACACGGGGTGGGCAAAACATATATACAGAATACAAATATGTAAGCACCCAATCACATTACAGAGAGTCACAGCTACATACAGTCAATAATCATATGCCACATACATGCTTGTACACAGATTCAAACATTACCATGTGGCTACCAGCCGTTAGTTCCCGCTCTTTCTGTAACACAAGCATGACAGACATTGTTCCAAAGTAAGGCATGAGCTGCCAGGCCTATGTGCAAGCTCAGCCTCTGATTATGGCTACATGCCCACCCAGCTGACAGACTCCATTTTAAGACAAAACTCCATCTTGCATTACATATTACATAACTATTAACCCCGCAGTTGCCGCAAGGATAACGCATCTTATACACTATATAATTAAACTCTTGTTAAGCTCCTATTTCCATAGCAGTTAACTAGAAACAGGCAGCTAACATTACAGAGTAAGTAATCAACACATACCATTTTCATATTTGTACTACATCTGCACGCAGAATTCAAGGGTTAGACGCACCATGGATTCACGCAGAGGCAATATGATATTTTCGGTCTTATTCTCTATCCCTTTCTTGATGATTCCCAACATTCTGTTCGCTTTTTTTGACTGCCTCTGCACATTGAGTGGATGTTTTCAGAGAACTATCCACAATGACTCCAAGATTTCTTGCTTGAGTGGTAACAGCTAATTTAGACCCCATCCTTTTATATGTACAGTTGGGATGATGTTTTCCAATGTGCATTACTTTGCATTTATCAACATTAAATTTAATATGCCATTTTGTTTCCCAGTCACCCAGTTTTGAGAGATCCTTTTACCTCTCTCCATTCTGAAAACTGACCATTTATTCCTACCCTTTGTTTCCTGTCTTTTAAGCAGTTACTGATCCATGAGAGGACCTTCCCTCTTATCCCATGACTGCTTATTTTGCTTGCGATGGGGCTACAGTAAATCAAACAAGCAAAATGCAGCATATATCAGATTGCTATGTTGTTGTTAATGTAGCTGCACACTGTACCTGATATCACACTGTATTTAAAGGACATGCATCCACCCAGCTATTTAAATATTCCTCTCTGGTACATACTTTCCCTTGAGCCAGGCAAGCCCAGCTCCTCCTGCCATTCTGAAGACTGAATGAAACCCCATGTCATGGTATGTCTGCCAAGTACATAAGAATGAATTTTCCTCCAGCGCTGGGCTGCTTTCCTCTACCTTCGGAGTGATCTGCAATTAAGGTAGCGGAGTTGTTTGCATAATCTGATTTGTGCAAAAGCACATATAGCCACTTTCATTCTGGATGTGAGCAAATTAACTGGTGTCACGTCGTTCCCAAAGAGCGAGATTGAATATACTGGCCGTGTGTTCTTTGCATCATTCCTCTGCTTCGCCAGCAGCACCCTGGAGCAGAGAGCTCCAGGGAATAGTCCCCAGCCAGCTATTTCGCCGCTGGCGATGGGTGTGGGACTAGGCGACAGGCACTGCATGGCCAGCCTGTCATAGAGGCTTTTCCTTCCCAAATGTTTCGTTTTCAGTCCACTTGGGAAATGCCAACAAAGAAGGCAGAAAAAAATAATTAACTCCTGCTTCTGGCACTCAGGGTGACCTTCACTCCACACACACAAAGCCCTGTGTGACCAGCACACCTGGCCAGCAGCTGTGACAGCAAACCCACATTCCAACCCCTAGGCAGGACAGAAATATAGCGGGAGAGTGTAGGGGAATATGACCCTCGGGGAACGGTAACTGGCTGGGAGATCAGGTCTGGAGAATGCCACGTGGAGGAGAAGACGGGCTGTGGGGGGGGAGAGATCCCAGAGGAACGTGCTTTGGGGGAAAGGAATATGATACGGTGAATGGAGGCCTGAGAGCATCGTCCCACAGGGACAGCAAACATAGGTGCTTTGTGGGGAAGCTATGCCTGCCTACGGCTTCCATTATGGACAATATTTGGGACCAGATGGCCCATTGGACTGCTCCTGTCTGGCACCTTTACATCCCTATGCAAACTCCAAAGAACTACAGGGAATCTGTACAGGTGGATTTAAGGTAAGGAGCTAATGTTGAGTGCACATTTCAGACTCGCACAATGGAGCCAGGAGTGAGAGAGAGCCAGGAACACGCTGTGCACCACAGGGAAGAATAAGGGAACAGAGAAATGAGCAATTTCAACCTCAACAGCTGTGAGGATTTTCAGTGTGGCAAAGATAGAATTAGGGAGACCCAGTGTCTCTTCCCAAGACTGGGGGTTTTGTTAGCCTCTTGCTTTCATTACAGTTAAGGAAACAACAACACTTCTCTCAAACACTGGCATTTCTCTCAAACACTGGCACGTAAGCCACTGGCAGCATATGGCCCAAACCAGCTGAAGGAAAGGAATACTCCAACAATTGTCAAAACGGAGGCTCTCCACCACGGAAATATTTATCACGATTACTCCTACATGTCTTTGAAATCAGGGTGGAAGCTCTTGCAAATTGTAGCAATTTATTGCCAACCAGCCTCCCTCTCTTTTCTCTTTAACTCTTTATTAAGAAGATTTAGATTAATTGCATCGCAACAGAATATCCAGGTCAAATACTGCAACAATTCAAACTGCACTCCCCTGAGGAGAGATTTCAATGGTGTCTCTAGGAATCAGGATTGCACGCTAAGAAACGGACTCTCTGCTCAGGGCAGCTTATGGTTCCCTCACCCTGGATTCCTCACTGCAAACAGTCCTCTAGCAGCACACTGCCGCACAGGTCTACTGCCGCATGCTTTATTTACAATGTAAATACAAGTGCTTGTGTCCTGCTCTCTAAAGCACAGCGATACTGAATATTGTAGCATATTCAAATTTCTGCTGCGGAAGTGAAGAAACAGATTGACAGAGCCAGAAGAGTACCCAGAAGTCACCTATTACAGGAAAGGCCCCAACAAAGAAAGTAACAGAATGCCACTAGCCGTCACCTACCACCCCCCAACTAAAACCTCCCCAGCGCATCATCAAAGATCTACAACCTATCCTGAAAGACGATCCCTCAGTCTAAAGACCTTGGGAGACAGGCCAGTCCTCACTTACAGACAGCCCCCCAACCTGAAGCAAATACTCACCAGCAACCACACAACAAAAACACTAACCCAGGTACTATCCTTGCAACAAAGCCCGGTGCCAACTCTGTCCCCATATCTATTCAAGTGACACCATCATAGGACCTAATCACATCAGCTACGCCATCAGGGGCTCGTTCACCTGCACATCTTCCGATGTGATATATGCCATCATGTGCCAGCAATGTCCCTCTGCCATGTACATTGGCCAAACCAGACAGTCTCTATGCAAAAGAATAAATGGACACAAATCTGACATCAAGAACTATAATATTCAAAAAACAGTAAGAGTTGGGAGATTTCGGGGGAACCTGGGCCCACCCTCTACTCCGGGTTCCAGCCTAGAGGCCTGTGGATTGCAGCTGTCTAGAGTGCCTCCTGGAACAGCTGTGTGACAGCTACAACTCCCTGGACTACTTCCCCATGGCCTCCTCCCAATACCTTCTTTATCCTCACCACAGGACCTTCCTCCTGGTGTCTGATAACGCTTGTACTCCTCAGTCCTCCAAACAGAACGTCCTCTTACTCCCAGCTCCTCGCACGCACACCTCACTGACTGAAGCAAGGTCCTTTGTTAAATCAGGTGTCCTGATTAGCCTTAATTGGTTCTAGCCACTTCCCAAATGGCTACAGGTGTCTTTATTAGATTGCATGCCTTAACTGGTTCTAGAAAGTTCTTGAGAGTTCTGGAATAGCCCATGTTATCTTACCCAGGGAAAAGGGACCTGCTTAACCTGGGACTAATGTATCTACCTTCAGCCACTCTCCTGTAGCCATCTAACCCTGTCACAATATATATCTATATATAATCTTCCTACAGTATGTTCCACTCTATGCATCTGAGGAAGTGGGTTCTAGCCCACAAAAGCGGATGCCCTAATAAATTGGTTAGTCTGTAAGGTGCCACAAGGACTCCTCGTTCTTTTTGTGAAATTTCTGTGGCAATGTCAGGTAACATCGAAAGCAGAGTTTCGCACTGACTCAGATGTGAGCAGGACTCATAGACACAGCAGGGTGTTCCCCGTCATCCCTCCATGGACGTTCCTGATGAGCAGGGAGAACTGGAACACACCCCACATCCTCCGGGGTCACTAGCCTCCAGGTGCTGGCTCCACTCCCCCAGCCACAGGGCCTGGAGAAGAGACCCTGCAGGGAAGGGCCAGCCAGAGACAGAAATGGCAGGAGCAACTCAAGCCAGGACTGACTGGGGGCCACTTGTTTTGTAACTGGGATTAAAAACCAAAGGAAATTAGACTACAAAGTAAACTTACTCTGCCATACATAGGAGATCCTAACTTTACATACTGATAGTCCCGCTTTGTGCAGTCAGACACATACATGTATGTTCTGGAGCTTGGAAAGAGCCAAAGGGTTGCCTGGAAGCAAGGACCTGACTCTGGAATGGTTTCCAAGTCTCCAGTCTAGGAAGCAGAACTCAGACCACTCTTCAGTCTGTCTCTCTCATCACCATCATTCTTCTTGCCATCCTGTGTCAGGACCTGTCATCACCGGGCGCACGGTAGCTATTGCAGGGCACACACTGTTATCAAATTTGTTCCATTTGATGAATCTCAGATTCTTGTTTCTGATTTTTCAAACGGGTGAAAGATGGCTGCGTACAGATCTGGTTTAGGAAACAGACACAACCTGCTTCTCACGCGAGAAACCAGGTCAGCTGTCGAAAACCGCAACCCGAGTTGGACGGTAGGAGGGAAGGAATCGCTTCCTTGAGCACTGCAAGACCTTGGCCCAAACTCGAGGGAGAACGCCTCCAAGTACACACTTACCAGAGAAAAAATAAAACTAGTTTCCCTTGGAATGTGCTCAGCCATAACACTTCACCACAAACCCTGCCTCCATTAGAGTCACTGATAACACTACAGTTGTCACACAGGGCCCGGTTTGGGCAACTGCAGGAGAAATGACTAACCCACTCCCTAAAGAGGTGCACGTCTGATGCAAACAGGAATCAATATGCCACCTATTGTGGCTGTGAGGCACCCCTCCTGTTTGATCCCCCCTAGCAATTCCCTCAAACAACAGCAGGAATGGTCCACGTTGAATCTGTGCCCAGTGTCCATTCCTCCCTTCTTTGCAGAGACAGAACCCAGCCCTACTGAAAATAGAAGAATACACACTGGAGTAAGTGTGAATTCTGCCTGAGTGCAAACTGCGAGGTGGCACCCCAAAAAGAGTCCTTTGCCTGCATCCAAAGGAGGGCTAGCCTTACGCTGTACTGCACTCTGAAGTGAACACAACTGGACTCTGCCATGTTTTGCTGAAATATGGATCAGCAAATGCATTTCAAACTTGTAGGCTGAGATTGTCAAAGCTGTCTAAAGGATGTGGACTCCTGGCTATTCCTTTTAATCAGGACTGAACATCAATTGCAGCTCTGGAAATCCCTGCTGTACAGTTCAGTGCAGTATACCAGCTTCAACAAGCTGCCTGAAAATGCTTCAAGTATTGGAGCCAGGAAAGCTTCCATTTGAACTCCATCCTTTTCTGTTGCAACTTGTGATTCACTGCTTGATCATTCCTATGACCGCATTATTATTCTGTACAATCTCCTCAGCTTTTTATGCTTTAGCAATGACCTTATGATAGTAAATTAAGCCTACAGAAATGGCATTTGTAATTAATCTATTTCCATAAGATTAGCATGTCAAATGTCACAGGGATACATATTACATTCCTTTGCAGCTTAAAATCCTTTTGTCTGATTTCCATTAAAACTGGAAAAGTCTCATCAGCAAGTAAACAGCCTGACATGAATTGTAAAACAGATCCCCACACTGACATCCAGATGAGTCAGTCTTTGCTGTTCTACACAGGCCCATAATGAAAAGCTGGATTATTGTTATGTGAAAGTTCTGAAGCAAATCCCTGCCAAAGAACCAACTCCCATCCCTCGCCACCTCCCTGGGATCTATAATTTCAAACAAAGAGTGGAACTTGGCAGAAATTTCTGGCATAGACAGCTGTCGACAAAGACCTGGGTTAGGGGTGTATCCACCTTGTCGAAAGTGACAGTCATGTGATACTATCTCTATCACATGACTCAGCAATTTATCATACCTCTTTCCAGCATCACCTAGCATCACAGGGATAGCCAATTATTTTGTGTCAAGGTCCACATTTCTTGGTCAAGGTATAGTTAAGGTCCAAACTCAAAAAAAAAGTGAATAACAGAAGAAATAAATAAAAATATGTCAGGATCTGTTTAATGGTGTCTGGTGATCTGAATTTGGTCCACAGCCCACCTATTAACTACCCCACTGAAGAGGCTCTAAACAAGGTCTGGTACATTGTACTGTGCCCTCTATATACAGAGACAGTCTCGGCCCTGCAGGTTTATCCCCATTTTAGGGATGGGAGCTGAGGCACAGAGAGATGAAGTGACTTGACCAAGGACAAGCAGTAGTTCTGGCAAAGCCCGGAGCTGCACCCATATCTCCTGAGCTCATATCTCCTGCACCCATATCCCCTGCTCAGCACGCCGCTGGGAGAGGCCCCTTGCCAGAGCCTCTGAGGAGATCGTGACTGGATGCCCCAGGCCTGGCATGCCAGGAGTGCAGCGTTCAGGCTTGTGCCTCATCCAGACACAGGTCCTCCAGAGGAGAGGGAGTCTCTGGGTGCCCCACCATTGGGCACTCAGACAAAACTAGTCGCAATCTTGCCCAGAGAGCATGGCTTGTGGGCTGCAGGCTGGCAGTATTCCCTGGGTAGTGCATCAACTCAGACCAGACGTGATGGCTGCTGGGATCCTGGCACAGACAATGTCCCCGCTGAAAGCACATTGTCAGGCATACTCAGCCCCTAAAGAAAAACCGGCATAAGGGAATGAAAGCGAACTGTGACCTGGTTGGGGAGGGAGGGAAACCCCTGGCCCCAGTCCTTTCCCAAAACTGGTCTCAGTCCCACTCCCCAAGGTGCTTTGCCAAGCTGGTGCAGTGGGGTAGGCAACCCGATGGATGTGCTTTCAAACAGTCTTTTCCAGGTCACCGACTGACATAAGCTGTCAAAGCGCAAGCAAGGAGGGTTTTAAGATTATGCTGTTTCATATGGATCTGTAACACTCATCCCACTGGCATGGTTCACATTAACTGCTAAGCCCTTAAAGTCACCGACAAGCAGATGACAATTGACAAAGCCCACCATTTATTTCAACATTTTAAAATGTCAGCCAGTTAAATTAGATTTCTAAAATTATCTGTCCCAGCTGGTAAACAAGACCAATGGCAAGCGAGCCATGTCCCAGACACATTCTTCTCCCTGCCCTCTATTGTTGAACCTGTAGCTTGCTGCCTATGGCCGTGAAAACTCCCACTGGGGTGGAGGAGGGTGGAGCCTCCAAAAACGACAGGAAGACTCAAATGTGCTCCACATTTCGTGCACACAAGTCTATACTATGGGGACAAGCCTATGTCTTGCTGCCTTTAATAGCTGGTACTTGGCTGCAGGCACAAATCAGGGGGTAGATGCAGTGAGTCAGACGTGTGCCCACAATTCATTTAAAGGGCAAGAAACGTTGTGTGTCAGCAAGAGGAAGAGACCAGCCTTCAATCTGTTGAACATTGACCCCCACATACACACCATGTCTCGAAATGTTAGAAAAGAGTTGGGGGCACAATCTTGGGATCTGGTCATGCAGCTGTTTGCTGCTATGACATGTGACTCTCGGGAAGGCTACATGTTCATGTAAAGTAGGTTTGGGCTACAAAAAGCCTGTGTCAAAAAGGAGGAGCTGAACGCATAATTATTTACCACACATTATCCTGAGGCAAGAGCACAATTTACGAGGGAAAATGGATTGTATATTGTAAAGGCAGCTTTAACTTCTAATCAGCTGGGAATGCACACTGCTGAAAAGACATTAGCTTGCTTGGACAGCGGTCCCTGTGTGCAGAATAGTTCCAGGGGCCCTGACTCACAGCGTCGGTGTAGACCGACCAGTGCAATTCCACTGCTTCAATTGCAGGCCTGCCCAGCAGCCACCCTGAGGTTTGGGGCCGGTATTCATCTTCTTGTAACCGTCTGGTTCTCCATCATTTTTGCTGAAGAGGCAAACAACAGAAAAAATTAAGTCTGCTGTTCCATGCATGGAGATCTCATTGGGTCATGTCCCACTGGCCATACTGGTGGAACAAGTCCTGAGTAAAGCAAGCAGGATTGTCCTAATAAGGTCTACATGCATGCAAAACACTCCCAAACAATCAGACTTAATATACAGTATGATTCACTTCAACAAAAATGGAAGGGGGGACGGGTGAGGATAAAGGAGAACTGTCACTCACTTTTTGTTGGAAATTGTTCCTGTCAATAAGAAACATATTGGTGTTATTTTACATATCTGATGTCAGCGTTGGTAGATTGGTACAAAAATACAAGATTATCACTTCAGATCGGAGTTGGGATAGATCCAGGTTCTCTATCCCAGTTCTCCATCCAGAGTCAGTCCAACAGAGAAAGATCAAATTCTTCTCCACTACTTCCATGTAAACCGTTGACTTCACTGATCTGGAACTAAAGCAGCTTTGGCCCAGTATTTGTAGACTTCTTCCTGTTTCTCCTTCGATTCACTGCTGTCTCTCAGAAACCACGCTCCATTACAGGATCTCCTACTGAAATATTTGTGCTTGTCCAGAATAGGGGTGGTTCTGAAGACTTGATTTAATTACTCAATCTATTGCCCTGAGCTCCCACTGAAAAGCTCATTTAGATGACAGGAAAAACCCCCATCAGATTGAATGTGCTGGTTACACACCACACCAGGAAACCGCTAGTAGAATCTAAGCAGTGATTGTGTATGCTACGAAGTTACAGTACACAGTAGTGTAAGGACTTTCATTTACTGCAACCAGCCCAAGCTGTATTGCATTTCAGCTCTTCTTAGCATCTGATATTAGGAACTGACAAGATAATGGAATGGAGAGAGTTTTCAGAGCTCATTTACACGAGATGTGAGAAGGGTCAGTTTCCTAAGTAATGAGGCACTGTGTGGTTTTGCCCCTAAATCATTTTCAACTCAGCTCTGTCTCCTGAAGCTTGGGCGAATCAGTATAATCACTAACCTTTCCCACCCCTCCACTGACCTTGCAGAAAAGAAAGAAAAGGAAAGTGATAGGATGCTGGGGGGGATTTTTAAGCAAGAGTCAGTCTTTGACGCGAGTATAAAACCCAGGAGCTACAAACTTCTGAGACTTTGTAGATAAAAAATCTTGTACGTGTAGGCAGCGCAAGGTCTTTCTTTCTTTCATCCAACTTTCTACTGTTTCTTTAGACTGCTACTAGACTGCCTGGCTCTTCCTTCACTTCTGATCAAGTCACAGGCCCCTAACTTTCTTCCTGTGAAGTTCCAGTAAGTCATTCCTCACTACTGAAATGGCTGAGCAGGGGAATAAAGAAATGAGATGCTGACTCAGGAAAAGTAGGGGACCTACAGACCGAAATCTCACTCACAACATAGAGGAAAACTTTTCTAAGCAAAACCCACAAGTGACACCATTGCAGGAAATATGAGCAATATTTAAGTGAAGCCACCTTATCAGGTTTGGTCACCTCATTATCAGGAGCTAATGGACACAACCACAAGGAGTTCCCTGTGAGTGTGATTTGTAGCCATTTTGACAGGTCAGATTCACGGCCCACAGACTGATTGGTCCTATAATCTTGTTCCTGCAGAGGGACTCAGATACAGTGGACTTCACAGCTTAAATGTTCATGCCAGTATGTCTTTAGAGTGACCCAATGCCATTTTGACAACCCCATAGGGTGGAATGGAGTGCCTGGCCCAGCAATAACCACCAGCTCTCATCACGTCAGCATTCCCCTTGTCCAAAGGCTCTCTCCCTCCGAGTGCTCGCCAGCTAGACCAGAATAGCGCTCAACTCCGAGTAGAGACCAGCCCTGCTCGTGCTGGATGGAGAACTCTGTCTTCTCCCCAGACATCTGCACTGAAAGTAGTCCCCAGTTTGGACTTGCCAGCGTAGTCCCCAGTTTGGACTTGCCAGCACCAAAGAGTTGCTCATCAAGTTGTAATTGTCTTGGGTCACCAGCATCCTCAGCACAACCCCCCCCCGCCCCCCCGACACACCAAGAGGAACTCCCGTCCAAGCCGACCAGAGCTCCAGCGTTGGGACAAGTTTCTTCCATAGTGCTGCAGCCATTGCTCTCCCTCCTGGGCCCTCTGGAGAACTCACTGCCCCTGGCCACTGGACGTGGTCCTAGCTCCCATGTGGGGCTTGCTCAGGGACGTTCCAAAGCCACTGGTCTCCGGAGCCATGTGTCATTGGAATGGCAGCAGGGACGTGCCAAACCCTCCAGACTCCTCTGCAACACGCAGCCCTGCCAGCCTGGACTAAGTGGTCGGTCACATCTCAGGCTCGCATGCCTGGTGGCCTTCCTTCTCCGCTGGAATTCTGACCACTGCCCTCTCTGCTCCTCAGAGCAAACACCTACTTGAGACTGTAGATGCCAAACACATTTTGAACGGATGTCAGCCGTGGCACCTTCCTCAATTGTCCAAAACCTCCCCTAACTTCTCTTGTATTGAAGGACGCTGGCAGCCTTCGTGCATGGCTCAGCTGCCCCCATTCGAGCTGGGAAAATACCTTGAAATGAGAATGCAAGAGTGAACAAGACCTTAGAGAGAACAGCTGCTAGTGTCTCGAGATCACCCTTCACAAGACAAATCCTGAATCGCCTCAGAAAGAATACGCCGGGGTTAAGAGGACTCTGAGTTCCTGAAGCTTAGGCCCTGTTGTAATTTATACATTACAGCCACAAGGTTTTCTAGGTAGCTGCTGTCTTGGAGGTGATCCACCTTGGGGGTTCATAAATACCTTTGTTCCTCTGCAGTCCTCTGCATTTCAAAGACTCTTTTGATGTTAAATAAAAACAACAGAGCACGTACAGGGACTTGCGGGGTTTCCTTGCTGGGGTCTGCAGCCCTTAAAAAGCTGCAGCAGTACAAGCTGGTAACTAATCAAAGGAAAACAAAGTCACCGACTTTTATTAAATATTTTATTACACAACTTTTAACTATTTCACCTGCTCAAGGAGCCCCCGGTTTCCCTTTTCCTGGGGACGGCTGGGCCGGACCAGGTGCGGGCAGAGCAAAAGGAAGGGTGAGGTCCGTCAGTGCAGAGCTAATGGGGATGTTCCTTTTATGCCACAGTTTAAAGTCCTGTTCAGGTTTCTCTTAGGCAGACAATTACAGCTGGCTTGAATAAACACCACTGGCCTCTTTAAACGCTCCTCCTGCCAGCATCTCCCCGCACAGCCTCACAAACCCCCCCTCCGGCTGAGCCACACAGCCACGGACACAGATGGCTCAAAAAGCTTCAAAGGAAAACAGCAGCTAGATTCTGCCTCATTTGCAGGGGCAGAACCAGCCCTCTCCTCCTTCACGCCCTGGCAGGCAGAGCTTCGCTCACCTTCTGCACTGCTGCTCCAAGCAGGGGAGGATATTCTTGCCCAAATCCATCCATCTGACAGCGCTGTCCCGCACCTGTTAGCCAGGGCCAGCTCAGGGTCATCCACCAGCCATCCCGCAGTGGCTCGGGGAAAGTGTGTGTGTGTGTGGGGGGGGATTACTGACCCTTCGGCAGCTCCACTGCGACAAACAGGACAAGACGATAGGCATGATGCTGTCATTGTCAGAGTGCCGAAGAGGGAACCGGGACACACAGGTTCTACTTGGGCCTGGCACTAATCCCATGGGAGCCTCTCTGGGCCTCAGTTTTCAGAGGCGTAGCTGTGTTAGTCTGTATCCACAAAAGAACGAGGAGTACTTGTGGCACAGAGAGACTAACAAATGTATTTGGGCATAAGCTTTCGTGGGCTAAAATCCACTTCATCAGATGCATAGAGTGGAACATACAATAAAAAGATATAACTGCAAAAAAAAAATTTCCTCCTGCTGATGATAGCTCACCTTAATTAATGAGCCTCTTACAGTTGGTATGGCAACCCCATCTTTTCATGTTCTCTGTATATATATCTTCCTACTGCATCTTCCACTCTATACATCTGAGGAAGTGGGTTTTAGCCCACAAAGTTACTATGGAAATGTGATGTATTATTACTCTCACCTCCAAGTGGCCACAAAGGAACTGTCTGATACTTGCAGTTTTCTTCTGAGCCTTCATACTTTTGTCAGACACGTGGGAAAGAGCTAAGATAACTAGATCTAGATTTTCATCTTTCATTGTAATATTTTCTTGTCTTTAGTTTTCTGTAGTACCAGGTGCTGAAACTTTAAATAATGAGAAAACTAATTCACCAAATAAGGGGTGTTTTTAGGGGGAGGGGTTCTTTCCCAAGTGCTCACAGAATTAAAATGAAATGTTTTATCATTAATTTCACATCACATGTACAAATACAATTCACTGCTGGGGACTTTCCACAAGGAGGGTAGAATTCAGAGTTATCAATAATACCTGTTTCTGACACCACACTTCCTTAAGGATTAGATCCCTTAGCACTTGCTACAAAAATAGGCAGGGCTGCTCAAGGACACTGAAAATATTAAGTACGTTTATCCGTCAAGGATAAAGCGACAGTGAAATCCCTTAACTCACTCAGTGAAATGACTTTTTCAAAGTCATTCTGAACGCCTGTCTCTGCAAAGGATCTTTTTTTTAAAAAAAAAAACCCATGCGCTCACACGTTCTTCTTAAAAAAGAAATTCCACCGCTCTGTGACAGCCAGTTCAGAAGGGGCGTTTATTTCACTGAAAAAGTATAAACCAAAGGATGCATTTTTCTGATTCTTTTAGTTCTTTTCAGAGCTGCACTCAGTTCATCACCTGTTCAGACCAAATATTCCTCTTTCATTTCTATTTGCTTAACCAGCAAACTGATTTTTAAGTAATGCAAGAGGCACTTTCTGTACCAGACAACTGGAGATAACAGTTTACCATCTGCCCTTGGCATTGTCAGTTTTGAAAATACAGAGCCCAATTCACTGCTGTCTTATACTCTGAACAGTCTGATTATCTTCCGTGCATTGCACTGGTAAATCGGCAACAAGTCATGCCCCCCAATTACCAATTATACAATGCTGGGTCTATTTCTCCGCATCATCCCTACGTAACACTGGGGAAATTTTCACTGGCCTTCCATGTCTGGTCACAATTACTGATCCCTCTTATATGGGACTCAGTCTTGCAAGATCCTGAGCACACCAGTCCCAATCAAGGAAAGTGCAAAGCCAGGGCTTTGTTTTGATGGCTGTGGAACAACCCAGGTACATACAGTTGAACTTGTGCTTAAACCCTCCAAGGCCAAATGGAGCAGAGAATTCAGGCGTTGGTGTTGCCAGACCTTGTAGGCTGGGCTCTGGTTTTGCAAAGCCAGACTTAGAGCTGATTTGTGTCATGGGACAGTAGTAAAGAAACAGACGAGCCACTTGCTTCTAACAATGAACAAGGAACCTTAGGCATCCATTTATTTTCCTTATTTCATATAACTATTCTCTTCACTGCATCTGAAAGGTTTTGCCTATAACTAGGGCTTTTGTTTCTGTGAGTTTATTTCATGTCTCAGGGTTTATTTTTAGCAATTTTTGAGTGTTATGTAGATTTCCAAAAATTGGATTTTGGGGGCGCTTCCCCTCTGTATATGTTAAAATGAGTCCTGTATATTATATAGTAATATACATGGTAACGAGTAAGCTCTTTGTAATGTTCCCTGGTGCACTTTCACATAGTACTTTTTCAAACAGCACTACATTAAAGCACACTAAAGAATATTAGTGCACACCAGCATGGCCTATGCACACCAATTAATGTGCAACATATTAGTGTGCTTTAGAAATCACATCCCCCTCTCCTGCCACATTACTGCTCCATACAAACAAGAACTTAGATACAAGAAATTATTTCCAGCGTTTATCCATTGAAACCGAAAATCAGAAGATTTACCTCTATCCTTCCCCGTCGACTCTTCCCACTACAGATTTAAAATACAGTACAGATGTTTTCAGTTTGAATCCAAGTTCTGCTTTATCCAAACCATCGTTTGGCCAGCGTATGTGCTCATATCAAAGGTACAGGGCTCAACTACAGTAGTTTGGGGCTGGTTTATCTCCATGAAGATTCATGGCATCATAGTAACATAACTGAGAGGAGGAAGTGCTCAGGGGAAAATGCCAGTGATCTAGAAAGTGTGTGTGTTCGGAGGCGAGGAAGAGATTCTCCCTCTCTCAGGAAGGATGGTGGCACTCAAAGGTATTCCCTTGTAAGAGTGCTTGGTTGGCGCTGCCACAGGAGCCTATTTACCATTCACAACAAGACATTTTATTGGTCCTAGACAGCCCAAAAACTAGGCCACGTATTCTTGAGCACCATCTCCAGGCCCCTGAGCTACTAACAACTATGTACATATGTACCAACATACCACGCACTAGTGATGGTCCATTTAGCTCCCAAGAGAACAGGAGCAGGTTGGTGTAGAGGCTTGTTCACCAGCGTTTGGTTTCCGAGCACACGCGATGCTGCCGCTCTGAACTCGACCGCATGGCGAAGGGCAGCTGAAGCCCTGACGGCGGCTCCAGATCTCACGTTCCAATTCCTGGGGGGAGCATTCAAATGATTTTTCCATTTTCTCACTCTATTTCTCCTTTGCCGCTTGGAAATAGAGGGTGACATAATGTGACAAGATCTGTCACTTCAGCTTAGACCAGACAGACTTTTTTTATCCCGCAATAATCTGAATGCAGATAAAATGTGATATCCTGAGGCAGAAAGAAACAATATGGGACTGGGGTAATGTGGGGAAACATCTGAAGAATCATCTCTCCTGTTTCACCAGCTTTACTGTTTATTTTTTAACTCTATAATGTCTGCAGGTCTTTTCATTCCCAGAGAGCTGGCAGTGCCGTCTTCAACCATTTATAGACTTCTCAGTGTGACCATAAACCAATAATAGCCCTGCCCCTGGATTTCCTAGGATAATGGCACAAATGAACATATGTGCTTGTGTTGGGGTGTATCAGCCCCTCACTGGTACAGTAGGGGTTAACCCTTCTCTCTTAGCCGAGGAGGTCACACACACCCCGCTCTGGTGGGCATACTCCCGATATAAAAGCCAGCAGAGCAGGGAAGGAGGTGTCCCCCCTGCACTGAACAACGCAGAGGCCAGCCAGTTGGAGACAGACCCTGACACAGCGGCATGGGATGTCACGGAGAGGGGAGAGGCTGGAGAATGCCGGAGATGGAGGACTCCAGAGACTCAGGTAGGAAGTGACCCAGGGCGATTCTGAGGGGAAGCAGTGACAGAACCGGACCAAGGCTTGGTATGTTTCAGTCGGATCCCTGCTGAGCTGGTGGTGGGGCGAGCCTGCCACCAACAGGGCTCTGGGTCGGTACCCGGTGGAGAGGGTGGGCCCGGGTCCCCCTATCCTGGCCCCCACCCATCGCGGGGTGGTAACCCAGCTCACCAATAGTATTGACTCCGGCCTTTGGGCAACACTGCCCTAACAGCAGAGGCTAAATCATTGTCTCTGGCCACTGGGCCACACTCCCCTGACAGAAAGGTATTGGTATTGATTTTGGCCAATCGGCCGCACTGGCCTGCTATCAAGGGCCACATTAAGGACTGAGGCCCCTGATCTACGCAGCCCTGAGACCTGGGGCTCCCCTTCAAACTCGGTCGTGGGGCTGTGATGCACCTCTCCTCCACCCCCACAAGGTGCCAGGGTGTATCAGCCCCGCGACAGTGCTCCAACAACTTCGATCTGTAAGAAAATAGCTGTCCCAGAGTAAGGTCACAAAACTCTCCTTTGTCACGACCTCAAGTTGTTTTTTTATAAGTCACGTTTAGGCGGTTAAAGTGCAGATGTCACAGTTTATGACGCTGAGCGATACTGTCTCATTGTCGACTTGGATTCCCCAGTCTGTTTGTAGCCATCCACTGTCTTGTTTTACACTTAGATTGTACGTTCCTTGGAGCAGTGACCATAGTTTTGTTCTGTGTTTGGGTCCATGACCAGGGATCCTAGCCACCAGGAGACTATAAAGAAAGGACACCACCCCTGGGAGCAGCTTGGTGACTGCCTGTCACGGAGCGCCCGGGCGATGGACTGGAACCGCTCTCTAGGAAGCCAGACCGGACACCGGGTGGAGGGCCCCTTCTCCGTACACAGCCTGTTTCCCAGGCCAGGAGCTTCACGGGTCCCCACTTCCACCTTCCTGGGTCTGACCTCGGAGCATTCAACACCTTCTGCCCCTCCGTGTGCTTCCCCCAGCAAGCCCGCCTGGGCGGGGTCCTGGGGGAGCCCATGGGTTCTGCACCCCAAATCCACAGTCAAATGTGACTCTCAGCCAGCCAGCAGAATAGACGGTTTATTTGAGATGTCAGGAACCATCCAACTCACAGCTTCTCAGTCTCAACAGGGCCCATCCAGTCAGGCAGGTCCTTCTGGGGTGCTAGGAGAATGAAACGCAGATTCTGGGGTCCTGCTTCTTCCCCAGGTTTATTCGATGACTTCCATCTGGTCTAACACAGACCATGCAGCGAGCGAGCGTGAGCCCTCCGCTGGATCCATCTTAGGGCCAGAGAGCGAAAAGGCTTCTCTCCCCCTTCCCAGCTGGACCCAGACTGTCTCAACCCCCTCTAGCCACTCCCTGCTCTCCTTTGTCCCTTGTCTGGTTTCCCTGGCTTGGAGGCATCACCTGACCTCCCTCCAACAGGTTCAGCTGACCTCCCTCCCCCACTTGGGGTCAGGTTACAGCTTCACCTTGGCTTTGCTTTGCATCAGCTACACATTCCTTTCCCTTCACAAAGACGCCCAAGAAATGCATAGGGGAAACTGAGGCACACACACACACAGTACTCCCACTTCGTCACACTGCCCCGGGTATCTGAGTTTGATACAACAGGTGCAGACAAAAAGCCTGATCCTCAGCTAGTGTAAATGGGTGTCGCTCTCGAAGTCAAGGTAGGAGAGAAAGAAAGGGCACGGGGGGGGGGGGGAGAGAAAGGGCTGTCAGCCGCTGTCAGCTGGGGGGGGGAGCGCCGGCTGGGCTGGGGGGGGCCCCCAAACGATCAGAGTAGGGAGCCCCCAAATTTCTGTCGCCGGCCCTGCCTAGTCCACCCCATCACAAATGGATTTAATGTTTATGAAGCACTTTGAGAATGGGAACTAAGCATCAGGTACTACCAAGCACGTGAGCTAAGAGAGCAACTGCATTAGCTTAGAGGCAGAAGCCTTTGGCTTTCTTTGTGTTTTTGAGCAGAGAAGGTCCTGGCTGAGTTTGTCCCCACCTGCCACAGCTGCGTGGTTTCAGTGGCAATGGCGGTGTCTTCCCGTGGGCAGCCCCCAGCAATGTTCCAATTCCCCATAGCAGACATGCAAGGGAGAAGCATGCGGTTCATCTGAGGTCGTAACCAGTGCCTTTGAGAAAACAACTTCAATCAGTCTCTGTGGGAAGGGAAGAAGCTGCCGTAACTGACTTCCAGAATTGAAAGCCTTCTGCTGTTTGGTTACCTCCCATCCAGCAATGCTGAGCCCCCAGGGGGTGAATTTTATGCAATTACTAAAGCTTCACAGTGGAGAAGACAAGACGTGGGGGACGTGTCGGGGGAGAAACCACTGAACAGGTCCAGTAATTCAGAGTGGGATTATCAGTCTAATGAGCCATGAAATGATCCATTCTCTTGTAACGAAAGTGAGCCATAGCTGACGCAGCGTATGCTGTCACGGCAGACAGCATTTAGGACCAGTCAGGCAAGGAGGAGTTAGGCATTTGCCTTCAGGGACACGCAGCGGTGGGAGGAATGGATTGGATATACCAGCCAAGGCTAGGAGAGAGCCACCCAGACCAAAACTGTCAGTGCCCTGAAGGCTGGTACAGCTTATTCATGTCCGAGCGCAGGGCCGGATTTGCCTGGCCACTTATATGCCTGAATATTGGAGCTGCTCCGTATCTGGCCCTGGGTGGGAAGCAAGTCTTCATGCAGCCTGATGTGAATTGGCCAGTTTACGCCCCTACAAGGCCTTTGGAGCCCAGCTGAAAAGCCATGCAGGCCCGGCCAGTCTCTTGGGGCGCTGGGCTAGGGAACTCCGCAATGCCTAATGCGGCAGAAGGTCAGTGTGGGGTGGTGGAAAGCTGTCTGAGGGAAGTGAGGGTCCAGGAAAGGCTGTGATCCGCTTCATTAACCTCGGCCCCCGGGCCAGGGCAGGGGGCAGTTAAGAGTTTTTGCAGCAAATCTAGGAAACTTTGATCATCTGCACTGGGACCTGCAGGGCCCTACAGAACTAGTTGCGAGAACGGGATATAAATAGGCAGGTTATCGAGCCTCCTGCTCCTATGCCAGACGCATCTCCCAGCACAGGGATGGGGCCAGGGGAAAATGGGCGCAGCCAGGTACCGCTGGTTGAGCCTTGGCTGCTGTAACAGCCCGGTGAACTCGCAAGCAGCCAGAATAAATTAAAGCTTCATGTGGCTCCTGTTTTACCCCATCACCCAGACTGGGAGCAGGATGGGCCCATACTCAAGAGGACAGAACGTTTAAAGGGACCTTCTTGCCCACCCCACCCCAATCTGCGCTGAGCACTGCTCACCCACGGCTCAGGATCTGGTCCCCATTTGCATCACAGCCTGAGGGGAGTGTCGTGACAATGGAGCCTAATTGCGAGATTTTTAACTGTACGAAACGAATGAAAGTTTGTCAAAGGTCATAAGCAGCTGTAATAAAATGGTGGAAGAAAAGGTGGAAGTAGGAGACAGGAAGACCAAATTAATTGAAACAGAAATTTAATTTAAACTCCTGGCTCGGGTTAAGATTATGACTGGTAAACAGCAGCAGTAAAGGACCAGAAATTAATCAAAACGGATATTTTGGAAATTAGGTCTAATTAGTGGGCAAAATAATGAGAGGATGAACCCCTCCACCCATTGCCCTTCCTGGGGCCCATAAAGAGAGACTTTGGAGGAGAGGGAAATGTACTGTCCCTTGCTGCTGTGACACTAGAGCAGAGGTGGACAAACTGCACCCCGCAGGCCACATGTGGTCCACCAGTCATTTTAATCCGGCCCGCCCGTGGTCCCATGCTCCGCAGCCAGGGCGCCGGGCCAAGTGCCGGCGCCTTGGGGCCCCGCGCTCCCGGGCCGGCCGTGCGTGGGGAGCTCCGTGCCGGGGTGCAGCGGGGCTCGCTGCGGGGTCCCGCACCCGTGGGCCGGGGTGCCGGACGAAGCGTCAGGAGCCACGGGACCCAACACTCCTGGCTGGCGGAGCGTGGAGAGCTGCGGAGCGCCCGCTGGAGCGCCCCGCTAAGCAAGGTAACCAATGAGGGGGCGGGAGGGGACTTAGATAGTGGGGTCGGTGGGTGGTGGTGATTAGGGTCCGTGGTCTAGGGAGGGGTCAGTCAGGGAACAAATAGCAGGGGGGATTAGATGGGGGGGCTGGGGCGGTGGTTAGGGTGAGGGGGTCTCGGGAGAGGGCAGTCAGGGAAGAAAGAGCAGGGGGGCCTAGATAGGGGGTAGGTTCCTGGGAGGCAGTTAGAGTGGGGGGTCTCCGGAGGGGGCGATCAAGGGATGGGGGGGGGGGTTGGTGGATGGGTCGGGTTTCTGAGGGGGCGCAGACGGGGGCGCGAAGTGGGTGGGGGTCCAATAGGGGGCAGGGCCAGGCTGTTTGGGGAGGCACGGCCTTCCCGACCCGGCCCTCTGCACAATTTTGTGCCCCCATGGGGCCCTGGAGCCAAAAAGTCTGCCCACCCCTGCACTAGATCTTGATTCTCCAGTGGGGATATCTGACCACCCTTGCTGCACCAGTGAGCACCCCAGCCTGACCTGGGAGTTCCTGCTCTATCTTCCCCTCCCTGATGTGCTGTTTTCTGGCTCACCTCTCTTCCTCCTGTCCTCGCTCTCAGCTTTTCACCTGATCCTGAAGTCAGCTGTACTGCACAGCCCCAGCCTGGGAGAAGGACCAGTGAAGGAGAGGGACCTCACCAAACCAACCGGATGATGCCCTGAGCAGGGAGGTGAGCCAGGTCTAGAGCAACAGCTGTCATGTCTCTCCTACCAGCCCAAAGAACATCACAAAACCTGTATTTTCCCTCTTTTTCTATCCTGTCCCTCCTCGCCCGTGTGTCTCTGGCGAGGAAAGTGATGATCATTCCCGACTCAGAACTGAACAACAGAACTAACCCACGTTTCCTCACCGAGAAGGACTATTTGACTTAAAAGGGGACTTTAACCAATGTTCTCGGACTTCAAAGAGGGCCTTTGATCCGTTTTAAGTGAGTCTGTTTTGCATAATCACTCAGTTTCAGCAGCAGTGCTCTTGGCCTTGCTTTGATTCTTTTCCTTTTGTGTGTATCAAGCAACAAATTTCTAACCCTTGGCATTAATGTCCTCGTGCTTGCCATGGTACTAAGCAAACTAAAGTCTCTGCACACCAAACCCGACCTTAATTTGGCCCTGTTTAATGTTGGACAGTGAAAGGTTCTTGTTACCGCCTTTGACTCTGGGGGCCCCTTTGTTCCACCTAAAGTAATACAACAGCAGCAGCTGCTGCTCCATCATGTTTGTGAACTACTTCTGCTCAGTGAAGGATGAGACCGGTCAGACAGTCCAGCAAAGCCTTGAAGCACAGTTGTGGAGCAAGCTGCTTCCCAACTACTCAGCAGGAGCCAGGGCTGGGGAATCAGAGTGTTTCCAAAAGGAATTCTTATTTTAAAATCGCCTTAAGAGGCAGGAGCCCGACCCTGCGGAGCGCTGGGCTGCTGGCAGTGGCAGCTGTTGTTTAACAGGACGGGCTAACACCTCCCAGTCTACAGCAATTAAAGCAAACACTGGTGAAACATCATCAAGGACAAGCAATCCTTGAGAACAGTTGCATAATAGGGAGGCAGCTGTAAGCTTCTTGTTAGCAAGATCCGCAATGCTAAATAATGGAAAGCATGATACCCAAAGCACTTAGCCAAGTCATCCTGGGAAAGGAGCAGCAGCTCTGTGCTGGGAGGGAGAGCGGGAGCGAGAGGCCTGGTCCAAGGACTGAGCCCCTGCTACCCCTCCACAGCTACTGCCAACTTGTTTTGCTGGACCAGAGCACTGCTGACACAGCAAGGGCATTTGACAAGCATGGTGCTGCGGCTGGTTTGGTCTGTCCATGGTCATCTGGACACTAGACCCTGGATGAAAGAATCTGGAAAAAGCACCTATTGCTGTAATACAGGGGGGAAGATAAAGATAAAGACAAGTGGGAACTTGCAAACAGGCTAAGGACACTCCTCCCCCCCCAGTGTGTTAAAAACATGGCTTTACGCTCTCAGAACGTAGCTCTCAGTAATTCTCCCCATTCACGTTCTATCTGCCTAGACTCGAGATTTATATGGAGCTCATCATTGAAGAGAAGTCAATGGCAGTTAGACACTTAAATTCTTGGGAGGATCTGGGCCTACATGCTTGTCTACATGGGGAGTTATTCCAGAATAGCAATGCCTGATGAATTCTGTGTGTGGACACTCTTATTCCAGAAAAAGAGTTACTTATTCCAAATTAATTTAATTCTATTTATTTCTATTTATCTCACTGTTTTAGAATTAATTTAATTCTATTTATTAAATTAATTTAATTCTATTTATTTCTATTTATCTCACTGTTTTAGAATTAAGCCCTCTTATCCTGAAATAAGAGCATCCACCTATGAAGTTAATCAAGACTAGATAACCCACTTTAAATTCACACAATACCTTAACTTCCATGCGTAGACAAGTTCTAAGTGCCTTCTTCTTCTTGCCCACCACTTCACAGCATCTGACAGGCCTACTCATGTAACCCACTAGTTCAGATCCTTTGTGGCTCTCCAACATAAGAGGATAAGAGCCTACTACCAGGAACATTCAGAGGAATTGCTACTTGAGCTCAAGTAGCAACGGCCAATGTTGTTTGTGCTGAAGGTGCTGTCTTCAATCACTGGTGACAATCCAAGAAATTGTGCTACATTCTAAATCCATTAAGTCTCATCACAGGTGATCGTTCTTCCGAGCATTCTAACAATGTGTGTGTCAAGAATGGCTAACAAGGGTGGAATCTTCCTTCGGGAGTCTCCTTCTCTTTAGCACATGGCTCAGAGTGAGAGCTGTAACCTGGAAGCCTCCGCAGCTCATTCTGTCCGCAGCATCACTTGCCTGAATCTCTGCACTGTCCTCTTGGGGCAGGTAATGCTGCTTTCCCTTCTACAACCACAGATCAAAACCGTTCAACTCTGCATCTCAGCAGCACTTTCACAGAGTTAACCCTTTCCTAATCCAGCAAGAATGAACCCTGCAAGGCAAAACTGGGGCACGGTTCTTAAAAGGACTAGGACAGATTGCTCCAGTCCCAAGAACAAAGATTGTCCTCCCACACCAAAAAAATATGGAAGAACAGTGCCCATCATTATTGTCCCATTCGGGGCAACTGCACCTGGAATCCCCCTCTGAAGTCCACTAAAGGCACCCTCTTGGGTGGAGACCTGAGTCTCACTCGCTCCTTGCAGGGGTTTTAAGGCTGCCCAGCTCCCTGCCTTAGCACCAATGAATGTAAAGCTGTGAATTTCCTCGGAATGGTGGTGGCAGCACTTGTTGAAGTCCACATAGCCTCCATTAGGCAGGAGCGGTCAAGCAGGTCTTAAAACGAAGGAAGGTGTGTTTACCTCAATTTGCAAACAACCTGTAAATAGGGGGCTCATGCAGCAAGCGGGAGAAGATAGGACACAAGGAAAATCTGCATTCCAGCAAACGAAGGTGAGAAGAAAGAGCGAGCCACCTCTTTCGCTCTTAGACCCCTTGTCTCCACGCCGCCACCGCAGGAAGGAACTTGATCTAGGAAAAGGCATTTCAAAGGGGACTGAACTGTGAAAGTGAGGGGCAAAAACAGCCCAAATCGTCTCTCCCTGTCCATCTCTCTCTTTTCACCTAAGACAACAAGAGAAACAGACTTCGGGGGCAGATCCTGGCCTCAGAGTTTGGTCAGCAATGTTACTGGAAACATGTGATAAGGCACTTCACCCTGAACCAAGTCCAGTTCGATAAGTTTAGAACTAGGACACGTTTGATCTATTTCTCCTGTAACCATTTCTGACTTCAATGCCTCATTCTTGTACTCACTTAAACCCCCTCTCCTTGTCGTTAAATACACTTGTTTTATTCTTTCACTAGAACTAACCCCGTGCTGTGAATTGTTCGGGTAACTCCGTGTAAGGTACATTGACTGTTGTACATTGAGCCTCTTAGAGGAGCAATGGACCTGATATATGTGGACTGTCCAGGAGAGGGCTGGTCAGTGCAGAATACACATGTTGGGGGGAAATTTGAGACTGGGTGTGTGTTGGGGTCACCGTGGGAGTAGTAACCCAGCCTGGTGGAAGCCAGAGCGTGGCTGGTGTTTGCTGGCAGGCTGCTGGGGTCAGAGTTGCTGGACCAGGGCTGCGAAAATAAACAGACTCTTAGGGTGTGACCTGCCTGCTGTCTGGCTGTTTGTGAGGAGCCCAGGTTGGATGTTGTAGTATCAGAGCATTGTAAGCACTGAATGCTATAAAGTGTCATAAATATTTTGAGTCTCATTATAATTGATTTCTCCTTTGCTGCTGTGGCTTCACATTCCCGTCTCACCCGAACACTCCCAGGTGGCCAGATTCTGAGCCGGGGCCAGCTGACATAGTTCCATTAAAGTAAGTGTTGCTATGTCGATTTACACCAGCCCAGGATCTGACTCCTGGTTTCTCATCGCAAGTCCCCAGAGGTGACTGACAACTTGATGAGGCTGCGATGATGCAGATCAGATGGCACTCAGTGGCTCAGAAAGAGCTTCAGAAATGGAGCAACAGAAAGCGCTCAAGCATAGGGAGATAGAGGAATTTGGGGAGGAGTGGGGGCTGGGAAGCACGGAGAAAAATGTTTTCATTACAGATACTGTACATCGAAAGGAAACCTTTTTCCTATCTCCTAAATTACAAGTAAAGCTAATCCCAGGGACTGTTAGAAAGAACCTTTAAAATTTCATGAGACCGGTTTGACTGCAGTCCGTGTGTCAGTCACATTGTGCTAGAAGAAGAGCCCTAAATGTCATCAGCTATTAATACCAAAGACAGACTTCGCCCAGAGTACCCGGTGTTATTTAGTCCTTCCTACTCCAAAAGAGCTGCTCCTGAAGGTTTAGGGGCAGTGTCTGGCCTACTGAGAGTGAATTTGATGGGGGGAGTCCTCTGCACTCCAATACTGAGATGCGTGTGTAAATCTACTATGCCCAAGGAATGAGAGAAGCGACAATGAGTCACTAATTTTGTAAACCTGACAGAAACACTCTGCCTGTTTCTGTAAAGGAGCCCAGGGTGGGTGCAACTCTAATATACCCTCCACTGCATGTACAAAACCACCTTGGAGAGCTGCACACATAGCCCACCTTTAGGGCTTCTGTGGGGCTTAAGAAGCCATATAAGCCTGAACGGGTCCTCTGCACTGGGTGGATGAAGTGACATCAGTCGCGGACGCTGGTATGGGAGGGGGGTGGAATGGCACAGAGCACATTGCTGCTAGTTTAGACAGCAAGGTGTACGCCATGCTTCAGCATCAATGCAAAGTTTTTACATATATCTAAAGGATAACGGGATGACCCAGGTCATTATAGGCCTGTCAGTCTGACATCAATCCCACGGAAGATAATGGCATGACTGATATGGGGCTCAATTAATAATGACCTACAGAAATGTAATGTAATTCATTCAAATCAGCATGGGCTTATGGAAAAATAGAGCCTGTCAAATCATTATAAGGTTAGTCGATAAAGCTAATAGTGCAGATGTAATATACTTAGACTTCTGTAAGGTGTTTGAGTCGGTACCACGCAAGATTTTGATTAAAAGAACAGAATATAAAAATTAACATGCCACATATTAAATGGATTAAAAACTGGCTAACTGATGGGTCTCACAATGTAATAGAAAACAGGGAACTGTCATTGAGTGGCTGTGTTTCAAGTGAGGTCCCACAGGGCTTGGTTCTACAGTACTTAATATTTTTATCAATGACCTGCAAGAAAACAAAATCATTGATAGTTTTGATACAAAACTTGGAGGAGTGGTAAACAATGAAGAGGGCAGGTCACTGGTTCAGAGCACTCTGCGTTGCTTGGTAAACGGGGTGCAAGCCAGCAATAGGCATTTGAATATGGCTAACTGCAAACGTACACATTTAGGGATAAAGAATATAGGCCAGACTGCCAGGATAGGAAGCAGTGACTGAAAAAGATGTAGAGATCATGGTGATAGTCCGCTGAACATGAGCTCCCAGCATGATGCTGTGGCCAAACCAGCTCATGTGATCCTGAGATGAATACCCAGTGGAATCTCAGGAAGCAGTAGAGAGTAGGGCTGTCAAACTCTTGAAAACTACTAAAAAAAATAATTAATTATAATTAATTGCATGCTTAATAATAGAATGCCATTTATTTAAATACTTTAGATATTTTCTACATTTTCCAATCTATTGATTTCAATTACAACACAGAATACAAAGTGTACCGGGCTCACTTTATATGTAGTTTTGATTACAAATATTTGCACTGTGAAAAAAGATAAAATTGTATTTTTCAATTCACCTCATACAAGTACTGCAATGGAATCTCTTTATCATGCTGATGACGGGGTTCTGCTTGAGAACAATCCAAAGCATCATCAGCACGCGATCATGTCCTTCACCATGGTGGCCAAAGCATGAAAGGGCACCTGAATGTTTCGCATACCTGGCACGTAAATACCTCGCAACATGAGCTACAAAGTGCCATGCAAACACCTGTTTCACTTTCAGGTGACATTGTAAATAAGCAGGTAGCATTATCTCCCGTAAATGTAAACAAACTTGTTTAAATGTGCAATTAAACCTGATTAATTTTTTTAATTGAGTTAATTTGTTTTGAATTAATCTCTTGAATTAACTGTGATTAACGGGCAGCCCTAGTAGAGTTTATTTTACTCTGTACTTCGCACTCATGAGTCCACTGCTGGAGTACTTTACCTGTTCTGGTGCTCACAAGTCAAGAAGGATGTTGATCAATTGGAGAGGGTTCATAGAAGAGCCATGAGAATGATCAAAGGGATAGAAAACATGTCTGATGGTGATAGACTCGAGGAGCTCAATCTATTGAGCATAACAAAGAGAAGGTTAAGGGGTGACTTGATCACAGTCTGTAAGTACCTACATGGAGAACAAATATTTAATGATGGGCACTTCAGTTGACCAGAGAAAGGTCTAGCACCATCAAATAGCTGGAAGTTATTCAAATTGGAAATAAGGCCTAAATTTTCAATGGTGAGAGTCATTAACCAGTGGAACAATTTACCAAGGGTTGTGGAGGATTCGCCATCACTGGCCATTTTTAAATCCAGACCGGATGTTATTCTAAAAGCTCTGCTCTAGGAATTACTTCGGGGCACCTCTCTGGCCTGTGTTATACAGGGGGTCAGTCTAGGGGATCACCACGGTCCTTTCAGGCCTCAGAATCTACGATACAAAGAATTGTTTTCAAATTATGTTAAGTGTTAACGGTTCATATTCTAGACTGAGGCAAGCAGTGAGAGTTCATCTTCCTCTACAGGGATCATCCATCAGGATTGGTAGGTGCAGTCACATGACAGTTTCCTCAGAGGAGGAGGAGGAGACACAGACGTGGAAGTCACCCTTTCCTGTCATTGCTATCTCTGTTCTCGGGGCGCCGTGAGCTCTTATTTCCTCCATCATGCAAAGCATGCTGCACTGATGTGGCCTTGTGAGGAGCCACATTTTCAGCCACAGAAGCAACAGCTGCTCCTGACAGACCCTGTATGTCCATCCATAGGTCGGCAGACCAGGCCAAGAAGGCTAGTGGCTTTAGCCTACACGGACAGTGACACAAGTAATGTTTTGAGTCAACAGTTTGGGTTGCAGGGAGCCAGAAAGTTGTTTCTTAAGAACCTGAATATTTTTCTAAGAACTAGAAGACATCTTGGCAAACTAACACAAGTGAGATTTCTCCCTGCACAGCAGAGGTGGGAAAGGGAAAATGGGGGGGTAAGGGGGGAGGGAGCCAGCAGAGAGAACTTACAAAGTTTTATTGTGTGTAACGTCCTTATTACAAGACAGAGCGAAGCTGCTTTACTGTGATGTTTAAGAATTGTATTAGCAGCCCACGTCATCACTAATACACATGACCTATTTGGGGACTCTGATAGCTGTCCCTGGCCGCTGTACGACAGAAATCAGTCTAAACTGTTTTCTAGTTCCTATGTAAAGAATGAGGTATTGAAGTTTTATCATGAATACAGAAGAGGCAATATGGTCACAAGGGAAAATGCACCTGTGAATTGCCATTCTTGGTCTGTCTCTAACTGCCACCATTAATATTTTCAGTGTTCTTCACAGCTGTCAGAACATGCTGTCTTCCGCTTTATTCCCACAGCCTAAACCCTTCTAACCCAGCTACATACCCGGAATGCTAAATACTTGACTGTGGCAGATTATTCATCTTATCAAAGGCAGGAGAAGTATTTAAAATGCTACCGTGATTCATATTCATTAGAGAAATGGTTGCAAAATTCCATTCTCTGTCCCCTCCCCAGGCTCATCTTTAACTATAAAGTCGTCACAGGGTACGGTGATCGGAACAGCACTGGAACAAGTCGGCACTCACCCGGATCTATTTTCAGTTCTCTGAATTATAAAATTCATCCAAAACCCCACACCAGGTTGCCTTGAAGAACAGCCAGGGTGGGTGGCTGGCTTAGAACATACAAGGCTGCTCGGAGGAGAGGAAGGGAGGAGGGAGGAGTGAGATGGGGTGTTAAGTGACCACGCAGTAGGTTTGTCTACTCTGCAGTTGGAGGTAGGACTGGAGAGGGTGAGTGCAGCACAGACAGGCTTACCCAGCCTAGCTAACGTGGGTACCAATAGCAGTGGAGTTGTGGCAGCAGCGCAGGCATGTCGACAGGTGCTGAAACCCACCTAACTTGCAGCCCTGGCCAGTACCCCAAAATACGCCACTGGGACTGATGTGAGGCCCAGGCGCCATTGTCAACTCTCGCCATGTTATCTCGAGTCTCCCAGCATCGGGTGCTTTTTCCAAGCCCCAGCTCCTGGAGTGAAGTGAGTCTGAGAATCTCTGATTTCATTAAAAAGAAACGTAACTTGTTACCCCTCCTGGCTGCAGAGAAAAGCTCGAAGTCATGAACTGCATGTTGGCTAAAGGCACAGAAACCAGCAGAAAAAGAAAAGTTGAGATGAATTCTATTTGAAAGCCTCCTGACTTTTATACCATCTGCGGAGGGATGTGTTGCCACTTACATCCCAGCCTCGGTTTCCCCATCTCGTGGGTGAATAGGACTGCCAGCTCCCTTCCTCCAGACACAAAATGAAGAGGACGGGAAGCCTGCCACCCCAGAAGGCAGAGCAGGGACATGGCGGCTGCCCTCGTTTCCTCCAGACGCAGCAAAGGGCCTTCGGATCGTCAGAGCTGACTCCCTGTGTGCAGAGTAAATGGGGCTGCACGGACGCTGGCTGGGAGCCGAGGGTCACGCTGTGAAAGGGGGAGGCCTGCACTGTGCCGGTGCTTTGGCTGAGGTCCTGTGGACAGCTGGGCCGAGTGACTGTTCTAAGTGGCGGTGAGCACCTCCCTCTGTAACAATCCCAAGCCCGGGCCCCTTCCCCGGCCCTGATCATGCTGCTGGCGAGATGTGGGCCTCTCTCGCTCGCTCGCTCCGTTTGTTCCAGATTATTGTCTGCTTCCCTTCTCCAAACTGCAGCCAGTCCTCTCGCCGATCTTCCCTGCCACAACCACGGGAAGGAAGACAGAAGACAGATCAACCAATGAACAGGCCCTGCGGGTTTCCCAGGAACTCTAGCTCTTCACTACGTTAGATAGTGACTATTCTGTCCTGGGGTGAAGGTTTAAGGTGGGAGGTTTTCACCTTGTAGGAGCATGTTCACCAGTAACAGACTCATCTGCCCACCACATCCCTCCATTGACTAGTACCATGTGCCAGCAGCTGGGGAACATGTGAATCGGAATAAGATCACCAGTGTCTGCAAATGGATAACAAAACTCGTTCACCAGCTGCCTGGTTTCTTCCTCACCTCCACTGATCATTCCCCAGTGGGGCGCCACTTCCATCATGGCTTTGCCAGCTGAGGCAAAGCGGACAGAGAAAGGCAGAAAAAATTAAGACTTCTCAGAAACAGAGGCTAACGGGACAGCTCTAATCCTCTCTCCCAGAAGGACATTCCTGGGGACCCTCCTTTAACCTGACATGCTACTGGCGTTTCAATTGTGGCCTAGTTACAGCCAGACAGGACAATAAAGATGTAACTACGTGGCTAACAGATAGGATCTACATGGGAATAAGCTATTCGGATAAGAGTGATATCTACTGATGAGAGAACGCGTTCCCTATCAGATATGTACCTGATGACTACCAGGAACAAAACATGGCAGTCCCAGATTCATGCATTTTCCTCACTGCTCAGGCATCGTTCAGAATGAGGCAAGGGAGTCCCTCTAATGCAGATATTATACTTCAAAGTGCCTTTTTGGAATGCAAAACGTGGCCCTTCAAGTACATACAAACTAACATGCAACTACCTGCTAGAGAACATACATATGTTATGGGATATCGAGCCGTTTGCTTTTAAATGACTGGTTCAAACCCAGTCCAGGGTGCTGGCTGATGACTCTTCAGTGCCCTCTGTGAAATAAATGTCTGGGATCAAATTCCTAATGGATATCACCAGGTCACTGAAGTCCCCACTGCCTGCAGCAGAAGGGAGCTCAATAGCAGAGAGTTGGCTTAGCATGAGAGGCGATCACATGACTGATACTGCCATTCAGCACATTTCAGGAGGAGGAAGGAGAGATACTTTGGTCCAGAACAGGTCTGTAAGTCAGGAAATCTCTGTCCTTTTCTTGGCTCTGCCATAGACTTGCTGGCTCAGTGCCTCAGTTTCCCTATCTAAAGAAGGGTGAGAATACTCCCTCTGACTCTGCCTTTCCCTACTACATCTGTTATCACACCAGAGTCCCCTTGGCTCTTCCAGGCCTGCTTCTCTATCACCTGTCTTTGCATATTCTGCTAAGTCGCCCCTTCCCCCCAGAATCCTTCCCAAATTCCATATCACGCTTTCCTCCCAGGATCCACTTCTAGTCAGATCCCTACAAGAAATTAACTAGTTCATAATGGTTAAAGCAAGAGCCAGCTGGAATTGCTGATTTTTATAAATGCGGTTTAAGTGTATTTCCTGCACCCTTTATATGTTGCTTGTCATCTCAGTTTGTGAGCTTTTTGGGGCCTGATCAATGATCCATTATGATCCCAATTCACCAAAGCCCCTAAGCACCTGCTTATCTTTAAGCACATGAGCAGCCTGATGGAAGGCATGGAGACTACTTGCATGCTTAGCTACTTCCTCGTTTAGGACAATGTCAAGTTAGAAAAATATGCTCAGGCATAGAAAACTGCTAAATTTAACATATTGGCATAAATGCATTAAAATATTCAAACCAATTTTTCTCCTGCTGCTAGAATAAAGATTTTTCGGGGGTGGGAAAGAAGGAGTGAGGACTGGGGGAGATCAAAGTAGTTGGAGCAAAAGCAACACACACACATCACACAATCAAAGATTTTATCATTATTTAAAAACTTAAATAGGAGGCTAAAAGATGCTACCCCACAAGGAAAATATAAGTAGCTTAAATGTAACTCAAGGCCCCTCTTTGTAAGAAGCTATCTTCTGCGTTAGCATACACAGAAAAGCTGCAGTCAAACCTATCTGCTGCTATTAAAATGGCCCCTTTAAAAGCAATAGGATACATATATTGCGTACCGGCGCTATCAGCCCCAAGACTGTTCTCCTGTTAGAAGAGTAATTTTCGGAGAGTATTGCTTGAGTGAAGAAAATTAAGCTGCTGGCTCAATTTGGGAGCAGGTCTGAAAAGGGATTTCTAAAAGGCTTACGTTCCGAGGGGTCACACGGGCAGACGGGGGTTTGTAATGTGTAGCAAAGTGGAAATCGTATTTTGATCGACTTGTCACCGCCTAACTGCCACACGGCAATGCAGATAAGAGAACAGAGGCCTGATGCATTCATAATTGGAGGCTGAATGTAGCTACCACATATAAGTGGCACGTCGGACGATTCCTTTCCCCTCGGTGCTCCCTATAGCGAAAGGGCACCCAGCACATTCCCACCCCGGTCTAAAGGTCGTCAAAAGGCCCCGTCCCCATTCCAACCCAGACGTGGAGGAGAATGGACGCACAGGGTAATCACCGCTCAGCTTGCTTCTGCCTCACACGGGAGGGGACTACTGGCCACTGACGCTGGCAGTTTTGTAGTGACAGTCGTGTGCGCTGGGTGAAATTCACGGGTGCTGGGAGCCAGCCTAGAGCCTTGGCAGAGGTCCCCAAACGGTGGGGTGCACGTCCCTAGAGGGGACATGGGGGAGCAGAGCCTGGGTCAGTCCCCATAGGGGGCAGGGAGGGAGCGCTACCCATCCCCAGCTCCGCACCCCACCCCATCCCCTCCTTATCATTTCAGCTGCTCACTGGTAGAGGCAGAGAAGGGAGATGGGTGGGTGAGCTCTGGGGAATGCTGGCTCCTGGAGGAGGGGATCTGGCGGTCCAGCGCTCTGCCTGGGTGTGACCTGATCTCTGGTCCGAAACAAGGGAGCCTGCCCCCCATATGAGAACCCTGCCCTGCGACTGGAGGAGCTGTCAGCTCCTGCCGCAGCCCTGGGGGCCAGAGGAGCTGGCTCTCCCCCCCGAATGGCCAGAGGAGCTGGCTCTCCCCCCCGAATGGCCAGAGGAGGTCTGGGCCCCTACAGATGATGGTGGGGGGCAGGCCCCTGCTTGTCCCCCTTGTGCACATTGCAGATTCTGATTTCTTCCCTATCTGTACAGCTGAGACTAGGGTTAAATCTCTCGTCAACTGTAGCTGCTGGAAAGGGTTTTATCTGTTACCACAGTACCCAGCCTGGCTGATCTCTTCATGTTTTGCAGCCAATGTACGCAGAGCTTTTATAAAACATTCCACGTTTCCCCCTGGTGCTTGATTTCCCGGGTGAAAAACATGCTTTGTCATAAACCCCGTTTCTGGGAGGTATAAAGCATGCATCAAACACAGCCAGAACCCTTTGTGACTCTCCTCAGCAAAGTCAAAGGATTTAAAGATATGCTCTGCTTCTTTCACCATCACATACATTAAAGAAGACGACGCCTGTCTAACAACATCAGCTTCTTTCTGGAATTTGCCATTTGAAATCCTGCAAAATCCTGCTTCCAGTCTGTCCTCTGCAAAGGTTTGTGGAAGCTCCTAACACCATGGCACATCCCTGTACCAGATATGGACTGGCTACAGAGACTGCTTCTCTACACAAGATGCGTTCACCATAAAATCCTTTAACGCTCCGCCAGGTATGGCTGAGTTTCCTTTAACTAAGGTATTTTACACACCGTGCCACCTAGTACCTGAAGAGCATAATACAGGTTAGCATCCATTACACTGATCTCAGTTACACCAGAGTTCAATGGCTCCCGCCAGTGAAACGGAGAGCAAACTCTGGCCCAATCACCCTCTTTCCCAGGAGCAGATCTTCCTCCTTTTCCCTACAGCAGGGAGACGAGGTTGAAAAGTCTGATCCCTAGAGAGGAGAGACTGTCCAGAGTGTTCTGCCCACAGCAAGCACTCTAGGATCTGTGGGCCAGGCACTCACAAAGGGAGAAGATGGAGACAGATTCAAGCAGTCATGGACATTGGGGCTACAGGAATGGGTCATAAGGGGAGATTTGAATCTTACTGTGACAGTGACTCTAATCAGTCAATAATTCATATCAGACAGAGAGAAGAGGGAACGGTAGGAGAGTCCTGGGTCTTTAAGTTCAGATGCAAGTGGGACTGCCAGCAAGGACAACTAAGAGCTGAAGGTCCCGGAAGGAGCGAGATGCTTCCTTGGAAATGCAATGTAAACTGGATAAAGGAATAAAACCAGGATCCCAAACCTGTTTACGTAAGGACAACAAATACAAGAGCAGACGATGGACAGAGATTGTAATATCCCCACCTGCAGAGACAGCTGGGTTGGCACCTTTGTGTGTGAGTGTGGGTAATAATGAGCCAGGCAGGTCAAATAACCTGAAGTGTGTAACTGTGCAGAGGGTCAGGTTAGCAGGGAAGATGGCTATTCAGAGACCGGAGACTGGATCTCTCCCATGCCGCCTTCTCTGGGGTCCCGAGTTGGACAAGCCGCAATGAGGGAGGAGGAAACACCTCCTAGAAGTGTCCGATTTCCCTTCTTGTCTTTGCCATTTGTCTTCACACTTCTGGCAGCCACGGTCAGCAATGGGTGCAGACGATCTGGCGGCAATAACGGTTTCACTACCAGGGTGGAGAGGTGCAGACGGCGTTCGCACCATTTCACTAATCTTGTTCGGGGGGTTGGGACCCACTTGGAAGAGCTTTTCCTGCGTAGGTTTGAGATCAGTGGCCGGTTAGCACCGCCATGCCTGTTCCTCTGATCCTGAAACACACATCATACAACCTACCGTTACTCACTGCAGTGACCACAGGCAGAAGCCCTCTGGTTCCTCATGTGAGGAGTGCTGTAGACACGCAGTGCTGTTCAATGCACATGCATCATCTTTCATTCAGGAAAGAAGAGGCAAGCCAGGGGGCTCACAAGTTATGCAAGAGTCAACGGAGCCCGTTATCTAAACCTGTTAATCGCTACAAATCGAGTCACCCGCACCCACACAAACGCAGGGTCCCAGTGATGTGAGGCTGGAGAGTTAATCGCAGGGCTGTCAGGAAGAAGCTGTGATTCACATGGAGAGGGGAGGAAATCTAGTTCATTAAAGTACATTCTGTGGTTAACAAAGAGAAGGCAGAGAGCAAAACCTCGTTCTAATCTGCTCCCCACAGTGGAAGGTTTCTAGCGAGAGATAGATAGCGCATTAATACCCTTAATTCAATCCGAAACCCATTACTGTGCAGGCCCCACGACAAAGCCTGACATTTCTCAACAAGCAGATAAAATCGCCCATTACAAAAATCAAACATAACCCATCATCCAGCATTTCTAAACACAGCGGGTAACGGCCGCACATGAACCCAGGGGAGAGTGCCAAATAAAGCCACGCCAGCCTCAATCCCTGCCCTGGCTAGCTCCCGGACAAGCCCCCACTTCTGCGATGGCCGTCGCTCGGGCTGACACAGCGGGGACTGAATCAAGGGACCCTGGAGGTAACGCAGGAGTCTCCGCAGCGTGAGCTCCAAAGCCGCGCTCTCCAGCTGGTGCTGGGACATACAACAACAGTGGCTCAGGCACAGAGAGGGACCCACACCACACACTGACCAACGGGTTACACACAGCTAGTGTCTCCTGACACCAGGGTCTAGTCCAGCTCCACTGACTTCAAGGCCCCAAGGGAAGACAGTGGCTCCAACACCAAGATCATGTCAGACACGAGATCCCAGCCTCACAAGAATTCCCTCTGCTTGGAAAGAGCTTTCCTAAGCTCTGATCCTGTCGTGAGCTTCCTGTGCACCCCCATGGGGCCCCATTGATCTTACTGGGGTTTCATTGCAGGGTTGAGGCCTCAGCCCCTATACAGCAAAGTCCCAGTGAAGCCAAGAAGAGTTTGCCAAAAGAGGACTTCAGGGGGGCTCCATTATTCTTCATTTCCCCCCTTCCTTCAACACAGGCAAAGAGCCTTTATTCCTCCCACTGGCCCCAGAATGCAGAACCTCGTTAACCTCGGATGTATTAGTTACCCAGACTGCACACTAATTAATGATCCATTCTGGACCAGAGCAGTGCAAGGCGGGAGCCCTATTAACCTTGGCAACAAGAGAGTCCCTTTAAAGCCATAACAATTGTTACATCTAAACTATTCTCCTTTACCATTATTAGTGCGGAGTCATCCACAGGCCACCGGCAGGCTGGCCCCATTGTGCAAGGTGCTGCTTAATTGCCGCATTAATCACACAAGAGTTGAGTGAAAATCCCAGTCAGAGAAATAACTCAAAGGCAAAAGTGTGTACATACACAACGACCGCAAAGTGTGTACATAAACAATGGACCGCAAAGTCCCATCCTGTAAGGGACCCCACACACATTGTGATGATAAGCAGAACATGCAGAGGATAACATTGGGAAGGATGTGGAACACCAACTGACCATAATTATGATTAGATAGAGTTTGTGTGTGTGTGTGTACATGCACATCAATATATGTACACACACACACACACACACACACCATAAAGATAGGCAAAAGCAGGGCTGGAGATGTAGCCCGGATCCTGCATCACAGCCATGCAGGTGAACCCTTGAAGATCCTTGGCCACTGTCGGTAGCCAGGATACTGGACTAGATGGACCGTTGGTCTGACCCAGTGTGGCTGTTCTTATATCCCTGGGACTCAGCATGTGAACAGGATCATCTCCGAGTCATAGAATTCAAGGCCAGAAGGGACGACCGGATCATCTGATCTCCTGTGTGTCACAGGCCAGCCGCACCGCCAGCGCCCGCACATTCAACCCAGCAACTGAAACCGGATCCAGATCTTCCAGCTTTCCGGAGATCTAACTGTTTTGTGCCACAGCCCCAAGAATGCTCAAGAGCAGGGGGCTGTTTGCATCTTGGCTGCCATTTAATCCGGGACAGGTGTTGTAGGATGAATAATTCTAATAAAAAACTTTAGAAACAGACTCCAACGAGAAACTGCTGCACTGGAATTCATTTGCAAACTGGACACCATTAAATTAGGCCGGAATAAAGACTGGGAGCGGATGGGTCATTACACAAACTGCAATCTATTGCCCCATGTTAAGTATCCCCCTGTTCTTACTCACACCTTCTTGTCGACTGGTTGAAATGGGCCAGCCTGATAATCACTACAAAAAAAATTCTCCTGCTGATAATAGGTAACCTTAATTGATTAGCCTCTTAGAGTTGGTATGGCAACCCCCATCTTCTCTCTGATAGATCCACAGATCTTCCTACTGTATGTTCCACTCTATACATCTGATGACGTGGCTTTTAGCCAATGAAAGTTTATGCTCAAATAAATGTGTTCGTCTCGAAGGTGCTACAAGTACTCCTCGTTCTAACGCAGACTCATCTCTGCTCTTGTTGAGCCATTTTTCCTCCTTTGGAGGACGTCAGAAGGACATCAGTGGCAGAGATGCACAGGAAAGTGCTCTGGTCTTGGTCAGCACAGTGGAAAGCTGGTGTTTGACCAAGGTGCAGCTTGCAGACCATTCCTTGGACATTGCTTTATTTCCCAGCCTAGAGAAGCAACGTGAAGGGCATAGGCGCCGACGCTGGGGGTGCTCCAGGACTGGAGCATCCATGGGAAAAAAAATGGTGGGTACAGAGCACACACCGGCAGCTTCCCCCCCCCCCAGCTCACCTCCGCTCTGTCTCCTCCCCTGAGTGCACCACAACCTCTCTGCTTCTCCCTCCCCCTCCCCAGGCTTGCCACGAATCAGCTGTTTCGTACAGCGAGCCTGAGAGGGAGGGAGGGAGAAGTAGAGCGGCGGCTCATGGGGGGAGTAGGTGGGGCCGGGGATTTGGGGAAGGGATTGGAATGGGGAGTGGGGAAGGGGCGGAGTTGAGATGGGGTCAGGGGGCACGAGCACCCACCGGCGCTGGCTAAAGTCAGCACCTCTGGTGAAGGGGAAGTGGGATTTCAATAATGACAGTGCTTTGTATCTAAAAAAGAGAAAGCGACAACCACCACCCCCCCCCAGACTGACGCACGGGCGAGCTGTTCCATGCATTGAACAGCAGCGGCTCCAGAACTGGTCCCCCGAGACCCGGTGCCAACTGCTTCCTAGGCCACGTACACTCCATTAATCCTGACTAATTGCTTTACTACCGCCACTTGCTACCCCCCTTCTGTTGTTTTCTTGTGGAGCTCCTGGGAGAAGGGGGATTTGTATATTGTAGGGGACTCCTGAGAGCACTTTAAGAAAGGGCCTGTCAGAGCACAGGGAGCAAGCCAGGGAGCAGAGCTGTTAATATGGGTCTCCGGACAGGCCTCCCTGTGGCTTTGCATTCTGTTCGGCTCTCTGTCACTACTTGTTCTTCAAGGCTGGGGGCATTTTGGGGATGAGGCTGATACAGCCCCACTCCTCAGAGGAATGCAGAATGAATGCCCCAAATCTCCCCTTAGCTCCCCCTCCTTACTGAACATCCTCCCGCCTCCACCACGTCTGGAATTTTGTACTGCACGATAATGCCTGAGAGGCCATTTTTTCTCTGAATTAGCCCTGGCTGTCAAAGATCCATCAGAGCAGAGAGCTGCGAAGCACAGTGCAAATCCTACCTGTCACGAGGTGCCCCACTCACAGTCCTCTGGCGCCTCCTCCTGGTGAAGATCAACACCCCCTTCCATGGTTTGCAGGTCATCCCCTCTTCTCTCTCTCAGGTCTGTAGCTCCTCACTCATCCAGGAACTCTAGCATCCTCTGTTTGACTCCGTCCTCCGGCCAGGTCACTCAGCATCCCCCGTTTCGGGTACAGCCCTTCAGTTCTGTGTCACCACCACAGCCGCTCTTCCTGTTCACTGCCCCACCAGTCTATGCCACGCCCTGGGTGCCTGACTGGGGAACCCAGGCCTGTCCTATTCTTCAGGTTCCTGTACAGAGACCCTGAAACCCAGCAGTTCTACAATTTCCCTTCCCACCACTCACTGCACCGACCCTGGACTGCTTCCTACCACTGCTGGTTCCCTGCCTAGCTCTGAGTATACTAGCTCCAAACCCTCCTCCCTCTTCCCAGGGAGTCACTGTTCTATCCCAGCAGCAGCCTCTGTGATTTACCAACCTCCTGGTGTTGTAGGTCCTGCCCTTTCCTGCACAGCTGAACCTGCTTGCAGTCAATTCCCTGCTCCCTGGCTCTCCTACCAGGTGCAGCCTGTGGGGATATTAAGCCTCTCTGGCCACCTTAACCCTTTCCAGTCCAGAGTGGCGAGGACACCCCATCACACTACCGCAGCAGGGGGAAGGTGTGAGCACTATGCACAGAAATGAAGCTGCTGATAACAGAATGAATCAAATACCCAGAGGACACAAAGAGAAGTAATTCTTGAATTTCCTCTACACCAGTGCTAGCAGCCTGCGTAACAAACAGGGGAACTGGAGTTGCTCTTTTATGAGTATAAATTGGTTCTAGTTGATGTTATTGAAACCTGGTGGAATTATTCATACAACTGGTATGTTACAGTCAATGCTTACAGCCTATTTAGGAAGAATGGAGTGGGCTAGAGGGCAGGGGGAGGGGCATTCTATGTAAAAAAAACCCAGCATTACCTGTTTCTGAGTCAGTAACTCAGAGGAAAATCACCTGGAGCACTGTCCTAATAGATAAAGCACAAGATGGGATATTCATTGTTGTCTGCTACAGACCACCAAATCACTGAGGGAATAGGATGATTGGCTCCTTACACACCTATTGACAATGGAAGGCAAGAAATCTACATGATCATGGGGGACTTGGAAGATGGATGCTGGAGACCTCATGCTGCCAGTAGTACAACATCCTTAGAATTTCTAATGATTATAGATAACAATGTCCTAACTCAACAAGTGTGGCAAACCACAGGAAGGTATTCTATAGTAAACTCATCTTGGCAGATAAAGAGGAATTGATCACCGAACTAAAAATTAATGGTAGCTTGGGTACAAGTTATCATAACTTGATCACATTTATAATGTGTAGACAGCATAAGATCCAGTCCAGTATTCACAGTATATGTGCAACATGCCTTAGACCAAATTTGGTCTCCTGGTTGGATCATTAGCTTCCCTGGTTCGGGCTGGGTACTCATAGGGAGTGTGACGTGAAGGCTGATCCATGCCCCCCTCCAATCCAGATTATATATAATCACACACACGCTTGTTGCTTTAAATGTGCCAATTTCACAAAGCTGAAAACAAGTAAGATCCAGATCAGCTGGGAGGAAGAATTTGGAGTTGTTGCAGAACATATTACTAGCTTTCCAAAGATGTGTAATGTCTATAAAGCGAGAGGGTTTCTATGTGATTTTGGAGCTGTGACACACCCCCCCCATGTCAATTCAGTGTAGCACTGTAATATGCCAAATAGAGATACCTGTGTGGTATCAAACTGAGTTCCTGGGAAGCAGAGTGGAAAAGGTCTCTGAGGGAATCCCAGTAATAAATAATTATAGAAGGCTAAATTAATTAATGTCAAACAACATGGGCTTATGGAAAATACATTCTGCCAAACTATCTTGATATCTTTTTTTCATGCAATATCAAGTTTGGCTGATAAAAGTAATAGTGTTTATGGAATATACTTAGACTGCTCTAATGCCTTGACTTGGTACTGCACAACATTTTGGCTTAAAAACTAGAAAAATACAGGGTTAACAGGGCAAATAAAGAATGGATTCAAAGCTCACTAACTGTTATGTCTCAAAATGTAAGTTTAAATGGAAAATCATCAGTGAATGGGTATGTTTCTAGTGGGATCCCTTGGGAATTGGTTCTTGGCCCCACATTTTTATCAGTGACCTGGAATAAAAACTAAAATCATCACTGATAAAGTTTGCAGGTGACACAAAAACTGGGCTAGTGATCAATGTTGCCGAGGACAGGGCACTGATACAGACCACTATAGAGAGCCTGGTAAGTTGGGCAGAAGGCAAAAATATGAATTTGAACATGGCTAAACATAAATGTATCCATCTAGGAATAAAGAATTTTGGCCAGATTTACAAGATGGAGGACTCTATCCTGGGAAGTGGTGACTCTGAAAGAGATTTGGAGGTTGTGGTAGATAATCAGCTGAACATGAGCTGTCAGTGTGACTGTAGTGAGGAGGTGTAACCTCACTCAGAGATAGACCAGGAGGGACCATGACCTGCCCCCTAGGTGGTAGAGCCAGGGAAGCCACGCCCACCCCACCGGAAGATGAGGGGCGGGACAGGAAGTGGAAGTATAAAAGGCGAGCCCTGCAACTCAGTTGAGCTGGAGCTGCCAAGGAAGACAGACACCTCTCCCCTGCTGCTAGAGCAGGATGCGGAGGAGCTGGTGGGGCTACCATTAGTGAAGATGGACGATGACCCTGAAGGGAGGAAGTAGCCCAGGAAGAGTTGAGGTAGGTGTAGTAAGTGAAGGCAATGTAGTAAATGAAGGCATAATGGAGGCCCAGTATGAGGCCTGAACTAAAGTAATGGTCAAGCCTCTGCTAATATGAAGCAAAGTTCAGCTGTGAGCAACAGGCAGGCCCGGCTCACAGAAATTGGCAAGAAAAGGGCTGATATTGCAGAAATATATATTCAGTTAGCATAGTTACAGTATAAACACCGTACCAAGATACATTATATACCAGAACATTCCACAAGATAACAGGGAACAGACTGACCCATCCCAATGACAGGGGCAAAAGGGTAAAATGATGGATAGAGTTGTTTTGATCGAACCAACAAGTACAAGGTGCGAGGCGGCACCTAACTACGTAGAGGGGTTGTACCTTACTACGTAGAGGGGTTGCACCTGAGCTGAGGCCATTGCCGAGCGGCACTTTCTAGCAGTATGCCCGGTAGACTAAGTAATCTACGGGGAACTGAAATTGTGTCAGGATCGCAATAAACCTGGCCGAGGTGCCTTTGTACCTTACTAGACTCTGTGGTTATTGGGGGTTCTCGTCGGGTTTGCTGTGTCAGCTATCTGCGCAGAGCTGGGGCAGCACACAGAGGGAACACACGCACGCAGCCGAGTGATATCAACAGGAGAAAGCAGAAGCACCACACCGGTAGCATCTCACAACAGTAGGGAAAGAAAGGGATATCCTCAGGGTGGGGGAAGAGATGAAATCGTGCATCCCAGGAGGTGTTCAGGATTCAGCAGAAGCTGGTGGAGGTAGTGACATCAGTCATTTGGCTCCCTCTCTCTGCCCCAGTTTGGTCAGCACATCTTTCAGGATTAGGATGAAGAAGGTCTGGGTTCCAGGGAGATGGTGGGGATAGCAGCCATGATGGAGCATGCACCAGTAGCCAACTTTAAAGGAGGACTTTAGGAGAAGGACCACGAAAGGCAGTGATGGGTCAAATAGCCCGTCTCTTCTTTATTGTGTCCACCAATTAGACCTAATTTCCAACACACCAATTTCAGTTCATTAATTCTCGGTCTCACACTGTTCTTGTTTACCAGGCATGGTCGTAACACTGTCCTTGAATGATATTGAGTAGGTTTCTCCTTTCGTACCTTTCCCCATCAACACGATAGGTTATTGTAACATTTTATGAACTTTCGCTCATTTCTGACAATGAAACTCAGGGTAAATTTATAAGCCCAATTACCACAACAGGCTACATACAATAAAGATTGTGAGGTGCCTAGTAATGGGGTTCACATAACTACCTGAGACAGATAGAAAGCTATTACTACTTCCTTTTTGTATTGCAAAAGCACAAAGGGTCAGGGCCCAGTACAGACACACATTAAGAAGGCCCCGTTCCTGCCCTTTCTTTCTGACTGCCGGTAACTCATCAAAACAAACACTTGGCCAGTTTCTCTGCAGGTGGCAGTTCAGGAGGGAGTAAGTCAAATACGCTATTGAGACCAAGGCAAATGGGAACAGAATATTCTGTTGCAGGCAGAGCTGCCGAAAGGATTCATGGGTGAATGGGGGAAAATTTGAAACTGAGCTTCCCCCCCCCCTCCACCACTATCCTGCTAAAAAGTTATTAATGGGGGGGGGGACTGGGGCGAGGATGGGAGCATGCAGGGTGTCTGTCCCACAGGACTGGGCCGGGCTCTCTGCCCCAGGGATTGTGATCTGATGCCTGGCCAACCTGATTGCCTTCTATGATCAGATAACCGGCTCTGTGGATGAGGGGAAAACAGTAGATGAGATCTATCTTGACTTTAGCAAAGCTTTTGATACGGTCTCCCACAGTATTCTTGCCAGCAAGTTAAAGAAGTATGGGCTGGATGAATGGACTATAAGGTGGAGAGAAAGCTACCTAGATCATCGTGCTCAACTGGTAGTGATCAATGGCTCCATGTCTAGTTGGCAGCTGGTATCAAGCAGAGAGTCCTGCACTTAAGAAGGAAGAATCCCATTCACCCTACAGGCTGGGGACAGAGTGGCTGGGCAGCAGTTCTGCAGAAAGGGACTTGGGGATTACAGTGGATGAGAAGCTGGATATGAGTAGCAGTGTGCCCTTGTTGCCAAAAAGGCTATATTGAGCTATATTAGTAGGAGCATTGCCAGCAGATCGAGGGAAATGATTATTCCCCTGTATTTGGCACTGGTGAGACCACATCTGGAATATTGTGTCCAGTTTTGATCCCCCCACTACAGAAGGGATGTGGACAAATTGGAGAGAGTCCAGCAGAGGGCAACAAAAATGATTAGGGGCCTGGGGCACATGACTCACGAGGAGCAGCTGAGAGAACTGGGATTGTTTAGTCTACAGAAGAGAAGACTGAGGGGGGATTTGATAGCTGCTTTCAACTACCTGAAAGGGGGTTCTAAAGAGGATGGATCTAGACTCTTCTCAGTGGTACCAGATGACAGAACAAGGAGTAATGGTCTCAAGTTGCAGTAGGTGAGGTTTAGGTTGGATATTAGGAAGCTCTATTTCATTAGAAGGGTGGTGAAGCACTGGAATGGGTTCTCTAGGGAGGTGGTAGAATCACCTTCCTTAGAGGTTTTTAAGGTCAGGCTTCACAAAGCCCTGGCTGGGATGATTTAGTTGGGGTTGGTCCTGCTTTGAGCAGGGGGTTGGACTAGATACCTCCTGAGAACCCTTCCAGCCCTAATCTTTTATGGTGTGTTGAGTCACAGCACCAATTATGACAGGAATGGCCAGGCCAAATGTGAACGAGTGGCATTACGAGCTGGCATGCCAGACTGCAGTCCCACTCCGGTTCTGCCTGGCAGCCACCCATCGATGCTGATCCAACCTGAGTGGTGCTGTGACCCCACACACCAGAGCACACCATCCCTCAGTTTGGGGCCCTCTCAAATAGGGGCAAATGGCCCCTTTAGATTGCACCCCTCTGGGCAGCCCTTGTCCCAGGGAGCAAGCCCTGAGGACTTTTCTGAAGTGCAGGATCCCAGGTGCCTGTAGCAGAGCAGTGGGTCCCCTAATCCTTCTGTGGCTGTGCAGAAAAAAAGAATGAAGAGGGGTAAGTAAGCAAAGCTCTTCAGGCCTTAAAAATCTGCACATTGATGGCAAGGCCGTCCCTAGCCATGTTGGTGCCCTACTCATCCCCCGCCCCATGGGGGTGGAGGTGGCCCCAGGCCTCCCTGGGGAGAGCAGGAGCAGGCTTTGGGGGCAGGAGGAACCGCCCCCCAGCATGAGGCATCAGCATGGAGCGGGCTGGGACCGGGTCGCTCCACTTCCCGCCGCCCAGTGAGTGCAGGACAGGTCCAAGCGGAGCAGAGCTTGAGCAGGAAGAGGCAGGACTGGAGTGGAGCAGGGGTGGGAGGAGCTTTGGGAAAGGGGTGGAGTGGGCGTAGGGCTGAGGTGGAGCAGAAACAGGGGCCATGGGGAAGAGGCAGAGCAGGGGCTGGAGCAGCACACAGCTGCATAGGGCACCAGGAAATCTGGTGCCCCAAACTTCCTGGTGCTCTACTCAGATGCATACTTTGTATATGGTAAGGACGGCCCTGATTGATGGGCATAAATAAAAGGGCTCAGGAGATGGCACTTCTACCAGGATAACCAGTGCGCTAAGAGAGTTGTAGCTATTGTCTCTTTCAGGAGATAGGCCTTTTATTGGGGACTAGCCGATATTAAATTAATATTGCACTTGCTCTTTGCCAAGAGGTCCTGTAGCTTATGTTTAATGACAATCATCAACCTGCCTGGAAAATGGTCTCACAGGCAGTGACACCAGTAACCCTTTATAAGTAATTTTGGGTGATGTAGATCACTATAAAAATTGCAGTGCTCTCTGGACAAGGTTTTGTTTGGATTTGGGAGGGGAAAACCATACACTGTTGGCGACATTCATCCCTCTAACTTAATTGAAATCTCAAATGGGCAGCGATGAATTTGGTCCAGTGTGACAGCTATATTGGCCATATTCTTTCACCCACATAATAAAAATGGGTTTTTTTTTAAGAAAATAGGAATAGAATCTATGTTCCCACATCTTGGCAGGCAGAGAAACCCTACTGAGAAGGGTAGATGCACATATTTACTGGTGAGTTGGCCATCAGTTTCATTTCAGCTGCCCTTAAATGGAACAATACTGACATCCAGTGACAAGATAAGAACCTGCGGTGAACCTGTTCCCTACAACGTTTCAGAAGATCTATCCAGGCCTTGTTGCTTGTAAAAGTCGTAAGCAAGATAATACAATGAATTCACATTAGAAATGTAATATTTGATTACCTTAAAAATTACATTTAAAGCACAACAGCATTGCTTTCTTAGGGAAATACTAACCATTTTAAAGTCAAAACCCAATGAAGGAAAACAAATCATACACTTAAGATCATACATCCAGGTAGGATTTCCACTTCCATAGGGTCTTCCACCCAAGAATCTTTAGGCAGTTTGCAAATTAGGCCATAATCCTTGCCACAGTTTTGCTCCGCAGTCTGAAATCTTCTCTTACGGATACCGCGAGCAGCCTTTGACACTAACTTTGTGCGGGTGTAAATGACTTCACAAGGCACAGGGCAGTGGACGGTCAAGGTGAAGCTAGGGGGCTTGCCCAGGATCCCACAAGAAGTCTGTAGCAGAACTGAAAATCTTTCCCAACCCTCCTGGTCCCTAGCCCTGTGTGTGAGAACGATCCTTCCTTTGACTGTACGCGTCTGATATTTGTAAATCCAAGTGTGTAGGGTTTTATACCAAAGAATTGGTAACCAGTGACTCATTGCTTTCATTTTAATTCGGACGGACTTAAACATTTATCCATGTTAGAGGTGGGGGAGGCAAACACTTCCAAATAAGCTAATACACTTGTGGAAATTATTTTCCCATGGCACTAGACATTTTGAAAAATATCTTCAGATTATTATTTGGAGCAATACATCCATCTGTTCAACCTGGGGCTATGCAGTGCAGGATGTTTTCAGCGCTGGGTACATGCTCTTACCATATGATATGATTCAATAGCCTTTTAGGCTTTTCTTCCTCAGTACTCCAGCTGCCACAACATGAGCAGATTCTTGCCTCTAAAAGTAAATATACATTTCAGTGCTACTGTCTTTCCACAGGGGATAATGGCAGTGTATGTAGCTCTGGCATGTGAAAGGATACAGAGCATTCATTATTCCTTTTTCTCTCAGTAAAAATTTTTAAATCTGGGAAATTACCAAGTTAGTGTCACAAGATGTGACCATCCCATCCTGGCCTTAGGAGGACAAGATCCATTCAGAAATCCTTCCTGAATGAAAAGAAAGCAGTATTTCCATTGTCAGTGGTTCCCTATTTAGACCAATGTGAAACAAACACAATTCATTTACTAAGCCATGTAGGTGTCAAGATAAGATACATTTATGTCAGCCTAAGGTTTCAGTAAGGAACTCAAGTTGTCCTGAAGTTGCATTAAACTGGAAGTAGTGTTCACATTTGAAACTAATACATTTTGTTCTCAGTGTTTTCAAATTTACCCTTTTGAAAGCTGCAAATTTTCAAAACCTAAAGAACAAAAAATAAAGAAGCCACTTCTGTTCTTGCCAAATACTTGAAGTCCCTGGGCCTGCACATTCCTGCTCCTCAGAGAAAGAGTTTTAAGCGCGCCAGCCTCCTCCACATTTCTGCCCTCCTCAGCCTAGGCAGGACTCCTCAGAAAGCAGGGCAGAAATAATAGATGCAAGACTCCCCATCCTCTGCCTTTTGAGGGTTTGCCCAGGGGTGACATCAATCCAGTCACCAGCTCCTTCTCCCTGTTTTAAAAACTGTCTAACCCACTTCTATTGTGGGCGGGCCCGGAAAATCTCAGACCTCAGTTTTTCCACACAGTAGACATGGGATATTTTCGCTAATTCTACTCCTCCCCTTCCTCCCATCCCCCTTCCCCGTCCCTCCTCAGGGACCCTTCTCATAAGCAATTTCTCATGCAGGAGGTACAAACGCTCCTAGTCACAGACGCTGAAGAGAAGGTCCCTCAGGAGCTAAGGAACAAGGGGTTTTACTCACGGTATTTCCTAATTCCCAAAGCCAAAGTGGGAGTCAGACCCATTTTCAATGTACGAGGCCTCAACAGATTCATAAAGAAACTGAAGTTCCTCAGGGTCTCTTTGGCCACCATAATCCTCTCCCTGGGTGTGTCGCCCTCAACCTGAAGGATGCGTATTTCCACATAGTGATAGTCCCATCCCACAGACGGTTTCTCGTAGGTGAACTGCAACCATTAATAATTTACAGTCCTTCCTTTCGGCTTGTCAGTGGCCCCTCAGGTGTTCACCAAGTGCATGACAGTCATGGCTGCATTGCTAAGTAGACGGTAGGTGCAGGTATTCCCGTGTCTCAATGACTGGCTTGTCAAGAGTCGCTCCAGAACTCAGGTAGTAGCACACGTACATGATACAATCGACCCTACAGTCTGGGGCTATGGCTGAATGTGACCAAGTCCACCCTATCCCCAACCCAGAGGATAGGAGCAGTGCTAGACTCCACCCAGGCAAGGGTGTTCCTGCCAGAGTCGCCCATTGCCAACAATTTTGCTCCTTCCCGAATCCCAGCCTGGGCTTGACCGCGGACACGTTTCTCCTCTCCCAGAAGGACTGTCTGTTCTATTCGTTCCCATCCTTTCCGCGCGTTCCCACGGTCCTGCTCAAGATCAGAAGGGACAGGGCATCAGTCATTCTGAGAGCACCTCCCTGGCCCTGCCAACACTGGTACATGTCGCTCCTCGAACTGCCAGTGGACACTCCCACTGCTCTGCCGTTGGTACCGGACCTCATCACCCAAGGCCACATCACCTTCGGCACCCCAGCTCTCCACCTCACAGCGAGGAAGCTTCATGGCTAAACCCCATGTAGTTGATGTGCTCTGAACCTGTCAGAGAGGTCCTCTTCAGCAGCCGAAAGCCATCCACTGGAGTCACTTCCTTAGCCAAGTGGGAGAGATTTTCGATCTGGGTGACTGTTTCCATCTCAGGCATCAATATCCTTCATCTTAGACTATCTGCTGCACTTGAAGCAGTCAGGTCTAGCAGTGTCATCCTTAAAGGTTCACCTAGCACCCGTGTCAGCATTCCACCTAGGGGTGGATGGTTGATCGGTCTTTGCTAGCCCAATGGTAGGTTGTTTTCTCAAGGGTTTGGACAGGTTATCCCTCCAGTCTGCCATCCAATACCAGCATGGGATCTTAACCTGGTGCTCTCCAGGTTAACGGGCTCTCCCTTCGAACCCTTAGTAACATGCTCGCTCCTCTACCTCTCGTGAAAAGCAGCATTCCTGATGGTGATAACTTCAGCGAGGAGGGTGCGTGAGATCAACGCCTTGACATCTGAACCTCCATACACGGCCCTCTATAAAGACAAGGTTCAGTTGTGGCCTCATCCAGCCTTCCTACCAAAAATGGTATCTCAGTTTCACACAAGTCTGGGCATCTTCTTCCCAGTGTTTTATCCTAAGCCATTCACCAACAGTCGGGAACAAAGACTCCATTCGCTGGACATGGGCTTTGGCTTCTATATTTAAAGGACAAAACCATTCCGGAAGTCTAATCAGCTATTCGTCACTATAGTAGACAGGGTGAATGGCCTCCGTATATTGTCCCAAAGAACTTCATTGTCCTGCATTCAGGTTTGTTCTGAAGAGTCAGAATGCTGAGCCACAACCAGCCACCGTTTATAACGACTTTTCATGATGCCTCATTATGATCTGGTGAGAGTACCAGCCCCGACACTAACAGCGCATTCTACAAGGGCTCAGGACTCCTCAGCTGGTTCCTGGCACAAGTCCCTGTACAGATTTGCAGGGCAGCAACCTGGTCCTCCGTCCACATGTTCACCTTGCGTTATGCCATCATTCAGCATGCGAGGGACGAGGCAGCCTTCGGCAGAGAAGTGCTTCAACCAGTGAATCCATGAGCTCCGACCTCTCCGCCGATGGTTTGCTTGGAAGTCACCTACTGGGAATCAACATGAGCAAGCACTTGAAGGAAAAAAAAAAGTTATCTCCCTTCTCGTAACTGTTGTTCTTTGCGATGTGTTGCTCATGTCCATTCCAGGACCCACCCGCCTTCCCCTCTGTTGGGGCCTCCGTCAAGAAGGAACTGAGAAGGTGATGGAATGGCAGGGACCTATATGCGGCATCATAAAGGTGCCACCCCAGAGGGCGTTCAGGCGAACCTGACAGGTACCGCTGGGGAAACCTTCCAATGACTGTGCACGCAGCGCTCACGTCTGCTTGGAATGGACACGAGCAACACATCTCGAAGAACAACAGTTCTTGTAACAACAGTTACAAGAAGGCAGGTAACTGGTTTTCCCCAATGATTTATTCCTGACACTGCCTGGAGTGAAACCACTGCTCTGGGTTCTGAAAACCCCAGGTAACATACAGGGAGGGTTGTTTTAAAATTGAGGAGACGGATGGAGATGCTTCTTAAAATAAGACATTTTTCTCCAGCAATGCTGCTGCCCTTCTGCCACACAGATATTAAAGGGTCCCCTGGAGGATAAAGGGAGAAGAGATGAAGCAAAGGGAGGGGTTTGGGGATAACTCAGTGGTTTGAGTAATGGCCTGCTAAACCCAGGGTTGTGAGCTCAATCCTTGAGGGGGCCATTTAGGATTACAGGGTAAAAATCTGTTGCATGGTTTGAGGTCCCTTCTAGCCCTGTGATTCAAAGCAGGTGGCATGGAGCACACACAGGAGAAGCAGCATTAGGGGGGGAAGTACAGAGCAATAGCACAAGAGCTGAAGAAGTCTAGACTACCAGCAGGCCCCATCTTTAATTAATGGATCAAGCCCAGATCCTTCCCTGGCCTAGCAGCATGAGCAGACCGGGCCCTGGGAAAAGAGAAGCAGCTGACCTGGATATTTATAGCTTTCATCAGGTATTTTAAATTAAACGTGAACTGGAAAAACCCCAAATCCCAAGCTCAAACCATTGCTTCTGCCCTTCCTCTCCCTTTAAACTGCTAACTCCTCTCATCCCTCTCTCAGCTGGAGGAGTTAGGAGAGGGGCTTGGAGCTCTGGAGAGGGATGTAGGGGATTCCAAAGCTTTAGACTGTCTAATTGCATGTGTTTAGGCTGGAACTCTTCTCTGCCAGTAAGATAAGAACTTTCATCCCAAGCATTTTATAAGCACTATTTAGAGCAAGAGAAATCCAGATGTAGGGTTGCCAATTTTGGCTGGACGTATTCTTGGAGGTTTCTCCACGTGACATAATAGTTAAAGATTAACCTTTAATTCCAGGAGACACCAGGCCAATTCTGGAGGGTTGGCGACCCTAATGGGGTTTTGTCTTTCCAATGTCCCTCTTGCACAGAATCCCAGAGGCTGGCAGTGCTAGTAATTCGGTGCAGGCTGTCTGCACTGACCCTTCCTGCAGTACTATACCAAGTAAACATTGGGACTGTTCGGCCCCGCAGTGTACACACTTCAGTTTGATTTATATTATTAAGATGCCTCCAGATAGCTTGTGCATGTGTGTGTGTGTGTGTGTGTGTGTGTGTGTGACGGCATGTGCATATGTATGTGTGTGTGCGCGCACAATCTAGAATCCAAGGCAAAGCTGGACCTAGCTCTCTCCTGTAATTAAATTTCAAAGGCTCAAGCTGGGAGTTGAGTTCTGGCTTGAGTTTAAAATGTTAGCAATTAAATATTCACAAGCGAAGCTCACAGGCCATTAAAATAAGGGGAAATCTTCTGACTCCATGAGGTTTGCTCCTCCCTACTGAGCAAAGGGATCCTGGGCAAAACCTAAGGTACTGACTGAGATGTGACAATTCTGCATTTCTGATGATGGATTTTTTTTTCTTTTTGAAAAAAAGTTAATTTATGACCTTGGGACAATCGTGGTCATTGGGAAACTGAGCTACGGGTGATTCAGCTCCCAACATCTCCTCATTCGGGTCCCTCCGTGGAAGCGGAGCTCTTTTGAAAATCTGACCCCTTGTTTAGAGGCCAAAAAGGGAGTTATCAGAGCTCAGTTTCTTTGAAAAGCTTATTAATGTGCGGGCACCTTAAACAACTGTCCCATCCGAACCAGCCCGCGAGGGGCTCCATAGGATGTTGGCCTAATCTCCGGCAGGCCTATTCCTTTCTCATTGTCCCCAACCCCTCTTATTGTCCTCCCTTACTTCCTTAGGCAGAGCAGCTGGCTCCAGTGCAGGTACTGCCAGGATGAGGGAGTCCTCAGGGAATATCAGGGGCTTGAGTTGAGGGGCAGGGGTGCCTCCCGTGGAGGGGACTCTCTTCACTCAGAGGCCCTGGAGCCAGCCCTGAACTGAATTCTGGCTTAGAATCTGCTCCGCGTGATTTTCAGGAAGGGTAAATCATGGTGGTTAGTGTTGCAAGGTACACTAAGTTCCGTAGAGACAAGGCACACACACTGTGGCTGGATGAATAGAGTAGTGAGTTTATTGAAGGAGAATGGCACCTGCGCACTGGGGGCCCCTCAGACACAGTGCTGCCACTCAAAACAGGAGACCTGGCGCACCGGAGCAATGCCCAGGATGAGGCCCAACCCATGAAGGGGTGTCAACACAGATATACCCATGCTCATTTGCATCTCATACATATTCATCTCATTAATAGCAAGCAGCAAGCTAATTGATTGATTACACGCTGTTTAGCACTTGTTGATTATGCTGTCCTGCCTCAGTTTCCCCATCTAGTTTCCCACACATTCGTTCTCCCACAGACGGCATAAACACTTTCACAGCTGGGAAACTGTTCCCAAACACACAACAGATAAAAGAGATACAAGGTCATTCGCAGATTAATACCACCATTATGCCCTCCCCAGGAGTTGACTCAGAAGCGTAACTATGCCCCCTGATGATTGCCGTCACAATAATCTTCCTGTCTCTAACAGTTAGCTGGTGCCTATGCTCTGTAATGACTACTGGAGACTGTACACACATCCAATGTACACACAATCAATGAATTATCCAACTGGCAGATTGTCCAAGCATGAATCGGTATCACAGTTACCTAACCCCGGATTTACTAGCGGACTCTCAGGTTCTCTGCCCACTGGACAATCTCATTTCATATTCTTTCCTCTCAGGGTTTCTTCTATTGCTGTGTTATTGTCCTCCATCCGATATCACACTCTTTCCCCTGGCTAAAGGAAAGCAAGGCTAAGATGGGTATCAAACGCACAGGGAAGGATTCAGAAAAAAACTAGGGGAGGCAACAAAAAGCGACATTAATAAAAGTTTTCTGCAGAATTTCCTTCTGTTAGTCAAGCCTTTTCATGTTTAATATTCCACAGCAGTGTTGTCAGCTTTCATAATGTTTCCTCCATAATTCCCTGTCAGGTCATATAAAGAAATTTGCTTTGCATGGCTACGCTGGTTTTGTCAGGACACACAAAGTCCCCTGAGAGGAGCTAGCTGTATTCAGTGATTTTTATAGTACTGGAAGCAATGTGAAGGAACAATGTACACAAGACAAAAGGCAGGCAAGGAGAACAAACCGTGGGATGGAGGATTAAAACAAAAATGTCCTACTACTGTCCTATCTGTTTGCCTTCGACCTGCAGTACAGAGTCAGTCAAAACACACTGCTAAGATTGTATTCCAGGCAGGTAATTCCTACTAGCACAAATGGGAATTACACATGTAACTCTCCTGAGCCTCTGATAAGGGAGGAGACAACTGTGTGAAAGAAAGCTTGACATACTTTTCCCAGTTGTGCAAAAACATTTCATTTGTGCTTTTCTTCAAGTCCCGGCTCTTGGAGCCATAGATGAGGTGAAAATCTCAGCTTCCACGTCTGAAAAAGTTTCTAGCCCTTGTGGTTACAAAGCAAAGCCTGAAAGTACGACCCCTAAAAGCTAAAACACCAAAGGACAAAGAATCACAAAGTTGTGATTTTTAAAACCCTGTGATTTTTTAAGCCAGTTTCATGACTGCTGGGGGCATGACACATGATTTTTGAACTTCTGGGATGCCCTTTTAAAACGTGCTTTCCACATTGACTCCCCAAAGCAGCCCCTGCTGATCTAGGGCCCCAATTTGCATTGATCTCCATATAAGCATGGGGGGGTGCCCATGGGGGGACTCACTGTGGGACCACCACTCTAGTATCTAGTGCTACTATGCCAGCCTTTTAAATATTTGGGGATATCAGAATTACCTGTTTCATTATACTGTTCCACATAACACCCCTGCTGCTCCAACATCCCCCTCCCCCATAAACTCCAGGTCAGATAGATTTTAAAGCTTTCATAGGTCTAAGGCAAATGGCACATGTAAAAACATCTGCTAACCCACCCCTTCCCTCCAAACCGGCCCGATCTATAAAGGTGCAGCACCTGACTGTAGCTCCCTTTCTTCCATTCTCCACAGGTACACTAGCAGGGTACCAGGCACCTGTTCAGGGAGGAAGTGAAGTAGCCACTTACCTTAATGGAGTTACTGAGTCCTTAGCAAATAAGTAGAAAGAGAGAACCAGAAGGAGGCTCAACCCAAGGCAGGGAAGTGTCCTCAGATTAGCCAGCTCAAAGCGTGCTAGGGGGTAGGGTATTAAGCTGTGCAAATGCCTATTCTATTCTGCCGCTGCCTTGGTCTAACCCTCCCCCCCCGAACTGTGAGTGAAATTAGGGGAGATGCCAGAAATAGCTCCTGATCCGCAGTAGGATACCTGGGGAGGCTTCTCTCTCAGCCAGTCCCCTCTTCCTGCTATAAGCTAGAGGGGAGCCGCTGCACCCCCCTGCTGAGTGGAAGCGGGTGGGGGAAATGCAGAGTCTAGCTGTCCGCAGCCTGGCTGGAGGAGGAGAGGAAGAGAAACAACACACGTGACTGTGAGCTTTCACTTTTTCAGGCTTATTCCCATGGTAAAGTTTTATTAGACAGTCCTGGTAGTAGTAATAGGAGCTTTATTTTTACATGTAAGTCATTAAATGCGGGGGATATAGGAGAGGTGGGTTGCTTGTGCTTGCACTGCACGGGTAAGACATGTAACTTACTTCCGCCTGCGGTCCCGCCCCTTCCGGGGAGGAGGAGGAAGTGGCCCAGTACCGGTAAGAGCTGTAGTTTACTTTCACCCCCGGTTGTGTGACTAAAATGTTTAGAAGTGCAACAGCTCTTGTGTGGGGTCATTTTAGGGAAGCAGCCTAGCTTTTTCTCCTGGAGAAGTGTTGTCTTTTGCTGCCATCTTGAGGTCAAGCAACATGCCACAGATGCAAAGCAGCCTGCTCAAACCAAACTATGGGATGGGTACCCAAGTGTGGATGCACTCTGCTGGCAGGGGGAGTGCGAACATGCAATACCGATTTTTATTATAATGCTTTTTCAGTGTCGACATAACTCTTGTCAACAAAACTCCGTAGAGCAGACAAGGCCTAAGCCTCTCCAATTAAGCTAAATTAAAAAGATTGGGATTGGGATTGGGATTACCTTAGAGAGGAGCTGAATGAAAGAGGACATAATCAAAGAATATAAAATACTGAATGGTCTAGGGAAGATGGAGCAGGAGCTTCTGTTCTTCCAGTCTCCTAACACCAGAACAAGATTCAATGGAGTAAAAAGGTGGGACATTCAAAACCTGTGGAACTGACTGCTGGGAGGTGTTGGGGAGGCCAAAAGTATAACTGGGTTCTAAAAAGAATTAGACAAAATTCATGGAGGATGGGTCCATCAACGGCTATTAGCCAAGATGGCCTGGGATGCTACCCCATGCTCTGGGTATCCCTACGGCTCTGATGCTGGGACTATACAACAGGGAGATAGATCACTTGAAAATTGCCTCGTCTGTTCATTGCCTCTGAAGTACCTGGCACTGGCCACTTTTGGAAGAAAGGATACTGGGCTGGATGGACCATTGATCTGACCCAATGTGGCCATTCTTCTGTTCTCATGTACAGAGCCCGTAACACCTGCCTGCAGGAGGGGGTGGAACTGCTTTGGAGATTGCAGACAGTAGCATGGGGGGAGGTGTGGCTACATGGGTGTGAAAGGCCTTTGGGTGCTAGCTTTGCCTGCTGGCGTGCTTTAACTTTTGTGCTTGGTGTGCCTGGAGCAATCCCAAAACACGCACATCTTTCCCCACCAATGGGAGCACGGAAAAGGATATTGAAAAGGCCCTTTGAGAGTGCTTCTTTTGGAGGAGTAATAAGAGGCTGATGACCAGTGTTCTGTGCAAAGCATAGAGGGCTGTATGTCTTGAATCATGTGGTTACAATTTTCTCAACTTGTTGGTATAAATGCTGAACTGTATTTTTTAAACAATATGGCCAGTGACGTAGGGAGGCGGTGATTCCCCTAGACCAGTGGTCCCCAACCCCCAGGCCGCGGACCGGTACCGGTCCGTGGATCAATTGGTACCGGGCTGCACAAGAAATAATTTTTTACGCCGTTTTTTAAGGGCTTCCCGAGCAGCCCTTTCCGTGGGCGGCCGTCTTCCCTTCAGCAGCGCCGCGGGGAAACCGCGCTGAAAAGTTGGACAGCTCCTGCCTCACTTCCCCAGACTCCGCGAGGAGCAGCGGCCGCCCTCACGTCGGGGCACTCAGGGAGAGGAGGAAGAGCCTCGTGGCTTTAAGCCCTGCGAGCCGGGCTGGAGCGCTGAGGAGAACAAAGCACAGAACAGGCTGGAGCAAGCTCTACAGCTAGATCAATCTGGGCGACTGAAGCTGGCACCGGAGAATACACAACTAACGGCCCAGCCCCGGCAGAGGCATGGACTAGAATCTTATTTTGAAGGGATGTTTAAATGTTACCATAGCGACCAGAGTCAGAGAGCGTTAGGGCAGTGGTCGAGAGGAGAGGAGAGGAGTAGAGCTTGTGAGTCTTAGCGGGCACACCAACATGCAGAAGCCTTATCTGACGGTTCAACAACCCCCCCCCCCTCCCCCCCCCGGGCCACAGTAAAATTGTCAAGCGTTGACCGGTCCGCGGTGATAAAAAGGTTGGGGACCACTGCCCTAGACGCTCTCCTCAGGCTGGGTCTGGCACTCCCGTGGAACAGAGATGCAGCTAGGCCTAGGGGCCTCACTTAACCAGGCAATGGGAGCTTTGCTTTTTTGCCCATGGGGTGCAGCCCAAAGGGGGTGTGTGTGTCACGTTACTGAAATAATCTGGGATCATATAGGTTCAAGAATAGCAGCCGTGTTAGTCTGTATCCATAAAGAAAGCCAGGAATACTTGTAGCACCTTAGAGACTAGTTTATTTCAGCATAAACTTTCATGGGCTATAGCTCACTTCATCGTATAGATCACATAGATCATTGGTGCAACCAGGGTCCTGTAGGGGCACCAAATGTTATGTAAAAGGGGTCATATAAGGTGTCTAAGATCAGGTTAAGGTTTGCTGATTATGATTATGTTATCGGTATGTATCATTTTTGTAGTTAAAGTTATGAATGTTGGCTCTACACTGTATGTATCTCAAACTTATGCTTTGGTTCTGGGTGATATCCCAGACAAGTTCCTGTTAGCTCTGCCTGGCCTGCTTGATGGCCCATGAAGAACCATCAGCTACACAATGGACCCATTAAGGGAAGACAGACACATCCGGTGTCTTAGCAAGGGGGTAGGGATTGCCCATATCACTCAAAACTCCATTTTGCTGTAAGTTTCCACAGCAAAGGACAAAGAAAATCCCTGCACCTGGAAAGGCTATAAAAGGGTGGTGCCCCACCTCCAACTTGTCTTCAGTCTTGCTCCTACCTCTGGATGGGACTTTGCTATACATGGAAGCTCTGAATAAAAGACTGATGACCCATCCCTGCTGTGGATGTATTCCAGAGACTTTGATTTGATTATAAATAAACCTTTAGATTTTAGATTCCAAAGGATTGGCAACAGTGTGATTTGTGGGTAAGATCTGATTTGTATATTGACCTGGGTCTGGGGCCTGATTCTTTGGAATTGGGGAGAACCGTTTTCTTTATTTGGGGGGTTGGTTTTCATAACCATTGGTCCCCAGGCTGTTGGTGGTGATTCTGGGAAGCTGGAGTGTCTAAGGGAATTGCTTGTGTGACTTGTGGCTAGACAGTGGGGCGAAACCAAAGTCTTTTCTGTTTGGCCGATTTGGTTTGCCTCAGAGGTGAAGAAACCCCAGACTTGGGCTGTAACTGTCCCGCTCGAAGCAATTTGTCCTAACTTAGCCCTCTCAGTTGGTCCCATCAAGAACAGCACTGTCACAGGGTGGGTAAAAGGAGCTTTGTGCCACCTTTGCGCTTTCCCAATACCAGGCCATTCCAGCCCCAGTGTAACTCAGGCAGCTCAGGGGTTATGGCAGTCTCCCTGTGCTACCCCATGGCTGGTGCTGCCTCTGAGAATTCCCAGCTCTTTCCCTCTCCCAGATGGTTGTAGGGCAGCCTGTGTTTGCCCTATGAGATGCCTGGGGAATTCTCTGCAGCCAAATGCCAGGACATGTATGGCCCCATGGTCTGCCACAGAAGCACACGGAGGGGTGGTTGGGGGGTCCTAGGAGGGGGCACTCAGGGGACAAGAAGCAGGGGGGGTTGGAGGTTCTGAGGGAGCCAGTTGGGGGGGGGGCAGAAAGTGGGAGGGAGCAGATATGGAGTGGGGCTAGGCTGTTTGGGGAGGCAAGCCGTTTCCCCCACCCCCACGGAGTTTCCTTTTTTTAATGTTGAAATATGGTAACCTTATCATAACAGGGATTAAAATCCCACCCCATGGTCTGTGGGGAAACGTAACTTCAGTAACTGGCTGGCTGGGCTGATGCAGGGATTGCTGTTTGTTGGTAGGTACATTAAAGGATGTGATTTATTATGGTAATTATTTTATTAAACCTTTTGCAGTACACAGGAGGTTAATGGGGTTTTTTGTACATTTTTTAAATGGCAAGGAAGTTTTCGCTTTTTCAAGGCCTTTCTCAGCAGGGTGAAGTGGTTTCATAAGATCTCAGTGAGTAAAGGCTAAGTACGTTTTTTGTGACTTTTCCTATTGCCATGGCAGTGAGCTCATTATCAAGATGCACTTCAAGAGGAACTTGCGTCTGACTGACAAGGTAAGGAGAGGTATCTCCTACAATCCACTTAACTCAATGAATGATTGGACAGCCAACTTGCAAGTATTATTTGAAAGGTTCTTACAATAGTGTAACCTTGCCTTTGCTGTGAAGAGCAGCTTCATCAATTGCAAAGTTAACCTGTCATCTGAAAAATCAGATTGTAATCTGCTTTTACATCTACATTCTAAGAGCAAACCCAAGTGAGGCGTGTTACAGGTGTAGTTAACATGCTAATAAGCTGTACACAGACTTATGAGATAAACATGAAAACGGAATCAGAGAGGTAGCCGTGTTAGTCTGGAATTGCAGAAGTGACAGAGAGTCCTCTGGCACCTTAAAGACTAGCTAAAGTATTGAACAATAAGCTTTCGTGGGCTAATACCCACTTCGTCGAATGCATACAGTGGAAGTATCCAGAGACAGGAATAAGTAAGAGGCAAGGACCAGGTAGAGACAACAAGGTTATTCCAATCAGGCTGAACCAGCTTGTTATGAAAACAGAGTATGTCATTTTACAGTCACTTTTAAAACTAGAAACAGAATGATTGTGCTTTTCCTTTTTTGTCATTTTAAAGCTATAACTTGTTGTTTTCCTGTGGGTTTGAGTTTAGCCTTTATTATACACTAAAACAGCCATGTTTATAAAAACATGGGATGAAATTCTGTCCCCACTGAAATCAATGTGACTTTTGCCATTGACTTCAATAGAGCCAGGATTTCACCAATGATTTTGAAAAAAATATAGAAATCGATGTTGAGGCCTGTGGCAGAATGGTATCTCATCAGCCCCTTTTGGGTCCGGGGGGCAAGAGATAATCCCACCTCTTCTACACCCCCTTTAATCCTACCACCCTTTCAGTAGTCAGTTCCTTGGGGCCTCATGGCCAGCATCCTTATAAACCTTCTTCCCTTTGCGGGGAGTGCAGCGTAGCAGCCGAAGTCCCTCTCCCAGGCTCCTATAACAATGTGGCCCACTGGTCAGAATCACTCCTAAATCCCCCTCCCCTGGTGGGAGAGTATGGCCTAGCAGCCAGAGTCCATATGCTAGGCTCCTATAACAACATGGCCCAATGACCAGAGTCTCTCTTTCTTTCCTCCCCTAATGGGAGAGTGCAGCCTAACAGCCAGAGTCTCTATACACTATGCCTCTGTGGCCATTGGGCCATGCTGCCAGAGTCCCTCTAAAGCCTGGGCTATGAGTTGAGTCACAGGACCTCATCACTAGGGGAAGGGGGGTTAGCAATCCCCAGTAGGAGAGCCCAGGCCCTCCCACCTTCACCAGGCTCCAACCCAGGGCCCTGTCTGGGGCAGGGTGGTCCATCCCAGGATCAGCAGGGAATCCTGACACAACACACCAAGCTCACAGTGGTAGGAAGTGCCACTCCCTTAGCCTCCCAGGGTCACTTCCCACCAGTAGTAGTCCCGGTAGCCCCAGGGTCTCTGGGATCCTCCACAGCCGCTGCTTGCCAGGGTCCCAATAGCTGCAGGCCTCTGATCCGGGGTCCTGGCTCTCTCTGTTAAGGGCTGTAACTGCACCTGGGCTGGAGTCTCTGCCGAGTATCCTCCCTCCTCAGCAGCCAGCCCAGACGGAGCAGTCTTGCAGTATTTTATACTGGTCTGCCAACTGGCGCATGCCCAGCAGAGTGTCCAAGGCATGGCTTCCTCTGCTAGGAGGGAATGGTTAACCCTATCTGTCCCAGTGGTGGGCCGGTCTGCCCCATCACAAGGCCCCTTTCAAATCACAAAATTATAGACACAGAGAGAGGACTAGGCTGGCATGAATTATCCTGTAGCTGCCCCATTAGGGAAAGCTGGCTTCAAGAGAATTCACCAACTGAAGCACAAAATCTTCCTGTCTGCCTGTACCAGATATTGCCTGGTTCCAGTCACCTGCCCTGGGTCAGGATTCTACAGAGGCCTATGCCTCTCCCATCCAGGGTGTATAGGGAGGCTGCCACACACTTATGGCCTGTCCTATGAGAGAGGTTAGAGGACAGGGAATAATAATAATAAACACCCCTCTGGGAAACAGGCACCTGGCCCTGGCTCTTCAGCTCCTCCCATGTTGGCATGCCCCGCCCCTTCCTATAGAACCACCCCATCCATTAGCTCCGCCCATGTCTCTCTGTCCTCCCTGTTCCCAAAGCCCCGCCCCTCACCCATTAGCCCCGCCCACGTCTTCAGTCCTCCGTTCCCACAGCCCCGCCCCTCACCCATTAGCCCCGCCCACAACTCTCTAGCCTCCCTGTTCCCACAGCCCCGCCCCTCACCCATTAGCCCCGCCCACAACTCTCTAGCCTCCCTGTTCCCACAGCCCCGCCCCTCACCCATTGGCCCCTCCCACAACTCTCTATCCTCCCTGTTCCCACAGCCACGCCCCTCACCATTAGCCCCGCCCACGTCTCTCTAGCCTTCCTGTTCCCACAGCCCCGCCCCTCACCATTAGCCCCGCCCACGTCTCTCTAGCCTTCCTGTTCCCACAGCCCCGCCCCTCACCCATTCGCCCCGCCCACGTCTCTCTAGCCTCGTTCCAGCCCCGCCCTGGCCCTGCCGCTGTCCTGCCCCTTGTTCGCAGTCGGCCCCTCCGCCTCTAGCCCCGCCCCGTTCCTATAGCCCCGCCCCTCGCCGCTTTAGCCCGCCCCGCCCCGCCCCGCCCCGCCCCGCGGCGCGGTCCGGGGCGGGGCCCGGTGACGCAGGCGGCGGGTGGCTCCGTAATAACAAGCGGCGGCCGGGCCTGGCCGGGCCGTGGGGCGGCGGCGCGCTCGGGCCGCGGGGTAGATGTGGCGGCCGGGGGGGGCGCTCGGCGCGGCCGGCACAGGTACGGGGACCCGTGGAGGACGGGAGAGGGTCCGTGGGGTGGGGGATGTGTGGGGTGTGTGCTGGTGACACCTGGTGGGGGGCAGGTGGCCGGGGGGGGAGGGTCTGTGAGGGGGGGAGGAGGAGCAGTGGGGGTTGGGGGGGGAGCAGAGGGTCCATGGGGTGGGGTGGGGGATGTGTGGGGTGTGTGCTGGTGACACCTGGTGGGGGGCAGGTGGCCGGGGGGGGGGGGGAGGGTCTGTGAGGGGGGGAGGAGGAGCAGTGGGGGTTGGGGGGGAGCAGAGGGTCCATGGGGTGGGGTGGGGGATGTGTGGGGTGTGTGCTGGTGACACCTGGTGGGGGGCAGGTGGCCGGGGGGGGGAGGGTCTGTGAGGGGGGGAGGAGGAGCAGTGGGGGTTGGGGGGAGCAGAGGGTCCATGGGGTGGGGGATGTGTGGGGTGTGTGCTGGTGACACCTGGTGGGGGGCAGGTGGCCGGGGGGGGAGGGTCTGTGAGGGGGGGAGGAGGAGCAGTGGGGGTTGGGGGGGAGCAGAGGGTCCATGGGGTGGGGTGGGGGATGTGTGGGGTGTGTGCTGGTGACACCTGGTGGGGTGCAGGTGGCCGGGGGGGGGGGGAGGGTCTGTGAGGGGAGGAGGAGCAGTGGGGGTTGGGGGGAGCAGAGGGTCCATGGGGTGGGGGATTTGTGGGGTGTGTGCTGGTGACACCTGGTGGGGTGCAGGTGGCCGGGGGGGGAGGGGGGTCTGTGAGGGGGGGAGGAGGAGCAGTGGGGGTTGGGGGGAGCAGAGGGTCCATGGGGTGGGGGATGTGTGGGGTGTGTGCTGGTGACACCTGGTGAGGTGCAGGTGGCCGGGGGGGGAGGGGGGTCTGTGAGGGGGGGAGGAGGAGCAGTGGGGGTTGGGGGGGAGCAGAGGGTCCATGGGGTGGGGTGGGGGATGTGTGGGGTGTGTGCTGGTGACACCTGGTGGGGGGCAGGTGGCCGGGGGGGGAGGGTCTGTGAGGGGGGGAGGAGGAGCAGTGGGGGTTGGGGGGGAGCAGAGGGTCCATGGGGTGGGGGATGTGTGGGGTGTGTGCTGGTGACACCTGGTGGGGTGCAGGTGGCCGGGGGGGGGGGGAGGGTCTGTGAGGGGGGGAGGAGGAGCAGTGGGGGTTGGGGGGAGCAGAGGGTCCATGGGGTGGGGTGGGGGATGTGTGGGGTGTGTGCTGGTGACACCTGGTGGGGTGCAGGTGGCCGGGGGGGGGGGAGGGTCTGTGAGGGGGGGAGGAGCAGTGGGGGTTGGGGGGAGCAGAGGGTCCATGGGGTGGGGGATTTGTGGGGTGTGTGCTGGTGACACCTGGTGGGGGGCAGGTGGCCGGGGGGGGAGGGTCTGTGAGGGGGGGAGGAGGAGCAGTGGGGGTTGGGGGGGAGCAGAGGGTCCATGGGGTGGGGTGGGGGATGTGTGGGGTGTGTGCTGGTGACACCTGGTGAGGTGCAGGTGGCCGGGGGGGGGGGGGAGGGTCTGTGAGGGGGGGAGGAGGAGCAGTGGGGGTTGGGGGGAGCAGAGGGTCCATGGGGTGGGGGATGTGTGGGGTGTGTGCTGGTGACACCTGGTGGGGTGCAGGTGGCCGGGGGGGGGGGAGGGTCTGTGAGGGGGGGAGGAGGAGCAGTGGGGGTTGGGGGGAGCAGAGGGTCCATGGGGTGGGGGATGTGTGGGGTGTGTGCTGGTGACACCTGGTGGGGGGCAGGTGGCCGGGGGGGGAGGGTCTGTGAGGGGGGGAGGAGGAGCAGTGGGGGTTGGGGGGAGCAGAGGGTCCATGGGGTGGGGGATGTGTGGGGTGTGTGCTGGTGACACCTGGTGGGGTGCAGGTGGCCGGGGGGGGGAGGGTCTGTGAGGGGGGGAGGAGGAGCAGTGGGGGTTGGGGGGGAGCAGAGGGTCCATGGGGTGGGGTGGGGGATGTGTGGGGTGTGTGCTGGTGACACCTGGTGGGGTGCAGGTGGCCGGGGGGGGAGGGTCTGTGAGGGGGGGAGGAGGAGCAGTGGGGGTTGGGGGGGAGCAGAGGGTCCATGGGGTGGGGTGGGGGATGTGTGGGGTGTGTGCTGGTGACACCTGGTGGGGGGCAGGTGGCCGGGGGGGGAGGGTCTGTGAGGGGGGGAGGAGGAGCAGTGGGGGTTGGGGGGAGCAGAGGGTCCATGGGGTGGGGTGGGGGATGTGTGGGGTGTGTGCTGGTGACACCTGGTGGGGTGCAGGTGGCCGGGGGGGGGGGGGAGGGTCTGTGAGGGGGGGAGGAGGAGCAGTGGGGGCTGGGGGGGAGCAGAGGGTCCATGGGGTGGGGGATGTGTGGGGTGTGTGCTGGTGACACCTGGTGGGGTGCAGGTGGCCGGGGGGGGGAGGGTCTGTGAGGGGAGGAGGAGCAGTGGGGGCTGGGGGGGAGCAGAGGGTCCATGGGGTGGGGGATGTGTGGGGTGTGTGCTGGTGACACCTGGTGGGGGGCAGGTGGCCGGGGGGGGAGGGTCTGTGAGGGGGGGAGGAGGAGCAGTGGGGGTTGGGGGGGAGCAGAGGGTCCATGGGGTGGGGTGGGGGATGTGTGGGGTGTGTGCTGGTGACACCTGGTGGGGTGCAGGTGGCCGGGGGGGGGGGAGGGTCTGTGAGGGGGGGAGGAGGAGCAGTGGGGGTTGGGGGGAGCAGAGGGTCCATGGGGTGGGGGATTTGTGGGGTGTGTGCTGGTGACACCTGGTGGGGTGCAGGTGGCCGGGGGGGGAGGGTCTGTGAGGGGGGGAGGAGGAGCAGTGGGGGTTGGGGGGAGCAGAGGGTCCATGGGGTGGGGTGGGGGATGTGTGGGGTGTGTGCTGGTGACACCTGGTGGGGTGCAGGTGGCCGGGGGGGGGGGAGGGTCTGTGAGGGGAGGAGGAGCAGTGGGGGTTGGGGGGAGCAGAGGGTCCATGGGGTGGGGTGGGGGATGTGTGGGGTGTGTGCTGGTGACACCTGGTGGGGTGCAGGTGGCCGGGGGGGGGGGAGGGTCTGTGAGGGGGGGAGGAGGAGCAGTGGGGGTTGGGGGGAGCAGAGGGTCCATGGGGTGGGGGATGTGTGGGGTGTGTGCTGGTGACACCTGGTGGGGTGCAGGTGGCCGGGGGGGGAGGGTCTGTGAGGGGGGGAGGAGGAGCAGTGGGGGTTGGGGGGAGCAGAGGGTCCATGGGGTGGGGTGGGGGATGTGTGGGGTGTGTGCTGGTGACACCTGGTGGGATGCAGGTGGCCGGGGGGGGGGAGGGTCTGTGAGGGGGGGAGGAGGAGCAGTGGGGGCTGGGGGGGAGCAGAGGGTCCATGGGGTGGGGTGGGGGATGTGTGGGGTGTGTGCTGGTGACACCTGGTGGGGTGCAGGTGGCCGGGGGGGGGAGGGTCTGTGAGGGGGGGAGGAGGAGCAGTGGGGGTTGGGGGGGAGCAGAGGGTCCATGGGGTGGGGTGGGGGATGTGTGGGGTGTGTGCTGGTGACACCTGGTGGGGTGCAGGTGGCCGGGGGGGGAGGAGGGTCTGTGAGGGGAGGAGGAGCAGTGGGGGTTGGGGGGGGAGCAGAGGGTCCATGGGGTGGGGTGGGGGATGTGTGGGGTGTGTGCTGGTGACACCTGGTGAGGTGCAGGTGGCCGGGGGGGGAGGAGGGTCTGTGAGGGGGGGAGGAGGAGCAGTGGGGGTTGGGGGGAGCAGAGGGTCCATGGGGTGGGGGATGTGTGGGGTGTGTGCTGGTGACACCTGGTGGGGTGCAGGTGGCCGGGGGGGGGAGGGTCTGTGAGGGGGGGAGGAGGAGCAGTGGGGGTTGGGGGGGAGCAGAGGGTCCATGGGGTGGGGTGGGGGATGTGTGGGGTGTGTGCTGGTGACACCTGGTGGGGTGCAGGTGGCCGGGGGGGGAGGGGGGTCTGTGAGGGGGGGAGGAGGAGCAGTGGGGGTTGGGGGGGAGCAGAGGGTCCATGGGGTGGGGGATGTGTGGGGTGTGTGCTGGTGACACCTGGTGGGGTGCAGGTGGCCGGGGGGGGAGGGTCTGTGAGGGGGGGAGGAGGAGCAGTGGGGGCTGGGGGGGAGCAGAGGGTCCATGGGGTGGGGGATGTGTGGGGGTGTGTGCTGGTGACACCTGGTGGGGTGCAGGTGGCCGGGGGGGGAGGGTCTGTGAGGGGAGGAGGAGCAGTGGGGGTTGGGGGGAGCAGAGGGTCCATGGGGTGGGGGATGTGTGGGGTGTGTGCTGGTGACACCTGGTGGGGTGCAGGTGGCCGGGGGGGGAGGGGGGTCTGTGAGGGGAGGAGGAGGAGCAGTGGGGGTTGGGGGGGGAGCAGAGGGTCCATGGGGTGGGGGATGTGTGGGGTGTGTGCTGGTGACACCTGGTGAGGTGCAGGTGGCCGGGGGGGGGGGGAGGGTCTGTGAGGGGGGGAGGAGGAGCAGTGGGGGTTGGGGGGGGAGCAGAGGGTCCATGGGGTGGGGTGGGGGATGTGTGGGGTGTGTGCTGGTGACACCTGGTGGGGTGCAGGTGGCCGGGGGGGGGGGAGGGTCTGTGAGGGGAGGAGGAGCAGTGGGGGTTGGGGGGGAGCAGAGGGTCCATGGGGTGGGGTGGGGGATGTGTGGGGTGTGTGCTGGTGACACCTGGTGGGGTGCAGGTGGCCGGGGGGGGGGGAGGGTCTGTGAGGGGGGGAGGAGGAGCAGTGGGGGTTGGGGGGGGAGCAGAGGGTCCATGGGGTGGGGGATGTGTGGGGTGTGTGCTGGTGACACCTGGTGGGGGGCAGGTGGCCGGGGGGGGAGGGTCTGTGAGGGGGGGAGGAGGAGCAGTGGGGGTTGGGGGGGAGCAGAGGGTCCATGGGGTGGGGTGGGGGATGTGTGGGGTGTGTGCTGGTGACACCTGGTGGGGTGCAGGTGGCCGGGGGGGGGGAGGGTCTGTGAGGGGAGGAGGAGCAGTGGGGGTTGGGGGGGAGCAGAGGGTCCATGGGGTGGGGTGGGGGATGTGTGGGGTGTGTGCTGGTGACACCTGGTGGGGTGCAGATGGCCTGTGGGGGGAACCTGTGGGGGTGGGGGGTTACCACAGGGGTTGTTGTGGGAAGAGCCTCCTGATCCTGCCCCCTGCCTTGCCCCCATTGAGCCAGGTGGCTGCTGCCCAGATGGATCCTCCTCTGTTCCTAATCCTCGCCCCAGCTAAACTCTGCAAAAGGGGCTTCTCTCGCTCGAGTCACAGCCTGGCCTGGCAGTGCCCCTGCGAGCGGGAGGAGTGGGAGGCTCGCTGGGTGTGCACTGGGGCCAAAGGGCACTGGTGGTGAGAGCTGGGAAAGGTACGGCCGAGTGGGTTGCTTTCTCCCTCCTGGCATTGTTTGCACCCCATGAACGGCATGGTGCTTCAGCCCAAGTGAGGTGCTGGACCCTGAGCAGAACCTCGGGGGGAGAGAGCAGCAGCTTCCTCTGCCTGTTGGGACCCCAAGAGCTAACACTGGAGATCAGCTTCTGGCAGAAACACGGAGTCGATCCTGAGCAGTAGTGTTTCTGTCAATGTGTCTGAGCTTTTGAACTCTCTCAGGTCCCTGCGTTCTCTGTAGTCTGTCCCCCACCCCCCCGTTTCTCCTTCATGTCTTTTGCTTTGTCACCTTTTGGCCTGTATTTTCTACCCTATTCAAGCTGTAATGGCAGAGAACATTGGGTTTAAATAATTTAGGAAAGTTCAGAATCAGAGAGGTAGCCATGTTAGTCTGGAATAGCAGAAGTGACAGAGAGTCCTATGGCACCTTAAGTTAGTTAGTCTTTAAGGTGCCACAGGACTCTTTGTCAGTTAAGAAAGTTCATGTACTGATGAGTAATGGATTTGTGCTGAGTTTCTTGGCTATGATTAACTGATGCCTTACTGTTTAAGTAGTCTGTAGTTTTACTCCTCATTCTTTTCCTATCCTGAACCCAGAAATGATGATCTGCAGTCCTCTTGTCTTTATAGGGACATAACTTGAAATAAAAGCCCAAAGAAAATGACTTTGCTAGAAACTATATGCTGGCATAGGGGCTCAACTCTCTTCTTATATGAAAAATGGATGTCTTTGAACATAGGCCACAAGACTAAAATGCCTTTGGGTTTGGAAGTCTTAAGTTTTAACTTGCAAGGAGCCACAAAAAGGTTTTACAATAGTTACTGCCTAAATATTAAACATGACACTTTTCTTCCCTGGAGAAAAAGCCTTGTATCTGTATCCTGAGGTAGGTTTTTTATTAAGTACAGTAGTACCTCAGAGTTATGAACTCCAGAGTTACAAACTGACCAGTCAACCACACTTTATTTGGAAATTGAAGTATGCAATTAGGCAGCAGCAGAGACAGAAAAAGCAAATACAGTACAGTATTGTGTTAAATGTAAACTAAAAAAAATAAGGGAAATCTGCTTTTTTCTTCTGCATAGTAAAGCTGTACTAAGTCAATGTTCAGTTGTAAACTTTTGAAGAAACAAACATTTTGTTCAGAGTTATGAACAACCTCCTGAGGTGCTCATAACACTGAGGTTCCACTGCAAATGCTAGTGCTTCCTAAAACTACAGGGTCCTAAACACTTCCTGCAGCACTAGAGTAACAAAACCCTAAACAGTGGCTCATTCTGGGCTGATACTTTCTCACTAATGTATTGTCATTTCACCGAATGGTTCAGAATTCAAATGCAGCATTACCTAGCATATTGTGAACATCAGACATTGGGCCCAAAAGGCCCATTCTGTAGTATTTAAGACTGATATGCCCTAGTCACATACTCAGGGATTCCTTTTAAACTGTTTTCAAGTTATTTCCAAGTTGCAAGTAATTTCAAGTTACTAAACTAAACTGAGTATAACTGCTTCACATTTCTCTGCAGTACTGTCCTCTAAAGTTACCTATATAGTTGGGTGACAAACAGTGAGCAGTGACTAACCACAGATTATATTCAGCAAGAAAACACTTCTTGTGCCAGCCAGTCAGCCCGCCTGGACTCTAGGGGAGATATCCGCATCCTTTATATGTGAGTGACTCATCCCTTCTCTCAAGGTACATCTTAATGCCTCCAATGCCCACTCATGCTTTAAAATTAACCACTAAGACTTTCTTTAGTAAAGACCAGTAATTAGCTGGGTCAGATGGGAAGAAGCCTGTATCTAAACTAGGAGATCTCAAAGCCATTTGATTCTTAGCAGGGGCTCCTCCTGACTGTTCATGGAAGCCTTGCATCCTGATAGCACTTGAATTGTTTATTTTAAGTTCTGGTCCGCTCACTGTATATTCTAAGTGTGCCTGTTTCAAAACTGAATGCTCTTGGTACAGTATAGTCATACTTCTTCTCTGAATTGCAGGATGAAGACACTGTTTGAGGATATCAAAGCATCAATTAAAAATAATTCTGATCCAGACTGCTCATTTTGGAGGCCTGTACTCCCTTGGGGAGGGGTTTTTACTATCAAAGCTGGCCGGAAAGCTGTGTCTTGCACACCACTTTATGTTGAAATCAATCTGAAAAATACTTGCACTATAGATGGATTCTTGATGTTGTTGTATGTCATTCTGCATGAAAATGAACACTTCCCCAAGGAGCTCTCCCTTCATTTAGGGAGAGAGTTTGTTGACTACTTTCTTTACTTAATGGATTCTTATAATTTTACAACAGTGAAGCTGCTTTGGATTTGGGACAAGATGGAGAAGCGACAGTACAAGTCTGAAGTTCACAAAGCTTCGCTGGAAATCGATTTATTTGGCAATGAGCATGATAACTTTACAAAGAATCTAGAAAGTCTCATGTCGACCATTCAAGAGAGCTACTGTTCAAATTTGAGGTGTCCAACTCGTATGCACGAAGATCTGCAGAGAACAATTAACATAAAGTAAGTTGCTGCACATACCGGCATGAAACTGTGATAAAATAAACTTCTTCAAAGGGGGCTGCAACTCAACTTTAAGAGATCAGTATAACCTGTCAAAGTGCCTTTATCAACTAGAATACATCCCTGGTTGTATGTAACTGTAGCAAACATGTGCATTCTGTGTACAGTAAAACCTCGATTTAACGGACTAATTCGGGCGAGGGGGTGTCCGTTAAATCAGAAAGTCCGTTATTTAATAATAAAAAAACCCGAGCTGTCGGAGCAGCAGCCCGCCCGCCACAGGGCCAGGGCGGCAGCTCCGCAGCCTGCCCGCTGTCAGGACCCGGGGGGCAGCCAGGAGCCGTCAGCCAGCCCGCCCGCTGGCGGGACCCGGGCGGGAGCCGGGAGCCAGCCCGCCCGCTGCCTGGACCCGGGCGGCAGCCGGGAGCCAGTCCACCCGCTGTCTGGACCCGGGCTGCAGCCAGTAGCCGGCAGCCAGCCCTCAACAAATGGATTTCGGATGCATCAGACTTGCTTAGAAATTTTGTCTGTTGCATCCGAAGTCCGTTAAATCGAGGTCCGTTAAATCGAGGGTTTACTGTACTCAAATCTTTCCTCTTAAGATCTTGCTGTAGAAGACTTAGAAATGAGTCCTTCTGGGCTAGGGTTGGCTGACAGTGTGATTTAAAAGAATATTGCATTAATTGCAGCAGAGCATGTCTCTAATATTGTACCCTGCAGTGCTAAAGTTTAATTGCTTTTGATGCTCAGCTGATTTCAGTGGGAGTGTTGGCTTGGAGAGCTGTTTAACAAATACTGCTTGGTTGGGCTTTCTTCCCTCTCTGCTTGGAGCATGTGATGTGAAAATTGCTCTCTTGCATTTGAAGCTGTTGACTTATTGTGACTAAGAACTCTCCAGAGGTGCCTGTCATTCATGCTGGGGCCTCATACTACAGATTAACACTTGTGAAATAAATTTCCTGCCTAAAATGGATTCCTTGTTTGACAAGTAAAGAATAAATGTAGAACAGCAACAGTAGTGTTGTTTTGCCCTGTCCCAATACTAAACTTTGTAAATGTGTCCCCCGGAGCTATGTGGAGTTGACCTTTGCAGTTATACCTAGAAATTAACAGAGGGAGGTTCAAATGGATAAAAGCAGCAGGGAGTGAGTCTCAAAGTTGAGCATCTGTCACAGAAAAATTGCTGTTGGCTGCTCCTTCTCTCAAATGGAGAGGCTCTATCACCTCTAATTGGAACTGGGGCAGTAGGTTGCTGAGGGAGAGGTATTTTTCTCAGGTAACAAGTTTCCAAACCACCGGGAATATCTTCAAATGCTGGAGTAATGTGCTTCTATTTTGAATCTAAATTACATTATTAAGTAAGCTGTTGCATTCTCTACTCCCAGTTTTTTAGTAGTCTCAATTTGTACCCAAGTCCAGAGTGTATTACACTAAAACATATACAAAGTCTAACAAGAGGGGGGCTGAGGAGCGAGTCTTGGCGAAGATGCAGGAAGGCCTTCATTTCTTAATGAAGTACATTAGGCCAAAACACAATTCTGTTGACCTGCTCAGAATGATCACTGAAAGAGCTAGAAATGCAGTTTTACTACCTGACTCTCAAATCTGTCTAGCAGAAACTTTGAGAGCTCCTGCTGTGTCAGTGGTACCAGTATGAATCATGATCCGTGATTCTTCACCCTCCTCTACTGGAATCCTCTCTACTTCTGCCATGCAGTTTTTATACTAGCAGCTGATGTAGATAAAGTTACAACTGCAGCATATTGACCACATGGTAAGGCACAGAGCTCTCTGCTGCAACTTCATAACTTCTCTCTTGCTGATTGTGGTGTCTGCTTTCATGGGCTTGAAAGTCTGTAGGACTTGGATACTTCAGGTTTTGAATTTTTACCCTTTCACTGCAGGCACTGTGCACCAATGAAAGCATTTTTCCAACTTGTAGTGTCAGGTCATGTTGCCGCCCCCCTCCTTACTCTGCTTAATGGTGATTCAGATGCTTTGTAATTGTCCTGTGCTTGAATTACAGTGTTGTACCCTGGAGATGTTAAAGTGTAGCAATTCAGGCTTTGTTCCTACCATTCTTTGTCTGATTTAATAGTTGGATGAGAGGTCACATTCAATAATAGATGCCATAAACTTTTTTAGAGGTGGAAGACAAATTTGTCTAATCCCCTCAGGCCAAGTGTGAGCTTTTAATGACTGGGTCTGTGCTCTGAGGCAATAGTAATGTAGGCTTAATACCTTCCAAACAAGAGACTTTCAGCTATTTGCTATTTTAAAACTGATTCCTTTTAACCATGGACTCTTAAAACATTAGTGCTGCAACCTAGGAGTCCACTACCTTCTAAATATACACTGCTTCTGCAGTGAGGCATGCCAACTAATCAATCAATAAAAATAAAGCCTTTTGGAGTGGATTTAAGGTGGTTCTCTCCTACTAGTTTTAGAACAAAAAGCCCTCTGTGCTTTTTGATGCTGAGTCACATGGCTAACTGATGTACCCATTTTCAGGGAAGTCTTTGGTAAAATGTTCCTTTCAATTTAGTTATTCATTAATCCTCTGCAAAATGCTATGCAAAAGGGTACTTTCTAGATGTGTGTTTTATTGGCACCTGATTCAAAGATTATTGTCAGAGGACCTAAAGAGCTTTCTAAAACTGTTTATATAAAAACAAAGGAAAAGGATAGCTTTACAAATATTTATTTTATAATAAATTCTACCAGAACTGTTCATTTTTTTCCAGTTTTGTAGAGAAACTGATGTTCCACCTTTTATTGCACTGGTCTCCAAGACCAATCAGTGCGTTCCCCTGGAAAAGACGAATACGTGTTATGACCATTTTTAGATTCTTAAAGAAATAACCATTTTTCTTCCCAAAGCACAGCAAAACCAAACACCAGTCCTCCTGTCTATACTCTTCTATATTTTATACATTTCTTCTGAGTAAGATATTTAGACTACCTGACTCTATACAAACACCAGGGAGGAAGGGAAAGGAAAATCTGATGGGCACTCTGGTGGGTGATCCTAGAGTACAGAATAGGACAGAGCCTTTTGGCTTTATTATGCAGTATGTGCCATGAATAAATGTATCATAACAGTGACAAGATGAGATCAGATTTAGCTGACTGCATAGCTGTGAAAGACGTGAATCTCAATAGCAGAGTTCTCATGTGGCAGTCAGGTTCAAGAAAAGCTGGGTTGGAGTTTAACTCAAGCATTGAAAACATTTATTTGCTCCAAAGTACCTAGGTCCTTGGACAAGAAACCACATTCTAAAGACTTTCTCATGGGATGATGGATTTTGTTTATAGTGAGTTTAGGGATTACTCTTTATATGTCATTGTGGTTAAATGATTTGATACTGTGCAAGTACATAATAAACCTGATCAAATGTTCCTAACTATTTCAGTCCTCCCCAAGAAATTCCTCATGGAGACTTGATTCAGCGGGCAGTAGATGAATTATTCTGTTCCAAGATAGAGCTGTGTGAACAGTATGGGTAAGTGCATAATAGATATTAAAGTCTGTCTTTGCTATCACAGAGGGTACATGGTCTATTAGCCTATTTGCACTTGCTCACTGCTAACCAAAACCTTTCCCTTGGATTGAAATGTTCTGTGCTTGGTCTCAGCCCAAAGATGACCTTGGACTCCTCAAACTGCACACATTTTTCCATGGGTTCCTGCAGGAGAGCTGCCTTTTTCATAAACTGAAAAGCAGCAGCTCCCTCCACATCTGCTGCTTCTGCCTACCAAACACGCTGATCTATCCAAATCCCTCTGTCCAATATAGTGGCCAGAACGGTCTGGGGAGTGGGTGAGGAGAAATGATGATGTAAGGATTAGCTGGCAAAGGAAAATCTGAATTTCTGAATCTGAGATGCTTGGGTGGGAGGGGAAAATCCAGGGGCAACATCAGGGAAACTTTTGGACTAAGTTAGGGGGAGGGAAGAGGCCGATGAGAGGGGTGAGATGGCAGAATGGGAAGAGCAAAACAGACAGCTGGGGATTGAGGCAGCAGAATGCTAGAGACAGTCCTATTCTTCCAACTGAGGTAAATGGATCCCAGGATGGGCTGGGATGTGGACTAGGAGGACTCTCATGCGAAACCAGATTCAGAATGGTGTTCTCGGAGTTAGTGTTCTAGCATGCACCTGCCACCAGAGTGCCTCCTTATGGCAAAACCAGACATCTGAGGCCAGCCGTAGTCCTCCCTTGTTTCCCTCCAGTTTGGAGTAATGTCTGCTGTGGGTTTGGTACTGGTCAGCAGTGATGTACGCAAGAGGACCATTTAAAAATTCCTGCTAAAGGGGGTAACTAGCAATAGTGAAGGATCTGCGCTCCTGCTGTACTGAGTGCCACCATTGCATTTAGCAGCAGTATCGCCTCAGATTCCCAAAAGAGATGCTCTGGACCCTTGTGGTAGCATTTGCAAAGGTGCCTAAGGTAGTAAGGTGTCCTGCTCATGCCGACTTTCAGTGAGATGTGGCACCTCCTTCCCCAGGGCACCTGAAAATCAAGCAGTAAGTTGGTAAGCAAACAGTAAACTGGCTAGTGTCTAAATGTACTGTGAATTACTGTTGCTCCATGGCTTGAGCAGTTAGCTGTTCTCCCAGACATAGCTGGGTTGTTTCTCTTAGGAGAGAGTGTTGACTGAGTTTGGTATTTTTGGTGCAGTCTTTATTCACAAAGAATGTAGACAAAGTCCTGTTTTCCTGAGCAGAGCAGGAACAAACCGCCATCAATTTCATTGCTCACTATTTCCAAGGCTGCCTCTCCATCCAGTCTTGTGCCAGGCTCACAAACTGCTTCACTGTGTCAGAGGCAGAAAGCCAATGAGTCTCCATGCAGTCCAAGGAGTTTCCGGGAAATGGCTGCTGATTGGCCTTTTTCTGTGTCCCAGTGCCTTGGGCAGCAGCTTCTATTGGGTCCAGTTGTCCAGCTGAGTTGCTGCTTCCCTGTGTGTGAATGAAGGACAGCCAACACCCTCATCAGCCTTCACAGGTCTCTGCCTGTGGATCAAAGACACACGTGATGACAGAGCCATTAACACCTTCCTGCATAATATAAACAAATTCTAATACAAGAGACAACCTGCCCTAATAAAGTGTAGACTTAGTCATGTCTAGGTGGGAAATAAAACTGTTTAATTGTATTGCTTGCCAAGTAAATAATTGCCATTTCTGCATTTCTACTTGCAGATGTAATGGGTTAAGAGAGTTCACCCAGAGAGGTTTCTGCCATGGGGCGCCACCTTTTGTTGTTCTAAATATGCAGCAATGGAAGCCAGAAGAACTGGCATATGTACCATACCATTTGGATTTATCTGATCACAAGTAAGTATTTTAAAACTGTCCTTAACAAGGCAAATGGCTTCTCTTCACTTCAGGTTTTCAGGAGGAGTCCAACAATCCTTTTGAATAATCTGTAAAGGAAAGGGGTTTTGAGAGTCAGTAATCATGAAGCAGTATGGACAAAGTCATGCTCACTGTCAATTTCTACTAACTTTTTACTGTCAAAATCCTTTTAGAACAATTGGTGTGTTTTTTTTTCCACACCCAGCCTTCCTATTTTCTATTAATAAATTATCGTAAATGTCTAACTGTAGATATTTCAAATGTATTATTACAGGACTTAGCATTTTGATATACAGGATTTAGCTGAGACTCACTTAAGCATCAGAGAACTTTGAATCCAAATTTTACTTCCTTAGCTTGCTTGACAAGCAGAAAGTGAAGGGTGATCTGACCCTCAGAGGAGCAAGGAAGGAGACTGAGCTCCCTGTTCTTATTTACCCATAAGATTCACAACAAAGCCCCCAGATAGGCTCCATTTCCGACCTTCAGATGTGGGGGAGCCCAGAAGAGCAGAGAACAGGTGGGAGTAAGACAGGGGTTACTAGGCAACACTATGGGGATAGACTGAGGGCCTCAGTCCCACCCACATGAGGTAGTGTGTGTCTGTAGTGGTGGAAGGGCAAGGAAGAGACCCATTGTATACATTGTGAAAAGACAGTACTTTCATCTCTCCTTGATGATGGGAGAAGGCTAATGTAGTGCCCATCTTTAAAAAAGGGAAGAAGGAGGATCCGAGGAACTACAGGCCAGTCAGTCTCACCTCAGTCCTTGGAAAAATCTTGGAGCAGGTCCTCAAGGAATCAATTTTGAAGCACTTTGAGGAGAGGAAAGTGATCAGGAACAGTCAGCATGGATTCACCAAGTGATACAGTTTACTGTAAACGCTGTGAGTTTTGGAGTAAGCATCACTTGAAGGCCACATGGGAGCAAAGCACAAACTTTTTTTGCCTTCCTGTATTTAACTGCGATGCTCAATGGAGTCAGAGGTTAGACTGTCTATTAGCTCATGCATTCCTTCGTCCCTGCCAATGCACAACTTTCTTCTACCACATCATGCAGCAGCAACACACTCCAGATTGATTTTTAAAGTTATTTTAATGCTTTTTCTTATACTAATTTGGAATGAAGGGGACAGAAAATAAGTTGTCTGAAAAAAGCAGTATGATCTTATCCTTGCTCCAGGAATTGCTCAAATGAAGTCAGGCACCTGGGGCAATAAAACAGCTCTCTTAGAGGAGTCAAGGGCAACGCTGGCTTTTCTCTACAACTATTTATAAGACAAATGCCTGCCATTGAGAGTAGCATTTTTTCTTTAGCATTTACTGCCAGAAAGAGCATGTTTGTGATGGTTACATCTATCTTTGCCTTCATTTGCAGGTACTTATTGGAAGGTGCCACGTTGTTTAATAAAGAGGAGCATCATTATTCTGCAGCTTTCCAGATTGATGGGTATTGGATGCACTATGATGGCCTCAGAAATGTCAACTTAATTTTGTTAAATAAACCCCCAGAATTTCTTCTTTTGTCATCTCTAGTTTATATTAGAGCAGCAGAGAATAAATGACATATCTAGACTATGGAGACAACGTTAAATCACGTTCCCTTCTCTGCCACCAATGCTGGCCCATCCCAAATGGAGTTCTATATTTTATGTATACTTGGTATCCAAGGAAAGAGTAGAACTATAATAGTTCTGGTATTGTATCATCCAATGCTTACTATGGGTAAACATTTGAAATTGGAAACACTATGCAATTTTTAAAAACATTTATTGTGCTATTTTTATACAGGCAAATTTTTATGCTAAAATAAAAAGGCAAAAAAACCCAAGAATGGTTGTATGCTTTGTTTCTTTATTAATATTTCAAAGTAGATAGAAAAATCATAGGTGATCATGTAAATTAAAGTATCATAATGCACAAATAAGGCAGGTAGAATTAAGGTTACAAGACCACCTTACTTGTAGCATTTCATGAGTGCTTGACTTCATGGCCTAAAGACATTAACAGATTTTTTTTTAATGTTATTTCCTAAATAAACTTGTTTTTACAACAGAAATAAATATCAGTTATGGAATGCCAATTGTACCTGTCACCAGTAGCATCTGAGCCCTCTACACACATCGCTCACTGAAAGGGTGAATTCTATATGTGTGAGTAGTCCCATTTTACACACAGCATGACTGAGCAGTTAAATTTGACAGATTATTTCTGAAACAGTGTGGCTAGATGATTGAGTGGGATCTGCTAGATGAGACATCTGGATTCTCCTCCCAGTTTCTGTAACCTCTCAGTGGGGTAAGACTAATGCTTAAAAAAAATTACCTTTTTGAAAGGGTACTGAATTCCTAACACGTCAGTACAAGGGAGACTTGGACGGCTGGTTCCTTGCTCAGTGTGTCATGTTACTTACCAAAAGGTGTGCTGATGTGGGGAATGGGATCTGCTGTAGGGGGAGGTGCATGTGCAATGTTCACTGTTTTTGACATGCTGCCAGAAAACAACATGCTACCACAATTCAGAGGACATGGTGATTTCTAATAACTTAGCCAGTAAAGATTAGTTTGTGGCAAAAGGACTAGCTCTCTGCCACAATTTAAAGTCCAGTTGCAAGTCATGGCACTATTGAAAAAATGTCAGTAAATCACATAGGATAGCATTAATGTTGAGGGCCACTGTCCATAAAACCTCAATTTTTGCACTGTCCTCTGAATATGCTAATTAAAAAGCAATATGAGAATTAAGTGCCCTTTGCAAAAAATTTCCTATTTATCTCCAGTGTCTGACTCAGATTATGTACTTTGATCTTTACTGAGAAGTCAGTGCAAGTAACAGCTAGATCATTTAAAAACCAAACAAACATAAGTCTCCAAAACAGGCAGAATTCCCAAACCACCAAACACTAAGGGTATGTCTTCACTACAGCAGTAGTTCGATTTCCTTTATGTCGATGTTGTGAGCGCGACGGTAAACAGTCGATGTTGTGTCTTCACTAGGCACAGCTAAGCACAGCAAGTCGACAGTGTCTGTCCGCAAAAGTTTTGCAAGCGTCGACATGACGAGCGTTGCACTCTGGGTACCTATCCCACAGTTCCCTGATCCCCCAGCAGGCACCATTTCGAGAGCTGCACTATGGGTAGGCATTTCCAAATTTCGCGCCCTTTTTCCGCGCCGCCCAGCCCCATTACGAGCGGTGCACTGTAGGTAGGCATCCCATAATTCGCGCCCTTTCTCCGCGCCGTGCTAACGCTATAGCATTGCAAGCATGGAGCCCGCTGACACCACGGCTGCAGTAATGGCTGTTGCGAGGACCTCGATCACGGTTGCGGAGTTCATGCTGCACCGTCTGCAGAGGAGGAATGCGATCCGGGGAGAACTGCGCTTTCCGGAACCCGACGACAGTGAGGAGGAGATGGACGAGGACGTGCACGAGATGGACGAAGACGTGCACAGCAGGGACGACATGGACACTGCCGTTTTTGCAAGTAGGGCGACTGACAATCTGTCAAGAATGGTGGCAATGGGGCAGGCTCATGCCATCGAATGCCGATTCTGGGCCAGGGAAACAAGCACGGACTGGTGGGACCGCATAGTGCTGCAGGTCTGGGATGACTCCCAGTGGCTCAGAAACTTCCGCATGCGAAAGGGCCTTTCATGGAACTTTGTGACTTGCTGTCCCCTGCCCTCCGGCGCAGGAATACCAAAATGAGAGCGGCCCTTACAGTGGAGAAGCGAGTGGCGATAGCCCTCTGGAAGCTTGCAACGCCAGACAGCTACCGGTCAGTGGCGAATCAGTTTGGGGTGGGTAGGTCTACAGTGGGCTTTGCTGTGATGCAAGTAAGCAGGGCAATCGTCGAGCGGCTGCTACACCGGGTTATAAACCTCGGAAACCTGCAAGCCACAATAGATGGCTTTGCCGCCATGGGATTCCCTAACTGTGGTGGGGCTATAGATGGGACTCATATCCCTATCCTGGCACCGGACCACGAGGCCGCTGAGTACAGAAACCGGAAGGGATATTACTCAATGGTCATGCAAGGAGTGGTTGACCACAAGGGACGTTTCACCGACCTCTACGTGGGGTGGCCGGGAAAGCTTCATGACGCTCGAGTGTTCAGGAACTCTAGGGTTTTTAGGCAGCTGCAGCAAGGCACTTTCTTCCCTGATCAGAAAATTTCCGTGGGGGGGGGGTCGAAATGCCGATCGTGATCATTGGGGACCCAGCCTACCCCCTAATGCCCTGGCTTATGAAGCCCTACACAGGAGCCCTGGACAGGGGTCAGGAGCTGTTCAACTACAGGCTGAGCAAGTGCAGAATGGTCGTAGAGTGTGCATTTGGCCGCTTGAAGGGGAGATGGCGTTCCTTACTCATTCGCTCAGACATCCACGAGAGAAATATCCCCATTGTTGTTGCTGCTTGCTCTGTGCTCCACAATATCTGTGAGAGCAGGGGGGAAACATTTATGGCGGGCTGGGAGGCAGAGGCAAATTTACTTTCTGCTACTTATGAGCAGCCACACAGCAGGGAAAGTAGAAGAGCACACCGTGAGACCCTGCGCCTCAGGGACGCCTTGAAAGACAGTTTTATGAGTGGCCGAGATGGCGTTTGAGAATCTGCTCCCTTGCTGTGCTCTAAGCCTGCTGCCCTTGAACCCTCTTTTCCTCCCCCCTCCCCATGCTTTCCCTCCCCCCTCCCCATGCTTGCAGAGGAAATAAAATCACTGTTTGAAAAATCATGGTTCCTTTATTGGTTCATCGGAAATACAAATACAGGGGATCACTGTCCTGGTATCCTGGAGGGAAACCGGCAGTCGCAGTGGGAGAGGGGGGTGGCAAGGGGGGAGAGGAGGGGTGGCCAAGACACAGCAGCTTTTAAAAATTTTCCTAGAACGTCAGCCTGCTGCTGCTGCTGCTTCTGCTGGCTTGTGGGGTCGAGTGGAGCGGCCCACGGAGCTTGCCCCCCCCGTGTTCTCACCCCGCGTCTGGGTGGGGAAGCTATGGGAGTTGGGGAGGGGGGGAGGTGGTTACATAGGGGCTGCAGAGGTGGTCTTTGGGCATGCTGCAGCTCCACCAGAGATCGCAGCATGTCGCTCTGGTCCTCCATTATGCGGAGGAAAGCATCCATGTGTCTTTCCTCACGCTCTACCCTCTTTTGTTCAGCGGCTCTCCATTCCTGCCTCTCTCGATTCCTTTCCTCTCTCTCTTGCTTCCTTTCCTCTCTCTCTCGATCCCTTGCCTCTATCATTCTTTCCCTCCAGTCCGTCTGGCGGGCTGCCTCAGCGCGCGAGTTCTCCACGAGTTCACTGAACATCTCATCACACGTTCGCGTTTTCTTTTTACGCTTTCTTATCTGCGGTGCATGGCGGGAGGAGGAGGCCGGGGGATTGTGAGATACTTGTTGTTCATCTGTGGGCGAGTGTGGGAAAAGAAAGTTTGAAAAAGTTATGAGACAGATACATTCAAGGTTAGGAGGCAGATGCAGTCTCGGACGGTACACAATGGGAGTACTATGCCATTTGCAACCTCAGTATACAGAGGCCTGATATGATTTCTGTACAAGGTCATATTCAACATCTAAAAGTGACTGACAAGCTCTCAGAAAAGTCAGAGCATCTCAGACACATATGCGTGCCTCAGCCCAAGACGGCTTCTGAAATCACCGTGCAGCGGGCCATGGTAAGTTAAAAGTGGCGCTTGCATACTGTAGAATAACCCCGCCCCCTTCCCCCCACCACGTGGCTGGCTCCCACTGAAACCGCAAACTGCAAAGCAAATGCCAAAAAATCTCTCGCTAAGGGCTAAGGTCTTTTTGGGGCTCTTCAGAGCGCGTGCAGACTGCTCAGATTCCCTGCTAGCTACCGCTACGGGCTGGGGGTGGGGTTGGGTGCGCGTTGGATCTGAAGTGGAAGAAACCGCGTGCAGACTGCTCAGATTCCCTGCTAGCTACCGCTACGGGCTGGGGGGGGGGGAGGGGCGGTTGGTCGGTCCTCAGCAGAAAAGAGTACTTTGCAGCTGGGAATCTTTATCTCCCTACTAATTGCAGTCCGTATCTCAAACAGGCAACCCTGAATGACATCACTTTGCTGAGAATTTCTCGGATAGGGAGCGCATGCTCCTGGACTCCATGCAAAGTCCTGGTCCATACGCCGCAATGCTAGCCTGCTCAATGATACCAGACAACTTACTACTTTCGTGGCATGGGTTGGTGTCCTATCACGGGGGACCACATAAGGCGGCTCTCCCCAGAAATCTGCTGCGCTGGATTCATCGCTACCTCCTGGATAGCTTCCTTGAAATGTCCGCGGAGGACTTCTGGTCAATCCCGGAGTATATTGACAAACTCTTTGAGTAGAAATTGACCAGCAATGAAAGCACGCTAAGTCCTTAGGGCAAGTTACTAATTAATAAATGCTTCCTTTACAAAATCACGTGTCATGTAATCACTTAAAAAAGAAACACTTACCCCCCTGGGAGGCTTGGGAGGGTACTGGCTCCAGGGTGACAAACAGCTCCTGGCTCTCTGGGTACACGGGTTCTCCGCTGGGCTCCTGCTGCTCCGTGAGACGTTCCTCTTCCTCATGGTCGTCCTCCTCGGAATCAGTCTCCTCCCTGACGATGATCCCATCGGTGGAGTCCACGCAGACCGGCGCGATGGTGGTGGGGGCGCCCCCCATTATGGCATTTAGTTCATTGTAGAACCTGCATGTCCGTGGCGCGCCCCCTGATCGTCCGTTTGCCTCCTTGGCTTTCTGGAACGATTGCCGCAGCTCCTTAATTTTCACGCGGCACTGTGTGGTGTCTCTGTTGTGGCCCCTTTCTAGCATGGCCTTGGAGACTCTTCCATAGGTGTTGGCATTCCGTTTGTTGTTGCGGAGTTCCAACATCACGGATTCCTCTCCCCAGATAGCGATGAGATCCAGCACCTCACGAGTGGACCATGCTGGAGCTCTTCTCCTCTGGCTGGTCTCCAGGGTAGATGAGCTCTGCATGGAGTCTTGTGATGCTGAGCTCTGCATGGCGGCTAGTGCTGCTGATAGCTCTGAATGGCGACTGGGCAGTTCAGGTGAGCTGGCCACGCTGACCAAACAGGAAATGGCATTCAAATGTTCCCGGGTCTTATCTACCTGGCCAGTTCAGAGTGCAGTGCAGAGCGGTCACAGTGGAGCAGTAGTGAGGCAGTCCAGAGCGGTCAGAATGGAGCATTGTGGGACAGCCTCTGGAGGCTATTAATGTCGGGTTCCGTCTTCACTAGCCCACGGTCGAGCTTGGAATGTCGAGATTAGCCTTATGTCTCTGGTTAGGCTGGAGTTCCAAGATCGATCTTTAGGGCCCTTTACATCGACGTTAAGGGCATGTATGTGAAGACAGGTACACGTTTACTTCGACCTAACGTCGTTAACATCTATTTAAAGTGGTAGTGAAGACATGCCCTAAGAAATACTTTTTACTAGGGGGAAAGGTTGCTGATAATCTCCTGATTCTCCAGGAGAGGGCAGCAGAAATCATTCTGAAGGTTCCTGGGCCTGGAACACCTATGTCAGGAGTTGGTTGCAAGAGTAGACTCCTCTGTCCTTACTAACTACAAACATAGAGAGTCATACTGTCTGTCTGAGGCTGTTTTAAACTTGGACTGGTTTAATGTGCCACTTTTAGTTACCAGAACCAGTCTCTCACCTGTGCTCTACCTCAATTCTCTCTCAGATACACTCACTTTCTCGATCAATAGAACTGGGGCTATCTGTGCGGAAGGACCAAGGACATACAATTGTTCCACAATGGCTTTTCCAAGAAAATATTTTGCAAAAACAACACATTCAAGAAGGTCAAATGCATGTGCTGGACCTTCAAAAGAGAGCAGCTTATCTTGTGGCATTCGGTGATGTTATACACATGCAAAGGAAATAAGAGCAAGGTCGTTCATCAGCTTTTGGCTCTGCCACATCCCTCAGGTTTGCAGCTAGGCACAGCTAAGGTGGAATGAATGTCACAGCCAGAAAGCTGGTGACCCACCTCAGTCAAGTTCTGGCATTGCTGATATTAATAGCGCTGCTTCATTTAAAAAACAAACCAGAACTTTTGAATTGAAACTGCCAATTGGCATATAGCCCACTGTTCCTGGCATTGCTGCCTTTGTGCTCCTTCTCATTCCCTTCCTGCAGATTTCAGGAGAGAAATTTTGAATGCACTTTAGGATTGAGTTGTAGCCAAGTCTCTCCCACCCCACCCCACTAGTCATAATCCCTTCCACCTGTGCCAGGAGTGGCCACACTTACTCCTGGCTTCTCTCCCTGGAATGGTATTATTTTGTATCTCTTATCAGATAGCAGAGGATTAACACATGTTTATATTGTGAATTTGGTAGGTTTTTTTTTAAAAAAGCAGACAAGCAAAAGTTAAGATTAAAAAGGGAAATAGGTTGAGATTAGCTAACTCTTTAAAGTGGGGGAAGGGAAATGTATTTAAAATTTTACTTTAATTTGTGCAATACCCCCACCATGGAACTGCAGTATGCCTATTACCCTTGACCCCATTCGATTGTGTGTCAACCCCACTTTGACGTCCTGCCTTGTTTAGGCCCTGACAGTTCATGAGCAGGCTGCTTAATCTGCACAGACCCACGTATCTTCAACAAGGCTCCATCAGGCTGCAGCAATTCACTCACATACTGTACTAGCAATGGAAAGATTGGAGTCAAACTGTGAGCTTGCCCAGGCAAGCATTGTTTTACTCTGAACAACTGAGCTTGCATCTTAGTTGAGGTTCTTAGTTGCTGCTGTAATACAAGTAACTACAGCAAAGCTACTCTCCTAAAATCTTTGCAAGGGCTACAGGACATTTGAGAATTTGGGAGCTTGGGAACCTGGAAGAAAAACTCTGAAATAATAATTAAGTATTATTTGGAAGATTTTCTTGCCATGCTGTATTAGGAGGAGAACATCACCAGACAGACATTTAAATTGTTTCAACTAAAATGTTATGTATTCTGGATTTTTTTCTTCATCAAACATAATATTTGAATGAAACAAGCATATGAAATTTGAATTTAGATAAACATTCAAGTTTTTTAAAATGTTTTGTTTTTGTTAAAATTGTTTTTAATTAAAATAGTTAAATGAATTTTTAAAAAAATTAAATCGATTATGTAAGCCCGGTCAACTTGAGAAACTTAAAATATTGGCTTCTGCAGCTAACGGATTCATCTTCACCTTCATTTTCCTGTTTGTTCATAATCTGCAAAAGAAAAACAAGCTTTCCTGTTTTTTCAGGTCCCAAAAGACTTCTCAATTTGGAATAAATTAGTCCAAAATAAGAAAATATTCTTTCTACACCAGCAGAAGTTGCTACCACTGTTGAAAGTGAGATTATCACTTCAACAGTCTCTGAACCCAAGTGCTTAAGTGACTTCCACCAGTTCACTGGTGGGACTTTCTTTAAATCATCATCAGCAAATAAATATATACTTCTTGCTTCATCCTTATCTCTGAAGTTTATTCTAGTAGGCATTATGGAGGGATGATTACTGGATGTCACTGCCAACTCCTCTTCTTCAGCAGTTAAGGAATGACCCTAGTACCGAGTATTGAGAATATTTACAAGAAAATGAGCTGGAGATAGTGCTTGTCCCATTTGTTTTTTTAATGCATGTAATTTAAATCGGTCATTGCATATTTCTCTTTTTAAGATCTCACTCAGTTTCTTCCAAATTTCAGCAGCGTCACCAATAAAACAGCTATTTCCCTGCATTTTCTTCAAGGCTACAGAAATAGGCTTCAGGGCACTCAGCATGTGTTCAACATTGCTTTTATGCCCAATGTTGAGAACTTTGGCTGTGACAGTGCCATCTATTTTTTCACGATTTTGTTCACAAACTGTCATCAGATTAGACCAGTTCTTGATTTAGTGCTCAAAACAGTCCACTACTGAGTTCCAGCTCACGTCTTGTGGGAGAGTTAGCTTGGTCCCTCCCACTTTCTGCAGAACAGTTGCTGCAAAGTGGTTGTTATGGAAGTATTCTTCAATTTCAACAACATTAGACTTTATTTCTGGAACACTGAAGTCTTTGGCTAGGAGATGCATCAAATGAGCACTGCAACCGTATGTTATTAGTTTGGGACTCTCTTCACTCTTCTAAATAATTTCTTCTCATCTTGGACAAATTTGCAGCATTGTCTGTGACCAAGCTGCATACTAGACATTTGAATTTTTTTGTAATAGTTCGTTATAGTTTTTACTGCTACTTCTTGGAAGTGTTCTGCGGTGTGTGCATTTCCTGTTCTATCAATTGCTTCTGTAAGGAAGACATTCCCTCCTTCTGTTGTCACACAAGCACACACAACAGGATCATTGTGGACATTGCTCCACCCATCAAAACTCCAGTTAACAATTTCACCCTCTAGACCTTTTGCACACTGCTCAATTTCTCTTTCATACATTTTATCCAGCAGTTTGCCTGTGACATCTGCTCTGTTGGGTGGACTGTGTCCTGGTTTTAATGACTGACCCATGTTAATCAAGTGTGGGTTCTCAATCATACGGGAAGGAGAGTTTGTTGCATAAACTGGGCAATTACCTCTTTAAAAACTTATCTATGGTTGTTTCTGGATGCTGGAGATTTGTTTTCCTTTTTGCTACAGGTGATATACTGTGTCTATGTGACATACTTGATGTGACTGAAGCACTATCATTGGCAGATAACTCAAACTAGAAAATGATAGTGATCTTGAAGGTGGATAGTCTTCAGAATCCTGTATGTTGAGGATGGATTCTCCTAAATAAAATAAATCAATGCAGTTATTTAATTATTACCACCATACTGCTCATTTAGTAGTACTCGTTGCATTCACTGACACACAGTACTACTTCAAAGGTGAAATTGTAAAAGGAAGATCTGCCTATTTCAGCTATTTATATTTTTATCACAATTGCATCTAAAATGAGTAACAACTATATTTTTTTGCTCATACATGAGAATTCAATAGTCCAGAAGGAAGACAGGCAGTCCCTAAGAAAGAGATATGAAATAGACATTTACCAACCTGCATATTCAGACATGTTCTTTTCATCATCTTCAATGAAGCTTCCTCCTGACAAGGAACACTTCTCATATAGTTGTTTCATTTGGGCAACCAGGCCTTGAATTTCTCTGTTGCACTGTTTGCATTTTGCACACATGCCTGTCTTATCCCCAGTGAGAGGAACTTCATTAAAATATTCCCAAATTGGGTCTCTTTTACAGCCTGCTGCCATTATAGCTTTCCCTTCTAGTGAGAGGATGGTATGGTAGATCTCAAATCAATGAAGGCTACACTCAGAAAGACCTCAAGACCTCTGGAATATGCTACTCAAATGTTTCACTTTTGTTTCTACTGCCTATTCCTCCCTTCTCACATTTTATCTCCAGATTTCTTCTCCTTGTCCAGATCTATTCCATCCCCAACCACCTTCTATTCATTGAACTTTTTTAAATGTTAAGGGATTGACTCTGTATACACAAATTTGCAGTGGGACAATAGGGTTGGGGTCTGTTATTTCTCACCTCTATTTTAAAAAAACATTATGCTGTTAATAATGTTAAAAGTTTGAGAACTGCAAAACTAAGCCTCTCTTATGGTATCTTCTGGACTGAGCACTGAGCTCCATTGGGTAGATAGAAAGATTAATCTAAATAATCTATACAGGAGCCCTTGCAACCCCATAAAATTGAGTCCCTAATCTATTAACTACTGGAACTCATTTACAAAACTTTTCTTAAACATTACATGAATAAATTATCTCATACTATGGAATTAATAATCCCTATTCCAGGATGAGATATCTTTGAGCTATAATGTATTTTAATTAAAACTAACTTTAGATACTTTTTTCCCTCAAAAAGCATTTTATCAAAAAAAAATTCCGATTTAAATAAAATCTGATTTTAAAAAAAATAATCGATTCTTATCCACCCTACAAGAGTATGAACTTTGCATTACAGAAAGCTTTACCAGGATATGTAAAGTACTTCCTGAAACTAGGTTTCAGGTAGGAGTCTTCACCTCTGCAGTCCTGCTATGGAGAAAACCCCTCCACTGTACTTGTTGGCACATTCATGGGTGTGTGTGTGCTTGCTGTGCAGAACAGGAGTGAGGCTTATTTCTATACACCCTGTGAGGTGTGGGGGACAGGACATTACAGGGGGACAAGACAAGCAGAGATTGTGGAATTTTTCTCTTTAATTAAAAAAGATTTCAAATTTTAAAAATATCAATTGAGCCTGGTAAATGTAATGTTCACGCATACAAAGGAAAATGCACAACTTTTTAACTCTGCTGCCTTGTGTGCATGCATGGTTATTCATACGACATACCAAATAGTGTATTTTATGTGCATATGTAAATACAGAGATCAGTGTCACTTGAATGAGTGATGCATGTGTGTGGGGAGGGGTTACTGTTTTAAGACTACAGTATAAAAGCCTCCTCTGAAGTGGCTTTTGCGAAAGGATTCAAAAAGTAGCATGGCAGACAAAGGTCAGGAAGCAGATTTCTGAAAATTATTCTCTCTCGGCTTAATCCATGACTGGGAACTGGGATCTCAGACCTAAATTAAGCCTCAAACCCCTTAAGGGACCCAATCATATGGATGTTATTGTATTTAAACGTAGGATTAAAGCCAGCCGGCCTTTGCATTCACCATCCAGCCAAAATGTAAAAATAAAATGCTTTGCCCCCCAGATTTATTTAGTAAACATTTCACGTTACATGAAATACTGTTACAACAAATTGTTACAGAGCATTATCACAATAGCAAACACATACTGAGAACACTATTAAGAACAAGAATGGAAGTTATTCAGCAGTTTTTTCTTGAACTCAAATGCCACTTATGTAAACAATAATGAAAACAAAATCCTGCTGCTAAAAAAGGTGCAACACATGAAACACTGTACATACACATAATTACATTTCTCATCTGAAACTCACAACCAAATCACTCCTCAAGTCAGAGTACAATACGGTACTCTACACTGGTTCCAAATCCTGCTAAAAGTTAAAATTCTTCTTGGGTTGAAAGTACAGCACAGGACATAAGGCAAAATATAGGAACTATCATCCAGTTCTTTGAGTTTTAATTAAACGTCAGGAATTTAAGGCAAACTTGGAAATTTTTGCATTGTTTCATATAAATGAATTAGGACTTACTGATGACAAATTCACAAAAGCAAAACACTTAACTACCTCCAGTAAAACAGTTAATTACTTGGAACATCAGAGATGTATATTGGACACATTTGTCCCCTCAGAGATTCAAACAGGATATTCCAAAATCAAAGCATTTCTAATAGCAATAACTGTCAGGAAAATTGCATATGGCATTTTATTAAGTTTCTTCTAAACATCTGAGTGAAAAATCCAATGACTTATGCACATACAAACTCACATCTATTTTAAAGTGCTTTTAAAAAAAATAGAGTGATTAAGAAATAGAACTGGATGATAATTTAAAGTTGTATGACATCTTATCTGAAGGTCTGAACTTTCAGATCGCATGAAAGATGGTACAGGCTGTTTATTTATTTTAAATGCTAAACTGATTGTTGTGTCAGATCTTCCTAAAATGGAGCACTTCGGTGAACAACACAAGCAGCGCCCAAAACAGAAAATGAATACGCCATATTTATTAGTTTCTCTAAACTTGATAGACCTACAGTATATGCGAGTATTCTGCATCTTATATCCACTTCTATCAATATTCAATCTAAACAGATCTGCATCTAGAAACAGCAAGATTTTTCATTAACTATTACTTCTTCCATTCTTAACAACAAACCTGCACACTGAAATGTTACTTTGGTTAGTACTCTAAATTTAGAATAGGCTGCATTAACCCTCAGTGTCATGTAAAGTGATAAGTCTATTTAGCATAAATTAATCTCACTATAACCTAAATAAAGGGAATAATGTACATTGCACTTGTAAAATGCTTTGAGATCCTTAAATGAAAGGCGCTAGCTACATACTGTCGAATAATCACCATATCTGTAAGTATGCACTGTTCTCTTTTTATTGACGCCAGCCCACTTATGTCCATATCTTGTACTACTTTCTACACATGAGCTTTGTTTACTAAATGAATCAAATGAGACTTAAGTCTGTATTTTAAAAAGCTGCATTCATGGAGTACTCTTGTAATTAATCAAACTCCTAAAAAAATTCAGTACATACTGAATTACACAAAAAACCTGTAGCCACTTCAAGGCATAAACTCAGATAAACACTGCTTTGCAAACTAGGTTCTTAAGCATTTTTATCTCCTTGTTTAGATGGGGATATGATACTCCTTAATTCACAAAAATCAATGGTGTTGCTATGAACTTACAACTGGAAAGCAACGCATATGTAAACGTTCAATTTGGGTACTTACTGGAACAAAATGAAAAGGCAGCCTAGACAGCAGACTAACATAATTTTGGTTGTGACCTGTTCCTAAAACTGCTTTTCTTCGCACAAAACACTCCATGTGCAACAATAGAGTTACCTGTCTTCTATCAATAGATCAAATGGAATCATTCAATCATGCTATTATTGCTATATAACTAGAATAAACAATAGGTCATTCAAATAAGCGCCATATTAAATGCTAAATTTGTCCATTGTATTTGCTTACAAATCCTGCCAAATTCTACCAGTTAGTAAAGTATGAAGAATATTTGCAGGATTTCATAATTTGTGCAAACATTGGTAAAACATGATTTTTTTTATGGTTAAAAGACAGTTCTCTCATTGTTTAAATCTGAATGTTAGCTAATGGAAGAACAAGGAAAACTGCAGTTTGCCTGGTTGCAATTAGTTTTACAGAAACTCACAACAGATTAAGTACATCCAGGACACCTTATTTCATGTACTTATAAATGGCTTTTTAAACAACTTTGTCTAACTTTATTGCACTTTCAAGAATAATAGCATGTGGATTTTAAGAGTGAGGGGAAGCATACACTGGATTATTATGTTAAAGTTGGGAAGGGGGGTGGGAATAATCCCAGAAGCAGAAAAATGTACCAACTATCAGAATTGGCAAGTACAAATATTAGAACAGAATGCAAGATAAACATGATTCCTTGCTTAAAACAGAAAGAAACATTTAGTAAAACATACTCTAGTAACCTAAATTAATAGTTATTTTAAATAAATGGTCACCACATAAGCTTTGGGTGGATAAATAAAAAATTAAGGTTAACTAAATTTAGGGCCATCATTGAAGTAGACTTCTTCAGATTCCGGTTTAAGCACAAGAACCAACCTTCAGGATTCAGTTACAAAGGATATGTGCATAGCATAAAAAACCATGCCCAGTGCTCTTTATTCAATGTGATATTTTTTAAAGGCAAAACTTGTCTAAAGATGCAGAGATGCACTCTTCATCCAGTCCATATTTAGAAACTTTGTGAAAACAGGAATATTAAACCAGATCAATGGAAACATTTTAGAGTATGTTGTGTTATTACTGACATTTTTCATAGGCACAAATTAATCAAGCAGATAGAAACAAATACACTAGAGAAAAAAAATCAAACAAATCAAGCTTTATGCATACTGCACTAGATTGGTAACAGCCTTGTGGTAAATCCTACATTTAGCACCATTTTGATACCTGAACACTCTGTAAAAACAATCACACATTCTTAAAAAAATAAAAGTTACAAGGAAATATGAACACAAGTCTGCTAGGACCAAGGATGCGATGGACATCTTTCTAAATATTTATACCTACACTGTGAACTCTGCTGTGCTACTTAAGAAAACCAAGACACTGCTGATTAATTACCCATTTAACATTTTCTTTGTATTATGATTACAAGCACGCTGCAGACCAGGTAAGTAATTTAACCTAGCATTAGTCCATCCACAACAAAAAAATAGGGGAAGGTTAAATCAAGTCAGTTGATTGCAATTTGTTTTAACAGGTTCAAAAATATAACAAAAGGCATTAAACTTACCTTGCAAATGTAATAATTTAAATAGTCACCCATGATAATTATCCCCAGCCCAAAACACAGTAAGCAGGTAACAAAGGAGAGTGTACAGGCAATATACTATAGCATTTATTATTTACAAACCTTGAGAGTCAGAAACAAGGCAGCCCTTTTAGTTACTATTCATAAAAAAGATTGTGAAGCACTGGCATTTTCTCAATATGAAGACACAGCCAGATAACTATTAACCAACAGTCCAGTCATACAACATACTCAAGTATCTCTCATCCCTAGCACAGTAAACTGCATGTTTCACAGTAGGAAGAGGTAAAAGCTCTAAAAAGTGAAAGGATACACTAGGTTTTCTAATCCCATCCCAGGTATCCTAATGTTAAGATAACCATTTCATGCCAGTAACAGGATGCAGTCCATACCCTAACTTGGCAACAAGTTTCCATTTGCTTTACTTTATGTAATTATTAACCAAGGCCAATTTTTGAAGAAAAAAAAATCCAACTCTGTCAATCAAATATTCACCCCACTCCGACGACTCCAGAAAATGCAGCTTATGGTCTCCATGAATTGGGCATCTTTTCAAGCAGAAAAAGTTCCATCTTCACATTAGGTCCATGAGTTCACACTTTTCATCAAAGTGCAGTCAAACCAAAATTGCATCGACAGTACATCATACCAGCAGAGTCCAGCCACGTATCTGAGATAGGGTCATATTTCTGTACCGTGTTCAGATAGGATGACCCTGAGTGACCTCCGACTACATAAAGGTAGTTATCAATTACAGCTGCACCAACTCCTATTAAAGGGGAAAAGATGCAAAATTAATTAATTTCTGCTAAATTATATTTTTATTTGTGGATGAAAAATCTGTGCCCCTTCAAATCAGCATCTCCTTTCCTGAATCACCCTGCAACCTTCATCAACAAAACACTGGCCCCCTTTTCCCAGTCAAACCCGGAGGAAGGGATATGCACTGCTGAAATGGAAATACCTGTCCACAGCCAGCTGCTTAGGTTCATTCTACTCCCAGTTTTAGCTTCGTTCATAAAGATATTTTAAAATAACATCCGTATTAGTTATTGTTTTTATAAATCTTGGTCAAAATTCTGCCATCCTTTGGCTGAAAAGTATTTGAGTCCCCAGATAGTCTTCACTGACTTCAAATGGTCTACTTGTAAATAAGATATTATTAAATGTGAGTAAAGGTAACAGAATTAGGCCTTTTATAATAATTAGATTAGGAAAATAAATGCTCTTGTAATGTATTCACATAAAGCAAAACATAATCCACTATTTAGTCATTCTTTCACATGACATTACCTTGAATTTTAGTCTGCTCAGGGAAAAGACAACACTCTGAAGACCAAGTCCTGCGCCTATCAAGTCAAATGGCAATTCTGTCTCTAAGGACACCAGGAAACCTCTTGACATTCTCAGTATTTTACACATTCCTACCTGTTCTGGGTTCCTTCATAGGTCTACACACCGTCCACTGATTTTGATGTGGGTCATATCTCTCAATGCTTGACAAGTGAGACACCCCGTTGTGTCCGCCCACTACAAAAATGAAGCCCAACATGACAGCAACACCAAAGTTTATCCTTTTGTCCGCCATTGAAGCTACTGTCTCCCACGAGTCTTTACTTGGATCATAACGTTCCATGCTGCAGATACAAACAAACAACCTGTAAGTCTTGGGTTAATGACATTTGTTTGCACTGAGTTTTATACCACAAGAGACTTATCTGCATTCAACAGGGATTCCTAGCTTGCCTCAGTCTACTAAAAAGTTTGCTCCATTATGTAAGGCAACGAGAAAAAATGTTTAGGGTAAGGGAAACATTCTGCAGTCTAGCTTCTTTTCACCAAGGCTGGCACAAAGAAGCTTGGAAGCCAACATACTCAACAACAGAAGGATCAGCTCCTCTTAGGATCCTCCAGAAAAGTAGGATTGGCATAACTGAAGATTCAGCCCACAATATTCCCCAAAACAATTCCCTCGTGGCCAAACAATATAGTTCTGTCTGTACTCGGAGGTCATCAGATTACGTTTAGATCCACAGGATGCATTTTTACATGAAACAACACAATAGAATTTAACCAAAAAAATCCATCCTGCTCATCTTTCCCCAACACCAACTGAGACTGGACAGGGGCCGGGGGTGAGGGGCGGAAGGAATATTCATCAAGAATGGCAACACAGGGGTTGGAATCCCAGTCACTGAACAGTAATGGAGGATGGGTAATGTCCTCACTTCAGTGTAAATTTGAAAGTAACATGCAGCCCCACAAAACATATCTCTCCAGCACTGGATCTGTACAGAAGATAGAGTAGTTACTACAGACGTAGGAGTGCAGCCATCCCTTACTAGATGTGCTGAGGCCATGGCATAGAGGGGTAGGAGAGAGAGGAACAGGGAACCAGGAGTAGTAGTGCAGTGAAGGCAAGGAGTGTATTTAAACACCAGCCTGGTCTTGTATCAGCCTGATGGCCATGTCATAAACAGGGTCCATAAACAGCAAAAACAAAGCCACTCAATAAAAAGGAAAAACTTTAAAAAAAGGGAATCTAGAAATACCTGTCACAATTTCAGTAATTCCATAACTGTGAGTGATACTGGCAATTCCCTTATGACGAAGGAAGAGCTGTTCAAGCTATGAATGCATGAGAAGAGTACGACTATCATAACCGTTTGATGTTGAGGTCTGTTCTTAGTGTTTTCTCCTTAAAATTTACATTGGTTTACTACTTAAATAAATATACTTCACATTACTCCAGCGATGAATGTAGTAATCGTCCCCACTCAACAGAACTCACCTCTAAGAGGCTCATTCATTCATCAGCTGAACAGCACCTCCTTTGTCACAAAGTAGGGGTCTGATCCTTTCGCCATTTAATTCAGTACCAAAAACTTCAACAGCAGTAGAACCAAATGCCAGCTCAGCAATGCCCAACTACTCTATTTACATACATCACATTCAATAATTTTAAATATTGGTAGTTCACAACGGCCCGATTCTCCATCCTTTTGCTGATTATCCTGCTGTTTTAAGTGAGTCTTCCTTTGCTAGCTTGCCTTTTGAAGAGAGATGCCCAGCTGTTCTGCTGCCATTGTTAATGAGGGCAAGTTTGTGTAAACTGCATCCTATAGCCCTAATCCTGCAACCAGATCATAGATTTCACATAATTCAAGACAAAAAGGGACCATTAGATCGTACAGTATTGACAGAAACACAAACTATTAAATTTCACCCAGACACCCCTAAACTGAGCCTAATGACATTAGTCAAGGAGAGTAAACGGTCGTGTGCCACGGGCAGGGAAAAGGGTACACTGAGATGTCAACAATACCGTTGCAATGGCTGGGAACTGAATTGATGGGAAATGCCCTGCAGCAGTAGATCTCTGCTCCATGTTGTTGAGGAAGGTAAAAAACCCCAAGGTCTCTGGTAACATGACCTGGGGTAAAATTTATTCTTGATCCCAAATATGGTGATCAGTTAACCCAGAGCATATGGGCAAGACATGCCAGGTATTTAGAAAGAAGATTCTCTGTATCATATCAGAACACTGATTCACCCAATCTGCTGTCCAGCCTCCAGCTGACCAATCTGATAGGCAAGGCAAAAGAAACCAACACACATCTGGTCAATTTTGCATCAGGAAAAGAAAATCCTTCCTGACCCTACAGGTGACGGCTGAAGCACAAAGTGGATTATAGTCAGTGTGTTAACACTGAGCTGCAAGTTTTATAAGCATGGTGAGGGCAGTGCAGGCAATCCTGTTCTTGCCATGGCCCAGGAAGAAGGGAATGTACACGGGGAGTCACGGCCAGAGGGATCATGGACCAAGATCCATGTGGTGAGAAGCTGGCAACTGAATGGAGTACTGCTGACTTTAATGGAACTCCTTATGGGTACAAGGTTCCACCCATGGGGATCTGAATGCAGGACTAGGGCCTGTGACTGTGTCTGGTTTTGTGCTCATCCCCTTGTACGGGACCTTTATTGTTAAACTGGTCTAAAGGTCCAGGTCAGCAAGATACTTAAGTACAGTAAACCCTCGATTTAACGGACCTCGATTTAACGGACTTCGGATGCAACGGACAAAATTTCTGAGCAAGTCTGATGCATTCCTGATCCATTTCTGGCGGGCTGGCTGCTGGCTCCCGGCTGCCGCCCGGATCACAGCAGTGGGCGGGCTGGCTGCCGGCTCCCGGCTGCCGCCCGGGTCACAGCAGCGGGAGGGTTGGCTGCCGGGTCCCGCCCGGGTCCCACCTGCGGGCGGGCTGGCTGACGGTTCCCAGCTGCCACCCAGGTCCCGGCAGCAGGCGGGCTGCGGAGCTGCCGCCCTGACCCTGTGGCGGGCGGGCTGCTGCTCCGACAGCTTTTTTTTTTTTTTTAATTAAATAACGGACTTTTGGATTTAACGGACACCCCCTCGCCCGAATTAGTCCGTTAAATGGAGGTTTTACTGTACAAACCTAACTTTTAGCACATGTGAAATCCCACTGAAATTTCAATTTAATTATGGACTTGAGTATTTGAGTGAACTGGGGCCAAAAGCATTAGGTAATGGCCCTTTAGAATACGCTTTTTTCAAATGCCTAGGTAAATAAATCTCTTTCAGACATTAGGTAAATACCTAATGTCTGAAAGATGCACCATGAATAAATATTTAGGAACGTCACCATATTGGAAAGTTAGCTGGAAGATGCTCAACATGGATGCTTTAATAATTTAAGACTACGGCCAGTAGAATTAGAGAGGACCTGGGATGCCAAGCATTATATTTAACATTTACACCTTCATATTGTTAGCATTGGAACTTTTTATATTTTTCTCTTAAGATTTTTATAAAAGAAAGAAAGAGCTGAGCTCTTAGCTAGAACACTTCAGTTGTATATTGAAAAAAAAAAAAAGATTCCCCAAATGAATTCTCATGTTGATGTAGCAGAATAATAACTAATGAGGCCCATCGTGGATTACCACTGATCAGCAGACATCTTTAAAAAGTTTCTAAGCAAGATCACAAGGTAAATATTATTACTGGTTTTCCAAGTTCATATTATTTTGATCCTGCAGCCCTCAAGAATACATACCTGTTCATATGGGCAGGACCATAGCCACCAATGGCATATATCATTCCATCCAAGACAGCAGCAGCAAAACAACTTCTTGTTTTATTCATTGGGGCTACCGGTTGCCATTCCTTAACCTTTGGAATGTATTTCTCTACTGACTGTAAATAAGATTGCCCATCATAGCCTCCTAAGGCATACAGTTCTCCTGCTAGAACCACTACTCCAAGAGTACTTCGGCTCTCATTCATTCTTTCGAGAGATGTCCAGGTATTTGTATCAGGATCCCAGCATTCCACTGAACTTTCATGTTTTCGGTAATTGATGCCTTGACACATGTGGGTTGCAATCCCTCCTACAACATATATTTTCTGGTCCAGGACACATATTCCAAATTCATAGCGGGGAATGCTAAGAGGTGCCAGACCTATCCAGGAGTCTTTCTGGGGAAAATACATCTCAACACTGGAGAGGAAATAGAGAAATTGGATTAGGTGAACAGACTACTCTTTGAAGCTTTGCTAAGTCCTACCAAATAGTATTTATTTGTTAAAGACTGAAATGCATTTTCCATACCCATGTACTTTCTAGTGGCTTTAATGGGAATTGAATTGGGCCTCAAGTGATCCAGATCCAAGAACACAGAGTATTTCACACTCACTGAATAAGGTGTGTGAGAGAGTTATTCAGTGAGGTAACTCTTCCTCTGTATATACCCAGGTAGGAAGATAAAATTCCCCAAAGTCACCATGAAATATATCATCACTGTATGGTCACCAAGACCAGAAATCTGCTGGCAATTGGTATTAAAGTTGCCATGGGAAATCCAGCTTTAGCAGTCTCTGGTCCAGCTTCAGACCCCAAATGAGACTCCAGTGATCATAGCTGGATTTTTCCCAGACCTTTATTTCTTTGACAGTTACAGAATCCAGCAACCCCAGTCTTCACAGAAAGATTCAAGGCAGAGACTGATACAAAAGCAAATATTACAGCTCTGCTGTCCTACAGGAGAAAGCATTCCATGCTGTAGAGTGATGTGACCCATTTTCCACTAGCTGCTTGTGGAGTAGATAGCCGCATTTGCTTTTCCTCCAGCTACCTTTCACCTTGAATTTATTAGAAAAGTTAAAACAAATAAATAGATAAACAAACAGCTCTTTATGTCCAGATGGATTGTTTAAACACAAGGCCTTCAGTTTAGTCAATTACAGTAGGGGAAAGGAAAAGCTCCCTATTCCACTGCATTTGCTACAGGCTGGAGAACAGCAGAGAAATGGATTTCCAACCAAAATATTGGGAAGGAATAGTCTTACAATCAGTACTTCACTGTGGGAATTTGCTGAAGAACAGTTCCAGAGAGAATATCAGAGAGGTACACTATTTGTTTTCATAGAAAGACACTGAAACTCTCAATTAAAATCTCTCTTATCCTTAAACCTGAGGAACTGACAATTTCTCACCCAACTGTCATCTGTGCCGATATTGGTTTTCAACTCTCTCCCCCCCCCCAGTTACTTAAAAAATTAAAAACTTCAAATGACATGCTAAAATTTTCTTTAAGTCATGTGATTGTATGAGTTTGGTTTCAAGTTATTTAACAGGATACCAGCTGAGCCTTCCTACTCTAATAGGTGGTCTGAATTGTGACAGATATTACAATCCTACCCACTATTATTAAGTGACACTGTATTAAAATTATAAATAGTTTATGTAGGATTGCATTCTACTCCCTGGGGAGGATTACCAGAGCTCATACAGAAAATAAAAACAGTTGGGGGTGAGTAAGGCCAGTCATATAAGACTAAACAATTCTAGAGAGGTTTGCATACGCTGGTGGAAGCTGGTTTCAAAAGACAAGACAAAGAAGGGGCTTTTGGTATAAAACAGGGGTCTCCAAACTACGGCCCGCGGGCCGGATGCGGCCCGCGAGGCCCTCTCATCCGGCCCGCGGAGATCTTTTTGGCTCCACGCTGGGGCCTGGAAGCGCCGCGCGGGCCGCCGCCGCCAGCCGCGGGGCCTGGAAGCGCCGCGCGCTCGGCCGCCGCCGCCAGCCGCGGGGCCTGGAAGCGCCGCGCGCTCGGCCGCCGCCGCCAGCCGCGGGGCCTGGAAGCGCCGCGCGCTCGGCCGCCGCCGCCAGCCGCGGGGCCTGGAAGCGCCGCGCGCTCGGCCGCCACCGCCAGCCGCGGGGCCGGGACGCGCCGCGTGCTCGGCTGCCGCCGCCGGCCAGGGACGGCTCGGAGCTGGGGCCGGGACGCGCCGCACCGCCACGCAGTTGCAGGGGGCGAAACAAGGAGCCACCCACTGCCAGGCGGCGAACCGGTCTGTGGGGAGAGACCGGATTGAGCAGGTCAGTTGGGGGGGGTGAGAGACCTGGCTGGGTGGGTCAGTTGGGGGGGGGGGGTTGGAGGAAAGGAGGTTTTGGGGTGAGAGACCTGCTGGGTGGGTCATCGGGGGGGGGGTTGGAGGAAAGGAGGTTTTGGGGTGAGAGACCTGGCTGGGTGGGTCATTTGGGGGGGGGGGGTTGGAGGAAAGGAGGTTTTGGGGTGAGAGACCTGGCTGGGTGGGTCATTTGGGGGGGGGGTTGGAGGAAAGGAGGTTTTGGGGTGAGAGACCTGGCTGGGTGGGTCAGTTGGGGGGTGGGTGGGAGGGAAGGAGGTTTTGGGGTGAGAGACCTGGCTGGGTGGGTCAGTTGGGGGGGGGGTTGGAGGAAAGGAGGTTTTGGGGTGAGAGACCTGGCTGGGTGGGTCAGTTGGGGGGGGGAGGGGGTTGGAGGAAAGGAGGTTTTGGGGTGAGAGACCTGGCTGGGTGGGTCATTTGGGGGAGGGGGGTTGGAGGAAAGGAGGTTTTGGGGGGAGAGACCTGGCTGGGTGGGTCAGTTGGGGGGTTGATGTGTAGTGTTCATGTGTAGTGAACAGGTGTTCATGTGTAGTGTTCATGTGTAGTGAACAGGTGTTCATGTGTAGTGAACAGGTGTTCATGTGTAGTGTTCATGTGTAGTGTATCAATGTGTTATTAAATAATAACTGAATAAAATAATATTAAATAAATAATAAAAAACAACATCCATGTTTTGATTCTTTTTTATTTGGACCTCGAGTGTGTTGTCGGCCCCCGAACTGCTATTTGATAGCTAATGCGGCCCTCGGGCTGAAAAGTTTGGAGACCCCTGGTATAAAAGAATGACCTTGAACTGACACACAGGGCCTTCTCTCTAATCCAGCAAATGGACAGGACCTCCTGACCAAGGGCCCCTATCCTTGAGGAAGGGCTGGAAAGACTTTGGCCTACTAGAGATCTGAAAAGACTGATGGGTAAAATCTCACCAGGAGTTAGCATGGATGTCAGAATTTTGGTTGATTTTATGTTTTCTCTGTAATGCTTTTACCTTAAGAATACAAATGGTTTGCAGAGTGAGCTGTGCAGTAAATGGCAAGGCACTGTTCATAGCCCTGAGAGAGAAAGCAAAGCACAAGACCAGCCTTTGGGCAGACTGGCTTACTGGGATATCAATCACAGTGTGGGCAGGGAGCTGTGCAGCCTTAAAACCCTCGTCAGGAATGAGAGTGATATGGGTCTCTGTAAAGGGGTGGTGTGGCCCCCTGCTGGCCGGGAGGGAGATAACCCCTGGCAAGAGCCGGAAGGGGCAGAGCCAGGCCCCGTTAAGCCCCGCCCCCGGAAGGTCAGGGGCCGACCCGGAAGTAGGAAAGCCCTGCCTCAGAGCTCAGTTGGGAGGCAGACACCAGGGAGACCAGACGCTCCGGGGCGAGCTGCGGCCCGAGAGCTGCCGAGCCCGCCGCTTCCCCGCTATTGGGAGCAGCCGCCAGCGTTGCCGCCTGCCAGGTACCCCGGGGAGCCGCTGAGCCAGCCGCCAGCCCGCTACTGGGAGGAGCTGCCGAGGCTGCCATCCGCCCACTACCCGGAGGAACCGCTGGACCTGCCGTCCGCCTATTACCCAGAGGAGCCGCCAACAGACTCGGCCTGCTATCCGGAGGAAGACTTGCCAGACCTGCCGCCCGACAGCGACTCTGAGGAGCCCATGAACCTGGGGCCTTCGGAGGACCCGGAGACGGCCCAGGTACCCTGGGAGGGGGAGTGGGGAAGTAGCCCGGGGGAAGGCCCTGAGCCAATGTCAGTGTGTTGCGGTCAGGATCCCCACTGACGGCAGCGAGCCTTCCGCTGCTAGGGCCCCGGGCTGGGGCGCAGTGGAAGTGGGTGGGCCTGCGCCCCCCCCTGCCACCCCATTGGTGGGTGGTAGTCTCCCCCCCCCCCCCACACCGATACCGGGTCTACCGGCTCCTGAGTTATTGTTCAGCCCTGCTTAAGGGTCTGAACCCCCTTGACCCCTTATACTTGTTGTTGTTTGCCCTGACTCAGGGCCCAGACTCATTGACCAGTGCTCAGCCCTGCCTGAGGGCCTGAGCCCCTAGCTATTGACCAGTGCTCAGCCCTGCCTGAGGGCCTGAGCCCCTAGCTATTGACCAGTGCTCAGCCCTGCCTGAGGGCCTGAGCCCCTAGCTATTGACCAGTGCTCAGCCCTGCCTGAGGGCCTGAGCCCCTAGCTATTGAACAGTGCTCAGCCCTGCCTGAGGGCCTGAGCCCCTAGCTATCGAACCGTGCTCAGCCCTGCCTGAGGGCCTGAGCCCCCTGACAGTGCTCGGCCCTACCGGAGGGTCTGAGCCCTAACGTGGACCCACTGCGGCTCCCGCCCGGCGTGAGGGTGGGAGTTAGGACCCTGCGGCCCCGCTAATTCCCCTCAGGGCCGCACGGTCGCGTAGGGAAGGGTAGGACTTGCCCGCCGGACCGGCGGAAGGGGCGGAGACCCAGTTACCTACCCTTACAGTCTCCATCAAAGACAGGTGCCAGTTGGGAGCTCGAAACTGTATGTGGGTATGCTCAAAGGATCATGGAGGGGGAATACAGGTGCAGTTACCAAGAAACTGTGACATGAATACTCTCTCATACAACAGTATAATAAGGCCTAATGTTTAGTGTTAAAGGTATACTATGAACAGCAACACAAAACATCCTTTTTGTTATAAGCAATACCCAAGAATACCAGAACTGGAAAACACCCCCAAAAGAAGTTATGTTTCTCTCTTGCTCTTTTTTTTTAAAATAGTTTGCTTTGGGCACTGGACACAACTCTTAGAGATGTATATAGAATATGACCATTGGGGTCTATTAATAAAAAAGGGCCTTGTGCAAGCTCTCAACTACCCTGTCTCTAAAGTGGTGGGAAACTACATTTGCCTCCCTCCTCAGGTAAGGATATGAGCCCTTGCTCAGAAGAAAGGGCTGGGTAGTGTACATAATCATTTACAAGTGAGAGCAGCACATCTGGCTTCTCCTAGGCCATGGGGGTGACAGCAGCTGTTGCTATTAGTGCTGCATAATCGCCCCCTCCCTTTTCCAAGCATTCACTCTCATCCAATTCTAGCTCTGTGCTTTGGAGCATGTTCAGTGCAGACAGAATGTTATATTGTAGCAACATGCTTCTTGCAGGCTATACTGTGTATATGTAAATTACCAGATTCAGAGCCTAACATTGATCCTAAATCTTGTTTGAGTTTCATGGGAACAGCAAAAGGCACATTTCTGGCCCCAGGATCACCCCACTACAAAATTCTTGCTCCAAACATATGAGGCACTACAGCTCTTAAATTATCCAACCATTTATCTGAATTTTCCCCACCATCTTATTCTTAGAAACAACAGAACTATTTTTGCTAATTCACACAAAGTTTCGAAAATTTAAGACTAAATGGTTTTAAGCAATTTAAAACAGAGGATTATGAGAGAAAGTATAACGCAACTTTAACTAAAGGTGTAGCTATACTACTTACAATCAAGGACTGAAAGCACTAAAATGTAACTTAAAAAGTTATACCATTTCAAACATCATTTGAAAAGTAAGAAAGAGAGTTAGCAGTCCCAATTATACATTCTGGTTAAGTAGAAGATCTGTTTTATCCCACCAATAAAGTTTTGTGGGGCACACATCTATGACACCTAAGCTACATTTTTACTATTTGGCAGTCTAGAATTGTGTTTGGGGAGAGTAAGAAAAATCATATACACAGAAAAAATCCGAAAGGGTACCAAGGGAAAGATGGAGTGAAAATACCTGTATTGTTCACAAATTTCATATTTAAATACATGCAACTCAAATGATCTACTAAGGCTTTGCAATATTTTACACTGCAGAAAAGTCCTCAGCATAAATAATGAACATGTATCAAGGAAGATCATAGATATATAAAAAAGAGCACAGTATGTCATCACTGTTCCTCTGACATTTTTTAAAATTTGATTTTTAGTCATTTGGGTGCTCATGAAAGGAGCTGATACACTGACAGTTTTAAGACTGAAGCCCTTTAATTACAAATTAAACAATTACAACCCAAAGACTGTCTCAACCCTGACCTGGAGGGACATGCTAATGCAAGAGTGGGCAAACTATGGCCTGGGGGCCACATCTGGCCCACAGAACCGTCCTGCCCAGCCCCTGAGCTCCTAGCCTGGAAGGCTACCCTCAGCCCCTCTCCCACCTTCTCCCCTTCCTCGCAGCCTCAGCCCACCTCATGGGCAGAGCAGCTGTGCACTCCTGTAGGGCTGTATGTCTGACTCTGTGTGGAGCCAGACACAGTGCTCTCAGCAGCCTGGTAAGGGGGCCTGGGGAGGAGGGAGGATGGATAAGGGTCAGGGCGTCCTGGGGGGCACTCAGGACAGGGGATGGTTGGATGGGGTGGAGGTTCTGGGGGTGGTGCATGGAGGGGTTGGATAGGGCATGGGAGTCCCAGGGGTTTGTCGGGGGGCAGGGGAGTGGGCAGGGCAGTCTGGGGACAGGGAGCGGTGGGGGCATTGGACAGGCATGGGAGTCCCAGGGACCTGTCAGGGGGCAAAGGAGTGGATAGGGGTCAGGGTAGTCAGAGGACAGGGATCAGGGGAAGTTGGGTGGAGTCCGGGGGGGCAATTAGGGTGGAGAGGTCTCGGGAGGGGATGGTTAGGGGCTAAGGAGCAGGGGGGCTTAGACAGGGGATGGGTCCCAGAGGGTGGGTAGGGGCAGAGATGTCTGGAGGGGGCAGTCGGGGTCAAGGAGCAGGGCAGGTTGGATGGGTCAGGGATTCTCAGGGGGGCAGTTAGGGGATGAGAAGTGGGAGCGGTTGGTCGGGAACAGGGCCAGACTGTTTGGGGAGGCACCGCCTTCCCTACCTGGCCCTCCACACAGTTTTGCAACCCCAATGTGGCCCTTGGACCAGAAAGTTTGCCCACCCCTGTGTTAATGCATGACTTTTTAACACCACTTAATTTCACCAATACTCCTTACCTTTCCAGACAAGCAAATAGTCCAGCTTTTCCTCCTACAGCACAAAGTACTTTAGGAGCACAACGTGGCCGTGTCGTCAACACAGTCTGATGGGAAAGTCTATGCTCAGGCATAAAGTGGTATTTTAGGGCTTCATTCAGTAGATGTTTACAAGTATGGTCATCACGAATAAGATGGTTTGCTTCATACAACCTGGTAAGAAACTTAACACTCAGCAGTGGCAACCGCACATAGTGTAGCAGCTGTGCTAAGTACTTCTGTCGCTCCTGTACATCATACTTGATCCAAGACTCCAGTGCATAAAAAACTGTCTCTTCTGTGACAACATTCAAACAGTCATTTGAAACAATTTCATCTAATTCAGCATGTGTAAGCTCAAAAAATTCTTCAGTCTGACAAACATCTTCAAAATTCTGACAAATGTATTTGTTAGCAGCCAAGTAGAGGTCATGGCAGCCATACGTCTCTGCGAAACGAGAAATCCCAATGCAATTGCCAGGATCTAGCTGGCTTTCAAGAAACGTGCAACATTCCTTTAGTACAAGTTTGATCTGAAGAAGATTTGCAGCTGGAAGAAGTGACTCGACAGTGTCCTGCGAGATGAATACAGTCCCGGTGTATGCATATTCCACGATCGCCTGCAGTGCTGCCTCGTCAATGCACTGGAACTCTACCTCGGAATTCTCTTTCTCTGAAAGATTTCCAGTAAACATGGCTTTGAAATACGGGCTGATGCTAGCAAGTACCACTTTGTGCGCATGGATCTTGACATCGCCGACTCTGAGAATAATGTCACACAGCTCGTGATGTTGGCGAAGGAGGTTCAAGCCTTGCAAAAGCTGTTCAGAATGTAAGTGGGTTAAATTGGCAAGCATGTAGGATGGAGACGACTGGTCCATCTGTGACAAACAAAATTTTAAATATGTTACTCAGCGTTTTATTTTAAAGAGTTTCATTATCCATTTCACTTAGGCCTCAAACCATTAAATAGCCAACATTTAAAAAAATCAAATGTATTTTTCATCATTCTTGTTGTTATTTTAATGATTGCATTATGCTCTAATTCGACAAATAAAACAAATGTTTTGCTTTCCGATTTTCACAAACTAGCAAAGTGTTTTTCTTATGCACATTAAAGTCTAAGGTATTCTCATTATATATATATATATATATATATAGTCTTTCCATTACAGAACTTGTATTTTGGGCCTTACCTACCTGATAGTGTGCTTAAACCGGGACTTTGCATCAAATATACCCTCAACACAACCACAGTGATGGAATCAAAACAATTAAGAGACTATGTTCATTTTGGACAGAGCTTTGAAGTTCATAAACTTGTCCAAGTAATATGAGATGCAGTTCACTGCCCTTTTGTCAGGTTGATGCACAAATGCCCTTGTTTGAAGAAATCTGCCTAACATCCATTTGAACACTTCAAAGTCAATGAGCTGTACTAATAATTCTCTTTAGTGAATACAGTAGAACCTCGGAGTTACGAACATCTCAGGAATGGAAGTTGTTCGTAACTCTGAAATGTTCATAACTTTGAAGAAAACGTTACGGTTTACAACTAAACACTGTTTACAACTGAACATTGACTTAATATAGCTTTGAAACTTTACTATGCAGAAGAAAGATGCTGCTTTCTCTTTATTTTTTAGTAGCTTATGTTTAACACAATAATAGACTGCCTTTTTTGGGGGGGGGGTCTCTGCTGCTGCCTGATTGTGCACATCCAGTTCCAAATGAGGTGTGTGGTTATCTGGTCAGTCCATAGCTCTTGTGTTCACAATTCTGAGGTTCTATTGTATTGAGCAAACCTTGTGAAGAGGAAACAATTGCTACACATGTCCTGGGAGGACAGCAGTGCTATGCACTCTTCAAAATGTAATATTCTGCAAGGAGGTTCAATATCTTCCACAAGGAGGTTCAATATCTTCCTCCTCCTTTCACAGGAGCTCTTGGGAGGATTCATTATTTAGAAAGTGCCTTGAAAAGTTCTCAAACATTATTAAATTAAATTATTGTACTTTTAGAAAAGAATGGGAGTGCATATTCCAGAATCCCTTATTTCAAAATCATTTCTAAAAACAATTACAAGGGGCCATTCTGTCTACAAAACTATTTTTCTTATAGTGACAGACTGACAATATCTTGAACAAACCATATGAAATTAAGATAAACTTTACTGAATTAAATTAAACCTTATTGAATTAGGGTTAATACCTCTGAGGTTCCGTGTATTAAAAATGCAATTGTGTTTTATTGTGGCATTGTACATACTTTCTAGAGAAGGTATGCTAATAAACTTCTTCTGTTATCAACACCTTGAAGCGACTGCTTTGGAGAGGCTCACATATATTAGTTCAGACTGGATTCTCCAAGGACCAAAGGCCAAAGAAATAGGTTTTGAATAATTAGCCTAATTTTAAACTGGCTCATGGGCTTTCTTCCTGCACCAACAAATGGTTGGGACCCCAGTCTACAAAGAACCTCAATCCTTAGCATAGCATTGAAAAGACTGGGTGCTTTTTTCTGAGCTGAAGTTGTAATGAATTTGTAACCAAAAGGAAACCATTTGGATGGGAGGTTGGAGGACTGCTCCTGCCAGAATCCATGTTAGGGTGATGTCTGGAAAGCTTATTAGCATGTGTGTAGGTTCTTTTATTGTTTGTAATATGTTTTCTTGGTAGTGCCTTTTACCTTAAGAATAAAGAAGCTTGCAAAGGAAGTGTTTTGTGGTATCTTATAACTGTAGCAAATGTACCTGTGTTAACCGTCTCTGAAGAGGAAGTAAGCAGGTGTCCATCAGCAGCCTGTCTGTGCTGGGGATAACACGGTGTAGGCAGGGAACCACTCACCCTGGCAAAACCCTGGTCAGAAGGCAAAGAGACACGTTTCCACCCAGAAAGGCAAGGGGGGGGGGGGGGGGCGCTTGGAAGCCTGAGAGTGGGTGCCCAGGCTGAACCACTGAGGGGAAATACAGCTGCACTTGCACTTAACTCTGACACTTATTATTTACTAGCATAAGTGCCCGGCGCTGCTCGGGTCAGTCGGAGGTGGGGAGGTGGCAGACAGCTGACACCCCCTGACCAACCCCAACACCCACCCCTCACCCCTCACCCACCCCAACACCTTCCCACCCCCCCAAGCAAACCGGACACCCCCACCTCACCCCCCGACCGAATCCGACACCCCCACCTCACTTACCGTCCCACCAAACCCAACTCAGATCCGTCGCAGGGGGGGAGGGGGCCCAGAGCCGAGGGATTCCGGGGACCTTCGCAGGTGGGGGGGGGGGGCAGTGAGCTGATGTAGTCCGGGGTTCCGTTGGGAGGGGGGAGGGGCAGAGAACTGAGGGATCTCTGGGGTTCCGTTGGGAGGGGGGAGGGGCAGTGAGCTGAGTGATCTCCGGGGTTCCGTTGGGAGGGGGGAGGGGCAGTGAGCTGAGTGATCTCCGGGGTTCCGTTGGGAGGGGGGAGGGGCAGTGAGCTGAGTGATCTCCGGGGTTCCGTTGGGAGGGGGGAGGGGCAGTGAGCTGAGTGATCTCCGGGGTTCCGTTTGGAGGGGGGAGGGGCAGTGAGCTGAGTGATCTCCGGGGTTCCGTTGGGAGGGGCAGTGAGCTGAGTGATCTCCGGGGTTCCGTTGGGAGGGGGGAGGGGCAGTGAGCTGAGTGATCTCCGGGGTTCCGTTGGGAGGGGGGAGGGGCAGTGAGCTGAGTGATCTCCAGGGTTCCGTTGGAGGAGGGAGGGGCAGTGAGCTGAGTGATCTCCGGGGTTCCGTTGGGAGGGGGGAGGGGCAGTGAGCTGAGTGATCTCCGGGGTTCCGTTGGGAGGGGGGAGGGGCAGTGAGCTGAGTGATCTCCGGGGTTCCATTGGGAGGGGGGAGGGGCAGAGAACTGAGGGATCTCCGGGGTTCCATTGGGAGGGGGGAGGGGCAGAGAACTGAGGGATCTCCGGGGTTCCGTTGGAGGAGGGAGGGGCAGTGAGCTGAGTGATCTCCGGGGTTCCGTTGGGAGGGGGGAGGGGCAGTGAGCTGAGTGATCTCCGGGGTTCCGTTTGGAGGGGGGAGGGGCAGTGAGCTGAGTGATCTCCAGGGTTCCGTTGGAGGAGGGAGGGGCAGTGAGCTGAGTGATCTCCGGGGTTCCGTTGGGAGGGGGGAGGGGCAGTGATCTGAGTGATCTCCGGGGTTCCGTTGGGAGGGGGGAGGGGCAGTGAGCTGAGTGATCTCCGGGGTTCCGTTGGAGGAGGGAGGGGCAGTGAGCTGAGTGATCTCCGGGGTTCCGTTGGGAGGGGGGAGGGGCTGTGAGCTGAGTGATCTCCGGGGTTCCATTGGGAGGGGGGAGGGGCAGAGAACTGAGGGATCTCCGGGGTTCCGTTGGAGGAGGGAGGGGCAGTGAGCTGAGTGATCTCCGGGGTTCTGTTGGAGGGGGGAGGGGCAGTGAGCTGAGTGATCTCTGGGGTTCCGTTGGAGGAGGGAGGGGCAGTGAGCTGAGGGATCTCCGGGGTTCCGTTGGGAGGAGGGAGTGGCAGTGAGCTGAGTGATCTCCGGGGTTCCGTTGGGAGGGGGGAGGGGCAGTGAGCTGAGGGATCTCCGGGGTTCTATTGGGAGGGGGGAGGGGCAGAGAACTGAGGGATCTCCGGGGTTCCGTTGGAGGAGGGAGGGGCAGTGAGCTGAGTGATCTCCGGGGTTCCGTTGGAGGAGGGAGGGGCAGTGAGCTGAGTGATCTCCGGGGTTCCGTTGGGAGGGGGGAGGGGCAGTGAGCTGAGTGATCTCCGGGGTTCCGTTGGGAGGGGGGAGGGGCAGTGAGCTGAGTGATCTCCGGGGTTCCGTTGGGAGGGGGGAGGGGCAGTGAGCTGAGTGATCTCCGGGGTTCCGTTGGGAGGGGGGAGGGGCAGTGAGCTGAGTGATCTCCGGGGTTCCGTTGGGAGGGGGGAGGGGCAGTGAGCTGAGTGATCTCCGGGGTTCCGTTGGAGGAGGGAGGGGCAGTGAGCTGAGTGATCTCCGCGGTTCCGTTGGGAGGGGGGAGGGGCTGTGAGCTGAGTGATCTCCGGGGTTCCATTGGGAGGGGGGAGGGGCAGAGAACTGAGGGATCTCCGGGGTTCCGTTGGAGGAGGGAGGGGCAGTGAGCTGAGTGATCTCCGGGGTTCTGTTGGAGGGGGGAGGGGCAGTGAGCTGAGTGATCTCCGGGGTTCCGTTGGAGGAGGGAGGGGCAGTGAGCTGAGGGATCTCCGGGGTTCCGTTGGGAGGAGGGAGGGGCAGTGAGCTGAGTGATCTCCGGGGTTCCGTTGGGAGGGGGGAGGGGCAGTGAGCTGAGTGATCTCCGGGGTTCCATTGGGAGGGGGGAGGGGCAGAGAACTGAGGGATCTCCGGGGTTCCGTTGGAGGAGGGAGGGGCAGTGAGCTGAGTGATCTCCGGGGTTCCGTTGGAGGGGGGAGGGGCAGTGAGCTGAGTGATCTCCGGGGTTCCGTTGGGAGGGGGGAGGGGCAGTGAGCTGAGTGATCTCCGGGGTTCCATTGGGAGGGGGGAGGAGCAGTGAGCTGAGTGATCTCCGGGGTTCCATTGGGAGGGGGGAGGAGCAGTGAGCTGAGTGATCTCCGGCGTTCCGTTGGAGGAGGGAGGGGCAGTGAGCTGAGGGATCTCCGTGGTTCTGTTGGGAGGGGGGAGGGGCAGTGAGCTGAGGGATCTCCGGGGTTCCGTTGGAGGAGGGAGGGGCGAGCTGAGCGAGTGCGGTGTCTGTTGGAGGGGGTATTATGACATCATCAGCACCTAACCGCCCAGCTGATGTGATTGGCCCTGAAAGACTTTCACCCCTGGGGGGCGTCAGAGGTGAGATCCGAAAATTTTTCGACCCTTACCAAGATCTAGACCCCAAGACCCCTCACTGTACCAAATTTCAAGTCTCTGGCTCAAACGGTGCGGGAGGAGTTCGCGGTCATACGTACATACATACATACATACATACATACACTCATACATACACCACTTGACTTTTATATATATAGATTAAATAACTATAACACCCCTAGACTCTAGAGTATAATTCTGTTTGTTGTTTTTATAGTTATTGGTTCATAAACCACAAAAGTAACTCCTTTGTTTACTATTTTATTTCAGCCAGAATTATTAAATTTGTGGTGGGAAAAAAAGTGTCAGACTGCTAAAAACTGAGGCAATAGAATTTCCTTCTCAGATTATGATTAGACAGATTCTACCCTCTTAGGCTACATCCAGATGTGCTTTACTGGTATAGGAATACTAGCACAATATACCAGCAAAGTGCTCCTAGTGAGGATGCAACTATACAAGTTTCGTACCAGTATAATAAAACCATCCCCTACAAATGAAAGAAACTGGTAAAAGTGCACATATCCCGGCACAGCTGCATGCACACTGAGGGCTTCTGGTTGCACAAGCTATCTCTGTCAGGAATCACACTTCTTTCCTCTACAGGCAGAAATCTGTGGTGCAGACCAGGCCCTACTACACTCTGAAAGCCCACTGAAATCAATGGGTTTTGAGGAAAAAATTGGCCAAATTTTAAATTCTGATTTTGCCATCATTATCCATTTATTCATGCATAGCTGCTCCTAGCATCAGCCATAAGGGTTATGCAAAGAGGAAAGAAGACGTTTAAACCTAGATATTGTGAATAAAAAAGGATGATAAATCAAATGGAAGGAAACATTTTAAATTGTAAACTTTTCAAGCATTCCATGAATGTGTCCCGATTGTTATACTCCATATTTTCACCTCTTCCTTGCTCAGCTTGTTTAAATACAATGGCTGAGACTACAACTGACAGATCCATTCTTAAAGAAAATGGGGAATACTTGAAGCACCTTAGAGACTAACCAGTTTATTTCAGCATAAGCTTTTGTGGGCTATAGCCCACTTCATCGCTATTCTTAAACCTGTCAGATCCACTCTTGTTCATGACCCCAGATAAAATACATATGAACACTGTGGCCGTCAGATTTCTGTATTTTAAATAAATCAGCATTTCATCTGTTAAACTGACTACAAAACTTCATTTTGCTTCTTGTAAACTGATACTAAAAAGTAAGGACTTGTGGTCACTGCCAAGTTTCTCTTCACCACTTTTATAATTCCCTGACACCTAATTTGCAGAGCAGAACACCAGTGAAGTACTGAATCTGGAGGGAGACAATTATCTGACAATGTTTAAATATAGAACATAGCAGCTGCTAGCAAAGAGGTGAAGAACCACAACCAAAGTAAAAACAATTTTGTGCAGGAAAATACACAAGTTTACCCCTTTCCTACTATCATCTTGTATCAGGTTTTTAAGCAAACCCTTCACTACAATTCTCTGAAAATAAGATTGTGACAATTGGTCACTGACTTTGCAGTATTCACAAGCTTAGTGATGCAATCGAGCTGCTAACGCCCCTGCATCTTTTCTTTTTATTTCCTTTAGCTAAGTGTATTTGTTTACAGGGGTTATTTTTCTTTGCAGAATCCAATAGAAGCTAACCTATGAAGCCAACAACATCCTGAAAGATGATGGCTAGAGAACCAGAATCATTAGTGTGATAGGGAATAAATCCCAGATCCTGCAAAAACGTGTGCATGTAACTTTGCCTGTGAGCATTCCCACAGAATTAAATGTGACGACTCACATTTGTGTTTACCACATATAACAAAGCCAGTGATCGTCAAATAAACAACCCTGCACATAATCTGCATATCTTTATTTAGGTTGTTAGCCATAAAGTCAGAACAAGGTACTTTCACTAGTGAGAGAAATGTGCCTATTCAAATAACTTGCACTTAGCAAAGTACTGTTCCTATAAAACATTTAGATGAACTGTTGTGTCCTATAGGGTCCCTTCTAAGGACAAAAAATAAAATGGAAGTACAATAAATACCAACAGAATTATTGTTAGGAAAGTCATGATTATCTTGGAAAAGTTATATTAAGTTTGCTTAACCTATAAATTATCCCCCTTTCACAAATATTATGTAATGACCCCAATTATCTACATGGGATTTTCTTTACATGGGAATAATTGGAAGTAAGGGCTCAAGTGCCTATTCCAGGTCAAGGGAATTTTGAAATGCCTCCCCCAAATCCTCATTTGTACTATAAAACCATAGAATCACAGCACATGACTACTTAGGCCTTCTTCTGTCTAGTAGAGGCTTGTTCCCTATTGTACATTCAAGAGCTTCACCAAGTTTAATTTTAAATTTCTCAAGCAACCACAATGCAGTACATGTACATACACACACACCCTTCATATCCTATGTGTCAAATTACAATGAAAAAAATACCACCCTAAACATTGTGTAGCATAAACCTTCTTGTTTGTGCGTCTTAATTTTATTCTAACTCTGATACAGACCATAATATAGAAAAGGAAATATGCAACAAATAAATCACGATTTCAGACAAGGTTACAGCAGAAGAAATTAAGAGCAAATTGCCTCTTATTTAACTTCCTCCAGAAGCACAGCTTTGGAAAATATGCTAGAAGCACACACATGTGGCCCTTGGGTACCACTACAATACAAATAATATCTCTATATTGACAAATTCCCCACACTATGGACTGGTTGAAACTTAACAGGTCTGCTCCATTTCTAGATTCTATGAACAAATCATAGGACACTAAAGACAGAACTACCTTCATCCCCTCCAGACTGGATTACTGAATAGTCTTTACTTAGGGTTATTGTTAAAGACAACTCTGAAGAGTCAATTATAACAAAAGGCCTACCTACTTGGTGAAGTGGTATGGTGTTAGCATATTGTACTTGTTTTGCCAGATCCACACTGCTTCCCCATCTACTTTCAGGTACAGGAACTCCTCACTTAAAGTTGCCTGGTTCACATTGATCAATTAGGGAACACGCTCCTTTAAAGTTGTGCTATGCTCCCTTCTAACATCATTTGGCAGCCACCTGCTTTATCCATTGCTTTCAGGAAGAGCAGCCCGTTGCAACTAGCTGGTGGTTGGTTGGAATCAGGTTGGTCCGGCAGCCCCCCCCCCCCCCATCAACTCCCTGCTCCCCTAAGTTCCTGTGCAGCAGCTGCCCAGTAGGGCGATCAACTGCTTGCAGTTCAGCTGTCCCTCTCCCCACTGCCACGTGCTGCTCCTGCCCTCTGCCTTGGACCTGCTTCCTGAGACTCCTGCTTGCTGTGTGAGGGGGAGGGAAACATGAGGGGGGCTAATGTCAGGATGTCCCCCAGACCCATGCTGCTGCACTCCACTTACCCCATCTTCCATAGAGCAGGGGATGGAGGGAGCTGAAGCTGATCTAATTAACACAGTGTACTTCTGACCCCACTCTTCATACTTAAAGGGGAAATGCACATTATCTCTGGAACACACACAGGGTGTTGTCTCTCTTGTCTGCCCTCCCTCCTTTCCTGCTACCTTGTACAGTGTAAGAGTTAACCCTTGAGGGCTCAGGCAAATTGCTAGATCATTTAGCAGTAAGCATCATTTAGCATTCCCTGGGAAACATCCCACTCTCTGACGACTCCCCCTGAACCAAGCTTCACAATCATCACCGTGTACCAGTATTAAATTGTTTTAAATAAATAAATAAATAGAGGGGGTTAGGCTCCAGGGAGATATATATATAGTCTTTTGTCTGGTGAAAAAAAATCTCCCTGGAACCTAACCCCCTCATTTACATTAATTCTTATGGGGAAATTGGATTCACTTAACATCGTTTCGCTTAAATTCACATTTTTCAGGAACATAACTACAACGTTAAATGAGAAAATCCTGTATAATACAAAATGCTCTAAAATGCTGGGTTTGATCTAAAAAGCCTCACTGGTAAGGTGGCAATTTTCCAACGGAATGTTTCATCAGAAAATGGCGAAACATCAAAACCTTCCATGAGAATGAGACAATTTTGACAAAACACCCAGAAACCATAAAGGTTTCCAATGGACTCCGGCCTCTTTTTCCACCAGTTCACCCTCCTGGCTCCCAGCACAGACTGGCAGGTGCCCTGCCCCAGAACCGGGGGTCCCAGCCTGGCAGGACTCTGGGCAGCTGGGGGGAGCCTGGAAAACATCCCAAGAAAGTCCAACCGCAGCCCCGCTCTGACTTTCCCCGATGCAGTTCGAGCAGGTCCATGGCGCGGGACGTGCCCGTTACTCTGGAATTAACTCCCCGCGGCAAAGGGATGGTGTCTGGGCCCCGGGATCTACTTTTGGGCCGCTCCGCAGACCCAAGGCCTGGCCGGGGCCAGCCTGCCCGGTCCCCCGGTCGCTCGGGCGGCGGGTTCAGGCCGAACTCCGGGGCGGGCCAGGGGACGGTCGCGGCCCAAGTCCCTGAGGCGAGGAGGTGTCACCACAGGGGCGCGCCGGGACCGGTGAGGGGCGCAACGGCACAGCCTGAAGCGGGGGGGGGGGGGAGGCTCAAGCGGGCAGGAGCCACGGACCGGCCCGCTCCTCTCCTGAGCAAACCCCGGCCCGCCTGGCGAGCTGGGCTCCCGGAGGAGCTCGGGACCGGCGGGCGGACCGCAGCCCGGCTCTCCCCCCCCGGCCACCGGGGGGCGCTGTTCGCCGCACACAGGGCTCGGCTGCGGAGGGGGCGCTTCCTCCCCGCCCAGGGGCCGTTCCGCCGCAGGCGCCACTCACCTGAGTCATGAGGGCGGCAGAGGCCGGGACGAGACCAAAGCCCGCGGCGGCAGCAGGAGGCCCCCTCGCCTCCAGTCAGACACCAACACAAAGCGGCCTTGCGTCACTTCCGGGCACCCAAACCCGCGGCTCCGGAGCTTTGCCTTCCCAACGGCCGTTTCGGTACAGCCGCCATCTTGTGGGTCACATGACACTCGCCCCACCCGGGGAGGGACAGTTGAGCCTCCCCCTCAAGCTCAGACAGACTACAAATCCCATAGTGCTCTACGCCGCCCTTTCCGGCAACAAGCAGCGTCGAGACAGTCACGTGACGCCCTTCCCTGGCGGGCGAACATTTTGACGCGCAGGGCGGGGAGGAGGCGACGCGTTGGTTCAGTCCGCTCCACCCACTCCCCTTTCGGCCGCGCTTGGTTGAGGCCGCGCAGGCGCAGGGTGGCCCCTGGAGACCGCGATGTTTTCCTGTCAGGCCGGTTCCAGCGGCTGCCCGGGGACGCCGCCGCCGCTCCATGGCCGCGGCCCTCGCTCTTCCCCCGCAGGCGGGCAGCATGGAGGCCAGTGAGCGCGGGGCCGGCGGGGACACGCGCGCGGACAAGGAGCGGGAGCAGGAGGCCGCGCTGCTGCAGCAGCTGCTGCGCCGGGGCCCCGAGCCAGGCCCGGCCCGGCCCGCGCCCTCGGGAACCGGCGGCGAGGAGGGGCCGGGGCCGGGCGAGCTGCCGCCGGCCGAGCTCGTGCGGGGCCTGCGCGGGGAGAGCCCGGCGCGGCGCGGGGAGGCGCTGCGGGACCTGCGCCGCCGCCTCGCCCGCCCGGGGCCCGGCGCCCAGGTGCTGCGGGCGCTGGTGGAGCACGGGCTGGAGAGCGCCGAGCCCGCGCTGCGCACCGCCACCGCCCTGCTGCTGCCCGCGCTGCTCGGGCCGCCGCTGCCCCGCGGCCTGGACCTGGCCGACCTCACCCTCAGCCTGGCCAAGAAGCTGGGCGGCCCGGGGGAGGAGGCGGCCGCCGCCTTCAGCAGCCTGCGGCAACTGGGCGAGAGCCTGGGGCCCGAGCGCTTCCACGGCTACCTGGGCCGCCTGCCCTCCGCCCTCCGCGGCCACTACAATCGCCTGCTGGAGGCCCAGCTCGGCGAGGACCTGTGCGGCGGCGGGGACCCCTCGGGGCTCGGGCCCGCGGAGCAGGATCCCCCGAGCACCAACCTCAAGTTCGGCCTGATCCCTCAGGAGCTGCACGGCCGCCTGCTGGACCAGGAGGATTACAAGAACCGCACGCAGGCCGTGGAGGAGCTCAAGCAGGTGCTGACAGATGCCTCCCGGGCCAGCCTGGCCTCCACACCCGCCCCCAGCCTGCTGGGGCTTATCAGCTTCCTCTACACCCTCCTGGATGACTCCAATTTCAAGGTGGTGCATGGCACATTGGAAGTGCTGCACCTGCTGGCCCTGCGCCTGGGTGAGCGGGTTCAGACCTACTTGGGGCCCCTAGTGTCGGCCGCTGCCAAAGTGCTGGGTGACAACAAGCTGGCCATCCGGCAGGAGTATAATCAGCTCTTTTGGCGCTTGATGAAGGCGGTGGGTCCTCAGCAGGTATTATGCCTGCTGCTGCAGCCAGAGCAGCTTCAGCACAAGAACTCCAGGGTCAGGGAGGAGGTGGTGAACATCTGCATTGGGTCCCTGCTCACATACCCTAGTGAGGACTTTGACTTGCCTAAGCTGGCATTTGGGTTGGCACCAGCCCTGGTGGACAGTAAGCGGCGGGTCCGCCACGCTGCCCTGGAGGCCTTTGCGGTATTGGCCTCTTCCATGGGCTCAGGGAAAACCAGTCTCCTCTTTAAGGCTGTGGATGCTGTGGAATTGCAGGACAATGGGGACGGGGTGATGCATGCCGTACAGGCCAGGCTGGCCAGGAAAACCTTGCCTAAGATAACAGACCAGGGGTTTGTGGAGTATGCTGTGCCCATGCCATCCTCTGCCCATGGCAGGGGGGTCCATCGGCCCCATGGAGCAGACACAGATTGGTTGCTAGCAGGCAACAGGACTCAGAGTGCACACAGTTATTGTGGGGATCACACAAGAGATGCTACACAAAACTATGGCTCTCTCAGCCCCTATATTGATCAAGGGATATGTCCCAGAAGGGTTTTAAGTGCAGGTAAAGGAAAAAACAAACTGCCTTGGGAAAATGAGCGAGCTGGAGGCAGAGGAAGCTGTTCAGGAAACCAGACACCTTTTACAAAGGGCATAGAGCAGGTATGTATGCTAATTCACTTAACACTTTTTTTCTAAAGGCCCTTCTATATCAGGATCTCAGAGCTCTTTGTAAACATTTAATGAATGAAGTCCCAAAATCTCTTTGGTATAGGTGATAGTGCTTCTGTGTCACAAATAAGGAAGCTGACATGCAGAAGCCAAGTGAGTTGTCAAAGTCAAGTACAGTCTGTGGTAGAGTTAAGAATAGTAAAAAACAGATTTCCTGTCATTAAAATCCACTTTATATGTGAAAAGCTCTTCACATATAAACTGAAAAAGGTACATGACTGTGATCCTACAGTGCAAAATAAACCACTTCACTTCTGGTTCTTTATACAGAGTTCTGGAGTGCTCTTAAAGCCAATGCTTTTGTCAGTAGGCTCAGACACAGAATATTTAAATGCTTAAGTCATGTCAATAGTTACCTGAGTGTGTCATTGCATTTGACCTTCTGAGAGCCTGCATTGAGTAGGAAAGTCTTTAGCACGTGGATCGGATAGAGACTTCTCTTACAGGAGGGTCTGTCATTAGAGATTCTCTAGGTTCTAGACAGGAAAGGATGGAAAAGGATAAAGGAGGGGCCAGATCAGATGAGAAATTTTCACATAAAGAATCTGACACACCAGGGAAGAGCAGACAGATAAACAGTGACCAGTTTTTAAAGTGCTTGTACACAAATGCCAGAAGTCTAAATAATAAGATGGGTGAACTAGAGTGCCTCGTGTTAGAGGAGGATATTGACATAATAGGTATCACAGAAACATGGTGGACTGAGGACAATCAATGGGACACAATCATTCCAGGGTATAAAATATATCGGAAGGACAGAATAGGTCGTGGGGGCGGGGGAGTGGCACTTTATGTAAAAGATAGTGTAGAATCAAATGAAGTAAAAATATTAAATGAATCCACATGTTCCATAGAATCACTATGGATAGTAATTCCATGCTCTAATAAGAACATAACAATATGGCTCTATTATCGACCACCTGATCAGGACAGTGATAGGGATGACGAAATGCTAAGGGAGATTAGAGAGGCTGTCAAAATAAAGAACCCAATAATAGTGGGAGACTTCAATTATCCCAACATTGACTGGGTACATGTCACCTCGGGACGAAATGCAGAGATGAAATTTCTTGATACTTTAAATGACTGCTTCTTGGAGCAGCTGGTACAGGAACCCACAAGGGTAGAGGCAACTCTGGATTTGGTCCTGAGTGGAGCGCAGGATCTGGTTCAAGAGGTAACTATAAAAGGACCGCTGGGAAATAGTGACCATAATATAATAACATTTAACATTCCTATGGTGGGAATAACACCTCAGAAGCCCAACACTGGGGCATTTAATTTCAAAAAGGGGAACTATGAAAGAATGAGGGGGTTAGTTAAAAGGAAATTAAAAGGTAAAGTGACTAAAGTGAAATCCCTGCAAGCTGCATGGACTCTCTTCAAAGATACCATAATAAAGGCCCAACTCAAATGTATACCCCAAATTAAAAAACAACGCCAGAAAACTAAAAAAGAGTCACCGTGGCTTAACAGCCAAGTAAAAGAAGCAGTGAGAGAGAAAAAGGCATCTTTTAAAAAGTGGAAGTCTAATCCTAGTGAAGTAAATAGAAAGGAGCATAAGCACTGCCAAATGAAGTGTAAGAATGTAATAAGAAAAGCTAAAATGGAGTTTGAAGAGCAGCTAGCCAAAAACTCAAAAGGTAATAACAAAATGTTTTTTAAATATGTCAGAAGCAGGAAGCCTGCTAAACAGCCAGTGGGGCCCCTGGATGACACAGATACAAAAGGAGCACTTAAAGATGACAGAGTCATTGCAGAGAAACTAAATGAATTCTTTGCTTCAGTCTTCACGGCTGAGGACGTTAGGGAGATTCCTAAACCTGAGCTGTCTTTTGTAGGTGATGAATCTGAGGTATTGTCACAAATTGAAGTATCAGTAGAGGAGGTTCTGGAACTCATTGATAAACTTAACTGTAACAAGTCACCGGGACCAGATGGCATTCACCCAAGAGTTCTGAAAGAACTCAAATGTGAAATTGCGGCACTATTAACGAGGGTTTGTAACCTATCCTTTAAATCGGCTACTGTGCCCAGTGACTGGAAGATAGCTAATGTAACACCAATATTTAAAAAGGGCTCTAGAGGTGATCCTGGCAATTACAGACCAGTCAGTCTAACGTCCGTACCGGGAAAATTAGTTGAAACAATAGTAAAGAATAAAATTGTCAGACACATAGAAGAGCATAAATTGTTGGGCAAAAGTCAACATGGTTTCTGCAAAGGGAAATCGTGTCTTACTAATCTATTAGAGTTCTTTGAAGGGGTCAGCAAACATGTGGACAAGGGGGATCCGGTGGACATAGTGTACTTAGATTTCCAGAAAGCCTTTGACAAGGTCCCTCACCAAAGGCTCTTACGTAAATTAAGCTGCCATGGGATAAGAGGGAAGATCCTCTCATGGATTGAAAACTGGTTAAAAGACAGGGAACAAAGGGTAGGGATAAATGGAACTTTTTCAGAATGGAGAGGGGTAACTAGTGGTGTTCCCCAAGGGTCAGTCCTGGGGCCGATCCTATTCAACTTATTTATAAATGATTTGGAGGAAGGGGTAAACAGTGATGTGGCAAAGTTTGCAGATGATACTAAACTGCTCAAAGTAGTAAGGACCAAAGCAGACTGTGAAGAACTTCAAAAAGATCTCACTAAACTAAGTGATTGGGCAACAAAATGGCAAATGAAATTTAATGTGGATAAATGTAAAGTAATGCACATTGGAAAAAATAACCCCAACTATACATACAATATGATGGGGGCTAATTTAGCTACAACCAATCAGGAAAAAGACCTGGGAGTCATTGTGGATAGTTCTCTGAAGGCATCCATGCAGTGTGCAGCGGCAGTCAAAAAAGCAAACAGGATGTTAGGAATCATTAAAAAAGGGATAGAGAATAAGTCGGAGAATATCTTATTGCCCTTATACAAATCCATGGTGCGCCCACATCTTGAATACTGCGTACAAATGTGGTCTCCTCATCTCAAAAAGGATATACTGGCACTAGAAAAGGTTCAGAGAAGGGCAACTAAAATGATTAGGGGTTTGGAACGGGTCCCATATGAAGAGAGATTAAGGAGGCTAGGACTTTTTAGCTTGGAAAAGAGGAGACTAAGGGGGGATATGATAGAGGTATATAAAATTATGAGTGGAGTGGAGGAAGTGAATAAGGAAAAGTTATTTACTTGTTCCCAAAATAGAAGAACTAGGGGCCATTCAATGAAATTGGCGTGCAGCAGGTTTAAAACAAATAAAAGGAAGTTCTTCTTCACACAGCGCACAGTCAACCTGTGGAACTCCTTACCTGAGGAGGCTGTGAAGGCTAGGACTATAACAGGGTTTAAAAGAGAGCTGGATAAATTCATGGAGGCTAAGTCCATAAATGGCTATTAGCCGGGATGGGTAATGAATGGTGTCCCTAGCCTCTGTCTGTCAGAGGGGGGTGATGGATGGCAGGAGAGAGATCGCTCGATCATACCTGTTAGGTTCACTCACTCCGGGGCACCTGGCACTGGCCACTGTCGGTAGACAGGATGCTGGGCTAGATGGACCTTTGGTCTGACCCAGTATGGCCGTTCTTATGTTCTTATGTTCTTAGATTAGGCATAGTTTAGATAATTTTTCATTTCTCAGTCCAGGAGACACAGACACGGCTTTCATCTCAAGACCAAAAACATCAAGACACTTGATCACGGCCTTGGATAGGTCAAGAGACTACTTACACTTGATCTTAGCTCTAAGGAGCGGAGAAGCAATTTGACCACTTTTCCTAGTGAGTTTAACATCCATAAAATAAAGCCAGGAATACTTGTAGCACCTTAGAGACTAACTAGTTTATTTCAGCATAAGTTTTTGTGGTCTATAGCTCACTTCATCGGATGCATAGAATGGAACAGAAGTAAAATGCATTTATACACACAGAAAGAAAAAGGAAAAAAAAATTGTACATTAGTATACCGATTTCACTGACAACAGAAATCCATTTCTAAAGTTGTGTTTTCTCCTACTGATAATGGACCATCTACATTTAACAGCCCTCTTAGAATTGGTATGCTAATGTACAATTTTGTTTCTTTTTCTTTCTGTGTGTATAAATGCATTTTACTTCTGTTCCATTCTATGCATCCGATGAAGTGAGCTATAGACCACAAAAGCTTATGCTGAAATAAACTAGTTAGTCTCTAAGGTGCTACAAGTATTCCTGGCTTTCTTTACGGATGCAGACTAACACAGCTGCTATTCTTGAATCCATAAAATAGTGACTTACGGTATCCAAAGTTATCTGAATTCTCCTTTAGTTCAGCACTACACAGTCTTCCATTCTCATTATTTGTTGTTTGTTCATGTAAAATCTGCCTTTCTCCAAAGATTTCTTGGAAAAAATTAAACAGGGTTTAATTTTAGCATGGGTTGCTATCTAGAAAGCTAACTCATAATGAATACTGGTTAGAAAATCAGTCTTATTGTAACAGTTCTCCCCACTGAATGTTTTCCATTTAAAAGTTAATTTTCAGTCACATAACTAGTCTAAGCTCCAAGCTTTGCTCATATGTTTCAGTTCAGTACCTTGAGCTTTTCCCACTAATTTGCCCCACATACTAGATATAGAACCACTGAGAAATTGAAAAGGGGGGAGATTAATTATGCCAAGCACATTCCTTAGTTCATGTGTATATATATTTATACTAATATCTGAAGTGATGAAACTTTCAGATTGGCAGTCCTGGGCACTGATGTCATATATGTATCCACAGAACAGATAGTCTAGGTAAGGATTTCAGTGCTGGCCTGCAGAGATCAGCTCTGTGAGTTAGAAGAGATTTCACTCAGTTTTTGTTCTCCTTTCTGAGACTAACAATTATATTAATGCTAGTTGTGTAGGTAATTGCTAATTGACTATGTATTAATTGTAAACTTAATCAAGTTGTATACTGTGATATGTATTAGTGTTACAAATCTTTCACCTTTTTTAAAATTAGGAATCTTTTCATGTATGTGGAACTTAAGAAATTTAGTTTTTGTTGACTGCTTGAAGAGACAATCCTCTCCATGACATCACAACTGGTTGCTGTGAAATGGTTCTAATTTTTTTTAAAGTGAATGTGCTTGCAAAAGTGGACATACCTGATGCCTGTAGATTGCGGGGAGCCCTCAAAGGGAGATCCACTCACAAAAACAGTGGGGAAAAATTGGCCATATTGACAACACTTGAGACTAAAGGCATCCATTTAACTATAGAATCACTAAAGTTCGGGCGGGAATGGTGTAAAATTTCCTCACGCTACCCCATCAGTGTGCTTGCTTTGGCCTGGAGAAACAGCCTCAGATGGTAGTGAATTGTTCACTACAATTTTATTCTCCTTGATACTGCTGTGATACGGCTCTTTTTGAACAGATGGCTGTGTGATATGCAACTGGAACACCAAGTAGTCTTAAAATGTTTTTGTAGCCTGAGGCCATATACATACAGTAAGGGTTTATGTGACAGTTGCACTGGTGTAACTCTTGTATGTAGGCAAGGAGCCAGTTTTAGGTTGCTGCAGGGACCTGGCTTCCCTTAGAAGTCTGCTCTAGTTACACAGAACTTGTGTAGGAAACCTTTCACTTTTTTAGCACAAACTTTCCTCTTCTATTTGTCCCACCATCCTTTGCATGGTACTAAATGACATTACTAAATGTATTGTTTTCCTCTTGGTGTTGGCACACCTAAACTATTTGTAGAGTAGAACTTTAAAAAGTGCTGCATGCATCCGACGAAGTGGGTATTAGCCCACAAAAGCTTATGCTTCAATATTTTAGTCTTTAAGGTGCCACAGGATCTTTGTTACCTCTGCTATTCCAGACTAACACAGCTACCTCTCTGATTCTTTAAAAAGTGTGTGGCAGATGAGGAACCTACAGCTGCACCAACAATTTCTGCAGAACATAAGATTTCATTTAAAACACAAGGGACTGGACTGACAAAGGAGCTTAGGCTCAGTGTTGCAGTGCCTAACTTTAGGTACCCTTCTGCTGATGGGCTACTCAGCCCTGAGTTAGCTGCCCACCTACCCTGAATAATGCATGGGGAGAGTTAGGTGCCTGAGAATGGGATCAGCAAAAGCTGAGCAGGAACTGAGCTGGCTAATGGGAAATATTGGGATGAAATGTGGCCTAAGTTTGGTCTCTGAAAGGGACTTAAGAGCTGACCTCCATCTGTGAGTTACATCTCCTGGAGTTAGGTGCTTAAGACCTTTCTTGCTAGGGCGGGAAAAAAAGACAGAGATAGTGCCCCCTTCTTCCCTTAGCACAATGGTTAGCATGTTCACCACAGATGTGGGAGGCTGATCTGTTAGGTAGCTTCTGAGAACATCATCTGCATTGGGCCCTGCAGGTGAAATAGGCAGAGGAATGCCTACTTGGAGGATCCAGTCAGGGCTAAGGCATGAGCAAGGCACATGGGCATCAGGACTGAGGTAGCTTTGCATGTGGCCAGTGGTAGGTTTTTAGATGCCTGGGAACTTCAGGCGCCTACAAGGGTTAGGTGGCAGCTGAGGATCTGAATTTTTGACTTTGCCTAAGTAGCAGTTGGGTCTAGCCTTTGAGTTGTAAATCATCATTCTGAAGATTATGTAGACCAATGACCGTCTCTTTTCATGAGCTTGCAGAACTTTTTCTCGTGAAGGCTTTGCCAAGGCGCTGTTCAGTGAAACTAAAAAGACTCTACTTGCTTTTACTACAGCTGTTCAGAATTCTGTGGTTAGCATGACAGGATTATTTTGCAAAGTGAAGATGCAGCCAGGCGGATTGTATTTGAACTAGATTATTTTAAATGAAATGTTCTGCAACTCCTAAACCTTTTCCAGAGGCATCCAGTCCCCTCTGGAAATATTTTCTGTTCCTGTCTTTTACCCTACTCGTGACTTAGAACTGTCTGCCTTACTTCTATTTTGCAGTCTGTCGATTCTTCTGTTTTAATTGACTGGAAGGCAGAGTGATTACTTTGAAGTGTCTGAATTTGACACCCCACCATTGCTCAGCATCCCGTTGTGCCTGGGATCCAACCTAGCTGCCAGGACCCCTGGGATGTCGGGTAGCAGCAGGGACCTGGACGTGGGGCCAGCAGTTGGGATCCCGTGATGCGGGGGCAACATCGGAGCCCTGCATAACACATTGGGTGCTGCAGCACCCCCCACATCCCTAGTTCCCTGGGTAAACGTTTAACTGTTGTAACCAATAGAATTTTAACTAGTTACATGGTTACTGTTTTTTAAAGTTATTTACTTAGTAAGTTTTAGTTATTAAAAGAAGCTCCCAATTTGCCTGTTGACAAAATCTAGACAGACTTCCTCAGAACAGACCTAAAGCAAAATGTGAATAGATCCTGATTCTGGGAGTAGCCATCTTCCTTTTCCACTATTAGACTAACTTAGCCCAGGCTCGTGTTTATAGTAATTAATTATACCCCTTCCCATCTAACCATGGCTTCACTTGGTGACAGAAGGTTCCAGTATCTGATGCATTATAAGTGTGACGTTCCTCTTTAAACTTTTCATAAATCCGTTGTACCTGAATACTCCTAAAGACATGCTGTGGGCTGTATCAGCTTTCCTGGCGAATAGGTAAAGCATGTAGAATTTTATTCTTTTTAACCTTTCGTTTATTGTGGAGGATATCTGTGTACTCCCCACCCCTCCTCCTTCCACTTTCAGTGCAAGAAAGTAACAAGTAACCCTTTTGAGGGAGAAGCCTAGAGTGAGAGGACTGCAGGTCTTTAGATGAGAGAGAACTAGGAAGACCACTCACTGAGAGAGCCAAGAGTTTCTCTTTCCTGTTAGACTCTGTATTGGTTACTTTTAGGAGTGGATCAATACGCTAACCTGATGGGTCTTAACCTCTTCATAACCATTGTCATTAAAAATTGTTTCCTAATGTAGATGGACCTTTACCTTTTGACACACTGCCGGTTGCTAGGCAGATTTTAAGCATTGAAATATTAGGCTGATTAGGGCAGCAGAATTCTTAGTTCATCTAAACTGTTAATTTTATTGTTAGCTCATCCTTGTATACCAACCTATGTGTTTGTTTTATCCTCCTGTTCTTGTCTGAGTTGCATCTTGTCTGAAACCTAGATTATAAATTCGCTGGGGCAGATGCTCTTTTTATTACTAGCTTTCTGGTGTCTGAGACAATGAGGCCCTAAATGTTTGGGGGGAAAATAAATGTTCATGTCCTTTGAGAAAAATTCAGTTTTGATGCAAGTATGTGAATTCCATGCTTTTCAGTGAAGCACTGACATGAGCACATGCATCTGAATTGACCATTTGTTTCCTGTACAGGGCCGGCTCTACGTTCTGTGCCACCCCAAGCAGCTCAAAAGGAAAGAAGAGTCGCTTTCGGTGGCACACCTGCAGCAGCTCCGCCAAAGGGGAGACTGTTAAGCTGCCGCAGCTGAGCCTCCAAAGCTGCTTTTCCCTCCTCGGTGGCGCGCCTGCGGCGATTCAACAGTCTTCTCTCTTTGGCGGAGCTGCCGCAGGCGTGCCACCGAAAGCCGCCTGAGCACTGCCCTGACAGCGCCCAGCATGCTGTCCCCCCACCGTTTGCAGTCCCAGGCACCTGCTTGCTACGCTGCCTGGAGCCGGTCCTGTTCTGGTACTTGTGAAGATTGTCTGCTAACTGAAAGAGATGATCAGCTCTACTTCTTTATGATGTGACTCTCTCTGGACTTGGAAAGCCAAAAAGAGAAAAGGCTTGGATGAATCTGATTTCTTAGGTTTTGATTTTATGAAAAGTAAAACTGCAAGCTATAAAAATCACAGAAAAATATTTAGAGTAGCTGACCTCTTGTATAAATATAATGTTTAACTATTAATTTAAGGACATTCCTTTGAGCTGAGTTTGTTTAAAAATTAACTTTCAGAGCAATTCAGCTACTAAAGACTTACAAAGTCAGTTTAATGTTTAATATTTACAGCTCTCTGATGGTAATGTTTTTAGGGAGGCACTATTTAGTTTTTGGTGATTATTGACTCCCAGGACTTGTATACATTAGGATAAAAGATGTGATTCTGGAATGCGTAAGCTAATGTGTTCTAAGGGTATGTCTGCACTACAAATGCTGCACCGACACAGCTGTAGGGCTGCAGCTGTGGCGTAGACTCTGCAGGGACAGATATTTTTTTTCCTGTTTGCTGAAGTAAATCTGCACATCTACAAGTGTTGGCAGCTAGGTCAACAGAAGAATTTGCCACATCTATGGAAGATGTCTAGGTTAGGCTTAGGTTGGCTTAACTATATCCTGCTGGGTGTGAAATTTCTCTCAGCCCTGAGTGATGTAGCTAGGTCATTCAGAGTTTTAGGAGTAAACCAGGGCATGTTTGAAAAGTCTTATGTACTCTGTGTTTAAGGTCTTGCCTGCGCACAAGTTGCCACAGTTTGACAAATCATTTTACTTAAACCAATGTAGCTTTTCTTTGTGGATTCTTGTATCACTTTATCACTATGTAACTTTTGTTGGGTTCAACGTATAGCTGCAAATTTACAGATGCAAGCTAAATTCTTGTAAGTCAGGTTCAAACTGCTAAGAAGGGTAACATGAGTTGTAACATTTAAACTAAATCAGTATAAAATTACACCTCTAATTACATGAATACAAATTTGTGTGCATTACAGATCTAACACATTCAAAGCTGGTTGAGTTATAGCCTACGGGGGGGGGGGGGGGGGGAGGTTATTGCCTTGTCTACATTACTCTACAAACATACTAGTTGGAACATGTTCGCTAACACTCTTAACAGCACCTTTCATCCAAGCCCTGTACTAGGCTGAGTGAATAATTTAGTCTCTATTCACAAATCTCAGCAGATAAGTCAAAGGTGCCAGTTCTAGTCGTTTTTGTGATACAAATGTCCACTGGGAGCTGGATTGAGACAACCTTATTCTCCATATAGACTGCCTTTTGATCATACTCCATGATCAGCTCAGTTGCCAGGTCTTATGATTTTATAGCAGTTCTCATGTTTAGTGTTTTCCTACAGCCCCAACTCCTGGAATTACATGAGAATCTCATGTTTTGTTAAAAAAATATTAATTTAGTCCAGGGTTGACAAACTGAGCCTGAGGAGGAGCCAGAATTTACTAATGAGCATTGCCAAAGAGCCACAGTAATATGTCTGCAACCCTGATCCACTATGCCCCTCCAGTGCCTCCCACCCACCGGCAGCCCTGCCAATCAGCGCTTCCTCCTCCCGCCTGCCACAGTCAGCTCTTATGCCTGTGCAGGACGCTTTGATGGTGAGGGGGAGGAGCGAGGGCATGGCAGGCTTGGGGGAGGGGCACGCGTTATGTGGGGAGGGGTGGCATGACCTGGGGTAGAGCAGAGGGTTGAGCAGTGAGCACTCTACATCACACTGGAAAGCTGACATCTGTAACTCCAGCCCCAGAGTTGGCGCCTATACTAGGAGCTGCAGATTAACTTCTGAAGAGCCGCATGTGGCTCCGGAGCCACAGGTTGACCACCTCTAGTCCTAATGCTTGAAGAGGAAACTTTGAAAATATTATCCCTAGGGGCTCAACTTTAGATTGTAGGGTTCTGTGGGGGGTCAAGTCTGATTTATGATTTATAACACTCTGGATTGGCATTACTGCAACCAGCATGTGCTGCATTCAGGCCAGCAGAAGGCTCCATATTCCATTTATCAATCCCTTGAGCCTTCTAGTCCTTCAGTAAGCGATTATCTGAGATTTCTTCCGTTTAGCCAGGACTCTTGGAAAGCAGGATTTGAAACATGTGTATTTAAAAAAAATACGTTTGGTGTTACATCTGGATCCCTACTCTGATTTTCTGTTTGTAATTTTAAAATTAAATTCTAAAAAATTGAAGTACCTTTACTTGCATAAAAGATTTTATTCCTGTTTGTTTGAATCTGCAGATCTGGTTTGCTTCAGAAAAGCTTATCTTAAATGTAAGGTAATTGAAAAATGACATTTGCAAGTTACAAATAACAGAAATCAGCTGTGATTTTGAGTCCAATTCTGTGCTGTGCCTCTTAGGTCTTGGCTGCACTTGCAGCTGTAGAGCGCTTTGGGTTAAACCAGCCTTCGGAGCGCACTCTAGGGAAAGCGCTCCAGTCTCTCCACACTGTTAGCTGCAAGGGCTTTGGTGTGGCTACATTTGCAGCGGCATTGGGAGTGCTGCATTATGGACAGCTATCCCAGTGTTCAAGTGGCTGCAACATGCTTTTCAGACAGGATGGGGTGGGAGTGTGTGTAGGGGGAGAGAGCAGATTTTTGGAGTGCTGAGAGTATCCGCACATTATCTTGTAAATTCAGACCCCTATCCCCTTCCCTCCTGCCCCTCTCTCTCTGGTAAACATTTGTTTTTTTTTATTTGCCCCCTTTCAGATAAGCTGCCCACTGTCTGAAATAGAGCTCTGAACAGCCACTTCCACATTCTTCCAGCCGAGTTCAAAACAAAGGGAAGAGAGGCCACTTAAGGAGATTAGGAGGTGTTTCCAGAGTGCAGTAACATTACTACCCATTTACACTGGAGTTGCAGCGTCTCACTCAATATGCAACAGCTGTTAATCTTCTTGCAAGGTGGAGTACCAGGAGTGCTCCAGCCGGGGAGTCAGAGCGCTCTGCGTGCATTGCCAGTGTGGACAGGTTGTAAGGTAGAGTGCTCTGGGAGGCTTTATTGTGCCAGTGAAGCCAAGCCCTTAGAGGTGTGCATAGAGATTCTGGATTGGCTGGAGGCTGGTGCAGCCCATCATGTAAATTAGAGCATCCCCAAAGCTTGCTTTTATAAATGACTGCTTCCTAACTGCTGTCTCTGATCTGTGTCCGAGCCCAGAATTTTCAAGTGTCCGTATGTTGTGGAGATACCACTTCCCTTCGCTTCCCCGGCATGCACAATTATACTGCTTTCACTGGGGCTTGTGAGGGTAGTGGTTTGTCAGCCCTGTATTCTTCCTTTATGTCCTGTTCACCACCAGAGTGACATATAAAGGTCAGGGCCAGGTGAGAATCTTTTGGGTTTTTTGCCATTTTCATTCATTTCATTGCATAGCTAGTTTTTGAATGTACACATTATGAGCCGGATACATTTCACTGGATGCAGGGAGTTGTAAATTGCATGCAAACACTGTTGCACACTGAGAGCATCCAGGGTAAGATTCTGATTCCTGACCTGTCCGCCCCCTTGTGAACTGCAGCAATGGCTGCTGGTTTCAGTGCTGTTCCTCTCAATCTGACACCACAGTTTCTAGTAAATAACACCCCCTCTGACTAGCTTGGTAATGTTACTGATCCTAAATGAAGACAGTCATTATTTGAGGGTGGCTACTAAATATCATGTTACGGTAATTAATTATGGATCCCACTGCTTATAAAGGGAAAAAATTGAACACATTATTGATATGAATAAATGTTTCTTTCCATTTTCTTACAGTTCTGTCCATACAATGATTTCCTTCATTCTCCAAAATTAAGATCATCTCAAGGAATGCCAGTCAGTGATGATTTATTTTTTAGCCGAAAAAAAGCTTCAAGGAATTTATTTCAGAATAGTCTAGATTTTACCTCTGAGCATTCTGCTGTTTGTCCTGGTAAGTATCATTGTAGATAATTGTGTTCAAATAAGCAGATCAGTTAGTGATCAGGTGCATTTGGGAGAACTTCATAAGACATCTGTGCTGATTCTGAGAATGTTTAATCACTTGATGATTTTTGGGTGTTTTTTTTTTTTTGGTTTTTTTTTTTTTAAAGATGAAGGCTTCAGTATTGAGTAAATAAAAACAGTGTATTTCCTGAGCTGCAGTAAATTAGCATAGCTGTATTGAAATCATTGGTACTATGCTGATTTGCACCAACTCAGAACTATAATCACAGATTCTTAATCCTGGTCTACATAGAAATTTTCTCTGATTTAACTAACTCTGTTTAACATCACACCTTTTATTGAATCTGTTAGCTTCTTTGTGTACACATACCAGTAGTTTCAAAGTATGCAATTTAATTTGGCCATTTAATAAATGATTAATAGGAAATAGTTCAGTTTTTTAGCAGCTAAAATGAATGATATAATTTCAGGGTGACTGAGAGTCATGACCTTTCTCCTGATTTTAAAATGTAGAAAAAAATGCTATATCACAGTTTCTATGTAAATCAGCAAGGAAACAGTTTTGACTAGTATTCTTGCACATTGTGTAAAATATAGTTCAAACTTCAGATTGAATAATTAAAGAGCAATGGAACAATTTGAGACAATAGTGATTTATTGCCATGGAAATTGTTATAGCAAAGACCCTGTTGAACAGGAACCTTAATATATGGAGCACTGAACTATAAATTGGGCAACATGCTGCAGTGGTTACATTTGTATACTGTAGCCTTTTCAGAAATATTTTTTTCTCGGCAGTGAAATGGTTTTCTGTTTCATATGTTCACATTTTCCCTTTTCTATTGTGTTTTTTAATAATTGGTTGGGGGTAGACATAAAACTAGAAATAGTTGGTGGTGAAAAGTGACTTTTGGAAACAGTTTTGAAGAATGAGATTTTTTTTTTCTCCTTTTAAAATTAATTGGGAACCTTTTAAAAGATAAATTCTATAAAAGTCAATGTCAGTGCAGTGCCTAACCTCTGATAGCTATCTTTTGTATTATAATAGTGAAAAGTCACATGGAGACACTGGGCAAGACCAAACTTGATTTGTTCCCTTTTCTTGGAAGTGCACTGTTTATATTCAACTCCCTTTGTGGAGCACTGACATATGTAGAATTCCAAGTGTATTTATTGTTACATTAAGAATTGTCATTTTGAAGAAAAACTTCTTTTTCTGTTTGAGGCATTTTTCTCCTCTTCATTTTTCCATATATCAAGAAGAAATTGTTTGGTTTTCGTTTCACCTACTACAAATCCCATTGTTGGTAATGTGCCTTGGTAGAACCACAGGCTTCTTTACATGAGTGCCAGCCATTATTCTAGCTTATGTGCATGAAGAACATTATAAGGTTGCTTAGAAACCCATGAGTGCAGCACTGAAAACTTTCAATCTTTTCATTTAGGTTTTATTATCCAAATTTAAAAAGTTTTTAATCACTGCTAATTAATTATATTAATTTTATGACTATTAAAAGAAGGTTTTACATTTTTATTTAAGTTCTTTTAGTTGTGTTTTTAAGCTGCATATGGAGACACCTGCTGAAATTAATTTATTTTTCCTTTGGTAAGGTGTCGTGGTCTCTCATCAGCCACATATTTCAGGGAAATGTGGACAACTTGGATACTCACAGATGCGTGGAAAGAGCGGTAGTGTGGGTTCTGATTTACAACTTTTAGGATTAAATAACCAACGGCAAGATAAAGGTACCTCGGCTATAAACATACTCCAAATTTGTGTATACCTCTTTGAGAGTCCTGTATCAGTCCTCTTAGTAAATATTTTATTTTTATTTGGATCAAATATGATCTGGCAATTTTCTCTCTTTAGTGAAAGAACATGGATGAGATGAAAAAACACAAAAAGCTTATAGTCAAAGTAGTATAACCAAACACAAATGTGGAAGTACTACAAGAAAGTACTCCACTACATGGAAGTACCACAAGGTAGGATTCCATGGCAAGAAAGATGTGGAAAAATTGGAAATAAATTAGAAAGTGTCCAGAGGAGGGCAACAAAAATTATTAGGGGCGTGGAGCACATGATTTATGAGGAGAGGCTGAGGGAATTTGGGATTGCTTAGTCTGCAGAAGAGAAGACTGAAGGTGGGATTTGATAGCTGCTTTCAACTACCTGAAAGGGGGTTCCAAAGAGGATGGATCTAGACTGTTCTCAGTGGTACCAGATGACAGGATAAGGTCTCAAGTTGCAATGGGAAAGGTTTAGGTTGGATATTAGGAAAAACTTTTTCACTAGGAGGGTGGTGAAGCACTGGAATGGGCTATCTAGGGAGGTGGTAGAATCTCCTTTCTTAGAGGTTTTTAAGGTCAGGCTTGACAAAGCCCTGGCAGGGATGATTTAGTTGGGGTTTAGTCCTACTTTGAGCAGGGGGTTGGACTAGATGACCTCTATTTTGGGTAAGCTAATTTGGAATAAAGCTCTCGTTTTGGAATAAGAGCATCCACATGTGGAGTTATTCAGGAATAGTTAATCCACTTCAAATTCACACCCTACCTTATTCTGGATTAACTCTAATGTTTTGACAAGTCCGTAACACAATAATGCTTGATTCCTCCTAAAATTAGTTTTTTTTTCCAGAGTATTTTAAAGCCTAATAGAAGGACAAGTTGGATAGAAAAAGAAGTAAAATTAAAATGCTGTTGCTTGTTAAAGAGGTTAAATAGTATAAATAATATTTTTTCATTCCTTCTAATATCAGTTTGTGCCAGCCTAAATTTTACCAAGACCCAACGAACTTTTTGCAGTCCAGCAGAGCGTACTTTGTCCTTCCCAAGTTCTAACACAAGCCAAGGGGCCTTCATTCTTCCATCTTATCCACTCTCGTCACCTAGAAACAGTCCAAAGCACACCTCCCCTCCTGCTGAATCTCCAAAGAAGTCTCAAGATCATGCTGTTAACTTTTCAAATTCCTGGCCTCTTAAGAGCTTTGAAGGCTTGCCCAAGCCCAGTCCTCAGAAGAAGCTTCTCAATCAAAAGTCAGGAGACAATGCAGGTAAAAATATTGCAGAAAAATAAACATTTATGGTCACATTTTGAAAGTGGCCTTCAAAAAAGTGTACACAAAACCTGCATTTGTGTGAATGCCTTGGGAAATATGCACTTACCCTGCCTGTGCATGTAAAGTGGGTTTTGCATATGCACTGTTATGGGCACATGGTCAAGAGCCAGCTTTTGAACATTTGGCTCTGTTTATAGATTTAAAAAAAAAATACATTTGCAGTTACATTAAATGTTCTTGCTTTTATACTCGAGCTAAGTGCGCAAATATGTAATGTACTAGGCAAGAATTATCTCACTCGGAACACATTAGTGTACCATCTATCTTCTGATTAAAAGAAGATTGTTTTTCTTTACAAGTACTATCTAAAACTCTTAAATGCAATAAAATGTCTTAATGAATGAAATAAGAAGAAAATAATACTCATTGCATTTTGCCTTTTTTCCCTTTTAATCTTTGTTTTGAAATGTCTGTATTCAGTGACCGGTCCTCACAATTTTACACCTATTTAAAATCTAAGGCCAAATAATTGGAATTTTTGAGCTAATTCCATTCTCGTTTCAGCACCAGTCATTGCCTTTAATACTCCTTGTAAGCCCTTGCTAGTGCAACGTCCTTGCATAATCTTAAATTGAAATTGTTTTTAAACTTATTTAGTTAAACATTTGTCTAGACACTCTTATTTTAGGTTAAGGGCAGCTTATTTCAGTTCTTAGGACACGTCTTCACTGGCAACATTTAACATGGCTTGTGTAGTCGCAGCACCAGTGTTGGGAGAGAGCTCTCCCAGTGCTGTTAAAAAACAAACTCACTCCCACCTCCACCTTTACACCCCTGAGTGAGAAAGTTGCAGCGCTGTAAAGTGCCAGTGTAGACAAGCCCTTACACTGATTCTTAGGCTATGATTACACTACACAGCTTTTAGCTGCATGGCAAAACTTTTCTCTTTCAGGTTTTTTTTAAACACTTCTGAAAGACACAAGTTTTGCCAGCGACAAGCATCAGTGTGAACAGCATGTTGTCGGCAGGAGCATTTGCTGTCCGACAATGCAATTGCAGTGCAAATGCCGCTCCTTGGGGGTGGAAGTTTTTTGTCCACAGGAGAGCTGACAAACAGTGGCTATGATGCCTGACTTTAGTGGCACGGCTGTAACAACATAGCTGTGTCACTAAAGGCTGTGTAGTGTAGACATTTTGTTTCCTCAAAACATATTTAAAATAGACTAAGTTATATCTCCTAAGAGAGCATTCTGGACAAATGGGAAACACTTTCGTAAGCCGCTGCCAGTGGAATAAGGTTACTGTAATGGCAGAGTGTAGGGCAGGCCTGCACAACTCGGAAAGCAGCAAGAGCCATATTACTGCAAAAAACCCAGCTGCGGGCCAAAAAGCCCCACCCTTGCCCCGCCCCCAGCTGCTTCCCACCAACCCCCCCGCTTGGCTTGCCCCACCCCTACTAACACCCCGCGGGCCACACAGTTGTGCAGGCCTGGTGTAGGGCAAAGATGCTATAAAGTTGGCAAGCAATGAAAATACCTGAGGAGCTAGAAGATGTTCAATATAGTATCGTTTAACATATTTTGTAAAACAAACTGAAACACAATATTGAAAAACATGGATGAATAACTAAACTATCAAAGGCTTACTTTTGGCAGTTCTTTATGACCTTTCACATATTATAAGTAAGGCCCTATCAAATTCAGGGTCCATTTTGGTCTATTTCACAGTCATGGGATTTTTGAAATCGTCAATTTCATGATTTCAGCTATTTAAACCTGAAATTTCAAGGTGTTGTAATTTTAGGGGTCCTGGCCCACAAAGGAGTTGGGGGTGGGAGGTGTTGTGGTACTGCTACCCTTACTTTTACGCTGCTTCGTGCAGAGTTGGGCACCTGGCCAACACTCTCACTCTCTGGCCATGCAGTTCTGAAGATAGCTCAGAAGTAAGGGTGGCAATACTATACCCCTCCCATTCCCCAATAACTGCAACCCCCCTGCAACTCCCTTTTGGGTCAGGACCTCCATTTTGAGAAAGACTTGTCTCCCCTGCGAAATCTATATCATATAGGGTAAAAGCACACAAAGGACCGGATTTGACGGTCCGTGACACATTTTTCATGGCTGTGAATTTGGTAGGGGCCTAATCATAAGTAATTTACCTAGCAATAGATAATTGGATGATCTGTATGCTTTGGAGAAAGCTAGTTCCTTTGACCAGTATCTTCTTGAGTTACATTGTCATCTCCTTAGTAAAGACAGACAGACACAAGCCTGGCATTCTTTATGCGTACACTCTTCCCACTTTCTGTTGTTTGAAACAGAAACTGCTTTTGGTAGCTGTTCTAGAAAAGCGAAGATGGCTGGATTTTTTAAAAACAGAAAGTACTTAATACTGTTAATCCTTTAAAAATAGCTTTTGAATAATCAATGAAATATCTTTTTACCAGATAAAGTTGTATAGAAGTTGAAGAAAAAGAACAGCATGGTGGGATATTTAAAAATAAATAAAATAAAATAAAAAATTAGTCATACAAACATTTATTTTTCTCCACCTGTATAGTTTTAATTCAGGAATTCACACTCAAAATCCATTGTGAGTTACTGAATTTTGAAACTTTCAAGTAATTGAAAACCTGGAATAAAAAAGTAAGGATTATGCATCACAAAATGTACTTCGATTAATTTTGTCAACTGTAATTTAATATTAATTATTTCATACTTCATGGTATGCTGATATACTTTAGCATATTTTGAAAAAATAATTACATCTTAGTAATATGAGACTTTTTTTTTTCCAGAGAGGTATTTAGATATGGCCAATTTTATGTGAAGATTATAAAGTATGTGAACAAATAAGTATGATTTAGTAGGGTTTACTGTACATCAATAAATAGAATTATGAAATCTCAAAAGAGGGGCCTAAACAAATTTATGCATCTTATTGGTGTCATTAGATTTCTGTACATCTGTGTCACGAGCTATTTATTTGCATATTCTCTGTGCAACAAAATTTCCTAGTGAAAATGCTGTGCTGCTTCAACCAAAATTGTCCTTAACATATTTATATAATTTAACTGTATTTCACAAATGTGTATTTAGTAAGAAAATAATCACCTCTTTAAAAATTTTTTTGCTGTGTTTCAGGAAGATTGACTAAGTGTTTTATCCTAATGAGTGGTGTGTTCCCACCATTTTTCTGAAATGGTGACATATGTCTGTATCTTACCCAGGGGAAAATTCACAGGAGAAGCAGTCTCCAATTCAGCTTAAACCAGCTTTGGTGAGATCACCAGCTTCACGGAGAGGATTGAATGGGACCAAACCTGTCCCCCCAATACCAAGGGGGACAAGCCCAGTGCCTGATAAATCTGAGTTAAACACACGGAGACAGAAAAATGAAGAGTCTGAGGATATTTGGAAGAGTGAAAAAGACAAGAAACTTGCAGCTGATCTTTCAGAATTAAATGTCAATGATAAGGAGTCAGATCAGGAAGAGGTTGGATTTAAATGTGATTTTACATACATTAAAAAGATGCTAACATACACATTTTACAAACAAACAAACAATCCAACCCCACCCCCCACCAAATCCAAGTCCTTTTAAAACCTCTGGTGTAGGAAAAAACCCAACATGTTCACTGCTGTACTTTTTGTGATCATGTCATGAATACTGGAAGACTACATTAAGATTGTTATGTGTCTGGTAAAAACTAACTAAAGCAATAAGTCAGAATTGAGGGACACACTCTGTGCCTTGGGCATATCCTCATTTACTTACCTATTTTGAGGTTCTCCAATCAGTATGTTGACCTTCTCCATTATAGTACCACGGCATGGGTTAAACTACACAACCTCAACTTTGATTTTGTCCAAGGTGAAACCACAGTGCTACCCTTAATGTAGGACTTAAATAATTAATCCTTTATTTTTAGAAGTTTTATGGAAAATACCAAAACGCCAAGCTCTTGACTACTGTGACTTCTACTTAACTTCCAGAAATCTCTTGTTCAAACTGTGTTCACTTGTAAAATTTGTTGAAGTTCACTGTCACTGATGCAGCCCAGTACGTCCTTGCTGCAGCTCCTTTGACACATGCTTAAATTTCCATGGCGTAAAATGAGAAAACCTGATCTAAAATATTAATTAGATGAATTAGGGTGTCACCTATGGAGTCATTCCAGTGTGTATCATGTCAGTCCATAATGTGGAGCCATTATGATGTTAACACAGCTGTAATACAGAATCCATATTAAACAGGAGGTATATATCATGCCTGATTTGGCTCTCCGCAGGGGATGGATAAACACACCTTGTATGGAAAATTGTAATGCATCTTCAGTACAGTTAAGTTAAAGCTTCATTTTATATTATCATTTTTAAATAATTTTTATCCAGTGAGGTTTCATCCTCTGAAAATCACGAACTCGTGTATAAAAAGAAAGAAAAGCAGAACCTTAAGTTAGAGATTAAAGCAATCTGAAAATATATCTACCATGCTAAGAGTCACTGAAGCTGGGGTGGCAGTGGGGTGGGTGTCTGAATTTGCATCTTTTACTCCCAAGATCTCAAAAAACCCCAACTCTCCGCCCCCCCTTCCCCAGGGTCACTAGTGAAGAGGCACAGATGCATGCCAAGTACCCCATAGTCAAATTAATCCTAGCTGTCTATTTAAATTCCTGTGGCTCTCAAAAATCTATGGGTTGGTCTCCATCTTTAATTCTTAAAGATGGTGTTTTGGGGCTAAGGGAGGAGGGGCTTCTGAGCCTGCTGGGTTTGATGAGAAGGTGCTTTTGAGCCTCAGGGTGGGGTGGGTAGGTGGGGAGTCAGGGGTTTCTGAGCAGTGAGGTTTGATTGGAGGAAGCTCCAGAGAATGTGGGGAGCTCTGAACCACAAGTGGGTCGGGAGGGTTGATTGTGGGAGAATGGGGTGAGCTGGCAAATGAAGGTGTGAGTATGAATTCTTTGGTGTGCGTGAGTGTGGGGAAGTCACTAAGGAGAGAAGAGAAAGTGAATAGGACAAAACAGCAAGGGGGTCCCAGTTAGAAATACTGTTTTCTCCCACCCTTTACTGTAGTTTGCCCCAACCTACCTCCAGAACAGCTTTGCAGAACATAACTAGATATTATGTGCATAGAGCCATTTGGGTTTGCATTGGCTGTACTATTAAATTGTGCATGTCTGTTTCACTTTATATCTCTGACATTAAGATAATAAATAATATTCTGATGCATTGACTCCATATATATTACCTTGCCCAAAGGGGGCATCGATACAGCGCACTCATCGTACAGTGAATAAAAATTAAGATTTTAGAGGCAGGCTTGTATTTAACAACTGGCTCCTGTGTTTATTGAATTATACATGCAGCGGGTAAACTCTGACATTGTTTTCAATTCTCTTTAGATGCAGAGTTCACTTAGGTCTCTCCGTAATAGCGCAGCAAAGAAGAGGGCAAAACTGAGTGGCAGCACTTCAGATCTCGAGAGTCCCGATTCTGCACTTAAACTCGATCTGACTATGGACTCCCCTTCCCGCACTTCCTCTCCAAACATGAGCTCTTACAGTGAAAGTGGAGTTTACAGTCGGGAATTTCAGACTTCACCAGGGCCCACAACCTCTCAGGGAAAGATGATGTGAGTGTCAATTATATACCAAACCCACATTGAGAATTCTGACGTAATCGCTGTTAGGTTTTGTTAAATATTGAATGGTGAGAAACCTGTATTTTTGTAATAGGACATTGGTTTGCTTAGTGCCTAGATTTTATCTGAGAATTATTCCCATTTAAAATTCATTGTACTGTGCTGCTGCGTTTAATATTGTTCTAATTCATTCCTGCTTTTTCTTTGACCCAGTGCCAATCTCTAACTATAGTAACATGAAGTAGCTGTTAAAACCCTAAAGTTGCTAGTAAATATTTTATAAGGAAGCTGAACCACAGGCTAAGCAAATGAGTAAAACCGAGAATGAATCAGGAGGAAGAGGTTTTCTTATTGCAACCTGCAAAGTTAATCAGGAATGCATTTTCTTAAACAGATTTTTGTGTGGGGATGAAACTAATTTAAACTTTTTTCATTTTTGCTAAACCTATCAACTAATGTAGCATTTCCATTGTAGTAGTAATTGTTGAGAATTGTTTTCTGTGTAATACCTTCCTTCTCTTAGCATCTTTGCAAAGAAATAGTGTATTGATGGAATTTGTTTTGATGGTGCACTAAGGTTGAGCAGTTAGCTGCAGCATGTACTTATTTTTAGTTTTGTAAAATGAAGTGGGAAATGTTTTGCTGAGTGTTATAAGTACAGCCTCTCCTTATCTTCTTACTAGGCACATGGCCAAGCTGCATGCAGCTCAGGCCTGAAGAACATAATGCAAAAATCCAACAGAAAAAGCCTCGGGCATGCCATGTTGTTGCATCATGGGCTCTGACCAGGAGTGATGGGAACAGTATTCTGTAATAAAGAACATTTCCATTAGTTCCCGACTTGAAGCCTTAATGTTTGACAGTGCTCACAGCTAATGCAAGTCTAGTCCACCAGGGAGGTTATGACCTATATAAGGAAGTTGGAATTTGTGCAAGAGTGACAGAATGCCATCCCAGGAGTCATTAAATACCTTGAAGTTTCTTTATAATATTTGAGAGTTTAGTTCAAATGCTGATGTAGGCCTTGCTGGAACCCTAGGCATAGCTGACAGGCTGAACCAAAGTAGGCCTGGCCATGGCGGAATAGTAATAATTAGGTGTCAGCTAGCTAAGTAAGCAAATTCATGACCTGAGAGGATGGTACAAGAATACCCAGAGTTCTCAAGTAACTACACAAACAAATGGCAACAAGAGATGGTACTAGAGCTCCAGCTAGGCCTACATCTGGCTTTCCAGCATTGTAGGTTGAAATTCTGTGTTAACAGAACAGATACCAGCATGGGCAGGAGAAATGGAAACTTCTCTTATATTACCTGCCTCATGTAACATTTTTCTCTTCGAAGGAGCTACTCACAGTGGAGGGGGCAGTGAACCTGACCGTTATCAAATGAATTCTTTCTCTGATTTGTAGTAAACGTGATCATTTCTGGCGATGTGCTGGAAATATTTTGTACCCAATTCGTACTGTTTTCACTTTAGGTGAGAAAGGTTCTTAGGCAGGGCTCCTAGTGCCATTCGGAAAGGTATTTATAGAAATGATTTTGTATTGCAGCATCTCAGACATCTTTCCTCTACTTGGATGCAAATCACGTCCAGCAAGACTGTCTTCCGCAAGGAATAGAAGTACTAATGTAGTAGAACAGAGTCCCAGCACAGGTAATTTGTTGTCCATAAAAAGGGAGATATAACTAATTCAATTAACATGAAACCATTTTAGTTAAAGCTCTGTCCAATATTTTCATAATAAGCCCCACTTTAATATCTAATTTTATCTGGTGGTCTTTGATCTATTAAATCTTAGCCCTGAAATATAAATAAATAAATATATTTTACGTTATTAGGTTTTAACTGACCATTTTGAAATCGTACTGTAGTCTTGGGTATGAGAGGAGACTTCTGGGATTGTTTCTTTCCCTTTTCCTGTAACACAGCTAGGACATGTTAAAACTAGCCTCAACCCTGCAGAACTATCAACAAACGTGATTTGAGGGTGTTTTGTTTATGAAATGGTGGTGCACCGTTTCAGTGATGCATACTGAACACTTCACTGTGGATTCTGTTGTGCAGGAATAACATTTCATGATAAAGCAACCTCTAATGTGAGCATAATTGGACAACGTCTGAATTATGGAAATGGATCTGGTGATTATGAAGATGACAAGCAGAGAGAAGTGTCACCTTGTGTTTTTAAAGGTCTGAACAAAGAGCATCAAAGGCATTGTAAACCTACAAAAGGTTAGTGAGCTTCCTTTGTTCCTGTGACATCCTTTAGCTTTTTATAAATCGAATATTTCATGGAATTTCTTAGTCCTATAATCACAATCTCTATTTAAGATATATTTGTGAAATTGACAAGCAGTTATCTAACATTAGTGACTGTTAAAGTCTCAGGGATAGGAAAAGACTTGAAATGAATGATCAGAATCTCACTTTTCTCAGCCAAAATATGGATATAGCTATATATGTTTCATTTTTTAAATTAAACCATCGTTATAGGTAAACTTATTGCAGAAAAATCATAAGTTTTTGTGTTTAAGTTCTAATGAAGACTTGAAAAATTGCATTGATTTAGCACTAGGCACATATTAGTAATATACAAAAGCTACTGGTCCCTGCATCATAACCAGTTTACCTGTGGCTAAAGGATTTTGTCCTTTGTGTGGTTCTCTGACTCTGGCCATTGTTAGCATACAGCCATGATAGTGTGTCTTTTTGACCAAGAAAGTTAAAAATGAAAGTAAAATTAAGGGATACACTCTTCACCTTTTACATCACTTATAATGTGGCTGATTGGTAGTGGCTAAAGTAAATATCTTGTGACAGTATTTTAGTGTGTGACGTGAAATGAATTGGCCTTATCTCATACCTGATAGACATGTGTGATGTATGAAGGTTTCCATGATATGCTCCCAAAGAGTATGGTTTCTCCTCTTTTTTTTATTTCTTTAACATAAAAAATTGGGCACTTATTACCCTGCATACTCTCCAGTCAGCATAGAAATAGTGACATGATGTCATTACAAGGGACTGAAAGCTGAGCAACTGGAGTGAAAGGGTGTGAAGAGAGTTTAGTCAGACTGTTTAACACCAGTTTAATTCCTGTTGCCTATGAAACACCATAACTGTGTGCCATTTGGGACAGACACCAGCTTCTTTTTACCTACCTACCTACGTGTAGGACAATCCTTGGTTAGGTTCTTAGCTGCTATTGTAATACAAGTAATATGTGGCTAAAGATGCCTGTTCAGTTAAGGTATAAAAACTTGCATTAAACAGCTTCTTAGAACCCCAAGAAGTTATTCAATAAAAGCAGAGACCACCAGGCTTGATATATCTGATATTTCTAAGGTATAAAATAAATAGAAGCTAATAACTTGTTATTGTTTTTTTTTGGGGGGGGGGAGGTTGGGAGGGGGTAAGGAGATGGGAGGGAGCAGAGGAGACATGAATCCTCACCCAAAATCAGTTTCAGGATTTCTGTTATATTTATGTAAAAAAGGGGGAGGGGGGAAGAGGGAGTAGAATCAAAAACCAATCATTTACTGGTCAGTTTCAACAGCATCAGCCCCATCTTCCTACAGTGAACTTTCCATGGGGAAGGAGTTAGATGAAGGTTGAGTCAGGAAACAGAACCGCTCTCATGGGACCGAGTCTTAAAGGGTTTAAGAATTCTTTTGACTCTCCAGTTTGCTTAGCCCTGGCTTGGTCTCAATCCCCTGTGCTCAGAAGTCTTTGTTATAGACTGTCAGATATACTCACAACAATTAGATAGTCAGGCTTGCAGCACATCAGCATCTATTCGCCATAGCGTTTTTTGACTTTATGGTTTTTCCAGTGAGTGGGCAAACTTTTCTCAAGCTGAAAATGTTAGTAACTCAATGGGAGTTATTTAATGCTAAAGAATGTAATGCCAGTCTGCCATTGTTACTGATTGACATTGCCATATATGTAAACAGGGCAACCAGAATTAAAAGATAAAATGTATGTTAACTGAAAAATTTAAGCACTGCTAAATTGTGCAGTAATCAACATGAAGTGCTTTTTGGAACCGAAAATCAGTGGTTTTCAATTGATGCTAAATTGGCACAATTGTGCTGAAATATTGGAAAAATAGGTGCATGTAAAATAATTCTAAGTGAGTTGGTATTTAGTATATTCAAAATTAATGATTTTTGGTGTATGTGATATAGTACTTCTGAGAATTTCAGCATTAATTAAGTCTTACAATACTCTAGTAAATTAGAAATACGGTCCTGATTAATCACTTTTATGCAGTTGAAACGACGTTTGGTAAGATGATACTCAGATCATGTATAGTAATGGGTAAACTACATGATTTAGCTCTTCTTTGTGTAATTTTTAGGATTTACAGGGTCAACATCTAGTTTACAGCAAACTAACAACCTAGACTTCATTTCGCCGAGTGCCCTGTCTGAAGATTCTGTAGTAATTGTTGGAAAAGGTATTTTTTTTAAAAAATTTTTTTTATATATATTTGCAATACAGTTTTAGTATGGAAACAAAACCTGTATTTCTGGACGATCAGGAGAAGGGGAGTTGAAACGAATTCATTTAAATGTTTATTATTTAAAGATTAAACAATCCCCAATTTTTAAAATTAAAAGTATTAAAGTTGAAACAAGTATTGGAATTACTGTATATTTTTACACTCTTAACGAGAAATGTAATATATAAACTGTACTACAATATTAGCATTAAATAACAAAGAACAGTGAGAAAACGAGGACTAAATTTTGCACATATACCCACACGTACAAAGTCCCATTGCAGTCAGTGGAAATGCATAATGTAACTTCGGGTAGAATTTGGCACTAACATTATAGCAACCCACCTTTTATTTTCTGGAATTATTTTTGTTTTGCTTTAGTTTGTTACTGAGTGACTTCTGCTATGTGAAAATGACCTCTTGGTGAGGTTACAATATGATAACCATTTCAGGTGTTTTTGGAAGCCCCCCATCTGCGCCATTAACATACAGCCAGTCCATGATATCGTGTGTGGAGAACGGAGGCGTCCTTTCTCTCAAACAAGGCATTGAGCCTCTATCAGGGATCTATGGGAGAGCTGTCCAGCAGAACAGTGCACCTTTCCTTGATACTGAAAATGAGAAAGATGTAAGAGTGTAAAACAGATTTGATTGTTTTTCAAGTGTCACTAGTAAATATAGTTTTATGTTCTCCAGATTCTGGTAAATAAATGTTTGATTAAAGTAGAGTCATCGATATCTCAGGTGGCTGGTAATAGGATACAGAGCTTTTTATTTCTAGGTCTCTGGTCTAATTCCAGCACAGGCTGGAGACTAAAACTGGGTGAATAATGAGGAATCATATGCAAATGTCTTGATGACTTCTGAACAAAATGTTGCTTTGTTTGCACACTTCTATTAAACATTTATGTGAATAGTTTTGTTTGTACAAATGTTCACACAAAGTTGTGTTAAACCTGAAATAGAGGTTTATTTTATTTCATTTAGTCTTTTTATGACCATTCAAAAAGATTAAAGGGCTAAATTTGGTGAAGGAATTCAATTGGTTGTTACAAATGTTCAATTCAATGCAATTGTTTGTTCAGCTGTAGCAGGTACTGAAATGTATCAACATCACGAAATAGTCATTAAAATTGTTACCAATTAGCAATTTTTGTTAACACTTTGAGCAAAGAGGTCAAAGATTGAATGGACATGGAGCATGAACTTCCCACTGGCTGCTAAGGTAGTCCCTTCCTTTCATGATTGGAATATTTTGGCAAGGCAGTGTGAGGAACCAGCTGCTGTTACTGACCCTCATCTGTTGTGTGGACAAAGAGAGGACTGCAGTTTGCAGAATTTTACTCCAGCACCATGCATTCCCTGTAAATAATCTTCTCTCAGCATCTGCACTGTGGAGAGATTTCACACTGTGCTACTGCTTACATCTTGTTCAACTTTCTTATGACTTTGAACATTATTATTAATTTGTATAAAACAATACAAAGTAAAGGTTCTTCTTCAAAATGAAAATCCCACTATTTCCTGAAAATGCATGTTAAGTAACCAATAAGGTTGCTAAAATTTAAAGAAATTAATGACCATTTATCTATTTTCTCAATGTTTAATCTGTGCATTTGACTGCCCTTTTAATGGTCAGTGCCACTATTTCCTTATAGATAAGGGAGAAAATTACTAACTGAAAATACTCCTAGACTTTGCGGCCAGTAGAGACCATCGTGATCATCTGGTCTGACATCCTGCACATCACAGAACCTCACTTGCCCACTTCTTCAGTAGGCCCATGTCCTCTGGCTGAATTACTGAAGTCCTAGATCTTGATTTAAAGACTTCAAGTTACAGAGAATCCACCATTTACCCTTAAACATAAACAGGGGATCATAAGTACCCTTAAAGTAATTTTTAAAATAATCAAGTCACACAGTTTGAAGACTGCTCTATCAAAAATTGTTTTAAAAAAGTCAAAAAATTGAAGGTGGGCTGGACTCCATACCCTTTCCTCAAATTAGTGAGTAGTATTCACACAAGTAGTACCATGAAATCTGTGGGTTCACAGTTCTGCTCCCACTAATAACTTAATTATTCATAATTACCACAAGTGATTATTTTTGTGCTGCAAAGAGTCTCGTGCCCATTTTACACAATATAGTGGGACTGCTCACAGTGCATGGAGGTAAGCAAATGCACAAGTCTTTGCAGTTTGGGTCCTAAATTAGTGTAAATAATTCCCAAGCGCACTGTGGAGTAGTAGCAGAAGTTGCGAGCCCTTTGTTTAGCAAAGAAGATTCCCAGTGCTAAGTTATTGACTGAACTATTTCAGTGCAGTTTCATTTTACAGTGGGACTTTTCCTGTTTTTTTTCAGATGAAAGTTGCCATGTCAAAATCTGCCCGAGATAAGATGAGGCAGAAGAAGAAAGAAGAAAAAGAACATCGTCATAAAGAACATCAGGAAGTCAATGATGTTGAAAAAAAGGAACGAAATCCCAGGGAACGACTTAAACATAGTGAACCAGAGAAAATGGCATCAGAAAGTAATGTTTAGTATTTTGTCAATTTAAGGGCATACTGTTAAATGATGTTGACTAAGAAGTATGTTCTAAATCTGGTATAATACTAATTATTTAGGGTTATGACTGCCCAAAATGACATCAGGTATTACTGAAATTGTATGCTACAATGTAATCCCCTTCATGAGTTTTTGTTGTTGGATATAAAATACTTACAATAAGGAAGGAATTTATGACCGATAAATTGACAGTTTCTGAGATCTTTATAGAGTACAGATAGTACTAAGAAATAGTGACCCCTTTCCTTTTTCTGATTTTCCTATTCTCTCTCTTTTTTGTAGGTTTAAGTTTTTATGGAGATGTATTAATAACGTCCAAGAATGAGTCTTTATCTTTAGAAGATGTTGCCTTCAGTGCTCCACGAAAAAGAACATCCAGTTTAAAGACGACACTGTCTTCAGTCTTGCTAGATTCAGGTAAGGTGTTAGTTAATTATATGTAAAACACCATATTAAAATGTTCGGTTGCTGGCAGATGAGACAAACCCATACTGTAATCAGGTGCAATACAATTATTTATTTTAAAACTGCAGTTTCATTAATGTTTTCTATTACTGGAATAATGTGATGCCCTTACATTTTAATTCGTGCTAGCTAGTACCTCTTTTCTAATAAAAAATTATTACAGAGAATAAACTTATGTTTTGCAGGTATAGAACAACACTTCTAATACATTTTTCACATCTCCATCTTCCTTTGTGGAAGAGGTAGATACATATCCCAACACTGCAATGAGTTAAAGATAAATTTTATTAATAGATTGAAACCCACATTAAAATACTGTATCCCCAATGAGATAACATTGGGTCAGGATTTTATGCTGTGTGTGTTAACTGGGTGGGGTGGGAAAAGCCAAACACATTGGGTGAAATTTTGGGTCTATTGAAGTCAATGGCAAAACTCCCACTGACCTCAAATAGAGCTAGAATTTCACCCAAAGTTTATCATACGGTAATTTCTGTTTTAGCAAAACAGCACTAAAGCTTAGATGCTAAAGTTGCATCCCTGGCACCAGCTAAGGCACTCAGGTCCTGATCCTACAAAGACTTATGCATCTGATTATACTTAAGTACATGAGTAATCCAATTGAAATCAGTTAAAATTAAGCACATGACTAAAGCCTTATATGCTATACTTATGAGTGTAGAATAAATATACCTAAAAACATAACCACCATTTTAGCCCCTTAGTCCCTGACTCTCTTTACTCAAGTTACCTGAGAAGCTGCATAGGGTTGTAAGAATCATTATTGTGTGGAGGGTTCTAGGATTTTACTTTTTGTGATATGAGTTCCATAGCAGTGCTCCGTCTCAGTAGCTTAAATAAATATATGGAGATATACGTCTCTCATAGAATTGGAAGGACCTTGAAAGGTCATTGAGTCCAGTCCCCTGCCTTCACTAGCAGGATGTCCCCTGACAGTTTTTTTGCCCCAGATCCCTAAATGGCCCACTCAAGGATTGAACTCACAACCCTGGGTTTAGTAGGCCAATGCTCAAACCACTGAGCTATCCCTCCCCTCCTAAAACCGCTTCTAGAACAGTGCACAGCTATTTCCCCAGAAAGTTTAGTGTGTTTGTTCCAGAACAGGGCATGCATGATGTTTTTAGCTCTTAATATATTCACTCCTTCCTAACATTCCATGATGAAGACAGAGCAACAGTGCAGCTGCAGCTCAATTCTGCTGCTGTCAGCTCCCTAAATTTCTGCAAGGCTCTGCCCCAGTCCAATCCAGGTGTGGGTTACAAAAATCTGGAAGATGTACCGACTGTCAGTGGTCCCCAGGGATCCTCCAGTAAGTGTGTATAGTCAGTGCGATGTACAGGGGATTGCAGGAGAGATGGCATAGGAACCGACTATCATGACTACATTGACTACAGGCAGTTTGTTTCGTTTGCACTGTCAAGTGAGCAGAGTGGTGAAGAGGCTTCAGGGAGCATGCAGTGTCACTTGTTTTTGATTACCTTGCCAAAGGAACAAGAGTTGAAGATGATTAGATTCTGACCTGCAAGGAAAATACAATTTTAGGCAAGTTATGTTTAGGTCACTGAGGTGATCTCTACTCCCTGGAAATATTTTTCATCTAGAGTTTGTCAAATAGAGACATTTAAAACCCATGGAGCATTTCACTTTCCCCCCCCTTTCTTAGTGACTAAATAATTATTTAATGGAGTAAAACCAAGTTTAAAAAACCGCAGATACTGTCAGTTGAAGGAAAGTTTAACTCTGATGCAGTTAAATACCTGATAGCCCTTCAAACTGGAGGCTTATAGCTGCTCCGCTGGTAGTTCTTTAGCCATTATCAATAGGCTAGAACAGTAGCAACACAAAAGCTAAAAAACAAATGCCTTTTGGATTATGAAATGTGATTTAGAAATTCTTTCTAGTTTACTAGTAAAACATATTGAAAATCTACAGCTCTTTGCAATTATAGTAGTGTGATGCAGATAAACTGAATTTGAGCAATAGTTCATTCATATTTAAAAATGAATGATTCACTTGCAGTAAAATTCAAAGGAATGGTTCAATGGTGTTAACTATTCCTGCTGGGAACATTTAATTGGGGAATTTATGTATTTTTATGATTTCATAGCTTGGAACATTAGAGTTTTCTGGGGAGCTATTCAATCCTTAGGTTGAGATTTTGTTCTCTCTCCATACTATAAAACCAAAATACCTGTTGCTTATATCAAAAAAGTGTGTAATTGAGAAACAGCACATCATTTCTTTGGAATTCTGGAAAAATTCTGAGCTATGGGTATATAAATAACTAGCGAAAATACCCGGCGTTGCTCGGGTCTGTCGGAGGTGGGGAGGGGGCAGACAGCTGAGCGAGTGCGGGGTCCGTTGGAGGGGGGAGGGGGCAGAGACCAAACCCGACACCCCCACCTGACTTACCCCTCGACCAACCCCGACTCACATTTTCACCCCCCTACCAACCCCAACACCCCCTGACCAACACCCATACCTCACCCCCCGCAGACCAAACCTGACACACCCACCTCACTTCCCCCCCCCCCAAACCCGACACCCCTACTTACCACCACAAACAAACCCAACACCCACACCTCACTTACCCCCCGACCAACCCTGACCCCCCTCCTCACCCCCCCCGACCAAACCCGACACCCCTACCTCACTTACCCTCCGACCAAGCCCAACTCGGGTCCGTCGGAGGTGGGGAGGGGGCAGAGAGCTAAGCGAGTGTGGGGTCCATTGGAGGGGGGAGGGGGCAGAGAGCTGAGCGAATGCAGGGTCCGTTGGAGGGGGTATTAGGACATCATAACTATGTCACAGAGAACAGCAGCTGCCCAGCTGATGTGAATGGGCTTTAAAGAATTTCACCCTGGGGGGCGTCAGAGGTGAGATTTGAAAAATTTTCGACTCTTACCCTGATTAGGACCCTAAGACCTCTAACTGTACCAAATTTCAAGTCTCTAGCTCAAACAGTGTGGAAGGAGTAAGTGCACATACATACATGCATACACCATTTGACTTTTATATATATAGACTAGCATAAGTGCCCGGCGTTGCTCGGGTCAGTCGGAGGTGGGGAGGGGGCAGACAGTTGACACCCCCTGACCAACCCCAACACCCACACCTCACCCCTCACCCACCCCGACACCTTCCCACCCCCCCTGACAAACCCCAACACCCCCCGGCTCACTTACCCCCCGACCAAACCCGACACCCCCACCTGACCCCCCGACCGAACAGTGTATTTAATAATCTGTGTGCTACACAGTGCACCGTGAGCCGGGGGGGGTGTCGGGTTTGGTCTGGGGGGATGGGAAGTTGTCGGGGTGGGTGAGGTGTTGGGGTTGGTCAGGGTTTTTTGCGGTTGGTGGGGGGATGAGGTGGGGGTGTCGGTTTCGGTCGGGGGGTAAGTGAGCCAGGGGGTGTTGGGTTTGGTCTGGGGGGGTGGGAAGGTGTCGGGGTGGGTGAGGGGTGAGGTGTGGGTGTTGCGGTTGGTCAGGGGGTGTTGCGGTTGGTGGAGGGGGTGAAGTGGGGTAGGGGTGTCGGGTTTGGTCGGAGGATAAGTGAGGTGGGGGTGTCGGGTTTGGTTGGGGGGGGTGAGGTGGGGGTGTCCCTGAACTCTGTCAAATTATCACCCCCCCAGACCAAACCCGAAACCCCCCGGCTCACTTACCCCCCCGACCAAACCCGAGACCCCCACCTCACCCCCCCAACCAAACCCAACACCCCCACCTCACCCCTCGACCGAACCTGACACCCCCACCTCACTTGGATCCTTCGCAGGCGGGGAGGGGGCCCAGAGCCGAGGGATTCCGGGGACCTTGGCAGGTGGGGGGGGGGGGGGCATAGGGCTGATGGAGTCCGGGGTTCCATTGGGAAGAGGGAGGGGCAGAGAACTGAGGGATTTCCGGGGTTCCGTTGGAGGAGGGAGGGGTGAGCTGAGCGAGTGCGGTGTCTGTTTGAGGGGGTATTATGACGTCATCACCACCCAGCTGCCCAGCCGATGTGATTGGCCCTGAAAGACTTTCACCCCTGGGGGACGTCAGAGGTGAGATCCGAAAATTTTTCGACCCTTAGGACCATCTAGACCCCAAGACCCCTCACTGTACCAAATTTCAAGTCTCTGGCTCAAACGGTGCGGGAGGAGTTCGCAGTCATACATACATACATACACCACTTGACTTTTATATATATATAGATAGATATATAGATTTTCAAATTAGACCTCTAAATAAATTCAAATGCAGGCAGTAGCCATATTGTCGGTGCAACTGTGGTGACCTTTTTGAAAACTCAGCCCTTTAACAATAGTAATCTTTCTAGACACCAGCTTCAGTGTAGCTAACCATGTTCATGTCTTACTGCTAATCACTTTATTCATATTATGAAGATTAGTCACTGATTATTGCTTTAAAACTTCATGACTTGACAGATGAAACATCTCCTGGACCGCGAGGGCAGTATAAGGATCGAACCCCATCAGTCACACACAGTCCAGAGATAATGGATCCATCAGAGTTGCGACCCTTTTCAAAACCTGAAACAGCACTGACAGAAGCATTGCGACTTTTAGCTGATGATGACTGGTGTGTATACGTATATATGCGCACACACATATTTAGTGTGGTTATAATCTACAGCACTTATGTTAATACTTATTTTTTAAAAATGAAATATACCTAGCTTTTTGGTCAAGCAAGTGAAATCTGTTTAGTAAAACATAAGAGGGAAAGTCCTCACCATTGCAAAGAAAATATTGAAAAAGTGAACCAAGCGCAGCCATTGGCATGATGCCTGCCTGAGTTTGCAGACAGCCTGAGACAACAGCTCTGAGAGGTGGAACACTCATCTCAGCGGGTGGTTAATTCCAAGACCCAGTGTGCTTTGGAGCTCCCAACCAACATAACTGGGTTGTTCCAGATGTGAGGATGGGCCTCTACTGACACTCCAGAGATGAGCAGGGGCATTGGCCTATTGGCCCCCTTCCTGCCTCTCTCGGGGTTGGGGTGGGGTGCACATTGTGATGTACCTACAGCCCTGTCTTGTCTTAATCCAGACCTGCTACTGTCTGTACCAAGGAATATTTGTGTGAGAGCTTCTAGTTTAAATTATTGCTGTTGGGAGACAATTTGTATTCACTATTTGTTTCCTTAATAATCCCGATGGTTGTGCTACTTGGGCACAGAATCAGTGGTAGGGCTGGAAGGGACTTAGAGGTCATCTAGTCCAGTGTTTCTCAGCCTTTTTGATAGCAGGGACCAGCTTTCTGCCTTCTTAAACTGTGTCAGGGAAATCTCAGGGACTGGTACCGGTCCAAGGACTGTCGTTAAGAAACACTGCTCTAGTTCATCCCGCTGTGCTGAGGCAGGACCAAGTAAATCTAGACCATCCCTGTCTGACCTACACTTAAAAACCTCCAATGATGGGGACTCCATAACCTCCATAGGAAGCATGTTCCAGAGTTTAACTATTTCTATAGTTGGAAAGTAACCTAAATCTGCCTTGCTGCAGATTAAGCCCATTACTGCTTCTCCTACCTTCAGTGGACTTAGAGAGCAATTGATCACCATCCTCTTCATAACAACACTTAACATATTGGAAGACAGTTCTCAGGTTCCCTTCCCCCCAGTTGTCTTTTCTCACACTGTTCAAGGTGCCCAGGTTTTTTAACCTTTCTTCATAGGTCAGGTTGTCTAAATCTTTTATAATTTTTGTTGCTCTCCTCTGGGCTCTCACCAGTCCGTCCACGTCTTTTCTAAAGTGTGGCCCGCAGAATTGGACACACCATGCTGAGTAGAGCAGGATGTACAAGAGTCCTGTTAATACCCCCATATGGATATTAGCCTTTTTTTCCCAACGGCAGCTTATTAACTCATTCAGTTTGTGATCCCTGGTCACCTCAGACATTCTAGTTACCTGTGTCTCTGTGGTTTGTGTGAGATACTGCCTTTAATTTAAATATTTGTTTTATATAGGGAGAAGAAGATTGAAGGACTGAACTTTGTTCGATGTTTGTCTGCCTACCATGCTGATGTGTTGTCTGGAAAGCTGCATGAAACAAGTCTGGCTGTAGTTCAAGAGGTATAATTTTCAAATAAAAATCTTATGCCAAAAATATTGTTTTGATAGGACTGAGGTAAACATTTGAGTGGTGAGCTGTTCTGTTCAGTTGCTGCTGCTTTCTGTATGTTGGCCATCTTCGAAAGGATGGGTGCACAGTTTCATAAAGCAGCCTGTATTTGGGATATTTAGTAGTTTTAAATTTGCTTGAAAGCTGTGTAAATTAAAATCTAACCTTGATAGCATTTTGATATGTTGTGCATATTAACTCCCACCTATCAGGAATCAAGATGAGAATTTTTTTTCTAACTAACTAAACATTTACTAAGAGGAAAATAAAATTAAGCTTTACTACTTACACATTTTTATTTTTATTTTTCCTGTTTGCAGGTGAAGAATTTACGCTCGGGCGTTTCCCGAGCTGCTGTGGTCTGTTTAGGGGATTTGTTCACCTACCTGAAAAAGAGCATGGATCAAGAACTAGACAGTACTGTTAAAGTCCTGTTGCACAAAGCCGGGGAATCCAACACCTTTATAAGGGAAGATGTAGACAAGGCATTGAAGGCTATGGTTAATAATGTGACTCCAGCACGTGCACTTTCTTCTCTTATAAATGGAGGTCAAAGGTAACTCCTAAAGAGCTTGTAAAGAAATAACTAAGAAAATATTCAGTGCATCACATATGGCCCTTAGTTTTTCGTATCAAAGCAGAACATTCAAAATGAAATACTCCAGCTTTGCAAAACTCTGCTGATCCAGAGCAATGTTTTTGGCAGTCCAGTAAAATGTAAGATTTTTTTCCATTATGGCAAAAGGTAGGTTAGTAATATTCGTGCCTGGTTGGTACATTTTATGATAGTTTTGAGAGTGCAGTAATCTGTAGTAGTGTTCATTGCCATATTCTTGAGAAGCCTGATAATATCCATTGTCTTCTGACAGAGTTTATTTAATCCATCCTCCTCTGCCACCTGTTTTACTGTCAAAAATCTTTTTCTTTAGCAGTTTTGGGAAAGTGGTTCTCTCTCACTTCTGGCTAGTGCTGAACACCTCCTTCTTGATTGATTTCACAGTATTGAGACTACACTTCTCCGAGTGGATAACATGCTGCTCTTTGTCTCTGCACATGGATTTTGACTTCCTGCTTGGTCTTGGCATGAGTTTTCATACAATCAATCATTCTTTCTTGAGTACCTTAAACAAGACAACTTCTCTCCATCTCTTTTTTCATTATTTGAATCCTAACTCCCACCCTTTCATTTTTGGTAGAAAGTTTAGTCATTCCCTTTTTCATTAAGCATATTGTCTTTTGACCTTTTATATCCTCTATCTATCTTCCATCTATAGGGCCTCTAATAGTTAGCTTTAGTCTTAGACATCCCTGCTAGTGATGTACATTTTTCATTTCATTCTGTGATCTCCCTGCCTGCTTCTGGATATAGATGAATTTTCCAATGTGAAGTCCTCTCTCTCCAGTGTCTCTCGACGGTCACACTCCTTAACTCAAACTTTAACTTTCTCCCCAGCATTAAAAATCTTGGCTTTATTCTTGATTCCAGCCTTTTTCCCCCCTACTTTCCTTGCTGGCAAATTGATCTGTCACAATCTCCAGAATGCTGCCAGAATCTGATTCTTCTTCTGCTGGAATTCTTATTTCTATGTCATTAATTCCCATAAGGCTATTGTAATTCCCTGACTAAAATTCTAGGGTACAAGATACTGCCTCTCTGGCTGTGAGGAAAAAGTGTTCCAATTGCTTATCCCTCAGCTAAGTTAAGATTTGTAATTTGGTGTCCAACAAGAAAATGTGGTCTCGTTCTCTCTGATAAATTAAAATAACACATGGTATCTGCTGTGATTACCAGGGGCTTACCTAGATGGGCTATGTGCCAAAGGTTGCTGATTCCTGGTTTAACTGATCGCCATGTGTAGAACTGGAAAGGAATTTTCTGCCAAGTCAGATTGCCAGTGATATTAGGGATTTTTGTTTGGCTTTGTTTGGTTTTTGTCTTCCTCTGCAGCACGTGGGTGCAGGTCATTTTCCAGGATTATCTGGGTATATCTCATTTAATAATTCTGGGCCATTGCGTGGACCTTGGGCATTGGTGCACCACGGTCCCTCCTGTTCCCTGCCTGCTTGTGGCACAGAACAGTCTGCTCTCCTGTGGCTTGTAATAAATTGGTCTAATTCCAGTTGTTGGATTTAGGGTGGAGGTGAGAGGATGATGGTGGTCATCCTCCTGATATTCAGGAGGTTAGACTGGATGATCTGATGGTCCCTTCTGGCCTTAAACTCTGACTTCTGCTCTGACTCAGTTGTTGCAATACGAGTAATAGTCCCGATGTTTAATTGTTGCTTTCAGTGTGTTCTGGCCTGACTGGTAACCCCCAGTTTACATGGTGCATACTTCCAAGATAAATCAGTCGCCTCCAAGGCATCAGAAAAAAAACTTGGGTTTGTCATCCCCTCAAGACTTGTACAGTAAAATTCCAAAATGTCTTTCAATATAACCTTCAAAATAATCTTCAACACTTTTAAGATACGGACAAGAATTCTTTAATATCCTGAATAGGAAGCTCATGGTAGTGGATGATGCATTGCACAGCAACATGAATGTCATGTCTTAAATGTGGCCTGTGAACTGAACAGTCCATATTCACTACTTGCACCATCTAAGTTTAGATCAAGTTACAATTGAAAAACAACTTGGAAGGCTGTTTGTTTTTATTCCCTGTATGATACTATTAGCTGCCCACATTCCAAGTCTGTTATGTCAGTAAAGAGAGTATAAGGTTCCCCATCCTGAGCAAATTTAATGCATGCCGACTCTCTTAGTGACACAGCTTTCAGCACCGTATATCAACAAGCACAGTAATAAATCTACTTCTTGGTATACTTTGAGACATTTTTCCCTAGAAGATATTGTATTTACCTCTGTGAGTGGGTGTTGATCCAAGATTAGACCACTTGTGCCTTGCAAGTTGGAGTATTTCAATTTCGGAGATTTTAAAATCATGTTTAGTGTCTGTGTAAATTGGGTTAAACAAGAGCCAGCATTGGAATCTCTTCATGCTACATTTTATATAGAGTAATTGGAGCTTCTTGAGAACAGAGTGATGTTTTCTGCTACTATGCATTTCACCCCAGTAGCTGAGCAGTTGTGAACATATAAGGGAATCTAGAAAGGTTTTACATTTCCTTGCCAGAGCACTGCCATTAGCAGAAACCACTTCATGTTTAAACAAATTAGCCCCTAAGCCTAAACCCTGCAAGCCGGAGTAACCTGGCACAGGACAGTCTCAGGTTTTTATTGCGGGGAGGGATAGCTCAGTGGTTTGAGCATTGTGCTGCTAAACCCTGGGTTGTGAGTTCAATCCTTGATGGGGCCATTTAGGGATATGGGTCAAAAATCTGTTGGATGATTTAATTGGGGATTGGTCCTGCTTTAAGCCAGGGGGTTGGACTAGATACCTCCTGAGGTCCCTTCCTACCTTGATATTCTATGATTCTATATACCCAAAAACTTGCTACCCAAACTTGCTATTGTCATTGGAAAATTAAACTGTTGCTTGCCTTTGAACCATCTGACTATTGAAAAGCTTGCATCAAATCTCTCCACGCCTCAGTCACCACAGATCAGAGCACTAACAGACAGGGCCCTCAAACTGTGCTTCAACCTCAGTCATGCCCCAGGGCATAACTGCTGTCAGCTAGGGTCCATTACCTTCCCTCTGACTGGGAGATCTGTTTTATTGCTTTGCTCAGCTACTTCTCTTCCTTTTATGCCAGAGTCAGCTCAGTCCTTTGCACCACTCCCGCTCTCCTCTCTGAGGATGGGCAGCTCAGCTGCTGTGCCTAATATCACTTAGCCCATCTCTTCTGTTGCTGCATTGTCTGACAGAATGAGGCTTTTACTTGTCTAGGAGCTAGGGTGACCAGATGTCCTGATTTTCTAGGGACAGTCCCGATTTTTGGGTCTTTCTTATATAAGCTCCTATTACCCCTGACCCCGTCCCGATTTTTCATACTTGTTGTCTGGTCATCCTACTAGGAGCACTTCTGGTTAGCCTGGTCTTCCAGACTGTAGGACTTTTTGCTCACTGGTGTTGCGACATTACTCTTGCTCTTACATATTGCATCATCCCCTGAAACTCTGTCACTTAGACACTCCTGTCAAGTGCCAAATCCCTTTAAAAATTGCCCCCTTAATCTTGATAGCATTCCATAGATTCTCTCCAATCTGTCACTTGAGCTATTCCCTTCACTGCCTGCTTGCTAAGTTCCTCCAGCCTGGATCTAGTCCTGGTCTTTTCCCTCCAGTCCATGCATTAGGAATTGCTCTTCTACTTGTGCTTTATTTCCGCCAAGCCCACAAGTCACTTCTTTTCTTTGTCTCTCTCTTCTAAATGTCCTTTTTCTCTTTAGTGGGTGACCGACAAGCTATATATGTATTGTTAGAATGTCGTACTGCTCTGTTCACAACTTAGGTTTGTAAGTGCTCTACTAACACCAATATCAAATTTCTATCTGGAAGCTAAAATAACAAAACCGGAAGAGCAGTTTGAATATTCAGAACTGCATGTGTCTAATTTGCAGTTGCGCTTTCGTGTACATACATGGTAGTTGGGTGCATACTTCTGAAATTTTGGGTGAAAATTTTCTGTTTTATGTTTGCATGAAGGTAGTGACTTGCTGGCACCACCTCTGGTGAGAAAATAGACTTGAGTGGAGTTTTTAAAGGATAATAAAGATGCTGATTTGTATCATTTTAAATGACTCTATAGATTGGTGTCCTTGTGTAGAATGTTTCAGAGCACAATAATTTGTTACTAATAAAGTTAGTGATTGTATGTTGAAAGGTAAGTTTACTATTCATCCTTAAAATAGATTATTTTTAAATTAATCTATTTAAAATAGATTTGTCTTAAAAAAAAGACACTTAAAAGATTGTTTTCCGTCAGCATTTGCAACCTGATTGATGCAGCACTGTGCCAATGTAGGAGGGCCAGAGAGTAAAAAATTATTTGAAACAAAAATGAAATTTATTCTTCTATTTTAATTGTGCATTCTAATGTGTATGTGTGAGATATTGAGATATAACAATCACTCTTTAAAAAGTTTGATGCCAGGGAGTGGAAATGGACATCTCCTTGTACAAAGTTAAAATAATATCCAAATTTCAGCAGTTGATCAGTAAAACAGAGTTGCAGCTTGAGTGGAAGAATTTAAAACACTGGGCTTTCAATAAACGTTGAAAGAGTGAGGCAATATAGATTAGCCCTTTCCATGGGTCATTAATGACATTTGTATGTTACTGTTTCTTCTCTAGTCATTTGCACACTGCAGTGAGAAGATGCACAGCCCAGCACTTATCAGATGTGGTGGAACGAATGGGACTGGGACGGATATTATCTGGAATTAAGGATGTTACTGACAGGATTTTACCGGCTGTAGCCAAGTTTGTGCAGGATAGCTCACAAGAAACAAGGTCAGTAGATAGTAGTATTACTTTATATATAGCAAATAACTGTTCCAGATGGATACTAAAGATTATTTTCATTCTTTAACTTGCTAAACTAGCTTTTTTGCCTTGTCATGTATCTAAACTAACTTCTCTTGTGTGGTTTCTTTGGAGGAGATGGTGAGGGTATATGAATATCTGAAGGTCTTTCTGCACTTAGAAAATTACATTTTAAGATGCATTCTATTGTGATCAATTAGACGTATGGTAATGGGCCAAATTTCCCTAATATTTCTAGGTTAATATGAAATGGTTTGCTACGATTTTAGGTACTATGGTCGAAAGATGCTCTTCAGTATGATGACTCACCCAGACTTTGACAAAATGCTTGAAAAGTATGTGCCGTCTAAGGATTTACCTTACATTAAGGAGTCTGTCATCAGTCTACGTCAAAAGGTATATGGAAAAGCTTTCATCTAACAGGTTAGAAAAAATAAATGTAGGGAGACTAAATGTCTTACGGGATCGTTAAGGTGATACAAGGCCACTGATGAGCCACAGGTCAGATGTCCTTTTTAATACAGCCATTCCTCTGGGAACAAAGGGTATAAGCTATACCTTCCAGACAGATCTGCTCCTGTAAAGCAGTGGCTCTGAAAAGAACGTGGGGTTAATTCTGGATAACCAACTGAACATAAGCTCCTAAAGCAGTGCTGTGGCGAAGAGGGTGAATGCAGTCCTTGGATGTGTAAATGGGGATGTGGCAGTAAGAAAGTGGTATTACCTCTGTGTATGGCATTAGTGAGACCATTACAAGATACTGTATTCAGTTCTGGTATCTCTGCTTGAAAAAAAATATTGGAAAAACAGGAAGGGGTTTGTAACCGGTTGGGGACTCACCACCATGCGCCTCCTGCTGGACAGTCTGGGAATTAGCTCAGTTCATGGCAGAGCACCCTCCTCTGGTGGTGTCCCTCCCATCCATCTCTTGCTCTGTTTCCCTCTGGACGTATGCTGCTCCTTGCATGCCGCATCCTCTTCAGGGGCAGTACCCCCAAGTCCACACTCGCCCCCCTTCCAGGGGGGGAGGGGTTCAGTAGTCCTTTAACTCCCTAGCTGCAGTGGCCAACCACCCCCAAGTCAAACTCCTTCTGGCAGGGGTCGGTATAGTCCATGGAGGCCACTTCAGCAGCCAGGTGCAATATAAGGGGGGGGGGGGGGGGGAACCCAGGCCCGCCCTCTACTCTGGGTCCTGGCCCAGGGACCCTTTGGCGGCAGCCATCCTGCCCTCCTTCTCTCCTCTAGTCCCTTTCACTCTCCCTGGGCCACTTCCCCTGCGGCCTCTCTGCACCCGATGGCCTCTCTTTCAGGGCCAGCAGCCTGGCAGTAACCAGGACGGAGTTCCCCTCTGCTCCCCTGGGTCTGCCCAGCACTGTGCTATCCCTGGTGCTGCGGCTCCTCTCTCAGGAGCCAGACCTTCCCCCTTGAAGGTCCAGGAGAGACTGACTGCCCCTCTCCTGGGCAGCCTTCTTATAGTGCCTAGGCGGTCCCTGATTGGCTGGCTACAAGCTTGGCCCTGATTGGCCCGCGGTAGGCCCTTTTCTTACTGGTTGACAGCCTATGCAGCCACTCTGGCCTACCCTTGCCCACTCTGGCAAGGGAGTGGGGTAGCCACCCCACTATAGGGTTCATGAAAGAGCTTAAAAAATTATTTAAGGTCTGGAAAACACTTTGCAATGAGAGATTTCAGGAGCTCAGTCTTTTTTGCTTATCAAAGAGAAAGTTAAAAGAAGACTTAATTATGGTCTAAGGAGACTTTATCTAAAAAGACCCTCACCCTGTGTAGGTAATCTCCTACTAGAGGGTTATATAATTGAGCAGACAAATGTGTAACAAATCCAATCACTGGAAAAATTTAACAGTGATAGTATTTCACCATTGGAACAGATTGCAAGATGATAGATTATCCATCACTTAATGCCTTCTGTCAGGGTGGGATATCTTTCTAAAGGATATGTTCTAGTTCAAACACAAGTTATTGGGCACAGTGCAGCAATCTCTGGGTGAAGTTATATGGCCTGCGTTATGCAACCGGTCATATTAAATTATCATGATGGTCCCTTCTGGCTTTAAAAATCTGTGAACCTGCAGGTCATTGTTTCTAATCTGGCAAAGGTCATTAGTACACAGCAATCTCTACTACTGTGTAGCCCAATGAATAGCCATTTTCCTTGTGGAGAGTAGTCCACCTCACACAAAACACCATGGCAGTTGGTACCAAGTAATTGCTTATTGACTGATTCAGTGGCAAGGCCAAAGTCTGGGACAAAGAATTCTGGTCTCCTCCCTCCCTCTCTCCAAGAGATGCTCTCTTTTGAAGAGAATGGAGACATACAGTTCACAGTGAAGTGTTGGGGAAGCTTGTAAGACTTCAATATCCTGTGATGTCAGTCTGACACCCTTCAAAAAAACTAACGTGCATACCAATATTAAGAAAGGAAAAAACAGTGAAATACTTTCATCATTATTTATTAAATGCCACTTTTATCAAGACAGAGTTCTGTACAACATAAAAGTAAGCTAAAATACACAAACAAAATTATAATCCTCTTTAAATTCAAAGAGCAAACATGGTATAATGTTATAAATAAAATAATTAATAAGGGGCCAGTGGAGGACATCTGGGATAGAAGTAATTTTTAGGTGCCTTTTTATAAGTAGGAAAGAGATGGATTTTAAGTGAGATCTGTCACTGGGACGAGTCCCACACCATAATATCTACTGCAGCTAAGGCATGATTGCTGGCTTCAGACTGTGTTGGGTCCTTAAATGATGGGCAAGATGAGACTCAGTTTTGAGGACAACTTTTAAAGCCAGTTATCTTTATAGTCCATCTGCCACTTTGTTGACAGCCAGTGTAAAGAATGCAGAGACAGCGTAATATGCTCATGTTGCTTAAGCCTGAGCTGATATATTGCTGCCACTGAACCAGGAACAAATGAAAGAGAAGACCTGCTAAAATGTAATTACAATAATAGCACCTCATGGTTGGAAAGGAGTGTGTTGCTTTGTAGAGGGCACATCAGAATAAGCAAGAGTGTAGATTGCACAGATTTCACAACTGGAATAACAGAGAGTCCTGTGGCAACCGGAATAGACACTTGGAAATCACCTCTGACACGTGTCTTTCATTAGAAAGGACCTGATCAAAAAGGACATCGGGGTATGTCTACACTTGAGTTAAAACCCACTGTTGACTCAGGATCACAGGGCTTGTCCTAAGGGGCCGTTTAATTGAGGTGTTGATATTCCAGCTGGAGCCCGAGCTCTGAGACCCTCTCACCTGGAAGGGTATTCGAGCCCAAGCCTGAATATCTACAATTCGATTGAACAGCTCCTAATCCTGAGCCCTGTGAGTCTGAGTCAGCTGGCATTGGCCAGCCATGGGTTTTTAATTGCAGTGTAGACATTCTCCAGGTTTCTTAATGTGGTCCACAACTTCTGAACAAGTTCCTCAACAAACAGGCAGCTGAAACATCGTATCAACAGCCTCCACCAAACAAGACAGGTTTAATTTTGCCAGGGTTTAAGATAAGATAGTTTCAGCACAATTAGCTGACTCTATTACCAGACACTGTCTGGGGTGAAGACCAAATCTGTGGGACCCAAGACCTATAATTGTCAATCATCCGGTATACTGAAAACCCTTTACTATGTTCAGAAATACTGCTGCCAAGAGATCTCACAGCATGTTAGGCAACTTCACTGAGAGAGATGGTAGTTCACATTTTTGACGACTAGTGTTCAGAGGCTTATCTTTGTCTTCTTTCTATGGTTCCTGGCACATAGCTGGCAGTTTAATATCAATAATGAATTCTTAGGTAGAAAAATATGTAGTTAAATCTTTTATAATTTATTATTAAAACATTTATTCCTACTGATGCACCCAGGAGATGCAACCACTGTAGGTTGCTGCTTTTAAGGGACTTGTAGTTCGTTTCTGTGACTGCCCAATATTCTGTACCTTGTATGATGACTTGAAAAGCAAAGTTACATGTAAAACAAATTAATAATTTACAGTGAGGATCATAAAGTGACTCAATAAAATAAAATTGCAAGAGATATAACTGTCCCTCAGTGTTTTGGTGTTTCAGTACTTGTTTCAGTACTATGGAACAAGATTAGATGACAGGTAATAAAAAGTCCTAAATGTCTACACTACAGTTTTCACCATTGCAAACATTTAAGCAGCTGCAACAGTGGTGAATGGCATGTCCAATTTTTGTCAGCGTTGTCCCATGCTGAGAAAACAAACTAAATCAATGAGAGTTTTAAGCTCAGCATTGAGAACCTAGTTTTATAGCCAACACTAGTCCATCCCTTTCAGCATCCAGACATGATTCCAACACTAGTCCATCCCTTTCAGCATCCAGACATGATTGTACTATTTATGATTATTACTAATGATTATTACTATTTCAAAAGGGTTTCACGGAATACAACAGATTCTTTTTAAATGCTGGTTCTTAAGACGAGTGAGTTAATTTAAAATTGCCCCATAAACCCAAATAGTTAGCAACTTCCCAAAAGGAAGAATTAGAAATTTAATAGTTGACACCGAAACTTGTAACTAATATATTTAATGGGATAGAAACAACTCCTTATTCTAGGTATTTTCACAACTCAGACATTTAACCCAATAATTGTAGAATCATTAGGAGCTTCTAAATGTGAAGATGGCATTTTGACTCCTCACTTTCAATAAATTGCATAGGGGAAACGTCTGTTGAGACTTTCTCCTTTTGAAGTCTTAAACTTGGATAGGTTCAAGCAGTGGCAGTTGATGGAGTTTAGTTTTAGGTAGTTTTGCCTATCACCAATGGATGTAGCTTTGGCATATAAATCAGGAAGCCTGGAGAAGGAGGGGATAACTTTAAAAAGGAAATGAAGTGAAATAGCAGTGTTAAGTATCTTTCTTCTTATGTGAATCTAATTAATATAAATATATAGTGAGTTTACAGTCTTGCATCTTAGCTATGGTGAATAATGTAAATACTGCAGATAAATGGTCATTTTATTTTGTAGTGTAAAATGTTATTGCTTTGGAATACAACTGCGTTGCCAACATTCTGTCTATGAAGACACAAAGTGAATCTAGTCTGTCATTGCTTCAGTTGCAACAAGTGAACGGTAGTTTAATCAACCATTAGGCTTGCTATTAAGGAGCTACCAACACCACAGTACTGAATATCTTCTTATTTATTGCCGTATTTGCAGGGCCTAGGAGAGATGCCTCTAGACACACCATCAGCCAAAGGAAGACGTTCTCTTACTGGCAGCACTGGACATTCAAGGTCGTCATCCACTTCAAGAGATGCTCTCAGTGTCACTGAAAGGTAGAATTGTAGTAGATTAGTAATTAATCTCTAGGGAATATTCTTTGCCACAATCTCTCCCCAGTGGTACTGCAATGTTAATAGCAATATTTGTCAGATTTGAATGGAACTTTAAAGAAAGAAAAAAAAAAAGTTGTTAGAACTTGATATTTCTCAAGTAAATACTTTTAATTGGGCTGTCACTTCTTACTAATAACTAACTTCCTGCTTTATGAAGGCAGTTAGGTGCTAATTAACTCACCGATTGCCCGTGGACACACATGTATCTTATGAAGGAACATTTGTAGTGCCTTGTGTTCACGTACAATGCTTCACTATTACTGTAAATGTATTTTAAAGGCTTTACTTTTTCTGTGCATGACATTGGAGTAAATGGAGTTCTTACTTAGTGGTGGACCATATCAGTATGTATGTTTTATAGTGTTTAATCATTAATCTGATGATGACTAAACTCCACTGGAGAAGTTAAATTATTGGTTGGAAGGGCTAATACAAAATAATTAAAATAAGTTGCATATAAATTCTACAATAGGCTCTTTTAACTATTGTCAACAGTATTCTGATTATACCCTACTAGCCCATAAATAATTGAGCTGGTGAGTGGATAACTTGTCTGATAAAAATCACTAAATGGCGGCATTGTCACATTATAAAAATAGAGGAGTACGCCTCAAGTTTATACAACTGTCATAATCATCATAATACTGACCCTTGTGTGTTTGACAATTCAGATTCGTCATTGGTGTAAGCTATTTAGATTCAAACAGGGGAATGCTACATTCTGGATCTACTACCCCAAACATTGAGAATACAGATACTTATTCAAAATACTGATAATTATTAGGAAATGTGTGTCAAATAAAGTTATATTGATGTTGTGGCTAAATAAATTTTAAAACTACTGGCATAAAACAAATTGCAAGTAGAAGCAAACAATTTCTGGACTTTTGAGAGCATATGAGCTGGTAGCAAACTAATTAGTCAATACTCTTGATCATCTAGTAAAGCAGTATAGATCCTGAGTTAATACATACAGCGTACTAAATTATATATGGAAAATTGTATTACATACGCTAGATAGATAACTCTGATGTACCCAAAACATCTATCTGTGTACCAAATATTCAACAGCTGTTTTGCCTTTAATCTGTGTTTCCTAATTGTAAACATGGTCATGTAGAAGAATAGCCATTTGAAATATAAATAGTTTATATATAATACTCAGAGCATGGACTCCACGTTGGATTGAAATGTGAGGTTTGATATTTTGGATACTCATGTGGAAAGTATAATTTTCCTTCCTTTTTTAACCATCTCTTTTAGGATACATCTACACAGCAGATGAAGGTGTGATTATAGCACAGGTAGGCATAAGCTTTAGTCTAGCCAGTGTGAGTAACAATAGTCTTAAAGATGTGACAGTACGGTCTTCAGCATAGGCTAGAACCTGAGTACAGACCCATCACACCTTCACTTGCTTTGTAGACATACCATTAGAAACTATTTTGAAAAAAGAGAAGAAAGGTAGAGGTCCCAGAAGTATACTGAGTAAAAGGAATTGCACATGAATTTGTAACATTTTATTGTTCATTTGTTAAATATAATTCTTCTTTGAGTATGTGTCATTGGGGATCCCCCTTTAGGTGCACATGCACCTCATGTGCACAAGACTGAAGTCTTTTGAATAGCATTGTCCATTGGAGCCACATGTGCAAGGTCATAAAGGGTGGAATGTCCGCAAACATCTCTGTTCCCTTGAACTGCCTCTGGCAGGGAGGTAGAACCCAGGAACTCATTGTTTTCTTAAATTCTCCATCTACACTGAAGCAATCATCTTCATTCTTATCCCCTAGTTTCTTTACTTTGGATGTTGCAGGAAGAAAGGAGTAGTTCCCCTCTCCCGTATGGTGGGGCGAGGCTCTTTGTGATAACATGACAGACTCTAGGCCATCAGGGTTCAAACTGTGCATTGGCATCATTCCCCTCACTGACAGACACAGCCATCGCCTATTCCTCCTGCGGGAGTGCTGTATCCCAGTGTGCATGGTGTGCTGGATAGTTTTCCTCCGGGACCCGCAGTCCAGGGAGGCTTGGCTCAAGTTATGTCTGGTTGAACAATCCATACTGGTCACTTGGGATCCAGGGGAAACAACCACCACCCAAGTGGCTATGAAAGAATTGGAATTGGCCAGCACTCCCTTGAACAGGAACCATCCTCTGGGGTCAGACAGGAGAAGAAAGGCAACAAAGAGGACACTGTCAAAACTGTCACCAGCAACTTTGACATAATTGCAGTGCACTGCAATATTGCTTTCTGTAAGGGCTTCTAGCTCATCATCTCTGGTTTACGGGAGAAGTTTCCCTTTTTTTTCCATGTACCCATTCTGGAGAGATGAACTATAGTTTTCACTCTTATAATGCCTTTCATTTCACCAGTGAATTCTACCTCCCACTATCCTTCGGTCTGAATCTTGTCACCCTTGTCAGAAGGGATCTAGGGGGTGTCTCCCAACGCCCTTCACTGTTTTCTACAAGCCTTTTCTCTGATCAGTTTTGGTTCAAACAGAGACTGGTGGTGGGGGGTGTCTTTCATGAGTCAGACAGGCTAGATACTGCACCCTAGTTCCCCAAAAACACAGAGCTGAGTGGTATCACACCTCATTTGCATTTGAAGTTCAAAAGAATATCTAAGTGGATAACATGATGTATCTTACTGTGTTACCAATTAGCTAGGACATCTTTCCCAATGAAGATCAAGACTCATTCCACCATTGGCATCCAACAACATCTCTGCCTACTTCAGAAATATGCTAAGTTTCTGAGATTGGCACAGTGACAATGTGGAGTAATCCACTCATTTTTGTCAATCATTATGCATTAGATTTGGCTGCCAGGCAAGTTGGTGAGAGCAGTGCTACAATTCCGTTTGCCTGCTGCAGCTGATGTTCCTCATTCCACCACCCAGAAGAAGCACTGCTTGCCAGTTGCCTACAGGGGGATCAGCAATGACATACTTGAAAATGAACAGTTCCTAACCATACGATAACTCTGGTTCTTTGAAGAGCTGTCTTCAGCCCAGATCCCATGATTGGCTCTCCATTCCCATGCCTCTGCGAACACTGCTGTGAGTGGTGGGAGAACTGATCGGGGTGCTCTGACCTTTATGCTCTCGTACAGTAGCACAAGGAAACACAAGGTGCATGCACAGCCCCAACAGATGCTGATATTGGTTGCATGTGCACTTACAGTTGGATCCACACTGACATCATCTCAAAGAGCCACAGTTCGGGTTGGGTAAGAAATGGTTAATTTTAAATAACCTTTGATAGGAAGTTTTTCTATTTAGTTTTTGATGTTTGAATAGCTGAGAAAGTTGACCACCTGTAAACATCAGGCTATTGTTCTAGCTTGTCTGAATGTTAACCAAATAACAGTAATCCTTTTCTTCCTCTCTCTCCCCCCCCCCCCCAACAGAGAGATTACAGAAGCACGTGAAATTACAAGAAAACCAGTTGCTCATAATTCACTAGAAAGTGCAGAATATGTTAAGGTCATTACAAGCTTACTGAATGCAAAAGACTTCCGGGATAGAATTAATGGAATTAAACAACTGCTATCAGACACAGAGAACAATCAAGACCTCGTTGTTGCGAACATTGTGAAGGTAACTGTATATGAAAACATCTTCTTTCAAAGGCCCATTAAGCTTCATCCTGATTCTCTGTAGGAAAAGCCTTGGTAAGAATGTACTGCTTCAGAGATTCTCACTACTATCTGTTCAGCAGAGTTCTGAAAAGTCTCAATCATTCTTGTTTGGGGACTTGAAGAAGAAAAGGTCTATTTTCTGTTTTTTCCCAAGAGTTAATTTGTTAGTATCAATGAAGTAGCTGCATCCAGTCTACTTTCTCAGGAATGCCATTTTTTAGGGGGAAAATAGCAGCCTAGAATAGATTAGGTTAAAACCCTGGCAGAATCCGTTTACTTTTAATGGAGTCCTGCATGGATTAATTTTTGGCCCAGTGCTATTCAATATCCTGATCGGTGATCTAGAAGAAAATACAAAACCATTGCTGGTAAAATTTGCACATGACACAAAAATGGCTAGAGTGGTAAATAATGCTGGGGGTAGTTCAGTTATACAGATTGATCTGGATTGCTTGGAAGGTGGGTTCTGAGTGGAATTTATCATTATAGATATTAGTAATATAGGGTACCGCCAGACACTTGCTTAACCATAAATTCCTTTGTTAAATCCAAAGTCTGAATGATATTTATACAATTGCTTTAAATACATCTAATAGCCGGTAGGCAACTACTGCATTCAAACTGTAACAAAACATTTATAAACATTGGTTCAAAATACTTATAAAAGAGCTAAACCAGGAAGTGCTTATACCAATATTGGCCAGCTCCAACTTGGTTAAATATTAGCATTGGCCCCTGTGACGGTGCTGTTCCTGGTGGGATCTAACTGTGAGTGTCAGGTCAGGACAGATTGCTTCCAAAGGGGCAACTACAGCCCAAAGCTGGGGTTCCTTCACACTAAGGCAAACCAAACCAGCCAAACAGAAAAGACTTTGGTCTCACCCCACTGGCTAACCACAAGTCACACAAGCAATCCCCTTAAGACACTCCAGCTTCCCAGTATCACCACCAGCAGCCACCTGTCCTGGGGATCAATGGTTATGAAAACCAATCCCCCAAATAAAGAAAACGGTTCTCCCCAATTCCAAAGAATCAGGCCCCAGACCCAGGTCAATATACCAATTAGATCTTACCACAAATCACACTGTAGCCAATCCTTTAGAATCTAAAATCTAAAGGTTTATTACAAAAGGAAAAAGGTATAGGTGAGGGTTAAGAATGGTTAAAAGATTACATGCAGTGATGGCACATCTCTTAGTGCAGGCTTGCAGCAAAGGTAGAATAAACTGCAGGTTCAAATCAAAGTCTTTGGAAAACATCTCTGCTGAGATGGGTCAGTACCATTGTCCAGAGTTCCCAGAGTAGCGAAGTTCCATCCAAAGCTGGACACAAGGCCGGCTGAAGTCTGGAGGTGAAAGACAAAATGGGGAATGTTCTTCCAGGCTTTATAGACTTTTTCTTCTGGGCCAAGACCCCTCCTCCTTCTTCTGCAGAGTCCGGTTGCAAAATGGAGGCTCACAGTCACAAGGTCCAATCACCAGACTTCTCCAGGATTCAGTTTCTGACCAGGCAGTGACATTCCTAGAGCAGCTCGGGTGTGGACAGGCAGATACAAAATCCATTGTGTGGTTGATGTCCCTTAATGGGCCATCAGGCAGCCCCAGCCTGTCTGAGCCTTCACAGGAGCCAAGCCTAAGCTTGAAGCTTTAACTTTAGTTACAAAATAGATACACACATATGGAATAGATACATACATAAGACACCTGTTATGACCCCCTTCCCATAATATTTCGTGCACCCATTGATCTACACGGTACCAAACTATTTCAGTACCGTGACACCCCCAACGCAAAATTGATGCAGGAAGGGATGACAAAACAACCCTGACTGCATCCCAAAAGCTCCCCCATCCGTGGGTTTGGGTTATGTGATCTTTGCCAAGAGCTAAAGAAAACAGCTACTTTATACATATGAGCTCTGGCAAATGTTTGGAACCCCAGTACCACCAAATTAATATAGACATAAACGTTGTCAATAGCACAGAAATCTTGGCATTTAGCCATGGAAACAATAGGGTACTGTGCCTCAGTTTCCCTTCTTACACTGCACATGTGGTGCGGAATGTCCTTTTCCCTTTGGAAAGTTTCACCACTGTTCACAGGCCTTAACTGTGACACATCAGTACAACAAGGCCCCTTTACACAAAGTGGGTCCCCCTGTATTTCTCTTGACCTGTCCAAAGGATTTTTCACAAGACTAGGCCCATTGTACAATTTTACAGTTTCAGGTAACAACACAGTAGTTACACAAATTGCCATTAGTAACAACAACAATTTCATTGTAAGTGTCCATTTACAATTAGGTTTGTCAAGCCCTGCCTTTGGGTCAACACCATTAGAATTTTGGCCTTTTAGGGTCACCTTGTGGCTTTTCTTTGCAAAGTCAAATTCTCTCTTTCCTCCTTGCCCTGAAGGATCAAATTTGGCTCCCTCTGGCTTAACAGAACTTTCTGGCTGATCTGGTGATACATTTACCCAGTCATCTTTCTGAGCCTGAGACCCAAACTGTTCACCTGCAGAATTAGCCTTGAGACTTTTTCCTTTGAACAACCTTGCCTCCCCAACAAGCTGGTCCAACACAGCCACTTGGTTATAGGGCTGTTCCAATTTCTCCTTGCTCTCTATTGTTAAGCTGGTGGCAGGTAACACACCCAAATCACCTTTCTGCTCTCCTTGTGTTTTGGCTAGGGTATCCCTCTGATTAGACAGAGTTTCCACACCCTTTTCCAGCCCCACACTAGTAGCAACAGGCAAAATACAAGCACCAGAATTGTCTGCTCTCTGGGATCTTGCTAAGACATTAACCAGATCACCCCTAGTTATAGATCCTTCCTTCCCAGCAGACACAGACTCAGGACCATTTCCTTTCTGAGCTTTAGCTGAATCCAAAACCAACTCCGAAACAAATGCCCCACTTTCAACCCTTCCAGGCTGACAGGCATTTTCTGTCTGCTTTACCGACAAAGAAGAGTTAGAGACACACTCTCCTTCACTAGACCCACAGCTTGGGATCTCACTTCCCTTGTCCCAGCACACAGACAACTGCTTGGAGATTGAGGTAGCTTCCTCCACAGGCAAGTCAATACCCCTGACAGACACAGGCACACTCCTTTCACTGTCACACTTCTCCACACAGGACACAGGTAAGGCATAGGGACACTTCTCTTCCACTATCCTTGCCTTCCCAAACTGCAGCCTAGTTTTATTTAAACCTTCCTCACCAGGCACACTGCCATTGCCAACAGATACACTGCGGCTTTTTGCAGATTCACTCTCACAAGCTGTACCAGCCAAAACTATTTCACCCTTTTCTTTCTCAGTTAGGGCTTTAACCTGACTATTTACTGCAACCTGTTCCAGAGAAACCCTTTCCTGATCCATAAGTTCTTCCTGCACTGTACCTAATTCCCGACTCACTTCTGAGACATTAGACAGACATTTAGAAACTTTATCCACAGGCAAACTGCTTTCTTGCACAGGCAAACACTTGGAGAAATCACTCTCATACAAACAGCTATTTCCCCCCAGGTGAGAATCCCCCTCCCCCTGGTCATAGCATAATGGGCTAAACACAGAAAACTGCACAGGGTAATACTGCCCCCCAATACTGTTATAAAATGGACTTTCACGAGGATATAATTTCTGGTTTTCTTCCTTTGCTTTTTTGACTTGGAGCTGAAGTCTGGCAGTTTCTTGTTCCATCTTTCGAAGTCTCTCCCGTCTTTCAGCAAGATCTTTATTCCTTTCTCTGGCTTTTTTCTCAATTTCAGCATTTTGTTGCTCTTCCCACAACCTCAGCTTTGCTAGTTCTTGTTCAAACTCATGCTGCAGGCTGTCTTTTAGGGGTTGCAGTTTCATTGCCACTGCTCTTTAACCAACCAAACTCTCTACACCCAAAACTTAAATTTGGACAGCGTGGGGTTCTGACCCAAATCTCAATTGACCTGGTTCTGTGGATCCTAGCACGACTACGCCACTGTGACGGTGCTGTTCCTGGTGGGATCTAACTGTGAGTGTCAGGTCAGGACAGATTGCTTCCAAAGGGGCAACTACAGCCCAAAGCTGGGGTTCCTTCACACTAAGGCAAACCAAACCAGCCAAACAGAAAAGACTTTGGTCTCACCCCACTGGCTAACCACAAGTCACACAAGCAATCCCCTTAAGACACTCCAGCTTCCCAGTATCACCACCAGCAGCCACCTGTCCTGGGGATCAATGGTTATGAAAACCAATCCCCCAAATAAAGAAAACGGTTCTCCCCAATTCCAAAGAATCAGGCCCCAGACCCAGGTCAATATACCAATTAGATCTTACCACAAATCACACTGTAGCCAATCCTTTAGAATCTAAAATCTAAAGGTTTATTACAAAAGGAAAAAGGTATAGGTGAGGGTTAAGAATGGTTAAAAGATTACATGCAGTGATGGCACATCTCTTAGTGCAGGCTTGCAGCAAAGGTAGAATAAACTGCAGGTTCAAATCAAAGTCTTTGGAAAACATCTCTGCTGAGATGGGTCAGTACCATTGTCCAGAGTTCCCAGAGTAGCGAAGTTCCATCCAAAGCTGGACACAAGGCCGGCTGAAGTCTGGAGGTGAAAGACAAAATGGGGAATGTTCTTCCAGGCTTTATAGACTTTTTCTTCTGGGCCAAGACCCCTCCTCCTTCTTCTGCAGAGTCCGGTTGCAAAATGGAGGCTCACAGTCACAAGGTCCAATCACCAGACTTCTCCAGGATTCAGTTTCTGACCAGGCAGTGACATTCCTAGAGCAGCTCGGGTGTGGACAGGCAGATACAAAATCCATTGTGTGGTTGATGTCCCTTAATGGGCCATCAGGCAGCCCCAGCCTGTCTGAGCCTTCACAGGAGCCAAGCCTAAGCTTGAAGCTTTAACTTTAGTTACAAAATAGATACACACATATGGAATAGATACATACATAAGACACCTGTTATGACCCCCTTCCCATAATATTTCGTGCACCCATTGATCTACACGGTACCAAACTATTTCAGTACCGTGACAGCCCCTTCAAGACCTTATCCTTTTATAGCCATTAACAAATAAGTGATGTCATTGCTAATGGCTAACTAGCTAAAAACCAGGTTTTGGTGGTTTGGGGTCATTGCTGGTTCAACTCATACAATCTTTCCTTATTAACTATTCCTGATAATTTGGGCCTCTTCTTCCTTTATCTTATCCGTTAGCTCTCAGGTCCAATTTTTCAATTAAGCTGCATACTTTCAAGGCCTTCCCACGACTGCTAACAGACCTGCATTTTACATGACCTACAGAGAAACATTTTTTTAAAAAACCACTTTAAACCTTTGTTACTTAAACTACAAAGCACATATATTTGTAGGGACTGTATCGTGGAATGCAGTGACTCTGAAAAGGACTTGGAGGTCAAAGTAGAAAACCTCATTATTTTTATTAACATTTATTACAATTTTCACTGTAAAATGGTAAACAAAAGAAATAGTATTTTTCAGTTCACTCATACAATACCATAATGCAATCTCTTTATCCTGAACGTGCAACTTACAAATGTAGACTTTTTTTTTATGTAACTAAACTCAAAACCAAAACAATGTAAAACTTTAGAGTCTAAAAGTCCACTCTGTCCTATTTCTTGTTCAGCCAATCACTAGGACAAATAAGCTTGTTTACATTTATGGGAGATGCTGCTGCTTGCTTCTTATTTACAGTGTCATGTGGCACTTTTGTAGGTAACATTGCAAGATATTTAAGTGCCAGATATGCTAGATTTATTTTTATATATATATATATATATATATAATATATAAAATTTTCATATGCCCCTTTATGCCTGAGCCACCATTCCATAGGACATGCTTCCATACTGATGACGCTTGTTAGAAAAAAGAATGAACTCCCTGGGATACAATAGTATGTCTCCTGCTCTGTTTTACCCGCATTCTGCCTGTATTTCATACTAGCGAAAATACCCGGCGTTGCTCAGGTCCGTCGGAGGTGGGGAGGGGGCAGAGAGCTGAGCGAGTGCGAGGTCTGTTGGAGGGGGCAGAGAGCAAACCTGACACCCCCACCTCACCCCCCCCGACCAAACCCGACACCCCCACCTCACTTACCCCTTGACCAACCCCAACTCACATTTTCACCCCTCGACCAACCCCAACTCACATTTTCACCCCTCGACCAACCCCAACTCACATTTTCACCCCTCGACCAACCCCAACACCCCCTGACCAACACCTCACCCCCACATAGACCAAACCCGACACTCCTACCTACCACCACAAACAAACCCGACACCCACACCTCACTTACCCCTCGACCAACCCCAACCCCCCTCTGCACCCCCCCCAACCAAACCCAACACCCCTACCTTACCCCCCACCAACCCCAACACCCCATGACCAACCCCAACACCCACACCTCACCCACCCCGACACCTTCCCACCCCCCCGACCAAACCCAACACCCCTGACTCACCCCCCCGACTAAACCCGACACCCCCACCTCACCCCCCAACCAAATCTGACACTCCTACCTCACTTACCCTCCCACCAAACCCATCTCAGGTCCGTCGGAAGTGGGGAGGGGGCAGAGAGCTGAGCGAGTGCAGGGTCCGTTGAATGGGGGTATTATGACATCATAACTATGTCACAGAGAACAGCAGCTGCCCAGCTGATGTGATTGGCCTTTAAATAATTTCACCCCTGGGGGGCGTCAGAGGTGAGATTTGAAAAATTTTCGACTCTTACCCTGATTAGGACCCTAAGACCTATAACTGTACCAAATTTCAAGTCTCTAGCTCAAACGGTGTGGAAGGAGTAAGTGAACGTACATACACGCATACATACACCATTTGACTTTATATATATAGATTACTAGCATACGTGCCCGGCGTTGCTCGGGTCAGTCGGAGGTGGGGAGGGGGCAGACAGCTGACACCCCCTGACCAACCCCAACACCCACACCTCACCCCTCACCCACCCCGACACCTTCCCACCCCCCCTGACCAACCCCAACACCCCCCGGCTCACTTACCCCCCGACCAAACCCGACAACCCCACCTGACCCCCCCCAAGCAAACCCAACACCCCCACCTCACCCCCCGACTGAACCCGACACCCCCACCTGACCCCCTGAGCAAATCCGACACCCCCACCTCACCCCCCGACCGAACAGTGTATTTAATAATCTGTGTGCTACACAGTTCACCGTGAGCCGGGGGGGGTGTCGGGTTTGGTCTGGGGGGGTGAGAAGTTGTCTGGGTGGGTGAGGGGTGAGGTGTGGGTGTTGGGGTTGGTCAGGGGGTTTTGCGATTGGTGGGGGGGTGAGGTGGGGGTGTCGGGTTCGGTCGGGGGGTAAGTGAGCCAGGGGGTGTCGGGTTTGGTCTGGGGGGGGTGGGAAGTTGTCTGGGTGGGTGAGGGGTGGGTGTTGGGGTTGGTCAGGGGGGGTTGCGATTGGTGGGGGGGTGAGGTGGGGGTGTCGGGTTCGGTCGGGGGGTAAGTGAGCCAGGGGGTGTCGGGTTTGGTCTGGGGGGGGTGGGAAGTTGTCGGGGTGGGTGAGGGGTGAGGTGTGGGTGTTGGGGTTGGTCAGGGGGTGTTGTGGTTGGTGGGGGGGTGAGGTGGCGGTGTCGGGTTTGGTGGGGGGGTAAGTGAGCCGGGGGGGTGTCGGGTTTGGTCTGGGGGGGGTGGGAAGTTGTCGGGGTGGGTGAGGGGTGAGGTGTGGGTGTTGGGGTTGGTCAGGGGGTGTTGTGGTTGGTGGGGGGGTGAGGTGGCGGTGTCGGGTTTGGTGGGGGGGTAAGTGAGCCGGGGGGGTGTCGGGTTTGGTCTGGGCACCCACCCCGACACCTTCCCCCCCCAGACCAAACCCAACACCCACCCCTCACCCCCCCCGACACCTTCCTACCCCCCCAGACCAACCCCGACACCCCCGGCTCACTTACCCCCCGACCAAACCCGACACCCCCACCTCACCCCCCCACCTCACCCCCCCCAAGCAAACCCAACACCCCCACCTCACCCCCCAACCGAACCCAACACCCCCACCTCACTTACCGTCCCACCAAACCCAACTCAGATCCGTCGCAGGTGGGGAGGGTGCCCAGAGCCGAGGGATTCCGGGGACCTTCGCAGGTGGGGGGGGGGCACAGAGCTTATGGAGTCCGGGGTTCCGTTGGGAGGTGGGAGGGGCAGAGAACTGAGGGATCTCCGGGGTTCCGTTGGGAGGGGGGAGGGGCAGAGAACTGAGGGATCTCCGGGGTTCCGTTGGGAGGGGGGAGGGGCAGAGAACTGAGGGATCTCCGGGGTTCCGTTGGGAGGGGGGAGGGGCAGAGAACTGAGGGATCTCCGGGGTTCCGTTGGGAGGGGGGAGGGGCAGAGAACTGAGGGATCTCCGGGGTTCCGTTGGGAGGGGGGAGGGGCAGAGAACTGAGGGATCTCCGGGGTTCCGTTGGAGGAGGGAGGGGTGAGCTGAGCGAGTGAGGTGTCTGTTGGAGGGGGGTATTATGACATCATCACCACCTAACTGCCCAGCCGATGTGATTGGCCCTGAAAGACTTTCACCCCTGAGGGGCGTCAGAGGTGAGATCCGAAAATTTTTCGACCCTTACCAGCATCTAGACCCTAATAACCCTCACTGTACCAAATTTCAAGTCTCTGGCTCAAACGGTGCGGGAGGAGTTCGCTGTCATACGTACATACATACATACATACGTACGTACATACATACATACATACACACATACATACACCACTTGACTTTTATATATATAGATAGATAGCAGTCTTGGATGATGAGCCAGCACATGTTGCTCGTTTTAAGAACACTTTCACTGCAGATTTCACAAGTGCAAAGGAGGTACCATTGTGAGATTTCTAAAGATAATTACAGCACTCAACCCAGCATTTAAGAATCTGAAGTGCCTTCCAAAATCTGAGAGGAATGAGGTGTGGTGCATGCTTTCAGAAGTGTTAAAGGAGCAACACTCTGATGTAGAAACTGCAGAAACCGAACTACCGAAAAAGAAAATCAACCTTTTCTTGGTGGCATCTGACTCAGATGATGAAAGTGAACTTGCATTGCTCTGCACTACTTTGGATAGTTATCGAGCAGAACCCCTCATTAGCATGGACACATCCTCTACATTGGTGGCTGATGCATGAAGGGACATATGAATCTTTAACACATCTGGCACACAAATATCTTGCAACGCCTGCTACAACGGTGCCATGTGAACACTTGTTCTCATTTTCAGGTCACATTGTAAACAAGAAGAAGGCAGCATTAGCTCCTGAAAATGTAAACAAACTTGTTTTTGAGTGACTGACTGAACAAGAAGTAGGACTGAGTGAACTTGTAGGCTCTAAAGTTTTACATTGTTTTATTTTTGAATGCAGTTTTTTGTACATAGTTCTATGTAAGTTCAACTTTCATCATAAAGAGATTGTGTTATAGTACTGGTTTTGTTCAATATCTTCATTAATGATGTGGAGGATGGTGTTGACTGCACCCTCAGCAAGTTTGCAGATGACACTAAACTAGGAGGAGTGATAGATAAGCTGAAGGGTAGGGATAGAATACAGAAGGGACCTAGACAAATTAGAGGATTGAGCCAAAAGAAATCTGATGAGTTCAACAGAGTCCTGCACTTAGGAAGGAAGAATTCCATACGCTACTTCAGACTAGGGCCCAAGCTGCTAGACAGCAGTTCTGCAGAAAAGAACCTACGGGTCACAGTGGACGAGAAGCTGGATATGAGTCAACAGTGAGCCCTTGTTGCCAAGAAGGCTAACGGCATTTTGGGCTGTATACATAGGGGCATTGCCAGCAGATCGAGGGACATGATTTTTCTCTATTCGACATTGGTGAGGCCTCATTTGGAGTACTGTGTCCAGTTTTGGGCCCCACACTACAAGAAGGATGTGGAAAAATTGGAAAGAGTCCAGTGGAGGGCAACAAAAATTATTAGGGGCCTGGAGCACATGACTTATGAGGAGAGGCTGAGAGAATTGGGATTGTTTAGTCTACAGAAGAGAAGACTGAGGGGGAGATTTGATAGCTGCTTTCAACTACCTGAAAGGGAGTTCCAAAGAGGATGGATCTAGACTGTTCTCAGTGGTACCAGATGACAGAACAAGGAGTAATGGTCTCAAGTTGCAATGGGGAAGGATTAGGTTGGATATTAGGAAAAACTTTCACTACGAGGGTGGTGAAGCACTGGACTGGGTTACGTAGGGAGGTGGTAGAATCACCTTCCTTAGAGGGTTTTAAGATCAGGCTTGATAAAGCCTGGCTGGGAAGATTTAGTTGGGGATTGGTTCTGCTTTGAGCAGGGGGTTGGACCTAGATGACCTTCTGAGGTCCCTTCTAAGCCTGATATCCTTTGATTCTATGATACTTGTATGAGGTGAATGCCTACTTTGCTATACCTGCCTCTGGACACTTCCACTGCTTGCATCCGACGAAGTGGGTATTAGCCCATGAAAGCTTATGCTTCAAAACTTTATAGTTAGTCTTTAAGGTGCCACGGGACTTTGTTACCTCTACTATTTCTTTTGTTTTTTATAGCACAAATAGTTGTAATAAAAAATAAAGTAAGCACTGTACACTGTTCCATATTGTAACTGAAATCAATATATTTGAAAATGTAGAAAACACCCAAAAATATTTAAATAAATGGTATTCTATTAACAGTGTGATTAATCACAATTATTTTTTAAATCGCTTGACAGCCCTAATTATAAGACACAAACAGGATCTAGCATCAACAGCTAATTAGATCACATTGTTAAGCTTCTAACAAGATGCATGTAAACATAGACATATACACTTAGCCATCTACCCTTGATTTCTTACTACAGATAAATGGGTTAATGATTCTGGTCTAGTATGTCCCTATGAAATTCACATACAAGTAGACTGTCTTGATTACATTTCAGTGCCTCTTATTAAGTTGTTATGGGTTATCCACAAGTTAGCTGTTCTGTCAGTGTCACAGAGATGCTATAGCTCAAACAAAAATTGTGGGTTTGATACAGAAATTACTAAGTGAGGGTCTGTGTATGGCCTTTGTTATACAGGTCGTCAGACTAGAACATTGGCTCTCAACCTTTCCAGACTACTGTATTGCTTTCAGGAGTGTGATTTGTCTTGTGTACCCTCAAGTTTCACTTAAAAACTACCGTATTTTTCGCCCTATAAGACGCACTTTTTCTTCCCCAAAATGGGGGGGAAAAATTGGTGCGTCTTATAGGGCGAATGTCTTATAGGGCAAAAAAAAAAGAAAAAAAAAGCGCCTCGCTCTCCCGTCCCCGCCGTGCGGGCGGGCTGCCGAGGTTCCCCCCTCCCCGCCGCGGGCGGGCTGCCGGGAGCGTCCCGGTTCCCCCCTCCCCGTTCCCGGCAGCCCGCCCGCGGCGGGGAGGGGGGAACCGGGACGCTCCCGGCAGCCCGCCCGCGGCGGGGAGGGGGGAACCTCGGCAGCCCGCCCGCGCGGCGGGGACGGGAGAGCAAGGCGCTTTTTTTTTCTTTTTTTTTTTTTTCTTTTTTTTTTTTTTTGGTCCGGCTTTTTTATTAAAAAACGAGGGGGCGTCTTATAGGCCGGAGCGTCCTATAAGACGAAAAATACAGTACTTGCTTACAAAATCAGACACAACAGTACAAATGTGTCACAGCACACATTACTGATAATTTGCTTGTTTTCTCATTTTTATCATATAATTATAAATTAATTGGAATATAAATATTGTACTTATATTTCAGTGTACAGCATATAAAGCAGTATAAACAAGAGTCTATGAAATTTTAGTTTATACTGACTTCACTAGTGCTTTTTATGTAACCTGTTGTAAATTTAGGCAAATATCTGGATGAGGAAGACCTTGGTATACCCTGAGGGGTAAATGTGCCTCTTGTTGAGAACCACTGGACTAGAAGATCATAATAGTCTCTTCTGGCCTTAAAAGTCTATAAATAGAAATAGTTATTGTTTGTTTTGTCTTTGCTTCAAGAAAGCAAAAACCACTTTGGTGTACTTTATTCTTTTTCATTTGTGTTGTGGTAGTACGTAGGGGTTAAAATCCTAGACCTAGGCCCCACGGTGTTAACACTGTACAAGCATGTCTCAAAAATGCTATGGGATGGGGACACCCTATTCTTCTCATGCAAAATATAGGGATTCAGTCTGTTTCAATAAGTAGCCTTGTTTAAAAAAAGTAGCACAGAAAATACGGCTCTCAGATCAAAAGTTACAGAAGGCTAGTGTAACCTTTTTGTGTTGTCTGGGAATGATTAGAATACCTATGAACTAAGATAAAATTGAACTATATATAGTATAAAAATATCAAACTCCATTTTACCTTGGTAAAAAGGATAAAATCCCAGATGACTGCACATCAGAGTTTTGTTTGGGTAAAATGCACAATTCAAGTTATTCATATAATGTGTGAGGAAACATGAAACTTCTCTAACTCCTGATATTTGTACACTTTTTCAGATCTTTGATGCTTTCAAGTCTCGCTTACATGATTCCAACAGCAAAGTAAATCAGGTAGCTCTAGAGACAATGTACAAGATGATTCCTTTGCTGAAAGATAACTTATCACCTGTTATCAACATGTTGATTCCAGCCATGGTGGACAACAACCTGAACTCCAAGAATCCAGGGATCTATGCTGCTGCCACAAATGTTATTCAAGCTCTTTGTCAACATTTAGGTAATTAACTGTTTGAAATAGCCAGCTAGGATCAATCCTATTCAACTTTTCATAAATGATTTGGAGGAAGGGGTAAACAGTGATGTGGTAAAGTTTGCAAATGATACTAAATTGCTCAAGAAAGTGAAGACCAAAGCAGACTGTGAAGAACTTCAAAATGATCTCACAAAACTAAGTGACTGGACAACAAAATGGCAAATGAAATTTAATGTGGATAAAAGTACAGTAATGCACTTTGGAAAAAATAACCCCAACTATATATACAATATGATGGGGACTAATTTAGCTACAACTAATCAGGAAAAACATCTTGAAGTCATCGTGGATAGTTCTCTGAAGACATCCATGCAGTGTGCAACGGCTGTCAAAAAAGCAAACAGGCTGTTAGAAATAATTTTAAAAGGAATAGAGAATAAGACGGAGAGTATCTTATTGCCCTTATATAAATCCATTGTGTGCCCACATCTTGAATATTGTGTATAGATGTGGTCTCCTCATCAAAAAGGATTTACTGGCATTAGAAAAGGTTCAGAGAAGCGCAACTAAAATGATTAGGGGTTTGGAACAGGTTCCATATGAGGAGAGATTAAAGAAGCTAGGACTTTTCAGCTTGGAAAAGAGGAGACTAAGAGGGGATATGATAGAGGTGTATAAAATCATGAGTGGTGTGGAGAAAGTGAATAAGGAAAAGTTATTTACTTGTTTCCGTAATATAAAAACTAGGGGTCACAAATGGAATTAATGGGCAGCAGGTTTAAAACAAATAAAAGGAAGTTCTTCTTCACTCAGTGCACCGTCAACCTGTGGAACTCCTTGCCTGAGGAGGTTGTGAAGGCTAAGAATATAACCGGGTTCAAAAGAGAATTGGATAAATTCATGGAGGTTAAGTCCATTAATGGTTATTAGCCAGGATAGGTAAAGAATGATGTCCCTAGCCTCTTTGTCAGAGGGAGTTGATGGATGGCAGGAGAGAGATCACTTGATCATTACCTGTTAGGTTCAGTCACTCTGGGGCACCTGGCTTTGGCCACTGTCGGTAGACAGGATACTGGGCTGGATGCACCTTTGGTCTGACCCAATACGGCCTTTCTTATGTTCAGTCTTTATAAATCTGTTCCTACCAGGCCATTGTATATGTGTGGTGGGTAGGAGAGGGCTTAAGTTTATTGATAAACTCAGCATAGATTGACTTTGGTGACTGATAGCCTTTGTTTTTTCATACTTCCTATCAGTTTCCTTTTTCACTTTGCACAATCACGTCACTTAGGCCGTTTGCCCTGATCAGTCCTACACAGCGCATAAACTGATGCAGCAACCTTGCTGTAAGTCCGTTTGTATAACTCAGGAAGGGCCCAGTCCTGCAAACTGAGGAGCACCCGCTGAGAGGCTGAGTGCCCCTAACTGTAATTACTTTTATAGAATTTAAAAGTGTTAAGCAACTTCAAGGACTAGGCCAATGGGCAGTAGTGTAGATGTTCATGGCCTTAGCAGCCGTATACACTTCAAACTCTCTGCATTATGTAGTGGTTAGTCCTTACAAGGAATCAGTTCTCTTGTAGCTCTTCATAAAAATTCACAAGTTAAAATAATCCTTCGATCTTCAGTGGAAAAAAGAGACTTACTACCTTAAGTTACGTCGGTTCAGTAGTTTTAACACATTGTGAACTGAAGATTTTATTTTATAAAGTCATTTTAACTTGTCTACATACTTTACTGTTTTATAAATGTGATTATTCTGATGGTTTTAAACATTTTATTCTTTGAATTTAGATAATTACTTGCTTCTCCAACCATTCTGCACAAAGGCCCAGTTTTTGAATGGAAAAGCAAAACAAGACATGACTGAAAAGCTTGCTGGTAAAGTTACATATTGCTTTGCAAGTTCACATTTACTTGTATTCTGTTCTCATTCGCCAAACTCACTTCTTGATGCAAGTGGTTATGTTTGTCACAACAGTAATAGTATTGCATTTGGCACAAATGCCTTGCAGCCACAGAAATCATGTGCATAGCCCAGGCAGTGATTCTCATGCTGCATCTTCTCTGTCAGAAGAAATAGTATTTTTAGCTAAAGGAGCAGACATAGTAGTTGGTCAGATACTCCTGCAGAGGGGGCTATATAATAACCTAAACAATAGTTTTCAGAGTGGTAGCCGTGTTGGTCTGTATTAGCAAAAACAACGAGGAGTACTTGTGGCACCTTAGAGACTAAGAAATTTATTAGGGCATAAGCGTTTGTGGGCTAAAACCCACTTCATCAGATATATGGGGTGGAAAATACAGTAGGAAGATATATATTCATAGTACATGAAAAGATGGGGGTTGCCTTACCAATTCTAACAAGACAATTCAATTGAGATGTTATCAACAGGAGGAAAAATCACTTTTTGACTAGAAGGTATGAGTAACAGTACAGGGAAATTAGCATGGGGAAATTAGTTTTTAGTTTTTTGTAATGATCCATCCACTCCCAGTCTTTATTCAGGCCTAATTTGATGTGTCCGGTTTGCAAATTCATTCCAGTTCTGCAGTTTCTTGTTGGAGTCTGTTTTTGAAGGTTTTTTATTTAAGAATTGCCGCTTTTAAGTCTGTTGAGTGTCTAGGGAGCTTGAAGTGTTCTCTGACTGGTTTTTGAATGTTATAATTCAAGAATTAGAATGGTGACAATTATTAACTTGTAGTAGATGGATATAACTTTTACAAAATGTAAAAAGCCTCTGAGGGGGAGATGATTTTCAAGGAATACTATTTAAATTGGCTTCATTAAAGTCATTGAATTTGCAAAGAAAATACAAATAATATACTACAACATGGTCATTGTATTGTGTTCTCTTAATTCTTTCAGATCTTGTTATGGAGTTATACCCACGGAAGCCTCATGCTATAGAGCAGAAAGTTTTAGTTGTCCTGTGGCATCTCTTAGGAAACATGACGAACAGTGGCTCCCTACCTGGAGCTGGAGGAAATATTCGGACAGCTACAGCTAAATTATCAAAAGCACTTTTTGCACAAATGGGTCAAAGCCTGTTAATCCAGGCTGCATCTCAGCCACCACACATCAAAAAGAATTTAGAAGAATTTCTTGATATAGCTACCTAAAATAAACTGTGTATGTGTGTGTAGATCAGTCAGTATATACACTATATGACAGACTGATAACTGTTTACATGAAGACAAGTGAAACAATTCTAAAGTTGCTTTTTCACAGTGCCTGCACTTTCATGTAGAAAACTAGAATGGCTGCCTTGATTGACAACCTGTCGAGCACCTCACTGTCCTGTACCAGCACATGAACACCAAATCAGTATAAACTCATGAACTGTCCTCACCAGTGTTGCTTGCAGGCCACATGGAAGTATCTAAGGTCTTTAAAGAGAAGTCAGTCCTGCTCATTTGCACTCTTCTTTAGAAATTACAGCACAGTACCCTGTATGTAATAATAGATATGAAATTTGTAATGAATAATATACTTTTTATTATGTAGTCATGTTCTGACATGTTTTCTCACTTAGCCTTACTTATGTAAGTAGAAAAAAATCCTTGAGTGATGTATATGGTACTAAGAACAGGGGTTTGTGTGACATTTGTGAAAAATATGTATTTCTTAAATCAGTCACTTATGATTGTGCAGTATTAGCTTGCTATTGCTCCTGTTACATTGATGTAACATTTGTTTGACAGTTGGGCATAATCAGCTGCACAGATGTAAAATTTTAACAGGTTATAATGAAGCATGATGACAAAAAAATTTAGGAAATGAATAATTTTTACAGATTTTGAAATACACATTTGTCTTAAAAAAAAAAAAAAAAGAGAGAGAGAGAGAGAGAGAAAAAAAAAAGAAAAAATCCAGGTGGTGAATGTAACTTCCGTAGTTTTGTTTAAAAACACTAAATTTAATCTTGATCTGTCAAATATTTATAAAGGTGTTCTCTTTCAGCCCAGGTGTGTAATTCTCAACAACATAGTGCCAGGTCTTCAATAGCTTTTTTCAGAGTTCTCCAGCTACAAGTACTGTACTCATTTTAAAACAAAAAAGGAATGTTATAAAAAATAAATGGATTTATTTCTGTAAAATATTTCACATGATGTTTCACTTAAAAACTCTCTCCCTGTGGATGCAAAAGAAAAATCATTTATGGACAACTAAACCTACAACAAAGATTAATGTTATCTGTAAAGTTCTGGTTTACCCTGGGTATCATGAGAGGATGAACGTTTTTACACTGGGTATCATGAGAGGATGAATGTTACGATGAAGCAAGGTTCCGTTTCATGGGCAATAGTGCTAACAGTAAGATGGTTAAAAGTGTAAAACTGTATTTTTCCCCCTCAAATTGTGACCTCAAGGAAACCGTATGAATTGTTCTTTTATGGTCCACTTTGGTTAATATAGGTGGAGCTAAATTAAGTGTGGAAAATTATTTATAGATATTATTTCTGAAAGAATTTATATTCCCCACTTTTAGCTCCATAGCACAAGCCTCTCCGCTCTTAATGAATGTTTACTTCCAAGGGGAGTGGGAACGGGGAAGAGTATGAACCAGCCCCCTACTGCCTACACATCACCCACTGCCGGCTGTACATACAGCCCTCTGAATGTTCCTTTAACAGCTATTAGTATTTGTATTATTGTAGGAGCTAGGGTCTCCCGTCACCGGTGGGGGTGGAGGTCATTGTTAGGTACTGTACAGAAATAACAAAAATGTCGGGAGTCTGAATTAGCTGTTCTCAAGAAAGATCTTGGAGTCACTGTGGATAGTTCTCTGAAAACATTCATTCACTGTGCAGCAGCAGTCAAAAAAGCAAACAATGTTGGGAATCACTAGGAAAGATAACGAGAGAAAATAGCATATTGCCTCATGGTATGCTCACATCTTGAATACTGCATGCTGTTGTGATCACCCCATCTCAAAAAAGATATATTGGAATTGGAAAAGGTTCAAAAAAAGGGCAACAAAAATGATTAGGGGGTATGGAACGGCTGCCATAGGAGGAGAGATTAATAAGATTGGAACTTTTCATCTTGGGGAAAAGACGAAGGGGGGGGGTATGATAGAGGTGTATAAAATAAATAAATAAATGGAGATATACCAATCTCCTAGAACTAGAAAGACCTTGAAGGTCATCGAGTCCAGTCCCCTGCCTACACTAGCAGGATCCGCCTGCCTACACTAGCAGGATTGAGTACTGTCCCCTGACAGATTTTTTGCCCCAGATCCCTAAATGGCCCCCTCAAGGATTGACTCACAACCCTGGGTTTAGCAGGCCAATGCTCAAACCACTGAGCTATCCCCCCACCCCCACCCCCACCCCCAATAAAATCATGATTGGTATAGAGCAGGGGTCTCCAAACTACGGCCCGCGGGCCAGATGCGGCCCGCGAGGCCCTCTCATCCGGCCCGCGGCAGGGGTCGGGAACCAGCCACGGGGCCGGGATGCGCCGCGTGCTCCGCTGCCGCCGCCGGCCGGGATGCGCCGCGTGCTCCGCTGCCGCCGCCAGCCGCGGGGCCGGAACGCGCCGTGTGCTCCGCTGCCGCCGCCAGCCGCGGGGCCGGGACGCGCCGTGTGCTCCGCTGCCGCCGCCAGCCGCGGGGCCGGGACGCGCCGTGTGCTCCGCTGCCGCCGCCAGCCGCGGGGCCGGGACGCGCCGCGTGCTCCGCTGCCGCCGCCAGCCGCGGGGCCGGGACGCGCCGCGTGCTCCGCTGCCGCCGCCGGCCAGGGACGGCTCAGAGCTGGGGCCGGGACGCGCCGCACCGCCACGCAGCTACAGGCGGCGAAACAAGGAGCCACCCACTGCCAGGCGGCGAAACGGTCTGTGGGGAGAGACCGGGTTGAGCGGGTCAATTGGGGGGGGGGGGGGGAAAGAGACCGGGTTGAGCGGGTCAATTGGGGGGGGGGGGAAAGAGACCGGGTTGAGCGGGTCAATTGGGGGGGGGGGGAAAGAGACCGGGTTGAGCGGGTCAATTGGGGGGCGGGGGAAAGAGACCGGGTTGAGCGGGTCAATTGGGGGGGGGGGGAAGAGACCGGGTTGAGCGGGTCAATGGGGGGGGGGAAGAGACCGGGTTGAGCGGGTCAGTGGGGGGGGGGGGGGAGAGACCGGGTTGAGCGGGTCAGTTGGGGGGGGGGGGTTGGAGGAAAGGAGGTTTTGGGGGGGGAGAGACCAGGCTGGGTGGGTCAGTTGGGGGTTGGAGGAAAGGAGGTTTGGGGGGGAGAGACCTGGCTGGGTGGGTCAGTTGGGGGTTGGATGAAAGGAGGTTTTGGGGGGAGAGACCTGGGTGCGTGGGTCAGTTGGGGGGGGGTTGGAGGAAAGGATGTTTTGGGGGGAGAGACCTGGCTGGGTGGGTCATTTGGGGGGGGTTGGGGGAAAGGAGGTTTTGGGGGGAGAGACCTGGCTGGGTGGGTCAGTTGGGGGGGGGGGGGTTGGAGGAAAGGAGGTTTTGGGGGGAGAGACCTGGCTGGGTGGGTCAGTTGGGGGGGGGGTTGGAGGAAAGGAGGTTTTGGGGGGAGAGACCTGGCTGGGTGGGTCATTTGGGGGGGGGGTTGGAGGAAAGGAGGTTTTGGGGGGAGAGACCTGGCTGGGTGGGTCAGTTGGGGGGGGGGGTTGGAGGAAAGGAGGTTTTGGGGGGAGAGACCTGGCTGGGTGGGTCAGTTGGGGGGTTGATGTGTAGTGTTCATGTGTAGTGTTCATGTGTTCATGTGTAGTGTTCATGTGTAGTGTTCATGTGTAGTGTTTATGTGTAGTGAACAGGTGTTCATGTGTAGTGTTCATGTGTAGTGTTCATGTGCATGTGTAGTGTTCATGTGTTCATGTGTAGTGTTCATGTGTAGTGAACAGGTGTTCATGTGTAGTGTTCATGTGTAGTGTTCATGTGTTCTGTTCATGTGTAGTGTTCATGTGTAGTGAACAGGTGTTCATGTGTAGTGTTCATGTGTAGTGTTCATGTGTTCTGTTCATGTGTAGTGAACAGGTGTTCATGTGTAGTGTTCATGTGTAGTGTTCATGTGTAGTGAACAGGTGTTCATGTGTAGTGTTCATGTGTAGTGAACAGGTGTTCATGTGTAGTGTTCATGTGTAGTGTTCATGTGTAGTGAACAGGTGTTCATGTGTAGTGTTCATGTGTAGTGAACAGGTGTTCATGTGTAGTGTTCATGTGTAGTGAACAGGTGTTCATGTGTAGTGTTCATGTGTAGTGTTCATGTGTTCATGTGTAGTGAACAGGTGTTCATGTGTAGTGTTCAGGTGTTCATGTGTAGTGAACAGGTGTTCATGTGTAGTGTTCATGTGTTCATGTGTAGTGAACAGGTGTTCATGTGTAGTGTTCATGTGTTCATGTGTAGTGAACAAGTGTTCATGTGTTCATGTGTAGTGTTCATGTGTTCATGTGTAGTGTTCATGTGTAGTGAACAGGTGTTCATGTGTAGTGTTCATGTGTAGTGAACAGGTGTTCATGTGTAGTGTTCATGTGTAGTGAACAGGTGTTCATGTGTAGTGTTCATGTGTAGTGAACAGGTGTTCATGTGTAGTGTTCATGTGTAGTGAACAGGTGTTCATGTGTAGTGTTCATGTGTAGTGTTCATGTGTAGTGTATCAATGTGTTATTAAATAATAACTGAATAAAATAATATTAAATAAATAATTAAAAACAACATCCATCTTTTGATTCTTTTTTATTTGGACCTCGAGTGTGTTGTCGGCCCCCGAACTGCTATTTGATAGTTAATGCGGCCCTCGGGCTGAAAAGTTTGGAGACCCCTGGTATAGAGAAAGTAAATAAGAAAGTGTTATTTACTTCTCAAACACAAAAACGAGGGGTCACCAAATGAAATTAATAAGCAGCAGGTCTAAAACCAACAAAAGGAAGTATTTTTTTGCACAATGCAGTCAACTTGTGGAACTCATTGCCAGGGTCTGTTATGAAGGCCAAGACTAAACCAGCATTCGAAAAAGAACTAGGTAAATTCATGGAGGATATTAGCCAGGATGGGCAGGGGTACAAAACCATACTCTGAAGTGTCCCTAGCCTCTGTTTGCTAGAAGCTGGGAATGGGCAACAGAGGGATGGATCACTTGATTCCCTGTTCTAATTCCCTATGAAGTACCTACTCTTGGCCAGTGTTGGAAGACAGAATACAGTAAACCCTCGATTTAACGGACCCCGATTTAACGGAGTTCGGATGCAACGGACAAAATTTCCGATGCATCCGAAATCCGTTATTGGGGGCTGCCGGCTCCCGCCGCAGGGAGCCGGCTGGGTTGACAGCTCCCGCCCGGCTCCCCGCAGCAGGGACCCCTGCGGGAGCTGTCAAACCCCACCGCCCCCCCGCAACGGGGAGCCGGGCTGTCAACCCCCCCGCCCGGCTCCCCGCAACGGGGAGCTGGGCGGGGGGGGGGGGTTGAGAGCTCCCGCCCGGCTCCCCGCTGGGGGGAGCAGAGCGGGAGCTGTCAACCCCCCCGCCCGGCTCCCCGCAACGGGGAGCCGGGCGGGGGGGCGTTTGAGAGCCTCCGCCCGGCTCCCCGCAACGGGGAGGCGGGGGGGGGGGGGGTTTGAGAGCTCCCGCCCGGCTCCCCGCTGGGGGGAGCAGAACAGGAGCTGTCAACCTCCCCGCAACGGGGAGCCGGGCGTTTGAGAGCCTCCGCCCGGCTCCCCGCAACGGGGAGGCGGGGGGGGGGGGGGTTTGAGAGCTCCCGCCCGGCTCCCCGCTGGGGGGAGCAGAACAGGAGCTGTCAACCTCCCCGCAACGGGGAGCCGGGCGGGGGGGCGTTTGAGAGCCTCCGCTCGGCTCCCCGCAGCGGGAAGCCGGGCGGGGGGTTTGAGAGCTCCCGCTCGGCTCCCCCCAGCGGGAAGCCGGGCGGGGAGTTTGACAGCTCCTGCCGGGCTTCCCGCTGGGGGGAGCCAGGCGGGGGCGGGCGTTTGAGAGCCCCCGCTCGGCTCCCCGCAGCAGGAAGCCGGGCGGGGGGTTTGACAGCTCCCGCCGGGCTTCCCGCTGGGGGGAGCCGGGCGGGAGCTATCAACCCCCCCGCCCGGCTCCCCGCTGGGGGGAGCCGGGCGGGGGGGGGGGTTTGAGAGCTCCCGCCCGGCTCCCCGCTGGGGGGAGCAGAACAGGAGCTGTCAACCTCCCCGCAACGGGGAGCCGGGAGGGGGGGCGTTTGAGAGCCTCCGCTCGGCTCCCCGCAGCGGGAAGCCGGGCGGGGGGTTTGAGAGCTCCCGCTCGGCTCCCCCCAGCGGGAAGCCGGGCGGGGAGTTTGACAGCTCCCGCCGGGCTTCCCGCTGGGGGGAGCCGGGCGGGGGGGGGGGGTGTTTGAGAGCTCCCGCTCGGCTCCCCCCAGCGGGAAGCCGGGCGGGGAGTTTGACAGCTCCCGCCGGGCTTCCCGCTGGGGGGAGCCAGGCGGGGGGGGGGGGGGGCGTTTGACAGCTCCCGGGCGGGGGGTTTGACAGCTCCCGCCGGGCTTCCCGCTGGGGGGAGCCGGGCGGGAGCTGTCAACCCCCCCCCGCCCGGCTCCCCGCAACGGGGAGCCGGGCGGGGGCGGGCGTTTGAGAGCCCCCGCTCGGCTCCCCGCAGCAGGAAGCCGGGCGGGGGGTTTGACAGCTCCCGCCGGGCTTCCCGCTGGGGGGAGCCGGGCGGGAGCTATCAACCCCCCCGCCCGGCTCCCCGCAACGGGGAGCCGGGCGGGGGGGGGGGTTTGAGAGCTCCCGCCGGGCTTCCCGCTGGGGGGAGCAGAGCGGGAGCTGTCAACCCCCCCGCCCGGCTCCCCGCAACGGGGAGCCGGGCGGGGGGCGTTTGGGAGCCTCCGCTCGGCTCCCCGCAGCGGGAAACCGGGCGGGGTGTTTGGGAGCCCCCGCTCGGCTCCCCGCAGCGGGGAGCCGGGCGGGGGCGGGCGTTTGAGAGCCCCCGCTCGGCTCCCCGCAGCGGGAAGCCGGGCGGGGGGGTTGACAGCTCCCGCCGGGCTTCCCGCTGGGGGGAGACAAGCGGGAGCTGTCAACCCCCCCGCCCGGCTCCTCGCAGCGGGGAGACGGATGGACGGGGGGGTTTTGAGCCGGGCAGGAGCTGTCAACCCGACTGCCCGGCTCCCCGCAGAGGGGAGCCGGGCGGCCGGGTTGACAGCTCCTGCCGGGCTCCCCGCAGCGGAGGGCCGGGCGGAAGCTGTCAAACCCCCCCCCCGCTCCCCGTTGCGGGGAGCCGGGCGGGGGGGGGGGGGGTTTGACAGCTCCCGCCGGGCTCCCCGCTGTGGGGAGCCCGGCGGGGGGGGGTTGACAGTGAGCTGGGCGGGCGGGCTGAAAGTTCCCGCCGGGCTCCCTGCTGCCGGGAGCCCAGCGGGGGGGGGTTGACAGTTCCCGCCGGGCTCCCCGCAGCGGGGAGCCGGGCGAGTTGACAGCTCCCGCCGGGCTCCCCGCTGCGGGGAGCCGGGCGAGTTGACAGCTCCCGCCGGGCTCCCCGCTGCGGGGAGCCGGGCGGGGGGGTTGACAGTTCCCGCCTGGCTCCCCGCAGCGGGGAGCCGGGCGGGAGCTCTCAGCCCACCCGCCCGGCTCCCCGTTGCGGGGAGCCAGGCAGGTGGGGGGGGAGGGGGTTGACAGCTCCTAAAACCTCTATATAAGGGACTAATTCGGGTGAGGGGGTGTCCATTAAAGCCAAAAGTCCTGTTATTTAATGATTTTTAAAAATTATTAAATAAAGGACTTTTGGCTTTAACGGACACCCCCTCGCCCCAATTAGTCCGTTAAATCGAGGTTTCACTGTACTGGGTGAAATGGATCATTGGTCTGACTCAGTATGACTCAGAGTGAGTGAACCTAACATGTAAGGATCAAGTGATCTTTCTCCTGTCATCCATCACCCCCCTCAGACAGACAGGCTAGGGCCACCACTCCTTACCCATCCTGGCTAATAGCCATTAATGGACTTAACCTCCATGAATTTATCCAGTTCTCTTTTAAACCCTGTTATAGTCCTGGCCTTCACAGCCTCCTCAGCCAAGGTGTTCCACGGGTTGACTATGCGCTGTGAGAAGAACTTCTTTTTATCGTTTTAAACCTGCTGCCCATTAATTTCATTTGGTGGCCACTGGTTCTTATATTATGGGAACAGGTAAATAACTTTTCCTTATTCACTTTCCCGACACCACTCATGATTTTATATACCTCTATCATATACTTCCTTAGTCTCCTCTTTTCCAAGCTGAAAAGTCCTAGCCTCTTTAATCTCTCCTCATATGGGACCTGTTCCAAACCCCTGATCATTTTAGTTGCCCTTCTCTGAACTTTTTCTAATGCCAGTGTATCATTTTTGAGGGGAGACCACATCTGTATGCAGTACTCAAAATGTGGGTGCACCAGGGATTTACAGAAGGGCAAGGTCAATTTTCCCAGCAGATTGCAGTAGGTGAGTGTTTTTTCACAATCCCTTGCTCCATGACTGTAGAGAAAAGCTTGTTTCCAAGAGCCCTGAGGGCCCCAAAGGCAGCTGCTAACTAGAAAATCCAGTATTTTAAAATCTCAGGATTTTTAGCCCAAACTCCGGGTTTGGGCGGGCGTGGGGAGAGGGTGCCCTCTCCGGAGAGGGTGTCCAAAGTCATGGATTTTGAACACGTAGATCTTGTGAAGTAAGAGTTGGGGTGGGGGGACACTGCCCCCCCGTGAGCACGAGGGGAGCCGGGGTGGGGCTGAGGCTAGGTTGACAGGGGCAGGCTACTGGGGCCTCACTGCGAGGGGGAGGGGCCCTGGCGCGAAGTGACACGTCGACCTCTGCAGGCTGGGCACGTGCACCGCCGCCACTGAGAGGGGCGGAGCCACAGTCTGACGTTCCCCTCGGCCGAGCCAGGAGCGAAGCCCCGCGTTGGGAGGGCGCACGCGCACAGCAAAGCTCCAGGGCGCCGGCGCAGGCCTTCTGTGGGGCAGGTGGCGCGTCGCCCCGCCTGTCGCCGTCGGCGCATGCGTAGCAATTTCCTTTCGGGGTGGTGGCGCATGTGCCGTCCTGCTTCGGAATGGCTGGCACGCATGCGTAGTGCGCGCCCCGGCAGGGTTTGGTAGTCGGTGCGGCGGCAACGGGCCTATGGCACAGAATCTCGCGCCAGGTCAGTGCGAAGCTGGGGCGCGCGCGGGACCGGGCACGGGTGGGGCGCGTGTGGGGAACGCGGCGGAACTGAGGAGAATTGGGGCGGGGTTACAGTGGGGCTCGGGGTAATGGAGGGGGGCGAGGACCGGGGTGGGGGTTACGGGTGCCGCGTGGGGAACGCGGGAGAATTGAGGGGGACTGGGGAACGTGGGGGGCCGCCTGGGGAACACGGGGGGATTGAGGGGGGGTTGGGGAACCTGAGGGAATTGAGGGGGGGTGGGGAACACGGGGGATTGAGAAGGGGGGGTGGGGAACACGGGGGGGATTGAGAAGGGGGGGTGGGGAACACGGGGGGGATTGAGAAGGGGGGGTGGGGAACACGGGGGGGATTGAGAAGGGGGGGTGGGGAACACGGGGGGATTGAGGGGAGGAACCTGGAGGGGTTGGGGGGGGGGAACAACCTGAGGGGATTGAGGGGGGGGGGGGGAGGAAGTGGAGATTGCAGGAAGGGAGGCCAAGTTTACTGACTCTCCTAGCTTCACAGGACAGTCTTGGGAAGCTGGAGAGCTGGGATGGGCCTGCCAGGACTCAGGTCTTCTCCCCCCCCCCCGGAGGCACTTGTCGGGGCTCAGCTCCTCTTGAAGCCGGAGTCCTGGCAAACGTGCCCCGCAGGATGTAACTTCAAGGCGCCCACCCACCGCTCTGCTTCAAGTCCAAGATCCGGAGTTCACTCCCCTGGAGAAGGGGGAGGCAGGGAGGTCTTTGCCAGCCACACTTGAACTGTAAAGGAGCCACTTGTGGCTCAGGAGCTGTAGTTTGCTACACCCCTGTTGTGAAACATTTCAGGCGTTTGGGTGTTTTAAGTTTGCTAAGATTGTGTATTCAAGCTCCAACTAGTAACATTTGTTTCCCTTCAACAATAGGATCCATACTCTCCTGACAGTTCACAGTGTCACTACCTCCTGAACTGTCAACACTCTTGTGTTGGAAAGGAGTGGTCAAACAGTCACATTCCCCTTGAAATTCCACTTTGATTTTCAGTTACATTTTTAAACTGATTTCAGTACTGAATGGATGTCTTCAAGAGACCTAAGAAATATTATGAATATTCTGCATATGCTAAATAACTTTGTGTGTGGTTTGATGTGGAATTAATCCCAGATAAACTTTTAATAAGTGACAAAGAGTCTTGTAGTACCTTATAGACTAACAGATTTTAGGGATCATGAGCTTTCTTGAGCTAAGACCCACTTAATCAAATGAATGTTGTGGAAATCTTCAGAGGCAGGTATAAATATGTAGGCAAGAAAGCAAAGTAAATTCAGTCAGGGGGAGGGGAGTGGTGAGGCCCACTTCCAGCAGGTGATCTGGAGGTGTGAACACCCAGAGAGGAGAAACTGCTTTTGTAATTGGTGAGCAATTCACAGCTAATATTAAGTCCAGACCTAATGGTGTCGAATTTGCAGATGAACTGGAGCACAGCAGTTTCTCTTTGAGATCTGGTCTTGAAGTTTTTTTGCTGCTATATGGCTGTCTTTAAATCTGCTATTGTATGTCCAGGCAGGTTGCAGTGTTCTACAGGCTTTTGTATATTGCCATTCCGAATATCTGATTTGTGTCCATTTATCCTTTTACGTAGGGATTGTTCAGTTTGGCCGATGTACATAGCAGAGGGGCATTGCTGGCACATGATGGCATATATTATATTGGTAGATGTGCAAGTGAATGAACCAATGATGGTGTGGCTGATCTGGTTAGGTCCTGTGATGGTGTTGCTGGTGTAGATATGTGGGCAGAGTTGGCATTGAGGTTTGTTGCATGGATTGGTTCCTGAATTAGAGGTTGCTATGGTGCAGTGTGTAGTTGGTGAGAATCTGCTTCAGGTTGGCAGGTTGTCTGTGAGCAAGGATTGGCATGCCGCCCAAGGCCTGTGAAAGTGAAGGATTGTTGTCCAGGATTGTTGTCACTGATGATGTGTTGGAGAGGTTTTAACTGAGGACTGTAGGTGATAGCCAGTGGTGGTCTGTTGGTTTCTTTCTTGGGTTTGTCTTGCAGAAGAAGGCTTCTGGGTACACGTCTGGCTCTGTTAATCTGTTTCCTTACTTCCTCATGTGGGTATTGCAGTTTTAAGAATGCTTGGTGAAGATCTTGTAGGTGTTGGTCTCTGTCTGAGGGGTTGGAGCAAATGCGGTTGGACCTCAGTGCTTGGCTGTAGACAATGGAGTGTGTAGTGTGTCTGGGATGGAAGCCAGAGACATGAAGGTAGGCAAAGTGTTCAGTAGGTTTTCGGTATAGGGTTGTGTTTATGTGACCGTTACTTATTTGTACCGTGGTATCCAGGAAGTGGATCTCTCATGTAGACTGCTCCAGGCTGAGGTTGATGGTGGGGTGGAAGCTGTTGAAATCGTGAAACTTCCAGAGTTTCTTTCCCATGGGTCTAGATGATGAAGATGTCATCAATGTAGCGTAGGTAGAGAAGGGGCGTTAGTGGGCGAGAGCTGAGGAAGTGTTGTTCCAGGTCAGCCATAAATATTTTGGCATGTTATGGGGCCATGCAGGTGCCCATAGCGGTGCCACTGGTCTGGAGGTCACCAAATTTGAAATAATTGAGCGTGAGGATAAAGTCACAGAGCTCAGCAACCAGTTGTGCTGGGGCATCATCTGGGATACTGTTCCTGGCAGCGTGTATTCCATCTCTTCGTGGGATGTTTGTGTAGAGAGCCTGTACATCCATGGTGGCTAGGATGGTGTTTTCTGGGAGATCACCAATGCATTGTAGTTTTCTCAGGAAGTCAGTGGTGCCACGGAGATAGCTGGGAGTGCTGATGGCGTAGGGTCTGAGTAGAGAGTCCACGTATCCAGACAGTCCTTCAGTGAGAGTGTCAATGCCTGAGATGATAGGGTGTCCAGGATTACCAGGTTTGTGGATCTTGGGTAGTAGGTGGAAAAACCCCGGTCGGGGCTCTAAAGGGATGTTGATTTGTTCCTGTGCTTGTTTAGGGAGTGTCCTGAACAGATGGCACAGTTTCTTAGTGTACTCCTCAGTGGGATCTGAGAAAAATGGCCTGTAGAATTTGGTATTGGAGAGTTGTCTGGCGGCCTCCTTTTGGTAGTCAGACCTGTTCATGATGACAACAGTGCCTCCTTTATTAGCCTCTGATTATAATGTCCGGGTTGTTTCTAAGGCTGTGAATGGCATTGCATTCTGCACGACTGAGGTTATGAGGTAAGCGATGTTGTTTTCCCACAATTTCTGCCTGTGCACGTCGATGGAAGCATTCTGTGTATAGGTCCAGACCGTCATTTCGTCCCTCAGGAGGAGTCCATATGGAGTTGTTGTTCTTGTGCTGTTGGTGGGAGATATCTGTGTATCAGTGCATTGTTCAATGTTGTCTTGAAAGTATTGTTTGAGTCAGAGACGGCGAAAGTAGGCTTCAAGATCACTACAGAACTGGGGTGGGGTGGCAGAAAGAGAGACCTCGAGATAGGACAGACTTCTGCTGGGCTGTGTGTGTAGCTGGATAGATTGACAATATTGTTGGGTGAGTTAGGGATACCACTGTTGTGGCCCCATCTGGCAGGTAAGATTTTAGACAGTTTACAATTTACAGTTTTAATAAGTGATATTGTATAGGACCTACAGTGTGTTTTAGTCCACTCTAGAGCAGAACATGTGTAGTAATTTTTCACTTCAACAAATTTCTGTTTATGTAGCTTTTTGACATACTTGATAATATTGGTAAACAATTTTTCTCCTTAAACAGAGGGGAAATGTTACTGTATGGAAGAAGAAATAGTTAGTATTAGCAGAGATTGTATTTTCATTCTTGCAGGGTAATATTACACAGTGGAGTTTAAAAAAACCCAACATGAATGAGATCAGTTTTAAAGCTTAATACAATTATTGAATTTTCCAAGTGGGTGTTATTTCTCTCAAAATGGCCTTTTTAGTCCCAAAGTCAACAGTTTCTCAATAGTAACTCTTACCACATGGCTACAGAAGCATGGGGACCATGTGTGAAGAAAAGGCACATCTCTGGAACTCACCCAGAAAAATAAATTGCTTCCAGAATGCATATGCCAATGGATATGCACATGCATTGCATCGATATGCATCGGATGCATATGCCAATGTATGTTAGCATTCTAATGCAGTAACACTGATTATTATATGTTTTAAAGGAAAACTACAGTGTAATAGTCTCATTGCTGTGTAATTTCAAAGAGTAAGTTTTAGTCTAAAATATATTGAACACTGCGGATATTAATTACAAAGCCAGCTTCTGATGATGAGTTTGAGCTGTTCTGGTGGTGATGTAGCCATATATCAGCTCAAATGGTGCACAGTAGTGAATCTTATCACCAAAAATGAGGACAATCCCTATGCCCTATATATTGGCTTCCTCTCAGAGTTTCACAGAGAGGATGATCTCCCACTACCAAAACTTAAGAAAGGGTCCAGAGAAGGGCAACAAAAATGATTAGGGGCCTGGAGCGCATGACTTATGAGGAGAGGCTGAGAGAAGTGGGATTGTTTAGTCTACAGAAGAGAAGCCTGAGGGGAGATTTGATAGCTGCTTTCAACTACCTGAAAGGGGGTTCTAAAGAGGATGGTGCTAGACTGTTCTCAGTGGTAGCAGATGACCGAACAAGGAGTAATGGTCTCAAGTTACGGTGGGGAAGGTTTAGATTGGATATTAGGAAAAACTTTTTCACTAGGAGGGTGGTGAAGCACTGTAATGGGTTACCTAGGGAGGTGGTCAGGCTTGATAAAGCCGTGGCTGGGATGATTTAGTTGGGGATTGGTCCTGCTTTAAGCAGGGGTTGGACTAGATGACCTCCAGAGGTCCCTTCCAACCCTGATATTCTATGATTCTATGATGCTTCTGGTATCAAGGTTTTGTCCAGGCAGGACAAACAAGCCTGGCTATCAATTCGTTCAGCCAGCGTGTCTGTAATTTGCAGTTTTCCAGCATGGTCAATGACAACAGCAGAAAGGGTTTGGCCTTTATAACCATCTGAGTGTGATTACTGTGACCTCAACTTAAAATACAGGCCTTTTGAAAGGGGCGTAGAAGGTAGGATTTGAAATGTTTTTCTAGAGTATTATGAAAAAAACCTGTCAGCTCCATGCTGTTAACTGTCTCTTCTACAAGTCTGTATGGTAGTCCCTGCCAGAGATAATTTCACTCATATTAAAATTTACTGAGATGCTCATTCACGTAGACAAAATACGCAAGGTGAAGGATACGTGCAGTCTTTTACAGGCAAGAGAAACAAGGATCTTTAAAATGAAAAATACAGTTACCTTATGCTAACAACCGTGAGTATTGTGGCTGACTATCTGGGCCTGTCAGTAATGCAGTGATCTAGACGTGGAAGACATTTGTTTATATTCACCATAGACAGAATCATTGTAAGTCTGGTCAGGTTTAGACATACTCATTTGACAGTTCCGGATTCAAAAGGCAGCCCTTTTCTGGTATGCCGTGTATCAACCATGTCAGCCTTTTCACACTACTCTGCACAGTCGGATTTGTGTTGGTGCTTTCTGGGAAATTTGGACAGCTGTCTCACAGAGTCTTAGTTGCTGGTGTTGGGGGTACAGGACTCAGTGTTTTCTCCTCTGGTGCAGTATGCTTTCCGTCTAGGCTTTTTCTATTGTACTTCTCAACATGTTATTTGAGCATTTACTTATTGAATTGAGCACAGTTTTTTGTTTCTCACTCCCAAGTCACAGAAATTCTAGGTTCAAGAAGTGAATTTTAGATTCTTCTTCGAGTGATTGCTCACATGCATTCCACTATAGGTTAGGCACGCGCTGCGGGCCTGGTTGCCGGGTAGATTTTCCCCTAGCTGCAGACTGGGTGAGCAGGGAGCCCCCTGGAGTGGCGCCACTGAGGCACTCTATAAGTACCCCTGCGACACAGTCTGGCCCTCAGTTCCTTCTTTACCGCTCGTGCTGGTAGTCGGAAGAGGAGTTCTGCTTTTCAGCGTTCTCCTTATCTCCTAGCTAGTCGATTGTTCTCTTAATTGTTCGTTGTTAGCAGTTGTTGTTAGTTAGTTTACATAGTCTTTGTAGTGTAAAGAGTCAGTGCAGGGGTTTTTCCCTGCTGCAGGAGCCTCTGTCTTCAAGGCTCCGGGATTCAAGCACTCAGAGTGTGGGAAGCCTACGCCTGTGGGAGACCCACACTCTAAGTGCCTCTCAAGTGCCTGGTAAGTGCACTTGGCAGTTTCTTCCTAGATCTGCAGTACCTTCAGCCCAGGACCCGCAAAGACAGGGAATCCCGCTTGCGGCACGTCCTGATGGAGGCGGCCCCGGACTCCAGTGCGGCACCGGACCCCGCACCCAAACCGCCGAGAGCCAAGCCTCGGCACCGGTCGCGCTCCCCCAGCACCAAGCGGAAGAGGAGCGCTCAACTTCGCCCTGCTCCGGACCGCGTCCAGCCGTCGGTACCAGTGCCGCGACCTCAGCCTTCTCCGGGGAGCCGACCTGAGGAAGAGCCGCCAGCACCCGCACCGCTGACTCCGGCGCCGCAGGAGGCCCCGTCGAGTCCGGTGCCAGTGGTCTTGCCACTTGGGGTGCCAACTCCGCAGCAGCTTCCCTCCATGATGGAGGCGTGTACTGCTGCGAGAGGGTTGCTTGCCGGGGACGCCCCGCAGCAACAAGTCCGGTCGACGGGCAGGCCGCCCATGACCGAGGCAGAGATCGCGTGTCGGAGCCCGGCAGGGCATGGACACCGCTCGATCTCGCAGCGCCGACCAGACTCCCGGCAACGGTCACCCGCCCGGCTCCGGTCGCAGTCTCGGCGCCGCAAGGAGTTGAGACCCTGCTCAAGGTCTCCTCCTGGCCGTTCGCGCCACTCGCGCTCTGGCCGCCGATCAGAGTCCCGGCACCCTGGTAAGGGCCGGTCGTACTCTCGGCACCGGTCGCACTCCCGGCACCGGTCCCTCAGCTGGCGCCGAGACCGTCCGAGACGTCGCTCCACAAGCCGCTCCGCGTCCAGGCACTGCTCGTCGTCTCGGCACCGAACCCCGTCGCGGCGCCGAAGGTCCTCCCGGTACCGATCATCGTCTCGGCACCGAGACTCCCCGAGGCGGCACCGTTCAGGTAGCCACGATTCCTCGGATGGGCACCATACCGCCCGGTACCGGTCGAGAAGCCCACGGCACCGGGAGTGTAGAGAGCAGCACCGGACCCCGTCGCGGCGCCGAAGGTCCTCCCGGTACCGATCATCGTCTCGGCACCGAGACTCCCCGAGGCGGCACCATTCAGGTAACCACGATTCCTCGGATGGGCACCATACCGCCCGGTACCGGTCGAGAAGCCCACGGCACCAGGAGTGTAGAGAGCGGCACCGGACCCCGTCGCGGCGCCGAAGGTCCCCCCGGTACCGATCATCGTCTCGGCACCGAGACTTCCCGAGGCGGCACCGTTCGGGTAGCCACGACTCCTCGGATGGGCACCTTACCGCCCGGCACCGGTCGAGAAGCCCACGGCACCGGGAGCGTCGAGAGTCCGCCGGCACGCGGGCCCCTCGCTCGGCGGGACCAGTCCAAGTCACCCAGAACCCTGCCTGGTCAGAGTGGGCGGCATGGGGGTACGATCGGCCCCGGGAAACCCAGTCTGAACCCGGGTTCCCGGTGAGCTCAGAGGGTCCAGTGGACGTGCTGGCAGGACCATCATCGGCAGTCCAGCCCTCCACGGTACGTAGCCCTATGGAGCCGGGTCCCTACGCCTCCCCCGTAGGGGTAGAGGCAGTGGTGGGCACTTCATCAACTAGCCCGCCCGCCTTGGACCTCTCCAGTTACCAACATCTCCTCCAGGCAGTTGCTAAAAACATGAACCTGCCTTTGGAAGAGGTCCCAGTGGTGGACGACCCGGTCACCACCATGTTAACTAAGGGCACTCCGGCACGGGTGGCAGTGCCGTTCATTAATACTATTAAACTCCACACGGCGGTAATTTGGAAGACCCCCGCCTCTATCTCCCCCACTGCTCGTGGGGTGGAGAAGCGTTATTTTGTCCCAGCCAAGGGATATGAATACTTGTATGTTCACCCCACGCCCTCCTCCCTGGTGGTGGACTCTGTTAATAACAAGGAGCGCCACGGGCAGGAGGCGCAGGTCCCCAAGGCCAAAGAGGCCAAAAGGTTGGACCACTTCGGCAGGAAAGTTTATTCCTCCGGGGGCCTACAACTCAGAGTCGCCAACCATCAGGCACTCCTGAGTAGGCACCATTTCGACACGGGGGAGGCCCTTACTAAATTTGAGACTGCTCTCCCGCAGGAGGGCAAACAGGAGTTCAGGGCCCTATTGCTCCAAAGCAGGGACATATCTCGTCATGCCCTGCAAGCGGCCCTGGACTCGGCCGACTCTGCGGCCCGAACAATGGCCTCGGGCATTGCCCTCCGCCGGGCAGCATGGCTCTCGTCATCCAACCTAGCCCCGGCCATGCAATTTAAAATCCAGGACCTCCCCTTTGAGGGACAGTCCCTCTTCTCGGAGGATACGGATGCCCGTCTCCAGGCCCTCAAGGACAGGGGGGTAACCCTCAAAGGCCTGGGCATGCACACCCCAGGTCCACAGAGGCGTCCCTTCATCCCGCCACGCAGGAAATTCTTCCCACCTGCGCGCCCGCCCCAGGACTCCTCCCTCAGGAGAAGCCGCCCTTACCGCCGGCGGCAAGGGCCTAGGCAGGGCGGGAAACAACAAGGCTCTAAGCCTTCCCAGGGGCCCAAATCCAACTTTTGATGGTGCGCCCGAGGGCAGTTCACCAATCATAAACCTGGATCCTCCCTTTGGAGACCGTCTGTCCTACTTCCGCCGTGCATGGTCAGACATTACATCAGACCAGTGGGTCCTCCGCACGGTGGAGGTGGGATATTCGCTCCAGCTCTCCTCCACTCCTCCCACCCACCCACCCTCCTCGTCCCTCTTCAGGGACCCCTCTCACGAGCAACTCCTCGTACAGGAGGCGAGGTCGCTCCTCGCACTGGGAGCCATCGAGCCCGTACCGCAGGAGTTCAGGGGGAAGGGGTTCTACTTCCGCTACTTCCTGATCCCCAAGGCGAAAGGGGGCCTCCGGCCCATCCTGGACCTGCGCGAACTCAACACCTACATGATCAGGTTCAAGTTCCGCATGGCCACCTTGGGCACTATCATTCCCTCTCTGGATCCGGGAGACTGGTTCGCTGCCCTCGATATGAAGGACGCTTACTTTCACGTGAGCATCAAACCCTCACACAGACGTTACCTCCGCTTCCTGGTAGCGGGGGAACACTATCAGTTTGCCGTCCTACCTTTCGGCCTGTCCACCGCACCCAGGGTGTTCACAAAGTGTATGGCGGTAGTAGCGGCATTCCTTCGGCGCCGCGGGGTACACTTATACCCGTACCTCGACGATTGGTTGATCCGAGGCACCTCCAGGGACCAAGTGTCAGCTCACGTGCGGCTCGTTATCAGCACGTTCGACCGCTTGGGAATCCTTCTCAACAGGGAGAAGTCCACCCGGGAGCCTACCCAGAACATAGAGTTCATGGGAGCCCTACTAGACTCCACGGTAGCAAGGGCATCCCTGCCCCAGCCTCGGTTCCTCACTATCCAGTCGGCCATCAGACAGCTACGCAACTGTCCGATGACTACGGTCAAGGTCTTCCTCAGCCTGCTAGGTCACATGGCATCGTGCACTCATGTCATACAGCACGCCAGACTACGGCTACGCCCACTGCAGTCGTGGCTCGCGGTGGCCTACAGACCGAGAAGGGACAGTATGGACGCCCTCCTCTCCATCCCCAGAGCCACCCTATCCGCTCTGGCTTGGTGGGAAGACCAGGACAATGTGTGCCAAGGGGTCCCCTTCCTTCCCCCCAGCCCGTCCATGTCCCTAGTGACGGACGCCTCATCGCTAGGGTGGGGAGCTCACCTAGGGGAACTCAGGACCCAGGGCCGCTGGTCGGAGTCAGACCTCTGCCTCCACATCAATATCAGGGAGCTGAGGGCCGTCCGGCTCGCGTGCCAGGCGTTCCGGGACACATTACGGGGTCACTGTGTAGCGGTGCTGACAGACAACACCACAGCCCAGTATTACATAAACAAGCAAGGCGGGGCCCGCTCCAGCCCCCTGTGTCAAGAGGCGATTCTCCTGTGGGAATTCTGTATAGCCCACGCTATTCACCCGGTGGCCTCCTTCCTTCCCGGAATCCAGAACACCCTGGCGGACCGCCTCAGCAGATCCTTTATGACTCACGAGTGGTCCCTTCGGCCAGATGTCATCCGGCCGATCTTCCTGAGGCGGGGGTTTCCCCACATCGATCTCTTCGCCTCCAGACAGAACAGGAAGTGCCTCCAGTTCTGCTCCTTTCGAGGCAGCTCCCGGGGATCCCTGACAGATGCCTTTCTCCTACCCTGGACGGGGCACCTGTTCTACGCGTTCCCTCCGATCCCGCTTCTCCACAAGGTGATCCTGAAGATCAGACGGGACAGGGCACACGTCATCCTCATAGCCCCGGCTTGGCCCAGGCAATGCTGGTATGCGTCCCTCCTCCAGCTGTCCAGGGTCCCTCCCATCAGCCTCCCGCTGTGGCCAGACCTGATCTCTCAGGATCACGGTCGCCTCCTGCACCAGGACTTGCGGTCCCTTCACCTCACAGCGTGGCTACTCCATGGCTGAGAGGTCCTGAGCTCTTATGCTCAGCCGAGGTACAGAATGTCCTTCTGGGTAGTAGGAAACCATCCACCAGAAGTACCTATACCGCCAAGTGGACCCGTTTCTCTGCCTGGTGCACACAACATGACATCGTTCCAAGTGAGGCTATTATCCCACGCATATTGGACTACCTGTTAGGCCTCAGAAATCAGGGCCTTTCTACCTCTACTATCCGGGTCCACCTCGCTGCCATATCGGCTTTCCATCCGGGTCAGTCGAACCACTCAGTCTTCTCCGACCCTGTGGTATACCGTTTCCTTAAGGGTCTAGATAAGCTGTACCCGAGCGTCAAGCGTCCCATTCCACCTTGGGATCTCAACCTTGTGCTCTCACGCCTCGCGATGCCCCCGTTCGAGCCCCTCGCCACGGGTTCCTTACTACACCTTTCCTGGAAGGTGGCATTCCTAGTAGCTATCACCTCGGCTCGTAGAGTGTCAGAGATCCGTGCACTGACCTCCGAGCCGCCCTACACTATCTTCCATAAGGACAAGGTTCAGCTACGTCCCCACCCGGCCTTCCTGCCTAAGGTGGTCTCTCCCTTCCATGTTAATCAAGACATTTGTCTCCCAGTCTTTTATCCTAAGCCACACACCTCTGGAAGGGAACAGCAATTACACACGTTGGACGTTAGGAGGGCTCTTGCTTTTTATTTAGATAGAACAAAGCAATTCAGGAAAACAACCCAACTTTTCGTGGCAGTTGCGGAGAGGATGAAGGGCCAGCCAGTTTCAGCCCAAAGGCTCTCCTCCTGGATTACCTCGTGCATTCACACCTGTTATGAACTCGCGGACAAGCCGCTTGAGAGAGTAACAGCACACTCCACGAGAGCGCAGGCGTCCTCTGCGGCCTTCCGGGAGGGAGTCCCTATTACGGACATCTGCAGGGCGGCTACCTGGTCCTCCGTCCATACCTTCGCCGCCCACTACGCCATAGTCCAGCAGACCAGGGACGATGCGGCGTTTGGGTCAGCGGTCTTACGATCAGCAATGGGTCAACCCGACCCCACCTCCTAGGTATTGCTTGTAGTCACCTATAGTGGAATGCATGTGAGCAATCACTCGAAGAAGAAAACAAGGTTACTTACCTGTAACTGTTGTTCTTCGAGATGTGTTGCTCACATCCATTCCAAACCCGCCCTCCTTCCCCACTGTCGGTTTAGCCGGCAAAGAAGGAACTGAGGGCCAGACTGTGTCGCAGGGGTACTTATAGAGTGCCTCAGTGGCGCCACTCCAGGGGGCTCCCTGCTCACCCAGTCTGCAGCTAGGGGAAAATCTACCCGGCAACCAGGCCCGCAGCGCGTGCCTAACCTATAGTGGAATGGATGTGAGCAACACATCTCGAAGAACAACAGTTACAGGTAAGTAACCTTGTTTTTCATTTTGAATATGCTGAGGATGGCTGGAATATTCTCCCACAGAAAGGGACCTGAGAGGTTGTAGGACTTGCCAGCCCAGTTGTATGTATGTGGTTGACAGTCCTATCTAGAACCTGGTTACATGTGCAGTTGGTACTCCCTTGCTGATAAATTGGTTGGAAACATAGTATAGCTGCAGTGTTAGGAGCAAAGTGTTAGGTTTTGTTACAACCTGGTTACAAAGTCAGGGTCTACACTAGACTTACATCAGTATAAATGTCACTCAGGCAGTGTGGAAATCCACACCTGAGTGATGCAGGTATATTAACTGTATGTCTGGTGTGGACTGTTTTATGTTGACGGGAGGGGCTTCTCCTGTTGACATAGCTACTGACTCTTTGGGAGGTGGAGTACCTATGCCAATGGGAGAGTCTCTCCTGTTGGCATAGGTAGCATCTTCACTAAGTGCTACAGCAGCACAGCTGCAGTGTTGTATGTGTAGACAACCCCACAGTTAAAACTTGTAGACTTCCCCCTCTTCGCACCCACCCTCCCCCCAAAAAATGCTTTGGACCTAGGAAGTCTAGGAGTATTACCCCTAATTGCAGGTTTTGGAGTCATGTTTCTTACCATCAGGCTGGTATAAAATTTACAGCTGCTTTGAAGGATTGGTCATGGATTGTGAATGTGAAGGAAGGAAAGGTCCCTCACTCAGACTGAAAAGATAGGTATAGAACACTTAACCTGGACAATATCTGTCATTCCTATCTTAGACGAGAGCCATGTTAGTTGTGCAATTCTTGTCAAGGATGAGGTAGCATAGGAGAGAATGTATCTGCTTTAATTGAAAGGGGGAATAGTTCTCATGTGAGGCGTGTTTCCAGTGGGGTCCTGCAGGGATCAGAACTTGACCCCACGGCTGTTTAACATTTTTATCAATCACTGAAAGTTTTCAGATGACACAAAAAATGAGGGAGTGGTATATAATGCAAATCTGGTGCCCACAGTTCAGTGAGGATATTGATAATTTGGAGAGGGTTCAGAGAAGAGCCATGATAATGGACGGTTTAGAAAAGATGTCTTATAGGGATAGACTCAAGGAGCTCAGTCTGTTTAGCTTAACAAAGAGAAGGTTAAAGGATGACTTGATTAATCTGTATGTACATGGCAAACATTTAATAATGGTTTTTTCAATCTAGCAGAGAAAGGTATAGCAGTGTAATGCCTGAAGCTGAAGCTAGACAAAGGCATAAATTCTTAATGGTGAGAGTAATTAAGAAATAGTTTACCAAGGGTTGAGGTGGATTCTCCATCACTGTGAATTTTTAAATCAAGATTGGATTTTTTTTCCTAAAAACTGCTCTAGGAATTATTTTGGGGCAGTTCTCTGGCCTGTATTATATAGGAGGTAAGACTAGATGATCGCAGTGGTCCATTCTGGCCTTGGAATCTTTGAAACTGTAGTGATAAAATCCATTATTACTAGGGAGCTGATGGGGTTCTTCTGACTTTGGACCGATCTCCCATTGATCTTAGAGAATGATAAATGCAGGATCCTTGAGATCTAGACCTCTCTTGTAAGCAGCTTGGATGCAGTAGAGGCAGAGCAGCAAGCAGTGATGCAGCATGCAACTGAGTTGTGCAAGGCAAGTGTCTGTTGGTGTGGGCTGGTTTGGGCTGCTTCACTTGGCAAGAATATCAAGGACGCAGAGTGGGAGGATGGATGAATCCCTACTGGAGGACCAGGGAGAAGCTTCTGTCTTGTGAGTTTTGCCTGGAAGAAAGTCTATGTGGCAGGGTCTGGACCGAATCTTTTTTGTGACCCTGTTGTCTACCCATCTTCAATCCTGACAGCAAATGTTGCTGGTGGTGGTAATTTTTTTCTTGGTGAAATCATAGTTTGAGCCAATTCATCTACAAGTTACAGTTGATATACTTTGGGATATAACTGGAATACAGTATTCTGTATTAACTAGCAGTAGTAAATTGACTTACCCTGTATAAAATACCTATTTAAAATACCTCAACCTCTTACAAGGAAATTGCAGTGGTTGGTTCTAATACCTGGATAGCTACATGGGATATTTACACAAGATATTGTAGCTGACTCTCCAAAAGTCTAGAAGTGCCCATCACTGTCAGTGTTTCTGTAAAAACGAATGATGCTACTTAGTGTGGAAAGTCTAAGTTTGTGACAAAGCAGATGAATATGTGAGGCACTTCTCAGATGAGAAGGTTGAAAGTAAACTATTCAAGTATAACTAGAGAGATAAGGTGGATAAAGTAATATCTTTTATTGGACTAACTTCTGTTGGTGAGAAGACATTTTTCAAGCTTACACAGAGCTCTTCTTCAGGTTAGGTCTTTGTAAACTTGAAAACTTCTCTCACCAACAGAAGTTTGTCCAATAAATGATAGGTGAAGTAATATCTTGTCTCTAATATTCTGGGACCAACACCTCTACGACACTTCATTCACGTATAATTCTTTATCTAACTTGGATTAATCCATGGCCAGTCATGTTGCACAGCTAGAGATTGTTCCATTGTTGGTTAAAATCCTTTTTGTCCCCGAAGGCTGCAGCCTTCTGTAAACTTTCTTCTTTGGTTTTACATAATAGTACAGAAGATTCACAGCAAACAGTTAATGCACCAGAGAACACAGTTGCCAGCTCTTTTACTTGCAGTGAGATGCTGAGCAATCCTTTTCATTTCATTAGACATAACATGGCAGTTTATTGGTTATTTAATAATGTTTTCCTTTTAAAAGAGGATGTATTTTTACAATCAAGTGGAATTGATTATAAGTCTCTTAAAATTACCTTCTTCCTGTAGTTCAGTTGAATTACATGAAATGTTTTGCTACACCAAATAGGACAATTTACAAATTGACAGCTAAATCGTACTGGCATCTGGAGGATGGTAACCTTTAATCTATATTTCCACAGGATATCATTCAGATGAACAACATTAACAGCAGCTATGCAGAACTCAGATCATACAGAGGATGACTGTAACCTAAGTAATGACAACACAGTCAACAGCACTGATGCAGCAGGAGAGCAGCTTACGGATTTTAGTACAGAGATTATGAGTGTCACAGAGATGGAACAGTCTCCTGCTAGCTCTCCTGATGTAAATGAGGAGACCACACAAGAGAGTGGAATACCAAATATTCAACGTGTACACACAACTGATGTTGAGGCTCATTTCCCTCCTGAATATGAGAAGTTCTGGAATGTAGTAGAGGAGAATCCCCAGGATTTCACAGGCTGGGTATATCTGCTGCAGTACGTAGAGCAGGAGGTTAGTACATCTTTTTCCCCAAAGTGCATAGAAGGATGAATTAAGGCATTATCCTCGAGTTGCAGTCTTGAATTTAAAGTTGTATCTCAGTCCCTAGCAGGTATTGTTTCAAGACAGTGGTTCTGGATTTCTACTGTACTACTGAGCCATGTTCTTCCTTAAGGGTACAAGCTGTGACTTCAGCTCTCAAATCTCTGAGCTTTATGCATGTAGAATTCTAGTCACTTAAATAAGGGGATATAAGAGTGGCAATATTGGGTCAAACCAGTGGTCCATCTAGTACGGTATCCTCTCTCTTGACAGTGGGTAAGGCCAGGTGCTTCAGAAGGAAGGAACAGAACGGCAATTATTGAGTGATCCAGCCCTGACTTCTGTAGTCATAGGTTAGGGACAGTCAGAGCATGGGGACACTGCAGCTCTGGCCAGTTTTCATGGCCAGTTGTGATTGTCATCTGTAGTCATCAAGTAGTTGAGAGAAAAAAATAAAGAGGATTAAGTCTTGAGAGCATTAATATTGTGAAACTTTCTAATTAGATTTTTAAAATAGCGTTGTTCTATCTTGTAAAATCCTTTTAAAGAGCAGCTCCACCTAGTTACAAAGACATATTCATTTTACTTGCATTACAATCAAGCCAGTAGATGAATATTGCTTGTCCAGCACTTAGCACTCAAATCATGACTTACACCTTCTAAGTTTTACTACTGATGCAGCTTGTAATGCAGACATCAGATGCTAACAGATAATGGCTTTTGAAAGTTCAAATGCTAGCTTAATTTTGTGTGAAACCTTTTGTTTCCATGGCATGCTGAGTTACATAGATGTCATTGTCTATAGAATCCTTGAAAACTTGGAGCCCTACTGACAGCTAGTTGAGATTTGGAACATCCATCTGAAAGAATCAAGTGCAGTGTCTCAGGTGGAAAGTTCTGACTGAAGATGCTAGCAGAGTAGTGTGGGAATACTTAAGTTGTGCTTGCTTGCAACTTGTAGACCTGTAACTTAGTTAGCTTAGGTCTTAGTGTTGTAATTATTTATGCTCACGTATATTCAAAGTTATTTATTATAAAACTACTGAAAAGCACCTGATATGACATGGCTTTCTGTTTTTGAATTGGAATGATGTCCTCCATGTAAGAATTCATGCTCTTCTCTAGTTATTAGAAACTTTCTATTAAGAACTGTAAGTTACAGTTCTGTTGTATGTTTCTTACAGAACCACTTGCTGGCTGCCAGGAAAGCATTTGACAGATTTTTCACACATTATCCATATTGCTATGGATATTGGAAAAAGTATGCAGACCTTGAAAAGCGACATGACAACATTAAGCCATCTGATGAGGTACGTTGGTAGCTGGATGTAGCTATCACCATTTGGTCCTGTAAGCCAAATGATGACTAAACCACTGCAAATCATTTTGGCTGCCAGTACCTACCATATATGGTCAGATTTTTAGGGATTTTGTTTGCATTTGTCACTTTTTTTGTGGCATTTGTAGCTAATATTTTCTCTCTTTGTTGGCAGGTGCGTTAAACCTCTACAGTTTGTCAAGCTTTGCAGTGCAAGCCTCTGTATTACACTGCAGCTTAACAAGTAGGGCAGGGCTTTTCTGTCACTTACATTTATTTCTCATTTTCAAAACAATATAGTTGGTTTGCTGGTCACAATTGCTACATCTTATTGCATTTTTGGTCAGACGCTGTCAATGATGCTCTAATGGGTCTGTGCCCTATGGTCTGTACCCCAAAGCCTGCCCACACAACCTGGTCAGAATGCAGGGACCGCTGCGCTTTGAAGATCAAGACTCTGCACGTGGAGATCAGAACATTGCCATGTTCTATCCAACCTCCACCCAAATGGTAATGGTAGATTATTTAAACAAAATTCCAGTAATTAGTATTTCTAAGGTTCACCGGATAACACAGTGTTGCCTCTCTCTTAGGACGCTATTAAATATTTGAAGTACAGTTTATGTTGTTCTCTTTATAGGTGTATCGGAGAGGGCTACAGGCAATACCTCTTAGTGTTGATCTTTGGATACATTATATAAACTTCTTAAAAGAGACACTGGATCCTGTTGACCCTGAAACTAATAATACTGTAAGAGGGTGAGTTGGTTGTGTGGTTTTTTTTAAAAGGAAGAAACACATGAACACAGTTGTAAATGATATGTAGCTACATGACAAAGTAAAATCTTTAGCCATGAGAGCGAAGCTGAAGTAGCATCTAGCTGTATCGATGTCTCTTCATTTTGTCTGATAAAATAGTTTTATTCACTCCTCAGAGCCTTGGGAATAAGCTCTTGGAGAGAAACTCCTCATGGGATTTAGTGGTTTGATTTCTTGTTTATGGCTTATTTTTATGTTGCTCTTATTCCTTTTATTATGAAAATATTAGGAAAAATCACTGTAGAGCTGCTTATTGAAAAGGTCTTGTATTTATCATATCTAGAGAACATATTTGGTAACATGCATTGTTTGAATCCCCAAAAGAATGCAGCAAAAGCTAAATAGAACATTCAGAGGCTCTTACCAAAAAAAATCCACCTAATTCTTCTTGCTACTTGCATAGCTGAGGTACTATATTCAGAAATGGCTGTTAAACATTTTTCATTTTTTCAGAGCCTATGAACATGCAGTCTTAGCTGCAGGGACAGATTTCCGCTCTGACAGACTATGGGAAATGTATATAAATTGGGAAAATGAACAGGGCAACCTACGAGAAGTTACAGCTATATATGATCGTATCCTGGGGATACCAACACAGCTCTATAGCCATCACTTCCAGAGGTAAGGACAACTTAAAGCCTTGGTTAACTTTATACTATTAACTGTGCTAAATAGGCATAAATATAATTTTTAAAATATTTTTGTAAAACCCAAAATTGTTCAATCCAAAGAGGAACTTGGAAAGATATTACTTAAGCCAGTAATAAAAATGATTAATCTCTCCAAAAAAAACAAAGCTTCTGGGTAAAGTTCACTTCTTAATTATAAGCAAATACATTTGTGTAGTCTTACTCTATGATCTATATTTTAATAACCTACATTTTAGTTCTTATGTTGATACTTTGAGTGCTAGTATTTCTTTAAATAAATAAAACTAGGGCTAATAGAAAATTGGAGTCTGAAAATGTTTTCATTTTCATTAAGAATGGGCAGACACTTCTCTTTGGAGAGCCATAGAAGTGATTCCTGGAGCAGCAAGACATCAAACTGATGTAAAACATACAATACAGTAAAATGTATTAAATGACAGAATGTAATTAAATCAGTATTGCCTGGTTTTGCAAACCAACTGAGAGTTGTGCAAACTTAGAACTTATTCTTTTGAGCACTGAAGCAAAGTTTAGGAACTAGTGTTCAGAGGAAAAACAAAAAATGTCAAAATTCACAAATTAGCCTATGATCAACTTTTTTGTAAAAAGGAAGGTGTGGGAATTGATAGCAGAAAGAAAAATGGGGTGAACCCAGAAAAGGTTGCATCTTACCAGAAAGTTAAATTATTCAGCTTCTAATTCCATATCCTACTGCAGTACACAGCTGAACTGGTTTTTGCCATCAACTAATTTAAGAAAAATACTTTATTCAGTTTTAAATAGTAAATATCTGCGCTAATTTGGATAGGGTAAACATTAAAAACCAGAAACCCTAGTTAAGCGGTCTGCCTAGTAGTTTCTATAGATGTTTTTATTGTTAGGAATTCCCAAGCAAGTGGTCATTCTCTGAGAATTAACATCCCATGCCATCCTATTCACTGAGTAGGTAACCTTTTCCCACCACAGTTTGCAACGGTATTCAGTTACAAGCCACTCCTTAATGTTTGCCCTTCATGGTACTTAAATCTTTTGAAACCGGAAGCTGCTTTGCACTTCTGGTAGATATTACCTATTTATTATGTACACCATGAGAAGTCACATCTCCAGCAGAGTTCTAGGTTCTTAAACCATCCGCTTGTGATGATAATCAGTTCTTCTTCAAGATATGTCCTTCTTTGGGTGCTCCACTTTAGGTGGTGTTGCACCAATAGCCGGAGATATGGGGCTGGGCTGCACATTGGCAGTCCCCGTCTTGCGCTGCTTCAGGCAGTTAACTGGCACTGTACTACCAACAGCCCCCTTGAATCCCCCGGTTTCTTCTCTACTGCTGTTGGTGTGAGGTGGAGCACTCAGCACACCTCACAGCTAGAAATCATTCTTTTTCCTGTAACTTTAGTAGTAGTTCATAGTTCTTGATTATAATAGACTTTTCCCCCTTCCTACCTTATCCCCATTCCTTAAAAAACAAAAAAATTCCCTCATGAGACCGTAAATTTTCATAAGTGATCACAACGCACTATACTTTTATATCTCTGCAGCACTGAGAGAATAAGCTCCCTCAAGAGCATGCCTGTCTCCCCAAGCTTTAAACGCTGCACTATCTGCACTTTCAATACCCCTATCAGATGGACACACTCAAGTCAATTTGCTGTCTGTGAGGGATGTATATTACGAAAGTGCTCTCTCTCTCAAAACTTGAAAGGCAAGGTATTTAAAGGCAAAGCTTCTCCCTAAGGAGAAATCTCTTTGCCTGGCGTCTGAGCCTGAGGTACGAACCCCTCCCATCTAGATCCTGTCGGCCAAGAGAAGGCGCTCCAATAGCGGCCATATGCTCCTGGTAACAACCGCACTGGCCATATCAGCAGCCGACCGATCACGTCCCGACAGCACTAAGAAACCCAGAGCTCCAAAGTAGTAGTCAAGCTCTGCCACAGGCGTTAAGGCGTTGGTTCTCAAAGTGGGGGTTGTGACCCCTCGAGGGCTTGTGACCCGATTATGTGGAGGTCGCGAGCCCCTGCTGCCGGCAGCCGGCCCTGACCCTGACCCCTGTCGGCGGCTCCCCAAGCCCTGGCCCCTGCTGCACTGGCAGAGGAAGGTGGGGTGGCAGAGAGCCCTCTCTCTCTTTCCACCACACCCACACCCCTCCCCCGAGTCAGGGGACTGGAGAGCTCTCTGCCACCTGGGGCATGCTGCAGGGGTTTGGGCCCAGCATGCAGCCAGTGCCAGGGCAGAGAGCCCCCCCCCTCACAACCTGTCTCCTGCTGCCCCCTCCCCCCACGACTCCCCTATGGGTCCCCCAGCCTCCCCTTAGAGACAGGGGCAGTAAGAAGCCTCCTTGCAGCAACTGCCGCCGCAGGGTCCTAGTGCCCACCCACTTCCACTGTCCGTGATGGGTGAGTGAGTTTGCTACTGGGGGAGCAGGAAAGGGGGGGCCCTGCCCCAGAGCTTGCTGCTGCTGGCAGGGAAAGGGATGGGTGGAGTCCTCTCTGGCCCAAGTCCCAGAGCAGCCTGCCTGCACCCATCCCAAACTCATCCCCAGCCCTGCCCCACCCCCGAGCCCACACCCCCAGCCAGAGCTTATTCCCCCCCCCACCGCATCCAACCCTCTACCCAAGCCCTGAGCCCCTCCAACACCCCAACCACCTTATCCCCAGTCCCAGCCAGAGCCCCCTCCATACCCCAACCCTCTGCCCCATGCTACATTACATTATCCAATATTCATTTAAAAAATTTATAATAAGCAATGCTCAGAGAAAAGGGGAGCGGCAGGTTGCAAGGTAAAATTTTTGCCTAGGGTGCCAAAATATCCTTGCGCACACACCCCCATTGCTCCTTCCTCCCTCCCCCCCCACTCGCCCAATGTGTCCTGATATTTTGCTCTTGCGATCTGGTCACCCTACCCAAGCCCCGGCCCCTGCCACAGTGGGCTGCTGGTGGTGCCCCAAGCCCTGCCGCGGCGGGCTGCCAGCGGCACCCCGGGCCCTGTCCCCTGTCCCAGGGGGTTGCTGGCACACACACCCCCCTTGCACAGCCTATGCCCTGCCCCCGACCCCTAAGGGGGGTCGCGCTTAGAGACCTGGTGTCTGAAAGGGGTCACCAATACAAAAAGTTTGAGAACCACTGCGTTAAGGGGAATGTGAAACCCCATTCTAGGACACCAAGAGCAAGCAAGCCGTCGGTACCGAGCATTTTGACGCTAATGTTGCCACCTACTGCTGGTACTATGCACTCCACCCATATACCTGTGCTGATAAGATCACTCCAGCATAAGGTACCAAGCTCCACCATCCCACCAGTACCGAGACCAGACACGTCACAGCAGTTCCTGTGTCACACAGACTTATCTGTCTCATTGATATCATAGTCTCCTCGGCACTAATGGTACCATGGTACACGTGGTACTAAGCCAGCCCAGCTCTCCACAGTTTTTAAAGCAGTTCTCTAGTGGGGAGGATGATGGAAAGGAGAATATTGGATACTAGTCACCACTTTCTTCTCCTGTGGCTACTCCTGCCACACAGTCTCCACTAAGCATAGGTTTCCCTGTAAACTTTACAAACCAACCCTGGGGAATGGTCAACCTTGGATGCCCATCATGCCCTTCCAACCACTGTGGACGTTCTGGCAGCCATGGGCTCCATACCCACAGCAGCGGCAACAGGGAGTACCCACCACTCTCCCCTCAACCACTCCTATTGCCATCAAAGGCACCTTCTGCCATCTCTGAACAAGGGACCCAAATACAGGAGGAATTCGCAGACCCAGACGAACCAGCTGGCATTTCATTTTCATCTTTCTCACTAGATACAGTAAAACCTCCATTTAACGGACTAATTCGGGCGAGGGGGTGTCCGTTAAATCCAAAAGTCCGTTATTTAATTAAAAAAAAAAAAAAAAAGCTGTCGGAGCAGCAGCCCGCCCGCCACAGGGTCAGGGCGGCAGCTCCGCAGCCCGCCTGCTGCCGGGACCTGGGTGGCAGCTGGGAACCGTCAGCCAGCCCGCCCGCAGGTGGGACCCGGGCGGGACCCGGCAGCCAACCCTCCCGCTGCTGTGACCCGGGCGGCAGCCGGGAGCCGGCAGCCAGCCCGCCCACTGCTGTGATCCGGGCGGCAGCAGGGAGCCAGCAGCCAGCCCGCCAGAAATGGATCAGGAATGTATCAGACTTGCTCAGAAATTTTGTCCGTTGCATCCGAAGTCCGTTAAATCGAGGTCCGTTAAATCGAGGGTTTACTGTAATACTATTATGCCTCCACCTCTCACCACAGTGGATGTTTCAAGCAGTTCCAGGATCTCTACTAGCAAGTGGCCACTTTCCTAGATATCTCCCTGGAAGAGAGCCAGGAATCTAGCCATAAGCTAGTGGACATGCTTCATAGAATATCAGGGTTGGAAGGGACCTCAGGAGGTCATCTAGTCCAACCCCCTGCTCAAAACAGGACTAATCCCCAACTAATTCATCCCAGCCAGGGCTTTGTCAAGCCTGACCTGAAAAACCTCTAAGGAAGGAGGTTCCACCACTTCCCTAGGTAACCAATTCCAGTGCTTCACCACCCTCGTAGTGAAAAAGTTTTTCCTAATATCCAACCTAAACCACCTTCTTCACATGTTCACGGTCACTTAATCAAAAATTGCCCTTCCCGTGAATGATGCAATTATGGACCCTGTGAAGTTGTTCTGGCATCGATTCCACCTACTTGTAAAAGGTCTGATAAGAAATCTTACGTGCCAGCGAAGGGCATTGAATCCCTGTTCTCACGTTCAACACCAAATTCTCTTATCGATGCAGTGAATGAACGGAGTAAACAATATTATAGAAACACTCCGTATGATAAAGACTGGAAACGGCTCGACCTATTCAGCCATAAAGCATACTCTGCTGCAACATTATATTTGAGAATTGCCAGCCAAACAATGGCTATTCAAAAGGATACACTGCATCAAGCTCTGTTATCTCCAGTATAAATGACAATCCCCTACTGGGATCAGTTTGCATTTTATTAGGAGTATTTCAGCCTCCATAGTGTTTCTCAACAACATCCCTATTGCGGAAATCTGTAGGACCACAACCTGGGTCGCACCACACATTTTTACACAACACTATGCATTGCAGTAACACACATCTTCTGATGCCCTGTTTTGTCTCTCAGTGTTTTCATCTGCTAAGACTTCAACTCCGAAGCCCCTTCCTTGCACCGAAGAGCACTGCTCTGAAATCCCCTAAAGTGAAGCACCCACAGGGACACCACTTGAAGAAGAAAAGGAAGTTACTCACCTTGTGCAGTAACAGGTTCTTCGAGATGTGTATCCCTGTGGATGCTCCACTACCCTCCTTCCTCCCCTTTGCTTTAAGAACATAAGAACAGCAGTACTGGATTAGACCAAAGGTCCATCCAGCCCAGTATCCTGTCTACCAACAGTGGCCAATGCAAGGTGCCCTGGAGCTAGTGAACGTAACAGGTAATGATCAAAGCTTTGGAGGTCTATCATATACAGACTCTGCAGTAGAGAAGGAACGGAGTGATGGGGGCAAGGGGTTTGTCACACAGTGCCAGTTAACCACCTGAAGCGGCGTGAGACGGGGACTGTTTTTGTGTGCGGCCCAACTGGGTCACTGCTACCATAAATCTCTGGCTATGAGCACAATGACACCTAAAGTGGAGCACCCATAGGGACACACATCTTGAAGAACCTCTGTTACTGCACAAGGTAACTGCCATGTTTTTGTTATATAAACTTAGAATAAGTGAGTATTTTTTAAAATATAACATGTAAAAATTGTGTATTTGTTAGATGAACAAATCTTGTTTCTTTGCAGGTTTAAAGAACACATACAAAATAATTTGCCCCGAGACCTTCTAACTCCTGAGCAGTTTATTCAGCTGCGCCGGGAATTGACATCTGTGAATGGCCATACTGGGGATGATGCACCACCCGGAGATGACCTTCCATCTGGAATTGAGGATATAACTGACCCTGCAAAGGTAAATTTTCAGGCCAAGTCGAGGAACACTTTTGCCTGCTTATTCAATCTGCTGCTGCTGAGAGGAGTGTTCTTTTATTTGCAGGTAGCGTACTATGATTTTGGCTGAGCTGATCCCATAGTGTAGAGTGAGATCTCCCTTATACTACATAGGTTTGAAAAAAGGCAATTAATGTTTTAATCTTAAGTGATTTACAAAATTTTAGCAGAATGTTGACTCTTTCAAATAAATGGGGTAAGAGTTACGGCATGTTTTATGAGTTTTTATTTATTTAATAATGGCCATGCTCCTTGAAGGGCATGCAGAAGCGTGGAACTAGTTAGAAAGAAGTGTCCATTTCTGAAGTGATATAAATCTGACGCATCAGATTTATATTACTTCAGAAATTAAGAGGCGGACCATTGGATGCAAGACCTCCTCAGATCTATTACACTGAGAGCTAAGACAATGTGCACTCTTATCCCACTTGTTCAGGACAGCACCTGAAGTAGCTGTGTACTTTTCATATTTTAATTTCTGCAGTTCACATCAATGATACAATGCAGTTGTAAACTTGATATTTTACAGGCTAGTATTTATCACTTGCTTTTATCATGCATCTTTAGCTAATCACTGAAATAGAAAACATGAGACACAGAATCCAAGAGATCCATCAAGAAATATTCAATCACAATGAACATGAAGTCAGCAAGAGGTGGACCTTTGAAGAAGGAGTAAGTTTTCTTGTGTTAGCCTTGTTTGTATGAAAGACAGCATGGTCTAAAGACATGAACATGAGACTGGGAACCAGGAACTCCTGGTGTTCCTAATTCTGACTAAATTACTGTAAAGCTTTGGGCAAATAAATGGTTTTACCCTCATTTCCTCAGTTTTTCCATCTTCAAAAAGAGAACTTTTTAAAAATCTACCAACATTAATAACTAATTCTCACTGCAGCTCTGTGCTTTTACTAAGGTTTTACTTTGAGAGGCAACGTAGGGAAAATACATTTTACTAAGTGCGTAAACTTTACATATACCTCTTTCGTACCGTGTATAGGAAAAAGGGTACTGCTTCATAAATTGCAAAATGGTATATTGCAAAATTAAAAACTAGTCAATAGAAAGAAAAGAGAGAAACATAATAGGACATTATTCTTGTCTTCAATTTTCTTTTTTTTTAAAGAGGAAAAACTTGCCTTTCTCTAATGTTTGCATTTAAATGGTCTCAAATTGGGCTGACACATTCACGTTTCATTGAAGGGAATGAGAGACGTGGGGAGTTCCTGCTCTTGCTGCTATGTGCCTGGCAGTCGTTTTCTGTTGGTTTTAAACTAGCAGTTGAATTATTTCATGTGGACAATGTGACACAGGCAGGATGGTGTCCTTAGCCTCTATTTGCCAGAATCTGGGACTGGGTGATGGGATGGATCATTGATGATAACCTGTTCTGTTGATTCCCGCTGGGACACCTGACATTGGCCACTGTCAGAAGACAGGATAATGGACTAGATGGATCTTTGGTCTGACCCAGTATGGCCGATCTTATATTCTTATGAAAAAAAATAATTTTAAATGAAAGCTTATTGTGAACAAAATGGTGGAGAAGGTTCTCCAGAGCAAATGAGTGTAGGTCAGGAAGTGTGTAAAGCTGCATTAAAGCTCTTACTTGCATTGCATGGATTCTAGTCCATGTTTTCGAGTTCTCTGTTCTGTGTTTATGCAGTGCAAGGTCTGTACAACCTTACATTGGTCTGTAGTAGCCATAAAGGCTCAAAAACCAGAGGGAAGGCCTGACCATGGGTCTCCCCTTTCCTTGCCATGCCAGCAGTTTAGAGGGTGTATGGTATACAGGGCTTGCTATATACCAGTACAGGATCACCCTTGCACCAGGGTGAATGCTTCCTTTGGGGATCATAATATGCTGGCAGTACCATGCAAAGTGGCCATGCCTGATCTGAGGATCCTGATAGAAATTTTTACGTAAGAATGGCTATACTGGGTCAGATGAATGGTCCATTCTAGCCTAGTATCCTGTCTTCAGGTAGGGGCTAATGCCAGGTCTTTGGAGGGAATGAACAGATCAGCAATCGTCAAGCGATCCATTCCATTGTCCACTTCCGGCTTTGGGCCATCAAAGGCTAGGGACACTTAGCGCATAGGGTTGATTCCCTGATCATGTTGGCCAATACCATGGATGGACCTATCCTCTAGATGGGATCTTTTATGAACCCCGCTATATTTTTGGCTTTCAAAACATCCCCTGGCAATGAGTCCCACAGGTTGATTGCGTTGTGTGAAGAAGTACTTCCTTTTGTTTGTTTGTTTTAAATCTGCTGCATATTAATTTCATTGAGTGTTTCCTGATTTTCCTGTTATATGAAGGTATAAATAACATTCCTTACTCATTTTCAACACACCATTCTTGATCTTCTAGACCTCTATCATATCCCTCCTTAGTCTCTTACAGGTTCTCAGTGCTGCTATGTTTGGGTTGCAGACAATGCAGAGGACTGATTAATTACTGACAGCATTACTGTTGTGGGTAATTTATTTAAAAATAAATATTTTGGAAAAGCTGTTTTTACAAGACCTAGATTTTGGCTCAAACTTGAATTGGCAATTAGTATCCCTTTTAAAATTAGTCATAACCTGAAATCCATTTAGACCTGGATATTTGTATAGCCTACATAAGATTATCATTCTGAAAAGTCAAAGGCCTTGGTATAAATTCCCATATAAAGTAACATCCAAACAGTTTATCGTGCTGTGTATTTTTCACTAAGTTGTTGAATTTGATTCCCGTGTTATTCTTCTGTTGCAGATAAAACGACCTTACTTCCATGTAAAGCCTTTGGAGAAAGCCCAGTTGAAAAACTGGAAAGAATACTTAGAATTTGAGATAGAAAATGGGACTCATGAGCGAGTTGTGGTCCTCTTTGAAAGATGTGTTATTTCATGTGCCCTCTATGAGGACTTTTGGATTAAGGTAAGGGAAGTGATTTACTAATGAATTCTTACTGATTGAAAACATTGATCTAGTGACTAACCTTTTGTATTCTTGTTGAATGTTGTTCATATATAACTATATCTGTTGCATTAGGAGATGGTCTGCTTGCAACCAGATTTGACTGCTGCATATGCCAACTTCGTTGCCTCTCTACGTCCTTCCTTACAGAAACTAGTCTAGTGGTTCAATAAAGGTGCTGAATGGGTTTAAACAAAAGAATTTTATCGTTCTGTCATGTATTTAAAGACCAAAAATAAGCTTTAAATTATTCCATCTATACTCTGTTTTCAAATGTAGTATGCCAAGTATATGGAGAATCACAGTATTGAAGGAGTGAGACATGTCTACAGCAGGGCCTGTACAATACACCTTCCCAAGAAACCAATGGTTCATATGCTATGGGCTGCCTTTGAAGAACAGCAAGGTAAGAGGCAACTTAGGGAGGCCTTTCTAGTTAAATTAGCATTTTGATTGTTGCTGGTAGTAATTTTTTTCAAGAATTGATGGATTCATGGTGTCTCCATTAAATATTTACCCAACATTTCTAGGAAACATCAATGAAGCAAGAAGAATTTTGAAAACATTTGAAGAGTGTGTTCTGGGACTTGCAATGGTTCACTTGCGAAGAGTTAGCTTGGAACGCCGACATGGAAACATGGAAGAAGCTGAACACCTGCTTCAGGAAGCTGTTAAGAATGCTAAATCAAGCAGTGAATCATCATTTTATGCCATCAAATTAGCTCGACATCTTTTCAAAGTTCAGAAGAACCTTCCAAAAGCAAGAAAAGTGCTGTTGGAAGCCATTGAGAGAGACAAAGTATGTGTTTCCTGAAGGCTTTATAAACAGTCCTGTGATATTTAATTTCCTCCTCTTTTTAGTCAGTGCATTAAAACATGGCAACAATGATGATAGGTTTTCAGACTGTATGTAAAGCATTTTATTGCCACATGGAGACACCAGTCCCTCTAAGCTGACGTTGCCAGATTTGCAGGTTATGAATCTTGCCTTTTTCACCCTTCAGATAGCATCCACGATTCCCCTCTGTCCTGCTCCCTTTCAAAAATAACAAACAATGGGGGGATGCTGACATTGCATGGAAGGAATTTATTAAATACCATTGGTAGTGTTAGCATGGGATCACTTTATTTGGGCACCAGAACTGCTTGCTCTTCGAGCCCTCATGCTAATCACAAGGGTACACATACTCTCAGATCTACTGTAGACCATGTGTGTCTATTTACACTTTAGGACAGGAAACCTTACTACTGACTACACGATAACATTTATTTACAATGTAGGACACTCTGGTGCGCATAGCTGTTGAACGTATTAGAAAGAAATCCTGGAGATGTACTTGGGCAAACACTGTTTTACAACAATTGCTGTAACTTTTTTTTGCACAGGAGAACACTAAATTGTATCTCAACTTACTTGAAATGGAGTATAGTGGGGATCTTAAGCAAAATGAAGAAAACATCCTTACATGTTTTGACAAAGCTGTCAATGGTGCATTGTCTATAAAAATGAGAATTACATTTTCTCAGCGAAAAGTGGAATTTCTGGAAGATTTTGGCTCTGACGTCAACAAGTAAGATTTAACCTACACTATGGCTGTAATGGGATCACTGTTAGTATGAATTTGGTCTGTTCTCAACTCTAAGTCCCTATTTTCAAGTATTAGCAACTTTCTGGAAAAGCTGCCATTTTGTCTCATGCTTGTTCTCCGCTCAAAAGAGTGTTGTCTTTTTGTTTGAAAGCTGTGGTAAGAGACCATTTGTCTAGGCTTTATAGTGAGGGATATTCTTGAAAAAGGATACGAAGAAAAGTGTTGTGTGTTGTGTTTTTTGGTTTTTTTTTGTGTTCTAACTTTACCCACAACCACATCTTAAATTTTCAAACTTGCCCAAGCTTGGCTTATCCTTGAGTACTAGTATCATTAATGTGTTCAGAAATCACAGGCTTTCTAATTGTATGCTCTGCTTTGAGCCTTTTCTGGACATTGGACATTTACACAAGTGGAACTTTGAATTAAATACTTTTTATCCTCTTCATTCTTAATATTACCATAAAATGTAATTTACCTGGTTTTGGCTTGGATTTTCCAAGCCATAAGTTAACTTTTCTCCATTGCGCGAAGCTAATAATAGCCTGGGAGTCGGTCAACCTGAGCCTGAGAAGGAGCCAGAATTTACCAATGTGCATTGCCAGAGATCCACAGTAATACGCCAGCACCTCCCGCTTACTGGCAGCCCTGCCAATCAGCGCCTCCTGCTCCCTCCCCACACCTCCCAATCAGCTGTTTTGTGGCGTGCAGGAGGCTCTGAGGGGGAGGAGTGAGGGCATAGCAAGCTCAGGGGAGGGGGCAGGAAGGGGTGGAGTGGGGACAGAGCTGGGGTTCAGTAGTAAGCATTCCCCCTCCCCAGCACATTGGAAAGCTGGCACCTGTAGCTCCAGCCCCGGAGTCGGTGCCTATACAAGGAGGCGCATATTAACCTCTGAAGAGCTGCGTATGGCTCTTGAGCCACACGTTGGCCACCCCTGCCTATGGTCAAATTTTGCCTTCTGAAATGCACTGACTTTCATGCAAACTACGCAAGTAGCTCACAGTAAAGAAATTGGCTAAGAGAAAGCAAGCTTTTAGGTCTGATATAGTGCTGCAGGGCAAAAGATCTGAGATGTACAGAATGAAAAGAACAGGGATGGAACTCCAGACCCACTTATGTCAAAGGAGATGGCTGATGAAAGAAACAGTTTTGGTCTGTCACCTTTTGAACCAGCTGCTGAGCCTATATTAAATGAAATGAAGATATAAATGAAATATCTAGGAAACATAAAAATTGGTATTCTGCCTATTGAAATATGGGCTGTTTTATACACTGTTATTTAATAGTGACATTGCTCTTCATGTGGCACTGAATTCCTCTATTTTTCATATTACTTGTGAAAGGTCTTTAGAGATTTATGAGTTAGAGCAACTCATGTAAAACACTATGTACATTTATGAGTGCAATATAAATACAACTGTAAGTAATGGCAGGTTAGTATTTTTGAGGGGGAAAATGTCTTCAGGTGCCACTGAAAAGGTTTTTCTTCACTATATTTGAATACATGATGTACATGATGAAAATCATTCAAGCTAGCAAGCTTTTTGGTTTCTCACTTCATAGTGGATAGCTTTAATCTTTTGGTATTAATTTACCTTTGCCTAGTTTCATAGTAATACAGAATTTTTACAATCTGAAATAGACATACTTAAGTTGTCACTATAACCCATCTTTTGATTGACAATGGATGGAAGATGTCCAGGTTGGTAGCCTAATTATTTACAGGCTACTGTTTTGAAAATGTAACATGCATGTTAAACAAAGCTTGTGAGATTTGTGTGTTTGTTTTTCTAGTCTTTTGGATGCCTATGATGAACATCAAACACTTCTAAAAGAGCAAGGTTCTTTAAAAAGGAAAGCAGAAAATGGGTATGAACTGTATTCACCTCATGCTCCTAAGTCAATTAATAGTTCATGCAATAGTGGCATTGCTTTGAATTCCAGGGTAGCAAAGACAGGATCCTAGGGTATTGCAGAAGTCAGCGTATAGACTGTGTTTAGTGTATCTCAGACAAAACATTTTGAAATGTTTCTAAAATATTTCCAAGAACGTCATTGACTGACCCTTACCCATCTATAAGTACTTGGGGTTTTTCAAGTTTAGTTGTTTAAAAAGACCTTTGAACTATATTGGGCTTTGTACTGTCTTCCCAGGAGGTCTAAAAGAAAAGGGAGTGGTGCTAAATATCAAATAGAGTGTAGTGTATCTACTTATATCTCTAACTTGACTGTAATATATTTTGCCTTAATTTACAGCATTTGCATCCAGAAAGTATTTAAACTCAAATGCTTATGCTGGAAGCTCCTAGAATTCCTGGAAATGTTTAAAAAAACAAAACAACCTTCCTCCTTAGAATCATAGAAATGTAGGGCTGGAAGGGACCTCAAGAAGTATCAAGTCCAGCCCCCTGAACTGAGGCAGGGCCAAGTAAACTAAGCCATCCCTTACAAGTGTTTATCCAACCTGCTCTTAAAATCCTCCAATGATGGGGATTCCACAACCTTCTTTGGAAGCCTATTTCAGAGCTTAACTACCCTTGCAGTTTAAAAAGTTTTTCCTCCTACCCAACCTAAATCTCCCTTGCTGCAGATTAAACCCATTACTACTTATCCTACCCTCAGTGGACATGGAAAACAATTCCTTAACATATTTGAAGATTGGTGTGGGAGGGTGGTTGATAATCTTCTTTTCTCAGTTTTTTAACCTGTCTTCATAAGCCTTTTATCATTTTTGTTGCTCTCCTCTGGACACGCTGTAATTTGTCCAGATCTTCCCTAAAGTTTGGCCCCAGAATTGGACACAGCACCTCACCAGTGCCGAGTAGAGCAGGACAGTTGCTACTTGTCTTACATATGACATTCCTGTTAATACATCCCAGAATATTAGCCTTTTTTGCAACTGCACACGTGGTTGATTCATATTCTATTTGTGATCCACTATAACCCCAGGTCCTTTTCAGCAGTACTAGCACTAAGCCAGTTATTCGCCATTTTGTAGTTGGGCATTTGATTTTTTTTTCCTTCCTAAGTGAAGTATTTTGCATTTGTCTGTATTGAATTTCATCTTGTTTCAGATCAGTTCTCCAGTTTGTCAAGGTCATTTTTAATTCTAATCCTATCCTCCAAAGTGCTTGCAACCTATGCCAGTTGGTGTCCTCTGCAAATTTTGTCATTAATTGGGTCTCACAGGGGTCAATATTTTCATTAGACACACCAGACAGCGAACCATTGATAATTATTCTTTGAGTACTATAGAGTCTGGTACCCTCTTGAGCACAAAAGCTGGGACTTTTTTTTGTTTGTTTGTTTGTTTTTTACAAGCCAAACCACTTAACTTAGCTGCTCCCAGCCCAAATTAAGTCCTACACCCCGAAACACCCCCCTTTTTACCAGTGGAGTTCTTGGAGTTACCGATCACTGCCACCATTCGGGTATACTTCCAAAACCTTGGGGGGCCCCCAAACTTCCCCACCCTCACTTTGCCCCCCTCCCCGAGGGCTAAAGTCAGACACCTGAAGGCTATTTACCTCCCCGCCTCCTCTCCTCTCGTTGAAGAGACAGGCTCCTGGAGGCTGCTTTTCCCCCTCCCCCGTCTAACCGGACGGTAAGGAGAGAAAGTCTCCACACCCCAGCTATACACTTAGCTGCCCTGGTCCTTATGTCCCTCCCCTTCTCCCTTCCCAGACTGGAAGCAGAGAAAACCCTAAGGGAAATAAACCAGATGGTTTTATAACTAGAAGATTTAATAAAGAAAAAGGTTAAAACAGAGATACAGACACTTCACAATTTGGGGTTTTCTAATTCCCTTCTGAAATGGAAAGAACACCCCAAAAGGCACAGGCTTAATAGAATCAAATGGTTGTACTCACATCAGCTAAGTAGAAGCCTAAGAGAAGAAAAGCGGAGTTATCTCTACAGCCAGAGATGAACCCCCCCCCCCCCCCCGCCCTTGCCTCCTGCCTCGAGGCCAGCCAAGATGGAACTGAACTTTTAACTCTTCCCTTCCTCATGGTTTGGAGGCTCTGAGGACACGGCTGTCTCAAATGACATTAACCCTCTCCAGCCCTCCACACCCATGACAAGTACTGAATGTTGGTTTTAGATATTCTGGCTGCATAGATCAAATAGTCAAAAAATTCAGTCTCAGGGTTCCTTTGGAGTAATGAAAAGTCTAGGATGAAAACATCTAACAGTTTGCATGTCGAAAAATAGAGTGAAAATAGAAGTGGATTCCAAACATCATTTGATCTAGAACAGATTTGTAGATGTGGTGAATGGATGAAGCCTCTGGATCCTTTCCAGTTCCACTACATCCTTTCTGTTTTGGCAACCAAAATTGGACCTAGTACTCCAGCTGAGGTCTATCCAGCACTGAACAGAGCAATACATGTCAATGAACAGGAACCTTACAAGTTGGCACTTAACTTGCATAAATTAAACCCCAAAATATGACATACGTAAAATCTAAAATAAACTTCATATAATATTGAAAAGTCAATGAGGAAAAGATGTGTATTCATTTTTGGAATAACTTGAAAGTTAATAGAAGTAAGTTCTTGAACTCTTAGAGTAGCAAGGGCTTCATGTTCCTGTCTTTTAATCCTGCAAACAAAATTTATATCTGAATTCAGGACAGAAGTCTTGGGTATGAGTAGTTAAAAAGCCATAGGCTGAATTCAGTTGGCCATTTCACAAATAACCAAAAGAATAATTAAAATGGTCTTAAATAATCTTCCAGAAGCTGCATCAAGCATCTTGTGCCAGTATCTGTCTGGTTAGATCATGAGGTTAACGTGCCTCATACAAAATCATTTTTTGGAGCAAAAATTAAATACAGTACAAGGAAAAATTGTGGAATAACCTGGTCCTTAAAACTCTAAAGGGAGGGATGCCAATCTTAAATTAACATGCCTCAAGGCAACTTTTACTAGCTTCTTTATAGGCCTTTTTAGATTGGTGCTGAGGGATTTTAATCTTTGCTGATGATGCCTGAAGCTACAGGATTCTCACTAGTTGGTTTGGGACTGTTTGTAGGTAAAAGGATTCCAGGAGAAAATATCCTTTCAACAAACTAGAGCATTTTAAAGTATGTCCTATATTACCACTGTGTGTAATGGGAATATCCATGACCTTCCAAAAAAGATGGGTGTTCAGGAAAAGATTAAGCACCAGGAAGGTATTAAACTCTGCACAGACTTATTTCCACAAGAATGGACCCTGGCCCATGAGGCGGTTTCTTATGAGAGAACACCTGTTTGGCATACAAGAGAGACCCAGAGGCAAAACCTGGACCCAGAATGCCAGAGGCAAGCCCAGACCTTGCAAAGGTGTGAATCCCTTTTCAGTTCACACAGTCAATGTGGCTACACTCCTGCCTGACTATCTCCAGAAATAGGCCTAGGAGGCAGGATAATCCACTGATCAACCACATGTGCATTCTTTACTTTCAGACTGGTGAGTACTGGGGACAGAGTGCCCCATAACTACTCCCTAGGCTCCTCCACCTCCCTTCTGCAGCAACTTTCTGACTTTGAAAGACATACATCACAGCATTGCACACAAGTCTACTCATGTGAGAGTTTCAGAGATTGCCCTTACACGTCTGGAACTGTACTGTTTCCTACAAAGGAAGGTGACAGTCCTTGTCACCCTACTGTCCTAACCATGATTGCCAGGCATGGAGGATTATGATGTGTAGTTCAAATAACATGGAGTGTGGCATCTCAGGAAAAATTCCTGGAAGTTTGGCCTGGGCAATACTTAAACCTAAAAATGTGTCCTATTTTGAAAGGAAGTGTTCAGTTTAGAGCTGTACTTGGTTACTATTGCCCATTATTCTTGTATTGGATAAGAGTGTGCCCCAAATGTTTAGCAACATTAGAATACTCCCTTCAACATAAAGGACTTGTTGGCAGAGTCAGGAACTTACAAGTTACAGGGCAGAGACTAGCTAAAGAGCACTGCTGCCAAAAATAACTAATGCTTGGGGTCAGAACTTGATTACCTGAAGCTGAGTAGCTCCATCCGTATTTAGGCATCTGAACAAGTAGCCTCTAAGAATTAGGTGCTGCCATCTACAGCTCCTGTTGATTTCAGCGAAAGCAGCATGTGCCTGACCTCTAAAAACTGGATTCCATCTTTGGGTTCCCACCTTAGAAACCCATGCTTGAAAACGTCACCTTAATTCTTATAAAGAATACAAATACACGTTTGTATAGGAAGTAAAGCTTTTCTAGACAGTGTTTTAAAGTTTGTTTTTGTTTACTTTTGCAGATCGGAGGAGCCCGATGAGAAGAAAGCACATACAGATGATGCGACTTTGGCATCTACCCAAATGATGGATGGAGACATGCAAGCTAATCAGGTTGCATATAATTATAATGCGTGGTATCAGGTGGGTATGAGGTGATCACTTTCCATGACTGTACATTCTGAATGTATGTGCTTTGTTTATTTTTCTGTAGCTAGATACTTAATGTCTCAGATAAAACTGTAGTTCTGCCTCCTGTCCTTTTGCACCCTCACTGCCCCTTTATGTGAATTTGTTCCTCTTTAGTCGACCAAGAGTGGCAAAGACTGCAATAGCTGGCTCTTGTGTGACTTGACTCTTCTTATACAGGCCTGCTTGCATAGAAAAGATCCCAACAGTACACAGACAGTTGAGGGAAATCAGCCTTTCTTCATGCTGGAATCTTTTGCCCTGCAGTTGGAAGACTACACATTTCCACAGAAAGGCCATCTCAGGGTTGCCTTGTTAGTGAGGTTTTTCTTAAAATGCCTCAACACTTACCTGAGGTCTGACTTGCTTTTTTACAGTATTCATCTGAGAGAGAAACGTTACTTCACCGAGTGTCTGAGTGGGTGCATGCCTCCTGTGTGGCCTCATGTTCCTGTAGGGGCCAGGCAGCTGCGACCCTCCCTTAATTACCTCTCACCACCCATAGTAGCAAGACAGAAACTAGCCAATGTCCAATTTGTTAGGCTTTATCTCCCACTAAACTCTTCAGAGCCTTCCAAAATACCCTCTACTTGCTGTAGGAACAACAGATAAACTACAACTCACATCTAGTGATTCCTGACAGGTAGCATGGTTCAACTGCCTGCCTAATGGTGGACTCTTAAATCTTTGAGCCTCAAGTCATGCTCTTTCTGCGATGGGCTAATTCTGCTAATGGATGAGCACAGCTTATGCCTTTTCTGCTTGGGAGTGAATCATGCACCAGATATTTGGCATATTCCGATCATTTTCTTTGAGGAGTTGCAGGATGCTGAAGTTCCATTCATGGGAGCAGTCAATGAAGGGCCTCTCTGGTACCAGATCCCAACAGGTACTAGATCCCAACGGGTACCAGATAAAACATCTACAAGCACCCCCTCCAGTAGGCATAGGATGCCCAAGGCTGGTGGGCAAAGCAAATGCAAACACAATGGTAGCAAAGTCTGGTGTCCAGAGAGGACAGTCCTAACATCAGGGCAGAGACTCTGGGCAGGGCTTGTGGTCTTCCAGGTGAAAGACTGCATAAAGCCCTGAGAGGAGTCAGGGGGATAACTAAGTGTCGCACTAAATCTAGAACTAGAGATGGCTCCTTGTTAACCATCATGGCATCACACCCACCAACCATCAGCATTGACCCCAGCAACAGTCCCTGATGGCACTGATACACATATTTTAGGAGGGTTCTGGTCCCATGTTGAAAATAACCCTCGTACCAAGGCAACCCCTGTCCTGGACCGATACAGAGAACGTCATATGCCTTGGCACCACTACTAGAAGAACTCTATTCCTCTCACTGGGACATGTCTTCTCACCCCCCTCAAGCAGGGAATCTTCTTCCCTCAGGCTGACTTGAGACCATAGATAGACCAGGCAGCGCTCCCTGTAGGGCCTGCAGCCACATGGGGATTAGCATTGGACTGCCATCTGGCAAACCAGCCATATCCATATGGAATGCTACCATTGACCTCCTGGGCTTACTTGCGTCCTTTGGATAATTCCAGGAGCAGAGCCCCATCCTATTCTAGGAAGAGGATGAGATTGCATTCCTCAATGGCATGGCTTGCTAGACCACAGACAGTGGGCTAGGAACAAAGCCAGGAACTCCTGATCAGAGGAGCAACACAATCTTACCTTGCCTTGTAAGGACGTTTCAGCCTAATCACAAGACAAATCAATGACCCAACACCGGCTGACTTTAGGTCATTCTGAAATCTGCTTAAGAGAATAGCAGAGACTCCTGAAATAAATGTCAGTTAACCAAGAGAAATCTTGTACATTTTATATGTTGATGACACCAAGCCCAGCCAGCATTGCTATTTCAATAACTGAAGTGTGGTTTGACATAATTATGTCTTTGTGGGATCAAACCTCTTTCACCTGGCCAGGCTTGATGTCAGCATATCGAATGTACAAGGTTTTTTTTGGTATGACTGACATTTGTTGTCATGTTGCTATCAAGAAGTGATACCAAATTGTGCATGTCTATGAATATTTTTATGCCTACCATATCCTGGGCTCATTGGCAGACTCAGTGCAAGAAAAGTCTAATGAGCACCCTGAAGGATAAAGATCCAAATAAACTTTGTTGGGTTGAGAGGAAAGCCTACTCGTTTGCCTTCCTCCATGTTTGAGTGGCAAACTGTGATGCCCTTGTGGCCAAATATAATCTTCTAACTTGGGACGTACCAACAGCCTTTGTTGTCCAGGCTTCCATCAGAGAACAGGAATGAACTCAAGGAGGTCATCAAAGAGGTTCAGTTAGGAGCTAAAATGGCCCTACAAGCATCCATGGATACTTTGGACATGGCTATTGTGGTGTTTATATGAAATGCCTTATGGCTCCAGATGTCAGTGATTCCCAACAAGGTAGGGTCATGATATAGGGAGTCTGCTGATATAGGATCTACTCTTTGAGGAGATGGAATTGTGCAGCCGGGTCATGATATAGGGAGTCTGCTGATATAGGATCTACTCTTTGAGGAGATGGAATTGTGCAGCCAACACATAGGCAGTGCTCTGCATTCCTAAAAGGACCTGAAGACTACACTGTGTTGCTTGGGGATGTGTACATAACCCCATTGTCATGCTGTTCTTACAGTTAGGAAGTTTTTCTTGCAATTTAATCTAAATCTGCCATGCTCTAGTGTGAACCCATTGACTCTTGTCCTATCCTCTGTGGCAAGAAAGAACAACTTTTCTCCATCTTTTTGATGGCAGCCTTTTAAGTATTTGAAGACTGTATCTTGTCTTCCCCCTTATTCTCTTCTTTTCCAAACTAAACATACCCAGTTCCTTCAGCCTTTGCTCCTACGGTTTGCATTCTGTCCCTTTGATCATCTTTGTCACTTGCCTCTGGATCCTTTTAAGTTTCACTTCATCCTTTCTATACATTGGTGACCAAAATTGGACACAGTACTTCACCTGAGGTCTAGCCAGAACTGAGAAGAATGGTACTAGCACCTCCTGTGACTTGCATTCTATGTCTCTGTTAATGCAACAGCTTAAAATTGCATTTTTATTTTTTTTTGCAAGAGCATTGCATAGCTGACTCATGTTGAGTTTGTGATCAACCACAACTCCCAGATTCGTCTCAGGAGGGCTGCTGGCTAGGCAGTTATCCCCCATTCTGTATTTATGTATTTGATTTTTCTCTCCTATGTGTAGCACCTCACATTTGTCTTTGAATTTCCTTTTGTTGTTTATAGCCCAGGTCTCCAATTTATAAATATATCCTGGATTTTAGCTCTGTCCTCCAAAGTGTTGGCAACCCACTACCTTCACCCCAACTTTGTCTTGCCTGCAAATTTGATCTCTAATCCTACATATAGGTCATTAATAAAGATGTTAATTAACACCAGACCCAGAACAGGTCTCAGGGAACCTCACTTGAGACCTCCCTCCAATCTGGTGACATTCCATTAATAGTTTTACTCTTTGTGTGCAGTTAACCAATTATATATCCACTTAATGGTAGTTCCAGGGAGCTCACATTTCTCCAGCTTACTTGTTAGAATGTCAGATGGGACTGGGTCAAAAGCCTTTGCTGAAATCCAAGTATATTATGTCCACCGCATTCCTCCTACCCATCAAACCAGTTATTCTGTCAAAGAAGGAAATCAAGTTGGTGTGGCAGGTTTTGTTCTTGGTAAGGAACTTCTGGCTGCTAATGATCACCCCTTCATCCTCCGGGTATTCACAAATTGAATGTTTTATACATTGCTCTAGAAGCTTCTCAGGTACCAAAGTCAGGTTGCCTGGCCTATAGTTCCCTGGCACCTCCTTTTTCCCCATTTTAAAGATGGGTGCTATGTTAGCCCTTCTCCAGTTTTCCAGGACTTCTCCGGTCATCCATAAAGTTTGCAAGTATTATTGCCAGTAGTTCCGAGATTTCTTCAGCTAATTCCTTCAGCACCCTGTACAAAGAAGAGAGAGACTTTGTCCTGTCCTAGACCTAAGGAAACTCTGAGATATAGCAATGTCTTCGGCCTACTTCAGGAATGTGCCAGTATCTGACATCTGCCAGGCAGGAACCCACCCACCAACCAAATGGTCAAACATTATGCCCGTGACGGAACCATGGTTCAATTTTTGACTAAAATAGTTTCATCTTTCTCATTCCCATTATCCAGAGAGGGGACTTCTTGCCACTCACCTACGTTGGGATCTACACTGATACATACTCTGAGAGAATGGTACATACTGTACAGCAGCGGTTCTCAAACTTATTGAGACCGCAACCCCTTTTCCTGCGCCGTCGGCGTGCCGCGACCCCTCCGGTCCGGCTGCGGCGCGACCGGTCCCCACCGCGGGCGGGTGGCCAGCTGCAGCACAACCCCCGGTCCCCGCCGCGGGCGGGCTGCTGGGTGTGTGCTGGCCCCAGTCCCCGCCGCGGGCGGGCGGCCGGGCAGCCGGGCCCCAGTTTGAGAAACCCTGCTGTACAGCAACTGTGGGTCTTTGGGATATTGCACTCTTTATAGACCCCATGATCTGCTCTCTAACCCCGCTTTCTGGAGTGTGTACCAACCACAGGCTTTGATTTGTGAGGGAGCTGCTGATAGGTTGTGGCCTCCCTGCTCTTCATGCACTCAAATGAGGCCAAGGGTGCACATGTAGATCTGGCCACAGTTCAAAAGATTCCACTCTTGTGGTGCACGTGCTTCTACAGCGAGATCCACACTGATTATACCACCTTGAAGAACCAGTCATAGAATATTAGGGTTCAAAGCGACCTCAGGTCATCCAGTCCAACTCCCCTGCTCAAAGCAGAACTAACCCCAACTAAATCATCCCAGCCAGTGCAGGGTAAGTATTCTTTCCAGGCATGATGTATGGATGTAAACTGTTGAAACTGTAACTTATCAAATAAATTTGAAAAATGATTTCTGCTCATTTTCCCCATGATGTCTCTTTTCCAGTATAACTACCAGAATGCCTGGAATTATGGACAGTATTATGCTGCTCCTCCAACCTGATCAGAAGAGAGACTGGAGTTCATTGTGGTGTTTCAGCAACGATGGAGTGTGAAAATGTATTTTTTTAAATTATGTGAACAAATGAACTATTGTAATACCTGCAGTTTTGTCTTTTTGCATGTGAAGTGAGCCCATGTTCACAGGGTACATGAAGCAAGATTTGTGTGTTGGTAAATGATGCATTGATCTCTGAGCACTGCTAGTTACCATAAATGCAACTTTATTTCCCACACTAACTTATGGAAAACTTATCTGGAGGCTTTTTTTGTTCTGAGTTCGCATTCTTCAGTAGGTATTTTTAAATTCTTCCAGCTACAATCTTCTTGTGAGCAATGAGGGGATTCTGCTGCAGGTGTTTGTCAGAGTAGCCACTCCAGGAGATGAACAGCATGGGAAGGTCAATGAAAGTGAGCAGCCCCCTTCATTTTTTTTCATCTTTACCTGCTCTCCTCATCACCTTCCAAAAACCTCATCGCCTATGAAGTTTTTCATGGTCCTGGTGAGCAGTGCCCTAATGAGTCTGTTTATTGCCACGATCATTATGCAGAATTATGCAGAATTGTGCATAATGTCAACATTTGAAAGTTATAATGTATATTTTACATGGGGATACAAATTAAATGCAGTGCAAAATACTTGCATCCCTTTTTTAAAAAGGCACTGAAACCATGGTGTTTGGGGCGGATGTTTGTAATTTAGAATTATCATGTACAAGTTGAGTAAAATTTTTCATTTTGATCAGTGATCATTCTTTTGTAATAAAACCAAGGAATTGTTCAGTAAGTCTTTGAGCTTTGAGGGATTTTCTCTTCGCTATCCCATTAAAACTGTGTTATGTAGTTGAAAAATGTGTGTGTCTACACTGCAATTAAACACCCACAGCTGGCCTATGTCCCCTGCCTGACTCATGGGGTTATAAAACTGTAGTGTTGACAGTAGAGTGCAGGCTATGTCAGCTGACACTAGTCATGAGTATTTGTTTGCAATGTGGATGTACCTATGTCCTTAACAATACTACTACCATCATCACTAACCCTTTTTGCCACATTTTCTGTGGTTTAAAATCAACTAATTCTGGGCTAAAACATCTTTTCAATAATTGAAGTACTATTAACTGAGGTTCTGCGTTGACCCTTGCTCTCCTATCATGCAGATGGGTTTGAACACCAAAAAAAATCAAGCCGCTAGCCAGTGGTATTTTGAAGTTGACATGCACATGGAACCTCTGCAGCACAGGGGTTCTGTGTTTTCTACAGAAGCCACCTCCGGTGTTAAGCTTTGAAGAGCACACTTTTGAGTATCATTTTTCTAGCATATATTGTCCTGAATTAAAAGTGGTGGAGGAGAGGTGTTGTCTAGATAGGTGAAGGTACTTGAACTAAACCCCTAGACAGTGGAGGTGAAAATGTACCTTTTAAGTTCCTCCCCCCTTACCTGCAGATGGAAGCATGGGAAGAGAGTGCTTTGGAATCATTTAGTTTTAGATTTGATTTGCCATGTTGTCCTGAATGCAGTTCAGGACACTATTTACATCTCTTCACATACAGCACCTAAACCTTCAACTTTTTTTTTTAGACTGAACTGGAAGAGACTTATGTGCCTAAGCATGCTTTATATTATGTATAATTAATTACTGATAGCTAATGAGTCTAATGAGTCTGTTGTTGTCTGTTTACTACTGTTTGAAAACTTGTTTATAGCCCCTGCAGATAGGTGTCAAATGATAAAATATTTAGATATACTAGAAAAGGATTTGACCCCCAAACTAACAGTTCCTTTTAAATGTGTGCCAGTGTTTGAAAGCTGGTGCTTTCACACAGCTTGTGTGGTTTAAAAAAAAAAAAAAAAGCCAAAACTGGGTGAGAACTTAAGTTGGATAACACACTACATGCCCTAGTGATGTTCTGAACAACAGCCCTCGACTACTTGCATGATGTCAAGAATCAGAGAAGTGTTAGTCTGGAATAGCAGAGTGCCACAGGACACTTTGTTACCTCAACTACTGTTGTAGTTTCCATCACTTCATGTTGACATCTATAGCTATCATGGACTTCCATAAAGACACTGGATTTAAGACTTACTAGAACCAGCTGTACCCACTAACTTGCCTTTGTCCTCTAGGGGGGAGCTGTTAACTGCCCACTTCTCCTTGCATGGTTTCTTGTAACGTATTAACTTCTTTGCTTAACAATTTGCTTTACCTTGTACTTAGCTGTGACACTACTGACTTGTCTACATTTACTTGGCTGCAGTTGTACCACTACCAATTAATGAACATGCTACCTGTGCTGACGGAAGAGTCTTCAGTATAGGTACTCCACCTTGGAGAGGCAGTGGCTATGTTGATGGGAGAACCCCTCCTGTCAAGACTGCGCTGTCTACACCAGGCCTTATGATGGTATAACTGTTGCTCAAAGGTATAGATTTCCTTGAGTGACTTAGGCAGTGGCTCCTGACAATGAAGCCCTGTCCACAGCTGTGCTTTCCATCATTAAAACTTTCGTTTTCAGGGTGTTTTTTTTTTCTTTCACATCACTGAGTGACAAAAGCTTTAACAAGGACAATGCTAGTGTGGACAAAGCCTCTGTTATGCTGACAAATTGGTAGTTGTTGACCAGGGCTAAGTACCTTTCCTAGATCTAAAGAAGAGCTCTGTATAAGCTTGACTTTCACCAACAGACATTGCTCAATAACATATTCTCACGCCCATGTCTTTCTGCAGCTATAAGGTTCAGTGACACATAGTTAATCTTGGAATCTTATAGGGGAGCTCTCAAGGCACTTGCCCATCCTCACCTAGACACCTTATAGTAAAGCTCCATAAGAGACTAGTATGGCAGTAATGAGTATGTAAAACTTAAATGTAATTTTCCACTGTTGGATCTGCCTCATCCCCCAAGGCCAGGCAGTTCAGTTAATTGAGATGACTTAGGCCTAAATTCTGAAGCAGAGATGGAAGAGTCCTACAATGGAAGTCAAGGCTACAGAACATAGTTGGCGTTCTGCAGTGCTCAACTTACAACAACCAGAGCAATGAGATGGGACTGTGGTGCTTGCCTGGCCAGGCCTGATGCAAACTTGCTCTGACTTCACTGAGCAGTAAAATCTGTATGTATAATACCCCCCATGGACCTCTTCCTCTTTCAGTACTGCAACACTTGGGGTGCTATTCTTCCTCTGTGTAAAAAACAAATGCAAATCAACCATAGATGCCACCTTCTATTGTGTATCTAAAAATGATGAGGTAAGTACATAATGCATTTCATAAAGGTGGAAACCGCACAGAAAATTTGTTAAGTACCTTACCCCAACTCTCACAAAACATCTGTTCTTGATTTTAAAATTGCCCCATGGACAATCTATGGAAAAATTAGAAGTACGACAGCATAGCAGGGAGGGTTTAGCACCCAGGCCATTGTGAAGGGGAAAATGCTGACAACGTTGAAGTGGGTTTCCTTTTATCCTCATTGCACCAGATTGTATAAATCCCACTTACAAATAAACGCAATGTCTGCTTCCACTGCAGAACAGATTTTCCAGGTAAGTTTACTGAAGGATGGAAGCAAAGGGGGAAAAAAAGTCAGTTAAACTATTTCTCTGTATAATTATTTTCTTTAATGATGTTTTACTGTACAGCGATTTGGGAAAAACAAAATGATTTTCAATACAGAAGGCCACCATTGTAACTATTTCCTGAAGCTGTAAGACCAGAATTGCAGTTGGCAGATGTCTTCTCACTTCTTGATGAATTCACAGCACTTACAAAAAGTTCTTCATATCATTCGATATCCACCAATTCAACTTCAAAAAAGAGCTTTGCATTTGGAGGAATCCTGTTTGCATGAGAGTTAAAGACATTTTAACACAATCCAGTTGGATGTATAAACTAGCTAGACATAACTGATGGTTTACCTCCTGTTGTTCAACCTGACACTTCAGTAACCTCTGGCAAGAAAAGTTTTCACCTCCACTACTTTACACACTAAACCCCTGCTATTAAGTCATTCACTATCTGTACCATGGCAGTGAGCATACGGAACACTCAGTGCCAACTCTTCAGCAGGAAAGTTTCATAAGGTCCAAAGCAAATGCTTGTGGCATGAGATTTTCCCTCTTATAAAGCATGGCTAGGCTAGGCTAGTGGTGTAAGCAAGTCAGGAGGAGCATAAAGCCATAAATCTTCCTAATTTGAGGGTACTATTAATGTTGCTGATTCAGCTTCTAACGAAGGGGGAGAGCACCACAAGATTCTGGACAGAGCATCGACGTGCCTCATTGGCAGAGCTGCAGGTCCAAAGTCCGGCCCGGGGGCCAATTGAGGCCCGTGTTCAAATTTTCACCGGCCCGCAGGCTCTGTTCTAAAATCAATAATATGCGGCCCGCCAGCACTGTCGCCAACCAGTGCGCGGAGCCGCAGCCGGAGGAGAGGGGCGGGGTCAGTAAGAGGCGAGCGGGGGGGGGGGGAGAGAAGAGCAGAGGCGGAGCCGGGGCACGAAGCGAGGCAAGGGAGAAGAGCGGGGCCGGGGCAGGAGGCGAGGCAAGGCAAGGCAAGCCGGGGGAGTGAGAGCACGGCCGGAGTGGGGTGAGGAGAGCACGGCCGGGGGGGGGGGGGGGGGGGGCAATCGAGTGATCCAGCCCTTGTCATCCACTCCTAACTTCTGGCAGTCAGAGGCTTAGGGAGACCCAGAGCACGGAGTTACTTCCCTGACCATCCTGCCTCATAGCCATTGATGGACAGATCCTCCATGAACTTCATTCTTCTTTGAACCCAGTTATAGTTTTGACCTTCACAACATCCCATCAGTGCGTTCCACAGGTTGACTGCATGTGTGTCCATTTTTAAAGGGACAGCCCCTTCTTTAAGCCCGTCTGCCGGTGTCCGGACTTCTTAAAAACGAGCACATTGTCCTATATTTTCTTTCTCCCACCCCAATCAATACTGGCAAGTCCGGCTACTGGCCAGTTCATACTAACCAGCCACCCACCCACGGGGAGTCCAGTGGCCAATGATGAGGGTGGGTGTTCAAGGCTGGTGGTGGGGAGAAGATGCAGCACACAGAGCCAGCCGCTCCCCTTGCTGATCTGGAAGCACAGCCCTGGCTGCATGCCAGCTCTCCGCCAGCAATACAAGCCTGCTCTTTTCTCACTTTATTAACTGCTAAGCAGAAGCAACACTTTGGCAAAGTGGTGAAAGCAATCTCTGAAACAAGGGTGCGTGGCAGGGGCCGGTGAGAGAGAGAGAGCACACTCCAAAATGGTCCTGTATGTCAAGCAGCATGTCGCCAATGTACACCCCACCAGAAATCCATCTTTGCCTTGGTTATACATTCCCAGGGGGAAAGCTCTTACCGCAGAGAGATTTGAACAACAACAAGTGCATTCCCTAAAGGTACATTCAATCCTGTTCCTATTGTCAAATAAAAGGATACTTGGCATCAGGCTGCCCCTTCTTCCCATAAGCCCACTCAGATTCGATTTCCAGATGAGCCTTCTCTCCTTTACTCATTGTCAACAGAGCTTCATCCCACTGAAAAAGAAAGGATGTTGCAACATCAACTTACCAAAAAAAACAATGTAATTTCCATTTCCAACTCTATCCTTTTAAGTACCTGGGCTCTCAGCCAGCTCACACACCAGTAAATGCTTTCCAGCTTGCAACTTAACTAACTGCAGATGCCTTCCAAGCAGTAGTGTTCAGCAACTGGATTTTTCCTTTTAAAAAACAAAAATGTTCCCACAGTAACACCTGCTCAAGAGCTGTTCTAGGATCTACTGCCACTGATTTGGATTTATACAGTACAGTGGAAACTAGTCTCCAAAGTTTATTATCCCCTGATGTGAACATAGTAGTAGCCGAATCTTTCTTATTTCAAGAAGAGTATGAAAGTCAGAGTGTTTGTTTTCACAGATTCCACTTATATTGGGATGTAAAGAGAAGCCGTAATCCAGCCGGGCTTTATAAACTTTGATAACTAATTTTATCTCCGTGCTTGTCCCTCCCCAGGCCAAACCTCATAACTAGTGTTCAGAGGTTCGCACCATATCAGCTTATCACAGTGAACAGGTGGTGGTCAGATCTCAGCTGTTTGAGGTGTATGGCAACAATCCAAGCGTGGGAGTGTTGCAGCAAGAGACTAAAGCTTATCACAAAGAAATGAAGTTTCCTTGCAGCAGTGGGCACAAGACCAATGACATTTTGGGATAGGTCCCCCCCCGAATAGTTGTCACAGCACATCCACGCAGCCACCAACTTACTGCTGTCCAGTAGCAGATGGGAGGCAAAGCCTGTAGCTAAGCACTTCATTGTAAGAGGATACACCCTCATCTCCTCAGACACTCCCACTGCACCCACACCTGCCTCCATGCTCTAGGCTCTCCCAGAGAAGTCGGCAGGCAGTTGTGTGAAGGACTTGACATATCTGTTCCGCCCCGAGGACTATACCTAGTGCTTTACTCAGCTACTCATCCTTTTCAAAGCAGCCTTCACTTGCACTAGTGACAATCTGGAGCTCCATGCTGTACCCTGTGCAAGGATCAACCTTAAGTGCAAAGAAGTGTGACCAGCGCTTCAGAGTTCTGAAGTGAAATCCAGAAACACCATACTGGCTCGCAACGGTTCTTCTGACAACGACACCCACCAGAGACTGGGGACTCAAACCGAGGATTTCATCAGACTTTGACACACTGAAAGACTTACATAGTTTACTTACCCCTCTGATAACTTTTCCTACACCAACTTTGAAGCTCAAAGGTTTGGCTCCTTTTTTCTTCTTTGAACCTGAAAGACACTTGTATATACATTTATTTGGCCAGAGTTAAATCATTAACTAGCTCACACTAATATTTCTGACTAGAACTACCACTACAGTTGTGCACCACAAGTATCTACTGCACCACGATATACATTATAGATGAGCTATAACTGAATTTCCCCACTTTTCATATAATTTAATCATTCAAAATAGCAGCTAAATAGCAAACAATGGGGCAAATTGAGTCTAGATGCAAGTGCCCATAGTTTCTTTAAATCAGTGAAGTTGCACTAACACCAGAGCGGATACTGATGTAACAAGCGGAAAAGATCTATTTCTGTGGTACTGGAAACGCAAGAAGGTACTGTATTTGGCAAGCAACATGTTGAATAAAAATCAGCAGGGAACCCATTTTATGTACAACATTTGGAGTAGAAAAACTAATTGTAAAACAATGAGCTGAACCTTGTATAGCATTGTAATTACAAATTACTTTTAATGGTACTTTTAGAAAACTGCTGAAAAATTTATGTTTCTAGCACTTGTCTCCCCCATAAGCTATACATTTTACACACTTATCCCCAAAGCATCTGTGCATTAACCTGATAAATATTATACAAGCTGCTCGGGCAACTAAATAAGTTACCACCACTCAGGTTCTATAGCTAACCAGAGTTTTCTGAATTAAAAGCCTTTTTCTCTGCCCTTCTGCAGAACCACAGGCCTGATTAAATCAGTATGTCTCACATTATCCATGGCCGGGAAATAACATACTTAGCCTATGGCAAGATGCAGGGATCATGTTATAAAAGTGAGTCCTCAAAGAACATCCTGCTTTCTCTCTCGGAAAGATTCATCCCAAGAACTGAGAGCAAGAAGACCCTGATCGCAACAGGACATGGGGCAAAAGCAGTTCTTCGGGACCAGGCCATTCAAGCCTTTAAGAAGCATAAACATTGTCCAAAGAGACAACTTGGTGACTAACATTCCAGCTAATTTGTTCCACTCATATGTAGTGTAAACCATCGGAACTCTTTAAACCTGCAAGACCTGGTTACCAATGTGACCTTACTTGTTTGAATATTGGTATCGAAGACAGTCCCATCCTGCAACTTTCCCGTATACCAGCAATGAACGACATCTCCTTTTTTGGGAAAGTTAGTTTTATCCCCCTTTTTCAGAATTGACTTTGTATATTTTGGCGGACCCTGAATTAAGATAGAAATGGAGAATTACCAATACCTTAATGACTCATCCCAAGTTACCAACAAAGCACAAAATGGACCAACTGAAGTTAATTGAGTTTAAGCTACTGAATGCACCACATTTAGATACTAAGGTGAACAGCACCCATACTTGCTTTTAAATTAATATGGTCTGTACAGTGTTTTAGCATCCTTTGGGAAGGAAAGGGTTATATAAATGCAGTCTATCCCAAATCAAGATTGGTCCTGATGCCAAAGTTGTTTAAAACTTTGGAGAGAAATCTGAACGAGAATGACTACTGGCTCAAGATACGCTGGATAAGTGAGACGTTGAATCAAGGTTCATTTTTTTAATCAGTTGAGGGTCTTCCAGAAAACTACAAATACAGACTTCTGAAGAACAACAGCCTGTAAATAAACACTTCACAGCAGTCACTTCTGGTGAGAAAGCAAACCAAGAGCACTCAGTTTGTGTATGTTAAGCTGCTCAGCAATCTTAACATCACTGAAAATGTCTTCATTGGGGCTTCGGCCCTCAAATGTGCTGCTGTCCACTTAGTTACTGTTCCAACAAGGGAGAAAATGCTGAGGGGATACATTGTACCAATAAAAAAAACATATTGCAGTAATGTGAACACTTTCTGCTTGGATACTGCCATCCAAGCAAAGATCTCACTAGTGAAAATTTGTCCGCCACACCACTTCACTTCCAAGAACTGTTCTGTTCAGCTTAAACAATTTCAGAATCAATGTATGGATCCATTCCATGCTGATAATATACTTTTAACAACCCCCGTCAACCCAGACCACTCAAATTCTCTACTTTTCATCATTCAAGGTTTCAAAAGCGTTTGTTCTACTACATAGGCAGTAGTCCTAATATAAGAAAGAGTAGTTTTCTATACAAACCTCATCAACAATCTCTTCAGGCTTAGTTTCTTTCGCCTTGTCTCCATCAATTTTGACATTCTTTACCTGTTCCGTCACTTTATCTGCACTCTCTTTGCCTTTAAAGCACTGTAAGGAAAGCAGTTATCATTACCAGCTACATAATAGGATAGGAAATCCTTCAGAAGCCTGTCAAAAATCTACTTTACAGTTTTTATATACTTAAGGACCAATTCTGGAGGGGAAACAACCATGGATTCCAGTAGTCAGCAGTATTAAGGCACTACAATGTAACTGAAATACAAGAGAGACAAGGGGTATGAGGTAATATATTTTATTGGATCAACTTCTGTTGGTCAAAAAGAAGTTTTCAAGTTAGAGAGATCTCTTCTTCTGATCTGGGAAAGGTATTTACAGTGTCACAGCTAAATACAACGTGGAACAGATTGTTTAGCATAAATAGTTAACATAGAGATCACTTGATCATTACCTGTTAGGTTCACTCACTCTGGGGCACCTGGCATTGGCCACTGTCATAGACCGGATACAGTGCTGGATGGACCTTTGGTCTGATCCAGTAGTGATACCCTTTTAAAAAGTTCTATCAACTTGCTTTTTTTCAACTGACTAATCTGAACAAGTAGTGTTACTGACAGCACACCCTAGAAAGAACACCCTAGAAATAACATGCTCAGAATTTTTAAGTTACTTTATCAAATATCTGGGTGTTTCTGTTCCGGTAACGATGTTCAGAAGGCCCTCTGTTGAGATCTGAAAGCAGTATCAGTCTCTTCCCCCTCTAGCCCCTTCCTCTCCAAGTACACTATCCTTCTCTTCAGTTCCAATTTTGTTGCTTTGGTTATTAGCAAGAGTGTCCATGAGACAAGAAGAACAAATGATGGAATTGACTATTGAGAGGGCTGCCAAATGTATAGAACAAAGAAAAATCTCATCTTTCAGTTACAAATGACTGCCTTAGGAGTCACAACAGGTACATGCTATTCCAATGTGAAGTTGAGTGTCTCTTTAAATAGATTAATATTATTTTCACACTTTCAAATGAAAAGCAGCAAGAATGTTGCTCAAACTTTCAAAAACAAAAATATGCTTCAGCTACCAAACGCTTCAGCCAAACAGGCAAATGGTTTGGAGAATGAGGAAAAGAGACCAGAGCAAAAACCATCTGTTTTCAGTCACAAGCAAGCACTACAATAACAAAAGGCTCTTTGTCCCACACAGGTCCAGGAAAGGCCGGTACCCACCTGAGTTTCAAAGAGTTGGTTATAGGCCGTAACTAACTGGTCCTTGGTCGCAGTCTTGGCTACGTTTTTTATTTGCCCCAGTAACTTGTGTTCTGCAAGAAACTAGAGACAAGAAGGGGCAATTTAGCTGAGTTGTCAGGGCTTTCCACCTCCAGCGCAGTGCAGAGAGCCCTGAAAAGGCCCTGGGGTGCTGGCCTCACTGGGCGTTGCACTCGGGGAGCTGGGGGCTCTCACAGAAGGGGTGTCTGGGGGCGGGGGTGTCCGGGTTGGGTGGAGTTGGAAGTGGGGGTGTCATGGGGACTGGCTGGGGTGGAGTCGGGGGGTCATGGAATCTAGTTAAGATGGAGCTGGAGGTGGTCATGGGGTCAGTCAGGGGCTGGGCCAGAGGAGGGAGTGGAGGGTGGGTATGGGATCCTGCAGGGTGAGTGGGAGGTGGGAGGGGAGCTTCAGGTGATACGACTCGGGGCGGGGGGGGGGGGGGGAGAAACAGGTCGGACCCGACCCGGGGTGAGGCGCGGGGGGGAGGGGGGGTCGGATCCGACCCGGGGTGAGGCGCGGGGAGGGGGTCGGATCCGACCCGGGGTGAGGCGCGGGGAGGGGGTCGGATCCGACCCGGGGTGAGGCGCGGGGAGGGGGGGGGTCGGATCCGACCCGGGGTGAGGCGCGGGGAGGGGGGGGGGTCGGATCCGACCCGGGGTGAGGCGCGGGGAGGGGGGGGGGTCGGATCCGACCCGGGGTGAGGCGCGGGGAGGGGGGGGGGTCGGATCCGACCCGGGGTGAGGCGCGGGGAGGGGGGGGGTCGGATCCGACCCGGGGTGAGGCGCGGGGGGGGGGGGGTCGGATCCGACCCGGGGTGAGGCGCGGGGGGGGGGGGTCGGAGGGCCGCAGGGTCCGTCCGCGCCTTGCGCAGCGGGTCTGTGGAGGGCGCGAAGCCGCTGCAGCGACCCCGCCCCCCCCCCGTACCGCCTGCGCCGCGTGCTCCTGCAGGAACTTGATCAGATCCTTCTTGGGCAGCGCCTCGCTGCGCAGCTCCTCGGCGCTCCACTGCCGCGGCGGGGCCGCCGCCATCTTGCTGCGCCCCCCGACTCTGTTGCAGGGGCTCGCGCGGCGCCTGGCCGCGTGCGTGAGGGGCGGGGCTTCGCTGTGCGGACACTGTCCGGGCTTGGTGGGCGGGGGCAGAGCGTGGGGGAGGTGCTGGGGTTGGTGGGCGGGGGCAAAGCGTGGGGGAGGTGCTGGGGTCGGTGGGCGGGGCCAGAGCGTGGGGGAGGTGCTGGGGTTGGTGGGCGGGGCCAGAGCATGGGGGAGGTGCTGGGGTTGGTAGGCGGGGTCTAAACTCGGGTTGTTTATGAAGTCCTGGGGGCTTTAGCAAGCGCTTGGGTTGCACGTACCTTCCCTTAAATTAGGGGAGTTGGTCCGTCCCTTAGCCACGGACTACATTTCCCAGCATGCCACAGCGCCTGTCAGCCTCCATGACTACATTTCCCAGCATGCCGCAGCGCCTCTCGCCCCACAGAAGCCCTGAATGACTACATTTCCCGGCGTGCTGCGGGGGCCGGCAGCCCTCAGAGCGTGGCGGGATTTTCAAGCGCTCCCGGAAGCCGCTGGCCCCAAGATGGCGGCGGGGACTCCGGCGGGCGCTGACTGAGGGGCCGGGCGTTCCTCACAGAGCATGAGCGGCGGCGGCGGCGGGCAGAGGACGCTGTTCCAGAGCTGGGGAGCCCGCGTTCGCCGCGCCCCAGAGGCACCCTCGGGACCTCGGCGGGAGGCGGCTCCCCGTCCCGCCCCTTGCCCCGGCGGAGGGGTGTGGGGCCCGCCGCCCCGGCCCGGCCCGGAGGTTGAGGAGGAGGAGGAGGCGGCGGACGATGACTTGCTGCTGGCGGCGGCGGACGAGGCCGAGCGGGGCCCGGGCGCGGCGCCCCCCGCGGGCGGCGGGTTCTGCGCGGCGGCGGGCTCGCTGTGGATCTACCCCACCAACTGGCCGGTGCGCGGCTACCAGGAGCGCATGGCGCGGGCGGCGCTGCTGGCCAACACGCTGGTCTGCCTGCCCACCGGCCTGGGCAAGACCTTCATCGCCGCCGTGGTCATGTACAACTTCTACCGCTGGTTCCCCTCCGCCAAGGTGCTCTTCCTGGCGCCCACCAAGCCGCTGGTGGCGCAGCAGATGGAGGCCTGCGCCCGCGTCATGGGCATCCCTCCGCACCACATGGCCGAGATGACAGGTAGGCGGCCCCGCTCGGGCGCGGGAGTGGAGACGGCCCCGCCGGGGAGCTGCCGGCTGAGGCGGAACGCAGCGCTGGGAGGCCGCGGGGACCCGTCGCCTCCGCGCTAGTCGTGGGCCTTTGCAGGCTGATGACATTGGCACTGTGGAGATGGGTCTTAGCGCGTCTCCTTACTGGCTGTGTTCTGTCTGTCTCCGGGGGGGAGCCGTTCTGGGGTCTCCCCCCCCGCCGCCGACACGGAAACTAACCGGCATATGAAGAATCAGAGAGGTAGTGGTGTTAGTTTGGAATTGCAGAAGTGACAGTCCAGTGGCACCCTAAAGACTAAAGTATTGAAGCACAAGCTTTTGTGGGCTAATACCCACTTCGTCGGATATTATTAGCCCACGAAAGCTTATGCTTCAATACTTTAGTTAGTCTTTAAGGTGCCACAGGACTCTTTGTCACTTACCAGCAGATGCCAGCTGGTGGTGTCAAACATCCATAGAAGCCACAGGCTTCTCATCCATCCCCTTTCTTTGCTGGCTTTTTGTGGCCATGCCTGTGTGCTCCATTTCTAAGAGCTGATAAAGACAGTACTGTATACTGAAATGCAAAGGTATCCTGCTCTCATGTTCAGATATGCATCCCTTTTATTTTCTGAGTATAGTTTCCCTTTGCAGTCAAAAGTAGATTGTGTCTGAAGGTTCATGAGAATCCTTTAATAGTATAAGAACATAAGAGTGGCTCAGGATCAGACCAAAGGTCCATCTAGCCCAGAATCTTGTCTTCCGACAGTGGCCAGTCCCAGGTGCCCCAGAGGGAATGAACAGAACAGGGAATCAATCATCAAGTGATCCATCCCGTCACCCATTCCCAACTTCCCTAAGGGATGTCTCTGTCCAAACCACATGCTCCTCCACACTTGTGGCTTTCCCATGGCCCTTAATTTAAAAACTGCTCTCTAGCCTTTTTAATTTTAAGTGCCAGCAATTTGGTTCCATTTTGGCTTAGGTAGAGCCTTTTCTTCTTGTATAGGCTCCCCCTTTCCCAAAAGTTTTCCCAGTTCCTAATAAATCTAAACGCCACCTCCCTACAGCATTTTCTTGTGCATGCATTGAGACCCTGCAGTTCTTCCTGTCTAACTGGCCCTGCACATGGACTGTAAAGTGCTTAATTTAAATGGACGTGGTAAGGTTGAAAGGCTAAAAAACTTCATCCACCTGTTGCAGCAGATGGGTATTAATCCATATTTCCTAAGTAAGAAAAAGCATAGCCCCAATTAGAGTTTATCACTTGAAATTTAGATGGATTAAATTAAGAGTAATATTGGGTTTTGTCAGTCAACCAATGAGTTTGTTTAAAAGGAATCTGAAATGTGCATTGTAAGCGCACTTGTGAGCAGTGTGTTGATTGTGATAGAATTTTTAAAGTCAGCTGTTCATTTATGCTGTTCTGGAAGTTTAGTGATATCAAACTCATTTGGAGGAAAGGGCTGAATTCTGTATATGATGTCCCATGGACTGAGAGAGAAAATCAGGGCTGGTTACTCCTCACAATGCGATGCATTCTGGTCTTGAGGCTTGTGCTCAAGGCCCCGGGGGTAATATGGCCTTTAAGTAGAAATTAAATGTTTCAGTAGTTTTATTTGTTCAGTGCTTTATAACATTCATCATCACTCAGTGAGGAAAATATGCTTTAGGTTTACCATTATTTCTTTTCTTTTCCTTTCCCATTCTTAATTTTCCCTCCTCCCTTCTCTGCGTTTGTCTTTTGTTCTTTTCTCTACAGTTCCTTCTGTGCAGCAACTTCCATTTTCCAGCTTCCATTACTACTCTGTACTCTCATTTCAGTCATTAAAGTAAATCACTAGTTAAAATTGACACTAAAGCATCATCTGTGACTTCCGTGACCTCCATGACAGACTTTCAGCTTCAGTGGTGAACTACTCTCAATTATAGTGGAGCAGTAGGGAGACCATAATTCAGGTTGTATCAATTTTCAACTCCACAGGATGCTCACACCTCTTACCTAAACTGTAAACCTGTGATGTTTACTGGCTTAATCAATACACAGAGTAATCTCTTCTCAACCGTATTATCCAAAAGGTGAACTAAATATTTCTAGAAATCTCTATTACCCATATTTAAAAGTTTTCCTTCTTTCCTGAAGGTGAGGGTGAGCATGAACTTCAACTTGTGTAGCTTGCCACTGATTAGGGCAGGGGTCTCAAACTCAAATGACCATGAGGGCCGCATGAGGACTAGTGCACTGGCCCGAGGGCCGCACCACTGACACACACACATACCCTCGCTGCCCCGGCTCCGCCCCCACTCCACCCCTTCCAAGAGGTCCCACCCCTGCCCCACCTCCTCCTCTGAGCACGCAGCTCCCCATTCCCTCCTGGAAAGCACTAGGCACCACCAACAGCTGTTTGGCAAACAAAGCAAGAGCAATATAGGAAGTCCAGAGCTAGAAACACGCGCGGTCCAGGCAGCAGAGAAGCCTCCACTTCTGGCCCCTCCGTCCTGCAAACTGCTATGGGGGGAACCGGGGGGGAGGAGGGGCGCCAGGAAGCTTGGCGGGCCGCAGGGAAGGGCTTTGGGGGCCGCATGTGGCCCCCGGGCCGCATGTTTGAGACCCCTGGATTAGGGGATCTTCAGGGTATGTCTACATGCGGAGTTAGGGATGTGATTCCCAGCTCATGTATGCATGCTCCTGCTAGATCAGCGAGCGCTAAGGTAAGTATAAATAGTAGTGGAGCTCTGGTAGCTTGGGCAGCTGACACAGAATGGGCGGTAGCAAGCTACGCCAAAGATGTACCTGCTGGTTTCAGTCAGGTTTATGCTCAGAGCAGCTGTGCCATTGTCCATGCTGCCACAGCTACATTACTATTTATACTTGTGCTAGCTCAGTGAGAGTGAGTATGTGTATGTGACCTGGGAATCACACCCCTCTCATGTAGTGTAGATGTAACCTTAAAGTAATGCAGTGTTCCCTATTCTCAAATTAATTTTCCCTTTCCTCATTTCAAGCTGCCACTGATCTAAACTTGGGCTTGATCTATGGCACCTGTAACATAGCAGATTGTACTCTCCATGGAACCTTTGGGGCATCCTATTCTTCTAAGTGAAGTATTTCATACTTATTATAATAAACTTAGGCCTTGAGTCACTCAGCAGATGAAATGCCAGTAAAAACTGTTCAGACTTAAAAAGGCACATTCCCCTGTTGAACATAAGAAAGGCCATACTGGGTCAGACCAAAGGTCCATCTAGCCCAGTTCTCTGTCTTCTGACAGTGGCCAAAGCTAGGTGCCCCAGAGAGAATATATTCCAATTCCAATACATATTTTTTGAGATAGGGCAACCACATCTGCACGCAGTATTCAAGGTGTGGGCGTGCCATGAATTTATGTAGAGGCAATATATTTTCTGTCTTATCTATCCCTTTCTTAATGATTCCCAACATTGTGTCATCTTTTTTGACTGCCGCGGCACACTGAGTGGGTGTTTCCAGACAACTATCCACAATGACTCCAAGATTTCTCTCTTGAGTGGCAACAACTAGTTGAAGTCAGTAATAGTGTTTTTGTTTTTTCAGGGGGTACCCAGGTTCTCAATCGGAAGGAAATCTGGTGCAATAAGAGGGTCTTTTTTCTTACTCCTCAAATAATGGTAAATGATCTTTCTCGTGGAACGTGTCCTGCTGCAGAAATAAAATGTCTGGTTATTGATGAAGCCCACAAAGCTCTTGGAAACTATGCCTACTGCCAGGTAATGGTTGACTAATGTGAACTACACAATCGTATGAGCCATTCTTTGTGCAATCATAGATAATTTAAGCACAAATGTAGATTGCGCTGCAGTTTTTTAAACTGAGGATTTTGGTAAGAAATTAACAAAGGCAAAACAGTATTTTATGGCTTAATACCTTCATACAAGTAATGGATAACTTGCATGCAACCAGAATGTACACAAGATGCTGCGCATTCTAACTGTATTATGAAATCTTAAGTAGATGGGGAGATGAGCTTTTTGTATGGTTGGGTATAGGACTGCATTTTCTGTTCAGAAATTAATTTATAAACCATAGATTGTAAGAAATTAAAAATGCATTTGTAGGGTGGGGCTGTTTCTACAGACCATGGGCATGTTTGAGCACATGATCTACTGCAATCTGCCTGGCATGTATCGGCAAGGAGTTAAACCTTTAAATAGGAGACCCCAGTGGCAGAAGTCTTTGATATTGCACATTAAACCACATTTCTGAAAAAAATGTATTTAAATTGAGCTAAATTCTGAGCCCAGTATGACCCACTGTTGTCCCTTCAGTTAAGGTCTTGTCTCATGCAGTGAAAGTTGAAGTATCTTGGCTAAATCTTTCTCTATCAATACTTCGCTTTAAAGTTGTGAAGCAAGTCATATATTGAGAAACTTGCAATGAACTTATGTGGCATGAGATTGTTCCCTATTAGATCTTCACATAGGAAAACTGACAAGCAGCAGACTTGTATAATGTGGCACATAAAGGAAAATGTTGAAGCTTCATTTTTTATTAGAACTAAAGCAGACAACAGGCTTGTTCACCATAACTGCACCTCCTCCTTCCTGCAGCCCTCCCCAATTTCAAACCCTTAAGTAATATTTTGTAATAATGTAAATGTACAGGTTTTGTTGCTTTCTGAGCATCTGACAAAGGATGAACTACTTTTTTATTCTATTAAAGTCCAAAATTGCATTATTATTATTTATTATTATTATTATTTATTTTAACCATTGGTCGTTTACCTCTGTTGTGCGGAAACAAGACTCACAGTTCATTGAGAATTTTGTGAGCTTACTTAATCCAGAGTAGTGGTTCCAAGCTTCCTTTGTCACCTTTGCTGTGGAATTGGCATATAAAATGCTTCTCTAATACTTTTTACTTGTTCTGTCTTGCTATACTGGGGTATGGCTACCATCACTTTTTAATGTGTATATTTAATTCCCTTATCCTCTTCTTTCTGCTGGTTTTTACTTTCTGTATTTAAAAAAAAAATGTTTGATATTTGTAGCACTTTTCTGTGCCCTTCCAGTGGTTCACATACTTTCCCCCACTCAGCTTGACTGCCTGTTGGTCACAGTGTTTCATAGAATATTAAGGTTGGAAGGGACCTCTGGAGGTCATCTAGTCCAACCCCCTGCTCAAAGCAGGACCAATCCCCAACTAAATCATTGCAGCCAGGGCTTTATCAAGCCTCACCTTAAAAACCTCTAAGGAAGGTGATTTTACCACCCCCCTAGGTAACCCATTCCAATGCTTGACCACCCTTCTAGTGAAAAAGATTTTCCTAATATCCAATCTAAACCTTCCCAACTGCAACTCGAGACCATTACTCCTTGTTCAGTCATCTGCTACCACTGAGAACAGTCTAGCTCCATCCTCTTTAGAACCCCCTTTCAGGTAGTTGAAAGCAGCTATCAAATCCTCCCCCAGTCTTCTCTTCTGTAGACTAAACAATCCCAGTTCTCTCAGCCTCTCATAAGTCATGCACTCGAGGCCCCTAATCATTTTTGTTGCCCTTCTCTGGACTCTTTCCAATTTCTCCACATCCTTCCTGTAGTGTGGGCCCCAAAATTGGACACAGTACTCCAGATGAGGTCTCACCAATGTCGAATAGAGGGGAACAATCACGTCCCTCGATCTGCTGGCAATGCCCCTACTTATACAGCCCAAAATGCCATTAGCCTTCTTGGCAACAAGGGCACACTGTTGACTCATATCCAGTGTCTCATCCACTGTAATCCCTAGGTCCTTTTCTGCAGAACTGCTGTCTAGCCATTCGGTCCCTAGTCTGTAGCAGTGCATGGGATTCTTCCATCGTAAGTGCAGGACTCTGCACTTCTCCTTGTTGAACCTCATCAAATTTCCTTTGGCCCAGTCCTCTAATATGTCTAGGTCCCTCTGTATCCTATCCCCACGCTCCAGGGTATCTACCACTCCTCCCAGTTTAGTGTCATCTGCAAACTTGCGGAGGCTGCAGTCCACACTATCCTTTAATGTGCAGTCCACACGATCATTAATAAAGATATTGAATAAAACCAGCCCCAGGACCAACCTTTGGGGCACTCTGCTCGATATTGGCTGCCAACTAAACATGAGGCCATTGATCACTACCCGTTGAGCCCGACGATCTAGCCAGTTTTCTATCCACCGTATGGTCCATTCATCCAGCCCATACTACTTTAACTTGCTGGCAAGAATATTGTGGGAGACCAAATCAAAAGCTTTGCTAAAGTCAAGGAATAGCACTTTCCCCTCATCCACAGAGCCAGTTATCTCATTGTAGAAGGCAATTAGGTTAGTCAGGCATGATTTGCCCTTGGTGAATCCATGCTGACTATTCCTGATCACTTTCCTCTCCTCTAAGTGCTTCAGGATTGATTCCTTGAGACCTGCTCCATGAGTTTTCCAGGCACTGAGGTGAGGCTGACTGGCCTGTAGTTCCCTGGATCCTCCTTCTTCCCTTTTTTAAAGATGGGCACTACATTAGCCTTTTTCCAGTCATCCGGGACCTCCCCCGATCGCCATGAGTTTTCAGAGATGATGGCCAATGGCTCTGCAATTACATCAGCCAACTCCTTTAGCATCCTCAGATGCAGCTCATCCGGCCCCATGGACTTGTGCTCGTCCAGCTTTTCTAAATATTACTGAACCACTTTTTTCCACCGACGGCTGGTCACCTCCTCCCCATGCTGTGCTGCCCAGTGTAGGAGTCTGGGAGCTGACCTTGTTCGTGAAGACAGAGGCAAAAAAAAGCATTGAGTACATTTGCTTTTTCCACGTCCTCTGTCACTAGATTGCCTCCCTCATTCAGTAAGGGGTCCACACTTTCCTTGACTTTTTTCTTGTTGCTAACATACCCAAAGAAACCCTTCTTGTTACCCTTAACATCCCTTGCTAGCTGCAACTCCAAGTGTGATTTAGCCTTCCTGATTTCACTCCTGCATGCCTGAGCAATATTTTTATATTCCTCCTTGGTCATTTGCCCAATCTTCCACTTCTTGTAAGCTTCTTTTTGCATTTAAGATCAGCAAGGATTTCACTGTTCAACCAAGCTGGTTGCCTGCCATATTTACTATTCTTTCTACACATCGGGATGGTTTGTTCCTGCAACCTCAATAAGGATTCTTTAAAATACAGCCATCTCTCCTGGACTCCTTTCCCCTTCATGTTCATCTCCCAGGGGATCCTGCCCATGAGTTCCCTGAGGGAGTCAAAGTCTGATTTTCTGAAGTCCATGGTCCGTATTCTGCTGCTCTCCTTTTTTCCCTGTGTCAGGATCCTGAACTCAACCATCTCATGGTCACTGCCTCGCAGGCTCCCATCCACTTTTGCGTCCCCTACTAATTCTTCATGGTTTGTGAGCAGCAGGTAAAGAAAAGCTCTGCCCCTAATTGGTTCCTCCGGTACTTACACTAAGAAATTGTCCCCTCTGCTTTCCAAAAACTTCCTGGATTGTCTGTGCACCGCCGTATTGCTCTCCCAGCAGATATCAGGACGATTGAAATCTCCCATGAGAACCATGGCTTGTGATCTAGTAACTTCTCTTAGTTGCTGGAAGAAAGCCTCATCCACCTCATCCCCCTGGTCTGGTGGTCTCTATAGCAGACTCCCACCACGACATCAGCCTAAACTTAATCCAGATCACACTTCTAAACTTAATCCAGTGTTTCGAAGTGTTATAGGAGAATAGATGTTTGTGCTGCCAAGCTGCTGCTTGATCCTGCAGCCCTGTACATTAATTATGTATTTGACTTTATGAGCTGCTCTGGGTGAAGAACGGGAATATAGATGGCTTCAAAGGAAGAGCCTGCCACATTCCCAGTTGCCAAAAAAAAGTTTGCAGTGAAAGACAGATGGGTACATGTGGGTTTATGAACTCTTGTCCCTTAGTCCAGCTCCTTTGTCATGCCATTTTCTTTATCATTTCAGACTAGTTTTGCACTCAGGTTGCAAATGCGGGCTTTCAGAGTGGCTCTCCGGATTTCCTTTTTGGCAGCTCATTTGGCTAATATGCTGTAAATCCGCTGGCTGAATCCAGTAATAATCCTTTTCAATGCTCACCCAAGTAGTTCTAGTACAGGGGTAATCAGGCAAACCGTGGACCAAATCCATACTTCCAGATGCTTTTGCATGGACTCTGCAATCTTTTTATTTACTTATCATTTTAAAAATTTTCTCGAGTCTGGTCGTTGACTAATAAATTTGGACCTTGATTTAAAAAAAATAAAAAGACTACCCCTATTCTAGTATGTGGAGTTGGGTTTTGAAGCTACTGCACATAAGCTAAGATTTTTTGGGGTGGGGAGAGAGGGGGTTCACAATCATTTACTGTTAGATTCTATTTCTAGGCTTTGTGGAGAGTACTTTTCTGAACATTTAAATTTTAACTTTTCACATATGTAAACCACTGAGAGCAAGAGGATCCTCTTTATATCTCTTTAAGGATATTAATTAACTCTTGTTTTTTTGGTCAGGTTGTAAAGGAACTGAGCAAATACACAAACCAATTTAGAATCTTGGCTCTAAGTGCCACACCAGGCAGTGATACAAAGGTGAGTCAAGTACTTCATTAGTGGACTAAGAATTAGAGTGGCTTCAGTAGAAACTATTTTTAGTACCAATTTACATACCATGGAAGGTAGTGAAATCTATTAAAATGCATGAAATAAAGATTATTCTACTGTGCTGTGTGGAAGCCTTTGAGTAATTGCATTCTTACTGCTATAACCTCTGCCTTTTCCTACATTTATCCCATCATTATATCTTGTCTGAAATTAGATTGTAAACTCTCCAGAGCAAAGACCCTGTCTTCTTTGTACAGTGAAGTGCCTAGCATACTATTGTGTGCTAAAAAATAATATATGATGATAAACTTGCAGTTGCTTGTACTGATTGAAAAAAATGTGCGCTCAAAGTAAAATAGTTCTTACTCTATCCAGCACAATGTGTCTGGACAATTAAGGCTGGAATTTTCAGAGTTTAAAGCAATTGGGTATCTTAATCTTTAAAATAAAAATAAGGTGATTTTCTTATATGAAGTTTCCCAAATTGTTTATACTTACATTATTTTCATCTCCAGTATTTAATTTTTATTTAGGAAATAAATTTGGTACTATTCAGTTTTTATTTTTTTATCCTGTATACACTATATCTGGAAATGCATGACAGTTCTATGTTTCCATGCTGTCTCCTGGTGGTTAGTTCATTTTGGGATTTAATAGAAACAAAGAAATCTGCCTTAGGTTGACAGTGCTTCACGAACCACGTTGCAAGTAGGCATAGCATCCCACATTTAATAACTTACTGTCTTGATGCCCCCATGTATAGGATAGTGTATTATACAAAAACACCATAATAGAAGGGGAAAATTCACAATAAATTACCACTATTTGCCAGGAGGAATTAGCCTTAAAGGATTTCTTAAGAAGAAATTTCCACATGCAGTATACAGTGCTTCCCACTTGTGTTGGCACTTCCCATTACTATATATGAATATTAGCTTTCTGATAGAGCTTTTTAATATTTGATTAAAATACTTCAGATAAATTGCTTGTTTGATCCAAGAAAAAAAATAACTAAGACGCATGGCAGTGCTTACCTAAGGCTTTGTATTGTAGTGGCACCTTTCATCTGTAGTGCAGCTCATTTGAGCAAAATGTTGTTATCCTTTTGCTTACACCTTTTCCTCTGGATCTCTTTTCCACATTAGCATGCTCTCTGTGGTGACCTCTTTGCATCCATAATGTTCAATCTTTTTTCCCCTCCTCACCCATCTTCTTACAAAATGTCCCCCAGAAGAGTGATCATCACACAAGTGTTGCTCTCTTAGCAGCAGCAGTTTGCTGATTAGAATTGCATGATCCTAGTCAGGTGCAAATGGCTTCTGTGGCCCTGTGAATGTTGCTGTACTGTACTAGTCTGAATGTGTTATGCCATCGTCTCCCAAATAATATCACAGGAAACAAGGAATTCCTGAACTCAGTGATCTAAACTCTTACCACATTTATAATGAATGTCACAAATTATCCCTCTCATATTAATGCACTTGTATATACTGGCCTGATGAGGTGGAGCGAGGGACGGTTATGGCAGCTGATGCAGACATAATTTTTATAGCAAAAGTTTTATCAAATGGTGCTAGAATAGTTCTAACTCAAGTATTTTTTTAATTACAATTTTAATTGTTTTTCTTGCCATGTATATGATGTGGTAGTGCTTTTTCCTGGCTACATTGTTTTGTCTGGTGATTAAAATGACTGAAATGATCAATCAGGGTTCCTAGTTGTAATGGAGACTGCTGAAAAATGTTTTGCGGTCTGCAGATCCCTCAATACAGGTAACATTTCTTTGCTATTTCAAATAGTTTTACAGGTCCTGTGTTTGATGCAACTTTCATGTATTCTTGATTTACAGCAGTGAGATGACATTAGGAAAAATACACTATGTAAAACACTTTTCCTGTGACCTCTTTATAGGCTGTACAGGAAGTTATTTCCAACCTATTGATAGCACAGATAGAGCTATGTTCAGAAGATTCCCCAGATATCCAGCCTTACTCTCATGAGCGACAAGTTGAAAAAATTGTTGTTCCACTTGGTAAAGAACTAGGAGAAATTCAGATTGCTTACATCAGGGTGAGTTACTACTTTTTTTTTTTTTTTTTTTTTTTACTATTAAAGTGCTCATGTCACTATAGAAATAGTAATAAAATCCCTATCTGTGTTAATGCCTCTAACTACTAAGACAAATACTCTGTTAAGCTAATTTACATTATTGATGCTGTTGGCTTTTTGCTTATATTTAGAATGGCCAGTTTCACTTTTGTTACTACTGTATCACTTAATGCTTCTGGATACATTTGCTTCAAGTTTTTGTTTGGCTTCACAACAGTATGAGGTAATGTTTAAAATTATACTTTGATTACAATAAAAAACACTAGTTGTATGGTGTCTTACTCCATTAAGAAACTTGCAAAACCTACATTTGAGCTTAAACTTAATTGACAGCTTATTTTAAGTGGGTTGGTGTAAGAGTATTAACATGACGGATACAGACTAACATGGCTGCTAATATTAAACATGATGGGTACAATTCTCAAGCTATCCATTTCATTGCTATATTTACACAAGTTATTCCTATACTATGAGTATTGAAGACAAGCATTTGATTCCTTCCTGTAAAAATGTAACTTTTAATTCTTAGCTGCTTTGTAAGTGTATTGCTAAATAGATTTTTCTTCTTTAAAAAGTATTGCCTAACCAAAAAAAATTCCAACTCTATGGTTAAGGAGCTGACTGAGAGGTGGTATTCTTCACCTATAATTAATCTGTTCAACTACAGTCCAGGATAGCAATGAACAGAAGTGACTGCCAACTGATCACTGTTTTGTGGCCTGTTATCCATCAGGTTCTCTTAGATGTCTGCATCATGGGAGTAAGCATTTATAATTGGCATTCTGTTGGATTTCTACTTTCGAGGTTTCAATAAGTAAAACAACAAGCAGTAGTGTTGTGTTTTATACGGAAGTTTTGTCTTTGTGAAGAAAAGTTATACAGAAAATAGTTCTATAGAATGAGTAAATAAGCAATCTGCTAGCTATGAATTTCAAATTCCTCAAGTTAAAAATGGAGTCTCTTTCTAGAAATCATCAGATATTTATTAATGGATGAGACTTATACATGTTCAAAGTTTCTAGATTTAGTAATCTGTTTTCTCCAAATGTATTTTTTTAAATTGGTCATCCATCATGTTGTGGAAGGGATAGTTTGCTTTCCATGTTGATGATAAATATTGTTAGAGTGTATGTGAAGAGTCCTATTAAGTGTCTGAAGAACATTTTCTTATTTGTACATCTTTAGATTTAGGAGAGAATTTTTAACCTGGAGCTATTTTCAGATCTTTAATCTTCGAGATTATCTCCATGAGACAGTCAAACTGGTTTAATTAAATTAAGTTTTAAACCTGTACAAACCCTTAACTCATTTTGTCTTAAACATAGCTTATTTTGGTTTAATTTAAATTCATTTAGAGCAGATTTAAGCTAAACTGAAACAAGCGTCCACCACAAATTTGTATTAGTTTAATTAAATTTGTATAGTTTCGATGTGCAGACTAAACTTTATTTTTTGTAATGGGTGCCAGTATGCTTTCAGTCATGTGTTCATTTCCTTTATGGATTTGGCACTGAGAATTTGAGGTTTTTATTGTTTTGATTTGGAATGTAAGATGCTGCAGTGAAGGAGATAGGAGAGTGAAAGGTTACTGCACCAGTTTTCTTCTGCATTCTACTTGTAGAATACACAGGCAAACTAAAATGCCTCAGATGGCACAGGGGACTGGCTCAGATAACTCCAACACCTCTTCAGGGATATAGTATGCACTCTCCTTGCACTTGTGCATCTCCTGTTTCAAAAGAGAATGGAGCCATGACCCTGCTGGCCCTCAAGGTGTGTCACGCACTGGCACTTTACCTTCCTTGGCCCTTGAAGTCCCTAAGGACAGGTTTGTGGTTTCCCTGATAGGTGTACAAGAGGGCGAGCTCCTTCTGTCCTCCAGGGGGGGAGGGGGGTGAGTGGGGGGGGGAGGGGGGTGAGATTTTAAAATTTTTCGATTCTTACCTGAGGGGGGAGAGAGCTGAGCGAGTGTGGGGTCTGTTGGAGGGGGGGGAGAGCTGAGCGAGTGCGGGGTCTGTTGGGGGGGGGGAGAGCTGAGCGAGTGGGGGGGAGGGGGAAGAGAGCTGAGCGAGTGCGGGGGGGGAGGGGGCAGAGAACTGAGTGGGGGGGGCGTTGGAGGGGGGTATTACATCATAACTATGTCACAGAGAACAGCAGGTGTTAACCTGCTGCCCAGCTGATGTTAATGGGCTTTAAAGAATTTCACCCCTAGGGGGCGTCAGAGGTGAGATTTGAAAAATTTTCGATTCTTACCCTGATTAGGACCCTAAAGCCTATAACTGTACCAAATTTCAAGTCTCTAGCTCAAACAATGTGGAAGGAGTAAGGGAACGTACATACACGCACGCACACATACACCATTTGACTTTTATATATATAGATTTCCAAAACATCCTATGTTGCTTATTCTCACTCTTAGATCTTGGGCCTCCAATGAGAATCATAGGAAACTCACTCTTAAGATTTTGTGATCCTCTGCGGCTATTGTGATTAAAGACTTGTATTATAAAAGCACTGAGATGCCAAACTAACATCACAGCATCTCTGTGCTAGGCACTTTTCAGACACATACCGGTAGTAGACCACCTTCCCCACACTGAAGAGTGTACTGCAGCTGGAGATGTATTTCCCATCTTGGACAGATGTTTGCAGGCTAGCTTTGACTGTGCTAGCATGCTAAAAATAGCAGTATAGCTGCAGTGGTGCAAGTGGCAGCATGGGCTAGCTGCCAGTGTGTGTGCCTAGGTTCTTAGATCGGATTGTACTTAGGTGGCTAGACTGTGCTGCCTCCCGCACTGCTGCAACTATTTTTAGCAAGTTCGCTTAGTCAAAGCTAGCATGCCCACATCTACCTTACTGGGAATTACAGCTCTAGCTACACAGTAGATGTACACTCAAATAGCAGTTCCAGGCTGACAGCTTCTAGGTAACGTCTACTTGTACATACTAATTCCATATTTTCAAGCTGGGAAAGGAGTGTGTGGCTTGTTATTGGAAAGCTAGTTTAAAAAGCCTTTTGGTTTTTAATATCTTTACCAGTTTACATTTTAGACTAACTAGTCCTTGTAGATGTAGAATTATATCTTTTATGATTTTGCTGTTTCATTGCTAGCTATGCTTTGGCTTCAAGATGATCTGCAAAGGTGCACAACTAGATTCTGAAGTAGAACAGAAAATTTTGAGAAGCTTTTTTGAAAAGTCATCTTGTTTAATATGTCATTTTCTGACTATGCCATTAAGAAACTAGTAGCATTATGACATCAAAGCAACAAGGAAACAAAATCTGATTTGACACTGTTTAAATGCTTTTTAACAATTCTTGTCCTTCAAATAGTTTGGAGAAAAGGCTGAACTCAACCTTTCAAGTAAGAGCTCCCAACAAGTTCTCAACAAGGCCAGAGTAGACATATATGGGTTAAATAACATCTATCAGCATCTGTAAGCATAGGTTAGATGGCCAGGTTTATAATGTGCTGGAAAAGTTAGACCCACACGCACCATGCACAATAAAATCTGAAGCTTTATTTATGACCATCTGTAACATTTAAACAAGACACAAGTTCCAGAGAAAATGAAGGACAGCATAGAACAAGTTACAGCAGTAATGCCACAAAGCTGGAAAAATCCCACTGTAGTTCTGTAGCTAAACAGTTATTTTTGTAAAAGAAAATAAGCAAGGCCCTGAGTATCACAATAACTGGATTAAACTTCTTAGGCACTAACACTGGTTTGAAAAGTACAAAGTAGGCAGGGCAACAATGTTTCAGTATTAAGGCGGAAATATTTAAACTCCTGGGATGTGATTGGATGGATGCAGTTTTGTTAGCTGCTTTTAACACTGTATTGTGTCCAAGCTATTTAAACATTTCACATAAAAATATGAATTACTTTAGTAATAGTTTTGAAAAAGTACAGTAGACCCGTAGAGTTACGAACTCCCGAGTTACACACTGAGTAGTGAATTATACACCTCATTGGGAACTGGAAGTACACAATCAGGCAGCAGCAGAGATGGAAGGAAAAAATGAGGAAATACAGTACAGTTCTGTGTTAAACATAAACTATTTAAAAATGGGAAAGCAGCATTTTTCTTCCTAATAAAGTTCCAAAGCTGTATTAAGTCAATGTTCAATTGTAAACTTTTGATAGAAAAACAGTAATGTTTGTTTCAGAGTTGTGAACATTTCAGAATAACAATCTCCATTCCTGAGGTGTTCGTAACTCTGAGATTCTACTGTATAGCAATAGGAGCATAATAAAATGTCTAGTCAGATAATGGAAAGCAGGTACCACAGCATGACAAATGTGAATTTTGACTTGTTAGAAATTTATTCCCCATCCTCCTCAAATGTTAGTATGTAAGAATAACAAGATTTCAATGAGCTTCATCAATGTTCCTATAAAATACGCTCTTTTATAGATTTGTGTATAAATGAGAAAACCATGTCTCCTAGCACCCACTAGTGTATTGGCCATCTACAGAAAAAATACAATTTTCCATAGCCATACAGTGTACCTTCAAACTTGAAATTTAATTGGTGCTTCTAGCAGCTTAAGCAATCTAACACAACTCATAATAAATACTAATGTTCTACATTAATCCATAGTTTTACATAAAATGACACTCTACAATTTACTGCAGTTCTCAGGGTGTTGAAGAACACACATTCAGATACTATGGGAAGATTTTTCTGTAGCTTACACATTTATCAAGAATGTTTCTATGTGACCTTGCCTGACACCCACAAAAGTAGTTAAATAATTCTGTAACTGAACTGAAAACCGCATAACAATTGAGACTTGTTTGAGGTTTTATTTGCTCTGTAGATTAAATACAAACTGATGCTTTCAGACTATAGGCTCTGTTTCCTATAGATTTTTGAAGTTTGTATTGCCAGAAATATGTTTTGATAATATTGAGAAATCAAAATGCAAAGGTTTTCAGTATCTGCTAGGAAACCTTGGTAAGCTATTGTGAAACCACCTATTTCTCCCCTTTCCTGTATTTACCACACATGAGAATTGGTTGGATACAAACTGAAATCTAACTGCATCTCTGGATCCTGTATTGAAACTCCTAGGTCTGCATAAGCTATATATTTACACTTAATCAAACTTAAGATATCTTTGAGACACTGAAGAAAAGCTTATAATATACTAGCATAAGTGCCCGGCGCTGCTCGGGTCAGTCGGAGGTGGGGAGGGGGCAGACAGCTGATACCCCCTGACCAACCCCAACACCCCCTGGCTCACTTACCCCCCCGACCGAACCCGACACCCCCACCTCACCCCCCCGACCGAACCCGACACCCCCACCTCACTTACCATCCCACCAAACCCAACTCGGATCCGTCGCAGGCGGGGAGGGGGCCCAGAGCAGAGGGATTCCGGGGACCTTCGCAGATGGGGGGGGGCACAGAGCTGATGGATTCCGGGGTTCCGTTGGGAGGGGGGAGGGGCAGAGAACTGAGGGATTTCCGGGGTTCCGTTGGGAGGGGGGAGGGGCAGAGAACTGAGGGATTTCCGGGGTTCCGTTGGAGGAGGGAGGGGCAGTGAGCTGAGCGAGTGCGGTGTCTTTTGGAGGGGGTATTATGACATCACCACCACCTAGCTGCCCAGCTGATGTGATTGGCCCTTAAAGACTTTCACCCCTGGGGGGCGTCAGAGGTGAGATTCGAAAATTTTTCGACCCTTATGACCATCTAGACCCCAAGACCCCTAACTGTCCCAAATTTCAAGTCTCTAGCTCAAACGGTGCGGGAGGAGTTCGCGGTCATACATACACCACTTGACTTTTATATATATATAGATAGCTATGTAAAGCAAAGCTGGTGTGAAATATTTTAATCAGTAAATAACTGTAAATCACTAAATGGGAACCTGCCATTTTTACAACTGGATGCAAAGTAAGACTGAATCTCTCTAAAAGCCATTAGGTAGTGCTCAGAAAAAATTCAGGGAGTTATAGGACTTGAGACAGGTAGCTTCTCCATTCCCTTTTCTTACTACTCATCTTCTTTCCTCACCCCCGCTTCCACTTCTGTCTTTTTCTCCTTTCTCTCCCTGTGTTCCCTAGGTATCTCTTGTAGGCAGCTGCCCCAAGAGGGCAAATTGATCATACATTTGAGCAGATCTGCCATTAACATTTCATTGAGTCAGGGCAATTTTTGTGAGGAGAAATTAAGGCAAACCAGTACACTTGTATTTTTCATGGTATTCTTTAAATTTTTGAGTGAGAGGAGTGGTTTAGCTTTTACAGTTGTGAAATCAACCAAAATGTTTTAATATAATAAAACATGTTTTGGAAGGAAAAATAAGATACTGAAATGCAAAGTTTCAAAGTATATTGTTTCAACCTAGTCTGTCAAATTAAGCTCATTCTGGAAAGTATTATTCTGTAACATTCAGATATGTCCCATGAAGAGGTAAACTTTATTTGCTGTGATTGGGGGTACTGAAACAAATATGTCATCTAAAAACTACTTGGAAATTCTTTTAATGAATCTAATAAATATTGTATACAGTTAACCACAGGACTTTTCCTGTGAATACATTTTTTCAGTTGTAATGTGATGAACTTCTTACTGGGTTTCAGAATAAGCCTGTATGCTAGCTATCATGGCAATATAGAGCTGGAAGGGCCTTTGGGACACACACACACACACACACACACACACACACACACACACACACACACACACACACACACACACACACACACACACACACACACACACACACACACACACACACACACACCAGGTCACGGGCTGCTAATGCTGAGGGGTGGGGCTGGCAGGCTCCCTACCTGGCTCCACGCATACCTGGAAGCAGCAACCATCTCCCTCCCTCAGCTCCTAGGCGGGGGCATAGCCAGGTAGCTCTGTGATATGCCTCTTCTGCCAGCGCTGGCTCTGCAGTTCCCATTGGCCAGGAACCACAGCCAATGGGAGCTGCGGGGACGGTGCCTGCAGGTGGAGGCAGTGCACAGAGCCCTCTGACCTTGTTTCCTCCTAGAAGCTGAGGGAGAGGGATGTAATTGCTTTTGGGGAGCCCCTCTTCGGTAAACGCTGCCTAGAGCCCTCACCACCTCCCTCCACCCACAAACTTCTGCAGTGGCCAGATACACAGCATCAGAAGTCACCGAGGCCATGGAATCTGTGACAGATTTGCAGCCTTATTGATAACTACCCTGAGTATGGTCTTTCAACCAGTTGTGCACTCATCTTATAGTAATTTAATTTAGACCACATTTTCTTAATTTGCTTATGAGAATGTCATTCAGAACTGTCAAAGATCCTACTAAAATCAAAATATATTGCATCTTTCCTCCTATTTACTAGGACAATAATCCTGTCAAAGAATGAAGTTTGATTTATAACCCTATTATCGTCCAGGTACTTACAAACTGATTAATAATTTATGCCAGCATCTTTCACGTATCAATGTTAGGCCGAGTGGTCTAGAATTCCTTAGGTCCTCTTTGTTCCCTTTTTAAAGTTAGGTACTACATTGGCCCTTCTCCAGTCCTATGGGACCGCACCCATCCTCCAGAAGATCTCAAAGATAATTGCAAATTGTGCAAAGATTGCTTCAGCTAGTTTAATTATTCCAGGATTAATTTCATCAGGTCCTGTCAACTTGAATACATCCAATTAGATAAATATTCTCTAACCTGTTCTTTTCTTCTTTTGGCTTGTGTTCCTTCCCTCTTGTTGGGAATATTAATTGTGTTGTATATGTTATGAATACTAAAACAAAACAGGAACTAAACACATCAGCCTTGGTGATGTCATCAGTTATTGGCTTTTCTTCCCTGCTAAGTAGATAACATACTTTCCTTCATCTTTCTCTTGCTTCTAATATACATAAAGAACATCTTCTGATTGCTTTCTATATCCCTTGCTCAGTGTAACTGACTGTGCCTTAGCCTTCCTGATTTTTGTCCCTACATGCTTATGCTATTCTTTTGGTACTGCTCCCTAGCAGTTTGTCCATGTTTCCACTTTTTGTAGGATTCCTTTTTGATGTTCATGTCCTTAAAGAGCTCCTGATGGAGCTATATTTGCCTTACTATTCTTCCTATCTTCCCTTCACTTGGGGATAAATGGATGTTCTGCCTATAATATTGTCTCTTTGAGAAACTGCCAGATTTCCTGAACCCCTTTATCACTTCAATTTTTCTTCCCATGGAACTTTACCTACCAGTTCTGAGTTTGTTAAAGTCGGCTTGTTTGAAGTGCAGTGTTCTTATTCTGCTGCTTTACCTCCTTTCGTTCCTTAAACTGATCAAGAAATGATAAATTCTATCCCAAATTGCCTTTGACCATCAGATTCCTCCCCATTGGTTAAAATCAGATCTAAAATGGCTGTCCCCCAGTTACTTCCTCTGCTTTCTGAAACACCAAATTGTTACAAGTACATTCCAAGAACTTGTACTTTCCCATATTTCCAACAGATGTCTGTAATTATTCCCTGTTACTATCCAGTCTTGTTTGATATTCCTGTTGTCTGTTCTAGATTCCTCATCCACTTCCTCTTGCTGGTGGTATATATGTGACTCCTACCAAGATGCCACACACATTTTCTCCCCTTTTATAGTTACCAAGAGAATATCAACTGGTCTGCCTCCCACCTCCTTATGGACCTCCTCGTTTTTTGCCCTTTCTGAACAAGCTGTACCTCTATATACCAATATTTCAAGTTTCTGTGATGCCAATTAATCTGTCTTGATTACTATATTCTGAATATCTAGGCAGAGCTTTAGTTTTTAAAGTTCATGTCCCTCGGTAAGTTGAACAGCTAAGCAGGAATGGTGCCTATCCTCTGTTTGCAGAGTACCATATTTAGTTATATATGGGGGTGTGGTAGTGAGTTTAAAAAAGGAAAAACTGAACAATTTACTAACAAAACTTGCATGAATAATGCAACTGACTCTTCGCATTCTGAACTCTGTATTTAGAAGGTGACAAATACTTTGGTTAAATATCTCTTTGAGAAAGGGGGGGGGGGGGGGAGGGAACCTGTACTCAAAGGTGGGATTTTTCCAAGAACTCAGCATTGACCAAACTCTGCTCGCAACTTCTATTATTGTCTTCTATAGGAGCAGCATTGGACCAACACTGAGCACTTTTGAAAATCTCATGAAAAGTTTAGGGCACCCTAGAGATGCTGTAGTGGAAAAATATTTAATATGTCTATATTTGAAAAATCTAAAAACAGTTCAGTTTTTAATACTAGAACTTATGAACTATATCTTGGTGACTTGAATTTACCTTGTTTACAAAGATTACATGAATCAATATGAAAAGTACTATAAATCTCAGACATATTATGGATAAACTGTAAAACTGAAGTATATAATAAGAAATTGTGTACAAGACCTTTTTCAAAATTGGCAGTAAAATTTCAATATTTACCCTGATGGCTCAATAACTAAACTGCATTGATTGTCATGCTAATTTGATAGACTGCAATATGTAGTTTAGGAAAACAGGATTACAAATTGTGTATAGTCTATCAGAAAAACTTATAAAGCTGTCGACTAGCTTGACATGATTCACTTGAAAATTTAAGTATGCCATTGTGTACAAACTGAATTTGGATAATGCTAGGCATCAGAAGTGGAAGGCTATGGTCTTTGCAGGAACCATATTTCATTGTGTCGAGTTGCAGCAGCTGGATTGGTATATCCTGCAACAATGAATGTATTCTGCAAACATAGCTCAGGGTTCTCCAGAAGTTCTGCCAAGAAGTTTATTTCTCTCATTATAGAGTCTTCATTGGTGACCCCTCTGAAGCTCCTGCAACAACCAATTTTTAATTATATTTATTCTTTTATTGTATTTCCTGGAAGATTATTTTTCTGTTCCCAGTGGTTCTATGGTGATTCTCAATTATACTGCTTAATGCATGTATTATTTATGGTGATAACTGCTAAAATGTGTCTTAACCCAAAATTTACAGTTGTCAAATGTAATGTTCCCTGTTGCACTCATCATTCAATTTTTTTTTATAAAAAGGCCCAATACAAATATCACTAACTGATTTACTTCAAAAAGTTAAATACTTGTCACCTCAGCAACAGTCTACAGAGTGTAATAGACTTTGACTTTGATCTTTGAAACAAGCGGTATTTAATAAAGATCTAACACAAGCTTTGATTTTCAATGTTAGCTTTTAGTATTTGTCATCTCCTATTGTAAATATATAGAAAGAGACCTGTACTACTTAAGGTGTTACTAGAACAGGATTCATGTTTCTTACCTAGTATAAACAACAGTAGGAGGCCACTCTTCAATAATTATGTCAGAATCATAAGGCTGAGGTGGGTGCTCCTGCAGTAGTTCAGGCAGGTAGTATGCCACTGTCACTGAATGTGTGATTTCTGAGTGAGATTCGTTAGTATGCACTATAGTCACAATGGGTATAGTCATCCCCAAGTACAATCCTGAAGAAAAATACATGACCATCACTCTAGCGAATACAAAAGAGAACTTTTGCACTCAATATGTATGAAGTTTTAAAACTAATACTGAACATTCTTAAGCTAAGCATAGATAAAGTACTGTAGAGTAGGAAAGTTTTTCATTGCAGAATGGAATTCAGTAGATTTAGAAAGTGGTGGCTTTAGGTGCTGTTGGCTAGAGGCAACTGTTGATATTAACATTCCACTGTGCCTTGGAATTGCAGAACATACAATATATTAAAATGATGTGTTCTGAGAGCTCTTCCCTGTCTAGATGTAGTTAGGTTTGGCAAAGACAGGGCTTGTCTGCACATGAAAGTTAATCACAGAGTAATGTAGTGTGTGAATTTAAAGCAGCATAATTATTCCTGATTAACTCCATAAGTGAATGCTGCTGTTCTGGAGTAAGAGTACCTTTATTTGAAATAACTTAATCCACTTGGATTTGGAATAGGAGCATTCTTATTGCAGAATAGGGGATTCCAGACATGGAGTTGCACAGAAATAACTCCCTGTGTAGAGAAGACCAAACAAACTGCCTTAACTCTGGACACTTGTCTTTTTAGTTTATTAATCTAACCAGTTTATATGTATATTTTACACCCACATCTACACCTCTGATCATTATTTTACATTTTAACATAGCTAAAAAGCAGAGTTACACATCTAGTAGTGCAGGCCATATCTACAGAATGAGGAACTGTATCCTGGAAAGCAGTGTCTCTGAAAAAGATTTAGGGGTCATAGTGGACAAGAAACTCAAGGTGAGTTCCTAATATGAGAACTATGGTAAAAAGGACTTATGCAATCCTTGGATGGATAAAGAGGGGAATTAGGTGGAGGGAGGTGATTTTTACCTCTGTATATGGGTATTGATGAGACTGATACTGGGATGCTTTGTCCATTTCTGGCATCCTCATTTTAGAAAGGAAGTTGAAAACCTGGAGGTGACTTGATTAGAGTATATGTACTTTTGGGGGGAGAAAACTCTGTGGACTAAAGGGCTCTCTAATGTAGCAGAAAAGGGCACAAGAATCAATATAAGGAAGCTGAAGCCAAACAAATTTATATTGGAAATTAGGCATAAATGTTTAACAGAGAGGATGATGATAATTGGAACAAATTTCCAAATCAAGACTGGATGCCTTCCAGTACAAGCAAGATAGCTTGTTTTGGTTAAAGCATATCTGACTCAATACAAAAGTACTTGGGTGAAATTTAATGGCCTGTATTATGCAAAAGATCAAATTAGAAATAGATGATCTAATGGTCTTTTCTGGCTTTTAGCTGTGCAAACTGACTCGTAGAATTTTTCAGTATTCTAACAGTTTAGAAATACAGTAAACCCTCGATTTAACGGACCCCGATTTAACGGACTTCGGATGCAATGGACAAAATTTCCCGATGCATCCGAAATCCATTATTGGGGGCTGCCGGACACCCCCTCACCCGAATTAGTCCCTTATATAGAGGTTTTACTGATCATGGGCGGGAGCTGTCAATCCCCCCCCCCCCCCCCCCCCCCAGCTCCCCGCAGAGGGTAGCCGGGCGGCCGGGTTGACAGCTCCCGCCCGGCTCCCCGCAGCGGAGAGCGGGGCGGGAGCTGTCAAACCCCCCCCCCCCCCCCGCCCGGCTCCCCGCAGCGGGGAGCCGGGTGGGGGGGCTGACAGTTCCCCCGCCCGGCTCCCCGCAGCGGGGAGCTGGGCCGGGGGGGGGGGGGATTGACAGCTCCCGCCCATGATCAGTAAAACCTCTATATAAGGGACTAATTCGGGTGAGGGGGTGTCCGTTAAAGCCAAAAGTCCTGTTATTTAATGATTTTAAAAAATTATTAAATAACGGACTTTCGGCTTTAACGGACACCCCCTCGCCCGAATTAGTCCGTTAAATCGAGGTTTCACTGTATTTTAATTACCAATATCCAGACAGCCTTTCAGGAAAAACTCATTTGTCTAGCGCTGATTGTGTATTCAGCACAAGTACAAAAATCACAAATCCCAGCCCCATCAGAATTTGAAAGTGAGAGGACCCGGTGGGAAATGAAAGCTGGAGCTCACTCAGTTATAAAACGTGTGTGTTTGAAATGTTTGTGCAAGGAGGCACTTCAGTTTGGGGTTTGTTTTTTTTTTTTTTGGGGGGGGGGGGTGGGTTCCATTTCCAATGCAAAGAAGCTGTCACAGGGAGCTGTTTCTATTATAAAGGATTGTGAATTAGGAACTGGTTGGTGCAAATCAAACTAGAATTGATGAGAGGTGCTAGAGCATAAATAGAAGATGTTCTAATTCAAAACTTTCATTTATAGTTACCTGAAGAGTTCTGCTCACAAATATATTTCATAAGCTTCATGAATCCCAGACATATGCTCTGTTCATACTGTTCTTCTTGCATTTTAATACAGGCCCATTTAGCTTTTCCATACTGACGTTTTTCGTAAAGCACTTCCCCAAACTGAAAACAAAAAATCAGACAATGAGTTAGTATCTTAATTTAACGTTCAGCTTTGGTATGGGTAATTTAAAGAACTCCTCAGTGTTTGTCAGATCTTTGGCCTATTTTGAAAGGAAATAAGCTAACTAGTACAGGGGCAGGAGAATGAAAAGAATGACTAGTGATTCATACTAAAGTCTAGATGTTTCAGTTTAAAAAAATTGTAAAGAATATTGCTTTTCAAGTCTTAAATATTGAGTTCCCCTTTTTTTGTAGCTAGCTCAAACACTAAGGTTATCTAATGGGCATTGCCTGCTGAGATATAGATGTGTGCTGGCCACTTACCGCAAAAGACTATTACATTTATAAGTGGCAGGATTTTTAAGACTTAACTGTGGTAATGGTGCCATCTGCAGATTTTGATATATTCATTTTTTCCAAGTTTTCCATCAACTCTAATCAATATTAATGATTACCTTGATAAGGGCCATAATCAATGGCGCTGTAACTTGATCATAAAACAGATTTATGTCTAGGTTAGTGGCAACATAATATAACTTACACGTAAAAGAACAGGAGTACTTGTGGCACCTTGGAGACTAACATTTATTTCAGCATAAGTTTTCGTAGGCTATAGCCCACTTCATCGGATGCATAGAATGGAACACACAGTAGGCAGGAATATACACAAACATGAAAAGGTGGAAGTTACCATATCAATTATAAAAGACTATTTAATATATGATGTATGATATATATGCCATCATGTGCCAGCAATGCCACTCTGCCATGTACATTGGCCAAACCGGACAGTCTCTATGCAAAAAAATAAATGGACACAAATCTGACATCAGGAATCATAACATTCCAAAACCAGTAGGAGAACACTTCAGCCTCCCTGGTCACTTAACAGATTTGAGGGTGACAATTTTAAAACCGAAAAAACTTCAAAAACAGACTCGAATGAGAAGCTGCTGAACTCAAATTAATTTGCAAATTGGATACAGTCAACTTCAGGTTAAACAGAGACTTGGAATGGCTAGTTCATTACACTAATTGAATCTATTTCCCCATGTTATGTATCCTAACACCTTCTTGTCAACTGTCTGATAATAGGCCATCTTGATTATCACTACAAAAGGTTTTTTCTCTTGCTGCTAATAGCTCATCTACGCTAAATAGCCTCTTAGAGTTGATATGGTAACTTCCATCTCTCTCTCTGTGTGTTCCATTCTGTGCATCCGATGAAGTGGGCTATAACCTATGAAAGCTTATACTGAAATGAATTTGTTAGTCTCTAAGGTGCCACAAGTATTCCTGTTCTTTTTACGGATAGAGACTAACACGGCTGTTACTCTGATAATTTACCTTGATTTAGCATTCAGTAAGTTTGCAATACTATAAATTACCTAAGCTAAGTTCAAAGAACATTGAGGTTTCAAAGTCTAGCACTCAAAGATAAAGAAATACCAGAATTAAAGTTGCCCATGCAACCTTAATTCACCCATAATTCATGCATTATGGTACAGTCTCTAATTATATGATGACCTACTATTTTTCCCCCCAGGACTCCTGCCTCATTCAGAGCACAAGATGGGACAGTACTCACTTAATGAGCAGCTCTTCAGTATTTGTATTGTCCTCGTTGTTGAATGTGTGGCTTTACATCTTATTAGCGCCACACTATTCAAACACAGCTCTAAAGACAGTATTAATTTCCTCTGGGCTTTTCTATAGAACTCATCATGCAGCGTCTGAGTGCTTGATGAACCTAATTAATTGTTCTTTGCAACATTCATGTGAGATGAAGGGATATTACTATCCCCATTTTATAAAAGAGGAGCTGAAGGCAGAGATACAGGTCAAAAGTATCCACTAATTTGGGGTGCTTAATTTGAGATGTGTACTTATCATTAAATAATACTTCATATATTAAAAGCACAGCTCCAACTGACTTTGTTGCAGCTGTGAGTGCTCAGCATTTATTCAAATCATACTCTAGTGTCTCAAATTGTGCACCCAGAAAATGAGGAACACAATTAGTCAACACCCCAGAAAAGTTTGTTTTTAAGTGACTTGCCCAGCACTACATAAGAATGTGGGGGCAGAGGCAGAGCTAGAATCTGATTCTCCAGGACAGCTTTCAGCTGGGTTTACTGTGAGACCATTTTTTGTCTTCTGGCAATTCCCTGCCTCATTCCTACACACCTTCTAATTTCTGCAACAAATGAGACCGGGGTCCTACAGACAAGAGCCTCCTGTACTAACCAGCCTTGATTCATACCCAAAGCACCTTCCATCACATCCACTGAATGAGGCACAGATCCTGTAGAGGAAAATAGTATGTAAATGTCTCAGTTTCAGGATAACTGCACCTCTGTTCCCCCTCCATGATTCCTTCAGGAACCTGCTTAAAGACTTCCAGGTTCAGCCATCACCTCTCCTAGGTGGGAACTGTCTCACTCCCGCTTGACAGAGGTTTTAAGGCTGCAACACTACCTGATCTACACTGATATCCCCAGCAAGCCAGTCTGCCTAAAAATCCAGTGTCTGCTCTGTTTTTCTTCCCCTGAGAACTATGACTAATGTATTGGCAGCAGTTAAAAGTTACCACACAACTCTTGAACAGTGCTTTTTGTTCATAAGGTGAAAAGCATTATAGAGAACTTCTAAAATAAAAAAGTGCTTTCCTATATGCATCTCAAAAGTTCACTAGAAGTTACCGATTAGTCTCAGCTTCCCCCCCCCCCCCCCCCCCCCAGACAGAAAGTTCTGTTTGAACAGAAAAAAAAGCTTCAAGTCAGTTAAAACTCAGGCAGTTTATCTAAAGTATTTTCCCTGTCTCTTGGTCTCTGGAGAACCCAGTCTGAATTAGTATATGTGAGCCTTCTCAGGAAGTGGGGGAAAGGAAAACAACAATCTTGGTGATTTGCGTTAATCCCCACCCACTGTTTTTGGTTCCTGGAAGAGGAGCTGTAGTAGTCCTCCCCCAGACAGAAGGCTATTAAATCACATCATCTCTCTAATATCCTAGGACCAACACACCTACAACAACACTATAATTTCCTAGGCTTTTAAAAAAAGCAACTGAAAAAAATTCCCTCATAGTGACACTAGCATGGTTTATCAGTAGGTTTGGGAACTTCAGATCCTCTGCCACTTGAAGTAACTGATAGAGGGTACCGTACTACTGTTATGTGGACTTTCAGTAGAGGGGGATGAGATGCACATTTTGCTGGTGCATTTCACAGTTGCTGATAGCAGAAGAATGGTGGGGGTCAGGAATCCTGGGTTAGATTCCAGCTCGTAGGTGGGGGTCTGCTTTGCAGAGCACAGATTCTTCTGCCCATTTTCTTCCAAGCCTGACCATACTGCTATTTGTAATGACCATAGTCTGAAGTCTGTTTGCACTGAATTTTTGTTGTAGTTCCAATAACAACTAGTATTGTCTATTTGTAAACAGTGAAATTAATTGAATTAGCTATAGATAGATAATCCAACTCTGCTGGCTTCACCTTTTTTGCTTTTGAATATCTGAATTTTTTTTTTACTCACACTTTTGGGAACAGCCTTTGTGTTCTGATAAAACAATGGATCTGATAAACAGAGAAGTTAGCCCCACCACTTGATTAGCCAGCTTAGTGATACATTTTGAGAGTAGAAGTGGAAAACTAGAAATGAATTTCAAATAGTCTTTAAGAGTGGAATTATCATCTTGGAGGCATTTTAAACATGAGTATTCCTGAAATCTGCAAAGCAGAACTAGTGTAGGTGACCTAGGCTCTGGGCAGAGAGAAGGTATTCTGTTCTCTGGATCAGAGCAAGCATGGATTGTACAGAATGGCAAATTCACAAATCAAAAGCACACTCAAGGGCTGGCTTGGACTCTTACTTCTGAAGTAACAATATCTAAGTATTTAGCTTGCATTAAGCTTTCAGTAGCTATTATACAGTGTTCATACAAATCTCATACTCTTTCTCACCTTAGCTTTTTCTGTTTAATTTGGACTTAATATAATTGCTTGGGAAAACACAGACTTTCTTTTTTAAAATTATATTTGAAAATAACATCTCTTGCATACCTGGCAAGACACATCTGGATTTTCATTGGGAAAGGAAATGTATTCAAAATTTTCAACTTTCCTTTTACAAGGTAAATAAAGGGAAAATATCCTTTAAACTCTAATTCAGTTATTGATTTGGGATGTTCAAATACTGAAGTGGTTTTGGGTCATCTAACTTTCATTCTAGGCATACTGATTTCAAACACTCGGGTGCACTCTTCTCTCCTTCTTCAATTATGGACTGTTAGACATTAGGGCCAGGTTTGTATCAGTCTTGCAATATTTAGAAAATTAAATGGTTTATCAAAGTATACTCATTTCAAATACCGGAATAAATACTTTGCAGGAACAGAATTACCTTTTCTTTGCGGTGTAGCAGTGTAAAGGGGATACTTTCCCTTCCCTGATGTTGATTATTTCTGGTCAGTTGCTGGATTGGTTCTGCCATGTCTGCAATGACATCATATGCTTTAATTGTAGATGTGAAACTACAAAAATAAGGAGTAAGCGCATCTGGTTTTATTTTGGCAAACTTTGCTTTTTTCTTTGTTAAAAATGAGCTTGACTTACCTGACTATAAAAAGACATAGTCAGTTGACTTTTTTACTTTTGCACCCCTAAAATCATAGCAAATTTGAGACTCTATTTATTCATATAACCAAGTAGCATATCTGAGTCCTACTATACTCCTCATTGCTTGTTGACACTCCCACTGCCCCACCAGAAAACCCCAACATGATGTTCAGGAAGTAATGCCTAGATAAGAGTATAGTCCAATGGTTCTCAACATGCTGCCCAATCAACATACAGCTGCGGCACACGTGACATCCTCGAGGCCATATGGGTTTTATATATGATCGCAAAATAAAAAAAAATAATCATAATTAATCACACTGTTTAAACAAATGATATTAAATAGTTTTGGATGTTTTCTACATTTTCAAATATATTTTAATTACAACACAGAATACAAAGTGCACAGTGCTCACTTTATATTTATTTTTTATTACAAATATTTACACTATAAAACAAGAAATAGTATTTTTCAGTTCACCTAATACAAGTACTGTATTGCAATCTCTTTATCATGAAAGTTGAACTTACAAGTGTAGAATTATGTCAAAAAAAATTAACTGAACTCTAAACCAAAACAGTATAAAACTTTAGAGCCTACAAGTCCACTCAGGTGTACTTCTTGTTCAGCTGATGTCAAACAAGTATGTTTACATTTGTAGGAGATAATGCTGACCACTTTTCATTCACAATGTTACCTTAAAGTGAGAACAGGCATTCACATGGCACTATTGTAGCTGGCGTTGCAAAATGACAGATGCGTTAAATGTTTATACGTGCCTTCATGCTTCAACCACCATTCCAGAGGACATGCATCCATGCTGATGATGGATTCTGCTCGATAACAATCCAGAGCAGTGTGGACAAATGCATGTTCATTTTTCATCATCTGAGTCAGATGCCACCAGCGTTCATTCAAAAATTTAATTTATGCGGTTTTTTTAACAAGCGTCATTTGTATGGAATCATCTGTGGCCTCTGGATTGGTGGTTGAAGCATGAAGGGGCACACTGATGTTTAGTATATGTGGCAGACAAATACCTTGCAATGCCAGCTACAAAAGTGCTATCTGTTTTCACTTTCAAGTGACATTGTGAATAAGAAGCGAGCAGCATTATCTTCTGTAAATGTAAACTGACTTGTTTGTCTTTTAGCAATTGGCTGAACAAGTAGGACTGAGAGGACTTGTCGGCTCCAAAGTTGTATGCTGTTCTATGTTGGAGTGCAGTTATGTAACCAAACACCCCCCCACGCACACATTTGTAAGTTGTACTTTTCCAATAAAGATATTACATTACAGTACTTGTATTAGATGAATTGAAAAATCATATTTCTTATTTTACAGTGCAAATATTTGTTATAAAAAATCATATAACGTGAGCAATGCATACTTTTTATTCTGTAAAAAGAACAGGAGTACTTGTAGCACCTTAGAGACTTCACTAGACACAATAAATCGACCCCCGCGGGATCGAGCACTCTGGAGGTAAGTGTAGATGTGCTCTGAAACACTAATCTTTCCCTGTGATCCATTATTATCTGCAAGCAGCAGGGAGGCTGTGACTGATGAAGCACAGAATGAAGCTGACGTGCAGGACACTTCAGCTCAGGGTATATGACAAACTTTTTACCCATAGAAATTGGACTAAGCCACTGTGGCTATCTTCAGAGAATGGTGCAATATCTGCCTCCTTACACAAGCCTTCCCTAATAACAAAGAGTTGAGAGGATTTTAAAAAAACAGCAACAAAGCCCTGAAGCAAAATAAGGGATTTTAGTGAAGGAACTGATCAGGAGTTCGTGCATGCAGTTTATACAGAATTAGGTATGAGATTAATATGGTATCTAAACACCACAGACTGGCACTACAGGTTACTTGAAAAGAAGTTTGCTTTGTCATGCTAATCTTAAAAACTACTGAGATTTCTTACATGGGGGAATCATCAAGTTAAGCTAAGAAGGAATAAAATGGCCAAATTTATGAAACATGCCAACTATATGTTTCACTGAAGACCATGTTCTTTGAAAACTTATTTTAAACAACCACAGGTTCCTAATTCAATTATTTAAATAACATGGGGTATTTTTCTATCTTCTATTTTAAAACCTGTGATGAAGGCTTTTTAAATTACCATTGTTTCCATCTATTCTATTGCATAAAATTTTATACATATTTGTCATATTAATGTTGTAATGAGATACAAAATCTGCTTTTGATAGGGAATTTTACTTTAGGTTTAAATGGGCTGAAGATATTTAAAATGACAAAGTGATTTGGTAAATTTTTATAATAGGAAATATTGACTTCTAGCAAAATGAAACTAAAATACAAAAACTCGAGTCAGGACAAAATAGGTTTCATAACTTCGGATTTGTAAATTTTTTTACATCCTGCTGCAGTGGATTAATATTTTAAGATTAGTTATAATGCCATAGCATAAGACACTGGCAAGTCTAAAATCAAAAAGCTACCAGTTTTGTTTGGGCTAAAAGACACACTTGCATTTTGCATACTTTGCTCTGTTTGTAAGAGGGTGTTGCATATAAAAAAATGAGCCTCTTGTGTCATGTGTGTTGCTCGTGATCAGTCCTGGCACAAGGCGACTGAATTAAGGTGTCAGAGGGCCCCTAAGGAAATGCCAGAATTAACATCTGAGTGCTTGATTTTGCAAGCTTAATAGTCTTTTAATATGTTTTTGTATGAAATTTCCTAGAGCTTTTTTTTTTTTTTAAGCAAACTGAGTAACAAGAAATTCCTTCATGTGGCATTATAGAGACACCAACATCTGTCCTCTGTAGGGTTGGAACCTTTTAGATCCATTGCACAGATCTCTGCCACTTGAGCTAATGGAGTAACTGATAGCAGTTGTAGGTTGTCATCCTATATGTGGTCAGCACTAGAGGGGGTGGAGAAACATTGTGTATCTTTGAGTTTCAAAGATAGTTGCTAACAGCAGAGGAATGGCGAGACTCTGGAGGGAAGTGCGTTCCAGTGGGTACAGACCCTTCTGCCCTGTCCCACCCCAGTCTTTTCTCCACCCCAAGTTGCTTATTCGTCTCATTTTTCTTGCCTACCCAGTTTCATACTAGACCCATTCTCTTGGTGGGGGGTGGGATAGCTCAGTGGTTTGAGCATTGGCATGCTAATCCCAGGGTTGTGAGTTCAATCCTCAAGGGGGGGCATTTAGGGACATGGGGCAAAAATTTGTTGGATGATTTAATTGGGATTGGTCCTGCTTTGAGCAGGGGGTTGGACTAGATGATCTCTTGAGGTCCCTTCCAACCCTGATATTCTATTATTCTTTGCCCAGCCAGTCCTAATCTCTCTCTCCAGGCTCCTCATCCAACTTCTCTGCTCTCCCATGCCCACTCCCCCAGATTCCAGAACTAGGTCTGGTCTTCACTACGGGGGGGATCAACTGGAGATATGCAACTTCACCTGCGTGAATCACGTAGCTGAAGTTTGCGTATCTCCAGCCGACTTACCTGCCGTCATCACGGCGGCGGCAGTTGGCGGCGCACTCCCTTGTTGACTCCAGCTTGCGCCTCCCGGAAAGCTGAAGTTCTGGAGTTGACCGGAGGCGCCACGGGTGATCAATTTCTCGCATCTTCGCCAGACGCGAGAAATCGATTGCTAACAGATCGATTGCTACCCGCCGGTCCAGCGGGTAGTGAAGACAAGCCCTTAGTTTCCCTCCTTTATTGGACTCCTTATCCAATCTCAGTCTCTCCCCTGACCTCTTCCCCTCCCGGCTCCTTGTCAGTGTCTCTGTTTAGCCAGTCCCAGTTCTCCCTGAATACCCAGCCCCTTGTCAGATCTGTCTCCCTTCCCCTGCACTCCCATTCCTTCCCACACTGATTTAGTCTAAGGCTCCTCGTCCAGCCAGTCCCATCTTGTTTGTGCCCCAGTGCCTACTGGCTCCCATCCCTCTAGTCTCCTTGCTCAGTGTGTCCCAGTTTCCCTCCTCCCCCACTCCGTCTCACCAGACTTCTTGTCCCCTTTCCCAGCTACTTTCCTTTCCCCAGGTCTGGGTTTTGAGATCACGAGAGAGAAGCTCCCTGCTTGGAGTCCCAGTGCCCAGCCCCATCCTAGCCTGGAGCAGCCATTTCATGAAAGCCCATTACCGTGGGCTGCCACGTGTTCACTTGTTCTTTGTAGGTGGCTTATGTGCAGTACGGTGACATATAGGAGCTGTTAGGGGATGAAACATGTGAGGATTCACATGTGCAGTTTGGCCAGTACAGTAGTAGTATATGTGAGAAGCTTGAGCATGCTCAGTTAGGACAGAATCTTCAGCAATTTTAGCCGTTATTCTCTAAGAAGTCTCTACTAAGCATGTCCAAACTGTAGCTTTTCTAAGGCTTGTAGGTAGGCCTTGCTGGAAAATAAGAATTCCATCTCACAAAACATATTTGTGGTTTCAAAGCTTTTTGTTCTGCACTGGAGAAAGTTAGCTTCATCTAAGGTTGTCTTGCCAAAGAAACAGCTCCTGTCAGCCTAGACCCCTCTCCTGGCTCAACCTCAGTTCATGGAGGGAGAAGAAGAATACAGTGGAGGTATCCCCTTCCTGAAAGTCATCTGCCTTTAGCCATCTCATCATCATCCCCAGATGAGGCAGTTAATCCTCAATCCACCGCTTCTATGGACAAGATAAAGGTCTTCTACGACCTGTTAAAGAGAATAGTGGAGATGCTGGATATTTTGCTGTGGAGAATTATCCAAGAGAATCAGCATAAGCTCTTGGATATCCTGCAGCCTTTCTCCTTGGGGCAAGTGGCCATGCCTATTAATGGACTGCTCAAATCAGCCTAATTGATTGGGCATATGCTTATCTTAGTCACAGCAACATCGAAAACTCTTGACAGGAGACATCAGATGCTAACTAAAGGGTTTGAGTATTTCTGTGAAAACCTACTGATACTCTTGTATTACAGTTGTTAAGCCAAAGCAGGAGGGCCAACCAAAGCCTGACTCTCAAGAGAAAGACCTGCAGAAATCAGACCTCTTTTGGAGGAAAGTGTATTCCCAAGTGTGATGTTGTCTAATTAAAATCTGTAGATCATTATTGCTACCACTGTTATATATTTTCAACATATCTTGTACAAAGAGTGTCAAGTAAGGTGTCATTAGAAAAGTTACTTGCTGAATATGATTGTGTTTGTATGCGTGTATCATTTTTGTATTTGAAGTTCAGCGTATTGGCTCTATACCTGGATTTCAAATGTTTGTTTCTGGGTAGGACGCACAAAGTATTTAGCCTGCACATTGTGAAGGGACTATTCAAGTTAAAATGGCTCGTCAAGGAACACTTAACTCACAGTGTACCATGGGAGACACCTACCTATACTTAATGGACTTTCCTATGAATGTTCCATCTGGAGTATGTCATGGCTTCTGCTATGACTAAGTGAAATATTGCATAGACATGTGACTTGCCCATGTGACCCCAAGTACCATTTTGCTACCTGTAAAACAGTGAGAACAATGGGTTTCCCTTCACTTGAGAGAACTTGACGGACCTGATGGACTTTGCTGAGGACGTTTCAGCCAGGCTGTGGGTAATGGCTGCTATAACTCATCGAAGCGTGCATGGGCATGCGACTAGGTCGTGTGGTACTGAACTCCATCTTGTATACCTGTACTTTTCCACAAACTGTGCTGAGTGCTTTGCTTGGAACAATGAGTTTCCCTCCACATGGGAGAAGCTATAAAAGGCCCTGGAAACATCTCTGTTTGGCCTCTTTCCTGCACTAGCCTCTGGACTATGGACTTATACTAAACATTCTAACCAAGGGACTGAGGACCTTCCAATGATTTGGAAGCAACCAGAGACTTGACTTAAGCCAGCAGTTTACTTTATCACTGCTACAAGCCTGATCCAATAACTTTGCAGTTATTGTATGTATTTGATTCCTTTAACGAATTTTAACTCCTTTCGCTGTCTTTGTCTCTGTCTTTTTATAAATAAATCTTTAGCTTTTAAATACTAAAGGTTTGGCAACAGTGTGACTATTGGATAAGATCGGAGTTATATATATTGACCTGGGTGTGTGGCTGGTCCTTTGGGATCAGGAGAACCTTTTGTTTGATTAAACTGAATTTTACAGAACCACTCCTCTTTAAGCCTAGTGTCTGGATGTTGAACCCGGGACTGGAATACCTAAGGAGGCTGCGTTTCTGACGTTGTTAGCCAGTGTGGTGAGACAAAAGTTTACTTTTGTTGCTGGTTTTGTATATCTTATGGAAGAATAACCCCCAGTTTTGGGGTGTCTTCCCCTTTTCCCAGCAGCTGGTCCTGAATTTGGTGTTCTCAGTTGTGACCCACGAAGGCATGGCTGACACCAAGTAAGACTTTAATTGAGAGTGGTGAATGCTCAGGTGCTGCTCTCCACATATAACTTTCCTTTACGAGACATATTGTAGAAAGGACAGCTCAAGGGGCTGGAAAGCTCACAGCCCAAACAGTGCCCCAAGTGGCACTTGATGCATCAGATGCAGCTACCAGGTCAGTGGCCAGTACCAAGGTGATGAGGTCTTTGCAGCATCAAGATTTGGAATTTAAACTGGAAGTCTAGGTCACTATGGAGGACTTCCCATTCAAAGACAGTGAGCTCTTTAACCGTGATATGGATGAGGCTCTTCATGTCCTAAAAGACTCGATAGCTACTTTGAGATCTTAGGCTTGTTCATCTCATCCCCAGAAAGGAAGCACCTGCAATAATAGCAATTGTATGCCAGACCACAGTCACTATCCTCTAACAGTCCTCCAAGCCTTGAGGAAGAGACAGTGATTTCACCAAATTCTTCCTTGCTGTTCCCATGTTCCAGGGCTCCTGACATAAACCAGTTTTGATATGTACATTGGGAATCTGGCTAGACCACCTGCAGATCCTCCTCCTGTCCCTCTTTTTGGCAACCACCTGTTCCACTTACCACTGTTTCCTAATCCCAAAGAACAAAGGGGGGTTAAAGACCTACCCTTGGTCTTCACCATCTCAACACCTTTGTCCATTGCTTCAAATTCCATATTGTGACTCTTGCCTCTATAATCCCCTCCCTGGATCCCATGGACTGGCTTGCCAGCTCTCAACCTTCAAAATGCCAACCTTCACATCTAATGCATCCTGCTCACAGAAAATAACTGAAGTTCCTTGATATGTATGTGTCAAGGCTGAATCTCTCTGTCACTCCAAATGCAGAAAGTGGGGGGCCTGCAAGGATTCTAAAAATTACTACTTGCCACTCCAGGCTTGTATTAAACTCCCATGGTTACAGCTTTTCATGTAAGCTGCTCCCCCCCCAAACAAAACCCCAACCCCTTGCACCCAGGAAGGAGCACTTGGGAATTCCTCTCTGTGGGATACCCTCAAGCCCTTTTACCCCCCCTTGTCCATCATCTCTTCCTCCCCCCCACCCCCCCCGTGCGAGGGAGAGCTGAGAAAAAAACAAAGGAAATTAGTTATGGCCAGCAACTAATCAAATAGCATATACAAAAACCTCTTAGAGCACAAAAATCCAAATTCTTATTTTTAAAAAAAATTAAAACAAGAAGGAAAATACATTTGAGACTTAGATTTTAAAAAAGCAATTCCAAAAATTCAGCACCCAAAATAGCTTTTTTGGGGTTCAGTTTAAAGGTTACAAGCAAACAAACACATCTGGGGCTAGCACAGAAGAGATCCACAAGCCAAAATAAAGAATAAACGTGATCAAATTTATCTAAATGTTCCCTATCCAAATGATTCCTTTTAGGCATGAAAGATAAGTTTTCATACCTGGTTCAAACTTTACACAGCATTCCTGCTTATAGCATTGCTGTTCTGTCCCACCTTCTCCGGAGGACAACAGACAAAGGGAAAAGGTTTTTTTTGTTTGTTTTGTCCCCCCCCCCCCATTTTAAAACGTTCTAGCCTTCCAACTGGTTCTTTTGGTCAGGCGCCCACTCCTTTTCTTTTACCTATGAGCTTCAGTGTATTGTCCAGGTGTATTCCTACTTAGATGACTGGCTGGTACAGGGAAATACTCCCAGTAAGTGTCAGCCTTTGTGCTGTGCTAGGACTTGGTAAACAAAGAAAAGTCCACACTGACCCTGTCTCTGAGCATAGTTTATTGGGGCACTGCTAGATTTCTGGTATATTAGAGCAGACTGAGGAACTTGAGTCTCATCCCAGCACTCCCTGAGTATGACCAGCCTCAGATTCTTGGGTACACCTTGGAATGGACGTATGTCACAAGCAGTATGCCAGACTTCACCTACAGTCTTTGCAAGGGTGGTTAAGATTGGTAGATACACCAACCTCAACCAAACAGGCACAGAATAGAGTGGTTGGTCAATTTCTTAATGTTCTATCATTATTTTCAACCTGTTCCCACAAGTCCCTGTGCTTCTGCTACACAGGAAGCACAATCTCTTATTTTCCTGCAATTTACATCGCTCAGGGGTGTGAATAATCCACACCCCTGAGCAATGTAAATTACACCGACCTAAGCACTAGTGTAGATAGCACATTGTTGGCAGGAGAGCTTCTCCAGATGACATAGCTATCACCTATCGCAGGGGTTGAGTAAATAAGCCAATGGGATTGCTCTCTCTCCTGTCAGTTTAGAGCAGGGGTTCTCAAACTAGGGGTCGTGACCTGTCAGGTGGTTTGCAAAGTGGTTACATGGAGGTCGCAAGCTGTCAGCTTCATGGGGCTAACAGTCCTAACTCCCCATTAAATTACATTACCTCCCCATTTTTAATTTATAAGGGGGGGGGGTCACACTGAGAGACTTGTGAGAGTCTGTGTGAGATGGCTCACCAATACAAAATGTTTGAAAAGCACTGGTTTAGAGCGTCTTTACCAGATGCGCTACAGCGGTGCAGTTGCGTTAGTCCTCAGACTACCTTTCCTAGATCTGAAGAAGAATTCTGTATCAGCTCAAAAGCTTGTCTCTCACCAATAGAAGTTGGTCCAATAAAATTATATAACCCGACATAAATTGAGTTGATAGAAAAACTTTGTACTAAAGCAAATTAATTTAAGCGAGATTACTGAATAACATTTTTGTCTATGCTGTTCACAGTAATACAATTTTTTACCTTTAGCTTAGGAAAGTAGTTGGAATAAGGTTTTTGATATATTGAAGTATCTCTGTAGCAAAGGGTGCACGTGGTATTCTTTATAAGTGCTATTTCACCCTTTCTAGTGACCTTTTTTTTAAAAAAAAATTCCATTGGAGGAAATTTTTCATGTTTAGCCTGAAGGGTAAGTCTTTGGAATGTCAGCCAAATAACTTGTGTTGTGAGCTGTGAAGTAAAATACATACTGCTCAATTCAAACTGCTTTTACATTTGGATATTTGTTATGGATTTAGCATTCCATGAAAACTAGTGTATCCTATTTATTTATAAAATAGTGCCCTCAGGTGTGCTAGGTACTTGAGACATATGATGCATGTCCTTCAAAGCTTAACATTCAGACATGACATAAGATGTGAAATAACTTTGGGAGGGGACAAGCTGAAAAAGGATGAATTGCAGCACTACAATTAGATGGTAATTCAGTATAAGTATGTGTACTTCTTGGGGATTCAATTATTTACATTTTAAAATGGTAATTAGGATTGACACTCTAGGTGAGTGTAATAGAAGAAGCAAGTCTTTTTGGTGGGATTTCAGTGGGAAGAGGGTAGGACTGGTCTGATATATTTGACAGGACTTGGATTAGAAGTCAGTTAACATAAAGATTCAGTAACCTCTAATTCTGGTGGGCCTTATTAGCATATACATTCACCAGATACTGAATGTCATACCAGGCACCTGATCTAAATTCATCATACCTGCTGTAGGCTTCACTTGAGAAAAGAGAGAAGGATTCTACTTGGCAGTCACTAACCTAAGTAAGTATATGGCACACACTATGCCTTTTATATTGGTATTAAATATCTTGGCTAATAACTTTAAAATTCAGCAACTGGATGTTTCAAGCAAGTAGGATAGACTTAGTTTTTGCCAGTTTTTTAAAGCTTTGTAAGGAGTCTCTTATTTAAATAAGTTGGAATAAAGTAATCTGAAATACCTGCTATTATAGGTTTCTTGATTCTGATGATAATAATGAAGGAACTATGTTTATAACTAAAGGAAAAGTTTTGTATTTGTTATATTGAGGCATTTTCTATGGTCCAATGGGTAGGCATTGGTTTGACTATTGGGCCTGCTGTTGCGACAGTGATAGAGTATCAGTCACTTTCTACAAACACTAAAAATTAATAACTTAATTAGAATAAACAGTATCCTTCTGAAAACTATTTCTCTCACCTTGTTTCACAATAGAGATACTGCCAGGACATACTCCAGTTCATTCTGCCTGTCTTTCTAGAGCTCTAGAGTAAGGAACTCTAAACAAGCTTGTCTGTATTTATCATTCTTCTTCGAGTGATTGCTCACATGCATTCCACTATAGGTCAGGCACGCGCTGCGGGCCTGGTTGCCGGGCAGATTTTTCCCCTAGCTGCAGACTGGGCGAGCAGGGAGCCCCCTGGAGTGGCGCCACTGAGGCACTCTATAAGTACCCCCTGCGACACAGTCTGGCCCCCAGTTCCTTCTTCACCGCTCGCGCTGGTAGTCGGAACAGGAGTACTGCTCTTGAGCGTCCTCCTTATCTCCTAGCTGTTATTCCTATTGTTCTCATAATAGTTGTTGTTAAGTAGTTGTTAAGTAGTTGTTAAGTAGTTATAGTGTAAATAGTTAGGTGCAGGGGATTTCCCTGCCACCGGAGCCATGTCATCCAAGGCTCCGGGATTCAAGCCATGTGCGGAGTGTGGGAAGCCCATGCCTGCGGGGGACCCACACTCCAAGTGCCTTAAGTGCCTCGGGGAAGCGCACTTGGCAGACGCCTGCAAGATCTGCAGGGCCTTCAAACCCAGGACCCGCAAGGACAGAGAATCCCGCCTGCGGCAGATCCTGTTAGAGGCGGCTCTCACTCCGGACTCGAGTGCGGCACCGGGCCCCGCACCCAAGCCGGCGAAAGCGAAGCCTCGGCACCGGTCGCGCTCCCCCAGCGCTAAGCGCAGAAAGGACTCGGACCCGCGCCCAGCATCGGCACCGGACCGCGTGCAGCCTCCGGCACCGCTCACGCGCCCACGGTCGCCGCCGGGGAGCCGACCAGAGGCACAGCCGCCCGCACCCGCACCGACGACTCCGGCGCCGCAGGAGGCCCCGTCGAGTCCGGTGCCAGTGGTCTCGCCACTCAGGGTGCCGATTCCGCAGCAGCTTCCCTCCACGCCGGAGGCGTTCGCTGCTGCGAGGAGGTTGCTCTCAGAGGACACCCCTCGGCAACCTGTCCGGTCTAGGGGCAAGCCGCCCATGACCGTGACGGAGATCGCGGCTCGAAGCCCGGCGGGGCACGGACGCCGATCGATCTCGCGGCGCCGATCTAACTCCCGGTACCGGTCAGCTTCCCGGCACCGGTCGCAGTCTCGGCGCCGCAATGAGTTGAGACCATGCTCCGGGTCTCCTCATGGCCGATCGCGCAGATCGCGCTCCGGCCGCCGGTCTGAGTCCTGGCGCCGGTCGGAGTCCCGGCACTCCCGCACGGACAGACGCCGGTCGTACTCCCGGCACCGGTCGCACTCCCGGCACCGGTCCGTCAGCTGCCACAGGGGCCGCTCTGGACGCCGTTCGCCGAGCCGCTCATCTTCCCGGCACCGCTCGTCGTCGCGGCACCGGTCACGATCGACACGGCACCGATCTCCTCGGCACCGTTCGTCGTCGCGGCACCGCAGACATCGGCGCTCCACATCCAGACGGCACCGCCGCTCGCCCCGGCACCGGACCTCATCGCGGCACCGGCGATCAGCCCGGCACCGGTCGTCATCGCGGCACCGTGGATCCCGCAGAAGTGGATCCAGCAGCCGTTCATCAGAGGGCAGTCGCTTCTCCCGGCACCGGTCGAGAAGCCCTCGGCGCCGCAGGCGTAGAGAGTCGGCTGGCACACAAACCCAGCATGACTCTCCGCCCAAGGCCCTCCAGTCGGCCACCATAGCGGCTCCATGGCACTCCTCTGCCTCAGCGTCCCCTCCAGCTATGGGACCAGCCCCAGCCACCCTAAACCCGACCTGGCCAGAATGGGTGGCATGGGAGCATGACCAACCGGGGGAAACCCAGTCCGAGCCGGGGTTCCCAGTATGTGCGAGGGCTGCTCGGCAGGACCTACCAGGGCCATCCTTGGCCAGCCAGCCGTCGGCAATACACAGCCCCCGAGAGCCAGGGCCTTACGCCTCCCCAGTGGGGGTTGAGGTGGTGGCGGGCACCTCTTCCAACAGCCCGCCCGCCCTGGAACTCTCTAATTACCAGCACCTCCTCCAGGCAGTTGCCAAAAATATGAACCTGCCCCTTGAGGAGATCCAGATGGTGGATGACCCGGTCACCACCATGCTGACAAAGGGCACCCCGGCACGTGTGGCTGTGCCATTTATTAATACAATTAAAGCGCACACCACGTCGGTTTGGAAGACCCCAGCCTCCATCCCCCCCACCGCACGGGGGGTAGAGAAGCGCTACTTTGTCCCGGCCACGGGCTATGAGTACTTGTATGTTCACCCTACGCCCTCCTCCCTGGTGGTGGAGTCGGTGAACAATAAAGAGCGCAATGGACAGGAGGCCCAGGTACCTAAGGCCAAAGAAGCCAAGAGGCTGGACCATTTTGGCAGGAAGGTCTACTCCTCCGGGGGCCTCCAACTGCGAGTGGCTAACCATCAGGCCCTAATGAGTAGGCACCACTTCGATACAGTGGAGGCCCTCAACAAATTCGAGACCGCTCTCCCCCAGGAGAGCAGACAGGAGTTTAGGGCCCTTCTGACTCAGAGCAGGGATATCTCGAGACACACCCTGCAAGCGGCCCTGGACTCAGCGGACTCGGCGGCCAGGACTATGGCCTCGGGCATAGCCCTTCGCCGGGCAGCATGGCTCTCCTCATCCAGCCTTGCCCCGGCGATGCAGTACAAAATCCAAGACCTCCCGTTTGAGGGACAGGCCCTCTTTTCGGAGGGCACAGATGCGCGGCTCCAGGCCCTCAATGACAGAGGGGTGACCCTCAAGGGCCTCGGCATGCACGCCCCGGGGCCGCAAAGGCGCCCCTTCGTCCCTCCGCGCCGGAAGTTCTTCCCTCCCGCCCGCCAGCCACAGGACTCCTCCGGCAGGAGAAACCGCCCCTTCCGCAAGCGTCAGGGGCCCAGGCAGGGCGGGAAACAGCGGGGACCTAAGCCTTCCCAGGGGCCTAGGTCCAACTTTTGATGGTGCGCCCGGGGGCAGCTTAATAACTACAGTCCTGGATCCTCCCTTCGGAGACCGTTTGTCTCACTTCCACCGTGCATGGTCAGACATCACATCGGACCAGTGGGTCCTCCGCACGGTGGAGGTGGGATACTCCCTCCAACTCTCCTCCACTCCTCCAACCCACCCACCTCCCTCGTCCCTCTTCAGGGACCCATCTCACGAGCAACTGCTTGTACAGGAGGTCAGGTCGCTCCTCGCACTGGGAGCCATCGAACCTGTACCACAGGAGTTCAGGGGAAAGGGGTTCTACTCCCGCTACTTCCTAATCCCCAAGGCGAAAGGGGGCCTCCGGCCCATCCTGGACCTGCGCGAACTCAACACCTACATGATCAAGTTCAAGTTCCGCATGGTCACCTTGGGCACTATTATTCCCTCCCTGGATCCGGGAGATTGGTTCGCTGCCCTCGACATGAAGGATGCCTACTTCCACGTGAGCATCAAACCTTCTCACAGGCGCTACCTCCGCTTTCTAATAGCGGAAGAACATTATCAATTCGCAGTCCTGCCCTTCGGCCTGTCCACAGCGCCCAGGGTATTCACGAAGTGCATGGCAGTGGTAGCGGCGTTCCTGCGGCGCCGCGGGGTACAGGTATACCCGTACCTAGACGACTGGCTGATCCGGGGAACCTCCAGGGACCAAGTGTCAGAGCACGTGTGTCTGGTCATCAACACCTTCGACCGCCTGGGAATCCTCCTCAACGAGGAGAAGTCCACCCTGGAGCCCACCCAGAGCATAGAGTTCATTGGGGCCCTACTAGACTCCAGGGTGGCAAGGGCATCCCTGCCCCAGCCCCGGTTTCTCGCTATCCAGTCGGCCATCAGACAGCTTCGCAGCTGTCCAATGTCCACGGCCAGAGTCTTCCTCAGCCTGTTAGGCCACATGGCGTCGTGCACCTACGTGATACAGCACGCCAGACTGCGACTACGCCCACTGCAATCGTGGCTCGCACTGGCCTACCGGCCAAGAAGGGACAGTTTGGACACCCTCCTTTCTATCCCCAGACCCACCCTATCCGCCCTGACTTGGTGGGAAGACCAGAGCAATGCGTGCCGAGGGGTCCCCTTCCTCCCCCCCAGTCCGTCCATGTCCCTAGTGACGGACGCCTCGTCGATGGGTTGGGGAGCTCACCTAGGGGCTCTCAGGACACAAGGCCGCTGGTCGGAGTCAGACCTCTGCCTCCATATCAATGTCCGGGAGCTGAGGGCCGTCAGACTTGCGTGCCAAGCGTTCCGGGACACGCTACAGGGTCACTGTGTGGCAGTGTTGACGGACAACACCACTGCCCAATACTACATAAACAAGCAGGGCGGGGCCCGGTCCAGTCCCCTGTGTCAAGAGGCGATTCTCCTATGGGAGTTTTGTATAGCCCACGACGTTCACCCGGTGGCCTCTTTCCTCCCCGGGATTCAGAACACGCTGGCGGACCACCTCAGCAGGTCATTCATGTCCCACGAGTGGTCCCTTCGGCCGGATGTCATCCGACCGATCTTCCTGAGGTGGGGATTTCCCCACATCGACCTCTTCGCCTCCAGGCAGAACAGGAAGTGCCTCCAGTTCTGCTCCTTTCGAGGCGGCTCCCGGGGATCCCTGACAGATGCCTTCCTCCTACCCTGGACGGGGCACCTGCTCTACGCGTTCCCTCCGATCCCGCTTCTCCACAAGGTGATCCTGAAGATCAGACGGGACAGGGCACACGTCATCCTCATAGCCCCGGCCTGGCCCAGGCAATGCTGGTATGCGTCCCTCCTCCGGCTGTCCAAGGCCCCTCCCATCAGCCTCCCGCTGTGGCCCGACCTGATCTCGCAGGATCACGGTCGCCTCCTGCATCCGGACTTGCAGTCCCTCCACCTCACAGCGTGGCTACTCCATGGCTGAGAGGTCCTGAGCTCTTATGCTCGACGGAGGTACAGAATGTCCTTCTGGGAAGTAGAAAACCATCCACCAGAAGTACCTATACAGCCAAGTGGACCCGCTTTTCTGCATGGTGCAGACAACATGATGTAGTCCCAAGTGAGGCTGCTATCCCGCGCATATTGGACTACCTCTTAGGCCTTAGAAACCAGGGCCTTTCTACTTCTACTATACGCGTCCACCTCGCTGCCATATCAGCTTTTCATCCGGGCCAGGCGAACCACTCAGTCTTTTCAGATCCTGTGGTATACCGTTTCCTCAGGGGCCTGGATAAACTGTACCCGAACGTCAAGTGTCCCATTCCACCCTGGGACCTCAACCTGGTGCTCTCACGCCTTATGATGCCCCCGTTCGAGCCCCTCGCCACGTGTTCCTTACTCCACCTTTCCTGGAAGGTGGCATTCCTAGTAGCTATCACCTCGGCTCGTAGAGTGTCAGAGATCCGCGCACTGACCTCCGAGCCGCCCTACACTATCTTCCACAATGACAAGGTGCAGCTACGTCCCCACCCGGCCTTCCTGCCTAAGGTGGTCTCCCCCTTCCATGTGAACCAAGACATTTGTCTCCCAGTCTTTTATCCTAGACCACACACCTCTGGAAGGGAACAACAATTACACACGTTGGACGTTAGGAGGGCTCTTGCTTTTTATTTAGACAGAACAAAGCAATTCAGGAAAACAACGCAACTCTTCGTGGCTGTTGCGGAAAGAATGAAGGGCCAACCAGTTTCCGCCCAAAGGCTCTCCTCCTGGATCACCTCGTGCATTCACACCTGTTATGAACTCGCGGGCAAGCCGCTTGAGAGAGTAACAGCACATTCCACGAGAGCGCAGGCGTCCTCTGCGGCCTTCCGGGAGGGAGTCCCTATCACGGACATTTGCAGGGCGGCTACCTGGTCCTCCGTCCACACCTTCGCCGCCCACTACGCCATAGTCCAGCAAACCAGGGACGATGCGGCGTTTGGGTCAGCGGTCTTACGATCAGCAATGGGTCCACCCGACCCCACCTCCTAGGTATTGCTTGTAGTCACCTATAGTGGAATGCATGTGAGCAATCACTCGAAGAAGAAAACAGGGTTACTTACCTGTAACTGTTGTTCTTCGAGATGTGTTGCTCACATCCATTCCAGACCCGCCCTCCTTCCCCACTGTCGGGTTAGCCGGCAAAGAAGGAACTGGGGGCCAGACTGTGTCGCAGGGGTACTTATAGAGTGCCTCAGTGGCGCCACTCCAGGGGGCTCCCTGCTCGCCCAGTCTGCAGCTAGGGGAAAAATCTGCCCGGCAACCAGGCCCGCAGCGCGTGCCTGACCTATAGTGGAATGGATGTGAGCAACACATCTCGAAGAACAACAGTTACAGGTAAGTAACCCTGTTTTCTGAGCCTCTGGAGAATCTGGGTGATCAGAAGGGTTCCTTGATAATGTATCAACTACCATCACAGACTTTCTTGGTGTGTACATTAAACCTAGTTCAAATCTCAAATGCATGAGAAATCTCTGGCATCTACGGCAGAACCTTATTTTGGTCTCCAATGTTTTATTATGAGCTGCTAGTGGTCTGTCACAAGCTTGAAAATAATCTAAGACCCTAAAAAATCTTATGATTCTTTCTCATGTTCTCAAAGTATTCGCCGTATTTGGGCATAACTGGTCTCAGTGCCTGAAAACTAGAACAACGCTTTGGGCTTTCATTCATCTCCACTGAAATGGAAGACCATCCCACAGAGACCTAGCTAAAGGTGGGATGGTCAACTGCTGTCAAATTGGGAACAGAAAAAAAAGACCATACTAAGGACGTAGCTAACAAATTCTATTGCCCAATGCTTCTGTGTTTTAATCTCCAATACGCAGAATCTGTCTTGGTCTTCTGAGGGCAGGCTAAGTATGAATTTGTTCCAAAATTATATTCTACTGAAGAGTTGCATCTTATAAGACACATTTTTTTAGGGGGGTGGCATCTCAATTAAAGCTTTGACTTTTTCTGGATCTGCCACCAACCCCCCACTGTCTGAATGTCTTAAGAACTCTAATAGGGTTTGTCATAGCAAACAGTTTTCTCTAATTCTAGTCCAACAGCCTCAGTGGCCTTCAGAACTTGCCTTCTGTGCCTTAGTTTCCCCAACTATAAAATGGAAATTATATTTAACTTAAAGGATTTTGAAAACCTCTGATTAAAAATTGCTAAAAATGTGTTTTGTGGTATTTGTCATGGGGGAGCAGAACACAAACTTGCTTGCCCACGTAAGGAAGTCTACTTACATCACTTTCTCCTGGAGGAAAAATCTTACCTTAGTACAAAGCTAGGGTTGTTAATTCAATCAGGAATTTTCAATAAGATTCCCTTTTCAACCTTGACTCAACCTTGCAGAATAGGTTATAGAAAGGTCTTATTTACAGAAGTGTGGGTGCTGCAAAATAATTTCCTTTCTGTTGAGTATGTAACATTGTCTAGCAAATCTTAGTAACACTGTACAATCAAATACTATATATTAGGAAACGGACTTCTGTTGTGTGAAGGGGTTATCTTTCCCCACAACTGACCTACCTTCACTGTGTTCATATGAATAAGGGCTTTACTCAATTTTCGTCATGGAAAGTTTGAGTTCTTGATTCTCCCTACTCTGTACAGAAGTAGATCCAGCAGCACTACCTAGTGAACCTGGAAAACTGAAACTATCATGAGGTCTAATGACTTCATAGGCACGGTATCTTCTAAGGAAACCCTCAAAAGAAGGAAAAGTGTAGTGGGCTGTCGTCATGTACAAAAACGATATCTGCCTGAACCTCTTTACAATGCCTTTTCAGTTTTAAGGGAGGGGCAAGAGTGTCTGTTTGCCCAAACCCGATTTGCCCATCCCTAATTGTAATGCAGGAAAGAAGAGGATTAAGGTTAGGATGAGAAACGTGACCAGAAATGAAAACTAAGTTGGGGTTTGTGACTTCTTGGTTGGTGTGTTATGTTTTAATCTTGGGAATATAAACTCTAGTTTGTTTTCTGCTCATTTTGTTGAAGTCTTGTTGATCTCCGATATGGACTGAGCTTTCTCATACTTCAGCTGAAAGTTGGGGATGTTGAGGAAAATACTTTCTCAAGTACTTCTGTTTGTTTAATGCCCACAAGTGTTAAGTAGCAGCCGAATATCTCACCCTCCCTGATTGGAGATAACAAGCTGGTTCAGCCTGATTGGACTAACCTTGTTACCTCCTACCTGATTCCTGACTATTTATCTATACCTGCCTCTGGACACTTCCCCTGCTTGCATCCGACGAAGTGGGTATTAGCCCACGAAAGCTTATGCTTCAAAACTTTATAGTTAGTCTTTAAGGTGCCTCAGGACTTTGTTACCTCTGATAGTTTGATCCAGTTATCTCATATGCACACTACTCTGTTCTTGATGGTTCAGGCCATACATCTCAGAATTGGAAGTGTAACTTACCCCACACACATGAAATTAGAGGTCTAATTTACATTCCCTTAATTATAATCAAAAGGCAATATTTGTTACACAACAGCTAGCACCAAACAAACATTAATATGATCTCTCCCTATCCATACCCTCACATTAAAATGTTACTGTGGGAAATTTCAGGGGGGTAGTAACAATTTTTTTTTATAAATACGAATTAGAAGGTGTAAAAGCTGGCTTGTAAACCAACTATTTAGCAGCAGACTGGCAGAAGTTACTGTTTCAAAAATATTTGTGCAAGCTGTGTGATCATTTACAGTAGAAACACAGTCTAAATAGCTTCCTGCCTCTTTCCTGTACTCAGGCATGTATCAACTTTCACCTGCACAAACCTCATCACTGTACACAAATTATTTTCAGTTTCACCCATATAGAAGCCAATTCCATTAGAGTCACAGGGATGACACAAGTTGCAATCTCTTCCTGGCTCACTCCTTGGAAGGATCACTGGTCCTCTTTTTCCTTTCTTTTCAATCTTACGAGATAGCCAAAAGCATTTGAAAAAACTGCATAGTCCAAAGAACAAAAGTAAAATTTGTCAGTGGCCGGACAGTAGTGTAAGATTCCTAAAAGAATTGGAAAGGTATTTTGGAAACATGGAATATCAGGTTCCTACTAATAAATATGCTCCTTCCTCTCCCGTTCCTTCTGCATAATCTCCCTAAAGCCTAAACTGTTTGTTTTTATTAAGAGGTTAAACCAGCTAGACAGTGTTTCAGCACTTCAGGCACATTCCTTCACTGCATAGAACTGAATGAAATACACCTGTACAGAAAGGCTCAGCTTTCAATTTGTAACTTGGTGGCCCCCTCCTGCAAAGGGGTGCAAGAGCCCCACTCTCCTGTAATGTCAGCCGGAGTTGCTGGGCGAGCTGTGGGTCCTGGCTCCCGTGGGGCAGAGTGAAAAACGAGCTGAGGGTGGAGAGGAGCAGTGGGGCCGTAGCCCCAAATCCAGCCTTTTAAAGGCAAATCCCTTGCCTCTTCCCCACGCTCGCCGTTTAACCCGCGCTCGGATAGAGCCATCCCCGTCTAAGCCTGGGCCCCCTCAGCGGGCGCGGGCCGGCGGGTTCTTACCCCTGGGCACGTCCACCTCGTGCCCCCTGCCCACGCTCTGCCAGTAGCTGAGCAGGCGCTCCTGCTCGGCGTCGTCCTGGCTGCAGCCGTGGCAGTGGTGAGCCGAGTCGGGGCTCTGCTCCTCCTCCATGCTGTCCAGGTCCTCCAGGGTGATGGGCCCCGGGGCGCCGGGCTCCCCGGCCCCGCCGCTCATGCGGCAGCTGAGCGCTTCCTGCTGCATGTCGGGGGGCGCCCGGGCCCGGGGACCAGCTGCTCTGCGCCCTGCCGCAGGGGCACTGGCGGCGGCGGCTGGCGGGGCGGCGCTTTTCTTGGCCGGCCGGGGGATTTGGGCGGGGGCGGGGGCAGCCTTGCAGACCGCTCCGCCGCTCGTAGCGCCTATGGACAGCTGCCTAGTCCCTGTCCCCGCCTGCCGCTGTGCCTATCCCAGCCTCTGCGCCCTCCTTGCTTACCTCCCGCCATGGGGACGGGCAGGGGGGGTCCTCTGGAAAATCATAGAATAGTAGGGTTGGAAGGGACCTCGGGAGGTATCTAGTGTGTGACGGGGCGAAAAGGGGCGGCTTGCTTTCCATTACATTCTGCCCCAAACAAGTGGTTTTCGAGGCAATTCACATTTGTATTCAAGCGCACCATAAAATGAAGGGCTCTAAATAATAATGGTTTCTATTTCAACTGTATAATTGCGAGAAAACCAAAATATTTCTCTTCTCAAATAAGGATGCAATGTAAGTGTTCTGTACACATCACAGCTGGTCCTGCTTTGTGCAGCTGTATTCTTTCCTATTGCTTAGGTTGTCTTTATTGGGTCCCTCTGTTCTCGCCTCTTGCAGGAGTCCCATTGTACCTTTCAAAAATATCAGATAAAAAAAAAGATGATACAATGAATTAGGCAAAATTTAATTTTGTTAGCTTGTAAGATTATAAAATAATGTTCCTTGAATATCTGTTATTTTTTAACTTTACAGCTACATATAATCATTAGTGAAGATATGACTATTAGCTGCAGCTGAAACATTTACTAACATTATCACTGTTTGATCCGTATCCAGGTTATTCCATTAAGTCTATATGCAATTGTCTGGATACTGGGACATAACTTTTGTTCTTGTACAACGAACACCTTCAGAAGATGAGCCTGGGAGCTTAAATTCATAACTTGCAAGACTCTAAAAGTCATAAACTAAAGACACTGGAATTACTGTTTATTATAACAGTCATAGAATCACAGAAGGTTAGGACTCGAAGCCTTGCTCAAAACAGAACAAACTCTAATTAAATCATCCCAATAGAAATTTTTATTAAAGCTAATGTTAAACATGAAAACATACATAGATTGATAGGTAAGGTACTGGACATCTGGAGTCAGGCTGGGGTTATGGGTGATTGTAGGTAACAAGTACAGGGTTTACAAGGCACATGCATATTGCATATCCAGCATATATCCAGATTGGGGTGTGGGAGTTTTTTAAAGCGTCAGTGTATAAATGTGTTCGGGTACGCCACCCATGGTGTAGCAAGAGTCCAAGTCAGTGGTGATGTAGGCGATAAGTACATGGGTGGGGTACATCCCTCTGTCAGGGAAGAAGGCGTGGGTTGTTTCCCTGGTCGTCGGTCTCGGCTACTCGACCTGGTACTGGCGATATCTCGTGACGTGTTCCGTGTATATGTCTCTGGACCACCTGATGGTATCGGACACCATGAGCTGTCTCGTGAGCTGGGCGTGGCACCGACCAATGCCGCACGCTGTCAGTACTGGCTCGTTGCGGGGGTCCCATGCGCCCAGGGTTCCTACAATCAGGGCATGGAGCTGCACCTCGTAGCCCTGCGCTCTCAGGGTGTCGGCCAGCGGGGTGTACTTCAGCGTCTTCCGTGCGCGGGCCTCGTGGAAGGCTGGTGACCGGTTTTCGAATGGCACCATGACATCCACTATGAGGACCTTCTTCGTCGCTGCGTTGGTCACGACGATGTCGGGTCGCAGTCGGCTCTCTGTCCTGGGGATGGTGGAGTTGACAGAGATCTTCCCCAGGGACGGTGGGATGTCTTTCACCAGCTGGTTCTGGATGGCATTATGGCGGTGGTGCCAGGCTCGGGAGTGCAGCTTGCACCAACACAGTACGTGGGGCAAGGTCTCGTTGGCGTAACCACACTTCCTGCAGCGCTTGTCCCGGTTCCTATTGTGGACAGCTCCATTGAGGGGAACGCAGTTGAGTCAGGCCCGGTGGATGAACCGCCAGTCGGCGAACCTGGTGAAACTGCCTCCGTGGAGGAAGTGGTTGCTGGCGTCCCACTTGCACCGCCCCCCTTCCTTTCCCTTCCATGTTTATTAGTTAGGGATGTTAACAGGTCACTTCACCATGAATGGCCCCTTGAAATATCTGAGAGAAGGTAGGTGAGGTGATATATTTTATTGGATCAGCTTCTGTTGGTGAGAGACACAAGTTTTTGAGCTTACACAGAACTCTTCTTCAGGTCGGGGAAACGTATTCAGGGCCTGTCTATACTAGAAATGTAAGTTAACCTATATGATGTCAATTTACAGCCACCTGCCCACAGTGCTCTCCTTGGGTCTGTGTTGCACATCCTCACTAGGAGCGCTTCCACCAACCCAAGAAGTTGTTAAGATGCTAGTCATCTTAGCATAAGCGTAACGTGCCTCAGGTGGCACGTGACTAGAACTCATCACCGAATTTGGTCCACTGGTTGGATCATTGTGAGGAGCTGAGAGCCTGGTCTCTCAGTTTCTCTAGCTGCTCCCTGCTGGGAGCCCGGCTGCCCCACAGGTTCCCGGACTCCCAGTGAGCTGCCCCCCTCTGCCCTCCATGTTCCCCTTTGAGAGCGGAGGAAGCCACCTGGGGCTTCTTCCCCCTGCCCCCCATTTCCTGCTGGGAGTGGGGGAAGCTGCCAGTGGCTTCCCCTCCCCCCGGAAACCGGGTGCAGCTGCCCTGGCTTCTCAGCTCTCAGTCCTCCCCTGCCCCTCCCCATCGGTAATCAGGCAGCCTTGTCACCCAGCTATGAAATTGACAAGGATGCCCAGCTCCTGGGCGGGGTGTGGGGCTGCCAGGGCTTCTCGCCCCAGATCCCCGCTGGGAGCAGGGTAGGCTGACCAGACAGCAAATGTGAAAACTCGGGACAGGGATTGGGGGGTAATAGAAGCCTATATAAGAAAAACACCCCAAAATCGGGAACGTCCCTATAAAATTGAGACATCTGGTCACCCCTGCTCCGGGGAGAATGGACCCTGCTCTAGGGAGTCCCAGCTCAATACAAGATAGGACAGATTGTTAGCATAGGTAGATAACACGTATTTCAAGGGACAATTGAAAGTGAAGTTGCCCATTAGCACCCCTCTAGTCACAGGTGGGAAAGGCAACTGAGGGGTGATAGTGGGTTACAAATTATTGTAATAAACCACAAATCCAGTGTCCATGATTTTTAGTGCCTAACAAAGTTATGAATTCCTGCTCCCAGGCTCGTCTTCTGAAAGCGTTGTGCAAGTTTTCTTTAAGGATGAGGACAGATAGGTCAGATACAACCCTTTTTCGGAAGTGTTCACCCATGGATGATAGTGGTTTTGACTTTTATCATTTTCCTGTGAGGTCAAATGGCAGCATAGCGATTGTCTGGTTTCACCTACATAAGTGTTGTTGTTGGAAATAAGTGTGTGTTAATTTATGCTGAACAGTGTATTCCACTTTTGTATTCTATGTTGTAATTGAAATCAGTATGTTTGATCATGTTTTTTAATCGTGCGATTAATCGTGATTCATTTTTTAATTGCTTGTCAGCCCTATTTTTAATGATTTAATAGAATACAAATTATTTAGCACAATGACATTCATCTGTTAACAAAAATAAATGAAGTGCTAAGAATAGTAGTTGTAGAAGCATTTTAAAAATAAATAAATTTAAAGGAGCAAAATTCCTTTTACAATAGATTACAAGAAAGGGAGTAAAGTTCAGGATATCAGAACATCAGATAAGACATTTATTTACTGCTATGCAGTTTTATGTAGACGTATAAACTAATAAGGAATTCATTTCAACTCAAAACATGTATGACAATTCTGATTTTTTTAGGAGTGTGTGTAAGTGCATAAAATATTTCAGTGAATCAAGTCCCTTTTAGTAGCTCAGTAAATCATTTCAGATGGAGAAGAGCCGGTTTGTCTAAGTATTGGGGTGCCCTGGGCCTTTAAGAACATAGCCCTGGGAAGCAGGTGCTGAGATGTTCCATCCTGTGAAAGGGAGGGGGGAAGAAGCCCTTTTGTCACCCATACCTATTTTTGTAACCACTGCAGGTTGCTCCTCCTATCTGTGGTAACTTTATTCCCTCTACTGCTTCCCATCACAGTGTTTTCTCTTTCTCCCAATATCTGGCAGTACCTCTAGCCCGTTCTTAACCCCAACTTCTACTCCCTGCCTGTGATTTTGCCCTTGGGCCCTTCTCCTTCGTCTACCTCCAGCTGTTTGACCATCCTGCATATTCATTCCCCCTCCCTGACATGGGACACTTGAACCCCCACAAACAGCAGGGAACACATTGGAGTCCCAAATAAGGGCAGAACGAGGGTGGTGACTTCAGCAAATATTACTGTAACTGCAAAGTAGCAGATTGTGACATTACACCCGCGTTGCTTCACTTGCTCACATGGCCTGGCCTTGATGGAGTTCCAAGGTCCCAGGGTAGGCTACACAGTGTCCCCCAGGGCTCAGGGGCGAGACACCTGTGTACAGGCTGGCACCCAGTGCAGCATTCCAGATCTGCTTGGGAAAGGGGTACAGCAAGCAAGGCTCCAGTGGGGGGGTGGATGGTAGCAACAGATTCCCTGTCCACTGGGCTGCAAAGCCATCTCATGCCTGCCCTCTTTCTTCCCAGTGACATCTGTGTGTGCCCCACCCATCTCAGGAGTGAGCGATTCCCAGAATCCTTCTGTAGTCTAGGAAAACATCCAAGAAAAGCTGTAGCAACCCTGACTGGGAGGTTCAGGCCAATGGGGGCTGTGGGAAGTGGCACAGGCTGAGGGATGTGCTGGCTGGTGCTTCCCGCAGCCCCCATTGGCCTGGAGCAGTGAACTGCGGCCAATGGGAGCCACGACTGGCCGAACCTGTGGCCACAGCAGGCAAACAGACTGGCCCAGCCCAGGCTTATCCTGGCAGGCCGTGTGCCAAAGGTTGCCAATCCCTGGGGTAGACTACAATGAGTTCCATACCAAGTCTGGGTTTATTTAGCTTTGGATGTTGACTTAGTTTTGGAGAATTTCAAAAAGGATTTCAAGGGAGTATAGCAGTGTATCATTTGTCCCTTAATGTTTAGTACTTCTATGGATAGAATGTTCCAGCTTTTCTTGAATTCAAAGCATTTAAGAGAAAACATATCCTAAAACAATAAATAGCCTCTGTTTGCCTAACTTTCCTTAAGGTCTACCACTCCCTAGAAGTAGGGAGGGATCTTTTTCTAAAAGATAGGCTGGGGAATTTTGGGGAAGCTTCATGGCCTATGTTATGACAGGAGGTCATACTTTGAACTTCCTGTGATTATGGGAGGCCAGGTGTGGATTAGCTCTTCCCATCTTATTTAAGTGGATACTGTATAATCAGTTGCATAACACAAGAACCAGGGGTCACCCAACAAAATAAATAGGCAGCAGATTTAAAACAAACAAAAGAAAGTATTTCTTAATACACCAAACAGTCAACCTGTGGAACTTGTTGTCAGGGGATGTTGTGGAAACGGAAACTGAGAGGTTTTAAAAATTCATGGAGGATAGGTCCATCATGGCTATTAGCCAAGATGTCAGGGACACAACTCCACACTCTGGGTGTCCCTAACCTCTGACTTCCAGAAGCTGAAAGTTGACGTCAGGGGATGGATCACTTGGTGTTTGCCTGTTCTGTTCATTTCCTCTGAAACACCTGGTATTGCCCATTGTGGGAAGATAGGATACTGGGCTAGAAGGATCACTGATCTAACCCAGTATGGCCGTTCTTATGTTCTATTCTTAAAATGATAGTTCTCCTCAAACTATTCCTTCTCCCAAAAAAAGATGCTGTCTTCCTTATGCACATACTATTAAATCTTTATTTCCTGATCATCTTCTTCTTCTGTTAGAGATCATTTTCACTGCAGGAAACTTGGTAGTGTGGAGTTAAATAACCGGTCTAATGACAGGGTTTATTTCCTGTCTAAATCTGCTGTCTCTAAGAATTATTCTACAGCTTTTATTTTTATGGAGTCCGAAAGAGAACAAATTAATGTCATGAACTAGTGAGAGATCACAGGGGTTCTTAAGAAAGTATCACATTTGACTTAATGTCTATATTCTTAATAATATTGAAACGTCCATACTGCAGTCTATGCTAGATTTGAGTTCAGGTCTCAAATGATTCCATGTACACTTGAGGATATTAGTGGGCCATGGGAAACTTTTTTGTGACTTAGTACCTTAGGTGGTGTGGGGACAAAACTGATGAGTTTTTAAGTGGTGGAAGTTATGTTGATTTTGTTCAATAGGGGGAAATATTTTATTTAATTTGATGCCATATGCCACTGCATTCTTGCATACATAATTATCCCACTCTATCAAGTGGGAAAGTAGCCATGTCTTTGTATATACTGTTTTTTTTAACTGATCTCATTAAGGTATTAAAAATTCTTGGGCACTATTGAAAATTTCATATTTAAATTTAAAAGAAAATGTAATTGTTCTACATTTCTGTTTAAAAATATTTTTATACTATTGTGTTTAACTATGATGTTCTGTAAAGATTGAAATAATTTTAAGTTACTCTGCTTTTTAATTATAGCTGATTTAAATCAAATACTGGAAGATTAGTTAAAAGTAATGATTCACTTGTATCTGAGTGATGCATGTTGCTGTATCTTTTCTAAGTAGGTTATGTTTACTGTCCTTATCTTCTTCAGTTTTGAAGCTCCAGGTGACTGAATCCTGCTGTCTTTCATAATAGTCATTCTTGGTTTGTTTTGTAGATGATTAGATCAGATAGTCAGTGCTTGTACACTGTGTATGTAGTGGCAATATCATTTTCTTCCATACTGGAAATTAGGTCAGGGAGATGAACACAAGCACACATAATGAAAAATTAAAGAGACTTATCTAATTACAAGAAATAACATTGAAAAAGCCCTATACATAAAACCATAGCTGTTTTGTTTTGTTATCAAAATTTATCTCAGGCATTGGCTCCCTATAAAGAACAATGTTTGCCTCTGCATTTTGTGTATGTTGTTTTTTAGTTAGAAGTCTGGTTTATATTTATTAGCTTACATTCAAATACTAATGTACACTGCGCTTTTGCACTTCAGGTCTTTCATGTTCTCATCTTGAAGTATTTCTTTGATGTAATAGTAGTACTGCATTATGGAAGTTTTTGCTTCTCTTAGAATATAGTATTTTACGGCAAGCCACTCCAGTAAATGTCTCCTCTGACCTGCTCAAATCATGTTGGTTATTTAAGTATTTTATTCCGATGTGTAATGCAGATCTCACTCAAGTCCCATCATGTTAATTTTAGTGGTTGGAGCTGTCATTTACAGGCTACATTGATATAGGCCATAGAATAGATATTTCTTCAGCTCATTAAGGTCCCTACAGATTCTACAATAGGTCTTTTGGAGAAGAACTGACTTATTGGCTCACAACAGGCCTGCACAACATGTGGCCCGGGGGCCACTGTGCGGCCCGCGGGGGGTGAGTAGGGGTGCGGCAAGACAAGCGGGGGTGGGAAAGCAGATGGGGGGGGGCTTTTCTGCCCGCAGCCGGTTTTTTGCAGTAATATGGCCCTTGCTGCTTTCCGAATTGTGCAGGAGTAGCTCACAAGGTAGAAGTATTCTGCTGAAGAGCATGCCACTTTTATTCTTCCTCCACAGATAGAGGCAAAGTGAACAAGAACTCCTTGCTACAAGAGATTTAGTTTTTTCTAAGTTAATATAAACTTTAATTTTCTGATGCAGAAATCTGGACAAGTGTTTTTCACTGGCTTTTGGGACAAAGACATAGGATTCTTGGCTTCCCTTTCTTCCTGAAGTACTAAAGCAGCATATGCTCCTGTAGCCTAGCAATGAAACAGAAAAAAGCCTAGAGGGAAAACTTGATATTCATGCAATTAATTGCCAGACAGTGTGTAGACAATAAGCTCTGCTTGTTTTGTGCCAGCTCAGGATGGGGTCACCCTAGTTGCCTTCTCCTGAGCGAGAAAAGAGTCAGGAAGCCACAACAGTGAAGCAGCAAGCAATCCCCTTGATCTTTCCTACTTTGCTTCATTTCCTCTCAGAAGGGAGCAAGTGACACAATGATATGAAGGCAGTTCTCCCAAGGGAGAAATTGCTAGTGACAAGCTGCATGAGCCTGCTACATTAGTCTCAGCATTTTATCATGGTCCCAGCAGTGGATCATTTTTGTCTCCCAATGCAAAGCCATGGAAGGAGTCAAGGGAAGCAGACCCAGATCCACCCAACAGAGCATTAAATTGGAGCCCCAGACTCATTTTCCAAAAAACAGCTCACATCGTAATGGGCTGCTTAGTCTGCTGACTTTATAATCACCTAGTTAGGTTTTCCACATCCATAATCACTTAGGTTTTCCACATCCAACAGGTCTGTGACATTCAGGGATGGAGATATGTTCCAATAAGATATGTTCCCTGATTGAAGCTCCACTCTCTCCTCTCCCACTCCCTTTCCTTTCCTTTCCTGTCTGTAGAAGAGTGGAGACAGTTTATCATTCTCCCCTCCCCCAGGACTTGCCTTCAAGTGCCCTAGTATGTCTCACCTAGAAAATGCAAAAGAAGGACTCAGAACAGTACAACTTGCAGAATAAGTTGAAGCAAGTGGGCAAAAAGACCTTCACTAAGTTGTCATTGTAGAGGGTACATGTACAAGTAGATGAATTAACTTGATAATTACCATAGTTAAAGAGGTCAGAATATTGTAGGCATGTGCAAAGTAAAATTGAAATAGTTGACATCTGGAATAAACTTATTCTACTTCTAAAACTGTGATTTATCTGATATGGATTTCCTACTGTTCATATATTTCACTCTAGACAGAGGGGAAATTTTCCCAAACCATTTCCCTCCAGTTTAGCCTTAACCAGTGTTAAAACTGCTGGGAGCTGTTGGTACCCAAGATTCCAACCAGTAGACCTGTACTTACTACTTTAGGTAGCCTTGTTTTTCATCATGTTTAACAAAAAATGGTTATAAACAAGTATGGCATTCAGAGCTTTCACTGGCTTTTACACCAATTCAACTGAACTAATCTTACAACCGATGAGAAGTTGTGTAAATATAGTTCGTATAGACACTACCTCCATCTGATTACTAGTGCATACAGCTAGCATGAATTCAGAGTTAATGGTCTCTTGTCAAATTAAGCCAAAGATGTCTTTGGAGAAAACTTATGATGGTACAGCATGCAAAGACACTTTGGATACTGCTACCCCAATGGACCAACAAATTGAAAAGGCCATTCGTCTAGATCAGGTCTGATTGCTCCAATAAAAAAATTGTAGCATTAGCGCTCATGCAAAACTAAGTATATGGGAAAAAATCCTGACCACCTTTGGCAAAGGAACAAAGGAGAAAAACAGTATTAAGCTGAATTAGAGCAAGTCATTTCCTTTGCTCCACTGAGGTGGAAAACAGGCTTGCATGATGTGTATGAACAGAATTATTTTTTTTTTAAAAAAGTACAGGCTGGGAGATGGAAGAAATTTACATTGGCAGTGGAGAATTTATATTATATTATATTTATTATTATTATCCTGAAGTGAATTTAATCATAGAATAGTCTCTACAAAATTATCATTTAGCCTACAAACGAAGCAAGTCAGTTAAATTCTGGTATCAGAGGGGTAACCATGTTAGTCTGGATCTGCAAAGGTGACAAAGAGTCTTGTAGTACCTTATAGACCTACATCTTTTAGTCTCTAAGGTGCTATAACATCCTAAACATCTGTTAGTCTATAAGGTGCTACAAGACTCTTTGTCACTTTTGGTTAAATTCTGATTATTTTATCTCTGTTTGGCAGATAACCATTTCTTAAAGCTGACTGTTTATTATAGACATAGAAACAAAATTTGAAAAAGCATAATTATTTATTATCTTTGCATTACATATGTGCTTTTTGTTTTACCTGCAGGTTTTGGAAACATTTGCTGGTCGCCTGATTAAAATTCGAGTTTTAGCACAGCGTGATATTCCCAGCCTTACAAAGTACCAGATAATTCTAGCAAGAGATCAATTTAGGAAAAACCCTTCTTCACACAATGTGGTAAATGTTACTTAGTAATGTAATTGACTAAATGAGTTGATATTATACAGTATTCAATAACTAGTAGTAATACTCCTACATTTAGATAGTACATAAAATAACCGTGGACTCAAATGCTTGACAAACTATAAATAGAAATTACCACAGATATGAAGTCCTGGGATGGAATGTGCCAACTTGTTTAACCACTCTCAACACCACTGCAGGACCATTTAGGAATTCTCACACTGGTTCTCAGACTTTTGTACTGGTGACCCCTTTCACATCGCCATCCTCAGAGTGTGCCCCCCACCCCATGTTTTAAAAACACTTTTTTATGTGTTTAACACCATTATAAGTACCGGAGGCAAAGCAGGGGTTGGGTGGAGGCTGACAGCTCGCAACCCCCATGTCATAACTTCATGACCCCCTGAGGCTTGAGAACCTCTGATTTAGGAAAAGAGGGAAGAATACTGTATCCCTCTGAAACTATATAGGGAGCTAGACACATAAAATATAACTGCCCAGATTACATTGAGGTCTGAAAATTAAGATAATGCACCTCCTTGTCTAAATTGCCACACGGTTTTTACTAATCACAAATAGTCTGCACTTCGTTTATTCAGTAAACCAGGTGACAGCTATACATAGAAACTCAGTTCATGTATGGTCCTCTGAGTGCCTTAAGCGTAACATAATATAATTTATAACAACCAGTACAACTTTATCAACTCAAGATGCTTAGAAGGGTTAAGTGTAAAGGAAATCCCACCCTGCCAAATACAACAGGCAATACAACAAAAACAGCAGTACAAGCAGTAAAACAAAGTGGTATTCTCTTGATAAGGCAGATGGTTAATTCATTCCAGAGGACAAGCAAAACAGCATTGGTGTATTTTGAAAATATTTTTGCAACTGTCCATTATTCTCAAGAGATTCCTTTATCAAAATTCTTCCATGACTCCTTTGAGAAAAAAAGGTTATTTTTATGAATTATTAGGGAACTTTCCCAAACCATTTCCACCCTGGTTCATGAGGTTTTTGGGAGACAAACCACCAGCTCAGTATTGTTTTCTTTTGCAATTTTGTTTTTCAAATGTTAAACTAATTTTTGGCATCAAAAATTGCAATATGATTCCTGTTGCTTATTGACCTCTTTATTTTAATCCAATGTGTCATAATTGTTTTATTAGGGGATCCAACAGGGCGTAATTGAAGGAGATTTTGCTCTTTGCATTAGTTTGTATCATGGTTATGAACTACTGTTGCAGATGGGAACACGATCATTATTTATCTTCCTGTGTGGAATTATGGATGGATCTAAAGGTAAAATGCATTCACAAACAAACTCTCTGCTCCTTATTTTCTCTTCCAATTTAATTTTAGGAAATAAAAACCTATTCTGTTGAGTACCAGATGTACATGAGTATTTAAAATTATTTAGACCAAAAATAGCTTAACAAATGGGTTGCAAATGAAATTTGTATATTTTCTTTTTGCAGCTTACATTTTGTGAAAATATCATGCTCAACAGAAGACTTTAAAAAATAATCTGTAGATGAGATAGTGTAGTTAGATTGGGAAAGCAATGATGTGTGTATGGAAATAGATCAGTGAAATATGAAGAAGATGCAATCAGAGTTCACAGGAAGATATAGCATTAGACCAGAAAAGAGACACAACCAGCCATTAAAAGGTCTATGCAGAAAAGGATTAGGTCTTTAAGTCAATGTCAACACTGGCCAAAAAAAACCCAACCCAAAGCAGACCTTTAATTCTCCCAGAATTCAGCTCTGTGGTAAGAGCAGCCATGGAAGACATAGTGTGGGCAGTACTCTGTTGTTTTTACCATCATGTCTCCTGGCCCTGCAGGGTTAGCTACATGATGGTAAAATGCCTGAACACACTGCACTATATCTTCCTCTCTTGCCATCACCAGTGAAGTATAATGTGTTCCATGTGTGATGGTGTAGAAAAGATCTTACTGTGGTATAAAACCTGGATGATTCTTTGATTGGTCTCTGAATATTCCTATTTGTGGGATTAGTACTTCCTGGCATCAAGCTGTGCGATCTTCTAGAGAGCCGGGTCTGGGGCCACTTGCCCCTCCCTAATTTGCATGCACACACATATATAAGATGATGGGTCCTGAGAGTATAAAATGTGAATGGTCCCAACTGCTTCTCAGTTTCTTCTTTACTGCCACAGGTGCAGTTACTGTGCACAGGATCCTTGGTGCATTCCTCATCTAGCGTGCACTTTGTGACGTACTAGCCTAAGTGCAATACATTATATTCACATGAAGTGAGCCTCTGTCTTCTGACATAAGTTGCTCAAAGGAAGGGACCCCAGACATATCTGGATTGGCTGAGTCTGGTCTTAAGAACCTGGCATGGTTAACTCTGTGTTTATAGGTTTAAGATTAGCAGCCGTGTTAGTCTGTATCCGTAAATAAAACGAGGAAAACTTTGTAGCACCTTAGTCTCTAAGGTGCTACAAAGTCTTCCTCGTTTTATCTGTGTTTATAGGGAGCACCATAGTCCCCTGGTCCTTTGGGATCTACTCAGTTGGCACCCTTATACCCATATCTCCTGTCCTGGAAAAATTTAATCTCAGTTAAACACTACACAAAGGTGATGGTTACAGATGGTTTACTTTCAGTGCCTGTGGAGATAGCTGACTGAGGTCTAGAAGTTCCTTTTGTGGGAGTCCTCGAGATGAAATCAGTAGAAATGTTCACGTTTCCAAGTTGAGGTTCTGATTAGGATATGGCATGGCCTTTATCAGTATTCTTCAGATGGTTTCTGTAACCAAGTGCAAGGTGTCCTTAAGTGCAAGACACCCTCTGCACAAAAACCTTTGAAAACCCAGGCTCAGTATGAGGTGGTTCTTGTTCCTACTGGTTCTCATCAGTCTCTCACCATTTATTGGCTGTGAAAGTGACCAAGATTTATAATCTGGTGCCAGTGCCCTGATTTTGAAACCATCCAAAACCATTAGTGCCCAGAGACACTTTGGTTCCAAACACTGATGTCAATACTTTGTTTCTGAAGAGAGATCATAAAGAGCTTTCCTGGAGCATGCTCCACGGTCATCAGCCAGTGCTTGCTGCATCACTACAGTAAACCCTCGATTTAACGGACCCCGATTTAACGGACTTCGGATGCAACGGACAAAATTTCCAATGCATCCGAAATCCGTTATTGGGGGCTGCCGGCTCCCGCCCCAGGGAGCCGGGCGGGAGCTGTCAACCCGGCTGCCCGGCTCCCCGCAGAGGGGAGCTGGGCGGGCGGGCTGACAGCTCCTGCCCGGCTCCCTGCAGAGGGGAGCCGGCCGGCCGGGTTGACAGCTCCCGCCCGGCTCCCCGCAGCGGGGAGCCCGGCGGGAGCTGTCAAACCCCCCCCCCCCCCCCCCCGGCTCCCCGCCCGGTTCCCGGCAGCGGGGAGCCCGGCGGGAGCTGTCAACCCCCCCCCCCGGCTCCCCTGCAGCGGGAAGCCAGGCGGGAGCTGTCAAACCCGCCGCCCGTCGGGCTGTCAGCCCGCCCGCCTGGCTCCCCGCTGCGGGAACTGTCAACCCCCTCCCCCCCCCCCCCCCGCCCGGCTCCCCATTGCGGGGAACCGGGCGGGGGGGGTTGACAGCTCCCGCCGGGCTCCCCGCTGCGGGGAGCCAGCCGGGCGGGCTGACAGCCGGGCGGGAGGGAGGGAGCGGGGCGGGAGGTTTGACGGCTCCCGCCGGGCTCCCCGCTGCGGGGAGCCAGGCGGGCGGGCTGACAGCCGGGCGGGCGGGAGCGGGGGTTTTGACAGCTCCCGCCCATGATTAGTAAAACCTCTATATAAGGGACTAATTCGGGTGAGGGGGTGTCCGTTAAAGCCAAAAGTCCTGTTATTTAATGATTTTAAAAAATGAATAAATAACGGACTTTCGGCTTTAACGGACACCCCCTCGCCCGAATTAGTCCGTTAAATCCAGGTTTCACTGTACTAGCATATAAAGAAAAGTTGGTGGCCATTACAGGGACCTTGCTGCCTGGACACCAAACCTCTCTGTTCCAATTGGAGTGAGTCTTCTAGTACAGTTTCTCCAGTGTTCTAGCCCTGGAACCTATTCTTCTGCAGTGCCATTAAGAGTTCATCCTATTTTAGGTACTTACATATTAGTGTAGTATCTGAGCACGTTACAATGTTTCATCTATTTTTTCTCACAACTCACCTGTGAGGTAGGGAAGTTCAGTAGGTCTCATATTATAGATGGGGACCTGAGGCACAAAAAGGATAAGTGACTTGCCCACGGTCACAAAAGAAGCCTGTGTTAGAACAGGGACTTAAACCTAGATCTCTCAAGTCATAGACTAGTGCTCTAACTTTTGGAACATCCCTCCTATCTTCCATCTGAGCACAGCAGGCAGTCTATATCAGGTACAGGTACCTCAGAAAAGTTCTTACTGTTTAAACTTTCCTGAGGTAGCGCACTGAAGTACTGACCATGCCCTGTGGAAAGCACTTATCCCTGGGGGGAGGGATAGCTCAGTGGTTTGAGCATTGGCCTCCTAAACCTAGGGTTGTGAGTTCAATTCTTGAGGGGGCCATTTATGGATCGGGGCAAAAAATCCTGTCAGGAGTCAATGCTAGTGAAGGCAGGGGACTGGATGAGATGACCTTTCAAGGTCCTTCCAGTTCTATGATCTCTCTCTGTGTATATGTGTGTGTGTGTGTATATATATACACACAAGTGAAGTTGATGGATTTCCACTCCATAGGCTAAATGCAGTGCCTTGCATAGTGTCTAGTATCAGAGGTGTACTTGTCATTCTCAACTGTTATTAAGAACATTAATTGCTTAGAATTGTTGGTATGCTAGTGTCTTGTGGTATTCATGCATTTGTATTTTTACAATGTACTGCTTTCATACATGTTTATTTGACAGTTTTTGATAGTACTGTTGTATTAGTAGATGCATACACTGGAGTACGCATTTATTATTTTTCCTAGTTTCCCTGCTCCCTTAAGCCCTTTCTACAGTGGGAAGTTGATTACAGACATCATTCTCAGTCACAATGTGTTCCCTTCAACTAGTGCTGACAGTAGTTCAGCTGTTAGGGTAACCAGGACAAACCTTTTTTCTGAACTGTTACAGAAACATTAAAGACGACATGTAACACTGTCCTGCTTACACTAGTAGCTCAACTGTTTTAAGCTATGTGTCCCATGGAGTGCAGAAAGCATCCTCAACTGCTGGCCAGTTTCCTAGTATAAACTGGATGATATTAAAGAGACAAGATAAGTGAGGTAATATCTTTTGTTGGACCAACGTCTGTTGGTGAAAAGGACAAGTTTAAGACTTCTTTAATAATACTTTTTAATTTGCCTCAACAGGATGTAGACTTCTGTTATGTGCATTTAATCCTCGTACTTACACGCTAACACTCCCTGAAATAATATTGACTCCCAATTACATAAGCCTTTCCATAATAACCTTAGCTTTTTCAGAAAATTCTATTTGTATTTCAGTTAAGGAAATGTGGAATTGATTCTAAATTCAATTCAATTTATATGTAGCAAAACACCAAAGCTTTAAGATTACTCAAGAGATTGAATATTAAACCATTTTATCTTTTTATAAAGGCTTGACTCGTGCCAGGAATGAACTTAGCCGGAATGAGGACTTCATGAAATTGTATCGGCAACTTGAAACCATGTTTTCAGGCTCATCTGTAACTTCAGCAAATGGAAATCATCTTTACAACAGTACAACAGGTCAGTGTTTACTTGTGAAGTCAGCATATTTGCTTCCTAGCTTTTTTCTAGAAGAGCATTTTTTCCCCTCAAAATTTAAACCTGGCAAAACACTCTGTTCAACATAAAGCCTAACTGCTGATGATTCTTAGTGAAAAATAAGTCTAATATTCAGTGTGATGTCTCTTTCCTAGTGCACATTAAGACTGCACAAAACAGGATGGTAGTTACATTGCAGCTTTTATTTATTCTATTTAAACAATTCCATCTACCTTCAAATCAGGGTTTTGTAGGCCTGAAGCACTGAAGTTCAGTTAGAATTCAACTATAAATTGATATTATAATCTCTTAATTAGTCTTGTGCAATACTTTTTAACTTTCCCACAGCAAAAGCGATGTGTGGGTCTTGAAAAATAGGGTTTAACAAACATGTGCTTCAGTAATGAGTTTACTAAGGTTCATGTACTAGACTAGATAGTTATTGTAATTAGATTGGAAATGTTGGGAATTGGTGCTTGTCAGACTTGGAAGAGAGACGTAGAATAAGACAAGAAGGTTCACAGAACCTCTTATATACTTACTCCAGATAAAGATGCACAGATATGTTTTTAAAAATTACCTTATTTGATTTACAGGACCTACAAATAAAAATAAAATCATCTACAGTCATCCAAAATTAAAGAAACTAGAAGAAGTTGTAGTAGAACACTTCAAATCCTGGAAGGGATGTACAGGTAAATGTTAAGTCTCCAAAATGTAATCTAATAGCACTATCTGGGTATGAATCCATAATATTATTCTTTAATTGTTTCATTCACTTAATTGAAGTGACCCTAGCCTCTTTTTCCCAGAAGCTGGGAATGGGTGACAGGAGATGGATCACTTGATGATTACGTGTTCTGTTCAGAATCAGAGAGGTAGCCGTGTTAGTCTGGAATTGCAGAAGTGACAAAGAGTCCTGTGGCACCTTAAAGGCTAACTAAAGTATTGAAGTATAAGCTTTCGTGGGCTAATACCCACTTCGTTGGATGCATGTAGCGGAAGTATCCAGGGGCAGGTATAAATAAGTAGGCAAGAACCAGGTTGGAGATAATAAGGTTAGTCCAATCAGGCTGAACCAACTTGTTATCTCTAATCAGGGAGGATGAGGTATTCCTCTAGCAGCTGAACTGGAGGTGTGAACACCAAGAGAAGAGACGCTGCTTTTGTAATTAGCAAGCCATTTGTTCAATCCTAAATTGATAGTATCAAATTTACAAATGAATTGCAGCTCTGCAGTTTCTCTTTGCAGTCTGGTCTTGAAGTTTTTTTGCTGCAAGAGAGTGACCTTTAAATCTGTAATGATGTGTGCAGGGAGATTGAAGTGTTCTCCTACAGGTTTTTGTATATTTCCATTCCTGATATCTGATTTGTGTCCATTTATCCTTTTACGTAGGAACTGTCCAGTTTGGCCAATGTACATAGCAGAGGGACATTGGTGGCATATAATGGCATATATTACATTGGTAGACGTGCAGGTGAATGAACCAGTGATGGTGTGGCTGATCTGGTTAGGTCCTGTGATGGTGTTGCTGGTGTAGATATGTGGGCAGAGTTGGCATCAAGGTTTGTTGCATGGATTGGTTCCTGAGTTGGAGTTATTATGGCGCGGTGTGCTGTTGCTGGTGAGAATATGCTTGAGGTTGGCGGATTGTCTGTGGTCCTGACAAAGGACTCTTTGTGCTGTTCGTTCCCTCTGAAGCACCTGGCATTGGCCTCTGTCAGAAGACTGGATACTGGGCTAGATAGACCATTGTTCTGACCCATTCTTACGTTCTTGTTCCTGAATTGATTGAAACACGTGCACATTTTGCTAAGTATTTTTATTTTATCCACTTGAAAAAATATCTCTGTGGTGGGTCGGCTGCCCCACACTGGCAGAAAAGGAGTTAAAAGCAGTCTTAGGGAGGCTGCACTGGAGGAAGCCAATCAGAGGAGAGCTGAAGAAAGCAGCCAATCAGGGCTTAGTAGGCCTATATAAAAAAGGAGCTGCAAGGCAGAGGAAAGCAGTTCTCTGCTGGGAGCCTAGGGAGGAAGGACTGTGTCCCTGAAGGGCCAAGAGAACTGTCAGCACCCTGGACAGAGCAATGCTGCAAACAATGTCTGAGGAAGCCAGCGAATGCCTGCGGAGGTGCAGACTGAGACCCTGATACCAGGGCCGGCGACAGGGGGGTACTACGGGTACAGCTGTACCGGGCCCCCCGACTTTAGGGGGGGCCCGGTACACCGCTGTACCCATTGTGTCCCTCCTTGTCGCCGGACCTGGAGAGCGGGGAGGCGGCGCGGCTCTCCCCCGGACAAGCGCGCCTGGCCCCGGCAGGAGCAGAGAGCCCGGCCGGCGGCAGCAGCACTGTCCGGGGGAGGGGAGGGAGGAGAAAGGGCGGCTCACGCTCACTCTGCTGTCAGCTGGCGGGGGGGGGGGTCACCGGCTGGGCTGGGGGGGCCCCCATCCGCTGTCGGCTGGGCTGGGGGGGGCGGCTGGGCTGGGGGGCCCCCATCTGCTGTCGGCTGGGCTGGGGGGCCCCCATCTGCTGTTGGCTGGGCTGGGGGGGGCCCGGCTGGGCTGGGGGGCCCCCATCTGCTGTCGGCTGGGCTGGGGGGGGGGCCGGCTGGGCTGGGGGCCCCCCAAACTATCGGAGTAGGGGGCCTCCAAATTTCTGTCGCCAGCCCTGCCTGATACAAGGGTAAAGAGGGTGCCGGAGCCACATGGGAAGTGACTAGACCGTGGACTGCAGTTCGCCACTGGCGGGAAGTGGCAGAACAGCAGACTGCAGGTCCCCTGGAAGGGGGGAGCACAGTGTGTGGCACAGCCGGAGGACGCCGCAGTCCTTGGAGAGATGTGGGTCCAAAAGTGGGAGTCACGGCAGCAATGCACCACCGGTGACCTCATCCACAGAGCTAATTCCCAAGACAGGCTGAGGTGATGTCAGAGTGGTGAGTGGAGCCTGTTGCAATCCCTGAAAAAGCAAGTTGCCATCAGACAGTTTAATTAAGTGAAATTCTCTTATTTTACTTTAAATTCTTGCACAACTCTAACCAAATGTTAAAAGAATGATAATAAACATTTTAGTTTTATTTCTGGGGTCTTATTTGTTCCAGGATTTCATGGCCACAGAACAGGCTGTGGAATCCAACACCCTCTGGTGCTTGCAGCTTTGAGAATTTATGACACCAAAACCAGCCTCTCTTCCCCCTCAATCCGACTCCATATATTTTTATATGCACTGGCACCAGAAAGCACAAGTTAAATGTTTGAAAATAAAACAGTTTTTAGTGCTGAAACCATTGATTTGAAAAGAACAGTTGGAGGAATCCTAAAATTAAGGAATGAGAGAAGAAACAAATTTAAAGTAGGCCAGCTTGGCAAATCTCTCTGGTCACATGGAATCATGTCCTATTACATGAATGTGACATAGTAGGGTACAATCATGCCACACATATTTTATCGGACAATACTGACCAGCAAATTTGAGTTTTCAGATGATGCCTTACAAGGCACTCTTTGTGCAAAGATTATTACAATAGTGTGTAGGGGTATATTTGGTCACAATGAGTATGTATACATGTCATTTACATATGAAGGTACTGGCTATGGCTCCATAATAAGGTTAAACTGAATTTTATACTTAAAACAAGAATTTAACCACTTAGTTATATATGAAGAGTATAGTGTAGTCTCTTCAAATTTATATCACTTATTCTTGAAGTACAGAATGGATATAGAGAGAGATCTATATCTATGTAATATCCATATACTTATGAGTGTGATGGGTGATGTATGTGTGGTAAATAGTTCCAGAAGAACGGTGCTCTCTCCACATTGACTGGTTCTTCTTTGAGTGATTGCTCATGCCCTTTCATCTTAGGTGTGTTTGCTTGCCACATGCACTGATTCTGGAAGTTTTTCCCTCAGTAGTATCCGTAGGGGACCGGCTCCGGTGCCCCCTGGAGTGGCACGCATATGCCACTGTATATAGGGCACCACCAGTTTCTCCCACCCTCCATTTCTTCTTGCCGCCAGATCACAGGACCTGGTTCTCATTGGGGACTTCAATCACCCTGACATCTGCTGGGAGAGCATTACAGCGGTGCACAGACAATCCAAGAGGTTTTTGTAGAGTGTTGGGAACAACTTCCTGGTGCAAATGCTGGAGGAACCAACTAGAGGCCACACTCCTCTTGAGTTGCTGCTCCCAAACAGGGAAGAATTGGTATGGGAAGAAGTGGGCAGTCCATGGATCTGGATCTAATGCATCTGAGGGTGCTGAGGGAGTTGGCTGATGTGATTGCAGAACCATTGGCCATTATCTTTGAAAACTCATGGGAATCGCGGTAGGTCCAGAACAATCGGAAAAAGGCAATTATAGTACTCATCTTTAAAAAAGTGAAGAAGGAGCAGGTACTCAAGGAACCCATTTTGAAGCACTTAGAGGAGAGGAAGTTGATCAGGAACAGCTGACATCCTGATTGCCTTCTATGATGAGATAACTATCTCTGTGGATATGGGGAAAGCAGAGGGCTAAGTGCAATGCAAAGGTCCAGTAGTGTCTGTATATCCACCCTAATCCTGACTCCCTGGTGGTAGTGGTTAACCACAGGGAGTGACAACCCAGTCAACCCGGAGCTACCCCTAAGAACAGAGCCTTGACTTGTTCGGATGTAAGGTTTATTCATCCTCTAGCCTCCAGTTGAGGGTGGCCAACTGTCAGGCCCTCCTGGGACGCTATGATTTTAACTTGTGTCGAGCCATGGCCATGTTTGAGGCCTCTCTTCCTGAGGCTTCTAGGAAGGAGTTCCGGGCTACTATGGAGACAGGCAGGACTGTGGCCAGGGCAACATTCTCATCTGCGTTGGATGTAACGGACACTGCTGGCCAAACTATGGCCTTGGCCATTACCATGCATCAGGCATCTTGGCTGCCCCTCTCTTTCTTGTCCAGGGAGGCTCAACAGTCGAGGCAAGACCTTCCCTTCAATGGGCAAGCAACAGTTCATAATTAATGTTAACACATCCATTCATCTTCTCATCTACTTGTCTAAGCTAAGAGGATGAATAAAATCTTCAGGTGCTTAAACCGGGTGTGACGGTGCTGTTCCTGGTGGGATCCAACTGTGAGTGTCAGATCAGGACAGATTGCTTCCAAAGGGGCAACTACAGCCCAAAGCTGGGGGTTTTCCACACTAAGGCAAACCAAACTAGCCAAACAGAAAATACTTTGGTTTCGCCCCACTGGCTAACCACAAGTCACACAAGCAATTCCCTTAGACACTCCAGATTCCCAGTATCACCACCAGCAGCCACCTGTCCTGGGGACCAATGGTTATGAAAACCAATACCCCAAATAAAGAAAACGGTTCTCCCCAATTCCAAAGAATCAGGCCCCAGACCCAGGTCAATATACAAATCAGATCTTCCCACAAATCACGCTGTTGCCAATCCTTTAGAATCTAAAATCTAAAGGTTTATTATACAAGGAAAAAGGTATAGGTGAGGGTTAAGAATGGTTAAAAGAAATCAATTACATGCAGTAATGGCACATCTCTTAGTTCAAGCTTGCAACAAAGGTAGAATAAACTGTGGGTTCAAATCAAAGTCTTTAGAAAGCATCCCATTTGGGGGATGGGTCAGCACCTTAGTTCAGAGTTCACCTGTGTAGCAAAGTCCATTCAGAGCTGGAAGCAAGACAGGCTGAAGGTAAAGACAAAATGGAGGACGCTTCTTCCAGCTTTTATAGACTCTCTCTTCTGGGCCAAGACCCTCCTCCTTCTTTTGCAGAGTCCGGTTGCAAAATGGAGGTTTACAGTCACAAGGTCCAATCACCACACTCTCCAGGATTCAGTTTCTGACCAGGCAGTTGACATTCCTAGAGCAGCTCGGGTGTGGACAGGCATTTACAAAGTTCATTGTGTGGTTGATCTCCCTTAATGGCCCATCAGCCAGGCCAGGCAAGTTAACAGCAGCTTGTCTGAGATTTCACAGGCACCTTATATCCAGTATTCATAACTTTAATTTCAAAAAAGATACACACATTAATGGCATATTCATAATTAGCCTTCATAACCTGGTTGTAGGCACCCATTATGACCCCCTGTACATAAGATTTGGTGCCACTATAGGACCCTGGTTGCAGCAATGATTTATAGGGTCCCAAATTATTTCAGTAACGTGACACCGGGGAATATCAAGTAGGAGGAAGGGGAAGTTATTACTTCTGCATACAGCATTAGTGAGACCATTACCGGAATACTGTGTTCAATTCTGGTTTCCATGCTTCAAAGGGAATGTTGAAAAATTGGAAAAACTTCAGAAGACAGCTACAAGAATGCTTTGAGGTCTGGAAAACTAGGGAGAGACTAAAGAAGCTCCAGTACATTTAGTTTATCCAAGAAAAAGGTTGAGCTGACTGATCATGATCTGCAAGGGGAAGAGGGTTCTACAAGGGGAAGAGATTTCTGATAGTAGACAGCTCATTAATTTAGCAGAAAAAGCCATAATGAGGCCCAATGGCTAAAAGTAGACAAAATCAGATTAGAAACAAGGCACGTATTTTTCACAGAGCAATTCATTGTAACAACTTACCTAAGGATGCAGTAGATTCTTCATTAGTTAAGATCTTTAATCAACACTGGCCATCTTTCTAAGGGAGATTTTTTTTTTAGCTCAGACAGAACGTACTATCTTGATACAGAAATCATATTAGATGATCATAATATGGTCCTTTCTTGCCTTTCACTTGACCTTTGACAATTGATAGGTTGTAATATATTGGCCTAGCAATGTGTCCTGAAATCAGTAAATCCTGGCTTCTTAGGATCATGGGCAGGAGGACTTGCCAGAACTCTTAAAACCAGCTAATATTCAATTCAGTTCAAATGTTTGAGATTTCTAATATTTAAGTATGGACCAAGATTTCTGAACCTTGTGGGTGAATAGTGTGTGTTAGGCATCAATTCTAACCAAGAGATTAACAATTGTAATGCAAAATTAAAATGTATACACAAATCATTGAGCAGTGTTTTGTAACACAGAGGGTAAGTTACTGTACCAAGTCCTCGTGGCACTGAGAGCACATGAAAAAATGGGAGTTGCCTTACCAAGTGGCGGCTCAGTGCTAACAAGCCAATTCAATTGAGGTGGAAGTGGCCTATTCTTATTCTTAATTGAATTGGCTCCTTAGCACTGACCCCCACTTGGTAAGGCAACTCCTATCTTTTCATGTGCTATAATATATATTCTTACTGTATTTTTCACTCATGCATCTGATTAAATGGGTTTTAGCCCATGAAAGCTTATGCCCAAATAAATTGGTTAATCTCTGGATTCCACAAGGACTCCTCGTTATTTTTGCAGACTAATACTGGTACCTCTCTGAAACCTGTGTGAAATAGTGATGCTGTTTCCAAGGCTTATTGTCCATGTGTATTTAAACACTGTGTTGACACTGCAAAGGCCCAAATCTCCACTTCTACCCTTTGTATCCTTGATTTTCTTCCCAGTAATCACTGGATCTACACACATGCAGCTGGTCACACTCTGGACTAGATTTTCAGACAGGGAATACAAGAAACACCTTCTGGTGATCTCCCTCCTGCAGACAAGAAGCAATCATACTGGCCCACCCCCAGAAGCTCACAGATCCAGTAAAATTCCAAAGTATCATTGTATGTAACTCTGGATCACCGAAAACTAAGTAAGTCACTATAACTATTCCATAACCACAGCAATTGACACTGACATTGAAGTATCACCCTTCTCAAGAGATCTCCATGGTTCTCTTCAATATGTGGCAGGAGTCAGAGGAAAAGAATTTGTACATCAGCAGTGTAAAATATAGGCAGGCTCAGATAGCATCCAACATAAGGAATTTTTGTGAGCCTATGCCTTCTGTGGGGAAGAAATAAAGAAATCCTGTCTTTTCACTTTTGCATTTGCTAAATCAGAACTAAACCATAATTTGTGGTTCACTTGGAGAGTCATAAATGGTTCATGGGGAGCCAGGAGTGTTGGGAAAAGGTTTTTAATTGATAGCCCAATTTTTTGTTTGCTTTTAATTAAGAGACTATTAAACTGGGCTTAAAAATCACCCGTGTCTTATCTATGGGTCTGTGTCTTATGCTCCTGCTGCTGCAGGGATTGGGTGCCTCTGCTCATGGAAGTAGCCTTTCGCAGAGAGACTCCCTGCTAGGGGAACCATTGAGCAGGAAGTCTCAGCTGAAAGACCCCAGCTGGAGCAGAAGTAGAGAGAGCGTCCCAGTGCTAGCCATGTGGCAGCAGTAGCACTAGCAATTAGGGGAATCAGCTGAGGGAGAGACAGGGTCTCTTATCCTTATGCTGGAACAACTTTTACCATGTGTTTCAAAATATTAATAAATGAAAGTATGAAGTCAAAGAAACTACAGAAACATTTAGAAACCAGACATCTGGAATTCATAAAAGAGAGCCCAACAATATTTTCCTTTAGAAACTTGAAGAATTAAAGCAGCAAAAAGTAAAGTCTAAAGAAGCAGCTATTATTCAAGAATCCTTACAAGCATCTTATGTTGTGGCCAGGCAAATTGCAAAATGCAAACATGCACACACTATTGGTGAGACCCTTCTACTTCCAGCAGCAATAGACGTGTGGAATTATGGCTGAGGAATGAGCAGCCACGGCACTGAAAACCATTCCTATGTCAAACAATACTCTTCACTGATATACTGATGACCTTGCAGAAAATGTCCAGTACCAGTTGATGGAACAATTTAAGCAGAGTCAATGTTTCGCTCTGCAGCTTGACTAATCGAAAAATAGCCAAAGTGGCTCAACTTCTATGTTATGTGAAATTAAAGCACATACAATAGTTGAACTTTTATTTTGCAAAGAAATCCCAACCCAAATAACTGGTGAGGAAATAATGACGGTTCTTGATAAATTTATAGTGGATGAAGGTCTTAACTGATGTGTGGGGGTCTGTGCACTAATGGGGCAGGAGCCAGGATTGGAAAGAACAGCGAAGTTGTAGCACAAGTAAAGAAAGTGACATTTGGAGACACTGTATGATTCATTGTCAAGCTTTGGCATAGGATAAGTTGAAACCAGAAAGACAAGACTATAAAATCCCAGACAGTGAACAAATGTTTTAGCATTCTGTGTGAAGAGATGGGCTCAGCTTCTATTTCACACTGAAGTCAGGTGGTTGTCATGTTGGGAAAGTGTTCCAGCACATCTTTGAATTGCATGAGGATGTCAGAATTTTCCTCCTTGGAAAAATGGAACTATTCTAGATTGTGTTTTACTGTGTTAATCCAGAATGTCTCCATTCAACTCCAGAACCCAGCATTTCCTGTGGCAAAGAACCTATCCAGTTCCTTTTCAAAGGAAATTATCTGCAGTTGATACAGGATTCCTTGTACACCATGAATCATAAAACAGACACATGAATGAGAACCTAGTTCAGAGGTGGGCAAGCTTTTTGGTCCAAAGGTCTCATGAGGTTGTAAAACGGTATGGAGAGACAGGTAGGGAAGGCTGTGCTTCTCCAAATATAATTTGGAGAGGGACAGCCCCATCAACCCCATCCCACTCCCCACCCTCTGACTGCCTCCTCTAGTGACCCCCCACACACACACACCCTAACTGCCCCTGGGACTCCACACCCTACCCAACCCCCCTGTCCCCTGACCGCCCCAACCCCTATCCACACGCCTGCCCCCTGAAAGGCTCCCTGGGACTCCCACACCCTATCCAACTGCTCCCCGTCCCCTGACCACTCCGACCCGTATCCACAAACCCGCCCCCCCAAAGCCCCTGGTCACTTAGATACCCGAATAACAGTCATAGCATGGTTACATAGGTGGATCTCAGGAGCTCTCCAACAAATGAGTGTTATGCCTATTCACAAGAAACCATCTCTTCATACAATCAATCTTTCCAGTTATTTCCATGTTTATATTACCTTTTTTTTTTTTCCAGAGGGGGGAAGATGTTTAGAAATTTGTGATAAAGGAACTCTTGAATTACCTCTAGTCCTACAATTGCCGTATTCCATTTCAGATTGAAGTTAGGCCTGGATATTGCCCTGAGGCAGTGTTGCTTTCAGTAATTCATGATCTCCTCTTAGAGCTAGACAAAGATCAGGTGTGCATGCTGATTTTTTCTAAGACCGCTCAGGCTTTTATGTCACCTGATGGTAACATATTTTCAATACTCGGAAGGAGTAGACAGAACTTCATAATCATACTACTTATAGCTTAGATAATTACCCATCAAATGATCAACAAACTATGCTTCAGTCCCATTTTAATTCCACTTTTAACCCCAAAATGGTGATGTGCAAATACATCATAAAATTCAGCTGCAATTTTTCATTGGGGCCTCTGGGCATTCTTGCAATACAAATACTAAATAATTGATCTACTGAATAAAGCACTGTGCTTTATAACATCTGACTTTCAAAGTGTTTATCGCTTCTCCATAGCTCACTACCCCTTATGATTTTCACTCCTTGGCTCCAGCAATCGCAAAATATTGTCAAATTATTAAAAGCAAAGTTTAGACTTTCTACAAAACAAATTTTATACTTTCTACTGTGGCAGGGTGGGCTTGACCCAGCCTGCCGCCCCTTTAAGAGGGAGAAAAGCCCTCTGCAAACCTCCCTGGCAGGAAGGCTAATTAGCCACCTGAGGTGCAGGCCAATCAGCCTGCATGAGTTGCACCTGGCAGCCCCCTCTGGGGGATATAAGGCTGCCAGGAAGGAAGCCCAGGGTGGTGGTGGCAGGAGCTATTCAGAGCTGAGTGTGTGGTGGTGGTTGTTTGAGCTACCCTGAGTTGGGTTTGTATGTTAGCTGGACTACCTAGAGTCCCTAGAGCTGTGTTAACGGTTAGCTGGACTATCTAGAGTCCCTAGAGCTGTGTTAACGGTTAGCTGGACTATCTAGAGTCCCTAGAGCTGTGTTAACGGTTAGCTGGACTATCTAGAGTCCCTAGAGCTGTGTAAACTGTTAGCTGGACTACATAGAGTCCCTAGAGCTGTGTTAACTGTTAGCTGGACTACATAGAGTCCCTAGAGCTGTGTTAACTGTTAGCTGGACTACATAGAGTCCCTAGAGCTGTGTTAACTGTTAGCTGGACTACATAGAGTCCCTAGAGCTGTGTTAACTGTTAGCTGGACTACATAGAGTCCCTAGAGCTGTGTAAACTGTTAGCTGGACTACATAGAGTCCGTAGAGCTGGATGTTAATGAACTGTTTTAACCTGTATATATTGGTGGTGGGGTCCGGCACTGTAAATTAAAGGGCACTGTTTGGAGCAAAAAGGGTTCCTGCCTGTGTTCCTGAGAGGGGGGAGACGGCGGTCTGTCACATATGGTGTCAGAGGTGGGATCGCTACACCAGCAACACAACTGGTGGCCCCGAGATGGTGGGAACCCTGCAGTGTCTCGTGGAAGAACAGAAGCGGACCCAGCAGGCCATGCATGCCTTGCAGAAACCACCAGCTGCAGCAGGCTCAGTTGGAGCTGAAGGTACTGCAGGACTTTTGAGAGGGCGGCCACCACAGCCGGGTGGGAGCGGACCACCCGGGCCCTCCGTCTTGCTCTGTACCTTGTGGGCAGAGGCCCAGGACTTTGGGAACTCATGGACTCCCTGATATTGGAGCAGTTTTGCTCTGCCTCCCCGAGACTGTCCGTACCGGAGTCAAAAGGCACCAGCCAGAGACGGTGGAGTCTGCGGTGCAAGCGACCAGATACGTGGAGACAGAGGGACCTCGGGGAGAAGACGGACCACGACGGGTCCGGGATTTGGGGCGATGGCCCATGGACTGGGGTTTGGGGGCGGAAACCGTGTGGGGTGATACCCACTCTGTGGGTGCAGGTGGGGAGGAGGTCCCAACCGGGGGTAGTGGACTCAGCCTCCCCCTGTACGCTTGTCCGCGGAGCGTTGATCCGCCCTGGTTGATCCACCCTGAGTTACCCACTCTGCGGGTGCAGGTGGGGAGGAAGTCCCAACCGGGGGTAGTGGACCCAGCCTCCACCTGTACACTAGTCCGCAGGGTGTTGGGGCCCTTGTAGAGCTGATCGAAGGTGTGAAGGGTCTGAGCCAGCCCAATGGGGCTAGGCTAAGGGGGGAGGTGTGTGGCAGGGTGGGCTTGACCCAGCCTGCCGCCCCTTTAAGAGGGAGAAAAGCCCTCTGCAAACCTCCCTGGCAGGAAGGCTAATTAGCCACCTGAGGTGCAGGCCAATCAGCCTGCATGAGTTGCACCTGGCAGCCCCCTCTGGGGGATATAAGGCTGCCAGGAAGGAAGCCCAGGGTGGTGGTGGCAGGAGCTATTCAGAGCTGAGTGTGTGGTGGTGGTTGTTTGAGCTACCCTGAGTTGGGTTTGTATGTTAGCTGGACTACCTAGAGTCCCTAGAGCTGTGTTAACGGTTAGCTGGACTATCTAGAGTCCCTAGAGCTGTGTTAACTGTTAGCTGGACTATCTAGAGTCCCTAGAGCTGTGTAAACTGTTAGCTGGACTACATAGAGTCCCTAGAGCTGTGTAAACTGTTAGCTGGACTACATAGAGTCCCTAGAGCTGTGTTAACTGTTAGCTGGACTACATAGAGTCCCTAGAGCTGTGTTAACTGTTAGCTGGACTACATAGAGTCCCTAGAGCTGTGTTAACTGTTAGCTGGACTACATAGAGTCCCTAGAGCTGTGTAAACTGTTAGCTGGACTACATAGAGTCCCTAGAGCTGGATGTTAATGAACTGTTTTAACCTGTATATATTGGTGGTGGGGTCCGGCACTGTAAATTAAAGGGCACTGTTTGGAGCAAAAAGGGTTCCTGCCTGTGTTCCTGAGCGGGGTGAGAGAGCGGTCTGTCACACTACCTTAATAGTGCAGCATAAAATAAATGATGAAGACAGACAGCACAATCTTTTAGGTGATGTGACTGTATGAAGATAAATGGGTCAGAATATAGCCCTATTGTAGATAAAGCAGAACCTTTAGATAGTGGCAGGACAACTACCTCTTAGGGGCTTGTCTACATGGCAAGTTTTTATGTGTGTGGCAAGCCGGGGTGTGAATCTACAACACTCAGTAACTTGTAGTCTGGAGGCTGCCACAGCATAATGGAAATCCTGGTATGCAGCTTAGCATATTGCTCTGTTACTCATTGAGCCGAGAGCTCACCCAGGAAGCCAAAGTTGCAGACTTCTAGTGGCAAATTTATAAAGGCTATTGGTACCTAGATTTGTTCATCAGCTAAGATATTTATCCTGATTTATAACTTAAACCCCACATTTTTGCTCTACCATGCTGTGCACTAGCCTTTCCTGAGTATCGTGCATTTTTATTGCTAGGAAGTCATCCTTACTTCACCTGTCCCTCCTGACTTTTGTTATTTCTTTTGTTTGGTCATTATATATTTGGTCTGAAATTAGATTGCAGATTCTTTGTTGCACGACCATGTCTTAATTTTATTTTGGGGCCTCTACTGCGTGCACTCTTGGGCTTTATAAAACAATACATTATAATAAATTGTGACAAGACATTCTCAGTGCAGGACCCTCCGTTGGATCAACTTTCAGAGCGGAGGCAGTGTTAGTTCTGCCTGGTATGTTCCAGGGAGTGACTGTATCCTTTCCGTAGTGACTGAGGAGAGTTTTCTTTTTTAATAGGTTGGGAAGTTTGCAATTGTTGTTTTTCTTAACATTATGTTAATTTGGATGGCTTTGTGCTCCTAGCACAAAAGGGATGGGCACACTGTGCAAATCAAAAAATGAAATGGAATCCATTTGGATACAATCTTCTCCTTACTGACGTGATGGGAGTTATGCATGCCCAATGAAGGGGTGATCTGGCCCTGTGTTTTTTATTTATTGTGGTATATAAAATTATTTTTTAGCCTCATAGACTTTTTTTTTTGTCTTAAACAGATCATAGCATGTCTGAAAGCAAACCCAGTGATACCAGAGTTATGATCTTCTCCTCGTTTCGAGACAGTGTCCAAGAAATTGCTGAAATGCTTTCCCAGCACCAGCCAATGGTCAGAATAATGACCTTCGTTGGCCATTCCACAGGAAAGAGCATGAAGGGCTTTACGCAAAAAGAGCAGCTTGAGGTAAAGAGGTAATCAGTCTTGTTCGAGAAGATGGGTGTAGGGAATGTGATGTGCTGATATATATTGTATAGAAATGACTGTGTAGTTTTAAGTTCCATTAGTAAAATTAGTTTTAAGTTCCACTAAGTAAACCAGTGTAGTAGGAAAACAACTGTGATCTCAAGACCTTGGTGCCAACTGGAGAGAGTCCAAGGGGTACATAGAATTTTAGAGATCCTGTGGATCAGATATATGCATAACAGTTCACCAAAGGGTGACCTATGCAGTCTCTACTGAGATCCAAGGGCCCACCAGTCGCCATCATCATTGTGAAATCTCTGTGCTACGTTAAATAAACTTATACTTGACTTCTCTATAAGCCTATCTAAGTGCTGCAAGTGGAGCGGTGAGTTGAGGTGAAAGTGGTAAGTAGGGATGTATTGTTCTTTGAAAGTAGCGGATCTGTGAATACTGCGAATGGCTAGTGGATCAGGAGCTAGACACTCCAAGGAGATGGTTGGAGCTAACCTGTAGAGAGAGCGTGGGGTGTGTGTAGGTCTAGAGGAGGGAGTGCTTGTGTTGCCCATGGCCAGTGGGGCTAGGGAGCAGACACCCCTGCATACAGACAGAGCTTCCTCACCCTGAAGTCAAATGGTAGTGTGGTGTCTCTCAGCCCCGAGAAGCATGACATACACTTGCAAAGTGTTTTCTTTCAGATCATCTGACCAAAAAGTTATGTATAAATGAGAAAATATTTGCATTTCATAATTTTGTTGTGTGATTTCTTTAAATAAAAAATATGCACTATTTGAAAAGAATGGAAATATACGTGAAATTAATTGAGCATAGTGCTGTTTTCCCCATTTTCGGGGAGATTCTAAAATCTAATCTTATCTCTAAAAGATGCGACATACCCTAAAATCTTGACTTAGTGGAGTAGCAGAAATACATATTTTGTAAAATTGAGAAACTGATTAGTAGGAGTAGGTTTGTCTTGTGTATGCCATAGTTGGAGGCCGGATAAGGTGTGAAATGTCTGAGATTCTGTATTTAAGAGTAAATTAACATGGATAATACTGACACACAGAAAAGTTGTAGTCCGCAGTTTGAAGTGGAATACTTAACTGTTTTGGAAGAAGGCAGATTGTGCTTCTCCAGTTTTTAGACAAGCTGAAAAAAATGTAATCACCATGCTGGCATGTAAAAAGATGGTGAGAATTTATTTAGGACAGTAAAGGAGATTTATGATATGTGTTTTAATCCATTTTTAGGTGGTAAAATGCTTTCGTGAAGGTGGCTATAATACACTGGTCTCTACATGTGTAGGAGAAGAAGGTTTAGATATTGGAGAAGTTGACCTCATAATCTGTTTTGATGCTCAAAAAAGTCCAATTCGTCTTGTGCAGCGAATGGGTCGAACTGGGCGCAAGCGGAAAGGCAGAATTGTTGTCATACTTGCAGAAGGACGGGAACAACGGGTGAGTTAAGAAATCTCTTGTATTTTCGAACTTTTCAGTCTCATCACTTATTCTCACAAAACAATTGCGTGATTAAAATCCTGGGGAGCTTGATGATGGCGTGACATGTTTGATGTGACACATTTGTTTTTGGAACACATGTTTGGTGACTCAAAAATATACCATGTAACAAAAGTATGAAAATACCTGAATGTTCAGGTGTCCTTTTCATTCTCTTAGTTATAAGATGAAACTCTCCAGTAACAAGTGGTTTATCCTCTATTTTACAGACTTACAATCAAAGCCAATCCAACAAAAAGAGCATTTACAAAGCAATTTCAGAAAACAAAATGCTTCACTTTTACCAGCAAAGCCCTCGTCTGATTCCTGAAGGAATAAACCCAAAGTTGCACAAAATGTTTATCACTCCTGCAATATATGAATCAAATAATTCAAGATCACTTTCCAAGGAGAGAAGATCCAGCTCCCTCCAGCATAAGTCCGCTCTCTTTTCCATGGGCACAAGTAAGATGATGATGATTTCTTTATGTATTGTTGAACCAGTGGTTTTCAGCCTAGTTACCTTTGTGGGCCGCATCCAATACTAGCTGTATGGCCCTGAGGATGTCACATGGGCCACCACTGTGCGCTTATTGGGCCATGGGTTGCGAACCACTGGCATATGTTGATGTCTTGACTGCATTATGGTACTGAAACATGCACAAAACTGTTCATAAGTATTATGGGTCATTAGTAAAAATATAATTTATCTTACTCATTTTTCAGTTCCAATATTATGATAGGACACTTGTTTATATAGAAGTTCCAATTCTTTCAGCATCCTTGAATCATAGTTATTCCCTTAATGTGTATAGTGTGAATCAGCTACTTGTCTCACTTCTCCTTAATGCAACTCCCAAGTGTTTGCCGGGTCTTAAACAGGTAGTATTACATCAAAATATGTTTGCATCTTTATCAGGCTCTGTAACTTAGGCAGAAATTGGTTTGTACTGGATCTTTCGCATCAAAGAATCCTAGTTTTACAGAAGAACGTGTCTGCTTCCCCTCTTCACCTGGATACTGAGAAGATTAAGAGCTCATGGAAGGCTTTAGACTTTAAAACTGATCTACATAAATTGCAGGTGCTCCCCAGGGACTTTTGTGACTCAGAAACTACTCTCCAGAAGATTGATTCAGCCATTTTATTTAATCAGAGTATTTACAGTGCCTCCATCCCTGTGCTATCTCATTGCAGTGGGTTACCTTTTTCTACAATTCCTTTTTAAAAAAGAAAAAAACACTTTAAAAATATTACTGAACTGTTGATTTCCTAATTTGGCTTTTTAGTGTCAAATGTATTGGATCAGAGAGTGCTGCTTTTGAGCCTGCTCTGGAATCCAGAGGCATAACTGGTAAAGGCCCCTCAGATTTTTGTTTGAAATAAAATGGAAAATGCTGATGCAGTAAAACCTTTCTATACTTGGCACTGCAGGGTTTTATGGGACTGAAGCGTATGGAGTAAACCAAAATGTCTAAATGTCATATTTATAGGCTAGTTATGGCTGTACTGAAAAACTTATATATTGTATGCTGAATAATTTGTCATGGAGGGATGAAAATACTAGTCAAATAACGTATGAATGCTTGGCCTTGCTGCAGATACCACTGTCCACACCACAAGGTTCATTTCTAGTTAAACCTCCATTCAAGATGCAGGATTTGTTGTTTCTAAACCATCTGAGACGGTTGCCTATCAAACCTCCAGTGAAAACAGTCCACGACCTCCCTAGGCAGTCTATTCCATTGTCCTACTCTTCTTACAGTTAGGAAGTTTCCCTGAGATTTAATCTAAATCTGTATGCTGTCATTTGAACCCATTGGCTCTTGTCCTGTCTTTAGTCCTTTTGTTGATGGCTTCTCAATCCATATGTAGGCAGTTGCCAGTTACATGATCCAACTCTAGCCCATCTGATATTGATGGGTCTCCTCTTTTGGGAGAGGTGTAACAACTTCTGTAGAAGAGCAACTCTTCACACTAATGTCGCCATAAGGTCACAGAGGCTCACAGTACAACTGCTCAGATATTGCAGTACAACATAGAACACAGATATTACAAACCAGATTAATGCATGAAGCAACTGACAAGCATTTTATAGAATTCAAACATTAAACGCTTTCTTATCATTCTAATACCTGTTTTATCAATGTTAACCCCAAAGTGAAGCAGACAGATTCCAGCTATGTATCGGTAAGTGTCTAGTTGGGACATGGGGACCTTGGCATGATCTGGCACCTTGCCTGCCAGTGTCACTTCATGTTTCTGAGACTCTTTTTGACTGACTTAAGAAGTGATGGTGACAGGAAACTCTAATCAAAGTCCTCCAACAGAGATTGCGGCTTCAACAAGAGCCTTGTGGATAGATATATAAAAGTGGAGAAAACAGGATAGGGGAATCTTGGAAGTTCTGAATTTTAAGTGGATCCTGAAGGAAGTGAGGAATTAATGTGCGTGTTTAACCTATACTGTAGCATTTTTGTTTTTAGGGTGGTGACTTCTGTTTAATATCTTAAAGTAATGTTTACACATATTCTGGATAGGGAATAGAAAAGCTAGTAGACAGCAAGTAGAGACCCGATTTCAGTTTTATTTCCTTTATTTCTGTGGAAAATGAAAAGATTTAGGAGCACAGAGCCTGTATTTGCCCATAACTTTAGATACTGAGATGTATTCTAAAAATTGAATTCCTACTGGACAATATCTTAACAGAAGGAAGGAGTCAGCAATAGGAGGTACACCTTCAGTTTGAGTGGAGCAGTCATTTCCGCGATAGTGATGCCACCGTGAAAAGCACAAACAGTACTGTATGTTCCTCCTGAGGTCCCTTCCAACCCTGATATTCTATGATTCCAGGGATGCTCTGGAGACTTCCTTGTACCCATGTGTGTATCCATGTATATCTATATGTAATGCACCCATTGGTAGGTAGTCACATTATTGTTTTACAGCCAACCCACAGGAGATCCTCCACATGCCCTCACTATTCTTTAAAGTTAGTGACAACTTGAAGTTAGCACACTTGCAATATTTTTTCTTTCCTGAGCTCTGTCTCATCTGTTTGGCATCAGCAGCTGAGCAGGGAGGCATACCTCTTCTAAGGAGTAAATAGTTCATTTGGGGCCTAATTTTTGTTCTTGTGTATCTGAGTATCTGTTAGAATCTTTAGGGCATCTGGTCACTGGCGGGAAGGGAAGGGGAACCCTGACTGAAGTTGCTCACCTGACAGACCATAGACCCAAGCCACCACTACAAGCTGCTGAAAGCTCCTTGGAATAGGTGTTCCTGTTGCATATGTAAATGACCATCTCTTAGGAAAAGAAATATCTGTAGTGTTGTGGTGTGTCTTAAACGGAACCAGAAGCTTATTTTTAATTTATGTAATTTTTGAGATGGTCAATCTTGAGCCCTCTTTATTTATAGTGTCTCTCTTACTCCGTCTCCCCTCAAATTGCTAAATATTTAGCTTGTCCATTTAGTCTCTTGAAACTGAAATTGTAACAGCATTTAATTACACTGGGGTTTGCTTTTAAATCCTTTGTTTACAACTACAAACAATTTCCCTTTCTGTGGATATTTGGAAACATAAAGATACTACAAAAGAGGCAAATCTGATTCCTAATAGTTAAACAAAGCTGAACTGTTTCTCTCTGCTAATTAGGTCATGCCGCCTTTAAAGCCAGTCTTTGGTTGTGCTACTTAGTGCTTCTGTTTCTCTCCTCCTCACATTGAACCTTGGTGCATGGTACTATTATGTAATGGATTGTAACTAGCAAAGTAATAAACAGCTTTCTTCTGGCACTAAGTTAGTGTCTTTAAGGAACGTTGATCTTTATTAATCTTAAGCAGTTTAAGGTGAAGTAAGGTTAGTGTCAGGCAATGGGATGAATGGTCGAGTATTTTAAAAGCATAAAATACTGAAAAACTTCAACTTCTACAGCACCTGCCTGTTTACATAGAAGTTTTATGCAGGGAACATATTTAATATTTGCTCCAAAGACTGCACTGGCTCCTATTAAGTTTATGGGTGTAATTGGATGGATGTGTTTTGTTTTGTTTTTTAATCTGTTAAAACAAGTAGGTTTGGGCCCTGGATATTGCAGATCTTTATGTTGTACCATTAAATTTGATTCCAATTGGGTCTCTTGCGCGGATGATTCCTAGTACTGTATGATTGGAAGCAGGGCGGTGTTGTTAGAAGACACTCCACCATGGAATTTGCTTTTTGTATTTGGTCCAGTTTCCTTTTTCCAAGTCTCATGCCACTGTAAAACCCACTTTCTCTCCCTCAAGTGAGGTGAGAGGGGTTGGTTTGTTCTTGGGGTGTGGCGTATTTTAAGTGTCTCAGCATAAAGTGTGGGATAGTTCAGTGGTTTGAGTATTGGTCTGCTAAACCCAGGGTTGTAAATTCAATCCTTGAGGGGGCCATTTAGGGGATATGGGGCAAAAATGGGATTGGTCCTGCTTTGAGCAGGGGGTTGCACTAGACAATCTCCTGAGGGTCCCTTCCAACTCCCTGAAATTCTATGATTCTGTGCTTTTATTGTGATTTGTGTTGTGTGGTTGTGCACTTAAAGCAGTTTAGATAGATGTCATGTATAATCTGAAAAACTACATGTGTTTATAAAAGCATGCTTACTGTACTGTAATGTACTGAGGACAAATATGCCTTTCATACAGTTGCATGTAACCATCTTACTTTTAGAGCTTATTTTTTCTTCTGACCCTGTGTCATGAACCAGCCTTTGAATTGACACACGAGTCATATATTTTTGTGACATCTGAGTGAGGCACCTGAAAAGGATAGTTATGAACAGTGAGTAGGCCTCTTGCGAATTAAGGAATCACTCCATTGTTCTGATGCCCCCAATGCCAGCGTGTTCATTTCAGGAGTTCGGTGTTGGCTATATAAGGTGTCAATTGAGGACAAGAATTAGCACTGTGGGTACTCTGCTTCCTTTCTCTCCTGCTCCCCAAAGATTGCTATAGTTATTTCCTGTGTACTCTCTTCCCCCTCTACATGCCCTTGATTGGTAAAATGGGGACCAAAATAGTCAAGGGATTAATTAGTTGTTTGGTTTTAACAGATTTTAACTGTTTAGACCATACCATAATAGGGCTTTTTTAGTAATTCCATCTGGCATATTCAATTTTCGCCTTGGTCTTTTGGCAACATATGATTATCCGAGGAACTGTGTTGTCCCTGTGTGATAATTATCACCACCTGCAGGGTTTGCCAGGGTCATTTACACCTCTTTCCATTTGCTCCTCCATAAAACAGAACATTTGAATTGTTTTGCTTCTAACAACAGATTCTTCTGCCTATCCATTTCAGTTTTTGTTGCTGCATGTTTAAATTTAGTAGCAATTAGAGATTATCAAATAACAGGCTGAAATAGAATTATTTCATCGAAGATTAACAATCAGTGTTTAGTACAGCACTATCCAAAATACAGAAAAAAGACATACTTCACCACTTCAGGTAGGTGAAGAAAACATAGTCTGGTCCCTTCCTCTGTACTTGGTTGAATGCTGACAGTGTTAATTCCCAATCTAAGTCCCCAAACCTCTGAGTCAAAGAAATTCCTTTTTGGAAGGAAAATACTTCCCATGACTAATTTTACTATGACCTGTTTTGTTATTTTTTTTTCTTTTTGGCCTAACTATTGATGGAATTTTCTTTGATATCTTTAGGCTACAATATTGATAAATTAAGAGGATTATAATTTGGTCATTATTACTAACAGCTGTGACAACTGCCAGTTGTCTATGTTAACTCAGTAGGATCTTTCAGTGGATCCTTATTTTATCCATTACAGAAGACATCTGCAATAACAAGTACCTCTTGTCAATCAAACAACATAATTAAATCTTAGGCACCCCTCATCAACCACCCACTCTTGTTTAAACCATATTTCTGTACTTTGGTCTTTTTCCTAGATATATATTCCCCCTCATATTTGGAGGTCACAGCCAAAATAAAGTATAGCCCAGTATTTGGTCACGTGACTACAGGTCACTCGCAGGTTAAAAACCAACACTCTGGCCTTCAAATTCAAACACACTCTTTGCTGATATTATAATGATTCTGGGAGAAAAGATAATATGCAAATAAATTTAATACAAGAAAAATAGGACTGGAAAGGTTAATATTTACTACCAATGTGGCAATGAGAATTTGTTTTCCTGTGGCCGGTGTCATATGAGATCTTAATCACTGTGTCTTTTTCTTTGTTACATAGATTTATTTTTTCTAAAATGTTTTCATTTTTACCCATTTGCAGGCACAAAACAAACAGATTCTCATGAAAATTGGTTCCTAACGTCAGAGGAATTTGAAGTATGGAACAGCTTATACAAACTAAAAGAAAGTGATGGAGTCAAAGAACCAATATTGTCTCAAAGTCACTTTGAAACTTTAGAAAATATGGAGGAAATAGCAGTAAGTTCAACCTTAATGTAATGTCACTAGAAGAGCCAAAAGAAATTACAAAAGTGAATCTCTGCTATTGATTTTTGGATGTGTTTTTCATTAATATTAAAATTGATCTGATAATTTTACTTCTGCTGTGGTGATGCCAGATGCTGATAGAATATTATCTAATGAGTTTTCCAGACAAAGATTCTTCTTTGTATATTTGAGAACAATTCAAAGAAATCCTATGACAGGGTAAATAATCCCCAAAACTTCTGGCTAGTGATCAAATTAATTAAAAAAATTCTAAGGAAGCCTATCTAGGGGCATGTCTTCACTACCACTTTAAATCGATGTTAACGACGTTAGGTCGAAGTAAACGTGTACCTGTCTTCACATACATGCCCTTAACGTCGATGTAAAGGGCCTTAAAGATCGATCTTGGCACTCCAGCCTAACCAGTGGCATAAGGCTAATCTCGACGTTCCAAGCTCGACCGTGGGCTAGTGAAGACGGAACCCGACATTAATAGCCTCCAGAGGCTGTCCCACAATGCTCCATTCTGACCGCTCTGGACTGCCTCACTACTGCTCCACTGTGACCGCTCTGCACTGCACTCTGAACTCGCTGCTCTGGCCAGGTAGATAAGACCCGGGAACATTTGAATGCCATTTCCTGTTTGGTCAGCGTGGCCAGCTCACCTGAACTGATCAGTCGCCATTCAGAGCAATCAGCACTAGCCGCCATGCAGAGCTCAGCATCACAGGAATCCATGATGAGCTCATCTACCCTGGAAACCAGCCAGAGGAGAAGAGCTCCAGCATGGTCCACTCGTGAGGTGCTGGATCTCATCGCTATCTGGGGAGAGGAATCCGTGATGTTGGAACTCCGCAACAACAAACGGAATGCCAACACCTATGGAAGAGTCTCCAAGGCCATGCTGGAAAGGGGCCACAACAGGGACACCACACAGTGCCGCGTGAAAATTAAGGAGCTGCGGCAATCTTTCCAGAAAGCCAAGGAGGCAAACGGGCGATCAGGGGGCGCGCCACGGACATGCAGGTTCTACAATGAACTAAATGCCATAATGGGGGGCGCCCCCACCACCATCGCGCCGGTGTGCGTGGACTCCACCGATGGGATCATCGTCAGGGAGGAGACTGATTCCGAGGAGGACGAGCATGAAGAAGAAAATCTCACGGAGCAGCAGGAGCCCAGCGGAGAACCCGTGTACCCAGAGAGCCAGGAGCTGTTTGTCACCCTGGAGCCAGTACCCTCCCAAGCCTCCCAGGGGGGTAAGTGTTTCTTTTTTAAGGGATTACATGACGCGTGATTTTGTAAAGGAAGCATTTATTAATGAGTAACTTGCCCTAAGGACTTAGCGTGCTTTCATTGCTGGTCAATTTCTACTCAAAGAGTTTGTCAATATACTCCGGGATTGACCATAAGTCCTCCGCGGACATTTCAATGAAGCTCTCCAGGAGGTAGCGATGAATCCAGCGCAGCAGATTTCTGGGGAGAGCTGCCTTATCTGGTCCCCCGTGATAGGACACCAACCCACGCCACGAAAGTAGTAGGTTGTCTGGTATCATTGAGCAGGCTAGCATTGCGGCGTATGGACCAGGACTTTGCATGGACTCAAGGAGCATGCGCTCCCTATCTCTCCGAGAAATTCTCAGCAAAGTGATGTCATTCAGGGTTGCCTGTTTGAGATACGGACTGCAATTAGTCGGGAGATAAAGAGTCCCAGCTGCAAAGTTCTCTTTTCTGCTGAGGACCGACGAACCGAGCACCCCCCCCCCCACGAACGCTGACCGCCGCCGCCCCCCCCCCCCCCCCCCCCCCCCAGCCCGTAGTGTTAGCTGGCAGGGAATCCGAGCCGTCTGCACGCGGTCTGAAGAGCCCCAAAAAGACCTTAGCCCTTAGCGAGAGATTTTTTGGCATTTGCTTTGCAGTTTGCGGTTTCAGTGGGAGCCAGCCACGCGGTGGGGGGAAGGGGGCGGGGTTACTCTACAGTATGCAAGCGCCACTTTTAACTTACCATGGCCGGCTGCACGGTGATTTCAGAAGCCGTCTTGGGCTGAGGCACGCATATGTGTCTGAGATGCTCTGAATTTTCTGAGAGCTTGTCAGTCAGTTTTAGGTGTACAACATGACCTTGTACAGAAATCATATCAGGCCTCTGAATACTGAGGTTGCAAATGGAATACTACTCCCATTGTGTACAGTCCGAGACTGCCTCCTAACCTTGAATGTATCTGTCTCATAACTTTCAAACTTTCTTTTCCCACACTTGCCCACAGATGAACAACAAGTATCTCACAACCCCCCTGCCTCCTCATCACGCCGTGCACCGCAGATAAGAAAGCGTAAAAAGAAAACGCGAACGCGCGATGAGATGTTTACTGAACTCGTGGAGAACTCGCGCGCTGAGGCAGCCCGCCAGACGGACTGGAGGGAAAGAATGATAGAGGCAAGGGATCGAGAGATTCAGGCAAGGGATCGAGAGATTCAGGCAAGGGATCGAGAGAGAGAGGAAAGGAAGCGAGAGAGAGAGGCAAGGGATCGAGAGAGAGAGGCAAGGGATCGAGAGAGAGAGGCAAGGGATCGAGAGAGGCAGGAATGGAGAGCCGCTGAACAAAAGAGGGTAGAACGTGAGGAAAGACGCATGGATGCTTTCCTCCGCATAATGGAGGACCAGAGCGACATGCTGCGATCTCTGGTGGAGCTGCAGCATGACCAAAGACCACCTCTGCAGCCCCTGTGTAACCACCTCCCCCCCCTCCCCAACTCCCATAGCTTCCCCACCCAGACGCGGGTTGAGAACACGGGGGGGCAAGCTCCGTGGGCCGCTCCACTCTACCCCACAAGCCAGCAGAAGCAGCAGCAGCAGCAGGCTTACATTCTCGGAACACTTTTGAAAGCTGCTGAGTCTTGCCAACCCCTCCTCTCCACCCCCCCCCTCCTTTGCCCGCTCCTCCCCACTGCGACTGCCGGTTTCCCTCCAGGATACCAGGACAGTGATCCCCTGTATTTGTATTTCCGAGTAACCAATAAAGGAACCATGATTTTTCAAACAGTGATTTTATTTTCTCTGCAAGCATGGGGAGGGAGGAGGGAAAGCATGGGGAGGGGGGAGGTAAAGCATGGGGAGGGGGGAGGGAAAGAGGGTTCAAGGGCAGGAGGCTTACAGCACAGCAAGGGAGCAGATTCTCAAACGCCATCTCGGGCACTGATAAAACTGTCTTTCAAGGCGTCCCTGAGGCGCAGGGCCTCACGGTGGGCTCTTTTACTTTCCCTGCTGTGTGGCTGCTCATAAGTAGCAGAAAGTAAATTTGCCTCTGCCTCCCAGCCCGCCATAAACGTTTCCCCCTTGCTCTCACAGATATTGTGGAGCACAGAGCAAGCAGCAATAACAATGGGGATATTTCTCTCGCGGATGTCTGAGCGTATCAGTAAGGAACGCCATCTCCCCTTCAAGCGGCCAAATGCACATTCTACGGCCATTCTGCACTTGCTCAGCCTGTAGTTGAACAGCTCCTGACCCCTGTCCAGGGCTCCTGTGTAGGGCTTCATAAGCCAGGGCATTAGGGGGTAGGCTGGGTCCCCAATGATCACGATCGGCATTTCGACCCCCCCCACGGAAATTTTCTGGTCGGGGAAGAAAGTGCCTTGCTGCAGCTGTCTAAAAACCCTAGAGTTCCTGAACACTCGAGCGTCATGAAGCTTTCCCGGCCACCCCACGTACAGGTCGGTGAAACGTCCCTTGTGGTCAACCACTGCTTGCATGACCATTGAGTAATATCCCTTCCGGTTTCTGTACTCGGCGGCCTCGTGGTCCGGTGCCAGGATAGGGATATGAGTCCCATCTATAGCCCCACCACAGTTAGGGAATCCCATGGCGGCAAAGCCATCTATTGTGGCTTGCAGGTTTCCGAGGTTTATAACCCGGTGTAGCAGCCGCTCGACGATTGCCCTGCTTACTTGCATCACAGCAAAGCCCACTGTAGACCTACCCACCCCAAACTGATTCGCGACTGACCGGTAGCTGTCTGGCGTTGCAAGCTTCCAGAGGGCTATCGCCACTCGCTTCTCCACTGTAAGGGCCGCTCTCATTTTGGTATTCCTGCGCTGGAGGGCCGGGGACAGCAAGTCACAAAGTTCCATGAAAGGCCCTTTCGCATGCGGAAGTTTCTGAGCCACTGGGAGTCATCCCAGACCCGCAGCACTATGCGGTCCCACCAGTCCGTGCTTGTTTCCCTGGCCCAGAATCGGCGTTCGATGGCATGAGCCTGCCCCATTGCCACCATTTTTGACAGATTGTCAGTCGCCCTACTTGCAAAAACGGCAGTGTCCCTGTCGTCCCCGCTGTGCACGTCAGTGTCCCTGTCGTCCCCGCTGTGCACGTCAGTGTCCCTGTCGTCCCCGCTGTCCTCGTCCATCTCCTCCTCACTGTCATCGGGTTCCAGAAAGCGCGGTTCTCCCCGGATCGCATTCCTCCTCTGCAGACGGTGCAGCAGGAACTCAGCAACCGTGATCGAGGTCCTCACAACAGCCATTACTGCAGCCGTGGTGTCAGCGGGCTCCATGCTTGCAATGCTATGGCGTTAGTTCGGCGGAGAAAGGGCGCGAATTATGGGATGCCTACCCACAGGGCACCGCTTGTAATGGGGGTGGGCGGCGCGGAAAAAGGGCGCGAAATTTGGAAATGCCTACCCACAATGCTGCACTCGAAATGGTGCCTGCTGGGGGATCAGGGAACTGTGGGATAGGTACCCAGAGTGCAACGCATGTCATGTCGACGCCTGCAAAAGTTTTGCAGACAGACACTGTCGACTTGCTGTGCTTAGCTGTGCGTAGTGAAGACACACAACATCGACTGTATACCGTCGCGTTCACAAGATCGACATAAAGGAAATCGAACTACTGCTGTAGTGAAGACATACCCTAAGCTTAACTACAATTTAAGGACATTCTGATATCTGTATGAGAGAGAACCAGGGAATTGTAATCCAAGATTGTTCAGCATGTGAGCTTTTTCTAATATCTGAAACCCACTTCCTGTAAATTAAAATATTTTTAGAATATTGTCATGTCTCCTGCTGCTATTATAGGCATAGGAAACTTATTTATGTTGAATACAAACAACTTCCTTTGTAAAAAGGAGACTATATCCTCAGGGCTGATATTCAGTAATTATGGGTATTTTGAAATCCCTCTGTTAACTTAGAGAAGGCAAGACTCCCACTCAGTGCAAAAGAATAAATAGGGATCCTCATCTGTCACTTCACATTTTAGATCCGCATGCTTTGTGCATGACAGATAGCAATAGTTTCTTTTGGTTACTTGGAAAGTAGTACAGAATACATAGTTCATACTAAAAGCAGAGAATATTTCCTTTTATGAAAACAGACATATCCCCCATATAACCATAAGTTTATAGGCCTTCTCTTTTGTTCAGGACATTTGAAGGTGGTTTCCACAGAGAACTGGGACTCTATTGTTTCAGAGTGGTAGCCGTATTAGTCTGTATCAGCAAAAACAACAAGGAGTCCTTTTGGTACCTTAGAGACTAACAAATTTATTTGGGCATAAGCTTTCATGGTCTAAAAACCACTTCATCAGATACCTGAATAATTCAAACAGGAATTCTGCCTGATGCATCTGATGAAGTGGGTTTTAGCCTATGAAAACTTATGCCCAAATAAATTTGTTAGGCTCTAAGATGCCATAAGGACTCCTTGTTGTTTTTATTTGTTTTGTGAACCAATTGCCTGATTGAAATCTTCATATTAATATTTTTTTGAAACTGCAGGCATCTCGGGTCGAAGGAGCTCATGAACTTTCCCTAACTGAGTGGAAACTTTGGCAGAATCGTCCCTTTCCTACCTATCTGGTTGACCACTCGGATCGTTGCTACCATTTTATTAGTGTTATGGAAATGATAGAAGTGATGAGACATGAAGAGGTATGCTCTTTGAGTTACTATGTTTGACTATGTATGAAAGCATAGATATGCATCACCTTGATCGGTCCATCATCCCTCACAGAGAGAGTGCCGATCACAACATGTCAGACATATTGTTCTAGCCAGTCCTCCAGCCATCCATTGGCCAGGCTGTCAGTAGCATCAGACACCCAAGTGGCATAGAGCACAGCAGCCTAAAACTCCTGAGCGATCCGCCAACCACAGCCTCCCGAGCAGCTGGTATTACAGGCGCATGCCACCACGCTGGGTCGATATGCATCAATTGTATAATAATAATAAAACCAAATTGTAATATGTTTATCTACACAACAGTTCACGGGGAGGTGAGTGTGAAATGGGTAGGGTGTAAATTTAATTCACAATTAGTTATTCCACACTAATTCCTTGTGTGGGCATTCTTATTCCACACTGAGTACCTTTTTGCAATTTAGATTAAAAAGTGAGTTAATCTAAACCGCAATAACAGTTTAGGTTAATACTGAGTAATAGCTATTCTGCATTAGCTTTTCACAGCCTTTTCTATGAGTAGACAAGCCCAAATAGTGCTTTAGTCTCTCATCTCAACTGACAAAGATACAAAGGAGGAAAAAATGTATGTAGTTTTTAAAGATGGTGGAGTGGCCAGGCAAATATTCACAAAACTGAATATCTTAAAATATCCCTCACTTGCAGTCTTTTCTTTTCAAATGTTATACTGAGCTATTAAACTATTGTTTAAAAGGTAAGTGTTTGTTGTCTACAGAATGTTATGAAATTAAATTTATTCTAGTTTAATAACTATTTTTATCCAGGTATCACTTTTCATAAAATCCACAGTCCACAATAATAAGAGAATTAAACACATACCAAGGAACCAACATAATAACAACATCACAAAAAGGGACACTACCAATCTTCCAAGAACATTAAAAGTTTAGAAATACTTGCCTATGCACTCATGTGAAAATGATGAATTTGAGTATCACTTATAAGCACTGAAAATATACTTGGGGAATATTTTACAAATAGTGCTCTAATTATCACAGTATAAAATACCAAAAGAAAGCCAGAGCCTTCTCCATTGGGTTCTAAAAGGTAAGAGGTCAAGAGAATACCAATCAAATATACAGAGATGAAAATTGTTAGGAATATTATTGGTGGCATTTAGGTGTTTATAGTAAAATGCATATGTAGGTGAGATTATGTACAGATGTATCAACAAAGTTTGAAGATTTTATTTGGACATTATTCTGCATTTTCCTCCAATCTAGCTTCAGCCTAATCCATAAATGTTGCTCTTTGGTGTGCTGAAGTTTTCTAGGTCATCAGAATCTCTTGCTTAGCTGCCAAAGTTTCTTGAACAGCCACGGTTAATCATTGGGAGAGAATAGAGACATTGCAGTTGCATTTCTTGACAGGAAAGTGAGTTAATGGTAAATTATAAATAGACATTTTAGGGCCAGTTTAATCTTCTCCATTTCATCCTAGAACTGTAGAGTCTTAAGCCCTTCTAGAGCATGGGTTCACAATCTGGAGTCATGAACATATTGTTGAGTGGGAGAAGGCTCATAAGGTAGTCCTGTTAATGGGGAAGGATGGGGGTCATGGTGTAGAAGATTTTATAAATGCTTTTCTAGTGTATAATCATGACTGTACATTTTGATTTTGGATTTGGAGGATTGATTTCCTATTTATCTTATTGAAATACAAAATATGCTTAAGTAGTGCTGTAGGTGCCCTAACTTATGAGTATTGCAACAAAAACCCAGCAGCAATAAAATAATTCAAACAGGAACTCTGGCAAACATCATCTAAGAAGTATATCCACAGCCCTCTCCAAAAACCCTACCAAATAGATGTTTTTTGCAACATGCCTCGGGGTTCTTACAGCAGAGGAGGACTCGCAGAGTCAAAGATTGGACTGACCTAGCCAATCACCAGTCCAGATAACACCAGGGTAACGTCACACTTACCCAAGAAGTGAAGATGAGATGCTGGCTGAAATTTAACTAAACAATCAGTATCAAGCAATGATTTTTTGAGCAAAAACCAGACAGATGTTTCTTTCAACACAATAGACAACCTGCCCTTTCTGAGAACCAGTGACAGTCTTCTCAAGCCAGGGACCCAGTACTTCCTTACTGGCACCTCCATTACCCCGGTGATCATCGCTGATTGAAACTAGCAGGAAAGATGAGGCCCTGGGTCCCCAAGGCTTTGCCCTGTCTCGCCATCGCAGCAGACAGTCCATTCCTAATCTGATCATTCTTCTCTGCAAAATAACAGTGGGGTTGGCTCAGTTCAGCTACTGAACTCAGGTAGTCTGGATTACCGGGCACTTCCACCCAAAACAAATCTGCTGTCTAAGATTTTGTGGATGCTATTGTGGAGAAAAACAACTTCCTCTCAGGCTGCACAGCATAAGTGTTTTCAAAGCTTTCTGCCGCAACTAGTCAGCCTTGGCATGAGACTTATGCCCCTGCTGGTCTAACTCTCTTCCCTCCCATCTCATTTGCCGCATATCATCAGTAAGTCAGAGTGACCTGTGAGAACAAAGCTAGCAAAGAGTCACATCTTGTATAATTATGTAGTGCAGGGTAGCTGCAGAGTGAAGATCCTTTGTGTATAAAACCTTTTAAAGAAAAAGCCATTTATAAAACCACCTGTGGTGGTGAGAATGCCACTTGGCTTACTCTGTAAGGCAACTCCATCGTGAATCTGGAATGTGTCACAGAAAACATTTCACTAAGAGAGTTCAAAATTTATGGTGAAGCCTGCCCTTTAGCAACCTCAGTTTCTCAGAGGTGCACCCACCCTGATTACTAATGATCTGTGCTGGGCATTCATTCTTTCTTTCTCTGTTCTTGGGTGATCTTGAAGGGATAATGGCAGATAAACAGAATTAGAATGATGAGCTTTGAGACAGAGTTCCATGTTCTCAGGTCAAAGTAGGCTTAGTCATATTAGCCATGATAATATGTGCTGCTCCTTGCTTCTGGGGAGGTGAAGTCCTAATGCTAGCTCTTCTGATTTTATTTTAGGAGAGAAGATTCTTTTAATCTTAATCATCAGTAAGAATCTTTCCCTTAATCTTCATTGTAGCTGCATCTACGTCTTACAGCTTGGTTCGCTGTGGCAGTAGCAGAGACATAGTTGTGCATGGGATTCAGGCAGCACTTGGGGAACTAAGCTGTTCACCCAAGAAGCAACGGCAGGGATGGGGAGTTCAGAGCCGATAATAGGGTAGCAGTAAGGGGAGTATAGACAGGAGATCTGGAATTAGTGTAGCTCTCACACATTTTAATGGATAAATCAAAAGCCTCTTTCAAAAACAAAAGCCTTCCCCCCAAGGAACAGTTGTCAGCAATGGATTTGGGTACATCTGAAAGATGGCAACTGAAACAACTATTTTACTTTTTAATAACGTGTAAGTAAAATAAGTATTTTAAAACAATTATTGGTTTTAAGATGGGGACTTTTACAAATATGATATACATGCACTAATTGATGTTTTCCTTTAGTTTATCCTTTAAATTTTAAAAAAACCTAAACGTATAAATTGAATACCACACTCAAAAATCTGTTGTTGTATACCTGCCTATGGTAGTTTGAGAGAGAGCACAATTCCAATATAATCTCCTCGTTACATTGGTGCTCATTTAATGAAGAACTGGAATCACCTCAATATGTATACTGAGTTGAGATAAAATGTTAAATATATAGCTATTCTAATTGTATAAAATTAAAAAAAAATAGAAGTTGCTAAAATGGTATATTGGCATCAACTTACATAATAGAGCATGGTTTCAAATTCATAGATCGAACCCAAATCTAGGGGACATTACTTTTCAAATAATGTGGCATTACTTCACTTCCTAAAAGTTTAAGAGTTAGTCATGCTTGACCAGTCATACATTCAGAATTCCCTCATGAAATAGGAGATAGTGGGAAAAGTAGTAATATTGCATGCAATATTAGTCAAGTCAGGAAATTCCAAAACTTCAGCATGCTTTAACAAAACTAACTTGACGATGTTGCCCATGCTGGTAACAAGAGAAAGATGAACAGAAAGTACTGCGGATGAGTTAATTATACTGGAATAATCTTAGCTCTCAGATTTTACTAGTTAAGGAGTTCTTAATCTTTCAAGACTAACATTTTGTTATGAAATTAAATGCAAAAAATTAACACAATCTAAAAGGAAAATAAGACTTTTTGGAAGCAATTGTCTTGAAGATTTTGGCTTAGCCAATAAAGCTTGTAAATTTCTTTGAACCAACGAGTGCAGACTTGGCTTAACAATGTATTTACAAGCTGTTTCTGATCCTGGTAACATTTACACATCTGTGACTTTAAGCATCATGAGAAATCCCATTGACTTGAAGCACATGCTTAGCTGTTTGCAGGATCAAGGCATCAACATATAGGCAGTGTGGCACACATGACAAAATCCAGCAATATCCTGGGCAAACCAGCAAACATTTAATATCTTTGCTGGGCGGGGGGGAGTTTATGGGACGTCTGTAGGAGAAAGAAGGATTAATGAAGGCTCTGGGAGATGAGATAAATTTCAAATGACTATGTTGAACAATATAGCAGATGTGACTTCACTTTGGGACAGTAAGCGTGAAGTGGAATTTCTAGGAAGTACCGGGGAGGAGCGTATTGCAACCCCCCCCCCTCCCCCCCGTCCCCCCTACAGACTCTGTCTTTGAAGCATTGCCGAGGGGAGGATCTTTTTGTTTGCTGATCACCTGTGACATGAGGACAGTTCAAAGGAGCTATCTGGATTCACCAGAGACCATCAGACAAAGAAAAGGATTTTTGAATATATAACCTCCGTTTAAACTGATTCAGGGCCTTTGTTTTGATCCAGCAAATGGGCAGGACCTCTGGTTCATGGAAGGCCCCAGTCCTTAGGGAAGAGTTGGAAGGACTTGGCTTACTGATGCCCCATAAGACCACAGAGCTAGTTCTGAGCCCAGGTTGTTATGAACTTGTGACCACAAAAGAGATCTCTTGCGGGGAGAGGGTGGGGAGGAGTGGGAGTGAAGGACTGACCTGCCGGAGCCCTTATTGGAAACAGATTGTGGGGCGGGGGTGCATCTCTGGTAAGATTATTAGCATGCATGTAGGTTTTTGCATTGGTTTGAATGTTGCCTCTGTAGAGCTTTTACCTTAAGAATGAAATATGCTTGTTTAGAAATAACTGTGTAGTACCATCTAACTGGGACAATTGCACTTTGTATAGTCTCTGAGGGGAGAAGTGAAGCAGGTCTGCTGAAGCACATTGTCTTTTGCTGGGAATATCAGTGAATTCAGGGAATTGTTCGGTATGGAAATGTCCTAGTCAGCAGTAAGAGAAACATGCGTCGTCTCCTGAGAGGCAACAGCTGGGAGCTGGAAACCTGAGAGTGCATGTACCCTTTCTGGACTACTAGTGGGGAATACAGGTGCAGTGGCCCTGAATTGGGATAGGCATAATGCATCTAGGTATGCACCTGTAGACTGTGTATTATATGTGGTCAGGATGAAATTTTCAAACTACAGTAAACCCTCGATTTAACGGACCTCGATTTAACGGACTTCGGATGCAACGGACAAAATTTATGAGCAAGTCTGATGCATCCGAAATCCATTTCTCGCGGGCTGGCTTCCGGCTCCCGGCTGCCGCCCGGGTCACGGCAGAGGGCGGGCTGGCTGCCGGCTCCTGGCAACAGGTGGGCTGAGGAGCTGCCGCCCCGACCCTGTGGCGGGCGGGCTGCTGCTCCGACAGCTCTTTTTAAAATTATTATTAAATAACGGACTTTTTGATTTAACGGACACCCCCTCGCCCGAATTAGTCCGTTAAATGGAGGTTTTACTGTATTATCACTTTCTTTAATCAAGAACACTGTTCTTCAAATGAAGTTATGGCACTAGTCCTCAGTGAGGACTCCAGACATGTCCAGTTTCAGATGTTTTGATGTACTTTAATGTGGTTATATTTATTTACTCATCCTAACTGATCTCAAGAATGATTGATGGGGTTTTACTGTAACTTCCTGAGAACTAACCTGTAGGCACAAACCAAGCCTGTAGAACTGCAGCCTAAAAATGCCGTGTTCTAAGCAATTGAGTTTGAGAAAACAGCAGTGTTGGTGTGGTTATAAGTGAAATCGCTTTTCAGTCTTGGCTATTATGGGGTACTACCAGGTCCCTACTATAAATATAGCTAGCCAAATATATGCTACTAATGCTTCTCCTCTGTTAGTTTACAGCCCTTAATTATAGAAGGATTAAGGCAAATGCGAGTCAGAGCCACTAGTTTAAATAATCAAGGTGTTGTACTTCAAACGACAATGGTTTGTATAAGCGAATCAACACTGTTATGTTCAAAACCAGCAAATAAACTAGAAGTACGTGGTGAGACTATTAAGCACTTATTTTAAATTACACTATTCCAAATACTTTATTCTAATATAAATGTTTTAACTTACCTGCACTGTAGATGTTTTGTTTATTCTCTATAGGCTTGTAGCAAAGAGGAAAACAAACTGTCATTCTTCTGTCAATGTGCCCTTTTAATCTGATTTTGAAGAAACCTCAAATTTACCCTGTAGCTGTTTTCATACTATAAAGACTAAACAAATACAATTAAAACATTTAAAGGTTTTTTTAAAAAAACAGAAAGCAAACCTAGGAACTAAAAATAGATTCTGATGTATTTTAATATTGCGTGTAATAGAGTTTTAAGTTTATTTTGTTTTATGGCAATCAAGAACCTAGTAAATGTTATACAAGTGTTTTCCATTTTAGCCTGTTTGTCATGTATTCAAAGAACAAATTGGAACGTTAAAATATATATATTTATATCTGACCCTTTGTAACAAACCATGTACTGCAGAAAGCTTTTAATGCCTGTGTGGCTTTATTACTAAGGCAACGAGAACTGGGCAGATGGAGTGGATTTTCTACTATTAGCAAGGATTTCTGTGTAACATGGTAACAAACCAAGTTGACCCTTAAACTCCAAAATAGTTTAATAGCTTTTAAACATCTTGAAAATTAAATTATACAAGGTCAGGACAGACTACTAATCAGAATACATTTGTGTAAATTTAAGTATTTCTGTACAAACAAAGGAAAATAATTAAAGCGATATGTTTTCCATCTGGAATGAACAAGACAGATTTCTTGTTCAGATTGTGAATTCTGTTGAATATGGGGCAGGATCATGAGTAGATATATACAGTGCTTAATGGAATAGTTTTGGCATGACTAATACTTTGCCTAGAATAGTATTTACTTGCAGAGCCCTTCTTTGGCTCAGTGAATTTTTTTAAAAATTGCTTTCTGGATAAAGTGTACTGTAGAGTGCTTTAGTGTTATTGTAAATATTACAATTATGGATCTTGAAAATTGCAGTGGGAGAGAAGTTGAGCTATAGACAGAGGAGAAAAACTACACTATAGACTTTTGATTATGATAGTTCCCTTTTGCAATATTGCCAACATTCTGATCCTGTTGACAGATAGTTAAAATAGTTTGAGACTGCGGCATATTTTAACTGGGCATGTGTTAAAACTGCTACCGGCCTTAAATGCAGGTGGTTCTTATTTTTATTCACGCTCCAGATTTCTTGTGTTTAAGGTAAGGAAAAATAAAGACATTGGGGAGATAAGCAGTCAGGTGCAGGGGCTAGGGGAGTTAGCAAGTTGTGTGGTTTCAGGGAAAGAGGGTTTTAGTTGTGGCGACTGGTGGCTCGCTGTTGTGAGGGGGAACCCAGTACCTCTATGCCCCACGACCACCCCTGCACCCTGGTGGTTTCATTTTACTAAGGAAATAATTTTTATTCAGCTTCTCACATAGAGAGTAAAACAAATCTCAGTGTGGGGTTCCTGTCACTCCTGTTCTAATCTTCCACTCTACTCCATGCTGATTAGGACTCAGCTGGAGTATTGTGTCCCTTTCTGAGCACCACATTTCAGGAAAGATGTGAATAAATTGGAAAGGTCTAGAAAAGAGTAACAAAAATTATTAAAGGTCTCGAAAACATGACCTATGAGGGAAGATTGAAGAAAATGGGTTTCTTTAGTCTGGAGAAGAGAAGAAGGGGAACATAAGTTTTCCGGTACATAAAGGTTGTTACAAGGAGGAGGGAGAAAAATTGTTCTTGTTAATCTTTCAAGATAGGGCATGAAACAATGAGCTTAAATTGCAGCAAGGGTGGTTTAGGTTGGAAATTAGGAAAAACTTCCTAACTTTCAGGGTGTTTAAAGCACTGGAATAAATTGGCTAGTGAGGTTGTGGAATCTCAGTCATTGGATTTTTAAGAGCAGATTAGACAAATTGTCAGTGATGGTCTACATCAGGGATCAGCAACCTTTGTCACCCAGCTTGCCAGGATAAGGCCACTGGTGGGCTTGCCCGGTTTTTTTACCTGATGCATCCGCAGGTTTGGCCGATCGCTGCTCCCACTGGCCATGGTTCGCCGTCCCAGGCAAGTGGTTGCTGCGGGAAGCACTTATTGATTTATGTTCTGGCCACTATACGTTTTTTCAGTTTCTTACTGGTATTTGATGACCGCCACATTACTTATTGAATCACATAATCATAAGATTTGTATCATTTCATTGTGGTTTTCTTTTTGTGTATGTATAAGTGACTTGTTTTTTGTATGTAGTTTTTTTATTGCCTGAAACTCATGTCATTAAAAATAGTTGTAATTTTCAATTTCCTAATTTTTAAAAATATCCCTCCATAAAAATAGTGTTTTGCTCCCTTAAATCCTATAGAAGAAATGATGATTAGTGAAACCCTGAATTATAAATGTAAACAGGTTACCAGTTTGTATACATCTAGTAACAAGTCTTCAGGGCTTCTACAGGGATTACTGCACATCTAAGCGATTGAAGTCTTTTATTTATTTGGGAAGAGGATAGCATTTTAGAGGCTTGCTACTGTGGGTAAACTGTCCATTGGGATAATTTTATATTGTACATTGTAATTTATTTAGACTGTTTACATTAACAAACTGCTTTTATATATATTTGCTTTGTAGGCTTCAGTAGAATGGATAGCGGATGGCTATGTCTGTATTAGTACCATACAAAGAAGAACCAAACAGTTTGGGATCCAACAATATGTCTTTGTTATCCATATTTTATTAGGTTTAATCCATCTATATTTTTAATCATACCGAAACAGTTTTAAAATACTGGATATCACTTTACTGGTGAATTATGGACTTTTGGGAACTCCAACATATGAGCTAAAAGGGACTTTCTCAGATGTTCGTTAGGTCTGTCTTCCATACAGGAGAAAATCTGTTCCAGCCACCATTTCAAGCATCTGTAATGCAAGCTAGCTATCATTTGTATCCAGAATGGTCATTCTACAATATAACTACTCAGACTCCTAAAATCTATTAGTCTCATATTTCATTTGTTCTTTGAGATCCTCTTAACCTCTGTAGGACCACATTGATGATACTGGCTACTTTAGCTACCACCATGACTATCATATTTTGCTGCTATGAATCCTCCTCTCTGAGAAATCGTTTCTTTACCTTTTTATTGTTATAGTTTATTAGTAAGGTCCATTTTGTTGTTTACTGGAAGTAATGATCAAAGAAATACTGGAAAATGCAACCACTTCCACTGAAACAAGCCTAGTTATTTCTTTTTAAAAGATGACTACAGTATTTTCCTCTGAACAGTGCAGTAGAGAGCATTGCCCTCTGTATCCAAATCAACAAGGAGAACAGAAGTTTTGAAAGAAGCTGGTTTCAGGAGAAGGCCATCTTTGTAATAATTTACTCAATTTTAGGAGGGGATGGGTTACATATTATTTGATGAAGTGACAGAGTCCTGTGTCACCTTAAAGACCAACTAAAGCAGCGGTTCTCAAACTTTTTGAGACCGTGACCCCTTTTCCGCCTGAGTGGGCAGGGCGCGACCCCTCCAGTCCCCGCCGCGGGCGGGCTGCCGGGTGCACCCCGGGCCCCCCTCCCCGCCGCGGGCGGGCTGCTGGCTGCGCGCTGGCCCCACCTCCCCGCCGTGAGTTGCGGCGGCAGGAGCTCGCGATCCCCCGGGGGGGTCGCGACCCCCAGTTTGAGAAACCCTGAACTAAAGTATTGAAGCATAAGCTTTCGTGAGCTAATACCCACTTCATCGGATGCAAGCCATTTAACATATTATTTGATGTTCACCAAAAGTTTTGTTTATATTTGACGGTATAGCTGGCTTCTTACATATTTAGCAGAAGCTTGATTTTTTTTCTAAGTGCATGTTAAAAGCATTCTGATATTTTTAAAATATTGTTAATATTTACTAGTAAATTTAAAAGAGAGGATTAGCTATGTTTAAAAGCAGCACTCAAGGTACTTTGTTGTTCCAAGTAGAGGAAAGACTCTCTTGTACTACAGAACCAACAAATGTGGGTTTGTCCTTGAGAATTAAGTGAACTGATCAACTAAAAGGACAACTTTGCAACTACATGTCATTCAAATGGAATAGAATGTACCAGTTTAATTATGACATTTGTTCTTTTCTTTGTTTATACACTGTATGATATAAAAGCAAGTAGGCTTAATGTTGTAACAGTGGCATTGAAGTGCTCATTAAAGTTAACATTGAGATAGCAAAGTATTCGCTGAACTACCTATACTGAAGGTAGTAACTACTCCAAATGCATCATTTAGTAGCTAATGAAACCAATTTTTTGTAAAAAAACAAAACAAACAAAAACCCCTATACATTCCAAAGCCCTCTCTTTCCTATATTTTGTTGGTTAAAGTTATTGAAATGTAAGTGTTTATTTTTCTGTTTCATCACAATAGATTTGATGCTAATTGCTAATACTAGTCTTACTTCAATACTTTAATTTTAAACAAGTCCGTTTTTCTGGAAGATAGAACTTTTACTAAGAGTCCATTGTCTTGTAGCATTTATCTGTTAATTCTAAAATAGTTTAAAAAGTGTATTAATGTAGATTTTAATCTCAAGTCATAAACTGCCCAAAGCATGTTATGGAGTCTTTCATGTGAATTTTAATTCTGATATCCTACAGATGCTTTAGATTATAGAAAGAGGAATTACAATTAAAATAAGTTATCACCTTAAATGAAGCCAAGAAGCCCATTTCAGAAGTTAGAACTTTTGTATTAATATATTTATAGACTTGCCTTTTGTGTATTAGGAAAAACTGAACTCAATAATTCTAGACAAGGTTGTGGGTTTAATACAATAATGTGAGAGACAGGGTTGTTTTCCTCTTTTTCATGACCTACTTTAGTGAGCAGCTGATGCACTATTGAAACTTGCTAGATTGAGGAGTAGTTTATCCTATGACATTTTAAATCTTTAGAAATTCAGGCTAAAATGTGACTTTTGTAACTCTGCCTTTGCACCCATCAGTAAGTAGTAAGCAGTCTTGTTTGGAGAAACCATTTTGTATGATTTAGCGTTGTACTATAGGAAACTAGGACATTTATATAACTCCCTGTATGCTTGAAATTAGGACAGATAACAGTAACTTAGATGTTAAAAGATTTTTGAGCATTGGCCATGTAGACATGAGACACAGTTCTGTATGCCTGTTTTAAGTAGCTCAGATATAAATTGGGTGTATATTATGTGTGTTCTACTGGATATTGGGAGATCTACACTTATATCTTTAGATATTAATTTGTCAAATTACTGTTTGATTCTTAAATTGGTTTTCCAGTGCCTATAGTTATACCTAATGCATAGAGAACTAAGAATGAAGCCTTCTGAAATCTCTGTATCTTAGATTCCTATAAAGTCTATCAAGCATTGATGAAAATGGATCCCAGAGCTGAAAATATATTACAAACTAATAGCTTTTGTTAACTGTCATTGATTCTTCACAGTTTCTAAAAAGCTATGATAAAGCTTCATGACTTTCCTTTTTCCTTCATGATATTGCCTCAGCAGACACTGTGCAAATTGCATACCCTGCCACAGAAGAGAGAGAACCTTTTTCAGAGTAATAAGTAGTTTTTGGGGGCTGTGGGTTGTAAATGCACACACACATATGCTGTTTTGGGTACAGTTTTTTTGAAATGCACAGTATAGAACCCCCCCTCCATAATCCCTTTCCTGTCCTTTATTAATGCTTTCTTCTTGCTGGTGTTTACAGAAAATAACCTTCTTGTGGTTTCCCTATGAGAGAGTCAAGAATCAGAGAGGTAGCCATGTTAGTCTGGATCTGCAGAAGCGACAGAGTCCTGTGGCACCTTAAAGACTAACAAAAGTATTGAAGCAGAAGCTTTCGTGGGCTAATACCCACTTCGTTGGATGCATGTTGCATCCAACGAAGTGGGTATTAGCCCACAAAAGCTTCTGCTTCAATAGTGTTATTAGTCTTTAAGGTGCCACAGCACTCTTTGTCATTCCTATGAAAGAGTGGAGTTTATGTTAAAATTTTGATCACTTTCTCTTATTCAAATAAGAATGGGAGAGATCAAAAATTTAAACTTGATTTTTTTAAATATAGTGTTAAGTAGTTTCTATTAGCATTCAGTAGTTTCTGAATTTTTCCAGGGATGGATCCAAGATTCTCTAGATCCAGGACTGAGGGCTAGTCTACACTGGCAACGTTACAGCTTTAATGTGGCTTGTGTAGTCAGGGCAGAGTGCTGGGAGAGAGCACTAAAAAAAACACCTCCACCTGTGCACTGTCTACACTGGCGCTTTACAGCGCTGAAACTTGCTGCGCTCAAGGGGGTGTTTTTTCAAACCTCTGCACAAGAAAGTTGCAGCGCTGTAGATAAGAGTAGACCAGCCCTAAGTCTGAAGATATGAGTTCGTTTAACACAGATCAAAGTATCTAGTCTGAAAGGCTCTGAATGCTTCTCAGTTTCCTCCACGATCTTCTTCAGAGAGAAAACCACTACTAGTCATTCGTGTTCCACATTTGGTAAGGAGTTGGAGCCACAGGTTGGTTCTGATTGTGTTTCTACGGTTTTCAAGGGTTTATAGGGCTCCCCAATCCAAGCAATGAATCCTTTGAGTTGGTGGAGTCTTTGTAACTAGCTCTTCCTTCAAAGATTGTTTTAAGGCCTTTGTTTGCCTTACAAAGAGGGAACCCTTGCTGGGCTTGTCAGATCAGAGCCTGACTTATTCACTGTCAGAGTCTCTACACAGACTTGAGATTCACAGAGGAAAGCTGCAGGTTGTTGGGCCGCAATATGTTACTGCAGCTTCTGGGTTTTCTTTCTCGGCATTGTTTGTTCGCAGGAGTCATGCTTCCTGGGCAGTTTCTTCTCTCTGGATTTTTCATCTCAGAAGGGATTTGACCTAGAGCCCCACCTTTGCAGTCTGTCAGCTTTGGAAAAGAAGGTCCTTCTTCTATGGATAAGGGGAGTGTGCACTCTGGAGTTCTGGGACTCCACCCCCTGAAAGGCCAGGCCTGCACAGACTGACTGAGGAGGAATAGGCAGGGCCAACATTGGAGCTTCCACCTCCTTAATTATTACCCCCAGATGATTCTGCCTTGATCTCTTCCTCTTCAATGGATTGTAACAGCCTTTCACTATCCAATGAGCAGAATGGTTGGATTTTGAAAACTTAAACTTCAGTTACAGCCAACTCAACCAGAGTTTGGCATACTACAGCTATTGAGAGGGAGAGCTTGCATTCCCTGTGAATGAAGAGCATCTAGATCCTGCTAGGGAGATGTTGAACCACCTGTGTGCATAAAATAAGAGGCAAAGATCTTCAAAAGTCTCTAGTGATTTGGGGTGACTGATTTGAGACAGTTTCAGGAGGACCAGTTTTCTGAAAGTGCTGAGCATCTGCTCTCTGCAAAAATTGGGGCCCCTTTAAAGTGCCTTAAGTGGACCAATTTGTGGAAAAATTGGAAAGAGTCCAGAGAATGGCAACAAAAATGATTAGGGGCCTGGAGCGCATGACTTAAGAGGAGAAGGTGAGAGAACTGGGATTGTTTAGTCTACAGAAGAGAAGACTGAGGGGAGATTTGATAGCTGCTTTCAACTACCTGAAGTGGGGTTCTAAAGAGGATGGAGCTAGACTGTTCTCAGTGGTGGCAGATGACCGAACAAGAAGTAATGGTCTCAAGTTGCAGTTGGGAAGGTTTAGGTTGGATATTAGGAAAAACTTTTTCACTAGGAGGCTGGTGAAGCACTGGAATGGGTTACCTAGGGAGGTGGTAGAATCACCTTCCTTAGAGGTTTTTAAGGTCAGGCTTGATAAAGCCCTGGCTGGGATGATTTAGTTGGGGATTGGTCCTGCTTTAAGCAGGGGGTTGGACTAGATGACCTCCAGAGGTCCCTTCCAACCCTAATATTCTATGACTCTATGACCACCAAAAAACTTGAGGCACCCAAAATCACTTGTCAACCTCTGGAAAATGTAGTTAATCTCTTTGTTCCAGTCTCCCAGGAGGGTTTGAAACTAATTCTAGCATATCTGATTTTGTCAGTAGTTGACAAGAAGTCACACTTTGGAGGAAGACCTTTTTAATCTATGCTGGTGGACAGCTTGCACTGTTTGGGAGGAAGACATTTTCCTCAGAGTCTTATTTCAGGAATGACAAAATATTGAGGCATTATATTTATTCCCACTGGGCAAACTATACACTGGACATTTGTCTTGGGAGTATTCGAAAGGAGAGTAGATATCCTGGTCAGTTAAGGAAGGGTGAAAAGTAGCTAGATATACCTTAAAGATCCCATCACTACAAGATTTTCAACCCTGGATCTCAAGTTCCCAGCACAAGATGGAGCAGCATGACTATAGCTCTAAGAATTTTTGACACTCTGACAAAATAATAATTCCAGAAACTCAGAGGACCAATTCCAATACGTAGCTATGGTGGTTTAATCTTGGGTCATAGCTATTTCCATTCTAGCACCGAAATTCAGATCTTTTTGGTTTGAGGTAGTGAGCACAGATAGTGAAGGGGCTTATTCTCCCACTGATGGAGCTGAACTGGCTGTACCAGCAATGGGTATTTTAAGAAAAAAAGCCAAATGCAGATAATGTCATGAGAAGAAAAGTTAACTGCTACTATTAAGTCAGCAGAGGAAATATAGAATATAAATAAATTTTAAATAAATTTAAATAAATGGAGATATACCAATCTCCTAGAACTGGAAAGACCTTGAAGGTCATCGAGTCCAGTCCCCTGCCTACACTAGCAGGATCCCCCTGCCTACACTAGCAGGATTGAGTACTGTCCCCTGACAGATTTTTTGCCCCAGATCCCTAAATGGCCCCCTCAAGGATTGAACTCACAACCCTGGGTTTAGCAGGCCAACGCTCAAACCACTGAGCTATCCCCCCACCCCCCTCTATGATATCATGCATCATAGAGTCTGTTAAAACACTACCTTTTAATTTTTGGTGGGTTTTGTTTGTTTGTTTTTCAAAAGACTTAGGCCATAATTTTCAACTCTGGATACCTAAATATGTATGTAAAAACTGAACTCCAGGAAAACTTCATTGAAAAAATTTGGCCTTAGAATCCAAAGCAATTTTCTCCCATTTTTAAGGGTAGTTCAACCTTGGGCCTAGAATCTTGGCATTTATTTTAAATGGTTTTATGAAAATGTCTGTCAACCTAAATCTGTTTGTTTTTATCTGATTTTTAATGTTCCATTTGTTTATTTCTCAACAGGGAGACTGCAGCTATGAACTGGAAATTCAGCCTTATTTAAATATGGACGATGTTAAAACCTCAAATACTCAAAAAAGGAAATGTCTTTCCACTGGCAACTCCAAAGCTCAGAAGGCATTTTCATCCAGAAAAAATGTGGCCGGAGGATCAAAAGTAAAACTTGGTTCATATTCCTTAAGTGAACTTGATACAGAAAGTATTTCACTGTTTAAAACAACCAACTTCAAGATCACAAAAAGAACATCTGCATTAAATTTGAAAGTGCCTGCATCCTGTACAGAAGTTAACATTTTAGATTCTTTTTCAACTGAAAAGAACCCTGTTTCTGAATGTACTAAACATAAAAGTCTGCCAGATGATAGAGAAAATGTGACATTTCACTTACATGAATTTACTGCCCCAAGTGATCTCAGTGGAAATATTACTGGTTGTGCAAGTGAAATAATAAAGGAATGTAAATCCGTAAATCAAGCCTGTAGTTCACTGGACAGAAACTGTGCAGATTCTGGTTACAGTAGCTTCACGGAGGAGAAATCACCGGTTTCACGTAGCTTGTTTTACCTACCTGAAGCAGAGTTGCATTCATTTGCACACACACCTCCAGTTGAGGATCCTTCATTAATAAAAATATTAACAAATGTAAAAAGGCTTTTGTCACAGTCTCCTCCACCTTTGAATAAACTCGATAATTGTGAAGGATTGGAGAGAACCAGAGAAGACGAAATGCAACAGCGTATTCCTTTTCAAAAAGTTATTTCCAATACATTCACAGAGGGATTGCAGGGAAAAACCTCTGTCTCTTTCACAGAGTTCCAGAATCCATCACTTCCTGCTCAGAAATGCTCAGGATTAAATGTCCCCAGTAAATTGTGTTCCTCTGTAAGTAATTGTCCTTCAGAACCAAGCTTCTTTTCTGAGGTTTTTGTTGTCAAGACAAATCATGGTCTTAGCTGGGACGACATTTTCGACTGTGACAATGGAGGACACACAGAAATTCAAAAGGACAATCTAACAGTGGTAGATCATGCTCTGACAAATAGCCCTTCAGACAGAAATTCAGTTGATGGGTATAAAGAGGATTCTGAAAAGTTCCAGGAAAATGTGGCCACTGACCAAGATCAGAGCATACATTTATTTGAAGATGAACATTTTTCTGGTGCTAACAATACAAGCCTTTCGAAGTACTATTGCAACAAACTTCTAATACCATCAGATTTGTGTGATAAAGATGCACCAAGTGCTGGGCAAATTTCCGAAGGGCATATTTCAGATGAGTGCTTTCTAGACAGTGATGCAAACCCCAGAGAATCATTAATAAGCTATCAAACCACAACTTTGAAAATATCTGAACATTTGGATGTTGTAAGCAAACAATTTCCGGATAGTGAAGACCTTTATGACTGTTCTCAGGAATTGTTCTCTGTTAACTTTGATCTGGGGTTTTCTATTCAAGACTCTGAGAATGAACAGACAGACATGGATGGTGTTAGTATTCAAAATTCAGATGGTATCTTGGGCACTCATGTAGCTGTTAAACCTACTAGAGGTGAAAATGAATTGTCAGATGATAACTTGAGACACCCATCTCCACAAAAATTGAAAGATGAAAGCATTGCAAGAACAAAGTTTTCTACACCATTACCCTCACAAAATCAGAGAACTAATCAAGCAAAACTCACTGAAAACTGTATCCCAATTATTTCTCCTATGACGCTAACAGAAGAAAAGGATCATGGATCATATGACTCTTTAGCTTCTGCATCTTCCACACCGAAACGTGGACAGGTTACAAATGTTAAAGTCCTCAAAAGAATTTCTATGAATGCTTTTTCTAGAATAAGGCAGGAAATTCCCCAGATTCTGCCTACAGATAAAGTAAATACCAACACTGTTACAGTCTTGCTAAATTCCGCTTTTAATACACCAGACCTCCCTTCAGAAAAGGCTGAAAATCTGCACCATAGACAGCTGCATGCTTCCCAAAAGATTCCTATTGAAGGTAAGGTGACAGCTGTAGTTAATTAAAAGGTTGCTCATACTTCCATTTAAAAAAAAAAATCTTCCTGCAGAATTCAATAATTCATGGTTCCTCAACCTTTAGGTTGTGACATCAGGAGTGTGGGGAAGAAGCAGAACCCCTAGATTTCTCGGGAGCACTGGGGGAACCTTTATGGCTATGTGGTGATGGTTCCCAAAACTCTCTTGGATGGATAACACAATATGGATAATGTTGTATGCAGATTGCCAGAGCATCAGCTAATAACTCCTACCAGTTTTACTGATAGGGAATAAATTATTTTTTTCTTCAATAAGGGTTCTTTTGGATTACAGCTGAGAGTGTTTTTTATTGGCAGCATTCAGACTCAGCAGTGGGTTATACAATCTGATTTTTGAGGGGAGAAGGAAGAGAAATGTGTGAACATAATCCGGAGGAGCTTCAGTTTCTATAAAACTTGCCTCAGGTTTCACTTGGCTTTTCTTGGTTAACATGAAGAATACATATTTAAATGTGTCTGTTTGCTATGAGTACTTCAGCAGTTGGGGGTCTAGGGTATACCCCTAAAATCTGTGTACAAGTACTGATAGCGTGAACATGTGAGATGCAGTTATGTGAACTGTAGCTGCCTTTAAAACCTCTTTTTAATCTTCTCTGTGTCTTATTTGTAATCATCCTGATCTGTTACTCAGTAACCCCTAAATCCATGCCTTCACATTTCTGTATCATCATTCTAAATGGGACAGAAATTATATTGACAGATCTGTTTAATTTTAATTCCATGGTGACTGATATGCATGGTAAATATTTCTTGACAATAACTTCTGCTGGAATGTGGATTGCCTTTATAAATGTTAGTTTTATAAAGGTCTCTCTCTCACCCCCTGTATGTGTGTATATTTCTCTTCCTTATTCTAAGTGCATCTAGACCACAAAATTCATAAATTCCATAATGCTGTCATAGACTCATAGACTTTAAGGTCAGAAGGGACCATTATGGTCATCCGCAAACTTTATTAGAACACTCCCACTTTTTGTCCTTAAAACCCCAAATCTCCCCAACTGATCAGGGCCACCAGTCTTATCTTCCCTCCTCTTTCCCTCCAGCCCTCTTATCTCCAAATAACTGTGAACTACTTTGACAGTGGTAACAAAGAGTGCTGTGGCACCTTAAAGACTAACTATTAAGTATTGAAGCATAAGCTTTCGTGAGCTAATACCCACTTCCTCGGATGCAAGCTTGTCACTGCTTGCATCCGACGAAGTGGGTATTAGCCCACAAAAGCTTATGCTTCAATACTTTATAGTTAGTCTTTAAGGTGCCACAGGACTCTTAGTCTGGAATAGCAGAGGTAACAAACATGGCTACCTCTCTGATACTTTGACAGTAATCAAGATCTAATGTTCGTGAACCTGATTCTTAGAGCATACTGAGGTTTGTGCCATGGTTTCATTATTACTCTTAAATGTTGAAAATAACCACTGCTGGGCAGTCTCTTCCTGCAGCTAAAACGTCTTTCTTTTCTCCCCCTATGCCCTCACTGCACTTTCTCAGTCTCTCCAGTTACAGGATTCTCTATAAAGTCTCTTGTTTGCTTGTTCTTTGCCAGAAACCTAGGTTCCTTCTAGTATCTGACTGAGGCACATTGCTAGGACTCTCAGTTCTTCCTGTGCGATGTCTAGATCTGTTCAGTCTTCAGGATGTTTGAGCCGGCAACTTCAGTAAACACTTAAACTCACTAAATTTAAAAAAACAAATTCAACCTAGTAAAAAAATCTAGGATTAGTGAATCAGGTCAGTTATTTCCAACTGGAAGATGATGTAGTAAATAAGGATCACTACAATTTAATGTTTGAAGACATTGCTATAGAAGTGCTATGTATTATGACTTATTAGCACTTCTCTCTAAAGTAGTAAAATCAATGTTCACTTCGCCTACATTTTGCTGCAAGCAATAAAATTAAAAATAAATAAATAACCCTGGCAACTGTCGTTATAGCAAATCTTAGGCACACCTTGGAGAAAGAAATCAGAGATGGTGAAAGGACTGCTAAAATAGCCTCTTGATAGCTCTTACTGGTAAATTAGAAAACTCATCAGAGAACATCCGTCTGTTCAGGAACTCCATGTAAGAGTCACAATGGATAGCTATATCTTGGGCAGTGTAGGGAATACGGCATCAGAATACATCAAACTGGGTATAATTCTTTGTAGTTCACTAGAAAATTAATACACAGACTGCTGCAGATTTGGTAAGAAGAATTTTCTGTCCCACTTCTCTTTAGGGTGTTCTGGAACAAAACAAGAATGTGGCAACTAAAAAAATAAATACATAATTTGTTCACTACTAATGTGGGGTTTTCCCTCTCTCACTTTATTCCCTCCACTCTTCATCTTCTGTGCTGCATGGGTAATTACTTCAATGCAGAGAAATACAAGGAAAGTGAGACTTCGTGTACATCAGTCGGAGAATACTTGTTTGGTTACCAAGGCTAACAGGAACAATACTTACTACATACATCAATAAATAATTATTTTTTTAGTCATCTTCAAAGCCAAATAGTTTTTGATTGTTCGGTTAGAGCTACATTGTGTTGTAGAGAATACATTTTTTTATGATTATCTGTTTACCACTCCTCAGTAGGAAGTAGCAGTGAAAGCGAAGAAGAGATTGTTTTCCAAAGGAAAAATAAGAAAAAACGAAATGTTTTGAAGTCTCCTGATGTGAGTCATTAAAAAAAAAAAAAAGAATATTTCATTAAACACCAAAGCAAAACTCCTTTCTGGAATCTGTAATTATATTTTAATTTATTTCTCTTTACCAAGGTTAAGAATAATAGCGATTTTGAATCACCAGTTCATGCTGTCAAGAAACGTAGGCATCCACTTAACACAGTAAGTAAATGCTTAAACAAGACATAAAGAAAATGTGTTTAAAAAAACAATTTCACTCATCTTATTTTAAAATGGCACTTTCCCAATCATTGTAGAATCTTTCCTACTTTAAAAACAAACAAAAAACCATGCTTTGGTGCACCATAAAAGATGCTGACTCACTAACAAAGCGTGCAAAATAAAGTTTACAGTGCATTTTAAATGTGCTGAGGGACAGTGTCTCTTTCAAAATGGCCTCCTTTTCTTTCTAATTCTAATCTTTAATTTCTCACATTTCGGCTCTTGGTCATACTTAATTTCTGAATACTCCCTTCTCAGAGTAAAAATCCAGCTTTTCTAAAGGTCTTAGAAGATATCTGAATTTTTTAGAAAAACGGCATTTGGAAAATAAAATTATGGGAGCCAGTCTTAGGGTATGTATGGTACATTATTTTGTGGACTAGCTATGCTAGTATCTCCCTTTCCCTCTCACTCCCCTCTTCCTGCCTCCAAAACTGGCTAGTCCAGTTGCTAGTTGGATAGATCTATTCCCCATCACTCAAACTACCATTGCAAATGACATTAACTGGTAACTTTGGCACTCTCTGGAGTGAGGCCTAGTGAGCCAGCTGCTGTCACCCCCGCTCGTCTGTATGTTGTCTTTTAATTGCAAAGTAAAACTTGAATGGATTTCCAATTTCAGGTAGGCAAATATCAGCAGACTCTGCAGTGGCTTGGATGATTGGGGGGGGGAGGATAGCATTGGCCTGCTAAAACCCAGGGTTGTGAGTTCAATCCTTGAGGGGGCCATTTAGGGATCTGGGGCAAAAAATCTGTCAAGGGACAGTACTTGGTCCTGCTGGTGTAGGCAGGGCTGGATGACCTTTCAAGGTCCTTCCAATTCTATGAGATAGGTATATCTCAATATATTGATTTAAACTAGGGCTTTTCAACACAGTTTTTTGCACTGATTTTACAAAATTGCTGTAAAAACTAATTTCATTAAATTTGTATGTACTCCTAGTGTGGACACACTTACATTGGTTTAAGCCAATTTATATCAGTTTAGCCATTTTCATTTAAATACCATTTATATTTAGCAGTATATTTAAAAAATACCAAATTGTTAAATAAAACTGATTTGGGGTTTTAAGACTTTACATTTAAAAAGTTAATTGGACAATGTACTAATAGACGTTTTGGCTTGCCTTTTGCAAAACCTAATCAAATGGAATATTATTCAGAACTGGAAACAAAGATTCATTTGTTTAAGTTGTTTGTAAAGATAAATCACTCGTGTTGGGCTTCAAGAACCAGCTCATCAGGCGCCTGATCTAGGACCAAAAACATCTGACTCAAACTCACTAGAATGTTTCTTTCTTCTCTCCCTTTGTCCCCTAAATATCTTATTTAAGATGCATATGTTGGTGTATCTGGCAATGAATTATACATTCACATTTTTAAGAACAGTCTCTCTCTTCTTATAAGGATTAGTAAAATAAGAGAGTTGTGCTACCAATAAGCCCACAAAGCTTTCATATATTTGACTTCATCTTTTTTCCAAATGACATAAGCTTTCTTCTCCTTTCCTCAAAAATAGCTGGCTTTCCTTGTTTCACAGAAAGATTGCTATTCATGTTCTTTTTGTGGGAGTGTAATTATCAACATATCAGTCTCACAGATTACTTAGGTCAGAGATTCTCAAACTGGGGTTTTACCCCCGTGCGGGTTGCGGAATGTGAGAAACCAGAGAGCAGTGGGTGCTGGCCAAGCATCCACGTCTGAAGGCAGCACTGCCGCCAGCAGTGGAGAAATAAGAGTGGCAATGTCATACTGTGCCACCCGTACTTCTGTGCTGTTGCTCGTGGCAGCACTGCCTTCAGAGTTAGGCAGCCAGGTCTGTACTTGTGTGGCAGGACCGAGGGGGGCATAAACTACAACAGACACAAAGAAAAGGGCGGCGCAATCAAATATGTTTGAGAACCACTTTCTTAGATAATAGATGATATTTAAGAAGAGCAACTGAGTCATTATGAATGGTTACATGACCATCATCTTCATATTCACTGAAGTGTTTGTACATTCTCTAGTCAGACTCATCTAGTGATGAGGGCATGGATTTTCACAAGAAATCAAACAGGACTGTGGATTGCAACATAAGACGTAACAGGAAACAACTAAAAGGTGTCAAAAGGCAAAAGAGTGATGACAACTTTATGTTCAAGGTAAGAGCTTTACATGTTGCTGTTGACATGCTTTCTGTATGGATTTTAAAGGCTTGGAATATCTTGAATTTAAATTATAATATAGTTAACTATTAGGTTTTGCAGTATTATATACACACGTCAAGGCTGATTCCCCACTGTGGTACTTCGAGTGCAGAAGGTGGGGGCCCAGAACAATTTTAAAAATTAATACTGGCCACTCCAGGCTGGTATTAAACGCCCAAGGTTACAGCTTCTCTCTGACCTTGGATGGATAGATGCTGCCACCACCCAAGTGCAAAAAACCCTTTGAAACCAGAAAGGCGCACTCGGGAATTCCTTCCTGTGGAGTACCCTCAAGCCCTTTCACTCTCCTGCTCCCCAGGGAAAAGCTGAGAAAGAAAAACAAAGGAAATGAGCTGTTACCACCAGTTAATTACCCAACATATGCACAAACCTCTTAGGGCATGGTTAGACTGGCGCTTTGCAGCGCTAAAACCCTCCAGTAGCACTATAATTTTCGTACCGTACACACTTCAAAGTGAGATTTTGCACATTTACTCTCTGTTTAAAGCGCAAGTATTAAACCTCCTTTTCGAGAGGCAGAAGGCTTTTAGCGCTAGTGCTGTAGCATAAGGTTGGGAATGTGGACACCCATGGGATCTCTTGCATGCCTCCGAGCCATGTAAAGCCATCAGCAAGCCATTTAAGGCCATCAGCAAGCCATTAAAGACAATCAACATGCCATGTAAGGCAAATGACGTGAGGTGTTGTTTTATAAAAGCGGAAGCAGCCTTGCAGTTTCTCTCTAACAACTCACACAGCAAATAACCAGTGAAAATGCTTGCGGACGGAGCTGTTTGTCTTAAATACAAAGCCTGTCAGCTTTCGCTAAGGAAAACTCACTGACAGCCTGATCTTCTCTCCCTGCGAACAACTTCCCAGTTCCCCCTCACCCCTCTCCTTTGCAAAGCACGTTGCACCCAGCTGAATGCTGGGATACCTGCCCTATCCCGCTACTGTCACTGCCACCAGAAGTGCTACAAATGTATCCATTCTTTAGCGCTACAGGGTTTCAATCTGCACAGGCTCTAGTGCGATACCTATTGCGTTACATTGGGAAGCGCTACAAAAAAACACGCTATAATCTCTAGTCTAGCCATACCCTTAGACACAAAAATCCAAATCCTGTTCTTTAAAAGGGGTACATTTTATTAAAAACAAAAAGAGAGAAAATATATCTGGAATTTAGGCTTTTACTAGATTTAAAAATCCCACATACCAAAATTAAACATCAAGAATAACCTTCTTGAGGTTCAGCTTGAAGGTTACAAGCAAAACAAAGAGCAGTTGGGGTTAGCACAGAGGAATCAACAAGCCAATAAGAAACAAAAGAAATAACCCTAATTGCGTCTTCCTAGACATTCCCGGGTTTACTTACCTATCTCGTATTTCAGATAAGCAATCTCTAGGTATGATCTGATCATTTTTCATATGCAGTGAGAAGCTTTAAGCCAGGTAACTGCTGCTCTGTTCCCCTCTTCCCCAGAGAACCACAAAACACAGACAAAGGGAAGTTTTTTCCCAATTTTAAAAAGATCTTGCTCTCCCATTGGCTCTCTTGGTCAGGTGCCCACTCCTTTCCTTTTACCTGTGGGCTTGTTAACCCTTTACAGGTAAAGCAAGTAGAGAACAACCACCGAGAGGGATTCCATAGCCAACTGGCTGTCTCCCCTCTCATTTATCACAACACTTCTACATATGTGTGTAATATTGGAAAACCTAGTGAACAGAAATGCTTTTGTGATTTTTCTTAAGCAACATTTTTTTCTTGTTTAGATGTATATATTCTCCTATGTTATTCTGAGCACAAATAACAAAATTGTGTTAATGTATGAGAAACTAGGCAGTGTGTTCAAGCTGAGCAAAGTAAAAGTAAACCAACAGCTTAAATGGTGAATGGTAATGTCCATGTTTTCTAACTTGTCTGTTTTAATAGTCTAACTTGGGAAAGTTATTTAAAAATGAAAATGACATTAGGGATAGTTCTCACACCCAGAAGTCATGTGACTTATGGCATGCCTACGTTTGCCATTTAAAGTGGGGGAAAAGTTCCTTTTTTTCCACCAAAACCGTGGGAGCATCTACACTTGCCATTGACTTTTTGCAGTGAAACTCAGAAGTTTCACCCCAAAAGAAAACCACCTCTACGAGAGGCCTACAGCTCTTACTGGTGATGCTTTTGCAGTGAAGTGCAAGTGAAGAGAGTTCTTCCTGTTTACAGAGCTTTTAGCCTCCGCAGGATCTCCCACAAGGCCTAGGTGACCACTTTGGCTAGCAGCTCTGCTACCAGGTAAACAGACGTCCACCCATCCCCCCTATAACGCCCCAGGAACTTTGAAACTCCCCTGCCTGTTTTCTCGCCAAGTGCTCATGTATCATCTGGCCAGGCGACAATGGCTGCTCCACAGGATCCCCTGCTTGGAGCAATGCTGAGCCACTGGAGCTGATCAGGGTTTGGGGAGAGGAGGCTGTGCAGGGACCCAGGATCCCCTGCTTGGAGCAATGCTGAGCCACTGGAGCTGATCAGGGTTTGGGGAGAGGAGGCTGTGCAGGGACCCAGGATCCCCTGCTTGGAGCAATGCTGAGCCACTGGAGCTGATCAGGGTTTGGGGAGAGGAGGCTGTGCAGGGACCCAGGATCCCCTGCGATCACACTCCAACCCTCTTCCCAAAAGACTTATCATCAAAATGGAGAGAGCTGCACTCTGGGATAGCTGCTCTCATTGATGACAGAAGAGCCGCAAATGTAAACACCCTGATGCCCATGGAAGGAAGTGGGAACACAAACCAGCGCTTTTCTTTGACCAGTTCACTGTCATCGTTGAAACTGACTCTTAAGTGTAGCCATAGCCTTAGAACTGAGTGCCACAGAATCTTTAACTCTGCCCTGAACGCATATGTGATATGTTACGGCTGTGGAGTTTACACTACAGCTTAATTTATAAAGAAAGCCAGGAATACTTGTACATTCTATGCAGCCGATGAAGTGAGCTATAGCCCACGAAAGCTTATGCTGAAATAAACTAGTTAGTCTCTAAGGTGCTACAAATATTCCTGGCTTTCTTTACGGATACAGACTAACACAGCTGCTATTCTTGAACCAGTCAGCTTAATTTATGTCGTTCAGAGGTGTGAATAAACCAGCCCGGTGAGCGACAGAAGTTACACCAACATAAGTGCTGGCGTGGAAAGCGCTATATTGGCGGGAGAGCTTCTCCTGCTGACAGAGCTACCGTCACTTGTGGAGGTGGTTTTTATTATGTTGACGGGAGAGCTCCCCAACCCATCAGCATAAAGCATCTTCTCCATACACGCCGCAGTGGTGCAGCTGCATCGGTGCAGGTGAAGCACTGTATGGGGTTGCGTGCCCTACATCTCACTAGGCAACATGTAACTTTTGGACAAATGCTCATTTTCCAGTGGTGGGAGAGTGATGCTGAATTTGATACATATTTCTTAGAAAATTATACAATAAGGTGGGTTCTCAGAACACTGGACCATCATTTGGTTTGTTAAGCTGTCACTGTTTCCATCCCCTATCCTCAATAGAGGGCCTCAACGCTAAATGTCTCTGAGGTTTCTCCTTGTCCTCATCTGTATCGTCTGTAGTCCAATGTTGTGGGAACCTTATTTCATTTTACAGCACATATCTCCTTAACTGCGATTGGTGGGTAAAATATTTACCCTTCCATCGCACAAACCTATAATATTTGTGGAAGAGTAGGTCACATCGCCGAGTGAGGAAACAATTAAATGAATAATTTGGCCCTATCTAAGGCAAGCATGGAAGAGGGTAAAATAAAAGGTTCTGTATAATCCATATCTAAATTTTATGGTGCTAATAGGTTTGATACAGACCAACGGTATTATTAAAATATAACTTTTTGTGAGTAAATTCAATGGAAAAATGCTAAAATAAAATACTGACAATGCAGTTTCACATTTTAAAATATCCCAGTCTCTTGAGTAACCTACATGTGATGTTTTGCAGAACTTTGCCTATCACCTCCTGATTATTCTAGCTACTCAGCAAGGGACTATGTGCTCTCTGCTTTCAGCATCTGAGTCCGCCCCTATTTTGTCTTTAGCTACCCCTTTCTAACCACAGTTGCAGTGCTTCGACTGTGCTATTTTTCATGGCTTTCTCTTCCTTTGATTTCAAAGTCTGATGTATAAAATCTGTGGTCACCAGAGAGCCCTGGGTCTCCTGAATTCATTCATTGATTTTACTTATCTGCAGTTTGAGTTTCTCTGAAGTATGTTACTGTAAATTACTCACTTGTTTGCATTTTTGTAGAGTGCAGCCAGACAATTTTTAGATGACGAAGCTGAGCTTTCCCTACAAGAGGAAGAGGATATTTCATCTGATGAGAGCAATTCAGAGAACGAACTAAACTCCTCACTCAATCAGTTCCTTAATGATGAGTCACAGTTCACAGAGGTTTTAAATGGTAAATGAAGAAAGTCATTTTCCCTTCTCTTAAAACAGTGTTTCAGATTTTTATCTGGCTTTTCTCTTGAAGATTTGATCTCACAGGCAACCATTAGACACATTTTATCAAGGAACATATTGCATTAAAGGCCAAATATTTCCATGCGGGGAAAGCAACATGTGTGAAAAGGGGAAGATGCACAATGTCCAATTGTTGTATGTGAGATTTGAGAAGGAAAGGAGAAGAACTGGAAGGAGGGGAAAAGGGGAAGATTTTCTGTGGAAATGAGGGGCGGGGATGGAGGAGGAATTTTAGCAGAGGCAATGTTCCACATGCCCCCTCTTCCTTCCTTTCTCTCCTCCATTTGCTTTCATCATGTCGGGGCAGCTGCTTCCTCTTCTCCCCTTCCCCACAACCTTCCTTCCTTACGCTGCAGGGCATGTGGGCTCTGGAAGGCTTGGAATCACATACTGCATCTGCCCCAGGCACTGAGACCTGTCCTGGGGCTGGCACTGGATGATTAGCTCCTGTTGGTGGTGGAGTGTGGGGGTTTGGGGCTTAGGTGGGGGCTTAGCCCTTGCGGGCTCCTTGTTTCAGCCTCACCTTTAATCTAGTTGCTAGATCTCTTGCGATTCTAGGAGACAGGCAGATCACCATCTCGAAGGGACTTTCCCACATGGCAAAACTGACCAATTACTGTGTGGGTTTTCACTCTCTCTCCTATATTCTGGAGGTCTGGTTTTGAGGAGTTCAAATCACAATGGTTACAACTTGGTCAGGTTCCAGTGTGGGTAGAGGGGTAGAAAGGGTCGATGTGAGGTCCCTGTAACCTATACAGCTGCTGGGCATTGGTCCTGGGCACAGCCTTGCATGGAGAGAGGATGCACCTTTGTGTGACATGGCAAATGTCTCCCTTCGTCTCATCTCTCCTACATACGGCAAAAAGGAAGGGAGCAAGTCGTCACTTCGCCTTCCCGTCTGCATAGGCTTGAGGCTGCAGAACGGGGAATGGCTTTCACATCCACCTTCACGTTTATAATCCACCAGGGTGATCTGTGCCAGGTGAGGTCTGCATTGGAACAGCCCTGCTGGGTAGTTTGGAGTGGTCACTCCAGTTGGATAATAGTTTTAAATACAGCAATAGCCACTGCATTTAACCCTGCTATGGTGTCTGTGCCTCATGGTGTTCATGTCCACATCCATTTACAATGCACTTCATTCCTCACTGCGGGCTTCTGAGATGTGACAGTGTCATGCAATGTTGAAGAAGCTCTTCAAGTATTGACTGATTATAACCAGGTTGTCTGCCCTTAAGTGATTCTCCCCCCCCCCCCCCCCCCCCCCCCCCCCCCTCATATGAATGTAGAAAACCCTCAGGTTTCCATTCCAGTTGGGGGCTGTCTGGATCTTTCAGGTCTCCTAGGACAATGCTTTTATATATAGTGAGGATTATGACCATGTGCTTTTTAATGACCATGTGCTTTTGTGTAATGGTTGGCTGTGTGGGGGATGAGGCAGGACCAAGGAATTAGTAATCGCAGGTGACGTGAGTGGTTACTCCAGTAGATTGCTGTCTGAGGTTTGCTCCCCCAAGGAATAGATCTGGCAGATGGCCTGTAAAATCTGTTCCTCTTTTTATTCTGAATTATTCTTTTAGCAACACGGATGCATTTTATACACTGCCAGACTTCCATCTGTTACATTTCCCACTTTTTGCTCCCCTGTTCTATACGGTCCTATATAAGGGGATGAGGGAGGATGTAAGTATGAGATTGTGGAATATCGGCCTGCAAAATGTTGGGAAATCACCAGCTTTGGAAACAAACATTTAATGTAGGGAGGTGGGAAGAAATTGATGCTAATGGAAAGAGTCATGTCCAGTTTAAATAATTAAATACTCTGAGTGTGGAAGGCTAATTTTGTCTCTGAGGGAAGGATGTAGGAAAATGGATTCATTTTCACTTTGGTTTGATAGATTCTCCTGCAGCTCAGGTCTCAGTTGTTCCCTGTTTATATTGGATTTCGGTAATGCCATCCCTATTTCCAGAGTAACCCATGAAGAGGTGATGGTTGGATCCATTTTCAGGGGGACTTGTGGAGTGGAGAAGTGGATGGTTTGGATGTTACAGATGCATGATGTCAGCCTTCTATCTATTGGGCTCTATAATGAGCTTTATGAGGTCTGCCTATTGGGAGAAATCGTATGGCACAAAATAACGTGCCCTACGGGATCAGACCAATGGTCCATCTAACCCAGTAGCCTGACTTCCCACAATGGCAAATGCCAGGTTCTTCAAGGGGAATGAACAGAACAGGCAATCATTAAGTGATCCATTCTCAGTCGTCCACTCCCAGCTCCCAGCAAACACAGGCTAGGGACACCAGGGCGTAGGGTCATCTCTCTGCCCATTCTGGCTAATAGCCATTGATGGACCTGTCCTCTAGGAACGTATCTAGTTCTCTTTTGGGCCCTTTTATAGTTTTGGCCTTCACACCATCACCTGGCAACAAGTACCACAGGTTGACTGTTGTGTGAGGAAATACTTCCTTTCATTTGTTTTAAACCTGCTGAATATTCATTTCATTGGGTGACTCCTAGTTCACTGTTGATAGAAGACTAGGTAGGTCCAGTCCCCTGTTTTGCCAAGAGCATGTGGGGATTTTGGGGGAGAACTCGGAGTCTTTATCGAGTCAGGAAAAATTTGAAGAGCTTGTTTTGGTATGGAATATTATTTTGGACAATATCTTTATGGGAATGTTTATTTTGTTGGTGGAAAAGCATTGTGTAATTAAACCCTTAATAAAATGTTGTGTGTCTCTGTTTTCATATTTTTTATTCAGATTCTGAGATGGAAGGAGTTTATTTAAAATCTGTGCGTAGCCCAGCTCTCGGCAACAGGTATAAAATGGTGCATAAAGGATTCAATAGTATGGCAGTTTTCTCACAGGTATGAAGTGAAATGACTGCTTTCCTCATGAAATGTAACACATTTAAGGCCGTGTTTCTATTTAATCTTTCTTTAAGGTTTGTTTGCAACCCATTATTCCTAAATAGTGGGTTCTAGCAAAACCCCCTTTTATGATTTTATTATTTATTATAAAAGAGACCAGAATCCACACACTGATAGACATGTATGCATTTGTAAGTTTACACTACTCTCTTTTCCATCAGAGAGAGGTCATTACCTAATTTGAAATTAAAGGGTTTAGTTTTCAATATTTAGTCTTTCATTTATTGAACAATGCAAAATGGGCAATTGCATTAATTATTGCCAGTGGCCTCTTTATAGTCGATACAGGGTCTTACAGTGCCCTCATCACTGCAGTAACTGAGCATCTATATTAGATGACAAAGCCGTTTTTATAGGTGGAAATCTTAATTTTGTTTTTCCATTTACAAATGAAAAATCAAACTAGCATGGTAATTAAACTTGTCTCTGATAATTGCATGGAGATAAATGCCACAAAGCATACACATAGACTGCACAATCTGTGCAGAAGCTACTTATTTCTGAATCTACAAATATTGTGGAGTACAGTATATGAAACTGTGAAGCTTATGTTCCGAACTTGCCCGCATTCTGGAATTTAATTTTGCATTTCCCAAATCTTTGTGCTTTTGAGAAGTGTTGTGCAGAGTAGATAGGCATTTTCTAGACGTGTTTTCAAAACAAGCTATCTCATTATTGTAAAATATATTGTACGGAAGCAATTTTGCACATGTTGTGAAATTTGCATTGTATACATTGTAGAATGTCGGTTGTGTGACATCAGCATTGTTTCATGTAAAAAATTGTAGAATTTTGTCTTTTGGGTACAGGTTTGAGGTTCTAGAATGAATGAAATTACAAATATTTATTTTTTTGTAATCGGAAATATTTAGCTATAACACATATTGAAAACTGAAATGAGGATTGCCTCTTTAAAATGCAGTCTTAGAACTATTAGCCCGTAAATCTCATTTAATTTCTCCTGTTATGTTACAGTGAAAGTCGCTATAAATATTTTCTAGCGACAAGTGCTGGGCCTGAGCCTGCAGTACTTGCACATTTCCCATTTAATCCCCAGGGAATCACACACATGGTGGGAGCTGTGGGATTGGGCATTGAAAGTAGCTCAAATATTAGGTACCTGTTTTGCGTTCAGCAGTTTGTATAAAACAGGGATAAATAAGCACACGCTTACGTATAGTGCAAGGCCAAAGTGATCATGTTCTAATTCCTTCCAGATTCCTGAGCAAGATGAGGCTTACTTAGCAGATAGTTTCTGTGTTGAAGAGGAGGAAGAGGAAGGTCTCCGGAAAAGTGGCTCTAGTGAAGAAGAGGAAGTGTGTGCCAATTTTAACCTTGTAATGGATGAGTGCTCTGCTAGTGGAAAAAAACAATACTTCACTCGCCGCAGAGTAAAACTAAACCAGGCCAAGACGGAACAAAATTGTGCCGTTCCATTGACAAAGAAAAAGTCCCGAATTATTGTTCTTGATGACTCTAGTGGGGATGAAACAAATGCCAGTAATCAGAGGCTGGTAAAAACAGTTTCTCCCAGGACAGACTACAGCCATGCTCACTTACCCAAGTCATTGCTTTCAGACTCCCCTGGACAGCATAGAGCGCCTGCTAGAAATAACTCTATTCATCAGCCCCTGGAGAACAAGGATCAGACACTAATTAACCTGAAGGCTTCAGTGTCTGAAGTGCTGGACTTTCAGCCAGAAAGTAAAGGCAGAGGCAGGCTGCCTTCGTGGGCTATTGCCAGCGGTGATTCACTGAGAGGGGATAGGGATTTTCAGGCAAAACTCAAGGTACGTATTATTTCAAAGGCATAAGACCACCATTCACTTCACATGTATTTATAGAGATCCTTGCAAACTGGGGCCCCGAGCGACTAGCTACTTGTGCTACTGTAAATACAGGTGATAATGGCTGTGAATCTGGTGCCATTCGCGAGAAAGTTGAAGGGACTGCAGTGTAGTCCTAGGGAAGTGGCCATATCTCCTTGTCAGTCACTAAGTGGAGCTTTGTGAGTTTGCATTTGATGGTCACTGTCAAAATGTGGGGAACTGACAGAATTTTCAGGGATATGACCACATTTCCGATAATGGGGAGCTTCAGATAGTTTGGGTCAAATAATCAGGGTTCTGTTACAATTTCTGTATTTAGGTTTGTATGCTTGGTCCAAAATCAAACCCTTGATGGTCTAAAATTTGGCTCCTAAATCCTTACATAGGCACCCAAATAAAAGCGGCCTGATTGTCAAAGGCACTGAACACCTGCAGCGCCAATACCTTCACTAGTCTTGCTAAGTGCCGATTACTTTTAAATTCAGGCCACTCATCTGGTACCTAACTACAGACCGGGGAGCCTGGCTTTAGTGAGACAGATTTTAAATGCTGACCTCGAAGCTTAAGTCTTTGCAGTACAGAAAACTTACAAACAAGGTAAAAGTTAATCTCTCGTTAAGAGGCAACTGAATGATTTCTGAGAGAATGCCAGGAGGAGTGTGAACAAAACTTGATGCATCTAAGTCTTTATATTTAAATCCACTTTCTTAGGGAGTGCCATCCTTTTGCTCCAGGTTTCTACTACAGACATGGTGTAGTATGTGCTTTTTATGTTTTCAGGTGGAAGGTTCTTCAAAAAACCTCTGTGCAAACACTTCAGATACATGGTGCTCTGCTTCTAAGAGAAATTCTGCTGGTGCAACAGCTATTTCAGCTGGCCTGGAGAGAAAAGCCTCCCTTTGTATTCTGGTCGACAGTCGTGAGATCTCCTCTGGATCAGAAATAATTTCCTCCCTAAAAGCGGTTCACGGAGTAAGGGTGCAGGTTTGCTCTCTCGGTGGCTGTGATTACATTGTGAGCAATCGAATGGCAGTGGAAAGGAGAACTCAGTCAGAGCTACTGAACAATATGAACAGGAACAAAATTACACAACGGATTCAGCATTTGCAGAGCATGTTCGAGAGGATATGTGTGATTGTGGAAAAAGACAGGATTAAAGCAGGTTAGCTAGTATTCACACTGCTGCTGTGACTGGCAAAATGAATAACTACTGCATTGGCTTTATATACTACTGGAATCAGTGACGTTTTAAGAACATTTGTTTTAGAACCTGTGTAAGGTCTTATGGAACTAAAGCTAGAAACCCATCGCTACAAGCTGAGGAATATAATTTGCTGTATATTGAAAGGTTTCATAAATGGATGTAAAGTTATTTGCAAAATCAAACTGAGAGATCCCTATTTTATTTATTCATAGCAATGCCAGTCCCTGAAACAGCCAAAAGCCAGCTTTGCCCAGCGAGATTTACCTTCTGTTATTTGTTTACTTCAAAAAATATTTGTGAGCAAGTGCTATAAAGGTAAACTTAGCATGAAAAAGACAACTTGTTCCATAAAAATTGCCACGTTGCTGCCAATAGACAGTTTGTATCTATCAGATTATGTAGACAATGGCCTCTGTTTAAAATCAGAGAGAGAAGTAGGAGGCTCTACACAGCAATTGTAGGTGTTAAATTATTGAAACCAAATATCTTTGTAACTGTAGCTTTGTTTTATGTGAAGTATAAATGCTTAAATCTGTAATCCTCACCACTCCTGATCCCTGCCCCATGGAACAAACCGGCAGAGGACTATGGGACTGGTGCAAGATTTGAACAGGGATGCTGAGGGTGACGTGCTTAAATTCTACATACTGTAGTCCCAAAAATAAGTAGCTTGACTTATGTAAAGGTGCCTCACTATCCCACTGCTGATGCTGTTTCACACATTGTTCATTCCTGTAACGTCCTGTCCACCTTCCCTCGTTCCTTTGATTCCAAAGTGCAGCTATTCTTCTTTTCCGTCCCCATTACTCTGTCCGTGTTACTTAGCCGCTCAAGTTTCTTCATTGGCTACTCGTCTCTTACCACTTCATGTTAAAGCACCTAGTTCCTACCTTATTGGTTGTATATCATCTCTCCTCATTTTAGGCTCTTCCTCCTCCACCACTGCTTGCTTCTGTGCTCCTCCCAGTCCCTCATGTTAACTGCTCTTCATCTGTTTTGCATTTGGTATCTAGCCCTTGTATTTGGTACGGCTTCCTACTTCCTTTCTGCCACATTTTCTCTTTCCCTCTTCCAAGAAACCAGCCTTCTCCCCAATCATTTTCCCTCATCTTGTCATCTGATTTAGTGAGTTCTCGAAAACAGTCTTATTGTTTGTAAAGTAACCTACAAAGTTCTGATCGTGGTAATTGATGTATATTCCTTCTTAACAATCCCAGATTTTAAAAGAATTCAGTGTCTGTGAGAACTCGGATTCTGATTCTGAACTCTTCTCTTCTAAATATGCAGGAGAGACGTCAAGATTATTCCAAAGGACCAAGTACTATGACGCCATGCTGTCAGCCTTAATCCGGGCTGGAATCCGAATCCTTTTCAGCTCTTGCCAAGAGGAATCTGCCCACTTGCTGAAAGATCTGGCTCTGGTAGAACAGAGAAAGAACGTTGCTATTCATGTGCCAACAGAAGTGAAACGGGCCAAACAAGAAGCTCTCCGGTTCTATCTGAGTATTCCCAACATCAGCTACATAGCTGCACTGAACATGTGCCAGGGCTTTGATTCTGTGAAGAAGATGGCTAACAGGTAAGGGCTGGTAGATTGCATTGCAAATACCTCAGGCTTCATTTTACAGGGGAAAGTGAATTTGGCAGAGGTGATCCTTTCGCCTCCCTCTGTGCCCTGGCTTTTCATGCCACTCCCTTGACCCGCTCACACGGGATCTCTTGCCAGGGCAGGGATCAGCTAGAGTGGCTTGGGGTAGCAGGCCCTGCCACAGCACTGCTCAGAATAAAGATACCCTAACACAGGGTTTCTCAAATGCAGCCATCATGGCCACATGCAGCCACCAGGGGCTTTTCTTGCAGCCACAGCCTCCTGGGCAGTGATGGGGGGCCGGAGCGGGGGAGGAAGGGGAGAGAAGCAGTGATTCCTCCCTTAGGCCGTCAGCAGAGGCTGGACCTGCCCACTTCTAGAATCAGATACGCTGGAGGAGCAGGCAGTCCTGTGAGTTCCCCACCTTCCTGGGGCCGGTGGGGCTCAGGCTTCCAGCTTCAGCCCTAGGACGGGAGGCAGCAGGCTCCAGCCATGGAGTGGCGGACCCTGGTCCCTGGCCGCAGGGTTTCAGCCCAGACCTGGGCTTCGTGCACTGACCCCAGCTCGCTACTCCTTATTGCCCTGGTCCTCGCTGCCTCTCTACCCACCTCCCCATCCAGAGTTCGTTTTGTCCCCCAGCATGCCCGAGTAAATTTGCTGTGAAAATTGATTCACTGCCTCCTAGCTAGCAAGACTGCGTCTGTGAAAAATGATATTAACAGACATACAAATATCACTTTTCACAGCAGCAGGCTTACTAACTAGCAAGTCTAAAACAAAATTAGAAACCAAAAAGAACCAACAATAAAAGACAAGAAAATGCAAAGCGCCTTTTTGTTCTGTTCTGTTGAGTGCACTAAAGAATAGTACTTTATTTTGACTGAGTTTGAAAAAAAAAAATCTTTCAGAAATAATGACAGTGCTTTGGGCGTGTATCTCTGCATATTTCTTTGTTTTTTCCTAAAGTTAATTAAGTATTTTAGGAAAAAATTGTCAGAATAGCCACCAATGAGTCGGTGGCCACACTTTGAGACTACCAAAAAATGTGCTTTCCTTCCTTCACTGCTTCCAGGTGTCTCCCCCCAGCACTTCTCTCTAGATCCCAGCTAATCTTCCCTTCCTCGCTCTGGAATGTGACAGACCCCTTTCCTCAGCCCTGCCTTTGCTCTCACCTCATTGGGTCCCCACTTGTTCTCTGCTTTGGGCTGGCCTCATCTGATAAGGGGAGTTCCCTCAAGTCCCAGAAAGAGAATCTATGAAAAGTTCCCTGGTATCTCTGGTCCCTTACTTTACTTGTAGCAGATTGATCAAGCCCGTTTCGTTTGTCCCCCGTAGAATTTCTCTGGTGTGTGCTGGAACCCAAAGAGCAGCATCTGAAATATCCTCTTTTGTGTAATGCCTTTTACAGCTCCCCGAAGGACATAGCCACCTGCGCCCAAGTGAGTCAGCAGAAGGCAGAGGAGATCTACCACTATATACATTCTGGCTTTGACTTGCAAATGCTGCCTGAAAAACTTCACCCCAAAGGGAAGAGTCACACATAACAGCAACACGCTGAGAGAGACACAAGTCTGGACGCTGGAACTTGCGGCAATTTATTTTTAAACAATGCACTTTATTATTGTTACATATGATTCACTGTAAAATATGTAAATAAATCCTTGCACAAAAAGTGTATTTCTTTATAGGGGGAAAGGGGATGTTGAGTTGTGCTGCTGTGACAGAATGAGACAGTCAGGATCTCCAATGTTGGCATTTGCTGGACCAGGCCCACTCTGGTAATCCTTCTCTCTTTTACAACGTTTGGAAGAACAGATCTGTCTTGCATGGTAACCTACGTGGCTCTGTCCTTCTCTAGTGGGTGGTCCATACACAGGAGTGTATGAGCTACAGAACCTGGCTTCTTTAATTTGGGCAGTAAAACTTCATGCGTTTTGCAAGGGACATTACATCTCAGTCCCTCCACTACAGTAATGAGATGCTATTGCCTTATTTTATCTTTTCTTTATAGTTCTGTTATGTGAAAGGTGTTACTGCAGGTATGTATGCCAAATATGGGCAGGAATTATGTCATTCAAACTTCCCCTGGCAGATGTCCATTATGAGGGCAACTGATCGTTCTGTAAAGATGCCAAAATGATTTCCAGAGCCATCTGAATTCTCCCTGCCTCTTGCTAATAATATATATAGCTAATTACTACATCAGTGTTACAGCTGAACTGGTTAATAATGGCAGAGTAAATAACATGCCTAAATGAAGCAAGGTTGTCAGCTGAGTGGTAGTAAACATGGCTCCTTTTGCCCAAAGCACGTAAGTTTAACATGCGGTTAATGAATTCTAGCTACACTTGTTCACGTAGAAGGGTCTGGCACCGAGCTGGACAGTGGTATTCCACAGGTAGACTGGGTAATGGACAGATAGTAAACTCTACACCAAACTGATCCTTCCACATCTTGTACACCTCCCAGCTGAGTCCTCACTTCAGAAGTGAAAACAGGGGTAGCTCATTGTACCCAGGGGCTCTCCGCTCTTGAACCATTATTCAAATGCAGTATTATTCAGTAGCCCAGTACTGATCCATTTGTCCTTTTGTTCTTTGGAAATATGTACCTAGGAACCATTTGATACGATACACACCAGTAAGGGCCAGTGTTTTCTGGCAATGAAAACAGTAATTTTGGATATGTATTCTGTTAATACAAAAAAAATGCTAGAGGCAGCTGTAAGGGAGAGATGGGGGATGGATGCTGGGCACAGAGGCCTCTGTCCTAAAGCCAGCTGTGTGCAGGGGAAGGGGGGCAGATGCTGGGCACTGGAGTACACCAGACCAGTTGTTTGCGGGGCAGAGGGGTGAAGTGCTGTGGATGCTGCTAGGAGCACAGAGAGAGAGCTCAGCATCCTGCTGCCAAGGGCCCGACCCACCCAGGGGAAGCTCCATGGCAGTGGTGCCAATCCCAGGCTTGTGTGAGGACGGGAGAAGCTGGCGGTGAGTCTGAATAGTTGCCAGAGTCCAGCCTCATCCCTGGGAATGAGTCTAGTGTCTCTGAGCAAAAATCTGAGGGTGGGTGAGGAATACAACCCTACATGCCCCACCCCACTCGGACAGGCAATTCTGGAAATGAAGAATCCTTCTCAAAAACAACCCCATGACAATAGCTGCAATTTCTGGACAACACTTGCACTAACACCAGGGAACCAGGCTCAGGATGCTGCTGCCACCTTGTGGAAATCGGGGAGGGGAATCTATTAGTAGATGTCTTCCCTTGCTTAATACTAGGAAGATGGGTGAAGATAAAGATTTTTAAGAATGATTCTGCTAATTATATCTCAGTGAAAGCCTTCCCGTTCCTTTTCCACAGCAACCATAGTTTGATTTCAGAAAGACAAGTGTATGGATTTTAAGGTAAACAACAAATGTAGGAAATCCTTGCTGATATGTGATTATTTCTAACAGATGGTATTGAAGGCCCGGTTGGCCTTTCTACAACCCATTTTTTGATCTGAGGCCCCCATTGGGTTGCAGATCACGTTACAGTGAAGTGTGTTTGATAGTGGAGGGCTACATAAGCATTGTGGGTTACATCTAGTTCTATCAGAGATCTGATGTTTAGTTACTGATTCATGTTTAAATTTTATAAAATGGCTCTACCCCCATTGCAGCAAAATCTCACGGTAGTTTCTTTTAAATGCCATAGCTTATTGTTAAAGCCAAATTCATACTCCAACATAATCAATTTCACGATCACAGTATTTTAAAATTTATAAATGTCATGAGTTGATGTTTAAATTTGAAATTTCAGGGTGTTGTAACTGAAGGGGTCCTGAGCCCAAGATTTGCAGGGAGGGGAGGAAGGTGATTGGATGGGGATGGGCTAGTGCCATTCTTCCTTCTGCACTGCTGCTGGCAGCAAGGCTGTCTTCAGAGCTGGGCAGTGAGAGCAGCAGCTGCTGGATGGGAGTCCAGCTCTGAAGGCCATCCCACCACCCACAGTGCCCCAGAAGTAAGAATGGTGTAGCATGGTATTGCTAGCAGGGCTGTCAAGTGATTACAAAAATTAATCACTCACAACTATGTGTGCTATTAAACCATAATTGAATACCATTTATTTAATGAGTTGTGGATTTTTTTCTTCAAATATATGGATTTCAATTACAACATAGAATACAAAGTGTACACTGCTCACTTCATTATTTTTATTACACTTGCACAATAATTTGCACTACTGTACTTGGATGAGATGAATTGAAAAATCCTATTTCTATTATTTTACCATGCAAATATTTGTAATAGAAAGTGAGCAGTGTACACTTTGGATTTGGTGATGTAATTGAAATCAATATATTTGAAAATACAGAAAAACAAAAAATAAATTTTGATTGGGATTCTATCATTTAACAATATGATTCAACAGTAGTTTTAATCACAATTAATTTTTTTAAATTAATTGCTTGACTTAACTGCAATTATTCAACAGCCCTAATTGCTGCCCATTATGTCTATGCTGCTGTCTGCACAACTGCCCCTCTCCAGCCACCCAGCTCTGAAGCCAGGAGCATATTTAGCAGTGGTTCAGTCATGTTGAAAGGGCATATCTTGAGTAGGGTCCCACCCCAATCAGTTCTGCATCTGCTTCTGTTCAACATCTTCCTCAATGATTTAGATAATGGCCTAGAACATACACTTACAAAGTTTTCAGATCATACCATGCTGGGAGGGGTTCCAACCGCTTTGGAGGGTAAGATAAAAATTCAAAATGGTCTGAAGTAAATAGGAAGAAATTCAATCAGGCCAAATGTTCCTTCCTAAGTAAGTGGAGTACTGGTCAATCAGTTGCACACGTGGGAAGTAACTGCCTATGGAGTACTATGGAAAGGGGCCTGGAGGGGATAGTGGATCACATACTAAATGTGTGAATAGTGTAACACTGTTGCAAACAACATTCTAGGCTGTATTAGAAGTGTTGTAAGCCAGACAGAAGTAATTCTTCTGCACTACTCAGGCCTCACCCGTAAGAAAGCCTCTAACTCAGGGGTAGGCAACCTATGGCACTGGTGCCGAAGGCGGCATGCAAGCTGATTTTCAGTGGCACTGTCACTGCCTGGGTCCCGGCCACCGGTCTGGTAGGCCCTGCATTGTAATTTCATTTTAAATGAAGTTTCTTAAACATTTTTAAAACCTTATTTACTTTACATACAATGATCGTTTATATATTAAAGACTTAGAGACCTTCTAAAAATGTTAATGTGACTGGCACACAAAACCTTAAATGAGGGAATAAATGAAGACTCGCCCAACCCCCCACCCCCACACACACTTCTGAAAGGTTGCCAACCGCTGCTCCAACTACAAAAGCACTGGATTTACAGCAAGCTGTTTCCTGCAGTAGCCACAGCTTCCTCCTCCATTTGTTCCACCATTGACTAAAAGCTCTCCTGCCCCAGCAGCTGCCTGACTTTCTGTTCATCTTCCACCCTCATGCCTCAACATCTTCAGGAGCATATTTACTAGTTAAGCAGGCACTAGTCCAGGAAGTAAGTTAGCATGACTCAAAACTCAAGTACTTCACACAAATTTCAAGGTGTTTGTTTTAATGCTACCATTTCCATTCACTCTGTGAATTCCTAATCAACTTGCTCCATCAGTTATCTAAAGTGAAACCACACTTGGGAAAAAATATTTAAAGTCCATTTTACCTAACAGCATCTAAGGCCAGGTCTACAGCACCTGCTGGATTGGTGGAGGTGATAAATTGATCCCCAAACGCTCTCACTTTGGAACTCCACTGTGTCAAGAGGTGCAGTCAGAGTCGACAGGGGAGCTACTCAGTGCCACAGAGACACCGAGGTCAATCAACCTGAATATGTCAATGTCAGCGATCCTATTCACGTAGCTGAAGTTGCCTATGTTCAGTTGATTCCTCCACCCCACCCTTCCAGTGTAGACCAAGGCTCAAAAGGTCTGCTGTTGTGGGCACAAATGCCAGTGGTCTAGGGAAGATCTCTCTAAGGGTGAAAGTGGTTGATTCCACTCCCCAGGACACAGAACTAGCCCCTTACCCATTTCCCTCAACCAGCATGCCACAACCAGTCATCTGAACCTCATCTAACTTTAGATGAAAAGTTGATTTGCCTTTAGTTTGCCCTTCACTGGGGTATGGAAAAGCATCCCTCAGTCTATCAGTGTAGAACAGACTTGCAATCTGAGATATCAGTCAGCAGCTACATGAAGTTGTGGGGCTTTAATCCCTGCGCTGTACCAGGGAGTCTGGCAAAGTCTGCCTATACCTCAGCAGGCAGAACAGAAATGGCGGATGGGCGTAAACAGGCCAAAGCCCCACTGTAAAGGAACTGAGGATATTTCTTCACCCAATAACCCTTCTCAAAGGAGCATGGGAGTAGTCCTTGCCCAAAGCCATGTGATCCCAGGTAAACGCTTCAGTTAACCTTCAAAGTGTTTTACAAGCAATAACTAATCCTCACCCCAGCCCAGCAAGCTACATAAACAGAGTCCAGCTTTATAGGAAGCTAGGGCGAGTAATAGTCTGAGCATGCCTCCAAACTCCACCTCTGGAAATAGCAGAGCCCATGGGGGCGATAGCAGGGCTCCACCACCAGTGGGTAGGTACAAGAAGTGGCAGGGCAAGTTCTGTAGCATATTAAGGGGGAGGGAGGAGCTGCTCAGAAGTGAGGCATGTCCAACCTTCCTCTGTCCTGAGAAACATTAAGTTGGGAACCTCATCCTGCTCTATTGAAAACAGAGAAGAAAGTAACAGCTACACTCAGCTTGGGGCAGTTAAGGACATATTAAGGCTCACTGGGGTGAAACTCTCCCTAGATGCTTCTAAGCAGTTCTCAGGATATAGCAACTAGGCAGAGAGATGCATCTGATGTCAGGCCCTAGCTGCTGAAGAGTGGAACTTGTTTGTTCTTCAAGTCTCTCATACAGATCCTACATGACCAGAGATCCCCACTCCCTCCTCCCCCCATTTAAAAAGACTTTATTAAAAAAAAAATCTACATAGTATCTGAAGGGTACAGGAGGTTTGCAACATATAAAACCAGTTGCTTAATTTACACTTCTAAATCATTTACTATAACAATGACATGGTCATGAAACAGTTGTGAGACGTGAAAAGCACTGAGGAGTTAATAAAAATACAGCTGTTTTCAAAATAGGAAATTAAAAGGCCATTTCATTACAAACCCTATTGTAGGTTTATTACACTATCATTTTTAAAACATTATTTTTTACCTTAAAAGGAAAAACAAAACTTTTGACACTAATTGGTATTTTATAAATTTTCCCCCCCAACAGGAAGTGAAGTGAGAGGTACACCCTGAACTGGGACAGTTTCAATTTACACAGATCAAGCATTACTAATCTCATCAAGACGGTATGAATGAAAAGACTCAAACATAATTGGACACCTTAAAATACTACAGGCCAAATTTCAGTATCTGAAGACCAATTATGGGAGCACACGTTGAAAGGGGCGGCTGAAGCCCCTTGGAATATTTTGCCCTTGAATTCAGTAAAAGCGTTACAGTAAGTGTTAAACTATTTACAACCATGGACCTGGTTAAGTAGAAAAGTAGGAATCTTCTTGCTCCTCTTCGTCAGATGGCTCTGCTACTTCACCTGCGAACAGCTTCCCTATAACAGAGTCATTCACTGCACCTGCAACCAGGAAAGCATTAGAGGAGAAATTGACTGGAGTAGAAAAGCACTCATAGAGGTCAGATACAGCAAGTGCTAGCAGGAAGATTTTGCTCCACCAGAACAACTTTAGGGAGCATACTACTGCACTCCTAGCTTGAAGGTAGTAATCACCTTCAACTCAGCCTCTCAAAGGATTAGGCCTGAAATGAGGAAAAGCAGCAAGGATAACAAAGCTCACCTTGATCAAAGGCAAATGTGGTGGTTCTTCTAGAGGTTGGAGTGGTAAACTCAGTTCCAGCCTGATTAAAATGACAGGGGAAAACATTTACACAACTTTGTCCATGAAGATACTAATTAACTAGCATGATGCAATTGTGTGTGGGGTGGGGTGGGGGGGTAGGGCACCATTCAGTAGCTGGCCTCAGAGACCATCCACCAGATCGGGTCCTCCAGCTGAGACAGAAGGGGGGACACCTACTTTATGAATCCCACCAGGGCTTTGGCATGACTTAGGTGCCAGGAAGCAGTCAATTTTGCTCAAACCCCCAGACTACCGCATCACTAATGCTCTCTCTCTCCACGATTCTTTCATTGTTTAAACTATAGTGCAACAACTTCAACAGGAGAGACTGAGGGAGCCAGACACGCTACTGCACTCCCCTGCGGAGCGCACAGCTCTCTCCTCCTCCCCCCAGAGAGCTGCCGGCTCGACGCTCTGGGGTGCACAGGAAGGGGGGAGCAGAGGAGGAGGAGGAGGAGGAGATGGGGAGGAGCTCTAGAGATGCCAGAGGCCCCGATGCGAGCAGCCCAACCAGTGATCTGAGGCTGCAAGGGAGGGGCTCTGGCTACCGGAGGCCCCATATGCGAGTGGCTCAATCTGGCCTGGCAGCCATGCCACGCAGAGCGAAATCCCACAGGGGAGTGTGGGGGTGGAGCAGAGTGGGCCAGGCGGTGCAGGATTTTTAATGGCACGCTGCTGCCTGCCGGGGTCCTGGCCGCCATCTCCACTCAGGCTGCTGCAGCGGGCTGAACAAAGTCAACGGCCAGGACGCCAGCAGGCAGCAACGTGCCATTAAAAATCGGCTCGCATGCTGCCTTTGGCACACGTGCCATAGGTTGCTGACCCCCGGCTTAGAGAAAAGATGAGACCTGGCAGATCCCAGCTCAAAACTCTCCTCCCCTACATCCCAGATGAGAACTGACCACTGGGTGAAGAGTTTGGAAGGAGGCCTTCTGGGGGTAAGCTTGCCTAGAGGGGTCTGATTCAGTAAGGGAGCTTATCAGACAGGACCAGGGAGGCTAGTTAGGTGTTTATCTACCACTCTTTTCCTAGTCTGGGCACCTCTCCGAGCCGTACGCAGCTGGATGCCTGACCTGGGGATGCAGTGCGCAAACTCAGAGGCGGAAACAGACACATGGGGAACTTTTACTGCAAAAATGTAAGTGCCAAAGAAGTTTAGGTGGGTGGCATCTGTGAATCCCTGTGGGGCCTAATTGTGGGATTTAAGTGCCTAACTAGGCAGTTAGGTGCCTGTCCTTTTGTGACTCTAGCACCTACAGCAGTGGTGGGCAACCTGCGGACCATCAGGGTAATCCACTGCCGGGCTGAGACAGTGTCAGTGGCCATGGTTTGCCGTTCCCAGCCAATGGGAGCTGCGGGAAGCAGCAGCCAGCACATCTCACTCCACTTTCCGCAGCTCCCATAGGCCAGGAACAGCAAACCACAGCCATTGGGAGCTGCCGGGCCTGTGGACGGTCAATGTAAACAAACTGTCTCACAGCCCACCAACAGATTGCCCTGACAGGCCATCGGTTGCCCACCACTGACCTATAGGGCTAAGCAGCAGCTGATCACATGTTCACAAGATCGGAGGACTTCAATAGTTCAGATATAGGTGAGGTATATTGTAGGAATGGGTGGGTAAAGTTCTGTGGCCTGCGTTGCAGGAGGTCAGATTAGATGATCATACTCGTCCCTTCTGACCTTAAAGTCTATGAGTTTATGAGTTCTGAGGAGCTACATTTTGGACTTTGGAATCTAAACTGCTAGATAGGTTCCAAGAACCCTTGTGGCTCTCGCTCCTAATGTTCTGCCTTTAGTCATGAGAGAGAGTTGTCATTTTGGGGCAAGAAGTTGTTTTCCACAACATACAGTTTTGAAGATTGGAAGCTTTTTCTGTAACAAATAGAACTACAATTACAGCTTTGCAATTCTGGGTTTTTTCTGATTCTATTCAGCAGGAGGAACAGTGCACAGGAACTCCTGGCTACATACTCCATGCTAGCATTATTAGTTTTCAGTTCAAATTACAGGAAAAAAAACCATTACCGATTTCTTCTTGATGTTGCCCCAGGTACCCTTCTTGCCTTGTGTGTTCTTTTGCATTCTAAACACATACTTATCATAGTCATGCCTGTAAATACAAACAATTTAGTCAGTATTACTGGTGTATCTACTCTGTAGATGCCAGTTGGTACAAATACAATCATTATAAATAAAAGTTACCCCTTTAGGCAGAAAGGTAACGGAATCATTTTAAAGAAAAATGAATGGTACCATATTTAGTCGTATTTTTTAAAAAACCAGCACTATGGTTCTGTGTATGATAAACTTTAGAGTAACATAGTAGGCAGAATGTACAAGAGCTTTCTGAAGCGAGACCCCAGTGTCACAGTCAGCATCTTCCTTTAAAAATATAGTGCTTATCCCTTCCATTCACACGTTAGTACCAGCTAAGCTTAGCATCCAAGAAGCTGCTTCTTCCCCAGTCAATCCCTGAAGTGCAGGGATCAGCCAGAGCAGTAGGAATTCTAGGAGCTCCTGAGGGTTCTCAGCCAGCTTTGGCCGGGTCTACACTACAAACTTTTGCTGGTATAATAATGTTGGTTAGGGTACAGTTCTTTAGGATATTTTTTTACCAGTAAAAAAGCCCGGCTGTAGATGATGTGATGCAATCATACTCCAAAGAGTCTTTCATAGATCATAAGGCCAGAACTGAGACCTTTCTCAACTGGTCTCCAGGCATAACATCAGCTATAGAATTTCCCTGCAATAAATTCCTGTTTCAACTAAAGCAGATCTTGATTTAAAAACTGCCAGTGATGGAGACTCCACCACAATCTTGAATAAATTGCTCCAGTGGCTACTTATCCTCCCTGGTAAAATAAGACGTGTGAATTTGTTTAGCTTTAACTTCCAGACCATGGAACTTTTCCCAGTCGAAGCTGCGTCTCCCACTCGAGCGGTTTGCCAGTAGAGCTGTCTCCGCTAACCTTTTCCTAGAGCTCTGGGGTGGCAGGTGCTGTGCTACCAATTAAGCCTTATTCACAGGTTGTCATGATTACCTTAGACTTGCGGAGAGATGTAATGGAGAAAGAGGAAACATCAAACAGCTGATGGCAACTCAAATCCAATTTTTACCTTAAAAAGAAAACCCCCGTACACACACTCGACTCCATGCATAAACAAAGTCAGAGGCGCTCAGATACACTGGCAGTGTACCACTGCCAAAAAAACCAAGAAAGCTACACCGCTCTGTATTTCACCACTGCCCTGTGCTTCCCACTTTCCACACTAAAGATGCTTTTTTGCATTTTTTAATTTCCCATTTGGTATGAAGAAATCTGGTTTGGAGCTAAAGCTAAAAATACTTGAAGTGATACAAGTGAAGTGCTTATTTGGCCCTTAAACCAGCTTTCAAGGCTAACATTCTGTTCCCCCTTTTCCTTTTTTGCAAATTGCCTAAACACAACACCCACGGCTCCCCCTTCCACACATTTAATTGCAAGCAATTGAAAATGACACAAGGTCGCCTCTGAACCAAATTTCTTCAGTTTTGTTGAGGAAATCCTATTGCCAGCACCTAGACCCTCCTAATATGAAGCTCAAGCGTTAATCATACGTGTGAAAAAGGGCATCAAGGCATTACCTTTAGAGGTTTGTTTTCAAAGTCACATAGTTCAAATAGCTTGAGCAATTTTGTTAAACATCTCTTCCCAACCAAACATTCACAGGACTGGAGAATTTCCTATGCAGGAGCCTAGCCTGCATGCAAAACCAATATCCCAGCTCCAACAATTGCCCATTCCTGATGTTTCAGAGGAAGGGGCGGAAGTCCCAAAGAGAAATATAACCTAATGTACCTGAGCAACTTCTAACTACAATTAAACACAACAGGAACTAATGGTTGTGTCCTTACAGACTCTTTAAAATGCTGAGTTTTTATTTAAGATATAAACTCTTGGTTGGTATCTACCTCTAACACTTCTTGGACCTCAGCTCTGTAGCATGGAGACAGTTTTGCTAAGTCTTAATTCTGCATTTCCATAAAGATGACACATTCTGAATCCCAGGGTGCCATCCAAGCCAACTTCAAAGTATTAAATTTCTTAAAAGTCTACTCTTTATTGTACAGGTGTTTAAACTTTACAACGTGACTGCAATTAATATGAAAAAGGTAGAGCCTGAACAGTGGAGTTACCAAGGGAGGAGGTGGAATCTCCATCCTTAGAGGTTTTTAAGGCCCCACTTAACAAAGCCCCGGCTAGGATGATTGAGTTGGGGATTGGTCCTGCTTTGAGCAGGGGGTTGGACTAGATGGCCTCCTAAGGTCCCTTCCAACCCTGATATTCTATGATTATGCCCATCTGCTCCCTGCTGTACGACTATGAAAGAAAAATTTATTCCTTTTAAATAGAAAGACATAACAGAGAAACTCTTCGTGGCATTGCACAATGAACAGCAGTTTGTAGCTCTTACCTGTTGATAGAGCCCAGCATGCCAGGGCTAATATGATCACACTGAGGGGTTTTTACCACAGGGAAGACAGCTGAAGAAGGGGTGATTGGATTGCTGTCCATAAGCTGGAAGACATCGTCATCTTGGCTTTCCCAGAATGTTGGGAGCTACAAGAAAAATCACATCATCGTCTTCATCAATGAACTAGCACTTTTAGAACTCGATTCATCTAGGACAGCGCATTAGACGCATCTTATTCTGCTTTCCCCTCTTTGGTCTCTTGTTAAGGAACACAGCCTGGAAACAGCCTGCAGCCAAATGCTTCTTCATTTGGACAGCAAAAGCCACAGCACTGTTTTTTGTTCTAGCAGACACCAGGAATATTGGACTGGGTTTTGAGAGTGAGATGGGACGAGATTTAAAAGTTGCCTTACAATGTTATTTAGCAACTTTCAGGATATTTCAATCCATATTAAGTTTTCCTTGGCACAAGATGGATTTGCTTTTCAAATAAGCCTCAATTCAGCCTCCTTTTAAGCATGCACAATTTTACATGTCTAGTATCAGAGGGGTAGGATCTGCAAAAGCGACAGAGTCATGTAGTACCTTATAGACTAACAGATTTTAGGGATCATGAGCTTTCGTGGGCTAAGACCCACTTCATCAGATGAATGTTGTGGAAATCTCTGGAGGCAGGCATAAATATGCAGGCAAGAAATCAAGGTAAATTCAATCAGGGGTGGGGGTGAAGCCCACTTCACACCTCCAGATCACCTGCTGGAACGCCCAGAGAGGAGAAACTGCTTTTGTAATTGGTGAGCCATTCACAGCTAATATTAAGTCCAGACCTAATGGTGTCGAATTTGCAGATGAACTGGAGCTCTCTGAAGTCTGGTCTTGAAGTTTTTTTTGCTGCAGGATGGCTGTCTTTAAATCTACTATTGTATGTCCAGGCAGGTTGCAGTGTTCTCCTACAGGCTTTTGTATATTGCCATTCCTATTATCTGATTTGTGTCCATTTATCCTTTTACTTAGGGATTGTCCAGTTTGGCCAATGTACATAGCAGAGGGGCATTGCCAGCAATGTACATCGGCCAAACTGGACAATCCCTAAGTAAAAGGATAAATGGACACAAATCAGATATTAGGAATGGCAATATACAAAAGCTTGTAGGAGAACACTTCAATGTGCCTGGACATACAATTGCAGACTTCAAGACAGCCATCCTGCAGCAAAAAAACTTCAAGACCAGACTTCAAAGAGAAACTGCTGAGCTCCAGTTCATCTGCAAATTCGACACCATTAGGTCTGGACTGAATATTAGCTGTGAATGGCTCACCAATTACAAAAGCAGTTTCTCCTCTCTGGGCATTCACACCTCCAGATCACCTGCTGGAAGTGGGCTTCACCATCACCTCTGATTGAATTTACCTTGATTTCTTGCCTGCATATTTATGCCTGCCTCTGGAGATTTCCACAACATTCATCTGATGAAGTGGGTCTTAACCCACGAAAGCTCATGATCCCTAAAATCTGTTTATAAGATGCTACATGACTCTGTAAATTTTACATGTGTGCGTCTTAAAAACCAATGGCTGCTGTCAGGTTTATGCTTGTAAAGGCTGTCTGTATACACGGGACAAGGCTTGAAAAGCATGCACGCAGGTGTACGTGCATGCAAAGGGAACACCCACCTTTAAAAAAAATAATCAGACCACACAACTGTGGAATTTTTCCATCACCAACTGCTATTCACACAGACTTAGAATTTGTATTCTGCAAGTGAGATGAAAGCTAACTGTGATTACAGGGGGCAGCACCTCCAGACAGTTTTATTACCTGCCTCATTTAAGGTTTATAAGAAACTTCCCTTCACGTTCAATCTGTCTTCAAACAAGTGTTAAAACAACATCTCTCAGAACAGTCTCTGAGCCATAGCCAGGGTCTGCAAGTGAATTGAAAGGGACCTAACATGTCCTGAAAGGGAAAAACATTGCTAGATTTCACGTCACCGCCTCTTCAAATTTGCCCAAGAAAGTCAGATTAGAGTAGTAGCTGGGAAAACCGTTACTATCAAGGTTCTTGAAGACCGTGCACCAGGATTTATTTGAGGGTCTATGTGACAAGAGGAGGCTGGGGTAATGAACCTTGTGACATTGCTATCCGTAGCTTTAAGGATCCTGTTCTAGCTATTTCTTAAACAATTCTTTGGAAGTTCAAGTCTCTGCAGTACTTTTGATTGAAGGCCTGATGCTTGCAGCATCCAAGCATGTCTAGGAGCACATATTTGGAACCATATCTAGGAACCCAAATTGCCAACACTCAGCCATAAGTGGTCAAAAATAGAAGCCCCTTCTTCCAACACAAAGTCACTGAGCTATGATCCAAGAAATTGAACAGGCAGATTTTTCAAATAGAAGATTCAATTTAATATATTTTTTAAAATTACACATTTACCTTTACTCTTCTATTCTGCAGGGGTGTTGCAGTGAAAATATCATCATGGTCATCCTTTGGCAAATGCTCCAGGAAGTCTCTCATCTGTTTTTTCCTTTTAAACGTTCCCACCTTAGCAGTTATCACTACCGGCTGTTTCTTATCTGAATCTGCCAACATATTACGTTTGTTCAGAGGTATTGGCTATGCTATATGGTCTTACAAATTATTAGTTATAGATAATACTATTGTGATGCAAAATCCACAGTCTTACGATCTTTGGAGTTTTCCTGCTATCTGTACTTCTAGTCTCTACAGAATTTACACGGAAAAGGAAAAAGGAAAAGTGTATCTAGCCCTTATCTCAATTGGATGTTGACCCTGCAGCCTTATGGTACCATTGTAAACATTTTTTAAGCTATTTTATTGGTCATTTAAGCAGAAATATTCTTTGTGTTTGCATATCAGATATGAAAGACATTAGGTTTCTGTTGTACAATCTGTGAGCTCAGGTGCTTTATTGGATCTCAGGTCTTCTGTGCAATCGACTGAGTTGACTTGAGATAGATTGAGCCGCTTCTGGAATGCTCATTCCAGAACTAACTTTGAACAATTCAATGAGGACTCCACCGTCTGCAGATCTGAAGCCACTTAGTTCTCACAGTTGATAAATTACAGTTTGAATATTTAACGTTAAAGCTTCAGAACAAACTAGGTGCCTCGAAAATGGGAGATTGTTACCTCTTTCACAACCCTATAAACTAAGTCCTGTGGCACCTTAAAGACTAACTATAAAGTTTTGAAGCATAAGCTTTCGTGGGCTAATACCCACTTCGTCGGATGTAACTTCCACTGCTTGCATCCGACGAAGTGGGTATTAGCCCATGAAAGCTTATGCTTCAAAACTTTATAGTTAGTCTTTAAGGTGCCACAGGACTTTGTTACCTCTGCTATTCCAGACTAACACGGCTACCTCTCTGAGGGTTGTGAAAGTACAACTACCTGACCGTTTGATGACTCTCCTGGCCAAAGTGATAGCCATGAGAAAGGTTACCTTCTTGGAGATGTAAGGGAGTATGTCACCAGAAGTTTTGAAGGGAGGTTAGGGGAGGCTGGAGAGGGAAAGATTAAGGTCCCATAGATGCATAGCTTTTAGTACCGGAGGGAAGCTGTTGGGAAAGCCTCTCATGAAGTGTCGGGTGGTGGGATGAGTGTAAACAGAGTGCAAATCCACAGAGGGGGAAGGAAGGCCTAAGTGCCTCCAGAGGAACCCCGACTAAACTGAGGGCAAAGCCCGACATTTTGAGCTCTAGGAGGTAATCCAGAATGGGGATGGATATGGCTGGGACTTTGGGGTATGTGAGCCACAGGTGGACCAGTACCAAGCCAGCAGCACCGGTCATATGCCGGGGGGCAGCAGGGAGGAGGTGAGATGTGTAGGCACAGGAGTCCGAGCTTCTCCTGGAAGCAGGGGAGAATGTTGGGTCCAGCTCAGAGAAACTATTGCAGTCCAACAAAGCCTCCAGAAGTGGTGGAGTTGTTGGTACCACAACACAACCTGGAAATGTTGCTTCTGAAGCGGGGACGGTTCATCCACCAGAGTGGGTAGTTCAATTGTAACAGGCAGTGGAGAATGCAGGTCGGACAGTTTGAGATGCACCACTGGGAGGAAGGGTTCACAATGTCCTGGAGTACAGGGACTGTCCTTGTGAGTTCCCAAGGCGGGCGGTGGGGTGGAGATGCTAGCGGCACAGACGGTACGCACCCTGGAGAGCAGGCCATTTGGGCAGGCAGCCTTACCTTCAGAGCAAGGAAGTGTAGGCTGCCGCAAATGTTGTACACCACTTCAATTTTCACTGGGCTAACAATATTACAGGATTTAGACAGATGTTATTAGATTCTATTCAGCAGGGGCTGTACTCGACTAAATCCAATGCATCACTAGCAACTTGCACTTGATCTGGGCTATAAAGCCGAGCTACACATGCAATAATACCACTTCTGTATAAGTCCACCAGCTTAGTGTGTGGACTGAATTAGAAAACAGTCAGCAACATTTAGAAATAGAAGGAACATACGTGATTTGGGCAGAAAGGCCAGTACACCTTTTTGTCCCTTTTTATCTAACGCAGTCTTTGTGGGATGATTTTTAGAACCTTTTGTCTGCTGCTCTTCCATATATTTCTGCTGGCATTCTTCTGCAGATCGAGTACCCAAAGCCATTGCTACATCCAACCAAAAGCCATTCTTGTGTTTTGGAAAAGAAGCAACAGCCCTGTAAATAGAGCAAAAAAATGAATCTATAGCTATCAGAAATGGGTTGAACTACACGTTCATTCAAAAGTCAAACTTCTGACGTACAAGTCATAAGACAGAATCTAAATTGTTCCCTTTTTTAAAAGTGAAAACAAATTTTATAAAAGAAACTCCTTTTCTTAGGAATATAGAAATTGCTAGACCAGACCAATGGTCCAACAGCAGACAATGCCAGACATTTTGTATAAGATGTAAAATCTCCATAACGGACAATGATGCAGCGACCTGCACATGGGCAGAGTTTCTTCTAATCTCAGGCACAGTAGTTTTTTACATCCTGAAACATGAATTTATTTCTGTTTTAAGGTTGTTGGGTTTTTTTTAAATCTTAAAATAACTGTAGTTGTTCTTATTCACAGAAGCATCAAATCCTGCTCAGGTTTCAGAGTGGTAGCCGTGTTAGTCTGCATCAGCAAAAACAACGAGGACTCCTTGTGGCACCTTAGAGACTAACAAATGTATTTGGGCGTAAGCTTTTGAGGGCTAAAACCCAGTTCATCAGATGCACGGAGTGGAAAATACAGTAGAGAGGTATAAATACACAGCATATGAAAAGATAGGAGTTGTCTTACCAATTTGGGGGGGGGGGGGAGGAAGGGGTCAGTGATGATGAGGCAATAAGGTGGAAGTGGCCTCTTCTCAACAAGAGTACTTGTGGCACCTTAGAGACTAACAAATTTATTTAATGCTTCCGATGAAGTGGGCTGTAGCCTATGAAAGCTTATGCTTAAATATATGTTAGTCCATAAGGTGCCACAAGTACTCCTGTTCTTTTCACGGATACAGACTAACATGGCTGCTACTCTGAAACCTATTCTCCACAGTTAACAAGAAGGGAGGAAAAATCACTGTTGTAGTGCTAATGAGTTCATTGTAATCAAGGTAGCACATTTCAAACAGTTGTCAAGAAGGTGCCAGTATCAGCAGGGGGGAAATTAGTTTTTGTAATGACCCATCCACTCCCAGTCTTTATTCAGGCCTAATTTGATGGTTCTTGGCCTCATCAATGCCTTATGGTACCACAAGTTAATTTCCCTGTAAATTTTAAGGGTTAGTTTTAATTTGTAACATCCCCTTCCTATTGTATTAGGAGAGAAGAGTGGTAGTTTCCACTTATCTTTCTCTATCTCATTCATTAGTTTGCTTGCCTCTTATTCACCTGCTCCTTCAACTAAAAACAGTCCTGATCTCTCTAAATTTCCTCATAGGAAAAATCTTTCACACTCAAACATCAGAACCTTCAAGTGAAGAATTTAAAAATCTAATTTCTGTGGGGGGGGTTGTACAACATATATCGTTTACTTTTTGCACATCTTAACTTCCACAACAAAAAGTGAGTTTTTATTTTGTTTCTAGTCATTTAAAATTTCTAGCTTTCAGGCACTGCCACAACGCTGAAATATGTTTGAACTGCGAAACAGGAGACTCATGTTAAAGAAAAATTTGTTTTAATCAAAATTTAAAGGTTTTTCATAAACTTATTTTACCAAAACCTATATTGTCTGTCTCTCATTTCATAGTGTGTGTGTGTGTGTGTGTGTGTGTGTGTGTGTGTGTGTGTGTGTGTGTGTGTGTGTGTGTGTGTGTGTGTGTGTGTGTGTGTGTGTGTGTGTGTGTGTGTGTGTGTGTGTGTGTGTGTACAAGATTGTATTGTCTGGAGAAATTCTCGCCCCAACCCCCAAAAGGACCATTAATTTTAAGTCTAAAAAAGACAAAGTTCCACATTTAAGAACGAGATAAGGACTGAAAATGAAACATGAAAAATTTAACAGAATGATCTAAGCAAATATTAAACACACACTAGTGTAATTGGTACATCTTAATCTACCTTGACTGAAAAGTAATCAAAGTGATGCTAAACTAATCAAATACTCAAGTCTAATACATTGCTTAAACGTTCAGGTAAACTACTCTGTTTTTTTGTTACCAAGAATAACTGCTTGCCTGTGTAGCTTCTGTAGTTCTTTCTCACTCCAGTCTTCAGTTGCAGGCGGAAAAGACTCCAAGAAATTCTGAACCTCTCTCTTGTCAGATTCCTTTGACTTCACTGAAGACTTTGTACTGTTGGTAAGCTTGCAATCAGGTGTTTTGGCAGATACTTTTGATTTCTTTTCTTTTCTTTGAAATTCGCTATCACAGTCTTCTGTCTCGGTTTCGGACTCAAACACATAGGTCAGAGGGTTGATACTCGCTTTTCGTGTGTTTACTCTCCTGTCAATCAAAGGGGCACTGCTGGACACAACAGCAGGAGCCTTCCCTTTAGGTTCCACTTCTAATTGTTTCTTCTGGTCAGACAGATCTATCCTTAACTGCCTGTTGTGGGAGAAAGTGGCTGCAGAATTTTCTATTTTCCTTTGCTCTGAGGATTTCTTCTTTGTATCGCTCTGTGAACTCTTGGAATCGGAGGAAGATTTATAATTATGACTCTCTCTTTCCAAAGAGGGTTTTGTTTTCCTTTTGATAGACAGAGGGATATCTTCCTCATCCTGGCTTGAGGAGTCTTCCGTAGACGGTTTGTCTTGGCGAAACTGTTTCAGTGGCCTTAGAGAATACTTGCAAGTCTTTAGCTCCCTCCTTGAGTTTGTTTTGCAACTTCTGGTCTCAATTCCATATTTTGAAATACTTTGCTCTGTATGTTTTTCTGCAATCTGGCTATTATGTGTCAGGTTATTTTGATACAGCTTTTTATGCTTCAAGGGTGCCAACAGAACAGTCCTTTTATCAATTTTATTAAGTTCAGCTTCAGGATCACTTTCATCAGGATCGGAAATAAAACATCTACGGTCTCTTTTGTCACCGGACCTAATTTCTTTTTTGAAATTTGCTCTCTTCTCATAGCTTTTTCCTAAAAGAAAAAAATTATATACAGGTTCATAGAATCATAGACTATCAAGGTTGGAAGGGACCTCAGGAGGTCATCTAGTCCAACCCCCTGCTCAAAGCAGGAACAATCCCCAACTAAATCATCCCAACCAGGGCTGTCAAACCTGATGTTAAAAATCTCTAAGGAAGGAGATTCCACCACCTCCCTAGGTAACCCATTTGAGTGCTTCACCACCCTCCTAGATAAAAAGTTTTCCCTAATATCCAATCTAAACCTTCCCCACTGCAACCTGAGATCATTACTCCTTGTTCTGTCATCTGGTACCACTGAGAACAGTTTAGATCCATTCTCTTTGGAACTCCCTTTCAGGTAGTTGAAAGCAGTTATCAAATCCCCCTCAGTCTTCTCTTCTGTAGACTAAACAATCCCAGTTCTCTCAGCCTCTCCTCATAAGTCATGTACTCCAGGCCCCTAATCATTTTTGTTGTCCTCCTCTGGACTCTTTCCAATTTTTCTACATCCTTCTTGTAGTGTGGGTCCCAAAACTGGACACAGTACTCCAGATGAGGCCTCACCAATGCCGAATAGAGGGGAATAATCACGTTGCTCGATCTGCCGTCTATACCCCTACTTATACAGCCCAAAATGCCGTTAGCCTTCTCGGCAACAAGGGCACACTGTTGACTCATGTCCAGCTTCTCACCCACTGTAACCCACAGGTCCTTTTCTGCAGAACTGCTGCCTAGCCACTCGGTCCCTAGTCTGTAGCAGTGCATAGGATTCTTCCGTCCTAAGTGCGGGACTCTGAACTTTTCCTTGTTGAACCTCATCAAATTTCTTTTGGCCCAGTCCTCTAATTTGTCTAGGTCCCTCTGTATCCTATCCCTACCCTCCAGTGTATCTACCACTCCTCCCAGTTTACTGTAATCTGCAAACTTGCTGAGAGTGCAGTCTACACCATCCTCCAGATCACTGATAAAGATACTGAATAAAACCGGCCCCAGGACCGACCCTTGGGGCACTCCGCTCAATACCGTCTGCCAACCAGACATTGTTAAAGAAAGTTAGCTCATGTAACTCCATTTTTAAGTTCCTCTCGGCCCTTGGCAAAAGGCCCAACACAGCACATACCAGAGAAAGGGGGGCCTCTGGTCACCAGCAGTTTCAAATACCCCCTAGACCGGGGGTCGGGAACGTATGGCTCGCGAGCCAGGTGTGGCTCTTTTGAGAATTTCATCTGGCTCGCAGGGACGGCTCCGCGCTGGGGCCTGGAAGCGCCGCGCGGGCCGCCGCCGCCAGCCGCGGGGCCGGGACGCGCCGCGTGCTCCGCTGCCGCCGCCGGCCAGGACGCGCCGCGTGCTCCGCTGCCGCCGCCGACCACAGGGCCGGGACGCGCCGCGTGCTCTGCTGCCGCCGCCGGCCGGGAATGGCTCGGAGCTGGGGCCGGGACGCGCCGCACCGCCACCCAGTTACAGGCGGCGAAACAAGGAGCCACCCACTGCCAGGCGGCGAAACGGTCTGGGGGGAGAGACCGGGTTGAGCGGGTCAGTTGGGGGGGGGGGGGAAGAGACCTGGCTGGGTGGGTCAGTTGGGGGATTGGAGGAAAGGAGGTTTGGGGGGGAGAGACCGGGCTGGGTGGGTCATTTGGGGGGTGGGTGGGAGGGAGGGAGGGAAGGAGGTTTTGGGGGGAGAGACCGGGCTGAGTGGGTCAGTTGGGGGGGGGGGGGAGGGAAGGAGGTTTGGGGGGAGAGACCAGGCTCATGTCCTGTTTATATTATATGGCTCTTACTGAAATAAATTTCCAAATATTTTGCTTTCATGGCTCTCTGAGTCAAAAAGGTTCCCGACCCCTGGCCTAGACCAAGGAAGGGGCGGCCTCGAAACTGCTAAGACAAGATAAGAGCTTCACTTGAACATCAGCTTGTGGTCATGAGCCCAATGCAAAAGGGGATAGGTGGGAGATAAGAAAATTGCCTTACTCTAGGCTGGAAATCCCGCTGCACGAGATGTGCATGCCCTGCTGAAAAGTATATGATCTATCCTTTGTCTGTATTTCGGGGTCCTTCCTGATTAGCAGGAGGCACCACGCTGCGCTGCATAATAAACCTGGTATCTTTGGTTAAAGCTCTGCAGTTTGAATTGATTCCTGTGCCTCAACCTAGACTCGAACTTTGCGTGACTAGTGGGTGTAATTCGTAACAGTTTTCGACCTGCGTGGCCTATAGGCATAATTCGCAGCAGTTTTCGAGCTGTACGTGACCCAAAGGTGTAATTCATAGCGGTTCCCTTGAACCGTGTGTGACCTGTAGGTGTAATTCATAACAGCCCTCAGGCTGTGCGTGACTTGTGAGTGTAATTCGCAACAACATGGAGCCATTGATCACTACCCATTGAGCCCGATGATCAACGGGTTGTTTTCATATACACCAAGAACGGTTTTACATGTGAAGTAGCATTGCACACTGTTAAACAACTATACCTTACGCCCCCCGTACAGCAGCTACATTGAACCCCTTGTACAATTGTTAAAGCTGGATGCTCCTTTCCACTTTTACTGGCAGAACCCAGTGGAACAGGATTGAGGCAAGCAGCAACTCCCTAGTGTGCAAATCCCCTGACACCACAGAAGCCTCTCCATCAGACTAACAGGAGACTAGGTTTCCACAGGTCAGGAGGGTGCCCATCAGTTCATGCTGGGCTAGGATGTAGCTGTCTTAAGATGCCAGTTTTCCTCCCAAACACAGAAATAATATTGTAAAATCAATGGGAATTAGTGCCGCTAAGCAGCGCTAACTCCGACCTGTACTATCCTGTGCCATACATGAGAAAGATATGGCACAGGCAAGCTGCAGTCACCTTGCATGGATGTTCCTTCCAGCATTTGAAGGCTATGGTGCTACCTCCCACTTAACATGAGCATTAGCTGAAAATTCCACCAGGTGAATATGGCAAACTCCACCTCAGGGGTTATGCCTTGGGAGGGTAGAAGGGCCCAATTATGCACTCTTGCATATACTTCCATTACTGAGACTCCACTGAGGAGGCTTATATTTTTAAAACCCTTCTGGAAAGTCAGATGCTACCTAGTATACGAGGCAGTATGGTCCAGTAGTCAGGGTACTTGAATGAGGAGGCAGGAGAGCTAGGCTCTTTTTTCTGGCTCTGACACTGACCTGCTGCAGGACCCTGGTCAAAATACTTAACTTTTCGGTATTTAAATATCATCCTCATTTTAAAGGGGGAAAACTGAATTTCCTTTGTGAAACACTTTGAGATCTATGGGTGAAAAGCACCACATAAGAGTTAAATATATCAGTTATGTTCCAAGACATTTTCATGCTAATAACTTACAGTGTATTACACAGATCGAAGAGAAACATGGAATGTTTATTTTTCCCCAATCTACACCATAAACACATTTTTCTATCTTTATACTTTTCAGTTAGGTATAGTAAGAAATCTATAGAATAGCCGCACTGCACATTTCATGCTCACAGAAGTGAGCAGTCAAAATATATTTCAAGTTTAATTTAAACAACCCAATTATCAGAAAATAGAGACAGTTCAATTATTAAGATTTTATGGCTGAGCAGCTTGGGAAGAGGTGTTAATAAGCAAGGCTGGAGTGGAACCATGCTCAGACTATCAAAGAACATGGAAGTTCCTTTTTTTCTTGGAAGAGAATGAAACTTCATGCTCAAACAAAAAATTGAACAAGTATAAATTTCCAGCAGTCACAGTAAATGTAGAAAAAGTCACAGGTTCATTTTTTTATTTTCAAGATGATGACAAAGGAGGAAGAGAGGCCAGGGTTGGGGGCGAGATTGAGCCCACACTGCACTCACTCTGGGCAGCAGCGGCTACTGTTCCCCACAGAGCTGGACCCAACTCCCCACTCCAGGGGGTGCAGCCTACTGCACAGGTCAACAGCACTGCTCAGGTTTCGTAGGGACACAGGAGTCACCACTCCTAGGGTTGAATTTGGGGAGAACTCACTCCCCCCCACCACCACCACCACCACCAGGCCTTCCCCTCTTCATGAGCGTTTTATTAAAATCAGACAGAGAAATCATCATGTCCGTGACTTTTCCACTGCTGTGACAAACCTGTAGCTCTAATCATAAGTGCAAGATTGTATGTCATCCTGATCCCTGAAAGCCCTTTCAAATCCACCTACTTGTAACAAGGTAGGCAAGGAGAATTCGATCCCCAAAGATCTCAGCCACAAAGTAAGCTGACAGCCTGTTCTAGGTCACAGAGGTCGTACTGCACTCACTACATCCGTCTCTTCAAATTCTTGTATCAGGACAGGATATTTCAATTGATAAAAATCCTACTCCCTCAACTGCTTAGGGACACATTCTGCTCCCTGACCTCAATTGGAGCCCTCAGGTCATTACAGAAGCAGAACTGGTCTATTAGGAAGTAGTTCCATTTAAAAATGTGAACACCCTTCTGCTCACAAGAATGGAGCAGCCAGGCCTGGCCAGAGACAGGGCTCCTCAACTAAAACCTAGCAGTTTTGTTTTATATAAGTGCACCCAACTAATAGTCTTAATTTACTCAGCAGTTTGGATGGATCCTATCAAAACCACAAAGAGAATCTTGAAGAATTAATTCCAACAGGAAGGAACTGAATAAATATGGAACATAAGTCAATAGAAAATGTTGTTTTACTCAGTCTAAATCATTCAACTACATGAGTTTTGTTTTGGATAAGACCCAGCCAAAATAAAATATTCCTTTCATGCAATAAAGAATTCTATAAGAGAGGCTCTAGTTGCTTCAAGAGAGACACTAACTTTTGTTTTTAACTTAGTTTTATGGTTTTACTGTATATTCCCAAAAGACTTAAAGGTTGATGATCGAAAGTACTTTTTCCAATGCACGCAGGCCGCTTACTTTCTGCACTTCACTCAGTTTGGAAAGTGAAGCTAGATTCGTGAACTTAATTTTAATCAACATATTTCCATTTCAACTTATGACAGATAGCAAATCTGTCTATTCATGAAGTCTGTATCCCCTCTCTATTTTCACAGCACCTATCTTTTGAGCATAGAACTAGTGGACAGTGTTGCTTTAATTATTAAAAAAAAATCAACTGGCAATCAAGATAGATTTAAAAAGTTCTTAGAATCAACACCATTGTAGTGGTTTTGTTATAGACCCACATTTAATAGACTATCTTACCCATTTACAGTTACTTCAGGGGGAAAAATGCACTTAGTAGCTTGCAAACACATGGCCATTCTTACCTTTAGATTGGCTTTTAGTTTTTCCTTCACTTTTCTCTGTTGTATCCTCTCTCTTGTTATTTGCAGAGCTGGAAATGGTGTTCTTTTTGGCTTGTTTACTACTACTACATACCTTGAAAAATAAGAAAATAAATGTGTCTGCCAGAGAATTTATGTATCAGCTATAGTAAAATCAATATAGAACAACAAGCCGTAAATTCTTTGTGTTGAACTCTGAGATGGAGAGCTTGAGGAGTTAGTAATTAACAATATTATACTGCATTTTGCTATACTGCATCAGTAACATTTTGTAAATGTTGATGCTCATACAAATCCCACATGGGACACCACAGTGAGACCAAAAGAGTAGATCATGTTTCCTTTAATTTATAGGACCACTTTAACTAAGGAAGTGAGTCTCAAATGGAGGTCCATGGAGCCATTTATATCACAATTGTAAAGCAACAATGCATCTTCAAGCAATGGTACCAGCTAGTGATTACAGGAAAGTCCAGTCCTCTTAAGGTTTCCAGAGGCCTTTTAGATCAATTAAACAAAACAAACAAACAAAAATTTAACAGCAGCCCGATTTAAGCCTATGCACAAGAAGTAACAGTGATCGTGGTTGAATTCAAGTGAAAAGATGATAAATTTGCCTCGTGTATTAGAATTAGCCAGCAGTTCCAAACAGAAAAGACTGACCCAAACTGCAAAGTGACCGGGGAATATCAGACCAGAAAGAGCTACAGGAGAAGAAGGAACATTTGATCCTAGCAAACAAAAATGCAAAATAAGCTTAACATACTAGATAATCTGATATTCATATCCAAACTCTCATCCTAACTGATGGTACATGCAGACTTGTAGGATCTTAAACACAAGCTAGCTGTCACTCCCTGCCTTATATAGCGCTAGCATATGGTGGGAACCCTTTGTATCAAAGCTTGGCTCCCAGACCAATTTGTGGGAAAATACTGATATCCCAAGAGGAGTCCAGAATCATGTAGCCTGGTCACATGTCCTGGTAGAGTCAGAGCAGCCATATTCCTTACATGCTGTCTAAAGTTCTCAGGGAGGCTCATCCTGTGGAGGATAAGCTTCTCCTAAAGCCTATTGGTCTTTCTAATGACCCATTACCCTGAACAGGCCCTTTACAACCAGCTATTTAGACTAGTGGGTGTTCCTCAGGTATCACTCCATTTGAAATACAGATACACAGTCAGTATTTATAACTTCAGATACAAAAATCACACACACACACACACACACAAATAGGATAATCATATTTAGCAAATCATAACTTTTCCAATGACACTTTACATGACTATCTTGTACAAAATGCATCATAATTATATCAATCATAATAGAATTATGAAGAATATGGGGTGCAGTGTCACAGTTTTTATCCTCACAACACCCGTGACACAGCACAACCCTTTTACCCCCATTTTCCTGGTGGGGACCGGAGGCACAGAGAAATCAAGGTGCAGATTTTCAAAAGGGACAAAGGCAAACATCTGGCTCTTTAGGCACTTGAAAATCCAGTCCTAACTAACTTGCCCAGGTAATACAAGGAGTCTGTGGCAGACCAGGGAATGGAACCCACATCTCCCGAGTTCCAAGCCAAGAAGGGATCCTTAAAAAGTAGTCCACAATAGAAAAAAAATTCAAAAACTATTGAATTAAGAGGTTGTGACATACAAGTCATCTTCGCTTCCATACTTTTTAAACAATTATAGAACAATGATAAGGTAATAACATGCATAAACATCTTACACTACTCAAGTAGTTTTTGCCACCCTCTTCTATAGTAACATTTAGTTTACGATCAACAAACTCTCGTTGTCCACACCAGTAATGCAATGGTGGTTTGATGCGCCGACCACTACGACTGTAACTTGCATCTGGGTCTTGTTGCACAGAATTGCGTTGGGGTGTCATATCTACATATACATACACAAACAAAAAATCTTGTTAGCAGCAGCATAGTTTTGAGGGTTTGGTTTTTTAAACCAAATTACTGTATTTTAAAAGTAGCATTTAGTACAGGCACAAACCAACATTTTCAAGTTCAGAATACTGCATTTACATAAAAACATAAAAACTAATTCAGACTTAGCCTAAGTTATTCAACACAAACCAATGTTGACGGTTCACTCTCCACAAACTGTGGGTTAAATTTGTCCCTTCATGTTCAAATATTTTAATAGAACATTGAGCATTATTTTAATAGAACACTGAGCTTTACTGTGAGAAAGAAATGCCACTACAATTGGAAAAAACAACCTCATGCTGTGACAACTCTAAAAATGAGAAATATTAAGAAACAGCCATTTAACCATTTAAATTACTATCAATTTTGAACAAAAAATGGAAGTGGGGGTGGGGTAGTACTCACTTCTATTATCACTCAATGCTACTTCATACGTGGTGTTTTGTGTTCTAGATTGTTTTTTTAAGTCTCTTGTTACCTCTTCTTCTTCCATCATGTCCACTTCCACAGAACTGATTTTTTCATTTCCTGCCTCACCAGTATCTTGTTCTTTCCTAATTGTTTGAAGTTTAGGAAAGAAAAAAAAATAGGAAACCAAAATCCGTTACTACTTAATATTGCTTAGTTATTAAAGAACTTGAGTTGAAATACTATTTTAAACCATTCAAACACAGAAAACTCACAAATGAAAGGCCTTGTACACAGTTCTTCCCCGTCTCCAGAACCCCATGCACTGTATTAATCCAGCTGCAATGATTCAAACCCCTAGTGTAAATAAACTACATGAGAAGCCAAGCCAGTGCAAATCCTCATGCATTAGTGCAATGGGTATTCTGGTAAGCACTGCTGTAGCTAAATCAGTGTAGCTGCAGTGGTTTCTCTTTCACTTACACTCTGGTGCACACACACTCAGTAAAAGCCTGCTAAACTTTATTTTCTGTCTAACACATTGGTTACTAAGAATTTTCTTAGAAAATAGTCTAAATACAAATCTACAAAAACTCATTTGTATTATTACATATTATTTTTAAATATTCACTCTACACTACTAAGTTAGCACTGAAGGCCTAACAAAGTTACCTCTTTAATTCCCCAAGAAAATTCTCAACATATTGTTTCCATTGTTTTGGAAATCCAAATAAAAATTTCTTGATGAATGTGTATGGAAATCCTGTTTGAAACAAAGGAGAGCGTTAATAATGGCTAAAATTTTAACAGCATACACTACTTTCTACTGCATTTCCCCCCCTTTCACAGTAAGAAAGAATGATATTTGAATACTGAATTTGGTTCAGGGACAGCAGTGCATAAGTTGTAGTACATTACATGTGACAGTAGAACCTCAAATATAAAAACACCAGAAGTATGGACTTTCTGGTCAACCGGACACCCTGTGAAAATCGCAAGTCCTCAATCAGGCAGCAGCACAGACCAAAAAACAAAACAAAAAGTAAAACACCCCCCGCAAACACTGTACTACCTTGTGGCTTTATTCACTGGGGGAGGTTGGGGCTGCAGCCATGGTAGGGGGTGGGGTGGGGAAAGGAGTTCGGGGCTCTGAGAGGAGTTAGGGCATCTGACCCTCAGGAGCACCAGGGCTTCAATGCTGCAGCTCTATTGCCAGTTTCAGTCCTGAAGGGGGTGCTGGAGCACTAGCTATGAAGGGAATGCTGGTTTCAACCTCAGCGCTCCCCCTGTAGCAAAGCCCCGATCCCTGGAGCAAATCCCCCGAGCCCTGGCCCCCTCTCCATCCACCCTGCGGCTACAGCTCTGAGCACCCCCCACCACCCATAGCCCTGATGCCCCGACCCTGCAACCGTGAGGACCCCAACACTGCTCAAAGCACTGCCCAACATATCGCTGCCCTCCACTCCAGAGCCTTTGCACCCCTATTTCAGAGTTACAGACAATCTTCATTCCCAAGGTACCCTTGAGGTTCTACTATATATAGAAAAGAGAACAGTCGTCAATTCCTCTCCCCCCCCCCCCCAAAAGAAACAGAAATAGACATGTATGATTAAGGCCATATGATCCATTCAATACACACAACCTCCCCCCTCCCCCCCAAAAAAAAAACATCACCCCAACACACTTCCAAATTATAAAAAGGGAAATTTTGCAAAATCAGGCAATTTAAACAAAAACATCTGTCTGACATACCTATTGGCTAGTTCCGTGCTCCAAGCTGGGTTTCCTAGTGGCTGAAACATCACAATGGAGCAGATGCCAGCAGGGATGGACAGCAAAGAATTTAAAAAGCTGAGGTCAGAAGTCAGTTTTACAGTATGTGCTGAATATCCCAGTGTATCCAACCGGCAGGGATATGCAACATATATTGCTGAAGTTAATGTAGTCAGTTTGTTTGCTGATTACCTTTAAGTCACTTATCCGTGGTTTGTATTTTACAGAAGAATTGTAAATCTACCTTTATTTCTCTCACACACACACACCAGATATTTTAAATTTCAAATGAGTTTCCTTACCTTCTTTTCTCATGGAAACAGAGTTTACATTTCCTTCTAAGAAGTAGAGGCTACCAGATATTGTTTTAACTTGGTTGGATGCCAGGCGTTCCACAATTGCATTACTATGCCAGCACAGTGCTTTCATATCTCTGAAGAGATGGCATAAATAGAAATAAGCTGTTCATTTTTGTTAGGGAAAATGATTAACAGTGGGGTTTCAAGTTCCAACAATGAGAATATCAAGATTCTGTATCAGACTGGTGTTTAAATATTTTAATTAGTTATCTGGAAAAGGGAATGAATAGAGAAGCATTAAAAGCTGCAGTAATACAAAATTAAGGCCCAATCCAACTCCCACTTAAGTCAACAGAAGCCTTTCCATTGACTTGAATGAGTATTGCATTCATGCCCTTATTTAGCACAGTTGAGATTTTGAAAGATCCCTCCGGAGCTTCTCAGTCTAAAAGTTGAGTTCAAGAAGAATTTAATATCGATAAATGCAAGCTGATAAACGGGGGGATGAATAAGGTAAACTACTCTAATAAATTATTGTTCTAACGATTCAGGAGAAGAATTCAGATACCATTCTGAACAGTTCAGTGAAAACAGCTGTTCAGTTCACAAAAAAAGCAAGCCAACTGATACAACGTATAAAGAACTGAATTTGAAAATACCGTAAATCTATGCCAAGATTTATATGAGTGGTATGTCCTTTCCTAGGATACTGTACTTGGTCCTGGTCACCACATTTCAAAAAGTTACAGCAGAATAAAAAGGGTCTCAGGACAGGAAACAAAGTGAGTAGAAACACTGACATTCTTTTGTATAAGAAGAAATTCAAAAAATTAGGACTGGTAACATTTCACCAATGGGTATAGAGAAGTTAAATAAGGTGCTCTTATTTACCCTCTCAGAATTCAAGAATAAGGCAACATACATTGAAACTACAAGGCAACATATTTCAGACTGCCGAAAATCTTTTGCTGTAAGTTGTCTAAGGTGTTTAAAAACAAACTCACAATCGGTGGAATTCACTGCTACAAGATATAATGGAATACAAGAGCACAGTTAAATGTAGTAAAAAATGGATTAGGTGTTTACCAGGTATGGATAATGAGGACGTCTACGGTAATGTAAGACAGGATAAAAGATAAGGAACATAAACCCTCACACATAGAACCAGATCCTGGGCAGGCTGTAGATATTAAGGGCACTGGAGAGGGTTGTTGATGCCCAGTCATGCTGGCAAGGCATATCAAGTGGGGATCCGCATGGATCAGTTCAGGGTCCAGTTCTGCTCAATATTGTCATCAATGATTTAGATAATGGCATAGAGCAGTGGTCCCCAACCTTTTTATCACCGCGGACCGGTGGGGGGGGGGGGGGGGGAGGGAGGGGTTGAACCGCCAGGCCTGCCGGCCTGCCTGCCTGCCGCCTGCCTGCCTGCCTGCCTGCCACCTGCCTGCCTGCCGCCGCCTGCCTGCCTGCCGCCGCCGCCTGGTACCAATTGATCCACGGCCCGGTACCGGTCCGCGGCCCGGGAGTTGGGGACCACTGGCATAGAGAGTACACTTATAAAATCTGCAGGCCATACCCAGCAGGGAGGAGTTCAAACTGCTTTGGAGAACAGAATTAAAATTCAAAATGATCTGGAGAAACTGGAGAAATGATCTGAAGTAAATAGGATGAAATTCAATAAAGACAAATGCAAAGTACTCCACTTAGGAAGGAACAATCAGTTGTACATCTATAAAATGGGAAATGACTGCTTAGGAAAGATTACTACAGAAAGGGATCTGGAGGTCATAGTGGATCACAAGCTAAATGAGTCAACAGGGTAACACTGTTGCAAAAAAAAATGCAAACATCATTCTGGGCTGTATTAGCAGGAGTGTTGAAAGCAAGACAAGTAGTAATTCTTCTGCTCTACTCCACACTGGTATGGCCTCAATTAGAGCACTGTGTGCAGTTCAGGGTGCCACATTTCAGGAAACGTGGACAAACTGGAAGAAGACCAGAGAAAAGCAACAAAAATGACTAAAGGTCTAGAAAACATGACCTATGAGGGACGATTGGAAAAAAAATAGATTTGTTTAGTGCGGAGAAGAGAAGACAGAGGGGACATAACAGTTTTAGAGTATATAATAAATTGTTACAAGGAGGAGAGAGAAAATTGTTCTCCTTAACCTATGAGGATAGGACAAGCAATGGGCTTAAGTTGAAGCAAGGGAGATTTAGGTGGGACATCAGGAAAAACTTGCTAGCTGTCAGGATAGTTAAGCACTGGAATAAATTTCCTAGGAAGGTTCTGGAATCTCCATCACTGTCTAATCAGCTCTTTAAAAAAATATCTCCAAACACCTGTCAGCAACGGTCTAGATCAGAGGTGGGCAAACTATGGCTTGGGGGCTGCTTCCGGCCCTCCAGATGTTTTAATTTGGCCCTCAAGCTCTGGCGGGAGTGGGGTCCAGACCTTGTCCCTCTCCAGCGCTCCAGCCTGGGAGCAGGGTCAGGGGCTTACCACACTCCGCGCGGCACCCAGAAGCAGCAACAGCATGTCGTCCTCCCTCCCCCCCCCCCCCCCCCCAGCTCCTACACAGTCAATTGGAGTTGCAGGGCGATGCCTGCGGACAGGGCCTCCACATATGAGCCGGAGGGGGAACATGCCACTGTTCCCAAGAGCTGTTTGAGATGCTAGGATGGTGCATGTTGTGAAGCTGAGATCCAGAAATGAGAATTAAAAAAAAAAAAAAAAAAAAAAAAAAAAAAAAAGTTTTATGCCACAGAAACGTGCAACTTTGGTGAAGGAAAGAAACACCACTTACCTCCGTTCTCCTTCTACACACACAGCGGTATTGTTGTTGATAACCTTAATCCTCCACTCACTTAGGCAGATTTTTGACTAAATTAAAGAAGAACCAGCATGCATTATGGGTACACTTAATATGCCAATTATACAGCCATTAAAATAAAAAGCAAACTAAATATTCTTTAATCAATAACTTAAGAAAACAAATGTTTTATAGTGTTTGTTTAAAACCAAGAATTCCTACATATGTTAACAGTGAATTGACAAACGGAACACTCGCAGAAGATGAAAAAGTGACCAAATGACACATTAATTTGCTATTTCCATTGCGGGTGGAGGTAAAGTTGAAAACAGATGCCTCAAAATAGTAAGCAACTGAAAAATATGCACCTTAGACAGTAACTTAAAAATGAAAAAAATCAAATATTTAAAAAAGTTAGGGGAATTAGACTTCAAAACTTCCAGACAATTAAAATCTGGAAACTCGTAAAGGTTCCAGCACCTAATTTTCCCCCAAACCCTTATTGTTGGAAGAAATCCAGTAATTGACACAAGAGTTAAAGTGATTCCAGTTGTATTTACTGATTATATTCTAGTCAAAACACACAGCACAGGGAGTATCCGTAAACTCTCAGTGCATGCCTCAGGTGCAGACCTTTACATGCTATCCCTTTTGGAAACTGCCCTAGTAGTTTTATATTGAACATTACACATACATGCAGGATTTGGAGAGTTTTATTAAATATCTCATTCCATTATGTAAACTGTATTTGTTAAAAATTCCTCTAACACTTAAATTAATTAACTACACGCCTTTTATTTCTTTTCCTCCCTGCCTGATGTAATGGACATAGGGGTTTTTTCCCTTTAAAGTGTTAGACTTTGATCATAATCCTAGAATCTGAAGCACTAATGCAGACCTCTGAGCTCAGAGTCCCACACAGGACTGATTCCTTCGGCTGCAAAAGCAGTAAAAAAAAAAAAAGTGTAGTGGTGTCTGTCCCAGATCCCTTGCCTGTAGTGTCTATCCCCCAGCTCTCTTTCTGATAGGAAACAGAAAAACTCCCAAAACCAGACTCCAACGAGAAACTGAGAAACTGGAATTAATTTTCAAATTGGACACTATCAACCAGGGGCTTAACAGAAGTTCAGATTGGTTCTCTCATTACAGTAATTAACTGCATTTCCTGAGTTACTGACAACAGATCTCCATTTCAAAAGGTCTCCTAGTGATAATGGACCATCTACATTTAACAGCCCTCTTAGAATTGGTATGCTAATGTACAATTTTTTTTTCTTTCTGCGTGTATAAATGCATTTTACTTCTGTTCCATTCTATGCATCCGATGAAGTGAGCTTTACCTGAAATAAACTAGTAAGTCTCTAAGGTGCTACAAGTATTCCCCACTTTCTATACATATTTGTACTTATTTACTGCTATATATGACGAAAAACTAAACAAATACCACTAGTTGTAGCAAATGTGAAGGAATTTTTCAATACAAAACACTTCCACAAAGAAATAAATTCTCCCACCTGTTTATTTGCACTGCCATTGTTTTTATCTATGTGAGATGTGCCTGAGGGAGCCTTACAATCTCCTCCTTTTGGTTTTTGTTTTCTTGGTATGTGGACCTTTGGAGAAGAAAACATAATGCTACAGAAGCACTGTGTGGGCCTCTGAGGGTCAGTCTCGGATATCTTCTCTACTCCTTGAGCTTTTTTCCAGGTGTTCTCTTGTAATAGTCTTCCTTCTTGATGAGGACTAGCATATATTGTTTCTTCACTTCCATACCTTTCTGCTAATGGAGCCCCAGTTTTGGAAGGGTCGGAGTTTGCGTTCACAGTACCAGTCATGGTATTTTGAGACATTTCATCATCAGCATCAATTGGCTCCACAAGAAAAACATCATCCTGACTGTTGCTGGTATTGTTAACGGTACATTCTCCATTAAAGTTACTGACTTGTTTGGCAAAATCAGATTTGATTAAGGGCTTGTTCACGATTGTTGAATAAATGCTTTGCTTGACTTGGTTTGACAGTGCAGGATCTGAACAATTTAAAATAAACAAACAAAGAAACTCACGTTATTTCAAGAAAAATAAACCTCATTCCTAAAACCAGAAACCTGATTCTATTACAATGAATCTTGAATAGAAAATACAGCTTTCCTCCATGCCCCTAATCAGCTGGCACAATGATTTCCACATACCCCAAGACCAGCAACTCAGTTGCTACCACTAGATGCAAGCAGCCTTTCAATCTTATACATTGCATGGAGTTGGCCCATGCATGAGCTCCAAGTAAGACTTCTGCTGCTAACAGCCACTTCAATCTTCCTCACCTGCTGTCCCCTCCTCACCGAACTGCTCCTACGCTGGTAGTGATAAAGTGACGAACACAGAAGTCTGAAATTTGTATGCAGAAGTAGAGAGAGCCTCCAAGAACTTTTCTGTCTGCCCACATAGACCTGAAGAAGAGCTCTGTGGGGTTCAAAAACTTGTCTCTCTCACAAACAAAAATTGGTCCTATAAGAGATATTACCTCACCCATTTGCCCACACAAAGGCAGAATTTGGGGACACAACACAGGTGAGATTTACACAGTACTGCTGGTAGGGAGAAGTTTTCGGGCAGGGAAAAAAAAAAAACTAAAAAAAGATTTGAGAGTAATGCAGGCCTGCACAACTTGGAAAGTAGCAAGGGCCATATTACTGCAAAAAAACCAAATGCGGGCCAAAAAGCCCCACCCTCACTCCACCCCCATCTGCTTTCCCCAACCGCCATACTTGGCTTGCCCCACCCCTACTCAGGCCCCGTGGGCTGCACAGTGAGCCCGTGCGGGCCGCATTTGGCCCCCGGGCCGCATATTGTGCAGGCCTGAAGTAATGTCTGGGCTACCTCCAATGAGAGACTTAAGGTGGATAAATCTCATCGTATAGATAAAATGACAAAGATGGAAAAAATGTGGATTTACTCCTCCTACTTTTAGTGTTCCAAATCAAAACATCTAGCCTGCAATAGAAAAACATAATTCTGATATGAGCAGGATCACATTTGTCTACTGCACATTGGATATTTGCATATTAAAAAAAAAAAAACTTTTTTACTCCAAATATTGGACATGAAGGAAAATGAACCAGCATAAGAATGGCCATACTGGATCTGACCAAAGATCCATCTAGCCCAGTATCCTGTCTTCCGACAGTGACCAGTGCCAGGTGCCCCTGCGGGAATGAACAGAACAATCATCAAGTGATACATCCCATGTCAGCCATTCCCAACTTCTTGCAAACAAAGCCTAGGGACACCATCCCTGCCCATGCTCCATGAACTTATCTAGTTCTTTTTTGAACCTTGTTATAAGACAAGTGCAACAACCTCTCAGATTGGTGTTAAACTAGGAATCATGAAAGTGAAACAGAGATAATAGGCTATATGCTAGCATAACGAAACCAACCAAATGGTGATTTACAGATATGCAGCTAAATGACACACACTTTGTCCAAGCAGGCAACGTACTGGATGGAACTTTACTGGATAAGACCAAGCTCCACAATTGGAATGAGATGTCATGAGCAAAAATTTTATAAAAGGGACAAGATAAATGATGCATACAACCTCATCTCAAAATGAAGAATTGGTACAAAACTAGTCAAATGTCCAGTGCAGGGGCTCTCAACCTTTTCCTTTTGAGCCCCCTACCCCCCGCATTCCACCACTCCATGCCAAAAAAATTCCAGGATATGCCAGTTTTTCTGCATATCCAGTAGATTAAAAGGCAGGGATAGCATTGGGGGTACCGAGCAGAGCAATCGCCTGAGGACCCACAAAGTTAAGCTGCTCGTCTTCACCTTCAGCCCTGGTGGGGGGGCAAAAACAGGGACGGGAAGAAGGGATACTGTACTCTAACTACAGCACACCCTCACTAGAATGGCCCTTGATAATAATGAACCTTCGGCTGTAATGAACCCGGTCCCTGGATCCCACCTCGTGTCCTATAAGTGCCCTTCTTCAGCCCTTGCAGCTATCACAGTGACTCGCCTTCCCTCCCCCACACCACAGGACTCTTTTGCTATAATGAACAAATGGCTTTGATCCCAACAGCTTTGTTTATGGTAAGGGTGTATTGTATCTAAAATACTCACTAACATAGAATCATAAGAAACCAGTCACTGTTTTAAGAACCACTGTCAACACTGCCAAGTACCTTTTTGCTGTGTCTGCACTTTCTGCTTCATGCGCAAGAAGAACTTTTGAGGAGATTCTGCAACCAGCGTGTCCACAGTGAGGAAATCCACATTTTTGTTTTGCACTACCGTGGCGCAATGCAGTGCTAAAAGAAAAATGTTCTCTTAAATTCCGGAAGTGAATAACAGCATACCAGAAACTGTTAGTATTCATTTAAAAATTACTAGACTAAATATACATTTCATAGAACATTAAATTCACCAATGAAAAAATACATAATTCTCTTATTTCTTGTATTTCAAACCTGTTTTTAAAAAAACAGGATTTATATTAGCCATTTGTTCTAAGTGGGTCACAGTTTCGTTAAAAAGTTTATTTTGTTGAAAAAATAAAGGTCATGCCCCACTTCCAACAGACCTGATTTGTCTCACTCAATATTCCCTCTACTTGCCAATATCAGAGTAGGAGTAGGCACAGGCAGTGCTTATCTATGGCCAGGAACAGGCACCCTCTGATGAGATGCAGTTTCTCTCTTTTCTTGTTTTTACCTCCAGTCTTCTTCCCTTTTTGTCTTAGATCTCTTCTCTATAGGGGTAGCTCATACTTTTTTGAAAAAAATATTTTAAAAAGTACCAATGTGAAATCCTGCCCCACAGATGTCAATGGGAGCTTTGCTATTGACTTTAATGGGATCGGCTTCCACCTCTAATAAGTAGTGCTATACCAACCCTCAAGGGAACAAGATTCCAGCTAACATCCAAAACTATTATTACTTCAGTTCCAGAAAATTCCACACCTTTAAAAAACAAACAAACAAAAAAAAAAACATTAAGAGGTTTGCAATTGAACACTTAAGGGGGCCAGCCAGTTCCTCTCATTCTTTTGTCACTGTGTACAATTGGGAAACTTCTATACAGGCAAATTCAGTCATTTAAGTTTTCTATGCTTTTTCCTTCTGAGGCAAGAGCTCTCCCATTGATTTAAGTACTCCAGCTACAGCAAGCAATGGTAGGTCTCTCACCAGCAGCACTTAGGTTAGTGTAGCTCACATCACTGAGAGGTGGCTTATTCACACCCCTGCGTAATGCAACTTTTACCAAGTTAGCTGTAGCCTGTACACACCCTGAATACATACATAAAAAGGCTCAAAACTACTAGAACACTGTATGACAACAGTGGTCTTATACTGTTCATAAGATATTAAGATACTACAGACCATGTCACTCCCCCTAAGATATCACAGCACAGGGACAGTGTGAGTATGTCAAGTACCCCCCCACAGCAGTATACTCCCAGTTCTAAAACCCTACAAAAGCATAGCACACCTGATGGAATAGAAATCCATGACTGTGTGTACTGGTTGCTCCCTGAAGCTTGATCCATCCTGCCAGTCACACAATCACTGTATGACAGTGATACAGATCAGACAGATACCACCATCATCCTTGCATTATTACTGGAGATGTAATATAACCAGGCATCTTGGAAATATAATGCAACACACCTTTCCCTGGCTGGATCTGTCTATCAGGTATCTTGCCAGCTCTTTGCTGGTTTTCTTCATCACTGAAGTTTTCATCCTGTTTTCCCTGATGGACAAGTTTTGTAGCAGGAGTCAGGATCAAATCACAGTTGTAATTTGCCCCTAATAATGTTCCCTTAGATGGCATTTGATGCTGCTTTTCATGGGATGCTTTGGCTTTCATTCGTTGGAAGACTCTTGCTGGAGATTCATGAATTAAAGGATCACAAGCTTTGTGTTTCAGTACATGTTTGTCTTTTAGTGGCAAGATCTGTTGCTGCTGGCAAGATGCAACTTGTACTGCTGCAGAGTCAGAACCTGGCTTTATTTCACTCAGGTCAAGAAATTCTTTAACGTAAGTGCCATCTGTTATTAATGTGGACTGAAAAATACCTTCCCTTTTCTTGGAAGTTCCTGACCCTCTTGCATGATTTTCCTTGAAGTCTCGCAAAACTGAAGGGAGCACAGCTTCTTTTGTTGCAGAAGTAGTCAGACCAGCATCTTGAAATTTCACCAGATCTTTTAAAGGAGTAATAGTACCTGACGGTATGTTGCTCAGTAAGATTGCCTGCAAAGGCATATCTCCTCTTCTGCTAAAAGAAACGTGAGATTTTGAAATCCTTGTATCTTTTAAAGGTGTAGCAATCATCTTGCCAATGCTGACAACAATGCGGTGTGCTCTACTGCAAAGTCATTAAAATGTGCATGTTTAGGTATAGGAACATGAATTCCATAGACTGTCGACCTTATTTCTTCAAATTTCAGCTAAAAAGAAAAACATGGTTAAAAGAAGCTGGTCTTTACATGTTCATTATCATGGTCACACTTTAAAGAAAACTTCTGTTGTACATCAATTATGACAGGTCAGAAAAGTCACACACACTCCAGCCCAACTGTCGGTTCATGGCATGCCCGGTTTGCTCGGTGAAGTCTCAAGGACCATAATTGCAAACCCTGGCCGTAAATAGGAGACTTCCCGGGTGATTTCAGTCCCTCGGCTGTTTCCTAAAACTACAGAGCTCCTGCCGCTTCCCGAAAACGACGGAGGAAATCTCAGCTTTGGGCGCAGGCGCTCCCCGGCCCCATCAAGCCACGCTCAGTATCCAGGGCGTCTGGACATCGACTGCTGGGCTTTCATGGGCGGCACCGGGCTCGTGTACAGCGCCGGGCACAGGGCGCGACAGGCTCAACGCCCGGGCGGGAACAGCCGCCGTTGTCAGCGGGGGCCTCCCACCAGCTCCCGTTACGAGCGGGCACCCACCTTGGGAGCGGCGCGGGTCTAGGCCGGGGCGGGCCGCGCCGAGCCGAGCCGAGCCGGACCTCCCCGCCCCATCGGGGCTCCCGGCTGTACCCCTCCCCCCGGGCGTCCGAGACGCGCCGAGCCCGGGAGAAGCTGAATCCCCGCTCCGCCCCGTCATCGCTCCCCGCGCGCGCCCCCCGGCCAACCACACTCACCCCCGCCGCCTCACTTTCGCGCCTGCCGGCTCTTTTCTCCCCTCCCCCCGCGCGGCGCGCGCGCGCGCGCGCGCGCGGCCGTTAAAAGTTTTGAGTCCCGCCGCCTCGCGCGCTGATTGGCGGAGAGGGGAGTGGCGTCAGGGGAGGCGGGGCTTCGGTCGAGGCAGAAGAGGCCAGAGGACCGGCACGCGGTTAGAGGGAGGTGACGTAAGGCGCTGTTGCCGCCTGGCGTGGTGACGCGCGCGCCTCCCCAGAAGGCGGGATCCCGAGGCTGGGAGGCGGCGAGAGAAGGTGGGAACTTCCCCCTCCCTCCCCGTTTAAAGTGAGCGCTGCTGACTACGTGAGGGGGCGGGGGTCCCTCGACAGCGCCACAGCTGTGGGGCGGGGCGGGAAGAACAGGCCGCGGGGGTCTCTCAGGGGAGCAGGGGCCGGCCCCGCCCACCCCCCTCCCGCGTCTCTTCCCTTTGGGCAGCTGAGGGGGCAGTTTGGCGCAAGCCCGCCCGAAGAAAACACGTGATTACACCTCAGGACTCGGCCGGGATTCGGCCCGAGCCCCTGAAACCAGCGTTTGGGATCCGCTGCCAACCCCGCGAACAGGATTTCCGGGGCCTAATACCGGACACCGGACTGGCTCCCCTCAGACACGTCGTGCGGCTGAGCAGAGCCGCTCCCCGCAGGAGTTCCTCGTGTGCGGGCGTTCGCCTGACCCACGTGTTGGTAACAAGAGGCGCAGCTCGGCTTTGCTCCTTCCTACACCTCTGAACGAAACGTCCTTGCTCCGTTTGGTTTGTGTTTTGTCAAGAACGGCAAAGGCCGCCTCCAATTTAAGAAACCTTTCCCTGCTGGTGGGTTATTTATCTCGCTGATACTTGGGGGTAAGATATTATGAGGTGGCCCAGTGACTTCAGTAGGTTTGTAGGTATTGTAAGTGCCTGGGGTAGTTTGCCAAATAGTGAGCTCTACCACCACCTTACAAAAGGAAAAAAACCAGGGAATGGTAACACGAACAAGACTTTTATCAAGATGTGCTGCCTCACTGAGATAACAAGACATTTGAAAAGGGAGTGAAATCAGGGGATAGCCGAGGCATCTAATAGACCAGACCTCATGGATTTAGACTGGCTCCACTAGTTGAGCTTTAAAATTCAGAGTTGCAGGCAAAAGGCCATGTAACTATTCAACAATGTAACTGACTAGATAATTACACTAGGTAGGCACACTACACACACACAAAATCTAAATCAAGGAAAAGGAAAATCACACAATTACCAGTGCTCAGAGTCCAAGCTTGGCCTCTTCAGGGAGGAAGATGGTAACAGCTTGTTAAGTTTTTCAGGAAGACATCCAGTTTGATGGAAAAACTTCCCTCACAAGCTCAAGGCATCGGGGCTGGAGTGGTTGTATGCACCCTGTTTGCTAAAACCATCAGATATGGATTTCCTAAGTACAGTGAAACCTCGATATAACGGACTAATTCGGGCGGGGGGGTGTCCGTTAAAACCGAAAGTCCGTTATTTAATAATTTTTTAAAATCATTAAATAACGGACTTTCGGGTGACAACGGACACCCCCCCGCCCGAATTAGTCCGTTATATGGAGCCAGCCGTGAGTCAGCCCACCCCACCCCCTCCCGGCTCCCCGCTGCGGGGAGCCGGGCGGGGGGGTTGACAGCTCCCGCCCGGTTCCCCCCAGCGGGGAGCCGGGTGGGAACTCTCAACCCCCCCACCCCCCGCCCGGCTCCCCGTTGCGGGGAGCCGGGTGGGGGGTTGACAGCTCCCGCCCGGCTTCCAGCTGGAGGGAGCTGAGCGGGAGCTGTCAAACCCCCCGCCCGGCTTCCCGCTGGAGGGAGCCGAGCGGGAGCTGTCAACCCCCCCGCCCGGCTTCCCGCTGCGGGGAGCCGAGCGGGAGCTCTCAAACCCCCCCCCCCCCGCTGCGGGGAGCCGGGCGGGGGGTTGACAGCTCCCGCCCGGCTTCCAGCTGGAGGGAGCGAAGCGGGAGCTGTCAAACCCCCCGCCCGGCTTCCCGCTGCGGGGAGCCGAGCGGAGGCTCTCAAACCCGCCCCCCCCCCCCCGCCCGGCTCCCCGTTCCGGGGAGCCGGGCGGGGGGGTTGACAGCTCCTGCCCGGCTCCCCCCAGCGGGAAGCCCGGCGGGAGCTGTCAAACCCCCCGCCCGGCTTCCCGCTGCGGGGAGCCGGGCGGGAGCTCTCAAACCCCCCCCCCCCCTGGCTCCCCGTTGCGGGGAGCCGGGCGGGGGGGTTGACAGCTCCCGCTCGGCTCCCCCCAGCGGGGAGCCGGGCGGGAGCTATCAACCCCCCCCCCGCCCGGCTCCCCGTTGCGGGGAGCCGGGCGGGGGGTTGACAGCTCCCGCCCGGCTTCCAGCTGGAGGGAGCCGAGCGGGAGCTGTCAAACCCCCCGCCCGGCTTCCCGCTGGAGGGAGCCGAGAGGGAGCTGTCAAACCCCCCGCCCGGCTTCCCGCTGCGGGGAGCCGAGCGGGGGCTCTCAACCCCCCCCGCCCGGCTCCCCGTTGCGGGGAGCCGGGCGGGGGGGGGGGGGTTGACAGCTCCCGCAGGGGTCCCCACTGCGGGGAGCCGGCGGGAGCTGTCAACCCAGCCGGCTCCCTGGGGCGGGAGCCGGCAGCCCCCAAAACGGATTTCGGATGCATCGGAAATTTTGTCCGTTGCATCCGAAGTCCGTTAAATCGGGGTCCGTTAAATCGAGGGTTTACTGTACAGTAAACCCTCGATTTAACGGACCCCGATTTAACGGACTTCGGATGCAACGGACAAAATTTCCGATGCATCCGAAATCCGTTATTCGGGGGCTGCCGGCTCCCGCCCCGGGGAGCCGGGCAGGAGCTGTCAACCCGGCTGCCCAGCTCCCTGCAGAGAGGAGCTGGGCGGGCGGGCTGACAGTTTCCGCCGGGGAGCCGGGCGGGAGCTGTCAACTCGGCCGCGCGGGGGGGGGGGGTTTGACAGCTCCCGCCGGGCTCCCCGCTGCGGGGAGCCGGGTGGGGGGGCTGACCTCTATATAAGGGACTAATTCGGGTGAGGGGGTGTCCGTTAAAGCCAAAAGTCCTGTTATTTAATTATTTAAAAAAATTATTAAATAACGGTCTTTCGGCTTTAACGGACACCCCCTCGCCCGAATTAGTCCGTTAAATCGAGGTTTCACTGTATATGTGTTGAAGTATATCCCAGTCGTATCACTGGTTGTGTCCAGTCTAAGCGGACCCTGCCATAGTGCGGGAATAACGCTAGGAAAAACCCATGTGTTGCTTCCCCTGTAGAGAGAAACTCTAGCCTTAGAAGAGAGGTATCTTCAGGGAAGCAATCTGTGTTAGTGGTGAGAGGATGTTGTGTGTGCAGGGGGGATGAGAGGCAACATGCTTATGTGCATGTGGTTGAGAAGAGAGAATTGGCTGTGAAAAACTGAAAGAGAAGTGGTCACAAATCCCATGCACTATTTTCTTCAGCAAGCCGATAACTTTGCATTCTGCTATTGGTTTCACCTACCTGTGCTGCTATCTCTGTATCCATCACTTAAGATGGGATCATCTGGTAAGGTGATTTAAAAGAAAACCAACATTAGCTGGTACAATTAAGAGGGAGATAGATTAGAGATGAAGAGGAAACCCCAGAGGAAGTTGGTAAAAAATCAAAATGGGATGAAAGGGAATGGGCACTTTTATATTTTGTCTGGTTGTTTAGATTGTAACTGTGGCTACATATAATAGATCTTGGGCTTTGTAGCGAGGAAATAGAAATAAAGTGAATTGGCTGTATTATGCATACAAAGGTACATGTGTGGTTGATGAGTGGCTGCATCCCATAGCAGTGGTTATTGCAGTCTTCTAGCAGCCAACCTTTCACATACTGTTTTGCCTCAGGAAATCTCCTAAAACTTAATGTATTGTTTCCCATTTTAACCCTTCTGCACTAGATTATCTGTAATATCAAGGAAGAATGCCAGTTCCTTGTGCACTTGAAGTAAGGTACTATGAGGAGGGCTTGGGCTAGGCTGGGGGAAGCCTTTTAATATTAAGAGAAATTCTGTGCATCTCATTCAACAGAATAGACAATTCTTTGAAATTAAAAATAATAATTCATGTTTTAAGGATTTGCATTCTGATTCCTACAGAGATTTATAGCAACTATGAAGAACCTTGAAAATTAGTCATTATTTGTTACTCTCCCTTTTGGAGCTATTTTCTTGGCAGTGGTGTAATTAGATTTGCCTTTTCTACATATCTATCTAGTTAACCACTTTATAATTTATTGGCATTACCACAACATTTCTTTGCTACATTTTTATAAAAGGTGCTTGCTGTTGCTTCAGAAGCAGTACTAATTTTTATCGTGCTCTGCAATACTCTTTTACTCTCTGAATTTCTGAGATCTCATTTAAGGTACATTTAGATCTCTGAATAATTGTGATGCTTTTGTCTTTGGGAAAGAAGTCTAATTTTGTTTATAATTATTTAATAACCCATATTTTGGCTTTAAAACTCCAGAAATGCCATTAAATCCACTTAAATCTTTAATTTCCTTTTTGGTTCATGATGCAAATTAATTAGATGCATTAAGTCTCTAATTTCCTGCCTGTTTTTTTGTCTTCCCATTTCTTCCTTGGCAAGGCCTGTATTTTAATTTGTTGCAGTTGAATGAATCTTGGCCGTGAATAAGGCTGTTGGCTGTAGGACTTTTGGCTTGTTTGTTTTCAGAAATTGGATGGTCTGCCATGAATGAAGCAGAGGGCTACAGCAAGAGAAAAGATGATCTTGTGGTTTAGGGAGTTGAATGCTACCTGGAAGAACTCTGTTGTATCCTTGCCTCAGAGACAGAGTTTGTGTGTGATGCAAGGCACATTACTGAAACCAAAACTTTCACAGCTGGCCACTAACTGTGTGTTCCTCATTTTCTGAGTATCCAATTTAAGACACTTGGGGTCTCATGTCCAGACATGCTGAGCACCCACAACTGCAGCTATGGCTGATTTAGCTATAAGAGGACAATGCTATCTGGAGGAATAAGCACAGGAATTGGGTGTTTGTGGGACTAGTTCTAATCTTGACTCTGATGTTGATTCACTTTGCAGCCTTGAGCAAGTCACTTTGGCCCAGATTTTTAAAGGGATTTAAGTGTTGCTCTGTTCAGCATTGCAAGGCCTAAGTGTCATTTTCAAAAGTGACCTAGGTGTTGTAGTGGTGTAGTGTTGTTGTATGGTGTCCAGAGGCTACCGGTGTGGTGCTTCTGCTTTCTCCTGTTGATATCACTCGGCTGCGTGCGTGTGTTCCCTCTGTGTGCTGCCCCAGCTCTGTACAGATAGCTGACGCAGCAGACTCGACGAGAACCCCCAATAACCACAGAGTCTTAGTAAGGTACAAAGGCACCTCGGCCAGGGTTTATTGCGACCCTGACACCCTTTCTGTTTCCAGCGGATTTCTCAGTCCACCAGACATACAGCTAGAGAGTGACGCTTGGCAATGGACACAGCTCAGTGACGGGACATTGTCACTCCCCCTCGAGCCGGACAAAGACATTCTGGTGACACATGCTTATATACAGATACAGAACAAGTTACACATCACTCTTGACGTATTCAGGTTCAACCCCTCCTACGTAGTAAGGTGCAGCCCATTTACCTCGTTAGGTGCCGCCTCACCCCTTGCACCTGTTGTTTTGATCAAAACAACTCTATCCATCATTTTACCCTTTTGCCCCTGTCATTGGGATGGCTCATGAGGTTACCCGTTATCTGAGGAGTGTCCTTGGTTTATAATGTACCTCATTACTGTGTTTATACTGAAATTATAATGAGTATAAATTCTTACGATATCAGCCCTCTTCCTGCCAATTTCTGTGAGCCGGTCCAGCCTTAATTGCTCACAGCTGCAATTTGCTTCATATTAGCAAAGACTTGACCATACTTTAGTTCAGGCCTCAGACTGGGCCCTCAAGTAGGCCTTTAGCCTTTACTTACATTGCCTTTACTTACTACATTCCCCCACTTTTTGTCTTTTTAAGGGGAGGACGTTTACCCATCATCCCGGAAAAGCATAATGTAGGGACGAAAGATAACCCAGTGGGCTAAACACTGTGAGGTGGTTACCTTATTTTACCATCCATACACTCATGCCCCTGCTGTCTGATTAGTCTGCACATTCCCTCGTACGACAGACAGACAGCTTTCATTATCCAATTATTTTTCGAATCCCATATGGTGGGCCTGGGAATGTTAGGCCCGGGACCACAAATTATGTGGGGTTCAGTAGTCAACCTGATATTATCGTAAGGGCTACAAGGGGACATCTAAACTATATCTAAGATATAAAAATTCATAATCAAATATATGACTTATCTATTGATAAATGAGAGTATATATGTATATGTTTATATGGATACAACGATTATATTCTTAAAATTGATACTTTAACTTCTTACTTTATGAAATGATTATATAGGTATATATATACCTTTGAATATATGGAAACATATCTGTACCTTTACTTACTCTGGGACATGATTATTTGGGCGTACAACCGCAGTGTTGATTGCTATTTCCATTACCTTGTCCACTCGACCTTGTAACTTGGCGTGTTTTGTTTGATGGATCATACAGCAACACATTCCCATCAAAACTACTACAGTTAGGGCCTGGATTCCCATGAGGATTACACTTAGGGTGCAAACCACTGGATGTAAAGTTATATCCTCAGGGATGGCCCACCAGGGTGTTTCCACTGCATGTTGAACTTTATCGACTTCATGCATTTGCTGTTGTATTAAGTGGGCTATTGGTATTAGGGACTCTTTTGTCCTGGTCACTAAATCATGTATATCTAACTGTAAAAACTTTACAGGTGGAAACAGATCAACTAGTAAATCTTGCAGATGTTCATGAATGATGACCGTTTCAGTGACAGCTTTACCCTTCTTTGTTGGCCAAAAGGCATGGGTTCCTATTTGGATAGTGCGAATGACTGGTACACAAAATCCTGCCTCACTTGCAGGGCAGATATCACCATCAATAGAGAAATTAGAATACCCTATGGCACAGGCCATATCCTGAACACGTACTACTTCCTTAACCAATTCTTTTTGCACCAACCGTGCCCAGCCTTTTCTAGTAGTATTAATATCAATTTTGGCATAGCACTCACACAGCCACCATCCATTAAATTTCGTACAACACGCCTGATTAATCTCTGAGCTAGTCTCCGTCACTAGACGCACAGTGGGGTAATGTTGCACATAAGTGTTATTTACCAGAGTCCCCACACTATTAGCATAGTATACTTTAACTGGCTCCTGTAACCATCTGGGCACTGCCATCATGAGATGTATGCATTTGCATTCCCCTTGATTTCTTTTTGGGATGCTGTCAAATTTTGCAAATTTTAGAAAGATAGGCATTATATGTTCTATGCCTTGTTGTTGTAATTGGCTCATGATGGTGGCACGATTTAAGATACGTGGCCAATTTTGAAGCTGCAGTTGCAACAAATTTTGCTGTACCATCTCTATTACTCTGCTTCCATAGGCGGTGCAGGCTACTGCCAATGAAACGTCATTGTTTTGTATGCTGTTAATGAGAGACAAAATAGTGGCATTTAAGTGTTGAAACCCTTGTGCAATGACATGCATATTGTCAATAGTGATTGCATGTTGGTCCATTAGCAAACTGCTAACACCTCAGTAGCAGTGTATGGAGGGAAGGAAGGAGATGGTGTTGGGAATGTGGTAGGTTGTATTATGCATGTTAGAGTGAGATCTTCCCCCACTATTCCTGTGATGTAATCTTCCATAATCTGCTTTGGTGCTACTAGAGCATGCTCCATTTGTGGAGTTGCTCATTTTCTTTCCTCATGTATATTTTGTTCAGGGTGTATTGGTGTAGTACCGGGAACATCGTTGTTTAAACCTGGAGGAGGGAGAGCCAAAATATCCATGGGTTTACAATTTACAATAATATCAACTTTCCAACAACATGCATAACCCCCCTGTGTCTCTTTACTTAAAATCAGTGCTTTTTCTATTCGTGTAGGTGTGTCCTCAAACTTTAGATCCAGTCTATCATTCTTAACTTCCCATGCCATCTGAATTGGGAAGGGCGAAACTCTGAGTATGTGTCCTGTTTGTTGCTGTCCTTTACTTTCACACACCAACTTCAACACAGTGCCGGTAGGGTGCTGCTGACTAGGTGTCTCCCATTTGTTTGGATTATCTGCTGTTTCGACCCAAAAGCTTCTGGTCACTGAATGCGTTAGGTTGAGTTTAGTGACATTTGTTAGTCCCTTTACATCTTGGGCTATCACCAACACGCTTGCCAAGGTCCAGATCCATGGTGGCATCTTAACCTGTGAAAATACAAATCACACTCGCCTCTCCTTTATGGGCACAGAATTTATAATAAAGGTTAGATATTTTTTATATATATGGTTTGTTTTTTTTTTTTTTTTTTTTTTTTTTGCATTACTAATGCTCCAAGTAAACTGACTCTTCGCCCTTAATTGTCTAGTAGGGTAGGGTCTAGTCAATTCAAAGCGTTTTAATTGTCTCCAAGCAAGGTGTAGCAATAAGTGGGGTGCTGAGATTAAAGCTCATAAAACTTCTATTACCTAGTTGGAAGGTTTCCATGGTACTTACTGCACTTGCTTATCTTGTATATTTTTCTGTAAAATAAGCACATACATGTAACATACATGTTCAACCCATATATTTCTTTAATTGCATAGCATGCTTCCAGTGTGGCTGTTCCTCTATGTTCACTAGGTATAGGGATGGTCCCAATTTCTCCAAAATGGGCTAGGGTCCATTCCATTCTGCTTTAGGAAAAAAAATTTATTTTTTTTTTCTTGGGACCCGGTTCAATTTTAACCATTACTTGGTCTCCAGTTTTCCATTGTTTAATGTTATTGTGTGCATCAAAAGCTTGATTTATCTTTAGCTGTTTTGCCTCTTGCTGTGCTGCAGCAGCTCCTTGCACTGTGCCCAGCCAATATTTAAAACTGTTTATCCAGGTGGTACTTATGGTTAATTGCATTATCTTTTGCCTGAAGCTCTTGTAAACTCTGTATCTCTTTTTGGTTGTTTTCTCTGTTTTACTTTTTTTTACTTTTACTTGTACTCTAGTTCTATAGTTCTAGTTCTGAGTTGAATTCCTAAATACTGCACTTCTTTCTGTTTAATCTGAGACGTAGAGGGGTTAAGTTTCAAGCTATACACTTGGCAGCACACAAGCAGCTGCTGCATTAACTCTTCATGTTTCTGCTCTGTTTTACTCACAATTAAAATGTCATCTACATATTGAACAATTCTCTCTGTTTGTAACAATCCTTTTTTTTTCAGCATATCTCTCACCACAGTATGAAAAATTGTGGGTGCATTACAGTACCCCATTGGTAACACATTCCAACAGTAATGCATACCTTGGAATACAAAAGCTGTTTTATACTGAGACTTAGGTTCCAAAGGTAAACTCCAAAAGCTATTTGCTACATCAAGTACAGAAAACCACTTCATGTCAGGGGTAACTACTTCCAATAATTTAGGGTACACTGCCACTACAGGTGCTCCCCTTTTGGCAGTTTTATTTAACCCCTGATAGTTAATAGTTAATCTCTAAGTCCCATCAGGTTTTTTAACTGGCCAGATCGGTGCCACGTTAGGCGCTGAACATCTTCTGATTAGATTTCTTTTTTCTAGTTCTGTTATTACCTGTCTTAACAATTCCTTTGCCTCCTGAGGTATTGGGTACTGTTTTAAAAAAAAGGAGGTGTATTGCCCTCTAATGTAACAGAAGTTTTTATTTCACCCTTGTTTAGGGAATTTACTGCCCAGACAGATTGAATTTCACTTCACCAGCTCTCCCACCTTTTTGGTATGGGAGGCGGTGGTTTGGGTTTTATTGCTCTTATCATCTGTGTGGCGAGTCCCATAGGAATTATATTTACTTCATCAGTATCGTGCATTACAGTGAGAGTCTGTCTAATACACATATTGGGAAAATCTAAGATCAATCCCAAACGCTTAATTGTCTGTGCTCCAATTAGATTTTCTCTCCCTGCAACAGCACAGTTCTCCTGACTGGTATGCATACCAAACTGGAGGGGGAGGATTTTAACAGTATACGTCTGATTAGTTCTAGAAATCCCCTGTATTTGTACTGACTCTCCAGTTGGAAAAGAGTTAAAGTCATCTTTTACTATAGGAATTCCAGCCCCCGTATCTACCAAAAAATCAATTAGCTCATCTCCGACTCGAATGCTTAAATGGGGGCGCCCCCAGACATCGACTGTCATGGGTTGTTGAAAAATGCATTCCGAGTCGTGGATAGGGTTGTCCTATGCTACTAAATCAGTAGCAACTGGGTCGTTCAATCCTGTTGCCAGGACTGTCGCCCTAGCTATGTTGTCACTGTTTTGTCTCTCTCCTGTTGAGATTCTTTACCAATCACACATACTTGCAGCTGCGTTTGCAGCTTTTCAATCTCTCCCTTAAGGTCTGAATTCTCCTGTTTCAGAACTCTAAAAGGTACCCGCGCACCCTCTCTATCACTATCTCATTCTATATGATCTACGACCTCTCCAGCTCCGGCCGCGACTACGGGGGGAGTATCCAGGACCCTCTGTTTTCCACTGTCCTAACTGAGTACGCAGCTCCTTGACAGGAGTTCCTTCTTGCTGTTTAACTGCTGTTTCAACTTTTGCAATCTATTTATCCCAAGCCAAATCTTTACCTCCATTCTCACACCAAGCATTCATCCAGTCTAATACACCAGGTGGCAACGCTTCCAGAACTATAGCTTTCAAATCTTCCATGTTAGCATTCACACCTGAGAATCTAATATAGGTTTGAATCCTTTCTGCCAGTTTCGCAGGAGCCTCTCCTGGTAACCGGGCTATCCCTTTAAGGATTGCTATCTCACTAGATAACTTAAAGTGCTTCTGCACTACGCGTTTAATCATCTGTTCAACATCATCATCAAAACCAAGGGTGTGACAGTTGAGGGGTCCTAACAGCGTTTGTACTAGAATAGGTTCCTGCAACATGTCAATTCGTACAGCTTTGAGTAACTGCTCGCCTCTATGGAGCTATGCTATAAACTCATTGAAATTATCAGAGGGGGGGGGGACCCACAGCTCTAGCTAATGCAGTTAGTTCATTAATCTTTAACACGCTGAGCCTAGCTGTCAATCCGCTCACGCGGGGTTTTTTAGATTCATGACCCTTTTATAGTGTTAGCCAATCTGTTTACTTCATTATCCATTTCCTTAAATAACTGTGAAGGGGTGTTTACATTTGGGGGACTGCACGGGGATTTATCAAGATTAAAGGGGGAATTTGATTTTCACCCTCACCTATTTCTCCTGTTTTTACTGGAATCAATCTAGGTTTTGGGGAGGGCTTGCCCAGAACCTGGCTTGCATCATACGGTTGCAGTGCGGTGCGGTAGCTCCTGCCCATGGGTCATGGCAGGATGCTTTAACAGAGTCATTCTACATGTCCCCATTGCAGCATCCATCTCAACTGTCCATGTGCTATCTCTTAACTTGGCAAGAGCCACCTGTTTCCATTTCTGTCCCCACTCCTCAGGCACTATAAAAGTACTTGAAGAACACTGAACCCTAGGGGACGGTACTTTTTGCTTTTGCAGGTTTTCTACAGCTGTTTCTAATTTTTTATTTTCCTGCCTCATTTTCTCGAGCATGTCATGAGTTTGGATCGCTTGCTCGACTGCCCGGGTTATCTCTTCTGCTAATTCTGTTTTTTCTGTTAGTTCTTTAGCCAGCATTCCAGCATGCTGTCTTAACCATCTCACTGCCAGAGACGTAAGTTGCAAGATTCTTGCTTTTTTACTCTTATTACTGTTTCTTAGAGCCTCGGTTTCTACCATCGCTCTACATATGCCAGTCCATGTTTCCCCACTCTCTTTTTTAAATTCATATGGACCCCCCTTACTGGCAATCCAGTGGGTCCAACAATTATTAAACTCCGTGGGGATCATAAGGGAAGGGATAAGGGGGTTCCCTAGCTCGAGATTTACTGCCATGTTAGGTCGCGAGTCCCACCACGGAAGTTTTGCTTACTTACCAGATCAGCGGTCGGGGTCACCAGTGTTGTAGTGGTGTAGTGTTGTTGTATGGTGTCCAGAGGCTACCGGTGTGGTGCTTCTGCTTTCTCCTGTTGATATCACTCGGCTGCGTGCGTGTGTTCCCTCTGTGTGCTGCCCCAGCTCTGTACAGATAGCTGACGCAGCAGACTCGACGAGAACCCCCAATAACCACAGAGTCTTAGTAAGGTACAAAGGCACCTCGGCCAGGGTTTATTGCGACCCTGACACCCTTTCTGTTTCCAGCGGATTTCTCAGTCCACCAGACATACAGCTAGAGAGTGACGCTTGGCAATGGACACAGCTCAGTGACGGGACATTGTCACTCCCCCTCGAGCCGGACAAAGACATTCTGGTGACACATGCTTATATACAGATACAGAACAAGTTACACATCACTCTTGACGTATTCAGGTTCAACCCCTCCTACGTAGTAAGGTGCAGCCCATTTACCTCGTTAGGTGCCGCCTCACCCCTTGCACCTGTTGTTTTGATCAAAACAACTCTATCCATCATTTTACCCTTTTGCCCCTGTCATTGGGATGGCTCATGAGGTTACCCGTTATCTGAGGAGTGTCCTTGGTTTATAATGTACCTCATTACTGTGTTTATACTGAAATTATAATGAGTATAAATTCTTACGATATCAGCCCTCTTCCTGCCAATTTCTGTGAGCCGGTCCAGCCTTAATTGCTCACAGCTGCAATTTGCTTCATATTAGCAAAGACTTGACCATACTTTAGTTCAGGCCTCAGACTGGGCCCTCAAGTAGGCCTTTAGCCTTTACTTACATTGCCTTTACTTACTACACTAGGCACTTAGACTCCTAGCTCACATTTTAAAATGAGACACGCGCCTAAATCAGTTGAGCATTGCAATGCAGAGCAATGTCTAAATACGGTACCTTTAGATATCTGGGCCTTTGCCTTTGTTCATTTATAAAATGGGGAGTTATGAAGATAAAATCATTAATATTTTTAGGTTCAGGTAGTATAGTGAGTGCATAGAAGACAATCTGAAATTAATAATTCTGGGTTTGGGTGGTGTGCAATAAGTAAGGCCTGTGGCCACACATTTAATGATGAACATAGAAAGACCCACTGAGCAATTAATTATCCAGTCAGTGAACGTTGTCCATCATGCGTGGTGAATGATGCAGAGGTTTTGTGGGAAAAAATACTGTGTGATTTGTGTAATTAAAGACTATCTGTTCATAGCATACAAACAGCAAAGTTGGATGACCGTGTAAAATATTCTCTCTGGAAGATGGCAGGGTAACACACTATTTTATTTCTTAGAATACAGAACCCTAACACACAAAAATCAGAGAAAGACAAAGCAGGTTGCTCCCCAAGGCAGAGAGGCACAACTTAACCCACTTTGCTCTACTGACTCTTTACAGACTGACTGCTGAAAATCCAGATCACATGCTTCTGTACAGAGCCCCCAAGCCTACAAGAAAGACCAGGAAACCTTTATACTTCAAGTGACAGCTTGAATTTTTAACACCGTATTCAATGCACTGCTGTATCATTATATACAGACAACCTTAATTCTGCCACTTCCTAACTTTCCTGTACTTGACCTTGCAACTTTATTTTATTGTAACACATGTATGGTATTTACAGTATCTCTACAAAATACACTGTAGTTTATGCACACATTTATGTACTTCATAATGCATGTTAGTATGTGGTAGGTGGCAGTCATGCTATCTCATTCAGGCAACTCCCTTCTCTTGTAGGCTTTGGGCCACAGGGCTTATATTTGCATAATACTTTTCTTGGCTATGTAACTAATTGTTTTGTGTTTAAAGAGAGTGGAAGAATGCAGGAGAAAAGTATGCCAGCCAGTAATACAGGGATAATGACTGCCACTCACTTACTGCAGTTACGGCAAGAAATGCCGACTGAGATAATCCGGTAATTTCCTTCTGCAGAAAAATCCAAGGTCCGTGCCACATGCAGTCGCTTCAAGGACCTGGTTGATCAGCCTGTTATGTGGCAAAAGAGTGCCGTTGTCCTCCGAGTTCTGGGATGTGCTTCGGAAAAGAAAGATCACTTCTGTAGAAGTGAAAGAAATCGGGCTTAAGCAATGGCAAAAGCTGCTGAGGTTCATGCCTGGTCGGCTAGATGTAACTGTAGATTCCCTCTGGAATGAAGAAATCCTGCAAAGTTTACAGCTGCTCCCAAATCTACAGAAACTTCACTTTAAAATGTGTTCTAGGTTATCTGAGAAAAGTGTAATCAGGGAAGTTGTGCACTTTCAACATCTTACCCACTTGTTGTTGTGCGGCATAACCTTAAGTGGCAGTGAATTGATCAGAATTGCTTGCTTACAAAACCTACACATGCTTTCATTGCTTGCTTACAAAACCTACACATGCGCTCATACTGTGCAAAATACTCTTTCTGAGAAAGCACTAGAGTATGTTTTATTCCAGTTACCAAAACTCCGAGAACTGTCACTTTCTTATATACTGAATAAGGAGCATTTTTTGTTCTGCAACAGTTTGCCAGATAGACATTCCATCCCTTATTCATCAGAAGGTGAGCGTTGTTTCTATAGGCTATCTTTAGATACACTATACTGAGAATTATGGCACCAGTCCTGCCAGCTCTGATGCACATGTTAAACTTTGCTACCATGAGAAATCAATAGGACTACTCAGGGTAGAACGTTATGTGCGTAAGAGCTGTCAGGATTGGGGCCCAAGTGTCCTTTGCTCAAAGGATTACATGCTAGGTATATTAGTGTGTGTTGATAGTGAAGATTTATTCTAAAATTTATCCCCTTGCTTTAGTAGACTAGGTTTTGGATTTTCATTGCATTACTGTTTTGATTTGTCATAAACATGATTCCTAAAGCTTGTGGGGTATTTTAAACTGAACATATAAATAGCTTTTTAAAATGATGATTATGGCTGGGATTTTTAAAAGGATCTTGGGGAATTTGGTGTCCCTCTTGCCTGAATTTTACTAGGTTTTGGATGCTTTTGGGAATCCCAGACTCTATAAATAAGATATGGGGACCTGTGATTAGGCTGTAGAATATAATCATGGCCTAAAAGAAGGATATAGTTCTTGGCCAAGACTTTCAAAAGTGACTTGATTTTAAGTGCATCTGTTTTCAGATGTCCAAATGGAGACACCTTTAATGGGTCCTGATTTTCAGAAAGAGCTAAGCACTTGCATTCGAAAGTCAGGCACCAGTCAAGTGACCCAAAAAAATTACCTCATGCACCTTGTCTCTCCCAAATGACTAGTCATTTTAAAAAATCTTGGCACACATATTTAAGTACACTATTGTAGGATTTTTATAATATGCTTCAGTTTTACACTTAAAGCAGATATTCAGCCTCTTACATTTGTTTTGTAAGAAAAATCCTATCTTCACCAATTTTACAGCATATAATCTAAGAGCACAGAGAAAGTTCTCTGGCAATTGTCAGATGAATTTGTTCCTTAGTTTAGGAATTTAAAATAATTTTAAAATGAACCCTTCATGAAATTTACATATCTGAACTTTTTTCAGACCCGTTCTACTAACCAATGATTGTCAGATACCTTCTTGTTTGACTCATTGTCAGATACCTTCCTGTTTGAATAAATTAGGTTGCAATTAAGCCAAATTATTAATCAGTGTGGGGGTGTGAGGTTTTCCCCCCAGTCTTTCCTATTATGTTTACTATGTGCAACTATAAGTATTAACCTAATGTAAAGACTTATACACAACTTGTGTTTTAATATTGGAAAACAAATATCTCTGGGATGTCAAATAAGTACTCCTCTCCTCTCTCCCCCTTTTCAATCATCCTCTATGTTTAGAGTCTCCGCCTGTTCCAAAGCTTCAGCTTCACACTCTGGCCTTGAGGCAAACTGGTTATAACCTCCTTTCAGAGCATTTCCTGGATCAGCTCTCCACCATCCACACTCTTACTGTTTGTTACATCAAAGACTTTTTGTTACACTCAGTGGATGTCTTTGGACAAGTGCTGAAGAACCTACCAAACTTGACAGAATTAAATCTTGTATGTAAATTGTTAAGATCACAGTGTGTTTTGGTTTTGTTCTGTGCAGGCTTAGGAAGGTTTGTGGTAGTTTCATCTTCTGTTAAATGGTGATTGGCAAGACAGCAGAGAGGTTATTTTTATGGATTTTTCTGTTGGCTGATATATCTTAATATTGTCTCTGAAAAAATCAGTTCCCCAATTCAGAATCCGCTTGGCTTGACTGTTCATTCAAACCTGACTGAAAAATCAGTTTAGATATCTACTATTTAATGAAGTTGCTGCCTTCTCTTCATGTCCTTCTGGTTTCCTTCCCAGCCCAGTTGACAAATCCCCACTACTCCTTATCAGCACTTGGGATTTGTCCCCATTTCAGTCACTGGTGCAGCAGCACCTGTGATAACCCCTATGAAGTCCTAATCCTTTCTGTAAGGGCTGGCCTATACTGAAAACTTAGGGGTATGAAAATCCATACCTCTGAGAGCTATAGCTATGCTGACCTAACCCTGGTGTAGACAGCACTAGTTCAATGGGAAGAATTCTTCCATGGACCTAGCTACTGACTCTTGGGGAGGTGGGTTAACTACAGTGATGGAAGAATCCCTACTGTCACTATAGTTAGTATCTACACTGAAGTGCTACAGCTGGACAGTTGTGCTGCTGTAGCCACAGATGCCGGCTTCCTCTGGGCCTCAGGGGTGCTCAACCCCGCTGCTCCATCCCTGGCCCCACCTCTACCCATCCCCTTCTCCCAAGCCCCCACCTCTTCCTGTCCCCACTCTGCCCCAGGACTGAAGCATCCACAGAGTCGGCACCTATGGTTGTAGCATATTAAGTTTAGACAAGTCCTAATTCACAGGACTGGAAGGTTTTTTTGTTTTTATGAGGGGAGCAAAAGATACTATGTTATTAAGATAAGTACTTGAAAATGCAGGTTTTGAAAATCTAGTCTTCCTAGAGAGCCTTGTGATTAAGGCACTAGATGGTATTCATGAGATCCAAATTCAGTTCCTGGCTCTGCCACGGATTTCCTCTGTGACCTTGGGAAAGTCACTTACTCTCCCCACGTTTTATTTCCACCTCTGTGAAATGGGGATGGTGATACTTCCGTTGTCTGTCTTGTCTATTTAGATTGTAAGCTGTTTGGGCAGGGACAGTGTCACCTAAAGCTACATCTACCATACAGCTGGGAGTGATGCTCTGAGATCTATCCACCGGCAGTCAATTTAGTGGGTCTACTGTAGACCTGCCAAATCGACAGATCGCTCTCCTGTCTACCCCTTACTCTTCTCATTGGGGGGTAGAGTAAGGTAAGTTGACAGGAGCATTTCTTGCATCGATCCTTCCCAATGTAGACCATGTGGTAACTCCAGCAAAGGTACATCGACTCCAGCTACGTTATTCACATAGCTGGAGTTGTGCAGCATGAGTTGATTTACCGCGGTAGTGTAGACATAGTCTTTGTGTGTGCTGCACCAAGCATGATGGAGCCCTGATCTCAGTTGGGCTTCTAGGTGCTAATGCAACACAAATATTGGTTTTATTTGTACCTTTCATGCTTTTGCACTGACTCATTCTTGCTGAATAGTGGATGAAAAAACAGAACTTTGGCATCTGTTTAAAAAAAAAAAAGACAAAGTTTACTTTTTAAAAAAAAAACCCTGATGCTTAACTTTGAAAAATATTGTCAAGAAAAGAGTCATAAATGTCTTTCCATTTTGTCCTCTGTCTGCTTTTAAAGGGATCTCCAATTTGGATATGTTTGATAAAATTCCTTCCAGACTTATTAAACTAAGTGTGATTGGAACCAAGCTTTCAAACTCTGCTCTCAGCTGTTTGTCTGACAGATCCTGGAAGCTAAGAGAAATGGATCTAACCCTCTCCTATGGATTTGGGGAAATTGGTTCAGAGTCTTTTCATCACCTCTTTCCACTACTGACTAAACTCAGCCTTAGGTATGACGAACAATGTGCTACATGTATTGAATGAAAGAAACGACTACATTAGGACTTGTCTATGTTATAAGCTGCACTGGTCTAACTAGAAGTGTGAGGGTTTTTAACCAATTTTTAGATAAGCTGGTGTAAGTCTGTGGATAGACACGACTATAGTTAACAACCCTTTAAAGCTAAATAAAGATGTGCAGTATAAAGTGATTAAAAACTGGGAGGGTGTCTTTATTTACCTTTTTTGTGTCTCCTGGGAGTTATTTATCCCGTAAATAGAAGTGAAGTCATTAAATAGGTTGTAATTCGCACCTCTGGCTATTTCAGTTTTAAGTCTGTTTGTGAATAAATGCCATATTTTGAAATAATTCAGTAAAAAAGAAAACATGTTATTCAGAAATAAGAGTATCAATACAAAGGCTTGAACTGCAATAATTACAGATGTGAAATGTAGCTGCATTCAGTATTTTGGTTCCATTTACCATGTAAACAAGCCCTTGCTTCCAGACCATCAGATTCAGTCCAATGTATTCAGGAGAGAGGAAGGGAAGGGCAGGGATGATATCTCACCTTACCATGCCAGGAAAGCTAATAGGCAATTGGGTAGGCAGGAGCAAGTGTTTCTGCTCTCACAAGTGTTGAAGAACTGTGGGCATGGGAAACTTGCCCTCATTTCCTTATCCTCTGAATATACAGGGAGATATGAGCAGAGGTGAGTTGATGTTACTAATCCCCACATGAGATGGCTAGTGAACTCTTTAGTTGACTCCCAAAGAGCATAGGACAGTGCCAGACTTAAAGACATGGTAAGGGTGGTACAATGCCAGCACTTGCATCTGTGCAATGATGCTGGGTAGTCAAAAACTGAAGAACCCAGCAGGGAAGTGAGGAGCTGGAGTACAGGCAGAGCCCTAGTCTTAGGCTGGAGAATAGTACCTATGGTCCCTCAATATTCCATCCCCCCAGGAAAGTCTTTCTAACTCACTAGTCTCCAGATAGTGATGTCCAGGCAAGGTAGGCTGCCATTTTCACTTCTCCAGCCGGAGCAGGCAGAGTTTTTCCTTTCTTCCAAGGTGGGGGAGGGGAGGAGGGCTGGTAGCTCATCCAGCAATTGGGTGGGATCTCACCTTTGAGTAGCAGTGAGTCGGACAAAAAGTTCTGATCATGCTCTGGAGAAGACAGAGCCCTTTTCCCATCCATACTGTGTAGAGCAGCTGTCTGGGATAAAAAGTTCTTTACAATTAGTTACATTATTAATCCTTTGTCACTGGCAATGCTCAATGCTGGCATGCTTGTGCATTGACAGGCTTGTGGAAGAGACCTGTTAGGCCACCAGACACCTCCAATCTCCCTGATTCTCTGAACACACATCACTGCTGTCACTAGTGGGAGATTCTGGGTCTTTAAGTCCCCGATACAGAAACTGTTCTTTTGCTCCTGTATTTCAGATGTCTCTGTTTGTAACTGCTTCTGAAGCCCTAAGTACAATCTGAATCTGTTTTTCAGCCCCAGTGGTTTTGTTTTGACTGACAATATCTGTTGAGCTTGGCTAAAATGGAGAGTTTGCGAGAACTTGATGTTATTGGTGGCACAAATCTAACAAAAGAAGGAATCCAGAATTTTTGCATCACAACGGACTGCAGAGTACATTTCCTCACAGAGCGGCACTCTGTGTCTTCTAAATGTGACTCCTTATGGAGCATGTAATATACTGCCTTTCTTATAACCCACCACTGTTTATAGACCTTCGATTGCTAAATGTACTGCTAGCAGGAAACCAAGAATATTTCTATAAAGTTCTGCTGACGTTCCATGTGAGGAAGCGAGGTAGTGGAAACAAACCTCCAACATTCTCCATAACTTAATAGCTCTTCACTACAGCCTATGGCTTATGAATATGAAAAACAGAAATGTCTTTTTTGAGCCTGTAACTCTGCCAAGACAGAACTATTTAAAAAAAACCTGGCATTCTCTATTAAAATTTCTGCGTAAGTCTCCAGTGGCCATTGATAAAACGCTACACTTCTGTTAATATGATGCTTGACTACATGCAAATGATATTTTTGTTCTACTGTTATTTCTGCCTGGTAAATTTTACTGACATGCTCAGCCAGCAGCTCCGGCCTGCGAGAAGGGACAGAGGAAATAAGAGAAGCTGGGGCTAAGGGATACTGGAAAATGATTAAGGGAAACACAAGAGGGGAGGGACTTGTCCGCCTGTAAGTCTCAACGAAGTGCCAGCAGAAAGAAGGTGCCTGAGCGGGTAACTATGAGTTAACAGAAAGGTCAGGATTCCAGAAAATTGCACCGGTCACAGCATGGAACCACAGGGCTCTTAGTTAATCTTTGGTCCCTGTGAAAATTTATTCTTTTCTTTTAGGAGTCCTAGCCTGTTTTTAATCCATACTGGCTCTTTACTGCCCAACTGATGATTACTTAGATTTTTTTAATGGCCTTTTATGGAGCTTTTGCCAAGAGCTTTTTGGTTATTGGACTTCCAATCAACCAGTTCTCCTTTATCCATAATTTATTACCTATTACTTTATTGGCCCATTCTAAGAGAGTCATGAAACATGATTTTTCCTTTGTAGCAACTGTGCTGGTTGTTCCCTGTGATATTCAAGGTCAACTAGGTGCCTTATGTTTCTAGTTTAACCATTTTACCTCATGCCCGAGTGAGACTTATTGGTCTGTAATTCCCAGGATCACCTCTAGTACCTTCTTTAAACAAAGATGAAAAATTTGTTGCCTTCCACCGGGTATGAATTGCACTCATCTGAACTGGTGTGGCAAAGATTTTGGTTTGTATTAGTACTTTAAACCATTTTTAAAACTGGTGTACCTACGCTCATTAGTTTACAACATTTTCTAGTGTAGGTAAGGCCTATATGAAGCTTGACCAATAAATGAGGTGATTCATACCTAGTGTTTCAAGCTCTCTGTCTAAAAAAGGCTTGGTGCAGCATTTGGTTCATGTCTGGAAGGTTTGTTTCAACATCTCTAAGGGCTATAAACTCAGTTTTTTAATTAAAGCTTAAATTTTTGTGGGCTACAATGAAGCTCCTAGCATTCCCCAGCTCTGTTTTGCATGTTGTAGATTCTACTACTTTTCATTGCAACTGCTCCAGAAAACAAGAGGGGCAGTATGGTCCAGTGACTAGGACACAGGAGTAGGTGTCAGAGAAGCTGCATTCTATTTCTGGCTTTGCTGAGTCACTTTGCCTCTGTTTTCACCCTTTTTCTTTGTCTGCTTTTGTCTGTTTATATTATAAACTCTTTTGAGGCAGGGACTGTGTCTTACTGGGGCCAGGTCTACACTACATGTTGCTGGCATAGCTGATGGGAATGTAGAAGAAATCATCTCTAACATAGAATGATAGAAGATTAGGGTTGGAAGAGACCTCAGGAGGTATCTAGTCCAACTACCTGCTCAAAGCAGGACCAACCCCAACTTAATTATCCCACCCAGGGCTTTGTCAATCTTGGCCTTAAAAACCTCTAAGGATGGAGATTCCACCACCTCCCTAGATAACCCATTCCAGTACTTCACCACTCTCCTAGTGAAATAGTTTTTCCTAATATCCAACCTAGACCTCCCCCATTTCAATCTGAGACCATTGCTCCTTGTTCTGTCATCTGCCACCACTAAGAGCAGTCTCGCTCCATCCTCTTTGAACCCCTCTCTTCAGGTATTTAAAGACCGCTATCAAATCCCCCCTCACTCTTCTCTTTTGCAGACTAAATAAGACCAGTTCCCTCAGCCTCTCCTCCAAAGTCATGTGCCTCAACCCCCTAATCATTTTTGTTGCCCTCGGCCGGATTCTCTCCAAGTTGTTTACATCCTTTCTGTAGTGGGGGGGGGGGGGGGGGCAAAGGTGGAAGCAGTACTCCCAGATGTGGCCTCACCAGAGCTGAATACAGGGGAATAATCATTTCCCTCAATCTGCTGGCTATGCTCCTACTAATGCAGCTCAATATACCATTAGCCTTCTTGGCAACAAGGACACTGTTGACTCACATTCAGCTTCTTATCCACTGTAATCCCCAGGTCCTTTGCCAAAATGCCGCTTAGCCATTTGGTCCCCAGAAGTGCTTGGAATCCTTCCGTCCTAAGTGCAGAACTCTGAACTTGTCCTTGGTGAACCTCCTCAGATTTGTTTTGGCCCAATCCTCCAATTTTCCTAGGTCCCTCTGAACCCTATCCCTACTCTCCAGTGTATCTACCTCTTCCCCCTAGGGTGACCAGATCGGAAGAGTGAAATATCAGGACACATTGGGGGGGGGGGGGGAATGAGGGGGTGCAAGGTGAGGGGCATGAGCGGGGGGGGGACACAAGGGGGTGGGGCATGAGTGGAGGGGCGGGACACAACAGGCACAGGAGCACAGCCCTGACCAGAGCCATGAGGGGGCACACAGCCCTAGGAAGCTGCAAAAGGGGTTGTAGAAACCACGGGGCCAGGGGTTAAATCTACTATTCTTTAGTTTATATATTTAATGAAAATAAATGAATAATCGGATAGTGCTGTATTGTTATTGTTTTTATTTTGCGCCCTCCCCTCCCCCAGACACGCAGGGAAGACCTGACGCCCCTGCATGACTTGGTCTATAAAGGGTGGTGGGTGGCACCCTACGAGTGACTCGAACTTCGGGGGGGAGAGGGCGGCTTTTTTTCCTTGTGTGCGGGGAACAGCAGTCCCAAACTTCCTGTTCCTGCCCCCGGCTTCGACCTTTGGCCCCGGCCACACCACGTGCTTACCATAGAACTATGCCCCCCTGTTTTCCAATTGCGCTTTTGTGCAGCTGTGCCTTGCGTGGTTTTAAACTGCGGGAGGTTTTCTGTGGCATGGCGGGGAAGATAGTAGAGGTGCTGGCTTTGTTGGTGGGCAGTTTTAAGGGCTCTCCCCCACCAGCACCCCCCAATGGGCCCCCCCACTAGCTAGCACCCAAAAACATATAAACCTCCCTCATTGCCCAGCCCCCCCGTCCCCACCTCCCAGACACTCATCCCATCACACCCTGCTCCCTTCTCTGGCCACATTCACCAGCCCTACTGGGAGGTCTTTGGCTCCTAGGGTGAGAGCAGCAAGGGGTCTCCAGACTCTTCAGCCAAAAGGACTAGCTCTGTGGCTCTCAGTGGCTGGGAAAAGTGCCAGCGGGAGCTGCCGGAGCCTGGAGCGGGGCTTGCAGCCAGGTAAGCATGCAAAGCCCCCTCCCCCAAGAGTCAGAGGGACCTGCCAGGGGCTGAGGTAGGGAGTCCCAGCGATGCTTACCTGGGGCAGTTCTGTTCTCCTGTCCCAGGAAGTATCCAGCAGGCAGGTCCCTCTGGCTCTTGGGGTCATCAGGATTGGGGCAGGAGCCGGGTTGCGAGGGATGGGGGTGGGTGGGCTGCCTCCTCTGCAAGCAGCCCAGTCCCTGCAGCATGCAGCTGCATGCTCCATGGCAGAGACCTCTCCGGAGGGGAGGGACCTGGCCGTTTAAAAGCTGCCTGGGGCAGTGGGGCTGGAAAAGGTGAGAGGCCAGGTATGGGGGGGGTTGCGCTGCTTGCATGCGCTGGCAGAGGGAGGGGGGAGGCAGAAAGCCCCCGGCCACCCCCCCTCACCTAACCCCTCATCAACGATCATCAGCCCCACCTACAGCCACTGCCCCAGGCAGAGAGTCAGGACAGGTCTCGCTCTACCAGTGCAGAGGGGGGAGGGGGAGCTGCTTGCCCAGGCGCGGGCAGAGAGTGACCTGTCCTGACTCTCTGCCTGGGGCAGTGGCTGTAGGTGGGGCTGATGATCTTTGATGAGGGGCTGGGGGAGGGGGGTGGCCGGGAGCTCTCTGCCTCCCGCCCTCCCTGTCTGCGCTTGCAAGCAGAGCTCCACTCCCCCGCAGAGTCAGCTGTGTGCTCCTGCCGGCAGGCGAGTGAATCAGCCGCACTACCGGCAGGAAGCAGTGGCTGCCAGAGCAGGGTCCCGAATATCGGGACAAAACAGTGTCCCGACCATACCTTGGTCGGGACCTGGGACAAGTCCCTTAAAATCGGGACGTCTGGTCACCCTACTTCCCCCCATCTTAGTGTCATCCATGAGCTTGCTGAGGGTGCAATCATCCCATCATCCAGATGATTTATGAAGATGTTAAAACTGGCCCTGGGGCAATCCGCTTGATACTGGCTGCCAACTAGCCATCACACTGTTGATCACTACCTTTTGAGCCCGATGATCTAGCCATATTTCTGTCCACATTATAGACCATTCATCCAATCCATACTACTTTAATTTGATGGCAAGGATACTGTGGGTCCGGGAGACTGTATCAAAAGCTTTGCTAAAGTCAAGGTATATCACATCCACCACTTTCCCCATATCCACTGAGCCAGTTATCTCATCATAGAAGGTGATTAGGTTGGTCAGGAATGACTTGCTGTTGGTGAATCCATGTTGACTGTTATTGATCACCTTCCTCTCCTCCAAGTGCTTCAAAAGGTATTCTTTGAGGACCTGCTCCATGATGTTTCCAGGGACTGAGGTGAAGCTGACCAGGCTGTAGTTCCCTGGGTTCTCATTCTTCCCTTTTTTAAAGACGGGCACTATATCTTTATCAATCGTCTTAATCCAATTGTCCAAGACCTCCCCCGATCACCACGAGTTTTCAGAGATAATGATCAGTGGCTCTGCAATCATATCAGCCAACTCCTTCAGCACCCTCAGGCGCATTAGATCTGGACCTATGGACTTGCACATGTCCAGCTTTTCTAAGTAGTCCTTAACCGATGTAGCAACGCTAGCAACACCCTCCTCTCACTGCAGAAACAGATTATACTTTTTGCTGGCACAATTTGTGTCATTTGGGGAGCTGGTTTAACTATATCAACAAAAAAACCTAATTTTGCTCATATAACCTTTTCTCTACTAGAAGTCTTTGCTATTATAGCTATACTGGCAAAGCCTTTGTGTGGTGTATATTAGCTGTGTGTTTGTACTGTGCCAGCACAACATCTTTGACTCCAGGCCTCACCAGAATAGAAATGACCAGTAATAGTGGTAAAAAGACCTGTACAGTTAAGTGAAACTCTGCTCAATGGGCCGTGCCAGTCAAAAATGGAAAGCCAGTATTGGAACATGATTTCAAGGAGAAAGAAAGGTGGTGACTCAGGGTGTACATGCATTTGAACTCCCTGGTGGCCAGCCCTTCTCCACAACATTTGTATATAAAATGAGTAATATATTAAAGCTATTCCTTGCTGATGGTACAGCTGATGGGCTCTTCAGCATTTGAAAAGGGCAGATTAATCATGCTGAGGCTTGCAGTTAAGAGGCTGTGTCACTAGCTTGTAATTTCCTGTAATCAATGTACTTTCTCTTCTGTGATTTTGAACAAACAGGTGCAGAGATAATTGCACCCTCTGGGCACAAGAAGTGCCATGTCCTGTGCCTTTTAAGTAAGGCTCGGGAAAGTATAATAGAGACTCTGCCCTAAACTGCTTTTTGCTCCTTCAGCTGGAGGACAGAGCAGTTGTTTGGGAACTGGCAATCCCTGATGATGTTTCCTGCAGTGATTTCTCCATAGCTAATCTACTGCGTACATTCTACAATTTATTGAGGAGCGGGTTCTATTTGGGAAAGGGAAAAGAGACTATTCCAGTTCAAAAACACAAAGAACGTGTAGTACAGTATATAGTCCATCTTGATCTCTCCCTCTGCCTTTCTGTCTACATGCATCTTTTCCCCTAAAGCCTTGTCTCGATGGGAATCTTTTTTAAAAAAATAAAAAAATCCTGCCATTGTTAACACTGGTTCAGCTGCACTGGTGGGAGCCCTAGTGCAGACCGCTCTCTGTCTTAGGCAGCCATTTTCATTCATGTATCGAGTGAACATTTTCAGAGCAAGTCTAACCGAGAACGTGCTGAAAGCAGGTGCTAGAGCGCTTCCTTTGCTGCAGGTCCCACCATCACTAACACTACTGCAGCTGAACTGGTCTTGGCAACACAGGGTGTGGATAAGGATAAAATGCTTGTTGTTGTTTTTGTGTATGTTTGCAGTTGCAGCTACTATTACACTAGTAGTTTTACAAGTCCACTAGTGGTTATTAGCCACAATGGGTAAGGAGCGGTGTCCCTAGTCTCTGTCAGAGGGCGGTGATGGATGGCAGGAGAGAGATCACTTGATCATTACCTGTTACGTTCACTCACTCTGGGGCACCTGTCATTGGACACTGTAAGTAGACAGGATACTGGTCTGAATGGACCGTTGGTCTGACCTAGTATGGCCTTTCTTTTGTTCTTTTCTTACAAGCTCCTAGGGGTTTCTGTGGTTCCCCACACCTTCCTTTTATCTATCTCTCCACTACATTTTAAGTAGCCAAGTGATCAGTGCTTTCCTTTGGCTGGTCCTGGGGTGTAGAATGAGTTCACCCTTGATATGATACTATTGGCAAACCCAAAATTTCAACCATATTGAGTCAGGCGCAAAAAATCATGATTAGTTTAAAAATTACATTTTGTGTCTTCAGTTTTAGCATTAACATTTTTTGGCTTTTATCTATAACCACCAGTGCTAGAAATTTACCTTTAAAAGGAAAAAAAAAAGCCACAGAGCTAGTTATAGAATCACATGACTCCAAGAGCTTGGGCTTTAAAACAAGTCCAGAGGAGAGCAACTAAAATAATTAAAGGTCTAGAAAACATTACCTATGAAGAAAGATTGAAAAAATTGGGTTCGTTCAGCGTGGAGAAAAGACAACTGAGGGGGATATAACAGTCTTCAAGTAAATAAAATGTTATAAAGAGGAAGGTGATAAATTGTTCTCCTTAACCGCAGAGGACAGTGTAAGAAGCAAGAGACTTAAATTGCAGCAAGGGAGATTTAAATTAGACATTAGAAAATACTTCCTAACTGTCAGTGTAGCCAAACACCGGAACAAATTACCTAGGATTCTCTGTCATTGGAGGTTTTTAAGAACAGGTTAGATTAAACACTTGTCAGGAATGGTCTAGATAATTTGTAGTCCTGCCTAGATGCAGGGGACTGGACTAGATGACCTATTAAGCTCCTTTGCAATTCTCCATTTCTATAATTCTAAACATGAAATATCACAAGACTTGCAATAAAATCATGAGAGTTGGCAACAATTCATTCCATATCTACTATACTTAAGAAACTCAATCTTTTCTCCAGGCAGTAGTTGTTCATGGGTGTGACCATTTTTGTTCTCTCTCCTTTCCCTCTCATCACACGTTCCTGGTATTTAATGTCTTGATTATTTTTGTATGTACTGAAGCACCCTGGTGTTAAGATGATTGGTCTGTAATTCCCTGGGTAGTCCTTATCCCCATGTTATAGATTGGCACTATGTTTGCTATCTTCCGGTTCTCTGGAATCTCTCCCATTTTCCATGATTTTTCAGATGTAATCACTAATGGCTCAGATATCTCCTCTGTCAACAGCTTGAGTATTCTCTGATATATTTCATCTGGACCTGCTGACTTGAAGATATCTAACTTGTCATCGTGCCATCTTGTAAGTTGCCAGAAGCTTTGCATCTCAAGGATGTAAAATGACAAAACAGCAGGGATATGAATGGCATCTAACATATGATCTCCCATGTCAGCTGCCTCCAAATCTTTGTAACTAAGGGTAATATTTCACTCTTCTTTAGCATCCATGCATAGTTTATATCTTTTGTTTTTAACTCCCACTGAATTTTACATCATCATGCTTTTCTACCATATCCCTCTGTCTGCCTACTTTAGATATGTAAGCCACTTGTTTCTTATTCATGCCATCCCTGAAAATTATTCCCTTCCCCTTATGCCTGCCTCTTTTTACCAACTCACTGCTTTTAACTTTCCCTGTAGCTTTGGCTGTCATCAGAACCAATATACCAGAGTTCTTTCTATTCAGAGAGAAGTCACTTCACTGTTATAAATCCTTTACTTCAGATTATATGTTACTTTAGATTATATGTACAAATGGTAATTTGCATGTCCAGGTTCCTATTCATCACCATGCTTACTTTTTGTGAGAACTGTCCTTGAAGTCTTGTTCTTCATCTTACTGTTGTTTTGTCATTTCCATTGTTGAGATGCAAAGCTTTTGACAACTTCTGCTAATTTCTACAAGTTTCCCTTATGTCATTGCACTTTGACTGTGGTACACTCTTCTAATGGGAGGGATGTATAGTTTGCAATGATTTCACAGATGTGGAATGCAGGATCAACCACTGAAATTAGGTTTTAACCTATGACACCTGCAAATTGTAGAAAACCAATTTTACATGTATAATAACACAGCTGCTAAAATTATTAACTGAATCACACTTAACTGGCATTTCTCCAAAATCTGTCTATACATTCAGTTAAACAGAGCATGCTATCTGTAATAGCACCATCTGGTAACTTGCAGTAGAATTAAAGGACTGGGGAAGGTAGCAAGTGGGAGGAGAATTTTTGTGCCTCTTTACCATTTGTATTAGCATGGGTGAGGGTAAAACAAGTAAAGGATCTTTAGTTTAGACTCTATTTTTAAAGCAGAGTGTCAAGCTGACTTCCAGTCTTATCTTAAAGCAAACTTGAATATCCCTGATTGAAGTCAGACATCATACAGATAGGTGGTACTGTGAAACTTGGGACTTGCAGTGGAGCCCATTGAAGCATACAGGAGTCTACTGAAAAAGATCGGACCGTTATAGTTGATCACAGATTGAATATGAGTCAACAGTGTGAAACAGCTGTGGAAAAAAAAGTAATATAATTCTGAGGTGTACAAAGGGGAGTGTCCTACATAAGACACGGTAGGTAGTAGGCCTGCTCTACATGGCACTAGTGAGACTTCAGTTGGACTACTGTGTCGAATTCTGGGTGCCACCGTTTGGGAAAGATGTGGATAAGTTGTAGATTGTACAGATAAGAGCAATAAAAATGATAAAAGATTTAGAAAATCTGAGCTGTGAGGAAAAGTTAAAAATTCGGAGCATGTTGAGTTTTGAGAAAAGAAGACTGAGGGGAGGACCTGAAAATGTTTTCAGATATGTCAAGGGCTGTTATAAGGAAGGTGTTGATTAATTAAGAACATAAGAACATAAGAACGGCCATACTGGGTCAGACCAAAGGTCCATCTAGCCCAGCATCCTGTCTACCGACAGTGGCCAATGCCAGGTGCCCCGGAGTGAGTGAACCTAACAGGTATGATCGAGCGATCTCTCTCCTGCCATCCATCACCCCCCTCTGACAGACAGAGGCTAGGGACACCATTCATTACCCATCCCGGCTAATAGTCATTTATGGACTTAGCCTCCATGAATTTATCCAGCTCTCTTTTAAACCCTGTTATAGTCCTAGCCTTCACAGCCTCCTCAGGTAAGGAGTTCCACAGGTTGACTGTGCGCTGTGTGAAGAAGAACTTCCTTTTATTTGTTTTAAACCTGCTGCACGCCAATTTCATTGAATGGCCCCTAGTTCTTCTATTTTGGGAACAAGTAAATAACTTTTCCTTATTCACTTCCTCCACTCCACTCATAATTTTATATACCTCTATCATATCCCCCCTTAGTCTCCTCTTTTCCAAGCTAAAAAGTCCTAGCCTCCTTAATCTCTCTTCATAAGGGACCCGTTCCAAACCCCTAATCATTTTAGTTGCCCTTCTCTGAACCTTTTCTAGTGCCAGTATATCCTTTTTGAGATGAGGAGACCACATTTGTACGCAGTATTCAAGATGTGGGCGCACCATGGATTTGTATAAGGGCAATAAGATATTCTCCGACTTATTCTCTATCCCTATTTTAATGATTCCTAACATCCTGTTTGCTTTTTTGACTGCCGCTGCACACTGCGTGGATGCCTTCAGAGAACTATCCACAATGACTCCCAGGTCTTTTTCCTGATTGGTTGTAGCTAAATTAGCCCCCATCATATTGTATGTATAGTTGGGGTTATTTTTTCCAATGTGCATTACTTTACATTTATCCACATTAAATTTCATTTGCCATTTTGTTGCCCAATCACTTAGTTTAGTGAGATCTTTTTGAAGTTCTTCACAGTCTGCTTTGGTCCTTACTACTTTGAGCAGTTTAGTATCATCTGCAAACTTTGCCACATCACTGTTTACCCCTTCCTCCAAATCATTTATAAATAAGTTGAATAGGATCGGCCCCAGGACTGACCCTTGGGGAACACCACTAGTTACCCCTCTCCATTCTGAAAAAGTTCCATTTATCCCTACCCTTTGTTCCCTGTCTTTTAACCAGTTTTCAATCCATGAGAGGATCTTCCCTCTTATCCCATGGCAGCTTAATTTACGTAAGAGCCTTTGGTGAGGGACCTTGTCAAAGGCTTTCTGGAAATCTAAGTACACTATGTCCACCGGATCCCCCTTGTCCACATGTTTGCTGACCCCTTCAAAGAACTCTAATAGATTAGTAAGACACGATTTCCCTTTGCAGAAACCATGTTGACTTTTGCCCAACAATTATGCTCTTCTATGTGTCTGACAATTTTATTCTTTACTATTGTTTCAACTAATTTTCCCGGTACGGACGTTAGACTGACTGGTCTGTAATTGCCAGGATCACCTCTAGAGCCCTTTTTAAATATTGGCGTTACATTAGCTATCTTCCAGTCACTGGGCACAGTAGCCGATTTAAAGGATAGGTTACAAACCCTCGTTAATAGTGCCGCAATTTCACATTTGAGTTCTTTCAGAACTCTTGGGTGAATGCCATCTGGTCCCGGTGACTTGTTACAGTTAAGTTTATCAATGAGTTCCAGAACCTCCTCTACTGATACTTCAATTTGTGACAATACCTCAGATTTGTCACCTACAAAAGACAGCTCAGGTTTAGGAATCTCCCTAACGTCCTCAGCCGTGAAGACTGAAGCAAAGAATTCATTTAGTTTCTCTGCAATGACTCTGTCATCTTTAAGTGCTCCTTTTGTATCTCTGTCATCCAGGGGCCCCACTGGTTGTTTAGCAGGCTTCCTGCTTCTGACATATTTAAAAAACATTTTGTTATTACCTTTTGAGTTTTTGGCTAGCTGCTCTTCAAACTCCATTTTAGCTTTTCTTATTACATTCTTACACTTTATTTGGCAGTGCTTATGCTCCTTTCTATTTACCTCACTAGGATTAGACTTCCACTTTTTAAAAGATACCTTTTTCTCTCTCACTGCTTCTTTTACTTGGCTGTTAAGCCACGGTGACTCTTTTTTAGTTTTCTGGCGTTGTTTTTTAATTTGGGGTATACATTTGAGTTGGGCCTTTATTATGGTATCTTTGAAGAGAGTCCATGCAGCTTGCAGGCATTTCACTTTAGTCACTTTACCTTTTAATTTCCGTTTAACTAACCCCCTCATTCTTTCATAGTTCCCCTTTTTGAAATTAAATGCCCCAGTGTTGGGCTTCTGAGGTGTTATTCCCACCATAGGAATGTTAAATGTTATTATATTATGGTCACTATTTCCCAGCGGTCCTTTTATAGTTACCTCTTGAACCAGATCCTGCGCTCCACTCAGGACTAAATCCAGAGTTGCCTCTCCCCTTGTGGGTTCCTGTACCAGCTGCTCCAAGAAGCAGTCATTTAAAGTATCAAGAAATTTCATCTCTGCATTTCGTCCCGAGGTGACATGTACCCAGTCAATGTTGGGATAATTGAAGTCTCCCACTATTATTGGGTTCTTTATTTTGACAGCCTCTCTAATCTCCCTTAGCATTTCGTCATCCCTATCACTGTCCTGATCAGGTGGTCGATAATAGAGCCCTATTGTTATGTTGTTATTACAGCATGAAATTACTATCCATAGTGATTCTATGGAACATGTGGATTCATTTAAGATTTTTACTTCATTTGATTCTACACTATCTTTTACATAAAGTGCCACTCCCCCGCCCCCACAACCTATTCTGTCCTTCCGATATATTTTATACCCTGGAATGATTGTGTCCCATTGATTGTCCTCGGTCCACCATGTTTCTGTGATACCTATTATGTCAATATCCTCCTCTAACACGAGGCACTCTAGTTCACCCATCTTATTATTTAGACTTCTGACATTTGTGTACAAGCACTTTAAAAACTGGTCACTGTTTATCTGTCTGCTCTTCCCTGGTGTGTCAGATTCTTTATGTGAAAATTTCTCATCTGATCTGGCCCCTCCTTTATCCTTTTCCATCCTTTCCTGTCTAGAACCTAGAGAATCTTTAACGACAGACCCTCCTGTAAGAGAAGTCTCTATCCGATCCACGTGCTCCTCTGCAGCAATCGGCTTTCCCCCATCTCTTAGTTTAAAGACTGCTCTGCAACCTTTTTAATGTTAAGTGCCAGCAGCCTGGTTCCACTTTGGTTTAGGTGGAGCCCATCCTTCCTGTATAGGCTCCCCCTATCCCAAAAGTTTCCCCAGTTCCTAATAAATCTGAACCCTTCCTCTCTACACCATCGTCTCATCCACGCACTGAGACTCTGAAGCTCTGCCTGTCTACCTGGCCCTGCACGTGGAACTGGAAGCATTTCTGAGAAAGCCACCATAGATTTTGCTCTACATATCCACTGAAGATAGGACAAGAAGTAATGGTCTTAATCTGCAGGGAGGGAGATTTAGGTTTGATATTAGCAAAAGCTTTCTAACAGTAAAGGTAATTAAGTTCTTGGTAAGCTATCCCAGGAAGGTTGTGGAGATTTTAAGAACAGGTTAGGCAAACACCTGTCAGGGATGGTCTAGGTTTACTTGGTTCTGCTTCAGTGCAGGGAGCTAGACTTGATGACTAGTCAAGGTCCCTTCCAGTCTTACATTTCTGTGAAAGATCTATAAAGGAAATTCACTCTCCTACTTCTGAAGATCAGTAACCAAAGTGAGGTTATGAATGTTAATACATAATTGTTCATTCCTCTGAAGCACTTGGTTCAGGCCTGTTCAGAAGCCCACTACAGTCAAAAGAAATGCCTTTTGACAGCAATGAGATTTGACATTCATAGATTTCAGGTTCAAAAAGTACCACTGTGGCCATCTAGTCTGTCCTCTTGCATAGCAGAGACCATAGAACTTCCCCAAAACTATTCCTAGAGCAGATCTTTTAAAAAAAATTACACTCCTGATTTTAAAATTCCTAGTGATGGAGACTCCACTTCAACCCTTGGTAAATTGCTCCAGTGGTTAATTTATCCCACTGGTCAAATTTATGCCTTGTTTCCAGTGTGAATTTGTCTCGCTTCAGCTTCCAGTCATTATGTTATAACTTTCTGTACTGGATAGAAGAGCCCATTATTAAATATTTGTTCCCCATATAGCTAATTACTGTTTGTAGTCAAGTCACCCCTTAACCTTCTCTTTGTTAGACTAAAGGAGTTCAATCTATTTAGTTTCTCTATAAGATATTTCCCAGTCCTTTAATTGTTCTTGTAGCTCTTCTCTGAATCTTTCCCAATTTATCAGCATCCTTTTTGAAGTGAGGACACCAAAATTACCCACTGTATTTCAGCAGCAGTCACACTGGTAAAATACAATACAGAGGTAAAAAAAAATCTCTACTCCCACTGAAGAGTCCCCTATTTATGCATCCAAGGTTTGTATTAGCCCTTTTGGCCACAGCATCACACTGGGATATCATGTTCACTGATTATCAACCAAGACCCCCAAATCTTTTTCAGTGACACTGCTTCTCAGGGTAGAGTGATCAGATCATTCTGAATCAGTGACCTGTCCTTTTCATTATTCACTACTTCCCCCAATTTTTGTGTCACCTGCAAACTTTATCAGTGATGATTATTATCTTCTTCCAGGTCATGGATAAAAATGTTAAATAACATAGGGCCAATGACCGATTCCTGCAGGATCCCATGAGAAACACACCAATTCAGTGATGATTCCCCATTTACAATTATATTTTGAGATCTATCAGTTTGTGTTCCATGTAAATTTTGTTTTATTCTAGTTTTTTAATCAAAATGTCAGTGGTATCAAGTCAATTGCCCTACAGAAATCTCAGTATATTTCATCAGCACTATTACTGGTATAAATTAAGTTTTTAATCTCATACAAACATCATTAGTTTGAATGAATTTCTTTTCCATAAGCCCATGTTGATGGCATTTGTTACATCACCCTCCTCTAATTCTTTATTAATCGAGTCCTGTAGCTGCTGCTCCATTATCTTGCCTGGGATCAATGTCAGACTGATAGGTCTATAATTACTCAGGTCATCCAGCTAACTCTTTTTTAAATTTGAATCAGACCCAAGAACAGGGTAGTGGGTTGGATGGGCCAGCGGTCTGAAACAGGATGATAATTCCTGTCTTCCTAGAGAAAAAGAACATGCCATGCTTATCTTACCACCCACCTACTCTTAAACAAAATTCCCAAATCCTTGTAATCTCCATTATGGATTAATCTCCATATGTGGACCATGATCCCATCTTATTTTATATTTTGAGAACACTCTAAGGATCTGATCATGTTTATCATCATCATATCCAGCTATGGTATTAAGCTGCCCATATGTTAATATGTACAGGCATATTTTAAGAAGCTTTAAAGAACTACTGCCAATGTTCAAACCTTAACAAATAATCTTTTATACAGCACATTTGCCATAAGTACCAAAACATAAATACAGACTATGGACCAGCTACATTTAATTTGTTTTAAAAAGTGTGACAAATTACTCCCACGATATTGATGGGTTCTGCGCTTTCTCTTCTTGTGGGGGGAATTCAGGGAGCCTTTTTCTTGCCTCTGAACAGGGTATTAACTGTCCCACCAGTATCCTAGAGGGGAGAAGGGGAGAGGGAGGGACCCGGGCCTGCCCTCTACTCTGGGTCCCAGCCCAGGGGCCCTGAGGATAGTGGTAAACCACTGGGATTGGCTACTCCTTCCCCTGGACTACTTCCCTCTCCTACTCTTCAGCTTGTGGGGGGGATTCCTGCCCTCTCTCTACACAAGCCAGGTGTTCCTTTACTTAGGGTCTGGGTCTTTCTTAGCTCACCGCAGCACTTCTCCAACCTGTTCTCTGCTCCAACGCCTCCAAACTGTTCTCTGCTCCAACGCCTCCAAACACCCACACCTGTCTGCCTGAGGCAGGGGTTTTTATTAAGGCCTTAATTGACAGCAGGTGCTCCTAATTAACCTGCTGCTTCCCTAGTCTACAGGGAGCCACGCCCTAATGAACCTGGAGCTGATATATCTCCCCTCAAGCACTCTGCCACAGCTCCCTGACCTTCCTCTATCACATATCCTCCCCCCTTGCTCAACACCATGGGGTTGAGCTACTTGGGACGAGAGACAGTGTTGTCATGACAGGCCATCCGCATTGCCATGTTGGCTTCCGGCCCTATGTTGTATGCGGAAGATAAAAGGTTGCAGGGAAAGAAACCATCTCGTCACCCTTGCGTTCTTCTCCTTGTTTCTGTGCATCCACTGGAGCGGGGCATGGTCTGTTACAAGGGTAAACCGCCGCCCCAGTAGGTAGTAGCGGAGAGTCTCCATAGCCCATTTTACCGCTAGACATTCCTTTTCAACGACAGCATACTTTTGTTCCTGGGGGAGTAGTTTCTGTCTGAGGTACAAGATTGGGTGTTCCTCCTCCCCTACCATCTGTGAAAGGACAGCTCCTAGCCCTATTTCTGAGGCATCTGTCTGTAGGACAAATTCCTTCTCGAAGTCTGGGGCAATGAGTACTGGATGACAGCAAAGGGCTGTCCTTAAATCTGTGAATGCTCCCTCTGTCGCATCAGTCCACTTTACTATCTCGGGTCCCTGAGCCTTTATCAGGTCCGTCAATGGACCTGCTCTTGTAGCGAAATGAGGGATGAATCTCCTATAGTATCCTACTAACCCTAGAAATGCTCTGACCTGCTTTTTGCGGACTGGCCGAGGCCAATCTTGTATTGCCTCTACTTTGTTCATTTGGGGTTTTACCAAGCCTCTTCCTACTACATATCTGAGATATCTGGCCTCAGCTAATCCTATCACGCACTTGAGGGGGTTGGCAGTGAGGCCGGCCTTTTGCAGGGTGTCTAGTACCGCCTCTACTTTTCCTAGGTGCGTTTCCCAGTCAGGGCTATGGATGACTGTCATCTAAATAGGCGGCAGCATACCTGGCGTGGGGTCGCAGCAATTTGTCCATAAGTCTCTGGAATGTAGCCGGGGCCCCATGGAGTCCAAAAGGAAGGACAGTGTATTGGAACAGACCATCAGGTGTAGAGAAAGCAGTCTTCTCCTTAGCGTTCTTGGCCAGGGGAATTTGCCAATATCCTTTAGTTAGGTCCAGAGTGGTTAGATATCGGGCCTTGCCTAACTGATCGACTAGCTCGTCAACACATGGTATCGGATAGGCATCAAATTGGGATACTTCATTCAACTTCCGGAAGTTGTTGCAAAACCTCACGGTACCATCGGGCTTGGGTACTAAGACAATAGGGCTGGACCATTGGCTGTGGGATTCTTCAATAACCCCAAGTTCCAGCATCTTCTTCACTTCTGTCCTAATTTCTTCTCTTTTAGCTTTTGGTATCCGGTATGGTCTTATTGTCACCCTTGCTCCAGGTCTGGTAATGATATGATGTTGGACCAGTGTCGTATGGCCTGGCTTTGTACAGAACACGTCTTGGTTCCGTTGGATCATATCCATGACTTCTGTACGTTGTTATGGGGCCAACTCGGGGGATAGCCTCACCTGCCCCTGTGGGTCATCCATCTGGGGTGGAGCTATCTGAATTACCAGGCACGTCTCTCGGTCACGCCAGGGCTTCAGTAAATTTACATGGTAGATCTGTTCTGGTCTTTGGCGATCTGGTTGTCTGACTTTATAGTTCACTTCTCCAATGGCTTCCACTATCTCATATGGCCCGTGCCAGCTGGCCAGGAGTTTGCTTTCTGCTGTCGGCACTAGCACCATCACCAGTTCTCCTGGCTGAAACCTCCATACTTTTGCTCGACGGTTGTAATATGTCCGCTGGGTCTCTTATGCTTTTTCCAAATGTTCTCGTACTATAGGGGTTATTCGAGCTATTCGTTCTCTCATCTGTGTCACGTGCTCAATGACATTCTTTCCAGGGTTGGGTTGTTCTTCCCAGTCCTCCTTGGCAATATCTAAGATTCCACGTGGGTGGCATCCGTATAGTAGCTCAAAAAGAGAGAAACCAGTGGACGCCTGGGGAACTTCTCGTATTGCAAACATCAGGTATGGTAGAAGGGTATCCCAATCTTTTCCGTCCTGTGCTACCACCTTCCGGATCATACTCTTAAGGGTGCGGTTAAACCTCTCAACCAGGCCATCTGTTTGAGGATGGTAGACTGAGGTCCGTATGGCATGAATGCGAAGCAGGGTACATAAATCCTTCATTAATTTCGACATGAAAGGGGTTCCTTGATCAGTCAGGATCTCCTTGGGGATGCCCACTCTGGCAAAAACCTGGAGTAGTTCTTTTGCTATTGCCTTGGATGTGGGGTTTCTTAAAGGAATGGCTTCTGGATACCGTGTGGCATAGTCAAGGATGACTAGTACATGTCGGTGGCCCTGTGCTGATTTTTCCAGCGGGCCCACTAGGTCCATGGCTATCCTTTCAAAAGGGACTTCAATAATAGGCAAAGGTACTAATGGGGCCCGCAAGTGAGGTCGGGGACTATGCAACTGACATTCTGGGCAGGAGGTACAATAGCATTGGACCTCTGCGCGTATTCCTGGCCAATAAAATCTTCTTAGGACTCTTTCAAGTGTCTTGTCTACTCCTAGATGTCCCCCAAATAAATGACTGTGAGCTAACTCCAGTACTGCCCTTGTGTGTTTCCGTGGGACTAAGAGCTGCTCTACCTCTTCCCCTCGTATTTGCACTATACGGTATAAAAGATCACGTTTGATTACATAATATGGCCTCGGGCCTTTGGTCTTTCCTTCCACAGGCACACCATTTACTTCCACTACCTCCTCTCTCACATTCGCATACAAGGGGTCATTGGCTTGGTCCTGCCCGAAATTCTCCCGTGCGGTACCCATCTGACCTAACTCCACGGGACCTATTTCCACTCCATCCCTTTGGTTGTCCCTACTTGGGCTAGGAGCTGCCTCTGAGTCCTCACTGGCCTGAACTGTCTCCTGACCTTCTGAACGGGTTCGCTTACCCGCGAGGGAGGTTTTCTGGTTTTTCACTAGAATCCTGGTCCCTAGTCTTTTATCTGCCCTCTTTTCCCGCCTAGACTTTCGGGATTTCCCAGGGGATGAAAATAGCTCTGGGGCAAATTCAGCAAAAGTTGGGGTGAGGCTATCTGTAGGTGCCTCCGGCTCAACCTGGGGGGTGCTACCCTCTTCTGGCTCTACTGGGAGGAGTAAACTCTCAAATCCGGGGAAGTCCCTACCAATTAATACCAGATAGGGGAGCTTGGGGACCACCCCTGAAGCTACCCTGGTAGTCTTCCCCTGGATCTCAATCCGTACCGGGATTGTGGGGTAAAAATTTACAGTGCCATGGACGCACGTTACCCCTGTGTTTTTGGCCCGGGTTAGTTGGTCTTGTCCCACCAACTTCCCTGAGACCAGCGTAACAGCACTTCCGGAATCTACTAATGCTGTGGTCACAATACCGTTCATTTTTACCGACCTTGTATACCCATGTGGGGTCATTGCGACCCCTACCAGGCCTAGTAGGCCACATTGTTCCCCATGATCCCCCAGATTGCACTGCATAGGCTCTTCCCTGTTGGGGCATTGGGCTGCTATATGCCCCCATTCTCCACACTCATAACACCGACCCCTTATCCCAGTTGCTGCCTTCGGTCTGGGGCTATTTGGTCGGCCTCCCAAACTCTCTCTTTCCAAACCCCCAGGTCCTGTCTTGGCCTCGGCCCAGTCCTCGGTATCTTTCCTCCCGGTTATGGTTCTTCTATAGTTCTCAACAATCCGGGGCCTTGGTTTTGGGGCTGGCTTCCTGGTTTGTCGTGTCTCACCCCGTGGGGTTTGGAACAGTTCCCGGGATGCCAGCTGTCTTTCCACGAGAGAGACCAACTCATCATAGGTGGAGGGGTCATTCTTGCCAACCCAAACCCAGAGGCCTGGTGGTAACCCTCTCATATACCGGTCCAGTACCAGCAGCTCCATCATTTTTTCAGAACTGAGAGCCTCAGGGCGCAGCCATTTCCGGGTCAGGTGGATCAGGTCAAACAATTGGGATCACGGTGTCTTCTCCTCGGTATACTGCCATTCATGGAACCTCTGGGCTCGCAATGCCATCGTTACTCCATATCTGGCCAGGATTTCTGCCTTCAGTTGGGGGTAATCTGCCGCAGTTTCTGCGGCCATATCATAGTATACCTTCTGGGCCTCTCCACACAGGAACGGGGCAAGGATACCAGACCACTGGTCTCGGGGCCAGGCCTCCCGCAGGGCTGCTCTCTCAAAAGCCAGGAGGTATACTTCCACATCATCCTCCTTGGTCATTTTCTGCAGACAGTAGCTGGCCTGTATGGTCTGCGTCCCTTCATACCCGCGGCTCCTCTCTGTAAGGGCCTTTACCTGATTCATTAGTTCCTGCAGCAGGGCTCGGTCCTGGGCAGCCTGAGTCATCAATAGACGATTAGTCTCTAGTCTCTTGCTGCACCCGAGTTGCCTCCTGTTGGGCAGTTGCTTGGACCCGGGTAGCCTCCTGCTGAGCCACAGTGGCTTGTATTAGGGCCTTGACCACATCATCCATCTTAGCCAAAACCTTCCTGTCCCTAACCCTGGTTTAAGTCCCCAGCGCGTAGATCCCACCTCTGACACCACGTGTGGCAAATTACTTCCACGATATTGATGGGTCCTGCGCTTTCTCTTCTTGTGGGGGAATTCAGGGAGCCTTTTTCTTGCCTCTGAACAGGGTATTAACCGTCCCACTAGTATCCTAGAGGGGAGAACGGGAGAGGGAGGGACCCGGGCCCACCCTCTACTCCGAGTCCCAGCCCAGGGGCCCTGAGGATAGCGGTAAACCACTGGGATTGGCTACTCCTTCCCCTGGACTACTTCCCTCTTCTACTCTTCAGTTTGTGGGGGGGCTTCCTGCCCTCTCTCTACACAAGCCAGGTGTTCCTTTACTTAGGGTCTGGGCCTTTCTTAGCTCACCGCAGCACTTCTCCAAACTGTTCTCTGCTCCAATGCCTCCAAACTCCTTCCAAACACCCACACCTGTCTGCCTGAGGCAGGGGTTTTTATTAAGGCCTTAATTGACAGCAGGTGCTCCTAATTAACCTGCTGCCTGCTTCCCTAGTCTACAGGGAGCCACGCCCTAATGAACCTGGAGCTGATATATCTCCCCTCAAGCACTCTGCCACAGCTCCTTGACCTTCCTCTATCACAAAAGCTAAGTTTGAAGAAAATGTGTAGTAAAAGTCCATTATTTTCATTGGCCTGTCCATAACTTTAGCAAATGTTTCAAACTATTTTTTTTAAAAAAAGTTCAACTATTTTGTTGTTTAGGGTTTAGCTACATTCGATAGCGTGCAAAATAGGATTTTGTTGGAAACACTCCTTAGTCTCAGGTGGAGTGACATAGATGGCTTAGTTACAAGGATCAGACAGCACTTTCAAAGGATTACCCTTCAAGCCTCACTGGGCCATGTTAAATCTCTTACAAGTTAATTTTTTAAAAATCAGATTCTGTAGTTTTCAAATGAGATACCATTGCCTAATAAAAAGGAAAGATTTTCTCAGGCACCTGCAGGTAGCAAAGACCCTGCAGAAAACAATTCCACACATGATATCTTTGAAGACAGAAGAAAAATATTGGATTTTGGACAATGTGAAATCCAATTTTGTTTGTTTCTATTTACTTCATGGAAATAAAGTGGAGTAGGTCATGCTTCCACTAGATGGCAAACATTCCCCTTCTTATTTGTATTCTCAGCAATCTTAAACTCAAAGGCTGCTAAAAGTTCACCTTCCACGTAAAGCTATGGGTGGCTGGACTTCTGTTGAAAATACAGTATAGCTATATTTATTAATAATAATAATACTGTTATATAGACTGTCTCATCCATAGATCTCAAAGCATAAGGATGAGTAAGAGTTCAGATAAAATAAGAGCTGACCTAAACCTCGTTACAAACGGAACTTTTTGTTGAGGTTTGAAAAGCTGTGATTATATCCTCCCCATTTTATTGCTTTGCTGCCTCTGCATATCCTGGTATAGATTGTAAGACCCGAAGGAGCCATTATCTAGTCTGACCTCCTCGATAACACAAGCCATAGAACCTCACCCAGTAACTTCTGAATCAAGCCCATAACTTTTAAGAGATGCAATTGCTCTACCAGAATGATAGCCAGTCTTGATTTAAGAACTGAAGTAACAAAATTAATCTGTTCCAATGGTTAATTACCCTCATTATTAAAAATTTGCACCTTATTTCTATCCTGAATTTGTTTAGATTCAGCTTCTAGCCACTGCATCTTGTCTCTTTGGCTGCTAGATAAAAGAGCTTCACTAGGGACTTTTGAAGCTTTAGGCTAATTAGAAGGGGGATCTCAACACCAGCCCCACATGCGCCAGCACAGAGACAACCAGAGGGATGGGCACCATCTTTTCATTCTGTTTGTTCAGTGTCTACCAAAATGGGGTCCATGATATACAAATAAATCATTATTGTCCTGTGGGATTCAGAATGATGTGATTCCGATGGCACAGAGAGGATGCAGCAGTTATTCCCACCTATAGACTGCAATGGTGACTGCACTGTTCCTGGATGTGGGATTTTGCTCTGGTTTCATGAGGGTGACATGAACGTCATCCTGGTTGTCTCTGTGCTGGTGTATGTGGGGGCTGGTGTTGAGATCCCCCTTCTGATTAGCAGAAAGCTTCAAAAGTCCCTAGTACAGCATCTCACTACAGGTGTAACTAATGCAGAAAACCATGTGTGAGTCCTTTCCAATAGGGCAACTGTGAGAAATTGGCTAGAATCAGCATTCGTTATTTGTCCCTGGAAAGGGACCTACGTAGGTTCACAGACGTCATCAGTTTTCCTCTTTAGTAGGCTCCCTGCTTTTACAAATAGAAACGCTCTCCAGCCAGGTAGACTGCTAAGGAAAATTGACCTGAGTGCTACTCGTGTGTAAATTGCTTATAGTGGCCAGCCGAGACCAGAACTAAAGGGTCATGGCCAGAGGGTGGAAGGAGGCAAGTGCAGAGAATTAGGTTGTAAAGAGTGTCAGGAGCCAGAAATAGTGAGCAAGAAGTGCAAAGAGGGAGCAAATGGAAAACTAAACAGATCAAAAAGGGGATGCAGAAAACAAAAGGAAAAATGTGGGGTGAAAGAGGGACAAAAATTCATAGATTTTAAGGCCATGCGGGACAATTACACTCATCTAGCCTGCATCACACAGGCCTTAGAACTGTGACACATTTGGAGCTGCTCTGTAATAAGTTATAGGCTCTAAAGAGGATGGATCTAGACTGTTCCTAGTGGTAGCAGATGACCAAACAAGGAGTAATGGTCTCAAGTTGAAGTTGGGTTGGTTTAGATTGGATATTAGGAAAAACTTTTTCACTAGGAGGGTGGTCAAACATTGGAATGGGTTACCTAGGGAGGTGGTAGAATCACCTTCCTTAGAGGTTTTTAAGGTCAGGCTTGATAAAGCCCTGGCTGGGATGATTTAGTTGGGGATTGGTCCTGCTTTAAGCAGGGGGTTGGACTAGATGACCTTCAGAGGTGCCTTCCAACCCTAATATTCTATGATTCTAAGAATACTATATGTTCTGTGGGGTGTAAGAATGTCTACCACGTACAGCGTTAATTCACTAAGCAGGTGTGGTGTTTTGGGGTTCACCCTGGCCAGTCAGGGATTCAGCCAACTAGTTACTGGGCACCGACAATGAACAGACATTTCAAAACTTAACAACTGATGGCTGGGTGCAGAGAGGGGAAACCACCCTCTGTAAGAAGCCACCTGGATACAGTGAGTTGGAGAACAAAGAGTTGAGGTGGAGGCCAGGTGACCAGTTTTGCCTGGGAAAGACAACAAAAGTGAGAGGAGAGGCAACAGGACATGACTGAGGGTCGGCTGTTGGAAGCAGGACACTTTTTCTAGTTTGGGTCTATGGGGAATAGTGAGGGCTCTGGGCCTGACCAAGATGGACTTAGCTATAACTGTCTAGTTTCTGTGGTAACAAAGAACCTGCCTATGTTGTGTTCCAGACAACTAATAAACCCTTCCGTTTTACACCGCTGGCTGAGAGTCACTGCTGACTGTCGATGTTGGAGGTGTGTATAAGACTTCCCTCAGGTGTCCTATTCAGGTGCACTCATTGTGGGGAGCTCATGGCGGAGAACAGGGGTGCTGAAGGCTCTGAGGTCTGTCCCAGGAGACACCGACGCCAAGGAGGCTTATCCTAGTGAGTGTGTGCTCTGACAGGTATCACACTGAAGCGGGTCCTGCCTGAGATTGATTCAGTGCTGTTCCAGAGCACCAAGCCTGGAGTAAACTATAATCACACCTTTCAGAGTTTCCTGGAGTAGACTGTAATCTCTGAGGTATCCTGTGAAGCAGTGTCATTAGTGCCAACTTGCAGCATCAACAGTGGACCCTGACTCATCAACTTCAGAAGCCTATCCATTCTTGCAGTCACAGCTCATGTCTTGACTCTGGGAAGATCTCACACCATCTTTTTGCTTGCCTGTCCCTTGCCTCAATTCTTCAATGACTCTTACCATAGACTTCCCAGAAAAAATTATCTATCATCTTTGGCTGGTTGGAGGCCATTGTGAACATATTTGTGTCATGCCAGCTAGGTGGAGCGGCTATCCACATATGCATCCTATACACCTCTCCATTCCATTCGATCAGCTGGATCTTCAGAGAAATCTGCTTTTATTTCCATGCTGAGAATGTGGTAACAATTGGATACTTCTAGCTGTGTGGAATTCCTCCTGGTCCTCTTCTCTCTGGTGGTCACATCCTGCCCATCCTTGCCTGCTTCCACCTGTGAAGAATGCCTCTTGGTCCTTTTTCTTCTGGGGATTATGAAGGGTCAACCTCCTTCTCTGATTTCCACTCTGTCTGGTTCCTTAGGGACCCATTCCTTACTTTCTTGGATCTGTGGTTGTGATGCTTTTGGTCTCTGGTTGTCCAAGTACTCCTTATGCTCTCTACTTCTGGCTTCAGGAAGGAAAGAAAACATGTCTCAATTGTTGTTCCAGTGCTGGCCATCCTGGTATAGAATATAGAAATGTATCTAGAAAGCCTCTCACACTGCCCACAAGTCTCATGAGATGTTTCTCTTTCCCTGTGTAGGAGCTCACTAGGTAGCTAACTTCTATATTAAGTCTCGCTGCTTAACTCCACCCCTTCACTAATCAGGAGGGATTAACCACTCCAATGTCAAACACCAGGACCAATCACAGACCCACGGGTCCCAGCCACAGGGCCCTCACTGAAACACAGCTGTGTCTCCCCTGGTATGTTTAGAGCCCAGAAGCCCAGCCATATCATGTGCACAGAAAAAAACAACCCACACATAGTTCACCAAGCACAAGGGTTGCAGCGGCTACTCCCTTCTACACCACTTGTTCACCTGGCAAAAGTGGGGTGAGTGAGTGAGAAATAGCAGGGGGATGAGGGAGATTGAAGGATGTCCTGCTGCTAAGGCACCCCGGAACATCTTCCATAGATGAAAAGGCAAAAGAACTCAACACTACCTGTAAGGGATTAATAGAGCCATAGGGAGGCTGCACAAGAAGCAGCTAATAGAAGAGGGGCTGTGAGGGGCAGCCAATCAGGGCCCAGCAGGCTCATATAAGGAGAGCTGCAGCGCAGAGCCGTGTCAGTTACTCCCCGCAGCTCAAGGAGGGAGGACTAGGTGCTTTGTGAGTGGAAGGAAGTCAGAGTAGTGCTGGGCAGGATGCTCCTGGCTGGCTGCTAGGACGGGCGTGCTGAGTCCCTGACATAAGGGAAAGACTGTGCTAGGCCTGCCGAGAAGTGGCCCAGGGAAATGCACAGAGGAGTGAAGGGGATGTAGCGTGTGGCTGCCATCTATAGGGTACCTGGGCTGGGACCCAAATTAGTGGGCAGGCCCTGATCCCCTACTTGCCACTGGGGAAGTGGCAAGACAATTGACTGCAATCGCCTCTTGACTGCCCCCCCCCCCCCCAGTGAGGACAAGCCCTAAAACAAGTTCCACGATATAGGACTGCTGCCCAACGCTCTTGACAGATAATTATAAACATCCAAAGATGCAACAAATAAAACCATTTAAAACAGCAGCACTCCTCTGTCCTCCACCTCCTCAAATCACTAGTACTCCTTAGAATCCCCCCCCACACACACACATCTTCCTCTTATATTACTGTAGCATAGGCCTACCTCATGAACTAGGCTAGGAGTTAGAAGAGACTTTTTCTTGTGTTTCTGTGGTGTTTGCGCCATCCCAAGTACAAGAACACACTCACCTCTTTCTTTCAGTTAAATGGAACTGTGACCAAGTAAACTAAAATCCAAAATCACTCCGGTTGCAACTTGCAACTGAGAGTAAAATGTCCTGTGGCTCTCCATTTTTATCACCACATACAGCAAACATGGTCTATTCACCTGCTGAGCTGGGAAGCCACCAAAAATGTTGCTGTGCTAGTACAGCCTTTTAATTAAAAATCAGATTTTCCCCTTATGAGTATTAGTTTTTAACGGATTAAACCAAACCTAATTCTAAGGAATGAGTCAGTATTATCTCTTTGTTTCCTAACGTGCAACTGATGTCCAGTAGCTGGTTCTGCCGGTGTATGAGGTCAGCTCTGCCACTAATTAGACTTACAGAGTCATTTATCTTCCCTGAGCAAAAGAGAACAGATGTTTGTTACCAAACTGCAGTTGTCTCAGTGGTGACAACAGATAAGCACCTGCTGCAGAGTAACAAATAAACCCCAATATTGTATGTTTTCCTAGCTTTCAATGAACAGGTAAGCAATTCCGTCCCCCATCTGTTGCATGTCATGAAACCCAACCCCGATTGCAGGGAGCAGCACATTCATATTCAATGGCAAGCTGGCAATGCCTGGATTGAATATAGAACATGAAGGGAACTAACGAGTAAAAAATAACTGACTGGAAGAAATGGAGTCATCCTCTAATAGGCTAGTGTAAACTTGGATGGAGTATCAGACAGATTGACACAGTCTGATGCTTCATGGTGTCCTATAAGCAGATCAGTTTTGTCCCCTTTCTACATGTGCAGCATTGTACAATTGACCTGGTGAGTTGTTGGAGTGGGGGGCAGTTGCTTTGTTGCTACCAGCTGGCCACTTCCTGAGGCTAGATCTATATCACACTCTTCCTTTTCACTGCCCAAGTTGCTCGTTTCTTCTTCCAAGTGTGTGTGTTAAAGTGTTACGTGATTTAACACACACATACGCACGCACAGTGAATGGATTGGACTGAGGGTTTCCTTCCCTGAGAGCTGATCCTGCTTCAGGCATCACTCCCTTGGTGATTATTCATCAGCACATTTAGGATGGCTGTTTTTAGGAAGTAACACATTGTGATTATTAGGCCTCAGCCTTTCCCCCCAAGATGGTGAGAAGACTTTGCAGGTCCCAAGGTCTCATAAGAAATTATGCAAAATAACCTGGGAGTTTAAGAATTCATGTGCCTCCTTGCTGTAGCTCACCCCCGTAACAGTTGCATCTGTAAGTGCTGCTGTTAATGCTTGCCTCAGTATGGCTACTATTTTCCATCTCTTAGCCTCTTCTCTGTGTAAGAGGCAAGAAGGACAGATATGTGGGCGCAGGCACTGCCTGAGGACCATTTACTTGCTCTTCCTGCTACCAAAAATGGTGATAGAGCAAATCTCATTTTATGCAAATACTTTGCTCAGGGGTGTTCTAACGAGTGAAATTTTTTGAAAGCTGATGAGATTTTGAAAGTCTATGTTAATTTTTGCAGCAAAATTAATTTCCTAAATGTATTATTGTATTACAGTAGCACCTTGAGGCTCCATCTGCTTACCTATTGTACTAGGTGATTAACAAATATATAGCAAAGGCTCTTCCCCAAAGAACTTACAGCCTAGCTGAGTCAGACAAACTAAACACAATGGTCCCATGTAACAAAGAGTCCTGTGACACCTTAAAGACTAACTAAAGTTTTCAAGCATAAGCTTTCGTGGGCTAATACCCACTTCGTCGGATGCAAGCAGTGGAAGTGTCCAGGGGCAGGTATAGATAAGTAGGCAAGAACCAGGTAGGAGGTAACAAGGTTAGTCCAATCAGCCTGAACCAGCTTGTTATCTCAAATCAGGGAGGGTGAGGTATTCCTCTAGCAGCTGAATTGGAGGTGTGAACTCTGAGAGAGGAGAAGCTGTTTTTGTAATTAGCAAGCCATTCAAGATCTTTGTTCAATCCCAGATTGATTGTGTCAAATTTGCAAATGAATTGCAGCTCTGCAGTTTCTCTTTGCAGTCTGGACTTGAAGTTTTTTTGCTGCAGTATGGTGACTTTTAAATCTGTAATTGTGTGTCCAGGCAGGTTGAAGTGTTCTCCTACAGGTTTTTGTATATTGCCATTCCTGATATCTGATTTGTGTTCATTTATCCTTTTTCGTAGGGACTGTCCAGTTTGGCCGATGTACATAGCAGAGGGACATTGGTGGAATATAATGGCATATATGACATTGGTAGATGTGCAGGTGAATGAACCAGTGATGGTGTGGCTGATCTGGTTAGGTCCTGTGATGGTGTTGCTGGTGTAGATATGTGGGCAGAGTTGGCATCGAGGTTTGTTGCATGGATTGGTTCCTGAGTTGGAGTTATTGTGGTGCGGTGTGCTGTTGCTGGTGAGAATCTGCTTCAGGTTGGCAGGTTGTCTGTGGGCCAGGACTGGCCTGCCTCCCAGGGCCTGTGAAAGTGAGGGATTATTGTCCAGGATGGGTTGTAGATCACTGATGATGCGTTGGAGAGGTTTTAACTGAGGATTGTAGGTGATGGCCAGTGGTGTTCTGTTGTTTTCTTTCTTGGGCTTGTCTTGCAGCAGTAGGCTTCTGGGTACACGTCTGGCTCTGTTGATCTGTGTCCTTATTTCCTTGTGCGGGTATTGTAGTTTTGAGAAAGCTTGGTGAAGATCTTGTAGGTGTTGGTCTCTGTCTGAGGGGTTGGAGCAAATACGATTGTACCTCAGTGCTTGGCTGTAGACAATGGATCGTGTGGTATGTCCGGGATGGAAGCTGGTGGCGTGAAGGTAGGCATAGCTGTCGGTAGGTTTTCGGTAGAGGGTGGTGTTGATGTGGCCGTCATTAATTTGCACCGTGGTGTCTAGGAAGTGGACTTCCTGTGTGGACTGGTCCAGACTGAGGTGGATGGTGGGGTGGAAGCTGTTGAAATCATGGTGGAATTCTTCCAGAGTTTCTTTCCCATGGGTCCAGATGATGAAGATGTCATCGATGTAGCGTGGATAGAGAAGGGGCGTGAGTGGATGAGAGTTGAGGAAGCGTTGTTCCAGGTCAGCCATAAAAATGTTGGCATACTGTGGGGGCATGCGGGTGCCCATAGCAGTGCCACTGGTCTGGAGGTATATATTGTCACCAAATCTGAAATAATTGTGTGTGAGGATAAAGTCACAGAGCTCAGCAACCACTTGTGCTGTGGCATCATTGGGGATACTATTCCGGACAGCTTGTGTGGGATGTTTGTGTAGAGAGCCTCTACATCCATGGTGGCTAGGATGGTGTTTTCTGGAAGATCACCAATGCATTGTAGTTTTCTCAGGAAGTGGGTGGTATCACAGAGCTAACTGGGAGTGCTAGTGGCATAGGGTCTGAGTAGAGAGTCCACATATCCAGACAGTCCTTCAGTGAGAGTGCCAATGCCCGAGATGATGGGGCATCCAGGATTTCCAGGTTTGTGGATCTTGGGTAGTAGATAGAATAATTGTCCCATGTCACAGCTGGGGAACTCTGGCACAGAAAGATGAAGTGACTTGTGTAAGGTTGCATAGGCCGTTTGTGACAGACTTGGGAATTGAACCAACATTTCCTGGCTCTCCGGCCAGTGTCATAATCACAAGCCCACTGTGCATTATGGAAAGTATCCCCAAGTATTGATATTCAAATATTTATATTTGTATGTGTGGTGAAGTCAGGACTATTCGTGGCGGTTTTAAAATCTCAGTGCTGTAAAATGCTAGTTATCAGTCTTTAAATAGTTACAATCTCTTATTTTTTAATAGTGAAACATTGATCCATAAAAGCTTGGCCTTTTGGTGCTTTTGGAGAAAGAGCTGTGCATATAAACTGCATAACAAAGAACTTGTTTATGGTTAAAATTCCCTAAAATGACTGCTATTGGAATGTTGTGTACACTTCTGGTATCAAGGACTCAAGAAGGATGTTGATAGATTTCAGAGGGTTCAGAGAAGAGCCACAAAAATTATTTGAAGATTAGAAAACATACCATATAGCGATAGATTTGAGAAGCTCCAACTATTTGGCTTCACAAGGAGAAGGTTAAGGGGTGACTTGATTGATCAGTCTATAGGTACCGGTATGAGGAACATAAATTTGTTAACAGAGGGCATTTTAGTCTAGGAAACAAAGGTATAACAAGATCAAATGGCTGGAATTTGAAACTAGACAAATTCAGACTAGAAATAAGGTATTCATTTTTAACAGTGAGGGTGCGAAGGAAAAGAGAAGACAAACTCTACACTGGCCAGGAAGGGGTTAAAGAGCAGCTGTGGCAGTAGTGCTCACACTTTTGTATTGGTGGCCCCTTTCACACAGCAAGCCTATGAGTGCAGCCCCCCGCCCCCCATATAAATTAAAAACACATTAATTTTGATATATAATTCCATTATAAATGTTGGAGGTGAAGCAGGGTTTCGGGGTGGAGGCTGACAGCTCACAACCCCCCCCAGGGAATAACCTCGCAAACCCCTGAGCGGTCCTGACCACCCGTTTGAGATCCTCTGAGCTATGGGCTCAAACAGCCCTACCCCACTGCACTTGGGTCCATTACTGAGGGGAGCAAGTGGGTATATTGGGGCCTGCAGAATATCACTATTTAGAAAACAAATAGCCTTCCAGGAGTCCAGCAGCTGGGTAGACCCCCTTGTGATGGGCGTCTGCCCCACACTAGCTCATAAAGGGTTAATAGAACCCTAGGGAGGCTGCACAATCAGGCAACCAACTAGAGAAGACCCTAGGGAGACTGTGCAGGAGACAGCCAATTGGAAAGGGGCTGCAACGAGCAGCCAATCTGGGCCAGGCAGGCCCATATAAGAAGAGCTGCAGGGCAGAGCAAGTCAGTCACTCCCTGGAGCTCGTGGGGGGAGGAGGACTGGCTGCCTTGCAGGCAGAGGGCAGCTAACATCTTGGACAACGCAGTGCTGGGCAGAGTCGGGAGTGAGCGGGAGCTCCTGGCTGACAGCTGACTTGCTGGAGCCATGAGACACGGGTGGAGAGGCTGCTGGGGCTACGGGCAGGTGGCCCAGGGAATAGACTGGGGGGTTAGAGGGGATGCAGCATGTGACTGCCACTTAGTGTCCCAGGTTAGTAGGTGGGCCTGGGTCCCCCCTTGCCCCCAACTGCCACCTAGGAAGTGTCTGGACCGTGGACTGTGGTTCCCCCGGAAGGGAGGAGAAAAGAGTGTGACACAGCTGGAGGACTGTGTCCTGAAGAGGTCACAGTGTTTGTTGGGACAACTCACTTCCTGGAGCAGATGAGACAGCGGCTACATGTCAACAGGTAAGAGTACACAGGCCATGCCCCAGCGGTGAGTCAAATCCCATCACACCTCTGGAAAAGCTTTAATTTGAGGAGTATTTCACTAAAATGTGGCTAATGTGTCAGTATTTTGCTGTGATCTGTCACTTCTATAACAGAGGAGGACTCCCCAACCTGCTGCAGTTCCACTGCTTAGCACCAGATCGCTTTGTACAGATCTTGGCCTTTCTGACAATACTTTGGGATCCCTTCAAGATTGTTTGGGGCAAATGCCTCCCTTGTTCCAGGTTACCCAGTTGCTCCTCTCAGTAATGGACCCTAGAACTAGCCCTGCCTATGAGGCACATCAGGACTGGAGGAAGGGTCTTAAAGGAGGGAAAGGCCCTCTCAATGGAGAGCAGCCCTGGGAGGATAATGGAGACACTGGCGAGGACACAGTCTGCTTGGGTGAGCACGGGCAGTCTGAGCCTCCTGACCTTCTGTGATTTGCCCGAGGGCACTGAACTGTGTGGCGGCCTGCCGGGTGCTCCTTGCCAGAAAGGTGGCAGGCTGCTGACTTTCATTAGTTATCTTGTTGGCTTTTCTTGCTGCTTTTGGGAGGTCTGACTATGGATGGCCCAAGTCTCTGAGAGGAAAGTGGGCTAAATCCCCAGCGACTGCTTGAAGACCGCTCACCTTAGGAAACTGGGCCAACCTGCCTGTGCTATATAGTTTAAAAACACTTCAGCATGAGCATATTTTTGCAATGGCTCTGTAATGGACAGGCTTGCGTGGACTAGCTGTTTTAGGACTAGGTTCATATTTAAATTTAGTAGTAATTTTGTTTGTCGTATCTGTTTTTATTATGGCAATAAATTATATAGCAAGAAAAATGGATGCTGCCTCTCTAAGAATAGGGTGTGGCATAGTGAATGAGCCCTTGCAGGATGGGGTTGGCGTGTGATCGGGGCAGGTGCTGGTGCTACCAGAGGAGGCTGGCCTATGACTGGCCACTGCAGAGGTCTTGGTCTGCAAGAAGCCTCTCAAGAAAAAAGTTTTGATTCCTAGAATAAACAGTTCTCCTTAGGAAGCTGAATCTTGTGACGGAGGCTGTTTCATATCCATCTACTTTTGCCAACTTTCTACTTGCTCAAAACAGAGCACCCTTGCCCCATCCTCAGCTCTGCCCCTCTGAGACCCCATACCCTTGCTGAGGCCCCACCTTCACTCACTCCATGACTGTCCTCCCCCTGTCACTTGCTTTCGTCGTCCTCACTCACTTTCTTATTTTCACCAGGCTGGCTCGGGGGTTGGGATGAGGGCCCTGGCTTGTGGGTTTGGGCTCTGCGGTGGGGCCAGGGATGAGGGATTTGGGCTGTAGGAGGGGGCTCTGGGCTGGGGCAGATGATTGGGGTGTGGTAGGGGTGAGGGATCTGGCTAGATGGGCAGGCTCTTGGGTGGGGCTGGAGATGAAGGTTTTGGGGTGTAGGATGGTGCTCCAGGCTGAGGGGTGGAGCTGAGGGGCTCAGAGTATGGGAGGGGGCTCCAGGCTGAGGTGGGGGTTGGTGTGCAAGAAGAGTGAGGAATCCAGTTGGGGATGCAGACTGGAGTAGGGCTAGTGGGAGGGAGTGCAGGTTCCAGGCAGCGCTTACTGCAAGCAGCTCTTGGAAGCAACAGCTTGTCCACCCTCCGGCTCCTAAGCGGAGGCCCGGCCAGGTGGCTCTGCATGCTGCCTTGTCTGCAGATGCCACCCCCACAGCTCTCACTGGCCACAGTTCCTGGCTAATGGGGGCTGGGGAATCCGTGCTGGGGCAGGGGCAGCGTGTGGAGTTCCCTGACTGCCCCTACATGTAGGAGCTGGGGGGGGGGGGCGCATGCTGCTGCTTCCGGGAGCTCAGTGGAGCAACGGCAAGCAGGGAGCCTTTCTTAGACCCACTGTGCCACTGATCTGACTTAACAGCCCGATCAGTGGTGCTGACTGGAGCTGCTGGGTCCCTTTTTGACCGGGCATTCCAGTTGAAAACCAGACACCTGGCAACCCTATATCCATACAGCACAGGATGTGTCAGCCATCACCTGTCTGCATGTTCAGCAGATCAGAGTCTCCTGCTGTGATGTCTCTCTAGGTAAGACAGCTTATTCCAGTGGAAAATCTCCTGGGCAGGCCTATGTTCTTGGAGCACATAGATATGAACGGTGCTGCACAAAACTCACCAGTGCTGGTTGGCAGTGATTCTTGGGAACATGATTTTGGTTTCGGTTGAGTGGGTTAATGCCTAGTGAGAAGCTCAACTGAAAGGCTGCAGAATGACAAAGACAGAGACTTAAAGGCAGAACTTTGCTGATGAGTGCCTCTGCAGGTGGGTGCTGATCCAGACTGGGGACTGGCACCTTCATCTCTGCATCTCTCTCCTGCATCACCGGTGAGGTAAAGATTTTTGATTATGGATGGGAGTTGAGTTAGGGATAACATTCAAGTTCTATTGCAAGCTAACTGCTGTGGAGATACACCCATAGCGGGCTCCAATTTTCAGAGATGCTGAGCCCTCACAGCTCCCATTTACTAGGGATGGGATGTTCAAAGTAGCCTAGGGGAGGTTAGGTGACCACCAGTGGTATTTCCAAAAGTGCCAAAGTAAGTCATGCAATGGGACTTGTGCTCCTAAGTCATGCAGTCGCTTTTGGTATGTGGGTTGGGAAAGAGCTGTGCTGGCTCATTTTAAGACCGATTCTTTTTGTTGGATTTTAAATCATCTGTAGGCACCCCTTGTATCATTAGTTCTTCTTTGAACCAGACATCCTCTCTACTTTAGTCTTTCTGGCCTTATCACTCATTATTTTCAAAGCCTTCCTTCTACTTGCTAGTCAGGGCCTTCCTTTACAACACAGTTACGTTTCCTTAACCAAACTCAAGTGAACTTTAATTCCTTAACTTTATATTTATGTTCCACTCCTCAGAGCTGTTGTTTCAGGCTCTCTGCAGGACTCAGGCAGAGACTGCTTTGGTCACACTCCAGTCATGTTTTCAAGCTTTTCTTTGCAGCCAGAAGGTCCAGACAGTTCAATTTTTTTCTTTTTTGAAATTAAAGATGATTCCGATGTAACCACATGACTCCAGCAGCAGAGGCCTGGGGCAGAGGACCGTGTGCCTTTGGCTCAATTTAACTTTGAACTAGTTCAGTCTTTGGCAAACTGCGTTAATGACACTTATCTGCTGTCCACTCCCCCTATTAATAGGGTCCTACTGTACTCTTCAGCACAGGCAGCTATTACATTGTATTGAAGTTACATGGCTTAAATATTTAGTGATATTAACCAGTCCTAAGGGAAACAAAGTGATTACACCCGGCACAGAAATCATATTAGCTTTACACACCATATGAAATGTACTTAGGAGCAGGGAAGGCAATGTTAACATTGTCAGATGGATAGGTTGTTCAGTGATGCTTTCTATTTTTGTCTCCTCATAATGATGAGGGAATTTAATGCAATAGCCCCTTGGAATCTTTAGCCTGTGATAATGCTTGCTCCGAACACAACACAAATTACTGTTGTTCCCTAGCTGCCCATTATCCACTAGTGAACACTTGAAAACAATTTAAAAATGATTGTTTTAATCTTTCTTTTTGCATGTGGTTCTGCAAGTCACTTGGATCTTTGGCCAAGATGTTGCCTGTTGAGGTAGTATTATTAGTTATTTGTATTGCAGTAGTATGTGGAGGCCCCAATCAAATTTGGGGTTCCATTTGTGCGAGGTGCAGTACAAACATATTTTGAGAGACAGTCCCTTGCCTAAACAGCTTACTCTCTCTAAGTAGGTAAGAAGTAGCTCAGACCCCGGGGGGGAAGTGACTGACCACAAATACTCAGCACAACCAGGACTGAAGACTGCTTTTCCAACACCCTGTCCCCTAGGCCATGTTGCCTTGTCTACTGAATTTGAGGTCTTATTTCTCTTCAGTTATGACATCAGTGAAAGAGCTTTTCAGTTGTTAGGGAGGGGAGATTTATCTGTCAAACCTGTCCATGCTATAGCTATATTTAAACTGTGGAACTAATACAAAAATTCCTAATTTTCTGTCTGATCATCGTAAAGTTATTTTAAAAAGGCTTGCATTTCAAATTTAAGAAGAAAGAGGGAACTTCATTTATTTGAAATAAATGTAGATGCTACTCATTTTAGCCCCAATCTTGCAAACGCTTATGCAGGTGTTTCACTTCAAGTACATGAATAATCCGCATAAGTTTCTCCAACTATCCATCCATTTATTATCAGAGAATGTCTCTGCAGCTCAGTTTATTTGACCAAACAGGATTATGTTTTATGTACTGTCTCTTATTGCATAAAATTGATTTTCAATTTATCTCACATTTAAAAACAAACAAACATACCATTTTAAATGGACATTTAAAAATAAATTCTAGACATTTTCATGGTTGTTATTGTGTGAGATAGGAAAAACAACACAATCTGCAAGCAATTAGTGATCCTTAATAACCATAACAACACCAGTAACTGACAGAGAAATGAGCCTAAAAGCCATCCCAATACAAAGGTTTGAGCAATTATGATCATCCTGCTAAAATGACAGAACACTTGTTCCATTTTATTAGGAAAAACTCAGTTCCCTGAGGTTTGTCCCATTAAATTGAGTTTCCTGATTAGCCATGGCCCGTTTAAATGATCTTGCATTTGTATAATTCCTAGATCACATACCCATTGGGTTTTTCATGCTCCTACTTTGTCTCTTTTATACATACAGGCGCTGGTGCTGGCTGCTGTGACTCCCATTCATAGGTGCCTAACTTGCCCCATGCAATGCATAACTTGGAGCCGTGGATTCCACTGTGTGGCAGGGAGTTTGAAGTTAGGAGTTATCATGGTGGACATTGTGATGCGTAAATCCCCCTGTAGATTTAGTCCCTGGTGCTTAATTGTCAGTTTTTCCTCTGCAACATTATATTCTTGAGGTTCCATGAGCAGTGGTTAAGATTTTTTTTTTTAAAAGTTTTGACATAACCTAAACCTTCGGTGAGGGGACAATCCAGAGAGCTGCGACAAATGGCCGTAGAAATGAGACTTCATTGCCATGGCATTAAGAAATCCTTCATGCCAGTGCGTCCTCATTTGTGAGTTGGCTCAGTAAATATCTGGTATTGTGCTAATATATCACCTTGGGTATTGATCCGTGGACGTGCAGGGCATCTCACTGCCAAGTGACAAGGTCACTTTCCATCAGGGAGATGACTCTTGGCTCAGACTTCACACAGGTGTACAGGTGGAGTTATGGGCTCGGCAAAGTGATCGGCCTATCAGAAGAAATACAGAAAATGCTCTAAAACCAGCTGCTGAATAGTCGGGGGCAGGCTATTGAGAAAGCTGCATGCCACTCGTTGGGGGTGGTTTAATTATGCCAGTGGGAGTGCTCTCTCCCACCAGCATAGAGCAGCTACACAGGAGACCTTACAGTGGTACAACTGTGCTGCTGTAAAGTCTGTAGTTTAAGAACATCAGAGCATAAGAATGGCCCTACTGTGTCAGGCCAAAGGTCCATCTAGCCCAGTATCCTGTCTGCCGACAATGGCCAGTGCCAAGTGCCCCAGAGGGAATGACCAGAAGAGGTAAAACTGGCATTAGAAAAGGTTCAGAGAAGGGCAAATAAAATGATTCAGGGTTTGGAACAGGCCCCATATAAGGAGAGATTAAAGAGGCTAAAGAGGAGACTAAGGAAGGATATGATAGAGGTATATAAAATCATGAGTGGTGTGGAGAAAGTGAATAAGGAAAAGTTATTTACTTGTTCCCATCATGAAAGAACTAGGGGCCATCAAATGAAATTAATGGGCAAAAGGTTTAAAACAAATAAAAGGAAGTTCTTCTTCACACAGCGCATAGTCAAACTGTGGAACTTCTTCCCAGAGGAGGTTATGAAGGCTAGGACTATAACTGGGTTTAAAAGAGAACTGGATAAATTCATGGAGATTAAGTCCATTAATTGCTTATAGCCAAGATGGGCAAGGAAGGGTGTCCCTAGCCTCTGTTTGTCAGAGGAGGTGATGGATGACAGGAGAGAGATCACTTAATCATTACCTGTTGGGTTCACTCCCTTCGGGGCACCTGGCATTGGCCACTGTTGGTTGACAGTATACAGGGCTGGATGGACCTTTGGTCTGACCCAGTATGGCCATTTTTATGTTCTTATGTAATCATCAAGTGATCCATCCCTTGTCACCCATTCCCAGCCTCTGGAAAACATCTGTCCATCCTGGCAAATAGCCATTGATGGACCTATTCTCCATGAATTTATCTAGTTTTTTGAAACCTTGTTATAGTCTTGGCCTTCACAACATCATCTGGCAGACAGTTCCACAGGTTGATTGTGCGTTGCCTGCAGAAATACTTTCCTTTTTTTGTTTTAAACCTGCTACCTACTAATTTCATTTGGTGACTCCTAGTTCTTGTGTTTGAAGAGAGTAAATAACCCTCCTTAGTTATATTCTCCATACCAGTCATAATTGTATAGACCTTTATCATATCCCCACTTAGTCATCCCTTTTCCAAACTGAAAAGTCTTATTAATCTCTCCTCATACGGAAGCCGTTCCATACCCCTAATAATTTTTGTTGCCCTTTTCTGAACCTTTTCCAATTCCAATATATCTTTTTGGAGACAGGGTGACCACATCTGCACGCAGTATTCAAGGTGTGGGCCCCATCATTGGACCCCATCATTTTATATGTATAGTTGGGATTGTGTTTTCCCATGTACATTACTTTGCATTTATCAAAATTTAATTTAATCTGCCATTTTGTTGCCCAGTCATCCAGTTTTGAGAGATCCTTTTGTAGCTCTTCATAGTCTGCCTGGGACTTAACTGTCTTGAGTAATTTTGTATCATCTGCAATTTTTGCCACCTCTCTGTTTACCCCTTTTCCTAGATCATTTATGAATATGTTGAATGGGCCTGGGCCCAGTGCAGACCCCTGGGTCTGTTTACCTCTCTCCATTCTGAAAACTGACCATTTATTCCTACCCTTTGTTTCCTATCTTTTAACCAGTTACCAATCCATGAGAGGATCTCCCCTCTTATCCAGTGACCAGTTATTGACATGGTAACTAACATCTGGATTGTGATACGTAGCTTGTTTGTATCAGTGTATAAAAGGAGAAGTTATAGGAGCATCTTTGTGCTGATCCAGGGGGAAGTGTCATATGATAGTGATTGAACCAGTACCTTTGTCATGGGCATACATGTGTTAGTATCTGTAGCTCCTGCGGGGCACTAGTACTGTGCTTTGTCGACAATAAACCTTTGCCAATGCATGGAGACTGTGGTCTTTTATCAACAACAACGAGATCTTCTGAATGGCTGAACTCTGCAGCCCTAACACAGTAAGAATTGGGGGTAGATGAATTTGGGAAGACTTAGGACCAGAAGGAATGTTGAGGTCACCCTGCAAGGAGCAATGAGGCTGGTTGAAGCCACGGTGCGATCCTTATGCTTGTAGGCTGGCTACTGGTGTCAGGGCACCCAAGATTACAGGGCCTGCAGTGAGAAACCCCCTGACTGGTCCGGGTGAGCCCTAAAACCTCACATGGGGCCAACATTTGTCACATGTGGTTTGTTCTCTCATCCCCTCCCAGGGGGCAAAACAGGGGCAACAGTTTCTTCCTAAGGGGGGGGCATGAGGCTCTTCCCCCTCTGTGATCCCACCCTTGCCCCTTCCCTTCCCCCTGAGTCGCTGTCTAAGTCAGAGCCTGGCCAGGGAGCCCAGGCCCTTCATCTTCAACCAATGCAGACAGCAGTGTGACTGCAAACTTTCCGAATACTTTCCTCTGCCAACCAGCATCCCCTCTGTCTTGCTTGGGTTCAGCTTCAATTAGCTGCTGTTCATGCATGAGCTGATCTCATCCAGGCAGTAGGTCATCGAGTATCAGAGGTGTCATCCGAGTGGATGGTTAGGTCTACAAAACTTTCATCACCAAGCCCAACAGCATCTTGATCACCTCCTCTTGGAAGCTGTGGTGTCGAGGGGTGGGGGGCAGTGGGTTGTAGATTAGCGGGGTGTTCTAGTTAGATTTGGCTGGAGATTCGGTGATTTAAGTAGATGCATTCAAAGGATTTGGAATAGAATCTGCTTTTTTGCATTTGAGCTGGAAAAGAATAGAATGGCAGGTATGCTGCAGCAAAGGCACTGCTGGTACATGTGTCCCAACCATGATTTTCGGAGTTGCCTCTCTGTGTAGTTCTCAGAACAGCGTTTCATCTTTGAGCAGTGCCTGCTCCCAACAAAGGGGGGAAAAACCTACACACACCCACCAAAAAACACCCAACAGATTTAAAAAAGATGTTCAGGCTGACCGTGCCCTTTTAAGTCAGGTGAGGTTGGTTCTGTGTCCTCTCCCAGTGAAGATAATGGCAAAATTCTCACCAAGTTCAGTGTAGCCTGATTGAATCCTATATTTTCCCCACAAGGTTATGTTACTGTTAAAAGGCAATCTGATTACAAACCTTGGGACCCATCCAATGAGTAATGAGAGCCTCCCATGAGGCACTGAACATCTTCAAACCAGCAGATTCCCAGCAGCTCACAGGGGGCACTCAGAAGCCTGCAGGAATGCTTTAATAATAATAATTAATAATCAATATTTGCTGTGCTGAAATATTACCTCCTCTTTGATGGTTGTAGTATAAAGCCCAGGGCCTCATGTCTAAATCCATGTCTGAGGCTTGATGTGACCATATTCACATCTGCCCAGAACACCACCTTTAGTGTCTAATTCACAGGTTGCTTGGAACAGTTATCTGATATGTTTGGGAAAGGCATAATAGGAAGAATCAGTGTGTTTCGTAAATCTGCTCCTCTTCACTTCACGTTCTGGATAGTATGTGGCAAATTGAAATGCCGAGTGATTAGAAATGAGTGAGCGTTCTGAGGTACTGCACAAGGACTCATTTAGCTGTATGAAAGAATCCACCCCCCACAAAATCATTAGTGCTCCAATGGAAATTCACTTTGGCTCACACGTATGCAATATCCAGCACACTTATGGCTCCTCTTTATAGCCAGTGTAATAATGGAGGGAACTCACTGACTTCAATGTGACTGCCCTTGAGAGCTGTGTTCACTTTTTTCAGAAAGCATCTCCCCTGTTTTTTTAAACTCATTTCACTCTCACTGGGAATGTTACCTTGGTGGTTATAAAATTTAGCTTAATTTGTATTAAGATTGCCTTTTAACATTGGTTTAGGAATGAGACCAAAAACCCACATTGCGCTCCGAGATGCTATTATAGAGTAGCCACCAGGCAGAGTGCTGGAGAATGTATCGTTATAGCAAATAATAAACGTTAATGTAGTGCTTAGCATTTCAATGTCATGATTAACTATTCCACAGTCTTACTAATTTAATATTTTATACTCACACAAATGGCTTTGATCCTCACTATAAAATACTATTCTCATGTGTGTGTTATAGGTGAGAAAGGATGCATTCAAGTTCATTCAAGGAAATAAAATACAAACAATCTTTTTCAAATGAATATACTCATTGACAATCTACTTTGCATGAAGGATATATCCAGAGCAAATGTAAATTAGTATTTTTGGTTTGGTCCCAACATCATAGACTACTAGCCTTTGGTATTGCAAAGAGAAGATACATCACACGTAAAATCTGTAGAAAGTGACATTCTGCAGGTAGCAATCATGACCCCTTTTCATATACATAATATCATTCTATTTCAGCAGATTTAAACCTTTTCCCCTAATGTGACCCCATGTTACAACATGAAGTTTTCAGGTCTCTCCTCCCTGCTAACCATAAAGAACCAGAAGATGGTTTAAGCCCTTGAAACCTATTCAAGGTACATTCCCTGCCCCACCCATGTTCTCTTATTTTTCTGCCTGCGGGTGTTTCCTCCTGAAAATTTGACCATGTGTCATACTTGGGATTGGGTAATAGAATTGCCTTCTGAACATATAACTTGCTTTGAAGTTTTGTTTTGGGTGCAAGTGTACTAGAGTTTTGCATCTCTTTACCTTATCTATATATATAAAAGTCAAATGGTGTATGCGTGTGTGTGTGTGTGTGTGTGTGTGTATGTATGTTCCCTTACTCCTTCCACACCGTTTGAGCTAGAGATTTGAAATTTGGTACAGTTATAGGCTTTAGAGTCCTAATCAGGGTAAGAATAGAAGATTTTTCAAATCTCACCTCTTACACCCCCTAGGGGTGAAATTCTTTAAAGCCCATTAACATCAGCTGGGCAGCAGGTTAACATCTGCTGTTCTCTGTGACATAGTTATGATGTAATAATACCCCCTCCAACGGACCCCACACTCGCTCATCTCTCTGCCCCGACCCCTCCCTCCCATGCCCCCCCCACTCACTCAGCTCTCTCTCCTCCCCCTCCAATGGCCCCCACACTCGTTCAGCTCTCTCCCCCCTCCCCCTCTCCAATGGCCCCCCCACTCTCTCAGCTCCCTCCCCCCTCCCCCCACATCTAAATGCAAGAGAATGAAATTAATTAGACAAAATGAGACTTCTGAACAAAATTTGTATTAATAAAAAACATTGTAGTCTTTTTACATCCCAGTTTCCAATTACAAATACGCCGAGCAACGCCGGGTATTTTTGCTAGTCAATGATAAAACATTCATTGGCTTCAGGACAGTTGGAGGGAGATTTTGTAGCTTCCCTACTGTAGGTGCAGGTTAACACCTCTGACTTCAGTTTAGCTGGTTGAGGTCAACCTTAGGTTTTCCTCGGGGCTAAACTACTGGGCTCAGTCAGATAAATTGAGGTAGAAGGTGTTAACCTGATTCTATACTAGGGAAAAGGTTGAGGTTATGTTGAGGTTAGTGACTTCTAACTAGCCACAACTGCTTTTCCTAGTACAGCAACTCCTCACTTAGTCATCCTGGTTAATGTTGTTTCGTTATTATGTTGCTGATCAATTAGGGAACATGCTCGTTTAAAGTTGTGCAATGCTCCCTTCTAACATAGTTTAGCAGCCTCCTGCTTTGTCCACTGCTTGCAGGAAGAACAGCCTGTTGGAGCTAGCTGATGGGGGCTTGGAACCAGGGTGGACTGGAAGCCCCCCATCAGCTCCCTGCTCCCCTAAGTTCCCTGTGCAGCAGCTGCCCAGCAGGCTATCAATTGCCAGCAGTTTAGATGTCCATCCCCCCATTGCCATGTGCTGCTCCTGCCCTCTGTTTTGGAGCTGCACCCCGAGCCTCCTGCTTGCTGTGCAGGGGGAGGAGGGAGCTAATGTCAGGGTGTCCTCCTCCTCCCTGCTCCTGCACCCTGCTTACCCCTTCTCCATATAGAGCAGGGTGGGGACACCAGTGGAGAGAGACAGAGAGAGCTCGGGGCAGCAGCTGCTGTCTCAACTTCCTGATCCACTTAAAAAGACAACGCACTTGTAAGAGTGGAGTCAGCAAACTTAAAGGGACAATATGCATCTCTCTCTCTCTCTCTCTCTCTCTCTCTCCCACGCACAAGGTGTGTGTCTGTCTCTGTCTGCTATGCTGTCTCCCCTTCCTCCATTCCTGCTGCCTTGTAGAGTGTGAGAGGCTACATTAACAACAATTGTTAACCCTTGAGGGCTCAGCCAAAAGCTAGTTCATCATTTAGCAGTAAGGCATTCCCTGGGAAACATCCCACCCTCATACACCCTCTAACTTCACCGCTTCAATCAAGCTTCACAATCATTGCTGTGAACAGTATTAAATTGTTTAAAATGTATAGTGTGTGTGTGTATAATAATAGTTTTTTGTCTGGTGAAAAAAAATTCCCTGGAATCTAACCCCACATTTACATTAATTCTTATGGGGAAATTGGATTTGCTTAACATCATTTCACTAAAAGTCACATTTTTCAGGAACATAACTACAAGGTTAAGTGAGGAGTTACTGTCGGAAGTGGGATCAAACCCAAGTCCAGCTCTCCATAGCAGAAAGAAAAGTGCCAATGACTATCTTTGAAGCACATCAAAGACGCTCCAAGCAGTAGCTGGAGGGTCTTCCTGTAAGGTGACATGTCCTTTAATGACAGCTGCTAGCCTTTGACAATTAAACTTCGATTCTTCTTGTCACACCTGCACACAACTAGTACTGGATAGCTTTAATACACTGTGTAGTAACTCTAACTCTACTCTAGTATAGTACTCTAGTACTCTACTACTCTAGTACTCTATTACTCTAGTGTAGTACTATGTGTAGTAACTACTCTAGTGTAGTACTCTAGTACTCTACTACTACTCTAGTACTCTAGTGTAGTACTCTATGTAGTAACTCTAGTACTGGATAGCTTTAATACACTGTGTAGTAACCTTGGGCCTTTACACAAGAGCAGAAACATCAGCTGTGATCAAACAATAAGTTGTTATACTGGATATGAACAAAGCCACTAGAGAGGGAGACAGATGTGTCCTCTCTCACACACACAAACCCCCACTTCCCCAATTTATTACTGTGACAGTGCTGTTCCTGGTGGGATCCAACTGTGAGTGTCAGATCAGGACAGATTGCTTCCAAAGGGGCAACTACACCCCAAAGCTGGGGTTTTTCCACACTAAGGCAAACCAAACCAGCCAAACAGAAAAGACTTTGGTTCCACCCCACTGGCTAACCACAAGTCACACAAGCAATTTCCTTAGACACTCCAGATTCCCAGTATCACCTCCAGCAGCCACCTGTCCTGGGGACCAATGGTTATGAAAACCAATGCCCCAAATAAAGAAAACGGTTCTCCCCAGTTCCAAAGAATCAGGCCCCAGACCCAGGTCAATATACAAATCAGATCTTCCCACTAATCACGCTGTTGCCAATCCTTTAGAATCTAAAATCTACAGGTTTATTATACAAGGAGAAAGGTCTAGGTGAGGGTTAAGAATGGTTAAAAGAAATCAATTACATGCAGTAATGGCACATCTCTTGGTTCAGGCTTACAGCAAAGGTAGAATAAATGCAGGTTTAAATCAAAGTCTTTAGAAAGGATCCCATTTAGAGATGGGTCAGCACCTTAGTCCAGAGTTCACCTGTGTAGCAAAGTCCATCCAGAGCTGGAAGCAAGACAGGCTGAAGGTAGAAGACAAAATGGAGGACGTTCTTCCAGGCTTTATAGACTTCCTCCTGTGGGCGAAGACCCTCTTCTTCCCTATGCAGAGTCCGGTTGCAAACTGGAGGTCCACAGCCACATGGTCCAATCACCAGACTCTCCACGATTCAGTTTCTGCCCAGGCATGTCCCATTCCTGGGGAGGCTCCTCGGGTGTGGACAGAGTTCATTGTGCAGTTGATGGCCCTTTAATGGGCCATCAGGCAGGCCATTCAAGTTAACACCAGCTTGTCTGAGGTTTCACCCAGAAGCCAAGCATAAGTTTGAAGTACAGTAAAACCTCCATTTAACGGACTAATTCGGCGAGGGGGTGTCCGTTAAATCAAAAAGTCCGTTATTTAATAATAATTTAAAAAAACGAGCTGTCAGAGCAGCAGCCCGCCCGCCACAGGGTCAGGGCAGCAGCTCCGCAGCCCGCCCGCTGCCTGGACCCGTGCGGCAGCCGGGAGCCAGCAGCCAGCCGCCAGCCCGCCCGCTGTCGGGAGCCGGGCGGGAGCCGGCAGCCAGACCGCCTGCTGCCGGGATCTGGACGGCAGCCGGGAGCCGGCAGCCAGCCCGCCTGCTGCCGGGATCGGGGTGGGAGCCGGGAGCTGGCAGCCAGCCTGCCAGTGGCTGGGACCAGGGCGGCAGCCGGGAGCCAGCAGCCAGCCGCCTGGGAAGGGGACCGGGGCCGCAGCCAGGAGGGGTCGTGGTCTGATATGGATCAGAAATTTGTCCGTTGCATCCGAAGTCCGTTAAATCGAGGTCCGTTAAATCGAGGTTTTACTGTACAGGCACCCTATATTCAATATTCATAACTTCAGTTCCAAAAAGATACCCACATATCAATGGCACATTCATAATCCACCCTCCATAACCTGGTCATAGACACCTGCTATGACCCCTTCACATAATATTTGGTACCCCAATAATCTATATGGTACCAAATTATTTCGGTACCGTGACAATTACTGTTGCAGTAGTATTGCCCGAAAGAGTGCTATTAACTGCTCACATAATCATTCCTTGTGAAGACCTGTAAGTCTCTTTTCATTCATTTTTAACAGGTAAATTTGGCAGATTTCCCTAAAGGGTGTTGAGTGATAAATGAATTATTCTAATAAATTTCAAAACAGTTATCACATGGCTTTCACTGTGGCATGAATTCTATTAGTGTTCTATTAATTTCTGCCAATTAGTATGTCATTGTTATTTTCCAGAGGAGCTATTCTCCTGCATCAGAGGTGACACCTTTCCTCTTCCAAATCAAATCACGGCCCATAAATGATCTGTCCTGAAACATGAACCCTGCACTTCAAATCAAAATATTTGATAGGGGCCAGGAAAAGTAAGATGTGTTTTCATGCTTAGGATGGAAACATGAACTAAACTCCATTAAGTTGAATCAAGATTGTGACACTCTATACCTTGGGGGAGCACCCTGTAACCCCCATATTCCTCACCTATATATAACTTTGATATTGCATATAAAGCATGACGTGAGGTATCGGGGAAAGGTTATGGTCTTTTCTAGGTAAATATATATATATCTTTAGTGCATATGAAGTTATAAGATTGTGTTGTATGGTTGTCACTACAACATGCTGTATGTTGGGGAATTAGATAGATATTAGGTCCCCAGTGACAACAGCAAGGAAAGTAACCTATGCCCAGGCGGGTATCAAACAACCACCACAGCCATTGTCCAGTAACAGATCTACAATTCAATGACTCATCTGGATGAGGCCACACCAGGGGGATTGCTCAGCCTTGCCTGGGGACTCAGCAATGCCCCCAGGCATACCTGGACTTGTGTTCCCCAAGCACATGGGTTAAGGGTATAAAACAGAACACTGGGGGCTTATGCTTGGCATTTTCTCCCCTTCCTCCCCTCCCCCACCTATGCTGCAAACAACAATGAAAAGACTTAAAACTTAGAGGAGACTAGCCCAGGTTTCAAGAGTAAAATCTGAGTACTATGAACTGCAGTATCCAGTGGGGTGAGAAGTTGCCCAGTCTAATAGGGATGAGAGTTTAGACTTCGTGCTTTTCTTCTTTTGTTTTCTTTTTCTTTTGGTAACTAACTTTGACTTTTTACCTATCACTTGTAGTCACTTAAAATCTATCTTTTGTAGTCAATACTTTTCTTTTACTATTTATCTTTACCGGTGAGTTTGCCTGAAATGTCTGGCAAATCTGCTTAGGTTAGCAAAGGCTGGTGTACATCCACTTTCCATTGATGAAGTGGTGAACCAATTAATAAATTTGCATTGCTCATCTTGATCAGTGCAAGATGGTTTATTTCTAAGGTACAAGACTGGGAGCTGGGGGATTTGCTGGTGCCTTTCTCTGTGTGATTCATGAGTGGCTCTGGGAGCATTCATGAAATCTAGCTGGGTGTGGGGCTCCACATGTGGTCATGCTGAGTTTTAACAGGACCTGGAGGAGTTTGCTGCTTGTCACTAGCAAGGCATTGAGAGAGACAGCCCAGGCTGGGAAGTTAAGGGGGCACAGGGGTCCCACAGTCCCAGGTTGCACCCTAGGGATCCCATCATAGAGGTGTAGAAACATCACAACCTCAGATATATAAATAATGCAATACCTAATACCTACCTTCATTCACAGATATTGTCAAGGCATAGCTATTTTTCTAGGAGTAATTGCTCCTGCTCTACTTTGTACTTAATTTTTTAAAAATCTTTTTACATTCCAGATACAAGCAACACATCGGTCTCATTGCATTTAATTATGTGACACCATGTCTCAATTTAATTTAGTGTCCTCTGTCAGCCACTGCATGCTACTTAAGATGCATTATGCCAAACATGCAAGGAAATCTCTCTTGCTTTTCCATTTTTAAACAAGTCACTGGACTATTGCAGTTAGCGGCCACTATTGGCAAGACAGACCTGGGTCCACATCTGGTATCTGAACTAAAACTGGTTGGTGGTTAATGCGTAAATGATGGAAATTAAATTGTATTAGCATTTTCTGATCTATATTGGTGTCTATACTGTATGACACAAAAAGACCGATCAACTTCCCCACCACAAAGAGTAGCCCCTGCTAGCAGTGCCAGCCTCTTCCTCTTCCCTGGCGGGCAGGGATATGGACCAGAGCTACTCTCTGGCACCCCTGCCCAGGGTAGGTGGAGGGTCTGGGGCTCCCCACTGTTGTAAACAGCCTCACCCTATGTTGTAATGAGCACACACAAACTCAGTGGCTCAGTTAACTAGACTGTGGTTAAGACATAAAGCACTCTGGGTAAGCTCGAACTGCAGACTAAGTAAAAGCTAGCAGGAAAATTACCAGCTTACTGCTGATGTCTGCATAACAGCTTAGTGCTAATGGTATCAAAACAAGATAGCAATGGGGCAGTAACTTGCGCAAGGTCATGCAGCTGGTTTGATATCTGAAAGACTTGGCCTTGTGTAGCCCGTACTGTTATCTTGTGGTAGGACAATAGCATCTTGTAAGAATATTCATGTATGTAGGTTAAGGGCAAAAGACCTGCTGTGCAAGCTCAACACTGTCGCAAATTATAACCAATGAATATGTTTCTGATGTAACCTTCCGTATGTAGCCTTTAACCATGTAAGGGTATAAATGAATAATCAATGAGCCTCATGAATATGTACATCTGTATGCTATAAATATGTGCCAAGTTCTGATATTGGTTGTTGCCCTACTTTTGGTAGACAACCTTCAGCGTGCTGAATAAAAGCTTAAGTTTTGTTAACCCTTACCCTGTTGTCCAGTGGATAATTGGAGTGTGCGGCTGGACAGAATACCTCATTTGGGGACCCTTTGAAAGTCCCCTTACCACACCACAGATACTGAGGCTCTTTGGGGGTCTCTTACCAAGGCCCAGCTCCAGCTTCTGGCCTGGCCAGGGTGTGGGGCCCTGAGGGGAAGAGAAGGAACAGGGGCCTGGACCAGTGGCCCTCCCCCCACTTCTACACAGGTTCCTGTGGAGGCCTCCAAATTGGCTGGGGCCCCTTGGCACAGTCCCGTGGGCCTGCGCATTAATCTGCCACTGATGCTCATACTGGACAGAGTTCCTGTGCTTCAGCCATAACTGCCTAGGTCAGGGATACTGAGTGCAAGGCACTGTCGAAACCTCAAATACCTGCCCGTATTCCTCCATGTTCGGCAGAATAACAAGTTTATAATCCCAGGAACCCTGACAAAATGCAGTTGCCAAGCCTTTATTTTCATGTGAAGATAGGGATAATGAGTGTGGCACATGTGTAATAGGCCCACTGTCCAATCAGACTCAAGCCCCGGTTTAATGAGAGTTGGTTTAAATTCATTGTAATGCTTTTAAAACAACAAGATGAAAATCTGCTAATGAAATTATTTTTTCAGATAACATTAACATCTCCGCCTGCTGGAAATCAGATGGGCCCTGCTGATGGTACAGTATGACAGAAAATCAGTAATGTAGTAAAAAACACTAATATGGCAAGAAGGAAAATAGATAGCTGTTGTGGGTTGCCATGACTACTCAGTACATTTGTTCTCCTGTGTCCTTTTGAATTTCATCATTTTGGAGTTTGATTATATTGCTTCAGATCTATGCTAACAGTGTTGAGTTTGACATGTTATCATTGAAACTGAATTGCAGCTGCCAGATAGATTCATTCTAGTTGGGACAGACCCTCCTGGAGGGTCCCCAGTGACAGCAGGCCACCCATGACATCTGCAAGCTGAGGTAAACGGGGGAGAGCTTGTTAACTATAGAAAGACATGAGGAGAATTCCTGAGCCAGGCTGCTTAAACCTTTTAAAAAGCTTTGTCTGAAGAAAGTAGCCTATAGACACATTGTTGTGTGCAGTGATGTTAGGGTGACCAGATGTCCTGATTTTATAGGGACAATCCCACATTCTTTATACTTGCTATCTGATCACCCTAAGTGTTGATGTAGTTGTGATGTTCCTGGAATAATAGAGAGACAAGGTGGGTGAGGTAATATCTATTAGACCAATTTCTGTTGGTGAGAGACATGAGCTTTCGAGCTTGCACAGACCTGAAGACGAGCTCTGTGTAAACTTGAATGCTTGCCTTTCTCACCAACAGAAATTGGTCCAGTAAAAGGTATTACCTCAACTGCCTTCTCTCTGTGTAGATACATGGAGCAGATAGTTAATTATGGGTATCTGTATCTGTAGTGACAGGGCTCTGTGCTCAAATGAGTTTGGTTAATGAAACCACAATGCAAAATCTTTATTGGAGTGGCAAGGGGTGGGTGTGTTGCCATCATTGTCAGCTCTGTTTGAATGTGGGAGAAATCCATTGTCATCAGAAGAAGTTTAAATGTTTCTGAAGTAAGTCTCAGTGCCTTGCATTTCATAGAACATTTTACAATTGATCTTCTTTCTAGTGAGAAGTACATTTACTTTACAAGTGCTGAGTAGTTGGTTTAGCTTCCTAGATGTACCAGTTTTCTATCTGTTACCTCCAAATGCAATTTCCCTTTTATTGTGAACATGTTTTCCCACTTAAGTATTTTATGATATAATTCGTCTTTGTATTCAAGGAGAGAGCTCTGTACTCACTGCAGCTATTGCAGCTTATGCAGCAAGTGACCGATTTATAGTTTGTAATTTTAACAATCCCCACGATCAATCCTTCTTCCTTTATAAGAATATAGCAATTACCATACAGGAATAGGCCACCAGTACATGTAGATCAGAGACCTATTGCTAACTTTACAGAGAAAAAGGCAGTCCTCCCACCTTCCATAATGTACTCAATAAAATGTGCAATTCTCTGCTATGAGGGAACCATTCCTGTCCTGTCCTAGCTAATGATCAGCTTGTTCCCTGAAGCCTGACAATTGATATTCCCTGAAACCTATTAACCTGGCTTGGGCAACTTGTTTTTTCTTGATCATTACTGCAATGTGAGTGGGCTTTGTGTGAGTCTCTGGTGTCAAATGCAGAACTGGCAGCTAGAGTGCATGCACACTGCAGGCGGCTTGCCTGTCTTTAAAGAGAAATATTGATGCTAAAAGTTGGAAGTGATGACTTGTGTCGTGTTTACAGTACAGAGCTGAAGATCTCTGCATTCCTTGGTTTGGTGACACCCCCATGCTTTCATCTTTTATTAATATATAAGGAAAGAACATTTTTCTCTCCTCCTTTGCAGGCAATTCCATCAGCTAATTGTTCAGAAATGTCTTGATGTGCAGGATAACTTTCTTTCTTTCCTTAGCATCATCTCATTCATGATTGTTGTTTCCGTCTGTTGGCCCCATCCTTAACGCCAGCATCCTTTTATTAATCTGAAGCTGGTTTAATCACAAATATGTCTTTTTTTAAAAAAATCCTGAATTTTCAAAAGTAATACTTGTCACAAAATGCTCTTCCTCTTTTCTCCTCTGCCAAACAGAGCTCAGAAGAAATGTTCTTCTGAATATTTGGGAAGGAATAGAAAGAGGTTACTGTCATCTTTTTGTGGATTGCCACGGACTCGCAGGGGCGAGGAAAAATTGCAGGCCTGTTATTTACCAGGCCGCATGTGGCAACAGACTATATAGGTAAGAGACACAAGGGGAGTGTGGGTCAGGACACAAGCTGCAGATGAACACACACACACACACACACAGCTAAAATTAATCAATTTAAAGTTTTACTGGGGATAATTACAAGGGGTAAGGGAGCAGTTTTTTGATTAACTAATAGAGTTAATGAAACTTAAAACACACAATGACTAAAATACCTACTAACAATATTTACAAACAAAGATGCAGCATTTAGTAATAATTGATACTTACAAATACAAACCAACGCATAACACAGCCGGTAAACGTATAAGCTCTATTTGAAAACACGTGAGCTGAGAGAGAGGCTTCGAGTTGATCAGGCTCGGTTACGTGGGGTACACAGGATACACGGATACACCGGATTCGTTTTCCTCTCTCTGTCTGCACATGGCAGGCAGAAACATAAGTACCAACTATGACATCACAAAAGTGTCATAGAGGACGGGGCCCAAAACCTGTTTGTGTTCGCTTCTGATTGGTACAAGCAATGTTTATACCAAGTAGGGGAGCAGGTGCCTCAAAGTCTGGCTTCGCCCCCAAAGGTGAGGAAATGCACATTGTTATAGAATGCATGCGAAACTGAATGACAAAAGAAGAGGCCAGGGCAATACCGGTATGGGCAAGTGTTACAGGATGCAGACAGAAACTGATCTGAACACTTTTAAGTAATGGAATGCACTCAGACTGTAGTGTTATGGGCGATATTACTATTTGGAAGGCTAGAAAAAAAATATTCAAAAAATGACAGGTTTTCAACATATATCTGTAATCATAGGTATAACCTCACACAAGTTTTTAGGATAGTAATAGTATATGTGTCAAACATTAGAATTTCATTACAATACTAATATGTTGGTCAACTGAATAATAACTCTTGATTACAATATGAATGGTCCAGTTATAGGTTTAAATGTCTTCATTTCTACTTTTGGATTGCTCACATTTATTTGAGCGGGAGGAGAGTATAGTCACCAGAATAGCCTCTAAAGCAGCCCCAGATAGGTTTCCATGCTCCAAGTTTGTGCCCAGGTAAAATGAAATTTGACTTATGAGGAGAGGCTGAGGGAACTGGGCTTGTTTAGTCTGCAGAAGAGAAGAGTGAGGGGAGGTTTGATAGCGGCCTTCAACTAACTGAAGATGGAGCTTGGCTGTTCTCAGTGGTGGCAGATGACAGGACAAGGAGTAATGATCTCAAGTTGCAGTGGGGGAGGTTTAGGTTTGATGTAAGGAAAAACTTTTTCTCTAGAAGGGTGGTGAAGCACTGGAATGGGTTATCTAGGGAGGTGGTGGAATCTCCATCCCTAGTTTTTTAAGGCCCACCTTGACAAAGCCCTGGCTGGGATGATTTAGCTGGGGTTGGTCCTGCATCGAGCAAAGGGTTGGACTAGACCCCTCCTGAGGTCTCTTCCAACCCTACTCTTCTATGATTCTATGAAATGGAACTTAAGATCCAGATGAGCCATAGATTTTGGTATATGCTTAATTCCTCTCGTTCCTAATTCCTTACCATGTATCTAAATCTAGTTTTGAATGACCATTTACAAAATGGTTTAGCTACTGATAAAACAGGACAATAGAGCTGGTTGGAAAATGGTTGTTCTTTTTTCCCAGGGAAAATTTCACAATTTCAGCAAAAAAATCAGACCCTGGAATATTTCATTTCTGAAATTCCAGTAAGGTGTTTTATGGGAGTTCTAGTTAAAGTACCTCCTGCTCCCTGTCTCCGTTGTAGGCTGTGGTCCCTGGTCAGACTTCTCTCTCAAGATGTACAGTGATCTCCTCTCTTGGTGAGGAGGGGTGCTTCTTCATCAGCAGTTTGGCTGCAGTGCGTCTTGGGAGATGAAGTCCAGCTGGGGAGCCATACCCATAGGAGAGAATTGGGCACGAAGTACGCCAACTACAACTACCTTGAGGCATTGCCACATTTCAGAATCAAAATATTGAAATTGGTTTATTTGACTTAAAAAAACCCAACCTTCTATTTTCTGTATAAAGCAACACTGTGTGTGAAAAATTGTGTTTAGTCAAAAGCACAAATGGGAAAATTTTGACTAGGCCTGCTGGACAGGCATACTATTCCAGAATCAGGATTTATGGGAGCATTATCCAAGTGTTCCAGGAACCAAACTAAAAAATCAGGGATGCTTAATAAAACCTACTTAGTAACACAGTTCTTTATAACATATGGCTCCATGGTGTTAACCAGACAAGAACAAGTATTATCCTTAACAGAAATAAATGGGGGAGAGGGCTTACAACCCTTTAATTGCCGACATACTCTGTAAGTTCTCTGAGTGTGACCTGATTTTTCATTTCGTCCAGGAGTCTCTGAACAGCCCTAGTATCCTAGGACATGTAACTTTCCCAAACTTTGTAGGATGAATTACCTTATGAAGAAACAACCTGGCCTTTCCTGTTAGCAATAAAACCTAACACTGAGGGAAACATCCATTCCTCCCATGTTGTATCTCTCTCTCTCTTTTTAAAGAGCTGGCCCTGAAACAGTTTGGATCTGGTTTTTAATGTCAGCATCTCAGCCTGTCTCCACAATGAACCAAAAGGAAAGTCCCACATTGGAATACCCCTAAATGAAGTTCAGATCCAGTTACATACTTGGGATGAAATCCTAGTTCCATTTAAATCAATGGCAATCCGCCCTTGACTTCTTCCCCCTTGTTTTAGGCCCCAAGTTGTCTTCTTTGTGCCAAATTAGTCTTTGGAATCTAGAACACATTTGTTCTTGATCGTATCTCCATCTATTTCCACTCCTAAAATGTCTAGTTGTGAGATATTGCCATAGCAGGTTTGTCCAGTATCTGTTTGTGTGAGCTAGAAGGTAGCTTATTTTCAAATTTCAAGCAGAATGTGGCTCAGGATCACATTGTGTTCCCGGGACAAATGATTGGAATACAAACCAGCCATGAGAAGATTATTTTTAAACAAATGAGGTAGTTAAATAGATAAGGCTCACATCCTAACAATATACATGATGCATCATTGTAATCATTCTGCATTGTTTTGGTTGGTTTCAAGAGAGAGCTGCCAAAAAACCCTGGAATTGGACTTCTGAATTATTCATTGGGTACAGTTTAACACCCTCATTATTTCTGATGCTCCAGGTTAGTCAGTGGTGTTGACTTTCTACCTTAATAATGACAGGAATAATGACTTGGCAGCTTATCTGTTTGCATTAGTCTTGTGTTATTGTTTACTGAAATAAAGCCCACGGTGTTTGGAGAAAAATACCTCTATACAATGGACACAGTTGAAAAATGTTACATTTAATAGTTTCTGGGCATGGGGACCTTTATTTGTGTAGAAGATTTAACCATATCATGAATCTGATTAATACAAAATCATATTTTTATTGTCTTATTGTTTACTTTGCATAAATGAGATTTTCTAACATTTGTGCTTTTGCCTTTGTTTCTCTCTCTTTTATTATGAAAATGCTGGAGCCTAGTACATTGTAGGTGGCTATTCTGCAAACTTCCTCGGATGTTTGCACTATAGTAGCTGTACTCTTGTAATGGTTATCTGTTAGGAGCAGATTTTATCTGATGGGTTCATAGAATCCTAGAATCATAATCAGGGTTGGAAGGGACCTCAGGAGGTATCTAGTCCAACCCCCTGCTCAAAGCAGGACTAACCTCAACTAAACCATCCCAGCCAGGGCTTTGTCAAGCCTGACCTTAAAAACCTCTAAGGAAGGAGATTCTACCACCTCCCTAGGTAACCCATTCCAATGCTTCATCACCCTCCTAGTGAAAATGTTTTTCCTAATACCCAACCTAAACCTTCCCCACTGCAACTTGAGACCATTACTCCTTGTTCTGTCATCTGGTACCACTGGGAACATCCTCTTTGGAACCCCCTTTCAGGTAGTTGAAAGCAGCTGTCAAATCTCCCTTCAGTCTTCTCTTCTGTAGACTAAACAATCCCAGTTCTCTCAGCCTCTTCCCCTAAGTCCTGTGCTCCAGGCTCCTAATCATTTTTGTTGCCCTTCTCTGGACTCTTTTAAATGTTTACACATCGTTCTTGTAGTGTGGGCCCCAAAACTGGACACGGTACTCCAGATGAGGCCTCACCAATGTCGAATAGAGAGGAATGATCATGTCCCTCGATCTGCTGGCCATGCCCCTGGCTTCCGTATGAGGAGAGATTAATAAGATTGGGACTTTTCAGATTAGAAAAGAGATGACTAAGAGGGGATATGTTATAGGTCTATAAAATTTTGACTAGTGTGGAGAAAATGAATAAGAAAGGGTTATTTACCCCTTCACTTATCACAAGAACTAGGGGTCACCATGAGCCGCAAGTGTAAAATAAACAAAAATAAACTCTGCTTATTTCTTCAACACAACACACAGTCAACCTGTGGAACTCTTTGCCAGAGGATGTTTGAAGGCCAAGACTATAACAGGTTTCAAAAAAGAACTAGATAAATACATGAAGGCTAGATCCATCAATGTCTATTTAGCCAGGATGGGCAGGGATGGTGTCCCTAGCCTCTGTTTGCAAGAAGCTGGGACTGGATAACAGGGATGGATCACTTGATGATTGTTCTGTTCATTCCCTTTGAAGCATCTGGCATTGGCCACTGTCAGATGAGAGGATACTGGGCTAGATGGACCGCTGGTCTGACCCAGTATGGCCATTATTATGTTTCTTATGATTACTTGGTCCAATTGCCACAGTTCTTCAAAACCACCCATGCAATAATCCCAAACTCACACAGCACCTCACCACAACACACATCCCTCATTTGCCACCTGCACAAATCAACACATCTCTCAGCACAACACACACATTTGCCCAACTTCACCCTGACTTGCCATCAAACCAGTGCCACAAGTCCATTGCTGGTTTGGATTGTAGGTTCTTTGCTCTCATGCGTGTGTGTAGATATACTATATCAAGCACAATGAGACCAGGGTCTCAGTTGTTACTGTAATTTTAAAAACACTTTATGAAAAGGGAAGCTGCTAATGATGATGGACTAAATTGGTCCTTTGTAGTTGTCCATTGTGGTTACCAGCATTATGCCATGTATGAATTTGGCCCAGGGACACCTCAGTCTGAACTTTGGATCACATTCTATTTAGAAACACCTCTGCTTGCATTTTATACTCTTCCCTTTTCTTATTACAGCAGCAGTGGGGAGTGAAATCTCCATTACAATGTTGCTGACACACTGACACAGACAACTTCAGCTAAACTGCATTAATGAGACTATTCCTCCTTTGTTCTTTATTAACAATGACATGGCACATTAAGGATCTTTTCCCCCTAAGAGGTCACTTCCCCCTACATTTATTCCTCACCTGAAATCATTTGGGATCTCTTTGGTTATTATGGAAAATAACAGCATGGGAAAGAAATGATTGGCATGTTGCATGTGGAATTATGATTGAGAAATTAGAAACATGCTAATGTTCAAAGGGTTGGGAGAAAGGAGCCAGGGAAGCACAATGCAGGAAATGTGAAATCTGGAAGCAACATTTCAGCCCTGTAGAGTATGAAGATGATCACAGCACCAGGCCGCGAGGTTTAGTCAATGTGCTGTGACTGCTCCATGTGTTGTGGCAAAATGGGTCATGACAAATGATGGCCAGTTCCTCTGTGCTACAACTTTTAGCTTTGATTTGTGAAAAGCAGTTATCACTGGAAGGAGGGTTTGTTTGTTTTTTGCTTGTGCTGTAGTTCATAAAATTATGAGAGAAGTGCTTTTCTTCCTGCTCTGCTCATTAGAGGGATAATGAAAAAGTAAATTTATTTTGATGTGCACTTTTCTCCTCTGCTCCACTCATGTGTATGTGGAATTAGGTATGTAATTGCCACTGCTGCTCGTGTGACACAGGAAATGGCAAGTGATAAACTTGTGGATTTTTTAAAGCAGACATGATGTAGAAATCATTAAGTTCCACCGCAGATCTGGGTGCTGACTTCTGCAAAGGATGTTAAAGCAGAAGGATAAGGAGCATGATTTGTTGAGGTGGAGGGAAATTATTTCAGCAGTTCTGAACTTCCAACTGGTTTGTGGCTTATTCTTTTCACAAAGCCCTGACAATATACTGAGTTTGAAGTACAAAGGGCTCATACCAGAACCAGGAACAAAGAGAAGAGCAATTGGGTGTGAAAACAATTTGATGGTAAATCTGAATGGCCATTAAATCAGGTCCATGTTGCAAGTGAGCAGTAGACTGATTCTGCCATGTGGCTCCCAGAGCAGCATTGGAAAAATGAACAAGGAATTGTTTAGAAGAAGCCTTTTAAAAATAATATCTAGCTCTTGTAATCAGTAGATCTCAAAGTACTAGATAAAGGAGTATCATTATCTTCATTTTACAGATGAGGGAAACTGAGTCAGGGAGGTGAAGAACTTGCTCAAGTTCACTCACCAGTGGCAGAATTGGGATAGAACTCAGGTCTCCTGAATTCCAGTCTTCTATCCACTAAGCCACACTGCTATATGTGCATATTACAATTCATTATCAGTTATTGTTTTTTATTTCCCTTTCTCTGTCTCAGAACTCAAGTGCATACTTAACTGCATTAAAATTCTCCTTCCACCAGGCTCTGAAAAGGGCTAGGCATAAACAGACTAAACAATTGCTTATGGCCCCAACCAGCTCAAGGGGACCCCTTAATCACTTTTTATTATGTGTTGTGAGGTGGGGGACCCCAAAATATTCTTGCGTAGGGCCCCCAATAGTCACATCACCTCTGATGCTGACAGTTCAGGTTTCACTTACCCTTGAAAAGGAATGTTTGGAATAAGCCTCAGCTAACAGCAGGGTTAAAGTTCCCCTTGCTGTTTTTAAGATTGCTGTCAGACTGTAGCTGGCATTTCAGGATTACAAAAGTGACCCAAAATTTACCAACTCTCATTGCAGGTGCTGGGATTGTTGCATCCTCTAATTTGGGGAGAGAGCAGACTGTGTCGTGATGAGCAGTAAGCATAGGTAGGACGCCACAGTCCTTGGTCAGGCTGCCCCATCTATCTCAGAAAATCATCACCCTTGTGTATTAGTTCTCTCTTCCCTGGAATACAAGAAAAATGGCAAAAAGTGCCATGAGTACTTGGGGTAGTGAAAAGCTCTGGAGCGCTCTGGAGGTTGCAGTTCTAGATTTTGGGCTGCGCTTCCAGTCCAACCTTTCTGATGAACTGTTTGCCTTTCACACCAGAAGACCCTGTGGAGCATTGTCTCGCTGGGTGTTCAGCATTCACATCAGAACACACACTAGGTGTTTAGTTTATAAAGCGGTGGTGATAGTCTTGACTCTCCTCTACGACTGTGAGACGAGGGTGACCTAGAGAAAACACCTGGAAGACCAGCACCGTCACTGCACATGAAGTGGGAGGATCATCGCATTAATGTCAGAGGCCAACATCATCAGCGTTGAGACCCTTATTACCCAACACCAGCTGAGATGGAGCGGGCACCGCGTGCACATGCCTGATGTACGCTAACCAAAACAAGTGCTGTGTGCCCAGCTCACCAAAGGAGAAAGGAAACGGGGAAGCCAAAAGAAACGCTTTAAAGACACTCTCAAGATAAACATCAAGAGCTGCAGCATCGACACCACACACGGGGAGACAGCAGCCCGGGAGAGGGATAACGGGCAAAGAATTGTTGGAGAGGGAACATCCACTGCTGAAGAAGAAAATCACCTTGCCCTGATAGCAGAAAAATGCTGGAAAAGAAAAGACAACCATCACACAGCAATCGTGGGTCAGCCCTGTCATCCATTACCACCTGCCGTGTCTGCCAACGAGCCTCTGGCTCAAGGACTGGACTCCTCAGTCACCAAAGGACCCATGAAAAATAAAACCTGTGAAAGGAATCACCCTTGAGGGATCGCCGCTGCCACCTCCCCTGTGGAGCAGAGGTTAGCGGAGAGGCATGGAATGGGATGGACAAATGTCAAGAAAAAAGAAATGTCTGGGGCACTCCTATTTCAAATATCGAACAATGCTCAAAGAAATGTAACAGTGTCAGCGCCTGTCTCGCTCCACGATCACAAAATCAAGTGATCCATGTGGCAGTTTCCATTTGTTGTATCCATTATAAATAATAACTCAATACATGAGTAATAAGGTTCAATTAAGTTGAGTCCTACTGTAACTTCTTGTAATACAAATCAGAAAATTATGACTCTCTGGTATATTTAAAGCGTTAACCTTGTTCAGAATTGCACATCCTCAGGAATTCAATCAACCTATGAGTATTCTTTTCACATAAACTTCTCAAGGTCACTTATTCCCTAAGCTGCACTTTTATGCAATTTCTTCCCGTTAAGTACAGCAGAGAAAGTCAGTCACTGGTGCTTTAGTTAGAAAACTTTTGAGAGTTACAGTTCTTGTGTTTTATTAACAAGGGCAGAACTGGAATGAATTTTTCATCCATCACAGACCTTGTGCTGCACAAATACTCCAAGTTTTTACTGGCGGCTGTACCATTTTAACCTTTCCCGAGTGATTAATGACCCAACTACCAGGATTTCACCAAGTATTGTATTGAGTATGCCTGGGTGCGTATCTGTGTCTTCATATTCCGTCAGTGTTATTTTTTTTATACTGGCACCAAAAAGTTTAACAACACAATGGGAGCCTTGTCCTACATTCTCAAACACTCTCACTGAGAAACAAACGGGACTCTCATTCACTGGGACAATATGTGTTGATCTGGCATTTGGGGGAGGGATAGCTCAGTGGTTTGAGCATTGGCCTGCTAAACCCGGGGTTGTGAGTTCAATCCTTGAGGGGGCCATTTAGGGATCTGGGGCAAAAAATCTGTCAGGGGACAGTACTCAATCCTGCTAGTGTAGGCAGGGGACTGGACTCGATGACCTTCAAGGTCTTTCCAGTTCTAGGAGATTGGTATATCTCCATTTATTTATTTTATTTTATAATAATAGAGAGGGGGGAGGATGATATTTTGATACTTTTCTCTGACATTCTTCCATTGGGGCATTGGCCACTTTGTCTTGCAAGACCAGAACATATTTCTGATGCTGCCCCTCCCCGTAGACCTGTTGGGATCACCTTTCTGTGCTCACTGAAGGAAGAGAAATGGACTTTGTCTGGGTTTATTATTTTAGAACTCTGGAATACAAAGGAATTTACAGCAGGTGAGTTTTGCTCACTGTTTAGTGGACTTTCATCATGTGCTTCAGATTTATTCCCAGCACCCAACCCATTATGTGCCAGGGTGGATTCACAGAGGTATTATTGATTATTGCTGTAGCACCTAGGCCCCACTCAGGGCCCTGGGTCCCGCTGTGCTCTGTGCTGTATACACATGTAAGCAGTGTCAGGGTAAGTGACATCCGGTGGTGAATTGCAGGAATTGCAGTGACTTTTGGAAAATAACACCTTATTTGCTTGGACACACCTACCACACCTAGCCTGCACTCTAACAGCCCAAATGGTCACTGTGGCTACTGTGGGACCCCCCAGTTTCTGTGGTATTGGGGCCAGAATGATAAAGTGTTGATTAACCTGTTTATGTGAATGAGGGGTTGGGACATGTATTTGGCCTTTGGCATGCTGGCGGGACTCGCCATCAGCTGGGTAGCACTCACTAGACAAGGGACAGGGGTTCCAAAACCCACTGAATTGAGAGAGGCTATGGACAGGCTTCTATACCTTGTGGTGAGGGCCTCACAGGCCTATTGCACCTGGCCTCTCTCCCCTGTGGAATGTTAGAGCTGACTTTTGCTTCCATTAGGAGTCTAACTTCAGCTCACTGAGCTGAAGTTGCTTTGGGTCTGGTGGTGCCTCTGCACTAAGGCCCCCCACTATGAGCTGAAATCACTCAAGAGCTGAAATCACTTAAGAGTTGAAAAATCACTGAGCTTTATCTTACGTGGGGGGCCCTAAGCAGAGCAGTTCCTGAGACAGCTGGCAGAGCAGTCCCTGTGCCGGCTAGTGGACCAGTTCCTGAGACAGCTGGCAGAGCAGTTCCTGTGCCGGCTAGTGGACCAGTTCCTGAGACAGCTGGCAGAGCAGAGTCGAGCCACTGACAGAGCAGTTCCTGTGTCAGCTAGCAGGGCGGCTAGCGGAGCAACCAGCATGACCGGAGAGGCGGGGCAGTCAGCCTCTGACCAACGGCCCATGGTGAGGACTGCAGCACGACTGGAGAGGCGGGGCAGTCGGCCTCTGACCACATAAGGTGCCCCAGAACCTCCCCCCCCCCTCCACCCTGGTGGGGAGGTACAACTCTGCTATGAACTTTTGAACTCTGCTGGGGCTGTTGGACTTTTGGGACTTTGGGGCTTGTGGGGCTCAAGAACCCCAGGGAAAGGACACTGCCCATTGGCGTGTGTGTGTGTGTGTGTGTGGGGGAATTCTGGTTCATGGTTTGGTTTGTGACTTTTGTTTGTGGTGTTTACCCAATAATATGCCACAGTGTTTCTCTCTGTCATTAAAAGGGTTTTGGTACACTCAGACTCTGTGCTTGCGAGAGGGGAAGTATTGCCTCTTAGAGGCACCCAGAAGGGTGGTATATGGTTGTCCCAGGTCACTGGGTGGGGGCTCGAGCCAGTTTTGTATTGTGTCATTAGAACGGAACCCCTGGATACTGAACCCGGCCCTTGTTGCTGCCAACTCTGATGGGCAGAAGGGTTACACACACATAATGAGGAAGACAGTCATGCTCCAAAGAGTACAATCTAAACATATGATGAGAGGCAATAGGACAGAAACACATGGGGGTGAGTGGGGGGGAAGACACTGTGACATCGGTAGTTGGTGTAGAAGGCTGTAGTTACAGTGTGCCAACTGCCTATTCTTGAGGAGACAAGCAAGTCAGATTTCAGTTCTGCCCTGCAGCTCTGATTGACGCATGCCAAAATTGGACAGCAAAAAAACCTTTTTCCGTTTCAAATCTTTTCACAACCCCAGGAGCTGGTGAATCTGCCCCAGACAAGAAAGGAATTTTGTATGGCAACAGTTTTGTCAGAGTAATTGAAAGACAAAATGTTTGGTTCTGCTAAGAGCAAGTATACATTTCCTTGGCGAATTTTCTCACCCCACAGACGTTCTTTGGAATTTGAACAAACCACTCCATGACTAGGTTTTTCTGCACTTAAACACAGATCCAACCTCCTTCACCAAGCCCAGGTAGCTGGATGGGCACTGAGAAGAGATGGTTAACATGGTCTTCTGACTATGGCACTAATGTGAGCTTCAGAAGATCTGGATGCAGTGCCGAGTTCTGTGTGTGGCCCGAGACAGTCCCACTTAGAAAACAGGGATAATAACGCCTTGTCATAAGTGTGGAGTGTGCCTTGCCTGGGTGGGGCTATGTTATCTGAAACAAGTGACGTAAGAGTTTCCCTGCCATGAGGGAGGGAGGAGCTTTTTCAGTTCAGTTCGTTTCTGGCTTGCCATGGAGCTTGGCAAGGGTCCTAGACCATCTTTGGCTATAAAGATGGTTCTATTTTCTTCTTCTATTTCTGATTAGCTGTACTGAGAGTATAATCATTTAATTTTTTTAAGCCTGTGCCTTTTGGGGTGTTTCTCTCCGTTTCAGAAGGGAGTTAGAGAACCCCAAATTGTGAAGTGTATTGTATCTTTGTTTCATTCCCTTTTCTTTATTAAATCTTCTAGTTATTAAAAGTGTGTGGTTTTTTTCCCTTAGGGTTTTCTCTGCTTCCAGTCTGGGAAGGGAGAAGGGAAGGGAAATAGGGACCAGGGCAGCTAAGTGCATAGCTGGAGTGGGGAGGCTGCCTCTCGTTACCGTCAGGTTAGACGGGGGAAGGGAGCAGCCTCTGAGGGTCTGGCTCTCAGGTAGAGAGAGACAGAGGGTGGGGAAGTTCGGGGGCTCCTCCAAGGTTTTGGAAGTACACCCGAATGGTGGCAGCATTTGGTATCTCCAAATTCCCAACTGACAAAGTGGGGGTGTGGGGGGAAAAGGACTTGTTGGTCTGGCATACAAGAGCCCTGATCTCTGTACTCGGAGCATAGGGACAGGGAAACCCCTCTTACACGCCTTATTTCTCAGGCTCCTCTACTTGTATTGCAAAGTCTTCAGGGCAGGGGCTGTATCTTACTGTGTACATGTAGCGTCTAATTCAGTGGGGTCCCCATCTTGACTGGGGCCTCCAAAAGGTATGTGGACACAGCAATAAAACACTGCCGCTGGCCCGTCTCAGCTGACTCAGGCTCATGAGGCTTAGGTTGAAGGGCTATAAAATTGCAGTTCGATGTCTGGGCTTGGGCTGCAGCCCAGGTTCTGGGCTCTTGGTACCAGGACCAGGTGATATTCACTCAAGAGTCCTGAAGGAACTCAAACATGAAATTGCAAAACTACTAACTGGTGTATGTAATCTATCGCACTTAATTCAGCTTCTGTACCAGATGACTGGAGGATAGGTAATGTGACACCAATTTTAAAAAAGACTCCACAGATGATCCTGGCAATTATAGGCCCATAAGTCTAACTTCAGTACCAGGCAAATTGGTTGAAACTATAGTAAAAAACAGAATTATCAGAGACCTAGATGAACATGATTTGTGGGGGAAGAGTCAAAACAGCTTTTGTAAAGGGAAATTATGCCTCACCAATCTATTAGAATTCCTTGGGGGGGGGGTCAGTAAACATGTGGACCAGGATGACTGAGTGGACATAGTGTCCTTGGACTTTCAGGAAGCCTTTGACAGGGTCCCTCACCAAAGGCTTTTAAGCAAACCAAGAAGTCATGGGATCAGATGGAAAGTCCTCTCATCAATCAGTAACTGGTTAAAAGACAGAAAAGAAAGGGTAGGAATAAATGGTCAGTTTTCAGAAAGGAGAAAGATAGATAGTGGGGTCCTTCAGGGATCTGTACTGAGATCAGTGCTGTGGCCAGGTTTGCAGACAATACAAAATAACTATCTTGAGTAAAGTCCAAAGCAGACTGTGAAGAGTTACAAAGGGACCTTAGAAAACTGGGTGATTGGCAACAAAATGGCAGATGAAATTCAATGTTGATAAATGCAAAGTAATGAACATTAGAAAACATAATCCCAGCTATCCATATGAAAAGATGGGGTCTAAATTAGCTTTTAGCACTCAAAGATCTTGTTGTCATTGTGGATACAGATGCTCCCTGGGTTATGTAAACCCGATGCACGCAAATCCGATTTTACGGAAAAAGTTCTGTAAGCTAGAAATAGGGTTGTGGGGTTTGGGTTTTTTTTGCGTGTAATGGTCATAGATACGTTTCCAACTTACGCAAAATTCGAGTTACGCAAAAACAAACAGAATGTTAGGAAACATTAGAAAAGAGATAGAGAAGACAGAAAATATCATAATGCCACTATATAAATCCACAGTATACACATGTCTTGAATACCGTGTGCAGTTCTGGTCATCCCATCTTAAAAAAGATATATTATAAATGGAAAAAGTACAGACAAGGGCAAGAAAAATGATTAAGGGTATGGAACAGCTTCTGTATGAGGAGAGATTAATAAGACTGGGACTGTTCATCTTGGAAAAGAGATGGCTAAGAGGGGGTATGATAGAGGTCTATAAAATCATGAATAGTGTGAAGAAAGTATATGAGGAAGATGTTGTTTATTCCTTCCCATAACACAGTAACCAAGGGTCACCCAATGACACAAATAGGCAGCAGGTTTAAACAAGCAAAGGGAAGTATTTCTTCACACAACGCACAGTCAACCTGTGGAGCCCATTTCTAGGGGATGTAGTGGAGCCAAAAGTATAATAAGTGGGTTCAAAAAAGAATTAGATAAGTTCATGGAGGATAGATCCATCAATGGCTATTAGCCAAGATGCTCAAGGATGGAACGCTATGCTCTGAGAGTCCATAAGCCTCTAACTGCCAGATACTGTGACTGGACATTAGGGAATGGCTCACTCTGTAATTGCCGTGTTCTGTTCATTCCCTTTAATCTTCTGGCACCGGCAACTGTTGGAAGATGATCCTGGGCTGTTCTTATGATTTTGTGAGGTATAGGGGATGCACTTGCTCACAAATCCTGCCCTTCCGTGGGAAGTAGCATCACATAAGTTCTACTGCCAGGGACACTCCAGAGCTGTTGGGGTGGAACCAGGATTTGCCTCTTATAAGCATGATGTTGGAACTGTAGCTTCCTCATTCCTTACACTAGCTCTGCTTCCTGACATGTCCCCAGTGCACACAATCTTCTCCATTGCACAAGGCACAGATCACCCTCTGAATCTGTGAACACTCACCATGAAAAGTGTTTGGTTTGGTTTGTCACCAGTGATCCTTCCAACTGACGTAGTCCCCTATGAAATGTCAGTGAGTAAGACGGCGGCTGCTGAAAAACAAAATGTCCCGTTTGATGTGATGCCTTTTCTGTTGAGAAATTCCCATTTATATTTAAATTGATGGGGAGTAACCTTAGCCAGGCTTGCCTTCCATAGCGAGAGACAGGCCCAGACACCAGACAGTCCATCAACAGCACTTGTTGCTATGCTCTTGTGCAGCTTACGGTATTCTTTGGAGAAGAGCTTCATTTAAAGATTCCAATAATACAGCATGTAAAGAAACTTGGAGCCCCTGAGATTTGAAAACCATTAATCACGCTGAATTAAGACAGTTAATCAAGTCTCAGAAACTGACAAAAGATTGTCCCTGAGGCTTTTTACCTTGAGTATCTTTAGAAAATGATAGTTTCAGCTTTCCACTTGACTACTTCCATAAGTTAATTCATTTTCTTCAGAAGCAGCTCAAGGTCAGCCATTATGATTGTGTCAGCTTTAAATGATGCTTTACCTCGCTCATGTTAAGCTCAAGTTCTGCTATTGTGAGTGATACTGATAGTTTTGTTGTCAAGGAGATGCCGTCAGGTACTCTGGTGGGAGGTTAACTAAGGGGAAAGAGCTCATGTTGCGGACCTCAATTTGTCTTCATTTGAAAAACCAAATATTTCAGTCACTGAAGCTACCAAATGAAATATTATCTGCAATAATGGAGAATGTTAATATGGACTGGGAATATACAGAAGGCTTGGGCTATAGTCATGTTATCTGATTCTGAATACAGATAAAAACTAATTTTGCTAATCTTTCCCCATTACATAATGTTTGTAATTAATTTCAAATTGAATTGCCCTGTAGTCTCATTTCCCCCCTTTATTCTCTGTTGTCTTCATTTTTTAGCAAGTCCCTCCAGTGGTGTTAACGGCTGTGAGCCAAATTCTCCTCTCAGTTCCATCATGTACCTTGATTTTAGCCCTGTCTAACAGTGGCCCTTGAAGTCCAATATACGTAGCTTAAGAGCAGTTTGCTAAATGTCTTCATGATCAAAGTTTAGATTAGGAAAGTGTCTCACAAGCCTGCTGCTAGAGACTTTCCTCATAACCTAATGCGTACATTTCCTAAAGGTAAATAAGTAAATGCTGATAAATGTCAATTTCACCATGCACCCACAAACCAATGCAAAAATATTTCAGTTGATAATAATTGAAATTTATAGAATTTTCCCAAAATAATTCTGAGTGCAGATCTTTTAGAAAAACATCCAACCCTAATTTAAAAATCCACCACAACCCTTGGTAAATTATTCCAATAGTTAATTACTTTCACTGTTGAATATTTATGTCTTATCAGCAGTCTAAGTTTGTCTAGCTTCAACTTCCAGGCATTGGATTGTGTTAGACCTTTCTCTGCTAGACTGAAGAGCCCATTCTTAAATATTTTTTCCCCAAGTAGGTACTTCTAGCCTGTAATCAAGTTATCCTTAACCTTGTGAAGCTAGATTGAGCTCCTTGAATCTATCCTGATTAGGCATGTTTTCTAATCTTTTAGTCATTCCTGCTCCAATTTATTAACATCCTTCTTGAATTGTGGGCACCAGAACTGGACTTAGAATTCCAGCAGCAGCTACCCCAGTGCCAAATATAGAGATAAAATAACCATTTTATTCTTACTCAAGATTCCCGTGTGTGTGTGTATATAGGTTTTGACCAACATTTTTCAATTTTCAGCCCCCAACAAAAAATGTTTCAGATTTTGAGTGTTTAGTTTTTTGATGGAAAGTTAAAATTTTCCTCAGAAAGCGGACACTTTAATGAGAAATTTCATTGGGTGAAAAGAAGTTGTTTTTTGAAAAACAGTTTCAATGGACTATTTTCATCCAGTCCTACTCCCATGTTAAGGGTGGAATTCCAGACTCACCTAACCTCTTTGGCGAAGGTTTTCCTGAGTTCTCCAAACAATACATGATCATCACAGCAGGAGGCATAGCAAGGTGAATTAAGGATGCAGCTTCAGTTCTAACTCTCAGGCCATAGTTACACTGGCACTTTATAGCGCTATAAAGCCTCCAGGAGCGCTATAACTCTGCCCCCGAACACACTGGCAAGGCACATATTGTGCTAAAAGTCCGGGCTTATCTGGAAAACAAACTTTTCCATCAGAATAAGGGCTTTTGCGCTACTGTTGTAGTGCAACGGCGCGAATGTGAACACCCATTGCGCATTAATGAGCCTCCAGCCACCTCCAGCCTGGTCCATAATTCCCATTCGAGCCACTCTGGGCATCAGTTTCAAACTCTTCTGTCGCGTCCTCAGGTGACCACATGTCAGACCCGCCCTTTAAATTCCCAGGGAAATTTGAAAATCCCCTTCCTGTTTGCTCCAGCCAGGCATGGAGTGCTCCTCAGGTAACCATTTTGCTTGGCCATGACTCCACGTGCCATGCCTCCTCGCAATAAGCGATCTCCACTGTGGTTCGATCATGAGTTGCTGGACCTCATCAGTTGTTGGGAGGAAGCGGCTGTCCAGTCTCAGCTGCGGTCTAGCTGCAGGAATTATGATACGTATGGCCTGATATCACGGGCCATGAGGGACAGAGGCCATGACCGGGACACTCTGCAGTGCCGGGCAAAAGTAAAGGAGCTTAGGATTGCCTATCGCAAAGCCCGCGATGCAAACAGCCGCTCTGGGGCAGCCCCTGTGTTTTGCAAGTTCTACAAGGATCTGGATGCGATCCTGGGTGGTGATCCAACGTGCACTCCACCGACCACCCAGGACACTTCTTCCCAGCCCAACGCTGAAGGGGGGGGGGGAAAGGAGGACGAAGAGGAGCAGGACGGCGAGGAGCAGGAGGACGTAGAGGAGCAGGAGGAGGAGGAGGAGGCGGCCGCGGCAGCGAGCCAGGGCACGGAGGAGTCATTGGAGACATGCAGCCAGGAACTCTTCTCAAGCCCAGAGGGCAGCCAGAGCCAGCCACAGCGTCCGGCGGTTGCGGGGGCCACGGCAGCAGCACCGGTTTGCGCAGGTACAGATACTTTTCTATTGGGAAGGCAGGCAGCTTGGGAGAGGGTGGAAAGGGATGCTTGCATGCTTGCCTACATGTGGAATAGTGCGTTCATGTTCTCTATCACCTCGCGGTAATCCTCATCAGTGATTTCTACAAAGGTCTCAATAAGAGCTCTTGCAATGTGCCTGTGGAGGTTTCTCGGGAGACCCAGCGTGTTCACTGTCCCGGCCACGGTCACGAGGCCCCGCCACTCTTCTAAGAGCGGTGGGGGAAGCATCGCTGCACAGATGCAAGCCGCGTATGGCCCTGGGTGGAAGCCACATCTCCTTAAAATCCCCGCCCTTTCTTGCTCCGTCACCCGCAGTAGCGAGATATCTTCCAGCACGAAAACCTACACAGAATGTTGGGAGAATGCTTATCAGACTGCAGCTCCCACTAATGCCCTCCACTCCCGCAAAACAATAGTATAGAAAGGCAGGGAAACAGTGCTTGTCCCCGCGACTCACCATGCCCAGGGATCGTGGGTACCTCTGTGTGAGATATGGCTTATTTGGACAGGGAAACTGCACAGAGATTCATGGAATGCGTGGGACTCCCTAATACTGTCTGTTGCAAACAATGGGATCTTGTGTTTTAACTGTGAACTTGTAACTTTCCCTAGCTTTGTCCTTGACATCAACATCACCAGTGTTATCTGTGGCTCAAAAACTAAATAGAATTCGAAGCAGACCGAGGAAGAGCAAAGAAGAGCTTCTGAAGCAAGTTCTGGAACAGGCATCAATGGACAACCGCGCTGACAGCGACCGGAGGGAGGAGGAGAGGAAGCGTAGGGAACAGCGGAGGGAGGAGCAGATGCAGCTGAGGGAGATAGCTCGCGAACAGCGTGCTGAGAAGCGTGCTGACAAGCTGCTTAGAATATTAGAGCTGCAAGTAGAGACTCTGCAGCGGATCGCTGCCGTTCAGGAGCAGCAGCCCCCTGCTTGCCACCCCATTGTCACTTGCCCCCTAACCCTTCCCCTTCTGGCCCTCTGGCCCCTTCAGGCCACTATCAACAGCTGCCTGGTTATTACCACCCACAGCTGCCTCCAACCCCCCTCTCTTCACCGACCAACCCACAGACCCAGCACCCTTATCCACTGCACTCAACCCCTACTAACAATCATCATCGCCCTCCGCAAATGGGGTTGGGGGAACACTGGATGGCATTGGAGGTTATGAGTCCAGGACATATGCCAATCTCTGATTGACCCCTTCCCACCCCAATTGCACACCCCCTCCTCACACCCCAATTGCACACACCCCCTCCTCCCTCACACATTTTACTGTTTTTCAACTTTTATTTCAAATTATGAGAAAGCTGTTCAATAAATGAATTCTTTTTAATAAATGGGTTTCTGTATTCGGTGCACAAATGTATGTAATAGGTACAGAAAAGCAAAAACCTGATCCTATTAACAGACTGCTCCCTCCCTCCCGCCCTCCCTCTGCAATTCCCATTAGAACTCACTTTCAGCCTCAAACTGCTCCCTCAAGGCTTCCCTGATTCTTGTACCCTCGTGCTGGGCCCCTCTAATAGCCCTGCTCGCTGGCTGTGCATACGTGGCCTCCAGCTGTTGAACCTCTGAGGTCCATGCCATAGTGAAGCCTTCGCCCTTCTGCTCACAGAGATTATGTAGGGCACAGCACGTGGAAATAACCGCGGGGATACTTCCTTATGCCAAGTCTAGCTTGCCATAAAGGCATCTCCAGCGGGCTTTAAGACGCCCAAAAGCACACTCCACAGTCATTCGACAGCGGCTCAGCCTGTAGTTGAACCTTTCCTGGCTGGTGTCCAGGCTCCCCGTGTAGGGTTTCATGAGCCAGGGCATTAGAGGGTAAGCGGGGTCACCAAGAATCACAATGGGCATTTCCACTTCCCCCACGGGGATCCTCTGGTCTGGGAAAAAGTGCCTTCTTGCAGCTTCCCGAACAGGCAGCTGTTGCGGAAGATGCGTGCGTCATGCACCTTTCCCGACCAGCCTGCATTAATGTCAGTGAAACGCCCACGGTGATCCACAAGCGCCTGAAGAACCATGGAGAAGTACCCCTTTCGGTTAATGTACTCTTCTGCTAGGTGGTCGGGGGCCAGAATAGGTATATGGGTCCCATCGATCGCCCCTCCGCAGTTAGGGAACCCCATCTGCTCAAAGCCAGCCACGATGTCACGCACGTCACCAAGAGTCACGATTTTCATAGCAGGAGGCGATTAATGGCCTTGCACACTTCCATCAACACGACTCCAACGGTCGACTTCCCCACCCCAAAGTGGTTAGCCACCGATCGGTAGTTGTCTGGGGTGGCCAGCTTCCAGAGTGCTATAGCCACCCGCTTCTCCACCGGGATGGCAGCTCTCAATCTGGTGTCCTGGCGCTGCAGGATGGGGTCGAGTTCAGCACACAGTCCCATGAAAGTGGCTTTTCTCATGCGAAAGTTTTGCAGCCACTGCTCATCGTCCCACACTTGCAAGATGATGTGATCCCACCAGTCAGTGCTCGTTTCCCGTGCCCAGAAGCGGCGTTCCACGGTCGTGAGCATATCCGTTAAAGCGATGATCAGTGTAGTGTCCAATTTGTTCCTCGGGTCGAGCTCGTCTTCTTCTCCAGACTCATCACTACTGTCACGGTCCATTTCAAGAATGAACTCCGCCGCGCAGAGAGTTGTGCTGGCGACACTCACCAGCATGCTCCGCAGCAGTTCGCGATCCATTACGGCACAGGAAAACGGACGACAGAGCGTGCGTGCCTTGCTGAAACCATTGAGAGATGGGACCCGAGGTGGCCGGAAACACAGGGATTGCTGGGATATGACACAAAGCATCACGGGGAGTTGGAACCGGATGCAGAATGGCCGCAAGTGACACCCCCCTTCCCACAAGGCAGTGCGCCAGATTGGGAAGAGGTGTTCTGTAGGATACCTGCCCTATTGCGCAACTCTCAGTGCCGCCAGAAGCGCCTCCAATGTGGCCATGCTTCAGCGCTGCCGGGTCTGAGTGTGCACATACTGTAGCGCAATACCTATTGCGCAATATGGGATGCGCTATAACCAAACGCGCTATAATCCTGTAGTGTAACCTAACGCTCAATCTCCTGTCCCGCACTGATCTGCAGAAGACCCTTAAAGTTAATTAGCATAAGTTTTTGTGTGCGTATCACTTGCATAGGGGCTGAGTTAATCTAAGAATGACTTTGTCTCATTGCCATTTCTCTCTGAATAGTGCAGCTGATAACTGTGTAAACTAGCTCGGAGTTTGGTCTGTTCTGGTAAAATCTTTTTCTTATGGCCCCAGAAATAAAGACAAGAAAAGGTGATCCTTGTATGTCTGTGTATTAATATTGTCCTCAAATACCACAAGTGTCCATGGGTTGGATCTTAGCCTACATTTCCCTATCAAACCAAGAGCAGGTGTCTGAAGCCCACCATTGTCTTCTAGTTATCTTGTGCTCCCATGTCTGTCTTTATCTAGCTGTTCTCTCTCATCTTTTATTTAGATCGTAAATTCTTTTCTTTATTTGTGCACACAGTGTTGAGCAGAATGGGGATCCAGTCTGTGATTGGGGCTTTTAGGCACTACCACAATTTAAATACAAAAAGGTGATAAGAAAGTAAAAATGTGTAAAGCTTTACAGGCTATCTCAGGTGACCCTCAATCATATTCAGCTATGGCTTATCATTGTGTATCTGCAAAGAGGTCTGTGTCACGGTGCATCAGTAAATTGGACAGAGAAATGAAAAATGCTTAAAGCTGTTGGGATCACCTTTTCACCTGCATATGCAAAATACAGGGCTTGAATATGCAGATGGCTGTATGTGCAAAATTTATATAAAATAGTTGAAACTTGGCTTGGAAGTTACCATACAGTAAATCATAGCATATCAGGCTTGGAAGGGACCTCAAGAGGTCATCTAGTCCAACCCCCTGCTCAAAGCAGGACGAACACCAACTAAATCATCTTTGTCAAGCTGGCCTTAAAAACCTCTAAGGAAGGAGATTCCACCACCTCCCTAGGTAACCAATTTCAGTGCTTCACCACCCTCCTAGTGAAAAAGTTTTTCCTAATATCCAATCTAAACCTCCCCCACTGCAACTAGAGACCACCCTTACTCCTTGTTCTGTCATCTGGTACCACTGAGAACAGTCTAAATCCATCCTCTTTGGAATCCCTTTTCAGGTAGATGAAAGCAGCTATCAAATCCCCTCTCAGTCTTCTCTTCTGTAGACTAAACAATCCCAGTTCCCTCAGCCTCTCCTCATAAGTGAAGCCAAATACTCATGTTCATGTATCCTGTGTAGTCCCAAATCCAGTCTCAACATACCCAGCAGTACTTTGGCCATGAGTAAATTTAGGCTGGAAATTAGTAAATTTCTAATTATCATAGGAGTGAGGTTATAGAATGGCCTTCCAATAGGAGGAGGTTTCCTTAAACCTAAGTGGGTTTAAGATAGAGCTTTATAGGTGCATGAATGAGATGATATAATGGATTTGCCTGCAATAGCAACAGGGTTGGACTCACTGATCCAGGAGATCCCTTCTAGTCCTATGTGCGCAAAGAACCTCACCAGTTCTGATGCTCCAGGGCTGTGGAGAAAGGGCAGGATTTGCTATCATATGACTTCAGTAGCAACTCTGAAGAAAAACATGTTGTTTTTAAATATGCTGCCTCTGTAAGATGGCAGATGCTGTGTACAAAGGATATGATGTATTGTATTTTGGCTATGTACAGTACATGGGGATGTGGAAGCCATGATTGCATTTGTTAGTCTTCATGATATAATGGCATGACAGAGGAAATAATGGGGAAAGAGATAAAGGGTTTTAGTGGGTGGATTTTGTAGCCCTTAAACCTCTGATGTGCATCATTCTTCAATGTGCTGTGTACATTTAATATCCCAGAGAGGGATAACACCCCATTACGTGATTATTTTGGTGATTAAGGAACTTCATAGTGCCTCAGTTCTGAAGCTTGCAAATAGCCATGAGCTTTGAAGCAGAGGACTCAGCACCTCTTCTCTCCTGAGCTGTGGGTAAACTACTGTTTTGGATTTATTACCCACACACTACAAAAGTGCAGGACACAGATTTCCAAACCTCTCTGGTTCTTACAAGCTAGGCTATTTTGCTAAGAAGCCTGTTGAATGTCCTGACAGCAGTTTGCTTGGAAATGTCCTGATGAGTTCTTTTTTTACAATAGATGGGTTTTGTTCCACTAGTCAGAACATGACTGAAATGAAAAACCTGATGCCTATGCCATGTGTAGCTTAGCTTTCGTTTGTAGCCACTGGGTTTAACATGAAAAGGATTCAGTAATAATGTTGAGGCTTAGATTAAACCTGGTTGACACTGGTGGATGTAACAACAGCTGCCCTTCCCTTGGGATAAAAGAAAGAAACAATTAAGCTCCTTTATGGAACCAGGTAGCCAAACCATTTGGAGCTGTCACTCAAAGCACCGGCGCATGTCATTGCTCAAAAGCAGGGGTCTCAAACTCAAATGACCACGAGGGCCGCATGAGGACTAGTGCACTGGCTCGAGGGCCGCACCACTGACACACACACACACCCTCGCTGCCCTGGCTCTGCCCCCACTCCACCCCTTCCATGAGGACTAGCGCACTGGCCCGAGGGCCGCACCACTGACACACACCTCGCCCTTGCTGCCCCGGCTCCGCCCCCACTCCACCCCTTCCAAGAGGTCCCACCCCTGCCCCACCTCCTCCTCTGAGCACGCAGCTCCCCATTCCCTCCTGGAAAGCGCTAGGCACCACCAACAGCTGTTTGGCAAACAAAGCAAGAGCAATCTAGGAAGTCCAGAGCTAGAAACACACACGGCCCAGCCAGGCAGCAAAGAAGCCTCCACTTCTGGCCCCTCCGTCCTGCAAACTGCTATGGGGGAACCGGGCGGGGGGGCGCCAGGAAGCTTGGCGGGCCGCAGGGAAGGGCTTTGCAGGCCGCATGTGGCCCCCGGGCCGCATGTTTGAGACCCCTGCTCAAAAGAAAGGCACATGCAAAGTAGAAAGTGAGCTATGTGGATGGAGGAGATTTGCTGTTTGGTGGAGGGATGTGTTTGTGTGTGTCAGTGAGAGAAAGGCCAAAGAAGCAGCAAAAGCAGGCAGCAGAATACCAAGGGCTCAGCCACAAAAGTACTGATAGAGTGACCTTGAAAAAAAGCTGAGAGAGTGAGCAAGTGCTTTGGGGATAAGTTCTGGGTGGAAAGGGGTGTAGAGATGTGAGCAAAGACACCCTCATGTGTTTGTTCCGGCTGTTTCAGGAAAACAGGACTTTTTTGTAAATATAAACAGGATTGCATCAAAGAGATACCTGAGTCCATCATCAGTTTCTTCTCCTATTAGAAACTGCCTGCCAGACCACACAAATTGATTAAGTGTTGAGGTCAAACAGGGGTAACAATAAGATCCATGCCCTCTGGTTATCTTCATTTACAGAGGGCTCGGATTTCCCACAGGTGGGGTGGGAACATCAATCCATGGCAAAAGAAAGAAAACAAAAGGAGGAGCAATAATTAATAACAAGCTGTTTGCACTGGTTGCCAGGCAGCGATTTGTGCTCTGTTTATTATTCTTGCTTAGTGGGAATTCTTGCAGCTTAAATGGTCTGTTTTCAAGTCTTCATTAATATGCATTCTTGCAGTCAATCAGAGATATCCCAGATGCTTTCAGGGGCAAGCCTAGCTTTGCCTGCTAAAAATAGAAAAATAAACCAAGAAAAAATAACAAGTGGCTTCAACTCTGATAACAAACACTGTTGTGTGTTGAGGGCTTGTCAGTAGGCGTGAGAGGGCCAACATACTGTTTTGTTTGTAACAGACACATGACTGCCATCTTTCACTTTTTAGTCTTCGTGATATACTACGACATCGAAAAATGTGTCAGCTGGTATGTCACATGACATGGGATCGTGATATTGTGTCACCATCAAGGTTGAGAACGTCTTTTCTCAGTTCACCTACAAATTTGCGGCAGCGTGATTTTATCTGAAATGCAGCAAGAGGCTTTCCTAAATGGTGATATTTTTTCTGCTGTTACAGTGGCAGAATTATGCACTGTCCCCATGCACCAATTTTGCATGAGTGTCTGCTCATTTACATTGTGAAGTCTTCTTCATGTGCTAATTCCAAATATGATTCCCCTCCCACTAATGCCACATATAATTAAATGTTGTAGCAAGCCACAACTCTCCCCTTATAGTACAGGCACGCACCAATCAAAATTACTAGGTGGATAGATAATTCTTATAGGTTTGTCTTTTCTTCAGTTCATTTTTCCCCTTGTGCCCCATTGTTGAGGGGAAGCATCAGTGGAAATATTGACATGACTAAGAATCACATGTGATCATATGGGTTTGTACGGGTGGTCCCTTAATTACCGCCTGTTACTCAGTCACGGGGCTATTCACCTCTTTTTGATCGTCCTGCAGCTGCTCTGCTTAAACCCAGGCAACATGTTGCCCTTGCAATGGGAACAATTGTAATAAGATCCTAGAGGTGGATGAGGAAAATAACAAACAGTTCACTTACAACTGAACTGATTTTGCATTTCCCTTCCCACCATTTATTGACCTACTCTGTTGTTCATGAATGTGTAGGGGCCTGATTCCGAACCCACTGAAGTTAGCGAGAGCCTTTCCACGGACTTCACTGCGCTCCGTGTTAGACTCATCCTGCATACAGCATGGAAAGTGCTGAACAAACAGGCCACAAGCTACAGCTGAGCACCTACCAGTTTCCATTGACTTCATGGGAGTTTCTTGGCTGCTCAGCACTTTTGAGAATACAGCCATTTCTTTAAGCGTCCACCTATGGATTTAGGAGCTTCAATTTAGGGAGCCCTTTTTTGGAAATCTTGTCTAGGAGGTCTCAGGCCGGATGCTGGAGATCATCCCTCCCAGGTGTGGTGTTCTTTGCATTAAAGCCATGAGCACTTGTATTTAGAATTCGGGGTTTGTTGACACAACAATTCGACACACCATCACTGGTTCATTCACCTGTATATCTACCAATGTAATATATGCCGCCATGTGCCAGCAATTTCCCTCTGCTATGTATATCGGTCAAACTGGACAGTCCCTACGAAAAAGGATAAATGGACGCAAATCAGATATCAGGAATGGCAATATACAAAAGCCTCTAGGAGAACAGTTCAATCTCCCTGCACACACCATTACAGATTTAAAAGTCACCATATTGCAGCAAAAAAACTTCAAGACCATACTGCAAAGGGAAACTGCAGAGCTGCAATTCATTTGCAAGTTTGATACAGTCATTTTAGTACTGAATAGGGATTATGAGTGGCTAGCTAACTCCAAGAGCAGTTTCTCTTCTCTCACTGTTCACACCTCCAATTCAGCTGCTAGAGGAATACCTCACCCTCCCTGATTAGAGATAACAAGCTGGTTCAGTCTCATTGGACGAACCCTGTTACCTCCCACCTGGTTCTTGCCTACCTATTTAAACCTGTCGCTGGATAATTCCACTGCATGCATCCGACGAAGTGGGTATTAGCCCACGAAAAATTATGCTTCAATACTTTAGTTAGTCTTTAAGGTGCCACAGGACTCTGTCACTTCTGCAATTCCAGACTAACATGGCTACCTCTCTGATCCTTATAGACTGTTATTTTAACATTACATAAGGCAAGGATCAGCTTGCCACAATTTGTTCTGGCCCCCAGCCTTCAGGCAACCACCCTGCCTTCTAAAATGGAGCTAGGCCCTGTGGTATTTCCAGTCACATTCTACTTCCTTAAGGAAGAGTCGCAGCTGCTCCACACACCACCTGTGTCCTTCACCTGCTGGATCTCGAATCCATGAACTGGTATTTTCAGTGGGACTCAAGTCTGCTGTTGGGTTGTTATGCAACAGCAGTTGCCTCATGTCTATCGTTGGCAGGTTACAGATTAAAATATGTAGTAAAACAAGATTGTACCTAATGAAGGCTACTCTCCATATGCTCTGGAGGAATCAATAAGGCTAATGATATCTGCTCCAACCAGGCCATCATGTTGCCAGGTGTATTACATATTGTCTACTTTGCTTTCAGGGTTTATAGAATACTATTTGTTGAGATGACAACCTAAATCATACACTTTTTTCTGTGTTTTTCTTTAATCTCCCACATGCTGTTTTTAAACATTGCTGCATCAGTCTAGTCCAGGGGTCTCCAAACTACGGCCCGCGGGCCGGATGCGGCCCGCGAGGCCCTCTCATCCGGCCCGCGGAGATCTTTTTGGCTCCGCGCTGGGGCCTGGAAGCGCCGTGCGCTCGGCCGCCGCCGCGGGGCCTGGAAGCGCCGCGCGCTCGGCCGCCGCCGCCAGCCGCGGGGCCTGGAAGCGCCGCGCGCTCGGCCGCCGCCGCCAGCCGCGGGGCCTGGAAGCGCCGCGCGCTCGGCCGCCGCCGCCAGCCGCGGGGCCTGGAAGCGCCGCGTGCTCGGCTGCCGCCGCCGGCCAGGGACGGCTCGGAGCTGGGGCCGGGACGCGCCGCACCGCCACGCAGTTGCAGGGGGCGAAACAAGGAGCCACCCACTGCCAGGCGGCGAACCGGTCTGTGGGGAGAGACCGGGTTGAGCAGGTCAGTTGGGTGGGGTGAGAGACCTGGCTGGGTGGGTCAGTTGGGGGGGGGGGTTGGAGGAAAGGAGGTTTTGGGGTGAGAGACCTGGCTGGGTGGGTCATTTTGGGGGGGTTGGAGGAAAGGAGGTTTTGGGGTGAGAGACCTGGCTGGGTGGGTCATTTGGGGGGGGATTGGAGGAAAGGAGGTTTTGGGGTGAGAGACCTGGCTGGGTGGGTCATTTGAGGGTGGGGGGGTGGGAGGAAAGGAGGTTTTGGGGTGAGAGACCTGGCTGGGTGGGTCAGTTGGGGGGTGGGTGGGAGGAAAGGAGGTTTTGGGGTGAGAGACCTGGCTGGGTGGGTCAGTTGGGGGGGGGGTTGGAGGAAAGGAGGTTTTGGGGTGAGAGACCTGGCTGGGTGGGTCATTTGGGGGGGGGGGTTGGAGGAAAGGAGGTTTTGGGGTGAGAGACCTGGCTGGGTGGGTCATTTGGGGGGGGGGTTGGAGGAAAGGAGGTTTTGGGGTGAGAGACCTGGCTGGGTGGGTCTTTGGGGGGGGGGTTTGGAGGAAAGGAGGTTTTGGGGTGAGAGACCTGGCTGGGTGGGTCATTTGAGGGGGGGGGTGGGAGGAAAGGAGGTTTTGGGGTGAGAGACCTGGCTGGGTGGGTCAGTTGGGGGGTGGGTGGGAGGAAAGGAGGTTTTGGGGTGAGAGACCTGGCTGGGTGGGTCAGTTGGGGGGTGGGTGGGAGGAAAGGAGGTTTTGGGGGGAGAGACCTGGCTGGGTGGGTCAGTTGGGGGAGGGGGGTTGGAGGAAAGGAGGTTTTGGGGGGAGAGACCTGGCTGGGTGGGTCAGTTGGGGGGTTGATGTGTAGTGTTCATGTGTAGTGAACAGGTATTCATGTGTAGTGTTCATGTGTAGTGAACAGGTGTTCATGTGTAGTGTTCAGGTGTTGTGTTCAGGTGTAGTGTTCAGGTGTAGTGTTCAGGTGTGGTGTTCAGGTGTAGTGTTCAGGTGTAGTGTTCAGGTGTAGTGTTCATGTGTTGTGAACAGGTGTTCATGTGTAGTGTTCATGTGTAGTGTTCATGTGTAGTGTTCAGGTGTTCATGTGTAGTGTTCAGGTGTAGTGTTCATGTGTAGTGAACAGGTGTTCATGTGTAGTGTATCAATGTGTTATTAAATAATAACTGAATAAAATAATATTAAATAAATAATTAAAAACAACATCCATGTTTTGATTCTTTTTTATTTGGACCTCGAGTGTGTTGTCGGCCCCCGAACTGCTATTTGATAGCTAATGCGGCCCTCGGGCTGAAAAGTTTGGAGACCCCTGGTCTAGTCAATGAATTGGAAGCTCAAACCCAGAGAAAACAGACAGTACATTCATTGTCATATTTTGCCTCTGGGAAAGAAGACAAGTCTAGTGATTGAGATGTTTGGATTAACAGTTAACATTCTTTAAGTGCATGGGGTAGGTTCTCTATGTATATTATATACTGGGCAATCAAGGCACAATTTTTTGGGAAAAGTTTGATAATATGGTGGGTGGGTAAAAGGCAGTGTTAAAAATGGGGTGGTCTTATTGACTAAATATCTGTAGTGGCTAAATGTGACTTCACTTTTTATTTATTTATTTATTGTATATCTCCATTCAGTAAAGTCTGAACGAACAATGCTGTAAAGTAATTATCTGACAACAAGAAATAGTGTAAGTCAAAAAATGCACAGTTTGACATATTTCATACAAAAACGATGTTTTTACCACTGCAAGGGGGATAAGAATTATAGGTGACAAAACCAACACTCTTATGGATTAAAACTATATGATGTATTCATAGTATAGAATAATACATTCATTGTCAATACTTACCTTCCATTAGTGGCAACTGATTTATAAAACAGCTTTGGTGCCTACTGTGAGCAGTTTACATCCATTAGACCATAATGTAAAATGCAATGTCATTAGATTACAAAAGAGTGTATTAATCTTGCAGAAAGGTGCACCAATTACTGGTTTAGCTTTGTAGCAAAGCTGGTAGATATGCAGTGGAAACAATGTGACATTTCCATTCCCTGTATCTGCCCTACTGTTCCTGTGTAGGCTAGCACCAGATTATTTGCATCAAATTGATTCTTTATGCTCTTGCTTACTCCATTTTGTCATCAGCTTTCAGCTGGTTTTCTCCACAGGCCTTTGTGCTGCTATCTTCTCCATCTGAATGTAAAGTAGTTGTTTGTGCTCGCTTTTGGAGCTTCAGTTTGAGTTTGGACATTTTTAGATACTTTCAAAATGTTTTATGGGAGAAACTACAATAAAACTCAATCAGTGTACGTTTCACGATGGTGATATTATTTATTTCAAGAAATCACATGACGTACAGATGTGTGGATGAACTACCCAAACCTTTCATTATGTTCTTAGAGACGTGCTAAGCTTCTGTACTGCTTTGCTCTAGCGATAAGATTTGAAGAAACTTTAAAGGACAACAAGAATATCTAGGATGATAATAGTTGACGCCAATATGAATATTCATGGATTTTGAAGCTGGAAGTGAGCACTGTGTTCATGTAATCTGATTTCCCTCCAAGCACAGATCTAGAACTTCCCTGAAATAATTCCTGTTTGAACTTGAATTTTGGAAGGCAAATAAAGCCTCATGGTTCTATGTTTAAGCCAATTTCTGACTATTGACACTTCCCTGGGGGAGAGGGGTGGAGCAGATTACCCCACGTCTCTTGCCTGCAGGCTTTCTTACACCTTTCTCTGAAGCATCTGCTATGGGCCATTTCAGGGACCGGTTACCGGACCAGCTGGTCCTTGCGTTTAGTCAAGTAAGACCATTCCTATGTTCCACTCCCTGCTTTCCATGTCAAGGTATTTACTCATGGTCTGCACTGGGATGAATTTTTTATCACTTATTTTTCAAATACTTCCATCATTAAAATTAAAATGGCTTAAATTATATCAGCTCCTTCTTCCACCCCCATCAAATGCCACAGCCACATTCCATGAGCTATCCCTGAGTGAGAAGGAAGGAAAGGTCTTCAAAAAGATTGTCCAGGGCCACTAGCCTGGGACTTGGGAGACCTGGGTTCAAGTGTCTGCTTTACTATTATTAGAGAAATTCTGCAGTCTCCACTTTTTTTCTAATCTCTGGTCTGAATAAGCAACAATCACGCCACCCGGAGATGAATGCTGAGGACCCGGGCAAATGTATGATGCCCAATTATTTTTTTCATATGTGTGGTCAAACTTTCTGTTAAACGTGTAGGAAACTGAATCTGTAAATAGCAAATGTATGAACATAAAGATTAAATGGGAAACTGTAAAAGTCCCTTTACTCTGTTTTTATTCTTTCTTTAAATAGACAAAACTCCCATTGAATTTTGCCTAACCTACTTACTAATGACCTGAAGAATATAATCATTATTTTAATATTATATATAATAATTCTAATATATTACCTGAAGAATATAATAATTTCAAAAATTTCAAGAATATCATAATTTCAAAAATAATTGAAAATGGTTGTTACCATGAAAGAAACATCTTCAGTTCATATCCACTGGGGGAGGGCAAGATCAGTTTTAAGACACTCTCCAATTAAGGATTATTTTTTTGTACTGTGTTACCACTTGCAGCTCCAGTCAGGGACTGAGGCCCTAATGTGCAGACATACAATAAAAACATGCCAAAGAGCTTACACTGGAAGCATAAGATGACAGACAGCAGGTGAAATGCAAGGTAATGGTGAGACAGTTTTGTGCAGCATAATCAGCAGCTGATGTAAAGGGCAAAATGCAGAAGGCAAGAAATATGGGGAGAAATCAATGGGAGTTTTGCCATTGGCTGCAGCAGGGCCAGGATTTTGCCCTGGAGTTCATTTAGCGTAATTATAGGTTTATCTTCTCAAACACCTTTCAGAATCTTGCCCACCTGAGTAAATGTTCAATTTGCAGCTCTGAAGGTTGACATAAAAATAGCAGTAGGAACACAGGGACTCAATGGCAATTTGTGAATATTGCAGTCCATAGAAGATGTTAGAAACCTTGAAGCAGAACTGAAAGCATCTTCACAATTAAATTCTGAAAGGCTGAGCAGAGCAACACTACATGACAAATTGTCCCTTTCCACTGCCTGATACTAGAGAGCCCATCTCTTCAAAGTACTTGTTGCAGCTGGTAAAAGCAGCCCACGGATTACTGTAGTTATAGTGTTTGCTTGAATATAATTTCCTAAATGCTTTTAGCTTTACTGTGGCAGTTTGCCTCTAATTGCAGATATAACAAAACGCCTAGAGCATATTTATATACTTGAGTTTTATGTTAGTTACTTGTTATAAAAGTGTTAATAACAGCCTGAAGGGAAGGAGCGGAATTGCATTTGAGAAATAGAGAATCCAAGACTATTTGGTTTAAAATTTTGCTTAATGAACCATTGTGTTTGGCAGATATGTTCTTCTCTGCTGTTTTCATTCCCCCTTTCCCCATCTGATGCTACAGAAGCAAAGGGAAACTGAGTAAATCAATACTCTAGCTTTCAGGTTTAATAACTGTTGGTGAAATTCAGTCACTCAGCTGAACTGAATTATTCATCAGTGAAAGATGAATGGTTTTATTTGTTTTTAAATGTGATGCTTGATTTTTAGAGCCCTGTGGACTTACTCCTCACTGAGCACAAAGGCTTATTTCAGATATTCAGAAGGTCCCACTGCTGGAGCAGTGCAGCACTGAGATGAAAGGAGTGGGAACTAAGGGATAGAAAAAGCAGCTGCATGTGCCTGTTCATTAGTGTCCTGATCTTGCAAAGTGTCTCCTGTGTTGCCACTGACTTCAGTGGGAATTAAGGGAGCTCAGCACTTTGCAGGATTGGACCCTTGACCAGTGACTCCAGAGTTGGGCTGCACATGGACCTGAGATGAGAGGAGTTGGAAAGTGCTTCTTGTGGCAAGGTTCAGTTACTGCTTTGCTGGCTGTGCCCAGGTCCTTGCAAGCACAAAGCTAAAAGCTGGGGGCAGCATGCAGCCCACAAAGTGACAGAGAATGGATTATGGTCTGTCTTGATTCTGCAAGCCCCAGTGGCTGTACTCCTTGTATACAAGGTGGTTGTGCTCCATTGCCGGGGGAGGGACCCATGGGTGGGCAGAGAAAGAAGCAGCGTTAGGCACGGTTCTCTGAACCGAGCAGGAGTGGCTCTTCAGTAGAGCTGCGGGTCTAATAGTTCACTTCCCCAAAAATGCAGCTTCTTTTGACCTGAAATTATTTGTGAATTTGTGTCTAATGTGCCAGATAGAGGGGGAAGGAGAGAAGGGTCACTTTGAGAAGGGCTGTAACTGCCAACACAGGTGTATCGAGAGTTCCATACTCCTCCATCTAGCCACGCTCGCAGGCTGCTAGTCTTTCATAGGCTGGTTTTGATGTAAGGCTCTGCACTCAGTCCCAGCCTGCTGGACCAGCAGACATCTTGTACTGAAATGAATGGGGTATTGACACCACCGGGAGGATCCTCCACCTGTACTCCCCTTCACTTGCCTGAGATTACTGCACTCGGGGAAGGGTCAGCACGATGCTTTTCATATTCTAGCGTTAGGGGTAGAAGGGTTAGATTTTTATCAGTAAATGAAGGCAAATGTTGATTTCACCATCTACACACAAACCAACAAATATTTCCATTAATAATCTAAATTTACAGCTAGGCCAAAAAAAGAAAAATGCTGCTTCAGAACTTCTGAGAGTTTGATTTAAGGCTATTTACTTTGTATATGTTGACATGCGACATTAACTATTTTCGTGTTTTAACAGTTATAAAGCTTTCGCTGTTTGAATCTCAGCACCTACTGCCATTAAATAATTATTGTCTGACTCTCATTTTCTGATCCCCCCCCCTTAGGTCCTGAAGCTGCACAAATTTACACCAATAACAATCTGAAAAAATGCTTAAAACCCCTGCTAGAGGCCTCACGGCCCTGTGTCACCCTGCCCCAGAATAGAGCAGATAAAAGTCCTCCAGACAGCCTAGAGTGGCTGTATAGGAACAACCAATCAGAGAAGTCGATGGAGCAGCCAATCCAGGGCCAGAAGGGCCCTATATAAGACAAGCAGAAGAGCAGAGAAGTCCGTTGCCATATAGAGCTCGAGGACCAAAGACCGGATGACTGGAAGAACAGCAGTACTGCAGAGAGCTTGCTGCAGACAAGAGTGAAGCCCAGGGAAGGCTGCTGTCAGCCTGGTGCCTGGCTGCTGGGATGAGCAGCAGGCCCAATGGAAGGTCAGTGAGGGCAGGCTAAAGCCCAGGGGGACTGAGCACAGGACCTGGCCAGGCCAGCAAGGGTATTGAGATGGGTCCTGCTGGTCTGGTTGCAGACTGAGCCCAGGGAGGGCTGCTGAAACACTACTAGTTGCAGGTACTAAGATGGGCCCCGGCTGGGTGCTTGAAGAAGGCAGTGCCTCTGGGAGAAGCCTTAAAGCTACAGCCCCATACCAGGGCCTTGGTAAGAACTTGGATTGTGTACCCCAAAATGGGGAACATCGTGTGTGGCTCGGCCAGAGGGCTGAGTCGCTGAAGACCTGCCAAGAGAACCATCGGCTGGAAGGCGCTTGAGGGAGGCGGGTGCCACCTTGCTGAAAGAACTAAAACAAAAACAGGCTCACACCCAACCACACTGAGAAAATGCAGAGTTAACAAAGTCCTGTGGCACCTTAAAGACTAACTATAAAGTTTTGAAGCATGAGCTTCCACTGCCTGCATCCGACGAAGTGGGTATTAGCCCACGAAAGCTCATGCTTCAAAACTTTATAGTTAGTCTTTAAGGTGCCACAGGACTTTGTTAACTCTGCTATTCCAGACTAACACGGCTACCACCCTGATTCTTGAGAAAATGCAGGCACTCCTTAGAGGCGGGTGCCACCCATGAAAAAGAACTGTGTTTGCAGGCACAGCTATGAAAATTCAAATCACTAAAAATTAAAAAGTGCTTAAAAATAAACACTATTTTCAGTCAAAACTATATAAAAATTGAATTCCACCAAGCCTACAGACCAGTTCCTTTTTTCAGTGAATGACCCTGCATTTCCATTTAAACCCATGTCAGGTTTGCTTTGTGAGTTATGAATATTAAATCTCTGCTGTTTATATTCTTGCATAGCTTCTGAGCTATTGCTACATTCAGAATGGGTCAGAGGAATTAAAATATGCATGTAATTTATTTGTGGTAGTACAGGTCATTTGGAGACCATCATTCTTTTGCAGAGTGAATCCTATTTGTCAAGTCAAACCCAAACTTTAAATATGATACTGTTCTGAATATCTGCAACATGTAATCCCAAGGTGACTTGTTGATTAGAAGAGTGTCCTGACTGGGTCAACATTTCACTTTCTCCTAAACAATATTTGAATTGCCCTTTTCTTATAATTGCTGATTCTTGTTCTTAATGGACATTCAACCAGTGTAGCTGGCATCAGTAGTAATTTTCATTCTTGTATATATCAGCATCAGAGAAAAGAGAGATTCCCTTAACTTTAGATCAAATCTATTTCCTTATTGCAGGTGGAATGGATGTGTATGTCAAAGACTTCAGCAATCCATTTGAATGCTAATGTATGCAGCAGAGAGGTAAAGCAGTTAACTGGCGTGTCTGTGATTGTTTATTACAAGGATTTGGAAGTTAATGTGTTTTCCACAGTTTGAAGGGATTTTGCAGAATGAACAAAATATAAAGATTCTCAGCTGAGTTTGTCTAAAGTTGGAAACATCTTTCTGAGGTTTATTAGTTTTCCAACTGGGAGAATAATAAACCCTCTTCTATAGATTAATATTTGTTTTCGTTCTTCTAGTTCAGCAATCATTTCCCCCCTTGGGAAATACATAGGAAAGTGATGAGCTGGGAATAAATTAACTTTGAAGCTGTGGCTCCAGGTATCCCATGTTTATATGAAGTGATAAAGCATTAGCACTTGCTCTGGTGTCCATTGCAACACCACCATTACTTAGATTTTTTTTTAAAGTTACTACAAAGACTCTTTTTCGGCCTGACAGCACCTTCGCTCCAGGCTTAATCTATTGGTGTCATTCACAAGAGAACACTTTCTCATTATTCCCAATAGCATGCTTTGGCTTGGTAGTCACACACCTACCTCTCATCACTGGCCATGGCATAAGCGCTGGCAAGTGCTGGAGCAGCACCTTCTGGAGGAAAGCAAAAATAAATGATCATTTATTCTTTCTTCTCAGCCAGCAACTGCCTCTCCCAGCTGGGATGGAAGGAAGCATCGCTACTTAGGACCCAACTGTCCCTGGCCCATAGGTGGTCCATTGAAGAGCCAGGCACAGCTGCAGCCCCTACTTCTCCAAGGATGCATGGGGTCCAAAAGTGTGTGTGTGGGGGGCATGGCACTATAATTTCTCTCTCCACAGGCCCACAGACTGGGAGTGGCACCCAGAGGGAGTCTGCTGCATACATTGGGAATATGCAGGAGCATGCTAGCCCTGAGACTATTGCTCTGGAGCAGGCTATTCCTAGAGTTTCCCTAAGTGTCTGTGCAGCACCTAGCACTAGTCTTGAGTGCTACACAGACACTTGGGTGGGGCCTCTCCATCACCCACAGCTAATCAGCCCCTTCTGCCCATTCTCAGCTCGGGCAAGAGGTCTCAGAAAGTTCTTTGCTGCGACCAATGTCCTGCCCATGTTGCCGGCTACCATTTTATTCATGCCCCCAAGTGCATAATGGAACAATGCCACTGGTGGCCGGGGAAGTTCTTTTCGAATGTCAGTGTTTCACAGCAGTTGAAATCCCTGTACAGGCCTCCACTTTTGGTTGTGTCGCTTAGCTTTCCCCAAAGCATTTGACAAGGTCCCTCACCAAAGGCTCTTTCATAAATTAAATTGTCATAAATGAAAGGGAAGATCCTTTCCTGGATTGAGAACTGGTTAAAAGACAGGGAACAAAGGGTAGGAATAAATGGTAAATTTTCAGAATTGAGAGGGGTAACTAGTGGTGTTGCCCAAGGGTCTGTCCTCGGACCAATCCTAGTCAATTTATTCACAGATGATTTGAAAGAAGGGTTAAACAGTGATATGGCAAAGTTTGCAGATGATACTAAATTGCTCAAGATAGTTAAGACCAAAGCAGACTGTGAAGAACTTCAAAATGATCTCACAAAACTATGTGATTGGGAAACAAAATGGCAAATGAAATTTAATGTGGATAAATGTACAGTAATGCACATTGGAAAAAATAACCCCAACTATACATACAATATGATGGGGGCTAATTTAACTACAACCAATCAGGAAAAGTTCTTGGAGTCATCGTGGATAGTTCTCTAAAGACGCAGTGTGCAGCGGCAGTCAAAAAAGCAAACCGGATGTTAGGAATCATTTAAAAAGAGAATAAGACGGAGAATATCTTAGTGCCCTTATATAAATCCATGGTGCGCCCACATCTTGAACACTGTGTACAGATGTGGTCTCCTCATCTCAAAAAGGATATATTGTCATTAGAAAAGGTTCAGAGAAGGGCAACTAAAATGATTAGGAGTTTGGAACAGGCCCCATACGAGGAGAGATTAAAGAGGCTAGGACTTTTTAGCTTGGAAAAGAGACGACTAAGAGGGGATATGATAGAGGTATATAAAATTATGAGTGGTGTGGAGAAAGTGAATAAGGAAAAGTTATTTACTTGTGCTTATATAAGAACTAGGGGCCACCAAATGAAATTAATGGGCAGCAGATAAAAGCAACAAATAAAAGTAAGTTCTTCACACAGTGCACAGTCAATCTGTGGAACTCCTTGCCTGAGAAGGTTTTGAAGGCTAGGACTATAATAGGGTTTAAAAGAGAATTCGATAAATTCATGGAGGTTAAGTCCATTAATGGCTCTTTGCTAGGATGGGTAAAGAATGGTGTCCCTAGCCTCTGTTTGTCAGAGGGGGATGATGGATGGTAGGGGAGAGATCACTTGATCATTACCTGCTAGGTTCAGTCACTCCATGGCACCTGCCTTTGGCCACTGTTAGTAGACCAGATACTGGGCGAGATGGACCTTTGATCTGACCCAGTACGGCCTTTCTTATGTTCTTATGAAAAAAGAATTTCAGAATAAAGATTAAGCAGCTGTTAATTTTCTATCTTTAAAATGGCCTTTTTTTTTCCTTTACAGGTGAACACAGACACACAGGAAACATCAGGTGTGGGGGTAAGTCAGAGTCAATCAAAAGAGGTTTTGCATAAAGTAAAGGGATGGAATTTTTTTAAAAAAATCATTTGGTACTGGGAACATTCCCAGTCTCCTCAATAGGAGCAGGCATTGGTCAACCCAGAGCACTCCTGACAATCCCATCTCAGATATAGGAGGATCCCAAGGACTACAATTCCCCCTGCTTGCATCATCCGTCCCTGCAACGGGACCTGCAGGGCAGGTTCTCATACCCCTGCAGAACTACACTGACAGACTGAGACTCGGCTTGGAGAGAAGGGTCTGCACTTGCCAGTTCCATTGCAGGATGGGGGATTTAGAAAGAAAAATGCCATGATTGTTACCACGAGAAGGTGCAGAAAGAGTATCTGAGTCCAGTGAGCAAAGGACTGACACCAGCTGAGCCTCTTGCCCTCACCTTGTACAGGGGAAGGGCTCCGAGACTTGCTAGGTTTAAAGGCGGAGGGGACAGCTGGCCTTGGGAGAGACACCCCTGGTTGAGTTTTGCTGTTCAAATTTGACCTGTTGGTGACGGGCTGCCTGCCCCAGGCAGGGCCTGAGCAGGTTAGAAAGAGCCAATTGACCTTATAGGCTGCACCTGGAGGAGAGCCAGGCACTGATGAAATCTAAGTGAAGAGAAGCCCAGCTGGGCAGGGGCAGGCTGGGCGTATATGAAACCAGCAAGCTGGGATGGGGGAAGGAATTCTATGTCCGCTCCTGTGAGGAAAAAGGGAATTGGCTAGAGACAAGGAGTTTGGGGGGGGGGGAGCCCATGGATCCTTCCCTGGACTACAGAGTCTGGCAAGAAGCTAGCTGGAGTAGGGTAGCCACTGTTTACCAGCCACTGAGCAGAGGCAGTTCTGGCTGGTAAACCCAGAGGTGGGCCAGGAGATAAAGAAGAAGGACTGGAGGGAGACTGCAACAAGGTCTGAGACTGGGTACTCTGTGGTTGGTAGGCATAGGGTCCCTGGGCTGGAACATGGAACGTGGATGGATGGGTGGGCTCAGGGTCCCATCCTAGCCATGAGGAAAGTAGCACTGGATCTGGAGTTGGAGCAGGTGACAGCTTGATTACGGCGTATGGACACCTTGCCCAGGGGGACTTTGATATGATAGAATGGGAGGACTAGTGACCTGGCTGGAGGGCTGAGTCACAAAGAGGGAGCAGCCTAGGTCCCAGAGAGAGATGAACCATCGTGTGAACAGCTGCCAGGAAGAAGTGCCAGACCCTGTGAGAGCTAATTGTCAGACCTAGCCACAAGGAGGCATTCCTGTGGTGAGTACCCCCTTACAAACTCACAAACATTAGCCTCGCTGGCTGCAAGTATGGCTTGCTGCTCAGTCATTCTCCTTGCTTGCTGATACTTCACAGAAGTCGTATTCTCTGAAAAAGCACCAAAAATGCCGTGGTCTATGCTCAGTTCAGTAAAACATCCCTTTCTTTATTCCTAATTGTCACCATGCTTGCCAAATGTTGCGGTCTCTGTTTTTTCCATACAAAGTGTAAGACATGGACTATATGCCTACTGGTCAGAGTTATGTGCTTGTAAGCAAATGCCCTATGCAGTGATGGGAAATAAAGAGCTCTGTACCTAATGTGAACTCGCTACTCTAAATGGCACCGCCTCAGCAAACTCCCTTTCCGACCTTCATTTGAATCCCAGTTTATATGGAACCAGGCAAAAAACCAGATTTATGCTGGTTGAGGCTTAAGCTCTTGGCAGTTGTCTGAAAGCATGTTCACCTGTTCTCTTCTGTCATGCTTCCACAGTAGCAGGGTCTTTGTTGTCATTTCCTTTCTTACTGTGGGGAGATGTGATGAATACGTACTGCCTACTTTAATGTCACTTAGTTTTGCATTTACTGTATCTCTTCAAACCATGCTGTCTCTTCCATTACTAAGTCCTCAAATAACTACCTCTCCCCATTATTTTGATTGTCCTGTTCTCGTTCACTGCACTAAGATGTACTGCCAGCCCAGCATGCCTGGTAGGAGAAGGCCTTTGAGTCAGGATGAGCTCTGTGTATTCACAGCATGGTTATTTGCTGGATAGATACATTTTTTCTCCAGCTTCTTGCATTGTCAGTGGCATACATCTGTGATGCTATTCATAAGGCTCTAACAGTATATCTAGTAGATTCTCCCTTCATGAAAAATTTGAAAACTCCATTAAATTCTAAAATATACATCGGAACAAGCCTTTGGATGAGCGGACACCCGGAGAAGAATTTTTTTTTTATAAAATATTATTAAAACTGGCTTGACTTTGGCCAAAAATATCTTAAATGTGGGTTGTTGTTTTTTGGGGGGTGGGGGTGGGGGTAGGTAAAGGGTTTGGCAATATTCTGTCCAAAAAAAAAAATCCTGTATAAATGGAACTGGCTGTAAGATCATTTCAAGGGATACCGTGAACTTGAATATCTATTCTCAACAAATTCTGATGGAACAGCTCTTACATGGCCTCAAATCTTATTAAAAAATTAAGGATTTTGTTTTAAAGGATTTTTCTGCCCTTTGCTTGGTTTTTATAAGGATCTCCTCAGCAAGGAAAGAACTCGTAATGGAAACAATGAAAGGCACTGTACTGTCAAAGTTGCAAAGTTAAAAAACAAAAACATGAGAAATCTGTAGTCACTAACTTTTGATCGTTTAAAAGATCTTCCTAGCTGTAGTTACACATAGCAACTAGTGGCCTCTCTCCGAATACTTTCATTGAGAATTTGAATAATATTAATGCAACTTTTACACCTTTAGGCCCCAATTCTGCCAACATGAGTATACCCACTTAACATCAAGGCCCACTGCATGTGTTTAGCTGAAATCATGTTTTCAGGATCGGGGCTTATTTGGCATTTGATACACTCAACAGTGGTTCCAAACTGAAGAGGTTCTTCTTCTTCACTGCCTGTCATTCATTTCTGTGCTATTTAATGTTGTTGGCACTGTCACGTGTGTCGCTCCAGAGGTGGCAGCATTTGGATGGTAGGTGAAGTGTCCTCTAAATAGATTGCATAGCACAGTTTGGAGGAACGATAAAGATTTTTTTTGCATTTTCAGAGTACACCATGATAATTCCAGAGTGGATTTGATTTGTGCTGTACCCTTATGGGAAAGTCCTACATAATTTAATTGAGATTAAAACCAACAGTAATCTATAAGCATTAAGCAGGGTTCTATACAAATTACTCTCAAATTCACATGATTGAATGAGAATTAATCCTTTCTAGGGCATTTTGACAGCAACCTGCAGAATTTATTACTAAAGAATTATATTCCAGCTCTAGAATTCTGCGGGTCTGCTAAGACATTTTGTAGCGAGATAATCCTTCTCTATTACATTCTGTAGACCTTTTCCACAAGGGGATAGACATGGTACTTTGGACTATATTTCAAGCTAAATGAGTGGGGGGAAATAAAACTGTTAAATGTGTTTAATTTTTTGTTCTTTTTTAAATATCTGCATGCCACCAACACAGCAGGTTAAGTATCTGTAAAAGCCTTTTATTTTTGTACATTACTCCTGGTGGCTTGTGATATCTTGTACTATATATTACTTTGTGTACATCTCTATCGTAATCTATTGGGCTGTAATGTTTTCTTAGAACAACCTAGATATCAAACACCACTCTGATCCCTGCTGGCCTCCAGCCTTCCAGATACTTAATGATTTCAGGAATAGAGTTTACTTCCTACTTCAGATCAGAATTTCAGGCATCCTGCCCTTCTGGCTTTTATTAGTTGCTTGCTCTAAATCAGAGGGAAGGGCTTTTCTTTTTAATTGTTCCTTTGAATATGCACCACTCATCTTTATTCTGCTCTGGACACAGGGAATTGCCCAGTGATGTGTCACAAAGCAAAATTATGATAGGATAAGTTCTTTTCTTTTTTAGAAGCTCCCATAAATAGGAATCAAAAAGCATATTCTCCTTTAAGATAGTACTTCTAGGTAGAGGTTGTGAGTTTTTTTTTAAATTACTATAGCAAGGTCTGAATACCTTTTAATAGACACTGTTTGATTTTATCTGAAATGGGTGTTGGAAGGACTAAGCATAGGAAGAACTGCTTCGCTTAATATCCTATTGGCTATTTATTTACAGCTTGATTTGTCTATTTAATCCTCTTTTGAGACAAAGCTCTTTGGTTTGTCATCAGATGTGAAGAAGGTTTTAATGCAAATAATTTTATGCATAAAGATTTGGTTTCATGAGTGTCCAGAGAGTTTTCATATGTAAAAACTCTAGGAAGAGTGGCTGTTTGCATGTATATTTTTATCATGTGTAAACGGGCATAAATGGAGTTGATTTGAGGCCATTTGAAACAACTGATTATTGGGAAAGGAGTTAGGAAAACTAAAATGTAGCCTTGAAATCTCCATTTTATGCTTCTCTGGTAGGGTGACCAGACAGCAAATGTGAAAAATCAGGACAGGGGGTGGGGGAATAATAGTAGCCTATATAAGAAAAAGACCCCAAAATCAGGACTGTCCCTATAAAATTGGGACATCTGGTCACCCTATTCTCTGGTATGCAACACTAGCACATAATACTAGTTACAAGGCGAGATGCACTTATTCCACGCAAGTGACCTGCTGCCCTCCGCTGGGTAAGCACCATTGCATCCCAGTGTAACTCCACTGGCTCTACCGGAATGACACCAACATAGATCTGAGCAGCACAGTGGGGTAGCAAAGTCAATATGTTTATTTTAAGTCTTTTGAAAGTTGTTTTTGAACACTATGAATGCATAATTAATATAGCCCAGGAAGTATACAAGGGAAAAGCCTATATTTAATAATTGCATCTCCCTCTGCAAAAAATCTGTATTCAGAATGCTAAGCTTGTTTGGCTACTCCATGTACCCTGCTTATTTCAGGATATATTATTAATAACCAGAAGGGGCTACAAACAACGGAGGAATAGAAGATATTGCATTTGCTGATGACTTCTGCATGGTTGATCTCACAGCCTTAACCCAGGTGACCATATTTCCCAAAGTAAGAACAGGACACTGTGTGAGACTGGCCTGAGCCACAGGGCATCGCTGACTGAGTGCCCCTGCACTGGGGGCTGGGGCTGACCGCCCAGGGCGGGGACCTTGTATTGCCACCCCCCCCAAAAAACCCATTCCTCTGCACCCCCCTAACAGGGCCCACCCCCTCTTTTTTGGCAAAACAAGGGCACTTTTCCCATTTGTTCTTGCCAACTGATGATTAAGGCCAAGATTTTGTCATGGGTATTTTTAGTAAAAGTCACAGGCCAAAAAGAAAAATTCATGGAAGCCCTGACCTGTCCCTGACTTTTAGTAAAAATATCCATGAAAAAAATGGGGATTTGTGGGTCCCCTGCAGCAGCTGGGATACCCCCACCACCCACAACTCTGGGGGCCCATGGTGGCCGGGAGCTTTGGGGGTTCCCTTTGGGGGAGACAGGGAGTACCCCGCAGCTCCCTGCCCCTGCAGGCAGCGGGGGACCCTGCAGCTCCCAACCACCGCAGGCTGAAGACACGGAGGTCACTGGAAGTCACACATTCCATGACTTCTGCGACCTCCATGACTAAATCGTAGCCTTACTGATAATCAGTTGGCGAGACAAATGAGACAAGTGCAGTTTTGCCAAAAAAGTCGGGATGTCTGGGACATCTTAAAAAGGGGACTGTCTCTGCCAAAATGGGACTTATGGGCAGCGTAACCTTAATACTGTGCATTAACACGTTTTCTCCATATCACCCAATCAATACACAACAAGCTTAATTGTGAATCATTTAGGTATATGGCAGGTGTACATCCCTGACATACAACCGCAAAAACGAGGATGTGAAAAGTAAAGCCACGTTGTAGTATATATGCTTGTCTGCCCCAAGCACTTGTCCAACACCACAACTAATATACATCTCTAGAGTCGGGTGTAAAATGTTTCCCCCTCTTGAAAAGATTTTTGAAAAATTTCCCACTCTGCACTGGGACAAAACAAAAACTAAGCAGAACAGGGATGCATCTCTCTCAAAATTCCACCTTATACCTGAGCATCCATCTCCATGAAAAGTGGTTGAAATCTATATTGATTCCTGCAAACATTTCAGTTTTAACAAACTGGCATGATCGAACAACAAAAACTCCTGACCCACTCAACACAACACAGACCAGGTGCTGCAGTCTTAACTCTGCCTCCCCATTGTGTCCTTCCGCTCAGATCACTTACCTGACAATAACAGATGTGGATGTTGATGTGGTGGTGTTGATGAGGAGGGCGTTAATGCTGTCTCAGGCCCAGCCCGCTTACTTGGCTAGGTCTGAAGTCCCCACTGTTCAGCCAGACTGCTGATCCTTTTTTCTGTATAATCACTTCAGTTTGGTTGTATTCCACTAACCCAGACTACACTTCTCCTATCGCCTGTAAAAGCTTGTTTGTTTTTTTAACAATATAATGAGAACATTATTTTAAGATGTTAAATTGGTAAAGTGGTAGTAATCTCTCCATGGATTTTTTTTTAATGTGCCCATTTGTGGATTAATCTGGGCGAGCTGCATATGGCAATCCCCACACTAAATGATTATAGTTATTATTGTAAGTGTCCCCTAGAGAGCTGTAACAACTGAAGTGAGCAATTACCTCCCTTTAAATTGAATTAAAAATGATCCACATAAGAAGTCTTAATGTGATCAAGGATTCATTCAGGTAAGAGCCACTAGAATTGTCATGCTTTGCTATTGGCACAGTGATTTATGTATGTAGTTCCCTGTCTCGGAGGTTACGGGAGGAGGGAGGGGAGTTGAGTTATGGTGGGGCCCTGTATACCCTCAGAGAAAGTGTCTGTTTATAAAACAGCCCTTTTTTCAGAATTGAGGACTACAGAACCAAAAACTTCTCATGTGGCACAACAAAACCTGTCTAGAATCTGAGTGGTTTCTTCACTGGGCATTTTTGGGGTTGGAGCTATACCTCAGTAGGACCAGTACTCAATTAAATGTTCTTAATGAAACAGAGGTCGATCACAGGGGTCTGAGTCTTACCTCACTTATCATAGGCATAACGCCATTAAAATCAGTGGAGCTGGGTTGGTGCACAGTAAGAATCAGGCCACTAGTGTTCCATGAAACATATTCAACATTTAGGAGCAGGCTTTCTGCATGTGAAAACATCCTCCAGGGATTACAAAAAAAGAAAGGAGTTATTTTCAAGTCAAAGCAAGCAAACACACACACACCTGAGTTACCATCTAAATCCTAAGTGACTATGTGGTAGTGATCTGTCAATTCAAAGTGTCTTTAAGGGTGGACCCAAAAGGCAGCCCCTGTGGATCTCTGGCTTCAGTTTGGTGGCTCTGGCCCTGTGAGTTCAAACAGTGAAGAGATGCAAAAACTGTTCTCAGTGGTAGCAGATGACAGAACAGGGACTAATGGTCTCAAGTTGCAGTTGGGAAAGTTTAGATTTGATATTAGGAAAAACTTTTTCACTAGGAGGGTGGTCAAGCATTGGAATGGGTTACCTAGGGAGGTGGTAGAATCACCTTCCTTAGAGGTTTTTAAGGTCAGGCTTGACAAAGCCCTGGCTGGGATGATTTAGTTGGGGATTGGTCCTGCTTTAAGCATGGGGTTGGACTAGATACCTCCTGAGGTCCCTTCTAACCCTTATATTCTGATTCTATGATTCCTGTGACTTTGTTTTGTTTCCTTTATTCAGCTTCCAAGTCCACAGGACAAGCTTCCTTGCATGTAGCATTTCCAAGGTGTGATAGGCCCATTAACCAATCCTTTGTATTGGAGGTCCACCTGATTTTTTTGATAGCTCTTCTGGGTGGGCGGGGAGAATGATTCCTGCGCTATAGCTAGAAATAATGAGATAAAATGGAGAAAGGAACAAATCAGACTATCCCTAGCAATGAGATGCATTAGCTTGCTGAACAGACTGTCACGAGAATTGGTGGAAAAATAATTGGTTGAAATATTTAAAACAAACCTGGAAAAAACACTGGGAAATATATTCTAGAGAACAATGACTGTGGCTGCATGAAATTATGTAACAAGGCGTATCCGGCTCTTATTCCAGTACTCTACAGTCTAAGATCTCTTATGTAGGCAAATTCCCATTGAGATCAGTGGGCATTTGCCCAAGTGAAGGCCTCAGGATTTGGCCGTGAGGGTCTGTGAAGTATCTGGGAAACTCAGGAGGTCTGAGAACAAGTACTACGGCAAGGACCTGTCACTATTACAAAGAGGTGTGTGGGTTTTTTTTTTGTTCTAGCTCTAAAGGGAAGTGCTATTTTCAAGAATTTACTGCATGTCATATAAAGCTATCTCGCAGCATGGACTTAAGTTTAATTATTGGGTTGGTAAATTACAGCAAAGTTAAGGGTCTCTGCTCCACAGTCCCTTTACTACTAGTTATTACACAACTGTATTGCAGAACATTGAAGAACTGCCTGGGAATTACTACTTTTATGTTCATATTGCTTAAATGGACCCAAAATTAAAATGATGGACAAATCATGGCTTCAGATTAATGGGCATAGCAGTTTAAATGACAAATGTGTAAGCGAGTTAAATATAATCCAAGTTTCTTTTGCTTCTGTTCTTTGGAGCCTGGTATTGTCAATGTTCCAAAGACTGTGATTTCAGTGGCATTCTACATGGTGGGAAGCTAAAATATAATAGGCCTAAATCCAAGAGAATGTGATAAGTGAGAATTGTATAATGGGTTAGCTAATGCTATTAAATACCTTTTGAGTTTAGTGTTGACAGGTTAATTGGTTGGCCATTAAAGTTCTAAGGGGCTGTAGGGTTCCATTGTAGGAAGTTTTCTCCACAAATAACCTACCAAATGCATTCAGGTATAAATCAAATCTAACAAATCAGAGCCATGATTTATTGCCCTATTTACACCGTTTCCCTTTGCCAGCCTACTACTTAAATCAATGAAAAATCTTTTCGGGGACAATCGCTTACACAGGAGTTAGGGAGGAGCCCTTAAAACACTGTAGCTTTCTCCAAATCCACAGGTCATCCTGCTAGTTCAGGGTTAAAAGCTGTGCTAAATTTTTAATGAAAGACTTCTCAAGTCAAGAGATGTTAAGGGAAGGGCCGGCGACAGAAATTTTGGGGCCCTGTACTCTGATCGTTTGTGGGGCCCCCACTCCCCCCCGCTGGTACTCCCCCTCCTCCCTCCCCTCCCCTCCGCCTCCCCCCGCTGGGCTGCCATTGGCTCCTGGCCCCGGGTCTCCCCAGCCCCGCTCGCTGGCCCCCGCCCCTGTGGAGCGGCACGCCCAGCCAGTCCTCTGCAGCCGCCGGGGCGGGGGAGGCGATGGAGCCGGCATCCTGTGGTGCTGGGGGGCTCCCCCCCCAAGGGCTGGCCCGGCTCTTGCTGCAGGTGGGTCGGGGGAAGCGCTGCAGCCGGGGGTGCCTCGGGGCACCTCCTGGGGTGCGGGACAAGCTGCCGGCTGAAGGGCTCAGGAGGCAGCCGGCCACTGACACACGAACACAGCCCGGGAAAGAGCGCCCAGGGAGATGCGGTGCCCAGTGTGTGTGTGGGGGGGAGGGGGGAGCAGGCCCGATGACAAGGGGGGACGACTACGGGTACAGCTGTACCTGTAGTCCCCCCTGTCGCTGGCCCTGGTTAAGGGTAACAAGAAGGGTTTCTTCAGGTATATTAGGAACAAGAAGAAAGTCGAGGAAAGTGTGGGCCCCTTACTGAATGAGGGAGGCAATCTAGTGACAGAGGATGTGGAAAAAGCAAATGTGCTCAGTGCTTTTTTTGCCTCTGTCTTCACGAACAAGGTCAGCTCCCAGACTACTGCACTGGGCAGCACAGCATGGGGAGGAGGTGACCAACCCTATGTGGAAAAAGAAGTGGTTCAGGACTATTTAGAAAAGCTGGACGAGCACAAGTCCATGGGGCCGGATGCGCTGCATCCGAGGGTGCTAAAGGCCATTACCTTTGAAAACTCATGGCGATCGGGGGAGGTTCCGGATGACTGGAAAAAGGCTAATGTAGTGCCCATCTTTAAAAAAGGGAAGAAGGAGGATCCAAGGAACTACAGGCCAGTCAGCCTCACCTCAGTGCCTGGAAAAATCATGGAGCAGGTCCTCAAGGAATCAATTCTGAAGCACTTAGAGGAGAGGAAAGTGATCAGGAACAGTCAGCATGTATTCACCAAGGGCAAATCATGCCTGACTAACCTAATTGCCTTCTACGATGAGATAACTGACTCTGTGGATGAGGGGAAAGCAGTGGATGTGCTATTCCTTGGCTTTAGCAAAGCTTTCGATACGGTCTCCCACAATATTCTTACCAGCAAGTTAAAGAAGTATGGGTTGGATGAATGGACCATGAGGTGGATAGAAATCTGGCTGGATCATCGGGCTCAATGGGTAGTGATCAATGGCTCCATGTCTAGTTGGCAGCTGGTATCAAGCGGAGTGCCCCAAGAGTCAGTTCTGGGGCCGGTTTTATTCAATATCTTTATCAATGATCTGGAGGATGGTGTGGACTGCACCCTCAGCAAGTTTGCAGATGACACTAAACTGGGAGGAGTGGTATATACACTGGAGCGTGGGGATAGGATACAGAGGGACCTAGATACATTAGAGGATTGGGCCAAAAGAAATTTGATGAGGTTCAACAAGGAGAAGTTCAGAGTCCTTCACTTAGGACGGAAGAATCTCATGCACTGCTAGAGACCAGGACCGAATGGCTAGACAGCAGTTCTGCAGAAAAGGACCTAGGGGTTACAGTGGATCTGAAGCTGGATATGAGTCAACAGTGTGTCCTTGTTGCCAAGAAAGTGTGATGGTGCTGTTCCTGGTGGGACCAACTGAGAGTGCCAGATCAGGACAAATTGCTTCTAAAAGGGTAACTAGAGCCCAAAGCTGGGGTTTCTTCACCTCTAAGGTAAACCAAACCAGCCAAACAGAAAATACTTTGGTTTCACCCCACTGGCTAGCCACAAGTCACACAAGCAATTCCCTTAGACACTCCAGCTTCTCAGTATCACCACCAGCAGCCACCTGTCCTGGGGACCAATGGTTATGAAAACCAATACCCCAAATAAAGAAAACAGTTCTCCCCAATTCCAAAGAATCAGGCCCCAGACCCAGGTCAATATACAAATCGGATCTTACCCACAAATCATGCTGTTGCCAATACAAGGAAAAAGATATAGGTGAGGGTTAGAAATGGTTAAAGGAAATCAATTACATGCAGTGATGGCAAATCTCAGGCTTGCAGCATTGGTAGAATAAACTGCAAGTTCAAATCAAAGTCTCTGGAATGCATCCCCTCCAGGGATGGATCATCTATCCTTTGGCCAGACCATCCATGTATAGCAAAGTCCCATTCAGAGGTAGATGCCAGGCTGGAGACTGAAGACAAAGATGGAGGTGGGGTACCACCCTTTTATCCTTTCCAGGTGCCGGAATTTTCTTTGTCCCTTGCTGTGGAAACAAAATGGAGTTTGAGTCATTTGGGCTTATCACATGACCATGCATTATGACTCAGAATTCACAAGTGGCGGCGGCCATTCTCCACCATCTATCTTGCATGTTCTCTGCTAGACTTCTCATGTGGATTGGAGCTTTCCGAGCTCCTAGAGTCCATTGTGTCGCTGATAGTCCTTAATGGGCCATTAAGCAGCTTAAGCAAAGCTGACGCCCAGTGTTCTGGAATGTCCTCACCAGAATAGCACAATGTTTGGAAGGACAGACAGTACAGAGCCAATATTCATAATTTCAACTACAAAATTGATACACATATACAGATAGCATAATCCTAATCAGCAATTCATAACCTGGTCATAGACCCCTTACATGACCCCATTTACACAAGATTTGGTACCCCTTTAGGACCTTGGTTGCACCAATGATCTATAGGATCCCAAATTATTTCAGTAACGTGACAGACGGCTAACTGCATTTTGAGCTGTATAAGTAGGGGCATTGTCAGCAGATCGAGGGACGTGATTGTTCCCCTCTTTTCAACATTGGTGAGGCCTCATCTGGAGTACTGTGTCCGGTTTGGGGGCCCACACTACAAGAAGGATGTGGAAAAATTGGAAAGAGTCCAGAGAAGGCCAACAAAAATGATTAGGGGCCTGGAGCGCATAATTTATGAGGAGAGGCTGAGAGAACTGGGATTGTTTAGTCTACAGAAGAGAAGACTGAGGGGAGATTTGATAGCTGCTTTCAACTACCTGAAAGGGGATTCTAAAGAGGATGGATCTAAACTGTTCTCAGTGGTACCAGATGACCGAACAAGGAGTAATGGTCTCAAGTTGCAGTTGGGAAGGTTTAGGTTGGATATTAGGAAAAACTTTTTCACTAGGAGGGTGGTGAAGCACTGGAATGGGTTACCTGGGGAGGTGGTAGAATCACCTTCCTTAGAGGTTTTTAGGGTCAGGCTTGACAAAGCCCTGGCTGGAATGATTTAGTTGGAGATTTAGTTGGGGATTGGTCCTGCTTTGAGCAGGGGGTTGGACTAGATGACCTCCTGAGGTCCCTGCCAACCCGGATATTCTATGATTCTAAGATTCTTTTTTTTTTTTGCTTTGCTTTTAGAACTGACATGCCGAGTCTAGAGGTGCCGGCCGAGCCCTTGCACAGATTAAGCACTGGTTCAAATAGTTGTCTGTCCTTTCTCTGAAAGTAATGAAATGATGACGAAATTATTCATCATAGTTTGTCTCCCAGAATACTCTTCCACCTTGTGCCCCCGCCCAGCAGTTCACATTTAAGATGGAGACTATCACAGTGGCCGGCTCTGCTAAATGGAAGAGGTCTAGTTCCCCTATGCCAAAACAGGTGCTTTGGTTATAAAAGATCAGGAAGAACCTGAGACAATCTTGTTCAGTCAGGAGAAAGGCAGGTCCAACTTTTAGTCAGAGAGCTGAAGCCAAGGGCGAGAGAGAGCTGATGGTTGGGGAGCAGTGGAGGGTCTTGTCTGCTGATGTCATCACACTGGAGAGCTGGAGCTAGGGGACCAGTGAGAGGGGCTGGTGTGGGTGAGGGATGTTTCCATGATAAGGCTGATTTGGTTGGAAGTGCTGGGGTGCTGTCCTGGTGGGGGGGCAGAAGAGGACTGATGGAGTCCAGCTGTGTCCAAAGGTGCTGGTGTGTGGTACATGGGGTGTTGAAGGAGGGGATGTCTTGGGACTTCTTGCACTGGAGTGATAATTCCCATCTCATAGTCCATTTGTTTTAGACCATTTGCCTGATGTTTGTGTAATAAACCAGTCCCAAGCAGGGGGTACTATTGAGTCAAGAGAGCTTGTGATAGTTCTTAGGGTACCTGAGAGGAGAAACAGAGGTGTGTGACCACTGGTTGTGCCCTTGCCTGCTGTGACAGGGCACTCTCATTGGGGCTGCCTTCTGCCCAACATTTTGGGGAACAATGGGGCAGGTGGCTTTGGTTTAGTACAGACATGTCTGAGTTCTATGGGCTTGTGAGCATTCGTCCACACCAGCGGGTGTAAATCCTTGTGCACACTAACATTTTGTTCACCTATTGGCCCATGTGGACCCTGCTTGCTTGCACTAAAAGTTCCCCGGTGCACGCTAGTGTAGTACTGTTTGCACTGATACAGTCCTGTTTCACTGGGGACCCTTCAGCAGAGTCCACAAAGGCCACTTAGTGCACAAAATGCTGGTGCACATTAGAATCGACACCCTCTGGTGTGGACTAATGCTCCATGTAGACAAGGAGCATGTAGACCACTTAGTGCACAAAATGCTGGTGCACATTAGAATTGACACCCTCTGGTGTGGACTAATGCTCCATGTAGACAAGGAGTATGTAGACCCTTACTCTCACATGTAAGGGTTACAGGAATAGGCCCTTAGATTGTGAGCTCCTTTTGGGTTTGAGTCAAAACCACTTATTCTGTGTCTGTAAAGTGCCATGGATTGTATCTTTCTGAATATCTCATCTGAATACTACACACTTCTGGGAAGCTCATTTTCAGAAAGACTTTGACAAACTGGAGAGAGGTCAGAGAGGAGCAACAGAAATGATCAGTGGCTGGAGGGATTGACTTACGATGAAGAAAGATCAAAAGAGCTCAATATACAGTCCCTGCGTAGCCAACCTCTAAGTACAGCCGTTTGTTATCTCTGAGAGGCAAGGAAGATGTTGCCAGTCCACTAAATAACAGTGGAACTGTAACTAATGGCTAGTTAAAAAACCCCAGCAAAGGCAACTCTGACAATGCTGTCAGCAAAATGGTCAGACTTCGGCTGCCCCCTCCTAGCTCCAGCACTGTCAACTCTATATCCTGCATGTCACAATAAACTTCAGCTTCTGGGGTCAGGTCATTATGTGAGAATCTTGGTTCATCATTAAAAAAAAATAAAAAATCTAGTCTTGAGTGTTGCAGAGAAAAGCCATCAAAGGTGACCCAAGTGCACCTTAAGGGTAAAAACCCAATAGGTAAAATAAATCCCCATTTATTTTTTCTAATTATGATTTATGAACAATATTGAAGTCCCCTCTAGCCTCACTATTCTGGTTGCATCTGCATACCAGAAGGGTGTGGTCTCAGGGGCAGTGTCGGGGACAGCTGGGATCCAGACTCTTTTGATGGTAACTAACTGACAAGTGGAGAGTCAAGCCATGCTGGAAACTCAGTTCCAGTTGGAGCTTGTTTCATTAGCAAAAGACTTTCAAACAGATCCAAAAATCCATCAGGTCCAAATATACTAGGCTAAATGATTACAAGTTCCTTGTAATGCAAACATAGATTCTTGCTCACTTTGGTTGTATAAATGCACCAGACCATTCCAAAGTCCAGCGTTGTTAGCGCAGTATTATGAAGGTGTGTTTTGTTCATCATGGAATTAGAAGAGGAAAACAAAACTGATAAGAACAGAGACTATGCTTGATCTTAGCTCAAAAGAGCTACAAGCTAGAATTCCCCAGAAACCATACAACTTCGGATCATCCATATGATGATGTATCACAATTGTGCCAGCATGAAAACTCTCTGGAGTAGGTGAATCAGGGCTTTTCCAAATGACTTTGAGGTATATGACACAATTCTGCACTTCCCACGTGAAAGTTTCTAGGTCTTTCTGTTGCACCTGCAGATTCATAGTTTGCCTTACTGTCTGTTTTAAGACAAAGGTATGAGTTCCTTTGTTTCTAATTTTGATGTGGGGGCATTAATACCAATGAAAATTAAACAGTACTTAGGAGAGCGATGCACCTCTTTCAGGAAATATGGCTTGGTCAGTTCTGCAGCATGCTGTTCCAAATAAATGGTGTGCAAATGTGCATTTGGCTCCCACCTGCTAGCATCACAAAGAATGTTGGGTCTTCTGGAGGTTCCTAGAAATCACATCAGTCTCTAGGGGAAAGGCAGAGGATTTGTGGGAGAGGGAGCTACTAGCAATAGGCGAGTCATTGGAGATGACAAAGGGAATGCTGGAGATGACTAATTACTAGGAACTAGTCATGCAAATATGTAATAAAATCATAGAATATCAGGGTTGGAAGGGACCTCAGGAAGTCATCTAATCCAACCCCCTGCTCAAAGCATACCAATCCCCAACTTAAGATGGACATCATGCTGCTATTTGCTTTGTATAATGCATTGCTAGGTTTCTTGCAGCTAGGGGTAAATATAAGTGAGATATTTGGTAGCAGCTGAAAATATTTCAAAAGGTCCAGTTACAACCTGAGTCCTCTCCTACCACCCCAGATAGTGGTTTCACTAGCCCGAGGTGGAAAAAGATCTTATTGCATGCTGGAGACCTCCTTTTCCATGCATTGCAGGTAAATATAACAGCTGCCTTCACACAATGTCTTTCACATTCAGGAAGCCTGGAAAAAGTCAAACGCATTTCAAGGTTAGATGTGTGGGGGTTTTAATGATTAATCATTCTGTCTTTTAAGACCTTTGTCATCTGTGGCTCAGTAAAGAGCTAATTAACCTGAGCCTTCAGCTTTGGAAGCCGTGTCTGACCCAGATAATGACTCCTCAGCAGTCCAATTGCAGTGAGACAGTACGTAACTCCATGCATTGTCAGTTCCCACTCTCCCTCAGCCAGGGAGCACAGTGGAAGGTCACAGTATCTCTGCTAATAGCAGCTGCAGCCGTACCAACAAGAGTCCAATTAAGCTAGATGGGCAAATGCTCTGCTAGTGTAACTCCACTGACTTCGGTGAAGTTATGCCAGCAGAGAATTCAGTCCTCCGTCTGTGAGGTGTGCTGTATGCAGTGTTGACCAATGATGGTTTTATTGTGAGTCTCCTATTTGGTGGCTTTTTTTAAAGCCCCGACTCCTGAAGTCAAGTGATACATGAAAATCTCAACTAACAAGATATTCTTAGATATTAATGCAGTGGTTTTCAACCCAAAGGGGTCCGTACCTCCATTCAAACATTTTTAGGGGCCTACAAATGAAGAAAAGTTGAAAATGACTGTTTTGAGAAGAACTTGTGGCACCTTAAAGACTAACAAATTTATTTAAGCATAAGCTTTCATGGGCTACAGCCCACTTCATCAGATGCATAGACTGGAACATATAGTAGGAAGACATATATGCATACAGAGAACATGAAAAGATAGAAGTTGCCATACCAACTCTAAGAGGATAATTAATTAAGATGAGCTATTATCAGCAGGAGGGAAAAAAAACTTTTATAGTGATAATCAAGATGGCCTATTATCAGACAGTTGACAAGAAGGTGTGAGGATACTGAACATGGGGAAATAGATTCAATTTGTGTAATGATCCAGTCACTCCCAGTCTCTATTCAAGCCCAAGTTAATGATATCCAATTTGCAATTGCATTCCAGTTCAACAGCTTCTCATTGGAATCTGTTTTTGAAGATTTTCTGTTGCAAAATTGCCACCTTTTTCTGTTACTGAGTGACCAGAGAGGTTGAAGTGTTCTCCTACTGGTTTTTGAATGTCATGATTCCTGATGTCAGATTTGTGTCCATTATTTTGCATAGAGACTGTCCGGTTTGGCCAATATACATGGCAGAGGGGCATTAATGGCATATATCACATTGGTAGATGTGCAGGTGAACGAGTCCCTGATGGTGTTGCTGATGTGATTAGGTCCTATGACGGTGTCACTTAAATAGATATGGGGACAGAGTTGCCATCAGGCTTTTTACAAGGATAGGTTCCTGGGTTAGTGTTTTTGTTGTGTGGTGTGTGGTTGCTGGTGAAATTTCCCTTAGAGAAAAGCAGCTCTTCACTTAAAAGAAGCCTTCCCCCCTTGCTGCACACAACTGTTTTGCAGCTTTTACCTCCTCCCTTCCTCCCGGCCACTGGGGCAGGACTTTTTTCCCTCAAGATCACAGGCTCCCCTTAATTGGACTCAGGTGTCCATAATTAATTGGCAGTAACCTCTTTCAGTTCCTAGGAAAAAGTGCTTTGACCATCCCAAGTCTGATACACCTGCCTTGAATCACCCTTCCAGAACTGGTAAGTCTGACTTTGTCACAATAGATGAAAAGGGATCTGTGGTGCTTATTTATCATGAGGCTTAGTAAGTCCCTCTATTGAAGTCAATGCTGATTTAGGACTGTAGGACCAAAGCGTGTACATTCAGGAACACGAAAGCAAATTATCAGTTGCTTCACATTGCAATGTAGCTTTAATGCAAACATGAATTGACCAGAGACAATAAAACTCTCATAAGAATGGTAACCAGGACAACCATTTTGGAGAAGTATGAGATTTCATAGCCAGTTGGCCCATCTAGAGGATTGTAGCTCTTGTTGGTTCAAAACCAAGGGCTTTTAAGGGCAGTGTATTGACTTTTGGGATCCCCAAAATAGAGATTGCTCTAGAGTCTAGGCCAAAACCTTGAATCTGGCTCTTGGCTGAGATCTGAATTAATGGGATGATTCTGAACACCCTGAATTTTGGGTCAAGTTTTGAATTTGGTCTGGATTTTAAGATTTTGAGCCTGAGTGTTCACCTCGGAGGTGGCAGGAAGGCGGGTCACTTTCTCTCATTATAGAGGTGTGAAGTTCAGAGCTGGGGTTTGGCTGGAGCACCCCCTGCTGAAAAGACTCACAAATGTCAGTCAACATGAAGAACATGAGAACGTTATATCTACACCAAGGATAGCCCACCTAATCTTTGTCCTTACATGGCTTTATTACCCTGCATACCATGCACTTGGGAAGATTCTTTTCCACTGAAAGACTCTGGCTGCATCTTGTGGATTTTGTCAGTTGGGTTTTTTCTCATTTGTTAGGCCTGTGCATATGTTCGTTATAAGCTATTTACACTGTGAAATTGGATGCTCAAGCAGATGGTTTTTAGGAGGCTCCTTTCTGCAGAATGCATTCCTATACATCTCTTTAACAGCTTGACATGAAGTGCTGTCATTGGGCATTAAGGCAGCTGCATTATTACCTGTCATTAATAGTCTCGGCTGCTTTGCTATTATAATTGCCAACCTAATCTTGGCCCACTGCTGTGAATTAGACTGTTGTGAACAATTTAATGAATTCTGTTAAGAATGAATATTAATGAAACCATGCAAAATCCTGAAGCAATTTGCCTCTGAGAGTGAGAGAATATTTTTCCACCTTGCTTAGGTTTTTAAAAAAACCCAAATCAATTAGTTATGATATCGATATAAACATAACAATGACTTTGCACTGAGAAACAGTGCCATGTTTTGAAACTTTTAAATACTGATCAAGAGGTGTTTGTGTACTAAAATTCATGGCATAATTAAAACAACGTTTCTGTTTTTTTGAAGACATTTTGAACTAGGCAATCTCGGATCTGAGAGGGTTTGTAAACAGGGGAAAAGGACTCAAAATGATGGCATATTAAAATGATTTCATTCTGTCAGTTTATCAGAAAACACTAGCAGCCTCTGATCCCCACACTAGTATGCCCCCTTCAAAGATCAGAAGTGAATAGTAATTTGCATTAAGTAGTGATAATAAAAAAAGACTTCCCAGGGTTACATCAACCACCACTACTGCTCCACCAATACAACTGAAGTCATGCCAACTTCTGCCAGGACTGCATTTGGTCCAGATGTTACATAAGAACAGCCAGACTGGGTCAGACCAATTGGTCCATCTCGCCCAGTATCCTGTCTCAGCTGCTAATCTTAAACCTGTCTTCCCATAGTGGTCAGTGCCAGAGGGAATGAACAGAACAGACAATTTTGAGTGATCCATCCTCAGTCATCCAGTCCCAGCTGGTGGCAGCTGGAGGTTTAGGGACACCCAGATGGGGTCGCGTCCCCGATCATCTTGGCTAAGAGCCACTGATGGACCTTTCCTCCATGAAGTTACCTATTTTTTTTAAAACCAGTTATACTTGGCAGGTCTTTTCCTCAAGATGATCAACTGTACACCAGAGAATCAAAATGTGACTTCGGAAACTATTGTTTTTCAACTCTAGGCTTTTGTTAAAACTAAGAAGCAGCCTCTTTTTATTGGTAGCGTGAACTGATGCTGCTTGGTCTCCAGAAAGAAGTGTCTTTAAAATGGGCCAACGCGTTTATGATTGAAAAACTGCTGCTATGTGCAACAGCTTTATCACTTTCCATAAAATGTTTATATCTAATGTGAGCAATGTCGATAAGATGTTATGGTGGAAGTGAACGGGTAATAGTCTCACTGCTCCTAAAATAGCTCTGAAAGGCCATTACAATGTGCATAGTGTGGGAGTGCTATGTAAGCTATACTACAACTGGAGGGTTGGGGTTTTTTTTGTTAAAAAGCAAATGAATGACAAACCTTAAATGCCACCAACCCATTAATGGAATAAACTTTAGAATCAGTTGCTCCTGAACCCATTGCATTCTTCCTAGACCTTGCAGCAAGTGTGGGTATATGAAATTTTGCCTGTCTGGTAATGGCTATGCTTCCTGTAGACCTATAGGAGAAGGCAGGATACCAGTGCAGATCTGAAGGTGGCTTGACAAACTGGTTTGGGGAGGGCTTTCCCAGTGTAAAGGGTCATCTGGAAAGAGGCACATACATGATCAGGAGAGCATAAGAACAACCAGACTGGGTCAGACCAATGGTCCAGCTAGCTCAGTATTCTGTCTCTGACAGACGCGTCAGAGGGAATGAACAGAACAGGGCAATTATCAAGTGAAAGGTGATTTTCAGCTAGTTCAGAGAAATATGAGGCAGGGTCCCGTGGAAAGACCAATTAGGAAGAAAAGGAGTCAAAGGGAACTGGCAGTTCCTAAAGGATCTAATCCTACAGCAGAGGTTCCCAAACTTTTCTTATTGCACAGCCATTGCAGATCCACCAGCTACTCGCATGCCCCCCCTCCCCCTCTCAGCAATGATATTTTGTCTTCTTCTCAACATTACCTGTCTTTAGCCATCTGGCCATATTTCAGTCTTACGTACAGATATTGTGTGAATATACAAATGAAAAAAAACAACCTTGACTAAGTTCTGAGCTCGGTTAGACTGGACAGTAGCTGAGCAACTCAGCCCATGCTGTGAGGTGATTTGAGGGGTCTGTGTATCTGTGTTGTCTTGCTATATCTTTAAATAAATTAACTACCGTATTTTATATAACAAATTCCCACAGTTTTAAAGTTTTGAAGGAGTAGCCTATTATGAAAATCAAAAGCACAGAAGATTTAGATTAAATCTCAGGAAAATTTTCCTAACTGTAGCAACAGCTGGACAATGGAACAGATGCCTAAGGAGGTTGTGGAAGCTCCTTCACTGGAGATTTTCAAAAGGAGGCTGGAATGTCACCTGTCTTGGACGGTTTAGACACAACAAATCCTGCATCTTGGCAGAGGGGTTCCACTAGATGACCCTTCTGGTCCCATCTGACCCTGTGGTTCTGTTAGATTCATGCCCTGTCGTCTGGTCCCAGGTTTTGGGACACTCAGTCCCAGATTGAATCCCTGACCTTCTTGGCTAATAGCCATTGATGGACCTATTCTCCATGAACTTAGTAGTTCTATTTTTAACCCAATTATACTTTTGGCCTTCACAATGGCCCTTGGCATTGAGTTTCACAGATTGAGTGTGCAGTGTGTGAAGTACTTCCATATGTATGTTTTTAAACATGATGCCTATTAATTTCATTGCATGACCCATGACTTGTGTGTGATGTGAATAGCACTTCCCGGTTCACTTTCTCCGCACCATTTATGATTTTATAGACTTCTATCTTATCCCCCTTCCCTTTAGTTGTCTCATGTCTAAACTGAGCAGTCCCAATCTTTTTAATATCTCAGCATATAGAAGTTGTTCCTAATCACCTTTGTTGTCCTTCCAATCTAATGTCACCTTTTTAAGATGGGGTGACCAGAACTGCACACAGTATTCAAGGTGTGGGTGTACAATGAATGTATGTATAGCATTGATATTTTCTATTGTATCAATTCCTTTCCTAATATTCTTTTGGCCTTTTAACTGCCACTTCACATAGAGTCATTGTGGATAGTTCTCTGAAAATGACTCATTCTTGAGTAGTAACAACTAAGTTAGACCCCATCAGTTTGTATGTATAGATGGGATTGTTTTCCAGAGGACATTACTTTGCACAACCTTGAAGTTCATCTGCCATTTTGCTGCCCAGTCACCCAGTTTTGTGAGATTCCTTTGTAATGCTTTGCACTCATCTTTGGACTTAACTATTGTGACAGACCGCTCTCTCACCCCTTCTCAGGAACAGGCAGGAAACCCTTCTTTTGCTCCAAACAGTGCTCTTTATTCCACAGTGCAGGCCCCACCACCAATGTATACAGCTTTATACAGTTCAGTCCTTCAGCTTACAGCTCTATCAACTCTATATAGTTCAGCTACAGCGTACAGCTCTATCAACTCTATACAGTTCAGCTCTAAACACAGCTCTACAGTTTACAGTTCTACAGCTTACAGCTCCGTCTCTCACTCCAGACTACCATTCCACCACCACCACACTGGGCTTCCTTCCTGGCAGCCTTTTATCCCTCTGAGGCTGCCGCCAGGTGCAACCCCTCCAGGTTAATTGCCCTGCTGCCCCGGTGGCTAATTAGCCTTCTCTGCAAGGGAGGTTTGCAGGCTTCTGCTCCCTCTTAAAGGGCCCACAGGGCTGGCTCAGGCACTACTGGCCAGCACCCTGCCACACTATCTTAAATAAATAAATAAATAAAATTTATTTGGGTAGTTTTGTATCATCTGCAAATTATTACCCCTTTTCCCATATCATTTATGAATGTGTTGAACAGCACTGGACCCTCCTGCAGTCAGACTTGGAGTAGCAGAGGCATTCCATGTTCGCTGTCAATGCAACATCCTAAGGATGAAGTGGTTCATCTTTGTTTGAAATGCCATAATCTCAGATATCTGGCCTACCTCCAGTTGCTCACTATATCAAATGGTGGGGTGTGCTCCTTGGTCATGTTGTCTAGACAGACAAAAACAGCCCAACACATTGGGCTCACACATTCTCCACTGACGCGCGAAAGGTGCATGCCTGGACTCTACCTGGTGCCACTTGTGGGGCTGACCCAGAGATTTGTGGATTCTCAGGATTGAGCCAGATCTGGGAACTTCACTTTGCAATGCCTGCTGTGATGCCACGTACCAGGGTCACTCTGACTGGTACAATGGTCCTGAGTGGACTATGCATGTTTGAGGATGCACAAGAGTCACTTCTTGATATCAGCATGCAGCAAATCTGATTGATAAGCACTTCTAAGTATTTTATTCCCTCTCTGCACAATTGTAATTGCCCTATATTGTGAACTATTACAAAAAATCTGATGTACGGTAGGTTGCTAATGTGTTTGTATTGAGAATAAAATTAAATGAAAAGGTACTATAAAGTGAAACTGCAGGCTCCATTTAGAACTCTTTATGCAAGGCGCAAAATCTAATTAAGTAGTTTTAAGGGAAAAGATATTAAGGTGTGAAGTTTATTGAACACTTGGTTAACTATTTAATTAGTCTGTTGATTTTTGTGAGCTGGTATAATTCCAATCTGCAAGAATCAATTGCTTGATTTAGAAGGAAATATAACATAAAATTTAAATTCCTAGAATGGTAGTGAGGTAATTGTAATGAATTGATTTTATTAGCATATCATTACTGCTACCTTTCAAACAGATTAATATTACTCTTGTGGGTTGAAAAGTAGAGTTTTCAGGATGGCTTGGTGCTTTTATTTTGATTTGCCACTAACATGAGTTTTTCTTCCTCTTAAATTTAGATTTTTTTTAAACAAAATGTGTGATTGATCTAAAGAAACTTACAAGAGGACAGTAGTTTGTATTTTGTTTGCTGAAGCCATGTGAATCTAACAAACATTAGTAGAGATACCTGCTTCTTCTATATGTAGTCAAGAATACAAGACATTAAGTATATTTAGGAGACAGAGGTGAAATAAAACTTTAATTAATGTTGTAACACAGGGACTACAGGCCTCAGACCTGGAAAATATTCAGTTTAGTCACACAAGGCCTTAGGCATAAAATAGGTTGGCATGACTACTTGACCAAGGATAGCACTGTACCAGTAAAGTGTAAAATTACCGTACAAGATGTGTTTGCTGATGTTCTGGAAACTATACAGCAATAGACTGGAAAATATTCTGCAATGAGCCTGTTAACACCACAAGATCGGGGATTCTGTAATAATCTCAAATTGCTATGGTAGCTCATGGATTCCCTTATTCTCATTAACATCTACATCAAAGCGGATAGCCAATGAAAATGTGGAACTTCTAAATGTGGCAGCATGGGTGAGGAAAAAGGGGTTTGAACCCTTATTTATATGGATGAATCTTAGGGCTAGTCTACACTAGAAGTGCTACATCAGCCCAGCTGAAGTGCATCCAGGGAAGATGCTCTACTATGCTAATTGGAGAGAGCTCTCTTCTCAGCATAATAAATCCACTTCTGCAAGAGGCAGTAGGTACGTCAGCGGCAAAAGCTCTTCCGCCAACATTGAGCTGTCCTTGCCAGAGCTTAGGTCGGCATAATTTATGCCACTTGAGGGTGTGTGATTTATTCACCCCGCTGAGCAACGTAAATTATTCCAAAGTATGTGGTAGTGTAGACCTGGCCTTAGTTGGTATAAGCATAACTCAGAATAAAAGGTGTTGCCAAGCCTGTGCGTTGGTGAGAAATTCATGGGGAGATGCTAGGATGACAAACCCAGATAAAGAGGAAGATAACTGATATCCTGGAGTTCCTCAGTGTGAGATGTGAGGTAGAATCAGTCATAGGGCTAGTCTTCACTACCCACCGGATCGGCGGGTAGCGATCGATCTGTTAGTGATCGATTTCTCACGTCTGGTGAAGACGTGAGAAATCAATCGCTTGCGGCACCCCCGTCAACTCCGGAACTCCAGCTTGCTGGGAGGCGCAAGCTGGAGTCGATGGGGGAGCGCGCTGCTGACCGCCGCCGCCGTGAGGACGGCAGGTAAGTTGGCTGCAGATACGCAAACTTCAGCTGTGATTCACGTAGCTGAAGTTGCGTATCTGCAGTTGATCCCCCCCCGTAGTGAAGACCAGCCCTTAGTGCAGATGGTTAGCCCCATCCGCCTGCTGTTGGACTTCAGTGTTTGTGGCATTTGTTTGTCTGCATAACAGAATGATTAATGAAACAGTTGTAACTACTTGCGAATGTCTCTGGTGTGGCTGTCCTTCGTGTGCTCCTGGCGGGGAAGGTTTCATTCTAATGATATTGGTAATAATAAATCCTTTCTGAGGCTCTGGCCATAAGGAGGTTAAACATTAGACCGCTGTGATCAATAGTCAATATACTCATCTGTTAATTGGGCTACTTGCAGAACTAGTGGACTGGCTTTCTGTGGGACTTCCCCCCCCCCCCCCCCAAGGAGGTTCAAATAATCATGTAGTAGATCAGGTATCCAGGGAGCACTTTAATTGGGTGAATGGCAGGTACCAAAATAAAATCAGGTGTGTAAGAATTATAAGAATGAGAACATCTATCTATAGTGCCTGTAGTCAAGTAACCCAGTCATTATCAGGGAAGAGCTGACACCTTCTTGATTGACTGACTATACTATAATTTGAACTTTGATCTCCTACAACGACTTCTAAAAATCTGTTTTTGTGCCCAGTGATCTGTCAGGAAATGAACACGTCAATGTCAATCTGGAGAAATGGGTAATATCTTAAAGTAAAAAAACCCGAGTAAAGTAATAATCATGATGAATACTTATAGTAGTAATAATAATAATAATAATTATTATTAATGCTTGAATAATTCACTGAGCACATCTTCATGTGGCACGATGCCATTATGTCTAGAGAGATGGTGTCTGCAGAAGGTAGGCAGTGTCTGTCTTAAGATCATGTGAGTTGCCAAAATATCTCTAACATTTAGAAATTTAGAAATATGAGTGCAAAACAATGCTGTGGACCTGGTAAATGGTTCATATGGAAATGTCACATAGCGCCAGTCCAGTGACAGATTTGTTCATCTACTGGTAGGTAAACTGAGTTGTTGTTTTTTTAAAACAGGATTTTAAGTTTTGCAGGTATGTGCCTGAAGGCACAAAAGTTTCTCTTCCTTCACACCAAGCCTGAATGCTAATTTCGACAGCAGCAGTCAAGAAAGGGACATCTCTTGATGCCTGTCAATGTAAAGCAAAGCCCAAAGGATCTGCTGTAGTCCAGTGGTTCTCCAACTTTCTGATGTGTCATCTCCTAACAGAGCACCACCTCACCCCCCTGCTGCATAGTTCCCCAAACTCTCCCTTCTGGGGACTGCTAGGAAGAGAGCTATACATTGACCACTGCTACAGGTATGTATAGTAAAAGAGGAAGAGCAATTACCCAAGCCTGCAGGAAGAACATCTAATTGGGATGTATCTTGCTGGATGGAAGGTATACACAGTAATCCTTCTTGACCGTTCAGGATGAATAGCCTCTTCTCAAAGGTGTCATGCCAAGCTGTTTCCAACTCCCCATTGCCTCCATCTGGAATGCAAAGTCTACGGCTACAGTAAAGATTTAAAGCAGATTTTGCTTTATTACATTTCATCAATTTCTCATTTATGAAATGTCAGAAGTAATTCCATAATTAAGGTTACAATTTTCTCATTATAATTTCAATTTTCACAGACCTACATCCCTCCAATTTCCCCCAATGAAAACAAACACCACTGAAATGGCACATGGTCAGAAAATGAGTTTTTTAAAGTTATGATTGGTTTGGTTTTTCAAATCACTGACTTTTTGAATACTTTTCCGAAACACAACTTGGCTTACGTCTTCAAATGGCTGAGCATGTACATGCCAGCGGTGTGTGTGCTAAGAACTGCTACCGTGTGTAATTACACTGGGACCATGCTTCTGTAAAATGTGAATATCCCATAGTAAGGTCAGCAGGGAAAGGATGAGCTAGGAGCTCAAGGGAATATGGAGAGAGGTTGGTGGAAAGGCTAACGAGCTTCTGAGAGGAAGAAGAATTGCCCATGCAGCCTCTTTACTTCTAGCCCAGCGAGTAACTGGGATCAGGACTCTGCCAAAACCATCTTGCCTGCACAGAAGAACCTTACTGCTCACAAGAGACAGTGCATTAGGGCAGAATCAAATCATCTTCTTTGCGACACTGGACACCTTGTAGACACGGCTGGAGAAAGCCTTAATCTGCCTTGTCTGTTCAGACAATGAACCAGGCTGAAGAAATGCTCTATGTGGAGGTCTGAGTGCCCTAGCATGTCAGGATGCTCCTCTTTCTCACTGCCTGTGGCTATGCCCCAGGTCATGCTTGGGGAGAACATTTTCCAACTGGCCAGTCCTACCCAGGAGAAAGCAGCAGCAGATGAGACTAGCAATAAACAAGGTAACAAGGGCTGCCCTGGTTTGTTTAAGCTTCTCTTTTTAACATCAACTGCGTATTGGTAACCTGGGCGGTATGAATCCAGCTGTGAGCTCAATAATAGAAATACTTATACTTGGGTTGTGTTGGAGCATGGTGAGATGTACTGACATGGAGCATTACTCAGTTGCTCCAGTGTGGTGTGCACACCCAGGTGTTAATGGCTCAGTTGCACAGAAAACAGAGATATTTCTGATCTGTCTGGAACTTACTACAGATCCTTGCGAAGCCAAAACCAGCTGGGTTGTAAAGATCAGCCACAGCAAAGAGCAGGGGAAGAAGGTGTTGTGACAGGTTGGGATCACAGAACCCCCTTAGGAGCTGCCACCCAATGTGCCAAGGCTACTCCTGCCTCAGTTTTCCTGCCCCAACAGCTTGGGACCTCAGTACCCTGCCCGGTCTCAGCCACGTCCCCTAACAGCTGTAGGCTTTCCTGGAAACAGGCAGGAGGTATCCTTACCTCTGGCACTCAGATGCTCAACTCCCATTGGGGTCAAACCCTGAATACATTTGTTTTACCCTCATAGATTGTTCGCCCTCTATAACAATGATAGAGAGATATGCACAGCTGTTTGCCCCCCCCCCAGGTACCAACATGTACTCCAGGTTAATTAATAAGTAAAAAGTGATTTTAATAAAGACGGGAAATAGGATTTAAGTGGTTCAAAGTAGGAACAGACAGAATAAAGTGAATTACAGTAAACCCTCGATTTAACGGACCCCGATTTAACGGACTTCGGATGCAATGGACAAAATTTCCCGATGCATCCGAAATCCATTATTGGGGGCTGCCGGACACCCCCTCACCCGAATTAGTCCCTTATATAGAGGTTTTACTGATCATGGGCGGGAGCTGTCAATCCCCCCCCCCCGCCCCCCCAGCTCCCCGCAGAGGGTAGCCGGGCGGCCGGGTTGACAGCTCCCACCCGGCTCCCCACAGCGGAGAGCGGGGCAGGAGCTGTCAAACCCCCCCCCCCCGCCCGGCTCCCCGCAGCGGAGAGCGGGGCGGGAGCTGTCAACCCCCCCCTCCCCGCCCGGCTCCCCGCAGCGGAGAGCGGGGCGGGAGCTGTCAACCCCCCCCTCCCCGCCCGGCTCCCCGCAGCGGAGAGCGGGGCGGGAGCTGTCAAACCCCCCCCCCCGCCCGGCTCCCCGCAGCGGAGAGTGGGGCAGGAGCTGTCAAACCCCCCCCCCCTCCCCGCCCGGCTCCCCGCAGCGGGGAGCCGGGTGGGGGGGCTGACAGTTCCCGCCGGGCTCCCCGCTGCGGGGAGCTGGGCGGGGGGGGGGGGGGGATTGACAGCTCCCGCCCATGATCAGTAAAACCTCTATATAAGGGACTAATTCGGGTGAGGGGGTGTCCGTTAAAGCCAAAAGTCCTGTTATTTAATGATTTTAAAAAATTATTAAATAACGGACTTTCGGCTTTAACGGACACCCCCTCGCCCGAATTAGTCCGTTAAATCGAGGTTTCACTGTACCAAATAAAATAAAATCGAAAATGCAGATCTGACACTGATACAGTAAAAAGCCTCACCCTCTGTGAATTCCTTCTTCCAGTCTAAACTCTGTTAGCCTGGGTCCAGCAATCACTCGCAGTCGCACCCCCCTGCAGTCACAGTCCTCTGTTCCAGTTTCTTCCAGGTATCCTTGGGGGGTGGAGGGCTGTTCTTTGAGCCAGCTGAAAAAAAATGGAGAGGTCTCTCCCAGGTTTATATAAACTTCCTCTTGGGGGTGGAGAGCCCCTCCTCCTTCCTATGCAGAGTCCACATGGAGTCGAGCACATGGTCCAGTTGCAGGTTTGAACCAGACTCCGCTCGTTACCAGTCAGGCCGCATTCCTGAGGAAGCTCGGGTGTGGACAGGCATCAACAAAGTTCATTGTTCGCTTGATTGGTCTTAACTGAGAATAATTCTCTCCCAGAGAGCTGCTCAGCTGCTTCCCAAAGTCCACATACAACCAACCAAGCACATAGCCAATACTCATAACTCTGAATACAAACCAGACACATACATACAAATAGGATGAACAGGTCCAGTGGATCATTACCTTCACAGAGATATGTTACATGGCATATGTACCAAAACCATATTCCAGTAATGTCATACATATATGTATAGGCACCCCCCCATAAGGCCTTATGGGGTACACCGTCACAGATGTGTTCAGACCTAACAATGGCCAGACCAAAAATCTCATCTTCCCCTTAGCTTTCCATGGTAAGGTGTACATGACAGTGTTCCACTCCTAGCCATTGAATCATCCCTGTGTTTTGCCTTCACAGGCCTCTTATTAGCATTATCAGTGAGTTAAAAGGGCAATATAAGTTCTCGTTATTCTGTAAAGGGGAGTCCTGTGGGGATCTGCAAAAGCGAGAGTCTTGTAGCACCTTATAGACTAAAACAGATGTTTTGGAACATAAGCTTTTGTGGGCAAAGACCCACTTCATCAGATTAATCTTTGCCCATGAAAGCTTATGTTCCAAAACATCTGTTTTAGTCTATAAGGTGCTACAAGACTCTCCGTCACTTTTGCAGATCCAGACTAACACGGCCACCCCTCGGACAATGGGTATATATTGCCTGCCACCGCCCCTATCCTGCAAGCTGCTGTGTGTGAGAAGACCTCTTGTTGATTTCAATGAGACTCTGTGTGCATGTGTGGGTGGGGTCTGCCTGGGTCCAGAAGCTTGCAGGGTTTGTGCGTAAGCCTAGAAACGTGTTCTTGGGACTTCCTTTGTGAAGGACCTAACCAGACCTAGAATCTGGGATCTGTTTTGTCCATCCTGATTTTATAGGCCTTGTTATCCAAAGGATGGCCTCCCTTTGGCACTTTGCACCCAAGAAAACTGTGCCTTGTTGTTTGTTTTGTTTGCCCTGGCATCTCTGTGCTTGTGCCCCAATCATCCTGACTGTGAACACAGAGCACAGATCATGGCGCCCGTGATTCACTTTGCTGGTGCCAAGAAATGGCCACAAATTTAGCAGGTGTAGATGGCCTCACTTCCCAAAGTCTGGTCAGCAACACTCCGTCCCCCCCTCCCCGACTGGGCATTGCTGAGTGGCAAGTTCTGGAAGTTTTGAAGTGGGTTGGTTTCTTTGAAGAGAAGTTGGAGAAACACTTGGGCCATTTCCTAGTGTCTGCTGTTAATAATAGACACAGGCTTTGTTTACCTAGAGCACAGGTGGCAAGTACTCCAGCAAGGCTACACATAAGCAATGTCCATTGTTGAAGCCCTAGTCAAAGAACTACTGTGACACTGACAGAGTCAACTTGGGTATGACCCATAACAATTTAACAAGAGGCACTATCTTGATTACATTCCAGTCTTCTTATATGGGGATTTCAAAGAGATGTCCTAGACTGGAATGTTAGCCTGTTAATTTGTAGTAATAGAAATGAAGGGTAGATGCTAAGTGTATGTGTCTGTTTACCTGTATCTTGTTAGAAGTTTAACAATGTGATTGAATTAGCTTGTAGTTGCTAATCCTGTCTCAAATTTTTCATTGCTGGATTCTATTGATTTGGGGATATTATCATTTAGATGGGACTTGTGGTGTAATAATATTATTGTCCTAATCTCGCCTCGACACCTTTATTTCCGCATAGTAAACCACTTGTGATCTGTCTTAATGGAATTAGGCATTCAAATTATCATGTAAATGAATGCAACTAGGTTATCTGTGTATGCATAGGAAATGGAAGTTTCAAAGCAACAATTTGCACTGCCTAGTCTTTGGGTGACAATTGCTGGGAGGAGGTTTATCAGCTCCCTGGAGAACTATAAAGAAAGCTTTGGGCCTGATCTATTTTATCTCAGTTCTGCTTGAACTTCAACAGGGCAGGTCTAAACCACAAGACTGAGATGTCCAGGTTTCCCCTGGATTTACCCTGGAATTGTTAGGGAAGAACTTGGACAAATGCTACACCTGGACTGCCTATTGGATGATAACCCTTTAAACTGATCCCAGAAACACTGCAAATCAGCAGCCTCGTCTTCTCTCCCATGAAACTGACCTAAGAGCTTTACATATCTGTAGTGTGGCAGGGTACTGGCCAGGAGTGTCTGAGCCAGCCCTGCCGGCCCTTTAAGAGGGAGAAAAGCCCTCTGCAAACCTCCCTTGCAGGGAGGCTAATCAGCCACCTGGGCTGCAGGGCAATCAGCCTGGACGAGTGGCACCTGGCAGCCTCAGAGGGATAAAAGGCCTGCCAGGAAGCAAGCCCAATGTGGTGGGGATGGTATAGAGTGTGGTGTGGTTTGAGTGATTCAGAGCTGTGGGTTTGAGCTATTCAAGAGTTGCAAACTGTAAGCTGGAGTATACAGAGTCTGTGGAGCTGTGAGTTGTATACTGAAGGACTGGACAAGCTGTATGTATTGGTGGTGGGGCCTGCACTGTGAATAAAGAGCACTGTTTGGAGCAGAGAAGGGTTTCCTGCCTGTGTTCCTGAGAGGGGTGAGAGAGCGGTCTGTCACACGTGGTGTCAGAGGTGGGATCGCTACACCAGCAACCCAACTGGTGGCCCAAAGATGGAGGGAACCCTGCAGTGGCTCGTAGAGAAACAGAAGCAGACCCAGCAGGCCATGCACGCCTTGCAACAAACCCACTGGGAGAAGCAACAGGCTCAAGCAGAGCAGCAGAAGACGCTGCGAGAATTTATGAAGGAGCAAGCGAAGACCCAGGCAACTCTCCTGCAACACCTGGTGAGTCAAGGGGCAGGAGAGGGCATGCGGCCGCCGGGCTGGGGACTCTGTAAGATGAGCCCGGCGGATGACCCCGATGCCTTCCTGGGCACGTTTGAGAGGGTAGCCACCACAGCCGGGTGGGAGCGGACACCTGGGCCCTCCGGCTTGCTCCCTACCTCGCGGGCGAAGCCCAGGCAGCCTACATGGCCCTGGGGAATGCAGAGGCCCGAGACTTTGATATTGTGAGAGCGGCCATCTTGGACCGGGTCGGCTTATCTCCGGAAAAATACCGCCAGAAGTTACGGGCGGCCCGCTGGACACAGGCGGTGCGGCCCCGGGCATTTGCCCAGAGGCTGAGGGACTGGGCGACGCATTGGCTGAGGCCGGAGGCCCACTCTGGGGAAGAAATCATGGACTCCCTGATCTTGGAGCAGTTTTTGCTCAGCCTCCCTGAGACTGTCCGCACCTGGGTCAGGAGGCACCATCCGGAGACGGTGGAGTCTGCGGTGCGCCTGACCGAGGAATACGTCGAGGCAGAGGGACCTCGGGGAGAAGACCGACCGTGACGGGTCCGGGATTTGGGGCGTCGGCCCGTGGACTCCCCTCCGCCCAGAGGGAAAAGGACTGATGGGGAGCCTAGGGGGGTGCCCGAGAGAGCAGCCCGGCTTACCTGCTGGCAGTGCGGGAAGCCAGGACATATTAAGAGAGACTGCCCAGCCATGGAGTGCGACTACTCTAACTGGTGTGGGTGGACGGAGGTTTGGGGGCGGAAACCGCATAAGGGGATACCCACTCTGCGGGTGCAGGTGGGGAGGAAGTCCCAACCGGGGGTAGTGGATTCAGCCTCCCCCTGTACGCTCATCCGCAGAGCGTTGGTACGCCCCGAGTGGCTGATCCCAGGGGCTACCATGGACTTACGGTGTGTCCATGGGGACAGGAAGACCTGTCGGGTGGCCCAGGTCCCCCTGAAAATCAGCGGACGATTCCGCTGGAAGCGGGTCGGGGTGCCGGAGGGGTTGCCGTGCCCCGTAATCATTGGGCGGGACTGGGGCCCGGTGGGAGATACGAGACCCCGGGCTGCCCCAAGGCTGGGCGTGAGAACCCATACGGGGGGCTCGGTCAAGCGAAGGGGCGGGTCCCAGCCCACTAACCCAGCGAAGGACCTAGACAGCCTGGAAGGGCTGAGGCTAGAGCAGGAGGTAAGCTCCACAGAGGAGGCCCTGAGCCCCTGTGAGAGCTTGGGGGAAATTGAGGCCGGGGAAGTTGCCCTGTGTGATGAAGCACCATGCGAGTGGTGTGAGCGTCGGAGGGCACAGGGGCGGCTGATACCCTGCCTCTATTGCGCAAGGCTAGAAGTAGGGCTCTCTGCCACAGCCGCAAGGGAAGCTGAGGCAGAGGAAGCTGGCCCTAACCCTAAGAAGGCAGCAGGGGTCTTCACCACAGACGGGCAGGACACCCCGAAGCCTAGGGAAATATTGAAGGGTCCGAGCCAGCCCGATGGGGCTAGGCTAAGGGGGGAGGTGTGTGGCAGGGTACTGGCCAGGAGTGTCTGAGCCAGCCCTGCCGGCCCTTTAAGAGGGAGAAAAGCCCTCTGCAAACCTCCCTTGCAGGGAGGCTAATCAGCCACCTGGGCTGCAGGGCAATCAGCCTGGACGAGTGGCACCTGGCAGCCTCAGAGGGATAAAAGGCCTGCCAGGAAGCAAGCCCTGTGTGGTGGGGATGGTATAGAGTGTGGTGTGGTTTGAGTGATTCAGAGCTGTGGGTTTGAGCTATTCAAGAGTTGTAAACTGTAAGCTGGAGTATACAGAGTCTGTGGAGCTGTGAGTTGTAGGCTGAAGGACTGGACAAGCTGTATGTATTGGTGGTGGGGCCTGCACTGTGAATAAAGAGCACTGTTTGGAGCAGAGAAGGGTTTCCTGCCTGTGTTCCTGAGAGGGGTGAGAGAGCGGTCTGTCACAGTAGGTACATTGATCTTTTAACCACAGCAACTCTTTTCCTTTCTTTTTTTCCTTTCCTTTCTTGATCTTTCTTTCTTTCTTTCTTTTCATTGCTAAAGGATTGATACCTGCATGATTATTGGGCTAGATCTGAGACTCGTATTGACCTGCTGATCAGTGTCCAGTCCTTTGGGACTGGTGAACCTCACAGATGGTTCAGTAACCCCTCACTATATTAGACTTGGCTGTCTAGAGGTGGATCAAGGCCGGGATGCTTAGAGGACTGTATTTGGCTTTTCGGTAACCAGTGTGGTATTAAAAGGCTGTTTTGTTACTGGCTTGGTGAATTTAATTATCGAATAAACCACCAGTTTGGGTGATTGTCTGCTGTATTCCTTGCAGTCTGCCCTGATCATAGCATTCTCAGTGTGGCCCATCCAGGCATCTGGTTATAACTACTCTGACCACAGATGGGGAAACTGAGGCATGGGAGGTGGGAAGTAACTCTCCTACGGTCACAGATCAGGAGAGCCAGGAATGGACTGTGGGTCTCTACATCCAGTTCAATGGCTGTCTGCTCAGCTCTGGCATTCTAGGCAATATAATTTATAGAAACTGGATGCATCTAGCCTGCATGTTGCTTTCAGCAACATGTAGCCCCCTCGCATGGGTATTAACAGTGTAGATGGTGAGGCCTGGCTTAGGGGAGTAGAGTACAGATATGCCTGAGGGGTGGTGGGGTGGGGGCTGTTCCTGAGTACAAACCCTGCATGGCTCTCTACACACCCAAGCCCTGCCTCCCCATCTACACTGCTGTGTCCTGCTGCCTCCCCACGGTGGGAGCCTTCCCCCACTGCAGGGCAATGCTCCGGCTGCAGGAAAAGGTTTCTGAGCCTTTCCTCACTGCCTGCCCCTGCGAGAATCTTTCACTGACGTACAAAACTGTGCACCACTGTATGGACACAGTGCACTTTTGACTGTGACCTGTAGCTACATGTACTCTACAGTGAAAGTGGTATGTGTGGTATAGACGTATCATGGGTTTAGAGTTATTACTCTGACAAATTTTCCCTCTTCCATTCCCTCCCCTCTAAGCAGTAAGAAAACATTCAGGGTATGGTTAGACTGGCGCTTTGTAGTGGTAAAACCCTCCAGGAGCGCGACAATTATCTAACCCTACACACTTGCAAGTAACATTTTGCGCAATAAGTCACTGTTTAAAGTGCAACTATAAAACCTCCTCTCCCAGAGTGATAAGGCTTTTTGCGCTAGGGCTATAGCACAAATGTGCGAATGTGACCACCCATGGGATCTCTTGCATGCCTCCGAGCCATGTAAAGCAATCAACAAGCCATATAAGGCAATCAACAAGCCATTTAAGGCAAATGACTTGTAAGTCTTGCTTTGAAAATGGGATGAAAAATGCGGAACTCCCTTTGCAGTTTCTCTCTAACAACTCACAGCAAATAAACACTGAAAATGCTTGCGGACGGAGCTGTGAGTCTTAAGTACAGAGCCTGTCAGTTTTCGCTAAGGAAAACTCACTGACAGCCTAATCTTGTCTCCCTGCGAACAACTTCCCAGTTCCCCCTCACCCTCCTCCTTTGCAAAGCACATTGCACCCAGCTGAATGCTGGGATACCTGCCCAATCGCGCTACTGTCACTGTCGCCAGAAGTGCTGCTAATGTGTTCATTCTTTAGTGTAACAGGGTTTCAATTTGCACACGCTTTAGCGCGATACCTAGTGCGCTAAATTGGGAAGCGCGACAAACAAACGCGCTATAATCGCTAGTCTAACCATAGCCTCAGAGGGTTGGAACTAGGCAGAAAACAATCGGGGAGACAGAGTGTTCAAAACCGGTGAGGGTTGACATTTCCCCTTTTTTAAAAAAAGAGAGAGAGGGGGCGTATGATTCTGAATTTCTTTTCCAGGAAAAAATTGATCTCAAGGGCAGGAGAGATTTGGGGAAATAATCCACTTTCCCACAGAGGCCATCCTGGTGCTTCCTGTTTCTCATCTGAAGCTGCATTTAAAGCGCTTGTCCCTTCAATAAAACTTTGCATAGGTTGCATAGCCTAGGAGTCTAACCTGGACAGAGAGGATGGGCATGATGAATATATTAACTTAACTACACTTGGCCCTCAACCAGCCCTCCTCCCAGGTATCTATCCTAGCCTTGCACTGGCAGACAGAATGAGTTTGAGTCTTAGCCAGCTATAACTAATTAGGTTCCCACTTTGTAAGCCTTACAGTGTGGCTTAATGAAAACACATGGACAGACTTTACTGAGGCGTAACAACTGGGCAAGCTAGGGAGTGCATCAGCTGTTGTAAGAGAGCACAACATCGGCGCGCGTTTCCAAGGCATGCATCCCCACTGGGCTCAGGGTGTCCTATTCACAATTAAATTCAGTCAGTGGGCTCTCAGGTCTGTTACAGCTATTCCCCCCTCACTAAGTAACATAGGGGGAGTGCATGGGGAGTCCACCTCTTTCCCCCCTTCTCCTCCTCTTTTCCTTCCTTCACCCCTTTCTGCCATCCACTTTACTAGGTCTTTGAGGATCACCATTCATATGTAGGGTTCTCCTGTGGTTCCACAACACCATTATCTCTTTTACCCTCTGTGCCCTGTCAGCAGATGATCCCAGGCCCCCTGACTCAGGCGCAGGGTGGAGCTCAGGCCTTAACACCCTTGTGGCCCAGCTCACCCCGTGCCACCCGCCTTTCCCTCTTATCTGTTATTTTTAAATACTTCGGTCTCCCCTCACTCCTCGCCACCATCTGGCTCAGGAGGGCTGAGTTCCATCCCGTTGGAACCTTTTCTTCCAGTGTTACAAATTGTTTCACTTTCACATTGTCAAACATTAAATTTTTCACTTTCCCTCTCACACAAGTAAATTCACTGAACCCCCTTCCCCAGGCTTCCTGTAGCCACCTGGGCCCCTCCCCTCCCCTATGTGGAGCAACTCCAGCCTCTCTTCCAGTGCCCTCTTGCTTCTCTCCTCGCCCAGCTCACTGGGTGAGGTTGGTTGCTGACGTCAGAAGTTGGTAGGAAGCATCCCGGGACTGAAAGGGGGTGAAGGCCCCGGCTGCTCAGCAGGTCACAGTCAGACGGGTCCTTTCCCCACATGGCTGGGTCTCCGTCTGGGATGGAGGGAGAGGCTGGGGATGTGGTAATGGGTGTCAGGGTCAAATGCTCTGGGGGGCCCGAGTGGCTGTCATTTTTGTGTGTGTGTGTGTGTGTGTGTGTGTGTGTGTGTGTGTGTGTGTGTGTGTGTGTGTGTGTGTGTAACTTGCCTCGGTCATCATGTGGAGCTTGGATACTAGCCTGGCAGAGGATTTTTTAACCTTATGACACGGAGTATGGTCTTGATGGCAGGGACTTTGCTCAAGGGATCTATATGCAAATGAGGGCCCTGCTTACCCAGCACCAACAAAACTGACATTCCTATTGCAGGTTTAGTTGGTGAAGTCTCAGGAGCAGGCCAGGCAGTGCTTCCCCTAGGGGCTGGAGACGACCCTTTCCAATGGCACTCCTGGGCTATGCCATCCACTGCTAGCAAACCACGAGTGGGGTTTAGTGGAGAGGGAGGGGAGAAATGATGTGTTAAGGGATATTTGTTCATTGGGGATTTGCACCGGGGGGGATCTGAGTAAAGGGCACTGCCAAAGACACCATGGGGTTGGATGCTGTATTACTGGTATTAATACAGGGTTGATTTATTCTTGCTGTGTTTACTTTTCTCACCTTTTCCTTGTTTTGAGCACATGCTCCCTGCTCGTGAGAGGAAATGTTGTTTCTTAAGGGTGTCCAAGAGCAATTAATTTCCCCAAGTTTCTGAGCGGGCACTTGAGTCAGTCGTGTGTGTTTAATTGTAAGAGGAACCCCAAGGTATTGGAACCCGGCCCCTTTTGCTGCTAACAGCTGGCAGAAGGGCAGCGAGTAAACCCCGCTTTGGGGAGGATAGGTTGCGGGCCCCACCCCTTGTGCCTGTGAGCCCTGAGACCCCCCCACCACCAGAGGAGTCCCGAGACCCCACCGCCTGCATTCTGTTCTGATCAGCATGCAGGACGTTCTGGGGTCTGATTTATAATGCCGTCTCAGAGAGCGGGAACTGACTTGGCAGGTGGCAATCCTGGGACATCTAGTGCCATGTTAATACATTTCAGGAGTCAGTGCAATAAAGAAACCAAAGTCTCTTTAAATGTTGTGTAAGTTCAGTGGTCTGCATGCTAGTCTCCAAGGTTGCTAGTCTCTGTAATCCCTGGGGGGAGAGGAGAAAATGATGTTGAGGGGCTGGTCTCCACTAGGGGGGGAGATCGACTGTAGATACGCAATTCAGCTACATTAATAACGTAGATGAAATTGGCGTCTCTACAGCCGACTTACCTGCCGTCCTTGTGGCAGTCGGCGGCGCAGTCCCCCGTCCACTCCAGCTTGCGCCTTTTGGCGAGCTGGACTTCCGGAGTCAACGGGGGAGCCGCTGGCGATCGATTTATCGTGTCTTGACGAGACGCGATAAATCGATCGCCAAGAGATCGATCCCTCCCTGCCGTAATGAAGATGAGCCCATAGATTCGTTAGCTTAAATCTTGATACAGCATGTGCTTCAGGTTCCTCTGGGGGTTCCTCCCCAGACCTCTCATACCTTCCTGGGATTCAGTGTTAGCTACAGATATACCAGGCCTGTAAGAAAAATGGAAGGATCATCTAAACAAAGTGCAGTCATTTGGGGCATCCCGGGGGGATCTAAGCGGCGTGGATGACGTTTCACTGGGTTCTCTTGCAAGGCAGTACAGGGTGCTACTGCCCCAAACTACCAATGCAGCTTGGACCAGCCACATGTTTCCTAGTAAAAAGTAACGTGCAGATCTGCTTTGTGTGCATCCAGCTGCCTAGTCGTGTCAAAGCTGAGGTCTGCCATCTAAAAACATGGCAGAAGTAGGTGTTTCAGGAAAAGTGAAGATCGATGATCAAAATGGTCATTATGACAACAGCCTCCAAGGGTCCGCGCAGGCTGGGGGCCCCTCATTGTGCTGGGCGTTGCGCAGGAATATAGAATCAGAGATGTAGCCGTGTTAGTCTGGATCTGCAAAAGCAACAAAGAGTCCGGTGGCCCCTTATAGACTAACAAACGTATTGGAGCATAAGCTTTTGTCCGCTAATACCCACTTCATCGGGTGCATGCCAGTGGGTATTAGCCCACAAAAGCTTGCTCCAATACGTTTGTTAGTCTATAAGGTGCCAGAGGAATATCTGGTCCCTGCCCCAGAGAGCTTACAGAAGGGTGTGTGTTGTACAGGGAGACAGCTACCTTGCTGCTAATTCCTAGGGGAGGCAAAGCACCAGTTTTCACCTTTCCCTGAAGTAAAAGCTTCAGGGCACCAGGGTTATAAACTAGGCACTGGGTGATAAACCTGCACCTCATTTGGGCAGCGAAGACCTAACTGAACAGCAAGGGGACAGGCACTGGCTCAGCACACAGCTTCCCGGAGCCTGTGCACCAGGAGGTTTGGGGGGTCTGTGCAGAGCAGCTGAAGTAGGTGCCAGAAGGGTGCACCAGAGTGAGACACATCGGAGGGAAGAAGGGAGGGAGGAAGGGTGGGCTGGGGGAAAGGGCAGGGACCAGGCTAGGGAGGATGGAAGCAGACGGTGGGGCAGCGAGTCTGATGTGTGGTAGGATGGGAGCTCCTAGAGTCCTGATCCAGAAGAGGCTTGGGGATCTGTGAGGTGCCACTGAGGGGTAGGCTGACCACCCCGGAGATCAGGTGCCCCTGAGGCGCTGGTTTTGTGATGGCGGCGGGGTCAGGGGTGACGGCGAGAGTGGGAAGGAGGCGCCTACTCCTGCAGCCCATGGTTAAAGCTCCTTCCCTGCGGGTTGTGGGGCCCTTCTAGGAGACCAAGGTTTTTTTGAAGGGCTGTCCCAAAGGGGACCAGCTGCCGGTGTTGGGGGCGGAGGCCTGTGTCCTGGGCGCACCACGTGCTCTCGTTACTGTTTGGTAGGAGTACAAAGCCTTTCTGTACATGTCGTCTCAAGGTGCCTCTGCTCCGCTGCAACGAACAGGAGCTGGGAACGGGAGTGCCACGTGGTCAGTGCCTGTGGGGCGCGAGACTCTCTCAACCGGGGGATGAGCAGGAGGGCTCAGGTTGTGACTTCGCCTGGGGATAGGAGGCCAGGGGCCATTTGCCTGTGAGCCCCTGAAGCAGGCGGGGGAAGAGAAGGAGAAGCGGTGGTTCCTCTGCTGCACGCAGACGCTAACCTCCGAAGCTGGTCAGCTGCACTGGGGAAGAGGTGAAGTAACTTCTTCCCTGATGTGGAGCAGAGGAGCGACGGTGACTCTTCGTTTGCAAATGGTTCCCTCCCTGGCTCCAGAGCAGCTGGGCTCTGCCCCTTCCTCAGACCGCCTTGTAACGTTGCAGCCTCGTCCTGTATCTGCTGCGTTCCCAGGTCTCTGCTGAGCTGGTGCACTGACCCCTCTCTGCCGGACCCAGCTGGACTGCAGCTGTCAGAGCGAGTGGCTGCTTCCCTTTGTGAGTGAAAATGAAGTGAGACAAGGCAGGTGGTGCCTGGACGTGTTCCCCGCTCTTCACCTGCAGGGCTCCATTAGGAACTGTCTGTTTAAATAAAACAACCTTCTCTGTGTATCCTGAAACTGTGTCCCTTGCTTCGGGTTTCTGGAATATGATGAAGCAGAAACGAGGCTGGGGAGGAGCTGGTGACATGATTGTTTGTGATTTGGCCACTTGTGCGTGGGGCTTTCTGCCTTGAACTTCATCTCCAAGAGCTAAGATTCTGCAATATGTCTGTAAAATTTCCAGAGCAGTTCTGTTGCTCCCTGCAGTCAGATAGGCTGTGTTGGGTACTCTCCAAATGTCCCATATCTTATTCCTGAGCAGTCTAGCAAGTCTAGCACAGAAAGCAAGTATTACAAGGGTCATATTATGAAGCAAGAAAGCAATGCCTGGCTCAAAGCATTCAAGAAAGACACACTACTGGGGCACATTGTCAGAATGTTCCTTCAAAGCCTCCCCTGATTCAAATAGCCCTCCCATTGAGCTCCCCGAATAGTCCTGGTATCTGGCTGCTCAAAAGTATCCCCCAGCCGATCTACCTCAATGTTCCAACCCTGCAGAAAGTTTTCCCCCTAGACACATCATCACAGTGATGATGATTGTGAAGCTTGGTTGAGGTGGAGGAGTCAGACCCTGACACCTCCAGGCATTGGGGATGTTGAAATCTGGCTTTAAATTCAACAGCCATTGTTGGAAAATGAAGTAAGATCCATTTTGCTTATATCTGTGATTGGGGCGGCTGCTCTGGGTGCCATTCAAATCCACAGAGACAGGCAGGGCAATGAATGTGTCAGGTGCCCCGCTGTGCGCTGTCACAGGTAAGGATGACTCTTTCTCTTGGTATCCACGCTGTAATCCCACTATTGTCGTAATGTTCTGTGGCTTGGGTTTATTAAAATCCAAACACCTGTCTGCAGCAATGTACTGGGGCTCTCTCCTTGTATTTTGGACCATGCCGGCTCCTGTACCTGTGGAAAGGGACTGTGTGGGGGTGAAGTCCCACAGGTTTAAAAGTTGTTTGGATAAACACTCGAAGGTTTAGCTGCTTGATGGAACCGGATGGCTGATGGGATTGGGACTGGGACGCAGCACCTATGTGCTGGCAGATTACTGGTACGGAAGGGGCCCAGGAGAGTTTGTGGAGCAGAGGAAGCAATATTATCGGCCGAGGATGGTTGGCTGATTGAAACTCCATTCAATTCAAATCTTTTTTTAGTTCTAAACCAATTCTTTAGTTTTCTGGCTAGTTTCAAGGTTCCCCTGTACCTCCCTTCAATAACTGTCTTTCACCGAACACCGAGTAGGATTTTCAAAAGCACCTCGGTGACCCAGGAACACAAGTGCTATTGAAAGTCAGCTCCCCAATCACTATGGCTGCTTTGACAGACCCACCCAGAGACTGGGTTCAGGTATTTCACAGAGACATTGCAGATTACCAGCATGGTCCCAGCTCGTCTCTCCCCTTTTCAGTAGAGTTTGTTAAAGAAAGTGCCCTTTAAACACTGACCTTCAGAACGTGCTTGAGTTGTTGCTATGAAGACAGGGATCCTTTCCTTCAAAAAGGCTGCTTGGATTCTCCTGAACACATGGGTCTCTTGAGAAGGTCAGATCTCCTCCCTCTGTTCTCAGTGCCTTCGTCGTGCTGTGGTTCATTGCAGACAAGCTGCCAAATAGGGAGCAGTGATCACAGACAATTGTGCAGCACAGTCAGGACCCCATCCTGTAACACTGCACTTGGCAATGGAAAAATGCTTGTTAATTTCATCCAGCTCAAGACTATAACAGGGTTCAAACAACAAAAACTAGGTAAGTCCATGGCGGATAGGTCTACCAATGGCTATTAGCCAGGATAGTGTCTCTAGCCTCTGTTTACCAGAAGCTGGGAATGGGTGACAGGTGTTGGATCACGTGACGATTCCCTGTTCTGTTCATTCCCTCTGGGGCACCTGGCATTGGCCACTGTCAGAAGACAGGAGACTGGGCTAGATGGATCTTTGGTCTGACCCAGTCTGGCTAGTCTTATGTTCTTATATTCTTATCCTAAAGTTCAGCTTTTCCTCTGCTGCATTTTCTTGATGCTAGACACAGCAATCACCTTTCCCTGCTCTGGATCTTACAGACCAATTCTTCATTATCCTTTTGCATCCATCTATCCACAGTGTCTGCTCCCTCTGACAGCTTACCGGATAATAAAAGTAACTAATGGCAGGAGTCACAAAGTAGCAATATTAAATAGCAATGAATTGTGACGCTCTTGATACAGTGCTATAAAATAAGGCCCACGCTTCAGACGTGCTGTGTGACTGCACCTGCCTGTGTACGACCTGTCATATCTGGTACCAAATACTTTCCCATGCCCCACCCTCCCCCGGTCTAACAGCAGTAGATCGTACATTGGGGTTGTCTGCTGCACAGGATAGGCTGATACACTTCCTGGAGCATCACAAGTGCTAACTTCTTAGCGACTCTCCACTGCTCAGATGAATAACTTGGTAGGGATTTGGGTCAGAGTCTGAACCTTTTCCTCCTCCTCTGAGCAGCAGTCTCATCTCAGTGGCATTTCCAAATTCTCCTCCTTCTCCTCCAATGATGGAATTTCATAAGACTCCAGGGAAAAGATAGAGTGTGCTGGAATCTGTGATAACACGGGAGAGAAATTGATTACCCATATGATTTCCCCCATACAAAGGTATCTTGGAACACTGTCGTATTTTCTCTTTTGTAAAGACAGTGGATCCTATTTTGGCTATTCCCAATGATTGGAAAGTTTGGGAATTTTTGTAGGGTTCCAACAAATATCTGAACATGTGGCATAGGCAATTTTAATGCTAAATTAGAAAGACAGCTTTGTATAGAATCTGGTTTGATAAACCATTTTCTCTTCGTTATTTGGCTTATTTTCTCCCTGACAAACATGTTCAGATGAAAAGAAAAAACCTTGAATTAAGTCCCAGGCAAATAATGCTCATTGATTGACTACTTGCAAAGTTATAGCTAAGATTTCTAGGGCTCTGTGAAGCACAGTTATTATGACAGATCATTTGCTGGATCAAAAAGGTTTTATCAAACACTGTCTGCTGTTGGAAAGTGACAGACTCCACTTACTGTAATTAAGGTTCCCAATTGTTCTGACACAGGTAGCTCTAGCAAGTTCTCTTAATTCTGAAAAGGAATTTGACTAAATCAGATGGAGATTATACAAGTACTATAAAAGTTTGTTTTCATTCTATTGAAAAATGGAGTAAAATTGTAAACACTGCATTTTAACCTCCTAATGGATTTTCAAAAGAGACATGAACAGATCTGCCCTGGGCACTCTTTCCTCTCATTTACTTGCAGTAATTATGTGCTGCGTATGTAACACTGGTAATTATAGGAGGGTATAGTCTCTGCTAGAGGGGTGGAACTTTAACCTGCACTCCCAAGAGAGCTCACAGGAGATGCTGGCTGAAAATCCCACCTACTAACCTTACACCTTGTGAAACTCTTCAGGGACCTTTAACTCATCTAGTCTGACCTCCTGTATATCACAGGCCATTACATGTCACCCAGATGCCCCTAGGTTGAGCCCTTGACTTTAGCTTTAAGCATTTAGTTAGACCAAACCATTGTGTGCCATAGGCAGAGAACAGGAGAAATGGAGTTGCTATCAATGCCTGAGGCCCCTGCAATGCAGGGAACTGGTTAGGGGAGAGATGCCTGAGTTAAAACTATAACTGAGATCAATGACCCCGGGTGTGTAACAATGGGAGACAGAGCTCTGCAACTCCTGCAAAAGTGGGGTTTGGTCAGATTCCAAATGCTGTTCAGTTCATGCCTCTTTTTCATTACAGTTCATGAAGGTTTTTGCAAACAAATATTTCGGCAAGGCAGGGTGGTCTAGTAAGTCGGGCCTGGGATGTTGTCAGAGCTAAGTAGTGAACCCAGAAGATCTGAATTCAGCTCTCCCCCTAACCTGCCATGTCACCTTGGGCTAAACCATTTAATCTGTTTCCCCTCCCCTCTGTCTCTACTGAGATTGGAAGTGCTCTGGGCAGGGGCTGTCTCTTGTTTACAGTGTCTAGAGCTCTGGGGCCCTGATGTTGGTTGTGGGTGGCTCTCTAGGTGCAGCTATAAACCAGAAATTAATACCCAGGATTTAAAAATCTTTAGGGTTTACTAATCATCTTGCTGGGGTTTATTAAAATGATCTTGATTGAAACCCCTGTGCATTTTGTGTCTCATATTATCGCGTTTGGAGAATTTGTGCTAACTTGCCATACATTGATTTATATGGTAATTTTGTCCTTATACGTGTATGTAAATTAGAATGATTTGCAACCTTAGTAAATAAGCGTGTTCTCTGAATTGAAACATACAAAAGGATTATTATTGTTGTCGTTAAATTATTATTTATGTATTTTATGGCATCTCGTTTGCACAGCCTAATCCAGCCAGCTCTTGTCAGAACAGAGGGGGAGGTTTTAAAAGGCTCCCCAAGTCCCTGGGTGTTTTGGGAAATGACACGCGCCTTCTTGGTGGGTTTGCGGTGGTGGAATTGGACCTGAATCTGCAGCTTCCTGCCGCTGGGTGTAGTAAAGCTCTCCCCTGAGCCCTGCTGGCTGTCATGGGGCCGCGCACAGACGCTGACCTGTGTGCAAGACGTTGCAGGAGCAGGGCCTGTGTTCCCATCTCAAAGGCACAGGCCAAGTGATATTCTTATTAGAGGGGGGAAATGAAGACGGAAACCCTGGCCCTACTCAAGTCGATGGCAAAACTCCTAGTGACCCCTAGGGAGACAGGCTTTCAGCACCTGTGATGTTCCCTGGTTTTCATTCAGCCATCGATGAGTGGTGCTGAGAGAGGTGGCGGAGCCGTCCCCTCCGCCGGCACAACGGGGTAGAGAGCGCTAGTGTCTGAGTCAGAGGGACGCCTCTTCTTGTCTTTTTTCCATTCATTGGAATAAAATGGAAGAGCTCCCATTTTAGGAGGAGATGAGCCAATTCAATCCCGCACAATTAATAACTATGTCTAGAGAATAAATCCAATTAATCATCACAGTACTGTCCTTGATCGGCTGTCATCAACTCTCTTGAGAGATTCTGCTGCAGGAATGCTTTCAAGCTTTGTACCGAGACAGGGCCAAATTCATCACCAGGGTGACTCCATTAACACCAGTGGGATGGGGACTGATTCCCCACTTCCTTGGTAGTCACTTACACCTCTTCACACTGGGTGAGTCACTGACATTCTACATCGTCTTTACACTCCCCGATGCAAATGTCTGCCCAAGTCGCAAGGCAGTAGAAGTGAGGTCTTTATAGGGACTGATGAAGGAAGACCATGAACTGTGTCCTACACCGTGAGCTCTCTAGGGCAGATACTACGTCTATGTCTACAGTGTCTAGTACAGTGGATCTCTGATTCTTGATGATTAGGGTCCTATATATGCTGTCGCAATACAATTAAATAATGATAATGCTGGTTCACAGCACTTTCCCTAGTGTCTCATACCAGGCAGATATACACCACTGCCCAAATTGTCAAAGATATTTAAACACAATTCCCACTGATTTCAAAAGGAACTAGGTATCTAAATACTTGGGTCTCTCCAGGAATCAATGGCTCCAGGTCTAGTTGGCAGCTGGTATCAAGCGGAGTGCCCTAAGGGTCGGCCCTGGGGCCGGTTTTATATCTTTATTAATGATCTGGAGGGTGGCGTGGACTGCACCCTCAGCAAGTTTGTAGATGACACTAAACTGGGAGGAATGGTAGATACACTGGAGGGTAGGGATAGGATACAGAGGGACCTAGACAAATTAGAGGACTGGGCCAAAAGAAATTTGATGTGGTTCAGTAAGGACAAATGCAGAGTCCTGCACTTAGGACGGAAGAATCCCATGCATTGCTACAGACTAGGTACCGAATGGCTAGGCAGCAGTTCTGCAGAAAAGGACCTGGGGTTACAGTAGACTAGAAGCTGAACATGAGTCAACAGTGTGCCCTTGTTGCCAAAACGGCATTTTGGGCATTGCCAGAAGACAGAGGGATGTGATCGTGTTGCCAAGAAGGCTAATGGCATTTTGGGCATTGCCAGGAGACAAGAGGATGTGATCGTTCCCCTCTATTCGACATTGGTGAGGTGTCATCTGGAGTACTGTGTCCAGTTTTGGGGCCCACACTACAAGACGGGTGTGGAAAAATTGGAAAGAGTCCAGAGAAGGTCAACAATAATGATTAGGGGCCTGGAGCACATGACCTATGAGGAGAGGCTGAGAGAACTGGGATTGTTTAGTCTACAGAAGAGAAGAATGAGGGGGGATTTAATAGCTGCTTTCAACTACCTGAAAGGGGGTTCTAAAGAGGATGGATCTAGACTGTTCTCAGTGGTGGCAGATGACAGAACAAGGAGAAATTGTATCAAGTTGCAGTGGGGGAGGTCTAGTTTGGATATTAGGGAAAAAAAATTCACTAGGAGGGTGAGAATGCTCAAATATTCTCTTACAACATGGGATACAGATGCTATGAGTGAGATTAATGTGTGCAGCAACTCACAAGCATTCAGTAACATCCAAATACATTCTTAGAATTATAACGCCTATTTTAACAATACTAACACACAGGTGAGCCAGACGGATTCCAGCCATGTAGTTGTTTGTGTTCAGTTAAGAATCTGGGACCTTGGCATGAACTGGCACCTGGTCTACCAGCATCACACCCCCATCTTGTGATCTACCTGCAGTTAGAACATTGATTCATAAGCACTTCAGGTCTTTCCTGCTGACCCGTCAATCACTCTGAATTGCCATCCAGCTCTTTCTGCCCGTTTTATTGTTCATAAATGCAGTAACTATTGTCAAGAATCAGAGAGGTAGCCGTGTTAGTCTGGAATAGCAGAGGTAACAGAGTCCTGTGGCACCTTAAAGTATTGAAGCATAAGCTTTCGTGGGCTAATACCCACTGCGTCGGATCCAACGCAGTGGGTATTAGCCCACGAAAGCTTATGCTTCAATACTTTAAGGTGCCACAGGACTCTTTGTTACCGCTGCAGTAACTACTGTAACTATTGATAGTAACACCCCAGTCATGTCTTTTCTCCCACCAGGCTTCAGTTAAGCCAATTATGACAGATTTCTTTCATAAAGGAGTAATTCTATGTCTCTTGTTTATTATCCAGCCTCCTAGCATTTGTATACAGACAATTAAAGAATTTCTTCTGCCAATGTGCTGCTTTGATTTGAGCATGTGTACTCTATTTGACCCCTAGCATCCTCCGTTTAATGCCCTCCTGGCTATTCTAGCTTGTCTGTCACCCAGAAGATCGGTTTCCCTTCTACTGTGATGGAGACAGTCTACCGTCCAAGCCATACATCCTCCTCTCACCATAGTAGGTGGCCACATGAAATCAAAGCCCTCCACCTTACACCATTTACCTAACTAGCCATGCACTTTCAGCATCTTCTGGGGTCTGTCTTCTCTCACTGCAGACAGGAAGTATCTCCAAGAAGGTCACCTACATATTTCCCCTTTTCTTTCTTTGCCAGCAAGAGGCAGGGCTGGTGTGTGTGTTTTATATAACTTTAAAAAGGTGAGTGCATGCGGTAGTGCAAGCCTTTTCCTGCTCCTGGCATGTCCCTCCCCTCCCCCCCCCCCCGCTGCCACCATATGCTGTCAACCTCACTTGGCAGGTCAGCCCTCCCACCAGGTTACATAGTCAAACAAACCCTTCCCAGGGCAGCAGAGTTCACCAAACTCTCTCTCTGCCCTCATGAGGGTCTTCAGCCCTGGCTCTGAGCCTATTAAATTTAGCCCTTCACTTGAGCTTACAAATGAGTCTCGTCCCCTTGTTGGGGCTTCCACCACTTCACCGGTGAGGAAAAGGGGGGCTGGACCAACCCACTGCTCCGGGTTCCAGCCCAGGGACTCTATACAGAGCAGCCATGTGCCAATCACTTGGCTTTGTTCCTGTTCCTTCCCTGAGCCTCTTCCCACCTGGCCCCTTTATTGTGATCCCCTGTCCCTTTGAACGTTCAGGGGGCTCCGTGCTCTCCCCCTTCCCCAGGGAAAAGCCACCCTTTTGTGTTACTTTCCGTTTTTCAGCCAGAACAACAGAGTGAGCACAGCAGAGAGCTGTGTGTCCAGCAGCTCCCTCTGCCTCTGTCTGTCTCCCTCCTGTGCTGGCTCCAGAAAACCATCATTAATCCTCACCCCTCACCTCAGGCCCAAACTTCTCATGGCCTCTCCCTCCCAGCCTGGGCAACCGTGGGCCAGGCCGGGCCTGACACAGCACTCTTCCCGCTGGCCCCAGCCAGACACTGAGCTGCTCCGGCCCTACAGCAGTTTTTATCTGAGCCCTCTAGACTCTGATTGGCTACTTCTATGCAGCCTCTCTAGGCAGCCTTGGAGGACCCACCTTTTCTGCTGCTTTCCTGGGGCGGGGTGTGGTAGGACCAAGGTGCCTTCACTTGGGGGCCACGAAGGACCGGTGCAGCCTGTCACAGTCCAAGAGAGAGTAGGGAGTTTATTTAAAGAGTGTTGAGTGAAGACAAAATAACACATTTGCAGAAAGGGTCTGAGAGACTCTGGGCCCTGCAGAAACAGTAGACATGAATTGCCAAACACCACAGCAATAAGATTGTATTAATATAGCTCCCCCATCCACCCACTTTAGCACCCTCAGCCTATAAGAAATGCCCTGAGATAACATTCATTTGGCTACCAAAAGGAGAATCATGCAGTCTACCGAGGGGTTAACTCACTACTCTATCTGCTGTAGGTAGGAAATATATTAAATGAAAGGAAACCGTCTTTACTGGGGGAAATCAATTTCCTCTTATCAAATCTCTTTAAGTGAAAATGTCTCCGATTTTTTTGCAACTCCTACAGAAACAGCTCTGCAGTTAGTAATATTCTGTGATCTTATTTGATTTGCAATATGAGTTAATACTGGTACATCAGGGCTTTTTTTTTTTTAAGATCGTTGTATATCTAAATAGTTGGGTTATGTTTGTAATTTAAATCACTGTTTAAAGATTCAGTGCAAAGGCCTGGAAAATATAAAATGCATGCCTGACTAGTTACACATCTTTGGAGACCTTTGTAGGGAGAAATACCGTGTGTGTTTTTTAAATAGTAAAAATATACAAATTTTTCTGACCCGTGTGGCATTGTCATTTTCATTTGCAGGGGTTTTATTCCTAAAAATAAATAAATATGTTCAGCTTCCACATTTCAAAAGTTTGTTTGAAGTCATGGGAGGCTCTTTTCTCTCCTAAACAAAGATTTGGGGGGGAGGGGGAGCTTGTTGGCTGAGGGGCCTTGGAAAGTCAATTTGAAAACCTAGTGCTCCCCTGGTTGGGAAGAGCCTCTTAGGGCACTGGAAACAGTGGGAGTTGGTTCTTATGCAGTTTCCTCTCCTGTCTTCTGCTAAGAGAGGTGAGGTGTGCCAGCGGGAGCCATATTCCTGTGGGTTCTCTGTCTAAAGGGACGTCTCAGCGTAGGTATAGATAATGGCGAGTGAGCATGTGCTGGTGTTAAATATTTGTATCTAACACTATAGCTGTGCGTGAACTTTTAGTGTTGGGTTGCCCTGTGTGTGTGCATGGAGCCGCTGTTCCTCTTGGTTAAGGATGTGGGTTGTGGCTAGTGAGATCACATTTTGTACTGGAAGGTGGGCAGACCAGGGGGCGGCAGTGAACAGCAGGCCCCACGGGTTAGAATTATGTATGGTATGAAGAAAAGAATGTAATAGCCAAATACAAGGTCCCCGTCTGTCAATGGGAAGAGCAACACAGCCTGTGAGGAGCAGGGAGGGGAATGTAGTTTGCTCCCCAAGCTTGTCCCTTTTTCAGTGCTGGCGCACAAACTCGGCAGCGGCCCCACCGAAGGGCGCCAGCAGGATGTAAGTAACGGAGGGAGCATACTGTGGAGTCAGCACTTCTCTCTTATGCCCTTCCTGGGCTAGGGGAACAGGCTGCTTTTCACACTGCCACGCGATTCTGAGAGATACAATAGCCTTGAGGGTTGAGCCCTCGAGAAATGCTGCTGGAACAACCAGGGACTGCTACTGAATCTTTGGCACAATGAAGGGGAAAATAATTAAATAAACCGGACCTAACGAGTCTTTAAAAGTCAATTTCAGCTAATCTACAATGCTTTTGTCATAACTGCAGGATTATTGAATAGTGTCATCAAAGGACAGAGTTAAGGTTATTTGGATGTCTTAATAGTGCATGTCCATACATAAGCGTAACTCTGAATTTCGGAGATTGGTAATGCTTAGTTCTGAGATAACTACAAAATCCCTGGAATGGTTTTATCCTTAAATTACCATCTTGTACTTTCAATGTGAACCCCATGTAATGTAATTTTTGTCTTGGAATATAAAATGTAAATATTTGATCTGACATTCTATCTAGCGTTTATAGACATATTTAGCTGTTCAACATGAAACCAAAACCCAACGTAACTTTAGCTACCAAACAATATGGTTTGGGGTTTACATTTTTGTCCCTATTGGGGGTGGGGGAGGGAGAGAGGAATATTAACCGAACTTCTTCTGGAAATGAGCTCCCCTGTGCATTTCAGGGTGGTTAAAGGGGGCTGTGTATTACAGGCCTGAAGGCAACTACCTGGATTTTCAATGTTTTGGTTCCCATTGTGTTCCACAGCAGCTCTAATTATGTGAAGCGTTTACAAAGTGCTTGGAGAGCTGTTTGCAGCTCTTCTTTGGGGCGGGAGTCCTTCCATTCTCTGCATTCATGTGAAGGGCCTAATTTCAGATTTCCTCTTGGAGGGTTCCGTCCCAGAGCCCGTATTCTCATGAAATCAACTCTGCAATTAAATCTCCTCCAAGAGCAGCCCCCTAACTGGATGGTGCCGCAATAGAGAAATCTTGATACCTGTCTGCCCTACCTGTCCCCCTTCTTCTGCAGAACAGTGTGCAGACTCAGACTCATGTGGAAGATGTCCCTGAAAGGTGATAAGATTAGCACCTGCCTTTTGGGTTCATTTCTCTTTTTGGTCTCCTGAAAGCATCTGATGATGAAATTCTTGCAGCTATGAGTGAGCTGTTGTCGATTTGGTTCTTGTGATTATTGTTGAGCGAGACCAGGGGTTTTCAGCAGGCAATTTTTCTTTGTCCGAGCTCACTTTTAGGTCTCCGGTCTGGCCAAGCTGCACTCTAGGCTTCTTTATGACAGCATTGTCTCTCCCCAGTCTTGGGCTCGGTCTGGACTACAACCTACAGCCCATGCCCCCAACCAGGCTGGAGATCAGCTGGGGGCTAAGGATATCCTGACCCTGAAGTTGGCACATGTGTTATGGTGAGATGAAGGTCACACTGCATGTTTCTGTTCCCTGCCTGTGTGCGGCTGTTTAGAGTGAGGTGTCTGGAGCAGATATGTGGCTGGGAATTCGAGATTCCCTCTCCTTGAATATTATGACATATTGTCTCAAAATGGCTTTTCATTGACAAGTCTTGTCAGTAATGTGATCTCCATGGAAAGGGAATACACAAGGGTTCTGGAGTTGAGCTAGAGACCGTCAGAAATAGATCGGATCAAATGGAGATTAGTTTGTGTCTGCCATAGACCATCAGGGAACAGGATGCCTGATTTGTATAGTGGGGGTGTTGAGAGCCATTGAACTGAACTGCAAACCCTGCATATTAGTGGTTCTCAGCCAGGGGTCTGGAGCCTCTGGGGGGCTGCCAGCAGGTTTCGGGGGGGGGGGGGGGGGCTAAGCAGGGCCAGCATTAGGCTCACTGGGGCCCAACGCAGAAAGTTGAAGACCCATCACATGGCACAGACGTCCGGGGCCCTGAGCCCTGCCACCTGAGGCTGAAGCTTGAGCAATTTAGCTTTGTGAGATCCCCTTTGGTGTGGGGCCCTGGGCAATTGCCCTGCTTGCTACCCCCTAATGCTGGCTCTGGCTTTTATATGCAGAAAAACAGTTGTTGTCGCACAGATGAGCCGGGAGTTTTATAGTACATTGTGGGACACTCAGAAAGGAAAAAGTTAAGAACCCCTGCTGTATATGATAGAAACCACTTCAGCACCCCTAGTTCCAGCACCTATGGGTGACTGACTCCAGACGCGCTTATCTATAATGTGTTGGGGGAAAACACCTGCGTAATCATGGGAGACTTCAGTTTGAGTGCCATATGCTGGAGGGTTCCTGCTGTCAGTACGAAAACATCCTTGGAATTTCTAAACCTTAGAGATGATCATTTTCCTAACTCAAAAAGTATTGCAGCCAACCCAGGGGAATTCTATATTGTATCTTGTCTTGACAGATAAAGTGGAACTGATCACCGAGCTAAAAATAAATGGTGGCTTAGGTACAAATGATCATGACTTGATCCCATTTATAATGTGCACGCGGAATGAAGTCCAGTCCAGTAATATGAATACTTGGTGCTTTAAAAGGGCCAATTTCACAAAGCCGAAAACAGTTATGAGCCAGATTAACTGGGAAGAAGCTTTCAATCAGAAAAATGAGAATGCTAATTGGGAATAATCTAAGAACATGTTGGGGGTGCCCCAAAAGCCACAATCCCACAATTGAGGATGTAGGTTGTGCGGATTTCAGAAAACTGTCTAGGAGGGAAGTGAAGGCAGCTAAAAACATTTTAAAAAGACCAAATGAAGAAAGGGAACGTTGATAGAAATCAGAGGACAGGATTTGTAGAACTTTGAGAAGGGGAACAAAAGGACACAAGGAGAAATCTATGGCTAGCAGAATTAAGGTCAATAAAGGGTTTAAGTATACATACTAGGGAACATTCAGTAAATATTTCTCTTCAGTATTTGGGGAAAATAGATGATATAGTTCTTTCATGTGACGACAATCTTCCCATTCCACTGGCATCCTTAGAGGATGTTAAACAGCAGCTACTAAAGTTAGAGATTTTAAAATCAGCTGGTCTGGATAACTTGCATCCAAGTGTTTTAAAAGAGCTGGTTGAGACGTTCCTGGATGATTAATGTTGATTTTCACTAAGTCTTGCAACACTGGGGAAATTCCAGAAGACTGGAAGAAAGCTAATGTTGTGCCAATAATTAAAAAGGGTAAACAGGATGACCTGGGTAATTAGAGGCCTGTCAGTCTGACATTGATCCCAGGCAAGATAATGGAGTGACTTATAGAGGACTTGATTAATAAAGATTTCAATGATGATAATAGAATTTAGTGCCAGTCAGTATCGGTTTATGGAAAAAAGATCCTGTCTGATTAAACTTGATATCGTTTTTTGATGTTAGAAGTCTAAATACTAAGATGTGTGAACTTGAGTGCCTGGTATTACATGAGTATATTGATATAACAGGTGTCACAGAAACTTGGTGGAACAATGATGATCAATATTTAGCGTGTGCATAGTCGTCTAGCCAAGTGATGGCATTTCCTAGGCAGCAGGCATTCCTCGAAAATGTGCGTCATCGTCTGTGCTGCGCCACAGCTGCACAAAGGCCCCAGTGATACTGGCTGGCTGCACCGAGACCCTGCCTGGTCTGGAACCTGTTCAACAGGGACCATTGGTGATGGAGCAGGTCAAAGCCAGGCAGGCAAATTGTGGGGTTGGCGACGAGGGACTGATTGGGGATGGTAACAGATCCATTCCTCCCGCCAGAGTGTTTCCACCCTAACATCCTGGCATGGCGGATGAGACCGTAATGGGCGACGTGACGGCAAATGTGCAGCTGGTGCTTTAAAGGTCGTGCAGCAGCAGGTTTGAGTTGGCACCAACTTTCTCCAGTAACTTGCCAGTGGCAACCTCTTCTGATCTGAGGAGGACAACAGCGAAAGGTAAGATGCACAATCATCATCGTAGCACACTGGCAAATTCGTCATGGGGTGCTCGTGCTCCAACTTTGCGGAGTACTGCGCCCCAGTACGGAGCCGATCGTCACACACCAAACGGAGGGATACATAATGATGTGCCGCCATGCGTATCTCTCTGGCACCCTGCGTCCGACTCCACTCTCATGGCTTAGTGGAGGTCACCTCAGGATGAGATGCAGAGATAAAATATTAAACACCATTAATGACAGCTTCTTGGAGTACCTAGTCCTGGAACCCACAAGAGGAGAGACCATTCTTAATTTAGTCCTAAGTGGAACACAGGATCTGGTCTAAAAGGTGAATGTAGTTGACTCACTTAATAATAGCGACCATAATGTAATGAAATATAACATCCTGGTAGGGGGAAAAATACCAAAGAAATCCACCACAGTAGCATTTAACTTCAAAAAGGGGAAATTCACAAAAAATGTGTTTGCTAGTGCTAGTTAAATGGAAATTGAAAGGAACAGAAAAAGAGTAACATGCCTGCAAGCTGCATTGAGACTGTTTAAAACATCATAACAGAGACTCAAACTAATTGTAACCTCCAAAATAATAATTTTAAAAAAAGAGAGAGCCAAAAATGCCACTGTGGCTAAACGACAGATTAAAGAAGAGACAGTTAGAGGTAAAAAAGCATCCTTTAAAAATTCGAAGTCAAATCCTACTGAAGAAAGGAGTCTACATTCTGGCAAGTCAAGTGTAAAAGTGTAATTAGGCAGGCAAAGAAAGAATTTGAAGAGCAACTAGCAAAAGACACAAAACCTAAGAGCAATTTTTTAAAAAAAGCACATCAAAAGTAGGAAGCCTATCAATCACTGATGTCGCTAGACAGGGGTGAAAGTAACTTAAAGGACTTACTGGTACCCCAGAGTCCTGAGGGGAAGAGGCTCAACTGGAAGGGGCGTGGCCTCTACCGGAAGAGGTGGGGCCATCTCGGTTGGCAATTTAAAGGCCCCTGGTCTCTGGCATTTTGCCATTCTCTGCGGAGTTGTTCCCTGTCTAGCTAGGTACCTGTATGTCCCTGGTAACAATATGTCTGAATGGTTCCCGGTAGCTCTGGTTTAATCCCCAGGAGGTAAATAAGCATTATCCCCACTTTATAGGTAGGAGCAGAGGCACAGAGAGATGGGGTGAGCAGCCCAAGATCACACAGAAGAGCCAGGAACTGAGCACAGCTCACTTAGCCCCTACCTCATGCCTTAGCGAAGAGGAGTGAACTGTTCTGATGCAGAAAGAGAAATCCCACCAAGCTTGTGTCTGAAACTGAAGCCAAACCGTGGGGAGGGAAGATTTCCCTGTGAAGGTTCTGGGCTTTGGGGGGTTGATTGGAACCTAACCTGGGGAAGCTTCGAGGGCTGCTAGCTACAACCACTATTGGAGAGAAAATCTCCTGTGTCATGACTTTAATTAAAATATGCCATATAGTGATTATCTTAATGACTAGAGCATCTAAAAAATGCTTGGACTGAAGGATGGAGTTGTAATGGGACGGCAGCAAACTCTGATGCTTTCTAAACTCTTCCAGTGATCTATTTTTTTTTACTAAATAAAAGAGAAGAAAAGTTCTGTCAAATGTGACCGATATGTTAATATTCCAGGCACAGGCAAGTCCTGCTGAGATGTGGTGGGTGTGAGATCTGGTGAGAGCAAGTAATGCCAGAATGAATTAGTGTGTGTGTGTGTGTGTGTATTGTTTTTAGCAGCACTGCACCGCTGGCTCAGTCACATCTTCCCTGCTGACAGCATGCAGCAGTGTGACCCATTTCTGCGTGGGCAGCGTAAAACAGGCTAGATTTCTCCATGCTAGCTTATTGCTTAAAGTCTGGGCTTTTCATCTCTCCGGCAATCAGGATAAATTGTCTCTAACACTGTAGCAAGCTATTCTTTATTGAGGGAGGATGGTAGTGACTGTGCCTCATATTTGCATTAATTCTGACAAGATTGACTGGTGCTTGCTGATCTGTAAATTCCAGAATGGCAGGCACGGCAAAGGTCAACACAGCAATAATATTAATGCCTATGGAAAAGGCTGACAGACTTCCAGGCGCAGGGCTGTAGCCAGGGTTGGGGGGGAGCTGCAGCATGTGGAGAGTTTTTTTCTTAGCTCATAGTTATACGTTAACTACGGTTCACTAGCCCAAGGAGTAAGCGGTGGGTCCTCCCAACAAAATCTGTCAAACCCTAATTAACAGCACATGAGATGGGCAAGAACTAGGATGGCGCAATCTCTTGTATACACTGGGAAGCTTTTTCAGAACACACAGTGCTGCTGCTGTTACCGCTTTTATAACACAAGCATTGCAGCTACCTACGGGCTTTGCTTTCCTTTCTGAATGCGACCAGCTCTTAGCCGTTACAGCCTGAAATTCTCTCGGCAGTTTTCTAGTTAAACCGAAAACTCACAGGGTTGTTGTGGTGGTTTACAAACTACCAAAGGGCATTGTAGTTAGGTGGTTGCTTCCTTGCTTGCACTACACACAACTGGGTGCAGCTGGGAACCTCTGCTCAGCGGAGGCTCAGGACGTGAAGAGCAAGGGTTTGGTATGACAAAGTAAAGTGCATTGGAAGAACTCTATCTGGAAGTTTGCAGTTCACTTCCAAGCCTTCTAAGAGATTTACAAACAAGACCGAATGCACCCTCTTGGCCCCACATAATCAGGTAATAACTATTCTCCTTTGCCTCCTGGGGAGATGGAGTCAGAGGGGGTAAGGCCAAGATTTTCAAAAAGCACAGGTGATTCTGAGTGCCACCACTTTGGGTGCCCAATTCAAGATGCCTTAAAGGGGCCTGAATTTCCAAAAGTGCTGACTAGTTCAAGGTGGCAGAGTTCAGGTGACTGGATCCCAGTCCTGTTTGCACACCATGGGATCACTCCTTTCTCATTATAACACAGATGTCAGCTAACCACATACACCCTGAGAATATATAACCTTCAGCTCCCAAACCCACAGATCTTTACCAGGTGAGCTAAAGCAACAGATCAGAAGCTGGAACTGACAGGTTCTTAGTCTTTTCCAACTAATAAGACTGATATTTCATATTCCATTAGAAATAATTGCCTGAAGTATGTCTGAGTCTTGCAAAAGTATTGCTAGTCCAACATTTTCAAATCCACCCATAGTCATATTACACTAAATGCTCATTCATTTAGAATGGGGCAGTATATTCACAGCCTGTAAAAATTTGATGCTAATGATTAAAACATATTTTGGTTGTCTGAAATAGTTACAAACTGTGATGCACTGACATAATTCTGTTGATGAATTTTGCCACCAAAATTGAAAGATGGAATGTTTTGTATTTTCTTTCTAAATGTACATCATGGCAATAAATGACCGCAGTGAGCCTGAGTGGTCTCCCTCCGAGTGAGAGAGCGAGGGACCATTACACTCCCTTGGATGTCCCCGAGAGGGGAGGAGACTGTATCCCCAAGAGGAACCTGTGCCAAGAGGAACCCTTGCCTGGCGAAGCCTAATCTATAGGCACCGACGAAGACTGGTCCCGAGTACCTGCTGCTGTCTACCCGAGGAGCCAGAAGAGGCCTGGAGGCTAGAGGTACCAGACTCCGGGGTGGCAGGAAGTGGCCCGGGGTAGCCCTGCAGCAGCTGGCTGCAGAGTCAAGGGTAACCCAGAGCGTACCACCCAGTAGGCATGTTGCGGCTGGATTCCCACTGACGCTGGGGCAGCCGATCCTGCCCCTGCCAGGGCCCTGGGCTGGGACGTGGTGGAGTAGGGTGGGCCCACATCCTCCTGCCACCCTAGCCCGGGGTGGCGAATCCCCTACCCAGTACAAGGAGGCTCTGGCTCTGAAGAAGAGCTTCCCTTACCATTACCCGTAAAGACTGTTTGTTTGCTGGCTGACACCAGCCCCGATAGACTGTTTACTTGCTGGCTTCCTGAGCCTCTTCCAGCTGGGCCACAGCCCTGATAAACTGTTCTGGGGTTGCTGGCTTCCAGAGCCCTGCCCAGGCCCCAGCCAGCTAAGATAGACTCTGTTTCAGGGTTGCCTAATTGAGCTACTCAGGCCCATACTAAAGCCAGACAAGGACTAATGGACCACCCAGTGCTATTGTGGGACTCTGGGCTTCTTGCAGATTCCGGTCCTGGCCAGGTCGGACCAGCCCGAGTGGTCTCCCTCTGAGCGGGAGAGCGAGGGACCATTACAATGACCTTTGTTCACTTAGAATTAGAAACAATTTTATTTACATTTCCTAGTCAGAAAAGTCGTATTGCTGTTGATTTAATGCCATAGTAAAACAACACACTATGTCAAATCAGTACGGGGAGGCTGAAAATGGTATTATGGTGAAAACTATATCCCATTGCATGGTGTAGCACAGTAAACATGCCTAATACTGAATGCCGATCCAGTGGTTGTCTCCTTGATGTTCTCTGCTGGCTAGATTGCCAGGCTCAGCGGGTAATAATCAGTGGCTTGATGTCTAGTTCGCAGCCAGTATCAAGCGGAGTGCCCCTAGAGAAATTGAAGGATTGGGCCAAAAGAACTCTGCTGAGGTTCAAAAAGGAGAAATGCAGAGTCCTGCACTTAGGACTGAAGAATCCCATCCACTGCTACAGACTGGAGACTGACTGGCCAAACAGCAGTTCTGCAGAAAAGGACCTGAGGATTACAGTGGACGAGAAACTGGACATGAGTCAACAGCGTGCCCTTGTTGCCAAGAAGGCTAATGACATTTTGGGCTGTATAAGTAGGGGCATTGCCAGCAGATGGAGGGACGTGATCATTCCCCGCTATTCGGCATTGGTGAGGCCACAACTGGAAAATGCATCCAATTTTGGGCCCCCCATTATAGAAAATTGGAGAGAGTCCAGTGGAGGGCAACAAAAATAATTAGGTTGTCTGGGGCACATGATTTATGAGGAGAGGGAACTGGGGTTATTTAGTCTGCAGAAGAGAAGAGTGAGGGGGGATTTGGTGATAGCCCCTGATCCCACTTACTCACCACTGTGGTTTTTTCTCCTTTAAATTCTGTTCTGCAAAATGTCTTCTTTCCTATAACCAATTCTTTGTATGATGGAATATGCTACTTGTGTTTGTGGTGTTCTCATTAAATACAAGGATGAAAGTAGGTTTATCTTTCAGTGATCCAGCCAGAATATTTCCTATTCTGGCCCAGGAATAATAAACCTTAGATATGTTAATATAGTGGAGCTAGATTTCAATGAAAACCATTATTCACTTCCTGCTCTTGGTAGGTCTGCTTTAAAAGAGAGTCAGTTCATTATTCAAAGCCACATTTTAACCAAGTGGATTTCAGTGAAGTCAAACTAGTCTGTCACAGAGAAATTTGGAAATGAAAATCGCAGGCTGCAAATGCACCAAGTACAATTGCCTTATCTACTGAAGCATTCAATGTCTATGCTGTAATTATAGTGAATCAAATATGGGCAGCTTTGCAAGATGTGGGCCAAAAATTCCATTTAGTTTTATTGAATAGTGGTTTACAGCATAAATTATTACTAGCAAGGACTGTGGCTTCCTATGAAAAGAGACTCCAGCAGTCTAATAAAACAGCTTTAATTCTTATTCTAATTCTCAACTCAGTGTAAGCTACTGTAGTTGCATCTTATGTTAATTTTCTCAAAAACTGGACTGTCATCAAATAAATGATGCAGATTTTGGAATAATTTGTTCAGCTACTGTGACTTTTAGGTTTCCAGTTTTGTTCACTGAACAAATTCTTAATTATCACAGGGCAATTGAAATGCTCTACAAATCTTTATGCTGTCAAAGTTATTTCTCTGAATAATGTACAAACTAATCTCCTGAGAGGCTATCTATATTTGAAAGGTTTACTAATGGGTTGTCTTTTTCCCTTGCACATATGCTGATTTATAATTTACCACAGCCTTTCAGTAGCAGTGCCTAATCCCTGAGCATCCCAGTGAACAACATCACTCTGTGGAATGCAAGGTCCTGTGCCAGAAAACATCCAGCTATGAAACTTGTGCTCCATCATCTCCCTGTCCCTTTCCTCTCTATTGCTGTTATCTATGGATCTGTTCGCTGAGTATGAACCAGGTTTGCTCTGCACATTAATAGAACACTGTTCCCCAAATTAAACATTTAAACATTCTATAATATTTTCACTCCTCAATGGAGCCTCCAGAGAGGATATTAGAAGATGATTTGTTAAGGGACCAAAACAATGGCGTGTTCCTGGGAGAGCCTCAATATTTTTCCAGGTTCTGTTTTTTTCATTTGCCAGCAGCTGTCAAAATATTTTCATAAATGCATTTCAACAAACCTAAGAGTGAAAAACAATCGAATTTCCCCTAATTAATGTAGCTTGGAATGGCTATTATCCACTTAAACTCTTCTGACTAAGCCGCAAATGTTGCTGGAAGATAAATATTCTTATTAATATTTTTATTCTACGCCAGTGACTTTCAGCATTTTGCAGAGAGACAAAAAGAGTGACTGCTGTTTAAAACACTTGCCAGCCAGTGCCACATTGCGGGGTCTGAGATGAGATAGTATTGAATGTAACAATAAACATAATCTGCAAGAAATTGTGAATCCTGCAATCCATCTCAGCCCACGTAACAAAAAATAGCCTACCAAAGAAAGGACCAGAAATACCATGGTACCTATTATATGCATACCCCGGATGTTGTTCTTCTCCAAAGGCTTAGGCAAACACATCAACTGTGTCACAAGACACCAAAGGAAACAGATTCAGGATAATTCAGACCAAAGGTTTTAGAGGGAATTCCCTCTCCCTTTCAAACTAAAGGTACAGCTACATTATCCGCCAGATCAGCAGGTAGCGCTCGATGTATCAGGGATAAACGCCTAGACACAATAAATCAATTCCCAAATCAACGCCTGTTCTTCACCTTGGAAGGAGGAGGAAGCGGAGTCGACGGGAGCAGCCACGGTCGACCCGCCGCCATGTGGACGGCCAGGTAAGTCAAACTAAGGTACTTCAACTTCAGCTGCGCTATTCACGTAGCTGAAGTTGTGTATCTGAGGTCAGTCTTCCCCCTCCCCCCCTCCCCCAGTGCGGCCCAGCCCGAAGAGCTGTAGCTGGTTGCCACTATGGAACTACGACACAGAGAGTGAAGTGCTCTCTTAGACAGGCAGATGCTATGTTATAATTGTCCCCTTTGTTTCCTTGTCTGTCACATTTATCCAGCTATGTATCTGGTCTTGTACTTTGATCAGAAGCTCTGTGTGGGGCAGGGACCATCTTTGCTATGTTCGTACAATGCCTAGCCCAATGGAAACCTGGCAATAGAAACAATAATGTTAGAATGTTATTGGTCTTAGCCAACCCCTTTAGACTTCACTCTGCCAGCCGGGGCTGATTCCAGAGCACCAGGGGGACTTGCTCTTTGGAGGATATGCTACTTCACAGGTACACTGCTGCGCTGAGCTGTCCAGGTGGACTGCAGGGGTAGCAGATCCCATTGTACTAATCAAATCCGGACGTGACACAGCATGGGTGGTGTAAGAAGAGCCACATCAGGGAAGAATAATCACAGTCTGCTGGGCCATGAGTGATACAGACATCTCTGCCTGGGGTAAGGTTGTGCAGTCTCCATGAGTAGTTTTGAGGCCAAAGAACTTGTTGTCTGCAAGGACTGCCGGCTTGGGTCCATTGTAACATCTGGAAATGTGGATCCCTGATTCCCCCACTCCATCCACTACTTAATTCATGTAATAGGGCAAATAAAATGGAAAGGGTCCATAATGAGAAGAAAACAACCAACCAGTAACAAAATACACCCAACCTATGAAAACCACCGAAGATACAACTCTGTGAACTAGAGATTGTTTCTTTCTAAGGATACAGCTGCACTGCCCTCAGCGGATGTGCCGGCAGCTCAAGTAGACATACCCCATGTAGACATACCCCCTGTAGACCTACCCAGTGTAGGTTCAATCTGTCTTGCCTGAGTCCTGGAGCAGTGAAGCCCAGGACTTCGAAGCAGGAGCTGCCACCGGTTCCCTGCTCTGGGACCCGAGCTAGTGAAATGAAAGCTAGTCCAGGGCTGCCCATGTGAGCAGTAATCCTAGCCTGGGATTGGTAGAGAGACACATCCCCTTAGTCTCACTTATCAGAGAGGTAGCCATGTTAGTCTGGAATTGCAGAAGTGACAGAGTCCTGGGGCACCTTAAAGACTAACTAAAGTATTAAAGCATAAGCTTTCGTGGGCTAATACCCACTTCGTCTCACTGTGATTCAAGAGCCGGTACCTCTTCCCATGGCTGAATGGGTTAGCTCTGCTTTGAAATAGGTGGACTCGAATATAAACAGCAATGCTATTTAGCAGGGAAGTGAAGAACTCTGGCACCCCAGCCATTGATACAGCAAAGAAAGCCCAGCAGGAATGCCATCTAATGAAGCCTGCCAGATTACAGTGCTAAGCAGGTAATGAGTGTGATTTAAAGCTGTAATATTCCCCCCCTTCCTATCACACTTTTTGTCAGGAGAAATGATTAATTTTGTGGCATTTTCTTTTCCATTACAGGCTCTGATGAGAATGGGAGCATGTGAACTGCTTATTACACTTGGTGAAAGGTGGCAGTTTGTAGTAATATTTTCTTCCCCCTCCACCACTGACAGTGTTGTTTTGCAGACCCACACTAGCCTCTCCTTTTAGACTCTCTAGCTTGTTTGTCCTTGGACTCTAATCTAGTCTATCCTGGATTCAGCAGAATAGTATCCGAGTGCCAAATGGCAGAGAGCAAAAATGTTTAATACCAAGAGCAAAGATAAATGCAGCAAGTTAACATAAATAATAATATCCATTGGTTGGCCTCTAGAAAAAAGAGTGTAGCAAGACACGCTAATTCCATTGTCTAGATCTGTTCTAAAGACTGGGTTTCAAATGGGACATTGTCCTGATGTAGTTTCATGAGGACAGGTTTAGGATTATCAGACGTGTTAGTCTGTATCCGTAAATAAGACGAGGAAGACTTTGTAGCACCTTAGAGACTAAACAGTTTATTTCAGCATAAGCTTTCATGGGCTATAGCCCACTTCATCGGATGCACAGAATAGCACTGAAGTAAAATGTATTTATATACATAGAAAGCAAAAAAAAAAAAAAAAAAAAAAGGTTGTACATCAGAACAGTGTCCCATTTTTTGAACTTCTTGGAATTGGATGATCGTTGGTTTTTAATATGGATGAAAATGTACCGATATCTGCAGAGAAGGCTCTTTCAGCCTCTAGCTTTCACTGAACATTAATAACGTCAGGGCAAGCTGAAAACAGCGTGTGTGAGACAATGCCCTAAATCCTAGCATGCATTTAGATCGACAGTACTTGTGTCTTCACTAGAGCAGGGGATTATTATAAATAGACGATGGATTCTACAGTAGTGACATCCATATAAATATGTAGATGTATCAAGATGCAGCATCACTTGCTTCTCAGAAGGCACTGGCAGGATTTTTAATACAATTTTTCAATATTTTTTGAGATTTTGTTGACTTTTTTTGCAGAACATTTTGAAATTTCTTGGGGCAACCCATTGTTCTGTTTTTGACCAGCTTATGGAAATGTTGGAAAAAATTGAACCAATCAGACTTTTGGTTGCATTAGATGGAAATGCTAGAGAGAGTTTACCTGTAACCTAACTCTCACCTTGCTAATTTTGCCTTAGGGAAAAAAGAGACCACGAAGCAATATTTTGAGTTTTAATCGACACTGTACTAAAGTGTGTTGACAGCTGATTGTCTGTGGTTCAGGAACGTAGGCTTTGGACTCAGAACAGGAGCAATTGACTGCTGAGCTGGAGTTGTTCCAGGCCTGTGTTTAAAAGAATTGTCAAAAGTCTTCAGATTCTGGAACCTTGCCTTCCAGTTTAGGAAACTTATGGTGCTTGATGATCCCAGCCCTGGATACTTTATGCTCTACATATGCAAATGAATGGATGCTCAGCAGGTTAATGTGATGGGCTGCCGTACAACTCTCTTTCAGCTCCTCTCTTGGGTCATGCTTTTACTTTTACCCTCAAGTTATATAGAAAATTCTTGTTACATAGCTAATTATCAGGAAAGCCTGAAACCATAATCATTGTAAACTGGCTGTATTGTAAATTTAAAAACATTGCACAACCTATATGTTGAAAGCAATTGGGTCCTGCAGCTCCATAAAAAGATAGGGTGGAAAATACAGCTTTTACCGGGTTCCTTGGCTTTGATGGTAACTCAGTTGCAAAACTATTGCCTCTGATTCTAAGCAACTGACTTACTTAGTTCATGTGTCTTCGTTGTCTTGTTATTTAGCACTGGCCTTTAGGATAGTAATGATTTATTACTGCCGTATCCTCTCTTTCCTCACCCCTTGTGCCAAACTGGTTCAGAAAGCGGTGATGGCAATCATTTTTAATGGCTTCCTTTGTTTATTTCTGGAATGGGACCTTTTAATTTTAATCTTTTACCAGGGGAGCCGAGGGAGAATAAAACCTCATTGTGTGGTTGAAATGTTCTGACTCTAGCACTTCATGTGGCACTGGGATTGAGAACTAAAGTTCATCAGCAAAAGATGGAGCACGCTGACACGTTTTCAGCCATGAGACCATGAAGCCAGGCCAGCATATTTTCCACATAGCAAATAGCAACTTAGACATTTGGGAGGGATGGGGAAGACATACACTTCCCTCCATCCCTTCCCACAGCTTTATGGAGCTTTGTTTTAAAAAACCTCTGTGTCAAAAGTGTAACCTTCATGCTGTTCCATGCCTCTCCTTAACATGATTTTCTTTACAGCCACGCTCAATAAAGTGGGTGCTTTTATGTTCGATATGTGCCAACTGTCTGCAGACCCAGAAGGGGGTAGGTAAAATTCCTTCTCCTTCTTTGCCTCTTAGCTCTAAAGAAAGTTTGTTTGAGCATGTGCAGATATGGATTCTCTCCTGCTTTGCGCTTTGCCATCATTTCTGAAGGGTGTCATTCTGACCTGGTCGTGAGTTCACACTCATTCTGCACAGGTGCACGTAACCACACAACCTGCGATCTGGAGAATCAAAAGTCCTCAGTGAGGAAAGTGTCATTGTTTAAAGAAAAAGCAAAGCATCTTCAGTTGAGCCCCATTCTGAAGAACTCACAATTTCATAGCTCGCACATCAATGCCCATTTTGTAGAAATCGGAGCATCTGTGAGCATCGGGTAAATCAACGGTAGAGCTCTACGTTTCCTAATTAAAGTAACTGGTGAAATATAAGAAGAAAGGAGGGTTAGCTTTATCGAGAGTTCTCTTATAGTGATTAAGGCAGGCCAATGGGCTCAGTATCATGCTGGCTGAGGGCTATCCGCTGAGGAAAAAGTTACTTTTATCCTACATTTACCTCCCTGTGTCGCTGTGGAATTGGGAAGCTATTAGCGAAGTGCACACGCAGAAAGGATCAGCAAACACACAGAGTCTATTACCTACCTGGTGGACTTGTCACTGAATCAATGAGCAAAGTTACTGGGGTCTTAATGACAAAATAAAAGTAACACTCAACTCCGGCTGATCAGTCATTGCTTTCCTGTAACATCCCTTGCTATGGGATTGCCATCACGTATGGCACACCAAGGAAGAGTAAACAAGTGACCTCTAGCTTTGATATGGTGATGGGACTATGCCACAACTTAGTCTTTAGTTATAGTTACATTATTTTGATTTATGAATTCTTGAATAGGGCAGGGACCAGTGAAAATCAAGCAGAGCCATCTCACTGAATTACCTTATTTTTGAGCCATATTTGCAATTGCTGGAAAAGTGGCTTGTGCCTATTGCTAGTAATGTGCCAGCCTCAAAAAATGTGAGACAACATTCAAAAAGTCCAGGGATGACATCCTGACTCCAGTGACCTGAGTGGGAGTTTTGCCATTGATTTGTTGGAGCCAGGATTTCACCCTGGGTGTTTATCTGAACCTCATCATGTGAGCCTGCAAAACCAAGCTGGAAATCAGCAGGAGCAGATTTTCTGGCAAAGTTGCTGGAGGTGCTTCTACTAAGACATGAAGGTCTGTTGAAGGGCAGGAAGAATATGTGCAGAATAACTATTGTCACTCGTACAACTGGAAATCACATGTGGGGCTCAGGCGACGTTCCAGGGCAAATTGGTGTCTACGTTCCCTCTTCCTGTTGGCCAAGGTGGCACAACAATATTCTGAGTATCAGAGGGGTAGCCATGTTAGTCTATATCCACAACAATATTCTCTTGCTCGTTCTGTTTTCTTCATAGCGGAGTGAAACCTTGCCTGTCATAGGCCATACCCTCCCACATCGTTAAGTCCAGCTCGGCAGTTTGCATGTACCACTTGATGCAATCCTTGTGGAGGAGTTTGGGATGGCTGACATTCCTACTGCCCGGTCAAGTCCACTGTGCAGGATTCTCTTAGGCAGTCAATTGTTACCCATATGTATAATGTGGCTGACCTACACTATTTGCCTCTGTGTTAGCATGGCTGTCAGCTGTGGTAATTTATTGTTGGTGATTTTGTCAGACCATTTGATTCCCATTATGCTGCGTTGGTGGCCTTGTAGCAGGCAGTTAAATTTTTAAAAGGGGCAGGTCTCTAACAAGTATAGGAGATGAAGGAGCACAGCAGCTCTGTAAATTTGGCATTTTGAGAACGCTTTGACCCCCACATCATGTCCATAGTCTTTCTGTAGATGACTGAAAGCAGAAGCAGCTGACTTTAAGCCTGGTGAAAGTTCTTGGTCTATTCTGGTGTTGTCGGAAACTGTGCTACCCAGGTAGCAGAAAGACTTGATGTTGTTTAATTGGCAGCCATTCAATTTTATTTCTGGTGCTGATGGAAGTGATGGGTTTCTGGCCGATGGTTGGTACAGGATATCTGTTTTCTTTACATTGATGCAGAGGCCAAAAAGGAATACAGCATGGGAAAAATATCAGAGGGGTAGCCGTGTTAGTCTGTATTCACAAAAACAAGGAGGAGGCACCTTAAAGACTAACAGATTTATCTGGGCATAAGCTTTTGTGGGTAAAAACCCCACTTCTTCAGATGCATGGAATGAAAATTACAGATGTAGGCATTTGTTATTCAGCAGCTTTCTTGAGTCCAAGCACTCTTGAATTCAGCCCCATCTCTTCCGATATTGTGTATGAAAGTTCTTATTTTTCAGAAAGAGATTCCTGTTTAGTTAATTCACTGTAATTATCATGGATCTAAGTGTAATTTAGATAGTGTAGGACTGACACTCTTTAATGAAGTTCTTCATCAGTGAACTGGCCTGTATTTCAGTGTCAATTCTATAAATAAGGTGTACCTTCAAATGTCAATCAGCTCTTATGGATTTCTCACTCCTTACTCCATTGATGTCCTCAGTGCAGCAGCTTGTCTTTCAGTTGCCAACAGCCTGCTGCACAGTTTTAATTAACCTGTTACCCAGACCAATGAATTTCTGTAGCCATCTAAAGGAGCAGGGACATGTCCAGACATTTTCCTTTAAAGGGATGAACAAGCGTGTCATGAGTCAGATTTCCCTGCTCAAAAACAGTTAGGAAATGTCAGAGTTAAGGTTCCTAGTACAACCTTAATTTGCGGCACTCTCCCCTCTCCCCATTCCTATACATTATGAGACAGTCTTTAATTATACGATGAAATATTGTTTTTTCTCCCATGGGGCCCCTGCATCATTCAGTGCCCAGGATGGATGTAACTCACTTACTGAGCAGCCCTTCCATATTTAGTTTTCTCCTCAGTGTACAACCCTAGTCTGAAGACAAAATTATTAATTTCTCCTGGGTTTTTCTATGGTGCTCACCTCTATAGTATCGATGTGCTTCACAATCGTTAATTCATTTATCTGCACGGTGCGGTCAGTCAGAGCAGTTAGTGGATGGAGCATGCTCAGTGAAGCTGGAATTTTCAGGGAACACAGCTGCTAAAATCTAAGAAGTCTCTGCTGAGCATGTGCAAATTGCAATTTTTCAAAGGCTTATAACAGGGGTTGGCAACCTTTGGCATGTGGCCCATCAGGGTAATGTGAGATATTTTATTTATGTTGACCGTCCACTGACACAGCCCCCCTGCAGCTCCCAGTGGCTGCGGTTCACCGTTCCCGGCCAATGGGAGCTGCAGGAAGAGGCAGGCTGCTGGAACATACTGGCTGCTGCTTCCCGTAGCTCCCATTGGTTGGGAATGGTGAACCGTGGGCACTGGGAGCTGCAGGTGGTGCCGTTTCTACAGATGGTCAGTGTAAATATAATGTCTTGTGGCCTGCCAGTGGATTACCCAATTCAGGCCAATGCTCAAACCACTGAGCTATCCCTGCCCCCAATAAAGTTGCCCGAATTTTTTAACATGTGCAAAATAATGAATTTTCCCCTAGCTTCCTTCTCCTTGAGAGTTTAACTGTTTTGGCTAAAGTTTTCCACCCAACAAATCAGTCTGAGGCAGACAACTAGGATGGAAAATTTCAGTCCAAATAACTAAAATTTGGCAAAGTTAAAAGCAACTGAAAACAGGGGCTTATAATGGGAAGCGTTGGACAACCTTAATCGTGCTACCAACCCTGCCAAGGATAAGAAATGACAGAAAGTAAATCCAAAATGGAAATGTAACGGTGCTTGCAAAGTTTTTAAATGAATGAATTGAACATAGGATTTTAAAATGTATCCAGAAGTCTTCTTTGGGCGTATGGCTTTCAGCAGCACAAACAATGAATTAGATGTTGGGTAAGTGGTGTAGCCACTCTATCACAGCAGCACCATCTGGAGTCATCAAGTGCATCCATTCATCACCAAGATGATGATGAGGGCAATCCATAACCAGATGGTACACTGTTTCTCTTGAGCTCCACAGAGCAGGATGGGGAGCTAAAGAATCCCCACCAGTAAAGAAGTATTTTAAACTGCCCATGACCACAACATATCATGTTATAATGAAGGGAAATCTTTTGGTTCATTCTGAGGGGCATCTGAGATCTGATCGGGCAGGACAGATCTGAGTTGTCTGCCAAGAAATGTTCCATTGATCCAAAATATAGTCCTGCACCACTTGCTGCTGCTGTTCCTTAGGAAGGTCACGATGGATTGTCTGAGATACACAACTATTTTGGAAAAGGTATGTCTTGACTTTCACTGGCATTTTTGATGTGGCTTTGAGATGAAATTGTGACGGATGCTGGCTTGATAGTTGGCTGCATGCAGTAATGTGGCCACTATGCAGCTCTCATGCCTAATCACCAGTGGAGAGATTGGAGCTGTTTGGGTCGCACTAATGATAATATTGAAGGGCAGAGTTGTTTGTTGAGTCCAGCTTGCCACAGTGACAACTGGAGCCCCATGCTGCTGCAGTGTATTTGACAGGTGCCATCATTACATCATTGGTCAATGTCCATAAGATAGCAATGCTAGAGCCCCATGAATTTCCAGCAAGCCTGCAGAGGAATGCCACTCTTGACTGGGTTTTGATGTGTCTTCATGATGTGTTGTCAAAAGGGCAGAGAGGAGTCAAGTTTTATCTCCCAATAAATAGGGTAGAGTTCAAAAATGACTGGCTGATTGTTCAGAAGGACCTGCAGCTGTCAACGAACTAACCGGTTGGTTAGGTGGAAACAAGATGACCCCTTCTTTACTGTTAAGTTTGAAGAGCCACTGCGAAAAATACTTTGCCAAGGTATCAATGTCGAGCGACAGGCCAAACTTCAGCTCCTCAAAGCTCCTTCTGGCAGAAGTCATCCAGCAGTAATAAATCAAAGTTTTATCATGAACCTATTCTAATTCTCTACTTCTCTGAAGAGGACGTTTTATACACCCATGAACCTACAAAAAACCATGTACCCTTCTTACAGCTCCTTCTCAATGTGCTGATTAAGAATTAAGGGACGGTTCATCCAAAACTAATTTTAAGAGTAGAAATTTAAACATTTACTCAGTTACATAAATATTCATTTATTACAAACATATCTTTCCAGGAAATGATGATCTGTCAAGCCTCTCTCTCATACCCACTCTCACACACTAACCACACGTATTCACTTAATGCTTCAAAATCACTCCTGGGTTTTCTTGAATCTCACTAGCAAAAGTAATCCTAATTTTGGTTTGCTATAAGATCTTGTGTTACTTTAACCAATACTGTCAAACTCTGTTATTTATAATTTATGCATTCATCAAGTCAAGGTTTTTTTTCTTGACAGTTGGCTGTCACCACAAATCAGGTTTTATGTGAAATACCGGTAGGCTTTAGTTACTCTCTGCATGCATCCTTTTTCACAGCGTATAGACATAGTTTCCTGTTAAGACTTCTATGCTAAACGAGTGTAATGAATTTTCCAGTCTGTGCTGGGCCATTCAAGAGCAGATGTCATGAGCCCAGGCAGAATTTGGGCCTTTAAGAGCAGAGAATCATGGGAAATGTAGCTGAGGGTGCTAGAGGAGTTGGCCAATGTGATTGCCGAGCCATTGGCCATATTTTTGAAAACTCATGGCCATCGGGGAAGGTTCTGGAGGACTGGAAAAAAGGGAAGGAGGAAGATCTGGGGAACTACAGGCCAGTCAGCCTCACCTTCGTCGTTGGAAAAATCATGGAGCAGGTCCTCAAGGACTCAATTCTGAGGCACTTAAAGGAGAGGAAAATGATCAGGAACAGCCAGCATGGATTCACCAAGGACAAGTCATGCCTGACTAACCTAATTGCCTTCTATGATGAGATAATTGGTTCTGTGGACGCGGGGAAAGCAGTGGATGTGCTATTCCTTGACTTTAGCAAAGCTTTTGATATGGTCTCCAACAATATTCTTACCAGAAAGTTAAAGTATGGGCTGGATGAATGGACCATAAGGTGGATAGAAAGCTGGCTGGATCATTGGGCTCAATGGGTAGTGATCAATGGCTCCATGTCTAGTTGGCAGCTGGTATCAAGCGGAGTGCCCCAAGAGTCGGTTCTGGGGACGGTTTCATTCAATATCTTTATCAATGATCTGGAGGATGGTGTGGACTGCACCTTCAGCAAGTTTGCAGATGACACTAAACTGTGAGGAGTGGTATATATGCTGGAGGGTAGGGATAGGATACAGCGGGACCTAGACAAATTAGAGGATTGGGCCAAAAGAAATTTGATGGGGTTCAACAAGTACAAGTGCAGAGTCCTTCACTTAGGATGGAAGAATCCCATGCATTGCTACAGACTAGGGACTGAATGGCTAAGCAGCAGTTCTGCAGAAAAGGACCTAGGGGTTACAGTGGATAAGAAGCTGGATATGAGTCAACAGTGTGCCCTTGTTGCCAAGAAGACTAACGGCATTTTTCACTAGGAGGGTGGTGAAGCACTAGAATGGGTTACCTAGGGAGGTGGTGGAATCTCCTTCCGTAGAGGTTTTTAAGGTCAGGCTTGACAAAGTCCTGGCTGGGATGATTTAGTTGGGGTTGGTCCTGCTTTGAGCAGGGGGTTGGACTAGATACAACCTGAGGTCCCTTTGAACCCTGAGATTCTATGTTTCTATGAACACATCACATATTGATTTGGAGAACTTGCCCATTTGTTATCTGACACTTTCCACCCAGATTGTCTTGTGAAATCCCAGATGGACTCTTATGCCAGCCTGAAATTGAGTGTCTGACTACATTGGGCTGCAGCAGTATCAAGTTTGTGATGGACAAGACCATTAGAAAGGGCCTGATGTGTTCCTCCAAAGCTGTTTTTAGGTATTTCCTGTAAGTGATGGAAGGTTGCACTGATCATGTGAAATTCATGGATGTAGCCTATTCATTATCCTTCTATTCAGGACAGTTGCTTCTCACACAGCAAATGAAATATTGCTAAACTCCACTATGTAATACATGATACACTTTATATTTGAAATACCTCTGCTATTATTCAATATTTCAACCTTTGAAGGAACATATGGTGCTTGCAGCTAAAGGACATCCTCCTTTAAATTGTTATTAGGAGCACATTTCTGTACTTGCTGGAGTTTGGGGTATCAATCTGTCAATAGACTACTGCAGGCAAAATATTTCGAATACACATTTTCTGAAAACTAAAACAAAATAAATACTGTCTGAGTCTGCAAGAATCAAGCCCAGTTTGTTTTAATCTGTCATGCTAGTTTTACCCAGAATCATAGAACCATAGGGCTAGAAGGGACGGGAAGGCGCATCTAGTCTACAGGGGTAATTCCATTACATGTGTAGACAGGTGTAATTACAGGTGTAATTCCAATGTGTCAACTGGCTTTACCCGAGTCTCACTCAGGACTGAGATGAGAATCAATCCTGTTATGACTATGTAATGCCTTTAATTGGTAGTCTATTAATTTTGAGAAATGGACAGATGCTGGATGGTAGTGTAAGTTGCTTCTGGGACCCAGGTTCAAATTCCAATCAGAAGTCCCAGTTACAAATAAAATATGGTTTTCTTCCTCATCTGTGTATACAATGAAGCTAGCGACTGAGGTTTTAAGAAACCACTTGGCATGGGATAACAAGGTTACTGGGAGGTAGGATTGAGATGTATGGAAACATCTGTGTGTGTGTTGAGCAGGGAAATCTGACTCATGACACACTTGTTCATTCCTTTAAAGGAAAATTTCCATACATATCCCTGATCCTTTTGATGGCTACATAAATGCATTGAAACAAGGGAAAAAAGCAATAGTCCAAAGGAACATTTTAAAAACAGAAGGACTGATATGGATTTAAGTAGCTGAATAATCTTTAGGTTTTGCCATTTTAACAATCTCCCCTGAAACAACAGCCGTTGTATGTATTAAGTCAGGGAGACCAGAGCCCCATTTTGGGAGAGACACAATTGCCGGAGACTTTCACAGCTTTTGTTGGGCATGTACTGTGTTTTTCCCTGGGTTATTTTGCTTAGTGTGTTTACTGCACACATAGTACTTTCTCAGTTCCAATATGTCTTTTTTGAGATGGGAGGACCAGATCTGCATGCTGGATGTACCAGCTCTGCCCAAGCAAACGGACAGGATTATCTGTGGGGCTTTCTACATTCAAATGCCATCACTGGATTTAAAGTTTCAAAATTACCTTGTCATTGACTATCCCCACTTCACATGAAGCTCTTTGTGTTTAATTTATCATATGTTTACCATTCCAAATATTTAAATATTTAACTTGAGTGACACTCTGCTGCCTATAGCGTTAGAATTCCAGCAATTAACCAGTGAATTAAATAGAAAACAAACAAAAGCCCTTATTGAAAAGCTGATCCAGGGAATGAAAAAAGTTCATATGCAAAACTTCTCTGCTCTCCAGGCGTTGAAGGTCTTCCTTCAAGGCAGAGGGCTATAAATATCCCCACTTTCTTTCTATATTTTAATTATTTTCTAGCCTGCTTCTTGTTTATTTACGAGGTTCTTCTCTGAGGCGGTGCTATTGCAGCTTTTCCAGGATTTGATCTCTGTTTAATTCGCTGTACATCATGCTGGAGAGCTCAGCAGGAACACTTATCTAAAAACAGGTTGAAAGGGGGTCAGTAAAGGTAAATGCCAGACATGCTGTTGCTTATAAAAATTCCCTTTTGAGATGCTCTCTCCACCGCTGTGCAAACTCGGCGGTTGGTGAACAAGGAGGCCCGGACTCATTGCCACTGGTGGCTGATAATAAGACTCTCTGTTTCAAGGCCATGAATTGTTTATAAGGTGGGCTCTTCTATTTTGCGTTTGATAAAACAACTGGAAAATTGATCCTGTCCCCACAATTTACGCTCCTGCTGGAAGAAAGGTTTCCAGCAAAGTGACTCTCATTTGCTTCAGTAGCGATGATGCGCTGTTTTAGGACAAAGAAATGGCATGTTAACAGGTACAGGAGCTACCCGGCTTTCAGCTTGAGATTGTCAGCAGTGGGGGTGGGGTTTTAAGATTGACAGTGGGTGTCATCCTCAGCAGGGTGCCAGAACAGGGCCATGGACCCGTTACTTTTTACTGGCAGGAAGGGTGAACAACGGAGCAGGAGGGGGCATAGAAGAGCAAGCAAGGGGCGGGGTTTTGCGGGGACGGGGCAGTGCAAGGGTGGGGTCTCACAGGGAAGGGGCGGTAGGAGGGAGCAGTCCCACCCCTCTTTTAGGAAGCTTCCCTCACTCCTGATCCACACTGCTCTCCAAACAAAATGACCCTGGCCTAAGGTCAAAACGGTCTCTCCTTCGGTCCAGCTGATTGAGAAGGTCTTTCTGAGCCTAGGGGTGGGTAACATTTTCAAAGGACTCTAAATGACTTCAGGGCCTACGTGTTTGTCACTTTTGAAATGGGAAGTGGGCTCCTGAGTAATTTAGAAGGTCTTGAAAAATTCACCCCCCCCCATTGGCCCTGGGTCGCCCCTCGTGGGCCTGAATCCCATGTGACAGGACTGAAAGATGGCAGGGAAATAAGGTTGCGTGGGTACCTTGCTGCAACGTACCCTGCTAAATTCGGATGGAATGGGAAGGAAATGTCAGGGTTAGTATTCTGTTAGTGTGCTCCAAATCCGCCAGGCTGACGACTTCATCCTCACAGAGTGACATGGATACTCGAGTCTGTCTGCAGCACGGGGCTTGGACCAGCTAAGAACGTCTCAGGGAAGGGGACTGAAATGCTTTAAAAAATATACACAGTCATGTCCGAGATCTCACCCGGTGGTGGGCTAGATGTGCAGATTGGAAAGGGAAACATCCAGTGGGGAATCCTGATCCCTCTGCCCCTGAGCTGACTGGCGCCCCCGGAGCGGCACTGGGTGGAAGCAGGCACCGCGGGGCTGACTTTCAGAAGCAGTGCGCCCCCCCGACTGCCACTGATCTCAATGAGCACCCACAGGAGCCAGATCCCCTGAAACACAGGCTGGATAAGGGTAGACAGGAGAGCCACTCTGTTGATTTGTGGAGCCTACCTTCCGCCAGCTCAGCGTAGGACTCTACAGGAGGGAGTTCCCTGATGGCTCCAGCATATTCAGTCCATCCCTCCCCCTGTTTTACAAAAGATCTCAGGCATTTCCTCGAGGACTGTTGTGTACGGGGATGATGATGATCATTACAGCAGTGCCTAGGAAGCCAGCAGAGCTTAGCATGCCAGGTCCTGTACAGGAAAGTAACAGAGAGGCTAGTCCCTGCCCCTGAGACTTGCCAAGCTAGGTGGCAGACTGGCTGCACAAAAGGCGAATTGCATGAGAGTGAGCTGGGAGCATGAGGCTGCCATAAAGTGCCTTGAGTTTAGATGAAGAGCCGACGTCTCAGTTCACCATGTGCCTACCCAGGTCCAGAGGGGAGGGATTCGTGAATCATGATGGTGAACTAGGCCTGCAGCACTGGTTTGCTGCAACTCCCGGTCAACTTCAAATATTAGTGATGTTGTCACCCCGCAACTCCGCAGGACTCATTGAATGTCTTTTCTGGCATAAGGCCCTTGGCCTCCGAAGCGTGTTTGTCACTCACGTCTCTACATTGCAATGAGTTAACGAGAAACCATCGCCAACAGCTCTGTAACAAATTGATATTTGAATAACCCTCAGGTCACCTTGTTTAAACGTGTGTCCCGCCGCTGTTCTGTGGCTCACGCTGCATTTACACGGCAGCAAGTGGTTCTGTTTAAAAAGGGCTCTAGAGGTGATCCTGGCAATTACAGACCAGTCAGTCTAACGTCCGTACCGGGAAAATTAGTTGAAACAATAGTAAAGAATAAAATTGTCAGACACATAGAAGAGCATAAATTGTTGGGCAAAAGTCAACATGGTTTCTGCAAAGGGAAATCGTGTCTTACTAATCTATTAGAGTTCTTTGAAGGGGTCAGCAAACATGTGGACAAGGGGGATCCGGTGGACATAGTGTACTTAGATTTCCAGAAAGCCTTTGACAAGGTCCCTCACCAAAGGCTCTTACGTAAATTAAGCTGCCATGGGATAAGAGGGAAGATCCTCTCATGGATTGAAAACTGGTTAAAAGACAGGGAACAAAGGGTAGGGATAAATGGAACTTTTTCAGAATGGAGAGGGGTAACTAGTGGTGTTCCCCAAGGGTCAGTCCTGGGGCCGATCCTATTCAACTTATTTATAAATGATTTGGAGGAAGGGGTAAACAGTGATGTGGCAAAGTTTGCAGATGATACTAAACTGCTCAAAGTAGTAAGGACCAAAGCAGACTGTGAAGAACTTCAAAAAGATCTCACTAAACTAAGTGATTGGGCAACAAAATGGCAAATGAAATTTAATGTGGATAAATGTAAAGTAATGCACATTGGAAAAAATAACCCCAACTATACATACAATATGATGGGGGCTAATTTAGCTACAACCAATCAGGAAAAAGACCTGGGAGTCATTGTGGATAGTTCTCTGAAGGCATCCACGCAGTGTGCAGCGGCAGTCAAAAAAGCAAACAGGATGTTAGGAATCATTAAAAAAGGGATAGAGAATAAGTCGGAGAATATCTTATTGCCCTTATACAAATCCATGGTGCGCCTACATCTTGAATACTGCGTACAAATGTGGTCTCCTCATCTCAAAAAGGATATACTGGCACTAGAAAAGGTTCAGAGAAGGGCAACTAAAATGATTAGGGGTTTGGAACGGGTCCCATATGAAGAGAGATTAAGGAGGCTAGGACTTTTTAGCTTGGAAAAGAGGAGACTAAGGGGGGATATGATAGAGGTATATAAAATTATGAGTGGAGTGGAGGAAGTGAATAAGGAAAAGTTATTTACTTGTTCCCAAAATAGAAGAACTAGGGGCCATTCAATGAAATTGGCGTGCAGCAGGTTTAAAACAAATAAAAGGAAGTTCTTCTTCACACAGCGCACAGTCAACCTGTGGAACTCCTTACCTGAGGAGGCTGTGAAGGCTAGGACTATAACAGGGTTTAAAAGAGAGCTGGATAAATTCATGGAGGCTAAGTCCATAAATGGCTATTAGCCGGGATGGGTAATGAATGGTGTCCCTAGCCTCTGTCTGTCAGAGGGGGGTGATGGATGGCAGGAGAGAGATCGCTCGATCATACCTGTTAGGTTCACTCACTCCGGGGCACCTGGCACTGGCCACTGTCGGTAGACAGGATGCTGGGCTAGATGGACCTTTGGTCTGACCCAGTATGGCCGTTCTTATGTTCTTATGTATGTTCTAGCTATGTTGCTGTAGCCTTTTCACATGTGTCTTTCTCCCCCTGGACTATTTTTCTCTCGCCTGCTAAGGTGTTCACAAGCTGCAGCCGTGGCGATCAAACTGGTCACTTCCCAGCGTTTACCAGGGGTGGTTTCAGTGACTTAGGCACTCAGGAGTTTCAAAGATGCTGCTGCTGCCGATTCAAGTGACCTGGATTATTTATGCCTCCATTCGGTCCTCAGCCAACAGCGCCAACTAAAAGCTCCGATTGTCAGTGAAGGCAGATTGCAGCTGGAACAGGGCATTATTTCCAGTGAATAACTGGGTAAAAGACAGTGTTTAAAAAAACCAAAACTCTATTAAATACCCCCTCTTCCCCCAACCCACCAATCCAACTCAATGTCTCCTCAACACATTCAGCTGCCACCTTGTTTCCTCTGTATCTTATTACGGTGACGGTCCTGTCTCGGTTGAGGAGATGCAGCAATATCCAAGTCCTCAGCATCGAACGATGTGAAGAATAGCTACACTCTCCATGAGAAGTTGTTGTAACCACTTCTGATCTGCACTCATTGGTGGGTTTTTTGTCACGGCCTCCTCCTAGTTTGAATGGTCACAGAAAATCCCTTCTCAAGCTGCTGAACAGCAGAAACGCAGGCAATGGAATTGGTGATATCAGGAACACAGATCCTAATCCCAGGTGAGTTCTATGCACAACTTCACCATCCTCTCAGCTGTGCTATTCTTGGAGTGCATCATCATTGGGTCAGTTTCTGAATGTTTCTATGATCTAGGCAATATTTCAAGGGTCATGTTCCTTCTAGGGTCAACTTTTTGAGCAATTAGTTCTCCACATGACATGGTCAGGCACAACAAAGCCTTTAAGCATTATGGCTGATTGCCACATTTTTTTCAGCAAAAATATTTTCATCCATTGTGCGACCTGCTCAGAGTTCTTCTCTCTGTTACAGAAGTTCCTTTCCCCTCTTGGCTTCCTTCTTTTCTTGGTGGGAGAGAGATCTGATAATTTTATATCTATATGTTAAATTCAGAGGTGTTTCATAGGACTTGCCATATCCCATCAAACCACTGGACAAACTAGCCAGCGTCATGCTATGGCCAGTAATTGGCTCATTCAGATGGAAGGCAAATCCCGTACAACATGCATGAAGCTAAATGCTCTGCATGGAGTGTATTGGTGGAGGAGAAGGGCAGATGTAAGGAATAATTAAAATTCATTTCTGGTCCCCGCAGATCAGCTTGGGCTCTGAAGCATGAGATTAGATGTCTCTTTGCTGTCTGTCTCTCTTTTTCTTTATTGTGCATCAGCACTGCTGGTAACCAACGTTGAAACAGAAACAGATTTTTTCGACATTAGTCATGGTGACATCATAATCATCAGCGTGAGTTGCTTTGATAAAGAAGTTCTGTCATCCATTCCCCATTGTCACCAACAAAGGAGCCTACAATTGAATGGCAGAATACTATGTATTGTGTTCCTAGCAGGATGCCTTTACACTTGCATTAACCCCATGTCTCGCACAATGGAAACTGACCCAATGTCACCAGGCATCCCAAATCAACCACATGGAAGCCCCTTCCTTGTCAGCTCACTAAACCCCTTCCTTGCAAAAAGCCTGTTTCCATGCTCAGGCTTTGCAATCTACCTTGATAGTAGGGGGGGGGGGGGAAGTCTGAAGGCTGGGGGAGGAACGTGTACATGTCACAGCCGAGCGATTTCCATGGCTGATGCTATAGCTCAAGACTCCTGACCCCTCCCACAAGCATGTGTAAGGGTTCTTAACTCCAACTGCTGGGATACAGCCCCGGGAGACCCTCAGAGATGAGAATTGAAATGGTGAATTGCATGCTAAAAAGAATCAGAAGCAGGGCAGTTCCTAGAGCACAGGGATCTCGTGCCTCTTCCACGAAGCTCTGCTAGAGTACGTGGTCCATCATATTCTACAGCATAATGGGAGAGAGCCAATGTCAGTCCAATCTTACATTGATGTTCAGTTTCTGTAATAAAAAGTAGTTACCTCATCTAGAAAAGCTCTATATGGTCTAATAGAGAAGAATCATCTTTCTGTAGAAATAATTACTTACTTTTAGAATTCGAGTATAGAGAATTGTAACCCTTTTTTCTGCAGAAAAGGACCTGGGGATTACAGTGGATGAAAAGCTTGACATGAGTCAGCAGTGTGCCGTTGTTGCCAAGAAGTCTAACGGCATATTGGGCTGCATTAGTAGAAGCATTGCCAGCAGTTCGAGGGACGTGATTAGTCCCCTCCACTCAGCACTGGTGAGGCCACATTGGGTGTACTGTGTCCAGTTTTGGGTCCCCCACTACAGAAGGGATGTGGACAAATTGGAGAGAGTCCAATAGAGGGCAACAAAAATGATTAGGGGGCTGGGGCACATGACTCACAAGGAGAGTCTGAGGCTAACTCGGCTTGTTTAATCTGCAGAAGAGAAGACTGAGGGGAGATTTGATAGCAGCCTTCAACTACCTGAAAGGGGGTTCTAAAGAGGATGGCTCTAGACTGTTCTTAGTGGTGGCAGATGACAGCACAAGGAGTAATGGTCACAAGTTGCAGTGGGGGAGGTCTAGGTCAGAGATTAGGAAACACTGTTTCACGAGGAGGGTGGTGAAGCACTGGAATGGGTTCCCTAGGGAGGTGGTGGAATCTCCATTCTTAGAGGTTTTTAAGGCCGGTCTTGATAAAGCCCTGGCTGGGATGATTTAGTTGGGGTTGGTCCTGCTTTGAGCAGGGGGTTGGACTAGATACTTCCTGAGATCTCTTCCAACCCTGATATTCTATGATTGTATGATAACCCGGCTGCAGAATCCAATAGGTTGGTTGTGAATTCTATAGCAAGTTCATCACTGTGTGTTACATTTTAGTTTAATTCCTATTCGTTTAATCACCACTACATTTTGTAGGATTTTTCCATCAGGGTAAATGGTACAGCTGCACTGACTTTCACACAGCTCTGCTACACATGTTTAGCTTTCCCCTCTGCTGCACTCCTTTTATAGCATAAACGTATCTGCAGTCACGGCACTTGCTGTGTACAGCCCTCTGGATTCGTGTTCTTGTTCCTGAAGAACAGAGAGGGAACAGGGACACGCCAGCTGCCTGCACAGCATTGAGATTGTTCTGTCTGAGATGGAGTGAGCTGAACAGCTTCCTCCATCTATCCCCTCCCTGGAGAGGGTCACTTAGAACAGAAGGTATTTTAATGGCCAATTCTTCCACATGGCACCCCCACCAAAAAGCCATCTCATAAGGTCTGAGTGAGCAGCTCGGCAATCTACTTTGTCCCCAGAAGGGACAGGTCTCATACAGAAGCTGCAGCCCTCCTTCATATCGACCAGGCTTAAAGTGGTTCTCCCAGCTGTTTGTCCAGCCCGGGGTCACCATTGCCGTGAGCCCTAGCCACAAAATCCATTCGGCTGGCGGGGATGGATAATGACAACGCGACAGCACCTTGCCTCTGGATCTCAGAATGGTTTACAAACCTGACTTAACATTCAGATGAGAATCAACTCAGATTAATGTAAAACAACTGTGAGTTGAGGGATTACATTGCCCACCACTGAAATGAAACCACTGTAGAGGTGGATTAAGATTTATTGGGGCTCCAGGCAGAAAGAACATTTGGCCTCCTACTCTTTGCGGGGTCTGGGGCACCAGAACTGGGAGGGAAGGAAGGCCATGCCTGTTCACTTTTTAACGTGGGCCTAGTAGCTTCAGGCTGGCATGGAGCAGCGGCAGCAGGGAGCTGGTAAGGTGATCAGCTCCCCCCGCCATGAAGTGTAGGCCCTGCTAGCCGCGCCAGCCTCTTCCCAGTGGGAGACTGAGGTGGGCCTCATCTCCTGCTCCTCCTCTTCCCCTGAGGCCCTGCCCAGGCTGCAAACCAGAGCCGGGCTGTAATAAGTAAGAATGAATTGCAGCTGCTAGTCATCAAAAGAGACCAGCAGTGGAGGGTTTTTCTTGTTTTTCAGCTGGCATCCCAATTACAGCCCTCAGACAGAAGAGTTGGGAGCCCAGTTACGATCGAAAGCCAGTGGAATTTGGAGGCCCAACTCCTTCAGACTCTTCTGAAAAATCTCACCCTGGAGTTTACTGAGGGTCTGTATTGTTAAAGGGATCTCTCCCTCTCTCTCTCTCTCTCTGATATTAGCAGCAGATGTTTTGGAATCTGATGTGGTGAAAAAGAGGCCTGGAAAATACCATTTAACTTGTTCTCTCATCAAAATTGTGACTGTCATGACAAAACTGGGCATCCAGAGATATCCTGGGAATTACAACTAGCCCTTTGGAATGAGTGAGTCTGTTGCAGCGACTATAATTTCTGGTTAGAAGGGAGTCTGGGGCACATGTGGAGACATTTCTAGCTTGCGCATCAATGTTACAGCTTGATAATAGCCGAACTGCCCATGCATTTTCATTCTGGTTATCTGTTGCTATCTGCATCAATTGACTGTCTTGTCTGACAACACATAAACAAACCAGACAGCTTCCTTCTGAATTTTAAAGGAAATGACAGACATAATCCTGTGGCACAACTGAGACTCTAGCACCAAAAGAGAAACGAAGCAAACTGCCCTAATCATCTCTTTAGCTTACAACCGTTGTCTTGTTTGCTGGTTGTGTATAGGTGAGGAACTGTCTGAGATCAGGGATTTTCTAAGCAAACAACTGAACCAGCAGTAGTGCCATAACTGGCCAGTGGTGTTTAGCCAAATATTTAATGAACACTAGATTAGTGTCATGGAGCATAAATAATATAAAACAATCAACCAGAAGAAAGAGTCACCAGTTATAAATATGGCTTGTGTTTAACAGCACCATTATTGACTCATCATAACACAAAGTTGTTAGTCTCTCCTTGTAGCCACTAGGGTTGAAATCCTCATAGGTACTTAGGTGTTGCTTTGCTCTGTGTTGCAATGCCTAACCCCTAGGCAGCCTGGTCAGCCCTGATTTAGCTCCCCCGATTTGCTTGAGGTTTTCATCATATCTTTAAGGTTCAGCAGGTTAGACAAAACCCTTTTTCATCATCCGCTAGATAACTTTTTCAGAATCTAAACCATCACAGCCTGGTTTCAGAATGCTCTGTCTCTAACCAAAAATCAGAGAGGTAGCCGTGTTAGTCTGGATTTGCAGACGCGACAAAGAGTCCTGTGGCACCCTAAAGACTAACAAAAGTATTGAAGCATAAGCTTTCGTGGCTAGTACCCACTTCGTCAGATGCAAGCAGTGGAAGTATCCAGAGGCAGGTATAAATAAGAGGTAAGGACCAGGTTAGAGATAACAAGGTTTAGTTCAATCAGGCTGAACCAGCTTGTTATCTCTAATCAGGGAGGATGAGGTCCTCTTATAGCAGCTGATCTGGAGGTGTGAACACCAAGAGAGGAGAAACTGCTTTTGTAGTTAGCTAGCCACTCATAGTCCCTGTTCAATCCTGAGTTGAGAGTGTCAAATTTGCAAATGAATTGCAGCTCCGCAATTTCTCTTTGAAGTCTGGTCTTGAAGTTTTTTTGCTGTAGGATGGTGACATTTAAATCTATAATTATGTGTCCAGGGAGATTGAAGTGTTTTCCTACAGGTTTTTGTGTATTGCCATTCCTAATATCTGATTTGTGTCCATTTATCCTTTTTCGTAGGGACTGTCTAGTTTGGCCGATGTACATAAGAGGAACATTGCTGGCACATGATGTCATATATTACGTTGGTAGATGTGCAGGTGAATGAACCAGTGATGGTGTGGCTGATCTGGTTAGGTCCTGTGATGGTGTTGCTGGTGTAGATATGTGGGTAGAGTTGGCATCGAGGTTTGTTGCATGGATTGATTCCTGAGTTAGAGTTATTATGGCGCGGTGTGCTGTTGCTGATGAGAATATGCTTGAGGTTGGCGGGTTGTTTGTGGGCGAGGACTGGCCTGCCTCCCAAGGCCTGTGAAAGTGAGGGATCGTTGTCCAGGATGGATTGTAGATCACTGATGATGCATTGAAGACATTTTCACTGGAGACTGGAGGTGATGGCCAGTGGTGTTCTGTGTTCTGCCCACATACATACATAGCAGTGCTTAATTAGAAACCCCATTCCTTTCCCAAAGCCAGCAGTTATCCTCCTATCTTTGGGCTCTGTGTTTTGCTGCTGCTGTCAGAAGAGATGTATCTCTAATTTGATTTAGATAAGACTTTTTATGAGAGCTGACCTCTTGCAACTGAACTTGAAATGACTTTTTCCAGGTTCTTTCTTAATTCTGACAGTTAGGAGGTAATTACTAAACACAATTTTTGTTGTACATCGTTCCAGTGAAGCAGGATATTAAAAAGCTGCACAGGAACCAGGTGACAATCAAATTTATAGTGAGTAATGTTAAAACAATAGATTAAAATATAGCATAACACTGAGTTGATCTCTCATTGTGGCGATGTTCCAACTAGAAGTAAAGCTGACTGAGCAACATCTACGTTGGAGTGAGGAAATGGTTCAATGATTTAAACAGAACTTGGTTTATTCACATGCAATGGTTTGGTTTTCCTGTATATGGATGAGGACTAGCTTAGTTTGTTGATTGCCCACCCATATTGTAAGCTTTATTTGCACTCCAGATGGTCGAAGTGTTTAGTGGTTAGAATAGGAGTTTGAGTCAGCTCTTCTGCATTCCTGGTCCATTTTTATAATTGACTTGCTGTAAGGCCTTGGGTTAGTTGCTAAAACTATGTTTGCCTTGTTTTTTCCACCTGTAAAATGGATATAACTTTTGTGCCCTGTGGAAATAACAGAATGTTTCTAACGTGCTTTGAGATCCACCAATGAAAAGCAGATAGAAGTAAAAAATAATAATGTATTACTTCTTAAGATCATGTAACTACAGGCTGAAACACCTGTCCAGTTATCTCTAAGCTGTCCTCTTGTATAGGAAAACCTGTCCTTTTGCTCTCTTCCACATTGGTTTACTTCACTGAAAGAAAATAAAAAGCATACACTACAAAACCTCTTTAAACTGCTTGATTTTTCTTACTGCACACACACACACACACACACACACACACACACCTGTCAGGGCACATTTTAGAAAACTGTATTTCAGTGTTTTACAACAATTCTAGTGCCCACAAAGCAGCTGTTCCTTACATTTAGGTTGTTCCCCATGCCTGATTCATCTCAGAACAATGCTAGGATGTAGTGTTGATTCCAACAGAAGTTACTGTCAGGAAAGCATTTGTATTAATGAACAACACTAGGAAAAAAAATGATAAACCAAGACTTCTGCTCACATGGGCATTCTGCCCAGTCACATGAACTGCTCGGAGTTCTCCAGACACCATATAGGAGCAGAGGCATTCTCCGCCAGCATGATTCTGTTTAGGCATAAATGCTGTACATGGCAGTTGAAAGGGGTTTTCTACGGTAAGCTTTTTATGTTTGCTTCAGTGAGGCAAAACCAGTGTGAAGCCGGGCTACAAGGCTGGTCAAAATCAATACAGAATGTTTCAAGATTATTGGAACAAAACCGTTAAACTGAATTGAACCAAATTCTTGTTGGCTTTTGGGTTTGCAAAAGTTTGAGATAGTGACACTTTTCAGGATGGGGAGGTTTTTTTTGCTATCTCTACTTTTCCACAGGACAAGATAATTATTCCCCAGCCAGCTGTACACAGGACCACAGCCTACCTACCCTCTTGGCACTATGCAAGTGCTCTTTGCACAGGCATCAATTTTCTTCACCTGCCAAAGGATAGATTCGTCACCTAAAACATATCCACTCAGGTCAAAAGTCTTAGCACAGCAGATATCAGTGTTGGTCAAGTCATCATTGGCTCTTCCCCAATCCTCCTCAGTGCATGAAGCTGAGTGAAAAACAGTTCTAAGAATAACTGCGAACTGGATACAGGTTATGGAGTGGGACAGCTCTAATCCTAGATCTGCTGAATGGTGACTGATGTAGCCCGATCTATAGATTATGTATCTATTATATTGATTACTTGCTCCCCCGTCGACTCCGCTTAATCCTCTTGCCAAGGTGGAGTACGGGAGTCGATTCAGGGATTGATTTATGGCATCTAGACGAGACGCGATAAATCGATCACCAATACATGGAACACTACCCGCCAATTTGTACATTACTATAGTCTCACATCAGCTTGATAGCTCACTCCACATACACACCACCCTCAGCCATTCTTCAGCTGTGTTTTATTTTAGCTATTTTGATTCCAAGAAGGCAAATGATTTGACAGGTAAATAATTACAGAGAAGTTCTCTTCTGTTTCTTGGTTTTGATTCACCCATTACAATCTAATGCTTTTATGGAAAAATGTTTAAAAGAGCATTTCCCCAAATTTAGCACTGGCATACTTCAATACATGTAAATGGATATTAACATTAGTTCTCTTTAAAGATTAAACCAGTTTGGAATCCAACTGCAATTGGGAAGGTTACTGTAAGACAAACACAACTGAGAATTCCATTAATAAAATATGAAGAACATGCATGTTATTATAATACAAAAATGTCCAATTATGTATTGATTGCAGCTAAGGGATTACATGCTTTTAATGAAGTGCACATTGTCAGAGTGGGAAGCAATAAAAATGAAAAAAGTTACAGAACTGAAAATTTAATATATATGATAATACACATAAATCTATTAGAGAAAGTAAAGCAGAATTAATTATATTTCAGAACCCACAGGGTGAATAAAAATGGTAAAGAATTAAGAAATAAAAAATTCATACTGTAATTAGAGTTTAGCATACTAAAATTAGAAGAAGTGTTTTCTTTTCTAATAACTTGTGAAATCTTTCCTAAGAGCAAAGCAAGATGGAGTGTTAATTATGCATTTGAACCTATACACATTATGCATTATGCATTTGAACCTATACACGACTTAGAAGTGAAGATTAAATAACGTATTATGTGTATGTATATATGTGTGCATGAATTTATTTTACATCTGAAAAGTAGTGCAATTAAAAATTGATGTGTGTTCCACAGCCACATACACCTTTTTAATTGCAGAACTTTACAGATGCAAAGTAAATAAAATCCAAGGGAATAGAGAGGGACTGAACAATTTAGTCTGTATTTATTTAGATATATAACTAATAGACAAATGACTGTGCGAGAGCTCTCGGTGACCTGACAATTAATCTTGCAACAGCATAATACACTTAGCAATATTAAAAAACCGCCAACAGAACAAATTAACTCATGGAAACAAATATTAAATATTATTATTTATGTTTTAGTTCCTTTTAGTACCTGCTCACCAATTTCTGGAGACTGAATGATGGAAAGTCTCTTTGAGTGGGAAGCCCAGTGGTATTTCACCCTGAAATCCCTCATTTCCCTCCCTTTGGCAAATGGCAAAAGATTGTGCTTGACTGGAGGGGGGAGTTGATAGTCACTCCCCTCATTGTCCTTAGAATCATTCATTGTAAGCAGTATTTGATGTGCTCTGGATCTGTTAGCTTCTCTTCCAGCTCTCTAATTCTGGACTCCGTAAAACTTCTACATTTGCCTTGTCTGCTCTTCCCTGCAATCCTTTGAATTTCTCTTCCTTCTCTTTTATTTTCTTTCCCAGTTCCACTCCTTTGCTCTTGGCACCAAGACATGACCCCACTTCTGGGGCTGCTGGCTAAATCCTAGTTTATATCCTTTTTTAAAGTCTTTGGCTAGCAGGCACCCACAAGAGGTGAGTGTGACCCCTTTATGATCACTCTTTAATTAAAATACACACTGATTATGTTGCGCTCCAACATCGCTCTCGGAAAAATATACCAAAACAAACAGGAATATTGAAAGTTTTTTTCTTTCATTAACAATCATCTCAACCCAAGTTCAGCTGTTAAAACGTTGAAAAGAAATAGCACCGGAGTTTCAATCAAATGCAGAGTCTGCCTCTTCTTGTAGTCTCTTAACTGTGTTTGCTCTTTTCAGTGGGAGTATAATAATTAAAGAATTCCACAGGATATCTCACCACCAATCTGTTGTGTTTCTTCTCAAACTCTAAAAGGGAAAACAGCTCTGCTTTGGTTTTAAACATGGATCCACAAATACAATGTCTGTTACTGTGGCAGACAAAACTATTTCTCTTTAACTATTTGAAAATGGTGTGTGCTCAATTTGTGAGCAGTGTTGGTAGGAATAGACAAGGGACAATGATGTAGACAGCTTCTTTTGGAGATGCTGAAAGTATATTTAGTATGACTCATGTGCACATGTATGGAGGTGTACAGTTCCAGTTCCTCTGAGAACTAAAGGGGTGGAATACTGCAGTCATCGACAGATACTAACCGTAAATACAAGTGGAAGATGTAACAGATTGTGCCATTTCCATTTGCATTAATCTCATTAACTTATTTACATTATTTCCTCCTGACCAGTTTCCTTCCAAGAAGACTTGCTTAGGGTTAGTGGGCATGTAACTTCTGGAGTTGGACTAAATTAGTCATATGAGCAACTGGTGCCATTCTAGCCTGTGTCTCAGCAAGACAAACAACAGTACTGAGAATTATTACTAAAAACCTGGAAAAATGAAACTGAAATATTTCTTACAGTGGATCAATGCAGTGTCTGCTAAGGAACCCAACCAGCTTTGTGCCTCCTCTTGTCTCTCGCTTCCTTCCTTTTACTACGATGGTGACTGCAAGAGGGTAGCATGGTTCTTCGGTTGATTGACCTTCTTAATAGGTGTTAGAACCTGGCTCAAGGTCAGCAGACTCAATGTGGCAGCTTCAGCTTGTTAGCGCCACGCAGGACATGAGAGAGGTGGTGGTGGGTCCCTAAAGAGGCAGTTAGAGAGCTAGGACACAGGAGGTCTGGAGGAAAACCCTAGGAACCACCAAGGGCAGGGGAAAAGCTCAGGCTAAGGCATATGCTGTGTTTTTCCATAAGTTACCAGTAAGGGAGAGAATTTGGCCACCAACTCAAGGTCTGTGTGCTCTGTTGAGGACCAGGTAGGAACCTAGCCAGTTCATAGTGATTGATGATATATAGGTCTAAATCCTGTAACACTCACACAAGTCAATTCATATAAGAGTAAGGGTTTTGTTTTGTGCTCGAGTGACCCTATAATGATTATTTGAGGCTTGTCTAGACTGGGAATGTTTTTAATTCAACCATGACCAGTAATATGTTTCTAAACATCACTGCATTAAGATCACAGGCTGGCTAAACATTACTCATTTTCCCATCCTAGACAAGTCCTTGAAGTCTTATTTACAGTCCGGTAACTGAATTGTCACCATTTGGCATTAACTCACTAGGCATGTTTTCGAAGAAAAGGCAATTTAGAAATCATTAAAATATTGGTAAATTTAGATATCACTCTATTGCTTTGGTGCTGACCTCTTAATATGGGACTCAAATTTGAATGTAGGCCTCCTTCTGGACTCTATGCAAGGATTTCTCTCTCAGCAGAGAGGGTGCCCTTCAGTTAACTTGAAAAAAATCTCAGCCTTCCACATGCTTAAAGTTAGACACATGCTTAAATTCTCTTCTGGATTGGGGCCTAAATAACTCTTCAAATTAAGGCACCAATTTAGGAAGGCACTTATGCATGTGCTTAACTTTAACTTCAAGCATGCACTTGACTTCAGTGGGACTTAAGCAGACTTAAGTACATACTTAAATAGTCCCCTGAAGAGGGATGTTGTTCTGGACTGGGAAAAAGAGAAAAGGCTATGAGAAAAGATCCTGAAAAGATTTTAAAAATAACTTAAAACCACAATGAATAATTAAAAAAAAAGAACACAGGAATAAAAATATCTGCTGAGTTTCATCTTCACTTGTTTGTGCGGCAATTTCCATACTAAAAAGCAGAGCTTAGCATTCCCCCCTGTGCGGAACCTAAACAACATGTAAACCATCTCTTATACTGGCTGAGTATGTCTTGATTAAGTGGAGTTTTTGCTATCCTGGTTCAGAAACAGTCATTCCTGTTTACTATCAGCAGACTAAATCCATTCCCTTGGAGACAACCCAATTAAGAGCATTTCCGGATGAAGTGGATTGTACTGTATTCACTCTTATCTGGAGAGCAGCTGCATACCTCTGTCTACTCACACTGTACCAAATGAAGTGGCACATTTGAAAATAGCATGGCAAGCAACCACTGCAGTTGTGAGTAGCTGGAAAATAAATGAACATCACAAGGGTGAAGACTCTGGAAAGAAATCTGGAAGCTTTCAGGGAAATGAAAATATTTCACTCGATCTTTTTTTTTCACTTTCCAAATTTCCTTCATATTTTCTTATCTTGGGATGACGAACAATATTTGTTTCCCAATGAAGGCAAAGGACATGAGCCGTGGAACGTATCAAGATTGTCAGCTGGAGCACTCCACAAAGCAGTAGGTGAGCCTATAACTCAAAGACACCTGCTATATCATAGAGTGTTGTCTCAAACTTGTCCAATGACACAGGTTTATGGTATGTCTATTTTACATTTTAGAAATATTAGCCTTTGAAAGATTTGGGGGTTTTCTTATGGCCAAATTCTACATCTCCTACGGGGTGGTAGAAGAAACGTCTCAGCAATAATGGTTATCCCATATCGGTTCAGGAGACAAAAGTTTGCAGATCCAAAAAATATAAGAGTACCACATCCATTCCTTCCTTCTCAATCAAGTTCAGGGCTACAATTTGATTGCCTTGAGAGGGAATGAAGATACTCTCCCCTTCTGCCTCACACAAGCCTTAAGGAAACAGTGAGTTACATGGAACTCCAATCACCAAAGCACTTGTTCTTTCCATACTATGTGAATGGACTCCTGACTGCAAATTCATAGATTTCAGGACCAGAAGAGGGTCATTGTGATCATCTGGTGTGACTTCCCATTTAACACTGGCCACAGAACTTTCACGAAATAATTCCTAGAGCAGATCTTTTAGAAAAACATCCAACCTTGATTTAAAAATTGTCAGTGGTGGAGACTCCTCTATGACCCTTCATAAATTGTTCCAGTGGTTAATTACCCTCACCATTAAAAATCTACACCTCATTTCCAGTCTAAATTTGTCTAGCTTCAACTTGCAGCCATTGGACTATGTCACACTTTTCTCTGCTAGACTGAAGAGCTTATTAAATATTTGGTCCCCATGTAGATAGTTATAGATTGTAAACAAGTCACCCCTTAACCTCTGTTTGTTAGACTCAGGATCTCAATTTATTTAGTTTATCGCCAGAAGGCATTTTTTCCCAATCCCTTTAATCATTTTCGTGACTCTTCTCTGAACCCTCTCTGATTTATCAACATCTTTCTTGAGTTGTGGAAACCAGAACTGCTCAGAGGATTCATGCAGTGATTGGACCAGTGCCAAATATAGAGTTGAAATAATCTCTCTGCTCCTACTTGAGATTCTCTTTGTGTCCAAGAATCACATTAGCCCTTTCGGACACAGCGTCGCAAAAGGGGTAATGTGATCTTGAATGCAAAACCACAAATTATTCTATCTGTAACTAATCATAGTCAACATTGCAATCCCACAAGCTTTTGTCCTCCATCCCCTCCTTGATCCCTTAACAACCTTGGTAATGCTTCTTCAGACGAGGATCTTAGCTAGCTACATTTTCTCAATAAAACACGTTTCAGAGTTTATGACTTAGTGATAAAAATTTGCTGCAGTCTGAATCTTGAAAAATGAAAGGTTGTAATTTTCAAAGTAAGAGCGGTGATAAAAGGAATGGTTTCAGCGATTCAGGTACTAATTCTGTGCTCAAAAACTACTATAGTTTAACTTCTCCCTGGCCCACCGTGAATTTGTAGACCACAAATACTTAGTGCCTTGTGCCACTATCTGGCAATTTAAACACAAAAATCCCTAGAACATTTAGGACATTCGGGATTTAAAGGGACATCAGGAGGTCATCTAGTCCAACCCCCTGCTCAAAGCAGGACTAATCCCCAACTAAATCATCCCAGCCAGGGCTTTGTCAAGCCTGACCTTAAAAATCTTTAAGGAAGGAGATTCTCCCCCCCTTTTCTGCCCCCGGTAACCTATTCCAGTGCTCCACCACACTCCTAATGAAAAAGTTTCCTAATATCCAACCCAAACCTCCCTCTCTGCAACTTGAGACCGTTACTCCTTGTTCTGTCATCTGCTACCACTGAGAACAGTCTAGATCCATCCTCTTTGGAACCCCCTTTCAGGTAGTTGAAAGCAGCTATCAAATCTCCCCTCAGTCTTCTCTTCTGTAGACTAAACAATCCCAGTTCATAGAATCATAGAATATCAGGGTAGAAAGGGACCTCAGGAGGTCATCTAGCCAGTGGTTCTCAAACTTTTTGTATTGGTGACCCCTTTTGGACACCAGGCCTCTAAGCACGACCCCCATTAGGGGTTGGACTGGAGGAGGTGTTGGCATCCCCCTGGGAAGGGGCGGGGGGGGGGGCATGCCTACAGCCTGCCATGGCAGGGGCCAGTCTGGGAAGGAGGGTGCCTGCAGGCCCTGGGGCCAGGCTGGGGGGTTCCAGCAGCCCCCAGGGCAGGGGACAGGCTGGGGGGGGCGGGGCTGGGAGCCCGCTGTGACCGGGGCCGAGCTTGTGGGGGGCGCCTGGAGACGGCAGGTGCTGGGCTTGGGGGGGTGCCTGGAACCCGCCGTGAGCGGGGTTGGGCTTGCGGGGGCGTTGGAAGCTCACCACCACCGGGGTCCAGCTCGTTGGGGCACCTGGAGCTGGCAGGTACCGGGTTTCGGGGGGGGCGCCGGAGCCCACCGCGATTGGGACTGGGCTTGCGGGAGTGCCGGGAGCCCGCCATGACCAGGGTCCAGCTTGTTGGGCCGCGTGGAGCTGGCAGGTGCTGGGCTCAGGGGGGACGCCAGGAACCCGCCTCAAGCGGGACTCGGCTCACGGGGTGCCAGAAGCTGGCAGGGGCCAGAGCACGGGCTGCCTGTGGCAGCAGGGGCCAGGATTGGGGCCGGATGCCAGCAGGCAGCGGCAGGGGTCGGGGCTGGCTGCAGGCAGCAGGGGCTCGTGACCCCCACAAAACTGGGTTGTGACCCCCAGAGGGATCGCGACCCCCACTTTGAGAACCAATGATCTAGACCAATCTCCTGCTTAAAGCAGGACTAACTCCAACTAAATCATCCCAGCCAGGGCTTTGTCAAAAGCTTGTGTGTCAGATTTCAGCTCTCAGTTTCTCTGCTGCTTCAATCGGTATCCAGTAGCCGGTGCTGGTGTTTAACAAATATCTCCAACCCCTTTTTTATCGGCGACTTTGTTTGATACACTCCTTGAAATGAATTTCAGCATTCACCCATGTCGTCAATTGGATTTCCCCCCTTTTTAGCAAGTTCTTTGAATAATCACTTAGTCAGGATATAACTTTGACTTATCGCTTTCAACCTTCCTTTTTTTGCTCTAAAATGTCTAGTGTGCAACAATCATTTGCCAAATGAACAAACAACCCCTGTTATAGTCTTCTAAATTTGCTGGATATATTCTGTACTCTTTGATTGCATATAAACATTTTACATTATTTAGGGCTGACATTAGGACAAGAGGTATTATCTGCTTCACATGGCAGACAAATGTGTAGCTTCTAATTCAGTGTGATGGGACAAAGACTATCCGTGGTATATTTGATATTTTTTTAAGGCACACATGTCTGGTTTACAATTTGGGGTCAACCAATGGGGGTTAGCTTCCTTGGGGTAACAGGCAGTTTGCCCTGTCTGACATTGTCTGACAGTCAATTGTTTCCAGTTTGGTTAACTCACATCTTCCCCATTCATCATTTGATCCACTTCGTAGCATATCCCCAACGTGCCTCAGGTGGCACATGACCAGGATTCGTCACTGAATTTGGACCACTCATCTAGATACTAATGGGGAGTGTGACATGGACACTAGCCCATGCCCCCCTGTGACCTACTCTCATTTAGCCATTTCCATTTCTATATTTGGGTGTGGAGCTCCCTATCTTCGTCGATCTGTGGGTCCCGAGACAAAGTGTCTCCCACAATATGAACCATTTTCTTATTGTCTTTACTTCCCAGGTGGACCCTATTTGGGGATAAACAGAGGTGGATAGTTTTTTTCCCCTAAATTTTAGGGTTGGGAGGAATGAATAGTTGTGAGTCATTCAAGGCATGTCTCTGCTCAAACCCCTCACATGTACTAGAAATGATACAGAGCAGCCAGTGCAGCCCGAATGAAATATTTGCTCAGACTGACTTCCTTTGGTATCATTTTCAACAAACTTCTGTTTAAATCAATGGATTCCATTGCATCTGTCTCATCTTAGTCTCTTTATTAAAATATCAAAGGCATGGATGGCACTAAGTTAAACACTATGGGTATCTTTTCAACCTGAAGGGTTCAGAAAAACTCTAGATTCTTTTCTGATGTATCCATCAATGCGCTGTCCTGTTAGTCTGTGTTACTGCCAAAAAAGGGGTAAAAGAATTTGCTGTGTCTCTTCTCCACATCTATAAATATCCAACAGGGCCAGCATATCATTATTTGGGATGTAACTGAGTGGAAAACACACATGGGGATGTAGGTGGAAATAAATACATACTCCAAATGTTATCCACTTTCATGTAGCTCTAGTCTGGCTGTATGATCAGGATGTTCTTTACTGTATTTCTCTTTACTTAAAAAAAAATCACTGAAAAGATAATGAGGCAAAAATCCCTGCTATGAGCAAAGTCTGGAGATCTCGTTACGCCATCCCATGGGAGAAACTGCCAGCATCTTTGATCATATTCAAATGGCATGTCTAGGACAAATTCCATCATTCTGTATGTCACTGTCATGTGCTGGTTAGGCCCCTATCGTCAGACGTTTTCTGGGACTCTTCTCCCTGGTTTCAGAGGATTAATTTTTTAACTGTGGTGGTTGTTTTTTGTGTGTGAGGGTGGGTGCTATTTTAGAGTGAGGTAGAGTCAGACATGAGGGTGGGGAAGAGAGTGATGTACAATCCTCCCCTCTCTCATCTCAGGACAGTGTGACCCTTTCCAATCTGACAAGTGTCTTTTCTTCTGCCTCGTTTCTGTGCTACAAGACACTGCCATACTGTGCCGGATCCAGGCCGGCTATGTGTAAAGATTTTGAAATCGAGTATATTTAAGAGAGAAGATACCATGCTGCCTATGGTCAGAAGCCTGGATTTACCTGGGAGAATTGTAAAAAAACCTGCCTTCCCTGAAAGCTGGAGCCACCTGTTCTTTCACTCTCTGTTCTCTGTCTTCTTTGACTCCCGTCCATCAGCTAAGCAGCGAAGGCTTTCCACCACTTTTTTTCTTGGGCAGCTTCACAGCTTTCATCTCTAAACCTTTTTGTTTTATAAAGAAAGCCAGGAATACTTGTAGCACCTTAGAGACTAACCAGTTTATTTCAGCATAAGCTTTCGTGGGCTATAGCCCACTTCATCAATGCATAGAATGGAACAAACAGAAGTAAGATGCATTTATACACACAGAAAGCCAAAAAAGTTGTAAATTACCATACCAATTCTAAGAGGCTGTTTAATTTGGATGGGCCATTATCAGCAGGAGAAAAAACCTTTTGTAGTGAAAATTTAGTGGATCTATCTGTCTAACAGTGATAAGAATCTGTGAAAGAGACTTAACTAGGAAAATGCATTCAATTAGTATAATGACATAGCCACTCAACATCTCTGTTTAACCCTTGGTTGACAGTGTCCAATTTTCAAATTAATTCCAATTCATCAGCTTCTTGTTGGATTCTGTTTTGGAAATTTTTCTGTTTTAAAATTGACACCTTCAAGTCTTTAATAGAATGTCCAGGGAGGTTGAAGTGTTCTCCTACTGGTTTATGAACGTTATGATTCCTGATGTCGGATTTGTGTCCATTTATTCTTTTGCGTAGAGACTGCCCGGTTTGGCCAATGTACATAGCAGAGGGGCATTGCTGGCACATGATGGCATATATCACATCGGAAGATGTGCAGGTGAATGAACCTCTGATGGTGTGGCTGATGTGATTAGGTCCTATGATGGTGTCAGTTGAATGGATATGTGGATGGAGTTGGCATCGGGCTTTGTTACAAGGATAGTACCTGGGTTAGTGTTTTTATTGTGTGGTGTGTGTTTGCCAGTCAGTATTTGTGTTTCAGGTTGGGGGCTGTCTGTAAGCGAGGATTGGTCTGTCTCCCAAGATCTGTGAGAGTGTGGGATCATCTTTCAGGATAGGTTGTAGGTCTTTGATGATGCATTGGAGAGGTTTAAGTTGTGGGCTGAAGGTGACGGCTAATGGTGTTCTGTTGTTGTCTTTGTTGGGCCTGTCCTGTAGTAGGTGGTTTCTGGGTACTCGTCTGGCTCTGTCAATCTTTTTTTTTCACTTCCCCAAGTGGGTATTGCAGTTTTAAGAACGCTTGGTAGAGATCTTGTAGGTGTTTGTCTTTGTCTGAGGGATTGGAGCAAATGTGGTTGTATCTTAGAGCTTGGCTGTAGACAATGGATCGAGTGGTGTGTCCTGGATGGAAGCTGGAGGCATGTAGGTAAGTATAGTGGTCAGTAGATTTCCGGTATAGGGTGGTGTGTATGTGACCATCATTTATTAGCACAGTTGTGTCAAGGAAATGGACCGCTTGTGTGGATTGGTCCAGGATGAGGTTGATGGTGGGATGGAAATTGTTGAAATCCTAGTGGAATTCCTCAAGGGCTTCTTTCCCATGGGTCCAGATGATGAAGATGTCATCAATATACCGCAAGTAGAGTAGGGGCATTAGGGGACGAGAATTAAGGAAGCGTTGTTCTAAGTTTGCCATAAAAAAGTTGTCGTACTGTGGGGCCATGCGGGTACCCATAGCAGTTCCGCTGACTTGAAGGTCTATATTGTCTCCAAATGTGAAATAGTTGTGGGTGAGGACAAACTCACAAAGTTCAACCACCAGGTTTGCCGTGACAGTGTCGGGGATACTGTTCTTGATAGCTCGTAGTCCATCTTTGTGTGGAATGTTGGTGTAGAGGGCTTCTACATCCATAATGGCCAGGATGGTGTTTTCTGGAAGATCACCGATGGATTGTAGTTTCCTCAGGAAATCAGTGGTGTCTCGAAGATAGCTGAGAGTACTGGTAGCGTAGGGCCTAAGGAGAGAGTCCACATAGCCAGACAATCCAGCTGTTAGGGTGCCAATGCTGGAGACGATGGGGTGTCCAGGATTTCCAGGTTTGTGGATCTTGGGTAGTAAATAAAATATCCCTGGTCGGGGTTCTAGGCATGTGTCTGTATAGAGCTCTTCCTGTGCTGTTTCAGGGAGTTTCTTGAGCAGATGGTGTAGTTTCTTTTGGTTTATGTCATTCTTCACCAGGTCGATCCAATGCATCCTTGGCCTTCCTCTGTTTCTAGTTCCTTGCACTCTGCTATATGCCACCATTTATGTCACACTTTCTGGGTCCATTCCTGAAATATCTAAACCACTGCAATCATCTTTCTTGAAACTTCTGTAAGTGATTTTATTTTTCTTTCCCAAGCTGTTTATTCTCTGCAGTCTCAAAACTCTCAGTATTCCCCTCAGTCAGTTCACGTGTGTCGTCAGTATCTTATATTTGCCAGCTTTCCTCCTACTCCAGCATTATGAACTGCAGAGCAATAGTGGCACAGCAGTTTTCTCATTTACACTGATTTTTGTTTTTATTGAAATACCTTTAGATTTGCAGTTTTATAATTTTCCAAATGCCATGGCAACTATTTCAAGTCTTCTTTTTATGTCATCTTCACAATTCCCACTCTTTAATGCCAGTTCTCCAAGGTACACATTTTTTTCCATTTGTTCTAGTTCTTTGACTTTGATCTTTACCTCTTCTCCTTGTCTTCCAGTAGCCATAGTTTGTCTTCTCCATGCTCATCTCCAATCCAAATTCAATCTCATTGCTGCCAACACTAACTTATGATCTCAGCTGACAACTGCAAATGATTTGCACAACGACACGCTTGATTTCTATCCGTGATTCACAAGTTCACAGTCTGTCATGTTCTGTCATGTTCCTTGTTTGTCCATCAGGTGATATCCAAGTCCACTTTCTCTGCCGCTTTTTCTTTTCTTTTCTGAAATAGTGTGTTTGGTATCAACAAGTTGTTACTTAGGCAGACACTTAGTATCCTTTTTCCTTTTCCTCACCAAGTCTGAATCTGCCTGTTGTTTCAGCCCTGGTTTTCTAGTCCGAATCTACTTTTACATTAATGTCCTCCATCGCCTCCAACATGTCTTGTCTTGAAACTTCTGGTATTGCTTTCTGTAGATCGTTATAACATTAGTCAATTTGTTCCTGGGGTACTGCTGAAGTCAGCACATACATAGGCACTATTGTGACTGAATCTTGCCTTTAACATATAAGGAGATAAAGCCTGCCCTGCCTGCAGCTTTAGAACCAATGTGACACCATCCTGGTACCCACCATCCCCTTCCCAATGCCACTATATTCACTGTGGTAGACTTTTGCACATAATCCCCTGTTCTGCATGTCATGTCGGTTCTGTTTGCATACTTTTCACCCCTCCTGGGTTTCTGAGTGGTGAACCTGGCCCTCGTTTGCCCTGGTGATGACCAAGCTTTCATGCTTTTGATTCTCTTTCCATTCTTCATAGGATTTCTATGATTCGATAACGCCAAACGGTGAAATCCTGGCCCCACTGAAATCATCAGCAAAACTCCTTTGGGGCCAGAATTTCACCCCAAATGTGTAGGATGTGGTTTAAACATGTCTAGATTTCCTCTGACACGGGGACACCTATTGGCATTGCACTTTGGTCTTACACCCTCCTTCCTAAACATCTTGTATGCATGGAGGAGGAGCCTGTGGCAGGAAGGTGGCCAGAGTCAAAGCAGGGCGAGTTTGAAAAGACCTGTTAGACCATCCCATCCATCTCCCTTGGATCTAGACTATTCTCAGTGGTAGCAGATGACAGAACAAGAAGTAATGGTCTCAAGTTGCAGTGGGGAAGGTCTAGGGTGGATATTAGGAAAAACTATTTCATTGGGAGGGTGTTGAAGCACTGGAATGGGTTCCCTAGGGAGGTGGTAGAATGTCCTTCCTTAGAGGTTTTTAAGGTCAGGCGTGATAAAGCCCTGGCTGGGATGATTTAGTTGGGATTGGTTCTGCTTTGAGCAGGGGGTTGGACTAGATACCTCCTGATACTCTATGATTCTATGATTCCCTGCAAGAGGGGACTGGTCCCTACTGTGCGCAGTCTGGATCCAGTCGAGTGTGAAAAGCCTTGTGCATTGTGAATGTTCTTGGCACCCTTTGGAGTCCATTCCACAGTGCTGGGGTGGGTGAGTCAGCAAGTCATTTTTGACATGGCTCACAAAACAATCTCCCTCAAATAGGCAGGAGAGTACGTTCATGCCTGGATCCTTCATGAGGTCTCTCCTATCCCCCGAACACATCCGTCTCTCTGCCTATGCTGTACTTAAAAAAAAAAAGACAGGTGCTAGACGAGAGTGAAATAAGATGAAAGAGAAAAATTAAACCATTTATGAAACTTTCATCAAAGGGCTGTTTATCATGCTGAACGGAACGCTGCCTTTTCTTGACACAAACTTCATTCATAAAACACATTTCCCGTATTTTTCAAGATTATTTCTGTAGGAGTTTGTCAGCAGCTCAGAGATTCACAAGCTGATGATCTGCTTTTTTTGTGTGATTATCAGATTAACAAAAATGGGTGTTTATGGGCCTCCAATCATCCTGAGGTTTTGTGCATGTAATTAAAGATTGACTGAGAACGGTAATAAATAGGAATATCAGTCTGATTTCATCCCTGTTCAGAACCGGAAACTTTCCCCAAACATCACACAGGCTCTAAAATATTTTTGAAAAGTGAATAAAATGCCTGAGGTCAAATAATTTCAGCCCAAGCCTTTGCAATGATTATGGAAGCTGAAGGTGACTGTTGACATCATTAAACTGAGTCTAGATTTGATTAATGTCATGAGAACTGGGAGCCACTTCCTGTCGCTTCACATGATTTGAAGGGAGAGTTACCTTTTCATTTTTTTCAGACTAGGTAATTTTATTTACTTGTAGGGAGTCAAGAGGCACATTTTTCACATCTGTGTATATTTAACTTTACCTTTTGAAATATCAGATGGGCTTAACATTCATGCTCGAGACAGTTATTGGAGTTCTTTTCTGTAACCCCTCTGAAATAGGCCATCCTGATTACCACTAAAAAGTTTTCTCCTGCTTATAATAGCTCATCTTAATTAATTAGCCTCTTAGAGTTGGTATGGCAACTTCCACCTTTTCATGTTCTCTGTATATATATGTAATCTCCCTATTGTTCCATTTTATGCATCTGATGAAGTGGGCTGTAGCCCACAAAAACTTCTGCCCAAATAAATTTGTTAGTCTCTAAGGTGCCACAAAGACTCCTGTTCTTCCTTGGATTTTGTATTTTTCATTAAGTGCCTCAGGAGCAATCAACAAGGTTCCAATCATCAGCTTGTAATGATGGTACGAATGGAAAATGTCCAATTTGTAATGATTGTATGAACGAAAAATGTTAAGGGAGGGTAGGTTGTTAGTGCATCTATTTAGAAAAAATTAAAGTGCAGTTCTTATCTTTGTTAAACTGGCCCCTTGCTCTGCTCCCTTTATGTATCCAGAGAGAGATCCACTGAGGTCAGTGGCTAAAATATCTCCCAGCTCTGCAGGATTGAGCCCTACACTCTCATCCTTCTGATGCATCATCAACATTATGCCCAAGGTGATGTCTGAGCACTGATCTTCTCCTGCGTACCAAAGGGATCAACAGCCTACACTGTGGAGTAGTCTCCCTGCCCTGGACCCGGGGAATGTCCCATATCAATTTATGCCCTTTCTGGCCTGCCAGAACAGTCTGTGACGGGGCTGTGAAGAAGGGAATGTGGCCCCAAATGTTTCTTAATAAGAGGGTGTGTATGGTGTGCTGCTCATGTGCTCTTTGCTTGTTTTGAACGTTGCTCTAGATATTGTTGCTAGAGACCTGACAGATTTACCAACAACGAAAATGGTGTCATGGCGCAGACCGAGAAAACGGTAAGAAAACCTAGCTGGGAGAGCAGGCTGCCTCCTCCTTGTGGGTGTTAACACTTGTGATCTATTATATTTCTACCCAGGCATTTTGGTATCTCATCAGCCCTTATGGAGGTTCATTCAATTAAACCTGTACCTGCATTTTGCCATCCAACAGTTGCTTAGAAGGATACGCATTAGACATAAAAGTGATCTATTTACAGGCAACTCATGTCAGTGGTGATCAGGCTCATAGTGAATGAAGGCAAGAACAGGCTGTCATGTGAAGATTCAGTTTTCAAGGTGTTTGAACAGTGCAGTGAAACTTCAAAGGGAATGACATTGTTTCTGTACACTTTTGAAAAGATGGAGACACTTTCATTAGACAAATGCATACAATTCCAAAAAGGGCTAGATAGTCTTATCCCTAGTGTCTTCCTACTGCTTCTACAGAATGGATAGTTCTGGCACACGAACAACCAAGACGCTGCTTCTTAAAGAAGAAAGGATAAAGTAAGATAAGGAACTTGAAAGCCTATGGCATTACAGTATATCCAGAGAGAAACAAGAAATGACTAGGAAGGATCAGGGCTTTACTGTTACAATCTGCTGCAGTTTTCGGAAAGCGGGGAGACGACACATTTAGCACCTTGACAACGAGCCTGGGCAATTTCCTAGTTAATGCAAGTGAAATGTCCAACAAAAGACAGAGGCTTTAATAGACAGGCTTGTTGCTTGATATTTTCAGATCTCAGCATGAGATCAGCAGAAAAATGTGGTTTATTATAAAACGTATAAAAGAAAGTTTGATGTCACCTTAAGAAAACTTTGTAAAATACTTTGCGGCTCTTCAAAGAATTGCTGGAAGTTCAATAGAAGTTTAGAGATGAGACAAGCTCTCATTAGGAATTGACCTCGGAGGGGGGTGAGAGAGGGAGGTTTTTTGGTCACTTTTTTGGGCTTCTTTGATTAGTACAAAACCTTCAATGAATTAATCTCCATACATTTTGCTTAAAATGCAGAAAGGAAGTTAATATAATTACTAATCAAAAGCCCTCTAGAAGGTCACTGGAAGTAGAGGTGGAAGGGTCTTTTTCTGTTACTCAGGAATGGGGTTTTGAATTCTTCAAAGACCTGGGAAGCTGGTTTGTGTCCGAGTGGAACGGGGAGTACCGCCACTCCAGGGCCAGCGAGGGAAATTTCCAGGGACAGCAATAGCTCATTCCAGGATGATCTGGTTAAAGAAATAACTAGGACAGGGGACCTGGTTACTCAGGGATAAATGGTCTCAGGGAGGCAGTTTGGGGAAGGAACCTACACCACTATCTGTGTTTGGGGCTGAACTCACACAGGCAGGTGTGGGTTTGTGGGCTCATGCCGGGTTTTTTTGGGTGCGTCCACTAGCTCCCCTCTCACCAGAGTGAGAGTAGGACAGGCTGGGAATTGCAGTCACCCACACAGGTAGGAATGATCTGGCAAAGCCGACTGGGAAGGGGGGCTAGTTATATAAAGAATTCCCACCCCCCCAGAATGGAGGGAGACTTGGAGGGGTTCAGAAATCTTTACAAGAGGAAAAGGTCAGTCACGTGTTGGTTTTTGGGGTACGTTTGTGTTCTGACGGGACAGCCTGTGGTGCAGACCCTACTGGGGAGAGGCTGCAACTGTGGAAGGAGGAGGAAACCCCCTGGCAGGGGAAGTCTTTAGGAAAAGAATACTGCAGACTTGTCTCATTGTCTCCTGTGGCACGCAGCAGCGAGGCTCAGTGACGTATTGCATGAGGTGCCCACAAACAAGCACTGAATTATGGGAGCCCTTCCCTCATTTGCACATCCACATCCTTCAAAGATACGCCCTGGGCAGGGTTAGGACCACTTGGCATCCCACAGCAGCTTTGGGACCTGGCCTGAGTCCAGCGTATTGCCAGCCGGGTGCATTTGGAACAGCTCTCTCAGCTGGGAGCTTAAACTGAGCTGTGGCACTTTGAGGTGGCTGTGAGACAACTTGCATTGTGAACAGATGAACTTTCCCCAAACTGTACCTTTCGTTCATCTGTGCCTTTCAGTCTCGGGTGTAAAGTACCAAACTTCAGTATGGGGTCTAATTCAGCCCCCACTGAAATGAATGGGAGTTTTGCCTTTCAGGATTAGAACCAGGGTGAGTTGGAACCTGACTGGAATAATGAATTAACTGGATGTGGACCCAATAGTTTGGGAAAACGTGGTGGTTTTGCCTGAATAAAGACGTCTGTATTGGATCCAGTGCTTGGTAATATTTCCCAAATTCTCCCAAAGATTTGGAGCATATCGCTATGATTCCAAAGTGGTGTTTTAATATTTAATCTTAACATATATCAAGAGGAAAATAGTTTGCTCTGTATTTCCAGTAGGGAAATCTTGCAGAAGAAGGAAATTAGCTAATTTCACATACTGTGTTTTCTACAAACATTTGACTTCTGCAGGAGATGTAAAACTGCCAGTCATGTGACTTTACCATTTCTAAGGGCAGCTGCTCCAGGTGGCCAGACCCCTCTGGGAATTATTAATCGGAGAGTTGTGCCTAACCACAATGCAGCATGTCTGTGCCATGTGTCTCGTTTGGCGTTGGCACCAATGGAGGTACAGCGCTGCTTGTAATGCAAGATTATGAGCTGATTTTGACAGCACGGTGGGATGAGTCTGATATCATGGCCAGAGAAAAGATGGTTGCCAGTAGAGTAGCGTACGCTAGGGACAAAAAGCAGTCTGTGCTGGGTCATCATTTCTTCATGAAAGCGATTGTCGGTCAGTGTCGGCTGTTGATGGAGCTGAAGATTTGTAGCTAATAGAGCAGTTTTCAAAGGATACATTGAAACCAAAAGCTGGGAAAAAAGCCCCTTGAAGAAAAAATGTCTTTAAAAATCACTTTCTGGCTTTTCATCACATTAGACAACATTGACTAAAATGAAAATGTTCACTTTGGTCAAAAATTCATTTTCCATACAAAAAAAAATCCTCCCCAGCTCATTCATGAATGCTTATCAGTCCTCTTTTCCCAGCTGTACCAAGCTGACTTGAGAGGGGCAAGTGACAATAAAGACAAACTGCTTTGATCAGAATTGAAAGAGACGGTAGCCGAGACAGGAAGCTCGTGGCAAGGGAAGCAGACAATAAAATAAACCTGTGATGATTCAGTTTCTGGTTTCAAAATGTGCTAGCAACTAGCATGATAAAACAACAGCCTCCACGTTTTGCAGGTGTTGATGTCAATCCAGGCCCCATTATCAAGACCTGCTTTTTTATTATCTAGACCAGTGGTTCCCAAACTTTAACACCCTGTGAACCCCTTTCACTAAAATGTCAAGTCTTGCTAACCCCCTCATAAAAATGAATATTTCCAGGGATTTTATTTCCTTTACCTGAGTATAAATTATAAAAGCAGTGATCTTGGAAATATAAAATTTATTTGTATGACATGCTTCTTGCACAATCTTTATTAGTTATTATTTATCATTACAGTATTTTTATTACATTATGAAAACGGCACCCCTCTTCCAAGATCTCAGTTTTGTAGCTGTATCACTTTGAATAAGCTTGTTTCGTCAAGGCTCCTATTTTTCATCAAAGAGTATCAGATGTGAAACAGCAGGAATGTATTTAAGAACCCAACTCAAAGAGTTCCTCCTACACAAGCATTCAGGTCTTGAGCAGTCCAAGCAAACAACACATGTTAGAACAAAGCTTAAACTTGTTCTTCATAATCATTTTAAAAACAATACTAGCTGTCTATTTAATTTTAAAAACAGCAAAAAAATATCCACCTCCATTTCCATTTTGTATAAGGAGTCTTGAAGTTTAAATCTCCTCAGTGTGATAGAGATGCTTGCTTTGATCTGCTTAACTCTTGGAAGTCCAGGGGCTCCGAACTGCTGGCCGCATGATGCTTGGGAGTGCTACGGACAGCTCTGTCCGCCATTAGGGATTTTTTTCCCCGAGAACCCCCTGCAACATTCACGAACCCCAGTTTGGGAACCACTGATCTAGACCATCCCTGACAGGTGTTTGTCCAACTGCTCTTAAAAGTCCCCAATGATGGAGATTCCACAACCTCCCTGGGCAATTTATTCCAGTGCTTAGCCACTCTGACAGGAATTTTTTTCTAATGTCCAATCTAAACTGCCTTTGTGGCAATTTAAACCCATTGCTTCTTGTTCTATCCTCAGTGGTTAATGAGAACAATTTTTCTCCCTCCTGCTTGTAACAACCATTTATGTACTTGAAAACAGTTGTCATGTCCCCTCACAGTCTTCACTTCTCCAGACTAAACAAATCCAGTTTTTTCAATCTTTCCTCATAGGTCATGTTTTCTAGATGATTAATAATTTTTGTTGCTCTTCTCTGTACTTTCTTCAATTTGTCCACATCTTTTGTGAAATGTGGTGCCCAAAACTGGATACAATACTCCAGTTGAGGCCTAATCAGAGTGGAGTAGAACGGAAAAATTGCTACTTGTATCTTGCTTACAAAACTCCTGCGAATACATCCTAGAATGAGGTTTGCTTTTTTTGCATTAAAGCATTACACTGGTGACCCATATTTAGCTTATGATTCATAAGAACATAAGAACATAAGAACGGCCATACTGGGTCAGACCAAAGGTCCATCTAGCCCAGCATCCTGTCTACCGACAGTGGCCAATGCCAGGTGCCCCGGAGTGAGTGAACCTAACAGGTATGATCGAGCGATCTCTCTCCTGCCATCCATCACCCCCCTCTGACAGACAGAGGCTAGGGACACCATTCATTACCCATCCCGGCTAATAGCCATTTATGGACTTAGCCTCCATGAATTTATCCAGCTCTCTTTTAAACCCTGTTATAGTCCTAGCCTTCACAGCCTCCTCAGGTAAGGAGTTCCACAGGTTGACTGTGCGCTGTGTGAAGAAGAACTTCCTTTTATTTGTTTTAAACCTGCTGCACGCCAATTTCATTGAATGGCCCCTAGTTCTTCTATTTTGGGAACAAGTAAATAACTTTTCCTTATTCACTTCCTCTACTCCACTCATAATTTTATATACCTCTATCATATCCCCCCGTAGTCTCCTCTTTTCCAAGCTAAAAAGTCCTAGCCTCCTTAATCTCTCTTCATATGGGACCCGTTCCAAACCCCTAATCATTTTAGTTGCCCTTCTCTGAACCTTTTCTAGTGCCAGTATATCCTTTTTGAGATGAGGAGACCACATTTGTACGCAGTATTCAAGATGTGGGCGCACCATGGATTTGTATAAGGGCAATAAGATATTCTCCGACTTATTCTCTATCCCTTTTTTAATGATTCCTAACATCCTGTTTGCTTTTTTGACTGCCGCTGCACACTGCGTGGATGCCTTCAGAGAACTATCCACAATGACTCCCAGGTCTTTTTCCTGATTGGTTGTAGCTAAATTAGCCCCCATCATATTGTATGTATAGTTGGGGTTATTTTTTCCAATGTGCATTACTTTACATTTATCCACATTAAATTTCATTTGCCATTTTGTTGCCCAATCACTTAGTTTAGTGAGATCTTTTTGAAGTTCTTCACAGTCTGCTTTGGTCCTTACTACTTTGAGCAGTTTAGTATCATCTGCAAACTTTGCCACATCACTGTTTACCCCTTCCTCCAAATCATTTATAAATAAGTTGAATAGGATCGGCCCCAGGACTGACCCTTGGGGAACACCACTAGTTACCCCTCTCCATTCTGAAAAAGTTCCATTTATCCCTACCCTTTGTTCCCTGTCTTTTAACCAGTTTTCAATCCATGAGAGGATCTTCCCTCTTATCCCATGGCAGCTTAATTTACGTAAGAGCCTTTGGTGAGGGACCTTGTCAAAGGCTTTCTGGAAATCTAAGTACACTATGTCCACCGGATCCCCCTTGTCCACATGTTTGCTGACCCCTTCAAAGAACTCTAATAGATTAGTAAGACACGATTTCCCTTTGCAGAAACCATGTTGACTTTTGCCCAACAATTTATGCTCTTCTATGTGTCTGACAATTTTATTCTTTACTATTGTTTCAACTAATTTTCCCGGTACGGACGTTAGACTGACTGGTCTGTAATTGCCAGGATCACCTCTAGAGCCCTTTTTAAATATTGGCGTTACATTAGCTATCTTCCAGTCACTGGGTACAGTAGCCGATTTAAAGGATAGGTTACAAACCCTCGTTAATAGTGCCGCAATTTCACATTTGAGTTCTTTCAGAACTCTTGGGTGAATGCCATCTGGTCCCGGTGACTTGTTACAGTTAAGTTTATCAATGAGTTCCAGAACCTCCTCTACTGATACTTCAATTTGTGACAATACCTCAGATTCGTCACCTACAAAAGACAGCTCAGGTTTAGGAATCTCCCTAACGTCCTCAGCCGTGAAGACTGAAGCAAAGAATTCATTTAGTTTCTCTGCAATGACTCTGTCATCTTTAAGTGCTCCTTTTGTATCTCTGTCATCCAGGGGCCCCACTGGTTGTTTAGCAGGCTTCCTGCTTCTGACATATTTAAAAAACATTTTGTTATTACCTTTTGAGTTTTTGGCTAGCTGCTCTTCAAACTCCATTTTAGCTTTTCTTATTACATTCTTACACTTTATTTGGCAGTGCTTATGCTCCTTTCTATTTACCTCACTAGGATTAGACTTCAACTTTTTAAAAGATGCCTTTTTCTCTCTCACTGCTTCTTTTACTTGGCTGTTAAGCCACGGTGACTCTTTTTTAGTTTTCTGGCGTTGTTTTTTAATTTGGGGTATACATTTGAGTTGGGCCTTTATTATGGTATCTTTGAAGAGAATCCATGCAGCTTGCAGGGATTTCACTTTAGTCACTTTACCTTTTAATTTCCGTTTAACTAACCCCCTCATTCTTTCATAGTTCCCCTTTTTGAAATTAAATGCCCCAGTGTTGGGCTTCTGAGGTGTTATTCCCACCATAGGAATGTTAAATGTTATTATATTATGGTCACTATTTCCCAGCGGTCCTTTTATAGTTACCTCTTGAACCAGATCCTGCGCTCCACTCAGGACTAAATCCAGAGTTGCCTCTCCCCTTGTGGGTTCCTGTACCAGCTGCTCCAAGAAGCAGTCATTTAAAGTATCAAGAAATTTCATCTCTGCATTTCGTCCCGAGGTGACATGTATCCAGTCAATGTTGGGATAATTGAAGTCTCCCACTATTATTGGGTTCTTTATTTTGACAGCCTCTCTAATCTCCCTTAGCATTTCGTCATCCCTATCACTGTCCTGATCAGGTGGTCGATAATAGAGCCCTATTGTTATGTTCTTATTAGAGCATGAAATTACTATCCATAGTGATTCTATGGAACATGTGGATTCATTTAAGATTTTTACTTCATTTGATTCTACACTATCTTTTACATAAAGTGCCACTCCCCCGCCCCCACGACCTATTCTGTCCTTCCGATATATTTTATACCCTGGAATGATTGTGTCCCATTGATTGTCCTCGGTCCACCATGTTTCTGTGATACCTATTATGTCAATATCCTCCTCTAACACGAGGCACTCTAGTTCACCCATCTTATTATTTAGACTTCTGGCATTTGTGTACAAGCACTTTAAAAACTGGTCACTGTTTATCTGTCTGCTCTTCCCTGGTGTGTCAGATTCTTTATGTGAAAATTTCTCATCTGATCTGGCCCCTCCTTTATCCTTTTCCATCCTTTCCTGTCTAGAACCTAGAGAATCTTTGACAGACCCTCCTGTAAGAGAAGTCTCTATCCGATCCACGTGCTCCTCTGCAGCAATCGGCTTTCCCCCATCTCTTAGTTTAAAGACTGCTCTGCAACCTTTTTAATGTTAAGTGCCAGCAGCCTGGTTCCACTTTGGTTTAGGTGGAGCCCATCCTTCCTGTATAGGCTCCCCCCATCCCAAAAGTTTCCCCAGTTCCTAATAAATCGGAACCCTTCCTCTCTACACCATCGTCTCATCCACGCATTGAGACTCTGAAGCTCTGCCTGCCTACCTGGCCCTGCGCGTGGAACTGGAAGCATTTCTGAGAAAGCCACCATAGAGGTCCTGGATTTCAACCTCTTTCCTAGCAACCTAAATTTGGCCTCCAGGACATCTCTCCTACCCTTCCCTATGTCGTTGGTACCTACATGTACCACGACCACCGGCTCCTCCCCAGCACTACTCATAAGTCTATCTAGATGCCTCGATAGATCCGCAACCTTTGCACCAGGCAGGCAAGTCACCATACGGTTCTCCCGATCATCACAAACCCAGCTATCTATATTTCTTATGATCGAATCCCCCATTACTAACAGCTGCCGTTTCCTAATAATTGGAGTTCCCTCCCCTGGAGAGGTGACCTCTGTGCAAGGGGACACCCCACCGTCACCTGGAAGGAGGGTCCCAGCTGTGGGAAGGTTTCCCTCTGCTCCCGTTGACTGCTCTACTTCCCGAGGCCTTTCATCCTCCTCAACAGCACAGGGGCTGTCTGACTGGAGGTGGGACAAGCCTACGATGTCCCTGAAAGTCTCGTCAACATACCTCTCTGCCTCCCTTTGCTCCTCCAGTTCCGCCACCCTGGCCTCCAAAGCCCGTACACGGTCTCTGAGGGCCAGGAGCTCCTTGCACCGAATGCACACATACACCACCCGCCCATAGGGCAGATAGTCATACATGCTACATTGAGTGCAATAAACTGGATAGCCCCCACTCTGCTGCTGGGCTTCTGCCTCCATCATCTCTAACAGTGATGTAGGTTAATAGGAATGTTTAATTGAGGGAGTTTAGACTATAGTTTATAGTTTAAGGCACAGGATTTAAAGAGTGACAGTTAAGCCTCCCCTGCTTCCCACTCCCCTTCCCAACTCCCTCTCACAACTCCCCTGTTAGCAGTCCTGGTCGCAAGCTCCCTGGTTGCTTGCTGGCTGCTTTATAAAGCCCTGGCCTTCCTGATTAGCCCCACCCCCTGATTAAGGCTCAGCCACTGAACAGAGGCTTCTAAAGGTCACACCAACTGCCAGCCAGAGCAGATGGTCCTGCAAACAAACACTCAAACAAACAGACAGAAACACAAGCTCAGCACACAGCAAGTACCCCCCAAACACACACAGCCACTTACCCCAAGGGTCCTGTATCTGCTCCTTCTTCACCTGGAGAACTCCCTCTCACAACTCCCCTGTTAGCAGTCCTGTTCGCAAGCTCCCTGGTCGCTTGCTGGCTGCTTTATAAAGCCCTGGCCTTCCTGATTAGCCCCACCCCCTGATTAAGGCTTATTCACTATGATCCTCAGATCCCTTTCCGCAGTACTTCTTCCTAGACAGTCATTTCCCATTTTGTATGGGTGCAACTGATTGTTCCTTCCTAAGGGCTGGTCTTCATGAGGCTGCTCCGGGATCGATCTTCTGGCGATCGATTTATCGCATCTCGCTAAGACGCGATAAATCGATTGCCCGCGGCTCCCCCGTCGACTCCAAAATTCCAGCTTGCCGGGAGGCGCAAGCTGGAGTCAACGGGGGAGCACACCGCTGACTGCCGCCGCCGTGGGGACGAGCGGTAAGTCGGCGGCAGATACGCAAACTTCAGCTACGTGATTCACATAGCTGAAGTTGTGTATCTGCCGTCGATTCCCCCCCCCCCAGTGAGGACAAGCCCTAAGTGTAGTACTTTTCATTATGTCCATATTGAATTTCATCCTGTTTACTTCAGACCATTTCTCCAGTTTGTCCAGATCATTTTGAATTTTAATCCCATCCTCCAAAGCACGTGCAACCCTCCCAGCTTGGTATCGTCCACAAACTTAATAAGTGTACCCTGTATGCCATTATCTAAATCACTGATGAAGATATTGAACAGACCCAGAACTGATCCCTGTGGGACCCCACTCATTTTGCCCTTCCAGCATGACAGTGAACCACTGATAATTACTCTCTGGGAATGATTTACCAACCAGTTCTGCACCCCCCTTATAGTAGCTCCATCGAGGTTGTATTTCCCTAGTTTGTTTATGACCTTCATGCGAGGCAGTATCAAAAGCCTGCTGTGAGGCATTACAATGCAGCTTGTCACCTGAGAAATGAGTGGAAAAAATTAACCTCCCAGCCTAACAAATGCTCAATGCAGTTTGAAAAAAAGGTTGACTAGCTCAATGAAATGTGTGTGGAAATAGTCAGGGTTACTTCTCCCAGGTTAATTAGCAGATTGAGTTTGTTGAGGAAATTTGAATTGGTAGAGGCAGATGGAAGTGTAGTTCACCTTGTGGCAGTCAATCTCATCAAATGCTCCTGAATGATTCCTTGCATGCACTGATGTGCTGTTGTGACATAACAATTGCTTGCAATTTGCACAGATCACATATTAAAATGGCATCTTAAAATCAGATTTGCATACTAAAGATCTTCACTCTGCCTTTTCTCATTGGGCAATTATAATGGTATATTCTATGTGTGGAAATTGTTATACAGTAGACTCTCGATTATCCAGGCTGATAGGGAAAAAAATAATCCTGGTTAATAAAATCCTGGATAATCACCATCCATAGGAAATATGGGGAGTGGGGGTTGATTCACCAGCCATCCTGCGCTGGCGAGAGGGGTGTTGGTTCACTGGCTGCCCTGCGCCCTGGTAGGTTTTTTTGTGTGTGTGTGCTTGGGGTGGCAACAAAGCCAGAGCCGGCCCTGCGAGTTGCGTGTATTTTTTTTGACATCCTGGTTAATCCACATCCCGGTTAATCCAATCCTGGATAATCGAGAGTCTGCTCTAAACACAAATGTTTGACAGTTGAATGTTATGAATGCATTTTGGTGTCTCTGCTACCATGTATCAAAAGCATCAATCGTCATAGTCTTCTGTTAAGCGTTTGATTATTTCTTTTAATTGGGTGCTGCTTTTTTCTGCCTTTGATATGCCAACTTTATATAAGCTGTGGGTTCGAAATTTTGATCTAAAAGACGGAAATGTAAGTTTTAAACACACTGAAAACCATGCAGAAAATGTGATAATTCACTGGCACTAAACCACACATATGAGTTAACAAATTCAGCTTAACACACCTCAAACTACTGCTCTTCTGGAAGAGGTGGCACTTCCTTTACAGTCATGGTTGTTCTGGTAGTATGAAAATAATCAAATCCATACTTGGTTTAGCCGGCTACCTGGGTTCTGCAGGCTAGAAAAACCACTGGTGCATTGCATCCTCCAGCTTTGCAGAGATTATGCCACAATCCCTGCCAAAGTCACTGCCATTTCATCCCTTCAGTGGATCAACTTTATTTCTTTTTTTTAATATGGAGGATAGGGAGCATGTGTCCCAGAGGATTAGAAAGCTGGACGGACACAAGGAGCAATGGCCAACCAGTGGGCTAAATTCTGCTGTCAGTTCTGGCAGTGCCAATGAGTAGTTCTTCTAGCACAGTGAATTTTACAGCCCTTAACCCAAATTCTGAGTACTAAGAGCAGAGTTAAAAGGCAAAATGGTCAACAGAAGTGGTCAAAATGTGTTTTCTATGAGAAGTTGTGATAGATACTAAGAGTTTGGGATTTTTTTCCCCAGTTGTTTTTGTGGATTATTTTTCAGTTTTTTGATTAAATGTTTTTATTTTAGATCTCTTTTCTCCCCCTCGAACCCAGCACTTTCCAGAGGGAGGGAAAAGTGGGGAAAAACAAGCAAACAATGTTAAAAATGGGGGATAATTGGCTTTTGAAAAACTAGAAAATGTCAACCAAAACAAAATAAATTCCCTGGAAAACTTTTCAGATAAGTCATTTTTCACTGGGGAAAAAAGTGTTTTAAATGAAAACATCTGAGCAGTGGTAAGTGTCCTGTGCCTGGCTTGTATTACAGCTTCTCCTTTTGGGAGGACGGGTACACTGCACTGTTGCGTGGTCAAATACGGGATGAGTTTGGCTGGAGTGGTAAGAGGCGATTTATTTGGTTACAGCAGCGGTTCTCAAACTAGTTGAGACCGCGACCCCTTTTTGTGATCCGGCGGCGCGACCCCGCCACCGAAAAGCCACCGAATTACAAAAAAAAAACCCCCAAAACCACCACCAAAAAAAAAAAAACCGCTCATGCACCCCGGTCCCCCATCCCCGCCGCGGGCGGGCTGCCGCGTGTGCCCCGGTCCCCCGTTCCCGCCGCGGGCGGGCTGCCGGGAGCGCCCCAGTCCCCCGTCCCTGCCGCGGGCGGGCTGCCGGGAGCGCCCCGGTCCCCCGTCCCCGCCGCGGGCGGGCTGCCGGCTGCACGCCGGCCCCCAGCCCGCCCGCTGTGGGGACTGGGGGCTGGCGCGCAGCCGGGAGCCCACCCGTGGCGGGGACTGGGGGCTGGGGCGCAGCCCCAGTCACCGCGAGTTGCGGTGGCAGGAGCTCATGACCCCTGAGAAACCCTGGGTTACAGCATCCAGACCACTCATTCCCCTCCGTCTCACGACCAACAGAGTGAGCCCCGAGTTATGGTTACAGCATCTTTTATCTCCAACCCCCTTCTTGGTACCTGCCCTATCCCTTATCCTCTGAATAATCCTTTTGCTTCCTGCTTTTACTCTCTGGATCATCCTTTACCCCCTAATATGGTGCTCAGTGCCCCCTTTCGAGACCCAACCTCGTTGCGTCCTAATATGGTGATAAGTTAAAACCTCACTTTACTGGCAGTAGATTGGGAAACGGAATATCTAACTTACAGTAAGGCCCCAAGATAGGGAACTTTGTGGCTTGGAGGACGCTGCTGTGTAGCAATTTCTGTATTGCCCTCTTTGCTGTTACACAGGGGGTTACTGCAGAGAATTATGGGGGTAGGCTCTTAAACCTGGATCCTGCCTTCAGCTCCCTGCAGGCCTAATCCAACACTGAGCCCTCTCTTATTCCCGCACCCACATGCACCAGACACTAAAAACATGTAAACATTTTCCTATTGTGCACAGGGCCATAGTTATAAGTACAAAAGGAACTCAGTGGTCCAGGTAGGAATGAACACGTCACTATTTTGGTAAAGACAGACTACAGGGAGTGGAGTGCTTGAGCACAATAAGGAACGGCCTCCCTTGGAGTTGGGGGAATAATTGACTTTATTTTTTCAGTGGGCTGGGGGCGGGTTTGGTGGCTGAACTGTAAAAAAAAAAAAAATCAGTTCGTTTAGAAATTAAACTGATTTTTTTTCTTGATGAAACAAAATAATCTAAATTTTTTGTCAGTGAAATGTTTCCAAATGTTTCCAACATTGTTTCACAAATATCTACGTGAAACAAAACATCAAAATGGTTCTTTTTGAAAGTCAAAATGAATTGTCTGACATTTCCAATATTTTTTTGGGGGTTGAAACTATTCACCCAATTCATCCTGAATTCACGAGCAGATTCATTACCCTGAAAAATGCATTTTTGGGGGGCTAATTTACTTATTCACCAAATACATTTTGTCCAGCTCTAATCAAATGCAATTCAAGTATCAATCAAATTGGGTGAAAAATTAAAAAAAAATGAAGTAATTCAATTAATACCAAAATGTGGAAATATCATAGAATCATAGAATATTAGGGTTGGAAGGGACCTCTGGAGGTATCTAGTCCAACCCCCTGCTCAAAGCAGGACCAAACCCCAACTAAGTCATCCCAGTCAGGGCTTTGTCAAGCCTGACCTTAAGAACGTCTAAGGAAGGAGATTCTCCCCCCCCCCCCAGGTAACCCATTCCAATGCTTCACCACCCTCCTTGTGAAAAAGATTTTCCTAATATCCAACCTAAACCTCCCCCACTGCAACTTGAGACCATTACTCCTTGTTCTGTCATCTGCTACCACTGAGAACAGTCTAGATCCATCCTCTTTGGAACCCCCTTCAGGTAGTTGAAAGCAGCCATCAAATCTCCCCTCAGTCTTCTCTTCTGTAGACTAAACAATCCCAGTTCTCTCAGCCTCCTCTCATATATCATGTGATCCAGCCCCCTAATCATTTTTGTTGCCTTCCGCTGGACTCTTCAATTTTTCCACATCCTTTCTGTAGTGTGGGGCCCAAAACTGGACACAGTACTTCAGATGAGGCCTCACCAGTGCCAAATAGATCTAATCAAATGCAAAATGAATTAATTTTTAGTTTATTTTTTTATGTTGTTGAACCACTTCCAAGCCTGGACTTGCAAAACTTTAAACGTACTGCTAGTTCAATTGTGTGGCTTTCATTTTTTTTTTATAGTCTTCCTCTCGTTTCCTTGTTAGTGAATGGAATGGGTACGTAGTCAGGTATGCAATGGGAAAAAAAAACAGCTGTCTTAATATCCAGTGTGTGTTAAGTAGATGAACTGTTCTGCTGTTCTGTACAACATGCCTTTACAAACTACAGCTGCGACTGGAGTGAATGTCACCTTGTTCTTAGGCTACAAAGCCTTGAATGTGTTTGAAGTACTGTGCTGTTACAACATTCTTTGGAGAGCTAAAGGACTCAGGGCGTGCTACAGATTCTTTGCTCCAGAGAGCTAAGAAAAACTGAGACATTTTGCTGCAATGGTGACTGACTGGAAGGGAATGTTGTCTGGTAAATAGGCATTTGAGTTGAATGCAGGTAGAATGCGCGTGGGGTTTGCTTTCCAATAAATAGCAATGTCATTCTCTACATGCCAGCTGGGAAAGGATTTTGATTAGCTGTAGAGTGTGCAATAATATTTGGGGCCTGAGGCTCAGGATATTTGAACATGCAGACACCCATGTGTGTAGTTTTGGGGCACTTGTGCTTTGGCATATAGATGTTCAGGTTTAGAGGAACCAAACCCGTCACCTGCTTGTGCAAACATTTGTGCCTGAAAAGTGTGCGTGAATGCACTGGGACTGGGGTGTACCTGAGCGAAAAGAGAGAAGGTCAAGGCCATCGGGAAATATCAGGTACTGTAAGCCAATACTATGAGGGTGGGTGGATATTGAAGACTACCTTTGATTTCAGGGGAGTTTGCATCCTGACCTTGTAGAAGAGGGACCCAAGTCCCCTTGATTTTCCATGGTGGTTAAAGGCTTCACTACCTTTGAGGATCTGGGCATGAATTGCCTAAGGCACTTTTGAAAATGGAACTGAGGCTCTTAAGTCACTTGGGTGCTTTTGAAGATGTTACCCTGGGCCTAGAGAAATGCTGTTTTCCCTAGTGGGTTTGTTTTATTTGCTGTACTTGAATCCTCTGCTCTCTGGTAGGTCTGATTCTGATTTTTCTCCTGACCTCTGTGTCCATAGGTATCATTTTAATAATTTTGTATCAAAGCAAAGCCCAGCCTTTGGGTTTCTGAAGATGAGAGGACAAGCTGTTCCTGGAGTGATTACAGCAATCGTCCATTTAATCAGCACAATGCTTTACAGTTCCCTGCCCCCACTCCCCCCACGTGTTCAAAAATAGCTAAATACTGGTTACTGCAAAATTCAGCCTGGCTGATAGCCCAGGTAAATGCATTAAAAAATAGTCAAGGGTCAAACCTGACCTTTAGACTGTGACAGCTGAGGGGTAATTGCTCTGAAATCATTATTTTTTCCAGGAAAAAAAAGTGTGTTGAACATTGACCCCTTGCTTCCATTAAAGGGGGTAATTTTTTCCTAGACTTTTGACACTTGGTGCCAAGTGGCACTAGCCCCGTCAATCCTGTTGATTCTAGAGTTTGGCACAAACGATTTAATAGGCTGAAACTGTCATGAAATATTCATGGTTCTTGATGCTGAACTGTCTCGGAAGATTTCAGCCTTTACATGGAGGCACAGCATTTGCATTGCAGTCTGAACCGAAGGTGACATATTAGATCATGATTTACCTTGTATAAATCAAATGTCTTCTCCCTATAGAAAAATGCTTGCTATGTTTAGGAGAGAAAGGACCCTATTTAATAGGGGATGTTGGTCATTGTTCGGATGTGTTCACAACAGTTTTTTTCTCTTTCACATACTGACCTCAGGTTATAGTTCTGATTTTTATTTCCCCTTGTTATTAATATCTGATCTTGTATCTTGGGTTTTTCTAATGTCTCAAGAAGCCGGATAATTTAATAATCTACTTTCAATCTGTCTGAAAAAAATGTATTTACAGACAGAAAATATTTGCAGCATCTTAAATCTCAATTCGGAATAGATTTTCTATAAACCAGAACCAAAATGAAAGGGAAAAAGTCCTTGAAGCAAGGGGGCGGGGGGAAGAGAGACAAGAGAAAATGGCAGGAAAATAGTTTTCTACGACATAAAAGTCCTCTTACTGAAGAAGGGGATAATTCAGTGTCTAATTCTAAAAGTGCAAAAGTCTCCTGTGTCAAAGATATTATCTGTGTGTGCTCATGAAGTTGGGAGTTTGAGAGGATTGTGGTTGTGTAGTGAGAGGAATTCAAAGAGAATGAAAAGGGGGAACATTTCAGAGAAGAACATTTTTAAAGGTTTCCTCTGCAAAGGTTCATAAATATTTCTCTTTGGAAAATTCCGTTGTCCCTGAAAAAGTTACTTCACCAAATGTAGATTCAGTAATTAAAGTGTGAAGCAGTTCTGCTTGGAGTGAAAATTTCAACACACCTATAACTATGGAGTCACTCTTGAAGCACCCATAATATGAAGATTATAGCTAAAAAAAAAAGTTATGGCGGGTCTTAGAGAAGACGCTAAAGTGAACACAAGACGCCCCATTCCCAAAGTCTCTTGTTTTATGTTCTTCTGACTTGGAGGCAAACACTGTAGGTGCTGCAGCAGCTAGGCCTTGCAGGTGCTAGACCTGGAGGGTCCCGATAAGGGAAGTAGTCTAGGGTGATGGTCTCCCAGCCCCTAACCATGGTTCCATATTCAGCCAGTCAGTCTCTCCTGCCTGTAAATTGCGTTATCCCATGCCAAATAAAGAGAAGCTGCAGCATGTGGAGCCCCTGAAACCTTATGATATTTCTGCCTCTGGGACAAGACTGAACTTCTCTGCTGCAGAGCTAAAAACTTCTGCCGTGGAAATAAGTTTCATAGTTAGAAAATCCCAGTACCCCCTGTGATGTTCTTTAGCCTGATGGTGAGAGAGTGGGAAGCGGCTGTACAAATACTATCTCTTGTCACTTTGGACAGGCACTGGCTAATCCCTCTCTCTCTCCACCTGTCACCCCCCAGGCGGGGTATCGGCCACCAACCACAGAGCACTCAAACTTTGTTGTTGGCATTTCAGTAGCAAGTTGGTTCCCTACGGGGTGGAGTTGCTAGCCCCATGCCCATGTTAAGCCTACAGCACCTGGTATTCCTAGGAGGTCTCCCATCCAAGTACTAGCCAGGCCTGACCCTGCTTAGCTTCCAAGATCAGATGGGATCGGGCATGTTCAGGGTGGATTACTGACATAAATTCACTTAATCCAGCTGACATAAATTCACTTAAGCCATCATTTTATGAGCGGCGAAGAGAGAAGCTATCAGAAAGGCTTCATTCGCCACTGAAATGCTGCTGCCACCATCTTTTTTAAGATGTAGGAAAAGGCCTTTTCCCTTTGTGCCCACTGCGTTGTCTGTTACTGATTTCTCAGGGGTCACAACATATTGCCTTGTCCTGTAACTGAAAACTGGGACTGAGTTCTTATTGGCAGGTGCCTGAACATGCTAATTTTTAGTGGTCACCGGTCAGCTTACTATCCATCAAATTTCAGTCAGTAAAATTGTCCCTCTCGCTTTGGGTGAATGACATTGATTTCCATAGTGTGAACCCTACAAGAGGAAATAGTTCTTGAGGTGATAAGAGTGTCGGTCCTGCCTTGTGAACGCCTCAGGGTGGGGAACTCAAAACACAATGGGGAGAGAATAACAAAGCCCATTGCAATGCAGGGCTGAGAACTAATTCACTTTTCACACAGTCACTCAACGATTAAACACCAATGTGGTGGTGTAATCTATTTTAACAGGGACTAAGAGGGTATATCTATACGGAGCAGATCTCCATACTAAGGGCTTGTCCTCACTGGGGGGGGGGGGGGGGATTGACGTCAGATACGCAACTTCAGCTATGTGAATCACGTAGCTGAAGTTTGCGTATCTGCTGCCGACTTACCGCTCGTCCCCACGGCGGCGGCAGTTGGCGGCGCGCTCCCCCGTCGACTCCAGCTTGCGCCTCCCGGCAAGCTGGAGTTCCGGAGTCGACGGGGGAGCTGCGGGTGATTGATTTATCGCATCTTAACGAGACGCGATAAATCGATCGCCAGAAGATCGATCCCGGAGCAGCCTCGTGAAGACCAGCCCTATAGGCCAGTCCTGTTCTATTCCAGTGTCTCACTACTCATGGAAGAAAACTGGCCTATCCTACTTCACATACTGGATGTTCAACCTTTAGGGTCAGACTATGGCTGGTTCCTTCTACATGGGCAAAGACCCAAGGTACAAGGACCCTTCGCTCACATGCACTCCTTGCAGGGGCCAGTCAAATTGCTGTCCCTACCCTGAGGAAGGACAGAGACTGTTCTATGCAGTCCCCACCCCCTACATGGGCATTCTTCATTCCCCTCAGGTACTGACAAGCTTGGGGTGGGATTGTGCCCAGTGCTGTTGGCATTATCTCTGGGAATGTCACCAGGTATTGATTTGTTGTGTCCATTGGTGTGCAGCTATTCAGGGAACAATAGGCACAGGCAGGTGGCAGATGCTTTGCCTGTCTCATCTCTGTCACTGAAGGCACCTGTTGGTACAGAGCACTCGTAGTCCCTGTACATTAACACTGGTTTCTGAGAATAATGCAATATGATGTTATTCAAATACATGTTTTGAGATCCATTACAGTAATTGGTTTAAATGTGCTATGCCTGCTAAGCATGCATATTCCTCAAAATGTGCAAGGTTTGATAACAATAAGTTTCTATATTTCATTGCCTTGAGGGGGGTAAATATAGCTCCCATACAATGTCCTCATAGAGTCAGAAGGGACCCTCATTTATCTGTCCTCAGCAGGAGAATGTCACACCACATGCTGACGAAAAGTAGCATGAAAACAGTATAAACATTTGAAGTTTGAATCCAAGAGGGAAAATGACGGCCTTGATCTACTAAATGCTAATGAGAACTATGCATGCACATCAGGAGGAGAACATGGCCCTAAAATTGTCCCCTTTGGCTCATGCAAATGAATGCAGGAAAAGTACAAAATAAGGATAATATGGAGAAATGGCAAATGGGTTTATCCTCCTTATGGTCAGAAACTGCAAAAAATGGATCGCAAGATGAGGGACAAATTTTGAATCACCATCTCAGTGTCTAGCAGCCGGTCAAGATGTAAACAGCACAACAGATTGCACTAGATCACTAGAGGAACAGACAGCAGAGAAGAAGAGATTAGTTCTGAAGTAGAGAGAATATTAAATACATTTGTAATAGAAAGTGTTATTATGATTATGCCCAACTTTGGGCACCATAACACATGCAAGATTTGGGAAAACTGGGAAAGAGAGAAAGAAAGAAAATAAGAGTGACAGTTGTGGGGTGGTTATACTAACTGTGATGTATAGAGGAAAGAAGCTAGAATTTGGAGCTAATTGGAAGGATTTTTGCTGGAAAACACAAATTCACTGACAAGTGTTTTGCAGAAACACATTTCAATTAAAAAAATGAAAATTGATTTTGATAAGATCAAAATATTTCATTCTCATATTTTTGGAACAAAATATTTCAGTTTTCCAGTTCAAAATGACTTTTGGTTTCAATTTTTAGTTTTTATATTATATAATATAATACCGTTTTTAAAATAGACAAAACCATTTTGATCAACTCAAAATGATTTTTTAGAATTCTGTGTCATGGGAAATTTTTAAATTTTTTGTTTCCACTGTTTTGGCATGGAATTTTGTTTGTATTGTGTGGATTTTCCTGCAAAACAAAAAATTTGTTTGCCCACCAGCTCTAGTTGTATTAATTAAAAAACTCCTGAAGAGAGGTCTTGACAGCAATGTAAAATTCTGAGAGTGTCATGAACACAGTCCTACAAAACTCAATGGCAATGAAAACCAAGAGGGCATGTGTAAAACTAAGAAGAGACTGAGTGTTGAATGGACACCCAAAATCAGCATCAGAAACAGTGTATTTGGAAAATCAGAGCAGGAAACACTTGGGAGAGAGAACACTGCAAGGTGCAAATGCAGGATGGATCAATGTAAGGGTCTTCAGAGAGAACTTTCACGATGAGATCTTGGAAATGTGGCTTATCTTTTTGACCAGTGTTAATTTTAAGGTGTAGTGGTGGAATGAACCATCACCACTGACAGGTGAATCTCCAGTGCTTCAGGTTTGCATTAGACAGGCACTCACAAGTGTGAATAGTTTGATTGTACGTGGCAATGATATTTGGATATTTATCTGTAATGCTATTTATAAATTAAACATTTATATTGATATTTAAAAACCCTCACAGATCTCCTTGGTTGAGTGCTGTAAAGAGCCATAGAAAAAATTGCAAGTATTTGGAGGGAGTTTGTTTGCCTTTTTATTTTGTTTTAAACTAATTTTGCATGGGTTAACATGGTGTTTTCCACTTTTAAATTATTAAAACTGGGAAAAATCAGTCAATCCTGATAATTCAGTTTAAGAAGATGCCTATTTGATCTTTATCAACAGATTATGTGAGATCCAATTCACTTTGTAATTTTTTTAACATTAAAATTATCTGTAATAGGACCATCAAGAGCTACATTAAGTATTTGTCTTATAATTGTTTTCTCTATAATGATCAATCTTTAATTTTGTCTCCTGCTAAGGTAGAAACATTTTGAAGGTTCAAAGCTTACATTTCAATTGCACTGTTGCAGTAAAACAGACTATTATTCTTCATAAATTGCCTTACAAAGCTATTAACATGAGCATCAGATATACTGATGTAACGAGATAAAAGAAGCTGATGGGCCTAGTTAGGCAAGATAGTGCTACTTTATAATGTTCACTTACATTACATTTTATGAATCTGATATTTCTCTTTCCTGGGAAGAAACTTATTCTAGGAAAGGTGAAAAGCAGGAATAATGAGCTTGATACTGTCTCTCCTAATGCTTAAGCTGTTGAATTCTTGATGATGCCTCCAAAATTTCTTTTATCCAGTACTTGGCCAGGCAAATATATTCGTGAGAACAGGATAATGTGAAGGCCTCCCATGGCATTCATGCTGAGTTAGGTGGCAGTGCAGCAAAAGTGTCTTTTGTAAAATGACACATGCTGGAAACAGGGGTGGCCCGTCTGTGATGGGGTGTCCACCCCACACAAGTCCTGACCCGATTAAAATGGGTCCATGAGCCTTCTAGGCTGCACATGGAGGAGAGTCGCTGACTGATCAAGTCAAGCTGAAGATGAAGCCCAGCTGGGTCAGACTGGGTTTTTATAAAGCCTGGAAGTTGGGAGCAGGAGGGGACTGCAGGGAGGAATGTGGCAATCGCTCCCTGGATAATAAAAAAGTTGGCTAGGGACAAGAAGGAGTTTTAGGAGGAGAATAAGCCCTGGGTGGACGAGAAGCCAAGAAGGGTGGGGTAACCAATGGGACAGGAGGGAGCTCAGGCTGGTAAACCCAGAGGTAATCCAGAAAATAGCAAAGTGAGATAGGAAGGAGCCCAGAGAAACAGCAACAGGCTCTGAGGTTGAGTAGACTCATAGAAGATAAGGGTAAGAGACCTCAGGAGGTCATCTAGTCCAGTTCCCTGCTCAAAGTAGACCATGGTTGCTAGGCATTGGGGTTCCTGGGCTGGAACCCAGAGTAGTGGGCAGGCCTGGGTTCCCCTACCAGCTGCTGGGAAAGTGATATATGACCTGGGCTTAGACTGGAAGGCTGCCTGCCATGACATAGGACAGCTTATCAAATAGGACTTTGATACCCTGGAGGGGGACGACTAAACAGTGACATGACTGGAGGGCTGAGTCAGGACGATGGAGCTCTCCAGGTCCCAGGCTGTGGTGACCCCCCAGAGGCACGATCCCCAGACCCAGCCACATGGAGGCACCCAGGTATGTCATCCCTAGAATTGAACTTGAACAGAGCCTTTGGGGGCGGGGGAGGAGAGGAGAGGGAGCTCAGGAAAGTTCAGTTTGGAGCAGGGGGTTTGGTGTCCTTTGTCTCTGCCACCCCACCTTTGGAAGTGTAGGAGCTAGACTGCTGTTGTGGGACTCCAGGACATCCTGGTGCAGATATGTGAGCTAGTGTGGCCTAAGGGCAGAATTCATCTCTGGTGGGAGACAGTCCATCAGGCAGGTGTCAGGCGTGAAAGGTGACTGGAAACCCCCTCATGCTGGGTGGATAGTGCAGTCTAAAATGTGACGGGTGCCAGCTAGGGTAGCGGTGTTGCCAGTTCTTGTGACTTTATAACAAACCCTGGAATATTTAGTGTTTTCAGTGTTTTATTAAAGCCCCACCTCCTGGATGCACGAGAACACAGGAGAATCTGTTTTCTTAATTTTTTTTTTTTAAAGTAAATTTCTAGCCTCCTGGTTGCAGAGAAAAGCTTTCAAATGTGAGGAGAGCACAGTGCAAAGGTTCAGAAATCAGCAAGTAAATGAAAAGCCCCCCCAATGTATTATCAGTTTAAATGTAATGACTTTTAAGCCAGTCTCCTGATTTTTGAATGCTGGGGTTGGTAATACTGGAGTAGCCAGGGATAGATGGGATTCCTGGGTAGTTGGGCTTGAATTGCACAGCTGCTCTGCTTCCCAGGAACCTTTCCAAAGGGAGCGGAGGATGTGGAACCCGAGGTGAATTCCACTTAGGCTGCATAAAGCGGGTCTAGTATGAGAGCATTAATCTGCCCTGGGTTTTGAATCCCTCGCCTCACCTAGAGGCTGTAAGGTAACCAGGGCCAGGACCTCAGCTGGGGTAAATCAGTGGAGCTCCATGGAGGTGAGTGAATTTACACGAGTTGCGGATCCGTTCTCAAACTTCAGAAAGACCAAATTTTCTCATAATTTCTACAGAGAAAATCCTTTGCTTAAAAATAAAGCAGCAAACTAGACCCTGAGGTGCCTCTTTCCATTTCTCTGAGAATTATTCTGATGGTCAGGTCCCATTAAGACTTATGAACAATTACAAAGGGAAGCAGGGCTGGTGTTGGGGCGTAGCAAGCAGAGCAATTGACCAGGGCCCCACACCACAGGGGCCCCTGTGGGGAGGGGCTCGGGCTTCAGCTTCAGAAATGTTGCAGAAATCCAGTGTGTGAGCAGGTAAGGGAGGCAGGGTGGGGGCCCACTATTGAGTTTCTGTCCTGGGCTCCAGTGGGTCTAATGCTGGCCCTGAAGGAAAGTACCTAGTTTAGGGTTTTATACTGCTGCCCCCCAGTCTCCCTCACCCCAATAGGCAAAGATATGCCTAACGCATCCTCTGGAGAATGCTCTTTTGTACAAGAATGAAATGAGTTAATTGGAACAGTATTAGGTCACAAATGCCACACGCTGGGCACTGGGCACTCATCTTAACATTTTGTGTCATGACCTTTTACAATTCCTATTTTGTAGTTGCATGTAGAATTTTTTTTTGTTCATTTTGTTGTTGTCTCCTCTTTCTGTCAGTGGTGTTTGCGAAACTTAATCATTTAACTCCTTGTATAAGAGATTTTGTGGCTATTGCCTAGACTCATGCCACACACTGCTGTGCTATTACTTGTGAATACTGTCTCTTTAAAAGCATCTTTACTGGCTTGGCTTGGACAAGTTAGTTTTTTGTCCGTAAATATTGCTATACCTTGAGTTCATATTACACAAACAAATCCATGCAAAATATTTCCATTGATGATAATCAATATTTACAGATAGGCAAAGTCAGAAAAATGCTGCTTGAGAGCATATTAAAGTTTGATTTTTAAGGATATTTATTTCATATTTGTATATATATTATTTTATATATTTTGACATGTGATGCTGACAGTTTGTGTTCTGGGAGTCATAAAGCTTTCATGATTTGAATTTCAATACCAGCTATCATTAAACAGTCCTGACCCCGCATTGTCAGCCCTCCCCCATAATTTCTCACTATGGTAAACATGCCTAAACTTATAGTTTTGCACAACTGGGAAAATTTAAATAGATAAAAAATTAAGAAAAAATATTAAAATATACATTATTATCCATCAATTATAAAAAAATTGAATTCTTCTAAGCCTTGTATCAACATATATCTCCCCTTTCAATCACTAAAATATCTGTCAGACTCTGAAGGTTTGACTTTGAAGAGCAGTTTAATAAAAGAGCACGAAGGAGAAGTTATTCACTTTATTAATATTTTGTCATGTTCTCTGCTAAACATTTAAAGATTATCATCTACTGAAAAGTTTTGCAGAAGAAACCAAGCTGTCATTTAATCTTAATCAGGAGCTGAGATATAAGGCTCCATAGCAGAGCTGGGTGATTTATTCTTTTTTTTTTTTTGGATTAATAGTTTATATGCCAAAAATGTAGTTTTTGGTTGGACAAAATTATTCATGAGTCCAGGTCAAATTCAGCGAATAGTCTCAGCTGAGAGAGGAAAAAATAAATAAAAAAAGTTGAAACAGTTAATTTTGTATTTTCATTTTGAAACTTTTTTTACACAAAAAGCTAAATTTGTTCAGAGATTTTTTTAAAAACCACCTGAAAACATTATAAAATAAATTAAAAACCAGAAACAAAACCAAGCCATCACCACCAATAAAAAACCTCCCGAACATTTTGTACAACCTGTAGTACAGAGAGAGCCTGATAACTGAGGCCTGCTATCAGGGGCCTGGTGCAAAACCTAAGGCCTAAATGAAAGTCAGGCCCTGACGATATAAAACAAAGCTAGCAAGAATCAGGAGATGAGCAAAAGTCAAACCCTCTTACAAAACAGAGATCTCCTTGCAGGTTCACTGTCCACCACATGAATTTGTCATGAACAGAGCTGGCATTACAACAATTTAAGGACTCCTAGGCACCAAGTATTCAAATAAACACATCCCAGAAGGATAGAATGAGAACACCCCGATACAAGATTATGGTGTAAACACACTCCCCAAAGATGATACAGGGACACACTGCCCCCTCCTAAAGATAAGGTCAGGATGGCATAGAGACGTAACCAGAATCCCTTGTCTCCATTGAAAAGGGTGGTAGCCACGTTTATTTGCAATGACATACATCCCCATAACATGAGTCACCATGTGTAAATGGAAGTGGGAGTTAATAGCTGAAAGTTCAAGATTGAGGCGTAGCTAAGAAGACCAAACTACAGTAAACCCTCGATTTAACGGACCTCGATTTAACGGACCTCGATTTAACGGACCTCGATTTAACGGACTTCGGATGCAACGGACAAAATTTCTGAGCAAGTCTGATGCATTCCTGATCCATTTCTGGCGGGCTGGCTGCCGGCTCCTGGCTGCCGCCCGGGTCCAGGCAGCGGGCGGGCTGGCTCCCGCCCGGGTCCCACCAGCCGGGACCCGGGCGGGCTGGCTGACGGTTCGCGGCTGCCGCCCGGGTCCCAGCAGCAGGCGGGCTACGGAGCTGTTGCCCCGACCCTGTGGCGGGCGGGCTGCTGCTCCGACAGCTCCTTTTTTTTTTTTTATTAAATAACGGACTTTTTGATTTAACGGACACCCCCTCGCCCGAATTAGTCCGTTAAATGGAGGTTTTACTGTACCAGTTTTATTTGAGGCCATTAAGATGCCATACATACGTTTTACATATATTTCATTGTAGACTTGTTTGCTTTCCTTTTATTTATTTATTTATTGTCCTTAAACAAAATGACTACAAGCATTATTTTAATCTGGCCACTTTAAAATACATGAAAGTTACCAGAGGCCGGATGCTTTTAACGTAAAATGATGACTCTTCTGACCTACTCAGGTGGTTTATGAAAGCATCTGAACAAGTAGCAAACAAATACAGGCAAACTTGATTAATTCTTTCAAAAGATTGTAGTGGAAACCACTACTTGAGCAAGCCTGAACAAGTGAACAAATTGGGTTTAGAAATCAGTCTTAGAGGGCTCTTTGCAATTCAATTTGACACACACACACATTCTGACTTCACCAAGGTCAAATTCATTCAATATTTATTCGTGTCTCTCACTTGCAATTTTCTAGCATGCATTTTGCAAACCTTTACCCTTTTTGCACACTAAATACAGTCTTCGGAGATTCAAGAAACCCCTGTCAGTGTAAAAGCAATTGATGGAGTCCACTTTTGCGATGGTAGTAAAGAGATCTTCTGTCTCATGACTCAGACCCAGTCCAGCATATGATGCATGTGCCTATGGATCGCTGTCAAAGGCATAAGTACAAGAGATAAGTGAGGACATGCCCCATCTTCAGGTTTTCACATCTTGGCAGCAGGAGAAAAGGTCACCTTTGACCTTTGTCTAGATTGTGCCCCGGATTCTGGCTTGTGACTTAATAGTGCAAGGAACAAATACCAGGAATGGTTACTGTAGTAAGAAGAGGTCGGTATCAGCTCTAGAATTGTGGCAGCATTGCTAAGAAGGGCAGTGACTGCGCTAAACGAAATCTTGTCCAAAAGTTGTTGCATTGTGATTGTCTATGAACATCATGTTAGTTCCACAAACACTGTCCATTCTGGTTGTCTGTTATATACTTTCCCTCTTATCCCATCATGTGCCTCGTCCATTTAGACTGTAAACTCTTCAGGCCAAGGACGGTCTCTTATTGTACATATGTACAGCAAGTGCCTAGAACAATGGGCCCAGATATTTTTGGGGTCCCTATGCAATATCATAATACAAATAAGTAATAGTAATGATTGGTGTTTCCTTTCTTTCCCTTGAACTTCATAGCAAATTCTGGCTCTGTCTATAACATGTCTTTGAATATCAAAGAAAAATAATTGTTTTCAGAGTCTAATCATTTTATAAAATAGACAACTTTGGCCATTTCCTGACTTAGAGGCAACTGCGGTCGCTTTTTCTGAGCTTCACTATCTGGTTATGGCTGTGCATCAACCAGCTCCTTTTTCAGTAGGTAGAACCCATTATTTGTGTATGTGTGTGTGATGGAGAGAATTCTGTATCTTCAGAGTAGAGTTTTATCACATCAAAATATATTGGGTGAAATTTTGGCCCAAGTAAAGTCAATGTCAAAACTCCCATTTCACAAATTCCATCCACAGTCAAGGTATTTTGTGGCTAGCTTTTAGACAATAATGGATTCCACACAGATATCAAATATAAGAACAGAAAATCCCTTTTAATGAACTACAATATATAATCACAATTCCTTAAAATTAACCTCTTGATCAGGATTTATTCATGACATTATTTATGGTGTAAAATTAAAAAAATGCAAATTTGTAAAGTACCAATAACTTGCTGCATAAAAGTGGGGATTTTACATAATGGTTGTCAGTTTTATGGCATTATCATAAAACAGCTGCAAAAATGATGCATGAACCTCTGTAAATAAGTAAAAGCATACAAAAGAATGACTTTCAGACAGCCGTGGATAGAGCTGAGTGCTGAGAAATATGTTCATTCTGCTATGATGTAGCCATAACTTTTGGATTTATTGTAAAGAAGGCTCTTATACTTTAGAAACTGACAAAGATGAATTATGCTACTTATGTTTCTGATAAGAGAAATGCTTTCAGTAGCTTTAATCAGGGAGTCACATACTTAATTTTTTTAAGTAAAATTAGTTCATTGACAGTGAGACAAGAAAATAATTTAGAGTGGGATTATAGCTTGTTTTCAACTATTAATAATTACTTGACGGTGTCCAAAAATGTGGTAGGCATTTTGCAGCATGGTTAAGAAGACATGCTTCCAGTTTCAGAGCACTTACAGATGAGGTAGAGATAATGCAATTACCCCATTTGTATAGGTCAAGTGTTTACAACGACAAGGCAGGTGAGGTAATATCTTTTATAGTACTAACTTGCACTGGGGAGAGAGACAAGCTTTATAGAGTTCTTCTTCAGGTCTGGGAAACCAAAGACTGATTTTCCAAAATGATGAATAATTTCAAGTGCCAACTTCAGACACCTTAAAGGTGCCTGATTTCCAGAAGGCAGGTCTGAGCACTATCTGAAAATTCAGTCCCTTTAGAGGTCTGAAGTTGGGCACCCAAACCAAATCACGTTCCTTTGCCAAACTCAGCTAGATTCTTATTGTCTCATTTATGTCAGAAAATGCGGACTTAAGAAAATGAAGCTATATAACTTGTACTGAGTTTTTTAGCCCAGCATCATCAAAGCTTCATGTGCTATTATTTTTCTTCTCTTTTTCCATGGGGATATTCAGGTGATTACAGTGAAGTGTGTACTAAAGTGATTTGCGAGGATTACATTTGGAGTTAATTTTGGGTTAGCTACTTAAGATAGGAGACGGTTTAAACCAAGTGGTTTCTCATATACGTTTACAAAACAAATGATACATTCTACATGTCACTCCATGTTGCTGTTAATTACACTATATTATGGTGACCGATTTCAGAGTGGTAGCCATGTTAGGGTATGTCTTCACTACCCGCCGAATCGGCGGGTAGCCATCGATCTTCTGGCGATCGATTTCTCGCGTCTGATGAGGATGCGAGAAATCGATCACTCGCGGCTCCCCCGTCGACTGCGGAACTCCAGCTTGCCGGGAGGCACAAGCTGGAGTCGACGGGGGAGCGCGCTGCCGACCGCCACCACCATGAGGACGGACGGTAAGTCGGCTGCAGATACGCAGACTTCAGCTACGTGATTCACATAGCTGAAGTTGCGCATCTGCAGTCGATCCCCCCCCCCCCCCCGTAGTGGAGACCAGCCCTTAGTCTGTATCTGCAAAAAGAACAAGGAGTACTTGTGGCACCTTAGAGACTAACCAATTTATTTGGGCATAAGCAAACTGGATGACATTAAATTAGGCTTGAATAAAGACTAGGAGTTTTTACACAAACTGAAATCTATTTCCCCGTGCTAAGTTTCCCCCTGCTGTTACTCACACCTTGTCAACTGCTTGAAATGGGCCATCCTGATTATCATTATAAAAGATTTTTTTCTCCTGCTGATAATAGCTCAACTTAATTGAGTAGCCTCTTAGAGTTGGTATGGCAACCTCTACCTTTTCATGGTCGATCTATCTATCTATCTATCTATCTATCTATCTATCTATCTATCTATCTATCTATCTATCTATCTATCTATCTATCTATCTATCTATCTCTTCCTACTGTATGTTCCACTCTATGCATCTGATGAAGTGGGTTTTAGCCCATGAAAGCTTGTACCCAAATAAATGTGTTTGTCCCTAAGGTGCCACAAGGACTCCTCGTTCTTTATACTATATTATGAGAACTCCTCAAAGTCCTAGTCACAATCAGGCCTGGTTGTACTAGACACTGTACAAACATGTACGAGAGACACTACTTGCAGGCGCCCCAAGACCTAATGCTGTTACTAGCCATCCCAGATGGTGATATTCAGTGGTGTGTCTTTGTGAAATACTGTGGGAGGAAGCATGTCATCCCCTCATTCATTATTAATGGTCCCTCCATCTGCATAGACACCTGGCTTAAGTCTAAGGGCTGGTCTTCACTATTGGGGAGGAGGGGGGTTGGACTGCAGATACGCACCTTCAGCTATGTGAATCATGTAGCTGAAGTCTGCGTATCTCCAGCCGACTTACCTGCCCGCCTCACGGCGGCAGCAGTTGGTGGCGCGCTCCCCTGTCGACTCCAGCTTACGCTTCTTGGTGAGCTGGAATTCCGGAGTCGATGGGGGTGCCGCGATCGATCGATTTATCGCATCTTCACCAGATGCGAGAAATCGATCGCTAACAGATCGATTGCTACCCGCCAATCTGACAGGCAGTGAAGACAAGCCCTAAGAAAGGCAGGTTCTGGCTGACTTTTCACAAAAGCTATTAAAGAGTTTTGGGCTATGGAACTTTTATAGGCTTTATTTCCTAATTAGATTAAAGAAGAGGTCTGAAGTGCTGGTTAAAGGTTTGTCATTTTACAGTAGTTAACATGACAGAGATATTTTTCTTCTTTAGAAGTTCATACACTGGACTTCATTTTCATATATCTATTGCTTGCAAATTGTAACTACATTTTATGTTGATTGTGCAGTGGTGGCAATTGCCTAGATGTAAACGGGAGAAGCCTGGCTCAGCTAGTGGGCAGACCCAGGAGGAAAGCAGACTCTGACTTCCTTGGAAGGGCTTGGATGAAAACGAGTTGAGGCCCCTTTCAGAGAGAAAGGAGAACCTGTTGCTGTATTTGGGACTGTTAGTAGAGTCTTGACTGCAGCTACCAAATTAGGCCCTGGCCTAGCAGAGTCTCTCTGAGGGAAGAGAGTCCTGCTGTGGCCTTGTGTTTCTTCATTTGTGTTTTGGTTTTGCATTTGATCTCTGCTAGCTCTGGAAGTGGAAGGCTCTCAAGGACTCAGAGGGCTGAATCTCCCATAACCTGAGACATGCTGTCAATTTCCTGGAGAGCGAAGACCAAAGGCCAGGTGAGTTCAGAGATCTTTGATGCCCCTAGAAGGTGTCCTGGGAGACCAAACCTGTGACAATGTCATTTCAGGGAGTAAGCTGGCTTCCCTGCTGGAAGCTCATTATTAAAGTACTGAGCTCAATGAGACTCTTACACTGGTGCAGAGCTAAATGGGCTGAGATAAAGTGCCTCTCAAATTGAAACGTAAGGTCTACAAGATGGTAATTAGACCTGCACTTGTGTATGGCTCTGAACACTGGCCACTGAGGAAGAGACTGGAATAGGTCTTGGATAGATTGGAAATGAATGTTAAGATGGATGCTTGTGTAACCCACACACCTCCTGGGTGTGGTGTTCTGTCCCATTTAGTGGCACTGAGACCACTTAGAAAGAGAGATTAATGAGTCTGCTACACCCTTAGCTAGGGTCATGCAGCTTTTAGTTCATGTGGTAGAGGCTCATGTGTTACACTTGTCAGTGTTACACTTGGTGTTACAAGAATGGTCCGTGTTCAGAGCCAACGAACTGTAGAAGTGTGAAGGTGCTACTAATTATAGAAAACTAGAGGGAATCCATGTTTAGATGGTTTGGGCCTGTGAAAATAAGATCAGAAGAATATATGGGCCACAGGGTGCAAAATGTAGAAGTAGCAGGTAAGAGAAGGGTTGGAAGACCCAACATTAGATGGACAGATGTCCTACAAAATGATTTGATTAACTGTAGAATTGATGAGGAGCTGCTTCAAGACAGATTGGAATGGAGAAGGACTCGAAGAACTGACCCTATATAGATGGGACTGATGCAAGAAGCAGCGGCAGCAGCTGGCTACTCTGCTGCAGGCTCGTAATTAAAGGACTGGGCTAAATTAGATGCTTGCACTGGTGCAGATCTGGAGTTATTACCATGGACTTCAACCTCTTGAGCGCTACTGAAGTCGATAGAGTTACTTTACATTTACACCTGTGTAAAGTGGTGCCTGTCGGTCCACACTTGAGAACTAGAGATATGGGTGAAAGGTGATTCCATTAGTATAGATGCTAGCCGTTGGGCCTCCTATAGCAATTCAGAAATGACCATGAAGAAGCATGTGGTTTTATTGGGAAGTGTGTTTCCTGCATTGGTACAAAATAAAAATGTGAACAATGTTTTTTACATTAACTTTCCCCCCAGTTATTTCTACTCCTCTATAATAACAGAGCATTCCTACAGTGCCATTGCTTTCAGATTTACACTGCATGGAACAGTCGTCTCGCATTCTGCTTAACAATTAGTCATGTTCAATGAGGGGTGTCGATGCTCCGGGGACAGACGGGACGCATGCCTCATGTTTTGCATTGCAACCAGATGCGAAACCATTGACATGCCAGCTGGAAGCTTCACATGCTCAGCAGGGTTTGGAAATGATGTGCATCTATGCAGTAGGGGTCAATTTAATATTTAAAAGTTGATTAGCATAATTCCTGTGGATTGTTTTTACTTTGTGTAGCCAGGCACAAATTCATTTGAGGGTCAGGAGGTTCATTTCTCGCCTGTGGTGTCGCTTGGGGTGGTAGGACCTGGTCCCTTCTTCACAAGTCATGAACTACTTGGAGGCGGATGTTCTTTCTGTTTTGGGGGCTTGGTATAAATAAAAAAAATAAATAAATGGAGATATACCAATCTCCTAGAACTGGAAAGACCTTGAAGGTCATCGAGTCCAGTCCCCTGCCTACACTAGCAGGATCCGCCTGCCTACACTAGCAGGATTGCCCTAAATGGCCCCCTCAAGGATTGAACTCACAACCCTGGGTTTAGCAGGCCAATGCTCAAACCACTGAGCTATCCCCCCACCCCAACTGAGCTATCCCCCCACCCCTCAAACTCCCCCACAGTCCCACTACTCCCATCCCACACCCGGGGTCTCAAATGCTAGCAGAAGGGTTCTGCTGAGCTCTGGCTCATGGAGGTCTGAAATGGGGCGAAAACACAAGGTTAAAGAGACCATCCCAGGATGTCAGCTCAGCTCCACGTGCATCGCTTACAGAGGCTGCTTCCCTCCTATGAGAAAACAACCCACAGGCTGAAGAACGATGGGGACAGCCAGTACTTGTCCTACCCTAGCAATCAGGAGCCCCGACCCTTCCCTTCTGACCTCTGTCTTCTCTCATTCCCTGGCTCCTGTCCACACTGCAATTGCAGCTGGCCCACGCCAGCTGACTTGGGCTTAGGCTGTGAAGCTGATCAGTTTCCAGTAGATGTTCAGGCTCAGACTGGATCCTGAGTGCTGGGACCCTCCCACCTTGCAGGATCCAGCCCTGCAAATCAACAGTCTTGCAGCCTGAGCCCCAAGATCCTGAGTCAGCTGGCACGGGCCAGCTGTGGATTTGTAATTGTGGTGTAGACCTAGCCATACAGATTAATTACAACTGAGCCCCCGGGGGCCTGTATAAGGCACTAAGGGGCTGTAACCCTCACCCTCTACCTTCACCCGTTTGCATGGCTCTGCCGAGCTTATCCACATTGTGAGCTCAGGTGAACGTGCCGGGGGGGGGGGGGGAGAGAAGGGCTGAAATGCTTGATACTCTCCACCTTCCAAAATCTGGGAGGGGCTAGTGTGAGGGCGAAGAGAGGCAGAGAGGGGCAAGGAGTAGGTGGAGCCATAGCTCCACCTGGCCCTCTCCCATTCTTATCTGCAGAGCTAGCTACAGTATGAAGGGAAAGGGGAGTTTGCATTTGATGATGGGCTGAGGCCGGCTGCTCCCTGCCGCAGCATGAGACAGGAGCTCTGAGGAATTGTGATTCTCAAGAGTGTCTTTAGGTCACAGTTCCTCTTTGCATTGATCTCTGGGGTGGCATGGCCCTTCTATAGGGCTGACAGCAATCTCTCAGCGCTAACCTCGATGGTACAAGGGCTTTCCAACTTGGAATATTACTGTGCTTGAGATAATATCCGCTGAGCAGTTGGTGAAATGTGATTTTTGGCCATCATCGTTTTTCACACTGTAAACTTCATTTCCTATTTTTGAGTGGATTTCTTTGTTTTTTATTTCTTTCCTCACTTCAAACTTTTTTTCCAAAGAAACTCATTGAGATGATTTCTGGGATCCTGAGTGGCCCGCTGGAGAATGTGTCACCCACCAGTTGTCACGAAATAACAGACAGTAAAGGACAGAGAATCACAGAACTGGAAGGGACTCCGCGAGGTCATCTAGTCCAGTCCCCTGCACTCAAGGCAGGACTAAGTATTACTAGACCCTCCCTTACAGGTGTTTGTCCAACCTGCTCTTAAACATCTCCAATGATGGCGATTCTACAACCTCCCTCGACAATTTATTCCAGTGCTTTACCACCCTGACAGGAGGAAGTTTTTCCTAATGTCCAACCTAAACCATTCTTGCTGCAATTTAAGCCCATTGCTCCTTGTCCTGTCCTCCAAGGTTAAGAACCATTTTTCTCCCTCCTCCTTGTAACAACTTTTGATGTACTTGTACTTTATGACTAACTAGCGTGAAAATAAAGATATTAGCCTTGGTAGGGCTCCGTGTCTGTCACAGAGTCCCCGACTTTCCTCGACCTCTGTGACTTCTGCAGGGGGCCAGTGTGGATGACCCCAGGGCCGCCCAAGCAGGTGGCTCTCGGGACAGCCACACCATCCACTGCTCCGGTGGCCCAGGCAGCAGTCCCCAGGTGACTGGCTGGAACAGCCGCACTTCACCTGCCCCGGCTGTGGTCTGCAGCCAGCCAGCTGGAGCAGCCACAATCCACGGTCCCCGGCAGCTGGCGCTGTTGGTCCCGGGTGCCCCCTCCTGTGGTGGCCACCACCTGCCACCTCTATGGCCCCCTACCCAAGATTTAATCACAGGTATTTTTAGTACAAGTCATGGACAGGTCACGGGCTGTGAATTTTTTTTGTTGCTCGCCTGTGACCTGTCCATGACTTGTACAGAAAATACCCGTGACTAAATCGTAGCCTTAACCATCGGTGATGTGTTAGAGAGAAGACATGGAGGTCATATTGCAGAAAAGTATCTAAAGGAAAGTGTGGCCTGCAAGTTATAATGGGACTGGAACAAGGGGAGTTGTGATAACTCTAATTCCATGCTAAGAGTGGCCCTTCTAGCTCCAGATTCTCTAGAGCAAACTTTGTCCCATGATTTCTTTGGCAATGAGATCAGAGTGCTGTCAGGCTCAGGTGCAGTGGCACAGTGAGCCCCACAGAAAAGGGAGATGAATGGTGACTAATTGTTAATGATCATGTGATAGTCTTTTTAATTGACAAATTCAAGGTAAGTCCTTTTTCTTGTGCATAATAAAAGAAAAAACGAGGTCTTCTATTCTGGAACATAGCACTTCAGATACATTAAGGGCAGTTTTGCTAGGAACATTTATAATTCGAAGCAGGCAACCAGAAAAAGTCTAGATTCAGACCTCTTGGCTGTAGGACAGGCCACTGAGAAGTCTAAGTCTTGACAAACTGCCTTAGACATAAGGGAAGAAAAACTCTGGAAAATCCTACTACTCGTGTCAGAGTGAGGATATCCTGTGAATAACTGGGCTGGGCCTGGGAGACAGGGAAGTTTATATTTGTCCTTGTGGAAAGGACAATCCTACTGAAATATGAAGTGAGACGAGAGGGCTTGTAATATTACCTGCCAGTACTGAAATGAAATAGCACACACAGCTTCTGGAGCTGTATCTCAAGTGTGCCATTCTTTGTCATTGTGGAACAGAATTGTCTTTGTCAAGCATGAGAAATATGAACATCTCTGTAATCTAGATGGCCGAGGTGCCGTGTACTTCTCTGAAGTCTTGGGTAACTGAGTAGAGCACCTAAGATTGCTAAATACTCTCTAGACCTCAGGTGTTATTAAATAAGGACTAATAGGATGTGGTGGAGAGATGCAATAGTGTAAATTTGGGGTCAGGGCAGGTATACACTAGAAACATGCATTGCCACAGCTGTACCAATGGTGAAGACACTCTAAGCCAATGGGAAAGAGCTCCCATTGGCTTAATTACTCCACTCCCACAAGAGAGGGTGCTATGTTGGTGGGAGACGCTCTGCTTGCTGATATTGGGCTGTCTACATGAGGAGGTTAACGTTGGTAGAAGTATGTAGCTCAGAAGCATGGATTTTTCACACCTCTGAGCGATGTACCGCGATATAGAATGGGGCCTGGTTATGTCAGTGGTGTGTTTCAGTGGAAATCCTTGGTTTTGTGCATTACCAGAAAAGGGAAGGACTTGAGGATCAGATTTGGTACTCGAGTTTAGTTCAGAGAGGAGCGTTCTCATGATTATGCAGACAGGGAAGGCCTATTATGGTTTTCTTCAGGTTCAGAGTTTATTGTAATTCTTTCTTCTAGCTTTGTGAGATGAAAAAAATAGCTATTGTAGTTGATAAGAGCCTGAATTGCCTGGTAAATAAATCACGATGGTTAAACTGTTTCAACTTTGCACTTTGCAAATGCCCATCCCATCAACTCAGCGCTCTAAACTCAACTGAATTTTAATATTTGTGGTTGTGCACATCTATTTCTTTACATTCTGTTGGTGGGGCAAAAAGAAAAGCAATCACATTGCGATTCACAGTGGCTCATTGTGCTACTGAAATAGCTAAAAAAGATTTTACTGCAATACTGTGAGACACCAGGAAGAATTTTGTCCTATCTGACTTTGAAAAGGATCTAGTCTTTGAAGATAATGCTTTGTGCTGTTCTCTATTTACTTTACCTCCTTCAACGAAAGTATCACTTCACAAATATTTTCCATGGCAAGTGGAACTAAATTTAGACTCTTGAAAAGAGTCATGATCCAGGGTGCTGGAAACTTAAAAAGGAGAAAGGGAATGGTTGCTGTGTCTTTAACTTGCCTGTGTTTTGAAAGGCTGTGAAGTAGTTACACCTGTGATCACAGAACCACTTCTGTACGGTAATGATTGGTGCTATTTTCCTCTTGAACATGAACAATTTTGAAAAGGACGAGAGCCTTTAATGTGGCAGCAGGGTACACTTTAAAAGGATTAAGCCGTACGTAGCTGGAATTAAAATAAGCCCCACATGCTGCCATTGGCTTCAGAAGATGAGCACCATTGCCCTGAAGGGTAGACGTGCGCAATTTCCTTTTCACCCGCAAGTTATCTCAAATATCTTTCTCATTCCAAGCATTTCAATCACCAGTATGCCAAGATGTGGGATATCCCTGCCATGGGGTAATGACATTCTCGATCTTCTTATATGGGCTCCCCTTCCAGAAAGGAGTGTCCAGTCAAGTTATTTGGCATTGCCCTGTGAGCAAATCTCTCTAGAGAAGGAAGGTCTAGGGCAGGGGTCTCAAACATGCGGCCCGGGGGCCACATGCGGCCCGCAAAGCCCTTCCCTGCGGCCCGCCAAGCTTCCTGGCGCCCCCCCCCCCCGGTCTCCCCATAGCAGTTTGCAGGACGGAGGGGCCAGAAGTGGAGGCTTCTCTGCTGCCTGCCTGGGCCGCGTGTGTTTCTAGCTCTGGACTTCCTAGATTGCTCTTGCTTTGTTTGCCAAACAGCTGTTGGTGGTGCCTAGCGCTTTCCAGGAGGGAATGGGGAGCTGCGTGCTCAGAGGAGGAGGTGGGGCAGGGGTGGGACCTCTTGGAAGGGGTGGAGTGGGGGCGGAGCCGGGGCAGCAAGGGCGGGGTGTGTGTCAGTGGTGCGGCCCTCGGGCCAGTGCACTAGTCCTCATGGAAGGGGTGGAGTGGGGGCACAGCTGGGGCAGTGAGGGTGTGTGTGTGTGTCAGTGGTGCGGCCCTCGAGCCAGTGCACTAGTACTCATGCGGCCCTCGTGGTCATTTGAGTTTGAGACCCCTGGTCTAGGGGATATGGTGTTGGACTGGGCCTGGAGACAGCGTTCAATTCTCAGCTAAAGCACAAACTCTCTGTTTGACTTTGGGTCACTTACTCTCCCTGTGCCTCCATTCCCCATCTATAAAATGGGAATGATACTTTCCTACCTCACGGGGGTGGGAAGGATAACATCCAGTAATAATTACGAGGCATTTGGATGCTATGTTGCTGAGGGTCATATAAATGCCTTATATGGACAGATGTCTTGGAAAGTCACAGCTACCCCACTGTTGTGGACTTCTGGATCCCCACTTGGAAGAAGGTTTGACCTGGTTTCTTCTGTCTCTCTGCAGGTCTGTCTGGCCTGGATTCCCCTCCGGTCAGGGCTATCTCTGGGCTGGCTGAGTCTCTCCATTGCAGTAGCTGCCCTCCCAACATGTCAGGTAATGGCAGTTACAGCCAATCCATTTCAGAGCTGTCTCTCACTTGTTGCCTTTAGCTCTTCCCTTGTGAATAGCCTGGGGGAAAACCATCCATTGAAAACATGCAGGCCTCCAAAAACACAAGACTAAGAATGTGGACTTTTTAAGGGCAATTTCCAACCGAATAGCACGCAGAAACTAGCTAGCAGATTTACCTGAACATTCGCAGGAAATTAACGCTTTACTCAGAGACCAATAGCTGAAAATGTAGGGATGCTACGCTGATTTATTTCATCCAAAAATAGTGTTGAATCCCCACCTTTAAGGCAAAAATCGACCCCAAGCCTGCTCTTCCATAATGCATTCATGATGTCTCCAGAAAAGGCTTTTTTTGCTGTCATTGTCCTGGCTAGAACTAGGGATGGACTACATGTAATGCACAGTTCAGACTGGCATGTATATTTACCATTAAGGCTAGAAGGTTCTAGAACACACTTTAGACAAACGTTACTGACATATAACTGGTCTAGGAATCCGCACGTGAGGAGGAACCGTGAGCGGGCCCAGTGTGTGTTAGGCTCTTTGCAAAAGGAATATAAAGAAAATGTGCAGCAAAAATGGTTGGATTTTTTTAAAAAGTGTCAGTTTGAAAGTTTATTATGAACTTTCCAGAACTTCAAATTGTACAACACACATAGAATCCCTAGAATCAGAGAGGTAGCCGTGTTAGTCTGGAATAGCAGAGGTAACAAAGTCCTGTGGCACCTTAATTAGCCAAAAAATTATAATCCGCTGTTCATACTACCAAAACTCATGCAGGTGGCATTCTTTCCGCTATTAAATTTAAACTGCCACTCTCCTCAATCACTGTGGTGCTGGCAATATATAATAAGCACTCTGCAAAGGGAAAGATGTTGTTGGTAAGAGCTTAGGATGGAGTGTCTGTGGCTTTTTGCCACAAAGGAAAATATATTATATACATGGAACTGGTTATAAAAATCTGATTTTCCTCCAGTACTTAAAGACAGATGAGCCTAGGAATGCTATTGTAATCTATCATATCACATTCTTGATTCACAGCTTGTTTTTAACAGAACATCCTAAGAATGACCTGGGATTGCTGACCATTTTTCATTATATACAAAGAGCAAACAGATACTTTCAGGCAGCATTTCCTATATAATAGATTGAGCGCCGGAAACTATACTAATAAAATCTCTGAGGCAGCAACTGGGAAAGGGGTATTTGTGTGCCCTGGGTGGCTGACTGTATTGAAATGAACTCTTAAGGGTGGCCTGTCTCTGCAGACAATAGGTGTCTTCAATATTTAAAGGTACAAGACACAGAAAATGAAGGAAAGAGAAGTTAGTATATAGTTCAGTTTATAATTGAATATTACCAACACTTTACATTCTGGTATTTCCAGAAGGCTTTTGTTGCCTCAAGGCGTTATCTTTTTATGGTATCTGGGATCTAAACTCTTTCTTCGGTGGCTCTCTGTGTGTCTTAAAGCTTATAATGAGGGGAAAGCCACCATTTATTCTCCGGGGCTTAGAATAACCAGCCTTTGACTTCTTATATGCAAAGCTTTGTGCTGGATTTTGCTAGCTACAGTTGTTCTTTGGTGAAGGTACAGGCTGACATCTCCATTTCTATCATTGTTATATGCCGTGTTGTGCCATGTTGGTGGCAGAGAGACAAGGTGGGTGAGCAGCCCTCCATGGTGAAAGAACAAGTTAAGGACTATTTAGAAAAGCCTGACATGGACAAGTCCATGGGGCCGGATGCGCTGCATCCGAGGGTGCTAAAGGAGTTGGCTGATTTGATTGCAGAGCCATTGGCCGTGATCTTTGAAAATTCATGGTGACTGGGGGAGGTCCTGGACAATTGGAAAAGGGCTAATGTAGTGCCCATCTTTAAAAAAGGGAAGGGGGAGGATCCGGGGAACTACAGGCCAGTCAGCCTCACATCAGTCCCTGGAAAAATCATGGAGCAGGTCCTCAAGGAATCCATTCTGAAGCACTTAGTGGAGAGGAAAATGACCAACTACAGTCCACATGGATTCACCAAGGGCAAGTCATGCCTGGCCAATCTGATTGCCTCCTATGATAAGATAACTGGCTCTGTAGATATGGGGAAAGTGGTGGATGTGATGTATCTTGACTTTAGTAGTTTTTGATACGGTCTCCCGCAGTATTTTTGCCAGCAAGTTAAAGAAGTATGGATGGGATGAATGGACTATAAGGTGGCTAGAAAGCTGACTAGATTTACACTGGCAGTGCAATTTAAGCTGTGTTGATGCAAAGTTGTGGTTAAGTCCTCTAAAAAAACCCACCCAATTTTAACTTCTTTTTAAAATCAAAGGTGAACTTTAGGGCTGTCCATACATGTAAGCATTCCTAGTAGAAAATAGGCTATGAAGCAGAAATTCAAATCAGCTGGTAAAGATGAAGCTACTACAAATGCCTTACTTAGTCTCTGGAGTTTCATTTCCATATCCCAAGAAGGTGTGTCAAAACAAAACAGCATGCACAAGCATTTCTTTAATTGCTCCTTCTCTGTAATCAGGTGGGAAATTTAAATCGTAGAAGCTAAAGATATCTGCCTTGCTTCCCATATCTCTGCTGCAGCTGTAAAGTTTGTTCTTGTGATTTATAGATGAGTGGCTAACAGGAGAGTTCAGATAAACCAGGACTTAGCAGGAGGGCCAGGGTTGTACAGTCCAGGAGTCAGTGAAGACGTTTCTAACCGTACTGTTGTGAAATGTAATTTGGAAAATAGGACACATAAAATTAGGTTGTGTGTGTGTCCATATGTCGGATGGCAGAATTAGATTGAGAGTGCCCCTTTGGCAGATGACAGAACAAGGAGTAATGGTCTCAAATTGCAATGGGGGAGGTCTAAGTTAAATATTAGGAAACACTTTTTCCCTAGGAGGGTGGTGAAGCACTGGAATGGGTTTCCAAAGGAGGTGGTGGAATCTCCTTCCTTAGCGGTTTTTAAAGCCCGGCTTGACAAAGCCCTGGCTGGGATGATTAGCTGGTGTTGGTCCTGCTTTGAGCAGGGGATTAGACTAGAAGACTTTGTTTTTGTTTGTTCATGCTCTGTCGTGTGGTGTTTGTTCTCTAGTCTCTAGGCAATTACGCTTGTTGGGCACAGAAGAAAAACATCTGCCATTTCCATTCAGAATAATTGCTGATCATGCTGTGATTCAAATATTTTCAAATTATATTTTCTATTTTCATTTTTCCACTCTTACCAAACTATTGAAAAGTCTGTCAAGCAGTTTTGCATGTACATTTGACCTTAATTAAGGAAAGGGCTTTAAAAAAATTGATATTAGCATTATATTACCTGTGCAAAGCAGTTCCAACAGCTTGACACTGTAGGTCTAGCATGTGGGTAAGCAAGTTACTCTAGACTGTAATAGAGTGGAGCAGTGAAAGGGAATTACCCCCATTTCCAATGTTTTAAATCCTATATTCTTGTTCCTTTCCCCCCCTCATTTTCTCTGCCTATTCTCTCCTATACTGTGTAGCTGCTTCCAGAGAAGAGTTGATTTTTTTTCTCGTGATAGGCTATCAGTTCTATCCAGAATAAAGATGATTGCAGTAGCTGAGATATTGCAAATAGGAAAGGCTATCATTTTATAAGACTAGCTCAGGCCCCAGAGTTACAAGCGGTAACATGAATGCTTAGGTTTGTGACCATACATTTTTCTTAAAGTTCAGTGAGACCACGTGCATGCTTATGTGGTTGCAGGATCAGGAATCCTAACTAGTCTGAGAAATAAAAATGGACCACAAAGCTCCAAAATGTCTAAAAGCGCTGTTTTTTAGAAAATGTGGTGTGGTCAAAGTTGTAAGTAGTCACTTCATGATTTTCACAGGCAGAACTTACGGGGAACTTGTATAAACCAGCATGGTGTACAAGAGTGCTATTTAGAACTTGTTTAGTCTTCTCTAGACTTCACAGAGGAGTGCCATCTCTGCTCCAATCCCACAATCCAGTCGATTCTGTGTTATGCCTCTGCAGCCCAATTGTATCCTGTATTTGGGGAGCTATTAGAAATGTATGAGATCCACATACTCAGATATACTATCATACTCTTCCGTCCGCTAAAATATCCCTTTTTTTAAAGTCTTTTGTTCTTTACACACAAATAACAATAACAAGAAGCCCCGTAGGAACAGCTGGATCCCAAGTAAGTGTGTTTATTAAACACACCCCAGTGTGCCACTGAAGCTACATTTGCGCTGCCGCTTTGACGGATTTTTGATAGCTTCCAAAATGTAGACCATAGTGAGTGCCACTAAAGGGCTCACACATGATACCAAGGGATACGACCTTTCCCTTTACATTATAAATGGGGTTATTAGGCTCATTAATAAAGAATTAAAGGAGGGTAATGCCAATCAGCGATAGGTGTATAGAAATTAAATCTTGTCAGACTAAAATGATTTTTTTTAAATGAGATTACAAATTGGGTTGATAAAGGCAAGAGTGTTGGCGTAATAGACCTGGACTTTTGTAAGACATTTCACTTGGTGTCTTGACATTTTGATTAAGAAACAGGAATGACACGAAATGAACATGGAATACACTAAGTGGATTAGAAAATGGCTACTGTACAGGTCTCTGACAGGGTCTCCGGTGTGCAACCTGGACTATGGGACCACTGAGCCCTTCAAACCCACCAGCTTGGGCTGCCCCCTGCATTGTGATGCTGATGTCAAGGCATGAAGTTGTAACAGGAAGAGCAGCTAACCACTGGAACAATTTAGAAAGGATGGTGGTTGATTCTCCATCAATGTCAATTTTTACATCAAGACGGTCTATTTTCTTTTAAAGATACATGCTCTAGGTCAAGCAGGAAATAATTCAAGGAAGTCCTAAAGCTGTCTTAGAGCTGGTCTTCACTGGGGGGGGGGAGATCGGCTGTAGATAGGCAATTTCAGCTACGTTAATAACACGTTATTAATTACACATTTAAAGGCTTATTTTTTATTTATATGACAATAAAAGCCAAACATTATGGCTCAATAGCTATTGTGCTATCAGAAAAGTATAGATAAAAATAGACCAGGCAGGCAGAATGTGCCGGGAATGTGTAGCGAATACAATGTGATTGGCACCTGCTTCCATTCCCTGCTATAGTATGTAAAATCTGAATGTTTTTTCTGGTCTCTATGTAGCTTCCTATCTATGCAGGCTTTTATTCCCCCCTCTCTCATGAATGCACTTTTAGCAGCATATTAAGCCTACACAGGGATATCGGTATCAGAAGTTCTGGGAGAAACCAGCTAACAAGTGTGCACCTCTTCACATCTTCAGTGAAACCCCACTAGTGGTTAAGGGGAGCAGATAGCAAATATGAAAAACCGGGACCGGGGGTGGTTGCTAATCGGTGCCTATATAAGACAAAGCCCCAAATATTGGGACTGTCCCTATAAAATCTGGACATCTGGTTACCCTATTAACTGCCCACATCCTGGTGAATGTGGAAGATCTGCTGGAACACAATGAGATGGAAATTCCTGCAATAAACATAGAGAGATACAGTTAGGTACGGGAGTAAATGAGAAAAGAGTTGATGAAGGATAATGAGCCAAATTCATCCCTAGTGTAAATCCTCTGAGGTCAGTGGTTTGAGCGAGGGGTGGATTTGGCCTCATTAGCTTATGTGGAGATGTGTGTAAAGCAAAGATGTTAAATTGTGCAAACTGAATGTTCACTGCTGGCCAATTGTCCCCTGCTGTTTACAGATTGGATGCAAATACAAACAGTAGGAAACTGACCCATTTCTTCCTGGCTGTCATGATTTTCTCTTTGCTTGGGTGAGGAGTGCTTTCTTACTCTGGCTGTGCGGCATATTTAGGGTAGATGCAGTGGGTGTATTATCAAAAAGGTTTCTTAATCTTTTACCATTAGCTAAGGCAAAGTGATGATCATAGGTTGGGATTTTCAAAGGAGCCTCAAGGATTTAGATGTGTAAATTCCCACTGGAATTCCATAACATTTGAAAATGGAGCCACAGAGATTAAGATGCTTAGCTTAGGTCTACACTTCAGGGGGGTGGAGGGGTGGAGAAGGGGCGGAGGGAATCGATCTAAGATACACAACTTCAGTTATGAGAATAACGTAGCTGAAGTTGACATACTTAGATCCACTTACTGCGGTGTCTTCACGGCAGTGAATCGACTGCTGCCACTCCCCCATCTAGACTAGATGTGATAAATTGACCCCTGATGGATTGATTGTTACCTGCCGATCCGGTGGGTAGTGTAGACATACCTTAGACTGATAATATCTTACCTACCTGTCTCCATGTCTCCCCCCCTCCCCAGCAGCAGCAGAGTTTGGTTGTGGGAGGGGGTAGCGGGTTGGGGCATGGGACTAGGTGAGGCAGGCTTTGACAGCACTTACCTGGATGGGTGTACCAAAAGTGGTGACATCCCCCTTGCTCAGCTGCTAGGCAGAGGTGTGACCAGGCAACTCTGCATTCTGCCTCCACCCAGAGCGCTGGCTTCTCAGCTCCCATTGGCCAGGAACCACTGGGGGTGGGGACTGAAGGCGGAGGCAGCCTACCTTAGATGTTATCTCTATGTAAAGAGGTTTAAGATTAGCACCCGTGTTAGTCTGTATCAGTAAATAAGATGAGGCAGACTTTGTAGCACCTTAGAGACTAACCAGTTATTTCAGCATAAGCTGATGCATCCGATGAAGTGGGCTATAGCCCACGAAAGCTTATGCTGAAATAAACTGGTTAGTCTCTAAGGTGCTACAAAGTCTTCCTCGTCTTATATATGTAAAGAGATATCTCCGAAAGGCCTGAGTCGAACCTGTAGAACTCACTACGAGTCTTCCCATCAACTCCTCAAGGTTGAATAAGTTTTACTGCAGCAAAACTTTGTTCCTGGTATTTTGTGAGATATATTGTGAGATATTTTGAGAGGTATATTGAGATATATTGCCGAGTCATACAGAAGCTGTAATCAGGTTACTGTATATTGTGATAAAGCAAGGCTAATCAGGCACATCCAAGGTTTACAGGTCCAAAATGAAACCTGTGCCTCGATGCACCTTTTGAAAAAGTTGTCTCAATCTCTGTTTTTATCAGCCCCCTAGAAGGAGGTCTGTGGCTTTTTATAAACTCATTTCCAATGACTGATCTATGGACAATAAAGCAAGAATGAGGAAAGGTTTTTTTTCCTTGCGATTATGCCACTGCCTGATTTGTCCTATTCTTGTGAACTGGCCACATACTGAAATTTATACGGGTTCTGCCCTTTGAAGCATTCATGTGTATTTCCATACTCTACCAGAGGTATTGGAATATCTGTTCAGAAGAAGGGAGCACTGGAGCAGAGCAGGAGGATGGTAAAATGTAGGCACAACTGCCAGGGTTTTTGTTAGAGTATTCGCACCATACATGCAGAATAGAGTGGATACTCTATTTATTTACTAAGAAACAGCCCACCAGCTTCCTTTAAATAGGCCCCCAAACAGGCATCTGATGATGAGTTGCTGCCAAAGGTGATCTGTTCAGAATTTAAAGCTAGAGGTGAAAAGCCCCATATCCCAGTGTCGTCTAATTCCTCAACCTGCCACTTCAATGGCACAGTTCTCCTTCTGGTGTGAATGTTGTTACCTCCTGTGATAATGGCTTTATTCCTCTCAGGTAAGCAGACTGCATATACTCCGTGATGCTTAGCAATCTGTTACTGGCATTTTGCTACTGTTTTCTAATGGCCTCAATGTTGTTAACTTTAATCCAAAACATTATGGGAACAGTCTTTTCATTTCAATATTATATGTTCGTTATTCATGATGCCCAGATTAAACCCAAAGCAAAATTAAAGTGTGGTGATGTGGCTCGCTTTTCATTCGTTTATTCGTTCTAATTATGCTTTTTACTTTCTCCTTTTCTGAAACCACAGTATAGAGGGCCTAATGGAATAATCACACACTAGGATCTAGGCAGGTAGATGTGAAGATGGTCTTACATTAATTTATGAATATGTGAACTTATTTGTGTTCAGTTTTATAGAGAGCCTTTCATCTTGCCCAAAGAAGACGTTAAGTTCATGACAGAGAGAAGAGGGGTATAATGTGATAATTGGACTGTAGTAATTGGACTGGGTAAGTGATGCCCTGCCTGTGCAAAATCCAGCTGATACAATTCAGATATAAAAGGAGCCCTACTGAGCCAAGACAAAAGATCAATCTCTTGCAGCTAATAAGTTAGAAGATATGAAAAGTTTAGCTTCCTTGGTGCAGCCATCTAAAAACTTTAAATGAGAGACAACCGCACAGCTGGATGTATGTGTAAAAAATGTCATAGAGCTTTCAAGTAGAGATAAAGAAAATGGATTAAATATTATCATTAGAATTGGCTAGAAAAGCTTCAATGGAGCCATTTTCTGACAGAAAATGAAGTTCCATCAAAAGCACTTTGCGGAAGTGCGTTGATTTCCCTGAAATTTCATTTTGGAGAGAAAACGAAAAAAAAGTTGTGACAGTTTAGAGCCTTTTGGCACAAATCATTTAAAGATTTTGTTTTGAAATGGCTTTTCATTTGATTTTTTAAAAAAGTATATTTATTTCATTATATTTTGAGATTTTATATAGATATTTCAATTTTGTGAAAGCAATGTGTTTTGATAAATCAGAGACAAATACTTTTTTGTTTCTTTGTGTAGAATTTTGAAACTTTTGCATTTTGTTCTGCTTTGAAAGGAAGCCAAATTTCATAATTGTCAAACTGAATAGATACCCTCCACACAGTTCTAATGATCATAATCTTTTCCTGTTAGTTATTATTTATATCCAGTGTATTTCCCATCTCTGTATCTGAGGACCTCAGAAACACTGATGAATGTATCCTCTACTACACATTCCTGTGAGGTAGAGAGGATCTCTATGTAATAGATGGGGAACTTAGACACAGAAACATTAAGGGACTTACCCAAAATAATTGGATTCATTTTCAAAGGTTTCTTCACAACTATAATGTCTAGAGACTATTTTGTTTCCCTCCCCTCCCATTTGTATCTTGATGTTCAAGGTTGATTTTTGTTGTTCAAGGTTACCTTGCAGTTTGATTATCACAACTTAGATAGCACAATCAACAGCAAGTCCCAGCTGTCTGATGTCAAAGAGATGCCATTATACTAAAGATCCTAGCAGGAAAGGTTAAATGTGTTCAGTAAAGTGAACAGGCATGTAGCTGGAGTGCTAGCTACTTTGCGCAGCTAATTTACAGCCTGATTCAAGTCAGGGAACACAAAAGGTCACACAAACAAAAATGTGTTTTTATTATTCTCCAAGTCCAGCACCACAATCTATATCAGACTATACGCCGCCGGCCCCTGACAAAGGAGATAAATGGAGTCATTCGCCGTCTGAGGTAGACCGTTGCTGTTGTAAACAGTATGATGGCCTGGCATTGGCGTTTCTTCCTGAATTTAAATATTACAGGCACCCCGAGGTTTTCTCAACATGACTCAATTACTGAACCTGAATGTTGAGCAGGATTCCTCTCTGGGACGGTCGCCACTGAGCAGAATCCTGGGGAGGTGCGGAAGCAGTGAAATGCCAAGTTGTTCCTAAGAGAGGCCCTGTGATGCTGATTGCAGGGGCTGTGCATGCTCAGTCAGTGCGTCAGGCAAAGGCAGGTTACGATGAGGAGCTGTCTAAAGAGGCAGGTGTCTGCTTCGCAATTCTGCTCCTCTTCCTCCAACATTACTTTGCTTGGAGAGACCTCTAAAGTTCCCAGATGTTCTCCAGACGAATGCTGGCCACGTCGGATTAAGCACTGACTCAAGAGGGGATAGGTTACTGAATACAAGTGCAGTAATTATTTGGTAAAGAGAATAGAAGTGTCCAGATGCCTCTGTGCTGGGCATCCTTATATTGGCTTGGGAAAGGTATGTTCTGTTCAAATATCCCCGCCCGGGCTTGGAAGGATTTTGCTAACAAATAGATTTAATGATAGTAAAGTGTGTGTGATTCTGAGCTAAATTCTACCCAGGGCCTCTACCCACTTCCTCTGCTGTTGAGCCCTGCAACAGAAAGTCTGCAGGAAAGGTGCATTGTTGCAGAGTGATGGCAATCTCCCCTCTGTCCTGAGACCTGCGCTAGCTGTTGACTGAACTGAGGATGTGGCCAGGGATGCATTGAATCAGCCTGCAGCTTGAGCAGTCTTTGCTTGAGGGGTTCCTTGGGAGCCTGCCCTACAGAATCCCAAAGCAAGGCAGAGGATCCTACCCCCGTCCCCGGGTAAGTCTCCCTTCAGCACACAGGTGCAGAGAGGTGTAACAAACACCTCCCTTATGCTAGTTGAGTAAGGGGTAGGGGAGTCACAACACTCCTACCCTAGCGTATACGTGCAGGAAGTTTTCTTCGTTAAGTGGAGCAGAATCCAAGCATCAATGGCATGAAATGTCCCCCTCCCCCACCAATCTTGCAGACCCAGGGTCTGCTAGAAAGGAATGTATCGCCATGACTGCTTTCAATGTCCAGCCAGAGAGATTCTGTCCCATGCTATCCTAACATGTAGTTCATCTGTTCTCTTTAGTCTGTGACATATAATCCTGCTACTTTAGAGCTGTTCATATGAATCCATCTACATAACCTGTGCAGTTCAGCCCTAGTTACCCAGCCATGCTTCAGTTCTCTCTGTCATATTGTAATCATTGTCTTCTTCAAGTAGTGTCCCTAGGGATGCTCCACATCAGGATATGTGTGCGTCTGTGTGCCCTTAATTTTTGTTAGCAGTCTTTGCACCTTCTGCCCTGGTATGGGGGAATAGAGGGAGGGGCAGACATACTGCCACTCCATTTCCCTTTCAGTGGCCAGTGGCTTGAGAAGGAACATCACAATGTCTATAAGCAAAGTACGACTTCACCAATATTCAGAATTAAACACCTGCCTCAGGGTCAAAGACAACCAAATTTCAGGCCCTCATTACAGAAGCTCAGACAATGGCCAAGGCATCCTTCCAGACCTGCTGCCAACACAACCCTGTGCCCCATGGCAATGGCAATAGTTATGCCCCAAGCTTCCTGGAGGTAGTCCTCTGGCCTGAGGTACAAAATACCGTTGATGAATTTCCCTTTGAAGGGACTAAATTGTTTAATGATGCTACAAATGAAGTCCCTTCACTCTTTGAAGGACTCCGGGATGACACTACAGTCTCTGGGCATTTACATGCTGTACACAAAGATAAATGATCTCAGGTATATTTCGGATATAGAAGTGAAATACAAGGAATATTTAGTGTTGTAACACAAGAATCAGAGAGGTAGTCGTGTTAGTCTGGAATAGCAGAAGTGACAGAGTCCTGTGGCACCTTAAAGACTAACTAAAGTATTGAAGCATAAGCTTTTGTGGGCTAATACCCACTTCGTCGGATTCAAGCAATGGAAGTAACACGGGTTCTATGGGCTTCAGGCCTGTAAAATATTGATCTTAGCCAAATTAGGTGTTAGTACTTAGGCTAAGTTAGCCATATTATAAAGATGATTAGCATAAGTTACTAATAACCCTGATGAGCTTGTGCCTATTTGTGATATGCTGATGATTTGAAAATAACTGCTGTACAAGGTAAGTGACCTCTCTTTCTCGGGCTGTTGAATGCATACCCAACACCTTCCTCTGCCCTTTTTTGACTTTAAACCTTAGTATTCCATACAGCTTTCTGTACAAGCTTCCTATCTAAATAAGGCCTTGATTCTGCTGCATTGAGGAATTTTACCATCAACTCCAGTGGTAGTGGGATCAGACCCTCAGCGGCTAGCACCACTTTGCTCTGTCTACCAATAAAATGATTCCCAGGTTGTGTGAGCCTAGCCTGAGAACTAACCAGCGAATGTTTCCAAGAACTTTGTCTTGTTGATGCTAATTTTTCTTGACTACATCTTCCCCTCCTTTTATAAAGGGTTTACCTATTCCTTTTGACCTGCAGTGCTGGCCGTTTTATCTTCACCTGCATTTCAATCACTTTTACAGATTCCCTAGAATCTGCAGCTGATTCTTTTTCCTAGTTACTTGAACCTTACATGTCTGTTCTTTCTCCACTTTTATTGGTAATTCTTTCTCTCTGATCAATATAGGCCATTTCTTTTCTGGGCTTAACCATCTAGTCTGATAGGCCATAGGTTTTCATATGGATACAGTCCACAGGAGAGCAACAAAAATGATTAAAGGTTTAGAAAACCCAACCTCAGAGGAAAGGTTAAACAACTGGGCATGTTTAGTCTTGATAAATGAAGACTTGAGCGGGGACCTGATAAGTCTTCAGATATGTTAAGGACTGTTATAAAGAGGACAGTGATCGGTTGTTCTTCGTGCCCACCGAAGATAGGATAAGAAATAAGGGGCTTAATCTGCAGCTAGGGAGATTTTATTTTAAATATTAGGAACATTTTTTTCTAACCAAGGGTAGTTAAACTCTGAAATAGGATTCCGAGGGAAGGTGTGGAATCCATGTTGTTGGACGTTTTTAAGAACAGGTTGGGAAAAATGCCTATTGGGGATGGTCTAGGTTTACTTGATCCTTCTGCAGCAGAGGGGGGTGGACTTGATGACTTTGAGGTTCCTTCCCCCCTACATTTCTATGATTACAAGTTCTCCTGGGTCACTGGACAGTACCTGCAAAGTCACTTTTCTAAGTAACTCCATGCTGGAAATAATAGGCAAAAATGATGTCTTTAAAGGAGACTTACCATTGGCTTCAGTGGTCTTGGAATCAGGCTCCAGGATAGTAGAGACTATTTGATTGGAGGTTGCTTGGGTAAAATCAGGTCTGGTACCACATTCTTTTTGGCTATCCAGAGTTCTGCAGTGGGACGAGGATCCTGTGGGTCCCCTATGACCTGCTGCCCTAATAACAGGAACAGGTAAAATGGACTCTTTTGCAGGTGGGATTGGGTGGGCAGAAAAAAACAAAACAAAACCAGACTATGGTAATTTGTGGGAAAACACTTCCAAACTTTTAATACTTAAATCCAAGTGAGGGATAGAAAGAGATCTGATGTCTGTTATAACAGTAGTTAAAATATTTTTTTACGTCATCTAAGGAACATTTGTGTTTTTTATTTTGGTGGTAAAAATTGTGTACGAATTCCATTTAATATATTAACCAAGCATTTTTTTAGAGTAGCATGGGAGACTGTCTCTTTTGTTGGATCTAAGGTTTTTGTAGGTGGGGGAGTGGGATAAAAATGCAAGAGACAATACGGGAGTGGGTGGGAGTGGGTATTGCAGGGCAGGATGGGAGCAGAGTTTAAAAAAAAATAGCCATGCACAGGGCTGTAGACTCCACTGCTGGATACACAGTTCATACCTGTATTAAGTCTCTCTCTATATTTCTCTTTATGGAAAGAGAGAACTGATTTCAGAAAACTACAGATTTGAAAACACCTTCATATATGGTTGGTGGAGAAGCATGTGAGTCTCATTGGGTACATAGCAAAGTTTAAAGAAAGTGTATAGCTTCCTATTAGACAGCATTCTTTTCCTCAGGTAAATAATATAGATAATGCAGGATTGTGTTTGTGTTGATAGACAGACAGGACATTTTATTTTTGTTTCCAGTAGTAGAACTCCATTAAAAGTAAACACATTCTTTACTCTTATCAGCATGCTTTTTGTTGGCTGCATTTTGAGATAAAGCTCTGCACAGTGATAAAAGAGCAATGTACCGTAGGCATGCATTTCCAGCAGTGGATGATTTAAAGAGATCATGTTGCACAAGTAAGTTACAGCTGCTAACCGTAAAATACATTTGAAGCACTCTTTGCATTGTAAGAGAGCTTATGGGAATGCTCTGTTTCAGAATTTCTTCTTTTCTCCTTCATGCTCTTATGAAGCAGCTACACTGGTGGCTGAACTTTTGATAACTTTCTCAGCGACGTGTTGGAGAGGTGAGAGAAAGTTTTAGGCTGCTTTCAGCAACCATGCAAATGATAGCTGCATTGTTAACTATAGCAAAATTGTTCCTGGTAGAACTCTTTGAGGCTACTGTAGTTATTGTAAGGAGTAGCCCATTATCTCCAGGTACTTCCAATACTCAAAGATTTCCCTGAAATCCCCTAGTTCACCAAGTGAATGTGCTCTTCCTTTCAAATCCACTAAAAGCTGCTACTCACTGTTAAATTGTTTCCTTCAGTCTTTCTTCTGTTCAGATGCATGACCATGAGATAAGGCGAACAGTAGAGTAACTTTCAGAAAATTATATATACACACACAGCGGCAGAGTGCCACAGTGAGAAAAACAGAATAAAGAACAGATATTTGTAAAGAGAAACAGAATGGTGAACGGCGTAAAAGGCACTTTCCTCCCGGTCTCCAAACTGCAAATCTATCAATAAATCTCATAGACTGGGACATGGTTTACATAATATCGGCACATTTATTTCAACGAACTCTCCAAAATTATCTGACCTCTTTCACCAAAAACCTCCATAACCCCATTTAGGGATCTAGTTCCTACTGAGATTGAATAATAGAGACATGAAAATATAAGACAGTGTTAGGCATTGTCAGCTTCCCTAACACTGCAAGGGGATGTGGTACCTGCCTCAAAGAGCTTACAGTGCAGTTCAGCCAAAGACACATGACAACACAATGTGTAGAGAGATCCAAACATCTTTGGAGAGATCAGACTTCAGGCAAAGAGTGAGTGTGCAGGAGGGATTTGAAGGACATTAGAGGGGTTACTTAATGCCTGAGAAGGGGGGGGGGCATTCCAAATATCATGGAAGAAGGTGCAAAGCTGAGGGAAGGACACAAAGAGTAGGGATAGAAGGGAGACTTAACCCTGGTCTACACTGGGGGGAGGGGGAGGGGAATCAGAGCAGCAGTGGGAGACAGATTTTCTGGTAGCACCTGGCATTCTGTCTCCAGGTAGGGAGAGGCAGCTGGTCATTTTCCTGTGAGTCGGGCTTTTCCAGCGGTCCGGTTTGCATGAAAAACAAACAATAGGTGGGTGGCCATTGGTGTCCAGAACATCCCCTGTCATTTCAGAATTGATGGGATGTGTCACTTTACAGACAAAGATCTGCCATCTTGCTCAATGCCAGACCTTGCTTCACTCAGCCAACAATGGCAGAATTTGTAAGGCGCTCATAGAGATATAAAACACGGCCTCCGTATTCAGAGGCTAACTTGAGATCATCTCATTTCAAATACCTGTATGACTCATCCGGTCAATTTTCACCCCGTTATCAGTGATGTGCAGATTGTGAAAGGAAACATGACATTACAGGGTTTCTTTTATGATAAAGTACATTGTGGGTGATTAATGAGATATCCATGGTCAATGGGGGGAACTCAGGGGTGACTTAATTCATCACAATGTTAAAGATGTCTCTGAAGTTACCACATGTTGTCCAGCATAACGAAACCCAAGTACTTGTACCTGTCATCTAAAAGAGCAACTGCTAACATATTTGCAAGAGCAAGTTGTCTCTGCTCCAGATGGCAATTACAATAGCATGTCAAGTCTCCTGAGAGACAGGTGAGTGATAAACATTTTAGAGGTATGCTACTTCATGCATGAAACTGTTTAAAGTGCTAGGGATGAATTATTGTCAGGAACCAATGGAACATGTGCAAGACAAAGTGTGAAACAAAGATGGGGGCATGCAACATTTCTGTATGAAGATTAGCAACATAATGGAAAAAAATCCCAGAATTCCCTCTTACCCAGTTCAGACAAATACCTTCTTATTTTACACTTCAGTGGCTTCAAGAAGAGCATTTTTAACATTTAATTGGAATGATCTGTCCTAGTGTTGTGCTGCTTTATGTAATGTTACAGAGCAAAAAAATTACGTGATCGGTAATGCCTTACGCTGGTGGCGTGGTTTTACCTACCTAAGCTTTGTATGGTAACCTTCTGTTATCCCACTATGTGGTTTGCAGCTGAATCCTTTCCATCACCTGTTGAGATATTAAATTGATAGAAAAGTCCTGTGTCTAAGGGCTCACTTCTGAAACCATTGTACACGTCCCACCCTTCCCAGAGACTCTTGTGTGTGGTAGGACAGACTCTGTGTGTGTGTGTGTTTATACAAATGTATGCAAATAAGGCCCATGATCTAAAAAAGGATAATTCTGATGCCGACCAGTATCTTTTGCATTAAAATCTATATTGGTAGGCATCAGAATTCTCCTTTTTTATATCATGGGCCTTATTTGCTCCCATGAAATTCCATGCCAAAACTCTCATTGACGTCAATAGAAGTAGGATTAAGCCCCATAGCTAAGGCTGAACACTATTATTTGGTAACAGAGTGGCAGTTTAGCACATAAGAAATGCCTTTGTTACTGCTATCGGGAAAGTTTGTATTGCCTCTGGAACAGACAAAAAAAGAAGGTTACTAGAGGTTCATGGAAAAGCAAAACGTTTTTCATTCTCAACTCAAACCTTTTGTAAAGAGGCATTTTTCGCAGGCAGACAGCTATCATTTCCTTGCCAAGTGCTATTTCTATGTGTGAACAAGGTTATTAGAGCCACCTATTACATGAATGAATCACTTCTTAAGAAATGCAAACCTGAGAAGTAGTGTGACTTCCCGGCAGGCCACCGAGGAAATGAGCCACCTTCTCCATTACTTTTCTTACTGCACCTGTCCTGACTGTGAGCAAGGATAGCTGGGCTCAGTCTAGCTACACTGTCAATGGGCAACACCCTGCGCTATGCAAAAACTCCTCTAAATGCTATTACCTCTTGGTGACAGTCATCAGGATTCTGGAACTGATTACTTCTCAGGTCATCTGTATTTACCTATGAATGTAATTTCATACTGCTCACAAATCCTGAAGCGAGGTTGATAGCTGAGGCCAAAACCCAGCGGGACGTGCTGAGGACATATGGTTGGTAAACAGGGGTGCTGCAAACTGGAGACCCTGTCTATGAGTGTGGTGAATTGTGGGATTCCACTCTGAGGAAGAGGGACAAGCACAGGCCTGCCATTTGGAAGGGGTGCCTGGAGAGAGATTGAATGAGGGGTCAAAGGTACAACTCCGTTAGAACCATTATAAACATTGAAATATGTGGTTTTTGTAGCCCCTGCACAATGGGGCCCTGGTCTTGATTGGAGCTTCTGAGCACTACTGTAATATCTTCTGTACACACTGTATGCCTACACATTTGCCTTTATTTATATTAAACAGAATAAAGTGATATTGCATTCAGGGTGCAAATGAGACATGGTAATTAGAAATTAAGCAGAGCTGTGGTTTAAGACAAATTCAGACCTTTGAATGAAAGGAGGACACCACTCATAAAAAATCAATCTGTCTGGGCTTGATAAAGTAGAACCATCCCCTGTGTTTTCAGACATTTGGCCACTTTAATTTGGTAATCTTTCTCTTGAATGCTTAGTCTCGTTATCCATTATACCATGAAAAGTGGTTGTATTTGGGTTAAAATACCCCTTTCTCCTCAGGAAGGAAATATTTTCCGGTGTTAACCAATGAGAATACATCTCTTCTAAACATCTCTCATTAGAAGTGTGGGAATCCCGGTTTCATCCCAGCCAACCAATTCCATCTTACTCATGAAATCAATATTGCAGAACCACTGAGCGCTGTAATGGCTCTAATTGTATTGCTCAAGAACCTTAAATTCACATTAGTCTCATTTAATTCAACTAGAGGGAACACAAAGAGAATTGAGTTCTCTAAACTTGCTTGGATCTATTTTCCAAAATGCTCTTCAGTGTGCAATTAATGTGAGATGGTAGACGGCAACAAGAATACATTTCCCTGAAGTGCACGAAGGCAGCAAGCAGACCTAATGAACGGTTATTTCTGTTGGTGGTAATGCTGAAGTGAGGATGGTGCTTTATGGTTTCTTCCCTGGACTACTTGCTTGTTAAAATATGGCTAAAGATAAAGTTTGGGAGCTTCCTCTCCCTTGCATGGGAAATATTACTTCCACAGTGCCCCTTGTTTGAACATTAATATGTTCTGGAACCTTCCATGCCATGGTACCTGAGATACTGAAGGGAGGAGAAGTTCCTGCCTCTGCCTTCCTATCTCAGAAGCTAGACTGGTGGTTGGGGAAGGGTTTACTGAACGGTGCCTGTCTGAAGTATAGGACAGTAACTGCAGTGGTTAAGATGCCATGTAAAGGTAATGTTGTCTTTTCAATGGTGACCAGTGTACAAGCTGCAAAACATTTGTGCCCATCCAGTGATGACAGTGGCCTGCTTTGTTTGTTTCCTGCTGAGAGACTAGAACTTTTCCAGATCTCACTGACTAGGTCGTGTTCTGTCCGGTCGGATGCCACCTGACCTTGCTTGCTGTCACTAGCAGCTCCTCTTGCTCCCTCGGCCTCACAGTGCTTCCTCTTCGTGGATTCTCCCTCCAGCCTAGGGTGACCAGGTGTCTGGTTTTGGCCTGGAACACCCAGTCAAAACGAGATCCTGGTGACTCCACTCAGCACCGTTGACTGGGCCGTTGACTGTCTGGTTGGCGGCGCCGCTGCGCCCTGCAGCAGGGCTGGAAGGCTCCCTGATAGCCATCGGGCCACGAAGATCCCAGATTGGGAAGCAGCTGGCATGTCTGGCTCCTAGCCTTAGGAGCGGCCGGGGGGGGAGGGAGGAGTCTGTGTGCTGCTCTCCCTACAGGCACAGTTTCCATTGGCTTGGTCAGGGCAAGGGAGGAACCTGCGCGACTTGTGAGCACTCAGCAGGCGGCTGTGGAGGGGTCGTGTGGCACGCACCTCTCCCGCTACTTCCCGGCCCTCTTCTCCTCACGCGTCTGGGCTCGAGCTGCGGTTCATGTCCTACTGCGAACCACGCTCTGTCTGTCAGCCAGCCCCCAGAAGTGTGAGGTGTGTGAATCACTGTCTCCAAGTGCTGGAAATGGGGCTGCACCCCCATCCCCCTCACGGCATCCCTCCCCACCCCAACAACCCTCCTGCACCCCCATCCCCCACATGGCATCCCTCCCCACCCCAACAACCCTCCTGCACCCCCATCCCCCACACAGCATCCCTCCCCACCCCAACAACCCTCCTGCACCCCCATCCCCCACACAGCATCCCTCCCCACCCCAACAACCCTCCTGCACCCCCATCCCCCACACAGCATCCCTCCCCACCCCAACAACCCTCCTGCACCCCCATCCCCCACACAGCATCCCTCCCCACCCCAACAACCCTCCTGCACCCCCATCCCCCTCACGGCATCCCTCCCTCCCCCAAACTGCCTGCACCCATATCCCCCTCACTGTATCCATCCCTGTCCCACCCCCTCATCCCCATCCCCCATCACTGCATCCCTCTCTGTCCGACTATGAGTCTAATGGGCTAGATCTTCAGCTGGAATAAATCGGTGTAGTTCCAGTTATGCAGATTTACGTCAACTGTGCATGTGGTCTATTTTTTTTCATTCTAGTCTCCAATGCGACAAACCGGCTATTACCTTAGATTTTAGCAAGCAAAATCCAGTAATGCCTATTCCATGTATGACTTCTACATAACCACCATTCTGGCACATGGATTGCTTTTATGTCCAGTTTTCTGTCTGAACTGGGCATGTTTTATTCAGTCATCTGCGTCCATTGTCATAACACCCCTCTCAGTGTACATGTTTGGGAAAGGAGGGAGTTTATACAACATAACTGAACGAGCTAAAGATAAATTGAATTACCTCAGATTTCACATGAGCTTAATATTGTTGACATGCTAGCTTCTCTGGTTGACTTGGCATAAAAATAAACACTAAAAAGTACTACAAAATTCGCCTTACTGTAACTTTCATTTCTCATCTTCACAATTTGTCTTTGCTTTTATTTAAACTAAAAAGATTTATAACTTGAAAACTGACAAGAAAATTGCACACAATATCAAAAGCTAATTTTCCTTTTGTAACTTTTTTTGTTTTCTAACCACCATGTGGTTGGAATGGTGTGTGAATTAATATTATTCAGAAAAGCAGCACAGGTAGCAATAAGACCAATTACAGTAAAATATTCACAATCTTTATAATCTCAGAGGTTATGAAAAATACTGTTCTCCTGCAAACTTAATATTTTAACTAAAAATTGCATGGTACGTAAGGTTTGACTTTTTGACCATGATATCTGTCAAGTTTGCAATATTTTGCCAACGAATTACACAGGGGGTGCACTCTAGTGAATTTTCATGAGCCAGAGAGAATCTGCCTCTTGACTTCAAAGTATTTGCAATGCACTAGCTTAGTGGTTCCGATCTAATGTCGACCAGGCCTGAGAGACAGTTTGCAATAAGGATTGCCAGGCTGGATCAGGCCAAGACAGCTGTCTAGCCCAGGATCTTGTCTCTGAGAGTACGTGTGCACCGAGATAAAAGACCTGGGTCAGCTGACTTGTGTTCATGAGACTCAGGCTTGCGGGACTCAAATAAAAATAAAAATAGCTGTGTAGACATTTAGGCTCAGGCTGGAGCCTGTGCTCTGGGCCCCAGACCCCGAACATGTACACAGCAGTTCTTCAGCCATGAGCCCAAGTCCCAGGTGGCGGCTGACCCGGGCCAGCTATACGTGTGTGTGTGTTTTGTTTTGTTTTTAAATCCCTGTGTAGACCTAGCCCGACAGTGGCCAGCATCAGTGCTTCAGCGGAAGATGCACCAAACACGTTCTGAGAGAGAGCTTCCCCTGGGGATAGGGTGAGCCCTGAATTAAAGTCCTGCTTGGCTCTCTTGAAGGCGACCAGATTGCATCTGAGGCTGTTGTCAGATGTTCGTCTGTGTGCGTGTGTTCTTCCTGTGTGGTGCACCGGCTCAGGCCAGATAGCCTGTAAAGCAGGCTGGGATCCAACTGCCCAATAAGACCACAGGACTTGGTTTAGTAGTGAAGGCAACCGGCTAAATTTATTGCAGGTGGGGCACAGGGCTAATGCCCCATTTCCATGGTTACAGGTACACTAGCACATGTATGCCTATGACAATGGACACTGGGAAAGGGTGTTTGGTTTTATTCGATCAGAAAGCTGATAACTCTAAACAGCTTAGTCAGTGGTGGGACTTTCCACTGCCCCCTAGGCCAGATGAAGGGTTAAAATGAGGTATCCCAACAAACAATCTGGAATAAACAATTTACGTATCACCTTACGCATTTTCATGAAGTGTTTGTTACCTCCCCTTGTATTTTAACTCCTGATGTTTCAGACAGAACACCACTATTCATCACTTTTGTCAAACCATGTTATTGTGTGCTAGGTTGGGGTGTTCTTGTGTTGGCCTGCTGGAATGTGTTTACATATTCCTTGTGTTTTAGCAAACGCTAGCAATACTGATGCCGAGTTCATGTACCACACGCTGACTTGCAGGCAAACATCTGCTTTTGACAGGGCCTGACTGTGGCTTGTAGTATAACTTTTGCTAACTTTGGTTCAGGCCTCAAGCTTGAAATGCTACTACAACACAGCTGCACTGCTGTAGCACTTCAGTGTAGACAGAATCTACGCCCATTGTCCTAGGTATTCCACCTAGGTAATCCCCCAAGAGATGGTAGCTAGGGCAATGGGAGGCCCATGATTCAGGTTCTCTCTTTCTACGACAGAGGCATGAGCACTTTGGCTGAACTTGTTCTCCTCATTGCTATTCTTGAATTTTCCTATTTAAGTCCCATCCTCCTAATGAACTCCACATCAGATAGTCTGTGGAGTCCCAACTGATGCACCAAAGGGCCTGTTTCTCCCCTGTCGTGTGTCTTATGTAGTCTTCTACCCTTGAGCATAAAATGTGACCAGATCAGTACAGCAAACAAGGCACGGGAGATCAAGTCCTGTCCGAATGCTATGCCATTTGGTTTAAAGGGACAGGAGCTGAGTCAAAGGAAATATTCAAGGGAGGTTTTGGCTCATGCGGGATTCTAACTTATCCTTTTATCATCTGAGTTCAATTGCAGGCTCCTGTTGTTTTAATTTCTCTCTCATTTTAAAAAGCAGTAATTGACTGTCTTTGGTTGCCAAAATTGTAGGCCCTGTTCTTGTAATTTTTTTCACCCAAATTAGTGTAAATCTCCTCACAAATCTGCTCCAGTATTTAGAGGTTATTTCAGATAATGCTGTTCATTTTGTTTCTCATTGCTGCTGTGCCATCATATTATGTTTACAGGACAAGATTTAGAGAGACTTCAGTGAAAAAGTCTCCTTACTGATAGCCTCAGCCATGCATTATTTGTGCAGCTTGCTTCAGGCTGACTGGCCTTTCTATGCCCTTCACCCATTCTCCGATGGGCTTAGGCCATTTGCTCTCTTCCAGGAATCAAGTATATACAGTGGGGAACTTTGCACGCTTGCCATTTGCATTCTCATGCAGAACGCCTGGAACAGGGTCACGGTAGTGTAGGGCCAGCCAGACCTAGTTACTAATGAGACACACTTGAGGAGGAATCCGCTGATTCCCCTGTAATGAGCATCAGGTTTGGCATCAGGGACAGGAAGAGACTACCCTTAGATGGGATGTGGGTTTGCAGAGTTCTGCGGGTGGGCAGGAACCCCTGGGCATGGAAGGAAAAAAGAAATGATCTCCTGTTTCTGTGACAGTGGGGAGGAGGTGTCAAAGGGGTCTAGTGGGCATTGCCACAGCCTGCTTACTGGGCGAGAAGAAATTGGTGAAGCCTCACTGCATGCTCTTGGGAGCAAGGTTGTGTCCTGATTGCATCCAGGGGGATAAGAAACTCTGCAGGATGGCTGAGGGACCTCTGGAGGTGCAGGGTAGTGGACATGTCCCACCCCATTGTACTAGGCATGGACTGGAGCCTCTTCTCCTGAGGGAAGCTGGTGGGGATCTGGAGCCCCTGGCAGTGAGGAATATAACCCTAGGGGAAGGGAAAAGAGAAGTTAAACATGGAGGGTTTGGAAAAGCCCAGACAAAGGGACACAAGCTGGGGAAAAGTAAAGAAAAGGGAGCCCCCCTAGAGAAAGAGGGGGAGGAAGGTGGCAACATAGGATAAGGAGGATAAGGAGAACCTGAGCTTGTTGACAAGGGTTGGGCGGTTATTGGAATGTCCATCACCTGAACAGTGGTAGGAGGGACCCCAGGAGGAGTTCAGAGGTCTGGAGACCCTGTGTAACCAGGAGGGTGCGGGGTGCCAACAGGTCCTGCCACAAAACAAAGGGGGTGAGAGTATCCCACCAGGTTGCCCCTAACGTGGAGATCTGTGGGCCAAGAAAGAATTACAGGGGTGACCCCACCCACCAAACGTGATTTCTGTGAGTGGGGAATGGGGGAAACCCAGAAGGGGACCCTGGATGGCCACGCCAGGGGCAAAGAAGGTCTCAGGGAGAGCAGCACCATCAGTAAAGGAGGGTTTAGACCTCCCTGCCCAGAGCATGGATGGGGAGGTGTGTGACAGAGTTCACTCTGGTCACCGTAAGTCCAGTTGCCTCTCCTGGAGAGGGCCTGGGTGAGGGGAGCACTGGCTAATTACTACATCAGCCTGGGCTGGGGAGAGCTAAAGAGCTAATTGGCCTGTTAACTATGAGAGTAGAAAAGGAGCACAGGAAGGAAGTGCAAGGGGAGGACAGGAAAGGGGGAGGGAGAAAAGCAGCAGGGCCGGGGAAATGGAGATCTCGTCCCGCTCTAGTGACTGGCACACACTGTCACTAGCACTGCTGCACCGGACAGAAAGAGGGAGGTGGCTGTCCAAATAGAAGTACACAATGGGAGACTGGACGTGTCAGAGCCATTGGTACGAAAAGACAGGACAGGCCACAGCCCCATTCTGGTACCTTTACCTATACGGAGTAGCACCTTACTCCAAAAACAGTTAATTGTCTAATCAAGTGCCGTGTTAACCATGATTTCAGTGGGACTTTTAATACGCTTAGTTCTGCAGCTCCCTGAGTGCTTTGCTGGATCAGGGCCTAAATCAGTTGCTGTTAATCCAGAAGGTGACAGGGCTCCATGCACACCATTGTTATTAGTGCAATGGAGGCGAGAGAGGAGGCTACCTCCTCCTGGCTCCGTTTACAGCCTCTGACGCTCCGGCCCCATGGCTGCATTTAGTCACTTGCTGCGAAAGTCAGGTCGCTCTAACCCCAGAGATCCAGAGACAACTCTAATACACTGAGCTGATTTAATGAAGTGATCTTGACCAGTGTCATGAAGGACCTAAACAAAATCTTTCTACCAAAGAAAACAATTAGCACCGGGTAACAATAGATTAATGCTTATCTGTGTCAGACACACTCTCGCCAACTCTTGCAGTCACAGGAGCGGAGATGAAAAGAGAACAATAAGAAAAAAAATACACTGTTTAATTGTACTGCAGTCTGTTGTCACTCCTGGAGCCTCTTCCTGGCCCAGTATGAAGGAAACAGCACGTGGGGGCATTTGCAGAGATCAGGAATGTCTCCATAATATTTTTTAATCTAAAGGCCGCAGAAGTTTGAGTTTAAAAGAGGATAGATGTCCTGGTTGTTGGCTGGAATCGCGACTGCATGGAGATCGTCCATACTCAGATAAATGATGATAAAATCTCCCCGGTATGCACAGGACTTGGGGAGATGCTTTCTTCTCTCTTCCACTCCTCGGCACTGATTCTCTCCAACCAGGGATTTCACCTGAAAATTTACCATCCGTCGAAAGTATTTCTGTTCTTTTTGGTTCTGTGACTGATGTCTTTCTCTTCAGCGTTTGTTCAGTGGAGAAGGAATGTCTTGCCTGGGCAGCAGTCTACAGTTAGACTCTGCAGGCTACAACCGGGTCCGCAAAGAGGGTTGGGCTTTGGATGGAGACCTCTGATCAAAAGAGAGTCAACATGACATGACATTGGCAATTCTGTGTCTTGAGTCAGTACTGATACAATGTCCACACACTGCAAGTAGCACCCTGCTGCAGCAGGCAATGGCTTTTTTTGATGAGAAATACCAGTGAAATCCTGTTCAGTTCTGAGTACATGGGTCTGACGAGACTTGATTTGGCTGGCATGGTCCTGGCTAACCTCACAGATTTTTAGGTTTATAGAGTTTAAGGTGCTCTAGTTTGGCCTATAGAATGCAGGCTAGTTCTAACAGGGTATGTGTTATGCTTACCAAAAATCCCCCCAAAACGCAATCTGATAGGACATGTTACACTCTATAGTTTTTGTATTCATTAATTACATTGGCCAATTTATAGAATATCATGGAATTTCGGGGTTGTAAGGGAGCTCAGGAGGTCATCCCCCAAAGCAGGACTAATCCCCAACCAAGTCATCCCAGCCAGAGCTTTGTCAAGCCTGACCTTAAAAACCTCTAAGGAAGGTGATTCTACCACATCCCTAGGTAACCTATTCACCACCCTCCTAGTGAAATAGTTTTTCCTAATATCCAACCTAAACCTCCCCCACTGAAACTTGAGACCATTACTCCTTGTTCTGTCATTTAGACTGTTCTCAGTGATACCAGATCCATCCTCTTTGGAACCCCCTTTCAGGTAGTTAAAAGCAGCTATCAGATCCCCCCAAATTATAGTTATTGAAACAATAGAAAACAAGTAGGATGAAAGTCATTCATATTTAACGTTTTAATCCAGATATAAATCTCGACTGATTTGCACCCATCTACACTGGGTCTAAATTTGGCCCATAATCCCTAACTCTCTGGTTTCCCATCATTATGTGCAAGGTATAATTCTTTCAACTGCATTGATATTATAGGAGTTTTTAAATCCTAGGTCCTTTCCAATGATCCTTTGGGTGCTTTATGGATTATATCCTGGATTTGGCTTGGGACGGCTGTCAGCAAGTGTATTCACGAACAACCACAGTGGAGTAAGAACTAAAGTAATTAGCTGAAGAGCATAGCTCCTCATGGTAACCACAAAGGCATTTTTAAAATTACAGTCCTGAATTCAACACATCGGAACTGGCCAGTGCTAGGTGAACAATAGATCTGCGGGGCTTTACTTTGTATGTTAACTGATGGCAACATGAAGGAAATCACCTAAACTTTTCAAAGAGGTTACTTGAAAGCCTCTCTGATGTGGACACCTTCACAGAGTCCTCAGTTCTTATGTAGCTTTATTTCTTCAAATGACCCAGTGGAGGTTTTGAATGGGTCTCACTTTGTCCTCCACAGATTGGGAGGGTACCATTTCTCCACTTCTACACTATGTGCTCTCTGCTCCTGGCTTGTACTGTGTATGTTGGGAGAATGGAAATGAATCAAGAACAAATACAAGGCAGTCCTTGTGTTTGGTTTGCTCTTCAGCTATCTTTGTAGTCGACAGGCTCCTGTCTTTGTCCTGCATGTCGGATAGCTTGCTGATTAACACCTGTGCTGCTTATTGGATTTGAAAGCTAAATCACCTAGGTGGGCTCCCAAATGTCCTCTCAGCCAAGCATGGCTCAGCAGTTTTGGAAATGATGGATTTAATATTTGTCTGTATTTACATTGAAAGGCCCCCTTTCATAGAGGTCCAAGTCTGCTAAACTACTACCTCTCCGCAGGGGAGGAAAAGTGCAGTTGTCCTGCCCTCAGCCTGCCCTAGGTCTGGCCAATCCCCCCTCGTGCTCACCTTGACATAGCATCCCCTCCGCTTACGCTAGGAGGAGAGCAGAGCATGACACAGCTTCTTCCCACCAGAGGGTGGCAGCTGCTGTCGCTTGTGGCACACTTGATGCAGAAGGAGTCCGTGGGGCTGTGTTACACAGGGGCAACTCGAGACTAATTCCAGTCACTTCCATTTCACACCAGTGCGGACCCAAGGTCCAATCTAGGCCGCCAATGGCACTAGTAGGATTTGTGGAGTAGCAGCTGCTTGCACTGGGCAGGACTCTCCCTCACATCTTTATTCCTGTCTTTGGTTGGTTGGGGATCCGGATTGGCACTAGCTGGCGCTCCATCAACACACAGGTCATCCTTCTTCCCACCTGGTTGCCATGGCAACTGTCAAGGCCGAGGCAGGGCTGGTGCTTTTCTCCTAGCCCTGTGCCCAAATAGAAGCTGTTGCTGCCACCACTTGCAAGATGGGCCCAGAAGAGAAAATTAGATCCCAAAGAGCCACAGCGAGAGAATTCAGCAGTATTGGTTTTGGCAGGCGCTGTCCTGAGGAGAGGGGACGTCTCCTCCTGTTGCCATGCCGAATGGGGGACAGAGGGAAGAAGGGGCAAAACTTGCACGCTGGAAGAACTGGAAAGTATCTGAATTCCTGTGGGGTTTCTAATCTGAGGGGGGAGATCATAAGAATTGTTTTGTGTCTTTATTGATGTTTTTAATTTAGCCTCCGGTGCACTTATTTCTAACCCTTTCCTTAGTGGGGTGCTCTATCTCACGGCCGGGCCACCATTTGAAATCAAAACACTACCGGGATCAATGGGAGATCACAGTGTACTAGGCTTCATTGAAGATGTCTGCACATCTGCAGCATGGCTGTCTGGCAAAGTGATGCCCCAGCTGGACTCTTGTGACTCCTGTAGCCAGGGGCAGCATTGCAGGGTATTTCTCTGTAGTTCTGCCATCCAGGACTGCCCATGGTTCCCTTTTGTCTTGTGACTTGGTTTTCAGCAGTAGCCCCAGGACCTCACACTAGGTTGACGACCCTGGTTATCCTTCAGGCCCCTTGTGCTTGGACTCTTCTCAGTGAGGCTGTAGGAGAACCAGGCCCGACCCTCAATCCTGGGTTCCAGCCCAGAAATCCTGGTATCCATGATTAAGTTCTGCTTGACCCAACTCTTGCTTTTTCCCTATGCTGTTTCCTAAATCAACCCACTTTCTTCTCAGGAGACTCATTCTCAGGAGGGAGCTGCACGGGGATGAAGCCCCTAATCCCAGTTTTTCAGGCAGCAAAGAAAACTAAATTTACAGAAATGGAGAGCGGCACCAGCTCCTCTGTCCTATGAGGATCCTGCAGCCACCAGTCCTACTGCTCTGTGCTCACAGGCAACCTGAGGTAACCTGGCTCTCGCTCGGCTGTGCTCCTTTTCGAGAGCCAGAGAGGTCTGTCCATCTCCCCAAGCTGGGGCCATATGAAGTGAGTTTCCCCCTTTTTTTACGGCTCTTCCTTCAAGATTGGCAGGTCTTGCAGAGGTGGGGCTCCCTGAGCTCAGAGCTGCTCTTTAACACCTACTTGCCTGGTGCAGGGTTTTTAAGTGCACTGAAGCAGTTAGTAGTATTGAAATAATAATCGTCTAATCTCCAACAGGTGCACACCTTCATTCCTCTCCTTCCAGAAACGATTTTCCAGAGCATGAGGGAAAGATGTGCGACTCTCTGTGAACTGTGGTCTGTAAATCTAACGTCCGACTGCTTGTGCTCTGGGGTGTATAAATGCACTGGCAGCTCCATGCTAGGAAATTCCAGAACTAATTTCCCATCTTCATTTTCTCCTTACACACTGACATTTGCGCCTCGTTACAAATCCTGTGTGGAGGAAGGCATCATTCAATAGACTCAGGAGTCCCTTCTTGCTACAGGAAATTAGGAATACATTCACTTTGGAAATTGTGACTCAGATGTGTGTTATTTGATGATTTCCTCACAAAGTCTTTAGCGTTTTGGGGAAAGTTTACTATTGGGAATACCTAGCAAGTCCTTCCATGACTGTCTGGGGGATAATTTACCATAGTTGTCTCCTTAGAACATTTATAAATGTGAAAGTTCAGTACATTCTTTACTTAGTTACATAAGGAGAGAAGCTCGTAGCTTTCAAGCAGTCATTAGGGAACAGTAGAGCATTAATGGTTTGATGGATAGCTTTAGTATTAGCTCTTGAAATAATTATGTTTTGTAAATGGAAAGCATAAAGAGCTCATTGGCGATGCTGCAATGTAGTAATGCATGCAGATAAAAATGAATACAGTTCAGCCTCTGAACAGCAAAGTTATCTTTTTTCCATCTGAAACAAAATTTTGCAGCTCCTGTCCTGAAATATAACAGATAACCCTTTGTCTTATAAATGCGATGGGCCCTCTCTATTACAGCCCTGCAGGAAGCTGAGAGTTTGCATTTTAGCCCTATATGCTTCATACAAAAGGGGGACTCTACAGATAGTGAGATTTCTAGAGAGTTCAACAGGCTTACATTGAAGGCTGCTTTATAAAAGACGTGCACTGCAGTGACCATTATGTGTGAAAGTGTAATGTGTGTAAAATATGCGACAAGTTCCAGAAAACACTCAGGAAATAAAATCTCTCTCCATGATCTCTCTCTTTGCCCATCACCCCCGAGCTGGGCTATGGGCCACCAACTGGTGTTGGTGTTTCAGTAGCAATTGGTTCCCTTATGGGGTGGAGTTGCTAGCCCCACACCCATGTTAAGCCTACAGCACCTGGTATTCCCAGGAGGTCTCCCATCCTAATACTAGCCAGGCCCAAACCTGCTTAGCTTCCGAGATCAGACAGGATTGGGCGTGTTCAGGGTGGTTTAGCCATATTCTCTCCGTGATGAAGAGGTGAAATTCTTCCTGTTAATTCTAGTGAGGGGATTTTGAGGATTGAATCAAAGAATATCAGGGTTGGAAGGGACCTCATGTAGTCCAACCCCCTGCTCAAAGCAGGACCAATCCCCAGCTAAATCATCCCAGCCAGGGCTTTATCAAGCCTGACCTTAAAAACCTCTAAGGAAGGAGATTCCACCACCTCCCTAGGGAACCCATTCCAGTGCTTCACCACCCTTCTAGTGAAAAAGTTTTTCCTAATATCCAACCTAGACCTTCCCCACTGCACCTTGAGACCATTACTCCTTGTTCTGTCATCTGGTACCACTGAGAACAGTCTAGATCCATCCTCTTTAGAACCCCCTTTCAGGTAGTTGAAAGCAGCTATCAAATCCCCCGTCAGTCTTCTCTTCTGTAGACTAAACAATCCCAGTTCTCTCAGCCTCTCCTCGTAAGGCTCCAGCCCCCTAATCATTTTTTTGGTGTTGCCAGTACTGTCCCTGACCTCAGAATATGAAATAAACAAAATAATATGATGCATTTCAGAGGCAACAGCTGAAAGAAGGGCAGGAGAGGGAGAGTAGCAGTCCCGGCACTATAATTTTATTTGCAGGCCAGGAAGATATTAAATTTGCAAAGTACGGTTAATGGGAGTCTATATGATCCATCTTCCCATTGAATCCTTAGGAAAATAGCACGTGACTGTTTCTTAATTAATAATTAAGCCTGGTTATATATATTTTTCTCTCTATCAACTAACAACGCAGTACAAAAAATATTTGACAGCATCCTTTCCATTTTTATTCGCTATTCACAAAGCCACTACAAGTCATTTTGGCCCAGATCCTGCAGTTAGATCTGTGGGGGCAGATCCCTGCTCTGGTGAGGAGTCCAGCTAGTGTCTGTCTGGATCCTATTGCAAAATTGGGGCCTTCCCGGTGTGGAGGGGTTGTCGCACTCCTGGTGCCTCTGGTGGATCAGTTCTCTCTCCACTGGATGTCTCCTGCGACCGGCTATGACCCACCTCTGCCATGACTTTTCTCTCTCTGTGGCTTGGCCCTCCGGCTAGGTCACTGAGAAGTCTGTGTGTAGTCCATGAACAAAAGCCATGGGGAATTAATGCAAATAAACCCAGTTAATAAGAGCTAGCGGGAGATGATTCCTGCTTGGGGGCCATCAGAATCAGCCTCTCTCTTCTCTGGGCAGTGGTTGTCTGGGAAGCTCCTGCCTTCAGTCAGCCCTTACCTCAAGGACTGAAGGTCTGCTCTCTTCCCTAGTCTTCTGCCAGGTGAACTCTGCTGCTCCCCTTTTAACTCCTTCTCCAGCCTGTGCATACCGTGCAGGCATGGTGGGGTGGGACTGGCTGAACTCAGAGCAGCTCCTGAACCCCTTGAGGTGCCCAGTGTGGGGTTTGCACACCCCAGCAGACCTTGCAGGAAAAATATGTGATTAATATCCATTCACTTCAGAGTTCAGCCTGTCAGCACCGTGGCCGAGAGGCATTTTAAAAGATGGCTAAAAGTTAGACCCCAAAATAAATGTTTGAGCCTGATTGTTCCATAGTGCTGTGCACTGCAGTGGGGCGGAGAGGCCTCCCACGGACCTGGAGGGGGAGGAACCCTTCACTAAGCCCTGGTGGGTGGAGCCAGGCCATACTCACCCCTCACGCTGGAAGTCAGTGGGCGGGGCAGGAAGTATAAAAGGTGGGAATACTGCGTACAAATGTGGTCTCCTCATCTCAAAAAGGATATAGTGGCACTAGAAAAGGTTCAGAGAAGGGCAACTAAAATGATTAGGGGTTTGGAATGGGTCCCATATGAAGAGAGATTAAAGAGGCTAGGACTTTTTAGCTTGGAAAAGAGGAGACTAAGGGGGGATATGATAGAGGTATTTAAAATTATGAGTGGTGTGGAGGAAGTAAATAAGGAAAAGTTATTTACTTGTTCCCAAAATAGAAGAACAAGGGGCCACTCAATGAAATTGGCGTGCAGCAGGTTTAAAACAAATAAAAGGAAGTTCTTCTTCACACAGCGCACAGTCAACCTGTGGAACTCCTTACCTGAGGAGGCTGTGAAGGCTAGGACTATAACAGGGTTTAAAAGAGAGCTGGATAAATTCATGGAGGCTAAGTCCATAAATGGCTATTAGCCGGGATGGGTAATGAATGGTGTCCCTAGCCTCTGTCTGTCAGAGGGGGGTGATGGACGGCAGGAGAGAGATCGCTCGATCATACCTGTTAGGTTCACTCACTCCGGGGCATCTGGCATTGGCCACTGTCGGTAGACAGGATGCTGGGCTAGATGGACCTTTGGTCTGACCCAGTATGGCCGTTCTTATGTTCTTATGGTCTGGAAGCTCAGTTGGGCGGAAGCTGCCAGAGGAGCTGGATGCTCCCGAGGTGAGAGACTGCTGCCGGCCCCTGGGCAGCTGTGGATTGGCCAGAGCCGCCGGAACCATATGCTGACCCAACCACGGAGGTGCTGCTAGGACAATCGCAGGCCTTCTACCCTGACGAGCTGGACCACCCTCTGTAGACCCGGTACACCCCTCGGGGAGTTGGGAAGTGGCCCAGGGACAGCTGACCTGACTGACTGCGTTGTTGCCATAGCCCCAGTCAACGAGTTGCAGTCAGGATCCCCGCTGACCTAGTGGCAGACCCCCCTGTCGCTGTTAGCACCCTGGGCTGGGGCACAGTGGAGTGGGTGGGCCTGTTCCCTCTGCCACCCTGGGGTGGGGGTCTCCCACTCTCTAGGCCAAGAAACCAGTGCTTGTTGCCTATCCGCCGGCACTAGGACACCTGAACCCATTGAACACAGTCCCAAGCCAAAGACCTTTATGGCCCCGCCCGGCTAAGAGACCCTTGTCACCCCACTAATTCCCCACAGTAGGCAGAGTGGCCTCCCACAGACCCAGAGGGGGAGGAACCTCGACATTAAGCCACGCCAGCAGCTTCCACTGGCTTCATTTGGATCTGTCAGCAACTTTGAAAATGGATACTATGAAGACAAAATAAGATCCCGAATGCCCAGTCTGGTGTGCTGTTTGGCGGCTACAACAAAAGATGAGACTGCAGTTAAGGTTTTGCGTTACAGTGCAAGTATGAAGCTGGAGTTTCTATTGTGTGCTGGTCTGTTGGGCAAGGAGGCGAAGGCTTTAGGGAGTGTTGCAGTGTGTGACCAATCATGTTGTAAAGCCATATGAAAGTGGTGAGGCATGTACGTTACTATTGGTAGGTAGAGCGGAGTTCAGAGATGCGGTGCCCTTAATTCTGTTCAATATTACTGTAAACAATGATCATTTCATCACCGGCGTGTTACTTCTGGCTCACGATGCTGAAGCTCTGAAATACAAGTGTGGAGTTTCACCTGCAAAATGGCTGTATCCTTCCAACAATTGTACTCGGTGTGTAGGACAGAAAGCTTTTCTGTGCTAGGAAAAAGGAAACCATGTGACCATAGAAAGAACAGCCGCAGCAAATGTCTCCATTAACAATCAAACATGGGACGTCAGCGAGAAGAACTGAAAATGAGGAGGCTGGTCTGTTTCACCTCTGATTTATGCAGGTGAAACCAGGAAGAATAGAACTGTTCCATGACTCCCCTCTGTGCTTGCCTCCTCTGTTATGGATCTGTGTCTATCTCTCAGACTTCGGTTTAGCAGAGAACAGTAACGTGAGCTTACATGAATCAGAGAGGTAGCCGTGTTAGTCTGGAATAGCAGAGGTAACAAAGTCCTGTGGCACCTTAAAGACTAATTATAAAGTTTTGAAGCATAAGCTTTCGTGGGCTAATACCCACTTCGTACATGTTGCTTCATTTCACAGCAGCATGTTACAGTCGAGGAGGGAAAATAAGAGCACACTCTCTCCCCTGAGTAATGCAATGAGGTGGATGACATTACCTGTCTAAAGAGGCGATCTCTGACGTCAGGTGCATGTTATCAGCACGGATTCATTCATTACAGCACTAGCACTGAAGAGCGAATGCATTGCAGTTATAAAACCTGGCAGTTTTGAGCCCTATGTAATAGACAGTCAAGGTATCCATCAGATTCTTAGTATGTCTGAGCTGCTGCTCCTGTGCAGTAGAGTCCTGCACAAGTGGGTGTTTTCCTTTTACGATCAGTGAGCAGCTATCCGGGCCTGATTCTCCTGTTTTACCCTGGTGTAACTTCCAGTGGTGAAATTAATAGGGGACCGAGGCGGTGGGGTGGGCGCAGGTTCCACCCCCTGTTCTCAGTGGCTGTTTGATATATATGTGGTATCTCTTTAAGCATATTCTGCAGTTGAGAAAAGGAGGGGTAGGACGTGAATTTTCACACGGGGCTAGAGAGTGAGGCACCCTGCACTCCCTCGCCAGGGGTGGCTCCAAGCACTGGGACCCAGTGTCATGTTGCAATGCCGTTCATTCACATGTGACCTGCTGTGACGCCCCTCCATCATGATTGGTGGGACCAAGCCTGAGTGGCGCCGTGACCCCATACCCCAAATTGCAACACCCAGGATGGGGAGTAGGACGGAAGCTGCCACTCCCAGGAGAATGCAAGGGGAGAGGGGACACTGACTCTCCAGCCTACCCAGTCCCCCTGCCTCCAGTTGCAAAATCTGGCTCTGCTATTGGTACTTCCCTGGTATAAATGGAGCGACTCCAGATTTGTTCTTTTATGAGCACCGTGAAAATCAGTCCTTTAACTCTAAAAATTATATCAAATGAAATATCCTAGGCTGAAAAAATAGATTGAAGACCATTGATTTTGGTGGCTTATTAATATTCCACATTACTAGTTATACCTTTAACACAGTCTGTATTTTAATACTGCATTTAAGACCAGTGACAGCTAACCAAACACGCAACAATAAAACGAGAGATCTAGAAATCTCTTCTCTCTCCCTCACCTCCAGCGCCTTTTAGGATGGAGTGGGTTGAGGCCTGTGAAATGATTTTTACTGCAATGTGTTTGTTTATGTATGGCAATTTCTTATAACATTTCCAATCTCCATGTTGGTTGCCTCTTGTGGAGGGAATTTTATTTTTATTTTCCTGTGGGTTGTTTATGAGAACTGGAGGTTTGGTACTGTAAGGCCGTGTTTCTCAACCTTTCTGCTCTCTGGGATTGACTTGCTGCCTGCCCAAATTGAGGGAGGTGGATTTCAGGGACCAGTATCAGTTCATGGGCCAGCTGTTGAGAATCACTGCTTTTAGGCACCGAGCACTTTCCCCTAATCAGAAAAGCATGTGCTTAATTTTAAGCACACAATCAGTCCGCTGTCCCCCGAATTTATAACAAAAGAAATATAAGCGCAGAATTCATGTCCCCGCAATTCTCCTCCACCCCAGAATAATAGATTCTGCTGGGGAGGCACTGCAATTACACCTTTCACCCACCAGGAGCTGCTAGGGCCCCAGAAGAGAGGGCACCTGGCTCACTGATGGAGCAGCCGGCCGCTGAGAGGGCGGGGGCACTTTGGCCTTGCCTCCCCTACCCCACTTCTACAAAGATTCTGGTGTCCTGGGATAGCTATGCACTGTCCCGTTCTTTGGGTCTGTGGGAAAGCTGCAACTGAGTGCTTATACAGCATGCTGAACTCACACAGTGTGTTAACAATAAATATTTAGGGTAAGGCTCTGTTTTCAAAGCTGCCTGTGAAATGTGTTCAGATACCTGGGGGCTGATTCTGATCTCCCACTGGTGTCAATCAGGAGTCACTCCACTGTAAAAATATGCAGTAAGAACAATGAGGTCCATTATCTCTACACCATACCTCTCCCATACCACAGTCATGGGTCCCATACAAGGTGTGTGTCTCTCTGCTATTTATTTTCCTTCTCTTCTAAATATAATTAGCCTCCATTCTGCTCTGTCTTTCTCATCTGGGCTGGATTAGAAATGCTCTGTTTGCTCTTCAATTAAAATGGCCTCTTAAGTCCTGGGAAGTTCAAACGGTGTGAGGTTCTCTTTTAAAATACCGTGTATATCTCTCTGGATTTAGTGGGCTTTGCAAGCAACAGTTTCAAAGTGGCTTTTCATGGGATTTGTGCATGGAACTCTTGCTTGGCACTAAAACAGGCATGTCGGTCAGGTGGCGCATTAATACCGGTGATGTCGGCGGTGAGGCTAGGAGAGTGAAAAGACCGTGTGAAAGTACTACTCAACATTAATAAGTCTGGATGAATGAGGCCTACAATCAATGGTGTATGCCAGGGGTTTTGTGGGAGACACAGACAAGTATCAAGTCAAGATCTTGTTGGCCCTTTACAGGAGAATCAAGGATGGAGCACAAAATTGTTCACTTCCTTGCTAGAAGAAACACCAGCTGATAGTTGTGTTCTAAAGAACAGGCCCAGAGGTTCTGTTACCCAATCACGCTTGATTGTATTTGCATAGCATCCCCGCATCACTGTGCCTCGTTGCAGCTAATGCTATCCATCTGTCACTCTCTTGCAGATCGGAGTTTGCCAGCTTCATGCTCCAAACCGAGAATAATTTTGAAAAGCTAAAGATTTTGAAAAGCTAAGGAGTTCTTCTGTGCAGGGCTTCAGTTGGATTGGGCACCTCTGTCTCATAGTAGGGTGAACAAGGCCAACTTCACTTCTCACTGTGTATCTAAACTGTCTTGCGTCTCGTTTCAACAAAGCATTTCAGCATGTGGGTAACTCTAAGCATGTGAGCCCACATGTGCGTTGCTGCTAAAGCTAAACTTTCCTTCACTGGGGCTAATCAGGTGTGACGGTGCTGTTCCTGGTGGGATCCAACTGTGAGTGTCAGATCAGGACAGATTGCTTCCAAAGGGGCAACTACAGCCCAAAGCTGGGGGTTTTCCACACTAAGGCAAACCAAACCAGCCAAACAGAAAAGACTTTGGTTTCGCCCCACTGGCTAACCACAAGTCACACAAGCAATTCCCTTAGACACTCCAGGTTTCCAGTATCACCACCAGCAGCGACCTGTCCTGGGGACCAATGGTTATGAAAACCAATACCCCAAATAAAGAAAACGGTTCTCCCCAATTCCAAAGAATCAGGCCCCAGACCCAGGTCAATATACAAATCAGATCTTACCACAAATCACGCTGTTGCCAATCCTTTAGAATCTAAAATCTAAAGGTTTATTATGCAAGGAGAAAGGTATAGGTGAGGGTTAGGAATGGTTAAAAGAAATCAATTACATGCAGTAATGGCAAATCTCTTGGTTCAGGTTTGCAGCAAAGGTAGAATAACTGCAGGTTCAAATCACAGTCTCTGGAAAGCATCCCCTCCAGGGATGGGTCAGCACCCTTTGGCCAGAGTTCCCCTGTGTAGCAAAGTTCCATCCAGAGCTGGAAACAAGGCAGGCTGAAGACTGGAGGTAGAAGACAAAAATGGAGGGAGTTTCTCCCAGGTTTTATAGACTTTCTCTTCTGCGCGAAGACCCCCCCCCCCTCCTTCTTATGCAGAGTCCAATTGCAAAATGAAGGTTCATAGTTCAAGATTCAGTTCCTGACCAGCCAGGCCACATTCCTGGAGAAGCTCGGGTGTGGATAGGCATCTACAAAGTTCATTGTGTAGCTGATGGTCCTTAACGGCCCATCAGCCAGGCCAGCCAAGTTAACAACAGCTTGCCTGAGATTTCACCCAGAAGCCAAGCATAAGTTTGAAATACAGTCACCATATAGCCAATATCCATAACTTTAACTACAAAAAGATACACACATACAGCTAGATTAAACATAATCAGCAGACCATATTCTGGTCGCAGAAACCTTATTTAACCCCCTTTACATAATATTTGGTACCCCAATGATCTATATGGTCCCAAATTATTTCAGTAACGTGACATCAGGTGCTTAAAGTTGCACATGTGCCAAAGAGCTTAGGACTGGATTTTTAATGTGCTATTAAATCAAGCCTTATCATGGCTGTCAGTCTTAGGGCTCAGACTGTTGTAAACTCACGCTGTTGTGAATGTCACTGAAACCATAGTGGTCAGCTTCACGTGATTTGGAACTTTGTGTGTGCTTGCACATGTCAAAATCCACATAGGATTGCCAGGCTTGTCATTGTTATGTGGAAAATCAGCAAACAAATCAACACAATAACAGAACAGAAGCCGAGAAACAGGAATTAAATGTTTCCTTTTTTTTAATCCATGGCTAAGAAACATTCCACTGCCTTGCTCATTCTAGATACTTATGGCTGCAGCTCAGAATGGGTGGATAAGCATAGAAAAGTTCAGACTCTAGACTCTTTCAAGAACAGGCTTTCCCTCCCAGGTTTCCTACTTCGTGGCCACATTGGAACCTTTCACATGCTGCTTCACAACTTCTGGAGCCCAGCTGTGTTGAGGGGCACAAACGAACAGGAGAAGAGAAAATGTGACCAGATTGTTTGGAATCTCATGGGACGTACAGTCCCTGTGAATTCTGAACTATACCACTCACCTCAGCAGTGTCAAGGGAGCAGGAGAGCGAGACCAAGTAGATCTGTCTCCAGAAACCCAGCTTGACGGGGTGTTACTGCTATGGGTCAGGGAGATAAATGTAGTGTCACTCTGGCATTGGTTTGTTTCATCATGCTTCTTCCCCCTCTGTAGCACATCATCCATCTCCTGCAACCGCATGTGTTGCTGGTTTCCATGACCATCTGGGGGTATAAAGAACATCTACACAAAGAACACTGTCTTTGGGAGCGAGTTCTATTTAGCATCGTTTCTGAAGTGACTTATAACACAGCTGTCGTGGGGACACTGCAGAAACAGTCATGATCAACTTCTCCATGGTTTCTCTCTTGACAACTGCATGACACAACAAAATGACTGCTGCTGAGCACGCTGCTCAAATACGTGGTGAGAAAATGTTACATGATCCTGCCCCCCAAGTAGTTGTCCCGCCTCTTTCTCCCCCCTCCCACTCTGCTTAATTGTGTGTAGCCAGTGCTTAGTATCTTACACAGAGCATGTTAGCTGTCACCTAATGGGCAGCTAGGAAGATATTACAGCTACAATTGCAACTAATTACCTGTTACTGTAAGAAGGAATTTTCTCTGCCTCCAGAGGACTGTTTTAATATGCAAACAATTGCAATTTGCCTCTTGAAATGTTGTTGGCTTTTTGCTGCAGCCACTCAGTTGCTCAGTCATTCATAGAGAACAAACTTGTAGCACATACAGGGAATTACATGGAATGAGAATTGCGCAGCCTGGGAACATTACCAAGGAAGAAACAGCAGGATGACAAGTCTTGCTTTCTTTCCCACCCCTGACCCTACAAACTCTCTTTTAAACACACTCCTCTGTGCTAATCCCTGTAGGATTTAAATAATGGACTCTCTATATCTTCTCCTGCAGAGCATTTCTCTAGGATCCCTATGGGATCCTCCCACTCGACACATTCCTGTTCATAGCTAATGATGATAGATATTGCGGGTTTCAGACAGCTTCCACTAGGTCGTGTCTGCTCCGCAGCCCTCAGCCTGCAGCTCTATATTCCTACCCCATCTATTTCCATGTTTGAATGCAAGGGTGGGGGGGAAATCACTGTGATCTCTTCACCCAGCTCTGCGTCTGCTCCATGTTAGCCTCATGTCACACACGACCACTTGCTGCTTCTCCCAAGCTGATGGCAACTCTCTCATGCAGTGTCACCAAACCAGACTCAGGGAGGAGGCAAGCGTATGCCATGGAGGTTGGAGTAAACAAACTGTAATGTCCCATGGGCAGCATTTGTTGTGGTGGCTGCCACGGAGGTGTGTGTTTGTGTGCTCCTTCACAGGCCCTTCAACCCACTGATAGGCCTTTCTGTCTAACTGCAGCCTCCACGGTAGGGACTGCTTTGTGCGTAATGGCAGGTCTACCTTGGGAGACTGAATCGTGTAGGCAGGAAGCATGGCACTGTGTCCAGCCTCAGGTGTCTGCAGTCCCCATCGTGAAAATTGGGCCTGCAAACTGAGCCTAATTGTATGCTCAGCTGTCAGAAGTCAATGAACGTTCATCCGCTGTCCCAACAACCTGATCTACAAAATGGTTTAAGAAAAGAGGTAAGGAGGAAGCAGCCTGAATTAATGTAAATGGAAAGGATTTTACTGATGCCACTCAAAGACTGTGTGTTAAGCTTATGACTGGTCAACAAGAGCCGTGGTGTATAAGTGGTGTTGTGCAAGTGTAAGAAATTGCAGAGGAATCATATTCGTGAGGAAAACAACCAACCAAAGGAAATCAAGTAACTGCAAAGCTACAAGAAACTGGTTTGAGCTGCCATAACACGTGTAGTGACGGGGTGGAGAATTGAGATAGTGACAAACTCAAACATGCAGAAGATAAAGATAACAGGCCTTATAAACAGTCAGCCGAACAAAGGGAAGCTGCAGCTGTGTCCCTCCAGTGCTGGAGGCGACTGTGTGCTGTTGTCCCCATCAGCGTCCTAGTTGTGAGTCAGTGACCATTGCTTGCTGAGTCCTTTTTGGCTCAACAAACAGTTGTTAAAACCCTCTGCTGAGCAAGCCAGCCAGTTTGCAAACTGAGCTAACATCCAATTTCCCAGGGATTGCCACCTCTATTGCTATTAGCTATATCCTGAATACCACCTGGGAGGTGAGATGTTGTTACTCCCCTTCCACACGCCTTTTGTGTTCTTTTTCTTCCCCACCTCATTTCTTTTCTTTCCTGTCCCTCGCCTTTTGTCTAATAAGAGTCTGGCTTAGCCGGCCAAGACTGTATATTTTGCAGCACTGCTATAAGCCTGTGACCAGAAACAGGCAGCTAAATGCAGTGTCCTCAACAGGTCTCAGAGTGGCTGATCAGACCGCGTGCTGAGCCCCTGTTTTTCCAGCCGTGATATAAGTGAAAGTCAACACCAGCATTTTCTAGCTTTCCTGTTCTTTTCTTCCCCCGCCCCCATGTATGTGTGTTCTAGAAAACAGAATTGAATTTTAACAGCTTCAGCCCATTTCAGCTAACTTCTCTTTTCCCCAAGACAAGACAAGGGTGTTTTTTTTCCTTCTAAAAACTCCCCCCAGCTAAAGGGAACAAGGCATGTTTTTACAATGAAAGCCTTCCTTAATCATTTAGATTTCAAATGATGTAACTGTTTTTCCTTCTTTTCTGTCTCGTCAATAAAAGGTTTAAAACTCGTAATAAAAAGGTTTTAAAAAAAGGTTTAAAACACAAAAGGTGTGTTTGCCATGGTCCTACGCAGGCTGGAGTCTCAATCCCTGAACCTTGTTTAAAATTGGTTAATGTTGAGCCATTTCAAGGTCATGTTCACCCCTTTGGTTCTTTGGGCCCAGCCATTCCCTCTGTCACCCCCAGCCGAAACAATCAGACATTTTCTGTGCACAGAGGCAAGAGCAGCGACACACAAGTCTCGCTGGCAAAAGAGATGGATAAACTCACGACGGCTCCTCCAGGCCTCATGTTTGCAGGAGTCCATACCTCTGACAAACAGCTGCTGTACTGTAATAGGAAAAATATAGCAGTACTTTGTACGTACATTACTCAGAGAGACCATTTCTTTTGGGGAAAAACTCACACCAGCAGTAGGTGACTAACCTATAGGAGAGGGACACCCCAATATCAGTAGGGTGAGGAAATACAAATAAGAGGGGAGAAACCCTATTGAATATGCATTAGACATAGGGGCATCAGCATAAACCTCTTAGAAAAGTAACATCACAGCCTATGGGCCGTAGGGGAGAGAGAGGTAGTAGGTGGCCTTAAACACTCTATTTTCAGCTTCCCCAATACTTGGGGTTTTCCATTGGGTCTTTTATCTGTGCCAAAGGACTCAAGACTTATGCTAACTGCTGAAAATAATGTCTTACTGCATACAGGCCTCTAGGTTTCTTGCATTACTGTTGCATATAGAAAAGGCAGAATATAATGAAGGCAAGGCAGTGAATATAATAAAGGGAAACCAGCCCTATGGGCTACAAGGCCTAATTTGAGTTGTCTTAAAAGGCCCTCATTTTTCAGCAGAAATTGAGGCACCCAGAATCTCTAATCACTGTGGAAAATCTTGTCTCTCTGTGAAAACTAATAAGAGTGGTGGTAATTATAAAACCCAATAACAACATCTCTCAGTGCTCCCAACCCCTCGCCAGTGAGTCTAATATACTCAGTCTCTATTAACAGAACAGGATCCTGCTAAAAAATGCAGATGTCCTTTTATTAATGAAGAAAAACCCCTGACATGCTCTTAACTGAGGGGAAAGCAATTATCATTTAATCAGATGAATCAGCTGGCATTCCTTCCCATCCTCCCCCTCTCTGCAGCTAATGAAAATGTAATGCGTGTTGAAGTCATCAGCAACAAATTTGTTTTTGAATTGCACATTGTACCAGGCTCAGCTTTAATGCCATCTTCCTGGGGAATGACAGGCAGAAATAAATGTCCTTCAGGATGATTTATACCCTGGATTAGGTGCAGGTTGTAAAAATACACCAAGTTTAAATCACTGCCAACCTTGAAACAACAGCAGAGAAGGTGACGACCCTAGTTAAAAAGAAAACAAAACTATGTTTCTCAACAGATTGAGCTTGTGCTGTCTTTAGAAAATAAAGATCTGTGACTTCAATGTCATTTGCCTTTAAATTAATTCGGGAGTGGGGACAGAATGTGCATTTCACCATTACAAATCAAAACAACTAGATGAGGAAGCGTAAGAGATGACGAATTGCAGCCAAGGCATATCATTAATACATAGCCATTATACCATGGTTACCTGGAAAGTATAGATAAGTCAGGAAACAAACCGTGTTCGAGACACCCCCCCCTCCCCCGCCCCCCCCCCCCCCCCCCGCTTCCGGGGCCAGTTCTCAGACTGTTGCTCTTTACTTGAAGCTGGTAGGAACTCTGTTTCTATGGTCTAAATACCAAACGGTTCAACTGCAATGACTAGAGTTCCAAGGAGGCTCAGTCCTCGGAAACTAATACCTGAATGTTTTTCTTCCTTTCTATTTGGTGTGTGCCTCCTGGAAGGGGTCAGTTGTCCCATTCTGAGGTTGAGTAATACCCTAGTCCATCAGTGGCCCTATCTAGCTTGCTATTCAGAGGTGCTGATCACCCACAGGTGCAGGTAATAACACTGACAGATCCCAGTCGGCAGGCAGGGCTGACCCTGGGGCTTAGTGCATGAGCCTGTACTGCACGAGCTACAAGCCATGCCCAGCACTGGAAGCCCATCAACTGAGAGCTGAAGGTGATGATTTGCTGTTGCCAGCACCAGAGACTCAGGAGGCTGATCAGCGGGAAACACAGGAGGGACCCCAGGTTCAGCCTGACACACCATGAGAGGGACTAGAAGAAGGAGAGGAAGTGACTGAAGGAGCGTATTTAGGTGTAGCCAGCCGACAGCCGTGGACCCTGTAAAAGGACTACAGTCTCAAAGGACCCTGGAGAAGTGTCTTCACCAGGTGAGAGAAATCAGTCTTTAGAAGGGGAACTGTGTTGCCCGCAAATCAAGTATTCTAAGCTAGCATGCTTGTATTTTTCCATGAGGCTCAGGGTGCCTTTCCTTGAAGAAGGCAAGGACACTGCAAAGAATGAGGTGTAAGGAGGATGGAAGCAGGCGGAGGGGAAAGGGGAGTGCTGAGTCTTTGTGGGGAGTTGCTCTGCTGGAGTCTGCTGAACTCTGACCGTCAGATCCCTCTAAGACAGCGTGTTGGGCAGCTCTTTTGAGCACTGGATGTGGTAGCTGACTGTATCTAAGCTGCAATGAATATTAAAATCTCCACTTAATGATTTTTGTTTTCCCATGGCACTTTCAGAAATTGTCTTAAATTAATTTTTAAAATTACTCTTCCTGGTTGCCTTTTAGCAGTTTTTGCACAGCGTTAAGACAGCTACTGCTTTTATGAATGCTAATATGTAACTAAGCACACAAATGAAAATTAAACAGTCTTCTTCTTCTTCTTCTTCTTCTTTTAGCAATTAAGTCTGCATTGCCCAGGCTCCAAGAGTGGATGACATTGTTTTTAGTTTTTTCGTTCACAAGCGGCACTGTCAAGTTGCCAATCAAAGTCCTTGAATGGCAGGTGGTTTGCTAACTGTTTTTCCTGTGTAGATGCATCATTTCTAGACCCCTCCCAGAGGAAACTCTGTGAAATCAACAGGAGTTCTGTGCAAAGGGCCTAATGAAATGCCCATTGACGCTAATGGACATGTCTTCCATTGATTTCAGTGGAGCCTGGGTCTGGTCTCAGGAGAGGGAGAGGCAGGCCCTTAATGGAGACAGGCCCTGTCAATGGGACAGTTTAATATTGGGTATGGCTTATTGCAGCCATGTTCATATGAGTTATTTTTTTCCTCTCCAGCTTGAAAACTCTTAGTTCCTGGACTGAGCACATTCCCAACTAAACTCTAACTTCCCATTTTTGTTCAGTCAGAAGAACTTTGGGATGTTATCAAAAGTTTTTTTATCACAATTTATATGCAGGATGACTGCCAAAGTGTAAATGAGTCAAGTCTATAGTGTCGTGTCACAAATTAAGCTGCTATAGAAACATGATTAGCTAATTGCAGTTAATTACTTTGAAAACATAACACCCTGTCCAAACAGAAAGTATCATAAAGAAATGATTTTTGCCACTTTGTGTCTGACATGGTAACAGGGACATGATTATTTTCCTCTAATTCTTTGTTTGCTTAACAGGCTGATACCTGCTGATAAGACGGCTTTACTTTCAAGTGATAAATTATCTTAATTAACTTTAATTGTTTGCAGACAATTTTATGCAAATTGAGACATTTAAGGAACAGAAGCAGGGAGATTTAGCTGAAGTTTGGAAGGAGCCTAGGGAGTCGTAAACTCTGCTTACATCTGTGTTCTTCCTTCTCTGGAAAATGAGAATGTGCATCCTAAGATCTAAAATGCTAAAGATTATTTCACTGAGCCGTGGCCTACGAACATACGGCTTTCACTGCATACAGTGGAGGAGAGTGGGAAAGAAACCTTCTGGGTGTTCATTCTGTGTTCTCACCCAATTTCTCATTAGAAAGATAATTGGTTTCTCTTAAGCAAAACTGTGCAGTGTTCCTATGCAACTTCACTTTATGCCCAAACTTTGCTGAATTCCTTTAGTCATTTGAAGGATGGTTTGCTAGCTGAAAGAAAATTCTTATATCCCAACACTTGTTTTCATCCCTAATAGGAATTAAAGGTCAAAATATCAATTTAGTTCATGGAATGAAAGGGTCTGAAAACTTTCACGTGGGAACTATCAAAATATTTTGAGCAAATTCAACTTTAAACAGTATCTGCATAAGGTGCTGTGGTGTCTCATGGGAGTTGTGTTTGAGACATCGCGTGTTCTCCTTCCATGTGGACTGGACCATCCCTGGCCAGACTACATTTCCCATAGTGCACCATGGTCATGTGACTCCCATTGTGACTGATACAACTAATTGGTGGTAGGGGAGGAGTCTCTGTGCATCATGGGAAATGTAGTGTGGCTTGAAGTCTGGCCCATATAAAAGAATGAGGACATGAAACTACTGAACCACAATGCCCAGGAAAAAATGGGGCACAATAGCTAGATGCATTTTACTATCAAACCTATCCATAAGCAAAATATCACATTTAGATTTTCGCAGCAGCTAATGAGAAAATGTTGCTTTCACTGAAACTGCATTTTCCACTGGAAAAACGACATCAACGGGGAATTCCTGACCCGCTCTACCATTTTCATTTTATGCGGGGATGCTGCAAAGGAAACAGTAGGTTTATTTATTTACTTATAATTAGGTTGTGCCCTTGGCTTACACAGCTGTTCAGAGACATAAGGAGGGATTCACCACCTCCCTCTTCCCCCCATATCCCTCTTGCTTAGTGTATCCTCAGATCTTGGGTTGTGATGTGGCTCCTAGTGCCAGCACTCTGGACAGTGCCCCTGGTGAGCAAGGGAGGAGATACTTGCTTCCGCCCCCAACTACCAGCCACTGTATGGAGGACCAAGCTGCACCTTTTCAAGGGCTAGAGTAATTTGCCCCCTGGGGAGCTGTTTCTTCCCAGGGTGTGGGAGTGCAGCTATGATTAGTCCATTATTCAGGGCTGAGACTCAGGTCCCAATGTAGCCCCTTGCTATTAATTACTTGGGCAATAGCTTGTGACTGAGCATTGCTAAGCACAACTTCCCTCCCTCCCCCCGAAGTTGGCGGGACTTCACTTTAACAGTGGACAGCACTTCGTTTTCAATTCAATGAGACCTTATCGGCCTGATGAACAACACAAGCATTGCCAAAGAGTCAGAAAGAGATGGGTTGCTCTGGGATCTGTCAGAGGGCGCCTGGATTGGGTCCCTTGCCCTGATTGGGGTTCAATTCTCTGTGTGCATTCGCCATGGCTGAGGATTATGAACTGAGTCCTCATTACAACAGGCTCACGTTGCTAACAATTTTCCCCCCTCTTGTTTTAGTTTTTGCTGCCCCATGTTTGGAATTTCAACTTTCATGCTGAGTGTGTGTGTGTGTGTGTGTGTGTTGTGCGTGCACGCTAGAAAGGAATAAATGACTCGGTTTAATGCTCCCCTGGAACTTGCCTGCTATTGCATTGCACTAGGTACTGCACGTAGGTGTTTTTAGTGCCGGATGAAATGCCATTTGGGTATTACAGCTGCTTCTCTGAAATTGAAGTGAGGCACCTAGGAATGCTGTCTGCTGTGCTTTTTTTTTAAATGTCGGATTGCAAAATGTTAATCAGCCGAGCCCATAGCTCATTACTACCCAGGGACGGATTGCGCTTTTCAGGAGATAAACCGTCTAACAATCATTTCTGCAGAGTGAGAATGTATCCTCACTTCCTAATTCAAGAAGAAAGTACAATATTAGACTGGGGAAAAAATGTCAATTGATAAGGACAGCCCCAAACCTGACATTGAACGTTGCAGAGAAATAACATTGTCGTCTAGTCGTGATTAATTAGAGTCAGTTTGTAACCACAAGGGGAGATGCTTAGAGGACAAAGGGCTAATAAACTGCCATTAAATCTGAGCTTAAGTGTACAAACAATTTGTATATTAATACATGTCATAAGAGGGCCTTTGCAGACCTTTTGCTGGGTACAGTACAGCAGATAATATGTGTGTGACTTAAAGGAGCACGGCAGTTGTCTGTGTTTCATACAGAGAGTCATTTTCCATAGCAAGTCTAGAGTGGAGACATGGATACCAGCATCACTAGGTGCAAGGTGCTAAGTTGGGCTCAAACCTGGAACTGTCATGCTCTCATCATTCCCTTGGACAGTGTGACTCCCAAGGTCGTTAGGCTGAATTAGGCAAGAGTGGCTCTGCTTTTCCTAAAAATGTCTTGGTGCCAAATACCAATCTCCCATCTTCTCTGACAGTGCCACTCTCACAAACATGGCTCAGATACCAATCTCCTATCTTCTCTGACAAGGCCACTCTCACAAACATGGCTCAGATACCAATCTCCTATCTTCTCTGACAATGCCACTCTCACAAACATGGCTCAGATACCAATCTCCTATCTTCTCTGACAATGCCACTCTCACAAACATGGCTCAGATACCAATCTCCTATCTTCTCTGACAATGCCACTCTCACAAACATGGCTCAGATACCAATCTCCCATCTTCTCTGACAATGCCACTCTCACAAACATGGCTCAGGGGTTGGATGAGATCAACTCATGCGTGAAGAGCAGCTGGCTGAAGCTGAGCCCAAGCAAGATGTCTCTACCCTGACTTCCCATGGAACAACGAGTGAAAAGAGAGGTCTCGGCTCTTATCTTAAAGGCTCTCGCTGGCCTGAGCAACTATCAGATTGACTCAGAGAGCAGAGTTATCAACCATGCTCCTCCTGGCACAATGGAGTTGTCCACCTCAAGGAGACTGACTTTGTTAGTGGGACTTGAGTCAGACGTTGAGTTAGACGGGACCGCAAGCATCATCTAGTCTAACCCTCTGCCCAGATACAGGATTTGTTGGGGTGAAGACACATGGCTATTCAGCCTCCTTTTGAAAATCTCCAGTGAAAGAGATTCCATGACTTTCCTGTTTACTATTCATAGAAAAGAGACATGTTTGCAGCCCTGTGTTAATCCTGCAGAATTTCTTTCTTCCTACCACCACTGTGAATCGCTCTCCACCACTGCCTTCCCTGTGAGAGCAGAAACACTTACTGGACTAATTTTTACATGGGGTAAAAATCAAATGAATTCATTTTTTAAATTTCATTATTTATTTGGATTGAGAAAACAATAATAAAAAATACCCACGCAAAAAAGAAGAAGCTGTAGGTGTTCTAATTATGAATGTGACTTCCTGTCACAACTGGGTCTTTACCCAAACTTCTAGCACACAAGGGAGATATTTAGCAACTGGCCCATGATGTGCAGCAAAACACCCGACTCTCACTCATCACCTAACACTTCCATTTACCCAGACGAGAAATGAAAACTCCAACTCCAGCCAGCCAGAGAGAGCTGCCGGCTAGTGGCCAAACTGTCTTGTGTAGTCAGGCTGGTGCTTTGATAGTCAGAGGATCCGTTCTTGGCTCTTCTGGGAGCTAGCAGCTGTGCGTTCATTCCCAGTTCTCAAACACCTCCTAGTCCCGTCTCTATCACCCTCCCTATACTCCGAATGTTAAAATTCTGGGTTGAATTCTCTCTTGTCACTTTAGTTGTAGAGGGGACATAATGCTCATGGGAGGTTCTGGATTGACAGCATGGGAATCTTTCTGAGCAGGGGTGAGGCCATGTGGTACGAAGGGGCCGTATGCTGCCGCTGCCCTCATTGGATGTGTTTTGTAGACTGACGAACAAGTCTACTATGGACAACAGATGTGCGGGCTGCTTGCATGGCAATATGCTTCAGACAGAATCTGGAAGGGATACAGAGTGGACTCCGAAAGTCAGGAAGAACGTATCTTTGATGGAAGTCTTCAGTCTCCCGGAGACCAGTACTGAATCCAAAACACCCCTGTCCTATTCCTTGGTGTCTGTGGTCAGTGCCCACTACCTGGACTGCGAAGGCTATTGTCATGCAGGGGTGCTGGAGCCCCTGGAAAAAAAATAGAGGGTGCTCAGTGTCCACCAGCCACTGTTTGGGGAGGCTGCTGCCGATCAGCTGTTCAGGGGGCAAGGGGAAGTGCTTGTAGGAGGGTGGAGAGCAGCAAGCTGCAGGTAGGCGGGGCCTTGGGGAGGGGGTGGAGCATGGAAGGAAGAGGCGGAGCGGGGGCAGTGTCTCGAGGGAGGGGGCGGAGCAGGACAGAAGAGGCGGAGAAAGGGCGTGGCTTCAGGGAGGAGGAGGGATCTTGGGGCAGAGTGGGGGTGGAGCACCTATGCTGTAATGGTTGCCTTGCAAGTGTTAGCTGATAATGTTACTGGAGCATGTCCTATTCTGTATTGTTTTAGCTGTGTCGGTCCCAGGCTATTAGCCAGACAAGGTGGGGGAGGTGATATCTTTCCCCGGATGCACGTCACTCAGTGAGAGACAAGCTTACTCAGAGCTCGTCTTCGCATCTGGCATTGCAGCACGCTGGCATTTGATATTACGCATCTGTACTGCAGTGGCACTTGCTGTTATAAAGTGGTGTATGAAATGATGCTCTACCGGCAGCCTGACCTCCCCGCTCCCAGCGCACTGGTCTCACGATAATCACTGTGCTGCGTTCACTCTGGGAACAGCTGCCAGACAGGAAAGGAAGAACAATTTTGTTCTGGGGAAAAAAATCACCCGCGACAGCCAATTACTGTCTGCAAAATTGCTGCAGGTGGTCGCTGATACTACTTGTTCTGTCAAATGCGGGTGTCCCTTGTCACCAGTCTCCTGGATGGCCCAGAACTCCCACCACAGTGACAGGATTCCTGGGCAGCTTTAGTCGGCCACTTAGCTGCATCCCCTTTCCCACGGGAGACGTCACTTCACTGCTGCTGTGACTGCTGGTGCTGTTGGAGATATTTTCACTGTGGAGGGTGGTTATAATTAAGGCCTATGGTTTTGTCCCGGAGGTTGCAGCAGTCACGGAATCTGTGACTTCCAGAGACCTGCAGGACTTCAGCCCATGGTGGCTGGGAGCTGTGAGGTAACCCCCCCTGGGAGGGCCCCCCTGGGAGTTCTGAGCTGCCGTGTGCAGTGGGGGACTATGAGCCAAGCAGCTGCCATGGATAGCAGGTCCCCTCCCGGAGCTCTGAGCTGCTGCGGGTGGCAGAAGGACTGCACACCACAGGTGTCGAGAGGACTCTGCAGCTCCCTGCTGCCATGTGTGGTGCCCCCCCCTGCAGCTTCCAGCTGCTGTGGGCAGTGTGTGTGGGGGGGACCCACAATTCTGATGAGGGCAGCTGGGGAACTCTGGAGTGCTGAGCCCCCCACGGACAGTGGAGACCCCCAGAGATCTGAGTCGGGGACTCTGCAGCTGCCCAACTGCTGCGGGCATGTGGGGGCTCCACAGCTCCCCATTTGGTCACAGATATTTTTAGTAAAAGTCAGGAACAGGTCTTTCGTTGTTGCGCGTGGCCTGTCCGCGTCTTTTATTAAAAAATATCCCTGACAAAATTTTAGCCTTGGTTCTAACGTCACATTACTTTTCTGCAATTGGGCTGTGACCCGATGTCAGGTGAAGACTTCTCCATACAATTCTTCAGGGACAATATCCAGCTTGGGAGAAAGCGGCATTAGTTATGTGTAAAAGAACGGCCTGTTTTTATTCACATTTCTTGTATGACAGCTGCTTATGATGGGGCCAGTATCATTTCATGGTAGTCTTGTGCATCCCTTGTCTACCTGTATCTCTCTTCAGGCTGGGGACATCTATTGTTAGATATGTACAGCACCTGGTGCAGTGGAACCATTTAGGAGCTGTCAGTACAAATAATAAGTAATTGTCATAGTTTTAGGGTGATTCCATCTGTATTTCCCTTCCCTGGTCCCTCAAGAATATCCAGTTAAGGTTCCAAGCTCCCAGCCATCACCTCTTGGGTGGAGACCCATATCTCCCTCCCTCCTGACCTGGGTTTTCTATTGTTATTGTCCTCCTATGTTCCCGTTTGTTTAGAAGAACTGGGCAAATAGTGGAGATGGTCCAGAAATTACTCCTCTCCCAAAATATCAATGAAACTTTCTTTGACGTTTTTTGTAAAAAAATATATATGTAATTTTCCCTCCCTGCCCCCTGTTCAGTTGATGTGTAAAATGTTTCGGTGGGTATCCATTCAAATTTAAGCCTGAAGTTGCTTCAACCCTGCTTGTCACAAATATTCAAGTAATTCAAGAGTTTTACTTGCTACCAATAAATTTAAGCTAACACACGTCCAATGGAATATGTGAGGACAACAAGTTTTATTCTTGCACTCTCCAAGAGTTCTCCAACAGTCGCACTACAATGGTCTCACTACAATGGTACATTTCTATAAGGGATGGATATTTGCTTTACACAGCATAGGAAAAAAATTGCCCAAACTCCACACCAGAATCCTGGCACATAGGTAATTAAATGAGACATACAAAAATTTGAACACATCTCTCACAACTAGCTTGTGCACACACAATTGCTTTGTGTGATTGTGGTGAGAAAGTTGAACTCCCCATCAAATCTAACAGTAGTCTAATTATTCTAATGGAAATGGTGTAAAACTTGTAGTGTTAACATCCATGGTCATTTGTATGAGAGACATAGGGCACAGGACTGGACGGAACCTCCTTGGTCTTTGAATCCTGACCCCTGTGATCATAAACCACCCCTTGCATATAATCTGCTTCATACATTTATCAAACTCCATCTTCAAGCTAGTTAGGAGTGTGAGGCAAAAAACCTAATGGAAGGTTGTTCAGAACCTGACTCCTCTGATGGTTAGAATATCTTATAATATCCAGCCTTAACTTATTCACAGCCAGTTCATATGGGTATTGGTTAGTGCCACCTGAATTGTTACCTTTTACAGGAGCATTTGAAAGCCATAGTGGCGGTTTCTGGCTCTCTTCCTGGTTAGGGTGTCGTTATCCAGTCAGGTACAGAAACTATAAAACATGATGTATGTGCCCATTTCCAAGGAAACAACGCAGCTTATGCTCTGAATCTCATGTATTGTGTACCTGACGTTTGCAATTCTTTGCGAACCATGCACGGAGTAAAAATATAAAAAATAAATCCCAATCCCTTCTGCTAAACACGTTGGATAAATTTGAATAAAGAATATAGCTGATGAAACTGAGATCGGCTCCTGAGCATTATATGAGCAAATGAAAAGGCTACATTTGCTAATCAAATAATTACACATATTTTTAGGCTGGGATTTTTGGAGTGCAGACACCCAAGACCCAGCATTAGCCATATATTATAGGCCTAGAATGGTTCTTGATCGTTGCAGATATTTTCTCAACACTTTGTTTATGACTAAAAGTTCTGCTCATCTCCAAAAGTTTCTGGTTTTTAAAAAAATCCCCAAACATTACAAAAATTAGTTAGAATCGAGCCCTAGCTGTCTCTTCCTATATGCAGAATAATTATTTTGCTAATACTGTTAAGCATAATGCTCCCTAAACAGAAATCGGTGAATACAATTTTTCATTTCTAATTTTTGACAGATTACATGGGGTAGAGTAATGCACTTTATAATGGCCTGATGTCAAACTAAAACACAATCTAGGCAGAATAAGTTAATTGATTCCATAGCATCTTGAACTCAGAGTATGAGTAAACTTTCTGGAATGTCAAATGCTGCAGTGCAAAAAGATGTAGACTTCAACATGCCATATTTTAACCACTGTGTGTGCCTTATTAACATGGATATATAGTTTAGGTTAACAACACTGATATCCATCTAGCAAAATTAATGAACAATGTGCATGTCAAACCAGGGGCTGTTTGGAACAGGAACAGTAATTTTAAGCCTTTTATGCTGCAAAATTAATCATCCCTCACTATCGAGCAGAAAATCAAGGAACAGTCACATCTAACATTGTAAACGGATATGTATTTCTTTGTGCATACAGTGGTCTCCATTAAAACTCCCATAGTTACTGTGGGGTTCCATAGTGCAGCACTTCCTAATGTGTAGAATGGAAAGCTAGAGTGTCACAGCCAATTGGGTGGGGATGAACTTGTGTGTTATAAACAGCCTAACGCATTTGGGGATGAGTAGCACCGTTTCACCATTTCTGTTTCAGTTTGGGGCAATGCGCAGATGGATCCTTGTGGCTTTCCATGATCTGACAGGGTTGACGTCTGAACCCTTGTATCACTATTGAAGAGGTGTTTTAAATATGGATCAGATGCCAAGGACCTCATTCTCTGTGAATGTTGCCATGCTATTTATGGTCCCTAGGGTTAATATTTTCCAACACATCAACAAGGTCAACATGTGGGGAATGAGACTGTCTCTCCAAAACCCTCAAATCAGCCTTGAAGTGTTCAGCTGTGCTAACAGCTTCCTTAATACAAGTCTGCACCTGACTATGAAGGCAATTCAAAACACTGATTATCAAATATTACATGGGACTATGCAACAGGGCTGGCCTTACCATGAGGCAAACTAAGGCGGCCACCTCGGGTGCCAGATTGTGGGGGGTGTCACTTGGCCCTAGAGTGTAGAAAATTGTGTCTCCTGTTGGTGCATATTTATTCTCTCTGCTCTCGATGCACAGAGATGTGGGAGTGCTGGGCTGGAGGCAGGAGGGCACGAGAGCTTTCAAAATTTTGGCTCAAGCGCGGGGACATGGGGGGCATCATTTGAGCTTCCCGCCTCAGGTGCCAAAATGTTGTGGGCCGGCCCTGCTATGCAAGTGCCAGGAGGTGAGAAAATTAGTAAATCACACACATTTGTCAGTGTGTGCAGTGTCATATATATGAATGGTTAGAGCCCTGCAAATCTGTGGATATCTGCTTTCTATCTGCAGATATCCACATCCGATAGCCGCGGATCAACGTCACGGATCAGATGTGCACACGATGTCTGCATCTGCACAGGACTCTATGAACGGTTAAACCACTGTGGCATACAGGTGGGTGGGAGCAGCTATACAGAGCTAATAGTTAAGACTATCCCCCATGACCCTAAAAGCACAAGATGGTAAGTGGTTGACTCATGCGTTCCCATCTGTAACAAGAACAAAATAGCCTCTCCTGTCTGCCCCATTGACTGTTCATTAAGTCTATGATAACTTACGAATTCGCCATTCACATGCTGAGATTTGGTAGGTTCTTGCCCCAGGGTGAGGCCCAGTATTATTAAAATTACTCTTCAGTTGAGAACCCGGAGGTGCTTGGCTGCAGCACTCAAACTTAGGAACATCCTCCTGTGTTTGTCACAGTTGTAACCGTTCGCCAAGTTACAAACACCCCAGCACAGCGTGGTAGAGAGAGAGAAAACCCTGACCACGTGTCTGAGCATCCGTTTAGTCACACCATCCCTGGAAGAACAACCTGAAGTGTCAGTCTGCATCCGCCTCCTCCTCACCCGTGGTCGTCATCCTGGCATCTCCCAAGGGGCTCAGGCTGGGATACAACTCTCAGGATGTGGTGTGCTGCTGCCACTCTGTCTGACATGTTCAAAGGGGTTTCATCCCCTTTTCCTTATTTTCATTTCCTCACCCTACTAATGCTGGGGTGGGTGAGTCCCGGGGTTTGGGCTGCACTGCTATGAAGTGAGGATGAATACCTTAAAGAGTGTGAAGGGCTCACTACTGGTGCAAGAGACGAGCTCGAGACAGCTAGGCACAGTGAATTGTGTTCATGTAAGTGAAATCAGTTGACTGGATACTTAGCTCATGTAAGAGGGTAGAACTCTGGAATCACTTGAATCTCATCAATATCCATAAGCCAAGGATGGATGGATGTGTGTGTGTGTGTGCGCGTGAGCATGCATGCGGGCGAGAGCGAGAGACTTTTTAAACATACGTGTAGGTAGGGTCTGAATGAGTTCTCTCTTCCCCTCTATTGATCAACTGGGGAAAAAATCTCAGGCGCAAACTGGATTTGCATAGACACCCTTACTTTGCCTAGAAGATGAATAGACACACTTGCTTTGCCAAAGTGATCAATTTGGATGGTGTGGGGTTAAAATTCACTTCAGTCATGGATACAGGGGTAATGGAATGTTGTTACCTGATTATCTGATTAAAAGGAAGCAGAACTTACTTGCTATGCCCTAATTGAGGGGATCACCCTAACAGTAACTGCACTCGCTGAGTGAGGGGTAGTGATCCCAAATCCAAGTGAAAGTTAGAGGAGGTGAGAAATATATTCCCATCTGGTGGTGCAGACTAATGTTTAAAGGTAGAACAGATGAGACTCATCTGAGAGTTCTTGTTTTTTCTTAGCAACTATTAGATCTGCAATCACTGATCAACTATTGTAAGGGGACTCACCACAGACTTTTTGTGGTGACAAGACAGCATGGAAGAAATGGCTGTAGAGACATTCCCTGCTACCCAAGGCAATTGCTAAAGAGCTGAAATCAGTAATCTAGGCTAGGTGGTGATACTTCAGAACATAGCCCTACAGTTAGAGGCAGCAGTGACGGTGGCAACAGCAATGAGTAGAGGCATGACTGTGGCAGGACAGTGACAGAGCTGCAGCGACACTCAACTACCTCTTCCCCTGAGGGGCATGATGCGCACCTGCCTGAACTCCCCACTGACCTCACTCAACAAACCAGGAGTTGGGTGCAGCAGAGGGAAAGTGGCATGTTGAAGGGTCAGCGGGACTTTCACACCATGAGGTGGGAAACTGAGGCAAAGGATGCTGTGCAGGTGAGTGTTTTACTTGTTTGTGTACTTGTGAGTCATTGCTGCCTCATTTTCCCAAAGGAATGCTGTGTTTTCGTCTCTTCATAAATGTTTATTTGCGTTCTGCACCGACTCAGTGCATGTGAGTGGGGGCAGTATTGCCTCTTAGAGATGCTCAAGGTTGGTGTGTTCCCCTCCCCCCCCCAGTTTTAGGTGGGGGCTTGAGCTGGCCCTGTTCTGTAACTTTCAGAGGAACCCCTAGATATCGAACCTGGCCTTTGCTGCTGACGCAACCTGGCAGAAGGTTTGCATATGTTTTTTCAGGTTAGTGTTATCAAGCATGGGGCTTTTATAGGGTGGACACACTCCTTGTCAGTGGTGGGGTAAAAACCAATCCCCCTTCCCTAGCAATTGGCCATCTATACGCAGTCTTCTGGAGTTACAACAACACTGCAACTAGGGGTGTGATTCCCAGCTCTCATTAACTCTCCTCTGAGCTACCACTCTAAAAATGGTAGTGTGGCCAGCGCCGTGATAGTGGGGTGGCTACCCCACTCCAAAGAAAAAGGGTTAAAACAGCCCTGGGAAGGGCTGTGGCTGGGGGCAAGCAGCTCCCAGGCTGATTAGGGAAAAGCTGGGCTGATTGGGAGGCAGGCTCAGCTGGGGGCCACTCCCCAAACAGACCCAGCTGGCCATATAAAGGCCAGGGAAGCCAGGAGCTGAAACAGAGAGAGTCTCCTCCTCTAGCTGTAGAAGCAGACTGCCCTGGCTGCTGGGGAAGCTAGGGGAGGGGAGCTCCGAGTAGCTGGGGAGCTCCAGGCTGGCAACTCTGCAGGGCCTAGTCTGTGGCCAAGAAGGGGTACTGGGGTTGCAGGGGGCAGCCCTCAGGTAGGCAGAGGCAGCAGGCCAAACCTCTTGCCTGTGTTGACTGGCTTTTACACTGCAGTCTGCCCCTGGGAGCAGGGGCTTGATGATGACTGGCAGTAGCCCTAGATTGAGGCAAGGTGGGGCTCAGAGGGTTGGGGGTTTCCCAGAGTGGGGAGGCCCAGAGGTAGAGTGTGAGGGTACTGATAGGAAGCAGCACCCTAGGGATAAGGAAGCGGGGTCCAGGGAGAGACACGGGGCCAGCGGACAGCGAGACACCAGCCTGCAGTGGGCGCTCTGTGCTGAAGACAAGCTAATTCCCAGACGACCAACAGGAGGCACCGCGGGGGTGAGTCGTAGACCTGCTACACATGGGCATTGGTAGTGGTGGCACAGGCCAGCCCCCTGTGTGTACACAACCCTGATCCCCATGACTACACACTTGGGGTGGCTAGTGTGTCCCCATGCTGCCCATGCTACCGCAGCTACACTAAAAATATCCACCTGCTAGCTCAGAGGAGAGCCAACGCAAGTACATCGAGAGGAGTTGGGGCTTTGAGTCTTTGCTCCAAGTGTAGACTTTGCCTGTCTCTCTCCTCAGACTCCGGTGGGCTGGCTAGCCGTTTGCTGGGTAGAAATTCATTACCTGCTGCTTGAGCTGTCGCTAAGGTGACTTTGCCGGGTGTATCAGCATCCCTCGTGAATGAATGAAGTGGAGAGGAGCGAAAATGAACCGGGAAAGGATGAGCTTTTCAAACTAGCCCGTTTAAAGAGCTCTGTGATTTTCCATGAGCCAGTAACATTTACAAAAAAAGCAGAAAGATGAATGTGTTTCAGGGAGCACGGTGAAGATGACGAGCTCTGTGGCTGTTTGGGTTACCACTAGGGAATATTAATGAACAGATTTTGATAACGGGGATGGACCAATAAACAAACTATCAAATATTATCGATGGCAGCCCATTCACGTTCAGTTAAACACCCGGCTGAAATGCAGCTGGGTAATGGTATATAATCTCCTAGATAATGTCCCATAGATTACTATGAAAGAAACTTCTCTCTGTTCCCTCTCCCCAGGCCATCCTTCCACAAAGCTTGAAGGAGGAGGCACTCCCATCATGGTTGGGGAAGGGGAATTCATCCCTCACCCCTGAAAACTCTCAGCCAGGCAGAGGAAGAGAGGAGGGTGTGTGTTTTCAGTGCAGCTGTAATGCCAGTCAGTGGGCTTAAATCGCAGCCAGTGCCCCTCTGAGCTCCTAGGGTGGAGCACTGGGTCATTGGAGCAATGCTTTCCATTCCATTCCATTCCAGTTGAATTCTGAGGCCCACCCTCTAGGTGGCCTATTTGGATCCGGTGCAGGGAGGGTTCTCTGTGCGGGATGCAGGAGCTTCATGGTGCAGTGACCGTGTCCTACAAAGCTCCTTCCTTAAGTGCTGGCAGTGAAAGTCGGCGTAGGCCTTCCTCCTCAAGGGGGAATTTGACCCTCTATGAGCCTGTACACTTGAGTCAGTAGAACAGCAACGGAAGAGCTCAGAACTCTGGCTGTTTAACTTCCCCTTGTTTATTAGTACTGGCAACGAGCTGCCGGTCTGAGAACTGAATTCATGATTCCCACGTCAGAAAAGGCCTATCCATGTACTTCCACGAGGTCCTTTCGGCTTAGTCATATTGACCAGTTAACTCAGCGATAATGCTCCCAAATGGGTAAGCCGTGGGGATTGCTGAAGTATTTATGGATCATTTCAGCTGGCTAGTGTCTGAAAAGGCGTTTGGCATCATACTGACTTGCCATCCTTACCCGAAACAACCTCTCTATTGCCAAGAGCTCTCCCATTCATTCATATGATAGTACAGAAATGGAATCACAATCTCCTAAATACTGATGTAAAGGAATCAAAGATGTAAGGAGAGGTGGGAGTATTGGACCTTGCCTTGCTGTGGAAAGTTCCAGAAGGTCACAGGAAAACCACTATGGAAGCCAGATGAAAGTGATTGGCAAGGTTTTGGGATCATTATCTATGTATAAAATAGTCACACCTAAAAGCACTTGTACTGAACAGCATTTATATTTATAGGTTATTTTTAATCCGAGGTGTTGAACAGTGGTAAATTCAACAAAGGGTTGTAAAGGCACAAATAAGGTGTCTGCTTAGACATGGTGGTCACTCTTAAAAGTGACAAGTTATTCTGCAGATCTATACAAAATTTAGGGATCTTGGAAGTGGTCAGTCATTAGGAGAGGGTTGGGCACATTGAGTTGGAAATCCAATCCTAGCTTAATGGTGATAGGCTTGTGGGGGATACATCCCTGAACTGATGCAAAAATGGTTATTAATAAAATTATAACTTAAGGTTATTACAAGCCAACCTTTCCCTCTTGTCAATATTAGTAGCTATTGACAGATACATGACGCTTGGAGAGCAGCATTTCTCATCTTCATTTTAAGGCCTGGTCTACACCTAAATATTTGGTTGATCTAGCTACGTCATTCAGGGCTGTAAATATTTTGCATCCTGAGCACCATAGTTGGGTCAACCTAACCCCCACTGTAGATGCAGCTCGGGTTACAGAAGAATTCTTCTGTCCACCTAGCAACCACCTCTCGAGAGGTGGAATACCTAAATTGATGGAAAACCCCTTCAGTCAATAAAGGAAGCATCTGCAATACTGCGGAACAACTGCAGAGAGGTAGCTATGCTGCTGTAGTATAGACCTATACTCAGTTGCTTGTTTTATCAAATGAAATGTTCAGACCAATTAAAGGAATTCCCAGGGGATCTCTGCTTTCTGCCACTCAGTGACAGATACAAAGAGTTTCAAGGAGGATACCTTGTCCTTGGTCATAAATCTGTGCTTAGCACCGCCCAGTTGAAGACTCTGCACTGCAGTGTTATCACTTCAATATTACTGCAATGCTCTATATACACGTTCATTTTCCATCAGATTAGAAAGAGATTTAAATGTTACTTATTGTGATTTCTGCCAAGCGTCAATAGGAGTTTTTAACTGCAGACTGGGGGAAAATGTACTGAAGAATCTGTAATCTTCAGAACTGTTTGGTTAAACGACAGGCACCCAGCAGCAGTGTCTTTCCTAAGAGCTGGACACCTCCCCTTTAGTGAGAGAGGCGAAGCTATTATCCTTCTAGGGGAGCAAAGAAAAGTGTTGTGTAGTGCCTGGTTTATTAAAGACACAAAAGCCAAGGCGGGAGATTCCTTTCACCCCTGCTCTCATCCTTGCTCTCTTCCCAGGGAAAATCCTCAGTTTTATGCCTATACAAAGAATTCTTGAAATAATATCCTTGGACTCACAATGGCTTTGTGGCTACAAAGTTCCTCCCAACCAAGCCATCTTGGCATTGTACAAATCAAAATGGCAACACATCATGTGGCAAAGTTGCCGTCCCAACACATCCCCTCCTGGTCGGCTGTGGAGCTGCAACAAATTTTGCCTCAGTTTCCTCCACTCTCCTCCAGCCATGGGAGTTTCCTAGCCCTCCAGCCAGACTATGTTAGAGTCCACCTTCTTCTCGGGCTTCAGAATCTTTTATCGAAGTGCAACAAAATGATCAAACCTTCAGCCCCACCTCTTTCTCACAGGCAGGTCTTGGCTGCTGTAGTCTTTCCCCCATGCCTCATCCCACACCTCCAAAAGCCCCACTGTCAAAGGGCTGGTGTGCTCCTGTCCTTGCTCTGGGCTGCAGTTTCTCAGGGTTCCTGCCTCAGTCAGACTTCCAGATCGCTCGGGAGAATCCTGTCTTCTCAGCTCTCCCTCAGTCCCCCTTCAGACTGTTTCCCAGTTCCTCAGCTCTGGGAGTCTCTCCTTCTCGCAACTCTTTATGGAAACAAGCCCTGCTCTCCCCTACCTGGGCTTTACTACTAATTAGTCCTGGTCCATCCTCCAAGTCTGAGCAGACATGTTAATTGGCCATTCCAGCCCTTATTAACCCTCTCATGGCATGTGTGGGGTGAACACCCCATCACGCTTCTAAGCTCAGTAGCAGCATGGATACCAACCCCCCCAATTTCCTGTAGGTCTCTGCTCTGACTGGAAACAAAGCTCTCCATGACTGGCAAACTCTGGACCATCTGAAATGCATCTGATAAGAAGCATTTATCTCTAAGGTAAGTATCTCTTTTCCTCAGCTGTTTTGACTGCAGGAGGTTTTATTGCTACCTGCCACACTCCCAGCTATTTGTTATTCTAGTTCCTGGTGATACAAATCTGCATCAGAAGTGGGGGGGGGGGGCTCTTAACACAGTCCCATTCTCTTGCTTTGCAAAGCATGTTTTGCTCCCAAATCCAAGCGGTTAATTTGAACAATAAAAGAGTAACGATACTGGACAGAAGTTGAATCACAAGAGCATGGCAGAAGGTCAGTGGTATATTGGCAGAAATATGTTGGACACCTCATACTGAAAGCATGCCAGGAAAGCTGCAAAGAACAATGAGGAAAATTAATAGGTTTATAAATAAATATACTCTCCGGGTTAAAATCAGGACATGAAAACACAGCGTCACTGGAGTCCAGTCCAGTAGATGGCCTGTTAGTACGTAAATTGCACCTTAACTTCAAACTGATCCTTCGTTCTTTAAAGTGATCTTTTTGTATTTGGTCTGTGATGCATTTTGTGGTACATTTTAAGGTAGATGCAGAGCTTCCATTAATAGGGGGAAGAACTGCGGATGTAACTAAAGCTGAGATGATAATGTTTTTGGGGGGGGTGGCTTTTTTTTTTTCTTTCTTCCAGATAAGGGACCGAACAAAAAAAAAAATTCCAGTTCAACTCGAACTAAAGTAAACCCTTTCCATTTTTTCATCTAATTGAAATCTCAATTTCAATTTCAATTGGTCAAAATGTTTGTGTTGACGTGAAGTGAATTTTTTTCACTTGCCTTCATTTTGAGTTGATGAAAACACGTTCAGCTGACTCTCAGTGACCTCCTCTGTTTCATTTTGGGTGTGTATGCACCATTTTTGTGGGCTTTAAAAAACTGGCAAAATTTGATCTCGAAATAGCATTTCACATGGAAAAGTTGAAACAAACCATTTCAACTGCTTCAAAAGGAAATGTTTGGAAACAAAATTTGAAACGAAATACCTAGATGCTTTTGACTTTTTTTTTTTTTAAACCAGATTTTGATTATATGTTTTGGGCCCCCAAAGCTACCTTTTCCAATGAAGAAAACAATTTGGTGAAAACCTCAACAAACACACCTCAATCTGAGTGAAAAATATACCTACTATGATTCAGTTTGCATGATGATTATGGACAAAAACCAGAAGTTGACAGCATATTTTCCACCATGACTCATTTCTACCACAGATGTCATTCTCAATGGGTATGTCAAACTTAGATGCAGTGGAGGGTTGGGAGGATGTGGGTGATTTCACGAATCTTTTTGAGAGGTACTCCATGGAATGCATGTGTCTGTCAGATTTTATCTGCATGATGGCTTGTGGTGGTTTTACTGTTCTGCATGCAACCTTAGCTCAAATGCATCCATCTTCTCCATCGCTCATAACACACTTCAGCTAGAAAGCCCGCTCCTCACTCTGCTTCTAACTCACGGGAAATGAATGAGTCTGTCAGAGAGAAAACAATCTTCATTTGTCAACTTCTTATCTGCTGGGCCTGTATGTAGCCAACTCTGACACTGATCTCCTTATATGACGGGGAGGGTCAAGGACGAGATGCAGGTGGAGGCCAAGCTACTTGGCTCAAGCTGGACTCTTCAATCATACAATGTTTATTTCGATGCCGGGGAAGGTGTATTGCTCAATGATTCTCACAGTGGTGGTTACTGTAGAAGGCTGGGGGCTGGAGGTAATCTTACATTTTTGTTATAAAGCTGTCCAGTGTTATCTGATGGCAAATGCCAGCTCAAGGTAGTTCCCGTGATTAATAGAAGCCCTCTTTGACGCTTGACTTCCCGTGCGTGTCATGGCAACACTGTCCTTTCTTTCTCTTTGGCGCTGTGGAAAACGTGCCTAGCCCGATGCGCTGCTCCTTGCCAACCTGGGCAGGATTAAAGCAAATCCAATGCAAAGCAACCTCAGCATCTGTTAACCTTGCACCACCAGAATGAAAAGATTGGGGGCCCAGGCCTTGTTTCAGCAAAGCACCTAAGCTCAATTGACTTCAGTGGGATTTAAGCACATATTTATGTGCTTTGCTGAATTAGTACGATGCCCTTGATTAGCCCTACCCCTTTGGACACTATGGGAGCTGTGTCTGAGTAACTACTTATTGACTGAGCCCAACGAGACGAGTTTATTACACGGGTTCACAGCATATTGAATGGGAGACTAAGTCCAGTCTGGTCAATACACAATGTCAATGCCACCACCTCTCCACTACAATACCAGAGTGGTGGGGGCTACTCTATCCTTTCCCGCTTCCTCCCACCCAAGATTTCCCATCATTGCTAAGACCTTTTTACCTCCAGTGAGAGCGGCAGTGGTGGTAGTGCTAGTGTAGGGGCGTAGTGGGTGGCCATGGGGATTTTTACCACCATGTTGTCTACCCCTGCTCAGCACCAGTCTAGATGGTACAGTGGTGGAAAAGCCCCGATGCTTTGTCTACTCTGGAACTAGCTGCAATTTTTTTGGACAAAACTTGTTTTCACTAAAAAATGAAGACTCCGATCAAAACATTTTATGAATTCACCGACTTATTCTGGTTGGAAACCTGCCACCTCTTGCCAAAAAAGACTAAAATAACCTGAAACATTTAATTTTGACATTTTCAGAATTAAATGTTTCATGGTTTGTTTTTTTAAATTCTAGATGACGTATTTAGGTTTTTAATTCAATTTTTAATATATAAATAAAGGTTACATTGAACTGAACTGTTTCATTTCATGTGGGGAAAGAAGTCTTGTTCAGCCTGAAACAAAATTTGTTTGGTTCACTGAAAGGTTTTCATATCGGGTCAGCCCAGGAGGATTTCTGTTGGGTTTGGCCACTGAGCCAAAAAATTGGTTATTCGCATGGCTCTAGTCTACCCTAGTGCATCCATCTTTGCTATTGCACTGGTGAGCCCTCAGTACCCATGTAGGAAGCTTGACAGGACATTGGTACTGCTCTGGTGACACAAAGAGGCCAAAGCATGGACCACAGGGCGATCGGCTATCTTCAGGGATGAAAAGATGTCATTTTCATGCAGTCACTTCCTGTAAAAGAGAGAACAGTAGTGAATATAGCCAGTAACATGTGGTTGAACGAGGCCATATTGCTTAACAAGACACCTAGGGAAGATCCTCAGCTAATGTAAACGTTCAGAGTTCCACTGAAGTCAATGGAGCTATGACAATTCACGCCAGCTAAATATCTGCCCCCCTACCCTTGATTTAAAGATTGAAAATGATGAGGAATTGACCTCCAAGTTCCAATTGTTAATTGCCCCTTCTGTCAAAAAAATCTGCATCTTATTTTCCCTTGGAACTTTGTGGATTTCAACTTCCAGCCATTGGAACTTATTATGATTCTGTCTATGTAAGGTGTTATATATATTTTTTGTTACATACAGTCTTTTTAGTGTTTTGAGGAGGTACCAGTCATTGAAAGGTGCCTTGATACCTGTATTGTGCTGAGTGGGAGGTGCATCCTCTGTATTGGTTGACAGTTTTTCATATAATCCCAAACAAATATTGTTTCAAATTTTCAATGTACACAGAAAAAGCACCAGTAAGAACACTTGCAGTCACATTCCAGCTGTCGCACAACGGCCTATAGCAAACATCAGATCACTCCGAAAACACGAGACAAGGTTATAGTCAACACTGGCAAGAAATTACTGTATAGTCAAAAGGAACAGTTGCAAAATCCATGGTGCATTTTAATAACTGCTACAAGTAAGAGGATAAATGCAATATTAATTTTGACTTATTTTTTACACTCCAGTAAACATAAATTTCTGTAATTATATTTGCAGGAGTTGGCTGTGTTTGAAAGATAAGGAATAATTACATTCTTGCTTGATGGGAAAGAGCCTGCAGAAATTATACATTTTGTGTATGTTAACAATACTGTAATATTAGGGGATTCAATCGGATGTTAATTAATAACAAGGGGAAAATGAATAAGTTACAACAGAATCTATCGAATTGAAGAATTGAAAATTTTTCATTTTTTTCCTGTAATTAGAATGTTGCTTCTCATACATAAAAAATGGCACAATTAGATTGTTGCATCCATGGAACCAGTATTGTTTATTCAGCCATCTCTTTGATGAGAATTTGTAAATATAGGCTGTTTTGCAGTGTTAGAATCAAGAGTTAGTTTACTCCATCGTGTGTATTCTGATCATTTTCCAACACTCTTCCTGTGCTTTTGTCTCTGATAATTCTCTCTCTCTCTTTTTTTTTTCTGAACATTTACAGTAAAAAGCCTGGTAAATTATCCCATTCTCCAGGGTTGGAAAATTGGGTTAAAATGATAGTTTTAATCTACTTGTAGAGCAGTTGTCGCTTAGTCCTGATATAAATCAGTACTTTCAGTCTAACTAGATAAGGGGTAGTAGAGGAAACAGAAACAAAGCTCCTTTTCCCAAATCCACCCTCTCTTACCTGGATTAAGCCTCATTTGATTTCAGTGGGATGAGATCTAACTTGACATGAGGAAGGGAGTGTCTTTCTATCCTACTCTATCCTGTACTTGTTCCTGTACTGCCCTCATCATGGTAGTATCTGAGCTCCTGCAGTCAGCAGTGTAACTAACTTCTGTCACGTGTGGTATTTTATTGGGAAGGGCTCTTTCTCCCCTTGCCAGGAGAACTGTGGATGCCGCAGGGTGTCTTGGGGTTTTGTGGGGTTTTGTTCCCTTCATTCTGGTTTGGTGATATTCCTTCTGAAAGCCAGAACTATTTTTTCCCATTAAAATGTGAAAATTCTTTTCCCTGAACCATACCCTCAAAACAAATTAAGCAACCTCTTCAATGGAGCCTTCAACTCTAAACTGAAAAATGCTAGAAAAGCCTTCTTTGTTTTGTTTCTTGTAAAGCTATTTCCTGCTTTTTCATAACTAAAGGTTTACTCAACAAAGTGCCTAACCTGGAGTAGTCTTTCCAAATCAGCACTTGACTGAACATGATCAAGACTAGAAACAAAAAGTTCCCAATCTCTTCACTCAGAATCGAAAAATTCCTCTTCCATTATTCCTTCACACTGAATTCCTTTGTTATGTAATACGTTTCACATGCAAAAGGAGTTACACCTTTAGATGGCTCTGTGGTCCCAAACTGGAAGATTGATTCGTTCTCCATTTGTTCCATAGCTGCAATAGACTTCACAAAGTGTGGGTGCAATTTTGCAAACATTATGCACCCTGAACATCTCTTGAGAGTTAGTCCCACTCACTCCGTGCAAATAAGGGTTAGAGAACTGGGCTGTATAATATTTTCGGGGATGGGTCTCCATCTGCATAAAGGGCACGCTGAGTCATGAGACGGCCCTTCTTTGGCGCTAGGTGGAAGTACACCACTCTACCAGGAACACTTTTGCATTAAGTCAACCAGTCCTTCCTGGAACAGACGGGATCACAGGCATGTGCCGAAGGCTCTAAATTGCCATCATAGAAGAAATGCTGCTCCCTTCTGTGCACGGCCAGCTGTGCTGATAGATAGGGTCATGCACAGTCCTGCCCACTTTGGAAGGGCATTTGCCAACAGTGGCACTTACGTCACATTGATCCAAAGCACACTGAAGGCACTTGGAATCTTTCTACTGATTTAGTAGGTGTTGGATTAGGTCCATATTCTTGGTATCAAGTACCACATTGTGTTCGGTCCCTGTGAGGGGACTGTGGGGTGAGGACTCCTTGTGCTTTCCCCCCCCGTCCCCTTAGACACCTGTGTTGGACAATGAACAGTCTTTCCCTGAAGTATTTAGCTAGAGGTGATGTGATTCGCTAGGAATGCTGGAGTTTATTTCTCCTAAAAGACCAGCTGGATAGGACACCTTTTGTTACATACTGTAGTACAATTTGTTGCATTTCCCGCAGACAATAAATAATCCCTGTGAAGATATACATAAAATGCCGGGCTAATGAAGTAATGTTCTAGCATCATTAAAAACTGGCTAACTGATGGGTCTTCGTGTAAATGGGGAATCATCATCCAGTGGTTTTAGTAGTATCCCACAGGGATTGGTTCTTGGCCGTATGCTCTTTTACATTTTTATCTGGAAGAAAATAGAAAATAATCACTGATAAAATTTTCAGATGACCTAAAAATTGTGCAGGGGAGGAGAGGGAGAGGATGGAAAACAATGAAGAGGACTGGTCACTAAACCGAAGGAAACTGGATCACATGGTAAACTGGGTGCAAGCAAACAATATGTGCTTTTCGAATGGCTAAATGTAAATTTATACATCTCCGTACAAAGCATGTCAGCCATATTTATAAAATGGGGGACTCTATCCTGGGAGACAGGGACGCTGAAAAAGATGCGAGGGTCATGGTGAATAATGGGCTGAAAGTGAGCTCCCAGTACAATGCTGTGGCCAAAGGGATTAATGTGATCCTGAGATGCATAAACATGGGCATCTCATGTAGGAGCAGAGAGATTATTTTACTTCTGTATGTGCACTGGCGTGAGCACTGCTGGAATCCTGTGTCCAGTTCTGGTGCCCACAATTCAAGAAGGATGTTGAAAAATTGGAGAGGGTTCAAAGAAGAGCCACGAGCCTGATTAAAGGAGTAGAAAACCTGCCTTAGAGTGACAACCTCCTGACCTTTACAAGGGGTCTGTATGGTCCTATCCCATCTCTCAGGAACGTGGTTACGTAGTTACTTGTGAACTCTGTGTGTTTCTGTACCACCTTCTCAGGTCAATAATGCACTTGCTTGGCTAGCTTTGGTTCACTACCTTTGGTTCATACCATTAGCCATGCGGAGGGTTTCAGCCAAATTTTGCAGTCTGATTTATAATCCAACCAAGTTTGTCTCGTGAAATTTTTTGTCTATAAAACCAGACTGCTTCTCTTCACATCCCTTGTCAGAATCTATGTGCTTAAAGATTTTTTCCCCCCATCTTGATATCTGTTAAATTATTTTATTAGGAATTAAAGTTAGCTTCACCAACTGTTAGTTTCTCTCCCTGTCCTTAATGAGTGCTACCATACCAATTCTGATTCACTTCCAATCCTTTCTAACTCTTGATTATACATGACTTTTGAGAAATAATCTTAGGAAAATATTTACTCTTTAATGCCATGAGGCGCATCTCATTCAACCCTGAACATTCCTAGCATTCTCTGCCAACTTTTTCTTGACATCTAGTAAAGTTGTACAGCAAAAAGAAATGGTAATGGGTAAATTAATTAAAGTTTACTGGAAATGAATACTAGTTTCATTCTGCCCAGTTGCAGTGGTGACAGTGAAAAGATAGTTGAATAATGGGAAATAACACTGACAGATATTTTATTTGAAAAAAAATGTATATATTGTGCACACTTGGGATTTAATAGTGAAAATTAGTTGTCAAATTTATCTGGAAAATGTAGTGAAATTAATTGAATTAATTGTTTGAAGAATAGTATTCAGTCAGCTCTCTTTTCTAATGCTAAGCAGTCTAATTTGGACAGCATCTCAACATGTTTCTGTATCCTAGACCAGCGGTTCTCAAACTAGCTGAGACCGTGACCCCTTTTTGTGATCCGGCGGCGGCGACCCCCCCCCCCCGCCGAAAAGCCGCCGAATTAAAAAAAAACACACCAAAAAAAAGCGAGTGCGCCCCGGTCTCCCATCCCCGCCGCGGGGGGGGTGGGGGGGCTGCTGGCTACGCGCTGGCCCCAGTCGCCGCGAGTTGCGGCAGCAGGAGCTCGCGACCCTCTGGGGAGCGCTTGGCGACCCCCCAGGGGGTCGCGACCCCCAGTTTGAGAAACCCTGTCCTAGACTTAATACTTTCCTTTCCTTCTAAGATAACAAAATACTATATGGGAGCACTTCCTGTCTAGCACCTTTTTGAGTAACATTTGCACATACTAAAGATAGTGCTCATGAATAGGAGAGAGGTCTGCGCAATTGAACTCCTACAATGTATGTTGTTTCTTTGTATCAAAGTAGCACCTAGCGCCTCCAATCAGGGATCAGAACCCCCTTGTGTGAAGTGCTGGACACTCGCACAACACAAAGATGGTTCCTGCCTTGGAGAGTTTACAATCTAAGTATAAGATGAAACAAGCAGCAGATATAACCAACGGGCATATGCAATAACACTGATATCATGATCTGAAAGGTGCATGGGAAATATGTTGCGCGGTTGCATGTAATTGAACGATTGAAGTAGATCAGGATGTGTGTGGAACAAGGCTATTCCTTTCTGAAGATGCTGGCTACTGGGAAGAAAGTGGCTTGTGTGTGCAATGCACTAAACTGGGATGGAAGAGACCTGAACAAGATAAGCTAGCTCCTGGCTCTGCTGCATATTTTTTGCCTGCCCTGGGACAGTTCTCCCTCTCTCTCGGTTCCCTCTCTGTGGAAGAGGGAAGAATGGTAATCGCCATCTCATGCGGCTGCTGTGAGGGTAACAACATTCATGAGTGAAAGACGTGCCTGTTATTTAGACATCCTACATCTCAGTAGTAATTAAGCAGACTGAGTAGCTAAGAACTTGCACCCTTCCCGAAATGCTCCAATATAAGGAGTCGTCTTCAATGGGCAGGCAAATTTTTAGAGCTTTACCCTGGATCAATTCTATATTTTGTTTACAGTATTACGGTATCTTATGTTTAATTACATTAACTGATGCTAAGGGGCTAGTTTGCATCTCATTCTCCATAGTCACTTGGAGACATAAGGGGTCTCACATTCCACCCTACTTCCCTATGCAGTGTCCCGGGACCTTAGCTGTCTGCTATTCCCTGCAGAGCAGAATGGGCAGAGTCTTGGATGGGAGGCCACCTGGAGAGCCATCCTGAACAAGATAAGCCAGCACAAGAGGGGGCTGTGATAACTTGGTATAAGCTCATATCAGGTGCTACGTGCTGGAGATAAGCAGGAAGGAATTCTGCTGCTAGGTACTATGCAGTGGTTCTAGCACAGTACAGCTTCTTCCTATACTTGGAATAGGAAATAACTGTAGCATCTTAGGAGCTGTTCTGCAGGAATGGTTGGTAAATGCTGAGTTTTTCACAGTGACCATTGCACATATGGTCTGATGCTCATCGTCTGCCACTCCTGCTGAAGCCAATGGAAGCAACTGGTCTCAGTTCATCTCTGTCCAGAAACCCAGAATGGCAATACCATATAGCTACTGCAAAGGAATGTGCATTATTTCCACAGTACTTAGGCAGGTTGTTCTAATATTACTCTAAAAAGGGCAAAAAAATCTGTGGGTAATGAGTTAATTCCAGGCATGAAACATTCATTTTAAGAATGTGCCATTTACCAGCAGCTTGCTTGTGTGTGTGTCTGTGTGTGTGTGTGTGTGTGTGTGTGTTGGGGAGGAGGGGGGGGGGGCTTGGTTATGTGACTCCAATTAAAAAGAGTGGAAGCTGCTTCACTAATATCTCAGAAAACTTTGAAAATGTGCCTCTCAGTCTTCAAAAAGGGACCGTTTCCAGTTTCCATCCTACAGGGAATAACAAGAGTTTCATAACGTGGTTGTTTATCAGGCTTGGAAGGATGCGGTTTGGACAAACAGCTTTCTGTGGCTCCAATCCAAAATGATACCCTTTTTTTTTCTGGTTTGCTGTTCTACTCTTGGTCTGTTGTCTACGTGAGCAAGGCTAGGAGAAGCTTGGGGAATCTGACTGCATGCACTCTACCTGTATGTTTTAAAAATAACCGTTGCTGCTTGTGCCAAAGAAGTATTTGGATTTGGAACTCTTATAATAAATCCATTTAAGGAAAACTTTGAAGAAAAATGAATGGAGAAGAAAACAACCTTGTTTAAAATAAACCCAGCAGAGGGTAGCTGAACGTTAGAAATCTGTATTGACATGAGTGAAGGGTCTTCCATTTTGTGTCAGGAAGTCAATAATAAATTACAGTCTTCAACAAACTCTTGCCTCTTCATGATCTTTCCAAAAGGTAGTGAACTTTAATACACTTCTGCAAAAAATGCCTACACAGCGCCTTTTCCTCATCCATTGCTGTAGGGAGAGCACGGTGACTGTCTGAAAATCAACAATCTCTGCAAGAAGTGACCTTTTCAAATCCAAGCTCCCCCTCCCCCCCGACTTCAAAGTCATTTTAATGTGTGTAAGTGCAGGCTAGTTAATCTTTGCTCTCCCCCCTCTTCAATTTTATATAGGTTACATTTGTAATTAATGATCTATAATATCTCCAAAACAGAAGCATAGCCAAAAGGAAAGACAGTCAAAGTATATTTAATATAACTTTGTTAAAGAGAAATCTTCTAAACATCTCAGGATGAGGCTCTCAGTAAGATGGTGAGTAGGATATAATACAAACTCGGTTAGCATCTAATGCTTCATTGGCAAATGAGAGCAACACCACTACAAATAAATAATTTCTTCCTGAAAGTTATACATCAAATAATAGAATCATAGAATATCAGGGTTGGAAGGGACCTCAGGAGGTATCTAGTCCAACCCCCTGCTCAAAGCAGGACCAACACCAACTCAATCATCCCAGCCAGGGGTTTGTCAAAGCGGGCCTTAAAAACCTCTAAGGAAGGAGATTCCACCACCTCCCTAGGTAACCCATTCCAGTGCTTCACCACCCTCCTAGGGAAAAAGTGTTTCCTAATATCCAACCTAAACCTCCCCCACTGCAGCTTGAGACCATTACTCCTTGTTCTGATATTCATTTTAAAATGTCCCAACAGCTTCAGCCCTTCCCTCATGTGCACGTGTATGCTATGGTCAACAATAATACGGAATTTGGCTAACTAAGGAACCAAAACTGTAATGCCCCATAGAAAGTTTGGGGTGAAATTCTTCCCTGTGCAAAGGTCCAGCCTGAGGTCTAGGCAATTTAGGTGCCACTTAAGACGTGCACAGGTCTTAGGGTTTGTCTCCACTACGGGGGAGGGGGTGGATCGACTGCAGATACGCAACTTCAGCTATGTGAATCACGTAGCTGAAGTTTGCGTATCTGCAGCTGACTTACCTCTCGTCCCCATGGTGGCAGCAGTTGGCGGTGCGCTCCCCCGTCAACTCCAGCTTGCGCCTCCCGGCAAGCTGGAGTTATGCAGTTGATGGGGGAGCCGCGAGCGATTGATTTCTCGCGTCCTCATCAGATGCGAGAAATCGATCGCCAGAAGATCGATCCCACGCTGAACGAGTGAAGACCAGCCCTTAGACTGGTCTACTGCAAGGACTGAATTTCATGGTTCCTCAAGATTCAAAAATCCTTTGAGGCTTGTGTAATGGCACTCTGGTGACTCCTGCTGGCTGTCTTGGGAATTAGCTCTGCGGTTGAGTGTCCCCTTTGGGTGGTATCTTGCCTCCATCACTCCTGCTCTAGGACCCACATCTCTCCAAGATTCTTTTCAGTGACAAAGCTCTCCGGCCCGTGCCACACACTGTGCTCCCCCCACCCCACCCCCCTTTCCGGGGACCTGCATTCTGCTCTCCAGCCATTTTCCCTAGTGGCTACTGCTGCACATTGTCTGACCACTTCCTCATGGCCACAGCATCCCCTTTGCCCTTGCCTCAGGACCTCGGTCTGTAAACCCCAGCCGCCAAGCCCAGAGCGCTCTCTCTCCCCTGGTCTCTGCTCGCCGCTCTGCTCTGTCCAGGGTGCTGACAGTTTCCTCAGCCCTCCAGAGATACATTCCTTCCTCCCTGGGCTCCAAGCCGAGAACTGCCTTCCTCTGCCCTGCAGCTCCCTTTTTATGTGGGACTGCTATGCCCTGATTGGCTGCTCCCTTTAGCCCTTCTCTGATTGGCTGCCTCCAGCGCAGCCCCCTCTAGGGCTGCTTTTAACCCCTTTTCTGTCAGTAAGGGGCAGCCGCCCTATCACAGCCTGTAAATCACACTGAGAAGTTTCCACAGGATAGACTAGCCCTTACTCTTCCAGCCCATTCTATCAATCAGCTCACTTCACTCTGGTAGAGAATAAGAATTTGCTGCTAAAATAAGGTAAGGGATTGTTTCTTGATCTTGTTCCTTACTGCAAACCTTTCCTATGCAGGGCTTTTCTGCCTTATACTGTAATTGCCCCTTCTGCTTAGGGCAACATCTCTCCATTCCTTGCTCTTTTAGGGGCAATAGTAATAATGCCACTTACAGTGTCTTACTTATCCAAAGTGCTCTACAAACATGAATTAGCTAATTAATCCATGCATAATTTCAGATAGAGAAACTGAGGCAGGTTGGGCATTTCTTCTCTAATCCCTTTATATCCTTTAAAGATATGTAACGTAGGCCCAAAATCCACAAAGGGATATAGGTGTTGCAACACTGATCGGCACAGAGCCTAGACAATCACAAGAACACTACTGCAAACCACAGAGCCTGAGTTAGTAGGAACGACTCTGTAATCTGGTGCTTAGAGCACCTGATGTCAACAGGCAATCAGGGCATTAATTGTTAATGGCGCAGGAAGTATTTCACCTTTATGTCATTGGCTGTAATCCAGACTGGTTGGTAGTTACCAGCCATTATGTCACTGGAACGCTGTCTGGTGTCCTGTGTGAAATGAGAGGTGTTCTCAGCCCAGATTCCTGGTGGGCAAGTGTCAACTTCACAAAAGTCACCACCGTTATTGGCATCAATAGGCAACCTTGTGGGCAGCTTTTAGAGAGACTGCCGAGTGAACGGGGTCCCCCTCTCATCCTGTGACGATGGTCCTTGCAAGTCCGAGTAAATGGAACTAGCGACATAGCAGGAGCAGATGGCTCCACATTAGCTCCAGTTATTCCTAAGCAGCAGAGCTCTCCGGGTGACTCCTCTCCAAAGGCCCTCGGCATGGATCCATACTACCTCCGCTTCTATTCACGACCGGCATGAGACCCTTGCGAGAGAGGAAGTCAGACACCATGGGCACAGCTGGCAACAGTATGCCAAAGATACTCAACATTCTCAGCTGAGGCAACCACTAACGTGTCCAAATATTTATGGAAGTCGGATGGCCTGAAACTCTAGATGGAGCTCCCGTCTCAGCTGCTTCTGTCTGTTGGTGAACAAGGGGAAGTATGGCCACAGTGACAGCTTCATTTGAATAAGTTTTTTACCCAGAATTCCTTTGGACACCATGGGATCTCCAGCTCGTCTCCATTTTTGAAGTCCACTAGGAACTTTGCTATTGATGTTTGAGCAAGGGGCTCTGATACTACGGTGATGGGCAGCAATATAAAATCTTTAAAAGAAAGACTAGAACAATTTGCAGTGCTGCAGCCTGTGCCATTTATGATCAACTCAATCCATGGGATTGTGAAGCCAGGACTTTATAGTAGCAATAAAATCACCTCAATTTATTTTTAAGAACTAAGCTGGGGAAGACTCAGTAATAGCTTCTGTCCTGAATAGCTTCAGATTTGGCCATAGCGCTGCTGATTTAGCCGGTCCCCGTCTCAGTTCGTTCTGCAGTGATAGCAATCTGTCTAATTTTGTTTTTAAATTCTGTTATCTCAGACTCTCCAAAATGGAAATCTTACCCAGCATGATACACATCACGCACAGCTTCACCATGCAATTCTAATCCTCCGTACTCAGTCCGATCATAAACAAACAGTGCCTTGAAAAGAAGGAATGAGTCACTAGTTAGTGTCTCGACATTCTGAAGAACAAATAACAATTTCGTAGGGGCAATTAAAGCTGGACAAAGGCTGAGTCAGATTTATGTTCCTTGTATTCATTTAAGAGTGAGACCGCGCTCCCTCATGCTCCCTCTCACATGCACAGTTTATTAACCTATAAACCTACCACTCCAAGGCTAATAATCATAATACACAGATCACCGGAGAGCAGATACAGATATATCAAGCTGGCAGGAATATACAGGAGTTCATGATTGCACACACGGAACAATCGATGAATCTCTGAACAGATAATGTAAATAAGCTGTGGAAAAGGCTAAACTAGAAGCATCATGCTGTAACTCCAGACACAGTATGAGAGAGAACAATCCAAATGCATCTTCCCAAATCTTGCCCAGAGCAGAATTGGGTAAATTCTGCAACAAATTCACCATCATATGTATGAGTGTTCAAAGCAACCATCTTTTGGCCATATTTCCATCTGCTTTTCTCATGTCTTCAGGTAGACAAGATTTTGTAGTAATGTTTAGGAATTGCTGCTCTTTGAATTAATACACATATACATGCACCCAGCTATCTACTCTTTTCTAATGGATGAAGGTTTAGATACCCAGTCAAGAAGCAAAGCAATACAGTACTCTGTGATTTAGGAACTCCACCACATGACTAGTCAAAGTGTCCTGCTTGGGGAACCTCCTCCCCCCCCTACCAGGCTGACACTTTTTTGCATGAACTGCTTCTTGTTGTTCATAATGGTTTGACTGAATTGGTGTCAGTCATTCACAGCTAGACGGAAGGGTTGTACTAGTTGGCTGTGTTATTCATAACCAGAACTAGGCAGGATGGTGACTTCTTTGGTGGAAATTTCCAAAGAAATGATCATTAAGATTAAAAACGATGAACCAGTTCTATTTGCAATGAATAGTTCACCAGCTCCAGTCTAGAACCTGACCTGTGCTTGACGTCAATGTTGGTGACATTCAAGAATAAGCTGATCAGTGGGTGCTGAGCACTCACTATTTTTTTTCTGTGGGTGCTCCACCCCCAGAGTGGGCACCTATGCCATAGGGCCACAGTAAAGAGGGAAGTGTCATAAAGGCACCTCGTGCACCTCCCACTCTGCAAAGCTGGAGTCTGTCCACAAAGGGCCAGGACTTTCTGAAATAACTTCAAGGTACGTGATAGCTTCTTGTTGATCATGTTGTTCCTGCTGATAATGGCCCATCCAAATTTAACAGCCTCATAGAATTGGTATGCTAATGTACAACTTGTTCGTTCTTTCTTTCTTTCTGTGTATATCAATACATCTTCTGTTCCAGTCTATGCATCCGATGAAGTGGGCTGTAGCCCACGAAAACTTATGCTGAAATAAACTGGTCAGTCTCTAAGTCTTCCTCATCTTACTTCTTGTTCACAACACTCCTGGCTCAGGCCCCCACAGAAACATTTGAGACTAAATTCCCCACGATAATAATCATAAAATGCAACCAGTTGCTGCTGGTGAAAGTCAGACACCCCAGACGCCTCCACAAACCGTGTGTGTGACCTGCCAAATCACAGCAATTCCCCAGCCTAGAACACACTGTGACTGTAGCTAATGAAGTCACCTTCATTTGGTGGGGGTGGAAGGAGCAGTGTGATGGGGGCAGGGCCACGGTTAGGATCCTGGTGGTCCCCCACTTTTAGGGACCTTCCGCTGCTCCTAGCATGAATGTTTTTGCACTCGGGGACACTGCAGTGTTTAGTGCCCTTATCATCTCTCTACTGTCTTTTTGATGCTAGTACATGGGCCTGTAGTACTAAATGTGTCTGGAAAAATTGCTGTTTTGAGACCCGATACATTTTTCTCTAACATTTATGTGACAGACTTACTAGATCAATGGCTATCTCGTTGCCTCTATGTTTCGGATACTTAAATGAGGGTGACAAACAGGGCATTCTCCTGGATAAAACCTTATTGAATTAAGTTTAATACTTTAGAGGTCCATTATATTAAAAATGCAATTGTTTGTCTTGAGGGTGGGATTATATGTAACTTCTCTAGGAGACATGGCTAATGTAAACCTTGGAAAATGGGAAGAAAGTCAACGGATTCTTTGAACCAATGTGAACTTTTAGAAGCAAGTGGGGTTTTGGGAACTCTCTAGGAGGAGGGGGCATGCTAATGTAACTCCTCTGGTTATGAAAGAACTCCACCATTTGAAACTTCACCCCCAGGAAGGGACCCATTGGCTGGCTGATTACCTATCTGCAGTCTCTTCGAAGACCCCAAAGTGGAGAAAGGCCTCACTCACATGGTCATTGTTTTGAGCAAAAAGTGTTATGAACTTTTTCTAGAGTAGGAAAATATTCTGCAACTGTGGATGGTGGTTCTGTTTCATTTTCAGTGGTATAAATCTACCCCCCTTGGGGTTTAGAAAGCTGCTTTAAAATTGCGTCCTGAGTGAGAGAAAGTGCTGGTTGTTCCAGGGGGAGGGGAGTAGGGAGAGAGATAAACAGGGGTGGGGAGCGGGGAGGGGGAGGACGAAGGCCTACAGTGTGCAGGCCCTCACATAGTGAAGCAGGCGAGAAGCAGCCTGAAACCTGTGAGGGACAGAGTGGCCAACTGGGTGATGTCCTAGGTCAGGAGCCAGGAGGAAATCACCTGAGAACGACAAACCAGAGTCGGACTCAGTATCACTATCACCCAGAGCTGTCTGGGGTCAAGAGTACTGGGCCTTGTGACCTTGCACTGGGAATAAGAGGGTAGGCTATAGCTAGTCAAGGGAGGAGTTGTCGCTCTGTGTGGGTTTGCAGGGAGCAGTAGAAGAGGGCACCAGAAAGGTTTGGGGGAAAGTTCACTGGCATCAAAGTTGACTAGGAGCACCCAAAACTCACTGCTGGACTAGAATTCTTCCCAGGATTCATGAACTCTAAGTCTAGACCAGGGGTCTCAAACTCAAATGACCACGAGGGCCGCATGAGGACTAGTGCACTGGCCCGAGGGCTGCATCACTGATACGCCCCCCCTCACTGCTCCCGACCCCACCTCCACTCCACACCTTCCGTGAGGTCCCGCCCCTGCCCCGCCGCCTCCTCTGAGATCCTGGACACCGCTGCAGAGGGCTCCTGCGAAGCGCCACCCCAGCTTGTTCATTGAGGTCACGGCTGCAGCGCCTGGAAGCTAGGGCTCGGCAGTGGCCCAGCCAGGAAACTTCGCAGGAGCCCTCTGCAGCGGCGGCCAGGAACGGTAAGCCTCCGGCAGAGGGAGGCAGGAGGACGGTGTGGAGCCTGGCTTACCACCCCTGGTCGCCGCTGCAGAGGGCTCCTGGGAAGCGCCGCCCCATTCATTGAAGCCATAGCAACAGTGCCTGGTAGCTGGGGATCGGCAGTGGCCCAGCCAGACAGCAGAGAAGCTTCCGCTTCTGGGCCCTCCCTCCCAGAAACTGCTATGCAGGGGCGGGGGGAGGGTGCCAGGGAGCTTCACGGGCCACAGAGAAGGGCTTCGCGGGCCGCATGTGGCCCCCGGGCCGCATGTTTGAGACCCCTGGTCTAGACGCAGTGCTTAGCATCTATGCTTTTATATTGTGGTACCACTGGGCCCTTGGGTCCTCGTGTTGGATGTAAACATGTTTTACTGCTCCCCCTATCTTCTCCATCCATTCCTTTGTAAATGAATATTTCTTGTTCTTATAATTACTGTACTGTTCCAGCGTGTGTTTACTTGGGGGGGTGGGAGAGGAGAATAGGTGAGGGCTGGAATTGGTGCCCCTATGTTAGAAGGAAATTTCCTTGCCATGTTCCTGTGTGCACCTTTTTGTGGCTGGAGCCGCCTGCAGAACAGACTGCATCTTGGCTCACAAAAAAGAGTTTCCAGAATTTTTAGACCATTAATCTGAAAAGCTTCACATGTCTCTAGTGTCTCTCCTCCCAATGGGCTCTACATAGTGGGTGCTTGATTCTCCCAGGATACATGACTAGTTGCTAGCAAACCTTCCATAGTTTTTTTTCATCTCTGGTTCCTAGGCCTTTTCCTGTCTCATTGCCCTTTACCACTCTCATAAGAATGGCAATTCTGAGTCAGACCAAAGGTCCATCTAGCCTTGTGTCCTCTCTTCAGACAGCAGCCAATGCCAGGTGCCCAAGCAGGAATGAACAGAACAGGTAATCATTAAGTGATCCATCCCCCAGTGCCTATTCCCAGTCTGGCAACGGAGGCTAGGATCACTTAGAGCATGATTTTGCATCCCTGCCCATCCTGCCTCATAGCCATTGATGGACCTAAACTCCATGAACTTATCTAATTTTTTTTAACCCAGTTATAGTTTTGGCCTTTGTGATATTCTGGCAAAGAGTTCCACAGGTTGACTGTGCATTGTGTGAAAAAAGTACTTTTTTGTTTGTTTTAAACCTGCTGCCTATTAATTTTATTTGGTGACCCCTAGTTCGTGTGTTATGAGACGGAGTAAATAACACTTATTTACTTTCTCCACACCAGTCATTATTTTATAGACCTCTATCCTATCCCCTTTAGTAGTCTCTTTTCCAAGCTGAAAAGTCCCAATTTTATTCATCTCTCCTCATAGGGAAGCTGTTCCATACCTTAAACATTTTTGTTGCTCTTTTCTGAATCTTTTCCAATTCCAATATATCTGACCAGTTGTCATACCATGGATTTATATAGAAGCAATATATTTTTTGTCTTATTCTCTCTCCCTTTCTTGATGATTCCCAACATTCTGTTCACTTTTTTGACTGCTGCTGCACATGGAGTGGATTCTTCCACAGAACAATCCCCAGTGATTCCAAGATGTCTTGAGCGGTTACAGCTAATTTAGACCCCATCATCTTGTCTGTATAGTTGGGATTATGTTTTACAATGTTCATTACTTTGCACTTGTGAATATGGAATTTCATTTGTCATTTTGTTGCCCAGTCGCCCACTCCATTTTGGACTTAACTATCTTGAGTAGTTTTGTATCATCTTCAAATTTTGCCACATCACTGTTTAGCCCTTTTTTTGGATCATTTATGAATATGTTGAACAGCACTGGACCCAGTACAGGCCTATCTACCTCTCTATATTCTGAAAACTGACCATTTGTTCCTTCCCTTTGTTTCCTATCTTTTAACCAGTTATCAGTCTATGAGAGGACTTTCCCTCTTATCCCATGACAGTTATTTTTACTTAAGAGCCTTTGTGAGGGATCTTGTCAAAAGCTTTCTGAAAGTACACTATATGCACTGGATCTCCCTTCCCACATCCTTGTTGACACCTTCAAAGAATGCTAGTAGATTGGTGAGGCACAATTTTCCTTTACAAAGACCATTTTGACTCTTCTCCAAGAAATCATCTGTATCTGATAATTCTGTTCATTACTATAGTTTCAACCAGTTTTTCTGGTACTGAAGTTAGGTTTACAGGCCTGTAATTGTCTGGATTGTCTGCTCTGTATTGCTCTATGTGGCAGACACGTGGAGGACCAACAAGAAGATAGAAAGTCGACTCCGGGGTTTCGAAGGAAGGTGTCTTAGGCGCATCCTTAACATACACTGGCCGCAATGTGTCACCAATAGAGAAGTGAGCCGACTTAAAGGCATTAACAACATAGTAGATGAGGTGAAACAACGAAGATGGAGATGGTTGGGGCACGTGTTGAGAATGGATACTACCAGACATCCTCACACTGCTCTTAGATGGACACCACAGGGAAAAAGAAGGAGAGGCAGACCGCTGGGAACGTGGCGAAGAACTATCGAAGGCAAAATGAAAAATATGGGAAAGACCTGGGATGAAATCTACTGGCAAGCCCAAGATCGAGTCGAATGGAGAAGAATGGTTGGCCCCTTATGCTCCACTAGGAGCGAAGAGGACTAACTAAATTGTTTGGATTGCCTCCGGAGCCCCTTTTAAAAATTGGCATCACATTTGCTATCCTCCAGTCATCTGGTACAGCGGATGATTTAAATGATAGGTTACATACCACAGTTGTTAGTTTTGCAATTTCATATTTGAGTTCCTTCAGAACGTTTGGATGAATCCCATCTGGTCCTGGTGACTTATAACTAGTTTATCAATTTGTTCTAAAACCTCCTCTAACGACATCTCAATCCAGGACAGTTTCTCAGATTGTCACCAAAAAAGAATGGCTCAAGTCTGGGAATCTCCTTCACGTCTGTGAAGACCGATGCAAAGAATCAATTTAGTTTCTCCGTAACAGCCTTGCCTTATTGAGTCGTCCTTTAGCATCTCGATTGTCCAGTGGCCCTATTGGTTGTTTAGAAGGCTTGCTGCTTCTGATGTAATTAAACATTTTTTTGCTATTACTTTTTGAGTTTTTGCCTAGTTGTTCTTCAATAGCATTGAATGTCAACTTTTTAAAGAATGTGCTTTTGCCTCTCAAAGTGTCTACTTTGTTGTATAGCCACAGTGGCACTTTTCCGGCCCCCTTACTATTTATTTTAATTTGGGCTATACATTTAAATTGAGCCTCTATTATAGTGTCTTTAAAAAGCTTCCATGCAGCTTACCGGGATCTCACTTTGTGCCCTGTACCTTTTAATTTCTATTTAACTTCATTTTTGTGTAGTACCTGTTTCTAAAATTAAATGCTACCATGGTGGGCTACTTTGATGTGTCCCCTCCCAGGGATGTTAAAATTTATTACGTTGTGGTCACTATTACCAAGCGGCCCAGCTATATGCGTCTCTTGGACCAGTTCCTTTGCTCCACTTAGGCCTAAATCAAGAATTGCCTCCCCTCCTCTGGGTTCGAGGACTAGCTGTTCCAAGAATCAGCCATTTAAGGTGTCAAGAAACTTTATCTCTCCATCCCAACCTGAGGTGACACATCCCCTGTCAATACGGGGATAGTTGAAATCCCCCACTATTATTGAGTATTTTATTTTAATAGCCACTCTCATCTCCCTGAGCATTTCACAGTCACTATCCCTATCCTGGTCAGAGGGTCGGTGATACATCCCTACAGCTATATTCTTATTATTCAAGCATGAAATTACTATCTGTAGAGATTATCCAGTACAGTTTGGTTCACTTAATATTTTTACTTCATTGGACTCTCTGCTTTCTTTCACATATAGTGCCCCTCCCCCACCATCACAAACTATTCTGGCCTTCCAGTACATTTTGTACCCCGGGTCCCTGTGAGCAAACTCTCAAGCGATTGCTTAGAAGTGGCTTACCTTGAACTGTCTCTTCCCTTCTTATTTGTTTCCTTGCAGCCCCCTGCTTAAACTAAAACAATATAGTCAGACTGTAAACACTTCATTAACCAGGTCCACATACAATATTCATAAATTGTTACAGAGTGGCTCCACTTCCCTCCCAGATGTAGTTTAAAACATTGGGGAAAGTGCATAAATAATAGATTTGTCACCTGAACTACAGAGATTCATAAAGACATTAATATACAACAAGGATATAATGCAATCATTGCACATTTATCATTGTAAAAAAATATCAGGTCATTCCTGAGAGGTTAAAGAAGTGACTTTGGACTTTATAGTAAGATTTGCCCTATCTACTGTATCTTCATTACAAACCCAGCAAGATTGCCAAGGCTGGCATTATAGAGAAAAAAATAGACGTTTAACCATCCTGAAAGGAGCTAAGCCTAATTTTTAATTAAATAATTTCTGCTCTGTGCATCTATCTACAAAGACGCCACACTACAGCACCAGAAGGGAATTAAATCAGCAAGAGGAGATATGGCTGGTTTAGAATAAGGAGAGAAGCTGGGAAAATCTTCCATTTTAGTGCAAACAATATATTATGACTTTGATGTGTGAATATAAGTACCGTAACTGAAGGGACAATGGCTTGTCATGTAAAATTAAGTTTCATTCAGTGGCTAAGTACATTTTTCCATGGAGGGTTCTAATTATCAATCCAGGGCATTCTATAGTTCTATCAGGACAAGTGATGGATTGGATTTGCCAGCCTGAATTAATGGTCATCTAGCATAGTATAAAAGTTTTGCACTCCAGTTATTCAGGTTAGTGGCCATACAGGGATTTTAGATCCTAGAAAAGGAACGAATTGGTGCAGAGCAAACATATTTGTAACGAAACAACAAAAAAGACAAAGCCTGAAGGGTCCTCCTCCCACAACCTTGGCAATTTAAATGCTCTTAGCTTCCGTCAGATAGCAGAGGGAGATTATGACATTCAAGAGATACACAGCCACTTTGGAAACACTGGTTTTTCCTGGAGAGCAATGCAAAGGGTCTTGGTAGCATCTAAGATGCTACTAAGACAATATCAGCAATATGTAAAAATGAAATTAAATGGTCTTAACACTTTAGCAAAGATATAGGCTATTCAGCTCTTTACTGTGTATCTTTATTGTTGCCAAATTAGAACTTTTATCTGCTTCATTGGCTTAAAAATCGAAACGCTCCTTAAATCTCAATGACTCCCAAAGCAGTGAATGCGGAGATTCTGTGGGTGCTTGATGTTAGGGCTGGTAAATGTCTCCTTTCAGAGCATCATTAGAGTTATGGAGACTGGTCTTGGGGTAGAAAAATGACCCAAATAGAAACTAATCCTTTTCTTAAGTTCAAAAGCATTACCAGAATTTTCACTTTGCACTTCCTGGTTTTGCCCAGAAGATGTGGTGGAAATGCTAAAATACCATGAAGGAAGCAGTCTTCTTGGTTTTCCCAGTTTATTTCATGAGGGCCTATTCTTATATGATTGACAGCCCAAAGTGTTTGCAGGCTGAAAAGGTCCAGTCTTTTGTATGCAAACACTGTGAGATTGAGAAGCAATTAGTGAGCGGCATTCTAATGGCAAGAAAGTAATTGTTCCACTTAGAATCATAGAATGTCATAGAATATTAGGGTTGGAAGGGACCTCTGGAGGTCATCTAGTCCAACCCCCTGCTTAAAGCAGGACCAATCCCAACTAAATCATCCCAGCCAGGGCTTTATCAAGCCTGACCTTAAAAACCTCTAAGGAAGGTGATTCTACAACCTCCCTAGATAACCCATTCCAATGCTTGACCACCCTCCTAGTGAAAAACTTTTTTCTAATATCCTATCTAAACCTTCCTTAGGTTAGAGAGCATGGATTGGCTCACCTTGGGAAATCAAGCCAATAGTAACTCTTGCTTCACCGAACACACTGTGTTTGTGTGAAACAGTAGAGGCAGGCCTTTTGGTATCTCTAAATCAGGGTTGGGCAAAGTACGGCCTGCAGGCCACATCCGGCCTGTGGGACCATCCTGCACGGTCCATGAGCTCCTGGCCGGGGAGGCTACCCTCGGCTCCTGCCCTGCTGTCCCCTCTCCCCTGCATCCATGTTGCCATATGGGCAGTGCTCTGAGGGGTGGAGGGCTGCGTGAGTCTTTGGGGCAGTTTTCATGGCATCCAGTGGGATGTCCTTGAACAATTCCGAGGTTTTATAAAAACTTCCCAATTTAAATTAAAAGTTCCCAGTCAATTATGCCAATCTTTGTTTAAGCTTTGGAAAAGTAGCCTTTTTAATATATATTTTATATGTTCCAAATATATATTACTGGTTGTTGTCATTCTGTTTACACAAGGTAAACACAACCAGATCAGGATCACTGACACTTAGATCAACAATCATTTTTAGGTCAGCAATTAACTCCTTTTTTTGTTCATCAGAATGATGTCCAATATTTTTTTCTCTTTGTTGGGTGCAGAAGTCTCTATAGTAGGAAGTATCAGAGAATAGCCGTGTTAGTCTGGATCTGCAAAAGCGACAGAGTCTTGTAGCATGTTATAGACTAACAGATCTTAGGGATTCTGAGCTTTTGTGGACTAAGACCCACTTCATCAGCTCATGATCCCTAATCTCTGTTAGTCTATAAGGTGCTACAAGACTCTTTGTCGCTTCTATAGTAGGAAGTTATTTATTTTTAGAAACTCTCTAAACTTTGTGGTTGGCTGTATGTGCTGTCCACAGATATCTCCCAGCTTGAAGTCACCCATGATCACTGTTTTTCGTCTTGCACATTATGGACAGATGTTGTAGGAGTAGTTCGGCCTGGTCTCCGGTGAGATTTGGTGGTCTGTAACAAATGTCCACCGGTACCCCTTCTTCAACGTTACTAGCTAGAACCTTAATACAAATACTCTTGAGGTTCTGCAATTCTGAATCTGTAACTGTATCTCAGATGCAAGCTGCCACCCTCTTTTCCCCATTCTACCCTTACAAAACAAATTGTAACAGATTTTTTTTTTTGCATTCCAGTTGTAGGATCCATTCCAGCAAATTTTTGTAACACCAAGAATTTTGTATTTCTTTTCATATGAGTGCCTCCAACTCCTCTTGTTTATTACTTCGGTTCTTAGCTTTAGTATACAGACAATTGAAAAAAATGGGCTGCTTACATATTTGGCTGTTTGCACCATATCTACTTCATTGTCTCCCTTACCCTCAATCACTAGTTTAAATCCCTCCTGGCTACCTCATCTATGACCCAGAAGATTGGTATCCCTTCTACTGAGATGGAGTCCAGCATTTCAACTCCTTCTCTCATCATTTCAGCTCCACAGTAGGTATCATAATGTACCAAAGTCCTCCTCCATGGTCACTTTCTTAACCCAAAAAATCACTTCCAGTATCTTCTTCATTCTCTCTTCTCTTGCTCCAGGTACGGGAAGAATTTCTGAGAAGATGGTATGGATGGGCCTTTCCTTCAGTTTCCTTGCTAAATCGCTCAAGTCTTCCAGGATGTATGGAATGATGACTCATGTGGTGTCATTAGCACCAGTGTAGATCACTGCCAAAGGAGTCTCTCTTGATCTCAGAATCTCAATTATTCTGGTGGTGATGTTTTTTGTCTTCACTCCTGCAAGCAGCAAACTGTCTTGCTAGCCTTTTTCCCCCTACACAATGTCCTGCCCACTTTTCTTAGCATGGAAAGCCCCATGAAGATACTCTGTCATCTTTGGCTGGAGGATGCTCTGTCAACGTGGTGGAACAATGATGTTCCATTTTTCCTGTGTTGATACTCACCCCTTCTTGTCAACTGTTGAGAATGGGCCACATCCACCTTAATTGAATTGGCCTCATTACCACTGACGCCGCCCCACAACTTGGTAAGGCAAGTCCCATCTTTTCATGTGCTGTATATTTATACCTGCTACTGTATTTTCCACTCCCTGCATCTGATGAAGTGGGTTATATCCCATGAAAACTTATGCCCACATCAATTTGTTAATCTCTAAGGTGCCACAAGGACTTCTTGTTGTTTTGGAAGGAGTGTAGCTTAATATCTTACAGTGCCAGGAGATGTTCTGAAGGATCAGATGCAGTGTAGCCAGATCCTCAGCTGCTGTAAATTTATGTCAATGGAATGAAGTTGAGTTACAATAGCTTAGGATGTGGCCCAATAAGTCTCATGATAGTGGCTTGAAAACTTTGAATGGTCCACCCCAGCTCTTGGCTGGGTTAACCACTAGACTAGATATTCATTCCTACGTACGCTATCGTGCAAGAGACTATGGAGTTCCCTGGCAACCTTTCACGCAGCCCTTCCTACTACAGCTATTGCTTCCTGATCCCCATAGAACTCTCTTGCATCCCAGCAAGCCCTAGGCTGGTGACAGGGATGTACACGGTGGTGTTTGGAGAGGGTAGAGTGTTAGTGGCTCACTAGATGAGTACCATCTTCTGGCTGGAGTGGTACTGATATCAGCCTTCCCTCCCAGCTGTCTTAGGGGCAGGGGTCGAACATGGTCCTCAGAAGAAGTAAAGGAACATGAGGACCTGTCTTAGGACAAACTTCTACTGGTTCTGTGTCGGCTGAGCAGCAAAGTTCCATCAACCGACTGTTGTCTCACCAGCAGAGTGAACGAGTGTTACTGGATTAAATGTATATGAAAAGGTAATTGCTCGCTAAAGCCTCGTTCCTTCCAGCCTGGATTTTGTGACATTAGGATTTATCGCACACAGGTTTGGTTTTTCCCACATGAAATTGATTGTTGCCAAGGGGAAGGTTTTAAAATACTTACAGTGCTGCTTTTGAAACTAATTGTGCACCTCAGCCCAAATTCATCCCTAGTGTAATTCCACTGGCTTCAATGCAATTACACCACGCAATCCTCTTAGCCCCTTATGTCCTGGAAAAAACTATTACTTGGAATATGCCAGGATAAACAGACCCTAAAAATCCTGGTCTTAATGAAGACACTGGATTTATGTCTTACTTTATTACAACATCCTGTAAACCACTAACCCCTCTTTTTGTCCGATCTTAAAGGGGTGTTAATTGGCCACTTTGCCACAAATGGTCCCTTCGACTATGTGCTAATTGCTTATGCTAAACAATCTGTTCCCTCTTGAATTTAGCAGGACCTGAAAAAGAGCTCCATAAAGCTTGTCTCTCTCACCAACAGCAGTAGGCCCAATAAAAGATATCACCTCACCCACCTTGTCTCTAACAAAACAAAAGGAATTTAGTGGATGCATACTAAAGAAACTATATTATTAGACAAAATTAAAGTTCTTGTTTCAGCCAATCAGTGTTCCAGCATTGTCTACAACAGCCCTGATCTGAATGCAGATGAAGCTGAAGCATAAACAAACTGTTTACTGTAAAACACAGAGTATCATTTATCATTGGATGATTCCACCTCCGGTAGCCCTCGGGGGTTCTTTGACTATTAGTGGCAAATGTGTCCAATGGCCTGTGATGGGATGTTGGATGGGATCTGAGTTACTACAGAGAATTCTTTCCTGGGTGTTTGTCTGGTGAGTCTTGCCCACGTGCTCAGGGTTCAGCTGATCGCTGTATTTGGGGTTGGGAAGGAATTTTCCTCCAGGGCAGATTGGCAGAGGCCCTGGAGGTTTTTCGCCTTCCTCTGCAACATAAGGCACGATTCACTTACTGGAGGATTCTCTGCACCTTGAAGTCTTTAAACCAAGATTTGAGGACTTCAGTAGTTCAGGCATAGGTGAGAGGTTTACGGTGGAGGAGATTCTGTGCCCTGCGTTGTGCAGGAGGTCAAACCAGACGTCATAATGGTCCCGTATGACCTTAAAGTCTGTGAGTCTCTGAAAGCAGCACAGAGGACATACGGGTACAGGGGCCCAGCTCTGGGTCCCTGGGCGGTGCGGGGCCTCAGGCGGAAGGGGCCAAGCTGGGGTTCAGCCTCCTCTAGTCAGCTCACCCGCGCTGCCTGGCCACGCCACCCAGAGCTCCAGCAATGATTTAAAAGGGCCTGGGGCAACCACCCTTTTCACCCCTCCCCCACACTGTCGGCAGCCCTGCCACTAGGGTCCCTACTGGGTCTCTACTGACAGGGCTTCCGAGGGGGGGGAGGAAAATGGGGTTGTGCCGTTAAAACACTTCCATGGCAGCGCTTTAACGTCAGCTGTGTACGGGCCTTTAACGGCGGCCACTTCTTACCGGTACGCCGTACCGGCCTGTATCAGCCGACTTTCCCCCCTGGTAGCACTCCACCTGTTCTGCAGTTGTGTTTTTAAAGTTCAACTAATTTGATACAAGACAACTAATACCTTAAAGAAAATGCTTTAAATGCAAATTAGTGACCTGCCAGATGATCACTAGGAAATAGTCACAGTAGTAGTTTTCCAGAGGTAATTCCTATCTATTTTATTTCTATCTATGGAACCTTTCATCCTCTCTACTGCCGGCCCTGCTATGACTAGACAACTGAGCATGACGTGAGTTATTCGTGCCAAGCTGGATGTCCACAAGCGTAATGGAAGTTTAGGTTAATTTCCTTGTCATAGCTATTCTAGCAGAGGCGGCTATAGTAATTAGAACCATCTCTAAAAGTGATTTAAACTTGTAAACAGTCTTTTATCAGCAGTAATGAGGGTAGAAACCCTCCCCCATCCTGGCTGGGTCAAGGAGCAGCTTGAATTTTTTTATAATGAGGCCCCTCAGAATGGGACGCACCAAAGCCCCACATGGAGTGAGGATCTGCCTATACTCCCCAGGCGGCAGTTCCTGCCTGTGAGCTATTCCTTTGGGTCAGTTGTGTTATTTCTGGTGCAAAAGAGGCAACAGAGCCACCTGTGGCCACTGACTCCAGAGGGCTCGTCTCACTGTAGCTAGGCTAAGAGAGGGCATCACTAGAGTCAAAAGCAAAGCAGAACCCCCTTTCATTAACATGAATGTTGAGAAAAGTGTTTAAAACACAAATTAAAAACCAGTAGCAGCCTAACCCCATTTGTAACATTAAAATGAGGGGGGGAAAACCCTATAAAACTTTTTTTGGCAGCTGCTACTTCAGGTGGTGTTGAGATAGAATCATAGGACTGGAAGGGACCTCAAGAGGTCATCTAATCTAGTCCACTGCACTCAAGGCAGGACTAAATATTATCAAGACCATCCCTGACAGGTGTTTGTCCAACCTGCTCTTAACAATCATCAACGATGGAGATTCCACAACCTCCCTAGGCAATTTATTCCAGTGCTTAGTCACTCTGACAGTTCGGAAGTTTTTCCTAATGTCCAAACTAAACCTTCCTTGCTGCAATTTAAGCCCCTTGATTCTTGTCCTGTCCTCAGAGGTTACGGAGATGCCAGGTCTGGAGACTCCATAAAGCAAGCAACTTTTAAAATTATTGTTAATTTGTTATTTTTCCTATTACAGTGGGGCCTGGAGGCCCTAAACCAGATCAGAGCCTCTTTGTGATAGTTACTGTGCAGGGGTAACCCACTGGTGTGTGTCTTACAGCTCTGGGTCACTCCTCCGAAGCTATGAGTGGCTAAGCACTGGAATAAATTGCCCAGGGAGGTTGTGGAATCTTCGCCAATGGAGGTTTTAAGAGCAGGTTGGACAATAGGGTGACCAGATGTCCCGATTTTATAGGGACAGTTCCAATTTTTTAGTCTTTTTCTTATATAGGCTCCTATTACCCCCTACCCCGGTCCCGGTTTTTCACATTTGCTGTCTGGTCACCCTATTGGACAAACACCTGTCAGCGATGGTCTAGATAATACTTAGTCCTGTCACGAGTGCAGGGGATTGGACTAGACGACCTCTCGAGATCCCTTCCAGTCCCGCGAGTCTGTGATTAATCAGTGCGGGGGACGGGGCATCCCTATCAAGAGCTGGACTGTCAGTATAGAAGTAGGAGCAGAGGGGGTCGAGTTCTCTGGAAGAGGCTGCTGGAGACCCTTGGGAGAGTTGGCAATGGGAAAATCAAACTGTGCCTGGTGTGGCAGTGGATCTTTTGTACACTGGCGACTGCCTGTCACCTGGCATGGGACCATTACATGGACGGCCGCAATCCTGTTGGAGCCTCAAGGCCTTTTTGAGGGACTATGGGAATTGCAGGCTGGGAGACCATGCATGCAGGGCAAGAGGCAGGAAATAAAGGAGCGGCTGTTTCACCACTGAGAGAGAAAGGAGATGATCAAGGAAGAGGCAAGGCCTGTTGTGGTTTTCTACTGAGGAGAGACGTGACAGGAACTCTGGTAAGAAAGACCAAGAGAGCGAGATCAGCTGCTGTGGTGGGTCTCAACAGGGACAGTAGGACTGGCAAAGGGAAGCATGGGAGAGGTTGTAGGAAGAAATCTGGGAAGGGGCCAAGGAGGAGGCCTGGAAACAAGTGACACTCGTAGAAACCTAGGGTCTAGCCACTGCAGTCATATGGGATCTGATTGTAACCCTGTCAGATAGCCCACAACCAGAGAAGCTGACAGGCTGGCTGGAGACTGTCTAGTTTGGAGCCCTTAGATCAAGGGGACAAGGTCCAGTGAAACTCCTGATGCTAAGGGGCGATGGGCGCACGGACCCTAGGGGAAGAGCGAAGGTTATCATGGACATTTATTACCCTCAAACTGATAGAATTTGCCAGTTTGGCAGGAGGCCTAAACGAACCAACCAGAGACAGTGAGGCAACCGAGTGGGAGGCGGGTGAATTGAGGCACATCTGGTCCTGCACAGGGAAAGTCAAGCCACTCTGTGAGACAGGCATTCCTGGTAGCGTATGGAACAGGGAGTGGCGGACGCTCCGTGAGACAGGCATTCCTGGTAGCGTATGGAACAGGGCATGGAGAATGCTCCGTGAGACAGGAGCATGAAAAAAGATGACTGGCTGAAATTTTAAAAGTTGCCATAGGGACTTAGATGCCCAACTCCTATTGACTTCGGGATTTAAACATCTTGGGCTCCTTTGGAAATCCTCCCCACTGAGATTGGAGAGGGAGGAAAACAAATGCTTCAGGACAGTCTGGGACAGTCTGGATCAATGGCCCGATTTTCCAAAGAGGTTAGTGTATTGAATTCGGAGTTCTCTTGAAAGTCGGCCCAGACATGCCCCGGTGGGAACAGCTGAGTATTAAGCACTTCTGAAAACATGGTCTCCTGTCTGTCTGGGCTATCCACCATGCTTGCCACATCCCAGACTCAGAAATCAAAATGCTGCTGCTCAAATGATGCTTTATTTAGCCCAAGAAGCCATGTATTCTAGCAAGAGGAACTGACACTTTCACCCACAGCTTTCTCTAGGCCTCGTGCTTTTTGTTTATGATGAAGAGAAGATTTGCTTTTGCAAAAAAAATGTTTGCACTTCATTTTAATGCCAAAACAAGTAAAGTAAGCATTGGGATTTGAATGTTCAATCTTTGGCATAGCTTACTTGGTGACTTAGATGGTTTACTGAAATGGAAAATACAGCACATTATAGTTTGAATGAAATGTTCCTCTTGGTTATATAACTTTAATGTAAAACTCCTTCTAAAGTGATCTGCACATCTCCTTCCTCTTCAGAAGAACCTACTTCAAAAGCAAACCATGGCTGGTTTGGTGGTCTTCTGTGCCCCGGCGTTCTGTCAAATGTACTCAGGAGGGCACAGAATTGTATGACAGATGGTCTCCTACCTTGCTTGCCAACTCCACCCAGCTACCAGGAGACTGGATCAGGCTCTGATGCCAAAAAAGAGCAGATACAGATTCTTTTTGAATTTGGGCTAACAAAGCAAAGGGTTTGGAACACTGGCCTGTGGTGATTATGTATCTGCTAATGAGGAAGAAAATGAAAAACAGGAGTGCTTTTAAGATCCTGTAAAACACTTCCAGTAGTGCAAGCGAGCCAAATCCAACTGAAACAGAGCACGAAAGATAATGAAAGATGTAAAAACCAGGACAGTAAAGAGTTTGAATTATTTTAATTTGGGGAAGTGTATTCTTAAGGGAAATGATAAATGAGGGATAAATAACAGTAGAGTGAGAGAACAGAGGGGCAAATGAGACGGGGAACCTAGAGACTGGATGAGAAACAAACTCGGCGGTAATGATGGCAACAAGCTGTCTTTCCAGCCCATGATGTGCCATGACAGCAGTCAGGCAGGAACAATATGTAACACCCGGCAGCTGTTGTCGATATTTTTTCACTTTCCTGGGTATTTCTGACAGCTGCTGTATCCTTAACAGGAAGTAGTTCAGTGACATTCGTTAATCAGTGATGAGTAGCGGGTACCACTGTGCTGGGGCCAGATGTTGACAGTTCTGTATGTGCTGAGTCCCTGGTCACTTGAGCACAGCACGAAATGCGAATAAGGTTGTCTGAATCTGGCCTGCAATAAGGAGGCTGGCTTTGCTGTTGAACCTGTTGGTTTGTCATGAGTCTCTCTCCGGGTAAAATTCCACTTCATAACATGCATCGCTCTCTGTGCTGATGCATGTGAGCGGAGGTTCTTGGCCATCCCATGAGCAGCATTGTTGGTGGGTGGACTATTGACGGGCATGGGGATTCCTTGGCATGTAGGGCCAGATTGTGTCCTTTAGGCCTAGCCCTGAATGGGGGACTAGAGAACAGCTGCAATTTCAGCTCCAATTGTACGTCAAGGCAGTATAATGCCTCTTGCTACACTAGTTTGCATTTATAAATACAGAATCAACTCTATACATGCGAATGCTAAGGTACTTTCCCTCAAGCAGCCCCTGGAATGACAGCATTGTCTTGTGGCGGAGGCAGTAGAGTAGGTTTTAGGAGTTCTGAGTTCAATTCCCAGGTGTACTTCCAACTTTCTGTGTAACCAAGCAATGTGCAAGTCACTTAATCTTTCTATGTCTCTGTAGTGGGGTGACTGCCCCACTCCAATGGAGAAGGTATAAAACAGCCCTGGGAAGGGCTATGGCTGGGGGCAAGCAGCTCCCAGGCTGAGTAGGGAAAGCTGGGCTGATTGGGAAGTAGGCTCAGTTGGGTGGCCACGCCCCAAACAGACCAGGCCCTTATAAAAGGGCTGAGGGGCAGGGGCCTGACAGAGAGTCTCCTCTGTAGGCAGAGGCAGACAGGCCTGGCTGCTGAGTGCTTGGGTAGGTACCTAGAGTGGTGCAGGGCTGGAGCAACGCAGGAGGAGCTGGGGAAGCTCCAGCCTAGAAACCCCCAGGCTGCAGGGCCTAGGTGAAGGCCCAACAAAGGGGTCCTGGGGTTGCAGGGGGCAGCCCATAGCTACAGAGGCAGAGCAGCAGGCCAAACCCCCCCCCCCCCCGCCAGTGATGAGTGGCAATTATACTGCAGTCTGCCCCAGTGAATGGGGGCAAGTGGTGACTGGCAGTTGCCTAGACTGAGGCAAGGTGGGGATAGAGGGTGTGGGTTCCCCAGGGAGGGGAGACCCTAAGACCTGAGGGGGTACTGCAGGGGTGAAGCACCCTCAGTAAGAGGGCACCGGGGTCTGGGAGGGACACGGAGCCAGAGCAGCAAGCGGGACATCGTCCTGCAGAGGGCACTCCAGATGCTGGTGAGCTAATTCCTGGATGGACCAGCAGGAGGTGAGTCGCCGTCCTGCTACAGTCTCCGTTTCTATTTGGAAATTGGGAATGATAATATGCCATTTGTGTTTGTCTTTTTCCTGAATCACACTCTACTGCGTCAGTCAATAGCCAGCAAGCCCTGTTGATAGGTTAATGAGACTTGGCCCAGAATGACCAGAAACTCAGTGCGCCACAAATCCTCTGCTAATTAAGCCCTGGATCCATTAATCTGTATTTGTTCCCAGTGGAAATAATATAGTTTAGATCTCCTATAAAAATCACCAAGAAATGCTTAACAAATGAAAACAAAATATAATCATTTTTCTCTGCATCATTAAAACAGTCCATGCTGTAAAGACAGGTGCTTTGATGAATCTACATTGGTTTGGAACGCCAGGTTTACCGTTTAAATTATTAACTCTGCCCTCCCCGGCCTTCCGAATGTGTGTTATCATGCAGCTTAACAACTCCACCGTCCTGTGTGCAAGGGAGACTGCTGCAGCTGATTGGATTAGGTACATGGGACTGCAGGATTGAGAACTGCATGGAAATCAAGTAGGCAGATCTGGGGGTAGAAAATGTCTTGCTGAAAAAAAGGACCTAAAACAAAAAGACAGAAAACCAAGAGAAAAATGCAAAACAAGGAGCACAAAATAGTCATCCTAGAAATAGCAAAGCTTGTAGTAGAAAAAAAGTATAAATATTCATCTCAAGTAAATGTTTGATCAGTCCTTTTTGCTAATAACGCAACTCTTGGCTGGACTAACCGCCTTTGCAGGAATTAATATGCAGCCTGGCATGGAAGAAGTAAATGTTATGAATGTTATGTGACAGGCAAAACAGTTGAAATAATAGGTTGGCCGGCATTGCATGTCTCAGCAGCTGCGGCTAGATGGCACCGTTATCTCACTGTCAATACACACAAGGTACAAACACTTCCTTCTGCTGGAGACATTATGTAACGTATGTAGAATATGAAGATGACTCTGGGGTCTGTGGCTTGATCAGGTCGTAATCTTGACTGCCACTCTAACCCTCACTCTGGGGGTCTAATCCAGTTCCCATTAAAGTGGATGGGAGTCTTTCCATGGCCATAAAGCCCTACTGCTAAGCCCAACGAAGACTCTAAGGCCCACATCCTGCTGGCCCGAAGCTTCCTGGGTGTCAACTGCTGGCAAGACTGGGACCTAAACATGCATTTCTAAATGACAGTAATCTTAAAAACGACAAGAAATGCACCTGGCTGCAGGATTCCTGCCCGACAGGAGATAAACGGGGGGGGGGGGGGGGGGGACCCGTGTAGATACTGTGAGAGAACAATTTATTGCTCGACTCTGAATCAAAATCAGACCCTCTGTTCTCCAGAACTGTCTCTTGCTCAGCAAATCTTTGTAGGTGAAATTGGGCCCCATTGAAATCAAAGGCAAAACTCCCACTGACTTCAACAAGGCCAGGGTTTCACCCTTTGACTTTACAGCTATGAGCTGAGTTTCATTCCCCAACCCCAGGTATTAATAATACCTAGCTCCTCTATGGTACTTTTCAGCAGTAGATCTCAAAGAACTTTTCGTGGAGGCCAGCGTCATTGTCCCCATTTTACAGTTGGGGAAACAGAGGCACAGAGGGATGAAGTGACTTGCTCAAGGTCACCTAAGAGGTGAATGGCAGAGATGGGAATAGAATCCAGGTGTCCTGAGTCCCAGCCCAGTGCTCTATCCACTAGGACACCCTGCCTCCCCATAAAATATGCCAAGATGTCCTCCTATCACCAGTGGCTGTGAAATGTGATCACATGCTCTGCCCCCTCCTAATCACAGTGTACATAGTGCTCAGGACTCCACCTGGGAGCCCTGTCTGGGTCACAGTTCTGTGTGTCCAATTAAGGCTAGGCAAGCTGGCTGGCTAGCCTTTGGGTTGGGTTGTTCCCACCTCCTGCAGTAGTGCATTTGCAAAATCAGTGCCATGGGAGTTGAGGGCACATGATACCTTGTAGGATCAGGTCCTGAAATTGTAAGCCAAAGGGGCCTTTTGTAAAGTGTTAGGTGCTACTCTGGTGGTTTTTGAAATCACAAAGAACAATCCTCCTCAGAAGCCCAGTGTACTATAGCCTGGGGAGTCACCGCTGTGCCAGAGGCAGAACTCATAGTAACGTGGCATAATTTAACTGCTAGAGAGGGTAAGTTGTTCCTTCTTGGAGCAGGAAAGAGACTCCCCAGGTGCAGCACCAGGGGCCAGTCACAGAAGTGACTTGCTGCTGGCCCAAGCCCTACAGGAAATTGGGGCAGGTTATATATAGTTTTGGTCTTCAATTTCTGATTGCAAAGGGAAGAAAACTCAGAATTCCTATGGAACGCTGGGCTCTGAAAGCGAAACTACTGCACGTGCTTTTCACTTCCTGACATTTCAGCACTTGCAGTGATGAGCTATAGTGTGCTCAGGGCTGGAGCTATTTAATGTGCCCTTATCATAAAAGGAAGAATTGGTTGGGGGGGGGCATATAAAAGGTCAGATGCGACGGGGGGAGGACGGGGGGGACCAGAGAAATGCAGAGACAGAGAGTGGAAAAGACAAGCCATTACAGCAAAATAACACAAACCGATTTTAGCCAAAAAATAAAACACAGTGGAATTTACGGTCAGAAAGTACAGTCAAATGTAGTCTGCCTGCAGAGTGAACATTATTTGAAGCCTTCTCTCTGACTCTGCAAACCTAGAAGAAAAAGATAACCTAGCTTGTAGGTCTGGATTACTGAGCAGTGGCAACCCATACCTGGTAGAAGTTCATATATATTATTAGCCAGGAGCTAAAAATCTATTTCTTGAAAGTTTTATACCCCTCCTGTGCTCAAAGAATAATGGATTGGGTTTCTTCCTCTCTTACACTGAATCTCAGGAACATAAAATCAAATTTTATTCCTGTTTGGTGGTGGTTTATAGTCAGATCTGTTCATAAAATCACATACTTGTTATCTGCATGTTCTAGGATCACACAGGCTTCTTTGGCTTACAAGGCAATTTTAGGGGAAAAAAAGAGAGAAACTGTATTAGCAGCACTGTGTCTAGGTCTTGACCAAGGCTCAGAGGAACTCCATTCAGCTCTGAGCATAAGGATCTCACATGGGGTGATCTGGAATTAAACCATGGGCAAGACAGCATCAGTGAAAGCTGGAATTCCTGAAATGTGAGCAAGGCATGTTTTGGTGCAAATTTAAAACTGGCTCCGTATGAATAATTCCCTCCCCCTCCCCCAGCTTGTATGACTGCAGTATCTCTGAATCCTAATCACAGACCAGAACCCCACTCTGGTGGCTGTTCTACAAACACAGAATGAAAAGAGTCTTTGCCCCAAAGAGCTTCCAATCTAAGTATAAGACAAGAGACAACAGCTACAGACAGACCAAGGAGCAAAAGGAAACAATGAGACACTATGGGTCAGAATCCTAGGCATTGTTCCCTGTTCGCCAGGAGCAAAATTGTTGTGACATTTTTTGGCGGTGTCGCAACAAAGGAGAGTTTTAAGGAGGGATTTGAAGGAGGCTGTGATAATGATTGTTGTGGATGTTTACAGGGAGCTCTTCCCAAGCGTGAGGGTCAGCACGGGATGCACCACAAAAGAGCTTCCTTGAAAATGTAGCAAGTGGAAGCTGCCATCATTGGCGAATCTGAGGTGAGCGTGGGCAGCTGGAGAGCAAATCAGGGTGGGGGATGACTGTGAAAACCCTGAGAGTGAAGATAAGCCACTGATGTTTGAAGCTAGTGGGAGGATACGAAGAGAGGGGTGACATGGTCAAGGTGAAGGGCTAGGCAAACAGTCTTGGGAGCAGACAAGCCCCCAAATGGGTGGCTTGTTCTAATAATTAGATTCACTGCGCCAGCAACAAAACAGCTTCTATGAAACCTTCCTGGTAATCCTGTAGGGATCTGGAAGGGATTTCCCCCAATGCATTCTGGGTGGTTGTTTGGTTTTGTCCTCCTGCCTCTGAATGGAGGGGTGGCCATGGCTGGAGATGGGATACTGGATGGGGTGGGTCAGTGCTCTAAGGTGGCACTGAGTATTTTCTCTTAGGTGCTTGGCTGGCTGGTTCTTGCTTACATACACCGGGTTAAATTGATCGCCAAGTGTGGGATTGGGAAGGAATTTCCCCCAAGGATGGATTAGCAGTGACCTTGGGGGTTTGCTGCTTTCCTCTGCAGCATGGAGTGAGGGTCACTTGTTGGGATTATTTGGGTATATTTGACTTAATGAACTTCCTGCTATTGCTGGAGCCTCTGGCACTCGTTCACCTGAATCCCTCCAATTCTTTGCCTATCCCTCATAACAGTTCAGTCTCACATAGGCTATAAGACTTTGGTATCATTTTGGTTGTTGGATTTAACGTGTGGGTTCTGGGTGATGTTGGTGGCTAGTGACCTGCAGAATGTAAGAAGAGATGATCTGGTCGTCAATATGACCTTCAATTCTGTGACTCAGTTCTCCAATTTGTGACGGTTGTTTTGAATTGGAATCATGTCCACCAGCGTTCTAGCATCTTGGGTCATCTGCACATTTTATAGCATACTCTCCACTCAGTTATCCAAGTCATTAGTGAAAATATTCAATAGTACCAGAGCCAGAACAGATCACTGCGGGACCCTGATAGATAGGCATCCTGACCCTGGGGTGAAGCTGTATCTAGTGGGAGACGTCACAGGTGCAGGCAGAGGAAGAACTAAGAGTGGTGCTGGTTATGTGCCATTTTCCCCACCTTTTTAGGTATCTGCAAGTTGCAGATCCCACCTCTCTGCTTTCCTCCACTGGTGCATCTCGCTGGCTAACTCCCTTAGGGCTGGTCTACACTGTGGGGGAGGGGGTCAACCTAAGATACGCAACATCACCTACACTATTCACCTAGCTGAAGTTGGCATATCTTAGGTCAACTTACCTGGCCGTCCTCATGGTAGTGAGTCAACTGCTGCCGCTCCCCCGTCAACTCCGCTTCCTCCTCTTGTGAAGCCGGAGTTCCGGAGTCGACTGGGAACGTTTGGGGATTGATTTATCATGTCTAGATGAGACGCAATAAGTCGATCCCCGATACATCGAACACTACCCACCGATTCGGCGGGTAGTAAAGGTGTACCCTTAGTCTCCTAGCTGAGTTCAGCTCACTAGGCACATACCCTACCCGTCACTGGGAGCTGGAATGCTTTTTAAAGGCTGTGCCCCCAATGCAACTGGCATGAGTGACTCACCCTCTCTCACTCAGGTGCCTCTAGTCATTGGCCTCCTAAAAAAAGGAAAAGCACCGTTCTCACTGTCAAAATGTCCAAACATTCCTCAGTCCTGTTCTGCAATTTCTCACCTTTATATTTAGTGCCCGTCTTTGAAGATCTGTCGAGACGTGTGAATGTTGCAGTGTGCGGTGTCAGTCCCAGGATAAATCACCCACCTTGTCTCGGAATGTTGTAGCACATCTAGACACTGGTTCATTTAGTCTGGTATCATGCCCTCCACAGAAAAACACAAATACATTGTAATCTGCTTAATCAGTCAGTAGCGTAAGAGACACAGAAAAAAACCAACAAATCTCTTGACACGATTTTTTTCATCATGGCCATGATCCAAAGCCTACTGAGGGCAAAGAAAACGTAGAATGCCCATAGGATCAGATAATTTATGTCAGAAGCATAAGGGTTGATAGACTTTAATGTTGTCCTACGTGTAGTAGTGTCACTGTAGACCCTAATTGTAGCTATTTTGTTAAAACTCACTGAGCTGGGATCTAAACTGTAGTTTATTAAAGAGAGAAACCTCGTTAAAAAAATCAGGATATTGCAGATCCTTCCACCTTGATTATTCCAGTTTTGGGAGTGTCCTATTTGCCTCTGGTTCAAGAACAGCAGCCGTGTTAGTCTGTATCTGTAAAGAAAGCCAGGAATACTTGTAGCACCTTAGAGACTAACTAGTTTATTTCAGCATAAGTGAGCTATAGCCCACGAAAGTTTATGCTGAAATAAGCTAGTTAGTCTCTAAGGTGCTACAAGTATTCCTGGCTTTCTCTACTTGCCTCTGAAACCATTGACTCAATTCAATAGCAACATATGATGCCTAACCAAACTGCTGAGTTCTTGCTTGCTGCACAACCTTAAGAATATGGGGAAACAGCACCGGCACAACTGGATTCCAGATAATGAGTTTATTAACGACGCATAAATATAAAAGCCCTAATACCTATGTACACCACTGCTCTGGAAGCATTCTGGTAGGTTCTGCACTCTTAAGTGGGCTTCCCTCAGATATTAGCCAGCTCCTAAATGTTACAAGCCCCATTGTTAAAGAGCTTCCAAAATGGGGTATTTCTACCTAACTGTAGGGACAATGGGGATCTTGCTGGTTACACATGCAGCCTATCCTATCTTTCTCCAGTTACAGGAAATGTTAGCACAGATCAAACACGTAATTACTGTAGATCACCAAATTGACCTGGACAAAATACTAAGGATCCCATAATTGAACTAACCTTTTATTGAGGTTAAAAAAAAGTTGACTCTTTGTTCTACAGTTACAGTGTTGCCATTGCCAAGCATTCCGAATTAATGAGTCAGGTCCTAAAAGTCCTCAGCATGGCTTAGAAATCACGAGACTCTAAAAGTTAATAAATTTGGGGTTCCTTTATTAGCTTTCTGGTTTCTGAGCCTTTAAGGTGCACTGGGGTCATGTTTTCAAGCTTTTTTGTGCAATTATGAAACTTAAAACCATGCTTTTTTTTAGGATGAAACGTGAGTTTTTTCATGCAATCTGTTGACTCAATCAGCTGGGTCTTTGAGAAAAATTCCATCGTGAGATTTGTGATAAAACGGCAAGAATTGGCAACAGTGCCATTAAGTAGGCACACTTTTGGGGGCTTGTCTGAACCAGGATGAGTTCCTGAAGGGTGAAATGATGTGAATGACTTCCTGTGGTGAAAAGTACATTTCCTGTTTTAGATAAATCTCTTATTTGGGGAAATGGAACATCATATCAACAGCTAAAATCCATTTTCTCATTTAAGTCTAGGAGCCTAAAATCTCGAGTTTCAGCTGAACATGGCACTTTCATTCTTGGCTATAGCTCAGCATCTCTCTCCTTGAAATGCCAACAAGTGGACCAAGGCCAAAAGACTATCTAATTTTAAAAAGCCCTGGTTTCTGATCATCTTTCCTGTGGACACTTTAAGGTATTTGCTGGAAAGCAATGTCACACAATTCTCAGAATTGCTCTTAAGAACAGTTTGTACTGCCTTAAAAATCTTTAATTCACTTAAATACCCTCTCTCCAAAGAGTTTTAGGAACCTATTTGCAATTGTTTTCTCTTTGACTTGTACCTGATTAAAATATCAGTGTCTTTTATTCTGAATGAGCTCAGGGTAATGACTGCCTTCACTAAGATCGTAAATGGTGGGTTTGTAGCCCCAGTTCATTGAGGAATTTAGGAGGTGCTTAACTTTAAGCCGGTGACATCCATGGAACCACTCACGTAGTTAAATTTAGGCATGTCCACAACTGAACCACAAGTAAGTGTCAGGAGAAAAGAAACAAATGAAAATATTGGTCCTGCAATTGGATCCATGTGTGTATGCTGAATGGAAGTCCACTGAATTCAGTAAAAAGCTGCATGGATGTAAGAACTGTGTGTATCTGATTGGAAGACTGAGGCCTAAGTAAATTATCTATCTATCTATCTATCTATCTATCTATCTATCTATCTATCTATCTATCTATGTTTTTTGTAGGATTCCTGGACTTGGTCTTCTAGCTATGTGTGAGCTGGAATTATTGCAATGCAAAGTTTGTTCTTTCTGTGAAAGGATATCTTTCTCGCACTGCACAGCTTGTGGTAGTGATCTGACAAAGTCAGCATCTATCCTTAGTGTGAAATAAACAAGAATGGGAAAGTTATGTAGTATGTTGTCAGTCCTGCGGATTTCATTTTTCGTGTGCTTCACTGAAAGCATTGTTAGGCTTGGGATTCTTAAGTTCTAAAGAGATTTTTTTTTCAGGAGACATGGGGATCTTTTACGCATGGGAAGTCACCCGAGGAAACTTCCTTTGCTAACATTTTCATGAGAGTCCAAGAAAAACAAATATTTCCAATAAAGACCTTCTCAATGCAAGTTTGAGAACTTCCTTAAAAAGAATACTACTCTTTATTTTTCTTACATTCACAGCACAGACACAGAGACATTAGCCAAAAACATGAAATGCTTTTGCTGCTAGCCTGCAATATAACACTATTTTTATTTCTTAGAATCCAGAATGATAACAGATAAGAACCCCAGAACACACAGATAGAAATCAGGCTACTCCCTAAAAAAATGGAGGCATAGATTACCCTATCTCTAGTTGGGCAGTGTGCAGAACTGATTGTGACTTGCATGCTTCTCTCTGAGCCTGCAAGCAGCACCAGGAAAGCCCCTGAGAATTGACAGTTGTCAATAGATCACATTTCTCTCCAATAATATCCTGGACAGAGAGTGCCTGGGAAATGACAAAATCTGATATCAAAATCTCCTCAAATAGACAGCTCCCAACAATCCAGGAAGCTTCTCAGAGGGATAAGTCCAATGAAGTAAAAATCCACAGAGCTCTGTCATGCCCCATAGGCTGGATGTGTGGCAACTGCCAAGCGAGGAAACAACTGTGCTTATTAAGAACAGGAGTACTTGTGGCACCTTAGAGACTAACAAATTTGCCTCTAAGGTGCCACAAGTAGTCCTGTTCTTTTTATGGATATAGACTAACATGGCTGCTACTCTGAAAACTGTGCTTATTGACGTTGATCATATTTTCTGCTTATATTGTTAACTGGAGGTGGTTTTCAACTAATTGACAGTTTGTGGATTTTCAGTTTGGGGTCTTTATAAAAATTTGTTTTGGTTCTTAGTTGCCAAAAACCAAAAAGAAATCTTGGTTTCACAATAAATAGTCGATTTTCTTTCCTGAAAGCTTTTATTAAGCCCTTGAATGGTTTCCCTTCGCTGATATGCAATTGGGTGAGTGGCCGGCTCTGATGGTTGCTGTATGTTGGGTCATAATCAGGTGTCCTTCTCTGTGATCCAAAATCTCTTAATGCCACTGTGATGATTCTGGGGGTTCCCAGGACTCTGAGTCATGTTACCTCCTTGCCTCCAGTGTGTGGGAGCCTTGCTTGTACTTAGCAGGAGCTAGATTCCTGACTCGACTAATCTGTCAACCACACAAGCCCCCTCCTCTGGGCGATACTAGTCTTAATTTGCTTTGCAGATTAACAATGGGTGCACACCAGTCCCGTGGAAGAGTTCTCCTGTAGTGTCTATTCCTATGCTTGCCACAAAGTCCTGGTGTGGCTGACTCATGACATGCTACTCTAGTATCAAGAAGGAATCACAAGTGATACTGGAAGTTGAAGACAAGGAAAAGATTGTTCTTTTCGTCAATGAAGGACTTGTGGAGATTGCCAAAGGCCTCTGCTCACATATAGTTTGGCAATGGGAGTGGACCAGTGACCATCGGTATCAAAAGCCGCATGAAGGATTCCAATGATTTTAGTAATCTCCCTAAACAAAGGTCTCTGGTCTTCTCAGCTACAGCAGAAATCCACCATGAGAAAAGGACTCAGCCTGTTTCTGCTTTTCTGCTGACCTGAACGCTCAGGTTCTTCTTGGTTTATGGGGCCCTATAACTTAGTGCTGACTCTCTTCTCGATACTGCCTCGTAGGACCCTGTAGCTGCTACTAACCAACCTCCCAGGTTTGAGGATCTGCAAAAGCAAGTCTCAGTGAAGAAAGGAAAGTTAGTCATCCACAGCTGACATTCGTTTCTAACTACAGGCCTCACCACTGCAGATCCACACACAGCCACCTTTGCCCATTGCTCTTCCAGGTCTTTGCAGGGAGCAGAGGTCAATTGGATTTGCAATGCCTTATAATGGCCTTACAGCCAAGATTCAGATAGTCAAGAGAGTAGGCATGGGACCCCAACAAATGTGGTTTTCTGAAGGGTTCCTGGGCTAGTCATTGAGGCAAGCATTCAGGTGGACCCGCAGAGGCAATGAGGAAGATCCTCAGTGCTCTAACATCACAACTTCTGAAGATCTGCTGGGAGTAACTCTTTGTTTAGAACCTCAGCGGTTGTGTTCACTTCTCTGTGAAGGTGCATTTGCATACAAAGAACCGCAGGGATCGTTTCACTTTCTACACTTTCTACAACTGGTTCTTCTACTCCTAATAGTCATATCTTGTTTAATCTGTACCTGAATATCAATAGTGGTGGTAACACTACCTCTCCCAACAGTCTTCATCCCTTCTGGCTTTTCTCACTATGCACATTTTCACAATTGCTAGCCTAGTGCTTCCATAGCATCACGTCCTTGTTCATTATCCTACCATCTTATGAGAGTATGAATAAGTCCTTCCCTTGATTTATTCTGCCTTGAAGGTATTTTGAAACCCTTATCACATCTTTCTTGTCATCCCCACATTTTGCTGACAATATACATGTAACTCCTTCATGTTCCGCTCCACTTCTTCTGGTTTTCATTGCCTTTCTTTTATTTATTATTCTGTTCTTTCTAAACTGTGGAGACCAGGAGCTGAATCCTCAGCTGGCATAAATAGGCTCATGAAGTCAATGGCTCTGCACCCATTTACCCCAGCTAAGGATCTGGCCCTAGAATGGCACACGATATTTCAAGTGCAGTTGAACTAGGGCTGATTCCTTATCTGTTTAGTGGCTTGTGTGATTCTTGCTAGCCTTGAGTTTAATCCACAATATGTTAGGGTTTAAAAAAAATCTCCAATAACCAATGGCCTTTGTTGAGTACAACTGTTCTTTGTGGGATTTAGGCACTCCTACTGCAGCTGTATCAATGGCACTGCTCCTTAATGGGTCACTCTGTTAATATACGTTAATATATGACATCAAAGGTTACTCATATGGCGTAAGCACTAGTATCTTCTAGACTCTACAGCAAGAGGCAGTGAGTGGCTGAAATGTGACTAGTGAAAAATATCCCTCATCAATTGGAATGTTTCATCTGATGTAAAACTAATCCCTTGCATTAGCCAGTCAGAACTCCTAGCATCCAAGAGTTGCACCAAACCCACCTGACATGATCGGATTGTTTTGGAACATGGCGGTGGTCCAGTGGCTAACCTTGCCATTGTATTGATGATGCATGATCAGCTGTGTAGGCACAGCCCCATCTCTGACATGCGTACTGTCTAAATAGCCAAACAGTGGTGAAGGGACCACCTCGCAACTAAGTCCATGGAGCAGAAACACTTGAGGAGAGTGGAAAAGATTCTTGAGGGAAAAAAATCCTGATGTCAGCTTGTCCTCTGAAAGCCTGTGGGTATTTTCCATGTGTGTAAAGTGAAGAACAGCAGCCACGTTCCCCCTCCTCCGCATGAAATTGAGCCCCTCACACTATGCAGTAATGAGGAGAGCTGTTCTGAACCCAATCAACACTTAAGGCTAGTCCTCAGCTGCTGTAAATCCACCAGGCTCCCTGCAGTTCACTGGAGCTTCACTGATGTACCAGTTGAGGGTCTGGACCATCACTGTGCGCACAAGGGACCATGGCTAAAATAGGGCCGATCAGAAAGATTATTTCTTAATGTGGCAAACTCTTAATTTTTCATGCTCTGGAAAATGAAGCCAATATTTAAATGGCCATTCTCATATTCTGGTGTGCACCCAACTCAGTGCTAGTTAGCACTCAAGCAGGAAAAACGAGGCCATTTGTCTTTCCCAATTTATGTGTCAGGTCTGCAACTATAAATCATTTTGACTGTGGAGACAGGGTTTTAATTAAATGACAGCCATAAGTCACTTTTCCTGTAACTCATAAACCAGCTACTGCTTTGTAAAGAGCTCTCTAATTTGGCTGTGATGTTTAAAATCTATGAATATGTTCCCTGTGATGCTCAAATTCCTCTACAATTTCCATCTTGATTTTGTCTTTGTTCATTGTAAAATGTGTTCAGTAGCACCGTAGAAACCCACATTTTAGGCACATTATTTATCATTTCTCTGCATTCACAGGTTTAAAAATGCTTAAGTATTTATCAATAGGAAAACACTTTCAATTACAGCTATATGAACATTCATGGGAAATACATTTTAACAGGCACAGATTATAAAATGCTTTGAAAGCATTTTATTGGATTAGCCATGCCATACATAACCATTGATGTTTTCAAATGAAGGTTGCAGAGAAAGAAACTGAAGTTCTGAAACACATCCATCAAGGACTACTTCCATCAAGGATAAAAGAACTGCAACAGGTAATCAGACCTCTTATTGCACAAAGGCATGGGCTCAGTATGGGATTACCAATAAAATACTGAATCAACTAGTCCTCATAACTTGGATATGGTTTGCAGTGGGGGCCATTTCAATCAGTTCTACTTGTTGTAGTGAGATTGGGGCAAGCTTCTCAAGATGGCATCCCATGTTCTACTATGTCCACCTGAGCCTCAACAGAACTGAGGGGATCATTAGGCACTTCCGTGGCACACATTCTGCCATTGTTTTTGACTGTATCAAATTATGAACAGTCCCTGGCACCTAATGGCCACCTTGTGTGGGCATTTACTGTTTGTCGGTGGTACCAAGGGAGCTGTTACCAGCTCGAACTTACCAAAATACTGAGAATATTCATGGGAATTTCTTGTGTGAACATATCCCCGCTAAATCTCTCCATCTGAGCCACCAGATCTCAGCATCTGAAAGCTACTTGGGCTGATATGTCTCACGTGATCCCCATGCAACTGGAGCAGCACCCCCTTGCTGACCTGCCTCTGGAGTTGGAAATCTCATCAAACACCATTACTTCCAATGGTTAATAGACTCTTTGGTTCCTCGAATGTGCAATCCTCTGCTTTATTCCAGATCAACAGAGTTTCTTCTAAGTGATGTGCTTAAGGAGGTTGGCGGGTTGAGGACAAAATAGGTGCAAACTTGTTCCAAAACATTCATCATTCCAAGGAGACACATCCACTCTGTTACCGTTTAGGGGGCAGCACTTCACCATTTGCTCTCACTTTTTCTGGACTTGCCCTTCCTCCACTCATCAGTAACATGCCCTAAGAACTGAATTTGGATTTGTCATAACATGCATTTTTCTCTCTTTAATTTCAGAAGGTACGTTAAGTACCTTCATAACTTGTTTGAACCTCACGTTATTGTCTTCCTTTGTCTAAACGGAAATGTCACCTGTATAAACATCCGCTCCCTCCAGGCCACGCAGCATGTTACTTAGGATGTTGAATGGGAGATGAGGAAAACAATACCATCTCAATGGCACTATAACTGAAGAAAATGTTGTTGCACCAGTTAACTTGGAGATGATGTATCCTATTGTAGAAGAATCGATTCCCCGCTTCTGCTTCACGAAGAGCAGGTCTATGCTAGAGAATTACTTTGGTATAACTACATCGGTCTGGGGTATGAAAAATCCACACTTAGGAGCTACGCCATTATACCAACCTATGCACTGTTGTAGACAGTGCCATGAAGCCCTCTCACCGACAACTGCCTCATGCGGAGGTGGATTAACTACACCAATGGGAGAGCTCTCTCCTGTTGGCATAGAGCATCTTCATTTAAGCTGCGTTGATGCAACATGTTAGTGTAGACTTGCCCTGTGTGTAATTACATAGATACAAACATGACCAGTTTATTTAAAATAACAGGCACCAAAGGGGCACCATTGTATTGCAGCTTTAATGTACTCTTCTACTCTAGTTATCTCAAGCCTGTCCTGTTCTTCCTCCAGTTTGGGAGGCCATGGGATTGGCAGCATTCATTGTTGTATTCAACATTTTCAATTGAATTTGCATTAACTATTGTTTTATGATGATGATTCTCCTCCCACCAGGCATTTGTTGGGTTTCCCAGTGATAATGCACTGAGACTGTGGGTTCATTTCCCCCTTTCCATGTGCTACTTTTTTGCACGTAAGTTGAAGCTTTACCCATCTGCCGGCCATGTCACAAAACTTGGAGGTTCTGATGAGTAACAATTGGTTCTGCAGGAAGCAGGATATTTGGCTATGAACAGTAAAATTATCATAAATACACATGAAAAAGCAATTCCTTTGGCTTTACAAACTAGAAGCAGTTTAGTAGAACAGATGGGTTACATAAATCGGGCAAAAACAAGGGCACAAGGTGGCATACAGCAAAGGATAAGAACTAGCTTTGCTACAATGAAGTATGTGCCTTAGCTGGAAAATTGTCCACCTTCCCACTCTCAAAATAACAACTGGGATCTGTGGACATGGCGCACCTCAGTATCCTGTTGCTTACCTTACTGAGCTGTCCATGAAACTCCTCTGCCAACACGTTGCTATCCACTATCCTCAAAAACCTCTGACTTCACTTTGTTACTGGTTTTCCCTTACTAATCCTATGCCATTCCCAAATCTCCAAGTTAACTTCCTGGCATAGCTACTTTGGTAGCATTGCTTTATTTATAATGCTCTGAGTTGTAACATTCGGGTTTGGTTTCAGTTCTAGTGATATTGCATCAAAATTGGTATGTGTCTCATGCATATGGTGCCCTTAGTCCACTAAGACTTTGGCTTTTGAACATTGTCTGCGAGACCATAACTCTAGTCACTATGGATGAGTTTAGTCTGGCCAAAGTGGCAAATGGGGAGAGGTTTTATGTCAGGTGTAACAGTGAATAATTCACATTGATTATGTTCTGCTCAACCCTGAACATGCCCGATCCCGTCTGATCTCAGAAGCTAAGCAGGGTCGGGCCTGGCTAGTACTTGGGTGGGAGACCTCCAGGGAATACCAGGTGCTGTAGGCTTAATATGGGCGTGGGGCTAGCAACTCCACCCCATAAGGGAACCAATTGCTACTGAAACACCAACACCAGTTGGTGGCCCATACCCTGGCTGGGGGGTGACGGGCAAAGAGAGAGATGTTCTGCTCATGTGGCAGAGTGTATTTCAACTAATTGTCAACGGGCACGCCCAAAAGTGCGCCAGCAGTGCACTGCATTGGCACCCTATCCTGAATTAATAGATTTTAAGGCCAGAAAAGATGATTAGATCACCTAGTCTAGACTCCCATAGAACACAGAATTTCTTCTGGTTATCTCTGCATTGAGCCCAACAACCTGGGTTTGGCTAAAACACATATTCCACAAACGCATCCAGGCTCAATCTGAAGATGTTAAGAGATGGTAAATCTGCCACCTCTCTCCTAAAATGGAGAACATGGCAGCTACCGTCATCTTTAGTGCAAAGGTCTTGCTCCCAAAGGGCTCAAGCGTGACGTGCTTCATTTTGACAGAACAGCCAGTCCCCATGATTAGGACAATTCATTTCATGTTGACCTTATAGTCTTGGGGGGACATCGCCCCGCAGTGTTAAACAGGAGCTATAGGGTGCAGGCATAGATCTTGCTGGGTGTGGGGAAATGTGTATATAGCTTGATTTGAGTGCAAGATTAAACTATAATCAAGAATGTGAAGCTGTGTGCTTGAGATGGTGGTTTTGGGCTAGTTGGGATGAGTGGGAACACCCTGAACTGATAAGCTTGAAATGTAGATACGGTGAGGACCTAAACAATCAGTCCTTACATGATCTGCAAAGCAGTTGGTCCTTATGTGATCCGTTGATGATCAAACCGGTTAGATTCAAGAAGTGCAGATATTAGTAGCTAAGGAAGTGCACATAAACTGTGTAGTGTGTGACATGATTTGGAACTGTGGTGCCATCCGGTACCTAACTCCCCTTGGTCTGGGCCTGGGCTTAGAGCTGGTACACATGCCTAGCAAAGTAACTTGAGTGACGAGCTGGAATTGATCTGAGGTTTTTGGGATCCAGAAAACTGGATGAAGCATTCTCCCAGGTTGGGATGAGGTATTCAAGTTATCCGAGTGGAAAAGGTCTCAAAAAGACTCCCAACATATGGGTCAGATTGTTCAGCCCCAAGTACGTAACCTGGCCATGCTTTTGTCAGAGTACTCACGGGTAGTTTTAAGAACTTGTCGCTATTTTTGTTTCTGTTTGTTTTTTTTCTCCCTCAGGTCAGGTACAGATTCCTTGAAGGAGTTATTTCCCACACTTACCTGCTTTACAAATGAAATTTGGCCTTAGTTGTGATTGTCAGCAGGCCAATTTCAGAGCAATTTTACGTTGCAGGAACAGCTTGTTTTGTGTCAATCTGCAGCTGTATTTGCAGAGTGCACTATGGATTATTACTGTTGTATGTTCATGTTTTCAAGCTTAGCAATGTGCTGTTTACATTTGTATACCGATGTGATTATTCACAAGGTTCAGTTGAAGAGGTTCAACAGGTCTTTGAGTTAGGCTTAAAAACAAGCAGTTTAAGGTGTTTGCCTTTATTTCAAACACCTCTTATTTGCTAAAGCACAATTCCATAGCTAAAAGAGAATTATTCTTTACACATAACACAGGGGGGTGCTTTAATGGGAAGCATCACGTCTTTATGATGAGTGTTTCTGAGCTATTAACAAGAAAACAGGTGTATTTGGTGTCCTATTGATCTCAGAATTACCTGGTTGGTGCCAAAAATCAATCAAAGGCCACTGTTAAGCAGTCACAAGAAGGATACATTTTATTAAACTTGTCCATGATTTATAGTTTTGCCATTAGTGTTAATGCAGACTTTAAAATATCAATATTCAATTCGAACACTTTCAAACTGGCATCGATTCTTACCAAAGCTCTTCCTCTTTCATGGTCATTATCCACATCTATTCATGAATCAGAGAGGTAGCCGTGTTAGTCTGGAATAGCAGAGGTAACAAAGAGTCCTGTGGCACCTTAAAGAGTCTTTAAGGTGCCACAGGACTCTTTGTCACATCTATTCATGATCACACAGAATCTCTCCTGCACAGTGTCTATTTCAGCAGTGTTAGTGGTGTGTCAAAGCAACTGATTTGCATTGGAGTGCTAATGGCAGGCAATATTTGCTATAACTGTAAGGCAGGGACTGCTCGCTCATTCTGTGAACCCCGAGTGGAACTCATGGGCATTTGTCTATTACAAATTATTGTAGTTATCACTAGTGCTGAAGGAATTATTAAGAACAAGTGTCCAAAACCTCCGTCACATAGACTCATGCTTCCTGGTTTTCGAGGCAACTGTTCGATTTGGTCTCAGGCTCTGAGACAAGCAGCCCTGCTTCCAAGACAAACTATAAAGCTCAGTGAAACTTAAAGGGGGGAAAAACCTTGACTCTTTACTGCTGTAATTCCACTGAAGCCAATAGAGTTCGGCCACTTGAGAATTTTGGGCCATGATTCTTCATGGAAAATTCCTGGTCTCTTGGAGGGAGAAAGTGAGAAATTCCCGGTCTCTTGAACTCTCAGGAGCTGATGCAGTGAGAAAGTGAGAATTGACCTGCTGTACTCTGAGAACCAAAGTGAGAAATTCCCAGTCTCTTGGAGGGAGAAAGTGAGAAATTCCCGGTCTCTTGGAGGGAGAAAGTGAGAAATTCCCAGTCTCTTGGAGGGAGAAAGTGAGAAATTCCCGGTCTCTTGCAGGGAGAACTCTCCCAGAGGCCAGGAGTTGACTAGATCGGCACAAGTAGTGAAACCAGCACCTCCTCTGCATCCATAATTTGTTGTTAATTGCTATTTTGTTAATGATTATTCATTTGTGGGGTGGAAGGGAAGCTGGGACTGGACCATTTTTATTTCTTCTTGGTTTAAAGCCTCAGGGATCTCAGCTTCTTAGGGGTAAAAAGGTGGCTTTTCTTTTTCAGTGCATCATTCACAGAGCTAGTATCAGACAAAATAACTAGCATGTCTTATTCAATGGCTCATGGATCTAAGCAACTATCTGGGACACTCTTAATATAAACCAAAGAAATACAGATCTGCCAAACGTATCACAGACACACTTTATTATATTATTTGGATCAAGCTTTGTACTGAATGCATCTTGATTTTAAGTTCTCTTGATGCAAAACCTGTATTTAGTGTTATAGACTTGAAGTACTAATGTTCTTTTATGCCTGATGATAGACCAGTCAGGGGAAGCAATTTAATGCTCACACATTTTCTCTATGATGAAAGTGTAATATACTAATCTAGACTCTATTCAAGTTGAACATTTAGACAAGAGTTTTAATATATCTTTAATGTTCAGAGTTTTTATGTCAGCAGATTTGCCTTAGAACTATCAAAGATACATTTCAAGAGGTATGTGGATGAGAAATTCTGTAATAATAATAATTAATAACAATGACAGGGGTGAAAACTAATTACAAGACCCCCTAATTCTTTTTTTATTAAACCTCCTATGTCACCTGATTCAAATAAGAGGCTTCTCTGTTTTCAAACCAAATTGCATGCTGCAGCATCTTTTGTTTTGCTTTTTGTTAACCCCCAGACTTCATGCATGCTTGAGATTTCCTCCATGTTGCTTAGTTGCCTTCTCATATTAAAATAACTTGATTCAGCAGGACCTTGGATAGATTGGCCAGCACAGGGGAAAGTGTCAATTAAATGTAAAGTGTTGGTCGCTACTTTTCGCTCCCCTCCCCTCTGACATGTAACGGACATGTAACAAGTGTACAAACGCCACACGTGACCTGGTTAGTCTGGTAGGATGGTGACAGTGGTGAATTTCGAATCAGTGCCAACAGCTGAGAAAGCAAGTTGTAACAGGGTCTTCCTGCTGCCTTCCCTCCTCCAGGGTTCTCCCTGGCCCCAATAAAGCTCCAGGAGGCTTTGAATGTTCAGCACCCGTGTTTTTATTATTTACAAGCAGTGCCCACCACCAGTGTCCAGCGATATACAGGGTCACCAACCAAATTGGTTCCTTCTAGCCACAGAGTCAGGCCCCCAGTCAGCAGGCAAACCTTCCCCTGACCATTCCCCCTGTCTTCTGGCCTCCTCAGCCTTTATAGTCCGCAGGCCAGCAGGTGTAGCCAATCCTTAGGCCAGGCATCAGGCTTTCCCCAGCCCCAATCCATTCCCCCTGATTGGGGCTGGCTGAGCAGGGGCTAATTAGGTGCCTTTTGCACCAGCACCCTGCTACACAAGTGTTGTAGTAGGAATCAGCAGAGAAAAAGGGTTTCGTAGTCTTTTTGGAAATGGCCTATGAACAACTCAAGAAAAGTCAGGTTGTGGAGATGGGCAATTGAGGCAGACAAACCCTCAGGAGCTGACACAGGCTCAGCCAGTTGACTTGCTGTACTGTGAGGACCAAAGAAAAGTCATTTTCCAGCAGCAGAAGGGGATTCTAGAGGACCATCCAGATCACCAGTGAGGATAGCAGAGCTTGAGGGAGACCGAGGCCAGAAGGGACCAGGAGATCTCCTGAAGAGGAGCAGAAAAGATGATGACAGAAGAAGCAGCTGGGCTCCATCCCAATGAGTTCACCACTTTAGCAGTAGCTGGCACTGAAGAGGTTGTAGACTGAGGAAGAAAAGCTGAAGTTTCCCTCCAGAAGGTATCTAAAGTTAGGAATATTGACTACAGAACAATTACAACTCTGTGTATTTGAGGGGAACGCTCACTAGACAGTAGGCAATAAGAACATAAGAACGGCCATACTGGGTCAGACCAAAGGTCCATCTAGCCCAGCATCCTGTCTACTGACAGTGGCCAATGCCAGGTGCCCCGGAGTGAGTGAACCTAACAGGTATGATCGAGCGATCTCTCTCCTGCCATCCATCACCCCCCTCTGACAGACAGAGGCTAGGGCAGGAGTGGGCAAACTACGGCCCGCGGGCCACATCCGGCCCGCGACACTGTCCCATCCGGCCCGCGGCGGGGGGCTGCCCCTTGCCTCTCCCCGAGCTGCACAGCCCGGGCTCCGCTGCGGGCCCTCCACCCTTCATTGGCCATGCCACAGGGGCAGCACTCCGGGGACCGGGGCTGCACGGTAGCCTCTCCCCCGGAGCCACGCCGACAGCGCTCGGGGGGCTGGAACTGTGCGGTGGCCCCTCCCAGGAGCCGCGGCTGCATGCTGAACTCTCCCCCGGAATCACTGCTGTGTGCTGGCCCCTCTCCCAGAGCCGCGCTGCGCGGGGAGCACTCTGGGGGCTGGGGCTGCGCACTGTCCTCCTCCCCCGGAGCCGCAGCTGCACGCTGGCCCCTCTCCCAGAGCCGCGCTGCGCGGGGAGCACTCTGGGGGCTGGGGCTGCGCACTGTCCTCCTCCCCCGGAGCCGCAGCTACACGCTGGCCCCTCTCCCAGAGCCGTGTGGCGAGGGGAGTGCTCTGGGGGCCGGGGCTGCATGCTGCCCCCCTCCAGCAGCTGTGGTAAGAGGGGGGATGGGGGGGTTCCAGGGTGGTGGTTGGGGGGGGGCTTTGGAGGGGGCAGTCAGGGAGTAGGGTGGGTTGGATGGGGGGGGGGTTCTGGGGTGGTGGTTAGGGGTTTGGAAGGTGGATAGGGATTGGGGCAGTCAGGGGACAGGGAGCAGGAGAATTGGGTAGGGGGTGGGGTCCTGGTGGTTAGGGGTCTGTGGAAGGGGCAGTCAGGGGACAAGGTGTGGGGGGGTGTTGGATGGGTCAGGGATTCTCAGGGGCGGGAAGTGGGAGGGGGCCAGATTGTGGGCGGGGCCTTCCCTACCCGGCCCTCCATATAATTTTGTAAACCCAATGTGGCCCTCGGGCCAAAAAGTTTGCCCACCCCTGGGCTAGGGACACCATTCATTACCCATCCCGGCTAATAGCCATTTATGGACTTAGCCTCCATGAATTTATCCAGCTCTCTTTTAAACCCTGTTATAGTCCTAGCCTTCACAGCCTCCTCAGGTAAGGAGTTCCACAGGTTGACTGTGCGCTGTGTGAAGAAGAACTTCCTTTTATTTGTTTTAAACCTGCTGCACGCCAATTTCATTGAGTGGCCCCTAGTTCTTCTATTTTGGGAACAAGTAAATAACTTTTCCTTATTTACTTCCTCCACACCACTCATAATTTTATATACCTCTATCATATCCCCCCTTAGTCTCCTCTTTTCCAAGCTAAAAAGTCCTAGCCTCTTTAATCTCTCTTCATATGGGACCCGTTCCAAACCCCTAATCATTTTAGTTGCCCTTCTCTGAACTTTTTCTAGTGCCAGTATATCCTTTTTGAGATGAGGAGACCACATTTGTACGCAGTATTCAAGATGTGGGCGCACCATGGATTTGTATAAGGGCAATAAGATATTCTCCGACTTATTCTCTATCCCTTTTTTAATGATTCCTAACATCCTGTTTGCTTTTTTGACTGCCGCTGCACACTGCGTGGATGCCTTCAGAGAACTATCCACAATGACTCCCAGGTCTTTTTCCTGATTGGTTGTAGCTAAATTAGCCCCCATCATATTGTATGTATAGTTGGGGTTATTTTTTCCAATGTGCATTACTTTACATTTATCCACATTAAATTTCATTTGCCATTTTGTTGCCCAATCACTTAGTTTAGTGAGATCTTTTTGAAGTTCTTCACAGTCTGCTTTGGTCCTTACTACTTTGAGCAGTTTAGTATCATCTGCAAACTTTGCCACATCACTGTTTACCCCTTCCTCCAAATCATTTATAAATAAGTTGAATAGGATCGGCCCCAGGACCGACCCTTGGGGAACACCACTAGTTACCCTGAAAAAGTTCCATTTATTCCTACCCTTTGTTCCCTGTCTTTTAACCAGTTTTCAATCCATGAGAAGATCTTCCCTCTTATCCCATGGCAGCTTAATTTACGTAAGAGCCTTTGGTGAGGGACCTTGTCAAAGGCTTTCTGGAAATCTAAGTACACTATGTCCACCGGATCCCCCTTGTCCACATGTTTGCTGACCCCTTCAAAGAACTCTAATAGATTAGTAAGACACGATTTCCCTTTGCAGAAACCATGTTGACTTTTGCCCAACAATTTATGCTCTTCTATGTGTCTGACAATTTTATTCTTTATTGTTTCAACTAATTTTCCCGGTACGGACGTTAGACTGACTGGTCTGTAATTGCCAGGATCACCTCTAGAGCCCTTTTTAAATATTGGCGTTACATTAGCTATCTTCCAGTCACTGGGCACAGTAGCCGATTTAAAGGATAGGTTACAAACCCTCGTTAATAGTGCCGCAATTTCACATTTGAGTTCTTTCAGAACTCTTGGGTGAATGCCATCTGGTCCCGGTGACTTGTTACAGTTAAGGTTATCAATGAGTTCCAGAACCTCCTCTACTGATACTTCAATTTGTGACAATACCTCAGATTTGTCACCTACAAAAGACAGCTCAGGCTTAGGAATCTCCCTAACGTCCTCAGCCGTGAAGACTGAAGCAAAGAATTCATTTAGTTTCTCTGCAATGACTCTGTCATCTTTAAGTGCTCCTTTTGTATCTCTGTCATCCAGGGGCCCCACTGGTTGTTTAGCAGGCTTCCTGCTTCTGACATATTTAAAAAACACTTTGTTATTACCTTTTGAGTTTTTGGCTAGCTGCTCTTCAAACTCCTGAATGACCCGTTTAAGAAGGACAGTAGAACTCTGAAGATACTAATCTCTCTTCTTCCTGTGAGGTGTCCTGGAACATAGCTGTGACACTACAAGATCAGGCGATAACATGACCTGATGCAAAATACCCTTTGGACACCACTGATACGTTCCCGCTGTAGGGCGATGGGGATCAAACATAAAATCATAGAATCATAAACTATCAGGGTTGGAAGGGACCTGAGGAGGTCATCTAGTCCGACCCCCTGCTTAAAGCAGAACCAATCCCCAATTAAATCATCCCAGCCAGGGCTTTGCCAAGCCTGACCTTAAAAACCTCTAAGGAAGGAGATTCTACCACCTCCCTAGGGAACCCATTCCAGTGCTTCACCACCCTCCTCGTGAAAAAGTTTTTCCTAATATACAACCTAAACTTCCCCCTCTTCAACTTGAGACCATTACTCCTTGTTCTGACACCTGCTACCACTGAGAACAGTCTAGATCAGGGGTCTCCAAACTTTTCAGCCTGAGGGCCGCATTAGCTATCAAATAGCAGTTCGGGGGCCGACAACACACTCGAGGTCCAAATAAAAAAGAATCAAAACATGGATGTTGTTTTTAATTATTTATTTAATATTATTTTATTCAGTTATTATTTAATAACACATTGATACACTACACATGAACACTACACATGAACACCTGTTCACTACACCTGAACACTACACATGAACACCTGAACACTACACATGAACACCTGAACACTACACATGAACACTACACATGAACACCTGTTCACTACACATGAACACTACACATGAACACCTGTTCACTACACATGAACACTACACATCAACCCCCCAACTGACCCACCCAGCCAGGTCTCTCACCCCAAAACCTCCTTTCCTCCAAACCCCCCCCCCCAACTGACCCACCCAGCCAGGTCTCTCACCCCCCCAACTGACCTGCTCAACCCGGTCTCTCCCCACAGACCGGTTCGCCGCCTGGCAGTGGGTGGCTCCTTGTTTCGCCCCCTGCAACTGCGTGGCGGTGCGGCGCGTCCCGGCCCCAGCTCTGAGCTGTCCCTGGCCGGCGGCGGCAGCCGAGCACGCGGCGCGTCCCGGCCCCGCGGCTGGCGGCGGCGGCCGAGCGCGCGGCGCTTCCAGGCCCCGCAGCTGGCGGCGGCGGCCGAGCGCGCGGCGCTTCCAGGCCCCGCGGCTGGTGGCGGCGGCCGAGCGCGCGGCGCTTCCAGGCCCCGCGGCTGGCGGCGGCGGCCCGCGCGGTGCTTCCAGGCCCCAGCGCGGAGCCAAAAAGATCTCCGCGGGCCGGATGAGAGGGCCTCGCGGGCCGCATCCGGCCCGCGGGCCGTAGTTTGGAGACCCCTGGTCTAGATCCATCCTCTTTAAAACCCCCTTTCAGGTGATAAAATCATAGAATCATAAACCAGCTATCAAATCCCCCCTCTTTTTTCTGTTCTCCAGAGTAAACAATCCCAGTTCCCCCAGCCTTTCCTCGTAAGTCATGTGCTCCAGACCCCTAAACATTTTTGTTGCCCTCCTCTGGCCTCTTTCCAATTTTTCCACATCCTTCTTGTAGTGTGGGGCCCAAAACTGGACACAGTACTCCAGATGAGGCCTCACCAATGTCGAATAGAGGGAAACAATCACATCCCTCAATCTGCTGCTAATGCCCCCTACTTATACAACCCAAAATGCTGTTAGCCTTCTTGGAAACAAGGGCACACTATTGACTCATATCCAGCTTCTCATCAACTGTAACCCCTAGGTCCTTTTCTGCAGAACTGCTGCCTAGCCATTCGGTCCCAAGTCTGTAGCAGTACATGGGATTCTTCTGTCCAAAGTGCAGGACTCTGCACTTCTCCTTCTTGAACCTCATCAAATTTCTTTTGGCCCAGTCCTCTAATTTGTCTAGGTCCCTCTGTATCCTATCCCTACCCTCCAGTGTATCTACCACTCCTCCCAGTTTAGTGTCATCTGCAAACTTTTTGTGGGTGCAGTCCACACCATCCTCCAGATCATTAATGATGCTTTGTCTGTTTTGTCTATTGGGGACCTGATCCAAAGGCTACGGGAGTCAATGGGTATCTTTCCATTGATTTGATGGGTTTTGAACCAGGCACTTGGACTGTAAGCTCTTCACCTGTCTCTCACCACATGTATGTATGGTGCCTAGCACACGGGCCCTGATTTTGGTGAGTGCCTGCCATTACTACTGTAATATTACTCATAAATGTATTCACAACTGATCCCCTTGTCTAGGTCTCAGCGGAGGAGTCACCGATAGAAATAGCATATAGACTCACAATGGCTCTGGAGCTAGTCCTTGAAGAACAAATCTCAGGCCCATTCACAGGGGAATGGAGGAAGCTTTGTTTCCCCACATTGTTGGACCTGGTGCCTCTTGAAATGCATACCCCTGTACTGTGATCACAGTTTGGCTCCCTGGCTATGTAGTCAGTGATTGTAGAGCCCAATCTCTCTGAAATAAAGAAAAAGCAGAGGGACTAAATGGACTGGGGCTCTTGTTGGTGGTAGGAATTTGCTGTGCTCTGTGCCAAATTATTTTTAGATCCAGAAGAACTTCAGGGGAGTGTGAGGTACGGTGACCAGAACAGGCTGCTTAATTCATTAGCTAACAGTAGGATGGGGTGTTACATTTTGTGTTGAAGTGGAGCGGTTGTTGGGGGTTGTTGAGGGGGGAGAAACTCCTCTTAAAAGCCATTAATTGAAAAATATGTGAAGCCGTCACTGATGTTGCTTAATGACACACAAAAGACCTAAAATATTTAGATTCAGCTGGATAAAAGCAAACCCAGGTTATATTTTTTTTATGTTTTACCCATTCATTTTTATGTCTATCTAAAAAAGAGCTTTTACACGTTATTTATTGATAATAAAATTTAAATCTCCCTTACATATTTTACATCCAGCATAACTAGCAACAGGGGTCTTCATTTTGTCACGGCTATCAAATTACTTTGACGAATGCTGTGATGTCTGGCGAGTCCTGCTGTCTACTGGGCTTGGACATCAAGTGATTAAGATCAGCAATCATCTGGCATTCACTATGCAAATGTTTGACTTTAAAATTATTTACAGTATTCTGAAAACGACTCTCCTCATTAGTTAACATTTATGGCCTGCTCCTGCCGTTGAAACCAGGAGTTGAATACTGGGCTGTGTTATGGCTTTACTCAATACTTGGTCATTGCTGTGGATAATAGTGAAATGCAAAGAGGAAGAGAAGCGGAAAAGCTGCCTTAGTTCATACTAGCTGGGATTAAGTCTAATGGGTGCTGGCATGCTGTGCACTCACAGGCCCATGTGGACTCTGCTGGAGTGCGCTAAAAGTTACCCAGTACCCATTAGTGTAGTACTGTTAAAATGAGACTAATTCACCATGTGGCCAGCCCCGAGAGCACATCCAGGGCTTGTGGAGGATGAGTTACAGTGAAGTGAAGTCCCTTTCCTCCCGAATGAGCATCCATACGGGAGTTTAACACACAATGACTTCACAGGTTAGCTTTCAAGAGCGCCCCCATGTAGACATGGCCCAAAGGGTGCATCTACACTAGAGTTTGTGGTCCTCTTTGAAGTGGAGTTCACTGATTAGCAATTAACTTGAATTAACTAAAATGACTGTAAATGCTAATCCAGACGTGCCACAAACCCTCATGATTTCTTCACATTAGTGCAAACATTTTGTTGTGCATCAAGACCAGTTTTTTTTACAATAAGGCTCGCTGATTGGCAGTCAGTTAACTTAAAACTGAAGCACAAGTTCATGTGTGGACAAACTCTAGGAGAACAAGAGCATAAAAATCAAAAGTGGGCGACGGAAGATGAATAGCAGGAGAAATGGTGCAGAGGATAAAGGCCTGGATTTTCAAAAGAACCCGAGGGAATTACGGATCCAGCGGCTACTGACTCTGAAAGTATCAATCGAATGTTCTCATACAGTCTTCAGTGATGCAGTCTTTAATTTCATACATTACACCGCGATACTGCCCCGAGTGCCGTGTGATCACTGCCAGCTCTGCAGGGGGGGCATATCCTCTCCTAAACTTCCTGGTGCAAACAGGGCTTCCACTTAACTTTGTAGGGTGCTCTTTGAAGGGTTCTCAGGATGCTTATTGAATTCATGCTCCTAGTAGGTGATAGACAGTTTCCCTTCACCCTCTCCCCTGGTTCTCGTCACTTGTACTGAAAGCAGAAGAGCAGAAGTCCAAAGTGTAGCTAATGCGATGTTTATTGGGATTAGTTTCCAGCAAACATGTTCCATAACTGATGCCACAGAGTCTTGTTTCCCAGTGTCTCATCCCACTCTCCTCAGGAGGCATAATTATACCTGCAATGGACGCCCACAGTCCCACCCCTTACAACTGAGGATCATGTTCCATTTTGTGTCTGGGGTCTTCATCCCACCTCTTTTGTACCCCCTGGGAGAGGTCAAGAATGAGTTGTGTTCTGGAGTCAGCGATGGGCATTTCTTTGGTCTTTTAGAATTTTATACCTCCTCCTCCTCCAAGGTCCTTTGCCCTCCCGACTGGTTACTTGACTTTGCCTTGAGATAGGGGTTGAAGCAATTTTAAAGTGTGCTGAGTAACACTTTCACTGCCCTTCTCTGTTCCCATTGTACTAACAAAATCCAGCTGACTAGGCAGAAGCAACATCACAGTGTCTTTGTCTCTTGTCCACACATTTTAGTATAAAAGTATCAAAAACTCAAAAACAAAATTCTATCCCAGGCTAACAAACAGACAGTGTGCAAAACAATAACAAGTCTAAATGAGAAAAAACTGCTAAGACTACACAAAATATGATTGCTGGGTTGGAGTTGAATGTTTGCAAGGGGAAGAATATTATTAGAGATGTAGAAGCCAGGTTGGGCCAAGGAGAGTTGAATGACTGGAGATTCAACTGCCAGGACACAGAATTTACTAAAAAATGTAGAAAAAATAACTCAGAAATAGATCAGGGATACAATACCGTAGAAAGAAGGAAGGGTCATTGATATGAGGATAATGGAGAAGATAAAATTTTGGCTAGAACGTAAGCATAAATAGGCAATGAGCTAACATTAGGAAGCTTATATAATAGAATATAGCAGTTGTTATAGAAAATAGGGTTTGGATGAAGGCTATAACCTTAGGCATGGGCAATTAATTATTTAGAAATTGCATGAGATAACCACTAAGAACTCTCTCTTTTCAGAATCATAACTGCTTTCTCGTGTGGCTGGTTTTGAAGCCTCCGTACACAGAGGCTATTATGGACTTCAAACTAGGGAAAATGCTGTACGTGATAAAAAAGTTGAAGCTTGGGGCCATCTAGAATCTAGTAATTCCAATATGAAAATAATCATGATGGCAAAGTACTAAAGGGAAGAGTCAGTGGTGTGAGGCTTCCAGCAAGAGGATGTTGAGAGAATGAAAAGTGCCCCAAGGAACGATGATTGCTGTACTTTCATACATAGGGAAATGTACTCCAGCAAAATGGGAAGTATTAAGAAACTATTTGTGAGCGGAGCAGCTATTAAATTTCAGCCCCATTACGTCTAAACAGGAAAGGCGGCAGCGAAGTAGGGGAGGAAAGGGTCTCAGATGCTGTAAATTATAAAATCAGTCTTTCAAAATGCGGTCAGCGTGGTCAGAAAAATGGCTGTAAACAAGATTGCTTGGAAAGTTCAGCTTACAAACTAGGTCCCGGTCTGGCATTTGAACCTTGTTCCTATGCGGATCCTAGTGCATGATCGGTAGGTGCTGCAGAACTGCTCTGGAAAAATATAACCAATATGGCATTGAATGGTAGTTCACACTGGAACACTGGGGTGCACAGTGCATGGGCAAGTCATCCCATAAACAACTCCCATGAAACCCACCAGAGAGCAAGACATGAGCCTTGGGATAAGCTCAAAGACTAACATTTGCACTGCTTGCAGCCGACGAAAGCTGATGCTTCAATACTTTAGTTAGTCTGTAAGGTGTCACAGGACTCTTTGTTACATTTGCAATATAACACCCAAGTGGTTCTACCAGACAGCATCCCTGCTAGAGTAAGTTTTCTCTTCCCATGTCCCAAGTGTAAAGTGCTACGTTTTTTAAAAAAAGCCCTCAAAAGCACACAGTATAGCTACAACGTGAAGTTCTCTGTCATGTACAGATATGAATTTCAATCCATTTCCACACTAGTTCCCTCTCACCTTTCAGCCCATTAACAGACTTTTATAGAACCAGCCTTTCAAACTTACCCAAGGGCTAATTGTCCTGAACACCAAATCCAGAGATGATCAGGTCACAAATGCTGCTGCTGCTCTTTATCCGTTTAGTGGCATTTTACTTTGTTACACCATTGCTCAGGAGAGGGTGCATCCCAGGGCACTCTGTGATTTCAGGCTTGGAGAGCTGCATTGGGCAGGAATTCTAAATCACAGAGTATCTGCAGAAAACCGAGGTACCTAAGGGTTACAGGAAATATACGGCCGGCAGGTCTGTTTCACTGACACATCACACCTGAAATGCTGCTTCCTGACCCAGAACTCAGGGGCGGCTCTAGCACCAGCAAACGAAGCAGGTGCTTGGGGTGGCAAATTACCGGGGGCAGCATAATGCTGAGACCCCAGCTCCCACCTGAGGCAGCCCGGGTTGGATCCTGACCGCCTGTTGCTCTGACCAGGTGCCGCCAGGGCTGTGGGGCAAGGGGAGCCGGCTCAGTGGGGAGCATGTCCCCGCTGCTCTCCTCAGTGGGGAGCATGTCCCCGGGCAGCGGCCAGCCCCGCTCAGGCAGGAGCCGGTAGCACGGCCCTGCCCTGGCCACGGAGCTCAGGGGGTGGCTGCGGAACATGGTGGCCGGCTGGGACGCTCTTCCAGCACCAGCTGCGGGCTCCTCCTCAGCAAGTCCCGGCCGTCGTCCTCCCCCCGTGCCACCTCCTGCCTGGGGAGGGGAGGGGAGCGGCAGCCCGGGCTGAGCCAAACTCGTGCCGGGGCCAAGGCAAGGATGAGCAGTGCCGGGAGCCAGCAGCAGCCCCAACTCCCGGCGGTGGGAGCAGCGTCGGTAGGAGACAAGTCCTCGGACTGTGAGGGGGAGCATGAGGGCCTCCAGAAACTCATCCGGAAAGTGTCCACCTCAGGCCCGATCCGCAGCAAGGTAAGAGTCAGGCCGGGTGGGACAGTCCCCGGGACACCTGGGGAGCTTCTGCCTGCTGGAGCCCCAGAGGCTGCCGCATCCCTCCCTAGTCCTGCACAATGCGCTGGTACCTGGGGTCGCCTACTGCCTCCCCCCTGCAGGGGATGAGTAAACGGGCAGAGAGGGGCAGTATCCGTCCAGCCAACCCAGTCCCTCTTCCTTGGCCGAAGCCATTGCATGCCCCACAGGCTCTCGCGCCCCAATGACTAGCACCTTACCTACGGCAAGTACAGTAGTGCAATAGGAGCGTGACCTGAAAAATTGTGTCACGTCGTGACACGGTCACTCATAGTGTGAACGTGCGCAAATGTGTTAACGGTTACTGATTAATTAAATCAGGAGTCACGATTACTTGTGTGCACTGTGCCGCCCTATCAGCGCCATTCGTGCCAAATTCCGTGTTGCGTCGGTGCCAGTGGTTTAGTTGGTGGTATTGAATATTGTGCTTGTGTTTGAACTTGTTTTAAATCATTTCAACTTTCAAAGCAATCAAATCTTGGTAAAGGTGAGTAAAGCAAAAGCGACAAAGAGTCTTGTAGCACCTTATAGACTAACAGATTTTAGGGATCATGAGCTTTCGTGGGTTAAGACCCACTTCATCAGATGAATGTTGTGGAAATCTCCAGAGGCAGGCATAAATATGCAGGCAAGAAAGCAAGGTAAATTCAATCAGGGATGGTGGTGAAGCCCACTTCCAGCAGGTGATCTGGAGGTGTGAACGCTGTGACGGAGTCAGACCAGAAGGGTATAGGAGAGTGCTGGAAGGCAGGTATATCAGTCTCAGGATGTGCAGGTCTCTGTTCCCTGGTTAGCCAAACAAAGACTACTTCAGGCCAATCAGGACACCTGGGGCCAATTATGAATGTTCTAGAAGGTAGTAGAAACAGCTAGCCTGATTGGGGACACCTGGATCCAATCAGGGACTGGCTGAAACCAGTTAAAAACCCTCCTAGTTAGTCAGGTGGTTGTGGGTGTCAGCAGTCTGGAGGCGTTGGAGCAAAGAGCAGTTTGGAAGGAGGCCCTGAGGTAAGGGTGAAGAGAAGTTGGAAGAAGCGGGGGACTGCTGTGGGGAAGTAGCCCAGGGAATTGTATTGTATTTGGTGCCTAAAAGGTCAGCCATCTTATCTGATACTATTAGGGTCCCTGGGCTGGAGCCCGGAGTAGAGGGTGGGCCCAGGCTGCCCCCCCTCTTCTACCTCCCCTAACTAATCACAGTGAGCCTCTGAGGCTAGCACAAACCACCTGGAATTGCAGTACCCACAGGGAGAAGGCCAAAGCTTCGCCACAACGCCCAGAGAGGAGAAACTGCTTTTGTAATTGGTGAGCCATTCACAGCTAATATTAAGTCCAGACCTAATAATGGTGTCGAATTTGCAGATGAACTGGAGCTCAGCAGTTTCTCTTTGAAGTCTGGTCTTGAAGTTTTTTTGCTGCAGGATGGCTGTCTTGAGGTCTGCTATTGTATGTCCAAGCAGGTTGAAGTGTTCTCCTATAGGCTTTTGTATATTGCCATTCCTAATATCTGATTTGTGTCCATTTATCCTTTTTCGTAGGGACTGTCCAGTTTGGCCGATGTACATAGCAGAGGGACATTGGTGGCATATAATGGCATATATGACATTGGTAGATGTGCAGGTGAATGAACCAGCAATGGTGTGCCTGATCTGGTTAGGTCCTGTGATGGTGTTGCTGGTGTAGATATGTGGGCAGAGTTGGCATCGAGGTTTGTTGCATGGATTGATTCCTGAGATAGAGTTATTGTGGTGCGGTGTGCTGTTGCTGGTGAGAATCTGCTTCAGGTTGGCGCGTTGTCTGTGGGCAAGGATTGGCCTGCCTCCCAAGGCCTGTGAAAGTGAGGGATCATTGTCCAGGATGGGTTGTAGATGACTGATGATGCGTTGGAGAGGTTTTAACCAAGTAAAGCATTTATTTATTTACTTTAATTACAAATTCTCTGGTTTCATTTTTTTTTTAATTTTAAACCGTTAAAACAAAACATTGCAAAATGCAAACAGGTGTAAAAGCCAAAAAAAAAGGGGGGGGGGGAGGAGGGGCAGCCAATTTTTTTTTTTTTTTTTGCTTTGGATGGCAAAAAAACCAGAGCTGGCCCTGCCAGAACTCGACTCTCCCAACGAAAGAGGAAGTCTGGGGTGTGTTGGGGAAAGCGCAGAAGAGGTGTGGGGAGATATTCCCCAATGGAGTTTGGTCTCTGACGGATCTGAAGCCTACACATGCATTAAAACATCTCCTCTGCAGCTTTAGCCTATGCTGGAACAAGGCAGTGGAGAACTGAAGCAGCATGTGCTTGCTATTAGTCCCTCGTCTCTTCTGGGGCACGGTGCAGAATGAAGGTCAGAAGGCTGCGTTAATAGATTGTATACCTGTATCTGCAGATAAGTGTGTTACACAGATCCCTGTTTGCACATGTCTTTGTAGTGTCTAGATGCAGTGGTTCTGATGAGCCAGAACATGAGCTAAATGACTGAAGAGTACAGTTTGGCAATAATGACTGGAGTGACTTGCAAGACAGATACACTGGTCCCACAGATATTGACAGTTGTGGATTTCGCAAGGCTCTGCTAATATTGTGTGGTCATAACATATTATTTATACACTATCTGAGCTCCCAACATCTTAGCTTAGGACTTAGCGGGGAGCTTCCTGATCCCTTGCAGTGAGGGTTGCAGCGGGGCAGTTACCCCACTCCTGAGAGAAAAGGTTAAAGGCGGCTGAGGTAGGCTGCTTGAAGAGACGGCCACACCTGTGGCCAGACCCAATCAGGCTAAGGGAGGAGCTGGGTCAGTCTCACTCCAGTCCTGGAGTGGGAAGGACCCAGCTGCCTGGGAGCAGAGTACCTGAGGCAGAGCAGGGCTGGGGAAGGGCAAGAGGAGCTGGGGAGCTCCAGCCTGGCAACGCCCCAGACTGAGGCCTTGTTAAAGGCCCATGGAGGTAATAGGGCTGCAGAGGCAGCTGGTCCAACCCCCTGCCAATCATGAGTGGGTCCCCTTTGACAGTGCTCCTGGCACGCCCAGGGTGCAGTGCGTAGGCCTGCCACAGTGACCTCCTCCTCGGAGGCACACGCCATTTCACACTGGGCCACCAGGGCAACCACGCTGCCACAGCACTGGAGCTTTGGAGCCTGGCATGCTGCATAAGATTTGGGCCTGTAAATCAAACCTCTTTTTAGACCCATTTTTCCAATCAGCACCCAAAAGTCAAATTCAACAGCCTTCCCCACTGCCTCTGAATTTTCTTTGGCCTCTCTACAAGGCGATGAAGATGAAAGCCCCAGTGGATTAAACCGGATAACGTTTCAATTTCCTGAATGACTCCGCAGCTAATTCAAAAGGCAGGCATCGCATTAGCGTAGGGATGAGCATTCCCCGTCCCAGCAGATCCCTCAGTTAGCCTACAGGATATCTGTCAGCATGGCCTGTTCCAGCCATCTCTACTTTCATGCTGGAATGGTCGAACAATAAAGCTCTACAGGCTACTTTACATTTTCAGCATCTAGTGGGAAAGTCTCAGCTGCAGAAGAAGATAGAGTTAGAAGTTTAGGAATCCTGGGGCAACCTGCTCTCCCACCTTGACCAGCGGGACGCATACTGGATTTCCATTTGGACCAAATACAGACTGAATCATTTCAAGTAATAAAAAGGCACCAGTTAGACAGAGGATTGGGAGGCCCTCCAAAGATACCCCGTGGAAGAATGTTAGGTATTCAGTTCAGAAAATTGCCACATAGCCTTATGATTGAAGATCAAAGATGCAATGTCCCAGTCGAGAATGAAATGCTAATGACATAGGGGGTGTATACGGTCCATTTCCATTGAATTAGGTCTATCTACATGTGGAGGGAGCTGATCAGTTAGATCTTTTGTAAATTTCTTCCCCCAGGAATGCCAGAAAATTATTTTGCATGTACTAACAGACTGTCAAAGTGCACCCGGTCTGACTGTTGATTTCCTTCAACCTTTAAATGACCCAAAGATAAGGCTCATAAAATAGTCGCTCAAAATCCACTTCCTTCCAATCCCCTTTTACTAGGTTAACTGAAAATCTGGCCTTTATGTTAACAAATACTTTTCACATTTAGATCCCGGCTCTGGAATAGTATTTGATGTTGAATTTGATTTCTCAGTGTTTGGAATCATTTTGCTAGGGCTTTTTTTATTGAATCACCCCTCTTCTTAAGTGGGGGATGGTGCACCTTTCCTAGAGGTGAAGGGGTCTATGCTAACGCATCAGCTTCCCACAGAGCTTGTGGTATTTACTGATTGCAAACAAAAATCCTAGGTGAGTCATTGCACACCAGATTGTTACAAATTACATAAGAGCAGACTGAGACCCACTGCAAACAGAAGGGGAGTGAAGTACTCAGCAAAAACGGCCTGCATTTTCAGTAGTTAATGGTAAAAGCAAAGGAAATAAAGCAATAGAGGAAGGGTACATTGGAGGGTAATCAGCTGTGACTGAGATTTTCTGCAATGGGGAGCTTATTTGTTGAAGCTGGAGTTTATCCTACTTTAAAGACTCAGATATGTCGATTTTCCCTCTGCAAGTAAAGTAATAACAATAACTGATTTAAAACCAAAATGTACATTTTGCTTCATTAAAAGCCGACATTGCAGGTGCACTTGTAAGGCAATGGAAGAACACAAAGGGCACGTTTTGTGCTGCAGTGACTCTTTTATCTAGAAGCGCAGGACAATATATTGGTTTCTTGCTCCTTAATCTCATTCTCTCTTGGGCTTTTATGACAACATTTAGATTCCTAGCCTTGGTGGAGTATGTCCCTCTTTGGTATTTGTACTCTCATGGCATTCTTCAAAATTGCATTGGGCTGATAAAGCTTTTATTGAGGTTATTGCATGTCATTTGCAATAAAGTGCAGGATTTAGATGTCACCCGGTTTCCCTGTCACCACCTATCACTCAGTTTCTGAAGATTACTGGAATACAGTTCTCCTTCTGAGGGCTCGGCTACACTGTGGGAAGGTCGACCTAAGATACGCAACTTCAGCTATGTGAATAGCACAGCTGAAGTCGCTGTATCTTAGGTCAACTTACCTGGCTGTCCCCACGGCAGTGAGTCGACCGCAACCGCTGCCAAATCCGCTTACTCCTCCTGCTGAGGAGTCGATTCAGGGACTGATTTATTGCGTCTAGATGAGACGCGATAAATCGATCCCCGATACAGCGAGCGCTCTCTGCCGATCCAGTGGGTAGTGTAGCCGTACCCAGTGAGGTTCAGCACACACGCTGGCAAAAATGTTACCTGTTCTTGGCGACGCCGCGGATGTCTCAGAACATCAGGTTGGAACATGTTAAGCCTCGGACCTGACTTTTGAATAGATTTACGTTACCAAATGGCTAGTTATAATTTCTAGAATGAGGTCTAGACTATTTACGGTCACTAGGAGTCCTTTGACACTAGGGACTAGATTCACAAAAGGATGGAGGTGCCGGACTGCCAGTTTAGTTGCCCAAATCCCAGAATTGGGTCCTGCTGGGAGTCACAAGGCCCCTGCTCAGCTGCCCCCTGGCGGTGCCTAAATTCACTGAGCACCTACATGTTTGCACTGCAAGTTCCCCAAGTGCCCATGTTTCTGCCTCTGAGCATGCACACTGCAGCTCCGTGCTCGGTGTCCAGACCCCTGAGCCCCACAGTGATGCCTGAACTGGAGGAAGACGGGCGTTCCTCGGCCTAATTCACCCGTAGGGCACCATCTGGTATGTGTGCTGAGCTTTCACCTACCAGAGAAGGCCCCCATTCATGAGTTTACACAAACCGGCTGGGGTGGATAACCTCCCTCCTAACTTTTAGCCCAGTGGTTCAGAAACGCACCTGGGATAGGGGAGACCCCCAGTTTAAACCCCGCCTCTGCTTGAGGAGGAGAAGGGATTTGAACGCGGGGTCAGCACCTCTCTAATCACATTGCGATGGTGGGGGAGGCTCCTTCAGTCTCTGCTCTGGAAGTGTTGGTGCAGGGGGACCGGCCCTGGGTCTCCCAGAGGGAGACAGTGCTCTAACCCGGCGGTGCTCAAACTTTTCCTGTCGTCCCTCCCACCACAACCAGGAATGGAATCTGTCCACACACCCTCCGTTACCGCACAGCCAGGGCTGCCTCCGCAGCAGAGCTAGGGCTGACCGCGGCGTTGGGGTTGTGGGGGTGGGGGGGTGGGGAGCTGGGGCTAGAAGAAGAGCTGGTCTAGGGGTGCAAAAGGGAGTGAGGGCAGAGCCAGGCTGGGGAGAGTGCAGGGGCGGAGTAGAGCTATGGCGGGGGGCGGAGCTGGGCTGGAGAGGGAGTGAGGGCGGAGCTAGGCCCAGAGGCGGAGCAGGACTGAACATGGTTGGAGGAGGAGTGAGGCTGGGGGTGGAGCTTGTCTGGGGTGGAGTGGGGCACTCCCTCCCCATCTCTGGGGGGCTGGCCCTGGCCCTGCCACACACTCTCCCGATCATTCCTCTGTACCCCGCTGTGCCACGGGGGGGGGGGGGCATGCCCCACACTTTGACAACCTCTGCTCTAACCACCGGGCTGCAGAGTCATTCCCTTGCTTGTGCTCGCTTGCTCTGGCCCAATGAGTCTGCTGCTATTTATTCACAGAGGAACAGCCTCAACAGAATAGCCCGAGGGAACGGCACATCCGAGTATCCCATAGCCCAGTGGTTAGGGCACTCAATGGCGAGGTGGTAGAAATGAAAACCCTTCTTCCCCCCACAGGGGGAGGGGGACACCTGAACCAGGAGCTTCTCACATCCCTGGTGAGTACCCGAAACACTGCGCTAAAATGTATGAGGGAAGTGGGTCTCCTTTTCTCCTTCCTTCCCCCTCCATGCCAAGAGGGTGTTTACATTTGTGAATCCCACGCAGAGGGAGGCGACTCTAAGCAGCCCAGACTTAGGGGCTGAACTCCCTGAGAAGGCTTAGCAGACACTCCCCACCTTGGCACCTCCCATTGGCTGGCTTGGGGGAGCAGCAACTTAACTTGGTTTCTTTAAAATCCCCTTCAGAGATGTCTATCTCTCCCCAGTCATTGTATGAGGAGTCCAGGCACTGCACTCAGGCTGTGTGAGTTGCAAGGACTTTCTAGGTGCCTAAAAGTTAGCCCCAGGTGTACTAGGGTTTGTACATTGACTCAATTCCAGTTTGGTAATTGTTATGCCTTCCTAACTCTTTCCTGTCCTGCACTGGTGTGTAATGGTGTTGTGTTTAAAGGCTGTCTTTAGCTTGCACCCTCCCCAGACTTCCAATGTGTCTCCTAGTGATAGATCCACATCACTGAAACCAATTTTGGATCAGTTATCCAGAAGGTGTTCCATGTAACTGACACCATCCCAGCCCCCATGCAAGGCCCTGGTCTCACAAACTCATATGTACCCAAGCAACTTTATACTCATGAGAAACTACATCTCTGTTTGCCAGCGCAGGGCCTATATTTAAAAACCTTTGTGTGCACAGCTGTTGTAGCTGTGTGCATACAAAAGTGCTTTTTATTCACAATCTGGATAGCTGGGTGAAGCAAATGTGATAAGTGTGCATACTGTCTGTGACACCAGTACAAACCCCATTTCTCTCCAGTGCCGCGTGCTTACACTGGGGATTTGCACTGGTTATAATTAGTACAAATTTCTCTTGTCTAAAAACGTTCCTAGATACTACTCTTGTCTGAGGTGTTATGAGCTTATTTTGTGGTGGTCTGTGGAGCTAAAGTTGGATGCGGGAGTTTTTAAAGCTTGTCTTATGTTTTGTTTGAGTCTTGTTTTTGTGGCTAAGTCTCACTTGCCAACCTGAATGACAAGGACTTATGCTGTTAAACCGGCCACCAAACATGCGTGATAGAACGTGAGCCAAGTACATTCATAGATTCTAAGGCACCAGTCAATCATCCAGTCTGACCTTCTGCCTATCACAGGCCACTAAACTTCTCCCACTTGCCCCTGTGTTGAGCTGAATAACTTGTGTTTGACTAAAGCATCGTCCAGAAAGGCATCAGTCTGGATCTGAAGAGATCAAGGATGGAGAATCCTCCACTTCCCTTGGGAGTCTTTTCCAACAGTTAGTCATCCTCTCTGTTATATTCTATATACCGTATTTTTCGGCATATAAGACGCCTTTTTAACCCCCAAAAATATTTGCAAAATTAGGGGGGCGTCTTATACGCCGAATATGTGAACTCACTGGGCAGCTGGAGCTGGGGCGGCTGCAGGTGGCCCGGCGGGCGGGGCGGGGCGGCACTTCCCCCCCAGCCCACCCGCATGTGTTCGGGGCCGGCGGGGAACGGGAGCAGCTCGGGCCCCAGGGCCCCTGGGAGCGCCCGCCCGCGCGGTGGGGACGGGAGAGCGGCGCTCCCCCAGCAGCCCACCCGCGCGGCGGGGACGGGAGAGCGGCGCTCCCCCAGCAGCCCGCCCGCGCGGCGGGGACGGGAGAGCAGCGCGCTTTTTGTGTGTGGTGGGTTTTTTTTTTTTTTTCCCCCCGGCTTTTTTACCTAAAAACTCGGGGGCGTCTTATACGCCGGAGCGTCCTATATGGCGAAAAATACGGTAGGTTCTTGTATTATCATAGGCACCAACTCCGTGGGTGCTCTGGGGCTGAAGCACCCACAGGGACTGAGCACACACCGGCAGCCCCCATATTAGCTCCCCCCCCCAGCACCTCGCACCCCCCCAATGGGCCCCATGAATCAGCACCTCCCTCCCTCCCCGCACGCCTTCTGCTCTCTGCAATCAGCTGTTGTGGGGGGAGGGAGCAGAACTGTGTGGGAAGAGGTGGGGCGGAGCAGGGGTGGGCAGAGGCGGGGACGGTCTTTGGGAGAAGGGGTAGAGTGGGAGCAGGGCCTGTGGTCAAGACCCCCCGGCACTTTGGAAAGTCGGTGCCTTTGTATACACACGATGATCATCCCCAATGTTTGCCTTGTGTCTAATTCATATTTGTCTGGTTTCCACTCCCAGCCGTTGGCTCTTGTTCTCTGACTTTCTCCCTTGGATGAAGTAGGCCTGTAGTACCAACTATCTCCTCATGAAGGTATTAGACACTGTAATCTAGTCACCTCTCAATCTTCTTTTTGATAAACTAGACAGATTGTCCTCTTTAAGTCTCTCACTAAATAACTCACAAACCATTCTTCAGATACTAGCTCCAATAAAACATTTAATTTGCTACCTCTCTGAATGACTATAAGGGTTCATAAAAGTATAATGAGATTCTATAGAAATTACTCTTGAAGCTGAGAGACTTTAACTGAGAATCATATTGAGAATTTTATAGGGTGGTTCAAAACTTTATAGAACGACATTGCAGAAGTATTGATGAGAACAAATGAATTTTAAGGCCTTGATGTGCAAACACTGACTCATGCACTTAACTGTACTTATGTGAGTAGTCCCATTGTCTTTATTGGAACTACTGGAGCTTGAAGTTAAGGATGTTCATAAGGGTTTGCAGGATTGGCACCTCAGTGAATAGAAAACTTGTGAAGGGGAAGTTTGGATTCCTAAGCACGAGTATTCACACCAAAATCCAGTTTCTAGAAGTTACGCTCAAGGAACAGCACAACCTTCGCCTATGACCGATGTGTCCAATCAAACCAGCTTTAATTCTCGACATGTAATATTCATAAAAAACTGCATGGAAACAATCCACTCAGCACGCGTGAGTTGCTGAAATGATTTTGGAAATAACTTTGAGTATCTAATTTGAGAAAATTGTAATCGGGGTGACAGCTTTTAAATGTGGCAAACACGTTTGTGAGATTTCCTCACCTCTAGCCAGAAGAAGGCAGATTGCACTAGGGGGATCTACACAGCCGCTGGAAGGTGTAAGTCCCCGCTTCGGTAGATAAACACACACTAGCTATGCTGGAGGTAGTGCTAGCTGCCCGAGTTGTACCCGGGGGTTGGGTAGGATTATACTCAGGCAGCCAGCCCAAACCACCACCCGGACTGCAGCTGTGACATCGCTCGTTTTAAGCGGAACTAGGATGTGTATGTCTAACTGAGCAAGGGATTACAGATGTACTCTAAATAGCTGCTGTTGAACTGTGGGAAGGGGAAGCAGGGACAGATCTTGGGTTAAAAACAATGAAATGGATTTAGTGAATTGCATACACGCTTCCACAAAACTACAGGACATGACAGACCATATAGGGCAACCACAGATTACAAAAAAGGAAGTGAGGTAAGCAAATCTCTTTAGGGGATAAGAAAGATGTAGGACCTTATCCAAAGCCCAATTGAAGCCAAAGGAAATTCTTCAGTGCACTTTGAATCAGGCTCATAAGGCTTAACACTACCCCAGAATACCATCCTCTTGGAGAGGCTAGTAGTAGAACACTAGGATTCAGTAGTGTCACACCAAGTCCTAGACTAAATTCACTATCTAATGCATCTGAGAAAATGTGGCTCCTTGGGAGATAACTACTATTGTTTGGGAGTGTTGTAAATTGAAAGTCTACTCCTGCGATGTCAGAAAATTGATGTAAGAGTCATTACTCTATCCTCAAATCCCTTTCATTATGGTGTTAGCGGAGTGTCCTACTTTGCTGAAATTAAACCAACACAGATCGGTGTGTGAAGTCCTCCTGACTACGGCTAATAAATGTGGGTGATCTGCCTTGTAAGGGAAAAAAAGTACCATTGTTGGAACGTGACTCAAAAGAAGAATGAAGTAAGGGTCATGGAATGAACTCATTGGAAAGAGCACCGAAGCTATCCAGGAAGAGTTACAAAAGTGGTATGTATACGGATATATCCCATCAGCCGTATTGTCTCCACTCTGCTCTTGCTCCCATGTACCGTGAAAGCTCCTTACTTCCAGGTACTGTGGTCCAAACTGTCCTGGGGGTAGTTGAGCCAGTGCATATAGTGAGTGAAGACACTCCTGGCTCCTCCCATCTCTATGCAATCCCCCTTGGGTCTTGCTCTACTATCATCCTTGTGCTGAAGCTGCAACGATCTCCGCTGACACAGTTCAGGGCATCCACATCTGTATTTCTCCCTTGTCATCCCACCCTCTGGCTTCCAGGACCCTAGCTGTCCCCTTGCTTGGGTGGAAACCGGCATCTCTCTCCCTCCTGACCAAGGTATTTCCAGACTGCTCAGTTCCTTGCCTACACTGTGAATTCACCAGTAGCATCATCAGCAGGACTGCTCTACTTTGCCCCTCAGAGGCTCTGAACAATGTAATTGCCACCATTATAAGTTACTGCACAGCTCTTCCTATGCAAGCACATCTGTTCTTAATGTAAAAGCCTCAACAGAAAGCCTGTTAGAAGAGAAGAACCTACATGCATACTAATAAGTTTACCTGAGATTATCCTATCTCCAACAAGGGCTCTGGCTGGTGTTTAGTCCTTCAAATGCCCCTCTCCCCCGCCATGAGGTTTTCCATAGGTCACAAGTTCATAACAGCTGTTAGCTCAGAACAAAACCCACATGAATGTGGGAGCCGCCCATTTACCCAGGTGGGGCCTCTGGTCTTGTCCTGATGCTGATCAGCAGACAAAGGGTTTCTCCTCAGGGTGCAGCTTCAAAAGGACAGGTCTGGAGCTGGGTAATTTACATCTTCCTTCCCACCAGTATTTCCTAGGAAACCCACTCAAGATCAATCTTGTCTGGTGATGGTTTTAAAAGGGTCCTTTGAAGCTCGTAAGGCTTCCCAGGGTTTATTTGTCCTCTCTCCCCCATAAAGAAGTTACACACAATAACAAATAACTATTTGCATTGGTAATACAACAGACTCCTAAACTACTTAAATTTAATTCGTTAAGGTTTAACATAATTCAGTAAGATTTGTCCAGGAAATTGTCATCTCTGTCACAACTGTGTCACCTGTGTTGGGCTGAGAAAGGGGCCTGGGACCACATCCTTCTAGCATGGGAATGATTCATCTTGGTACTGTGGCAAAGCTCCGACCTTGTCCCTGTGGGTCCCACTTCCAGGTGGTTTGTGCTAGCCTCAGAGGCTCACTGCGACCCTCCAGGTAGCCCTTCTCTCTCTAGGGCCAGGGTTACAATCTGTTGAGCCCTTTTCATCATACGCCAGCAAAGCGGAACGCCCACAGTTCCCGTTTGTCCCTCTGGGCTTATATCAGAACAGTTTAACCTCCTGTCCTGACAGGGGCCTATCTTCCCCTCCCAGGAGGGGTTTCTGTAGTGTCAGGTTGGGGGGAACCTGGGCCCACCCTCTACTCCGGGTTCCGGCCCAGGGACCCTAATGGCAGCAACTGTTGGCAACCGACCTTTCGCTGCCAGAGTTCTACGTTTTTCCTGGGCCACTTCTCCACAGTTCTCCCGCTTCTCCCTTACCAATGGTTTGAGGGTGTCTTCTTTATCCAGCTCTTCAACGCACGTCCTCTCCTCTGGCTCCCTGGCTCTCTCTAGTCTGCCTGGAGTGAGCCCCTTTTATAGTATCAGAAGAGCCTTAATGAGAGTCAGGTGGTCACATTACCTTAATGGCCTTACCTGACTCTGCATGTTAATTGGAGTCAGGTGTTCTTATTAGCTTGGAGCTGCCCCTGCTCTGGTCAGTCAGGGAACAGAAAGCTGCTAAACCAGTGGCCAGTATATCTGCCTTCTACTACTCTGCCGTGCCCAACTGGCCTGGGTCTATCACAGTACGTAGATGTTACAGTGATGAGAGCCACGAATGCCAATGGCACGAGGAAGTGGAAATTTCATCCCATCCTCCACTAGCTGATAGTAGCTGGAAGCAATCTGTGTGGCCTGCCAGCCTCTGAGGAACCCACTTACTCCTGACCCCCGTGACAGCTTCAGTCACGGCTTGTTGACCTGCCGTCTCCTTATAAAGCGGGAGCAGTACTGGGACAGGGTATACCAGCCCCGCAACAAGTACCAAAGGCAAAAGAGCAAATGTGGCAACTGGGGGGTGCCGAGATTCAGAATGAAGAATGGGGAGGGCAGGACAAAATAAGACAGAGCAAACACCAGACTAACAGAGAGATCAATTTACTGAAAAGAAAACACTGAATGGGCTGGGAAAAGAAAAGGGACAAAAAGATGGGGAGAAGAAGACTAAACAGATAAATAGGGGTAATGCAGCAACTGTACGTACTGGTAATTTATTCTAATGCATCGACATTACCTGCCCTCTATGTTGTATATCCATGTATTTTAATCTGTTATACAGAGGTGTTGGAAGGGTTAATACATTAACGTTTGCAGAGCTTTTGAGATCATCAGCTGGAAAACCTAGAAAGGGAAAATATCATTGCTATGTTTTAATTAGCTCCCCTATTTTGAGACACAAAGGAGAAGTGACTTCCTCAAGGACAGGCAGCGATTCAGTCTAGGTCTGGGGATACAATCCAGGTCTCATGCCCTAACTAGTCTTCATTTCTTCTTTGTCAGCTTTTACTTGGGCATTTATTTCCCAGCATTCCACTCACCGTCAGGTCCAAAGAAACCAAATTATTGTAAAATAAATGGATTTTGCCCATTCTGAATTGTTCCAGGAGTTCATTTGTAACCGGAAAACAGGGAGATGTGTCCTCCAGTGGAACGAGCCCACGTGCCCTCACTGCTGATTCTGCGAGGCGGGAAAACCCTTGTGTGTTCTAGACTTTGTGTAAAACTCTGGGATGCTTCGCCACTGTTAGAGAAAAGCATCTGGAGTATGGTCCGAACATCCTGCCCAAGTGACTGACTAATTCTCTGCAGCACTGGAGTGGGCTGAGGGTAATTGAGTATAATAATTTGTATTTGAGAGTTGTCTCAATATTTCACTTCTCTGTTGAATTGGCTCTAATGCATCATCCTAATCACCTCTCCCCGGTCAGTTGAATTTATGGGCCTGCTGGTATCAGACTTGAAGGATGGCAGGCCCAACCTTTCTTTTTTATTTTGATTAGGAAACCACTTTTTAGTTTCGGAAAGGTCGGCGTGTCCGCTTTCCTGTAGAGGATCATATGTATCAATTTAAAGCATTTAACCTAGAGACATGAAGTAGTTTCCCTGTATTTAAATGGTATATTGGCCTTGCTACACAGGACTGAGTTTATATTACCAGGGGACCTGCACTGAGCACAGGCCTTAGTGTTCATGACATAGTTCCATTGACTTCAGTAGAGCGAAACACCAGTTTGCACCATCTGAGGAACCAGCTCGTTTTCTTTTGCGGTCCGGTACAAAAACCGTTTGAGTGGAAGTGATCACAGAGGGCGGAAGCTCTGTAAGCTGGGGTCTGGGACCAGATTTTCAAAATGGATCAGGATCCTGCACCTCATGCTCAAATTGCACCAGTTGAACTAAAATTGGGATTTAATTTGATGTTGTTGGACCAGGGCAAACCTCTGTATGGATGTAGGTTTACAAGTGATATGTATTGATTTTGTTCAAGTCAATATGAGCAAGCCTGTTGCAGACTGATATAACCCGTGTTAGAGTTTGCCTTTTTTGGAGGGGGAAACCCCCCCCACCTGTTAAGAATGTATCTTCTTTAACCCAGGACAATTGGCTGTGTAGAAAACATCTGATTGGCTGGGTTTGTCCAAAGAATTCAGCTGCCATTTAGGCACTGAAATGAAGTGTCTAGATTTTCATTACAGCTTGTCACTTAGCAGCTGCTGTTATTCTCCCAGAATTAAGCCTCACAGTAAAGACAGACTCACCCTGTTATTGTAGAGACAAAAATAAAATCAATGTCCCTGTAATAATAAAACTCAAGTAAAGGCACGTTTGCTACCAAAGGAAATCACACCACATGCATTTTTTTTATCACTAGTGTATTTTAAATAATGGATATCAACTTTGAAACCACTGAAGCCTGGCTCTGTATGGAGAGGTTTTTTTTTTAATATTGGATAAAATTATAGATTCTATTTCATGATCCGTGCAATTAGCTTCTCGTCCTCTCTGCTGACTTATTAATGTGCAACTAATTTATTTTGCATCCAGGACCTAAGCAAAAGTAAAATCAATAGTATGCATGTAGTAAAATTTTAATGCACTACTGCCATCAGAGAAAAGAATACGCCACCTCATAAATACACAATGTGCAACTGTTATATGTATTTTAACATAATGGATACAGATCTAAAAAGCAACAACACTTTGATTTTACATATACCTGTCTCTGCCAAGGAGATTTCACATGATACACGAGAGAGAGCTGGTGGGAATAAAAGGTAATCATGTTGAATTAAAAACTTTAAAATTTGTTTTAGCCACTTTTTAAGAAAGTTTAAAATAAGTGAAATTTTTCTTTTTACTGAAGGGTGGTGTGAAGCGGCTGCCTTGTAATTTTTAGCTTAGTGGTTCAGGTATTCACCTAGGATGTGGGAAACCCATGGTTCAAATCCCCCCTCAGGATCTGAACATGGGTTTGTCCCCACTCTATTGCGTGCCCTAATGATGGGGCTATGGGATGTTCAGATATAGGGCTCCCTCCTCTCTCCTGTTGAAGCTGTTCCACTGTGGTTAACTAGTGAAGGAATCCCTGGGTTAGCGCATTTCCCCTGGGAGCTGCAAGACCCAGCATTCATTCACCAAGGACTTTTAAAAACGATTTGCCTTCCTCCTCCCTGTGCCTCTGGTTTCTGGCTAACGCGACATAGGCGCCTGATCCCAAGAGAGGGTTACCAGCTGAGAGGAGCAGAGGAGGCACCTCCCTGTAGCCCAGATTTAGCCACCTATCTGCGGGAGGTTGGGGGGGACGGACTTAGCATAGGCCCCTTAGCCTGGCACCTCCCATTGGCTAGTTTAGGCAAGGCGCGGCCTGGCTTTTGTGAATCCCAACCTGAGGCATCTCCCTCTCTCCACTCACTGTAAGGGACCTGAGGTGTCAAACGCAGGCTCGGTGAATCACAATGATATCCCAGGCACCGAAAAGTTAGGTGAGGCGAGGCTCAGATCTCCCTGCTGCCGTTTCTTTGTGAATCTGGCCCAATGTGGGAAAATTGGATGACGTTTAGACATGGAAGATTCAGGCCATGAGGGCCTGTTCAGACAAATGCTTAATTTGCAGGAAGCTGGGGTGAAAATCTACCCTGCCCTAGTCTGGCGAGCGCTGTGTCCATGCGAACCTTGCTGCTGCACACTCAAAGGTCCACCACACACTTAGATCTATCCCATTTCAGCACCGAACTTTTAAAAAACCTATTTACCATTATCATTCGATTTCTGTTGCAGTAATATCTAGAGTCCCAAACCAGGATCAGGACCCCCTGTCCTACGCACCGTACATACACACAATCAGTGTCCCTGCCCCAAAGGGCAAGATATTATTGGTTTGACATCTACTTGGAATGCACATACTTACAACAGGAAATATTGCCAGGGCAGCTAACTTCTTACCTGCTGTTAAGGCAAAAGAAAACTGTAACTGAACCCACTGTACATTATACTGAATGTATTTTAAAGCCTGGACAAGGGAACCCATTCATGGATCCTTTGGGCACAATAGCGGTTGTATGTCTCCATCTCTTTGTATCGGCCTCCTCTTATCTGGGCATGCCACTGGAGAAAACGTTCTGCCATCACTCCCATGTGTGGTTGCTGAGTGGGTTACCTCTTCGGTACCCAAACATTCAGCTGATGTGTTTACTTTGTGTTCAGTGATGAGCGTCCACGCCAGCCCATAATATGATGAGACACATGTCCATGTAACATGACAAAGCTCTATAGGACCTGACACATGTCACATTGGATTTAAAACAGCACTTTCCATTTTAGGTGAGTAGAAAAATTCAGAGCAGATTGTTTTCCTCCTTTTTATAAGTGATTTAACAGCCGGAAGGAGTCTTGCACTTGCGCGGAGAGCTTATAGTAGAATGTACTGGCTAGCTAATGTGCTGCTAAGTGGCAGAAAGTGAGTGGGGAGGAAGCAACCAGGAGAACCGTCTCCAGTGATCCTCAGGCTAGTTTGTTTTCCTTTTGGTTTTGGATACTTGGTGGTAGCGATGTGAGTTTGACACGACTCCCACTGAATTCTGTACATCTTTCAGGGACTCAGAAGTAAGACTTCTAAAATGTATGTGCCGCACGCTCATACTTTGTATGTCTGTGCAGCTATAGAGCTCTCTCTGTATACAAAGGACATATGTCACCGGCTGTCCTTGAAAACCCAAACACCTTTGCCGGGCTGTGCTGCGGGCAGCGTTTTCATCTGTCGGTAATTTGCTGGTCTGAATGCTAATCTATATATATAAAAGTCAAATGGTGTATGCGTGCGTGCGTGCATGTATGTATGGGTGTATGTATGGGTGTATGCTTACTCCTTCCACACCGTTTGAGCTAGAGACTTGAAATTTGGTACAGTTAGAGGTCTTAGGGTCCTAATCAGGGTAAGAGTTGAAAATTTTTCAAATCTCACCTCTGACGCCCCCCAGGGGTGAAATTATTTAAAGGCCAATCACATCAGCTGGGCAGCTGCTGTTCTCTGTGACATAGTTATGTCATAATACCCCCTCCAACAGACACCACACTCGCTCAGGTCTGTGCCCCCTCCCCCCTCCGACGGACCCGAGTTGGGTTTGGTCGGAGGGTAAGTGAGGTGGAGGTGTCGGGTTTAGTCAGGGGGTAAGTGAGCCGGGGGTGTTGGGTTTGGTCTGGGGGGGTGGGAAGGTGTCTGGAGGGGTGAGGTGTGGGGGTTGGGGTTGGTCAGGGGGTGTTGGGTTTGGTGGGGGGGGTAAGGTGCGGGTGTTGTGTTTTGTTGGGGGGGTGAGAAGGGGGGTCGGGGTTGGTCGAGGGGTAAGTGAGGTGTGGGTGTTGGGTTTGTTTGTGGTGGTGGGTAGGGGTGTTGGGTTTGGTTGGGGGGGAAGTGAGGTGGGTGTGTCAGGTTTGGTCTATGGGGGGTGAGGCGTGGGTGTTGGTCAGGGGGTGTTGGAGTTGGTAGGGGGAGACGTGGGGGTGTTGGGTTTGGGTGGGGGGGTGAAAATGTGAGTCGGGGTTGGTCGAGGGGTAAGTGAGGTGGGGGTGTCGGGTTTGGTCGAGGGGGTGAGGTGGGGGTGTCAGGTTTGCTCTCTGCCCCCTCCCCCCTCCAACGGACCCCGTACTCGCTCAGCTGTCTGCCCCCTCCCCACCTCCGACTGACCCGAGCAACGCCGGGTATTTTCGCTAGTTTCATATAATTATGCACTTCTGTACAAGTTATCCTAATGCTTGAGACACCCCCCTCCCTTCCCACAAGTAGAAAACCAACAAAGTTTCATAAATTAACACTGCTAACCCTGCTGCTTTTCAAACCTCCAAGAACTTGGCCTCTTCTGTGGCACCGAACAGACTGAGGATTTGCCTGGTAGTAATTTTAGAAGGTATAAATTAGGAGTTGTGTGCCCGTTTGCACTTCCTATTGGTATTTTGGTAGTCAGTGGAATTCTTGTCCTTGCTCTCCACATTCCTAACCTGTCTCCACTCACAGATGCACGTCATTTTACCCACCACTTTTCTAACGACTGAGGATGAGGCAAGACTGAGTGCTGGCTCACCCGGACAGGTAGGGAGGGTGCTTTGTTCCATTTCCAATGCTAAGCACATTACCCATTCTGAACACTTGATTAAATAACAGCCAGCCTGCCACAGTGGAACATGTGGGAGCGTCTCAAGGATAGATCTGTAACGTACAGAAAGAACAGGGTTGCAATACTTCGAGTCAGCTGTTAAACCAAGCATGAAAAGAAAATGAACTGAGGAACAAAGTGATGACGTGAATGGTCAAGTAAGAGAATCTTATTCCAAGAAATATGAAAAATCAAGATGCACAAAGGAAAACTGGCTTTGTTCAGTGGCAAATAGACCTGGGAGAATTCAGTGTTTATTTTTTATAATTTCAGTGAATCATATTAACATTTATTTTTAAGCATTTATTTTTATTTTTATCCATTTAAATTTAAGCCCACAGTTGTGGGAAACCATGTGGGGATCAGACAATTACTTAAAGACAGTAATGTTGATATTCAAAAGTTAAAGCTTTATAAGCCTTAAAACACCAATTGTCAATATCACGTCAAAACATACAATGTAAGTAGCCTTACATCAAACTCATATATGTTCTCACATAACAGTTTTCATACTTTACTCATGTGTAAATGTTGATTGTTATGGATGGAAATACTGTTTTGTGTGTGTATGGTGTGTTGAAGTTCCCAGACATTAGTGTTCACAAACACTAATCCTTCCTAATGTATATGCAGCAGGGTGTATGTGAATTTAGAGTTAGCGTCAATGTCATCAGAAGCAGCTACACCTAAAATCTACATAGAAAAATGAAAGTCCTTTCGGGAAGATGTGCGATCAAGGGACTGCACAATAGCAGAATATTTTTCTCCTACAGGATAGTTCTCTGTGTTGTGGAATATACATATATAAGAAATGATGAATACAAAATATTGGTTGCTATGATCCAGCACCTCTTTAGTATTCCAATAACTGACAAAGTGGATGCGGTAATATTTTTTTTTATTGGATCAACTTCTGTTGGTGAAAGACACAAGTTTTAGAACTTACACTGAGGTTGTCTTCAGGTCTGGAAACCTTACTCACAGTGTCACAGCTAAATACAAGATGGAACAGATTGTTTAGCATAAGTAGTTAACACATATTTCAAGGGACCATTCAAGGTGAATGTTAATATCTCTCCAGTCAGAAGGAAGAGAGGAAGGGGGTGGGGAATAGCTGGGGAGAGGTTGTTAGTCAGTTGTAGATTGTTGTATTAAGCCAAAAATCCATCATCTCTCTTTAGTGAATGCTTTTTCGTGTCTATCCAAGTTATGAATTTAAACTCCCAGACTCTTCTTTTGAAAGTGTTGGGCAGGTTTCCTTTGGAGCTGAGGTCTGATAGGTCAGACACAAAGTGATTGCCTAGTGAAAAGTGTTCACCCACAAGAGATATTGTGTTTTTGTCTTTTATCATTTTCCTTTGTGAGTTCTTCGGAGAGAGCAGTGATTGTCTGATTTCACCTATATAGTTGCTATGGTGGCATGTAGTGCATCGGATGAGGTAAACCACATTTTGTGATAGGCGTGTGTAGGATCCAAGGATCTTGAAAGGTGTGTTGTAGGAGATGCTGATCACTGTAGCAGTATAGATACGGTGGCAGGTTTTGCATCTGTTGTTCTGGCAGGGACTGGTGGCACTTTGAGTGGATACATCCTGGGCTGTAGGGATCTTGCTTCTGATGATGAGCTTGGAGAGGCGGGGAGGTTGTTTGGAGGCCAGAAGAGGGAAAGATTTCTTTCAGAATGGGGGTCCCTGGCAAGTATGGGTTGCAGTTGTTTGATGATACCCCATATAGGTTCCAGTGTGGGTGGGTGGGGAGTAGGTGACAACTAGGGGTGTGTCGTATATAACTTGGACCTTCTCCTCAGAGCATATTGTGTGGTATCTGAATGCCTGGCTGTAGATAACAGGTTTCTTGGTGTGTTTGGGGTTGTTACTGGATCTGTAAAGGTAGTGTTGGGATCCAGGGTTTTTTGAATATAGTTGTCCATATGGTTCCATTGCTGAAGCTGATCAAAGTGTCCAGGAAATTGATGTTGGTGTGGGAGTGTTCCAGAGAAAGTTTTAATGGACTGATAGTGGTTGTTGAAGCTATGGTGGAAACCTATGAAGTTGATCCAATAAAAAGATATTATATCACCTGCCTGGTCTCTTGAATATCCTAGCCTACAGCAACACTGAATACAGTGTTCTCCCCAAGCAGGGACATGTCACCTGTACTTCAGAGAGGGCCAAAGTGGCCTGGGGAGAGAATTCCTTCCTTCCCTCCACCATGGATATACCCTGGGCAAAATTCTCTGGTGGAGTAAATGGACATAACTCACTGATTGCAATTCACTAGCAGAGATATTAGCCTCCAGTGCACAACTCTGCTGGATTCCTAGTTTTGGCTCTTAGAAAAGACAGATTTGCAAGTTAATAGGTGTTTGGGGGGTGAAGGGAGATGGGGGAAGCTACAAAGAGGGTTAGTACTCTCATTCATTGTACCAATTGTTTAATTATAAAATTGGTTACTTATGCAGCTGTTTGAGACCTTGGCTAAACGCCACTTAAATAAATATAAAAGCTCTGTTAACTCAGTGGCTATTCAGCCAGTTTTGCCATCTCATCTAATTAAGCAGGGAGTTTGAGATTTTGATGGGTCTCAAAGCAACCAGTAACAATGCGGCTAAGCCCAGGGATATTTGGCTCATTGTTTGACTGCAGATAACACAGTAGTTAAATTGTCTTTTTTCCCCCTTCTTTTTGATTTAAGTGCTTTACATGTTTTCTAAGGTTGGCCCGAGTCACCTGGGAATTCATTATTGGATACTATGCTGAGAATAGCAGGGCAATATAAAACACTTACTTAAAATCACACTGAGATGAATGGAGAAAAGTGGTTTTTTTTCCCTTTGGTCTATTCATCTATCATTATGATTAGTAGTAACCTGTAGGGAAATGTAAAAACTGCCATGAGGACCATGAACAAAAGATCTTCATTAAATATTGTGATTTATGGCACCTTGTGAAGCTCATACATAGTCATTTGTGTATCGTCATAATGAACATAATCTTTAGGGATATTTTTATACTAATTTTTAAGCAAGGAGGTGTTTTATTTTATTTTTTTAAAAATAGTTTGAAGGGAATAAAGCCCCACTAAGCTAGAAATGCATAAATCTCTATGTATGATAACACAAACTGGTGGTTTGTGTGTAATTAGTTCTTTTTCCTTGGATTTTCTGTCTAGGTTTATTTTTGCTAGGGCTTGAGGAACAGTTTGCTGTGATTGGAGTCTAGCAGTATGGAAATGCCTATGGACAAATACAAAACTCAGGCAGAAGATTTCAATATATATTTCTGTTCTGTATTTGGGGAAAAATAGATGTAATCACATCATATGATGTTGACACGCCTTATGTTAATAGTATCTCAGGACAATGTTAATCAGCTACTAAAGTTTCAATATTTTAAAATCAGGAGATCCAGACAGCTTGCATTGAAGAGTTTTTAAGAGAGCTGGCCGGGAAGCTCACTGGACCATTAATGTTGATTTTCAATAAGTCTTGGAACACTGGCTAAGTTCCAGCAGACTGGAAGAAAGCTGATGTGCCAATATTTTAAAAGGGTAAATGGGATGACCTGAATTATTATAGGCCTGTCAGACTGACATCAAGTCCAGGCAGGGTAATGGAGCAGCTGATGTGGGACTTGATTAATAAAGAATTAAAGGAGGGTAATACAGTTAATGCCAATTCACAAGGGCTTATGGAGAATAGATCCTGTCAGACTAATTTTTTTTTTAATGAGATTACAAGTTTGGTTGCTAAAGATAATAGTGTTGATGTAAATTTCTGCAAGGCATTTGACCTGGTATCACACGGCATTTAATTAAGAAAGTAGAACAATGTAAAATGTATATGGCAAACATTTAATTGATTAAAAGTTGGCTAACTGATAGGTCTTCAAATGTAACTGGGAATCATTATCAAGCAGCTGTGTTTCTGTTGAAGTCCTGCAGGAAGGTGTGCTTGGCCTCATTCTATTTAAAATTTTCTATCAATGACCTGGAAGAAAACATAAAATTATCACTGATAAAGTTTCCAGATGACACAAAAATTGGGGAAAAGGTAAACAACAGAGAGGACAGGTCTGTGAAGCGGTGGAATAGGCCCTGAAGTCCCATGCTGGAAGACTTATGGCCTTGCCACACCCGCTCCAGAAAAGGGCAGTAGAGCGATCCTCCAAACTGCCTAGAGTATCTGTGTGGGAAGCAGCCAATCAGGGCCCAGCAGGCTAGTATAAAAAGAGCTTCAGGGCCAGAGCAAGTTCAGTTTCTTGCTAGAACTGGAGGAGTGTGGATGGCTGAGGCAGCTATAGGGCCTTGGATGAGGCAGTGCTGCTAGAAACTGGAGAGAGTGAGAAGGATCCCTGAGCTGGTTGCAGGGACTACATGAAGACAAAGCCCTGAGGTAAGGGTGACGATGGCACAGGGCCATGGGGAAGTGGCTCAGGGAATTAGAGCAGGTCCCCCATCCAATTAGTCACTGGGGAAAGTGGCCTGGGCACATGAGAGAGCAAAGACATTGCCTCCAGGGAAGGAGCCCTGGGCACCACGCTATCCTGGAGAGAGACCGCTATTGGACTTGTACCCTGGAATTGTGTAACTGGGCCCTTGCCAGTGCTCTCCACAGAAACTCCTGGAGACCACTTTAAGTGCAGCACCTGTGTCCTTTATCGCTTGTGTCTGTCCCCACCACCTACTATTTACAGATGTTTACAGACTGCTAGCTTCTGTGCCAGCAGGGATCTAGAGCCCCACACTCTTCCCTTTCCTGTCTCTCCCTGGTCTCCTCCCCTTCTGGTTCCTTCCTGACAGCTTTTATAGCAGACTGGCTACTCAGGCCTGCAGGTGTCTCCCCTCGGGCAATTAGGGTGTGGCCTTCCAGCAAGCACCTTCTCCCTGGTTCTGGGCTAACAGGGGCCTGGATCGCTTCTCTTAGCCAGCACCCTTTTTCAAAGGGGGTTGCTTTTCTTTTATAGAATATCAGGGTTGGAAGGGACCTCAGGAGGTCATCTAGTTGGGTCCTCAAAGCAGGGCCACTTCCCAACTAAATCATCCAACAGATTTTTGCCCCAGGTCCCTAAATCGCCCCCCGAGGATTGAACTCTCAACTATGGGTTTAGCAAGCCAATGCTCAAACCACTGAGCTATCTCTTCCTCCCTACTCACCCCTTACCCCCCCGCCCCCAACTCTGTCTGGCTTGGTTGGAGGGCTGAGTCAGTGAGGACGCACCACAAATAGAGAGAGTGTTCAGGCCCATGCACCCAGCTGGGGGCACTTGTAAGAGGTGAGTGCAATCCCACTAGATTAAGGTCACCGCTACAGAGCGATCTGGATGGCTTGATAAACTGGGTGCAAGCAAACAATATGGATTTTCATATGGCTAACTGTAAAGAGATACATATCAGAACAAAAAATGTCAGCCACACTCCCAGGAGGGGGAGCTCCATCGTGAGAAGCAGTGATTCTGAAAAAGTTTCAGGGGTGCTGGTGGGTAGAGGCGAACATGAGCGTGAAGTGCAGTGCTGTAGCCGAAAGAACTATTGCAATCTTGGGATGCATAAACAGGGAATCATGAGTAGGGAGGTTATTTTCTTGCTGTATTCAGCACCGATGCAGCCAGTGTTGGAAAGTGTATTCAGCTCTGAGGGCCACTATTCAAGAAGGCTGTTGAGAGGTTCAGAGAAGAGCTGTGAGGAAAACATGCCCTAGTGATAGATTCAAGGAGTTCAATATGTTTAGCTTAACAAAGGGAAGGTTAAGGGTGAGTTGAGTCTTTAAGTATCTATATGAGGAACAACTGTTCAATAATGAGGTGAGGGGAAGAGAGAACAAAAGTGTACAACTTGTTTACATTTTTCTTTTCTGCCTTATTTTCCTTTAGTGCAGTCTTGAGGATGGTAATTGTGTGTGTTTGATTTTTTTATAAACCACTTGCAATAAAGAATTAACACAGTTTGCAAAGCATAATAAATTATATAACAGAATTTGCAACTGGAAGTCAATGATATGATTTTATTTGGAAGTTCTGTTACTCAGAGAATTTCCATACAACTAAAAGTTACCAAATGCCAAACCCAGCCTTTGATTGGGTTCAAATGCATTAAATACAGTGCAGGCAGTTAACAACTTTCGCCTTACGATGAACTGCACTTATGGTGTTTCTGAATTGACATCCTGATTTGATCTGCAACAATTGGTTTTGACTTTGTGACGCTTGGTCCCGCAATGGACTGGACTGCAGTTCTGAATTACGACATTTTGACTTTGTGCGATTTTCAAGAACCAATTGTGTCTTAAGTCCTAGGACTGCCTGTAATCGGCAGACAGCAGTGCCAAACCTGGGGGGGGGGGGGAAGGGGGCTGTTTACTGTATAGATGGGAAGGAATTGGATTTTCCAATTTACAGGCAATTCTGCTATTTTGACTAATTTTCCATTTAAAAATTATTTTTAAATTTCCCATGAAACAAAATATTTTGGGTCATTGGCTCATTTTGTTTCAATACATTTGAAATTTCATTCTGATTTTTACTTTTTAAAATTTGTAATTCGATATATATCTAAAATGGAAACAAAGTAATTTCAAAACAGAGAAGGATTAATTTTGGTTTCCGTTCCAATTTGAGGCGGAGGCTTAGGTTGGATCTTGCATCACCTAAACCAGCTCCTCTAGCTGTACTGACTCTGGGCTACTTTCTGGCCTCAGTGGCACCCAGGCAAACACTACAGAAGTCTAAGGAGAATGTGGAGAAGTTGCTATAATGGTATTTATGTGGAATTGGAATAAATCTACCAAGCAGCTTATGGTAGCTGGGCTGGTAACTGCAGTGATGTGATAGTGTCCCAGAACTACCTGCACTGCTACTTGTGAAGGAGGCTATAAGTCTAGTATAAAAAGGCAACCCCGCTATTTAAAATCTAGAGACCAAGTTCTCCTCTGGCTTGACATTTAAAGAGCAGAATTTGAACCTAGCTTTTTGCTAAATAATCAAACTGATATTCCTGAACCAAGCTGAACAGAAAAACCTAGGCAGGTGGTGGTGGGGGTAGGGCGGACAAGCTGAAACTGAAGCAGAGATAGCAAAAGGTTTAGGTTGCACTTCCATAGCTTAGCTGAAGCCCAGCAAACCCAAGGAAATGGAAAGTAAAGAATGTGCACTATTGCCCCTCATGCAGTCAGTAGTCAAGGGTATAGTATGTTGCTGTTCTGGAGAGGAGCTCGGGGGGGGGGGTGACTTGGGGATTGTGGGCTGGATGTCTATCTGAGCAGTGCATGCAGCTACACCTGAAAAGTGGTCACTAGGTGTGAAATCTGGGGGTGGAAATTGTTCACCTTGGATTTGCCTTCCCACCACCTGTACAGAGAGGCTCTCTTCCAAGGGAGCATCCCTGGCTTGGCACCTGTGGTAGGGGTTCTTCTCTACATCTCTTGGCACGTACATACCCTGACCCATCCTATGTACCATATCTCCTGTAGAATACTTCCACCATTGGCAAGTGTGACCTATCTGAGGAGCCTTTCCTGGGGGCAGAGACTGCTAACATTTGGACGTGCATCAAATCTGCTTATTCAGCCTTCATGTGGGCAATGTTGGGGTGGACTTGACTAAATGAATTTAATGCTCAGGTCTAGAATTTGCATGTATATGTAATGAACAACATGGGACCTTGCACTCTGATTCACGTCTGAGTCCTGAGCTTTCCCCATGCCATTCCACTGACTTAAAATTGTGTAAAGCAGATAAACCCTTATGCTCTGGGTAGGGTGACCAGACAACAAATGTGAAAAATCGGGACAGGAGGTGGGGGGTAATAGGAACCTATATAAGAAAAAGACCCAAAAGTCAGGACTGTCCCTATAAAATCGGGACATCTGGTCACCCTAGCTCTGGGGCATTGGTGTGGGTAGGTAGAAATGTCTCCAGGGTGGGAAGGTTAGTCCATTACTGAACACAGCTTTGGCTTTCGGTACACTTTTCTGAAATGCCTGGTGCTGGCTGCTACTGGAAAGAGCATCCTACACTCAAGAAACCAGTGGACTGACCCAGTATGACATTTTCCGTTCGCTCAGTCTAAGCATGCAGTGTTTGTGAAGGCTGGGGTTAGTTCAAAACAAAGTCGATCAATTGATCAGCTTCCAGTAGTTTGTGCAAATTGATTGACAGAATGGAGCCAGCCATCCGGCTGAATGCTGCTGCCATCCATCACATGCAAGTTTCTCAGACTCTAATTTTGGTTTCTGTTGCACTAAGAACTCCTCTCTTAGCTCTCTGACAGATTCCTCTTGTCCTTCCAACTGAGATCTGCCTGTGGACATTCTCCAGCGGTCTTTGAGTCTCCAACTGGACCAAGGCAATGCATCACCAGCCCCTGGAAAATCGGATCATTCATCATTACGTCTTTTGGTGATGTTGCATTAATTAGTTCTAGTCTGTGGGTGCAGCAAGGTGAAGTGAAAGACTTTTATCAGTGATAATTGGCATGGTTTACCAGTAACTTAAAACTGGAGGAAGGGCAGGAGTCATTAATTAACAGCTCAGACTTTCTTATAGAGTCCTTTCCCTGTTAAATGGAAAATGCTAATGGAAACTTGAGTGTTTACTTTCACACTAATGCTTAAAAGTAATTTATCCACAGTGGGGCCCATAATCCTTATTGCAAGTTATACAAAAGTGCTATGGCAAAAGAAAGGATGCAAAAGGGCTCCATGAAGAATACTTTATTCATTTGGAGGAATCGGTAACTTGCTGACGCTGGAAGTGTGGCACTGTTTATGGTGGTTACAAAGACTTGGTGATGCAAGACTGCAGAAAATTCTCATTGCTTTATTTGTATTACTGTACAGCTGGGCTGAGGTCAGGGCCCCTGTGGGCTAGGCACTGTACAGACACATAGCTCACAATCTAAATAGAGACTATAGGCAAAGTCATTTCATCTCTGTGGAGGTCACACACAGTAAAGAGTGCTGTGCACAGGGGGTTTGCCCCGACACATGCGGTTTGTGCTGCTGTGAATGGAAAGGAGTGCACCTTATGAGAGAGTGAGCTGGTAATTGTGTAAGAACCTGCTACAGCGCTCTGATCTCAAATCTTTGCTTAGAGGTGCAAGGTGCCAGCTGGGTTGGGAGGGGGAGGGGGGGGGAGTATCTGTTGTCCAGTCTTCAGGACAGCACAGTGTGAATTAGCGATACCCAAAGGGAGTTTGTGTCTTCGCCCTACACCTCAAATGAATGGTGAGCAAAGCCTCGCACTGCCGGCTCACTGAACACACTCATTCACAGCATGGGCACAGTGACAGGCCCTACACCCATCATCTGTGGTTTTATTTAAAGAAAGCCATGCAGTGTCCTAACCTAAAGCCATCCCTAACCCACTCACCCTAAGGGCCCTGTCCTATGGAGTCCTTAGCACCCCCTGCAAGATAAGGGCACACTTGTAAAATTCACCTTGGGGAAACGTGTCCCACCAAAGACTCTATTTATCCATAATCAGAGAGGTAGCCGTGTTAGTCTGGAATAGCAGAGGTAACAAAGTCCTGTGGCACCTTAAAGACTAACTATAAAGATTTGAAGCATAAGCTTTCGTGGGCTAATACCCACTTCATCCGACGAAGTGGGTATTAGCCCACGAAAGCTTATGCTTCAAAACTTTATAGTCTTTAAGGTGCCACAGGACTTTGTTACCTCTATTTATCCATAGACTCTCTGACCCCTTTTGTGTAATTCAGAGATTTTGAAGTCAAAGGACCACTATGACCTGCTGCATAATGCAGGTCATAGAATTTCACTCTGATAACCACCCTTTTTTCTCCTACACAATGCCAGCCCAATAGCTGATAGCCTGAACTAGAGAATATATTTTCAGTTGAGATTGGGGCCCTTTCTAAAATTTGCAAGTGATGGTGAATCAAACACATCGGTGAGTAGTTGCAGTGGCTAGCTGCCTTCATTGTTAAGAATAGGTTTAAGATTAGCAGCCGTGTTAGTCTGTATTCGTAAATAAAACGAGGAAGACTTTGTAGCACCTTAGAGACTAACCAGTTTATTTCAGCATAAGCTTTCGTGGGCTATAGCCCACTTCATCGGATGCATGGAATGGAACACACAGAAGTAAGATGCATTTATACACACAGAAAGAAAGGGGGAAAAAAGTTGTACATTAGCATACCAATTCTAAGAAGCTGTTGGATACAATAAACCAAGGGTTTAACAGAACTTGCAAATGGTTCTCTCATTACACTAATTGATTGCATTTCCCTTGTTAATTTACCTTCAATAGGTGTTATGTCCTGCCTGACAGATATCCATTTCAAAAGGTATTTTTTTTCCTCCTGCTTATGGCCCATCTAAATTTAACAGACAGCTATACCAGTGGCTGTATCCAGTAGGCCTGCTCTGACCACTCATGCTGGATTGGGTCCAAAGGTGAGAGAGATGTGAGGCGGTGGAGCCTTGAAGGGAATCTGCCGAGGCTTGTGTGTGAACAAGAAACTGGGAGTTGGCCCTGGAGAGGTTTTGCACAGGTCACAGGTGGAGGAATGTAGACACCTGCAGGCATAGGTGGCAGCTGAGTGGAGGTTGTGAGGAGCTAATATTGGATGTAGGCACCTAAAGGCTCTTAAAAAGAACCTGACTGAAACCCCCCAATGCACTGGACACTTCTGACTCCCGCAAGCAACCTGAGTGGAGGAGAAATCCATGAGCAGATTCCTAGACTTGTCAATAAAATCTATTGGTTGCTCACTCAGAGTGGATCCGGAATCTTTGTGCCCCACATAGACACACTGGCTTCTCTATGGCCCCTTTGTTTCATCTTGGCTCATTTGAGTTGGGTACCCTGTTCAAAGAACTGCAGAAATACTCACACCAACAGCGTGACCTGCACTGGAGACTTATTTAAATGATCTTGCTGTGCAACCTACACTATCTTCTTTCTGACATCCACGGCATTGCTCAGTAGCTTGCTGCTTGTTGATAGACCAGTCTTCAGTAAGTATTAATCTATTTTTAATTGCGCTGTCTGAAGTGATTGAACGTCTGCCAGTGTTCTTTGAGACTTAAATGTTAATGTTAAAACACATGATTCATATGAACAGGAAAAGTTTCAAGGCATGTCTGCCTTCCTGGCTCTCTGCCCAATACTAATTCCTATCTATTAAAAAACAAATAGGTGTGTGTGTGTGGGGGACGGAATTAGAATTTCATTCTAATTCACTCATGAAATAGAGGACTTTTCAGGTTTGGCACAACTTCCTCATCTTGTTAATGTGATATTTTTAATGTCAACCTCTTTATGATTTTATAAGAACAGTATCCCAAAAGCTTAGATTTTTTTTTTCATGGCTGCTGCCAGATGTTAAGGACCCAGTCCTACAAAGTTCAAAGTGTCGGTAACGGTGCTGTGTGCCTCTTGCCAAGTCATTAGAAGCTGTGCATACTCTGAACCACTCACGAGAAATAAAGCACTGAACAGGATCGGACCCGATAGCCCTGGGCCTGCAAACACACTCATTATTGAAATGAAGTATATGCATAAGTCTGTGTAGGATTATTATTTGCTTGTACTATAGGATCCCCCGAGAGTCACAAGATCAAAGCCCCATTGCAGTAGGCACTATACAAATGCAGAGTAAGAGCCAAACCTTCCCCCAAAGGGCTTTCAGTTATAGCTGGTTGGGAAATGTTTTCTGGTCCTTTAGACAAAGCTTTCATTTTTGTAGCAATTCTTCTTCAAAGGGCTTTTGAGTCTGCATTTAAAGAAACGAGGAATTTCAGCCCAAAGCCCAGTTTTTCTATTGAGATTAAATGTTTACTAGAAATCCGATACTTCCCACAAAAAATCTGTTTTGATGAACACCATTTTTCACTGAACAAACTCTTTCCACCAGCTCTTCTGTCCATTTACATAAACACACTGACAAAGGGCAGGGAAAGTAACTGCTGAAGTGACTTGCCCAAGTTCCATGGATGTAGAGCTAAGAATTAAGTGGTCGGCCAGTTCCCATTTAACAATGTCTCCAATGGCCCATAATGGCTCCCAGAGGAGTGATGAGGCCTGACCGTTTTGTGTCCCCATGGTAAGAACATAGACTTTTAATTCACAGAAGAATTATTTAGCAAATTAGACTGGGACGCACAAGACCCTGCATGTCCTCGTTATGAGTGATCAATGTCCTTCATGATAGTTGTGGAAGATGAGGTAGGGAAAAATATGTCTGGGTTGGGAGACGGGCTTGAAACCAGGGAGCCAAATAACTTTAAGGCTTTCTTGGTGGTTGTGTTTCTTGAACATCTAAACCCTGTTGAGCTGTCAAATGTTTTTGGCTTCAAGGTAGCTTCTCATTTATGGGTGCTGGATTTCCCAACCCTAATTAATAAAACAGAAGCTGTGTGTGTGGTGTGTCTATTCATAATGGGTATTACTAGATCCTAGCAGAATTCTGAAGTCCTACATGGGATGATGATGGTCCCCAGGGAGTTGGTGCCATTTACATGTTCAGATACCTCCCCATATTACTTTCAATATTTAGAATGTGCAGTGCCTAAAGGAGTCTGCATTACAGTGGGAAAACATCGTTATTAAGGAAACATTCACTTTAGGTATGATTATAAACTCATGGACCATTTTTCTCCTTTGTTTAGTTATAACATGTATTGCCATTTTCCTATGTATGATGAAACAGTGGATAAAAAGCTCTAACCTATTGTCATTTCACTGTGACTCCACTGTGAAACCTGCAAATGTGACTCCAGAATCCTGAAATGGACAGTAAACAAAGGTTCTGAAATCCCAGCTGACCTTGCCAACGAAGGCAAAGGTCAGCACTGCTTGCATATTCCGTAACCGTGGGAAACAAAACCTATCAATACATGACCATGAATCTCAGTATTGTGGATACTCTAAGGAGAAGAGTCTTAAAATGGAGGCCTGTAATTGATTCAGAGAAGGGCTACTTACAGTACTTTGTGGAAAAACTGACAGATGATATATGGGCACTAGTGTCATCTTTAGGTTTTTGATAAATTTTTTAATCTCAATCGTGTTCAGAAGTCTCAGCCAGGTCAGGGACCCAATGGACTAGGTGTTCTAAAAACAGATACCAAATAAGTGCTTCCCCGATGCCTGAAAGACAAGACAATGACGTAAATTAGTGGGCAGGGAGAGAGAGTTATGTAGGAGATGAAGGTAACAGCCCTCTGTGTCTCCATTCGAATTCAGTTCCAGGGATGAATTTCCATTACATTCAGTTGAGTAACACCTGGGATTAATTTTACCCCCAAAATGTCAACTGGTAGGTGACCTACAAGTAATAAACATTGTGGAAGGTGGGAATATAAAACATGCTGTTTGCATGGTCCCGATCCTGACCTCATTAAATTCAGTGGGAGTAGGAACAAGCAATTACCTCTGAATTGGTAAAGTACGAGCATCATCAATAATTCCGTTATGGTCCTCGAATGTGCCGTTGGACTTTGCCAAATATCTGTGCCTCATGGAAATGACTTTGTCAATCCAGTGGAGGACACTGTGTTGACAAAACCTCATTTGATATTGGTGTAGTCATATGGTTACATTAATACTAGATATGGTAATACATTATCCATCAACTTTGTTTTCATGGAAAGTGTCTATTTCAACTAAATAGCTGTCGCCGTGAGGTATGTCTGCCTCCAGTTAACTTTTTCCCAGGTTTACATAAGACTCCAGGGAGAAAACCCCTGTTGTGGACGTGCAAAAACTTCAAACTGTGTTAGCTTGTCAGAAAACCACGTTTTAGTTTTATTGAAACCTTTCTCCCTGTTGGCAACTGAAAAGTGCAGGATTTCAGCTGGTCAGGAGAAAATGATTCTCAGCTTTTTGGAGATATTTGAAAAAAGTCAATGGCCTATTTGTAGGTTCATAAAATAATTTGTGTGTGTCTGAGAGCTCGAGGGGACGAGAAGGAATTAGAACTGAGAGAGCATCACATTCACAATGCTCGTTGTTATGGAATGTGAGCAGATCTTTCCCAATAAAAATAATGGGCCAGATCTGGATCTGATGTAAACTGGCACAACATGGAGTTATGATGACTTACACCAGCTGTGGCATTGGCACCACATGTATTCCCCTTGTTTTGTTTATAAAAAACGAGCAAATATGTAACTGCCTAATAGCATGCGGTGTCTGGCGATCCACCACCAAAATCCCTTGATGAAATGATGTTGTATCATATACTAGCTGTTATTGACCTTGGCTCATCACTAAGTAATTTGAAAAGTGGCAAAAAGCTACAGGAAATGGGTCTCTGCAGCACACTTCATCATAAAAGGATGTTTTCTCTCCCACTGGTTTCACCTCTTGCCATCTTCTGGTGACAGTTCTTCACTTGGTTTAATTTCCTTTAAGATTTGTGAATATCTTCTCATTTAGAGCCAGTGCTTTTATTACAAACTCGTGAAGTGAAGTCAATCCCGTTAACTTCAATAGCAGTAGAAGGAACTCGGAGCTTTGCAAGAGAGGAGCTCTCTCTGACAAGCCATGGCTTGTAATCCGTTCGCATGACTCTGCTTTCCTATGGTGCATTTTTAAAGGCATGTTAATAACCATTCTCATTCCTATTACAGTGGAGTGAATTGAGCACCTTTAAAGAGACTATTTGTTTCCTTTTTTAATGACATTCTGCCAAGATCTAGGGGAAGGACATCTTCACCTCGTAGCATTGTGAGTATTGAGGCTGCTTTCGAAACTGTTGCGCTCAACAAGCAGTGTTTGCATTAGCGTTTCACATTGAGAAAACCTTTCAGTGGCTTATCAGGGCCGTGGGAGACAAACTGCTCTTCTTTCTGAAAATAGCATGTGTGTGGTGGAGCTCTGCTTGCACCTACTGGGCCACGACCCTCTCTAGGGAAGCGCCACAATACAGCTGTCTCAGGTGTGACGCAAGGGCCCATTCCTGGAAACCTTGTTTGAACAGTCCCATTTGGGGGCAGCCAAAGAGAAGGGACCTGTTTAGAGAGAGTCCTTGTAATACACACAGTTGTACTTGTGGCACCTTAGAGACTAACCAATGTATTTGGGTATAAGCTTTCGTGGGCTAAAACCCACGTATGTGTACAGACAGACATACACACAGAACATGAAAAGGTGGAGGTTGCCATACCAACTTTAAGTGGCTAATCAATTAAGGTGAGCTATTATCAGCAGGAGAAAAAACCTGTTTATCACTACAAAGGTTTTTTTCCCTCCTGCTGCTTAGCCACTTAAGTTTGTATGGCAACTTCCACCTTTTTATGTTCTCTGTATGTCTCTTCCTGCTGTATGTTCCACTCTATACATCTGATGAAGTGGGTTTTAGCCCATGAAAGCTTCTGCCCAAATAAATGTGCTTAATCTCTAAGGTGCCACAAGTACTCCGCGTTCTTTTTGCGGATCAGTCTAATATGGCTAGTACCTGACCAGGGCCGGCAACAGGGGGGTACAACGGGTACAGCTGTACCGGGCCCCGGACTTCAGGGGGGCCCCCTGAAGTCCGGGGTGGGTACGCTGCTGTACCCCCTTGTCGCCGGGGCTGTGAGCAAAGCGCGGCTCCGGGCAGCCGCTGCAGCGCTCACCAGCCCCCCTCCCCCGGCACCCAGCAGCCTCCCCCGCCTCCCTTTGCTTCTCCCGGCCGGCCACGCGGCCACAGCGCATGTGGGGGTTGGGGCCCGCGGGAGGTAGGAGACTGGTGGGGGGCCCCCCGCGGGCGGCGGGTGGGGGGGCCCGTACGATCTGCCGTACGGGGCCCCAAAATTCCTGTCGCCGGCCCTGAACCTGACACACAGTCGTGCCTCCTGTGAATCTTGGATAATGGTGATCTCTTTTCCAGTTCTCCCTGCCAGTGAAGTGAGGGGCGACAGTTCTAAACTAGCTTGTGTTCTGCCCTGTGTATTCGTACAAGTGCCAAGTACTGGGACTTCCACACCCTTCTCTGCGATGGTTTATTTGTATTCATGTTGTCTAGAGGCCTTGTCCAGAAAGGGGACACATGGTGCTGGGCATATAATACAGGTGGTCTCTGCCACAACAAACTTGCAATCTAAGGCCCTGATCCTGACAGATTTTTGCATACCGTGGGCCAGATTCTTGGCTTGGATAAACTGGTGTCAGTGGAGCACAATGGATTTACTCCACCGGAGAATCTGACCCACTAGTAAACCTCAAAATCAGTTGGACCATTGAATCCAGAATTCTTTACAGAATTGGAACCGAAGGTCCTGAATGTGATACGGCGGTATGTAAGGGTTTCCTAGGAGGTTGCACAGAAAGCAGCCAATAGGAGAGGGACTGTGAGGAACAACCAATCAGAACCCAGCAAGCCCATATAAACAGAGCTGCAGGGCAGAGTAGGGTCAGTTTTCTGCTGGAACCCAGGGAGTAAGGACTGCTTCCTTGGAGTACTGAGAAAACTAAGTGCCTTGGACAGAGCAGTGGCTGACAGCTGGGGCTGGACAGCTGAGCCCTGATAGACGGGTGAAGAGAAGGAGCTGGGGTCATGGGAAAGTGGAAATAGAGCAGTGTTGACTCAGTTTACAGAGGAGGGTCCCTGGGTTGGGTCCCAGAGTAGTGGGTGGGCCTTCTCACCCCAGCCCCACTTGCCACTGAGGAAGTAGCTGAACTGTTGGACAAATATGCCCCCGTCATCACCACCCCGGAAGGGGGAAATGTAGATGAAGACCCAGCCAGAGGGCTCAGTCAAGAGAAGGATGCTTTGGTTGTGGGAGCTGAGAGAGGAGCTGTAGTCAGGAGCAGAGGCAGAGTGCTGGTGTGAAAACCACAGATGTGGATGGTGGTCTCAAGCTAATATTTTTCTTAATATTTAAATCCCCCTTGCTGCAGATTAAGCCCATTACTACTTGTTCTACCTTCAGAGGACAAGGAGAACATTGATCTGTGACTCTTTACACACTTCAAATATGTTAGGGTTGTTATAATCCGCCCATTTTTTTAACCTTTCCTCATAGGTCAGGTCTTCTAAACCTTTCACCATTTTTTTTTCTCTCTGGATCCTCTCCAATTTCTCCACATCTTTCTTAAAATGTGGCACCCAGAACTGGACACAATACTCCAGCTGAGGCTTCACTCCTGCTGAGTAGAGCAGGACAGCGAATTCCTGTGTCTTGTATCTGATACTCTGGTTAATACACCCCACCCATTTTTTTTCCCCAGCTGCATCACAGTTGGCGCACGTGTAGTTTGTGATCAGCTAGAACTCCCAGATCCTTTTCAGCAGTACTACACCTAGCCAGTTATCCCCCAGCTTTAAGTGTAATGCTTTGACCTTGTCTTTATTGAATTTCATCTTGTTGAAGAATTTGTATGAAATCCATTTATTACAGTCATTTTGAATTCTAATATTGCCCTCCAAGATGCTTATGATCTCTCCCAGCTTGGTGTCCTCCATAAACTTTAAGCATCCTCTCCATTCCATTATCCACTTTCTTAATGAAAATTGGCTAGAACTGGACTCGGGAATGACCCCTGCAGGACTCCACTGGATATGGTCTCTTGGTTTGACAGCGGGCCATTGATTACTCTGAGTGCAGCCTTTCAACCAGTTGTGCACCCACCTTATTTTAACTTAAATTAGACCCCATTTCCCTAGGTAACCTATGAGAATGTCACGTGAGGCTGTGTCAAAAGCCTTATTAAAATCAAGATACCATGTTTACTGTCTACAGCATGACTCCCTGTGTACTTGTAGGTTTTAATATCTTTTTATTGCATTGTATTCCTGCTTGGTTTCACTATATTTGCTTTCTTGGTATTCAGCACCTGTCTATACACTTTTTTATTTTCTTCCCTTCTCTAAACCTCTTCTGGTGAGGGGGGAGAAGGAGGGAGATGGATAAATTTCAGCTGTTTAACGTAATCTCTTCTGTAAATTTTCCTCAGGCCAAAATTGTATCAAATCAAGACTTTATTTTTGTATGATTTGTTTTTAAATTAATCGAGCAATTCTCACCGGTGCAGCAATTTGGTTTGAAAAAGTGCAGTAACTAAAACCGGTTAGTATGCAGTGTAGTTGTTGCTGTGTCCGTCCCAGGATATTAGAGAGACAAGGTGGGTGAGGTAATATCTTTACTGGACCAACGTCTGTGTCTCGTCTTGTCTCTCAGACAGGGTAGGGCAGGTTAGGCGGGATCCTCAAGTAGTGTTTTATGCTCACTTTAAGATTAATGGCTCTGCTTTAACTTTTATCTGTCTAATCCCATACACGTCCTGTTTTCCCTTCCTGATAAGGATTCCATACAAACACCATTTTAATTACTTCTATAATTAGTCAGCAGCTAAATCTTTGATGAAATGCCTCTTGTGCTTGTTGATCCTTTGTTGCTTTTCTTCATGTAATACACAATTCTTTAGACTTAATGTTAATTAGACCCTTTTAATCACCTTCTCCCTTCCCCCATCCCATATCACTTGTTGCAACTCTTCTTGTGGGGTTACAGTACAGCTGTTCTCTCTGTCTCCTTGGTTTCAATGGAGACTCCATGGGAATGTGGCAGGCAAGATGAGAGCTGGTTGAAACTAGATAAGTCAATTTCACTAGAAATTCTGACGTTTGGTTTAGTTCTCAATCCAAACAAGAACAAACAACTTTGAAATATCCCATGAAACTCCTACTCTTGGAAAAAATGTTAAATCAATTTTATTTTTGAAAAGAGACTTTTTTTGTTTCAATTTTTATATTTCGAAACCCCTCCTCCCTACACCGTTGTCTCATCCGCGCATTGAGACCCTGCAGTTCTGGGGCCCTGCACATGGAACTGTAAGCTTTTCAGAGAACCCTACTATGGAAGTCCTGGACTTCAGTGTCTTACCTAGCAGCCTAAATTTGGCCTCCAAGACCTCTCCGACCTCTCCCCCCTATGGCATCGGTACCTACATGTACCACAACAACCAGATCCTCCCCAGCACTACACATAATCTATCTAGATGTCCCTAGAGAGCCACAACCTTCACACCACACATGCAGTTCTCCCAGTCATCACGTACCCAACTCTCTGATTCTAATGATCAAATTGCCCATTACGAATACCTGTCTCTCTTCCTAATAAGTGGTTTTCTCTCCCCTGTAGTGATAACCTTAGTGCGAAAGGACAACACAACATCTGGAAGGAGGGTCCCAAATATGGGATCGTTTCCCTCTGCTCCAGTTGGATGTTCTCCTTCCCTAAGACTTTCATCCTTCTCAACAGCACAGAGACTGTCAGACTGGGGGTGGGACCGTTCTACTGTGTCTGACTCATTTACGTACCTCTCTGTCTCCCTCAGCTCCTCCAGCTCCACCACCCTGCTCTCCAAAGCCCGTACATGGTCTCTGAGGGTCAGGAGCTCCTTGCACCGAATGCACACACATGCAACCTGCCAATAGGGCAGGTAGTCAAACCTGCTGCATTGAGTGCAATAAACTGGGTAGTCCCCACTCTGTTGCTGGACTTCGGCCTGTATTGTCTTTTCAATCCTGAAGCGTGTTCCTTTGTTTTTATCAGAGGGTGTTTCTGGCAATAAGTTTTAAAGACGTTTAAGGAATTTTAAGTGTATTTAGCCACCCTCCCCCCCCCCGCCCTCACAACTCCCTTTGAAATCTCCCCAGAAAGCTGTTCCTGTTCCCCAGCTCAACTGGTCACTTGGGGACCAGTTTTTTAAAGCTCTGCCCTGCCTGAGTAGCTTCACTCCCTGGTTAAGGGTTGATGGATGCTAAAGAGCTTAGGGATCAAAGTCTCTTTAAGACGCACTCAGCCTTGCCTAGCAGGCTGCTAGGCTCAGCACACACTGTCAACAAAGGTCCTCCAAACACAGACCACATGGTATATTTCAGTCCAGCAGCAAGCACACCACAAAGAACACAAAAAAGGCCAGACTGGGTCAGACCAATGGTCCATCTAGCCCAGTATCCTGTCTTCGGCCAGTGGCCAACGCCAGGTGCCCCAGAGGGAGTGAACAGAACAGGTAATCATCAAGTGATCCATTCCCTGTCACCCATTCCCAGCTTCTGGCAAACAGAAGCTAGGGACACCATCTCTGCCCATCCTGGCTAATAGACACTGATGGACCGATCTTCCATGACTCTATCTAGCTCCCCTATTTTTGAATCCTGTTAGTGTCTTTGCCTTCACACAATCCTCTGGCAAGCTCCTTACTCAAGCACTTGAGCAAATGCCTGCAATTCAGGAAGCTGGACAGCATGATGAGCCCGGGAAGGGGGAAATGGTCCAGGAAAATGCCATGCAAGTGTCCAACAAACTGACCGAATGGCTAGGCAGCAGTTCTGCAGAAAAGGACCTAGGGGTTACAGTGGATGAGAAGCTGGATATGAGTCAACAGTGTGTCCTTGTTGCCAAGAAGGCTAATGGCATTTTGTGCTGTATAAGTAGGGGCATTGCCAGCAGATCGAGGGACGTGATTGTTCCCCTCTATTCGACATTGGTGAGGACTCATCTGTGTACTGTGTCCAATTTTGGGGCCCACACTACAAGAAGGATGTGGAAAAATTGGAAAGAGTCCAGCAGAGGGCAACAAAAATGATTAGGGGTCTGGAGCACATGACTTATGAGGAGAGGCTGAGAGAACTGGGATTGTTTAGTCTACAGAAGAGAAGACTGAGGGGAGATTTGATAGCTGCTTTCAAGGGGATTCTAAAGAGGATGGATCTAGACTGTTCTCAGTGGTGGCAGATGACCGAACAAGGAGTAATGGTCTCAAGTTGCAGGGGGGGAGGTTTAGGTTGGATATTAGGAAAAACTTTTTCACTAGGAAGGTGGTGAAGCATTGGAATGGGTTCCCTAGGGAGGTGGTAGAATCACCTTCCTTAGAGGTTTTTAAGGTCAGGCTTGACAAAGCCCTGGCTGGAATGATTTAGTTGGGGTTGGTCCTGCTTTGAGCGGGAGGTTGGACTAGATGACCTCCAGAGGTCCCTTACAACCCTAATATTCTATGACTCTCAGGAAGGGTCCCTAGGGGAATATATGCCAGACACTGAGCAAAGTCAGTGCATGTTCTGGAGCAAAAACTTGCAGTGATTGTCCTCGCAGTGACATCAGTAACAAGTGTTCTCTCTTCACAACTCAGGGAACAATGAATGTTCTCGTCTTTTTGTGCATATGCAAATGATCAGCTAGCTGCAAATGAGAAGCCTTGGGCATAACTCATAAGAATCAATCTGAAGCACCAACTCTGGGTGTTTAAGGGCTGGAGCACCCATGGGAAAACATCCTTTTATAAGTGCAAAGCCCAGATCTCACTGCATATTACAGTATTGGCCTCACTAGTGTTCTACAGAGAAACAAAATCACCTCCCTACTCTAACTTGCTGCTCCCCACTTTATAAATCCAAATACGAGGTTTAAACGATGGTCCTGTGACTAGGACATTAGCCTAGGTCAAGGTTTAGCAGACTTCAATTCAATTACCTGCTCCAACAAAAACTTGCTGCATTGCCTTGGGCAAGTCCCTTAGTCTCTTTGTGCCTCAGTTTCCCACATGTATAAATGGACACACGAGCACTGTGCTATTGTGAGGATAAATACTTTAAAGGTAGCAAGGTGCTCACAGACTGATAGACCTAAAACAGATTGGATCACGTTAGCCCTTTTAGCCACAGCATGTTGAGTTGCTTATCCACTCTGACCCCTAAATCCTTTCCAGTCCCTGCTTTCCAGGGGACTGTCTCAACATGGTCTCATTAAAGTGTGTTCCAACGCTCTGTACCTAAAATCCTCACACCACTGGTGCATTTAGTAGTTGGTCTCTATCTTTGTTCTTTCTCTTGTGCTTGGCACTGGAAGGATCTCTGAGAACCTGTGTTGCTTCTGTTTCCAGGCACCTGCAAGGGTTTGAGATCATCTCAAACCACCTTTCCCTTTGTAGTGTTACGACGGAGCTGTACTATGGCCAGATCAGACCCTGCTGATGGCCGCTGGAGTCTTTCCATTGAGTTCCATGGGCTCCAGACCAGGCCCAAGTTGCATCTAGTTGAGAGGCGAGACTATGGGTCTTCACTAGCCTTTCTGGGGAACTCGTGATGTTCAGGAAGGTTCTAATTTCAGATTGGAGGCAGGGGGCGGATCCTCAGCTGATGTCAATTGGTGGAGCTTAGTTGACTTCAAGGGAAGGATGCCGATTTACAGAGCCGAGGCTCTAGCTCAATGTATCTATCTCAACTGCATCATGATAAATTACAGACAATTCAATCCCCATGAGCCTGCCCACAATTGGCTAATTTTGCCACAGATGCTTATTGTCACAATGCTTGGCAGCCTATTGACTTTGTGTTGAGTTCATCACCTCCTCCTTAATGGTTTCTTTTAGCTTCCCCAAGAGCTAACCGCTATATCTGTCCAAGAGGCTTGGCAGATGTATGATATGACTGGCATTAGGCAAGGTGCCAGACTTGCATTTCTGATTGCATCACTGGGTCTGCCGAATTTATACTTTTTTCACACCTCTGGTGTCTCTGTTCACCCTGCTTTGGGTTCTGACCCAACGTGTGAGGCTATTGAAGGGAGAGGCTCTCAATCAGCTGTGTTTCATCTCATTTCCTTGGAGTTTCATGTAACTCCATATTCAAAATCATAACTTAAAATAAATGATTAAAATGATTTGAAGGGTATTAAGTCTTATTCTGGTAAGGCAGAAAAATCTGTGGAAACTCATTGAGGTGTAGGCTCAGTCTAACTCAATATGCATCTTTCCTTGGAATAAAAACTACAGCCTTTTTATTCCTCACTGTACATGGTTCATTTTATCCAATCAATTGGGCTGAATTCTTTGATTGGGAATTACGTATTTGAGTGTAAAGGGGGTAGAAGTCTGATTTTAACAGCAGTTTTAAATCCACTTTGTGCTCACTTTCCCTGGTGTCAGTGATTGCACAAGGTGCGGTGCAGAGGAGAATCAGGCCCTTTGGTGTTCACAGTAATACTGTGCGCAAACAGCATTTTGTGGTGCATTATGGTGGGATGCCATATGGAAATTCTGGAACAACTCTCCACTTAAATTGGATGCTTTACAGTAATGTGGCCACAGTGACCCCAGCACTCTGAGTTAGAAGCTTCTGAACACAGGTGCTTAATATAGAACATTACCCCTCACAGCACTAAGAGCTATCCTACAACCAACATTTCCCTGCTGAACAAAGACAGGTCTGGAGGTTTTCCGACTTCTGTGCAGCATACTGCACTTGGCGCTTTCTGCAGCACACGTTCTATGTGAGGCTAGATCCTGAGCCCATATGGAGTAGTATTTAAAGCCAATGAAATAACACGTGAAGCACCCTCTTGCTATTCTCCATACACGGTGTTTTATACGCACCCTGGATTAATGTTAGTGCTTTGTGGCCCTGCCAATTCCTACCATCATGTCATCAGTTTGAGTGTCTGCACCCTGCAGAATTTCAAAACCGCCCGGATAGGGTGGGAAATGTACCAAGAGAGATGCGGAGGTGGACTCCATAGAGAGCTGGATGTGACTGACACATGCTTGATCCATTCAGCTTCCGAATTCAGACCTATTTGATTAATTGGCATCTGGGACAGGAGAAGCTCTTCAGCAGCAGTTGTAATAAAATCTGTTTGTTCTTTAGTGTGGTCTCCTGCCACAAGAGTCAGTTAATTATCAGACAGGCCACCAGGGAGCATCTTTTATTCTTGATCTACTAGTGTTTGTGCAATTGCATAACTCCCCTTGTTGTATAGCTCCTGGCAGCTGTGTTAGACAAAAGGCAAATAAGGCGCATGGGTAAGCATGGCTATCAGCCTGGATGTGCAAATGAAAATAGATTGCAGCTCTCACCAACACTTTACGTTTTCAGAGGGATGTGGCTGTGTTCATCCTGGGTGTCCTGAAGAAGAGCTCAAAAGCTTGTCTCCAACAGAAGTTAATCCAAAAAATTTCCTCCTCCACCTGGTTAGTGACAAAGTATTGGTGAGCATGTGATCGTCTGCTCACAACTAGCCATGTTCCAGAATCCCAGAAGATTAGCATTGGGAGGCACCTCGGGAGGTATCTAGTCCAACCTCCTGCTCAAAGCAGGACCAATCCCCAACTAAATCATCCCAGCCAGGGCTTCGTCAAGCCTGACCTTAAAAACCTCTAAGGAAGGAGATTCCACCACTTCCCTAGGGAACCCATTCCAGTGCTTCACCACCCTCCTAGTGAAAGTGTTTCCTAATATCCAACTTAGACCGCCCCCACTGCAACTTGAGACCATTACTCCGTGTTCTGTCAATGCTAATGGAATGCAACTACTTTCAGTAAGAGAATGCACATGGCAGCCAGAGGTAGTGGACAGATTTTACAACTTCATGCCAAGTTTGTTTTAATGTTCATGGAGCTGAAATACCAAGACCTCACAAAATGAACATACAAAACCAAGTGACAGATTTGAATGCAAATGGCCTGTGGGCTATATCCATGGAAGAGTTATAGACCATGACTGTCAGTATTTATGTACCTGGATTTCTTAATTACCTGGGTGTGCAGATGTGCCACAGTATTCAGAAAATTAAGCTGATCTAGTTTGAGCAAAACATCTAATCTGTTTATTATGCCATCTGTGAGTATTTAATGTACAAAATCCCCATCAGTGTAGTTGGTATTTAAAAGCATTCCGTACAGAGAAACAGCTCAGGGATACAAAACTGTGTATGTTTTGCATGTGTATGATGTAAGTGCATGCAGTATATATTAAAATACTGTCAGGCACAATTTATTTGCCTGAAACAGGGTCAAATGGCCCCTAAATTCTCCCTGGATGATAAATAGCTTTCAGTATAAAAAACCAGCTGACCTACTAGCCGTCAGAGTTGAGATGAGGGATTTTAATGGATTTATTGAATGTTCCATGCTTTGAAAGCCCAGACTATATTATGGTGATTGGGAGGTCTCGTGTCTGTTGCTTTTGCTCTAAGTCTTGGTATATCAAAGAGCAGTTCCTTTCTCAGCTAGCTCATCAGCGGGGATTTTGAAACATTATCACTCCCTTATTGGCACGGAGAACTGTGGCAAAAACAGGCAGATGTGCGACTCAAAGGTTTCTGTTTATTCATCATGTCTGAGAGGCCGGAAAACCTACCGACAGCCAGCAATGAAAATTCCTGGTGACCCACACGTCTCGGTAACAACCGGAGTTAATTTTGTACTTGGATGAGAATAATGCCTGCCTGCAATCTTAACAGCAAACACTGGCACTTTTTGTATTCAAGAGAGAAGGGTGGCTTATACTGAAGTCCAACAGGTTTCTGTTTGTGTTGTAAGACGTGGAGGATAACCCCCTGTGGAACCTTTGGCACATCTTGAAGCTTTGGCTCTGGTCAAGTGTGGTTGGGACTAATCAAGGTAGAAGATCTGAGGCTGATCACCTGACCACTGACCTAATAATATTGGCCCTCTGCCAAGCGGGGCCTTGAAGATCACTTTTCTGTCAAAGGAGACATCCCCACAAGGGGTCTGGTATATTCTTAGTACTGTTTGTTTGCTTTGCACTTACACCAGTCCAGGAGCAGTAGTGGTCACAAACAGCAGGGAGGTAATCACTTCTTTCAGAACTCTCAGCCCAAACCCAATGGTGAGCTCTCAGGGAGCAACCGTGCCCTAAGAATTGTCTGTAATTTAGACAAGGCTTCTAATTAGAGCCTTCTACCTTAGAAATGTCAAACTTCCTTGCGTTTTGGCCCAGCTTTCCCCAAAATACATGGAAAAATCCAACAACATAGTGTATTTCTTCCAACACTAAAAACTTACTCACTCACATGCTAGTGACCCTTGTCAACAATAAAGTCTGTATTAACAGTAGTACTAAGGCAGCATCCAGACACCTCAACTGGGGTCAGGCCGCATTGTGCTTCATGCTGTACAACCCTATAAGAAGACATGGTGTCTTCCCCAAAGAGCTTAGAAGTTCCAAATAAAAGCAGACTGGAGGAAACATTCTGTCACTCACTTTTTCTCCCAAAAAGGAATTAACCCATTGCCTTTCCAGAATATTTGGAAATCCCGACATCCTTCAATAGGACTCACAACAGGAATGCAGGCAGGGCCAAGAGACTGATTCTGGCCCACCAGGGAGATTAAAGAGAACCTACGTTAGTCATAAGAGAAACGTGTATACAAAATGTAATGGGGAAAAAAGTGTTCACATGGCTGTTAAAGAGCTGGGGATTGTAGAGATGTCTAGTGGGTAGGTCAATGAACTGGGAGCTAGGACGCCTGGGTTCTCTTTCCAGCTCTACCACTGACTTGCTCTGTGTCCTTGCACACCCCATCTATCTCCCTATGCCTTTGCTTCCTCTCCCAGCCTTTCTGTTTAGACTGTAAGTTCTTTGGGGGCAGAGACTCTCTCTCTCTCTCTCTCTCTCTCTCTCTCTCTCTCTCTCTCTCTCTCTCTCTCTCTCTCTCTCTCTCATGATGTGTCTAGAGAGGGCCTACCACAAGCTCTGGTACCACTGCAATATAAATAGTCATCAGTGTTCTGCCCTCTGCATAGCTATCATTGTTGGTGTGCTATGATTGTTCTCTCTGGATAGTATCCCTCTGCCCATTGGCTGGCTCTTCCATGCTACCCATGATCCTTTTATCTTATTGCGCCTCATGACTTTCTTCTTTAGCCAAAATTCATCCCATCTCCTCTTTTCTGGTACCAGTATTCTTCTGCTGGGCATGGTGCCTCCCTCCATAGTGACAATCTGTGTCTTGGGTTTCTAAAATACCGATCGCTGCTGTTAGATTCTCCCCCATTCCAAATAAACTGGAATTGCCCCATCCTAACACTGAACATTTAATCTGTTGTACGTAAGCGTAAGAGCTACTTTAGGCATCTCCTTTTCCAAGCTCTGCGCAAAACACTTTAATGGCAAGTGGTTAAAGAACATTTGGTTGATTAAATGACATACTTGTAACTTAAAAAAAACAGTAATTTTTTAAGACTGTGTATTTTTTGTTATGAGTACCTGCAGCCAATTATCTCAACAGAGCAGTTTCTTCCAAATCATCCAGGCACAGTTATACAACAGAGCCACCTCTATGGAACAACATCATTTTATTTCACTCAGTAAAAAGTTGATGGGTAGTTTTAAGGTCAGGATGTTGTCTAATCTGCTGCAGTAACACCAGGCCAGAGAGGGCTGTAAAGAGTAATAGAAAATTGCTTAAATAGCTAACCACTTGGAATAGTCTCTACTTCTAGGTCCTGAAACCACTGCAGAGCACAGGTTGGGGAAGAGATATTTATGAAATATGGAAAAATTTGTATTTCTGATATATAAATGGGAAGCAATAACCACGGACAGGCAAGTTTCTGAACCGATCCCAGTGAAGTCAATGGGAATTGTTTTTCCTGTAGACTTAAATGGGCTTTGACTTGGGCCCTATATTAGCAGAGATGACACGGGGTTAACAATGGGAGAATCTTAAAGTGGGAGTTTTGGCTTTGGCAAGCTTCCTAAAATATAAATGTTTATCTGACTTATTTGGCAACTTCTCAGCAGAGATAGGATCACGTTCGATTCAGAGCCCGGGAAATAAACTACTGGGATTTAGAGTCTGTCTGTGGCCATGGGGCCCATATTATCATAATAGCTGAGCACTTCACACACTTAATGCATTTTCTATGCAGAAACTTAAGTTGAGAGACTTGCCCAAGGCTGCTCTGGAAGTCTGTCCCAGCCAGGAGACGATCCCATATCTCATCAAGCCTTCCCCTCTGTCCAGCCAATAAAGGAATACATGCTGGAATAAAGAAAAGAATGTTTGATTAAATGTGTTAGGTGGATTAAAATTGTTTGCTTCTGTATCTCTTTATGGAAAAGTGAATTGGTAGGTAAACTTTACATAATCTTTAATTACTGCTGTCATTCATTATGATCAGTCAACCTGTGCATTAGTACATAAGAACTGCCAGACTGGGTCAGACCAAAGGTCCATCCAGCCCAGTATCCTGTGTTTTGGCAGTGGCCAATGCCAGGTGCCCCAGAGGGAATGAAGAGAACAGGTCCATCCCCATCAACTGATCCATCCCCTGTCACCCATTCCCAGCCTCGGGTAAACCGTAATCTTTCACAAACGCAACTCCCAGGCAAAATCTCAAAGTGAAGCCACTATACTTGCATCCTCTTGGTAGCATTGGTCAATTTCTTTGCAATATCACAATGGGAACCAGTGTCCATATTTTCATCTGCTATCCAGATCCTTCCCTGCACTATTGCTCTTGGGAAGCAATCCTCCCATTTTGTCCCTCCGCCTGGCGGTGTACACTCCCCACTGTTAGTAGCATTCATTTATCTAAAGTAAATCTCTGACCACAGAGAATTGTCTTTTTAACATTTTTTATGATAAACAATTTCAGTTGCTTTTGCACCTCCCTCTAGTTATTACAGGTTTTTGTGCCTTATACTCCCCTCTTCCTCATCCTCCTGTTCTTTTTCTCTATACTTCACTTTTCTTGTAATGCTTTTTTGTCCTGGCTAGAGCTTGCAGGCAGTGCAGAAAAGTATTTGTGAATAAAAACTAGGAATTTTTGTTTTGGTTTTCACAATTCTTTCTGCAAGCATTCCTGAGGAATATTTGTAGACAGTGAAAGTCACAACTCATGAGACTTATACATGATGTAGCCATGGGACTTATACATGATGTAGCTGTTGCAGGGTACTCGGAGTCCCATAGAAATGAGGCACACACATAGCTGCTGAATAAAAGTGGTGAGTTTATTGAAGGCAGACTGTGACACACCCGCAACGGGGGCTCCCTTTGTTGCTGCCACTGCGAGACGGGGAAAGCCCGACGCATCGGAGCAATGCTCAGGGTGAAGCCCATTAGGCAGGGGCACGCTGACACAAATACCCATGCACATTTACATCTCATGCATACCTCATGAGTAGCTAATAACTTGTTTTGCCTCATTAGTATCTCACAATCCTTGCAAGCAGTTAGAAGCTGGAGTCCTGGTACACAATAGATAATGCAGGTATGCAAGGATGTTGCCTTGCCTGGGAGTAACCTTTCCCCAGTGTCTAGCGTGAGAGCGTTTCCTATATGAATACCGTTACAAAATCTTCTCGCACCCTACAGTAGCCATCTTGAAATCTGTTTTCTCTCTTCCTGTTTTTAGTTAGTCGACAGCTAGTGTCCTATAAAATGATCTATTTCAGGAATCTACTTCAGATACATTCAATTGCTGACAATCTCATGTGCTCCAGACCATCAATCCTGTTACAATGATACATATAATTCATCTACATAACCTGCCTATGCAGGGTCATGGAGATGGTATTTATCTCTTAGCGTTAATATTGAGTTCCTGCCCCAAAGAACATACAATATCTCTTCTATCGAGTGTGTGAGCCATGCCTAGCATAACACAGCCCTGGTCTTGGCTGAGGTCTCTAACGCAATACCAACAATAATTAGCATGCCCTGAGGCCACGTTGAATGTGTCTGTGAAACATCTAGCGCGAAGTCCTGTACCTGCCTTGCAAAGATTATAGTCCAGAAAAAGTCAAATCAGATGCAATATTAATATGCATTGAGAACCTGATCCACAGTCCGTTAGTAAAGGGAGATTTTTTCATTTGTATAATGAGCTTTGGATAAAGTTCTAAACACTGAGCCATAGCCAGATATTCTCAAAAGCTAGTGCAAGTCTTCCTAGTTTCATCTCACAATAACTTCATTTTACTTCATGGAATAAAATGACAGCTCTGAAATTTGCTAAATTGCATGAGAGATTCCTGATAAATCAACACCTACTGCCTGGAGTTGCAGAGAATTTTCAGGCCATTTCAACTAATGAGTGGGGAAGAACACTGAGGGCATATAAACATCTGAGTAAACCTTGTGCTTGCTATCAGTGTGCCTTCAACACCCAGCTAAGAGAAACTGACGACAATGTCTCCAATAGCCATGTGGATTTTTACTGATTAGTTCTGCAGTAAATGGTGAAGCGTGATCTAGGGTGTTGTGATCTTCTCTGGGAATTCTAGATATACTCTAGGCATTATTTTTGGAAATTTTTCTTGGCCTGTATTGTCAAACTAGAGGATCATAGTGGTCCCTTCTGGTCCTGTAATCTATGCCAAGGTTTCACTGGCTTGTTCCCTTTTCAGAATATTGAGTCTCACTGGACCCAATGTCCAAGCAATACCATCCCATCGGTGGCAGGTAGGGGAACCCAGACTTGCCCACTGCTCCAGGTTCCAGCCTAGAGACACTACAACACACAGCCATGGTCTGTTCAAATCCAACCCTTGCTGCTCACTCCCTGGGTTGCTTACTACAGGCTTTCTTCTCTGCCCTTCTCTCTTCAGGGTATGTCCTTCCCTGAGGGCCAGGGTCCTACTCTTTTCCTGGTTCCCTCTCTCGTTCTGTGGCTGCAAGCCTTTCTGTTTCCAGCTCCCTACTTTATAATAGCCCTGCCCACACCTGCTCAGGTGAGTTGGGGTTGGTCCTCCAGCTTTGTTCCTCGGCGGGTAGCACTCGATGTATCGGGGATCGATGTATCGCATCTCATATAGACATGATAAATCAATCCCCAAATCAACTCCTGTACTCCACCTTGACAGGAGGAATAAGGTGGTATTGACAGGGCAGCGGCCCTGATCAACCCGCCGCCATGGGATGCTCAAGTAAGTCGAACTAATACTTCAATTTCAGCTATGCAAATAGTGTAGCTGAAGTTGCGTATTAGTTTGAACCCTCCCTCAGCATAGCCCAGCCCTAATTGGCCCTTTCAGAGCTTCCTTAACCGTTTTGTGGTTGATGGCTCATTCACCCCACCCCATCTCCACCGACTTGTAAAACCTACCCTAATATGGATAATATCTAGGAATTATATCATCGTTTAAATCCCGTTTCATCTCCTGTTGACCTTGAGAAGCTCCCTTACTGTCAAACACTTCTCGATCCAATCAGTACAGCAAAGACACATGGCATCCTCTAAGACCTACTGTTAATCTCGCTAGGAGAGAGAGATCTCAGGCCATAAAACTTTCTCCACGTGATGGAAGAACGACATCCCCTAAATATCACTTTTAAGTCACACGATTTTTTTAATTAAAAAATGAAAGTGATATCGGTGTGCAGGCAGCACTTCAGTCCTTGCTACATGAAATAATGCCTTTTATAATTGAACATTTCCTGGCCAGGCATGGGGAGAGTAAAGTTCTATTCTGAAGACTCCGTCATTTTCAAGTGTGTCAAGGACAACTGCTCTGCATTCAGAATCAGACCCAGCAAAAGGAGCTCCGAGGGGAAAGTCACTTTTTCTTTGGTTCCACATTTCAGATGTGCCCTGGGAATGGCCCCCTCGTCACTGGATCCTCCACTGTCTGCATTCGAAGGGTGGGGGTTGTTACTCAAACTTTTTCTTATGGAAAGGTGAAAAGTAGAAATAGATCAAAACCAATGTGTTGCATCTCTGTTACTTTGATTTGTTGGGAGAGGGACTTGGATGGGATGGGGTGGCAAGATTTGAATCCATGGAACCAGACACATGCCTGAAGTTTGTTTTGTAGATTGGAGCCAAAACTGGAAGGTGCCTCTTTTTCCAGTTCCATCCTGTAGTGACCAAAAATTCGAAAGCGTTTGATTTTATGAGATGTTTTCCTGGAGTTGTTGGCAGGTTGACCCCAGGAGATGAGCGAAGGTGGGTGAGGTAATCGCTTTTACTGAACAAGCTTCTGTTGATGGAATGTACATGCTCTCAAGCTACACAGCTCTTCTGCCGGTCTGGGGAGGGAAGCAGAGTGCCAGAGATAAATATAAATGGGGACAGATTGTTAAGCAGAATGGAGTGAATGCTGCAAGAGGATGGAGAAGATGGGCAGTTGGCACCTTCAGGCCTTAAAATCCAAAAATCTGTTTGACATTTTGACTGGAAACCTCATTTCATCTTTATTTCACGGCTTGTCCTCCCTTCCCTACCACTCAAGTATGTCTGTCATCTTCATTTTCTGTGATTCTGATGTGGATTGGAAGCTTCTCAGGGTGAGGATCATATTTGAGTCCCCTTGAAGCTCCATGTGAAGTTTGGTGCTTTAGAAATATTTACTGCTGATAATATTAGTGGCTATTTGTAGCAAGATACACTGGCAAGGGCAGATGCCCTGGTACAGTGTTCCTCAGCCAGGGGTACACATACCCCTGGGGGTACGCAGAGGTCTTCCAGGGGAAATTAATCTCCTCTAGATCAGTGTTTTTCAACCTGAAGGTTGCAGTCCCCCCGGGGGGGGGGGGGGAGGGTCACAGGACAGGGTTAGGATAGGTCGTAAGTGCAGAGCTAGCTTTGGGAGAGACAATCAGGGCAATTGTCCAGGGCCCCTCACCACAGAAGGTGCTGTGAAGCTAAATTACATCTTTCAGTCCCCGGGGGCTTCCCCTGCTGCCTGGGACCCGGCTTCAGACAAAGTTCCCAAGTGGAAAATGGGCTGAAGCCCACTGAGCAGTAAGTACAATATTCATGTTCCAATTCATTTATTTTACAATTGTATGGTAAAAATGAAAGTACAATATTTGTTACAATCAATCTATTTTATAATGGTAAACATGAAGCAATTTCTCACTAATACTGTAGGGTGCTGTGACTTTTTAAATGTATTTTTGTGTGATTTTTTCAAGCAAGCGGTTTTAAAGTGAGGTGAAACAAGCGGTTTTAAAGTGAGGTGCTCAAGGTAGATCAGACTCCTGAAAGGGGTACAGTAGTCTGGGAAGGTTGAGAACCACTGCCCTAGCATATACCTCTGTAGCAGAGCGGTCACTCACCCCAGCGGCGCTTCCGTCTGGTCGTCTGGGGAATCCGCTCTTTCCAGCGTCCGGAGCGCCCTCTGCCGGCCGATGTCCGCTCCTGCTCTGGCCCCGTGTCCCTCCCAGACCCCGGTGCCCACGAACTGAGGGTGCTGCACCCTTGCAGAACCCCCCGAGTCTTAGGGTCTCCCCTTCCTGGGGAACCCTGCACCCACTATCCCTACCTTGCCTCAGGCTTTGCCTCTGCTAGTCACCATTTGCCTCCACGCACTGAGGCGGACTGCAGTATCAGGCTGCTCATCACAGGCAAGAAGGGTTTGGCCAGCTGCTTCTACCCAGCCTAGGGCTGCCTCCTGGCACCCTCAGTACCCAGTGGGTCGGGCCTATGCTAGGCACGGCAGCCTGGGGCCCTCTCTCTAGAGCTTTGCAGCTCCCTGGCTCCCAGTTGCCTGGCCCTCGCCCTGTCCCAGTCCAGGTACCCTGTTTTAGGCTCTCAGCAGCTAGGCCTGTCTCCCTCTGCTTACAGAGGAGACTGCCTTATCTCTAGCCCTGGGTGAGGCCTTCTGCCACGTCTTGCAGCCTGGGGCTCTCAGGCTAGAGCCCCCTAGCTCCAGGTGCCTAGCCCCAGCCCTGCACCTCCCTGGCTACCCACTCGCTCCCAGCAGCTAGGCCTGTCTCCCTCTGATCACAGAGGAGACTCTGTGTCTTCTGTTTTCCTCTCTTCTCCCTCTCTTCTCTCCCTTCAGGCCCTTGCCTCGCAGGCTTTTATGCAGGCCTGAGTGTTTGGGGCGTGGCCACTCAGCTGAGCCTGCTTCCCAATCAGTCTGGGAGTTTGCAGGCTCCTAGCCACAGACCCCTTTCCCAGGGCTATCCCAGCCCTGGCCGGCAGGGAGCGGGGAGCACCATGCTACAACCTCATTAAAAAAACCCATACGCTATGGAGGACTCCATCGACGCATGTGGACACAGCAGACATTACTGCAGAATCTAAAATGGCTTCTGTATATCTGTGACCCTAGAGAAGAACAAATTTGGAATTCCATACTTTGCCACCAATTCAACAAAGTACATAAGCATGAACCTAATTCAGAGCACTGTAGTGCTGTTAACTTTTTAAGCACTCGAGTAATCTTACTGAAATTACGCACATTCCTACACATCTTGCTGAATTGAGGCAACAATCCTAATGTTACATTTAGTCCAGATTTGACATAGAAAATGTGGCTTCTTTGAAGTAACTGAAGTATGGGACTAAAACATTGACTTTTACCAAGAGAGGTTTGAATTCCAACTGTGAAGAGGTTAATAGGCCGCTGCTGTTTCATGATATACATGTTGTCTCCTTAGATATCAGTGAAGCTGTGTGGGTTTCTGGTTCAAATCCTCGGTGTTCAGGAATTATGGCTTTAATCGGATATTAAAAAAATCTGTTTACAAATCAAGACACATGTTCAAATCCTGCTACATGTGCTCCCAAATCTTGATATAATATCGTATGTACAATAGGACTTTGAATTTGCCACTTTCCTTTTCAGAGTGAAACGGTGAAAATGATGGGAATGTTTCAAATATGTAGACTTGGCAGGTAGACTGTTTCCAATTCTTTTTCATTTTCTACCCTGTGTGATGTGATTATATAATTGCCTGCCAGCTCAAGCAGAATGACCTTTCCGAGTGAACCGCCAGGAATAAAGATGATGCATGTCACTTAAGAATCCGTTCCTATTTTTAAATATCATGCTGTAGTGAAAGGGGAGATGTAGGGGACCCAGTGCTGTCAGGTACCATCTGCACAAGAAATTGGTGCGACTCCAGTGAGCATACACACTCCTAGCCAGTCCTCGCAAGAGAAGTCCCAGCTCCCCTTGAAAAGTGTTCATCTGAATCTGCATAGCCAAGGATTAGTAAACAAAGTTAATATTCATTTTCGGGTACATCGTGTGTCTCTTTGCTGCACTTGAGTTAACCCGACAGTGTCTTTATGATAAAAAGGCAGATTTTTACTCCTCCTTTTCACTGAATAGATGGTAATGAAAGCCAGCGGAGCTTGGTTACTTTGATCCCCTGTATGTGTATGTCACATTCTACTCTCCAGGAAAGCGAAAGTGCTAAGTCTGTCAGATACATCTCCCATGAGGTCAAAGTGGGACTCCGGCTAAAACTCTGCCTCTCCCTAGAATAACAGAGTAGGACTCAAAATGAGGAGCCCTTGTGGCACCTTAGAGACTAACCAGTTTATTTGCGCATAGGCTTTTGTGGACTAAAACCCAGTTCATCAGATGTATGGAGTAGAAAAAAACAGGAGGCAGGTATATATACAACGTACATGGCAAGATGGGAGTTGTCTTTTGAAGTGGGGAGTCACTGCTGACAAGACAATTCAATTAAAGTGGAAGTGGGCTGTTCTCAACAGTAGAATACCAAGGGAGGAAAAATCCCTTTTTAGTGATAATGAGCCCAATGTGAACAGGGTGGCCCATTTCAAACAATTGACCAGAAGGTGTGAGTACAGTAGGGGGAAATTAGTTTTTGTAATGACCCATCCACTCCCAGTCTATGTCTTGTTCTAAATACCTGAATGTCAGACAAATGCAAATGAAGAACAGTGCTTGCTCATCAACGCCTAAGAATGCCAGGACCTGATCCCAAAATCTGTTGGAAATGTTTCCATTAATTTTAATGGGCTTAAGCTCAGAAGTAAATCGAGGTCCGTTAAATCGAGGGTTTACTGTATTTCCATCCTGACAGGAAGAACCATTAAAAAGATTGCTCCCAAGCATTCTTTTTAATGGTTCTTCCTGTCAGGATGGAAATACAGTAAACCCTCGATTTAACGGACCTCGATTTAACGGACTTTGGATGCAACGGACAAAATTTCTAAGCAAGTCTGATGCATCCGAAATCCATTTGTCGAGGGATGGCTGCCGGCTCCTGGCTGCCGCCCGGGTCCATGCAGCGGGTGGGCTGGCTGCCGGCTCCCGGCTGCCGCCCGGGTCCAGGCAGTGGGCGAGCTGGCTGCCAGCTCCCGGTTGCCGCCCGGGTCACAGCAGCGGGCGGGCTGGCTGCCGGCTGCCGCCCGGGTCCCAGCAGCAGGCGGGCTGCGGAGCTGCTGCCCCGGCGCTGTGGCGGGCGGGCTGCTGCTCCGACAGCTCGGGGTTTTTTTTTGTATTAAATAACGGACTTTCTGATTTAACGGACACCCCCTCGCCCGAATTAGTCCGTTAAATCGAGGTTTTACTGTAATAGAATATCAGGGTTGGAAGGGACCTCAGGAGGTATCTAGTCCAACCCCCTGCTCAAAGCAATGTATCCTGCCTTCACTTACACATGCACAGTCCAACTGAAGTCAACCCTCAGCGTGCTTCTCTGTTCTTCCGTGAAGTCAGTGGAGCTGCCCAGGTGGACACGAGGGCAGAATTTGGGGATTGATCCAAAGTTTATAAAAAATCAATGAAGAGCCTCCCACTGATTTATGAGACGTTTTGGATAAGGCCCTTGATTTTTGTGGTCTGTCTTCACTAGACTATTATGCCCTGAGTCAATTGCCTGCCAGTTAACTTGAGGTGGTCAACACAATTGTGAAGGCTAGTGGAACACCTCACATGGTCTGGGTACAGAGAAAATACCAGTAACCTGGATGAAATAAGGATTGTCCATGGCAGGCTAGCTAGGCGGACATTTTAACTGCCTCTTCTTAGTTGCTAATCAGTGAACTTGAGGTTCAAAAGTCTAAGACAAAGACATTTGCAAACTCTAAGAACTTGTGTGCTCCCTCTGAACACTCCCTGCAGCTCTGGAACCCTTTCACGGCTCTGTTTTCCTGAACCTTTCTGCTGCTTTTTAGCCCTCTTTACCCTGTCTCTACTTGCCCTAAGATTTTCTTGCTGTCCATGGACCCTCGTTTTTTTATGCAATTCCGGCAGGAGAAATTGAATAAAATAAACATGACATTAAGAAACATTAAAATGTGGCGCATAAAATGCCTGCCCTCCAGCAAGGGCAAGGTGAAGCACAGCAGTGGCCATGTGAGGGGACCAAAGCAAAGTACAATATAGATGGAGAGAACTGCATGGCATCTGTACCATAGTTAATCGCTCTCTAAAGAAGGGCTCTGGGAACAGCAAAGGCCAAGGCTGTGAGAGGCTGAGCCCAGCCACAGTACTCAATAAATCACCGCGTTCCAGTCCCTCCTAGGCAAGCTCGCATGGGTTTTAGTTTAGGGAAAATTCCCTACTAGCTGCAGCACATGGCTGATTTTGCATTGTGAGAATACGTTGCCCTTATGCTGGCAGAGCACGTCAGCATGTGACTAGCTTGAAGTCCGTGAGATTGTTCGTGTGCTCACAGTTAAGCATGTGCAGAATTTTTTTGGTGGATCAGGCCAGTCAGGCAGACGGGTAATTGCTGGTGGATGTCACAGATTTCTGGTTATGGTGCAAATACTAAGCCAAGTGACAGCAGGGTCTCAAGGGTCTTTGCATGGCTAAAATATATTTCGCCACCATTCTAGGCTGCAGATGGGGGCATTGGGAAGGACTGTGCCCTAGAAGGCAAGTGTTCCTGGTGCACAGAGGGAAGATGCATGTTGCACTTGCACCATTTCTTCTGGATGGTTCAGATTTCTCCATCCCCCTCTCTCTGGCAAGCCCAGCCATTGCCTGCCCCCAACTGCTTTTAGGGTAAATTGTACCAGGCCTGAGGTTGTCTTTTGATAGTACAATTATTTAATTGTCTCTCTTTGGTACAGGCATGCACTGAAAGGAGAATACAGTAGACTCTCAATTATCTGGGATGATAGGCAAAAAATTAATCCTGATTAACACAATCCCAGATAATCACCATTCATAGGAGATATGGGGGGAGGGGCGGGTTGGTTCACTAGCCACCCTGCGCTGGGAGGAGGTGGTGTTGGTTCACTGGCTGTCCTGCACCCTGGTGGGTTTTTGTTTGTTTGTTTGTTTTTGTTCTGTTTGTGCTTGGGGTGGCAACAAAGCCAGAGCTGACCCTCTGAGTTGCGTGTATTATTTTGACATCCTGGTTAATCCACAACCCGGCTAACCTGATCCTGGATAATCAAGAGTCTACTGTAATAGCATACTGCATACATACAATGGTGTTAGTAGAATGTAGAGGGAAAGAGAACCTAGCAGCACCTTTTAGACTCAATGTAGTCTGGTGTTTCCATTTTTCCCCCTAAAAATATTTCACATGGGAAGTTTTAACTCCTCCAATCTCTAGTTTTGCAGAATGTAGCAATTTTAGGCCAAAAATTCGATTAAAAATACTAAACCCCTGCCAACTGTGGGATCGCATCTTCGGTAAATCAAGACTTGACTGATATGACAACAGGCAGTTAAATGAACTTGATGCATACCAGTTTTCAGTCTGATATGGACTGAAACACATCATTTATGAAAGTCAAAAAGCATCACTGTTACTAGAGAAATATGCTAACAGACTCTTGACTGCAGTAGAGTGTCATACCCAGCCACGCACTTACCGACGCTTCTTCTGGAAATGTATAAAACTTTGAATGGCAGTAAAAATTCTAAAGGGATTAGAGAAGGATAAATGCTGTTTGAACTGGTTTAAAAGGGGATGGGAAAGAAGTAAAATAATTGGGGAATTTCTTTCCACAGAGGCTAACTAATACCTGGAATGCACGGAGGAGTAAGAGCAGTAACTAGTGTACTTTCACACACTGCACAGCTCTGCTGAGGAAATTGAAATGCCTGCTTGTGATACACAAATATTTTAGAAAAATAAAAACACTAAAGAGTTAATGTGTGCAATTTCTCTATTAAAATGATGTCCATTTAAGACCACCATTACTTTCATAATGGGACTTTAATGGGGAAAACATATTAGAGTATTATTAATTTTTCCATGTTAATTTAATGGGCTTTGTGCAGACATTTAGAGTGAGCATCATTAGTAAAAGAAAAAATTACATCAATTAGAATTGAACCCTAAGGCTGCTGAAAAGTCAGGATCTAATTGTCAAAGCTTAAAATATTTCCAGCAAATCAATCTTCTTATGCAAAGTAAAATAGCTTTCCATATGCAGCAATCTTTTAGCTGATGCCTGTAGTTTCACATTAAATGAGGCAAGGATACAAAGAATACACAACATAGTACACATCACAGGCTGATAGAAAAGTGATGGGGACCAAACTGCTTGAAGGTTCACAAAACCAAACAGTTATTTTTCTTTTATTATTAATCAACCTGGGTTGTACTTTCACTACATCTTAGGTACCACCAAAATCTATGATTTTAAGAGGCAATCATAGATTGGAGCCTCTCCTAAGAGTTTCTGCTACCCTTCTCCGAGAAGTAACAACTTCTAGGCTACTTTTTCAGGTCTTTTATACAGCAGAAATACCCATACTGCCTCTGTGTGTCCACTGCATACACTGCACTTGTAGTCATAGTGAAAAGATTTAAGTTTGATGGGAGTCAACTGAGGCCTTAAATTAGCCACAGAGTAGCTGGCTGGCCCGATGGTAACTATTGCTGCTTGCATCCGACAAAGTGGGTATTAGCCCACGAAAGCTCATGCTTCAAAACTTTATAGTTAGTCTTTAAGGTGCCACAGGATTTTGTTTCCATTGCAGAGTTGCTGAATGGACCTGAATCAGACCTCTCTTCATCAAAAAGACGCCACTGTGCTCGGATCCCATGGAGATGAGGGGATTATAAAATCCTAAGCAGAGCAGGAACTGCTCAAACTTGAACACGAACACCAGAAAGCAAAAAAAAAAAAAAAAAAAAAAGACATCATCCATTTCCTCATGACAGGAAAAGGTCCATCCCTGTTGTGTGAAAGAAGCAGAGGACAGTGAGTAGCTCTGCCATTTTACAGTGTGGGATATTGTGTTGGGAGGGACATCCGAGAATATTCCTTTTTGTGTCTGTTCTGGACTTCTCATTTCCCCCTGAAACTCCTCTCCCTGATCTAGGATTCTGATGCTTTCTTCCAGCAACAAGAATGAGGGATATGGAGAGCAAACCTGACGGTGCTCTAGGCTTATTCTGGGAAGGCTTCAACCTGAATGTTTTTAGAGCAATGCATAATTGCTAAATATTTTCAGGATCTCAGGAAGGAAGGTTTATTAGTGACTGTATATTCTGTGCTGTCATGTGGGAAGGAGAGAGGTTAGATAGGTTCTCTGGCTAAATGTACCTACTGGCTATTCTATTCTGGCACAGAATGTTTGCTCAGTCAAATGTTTTGGTGCTAAGTTCTGCTGGAAGTGTCATCTAGTATTTTAAGTATATTTGGCTTTAGGGTATCATTTTGATTGTCATAGACTCATAGAGTTTAAGATCAGAAGGGACCATTACAATCCTCTAGTCTCACCTCCTGCACAATGCAGGCCGCAGAATCTCACCCACCCACTCCTGCAATAAACCTCTCACCTATATCTGAGCTATTGAAGTCCTCAAATCAAGGTTTAAAGACTTCAAGGGGCAGCGAATCCTCCAGCAAGTGACCCATGCCCCACGCTGCAGAGGAAGGCGAAAAACCTCCAGGGCCTCTGCCAATCTGCACTGGAGGAAAATTCCTTCCCAACCCCAAATATGGCGATCAGTTGAACCCTAAGCATGTGGGCAAGACTCCCCCGCCAGACACCCAGGAAAGAATTCTCTGTAGTAACTCAGATCCCGCCCCATCCAACAAAATCCCATCCTTTTAAAAAGCTTAAGTAATGTACATTTCTTGACTTTTTTTTTAATACATTTCTCTTCATTCTGAAGCGATTTGAAGGATATACCAACATGGTTGCTGCAAATAACCTAATAAATAAGCGATGTTTTCAGCATTGCTGATATAAATACATTTATAATATAATATTTCTACTCAAATAATTAAAGTGCAAAACTTCTCACAGCAATCAGAACTATTTTCAAATCTCCAGTGGGCCACAAATTAAACAAACCCAATAGTGTATAATTCATTTCATAACAAAGTTTTTAAATTTTTTTTAACGTGTACAATGTTTTCATCTCCCTAATAATATACTTGTTTTAAATTATTTACATTAGTTTTGTTGCTCTGATGCATGAATCCAGCATTCAAAGCTGCTAGTCAGTTACCATGATAGTCTGATTTCTAGCAGCAGTAATTCCCCCCAAGTAATTATCAATATACAGCTATCCAAACAGAGGCCACACAGTAAGTCGAGCCAGACATATCAGTTTTTCTGTAGTTATGAATTGTTTTTCCACTCCGGCTAGCAGTAAACATAAAATATTTTATCACATGAATAATATATCTTAGCATTGGTCATCTGTTACTAATTTCTTATTTTGCTGTCATGAAGTGTTTTATATTTCTTCATATAAAAATAATTGTAATCATGTTACAAACATTTCTATTAAATATACAAATGTAACATATAAAAATATACACATATAAACATTTACTGAATGTAGGATAATATTCTGTTATCTTGTTCTTCAATGCCTTAATTCTACAAACTATCTCCTAAGAACAGCCAGACTGGGTCAGACCACTGGTCCATCTAGCCCAGTATCTGTCTTCCGACAGTTGCCAACACCCACCTTCTGGAAGTCAGACTTGTAGGGATACCCAGAGCATAAGATCTGACATCATGGCTAATGGACAATGATGGACCTGTCCTCCAGGAACTTATTTAATTCTTTTTTTAAAACTTGGTTATATTTTTAGACTTTACAATGTATTCCAGCAAGGAGTTCCACAGGTTGACTTTGCATTGTGTGAAGGTAGTACTCCCTTTTGGTTGTTTTAAATCTGCTGCCTGTTAATTTCATTCAGTGACCCCTGGTTCGTGTGTTATGTGAATGAGTAAATAACACTTTTTTTTTTCTCTGCACCAGTCAGGATTTTATAGACCTGTCATATCCCTTCTCCCCCCACCAAGCTGTCTCTCTTTTTCCAAGCTGAAAATTTCCAGTCTTTTTAATTTCTCCTCCTATGGAAACTCTTCCTTACCTAGAAATCATTGTTGTTGCCCTTTGCCATACATCTCCCAATTCTAATATATATTTTTTGAGATGGGATGACCAGGACTGCAGGCAGGATTCAGCACAGCACTTAGCTGCATGCTCACGTACAGTAGAATCCTGTTAATTGGGACACTTTGGGACCGGAACAATTTGCCCCAATTATGTGAAGTAAGTTAAAAGGTACACATATACTGTACATGTATAAAATAAAAGACAAACTACCGTTTACTGAGCAACAAAAGTACTGTAATACACGTAAATTCTGGAAACAAATGGTACAGATCAGAGAAAAATACTTACACTAAGAACAATTTCAATTTAATGTATGCATCAAATACTTAACAGTCAATGATGATGGAGAAATTCATCGAGTGTCCCCTGCCGTATTCTCTTGATTGACTGCAAGTGAACAAAATCAGTGCAGGTATCTAGTGCAGATATAGGGCTGCCTTCATTGCCTTCCTGCATGAAGTAGCGTTGTAATTCAGCAATAATTTTCCTGGCATCCTGGTTAGTCACTCGTCGAGGCTCAGGTGTGTTATTTTCATCATCACTTTCCTGGTCTTCTGATGTCTTTTGGTGTTTTGCTGCAATTTGTTCAGCAATTTCGTCCTCACAATCTTCATTTTCATTGTAACATTGAAGATTATTGTCAATGCATGCAAACTCTTCATAGTTTGTGACGTGTTGCACTTCCACAATGATGTCATTTTCACTATCTGTCGTATCCAAGCCTGAATGCTTAAACCCACAGTGAGCAAAGCAGTTCTGAATGGTCTTGATGCTTATTTCTCGCCAACTATTGGCAACAAACTGTATTGCTTGTAAAACGTTAATCCTTGCACTGATTTCCTTGGCTGTTGAAGCTGATGCCAGTAGATTTTCTTCAATTGCTTCAAGGATGTAGTTTACCAACTTTCCATGATACAACGTCTTCAAATTTTTTATGATTCCCGTATCCATTGGCTGCACCAAAGATGTAGTGTTGGGAGGCAGAAATTCCAGACTGATGTTTTTCAAACAATCTAAATGAGGGTGTGCCACACAGTTGTCAAGAAGCAGCATAATTTGTCTTGACTTCCGTTGTAGTGCCACGTCCCAACTCATTAGCCATTTCTTAAAAATTTCAGAAGTCATCCATGCATTTTTGTTAGCATGGTATAGAACTGGTAAACTCTCTATTCTAAGACCCTTAAAGCATTGAGGCTTAACGCTTTTCCCAATAAACAGCTTCCGTTTATCAGTTCCTGACATGTTTGAACGGCATAACACAGTTACGCGATCCACTGCTTTCTTTGAACCCGAAAGCGCTGCATGTTTGTAGGTCAGGGAACCATCCGGCGTGGCACGATAGAACAAGCCTGTTTCATCGGTATTGTAGATGTCATCTGCACAAAATCTCTGAAGCAAGTCGGGCAGTTTTGTGGATTTCCATTGTTCAGCACTTACAGCATCAGCACTGTCCTTCTCGCCGCATGCTTTCCTGAATTTAATGTCATGCCTAGATTTCCATCGAGAGAACCAACCATCTGTCACTTTGAAATCATTGTGACCCAGCTTTTTAGCTAACTCCTCTGCCTTATTTTTAAGCATTGGATCATTGACACGCACACCTCGTCTAGTTACAATAGAGAACCATTGATTGAGGGCCTCTTCAACATCTGGATCCTTGCCTTCATGCTTCCGTTTTTGGGATGTTCCCTGTTATCTTTCGCATAATGCCCATTCCTCTCGCAGTTTATCTTCCTGCTGTATCACACATGTGATTGTAGATTTCGGCACTCTAGTTATCTCCGCCAGCCTGCAAAGACTGGTGTTAGGCGGCTGGCTTTTAATTTGGTCGAGTAAGGCAATTCTGTTAGCTAGTGTCAAATCCTTCCGTGGCATCTTGGCAGGGATCTGAAATTTAACAAACTTTACAAAGTGTTGTGCTGATTGAAACAACAGTGACTCAGCGCAGTAAACAGTGCAGTAAACAGCGATGACTCAGTGCAGTAAACAGTGCAGTAAACAGCGATGACTCAGCGCAGTAAACAGTGCAGTAAACAGCGATGACTCAGTGCAGTAAACAGTGCAGTAAACAGCGATGACTCAGCGCAGTAATCTGCTGCCTTGCCACTGCAGTAATGGCCGCCACTCCACATGCCACAAGTGCACCATCTAGCACATGTCCCTATTAAGTGGCATGGTGTCTCAAATAAGCGAAGCAAATTCTGTTTTTTTTATTTGTTTTTGTTTTTTAAGATTTGTCCCAAATAAACGGTTGCCCCGATTAACCGGTGGCCCAATTAAGCGGATTCTACTGTATTCCAATGGGATGATTGACGTTCTGGAAACACTGCTCCTGGCCTGGATTAGTAGGTAAATACACATTGCAGGTACTCATTCTGGGTTCTCCCTTACCTACTGGTAATGGAACGGATGTATAACAAAGGGGATCCGTCCCCTTGTGAGGGGGGTGGGATTTCTGCACAGTAGCTGGGAGGGAGGAGCACGTGTGATAATGAATTCTGATCTCCTGGCATAACGCTGGCCAGGGAACGTCTCTCAATAAATTGTGTGTCCGTCTTCCTGGCTGCGTATGTTAGCAAGACTTTCGGTTTCTTGTAGAACATGTAAGAGTTGACTGCTGTTGTCCTTGCTTTCCTCTCCAGGAGCGCGCTCACTTCCTAGGTGCCTGTGTATGCTGCAACACTTTGCTGCTACCAGGAGGTGTCCCTGTGTAACATGAGAGCTATTCACCACCACCATGGAAAGCGTGATGACATAAGGCATTTCCAGCCCCCACTGTGGTGAAAAATCCAATTCTAAGTCTACTGTCCCAGACGGAGGTGTCAGAGGAGGAAATATGATGGGGTCCCAGGGGGCCATGCTGAGATTGCTCAAATCAGGGCAAACTACTAAGAATGGGGCAAACTGTGCAAAACGACATTTGTCTAATTAGCAGTCTGAGGAAACCTCTTGCCTAAACTTTGAAATTGCTTGTTTAAGGCATTTTTTGTTTGTTTGTTTTTTGACATGTGTTAACACAATAAATAAGGAGGGGGGAGAAGCTTGGGCTAGTTGGATTACTTTCTGTTGGCACCTTAAATACTATCAGATTTATTTGGGCATAAGCTTTCATGGGTAAAAAGCCCACTTCTTCAGATGTATGGAGTGAAAATTACAGATGCAGGCATTGTTCTACTGACACATGAAGAGAAGCGAGTTACCTCACAAATGGAAAGCCAGTGTTGACAGGGCCAGTTCAATCAGGGTGGATGTGGTTCACTCCCAATAATTGAGGAGGAGGTGTCAATTCCAGGAGAGGGAAAGTTGCTTCTGTAATGAGCCAGCCACCCCAGTCCCTATTCACCAGATTAATGGTGTTAAATTTGCAAATGAATTTTAGTTCTGCAGTTTCTCTTTGAAGTATTTTTCTGAAGATTTTTTTGTTCAAGTATGGCTACTTTTAAATCTGTTATAGAATGTCCAGGAAGACTGAAGTGTTCTCCTACTGGCTCTTATATAGTGCCTTTCCTTATGTCTGATTTGTGTCCATTTATTCTTTGCATAGAGACAGTCCAGTTTGGCCAATGTGCATAGGAGAGAGGCATTGCTGGCACATGATGGCATATTAGTAGATGTGCAGTTGAATGGGGGGATGGATAGCTCAGTGGTTTGAGCATTGGCCTGCTAAACCCAGGGTTGTGACTTGAATCCTTGAGGAGGCCATTTAGGGATATGGGGCAAAAATAGGGATTGGTCCTGCTTTGAGCAGGGGGTTGGATTCGATGATCTCCTGAGGTCCCTTCCAGCTCTGAGATTCTATGATTCTAATGAGTCCCTGATGGTGTGGCTGATGTGGTTGGGTCCTCTGATGGTGTCGCTAGAGTAGATATGGGGACAGAGTAGGCAACGGGGTTGTTATAGGGATTGGTTCCTGGGTTAGTGTTTCTATGGTATGGTATTTAGTTGCTGGTAAATATTTGCTTCAGGTTGGGGGGCTGTCTGTAAGCGAGGACCAGCCTGCCTCCCAAAGTCTGTGAGAATGAGGGATCGTTTTCCAGGGTTGGTTGTAGATCATTGATGATGTGCTGGAGAGGTTTTAGCTGAGGGCTGTATGTGATGGCCAGTTGTGTTCTGTTGTTTTCCTTGTTGGACCTGTCCTGTAGTAGGTCACTTCTGGGTACCTATCTCGCTTTGTCAATCTGTTTCCTCACTTGTGGGTATTGTAGTTTTAAGAATGCTTAGTAGAAATCTTGTAGGTGTATGTCTCTGTTTCAGGAATTGGAGCAAATTCCTTGTTTTTGTGGATATAGATTAACACGGCTACCCCCTGATACTTGGATTACTTTGTAGACACACCTGGGCAGATGAAAGACGGGTCATCAGACGACTGCTGCTGTAGCACTCGAGAACCACACTAGACTTCAGTAACTATTGAGGGTGTTTTACTAACTGGTTGTAGATTTGTGTAAGTGGTTGCATAAATAAAGTGTAGCTTTCAGGTGAGCGCATTGTTGGGTTGTACTGCCTCTGTCAACAATCTGTAGGTCAGACAGCAATGATTTATTGATTTATTTCCTGCCACTGCCTTGCCAAGAGTAAAAGTTACCGAGACCTATGGGTTCAGAAATCCCTGGGTAACAAATAGGCTGCAGGTTTAAAAGAAACATAAGGAAGTACTACTTCATGCAACACATAGTCTTTGGAACGCATTACCATGGGGTGTTGTGAAGACCAAAAGTACAACTGGATTCCTGGAGGATAGATCCATTGTTGTCAAGAAGGCTAATGGCATTTTGGGCTGTATAAGTAGGAGCATTGCCAGCAGATCGAGGGACTGAACATTCCCCCTCTATTCAGCATTGGTGATGCCTCATCTGGAGTACTATGTCCAGTTTTGGGGCCCGCCCACACTACGAAAAAGGATGTGGAAAAATTGGAAAGAGCCGAGCGATGGCAACAAAAATGATTATGGGGCTGGAACACCTTATGAGGAGAGGCTGAGGGAACTGGGATTGTTTAGTCTGCAGAAGAGAAGACTGAGGGGAGATTTGATAGCTGCTTTCAACTACCTGAAAGGGGGTTCCAAAGAGGATGGATCTAGACTGTTCTCAATGGTGGCAGATGACAGAACAAGGAGTAATAGTCTCAAGTTGCAGTGGGGGAGGTTTAGATTGGATATTAGGAAACACTGTTTCACTAGGAGGGTGGTGAAGCACTGGAATGGGTTACCTAGGGAAGTGGTGGAATCTCCTTCCTTAGAGGTTTTTAAGGTCAGGCTTGACAAAGCCCTGGCTGGGATGATTTAGTTGGGGATTGTTCCTGCTTTGAGCAGGGGGTTGGACTAGATGATCTCCAGAGGTCCCTTCCAACCCTGATATCCTATGATTCTGGGTGTCTCTCTAAGCCTCTGACTGTCAGAGGCTGGGAGTGGGAAATGGGATGGCTCACTTGATAATTGCTTTGTTTTGTTTTTTCTCTCTGAAGCCTCTGGCACTGGCCACTGTGTGAAGACAGGATACTGGGCTTGATGGACCATTGGTCTGACCCAATTTAGCCGTTCTTATGTTCTTGGATTTAGATGTGTGCTAAGTAGCCGGTACATAGGGATGATCTTTTGGGTTTTATTATCTACTAAAAAGAGAGGGGCTTGGAATAATCCCCCAAATAACCTTTGTTTCCATTTCTGCATCTGGTGCTGGCAGCTCAGTTTTCATAATTCATAATCTTCTCTCGTGTTCTAGTAAATAATTTAGTAAGTTTCAAGGGTACTGCCGAATAAAAACAAAACAAAAAAACCTGAACCAACCAAACATAAAACAATGCTCAACACACAGTGGCATTCAACCCTTGAAAACCAAGCATGCATGAATAATGCACACACATCAGCATGTTTAATTTACAGAGTCAGAAGCACTTACATTACGTTTTTGCCTCCACTCACGGACACTCCCCAGTGTTCAGTATCCGGGCACAAAAGATGCTTTGGGTGTGTCGGGATTCTCCTTGGAGCTGTAGAACATTCTGGAATAGCAAAAGGGAACTGCTGAATTTCAGACAAAAGAGTTTGAGGAGTTCTGCCCTGCAGGTCAACAGCAGCAAAATGCAGGTTAGGTGAAAAGGAAAATAATGAACATGGAAAAACTGCTTCCACTGTTGTCCTCAGAAATACAGAGAAAACGCTGTGCTCAGATCTCTATTCTTTCTCTGCTCTCCCATATGCTTCTTCCAAAGCCCCCAGAAGCCACTGGAAAGATTCCCATTGATACCAATGGGCTCTGGGTCAGGTCTTGTGCAAAGCATTTCTGTGTGTGTGTGTGTGTGTGTGTGTGTGTGTATTTTTAGGCTCGTGAGTAGTGACTTCAATGAGACGACTCACGTGCAAAGTTTCCCATCTTCTTTAGTAATGTGCTTGTTCAGGACTTATCTTCACAGAACTTCCATTAGCACTAGTTGAAGTTGCAGAAGAAGACTGGCAGCAGAAATCCATCATGCAACACGGTTGGAATTTATCGGTAAAAGATGATACCAGAAATGGACTCCGCCATGTAAAATGTGTCAGACCTAGAGCACACACAGTGGTATGATGCGATGGAAAGACTTCACTGGCACGAGGTCAGGAATCTTACTCCTCGGTGCTGGAATACCTCGCATATCTCCCTTTGCACTGTACAGCACCCCGTTTGTAATGGAGAACACCAAGTAATTCCAGAAATAAATACATATTGAAAATTATAGTTATGTGCCCGGCTGCTTATGACACTGTCAGGGCACCGTCCGTTCATTTGGGGTCAGAAGTGTTCTACTGCATATTCCTTGTTTGACTTCCAAGGCAGTTGCTGTTATTCATCAGGGTTTGACTGGTCTGGTCTGATCCAAAGCCCACTGCACTCTGGATTTGGGCATATAAACTGAGCTAAAACTTTGGATCAAGGAGGGGTTGATCCTGGCTCATTGAAGTCAGGAGCAGGATTAGACTCCATGTGAACAGTCACTGGTTTCATTATGCTCTAAATAGCAGCTGAACAAATATTGCTTTCTCCTCCGTAGCATGCTGCATTACTTTAACCGTCTCAATATTCAGTAGTATAATTAGGGGGGATGCATAACAATGGGGATGTGTAGGAGGAGAAGCAGGAGCTGTGGGGTGTGGTAGATTTCCCCCCTCCACACCTGATTGTCCTCTTAGGTACCTCCCATCCCCACCAGTCTCTAGACAACCCCCGCCTGCCAACCCCCAAATTTGGAAGAGTGGCACTGCAATCTGCATGTGCGGTTGCAGTGCTACTTCGATTTTGCCTGGCTGCCCCTACGTTCTGCCAGGGGGCAGCTGGCCCAGATGTAAGTGAATGACACTGCAACCTGGGGCACAGGAGAACAGCACTGACCACTCTGTTTTCGCCCAGCCAAGAAGTGGGTGGACCATGGCCCAGGTGTGCTGCCCCTCTTCCCCCTCCTTGCAGCCTATGAGAATTGGAATGAAAAGAACAAAACAAACCTTTCAAATGTCATGAAACAAATTATGTTGAAATGTCCATTTTTTGAGCACAAACCTTAGCTTTTCAATTTGAGGGTTGATTGGCGCTCTCGCTCTCTCTCTCTCTCTCTCTCTCTCTCTCTCTCTCTCTCTCTCTCTCTCTCTCTCTCTCTCTCTCTCTCTCATATATATTTATATATTCTTAAGTGACCAAAGAACCCTAAACCTCAAAAAGCTTTATGACAACAACATTGTTGAAACTGACACATCTTCGCAATATGCAAAACATTTTGGTTTGCTGAAACAGGATATTGAGACAAAATTTCATTTAGTTGAAAATGTTCCATCTGGCCCTGCCTTCAGGTAGCCTTAAGCGTGACCAGCAAATTGGCATTCATGGGATCTTTGGACTTGCACTGTAACTCTGAACTGAATTTGCCATTGAAAATAAATAAATAAATAGATTAAAACATCCGCCAAACAAAGAACCCAACCTCACAGTTTCCCAAATCTGGTATTTGCCAAAGAACATAAGGCTAGAGTTTTTTCCAAGCAGGATTTGCTAATAAGGATACTTTTTGTTGTACCTTGCTAGATTAAGTATTGTGCATGAAAGCAAACAAACCCTATGTGGTTTGTGACATTAGATTCATGACTTGACTTGAACAAAGAGAAAGCAACAAATGTCAGAGGACGGCGGAGTGAACAGTGAAGGAGAAGCTCCAGCTTTATTGGAGCTGACTATTGATTCTAATACATCTGGCTCCCCATCTCTAGGCAATGGGGCATTGGAATTTCCATCTTGCAGCTGGGGCTCTTATGAGAAGTTTTACATCTAAAGATGGATCCATGTCCAGGGACTCTCATCCACCAAGAGCCCCACTGAAGTCAACACTTAACAGATTACTGAGCATTTATTGCTTCAATCTGTTGCCTCAAGGAGGCCCCACCTCTTACTTTTGTGACCTTTCTTAAGACGTGCCCATCTTTAAAACGTGTGGCTGACATTATGACATGTTACTGATTATGTCTCCTTCCTTGTTTACGAATGTGGCTGCCTCATTACATTTCCTTGGGCTCTTCCGCTCAGTGCATAGCATCTTGAGTTTTCATTTCCTATTACATTCAAATATCTTTTGATCTGTTTGATTCGCTGTGTTGATTTGTCTTTCTCCAAATGTAACTTCTCTGGTGAGCGAAATTCATTCATCTTCTGGTGAAATATATTGGCGTGACGAACTTCTGTGCTGCCCTACTTTACTGGACATGGTACCCCCATATTTTAATGTGCTCAACTCCTGTGGGTAATATGCCATGTATCTGCTATGATACATTCTATTTTTAGGCTGTCATGGAATATCAAGTCACTCCCAATCCAGGAATTAGGTTCACTAATGCTTTAAAATCTCCCATTCTACTAAGGCAGTATATAATATTCCAGCACATCACAACTGTAGGCTTGGTTCTGCTCTCAGTTACATTAGTGGAACTGCAGGGTAACCCCGCTTCATTCAATGGAGCTTTATCCCTGCAGCTGGCGTGAAGGAGATCAGAGCTAGGCCCTGTAACTAAGTCGCCTGCTTTATTCTATTTTTGTAGTTATTGACAAGCTTCTAGAGACATTTTTATTGTGGTGCGTGGGTGTAAATTGCTTTCCCTGTAGTAGTTATGACAACCTACATCTAGGATACAGGAGACAGAAATCTGTCAAAATCTGTCGGAAAAATATGAGGAACCCTGTGGGAATTAACTTGCCCTGTACCGTTATTTAAATGGTCCATTTAAATCCCAGATGGCAGGGTGGCGGCCTTCCAGTCTTCAGTGTCAAAGGCCACAGCCCTGGGCTGTGAGATTCTCTACTCTAATTGTGTTGCTATTGACTGATGTCTTTTACCAGTGGGTGGAAGTGTCTAACCTGGCCAGTGCACTAGGTAAAGAGTATTTGGTTTGACACGGGATTTGGCAGTCTTTGAATGTGACTTGATAGATTCAAAATGGGATGGCTACAGTTCAGGTTACGTTAGCTTTTTATGCAATACAAATTAGTGCCCTGCACTCGGCTGAAAGGATTAAGTCCATTAAAATGAAGACCATTAATCCAAGCGCTTTGGTCTGAAAAGAAGGCAGGTGTTTCTGTGTACCCCTCAAATATTGAGTCTAAGAAATGTTGATTATTTGCATATGCAGATGGAGAATCGTAGAAATAAATGGGACCCAACATATTTCTTAATTGTTAATTATTGTCTAGATCCTCGGTGAAGAGAGAAAGGTCTGGCATTGAATCAGGTGGAAGTCACTGAACAGCTTTTCGCACCTCCTGGTGGCTCTTTGTCATGTTCTGGGGTGCAATCCAGACCAGAGCGGGGTTGTCTACACCTGCCTTGTAAACCTGAGCACCCCTGAGTTCCCAGGGGATGCTCAACCCATGCTCTGCCCCGGATCCTGCTCCCACTCCACCCCTTCCCCCAAGCCCTCACCCCTCCCTGCCTCTTTCTGCTCCTGCCCCTCCACCTCCCCCCAGCTCCTCCTGCACACCGCTGAACAGCTGATCACAGCAGGCTGGAGGTGCAGGGGAGGAGCTGATCTGAGAGGTGGCTATTTTTTCCCCATGGATGCTCCATCCAGAGTCACCGCCTATGACCCTGGGTGCCTTAAAGTGTTCGGCAGGTGTAGTTACCTTGTTTGACGGTCCCAGCCAGTAGACAAGAACACACTGTGTGATAAGCAGCTCTGGACCAGCAACTCTGATTCCAGCAGCCTTGATGATGCCTGGCAAGGTGACTCCAGCAGTGTCCAGCCCTTTCCTGAATCATTTGGAGGAATAACAAGGTTTGTTTGTTCCTCTAAAGTGACAAATTGCCTGGCTTGTGAGTTTAACAAGCTAACAATTCAGTTCAAACCCAGCACTGGATTAGATGTAAAACAAGTTTATTAACAAAAGGAAATAGAACTGTAAATGAGTTCAGGTTTGAATGACAGAGCTACAAAAAAGTGAAAACCACATTTTAGCGGCTAAGACTTAACAAGACGATAGTCTGGATTCAAGGTAAGATTCTCAACACGTTACCTTTCTGCAAAATGGCTGGCGACCCTTCTGGTCAGGATCACCCACAAAGTCCAAAGGCCTCGGTTCCTTTGTCCTCTGTGGTGAAAGATAATGTCCCCTCTCTTTCATAGGCCACTGAACCTTCAAAATGGATCCTTCTGAAGGCTACCCCCAAAGAAACATTCATTTAAGCTGTGAGGAAGGAGTCATGGAGTCTGCTGGTGAAGGAAATTCCAGGCTGTTTTTTCCCCTCCGCTGGTGTTTGCTAAAATACAAATGACTGTCCACTCGACATGGACTCTGATGGGCCCTGGCTGGAGCCTCTGGACTGTCCTTCATCTGGGAGAAGCCTCCCCAGATTTCTCTGGTGAACACATTTCGGTTCCACGTTTGCTTTATACCTTTATGGGTGTTTACCACATACACCCAAACAAGAATAGTTAATGACCAATGTGGTATTAGTTTCCCGATGATACCTTGTATGACACACATCAGATACAGGTTATGATACGAGTGAGTTGGGGCATGTTGAACTTGTCCGCCTGACTGAAACTCACTATCAGGTACCAGTGAGCCCCCAGCCTCTTGTGTTGGGATGCTGTCAGGGTTATATGCTTCCCACTTTATTTCTTCCCAGCTTCTGCTGTGTCTTTCAAAGCTAAGGAATCCACATTAAGCCCTGTCTGAATACTTTGCATCATCCAGAAATGAAGGGACCACTGAGGAATGGACAATGACTAGCCCTCTCTGGGAAGCTAAACAGTTAACATATACCATGGAGGATTCTTACTGTGGAGAAATGATCGGGTTTGGCAGAAGACAAAGTCCCCAGTCCCACTCTCTCTGCAACCAAGGGAAAAACTCCCATTGCTTTCCATAGGAGTAGAATTTGGCCCTAAATTAAACCCTGCCTAGACCTATATGCCTCCAAAACCTCGGTGAGGGGTTGCACCTGTTCTGTTAGAACAGAAAACAATTAAACAAAATAAAATTCCCGAGGTCTGGCTGCCTTCCGCACAGATAGAACCTTTCTGGCCCAGGAATCCAAAACTCTTAGAATAGAACCATGTGGGTAAAGCCGACGGCTCTCAGAGACAGGCCATGCCTCCTGGAGACTAGTGAGAGAGTTTGGACCCCTGAGCTCCCCTCAATCTTCCCTGGCTGTGGGCCGGCCACTCCACCTCATGAGTGGAAAACTATTTTCTTCAAGCTCACAGCGGAGCTTTCAGCCAATGCAGCAGTTCACATAGCTGAGCCTTGGGAGCTGGGTTAGCCCCTCGGTAAGCAAGTAAACCATATAGATTCACAATGGGCTTGAAACCTCACACCTTGTGGGATGCTGGAGGCTTCACTCTGTGTTGCTTCTTTTCAGTCTTTGCGAGGAAACGCTCAAAGCTCTTAAATAAATCGTTCCTGAACTCGCGAGCTAATCCAGGGGAGACTGGAAATACCATCAATGAATGGGGTTTAAATCCTTTCCTGAATCAGAGGCCTCAGACTGTCCAGTCTTTGAGGCCAGGATGATGTCAGGCTGGTTGTTCTGAAGAGGGCTAGCAGAGACGACCCGTGCTGCCCGATAGTGGGGGCGGGAAGAGTGAAGACAGCTGGCTTCAGCAGTCTCACTGAGCATGCTCAGTACAAACCAAGCAGCAAAACTGGGGTGGGGTCACATGACCCCGCATACACTCCCCTTCCCCCCACATGTCGCCTTTAGGCCTCTCACATGTTTGCTCACCTGTAACACAATTAACAATAATCTTATCTACAGTTGGGGCCCCATGCAAAATCCACTAGAGTCAAGGGAAAGATGCTCATTTCAGCTTGTTGGCTAGGATCAGGTGCTTGATCTCGCTGGCCAAGGCCAAGCCCACGGTGCGTATGATGCATAGATTTAATTAAAATAAAGGGGAACAGAAATAAAAGAACCGCTAGTATCGCAATGCCCTGCCCCAGCCCATCCCTTTAAAATGTCTTTATAATTGACTGGGGACAAGAGAAAATGCCATTCTGTTATTATTTACAATGCCAAGTATTGATTTCAGCTTCTGCTGCTTCTAAACTGCTTCAGCAGCAATAATGGTTTTGTGGGAATAATGAAGAGTTTGTCACGTGCTTCCAATCTGACATTCCGAGGTGGTGCTTGTAAGCAATCTTCAGTTCAATCTCCGGCTGCACCGTGACAAACCAAGCGCCTTCCTGCCCTTTATGCAATGCAAGGCACGAACTGAACTGTATGTTCAGCATTATTTCATGGCCGCCTTTCCTGACTCTTGCTTTATTTACTCAGTCGGCCTTATTTAGAACATCTTTAAACACATTTCCCAATTTGCAAAATGACAGATTTACTGGGGCACTTAAAATCCATGTGTATAACCAAAAGAATTTTAATCAAGAAACTTCTTCAGACACTAAATAAGGCTGTTTTTATTCCAATTTCTACAGGGTTTAGCGTTTGACCATTTTAATCAGGCAAATTTGCAGTCAAGTTCAGGTTTGTCTTGCATCAGCGCAAACACATTTAATTCTATAGTATTTGAGTCAACTGGTTTGAAAAAGGCACATGCTCAGGTGACGTTTCTGGAGGGTGGTGTGTAGAATGATATTGGCTGTGTGAACAACGGCCCCTTAGATCAGAGCTACTGAACAATATTCAATATCACTTACTCTTCACTGTTTGCACTGTGTTCCCCAGTCTGCTGTAGTTGGGCAGTGAAAGTAGACAGGTGTCTGTTCAATCCTTTTAATTTTCTCGTTTGGTGTCACCCGTGCTGTTGTGTCTGCATTTCAAATATTGCTGTGAATGTTGGCATATTTTTTTAAAGAGCTGTGTAGTGAAAAAAAGGTTTAGGCATCACCTCGATTAATACGAACGATTGTAAGAGCCAGAAAAGAAACAAGCACTTCTGAGTTCAGCTCTTGAGTCTGTCATTGTTTCACTGTAGCGAGTTATTAAAAAGTCTGCCTCGGTTTCCCCATCTGCATAATGGAATAAAAAACCCCTATACTACCTCACAGTGGCAGTGTGAGGCTCAGTTAGGGGACCAGTCTCCTTCCCACACATAAAACCTGGTCTCTTGGGGTCCCTACACAGAACTTCAGACACACTCTGAGGTTTATGCTAGAGTCGTGGATACGATGAAGTCTCTGCAACCAATGATTACTTCCCATGCAGGGGGAATATGCCCTGAATCCACTTAGTCAAAGATCCACAGGCTCTGACCTCAGTCCATGCCCAGTTTCTCCCTTTGTACATATGAGGAAGCAGAGGCAGCTTGGCCCAGTGGACACTGTAGCCTATAGGCATAGACACAAGGTAAGGTAGTCATGCAATGAACCTACAGAAGGGTAGATGTTTGTTCAGGTCTTGTAATGTAAGCAAACCAGTCTTATCTATTACTATGGCTTTGATTCAAAGATCAAAAAGGAGTATTGGTATTTAGGCAGATACTGGAGTGAAATAGTATTGTTGTCTATATGACACTTTGAAGGTTGTGGTAACCTGTATCTGAACTTTTTGATGGATAAATTATCCTCTGCTAATTGCCATGATGTTTGGGAGAAGGAAAATTAAGCCTATGGTTTTGTCAGGCCAAAAGGCTGCTGGAAATGTATAAAAACCCTGGGACACAATCCTTCTTCATCTCCAATCTGCTTTGGGTTTCAGGAAGGGGAAACCCTGAGCCATAAGGATTGAGATCCCCAGTCACTGACTGGAGTCACCCTGAATGTGGACATTGGACTCTATCCTATGGACTATTTCTAAAAGACTTTTGGCAACTACCAGCTCATCTCTGCTCTGCATCTAAACCTCAAGAATTGAATCCAGTCTGTATGTATATTGCTCTTTTAACCAACACTTTCTCTTTTCTTTTAAAATAAATTTTCGCTTACTTAACAAGAATTAACTATAATGTGTATTTGGGGTAAGATCTAAGTTATCATTTGACCTGGGTCTGGGGCTTGGTTCTTTGAGGTCAGGAGAACCTTTTTTTCATTGATGAAATAAGATTCCCAGTAATCATCATCATAGCTGACGTGTGTTTGAATGGAGGCCGGAGGCTGGACACTTTAAGGGGAACTGTGTGGTTTGAACTTCTTAGTAACCAATGAGGTACTATAGAAGCTGTGTTGTGCTGGCTTAGAAGTCTTTCATCATTCTCGTGGCTCTTCTTTGAACCCTCTCGCATTTATCGACATCCTTCTTGAACTGTGGACACCGGAACTGATCATAACATTCCAGCAGCGATTGCACCAGTGCTAATTCGGTCTGACCCAATCTAGCCATTCTTATCTTCTTAATTATAGAGGTAAAATAACCTCTCCACTCGACGAGTGCCCAGAAGCCACCTACTACAGGACAGGCCCAACAAAGAAAAAAACAGAACACCATCAGCCATCACCTTCAGCCTCCAACTTAAACCTCTCCAATGCATCATCAAATTCTTACAACCTATCCTGAAAGATGATCCCACACTCTCACAGATCTTGGGAGACAGACCAGTCCTCGCTTACAGACAGCCCTGCAACCTGAAACAAATACTCACCAACAAGCGTTAGCTCTTTGGTCCTCAGCATCGCACTGGGCGCTCAGGTTCAGCTGATTCTCCACCACAGCCGCCAAATCTTTTCCAGAGTCCCAGTTTCCCAGGATACAGTTTCCCCCCCGTCTTGAAACACTGTCCTACATTCTTTGGTCCTAGATGTGCCCATTTACATTTGGCTGTATTAAAATGCATATCACTTTTCAAGCACTTCACAGCACTCTGGGTCAGTGACCTGTCCGCTTCATCATTTACCACCCCCAGCTTTTTGTGTCATCTGCAGCCTATATCAGTGATGACCTTATGTTTTCGTCTAGGTCATTGATAACAATGTTAAAAGGCAGAGGGTCTCTTCCGAAGAGCCTAACTAGGAGGTTAGCAGAGGCACAAACCCCAGCTAGGCATCTAACACCCATTCAAAGTCAGTGGGAGTCAGGGGCGTAACTGGTATGTGTGCCTAAGTCACTTGGGTGTTCTGGACATTTCTTCCCTTTGGCCTCAATGATGTTTGGTGGCCATGAGTTCCACAGGCTGATTGTGTGTGGTGTGAAAAAAAATCCTTTTATTAGTTTTGAACTGGCCCCCTTCCAGTTTCATTACCTGTCCCTTTGTTCTTGTACTTGCCCTCACAGGTGGCTCATTTGGCACCCAAGATCTGTGGGTTTCCAGGAATGGTGCATTGTACTGGCAAGAGGACTTCATAAGCAGTGAGGCTACTCCTGTCTTGCTGGGGGATTGGGGAGGGGGGCTCCCGAAGCATGGAAAATTCCTGTTCTCCACTAGGGAATTTCTGTCCTGCAGGCTCCATTGACTAACATAAATTTGCTATTTAAATGACCTCATATTCCTACCAGACAGGCGATCTTTGACGTCTGTAGGACTTGTGGGGTTTGCTCAGCAGAACAGTCGGGTTGCCTGCTCTTTGTGGATGGCATTGTTTTACCGGTAAAGCTGTAAGTTGTCGCAGTGACTGGCACTTGATATAAATGAGTGCATTAATAAATAAAGCATCTTCTTTGTAAAGTTGCTTTTAAGAGCTTGGGATTTATGTATCTGAGTGGGATGCTAGTTACAAAGAAGGATTTTAAAGCACTTCAGCGGCACAGGGGAGACGAATGCTAACAAGTCTTACATCAAGGACATCCTGAGAAAAAAGGAGCTGCTAAGTAATTGTGCACTATTTATGAAGTAATGTGTGCAGCATGCCAATATTATTGTGTAGCTCTGTGATTAATAGTGTTATTTAGCATGTTTTTGGAGGATAGCAAAATTTGTCTTGACAGTTGCAGCATACAAAGGATGTAAGTTAAGACTTGGAGACTTGTTTCTGAACTCTGCAAAAAGTACTGGGTGTACCTAATTAACATGTGTAACTAATTAACATGCACTGCCCTCTAGCAGGGATAATAGCTACAGACCTTCCTGCAGCATTTCTATAACTCCTTGCCCAGGGCCCAGAACTCACAGATCCCAGGAGCATAGGAAGTACCAGACTGGATCAGATTGGCGGTCTGTTTTGTCCAGCATCCTTTATCCAAGAGTTGCCAGCTGATCCCTGTATTATGGGATAATAACCCAACTCCAAGGCATTATTTATTCTAAACCCCCCCCCCCATTAATTACTGATTGTCTTATGCCTTGAGGAAGGGATTATACCCCTTCCAAAACTATTTAACTAGCATTCCATTCAAATTTAACCTTTGTGATTGTAACGTGAATTGGTCTCATTAGACAGATCCGGCCCTAGACCAAATGCGGAGCATCTTTGGTGCCCCCCCCCCTTCATTTATTAAGCTTTTGAATGCCTTATTTTATTGCATTTGTAACCCATTTCATTATTTTGATGCACGATTTGCATGCATGATTTATCCCTGTCATATACGATGGTACATTTGCATGCTAGGATCTATACCTCTATATTTATTCATGCCACATATAAGCAAATAAAAAATAGTTTTCTCTGAGCTTATAGAAACTTTTTAATTTTAAGAATAACTGAAATGTACTAACATCAAGAAATTAAGTGTGCACCAACATTGGGTGGACCAGTATCAAACAGTGTTACTGTAGGAGACAGCTTTAGAATGTTAACCCTCGTCCTTTCGTTCAAAAGGTGGCTTTTCGCACCTTTTCCCTCACAAACTGAGGTACTGCCTCAGAGAGATCAAGCCTGGCCAATGACATTTTCAAGTGATACAATAGCAAGCGATGTCGGAGGTCAACTCTTGGTGTCCATCATCGATCGAAGATACGTTTTGGTAAGTCTGAACTTCGAAAACCTGAGCTGAGTGTGAGCAGAATCCTCGAAGCCATCCACACATTACGAAGTGTCTTTCAGCTTTGCATCATGAATGAATGGGAGAACTTGGAAGAGAGAGTGCTTCCCATGTTGCAAAATGTGATAAGTATTATCCAATTCAACACAGAAGGCTTTGTCATTGCTGTCGGAACATTCCTGATGGGTCAGCATCCAGTGAAGGTCTGTACAATTGTACAAAACTGTTTTTACTAAGCTCATACACGTCCCCTCCACCAACCCCTGCTCTTTTTGTGGTGCTTCATCTGTCCAAACCTTTCCTCAATGGGCACTCGAGCAGTGTCAATGAGCAAGCAAAAAAACTCACTCGACATTTTTTTCTGAGTTTCCCATCACCTTATCTCTCTTCTTCTGATGAATTTCGAGTTTCCTTGAAGACAGGCTCAACTCTTACATTTTCTGCCATTTCTTAGGTGGCCGTGATGATCTCTTCAGGTCGGTTGTGTCTATAGGCCACAATGAAATCAAGGCAGCTTCTTATCAAAGTCATAGCGATCACAATTTCCATTGCCTGAGTTTGTAACGCCTCGCTTACAACTTTCACTTGGAACAGGATAGCAGGCTGTGACGGGGCTGTTCCTGGTGGGATCCAACTGTGAGCGTCAAATCAGGACAGATTGCTTCCAAAGGGGCAACTACAGCCCAAAGCTGGGGTTTCTTCACACTAAGGCAAACCAAACCAGCTAAACAGAAAAGACTTTGGTTTCGCCCCACTGGCTAACCACAAGTCACACAAGCAATCCCCTTAAGATACTCCAGATTCCCAGAGGTAACAAAGTCCTGTGGCACCTTAAAGACTAACTATAAAGTTTTGAAGCATAAGCTTTCGTGGGCTAATACCCACTTCGTCGGATGCAAGCAATGGAGATTCCCAGTATCACCACCAGCAGCCACCTGTCCTGGGGATCAATGGTTATGAAAACCAATCCCCCAAATAAAGAAAACGGTTCTCCCCAATTCCAAGGAATCAGGCCCCAGACCCAGGTCAATATACAAATTAGATCTTCCCACAAATCACGCTATTGCCAATCCTTTAGAATCTAAAATCTAAAGGTTTATTGTATAAGGAAAAAGGTATAGGTGAGGGTTAGGAAAGGTTAAAAGAAATCAATTACATGCAGTAATGGTACATCCCTTGGTTCAGTCTTGCAGCTGTAGAATAAACTGCAGGTTTCAATCAAAGTCTTTGGAAAGCATCCCCTGCAGAGATGGGTCAGCACCTTTGTCCAGAGTTCCCTGAGAAGTAAAGTTCCATCCAAAGCTGGAAACAAGGCAGGCTGAAGGCTGGAGGTAGAAGACGAAAATGGAGACATCTCTCCCAGGCTTTATAGACTTCCTCCTAGAGTCTGGTTGCCAAATGGAGGTTCCTAGCCACATGGTCCAATCACCAGACTCTCCAGGATTCATGGTCCAATCACCAGACTCTCCAGGATTTAGTTTCTGCCCAGGCATGTTCCATCCCTGGGGAGTTCCTTGGGTGTGGACAGAGTTCATTGTGCAGTTGATGGCCCTTTAATGGGCTCGAGTTAACACCAGCCTGTCTGAGATTTCTGAGCTAAGCCTAAGTTTGAAGTACAGGCACCCATAACTTCAGTTACAAAATAGATCCACAAATATGGAATAGATACACACATAAGACACCTGTTATGACCCCCTTCACATAATATTTCGTACCCCAGTGATCTACACGGTACCAAATTATTTCAGTACCGTGTCACAGGCCAAACCACAACTGAGACCAGAAATTTGAAGTCAGTGATCTCGTTTGCCAGACTTTGTGCCTCATCTCGGATTCCAGCCCCGGCTTTACTCAACTGTCCCAGTTCTATTGGGGAGTCCTAAATCTCATTTACTTGGTACTTCACTGACCATACGCTGTTAATGTAGCTCTCCCAGTGAATGTCACTTAGCGGCATCAGGGTGGGATTTGTAACATTGTTCGTGAGGATCTTCCACCTGATAGTTGATGCTGAAAACAGGACATATATCCTTCGCAGTACTGCGCAGAGAGTTGCTGAATCTATAGAAGATGACTCTGCATCTGATACAACCGATTGAGGAAATGACAGCCACAAGGCACAAAGAAAGCTCTTGGATTCAGTGCAAAGATCCTTACCTGGACGCTGCTGTTTCTTCCCTTCATGTTTGTATCATCGTCATAGCCTTGGCCACAGCAGTATGAAGCTTTATTTTAGTCTTACTCAAAATGTTCATAAATAGTCCTGTTAGGTCTTTTCCAGGAGGCTCCATGAGATTCTACAAGGGTCCAGAACATCCTAGGAGGTTAGTGAAAAATGAATCCACCTACGGAATTCCTGAAATGTTTTACTTCAAACGTTTGATGCCAACCATAAAAACAGCACCCTGAGCCCGGCACCTCCGGGCCGGTTGCCTGCCACTAAATCCAGCCCTGTCATTAGCCATATACATGGCCAACCTTTTTTTGTTAAACTTTTCATCTCAATGTCTTGTGGCAATGAGTTCCACAAGCTAACTGCATTGTGTAGGACACTAGTTCCTTTCCTTAGTTCTGAATTTACCACCTTTCTCTTTATTTGAATCTTTCCCTGGTTTTGCTTTATGCAAAAAGGCACCACACTGAAAATGCAAATTGACCCTCTCTATTCTCCAGCAATGTCTGTCATTCATTCCATGCCATTTAAAGCAATGTTAGTGGGGCACAGGTATATTTAGCTATTTGGATGTGTATTAATTCACTTCCCTTGCTGTTATATTTCCCAAGCAGACCAGTAATTCTAAATAAAATAGCCATAATTTATAGCCAAGGGACTGAGTTCAAATATATTTTCCTTTTCCTTTAAATTTATTCAAAATATCTATTTTCTTTTGAATTGATTCATAAGAGGGCTCTGTGAGCTTATATATAATTCATAAACAATTTCTATTTTTTATATTCTTTAAGCTGGTTTGATTACTTTCTTATCTTTGATTCTTTCCTCACTTTCTCTAATGAAAGTGGTGCTGGTTTCTATGGTAACCCGTTTCTTCTCCTTTCCCTTTCCTTCTTTCCCCACTTCTGTCTGAAAGGAACTGTTTGTCTGTTTAGAGACCGGCCCTCTCCGCTTTCCCTGCTCACGACCGTGGTTTTCTGAAGAAGGCCCTGCCATTGCTCTGTTTGTATTCCGCACACGGCTTCAGGGGATGGACTGTGAACCCCTGAGGGTCACACATGGTGCTTCCCTCCTCCTGCTCGGTGAAGTGGAAGGAGGTGGACGAATAGGCCAGCTGCCTGCAATGGGAGTGAATAGGCTAGAGACGTGCACAGCAAATTGCTCACGTGGCAACGTTTGGAAGAAAGGAGGAAGTGACCGTATTTGTGGCGAGCACCGTGAGAGACGTTCTCCGGTATCTGTCCTCGAAGCTGTCTGAGCCCTTTAGTTATTTGAAGACAGACCGCTGCTCAGCCTGCACCAGCTTCCCATTCGGGGGGCGTAGGAGCCAGCAATAAGAAAGGCATGTCTCCCCACCCCCACCCTGATTTGTGTCCCTTGGCTCAGTAGCCTCCAGTCTTGCGGCTGGCAGGGCCATTCTGACAGAGGACCCAGGCAGCCGTTGCTGCATGGAGTGGGGCAGTCCCCCCTGGCAACGAGGGAGCTGGGAGAGCTGCTCCGTGGTACTTACGAGGGCTTGAACCATGTTGGGGACCATAAGGAGTCAAGGGAAAGGGCCTGGTGAGGGAGGAGGTGCTATATTTGCAGGGCTCTGCAGCTGCTTCCTGAGGGACATGGTGCTTTTCTTTTTAAGGTCCGTGTTTTCGTTCCGAGGCGTAATGTAACAATCGAGGCGGTGGGCCAGGGAGGTGTGAATCGTAAGGGCCCATCTGCCCGCGGCTTGTCCAGTGCCCCATGCATGCATCTGTCATGATGACAGCTGGAGTACACCAAATCCCTAAGGAGTCCCTGCCAGGTGTATTGCAACTCTTAGGCAAGCACTGAAGACATTTCCGTGGTTAGACTCTGCAGGTGCTAGCCATGGTGAGCCCCAAGGCCCACTCAGACACCTGGCTAAGGGAAGGGGGAGGTCACTAGGGCTGGCAGGAAGAGGAAATGTTTCAGATACCATAGATACCAGAGACTTTACCTCTTACAGTTCAAATGGAGCAGTAGCGGTCCTTGTTTGGGCCCCTGGGGCAGTCCAATGGAGAGTCACAACTTTTCAGACAGTTGTTCCCCTCTCCGGACCAGTCTCGGTCCAAAGTCAATACAAGTGTTTAGGTTTATTCAGAGGTAACAAAGAGTCCCGTGTCACCTTAAAGACTAACTAAAGTATCGAAGCATAAGCTTTCGTGGGTTAATACCCACTTTGTCGGATTCCGACGAAGTGGGTATTAGCCCACGAAAGCTTATGCTTCAATACTTTAGTTAGACTTTAAGGTGCCACGGGACTCTTTGTTACCTCTGCTATTCCAGACTAACACGGCTACCTCTCTGATTCTAGGTTTATTCAGGGTCATTGTGAATCCCCCTTTTGTTACATGTTTCTGAAATCTGGCATATGCTAGAAGCCCATGACAGGAAACTTACTGTTCTCCAGCACAGCTGCTTGCAGAGACTACCTGGTTGTATGGGGAGATTTTGGCAAACCAGTAAAGTGCCTAAACCACTATTGCTTGTGGCTAACAGTAGCTCAGTTAGCAGGCCTCAGTGAACCGTTCTTACTTATTGTTAAAAGTAGCCAAGCCAACAGGTCGTAAATTGATCATGCAGTGGCCACGGTGTAACCAAGACAGGAGGGGAGGGGTTTTGGGGGGACATAGACAGGGCAGCTTGACCCCGTGTCCTTCCTGCTAAGAATGTTGAAATTGCTGACCTGTGCATTTTAACAAAACAGGAAGTCTGTCGCTATGTGCCCCCGGGAATGCTTGTCAGGGCCCCAAGGCCTGGACAGTCTGAAAAAAACACACCCATATCTGGTAAATTGAGTGATGACTATAGGAAAATCTTTTACTTGATCTTTAAAAACTGCTTGCTTAGCAAGTTTTCTCTAAGGTATATGTCATTGTATTACTAATGTATAAATAAGGGGGGAAAATTGGAGGTATTAGGACTTCTCAGGAAAGGCGCTTCAGGGACGATCCCTCTGGACACATCTTCGGGTCCCCATCGGCAGAACCCTGGGTTGGGGGCGTTTTACTAACTTATTGCGGACGTGTGTAAGTGCTTGAGACTACGTAAAGTTTAGCTTTAAGTGGAAGCATGCTTGTGTTGTCCTGTTTCTGCCAGCCACATATAGGTCGGACGGCCGTGTCTCCCTTGATTTATTTCCTGACACCACACAGAGTAAAAGTTACTGAGCGCTTTGGGTTCAAAGAACCCCGGCTAACATTGCGGCCACTGTGGGATAAAGTAACTTATGCTGATGTGTTACAAAGGACTGGCCAACGGACTGTAGAGACAATGGCCTGGTCTACACTACTGCAGTAACTTGATCTAAGCGACGCAACTTCGGTTACGTGACAAAAGTAGCGGAAGTTGTCGTTGTTAGATCCACTTACTGCGGAGTCTATCTGGCATTGCGTCAATGGGGGATGCTCTCCTGGTGACTTCCCTTACGCTCTCCCATTCATTTAACATGTCTTCACCAGCCCTGCTAAACCCACACTCATTGCATCGATTGCAGCAATGCCGATCTATTGGTCCATGTAGACATGGCCAGTGATTCAAGAAAGAAGTGGTTTGGAGATGTTGTATGGATGTAAAAAAACCCAAACCCCTATTCCTAGAACAGTCTTTGACTGGATTCTGCCTTGTGGAGGATGGAAAAGAGGACAACCGATGACATGTAAAAAAACATTGAGAAAGATGCCGCTGTCATGGAGATGAAATGGATCAAGAAATACGGTGCTAGAGAGATGGAGGTGAACACTGGGTTGCCTTATGTGTCCCAAGGTGTGAGAGCATCAAATCAAAGGAAATCATCCAGTGGCTGGCGCTGCTCTCCGCTGGTTCCTTGCCCAGCTGCTCATGCTCCCCCGCATGTCCCACATGGAACTACACCCAACTATACCATCTGGCAGTCACAGTCTGCCCCACACATGATACATTACCTGGGGGCTCTTCTCTGCAGTCCTAGTTAGCCAGGCTGCTGCTGCTCCCCAAAGATGCCCAATCACTTCCTGGTAGATTAAATCTAACTTGGGTATGTCCACCCAAGCTGCAGTCACCTCTCCAATTGCAGTGTAGACGAGCCCTTCGCTCTTTGGGGTAGGGAAGGGCTGAACATGCGGAGTGCACAAAGCATGCCATAAATAACGACTGCAGAGCGAGCCAGCAGACAGTATTTCCAAAAGATCTTTTTCTCTCTTTTGCATGCACACGTTCCCTCCCCTGCTGTCATCTCCCCATCACGGTGAATCCGATGGGTACACAGGTCAAATCCAAGTGACGCAGCACGAAACTAGTGTTCAACCTTGGACGTTCAAGTCCAATTTCAACCAGTGCCACATGGGGATTTTGGATCTGCACAGAGAATGCAAAATGTATGAGGTATTTCAGACTCTTATCAATTATTATTATTAGTTATTAGTTATTTATTATTTGTATTGCAGCAGCTTCTAGGGGCTCCCACCAAGACACATAGTGAGATATTGGGAATGGGCGACGGGATGGATCACTTGATTCCCTGTTCTGTTCATTCTCTCTGGGGCACCTGGCATTGACCACCGTTGAAGGCAGGATACTGGGCTACATGGGCCTTTGGTCTGACCCAGTGGCTGTTCTTATGTTCTGATCCAAACCCTGCTCTAGCCAGAATGTGCTTTTTAGCCATTATTCTATAGCTGAATGTGTGCAGGCAAGCCACTAAATGAAGGCTGATCCCTGGTGAAGTCAACGGTGATGAGTCCAATTGCAGGAGTCCACCTTGCGGGAGATCATTTTGGGACCGAGGTCTTAGCTTCCAACTAGACACACTCAGTTAGGGGCACAATCAGTGCTGGGCAGGAGAAGGGGTGAGAGCCGATAAACTCTGCTCCTAGTTCATATCTCATCCTGCAAAATCCAGCCAGGTTGAAAGAATTAAATTATTCTGCCCTAATTAAAAAAAACCAACAGAAACAAGTGGCAACGACAAAATGCCTGTTGCCTGTTTTCATTCAGATGACAAGTTTTTCGCCTGCCTTTGGTAACAACTGAGGGAAGAGGAAGAGTGCATCTCATCAAAACACAGAATTAAAATAATCAGATTCCACCATTTGGTATGTGCTAGGAAGCTTGAGATGTTTCAATCTGCATTTACCAGCCCACCTAATTAGCATATAAAACCGTTTGCTATGAAACAGATAATCTGCAGCGTGACCTTGCTCTAAGCAAGCAGGCTCAGGGCCGGGTTCTTTTGTGTTGTGTGCCATTCCTTAACGTACATAAATAATACATATTCTGAAGGAAAAGCAAAGCTATTAACAAACAACCAGACAGCACAAGGCCCCCACAGTATATGTACATAATTTATTCCTCCTAGTTTGCTCCAGCACAAAAAGGGAGGGGGGGACGAATTGAATTTATTCCAATGTTTGGTTAATTATCTCAAGCATACCACAAACACGGGCTTTGCAAATATTTGTGCAACTCTAATTTGATATAGCTAATTAAGTACTATTTATTAAATTACTGTTGCAGTCTCTCATGAAACAGCTAACAGACTGAGACAAGTCAAACAAGGAGAAGTTTAGGAATTTTCCCTTCCTCTCCTGTGGATGCACTTTGCAGTTTGCAGATGAACTTTTGAACTATGTGGCTGCACTGGCCAGGGACAGAGATGTTGGGTTGTTCGACTTCTGGGACTTTGGGTGACTTTTGGGTTGCTGGACTCAAGAACCCCAGGGAAAGGACACGGCCCAATTTGCTTGGGGTGGGTCTTTTTTGCTCATGGTTTGTGTTTTGAATCCTGTTTGTGGTATTTTCCCAACATAATGTCACATTGTTTCTCTGTTATTAAAAGGCTTTTGCTACACTCAGACTCTGTGCTTGCCAGAGGGGAAGTATCACCCCTTAGAGGCACCCAGGGCGGGGGTTGTGATATATATTTGGCCCAGGTCACTGGGTGGGGGCCTGAGCCAGTTTTGCATTGTGTTATTGGGACGAGCCCTGCAAATTGTAAACCTTCTGCCCATCAGAGTTGGCAGCAACAAGGGCCAGGTTCAGTATCTAGGGAATTTATCTCGGGAATGTCTCTCTTTTCACTTGCAGACGTGTGTCCTGTGGGTGAAATGTTCGCACTTCTGTTGCTGAACTTCTAAAAAAAAAAAAAAGGATTCTGGGTGAAGTTTTGAAGCTAACTCAGCAAATAACTCATGCGTCATCTTGGCCTAAATCTGTTGAACTCAGAAAATCCCACTCCCGATGCCTGTTCCTAATGGTGCAGCAGTCCTACCATTTTCCTTTGTTTTGTTCCAGTTTCCTTCTGGAATAAGGGTGAGGACACCCCTCCCCCACTAAAAACCTTCAGCCTGCAAGTCATTCCTCTTCCCTTCATTTACTTTCAGACTTTCAACCTCTTGTGCTGAAAAATTAGCATTTGTATCTGCCCACAGAATTCAAAATCTTTCCTCCTCCTTACAGACGCCACCTGGGGAGCGGTAGGCAGACAGGCCTGCCTCCTCTCTTCCCAACTAATGGAAAACAAATGAAAAGCTGCAAGTTTGCAATATGCGGCGTTCTCATTGTTAACCATGTCCATCACAACCGGGCAGAGCAGACGGAGGAGCACCATGCTCCGCGAGAAAATTTTGGTGGTCCCTGGAGAAATTTGGACATGATTTGCAATTTTTAGGAAGATAAGTCCCTAGTAAAGGCTTCTTATTTGATAGCACTTCAAATCGCGAAAAGTAGAAAGCCATATACAATTGGAGAAGAATTAATTAAGCCTTGCTTGTTACAAGCCTGTGAAGAGGTTTTGGGGAAACAGGCGGAAAGTAATTCCTATGTCCACTAACACTGTGAAGCGCAGAATTGAAGACATGGCCGAAGATATTGAAAATCAAGTGATTGAAATGGTGAAAAATTCAACATTTTATTCAATTCAACTCGACGAATCAACAGACATCACTAACAAGGCAGTTCTCCTTTGTTTTGTGAGGTTTGAGTGTCAAGGAGAGCTAAAGGAAGAATTCCTCTGTTTGCTCAACTTGCTGGGTAGAACAACTGGCTCTGAGATTTTCGATGCACTTAATTGTTATTTCCTGAGACACGGTATTGAATGGAAAAAATGTGTTGGGATATGCACAGACGGTGCAACAAGCATGACCGGGCATCGTTTAGGAGTTGTTACAAAAGTGAAAGATGTTGGACACCCAGACATCTTGTTTACTCATTGTATTATACATCGTGAGCAACTTGTGGCGAAAAGAATGTCTCCAGAACTGCACGAAGTACTCTCTGATGTAATTAAAATTGTAAATGAAATTCGGCACAAAGCGCTCAATTCTCGAATATTTGAGGCACTTTGTGAAGAAATGGGCTCTCAATATATTCATCTTCTTCTTCATGCTGAGGTGAGATGTCTGTTGAGGGGCAAAATACTAACCCGATTGTTCGACCTGCGCTAAGAAGTCAAGTTATTCTTCCACCAGCAAAATAATTCCAAATTCCAAGATTTCTTGTTCAACGATGATTGGCTAGCCAAGCTTGCATACCTGGCAGATATTTTTTTACTGTTAAACGAGCTAAACACGTCCTTGCAAGGACAGCTTTCGGACGTGTTCACACTGCGAGGTAAAATGGATGCATTTCAAAAGAAAATATTGCTGTGGCAAATGCGGTTGGCTAAAGAAGATCTGCAAATGTTCCCGAATCTTGATGAGTATATGAAAGAGGATGTCAACCGACAGGTAATAACCATTGTTCGACAGCACTTGCGGTCGCTCACAGAATCTTTTGGCCGTTATTACCCAAAGGAAGAGGACCCCAGACATGGCAATATGTGGGTAATGGATCCATTTTCAGTGAAAACTGAAGATAGCAATTTGAGCATGAAAGAAAAAGAAAGCCTAATCGATCTATCATCTGACGACAGTCTCAAAGCTAAATTCCACTCGTCCTCATCAAGACATCATTTTTGGCCCTCCGTAAAAAGTGAGTACCCAGCGCTGAGTGAAAAAGCCATCAAAATTTTGATTCCATTTGCAACAACCTATCTGTATGAAAAGACATTCTCATCTGTTACGGCAATCAAAAACAAGTACCGCTGTTGGCTTGAAATACAAACGGCTCTCCGTGTTGCAGTGACGTTATTGGAGCCAAGAATCCATAAACTTATTTCAAACAAGCAGCAACAAATATCACACTAATAATTTTGTTATAATTAAACAATGGAACTTTTATGATCATTATTTTATAGATGTTTGTACCTTTTAAAAAAAATTCATGTTAGTGGTCCCCGGGATTCAAAATTGTGAGTTTAGTGGTCAGTGAGGTCCGAAAGGTTGGCGACCACTGCTCCAGAGGAACCTAGCAACGGCCAAACGATCCCCATGCATTCCAGAAGCCAGCACTGGCTGCAATAACTGGGATTTCAATATTCAGGAAAGATACTAGTGCTGAATATTGCTGCCACCGCCGCAAAGCCAAACAACAGAGGGACAGGGAGGAATGTTTGCAATGTTCAGTTGTATGCTAATGAAACCTCAGCGTGTACTGACTTTTGGTCCGAATAACCCATTACATTCCCCGGGATATGGGGCAGTTTGGTTAGAGTCCATACGGAGGTTTACTGAGGGAAAGGGGAGCAGTGCGCGGCCTAGTCCTTATCACATATGAGCAATATTAGATTGCGTAAAAGCCTAGATTTGGAGTTGCCTGTACTAACTTCTGAATAGTGCTTCTTGAATGGGTTAGTGTAGTGCCAGGCACCTGGTTTTCAACTGGAACCCCTAGTCAAAAAGAGACCGTGGCGGTTCTGGTCAGCACCACCAACCGGGCCGTTAAAAGTCCAGTTGACGATGCTGCAGGGCTAAGGCAGGCTCCCTAACTGTCCTGGCACCGTGCTGCACCCTGGAAGGGGCCAGCAGGTCCGGCTCGTAAACGGGGGGACCATGGGACTCCACGCACCGCCCCTGCCCCGAGCACCGACTCTGCACTCCCATGGAAAGAGACTGAAGGGCAGAGACTGTTTGGGAACAAAAGGACACCCAGACGCCAGAGGCCAGAGTTCTGGGACAAGATAGGCCTGCCTAAGCTGTAGGTAAGGTAAGACATGCGCACGGGCTGTTTATTGTTATAAAAAACCTCTTCTCTTATGCCTTGCCTTGAATCGCACTGGGCAGGCAATGCTCACCATCGCCTCACTGGTCCTTGCTGCTTTATTATCCCTTAGCTGACTCTCACTCATTTTATTTAAGACAGATTTTTGCTGCATCCTAAATGTATCATATTTAATGACTCATTAGCCCCCTACGCGTCTCTTTACACTCTTCTGATGGTTTTACAGTTTTGATGTGTCCTCGCAGGTGATTAGCTTGATATTCGTCCATCTATCTCCAAGTAGCAGGGGCAATGCTTTGTTAACCTTTGCTCCCACATGTTGAAAAATACAAGCATACATTAATAAGAGGGGAAGGATGATCCTGTGGCTAAAGCACTAGACTGGGACTCAGGAGAGCTTTGCTCGATTCCAGCATCTTTCAGACTTCCTGTGCGATCGTGGCTAAGGGACTTAGTCTCTCAATTCCTCAGCATTCTGTCTGCAAAATAATACGTCCTTTCTTGCCTATTTAGGTGTAAGCACTGCAGGGCGGAGGCTGTCTCTTAGGGAAGGTCTACACTACCCGCCGGATCGGTGGGTAGAGATGGATGTTTCGGGGATCGATTTATCGTGTCTCATCTAGACGTAAAAAATCAATCCCCGAGTGCTCTCTCATCAACTCCGGAACTCCACCATGCCGAGAGGCACAGGCGGAATCAACGGGGTAGCGACTCAGCACCATGAAGATGCCAAGGTAAGTTGACTGCATACGTTGATTTCAGCTACACTATTCAAATAGCTGAAGTTGCATATGTCAGGTCGACACCCCTCCTCCCTCTGCCCAGTGTAGACCAGAGCTTATAATATATTTGTACTGTGTCTAGCACAATGGGGCATTTTCTTGGGTGGAACCTTGTCATAAATGTGGAGGGTGCCTTCCCTGGGTGGGGCTATGTTATCTGAGACAAGTGTCATCAGAGCCTCCAAACCATGAGGGAGGGAGGAGTTAAGAGTTCAGTTCATTTCTGGCTTGCCATGGAGCTTGGCAAGGGTCCTAGACCATCTTTGGCTATAAAGATGGTTCTATTTTCTTCTTCTATTTCTGATTAGCTGTACTGGGAGTATAATCATTTAATTCTTTTAAGCCTGTGCCTTTTGGGGTGTTTCTTTCCGTTTCAGAAGGGAGCTAGAGAACCCCAAATTGTAAAGTGTATTGTATCTTTATTTCATTCCCTTTTCTTTATTAAATCTTCTAGTTATAAAACTGTCTGGTTTATTTTCCTTAGGGGTTTCTCTGCTTCCAGTCTGGGAAGGGAAATAGGGACCAGGGCAGCTAAGTGCATAGCTGGAGTGTGGAGACTCTTTCGTTACCATCCGGTTAGACGGGGGAGGGGGAAAGCAGCCTCCAGGTGCCTGATTCTGGCTCCCAGGGAGGGGGACAGGGTGCAGGGGGGGAGGAAAGCAGCCTCTAGGTGTCTAACTCTGACTCCCAGGGAGGGGGACAAAGTTAGGGTCTTGGGGAAGTTCAGGGGCCCCACCAAGGTTTTGAAAGTACACCCGAATGGTGGCAGCGATTGGTAACCCTAAGAACCCCACTGGTAAAAAGGGGGGTGTCTTGGGGTGTAGGACTTAATTTGGGCTGGGAAGCAGCTAAGTTAAGTGGGTTTTGGCTAGTTAAGAGTCCTTTTCTCGGTGCTCAAGAGCACAGGGATCAGGTAACCCCTCTAACAAACCTGTAGAAAGCAGAATAGTACATATCATCATAAGGTCATTCAGCGTCCAGAGTAAGCAATTTCCCAAACACAATTAGTAACTGAATATTCAAGCAACTGGTTTGCTTGAGGAACTCTGCACATTGCGATGCATTTATCTCTTTTCACCCGGACGCACATGTTCTGTGGGTGAAAGGTACACACCTATTTCAGTAACATATGTGGTCTGATTTTCAGAGGTGGACCTACTAACGGTTTCCAATGAAATCAAGAGGAGCAGAGGAGGTTCAATTCAACACCTCTGAAAATGAAGCCACATATTTAAGTGCCTAACCATAGGGACCCAGGTTTCAATAACTTTGTCTTAACTGTTTGTATTTCAGGGTACACAAAACTCTTGCAAAGGTTGGTTTTCATAAGTACATTTTAAACTCTGAGGGGGACTTTATACGTGTTTATTTATGTGCATTCGACCTTTGCTATTAATGCTAGGCAGAGCTGGTCTGAAGACAGTAAGTGCCCTATAAAAGAATGAACTATTCACGCTGAGTTGTGGCCTGCCTACAAACAATTACAAAGGAATGAAACATTTGGTTTTCTCAAAAATGTTTGGACATTTGCAGGCTGATCAATGAGAACTGAAAGCCAATTTTTTTAACCAAAAAGATTTACAGAATCTTTCTCCTTGTTTTTTCAATGAAAAAGTGAAAAATTTCAAATGAAATAACTTTTTTCCATAAATTGTTGTTTTGCCACCAAAAAAAAGGCCATTTTCAATTTTAAAAAGTTCAACGGGAAATTTTTGATTGGCTAATGCTAGGATAACATGTATTGAGCTCCAACCACGCAAAATACATTTTGCATTGTATTAAAAAGCTGTAAATAACACCAGTACTGTGCTGTCTCCCATTGTACATAACAAGGAAGTAACCCAGGTGTGTTTGTAAAGCAGGCATGCAGTATGTCTTGAGGGGCTTAGCATCTTGCAAAATGCACCTTATAGCAAGTCACCAGTTCCCAATATTCATCTTGAATGGTTCATTCTTTTGTAGAGCACTTCACCATTTTTGGATTGGCATGAACAGCTTGATGCTGTTAGCAAAGAGAGGAGTTTTTCATCATCCATAAATATGAGATAGCAGATTTCATGCTGGAGGAATCAACAATTCTATTTTAAAATGAATGCTCACATTTGTAGTCTTTGAATCTGACATATTTTGGGGAATAAAAGAAGGCATCATTAAATAAAAGTAGTGGTAATTGCCTACCGCTCTCAAAAAAATAGTTGATCCTGCATATAAATTCTCCCTCAAGAAACGCATTAGTCTTTCTATATTGGTTAGCACAGTTAGTAATAACGATCCACAGAATAAATCTACTAGTAGTTATTGTGGTTTTTTTGGCATGAACTTAGGTGATTGACCTCAAATTATTGAAAAGATTTAGGATAAAAATGGGAATGTTTCATTTGCAGAGAATTGCTACTTCCATTCATTTATATTTTGTCTTTGTTTGTGGGCACATGACAATGCCTCTCGTTCTTAATCGTAACAGAGTCGGCGGGGAGAAGAAGCATGTGCTATGTAGTAATTGTGGTAATGAATACAAGCGCCTCACCCTACCAGTAGACCCTTCCTCTCCTGCAGTTCCCATTACAGACACTGAAGTGCACACAGGATCTTGAAGACACGTACCACCCCTCTGTGCTACAGATGACTGAGGTACAACACTTTGTTTTGGAGCTGTGTTTTAAACATTGTCTCAAACATCCTCATAATCTCGAACTATATCTGCATTATGGCGCGTCAACAGTATGTGCCGCAATGCAAGTTGCTATGGTGCAATGCATTCTACTTCAGGTGCACTCCATACATGACATCCATACACAGCGAATGGGGGCTCTCCAGCTATGTCACAATCCCCCCCAAAACTCCCCATCATATTGATGGTTATGTAACACAGCGGAGAGCTTTTCCAGCAACATTTTCATCAACATTTTACATTTCAAGTGAAAAATGGGGGGGGGGGGGGGGGGAAATTTAGCAAAATTGTTCCCAGCCATCTCTAGTGCATGATGTCTGTTTGCAGCTGGTCCCATTGTTGCTCTGAACAGTGAGTGCTTTTCTGGATGACGATTCAAGCACATCTTGTAAAGAGCTGGGATATGACTGGCTAGCTGCATAGTCATGCCATCCCTGAAGATGGCGCAGCTGGAATTCTGGAAGTAGGCAGCAACTGAGACAACAGCGCTTTGAGATCAGGAGGTAAAATAGGAGCTAGGTATTATTGGCTCAGGCCCCAAGAGAACACGGTGATTACCAATCTAAACTGTCCTGAAGAAGTGTCCAGCAATGTAAGTACTTACAGGAGCCACCCTGTCATTTCCCCCCAAATGTTCAGATAGACGGAATGTCGCTCTAAGAAACACACCACCACACAGGAACAGAAGTTGAAATTAACTTTCCTAGAAGTTGTGCATCAAAGGTTGAGGCCGGAAGGGAACATGCTCATCTGCTAGTTTGACCTTCTATATATGCAGCCCATAGAAATTTTCCCAGAAGCTGGATTCTTGCTTTTACCCTTCTTGCATTTTTTCAAAGAAAATTTTAAAAAATGCCTTCTCATCGGAACCTTCAGGGCTTACATTTCCATACTTTCTTGAGCAGTAGAAACGTACTTTATTTTCTGAAGGAAAGTCGACGTTCTCATGTTATAACGTGACTTCAGGAGCAGGGCCTTTAAGAAAATGACCAAATATCACAAGATTTAGCAACATTGGGTCATGTATTAATGTCTAGGAAGGGTGTGAGCTGGCTCTTTGCAGAGCTGTTTGGTGATGTCAATCCCTTTTTAGCCTTAATGGCATCCTTCAGTCTCCATTCAGATTTCCCGGCCTGAAGGGAAGGGAAGGAAAGGAGGTGAGTGTCCAGCTGCCAGAAAGACTTCCTGCCCTACTCCCCCTGAGTAGCACCTTCCTTCTTATTAAACACACTCATTGACCATAGTCCCGCTCCTCCATTTGCATCGGTCGAACTACTCATGGAGTAGGTCATTGTTCAGTGCTACAAGAGGCGGCAGAACTTGGTCTTTACTTTGGAATGTCCTCTGGGCAGAGATGTGTCGCACTATTTGATGGTACAGCAATTAGCACAATGGGACCCCAACCTCACCTGGGTTCTCTAGGTGTTACTGGGGTACAAATGATTTAAAGAATAAGGAAAAAAGTCCAGGAGACTAAAGGCTGTCCTCAATTTATAGGACATCTGGAAAGGGAAAAAGTGTCTAATAGATCCCAAAATATGAAACTAATAAATTATTAGAGTAAGCAGGTACAATAGAAAATTGCATGGCATGAAATATGTTACGTAGTGAGCGGAATTTATGAATAAATCGATCAACCCTCTGATAAGTAAAAAAACCAAATTGTTGGATCATCGGCTAATATGTCAGATAAGTCTTCTTGAACCTCAGAGTGCAGAGATTTGGAATCTAAAAAGCTTTCTGTGTCACCAGAATCTACAGAGGTGCATCTATTACCCTTGAAAAAGAGTTCAAAAATGCACTGGATTAAAAAAAGCCTGGATCTTCAGCACCCGGTTTAACAAAGGAACCGGTGTCCCTAGCTTCTGTTTGTCAGAGGGGGGTGATGGACGGCAGGAGAGCGATCACTTGATCCTTACCTGTTAGGTTCACTCCCTCCGGGGCACCTGGCATTGGCCACTGTTGGTAGACAGGATACTTGGCTGGATGGATCTTTGGTCTGACCCAGTACTGCCATTCTTATGTTCTTAAACTCTGCTTTCAGTGATTCATTTCCACATCCCCTTGCTTGAGTCACACACGAGGAAACATGTAAATACTGTGAATCTAACTCTGAGCTCACTTAAGCTGGTTTTGCACCAGTGTAACTCATTAGACTTCGCTGGAGTTGTCCCTGATTTACGCTGATATAAGTGACAGCTGAGTCATTCCCTGTACATTTTTCTAGCAAACGTCACTGTTTTTTTTTCTTTCTAATTTGAAAGCAATCTCTGTCCCTATCCTCCACTTGGAACAAAAGGTCACAAGCAGAGTTCAGTTGTGATCAGGAAAAGAGATTCCACCATTTTTTTATTACGACTAATTATGCCTTGAGGGCCAGAAGTCAAAAAAGGAATACATAAAGCTTTTTCAGCTTGTAAATGAGGTATACATTTAAAACCATGATTCATCCCCCCCCCCCCCCTTGCAAGCCAGGAAGAATAAACATCAGACCTCTCTTTAGACCTAAAATATGCAGATTTTTAATTCTGGAAATATGTTCAAAAATTCTAATTCCCAATGTTCTCCTTAAACTGTCATAGAGCGCCTTTCAGATTTTCAGTTCTGATTTAATTTTTATTATCTGGAAATATGATTTTGAAAATATTGTTGAAGTTGAGCTTGCAGACCTAGAAGTCACAAAAGCAACACAACATGCAGAACAACTTTGGCATTGTGTATCCTCATTGGAGCAGATATATGACTGTCATAGTTGAATGGGGAGGGTCCCTGACCCAGAGTCCTGGTTCAGCCAGTGCACCGGCCGGGTCCAGTCCCCCTCAGAATCAGCTGCTGCTATTGCGTATGATTCTCCTTAAACCCTTGACATTGTGACACCATGCAGCCCCCTCCAACCCCTCCACACATTTTGTATCGTGGTTTTTCTCCATCAGTTCCCACACAAGTCCACAGACCAATGCTCACCTCTTTACAGCAGCAATTGTTAGTGAGGTACTGGCTCGTACTATCTATCCTGCAGCAAATCTTGGTGCCAGACATGGGGGCCAAGGGTGAAAACCTCCATGGCCACATCCAGGATGCTCCTACTATCCACATTCTTTGTCCTTTGCCCTTCTACTCCGGTGCTCTTCCATAGTCCTATGGACCCGTCCTCTCCTCTCTTCACTCTCCCCTCCTAGAGACCCAGTAGTAAGACCGGAGAGAGAGATCAGCTGTGAAACTCAGAAGTGTTCCAATCCCTCTCCTCCTCTTTCTGACGATCACCAGCAAATTTCTCAGCCTTACGGAAGCTTGGAGACATTGGCTTGGGAACTCTAGGTAGTAAAGCCAATTATCTACCGTTATGGCCCAAGTTAATGTGTCAAGGTTGTGATGAAATGGTCAACTTGAGGCATCAACTACAGTCAACCCAATCCCTCCCCTCTTCTTCCCCATGCAAAAAGTGTGTTTTCAAAATATATTGTTCCTCTATTGCCAAAAAAAAAAAAGAGATTAAAAGTCAGTTTTTCCCCAAAGGCCACACTTGTTTTTCAAGAAAGATAAAAGAGATGAAAGATGAAAGAGTCACTGGGCAGCCTTGTTCATGAAAAAGTGTAATAGGCATTTCTCACTTCTTTCTGTTGTGGCCCAGCTACCTTCTCTATGAAGTGGAGATGAAATTATTTCTCAGATTCTCTCTCCATGTTCCCTGGCCTCCCATTTAGAGATAAAGATTATATTTTCTGGGCTTTATCATCATGACTCTGTAGGCTTTTGTCTTCCACAAAGGATACATCTTCCTGAAGTTTAACAGCTCTTTATAGCCTGTCAGGGTCCTAATACAATGTGCATGTGACACAGTAATAGTTTATTGCATAATGGCCGAGCCACTCTTGGAATGTCTTTTGCCTCTAAAAGAACTCTTCAGGCTCAGCCAGGGGAAGATTCTTCTAGTTTATTTTTTTGAGGTCAGGACAAGTCATGTACTAGATGCTTGTTTCCTTTTCGGGGGATATCATAATTGCAAAATGTACTTAAAAGAGAGATTTTTTTTTCATTCTCCATATCCTTTTTTACCTTGATTACAGCTACATAATTGTCCTGTATTTTCCTGATAATAAATAATCTCTTTTGTGTTCATTTTGATGGGCCCAGAGACGGAAAGGTGTTCACTGTGTTCAGTGCAAAACAGTTGTTTGCTGCTTCATGTTGTGTGCAAGGGGAGGTTTCCTGAGACATCACATCAAGTTCTGGCCCTTGACATTTTATTTACATACTGAGTATCTTGATATGGCATCCTGAGCCATTCTGGGCCAGTTTGTGAATCATGTTGCCCTGTTCAACCTGGTGACTCACAGGAATATTTCTTTACTTGTCCCTCTTGGTAGAACGACTTTGTCCTTCACTACACCTGGTCTGTTCTGAGTCCTAAATAGTTTGGCATGAATTACTGGCTGTTTGTTTGCTCCTATTTATAATGTGTAAATTATTCTACCTGGGCTGCATGACTAGCTTCTATACAGCATCATTTTGTGGCTTCAGATCCCAGCTTCTACCTGATCTCATTGTTAAGTGTCTCAATTATTTCTACAGCAAATATTATTCTCTTCTGTTGGTGTGTGTCTTTTTCTTCTAGTGGGCAATCTAAGAGAGCACGCGTATTACTGGTAAGGGTTGAATGGAGTATAAATGCCTTTTCTGCAGTAATGGGATTCTAATGTAGCAGATGCTTTTCTTAAAGGTTTATTAAGTGGTACCTGAAAAGGTTTGTGATCAGGCTGTGCAGCTTCTCTGTGAAATAAATATAGATTACGTTTCCTTGCAGTATAAACCACTGTTAGTAGCTCTTCTGTCTGGGCAGAATTCAGAGAGCTAGTTGTGTGGCTACTGAACAACCTTGTTTCATTAGGCTACTAGTGCATACTATTGCAAATAGCCATACTAGTTGTGTGGCTACTGAACAACCTTGTTGCACTAGGCACCTTGTTGCACTAGGTGCCGGGTTCTGAACTGGCAGGCCCAGAGGTGCCGGGTTCTGAGCCGCTGGGCCCAGAGGTGCTGGGCTCTGAACTGCCAGGCCCGGTGGTGCCGGGGCTCTGAACTGGCGCTCCCCCGGGTTTAAGGGGATGTATGCCTGCAAGTGGTAGTGGAATGTCACAGGCTGACCTGATCCCGAATGGTGGTGAACAAAATCAATAGGCACATTTAACCCTCCGAAGGCAGTAGCAGCTTCAGCCAGCGCCATTGCAATTACCCTCATGTCTGGCAGCTGCTGCTCACCTTCTCTCTTGAATTCATCGGGTTATTTTTCTGCTGCACCTTCTTTGATGAGCAGGTTTTGTCGTCCGTGCTATTTACTCTGAGCACTGACTAGGCCCCAACTGTTGCTCTGTATCTCCCCTGAGGAATGGTAGCTTTGTTTTTCTGGGCTCCTCCAGGTCACAGTTGCCTTTGCTATCCATTTGGACTCAAGATACTCCTCTCTGAAAGTCTATGCCTGGAATGGCAGTTCCGGTGACTTCTTTTGCTCATCAAATGCCTACTGCCTGATGGCTACTCAGATCTGCTGCTCCTCGGAGTGGACTTTCTTTCCAGCATTTGCCTTTCCTGCTGACTACACGTCTCGAGGAAACTGACCTCTGTACTGGCTAATGCTAGTTGATTATGCTACATATCCAAACACTTATTTGAACCCATTAATTCTTTTTTCATCATCACAAAGTCTCTTGCTGAAGACAAGACAGGCATAAATTGGTCTTGTGGTTTTACAATAGCAAATTGTAACAATAAAAAAATCATTACACAGTTATTGGATGTGTCTAGGGCCACTGGTGGGCAATTGCTTGTCTTATTAACCACATTAATATCCTTTATGTAACAAATTTCAATTTTAGCAGCGGCACTTTATATACAGCATACAAAGGAAGCTGATGAGGCAATAAAAGGAAAGAGAAGGTGTGGGCTTTAAGAAACAATCCCACACCGAGCTTTCTAACCTACCCAAACTAGCCAGTGGCTTATGCAGTGCAGAAACCTGAGTCTGACCTGTTGAATTTGCCAGATTTCTCACTCAGATGTCCAAATAATTTTAAAATACTAAAACCGAGATGTATCACAGCCTCCCTTCCTATTCCTCAGCCACCACCCAGAGAGTGATCCACAGTCATCAGAATTTGCTTTGCTACCCAGAAGTTTTGAGCTGCAGAGAGGAACAAGAGTCAAAAGAAATATAAATGCAATTTTGTCTGGTTAATTTTTTTTTAAAGAGTAGGTATGGAATGGAAATACTGTAAAAGAAAAGCCTTCTCCTTCGACCATCTTGTTCCATTTTTTATCTAGCGTTGATGTTTTTTTGCTTCTCTTTGCTGGCTTGTTTCAGACATCTACCTCAACTTGCTCAGTGAATTCATCACTTTGGTTTGGGGTCATTCATCTCTGCTTTTCCTCCAAAAGTTAATACATGTTTAATAGCTGGGTAATGTGCAAGACAGAAATATTTGACACACTTTTGAAAGGCATTAGAATAATGTCCTTCCAAATTTACCTAAAGCTACATCTCTCATTTGTAAGGTGCTCAATGATCTTTCAATGATCGGTCTAATGTGCTTGTAAAGTTCATTATCATCTTTGGGAGGGATATAAACCCATCTTTGGCACATTAATCAACAACTTATGGAGAGGAAATAAGGTAGAACCTTCTCTTAGGGACTGGTTAGTCCATAACTGCCTGCTGCAGGCCTTCTTGTACCTTCCTCTGAAGCACAGACATAAATAATAAATATTATCTTATTACAGTTATATAATAAATGTATATCAGGCAGGTCAAAACACAACTGGAGTTGCAGCTAGCAAGGGATGTGAAGGGAACAAGAAGGATTTCTACAGGTATGTTAGCAACAAGAAAAAGGTCAGGGAAAGTGTGGGAACATTAATGAATGGGGGGGAGGCAACCTAGTGACAGATGATTTGGAAAAAGCTGAAGTACTCACTGTTCTTGCCTTGGTCTCCAAAAACAAGGGCAGCTCCCAGACTGCTGAATTGGGCAACACAGCACAGGGAGGAGGTGATCAGCCCTCAGTGGTAAAAGAACAGATTAAGGACTATTTAGAAAAGCTGGCCGAGCACAACTCTATGGGGCTGGATCTAATGAATCTGAGGGATTTGGCTGATGTGATTGCAGAGCCATTGGTGATTATCTCTGAAAACTCGTGGTGTTTGGGAGAGGTCACAGACGACTGGAAAAAGGCAAATATAGTGCCCATCTTTAAAAAAGGGAAGAAGGAGAACCTGGGACCTACAGACAGGTCAGTCTCACCTCACTCCCTGGAAAAATCATGGAATAGGTCCTCAAGGAATCCATTTTGAAGCACTTGGAGGAGAGGAAAGTGATCAGGAATAGTCAGCATGGATTCACCAAGGAAAAGTCATGCCTGACTAACCTAATTGCCTTCTATGATGAGATCACTGGCTCTGTGGATATGGGGAATGCAATTGACATGATAAATCTCGACTTTAGCAAAGCTTTTGACTCGGTCTCCCACGGTATACTTGCCAGCAACTTAAGAAGTACAGATTGGATGATTGGACTATAAGGTGGATAGAAAGCTGGCTAGATCCTTGGGCTCAAAGGGTTGTATTCAGCGGATCGATGCCTATTTGGCAGCCGGTATCAAGCGGCATGCCCCAAGGGTTGGTCCTGGGTCCGGTTTTGTTCAATATCTTTATTAATGATCTGGATGATGGGATGGATTACACCCTCAGCAAGCTCATGGATGACAATAAGATGGGGGGAGAGGTAGATACACTGGAGGGTAGGGATAGGGTCCAGAGTAACCTAGAGAAATTGGAGGATTGGGCCAAAACAAATCTGATGAGGTTCAGCTAGGACAGACACAGAGTCCTTCACTTAGGACTGAAGAATCCCATGCACTGCTACACACTGGGGACTGACTGACTAAACAGCAGTCCTGCATAAAAATACCTAGCGATTACAGTGGATGAGAAGCTGGATGTCAGTCAACAGTGTGCCCTTGTTGCCAAGAAGACTAATAGCATATTGGGCTGCATTAGTAGGAGCATTGCCAGCAGATCAAGGGACGTGATTATTCTCCTCTATTCAGCACTGGTGAGACCACATCTGGAGTACTGCATCCAGTTTTGGGGCCCCCACTACAGAAAGGATGTGGAAAAATTGGCGAGAGTCCAGCAGAGGGCAACGGAAATTATTAGGGGGCTGGAGCACATGACTTATGAGGAGAGGCTGAGGGTACTGGGCTTGTTTAATCTGCAGAAGAGAAAAGTGAGGGGGGATTTGATAGCAGCCTTCAACTACCTGAAGGGGGTTCCAAAGAGGATGGATCTAGGCTGTTCTCAGTGATGGCAGATGACAGAACATGGAGTAATGGTCTCAAGTTGCAGTGGGGGAGGACTAGATTGGATATTAGGAAGCACTATTTCACTAGGAAGCTGGTGAAGCACTGGAATGGGTTCCCTAGGGAGGTGGTGGAATCTCCTTCCTTAGAGGTTTTTAAGGCCCAGCTTGACAAAGCCCTGGCTGGGATGATTTAGTTGGTTGGTCCTGCTTTGAGCAGGGGGTTGGACTAGATACCTCCTGCGGTCCCTTCCCACCCTGATCTTCTATGATTCTATCCACCGTGGGGCCCCAATGGAGATCAGAGCCCCATTGTGCTAGGCACTAAACACACACAGCAAGAGTCTGTGCCCCAAACTTTGCCAATCTAAATTAATAAAACAAACCACAGAGGTGGCAAAGGGAGTGTTATTATCCCCATTGTACAGATGGGGAATTGAGCCAGAGAGAGACTAAGTGACTTGCCCCAGAGCACACAGGAAGTCTGTTGCACAGCAGGGCACTGAATCCAGATTCTCTTGGTCCCATTTACAAAACCATCCTTCTTCTCAAATTTAGGCCATTGGATTAGCTGGACCATGAGTCTGATCTAAGATGGCGATTCCTATACTCAGTTCACTGCAATGTTTTTATTCCTCAGGGAGTCTGGAGGTGGGAAATAGGGGGTCATTGACTTCATAATCTAGGGCTCTCAAATGTCAGCTTCCACCCCAGTTTAAAAAACAAAGTTATAAAAGAAAAGAAAATGTGTTATTTGATTAATATCCCAAATCCATCCTATCTGAGTACCCTTGCCAGGCAGCTTTCAAATGGGCAGTTATCTGTCACTAAAGGAATCGAATACCTAATAGTTATTGCTGTTCAGTATGTATATTATTGGGTAAAGTACATGGTCACATCCGTGGCTTTAAGGCATGCAAGAATTCAGAGCAGCCCTGCCATTCCAGAAGAGGAACTCGAGTGGTGCAGCTGACTCCTCACATGTACAGTCGAAGCTGACACTCGTTAGTTCCGATAACCCCGGGGGAGCCACCCTCAGCCTAGGGAAGAAGCAGAGCGACATTCGCTTCTGAAAACTCTCCTCAACGTCAGGGGCGTAAATAGCAGTGACTCCAAGTATACAGCGCTCAGGGTCATTAGGGTTGTCAGAACATTCGCACATACGCTCCCTTGCTCTAGGTGCGAGGCTCTTAAGGGAAATTATTGCAATGATGAGTTCTCCGGAGGAACACAAATATAAACAGAGGATATTTCTACCTGTGGTGCTCTGGGAAGAGCCCCACCTAGGAAGCCTTAAATGTGGCGGTGTTATATAGGTATGGCCATTATTAGTAGGACTGTCTGAATTCTCCATTGGTCCTTCGCCCTGGATGAATACAGAACTACAGCTTTGGATCACTGGCCCGGCAGTGAGATTGAATAAACCATGTGTTCTTTGGTAACAAAGAGTCCTGTGGCACCTTAAAGACTAACTAAAGTATTGAAGCATAAGCTTTCGTGGGCTAATACCCACTTCGTCGGATGCATGTGTTCTTTGTTATCTTGTGTCCAATGCTGTCAGTGGCCAGGGTGCAGAACTCCCCTGGAGCCACACACAGCCTCTTCCGTTTGCTCCTCTTTAAGAATTGTCCTTTCCTGGTGTGAGGAAACCTGCTTACACCTGCCAATATTCCGCACTATTATTCTTGCACGTTCCAGCTGCTGCTCCCCATCTAAATAATTTTATTGCTGGATCTACATTGCAGTGAACAGCTGTGGAAAGCCGTGACAGGGGAGTTTTAACTGTGTCAGCTAGTGGTTACCTTATGTGCAGACGTATGAAGGTTTTAATCCCTGATTTTATGTGTTAAATTCCAGAAAATGTAACGGCGTGGGAGGGGTGTGTACATGCACCGGCACTAAACATAAAAACAACACAACTCCTTCTGCAAACAGGACCTGTTCTTGAGCCATGAGCCACTTCATGCTTTCAGGCTTTCAGTATGCACCCCACCCACTATGGAGGAATTATATCAAGGACGTCAGAGAGATGGAGGCGGCCTGTCTGCAGAAAGGAAAATTTCACCGACATGAAATGTGCTGGGTATTTTACAGACATAGAACAAAGACCGGCTCTTAACCCAAGCCGCTTGTAGGCTGAGCAGGAGTTTAACTCTAACTCATGCTTTCCACATGGAAGCATTCTTCCTGTAGATGAAGTTTACTGTTATGCTACAGATCAATTAATAATAAACATTGACGATCAGGCCTTTTTATTCTTACTAAAAGTTCCATTTGGAATTGTTTTGATTTTCACTGCACAAAAAAACAAACATGTTTTTTTCAACAACTGAACCCCAGAAAAACTTTAGCTGATTAGGCAAAAATGGGGTTTTACTGAAGATTTTTGGTGATCTGCCGTGAAATTTTCAGTTGATAAAACCCACAGCAGAGTCATGTCTTTGGAGTTTTTTTAATGAAATACCTGATTTTTTTGGGTGGAGGGAGGGATTGTTGCTGTTTTGAAACTAGACATTTCCTGAGAATTTCCGTTTGGAAGAAAAATCAATTTTTCACCCGACATTTCAGGTGAGATTTTGTGCCAGGTCTAATAATAATGATTTAATTAATAAAACGAGCTACAGAGAGTGTGACCTGGCGAATGCTCTCAGTGCCACTGTAAAGCCAACCAGCACCATACAGAGGGAGAAAGTAACACAGTAAATCAGTCGGAGAGGCGGAATGAAATTACTGGAGTTCCCGGCTCGTTTTCCCCATTCTCAGTCCGTTTGACCACATTACCCTTATAATATTAGCATTATGTTTATTCATATATGTTTGCTGTGGGTCACAGTATGTTATTAGCTTTTAATGAAAAAAGTGCTTGCCATCTATTTAGCTATACATTCATTAAGAGAGCATTAAGCATTTGCTACTGCGTAGCCAGCTGCTCACTGAGAAACTGAAGCTGTTGTAAGTAAGTCTTAACTATCCTGTTCTTTGCATTTATTTTCAAAACAACCATTTATTTCTCAAGAGAATATCAGTTATTCTCTCTCTACAGTTTCTCTTTGTGTGCAGGGAATATATAATTTTAGATGTGATATCTTGGAAAAGAGTAAATCTTATAATTGACAAACACCGCAATACCTGTACAACGTTCCATGCAAAATAAATTGCTTTAAAAGATGGAGATCAACGGTAACAATGATTTCAAAGTCTGTAAAGTATGAATATTTCATGGGTTATGATTGGAGATCTGGAATGTTTATTTGAAAGGGACACCGAGAAGTAGTTTAGGCTAATCTTGCTCTGTCTTAACTAAGGATTTTGATCCAGAATAGGATTAAAGTGGATTAACAATTCTTGATGAACTCCATGTGTGGATGATCTTATTCTGGAAAGAGATTACTTTATTCCAAATTAGTTTAGTCCACTTTTGGATTGAGTTCATTCAGAATAAGGCATTCTTGTTCTGGAATAAAAGCATCCACACATGGAGTTAACCAGGAATAATTCCCCATGTAGAGAAGCCCTAATTCTTGAAATTGCCAGTGAAGGTCCAGTCAAGCTGCCTGCACATGAGTTTTGTAGGCACCACGGCAAGGGAGGGATGTGAAAGAGAACAATGATTTGTCTTTGTGATGTTTATGGGGATCTCCTCCCAAGCACGAGGGGCAGCAATGTAACCAGTGGGTGATGGAGCCTGGCATGGACTGATAAGAGGTGTGAATTGACCTTTCAATACTCAATGAGATATTTCCTACATTCCTAGACTCTAAAGTCAGAAAGGATCACTGTGAGCAGCAGTCTGACCTCCTGTATAACACAGGCCAGAGAACTGCCCCAATAATTCCTAGAACCAACCTTTTAAAAAAAAATCATCAGTTGTTTGACCAAAAAATGGACAGTGGTGGAGAATGCACCACACCCCTTGGTAAATTGTTCCACTAGTTAATATCTCCAATGGATGATAGGTAGGGTTTGATATATATATATATGGAGATATACCAATCTCCTAGAACTGGAAAGACCTTGAAGGTCATCAAGTCCAGTCCCCTGCCTACACTAGCAGGATCCCCCTGCCTACACTAGCAGGATCGAGTACTGTCCCCTGACAGATTTTTTGCCCCAGATCCCTAAATGGCCCCCTCAAGGATTGAACTCACAACCCTGGGTTTAGCAGGCCAACGCTCAAACCACTGAGCTATCCCCCCACCCCCGGATAGGATGATAGCTATTTGAGAAGATGTCCAGGTTACAGGCTGGATGGTGTTGGTGCCCACAGTGATCAAGAAATAGGTAGTGGGGAGGGTTTGGGAAGTTTAAGAGATCTGTTTTAGCCATGTTGAGTTTTATCTGGCAGCTAGACATAAACAAGAGATATTCGAGAGACGCTGAGATTTGAGTTTGGACAGAAGGAGACGAGGCTAAAGCAGAGTGAGAGATCTGTGCATCATCAGCATAGAGATGGTAGCTGAATTTTTGTTTGCAGACAGGATTATCCAGAGATAAGGTGGAGAAGAGAAGGGGACCAAGGAGAGGGCCCTGTGGAACCCCCACAAAAAGCTGGAGTGATATGAGGGGATCCTCCGAAGGGCACACAGAAGGAGCGACTAGAGATACAGGAGAAAACCAGGAGAGAAGAGAGACACAGGAGCCAAGGGAGGACAAGATTTCAAGAAGAAGAGCATGATCAATGGTGTTGAAGGCAGCTGAGTGGTCAAGGAGTATGAGGATGGCGTATGCTCCCTGCAGAACCCAATAGGCTCTCTGTGGGCTTGATTTTCCTCTCAGCTATACCAATGGAACTCTGGGGCAGGAAAGTCAAAGGTGGAGGAGAGTGAAGCATGGAGAAAATCAACAAAAATAGAGATGGAAGAAAAGGGGAGAGAGGGTAGGGAGGAGAGGTCAGAGAGCAGATGAGCAGTAATGCCTCAGGGTAATGTTAGCTAATCCGTGATGTCTAGTTCTGTGATGTATTTTCCAGAAGTACCACATTGAAGGGTCAGAGAGGTAGCCGTGTTAGTCTGGAATAGCAGAGGTAACAAAGTCCTGTGACACCTTAAAGACTAACTATAAAATTTTGAAGCATAAGCTTTCGTGGGCTAATACCCACTTCACTGCTTGCATCCGACGAAGTGGGTATTAGCCCATGAAAGCTTATGCTTCAAAACTTTATAGTTAGTCTTTAAGGTGCCACAGGACTTTGTTACATTGAAGGGTGATATTTTTAGGAAGGATAACAGCTAACACGATGGTGCTTATCTGTGCAGCTATGCACCTGGTACAAAGCCCACTTAAGTCAAAAGAATCTTTCCATTGACTTGGACAGACATGAGGTGAGGAAGGCCTAATACTAATGGATTTCAAACCCCCCCCCCCCCCAGGCTTAAAGGCAACTGATCTTCCCCCAGGCTGTTCACCTAGCCCTGAAAACACTTGAGGTTAAGAGTGACTCACTGAAGTCGCTGGAACTAGTCATGTCAGTGAAGTTATACATGGGGTAAGTGAGATCAGGGCTCAGTCTGTAACCAAGAGAAGGAAAATAACCTTGCCTTTACAGCATTCTAAGACTGTCCATAAATAATACTTCCAAATGTTTCATGCCATCCAGTTATATTGATCTTAATTTCTTATGAGATCAAGGTTAAAAAAAATAAGTATAAAACAGATGTGGGAGAATAGGGTGTTTTTAAAAGATGGTTGATCATCAAAAGCTTCCTTTATTTATATTTAATTGCTGTAATAAATGCAGGACTGCCAGACTGGAAATAGTAAGTATCTTTCTACATCTTCAGTCTGAATTGCCTAAGTACCCTCAGAAATGACATTTTTCATCGTGCAGTGCTTTGCTTGGCAAAAATGTTAAAATAAATAAATGTGTTATGCCAGATAGTGTCATTAACTGTCATAAATCATCAGGCTTCCTGGCTGAGAAGTAAGAGCAGTAGGTAATATTCCATAACTCTCGTTTATAAAAGGCTGTAAATTCTATTAGTCTCTTGTAAATGACTCTATTGACACAAAAGACTTGGAGTGTAAAATAAAGAAAATAAGACTAATAGATGGCAGAGCAAGCCCTAAAGAGTCGTAAAATGGCAAAGGAGTTCACGTGTCGGTTAGACCTTCCAAAGCTGAAAAATAGCACTGGATTAAATTTCATTTCTCAGTCCTTTGCTTTAGCCAGTGTTAAATGACCTCTCATTCTTCCAGAACACGTGTATTTAATACAAACCGTTACTATTCGTGACAGCCGCGCTCCTGCCCCCACAACAATCAGAGCCCCGTGGCGGTAAGCACTGTGCCTATGTGTAGTAAGAAGAAGTCCCTGCCCACACGAGGTCAGACAGGCAAGGAGGGAGACAGGCAGGATCGCTATGCTCATTTTACAGATGGAGAACTGAGGCCCAGGGAGATTAAGGCCTAGATCCCTAAAGGCGTTTAGATGAGAGTTTGGCACTGTGATGGGGCATGCAAACCCAACACTGGGACTGAAGGGGTTAAGGATCAGTTCTGGGCCCCGTCTGCTCTGGCTGGAGGGGGAGGACTTTAAAGGGAGCCAGATGGCTCAGAAGTGGTGGGGAGAGGAGGTGGATGAGGAAAGTCCTATCTTGAGAGCCCCTGAGTCTGCGCTGCAAGGGAGGGACCCTAGGCCCTGGGGGAGGGGGAGCAGGCAGGGAAGAGGTGCAGGTGCGGCTAGCTGGGAGTTTACTGGGTACAGGGGGAGCGTGACAGCCCTGGACAGTGAAACCCCAGAACTGGGGCCAGTGTGAAGCTGGAGCTAGCGTGTAGGGAGACGGCGATTGGCTGAGCCCGGCTGGGCCGAAGATACAGTTATTTTTGCTATGTTCTGTTGTCTTTAAGTGAAAATGTGAGGCCTTGTGGGACACAAGTGGTAGGAAGTAGCCAGGCTGGCAGGGGTGAAGTGCTCCAGGGTTCTGGCCATCACTGCCTGTCGTGGGGACCTGGGTCAGAGCCTGCGGGGAGTGGAGAGCCAGGGCTCTTCTACCAACTACCAGTAAGCCCAGACCCTGTCACATGCATCTAAATACCTTTGAGTATCTGGGCCTAAGTGGCTGGCCCAAGGTCACCTAGGGAGTCTGTAGCAGAGCTGGGACCTAACCCAAATCTCCTGGGTCCCAGCCCAGGGCCTTATCCACAAGCCTGTCACTCCACAGGCTAATTCAGTGAGTTTTAAAGACAAGAATAGTTCACACTATCTTGTGAATGAAACATTTCATGTCCACAGGAGAGAGGGAGAACAGAGGTGGTCAGGGTTTCGATTTGGGCGGAGTGTCTGATGAAACACAGACATAAGTTACATTATAGAAGTGGTTGTTTAATGCAGCCAGGGAAAGATTGTGATGGGGTCCAAATATATTAGAAAAGCTCCTTCAGTGGCTGATGCCAGCACCAACACTGATATTAGCTCCACATCTTAAGAAGTGAGCAAAAAAGGGGAGGGGGGGAGGGTCAGAAAAAGCAGAGGCAGTGAGAGGAAAGAAAGAAAGAAAGAAAGAAAGAAAGAAAGAAAGAAAGAAAGAAAGAAAGAAAGAAAAGTGAAAACATGGGGTAGCCTTTTATGCTCACTATGCACAAGTGAAGTGACTGCAGGAAGTGCAGGACAAAAATGTATATGTCCCAAGGAACTGTTGTAATCAGGAAGAAGGGGGCCTATACACAGCTGTGAAGGAGAGAATCAGTAATGCTACGACTGATAGTAAAACAGTAAGATCTTAGACTCAACTCACTCCCTTTACCAAAATGGAATAATTTGTTTAGAATAAAAGCCTGCATCTGGAGGGTAAGAACCCCAGCAGAGCAACAGAGAAATAGCAAACAGCGTCGGATGAGGAGGTAAGCTCATTGAGAATGTTCCTCTGTCACTATATATTCTCTTCACAATAATTCAGATGTCACCTCAACTTCAAGGGGAAACAAATGACAGCTCACGCTTTGAAAAGCACAATGGGGCTCTTTCTGAACGGTAACCGGGCTCCTTGTGAAGGCCTTGACTATTCCTTAGGGGCAGGACTACACTACCCACCGGATCTGCAGGATATCGATCAATCTTTCTGGGGTCAATTTATCACGTCTAGACTAGATGAGATGAGTCGATCTCTGAGCACTCTCCCGTCGACTCCGGTACTCCACCGCGAGAGGCGCAGGTAGAGTTGACGGGGGAGTGGTAGCAGTCGACTCAGCACCGTGAAACCTCCACAGTAAGTCAACCTAAAAATAGCTATGCTATTCCCGTAGCTGAAGTTGCGTATCTTAGGCCGATTCCCCCTCCCCCCAGTGTAAACCAGTGCTATGACTCAAGTAAACTTTGCATGACTTCCAAGAGAAAAGAAGCTATTGTCCTATTAGTCTGCCCCTTTGCATTGTGGTGATAATCCGGGGTACTTTTAATTTAGAACTGTATGGGCAGGAAATGGACATATATCTAAATACCTAGTTAATTAGGCTGACCATATTTCCTTGAGACAAAAACAGGACATTGGGATGGCAAAAATGGGACGGGGTTGGGGGGGGGGGTCTCACCAGATGAAATCGGTGCAGTGGCTGCAGAACCTGGGCTGAGGGGCGCTGGTGGGGGTGGTTGGGAGCTCTGGGGGGAGCTCTAGGGGGGCTCTGGGCAGTCTGGGGGGGCTCTAGGTCCCAGGGGGGTCTCACCAGATGAAGTCGGTGCAGTGGCTGCAGAACATGGGCTGAGGGGCGCTGGGGGGGGCTCTAGGGGGGTCTCACTGGATGAGGTCGGTGCAGTGGCTGCATAACGTCAGCTGCTTGCACAAGCGTGCGGTGACTTTGTGGCTCTTGACCACGTGGATCACCTTCTGGCACAGCGCCCCCTTGCGGCAGAACAGCGGCTTGGCCAGGCACTCCAGCTCGGTGGGCGAGGTGACCAGCGCCATGGCCCCACCTGGCGGGGGGGAGGCAGTAGGGGGACTGGGGGGGGGATGGATGGAGGAATAAGCAGAACAGGGATGGGGGATGAAGAGGATGGAGGGAGAGAGAGAAGGGGGGATGAGGGATGAAGAGGATGGAGGGGACAGAGGGAGAGAAGGCAGGAAGGGAGAGGATGGATGGATGAGAGAAGAGATGGGGGTAGGGAGCAGGGGAGATGGAGGAGGCAAGGGACAGTGAGAAGGAGGGATGGAGAGAAGGGAGATGGACGGAGGGAGAGAGAAGGGAGGAAGGAAGGGATGGTGGGATGGAGAAGGGGATAGAGAGAAGGGATGGAGGGAGCGAGAGGAGGCAGCGGACGGAGGGAGAGAGCAGGGAGGAAGGGAGGGATGGAGAAGGGGGATGGAGAGAAGGGAGGGATGGAGAGAAGGAGGGAAGAAGGAGGAATAGTGAGAAGCCGACAGCGGAGCAGAGCTGTCCGGAGCCGCAGCCGGGGCCCGATTGTCTCATAAAACCCAGCCGGCAGCCCCCCCGCCGGCGCGCTCGGCCCCCGGCTGCGGCTCCAGACAGCTCCGCTCCGCTGTCAGCTTCAGCCCGCTGCCCGCTGCCTCCTCTTCTCACTATTCCTCCTTCTTCCCTCCCTTCTCTCCATCCCCCTTCTCCATCCCTCCCTTCTCTCCATCCCCCTTCTCCATCCCTCCCTTCCTCCCTGCTCTCTCCCTCCGTCCGCTGCCTCCTCTCCCTACCTAAGGACTAGTATCAGATGTCAATATCTCCGATGAGCGCAGTTTGCTCATCGGAGATTTTGACATCTGATACTTGTCCTTAGGTAGCAAGATTCTTCACCTGAGCTCTTGCGAGTCCTGCAAAGAAAGAACCTCCCCCTAGAAAGCAGCTTGGGACCTGCCCCAAAAATGGGACAAAATTGATATTTTTGTCAAAAAGACAGGACGGTCCAAAAATATGTAAAAAACGGGACTGTCCCGTTCAAAACGGGACGTATGGTCAGCCTATAGTTAACCCCAAACAATTATTTAACACCTTGGTTCACCAGTATAGCTCTATACGGATTATTAGTCTCTAAAAGAGGGACAAGCCTAGACTTGATCAGTGCATGACAATCCAACTTTGCCAGTTGCATTAGTAAACTAACCCAACTCTAGAACTCAGATGATGGCTCAGAGGAGCTCTGGGTGGCCCATAAACAGTCTATTCGCCTGTTCTCCTTACCTGCTGAGAGTGTACAGAGAAAAGCCTGGGAGGACATGGAAGGACTTGTTGTGAATCTTCTTTTCACTCTAGGCCCAGTCCTGCCACCAGTGCCACCAGCGGGTACTGAATCATACTTTCAGGCCGGGATCTCCAGTGCCATCTGCTCTGGGGTCCCATTGACATCTGTGTAACATGGGTGCAGATACTGTCACCAGTTGGAATGGGGAATGCTTATTTGATAGTGTTTTACACCCCAATTGCACGGGTGTGAATGGCGATACCAGGGAAAGGCAGGGAAGAATCCGACTCTGGCTGCCACACAAAGCGGTTGTGGCCATCCTAAATTACTCATGAACATTGCCTTTATTTTTCTTACTGGAGTAGGAAAGTTATGGGACCCAACATGCCCTAATGTCAGCATAGTCTTTATCTTTTCCAAACGTGGCTTCTGGGGGGGACTTTTGCTCAATATTTAGTGTCTGTGCCTGTAAATCATCAAACGGTCTTGCCAGCCATTTTCCCATTTTTTTTTAAACTGAGGCCCAGGCTTAGCTGTCGCTCAACGTTCTTGGGACTATAATGTTCACAGGAGTGTCCTCACTTTGTATGATAACGTAGAGCGGCACATTTCAATGCGTGAGTTCGTTCCTGTCAGTCCTGCCCCTGTATTTACAACACATTATGAGCATAAGTTTTATATTATAGTAAATATAGTATCTCTAACACTATCTTAAAACTGAATGCTCCCAGTTGTATTCCTTTGATTCCCACCAGCCCGTAGTATTTGATTATTTACTATATACAGCTTTTCTCACATATGAACTAAATATTTGTATTTCATTTTATTCAACATTTTAAGTAGATTTAATTTAATGACGGGCCCTGTAAAGTTAGGGAGCCAATCTCAAAGCTCAGAACCAAAGCTTGGTCATTCTTTTACTATTATTGGTTTAACAAAGTTGTGCATAGGTGTGATTTTTGACTGATTCAATTATAGTTTTGAATTTAGGTATAAAACACCAATTCACTGGGCATATTTAACTGCTGCATGATCACACAGCATTCACCATTTTCCACAATGAGTTCATTCCAGGCACTCAGTTGAACTGGGCAATTGAGATGAGCCCTTTCTTGGAGTCCCTTCCTGTTACTATGGTCTGAGCCACAATTGCATAGCCCCTAGGGAATCCCATCAGCTGATCCATCTGGCTCACACCTCTGTGCAGCAGTTCAGAAGGGGTGCTTGACATCATCCATATATGTGTCTCACCAGTATCTGATGGACCTTGATGTGTTTCTTAAACGCTGAGTCTTTGAGGACCCCTGCTGAGCTGACACATACCATAGTTTCATATAACGGTAGATCTCCCAATGGATATTATCTCCAGTCAGATTAGGTTGTTTTTTTTAATTTGAACTTTCTCTAACAAGACCCAGTATTTACACTTTTTGTTCAGGGAGGTAGTCCTCTTAACTGCTATACCATCCATTCCCTAAGGAAATTGAAGTAAAGTTCCTCCTTAGGTTAATACTCAGTGTCCAGTTCTTAGGAGCACTGACCATCTCAGGGCTGATTAGTCATGGCACCTGTGTTGAGATCTACTAGACAGACATCGGTTCAACAAATTCTGCATGTTGCTCATCCCTTCTCAGTCAGTGCTATTGCTAAGGCTGGTCGGAAAAACTTCAGCAGAACCAGTTTCCATCAGAAAATTCAATACATCAAAACTGAAATGCTTTGTGAAATTGTCAGTACAGATGGAATTTCATTCCAACAATGGCCAAATGTGCCAACTTTGCATTTCATTTTATTTTTTATTTTTATCAATCAACCTGAAAAAAACCTAGAATTTTCTTCCACAGAGAACTTTTAAATATTTAGGGTTTAATTTGTAAACAGAATGAAAACATTTGGAAATCATGAAATACTTCATGAAACAGAATTCCTTTTCTCTGCAAAGCTCTAATCATTTCCCTTCTTTTGGCACAAGTCTTCTCCACTCTGTGGTGGCCGGCAGAAGATTATGTACTATCTACTCATTTTGGACACTCACAGTTAAAGCATAATCTGCTTCCCGTGCTGGAGATACAGCATTGTATCCGATCTGTGGACCTTAACATAAAGAATTGGATAAAAGTCTGATACCGATCTGAAAATTCCCTTCCTTTGACTAAGGTCCATCCCACCCTGGAAATGATGGATCATCTAGAACGGAGATGGAAACTGAGATGCTCTGCAGTAGGGAAATTGTTAGTCCCCTCCCCCTACCCCCGAGTATATGGGTAATTTTGGAGAGCAGATTTCAATTAACTTGGCTGTGGACGTTTTCTGAACTGGAGGGAACCTTAGGAGATGGGGTATTCCCCTGCTGGTGGTGATTAACAAGGCTGGTTCTTCTCCCCGAGCTGCATGTTGGCCGAAGTACCCACTATAATGGATCCGTGGACTTTATTACTCAAAGAAAGGACATTTTCAGGCAAGCTTGGGTAATTTCTCCTATTATGTAACATTCAGATGCATTTCTGCTTGAAAACAGCACAGACCTCTGCCAAATGTATTTCTCCGAAGTGTTGCTGTAGCCATGTTGGTCCTATGGTACTGAAGAGACAAGGTGGGTGAGGTAATATCATTTGTTGGGTCAACGTCGGTTGGTGAAAGAGACAAGCATTCGAGCTTAAATGGCGCTCTTCTTCAGTTTTTATGGTCAGTGTCGGATGCAGGAAACCCAGCTGAGAAGGGATGGAGACATCTGGTTAACATATTAGGTTCCCAGTCGCTATAATGGTAGAGCACCCACTGCCAGTATGGGTTCTAGGCACAAATTCTTCTTATCTAAAAGGGGGGAATTGACTGTAGAGTTTCATATTTCCTTATTCTCCTAGGGTGACCAGACAGCAAGTGTGAAAAATCAGGACAGGGGGTGGAGGGTAATAGGAGCCTATAAAACAAAAAGACCCAAAAATCGGTACTGTCCCTATAAAATCGGGACATGTGGTCACCCTATATTCTCCAAAGAAAGGGAGTCTTGAAATATTTACTCACATATGTACCTGGACAGAGAGGTCTGTACTGTACTGAGTGTTTCAAATGTTCCTCTATGATGAATGTTATCACTCCTTTATGCTTACTAGCAAGAAGCTGAAGTGAAGGGTGGCACAAAATCAATCTTCAAACCACAGGATTAACAACAAGCAGGAAGAACAGTGCATCTCCTAGTTGTTAGAGAGACCCCATTGGAGGAGCTCAGCTAATGAATTCAATATCTTACCAAAGGCATGTTTACAAATAATCTAAAACTGAAATGCAAATGAAATGCTTAAAAAGGTTTTAATTGCTAACATACACGAGAGTGTGTGGCCAGTTTGTAATCTCTAGCCAAAGGCTGTAGTCCTAAAATAAGTCATTTGGTTCTGAAACTGAACTGAGTTATTATAGTCACATGAAAACAAATAATTTTAATGGGACAGATGGAAATTGAATATTAGTGGCCTAGGATGTACCGTGCCTTTGAATGTGACACAATGGGTGCATTTCAAGCCTTGCTATCACTATGAAATGGAGCAGGAAATTTGAGTCTAATATTTACCAGACTTCAGTTATATTGCAGGGAACGCTTTGTTCTCTTGAACAGGAACCAAAGGAAACAAATAGTAAAATCCTACCTTAAAATAATTGTCAGGATGAGGCACAAATCTGTAAAAAGCAATTTCTCTGGAGTCATTCTCTGCTAATGGAATATTTCCACATATTAAACAATCCAGACCTCTTTGCTGCTAATCCAGTCCTGTCGATTTCATTCCAGAAATGACTGTAATTGACTAGCTCTTCCCAGGGTGTCTCTTATCTATGGATATACTGATTGTTAGGCAATAAAATAGCAGATGCTAGCTCAGACTCCCCCAGCTGAAAACTGTTTTATGTGCCAAATATATTGTCTAATTCAAGAATGTGTGACCATGCAATTTAAAAAAAAAGGTTATTAAAGAATTTATATGATTAATTAAAATTCCTGCTTAGTATGTTGTTCTGTTTTCTTTTACCCTGAGGATGATTTCAGCTTCTGTACTGTGATGGGGAATAAAATGAGTCACAAATTCCTTAGTTTAGTCATTCTGATTTTCTAAATGAAAAATAATTGGGTCCAACCAGAAAGGGACATCACTAACTACTCATAAAAGTGCTTTTACAGATTACTCTCCTTCCAGCAACCGTCCCATTCATTTGTTTCACTGACTGTACAGACAGAAAGCGATGTCTGATTTTCTCTAAACTCATCCGAGTCCTCCTGGAGTAATCAGTTCTCGTTTATAGTCTGAACGTTCCGTTCCGCTAGCACATTTGTCATCACCGACATCAGGCTATGAAACCTTACGGCTTTCCATAAGGAGCTGAAGAGCAAGGAGAACGAGTCACCACGAGTCACTCAGAGGGCTGCAAGTCCACGAATGGCTTTAACTCTTGCGTTATCCTACCGAGGTACAGTGTGAAATCCAGCAGTGTTTTATTGCCTACAGGCCTGATTATTCCAGCTGATGCTTGGCGAGCATTTGACATAGTGGGTGCAAGACGCTGTCTGTAAGACTGTAGATTACACTGCAAAGATACCGCCCTTACCATTATTATTTGGATTGCAGTGAGGCCAATCAATGACCTGGGCTCCATAGTACAAGGTGCTGTACAAGCAAGTAAGAAGAAGACAGCCTGCCCGGGAGAGCTCATGATCTAGGCTGATGACCCTCGGGGCTGCATATGTCGTGCTCACTTTCCAAGCAGGCTGTAAGAAAAGTGGCCATGGCTTATCAAAGGGGAAGCGTGGTCCAGGCGTGATCACCTCTGAGAGCAAAAGAGGGCAACTGCATCCTGTCCCCCTGGACGCTCGGCTTATGGGAGCACAGCAGTGCACGTTTGCTCTGTCAACATGCTAGGGTAACGCCAACAGACCCTGGTGGTCGGTGGGTGGGATTGAACCTGGGTCCTCTGCACATAGAGCCTCTACTGCATGAGCTAAGGGGCACCTGGCTCGGCTGTAGCAGACTCATCAAGCTCGAGCTGGGTTAGGTGCCACTAGCGGGGGACAGAGCGCCAAACCCAGCAGGCCTGGGTTACAGCAGCAGGCAGGGGAAGGAAGGGAAGAACGAAATATTGTGTTGGGCTAGTCTGTGTAAGGGACACACCGGTGTGATGAAGGGTTGAGGTCCAATACCAGGCACGCATGGGAGTGAGGGGGTGTGTGCAGCACCACCTCTTAGGGAGGTTCAACCTTCTGCCTTGTGTGCTTCCAGCCAACTCTGCTGACTGATTGTGGAGGAAAGGCCCTGCCTCCTCCCCACCCCCTAGGGCAGTGATGGCGAACCCGTGGCACGCGTGCCACTGCCGGCACGCCGAGCCGTCTCTGTGGGCACGCCGCTCGCGAGCCAGATGTGGCTCTTTTGAGCCTGTCATCTGGCTCGCGCGGCGCGCTCTGTCCGCGAGGCTGGGGGGCGGGGGAGGCGGTGTGGCGCGGCACGGCGCTCTCTGTCCGCGAGGCTGGGGGGCGGGGGAGGCGGTGTGGCGCGGCGCGGCGCGGCGCTCTCTGTCCGCGAGGCTGGGGGGCGGGGGAGGCGGTGTGGCGCGGCGCTGCTGTGACCGCGAGGCTGGGGGGCGTGTCGCTCCTCTCCTTCCCTCGCTGGAGTCGGGTCACAGCAGCGTGACCCAGCGAACAAGTAAGCGCCGGGGGGGGGGGGAGTAAGCGGTGTGCAAGGGGGTGTTGGGGGAAGGCTGGGCTGGGAGCGGGGGTAAGCGGTGTGGGGGAGAGACCGGGCTGGGTGGGTCAGTTGGGGAGGGGGGGGGGTTGGAGGAAAGGAGGTTTGGGGGGGAGAGACCTGGCTGGGTGGGTCAGTTGGGGGGGGGGGGTTGGAGGAAAGGAGGTTTGGGGGGGAGAGACCTGGCTGGGTGGGTCAGTTGGGGGGGGTTGGAGGAAAGGAGGTTTGGGGGGGAGAGACCTGGCTGGGTGGGTCAGTTGGGGGGGGGGGTTTGGAGGAAAGGAGGTTTGGGGGGGAGAGACCGGGCTGGGTGGGTCAGTTGGGGGGGGTTGGAGGAAAGGAGGTTTGGGGGGGAGAGACCTGGCTGGGTGGGTCAGTTGGGGGGGGTTGGAGGAAAGGAGGTTTGGGGGGGAGAGACCGGGCTGGGTGGGTCAGTTGGGGTGTGGGTGGGAAGGAAGGAGGTTTGGGGGGGAGAGACCGGGCTGGGTGGGTCATTTGGGGGGTGGGTGGGAGGGAAGGAGGTTTTGGGGGGAGAGACTGGGCTGGGTGGGTCATTTGGGGGGTGGGTGGGAGGGAAGGAGGTTTTGGGGGGAGAGACGGCTGGGTGGGTCATTTGGGGGGGTGGGAGGGAGGGAAGGAGGTTTTGGGGGGAGAGACCGGGCTGAGTGGGTCAGTTGGGGGGGGTGTACAGTTGGTTTTTTTTGTTTTGTTTTTTGTTTTTTTGTTTTTTTCAAGTAAAAAAAAATGTTTAATGGAAAGCTCTGTTACTGTGTTTTTCTTTTTAAACAAAAGCTGTTAATTAGTTTGAAAAACTGTATGAATTGTTTTTTCTAAACTAAAACCTCGTTATTTAGGTTTAATTGCAGTGTTGGCACTTTGAAAAAAACAAGTCGTTTTGGTTTGCAGTTTGGGCACTCGGGCTCAAAAAGGTTTGCCATCACTGCCCTAGGGGATGGTTTGCACACATGGGGGTGGTAGGAAGCAGGAAACTGTGTTTGGTCTCTGGTCCTTACACAGGGTACACTGGTGGCAGGATGGATAGGTTCCTTTGCCCTCCCCCACCACCCAGTACAAGAGGCAGAGAGAATCTTAAATTGTTAAATGTGAGAACATAGGGCCCTCTACTCTACTTGAGAAGTACAGTATGGCCAATGATAGCGTAATCCATATGAACTCGCTAATGGTCTTTGTCTCCCTCTAGTGTCTGGATGCTGTGAGGTTTACGAATCTGCTCCTGCGCTCAGCAAATGATTCCAGGTTTAGTTCACTAGCAGATACTCCTGTGTGTAGATCTAAAGGTCCTGTATTCAGGTTCATCCTGGGGGCTGGTACACTGGTAGTTCCCTACCTGCGGCATGTGGTACCCTTAGGGAAAAGCTGCTTTAAAGCCACTTCTGGCCTGAATAAGGACAGATCCTTAGGGCATGCATTCTGGGTAACCCTTAGATAGCCTTGTTCAGTTGCACTGTGAAGAGGTGAGGATGTGGATCTTAGTCGATGACTTTCCAGTAAAGAAGTTTTGTCTCCTGGCAGGGAGAACAAACGGCTCTGAATTGCAGACAGTGCAGGTACAGTATCTTACTGAACACAGATTTATCTGAGGTCATGGTCTCAGGGTGCAGCATGGTTAATAGTTATCACGTTGGATTTTATTCTCCCCTCCCCCCCAAGAAATTGCTATTTTATCTCATCTTTTGGTAAAATCTTTCCCTACAGATGTGGGATTAAAAGAAAAGTAACCCCACCAAATGGGGGAGGGGAAGGGTCTAATACAGATAGCTTCCAAGGCAGATGTACTTGGAGCTATTTATGAGTTCCAAATAGGAGTTCTGTTTGGCATTGGGGCCACAGGGATTGACTGCCGGGAGGAATGTAGATGCTGAGTCTGTGTGGAGAGGGAGAGGGGGTGCAACATCCCTTGATTGGTTCTTCTATCAGATTTACAGATCAATATTTAATAAAAAAATGGCCAATTAAAGGCTAATACCTTCAAAAGGGTTTTGGAAGCTAACGATTCCATGCCAAGCCACGGTGCTTGAGGTTTTCCAGCAGCCTTCGCTATCTGCCTCTAATGCCATTATGCAAACTTTGATGGTAAAACCTCTCCTTTAGACAGCTCCCAGTGGTGCAAAGCTGTTTCGATGGCTAGTTTTCTGCTCAGCTATCACAGAGAGACACAGATCACTGGGTCCAGGTTGGAGACACCAACACACCCAAGCCCTAGTAGCAGTTGTATGGTGCTGCTACTCAAAAGTTGGGTGAAAAGTTTGGAAGCCTTTTATAAATTAACTTATTTGCCTGCCTGCAAATTGAATAAAAACAGCGGGTAGGCAAATGTAAATTTGCTTTGTTCGACGGTGTTTGTGAGTTCCCTTCCTCTTACTTGCTGTTGGGTACCTGGGTTTGAGCCACTGAAGTCAAGGACATAACTTCCTCCTCACGCCACCCTCCTGTCCTTACACCTGGGCAAAGCAAACAGTTGGTAAACAGAAAGACCCAAGATCCGCTTTGGCTGAACTAAAGGACATCCCAACCTTCCCTAGTTAGTGAGTCATGCTGCCTCTCTAGAATAGTCTATTTGGAATCAGTCTGGCTTCCTCCTTGCTGTGATACCAGAATGGCACAATTTAACGGTGGACTGTCCAAGAATTGATTTACCTCTGATGTCCTGGTATCATCACTGGCCAAAAGGCAACAATAGAGGGTCAAGAGAGAACAGGATAAAGGGAGGAGGAAGAGGTGAGAGGTATGGGAAATAAAGCAGGAGGTGACGGGATGGGTCACTTGATGATTACCTGTTCTTTTCATTCCCTCTGGCATTGGCCACTGTCGGAAAACAGGATACCGGGCTAGATGGACCTTTGGTCTGAGCCAGTCGGGCCATTCATATGTTCTTAATGCTTGATGTCAAGATTCCACCAGGCATCAAAGAGCAGGTTATAGGCAGCCAGAGAGAGGGGAGGAGAAATCCAGAGACACACAACTCTTATGCGCTGGAAAAGCCAAACTAATAAGGAGTTTATAGTGACACAAGCTGGTTTTTCACATTTTCTCTTTGTCAGATGTGGAGTAAGAGCCCAGTTTTGCATCCCAACCACACACAGTCCATGGGGGTGTTGAGTACATATAGAACCTAAAGTCCTACTCCTAACTAGAGCTGTTGGAACAATTGATCGTTTGTTGGGTTCATGGTCATTTCAAATATAGAAATTAATTAAAACAAATTGTTTTGGGGTTGACCCCAAAAAATTAATTTTGAAATTTTCAGTTAACCAAAAAGTTGGAAAAAATTGTTTGGGTCAATGTTTTGCCTTATTCCCCAATTTTTTAAATATTTTTTTAAAAATAAAACTGAAGTCACTTTTCAAACAAAAAGTCATTTGGAATACAAAAGTGAAATGTTTAGTTCTGAAAGAAAATATTTTGACTCTTCTGTGAACTTGTTTCCGGGCTGAAACAATTTGGTGAAACTGACAAGAATTCACAGACTGTTTTGGTTGACCTACAAATGCACTTTTTCGTGCGTGGGAGGGAAGTTCTGGATCAACCCCATCACCCAGCACTACTCTGACCTGAACAATTGTGCAAATGTCCTTGTTCAAATCAGCACTCTCCGAGACAAACCGCTTTCCCAGTTTTCACTGCACCTTGTCGCCTGCATTGCTACTGCCCAGGGACTGCAGCAAATGCCTGCGTCATCACTTCCTTACAGTCCCATTTTAGCTGCCTGGTCTGCACGGTGAATTTACCCTACCCCAACAAATATCTAAAGTGACAGAAGCAGTGAGGAGTTGAGCAGGCCGTGGTGTTTATGCCGACTTTGCATTCCCTGTAGGGGCCTCACATTGATTACCCCTTTTTTTATTCGAGTTAAACTCTAGCTCCTGTACAGCACACCAGTAATGCTAAAAGCAGCATGCTTTGCTTTTAAAAAGGCACTCAATAGTTCTCCCTCCTCCCCCTTTACTTCTACTGTTATGCAGGTGGTGATGATGTACCTGGGAAGTGGTTACAAAGATGATAAAAATAAGCCCAAGAAATCTTTGTGTCAGTCAAATGTATACAGTCTTATACATTTCCATAAAAATGCCACCTTAATTCAGACTGAGGTAAATGCGTGCAATATGCTCCGTTTGTCTTTTAAATACCTTATGCAATCAGAAATCAACCTTCCCGATTGATCTGTGTGACTGATTACGTACAAACTATTTAAAACAAAAATCCTTCACTTTAACTCTGCAATTTGAGACCTTTCTGACTGAACAGCTGTCTGAGTTTTGTTTCCCTCAAAGGCAAAACTCAAACCTTTGCCTGTTATTTAAAGTGACATTTTAACCGCATCAAGGTTTTTTTTAACTACCATAAGCCTCACGATGTTTAATTGTTTCTGGTTGAAAAATATGCAAAATGCATTCAAATCTCAGACATTTACACTATTTGCTAAACATGTATTCACCCTTTCAGGTATGGTAATAATAGCAGGGATTTTTCACTCAGTTCTCGGTTGCACATCTGAATTAAATGAAAATGATAAAGCCCTGAACTGCACAGAGCAAAAAGCAGGCTGGTTCGATAGGAGACATTTGGTTTATTTCGATTCAGATGTTATGTTGCACTAGGTCATTCGGAAACCAGAGAGAGCTCAGATGCTTATCCAGAATGGAATGACATTTCCAATATTGTGACCCGTTCCCCCGCTGCATTGGCAGGTAGGTAGTATGGTGCTATGTAGGTGTCCGAGAAATACCTATAGTTAGATAAATGCCAGATAAATTCACTTGTATAAGCTAGAGCCTTCCAGGAAAGGCCTGTACCTTAATCCTAGCGCCATGAGAACTTGAAGGAGAAATCTGGCCACACCCCTCCTAACAGCAATAGGTCATCTTTACTTCCTAGTTCTGGAAACAACTAGAGCAAAACAAGGGTGGGATCACACAGTCAGTGCTGCTCTGGTGACATTTGTAGCCCTTTTGACTCAAGATATTAGGATGGTGTAGGTAAGGTGCACCTCTACCCCAAACCACTCACATATTTGAGTCCTACTCACACACAAGTCCTTGCTTTTAGGTAATTGACCTGGTATGGTGAATTAAGGGGAAAATCTGCTCTCAAGTGCAATGGAAGCATCTTCAGCTACTCAGAGTTGTTTTGAAGGGCACTCGCCTTGGATGTAGAAGACCCAGGTTCAGGTTCCTGTCCTGTCAGATTCAGATACCTTACCACTGGGCTATTGGTCATTTTAGGGTCTTGCCCTCATTTTGTTCCAAAGATTTAGAGTATTCCTGAAAATTACTGCAGTCTGGGTTTTTTGCCAACCCAATCCCGTCCGCAGCAAACTATGTTTTACCCTCTCCCCCTATTATGGGAGCAGGTCCCGGGGAACTCATGGAATCCAGTGCCGCTACAGGGCTCTACTGTTTTAATCGTACCAGCATGTACAAGGTCATGGCTAATAACTAGTCACGTCAGGGGGCAGTAACTGTGTCAGAGGCAGTATGTAACTTGTTTATATTTGGGTATAAAGATGTATCTCAGAGGGAGTATCTTTGGCCAGCTTCGGGGACAGGGGAAAGTCCCACCATTCACTGAGCTGCATCCATTGTCATCAGCTTACATGTCTTAGTATCCCCGTAGAGACTGCCAGGTGCTATTACCGTGCCATATGGGTGCCTTCGTACCTTAACAGATCTTGAGGTCATTGGGTGGTTCGCTTGAGGTCTTCTGTGCAGGCTGTCTGCACTGAACTGCGGCAGCACACGGAGGACACACACATGCAGCAGTAACTGCGGGCAATTATGCTGTTCACATCCTCCAAAGAGAAAGCAAATCACAACTGCTGGCCTAGTCAGGCAGTCTGGCTTGCTGTAAATATGCAGCCTGGAAAAAAACAGTGAGGAGGGAGTGTAACATGGGGTCATAGCCCAAGAGCAGGGGCAGATGAGGAGTTTGAGGCAGTGGGGGTGAGGGTGTCAGTGATGCTGTCCTGATATTTTCGATGATCCCCATGCACATGTGCTCCTGATGTCAACTGTCCATAAAATATGACTCTGGGGAGTTGCGTATCATCGGTCTAGACACACCGATGTTTCACCTGTGCGATTAGGGATCCAATACTCATCACGCAGCACTAGTCAAGGACTTTGATGTTCGTTATCCTCTCCAACCATTTGATGTTATTCATGAGCTCCACACAACACATGTGAAAATGCTCTAGCTGTTTCAAGCCCCTGGTATAGAGCATAAGAACCTGGGACCAGTGGAGGGTCTGGGCTGCTGACTTTTCTGCAGCTTAGGATGGCTTTCCACTCAAGGTCCCTGTGGAGCTAGGCTTGGCAGAAAGTACCACCCAGCAAGGAGTTAGTGACAGCCCCCCACAGTCCACTGATTGGCTGAGGCTGGTATTTAAGTGGGGAAAGTATCTGAGCTACAACACAAACTGCCTGCCTCTCTGTGTGTCTGATCCAGCCCCTGTTTGCTGTAGACCCTAGATCAGTGGTTCTCAAACTTTCTGTATTGGCGACCCCTTTTGAACACCAAGCCTCTGAGTGCCACCCCCCATTAGAAATTAAAAACACATTTTTTTATATTTAACACTATGTTAAATACTAGATTTAAACCCTATTGCTGAAAATGAATGTTGTCACTGCTTTTCTCACTGCTTTTAAAGCAAGAGTGAAACATATTTTTATGGAATTAAATATAAGTGGGAAAGTTATTTGTAAGTAAAATTTTATTTTAATACTTGACAGTAATTAATGACCTGAAGCAATCCGTGGTCAGGGTTCATAGCCTGGGGCAGGAATCGGGATTTGGGGGGCACAGGGGCTCTCAGCCCAAGCAGGGCTTGTGGTCAGGGCAGCTTGAGGCTCAGGCTCACAGCCACCTGTGGGCACTGGAGATTGGGGCTCCCAGCTAACAGCCCCGCCCCGGGGTCAGGGCTCGCAGTCCCGCTGCTCCTCTGTGCTGGGGTCCGGACCTGGGGCTCGCAGCTACACTGTTCCAGGCTCACAACCCTGCAGCTCCGGCTCTGAGCTCCCTGCTCAACCAGGGGTCTGGATTCGCTGCCCAGCCAAGCCAGGGCTCGACGCTCGCCGCCGTGCCGCTGCTCCGGGGTGGGGGCTCGCCGCCCCACTGCACCCAGGGGGGGCTGGGGCCTGCCGCACCCGCTCAGGGCTCGCTGCCCTGCTGCTGCTCAGGGCTTGGGGCTCACCCTCCCCCCCTCCCCCCCCCCCCGCCGCTGCTGCGGGCTTGGGCCTGGCTGCCCCGCCACTGCTCGGGGGCCGGGGCTCACCACTCCGGCCTGCAGTCCGCCGTGGGGGTCAGGACTGGGGCCAGCAGCCCACCAGGGGCCCGGTCCCCCATCGCGGGGATCGGGCTGGAGCTGGCAGCCCACCGTCAGGGTCGGGGCTTGTTCGCGACCCCCACATAAGCGGGCTGCGACCCCCTGAGGGGTGGCGACCCCCAGTTTGAGAACCAATGCCCTAGATGCTGAGTTCTGACCCCGCTTTGTCCTCAGCATTGCTGTCTATAACCTGGAACCTGACCCGGACTCCCTAGTATCACGACCCGGCTTGTTCCCGACCCTGCAACTCATCTCTTGGCTGCAATGTAGTGGCTGACGAGTACACAGGCCACTCACAGCCCATCCCTGACATAGGGCTTCCCTGTGTCACAGCCACAGAGAAGAGAGCGTAAAGCGATTGCACGCGAGGCGGTAATTGTGGGGTGGCGTTGAATGCCTCTCACATCCCACAGGGGGGGCAACAACGTTGACCACAGGCAGGTGCGGCCTCAGACGTGCGCTGCCTGATTTCGTCATCGATTGTGGCGTTGTTAGAGGAAGGGCTGCCAAGATAGCAACATTTTCCTACTCTCTCAAGCAGCGCGTCAGCAATTGCGACTTCAAGCTTGCGCGAGTACAAACAGCCGTGTAGCTGCGGGAGCACACACAGCAACAGCGGCTATGCATGCGATCTGGCTCAGCCATGTCTCTGATGCCATTAACTCTGCTACTGCAGCCACACCAGTATTTATCCTTTGCACTGGCATGTGTCCGTGAGCAGGGGACTCGCACCTCTAGCTCATGGTGCAGACATAGCCTTAGAGACCAGAGTTCAACACAGTGCCTGGATTCTGCACATACCCAGCGGGCTTGGAAATATGTAAGAGCTGAAGGTTGGGTCCAGTTACAGCAGGCTGGTGACTGTCCATCAGTCATAAACAACTCTCTCAATGAGCATGTAAAAAATTCACACTCCAGCTGCAGCATCGGCCCTTATCCTGGTTTATAACTATCTTCCACCAGGGACACATCTGTGCCCTAGTCTTTTACCCATCTCCCTCTCGGACGAGCCAGGAGGGTTCATGTTTACAAACGTTACCTCAGAATCCTCCACTTTGATTTCTTAACAGGACAATAGTTGTAGCATTTCATCGCGGGGTTAGTTATGTGCATTGCTACCCTGGAGTGCAGGGAAGTGTCTGAATAGCTGAGACCTCCAGCCTCTCAGACATGCCTCAGCACAACGCAAACAGTTACACGAAACAAATCAAATCAAGCGTCCCGCCGTGATTCGACAAGAGGACACAGGTTCAGGCGTCCTCTTCGCTGTGTTCGTGACACACAGGTAGAATGACTTTATTTGCCCTGCAGCCGCACAGAATTGAATACAAAGAAAAAAGCAGTACTCTCCGCTGTGCATCGTATTGTGAAATAAATCACATTGGCTCAGGAGCTCTGCTAGTTTTGTGGCACCTAGGTTAGCTTAGTGGGAATGATTTTTCACATCTGCTTCCCATTTTGCACGCTCAAGGATTTGGGTGCACAGTTTTGCAGGGACAAAGAATGACCCAAGTATCGAGCCCTGCTCGAAAGCCTAGTGACGACTGTTGGAGTCTTTCTATTGACTTCAGTGGGTTGTGGATTGGGCCCAATGGCCACAATTCAGACAGCTGCTATAGAATTTAGTTGCCATCATTTGAAGCTATAGCTATATAGAATCATAGACCCACAGGGTTTGAAGGGACCACAAGGGTTTTCTAGTTTAACCCCCTGCCAAGATGCAAGAGTACCTGCAGCTACTAGTGGGGGAAAGGTGAAAGACTGAGTTTAAAATCCACTAAACCAATTGATCGAGTTCTCTTTAACAACCTGGGGGGACATGAGAGAAGCAGGCACGTCTGTATAAGGAAAGAAGAAAAGGACTACACCATATTTTCTGAACTTTATTTATTATTCCTACTTACATCTGGACAAGCAAACCTCAGTTTGTGATTCAGAGGACCAACGGTGCTATTTAGCGGATACAGTACAAAAGTGTGTAATAAGTAGCTAGTTCAGTTTCTTCACTATGTTAGCCAAATTGAATTTGGGTGGGAAATGTTTAATTTATCCCCGAAATCTAATATTAGTGCAATTTTCCTTAGAATTGGAAGGAGTTCTAAGGAAGTATGTTATAAAAAGCTTTGGAAAGTTTTGTTCTTTGGGGCCAAATATGTTATCCCACAATTGACAGATAATTTTTACAAATACTTTTCTGTATGGAAAACCATTGTTTAAATGACAAAATGATGAGTGAGAAAGTAGCACAACACATCTGACAAGTTTGCTGAGCTCATCATTAAAGCTATTAATCAACCAATGCGCAATGCCAAACAAGGGCATTTGGAGTGATTGATGGGAAAGCACCTGAAATGCAGTTGACATAGCTAGTCAAAAGAAGATGTCTAATATTAACTTGTTACAGAATATATGACTCGGAGCAACTGGCAGTCTTAAAAAAACATAGTGTCCATCTATAAAAGGGGGAAATAAGGACAACCTGGGGATTTACAGATCAGTCAGCTTAACTTCTGTATCCAGAAGGATAATGGAGCAAATACACAATCAATTTGCAAACATCTAGAAGATAATAAGGTGCTAGGGAACAGCCAGAATGGATTTGTCAAGAACAAATTGTGTCAAACCAACCTGGGAGCTTTCTTGGACAGGGTAACAAGCCTTGTAGATAGGAGGGAAGTGGTATATGTGGTATATCGTGACTTTAGTGAGGCTTTTGAAACTGTCTCGCGTGACCTTCTCATAAACAAACTAGGAAAACACAACCTAGATGGAGCTACTATAAGGTGGGTGCAGAACTGGTTGGAAAATTGTTCCCAGAGAGCAGTTATCAGTGGTTCACAGTCAGGCTGGAAGGGCAAAACGAGTGGAGACCTGCAGGGATCGATCTGGGTCCAGTTGTTTAATATCTTCATCAGTTATTTAGATAATGGCATACAGGGTACACTTCTAAAGTTTGCAGACAATACCAGACTGGGAGGGGTTGCAAGTGCTTTGGAGGATGGGATTAAAATTCAAAATGATCTGGACAAACTGGAGAAATGGTCTGAAGTAAACAGGATGAAATTCAATAAGGACAAATGCAAAGTACTCCACTTAGGAAGGAATAATCAGCTTCACACATCCACAATGGGAAATGACTGTCCAGGAGGGAGTCCTGCGGAAAGGGATCTGAGGGTCATAGTGGATCACAAGCTAAATATGAGTCAACAATGTAGCGCTGTTGCAAAAAAAAGCAACTGTCATTCTGGGATGTATTAGCAGGAGTATTGTAAGCAAGACACGAGAAGTAATTCTTCCGCTCTACTCCGTGCTGAGTAGTCCTCAACTGGAATATTGTGTCCAGGTGCCACATTTCAGGGAAGATGTGGACAAATTGGAGAAAGTCCAGAAAAGAGCAACACAAATGATTAAAGGTCTAGAAAACATGACCTTTGAGGGAAGTTTGAAAAAATTGGGTTTAGTCTGGAGAAGACTGAGAGGGAACATAATAATAGTTTCCAAGTACATAAAAGGTTGTTACAAGGAGGAGGGAGAAAAATTAACCTCTGAGGATAGGACAAGAAGCAATGGGCTTAAATCACAGCAAGGGCAGTTTAGGTTGGACATTAAGAAAAACTTTGCAACTGTCAGGGTGGTTAAGCACGGGATTAAATTGTTGAGGGAGGTTGTCGACTCTCCATCACTGGGGATTATTAAGAGCAGGTTGGACAAACACCTGTCAGGGGTGGTCTAGATAATACTTAGTCCAGCCATGAGTGCAGGCGACTGAACTAGATGACCTCTCTAGATCTTCCAGTTCTATGATTCTGTGTATGGAAAGGAAAGCAGAATGAAGGTGCATTCAGCAAAAGTGGGATGATCTACAAACTTTGTGATTTTTGGTGACCAGCAAAACTGAAGCATGAAGTTGTAATATACTGTCAAAGCATGCAGTGCATTCCTATCTAGTGGGTCAACTAGCAAAGCAGTTTACTAGGAGTTACTCATTTATTCGGAATGATAGGGGCCTGCTCTGTGGAGTGAAAAGTCATGAGTTCAAATCTTGCTGACCTTTGCTAAGGATTATTAAAATGTCCTCAAGTCTGCAGAAAACCCCCTTCTTTCTGAGGGTCACTAAGGTCTTGTCTTCACATACAGGAGTGCAGCTGTGATGCCATAGAGCTTTATTGGTGCAAAGCCATGCTGACGGGATAGCTTCTCTAATTGGCCTAGTTAATCCACATCCCAAAGAGATGGGAACTGCACTGATAGGAGAATCTCTCCCACCTACATAGCACTATCTTGACCAGAATGTTGGTCAGTTATAACTATGTCATGCAGGGGTATGCCAACTGAAAACAGACTAGCGTTCCTGTGGATGCGACGATTCCTGAATGACTCCATGTATATCTATGTGAGAATTCTTTTCCTGTTAGCTGCAGATCATTCTGAATACAAGTGGTGATTATTTCAATGACAAGTACCATTACCATATTTATATGTGAAGCTGGGCATTGGATTAGAGGGTAAATCATTCCCGTTGCTCAGTCATCCTGTAAATTACCAACAGACTTAATGATATGTGCCAGAGAGTATGGTGTTAAATAAGCAGAAAGTTTCAGATGTCTGCTGTCCATGCAATTTATTGGAGATGAGTTACAAAAGCACAGCTCTGCTTTTAATAGTGTATGTTATGTTGTCGTTCCCCAGGAATTTTTTCTGTACGGTTTATCACCACCTGTTTCTAGTAATAAGAGCCCCTATATCAATGAATACAGTAAACTGTAACCTGACATTGTATACATCCTGTTATTTTTGTTAACTAAGCTTTCATTACCCTACCCACTCAACCTTGACCCCCTGGATTGTCTCAAACATCTGGTATGTCCAATCTTTTATGTGTGTAAGCTCTTTGAGGAAGAGACCATCATTTTCAAAAAGTTTGTACAGCACCTGGCACAGTGGTGCCCAACCTCTTGACTTCAACATGCTACCAGAATATAAATAATAATACTGATTATTATGACTATCAGTATTGTAATATGTGTTTTTCAGGAAGACAACTCTTTACAGACATCCTCTCTCCATTTTACAGAAGGAGCGCTCATTGATTTCAACAGGAATTCTGAATTAGGACCAGCCCAAACTAGATCTGAAGTCAAAATTTAAGAAACAATTGATTTTTTTTTAAAAGGTTACTATTATTGTCTTGTGCCTCTGCCATGCCTGGGTTCATCTGGAAGCAGATGTACTGAACTACTATGTAAAAAGTCATGTCTGAGAGATATCCAGCCTGACTGGATGCCGTACATAATTGTAATCACTCAAGAAAACTGATTCTTATGAGATTTGCAGCCAAATTCATAGATTAAAGATGCTCAGATATCTTTAGGAACAACATCTCCAAATAGATGTGTTACAAAACTCAGCTTCTCGTGATCTAACATGACTATGGGAAGAGGAGAGAGATTTGTCACATCAACATATTCCTTAGAAATGTTCAAGACAAAAATTTCCAACTCAGATGGAATTCACTGAGTTGCTAGTCTATCAATCGCCAGAGGACTGGGTGTGCATTATGATGATAAAGTGTAGATTACTTTCTGATGAACATTCATAGACTCATCAATTTAAGGCCAGAAGGGATCATCTAGTCTGTTCTCCTGCTTACCACAGGCCAAAGAAATTCACCTGCATTGAGTCCATACCTGAACTGCAGCATATATTTTAGAAAGAGATACAGGCTTTTTTAAAAGGGTTAAACTTATGGAAAATCTACCATTTGCCTTGTTAAGTTCTTCCAGTGGTAAATTACCCTTTATGTTTGAAATTTGCACCTTATTTCTAGCCTTAAGTGTTCTAGCTGTAACTTCCAAGCACTAGATCTTATCACACCTTTTCCTCCTGAATTAACAAGCCACCTACTCTCAGAAATCTTTTCCCCACACATGTAGACCATGAACAAGTTGCCTCCCAGTGTGACGTGGTAGGTAACAGGATGAACGCGATCCTGGGCTGTATAAGCAGGGAAATATGAAGTAGAGGTAGGGAGCTGGCATTACCTCTGTATAGGGCATTAATGGGATAATTACTGGATATTGTTCCAGGTCTGGTGTCCCCAGCTTCAAAAAGGTCGTTAATGTAAACAGAGTCCAGATGAGCTCTACCCTGACATCTGGTGGTGAGTTTTGGAAAAGCAATTCAGGGGCTGATCTCACCCACCCCGCCTAAAATAAGCGGACTGTTTGCCGAAATGGTCACTTTGGCTGCTGTGAGATCCCCAGTTTCTCTGCCTTTGGGGCAGGAAGAATAAAGTGTTGTTATCCTGGTTATGTGAATCAAGGACAGTGGACACGATAAATCAACCCCGAGCACACTCCTGTACTCCACTGCTGTGAGCCGCGCAGGCGGAATTGATGGGGGCGTGGCAGCAGTTGACTCAGCACCATGAAGATGCCATGGTAAGTCGACCTAAATACATAGACTTCAACTATGCTATTTGCTATCCACGTAACTGAAGTTGCATATCTTAGGTCAAGCCAGTGTAGACCGGGGCTTAGAGGTCTAACTGTGCGGCTGCATTTGCCAGCTAGCTACTAAGCTATAATTCAATTTCAATCCCTTAAAAGTCTTTAAAAAAAAAGCAGACAAGCCTTTGCAGGTGAGCAATGCGGATACTACCTGAAAGTGGACCAGAGTGTGGGCTTGATTAACCAACCCCCTTCCTGCTAATTAATCCAATTGTTTTCCTGCTCTTTCTAAAGTCATGAGGATACTCAGCCGAGGGGGCCAGTAAATTAAGCCGGGAGGAATGCACGTCACACCGCATTTTTATTGGACTCTCAATCTTAACTTATTTTTAATCTTAATTAGAACTGGAGCCTTTCTAAACAAGCCAACTGTGGCACAGCGATTTAACACGCCAGGGGGCTGACTGATAAATCTTACCCCACTCAAGAGACAGCACTGCGATTCATCATGCTGCTGCCTGTGTGAAGAGAGCCGCTGCCACTGTAATTAGCAGTGAGTTCGTGAATCGTGATGTGCCAGACAAAGAAATAACATTGGAAAGCTGCTCTCTAGGCTGGTGGCCATAGATCAGCCGTCAGGGGTTGAGATTGTGCAATGTCGTTGCATCGATGACTAGAACTGACAAAACAATAGCCCAAGCTGGCTTGCAGCTAGAACGATGTCAGCAGCAAAAGCTGGGCTGTTCACTCCTAGGTGACATGAGCCAACAGGGAAGGGTCGTTGCCACATTCTCCTCGCTTCCAAAAATAACCGGTGCAGCATCGTCAAATGCAGCAATGCACGTCTGCTGCTGCTCTTGATAATATCACAGGCCTGTCATCTGACATGATGGTGACTATTGCAATGACATGCACACACATAATACTGCGTCATCGGAATCCCTCCCAGGGTCTCTAGGATAGTCCAGGATTTGGACTGCTGATTGGCCTACCCTGCCTGGTTGGCTAACGAACTCAAATTGCCTTTGTTTAAGCTGCCAGCCATTGGCAACCGGCCCCCGCTAACTGTATTTGTTTATTCAAATGCCCCCTGTGTTAGGCTTCATGCCAGAGGTAGAGGCTACAAGCAGTAGTGTAGAATTCAGTGACAGGACCATTCAGAAAACATTGGGCCCCGAAGGTATCAGCAAGCCCTACTGGCTGCTGACACCTGAAGGAGTGTGACTTGCAAGACCAGGTTCTCCTTTAAACCACCTCCTCCATCTCTCTGCAAAGAGTCTCTGGGTCACTTGGATGTTTAAACTAGGGTCAGTGGCGGATTCTCTGTAACTTGAAGTCTTTACATCATGATTTGAGGACTTCAGTAAGTCAGCCAGAGGCTAGGGTCTATTATGGGAGAGGGTCTGTGGCCTGAAACATGCAGATCAGACGAGGTGACTATGGTGGTCCTTTCTGACCTGAATGTCTAGGAGTCTATTTTCATGTAGCACAAAGACAGGACCAACCCCAACTAAGACAGTTCCTGTTTCAAAGGATTTACAATTGTAGCACAGGAAGAAGAAAACAGATATGGGAGTCAAACGGGGGGGGGGGGGGGAGAGATGGCTGGCATTACAGTGAAACAGGCATGTCTGGTGAATAAACAGCAGTGGTGATTGAGGGATTTGTCCCTTTGGCCTTGCTAGGATATGCACCTTGGAGTGTAAGCTCCAAACAGATAAATGGCTTAAATTCAATATAGTCACACATTTTAATGTCCACGAAATAAGCTCATATAAAGCCTGGGGAAAACAAAGAAATAGCACAAGTCAGAGGCAAACCAAACAAAGCGAGGCCGCATCCCACCCTGGTGTGATCAATGCGACTTTAATGAAGTGCAAGCACCTACAACTCCTAAGAGCTCCTTTGGGGCTGGTGAGAGATGAGGAAGCTGATTTAGTGCCAATAATTGTGTTGTATGTGCAAGAGGGACTTGGCTACAGACAACGTGACCTCTTTTACTGCATGTGACCTTTCAGTGATGGAGAAAAGATTTCATTGCTGTCTCGCAAGGCAAACACAAAACACTGTAGGGAAAATCTATTTTGGTAATATAAAAAACTTTAAAAGAAAGACATTATGAGGTAGGAAATAGCTGTAAAAGTAACATGTGTAAAGTTTATATATTACTCCAGGTACAAAGGTTGGAGATCACAATATGTGTTTCCACTGAGGGGCTATATCCGAAATGTTGCTAAGCAGCACCACTGTCTTGATCCCAAAGGTGTCGTACAACGCTAGGACCATCTCTACACATTGAAGGAGATCAGTCCTCCCTACCAACTGATTTTCATGCAAGGTGATGACGGCACCAAACTTTATGACTTCCACCTAAACTGAGCTTTTGAACAAACGGTTCCCCAGGCTATTGTCAATGTACTGAAGCGTCGGCAAAGGTGAGCTGCCATGCTGAATGATGGATGAGGGCTGACTGGTGACCTATTTGGGAGACGAATGTTTTCTCCGTTTGCTTCATTGCAGAGTGCTCATTAAAAAGGTAATTTAGGTAACATTAAAAATAAATAAATGGAACAATGTGTGCAAGCTAGCACACAAAAAGGCTCGCTAGGGCATGGGATTTTCCTGAGAGAGGGGTAAGATCTGCAAATGGTTTTGAAACTTTCAGAAGGGAGCTGTCAGATAGAGTTAGAATTTACATGTTGTTGCCTATATTTTGTACCCAATGATGATACATTAGATTTTCTGGTATTTGCCTTTTCTTGGTTTATTTTATGTTCACCATGTGAATACCCCTTTTGAACCGTGGCTTGGCTGGGTTGGGAAGGAAGGTGGAGTAGCTCTACAAAAGCCAATTTGTTTCTTAGAAGCACAGACTGAAAGAATCTCAGGGTTGGAAGGGACCTCAGGAGGTATCTAGTCAACCCCCTGCTCAAATCAGGAACAACCACAACTAAATCATCCCAGCCACGACTTTGTCAAGCCTGACCTTAAAAACCTCTAAAGAAGGAGATTCCACCACCTCCCTAGGTAACCCAGGGAGTTCTTAGGTAGTTCCTGTTGTCACTGGCACCAGGATGTGCAAAAGGCTTCCCCCCTGCACTCACCAGATGTTTGTGTAAACGTGGCCCCTTTCGCACCAGCGAGGCCAGGCATCAAACTGTTCTCAAAGCCAGCACGTACTCCACTACTAGTATCTCCTCATTGAATCCTCTAACCTACCACAGACCGTACAGGGCACATCCTACAGTTGTAGCCCACATCCTGGTGGCTCTTCCTGGCCTACACAGGTGTGTTGTGTTGCTGTTTGCTATTTACTATAGCTTTGTGAAGGTGGCTGCATTCCAGTGACAGGCGAAGTTCCCTTTCTCATTTGTTTAAAGTTTTGAAAGGGGCTGGGGCTTGAAGACCAGTGAGCTGATTAATTTCTATGAGAGGATACAGCCAGTTGACGACTGACCATGTGCAGTATGACTGGGTCCTCCCACAGCCCAGTCTAGCAGGGAGGCAGAAGATGTTGCCCTGCTGGTATACAGTCATTTGCCGACATTTGAGAACTCTATGGTCTGCACAGGAACATCTAGCTCTTACAAGGCACAGGGTAGGTTTTCTCAGCACACCATCTCCCTCCTCCCTCTGCGTCCATCTGTGTGCTATTCTTCACAGTACGGGACAGTGAAATACATCAATGGAGAGAGAGGTGAGGGGCTCAGGAAAGAACTCGGACAATGCCCTGCTTGATTTAAATGGTGAATTTTCCTGGGCTTCCGGTTTCTGTCGGGGGAAGCCAAGTGCCTCTTTCTTTCGAGAATCAGAGAGGTAGCTGTGTTTGTCACTTCTGCAATTCCAGACTAAGAGTCCTGTGGCACCTTAAAGACTAACTAAAGTATTGAAGCATAAGCTTTCGTGGGCTAATACCCACTTCATCGGATGCAAGCAGTGGAAGTGCTTTCTTTCGAGAGAAAGTGGGAGAAAGATTAAAAGGATATCACACAATGGAGTCTTGTGATGAGGGCTGGTGTCTCATTCAGTTTTGTTCACCAGGCAATTGTAATCTTGACCGGCTCTCACGGAATATTGTGTTACAGTCCGAAAGGTACAGAAAAAAAAGGGAGTTTCAGGATTTCAAATTACAACAGAAAAGCCTGTTGAGAAGATAAGCAATGAGTCTATGGCTAATCCCACTGCGATCGGTGAATACAGGCACATTTACTTGGACAGCACCAAAGGAAGAATACTTAAGAGGCATCTACCAAAGCACATATTTATAAAACAGCCCTTTCCCGCCTTCACACTCTGGGGGCCTGTACTCACCATCCTGCAGGGAGCTTCCTGGATGCTGGATCACTCATTCTCAGATGTGCTGCCTTACAAGAAAACGCTTTGTTGAAATGTAGATCACCGAAAGCCAGGGAATTGCATGGTGTAGATTACCTGTCTCCTGCAATACAGCAGTATCCTGATACTCTGGGCAAAGCATGCTAAAAAGAACAATATTTTATGTGCTTATTTTATTTCTTTATACCCACTATCCATATGTTGCAGGTGCCTTTGGCATAACTTAAAAAGACAGCGAAATTAATACCCAAACATAACTCATGTGCAGAAGCGAAGCTCAATATAATTCACTACCAGCAAACTAGGTAACTCTGTAATTTAATTCCCACTCCCCCTCCAACATCTCTTCCCTCCTTTCAAAGGCCTGGTGTGACGGGGCGGACCGGCCCCGCACGGGCCAGGGCTGCCCCTGGCCGGAAGTGCTAGCAGCGGAAGTCCCGCCCCCGCTGCACTGGGCATGCTCCAAATGCTCAGGCAGTATAAAGCAAGGGAGCACAGCTCAGTCTAGGGGGACTGCCGGAGGGGGAGGACGTGCCGGGAGAGCTCCCACTGAGGACCAGCCCCAGCCACACCAGGAGCCGGAATCGGAGCCGTGGCCGGACCCTGCCTGCGAGCCTGAAGCTGACCACAGCCTGCCAGATGCCCTAGACCACTACCTGACTGAGGGGGCGACGGACCCAGCCCTATACGGGGGATCAGCAACCAGCCAGGGGACCCCGTCGCTGGATCAGGTAGGAACTGGCCCCAGGATAGTGAGGGAGTGGTATAGCCCACCCGAAGACACTCAGCGTGTTGCGGTTGGATCTCCCCGCTGAGTGGGGTCAGGTGCAGGGCCACTAGGCCACACTACCCCAGTGAAGGGGGGGCTGTTAGAGACACGGGCCGCTAGGCCACACTGCCCCAGGGAAGGGGGATGGATATAGACTCTGGCCCTTGGGCCCCACTGCCCCAGCCAAGGGGGCTGGTACTGACTCTGGCCCTTGGGCCCCACTGCCCCAGCCAAGGGGGCTGGTACTGACTCTGGCCATTGGGCCACACTGCCCCAGAGAAGGGGGGTTCTGATAGACTCTGGCCATTGGGCCACACTGCCCCAGCCGAGGGGGCTGATATTGACTCTGGCCATTGGGCCACACTGCCCCAGAGAAGGGGGGTTCTGATAGACTCTGGCCATTGGGCCACACTGCCCCAGCCGAGGGGGCTGATATTAACTCTGGCCATTGGGCCATACTGCCCCAGCTGAGGGGGCTGATACTGACTCTGGCCATTGGGCCATACTGCCCCAGCCGAGGGGGCTGATATTGACTCTGGCCATTGGGCCATACTGTCCCAGCCGACGGGACTCGTCAGGGACTCCGGCCACTAGGCCTCATTGCCCCGCCTGGGGGGCGTGAACCCTGACACCTGGGAAGAAGGATGAGCTGGAGATGAGTGGAAGGGATAGGGGTGTTCGTTACTATTTGGAATTTCTTAATGTCACCAATTCAAACCTTGAGAAGAATTCACTTGGACAGGAAGCAGCAGGCCAAGGTGTGGATCACTTCTGATTTTTTTCTATGTAATTTTGCCCATTATGCCTGAAGCTAGTGCACGTGTCAGGGCATGTCTAGGCAGCCTCGCAATGGGGACTACAAGGCGTGTGAGTTGTGGCATGCACTAAAGTGTAGACCCTGTTAGCATGAAATAAAGGGCCCTAATTCATGTTAACGAAGCCCTGTTTGAAACAGAACTCTGGTTAGATGTTCGGCTGCATGTGTGTGTGTTCTCCTTGTGTGCTGTCCCAGCTCTGCACAGACAGCCGGCACAGCAGACCCGGAGCAAACCTCCCAATGACCACAAGATCTGTTAAGCGACGAAGGCACCAGGCCAGGTTTATTGTCGACAAAGCACAGTAATAGCACCTGCCAGACTTAAGACAGGTATGCCCATGACAATGGATGCAGCTCAGTGAGTGAGATACATCCCTATATCCTGATACAAACAAATGACGTACTGCCCCTCTCACATAGTCACTGTCCCCTGATGTGGCTAGTTATCATCACCTTCTATATATTGGTTCCATCAAAACATCTCTATTATGTACTGTCACCTTGACCTTATCCTTTAGGAGCTGTCAGTGTGTTCCTGTTATCTGGGGAGAATATTTTCTTGATATTGGGATGTTTTGATAACACTTGATATGGGATGTGTTTGCATGAGGATTCTGTGTTTAGCACTTCTTAGGAATGTGTATTTCTGCAATATCAGCCCTGTTCTTGCGAGATGTTGTGATCAGGTCCTGCCTCATACCTGACCTCTGATACATGGGCTTAAATCTCAGGCTCTCTTCCTGGTCCATTCCCCCGCGTTTTCTCTTTTTTATACGGATCCCGGAAAAGCATAATGCACAGACTGAAAACGACCCTGTGGGCTAAACACTGCTCTTTGGCCAGTTTGTATCTGGATAAGCCCTCATTAAATCACATTTTACCTAAACCAGCTACTCCTAGACCCACACACTGCATTAAGTCCCAATAGGAATGGATAGCCCTTGGAAGCAGACGATAGGGTGACTCCTGCCAGCTGCTTATTTTACCTACCTTCTTTATAACCACAGGATGCATAACCACTGTGTTCTAAGGTGCAAGGGAGACCACTTCAATGGGAAACTGAAGCACACAGCGTAAGAGACACCAGTATAAAGAGCACACACAAACACAATCTCCTAGGTGCAAACTTTCTTCATGTTTGCATTGCACACACCAGATTCTTGCTCCAGACAAGCAGTTTAAATTGCGTGTCATTCAGTGGCAGAAAAAACAGATCATGTCTCCTGGGTGCTTTGCTTTTTGGTCTGGTACAAACATATCCCTCCCTGTTGCTAAGCAAATTGATGCTTCTTCTCAGCTGACCTGTCCGCACTTGCCTTGCCTTTCAAAGTGGTTTTCTGCCAGAGGGGCAGCAGGTCTCCTTTTTGTGAGATCTCCTTTGGATTGGGATGGTTGTTCTTCCACAACATGGGGAAAGGCCTCCAGCTGATATGGCCGCTTTCAGCAGATGGTGAGAGAGAAAGCAGGACTTCCAGCTCCACGGTAGATGTAGGGTAGTTGAGCACAGGAAAGTAATGCACAGTGGGACGTGGAATGAGCCCTGAATGTTTACTGGTTCTCGTTCTTCAGTGGCCCATGATAGCTCACTCTGGGGTGGTTTTTAAGACACAGGTGGTTATTGGTATCTTGGTCACGGGTACCGGGTTGGACTCCTTCCATCCACTACGGCACTTGCAATCAGAGAGCTGCTGCTGATCCTTAGCCTTAAGGTCACATGGCCAGTGAACTGGAATAAAAGGATTAGCCTCCGGGCTCTGACCCTCGCTTCCCAGAAAGTGAATTTCGTGATGAATAAGGCACCAGCCTCCATAATTACAGCCAAACAACAGGAGGGGGTAATGGAGACCTCTGCTAAGTTACTGCTTCGAGTGACCCTTTTCTTTATAGCAGCAAACAACAAACTCAGCTGAAAAAGAAAGCTCTTTGTCACCCGCAAAACCATATTTTAGCTAAACACTCAGCTTGAGGACAGATTCCAGTTTGTGTGGCTGAGTATTTGTCCATTGCTCCTCTAGCCTGGATTGAATTTGTATCTTTCAGCTAAACCATGTGTTCCCGGAAGTAGGGAAGACAGGGACAGACATGGCACTAAGGTGAAAATATGTTCCTGCAACATGTGCCGCTGCTTCCATCTCACAAAAATCTGGGTCAAGCTGCTTTTAAAAGTAGCTTTCCAAGTGAGAAGTATCAGCCAGGCAGAGAACATTTGCCTGAGAATAGCTAATATCAAATATGTGCAAAACTGCCAGATAAGCACGGGGTGCAAACCCAGGGTTGCTGCTCTTCTTAATGGCTCAGCAGCTTCCCTGCCACGTCAACGAACTGTAATCACACATTTTGCTTTATGTCTCTCTAGCTCGCTGATGGCCAATTTCTCTGCAGCAACATTTTTACATGCCTGTTTACTGCATTGAAATTCTGCACAACAGCCGCTGCGACAATTGCCTCCGGGCGCTAGAGAATTTAATTGAACCAGCGTGAGAGACCTGATGAATGGGGCGCTCGCACCGACGGGACGGGAGCGGGGGCAGAATTTCAATGGAGGATTTAAAGAACCGGGTCAGCCATTCCCAGACGGGTAGGCAACCGAGCAAGACCCGGCCCCCTGGGTGCAGAGCGAGGCTTTTTATCACCATTACTGGCAGAAAACTATTTCCAGTCCTTTGCAAATGGTTTACGGCTTTCCTTGCATCTGGGACGTCAGCAATCCAAAGTTACAAATGTCAGTGTATGTAGCAGATAGAACATTGACTCCATACACACACACACACACACACATGCACAAACACACACACAGAGCAAGAGAATATGGGTGGACTGTACAAGCCATGGGCAAAGGAGAGGAGGAGCTTCCTGTGCCAGGCCTGTTCCTGCTTCCTCTCTGCAGGCTGGTGCTGGCCGTTGGTGGCTGGAGGAAGGGGACAATCGAAATCCTGCCTGCCCACTTCCCCCTCCCTTGTGGAGGCCGCACTTCTCCTCCCCAGCAGCCCGCATGAGGGGAAGCCCATACAGGAGAGTAAGAGGGCGGCCTTATGCTTCCTTACTTCCCTGCATGGGCTTTAACTGAAAACCTGGAGGAAAAGGGGGTGTGGGGGAGTCTTTTTCGACCCTAAACCCTTCCGTTCTTGTCCAGCAGCTACAGAAGTCCAATTGTTCTCAGAGGGTATCAAACGCAGGTCACAACTCTGCAGGTTTTATACATGAAGACAGAGCCCCCAAAAGGCAAGTGACTCCCCCCAAGGCGGCACAAGGAGTAGGTGGCAGAGCCGCGAGAGCCCTGGGAAGTTCCACTGGTTCACTTAGAACAGAGAGAGGCCTCCGATTTATTAACCCTGATCAAACACAGTCAATCTTCTTCCAGAGTGTGCAGGCAGATCCTTCCATTAATCAAACTGGGAGCTGATTGGGAATCATGAGAGACACACCCTTAGGAGGAGACCTTCCCCCACCTGTTCCTTGCTGTTCGACCAAGTTTAGGATACCAGCTCCACAGCACTGTTCTGAATATTTCCGCTGCCTCCAGGGTTAAAACCTCACTTCTCTTCCTGTAAGAGGGCTGTGAAAGTAGGACTGTCATACCCACAATAGGTAGAAAACACAGAGCATGCATCAGTGTGTCCCGAGGAGACTTTACTTATGTTCCTTCTTCTTCTTCTTCTTCTGTTTCATTCAGAATAGGTCCCTTGCCTAAAATGTTTTACTCCTTCTCTACAGAAATGTCACCACCCTGTTATCTTTGGACCTAGCGGAGAAGGCGATAGAGGGTGCTGATTTAAGCACAGCCGTCAGCTGTAACTGGAGGGGTGGGATAGCTCAATGGGTTGAGCATTGGCCTGCTAAACCCAGGCTTGTGAGCTCCATCCCTGAGGGGGGCATTTACGGCACGGGGGCAGAAATCTGGCAGGGACAGGGGGATTGGTCCCCCTTTGAGCAGGGGGTTGGACTAGATACCTCCTGAGATCCCTTCCAACCCTGATGTTCTGAATCTAGTGGCTTTAGTGTTCTGGCAGCAACAGAAACCAAAGTGAAGCTTTTCCCTGGGTAGGAGGAGTACAGAGCATCCAAATATTTGAAGGAACAGGACATCACATCCCCAATTTTTCCCCCGTCTCTCTCCACCTGAACATCTGTCTGTCTGTTCTATACTGCCACTCCTCACTACGATCTGTGTGCTTTCCTCAGTATATAGTCTGGCAATAGGCCCCTAATGGAGATGATAATGTTTAAGTCAGTTTCAAACGTGATGTTTGAGTTGGTTCAGAATGAGGTGAGCTGGGCTCTACCGTTTGCTCTCTTCGCGGGAGAGGTCTGAAGTCGAGGACAAAAGGAATCTTTGTCGCCTGAATGGGGCTCCTGCTGAACTGCTCATTTGCGAGGGGAAGGCATCGCTCCCCCAATCTGCTGGGCTCCGGGGTGGGACTGCAGTGAACATTCCTACTGACTAGCGCCTTAAATAAAGACTACATCCAAAGTAGCAGGTCACAGACTGAAGGAAGAATATCGGCTCTGGGAATACAGGGCGAGCAAACCTGTCAAAGTCAGCATTATAGGCCGTGTATTGCGCTGCAGACCAAAGGGGAATTGAATACATTTTCAGAGTAGGAGTGAATACAGAGAAACAGCTGCACTACTACTCACAAGAGCTAGAGGGTTGAGCGGATGAAATGTGATTTGATTGGTATTCCCCGGCACCATCCTCAATGGGGTTCTCTTGTCCCTTAAAGGAAAGCAAACGTTCCTACCCGGATGGTAAGACAGTCGTTCCGATTTTAACCCCTTCAGATCTCATCTCCAGTCCATACCCATTGCCTTGCTTTCCCGGTAAATTCAATCTCTTCTCCCTCGAGGAGCGTATCACTAGCTGAAGGATATACTATTTGTAAGCCTCTTTCCTTTGTTGAGGCTCTGGATACACTTTTGGGACGCGCCTAAGGTTACGTCTACACTGAAACGGAACACTGGCGGCTGGCCCATGGCAGCTGACTAGGGCTTGCGGGGGTCAGGCTACAGAGATGTTTAACTGTAGTGTAGACATTTGGGCTTGGGCTAGAGGTAAGGTTCTGGAACCCTCCCCCGTCGTAAGGTCCCAGAGCCCAAACTCCAGCCTGAACCCGAATGTCTATATCGCAGCTAAACAGCTCTGTAGCTCGGGCCCCGTGAGCCTGACTCAGCAGCCACGGGCCAGCCTCGGGTGTATAACTACACACAGACATACCCTACGTGAGTTAAGATCCTAAATCCCATTTTCAAAAGTAGCTTACGTGCTTTGGAGCCTAAGTCACTTTTTCAAACTGGGAATCTCCTTGAACGGCACTGTCAGAGTGGAGGAAAATCCTTTCTTCTGCAACTTGGCCCAGAGCCTCCATTGCTGTAAATCAGCCTTCTTCTGAAGTCAATGGACGGATGTGGATTTACACCAGCTGAGGATCCCTTTATGTATAATTCCCAGTCCAAAAAAATCCATAACAAAATTTTATATTAATAAGGGGTTAATGTTGAGAGTACATGTAAAAACCAGAGGGACAGAACCAAAAATTACACACCCAGGGAAGAAGTCCAAGTTAAGATTACATTCATAACAAAACCAACCATCTGACTACATTTATTATAGTCCTTTGTGAAAATCTGCCATGCTCTGCTTCTATCTGAAACATATTTGTACAGAAATCCAGTGCAATTATTTATGCTGGAGCGGGCATTAGGGAAAATGTGATATATTTGTGTGTGTGTTATTACGTACAGTAGGAAAATCATTTTCACAGCTTAGGCTCAGTTTCAAGAAAGAGAATTAGTAATCGTATTTGTTTCAGTCTTCATGTCAGCAGTTATCCGAATTTAAAATGGCAGACCAATCCTTAGTTTAATACATTGATTATTATGCTTCAGATACTAATTTGTGGGCCTGAGTTCTCTCTGGATTATCCTGGTGCCAGAACGCACGGAATGAGCCCCGATTTTGCTGATGTTGAAACTTGTCTATAAATGAACCAGCTACATCTGTGGGCAGATTCAAAATTCTTCTTTAACAGCCAGACGTGTGTTACTAAAAATTCAATAATCAGAGAGGTAGCCGTGTTAGTCTGGAATAGCAGACATTCCCACTGCTTGCATCCGACGAAGTGGGTATTAGCCCACGAAAGCTCATGCTTCAAAACTTTATAGTTAGTCTTTAAGGTGCCACAAGATTTTGTTTCCTCTAAAAATTCAATACGTGTCTCATCACCTCCACAAACACAAACGTTGTTTTCTAAAAACAGGGGAAATAAATAGCTCTCACAGAACTTCATGACTTGCAGCAAGCTTGATGCCAGTAGGAACTGTGGATAAATGGGAACTAGTTGCATTATTATTTATAAATATGCTATGCCCCTCAGGCATGTATCTGTGTGATATTACCCTGCCTGAGTGCACAGAGAGATCAAAACCTTAGACCATCATTTCTCCTGTACCACTGGGCTGTCAAGCAGTCCAGGTCCCCCATTGACTCTGGTCACTCGCTAGTTGAGGTACTTCCTGTGGTAGATCAAAAAGGGCTGTAATATGAGGAAGGAAAAGTAAAACAATTCAAACAATCACCAGCTTTATAGCTGTGAACTGGGACTCCTCAGCCCAGTAGCAAAGCTGTTTGCCGAGGCCAAAGCCTCTACAAGATCAAAAGATTCTGGTCTGTTTCAGGACCTGACTACAGAGTGGGTGGGCAGAAGGCGTCAGTAGCTGCAAGCTGACACGGAGATTGACTGGCTTCCGCTCCGTGGCTCCGTTCCCGGATTCAGCCCTGTGGGAAGTGTCGGGGTTTGGGGCTCTAGCTCCAAGGGGACCACTGGTAGCTTTAGCTATGGGGGGGGGGGGGACGATTGCCCACCCCCTGCTGAAACCGGGAGCAGAGCCGTGGGGAGTGCAGACGTAAGGCATGGTCAAGATAATATTTGGTCCTGCCTCAGTCCAGGGGACTGGAATTGAGTTCGCTGACAGTCCTATGATTTTATGATTTAAGAAGAGAGTATGACACCCAAATGGAGCGACGGGTGTGGGAAGGGTTAACAAATAAGATCATAGAACCATAGAATCATAGCAGATTAGGGTTAGAAGGAACCTCATGAGGTACCTAGTCCAACCCCCTGCTCAAAGCAGGACCAATTCCAAACTAAATTATCCCAGCCAGGGCTTTTTCAAACCGGGCCTTAAAAATCTCTAAGGAAGGAGATTCCACCTCCCTAGGTAACCCATTCCAGTGCTTCACCACCCTCCTAGTGAAATAGTGTTTCCTAATATCGAACTTAGACCTTTCCCACTACAACTTGAGACCATTGATCCTAGTTCTGTTATCTGCCACCACTGAGACCAGCTGACCTCCATCCTCTTTGGAACCCCCCCCCCCCCTTTCAGGTAGTTGAAGGCTGCTATCAAATCCCTCATTCTTCTCTTCTGCAGACTAAACAAGCCCAGTTCCCTCAACCTCTCCTCATGTGCTCCAGCCCCCTAATCATTTTCGTTGCCCTCTGCTGGATTCTCTGCAATTTGTCCACATCCCTTCTGTAGTAGGAGGCCCAAACCTAGACACAATACTCCAGATGTAGCCTCGCCAGTGCCGAATAGAGAGGAATAATCACGTCCCTCGATCTGCTGGCAATGCCCCTACTTATACAGCCCAAAATGCCATTAGCCTTCTTGGCAACAAGGAGAACACTGTTGACTCATATCCAGCTTCTCATCCACTGTAACCCCTAGGTCCTTTTCTGCAGAACTGCTGCTTAGCCGGTTGGTCGCCAGCCTGTAGCAGGTTACAAGATCACATTACATAGGTAGCAGTTGCATAACGTGGTGGTTCTTGATGATTCTGAGTGCTTTCTTTTTAAAATTTACCATAAATAAATAAACAAATAAAATCCATCACGCACAATTGGCTAGTATCTTATAGGCATTGCAGCAGAGTTGAGTCTTGAACCAGTGTTTAAGGCAGGAGAGAACATTGGGCAGATTTTGATTCATTCAGAGGGGACAGTCCATGCATCCGCAGTAGTGCAGAAATCATGGAGACAGTTGTGAGACACGCTGGTGAAAAGGCTGGGACATGCTGGGGAGCAAAGAAGATGGGACTTGCCATGAGATGAGACACGGGGAATGAGTAAAGAGAGGCAGCATGGTGAAGGGGAGTGAGTGGAGGAATTGAAAGAAGGGATGATGTGGTCAAGCAATGTGGCTGCCTATTTGGGATACTGGAAAGGCGGTGGCTGCCATACATCAAGACAAGAGACGCCGAGTGCCTAAACTAGAATTTTAGCTGCATGGAAAAGAAAGAAAAGACCAGACTTTGGGCTTGGTTACACTTACAGCTTTATAGCGGTTTTGGTTATACCTGCCCTCGTATACAGCTGTAGGGCTAGCGCTACAGCATGTCCACACTGAGACCCGCCAGCGGTATAGCATGGCCACATTTGTGGCACTTGCAGTGGCACAGGGAGTGGTGCATTATGGGCAGCTATCCCAGCATTCATCTGGGTGCAACATACTTTTCAAACGATGGGGGTGGGGGGGAACGTGTTATGTGAATGCGGATGGAGAGAGCGAGTGGATTTTTGGTGTGCTGAGAGTGTGTCAGCAAATTTCCTTTGCAATACAAAGCCTGCTAGTCTTCTCTTTCACACAGGCTCACTCCGTAAACATTTGCATTGCTTATTTGCTGAGTTAAGATATAAACTCCGAAAACGTACTTCCGCATTCCTTCAGCCGAGTTCAAAACAAAGGGAAGAGACGTCAATTGCCTTAAATGGCTTAGAGGCATCTCCAGAGATCACTCAAAAGTGCTGGATTGTTACTACCCTTTACACTGGAGATAATATGGAGCACTCAATATGCTACAGCTGTTACTCCTCGGGGAAGGGAGGATTACCAGGACTGGTTTAACTGTTCCTCACCAGTCTGGACAGGCAGTTAGCTATAGAGCTCCTGGAGGCTTTATAGCACTATAAAGTGCCAGTGTAATCAAGCCCTTTGGCAGAGATATGGAGAAAGAGTCAGCAGTATTTGTACACTGCCTGGAAATGAGGCTCAGGGGTCAAAGATGCACCCAGGTTATGAGATTGCTTCACTGGAAAGAAACACAACTATTTCACAATTTGATAATCACTAGAGCAATCCAAACTGATTAAAAAAACCCCCCTGTATTTACTAAGGATCTGAGTCAGCAACATCCCACCAGACATGTATAGGATTCATTCCTATGGGTGTTTCCCACGGCCCCTCCCCCATATAAAGCTTGAGAGAATAGACTTTGGAGGGTGGTACCAACACAGAATATAAAAGAGATGGAACCTCCCCTCATGCCTCAGAGACAGTAAACAGACACTACAAGCCAATGCTATAGTCTGGAGGACCACTGCAAACTGCCCATGTGGGTGTGCAGACATTTGCTCACTGCTCTGGGATCCCAGACAGAAAGCGCCCCCCCCCCCCCCCAGAGGACTGTTCCCAGGTTGGCAGAAGCATGGGCCTGTTATGGCGTGGCCATCACATGGGATGTTCAGTGCCTTGCTCTCCTGCAGAGGGAGAGGCCAGGATTTCACCCTGTGTGAATGGTGGCACCAAAGAGCAGGCTTGCAAAGACCAGATTCCACAGAGAACTAAACCCTCCCTAAGCCAACCACAGTACTCGTCCCAAGGAAGTCTATGGCTCTAGAAGGCAAATGGGGCTGGGCCAGAGCTGTGTTTAACAATTTAGATACAGTACCGGATAACATCTAAAGAAAGCAAATCTTTATAACAAATGCCCAATTTGTTCTCTTGCCTTCGCTCGGTTTGATGGAACTGATGGGAGTATTGTAGATTTCTAGTGGCTGTTTTTGGCAGTTAGCAGCATTGGATGGTGTGGGCTACACCAGGAAGTCTTAATGCAAGGCTTTCGCCTCTGGTGCATAACACAGCTGATGCTCTAGGTTTCCATAACAAAATAGTTTTTAAATTGAAAGAGTCTTCTGCGGCTCCAAATTGCTTTCCTGTGTGTTTTCATCTGGAGAACAGCAGGTGAATGGGAACATGCCCAAACCGATTTTTATTTCCTAGTAATTCCCACACGGATGAGGTATGCAAGCTAGCAGCAGCCAAACAAATATGCTGAGGCTGGCGTGGTGGGGAGCTGGTGGGCAACGCTAGACAAACAACAGGAAAACAAACACAGAGTTTTAATAGAAAATTGAAACTTAATCAGAGCAGAGGTACAGTACTTTAACACCAGTGTATTGCTGGTTCCAGTCGATAGTTCTCTCTTATGACAAAATGGACTAAATACTTTGGGTTGAATTTGGGTCAACCAAGTCTGAAATTAAATCATGCAGGAGTCAGACCAAAAGATCCTTTGTCTAATCTGTGTCTTTCTGCAGCAACTGTATAATTAGATAATGTAGGACATGAAAATGATTAGGGGCCTGGAGCACATGACTTATGAGGAGAGGCTGAGAGAACTGGGATTGTTTAGTCTACAGAAGAGAAGACTGAGGGGGGGATTTGATAGCTGCTTTCGACAACCTAAAAAGGGTTCCGAAGAGGATGGATCTAGACTGTTCTCTGTGGTACCAGATGACAGAACAAGGAGTAATGGTCTCAAGTTGCAGTGGGGGAGGTGTAGGTTGGATATTAGGAAAAACTTTTTCCCTAGGAGGCTGGTGAAGCACTGGAATGGGTTACCTAGGGAGGTGGTAGAATCTCCTTCCGTAGCGGTTTTTAAGGTCAGGCTTGGCAAAGCCCTGGCTGGGATGATTTAGTTGGGGATTGGTCCTGCTTTGAGCAGGGGGGTGGACTAGATACCTCCTGAGGTCCCTTCCAACCCTAATATTCTATGATTCTTATAAGTATGTGTAATTGCATGAAATCTGGTCATTTGACTGCAAACACTGTCCCATAAACAATGTAGCGCAGTAACAATTCACACAGGTAAGAAGCTGGTGGATGTATTTTTAACCAAATAACTGCTGACCAATGTACATTTTAGATTTGAAACACACCTTGCTGAGGAGACGGGTATGTGTGCCATGCAGACTGTAATGACTAGCACGATGAGCAGGGCTAACACTTGGCCACTTTATTCAGTGATTAGCAAAAGGTCCAGCTGGCAGTTGCTAAATAGCAGATGACCAGGTAGTATAACATGGTATTGACGGCGTCGTGAAATTAAGGACAATAAGTTGTTTTTTAAGCAACTTAGGAACAAAAAGAATCCGAACAATGGTATTGGTCCCTTGCTAAATGAAAATGGTAGACCTATCAATAATAATGCAGAAGAGGCAGTATGTACATACTTCCTTAGAGGTTTTTAAGGTCAGGCTTGACAAAGCCCTGGCTGGGATGATTTAGTTGGGGATTGGTCCTGCTTTGAGCAGGGGGTTGGACTAGATGACCTCCAGAGGTCCCTTCCAACCCTAATATTCTATGATTCTATTATTTCTGTTCTGTATTTGGGAAGAAACAGATGATGTACTCATATCATATGCTAACACTTTTTCCATTCCACTTGTACCTCAGGAGGATGATAAACAACAGCTAGTAAAGTCATAAATGTTTAAATCAGCAAGTCAAGATAACTTGCATCCAAGAGTTTTAAAAGGGATCTGACTGAGGAGCTTGCTGGACCATTACTATTGATTTTCAATAAGTTGTGGATCACCTGAGAAGTTCCAGAAAACTGGAAGAAAGCCAATGGTTTGCCAACTTTAAAAGAGGGTAAATGGGATGATTCGGGTAATTATAGGCCTGTCGGTGTGACATCGATCCCAGACAAGGTAATGGAGTTGACTAATAAGGAATTAAAGGAGGGCAATATCATTAATATTGGTCAACATGCGTTTATGGAAAATAGATCTTGTCCAGACTAATCTATTTTTTAAATGAGATTACAAGTTTGGTTGATAAAGGTAATAGTGCTGATTCAACATACTTACACTGCTGTAAGGCATTTGACTTGGTAGCGCATGACATCTTGACCCAAAATCTAGAATGATATCAAATGAACACAGCTCACATTAAATGCACTAAAAGCTGGGTAAATGATAAGTCTCAAGATGTAATTATAAACTGGAGATCACCATTGAATGGGAGTGTTTCTAGCAGAGTCCTGCAGGAATCAGTTCTTGACCCTACACTAACATTTTTATCAATGACCTGCAAGAAAACCTAATATCATCACTGATAAAGTCTAAAGACAATACAAAAATTGGGGGAGTGGTAAACAATATTGAGGACAGGTCACTGATACAGAGTGATCTGTATCACTTGGTAAACTGGGGGCAAGCTAATAATGAGCATTTTAATATGGCTAAATATAAATGTAACCCTTCTGCCCTTCAGAATTGGCAGCAACAAGGGCCGGGTTCAGTAAATAGGGGTTCCCTCTCAACAATACAATGCAAACTGGCTCGAGCCCCCACCCAGTGACCTGGGAAAATCCTAACACACCCCTGGGCGCCTCAATGAGGCAATACTTCCCCTCTTGCAAGCACAGATTGGTGTAACAGAAGATCTTTATTAACATGAGGTAAATGACATCACTAAACTGGGAAAAACACCACACCTAGGGTTCATACACCAACCCGTGAGCAAATTGCCCCTCCCCAGCAAGTTTGGGCTGTGTCCTCTCCTGTGGGTTCAGGAGTCCAGCAACCCAAACGTCACCCAAAGTCCCACAAGTCCAATAGCCCAAAGTCCCTGGAGTCCCTGGTGGAAAGTCACTCTGCCGAGTCTTACCTCCCAGGCTGGGTGGAAGTGGAGAGCAGAGTGGAGGGTACCTTCATGAGGTCCGAGGCCGACGGCCCAGTCTCTCCGTGGGGTGCTGGTGGCTCCGCTAGCCGCCCTGCTAGCCGACTCAGGAACTGCTCTGCCCGTGGCTCGACTCTGCTCGCTGTCTCAGGAACTGCTCAGGAACCGCTCGGCCAGCTGTCTCAGGAACGGGCCAGCCGGCACCGGGGCTGCTCGGCCAGCTGTCTCAGGAACGGGTCAGCCGGCACCGGGGCTGCTCGGCCAGCTGTCTCAGGAACGGGTCAGCCGGCACCGGGGCTGCTCGGCCAGCTGTCTCAGGAACGGGTCAGCCGGCACCGGGACTGCTCAGCCAGCTGTCTCAGGAACGGGTCAGCTGGCACAGGAACCGCTCTGCTTAGGGCCCCCCCACTTAAGATAAAGCTCAGTGATTTCCAGCTCTTAAGTGATTTCCAGCTCTTAAGTGATTTCCAGCTCTTAAGTGATTTCCAGCTCATAGCGGGGGGGCCTTAGTGCAGAGGCACCACCAGACCCAAAACAACTTCAGCTCCGTGGGCTGAAGTTAGACTCCTAAAGGAAGCAAAAGTCAGCTCTGACATTCCACTGGGGAGAGAGGCCAGGTGCAATAGGCCTGTGCGGCCCTCAGACAAGGCCCTGACCACAAGGTCTTGAGCCTGTCTACAGCCTCTCTCAATTCAGTGAGTTTTGGAACCCCTGTCCCTTGTTTACCGAGTGCTACCTAGCTGAAGGCGAGTCCCTCCAGCATGCCAAAGGCCAAATCAATGTCCCAACCCCTCATTCACATAAACATGTTAATCAGCACTCTATCATTCTTGCCCCAATACTACAGAAACTGGGGGTCCCACAGTAGCCAAAGTGATCATTTTGGCTGTTAGAGGGCAGGCCAGGTGTGGTGGGTGTGTCTAAGCAAATCAGGTGTTATTTTCCAAAAGCTACTGCAATTTCTGCAACTCACCACTGGATGTCACCCATACTGACACTGCAAAGTCATTGCAATTCCTGCAATTCCCTGACACTGCTTACATCCTCCCCCCAGTCAAAATTTGTCGTCCCGACAAACCCCACTCCCTATCATACCGACTCATTGGTTTCCTCCAAAGGGCCTCAGAAAGCCCACTTTAGCTTCCACAAGCCTGTGTGCTAAGTGTATGGGCTCCTCACTAACCACCCCGGGTGCATCATAGGTTAGCCGTTGTACGGGTCTTATTACCCTGTCCCTTCTATTGAGAGTCTCTGTTGCAGGAGTGGGGGGAACATCTTCTTGAGTGACGGATGGGGAGGTTTCCTTTGAGGATCCCTCGGCTACTGGCCCAGGCCTCTGCATCTCTGGCTCCGGTAGTGGAAAGTCTATTGTGCCTAGGGCCCCCTCCCCCTCGATGTCTCCATTGTCCAGTAAACTGTGTGCGCCATCACAGGGGGGTCCCACCAGCGGCTCAGGGGTGCCTGTAACTGGCCGAAATACCTCCGCCACAGGGTTTAGGGCTGAGGAGGGAGAGCTCTCTATCAGCTCAGCTGATGGAGACTGAAGTCTTGTTTCCATTCTGGGATACGCCCTGGTCGTGTCTTCCTCCTCGGCCTCACTCTCCGACATGCTGGCTAGGGGTAGGTTATCTTCAGAATGCCCGCAGGCCCTGTTGGATGGCGGCTTTGGCCTAGCACTTCTATTCTGCCCGGCTGCTCTGTCCTGGCCCATCTCATAAGGGGTGCCTACCAATTCCCCCACAGGGAGCAATAGGTTTCTATGCACTGTCTTTATTTGCCCTGGACCCTCTTCAGGTTTGATCTTGTAGACCGGCAGATCTCCCAGTTTTTCCATCACTAGGTAGGGTATTGCCTTCCATCTGTCAGCTATCTTGTGTTTGCCAGCAATACCCAGATTTCGCAGCAGGACTCTGTCCCCTGACTGGAGCTCCTGTAAACGTACCCTCGCATCATATCGATGTTTGTTGCGGTCTGCATTCTTCCTAGCTGCAGATGTAGCTAGGCGATAAGCATCCTGCAGCTTTTCTCTTAGCCGGGCTACATATTGCTGATGGGTTTCATAGCTATCTCCATCCTCTGATACACCAAAGCACAGGTCTATGGGTAATCTGGGTTCTCGCCCAAACATCAAGAGATATGGGGTGACTCCCGTAGCATCATTCCTGGTGGCGTTGTAGGCATGCACCAGAAATGCCACATGCTGGCTCCAGTTTGCCTTCTGCTCTGGTCGCAAAGTCCCCAGCATATCTAACAGGGTTCGGTTGAACCTCTCTGGCTGGGGATCACCCTGCGGATGGTAAGGTGTTGTCCTAGACTTTTTAATTCCCGCTATTTTCAGTACCTCCTTCAGAAGGTGACTCTCAAAGTCTCGCCCCTGATCTGAGTGTATCCGGGCCGGGAATCCATAGACTGCGAAATATTTCTCCCACAGTACTCGAGCGACAGTGGTGGCTCTCTGATCTCGGGTGGGATATGCCTGTGCATACCGTGTAAAATGGTCAGTCACTACTAGGATGTTTCCGACATTCTTCCTGTCTACTTCGAGAGACAAGAAATCAATGCATACCAGTTCTAATGGTTTGCTGCTGGTGATGTTCTTGAGATATGCAGCCCTTGTGGGCAGAGTTTTCCTTTGGACACATCGAGCGCATGTCTCACATTTCCTGCGAACATCTTCAGCCATCCGGGGCCAATAGAACCTGCTACGAATAAGTTCCAGGGTCCTCTCCATCCCTAAATGTCCAAAGTCATCATGCAGTGCCCTCATGGCCAAGGCTCGGTACTCTTTTGGCAACACTAGCTGTGCTCGCTGTTTCTGTAAAGGGTCCATAGTCACTCGGTGTAGTACTCCTTGAATCAGTTTTAGTTTGGTCCACTCTCTCAACAGTAGTTTACACTCCAGGGTAGGTGTGACCACTGCAGCCGGGCTTCGCCCCTCCCTTTTGGCAAGTAGTGTATCACGAATGTCAGTATCTTGCAGCTGGGCTTCTTGCCAGTCAGCCACATTGAGCATGGGCAAGGGAGTTTGGTTCAATGCTGTATAGTTCACTGCAGCGGAGGGCACGCATTCCGGGGGCAGGCCCAACGCTTCTGCAACACATCCATGACAGCTCTCATGGGTCTCTGGCCCTCGGCGACTCACACTGCAAATAGCTCTCACTCCATCCGTGGGTATCACAGCAACTTCTGGTGTCTGCGGACGCCTGGACAATGCGTCTGCATCTACATTGCTTCTCCCTGAGCGGTATTGAATGCTGAACTCATAGCTAGCCAAGGCGGCCACCCATCTCTGCCCTGTAGCATCTAGCTTAGCACTTGTCAACACATAAGTCAATGGGTTGTTGTCTGTCCACACCTGGAACTGAGCACCATACAGATAGTCTCGAAATTTCTCGGTGATGGCCCATTTCAAGGCCAAGAACTCCAGCTTGTGGATGGGATAGCGAGTTTCACTGTCAGACAGTCCTCGGCTGGCAAAGGCTACAGGTTTACGTTTACCTTCCACTTCCTGGTACAGTACTGCTCCCAGACCCTCCAAACTGGCATCAGTATGCAGGATAAACGGTTTGCTGGGGTCAGCAAAGACCAAGACTGGAGCATGCGTTAGGCAAGCAATGATTTCTTGAAATGCCCTCTCACATCTCTCATCCCACCGGGGCCCAAACGGTGCAAATGGGCCATAGTGTCTCTGCACAGGAGGCTTTGTAGGCTTCCCCTTGTTCTTGGTTTTAGATTTGTTTTTTCCGGACTGGTATCCCCGGGTAAGATCGTTCAGAGGCTTTACAATCGTAGCATAGTTCTTAACAAATCTGCGGTAATAGCCACTAAATCCAAGGAAGGTCTTGAGTTCTCTGTAGTTACTTGGATGAGGCCAGGTAGTGAGTGCTTCTATTTTATCGGGATCAGTGCTCACGCCCTCTTGGGACACGATGTGCCCCACATACTTCACTGAGGTTCGGCAGAACTGGCATTTGTCTATTGAGAGCTTCAAACCATAGTCCTCCAACCTATCGAGCACTTTAAGTAATCTTTCTTCATGCTCCTCCAATGTTCTTCCAAACACAATCAGGTCATCCAAATAAACCAAAACTTGTAGTAAATTCATGTCTCCCACTACTTTCTCCATAAGACGTTGAAATGTGGCAGGCGCCCCTGAAATCCCCTGGGGCATGCGTTCAAACTGATAAAACCCTAATGGGCAGATGAAGGCTGTCTTCTCCTTATCTTCCTCTCCCAGGGGGATCTGGTAGTATCCACTCCGGAGATCCAACACAGAGAACCACTGGCTTCCCAGCAAACAATCCAGGGCATCTTGGACTCTAGGCATAGTGTACTGGTCAACCACAGTACGGCTGTTTAGGGTGCGGTAGTCAATGCACATCCGGACTTTTCCATTCTTTTTACGGGCTATCACAATGGGTGAGGCATATGGGCTGCGGGACTCTGTAATGATGCCATTTGCAGCTAGCTCTTGAAGATGATGTCGCACATCTTCCATCTCCGAGAGGGCAATCCTCCTCGATCTCTCCCTAAAGGGTCGAGAGTCATGTAGCCTGATGTGGTGCTCTACTCCTTTGGCACGTCCCACATCCCACTCATGCAGTGAGAACACTTTGGATCTTTCACAAAGTTTCTTCCTCAAACGATCTTTCCACTCCTCGGACAATGGTGAATCTCCAAAGTCAAACTTTTCGGGGTCTATTGCCAGACTCTGAGTTTCACATCGGGGTGTCACAATCGACTCAGGCTCAAAGAGGTCTGCTATCTTTTGTCCTTGCTTCACAACAACATTACGACTTGTTTCATTAGCAATCAGTATAGTCACCTCTTCCTGGGCTTCAGCAGGTAGGGTTATGACTCCACTGAGAACCAGCACTCCTTCAGGGAGGCCTCCTTCAGCTGGCTGCTCTACCACCGCTAGTGCTCCCTTGCTGCCTTTTAGGCAGGTACTCATGACAAGCACCTCCTTTTCAGTCATTGCAGGCACCACTAAAGGGCCTGGGCCCGTATACTTCAATGCTCCCAGGGGCAAATCAGGCATCACTTTTCTGGTGTCCTCAATTTTCCTGTAGGCTGCGGCACAATGCGTGTGTATCATCAAGGTGTTCAGGTATTGGTCCCCCGCCCGCTGTCTGCAGTAATCTGCAAGCACCTTAAAGAGACTGGAGTTGGTCCCTATTAGCACTGATACATCCGAGACCCCTTTAGGGTCAGGGCATATTAGAGCAGCAGTGTCCACCTCCTGCCTCACCCCAGCAATCTCTTCTGGGAACTCCAGGTGTATTATGACATACCCCCGGTAGGGGTATTCATCCATGCTGAGGCCACACAGGCCAACCCCTGTCAGGGGCCATATAGGCAGATGCCTAAGCATCTGCTGGTAGAAAGATTGGAATATGATAGTCACTTGGGATCCTGTGTCAAGCACTGCTCTACATTCGGTCCCTTCGATTTTCACAGTGACCTCCGCTCGAGGTCCTATTAATCCTGGTGGGATCCGGGCCGCATGGTTCTTTCCAGGGGAGCCTCCACACCCTCTTGGCCTGGGCGGCTCCCTTCCCAGGCCCTGGGGCCGTTTCCCGACCTTCCCCAGGTGGTCCTCAGCTTTTGATATACTAGCGTGGGATTCTCCGCGTTCGGACACCTCGCAGCCATGTGCCCATCCTGGCCACACCGGTAGCAGAAGGATTGTCCCTTCCCTTGTCGCCTGGGTGGGACAGAGGTTCTAAATGTAGTCTGCTGGACCATGTTAGAGGGTGGTTCCCTGTACCTTGAAATCTTTTCTGAATCAAAGGTATTCTCTAGTTCAGCCACTCTCTGTGTCAGGACCTGCACCCGTTGGGTAAGTTCCTCTTGTGGACTCACCATCAGTGCCTTGGGTGTTCGTATGGATGTGTTTCCAGTCACCTGGTGTGGCTGAACTTCCCAAACCTCGCCAGCTGCCTGCCTCTCTTCTTCCTCTCGGACCTCTTTTATCAGCTGAGAGTAACTCGGTGGATTGTCTTGCCGTTCCCTTAATCGAAGGTGGAGGAGGATTGGGTTCTGGTATTGAATTCCTCTCACAATCTGCGCCAATCTAGTCCTGTCCATTTGCTCGACTGCTATGGCTCCCCTCATGATGGCTCTCTGTAATAATTTCTCCAACCTTTGGGTATAGGCGGAGACTTTCTCTCCCTTTTGCTGCTTGGCATTGAGGAACTTGCAATAAACATCCTCTGAGCTCTCAGTTCTCCCAAAGGCGTGATCAAGGGCCTCTAGGCAGTCCTTTACCTTGACCCCGTGGTCACGGAGCTTCAGGGTGCGAATCACATCTAAGGCCGGCCCCCTGAGGCACTCTACCAGTCGCCTTCTCTTTTCAGCTTCAGGCACCGCCCACTCTTGCAGCATTTCAGTGGTATGTTCCAGCCAGGGTTCAAATGCTTCCTCCCCAGGTATTGGGGTGGGACCCCCAGAAAACAACCTCAGTTTACGATAGGGGCTTGACTCAGGGTGGAGTGGCACAACCTTCTCTAATGCTTTCCCTAAAGTCTTCACCCAGTCATCAGGTGAAGGATAAGTCTCCCGGCGTGGAACTCCTGGGTCAAGACCCAACAGACCTGGCATGTCAGCCAAAGTCTTTCCCTCTTTCCCCAAGAAGGCTGACATTTTCTTTAAAAACTCTACATCCGGTGCAGGGGCTGGTGAGGACTGGCTCCCAGGGGTTATTACCTTCCACTCACCCCCGGCCACTGCTATTGTACCTGGAACCTGTAAAGGGTCCACCGCCGAGGGCAGTTCACACAGTACAGCAAAAGCCCCCTCCTCCCTCACAAACAAGCGCCCACGCATTTTGCACTTATGGAGGTACTCAGTGGATGTCCTTAGGACAGGTTCTATTGAGCCCTCATCAAATTCCTCTGTCACCCCTGTCACCAGGAGACAATTCCTAGGGTTAATATTCATCCCTTTGCACCAATCCTCTAGCAAGTGTAGAGACATTATTCAACCGGTAATCCTTTCCAAATGTAACAGATCAAATAACAAGAACTAGATTGTGGGTTTTCCCAATTTAATGGATCACTCAAAATGGGCTTGCAAGGGGGTACTGACCCAGTAATCCCGGACGAGCCCCCAAAATGTAACCCTTCTGCCCTTCAGAATTGGCAGCAACAAGGGCCGGGTTCAGTAAATAGGGGTTCCCTCTCAACAATACAATGCAAACTGGCTCGAGCCCCCACCCAGTGACCTGGGAAAATCCTAACACACCCCTGGGCGCCTCAATGAGGCAATACTTCCCCTCTTGCAAGCACAGATTGGTGTAACAGAAGATCTTTATTAACATGAGGTAAATGACATCACTAAACTGGGAAAAACACCACACCTAGGGTTCATACACCAACCCGTGAGCAAATTGCCCCTCCCCAGCAAGTTTGGGCTGTGTCCTCTCCTGTGGGTTCAGGAGTCCAGCAACCCAAACGTCACCCAAAGTCCCACAAGTCCAATAGCCCAAAGTCCCTGGAGTCCCTGGTGGAAAGTCACTCTGCCGAGTCTTACCTCCCAGGCTGGGTGGAAGTGGAGAGCAGAGTGGAGGGTACCTTCATGAGGTCCGAGGCCGACGGCCCAGTCTCTCCGTGGGGTGCTGGTGGCTCCGCTAGCCGCCCTGCTAGCCGACTCAGGAACTGCTCTGCCCGTGGCTCGACTCTGCTCGCTGTCTCAGGAACTGCTCAGGAACCGCTCGGCCAGCTGTCTCAGGAACGGGCCAGCCGGCACCGGGGCTGCTCGGCCAGCTGTCTCAGGAACGGGTCAGCCGGCACCGGGGCTGCTCGGCCAGCTGTCTCAGGAATGGGTCAGCCGGCACCGGGGCTGCTCGGCCAGCTGTCTCAGGAACGGGTCAGCCGGCACCGGGACTGCTCAGCCAGCTGTCTCAGGAACGGGTCAGCTGGCACAGGAACCGCTCTGCTTAGGGCCCCCCCACTTAAGATAAAGCTCAGTGATTTTCAGCTCTTAAGTGATTTCCAGCTCTTAAGTGATTTCCAGCTCATAGCGGGGGGCCTTAGTGCAGAGGCACCACCAGACCCAAAACAACTTCAGCTCCGTGGGCTGAAGTTAGACTCCTAAAGGAAGCAAAAGTCAGCTCTGACATTCCACTGGGGAGAGAGGCCAGGTGCAATAGGCCTGTGCGGCCCTCAGACAAGGCCCTGACCACAAGGTCTTGAGCCTGTCTACAGCCTCTCTCAATTCAGTGAGTTTTGGAACCCCTGTCCCTTGTTTACCGAGTGCTACCTAGCTGAAGGCGAGTCCCTCCAGCATGCCAAAGGCCAAATCAATGTCCCAACCCCTCATTCACATAAACATGTTAATCAGCACTCTATCATTCTTGCCCCAATACTACAGAAACTGGGGGTCCCACAGTAGCCAAAGTGATCATTTTGGCTGTTAGAGGGCAGGCCAGGTGTGGTGGGTGTGTCTAAGCAAATCAGGTGTTATTTTCCAAAAGCTACTGCAATTTCTGCAACTCACCACTGGATGTCACCCATACTGACACTGCAAAGTCATTGCAATTCCTGCAATTCCCTGACACTGCTTACATCAATATCAAGGAACAAAGAATGCCAGCCAAACTTACAAAATGCAGGACTCTACCCTTGGAACAGGAACTCTGAAAAAGATTTGGGGGTCATGGTGAATTCTCAGCTGAATACAGGGGAATGATAGAGAGATGGATGGTGGACGAAGATGGCTTTATTTTTGCTGGGCCAGATCCACACTGTAACACAATCAGTAGACCAGAAATGTATGGTGTGTACACGCTAATGGTTCTTCATTCGTTAACATCTCCAAAGTGCACTGAAAATGTACAGTGCTGTGTAAGAACTAAGTATTACTAGTAGACAACTCATGTTTCCAACATAAATGTAAAGGCATAGACGCTACCATCCTAGCTTCCGTTATGAAGTTTTCAATTTCAAAGATCCCTGTTAAAGAATTTCCAGTTCTTCCTAGATATTAGGGACCAACATTCCAAGTCTGGCCACCAAGAGGCCAACCCTGCCAATCCCACTGGCAGCTTATACAAGTATATCAAGCCCTGAGCTGTGTCCACACAATATGACTGCACATCTCTTATGTGACCAAAATGCACACACTTGTGAGTGTCTGGGTAACACATGCCATTCTACCAGCCAAACTGATTCTCAAAGGCAGCACCGTGAGCTTGTACATGAAGTGGTTGTGCATATATTACATCGTGGATCTAACTTAACAAAAATGCAGCCATCTTAGTACATCATACATATCTCAATGATACTGCTTAACTGTTTTCCTTTGATACAGTTATTTGGCATTCTGTGTGCACCTTCCTTTGCTACTTTCTGAAGCTTTAGCACACGTAGAAGTATGTATAAAGTGCCAAAAATCTATGCAGGAGAGACAAGGTGGGTGAGATAATATCTTTTATTGAACCATCTTCTGTTGGTGAAAGAGGCCAACTTTCAAGCTACACAGAGCTCTATTTCAGATCTGGGAAAGGTACTCAAAGCGTCTGTGTCCTCGAAATCTTGCCTCGTTCACCAACAAGATTTGGTCCAATAAAATCTATTACCTCACCCCGCACCCGTCATCTCTGTCATATACAGGGACCAAAAAGCCTCAACAACACTGCGAATGTAAATCTATGCAAACAGTCTCCTGCTTTATAATTGATTGCATGTCAGATTCTGATACTCTCATTCATTCTGTGCTGTTCCTTAGCACCACAGAAATTAATGACTTGCAGAGTGAGTTACTAGTAGTGTGAATACTACTGTATAGTGCTGTAGGCATTCATGGTGATGTTACAATATGTTCCTTCCATGAACAATACCATCGAATAGAGGTCTACCTTACCCGTCTTAAGAAGAAAGGAATAAATAGAGGCAAGTAGGAAACCAGTGCTCGGGTAGGGAAGGGAGCTTCATAGACTTGAATTAAAAGAGAAGGACCCCACATCAGTGCCGCTCTGGGCTTCAGGGCAGTGAAACAAATTGAAGTGGTTCTATCCATGATTAATTTTGCAAAGAGGCAACTGGAGGGCAACTCAGGCCTTCATGATAAACCAGAGCAATAAAAAACAATCAAAATAATGATTGAAATCAAATGGGATTGAAATTAAGGCTGTTTTCTCTACCCCTGAGTAACCAGACCAAATGGAACAATCCAGTCATGAACAAGAGAGCAGTTCCTTCTGCCGCATCAGGTGGCAGCTGTCTGCAAAATGTGAGCACTATCGCTGCTCAACCCACCAGTGACCCAGGCCAATGAGCCGACTGACTGATCATCACCCAGGGCCTGAAAGTCTTCTGTCTCCAGCTCATCATTCATCACTGCGCTAAATAAACCACACCGTTAGCATCTCTGTGGGCCCCTCAGGCTCATTTTGCGCCTAGAATTCTTAGAAGTCCCATAAATGAGTCGCAGATAGCGTAAGCAAAGCATGTGTCATGGAATAGGAAGACACATTCTCTCCCCCCCCCCCCCAATTTTACAGACCCTGCATTTCGTTTGTATTTGAAAGTTCATTTTTCACCATGGATCCGGCACACGGACACACCATGGCCTCCCTACGCAGGGAGGTAACAGCCTGGGAGACCATGGAGGGGGTCCCAGCGTTCAGGGATGGTGAGCTCTGTGCTAGCCCCAAACAGAGGGGACCACAGGGAAGGAGCCACTGGAACCATGCTGCCCGTTAGTGGCAGGAGTGGAGCAGGTCAGTGGTCACTCACTCTTCCAGTCCATAGGCCGAGGAAGTGGCCTTCAGTAGGACATGGAAAGTAACTTGCAGCCTCCTGCCTAGTGCCCTGTCTGACAGTTGGATTTTTTGGCCTTCTCCCTCAGCAAATCTCACTTAGGGCGCGTGTTCGCCACAAGCCCAAAACCTACGGCAGCAAAGCTCAGAGCTCAGGCCCACTGACACAAGCTCACGCTCCTGGGTGAAAATTAGCAGTGTTATTCCCGCTTCTGTGCTGAAACCTGGTGAGCCAGGTGGGTCTCCAGCCTGCTACTAATGACCCATCCCTCCCCCGCCCCCAGCTGCAAAACCTGGCTCTGCCCTTGGAGCCAGGACCTGGCCTATTGCTTCACTGTCTGTAGATTCAGGGCATGGAGTCACCTTTGGAAATTTCTCTTTGCTGTTTGAAGGGCTAGACACTGCCTTCTTTTACACAAAAGCTTCAGCTGATCTCCACCCCATGGTGCCCATCCAACCTCACACCAGCACTGATCAAAGGTTCACACTGCACTGTATTCCTGAGACCTTTTACTTCATGGCCCACTTCACACCTCATCAACCAGAAATCAGAAAGTAGTGAAAATATTAGAGCAACTCTCTTCGGACCAAAATAACTGCAACCATCTTTCTACTTCTCCCTCACTATCTGTCTCACTCCCCATCCCCCATTATATAATTTATGTTATTCAACCTTATTAATATTATTATTTTATCTTAGAGCCTAGGAGCTGAAGACATGGACCAGGGACCCACTGGGCTAGGTGTGCTCCGTTATTTATTAGGTTTATTAGGGTAGTGCAGACTAGGATTCAATTGTGCTAGTTGCTCCACAAACGCACAACAACAAGATACTCCTGCCCCAGATTGCTGACTTGTTATTTTGAAGTGGAAACAACATTGGACTCTGTAAACCTGGCCAATGAATTGTATCATGAAGCGCTGAAGCTATGAAAGTTCATTGTGAAGAGCTACTTTGGCAAGTGGGCTATTCACCTCCGATCATGTTATTTAGAGCTCACTTTACAAGCGTGTTTGTACCAGTAAGGAAACTGCCAAGAACTAATGTCTTCTCTGTGATTCTAGCATCCCGACGCCTAGCTGCAAATTACCGGGCCAGCTTTCATTTATTTCCGAATGGCTGAGAAAAGTAGCAGTGAACACATGCTTCTGGAACTGATGAGATCCCAGGCTTGTTAAGCAACCTTTCTTCCCATGCTCCCAGCAGCTGTTAAATCCCACATGCGAGCTAACATTTTTACACAGCAAAGAATAGGACCACGTGGAAAAAGAAGGCTAATTTGTGTTGACCTTTACCAATGCCCTTTTAGCCCAGATGTACTCAGCACTTCCTCCATATGGTTCAAACACTGTACTACCTCTCGATTCTCATTTGTTTGTGCTATATCCTGTAATGAATTCAGGGGGATAATTTCAGTAACGCAGAGCTCTAACATCCCAGTGTAAACACATGACAACTAGAGAATACTTACATAGAGTTGTAAGGCAGTGAGACTGTTACAAGGTGTATCAGTGGACGAACTTTCAGCTTACACTATTAGCTGAATTATTTAAACCCAGTTTGGATGGAAGACACATCACTAGAGCCAGCAGTTCGTAAATGCTGCGGCTATTTTAGCATCTGCACAGCCATGGTACCATCTCAATTACAAATAGCTTTGCTTTAAGGTTCTGAATTTCTTTACTTGCACTAGCTTAACAGTATGTACAGCATCACCAAACAGTAAAACCCTATAGTAAAGGCAATTAAACATTGTTTTCACAGCCAATATATATATATACTGCTTAATTGGATAGTGAGCAACTGAGGTGGCTAACAAAGAAAAGGTGGCTTTATATTCTAAAAGATCTCAACCCTTGTTATAAACATGTTACAGGCTAGATTCTCAGTGGCTGCAAACAGGCATAGATCCATAGCTACAATGATTTACACCGACTGAGCCTCTGGTTTGCCATTGGTCACTACTGCAAGTATCCCGCCCCACCCTGAGTTCTGCAGAAAATTCGACAGTTCATTAGACCATCAATCAACAAAGAAACTGAATCAAGGAGCTGCAGGAATGTTCATTCACATCAATGTTTGTCTTTAATTAATTCACAATGGAATCCTGGCCCCACTGAAATCAATAACAAAACTCCCTTTGACTTAGGTGGAGCTAGGGTTACACTATTAGTTGTTAATTAGGGTTTTTAAACCTTTGTTTAACCTCAAGACAGTGGTGTTTGTTCCCTTCAAGAGGCCCTCCTGGCTATTTCAACCTGGTCCTTGTTGCTGAGAAATGCCTGGCAGAAGGGTTACCCACAGGTAAGGCTCATGAGAGCCAACCCAAAATATGACTAGTGATACAATATGCAGTGCTTACAGACTATGACAGGATGAGAGAAACCACATCTAAGTGTCCAGAGTATTGATGCTAATTAGCCCTCTTAATTAAACAAAGTGTAATTGAAATAAACTGATGAGCGTTGCAATCCTAGGTGTTCTGGGACATGAACAAAGATTTGAAATTGGGATAACTCAAAAGTTATATCCTCTGAAACTGCTAATCAAGTTATGTTAGGCTTAATAGTAGCAAAAACATAATATAGACCATTGGGTCTCAACATGGGGGTCGACCCAGTGCCTGCTGCGGGCGACCCGGCCTCTGCTGCGGGCTGCTGGCTTCAGCCGCGATTCCCGCGGGCTGCCGGCTCCTGCCCCGACCTGCCGGTGGGCTGCTAGCCCCAGCCCCGACCCCAGCGGGCGGTGGACTCCAGCAGACTGTGGCTCCAGCCGCGATCTCCGGGGCTGGTGACCCTGCTCCTGCAGGGGGCTGCTGGCCCCAACCCCAACCTCAGCGGGCGGCGGGCTCCAGCCCCGACACCGGCGGTGGGCCGCGGGTCCCTGCCCTGCCCCTGGCAGTGGGCGAGCCCCTGCCCCGACCCACATGGGTGCCGGGCTCCAGCCCCGACACCGGCGGCGGGCTGCGCTCCTGCCCCGAAGCCCGGGGTGGACTGCCGGCCCCTGCCCTGCCACAGCGGCGGGCGGGCTCCATCCCCGACCCACGTGGGTGGCGGGCTGCAGCCCCAACACCAGCGGTGGGCCGCACTCCAGCCCCAAAGCCTGGGGCGGACTGCCGGCCCCTACCCCGACCCCGGCTTGCAGCGGGTCCCTGCCTTGATCAACGTGGGCGGGCGGCGGGCGCTAGGCCTGAGCCACGTGGAAGGCTGGCGGCTGCTGGCTCCAGCCCCAACCCTGGCGGGCACCGGGCCCCAGCCCTGTCCCCAGTGCCAGTGGCGGGCTGTGGGCTTCCACCCTGACCGCCGTGGCAGGCTGGGACTCCCCTGCGGCAGGCTGCTGACCCCACTTCCGACCCCCAGTGGCAGGTGACTGGCCCCAGCCCCGACCCCAGTGGGCGGTGGGCTGCGGGCTCCCGTCCTGACCTCCACGGCAGGCTGCAGCTCCCCCAGGGCAGGCTGTTGACCCCCACCTCCAACCCCCAGTGGTGGGCCGCTGAACCAGCTCGATCCAGCCACTGTGGTGGGCTGCTGGCCCCAGCTCCTCCAGCCCAGCCTCCACCTCACTTCACGCGGTGCTCCACCTCCAAAGAAAGGGCGCCAAACAGAAGTTTGACCAGGCACCATTTTGCCTATGACTGACCCTGGTAAGGAGACAACATTCGCAGCTGAACAGGTACTTTTATTAACAGTCAGACAGACAAGTACAAACTTTCTGCTGAAAATAATGGCCAGTTGTACTAAAACTGCTAAAAAAATGAAAGTATCTCCAGTCTTACATTAAACTTGGCTTTACCAGTATCATCACCTCTGGTATTGAAAAACCACACAATTTGCAGTGAAGTTTGTCTGCTGAGTCAATGAAACCATGCAAAATGCAGCGCCATCCTGAAACTAAACATCCTGAGCCTAAAAGTCAAAATGTGGATTTTTTCAAACGCAGAGAAGAAGCAACAAAGAAGGCCAGGCTTGTTGCTGATGGAAGTTTCCAACAGCAGAAGTCCTCAGTTGTGGGGGCCTCTTATGTTGTTTCTCTATGAATTGCCCGTACCAAAATGTCACATAGAGTATGTGAGGAGCTTATTCTGCCAGCATGCAAAGATATTGTGGCACTTATGATTGGTAGTGATACTGCCAAAAAACTGAATATGCTTTCCATGTCTAATGATACTGTGAAACGCAGAATATGTGAGATGTCTGAAGATATCAAAAAACAAATTGTATTAAAATAAAATTCTATTTAAAAATAACTTTTCCACTTATTTTTAATTAAATAACAATGTGTTTTAGTCTTAATTTAAAAAGCAGTGAGAAAAGGTAAATTCATTTTAAGCAATAGGGTTTATATTTAGTATTTAACAGTGTTCAATATCAAAAATGTGTATTTAATTTTTAGAGGGGGGTGTCACGGTACTGAAATAGTTTGGTACCGTGTAGATCAATGGGTGCACGAAATATTATGGAATGGGGGTCATAACAGGTGTCTTATGTATGTATCTATTCCATATGTGTGTATCTATTTTGTAACTAAAGTTAAAGCTTCAAGCTGTACTTCAAGCTTGGCTCCTGTGAAGGCTCAGACAGGCTGGGGCTGCCTGATGGCCCATTAAGGGACATCAACCACACAATGGATTTTGTATATGCCTGTCCACACCCAAGCTGCTCTAGGAATGTCACTGCCTGGTCAGAAACTGAATCCTGGAGAAGTCTGGTGATTGGACCTTGTGACTGTGAGCCTCCATTTTGCAACCGGACTCTGCAGAAGAAGGAGGAGGGGTCTTGGCCCAGAAGAAAAAGTCTATAAAGCCTGGAAGAACATTCCCCATTTTGTCTTTCACCTCCAGTCTTCAGCCTGCTTTGTTTCCAGCTTTGGATGGAACTTTGCTACTCTGGGAACTCTGGACAATGGTACTGACCCATCCCCCAAATGGGATGCATCCAAAGACTTTGATTTGAACCTGCAGTTTATTCTACCTTTGCTGCAAGCCTGAGTTAAGGGATGTGCCATAACTGTGTGTATTGATTTCTTTTAACCATTCTTAACCCTCACCTATACCTTTTTCCTTGTATAATAAACCTTTAGATTTTAGATTCTAAAGGATTGGCTACAGCGTGATTTGTGGTAAGATCTCATTTGTATATTGACCTGGGTCTGGGGCCTGATTCTTTGGAATTGGGGAGAACTGTTTTCTTTATTTGGGGGATTGGTTTTCATAACCATTGATCCCCAGGACAGGTGGCTGCTGGTGGTGATACTGGGAATCTGGAGTGTCATAAGGGGATTGCTTGTATGACTTGTGGTTAGCCAGTGGGGTGAGACCAAAGTCTTTTCTGTTTAGCTGGTTTGGTTTGCCTTAGTGTGAAGAAACCCCAGCTTTGGGCGGTAGATGCCCCTTGGGAAGCAATCTGTCCTGATCTGACCCTCACAGTTGAATCCCACCAAGAACAGCACCGTCACAGGGGGTCACGGTCAGAAGCTCAGTGTTGAAAAAGGGTCACCAATACAAAAAGTTTGAGAACCACTGATATAGACACAGGAAAAGGATATGAAGAGAAACAGAAAGAATGTATTGCTACTGTGGAAAAAAATAACTAATGAAATCTATTGCATGTGCTTATTTTCAGGTTTATAGAAAAGGTGTTCAGCAGTAAATCTATAATCTAATGTACAATATTCACTGCAGCACAAAGAAAACATCTTGAGCAATGTCTGGATGGACTCCTGGGCTCCTTTTATTAGTTCCATGCAGAGCTGAGCAAATTAGGAATTTCTCTCCTATGGGAAATTCTCACATTACAACATTTGTTTTCACCCCAAATATTAAGGTCTGTTTAAAAAACCTGAAACACTTTGTTTTGAGTTATTTCAACATTAAATTACATTTATCCATTGTGCTGCAGAGCCTCATGGGGGTTGTAACTGGGGATCCTGACCCCCCTGACCCCATCCTCTCTATGGGCCAGATTCCTTGACTAGACTACATCTCCCATAATGCATCCCAAAGCACGGAATTTCCATTATGCACCACATAGTTCTGTCAGAAGGCTATCAGTGCGTTGTCTTATGGGAGCTGTAGTCTTCATGGGAGCCTGGCCCCTTAGGAAGGGATTGGGTCTGGAACTATAGCTCCCATAAGGCAATATGCCCCAATAGTGAAATTTAGTTTTGTTGAACTGATATGAAACAAAACATTTCTGGTCAGTTCAACAAACAAAATATTCTGATTTGAGTCAAATTGACCCAAAATCAAATCTTTAATTTCAATTTTCCCCAATGGAAAATCAAAAGTTTTCAGTAAAATTAATTTTTTTTGCAGACACCATATTTTCCATCAGAAAATCATTCCAATGGAAAATTCCAAGCCCCACTCTAGTGCAGAGAGAGAGAGAGTGTGTTTTGTGTGTGTGTTTTGTGTGTGTCGGGGGAGTCTCAGCCATCAGGGAGATATGTTAGTGAGTGAGAATATAACATAAGTCCTTTGATGTATTCCTTTCCTTTTGTCCATACCCGCCTCTTTCTGCCTCTGCCCCTTGGCCTGGAAACGGATGGAGTCAGAAACCATATTTATGCATCTACTCGTCTTTTTTGCTTTCTCTAACCTTTTTTTTTTAATTACATTGACTAAGTGTGTATATGGGAAGAATGCTGGACTGATGGGACTGATGTTATGTATGTTAGTGTTTTATTAACATCACCAAAATAAAAAATTGAAGCCCTGCCGGCTTTGCCTGCTGTTTGCTCATACTTACGCCAATCAAATGTGCAGTGATAAAAGGCAGGAAGGAAGGAAGGCTGGGATGAGACAAGACCTCTCGCTGGATTCCCTTCCTTTAGAAGTGTAATAGGCAAATATTATTTTGGTTTCGACTGTTGCCATAAGGTGGCATGGAAAAGCACATTTTCCCCACATGGAATCTTTGTGAATGAGCACAACATGATAATGATTAGCATTTGCTTCTTTTAGGAAACAATTACAACCATTGAAGATCTGAGGGATCCCCTCTCTCCCCCCCCTCCCCCCCCCCCGGTACAGTGTTTGCTTTTACCTTTTCTGTCCTCATATGCTAGGTAACAAAAGATGCTTCGTGAAACTACTTCCAGCTTTTAACACTGCGATCAATTTAATTAAGCATGGTGGCTTATGAAGTGACTTTGTGGATTGCCTAACATGTGCTACCAGGCCACAGCTGTCCTCAAATAGCCAAGTGTTCCACAATATGCTATTGTTCTTTTCACTTTGACGCTGGGACGTGGAACTTCCCACAGAGCTGCTAACAATCCAAGACTGCTCAATAGAAATACCTTAATGAACACTGCAGATGACCCAGTCAGTGAGGGAAGTCCTGTCCCCGGGTTATTAGATTCTCCTGTATGAAAGTATTGCTCTAATTAAATAGGGGATATGGGAAACCAAGCAGGAAAGCAACACAATAGGTCTAGATTAGTGACCTACTAAGAAAACATGGGGCAATTACAGAACGATAGGCTATTTCCAGGCTCCAGCCTGAAGATACACAGCTGTTGTGTGACACAGTGAGCCTAGGCAGCAAAGTTACACTAAATGGTTGAAAGGCCTTCTTGCAAGAGGAGGGGAAATTGTCAGGGGCTGTCCTGGGAGATAGAGCGATACTGAGTCAGAAGAAGTTGGGTCTGCCGCAGCCCCATAGAATGGGAAGCCTTAGGGAGCAGCTGGCTTGTGTATACACTGGTTGGTTGTTTTAAGATCCTTTTTTTTCCCCCAGACGTGCTTTTGTTCTAATAAATAATGGTTTGCTTTCAGAAGCCTGACTGGTCAGTGTATTAACCACTGGCCATTGCACCCAGTGGGCACACACCTGCAGTACTGGAGCTTAAGTCACACCTGCCGAGATATTCACAGCTGATTGCAGGAGACTGCAGCCCAATGCCTGGTCTGAGAATGAGAGAGAGAGAGAGAGATGGCTTGAGACCCGAGACCAGGGGAGTGAGAGCTGCAGGTCCTGTGTCAGTTAGTGTAATTTCAATGTATATGCCTTTGCTTAAAATTCTGGCTCATACTCATTGCTGGGCATTATTTTACAATCCAAAATTCTGTGTATATATTTTTATATAATGTCTCTTATATGACATGGTATTATGGATATATACATGTAAATGCACTAGTACAACTGTATCTGAGAACCTATTGTATTCTGAAAATCTGTGAATACCTCCAGTTATTTTCATCTAACTTATATATGCCGCTGGTCTGGTTCCCTGTTTAGAGGTTGACTTGGGTGTTCTGCATTCAGCTGCATTTCCTGACATTCAGTGTATTGCTCTTACTTACCTGTATGCTAATAGCACATAGGAGCACCAATCAAGGATCAGGCCCCACTTTGATAGGTGCGGTGCAGACATGGAGTGAAAAAAAAGTCCCTGATGCAAAGCGCTCGCAATCCAGGGTCTGACAAGAGGCAATGGGTGGACAAGACAAAACAAAGACGTGGGGAACAGAGGTAGCAAAATGGAACAGTGACAATTAGCAGGCAGTTGGTTTCAGCTCATTACCTCATTTTTCTGATTTCTCACTTCATAACAGAATTCATTGAAATTGCCATTTTTATTTAGTTTTTCACATTTTTCATCAAAATTTTGACATGAACACTTCATTAAACTTGCAATGAAAAAATCATCCTTCTTTTCAACCTAGTGGAGAACTCATCAACGTTTGCCGAATTTTGATGGAATTTTCATTGGAATGTGCCATTTCAGACATAAAAAATAGGACTTTTGGGGTAACAATTATGGCCATTTCCCTCCACTCAACTCCCATTTTACAACTCTCTCAACTTTACACTGGAGAGTGGACCTCAACTGTGTGATCATGTGTTGCCTTTTCCTTATAGCCCAGCAGAACCTCACTAATTCACACTGAGTAGTTCTTATGAAATCCTGGGTTTGGCTAAGAGAAGTAAGGGTTGAATTCTACCTTCTCTGGTATTTAGGACCCGCCTACTGGGTTAGTGGCTTGACTCTTTACATTATTTGATGCTTCTCAGTTATACAATAGATTCAGTCTATCATGTATTTCTCATACTGACTGCTTCAGAGCTAGCCAGGAACACAAGGAAACCACCGTGTGCTAGAATGTTTCAGTTCTGTGCTTCAGGCCCTGGATTAAAAGAGGAAAGCTTAGGCGGTGCAACAAGAAAACATTTTTGTTTAAAGCAAATCAACTGTGCCAAAGTGTTCCCTTTGGTTTTGGCACATGTTTGAAGCCAAAATTCTAGCCAGGTTTTATTATATCTAAGCCAATTTGCTCATCCCGCATTAGGAATGTAACGATGTGTTAAAAATTCTGTCCACAAAAATAATTTATAAACCCATTATGGTGAGCTATATATCAATGTCCTCATTAGGGCCTGGATTCAAAGCCCATTGAAATCAGAGAAAGAGGCCCATTGATTGCAGTGGACTTTGAATAAGGTCATATGTTAGCAAAATGTAATATTGTACGTACAGTCCCATCTATTGAAGACATTGCCTGAGGTGTGTGTGAGTGTGACGGGTTGGGATCACAGAAACCCCTTAGGAACTTCCACCCAAAGTGCCCAGGCTACTCCCGCCTCAGTTTTCCTGCCCCAACAGCTTAGGACCTCAGTACCCTGTCAGGTCTGAGCCACGTCCCCTAACAGCTGTGGGCCTTCCTGGAAACAGGCAGGAGGTATTCTTACCTCTGGCACTCAGATGCTCAACTCCCAATGGGGTCAAACCCTGAATAAAATTTGTTTTGCCCTGTATAAAGCTTATACAGGGCAGACTCATAGATTGTTTGCCCTCTATAACAATGATAGAGAGATATGCACAGCTGTTTGCCCCTCCACGTTAATTAAGAAGTAAAAAGTGATTTTAATAAAGACTGGAAATAGGATTTAAGTGGTTCAAAGTAGTAGCAGACAGAATAAAGTGAATTACCAAACAAAATAAACAGAACATGCAAATCTAACGCTATTACAGCAAAAAGCCTCACCCTCTGAATTCCTTCTTTCAGGCTAAACTCTGTTAGCCTGGGTCCAGCAATCACTCGCACCCCCCCTGCAGTCACAGTCCTCTGTTCCAGTTTCTTCCAGGAATCCTTGGGGGGTGGAGGGCTGTTGCTTGAGCCAGTTGAGAACAAAATGGAGAGGTCTCTCCCAGGTTTATATAGACTTCCTCCTCTGGGTGGAGAGCCCCTCCTCCTTCCTATGCAGAGTCCACATGGCTTCTCAGAGCACATGGCTCAGTTGCAGGCCCAAACCAGACTCCCCTCACCACCAGCCAGGCTGCATTCCTCAGGAAGCTGGGGTGTGGACGGGCATCTACAAAGTTCATTGTTTGCTTGATTGGTTCTCAATTGGGCTTAACTGAGAATAGTCCTCTCCCAGAGAGCTGCTCAGCTGCTTTCCAAAGTCCACATACAACCGACCAAGCACATAGTCAATATTCATAACTCTGAATACAAAACAGACACATACATACAAATAGGATGAACAGGTCCAGTGGATCATTCCCTTCACAGAGATATGTTACATGGCATATGTAGCAAAACCATATTCCAGTAATATACATATATTTACAGGCATCCCCCCATAAAGCCTTATGGGGTACACCGTCACAGTGAGTTTTTAGTTTAAAGAAGAAAATATATACATATAGTCACTAGTTGGTCTTTTTGTGTTGAGATGAAGAGCTAGACAATGGTGCTACATAACAATTCCCTATTCACAGCCTGGTATCGGCCATGCTATACAATGAAACTTCACAGTATTTTGCTCTAAAACTATATTGTTCCCCGGAAATATAACACTTTCATAGTCCATACCATGAGATGAAACTACCATGAAGTTTGGGTTCATTATAATGCAGCAGGTTGGTATGCATTGTTTCATAAGGAGAGGAGACGTCTTTGTCACATTACTGGAATTATTTGGGATCATATAGATCATTGGAGCAACCAAGGTCCTATAGTGACACCAAATCTTATGTGAAGGGGGTCATAACAGGTGTCTATGACCAGGTTCTGGAGGGCTGATTATGAAAATGCCATTGATATGTGTCTATGTTTTTTGGAACTAAAGTTATGAATATTGAATATATGATGCCTGTACTTCAAACTGATGCTTGGCTGCTGGGTGAAATCTCAGACAAGCTGTTGTTAACTTGGCTGGCCTGGCTGATGGGCCGCTAAGGGACATCAACTACACAATGGACTTTGTAAATGCCTGTCCACACCCGAGCTTTTCCAGGAATGTCAATTGCCTGGTCAGAAACTAAATCGTGGAGAGTCTGGTGATTGGACCATGTGACTATGAACCTGGAGTTTGCAACTGGACTCTGCATAAGGAGGAGGGGGGCTTCGCCCAGAAGGAGAATCTATAAAACCTGGGAGAAACTTCCTCCATTTTTGTCTTCTACCTCCAGACTTCAGCCTGCCTTGTTTCCAGCTCTGGATGGAACTTTGCTACACAGGGGAACTCTGGCCAAAGGGTGCTGACCCATCCCTGGAGGGGATGCTTTCCAGAAACTGTGATTTGAACCTGCAGTTATTCTACCTTTGCTGCAACCCTGAACCAAGATATTTGCCATTACTGCATGTAATTAATTTCTTTTAACCATTCCTAACCCTCACCTATACCTTTTTTCTTGTATAATAAACCTTTAGATTTTAGATGCTAAAGGATTGGCAACAGCGTGATTTGTGGTAAGATCCGATTTGTGTATTGACCTGGGTCTGGGGCCTGATTCTTTGGAATTGGGGAGAACCGTTATCTTTATTTGGGGTATTGGTTTTCATAACCATTGGTCCCCAGGACAGGTGGCTGCTGGTGGTGATACTGGGAAGCTGGAGTGTCTAAAGGAATTGCTTGTGTGACTTGTGGTTAGCCAGTGGGGTGAGACCAAAGTCTGTTCTGTTTGGCTGGTTTGGTTTACCTTAGTGTGAAGAAACCCCAGCTTTGGGCTGTAGTTGCCCCTTTGGAAGCAATTTGTCCTGATCTGACACTCACAGTTGGATCCCACCAGGAACAGCCCCGTCACAGTCTTATTAAAACATGAAGTCAAATTGCACCTGGCATGAGCAGGGACAACTCCACCGATTTGTTGCTTCATTGACATGGTCTTGGATTCCACGGTAAAGGCACAGTATAAAAAGATGGCTGGACAGAGGAATAATATGCTGTCCATTTAAATGCCCATCCATCCAGGTTCTTATTTATTTATACTCTCCTCTTCCCACCAGCCACATTAGTTAAATGTTACTTCAAGGCTGAAATTTGATAGTTTAAGGATGGATTGAGGCCCTGTAAATACATTCATGCTGGGGTGCTTTTTATTCTCCTACTAATCTGAGTCTAATATGCCGTCTACATTTCTCTTTCTTCATGTGCAGTAACTCTTAATCTCTGGAAGACACTAACATTAGCAACTGAGAGAAGGCTTAGAACAAATGAGAAGCCTAAAGCACAAGCATTTACAACCAGATCTTGTTTCTCCCCCATATGGGATTACTATTATTACTGTTTAAGAGTGTCTTGGCTGGATGATATTTTGTCTCCAGTTAATTTAAAATGTCTCTTACATCTCATTGAGTTTAGTTCACTGTCTTGGATGCTAGTATCCATAGAAACAGGATCCAATGGTTCCTACTCATGCATGATCATCATAAATCTAGAGTCTAGTGCCATAGAAATACCAGCTGAGCACTGCAGCCACAGCCACCTGGGGCTTTGTGGAAATAAAATTGGCACTTACAGATCGGATGTATCAAAGCAGCTCTCCCTCTTCTGTAAGGGTATCTGAGAAGAAAACACTGAGTGATGATACACGATAATATGATTTTGACCCTGACATGAATTGAAAGTAATACGACTCCATTATAAATAGAATGCTGGCTCTCTCCACTTTTCATTAAACTGGAATTTGAAATCCTGAATGTTTTGTTTATTTTCATAGTCATAACTTCTAAGCAAATCAATGACATTAGTGCATCTGACATCTTCATGGTAATGGGGCTTGGAGGATCACCTCCTGGATGGCATACTGGATGTACCAGATTTGTGAGCTAGCTGACCAACTAGCAAGTGTTCAGAACAAACCTGGCTGGAATTGGGAGTCTGTGTATTTCTTGATATTCTCCTGTCTATTGGGCAGACACTTGGCCCCACTAATTCTGTTTTGTGCACAAAGCTGCTATTAAAATGGCTTAATAGGCTACCTGGGGATTCCCATCCAGGATACTTGAACAGCTCCTTATGGGACAACAACTTCATTGGTAAAGTGTAACTTGAATTTACACTATTATGAATCCAAAAATTGAGACTAAATTGAGGATTGAGAATTCTGGAAGGTGAAACACTAACAAATAACTGCCTTGGGCAATTATTGAGCTAATATGTGCCTATGACATAGCAAGTTACAATTTATCAAATGGTTATCTTCCAATGCAATAGATTATGTTACCAGAAAATAAATCATGACACAGCAATTAGTCTTGTTTCTAGTATGAAATGCAGTTTGCGGCATATTAAAATTCCGACAGCCTCCATCTGTTTAAACTGTGTTTCCTTATAATCTAATTACACAAGGTATCCATGCCTGAGTCATTAACAGCATTATGAATAATGATATTCATTAGGACTAGCCTACATGTGCTGTTTGTTTTTCTTTTTTCCCCTGAGATAGATCAGTTACTAGCAAAAATTGCTATTTTGACAATCTCCATCTGGGTTGTTCTGATATCATTTTTTCTGTGCGAGGGAAATTCATTCTGGTTTCAATTAGTGCTAGTAAAGAATGCTTACATCTTGTTTTGAGGGCTTTGTGAGTGGATTTGCAGACACATAGTGACAGCAGAGTTGCATTTTTCTCCATGCAAAATTGCCTTTTTGCAAGCTCATGTCAGGCTCAACAGGTTTCTTGTAGGCTCTCCTCAGGCCACATTGATGTGGTTCTCAGTGCTGAACTGGGCATATTAGTTGTAAAAAGGCAACCAATAGTATCCAAAAGTATTCCTGGCCTCCAAATCTTCCTCTAGCCTTCTGATAGCAAATGTTTAGAATAAAGCAGGTAGGAAAATCAGTTGCGTTGAGAAAATATTTACATAGTTCATGGCTGAATTGGCCCCAGATTCCATTAAATTTGGGCAGCTGATATTTTCTGTAGAGCTGTTTCACTAAGGAAGGTAAATGGGATCAGACAAGACCTCAAGGACGCTGAGGCCCCAATAGCAATTCGGCTCCTTGATTAAAGGTCTGAAAGGGGCTTCTAATCACTAAAATCCAATCATGAGCTTAGGAAATATTCAGCACTCTGTGTACAACCAGCCCTATCCAAGACAATGCAATTCCTGCTGGACGCAATACACCTAATACTTGTGCACTGATCACTGAAAAGGAAGTTGCTTTTCATTCCTTGTTGCCCATTTGTGTGATAAGCATACAAGGAAACAGCAAATCATTTATGCTTCTAGCACTAGGACTCCTCTAGACCATATTTCCTTTTCACATATCAGGCCCATCTAATCAGTTGAGTGTCACTCCCTGACTGACCCATTGACAACAGACCATGAAACGGGATCCATTTGGATCTTGCTGAGCTTCTCTTTGAAGTCAGCACAATCTAATGCAGCGGTTCTCAAACTTTTTTCTCCTCCGGTGGCGCGGCACGACCCTTCCATGTCCGCTGAAAAGCCGCCGAATTGACTACTTCCGCATTCGGCAGCTATTTTCGGCGGACATTCCAAGCGCTTCCAAGAGTGCTCGGTATGTCCGCCGAAAAGCCACTGAATGCGGAAATAATCCATTTGGAGATAATAAGGTTTGTCCAATCAGACTGAACCAGCTTGTTATCTCTAATCAGGGAGGATGAGGTATTCTTCTTCAACCTGGTTCTTGCCTACTTATTTATACCTGCCCCTGGATACTTCCACTGCATGCATCCGACAAAGTGGGTATTAGCCCACGAAAGCTTATGCTTCAATCCTTTAGTTAGTCTTTAAGGTGCCACAGGACTCTTTGTCACTTCTAGAGGTAGAGAGAATGCATTTGTATTGGAGACACACACTTGTAGTGGAGGAAGTGTGCATGACCAAAGCTTTCCTCCAGGCACGTTCGGCCGCTTGGGAGCAGGAGCAGATATTGGGGAAGGGGGTGAGCTGGGGTTAGGAACTTGTAGGTTGGACTTAATGGTGAGAGAGCGGTGCAAAGAAGTAAGGGTAGCGGGGAGATGATACTGGAGATTAGGTGACTTTCGCCTATGGTGAAGAGAATGGGGAGAAACAGCTGAGAGAGGCAGAGATGTCACGGACATTGATAGGGCAGAAGATCCTGGACATGCCAGTTGGTGGGTGAAACTGAAGGAGGTGAGCTGGTGATGGCTAGAAAGAGGGGACTCAGGACGGTAGTTGGAGGGCATCCTGGTCAACAGGTTTATAGAAAAGAAGTTTCTCTGCACCTGGTGTGCCCTGGAAATCCCAATAGAAAGGAGGTCTTAGAACGTAGAGACTGTTCAGATTATTTGTACCTGGTGTAGATTAATCAGCAATTGCATTTATTACTTCCCATGCTCGCTAATGCTCGGGGACAGGTAATAAGGCCCCAAAGATGACCTGTGGGCTAAGAGGAGGGCTACAATGGGCTGAAACCCAGGACTCAGATAGCACAGTGATGACCTGCAATTAACATCCAGAGAGAGACTGTAACGTGCTGTGCTTTCGGTAATGTAGCCCACTCCACTAATGGAACATCTTAAACCTGGAGATTTTCTGAAGGATTGAGGGCTGACTAAACTGGCCCTGAATTGTCCCAATGATATATTTGCTCTGTGATTATGCAACATCTGTCCAATGCAACATCTGTTTCTTGGGAAAATTTGGCTTTGGCAGTTATTGCTTGAGCTAGCAAATATTGATTTGAGAAGAAAAGCAGGTAACTGAGCTTTCTAGCAATCTTGTACAGCACTGACAGCTATGACTTGAACCCAGAACCTCTCCATTCATTTGAGTCCAAACATCTTGCCTCATAAGATAGTTGGGCTATATTAACCTGATGAGTTCATCATCTGTTCGGAGCTCTTTCCCAGAAGATTTCAAGCCTACGTGCTTTGGGAACCAATGGAGATAACACAATAAATATGGTTGCTCTAAGCTGATGAGGGATCCATTGAAAACAAATTCAATAGAAGCTATCAAGACTAAATGAATGTTTTATTAAAAATATAAATCTTCTGCTTCTTTATTAAGTCCTGCAGAGATTTATTAAATTTTGTGGGGTTCAAGAGACACAACGAAATTTTAATAAAAAGAGACAGAGTGAATTTAATCTAGTTTTCATAAGGCAGGTTGATGAGATCTTTTCTGGAGATGGTTAATATTTCAAAATATTACAGAAAACTAATATTTGTTGAAAAAATATTTAATTCAAAGATGTGTAGTTCAACAATTACCAATAAAAAAAATCACACTCGGCAGATTCAAGTATCTTGGACATCAGGGTTTTCAGTTTAAAAACTCTTGTTTTCAGCATAATTGTTTAATTCGAACATCAGACGGATTTAAACGACCTGAATGAACATCTATAAACAAGGTCAAATTATGATATTGACCACTACAGTGTAAACCTGACCCTATTGTGATTACACCTATATTACAACATCCCACATGACATGCCATCAGATTATAGGTGTGTACAATTATGGACTGTCTCATATCTAACAAATAAGGTGATGCCTGTAGAACATTTTGAAATAAAGACAAAAGATGACCAGTTAAACATCACCCTCTGTGAAGAGCATATCAAAATGAGACACACAAAAGAAAAGAAGAAAAGAAACATTAGATGGAAAATTCACAGAGGGCCTGACCTAGTGTTCAGTGATGTCGGTAGAAGGCTTCCCATTGACTTCAGTGGAGGTTAGTTCAAGCCCCTAAAGTCTATATTTTAATGAATAAATGTATCAGGCAGATACTGTCCTCTTATATGCAGGAAAAAATCTTTATTATTATTACTGTGCTAGTACATACATGAGCCTGTATTTATTTGTAATATTGTAATAAAGCATAAAGTCAGAGCTCTGTTGTACTTGACACTCTACAAACATATCAAAGAGACATTCCCTACCCCAGAGAGCTTATAACCTAAGTGTAAAGCTATAGATACCAGGTTAACACAAGGAGACAAGACCATTACAATGAAACAATGAGATACAACTCAATAACACGGTATGTAGTATTCCTAGTGAACCTAGCCACGGTTGAGGCATTGTATCAGATCAGAGTTTTAAGGAGGGATTTGAAGGCGGATAATGTAATGGCTTTGTGGATCTTGATGCAAAGTTCCTCCCGTGTAAGTGTCAGCATGACAGAAAATATGAAAGTGCTTATTGGAAAATCTTTTAAAGGAGCATTGAAGGCAGGCATCACTAACAGAGCAGAGGTGGAGAAGTCAAGATCCTGATAACATAGGAGCAAAACTTTGTGACAGGCCTTAAAAGAGAAGGGAAAAAAGGGAGTTTGTTGCAGTGGAGGAGATAGTAGAAAGCACAGGGTGGATGTGGTCAAAATGACAAGCCAGGCAATTTTTTTCTTTATGGCATCATCTGGAATGGAGATAAGTGGGGGCAAGATGGGAATTGTAAAAGCCTGAAAGGAGGGAGTTGCTGTGATTGAGATGTGAGATGAGGAGGAACTTCATGAGAGTTTTAGCTGGATGGATGAACAGGAAAGTTTGGATCTGAGAGATGTAGTGAAGAAGAAATTTAGTCATTCTACGAACATCCTTTACTGGAGTAAGATCTCATATTACATTGGGCATATACTATAATAAAGTATCTGGGCATTTGAAACCTTCTTGGGGCACTAGACCTGAGTCAAAAAGTACAATAAAAAGAAGAAAACAAAGCTGTAAGTGACAAGAATAGAAAAAATATTCCTGTCTCATAAAGTTGAGGATACATATGGCTCTGTCAGGTGACTTTCTAATTTCATTCTGAGACGTGGCAAAAGCCAGATTATATTCCCATTTACGCTACACAAAGTGCTGTCCATAATGAAGACGTCAAGGTCTAGTTTGTACCACAAACGTTTTAATGGATGACTGTGGGACCGCCAGAACAGGAAGTGATTAAAAACCATGATGAAGTGGCTGGAAAGTTAAATTATGTTTTTGCATCACTTTTCAATTTCAGAAGACAATGGAGAATTTCCTAATTCAAGGACACTTTTTATGGGAGTTTAAAATAATGCCTTGACAGAGATTTAAGTCTTTAAAGAGGAAGCATGAAACACTTAAAGAAATTCAAGTGCAGTAAATCTCCAAGAGCGAAAGTCTGGAGGGTTCTGAAGGAAATGACTTGTGAAATACTGGAAACACTGAAGAGAAAATACAATATCTCTTTGCTCTAGTAATTTATATGACATAGATGGGACTAGAATGCACACTTTTTTTGTGTGTGGGGGGGGTTGTTTTAGAGAGAGGTCATGTACAATAAGCTATGTATATATAGTATCATCTCTGCATGCAAAACCGGAGATTTTTTTTTCTTGTCAAGCGCAGAGAAGTTTTTGATATACTTGCTGATTAACTATTAAAGAAAAGAAGCATCTGTCCCTGAAAATTTTGAAAGTTGCTAATGTGGTGCCATTTTTAAAAAAACAACCAAACAAAAGCAAACACTGAAGAAAACAAGGTCCAAAGAGTGGGTAACCTCTCCTCTGGGCCAAGGAAATGGGAACAGATTTTCAAAACGTGGCCTGTCTTGGGTCTGTACAAAATTAGATGTGAATTTTGGGCAGTCTGTGCGAGCAAATGATAGAATGCACACAGACAAAGCATATCCCTTCGTACAAATGTGTATATACATCCACAGTATTGATCCTACAAATCTTTACGCACATCAGTAACTATTTCTCATGAGTAGCTTCTTTGAACTCTGTGGTTCAGAGTTCCAGATATATTTCTTTTCAGACTGGACCCGCCTCAGTCTGCACTCTCCCCTTGCCTTCCCTTTTGCAGTGTTTCTTCTTGGGCAGACAGGCCATGGAGAGGAGGAGTCCTATTTGCCACCCTCCCCACCTTTAAATGGGATTTACATAAGGTGGGAATCCTTTGTTTCGCAAACTTGACCCCCTCCCCCTCTTCCCTTATAGTGAAAGTTACTAAAAGTCCCAAGTATTGTTTTAATATCTGCTGACAGAACCACCTGGCTCTGTAGCATCACAGCGTCCATGAGTGAGTGGCAGTATGGAGTGTCTACAGGAAAGCCAAGCACCTGGAGGGGTTTGCTGCTGGTCACTGGCAAGGCATTGTGAGAGACAGCCCAGGCTGGAGAGAGTTCAGGGGGCACTGTGGTCCCACCGGCCCAGGTTGCATCTCGGGGATTCCGTCACAAGGACATCTGTCTTCTCCAGCAGCTCAGAGAAGAGAAGTTACCTCAGGGAGAAGGGGCTATGTCCAACTTAAGGCTGGGTGGAGGACATTTGGGGCTTATTGGGGACTATGAATAAAAGCAGACCCCGAGAAGGGCTATTATTGGATTCTGAATGCGCCTCTGATTTTATGCACAACCAACAAAGTAAACTGAAGCTGGGTGCTGCAAAGTCTCTCTCTGCCCTCCCCCCCCCCCCCCGACCATGAGGGATGTGTAGGGGTTGGCCAAACTTATTACATTGAGATTTGGACTCACCTAAAGCATTAACAGCTGGCTAACACCACCATTTTCAATGCTGGGTACCTAAAGTTCCCCTAGGTGAATGGGGCCTGGTTTTTAGAGGTGCTCATTACTCACAGCTCTATTTCTTTTAGAGTTGAAATACCCTCCCCTTTATTGCTCCCCTCCCCAAATGCATGTGTGTTGTCTTGTTTGATAGCATCAGGTTAGTGTTTAATGAAAAGAGCAGCAGTGATTTTATCAGGTGGGTTTTAACTGCTAACAAGTACAAGGAAGACACCGTTCCATTACACTGCAAGTGATTCTGATCAAACATAAGTCTGGGAGGTTGCTTTTCCTCCATTGTTCTTCTGCCATTTGGGATAATTGAATTTTTTACCTGTCGATTCTCATGTTCGCTAGCCCCCCAATTTAGCCGTTATCTGGGGCTCAGTTTGACAGACTCATATATTAGTTACATGGTTTATCCTGCTGAGCGTCTTGATTAAGACCTCCTGATTAAAAGGCTCTTTGCTAATAGCTATATTAGCTGTGATTTGCCTTCTTCCCCACCCCCTTTGTAGCACTAGCAATCAAGTACACTACAAGCACAAAGAAAGAACAGCCTTTCTTCACAGGACATAAAACAGCCTAGGAGAGCTGAAATAAATGTTTTCCCATTAGAATAAACTTAATGGATCCAGGGCATAAACTGGCCTGAATTGACTACAGAACCTCACACCAAGGGACAAAAACCTATTAAGGTCTTTCTAGTATAGAACCTGACAAAATGACAGGCCCTATGCCCAGTGCATAAGTGAAAGGAAGTCCCAGATCTGGCTTCTCCCTCTAGCAGAGATATTTGAGAAAGTAGATAACGAATAGAACAAATGTCTTCATGACATTCCAGACTCACTTGCTATACTGAATCTTCCTTCCTTTTGCTGTACCCTGCATTCCACATCTGAGGGGAGGAGGCAGTGCTGTGTGTGAAGAAGAGTAGTGGTACCTCCAGACAGCTGGACTGGACAACTCGAGGCAGCAAGTGCTGTGGAGAGGGAACAGTGGATTTATTTTCTGCTGAAGAAATTAGTTTTTTTGTTTGTTTGTTTCCAAAAAACATAAAACTGAATGTTAAGCTATCTTGCTATTCAGGACATCAGCATCAAAGAGTAGACGTATAAATCCCAAGGCCGGAGGGAACCATTGTCTGACCTCCCGTGTAACACAGACCACAGAACTTCCCCAAAATAATTCCATCAGCCTCCACTGGAGAGCAGAGGCCAAAGTGGGAGCAAGGAGGGATTGTAAAATTGCCGGGTGGTTGAAATGAGAGAAGTTCCTTGGGGCAGCAGGCAACTGCTGGTGCTTTTAGGGCCTGACCCAAACCAAATGGATGTGGCCTTGTGCTTCATCTGGAAGACCGCGAGAGGCGGGGTTGAATTTTAGACAGATCTGCATCACTCACCTATGGAAGCTCGTCACAGAGACTGCCTTGATAGGTAAGATGAACGTGGGTGGGCGCATGAGTGTGAAACTCATTCTCCTTTGTCATGAAGGCAGTGTTGAAAAACCTACCCCTTGTGAACCATGGAAACCTGTATCATTTCTAACATGTCCTGTTAGGAGATGACATGTGATAATACATTCTATTGCCAAGTGTCCTCCCTGAACACTGAGTCATGATCTCACCCAAACTGAAAAAGAATTTGCGTGAACAAATATAGTTTTCGTTTTATGATCTCTCTGTAAATCACCATCATTTAATGGTTTACCAGAACTCGTGGCACTGGTAAGGCATGGGATAAATATGCAGGCAGACATTTTTGCCTCTTTCCAAAATTGTATCTGCAACATTTTCATCCCACAAAATCATGCAGAGACTGCTTTAATACTTGTTTTTCCCACTTTGCAATTAGAAAGCATTGTCACATTTTAGACATTAAAAATGATAATACATTAATAAAACTCTATTAAATTGTCACACAATCTTTCTGCATTTCCTTTCCCATCAGTGCTGATTATTACATACAAATACTCTAAGTAGAAGTTACTCCCTTTATACTCAGTCTGATCCCTTCAACTGTTTTTGACATAATCCATTCAGCACCATGGAAGCAATTTTGAGATCACAAGTGCAGGGTTGTGGCATTACTGAATAAGGCAGGGAGTGTGCTGATTAGAAAGAAGGCATACGAAAATCTTTGCAATCAGCAGTGATAACAATAGAAAAAGTACATGACAGCTAATGAATAAGATTTTGATTAACATTACAGTTTGGAAACGTTGCCAGAGTTCCGCAGTGCTTCTTTAAACTAAACACAGAGGAACTTTCAGAATGGTGTCTCTCTCCCTCAGGCAAAACATCTGTTGACTAGAGGGAGTGTTTTATTTGGGGGGAGGGGATGACTGCATGCAAGAATGCCCCTGCAGAGGTTCCAAGATAGAGCTTCCACACCAGCTAAGGAAAAGTACCATTTGAAAAGTTAAGAAATTTCTTGACACTTTCACCAAACGAAAAGTTTAATTCTGCCTTTGTATCTGCAAAAGTGCTATGTGTCTTCAGAGTCATAGAATCATAGAATATTAGGGTTGGAAGGGACCTCAGGACTCCCTGCTCAAAGCAGGACTAATCCCCAACCAAATCAATGTCCTTGACAGAGGTTATTTCCAGAAGGATACAGGAGGCACCAGGTCTATCCCTCATCTAGGCACTTTTCTGATGTCTTCGATCTCAATTTTGGGATGTAGAATTAGCACACGCTGATTACATAAGAGAAAATTTCCCCAAGTACTGTATTTGAAATGGTGCTAGCTGCTGCCCCTCGTGAACATAAAGAGATACGCGTACTGTTGACACTATCCTGTCTAGAACATTTAGTTATTGTGTGACTACAGACATTCAAAAATTTCAACCAACTCTACTTATATAAAATGCATTGATTCCAATTCTGGATTAAATTTAAACCACTAAATCAATACAATGTGGCTTTTTCAACAGTGGGAAGAATTAACCCAGAAGTTGTTGTCAATAAATATATTCTCTTTGTGATGCTCAGCTTTTAAAAGCTCCATCTGATGGATTTCTTATGAGGCCAAAGTAAACAAAGTGTAGGCTAGAAAAACTCCTCCGCCCTGCAAAATAGCTGCTTATTATACCCAAGATTTGTTCTATTTATCTAGGGGAATAATGAGCCTTGAGCACTGGTTAACAGTGTAACAAAGCTATCAGATATTTACCAGGCTTGATGCAGCGGCTGCAGCTGATTTGAGCTGCTTATCATAATGCTCCCCTAATGCTTGCAATGCCTAGAGTAGGTCTAGATGCCATGAACTACATTCATTGGCTTTGCACTCTCCACCTGCAATGATGGAAAATGAGTGTTTTTCGTAAGTATTAGTATCGAAGTTGGATTTTATTTGGATGCAGCCGATAACTAAGGCAAATCCTTTTACCAGAGAATTTATCCCATATAAATGAACAAGGATAAAATCAATGGATTTCTATAGAAATGACTCTTAAAAACCCCTGGAATAGAACAGAGAATGAAATCCTCTCTATAGTTTAGAATTTTATAACATTCTGCATGATGATTAAAATAACCTTTGAAAAGTTTTCTCATAAATCTAACATGACTTTTCCACTAGGGAATTGAACTATTAAAGCTCCAATTAAAAAAGAAAAAAAAACATGTACATGCTTAAATTAATCATGTGTTTAAGATCCACCGACTTCAATGGGATTTAAGAACAGGCTTAAAATTGCATCCTATTCTGAATAGGGATGTTTTTCTGAATCACAGACCTAATGAGGATGAAGGAGATTAGTCACTAAAATTTAGCCACGTATGGCTATCAAGCTGTAACAGACCATGACAATGAAATCAGAACCATTTTCTTCTTATAATAAAAGCTCCTAGAAGCCCCAACTAAGATCAGGGTCCTCTCACGCTAGGCAGGAGGCCCAACGAGGCTTGTCTTGACTTCTGAGGATGATTCTAGATTTTGGTGGGACAGGGACAGATGAGGAGCCATTCGGTGGGAGGTTCACCATGTGTTCACTGAACGTGCTTCCTCCTCTCTGGAGTCTTGTGGGAGATGCATAGGAGACCTTGCAGAATGCTCTAAAAAGTCAGCCTAAACTTGCTGGGTAAAGTGGCGGAGTGGGATTTCTGAGTCTTGCAGCTCACGGAGACAAATTAAGCTGAGTTCTGTCCAGAATTTTTATCCAAGTACTAGGTGCCATTGGCAGTAACTTAATTGCATTTCAATTTCTGACTGTTCTCACCCCCACATGAAAACTTCAATTGGAATTGAACCTAAATGAAAAAAAATCATTTGTTTGAACCACTGTTATTAGAATTGTGGGTCAGGGCTTTTTTTTGGACCTGTTGTAATAAACAGTGAAGGCAAAGAAACTGGAGTCTAAGAACCTGGGGAGATTCTTGTACTCTACCCTATGGCGCAGCATAAGATGAGATGTAGGAAAAATTCCAGCATTTCCCTAGACCAGGGGTAGGCAACCTATGGCACAAGTGCCAAAGGCGGCACGTGAGCTGATTTTCAGTGGCACTCACCCTGCCTGGGTCCTGGCCACCGGTCCCGGGGGCTCTGCATTTTAATTTAATTTCAGATGAAGCTTCTTAAATATTTTAAAAACCTTATTTACTTTACATACAATAATAGTTTAGTTATATATTAAAGACATAGAAAGAGACCTTCAAAAAACATTATAATGCATTACTGACATGCGAAACCTTAAATGAGAGGGAATAAATGAAGACTCGGCACACCTCTTCTGAAAGGTTGCTGACCCCCTGCCCTAGACACAGAGGAATAGCAGGCCACGCTCTCAGCATGGCAGGAGCACAGCACTGCATTGATTTTCCAAACTAACTGGAGTCTAACTAACTAACTAACTAACTAACTAACTAACTAACTAACTAACTAACTAACATGCTGGAGCTAAACCTGCCATGATGTGTGGGTTGCTGCGAGTCCCTTTAGTGATTTCATCTGTACCTGTGACCCGAGGACTAACGTTCCAACGAAGTGTGATGAGTGAACACAAAGACTCAGCATAGATGGGGTTAAAGCAATACCTGCAGCAGGAAATGATTTGCTATCAAGCAATGAACGCAGGCTTCTAGTATCAGATTGACAGTTCAGTGCCACCTAGAGAATCATCTGCTGAATTAATCTGTGTAGGAGATTTCCACCGAGCATGCTGCATGATAAGTAACCACTCACATCTTTTTAAACGATCCACTACCTTTGACGGAAAGGAGTTCATTTCAGTGCCCTCCAGGTCATCTCCAACTACTAACTCCCTTACTGAGCTCAGTTTTGCATCAGTGCTCATTGAGAAAGCAGCAGCTCTTGAGCAGATCAATATGGTGCTTCATGTCTACAGCTAACCTGGGGGCTGTTCCTCTCACCTTTAGTCAGGTAAGTAATCACATCAGGGTACCGGGTTGTCTCCTTAGTCCCGAACTCCTATGCATTCCAGGAATCCCCCATTCAAATTCCAAGGCCAGGAGGGACCGTTGTGATGTTCTTGTCTGCCAAAGAATATCCCCTGAAATAATTCCCGTTTCAGCTGGAGCAGATCTATTAGAAAATCTTCCAATCTTGATTTTAAAATGATCAGTGATGGAGAAATAGCCACGTCCCCTTTGTAAATGGTTCCAATGGTTAATTAGGCTCACTGTTACAAATGTACCTTCTTTCCAGGCTGAATTTGTCTAGCTTCAATTTCCAGCCATTGGATCATATTAGACCTTTTTCTGCTGGATCGAAGAGTCCATTATCAAATATTTGTTCTCCATTTAGGTTTTTATAAACTATAATCAGCTCCTCCCTTAACCTTCTCTTTGTTAAGCTAAATAGATTGAAATCATTGAATTTCTCACTACAAGGCATGTTTGGCAATCCCTTAATCATTCTTGTGGCTCTTCTCTGAACCCTCGCCAGTTGATGAACCTCCTCCTTGAATTGTGGACGCCAGAGCTGGACAGAGTATTCCAGTCGTGGTCACACTTATGCCAAATACACAGGATCTCATTAGCTCTTTTTGGCCACAGCACTACACTGGGAGCTCATGTTCAGCTGATTATCCACCATGATACCCAAGTCCTTTTCAGAGTGTCAGCTTCCCAGGAGAGAGGCCTGTTGTAATAACTGGAGCCTAGCAGGCCTATGTTAACTGTTAGCCAAAGATACATGAATTGTCACAAAGATCTGTTGTATAAAATTAAAGAGATGTAAGAAGGAAACAGACTAAATTAATGTAAACAGGAAGAGTTTGCTGAATCCACTGAAGGACAGTTAAGATTATGAATGGTAAACTAAAGGAGGAAAGACAGGAAATTAATGAAGCAAAATTGCTGCTTTGGAAAATAGGCCTAAATGGTGGGCAAAATAGAACATAAGAACATAAGAATAGCCATACTGGGTCAGACCAAAGGTCTATCCAATCCAGTATCCTCTCTACTGACAGTGGCCAGTGCCAGGTGCCCTGGAGTCAGTGAACTTAACAAGGTAATGATCCAGTGATCTCTCTCCTGCCATCCATCACCCCCCTCTGACAAACAGAGGCTAGGAACACCATTCCTTACCCATCTTAATAGCCATTAATGGACTTAACCTCCATTAATTTATCCAGTTCTCTTTTAAACTCTGTTATAGACCCAGTCTTCACAACCTCCTCAGGCAAGGAGTTCCACAGGTTGACTGTGTGCTGTGTGAAGAAGAACTTCCTTTTATTTTAAACCTGCTGCCCATTAATTTCATTTGGTGGTCCCTAGTGCTTATATTATGGGAACAAGTAAATAGCTTTTCCTTATTCACTTTCTCCACATCACTCATGATTTTAAATACCTCGATCATATCCCCCCTTAGTCTCCTCTTTTCCAAGCTGAAAAGTCCTAGCCTCTAATCTCCCCCCATATGAGACCTTTTCCAAACCCCTAATCATTGTAGTTGCCCTTCTCCAAAACTTTTCTAATGCCAGTATATCCTTTTTGAGATGAGGAGATGATATTCGTACACAGTAGTCAAGATGTGGGCGCACCATGGATTTATAAAAGGGCAATAAAATATTCTCCCTCTTATTCTCTATCCCTTTTTAAATGATTCCTAGCATCGTGTTTGCTCTTTTGACTGCCACTGCACACTGCATGGATGTCTTCAGAGAATTATCCACGATGACTCCAAGATATTTTTCCTGATTAGTTGTAGCTAAATTACCCCCCATTATATTATATGTATAGCTGGGATTATTTTTTTCAATGTGCATTACTTTACATTTATCCACATTAAATTTCATTTGCAATTTTGTTGCCCAACCACTTAGTCTTGTGAGATCTTTTTGAAGTTTGAAAATAATAAAAGAATGAACAGTTCCACTCAGGTCCCTTTCTGATTCCCTTAAAAAGAGACTTTTGGGGAGAAAAAGGGGTTTTTTTTACCATCACTGAAACAGCAGACGGATTGTTACCATGATGCCAGATCTCAGGACTCCAGCAGGGACACTACAATCAATGCTGCACTGGTGAGGACCTCAGATTGATATATGTAAGGTCCTGTTCCATATTAGCCCTAACCCCTCCCTTGTGTGATCCTTTCAGTCTTCCTCTATCTTCCTCCTCTCCTATCTCTCTCTTGGCTTTTCACTTGATCCTGAAATCCATTATTCTTCACAGCACCACATGGTGAGATGAGCTGAGATGTCCCATCCAGCTCTGCTTGGTCTGAGGAGGACCAGTGAAGGAGACGGACCTGACCAGACCCACCAGATGATATCCCTGCCTGGGGAGGTGAGCCGGGTCTAGAGCAACAGCCCTTGTGGCCGACCTGCTAGCCCAAAGTATCCATCTGTAACTATCTACCCCGTAGCCTGAGAATATCAACCAAAGCCTATTTCCCTCATCTTTACTATCCTGTCACTCTTCTCCCTTCGGTGTGCCTGGCTGCTTCAAAGCAGGAGAGTGACTATTATTCCAACAGCAAAGCTAACCGTTTTCTTCCCCACCAAAATGGACTGTTTAACTAAACAAAAGACTTTAACAAATATTGTCTGACTCCAAAGAGGCCCTTTGATAGGTTTTAATTAAGTTTGTTTTGCATAATCACTCAATTTTAGTTTCAATGCTCTTTGCCTTGTTTTGATTCTTTTCCTTTTGTGTGTTTCACTCAATACATTGCTAACCTTTGGCATGAATTTCCTACTGTGTTTGCCATCATACTAAGCAGGCTAAGGTCTCTGTGTATCAACCCCAAACCTTGTTTAGCACTACTTAATAGTGGACAGTTTCAAAGTCATATTAGCACTTTTGACTTTTTGGGACCCTTTATTCCATCTAAATGAATACAACAGGCCATCCTTATTAAACAACCTTCTGTCTTTAGAGACAGCTTCCAAATATCCCCAAACATACAGAATACAATTCCCTTCCACGTTTATTAGCCCCTATGGGTTAAGCAGCTGATTTTTACTGTCCCCTGAATTGTTGCTTAGGCCAGGTTTCATTACACTAAGAAAAATTCTGTGGCAGATGACAAAGAGAAATGAAAATCAAATATTATTGGGGACCTAATTCTGTTCTATCACTGCATGTAAGTGCATTTGTCATCTTAATATCCTGGCTCTTTAAAAGACAACTCCTTGAAGTGGTACCTTAGTCCCCTGGGTCATCACTTTAACACATGAGTAGAGGTGACAGGACTGTGTCCTTTGCTGGCTCCTCATTAGAGAATTAGCGAATAAACATCTGATCCAGCCCCCATCGCAACAGACAGGAGTTTCTCCATTTACTTCAATGGGAGTTGAACCAAGTCATAAATAAGCATGGAAGTTGGTTACACCCTCCTCCATTGGACCTTTCGGTTCCATTTGACATGGCAACATAAAGGACTCTCTCTCTGCTCCTGTTATTAGCACCTGCCTGGATGACCTTCTCCACCTTCACCTGTGTTTGGGTGGAGGACACTCGGTCACGCCGCTCCCAGTTGGACCACATTTACTTTTCATGCTTTCACATCATGCCGGCCCGCTCCTCCGGCACCTGGCTGGCCCCATTCTCAGATCACACCTTGGTGGCTGTGACAGCATCGCTGACACCAGAGAGGCTGGGGCCGGTCTATTGATCTCCTAATAACACCTGGCCCCTACATTTTCGGTGGATAAGGAAGGGACATCTGTCTCCAAAGCTGCACGTTGGTGAGCTGTAAATTGACTTATAAAAACTGGCATTTAAAAATGTAGCTTTTAAGGTAAATGGGTCCAATCCTGGAAAGTACTGAGGGCCTGAACCCATTTGCCTCTGGGATGCAGAACATCCGTAGGGGCTCAGCACACTGGTGGACTGGAAGCTTTCTTTGTCCTCCCGCATCATACAGAATACCGCAATCGATTCTCTCTTTAACAAATACATGACCCCAACTGGGGCACACTCAACTCTTGTGAGATCCCCCTGGACAAGTGCATGGGCCTGCACTCTCTTTCTCTCTCTTTGTGGTGGGTCTTCGCTGACTCAGCCCTCCGGCCGAGTCACACAGTCAGCATATGAAATAAAAGCAAAGCAAACCCCTTTCAGGGTACAAGTCCAACAGAGGCCTCTTTCAGGGCTTTCTGGAATGTCTCTCTCTGTTTGTCCCTACTCTGGAATAGAGCAGTGCCCCCGGGCTCCTTCCCCAGTGGCAATATCTTTGCCCCCTCCGAGCCTTTCTGGCCCCAGCTCTTCTGCTGGGCCACTATAGTTCAGTTCCCCTGGGGTGCCTCAAAATCCAGGCCACTTTCCCAGTGGCTGGGGGACCCAGACCCACCCTCTTCTCAGGGTCCCTGCCCAGGGCCCTCTAGACAGCAGTCGTGCCATGCCCCTTTATCTAAGACACACTGCTGCTCTAATTCCTTGGCCACTTCTCTGTGGCTTCAGCCCATTCTTCACCCTTACCTAACGGCCTGATTCTGGTGGAGTCCCAGCAGCTGGCCCGGAACTCCTTCTGCTCTCCCTGGCTTCTGGCAGCACTGCTCTGTCCAAGGTCCTGCAGCTCCCTCAGACAGCCAGGCACACCCTTGACTCTCCTCCAGATCTAGCAAGGAACCAGTCTCAGGCTGGCTGTGCAGCTCTTCTTATACTAGCCTGCTGGGACCTGATTGGCTGCTTCCTCCACAGCTGTTCTAGGCAACTTGGAGGACCTCTCTACTGCCTTTTTCTGGGGCAGGCTGTGCCAGGGCCAAGAGGCCTCCGCAGGGAGCCTCAGGACCTAGTGCAGCCAATCACAATGACATTGTATGAAAGGCCCAGGTAAGTGCCCTTTTAGAGTTCCCTCAAACGTAGGGAAGATGGGTTTAGAGTGAATGGAAGCAAATTGGCCTGAATTGGTACAAATGTGTTGTTTTTGCAGTCCTTAAGGCCAAGTTGGGTCATGCTATCAGGCCCTGCATGATCCATTCACAAGACTGGAACTGGATAAAACTCAACATGGGTTTGATTGGTGATCAAAGTTCTACAGAACCTCTAAGAACCACTCCCACCTCCCTAAGGCACACTAACATCCTGGTTTTGGTCTTCCTAGATTTTAAGATCAGAAGTGACCATGGTGTATCCAGTCTGACCTCTTGCATAACACAGGCCCTGGCACTTAACTAAATTAATTCCTGCTTCAGGTCCCACAGTTCTGGTTCAATTAGAACATATGTTTTAGAAAAGCATTTTAGACTGTACAACCCTTTATTATCAAATTCTGTGCCTCCCGGATCTCCTCAGAGACTGGGATCAAATCACGCTTTAACCTTCTTTTTGAAAAACCTCTGGGTCTATCAATATAAAGCATGTTTACCAATTCTGAAATCATCATCATGGCTCTTTTCTAAAGCCCCTCCAATTTTTCAACATCTTCCTTGAATTGTAGACAGAAGAACTGGACACATTATTCCATCAGTGCCAAATACAGAAGGAAAATCATCTCCCTATTCATATTCCTACTCAGTATTCTCCTATTCAGACATTAAATGATCGCAATAGCTCTTTTGGCCAGAGTGTTGTACTGGGAGCTCATGTTTAGATAATTATTCACCATGACCACCACCCCACACATACACAAGACCTTTCAGTCCCTGCTTCCCAGGATAGAGTCCCCGAGCCTAGACTATAAGTATGGCCACATTCTTTGTTCCTACATGTAGGTTCATACAGCTGGCTGTATCAAAACATTTTTTTATCTTGCCCAGCTGATCAAGTAATCCCAAATCAGTGACCCATCCACTGAAAACTTTAACAGTGACTTTATGTTTTCGTCTATGTAATCGATACGAATATTAAATAGCCTAGGGCCAAGAACCGATCCCTGCAGGACCCCTCTAGAAATACACCCTTTAATGATGATTGCTTATTTACAATTACATTTTGAGATCTATCAGCGGTCAGTTTTTAATCCATGTTATTTATGTCTCAGGTCATTTCTTAATCAAAATGCTGTGTGGTACCAAGTCTATTGTCCTACAGAAGCCTAAAGTATGGTACATCAACACTATTTTGTCAACCAAACTTGTAATCTCATCAAAAAATATATTAAGTTAGTTTAACAAGATCAGGTTTCCATAAACCCAGGCTGATTGGCAGTAATTATATTACTTTCCTTTAATTCTTTATCAGTTGAGTCTCTAACCAGCCGTTCTCTTTTTTCAAGGATCAAAATCAGGTGAATAGGTCTATACCTATTTGGGATTACTCATGTCAGCTTTCCTCCTCATGCTACTTCCTGAAGTTAAGTGTGTTGTCTTCCTGGATTGTTTCTCTTTCCTAAACTGTCTTTAATTCTAGTTACTCCTAATGAGAATGGTCTAGTGTTGCTTTTTAGTGACTTTTCAAATGCAAGGTAAGCCAGCTCCCTTATTATCCAAGCATGTGTCCCATCAGGTCCCAATGATATATAATGGACTTATTTTTATTTTTGCAGCATGTCTCACACTTCAGAAGTCATTCTGCCCATTACTTCTCTGGGCAGTAATTGCTCCCTCCCCTGAATTGCTCTACAACATTAATTTAGCTCATGAATACCCCCAACAAAGTTCCTAAGCAACTTTAATTTCTTTGTAATCTTTAGTTCATTAGCCAACCCTGGTGTCCTTGACCCACCAGAGTGCCCTCATTATTCTTCATTGGGATGATATTTTGCTCTTTTCTTTTGGGCATGGCTGCTGATATTCTCTCAGGATGATGGCTCTGAATCTTAATTTTCCAGGCATGAGAAAATTAAATGTTCACTATACAATTAAAATTATGATGTAAAGAGAAAAAAAGGTGATGTGAAAAAAGACCAGCATGCTGGAGTGAAGTCTACTTCACTGGATATTTGAAGGTCAGCTGGTGCTTCAATTCCTGTAAAAGAGCTAGTATCTTGCTAGAACTAGGAAGCCATGCTACGTCCCCTTTTGTCAGTGTCACAGCTTGGTTCTGGAGGGCACCATGTTGTCAGAAGTTCAGTCTTCTGAGTGTGATGTAATGGTTATTACAGTTTTCTTGGCAGTTCTAGCAGTCACAATCCCTGTAAACTAGTCAATATAGGGGACTAAACACCTAAATTCCACTCCCCTTACCCAATGTATCTGTATTCTTAATTTTCGGTACTATAACTATAGTGCAACATGGCTGGTGTTGTTTTAATGACTATCATGTTCTAGTCTAAAGGTCCCATCCTCCATATCTGCACAGCAGAATGCCAACTGACAATGCTCAACCAAAAATTCCAAGCAGTATTAGGTCATGAGATGCATTATATCATGGGAAGAAATTCTCATTGGCTGATCATGGACTGCAGCTAAATAAACCCTTTCATGGGAGGCCCATTCATGTGCTAGGTGTAATTCTGAAAAGCACCTTCATGCACTTGAATGACAATGAACTATTTTAAAACTTCTCCCAGTCTTACTCACAATGTATTCAGGCAATATTCCATGGATGTCAATGGGAGTTTGCCAGATTATGGACTAAGTTTCCCCCTACTGTTAATCATGCTTTCTTATCGATTGTTTGAAATGGGCCATCCTGATTATCACTACAAAAGTTTTTTTTCTCCTGCTGATAATAGTTCACCTTAATTGATTAGCCTCTTAGAGTTGATATGGCAAACTCCACATTTTCATATCTATCTATCTATCTATCTATATATATTCCTACAGTATGTTCCACGCCATGCATCTGATGAAGTGGGTTTTAGCCCACAAAAGCTTATGCCCAAATAAATGTGTTAGTCTCTATGGTGGGTTTTGTCTGAGACTTCAGTATGATGGTTAACAAACTGTAACTGTTTAACAGTGACTTCTTTTAATCCTTGGGTCTTCCTCTTGGTTTTTTACTTCCTGCTCTATTGTGTGACATTCCTTACACGTAGTTGGACTTTCACATGCTGCAAATTGAAAGTAAAACAAAAGGGAGAACTGGTGGCAGCCCTGACCAGTACTGCAGAAGCCCAGCTGTTAGAAATTTTGAAGTCCCAACTGCTCTGATCATTTGGAGGAGACCCTCTCTGTATATTTATGCTGCACCTGGGCTCCAGCCTTCTATTTACATATTTCAAAACATTTCAAGGCATTCACTGGCTGATGTGTTCACCGGCAAAATGCAGCTGATGTTCATTCTTGAGTGTATACAGAGAGCGAGCCAGCTCCTACGTTGTCCAGATTTTCTTTTCTCTGCCATGTTTGAATCCCTTATCACCACAGCTGATAGTAGGAAATAATTAACCAGCTGGTCTTCTAGCAGGTCCAATAAATAGATGACAAAACAATCCAATTTGGGGCTGAAAGAGAGGATAGCAGGCACAGGGAATTCATAAAAAACCACCATCTTCAACCATGCTACAGTGCCAGTGTCTACATCAGCTAATTGACAGTACTGTATATTTCTATAGGTCTGTATCCTTTAATAATGGTGGTGGCTGGGGGATGTTGATAGTATATTGATATCAGGGTAGTGGGTTAATGATGTTCTAGGTACCTTTCAAATATTCAAGGAGAGACAGTCCCCGACCAAAGGAGCTCACAATCTGAGGACCAGCAGAGAAGTAGACAGGGATTAGGGGAATGAGAACAAAAATGGGAATTCACAGGCAAATTAGCTCAATTAGATGTTTCCAAAAGGAGCCAATTGGATGAAGACACCATGATGATTTTGTGGCAAATAAGGCTGAGGATAGTGTCAGCATGGACAGAGTGATCCAATGTGGGTTTATAGGATCCCCATCTATTTTCTATTCTACGTCAATCAAAGGTTATAGTGTTTGTAGTCATGCCCTTCTTAAGCAGTGGGACCATATAATAGGGGCACTTACACCCTGGAACCGGTTCTCCAGTTGCTTAGACATGTTCCCCCCACAGGTTCCACCTGTTGTGGAGCTTTGGTGTCCAGCTAATACCTGCGGGGACGGCATGGCTGTACAGCAGAGACAGATGGGTTTAGCAAAAAAAATAATAATGTTGTGCATCCCCGCTTTCCTCTTCAAAAACACGACAGAGCAACAGATCTGTGGAAAATCAACTCCCGAACACCATCCCCTTCAGTCTGATTGTGAGTAACTGCTTTGGTCTGAGGCCTTTAGGAGAAGCAAAATCCATCCCGATGTAATGGCAGCCGGGTGTTCTGTTGCTGGCAATGAAATGGCTTCCTTGGCTTAGCGTGTATTCCCTTTTCAGAACAGTCTCTGCCCCTTACTTCCACTGGGGATTTTCCATGCTTCTGGGCGAGAGTCGTTCAAAGTCAATAGCGCTGCCGAGAGAACCCCCATTGCTCTACGAGGCAAGAGTCGTTCAGTGTTTACAGCTCTGTCCCAGGTTTACAGACAGAGTTCCTGTCCTAGGTGTCAAGTCCTGCTACATAACAAATGTGCAAAGCCATCCACAAAAGATTCCTTTCGCAACAGAGACTGAAATGTCTCAGGCATTTGCAAAGCAAAGCTGGAACTCACACAGACACAGCCCGCAAACGGTCCCTGCGTGCTCTTGTGACTGGCAGCAGTGACTGGCACTCAGGTAGATTTGGTTTCAATTCTACCTCTCCCACATGTAGCCCTGTGGGCTGGTTTCCTTTAGTATATTCCCTGCTACTGTAGCACAGTGGGTTTGCTTGTCTATGGGTCTTTTCTTATGTTTCTTATTTTCGTATGGGTTTTTATTATAACAGGTTTATATGAGAGCACATTTTGGCTGTAACACAAGGGCCACATCCTTTGTGTCGAGCTAAGGCAAAGTTAGCATATGTGTGTTTGGGACCTTTCACCTAAATCGATGGTGATGAGCTCAAGCAGAAAGTCCGCATGTGGCTGTGACCTTTACCCTAGAGGATGTACTGGAGCAGGTTGGCAGAGGGAATTTCCTAAGTTCCTACCCTTTTAAAACTTAAGAGCTACACCACAACTTGAAAAGAACCGAAAGGGCCGGTTAGGACCCAGTAGTAACCCCTAGTGCAGGAGTGGGCAAAGTATGGCCCGTGGGCCGCATCCATCCTGGCCTTTGAGCTCCCAGCCGGGGGCTCAGCGTGCCACCCTGCGAGCGCTCTGGCCTGCTGCTCCTGGGCAGCGCTGCAGCAGCGTGCCTGGCTCCAGCGGGGTGTGACCTTCTGCTGGTCTGAGTGGCGTGGTAAGGGGGCGGGGCACTGTATCTTGCTCCAATGGGCCACGTGGCCTCCAGACATGCTGCTCTGAGCAGCACAGTAAGGGGGCGGGGCCAAGGGGTTGGATAAGGGGCATGGAGTCCCGGGGGCCCTCAGGGGACAGGGAGCGGTTGGATAGGGCGGAGGTTCTGGGGGTGCAGTCAGGGGAGCGGTACTGGAGGGGTTGGATAGGCATGGGAGTTCCAGGTGTCTATCAGGAGGCAAGAGTGTGTGTGTGGATAGAGGTTGGGACAGTCAGGGGACAGGGAGTGGGAGGAGGGTCCTGTGGGGGCACTTAGGGTGGGGGGTCTTGGGAAGAGGTGGTCAGAGGACAAGGAGCAGGGGGGCCTAGATAGGGGGTGAGGTTCCAGGGGGGTAGTTGAGGTGTGTGTGTGTGTCTCTGGAGAGGACAGTCAGGTGACAAGGAGCGGGGGGGGGAGAGGTTGGATGGGTTGGGAGTTCGGGGGGGGGCAGTTAGGGGGTAGGAAGTGGGTGGTTGTCAGATAGAGGGTGGGGCCAGGCTGTTTGGGGAGGCACAGCCTTCCCTGCCCAGGCCTCCATACAATTTTGCAACCCTGATATGGCCGTCGGGCCAAAAAGTTTGCCCACGCCTGCCCTAGTGGGTCACCAATTCTCCTAATTTCAGAAAATTACTCATTATCTCTTATCATCAAAGCATTTCTCTTATTTCTAATCATAACAGCAATAAAACATATGTCAGGGGCATTTAACCGAGGCCGGCTGTCAACATTCCTTCCATTCTCATGACACTTTAACCCTCTGCCCCATCCTCCCAGTCTGATTAGCAAAACTGCCTTTCCGCTCTGAGCCTAAGGTTAGTCCTAGCTATGTGGTATTTGGTTTTCAGCTAGCAGTAACTGGACCCATAAAATGGCTGACTGTAGTAATGACAAGTGCTGGGGTTACAAGGATGGCATGATCTGGTCCTTAGCATCGGTGCTCTGTTAACCAGCCAGGCTTTTAGGAAAAGAACAACAAAACAAAGATATAATAGAAATTCTCACCTGCAAAAGGAGACCTGGGAAACAATGAGTCTCACATTTCAGAAGCTTTGTTGGAAAGGCCTGCTGGAGCTGAAGTCTCCCTTGAAAGGAGGCTTTGGACTGCAGGAAGCTCCCAGGAGAATCGTCTTTGCTAAGAAAACATCAGAGAAGGCAATAAAGTCAATGACATTACAACAAAGCATTCAAACAAGGATGAATATATTTATCAATGATCAGTGATAAACCTTTGATGTTCCTTGGATGAGCTGAAACTCATGTGTAAAACATAAGGGATATGTTGTGCAGTGCACCAAAATTTTTTCATTAATATGATGCATTTGCATTAAGCCACCGAAAACTGAGAGTGTTTTCCTTCCAAATATAAAAATAATCAGGTATCCGGGTTTCATGAGCATTCTTCTGACCGCCTGATACATACAGAAAACATTCAGTTAGAGTAAATCAAGTGATCCAAACCAGATATAAAGTATTATTTAAAGTACATGTGTAGAGACAGGGGTAAAAGACATCATAGGTTTGGTTTCTGAAAGGGAAAGGTACAGTTTGAGTTTTAAAGAGCACCATACTTATTATTATGAAGCATTATCCAACTTGCATCTAAAGTCCCAGTCAAGGTTTCACAGTGTTAGACATGTTGCTCACATACATGCAGAGTGTGAAGTGGGCCCTATCGTGAAGAGCTTACAACACAGACAGCCAGACAAGAATAACAGGTGATATGTGTCACATTTAAGATTAGCAGCCATGTTAGTCTGTATCCGTAAATAAAATGAAGAAGATTTTGAAGCACCTTAGAGATTAACCAGTTTATTTCAGCATAAGCTTTCGTGGGCTATAGCCCACTTCATCGGATGCATCTGATGAAGTGGGCTATAGCCCACGAAAGCTTATGCTGAAATACACTGGTTAGTCTCTAAGGTGCTACATGTGTCACACTGAAATTCAGTCCCCTGCAGAATTTTCAAATGAAACATAGCGGATTTTTTTTCCAAACTCTTATTTTCTCCACCTCTCTCTCCCTTTCTCCTTTGGAAAAAGGACCATTGGAAAGAAGAAAGAGCAAAACCAAAAAATCCTGAAAACCAAAACTTGTGTTTTCACCAAGAAACCAGACAATTTTGACCCTAATAAACATTTTCTGCACACACTTTGGTTTAGCTCAAAAAAAACATTTCTTGTGAAAAAAAAATGTTTTTATCAGCTTTCCTTTTCATATAATTGAAACACTAACTTGATTCTGTCCCTATTGGTGCCTGCCTTAACAACTCTCTTAAATTCTAATGTGAATTATTCATCAAATATCTTGCACACCAATGGAGAAAAAAACACTTTAATTTATGTGTTAACATGCTATTTTCCAGTCAAAGGTACACATTTAAAAATATCAGTGAAAATCCTAATATAAAACTAAAAAAATATCCTGTATAAAAACACAAAGTATGGCAGGATTATAACTAGCAGGAATATGGGCCATCCAGTTTGCTTGGTTTGCAGTTACCTTGGTTTGCTGACATCTCTCTTCCTTCCATCTATTCTTTATTCACTGTTGAAAATTATAGCAGACAGAAAAAGAGCGGCAGCTCCAAAGAACATAATTTAGGACATAATAAAGAACAAATTAGCCACAATAGACCATGCTTAATTCACTGTGTAGAGATAAACATGTGTGGCTTGGATAGAATTCTGCCCTAAATTAACATATGTTGCTTTATTTTTAAAGGAGTTTTTATTGTATCTCTGTACATAAGAGGGATTGGGGGGGAGGGGGAGAGCAGAGAAGAGCCAGGAAAGAAAAAGTACAAAGATAACAATAAGAGCAAGCTGAGATCCATGTATTACAGCACCCCACATACAACCAAGTCTTCAGTCCATCTGAGAGGGTCATAAAAAGGCAAATGTTAAATGTATAAAGATCAAAGCATTAAAGGTTTCCACCAAGGGCTGAATAAGAGCTTGTTATGAATTGTCTAACATTGTTGTTTATCTTGAAAAAGTTATGAAAGAGGTTTTAATTAGACATGTATAACTAAACTGGCATTTCGCTTCTGTATATGGCTTCTGCTAAACTTGTGAGAGATAACATACTTTTCCTGTCAGAACTGTTCTGTGTGAAGGCGACAATCTCTGTAAAAAGGCGGGAAAGAACTCTCTGTAAAAAAGGCGGGAACTCCGTCCAATCAGACAGTTTCGGTACCATGATTACCTCACCTGAAAAGTCTAGGTCTGCCTAGTGATATGAAGTAGCCAATCATGTAATGTATATGCAAATTACGTAGCCAGCAAAGCTATAAAGACCTGTGAGTTATGCAGGAGGGTGTGACAGTTTCTTATCGCTTTGAGGCGGCTGTCACTTTCGGCCGAATAAATCCACGTTTTGTTTAAGTCTCATTGGTTTCCTTGGACTTATTTCCTGGTCTCCCTCTCAGCCCAGTGGTCTACCCACTACATTTCCTGGGGGCTCGTCCGGGATGATGAGGGAAAACTGGGAGTAGGTCCGAGGATAAGTCTGTTGGGGACTGGCAGAGGTAAGTCTGAGTCGAAGGCGACACAGGAGCGGTGCACTGAGAGGGGCCCCGTTTTTGACCGGTGGCCGCTCGTGGGCCGATCACTCGTCCAGACTGCCTCTTGCTCCAACGAGGAGGCTTTGAAAACAACCGTGACGGGGAAGACCAACCGGTTGGCAAGACAGGTTCGAGGAGGGACGGGAAGAACCACCGGAGAGAGGCGAGTATATGGGGTTCTCCAGGTGGGGTTTCTTCTAGTCAGTGTGACTGAGTGTGTGTGTGGTATTGAGTGGCCATTACGGTTCCTGCTGTCAGCCGTTGGAACGTCCGGTGACACAGGCTAGTGGTGAGTGAGTGGTCTCCTCAAACCTCCCACCAACCGACTCCCCCAACCTCTATAGTCGGTTTGGACCCCGTCTCCCCTATTGTGTCAGTCTTATCTATCCTGTGGGATAAAAGGGAATTGGTAAAGCGCGCTGTAAGTCCGGCTGGTGAGGGTGCCCCAAGACCCAGTCCGGCAAAGGTTAAGTCAGGCTAGTGAGGGTGCCCCAAGACCTAGTCTGCAATGGGAGGAAGCGGCTCTAAGACAGACCGCAAAACACCTCTAACTTGTATGTTAGAGAATTTTGGAAAATTTAAGAAGCATATTCCAACCGGCAGTCGTAAGGCCGGTTTATTAAGAAGATTCTGCGAAATAGACTGGCCGACGTTCCCAATCCAGCCCTCATGGCCAGCTATAGGAACCCTAGATGTGGAAATCATTAGGAACGTCCTCGACTTCGCGGGACGACAACACCCTGATCAATATTATTACATCTCTGCTTGGTTCGAAGTGGTGGAAGAAAATCCCTTATGGTTACAAAAATGTACCAAGTGTCTGGTCCTTCGAACCCGTCCACGAGATGGACCCAAAGGAACAAAAGAGAAACCCAGACCCATATATCCGAGTCTCCCAGATGATGAGCCTCAGGCCCCACCACCTTATGTATTGCCATCTGCGGTTTTGGCCGCCCCTGTGGGGCCTCCACCGGCGCTTCAGTCGCCAACAGCCCAGCCAGTACAAGTACCTGGCTTGTCCGATCTAGATTCACAGACAGACCCTGGCCTGTCAGGCCTACAACTACTCGATGAGGGTTTGTCAAAACTTCAGAAACTCCTAACTCCTGAGAGGAAATTCAAGGACCGTGACTCTGATCAGGACGAAAAGAGGGGTGCCACGGGGGGATACCCTTATGCCCTCCGAAGTAAGGACCGAGATGTCTCCGGGGTTCAGGGACAGTACCCTCTCCGTGTAGTCAACCAACTGGTCCCCCCTCCAGCAACCGACCCTACTGGTCCCTATCAAGTCCGGGGAGTTTATCAACATGTCCCCTTTACCAGTAGTGATCTCTTAAACTGGAAGGCCTCACGCGCACCCTGGTCAGACGACCCCACAGCCATTGCAACCTTCGTCGAAGGCATTCTCGGAACTCATTACCCCTCCTGGATGGATATCAGTCAACTCTTAGGAATCCTTCTTAGTCCGGAGGAAAGAACCCTCGTTTTAAGCCAAGGGAGGGAAGAAGCTCGTATCGATTATGCCAATGCTCCTGCCGACGGTCTTCTAAATTTTCTTGACACAACATTTCCTACGTCCGTCGACCCCGGCTGGAACCCAAATGTCCCAGAGCAAAAACGAAATCTCGACCGATACCACCGGCTCCTCATAAGAGCCCTAAAGAAGGGGCCACCGAGAGTTGTAAATCTCCGCAAGATTCATGACTTGCAGCAAAATGGGAATGAGACACCAGGAGCATTTTTAGAGAGGCTTAGAGAAGGGTATCGTAAATGGTCCCCATACAATATGGACGACGAAGCAGAAAACAGTCCAGGGTCACTGGCCCTGAAAAATAGCTTTATCAGCCAATGCGCCCCAGATATCAGACGCAAACTCCAGAAGGACCAAGGTCTGGTCCACATGAATATGGGACGCGTCCTTGAAATAGCCGCCCGTGTGTTCGCAGCACGTGAAGATGAAGAACAAAAGAAAACTGAAGAGAAGGTAAAGAAAAGAGCCCAGTTAGTCGCTGCTGTCTTCCAAGACAACTATCAAGGGAGAGGGCAAAGTGGAAGGCGACAGCTGAACGAACGAGGACGAGGGAGAGGAAGGGTCCGATTGGGGCCAAATCAGTGTGCTAGATGTTTTCAGAATGGACATTGGAAAAACGAGTGTCCGAATGGAGAAGGCAAAGCAACTTCCGAGAACATGAGAGCACGGGGGTCCGGCAACCCAGGGAGGGGAGGCCGGGGTAGGGCAAGTGCTCGAGGGCGCGGAATGCCTTTAAGGTTGCAAGCTGCGGCCACTCAGGTGCTTGACAAAGATACCTTCGGGATGGCTGTTATGGAAGATTGGGTTGGGAGCCAGGAATAGGCCAGACCGGCTCCACGGCCCCCAACAGAAGTATTCGCAACTGGCCCCGGGGAGCCGATGGTCTGTGTAGATGTGGGAGGCCAGTTAATAGACTTTTTAATTGATACTGGAGCCACCAAGTCCGTGATCAATACCAAGGTTGCCCCCATAAGCCAACAACAGACCACCATTATAGGGGCAACCGGACAAAAGAAACCCTGCCCCTTCCTGCATGAGAGAGCATGCCGGTTGGGCAGTCACGTCGTTACCCACAAACTTCTTTACATACCTGAGTGCCCCGTTCCCCTACTCGGAAGGGATATGCTGTCAAAACTCCGAGCTACTCTCACCTTTGACAGTGACGGAACCATGGGGGTGCGACTAGGAGAAAAGCCTTCCACAACCCCACAACTTATGTTAGCACTCCCCGTTGAAGAAGAATGGCGACTCTTTGCTTCCATAGAAGAGAGACAGGATTGGCAAACCTTTGAGGTCCCAGGTGTATGGGCGGAAGATAACCCACCAGGACTGGCGATTGATATTCCCCCAATAATCGTCGATTTAAAACCTATGGCAACACCTGTCTCAACTCCCCAATACCCTTTGCCTCGACAAGCTGTAGTTGGAATACATAAGCATCTGCAGAAATTGTCTGACACTGGTATTATTGTTAAATGCCAGTCGTCCTGGAATACTCCCCTGTTGCCTGTGCAAAAACCTGATGGAAGCTTCCGACCTGTACAAGACCTGCGGGCCGTGAATAAAAGGGTGATCCCGTTACATCCAGTGGTGCCAAATCCCTACACCCTCCTCAGTCTAGTACCAGCAAATGCCCAGTGGTACTCAGTTCTAGATCTCAAAGATGCCTTCTTCTGTCTCCGGCTTGCACCCGTCAGTCAACCCATCTTCGCCTTCCAATGGGAGCACCCTGACACCGGCCAGAAGACCCACATGACATGGGCTCGCCTCCCGCAGGGTTTTTGTAATTCACCCTCCCTCTTCGGACAAGCTCTGGCTCAAGACCTAGTACCCCTCACACAAGGAGGTAATCCTTGGAACATTCTTCAGTATGCAGATGATCTCCTCGTAGCGACGAGAACTCGAGCTGAATGTGTGGAAGCTACTACCAACCTCTTAAAACATCTCTGTCGCAAAGGTTACAAGGTCTCCAGGAAAAAGGCCCAATTAGTGCAAAAGGAGGTGAAATATCTGGGATTCAAGCTCACACAAGGAACCCGCAGGTTAGACATTGAAAGAAAAGAAGCAGTTTGCACCATTCCTACCCCTGTCGACTCTGGATCCCCAATTACGCTATCCTAGCTAAGCCCCTCCACGAGGCTACAAGAGGGGGAGCCACAGACCCCTTTATCTGGACGGAAATACAGCAAAAAGGGTTTGAAAGCATCAAGTCTGCTTTAATGACAGCTCCAGCATTAGGTCTCCCAGACCTGAATAAACCTTTCATATTATATGTAGGAGAGAGGAAGGGTATCGCAGTTGGAGTCTTAACCCAGATCGTTGGCAGCTGGCCACGACCGGTGGCGTATTTCTCCAAGCAACTGGATACTGTAATTCAAGGATGGCCGGGCTGCCTACGTGCCGTAGCAGCAGCTGCCCTACTTGCTGAAGAAGCCAGTAAACTTACTTTAGGGCAACCAGTCTCCTTGAAGTGCCCACATGCTGTGGTCACACTAATGGAGCATAGGGGTCATCACTGGATGACCAATGCAAAACTCCTTAAATATGAAAGCATACTAGTGGATAACCCTTCCGTTAGCATCTCCGTCTGCTCCACCCTCAACCCTGCTACTCTGTTGCCCGTGGAAGAGAAGCCTACTAAGGAACACAATTGCCTTCAAGTCATGGACGAAGTGTACTCTAGTCGACCAGATCTGACTGATACGCCTTTGACCAGGCCTGACCACGTCTTTTTCACTGATGGCAGTAGCTTCGTTTATCAGGGCCAGCGACTGGCAGGATATGCCATAGTTGATGATCAAAGCACTGTTTGTGAGGCGGGAGCACTTCCCCCTGGAACCTCTGCCCAGAAAGCAGAACTAATTGCCCTCCGTCGAGCCCTCGAGCTAGGAAAAGGGCAACGGGTCAACATCTATACTGACTCAAAGTACGCCTTCTTAACACTACATGCCCATGGAGCTATATATAGGGAGAGAGGGCTCCTAACCTCGAACGGGCAAAGAATAAAGCATGCAGATGAGATCCTGGCCCTCCTTGACGCGGTTTGGATGCCTAAACAAGTTGCCGTGATGCACTGCAAAGGGCACCAACATAGCGAGGATCCTGTTGCCAAAGGAAATCGGCAAGCAGACGAAGAGGCCAAAGCGGCAGCACACCAACAACCACCGGCTGTCCTCATCCAGCACCTTAACGCAGCTGACATGATCCCAGCTGAAGTCCACTACACTACACAGGAACAACTTTGGGCTGAGCAGGAGAAAGGAGTGAAACAGTCAGGCTTATATGTCCTGCCAAATAACAAAATCTTTCTACCCAATGCCGTAGCCTGGGAGGTAATTCAGGAAATGCACCAGCAAACCCACCTGGGTGGCACTAGCTTAGCTGAACTCTTAGATCGTGAACTCTATATAAATGGCCTGCATGCTCTCACCAAACGTGCTGCCCTTCGCTGCCAGATTTGTGCTAAGCATAATCCACGTGTGGGGCCTCTCAGACCGCCAGGAGTTCAATACATGGGACACAGTCCTATGGAATCCCTGGTCGTAGACTTCACTGAAATGCCGAAATCTGGTAAATTCAAATATCTACTTGTAGCGGTGTGCACCTACTCTGGCTGGGTCGAAGCATGGCCCACCACGAATGAGAAAGCTGAGCAAGTCACGAAGGCCCTGCTCCGAGATGTGATCCCCAGATTCGGACTCCCCTTACACATTGGCAGCGATAATGGTCCTTCCTTTGTCCATAAGATCATCCATACTCTATCGACCCTCCTGGGTATCACCTGGAAACTTCATTGTGCCTACCATCTGCAAGCATCAGGGAAAGTAGAGAGAATGAACAGGACTTTAAAAACCGCCTTAGGAAAAATCTGTCAGGAAACCGGCCTATCTTGGACTTCAGCCCTACCCATGGTATTGCTCAGGGTCCGATGCACCCCTACACGGTCCCTAAAGCTCTCACCCTATGAACTAGTGTTTGGCCGACCTCCGCTAGGGATCCACCGCTTGAAGGGGGATACTTACCTTTTAGGGAAACAAGACCTTATAAAAGAAGTTCAGCTCCTAAGCACTATATTAGATCAACTATCCACCTATGTTAGTGAGCTTAAGTTCCCATTTCCTGTCACTGCTCTGCACCCTTTTTCCCCAGGTGATTCCGTATGGCTTAAAGATTGGAAGACCAACCCCTTGGGACCTAAGTGGAAGGGTCCCTACACTGTTCTCCTTACCACCCCCACTGCTGTCAAGTTAGCTGGTGTTAAGCCGTGGATTCATTACACCCGTGTAAAGGCCGACCACACATCACCTACACCTGATTGGCAGGTCACCGCGAATAGCTCCAACCCTCTGCAGGTCATTTTCCGAAGATCAACCCAACCACCTGTCCAGCAAGATATCCCACTTACCTCTTGTGAGTCAGGTGACCAAGCACCGCTCTGAAGACCTGCTCTGCTCCACAATATCAACACCCGCTATAATGTACTCCTCAATGAACTTTGTTTATCTGTTACTAATGTTTTCTCAGGCCCCAAATGCTGTTGTATCTTTTCAGGGGCAAATCTGTTCAACCTGCATTGCTCAAGTTCGTGCAGGGCATACTGTTTCTGATACCCTGGTTTATCGTAGCAAGTTCTCCTGTCCAGTCCAAGCCCTAGAATGTCAATTTCGTAATGTTTCGTATTCTGTATGTCCAAGTAATGATCCTGACCCCGCAGTTTGTTTTGATCCAAAAGAGCAAGCGATACAGTGGTGGCTCGAAGCCCGTAAATGGACCACTGCAGGTGAATTAATCACAAGGGTACAGCTAAAGTCTCCTACCTCCCCAGGTTCCCTTATCATGGATGTATGTGCTATTGCTTCCTCGCCTGGGTGTGGAAGTTTAGCTTGGGAGCGCATTTACGCCCTTAATGACAAGTACATCTGTCCCAGTAAACGGGGTACCCGATGCACTGAATGCCCCAGCTGGGAATGTATAGCCTGGAGTACATGGTCAGGAGGAAAAGCCAAGGATTTCAGTGTCCTTTTTCAGAAGGTCGCAGTATTAACCAACTGCCAAACTGCTAAATGTAACTACGTTAACCTCACAATAATCAACCCACAACTGTTCCTATCCAGGCAGAGGTCACAGTTTGGCATAGGGATTGATGGGACCGGGTCAGACCCCATAGGTACCTTTGCCCTCCGTCTCGTTTCCCTTCATGAGACTGGTGAGTCAGTTCAGCACCAGTTCTTTTCTGACTTCTGGGAAGAAATGAAGACCCCTTTTACTATTCCCGAAGCAGCTACAAATTTGTTTATTTCCTTTGCTGAAAATGTAGCCTCCAGTCTAAATATCTCAAATTGCTATGTGTGTGGGGGAACCCAAATGGGAGACCAATGGCCATGGGAATCAGCCGAAGTTAATGTGAGTCAACAGTTGGAACTCCCTTTTGAGACACCTACCCTCAGCCATTGGCACCTTCGCAATTCCATTGTGGGTCGTTGGTGTGTACAGTCCTGGAACCCCAACGCTCCTAAAATGGGCCATATGCCATGTGAGACACTTACCATCTTAAATCAGAGCACCGTTTCCTATTGGCCTAATGAAACTGACATTCCCCAGAATGTACTTTGGCCTCAGTCCCTTAAGAATATGTTAAATACCTCTCTACCTCCTAAACACCCATGGCTAGCCCCATATGGCCTCTACTGGGTATGTGGTCTAAATGCCTATTCTCAACTACCCGCAGTGTGGGAAGGGACTTGTACCCTAGGTGAAATTCGACCTTCCTTCTTCCTTCTCCCCCTTGAGTATGGAGAGTGCTTAGGCCACCCTGTCCATACTAATAAGAAGCGCTCTATCTCACTCTCCTCCTACAAAATCGGAGACTGGAGTGACGCTGAATGGCCTCCAGAAAGAATCATTGATTATTATGGACCAGCAACCTGGGCACAAGATGGGACATATGGGTATAGGACCCCTATATACATGCTTAATAGAATTATTCGCCTGCAAGCCATTCTAGAGCTAATAACTAATGAGATAGCTCGGGGCCTTCGAGCACTGTCACAAACTCAGATCCAGCTCCGCAATGCTGTCTATCAAAATAGGCTCGCACTCGACTATCTCCTTGCAGCTGAAGGAGGGGTATGTGGCAAATTCAATCTCACCAATTGCTGTCTCCACATTGATGACAATAGCAAAGTAATTGAAGACATAGTTAATAAAATCACACGCCTAGCCCATGTCCCAGTCCAAACCTGGACAGGATTCAAGTGGGGAGAGGGGATTGGTTCATGGTTTAGCTGGATTGGAGGTCTTAAGAGTATAATTGGAATTGTGGCAATAGGTATAATCCTTTGTCTCCTTATCCCCTGTGTTGCTCCCCTTCTCATCAACAGCCTCAGAGCTATGGTCGAGCAGATAGCCGACCGACGGGCCACTATGCGTGTGCTAATGCTCCGAAATTACCAACAAGTGGCAGACAGCGAAGCCTAATGTGTGTTGTGTTGCTAGACTGCAATGACTAGCAACAAGAAAAAGGGGGGAATGAGAGGGTCATAAAAAGGCAAATGTTAAATGTATAAAGATCAAAGCATTAAAGGTTTCCACCAAGGGCTGAATAAGAGCTTGTTATGAATTGTCTAACATTGTTGTTTATCTTGAAAAAGTTATGAAAGAGGTTTTAATTAGACATGTATAACTAAACTGGCATTTCGCTTCTGTATATGGCTTCTGCTAAACTTGTGAGAGATAACATACTTTTCCTGTCAGAACTGTTCTGTGTGAAGGCGACAATCTCTGTAAAAAGGCGGGAAAGAACTCTCTGTAAAAAAGGCGGGAACTCCGTCCAATCAGACAGTTTCGGTACCATGATTACCTCACCTGAAAAGTCTAGGTCTGCCTAGTGATATGAAGTAGCCAATCATGTAATGTATATGCAAATTACGTAGCCAGCAAAGCTATAAAGACCTGTGAGTTATGCAGGAGGGTGTGACAGTTTCTTATCGCTTTGAGGCGGCTGTCACTTTCGGCCGAATAAATCCACGTTTTGTTTAAGTCTCATTGGTTTCCTTGGACTTATTTCCTGGTCTCCCTCTCAGCCCAGTGGTCTACCCACTACACATCAAGACACTAAAACTGTAAATTAATAAGATAAAATGCTAGCATGTTCATTGGCTTGTCTGGAGCTCCCCCCCCCCCCCCTCCCTCACTCCCCGCCCTCCTGGATATTCATTTAACAGCAGTCTAGAGGCTAAGTAATTGACATATGAGTCATTCTTAGCTCTGGTCTACACCGGGGTGGGGGGACCGATCTAAGATACACAACTTCAGCTATGAGAATAACGTTGAGTTATTGAGTTGAGTACAGGAGTCAATGGAAGAGCGCTCGTGAATTGATTTATCACGTCTAGATGAGACCTGATCAATCGACCCCTGATGGATTGATCGCTGTGTAGACATACCCTTAGAATTCTTCCTCCGTGAGGATGTCCCTCCGTTTAATAAACCATCTCTTATGTTCCAGATGATGCCACTCTGCTGCAAGTGAGAAGCCAACAAAATATGCTGTAATAACCAATGACATTAGAGGCTGCTTTTTAATTTAAAATAAGGAGTGAGGGATTTCAATCAAATCAAAGCTGCCCTGAGCTTAACTCTTTTGAAGGTTAGAAAATGTCTGGGTGCCTCCCAAGCCTCATCTTAAGGCAAGATCCCTCTCTGAAAGGCAGAGGTCAGCTTCTCTCTCTAATAAAGGCCCTCTGTGCATTCCAGGAAAAGCCCTCTGTTAAGGTTTGACATGTTTCCTGCCCACCCCACATGGCCTGGGAAAAACTTTCTTCATGAGGTAAGTTAAAAGGCCGGCTCTGATTCTGCTGGTCTCCACACTACATTGAGGCCAGCGTACCTCTGTTGTGTTCAGTAGGGTTACTCATGATTTGCACTGGTGTAAAGGGAGACTCAAATCAGGCCCACACCGTTGGAACCTGGTCTTTGTCCTCAGTAATTATCCTGCCAGCATCAAGTTGATCCTTAGCGCTGCGAACAGCCTGGCGTATAACATGTTAATGGGCTATGGCTTTGCCGCAGGAAGGCAGACTAACGAACCAGTTGTTTACGGCTGGTAATGATTGATTTGTCAGTGATTATAGAGCTTAATTCGACCGCGGCATGAATCAAAGATGACACTTCTTTCTTTTTAGGCTGTCACTTCGGGTTTAGCGTTCCACGCTGTAATGGGTGGTGAAGGGTGGTGATTGTAATGGCCTTTCACCACGTTTCCTTCTCAAAGCACTGCCATAAAGCATTGCTTTTTAGTGCCGCTTTGCTCAGAACATAAACAGCTGAGGCTCCCACTCACCAGAGAGGGGAAAAGGCTTAGACCTTAACCTTTCCTATTCAGGGAGAGCCAGCGTCATTGTGGCTTTGATTCTCATTTCTATAAAGGTCGCCTTATACCACTCTGGCAGTGTGGATGGGCCATACAGTCTCTCTAAATTATCTACACTCATTTTAAGGCCCCTTTATGCAGTCAAAAAGGTGTAAACGGGCCTTAATCTAAAGGCGAATCAGGCCTAGTAAGATTAATTCTATTGTATATTAAGCTGTGCATGTCACTTTTGGCTGCTCTACATATAACATACCTAGTAGGAACCACCTGCAGATACAGCCCTCACCACCGGCATGACCATCGCACACCACAGCCTGAACTCTGCGCCAGTAGGGATGCCATCCCCAAGTTGCATCTTCCACCCCCAACAGACCAGACTCCCCCCAAGTCTCACCATCCCTCTTGCACAGCTCTCTAAAGTCACAGCTGCTCAGGTTTGGGGTCCTGGAAGGCAGCAGGGAATTGTCTGTGGTTCTTGGGCGACTGTCGAGGCCTGTCTCTGAGTTGGGTTTGTATTGCTGGTGGCCTGAGTCTTTCATTTCCAGACTTCTCTGCACACAGGGCAGCAAACTGGTGGCGTTTCCACCAGACTTCCATCTCACGAGGCGAGGGGAGGGAGATGTTTGACCACCCTCACCCTACAGAAGGGGCACGGGGGGTTGGCTCAGCAGGGGTCTGGGCCATCTGCCGAGAATTCTTGTGCCTATGTCTCCTCCCTGGCCACGAGGCTCCACTGAAGCTGTGTTGACAGGGCTTTTTCCATGCTCTTGGAACGCCACCACACAGGGCTGTCTCATACAGAGAGGCTCAGGACAATGGTTAATAGAAGTCCCAGGTGGCATTCACTGTGGAGACACCGTTTCCGGGTGTCTGTGGCAGGGGAGGAGGAATAAGCTGTGCAGTGCCCCATCCCCCCAGGCTCTACCCAGCATTAACAACCCCACGTCCACCCTGATTCCTCTGCAAACTCAGTGAATTGGGCCATGCTGCAGAACTGTCATGAACCTTGGCTCCCTTGTCTGTCTGGAAACTAACATTCCTTTTCCAGCAGAAATGTTGGATCTCCATCTCCTTTGTCACTCCTTTTTAATCTTAATGGGATCAAGTGAGGGATTTAGAGGGCCGAGTTGGACTGTGGGTTAAAATCATGCTTTCCGGTTATTATCAAAAGAGTTTTTCCTCCTAAGCAGCGTAACTCCCAATTCCAGAAACAGATTTAATTCACTTTTCCAAAAAGTGACCTGAGGGCTATAGGAAATGAATTATTCACCCACCTCCAGTAACAAAACTCATCACATTTGTTTCTGATCCAGGAATATAAAGGATATCGCATCTAGATTTTATCACAGTTTGATGTGCAAAGCATTTGTACAGGATTTTGCTGTTTAAGTCTGTCAAAATGCTTTTTCCATGAGCTGCAAGACAAAGAAAAATAGATAGAGAATCTTTGTGTTCCCCGAACTAGAGAACGTTCGGTGCAATTTTACCGTGACAGATTTAATGCTCCTTTTCTCCCCTGTTTCTGGAGGTGCCAATCCAAGATGATGATAAAAGGCTTGATGGATAGATAGATTCTCCACTTCTGTGTTGCATATTTGCTAGTATATCATTGAATTAATATTATATAAACTCAGGTCTTTATATTGTCTTTGTGCAGCACAAAAATAAAACTTGAGTAATTTGTCAAAGCTTATGAGTTAAGATGGATGGAATTGGTTTGGAAACACTGGTTAGTTTCACAGACAGGGCTGTTTGTGGATTATTGCTACAATACATGATATATTTTGACTACTTGACAAACGTCTGGATTAGAATCTGCCATATTAAATATATCATCCCCAGATGAATGGTCTTTGAAAGTGATACGTTTCGCAATGCCACTAAGTTGATAAATGCTGATTGACATCACTAGTGGAAGAACTGATGTCTAGAATCACATACACCTGTAAGTGAGGTAGTCTATTTTTCTTCCATGGCTTATTTTTTAACAATACTATATAGGCCATAAATGACCTGAATAGTCCTGTCTGGTCTTAAAAATATATTCATTAAAACAAAGTACTGTAGGCTAGTAAATTCATGTGATTCCTGTAAGATAATTTGTTCTGTTTTCAGCATCGATGGTTAATCTTCTCTGTCTCCGTCCCTCCAAATGATAAAGTTCATCCTTTGACATCTCCACGGGTATCTTGTGGAGATGGGTTCACAACTGGCTGTTTGATCGTTGCACACAGTTGAGAAGTATTTGGGTCATGATTAACATTATCAAGATTCCCTGGACTGAGATTATTACAAAGAAAAGTCACTTAGACCCAGATTCTTCGCCCAGCCCAGCCCCGCCAAGCTACGTGGCTGGCAATTTTTTGAGGATTGGATGGGCTAGGAGTCCTTTCTCCCTACTCAACACTGGCAGGAGAGCAGCTCTGCAGAAACCCTTCTCTTCGTCTTTCCTCCCCGCCACCTAGAGTAGAGAAACGTCTGTGCTGGTTGCCTCCTAAAGCAAAAGGGGAAGGAAATTTGTCTCCAAAGTCTCTACTGCAGAATTGTGACAAAGAAAATTCAGTTTTACAGCTCCCTCAAACTCTACAAAGTGATGGTAACTTTAAAGGAATAACTCCACTCTCAGTTTGTAGTTGGTCTTGTACATATTTTGACTGGTGCACAAGACAAGGTTTTAAGAGTGGTAAACCATTGTCCAAAGAAATTAACCTCCCACTCACCAGCTGCTTATCAACTAAATCCAAATCTCTCCTCTTCATTGCTGAGATAGTACCTGGGATTTCTCGCCATCAAGCCATACACTCAACTTCCACTGACTCCTGCTAGTGGAAAGGGGGCGGCAGTCTTCCATAGTTTGAAGACTGACTTCATTTCCAGCTGCTCAGACTAGTTTTTCTCTCAGATCTTTTTACATTATTAATCCTCACGGCATCATGCTCAAGTCATTCCAGATTCAAATAAAGACCAAACCACTCTGGAAACAAATACTGGAGGGGTTGGAGAGAGAAAAAATCTGTTTGTTTCATCATATCTGCAAGGGAAATGATTTCTTCTTCCCTCCCTCCCCCTGGGATTTTAAGAATCTCTTTCATCTCTTTTATCAATGCCACTGACCTGAAATCTGTCAACTGTTATGTGGGGGGCAGGAGTTTAGTCCCGACCCAAACACAGTCATCATCTATGTCCAGAAATAACCTGCATGTGTCCTAGAAGACTATGTTGTCTTAGGAGACCGGTGATGAGCACAGTGACAGGGGAAGGGGAAAGGGAAGGCTTTTGACTTAGAGGCAGACACGGATAAAGCACTGTTTTTTTTCCAATACTGGAGAAACGTAGTCTGTTAAGAAAATGAATATTACAGATCATAGTCAACTGGTGCCCTTACTTCTTTTCTCTGTGCATCTGAGTCACTAGGGTTGGGATATCTATAGGGTTTAAAGGAGTAGATGCCCCCCCTTTTGAAAATCAATGGGAATTGAACACCTAACTCCCTTTGAAGCCCCAACCTGCATTTACTGTTTGCTTATATCCAGTTCTAACTAAGGGCTAATGCCACCTATCGACACATGCCGTGATCAGGAGATTTGCTGGATGATCGATGTGTAAGCAATACACTAGGCAGGGAGGTAAAATAAAGCCCCCAAAATAGTCCGTTTTCAGTTCTTTTGCTTAGGACTGGCTTTGTGAGCAAAGCAATTCCGAACCCATGTGAGCTCGTAGGCGATCTGGGTCTCTCTCCCAGATCAGTGCTACTGTCTAGCCCAACAGAGATGTAATGGTGTAATCCCCATAGTGCATTTTCCAGCTGCTGGAATTCTGGTCTGAACCTTTAAAGGGTTTAAAGTGAGGGAGAGAGGAGTAAAACAGGAGCTAGGATTAGATTTCATAGAAAACTGCGTAAAACTTGATTTAAACTGTTTTCATGTGCAGTAACAAAAACTGAATTTAAACTGGCAATCACAAGTACTTCTGAGGATCAGAGTATCCACCTGTATGTGCGGGGGGGTAGGGGAACGTTTCAGATAAATTTGCTACCCACGCTCACCACACAGAAATACTATGAGGACGTTAAATAATTCTTATCCATTATTTTAGCTCAGACAAAAGGAGCTTTTCATTTTGTGTTGTTTAATCTAACTGAGATCAGTGTGGGGAAAAAACCAGATGAGACACATGGTTAAAGCGATACTCAAAAAGAAATGATTCCGCTCAGAAGCTCTGGACTCATGACACTCAAAGGATGCTGCACAGTGGGAATGGAGATAAAAGAGCTGGCCAGGGTCGCTTTGAACTTTAGCAGGCTTTAAATAGGAGCAATATATCTAAAAACTCTGCATCCTGCAGAACTGCATTTTTGCTGCTAATCCTATATAGCTTGTCTTGTCTTTTCCTAACAACTCACTATGCTTAGCATAGCCTGTAGGTCCTATTGAGTGCAACCATTTCAGTATAGTAATTCAGTCTCACTCATGTTTCATTTACAATCCTACCAGCCAAATCACAAATATCACTAGCCCCATCGTGCCCTGAACTGTAAATTAGCTGCCCTTATAAACTGTCCCTCTGTGAAGAGGAACAAAGTCAGACTGGACCAAAAGCATAGAATTTTTAATAGTGAGGAGAATTAACCATTGGAACAATTGACCAAGGGTCCCGGTGGATTCCCTATCACTGACCAGCTGAAGATCTTCGTTTGTGTGTCTGAATGTAGGAAGGTGAAGACTGATGTGCACCGAGCCTACAGTGCCACTGTAGCTGTTTCGGTCCCAGGGTATTAGTGACAAGGTGAGTGAGGTAATAGATTTTATTGGACCAACTTGGGTTGTCTCTCTCACCAACAGAAGTTGGTCCAGTAAAAGATATCACCTCACCCACCTTGTTTCTCTAAGATCCTGGGACCGAAACAACTACAACTACTTGTACTAGCCTGTTTTTTAAATCTCTGTATTGATCCAGGTACATGTCTATGGGTTCTAAGGGTTATATCCTAAGTGATGCTCAGCAGAAATCAAATCTCATTGCAGCCAATCAGATTGAAGACAGTCTACCCCTTATTTACATGTCCATTTTGACCCAGGTTTTATCCCCCTCCACTCACTTGCTGTGTATCATAGTTCTACTGTTAAATTCTCTATCACCATTTATATAGTACCCAAAAATGTGCTAGGCATTTTAAAGACAGAATATAAAATACATTCAAAGACATTAGAAACTAAAGGGGGAGGAGGGAAATCAAGATAAAATCATTTTTAGTTAAGTACTTTCACCGGGATATTACTTGGGTTTGGTTCCCCCCCCCCCCCCATAGCAACACAAACCCTTTGCCTGAATGAATTCTTGCCCCTCCGGTTGTCACTCCCACCACTGAGTTGCCTGGTTATTACAAAGCACAAAAGGAGACTGGATCGGTGCATTTTCTTAAGAAGACAAGGATGCCACCCTTGTATTCCTCCATCGCTGGGGCAGGCCTGCTGCGGGCCATGTTCCATGACGGAGCTAAACTTCAATGGTGTTTCTGCTTGGTTAAGAAACGCAGAGCATGGCCTGTAGCTCTCCAAAGGGTAAAGCGCTGTCTGAGGCTGAGGGATGCTCAGTTCTGTAGGTGGGGACTCCTGGCTGCATTTCCTCAATAAAGACGTTTCTTTTAAGGAAGTAACAAAGAGTCTTTAACTCTTAGTTAGTCTTTAAGGTGCCACAGGACTCTTTGTTACTTCTTCTATTCCAAACTAACACAGCTACCTCTCTGATTCTTTTAAGGAAGGAATCCTGCAGGCAGCAATTACCCGACAGGATCATTTTAAAATGTGCTTTATTTTCTGAATTGAAATAAAAACCAAGGACCTGATGCAACTGCCATTAAAACCAAAGAAAAAGACTCCACTGAGATCCCTGGGAATCGGGTCAAACCATAAAGAGTTTCTAAGATGACTCTGCAATCCAGAGAGCTGCGTGAACTAGGACTGCTTCATCACGGCATTGTTAACATCTCTCTGCGGCTGTTGTTGTTGTGAAGTCCTCGTTTGTGCTTGTGCAGTTACTAAAGAGTGAAGCGCTAATCCTCATATCTGACTGAATTGCCCTCCCAAAAGCAAAGGTGGTGCTAGACCACTTTCATGTCCCCCTCCAACCTTGGGGCCAGCCCTTGGCACAAGCTAGAGCAACCTCAAGACAGCTCTAACTTCTGCCTGGTTACAACAGCCTTCAAGGGGCAGCACTCTGGCAGCACTCTAGCCAAGCCCATGCCCCTAGGCGCACCCCTAACATTGTCTCCAGGATGGGGCTGGTTGCATAGTGAGTATTCATTGTGGGGTTCCCCATGCAGTGGCAGAAATCCTAACTGGCTGTTAAGATGCCTTTTTGTCTGTTTTGCTCTTCTGGAGCTGTGCAAAGCAGGCAGAATGAGCCTCACCCCTTTTCCCAGCTCTCCTTCCCTCTGTCCCTTCAGTGGCTCCCTATCCCAGACTCTCTGCACAGGTGCCTCTTCCAATCTCACTCTCCATCCTCGCTTTGACGCCTTGTCCCAGCCTCTTCACCTGGCCAATCCCAGTTTTCACCCTGAATCCCAGATACTTATCAAATCTGCCTCCTCTGCCCCCCAACCTTCGTTCCTGCCAACAGGTTTCTACTCCCAGCTCAGATCCAGTCTCGCCCCCCCGTATCGCTCAGTCAATTTGTTCCCAGTCCTCCTTGCTTTCCCTCACCAGCTGGCAGTACAGTTTCCTTGCTCAGCTATTTAGCCATTGCCAGATCCCCTTCCCTCCTGGCTCCCAGTCCCAATCTCCCCGCAATTCTGAGTCCATTTCCTTGTCCCAATCTGTGTCTTTAACTGCCACTTGTCTGGCTTTTGTCCCCTTTGCACTTGAATGAGCCAGCTTCCTCCACTGCGCTGCTTGGATGCTAGCAGGTGGATGGAGGTCAGAGCATAGGAGAGACAGGCTCCCTGCTCTCAGTTCTGGGCCTGCGCCACCCCATCCCAGAGGAGCCAATAGGAGCCATGACAGGGAAAAGTCCTTCTGAGACCCTCTAGCCCTTCGCTAGAACACGCTCAAGAGCTCTATGGGGATGTCACAGGAGAGAATCTTCAGATTTAGCGGTTAATCTCTACCACATCTCTGTGGAGCATGATGCCTAGAGACTGGCCAATTTGGGTGGATTTTCAAGGGCAAAAGGGCACATCACTGACCCCAAGACCCCCTACCAAATTTCGTGTTCATATTCCAAAGCAAAAGGACACTAGACTTTTTTTAAAAGCAAAGGTCACCACAAAATTTTAACGATGGCAAAATAATGGATTTTTCCTAGCCCCATTCTTAGAAACAGCGAATCATTTTGGGAGACATTTTTGAAGAGCATTTAGCCTAAGGTATCAGAGGGATAGCCGTGTTAGTCTGGATCTGTAAAATCAACAAAGAGTCCTGTGGCACCATACAGACTAACAGACATATTGGAGCATAAGCTTTTGTGGGTCAATACCCACTTCGTCAGATGCAGATGCAAAAAAAGGGATAGAGAATAAGACGGAGAATATCTTATTGCCCTTATACAAATCCATAGTGCGCCCACATCTTGAATACTGTTTACAGATGTGGTCTCCTCATCTCAAAAAGGATATACTGGCATTAGAAAAGGTTCAGAGAAGGGCAACTAAAATTATTAGGGGTTTGGAACGGGTCCCATATGAGGAGAGATTAAATAGGCTAGGACTTTTCAGCTTGGAAAAGAGGAGACTAAGGAAGGATATGATAGAGGTATATAAAATCATGAGTGTTGTGGAGAAAGTGAATAAGGAAAAGTTATTTACTTATTCCCATAATATAAGAACTAGGGTCCACCCAATGAAATTAGTGGGCAGTATTTTTAAAACAAATAAAAGGAAGTTCTTCTTCAAACAGTGCACAGTCAACCTGTGGAACTGCTTGCCTGAGGAGGCTGTGAAGGCTAGGACTAGAACAGGGTTTAAAAGAGAACTGGATAAATTAATAGAGGTTAAGTCCATTAATGTCTATTAGCCAGGATGGGTATGGAATGGTGTTTGTCAGAGGGGGGTGATGGATGGCAGGAGAGAGATCACTTGATCATTACCTGTTAGGTTCACTCACTCCGGGGCACCTGGCATTGGCCACTGTTGGTAGACAGGATACTGGGCTAGATGGACCGTTGGTCTGACCCAGTGTAGCCAGTCTTATGTTCTTATCTTCTTATGTCTAAGTGGGTATTCACCCACAAAAGCTTATGCTCCAATACGTCTGTTAGTGTATTAGGTGCCACAGGTCTCTTTGTCCCAAGCCTAAGGTAGACACCAGCATGGGAAATTTCAGTCCAAATGGTTACAGTTTGTCAAAGTTAGAAGCAACGGAAAACAGAGCCTTATAATGGTATGTGTCTGGCAACTGTAAGTGTAGATAGTGCTACAAGATCATCTCAGCCTTGATGAAGAAAATATCTTAAGGAAAAACTGAGATTATGAATCTGAAATGAATGAAGTTGATGGGAATTATCTGCATTTACTGTCCTATGGCTTGGTTTCCCAACTAACTCCCCTCCTCCCCCTTGGGCTTTTTAATTATTTATAGAAATCTCATCAAATACAGATTAAAAGGGTCACAACAATTAGTAGAAAACAAACACTTCAGTGTAATGCACCATAATGATTATTTTTTGCCATAATCAGCTAGCAAGATGGAGGAAGGGCTGATGTATTTGAAGCTAACTAAGACATTATCACATTTTGCAAAACTCACAATCATGCTAATAATTAAAGAAATGACTAAGCTGCTCATAAGATAAGCTCTCCCTATGAAGGCGTAGCAGAGTGAGAGGCCCAGTTGGGAGGATGCAGGGGAAGCAGACAGGAAGTGTTAAACCACCTGACTGGCACTTCACTCTGGATTCAATTTCTGCTACTTCCTCATATTTCCTGTGTGGATTCAGGTAACCCACAGAATTGCTGGGTGCCTCAGTTCTAAAACAGGGAGAGTCGGAGCTCCTTTGTGGCCCTATTCAGAATGTAAATTCTTTAGGGTATTGATTGCTTCCTGTTCAGCGGATGTGCCCTACTGGTACAATCGGAACATCGCTTGGGGCTTTGAGGCACTAGAGTAGGGGTCTCAAACACGCGGCCCTCAGGGTTATTTCCCGACATCAATGAAATCACTCACTGAACAAGTAAAAGTTGCCACATTCAAAAATGGAAATACTAGTTTGCATGACATGTAACTTAAGTGTGGAACTCACTGCTGCAGGATGTGGTTGAGGCTAAGAATTTAGCATTGTTCAAAGAAGGACTGGCCAGTCATAGAGTTAAGAACATACAGAGATATAATCATGAACAACATAAAAGAGAATTGGGAGGGATATAAAACCTCATGTTTCAGGGTTTAAATTGATGTCTAATTTAAGGATTAGGGTGAGACCTTCCTGGGGGCAGATTGCCTTTCTTAGATACATTTGGTGCTGGCCACTGTTGGAGACAGGATAGCAGAGTAGATGGATCTTGGTCTGAACCAATACATTCCTTTGTGCCCAAAAACGGAGTCAGGATTTGATTGATTATTAACAACATTTGTTTAAAAGATCACAGCTAGTGGTGGTTTTATTATTAGCTGGCTAGCTATTGCATTTTTGAAAAAAGAACGTTATCAGGAATTCTATTATGGATAATCATGAGACCACCTGGCTCTTATCTAGTACCTTTTATCAGTAGATCTTGAAATGCTTTACAAAGGAGGTGAGTATGATTATCCCCATTTTGCAGATGGGGAAACTGAGGCACAGAGCAATCACATGATTTCCCAGTGGTTCCAAGTAGAACCAGGATTTGAACCCAGGTCCCCTGAGCCCCTGTCCTGTGCACTCTTACTCTTTCTTAGGCTACCCAGCCTTCATTGGAGTTTTCCAGAAGCATTTTATAATTTAATTCCCAGATTAATGTAGGTTTTGCAAATAATCTGTCCCTGCTTTAAAAAGCATTCACGCTGGCAATAAAAGCTAATTGTACACAGATGTAACTACCCATCAGTATGCTGCTCAGCCAGAGAACACTTTCCTGATGCTGATCTCCGAAGTTGCCTTTAGAAACATACATCCTCTCCCCGATTCTCTCTCTCACTTCTCTTGGAACAATCTTGAATTTCGGAAGGAGAAGAGCCAGGCACACCATTACATCCACGAGGGATTTTGGATTTGCAACTGCTTTTCCCCGGAAGGCGTTCAGATACTACTGTGATTGACAGCAGTCCAGATAACTGCATAAAGAGAGAGAAGGAGCGACAATGGGGTATACAAAGAACAGAGACAGAATACTTTCAGATCTATCCAGGAATGGGGTGGGGAGGGGGAGGATCAACCCCACCCGGCTGTACAGCAAGCCAATGTCTAGCCTCATGCCTCGTGCCCTGCACCTGTCTCACTGAATGAGGGCAGACAGAATCTGACCCATAGTTATTGATGATTGCTGCAGTATCCTCCGTGCCACCAGTCACAGTTTCGCCAACCTACTGAGTGATAATATAGTCACAGACATGTCAATAGCATTTTCTAACCATGTCTGAATCCCTGTTTGCCTCCCCTCCCTTTTTCCCCCTTTCTCTTTATTCTCCCAGGCGGCTGCTGGCAAACCTCCTGCTCAGGAGTTTTGTAAATTTTAACGCTCCTGGGAGACGTAATGTTTAGCTCCTGAATATTTAAAGTTGTGTCTGCAGTTAAACTCAGGGATGTGGTGTTTGTGAGATCCCAGCTTTCTGCGGCCGGAGAGCAGCACTGTGAGGCTGGGGGAATGGAGAAGGGGGGGTGGGGGTGGGGGGTGAGCGGCAGCTCAAAGAGGAAAAATTGTCAAAGATAATATCCCCCTTTGAATACAGATTTCACCCCCAGTCGCTTGGGGGGAAAAATCCATGATTGTTTAAATAGCTGAGAACGTCCCTGGCCAATGTCTTCCTGCAATTCAAAATAAACGACTCTTTGGAGTTGCGGAACGCGCTGTATCTTATTGGTGCGACAGGACTGACTTTTTCTGTCAAGGCAGGCTATCCTCTCCGGGATGAATTGAGATTGGAGAGGATATTCTGTGGCTGTGCTCCTGGTGAGCTCTAGTCCTTCTCCGACACTGTCAGAAAGGACTGAAAAATACTGTTGGCTGGATACTAACAGAATTGGGTCTCCAAACCTCAGTGTGTATTTCCCCCTCATTGTGAATAGGAAAGGAAAGAGTATTGTGTGGTCTTGTTCAGTAGTTCCTATCTGGGGGGCTTGTGGTAACTGATCCACAATAAGCAATTCAGGTAACTCCCACTACAATCAATTGGAAGATGCCTGGGGAGTCCAGTGAGATCTGGATTGGACTGTAATGCAGCGTCTGACAATCGCCAAATAGAGGACAAACAATTTATGGAGTGGACCCACAGTGCAGACCACTCAAAGCCTATTTCTGATTGCACAGATTCCCTTCTGACCTAGAAGTGACCCCTAAACTTTAATTAGTAGAAATTTAAATCTAGCTGCCACATTTTCAAGAGCCGGGATGAATTTCGTGTTGTTGTAGCCCTGTTGGTCGCAGGATATTAGAGAGACAAGGGGAGTGAGGTAATACCTTTTATTGGATCAACTTCTATGAATGTACCTGGATGAATTTACACAGCCAACCATGTACCAAATACAAATACTAATAGTCCTTAGAGCAAAATCAAACCAGATATGCAAATTGATTACGATTCTGGCCTGACTGAACACAAATTATTCCTTCTCATGAAACATTTACTAGCATTATCCGCCAGCTTCCTCCAGGCTATTTAGAATGGTAAATCAGTTATTTTCTAAGGCTGTTTTCAGTTCCTCCGTCTTCATTATGTTTATTTAAAACTGATCTTAATTATGGCATTGTCTCCTTGTTTGTGAGTTGGGTAGAACTGATTAGCATCACGGTCTTCAAGGTGCTGATGCTGTAAAGGAGCAGCAAAGATCTGCTCTGCTCATTTTCTACCTTGAGAATGTACCTGAATTTCAGCCATCCGCTTCACTTCAGAATTGAAATTCAAGTACATTTCCCCTCCGTAAAAGGTAAATTCTTGTCCCTGTACATTCTGAGGGTTAATCCGGCCAAAAGAGAAAGAAAAATATCCTGGCTCACAATGGTGAAGCCGCAATCAGAAAAGCCAGGCTGCACAACTTGTGGATAAAAAGATACAACATGCCGTAGCTTGCTGCAGCAGAAGTAGCGGCTCCATGTCGGAACCGCAGCCTGGATCACCAAAGTGCTCAATTCTGGCTCTGCCCTTAACTCGCTGTGTGGCTAGGAGCAAATCATGTGTAGTCTCTCTCCCCCTCCCATTGAGCCAAACCGCCACCGCTTTTTGTGCCCCCACTCCAGCTGTGACCCTGCAGCCCTCAGCGCCTTGCTTAATCATAGTTTCTAAGACAGTTTCTCATGAGAAGAATACAAAATATTTCAGAGAACTAGACCACAGGAACTGAACTTATTTTCTTCATAAGAAACAGTCCCACTAGGATCTAGTGACGTTATGAAGGAACAACACGGCTGTGGCTTCACTCACTGATAGGCCTTTCATTTGTATTCAGCGGCTTTCGTGGAGACAAGGCTCTAGATAAAAACAGCCCAGCCTGGTTTGTAAATTCTGTCCCATAATGAACTCTTTGCCTGGCCTTCCTACAATGGGAAACAAAACCCTTAAAACCTTTAAAAGCTGTTGGGGAGATCAGAACAGTCCAGGATCTATGTCTCCATGTCCGGGGCTAATCTTGCTTTCAGACAGGGCCGGCAACAAGAATTTTGGGGCCCCGTACAGCAGATCATACGGGGCCCCCCCGCCAGTCTCCCGCCGCCCGCGCCCTCCCCCCCCCCCGCCAGTCTCCCGCCGCCCGCGCCCCCTCCCCGGCCGGTCTCCCACGGGGCCCCCCCTCCTGCGGGCCCCCTCCCCGGCCGGTCTCCTGCCTCCCGCGGGCCCCAACCCCCGCATGCGCTGTGGCCCGGCCGGGAGAAGCAAAGGGGGGAGGGGGCTGGTGAGCGCTGCAGTGGCTGCCCGGAGCCACGCCTTGCTCACAGGCCCGGTGACAAGGGGGTACATCTGCGTACTGGGCCTGCCCCGGACTTCAGGGGGCCCCCCTGAAGTCCGGGGCCCGGTACAGCTGTACCCGTTGTACCCCCCTGTCGCCGGCCCTGCTTTCAGAAGACATTCAGGTTACGTGGAAGTCAGATGGTGGATTCATTAGTTGATGCTTGCTGTAACACCGTGGGCAGATGTAAATCTCTATACAAGTAAATATTTTGCTGAATGCTGGGGCCCTTCATCAGGTCTTATTCTGAGAGATTCCCACTTATTCCAGGAGGACACTGGTCTCCACACGTTTTAGGGTCACCTCCCCCCTTATACCTAACTGCCCCCTTTGCCCTTGGAGCCGGGCCAAGAGCATGGCCATGGCTCCTGGGGCGGGAGGGGGGGGGGGGAACCATGCCTCAGGGGGTCACAACTGAGGGTGATAAATTCCGGGTGAACCACTGAGAAATAGGGCAAGACTGGTGGCTAATCCCCCATAAGATATACCAAACCAGCAACAAAAGTAAACTCCTGTTTCACCACAGTGACTAACAAGAAACCATAAAAGCAGTTTCCTGGGGCAGTCCCGTTCTTATGGCACCCCCAAAAAACTTGGTTCAGAGACGAGTGGTTCTTCACAACCAGCCTCATCAAATAATAGGTTCTTCTGATCCCAAGGGACCAGCCATACACCCAGGTCAATATATAACTCAGATCTTACCCAAAAAACAAGCTGGTGCCAATCCTTTAGTATGTGAACTCTAAAGGTTTAGTCAAAGAAAGAAAGAGGAGAGTTAAAATTGGTAAAAGGAATCATTTATGTTCAGTAATGGCAATGTTCTTGGTTCAAGCTTGTAGCAGTGATGGGATAAACTGCTGTCTTAAGTCAAGTACATTCACAGTTTGGATGGGTCATTCAGTCCTTTGTTCACAGCTTCAGTTTGTGGCAAAATTCCTCCAGAGGTAAGAAGCAGGATTGAAGACCAAGTGGAGGTGTTTCCAGGGCCTTTTATGGGCCTTTCTATGTGGACGGCATCCCATTGTTCTTACAGCAACAAGGTGGAGTTTGGAGTCACATGGGCAAGTCACATGGTCATGCCCAATTTCCCTCAGTCATTGCAGGAAGCCATTACCTGAGCTCCAGACAACACATTTACAGGAGAGTCCATCAGTGTAGATGAGCGTCTCCCAGTGTCCATCATCAGTCAAGTGTTTCTTGATGAGCCACTTAATTTGAACAGTCCCTCCAAGATGTTCTGGCTAACTACCTTGTGGGCGTTACCCCAGGAGCAAACATTTGAAATCCAGGTACAGAGCCAATACTTATAACTCCAAATACAAAAATGATACACGCAAACAAATAGCATCATCAGAACCAGCAAATCATCACCTTTCCATGGACACCTTACTCCATAACCTTTGTACAAGATTTGCTGCAAATATGTAACTGGTTGCAACAATGATCTATTCTATATGGTCATATTTTAATCAGATAATGTCACAGGGGGACAGACAGGGTAAAGAGGCCAAGGCTGGGGCCAGGAAGCGGCTAAGGCTGGGGGCAGGGCCAGGGCCCTGGTTGTGGCTGAGTGGAGCTGCAGCTGGGCTGGGAGGTAGGGCCGTGGCTGGGAGCAGAGAGGGTCTGGGTGCCACTCCCTACTTGCCTCCCCATGGGGGCTGGCCCAGTCCCCATCACACACCCCCAGAACATTCCTCAGTGGCCCCCCCCCATGGGGACCACTGCAATAGGAGTTTGCCAGAGTAAAGACCTAACCACCAGACCCATTATTATGATCCTAACAGACAGAAAAGGCTCAAAGTGGTTCTCTTCATGGTAGTGTACAAGCCAAAGACGAAAACACCCCAGAAAATGGTGTTATGTCATGTGAGATAAAGAAGACCCCGTCTTGACCGCATTCCGGGTGGGTGCTCCACAGATCCCTGTGTCCCACACAGAGGGCTGATTGGTCACCAACAGCTTTTTGAAAATGATCCTTTTGTCCCATAACGCACCAGGACAGAGCCCTCGAGCACAGACTCATTGCCACAGTCGGTAGAGCTGAGGTGCATTATCGGAGCCACCTCACGACGTGACGCCCGATCGGAGTGTGTCGTTCTCAGAGCTCAGGGTAAGCTCAGTGTGAAATACAGTTGCCCTGGTGCTCTGAGGTTAATATTTCATCACCACGAACTACTGAGGTGATGCTGAAATGGACTGCAGTGACGTTTGCGTGCCGAAGTAATAGCTGACTGAGCTCCAGTTTGACGTCTGGGCGTGTTGTCTCCCCCTCATATTCCTGCCCCGTCTCGCTCCAGCCTCACCCTCTTTCCATTTACCTCAGCCGCTCTGCAGCCTGCCTCCTTCTCTGGCAGGACCCCCACCCATGTTCACTCTGGCCCCCTCTCCTCCACACGGGCTCTGCCCAGCTCACACACACTCTTCCGTGTGTTCACCGAGTGTGAAACCGGGAGAGGAATGAGTGGGAGAGCACACCATGGGAGGGAGGGAGAAACAGAACAGAAGGAAGCAAGAGCCCTGGTGCTACATCTCCCTCTCCAAGACGTCAAGGGGGATCCGGGCGCCCTTATTGCCCTAGACAGGCATTACAAGAGCAACTAGAGGTGAGCCCACTGCCCATAGGCAGGAAACTTCCGTATGCAGCCAAAACTCCACTGACAGCCTAGATGCTTGCTAGGCAGCAGCACCTGCCTTTAAATGCCCATGCCAAGTTACTGAACCTTGAATGCTACTTGCCAGGATCCAGCAAGGGAAGTCGGAGCCAAGGTTCAAAGCAGGGGCTCACCGGAGGCTAGGAGTAGCAGAGGATCTCCTCGGTAGTTCCGGGAACATGGTCGACGCCGAGGGTCAGAGTCCAAGTCAGGTCTCAGGATCCGAGTCAGGAGGCAAAGTCCAAAACAAGCCGAGGTCAAGCCAGGAGGTCGAAGTCATAGAATAGAAACAGGAATGGCAGCTACAGAGGATCCAAACCGCTGCCTGGACACTGCCGGTAGCTGTTCAGGTTTATCTAGGGCAGGGAGCCAATCAGGAGCCATGCGGCTGTTGCCTGTCAAGCCCTTGGAATAGAACGTGCCTGGCCTGTGTCCACAGTCGGTCATGGGAAGTGGAGTGCAAGGCACTCACAATTGCTGCTGGTGTGGACCAGACAATGTTAACTACCTGGTATCTCTCCAGGCCAGGGGTCTAGACCTGTGGGGCCTTGTGCTACCTTTTTTATTTCCTCCTCATTATTATGTATGGGTCCCAAGCATGGACTGGAACCCCACTGTGGCGATACTAGTGATCTGCAGGCCTACAGACTTAATAGCATGAATGATTCCCCTCGAACATGGAAGCTACAGATCTATATCGCCTAGATCCACCATTAATGAATCTGTTTCCTGCAGAGTAATATCCAATGGGCATATACAGAAATATTCATATCCATGTGCCCATTCCTTCAAAGGACGCAGTGTGCAGACAAGCTCACTGGATGAATTACTGTCTCATGTTCTTTTCTTTTGTTGCCGTTGTGGTTTGCTCTGGGTTTGGTCGCTTCTGGTTCAGCACATTGCAGACTATTTCAGATGTACATGAAGGGGCGGAGATGAGAACGCCACAGGAAGAGGCAACTGGGGACACATTAACTCACTGAACTCTGCAGAGAGGAAGTCATCAATCCAGATTTGGTCCAGGCAATTTTCAGCCAACCTAACAAGTACATTTGTTTTGCTGTTCTTCTAGAGCTTTGTTGTCAAGGATACACTGAGATGCTCAATGTCAGAAGATGAATCCATTATGAGGAACTACTTTTCATCGGCATTTACTCAATCCAACTCGACATGAAGGCAGCAGCTTTCCAATAATTTTTTTACTTAAAGTCATTAGTCATAATATCCAACTGCACTACGAGAAACATAAATCTCTCCCAAAGTGGACTATAATGATACTGAATACGACCCATTTTTCATCTGAGAAACATCAGGGGGAAGGGCTGTTCCGTGGTCAGAGATGAATGTATCCACTTTTTGGATTGAGATTAAATGGGTTTGAACATGGTGTAGATAACAAGAAGGGAAATAAGTCGGACGGTCTCCCCATGCAGGGGCTTTTAGAAAAGTGCTTACCCAGGTACGACCATCCTTAGGATCTATGGTATTATAATACAGTATTATTAAACTGTTGCCTCTATGCCCACCGGCAGCCCGAGCTCGGAGCCCGGGCAGAGGGAGGGACAAGGCAGCAAAGGATAAGGACATAAGAACGGCCATACTGGGTCAGACCAAAGGTCCATCAAACCCAGTATCCTGTCCTCTGACAGTGGCCAATGGTAGGTGCCCCAGAGGGAATGAACAGAACAGGTAATCATCAAGTGATCCATGCCCTGTCACCTAATCCCATCTTCTGGCAAACAGAGAATGGGGACACCATTCCTGCCCATCCTGGCTACTAGCCATTGATGGACCTATCTTCCATGAATCTATCTGGCTCCCTCTTGAACCCTGTTATAGTATTGGCCTTCACAACACCCTCTGGCAAGGAGTTCCAGAGGTTGACAGTGTGTTGTGTGAAAAATACTGTCTTGTGTTTGTTTTAAATTTGCTACCTATTAATTTCATTTGATGGTCCCTTGTTCTTGTATTATGAGGAGTAAATAACACTTCCGTATTCACTCTCTTTATACCACCCGTGACTTTCTAGATGTCTATCTTATCCCCCCTTAGTTGCCTCTTTTCCAATCTAAAAAGTCCCAGTTTTATTAATCTCTCCTCATATGGAAGCTGGTTCATACCTCTAATCATTTTGTTGGCCTTTTCTGATTTTCCAATTCCAATATATCTTTTCTGAGATGGGGGTAACCACATCTGTACACATCTGCTACCGAGCCATCCACCCCCACCTCACGGTGGCGGAGAGTCACAATTCCCTGCAGAGAGCCCCGTTCCCTCTCCCTCATGCATTCTGCGTGGCGCCAACACATTCGGCTCTGTGAATACGTCCCCTGTCTGAGGACACTGCAGCGCACTGCGGGTGTGCAGGAGCCAGCCCGCTCTCACCTGCTGTCATCCGTGGTGGGTGAAGCTGCCGCTTGGGGAGGCCACTGCCCCAGTCCACCTCTGACTCCTCCCATACTCCACACCTGCTCCAGTCCAGGCCATGCCCCCACACGGCCCAAGCCCCGCCCTCTCCCCATTGTCTCCCTCCTGTCTTCCCTCCCGCTCCCTGATCGCCCCCTTCCAGCCAAATCCCTGAACCCAAATGAAGCAAATGACATTTGAAAAAAAAAAAACCCACTCTTCTGCAATTTCTTTCTACAGAAAATGGTGCGTGTTTTCACTCCATGCCAGATGGTGAAGCCTGGGCATGCAGAAGGTTCCTAATTAAAAGCACTCAATTTGGGAATAAGAAAGGTTAGTGGCGGGTTTTTTGATATGCTCTGAAGTTTGTCAGAGATTTATTTGCAAAAACTTTGTAGTGAGGGCAAGTCAGCTGTCCTGCTGAATACAACATTAAATATTATGGAATACATGATGCAGCTCTTCTCTGTTTTACATTTTCTTAATCAGTATTTCTAAACTGATTTTATATATTAAATGTACTCTTAAGCCTTCAAAAAGTCATCATTCCAGATTACTACATATTTAACTTATTGACACAAAGCCATTATTTTAAATTAATCAGTCACTGAGGTTTAGTGTCTTCATAACAATGTTCACTGCTTTTAGAAAAAAAGGAAGACTAATTTACTTTATGTGATCTCCATAACAAGAGACATGTTTATGACATTTCACCAACTTTAAAAACTATATATTTCCAAATATTTGAGGCACAACAAAGGATTTTATATCGTACTAAGGTACTGATTTTGCTAGAGGATTCTCTTAAAACTAGTTCGTCAAATAGTCAGAAATAAAGAAAGGGAAACTCAATTGTCTAGCTATCTTGCAGGAAAGTGGTGTTGTCCCTTTAAGACCTCTCTTCACCAAGGGCATGAAGGGAGAAAGGGATGCACAAAAAGGATGGGAAGACTTTGGAAGCAAGTTTATAGTTTTGTTTTTGAATTAACATTCAAATGTTTTTTGTACATTTTACTATAGTAAATTAATAGTAAATAATAAACAATAAATAGTAAATTACTTACTGTAGTAATTAACATTAAAACGAGTGGTCTGAAGGATTTATTTAAAAAACCATATGTCTGAAGATCTAAGCATTTAAGGCTAAAGATGATTGTGCATCTAAAAATCTATGCAAGGATTTTTTAGAGATGTGATTTTATCATCTTCAGCAGCACACTCCTGAAATATTTTTAAAGTAAATTTTAAACTAAGATCCTGTAGACTGACATGTTCTGAGTACTACAGTCATGCACAACTGTTTTTGTCAGTAAATTCAGAAACTGACAGTATATACCTGGGGGTTGGCAAATGCCTGTTAAATGGCTTCATTGCCACTTGAATGGCTCTTTAACAGTTTCAGTGTTGTGCGAATAGGGTTGGCAGGCTGGAGGCTTTTTCACTTTTAAGTTACCAGATCCCCTCCGGAGTAAGCAGCGTCACCAGGATGGGAGCCTGCAGGAAGGGTGAGAATCAGGATAGGAAGAGGCAGATTGTGGACACTAAGACCCAGGGGTGCCCCAAATTTTCTGGTGCCCTACACAATATGCTGCGTATGCCTAAGGGCATCCCTGTACCCAGGTATGCAGCTCCTATGCAGCTTGTACACCCCATCCCACAGCACACATGCCTCTGTGCCTCCACAGGAAACATGCAACCTTAACACCAACCACAAATATCAAGCATGGCCCACATCCTTCCCACTTCCATCACCTACAGAACGTGACCAGGCAATCCTTACAATCGGGGCTCGTCTCCATGAACGGGATGTTGTGCTTTAGTGAAGATGCTACTGTGCTGACAGGAGAGTTAATCCACCTCCCTGAGAGGCAGTAGCTATGTTGGTGGGAGAAGCTCTCCTGTTGACATAGCGCTGTCTACACGGGGGTTAGGTTGGTATAACTACGTCATTGAGGGGTGTGATCTTTTCGCATCCCTCAGCAACATAATTATACTGAGGTAAATTTGTAGTGTAGACCTGGGCACAACTTCCCCGAATGATATCCACTATGACAAACTATTTCTACTTAAGAAGCAAAAATTCCATCTCAGAGCAATCTTACAACACAATATATTTGTACATAACCAAACGTATGCACCATGGGCAAGTGGAAGCACGGCTCTCCTGCCATTCCCTGCATGCTTCTCTGTGGGTGGAGAGTATTAGACATGCTGCCCCTACTCTTCACTAGAGCTAGATCTCAATCTAGGCTGTTCTTACATGACCAAACAGGAGGCTGAGTGGGTGTCCCATCCCCCTTTCCTCCCCTGGGTGGCTGCATAAGAAAAGAAGACAATCTAATCCCAAGAATTGTATCTGGCTAGTTGTATCTATGTATCTGTGCATGTATGCACCCTACCATCAGGTTTGGGAAGCAATTTCTCTCCACATCTGGAATGAGTGGGACCTCTGCATTCTTCAGCATTACAGATGAGGCTACAGAACACTATGGGATATAGCTATCTATATCTATCTATCTATATATGTATCCTGCAAGACTGGATTGCTTTGCTGATAGAATTATCAAATTAGATTAAAGGAACCAGGAACAGATCTGGAGTTTAGTGAAGCGTCAGATACTGTCTCACTGCCTGAAAAATGTATTACATTGACTTGGAGAGCAGCACTTTCATGTGGACTAAAAATTAGCTGAAAGACAGCAAAAAAGGACTCCAAAGGACAGAAATGTTCTGAGCCAGGTGGAAAAACCCAGTAGGGTAAGATTTGCATCTACCAATGAGCACAGAGAAGCAATACAAATGTACCCACAGACATTAGAAATGTGGCCAGAAAACAACATGAGATTCAACCATAACCAATACAGGCTATTACATGGGAAGTGAGGAGAGGATAAAGTGAAGCATATTCAACAGAAAGAGGAAACCTAAAAGCAGGGATGCTGAGATAGACTTAGACATATTGGGCAGTCAATTAGGAGTGTGTTTGCTGTTAGCATGGCAACTCACGTGTCCAGTGAAATTTTGGGCTGCATCTGGAGAGATGGCATGGCACAGAACTGGAAGACGATAGCCCTCCTTGGGTACTGCCGGGGACTGAGTATAAATACCAGCAGCAGACGGACTGGACAGAGAGATTGGGTAGACAGAGCAGTGCAGAAGTCCTACCTAGAATACCATCTTCAGTTCTCAGGGCCACAGGAGCAGAAAGCTATTGACAAACTTGAGGGAGTTCTGAAGTTACCAAGAGGCTGGAAAGACTCGTGAGCACATTGGAGAGACAAGGTGAGTGAGGCGATATTTTTTCTTGGCCCAAATTCTGTTGGTGAGAGAGATATTTAGTGCAGTGGGAGGCGGTAGCTCCCAATGCCCAAACAAAAACGATGTGGGTGAAACCAGACAGACGATCACGACAATCTCAAATGACACAAGAAAGAAAAACCACCACATCACCTCTGGGTGGACACCGTTCGCAAAACGAGCACCCTGTCTGACTTATCAGACCTCATCCTCAAACAACACAACAGCACAACACCTTCACCAGACCAGCCTGGGAGCTTGAGGTCATAACTCTGCCAGCCACTAAAAATCATTGTCTTGATAAAGGCACTGGATTTATGGCTCATTACAACAATCTGTAACACACGAACCCCACTTTTTGTCCTCTGACTAGAGGGGTTTAAGGATCTCTCCACTCGAATGGGCCCTTAGCATATGAGCTAACGACTTATGCTAAACCATCGTTTTGATCTTCATTTTAGCTGTGAGAGCTTGAGTTCCTTTCCCAGACTTGAACAAAAGCTTTGTGTAGCTTGAAACTTGTCTCTCTTCCCAAGAGAAGTTGGTCCAAGAGACGATTACCTCACCCTCGTCTCTCTAATATCCTGGGTCTGACACAGCGCCAACACTGCAGGGCTGGGATACACCACACGGGGGGTCAACCTAAGATATGCAACTATTCGCGTAGCTGAAGTCACAGTATCTTAGGTCGACTTACATGGCTGTCCCCACAGCAGCAAGTCGACCGTGGCTGCTCTCCCACTGACTCCGCATCCTCCTCTTGCTGAGACAGAGTTTCAGAGTCGACAGGCAGCACATTCAGGGATCGATTTATCGCATCTAGATGAGACACGATAAATCAACCAATTCATCGAGCGCTACCCGCCGATCTGGGTAGTGTAGCCCTGCCCGCACACGTCACTAGAGCATGGGGGGGGGGGGATAGCTCAGTGGTTTGAGCATTGGCCTGCTAAACCCAGGGTTGTGAGTTCAATCCTTGAGGGGGCCATTTAGGGATCTGGGGCAAAAAAAAATCTGTCAGGGGACAGTACTTGATCCTGCTAGTGTAGGCAGGGGACTGGACTCGACAACCTTCAAGGTCTTTCCAGTTCTAGGAGATTGGTATATCTCCATTTATTTATTTATATTTATTTATTTTATTGACAGAGATGGAGGCTAGGGTAGACCCACTGTAATCATTTATATGTACAAGCATTCGAACTGTGTAAATGGCAAGGCTGGGGAGAACTGACCTCGGTTGTGACAAGGGGCTATGATGGGGAACAACGGGATAACATTAAGAGAGAGAAGATGTAAATTGCATAACAGGATCAGCTTTTAATAACTGTAGAATTATCCCATCGGTGCAAGCTCCATTGTTTGGGGTTATTGCAAACCAGCTTGTACTGCAAGGCACAGAAGTACAATGGGAAAGAGATGAACTGGATTGCTTAATAGATATTTTCCCATTTCTAACTCCTATGAATCAGTGTGGAAAAATAACTAATGTGCATGTGAATAGATTTTTGTCCAAGGAAGACACTACAGTTGCTTTCCTTTCCCTCATGCCAGTAGCTGTCAGATGTCTGAAACCAATTCTGTTTCAATCGAGCTTTTTGCTTCAGTTACCCACCTTGTTTATTGTCTCTCTCTCCCTCGAACCTGCCCCCCCCCCGAATATCTTTCAGAAGGTTTGTAAGCACCGCTATGAAAAGCACTGCTTTGGGGGGGGGGGGAGGGGGCTGGGGTTTGCAGTAAAACAACATGTGAAAAGAAAATCTAGATGAATGTGCACTGGACCGCAAGAACGGGTGCAAAATAACCGTTGCAACATGCCTGAAGCACTGTCCTGGAAGATGAATTCGATTACACAGCTGTCTTTGGGGGGAAGGCACTTTTGATAAGGTTAAAAGATAACAGCAGAGAGCACAGACACCTGAAGCAGCTGCAGAGATCTTGCACACTTCATATATACCGACCAGAGGACTCTTACACTGACCAGAAAGGGCCTCTTCAGATGCTTGACCTTTTGGATCAGATTTTCAAGGACACCCCATGCCCATTCATGTTAATAGTGTCAAACTCCCCTAGGCATTTGCTGAACATTTCAGCCTTCGTGTGCCTATACTTGGATGCAGAGTAAATCTGTCTTCTCTTACTAATGCCCATCACTGGAGTACCTGAGTGCCAGACAATACACACACCCTAATATGTTCAAATAGCAATGGGAAGTTTTTTTAAAACTAGAATAAATGATTGGTTATAATGCAGAGAACAGCAGTGGAAAAAAGGTTGATTCTGTCATTATAACAGACACAAGGGGGAAATGGTTTGAAATGGATATTGTGTAAAAAGAACTGATCCCATCTACACAAGCCTTGTCAATTCAGTTCAAGAACGGTTATGAAGCACAGTTTTAACTGTGATGTGGTTCTAATACAGTTTATCCAGCCAGCGTTCCAAACCTGTGCTCTCACTTAAATCCCTACATAGGGAGGGCACAACTTTTGATCCCGGTTCTAACACAGATTTACCTTGTCCCCACTGGGCAGCCAGACCATGCTGGGACCTGTTTTGGCCTTGATCAAGTTTACATTGTGTGGAAGGATGCTTATTATATTTTGGGTTTAGGCCTGGGTAGATGAGACCAGTGCAAGGAACAAGATTTATGGCTGGAGCTAGGTGAAAACTGCCAACTAGAAATAGTACTTTTTTTTGTACTTGTGACAGCAAGCATCCCAGAATCCTTTGCTCTAGTTCCAAAGAGGAGGTCCCTGTGACAGGTATGGCAATTACCTGCACTATCTGGACAGACCTTATTGAATTACATTTAAGTATCTTAGGAGTTTGTTGTACTACAGACGTTTGTGTGTGCCTGTGGGATTTTGTGTAATCTCTTTAAGGGGGAGAAAGGACTAATGTAAACTCTTGGGAGTGTTCTGACCATCAAAAGACTCGTTTAAAACAAAAGTTGTTTTTAGTTGAGTGAATGGCCTAGGAAATACAAGGGGCAGGGGATGCAAATTACCCACTTCCAGGTTTATCATTTTGAAGCTGTACCCTGCGGAGTAACCCAGGGTCGGCTGACAATCTGTTACGTAAGCACATGATGAAAGGTCCATAATGGATAAAGGGGTGACTCCCAGATTTAAGGGGGTGCTTGTTCTGAGCCACAGCTGTTTTGAACGTGTGACCACAGAAAAACCACAAGGAGGGCTTTGAAGGACTCCTCACTGGTTTGAATGCTCGAGTGCAGGGGACTGGAAGAGATGACCTCTTGAAATAAAAAATAAATATACTTGCTTGGAAAGTGTTGTGTGGTAACCGGTGTAGGTGGACGACTATGCTGTTTAAAGCCTTTGAGGAGCAAAGCAGAACAGGCCTGCTTAGACAGTCTGACTTTGCTAGGGAAGTTGGCGTAGGCAGGGAACCGTGCGGCCTGGAAATACCCGGGGTCAGGAGGGAGACAGGGACATAGGTCCTCCCCCAAAGCTGGGATCCAGAAGCCTGAGTGTCCTTGCTGGACCATGAGGCGGCAATACAGGTGTGGTTGCCCTGAACTGTGACAGCACCATTGGAACTAGCACAGCAGTTTTTGGGACATCTGAGGACCAGAGCAGCTGCTTCAGTAGAAGACCAGGGATTTACAACAGACTCCTAAGCCTTTATCCCCCACCCCAAATAGCTGCTAACTAAATCTGTGAAGAATTCTCCAGACCAAAGAGAACTTTGAGGGATTTGGGCAACATGTAATTAAGGAAAGTTTGTGTTTCCTTCGGGTCAGATTTTGATACCATTATTCCTGCTGAATAGCCCCTTATTCCTGTGGGGCTACTGATGCTGAATGGTACTTTCCTCTTTGAGTCAGTATCAGAAACTGGCCCTCCGAAAAGCAAAGCTACACAGCAAATTGGTGGAAGGTAGGAATTTCTGTGAACATTCACGCTCCCCACCTGTTCAGGGCTGTGTGCATTTGAGTGATTTCACACACTTGAAAACTATCAGTTCAGCATTGCTCTGTTTGCTAATTCCCAAATCACAGTATACTTAGCTGCTTTGCCACACCTCAAACACTTAATATTGACAGATTGATTGTTGTCTCCAGTTCCTCAGTGAAAGCTGTGAGCATAATGCTATTCTTACAGGAATCCTTTACTTAGAATCTTTGCCCAGGTCTGCACTACAGGGGGAGGGAGAGAGGGGTCATATAAGATACGCCATTTCAGCTACGGGAATAGTGTAGCTGAAGTTGATGTATTTAGGTCGACTTATCACAGTGGCAAGTCGACTGCTGCCACTCCCCCATCAACTCCACCTATCTGGCAGGTAGTGTAGACCTGGCCATAGAAGTGCAGAACAGGAAGGGACTTCAATAGGTCATCTAGTTCAGTCCCCTGCACTCTAGGCAGGAAGACTTAGTAGCTAGTCCATTTGACATGGGTGTTTGTCTAACTTGTTCTAGAAAACATCCAATGATGGAAATTCCACAACCTGCCTTGGTAATTTGTTCCAGTGCTCAGTCACCTTGAGAGTGAGGACGTTTTTCCTAAAGTCCAAACTACGACTCCCTTGCTGTAATTTAAGCCCATTGCTTCTTGTCTTGTCCTTAGGGGTTAAGGAGAACAATTTTTCACCCTCCTTGTAACAGGTTTTTAGGTACTTGAAAACTTATGTCCCCGCTCAGTCTTCTCTTGTCTAGACTAAAGAAACCCAATGTTTTCAATCTTTCTTCGTTTTCTTTCAATCTTTCCCCTACCAAATTCCCCATCCCTTTTGGTCAATTTCACAGCCAGAGGGTTTTAAAATTGGTCAGTTTCATATTTTCAGCTGTTTACATCTGAAATTTCAGGGTCTAGTAACTGTGCGTGTCCCAACCCAAAACATACCCAGAAGTGGGTCTGATCTCCCTGCTTCCCCCCCCAAACTGTCATGCAAGGGAAGGACAAGTCCTGTCCCTCCCCAGCCCAGCAGGGACTCACAGCTAGGAGCCCCCTGGCTGGGGCACTCCCAGCAGCAAGGGGGAGATCAGATTTCACAGGGAAGGGCTTATTTCAGGGTCCGGGACACATTTTCCATGGCTGTTTAATTGGTAGGGCCCGACTCATGGGTTATGTTTCCTAGACCTTTAATCATGTTTGTTGCTATCCTCTCGACTTTCCCCAACGTATTCATCATCTTTCCTTTCACTTCTAAATGTTGAAATAACTTCGAGCTACTTTTTTTAAAAAAATCTTACTTTTGAAATAGCAACACAATCACCCACTGGATACCCTTCTTATTCCACCTACGGTTCCATCCCATCCTTATCCTGCTGTGTGAAAAGAGCAATATTTGTCTCACCCTGAAAATGAAAGATGAGACTCAACAGTCAGTTTTGCTCTTCATCTTTAAAAAAAATGCAAAAAGCCTGTTACTTAAAGGAAAACTATTTTAGTGGATCAAAGTCCCAACTTACATCAGGGTCACATTGTGTTAGGTGCGGTACAAACACAGTGAGAGACAGATGCTGCCCTGAAGAGCTTGCAGTCTAAATAGACAAATCAGACAAAGGGGAAACAGAGGCACAGAAAGGCCAAAGGGACATAGTTAAGGTTTACACAACAAGAAAACAGCAGCAGCAGGCATGGAATCTAGGTCTCCTGACTCCCAGCCCCATATCCAACACTACACCATACTGAAAGTAAGAAATGAACATTTTAAACAGGCTTTTAAAAATCTTTTATTTAATGCCTAGGATTTATTCCTTTGTTCCTTTTCCTGCTTATAGGCTGTTGTTATACATGCAGCTAATTAGTAGTTTCTGTTTTAATCAAGTACACCTTGAGCACAAATACAACTTAATTAAAATGGAACTTAACACTAGTTAATCTTTAATGTGTTATTGGACCCAAAGTTCCCAGCTCTGAAAACACTTATACACGTGCTTAACATTTCCTCATGATAGCAAGCTGTGAGGGGTTGCAAAGGCTTTGGAGACCAGAATTAGAATTCAGTCTGGTCTTGACAAACTGGAGAAATCGTCGCAGGTAAATAGGATGAAATTCAATAAGGATAAATGCAAAGTACTCCACTTAGGAAGGAACAATCAATTACACAAATACAAAATGAGAAATGATTGTCTAGGAAGGAATCCTGAAGAAAAGGATTTGGAGGTGGATCACAAGCTAAATATAGAATCAGGGTGGTAGCCGTGTTAGTCTGGAATAGCAGAGTTAACAAAGTCCTGTGGCACCTTAAAGACTAACTATAAAGTTTTGAAGCATGAGCTTTCGTGGGCTAATACCCACTTCGTCGGATGCAAGCAGTGGAAGTGTTCGCAAACAGGCAGTTATAGAAAAGTAGGTAAGAGCCAGGGGGGAGGTGAAAAGGTTAGTCCAATTAAGCTGAGCCAGCTTGTTATCTCCGATCAGGGAGTGTGGATTATTCGTCTAGCAAATATAGTGGATCACAAGCTAAATATGAGAGTGGTAGACGTGTTAGTCTGGATCTGCAGAAGTGACAGTCATGTGGCACCTTAAAAACTAACAAAAGTACTGAAGCATGAGCTTTCATGGACTAATACCCACTTTGTCGGATGCATGCAGTGGAATTAGAGTAGTGGAAGCCAAGTATGAATCAACAGTGTATAACACCGTTGCACAAAAAGCAGAGATCATTCTGGGATATATTAACAGGAGTGTTGTAAGCAAGACATGAGAAGTAATTCTTCCACTACTCATCACTGATAAAGTCCAAACTGGAGTAATGTGTCCAGTTCTGCGCAACACATTTCAGGAAAGATGCGGACAAATTGGAGAAAGTCCAGAGAAAGCAACAAAAAAGATTCATGGTCTAGAAAACATGACCTATGAGGAAAGATTGAAAAAAGTGGATTTGTTTAGTCTGGAGAAGACTGGGGGGAAGGGTGGGAGGGGACTGGATAAGAGTCTTCAACTATGTAAAAGGTTGTTGTAAAGAGTAGGGTGATAAATTGTTCTCCATAGCCACCAAGGACAAGAGAAGAAGCAATGGGCTTAAACTGCAGCAAGGGAGATTTAGGTTGAACATTAGAAAAAAGTCCTAACTGTTCGAGTAGTTAAGCGCTGGCTCAAATTACCTAGGGAGGTTGCGGAATCTCTGTTGCTGCAGGTGTTTAAGAACAGATTAGACAAACACCTGTGGGGGATGGTCTAATTATAATACTTAGTCCTGCTTCAGTGCAGGGACTGGACTAGATAACCTATCAAAGATCCTTCCACTTCTTCATTTCTATGATTCTATGGGCAGTCCCAATCAAGTAAATGGGGACTATTCACATGCTTAAAGTTTAGCATATGTTTAAATGATTACTGGTTTGGGGCTTAACTGCTAATTGCCCTGATCAAAATTAGCAAAGAGATACCCATTTTTTAAAATGGCACCTTATCAGGAGTGCAGCTCAATGACGGTGGAAAATATGTCAAGGGAAACCAAAATTAACTCCCGTCTAAGAAATCACCCACGTGAATATGCATGATGCATTACAGAGCTGTCTGACAAATGACCACAACTCACCAACAGCAATGCCTTACGGTGAATAATGGAGGTTCATCTTTCACAGGTGACACATTAGTCACTCAAATGCATTCCACATCCTACTGTAAACACCTTTTAGATCTCTAACTCAACCACTGCTTGCTTTATAAAAATGGAAGACCATCTTTCCCAGTGACACATGGTGGCCATTCTTCAAGAATGGCCTTCTCCCCTTTCCCCATACCCTCCATGGCCTCAGCACTAGGCGGACTTTGTCCAGATTTGGACAGGATCCAGTGTGGGTACTCATTTAAAACCAGTTCTGGTTCCCTGGTAAACTGGAACTGGGACCAGGCATAGGGGAGGCATCCCCCAAAGAAGGTAGGGGAAAGGGATGGGCTCCAACTTCTGGAGTTTCATCCCTTTCCCAATACCCTCAGCCCTCCTGGGATGTCATGGTGGCAGGGCCCAATAGCAGTGAAATGGCCCGGTGTGAGGCGGTGGGTCAGTGCAAACGTGCCCCCGCCCCAGGCCAAATGTGTTGAGGGGAGCATGGCTCCCACTCACTCAGCTCAGCGTGGCTGACAGTCAATTCCTGGAGTCCAGGAGCCTGGAAGCCCTCTCTGTTCTCCGGTCAGTCAGTGGGATAGGTAAGGGAACCCAGACCTGCCTACTCCACTATGTTCCAGCTCAGAGCCCTCAAGCTAGACAAGGAGAGTCAGGGTTTGCCGACTCTGACAGTGTCCTGAGCTTCCTACATTCCCTCGGGCCTCTGCAGGCCCTTCAGTCTGTTGGATTGTTCACCACTTTCTGGGACATTGCTTCTGGGGTCCCTTTCTCCTGCCTGCTCACGCCTCTGCTAGCTGGCAAGATAAAAGGGCCTGGAAACAAAGGGGTTGCCCCACCCTTCTGCCTCCCAGTCCTTTTATCCAGGCAGCTGACCTTGGCTCTGCCCTCCAGCTCCTTTAACATGACCCTGCTGGGCCCTGATTGGCTGCTGCTTGCAGTCACTCCCCTATTGGATGTGCCCCCTTGCAGCCTCTCTAGGCCCCTTGGAGGACTCACCTTGACTGGTCTCTGCTGGGGTTAATCCAATGCCCCATGACAGACTCTCTGGCCACAATCCTCTTCCAAGAGCAAAGTGATGTGTGTTTGCTGCACTCCCAGAAATTAATTGTTTGTTTGTTTGCTGGACTCTCAGAAATTCATTCTAAAATCATTATAGCTAAGCTACAAGACACAAAAGAAAGTCACTTCAGGTTACTTACAATTCATTAAAAAATCGATTTTGAAAAAGTAATTTTGTTAAATAATTCACCTAAAATGAAGGGAAATACAGGCTGAGGTCAGCTTTTCTACTCGGGACCGTAGCACACCAGGGGAAACTCAATGCACAGTAGATTGTGCTTCATTGTATTGCAGTTGGTATTTGATAGCCTGGTAACATTTTAATAGTCTTGAATGAGCATTTAATTTATATTTAATAGAGCAGCTACTCTATTGTAATTAAATATCAATTGATTGTTAAAAGAGTACTGGCTGAGATTTAATATGTAAGAGATAAACCTGTGTTGCTGCATAATTAACTCAAAGCACATGAGTAAAAGTGCAATCAGATTTCTAGCACACAGAACTTGTAAAGAAAGTTATCAAGCTGGAAGATACCATGGATGGAAAAAAAGGGATAGAGAATAAGTCGGAGAATATCTTAGTGCCCTTATATAAATCCATGGTGCACCCACGTCTTGAATACTGTGTACAGATGTGGTCTCCTCATATCAAAAAGGATATACAGTACTGGCATTAGAAAAGGTTCGGAGAAGAGCAACTAAAATGATTAGAGGTTTGGAACAGGTCCCATATCAGGAGATATTAAAGAGACCAGGACTTTTCAGCTTGGAAAAGAGGAAACTAAGGGGGGGGGGGGATAATAGAGGTATATAAAATCATGAGTGGTGTCGGGAAAGTGAATAAGGAAAAGTTATTTACCTGTTCCCATAATATAAGAACCAGGGGCCACCAAATGAAATTAATGGGCAGCAGGTTTAAAACAATAAAAAGAAGTTCTTCTTCTAACAGTGCACAGTCAACCTGTGGAACTCCTTGCCTGAGGAGGCTGTGAACGCTAGGACTATAAGAGGGTTTAAAAGAGAACTGGATAAATTCATGAAGGTTAAGTGCATTAATGGCTATTAGCCAGGATGAGTAAGGAGTGGTGTCCCTAGCCTCTGTTGGTCAGAGGGAGATGATGGACGGCAGGAGAGAGATCACTTGATCCTTACCTGTTAGGTTCACTCACTCCGGAGCAGCTGGCATTGGCCAATGATGGATCTTGGGTCTGACTGAGTACAGACATTCTTATGTTCTTATAAATTAAATGAAAACAAGATTCTAAAACCATGTGTGTGTGTTTAATAAGGTACCTGGCTACTCACTGGTGATCTCGGCTGTGGAGTTTGAAATCACTGTAACTAACAGTCAGTATTTATGCCAGCTATGTCTTGTACCAAGCAAGGGCACTCCCCGGAATGTTTCCCATGATACACACTGTGGAACCATCCCTGCTGCAGATGCTGACCCCAGCCCCTTGCCCGCCATGCCCATGCACACTCAGCCCCCATCTTCCAGCCTGGCCCTCCCAGGTGCAGGGTCACTCCCCCTCCCTGGCTGCTGGGAAGGGGGCGAGGCCAGGCAGGAGCAAGCTCCACGACAGCAGTGAGGATCACCAGCACTGGCCACTCGCTGCAAGCTCAGCTTTGGCTCCTCAGCCTGAGTCAGGCGTGCGGGGCCGGTGGGGCAGTCAGCGCGGCTCCTCCTTCCCGCTGCCAGGGGTGCACAGAGGGCAGAATATGCCCGGGCTGCGGGCACCCGGGTTACAAGAGACGTCCCCTCATTGGGAAGGGAGGGAAATAAAGGGGTAAATGAGACCGTCACCGATCCGGTCCTGTGGTAAATCCCACATGCCCTTTGCTTGTTGGGGCTGGGCAGGGTTAGGTCCTCTGGGGATAGACTCCAGATGGTGACCTCCTGACTGACACCCCTCTTGGCAAGGAGGACCCACCAATGAAATTGCCCAGACCCTAAAACCAGTGCCATCTCCCTCAAGCCTCCACATGTTCCTCAGAATCCCAGAGAAGGCGTTTTGGTTCACAAGTCTTCTCTTCGGGGGCACAGGACAGTGTAGGCCAACAGACACACACACAGACAGCCCAGGATTGTAAGACACTATTGTTCTTTTCTTACCAGTAGGAGAGAGACAGTTGTAGACAAAATAAACACACCAGTATAGAATCAGACTATCAGGGTTGGAAGGGACCTCGGGAGGTCATCTAGTCCAACCCCCTGCTCAAAGCAGAAACAATCCCCAAATAAAATCATGTAATATGTATTTCTCCGCCTCAGTTTCCTCCCCTCTCTGTAGAGTTCTTTGGGCAGAGTCCTCCGAGGCATGCAAGATCTTTTACCTTTAGTGCATGGCTTCTCTTCAGAATAATGGAACCTTTCCAGCCCAACTGGCTTCCTCCAACTTCGACTGGTGCCACAGTTGAACTGCCTCTCTTGCTATGAAAGCCTGTCTATCTCTTCCTCTCTTCTGCACAAAGTTTCCTGTCTCTGTAAGTCTCTCGAGTCTCCCCTATCACAACCTGGGTTCCTGTTCTGCAGCTGAGAATTTTCCACACCCCATCCCTGCAGATAAAATTGGAGAGAATAGTTCTCCACTCAGGCAATTTCTTTAGCATACACATTGTCCCATGAAGAGGCTATCATTAAAAGGTCTAACAAACCCACATTGTATCTGGTATGTCACAGACATGCTATAGTTCTTGTCAGCAAATGGTGAATTCCACATCCACACTGAGGCATTCCATGATCCAACAACTTCATAACTTCAACCAGAATTCATCTGCTGTACATAGCCATATTCCCCAGACCTTCACACCGGCCTTTAGTGGAGTTTGAATGTAATTTTTGTTCCATTTAGAGTTAGTCTATCTCAGACATACTTGAAAAAATGCAGCTTCTTAAAGTAAAGTCTTTAATTAATTCTCCAAATCCTTTCCCTTTTCAGAATCGTTTTGGCTTATGTACACTAGTGAATGACAGGAACCATGGTTTGTTTTCTGCTTCAGTTTCTTTTTTACAGCACCTTTGACTTAAAATAAAAAATACCAGCCAGAAAAAGCCTTTCGCTGGAATGTTATTGATTGGCAACCAAGCCCAGCCATCCAGGCCCAGAAACAACCTCCCCATTAGAATTAAACTCCACAAAAATAGTGACATAATATTAGAAAAATGTAAGTGATGGAGACACCTTAGAAGTTCACCTCTAAATACATTTGAGTTGTTGGGGTAGCATGGAAGCACCATTTCCTGATTGCATAACCCCCACCTAAATTAAAATGTTTCCTCATTCTGAGGAGACACCTCAGCAGAATTCAAACATGCCACGCCCGCACATTTTACAATCTGCTTCTCGAGCAGCGACAGCACTCCCAACATGCTATTTTTTCCAATTTTTGTTGCCCATTATAAATAAACAATAATGTAGCATAATATTAATGGTTTCCATTCCGCTCAAACTCCCCTCCACAATGCAAACACACACTGATTACCAAGGGGATTCAAACACTCTGTGCCCTCTTCAGTTTGAATGGAACCAAAGTTTTCTCAATGGATTCCTTTTAAATGCAAATGCAATTCCATTTTGGGGTGCGTCACATAAGGTTGTATTGATGTTTAGCACAGAAGCTGATGGCTCAGCGACGTCAGGAACAAACCCCATGGTTTAGTGAAAGGATCATTGAAAAGCAATGAAATCAGGGGAAATGGTTGCATATATTGCACCCAGGTTCAGGGTAGTAGCATGCTAGTCTGTATCCGCAAAAAGAATGCGGAGTCATTGTGCACCTTAGAGACTAACCAGGTTAGCACCGTTTGCTTTAATCTGGTTGTGCTTGCTGAGCTGCAAAGGAAATAGAACAAGTTCCTCACTGCCACTATCTAGAGATCCCGGAGCTTGGTTTTTCATTGTGTTATGAAGGCATAACATGGCACTTCTTTATAGCACACTCGAGCCAGCTTAATTGACATACGCAGAAGAGGACGCCTCCAGAGGCTACGTTTTATTACAGCCTGAAAAGTCATCAGGCAGAGAACCAGGAAGTAGCTTCCACCTCATGAGAGACAACAGCAAATTTCAGATAGAGTTGAAAATAATGGGTCATGTTCACTCCACTGACATCGGTGGTCCAAAGAGGGTTGCTCCCCCCCCCCCCCCCAAACTTACAAATATGTGTAAGGCTGTGGAATTTAGAGAAAACTAAACACAGCAGAATCTGCTTTAAACGTTTGTGCCGCTGCAGCAAACCAGATGGGCTGACTGTAGGAAGGCAGTGTATTGTGATTTACTGGACACTAATATGATGCTGAATGGTAATAGATTATAATACAAAACTCTTACTAGCCCAATACTGATCTTTCTTAACTATAGTATAAGAAATAGAAGGTGTCTTTTCTTTTGAAGCTAACGTGTTTGCCAGGCTGAGGGGCGGATGGGCGGATGTGTGTTTGGATATCAACATGTCCATCTATCTTCCTGATGTCCACAGCTTTGAGGGGCAGATGTTCGTCAGCTATTCCATGTAATGGGTGGAATGAGGTTTGTGACTTAAGAGGAGTTTAATAGGAACACAGTGTGCAGCTCACTCTACAGACCAACAGCTGTGCCGTGAAAGTAGCCCTGCTCTGGAGCCGTGACTGGAGAGGGGATGAGCAAACAGGAGAAGCTGGTTGGTTAGGCAGCTGGAACAAAATCCCGCCCCTACTTCCTGCTGCCAAGCTCTTCTGTGCAGACTGCCGGAGAATGCATGTGCTGCTATGGGGACAGAGCAGGCCAAGACTCGGAGTGCCGAATGTAGGGCAGGTCCAGGGAACACAGGGGCCCCATGAGCCTGCACGGGGCCACAGCTGAGCATCAGCTAGAGCCCAAGGGAAGGAGACCCCCAATTGGTGGCTGAGGGGCTGAAGTTCGGGGGCACCGGGGCTGTTGGTTTGTGATGAAGGTGATTGATGCTGATAAAGAAGATTGTTACTGATAGTGATGTTACCATGAGTTCTTCTGTCTTCCTACCTCCCCAAAGACTGTAGGGGAGACACAGTTCGTGCCTGGTGCTTTGAAAAAGGTGGAAAGTTCTCCGTGGTGTAACAACCTCCAGTGCTGTATGTGAGGTGGTAAGAGTCCTTCCCAGTGCCTGGCAGGAGATCTCAGAATGACCATGCACATGAGAGGTTATTAACCTGAGGAGAGACACGCAAAAGGCACAAATGGGAAATTAGCTGCTGCTTTTGAAAATCCTCCTCCCTTTAATAGCTTCCACAGAGAGACTGAAAACATCCAGAGGGCAGTAAAATCTGTCCAGATGGCCTGGTGGGCGAGAGTCCTCCTGGCAGTGATCTGTTGAGGCCAAAAGACCTATGGTGCAGAGGGTGTGGGATGGATGGATCTGTTTGCAGCTCTGCCAACAGGACTCTCAGCTTCTGCCACTTCCCTGATCCACAGCATGGCAGAGACGGGCGAGTTCACCAACAGAGTGTGCATCACTGGAAAGTGTTCTACACGTCTCTTCAGCTGCTCTTCTTCCGCCAAGTCCCAGGGCTTCTGAAATGGGGAGCACAAGTGAAGAGAGAGAGAGGCAGGGAGGGCTCAGGATTCCTATCACCAAAGACATTGAAGAGCAGAAAGACAGCAGCCAGCCCTACAGAGGGGAGCCCGGAGAGGCTCTGAAAACACTGTCCCCTGGAGCATAGCAGCGGTAACAGACACCCCTCTGGCACTAGAGATGGACCCTGGCAGCAAAAACAATGAAGGCGTTAAGATCGGCGATGTAGAGCAAATTTCATTTAGACTGAAACATAGTTGGTCAGATTCTGATCTCAGTGACACAGATGTAAAACTGCTAACTGCTGTGGATTTACTCTGCATTTACTATAACAGAGCCAAGACCAGAATCCAGCCCTCCACATTTGGTCCCAGCCCAAAGATAATTTGTTATGTCCTATGGAAGAATGAGCAAAATTGGTTCCACCATTCTTGAGCTGAGTGTGAAAAATACAACACTTTCACATAACTCAACAATGGCTAAGCTAAAATGGCCGCTCCAGTCCCCATTAGTTTTACTGGGAAGACTGCTGTCAACTCTAATAGGAATTAGATAGAACCTGGGCTTGTTTTGTAGTTCACAGGGGAGGGAAATCCAATTTGGCTCAGTATTATCTTTAACATTATGAATGTTTAAACTTGGAATTTATACACATTATATTTTGTTCTGATGATATAAGAGTACGAGCATTTCAGTAATCAATATGTTGTTAAAACATTCCTCAGGGAAGGATCTGGCAGTTAAAGATGGATTAGCTATGGCCTTCTGAGTTGAGGACACCTCACTTAAATTGTAGATGCATCTGGACACACCACTAGTCTAATTAACCAGTGGGGTTTTTTCCCCTTTCTTTTCTTCTGCCCACACTCTTCCCATTTCAATCTTTTTCTAGACTTCTCTTTAAAACAAACACCAACATTAGGAAAATTAAAAACCAGAACTAACATTAACACAGTTAAAGATGAGAAATCAAGCAGTCAAAAATCAAGGCATTAATTCTAAAATGTAGGTTCCTAAACTAACTTTACCTGTACCATTTTGCACAGGAACACAGGAATTCCTTGACTGGATCAGACCCGAGGTACATCTAGCCTAGTATCCTGTCTCTGACATTGGCTAGTACAAGATGCTTTAAGGAAAGTACCTCCACGATAGGTCTCATCTAATGAGATTGGTTTAAACCCTAGTCAATATCTTTTCCATGTGTTTAGCATTTTGTATTCACTTTCCTTTCCATATACATGAAATGTAATGTGTTTGTGCAATTTAATTAATACCAAGATATGCTCAGGATGAAATTGTGGCCCTATTAAAACAAAAGAAACAAACAAACAAACCCTCACACTGACTTCACTAGGTCCTGGACATCAGCCTGGGATGTAAAATGTGCCAAGATGAACATTGGTAAAAATCTTAACTTTCCAAATGTCCTTACAGTCAAATGTGTGATTTCTCAGTCTTCAAGTTGGGGATCACATGAGCTTTTCCTACATTTTTTAAAAATGTAAATTGCAAGGGTGTACGCCCTTCTCTCAGTGTAAAAGCCGACAGAAACCTAACTATGGATCCTTTAGGTCTTGTGAAGATAGGTTGGATCTACATTTGAATCTCCTCTTTCTGATATGAATTTCTTTGTTATACACACACCGCTTGAAACTTGTGTAGCATTTTCCCATCACAGTGGAGTTCTTCGAACACATAAAGAATAGAGACAAGTAAAACTTTGGCTATTCAGTGCTTAGTGCTATATGTGTGCTATCATTGCAATACTGCCTTACTTATTGAGTTCTCCATATAAAGTTCTGGAAACAGTATGAATGTCCAGAGCTGCATGTGATTGGCTTTAGTCTCTCCACTTATGAGCCTCTTGGCATTCACATTACATGAACAGACAAGAAGTTCCCTTTTTGTCATGTAGCAAAAGGAAACAAAAGCTTTATTATTCTCTGTCCTGTCTACAGAAGCCATACAACTCTTTGGTCTCAATGAAGATCAAATATTAATGTAATGTTCCAAGGAAGAGGTTTGAAACTCTCAGCATCACTAGCTTGTTGAAAACAGTGGCTAGAGAAAACTCTCAACATAAAAGCCCTCTAAAGTGTTGGATTCCCCAGAAAAAAGGCAGCATGTTGTTGAATGTACTTTCTGAATCTACTTTTGAAGACAATGGGTGTGCATACCGTAGGCCAGTCAGAAAGTAATGCTGGATAATAGCAACAGAACTATTTAAAATATAATCTGTTTTCAAACATGAAATCTCAGAAGTGAATGGGAGGAAAACTCTTATGAGTGTTTCAAGTGCTTTACGCCCAGATCAGCAGGTAGTGTTTGATCTATCGGGGATCGATTTATTGCGTCTCATCTAGACGTGATAAATCGATCCCCGAACGTGCTCCTTGTCGACTCCAGAACTCCAGCTCCTCAAGAGAAGTAAGCGGAGTTGACAGGGGAGCCGCTGCGGTTGACAGGGGAGCCGCTGAGGGCAGCCAGGTAAGTCAAACGAAGATATTTTGACTCACGTAGCTGATGGTTGCGTATCTTAATTTGAAACACCCCCCACCCAGTGTAGCCTAGGCCTTAAACTCCCAGGTGACTGCCCTGACCACCAGGCTATTGGCAGTTCTGCGGTGGGTGCCTCTCTCATATGTTTTCTTTTGTTTTTTCCCCAAAAGCTCGTTTTTGTTCCAATGAGAAATGAAAACAAGTTTCCAAAAGCACAGCGCGTTTCACAAAATGGAACTTTTGTTTTCCAGACAGCTCTAAAATCAACCTATTCTGGAAAAAATCTTACTGAACTAGGTCATCCTGCCCAACTACCACCCAATACCGAAATGTGCTGCCCAGTACATCCAGAAGAGATGTATTCAGTCAGACTAATTGACTCAAGGGATGGATTTTCACCTACTCCACAGACAATGCAGGAGTGGAGACGTATTAATATTCAACTTAAACTCCAGATCTTCCTTGCACTTTATTTCCTTCAAATATTCATTTTTTTAGAAGATTCTCTCTGACTACCACAAGCTCATACACACAAACACCTGCATGGTCACTTTTCCCAGTATTATCAAGCCACTTTAGAAGAGGGAAGGACTCCCTAGACACCCCCACACAACACCACCACCATCCCCAGGTGCCACTGTCCTTCATTTATCCTCTCTACTCCCCCAGTGGCTGTGTAAGGCCCACAGACCCCACTCCGGTCAGCAGAGGGTGGGGTCATATCTGGGACCTGTGGAGCGAAATGCATGAGTTTCTACTGCATGAGCCAAAAGTCACATGGCTCTTAGCTAAAGCTGTAGCAGACTCATTAATCTCGAAGTGGTCTCAGAGGGAAACAGAGACCCACACCCAGGAGGTGTGGGGGTTACAGCTGCATTTAGGGGTGTTCTCTAGGGCAATCGCTCCCTGGCAGAGGACTGGTTCGTCTTCCTTCTTTCCCCTTGCGAGAAAGGTGAGTCTGGCTGGATCAGGGGCCAACCTCTCAGACAGCCCCTGGGTAGGACTTTACAGCCTCAGTCTCTGAAAGTCTATTGCCCCTTCACAAGGTTTACCTCCTACCCCTCTTCCTGGAGCATGTTGCTTGGCTGTTAGACGGGGCAGTTCTGGAAGCAGTGTGTTTCTTGTTGGTCTCTTCCTCAACTGGCCTGCTGCTGTTACCAGCAGTCTCTGTGGAACAGTCTTCTTCCTGGTAAGCTTCCCCTTGAAAGCCCCTCCTCCTCCAGGAGGAACAAGTTGTACAGGTGCACCCCCTTATGGCAGCACAAGTCCAGAGACACTTGTTAGCCTCCTCCCTGCCAGGGGGAAGGGGTGTCCCTTCACACCCACTGAATTCTACAGCCCCAAAGAATTTTGCAGACAGGAGAATAAATATTGTCCACATGGATTTTCCAAGCACAGTGCTCACCCTTAAAAACTCGGCCCCGTGCTTTCAGTAAATAAAGTTACCTGAGTAGCTATAGCACATGCCTACACTTCCCTACGCAGCCCACAGAAAAATCTGCCAATGCTCAGGAAATGTTTTCTAATGATCAAAGATATGTCGCAAGAGTGACTTGTGTCTAGTCCAACGCCAGCATGAAAAGAACAGTGACTATCCCCTGCACAACTCACTGGGGACTGAGGGTACTCGGCATCTTGGTGGCATCTGTCCCATCGTTTACAATAAATACTACTTCAATTCCCTCAAGTCTGGAATATAAATGGAACAAATGTCCAAAAGGAAAGTTAAGCTTCAAGATATCCTTTGCTTTCCAGAAAAGACTGCATTGATCCAGTCAATTACAGCTTAAGCCCTATACATTTGATACTCAGGGCTTTTATTTAACTGGATTTTCAAAAAGGTTTCGTATTTCTTCTGCCTCCACTGGTACATTACACAAATCAGACTCCATTCTTTCAAAGTCCTTAATGGCTCCTTGCAGCTCTGCAACAGTACCAATCAGACTGAAATCAAGCAAGAACAAAGTTATGGCTAGTATAAATATGAGTAAGAGACCATACTTCATCCTTCCCTCAAATGAGACTCTGGAGAACAGAGCTGTGTATCCACCAATCTCTAAATCTTGCCATTGTATGCACCTGAATATTAACTAACTCTACGCCTCAACAACATTATTGACAAACGTGTGGGCAGACTGGATGCATTTTGATTGTATTTCCATTGTCTCCAAAAGCAGGTTCAGAAGTTAATAAATACTGACGTTCTGTTCCCCTATGTTCACTCTTTTTACAGGACTATGATACATTGTGTACAAAGTATACCGTGTACGGTATCATTGGAAAACTCATGATTTGCTGATCATTATTGTCCTGGAAAAATGTGTGTGTCGAGGTTGTATGTAAAGATATTCCACTGGGTGATATAACTGGGACATGTTCCAACCTGTTCTGAAGGGCGGTCACCAACAAGTTCCCCAGAGATAGAGTGCTAGCCAATGCCTCAACCAGGCGTGAACAGAATCAAAGTGACCACTGCCTGGTGTGAGCAAAAGATCCACATTTTGACAAAGCAGTCTAAGTTTCCTGGTCACACTCTTGCAGATGTGGCACAGAGGGCTGCTGAGTTGCTCAGCGTCTGAGTAGGAGCCAAGGAAGGGAATGGCAATGATCTGATACGTCTCGCCCCTTTCTCTAGGACCTGATCCAACATGAACATTCCGCTGACCTGGAGGAAACATCAGCTGCTCACAAACCTCCCCGCTCCCATCTGCTGTCATCACAACAGATCCCACCAGGAGCAGCAGCTAAGACGAGAGAAATGTGCCCAAGGCGAAGAAATGAATGGAACAGCCCCCAGGCATGTTTTCCATTAACTCCACCAGGACTGACGGTGATGTAAAACTCCCCCAGTTACAACTGTTAAGAATAAAAATGAGACAGAGAAGGAATAGAGAGCAGTATCTGGTCCAATAAGCATATTAGACACATACCCATAATGCACACGTAGAAAGCCACCACAATATGCTCTTCTGTTCTATCCTACTAGAGGAGAAAAAACTAGCTCCTAGCACCATGCATGAGTGGTTCATTGGCCTTAAGGCGACATTAATTTGTTGCTGCTTTTTAAAGTAGATTTCAATTATTGCTGATTCTTTAATACCAAAGGGAACCACGGGAGCCTGTCAGCATTGGCTCACTTGAAATGTGATGTAATTATCACTAGGCGCTAGTCAAGGATTTTAAATTAAAGACAACTTGGTCTGTAAATCCTTTGTGTCTAGATTATTGTTCTACTTTCCTAATGGCTTTTGGCACCGGCCTTGTCACTGGTTTATTCTACAACCCTCTGGCTGCGACAGTGTCTTCTATGAATAAATCATACACTTCAGTAAGCACCAGACGATGGCAAAATGCAACAGCAGAAGAAATAAGCAATAAAGAACCATTACGGGTGCCTGTTCGCCTCCGCAGGTTTACAGCCCCATCTGATTTAATTTCCTGTTTGTAAAAGCACAACTCGCTGCCGTGCCGTTATGAAATAAAGCCATGAATGTTCACCCAGATGCAAATAAGAAGCGAGGTGCCCTCTTGGTGATCAGATACGTACTCCGGCTTGGCCTCTCTTTTGTCTGCGTGGTTCAGAGAGGCACTGCAGGCTTCAACGGGGGGATAAGATCACTTAGTTACATTATTGCCACCAAGATGAGATTCATACAGATGTGTATTTTCACCAGCTTAATTCTGAATAAACACTGGCTTTTCTCCACCGAAACCAAAGAGCAGCTAGGTAGCCTGGGTTCACACATCAGACTGTCAGCTACTGTACCTCTTTCTTTATACAGGCAGTGACATCAACATCAGCAGTGAAGGAGATTTAGGTTAGATATTAGGAAACACTTTTTCACTAGGAGGGTGGTGAAGCACTGGAATGGGTTACCTAGGGAGGTGGTGGAATCTCCTTCCTTAGAGGTTTTTAAGGTCAGGCTTCACAAACCCCTGGCTGGGATGATCTAGTTGGGATTGGTCCTGCTTTGAGCAGGGGGTTGGACTAGAACCTCCTGAGATCCCTTCCAACCCTAATATTCTAGGATTCTAAAGTTTGATCATTAAAAGGGTTGTATATTACCTGTATTAGAAAAGTGACTATAGGTCCCCACCATGTTCAGAGCCCCATTCTGCTCAGCGCTGTACAGAAAAATAGTGAGATAGAGTCTCTGCTTCAAAGAAATTACCATCTAAACAGAGAAAGAGAATGTAGGTCATCCCTACTGACACCTGGGAAACTGAGACATGGAGCAGTTAAATGACTTGCCCAAGGACACACAAAAAGTGTGTGGCAAAGTTGGGCATTCAACCCAGAACGCCACCTGAATCTACTATTCCAGTAGAATATTATGGACCTTCTTTTCAGCCTAGAAACTTCATGACGGGGTTTTCTGCATTCATCTAGAACAAACGACTATGATACATCATACATGACAGACCATAGGGCCATTAGGAAAACAAGAATAAAATAAAAGCAAATAAACATCACTACAGGAGAAGCTAAAATAAAATACGACACCAGCCATAAATGGCTCTGGTAGATGCTCAGCGATATTTTTGAACCTATAAAACACACAGCGAAATGCTCTTGTGCAGTGTTCTGCTTGGGAAGAACACCACACAAAGAGCACCATTCACCATCTCCAAGCACCATGGATGCATAGAGGGTTGCGCTGGGTGCCCAGGGCTTGGTTAGTCTTGGCACAGTGAACTGTGCTCGACCTGAACTTGTTAAGCTACCTCCAAAGACAGCTTAGAAACCCGAATGCTGGTGGCTATTTGTCAAGCCTGGTGATGATGTGGCAGACATGTTCTCCCTTTCTGTCCATCACTGTGAGCTGCTGATGTTATCACCGGGATGGAGAGCTAAAGTTTGACATGTCCGTTTTTGAGATTGCTTTCCCCCCCATCATGTTCTTTGAGTTGCATGCAGGTTCTCTGGGAGCTGGTTGGACATTTATGGAATACCATTTTTTCATATTGTTTAAGGGGGTCTGCATGTTCTTCATCCAGACACAGTCTGTAGGTTTCTTGGCCACCACATGGAAGGGACTTGGAGGCCACCTTAAAAAGGGTCTTGATAAACTCTGGGGGGGGGGGGGGGGTTGATTTATTGACATGTTATGCGGGATACAAACTGCATATTCGTCAAGGAGCTCGGTGTAATTGTCCAAATCTGCCTTTCTATGGTTGCAATGTACCCTTGCAAACTAGTGATCACTAAAGGCATGGTGACCCCTATTTGGATAAGGATGGGGCAATGCTGGCTGGGGGGGAAATTGCAAAGGACATGGCAGGTAGAGGGTGGTCTCCAGCATAAATGATGCAAGTGAGGGCAAGGGAGCAGCCCTACTTCCAGTGGGCAGATTGAAAATTTGCCATGATGAAGACGGTGTAGTTCATGAAAGGAAGCCCAGTTTGCAAGGTCTGATTTGATTGGATTCTCTTTGATTGGATTCTCCATAGCTCCAGATGGTGTGGCAGCCATTAATATATTGGGCATAAATGGTGGGATGATGGTAGAACAGGAGCACTGATTAGAGGGCTTGTAGATGTTAGTCACTTTAAACTCACTGGTCCTTACAATGCCATAATAGTCTGATATAATGTAGATGATAGATTCTCCACATCAAATAAATTGGATTTTACATAAGCAACTCAACCATCAATATATACTTATTTCATAGAAGTGGAAAGATCTTGAAAGGTCATCTAGTCCAGTCCCCTGCCTTCACTAGCAGGATCAAGTACTATCACCTGACAGATTTTTTGCCCCAGATCCCTAAATGGCCCCCCCTCAAGGACTGAACTCACAATGCTGAGTTTAGCAGGCCAATGCTCAAACCAATGAGCTATCTCTTCTCCCCCCTGCTCCCCATTGTTTTTGTGCCAGCTGTAGTTTATCAACACCAGAGATTATGAACTGACAGGTAATGAGGGAATTAACATGAGTTCCCTGAAGGCCGATGACATCAGCATTGGGTCAGGAAGCAATGTTCTCAAGAACAGAACACTTTGGGCCCTCCACATTCAACTGTAGCACCTCGAGGGAATGGCTAACATCCATAGCATGTCCTTGTCCTTGTCCAGGTCAACAGTAACTGGGAACCAGTCTATTCAGTTTGCTGGCTGCTGCTTTGGCTTCCTCCAAAGATTAACCATAGAGTTCACAATGAGAACATAGCTGCATTGTACACTTTGCAATTAAAGGTTATAAGTCATAATCATGTTGTCATTCTTGCTTGTCACATATTCATTTTTTCATGTTTGAATACATCAGCACCATGGAAGGATATAAATTGAGATCAATTAGAAAGTACAATTCTGTAAAGGAAAATAGATTTTGTAACTTAAATCCAAATATTGATGAGTAGGTGTTAGTCGCCTGAACTAGGAATGCCAAAGCTTTATTTGTGCGAAGTTTAATTCAGTATTATCTTAATTTAAATTGTGAAACATTTTATTGTATAGAACTTCTCTTTATCATCAATTCATTTTATTGTGGGTCATTTTTTGTACTACTCCAGCAGAAGGACTTGTGTCCTTGAAGTTAGGCAGACATATATGCACCTTACTAAAATGAGGTCTTAATTCATAACCCACAAGTATTTAGGCCAACTTTTTCAAACTTGGGTGCCTAAAGCTAGCATCTAAGTAAGTGACCTGCAGCTCTTAGAGATGTCAATGAAATAAGTGTGCTCAGCACCTCTGAAGAATGAGGCCACTTATTTAGGTGCCTAAACATAGCTTTAAATGCTATTCGGGTTTGAAAGTGTTGTCCCTATTAACCATCGTATCCGAGATCTCAAGAAAAATAAATGTGCAAACATGCAAAAACGAGTTCTAAAGCTGAGCTTGCAAGTTTTCATGCAATGGCTCTTTGCATTCACATCAGACAGCTGTTTAACAATCCAGTTAGCAAGAGCAAATGTCTAGTTGTGCAGATAAATCTGGGTTGTACACACCTACACACACTCTAAAGCTGGAGGGGTAATTATTAGTGGGAGGTGTCTGTTCTCTGCTCCCAGGTCCAGTCTGGAGACAGTCCATGATTTAGTTTAGCAATATAGCAATTTCATCATCCCTCTATCCTCCCTTTCCCCTTCCAATGAAGAAAAATGTTCCAAAAGGACGCTTATGTGATTTATCTGGCTATAAAGTCTCCTGTTCTTTTCAGGGTTCTCTATTAGAACAAGCACCTGCTTGATTTGTCAGTTTCAGGCAGGCCAGTGCCCATGCTACTGAGTTTTCTTACCGATACAGCCAACCATGTTATTTGCGGGGAAAGATTTTACCTGACTGCAGAAGATAGTTGCCAAGAGACTCTCTACTCAGTGAAGCATTTAAACAAATTCTTTTTAACACAAAGATTGGTCTGCAGTCATGCATTTCTACGGCTATTTAACTGCTCTGTCCAGCATGTTCTAGCTTGTAACCCAGTCCATTCTACACCCTGTTTCGAATATTGTCGTGGTGCCATTTGCTTTACTGTAATATGTCTGCTGGGTCAGGGATGATATTGGTATGCATATTTAATAGTCACTAATGACTATTTTATGTAATCTCCATTTTAAAAGCTCTGTAATACATCCTTGTATGGTAAAATGGAACACTACTACTGTTCTAGGAAGGTTTTTTAACTTACTATTAAAACAAAGGCGTGTAACATACAAAAGATAAGCTTAAGTGTTAAAGGTATGACAGGAACCAACAAATGTGATGTTCACAAATATGGCTGCATGTTAATATATATCTATGACCAGTTCCCCGATGAGCTGATGAGATTCCCATAAAGACTCAGTTCCTGCAGATATCCTTGACTTGCAATGCAGACGTGAACTGGAAGCCAATGCAGTACAGGGAACACAATACTACTATGCTCAATGCCTACAACACTACCACACTAATATAATCTGTATTAGCCAAAGTTTCTGAATGCAGGTCAAAGAAGAGCAATTTGAGGCAATCAAGTAATATTGATAATAAACAATAAGTTATATTGTATTTAGATGGCATGTGTATTTGGGTAGCCAAGTATTTAGATCTTCTAATGCTACCATGATATTGTTTGCTCTTGCCCATCACTTAAACACACTGAATCATTCGCCAATGCAATACTGTACCTATTGCAGAAATATTCTCTGCATCTTTTGAAAACCAACTACCATAAGATTAATTTAAAGGTCTTCACAAAATATCTCAAGCTAAACAATTAATCTGATCGTTTTATATGAAACAGTTATTAAAGTAGGTTGTGAATCAAACCCTTAAATAAAGAAATTAAAATAAAAAAAAACTTATTTTCAATTCTGAGTGGGAGGACAGCAATTCAAGTTTTTAGTCTTCAGCTTCTGGAAAGCTGTATCTATGTAACATGAAGTTGTAAATGTTTTAAAGGCATCTCTTGTAGCCAAGAGACCCAGAACACAGAAAGTGCATTTGGTGGAAGGCTACGGATGTCAGCAAGATGTTAAGGATGATAAAATCAGTCATCTGTTTTAGTGCCTGCTGTTAACTCAAAAAGTTGTAAGTGTCATAAGAGGACAGTGATGTTGGAAAAGATGTTTTGTTTCCTTCTCAATAAGCATTGTAATATATTAAAATTAAAGCCTTCGTTGGTATATCAGGATTTCAGGGAAGAAGGGAGTCTCTGTTTCTAGAGTGACAAAACCTAGATATATTGAAGCGTTTCAGAGAAATGACCTACAATGTATACTTTCAGGTTTATGAGTACACTCTTCCCAACTGGGATTATGCACAGGGCAAGTAATAGATTTGGAGAGTCGATTTAGCCCTGGCTCTAGAATGTGTATGGAGAACACTCACCAGAAAAAAAACCATGGCATTTCAGCATTTGATTGGGGAGCACAGATGTTAATTAACCTCCGGACTTTGATCTAGTTTTATCTAAGTGAATTTCAAACCAGGATTACAGTCATTGCAAAAGTTCCTTCTTTAAAAACTCTCACCTCTATTACTACCTTCCCTCTCCGGGTTCCTTGCCTTTCTTCTTCCAGACTATCCACATTGGCACTGCTAAAGTCACCTTCCTTTTCTTCCACTTTGACTGGCCCATTTCCTAATTTAGTCCCTAATTTGGCAAAGCACCTAAACACATGCTCAACGTCGAGAACGCAAGTCATCCTATCCCAATTCAACACTAGTCAATCGGTTTAAGCATGTACCTAAAATCAATGATCATCTGCATAGCTTTGCTGAATCCCTTCACCTGCCTCCTGTCTTCCTTTAACCCCACCAAATTCAAGCTCCTTATCCCTCAAGAACTTTTCTTATTTCCTCCTGCTCCTTCCTTTCCCCAAGGAACTCTCCATTAGAGCGTGTTGGAAAGGATTTTTTTTCCCACAAAAAAATGCAACACATTTTATTTCATTGTTACCATTTGTTTTTCAGTTTTGAAAAACCCCAAAAAGCTGATAAACAAAAAAATAAGATGCTTGCACAGATCTCCCTCCCTCCCTGCACTTTGTCACCAGAGTACCAGGGCACCTTCAAAGCCAGCAAAGAGCTTCAAGAAGTTTTTTCTTTAGCATTTGCCCTTTGCTTGTACACACAATATATGCCTATGCAGTGATCTTTGGATCCTTGGTTTCTCATGGACTCCACATAGACTTAAAACTCTCTTGTCCATACTACTAAAGATGTCTACTGATGTCCAGCCCTAAAATTAACACCACTTTAATCCTTCAGATTTCCTGCATGCTTTCCTGCTTATGTATTTGTCACTGACAAAGACTGTTCATATGCCACATTTTCCCAGACAAAGTCCCTCATCAGGTACATGTAGCAACATGCTTCCCCCTCTCTTTGATCAGTTGCACTAATTAATTATTCTTATCAGTCATTTTATGCTGACACAAGTTACTTGGACCTATTTTTAAAAAGATAATTAGGTGCCCAGATAAGTGCCTACTGGGATTTTCAAAACCACCTAACGCATATTGAAATTGACAGGAGTTAGGCCCTAGAGGGATTTTCAGACGTGCCTAGGTGCCTATCTGCATCTTAGGTGCCTAAAACATTTAAAAATCTGGCCATTGTCCTCTTTATTCCCATACTTGCCAGGCAGCTTGTCACCTTTGAGTTATTAAACTGAATGGATGATCCAAGAAGTCCAGTTCCCAGAGGAATCTAGTACAGGATAATTCATACAGCCATCCGACACACCTATTATATTTCACAAAGGGCTTGCCTCTATATTGCCAAGTCCACTCATACCAAGGACAAATGTGTCCCAGGGAATTTAAGAGGCCAATTAGCTGGCTTTATCACCACCATTTAGTGGCAATCTGCTCCTTCCTTGGCCTCATTCCTATTAATATGAAAGAAGTGACCAGACTTAAAGTGATCTCTGATTCATAAATTATTCTCAGTAGCAAGGAAGTTGGCTAGATGGAGTGAGGCCTGAATTGTAGACCACATGGGGATTTTTTAGCAAAAGGAGGAAACAGCACCGTTTCAGGCTCTGTCAAACCATAGGAACGTTGCTGATTTTTGGAGATTCAGGAAAACGTTTATTCACCTACATCCCAGGTTTCTAAACACTATTTAAATTGTATTCTAAACCTACATGGAAGCCAGTGCTGTCCAAATAATGATGTGTTTTGCCCGGATGCTGGTGCCATAGAACTTAAAAGCATATACAACCGTCCTGAACTTCAGAAGAGGACTTGAACTCGGTGAGCTCCCAGTTCTGTTCTAAAGCCGCTATACTTACACAAGATCAATATTTGGTGCAGGGAATTCTTCCACGTCCATCTGGCTCTCTGTGTTCAGGAGATCCTGCCCCAGGCATTAGGGAAACATACCTAGGGATGAATGAGGGCACCATGGGCCACATTAAAAATGGTTGTAACGTAGCATATGGTACAAAAATGCACAAAGGGAAGTTCGTCCTAGGGTACTTCCATTTGAATGGGAGGCCCGCCAGATTAGCAAACCTTGACTACTCTGCTGTGTTCGCACTCTTCTAACATCTAATGGAATCCAATTCCAAGATGGAGGTAAAAAAATAACAGTGACGGTACACTCTGGATGGCACTGACAAAACAAAACAGTCTAAGCAGTTAGATATAGACATGCACAGGATCCCTTCACCTCCTCACTCACTGCATCTTCCAGATCATTCACAAATATTTTGAATAGCAGCTGTCCTAGCCAGGGCCGGTGACAGGAATTTTGGGGCCCCCTACGGCAGACCGTACGGCCCCCCCCCACCCGCCAGTCTCCCGCCGCCCGCGGGCCCGCCCGCCCCCCCCCCCCCCGGTCTCCTGCCTCCTGCGGGCCCCCCCTCCCCGGCCGATCTCCCGCCGCCCGAGGGCCCCCCCCCGCCGGTCTCCTACCTCCCGCGCCCCCCCCGCCGATCTCCTGCGCCCCCCCCCCCGGCCGGTCTCCTGCCTCCCGTGGGAATCCCCCCCGCCGATCTCCCGCCGCCCGAGGCCCCCCCCCCCCGCCTCCTACCTCCTGCGGGCCCCAACCCCCGCATGTTCTGTGGCCGCGTGGCCAGCCGGGAGATGCAAAGGGGGGCGGGGGAAGCTGCTGGGTGCCGGGGGAGGGGGCTGGTGAGCGCGGCAGCGGCTGCCCGAGCCGCGCCTCGCTCACAGCCCCAGCGACAACGGGTACAGCTGAGTACCGGCCCCGGACTTCAGGGCCCCTCCCTGAAGTCCGGGGCCCGGTACAGCTGTAACCGTTGTACCACCCTGTCGCCGGCCCTGGTCCTAGCAATGGCTCAGATTCTGGATCATTTTGGAAAGATCAGACTCAGTTAAAAACACAGAAATTGTTCCCCCGACAGCAAGTGGGAATCCACTTCCACTCTTCACAACTGTTCTTCCAGGGGTAACTAATGCCCTCAGGTATAAGAGCAGTTGTGAAAAACCAAAGTGCATTCTCATTGTCCCGCTAGGGGGACAACCCACTGGATAACCAGTGGCCTTCTAAACTCTAACACAGCAATCAGCTTTGACCTCGCCTCAGAACGTAGGAAGCACTGGAGCTTGGGGAGCATGGTGGCTGTTCTATTACTATCACAGTAGCGCCTAGAGGCTCCAACTGAGGTCAGGGTCCCAATGTCCTAGGCACTGGCCATACAAATAGTAAGTGACAGTTCCTGTCCCAAAGAGTTCACAGACTTAACAGAGATAAAGTGACTGGCACAAGGTCACACAGCAGGTCAGTGGCAGTGCAGGGACTAGGGTATTTAGAAGCCTAACTTTCATTGATTCCAATGGGGTTTGGATGCCTACATGTATTTGAGAATCTAGTTCTAGACCTCCAGGTTTCCTAACTTGCAGCCCAACTGGGCCATTCTGCAGGGCAGAGAGACAGGCCTGAAGCGAGGCAGACAGCTTTGGCTTTCCCTCTTGTATTCACACAAGCGGTACAATGTTTCACATCAACTTTTAGGGCTCCGTTTCCACTCGGAGCCCCGTGCATGGAAGACATACAAGTCGAGGCTCCCTGTTATGTGTTACGACACTAATTATATCCTAACTGGCTGTTCACAGAGACCCCAATGCCACAAAGACGGTGCATGAACAATTAAGAGAAACATCATGTACTTCAATTAATTCCAACATACACAAGCAATACATGCAGCATTTGCATTATGACTAATACATAGAATGGAAGTGGCACGTTTGGATATGAATCTACTATGATAGCTTTAGTAAGTTAATTAGATCATTGCTAAACATATTAATTGATTTTTAATTAGAGGGAGCGAAGCTTGCATCCAAACTTGGCCTGGCAGACAGCTCCCTCATTAGGCAGCAAAGAGAGCTCCAGCCAGCAAGCCTTGAGGTTCTCCAAACTAGGTCTTGGCTGTTCATTCCCTTCTCTGCCCCTTTCCTGAGGATGTTTTCTGAAACTCAGCAATTTCCCCTCCAATGCCCCTGCTGTCCCTTGAGCTCCTGATTCAACAAAGCAGCCAAGCACTTGCTGAAATCACCCACCTTCAGTAAACCACATACGATTTAATGGGTTTGGTCCTGCTTGAGCCGAGGGTTGGACTAGATACCTAGAAGCTGCTTAGGCTATATTCAGAAACTCCTATTATTGTGTTAAAAAGTCACTGGTTGGTTGTTCTCTGCAATGTTCATAAGAGTTCTTCTGGCAAAGCCCACTCTTGTATTTGTCTGACTCGCTGGACGTCTGGGAGCTTGGGGTACCACTGTTGCTCCTTGGCATTGATAAACCCATACTGGATTTTTCACTTTCCAAGACCAGACTCTCTGCTCACAGTGCACAGAATTCACTCCTGACCGAACAGTCTATTACAGGTACATGCTTATTTAAAACCAGTTTAGAATAATAGACTATCAGGGTTGGTCATCTAGTCCAACCCCCTGCTCAAAGCACGACCAATCCCCAACTAAATCATCCCAGCCAGGGCTTTGTCAAGCTGGGCCTTAAAAACCTCTAAGGAAGGAGATTCCACCACCTCCCTAGATAACCCATTCCAGTGCTTCATCACCCTCCTAGTGAAAAAGTTTTTCCTAATATCCAACCTAGACCTTCCCAACTGCAACTTGAGACCATTACTCCTTGTTCTGTCATCTGCTACCACTGAGACCAGTCTAGACCCATCCTCTTTAGAATCCCCTTTCAGGTAGTTCAAAGCAGCTATCAAATCTCCCCCTCAGTCTTCTCTTCTGTAGACTAAACAATCCCAGTTCCCTCAGTCTCTACTCATAAATCATGTGCTTTTCCACAGCCTTCTTGTAGTGCAGGGCCCAAAACTGGACACAATACTCCAGAAGAAGCCTCACCAATGTCGAATAGAGGGGAATGATCACATCCCTTGATCATTCGAGTGGTGTGATGTTTTCCTATCCCTGCTTTGTGAAGTAGGGCAGGGATTGGAGAAACACACATAGGGACAACATAATTACTCATCTGCCATCACTTGACTACATAGAGAAGAAGCTAGAGGGTCTCTTCTTTCCTTGCAATGTGCCTGATCTCACAAGCAGGGGTGAGCATCTACTAAGAGCTGCCACCCAACTCTTGACGCAACTGGATTCAACTGGAAGGAAAGGAGCTCAGGACTCAGCAGGATCAAGCTTTCATTCTCTAAGCTTCTCTAAAAAAGAGGATTATGGTCCTAATTCTATTGTTATGGGGATAGCGCACCTCTTCAAAGATTTTGCTTTCCTATAATGGCCTGGGGCCTCTTACATTTTAGGCTAACCAAACCAACTGTTGATACCTTTCTACTTTCACTGGATTCCAAGAATGCTATCCTTCCCCCAATTGGAGGTCATTATCTACACTATGTGTCAAGCACACAGAGTGACAGAATCTCTGTGTAAGAAACAGTGTCAAGCCTGCATAAAGGTCTAGTTTTTCTTGGCCACACAGGAAGCAACATCATATCTGCCATATTGTTAAGTGGAAAATCTTCCCAAAGTCATCCGAAAGAATTCAGTAACAGGCCAAAAGTCTTAGAAAGGGGGAACAACCACTAAAATAAACATGTTCATTCTCCACAAGGCACAAAAATCTTCAATGGGAGTAGTTTTAGCCTAACAAAATGCTCCTCACCCAAACCAGACATCTGTAAACTGAGGCCTTCAGTATCAACTAGAACTTAATCTACAGATTCCTTAACATTTCCCAGGGGAGTTTTACAGTACATCTTCATTCTGTTCCACTTAGATTTTGAAGGAAATACATGTTGTGGAAATTAGAGTTGACAAACTCAACTGAAACTTTTTTCCAAGCAAACAATTCAGATTTGTAAAACCGAAACACTTGTGAATTAATGGCTGTTTTGCCTATTTGTTTTGGTTGAGAAAAAACCTAACAGAATTTCCAAAAAGTATTTCAGTTCTTTGATTTGAAATGACTTTGTTTAGAAATTTCTTTTCATTTTAAAAAAAAATACTCAAATCAAAATGACCCAAACAAATCCTCCCCCTGACCAACCCCAATTTTTTGGAATTGCAAGTGAACTAAAGAATCCATTATTCACTCAAATTCAGTGAGACCTCTCACATCCCACACCGCTCAAAACTTAGTGTTCATTGACACATTTCACTGCAGAGACAGCACCAATCAAATACAGTAAAATGCTGCACAAGTATCAATATATTTTACTGACATGCATGACTAATTCCACTGCATATTTGAGTAACTACTGGGGTTTTAACCTGTGCAGACCAATTGAAATTATTGAACATACCAGTGAAGCAGAAAAAAATCAGTACATCAAGCCCAATATCCTCAATGTGCAGATGTGTCATTCTCAGTTTTGTCCATTGTCTCTTACCCAAATGACAGCCTCTTCCTTTAGTCAGGGACTGTTACAGATGACGGACGCACCAGGCACAACATACTATGAAGTTTTATCACCCTTGGAACAAATATTAGCTGTTCCCTTTCCAGCCTTGCACATTTTTGTGCTATTTCAGGAAACCTGACCCTGAACTGAACTTTTTCAGTCTGTTCAGTGCACTCTCAATTTGTAAGTGGCCGTGACAGTCTGCGACATGTAATGAAAAAAGCTAAGGGAGGTACGGCTGTTTGCTCTGGTGGTCTCACATCGGAAGCGGAGAAGGGAATAGATGCAGGGTGTGGCTGGCTCAGAAAACAAACGAGCGGGAGTTTAATGATTTCTGAGGAGGATGCCTTTTGGTATTTGCTGGATTGGAGTAAAGTTCTGACATTTGAATTTTATGGACATGTTTTGGGCAGTTCTCCTATGGCACAGAAAGGAATTTGAGAATATCAGGATATAAACCTGCTCTTTAAGAAGCTGGCATTTATGTTGATCTTTATTAAATCTAGAGGGATAGGTAATTCCCCTGCCAGACAGCATGTTTTTATATGTTTGGGGGAGGTTGATTAAATGCATAGCTGAATTGTGACTGTGACACTGGCAAACCTGGTACCAGCTTTTACTGAAGCCCTAGGCATCAACTGAGCACTGACAAATTCATAGCTGGGAACCAGAGCAGCTTACCTATTGGTTAGTATTGTTATAGATCAGTGTTAGACTTGCAAGAATGTGTTGGGTGTTTAGACTGTGTCGAATGCTTGGAGTTGCTGCATGTATAAATCTTCCTAGTAACATCTATATCCAGGGCTGTAAGGTAATATGTCAGTTTGTCTTTATAACCATAAAAGTGCTTGCTCTGAACTTGTGAACCTAGGCAGGAAGAGCAGTTTCCCTGCCCATCAGAAAGACTATCAAGACTTCATGGGCTATTGTAAGACAAAACCTTTATAGATTGCAGGAGCCCACGTCCCATCGTTTGAACTCTGAGGGGAAGGGCATATAAAGAGGCTCAGAAGCAGAAATGGGGCTAGAAAGTTACATAAGAACATAAGAAAGGCCGTACTCAGTCAGACCAACGGTCCATCTAACCCAGTATCCTGTCTACCAACAGGCCAATGTGGCCAATGCCAGGTGCCCCGGAGTGAGTGAACCTAACAGGTAATGATCAAGTGATCTCGCTCCTGCAGTCCATCACCCCTCCCCCCCCAACAAACAGAGGCTAGGGACAGCATTTCTTACCCATCCTGGCTAATAGTCATTAATGGACTTAACCTCCATGAATTTATCCAGTTCTCTTTTAAACCCTGTTCTAGTCTGGCCTTCACAGCCTCCTCAGGCAAGGAGTTCCACAGGTTGACTGTACACTGTGTGAAGAAGAACTTCCTTTTATTTGTTTTAAACCTGCTGCCCACTAATTTCATTGGGTGGACCCTAGTGCTTATATTATGGGAACAAGTAAATAGCTTTTCCGTATTCACTTTCTCCACACCACTCATAATTTTATAGACCTCTATCATATCCCCCCCACCCCCGTCTCCTCTTTTCCAAGCTAAAAAGTTCCTGGCAATCTAAACCAAGCAGGCAGGCAAAGGAGGGAGGGGAAGAAAAGGGGTCTCAGAGGCCATAACTGAAGCTCACTCCCTAGGTCAGTGGCAGAGCTGGGACCAGACTGTAGGTTTCCTGAGTTCTGTGCCCTGCGCACTGGACCATGCTACCTCACCCCATTGCCCCCTGGAGAGAGGCTAAGTGAGGGCACAAGGGGCTCCCACATCCCCCACATGTGGCTGTCATGTGGACATCTCAGGAATCTGTTTACCAAAGTTATTTCACCAGCAGCTTGTGCCTTTAGTGGTAAGCACCCAGACCTTTCGCCCGGCTGAGAGCTGCAGCTACCTGCCACAGCCTCGCCCCGGCCTCAATAGTTCCAGATAGCTCAACAGCAAGAGTGGATACCCTCTCTAGGAGGCTCGTCTGGTAACTAAATGGTGCAAAACGTGACTTTGATACCTACAAAGGATGCTTTTTACCAGGCCTCTTGGCTCCTTTGGAGACATCTGGGTTAGCCCGAGTTGTACTCTCTTCTTTATAGGTTTAAGAATAGCAGCTGTGTTAGTCTGTATCCGTAAAGAAAACGAGGAAGGTGCTACAAGTATTCCTCGTTTTCTCCTCTTTATGTTACTGCTCATTCGTACCTCCCTCTAATGTGCGTGATTGTAGATGCCTATTCAATAGTTACCACCCCTGACTTTTACAAGCATTTCTCACATGTGCGCTGATTCATGCCTGTGTTTTATGTTTGTGAAACTAACAAAACCTCTGATCATGAAGAAAGAACAGTCAGTTCACAGAGCATTGACTAGCTCGTGTTTTATTCCATTGGCTTTGTGGGAATTATCAGCGGGAACTGGGGGTGGGGGATGATGGTTATGGCTGGACTTGGATGCTATACTTATTTCTGAAGCTCACTATGTAGCCATTTCCCAATCAAACACAGCACTTCTCTGTTTCCTGGTAATTATTAACAGCTAAAGGTTCCTGTTTAGTTCCTTCTCCTGCAATCTGTGTAAGCAGCTTTAGTGAAAATTTCATCTCACTGTAGTTTCTGGCAAACCAGCTTTCCAGAGCCCCTCTGAATGTGCCAGAACGTCAGGTCGATATGCCATGCCTGATCACACCTGCACATCACATTAGGCAGCTTAATGCAATGTGCAGATGTAACTGACCGTGACACATCATCCTGATGAGGCATCAAACCTGGGATATTCCACACGAAAGGAGCCCGTGTGCTGAAAGTCACAGGTAAAAATAACAAAACTGCTTTCAATTAAGAACAGAGAAACCATTTTGATATGACTGAAGCATAAAAGCAAATTATTTATACTGCACACCCTTTGGCCAGCATTGGGTGCCAACAATACATTGTCTGCCCAGACCCCTTGTGTGGGAACATGACGGGTCTGCAAACCTTACTACATTTTTTAAATGAGGAGCCCGTTGGATGGCAATTTATCAGTCCAGGGGCACGCCTGGACACAGTGGGGTGCATTTTTAAAAACGGTACTTGACTAAAAATAAACGTTCACATCTCGAGGAGCCAGGGGGAACCTGGGACAGTTAATGATGAAAGGATGAGGTACAGGAACCGTCGTGAATTAATGCCGCCCTGGAATCCTGCAGGGCAGTTTTGAAAAATGAGATCAGCGTTTGTAGCCCAGTTACTGTACAATTGTCTCTAGCTCCGAGGCAGCCAGTAGAAGAGGGTTTGATGCAGGCTATGTCCTTATAAATTCCTTTTTGTGCCTACAAAAGAAGAGTTAAAACAACAATCAAAAGGACAACCTCTGGCTTCTCTGGTCCATAGATACATCAGAGTAGACTGGCCATGCAACTGATGCTCTTACAGCCGTGATGGATGGTGCTACAGAGCTAGGACTTCACTCTGGGTGCCTGCTCAACCTTCTCCAACATGCTGAAACGGGCTGGTGCAAGGCCTCCTCTTTGCTCTATTACAAGATCCTCGTTCTAATGCACAAAGGGCAGAGGGGACTGTGAAAGAGTGCACAGCCCCTTCAAGAGCAGGCTGGAGCCGGCAGCTGGGACAGCCTGGGGAGTAACCAAAGCGTGAACGATAGGCTGCGTTAAGCTGTGCTTCAGCCCACCCAGGGATGCTGTGTGTCTAGGTGTGTGCTGTCCAAGACCTGTACAGAGACAAGTGTCAACATTGTCCACATGATGAACTAAGGGGTCACTAAGGGTATGTCTACACTGTATCTGTAAGTGACCCTCCCAGTACAGATCCACAGACTCACGTGAAAAACAGATGAACATTCCAAGGCCATTATGATCATCTAGTCTGACCTTGTGTAAACAGGCCATAGAACGTCACCAAAGTAACTCCTTTTGAACTAGAGATACATTTTAGAAATACATTTAAATCAAGTAGGATTTAAAAACTGTCCATGATTGAGAATCCATCATGACCCACAGTATGTGGTTCCAGAGGGGAATTCTTCTCACTGTAAAAAAATGTACATCTTATTTCCAGTTTGACATTGCAGCTCAGTGTGGCAGCCAGGCACCCAAACCTAGGGGGCCAGTGGGTGGGCGGGCTTGAAAGCCACAGTGTCAAAGCAAGGTCTACACCGATATTTTAGTGCACTAGTGAGAATCTGTGAATCTAGGCTAGGAGAGTTGCTTGAAGATGCAGGGCAGACAAGCACTCACAATTTTATTATGGAGAAAACAGCGCTATTTTAAAATATTTCAGAAGAACCATTATTAGCTCCAATAACTCAGAGGAGATCTGGTAGCCCGTGTTCAAGAGAGACATGCTCTTTCCACCTAGGAAACAAAATTAGGTCATGAACTCTTTATTTTTTAAACCTAGAAATATTTTTTCTGGTGAAGACTCTTGTTCCTTCAGCAGGCTGCATTGGTTTTGGTGTTTCACAGCTGACCTGATCACACGTCACCCCTGTGCTGCAGAAATTCCTTGGTAATTGAGTTTAACAAATGACAAGAACTCTGCCCTTAAATATTTCATTTGAAATCCTGTCCACCACTGAAGGCAATGGGAGTTTTTCCGTTGACTTCATTGGGTCAGGGATTTTTTGCCTGGATTTTAGATCCTATAATTTGGTTATTGACACTCTTTACTTGATACCTGTGAAGATTATTGCTGGCACCAGATAGCATTATTTATGGGCAAACCACAGACAATTTTGTTTGGGCAAGAATCCAGAACCTTGGCTACTTATCTGAACCTCTATGCTCAAAGGTGGGCCAGAAATCTCATGAGAGCACACTGGGTCATGCTTATATGCATGGTGTGAGCCCAGTGCTCAAGACAGACCAAAGAGAGTGTTGGAAAGAATTTACATGCCAAATGGCACAGATATGTCCGGTTTGCAAAGGATTGTGCTATCTAGCCAATCAAGGCAAGCTCAGCATTCAAGCAATGTTATGTTGAACAAAAAAAAAAAGTAATTTGATCCAAGTGTGTAGACCTCCCCCAGCACATACCGTGAGCATGGCTGAACCTGTTTCATTCAGAAACACAGCACATACTGCTAACATCTGAGCTAAAGGAACCACTTCCTCGATTGTGACTAGTAGTGGGCTGTTATCTTCTAGTGAATTGGCTACTGGGGGGGGGGGGGTGCAACACACTTCTGCCAACGTTTTTGGAATATACAAATACTATGGGGGAAGAATTGTCTCACCAGCTTCAGTGCTGATGAATGGGCAACTTAAATCCAGGCCATCAGACTTTGTCCAAATATTAATACCAGCCGAGACGACATGTAGCAGGAGCATGTGCAGTCAAGTGCCCCCCACTCTGGATTGGCCTGCTGCGGGCAGGGAGGGAGAGGACCTCTGTCTTTCTCTCCCTGTGCCTGCCCCCACCCCCGACAGGTTCACCACTCTCCTTGGCAGCTGGAAGCGAGCCGGAAACATGCTGGGGGGGGGGGGGGATCAGGGGAAAACAAACGCACCATCTAACAATTGGGTGCTGTTGCATCAACTAAAAACATTTGGTGGCTACTGAATTGAGCATAAACAGAGCCACAGATTTTGAGTCTCATTTCACTGTGTAAGGATCACACTTGTGTAACTCCATGGACTCTGGTGAAGTTGCTCGTGATTCACACCAGTGCAGTCACACCAGAATTAGACCCGCAATTCCTCCACAGTAAATACCCAAACCCCATCCTAGCTGAACTACAGCAAAGTATGTGAATTGGCTGCGGGATTGTCATTTATGGAGAGACAGAGAGATGGGTAAAATCTGGAGGCTGATTTTGTTTTTTTCTAGCTCTCAGTTGGGGTTGGTCGTTCAGTTTTGGTTCCAATTCAATTCAAACTCCAAGGTTTAGATCATGTTCTTCATTCAGGTCCGGATCTTTGCAAGCAGGCAGGTATTGGTAAAGCCGGGGGCTCCTTTCCAAAACTGTGTCCGTCGGGTTTTGTAAATCTGAAAACCAGGGGTGTGCAGAGCGGATCTTACTACTGTGCAGGGATGGGTGATGGTTACTGTCCCTATTGGAAGGTGGGACGCTGGGCTGCAGGGCTGAGGCCGACAGCTAACAGCGAGCTCTGGCTTCCATGACGACAGTTTTGTCATCTCTTATTAAAGAATGAAATCGTTAAATACAGGCTCCCTTGGCTTTCAGAAGAGCCCCGCGAGGGCTGGGTTAGCCCTTTGCAAAACTATAGCAGCAGAGGTGACGCTTTGTCCATTTGCCATCTGAAAATTAAGAATTGTCTGACTCCGTACCAAACGTCTAGTCACTTGCCTTTAAACTACACCCGCCAGCATGGATGGGAATAGGTGATGACCCCCTGCCTTTAAAAAGGCAGTTGGCCTCTGGTGAATACACAAAAGAAGGGTCACAAAAATATCTATGCGTCTGTTGCTATCATGAGCTGCTGCTCACTTAAGCACCAGTCATGCAAAGATAAACGCATATTAGGAATATGCACATAAGTAGCTCCACGGGATTAGTCACGTGAACAAATTTAGGCACATGCAGAGGTTTTTGCAGAATCCGGTCCTTAAATTGCCATCCTAAAATAGAGACAAAGAGCAGGAAATGCTGAGCTCCTAAAAAGTGTTCTAATTCCGCCATCACAGGAATCTACCTGAGTTTTCCCCATTGCTTTCATCCAACACACGGAAAACAGAGCCCTTCTGTCTGTCAGTAAAATGCAATCATCAGCCATTAGAAAAATCTTTCCAGCAAAAATTATGAAGACTTGTCAGCGTTTAGGTTAATCAAAGAACACATAAACATAATATATTCTGACTAACGTCTACCATTGAAAGTGAAAGATAGTGTTTAGTCTTGATCTCACTGTGATCATGTTCCTTAAGGGACTTAAGTGAAAGTTTATTAGAAAAATAAATACACCATTTTAAAAGTGAAATGGAACATGTAGTTTAGGTAATTAAATTAAATTTCACCATATACAGCAACAGCGGAAGCAAGAAGATTAGTTGTTCAATTAATTCTCCATCTTAAATAAAAAAATATCTCTGTATTATAGTGCAAATGTATTTTATATGCCAGTTGGGGACAGAACATATGTCCCAGATGAGACGAGACTTCCGTTAGGAATGAGAAAGGTAGAAAAGATGGTCTTTAGCAAATTGGCACTGGAAGAACTTGATTCCGTTAATAAAATGGGAAGAAATTTCACTGTGGGACAAATTTTTTAGCTTCCCTTCAAAAGATCATTGTCCCAAGCAACATATATGTGCCTCACACACTCATTCTGCTTACTGGGCCTTTGGTGGAACTCAATCAAGGCAATGGAAATAGATCTGGGCACTGTAAAGGAAAAAGCCCATTATTAAGTAAGGATTGCGTGTCTGGAGGGGGAGGTGCATGTTGCCTTACTGATGGCCAGTTGCACCAGCTCAGAAATTGCCCAGGAAGAACTCGGACTTCCAGACACACCTCTTGTAGATGTGTGAGTTCCAAGGATGGAGAGGTCCACTCATCTGACCATCTGCATAACCCATGCCTCGGAACATCCCCGAAACATATCTACTCATGTTCCAGTCAGCAAGGGCAGAACTGGGAGACTTTACCAGCCTGTCATTTGCACTATCATGCATTCGTACAGCCCCACTGTGAAGAGATGAGCTCATGAAACACACAGCGCTGCACTCTGCTTACAACGTGAGAGAGAGAAACGGCCATTGCAACCACTCCTTTGGCTTCTACTGTGCACTGGGGAGAGGGAGAGTTACGAGAGTCAGAAACAAAACTTAAAACAGTTCTGAGCAAGCTTCCTCCACTGTCCCGGTGGAGTGACAGTCAATTGCACTGCAGCGGTACTGGTATGAATTTTAGCACATGACTCACGATCAGCAGCAGCGAGAGCAGGAGTCTTGCAAACAGCAGTCTTGTTAGCCTTTCCCCTTGTGGATGGGGTAAAAACCCATGAGCGGATTGTCATAAGTCCAGCCTAGAAATCTGACTGGGGACTATTCCAGATGGAAGTAATGGATCCATTGCTAGTATCCAACAGATACGAGACACCCTCGGCTTGACTCAGTCCAACTCACCGGGAAGTCAAGTCAAGTTCTCTGGTGGTTGGGTCACGCCCTTTGTACATATAGATAAAAGAAGGAAAAAAGGAAATTTAAATCAGTCTGAGAACTCTGCAAGTGTTCGGGGGAACAGGGGCTGGGCAGTCCAGAGAGACGCTCAGAGGACTTGGGGAGGCGGGTACTGAGAGAGCAAGGCCTGCAGATGCCTGGAAAGCAGTGCTTGTGGTGGTCTCGGAGCTGACACTCAGCCGGCACAGACAAGACGTCCTCGCGCAAAGAGAAGGTGACTCACGGGATGTGTCACAGCGCTGCTTGACAAACACCTGAACTGATCAATCTACACTTCTGTGCTAATGAGGGCGTGGCCGGTGCAATCTCTTGTGGAACATGAGCAGGAATGATGGGAAGGAGGAAGAGACTTTGAACAATGACCGTGTCCCAAGGAAGGAGTCAGGCAGGGTCACGGAAATGCCATGGGACAAGTCAGAGACAGTGGCCTAGAGGACAGCACAGTAGGAGTGTTCAAAGTGAAGCTGTGGAGTGCTTCATGGCCTCATTTCCCCAGGGGCTGAGCACCCCCAGATTCCCCTGAAATTTGGTTTATTTTAAGAAACCCTTTTCCTCTGAATTCCATCTCAGTAGATTTGTGCAGGTCAAGTTCTGCTTGGACTGAGCAACGAATTTATTTGGGCTCTTGAGTCTCTGCTGTGCTTCTAGACCAAATCCTTGCTGCTATAATTTTTCATCTCCAGTTTGATTACCGGGAATTCACACAAGCCACTGATGTGGCTATACTCAGCATCCTTTGTGCCTGGCCGGAAATCAATAGCAGACTTTCCAGTGATGTCAAAGGGCTTCGGATCGGGCCTTTTCTGAGTTATACCTTCTTTTTCATGCTTTAAAGTAAGAGTTCCTGCACTTACATGTCTTCACACCAACCTTTCTCTCCATCCCAGACTCTAGCTGCTCTGCACGACTCTTGCTTCGTACTGTATTACCGATCAGAGTCACACACGGCTGCTGCCAAGGAAGGAAGAGACCACCACTAGGGTGACATTCTAATTTCAAATAGAAATGGGCCTGAGCTGTGGTCTAAACTACAAAATACAACATAAGAATGACCAGACGGGTCAGACCAAACGTCCATCCAGCCCAGTATCCTGTCTGCCAACAGTGGACAATGTACAAATCCCATTCACAGGTTTCTCGGTGGACCCGTGAGGAGGAGCAGTACCGGAGGGTGTTTGAATCTGGCATCCCACTTTATCCCCGGCTTTAACTGAAAAACACTTTCAGGATCCCTCTCCACACAAATTTGATGAGTCATTTCTAGTGGGAACAGTGCGATTCCAGTATTCTGTGTCCCTCGGCCTCCCTTTGCCATCACACATCTGAATTCCCAGACACAGTGTCGCTGTGACCAGTGCCATTCCCAATGCCATCGATTATTTGATGCCCTCGGCTTGGTTCCTGGCGCATTTGTTCATGTTACCAAGGCACTGGTACCAACTTTTGCAATGTTTCAATCCTTGCCTGCCACTGCACTTCCAAGCAAAGGAACAATCCTGCAGTTGGATCCTCGTGGACAGATACGCCCACATAGAGCGGGTAAAGTAGACTGAAACAGGGGGAGGTGCTCTCACTATCAAATAAAGGGGCTGGGGTCGAGGGGGAAATTCCGACTATTCAAGCCAGAGACAGGCAGGGGAGGGTCTCTATCCATTTTTAGTGAGGGAAGTGCACTCTCCCCTCCTCCCCCTGAATTTAACTCTTGCCTGTGTGCATCTATTTGCAGGTTCGGGACCTAAAACATTACAAACTGCTAAACTTTGCCATTTATTTCTGCATGCAACATAACATGGAGTGAATTGGGAGCCGCAGCCTGTAGCAGAAATGTGCATGCCCTTGGGGGAATTCGATCTTTTATTCATTTTCACTTTTTAATTAAAGAGTGAGACAGAAGCAATGTGTTTCTAGGAGATTAACGCAAGCAACAGGGACATTGCTAGGCCCCAAGCCACTCCCGCAGGGCTATAATCCTCAGACATACACTGCTTGTCCTCTTGGCTTGAAAAAAACACAGCCCACCCCTCGCAGGAGGTCACGGTCTCCCATCACCGACAGCTGCTCACAATACTCCATTTGTAGTAGCCGGGTTAGTCTGAATCCGCAAAAAGAATGAGGACTACTCTTGTTCTTTTTGCAAATACTCCATTTGCGTGCAGTGCAGGGAGATGGGAAGCCTACACAAAGGAGCAGCTATTTAGGCATAAATATTGACCTGGCTGTGAGGTTTAGCTTCAGGCTGGCCCTGTTCTGTTGTCTGACGGAGTACAGCACCTGGAGACATTCCCTTGTTGCAACAAAATTCATAAAGTAATTTCTTTGGGCTTGATTTTCAGATGGGCTGACCCCTGGCATCAGGAGAAGCCATAGGTACTTAGAGTCTCTGAAAAATCAGGCCACTTGTTTACATATTACAACAATGGGTCAGCTTTCCTTTGAACTTATATTGTTTAGAGCCTGCTGCATGCAATGTTGTCCTTTGCTAGTCATCAAGGACATTTCTTACAAGGTCCAGGATCTTCTGACGCATGTACAGTAACCCTAGCGATAGGCAACACTAAATTCTCGGCATATAACTTGGGATGGCAGAGATAAATAAATTACCACCACAGAATTGAAACAAAACACTTCCTTTGTTCCTGAAACAAATTCCCATAGGATGTTCTGCACCCCGTTCTGGTGTTTAACCTTTGAAAAGGACATGGATGACCTGGAGATGGTTCTGAGAAGAGCTACAAGAATTATTCACAGTCGGGACAACACATTCCCCAGTGAGAAACTGAAGGAGTTCAATCTACAAACAGCTCATCAAAGAGATGGTTAGGAGGCAATTTGATCACAGTTTATAAATACCAGTATGGAGCAAAGATTTCCAATAGGGGTTGTCTCTTTAATCTAGCAAATGACGGAAGAAGAAGATCTAATAGCTGGAAGATGAAGTCAGTGAAACTCAAGCTGGAATTATGATGCAAATTTTTAACAGTGAGGACAATGAAGTCTGGAACATTTTACCAGGAGAAGTTACAAATTCTCCATCCCTTGAAGTCTTTAAATCAAGAATGGATGTCTTTGTAAACAAAATGTTCTTTAGCTCCACTGGAAGTTATGGCCTTGAGGCTTAATCATCTACTGATGTTCAACAGCCTGTGTTATGAAGGAGGTCAGACTAAATTAACATAATAGTCTCTTCTGGCCCTAAAATCCATTCAATATAGGCCAAATTCAGCTTGTGTGTCACTGGGCAGGCTCAGCAGCAGAATAAAGTCGTCCCCCCCCCCCCCCCCGAATTAGTTCCTAAAAGAAAATCAACAAATATAAGGGAATTGTTTTCAAAGTGGCTGGTCCGGTTTGGTCAGGCAAATCCCGTTAATGGCAATTAGACGGTCACAGCAATTTCCCTGCACTTTAAACAGCTGAACAACACAGTGAGACTCAAACAAAAGGTGAACTTGAAAAAAGAACAACAGGAGGTCTTGTAGTTTGTGAATTTCAAAGTGCTGCTAATTGCCTGTTCCTGCAGGAGGTGGCAGCTAATGGACTGCTGGACTTCTATGCAAATGCAGAATAAACCCCAATCGCTTTTTATTTTAAGAGAGTCCTGAAAGCTGATATGCACCATTCTAACCAAGAAAATGACCCAAAATTGGCTAATGGTAAGAACCACAGCCACAAGAAAAAGCAAACACAAGTAAAAGCCAGCATTTGTACACACACACAAAAGAAAGAAAATGTGCGTTTCTTACTGCAGATTATACTCCTAATCAAGCTACAATTTTAAAAAAGGTCATTTTCAAGGATTACAAAGAAGAGAGTCTTTAAAAAGAAAAAAGAAGAAGAAAAATGTGACCAAAGAAACAGAATGAACTGACGCTACAGAATGCAATGAATTGCTTCCCTTTGCCCTGTCCCTTGTTCAACAATTTACAGTACTATGAACAGGGGAAAGGAAAACACTAACAAACCATAATGGTGGTATTTTGCCCTCACTTTGCACTGGTGCACTAAGGGGCAGGTTCTAAACTGTAGGTAGCTTGCCCCCAAAGAGAAGGAACAGTGCCAGAATTACCACCTGTGTTTTTCTTATGATGAATCTGGTCATGCTATGTCCACTTGTCCTGAAAAAGTTGGGAAACAACCTGGCCCATCCATGGGAACCAGCTGGGACAGCAAGTCAAAAGAAGCCCCTGAACTTTGAATCTTGACTAAGTTCAGGATCAGAGGGGTAGCCATGCTAGTCTGGATCTGCAAAAGCAACAAAGAGTCCTGTGGCATGCATCCGACGAGGTGGGTATTCACCTAGGAAAGCTTATGCTGTAATACATCTGTTAGTCTATAAGGTGCCACAGGACTCTTTGTCGCTAATCTTGACTAACTGGCACATGCTCCAACCTTCCTAGGAGAGCCTCTCACTTGGCAAGTATCCATCCAGCTGCGTATTCTCGGAGAAGGCACAACGAGCCAGGGGCAGAAAACAGTTTTATACATATTGTGCTGGCCAATGCCCTGAAAATCCCCTTGAACGGATTGAGACTATTGATGACTCTCTCTATCCTGGGGACCCGTAACTCAGAGTACAATCCCTGAAGAAGTTTCAGTCTGGGAGCACAAGGAAATATTGCAGTTTGGGGTAATAAATCTTCCTAACTTCCCGCTGATTCTTGGAATCTCCTGGCTGGCCCTCCAAGATCCCACCATCCACTGGCAAAGACAGGAAATCAGCTTCCCTCTGGAATGTTGCTAGTGACTATGCCAGGGACAAGCTGATGTTGATCCAGCTTCCACCCCAAGAGAATCTCAGGTAAGGGTGACCACCTAGCTGAGTACCCAGTCCGAGCCCATGGTGGAGCTTCCCTGTAAATACCAAGAGTTGGCGGATAGGTTCGAAAAGAAAAATGCAGATATTGTCTCTCTGCACCATGCCTCTGACTGCCAAATAGATTTGCAACCAGGAATGAAGGTTTCATTTCAGAAACCCAAATTGGGTAAATCATCCCAGTCAGGGCTTTGTCAAGCTGGGCCTTTAAAGCCTCTAGAGTTGAAGACAGCTACAGTGCAATTTTATATCCCTGCAGCCGAGCCGGGAATTTTGTTGTTGTTGTTGCCTTTTATCATTTTTCTGTGTGAGTTCACTGGAGAGCATAGTCTTCTTTCCTCCACTTAGTTGTGAGGGACATTTGATGCTCTGGATGATAAGCATGCGTAGGACCCACAAATCTTGAAAGGTGTGTTGTGGTAGGTACTGATCATCATAGCCGTGGCGATGTGTCCGCTGGGTTTTGCACCTGTTGTTCTGGCAGAATCTGGTGCTGCTGAGAGTTGGTGTGTGCTGGTCTGTGAGGAGCTTGCGTCTGATGATAACCTTGGTGAGACTAGGAAGTTGCTTGGAAGCCAGAAGTCTGGGGCAAAGATTTATTTCAGGATGTGGCCCCCATCATATATGGGTCATAATGGTTTGATGATGCTCTGTATGGGTCCTAGCGTGAGGCCGTAGCAACAACAAATTTAAACTGCACCAAACCTTGAAAAAGCAAGCCTGGGAACTTACATTCATAACTGTATTAGATGCCGAAAACCAGGGGTTTAAACAGGTTTTACCACTTTCTAGTAATGGTTTTATGGCCCATTACAAATGAGTTACACAGCACACTGCCTGCTACCCTTAGTTGCACACTTCAAACCCCTTTATGCATAACAATCTAACTCTAACTGCCAATAGCTCACTTCAAATAACCACTTCCTTCTTCTTGTCAGGGACTCGAACCCCGACCGGCAAAGGTTTGTTGTCTGACTGCAGAGAGACAGGCAACAACCAGCAAAGTCCAAACAAACTCTTTATTGACAGGTGCACACATCAATAGAGAGTGGCCTGTTCCCCCCCCCCCCCCCCGAACCAGCTAGCTCTCTTACACTGGATAGGTTTTTTATAAACAGTTCCGTCACGTCACAGGTTAGTCTGAGCCAAGATGGGAGGAGGGAAAAAGCCATCTCCGCCCTTTTCCTTCTTGGTTAATTCTATACATCCTTAACCAACACTTATTATAACTTTAAACAATACCCAATACCTAATTTATGACTAACATCTTATCAACTAGGTCAAAAGTATCACAGAGAAAAAGAAATGGAAGCACAGTTAGGACAGTAAGAATATTCTGGCGCCAGATGACTGCAGAGAGAATGTTTATATTATTCTTTCTCAAGGTTTTCCAAACAGTCTGCTGTTATGAGCTCCAGGGCTGTCCAAAGTTCTCGGTGAAACATTCAACAGTTTAATTGCCACAGCTCATTTAAGTACCCCATAATTTTTGTCCCTCACATTCTTAACAATCTGTTCCAATGTGTGTTTAGCTTGGACACTCTGCTTCCTTCCCCAGGCCTGAAGAAGAGCTCTGGGTAGCTCAAAAATTTGGCCCTTCCACCAACGGAAGATGGGCCCCTAAAAATATTATCTCACCCGCATTCTCTCTTTCATATCCTCGGACCAACACGGCTACAGGCCTGCAACTCAATGTAATAGACATTTTATTCAATTATCTTTCATGGTGGGAGTTATAAAATACAAGCCAATATACTTCATATTTCTGGTTGTCTCCTTTTCCATATTTCTCCTTTGTGGGGGAACAGTCAGAAGATCTGAGGCATGTAAGAGTTTTGTCTCCAAAGAAATGTGTTATAACATTTCCACAAGGCAAATTGTGGCAGTAACGTCAATTTTCACTTGTCTCCGTTGCTATATGAGCAAAGTTTGAGTGATATATTTGCCTGCGAAGTTGTCAACGATAAAGTCAATTCTGTAGTGTATGAAATACTCAGAAGACAGAACTGAAAGGAAATTGATTATGGGCAACCTTTTCATAGAGTGTTGGTGAGCTCAGACGAGGTGATGGTTAATTTGGAGCAAAACCAAAGCATCTGGTACAGAGAACCAGCATCTGAAGAAAACCTATGAGAGAGTGAAGCAATCTCTTTAAGTTAATTTGCTTATAATGGCTTTATATCTTCCATGTAACACATTAAAAATAATCACTGACGGTGTTTTTTCATTAGAACTGCCATGTTTTTCCACAGACTGCGTGTCCGGAGGTCCAATGTTCACTCTGTATTTCAATCACTTTGGTTCATTGCCTCATAAACTTTTTAACACACTGAATTTCAAAATAAACTCCGCCATTGCTTGGTCCCAAGCCCAAGATGTGGAAGGAGGAGGGTTTTGCGTTGGGCTAGCAACCCACCATGTAAAAAACGAATACTACAGAAACGTCAACCAAATCTTCAGGGAATGGAGAAGAATGGTTGGCGCCTTATGCTCCACCAGGAGCGAAGAGGATAAGAAGAAGAAGAAGAATTTCAAAATATGTCCCAGGATTATTCACTGTTGAAATAATATTCTTATGCTCAGGGCATTGGGGGGGAATAAGGGATTCCACACACACAGGGCTCTGATTCCTGTTCTGAATACTCGATTTGTGCAGCCCTTTCTCTCTGGGGTGGTGCTATTACACAAATGTTTCTCCTAGAGATATGAATACTACGCCATGTTAAAAAACCCTTAATTTACTATTGGTAAACTCTATGAGCAAGTTGTTCTCAAAAAGCTCTCGTGTAACTGGCCCGGCACTTCTCCTGTCTCGCCTCAGTTCCTTTGCACTTTTTGACTGTAGTGTTCTGGAAAGCAATGGGCCCATTCCCCTCTTAGATAACGCTATGGTAGATAAAGCATTTGCCCAGTGACACGGAGCTACATATACATTTTGTTTTATTAAAAGGCCTGGTTAGGTGTTAGACCACTCTAGTGTTCTCTTCTGGAGTTGGATTTTTGCTAACTCAGGGATCCCAGTGTCACAGCTGGGAAGCAAGACAACAACGAAGGCCTGGATCAGTTGTGCTCCTGGCAAATCTCTGCAAAAAGGTCCTAACATTTCCCATCAAGTAGGCTGGGCTTTGCTGCGTGTGGAGCCTACCTTCGATCCCAATGGATCCCAGGAGCTCTGCAGAGGCAATGCCGCCATGAGGACTCTGGTCCCCCAGCCCCTCCTCCCAACAGCTGTGGGGGACAGGAGAGGTCTCTGTGCAAAATTCAGCAAGGGTGACCAGCTAGCAAGTGAGAAAAATCTGGACAGGGGGTAGAAGGCACTAGGCACTGTAGTGAGGCAGCTGCCCCACTCCAGGAAAATTGGGTTAGAACAGCCCAGGAAAGGGCTGTGGCTGGGAGCAAGCAAGCTCCCAGGATGATTGGGGAAACAGCCACAGCTGGGGCCAGACCCAATTAGGAGGTAGCTGGCCCTTATAAAAGGGCTGCTGGTTTAGTGCTCAGACAGAGTCTCCTCTGGTCACAGAGGCAGACAGGCCTGGCTGCAGGGAGCTTGACAAGGTACCCGGAGTGGAGCAGGGCTGGGGCAGGGCAAGAGGAGCTGGGGAAGCTCTGGCCTGGAAACACCCGGGCTGCAGGGTGTGACGGGGCTGTTCCTGGTGGGATCCAACTGTGAGTGTCAGATCAGGACAGATCGCTTCCAAAGGGGCAACTACAGCCCAAAGCTGGGGGTTTTCCACATTAAGGCAAACCAAACCAGCCAAACAGAAAAGACTTTGGTTTCACCCCACTGGCTAACCACAAGTCACACAAGCAATTCCCTTAGACACTCCAGGTTCCCAGTATCACCACCAGTAGCCACCTGTCCTGGGGATCACTGGTTATGAAAACCAATCCCCCAAATAAAGAAAACGGTTCTCCCCAATTCCAAAGAATCAGGCCCCAGACCCGGGTCAATATACAAATCAGATCTTACCCACAAATCACGCTGTTGCCAACCCTTTAGAATCTAAAATCTAAAGGTTTATTATGCAAGGAGAAAGGTATAGGTGAGGGTTAGGAATGGTTAAAAGAAATCAATTACATGCAGTATTGGCACATCTCTTGGTTCAGGCTTGCAGCAAAGGTAGAATAAACTGCAGGTTTAAATTAAAGTCTTTAGAAAGCATCCCCTCCAGAGATGGGTCAGCACCTTTGTCCAGAGTTCCCCTGTGTAGCAAAGTTCCATCCAAAGCCAGAGACAAGGCAGGCTGCAGGCTGGAGGTAGAAGACAAAGATGTGAAAAGTCCAGCCCCATGGAGTTCTGGAGTCACATGGACAGATCACATGACCATGCATGACTCATTATTTGCAGGCAGCAGCCATTATGCACAGGCTGCCTGGCATGTTCTCTGGTAGACTTTTTGTCTGGATTGGAGCATTCCAAGCTCCCAGAGTCCATTGTGTTGCTGATAGTCCTTTAATGGGCCATCAGGCAGCCCAAGCCAAGCTGACGCCCAGTATTCAGGAATGTCTTCCCCCAGCAGAGCACAATATTTGGAAAGACAGCCAGTCGAGAGCCAATATTCATAATTTTAACTACAAAATTGATACACACATATCAATGGCATATTCATAATCAGCAATTCATAACCTGGTCATAGACACCCATTATGACCCCCTGTACATAAGATTTGGTGCCACTATAGGACCCTGGTTGCACCAATGATCTATAGGGTCCCAAATTATTTCAGTAACGTGACACAGGGCCTAGGGGAAGGCCCAACAAAGGGTACTGGGGTTGCAGGGGGAAGCCCATGGGTAGTTGTAGAGGCAGCAGGCCAAACCCTCCTTGCCAGTGATGAGTGGCAATTATACTGCAGTCTGCCCCAGTGAACGGCGGTAAGTGGTGACCGGCAGTTGCCTAGACTGAGGCAAGGTGGGGATAGTGGGTGGGGGTGCCCCAGGGAGGGGAGACCCTGAGACTGTGGGGGTACTGCAGGACACAGCACCCTAGGTAAGAGGGCACCAGGGGCCAGAGAGGGACACGGGGCCAGAGTGTAGGCGGGACTATGGCCTGCAGAGGACGCTCCAGAGGCTGGATGAGCTAATTCTCTGGATGACCAGCGGGAGGTGCCGCAGGGTGAGTCGCTGCTTTGCTACAACTGGTGGAGAATGTGGGCATAAATGGTTCGCCCCGATACAAGGGGCAGCGAGGAGGACTCAACAGAAAGGACGATGTGTCTATGGTATTGCAGATGCTGGTGGATCACCGAGGTCGTTTCACTGACATCAACTTGGGGTGGTCAGGGAATGTAGATGGCTCTTCAGGAACACCGGCCTGTTCAGAAAGCGGCAAGCAGGTGTGACGGTGTACCCCATAAGGCTTTATGGGGGGTACCTGTAAATATATGTATGATGTTACTAGAATATGGTTTTGCTAAAAAGTGATATCTCTGTGAAAGGAATGATCCACTGGATCTGTTCATCCTATTTGTATGTATGTGTCTGTTTTGTATTTAAAGTTATGAATATTGACTATGTGCTTGGTTGGTTGTATGTGGACTTTGGAAAACAGCTGAACAGCTCTCTGAGAAAAACTATTCTCAGTTAAGCCCAATTGAGAACCAATCAAGCAAACAATGAACTTTGTAGAAGCCCGTTCACACCCAGGCTTCCTCAGGAATGCAGCCTGACTGGCAATGAGCAGAGTCTGGTTCAAACCTGGGACTGGGCCATGTGCTCTGAGATTCCATGTGGACTCTACATAGGAAGGAGGAGGGGCTCTCCACCCACAGGAGGAAGTCTATAGAAACCGGGAAGAGACCTCATCATTTTGTTCTCAGCTGACTCAAGCAACAGCCCTCCACCCCTCAAGGATTCCTGGAAGAAACTGGAACAGAGGACGGTGACTGCAGGGGGGGGGGGGTGCGAGTGATTGCTGGACCCAGGATAACAGAGTTTAGACTGGAAGAAGGAATTCACTGAGGGTGAGACTTTTTGCTGTAATAGTTTTAGATTTGCGTGTTCTGTTTATTTTATTTGGTAATTCACTTTATTCTGTCTGTTACTACTTGGAACCACTTAAATCCTGTTTCCTATCTTTATTTAAATCACTTTTTACTTATTAATTAACCTGGAGTATGTGTAGTCTTCAAAGGTGCGGATTTGCCACTCTGTGTGCATTTCTGTTGCAACTGCCCTATGTAGGTCACAAATAAAGAATCACTCTTTGTAAGACTAATTTTTTTATTAAACAGCAGTACACAGATTAGCATTTCTTACCAGGGACATGACAGTAAGCCTCTGTGACGGTGCTGTTCCTGGTGGGATCCAACTGTGAGTGTCCGATCAGGACAGATCGCTTCCAAAGGGGCAACTACAGCCCAAAGCTGGGGTTTTTCCACACTAAGGTAAACCAAACCAGCTAAACAGAAAAGACTTTGGTCTCACCCCACTGGCTAACCACAAGTCACACAAGCAATTCCCTTAGACACTCCAGGTTCCCAGTATCACCGCCAGCAGCCACCTGTCCTGGGGATCAGTGGTTATGAAAACCAAAGCCCCAAATAAAGAAAATGGTTCTCCCCAATTCCAAAGAATCAGGCCCCAGACCCGGGTCAATATACCAATCGGATCTTCCCACAAATCACGCTGTTGCCAATCCTTTAGAATCTAAAATCTAAAGGTTTATTGTACAAGGAAAAAGGTATAGGTGAGGGTTAGGAAAGGTTAAAATAAATCAATTACATGCAGTAATGGCACATCTCTTGGTTCAGGCTTGCAGCAAAGGTAGAATAAACTGCATGTTTCAATCAAAGTCTTTGGAAAGCATCCCCTGCAGAGATGGGTCAGCATCTTAGTCCAGAGTTCACCTGTGTAGCAAAGTCCATTCAGAGCTGGAAGCAAGACAGGTTTCAGGCTGAAGGTAGAAGACCAAGATGGAGACATCTCTCCCAGGCTTTATAGACTTCCTCCTAGAGTCTGGTTGCCAAATGGAGGTTCTTAGCCACATGGTCCAATCACCAGACTCTCCAGGATTCATGGTCCAATCACCAGACTCTCCAGGATTTAGTTTCTGCCCAGGCATGTTCCATCCCTGGGGAGTTCCTTGGGTGTGGACAGAGTTCATTGTGCAGTTGATGGCCCTTTAATGGGCTCGAGTTAGCACCAGCCTGTCTGAGATTTCACCCAGGAGCTAAGCCTAAGTTTGAAGTACAGGCACCCTATATCCAATATCCATAACTTCAGTTCCAAAATAGATACACCATATGGTCATAGACACCTGTTATGACCCCCTTCACATAATATTTGGTACCCCAATGATCTATATCGTACCAAATTATTCCAGTAACGTGACAGCCTCACTCTCTGAAGTGAAGATCTCACAGCTGTCAGTCCAGCTTTTGTTATGGAAAATGGCCCCAGGAATGGACTGCAAGGGCACCGCAATGGGTCAGGAATGTGCGAGGAATGTGAGGGCAATGAAAGCAAAGCAGGATGGGCTTCAGGGGGACTTGAGCACTCATGTGTTCTGCCAGCAGTGCAATCAGGGACCTCAGCATCTCTGCTTGGTCCTCCATGAGCATCTGCTCCTGACCCTCTGTTGTGTGCTCCTGGCCCTGTCTCCTCTCCTAGCTGTCCATTTCTAGTTTTTCATTGATTGTCTCTCTCCACGTTCCGCACTCGCTATTGGCCTGATCTGAGGATTACAGCCCATCGCGAAACATGTCCTCCTTACTCCTCCTCGTTCATCGCCGTATCTGATGGAGGTGCTCTCGGGGTCACATCTGCAGAACCAAGAGAAACAATTCACAGAGTCAGTATTGTGTAGGCAATCACAGTCCTGAACACACCTCTTTTTCACTTTCCCTTAGCAAGCATGCAACATGGGGAGATTGGACTGGGGGGCAGAGGGCAAGAGAGCTTTGCCAGATGCAAAGGTCTGAGTGATTTCACAAGGGGATCATTACAAGCTATTGTAATGACACTATTCTGAATATTGGCACTGTTTTCCACAGGTGGGGGTGATCAAAGCTAGTATGTCTCCTGGGGGTACTTGAGGATGCCAGGGTGCATCCCCTGCATGTGTGAAGCTTCAGTCCTGGTCCGCATGCTGCTTCCCTGTGTGCTGCTTTGGTGCCTCCAGAAGCCATTGCCAATTGGGGCAGCAAAGTTTCCTACAATGAGGGAAGAAACAAAGCCGCTCTGCCAAAGAACCTTCGGCAGAGGGACTGCAGCGTATCTGCAGGAAATTTCCTACTGATCTCTATGGAGGAGTCCCAGGAGATCTTGGTGTGCATGAACAAACTTTTCCGCAGGACCCCCGCTCTGTATAGGCACACAAGGGAACCCAACAGAGCCAGTAACTCTGGTATACTCCAGGTGGGAGCGCATTTGCTGCAGAACGCTCACATAGTCACCTGGGACGACATGTGAGCTGTTCATGCTGAGAAATCAGGAAGTGGCATTTCAAAAATCCCCAGGGCTTTAAAGAGGGAGAGATGTATGCCTGTGTACTTGGCTGCAGGGAAGTGGAGTAGAAATTGCTTAACAGAGTGGTCATGATAGGTATTGTGGGAAACCTCCTGGAGGCCACTTAGGGCAAGACAAGCAAGAGCAGTGTCTGCACCGACCGTGCGTCCCTCTAACTTTGTGACCAAAGACTTTGTATTGCTCGTCGAGGTGGTTTTATGATGTCGGTGGAGCATGAGTGTTAAACCGGCAGGAGGGGCATTTTTGTGTGTACAGCGCTTTGGTCTCAGCAGCAGAACTTGACTTTTGTCAGCAAAAGTGTGCAGCGCAGACAAGGCCTTAATGTGGGGAAGGAGGTGATGCTTTAGCTGATAGGTGGCAGTTAATATGCATGGGATCTTGATCCCCCCGCTCTGTTACCAATCAGAGGGACTCATTGGAGGAAGGCTGGTGAAACAAAGTGGAGGCCGAAGCCCATCGAGTTAAGAGGGAAATTGCAGGTGTACACAGAAAGCAGTAAGCAGCCCCATTCTGCATGAGGCTGTTAATGGCCTGAGGACTTTCAGCTGCAGTTTAATTTACATCCAGCTGACCAAGCAGTTCCTCTTCCAAGGTTTCTAACAGACATTTCAGGAGAGACACGTCTGTGCTTGAGGATTATTGAGGGTTTCAGCTTTATATAGTTTGAAGATTGCACTGAAAAAGGCTTGGTTGATATAAAGTGGGTGGAGTGCAAAGAACCCATCCTCTCACCGCCGGGTAGCTAGCTTGGCTATTTTTATCTCACTACCTACACACGGCCTCTTCGACCTGCTGTAATGAGGAGCAGTTCCGTGCCTTTGGAGTCTAATTGATTGAGCTGGCTTGAGTTAATGGTGTAGGTAGTGAGATGCAGTGTATTTGCAATGTATTCTGCAGGGCTTTGCCCCTCAAGCCTATTTTTTTTGTTTCCCCATGAGGAAAGAGGGTGATCCTGGATAAGGCTGCCGGCAGGAGAAGAGCTGGGCTGGTATAGTGAGATCAAAGACCTTGATCATTTTATTTAGGGGTTCATGTTCAAAGCCCGCTTTTTAGAAAGGATCTGGGCTACAGTGCCGTTGCTGGGTATAAAAGGAGATGGCAAACAGCGAATGCTAAGGTAACAGCCCAGCTCTCAGATCCTGCTGGCATATCTACAGGACATGGGACAAAAAGGTTGCTGAATGGTTAATGTCAAGTCCACTTACCTGTGACTCTAGGACGGCTCAGTCAGAACACGCTTTTGTAGCCACTCTCCCTGAAGTCAAGGGGAGTTAATTATCCAGACTTTGCCCCCTCCCCCGCCCAGTGCTGTTTTTCTTTCATAGAAACATTACAGCTGAACTGACATTTTGCAAAGTTGACATTTGTACAATGCATTTTCGCGGCTCATTTAAAAATACACCAGACCCAGGATGAGCTGGCTCAGGGAACTGGGTCAGTCAGATACAGCATCTTTCGCTGATCAGCCCCCACTTCAGGAGTACCCTGCCTCTGCGCAATAACCAAAAGGCTTTGCCATCTCGTCGGTTTTCCAGTGCCGTACTGGAAACACCAATGCAAGTCCAGTCTATTCCTGAGCAAAGCAGAAGAGACACACTAACCGGTGCTCTCTTTTACACCCAGACAAGAAGCAAGGATTGAAAACGAGGATGGAAAATAAACTGTCCTCCCAAGAGTTGACCTCTGCAGGTCAAAGCTAAGACAAAGGGGTAGGGTAGTGTGGGGGAGGGGACTTAGTCCATGTTTATACTGTACTAGAACTACCTAGAGGCCTTTGGGCTCTGGGGTTGTTAAACAAGAACTTTTAATAAGCATTCAATTCATTTTAAAATTGAAAAGATCCTCAGACTAGTTCTGGCATGTGCAAATCTGATTGTATTTTTGGTTTACAATCCCAACCAATAAACCCCGCTCATTTTTTGCCAACTCTCTTGATCAAACTGTTTAAATGTGAGTGGGCATTTTAAGAGCCTCTCCAAATTTTCTCTCCGCATTATTCTCACCACTTACAGCAGCCAACATCACAGAGTGCTGCTCTTCACACAACACCGTGACTGTTTAGCTGCCACGGAGCAGCTTCCAGGATGCTCCTGCTTCCCAGTGCAGAAGAACAGGCCTCCGGATTTCACTTTATTTTGGTCTGGTTTTAGCAGTCACGAGTTAGAGGTAGGGTGACCAGATGGGAAGAGTGAAATATCAGGACACACTCGGGAGGGGGGGGGGGGGGGGAGGAGCGGGGCACGAGCGGGGGGGGGCTGGAGGAGCGGGGGGCGGGGCACGAGTGTGGGGGGGGCTGGAGGAGCGGGGGGCGGGGCACGAGTGCGGGGGGGGGCTGGAGGAGCGGGGGGCGGGGTACGAGGGGGGGAGCAGGAGCGGGCCGCAGTGACTGGAGGCTCTGTCTCTGCGGGGAGGGGGCAGTGGGCTCTCTACCCCCCCTCCCCCGCTGCAGCATGCGTCTCCGGGAGGCAGAGCAGAGAGAGGTCTCCTGGCCGTTGCCGCGGCCCGCCCACCTACCCCTGAATGCAGTCTCTGCCGGGGGAGATGCTGAGGGGGGAGCAGTGGGCTATCTGCTGCTGCTCCCCTCACCCGCTGTCCCACTCTCGGCGCTGGTTGCATGCAGGGTGGGGTCCACTCTGCCCGCCCTGCACATTCCACTGCTGCCTGTCTCTGCGGGCGGGGGGAAAGGCACTGGCAAGCCGGCAGCAGCAGCAGGTTCCTCCCCCGCCTCTCCGGGGGAGGGCGGGGACCTACGGCAGCCACGCTTGGCCCGACCCCCGGCCAGGGAGCACAGGGCCCAGCCAAGAAGGGGGGGAGGGAGGCTCAGCTTCCCGCGTTCGCTCGCCCCGCGGCAGCCGATAGGCCCAGCCCCCAGCTGGGGAGCGCAGGGCCCAGTGGCTGCCGCGATCTGCCTGTTCCCCCGGCCTGGGAGCATGGGGCCGGTGGCATGCCGCGATTGTCCGCCCCGACCGGGGAGTGGGGGCTGGCGGCGCGCCGCTAACAGCCCGGCCCCGGAGCACGGGGCTCCGCAGCAGAGGGGAGCGGGGTCGGGCCGGCAGCCAGCCAGCATGTGGCTGCCTGGGGCAGTGGGCGGGGCTGTGCTGCCTACATGAGCCCTGCGCACGCAGGGCTCATCTATAAATTCCCAAAATCGGGACAAATGGCGTCCCGACCAGAGTTTCATCGGGACGCGGGACAGAAGGTAAAAAATCGGGACTGTCCCGATAAAATCGGGACGTCTGGTCACCCTAGTTAGAGGACAAGTAGCAAACAAAGGGAAGGGCGCATGTTTTACTTTTAAAGGAGCACAGTCAATCTACAGAGAGCAATCCAGTCTGGATTTTATAAAACAAAAGAGCAAAAGGATCGGCAGCAATCTAGTGTGAAGAATAAACCAGGAAACAACATGTCAGATCCTCAGCTGAGATGAATCAGGATAGCTCCCTTTTTTACTAGCTGAGATACCAGTCCAGGCTCAGGTCCCTCTGCTGGCAGTCTTCAGGGACAGCCCTGAGAAGTGTTTGCGACCTCTCTGATGAGAGGACTATGGAAACTGGTGTTCAGACTGGAAAATGACCAAATGGGAGTGATACTGCTTTCCCGATGGCAGCTGACATACGGTACCTAAACGTTAATGATGGGGGAACTGCAAAAGGTTCAGACGGGCTTGAAATAATGTTTCTGGAAACAGGGTTGGAAACAGGGTGACCAGTCAGCAAGTGTGAAAAATTGGGACGGGGGGGAGGGGGGGAGGGGGAGATGGCGGTAACAGGAGCCTATATAAGAAAAAGAGCCCAAAATCAGGACCGTCCCTATAAAATCGGGACATCTGGTCACCCTAGTTGGAAATCTTGCAAGGCAGGCTTTTTCCAAAGATAGCCATGCCAAAAATATGAGGAGAAAAATCCTCTCCGCTGATATGTCACTACTTTGGCTTCTAGGTGAAACCAGAAAGGAGAGACGTATGTGAACATTTTGTTCTTAACGGTATCAGAACTGCTCTGAACCTCACAAGATACCAGGTGCAAGTTCTTGTCGTTCTCCCATCCTTAATTAATGCTGATGCTTGCTAGCTGTAAATGTCTATTATTGAAAAGCATAAGAGGCCCCAACCTCACAGTCAATCCAGGCTCAGGACTCCCACTTGGCTTCCAAGCGGATGCCCACTAGGGTACCCCCATAGGACCACCGTATTACAAGCAAGTGAAATCACTTACAAATAGTTGGCAGTGCCCTTGGAAAAATCCCTGTTCCTGAATGTCAGGTAGTAATATGGATCCAGACAATGACAGATTACGACACAGGAAAGCGACTCTCGGTTATACCCTTTACGTGAATAAGTGCACATAGCACAACAAACATGCGTACCACTTCGCATACCTTACCTGGAAAGAGGCTTTATTGAACATAGCTGTAAAATTATCTCTTCAGTTGAATTACTGAATTTGCACAAACATTTTTCTACAGAATAAAAAAAAAATCAAGCCTTGTAATCGTTTTACTGCATCTCGTTGTGCTTTTTATATTAATATTTGCAAATGTTATATTTTGTCATTGTTGTTTTTAATATTTGTATCCCAATTACTTGCATATCAGTTTTTTAATCCTAGGGTGTTGAACATATAATAAAATAATTGTCATCATCTTTAGACAAAAGTCTTTTTTTAAATGAAGTTAAAAGCGGAGATAATTTAAGGAAAAAGGTCTTCAAATTGTCATATCACTGTATAAGGGAAATTTACAATGCATTGGAAAACTGGCCGGTTAAAGGTATGGTAGGTACTCAGGTAGCTCAAAATCATTTTTACAGTTTTTTTTGTGTAAAAGTGTCTTTTTTAATTATGCTAAAATAATAAAATAATATTTCACAATCTGCACAGAGTCTGACTAATGGGCAGAGGCATTACACCATCCGTGTTTTGAATAAAGCCAGATTTGCAGGCCCCTGTTGTGTTGGCGGCCCCCTTTTTGTGTTATTTTGTATGCACTGCAATCGCACACACACACACCTTCTCGTCCCTCTAAAACTCGGGACAATTTCTTTTCAGATGGAGGTTAGTGTAAGAAAATCCCTTTTGTGTTTTACCACCTGCTGTGCTAAGAATCTCTTAACAACTTTTTCTCTGGTTGGCCCACTTGATCATCTGGAAAACAAAAAAGCAGCACTGCTCCATCTCCGAGACCAATGGAAGCTGAAAGGCCATGGCTGTCTGGAATATCTCGTCTGAAAGGGTGTTACGCAGCAACTTAGGTCCATCCTTCTCCAGAAGCGGCTTTGTTTCCTTGCCTGCCGTTCGCACACTTAGGCTCTGTGGTTTGTTTAGAAAATAGTTTGCACAAACCACATTTCAGCAGTGCAAGCTTCTGTGTTGATTTTGTTTGTTTGTTTTGTTTTTAATCAGGCTTGTTTCATTGAAGGCACTTGGTTTCCATGGCAATTTATAAAAGACGGTGGTTTGGTTTCTTCACTTCCTTAGAACAGATGACTTGGTTGGGGAGGAAAGGTGTTGACGTGGCAGCAAGCAAATGCGGGTAAGCCTGTGTCATATGTAAGCCCAGGTTACACCCCCTGGATAGGAATGCATGCAAAAGGAGACCGCATACAGTTATCTGGCATAGCCATGAGAAAATGAAACATAAACCTCTTAAACATCTTTGACCGAGGGTTATTCTCTAGGGGAGGTGACACCCAAAGGTGAAAGGGCCTACAATTATTTAATTCTAGACTAAAAACCTTCTTGAAGGGAAAATAAACGCCAGCTCTTCATATACCCTGTTTACAGTGAGGTGTTGTTTCTCCCTCTCTCTCTCTCTTTTTTTGGCAGGCCATTAGGTTTCCATGGTAACAAGCAAACTATTCATTTGAAACAAAACCAGCCATGACTTTGTGCTTTGACAAGGATTTCTATAGGTCTTTTTTTCAGAGTTCAACCAGGTGATGCCGTATTTCTGATAGACCACAAAAGCACCTGAAGGTCTCTTTTACGCCGGATCGCTTTTCGCACGTGGTTCAGAGTCCGTTACGCTCCCATGATGCCTTTTATCCCCAGTGCTTTTTATTATTTTTTTAATTTTTATTTATTTATTTGAATGTTTTGAGTCAGTCAGTGGAGGAATCTTTGGTAGTTTGTTTTTAAATGTCCATTTTACAAAGACTCTTTCTTCATGCCAATGCCTGGTGAATCTTTCATAGCCTCTGCCAGGATAAGGTCACCTTTGATGACTTAAGACAGACATGAGGATGATCACTGGAAAAAGCCATATATGTGCTAATGTCCCCACAGCACTTGCTCGTAAATCTACAAGTGGGGGGGGGAGAGAAAAAAAAAGTAGAATTAACAAGCAGACACTCAAGAGTTTACCACAGGGTCTGGTTTAGAGCGTGGCACACTGACACTGCACAGACTGAAAGATCCCGTATGGAAATGCAGAGACCGGGGGACAGGATAACTCAGGTGTGCCAGCACCAACCCTCTGCCTCCACATTTTAAAGTGTAAGGGCCAAGCCTGCCTGCTTTTTAACATGGGCAGAGTTTGGCAGGGGGCTGATGCGGAGTGGCGCCGGGAGGGACTGCGCTTTGCAACACGGGAGGGAAGTGACTCCCCCGCTGCAAAATCTAACCCCTGCTGATGGTGCCAGCCTCTTCCCTGTGCTTTCTAAGAGACCTGGTCCCTCTCAGTAGCCCCCCCCTCCGGCCCTGTCTCTTCCCCCCCCCCCCCCCCCCAAGGCCACACCCCCTGGCCAGGCTCCCCACTTCCACCGAGGTTCCGGCACTGCTGGGATAATGATGATATTTATTTATAAATAAGGAGACCAAAGTCAATCCTGGGCACGGAATAAGGCACAGGTCCTGTGAGAAAAATAGTAAGTAACCATATCATTAAAGACTGTATCATAAAACTTATGCACAAAGTGTGTGGGGTGTGTGTGTGTGTGTGAATTAAGATTTCACAGGCAACCTACATTTGGGAATTTCCTAACTTTTGAGTGTTTGGCTTTGCAACCTTAAAATTCTTTTAGCATAGTTGTGTGCATCTATCTATCCATCCATCCATCCCCAGACACCCATCTATTTCTCTATCTCCTTCCCTCTCTTTATTCAGTCAGATTTATCAGTGGGGTAATGGAGATTTTTATATATAATAATAATAATAATAAGAGAAATAAATATATACACACGCGTACACACACACACAATGTTTATTAATTATAAAGGAAAAGGAGATCTATACACTTATAATTCAGTATGTTATTAATATCCAAATGTCTATTGTCTAGGGGACAGATTCTGATCTCCTGACTTCACAAACAGTTCCACTGATTTCAAATGAAGACCCGTAGAGTAAGGCACAGAGCGATGTGTCTGTGGCTATCTGGCTCTATATGAGGAGAACTAGTATTCTTTTAATATAGACCAGTGCCATTATATACATGCTCTCTAGCTATACACCAGAGTGAAATATCACGATCCTGGCCTGCCTGACTCCCATTTGGTTTTCCTTCTCTTTGCTGCCACTACATTTTTTAAAATGTCATGCATTTTCATATCTGGAGAGAGATATTTTGGTTCCAATGAAATCTTTAAACATCTCCATCAACTGGGTAACATTTTGCTTTGTTTTCTGCCCCAGTGGGGTCTGGTTTCGAACATGGCTCATATTGACGGTGATGAGGAGTGGTATAGCCAGCTCATCACACTGTCTGGAGGACCCACTTACTGTTGGCTGGCTGGTCTGCTTTCATACACTCTCCTTCCACAATTGACACATCATCAATGGCAATATCGCCTTCTATGCCAGGACCTCGGATCCCTTCAAAAATTAGCTGAAAAAAATAAATATGATCCAATTAGCAGTACAGGGAATTCACAACCCACAGAAAATATTCAGCACTATTCACGGAAATAAATTAAATTGGTATTAAATTGCTGTAATTAATTACTCTCTATGTGCCTTAAACAATGTACATACACCTGTTGTGCTTGCAGGTCAGCATTCCAGTAAAGAAGAAATTAGTGCAGAGTCTGGGCACATGTTAACTGTACCTTGCTTTATTTACAAATATACCCCAGACTTGCTATTCTGCTAGTCTCCTACGAGCCTCAGCCCAACACCAGTGATTAGTTCCAGGGACCAATAGCCCCCACAAAGCAAAACAAACAAAAAACCTCAGCAACAACCAACGGCAGCACAGCATGTCATCCCAAGACTGAACATTTGCTCGTCTGCTGCATAGCACCAACATCCCTTAATGGGAGGCACTACAGAAATAGAGGCATGATAGTAGTCTGGCACCATACAGTGAACACATTTTAGATAAATGTGCCATGAAAAAAGGAAGAGATTGGGCAGGTATACAACAGGCTTAAACATGAGTCTGCCTTCTCTGAGAGGTCTCTTGGCATTACAACTTATTATTGCACTGGGCCATGTTCTGGGGATGACATAAGGGTGCGTCAATTAAACAGAATCCAAAGAAACTCCTGGGTGAGGTGAGATCAGTGGTTCTCCACTTTTTCCATTACATTTCCATACTGCGAGGCCCATCTCCTCTAGCTGGGATCCAGCCGGGATCCCCTTACTATTCAGCAATATGGGTGATCTTAACCTCCTCACGCCTGTTTGCCACCTGCCCCTGGCAGTCATTACCCTTAGTCTGAGAGAACCCATGAAACAGACAGTTAGCCTTGCCTATTGAATGGTTCCAGTGAGTCACAAGGACACTCATTCACCCGTTCTCTCTTTCATTTGGGGTTCTGCCAGTTTCCATTTGGATGATGGCTACCCACGGAGACAAGCCTGAGAAAATATGCATTGCAAGTCACTGGAGGACATGTTTGACGTTATGTCAATGGCAATGGAGATAGGCTTATTGGGGCATGTGTCAGTCTTGTTTTTCCCAGGTTCATACACTAGCCTGGCTGGACACTGGACCCAGGAAGCACCGGGTGTCAACAGCACTTCCATTACTGCTTTGGTGAAGGAAACAAGCAGATCCTAGCTCAAAGATGAATAGCGAGAGGCTATTCCCATCTTTGAGATGGTTAGCAGCTCCCCAGCGGAGATGTTACCCCCTTGTTTTCAGGGCACCTTGAGAAAAAAATCAGACTTCTCTAAATATGAGAATGGTAAACTCCAACCAAGGACAGTGTGGGGTTGAGGAGAGAGAGAGCAACATTGGGAGATGGGTAGAGGCAGAAATCTGTATTACTTCAGCTGGAGAGAAAAATTATCCCAGTTTGGAGATGTCTGGCCTGTAGCAAGGTAATTACTAATATCTGCCATAATGCCAGTTATTAATGATGGATTACTACAGTACTGTAGAAACATGAGAAAATGTATTCAATAGCAAACTTCAAAGTCTTTCTGTAGAGGTGAAGGGAATTATGCAACACCTACTTTGCAAGCAATTGAATTCACCCTGCTATCCTTTTGAAATGCTTTCAGTTAGCCGAGAGGACAAGTTTTGAACTTTAATCCACTCCAATATATGCATGAAGTTCAAAGAACATCATATGGAAACACTGTGGCACTGATACCGAAATTAACTCTTGGGGCTAGAGTCAATTGGAAGACGTTTAATTCTATTTGGGGTAATACATGACATTTAGTAATAATCATGTTACAATACAGATGGAGAGAGATTCCGTTGCCATTGATTTCAGCAGCAGTTTTACCAGTGATTTAATGCAGGGCATAGGATCGAGTTCTTTTGACAGGTTCCATCTTTTCTTTGCTAATTAATGCATTCAGTGAGTGTTATTCGATTCCAGTGAGCAGCTCTCATTGCAAATGCGCAGCAAGTCCTCAGTTCCCAGGGAAGCAGTGCACTGCACCATGCATGGATGGGTATAACCGTGTCAATAATCAAGCACTACGACGTGTGAAATACCAGATCACAAGACGGTATGCTGAGCAGAAGCAGACTTTACTTTCTTTATTAGACTTGATTGTGTTATTCATGCCCTCAGCAGTAGACACATGTCCTACATTTATTAAGCCAAATTTACTCTCTAGGCTATTGACACTACAGCGGTAAAGTGGCAGGGCTTGGGAATGTGTTTAAAAGCTGACTGGTGTGCCTTAAGAAACACTGCAAGTTCTGTGCAGGCAATGCTAAATAAACCTGAAAGCAGCACATTTGTAGTGGATGACTCCATCGTTATTTTACTGAAGTGTGATATTGTAGGTTAATTACTGTAACAAGGCAGGCATTAGTGTAACCAGGAGCAGTAATTGGGAAAACAGCAAGGTTTTCCATTTTTAGCCCACTGTCTGAAAGCAGTGTTTCCAGTAATTACCCTCTCATCACATTTTCCCCACTCTCACACTGATAATGGAAAGTATTCAGCTTGAAAGGAAAGTAGCTTTCTCCTCTTTTCTCCCTCTCTTGGCAGATTGTACAGAACCTATTGACCGGATTTAAAATCAAATCTCTCCTGGTTATGACAATCACTGCTTCAAGACACCAAGAACTCTAAAAACATACAATAAGTTGCATTTCATTCAAATCTGCTTTTGGCAAGAGGCTGCAAATGTTTCAAAGATGGTTCCCTATTAGCCAGGTTGGCCACTTGCTCAAAACAAATCAGAGCAGAAGCGTATTGGCAATGCATGAAGCACAATCTAGTGTGCAACTCGTAGTCACTTACAGGATGTGCCAGAGGATCACACTCCCCTACCAATCTCTAGCAAAAGCTATTATCTGTGCCCATGTAATTTTACACAGCTGTTGTTAGAAATGCTGCATTTAGCAGAAGAATACAGGGCTTACAAATAGACTGAAGGCCACTTGACTCCCTTGACAAGTAAAATGGAAACGATTCCTTACATTGTCCCATCGATCCAGGGAGTCTCAAAGGGAATTTAGCTTTTAGTTGCTTTTTCCAATAGATGCCAGGCTGGGCGTACTTCCCCGGAGAGATTCCTAGTAGAAGTAGAAACCAGCCCAGTCAAAATCTCAAGACCGAACGCCTCCAAGCTTGGCAAAGATTTCAACCTGGATCTAAACGCTGATGATCAGACCATGCTTAACTGGAAGGAATGATGCAGTAGATCTTTTATCCTTAGGGCTAGTCTACACTGGCAATGTCGAAGTGCTGAGGCGGCGGCGCTTTAACGAGGCTGGTGTAGTCACAGCAAAGCGCTGGGAGAGAACTCACCTCCATGAGGGGCGTGGCTCTTAGCGCTGGCGGACTGTCCACACGGGCACTTCATGGCGCTGAAACTTGCTGTGCTCAGGGGGGTGGGTTTTCACCCCCCTGAGTGAGATGCAGCGCTGTAAAGTGCCGGCGTGGACAAGCTCTAAGTCTTCTTGGGGCCTTTGTTTATTCCCAAAGCCCAAGTAACGATTGTAGCCCGCTTTGGAATTTGTTGCCACCATTTCATTCTGATCTCAGATGATGATGTTCTCAACCTGTTTCTAGCAGCCGAAAGTCAAAATAATGACGAAAGCTATCGTTACTGGCATCCTTGTCGGGGGGCTAAGTAGAGAGGACATGGATTGATGGGAGTGAAAACTAAGCCACACCCATAACCTTAGAGCTGGCCCATCCGTTCCAGCTGAGAGACATGATCTGCAGCGTAAGTGCTTGACCTGGGCACCCCCTGTGCTGTCCCTGTTCTGGGGAGAAACAAAGCGTTTCATTCTCCATCTTTCAGTCTGGCAGTCTGTTCCAGTCACTAAAATTCACTTTCTTTATGTGTGCGCTCATGCTATTGGTTTGAGTATCGACAGACCCATCCTTCAGTGTAAAATATACATTTGTTTCTGAAGAATTAAGTGAATCACACTCATTATTCTGGTGAAATCACAACAGAGGTTTATAAGCCTAATTAGATGCTGGAAGGATGGAAGCTTGCCTGGGTTTGGATATCTCTCTAATTTACTGCTCTGGAAGTTAAGGTGGGTGAGATAATATCTTTTATTGGACTAACTCCTGTTGGTGAGAACATAAGAACGGCCATACTGGGGTCAGACCAAAGGTCCATCTAGCCCAGTATCCTGTCTTCCAACAGCGGTGAATGCCAGGTGCCCTAGAGGGAATGAACAGAACAGGTAATCATCAAATGATCCATCCCATATCTCCCATTCCCAGCTTGTGGCAATCAGAGGCTAGGGACACCATCTGTGCCCATTCTGGCTCATAGCCACTGATGGGCCTATCCTCCATGAATTTACCAAGTTCTTTTTGAACCCTGTTATAGTCTTGGCCTTTGCAACATCCTCTGGCAAGGAGTTCCACAGATGGACTGCGCGTTGTGTGAAAGACAAGAGAGACAAGCTTTGGAACTACACAGAGCGCTTCAAGTCACCTAAAGAAGAGTTCTGCATAAGCTCAAAAGCTTGACTCCCTCACCAACTGAAGTTGTTCCAATAAAAAGGTATCACCTCATCCACCTTGTCTCTCTAATGTCCTGGGACCAACACGGCTACAACACTGCCTAAAACCTAGTTAGTTATTGCTAGTTGACATAGGTTGCCCAGATGCAAGAGAAAGTCACTTTAAAACAGATACAACCACTAACTGAGTATTTAAACCTTGTACCTTGCAAATTTGGGGAAGAGGTGTCAAAAACTGAAAATGTTCACTGTTTAGGTTTTCCAGCTGAATGTTTTCAAGATAAGCAAGCACGTTCTGTGAAAATTTACATTTCGTCGAAAATATTTCCCTCCAAAAAACCTGAGGTGGAAAAATGTTGCCCAGACATTAATGTGACATTTCTTGTGTGTGTCTTCCTGGGCCTGGGTTTTTTCATATAACAAATAAAAAAACCCTGTAACAAACAAATAAACCAACGAAACCAGGTAACTCACGAACAACCAAAAAGACTCGACACAGAGTTTTAACCTAAAACGAGAGAAGAGTCAAAGACCCAATGAAGCCCACTGGGAATGTTGCTGGTGCTATTGCTATTTTAGGAAAGGCATTTCCATCCAGTGGTGGGGGGCAATATAAAACTCTATGGCAGATCTGAAGACAGGAACTGCTGTTTTTTGGGATATGAGTCCCTGTGAGTGCTCCACTTCAGGTGCGCATGTGCTTCTCCAGCCCTTGATTGGAGCGTTTCTATTCGCAGTTTGGCCTGCGCATATGTAAAATGTAAAATAAATCTAGGAATAAATCAACCCATTAAAAAGATGATATTTCTGTGGATACAGTTTACCACAGACAAAGATTCATTTCAGTTCACTCCCCTTAGATTTAACTACAAAAACCACAACACTTGTGAACTAACTGGCTACAGGTCTTGCTTAAACAGGTAGTAAATATTTCTGTGATGCCCCTCTCCACACCTTGGCATAAGAATGCTGAATCGTGAGGAGGTAATTAGAAGTTAGTAGCACAGTGGGATAGGCAGAATATCTGCTTTAAAAGAAATAGAAGGAAGGTGAGGTGTGCTGGGACTAAGATTGGGTCCAATGGCTTCTCTTTTGGGGGACTGCAGCAATAAGATGCTCTTTTAATCACTGTGCAGCTATCACAAAAAACAGGAACTTTACAGAAACTTAGAAAAATCATTATGAACAGGAGGAACCAATATTGTCAACTCTTGATGGTGTTTGAAATATTTCTTAAGGTGCCAGCCCCCGGAGTCATGTGATTATCTGAGACACTCACTTTAAAACATTGTAATGTAAAATGCACCTGGGATACAAGTCCAGGGTCAGTTTCTACTAACATGTCAGAAATGAACATTGGGACAATGGGTGCTAGGCATACTGACCGCAGAGTTACCTGCCATGTGCCAGGGAAGCTTAATAGATCAGAAAACATCCAAGAAAAAATCTAATAGCCTTTCACCTCATTCAGTAAAATATTTAAGTCAGGGTCCTGAAAAACGAAAACTGAAGTTCAAAAAACAATTTTGAAGCCATTTGCATTTCCACGGTTTTGTTAAAAAAGCAATTCTCCAAGTATTTAAAATTTTCCAAATTTATTTTTTATATAGAAAATATTTCTAACTCTCCACCACCCAGACTTTCAGTTTTTTGGATCTGTTTGCCTCCCCTCCCCTTCCTTTCTCTTTTTTACTTTTTCCACTGAAAAATGGAAAAGTAGATTAAAAAAACCAGAGATGATAAACACAAAAATAAAAACCAACCACCACAATTTTCTTTTTTGATTTTTGCTGAGAAAACTCGATTAAAAAATGACAATTTTCCGAGTGACAAAACCCATGTTTCCATTAAAAATGTTTTCATTCAAAAATTTCAACCAGTTCTCCCTAGCAGCACGTGCTCAAGTTTATCGTTTTGTAGCAAAATTCTGAAGTGCGTACCTAGGTGTTGCGCTGGACAGGGCCAGACGGCTGAGTCAGGGGCCACGGAGGTGGTTCTCAACCTTCTGGATTCATTAATATTAATATTGACAGCCTGTGGCAGCCCAGTAAATAGGTTGGGAGGGGCTGGGGTGAGGGGGCAGGTCCTCCCCTTGGGGAGAAGCCTCACAGAGGCTCCCCTGCACACATCCTGAAGTGCCAGCTCTGGTCTTGTGGGACTGGCTGGCCTCAGTTTCCCAACTCCGGGCATTGTGACCTCCAGGGTGGCAGAGCTGTTCAGGTTTGGCCCCAGCTCTCCTCATGGAGCGCTGCTGGGCCACATTTGTGTATGTGGCCCTGGCTATACCTCAGCACTCATCTGCCTTCCCCTCCCCACAGCCTTTGCGCTGCCCACATTCCCTGGTTTACCACATCCTCCGTGTCATCCTTCTCTCATTGTTTTCTTCCCATCGTCTTCCATGCTGCCTTTTATATGCTTGGAACAGCCTCTAGGCGCACGGGCACCAAATAACTTTCCTTCTATCGCTGCCCCTTACTTTGGAAATGAAACATTCAGGGTCAGGATCAGCAGTAATTGCCAATCCACGTTTTCAGCTTAGCAGTCTTGGAGGGGCATGCGTTTTGGAGCCCAGAACAATAGGGCCGAATCTTCCTTGGTGAGCAGCGTAGCTTTGAAGATACAAGGTTCGTTTGTGCAATTTTTCTGCTGGAGAGTTTCTCACTCAAGCAGCTCTATTGAGTTTACGGGGCCCATTCAGGTCACCAGCTGTTCATCCTCGTGAGTATGGCTAGTAGAGTTAGGTCCATAAAAATCACACATTTTTTGCAGAAATCAAGCAGGACGTTTGTGAAAAACTGCAGCAAGCTATGTAATTCCAATGAATGCTGCGTGTATCTTTGCAAAGTCGGGATTTTTCTACTGGGAATACAGGTTTCTTTGTCACCTAATTGTTACCAAAGATTCGGAGATTATTTCTTTTTTTGTGGCGAAAGCATAAATGTCTAGGGATCTGATTGTGTATTGCTCCTGGGTCCCCGGACAAATTACACATGAAGCAAACTTTCTATTCAAGTTGCTCAGCTAAAAAAAAACATGTTTTACATAAACTGATAGCACTGTTCCCAGCTGAAAACAGGTTACTATTTCAGCTAGTGGCTGGCATCCTGACATTAAAGCATGCATTGTTAATCTCTGTGATCTGCACCTATTTACAAGAGGGAAAGCAATTATCTGTCCAGAAGCAGCTTTCAGAGCTGAAATGAAGCTGTGAATGCGGTGTCAAAAAGGCAGGAGAAGTGTAAACAGGTCACTTGTTGATTTCCCCATCAGTGTTAAGGAGAATGTTCTATTTCCAGTGGATGCACCACATAGCTTTACTCGCCTCTGCCATACCTGAAATGAAGTGGCGGGGTGTATATTAACCCGGGCTTGGTTCCAGTGTTGTCCCTTATTCCCACTTGAAGACCATACTGGATTCTCTATTGTGGTCTGTCCCTTTAACCGCAGGTAAATATTCAAGCTTCCTACGAAAAAACCCAGTAAGAACATTAGTCAGTTTGGTTCTTTTGCACAGATAGTTTCTTTGTTAATAGTGCTCAGCTGTGTGCAGATTCCAATGTGGACACTCTTTGCTACAGGTAACAGTCTGTCTTGATGCTTTAAAGCCCCTTTCCCACTGTGACACACTGTCCCTCCCCATAGCACCCTGGATCCCCCATATTCACTATTGTCATCTGATTACATGGTTTGTACAACACATGCCGTGTGAGGCTTCATTTTAAAAAGTCTTGATCTGTTGAACCTTAAGATCCTGTTGGATTGGATATGCTGTCGTTGTACGTGAAACTATGAAGTTCTGCTCTGTGTGCTACTGGAGTACATTGTGAGGTTGGGACACACCACAGCCAGCTTTTCAGTAAGGACAAAGGAGCAGCTATTACTGGCCCGACAGGCGTTAATAGCCCATCAAGAAGAATCCACTCTCTGAGAGATCGCTTGGGGAGGGCAGGTACCTCCGCAGATGGGGACTGTCTGACTAACGGGGACCGCACGATCCCTATCTCAGGGCAAGGAACTTTCTAGCAGTATAAAAGAGGGATTGTGAAATCATCACTTGGCCTTTCTTCCCCTGCCCCATCTCAGCTCCTTGAAGACAATGACTTGGAACTAGGGAGTTGGGTCCCAGTCTGTGTATTGAAGAACTGGGAGCTGCCTGTAACGTCTGTCGGGGGAGAGACTGCTTGATTCGAATCTTGCTTAGTCTGTTTAAGTTAGAATTTAGGCTGCATATCTAGTTTTATTTCTTTGATAATCAGCTTTGATCTCTATGCCTGCTACTTACAGTCACTTCAAATCGATCGCTCTGTAGCTAATAAATCTGTTTGATATGTTACCTGCAACAGGGTGTTCAGTTGCAGTGCTTGGGGAAGCTCGGCTCAGATGACAAAGGCTGGGGCACATCTACTTTCCTTTGAAGTGGGAAACTTATTAATGAGCTTGCACTGTCCAAGGGAGAGGTGAGCAGTGTCAGATACTATATTTCTGGGGTGCAAGGCTGGGATGATTGGCTGGTGCCTCTCTTGGTATGACTCATGAGGGGCTCCCAGAGCATTCCTGGAATTTTGCTGGCTGTGGGCTCCGCAGACTGACGGCTGAATGATCACAGCGTCTGGAGGAGTTTTGCTGCTTGCCACTGGCATAGCATTGTGTGAGAGAGCCCAGGCTGGAGAGTGAAGGGAGCACAGAGGTCCCACAGATCTAGGTTGTACCTCAGGGTGCCATCACACCCATACATCTTTGAACAGGGACATGACATGTTTTCTTTGCTGGCCGTTCCATGCGAGAAAATCGTAAGTGTCACATAGAATTTGGCAGGATTTAAGAAGTCACCAAGCTCAGACTTGGTGCATGTTTCTCATGCGCTTCCCATCGGAGACAGCTTTCTCCTGTTGCCCAGAGGCTGGAGACGTCCTTTATATACCAGCCCTTTTAAAAAAAAATCCTTTCTGCCTTGATTTTAAAAAGTTCACAGCATCAAAGTTCTCCAAAGACACTGTTCTCTAGGGATGCAAAGAACAGCGACGCCTCGAGTAAAACATGTCCCCGGGAACATTAATTATATAATTTCTCCAGCACTTTGGGAATGCAAAGTACAAGTTAAGTTTACAAACAGACCTCTGCTGTGAGACACATCTGCACAATGACACAGCTCAAAGTCACACAAAGTTCTGCTTCCTAGTGCAACTCATGGCCTTGAAAAACACAAGGTAGTAGAACCGCACCATGCTAGGTAGGCGCTGTACAAAGGGGTTATCATTTAGATGATGCTGACCATGTGTGCTATTTTTCCCCTTTAATAAAACCATCGTCTCTCCCGTAATTTCTACTACCCTAAAAATGACAATATCGTTGGGTTCCTCTCACCTATGTGCTGTCCGTACATGTGATAGTAGAAACTAAAACAATACGCCGTGTTGGTGACTCCATAAGGGTTTTTAGGGGCTACACTGAAAACAGGACTAAGCAGCCTGGCCTTTTCTCCTTCCAGCCTTGGGCGTGACGTTTCAATGTACATGTAGAAACCTAGAAGAAGGCCAGAATGGAAATTGTTAATTTCAGTCTTTTAATAAACAATCTCTCTCTCTCTCTCTCTCTCTCTCTCGCTCTCTCTCTCTCTCTCTCTCTCTCTCTCTCAGGATGCTCAACACCAGAGCTGTTAAGAACTTTGAACAATTTTTCACATTCATCTGACACCACTGGGCCTTGCTTGCGGCACTTGACCTGCATAAATCCCATGTGCTTCCAGAAACAAATGCTGCAATGAGATTTTTTTTTCTACTAACAGTATGAATCTGTGCTAGTCCTCAGTACTCACAAGCAACTGTAAAGTGATAAACCAGTGTATATACACAAGAAAGGGGGAAAATATTTGCTTAAGTTCCAGATCCAGATCCAGATATGAATAGGGAGAGAGGAATGATTTTTAAAATAAGGAAAAATTTCTTACTGGCACCATTTCAAGGAGCCTTTTCGATAGCCCTACCAATCACAGTTCAAAAGCCCATCCTCAATGAAAGAACACGTTATTCAATGGTCCCGATTCTAGTCTATGTCCACATTATAGATACTAGTTTTTTAATGTGACTTGCTCAATAAGTGTAACCAAGCACCGGCAACACAAACATTACTGTGGTAGTGCAGGTGGGGTGTGGAGTACACAGTAGTGTGAGCTATCACAATCCATTCCTGTAAGTCTGAAAGCCAACATTCAAATGCAAACAGAAAGAAGAATCCAGCGCTTTAGTTAACAGGGACAGCGGATTTCAAATCGTGCCCTTTAGCAGGGTACAAAATGAAGACAGGGCAATGAAACTTTTAGCTTTGACAATCTGCTAAGTAAGAATGTAAATGACTAAAAGCAACAGAAGTTTGCAGGAAGTTTGAGATATACGTCCCTATAGGGCCTACTGTTTGAAACTGATCATCTTTAAAATGGCATTAGAAATGGTAACAAACAGGACTAGCCAGGAGCCACAAAGCTTGGTTTTAGATACCAATCTGACCTCTGTATGTAAATGTTCAGATGCAAGATTTTGCTTTGGGATCATCTCTATGAAATGTTATGAAGTCCCTACAGAATTATCAGAGGTCAGTATTTTCATCCTAAATACTGCTGGGTGTCATTAAGAAAAGACAAGGCCTTGGGACTCAACATATTGGGTAGATCCTCATTGGAGCTATGTTGATTTGCATCGGCTGAGGTCTGTTACAGCAGAAATCTAAGCTACATTTTACCTTCTTTGGAGCCACTTCGGTCTGCACTGGGTCCAGTGTTTGGGGTATATTTTGTGTCCCTGGTGGCAGTGCTTTGTTTCGTCCAGTCAAAATTATCCGTGTCATCTTGAGTGAATAGACATATGTTGCCATCTTCAAATCCACAGTGAAACTCTCCTACAGCCAACATAGTAAATGAACACGACTTCAGTCATTGCAACCATTGTATGCCTAACTTTCAAAAGTCTCGAAGTGCAACAGCCTTTTTACAGGACAATGGGCATTATTAATATTGGACATTGTGATTTATTTTTTTTGAAATCCGGGTAGAATGTCAAGGATGTATCTTCCTTTACAATAGTTATTTCATTTATTATTGCAATTGCTAAAAGAACCACCCGACTATCACCCAGGTCTAGGTGTAAACTGAAAACATGTCCTGATCTTATCAAATAGATCCTCCCTCCACCATTCAGCATTATCTGTAAGTCCTTCTTAGCCCACCCACCTTTGGAAAAATCTAGGAGAACAGATAAGCTTTGCAGCATGCCCTTAAGGACCAGAGAGTTGGACTCCAGTTTAAGGAGTAAGCAAGGCTCACAATCAAAGGCTTCTAGCTGAGTAATTGCCAGAGGCAGCTCATGCAACTCAGCATATCACAGCTGAGTATATTGTTAATACATGAGCACAGAGTTGTACTCTTCGGTACCCAGGAACCCAAACCATCCAAGGCTTTGGGGCCTGGATTCTCATCTCCCTCCCAGCAGCGTAAGGCCTGAAGGCACTTACAGACAACTGTTCTCTCCTGTCAGTGAAGAAATACATCTGTTGACTTTGCTGGAGCAGTGCACTCACTGGGACGACTGAACTTTAGGCACATGAGCAGCTCCAGCAAGATCAATGGATGTATTTCTTCACTGAGAGAACCGTTGTCTGTACACCGTCTGTTTGTTACAACCTCCTTCATGAGTGTGGGTTTCGTACTCACCGCTGTGGAGTAGTGCACTGGCAAGTCCAAATTTTATTTTTTTTAAGAAATAATTGGGGGGTCAAAGCAAAAATGAAATGTGAACTTTTTTAGGTGAATTGTTAAGCCAAAAAAGAAGTTGAGTCGAGGCAATGCTAAAAGTATCATTTCAACGCAACTCCAAAAATTCCATGCCAAATTTCAAGGATTTTGACCACAGCCAATGACGACTTCATTCACAAAATGAGTGGGGTGGGGTAGGAAGGAGACCTACATGATAATCTATAGCACAGTGATAACCTTTAGCCTCCTGGCATATAGGAGCGCCACATTCTATGCCTCCTACACCTCACATGAAAAGGGAATTTGAACATGGATCTTCCCCATTGCAATACCAGGCACCCACCATCGAGCTAGGGGGTCTATTAATTTCTCATGTTGAATCAGTTCCATTTCTTAAAAATAATTTAATAATCATTGAAGCAGGGGCTTGAACTTGGATCTTCCAGGTTCCAGGAGAATGCTCTAACTACCTGTTAGGGACTCCTTCACACAGGTGCTCGTTGGCATGACAACTATTCTGCCAAGCTCTACACAGGACTACCCAGGGGTGTTAAGTCAGGCAGGTGTCTAAATGTTTGCAGGTTTGGGAGTTTAAATATGCAATATATCCACTCAGGTCAGTGAGGTTATGCTATGTCAGGGAGATTGGCACACAGGCCCTTGGAGTTGGAGGTAGGTTTGGGTAAAGATCCCAAAGAATATAGGCCAACCTGAAGATGATCTGAAATCATCTAATACCCAAGTCTGAAAAATTAATCTTGAAATTTCATCACAAGCCCGATGGCCATTTTGAGAGATTTTTCTGGTTCTTCCTCATCCCATTTCGAGTTAGGCTAAGAGGACTTTAAGAAAAGTGTTACTGAGCGTGAAACATTCCCGTATAAAAATCCAGGTTATCCCAGACACAGATGTCTACTCCCTCAGTACAATGATCAGATTTACTTCTTTTCTCAGAGAAATCCACTGAACCGAGTAGAGTCGTCACCATTTGATTGTACGAATCAAGTTAACTGAAGCACAGTCCCTCCGTTGGCCTGAAAGGATCGTTCACCATCAGTATGAGTGAGAATCAACTGTATGTTTGTTTCATTATGAAGCCCTTCCCCCCAACACATCATTTTGGAGTCTAATTTAATGGAAAACTTGTAAGATACAAAATCATTAAAAACATGAACACCGTCACAAGCACAACGGAGAATAAATCTGAAAAACAGTTACGCACTCTGTGGAATTCAATAACCCGAATAATGATGCATGTGAACTGATGCAGATTAGCATCTGCTGCTTTATTTCTTTGCTCACAAAAGAGTACGCTGTGACACTGACAAAGCTCGTGAAAGAAGTGCCAGTGCAGACGAAGGACGATGAACAAAACAGAAGCGTGTCACCTTTAGAAATGTATTTTACATCGCTCCACTATTAAAATAGCTTGTTCCATATAATATCCGGTACGTATACACTGGGCTCCGCTCCACTTAGATGAGCCCTTACTATAGCTCCCAAGGGGTTTAGCTGCCTTAGGACTATGACAGATGGAAACTGCAGCCTCTGGCCCTCGTCTACATTGTGCTCAAAGGAGAGGGTGTTGCTAGCAGGTGCCTTGGGGGTGGAAATGGCGACATTTTCACTAGGGTCCCCCCTACAAAACCTGCAGGACAAGCTAATGCTACAGAACAAGTTAATTCAGATCAAATTGCCATTAATTTGCATTGGCTCCACCCACAAATCCCCTCTCGAGTCTATTAAGGGGCAGTTGTGGTTGAAGGGGTGTCCAGACAACAGGACTCATGCAGATGAGGGGCTCGAGAGAGCTAAACATTGCCCCTTTCACCTGTCCAGACATTCAAGCAGATCTCAGACAAACCATGGGCTTTGTGGTCCCAACCCACTGCCACTTGTGGGGGCTGATGTGGGGGTCTTCTCCCCTCTCTACTGACTCAAAGTGTCACATTAATATCGAGCTCTGCAGATGGAAACTCAGAGTCGTCAGTACCCTACACGCGCTCTTCCTGCACAGAGTGATACAATTCAAGGATGAAATATTGCTTACGTGACAGCTAACCAGAGTGGAAAATGAGTAAAATCTGATCTAGCTCCTACAACACCTACAACAAGCTGAGTTAAACCCAAAGTCAGCCTCATCATCCGTCTTGCCAGTTCTAACTGTGCTGCAGTAGTTTAAAGGCTACATTTGGACTTTGAAGCAGGCTACATAAGGTTCATTTAGAAATTCCACATCAGCAGATTAAAAGCCTTTTTCTTTGAGTGAGCAAAAAAAAATATTCAGTCCTGATGAAAAAGTAGGCACAAGTTTGCCATTTATTTAACACAGTGTCAGCTGCAAATGGGACTCAGGCATTTGGAATAAATTGGAAAGGGCTAGAGCCAAGTATTTTTGGCTCTATATACATATAAACAAATAGACAAAAGTACAAACATGAAAATAACTTGAGAGATCAGATCTGTACATTTCCTGTCTGAGACTTCAAGAGTCTCAGTGACAGATCTGCACTGTCATGTATTCATCCATTAAAGAGGTATATCATCCTGCACCCCAACCCGCTGTCCTGAGCCTCCTGCCACACCCCGTCTCCCAACCCCTTTGTATACACCGGTTACCACTACAGCAAAAATATGGTATTTTGTGTCTCATTTTTTAAGTTTGTATTTTTAAGTAAAGTTTAGTTCTTAATTTAAAAAAAAAAAGTTTAGTTACATTTTAGTTTCTTTAGTTTGTTTGATGAATAAAATAATGTCCTTTATGACTGAGTATCAGAGGTAGCCGTGTTAATCTGGATCTGCAAAAGCGACAAAGAGTCTTGTAGCACCTTATAGACTAACAGATCTTAGGAATCAAGATCTTTGTGACTGAGGAGTCAATAAATGTTCCCCTTCAAAAAAAATTCCCTGGGTGCACACCCCAACGAAATGTGCTGCGCACTCCTATGTGACAAATACAATGGTGTTTCTGATCCAACAGCAGAGGAAGTGTGAATACTCTTTTCTTTCAAGATTGTAAACCTAATTTTGCAAACTCAGGAAGTTTGAATGTGGAGCTACATACTCAAGTATTTACATATTTGTGCTATACTGAGGAAGCCATAGCTTGAGCCGTTCATTTACATTCCCTTTCTCCTTTCACTGTTAATCAAGGACCATGTACCCAGACACCTGAAGGACCTTTGAAAGCATATGTGCCTTTTCCTTCAGGATTAATCATCGGTTTGGGACCCAGGGGAAAGGGAATGTCCAGCAGCCGCAATCTTTCCTTCATCTGAGTACCGTTTAACAACTGGAAATTAAAAAAAAGTTCCAGTCTCTAATCGCAAGCGAGTGCGGTCATGTGTGACGGGATTAAAATGGACCTCATGGAATCCATTGGCCATAGCTGAAAATAAATCCTCCCCATTTGTTGCATAGCCCTGAAGCAACAATTAATGGAAAGCTAATTCTTCCACTGACGAAGTGCAGCAAAGGATAAAGATACTTACTTAAGTGAGGATTGACTGGAGCTGGAAGAAAGACGGAAAAGAACACAATTAGTGTCATTGGAAAGCCTCTTTAAAAGCAGTTCTCTACTTATCCAACATCCTCCCCCGGAGCCGTGTAAGAACATTGATGATTGCACACGGTTGGGGTCAGCACCACAGCCACCGTCCTGCTCTTGAACTATCGAAAGGCTTCAGCACTGAGTAATGGGAGATAGTCCTTCTGTCCGGACTCAGTCCGCAATCTCAGAGCGCACAGTCGGACATCAGAGCTACACCCGCTCACTTATCTGAAGGGAGAAAGCAGCTTTCCAGCTAACAGCAGGCTGATGTCCTATTGCCGAAGCCAACACATGATAGAACATGGGTAGAACCGAGAGTGCTGAGGGTTCACATTAGACTCGGTTCATCCCTTAATGTGGGGTCCTAGCAGTGCACTGCCCCCCCTGGATTACAGGGAATTTCACCTGTAATGAATCCATTCTCATGTGTTTAAAAATGCTGCCATGGGAAAGGCCAGCACAGCCTAAATCACACTTCCTGTCTGACATTGGTTCAGGTCTCTTGAAATGCAGGGTGCAAAGGGGAGGGACGAGGGGCTGAGGCTCCCCCCGGCGGCTGACCAGAGCTGGGTGACACAGCAGCAGAGCCCCTTCCTGGCAGGCATGACGGACGGGCAGACAGGCCAATTTTCAGTGGTGTTGAAACCCTGTATGTCCCCCTACCCCCCCCCCCCCTTTGCAGTCCTCTCAGTGCCATGGGCAACAGGCACCCTCAGCTCTGGGAGGGGCAGAGCAGGGGGCACAGGGCATTCCAGCCTCCAGGAGGGGCGGGAAATGGATCTAGGCTTTTGCTGTTTCCTGGTGAAGTGGAGAGGCAGATGGAGGATGCGGCCAAGGGTTCCCAGAACTGCCTGGCCTCTCCCGGGGATGCTGTCCGTCAGCCTGACCCTCTCTCAGTGTGAGACCACCCGGCTGGGTGTGGGGCAGGGAGACTGCAGGGCTGGGTGCAGGGGGAAGAGCTCCGGGTTGGGGCTAGAGTGCCGGGCTGGATGTGGGGCAGCAGAAGGAGAGTGTGGAGCTGGGGGTGCAGAGAGGACAGGATGCGGTTTTGGCGCAGAGACAGCATGAGAGAGCTCAGGGCTGGGAGAGGGAGAAGAGTGTGGGGCTGGGGAGAGGTGAGAGCTTTGGGCCCCCTCCTTAGGGCAATTCCAGTTGCGCTTGTATTTCAGTGAAGTTTTATGTCAGAATAACCATGCCGGGAAACCAACAGAACTTACAGCATCCCCCAAAAAACCCATCTGACTTCCAAACAATAGCAGGGGGAACATACAGAATTTCCTTTTAGCCAAAGACGAAGTAATGTAAATAAAGTATTCCATGCTAAAAACCAGTACACCACACTGCTATGTATGGCACTGTTCACTAGTTACATTATATTTACCTTTAAAACAATAAAGGATTGACAGCTATTGGCCAGACTATTAAGAAAATACAGTTCTAAAGTGTGATATCCCAGTGTCCTCTCTGTGATCTCCCGGGTACAATATATGCATACCAGAGAAGGATTATAAACTTGGAAGGTTAAGGCAGTAATTTTTATAAAATATTACAGTAATTGCTCTGCTAATCCCCATAGATCCAAAGTAGGCACAGTGATTTTAAGTCTCAGAGAATGGTAGATAAACTTGGTTGTGTGATTCATAGATCTGTGGTGTAATTGCTTTGCACTCCTTTGGATCCATGTCCCTTTTCTAGTCTATATGGCCTTTAATTCTATAATTCCACAATGTCGTATTTTGAAATCAGAAGGACAAGTTCCTACTTAATGGAAGAGGGATGAAATTCACTCCCGCCGAGAGGATCAGCACCATGCCTCAAAATACCTCAAAATAAGGCTGAAGTGGGAATTTGTGCATAGGCCATGTGCTGACCCTGCACACAGGAAAGGATTTCAGCTGGGTTATTTAGGAAACAGAGACCTGTTCCTGTAATCATGAAGGATTGTGGGTTTAGGCCTGGATATCAGAAAGGGACAATTATCTAAAGAAACTCTGCAATCTTTTTTTGGCTCCAAACGATGTCTGATGAAACCTTGCAACCCGACAGTATTGTAGATGGTTGGCTTTGTTAATAACAGACTTCTACCCAATTATTTCTCCATGTGTTGCTACTGCTTGTCACCTGCTGTTTATGGACATAAACACTTTGCGTCTGACCTTCTCTCATGAGTTATACTCAGTTACAGATTCAACCTGACATTTAAAAAACACCTCTCCATTTAGTAGCTCTGCCATTTTATCTCACTTTACCTAAAAGAATGACCTGTGATTTACCAGAGGAACTTAGTCTTTAACTTCCATTAGATAACTTCACATGCATTTGTTAAAAAAAAAATTACCTTTCACTCTTCAAGAACCATTCATTGTGTGTGCTTCTTGAGTGGTTGAACTCAGAATTAGCTGAAATTGCTAGAAATTGCATTTAGGGATGCTTGCTTTGTAATTGTACAGAGGAGCTTTTATAGAAACTATCATTAATGGGTCACCTTGAGCCATGCTAGTCAGACTGCTCAAAGCACAGCAACCAGACCGAAAAGGGCTAGCTGCCAACCAAACTTCAGCTCAGACTGATTGACAAAAGCAGAATAACAAATTAAGCCACGGTTAGGCTGAACTTATTTACACATGGTGAACAGGCAAAAAAGCCCTCTCCTAAGTAATGCAGCAAGAGCTATAAAACAGGGGCAAATAATTCTCAAATTCTCATTTCTGAAAGGTCAGGTTGCTGTGTGATCCAGAAGCACTAAGTAAAATTAGCCATGAAAGGAAACTAATGGGTGACTGAAGGACTGAGGTTGAGTTTGAACTGGCTAGAAAATCTGTAAAGTTCAGAGTTATAGTCATTCTTTGGTCAAATCTTCGGTGAGCTTAAATGCAAAAAGGAAGCTTACAAAAAGTGGAAATTTGGACAGGTGACTTCCCCCTACTACAGAAAGGATGTGGATCAGGCCTATTAATTGTGACACCTAACTTAACATGCTGTTTTTAACACACACCCATGGACTGGAATTTTGTTTGCACACCCCAAAAATGGCCTTAATTTTGTGCTACAGAGCTGCTCTCTAATCTTCTTATATAAGGTCCCAGTTCTGCAACTGGGTTCGAGAGGCTGGATCTTTGCTCCCATCAGGGGTCTGATCTGACCTCAAGATCAAGGTGTGTAATAGTGATATACTTTTCTAACCTACAGAAAAGTCACTATTTGATAAAAATCTAACATTTAGCCTGTGGAAATTTAAGAGTTTGAGTAGTAATTGACAGCCTAATATGGCAGATTGTTCTTGTTCTGTACAGGTGTGTATCAGGAGTCTCATTCTATACTGTGAAGAAATACTGCCCATTGCTTTTGGAATGATAAGAAGCAGCTCAGTTTGCAACTTTAATTGCTGCATAAGAATTTTTTTTTTTAACATAGGAAGAAATATAAAAAAAGTGTATGTTCAGATTTGAAATGGAGTAATTAAACATTCAGAAATTTTATTGTTGCCTTTCACCATACAAGCCTATATGGATTTACGTAAAATAATGATGATGATTTTTAAAATTGTTACTAAAAGATATATTTGTACTGCACTAGCCTACAAAGACGATTAGTGCGATTTAAATTGATGTGATTGTGTTTACTTGGTTCCTGAATGTTCTCTTGCTGAATAATATATAAGTGGTTTGTCAAGCGTTATCTGACTGGAATCATGACACCATTTACACTACGGTGAGTTTTCTTTTCTCCATGCCACAGTGGAGAGAAGATGGAAAACAAAGCGTGTGTACACACTTTTGATTGATAGCATCCAGATACGACTGTGTTTCCCCTTTTTAGACCCAAAAGTATGGGTTAGGAGGCAAAGATATTCTTTTAAAACAAATTGCTGAGATTTTCCTTATTCTATAGTTTCCTTATTTCAGACATTCATTCAAACAGCTCCTCACAGATAAGCTCATTGAAAGTCGCATGTGTTTGAATTGGAGCAATGTAAATGTTAATCTGCAGTTGCTGGTTTCATTCACTGTGTGCTGTGCTCAGTCACACTCCCATATTAGATTAACTTCATACTACTTGACAGGAAATATAGAAGTCACTAGAATATGTTCAGATTCCAATGCATTCATTACAATCATGAAGAACTGTGACATCTTGTGCATTTGTATATGAAATGCAGATTTTTCACTGTTTAATATTTAAAATGGTAAAAGGCAACAAGAAATACCACATCAACAGATATAAACATGAAAAATATTAATCTCAGTGTATTTTCATACAGTTATTCCAGTTGTTCAACAATGAACTTGCTGATGGGGATATCTTTCAATGGCAAATTCACTGATGGCCAGAGATCCAACTCTTAATGAGGAAATTTCATCTGTAAAAATTATGTTTTACTTCATTGCCTGTGGACCTGTACAAATGTACAGCTAGAGTTTCACATTTTAACTCTTTGCTGGTAGCCAGAAATCTGCTACCTCTGCCAGAAGCACTGAGAGGAAATCAATTCGATAACTCATGAGGCCACAGAATCAAAAGACATGATGAAAATTGCTTGTTGATTCTTGAAAACTTTCCAACAACTCAAAGGGTGAAATTGGCTCCATGCGGAACCAACACACAGACAATACAGGGGATGGATCACTTGATGATTCCCTGTTCTGTTCATTCCTTCTGGGGCACTTGGCACTGGCCATTGTCGAAGACAGGACACTGGGCTAAATGGACCTTTGGCCTGACCCAGTGTGGCCTTTCTTATGTTATAATAATATAGTATGTAAACCCAATGTAAGCCCTTAAAGTAGGATTTAAGTTGTGCGCTGCCCTTCTGTTCTCCTTCTGTACACCTGGTTCAGCTCAGATCAAAGAAAGATGCAGCTTATGCTTCAAAACTTTATAGTTAGTCTTTAAGGTGCCACAGGACTTTGTTACCTCTGCTATTCCAGACTAACACGGCTACCTCTCTGATTCTTGACAAATAGCTCTAGTATCTCTAATTAGAACGAGTCTAATCTGCATTTTATTTTGGATAAAATAAAAAGTGAGTAAAAATATAATTAGCCTGATGGTAAATATATAATATACTAAGAGATGTAGGTTACTAAAAATAGAGCTCACAATGGAATGCTAATATATTAGTGTGAGAATTAAACCTACAGTATGTTTCAATAAGAAGTGTCCAAAGAGGTGATGTGAGAAACATGGGCTGGCACTGCTGGAATCCAGAATATGTTCCTCTTGGAGACAGAATACAAATCAACACACACTTGATTAAAAGCATATTGAAAATCTTATGATTCCAGTGCTTTGCTGCTTGGCCAGATGCCCCAAAGTACAAATATTTGCAGTGAAAAGAGGTTTGCAAATTGCTACCTTAATTGTTCTTTCTAGCAACCTTCTCTCTGCTTTTATTTTAATTCCTGGATAAATATTTACAGTTTACCATCTACCATTTATGTGGACTTGCTGCTGTGAAATGCATCTTGCCAGCCTATTAACAACCTCTCTAGGAATTAAACATTTTGAGGTTATAAATATAAAACTATACAGTGGGATAAATGTGCGAGATCTCATAATTTTATGACTGAATCTGTAAGACCTTGAAAATACAGCTTTATAATAGGTGTGCTGAGAAAACTGTTATGAGAATGATGTGCAGACACACACCATGTTTGAGGTGCATGAAGGTTAATTATCTCAAGTTCTATTTGAAAGGAAAACAGCTTTGAGATTTATCCTGTTGATTTTCACCCTATTCATGATCTTTAAAACTGCAAAGTTGCAACTACCAGCATCAATAGTGCTGAATCATGCTCCAGAACTAATGTAGCCATCTTGCATAGAGTGCAAACTGCTTGTTTTCTGCTGCGTGGTTTGATTTTGCAGCAGGTACCTGACCAACACATTTGAAATGCGGGTGTATTTCATTGAAATCTGAATTAGTGACAGATCTGAGAACAAAATTCCCTCCAGCAGGAACATGCCCTTTCTGTTGCAGGAAGGAGGGGTTTCTGTCAGTGCAGGGCTAGACACTTTGGTTGACTTAATAAGTCAGCAAAATCCTGAATTCAGCAAATGACCTTGTGGGGTGTGTGAGTGTGTACGCCTCTAGCACACTGCCACAGTTAATACTTGAAACAACCTCTTGTGCTCCACAGGCAGCAAGCACTGCCAGATGAGCCAAACAGCGGACCACTCATAAGGTGGATCCTGCTCTTTGCATCTGTCAGGAAGAGGAAGGATGATCCAGGAGTTAAGCTGCTAGCCTGGGACTCAGGAGACCTAGTACCTGCTTTGGTTACTTCATGCGTTTGGACACAAATACATCGTTTAGACAACTCCTTTCTGCAAAATGCAAAGCCCCTAAGCGTGGTTCATCTTGTGTGCAGGGTCACTGTCCAGAAGCGGAAAGTACAAACATGTGCCTTTGAAATCAATATTTTTGATTGTTTCAGCTCACTTTTTTGGTTGACATTAACACACTAAAATAAATTATTTGCATTGGGATTGAGCATGGCGGAGCTAATAACTGGTCATGAATAATTTATTTGAGAAATGTAGCCTATTTTTCTTTTCGTGAATTGTGCACAAGCCGCTTACAATTTTCTCAGGTCTGTTCATTATTCTAAATGATTTGACAAATAATTTCCGGAAGTAATTCTTGGTCTGCAGATTGCCTCTGAGCTGTCTGCTATAGTTGATATCCAAAATTGAGCTCTCAAGTTTTTATATAGCACTGGTCATTGTGCAAGCTAGATGCTAGAGTGTCTAGGAATTATGTTACTTAATTTTGACCTCACATGTCATATGCTGTCTGTTTCCTGTTTGGACAAGGGTACCACAGAATCAGCTTTCTAAGGCTAACACTTGCAAACTTAAAAACTTTCCAAACATTAAAATTCCCATCCTACAAAGATCCTCCAATATATGCTTACATTTACTTCTTTTTTTTCAGTTAAAAATCCTTCCAGTCATTGGACCAGGTCCTCAGCTGGTATTACTTTGGCCCAGCTCCACTGACTTCAGTAGAGATACCCCACATGGGCATATGGTCCTTTCATTATGATATTTACAGAAAGTGAACACAAAGGGGAAATAAACAGGAAAAGAGAATTCAATTCATTAAGCATATACTGACAAAAACTAAAGTTTTTGTACAGCTCCAGGAGTCAAATGTTGGCAATATTTGGAGACTTCTGTGAAACAAAAGCTATCAGAATCCAAAACGCAACTAGATTCATGTGGAGAGTCCTCTGTGCCCATATGGCACCTGGGAGTCCTTGTGGGAAGTTGCTTGCTCTTGCCCTGAACTAGAGCTCGTCAGAATTTTGTGGTTGAAACATTCTGTGCGTAAAAGAAGCTATTTTCATCAATACTGAAATGTTTAAAAAAAGTGTCAAGTTTGACAATATTTTGCTTAGAAAAAATTCCAAGATGAAGTGAAGAATCAGAGAGGTAGCCGTGTTAGTCTGGAATAGCAGAGGTAACAAAGAGTCCTTTGGCACCTTAAAGACTAAGTATAGAAGCATAAGCTTTCATGGGCTAATACCCACTTCGTCAGATGCAAGCAGTGGAAGTGGTTTCACATTTTCCAAAAGGAATGTTTACATTTTGTTTTGAAAAAACTTTTTGAAATTAACTTCATTGTTTTTATATATAAAAAAGTTTTAAAAGGTTGAAAATGCAACAAAGTATCTAGATTTGTCTATGAGTCACATTGTTGACTCATATTCAGTTTGTGCTCCATTATAACCCCAGATCCTTTTTAACAGTACTACTACCTAATTCACCATTTTGTATTTGTGTATTTGATTTTTTTTTCTTCCTAAGGGTAGTACTTTCCATGTGTCTTTATTGAATTTCACCTTGTTTATTTCAGATCAATTCACCAATTCGTCAAGGTCATTTTGAATTCTAATCCTGTCCTTCTAAGTGCTAGCAACCCCTCCCTGGTTAGTGACATCTGAAAATTTTAAAAGTGTCCTCTGCATTCCATTATCTAAGGTATTAATGAAAATATTGAACAGTACCGGACCAAGGACAGACCCTTGCAAGATCCCACTAGATATATTCCATCAGTTTGGCATCAAACCATTGATAATTACTCTTTGAGCATGATTATGCAGCTTACAGTGACATTAGGTGACCAGACAGCAAGTGTGAAAAATCGGGATGGCGGTAGGGGGGGTAATAGGTGCCTATATAAGAAAAAGATCCAAAACTCAGGACTGCCTCTACAAAATCAGGACATCTGGTTAAGCTACAGTGACAGCAGCTAACGTTTGCTCTTAACTGTACATTACAAGTTACATTAAACTGTGTGACTCATATTCCAGTATGTGTCCTGTTCCCAAAAAATCTCCTTACCACTATATTTGATGACACGAATGGTTGAATCTCCCTCCCCAAATCTGGTGATGGGAGTCAGGCGGACTTCGTAGGCCTCTGGCTTGATCAGCTCCGTCAGGTTGTAGGTAATTAACTCTCCTTTCTGAATGTTTCCATTTACCGTGATCTCCTGTTCCCACCAACGCTGTTGTCCAGCCTGAAATCAGAAGAATCATGGAAAGATTGGAGCTTTGGGCACACACTGCCACCCTTCCATTCTGGAAACGGAGCACAGGGCTCTACAGAAGCGCCACACTGGTTGTACATTTCATCATTTGCTTGATTAGCTCGAGATCAGAACACAATCTTTCATATGTCACCTCACCCATAACAGCCCCATTTTTTACAATGAATGGATCTTTTAATCGAGGTTGCAGAGATAATTGGCCGTAAAACCATAATTCCTCCCCTCTGCAATCTGCAGGCAAATAGGTTACTTCCATTCTCTCCAAGTACCTTTCCAATGCATCAAACTCCGCATTGCATTCTTTGCTGTAGCACATCTGCTCCTACCAAACGTCACATAACTACAGATCTTTCAGCAAACATTCTGGAAAACATGGGAAAGTTTCCCTGCCTTGCCTTCAGGGTCGGAGTGGGTAACCACCCCGCTACAAGGACCCTTGGAAGTGCATAGGAAAAGACTCCACAATTATTAACAACCCGTATCACCTCAGAAAGGTGGATGGATTGGAAAGAACAATGAAACGTCAATATGAAGCAAGTAAGGAAGAATTGTATATATTTACACTTCATAGACTGTACAGGATTTTCAACATCTAAATCAATAAACTTTGTCATTTTCAATGCACTTGACCAAGAGATGAAAAATCTAATTAGAGAGAAAGTTTAACAAATACTGAATGCCACATTATTTCCAGAAACACTCAAAAAAGTTATTGGATATTTCAATATTACCTGAAGATACACTGGCTTATTACAGGCATTCTCTCCAGGCTATCAAGAAAAAAATCATTAAATATTTACTATACATCCCAAAGGAACTCTGCAGGTGCTATGCTTTTATAATGAGATGTTCTACTCAACTGATTCTATTTGGCAGGCACATTGATGTCATTAATTATTACAAACTTGCTATTATAGAACTTCATGTTTATTAAAAACAACCCCTCCTCTTTTTCCAGGTTTTTAATTCAAAGCTGTTAGAAGAGGGTATACTGATATAGTTGGGGGAAATAAGCTGCCAAAGCATCACATCTGATGCCAGCGAATGGTGTGAAAAACAAAATTAAAACATTGACTGGAAGGTTGATATCTGCATTCACTTGGAAAAGGAAGCCGGTCTGGTCTATTATTAAACATATAACACAAACCCACCTCAGATAAAAATAAGGTTGAGAAACCAACAAAAAGTAAGAAAATTCCAAAGGAAGGATGCATAGTCATTAGCTTTCTCTGCCTCTATTGAAGATTGTGGGAGGTATTACATTAGCTTCCGAGAGAACTGAGTTAGGCCAATGCACTTTGGAAAACCTCATGCTAAGGTTCTGACCCTTCTAATGTTTAGGTTTCAGTGGGACTGCTCACGAGCTAAGATATGCAGGTGAGAAATAAAACCAATGGTGGCCAATTAAGAAAAAGATGGAAGGAGAGAGAGACTGTCGGGTTTAAAACAAAGTAGAAATAAGAGTAGTATAGCCTATAAAAAGGTCATAGCCCTTCTGTTTATTACAAATGCTGTGTGTATGGTATATGGCACTCTACTTGTTAAAATACGTCCTCTTCTTACAATGCTCTCCACTGAAAAGGTAGCTTTGAAATGGAACATGCAGTACGCTGCTGCAGGAGAGAGATTATTTATGTCCTAGCAGTACCCAGAAGTCCATTAATACACGATCTGTTCATTCGTGGAGGTCTGTCAGTAGAAACAAGCAGCCGAAGCAGAGTACAGCAGGAAAAGCAGCAATTTCACAGCAGCTTATGACAAACGACTACAGAAGAAAGGCTGGTTTTAAACTGCAGCCGTGAAGAGACATAGTCTAATTATTTCTTCCCTGTGCCTGGATCAGATAGGTAAAAAGGGTACTTCGCTCTCAAAATTGATTTATTATATATTCCACTAAGGGCAAACTGAAATTAACCGTTCTACAGAAACATCTTTCTTTGCATGTCTTGTTGCTCCTTTGTAACTTATTTAAGCAAAATGTGACAATGCAGTTCTTTGTTTGTAATAGTCTCAATAGGCTGCCGCCGCATTACCACCACCACACAGACGTTTGCAGAAAAGACCAAGTGGTATTGAATTGCAAGGAATTGATCTGAATCAGCCTCTACCGGCTGGAAAGGGACCGAACACGTGCCCGGTCATAAAACTTTCGACTCTATGACCATCAGCGTGGTAGAAAAGGAGGGAGATGAGGGTGGGATATAGGGCTGGCAAGGAAAATAAGGATGGACAAGTGCAAACTGTAGTTCATCCAATTGGACAGTTCTACAAATTTGTCATTGTTACTGTTTATCCTGTCGATTCAAAGCATGCCATAAAAAGATTTGAGTGCACACAGCATTGTCATTCTTCCTCTGCAGTAAGGTATTTAAAATATCACTCTGATACAGGAGTAGATTACACACATCTGCTCTCCTTGCTACCTAAGGGCTACAAAGACATGCAAATCTCTTGGAGTGGGCGACATGAGGAACAATTATTTATTTGTTTAATTCCATTTTAATTTAAGTTCAATTTAATTCAATATAGCAGAGCAAGATATAGCATGATCCAATGGCTGGAAGTTGAAGATAGACAAATTCAGACTGCAAATCAGGTACATTTTTGGCAGGGAGGGTGATTAACCAGTGGGATACTTTACCAAGGGTCTTGGTGGTTTCTCCATCATTGGATTCTGTAAAAGATCTGCTGTAGGAATAATTTGGGGGCAGTTCTCTGGTCTGCGTTATACAGGTGGTCAGACTAGATCATCACAGTGGTCCCTTCTGGCCTGGGAATCTATGAATCTAATTTTAAGTTTGTGAACAGTCCCACTGAGCAGTGCTGAATGAGGGCTCCCTGCTCAGCAGCTTACCAATTTGAGCCCTACACAGAAAGTGATATTAACCTTCCACATTCACGTGCATAGAAATAACCAAACTTCAAAGACCTAATCTTAATAAAATGCTAACTAAGTACCAATGGGACTATGTATTTGCACAATGTCTAGTATTCTGGGGCATAGGTCTATGAATGGGATTCCTAGGCCACCACAGTATGTAAATAATTATTAAAAATTATAATTCTATGGCAAAATATGTAACATTATATTGTATCTTTAAAAAGATCATAGGAGCATCTTTAATAAAAAAATACAAATTGACGGATGTCCACTAGATGTTGGCTCTTCTGGTGTTAACTATTACATCACCGATAAGAGCCAGTGAAATGAACTATGAAAGCCAAGGCACACGCTGCATAACAGACACTCAGTCTCTTATTTCTCTCCCCAATCTGGATAGCCATGAATATGAATGTAGCACAAATATCAGATATATTTAAGTTTTGCAGAATGTGTTATGCTGATATCACACAGCTTACAAAGGAAACATTTGCATACATCAGTATTGATGCCACTCGGAGAATTGTTCCTTCGTTCGTTTGCATCGTACATGTTGTTATGCCACATGCACCTCTTCTCTTCTCAGTTCAAACAAACCCTTAATTCAAATGTAGTGAATGATCCAGGCTAAATTCGACTAGGGCAATACACTGGATAAACTGCACACCACTTGTATGGCACAGTGAGTGGGAGGGGCAAGAAAGCAGCACATGTCCCTGTAGGACTCAACACCAATTACACTTGCAGCTAATTTCCGACTGTAGCGGCATGACGACTGACCGCTGTGGCGCCTCCCGCTGGTTGTCCAGGAATTAGCTCTACACCAGCTCCGGAGTGCCTCCTGGGAGGCAGGTGTCTTGCCGTTGCTGGCCCCCGTGTCCCTCCCGGACGACGGTGCCCCTCTATCTGAGGTGCTGCCCCCTGGCAATACCCCCACACTCTCTCTGGGTTGCCCCTCCCCGGGGAACCCCCAACCCTCTATCCCCACCTTGTTTCAGTCTATGGCTACTGCCAGTCAGCATCAAGCCCCCACTCCCTGGGGCAGACTGCAGTGTAAGAGTCACTCATCATAGGTAAGAGGGGTTTGGACCTGCTGCCTTTCCCTGCAGCTCAGAACCTTTTCAGGCCTTTCTGTCAGGCCGCAGCCCGGGAGGTTGCCAGGCCTACGCTCCCCAGCTCAGCCTGCCCCTTCCCCAGCACTGCTCCACCCTCAGTACCCTTAGCTGCCTCCAAAGCAACTAGGTCTATCTCCCTCTAAGGCTGGAGGGAGGCTGCCTGAGCGCCTGTCTCCAGCCCTTTCATAAGGGCCAGCTGTGGCCCAATTGGGGTGTGGCCCATCTGTGGCTGCTTCCCAATCAGCCCAGCTTATTGGCTCCCCAGGGCTGTTTTTGACCCTTTCAGGGCCGGAGCAGGATGACTGCCCCACTACACCGACCTACATCAAATGCTCATAACATATGTGATTTAGTAGTGTGGGAAAATAAAGTGGAAATAAATACAAAGGACATGGGGACATTTAATATTCCCTGAATAATGCATAATACACTGTGTACCTTCACAATCTGTCAGGAAACTTTACATAATAATGAGTAAATCTTGTCTTAAGTAGACGGTGCTGTCCTTGAGAACTAAGCAACAAGAGCGCTGCAGAGAAGATGTTCAGGGTAATTATAATAAGACTTAGGGCTACATTGTCAAAGCAGTGCAGGGGGAATTCAACTCTCTGACTCTGATTCATCAGGGAATCTCATGGACAGATGCATTGAGAGCTCTTACAGCGTTTAGCTCAGCATTTCTGATACCGGTACTCTGCATTCAAATCAGAACTAGTCTTCTAACTTTTAACGAAGTTTTAAGCAAAGCCTTTCAGATCAAACGGTTGGACTGTATTCTCTTTGAGGCAGGGTAGTCTTTTTGTTCTATGTGTATATGATGTCTACCACAATGGGGCCCCAATCCTTCAGCAATATACACAACAATAAAAACTTCTGATGGCATGTTTCAATTCTTCACCTTCTTTCAGCCTCAACATTTTGGGATTCTTCATTTTGATCGTCTTATATAGATCAGCAGTTCTAGCATGCTGCACGTGTATTCCTGAGACTATCACAGTCTGCAATCCTGGTCAGTCACTCATTTTGGTCCACCAAGGTGGTCTTAGGCCTACGAGCCATTTCACTTGCATTCAGCTAGGTAGAATCATGGCACTATACGGCTGGAAGGGACCTCAAGAAGTCCTTTGGCTACTGCATCCCCCTGTGCTGAGGCAGTACCAAGTAAACAGAGACCATTCCTGACAGACTTTTGTCTAGCCTGTTCTTAAAAATTTCCACTGATTCTTTTCCCTTGATAACCTATTCCAGTGCTTAACTATTCTTAGAGTGAGAACTTGCTTCTATTGTCTGAGCTACTTTGCTACAGATCACGCTGATTACTACTTGTCCTTTCTTCAGTAGACTTAGAGAACAATTGATCACCATCCTCTTTAAAACAGGCATTAAGATTTTTGAAGAGTATGATTAGGTCCCCCCTTCAGTCATCTTTTCTATGTTTTTAAAACCTCTCTTTATAGGTCATGTTGTCTAAACAGCAGCTAGGTTTGCTCTGTAAGACAGAAACTTCCTTTACTGGAGTTGCATGTATAACACTCATTGTACCATGGGCTGCTGTAGTATTCATATGTTGGTCTAATAACCGGATAATCGCCACAGGGTTTATCTCTACAAAGTAATATCCCAGAAAGGATCTAGGCAGAAAGGATCTTTTGTATATTTGTAGACTGTTATATTTTCCTCCTTCAACATTACTTGTCAAATGTACACATATGAACTCTTTTAACCTTTCCTCAAAATTTAGCCCTGTCAGCTTCCTTGTCACTTTTGTTAGGAATGCAGGAATTGCCATTATCCATACAAAGTGACTTAGGCCCAGATTTTTAAAGGTATTTAGTTTTCGCTCTTGCTCAGCGTTTCAATATCTAATTGACTTAGGGATCCCCAATATCCTTGGAAATCAATGGGACTCTGTGGGGAAGGTTAGGTAATGAGTTGAGTTACTGTCATGTTCTGGCCAGGGGTGTGGGAAGTAAAGCATGTGGTTGAACATGAAACAGGGATTTAAAATTTGAAGACTCTGTAATGGCCCATTTTGTGGCTAGGAGCATGTTCTTTCAATTCCAACTGTTGGGCAAGCACTGATGGAATGAAGAGCTAAGGCCTATTGGCTGGAGATAGTTTTTTACAGGACCTGGCTGGAGGTGCCAGGAAGAGCTCTCAAAGGCCAGAGACTAGGTCCGCCAGGGGCTGGAGGGGTTCAGCCCACCAGGAAGGTGGCATTAAGACCAAGTTTGGAGGATGTGGGACCCAGCAGCCTCTGAGAAAAAAGTCTGAGCTGGCATCTGTAGTCAGACTTCCCTGTGCTTGAGAGGGTAGAAAAGGCACTTCTTGAAGAACAAGGAATGTGTTAATTCATGGGTTCACATGTAAGTAATAAAGCAAGATTTTGTTAAACAGGTCTGCAGTGGACTGTGGGGACTGAGTTTTCCTGCAGTGATTTTCAAAGGGCACCTACTGCTCCTTTGGAATAAGGCAGCAGAGTGAGGGATGACATGAGGTCAAATTTCCAAGTGTGATGCTCGGTGGGGTCAGCAGTTGCATGGGCCTGGGACGTAGGAAACCCGGGATTTTTAAAATATGGCTTAGGCTCCTAATCATTTAGGCATTGCAACCCTGAGAGACGCAAAGCCTAAATATCTTTACAGCCTAAATTTCATTGACTTTCAAAGAGACCTAGGGTACATTAAAAAGCACCTAAAGAATGTAGGAACAAACCTTCCAGCTTTCCATGAGACTTAGGCTCCTAAGATTTTGAAATGTATATACCGTATATACTCGAGTATAGGTTGACCCGAATATAAGCCGATGCACCTAATTTTACCACAAAAAGCTGGAAAAGTTATTGACTCGAGTATAAGCCGATATCAAATCCGGACAAAAAAAAAAAAAGCGCCTCGCTCTCCTGTCCCCGCTGCGCGGGCGGGCTGCCGAGGTTCCCCCTTCCCCGCCGCAGGCGGGCTGCCGAGGTTCCCCCCTCCCCGCCGGACCAAAAAAAAAAAGTGCGCCCCGGTTCCTCCCCTCCCCGCCGGACAAAAAAAAAAAAAAAAAAAAAAAAAAAAAAAGCGCCTCGCTCTCCCGTCCCCGCTGCGCGGGCGGGCTGCCGAGGTTCCCCCCTCCCCGCCGGACCAAAAAAAAAAATGTGCGCCCCGGTTCCTCCCCTCCCCGCCGGACAAAAAAAAAAAAAAGAAAAAAAAAAGCGCCTCGCTCTCCCGTCCCCGCCGCGCGGGCGGGCTGCCGGGAGCGTCCCGGTTCCCCCCTCCCGCGCTCCCGGCTGCCCGCCCGTGGCAGGGAGGGGGGAACCGGGACGCTCCCGGCAGCCCGCCCGCGCGGCGGGGACGGGAGAGCGAGGCGCTTTTTTTTTTTTTTTTTTTTTTTGTCCGGCGGGGAGGGGAGGAACCGGGGCGCACATTTTTCACTGACTCGAGTATAAGCCGAGGCGGCTTTTTTCAGCCCAAAAAGTGGGCTGAAAAACTCGGCTTATACTCGAGTATATACGGTAGTTCCCTAAAGATGCAGCTAGGCACCTTTAGATGCTTAACTCCCACTGATTTCAACCTAACCTGCTTAGGTGCTTTTGAAACAGCCCTCTAGGCACATAGCTGCATCTTTACGAGGCTAAGTATGCTGTCCATAGAGGGAGCTTCTTCTGCTCCTCTAAGCCCGGTTGTTGCTTTTTAAACATCATTCTTCCATGTGGTGCCCATAATCAGATTCCGGGTTTGGCCATGCCAGGGCCATAAACAGAGAGAATTTCTCTCCCACTGATGTTTTTGGTATCCCAGGATGTCATGAAATATTGAATGTAAGAGTCTCAGTATATGGCCCTTTATGTGGAGAAAGTACAACACAGTCTGTAATAATGTGATCACATACAGTATCCCACGCACAATCTAGCATCATACTTCTTTTTTCCTCACAACCACAGATATGCATGAGTAGACTCTGTGCATTATTCCGTGCATGCCAGAGAGAGAACATGTAAAGCTGTAAGAAAATAAGGCAAGAGCTCCTGCATTGCCTCTGTTGTTTCCTGAATACTCTGAGCAAATGTGGTTGCCCCATTTCAAAAAAAGAGATACAGTAAAACCCCGATTTAACGGACCCTGATTTAACGGACTTCGGATGCAACGGACAAAATTTATGAGCAAGTCCGATGCATCCAAAATCTGTTTTTTCGGTGGCTGGCTGCCGGCTCCCGGCTGCCGCCCGGGTCCAGGCAGCCATCGGGCTGGCTGCCGGCTCCCCGCTGCCGCCCGGGTCCAGGCAGCCGACGGGCTGCCTGCCGGCTCCCCGCTGCAAGCCCGCCCGGGTCCCGGCTGCTGGGACCCAGGCGGGAGCCGTCAACCTGCCCACCCGGGTCCCAGCTGCTGGGACCCGGGCGGGCTGACAGCCCCCAGCAGCGGAGACCCAAGCTGGCGGGCTGACAGCTCCCGCCCGGGTCCCAGCAGCCGGGACCCGAGCGGGCGGGCTGACAGCTCCCACCCGGGTCCCAGCAGCCGGGACTCGAGCGGGCGGGCTGACAGCTCCCACCCGGGTCCCAGCAGCTAGGACGCAGGCAGGCTGACAGCCCCCAGCAGCGGAGACCCAGGCGGGCGGGCTGCTGGCTGCCACCGGGCGGGCTGTGATAAGTAAAACCTCCATATAAGCGGCTAATTCGGGCAAGGGGGTGTCCGTTAAAGCCGAAAGTCCTGTTATTTAATGATTTTAAAAAATTATTAAATAATGGACTTTCGGCTTTAACGGACACCCCCTCGCCCGAATTAGTCCGTTAAATCGAGGTTTCACTGTATTGGAATTGGAATAAGTTCAGAAAAGGGCACCAAGAATGATTAGAGGTATGGAACGGCTTCCGTATGAGGAGAGATTAAGAAGACTGGCACTTTTCAGCTTGGAAAGGAGATGTATAAAGGGAGATATGAGAGAGGTCTATAAAATCACGACTAGTGTGGAAAAAGTAGACAAGGAAGTGTTGTTTACTACTTCTCATAACACAAGAACTAGGGGTCACCAAATGAAATTAATAGGCAAATAGAAGGAAGTATTTATTCATCATACAATGCACTGTCAACCTGTGGAACTCCTTGCCAGAGGATGTTGTGAAGGCCAGGACCATAACAGACTTCAAAAAAAGACCTACATAAATTCATGGATGATAAGTCAATCAGTGGCTATTAGGGGCCACTATTCAGGCCTGTCTGTAAGGCCTACACTTTAAGAACATAGGCGTATTCTTATCACATAGCTAGTTATAGAGGTATAAAAGAAAGAATCAAAATCACTTTCTGCCAGTGTAAGGACCTTCTCTTACTGTGACAGTCTGAGGCCCTGTTCTTAGGCTAAGATCTTTGGCTAAGCAGCAGAGGCAGCCATAAATTGGGATGTTAAGGTCACATCCTCACATCCCAAACCAGTCACATTGAAATAAATTAGTTTTTGGCTGTTAAAGAATTGATCCAATCTAGCCACTCCAGAGAAAGGGAAGAGCCTAGAAGATTTTAAGGAAACTTATTTTGATAGCATCCCATCTGGCAAGAACTCACTTATCAATAGCTGGGAGGTGAAATCCTCATTTCTTTGTTGTTCTATCACTGTAGTCCCCACTTTCCTATTGTTTATCTGTATAATCTCTGTCTGGTTCTGCGATTGTTTCTGTCTGCTGTATAATTAATTTTGCTGCGTGCAAACTAATTAAGGGGGTGGGATATAATTGGTTAGTTAAATAATCATGTTACAATATGTTAGGATTGGTTAGTTAAATTTCAGTAAAATGTTTGGTTAAGGTATAGCTAAGCAGAACTCAAGTTTTACTGCATAGTCTGCAGTCAATCAGGAAGTAAGGGGGGAATGGGAACAGGGAATGGGGTGGGGGAATTGGAATCATGTTTTGCTAAAGGGCAGGGAAAATGGGAATGGGAACAGGGACACAGGCAAGGCTCTGTGGTGTCAGAGCTGGTAAGAGGGACACTAAGGAAGGAAATTGGAATCATTGCTTGCTGGAAGTTCACCCCAATGAACGTTGAAATGTTTGCACCTTCGGACTTCGGGTCTTGTTCTCTGTTCACGCAAGAAGGACCAGGGAAGTAAGTGGGTGAAGGAATAAGCCCTCTGACAGGTGCGGGGAAGGAGGAGAGATTAATCTAATGTTTCTGAAACACAACTGAAGTTGGGTTCCAATTGTTTTTTGGATAGAAGTTTTAAAAGGAGGCTCCTTACTTCATCCAGATCAGTTTGCCCAACCTACATCCAACTGAAATTCAGTTAAGGAGCTCTGCTTATGTCCTAAACTAAACTGCAAGAAGAGCAGCTCTAATAGCTTATGAACACTAGCAGAGCTTTCAGAAGACGTGGAATCACCCTACGGGCATTTATTAATTATGATGATCCTGTATCTAACATCTAATTATCTTTACATAGTGTACCAAAGGATGCACAATTCCAAAGCTTGGCAACTTTGTACTGATATCTTTTTGCGGCTATCTTTTAATGTTTAGAAATTTTAGCTCACTGGTGTCAAGAAAAAAAGGGCAGAATATCTTCCTGATGTCAGCGAAAGTGTAGTGCAGGGGTCTCCAAACTACGTCCCGGGGGCTGGATCCGGCCCGTGGCTTCAATTTGTCCGGCCCTCCAGCTGAGCAGGCACATGGAGAAGCCACCACTGCCCCCTCCTCTCCCCGCGAGCTGCTGCCGGTGGCTTCATGTGCAGAGGGGTGAGTGCCCTCATAGCAGTGGCTGGAGGAGCAAAGGGAACGGGGATTTTGCATATATTGCATTTTTTCACAGTCACTTTGGCCCGCAAAGCCCCTTCAAAAATCAAATACGGCCCTCGCCTCATACCGTTTGGAGACCCTTGGTGTAGTGCAAACACCTGGCAACACTTTATTATGACATGCTGAAAATACCGTCTCCCTGTTGTTGATGTAAAGGTATTAGCAGTTTATTCTTTGACTGTTTGCTAAGAAATATACTGGCTCTTCGGCCTCTAACAAGTTTTAGCCAATAGTGCTTTTTTTGACAAATTAATCCCATTGGACATTTAAATATTGATTATATCACATGCACAGTTATGTTTATATAGAATAAATGCTACCTTAATCCAGAGTTCTTGGCCTATTGATTGCACCAACAAACTGTCTGCATTGACTCAGATAAATCAGGCAAACATCTTTACTTAATGAGGGCTAATATAAATGAACGTTTTGCATCATTCCCCTAAGTATCTGTGGCAGCATTTAGTTATTTAGTTAAAATCAATACATCAATAAATAATAAAATACAGTAATAATAAATAGATATGTAGCAATCCCATTTCTTTTCCTTAAAACAAAAAATGTGAATGAGTTCTTCCTTGATAAATACTTAGTTATACGCATGCTCTAAAGGGAATGGCCTTCCATACACTATGTATCTAATCTGATTTACAGTTAACAGGCTGTTACTTTTCATTATCAATCTTGTTCAATGTCATCTATCATTGGTGTCTCATTTTCAACACAAAGCTCTCCAAGTTAACGTCACGCTATTACACTGCCCCATTATATCACAAAACATAGGGAAGAAAAACCAAATGCACAAATACAGAATTAGGGAGAACTGGCTTGGCAGCAACACTGCAGGGGAGGATCTGGAAGTTGTGGTGCACAAAATCTCAACATGGGTCAGAAACACGATGCTGTTGCGAAAACTGCAAATGCAATTTTAGGTCGCATTAACGGAAGCATAGCATGGAAGTCAGGGGAGGTAATGGCACCACTCTATGCAACATTGGTTAGGTCTCAGCTGGAGAACTGTGTCCAATTTTGGTCATCGTTGTATAAAAAGGCAGCAGAGAAACAGGAAAGGATCCAGAGGTGAGCGACAAAGAACATCAAAGGCAGGGCTTAAATTCTTATAGGTCATTTCCTGGAACCCACCAGTCAGACCTATTAAAGGGAGACACCATATGGAGTGTGCTGGGACTCAAGGCTTCAACCGCAGGGCCCCATGCACCATGAAATTGGTTCGTGGCCCCCTAGAGAGCCACAGACCTCCAGTTGAGAACCTCAACACTATCGGCTGTTACCCTGGATTTGCAGGATGTGTGTGCCCCAGAATGTAATCAAGCCAATTGCAACCATATTATAGGCATTCAACCACCATGAATTAATAAAAGGGAACACCACCTAGTTAAGGGCTAATTGGAAAGTAGGCTTTTAGATTCAAGGTCAAAATCTAGCTGGCAGTTTCTGTTATTCAGAATGGGAGGAGGGGAAAGAAAAGTAAGTAACTGAGACTGAGAAAAGATGAGTGGATGGAAACCTTAAGTCTAGACGCCTCTGATATTAGAAGTTTATTGAAAGTTAGGAAGAGTGAAGATCCAGCAGGGGTCATGACGACCTATGTGTTCGACAGAAGTTAGTTATAAAAGGGACTAGCTATAGAATGCACTTCGGAGCAATCCCCCAAAACCAGCTTGAGAGATGTTTTTCCTGACACCTCTTCTCCCCACGGGGTGAGCAACTGGCCACTGCAAACCTGCTGTTAATTCTGCAGAGTTTAAGTAAATATGTGAAACTAGTGTAAAAGCCCGTGCACACGGGCCAACCGAAAGGGCTCGTGCCCCCCCCCGCCTAGCCCCCCTCCCCCCGCAAAGACCCATCCCCTGGCCCAGCCCCCCTCCCCCCGCAACGACCCCCCCTCGCCCAGCCCCCTCCCCCCTGCAACGACCCCCCCCTCGCCCAGCCCCCCTCCCCCCTGCAATCTATGCTTGAGCGAGGGGAAGTACGACAATGGAACAAACTTCCTAGGGAAGTCATGGAAGCTCTTTCACTGGAGCCTGGATAGCCATCTGTCTTGGGCGGTTTAAACACAACAAATCCTGCATTGTGGCGGGTGGGGTAGGGGGTTAAACTAGATGACCCTTGCGGTCCCTTCTCACCATATAGGTCTATAACTCCATGGGACCAAAATCATTTAAAGTGATGAATTTCTGTAATGTGGATGAAAAGAACTAAACAAGAGCTGCTCTGAATCTTTTGCCACGGTCCCTAGTTTTTTGGGTTTTTTTTTTTCTGTCGTCTTAGTTTCCACTTTACGATGTGATAGAGCCATTTATGACATTTCAGTTTTATCACATTTTCCGATGCAATCACTGGAACTGTCACTCAGCTCTGCTTTAGATGTTTAATTTAGTCTTTGGTCCCAGTTCATTTCGCAAGTGTAGTGGGTCAGCCTCTGTGCGTCAAGAAAATTCAGTCCCAAGGGCCAAATTCAGCCCTGGTATAAGCAACCTCAATTCCACGGACGTTGGAGTTGTGCCCATTTGTGCAAAGACTGAGCCCTGAGCCAGTTCTCGCATGAGTGGATTTTGACATAGGTGTATTACAAACACTGCACATATTTGGCTAGAGCATGATTTTGGGGGTGTAAGGAAGAGAGGCATCTGGGCAGTGTCCTTCTGCCTATCCAGCCAGTACTGACTAGCCAGTATCTACCCAAACTAGAAACATAAGAACATAAGAACAGCCATACTGGGTCAGACCAAAGATCCATCAAGCCCCGCATTGTGTCCTGTGACAGTGGCCAATGGCAGGTGACCCAAAGGGAATGAACAGACAGGTTGTCATCAAGTGATCCATGCCCTGTCACCCAATCCCAGCTTCTGGCAAACAGAGGCTGGGGACACCATTCCTTCACATCCAGATTAATAGACATTGATGGACCTATCCTCCATGAATCTAACTCCCTTTTGAACCCCGTTATAGTATTGGCTTTCACAACACCCTCTGGCAAGGAGTTCCAGAGGTTGGACAGTGTGTTGTGTGAAAAATACTTTCTCGTGTTTGTTTCAAACCAGCTACCTATTAATTTCATTTGGTGGTCACTTGTTTTTGTATTATGAGAAGGAGTAAATAATACTTCCTTATTTACTTTCTCTGTATTATTCATGATTTAAAAGATTAATGTGATTAGATGGTGGAGCAGTCAGAGTAAGGCAGATATCCACCCAACGCAGCATGTTCCTAGTGAGCCCTGTTGCCACCAAAGAGCTAATAAATTATTGTAAATCACTGCTCCTTGGAGTAGCGGCAACTCTTCTTCCTTTGTTTTTATTGACCATGGACCTGTGAGGTTTCCATCCCCAAACCTGAAGCTCTGTAGGCTTCCCTCCATGACGGAGTTATGCAAGGGAGTTAGAGTGGGTTAGGATAGGTGTTTCTGTCCTTTCACATGGGAAGGAAAAGAAAACCACAATAAACCACCACCAAAAATGTCCACAATTAAACTATCCCAAGGTGCTGACATTATAGTCCAGTATAAATCAATTAACTGAGTTGCCTGAATTGTACCATCCTCTCTGGAAAAATCTGGAGGATGACAGGTCATGTGTCTCCATCACTACTAAACTAATTGATTGTATTATGATTTCTAAAAGCTATTCATGAACCACTCTTCCATACTGAGTAACTATGCAGGGACAAGTTAATGAAGATCGTAGCAATCAAGATGCCAACAGAAAGCCTTTTTAAGTATTGCAGGCTAGTGCTTTAATACTCAGTCAATACTATAAATAAACAAGGCTTTCTTAGTAAATTAACTGGAAAACCAAGACTGCATTATGAGCAACCTTTGTGTTGCTTTGAGCAACCACGGAAAGTTCATGCCATTGTTGCTTATGTTGCTTTCATTAGATAATGCTACTTAACAAAAATTAGGTCAACTCTCAGACATGAATGTTTTCTCTAACCCCAGTGCTGAAACACGGCAGACAGTGCAGCCGCTCTTAGCCATCTCCACAAACGAGGATGCCATCGCGGTTAGAGTCTGACTTTTCATTATGTTTACTGGTCTTTTAATATAGTAGTTATTTTTTGTCATCTTAAGTGGCAGGCACGCAGCACTTACTTTTCCTGCATATGTCATAAAATGCATTGTGAGCTATTGACACAACATTTCTGTTTATCCTGAATTTTAAAAGATTTTTTGAGCTATTTCCCTGTCAATTTCCATGGGTGAATGTTCATGGACTTTGGGAACAACTGTATGAAATCAATGCTAAGCATGAACCCACTGTTGTTGCCCAAAGAGAAAAACTGTACATTTGTAATGATAACAAATGATATAACAAGTCAATGCTCAGAATTTAAAAATCTTTTTAGCAACTAATACTAGGAAATTTGGATCTGATCTCTAAGAAAATATCTATGGCCTTCTGGATTGTGTTCACTGCTGGGTGAAGAAGATATCACCTTCCCACCTTTCCTGCTCTTGAAGTCTCTGTGCTGTACTTCTATTTTCCTAACCGTTGCAGCTATCCCAAGACTGGAGTAACTAACACCTGTGCATGGCCCCATTATCTAAAGAAGGTTATACCCCAACCTAACCTGTGAATATAAAAGGATCTCAGCTACACATATCACTGGACTGGGACCTGAATGTATTATCATGAAAATCTGTATACTGCAGCTCAGAGCATAATACATTAGAAGCAAGAGGAAGACCAAAGACAGGGTAGGCCCATTACTCAATGAGGGGGGAAAAACAATAACAGAAAATGTGGAAATGGCAGAAGTGCTAAATTACCTATTTATTTAAGTTTTCACCAGAAAGTTTAGTAGTGATTGGACATCTAACATAGTGAATGCCAGTGAAAATGAAGTATCAGAGAGGTAGCCATGTCTGTCGCTTTTGCAGATCCAGACTAAGAGTCCTGGGGCACCTTATAGCCTAATAGACATATTGGAGCATAAGCTTTCATGGGTGAATACATGCATCTGAGGAAGTGGGTATTCACACACGAAAGCTTATGCTCCAATACGTCTGTTAGGCTATAAGGTGCCACAGGACTCTTTGTCGCTAGTGAAAATGAAGCAGGATCAGAGGCTAAAATAGGAAAGAACAAGTTAAAAATTACGTAGACAAGTGTAGCCGGCAGCTGACTCAGCGCCTGCTGAGTCAGCCCCTGCTCCCTCCTTGCCCTGCAACAGCTAGCAGCCTCTGGAAGCCCGGCCTGCTAGGGGAGGCTAATTAGCCACCTGGGGGTAATTCTGGGCTGCAGAGGGCTTAATGGGCTCCACCTGGCAGCCTCCACAGGGATATAAGGCCGGCTAGGGAGGAAGCTAGTGTGGGTTGTGGTGGTGGGAGATAGAGAGAGGTAAGGAGGAGGAAGGAGAAGGAGGAAGTGACACTGAGAGATAGAGAAGGTGCAGGGGAATAAGCTAGCTGAGGCAGAAAGCCTGCAGGAGCTAGCTAACCCTGAGGCCAGCCAGAGACTGAGGGCTGAGCCTACACCTGGACTTGTCTAGAAAGCTGTATATAGGTGGTGGGGTTTTTGCACTGTGTGTAAACAAATAAAAGACACTGGTGAAGCCAAAAAGCAGTCTCCTGCCTGTAATTTGAAGAGGGCGGTCAGAGGCCCGCTTACAACAAGTTAAATGTCTTCAAGTCACCAGGGTCTGATGAAATACATCCTATAATACTCAAGAAACGGACTGAGGAGATATCTGATCCATTAGCGATTATCTTCAGAAAGTCATGTGAGATGGGAGAGATTCCAGAGGACTGGAAAAGGGCAATAGAGTGCACACCTATAACAAGGGGAATAAGGACAACTCAGGGAATTACAGATCGGCCATCTTAACTCCACTGCCTGGAAAGACAATGGGGCAAATAATTAAGCAATCAATTTGCAGACACCTAGAAGATAATAAGATGATAAATGAGGTAACAAAGAGTCCCGTGGCACCTTAAAGACTAACTATAAAGTATAGAAGCATAAGCTTTCGTGGGCTAATACCCACTTCGTCGGATGCAAGCAGTGGAAGTGTCCAGGGGCAGGTATAGAAAAGTAGGCAAGAACCAGGTAGGAGGTAACAAAGTTAGTCCAATTAGGCTGAACCAGCTTGTTATCTCAAACCAGGGAGGGTGGGTTATTCTTCTAGCAGCTGAATAGGGGGTGTGAACATGGAGAGAGGAGAAGCTGTTTTTGTAATTAGCAAGCCATTCATAATCCCTATTCAGTCCTGTATTGATTGTGTCAAATTTGCAAATTAATTGCAGCTCTGCAGTTTCTCTTTGCAGTCTGGTCTTGAAGTTTTTTTCCTGCAGTATGGTGACTTTTAAATCTGTAATTGTGTGTCCAGGCAGGTTGAAGTTTTCTCCTACAGGCTTTTGTATATTGCCATTCCTGATATCTGATTTGTATCCATTTATCCTTTTTCGTAGGGACTGTCCAATTTGGCCGATGTACATAGCAGAGGGACATTGGTGGCGTATAATGGCATATATGACATTGGTAGATGTGCAGGTGAATGAACCAGTGATGGTGTGCCTGATCTGGTTAGGTCCTGTGATGGTGTTGCTGGTGTATATATGTGGGCAGAGTTGGCATCGAGGTTTGTTGCATGGATTGGTTCCTGAGTTGGAGTTATTATGGCGCGGTGTGCTGTTGCTGGTGAGAATCTGCTTCAGGTTGGCGGGTTGTCTGTGTGCCAGGACTGGCCTTCCTCCCAAGGCCTGTGAAAGTGAGGGATTATTGTCCAGGATGGGTTGTAGGTCACTGATGATACGTTGGAGAGGTTTTAACTGAGGACTGTAGGTGATGGCCAGTGGTGTTCTGTTGGTTTTTTTCTTGGGCTTGTCTTGCAGCAGCAGGCTTCTGGGTACACGTCTGGCTCTGTTCATCTGTGTCCTTATTTCCTTGTGCGGGTATTGTAGTTTTGAGAAAGCCTGGTGAAGATCTTGTAGGTGTTGGTCTCTGTCCGAGGGGTTGGAGAAAATACGATTGTACCTCAGTGCTTGGCTGTAGACAATGGATCATGTGGTGTGTATGGGATGGAAGCTGGTGGCATGAAGGTAGGCGTAGCATGAAGGTAGGCATAGTTGTCGGTAGGTTTTCAGTATAGGGTGGTGTTAATGTGGCCATCATTAATTTGCACTGTAGTGTCTAGGAAGTGGACCTCCCGTGTAGACTGGTCCAGGCTGAGGTGGATGGTGGGTGGAAGTTGTTGAAATCATGGTGGAATTCTTCCAGAGTTTCTTTCCCATGGGTCCAGATGATGAAGATGTCATCAATGTAGCATAGATAGAGAAGGGGCGTGAGTGGATGAGAGTTGAGGAAACGTTGTTCCAGGTCAGCCATAAAGATGTTGGCATGCTGTGGGGGCATGCGGGTGCCCATAGCAGTGCCACTGGTTTGAAGGTATATATTGTCACCAAATCTATATATATAAAAGTCAAGTGGTGTATGTATGTGTGTATGTATGTATGTATGACTGCGAAGTCCTCCCGCACCGTTTGAGCCAGAGACTTGAAATTTGGTACTGTGAGGGGTCTTGGGGTCTAGATGCTGGTAAGGGTCGAAAAATTTTCGGACCTCACCTCTGACGCCCCCCAGGGGTGAAAGTCTTTCAGGGCCAATCACATCGGCTGGGCAGTTAGCTGGTGATGATGTCATAATACCCCCTCCAACAGACACCTCACTCACTCAGCTCACTGCCCCTCCCTCCTCCAACGGAACCCCGGAGATCCCTCAGTTCTCTGCCCCTCCCACCTCCCAACGGAACCTCGGAGATCCCTCAGTTCTCTGCCCCTCCTCCCTCCCAACGGAACCCCGGAGATCCCTCAGTTCTCTGCCCCTCCCACCTCCCAACGGAACCCCGGAGATCACTCCGCTCACTGCCCCTCCCCCCTCCCAACGGAACCCCGGAGATCCCTCAGTTCTCTGCCCCTCCCCCCTCCCAACGGAACCCCGGAGATCCCTCAGTTCTCTTCCCCTCCCCCCTCCCAATGGAACCCCGGAGATCCCTCAGTTCTCTGCCCCTCCCCCCTCCCAACGGAACCCCGGAGATCCCTCAGCCCTGTGCCCCCCCCACCTGCGAAGGTCCCCGGAATCCCTCGGCTCTGCCCCCCCCTCCCCTGCGACGGATCCGAGTTGGGTTTGGTGGGACGGTGAGTGAGGTGGGGGTGTCGGGTTCGGTCGGGGGGTGAGGTGGGGTTGTCGGGTTTGCTTGGGGGGGTGAGGTGGGGGTGTCGGGTTTGGTCAGGGGGTGAGGTGGGGGTGTCGGGTTTGGTCGGGGGGTAAGTGAGCCGGGAGGTGTTGGGGTTTGTGGCGGGGTGTCCACCCGCCCCCTACTGAAAGGGGCTTGGAAAAGCCCCAAAAGGGGTTTGAAATAGCCTGGGAGGCTAGCCTGCAAACTCCCAGGTTGATTGGGAGTTGGGCTCAGCTGTGTGGCCACGCCCCAAACACTCCCAGCCAGGATATAAGGGCTGGGAGGCAGAGAAGCAGGGGCAGTCTCCTCTGCAGTCAGAGCGAGACAGGCCTGCTGCAGGAGGAAGCCAGGTACCTGGGTTAGGGCAGAGCTGGGGCAGGGCAGAAGGAGCTGGGTGGGCTCTAGCCACGAGCCCCAGGCCTCCGGGCCTGATACAAGGTCCAACCCAGAACTACCAGGGTTGCAGGGAGCAGCGTAGGGCCGGAGATAGCAGTAGCAGGCCAACCCTCCTTGCCGGTGATGAGTAGCCATGATACTGCAGTCCGCCCCAGTGAGCAGGGGCAAGTAGTGACTGACAGTGGCACATTCTGAGGCGAGTTGGGGATAGTGGGTGGTGGGTTCCCTGGGGAGGGGAGACCCTAAAACCAGGGGGTACTGCAGGGTGCAGCACCCTCAGCAAGGGGCTCTGGGGTCCGGGAAGGGCACGGGGCCAGTGTGGAGAAGCGGACGTCGGCCAACAGAGGGCGCTCCAGGGGTCAAAGAGCTAATTCCCGTGACGACCAGACGGGGGCGCCGCTGGGTGAGTGACCGACCCCGTGACAGGGTTGGTCAGGGGGGGTGGGAAGGTGTCGGGGTGGGTGAGGGGTGAGGTGTGGGTGTTGGGGTTGGTCAGGGGGTGTCAGCTGTCTGCCCCCTCCCCACCTCCGACTGACCCGAGCAACGCCGGGCACTTATGCTAGTTTGAAATAATTGTGTGTGAGGATAAAGTCACAGAGCTCAGCAACCACTTGTGCTGTGGCATCATCAGGGATACTATTCCTGACAGCTTGTGTTCCATCTCTGTGTGGGATGTTTGTGTAGAGAGCCTCTACATCCATGGTGGCTAGGATGGTGTTTTTTGGAAGATCACCAATGCATTGTAGTTTTCTCAGGAAGTCAGTGGTGTCACGGAGATAGCTGGGAGTGCTGGTGGCGTAGGGTCTGAGTAGAGAGTCCAAATATCAGACAGTCCTTCAGTGAGAGTGCCAATGCCCGAGATGATGGGGCGTCCAGGATTTCCAGGTTTGTGGATCTTGGGTAGTAGATACAATAGCCCTGGTCGGGGCTCTAAGGGTATGTTAATTTGTTCCTGTGTTAGGGTATGTCTTCACTACAGCAGTAGGTCGATTTCCCTTAAGTCAATTTTCTAAAGTCTACTTTAGACAATCGACTTAGTGTGTCCCCACAAAGCACAGCAGGTCGACAGTTGTCGACAGTGTCTGTCCTTCAACTTTTGCAGGGGTCGACATAGCCCGCATTGCACTGTGGGTAGGTAGCCCACAGTGCCGGGAGTGCTGGACCCCCCCGCCTGCCTGAGCAGCCCCACGCCGGACCGCCCCACCCGCCCGAGCAGCCCCGCGAACCCCCCCGCCTGCCCGAGCAGTTCTGCGGACCCCCCCGCCCGCCCGAGCAGCCCCGCTCGGGCTGGGGGGGGGGGTTCGCGGGGCTGATCGGGCGGGCGGGGGGGGGTCTGCGGAACTGCTCGGGCGGGCGGGGGGTCCGGCGCGGGGCTGGTCTGGCAGGCGGGGGGATTCGAGGAGCTGCTCGGGTGGGGGGGAGCCGGCGCGGGGCTGCTCGGAGGTCGGAGGCTTAAAGTCCTTTGCCTCCTCACTAGATCACAATCGACCTAGAGAGGTCGATTTCAGCTACTCCTCTCGTTTTGGAGGAGTACAAAAGCGATTTTGAGGGCCCTTTAAATCGACTTTAATGGCATGGATGTGAGGACAGGTACATGTTTATTTCGACTTAACGTCATTAAAGTCAACGTTAAGTCATAGTGGGGACCTGCCCTTAGTGCAGGGAGTGTCTTGAGTAGATGGTACCCCCTATTCAGCTGCTGGAAGAATAACCCACCCTCCCTGATTTGAGATACCAAGCTGGTTCAGCCTAATTGGACTAACCTTGTTACCTCCTACCTGGTTCTTGCTTACTTTTCTATACCTGCCCCTGGACACTTCCACTGCTTGCATCCGATGAAGTGGGTATTAGCCCAAGAAAGCTTATGCTTCTATACTTTATAATTAGTCTTTAAGGTGCCACAGGACTCTTTGTTACCTCTGCTATTCCAGACTAACACGGCTACCTCTCTGATTCTTGAAAGGTGATAAATAACAGTCAGCATGATTTGTCAAGAACAAATCATGTCAAACCCACCAAATAGCTTTCTCTGATGGGGTAGAAAGCTTGTGGATAGAGGGGTAGTGGTAGATATGGTATATCTTGTCTTTAGTAAGGCTTTTGATGCAGTCTCGCATGACCTCTTACACAAAAAAGAAAAATACAACCTAGATGGGGCTACTATAAGATGAGTGCATAACTGGTTGGAAAATCATTGCAGAGAGTAGATAGATATCAGTGGTTCACAGTTAAGATGGAAGGGCATAACGAATGGGGTCCTGCAGGGATTGGTTCTGTTCAATATCTTCATTGATGATTTAAATAATTGCATAGAGAGTACACATATTAAGTTTGAGGATGATACCAAGCTGGGAGGATTGCAAGTGCTTTAGAGGCCAGGATTAAAATTCAAAATGATCTGGACAAACTGGAGAAATGGTTTGAGGTAAGTGGGATGAAATTAAATAAGGACAATTGCGAAGTACTCCACTTAGGAAGGAACAATCAGTTGCACACGTACAAAAGAGTACTGAGGAAAGGGATCTGCAGTTCAAAATGGACCAAAAGCGCAATACAAGTCAACAATGTAACACTATTGCAAATATATATATATATCAAACATCATTCTGGGATGTATTAGCAGGAGTGTTGTAAGCAAGATATGAGAAGTAATTTTTTCACTCTACTCTGCACTGATTAGGCCTCAACCAGAGTATTGTGTTCAGTACTGGGGACCATATTTCAGGAATGAGGTGAACAAACTGGGGAAAGTCCAAAGAAGAGCAACAAAAACGATTAAAGGTCTAGAAAACATGACCTATGAGAGAAGACTGAAAAAGCTGGGTTTGTTTTGTCTGGAGAAGAAAAGACTGAGAGGGGACATAACAGTTTTCAAGTACATAAAAGGTCATTACAAAGAGGGAGAAAAATTGTTGTCCTTAATCTCTGAGGATAGGACAAAGATGCAATGGGCTTAAATTGCAGCAAGCAAGGTTTAGGTTGGACATTAGGAAAAACCTGTCAGGGTAGATAAGCACTTGAATAAATTGCCTAGGGAGGTTGCGGAATCTCCAGCGTTGGAGATTTTTAAGAGCAGGTTGGACAAACACCCGTCAGGGATAGTCTACATCAGGGGTCGACAACCTTTCAGAAGTGGCGTGCCAAGTCTTCATTTATTCCCTCTAATTTAAGGTTTTGTGTGCTGGTAGTACATTTTAACATTTTTAGAAGGTCTCTTTCTATAAGTCTTTAATATATAACTAAACTATTGTATGTAAAGTAAATAAGGTTTTTTAAAATGTTTAAGAAGCTTCATTTAAAATTAAATTTAAATGCAGAGCCCCCTGGCCTGGTGGCCAGGACCCGGGCAGTGAGAGTGCCACTGCAAAATCAGCTTGTGTGCTGCCTTTGGCACGCATGCCATAGGTTGCCAACCCCTGGTCTGGATAATACTTAGTCCTGCCATGAATGTAGGGGACTGGACCAAAAGACCTCTTAAGGTCCCTTTTAGTCCAATGATTGTATGATTCTATAAATGGGTGAAACAACCCAAACCTTTTAGTCATGTAGGAAGGGCCTAAATACCTAAATGAGGCGTCAGAATGTAATCAGACACAAATAATGTTATAAAAATACATTTCTCCAGCTTTAGCATGAAATTGCTCTTCCACTCACACCGTTTTCTTCCACTGCCTCTCTAAAAGTCTGACTGCTACACTGCATTTCTCAGCAGAAATCCATTCATATTTTAGAGTTTTCTGCTGAGAAGGAAGTAATGAAAGTTAAGGCATAATGCTATGCACAGGCTGGATTTTTTATGTGGGAATTAATTTTGGCAATAACAGATGAGAGCGTAAACTCTAAAGCACATGAACTTTCATATGCTTCACTGAAGTATAAGGTCATGCCGTTGCCATCATTTTGTGCACAAGGTTATGATACTGTCCCTCACTCCTCCATGTATACATAATGGATTCACCTTTTGGTAAGTTACCAGTTTGATAGTGTTAATCAAAGTCAGGAACATGACTTGGGAATCCCAGACAGCTCTGCAGCATGAGAGTACATGTAAAGACCGCACGTAGTGTGTGTGAGTGAGTCTATAGAGCTGTATTACCTACTGTAAGAACAATTAAGTGAGGACTCTTTCTCTTCTCCCCCTACACATTATCTCTGGGTAATCTCATCTGCAAACACAATTCAATATCATCTCTATGTTAACAGCTCACAGTTTCTTCTACCCCAGAGCTCTCTCCTTTGGTCCAAACTAAAATCTTGGCCTATCCTTTCTGACATCTTATTGTGGATGTCTTACCACCAGTTGAAGCCCAACATGGCTAAACCCCTCCCTGCTACCTCTTTTCTCAATCAGTGTGGATAACACAACATTAAAATAAGCTACTTTTCTTCACTTTCAAGGCCTTTCATGACCTATCCCCACCCTATCTATCATTTCAAATACACTATCAAGATGTCGACTCCCTCTTCCGATCAGCCCATGGCCTTGGCCTCCATCCCCTACTTGTTAAATTTTCAAACAAGCACTTTTGTGCTGTCTCCCATGCTGCCCCAATAAACATCCACAGATCTAATGCATTTTATCCCTCAAATACTTCCTTAAAGTTCTCCTTTGCTGCGATGCCTATAAAAACTTGACAACAATTAGGATGCGGATTGGCAGGTAGTAATTGCTCTATCAGGGGTTGATTTATCATTTCTAGTCTAGTCTTGATGCAATAAATCGATCCCCAAGTGCTCTCCCATCGATTCCAGTACTCCACCACCATGTGGAGTCGATGGGGCAATGGCAGCAGTCAACTCAGCACTGGGAATATGCCGCGGTAAGTCGATCTAAGTACATTGACTTCAGCTACGCTATTCTTGTAGCTGAAGTTGTGTATCTTAGGTCAAACCCCTCACCCCACAGTGTAGACCAGGGCTAAGGCCACTGCCTGTCATGACAACCACTATTGCCACATTCTTTTGTTTTACTGCCATGACTGTATCTGTTGGCTCTTGTTTTATAATTAGATTGTAAGCTCCTTGGGAAGGGATCAACTTTTTCAAAAAGAATCCTGGTTCATTGGTAGGATTTCTAGGCACTATGTTAATATTGATAAATAAGAAGAAGAATGGGATAATACGAGCGAAGGAGTAATGTTTCAAAACAGCCAAAAGCTAAGCTTTCCAAACTGGGGGACAGATTTTCAATGTATCTGAGCACCCAACATACACTCAAGGTGCTGAGGTCGTTTGAACATCGGGCCACTTGTTTAAGCACCTAAACAAGAATTGAACTCTTTTGAAATCCGGGCTCAGCTGCAAGCATCTGGCCTATCTCGGAAAGTTGGCAAGAGGGTTCCTTTCAAAGTGTGCCATTGAAAAAATAACAAAAAGAAAATGAAACACCAAACAAACCATGGCGCTAAATATGATCGATTCAGAATTCCTAAAACATAACTGAACAATGAAATCTGAGCATACCATCTTATGACTGTTATTGTCAAACTCTTACTTCTTTGTAGGCACTGAACTCTGGAATTATGGAAATACTACATCCCCAGGGATGACACAGTGTGCTACCAATTGGTTATGTCCACCAGACTGCTAGCACTCTCCAATGTATCTCCCCTTTGAAGAAACTATGGTTCCTACACTGCCTCTCATCCTTGGGATGAGCGCCCTGCAAACACCTTCAAAGTCATGTCATCGTACTCCATCAAAACCCTTCGTAAAGCTCTCCAGTGCAGTGATGCCTACTAAAAACTTCAGATCAAGGTAGGAAGCTGGTGTGCTGTGACCACTGCCTGTCATACTGACCAATATCGTTTCCCGGTTTCCTTGTGCTCCCCCATCTTTCTGTATCCATCTGTTGTCTCTTGTATATTTAGAGTGTAAGCAGCAGTGCTGTCATTTTGTTCTCTGATTGTTTGTACGGGGTCTATGATTAGGTCTCCTAGGCACAACAATAATACAAAGTACAACAATAATAATGGCAGAATAAGAGAGAGCTTCCATTCTAGACCCATTCTTTCAATTATTGTAGTTGGTACAATTTGGTATCTGCTGATACATGACCGGACAAAGCAACTGTCTTTCCAGTAATGCTCAAGAGATAAATTCATTAGTGCAAGCTAGATACTAGAAGTGCTAATAAAGAACTGTGCATCATATCTGCTGCATAAATATATGTTTTGTACTGTAAAGTGCTGAGCAGGTTTAAATTTACTCTTGCATGTTTATACTGTATAATGAAAAACTAATCATAGCAGTCTGAGCAGGCAGCAATTATGTGTCTTGACAGAATATGCCAGCTTCTGCTTGTGACATATATATGATAACAGTGTGTGTGGCATCTGTAATGGTGTGAATTGCATAAGTGTCAACAGCAGTGAAAGCAAGTACCTAGGAGGGAAAAGCACAGAGAAAATCTCACCCATATGCAGACATTTGCATTTGCTATTCAATGGACCCCCAGGGTACTAAATGCAATTCAATATGGTTGAACTTAATTCCACAAGGTTTGCCCAGGACATTGCAGGTTACCGTCATATCGGTCACACTGCCCATGTGTGGTGTAACAAGGACAGAAATTCGCTCAGTGACCCGAGTTCTCTGTTGGTGTCAAAGGATACAGTTCCACTGACTTCAATGGAGTTTTGTCTATTTACACCAGAAGAGAATTTAGCCCATTATCTTAAGCGGGCGCCAAAGGTCCATTTAGGCACATTACTGAAGGAGAACTTCAATAACTAGGACCTTATTCCAGCAGCAGCCCCATTAACTTAAATAGGACTGGTGAACTAAGATGCTCCTAGACCAGAATTAGAGCAACAGCATTTGCTGGGTTAAGGTTTCAGGTAAACCCTTAACTTTGGGATTTCTTGATTTCCGAGTGGTTCACTGAGCAGCCTGCATGTTCTGAACATTGCTCTTTCTCTCTACAGTTGACAATTGAATGATTTTCACACAATACTAAATCATATGAAGAATTTGCAGCTGTAATCTTTCTAACATTTCAATTAAAAGACTCATTCACAACCACATTGGCCATTGCATATAATGTTTACAAGGACAGGGCTCCGCTTGCTACATTTGGAATTCAAGCCCCATCGCCTGTGGAATGAGCCTAACAGTTATCAATAATATTACAAAATGAAAATTGTAAAACAGCACCGTTGCTTCTCCAACTCAATGTACCAAACCCCACCGAATCAATAAGAAACATGCCTTCGCATGCCGCCTTCACTTTATTTGCCAAATGATCTCTCTCTGTTATTTCACAAGAACCGATGGAACAAGATGAATTTAAAAACGCCTTATCTAGCCTCACAAAAGCAAATTCATGCCATGAACAGCCCTTTAAGACTGCACATGTCCCTCTGCTGGAGCCTGTTTGAAATTTTTCTAAAGAGAACAACGTTAAAAGCATTCAATATATATTTCAATTAGCCTTCTCTATGTCTTCTCCTTTCCCCCCCCTACAGCCACGATCACTTGTTTCTGGGTGGCTGAAAAATGGAAATACAGTAAAACCTCCATTTAACGGACTAATTCGGGTGAGGGGGTGTCCGTTAAATCAAAAAGTCCGTTATTTAATAAAAAAAAAAAGGAGCTGTCGGAGCAGCAGCCCGCCCGCCACAGGGTCGGGGCAACAGCTCCGTAGCCCGCCTGCTGCCGGGACCCGGGCGGCAGCCGGGAGCCAGCACCCAGCCCACCCGCTGCTGGGACCCGGGCGGCAGCCAGGAGTCGGCAGCCAGCCCGCCTGCTGCCGGGACCTGGGCGGCAGCCGGGAGCTGGCAGCCAGACCTCCCGCTGCCGGGATCGGGGTGGGAGCTGGGAGCCGGCAGCCAGACCGCCCGCTGCCGGGATCTGGGCGGCAGCCGGGAGCTGGCAGCCAGCCTGCCAGCGGCTGGGACCAGGGCGGCAGCCAGGAACCAGCAGCCAGCCGCCTGCGAAGGGGACCGGGGCCGCAGCCGGGATGGGTCGCGGTCTGATATGGATCAGAAATTTTGTCCGTTGCATCCGAAGTCCGTTAAATCGAGGTCCGTTAAATCGAGGTCCGTTAAATCGAGGTTTTACTGTATTTGCATTTTTAATCTCTAGTTTTTATACAGAGAAAATAAAAACACTGAATGGCTCTCAACATTTAAATGTAGACCCAGATACAGGAAAGAAAAATATTTTGAGTATGTTGATGTAAAGTATTGTTACTGAAATTTGATTAAAGGATCGATTAATTTAAAACCCAATGAAAGGTAATTAGAATTAAATTAAAATGAAATGGGTAAGAGAGTCTAAAAATCCTAAAATAAATAGAAATATTGTCATGATTTCTTTTTTAGTTCACTATAGACTTATTAATTTAATCATTCTCTGGGGCTTTGGGCCTGGTTGGCAAAGGTATTTAGGTGCCTTATGATGCAGAGAGCTGCTCACTGAGATTGTCAAAAAAAGTCTAAGTGAGTTAGGCACTTAACTCCCATTATCTTTCTGTAGGTGTTAGGTTCCTCACTTGCTGAGGCACTTTGGAAAATCTCAATAAGCACCTGTCTCCATCGTTTGGGACCTAAATACCTTTAACAATCTGGCCTAATAATAAAACAAAACAGAACAAAACGAGCTGAAAAAGTGAAAGTGACCAGCCTCTTTCATTGCCTAATCAGAACCAGCTTTGTTTAGCAGAAATATAAATACAAATATCACTAGCAATGAAAGGCTGGGAAGGAACAGTTCCAAAACCTTATGGCAATGAACTGAATGCCAGTGAATTGTTCAGTTAGCAGCTGAAATTCCTCTGCATGCCTTTCAGCATGCAGGTATTGTAAGTGGCAAGGTAAGCAAACTCCCCATTATTAACATTCCAAGCTCTGAAAAAGAATCTTATATTCAGGAACATTCTTTGATTTGCTTCCCAAGCTTACCCGGGAGGCCTTTTTATTTTAACCACCAATCGGAGTGACACTTAGCCTGTCCTACAGCATTTCCTTTTGGTAAAAGAGTCAATTCAAAAGAGTCAGCTGGAAGGTCTTAACATAAAGAATGAAAGGAAGCGGGTAATTTTTCAGATATAAATTATATGTTTAAGATCACAGACACACACAGAATAAAAGGAAAGACCTCTTCTGTCTTTGTTTTATTAGTAGGTAGTAATTGTAGCTCAAGAAAGAGGCAATCAACCCTCTCCACCTCTCATCTTACGCCTGTTGAAGAACTGCCTTTTACCAATCAGAAGGGTGTCTGGGATGTAGGATTGTTAGTATTATAATGGCACGCAAAGGTTCCAGTCATGATTAGGGCCCTATTGTGCTAGGTGCTAAACATACACAGACATGGTCATTGCCCCAAAGAGTCGAATTTTGATACATCACCAACTATGGAAGCCAATGGAGTCTTTTCTTCTTTAGCGTCAGAAAAGGACACAATCCCCTCTGAAGCAAATTATTAGGGGAAGGTCTTCCCACTGTGGCTTCCCTTTGAGTCTAGAACGTAAGCAGCTCCTGCTATTCTCTGTGCATCTATGGATCTAGGTGGTGTTTGAGGGTACCGAAATCTCTATTTGAAATTCAACTGAAGATGGGGGAAAAAAGAGATCCCAAAAGAGGAATTCCCCCAACTGTAAAATCTCCTCATTGGAGGCTGATGTTCTTTCAGGACTAACCCCTTAATCCAAACCAATTACTAGTAATAGTACTTAGCTCTTAGCTAGAACGTTTCAGCAGGAGATTTCTAAGGCCACTTACTCCGCCCTGAAGCATGGGACCCACCAACACAGGCTTGGACGTTTGTCACATAATGTGATAGTTCTTCTGCAGACGGACTGGTACTGTCCACCAATCACTACAACAGATCTGTTCTAAAATGTCAAAATCACCAGGGCTATCCATTTACATGTGTGTAAGGAAGGGTTTCAAGACCTCAAAGGTCACAAGCTGCCGGTGGATGAAAGATATAAACTCTCTCTCTATTTATCTGCCTTATAGGGAGACATAGCGAAAGATAGATAGATAGATGACTAGATATAAAACCTTCAATTTGGTTGCAAGTTTCTTTCAGGTAATCTTTCTAGTCTCTCTTGAGCTGACCCTCCTCTGAACCCCTGAGGAATACCTCTTTAATCTCTTGCATGTTTCCAGGGTGACAATGCAATTAGGTGCAAGGATTTGTCAGTGGTTCCGGACTGACTTTGCGGAACAGCAGCATGTCTTCGAAGAGGGGAAAGTACAAATTCTGAGTTTCACACAAGATGAGACAAAACAAAGGGCAGGGCAGTTCCCACAGAGGGCAGAACATAAACAGGCACCTGTTGTAAGAAGCCAATGATTACCTCACCTGTCTAATCCCTAAACGGTATGCAAGGATGCGGTCCACAGCGTCCGGGTTCATTTGAGTCCACTGCAGGCTGTAGGAGTAAACCCGGGGTCTGTTCTGCCAGAGGGGACTGTAGGTGTCGTAGTAGAATTCGGGGGCATAGGCCTTGCCTGCAGAACACAGACAGACAAAAACAGGGCATGAGAAAACAGTTCTCAAAATAACGCTTCGATTTTTCAACGGCAATCGTTATTCATCTGCTACAGTCCCATTGTGTGAAGGGCCCTTTTGCTAAGAAGCACATCTCAAGTCTACTTTGACATTTCTCCCCCTTGAGGAAAAAATCCACTAGGATTATTCATTTCTCCTTTGTTATTAAGTAGCTCTTAAGTGTCGTTTTTGGACTAGGAGAAAATTGGTCTGCTAGATAAAGAAATCTTCCACAAAGACGTCTTGCATGGCTGAAGTGACTGACATTGGATAGTCAGGCTATTATACCTCCAGATCAGGGGTGGGCAAACTTTTTGGCCTGAGGGCCACATCTGGGAAGATGAATTATATGGTGGGCCATGAATGTTCAACAAAATTGGGATTGGGGTGCATTTGTGGGGGGCGAGGGCTCTGGTTGTGGGTGTGGGCTCTGGGGTGGGGATGGAGATGAGGAGTTTGGGGTGAGTAGGGTGCTCTGGGCTGGGACCGAGGGGTTCGGAGGGGGAACAGGGCTGAGACAGGGGTGCAGGAAGGCATGCAGGTATGGCTGGGGGTGTGGGCTCTGGGGTGCGGATGGGGATGAGAGGTGTAGGGTGGAGGAGGTTCTCCATGCTGCGATCGAGTCTTTTGGAAAGCGGGAGGGGGGATCGGGGCTGGAGCAGGAGGTTGGGGGGGTGTGGGGAGAGGCTCAAGGGTGCAGGCTCTGAACTTACCTCAAGCGGCTACCAGAAGCACTGGCATGTCTCTTCTTGTGCTCCTACGCATGGAGCGGACCTCTGAGTGGGGGCATGCCACGGCTTCCGGGAGCCGTGTGGTGCGGCCCCTGACTCAGTTTCCCAACTGGTGCACTAGAATGGGGCCGAGCTGCATGGTGCAGCTCCCCCGCCCCAGCGCCCCAGTAGGAGTTCACAGGTCAGCTTAAAACGGCCCGTGGGCCGAATCTGGCCCGTACTTTGCCCACCCCTTCAAATACAATAACCATAGCTACCACCCACAACACGATCAATTCCAAATGACATCATGTACCTCAACCTTGAAACACAATACCTCCACACTTCAGTCCTAGTCCTACAAATGTATAGTTATATCCACAGTGCATTATTTAGATACATATGCAGATACTGCACAATAAACACAGAATTGCAAGTGGCATTTTTAAAATGCACTGTAATATACTAACAGTTTACCACAGTGTATGATTTTTTGTTCCTTAAATTAGGAAAAGCCTAATATGATTTGCTGTACATATGCTGAAATGATATTTGAGCTCTTATTAAAATGCAATCGCCCGAAGGTATTTCTTGACTCAAACACAGAAATGCCATTAACATCTTTACAGGCAACGTATTTTCTCAGTGAAGGAGACACTTTGCTTACAATTAGAACTGGCTGGAGAAACTTGGGAGAGAAGCAGAATTCTGTTGGTATATACGTCTGTTGAAACTGAAATGCTCCAAAAGATCAGATTAATGTTGCTGGAATGACATTTCAGACGAACCCAAATGTCTGACAAAGTCAAAATCAGACATTTCAGCATGTTCATAATGAACAATTTCATTTTTTTCTTTTTGAAATGGGTGTTGATTCTCCATCATTGGCAATATTTTAAATCAAGATCGGATTTTTTTAAAAAGATCATGCTCTAGGTCAAACAGGAAATATTTCAGGGACGTTTTGTTGCCTGCATTATACAGAAAGTCAGGCTGAATGACCACAGTGGTCTCTGTGGGTCTTAGAATCTGCAAATGGATTTTTTTTGTTTTGATATTCTTGATTTTGTATTTTATTATGTATTATAAAATAATACAACATTTTAAAAAGTCAAAATCAAAACAAAAGTTTGATTTTTATAGAAATCCCTTTTCTGATTGACAAAATTTGACATAGTTTATGAAAGATTGAATGTTTGCACTTTGTGAAATATTAGTGTAGTGTAAACAACCGCAAATCTCATTGTGTGGATTAAAATCTCCACTAGAGTCCGTGCTCAGAGGACGTAAGGGACCTTAATGGGATTAGGTCCTCTAAAACAGTCCAGGAAAATTATTGGTCTTGGTGATCTGGAACTTTAGAAACCCTGTTCTAGGCCAGACCTTCCCAAGCCTTGTTTCCTGCTTCTGTCATCCACATCTCCTTTCATCTATGTCCAAACCCACTGACATGTCACTGTTTGCAGAGTGCACATTGTAATATTCACATCCGATCTCCCAGAGTTTATAATGTGTGTAGTCAAAATACTCTTCAATATCCCCTTTGTCTAATTAACCACAAACATTATGAAAATTAAATGAAGTTGTAACCTGGTAGAAGACAACAGGTGAAATCCCAGCCCTAAAGTCAATGCGTGTTTTACTATTGATTTTAATTGGATGAAGATGTCACTCAACAAGTGCAAAATTTCAGGCAGATTGGCTTGGTTTTGGCCCACCTGGGGAAGGGGAGGATCACAACCAAAAGTGAGCTGCAACTGACATTATATAGAGAGAACTTCTAGCACTAATCATGTGTAGCACAGCCAGCAGCCTGTACAAGCTTGTCTGCGGCTTGAGTTAGCCTGAAGGTTATAGACAGGGTGGGTAGATTTCAGACATCTTGATTGCTGAACCCAGCATAACCAAACGGAGTCCTGATTTTGAAGTATTTTTCTTATATAGGCTCCTATTACCCCTCGCCCCTGTCCCTGTCCGACATGGCGTATGTTAAATACGTGATGGTGCAGTGGGGGATACATCATTTGATTGTGCTCCGTGGGGAAGACCTGCATGACGTACAGGGATGGACAGAGACAGGATGGTTGCATTCCATGGCCTCCCACACAGCTAAAGGAGGCTGTGGATTTTCTAGCATCTGTCCAGAGCTAGCGCATCAAAGCAAATGCACATTCTGATGTGTTTGCTAATATTGCTTCACCGACGTGTGGTCCGTAACAGCTATATTCATTGTTAGCGGTACATAGGTGCACAGAGGAACTACTCAAACTTTTAGCTGGAGGCAAATACTCAGGTTAAAAAAACCCATGCTCATGGGCCTACTCTCCCTGGGATTCAGATGTAATGTTCTGGAAAGGAAAGGCAGCCCCCTCTTAGCTCAAGCTCACTACACCCCCAATTATCTACATCTGGAAGTGGTTCTCAGGCCTAGACAGCCTTTCTGCAATCTGTCACTTTCCACAGGTGAGCTGTCCTAGTGCAGAAAGCCACACATCATTATTGGTGAATACAGTCTTTACTCCTTTATGCCCTTCATTTCAAGCAAGAGCTAAGAGGGTTTTCACTGGGCATTGCTGGTGTGTATCCTGTAACTCTAGCTGTTACCAACCCTCTGCAAGCTCAACAGCCTATACACACAAATAGAAATAACTATCAATGTTGAGGGGGTTAGAGAATATGCCTACCCACTCACTATCATTGCAGGATGGTTGAAATGAAATGTTGCAATATATTGGTCCCTCAGAAAGCCCAGAATAGAAATTTGAAGGAATGTAATACTAGATCTCAAGAAACACGAACTTGAGAATTTGATATTTCTAATTCATGAATGGTAATCAAAGGACTTTGTTTTTCAGGAAGCATTTATTTTTTAATGGTTCTGTTCGTGAGAAGGGGAATTCTAAGAGGATAACCATAGCGTCCTCTACCTAAATCAAACAAATGAGAGTTTCACTTCCTTGGCTGTCATGGCTTCCAGAGTCAAGATTTTCAAAAGTGGCTAGTAATTTGGGGTACCTACATTTGTAGGTGGCTGGCTTGAGACACCTTAAAGGGAACTGATTTTCATGGGATGGCTATGTAATACATTCTAACACTCAGTTCCTCTTACAGCCACCCAAATATGGAGGTGCCCAAAAATCACTAGCCACTTTTGAAAATCATGGGCCAAGGCCATATTAACCATACAAAAAGGGCACCATGGGTGTGATCCAAACCCACTGTTGTTAATCAAAATATTTCTATGCACTTTAGCATGCTTTGCAAAGCCCCAATCACCCAGAAATGAATAGCCTAACACAGTCCTTATCACATAGCACCTTGATTTCCCATTGCACATTTTCAGGCAAGCTTTAAGAAGAATCTTTGGGGCAGTGTGGCGGGATCCGTTAACATTGCCTTCTTTCCCTACCTGAAACCTCTCTCTAGGCCAACTGCTGCATAGAGGTGGGCTTGTTTTATGTTGGGAGCAGTTCCGGTGCTCTAAATCTACTTACGTAGCTAAGGTAAACCTGAATCAGCCCAGACATTACTAATGTGCTGATGAGGCTCAGAGCCATCAGAATATGTGGTCTCTCCCTTCCCCCTCCCCCTTTGCAATGAGAGGGCATGGAACTCAAGGACCTGAGTCTTCTGAGTTCCCTCTAAGGTCAATGGGAGAAGAGGACACTCCGCACATGCAGTATCACACACACAAGTACCCGGCACTAACTGCATACCGATGATGCTGTTCTATGGAAACCCTCCAGTACAACAAAACAATCTGCAATATTCCCACAAGAACCCACACATGATGGAGCAGTGAGCGAGCTTTTTTGAAAATGGCACCAGACGTCAACATCTTCTTGCTGTGTTCGACTACATTTCTGAACTATGCACACACACATTTTCCTGACGGCATGCAGGACAGGAAACCAGCTCAACAGTATTAAAGAAAATGTTACGGCAGATGGTGTTAACACATTATCATTTTCTGATGGATACGAATCGTCGAGTTCTAGAACATTGTTTTCAGGATTACCTGTTTTGTAAAGAATGCAAGAGTGGAGCAGACAAAGAAATAAACAGAACTCTGCACATTTCTAGTTCCTAAACGTTACTGGCAAATCCACAGGACACACTAACCCCTTACTGTACAAGTCATTATTATTCCAAACTGGGTATATGTGGTGATTAGACCATCTCTGGTGCAGCTACTTCCATCACTTTGATTCCTCTTCATGGTACATTCTAAAATACTGGTGAATAAGCTACCTACGGGTATATTTTCACCAAGGTGTAGGGAGAGGAAAATACTATGGCTCAAATTCAGAAAAACATTCAATGTGCTTAACTTGAAACACACGCTGAAGTCCCAAAGCAGTCAGTAAGACTTCAGCATATGCTCAGGTGCCATTGTAAATACAGATGGAGTGAAGCACATCTATTTCTTGTAAATATTTCCTGAATGGGGATCTAGTCATCCAACTCCAGTTGTTTGTAGACAATCTTGGCTTGATTTTTCACATACAACACTGATTTTCATCCCCTTAAACCTTCAGAAACTAAAATAATGTACACAGGAGAATTACATTTTGTCTAAGTTGTCTATATATAGTTTCCAAGTAGCATAAGAAATTATGTTCCAGGAAACTTACCATATGGCATAACATGTATTGTATATTTAAATTATATGGGTGAAAACACTATCCTTTGATTTCAAGCTATGGCAAAGATTTTCAGAAAGCCTTTGACAAGATCTTCACCGAAGCTTCTTCAGTAAAGTAAGCGGTCATGGGTAAGAGGGAAGGATCTCTCATGGACTGGTTAAAAGATAGGAAACAAAGGGTAGGAATAAATGATCAGTTTTCAGAATGGAGAGAGGTAAACAGTGGTGTTCCCCAGGGGTCAGTACTGGGCCCTGTCCTATTCAACATATTCATAAACAATCTGGAAGAAGGAGTAAAAAGTGAGGTGGCAAAATTTTCAGATGATACAAAACTACTCTGGATAGTTAAGCCCCAGGCAGATTGCAAAGAGCTACAAAAGCTCTGGGTGACTGGGCAACAAAATGGCAGATGAAGTTCAATGTCGATAAATGCAAAGTAATGCAGATTGGAAAACATAATCCCAACTATACATATCAAATGATGGGGTCTAAATAAACTGTTACAAGTCAAGAAAGAGATCTTGGAGTCATTGTGGATAGTTCTCTGAAACTGGAGTCATCCACTCAATGTGCAGCAGCAGTCAGAATAGCGAACAGAATGTTGAGAATCATGAAGAAAGTGATAAATAGGACAGAAAATATCATGTTGCCTCTATATAAATCCCTAATATGCCCACACCCTGAACACTGCGTGCAGCTGTGGTCACCCCATCTCAAAAAAGGTATGTTGGACTTAGAAAAGGTTCAGAAAAGGGTAACAAAAATGATTACGGGTATGGAACGGCTTCCGTATGAGGAGAGACTAATAAGACGGACTTTTTAGCTCGGAAAAGAGATGACTAACGGTGGATATGTCAGAGGTATATAAAACCTTTCAATTCTTCCCTGTGGAAAATGTAGCTGCACACCTCCCCTGGAATGCAATATATATATAACTGAAGAGAATACTGTGAGATGCCGTGTGTGAAAGATGTTACACCTGTATGTTATCACACAACATACATATATTTTTGAAGGATTTCCAATAAAAACAGAAGACACTTTATAATCTTTATGTTCATATGTGAAAGGAAATACACGTTTTCCGCTCTCAATTCTGATCCTCTCACCAGCATAATCCCAGGTCCCACTCTGTATCCACATTCTCCTCCTCTCTGGTGAAACCTGGTCCTCCCTCCACCCCCACCCATTCCTGTCCCACCATTCCTAACCTCATACCTATCCCTCCTCCTCCTCCTTCCCCCTCTCTTCTCTTGCTGTTCCTGGAATGCCCTCTCCACCTCCAAACCATCGCAGCCACCCACCACCTCTTTCTATCTTGCTCCTCCAGCTCCAGGTCTCTCTCTCATGTGACACAGCCACCCTTTCGTACAGAGGCCTCTCCTTCTCACTCTCTCCCTCCCCTGGGTCAGACCATGGTGGGGCTGTTGGACTTTTCTCCTCCCTCCTTCCCCTTTCCATGCTTTCAAGCCAACCTTCATCACAATCTTCTCTCCTCTCCATGTTGCTGTCATCTACCACTCACCCAACTCTGCACCAAAAGCTTTCCTCTCTGGCATCAGCTCCAGCCTCTCTCCTCACAAGTTCCCACACTCCTCCTCAGTGACCATTCCGACCCCTGCTCGCCTGCCTCACCTCTTCATTCAACCTGCAGCCTGGGTCAATCCTTCCGCTCCCCAAACCGGCCATTCACTTGACTTGGTCCACACCGAGCACTGCTCTCTCTGATCCCGCTCTGTTGCTGAGCCCGTTTCCGATCATTAGCTGGTCTCCTTCAGCATCGCCCGTCAGATCCCACACCCTGTTACTCAGTCTGACTGGGACTTCCAGTCCTTCAGTGCTGATGACTTCTAGTCTGCTCTCAGCCCGCTCCTCTCTGCCATCTCCTCTCTTCCTTCCATTCCTACAGTCGTTGATTCTCTCCAGGCTTCAATATCCTCCACGCTTGACTCTTCTCCCTTCTCTCCCATGGCAATCCCACGGCCCGGCACACCCGCAACAGATGCTTCCTCTACTCCAATGGACCTCCTCCCATCCTGCTCCCTCTCCTAATCTGCCTTGCTCCCACTCTCATCTACTCCCTTGCTCTGCTCCTTAATCTTTCACTCTCCTCTGGTTCTTTCCCCTCACAGTGCAAACATGCTTTAATCTTTTCCATCTTTGACTATTCCAACTACCACCCACCTCCCTTCTCCTTTTCACTGACTGTGCTGTCGACAATGTCTGTCTCGAGTTCCTCGCTTCCAGTTCCATGCTAGATTGCATTGCACTGAAACTGCTCTTGACAACGTCTCTAAAGACCTTTTCAGAGCCAACACTCACAACCAGTGCTTCATCCTCCTCCTCATTCTCCTCAATCTGTCAGCTCTCTCTGACACTGTTGGCCACACTCCTCTTCTCGAGAGCTTGTCTTCCCTTTGCTACCATGATTCAGTCCTCTCCTGGTTCTCCTCTCACTTCTCTAATCTTTCCTTCAGAGCAGGGCTCGGCAACCTTTCAGAGGTGGTGTGCCGAGTCTTCACTTATTCATCAACATTTAAAGCTTTGCATGCCAGTCTCCGGAAGGGGCAGGGCTTCCAGCAGAAGGGGAGGAGCTGGAGGGTCACCCCCCCACACTTGGGGTTTCCCCAATAGGATCCAGCTAGCCGGGGTCTCAGCCTGCTGCCAGCCTGGGTGAAGGTGCTGAGTGGGGCAGGCGGGGATCCCAGCTGGCAAGGGGCCAGCAGCAGGAACCCTAGAGTGGGGGCAGGCTGAGCGCTCAACCCACCGCCCTTTTGGGGTTTCCCAGCCCCAGTCAGCTCCTGCTGCTAGTCTGGGTGTAGGGAACCCAGGCTGGCAGCAGGAGCTGAGTGGGGCAGGCCAGCCGGGGAAACCCCAAAGCAGCAGCAGGGTGAGCTCTCCACCGTGTGCTGCGGGAAATCAGCTTGCACGCCACTGTTGGCATGCGTGTCATAGGTTGCTGACCCCTGCTTCAGAATGTAATTTGGAGCAATGGCTCTCCACCTTCCCAGACGACTGGACCCCTTCCAAGAGTCTGATTTGTCTTGCATACCCCCAAGTTTTACTTCACTTCAAAACTACTTGCTTACAAAATCAGACATAAAACTAGAAAAACATGTCTCATTTTTACCATACATCTGTAAAATAAATCACTTGGAATATAAATTTTGTAGTTACATTTCAGAGTATAGCATATAAAGCACTATAAACAAGTCGTTGTCTGTATGAAATTTTAGGGTGTACTGACTTTACTAGTGCTTTTTGTGTAGCCTGTTGTAAAACTAGGCAAATATTTAGATGAGTTGATATACCGCCAGTAGACCTGTGTGTAGCTCAGAGCGGGAACCACCGATTCAGGGGATCCTCCTCATATACCCTCAAACATTCAGGGGTGGGGTACCAGAGGGCTCTGCCTTTGGTCCCCTTCTCTTCTTCTATGCCTTGTCTCTGGATAATTTCATTAACAAATTCAACTGCCATCTCTAGGCCAGTGACTCACAGATTTACTTATGTACTGAAGACCCGTGTCCACGACTAAAACCTTAGCCAGTCTCTCGGAGTATGTTGACATTCCCATGGGAAGCTGCAATTTCCAGACTGAGCAGACAGGTCTTCACTCTCTCTGATCAAGCTAGCATGCTAAAAACAGAAGTGCAGCTATGGTGGTGTAGATGGCAGGAGGGGCTACCTACCCCAAAATATGTGCCTATGGTCTCTGATGAGATTGTACCTGCTACAGCCAGCCCCTCCCACTGCTGCAGCTCCCTTCTATTTTTAGCACACGGGTTTGATCACAGATCAGGTATGTCTACTCAAGATGGAATTACACCTTCCAGCCCAAATGTAGGCATGGCCTCTAACATTTCCTGCCTTGCCCTCAAGCTCAACATGGTGATAGCCAAACTCTTAATCTTCCCCTCATGGCCTCCATGCTCCCGCCTCTCTCGATAGCTGTGGAAACCACCCCCACTTCACCTGTCTCTCCGCCCTGTAACCTGGGTGTGATCGTCATCTCAGATCTCTCCCTAGATCCTATCATTCAGGCGATGGCTCAATTTGTCAGGTTCTTTCCTCAGACACCTCTAAGATACAGCCTCCTATCCAGCCACACAGCTAAAACTCTGGGCTCTCATCGTCTTAATTACTGTGACATGCTTTTCTCTGATCTGCTACCATGAAAGTTAATTATCCTAGCTCATCAGGTCACTTTGACCGTGTCGTCCCTCCTTGCATCCTCCCATGGGCTCCCCTTTCTCTGCCACATGAAGCATAAGCGACTTGTCTTCACTTTCAAGGTTCTTCGTGGCCTATTCCTCACCCAATCATTTCTCTTCCACTATCAAGATATCAGCTCGTATCTCTGATTGGCCCACGATGGCAACCTTCATTGCACGGTTGTCAGATTTTCAAAGAAGCACCTTTGTGCTTTCTCCCTCATGCTTGGAAGGAGCTTCCTGTAAACATCCTCAATGTCAGCTCATTGTCCTCTTTCAAATCCCTCCTTTAAACTCTCCTCTACTGCGATGCCTACAAAACACACACATTTGCAATGGCGAGGCTGCTGGTGTCCTAGGACCGCAGCTTTCCATGGTGCCCAGCAGGGTCTCATTATTTCCTGGTGCTCCCCGTCTTTGTATCCACCTGCCATCTCTTCTCTTATACTTTGATCGTAAACTGTCTGAGGCACAGACTTTTTGCTCTGTGTTCGTACAGTGCCTCAGATAAGGCAGTCCTGATCCGCGACAAGGGCTCCGGGGTGTCATCGCAGTACAAATACTATATAATGGCTTTGCACTTTGTGTAAAAAGGATCATTTTGGAATCTCTGAGCAAACAGGTGCAAAGACTCATTTTGAAAATGGATTTTAAAAGATTGAAAAGCAATAGCTGCTCTTTTCAGACGATTTAACATTCATCAGTTGCAAATACAGCGAGCTTTTGCACCAAACCAATAAACGGGTGTCTCCATCAACAATTCAATTCACGTAAAAGCGAGCGGCCATAGGAAACACCCCACATTTCATCCAAAGGATTCTCTGCATTCCCTTTACTTATTTCTGTCCCTTCCTTTCACTGTGATATTTCTGAACCAATCGAGAGCGGTGAACCTACTGCAGTGCTCACATCATGTACTGTATTATCAGTGATAACCAAAAGTGACATCTGCTGGCTGAACTGGGGAAGAATTCACACTATTTGGCCTTTTCTGATGTTTCTAGTATAAATTTTACTGTAAGAAGCATTTTCCTTTTTTACTTGAAATCCGAGAATATTGAGAATTGAAAACATTGCTCCTCAGCTGAAATGTGATTTAAAATTCATTATTTTTGTCTTAAGTAATTTGACTATCTACGAAAGGTTCAAGATAAATTGTAATTGGCCATATGAAAATGTCTTTGTAAAATTTCTTTGAACTGTCTTTCCAACTGGTCAACATAATACATGACCTGCACACAAACTCAAGATGCTCGGAAAGGTAAATATGTAGGAATCCGATTAATTTAGAACTGTCTCTGGAGTTCAGAATTCTGTCTTATCTTAGTCCTTTCAGATTTATACAAGGATCAATCATATTTACCTGCACAGTAAATAAGCACTAATATATAAACATACAGCCCCTCCATAGAAATCAGTTATTGGCAAGTGCAGAAAAATAGTGAAGTAGGAAACAAAGTGGAATTTATGTAAATAGTGAAAGTAGCAACTTATTTGCTGGGTCAGCTGCCCTCACTAAGGAAATCCAATGGATTTATAACATAAGAACTGGGATGTGTGCATGCCAATTAGTTCTACAGAGCTGATAAATGAAGAATGGGTGTAAGAATTAGAGTAGTTGATGTACAGAAAGCAGAACCGAATGTCACCAAGAGACTGCTAAACAATAATATCTTGTCAACACATCTATATGCAGCAAAACACAGCATCTAAGTAAGAGGTGATGCAAATGGAAGCTTTTGACAGTGTCTGAACAAATGTCCCCAGATCAGATAGAAACAAAATTTGCAATCAAGTGATCATTTGTATCCAATACAGAGTGGTCCTTTGGGAGAAAGCGCAATACAGAAGTGCTACTGTATTAACAGAGAGGAGCCAGCAGAACTGTTCTGTCATTTTGCTACTGAGTTATTTCCACATTGTCTTAGCTCTGGAGTTACTTAGTTAACTTAGTTACTTAGCCCTGGTCTACACTGGGGAAGGGGGGAGGCATCGATCTAAGATACACAACTTCAGCTACGAGAATAGCGTAGCTGAAGTCGACATACTTTAGACTGACTTACTGCAGCATCTTCACAGCGCTGACTCAACTTCTGCTGCTCCCCCGTCGACTCCGCCTGCGCCTCTCACGGCGGTGGAGTACAGGAGTAGAAGGGAGAGCGCTCAGGGATCGATTTACCGTGTCTAGACTAGACGTGATAAATCAGCCCCCAATAGATTGATCTCACAGTGTCGATCCCCGTCGTAGTGTAGACCTGCCCTTAGTTACTCTGAAGCATGAATTATAGCTCATGGGGAACGACACCCTTCTTGAATCATGAAAAGGTCTGTGGTGTACGGTGGCATATTCGAAGTATGTGAACTCCTGGATATCTGACATGCTCCCACTCAAAGATTTTCTCTATGGTTTAAATTCACAGTCAGCAGACGTTATCCAGGTTTATCTGGCAAGCCTGCAGCTCTGCAATAATCTCCAGTTGCCAATGCAGCTTCTCCGTGCCAATGCTCATTAGGGTTGGCCGGAAAACAAGAACTTCGCTTCACAAAAAATGTCGAGGTTTTGACATTTGTTTTCATTCCACATTAGATCAAAAGCGAGCTCTTTTGGATTGTTTTTTTAAATGTGTGAAAAACCTGCCAGAGTACTTCCTAGCTGCAATTGGGCTTCCTCCCCAGGGAAGGACACACTTCTTTCCTCTCTCTCCATTTTGCAGTCACTGAGTTTCTATTGTCTCCATCTATATCCCTCGTACATGAAGGTCTTCCTAATGAAGAAGCACCTGTACTCAGCTCAGACAACCAGAAAGCAACATGCAAAGTGACCCATATTAAACTCATAAACAAACACTTTGGAGGAAGAAAGTCAAATACCAAATACCGACTAAACTCCCTCCCTCCCATCATCAATATTTAAATAAAATGTTTAGCTCTTCCCTTGCCATCCCTATATAGAGCACTATACTGACAATGCTCTAGGGCTCTCTAGTAAATGCTTTTTAACATAAATTCTTCATGCTCTTAGGATTAAAATACTTATGAGAACATTTTTAGCAACCATGGCAAGCAGTTTTTTTAAAAATAATATCAGCAGAGAACTAGAGTGTTTTTGCCCATTCATGCTTCTTAAAAATAAATCTTTCAGGCCTGTGAACAGCAGAATACAATCAGAAAACCTGATATACTAGGCATCCAAACTATGGATCTAGATTATTCTCAGTGGTAGCAGATGACCGAACAAGGAGTAATGGTCTCAAGTTGCAGTGGGGGAGGTTTAGGTTGGATGCTAGAAAAAACTTTTTCACTAGGAGGGTGGTGAAGCACTTGAATGGGTTGCCCACAGAGGTGGTGGAATCTCCTTCCTTAGAGGTTTTTAAGGTCAGGCTTGACAAAGCCCTGCCTGGAATGATTTAGTTGGTGTTGGTCCTGCTTTGAGCAGGGGGGTGGACTAGATAACCACCTGAGGTCCCTTCAAACCCTGATATTTTATGATTCTATGAGAGATTTATCTCAATGTTCCTAGAATAGGCAACGTTCCACCTAAACAGGAACAGTATGAAATAATCATCTGCAAGATTTCACCCTTTCATACTTAAAAATTGTTTGCTTCATGTACATTAATGGTTGCAAATTATATAGTATGAGATGACAGAAGTTTGCCTTCCAGGCAAATAGGGCTATTGACATCAGCAGCTGGAGCACAAAGGTTCACTTACAGCGATCTCTGGCTTTTATCAAAGTTGTGACATTATTTACTTAGATTATTCTAATTACAGAGAGAAGCCTGTTGAGAATAGAAGGGATCCTTTAACCTAAATCATTATTCTCTTATGCCTAAATCAGCAGATTTCCAACCTCTCAGTAACAATGCAATTTTTTCCACCCATAATGAATGGTAAAAATGGAAAGAAGCAATTTTGGCGTGCATAAGAAAACTGTGAAACAGGTAGCACTACACTAGGATTGCCTTAATGGCGTTTACTTACACGGGGACAGACAACAATACTCTTACACCTGTTAAATAGCATTTTCAGCCACATGCAATCCCAGTGAAGTGAATGGGCTTATTTGCAGAGCAAAATGATATTCAGAATGAATACCAGAAACTGGCCCACCATGTTTTTCCACTAGATTTCTAGTATCAGCACATGAATACGCACTGCCCCCACCCTCCGCAAGCCAGTTTAGTACTGCTGTTGGACAAATGACTCTCTCATCTGGCACTTTTAATACTGCATTAATTATTTTTTGTAGTTTGCATTTGATAATCGTATTTATGGAAACGTTCTTGGCCAGAACAGGATTTAAAAACAAACATAACTGATCACCTCACATAACATTTGCTTTTCCAAATGGAAGACCTCACCCCCAACTTGGAATTAATTAATCTTACCTTTGGAAATTGCTATCCCTAATCTAAAAGGGCACTTGCACAGTTGAAAGTCAATAAAAATGACTTGTGACCTTTGATGGAAAGGTCAAATTTAGTGGGTTTTTCTATTCTCAGAGTCCATGGTGAATAAATTCCAAGTTTTAATTCAGCTGAACCATGGAAATTAATGATCAATCAGTCAGAGCCTTCATAGACCATCAAAGTTAATGGGTATCTTTTTTATGGCTTACAATGGGCTTTGGAACGGCACATCAATGAACAACCAGTTACATAAAGACAATTGTCTTTGTTACATTAGATTCCCCGATGGATAGCATCGCTCTGGTCAAGCATCTGAGGTGCTTCAGTTACAGGTCTCCGAGGAGTCATTTACAGCAATCCAGCTTTTTCACCAGTAGCGAAGTCAGGAGGAAACAAAATTAAAATCAATGGCCTGCATTAATTAACTGGATAGTGTATCTTTTATACTCTTTTCCTGTAGTTTGAGGAGATATTGTTGGCTCAGTAGCATTCTATTTTAACCCCCCATGGTCTTAGAAACATTTAATTAAAATCAAATACCAGCTGTGTCTAGAAGATGACTCAGAAATATGTATTTTTTTAAAATTGTAGTGCTAACTTAGAGGAAGTTTTACGACTTAACAGATGTGCAAACAGCAGACATATGGTCACAGACTATTTTATACCTTCTACATTCCATGAAATACACTACTCTATCCGGATTACAGGAATCGGTTAAAAAAAACATTCAAACTAGTGATGTGAGGAATTTATTGGCCCTGAGTGCAATGGGACTGATCATGGGTTATAGGTAAAATCAGGGCGTAAATATTATAATTTGTTAACATAGAACCAGGCTATCAAAACTCAGGCAGTACCACTGACACCAATGGTGCTACACTAATTTACATCGGTTTAGGCTCTGGCCCATAAAGTGTACTTAAATCTCAATCTCAGAACAAAAGCTGAACAATTTCCCAGGACCATTTCTTCACTGATGCTCACGGATGTTCAGAGCTGTCTCTCAATGCTTACAGTGGCCTCTCCCCTCCCCTCTTGTCTGCTCCTAGGATTCTTCCTGAAGGTAAACTCTAAAACTTTTTTGATCCCAAGTGCCTCCAAGTATTCAAAGGAAACTCTTTGTCGGGACCTTTCTGAAGGCTCTTTGGAGATGGGCCTGGATGGAATCCCTGAACGTTAGAGGGTGCTTGAAATTCAAACCTGACTTTGAAACCATGTTCTACAAAAGGGGCCTAATCTGTATAGGAGGCCAAACTGAATCCCTGCAGGTGAATATCTACAAACATTCAGAGCTGAAATCCTCACCTGGATTACAATGTAGACTGTGAGCTCTCTCAGGGCAGTGGCTGTCTCTTCGATTAATAGAATATCAGGGTTGGAAAGGATCTCAGGAGGTCATCTAGTCCAACCCCCTGCTCAAAGCAGGACCAACCCCAACTAAATCATTCCAGCCAGGGGTTTGTCAAGCCTGACCTTAAAAACTTCTAAGGATGGAGATTCTACCACCTCCCTAGGGAATCTATTCCAGTGCTTCACCACCCGCCTAGTGAAACAGTGTTTTTTAATATCCAACCTAAACCTCAAATTGAGACCATTGCTCCTTGTTCTGTCATCTGCCACCATTGAGAAGAGCCGAGCTCCATCCTCTTTGGAACCCCCTTTCAGGTACTTGAAGGCTGCTATCAAATCCCCCCTCACTCTTCTCTTCTGAAGACTAAACAATCCCAGTTTCCTCAGACTCTCCTCGTAAGTCATGTGCTCCAGTCCTCTAATCATTTTTGTTGCCCTCTGCTGGACCCTCTCCAATTTGTCCTCATTCTTTCTGTAGTGGGAGGACCAAAACTGGACACAGTACTCCAGGTGTGGCCTCATCAGTGCCGAATAGAGGGGAATAATCACTTCCCTCGATCTGCTAGCAATGCTCCTACTCATATAGCCCAATATCCTGTTGGCCTTCTTGGCAATAAGAGCACACTGTTGACTCAAATCCAGCTTCTCATCCACTACAATCCCCAGGTCCTTTTCTGCAGAACTGCTGCTGAGCCAATCAGTTCGCAGCCTGTAGTAATGAATGAGGTTCTTCCTTCCAAAGTGCAGGATTCTGCACTTGTCCTTGTTGAACCTCATCAAATTTCTCTTGGCCCAATCCTCCAATTTCTCTAGGTCCCTCTGTAGCCTAGCCCTACCCTCCAGCATATCTACCTCTCCTCCCACCCCCGCTAGCTTAGTGTCATCCCCGAACTTGCTGAGGGTGCAATTCATCCCATCCTCCAGATCATTGATAAAGATGTTGAACAAAACTGGTCCCAGGACTGGTCCCAGGACTGATCCGCTTGATACTGGCTGCCAACTAGACCTCGAGCCATTGATCACTACCTGTTGAGCCCGACAATCTAGCCACTTTATAATCCATTCATTCAATCCATACTACTTTAACTTGCTGGCAAGAATACCGTGGGAGACCATATCAAAAACTTTGCTAAAGTCAAGGTATATCACATCCAACACTTTCCCCATATCCACAGAGCCAGTTATCTCATCGGAGAAAGCAATCAGCTTGGTCAGGCATGACATGTCTCTTTTTAGTGAGTGTGAGTGTGTGTGTGTGTGTGTACAGCGGACACCTTTCTAATCACTGTTAATTAGACAGCCCAGGCCCCACCCTGGCCCCACCTCTTCCCCACAAGGCCCCGCTCATTCTTTGCTTGTAGAACCTTCCTGGGGCTGAACTGTCCCCTGGTGAAAGCTGTAGGAGGAGGGACTCTGAAGGGAAAACTCCAGTCAGATCCTACTGTGGCGATTCCCCACTACTGCGCTGACCAGGGTGGGGCAAATCACTGGGGATCTGCAGGAAGCTTTGTGACTGCACCCCAGCATGGACCACCATGTGTCCTACTGCCAGTTCCTGGGTGTCATCTTTCCTGCCATGGACATCCCATCTCCTTGATAGTGAATGCCCTTGGGAGAAGAGCCAGACATGAACATGAGTCTGTATTAGCTTTCCTAGGCAAGGTCTGCAGGGCCAGGGTAGGACGATGTGCCATCCCCAAGCCCACCACCTCTCCATCCCCTCCCCAGCAAAGGTCCTGGACTTGTGGGGTGGCCTCCACTGGGGCAGGGGTGTTGCTGCAATGGCTCAGCCCCACATCTGCTGGAGCGCATGGCCATAGGGCACAGTTTGCCCCCAGAATTGTTTTAAAGAGTTTCACAATCAGACTTAAGACGCCCATTTAAAAAGGATGCTGGTGTCTTGTAAGCGGGCCTCTGGCCGCCCTCTTCGAAATACAGGCAGGAGACTGCTTTTTGGCTTCACCGGTGTCTTTTATTCTTTCACACAGTGCAAAACCCCCAGCACCTATATACAGCTTATTTACAAGTTCAGTTTAGGCTCAGCCCCCAGTCTGGCTGGCCTCAGGATTAGCTAGATCAGGGGTCTCCAAACTGCGGCCCGCGAGGCCCTCTCATCCGGCCCGCGGAGATCTTTTTGGCTCCGCGCTGGGGCCTGGAAGCGCCGCGCGGGCCGCCGCCGCCAGCCGCGGGGCCTGGAAGCGCCGCGCGCTCGGCCGCCGCCGCCAGCCGCGGGGCCGGGACGCGCCGCGTGCTCCGCTGCCGCCGCCGGCCAGGGACGGCTCGGAGCTGGGGCCGGGACGCGCCGCACCGCCACGCAGTTGCAGGGGGCGAAACAAGGAGCCACCCACTGCCAGGCGGCGAACCGGTCTGTGGGGAGAGACCGGGTTGAGCAGGTCAGTTGGGGGGGTGAGAGACCTGGCTGGGTGGGTCAGTTGGGGGGGGGGGTTGGAGGAAAGGAGGTTTTGGGGTGAGAGACCTGGCTGGGTGGGTCAGTTGGGGGGGGGGGTTGGAGGAAAGGAGGTTTTGGGGTGAGAGACCTGGCTGGGTGGGTCAGTTGGGGGGGGGTTGGAGGAAAGGAGGTTTTGGGGTGAGAGACCTGGCTGGGTGGGTCAGTTGGGGGGGGGGTTGGAGGAAAGGAGGTTTTGGGGTGAGAGACCTGGCTGGGTGGGTCAGTTGGGGGGGGGTTGGAGGAAAGGAGGTTTTGGGGTGAGAGACCTGGCTGGGTGGGTCAGTTGGGGGGGGGGGTTGGAGGAAAGGAGGTTTTGGGGTGAGAGACCTGGCTGGGTGGGTCAGTTGGGGGGGGGGGGTTGGAGGAAAGGAGGTTTTGGGGTGAGAGACCTGGCTGGGTGGGTCAGTTGGGGGGGGGGGTTGGAGGAAAGGAGGTTTTGGGGTGAGAGACCTGGCTGGGTGGGTCAGTTGGGGGGGGGGGTTGGAGGAAAGGAGGTTTTGGGGTGAGAGACCTGGCTGGGTGGGTCAGTTGGGGGGGGGGGGGTTGGAGGAAAGGAGGTTTTGGGGTGAGAGACCTGGCTGGGTGGGTCAGTTGGGGGGGGGGGGTTGGAGGAAAGGAGGTTTTGGGGTGAGAGACCTGGCTGGGTGGGTCATTTGGGGGGGGGGTTGGAGGAAAGGAGGTTTTGGGGTGAGAGACCTGGCTGGGTGGGTCATTTGAGGGGGGGGGGGGTTGGAGGAAAGGAGGTTTTGGGGTGAGAGACCTGGCTGGGTGGGTCAGTTGGGGGGGGGGGTTGGAGGAAAGGAGGTTTTGGGGTGAGAGACCTGGCTGGGTGGGTCAGTTGGGGGGGGGTTGGAGGAAAGGAGGTTTTGGGGTGAGAGACCTGGCTGGGTGGGTCAGTTGGGGGGGGGGGGTTGGAGGAAAGGAGGTTTTGGGGTGAGAGACCTGGCTGGGTGGGTCAGTTGGGGGGTGGGTAGGAGGGAAGGAGGTTTTGGGGTGAGAGACCTGGCTGGGTGGGTCAGTTGGGGGGGGGGGTTGGAGGAAAGGAGGTTTTGGGGTGAGAGACCTGGCTGGGTGGGTCAGTTGGGGGGGGGGGTTGGAGGAAAGGAGGTTTTGGGGTGATAGACCTGGCTGGGTGGGTCAGTTGGGGGGTGGGTGGGAGGGAAGGAGGTTTTGGGGTGAGAGACCTGGCTGGGTGGGTCATTTGGGGGAGGGGGGTTGGAGAAAAGGAGGTTTTGGGGTGAGAGACCTGGCTGGGTGGGTCAGTTGGGGGGTTGATGTGTAGTGAACAGGTGTTCATGTGTAGTGTTCATGTGTAGTGAACAGGTGTTCATGTGTAGTGAACAGGTGTAGTGTTCATGTGTTCATGTGTAGTGTTCAGGTGTAGTGTTCAGGTGTTCATGTGTAATGTTCATGTGTAGTGAACAGGTGTTCATGTGTAGTGTTCATGTGTAGTGTTCATGTGTAGTGAACAGGTGTTCATGTGTAGTGTTCATGTGTAGTGTTCATGTGTAGTGAACAGGTGTTCATGTGTAGTGTTCAGGTGTAGTGAACAGGTGTTCATGTGTAGTGTATCAATGTGTTATTAAATAATAACTGAATAAAATAATATTAAATAAATAATTAAAAACAACATCCATGTTTTGATTCTTTTTTATTTGGACCTCGAGTGTGTTGTCGGCCCCCGAACTGCTATTTAATAGTTAATGCGGCCCTCGGGCTGAAAAGTTTGGAGACCCCTGAGCTAGATCCTGCAGGCTTTCAGCCTCAGCTAGCTTCCTCCCCTTCAGCTTACTCCCCTGCACCTTCTCTATCTCTCTCTGTCTCTTTCTCCTTCTCCTTCCTACCTCTCTTCTCTGGCTTCCTCCCTGGCAGGCTTTATATCCCCTGGGGGCAGCCAGGTGGAGCACATTAAGCCCTCTGCAGCCCAGGGCTACAGCCAGCTGGCTGATTAGCCTTTCCTAGCAGGCCGGGCTTGCAGAGGCTTCTGCCTGTTGCTGGGTAAGGAGGGAGCAGGGGCTGACTCAGCAGGCCCTGGTCAGCTGCCTGCTACATGTCTTATTGTCGGATAGGTTGGTGGGACATGAGGCTGCCACAGTCAGTGGTATGGTAGGAAGGCCTTCTCCTGTCCTTGGGAAAGAGATAATCATTACTGCAACAGTCATTCAGACGTACACGAGAGCTTGCAACTTGCCATCAGTTTATAGCCTGCAACATTCATTTAGATGTACATGAACAGTAATAACTTACAGTCCGCTTGTAATCAAATCTTCCTTTACAGAAACACTGTTACCGCCAGCCGAGATTTACAGGTAGTTTGTATGCGTGTCTTCATAAGGAAATAAATTAATTTCAACGATAATTCAAATCATCCACTCTACAATCTTGCTCTATATTTAAATCTAATATTCTCTAGATGTTAAATGAACCTTAGCTCTATAGCAGATTCTCAGGTTCAGGCGTGCTCAGACCTTTTCTAATCTAGGCTGTAGGGCACCTGGCCTTGATTTGGAATTAACCTCCATTTTTCATTTTCTTATTGGCATCCCGTGAAGTAGCATAAAGCTCGTTGCTCGTGGCTACAATAATTCCATTTGCTAATATATATCATATTAGCTATTCTAAAACTTACCTGGGGAGAATGATTATTCCTGACATTTAATATTTGTTCTGAGAAGGGAAGCAAATTTAACATATTGCACTTAGCAGGTGTAGCATTAGTAATGTTCAAACACTTGGCATTTCCTCATGAATGCTCCCAAGGATGGGGTGCGGGAGAAGATGAATGCCACTAGCCTGATAACGTGACAAGTTGGCCTCTAGAGTGTCTGCTAGCCATGCACCTCACAGTGTCTTTCTGGAGGGCCACAGCAATGATGTTGGCTCTGGGGAAAGACACTTAATACCATAGCAGCCTAACTTGTCATAAGACTGAGCATCCTAAATTTATGGAGGGGATGTGATGATCAGATGGCCGACAGTGGTGTACGGCCCATCCTCTACTGCCATTAGCTAATATCTCAAATGGCCAGCACAGAGGGGAAGGCCTCTTAGTGACTACAGAGAATTCCTCCCCTGGTGTCTGGCTGGTAGGTCTCTTCCACTTGTTCAGGGTACAACTGGTTGCCATGTTTGGGTTTGGGGAGAAATTTCCTCCAGGTCAGATTGGCAGAAACCCTGGGGGATTTTTGCCTTCCTCTGCAACATGAAGCCCAGGTCATTTCAACTAGAGAAAAGGGTGGATTATTTCTGTATTAAGATTTCAGGACCTCAGTAACTCAGTCAGAGATTATGGGTCTATTACAGGAGTGGGTGAGATTCTGGGACCTGTGATTAGCAGGACATCAGACTATATGGTCGTGATGGTCCTTCCTGGCTTTACAATCTATGAGCCTATGAACTAGATCTGGGCCATCAAGATACATTTCAGGAATTCTTCTGGTGGGAAATATGAGAGACAGAGCAGAGCTAAAAGGAGACGACAATAGTGCCAGATGCAGATGCCTTACTCCCCACGTAGCTCCATGCATACACGCTACTTGTAAATCTGTCAGTGGGGTTGTTAGCGGGAGGGGAGCAGAGGAGTCAAAATTTGGCCCATAATTCATGGTTTTGCACCATTCTGTTTTCCGGCTGCAGCAACTCAAACACCATATGAACTTCCCATGTAATTGTGAGTATCCTTAAGTACTGCATCATCTTTAGCAGCTACGCTCAATGAACTCAGAATAAACCACAACCCATAGGTGTGGCTTTCCCTTAACAAATCACCAGACAAAAGAACAGGAAAGAGGTTACGGACTTGAGATTGGCTTTCCCAGGTGGGTAGAGGTAGATAGTTGTGGACAGCCAGTTATTTGTTTATTGATGACACTGATTAAATCTGTACATATAATTCCAAATGAACCCCCTTGCACCACTACTTGCTTGTTCCCCTAAGCAGTGTGTAGCTCTGTTCTAATCAGTGCTTCTTCCATGCACCCCCATTCCCAAGAGAGGCAGGTTGGTAAATCGTAAACCACCTGAATACAGAGAAATCCAAAAAAGCAGCAAGATGGGTTATGAGCATGTCTGCATGCAATGGAACAAAAAACAAAACCAATGATCCTATTGATGGATATAGGCTTGCATATGAATAACTGACTTCAAATAAAAGTGTGATAGGTTCACTGATCAGCTGATGGGGCTTTGTATGAATTACGGCAGAGGTGAGTCTTAAGGAGGGATTTGGAGGAGGTAAGGTAGTGGCTTTCTGGAACTCTGCAGGGAATCTGAATACTGCCCTGCCAACTCTGTTTTCTTCTGGCGTCGGGACAGAAAAGGTGATGGACACAATAAGGTATTAAGTGAATTCCCTCTTGCAGCTACACAAACGTATGGGTTGTATTGTACAGTATGTTAATTAAACAGTTAATACTGCTTCGCCCTTAAACGACTTAGCTTTGCCACTGTGGCTGAAACACAAGCTAATATTTGGCAGCTAGGAATAAAATACAATCTGGTGGGAGGAGAACAGCTCCTTCAAATCAGTTGTAGTTTTGGATAGGATCCCAGAAGACAGAAATAAGACTCAGGATTGATTAAATTGCTTGGAATAATTGTAAGGCCCTCTTGATATCCAATTAGTGAGAGATTATTTCTCCAAATGTGAATGAGATCTGATGAAAGAGTGATAGTCTTATTAAAGTGGAAAGAGAAGGGCACCTTAGGGCAAAAAAAGAAAATAAAAAAAGCACTAGTTCACAGAATCATCCTGTGCCTCAAAACCCAATGAGGTTCAAGCAACCCCGTACAAAGTTTAGATACTAGTTCGGTGAAGAGAACTGGAACTGGTTGATATTTTTAAAAAACGTGCAATTTCAGCAAAGGAAATACTGGACAAATGTTGAGTTTTTTAAATGTCATAATTGTCACCAGCTTTTAAGAAAGCAAAAAGTAGGTGCTAAGGGTTTGTGGTCTCTTGTAACATCAGACCAACAAGATAAAAACAGAAATATGACGCCATGTATAGCTTGCAGATTAGGAAAGGGGGACAGTGGAATATACATGGTGCTCTACAAGAAAACATGAATTAGTCACCTCCTTAATCAAACTGGGATATTTTCCCCTGAAAGATTTTGGTCACTTGGCTTCAGTGAGGCTTTGGTCACTTGGCTTCAGTGAGGCTCTTTACTATGCATAAGAAACACAGAATACATCTCAAGGGAATATGATTTCCCAATCAATGCAATGACCCAAAACGACACAGGTACCATCATCGTCCAAATATAGGAGGACATTGGTCAATGACAAAAAAGTGAGAGTTAGTTGGATGAACTAAAGATAAACCAAATAGTTTAAAATGAAGTGCATTCAATTGCTGTATGCTAGAATCTGCCTGTATAGTATTTACTAGTTATTCTTTCATAAATCTGCATTGGTAACCTAAACTGGTTTGACACAGAAATTTCCGGATGAGGTTCTCTGGCTTAACACAACACAGGAGGTTAGACTAGATCATCACAATGGTCCCTTCTGGCTTTAAAATCTCTGGTTTACAATACTACAAATAAAGCACCAAGAACATTTTGTGAGAAGAGGTCAGGACATCTGCGAGATACAGTATACAACAAAACATTAAAACAAGTTGGGGATGAACTAAAAACATATACAGGTATGAACGAGGAGAAATTCTAAATCTCTCTCCTGGTACAAATCATGATAAAGTCAAAGAACCTCTCTCCCACTGAATGCAAAGCAAGGACCCCGTTAAAATAACATTCTGTTTCTGTCCTACAGTGGGTATGTGAAACTGGGTTATGTGATATCACGCAAACGAAAGGAAGTACTCCAAAGTCATCTGTCACAAAAAGAGAATTAAAAAAACTAACCCAAACACAAATGCATGTTAAGAATGTGTAAAAAGTTGCCACTTGAAATCATTGTATACATGGATAATTTACATCTGAAGATGATTTACTCCCATCTGTGCTTCTAACTCTATTTAGGTTCAGTACAAGTCGAAGATTGATGGTGGGGTCCTGATCATCTAAATACAGCTGCCAGAGATCTCATTTTCCCCAAAGTAATTGCTTAAAACACTGACAGCAGACAAGGCAGAAATCACATCAATGAAAAATATCTGCAATCTCTGGTTTTTTTTAAAAAAGGTTAGGCTTGCGTGATCATTTGCATAGATTATCTCAATTGTCAAACATGCGTGGCCACCGAGGCGAGGGAGTTCATTTTGTGTTTCAGATCATGTAAGCAGCACATCCTGTTGTCGATGGCAGCTCTAAGCATATAGATTAAAAACAAACCACCACAGAACTGCCAAACTTCTGTTGGGACTTGACCCACACTACAGCAATGAAACCTACAATTACCTTTGGGGCAGGAGGCCCAGAGGGGGTTTTAATGAGTCAAGATAGCTTGTTACCGTTGCCTATTTAGCTTTGTGGTCACTCTTCAGTTGGGAAGCCAGAATGGTCAACTGGACAGAGCACTGGAGTGGGACCCAGGAGTCCTGGATCCTATTTCCATTTCAGTAACATGCCTCCTGAGTGACCTCAGGCAAGTTAAGTCAATTTCCCGTGCCTCAGTTTCCTCTTCTATAAAACCGAGACAATGATACTGATCTCCTTGGTAAAGCACTTTGAGATTTAATGATAAACATGGTACATAACAGCCAGGTGTTACTGTCATTATTGATGGCACCATACATAATTTAGGTCGACTTAACCTCAGAGTGTAAAGCTGCCCTTTGATTCCTAATCAAGTTATCAATGGGAGTGAAGGATAAACTGATTTAGATTTTTTTTAAATACCCTGGCAGTTAGTCTTACATCTCACCCATGCTTTTCCTGCTACTCCAAAAACGTTTTATGTATGTGATTTAGTGCATGCTTTTTCATTTTTGCATCTGTATGTAATGATGTATTTGGGCTGGGACCAGAAGTGGCACTATGGAAGGCTGTTCTGTATCTTCAGCCACAATCAGAAAATCCCCAGAATTTCACCAGAAAGCACGTTCACAAGATTTCTAACTTGTTTTGCCAGATCCCAAATGTTTCTGACAAACTTGAATAAGCGGCAGGTTTTAGAGTAGCAACCACACAACAAAAACACTAACCCAGGAACCTATCCTTGCAACAAAGCCCGATGTTAACTCTGTCCACATATCTATTCAAGTGACACCGTCATAGGACCTAATCACATCAGTCACACCATCAGGGGCTCGTTCACCTGCACATCGGCCAATGTGATATATGCCATCATGTGCCACCAATGCCCCTCTGCCATGTACATTGGCCAAACCGGCCAGTCTCTACGCAAAAGAATAAATGGACACAAATCTGACATCAGGAATCATAACATATAAAAACCAGAAGGAGAACACTTCAATCTCTCTGGTCACTCAGTAACAGACTTAAAGGTTAAGTCTGCAACAGAAAAGCTTCAAAAACAGACTTCAACGAGAAATTGCTGAATTGGAATTAATTTGCAGACTAGATACATGGGCTTGAACAGAGACTGGAAGTGGCTGGGTCATTAAACAAACTGAATCTATTTCCCCATATTAAGTATCCTCACACCTTCTTGTCAGCTGTCTGAAATGGGCCATCTTGATTTTATCACTACCAAAGTTTTTTTCCCTCCTGCTGATAATAGCTCATCTTAATTAATTAGCCTCTTAGAGTTGGCATGGCAACTTTCACCTTTTCATGTTCTCTGCGTGTATATATATCTTCATTCTGTATGTTCCACTCTATGCATCTGATGAAGTGAGCTGTAGCCCATGAAAGCTTATGCTCAAATAAATTTGTTAGTCTCTAAAGTGCCACAAGTATTCCTCGTTCTTTTTAATAAGTGGAGAACTCGAGTCCTTATCTGAAAAGCACCTGACCTTACTTTGCAGACGTGCATAGCGCTACTTTGGGATTCTGAAAAAAACACAGTGAAGTACAACCGAGGGCTTTGGGAGCAGAGAAATTTGGCTTCTTGTCTTTGTTATTCTGCTAACCAGTACACTAACACTGTGTACTTAGTAAATCACTAAACCAGATCCACCCACTCAAGGTTTTGTTGCCAGCTAGCTAGTTGTGGAAGCAGCCGGTTCATTTGTTGTTTTGATGTCAAGAGAACAGAACAGTTTTAAAACTCCAGGAGATGCCATGAAGAGCAGATAGCTCACCGAGGCAGGGTAAGGACAGCCAGATTCCCTTTTAGAAAACCCTGAAAACCACCCATTGTACTGCACATCAAGTGGACATGGATCTGCTAGCTGGTCATATTTGCAGCACTCTTTGCAGTTTGTCCCCTGATGAAGCAAACTCAGTCTGAACTGCTTGGAAAAGAAGATCCTGAGGGGGGATATGATAGAGGTCTATAAAATTATGAGTGGTGTGGAGAAAGTGAATAAGGAAAAGTTCTTTACATGTTCCCATCATATAAGAACTAGGGGGCACCTAGTTTAAAACAAATAAAAGGAAGTTCTTCTTCGCACAGCGCACAGTCAACCTGTGGGACTCCTTGCCTGAGAAAGTTGTGAAGGCTAGGACTAGAACAGAGAACTGGATAAATTCATGGAGGTTAAGTCCATTAATGGCTATTAGTAAGGATGGGTAAGGAATGGTGTGCCAGACCTCTGTCTGTCAGAGGGGGGTGATGGATGTCAGGAGCGAGATCACTTGATCATTACCTGTTAGGTTCACTCACTCCAGGGCACCTGGCATTGGCCACTGTCAGTAGACAGGATACTGGGCTGGATGGACCTTTGGTCTGACCCAGCACAGCTGCTCTTATGTTCTTATGTGCAAGTAGCAACACGCCTTAGTCTTGAAGCTTCTATGAGTGGTAATTCAAACACATTTTTCTTCCCCACGATTTGGCCTGTTAAATTGCAGGGATGTAAATGCTGGCGACTACGGAAGAGTGAGCGGTTTTTCAGCAAAGGTGTGGGAATGAGGAGCTCATCAGCCTCCACAAAGCCAAAGACCCTTGATCCCTAGGAGCTCATTTGAAATAAACGTGAGCACCTCAAAGATGCTGAACTGCACCTGCCGTGTAAGCTATTATTTTACCAGCCAAATGTTACCAATGGCCTTGTGGAATTAGACTCCTTATCAAGTAATAATGTCCTATTCCTACAATACAAGCTTGCAGAGATCACATCTAGCTGCGGTAACATACACTTCTCACTCGGGGATCTATTACACCTTTTAGTCCCTGTCCTGGGCAGGGGGAGATGTGAAGTCACTCAGCGCTGGTGGGAGCACCGGCAGTCCTTGTACTTTCCACACTCCCTAGGGAAACAGAGGGACTGTGCCTGCGGATACAGCACTTAATAGTGTATAGGTTCCCCTGTGCAGCTGGCCAACCTTGATGGCTCATATGGAGTCGGAGGAACCAATCTCCCTGCCCCTCACCCTCCACCTTTAAAAGGTTTGCACCGAAGAGGGTGCAGCCCCTGTACTCTGCACAGCCTGCAAATGCAGCCAGCCCCTGCATGGGAACATAACCAAGTTGGGGGGAGGGGAGGGGAGGGAAAGCTTCTTGTTCCTTCCCGTTCCTTGACCATCAAAACGGGGCCAACCACAATCTAGCTTTTGCTTGGACTTGCTGCAGCTCAGCGTGGTTAGAAACTGCATGCTATCCTGGACTCCTGCTGGGCAACCTGCAAGCTGACACAAATTAATCATTAGCCATAAAGGCAAATCACCCTGTAGAAACAATGCTTCTGCTTCTAATGCTATCTGGAGAAAAACACAACCGAAGATCAGAGGAAAATGAGAACTGCCACCTCAGTTCCTAGGGTGCGAATTAGTGCTAATCTCCTGGTTAAGAGAAGACACTAAATGGGGCCTGGGAATGCTCTTTCCCCTGAAGGTTCCAGGTCTTTGTCACTCGTATGCACTGCACTATGGGTAATGCATGGATGGGCTTCAGCCAGCAACAGCCACATCTCACTCACGCGACGCTGTTACCCAGTGAAGAAGTCTGCAGCGTTCCGGGGGTGAGTCAGCAATAGCGACTGAAATATTTACAGCCTCTACATGCACACAACCAACTTCAGAGCATCACACAGGAAATACCCAGCCCTGCTGATCAGCACCAGCAACGGTGAACTAAAACCACACTGCAGGGTAGATTAACTAGCCTTTAATGAGTTATTAAGAGAGCGAGCATGTTAATTCATCCAGCAGGATTTTATCAACGAGAAGCCTCCACATGATCAAACCACAACGGAAGATGCAATAAACAAATGCTGACACAGGATGCAGTTAATGTGGGTGGAGGGGGGAAAAATCACTGATTTCACCATGGCCTTGCCCTTAGTATACAGGAAAGTCAAATTAGCAGTTCACATTCATTAGCTTTTGTAGATTGTCCCTCTTAAATAGGAATGCACAATGCCACACCGCAAAATTCCACTCCAGTAAGCCACACCATCCCTTCCCACATTTCTTGAGACTATCCAGAGCAGGGATCCGCAACCTTCAGCACACGGCCTGTCAGGGAAAGCTGCTGGAGGACCAGGATGGTTCGTTTACCTGCAACATCCGCAGGTTCGGCGGATCACAGCTCCCACTGGCTGCGGTTCGCCATTCCAGGCCAATGGGGGGCTGCAGGAAGCAGCGGCCAGCACATTCCTCGGCCCGTGCTGCTTCCCGCAGCCCCCATTGGCCTGGAACGGTGAATCACAACCAGTGGGAGCTGTGATCCGCCAAACCTGTGGACGCTGCAGATAATCAAACCATCCCAGCCCACCAGCAGCTTTGCCTAATGGGACACATGCCCAAGATTGCCGATCCCAGATCCAGAGGTTCCTGTCCAGAACAACTGCGTAATCATGTTTTAACTGACTGCAACATTGGTGGCGGGGGGAAATAATCATGTTTTAAAGATTGCACGGAACCCATTTTCTGGGTTAGCCTCAACTATTGAGCTGGTTTCTTCAAAAAATAAAAAGTGAATTCTGGATAAGGAAAAATCCAATTTCTCTGCAGGAAAGAAACTGTTTTGAGGTGAATCTGAAGGGAGACTTTCTATGAACTTCATAATTTTTTTTTAATACGGTGCCCTCTTTTGCATGGTTTGATTGCTCTGAACTCAACAGCAAAGCTCTCATCTTCACCAACTTTTAATCCCTCTCCAAATCCCACTGCAGCTGTGCTGTCTATAACAGATCTAGTTGATGTGTTTAGAAAATCTTTTACTGTTCTCCTTTCCCTGTCTTCTCTCTGTCTGTCCATCCCCAGACGGCATGTTCCTCACGGCAGGAACCATTCCTGCACACGGAGAGAGCCTAACACAGGGGTGGCCAACCCTGAACTGAGAAGGAGCCAGAATTTACCAATGTGCAATGCCAAGGAGCCACAGTAATACGTCAGCAACCCCCCCCCCACCCGCTCCAAACGCCTCCTAACCACCGACAGCCCCATCGATCAGCACCTCCCACTCCCTCCCCATACCTCCTGATCAGCTGTTTTGTGGCATGCAGGAGGCTCTGGGCAGGATGGGGGGAGGAGCGAGGGCACGGCAGGCACAGGGGAGGGGGCGGGAAGGTTGGACTGGGGGCAGGGCCTGTGGTAGAGCCAGGGGTTGAGCAGTGAGCGCCTCCCAGCACACTGGAAAGTTGGCGCCTGTAGCTCCAGCCCCGGAATTGGTGCCTAGACAAGAAGCCGCAGATTAACTTCTGAAGAGCCGCACGTGGCTCCGGAGCCACAGGTTGGCCACCCCTGGCCTAACGCATCACAAGCACTCGACAGAAACAAACCAACAAGAACGAGGCATTTTGCTTATGGCATGAACTGCCCCACGACCAAAACTTTCGGCAGTGGAAACGGATCGAATTTGCAGACTCTTGGGAAAATCTCACGTGTAAGTGTAACCCGTAAATACTCAGAAAGAGAAAATCATTCGTTTCACTTAGCTCCACTCCCCAGACAAGTTAGATTCTGTAGATTTGCTGAAACACAGTTTTCTCCAGAACATTCCGTACAGATTTTCTGGCCAGGAGACGCCTTTTGTAATATAATTTATGGCTGGAATTTTCAGAAAGCATCAGCCCCCAAATTGGGAGCCAGATTTTCAAACAAGCTCATCTCTCTTTAAGGAGTCAAATTAAGCAGGCAGACTGTCGCTAGAGGTTAGCACGCTGGGCACGGGGCTCTTCTGAAAATCCAGCCAGAAGTCTCTCATTGGGAGAGGGTGGGTTTGGAGAAGATTTGAAAATCTGGCCCTCATTTGAGGTGCTTGAATTTGAGCTGAGCTGCCCTGGCCACAGTTTGAATTGCTGGGCACAGTCTGGCCCTGAGCACCTCTGGAGCTCTGTCTACCCCCATTTCAGAAGTTTCAGATACTAGACTGTTTTCAATAGTTTTTTTACCCTTTGCAATATGATGAGGTCACTGAAGTGTTAACCCTGCAGTAGATTAGTCCTGGGGGAATTCCACGCCACTGCGCACATGCAGAATTCATGTCCCCTGCGGGTTTTTTTTCCCTTCAGAAAATACATTGTGCCAGAGACACGCTGCAGTTACACGTTTCGCCCACCATGTGCGGCTGTGGTGCAAGAATGGAGGGCAGCCGGATCACCCGCCGTAGCAGGGAGGACAGGCTGCATTCCTTACAGAATCCTGCCTGTGAGGCCAGGTGCGGAGGCACAGGATCAGGGTGAGGGGGGCAGACAGAGCGGGGAACAGCAGGCATCTGGGGGGTCATGTAGACTGGGGATCAGAAGGGATATTGGGGGGATGACAGAATGGTGTGGGGGCTGAATAGGAGTGGGGGGCTGAGACACTTGGGAATGGGGGGTGGGTGCAGCACCACCTTGGGACAGGGGTGGCTGAGTGGCGGTGCAGGGCCACATGGGGATGGGGTAGCTGAGTCGGGATTTAGGGACACATGGGGATGGGGAGAGGAAATGGATACAGGGGCAGATGTGCCTGACTGAACGGGAGAGGCTGGGGTCAGTCAGGCTCTGCAAGGGGGAACTCCCTAGCTCCCTAACAACCCCTCCTCCCCAGTAAAAACCTCTTCCATACTTCTCCCACCCACACCCAACAACATTCCATGTTCACGCCCAGGCTTCTTGCCAGCAATTACTTCCCTTTCCTTCAGCTCCTCCGTTACCCCGGACTCTCCCAAGCCTTTGCACAACTTCTGAGGGGTGTGTGAAACACATTTCTGTAGTGCTGTTTAAATTATTTATTCCTCAAAGTTCTGTATTCATATGTCTAGTAAGGAATCTATTTGTCAAAAACATTTCCTGAATCTCTGTTGTTGTTGTCTGTATTGTTACAGACATACTTGTTGACAGGTGTTTGGAAATAAATTATCATAATAATTGAAACAGGCGTGAATTTATTGTGTTATTTTGACAAATAAAATATGAAGAATTTTGAAACACTATGTGCAGAATTTTTATTTTTTTGGCACAGAATTCTCCTGGGCGTAAACAGATCCAGGATTTCTGTTGATACGCTGGCATCCACGCCAAAGATACACAAAAAGAATGTATGTTCACTCTAGCAATGATAACAAATTTAAGCAATAAGAGAAACAAAGTGGGAGTGGCATGTCTGTTGGAATAAGAGAGCTCTCTGTTGTTTAGCAACAAAATTATTTCACACCTCCTGTTAGTGATCATAACTGGGTGTCTCCCCTACTGCAGAGGAGGTGGCAGGACAGGGCCTTTTGCCATTATTATACTTATAATTACGCATAGCTTATTTGGTTGGGAACTGACATACACAAAGGCCAGGTCTACATTTGGGGTCCAAAGTGTCAACCTAAGATACGCAGCTTCAGCTACATGAAAAGCATAGATGAAGTCGACATATCTTAGATCGATTTACCTTGGCGTCCTCACGGCGGCGAGTCAACCACTGCCACTCCCCTGTTTACTCTGCTTTCGCCTCTCATGGCGGTGGAGTTCCGGAGTCGATGGGGAGCGCACTTGGGGATCGATTTATCACGTCTAGACTAGACGCAATAAATCGATCCCTGATAGATTGATCACTACCTGCCGATCTGACATGTAGTGTAAACCTGGCCAAGGTGTACGAAAATCTAAAGCAACAATTTCAGCAGGATCTCAGTCTAAACCCTGACACACTTAAGCAATGGCACCCTACGTACAGTATATAAATCCAACTCCACTCAGCCATTTAACTAGTCCTTCTTGTGAGAGTATGGGAAATATCCCAAATCCATCTCCAAGATGAATTAAAAATATTTCGGTGGACTGCCATTCAGGGGATGCAGACCTCCAGTCAGAGAAGCAGCTGATGTTTCAGCCATACATTCGTGGTCTGATTTTTCAGAAATACTGAGTGTTCGTAAGTCCCACTTAAGTCAGCAGGCTCTGCACGTGGCCAGTACCTTTGAAAATCAGACAGCTGGTCTCACCGGCACTGAGATGTAAAAAAGAAAACTCCTCCGCCTCCACTTTTGCATGGCTTAAAAGCAAACTTCAAAAACAGAAGTCAATGAGATACCATCTTTGCTCCAGTTGTAAATCTGTAAATCAGCAAAAGGAGATGAAAATTCAATGGAAAACTCAATAATACGATTGAAGAGAAGAAGATAAAGAGCAAAAGGAATTGGACTTTGGACTTAACGCAGCAGTACGGGAGATTTCAAACGAAGAACTGAGAAAATTGTCCATTGAAGCGAACTATCTGAGAATGTTTTGATAGATAAGAATGCAGTCAGTGAATGAACCGGGGGCCAAACTTCAAAGAGTATCTTAACAGTTCAAGGAAATGTCACTGCTAATTAGTAGGTAGATGAAATAATATCTGAAAGCAGTAAGTGGGTTACTTCACCAAGATCCAATGCAAGTAATCAATCAGAAGTGACCCGTAACAATACCGTCATGAGATTATGAGCAACCTAGACACCAGAGGAGAGCTAAAGGACCACTCTATTTTCAGAGAAAAATACCTGAACGATGGGCTAGCTAGAGGTTCTATGAGTATTTAGACTTTTGAGGATAACTGTTACAAAATGAGTTAATACAGATTTTAAAATAGTCTGTCAAACACTAATTAAGAAAACAAGTCATTTGACTAAGAATAAGACAGGATGAGACAGATGACAGATTTTCTTGGAAGCAAAAATGAGATCATTAGAAGACCAAAACACCATGGATTCACATTAGCGCACAGGAACTTTTTTAGATTAATTTAAAACATCATAAAACGCGAACAGTCTGTTCTAAAAGTGAATCTTGAGTGATCTGTGGGATATACATTTGCAAAAGTTCTTTAAAGTCATTTGTCTTTTCATGTCTTCACTGTGATGAAACATTTGGATTGTTCTGACATTAAATGTGAGTTAAGCTGCATCAAGATGATAAAACAGCTAACAAATACCTCTGGGAAGAGGGAAAGCTAAAAAGCCCTATTTGAATTCACTCATAACACAGCACAAAGCATCAGAAGATTGGCACAGGATCCCTGAAACAGAGACCTACTTTGCAAAATCTCCACAATGAATTCTAATAATGGCCCTTAAGGCTACCATTTGCAGAGACAATTTGGGCTTCAAGATAAAATGAGAAAAAACAAACAGAAACAGAAATGCCAAAGAAAGAATCTTTAGATTCATGTTAATTGCAACCAGCTAACAGATGTTACTCACGTCGCTTAATGCATTACTGGAAGACACTCAGATACGATAGGTATGATTATGGTATCAGAACCTACATAGAACAGAACAGATCCTCACGACAAATGTTAGAAACTACTGACATGAATCCAAAATCCTAGCAAGTAACATATGCTGACTATGACAGATAACACTCAAAAAACACCAGAGCCAACAGACTAGGTCAAACCTTGGATTTGCTGAAGTAATGAGTTTTGCCATTGACTTCAGTGGAACTGAATTACATCCTAAGAAAACTGACAATTAAAAGTTTGGGAGAAAAATTGTCACGTTTCTTACAACACATCAGATAATTCAGTGAAGGGTAGCTAACTATGAGACAGGTTTAAGGATTAGCAGCCGTGTTAGTCTGTATCCGTAAATAAAACGAGGAAGACTTTGTAGCACCTTAGAGACTAAGCAGTTTATTTCAACATAAGCATGAAGTGGGCTATAGCCCACTTCATCAGATGCATAGAATGGAACAGAAGTAAGATGCAGGACATAACACCTATTGAAGGTAAAGACTCCAACGAGAAACTGAGGAACTGGAATTAATTTTCAAATTGGATACAATAAACCAAGGGCTTAACAGAACTTGCGAATGGTTCTCTCATTACACTAACTGATTCCATTTCCCTTGTTAATTTACCGTCAATAGGTGTTATGTCCTGCCTGACAGATATCCATTTCAAAAGGTATTTTTTTCTCCTACTGATAATGGCCCATCTAAATTTAACAGCCTCTTAGAATTGGCATGCTAATGTACAACTCTTCTTTCTTTCTTTCTTTCTTTCTTTCTTTCTTTCTTTCTAAATGCATCTTACTTCTGTTCCATGCTATGCATCCGATGAAGTGAGCTATAGCCCACGAAAGCTTATGCTCAAATAAACTGGTAAGTCTCTAAGGTGCTACAAAGTCTTCCTCGTTTTATTAACTATGAGACATTTATGTAAGAGAAATTGAAGTACGGAGCACCAAGAACAGTATCATTATCTTCAGGAATGCCTGCAGTTCATCCAAGGAACGTACCTTTCCCACACTAGCATGCTAACTAAAGGATCATCGATTATTAGAGTTGCCAAAATGTAACATACCTATGATGGTGTCTTAATCTCTTTCAGCTCACAGAGACACCGTCAGTTTAAAAAACACACTTCCACCTGAATTCTTTTTTTACCTACTGTTGTTTGAGGTAACATTTAAGATGATTAGAATGAAAAGAGATTAGAGAAAAAAAATCAATTTTTTTAATGGCACTTTGTGTTTAGACATTTAGTCAGTTTTCCCATATCTTTACAAGCACCTTCCAACAGATCAACAGGAGAGAGAAGAACATGTTTTTTAAATAGGAAAATGTAATGGCCAATCTATCAAAATTAGCTGGGGGAATTGGGGATGACATAGTACCTGAAACTACTTTTCACTCTATTTTTGAAACTGAACAGATTTCAAGTTGATAGCTTCTTTTCAAATTGAATCAGGCAAACAGAGAAAGTACTGAGCTCAGTCTGGCAACCCATACGTCTAAGTAGTCCCTTTAATTAGCTCTTTATACATTAATGACGTGAAAAAAAAGTTGCTAAATTTTTCCACACTGATTTCAGCTCATCAGTTTATCTTTTGTCACTTCAGAGCTACTAATCTTTAAAAATGTCTATCAGTCAATCAAAAGTCTGTCCCTTATTCTGACTTTTCTACTTCGTTTGCTAATGAGAGATCTTAACTGTGACCACATTCAACAGACACTGATTGCCAGAAATGTGACCTCCGTACCCCAAGGGAACTACTAAAGTGGATTGGAATGGATTAACAGGAACCCAGACATGTTTTAATTATTGAGGGAAAGATTCAAATACCCTTGCTCTGGTTGAATAATAATTCTTCCCAGAGGTGTCCCAGGGACTACTCAATGTAAGCATATCATTATCTGGCCCTAAACACTTTGCACACAAAAAAATAGCCAAAAAATGGAAAACGATGACTATAAAGTAAAAAAACTATTGCAACTGATAAATATAACAGGCTGGTTCTCCATCCTTCTGCAACATTCAAGTTACTATTTTCTTCTCTCCTAAGCAGGCAAAAGGCCTATCACAAAGAGAGACTCCAACAGATCTTGCTGTCTACCCAGTCGAGCTGCTGTAGTCTATCCCAGTGAAATGGCATCTCAGCAATGGCAAAAATAAAGGGCCAGCGTTTTAAGAGCAAAGGTTAATGTCAATTTCAATGTTCTTTAGGTCAAGTAATTCACCTTTCCCCTGTTGGGCCTTTCACTCCTTAATGCCTAAATTGGCATCATTTTATCCTCCTCCATTCTTGCCTCTTCCCTGGTTTTACTTCTCTCCTCTTTTACCAAGCCCCTTTCCATTCTTCATCCTTCCTTTCCCTTCTTACTTCTCTTAGTCCCACTCTTTTTGGTAGCCTTCACAAGAGCTCGGTGTGCAACATTAGAAACTACACATTACATGCAGGCAATGTCTAATTCAAGTAGCATTTAGTGGAGTTACTTGCATCGAACACGAGCTGGGTTCCTGACGATCCCACTGGCAGAATGCTCCATGCTACCCTAGGAAGATAAATGCTGTCTGATATCAGTTTGGGATCATTTGCTCAAGCACATTCCTGAATCGTGAAACAAATCCTGATGCTGTCAAACAAGCTTTCTAAAATCTGCGATTTCCCTTGTTGCCTCATGTGGTCTTTTGAGAATTTGTAACAAAAGACCTGGGAAGTGAACGTTCTGGTTTTGCTGCAAACAATATATATTTCATGTTTCCCTGGCAAGACCTTACCCTAAATGTATTGTACAATTGGAGACAGCACAAACTAAAAAAATCAGAGACAGAATAGATTTAACTCAGCTAATAACTCCATTAGAAACATACAACTCCTAACGCATACAAAATATTTTAAGATGACATCACAGGAGTGACACATATAGTGGGTTTAATCAAATACAGTGCAATAACTCTGATGCTATTTCAAATTGATACTGGACAGTGCAGATGCAAAGGGCTGTTCAGATATAAGCACAAGGGGAAAATGTGATGAGTCCAGACCTCTTAATAACACGCTTACTTAGAACAAAGGAAGAAAGTCAGGCAAAGGACTTGACATTCCCACGCAGAACCAAAGGGATATACTGAGGGCTGGTCTTCATGGGGAAAAGGGGGGAGGGGAATCGACTGAAGATATGCAACTTCAGCTACGTTATCGGCGTAGCTTCAGCCGATTTACCTGCTGTCCTCATGGCAGCGGCGGTCAGCGGTGTGCTCCCCCAGCGCCTTGTGACAAGCTGGAGTTACAGGAGTCGACGGGGGTACCACGGGCGATTGGGCGGGCAATCAATTTCTTGTGTCTTAATGAGACGCGAGAAACCGATCGCTAAAAGAGCGATTGCAACCCGCCAATCCGGCGGGTAGTGAAGACCTACCCTGCGTGCCTAAAGAGAAATCCTATTCTGAAAAGTAACTAGGTTAAAAAAATGCTCCCTAATTACCCAACAGGTAACCAATAGCTCCGCTCCCTGTGTATAATAAGTCATGTTTCTTGAATTTAGAAATGACAGTAAGTTTTTGCTGCTGTTAAATCCTGCCCACCCTGGAGAGCCAAAACAGCTAAGAGGAACTGAGTCTGATTCTATTCCTCTTTGTGCAGCATTGATAGAATTGTATATTAAGTCCCAGTTAGTTGCATCTACACATGTCCATTGAAGGAACAGGGTTGAACAGGTATCGCTGAGGGCATGTTCTGAAGATAAGTTCATAAAGCTACTTCTAAGGGCTGAAGTAGGCTTGTGAAACTATTATCCGTTGTGCAAATGGTTGCCTCTTGGCAGACACATCAGGGACTGAACAAGGGACTTCCAAAGCTAAAAGCTTGAGCTGCAGTAGCTTGTACTAAAGAGTCAAGGCTCTGTAACTGGGGGGCTCAACCAACTGATATTCTCTGTTCCGATGCACGGAGGAAAACTTAGAACACACACAGGGACTAAGAGGTTACAGAACAGCCCCAAGAAGAAAGGAACTCAGTTTGACTCTGAGATCATATTTTTACACTTCCAAAGCCTAATATTTTTTAAAGACTTGACCAAGAAGCACTCTGAGCCACAGAGACGATTATTAATACATCTTGCAACGCTGGGGAAGTTCCAAAGGACTGCAAAAACTAATGTTTTGCCAATATTTTAAAAAGGTGAACGGAATGACCCATGTAACTGCAGACACATTAGTTTGGAATTAATCCTGGGCAAAATCATGGAACGGCTGATATGAGAGATGCAATCAGTAAAGAATGGAAAGATGGAAACATAATAATTTTCCATAAAATCAGTTTTAATTAAAAAAAATTCAACTAGCGCTCATATTTATTTTTAAAGGCAAGTATCCACGGATCCAGGTATTTCTATGAACATTAAAAGGAAATAATGTGTGAAAGGGATTATTGCAAATTATCTCTTTTATACTCATTTGATAATGCTTTCTTAGCCAGAAGGGGAATACACTACATACAAACCCCTACATTAATTAAATGAAAGTTAAGGTTGAAAGTCAAGCACACAAAAGTAAGGAAATGCCAGAATTAAGGTTGCCTTTGCAACCTTCATTCAGCCTGCCTTGTGCACATGCATTACGATACAGCTTTTAAGTATCTGACCCCATGCTATTTTTTCCACAGGACCCCAGCTTTATTTAACGCAGAGCATCAATGGTGTCATACACCGGGCTCCGCACCTAACTGCATTGCAGTCAGGAAACATCCTCCTTCTCCTCTATGCCACCTCGTTGCCAGAGGGGGAGCACTGATAGCACAGGAGAGTCTTCCCGTTCTCAGTTTATGTGCCTGGCACCATAGCAGCCCCTGATTGTCAGGAGGGGAAATTGCAGTAACATTCCTACTTGGCCCCCAGAGCATGCTCATACGACAGAATCTTTGGAGACTTTCGCTGCCAACTAAAACAGGTCCGTACTGAGCATGTGGCAACTCATATTTTCACAGACTTGAAACATGGACAAATGTGGATGGATTTTCACAGGGATAGCAAACGGTACATCCCTGACACCAGGGTGCCGCTGTGGCTCAGTTTCAAGTGCCTGCTACAAAATGCACGGAGTTGCTAGAGTTTTTCAACAAAATAATTTAAGTATTTTGTAAAATATATAAACCCAATATAATTTCCCCTAACTTTATACTTGCAAATGACAACTGTTCTTGCTGAAAATTTTCCAAATAATTCAGCCTGAGGTAGACACCCAACGTGGAAAATTTCAGTCCAGATGGTTAAAGTCTGGCAATGCTATAAGCAAATAAAACAGGGTCTTATATTGTGAAGTATCAGGTAACCTTGAGCATACGGAACAGAACCTATAGTGATAACAATGCTCGATATTTCAGTGACAGTTCTACAGATGTATAGTTATAACAACACTTGCCGTCATTGAACTATTTTAATGACTAATCATTTTCAGAAGACTTAGAGGCCATTCCAGCTCCCCTGTCTCTTCGAGGTGGAATATATACATTACCAGAGTGCACAGAAGAAGCTGGATGTTGGGAGGCCTGCAGGTGGTGTGTAATCTGTGCAGCATGGAGTCCCATTTCCGACCCCCTACCTGCATGGAAATGAAGGGGTGGGAGAGCTTAAGCCATAGGTAGGGCTACTCCCTGGATCACCCCCACATCTCTGCCACATGGGGAAGGGTGATGTGTCTAAGGCCATGTGAATCTTGAATATTTTTATCAATGCCCTGGATCAAAATATAAAATCATCACAGAAAACATTTGTAGATGAGCCAAAAATTTTGGGAGTGATCAATAATGAAGAGGACAGATCACTGCTACCAAGGAATTTGGATTTCTTGATAAGCTGGGCACAAGCAAACAATTTATGTTTTAATATGGGCAAATGTAAACATCTTGGAACAGAGAATGAAGCCCATACTTACTGGATGGGGGACTATCCTGGGAAGCATGACTCTGAAAATGATTCGTGGGTCATGGTGGATAATTAACGGAACATGAGGCAACACTGAGACCAAAAGGGCTAATGTGATCCTGGGATCTATATACAGGGGAATCTTGAGTAGGTGCAGGAAGTTTCTATTATCTCTGTACTTGGCACTGGTGAGACTGCTGCTGGAATTCGGTGCCCACTTCTGGTGTTAACAGTTTCAGGAAGGATGTTGATACATTGGAGAGGGTTTGGAGAAGAGCCATGAGAATGACTAAAGGATGAGAAAACAGGTCTTATAGTCATCACCTCAAGGAGCTCAAACTATTTAGCGTAACAAAAATAAGTTAAGGGGGGGGACTTGATCACAGTCTCTACATGAGGAACAAATATTTCAAAATAGGTTTGTCAGTCTAGCAGTTAAGGGTGTAACACAATCTAGTGACTGGAAGATTAAGCTAGCAAAATTCAGAATGCAAATAAGGTATAAATTTGTAACAATGAGAGTAATTAACCATTGAATTTATGTATCTAGGGCTGTGGTGGATTCTGTATTAGTGGCTATTTTTAAATCACCACTAGATTTTTCTCACAAAGATCTGCTCTAAGAATTTGGCGGGGGTTGGGAGGACAGTTCTCTGGCCTGTGCTACACAAGATGATCACAAAGGTCCCTTCTGAGACTGAGATCTTCTCCAGCCACTGGGTTCTAGAGCATATCAGCAGCCCTAGGAGAGTGGGAGGGAAGGTGTCCTTGTAGTGACACCTCCTGGGAAACTTGTCTAATGCTCAACTTAGCTATCCAGGCCAGATACTGTAGTCAGGAACTGGGCCTTAGGAAACAGTTCAGGAGATCTTGCACACGCGGAAAAAAATATCTCCTACTGAATTCAATGAGAGTTGAACAAAGTCTTCTGAAAAAGGTCTTATATCAAGAAGTCTGCCATTTACCTCATCCCACACTTCATAACTGAGCATTCATAGAATCATAGAATATCAGGGTTGGAAGGGACCTCAGGAGGTATCTAGTCCAACCCCCTGCTCAAAGCAGGACCAACCCCAACTAAATCATGCCAGCCAGAGCTTTGTCAAGCCTGACCTTAAAAACCTCTAAGGAAGGAGATTCTACCACCTCCCTAGGTAACCCATTCCAGTGCTTCACCACCCTCCTACTGAAAAAGTTTTTCCTAATATCCAATCTAAACCTCCCCCACTGCAACTTGAGACCATTACTCCCTGTTCTCTCATCTGGTACCACTGAGAACAGTCTAGATCCACCCTCTTTGGAACCCCCTTTCAGGTAGTTGAAAGCAGCTATCAAATCCCCCCTCATTCTTCTCTTCTGCAGACTAAACAATCCCACTTCCTTCAGCCTCTCCTTACAAGTCATGCACTCCAGCCCCCTAATCATTTTTGTTGCCCTTCTCTGGACTCTTTCCAGTTTTTCCACATCCTTCTTGTAGTGTGGGCCCCAAAACTGGACCCAGTACTCCAAATGAGGCCTCACCAATGTCGAATAGAGGGGAACAATCACGTCCTTCGATCTGCTGGCAATGCCCCCTTCAAACAGTTCTGCCACATGCATGAGGGCTCATGTACAGTCAACAATATTCATGTCATTTTTCTGTATTCAAGCATTTTGTCAATTTTCTTTCAGTCTCTGCTGAATCTTAATTGCACCACATAATGCCTGAAAATTGTTTTCCATTGATCTTCACTTATGATGCGTGATGTCAGACTTTGAGATAAATATAGAATATTTTCATTTGTGAATGTTAACATTTATCTTCATTTTGCACAATTTGTGATTTTTCTAAGGACACTGAGGTCATATTTGACTCAGACTAGTGAAACTGAACATAAGAACATAAGAACGGCCATACTGGGTCAGACTAAATGTCCATCCATGTATCCTGTCTACCGACAGTGGCCAATGGTGCCCTGGAGTAAGTGAACCTAACAGGTAATGATCAAGTGATCTCTCTCCTTACTCCTTACTGGAATAATTATTTTTTTGTTTTCCATATAATTTGTTTTTTGTTTGTTTTTCTCAAATTTGGCTCAAAAATATAAGTTTAGTAAAACAGAATTTTACAAATTCTAAGACCAATATGAATATGTCCACATATGTTTTTAATTCCATCTGTTTTTTCACCTAAGCTCATGCATTTTCCTCTGCAGTCTTTGCAACTCATTGTGTTACCGTGTGAGAATTTAAAAATAAAACAGACCAGTCTGATTTATCATTGTTCAAGCTGACTCTGAAAGAAAAGCACCCTGCTGCTGTCAGATTCCGGCAGTGGTTTCAAAAACAATGGGTTTTGCTGTAGGATGTGAGCTAATTTCTCTGTATTCACCCTCGGTAAAAAATTCTACCGGGCTTCCAGGCTTCAGTCATTTCTTCATCCCTCTCCCCATTTTCCCTCCAATCCTGGTAACTTCATCTGCCTTGTTGAGATCTAGAAGCAGAAGATGTCCCGTTGGCTGCAATTTGTCACATGACGTGAGAGTAGGGTTTTGACTGCACACTGATAGAAGGCATATTTACCAACCGTGAACAGACTTTAACCTGAAAGACTGAGAAACGCATAGAGGTCACATCAGAAGAACTTATTTTCCTGTTTTTAACAACACTATAAGAGCTAAATACACATAATGGTACAGATAAAAAAAGTGATGTGGCGCACAGTGGGATGGGTACTGAGTACATCATAAAACTATTTCATTACTAATTTCAGTTAGGTTCCTTGTTTTGTCACGGTAATAAATCACACCGAGGCTACACAGATTACCCCAATCTCAGCAAAATAATTGCCTTAGAATAGCTTTCCACAGTCCTGGGTCCAAAGATTGATGAACAATAAATTGGATTTCATTGACTCAGTCGAGGAAATGGACTTTATATCACGTTTCCTTTCAAGCCACCCTGTGGATTAAGCACCAATGCTGGGGAACCACAGTCGTTGCAAAAACATAGTTGCTGGTAACAAATGCCTTCATTTAGGATCAAAATAAACAGGCCAACCTAAAGCTTGATTAAATTTCACAAGGACCACAGACATCATTCACTGAAGTATTCACCTGGTCACGTTTGCATGGCATGTTGAGATCCATGATGCCAACACTAAGAAAAAGATGCCAGGCAGCACTTGTTAAAAGAAAAACAAAAACAAAATATAAACACTTTGGAGACTTCTTGGTCTTTATTTCTTCTATCACCATATTCAACATCTGTTGACTAAGGGGGCTGAATTTTGAGATACATCTCATCACTCCTTTATTTTTAAGATTTGTGAGGCAGGTTTAACCACAATACACATGATCACTTCATTATGGGCACAATCCTGTAAGTATTTACTGTCAGGCATAGTGCTAACTGCAAACATAAACCAGGCCATGAGGTCATACGGGGACAGGCCCTCGAAGAGGAAGAATACTTTCATTGGCAACTCACTTCCAACTGAAAAAGAACCAAGACTTGTATATCTGATAAATGCTTTACAGCCCCGTCCTATGGTTGAGGCTGAATATTACAGACATGTTATAAACCCAAGTTTAAATTGAGTACATTAATTATGTGATACGGCTAGACCAAAGCTGAGACTGTAAATCACCCCGACTTTGTGGTACTGAATCAAATTCTCCATGTATATCTTTTAATGAAAGATCCAGATTTCAAACCCTCACTGTACAAGAGTTTCTTGCATCATGAGTTTTGGTTTTTTAACCTATTTTAAGCCAATCAGAAAGTCAGGATTGATTGTAAAGTTTGTCATCTGTTTGCTCTCCCGGCAATCCCTTATGTCACAATCTTGACCACAAATGTCTGCATAGTGAAGGATATTTGATTTGTATCTTAATAAGACCAGTGGCAGCAATCTTTGTCCTTGCAGCAATGAAACATGCTTAATAATCTACTTCATTACCAACCTTGATTTCATTCAAGCATTAGGCATGAAGTCACCTAATGTGTGTGACTAGAGATGCAAGTTTATGTTAGAAATAAACCCAATGGAGCAGCAGTGGTATTACTGTAGGACACAAAATGTTTTTGTTCTCATTCACTGTGGTAGAAAACACCATTTTGCAGGAAAACGCATTGCCGACACCTTGGAATGCTTACCTGTAACGAGGAAGCTGCATCGTCCTGCCCCGGCTTCATTTATGATGTTACAATTGTAAATCCCATAACTGTCCCTGGAAAGGCTGCTCACGATGTACTCCGTAGAATCGTGAGCATCAAACTGACCAGTCCGCAGCAGCTTGTTGCCCAGTCTCCACTCATACGTCAGAACCCGAGTTGGATACGCTCTGAGCACCCGGCAACTCATAGTGATGCTTCGACCCTGGCCCTGTCGAATCTCCAGAAATGCTGGTTCCACCGCAGGAGGATCTATAGAAGACAGATTAATAGAGAAGGTAAGCCAGGAAAACAATATTATCATTATTTGCCATACTTACATGTCCCCAAAAGGGTTCCAGTAAGGCAAATCTGCCACGTGTCCATGAGATTAGAGGTGAATAACCATCAATGGGAACATTTGTTAAAAAAGTAACACCTCCAGAATATGGTAGTGCAATGTCTTATAATCAACATCCATTAGCGGAGACAAAACTTAATTTTACAGACAGCTACAGTGTTCTTTCTGGGGTTTTTTTTTTAAAAGGAGAGGAGGAGACACAATAGTAATTATTACTTTGCGTGACATACTAGGGTGGGTTGCAATAGAGGATAAGGGCCCTTCAGGGTGATGGAGACCTACAAAAGTTATAGGACCATGAACTCAAAAAAGAGACAAAAGTTTGACATGGATGGAGTTCAGATTGTTTGAAAAATCTATTGCCTTGATGTTTGTATTCCCAGAGGGTGAGCCTCCTTGCCAGGACTACGGTGAGAGGCATGGTATGAGAACCTGAGAAGAACAGAATAGAGACGATACCCTGGTACAAAAAACTCAGCCCCACTCTTCCCTTTACAGTGGCTGAGGGTGACATGAGATAATTTGGTAAGTTTCTCGCCAGGGTGTTGTCTCCCAGAAACCAAATGGGCAGTCCTCTCCTTGTCTTTTCCATCTACTGTTTAGATGGTTTTGTCCTCCAGTTAACAGATGCCTGGCAGTTTTTCCATGCCCTGATCTGAAATACTTTAAAGCAATTTAGACTTTCAATTTAGCACTTTGTCAGACTTTTGACTCTACTGGAATAAAAATATGTAAAAATTGATATGCCTTCAATTTCCACTTGCCTTTTGCTGGCTTTCTAATCGCAGGGCAGAAGTTTTTTTTTTCTCCCCCAAAATCAATACTTTAATTTTTTTTATTTGAATACAAACCAAAACGAAGTATTTCAATAATGCTGAAACATCCCATTCTGATATTAAAGGAATGGAATGTTTTGTTTCAAAATGACTTTCAGAAATTAAATGAATTGTTTTTATATAAAACATTAAACCCATTTACAATGGTCAAAATCAAAACAAAAGTATTTCTTTTTATAGGTCTTTTTTTACACAAAAGTTTATAATCTTATAATTTTCATTCCATCTCGGAATGAAATTTTTTTAAAACTGTAGAATTTGTAAGGAAAAGAAAATCTGGTTTCTTCCCTGCCCTAGCCAGAACTTTCTGAGCGTATCAGAGAAATCAGAGTATGAAAGGGGAAAATATTTGGTGGTGGATAAGCACAGTTTTAGAGAAAACTCCTAAAAGCTGTGTGTCATCATTATACTCCTTTCAGACCAATAAAGAGAAGAAACCCCGAAAGGCTCCTACTCCAGAAACACCGGAAAAATGTACATATTGCTATTAAAAGGACTAATAGGTTTAACTTTCAGAGCCAACCCTAGGCACAGTTATTACATATTGCATGAAACCCAGCTTACTCATTCCAAACCCGTCAAGACTCCCTACAGAGAAACTGCTCTCTCGTCTGAAGCTTTCCTTCCGTGTGATGGGTATTAATGGGGTAGAACTTTCATTCAAGGAACTGCCTGTTCAGAAGCGAAGACCTTTGCAGTCGTGTTTGAAACCGTGTAGTACAAGAGGCTTTGAATGGTGTGATAAAAGAGTGTACAGTCTATGGCGCACAGAAAGTTACAGATCACTCCTATTTCTCGGGAGGCTGATTAAACTCTCTCTCTGCCCTCCGCCTCTCTTTTTTGCGCTTTCCAAAAGTCCTATGGCAGATTTCATCCGGTGGTAAATTTCCTGTCTCTAAAGGATGAAGTAAAATGTAAAACCTCTAAAAATAAACCAAATCTCTCAAAGTCAGCCATTTAATGGACTGTAACACAGCCTTACGTCAAGGCATTTGTAGTAGAAACTGGCTGAGTTTGCAACCAATAAAGGCACTGCAATGCAGCAACTCTAGGGTCTGAAATTTTCATCCGGTAGGATTTATCCACACTATGTGGCACATTTCAAATTGTTCATTGTTAATGAGTAAAAGTCTTGTTGTGATAGTGATACTAGTTTACTGTGGAATAGAGCTGAGTGAAAATGGGGACTTTGGTTCGGGTAGAAATTTTGATATTTCAATCTTCACTTTTGCTCTGATGAAAATAAGACACCTAAACTACACTGCCCATGAGACAACGTAGCCACTTAGGCAGATGTCAGTTGGACAATAAACTGCTTCACTTTGATTTGATGACTATAAATGTTTCAATTCAAACTGATCCCAAAGAAAAACAAATATTTCATTTAGTTTTTCCCATGGGATTTTTCAATGTTGCTGAACATGCATTTGCCATTGAAAATGATCATTTAGACAGAAAATTGCTACTGGAGAAAAATCTTTACTGAGGGTGTTTTGTTGTTTAAAATGTTACTATCTATTGGCAGCATCTGATCAAGAATGTATCAAGCAGAGATCCCAATAACCTTCAGATTGTTGGCACTGAACCCAGGAATAATGTAAACTGAACATGACTACTGCTACTAAGGTGACCAGAAAGCAAATGTGAAAAATCAGGACGGGGGTGGGGGATAATAGGAGCTCATATAAGAAAAAGACCCCCAAATCAGGACTGTCCCTATAAAATGGGGACATTTCATCACCCTAACCCCTAAGAACATAAGAATGGCCATCAACCCCCTCTGACAAACAGAGGCTAGGGACACCATTCCTTACCCATCTTGGCTAAAAGCCATGAATGGACTTTTAACCTCCATGAATTTATCCAGTTCTCTTTTAAACACTGTTCTAGTCCTAGCCTTCACAACCTCCTCAGGCTAGGAGTTCCACAGGTTGACTGTACACTGTGTGAAGAAGAACTTATTTTTATTTGTTTTAAACCTGCTGCCCATTAATTTCATTTGGTGGGCCCTAGTTCTTATATTATGGGAACAAATAAATAATGTTTCCTTATTCACTTTCTCCACACCACTCAGGATTTTATATCATATCCTCCCTTAGTCTCCTCTTTTCCAAGCTGAAAAGTCCTTGCTTCTTTAATCTCTCCTCATATGGGCCCTGTTCCAAACCCCAAATCATTTTAGTTGCCCTTCTCTGAACCTTTTATAATGCCAGTATACAGTATCTTTTTTGAGATGAGGAGACCATGTCTGTATCCAGTATTCAAGATGTGGGGGTACCATGGATTTATATAAGGGCAATAAGATATTCTCTGTCTTATTCTCTATCCCTTTTTAAATGATTCCTAACATCCTGTTTGCTCTTTTGACTGCCACTGCACACTGTGTGGATATCTTCAGAGAACTATCCACGATGACTCCAAGATCTTTTTCCTTATTAGCTGTAGCTAAATTAGCCCCCATCATATTGTATGTATATTTGGGGTTATTTTTTCCAATGTGCATTACTTTACATTTATCCACATTAACTTTAATTTGCCATTTTGTTGCCCAATCACTTAGTTTTGTGAGATCTTTTTGAAGTTCTTCACAGGCTGCTTTGGTCTTAACTCTCATGAGCAGTTTAGTAACATCTGCAAACTTTGCCACTTCACTGTTTAACCCTTTCTCCAGGTCATTTATGAATAAGTTGAATAGGATTGGTCCGAGGACTGACCCGTGGAGAATACAAGTAGTTACTCCTCTTCATTCTGAAAATTTACCATTTATTCCTACCCTTTTTGTCCTTGTCTTTTAACCAATTTTCAATCTATGAAAGGCTCTTCCCTCTTATCCCATGACAACTTAATTTATGTAAGAGCCTTTGGTGAGGGACCATGTCAAAGGCTTTCTGGAAATCTAAGTACACTATGTCCACTGGATCCCCCTTGTCTTTAAATAATGAGCCTCAAACTCAGCATGACCCGACTGTACCTATTGATTGGAAGAAATAACCAGCTTAGAACACTCATTCATTATTTATTTCATCTTTGTAGGTAATAAGAGTTGTAGCTTGCATACCAATAAATAAATAAATAAATAAATAAAAGATAAAAAGCAACAATGAACACCACAGTAAGGATGTTAAATTGTGTTAAATTAAATTGTGTTAAATTTCAAAGTAATGAACAGAGCCAGAGAGTCAAATGTGTTAACATTTTTAACTTTTAACAAATGTGTTAACCCTGTACAACACTAAAGAGTTAACATTGTTGGGGTGAGAGCGCTCAGTCTGCTTAGTTCCATGGCAACAACCACTATTAAAAATGTATTTAACTTTTTATAAAGGACCCAGTCAAGAAGGAAAGAACAATTATTACAACAGGCCGGAGCTTGCAGTAGTAGTAGCGGGGACCTTTGAAAAGACCTTGGACGACTCCTCAGCTGTTACAGGATAAAACGGCATAGTATCAAACTTTCACTGGAGGTGTTAATGGCCAAGAGGAAACGTATTCCCTTGTGGGATAGGGACGAATACACACGTCTGACTCATTTGCATTGTTTGCTCCCACGTTTCAGAATTCTAGCCTCTCTGAAAAAAAACATTTAAGGAAAAATTGCAACGGAAGTACACTTCACCCTCTCAAACAATTATCCTTGGGAGATGGACATTCCAGCGTTGCACCAGAAGTTATATGAATGTTTAATATGTTTGTGAGTCTAAGTACCATTGCATCATAATGATTATAACCAGGAAGATTGTAAGGTTGTCTAGACGGAAAGCAGAATGCCAGCAACTTTTTTTTACCAGGCAGCTGTTTTTCCCTGTACGTTCTGTATCAAGGCAGCCCCTGACAGTAGTAGGTTTTCCTAATAAGATAATATCTCATTCAATGAATTTATCTAGACTCTGTGGCATAAGTGGCAACTCCTCCCTACTGATTTGGTTTCTCCAAGTTCTTCTATACCAGGCCAGGCAAGAGTATTTGCTCCTGTCTCCCAGTAGGCTGAGATAGGAAGAAATAAGAACTGTGATGTCACTTCTCTTGGAGGTCACTTTTCATCTGGTTGATCTAGTAGGAACCTTATGTCAATAATAAATACCCCTACAGTGGAGAATTATCCCCAAGTCTTAATACAGAGTAAACCCTGGTGGGATGTCTGCGCTGGTAAAGGAGGATTCAGAAAAAACAAATCAATGGATGGGAAATTATTTTTCATCAATGGCCCCCTATATCCGCCCAGACAAATGGGCCTCCAACAATACCTGATAGTAATAGCTCACAGATTTACCTAGATACAAGAGACCATCAAACGCACCTCCCAAATTTAGCAGTGGATGAAGCTGCACAAACCCCCCGGAGAGCATTATGTATAACACTAGTGGAAGTGCATTTGAACACTGAGTCCATTAGACTGACATTCCTCTCCCGGAGTGACTGGTCTTTAATTATACTAAATGCCACGCTTGGGGGCTCTCGTATCTTTTTTTGGTATCCAAAGACAAAATAAGTGATCTGTCTGTCTTATCACTTAAGTCTGTTCCAGTCAAATCCTTCTATCAATCTGTGTATCTCAAGGTTTTTCTGTAACAGCTTGCCGGGAGGCGCAAACTGGAGTCGACGGGGGAGTGCGTTGCCGACTGCCGCTGCCGTGAGGATGGCAGGTAAGTCGGCTGCAGATACGCAAACTTCAGCTACGTGATTCATGTAGCTGAAGTTTGCGTATCTCCAGTCGATCCCCCCCCCCCCGCCATAGTGAAGACCAGCCCTTAGATCCTTGTTAAACCCAAACATTGACAACAAAGTGCAAAACTACACTCACCTGGTCTCATGTTTCCTTACAACTTCAGACCATGTTTACTGAAAGATCAGGCAAAAGTCATGTGTCTTTCAAGTTAACCTGGGCCAATTTAGGGTTGTATATCCAAGTCATACCAAAATACGGATCTTTCAAAATTATGATGCCCAGGTAGGTGAAATGCAGCAATTGGAACACACCAAATTTGGGGTTTGAAGGGAGGAAATTCAGAATTTTAATTTAAGACGGGGCCATTTTGATCATCTTATCTGACCTGCTGTATAGCTCAAGTAGGGTGATCAGAAGTCCCGAATTTATAGGGACAGTCCCAATTTTTGGGTCTTTTTCTTATATATGCTCCTATTACCCCTCCACCTCCGTCTCAATTTTTCCCATTTGCTGTCTGGTCACCCTAGTAGTAGTATCCACCCTAAACACAAGCCACAGAATTTAACTGGAAAAAACCAAATCTCTTCACGGGAAACTGCAACAGTACCCCTCCCCCATGCCTCCTCCTCATGTCGGGATCACGCACTGAGCTGCTGGACTAATTATGGTGCAAGGTCTCATTGCCCCACGCAGAAGGAAATATCCCCAGAAAGCCTTGGATAACCCAACCCCTCGGATCAAGTTACCCCAAGCCCTCTCTGCCTCCAATAGCCCTTCATGGATGACTTAGAAAAAGCCACCCTGGAAACCTCCTAGGTCCTGATTTAGCCTCTTTAACAGGGGAATAAAAAGTCTGCCAAGCAGCAACCCAGCTGTCTGTGGGAAGCAGCTGGAGGAGGAGCAGCTGGTCTGAGAGAAGGGAGTTGAAAGTGTATCCAGCTCCATCAGTGCTCCCCTGCCGCTGACTTTTAGGCATTTGTCGAATTGCTGACCTGGGAGCGTTAAACGGCTCCCGACCCAGTCCTGTAAAACAAACCACATGTTCAAAATGCCGATGACAAGGGAAGCACTGAGGAAAGGGACTGGGAGCAGATGGCAGGTCTGCCTTTGACATCCCTTCCTGCCGGCCACACTCAGCTGTACTTCCTCGATGAGCGAGCCACTGAGAGAAACTAAGGGCTAGATTTGCACCAAGCCATGCTTGGGCGTGCAAAAAAGCTTAGATGATTTCCCCAAGGTTACGGAAGACATCACTGTCAGAGCTGATATTGGAACACAGGGATTCCTGGTTTCCCACTCTGGCTATGGCATTCATAAAGAACATTGGGGGGGGGGGGATAAATATGGCATTTTTAAAGGGAGGCCAATTTTTAGCCATATCCCAAGCAGATCAGAGGCTCCAAAGATGTTGGAAAATTGGAGAGGGTGCAGAAAAAAAAGAGACAAAAATGATTTGGGGTCTAGAGAAATGGACTGACAGTGAGAGATTTAAGGAGTTTAATCTATTTAGTTTATCAGGAAAAGAAAAAGAGTGAAAGGTGACTTGATTACAGTGTATAAGTGTCTTCACAGGGAGTCAATACTGGGTACTAAATGGCTCTTTAATCTAGCAGAGAAAGGGAGAACAAGAACCAATACCTGCAACTGAAACTACACAACTCCAAATTAGAAATAAGGCACAGATTATTTAGTGAGGGTGATTAGTCAATGGAACTAACTGCCAAGGGAAACGGTAGATTCTACAATTCTTAATGTCTTCAAGTCAAGACTGGATGCCTTTCTGGAAAATGTTTTCATCAAACACAAGTGATTGGTGACATTTAATGGCCTGTGTTATACAGAGCTGACTAGATGATGTAGTGGTCCCATCTGACCTTTAATCTATGAATCAATAACGTTCATGTTCTTCATGAAAATGGTGCCAACAACTTTCCAGTGGAAGCCAGAATGCTGGATCTCTCGAGCCCAGATTCTAAACCTCTTTCACTGATGTTTAATTAAACAAAAATTGTAATTAAAAAGACACACTTGCACACACATTTTAAAAATACCACCAAACAATTCTGAAGCTTTACATTTAAAAAAACCCCTCTAAATAATACATGTCCTTTGGTGACTGTTTATCAATTAAATGGAAATTTATCCTGTTAATGGCATTAGCAGTTTCGAAGCACACTACAGCTCGTTTCTATCCACAGCAATCTATTATTTTCCTGTTTGGCAAAATACTTTCTAAAATTCCAAACTATGAGAGTAGGTGCCTCCTGTGGACTTGTTTATCATTTTGTACTGCAGACATGGTATTTTATCTTGGAATTATTATGTGTGAGTAAAACGGTGGTAAATTAGATGCCTTTCTGAATCAGATCTTTGATAACTGGAGATAATTAGGACAGGCAGGATTTTTCCTATGCCAATGAACCTGAAAAACTGCACTAGCTGTGTTATCAGTCATATCATATGAATTACACCATTTGTATCTGAAAAACACCCAAGAGGGAAATGAAAAATAAACTTGTCTTCTGCAATGCATTCTCTCCTACTTGCACAGGTTTCTAAATACTGAGATTATTCCTTAGGCAGACAGCTTTTTAACACTGGGTCAGATTCACAGTAAACATCGACTTTGATGGAGCAACACCTATTTATGCCAGCTGATGGCATGCCACAATGTTTTTTTATATGTATTTATTTATTTTGCAAGTAGGCTGGAGATAACCGTTGGTGACCATGGCATAGTCCTGAGTAGAGGTCACTGAAAAATGCAAAAATATGGGAGTGAAAAGTGTGCAACATTTTTGGTGACAATTTTTCACCAGCATTTTCACTACTCTGCGAACTGGCCAGAAAATAGGGATGAAAAAAGAAAATATAACCCTAGTCAGAAGTGTGATATTTAAACAAAAATCTACTAGCTCTTCTCCCATGCACATTTTATTCGATTGCCAACAGGTTTCACGTTAAAAACTGACAACTTACACATTAAGATGTGTCAGCTGGTGTGCTGAGAGCCCTGTTTATTATGCTGATCAATGCAGTCTCATTGTTTCCTTCTGCTCCTGAATCTGTGTCCAACTTCTTTTATTTAGCCCTGGTTTACACTGGGTGGGGAGGATCGACCTAAGATGCAGCTTCAGCTACTGGGATAGAGTAGCTGAAGTCAACAAATTTAGGTCAACTTACCGCAGTGTTTTCACGGTGCTGAGTTGACTGCTGCTTCTCCCCCATTGACTCCGCCGTCGTCTCTCACGACGGTAGAGTACCAGAGTTGACGGGTGAGCGCTCGGGGATCGATTTATCACATCTAGACTAGACGCGATAAATCAACCCCCGAAAGATCGATCACTACCTGCCAATCCAGCGGGTAGAGTAAACCTGCTCTGAGAGTGTAAATTCCTTGAGGCGGGGGCCATCTTTTAGTTCTGTGTTTGTACTGTGCCTAGTACAATGGGATCTTGCTCCAGGAGTAGGGCTTGTAGTGCAACGTTAGACTCACACATTGCTTTTTAGTCTAGAAATGCTCAGCACTGGTAGTTCCACATTAAAAAAAAAATGCCAACAGCTCAGCTAACTAAGATTTTTAGTTAGAGAAGTTCAGAGTTTGCAGTATTCATGGTACTGTACATCCTCCAGTGGGTAAGGGCAGCTCAGTTACTGAAATAACCACATCTACTTATTTTAGCTTAAAGTGGTAACTTTACCAGTCCCCCCCCCAGGGAGAGGGCCTAGCTAGACAGCAGTCATCTAATGATTCTTCACTTCTATTTTCTAACGATTTCATCTGCTCTACTCGAGGTTGAGAATAGCAGGACAAAAAGATTTTGTGGGAAGTCAGAACAGCAATAACAGAAAAACAAGGATACAGCAGAAGAGTTTTAGTGATGATAAACACAGCCTGTATGATCAGGGGCCGATGGGGAGAGAGACAGTCCTTTGATTGCTAATAGCTTTCACAATTCACACTGAAAATCCAGTTCGTGGATACAAATTTCAGCCTTAAGGGTGCTGCAAACTTTTCACTGCGCCTATTCTGTTTGTTGTGTCTCCTAGGTCACATGGTCCTGTCCTTGCCCCCTGACATGACAACAGACTTCTGGAGACCACTGAACAACACGCTGCAAACACCACATTCAGGTCTGAATATTTAAAAGATTAATTATTCATGATAAATATGGGAGTATTTTGAAATTCACAAATATTCTAAGGAATAAAGCAGAGATCATCTAAATACAAACAACCAATGCCACCACATGAATAACTTTGGAGCAAAGCTGACTTCTGTTTTGCTAAAACATCCACCCAGCACTGTTTGTTTTATTTGACCAGCTCATGCAAAAATATTATTTTAAATAATGCACAAAATTCTTTAAAGAACCATCGAATTTGTATAATTTCTTTCTTTCTAAACAATCTACTCCACTGGCCAAACAAGTTAAAAATTAGTCTTACGTTGCTCAGTTCTCCACTGTCCTGTGCCCATGTAATTTGCATCCAGTGCAAAGCGATGGCGAAGGGGATGCAGAATGCTACCATTCTGGTGTAGGAGCCCAATACCCAATTTGCCTTGGTGAAAATGACTGTACAAGAGTAGCCATGGAGATGCAGACCCCTTGATTTCGTAGCCTACTGGCAAGTGTCACCATATGCTTAAAAGCAAGGCTATTACCTCTGATAAACAACAGAGAGCTTTAAACGTAAACAGCTCAAGAGACTTACCCAACAATCATAAAATGCCGCATTCAGATGTATTATCATTATTTGTTATTTGTATTACCCAGGAGGCCTAGTCACTGACCAGGATCCCATTGTGCTCGGTGCTGTACAAATAGAATGAAAAGATGGTCCCTTACAATCAAAGGATTTGAAAAGGAGACAACACACAGATGCAGTCAGGCGAGCTCCATGTCCCCAGAGCCGGAGACATACTGTGGTCAATCCTCTGACCCCACAGAGCTGAAGACGATGGTGATTATGAGGTGAAAACTCTGCCCCTGGCCTCCTCGCCTCCATGGATCCTGTGCCAAGAAGCCAGAGCAGAGATCCCAGTGACATTTTACTAGAACCATTTTGCATAATTTAGTGGCGGATTAGCCCCCTGGGCCAACGGCTTTTTTCCCCAGCCCCGGAAAAATTGGTGCCCCTGCACCCTGACCTGCTCTGCCCGATACTCCTGCTCCCCGTCAGGGTCACAGTGGGGGAAATAATGGAGGGGATGGATCGGCGCGATGACTCATCCCTGCTGCGCCTCCCGCTGGTTGTCCTGGGAATTAGCTCCTCTGGCCAGGAGCGCCCTTTGCAAGCCGGTGTCTCACTGTCTGCTGGCCCCTGTGTCCTCCTGGACCCCGGTGCCCTCTTCCCTGGGGTGCTGCCCCCTGGCAATAACCCCACACTCTGCCTCTGGGTCTCCCCTCCCTGAGGAAACCCCCAACCCTCTAATCCCCACCTTGCTTCAGTCTAGGCTAGGGCTACTGCCAGTCAGCATCAAGCCCCCACACCCTGGGGCAGACTGCACTGTAAAAGTCAATCATCATAGGTAAGGGAGGTTTTTGGACCTGTTGCCTTTCCCTGCAGCCCAATACTTTTTCAGGCCACAGCCTGGGAGCTCCCCAGCGCAGCCTGCCCCTTCCCCAGCACTGCTCCACCCTCAGTACCCTTAGCTTCAGGCAGCTAAGTCCACCCCCCTCCAAAGTTTGAGCTTCTGGCTCACAGCCCTTTTATAAGGGCCAGCTGTGGCCTGATTGGGCATGGCCCAGCTGTGGCTGCTTCCCCAATCGGCCCAGGCTTGCTGCTTTCCCCAGCCACAGCCCCCTGCAGGGCTGTTCCAACCCCTTCCGGGTTAGAGCGAGTGACCACCCCGCTCCAGGGGGACTGCGGTCGGAAGGGGTGGAGAAGGCTCCCCACTTGCTCTGGTGCAGGGCCCCACAAACCCCTAATCAGTCTCAGTGCATCTTCAGATCAATACTTCTTCATCTGAGCAGCTCCAGAGATTTTCTAGGATGTCAATAATCCTTAAATGGCTGTTTTCAAGAACACTTCAATACTTCACCTGAGGCACAGGCATATTTACTAGTAGGTCCTTTGCTCCTTTCCCTTTTGGATACTACACCACAGCCAACGTTCCTTCTGCACGCTGGATGATAAAGGACTGACAACAGCATTAGTTTCCTCCCTCAACAGAGCCTTAGAACATTTCTGGTTAAGCCTAAATCCAAACTTGAAAGCACTGTAACTTACATGTTTTGCAGAGAAGTCGCCTGACAGCTTAAGGGGGTGAAGGAAAACACAATTATCCACATGCCATTGGAGCGTTCTTATGCCAGCAAGTTGTTAATACACATAAAAAATTGCAAACTTTGCACTTAGACCCCATTCTAAGCTGCAGTCAGTTTTCGCCAACTGTGCACTGGGTTTCAGAATGTTTTACGGATTCATAAAAAGAAACTGCAACCCCACAACAGTGCTGTAATACAAAGGAGAAACAGTACCACACTGTGTCTTGTAATCACATCACAACAGCTGTGTGGGGCTGCACGTTGGCTGAGTTTATTGTGAACAGAACTGCTACCCACCAGAGCTAAGGTTCATAAACCAACCCATTTGTTTTAAAAGTTCATACCCAGGTCATGAAAAAAGAAACTCATGAAACAGCAGTGCAAGGTACATGAAACCGCAGGAACCTTGTTTTCAACGTGATGTGGTGGAAGGGTTTTCTCATACATCTCTCCCCTTTCTTCTCTCCATAACGGACCCCCAACAATTCCCAAAGGTCTGTCCTACTCTGCGACCCCCTCAAAGTAAAATCTAAAAGAACTCCCGCTGGAGCTGACCTTCCATGGATTTTCATCGCGTGTATCTGGACTCTTCATCTCTCACTCCGCCCTGCCCAGTTCTTTCCAAATTGCTGCTGGTGAAATCCTCCTCCTCCCCCGCCAGCCAGACTATATTGCTTCCCGTCTTCAAATCCCTTCATGGCTCCTCGGTTCTTTTGTCACTTCAGACTGAAGCTCGATGCTCTCTATCTCAAGTCCCTACACAATCTCACTGCTATTTATATCACCGCCTACTCTTCCTAATTTGCTTCTAACATCTCAGTCTGAGCTTTGCACTTCGTGTTCCACATTGCTGCGAGCACTACCCTTGTCTCTCTCGTATTCCTAGGTGGTAAGGCCAGAAAGGACTATTATGATTATCCAGTCTTACTTCCCGCATAACACAGGGCTCAGAGTTTCACCCAGTGATTCCTGCAGTGAGCCCCACACTGGGTGCCTGAGTATCTGTAACGACGCGTCCTCATGCGTGGAGGCAGCATTGCAAGAATGCGCCTTTCCCACCCGCTTTTGACCACTTCCTTGGCCCTGCAATGACCTCTCTTGCTCTGGGTCTTCTGTGGCCTGGCCCTCTTGCCCAGTCATGTATAACTGCCCTCCTCTTCGAGGTAACAACAGATGCAACTGAAAGTCCAAAACTAACAACCAAACTAATAGTTCTTCTGCCCCTCTGGGGCTCCACTGAAGTCCTCTGCCTTTGGCTCCTTCTCCTGGCTCCTGCAGAGTTTCTCTTGTCTTGTTTCCTCCCCAGCAGGTTTTCCTCCACTGCCTCCCTTCCCCTGGGACTCTGGTAGGTTCCTTTATGGAGCTCCCTGTTCCGTGTAGGCTCTACCTCCAGGGTCCCTCATAGGAGCCCGCCACCTCCCTCTGGGTTCCCTTACCTGCAGGAGAGTCCCTCCTCAGTCTCTCTCTCATATTGACCATCAGCTCTATTTACATAGTCCTTCCTGACTCCCTGCTGCTAAGCTCAGTGGTCACAATTAAATCTCCCTACCCCATTCAGCTGCGGTCACTGCTAGCTCACCAGGGAGGCTGAGAGATAGCTGCTCCCTCACGGGAAGGCTGATCTCAGCTAGTCTCAAAGGGCCAGTCACATGTGAGAGTCTCTCTTCTGGAAAGGTATCCTGTCTCAATTTGGACACTTCTGGTAGCAGAGACTTCAACACTTCCCCTGGTAAGCTGTTCACATGGTTAAATACCCTCGCTGTTAGAAAACTACACCTTTCTGCATTTAGCTTCAACCTCCAGACACAGGGTGCTGTTATGTGATTGACTGGCAAGCGAAGGGTCCTGTGAGAACCTGACATTCCCCTTCTTCTGGGAATCCTCCTGCAGGATGTTTTCTCCTTGATAAGGACGTCATCAGGCAAGGCTGCACCCAATTAGGTGTTATGGAAATATGCTTATGAAGGTATATATGACATAACTGGAATATGTTTTATGCTACATATGCCATGTAACATATCTCTGCAAAGGTTATGATCTACTGGATCTAGTCATCCTATTTGTATACACATGTATTTTTGTATTCCAAGTTAAGAATATTGGCTGTGTACTTGTTTAATTTTAAGTAGCCTTAGTAAGGCATGTGGTCAGCTTCTTATGAAAGGAATTTGCAGTGCCCAATCAAGAAACATGTAATGGACAATGGTCCTTGGAAGACTCCGATCCACAGAAGAATTCCACCTGGGAATGTTCAAGGTAGCATGTGGTGTACAGGGTAAAACAGATTTATTTGGGGTTTGGACCCCATTGGGAGCAGGGTACCTGAGCATTAGAGACAGGGATACTTCTTAAGCTGTTTTCAGTTAAGCCTGCACCTTGTGGGGGACATAGTTCAGACCCGGGTCTGTGTTTGTGTCAGGCAAGTGTGTTTGGCTCAAACCAGGCAGGGAACTGAAGTGCCAAGTTGCCAAGGAAAACGGGCTCAGAGGTAGTCTCAGCACATCAGGTGGCAGTCCCACAGGGGGCTTCTGTGATCCAACCTGTCATACATCAAACCCTCTCATATATGATCTGTTTTGTCTGAAGTCACGTTTAAAGTCCCTGGGGCAATGGACATCCATATGGGTCGGAATCTGCAAAACTCTGAATGAGGAATCCTTACTCATCTTCGGAGGAACTACTCATCTGAATAATGGTTCCTCACGTGAGTAAGGGGTGGCAGGCTCAGGCCCTGTGTTCCCAGTGAAGTATAATTATTGTTAACGATAAAAAACATTAACATTGCAGTTATGTCTTCACCATTTATTACAGCTGCCCCTTAGCTAGCACAAGCAAACTGGGGCATGCAATAATTGGGAGGAGATATTTAGAAACAACAAAGCAAGATCATGAAGCTTCCTTCCAAAAAGTAAAATCTGTATTGACTACAAAACAGCTCCAGCAGTATTTTACCATTACAACTCTTCATGCAATTAAAGGTACAATAATTACATGTATTTTATCACATTTAAGTAAACAACTTCCCAGAGTCAAAGTCATCAACTCTAATCAATCCTTTTTCATTTGTCAAATATAAATGAATGCCTGTTTTTAAAAGCACCATTCACTGAGGCCCTGTCCTCCAAGAGGCCTCCAGTGGATTTAGATGTAAATGGAAGGTGCTGAGGCTTTCCCAGGATTAGGCCCATCATGACAGAAACACTCGTGGCTTCAGACTTTTCACCAGAAAATAGGTTGATAGTTTCTCCTTCAGCATTTGGTATGGAAAGTATCATGGAGTCTCGGTTCATGTATCATGGTAGTCTTGGTTCATGGCATTCAATATCATGAATGCCATTTCGGTTGAGAGACAGGCTACTTCTAGACCGCAGAGCCTCTCTCTCATACTCACAACTCTATATTAGAAAAGAGAGTGTGGTATATCACTGAACCAAAGGAAATTCTTTGATCATACATAAACATACAGTTGTAGGATACATTAAGGGCTAGCATCTGAAAATGGGGTGGGAAAAATGTGGCTTTTCACTGAAAGCCCAAAATACAATTTTTTTCCCAATCTTTTCATTTCAGTTTTCACATTATTGGTTTTATCACCCAAGCAGGATTTTTTTTTTAAAGAAATCTAGCGCTTCCCAGGAAAATTTAATCAAATATCAATTTTCCATCAAAAAAAGTTTTGATGAAAATACGTTGACCGGGTCTATTAAACACTAACACGCTCAGGACCTGAAGACCGACAAACTACTGGATGCTTAAGCTTTCAGCTGTTCTTCAGGATGATGCCACTGAAAAACGCTGAGCTCTTGTTAACAAAATTAATATAATAAAAACAAAGATTAACCCCCAATCCCTTCCAGCAGGATCAGTAAAATTTTATGGGTGAACATTACCTTAGATGCCATAGTTTATAATGGCAGCATATGGTATCTGATGAAGTTATACAGTGGAACCCTGTAATACCACGACGATCGGGGTCCAAAAATACGGTAAACGCGGGGTCGCAGGGTATTGCGGGGTTGTGCTACACCAAAGCACCGCTCGCTGCCACCGTTGGGAGCCCCGCACACCCCACGTTATAAGCGGATTCGTGCTATCATGGGCCGCGGTATTGCGGGGTTCCAACTGTAATACAATTAAAATAGGGAGATGGTTTTTAATCCAAGACTGAATTTACTGAAGAGTGACTTTCTTCCCAGATCTCAGAAGAGATCAAAAAGGTCACCATAGAATATCACGGTTGGAAGGGACCTCAGGAGATCATCTAGTCCAACCCCCTGCTCAAAGCAGTACCATTCCCCAACTAAGTCATCCAACAGATTTTTGCCCCATATCCCTAAATGAGCCCCTCAAGGATTGAACTCACAACTGTAGGTTTAGCAGGCCAATACTCAAACCACTGAGGTATCCCTCCCCCCAATGAAGAATCTGTGCATCTGAGGGACTAACAGGAGACTACATGCCAAATTGTGTCTTCCTGTGATCATGCCATTCTCTGCTTAGAGAATTCAGATAGCTACTTGTGCCTATAGATTACGACAAATATGCACAGATTTCCCAGAGTGTGGTTTTAGTAAAAGTGAGAGTTCTTAGCCCTACTTGCCAGCTATTCTTGTCCTACGATCTCAAATGGGCACATCAGGAACAACTGTACTGGGCAGACTCTGTCCTTGAATGATCACACTTAACCTGCACTAAAATCCATGGAAACCATGCATGCACATCAAAGCACTGAATAAAGCTTATATACAAATAATTGATGCCTCAACTTGGAAGGATTAGATTTTTATTGGTAAATGTCAGTAAACATCAGTTTCTCCACATACGCACAGACCGACGGAAAAATATTTCCATCAATAAGAACTGACATGTACAGATAAGCAAAGTATGAAAACTGCTGTCTGAGAACTTAGAGCTTGATTTAAGGATACTCACTTTCGACCTTTTGACGTGCGATGCTGACAATTTGAGTTTTAACAATTATAAAACCATTAACTTTTCAATCTCAACATCTACTGTTCAGTGCTTAATCTATAAAGAAAGAGGTACCAAGGCTCAAACAATCATAGAAGATTAGGGGTGGAAGAGACCTCAGGCGGTATCTAGCCCAACCCCCTGCTCAAAGCTGAATCACCAACTGAATCATCCCAGCCAGGGCTTTGTCAAGCCAGGCCTTAAAAACCTCTAAGGATGGAGATGGCTTACTCTGCACATCGTGACCTTGCACACATGGTATGCCCGGTGGGGTCATGCCTTCCATGCCACTGACAGAAAAATGTCCCAGCAGCTCTGCTACTGTCATTAATTATTGTCCGACTCCCCATAAATTTCCCACAACCCTAAAAATTTAAATAGATGCAAATAAATGAACACTTAAAAATCAACATTGAAATTATCCATCAAAATTACATGTCAAATTCTGCCAAGTATCTTGGTTCCACACAGTTGCTGTACCTAACACACACACACCTCTGGCTCAGATGTGTTCCAACATCAGCTCAGTGTGCAGTAATTATGAACAAAGCTCACAAGCAGGCTGCACAAATCATGGGATAGAAAACAATACCGGCAATGTTATGCCCAGACATAAAGCAACAATACATATCCCCCTAGAACACCATGGTCCATTCTGGTCACCCAGGCTCAAGAAAAAATATATATAACAGAGATACCAAGAGTCCAAAGACACATGCAAAAATTGTTTAGATGCACGGAAAGGCTGAGGGATGAGACTGAAGTGAATAGACCTGTTCGTGATAGAGGAGAGATGACTATGAAGGCATGTGATAGTCTGAAGAAGGCTATTCACCCTCTCCTATAGCACAGGAACAGGGGGACAGCCATTAAGATGGCCAACGTAGAAGCAATAACAGGAAATACTATTTTGCATGCCAAATTAACCTACCGGAAGGTATCATCAAGGCCACAAAATGAGATTAAGAGTTTCCAAGTACCCTACGTGTGAGAACATACGGGACTGGAAGACATTTGAACTAAACGTGAGGTGGGATGGCGGTACTTTGTGTCACACAACATGGCTCCCAGTGAGGCGAATGGCCCCACGCAGGCACATCCTGGGCCAACCCTTCTGCTGCATTTCCATGAGATCGCTCGCTGAGGCCTGCTCTTCACTTGTGAGACAGACCTTTGTCTAGTTGCAGAAAAACAGTTTGGTTTGAGACCAAGGTGTCACGTTACTGAAATAATTTGGGATCCTATAGATCAGGGGTCTCCAAACTTTTCAGCCCGAGGGCCGCATTAACTATCAAATAGCAGTTCGGGGGCCGACAACACACTCGAGGTCTAAATAAAAAAGAATCAAAACATGGATGTTGTTTTTAATTATTTATTTAATATTATTTTATTCAGTTATTATTTAATAACACATTGATACACTACACATGAACACTACACATGAACACCTGTTCACTACACATGAACACTACACATGAACACCTGTTCACTACACATGAACACTACACATGAACCCCCCAACTGACCCACCCAGCCAGGTCTCTCCCCCCAAAACCTCCTTTCCTCCAACCCCCCCCCCCCAACTGACCCACCCAGCCAGGTCTCTCCCCCCAAAACCTCCTTTCCTCCAACCCCCAACTGACCCACCCAGCCAGGTCTCTCCCCCCCAAACCTCCTTTCCTCCAACCCCCCCCCCCAACTGACCCACCCAGCCAGGTCTCTCCCCCCCAAACCTCCTTTCCTCCACCCCCCCCCAAATGACCCACCCAGCCAGGTCTCTCCCCCCAAAACCTCCTTTCCTCCAACCCCCAACTGACCCACCCAGCCAGGTCTCTTCCCCCCCCCAACTGACCCGCTCAACCCGGTCTCTTCCCCCCCCCCCAACTGACCCGCTCAACCCGGTCTCTTCCCCCCCCCCCCAACTGACCCGCTCAACCCGGTCTCTTCCCCCCCCCCCACTGACCCGCTCAACCCGGTCTCTTCCCCCCCCCCCAACTGACCCGCTCAACCCGGTCTCTTCCCCCCCCCCCCAACTGACCCGCTCAACCCGGTCTCTTCCCCCCCCCCCCAACTGACCCGCTCAACCCGGTCTCTTCCCCCCCCCCCCCAACTGACCCGCTCAACCCGGTCTCTTCCCCCCCCCCCAACTGACCCGCTCAACCCGGTCTCTTCCCCCCCCCCCCCAACTGACCCGCTCAACCCGGTCTCTTCCCCCCCCCCCCAACTGACCCGCTCAACCCGGTCTCTTCCCCCCCCCCCAACTGACCCGCTCAACCCGGTCTCTTCCCCCCCCCCAACTGACCCGCTCAACCCGGTCTCTTCCCCCCCCCTCCCCCAACTGACCCGCTCAACCCGGTCTCTTCCCCCCCCCCCCCCAACTGACCCGCTCAACCCGGTCTCTTTCCCCCCCCCCCCCCAACTGACCCGCTCAACCCGGTCTCTCCCCACAGACCGTTTCGCCGCCTGGCAATGGGTGGCTCCTTGTTTCGCCGCCTGTAACTGGGTGGCAGTGCGGCGCGTCCCGGCCCCAGCTCTGAGCCGTCCCTGGCTGGCGGCGGCAGCGGAGCACGCGGTGCGTCCCGGCCGGCGGCGGCAGCTGCGGAGCACGCGGCGCGTCCCGGCTCCGTGGCTGGTTCCCGACCCCTGCCGAAAGATCTCCACGGGCCGGATGAGAGGGCCTCGCGGGCCGTAGTTTGGAGACCCCTGCTATAGATCATTGGTGCAACTAGAGTCCTATAGTGGCACCGAATTTTATGTACAGGGGGTCATAATGGGTGTCTACGACCAGGTTATGAATTGCTGATTATGAATATGCCAGTGATATGTGTGTATCAATTTGGTAGTTGAAATTATGAATATTGGCTCTGAACTGTCTGTCTTTCTAAATATTGTGCTCTGCTGGGGGGACATTCCAGAATACTGGGTGTCAGCTCTGCTTGGGCTGCTTGATGGGCCATTAAGAACGATCAGCGACACAATGGACTCTGGGAGCTTGGAATGCCCCAACCCAGATGAGAAGTCTACCAAAGAACATGCCAGGCAGCCTGTGCATAATGGACGCTGCCTGCAAATAATGAGTCATGCATGGTCATGTGATCTGCCCAAGTGACTCCAGAACTCCATAGGGCTGGACTTTCACAGCAGGAACAAAGAGGTTCTTGCACCTGGAAAAAACTATAAAGGAAGCTGCTACAGCCCCTCCATCTTGGTCTTCTACCTCCAGTCTTCAGCCTGCCTTGCTTCCAGCTCTGGATGGACTTTGCTACACAGAAGAACTCTGGCCAAAGGGTGCTGACCCATCCCTGGAGGGGATGTTTTCCAGAGACTGTGATTTGAACCTGCAGTTATTCTACCTTTGCTGCAAGCCTGAGCCACGATATTGCCATTACTGCATGTAATTGATTTCTTTTAACCATTCCTAACCCTCACCTATACCTTTCTCCTTGTATAATAAACCTTTAGATTTTAGATGCTAAAGGATTGGCAACAGTGTGATTTGTGGTAAGATCTGATTTGTATATTGACCTGGGTCTGGGGCCTGATTCTTTGGAATTGGGGAGAACCGTTTTCTTTATTTGGGGTATTGGTTTTCATAACCATTGGTCCCCAGGACAGGTGGCTGCTGGTGGTGATACTGGGACCCTGGAGTGTCTAAGGGAATTGCTTGTGTGACTTGTGGTTAGCCAGTGGGGTGAAACCAAAGTCTTTTCTGTTTGGCTGGTTTGGTTCACATTAGAGTGGAAAAACCTCAGCTTTGGGCTGTAGTTGCCCCTTTGGAAGCAATCTGTCCTGATCTGACACTCTCAGTTGAATCCCACCAGGAACAGCACCGTCACACAAGGTATTACTTTGGAAAGGAAACCATTTCCCATTTGGGGAATAATTTCTATTGAACCCTCTTGGTTTGATTGGCTTCTCGAGGACTTTTCCCTAAAGGCAGTGAATGATTTTTCTAGCGGCTTCTGTATAAGGGCTATTTTCTGGACTGCTCAGTATCCCTCTTGGCAACATCACTGCCCTCACTTAACGAGCCGTACTTGGCATTTTAAAAATCAGCAGTAAAATGATTGCAGTTGTTAAAAACCTCTAGTAAAACGTACTCAACAGCTTTAGATTTCCCTAAAATTCACTGCTAGATGGCAGAAAGCCCCCCAAACAGTCTTCAAAAGCATCCTAAACACAAAGGACAATAATTGCCACATCAATTAAAAACATGGAAGATTTGGGTCTGGTTTATACCTTTTGCAATTAGAAAAACAAGGCTTGAAACATGCATAAGTGGAAGGATTTTTTATAATGAAAGTGTAAACAAAACAAAAACAAAAAAAAGGGAAAAAATATAGGGATAGTTTCTCCATCTTGACTCACATGGTTTCCGCCACAGTATCTTACCCTGCGGAGCACACATGCCAGAATCTGGTGCGGAGTGATGATAAAATGTCTTTGCTCATTTCTTTTAGTAGCATTCATGTTGTCATTTAAGGGGTGTTATGTTTGTTCAGACATGAAAAACTGAGTGTAGGCAGCATGGAACCGTTCAGGATCTGTTGTGTGATCACCTCCAAAGACTGTGTCAAAAGTCTGCTAATAAACATTTTGAAAAGGAATGTTCTCCTGTGAATTCAGTGGAATTCATTTATTTCCTCAGGCAGCACTTGGCATGTACTCTACATCCAATCTTTTATAGAGCCATGCTTTCTTTTTAAAGAAAGTTTTCCACCCTGCAAACATGAGAGTAACTTTTGGGATTATACCCAAGTAAAATTACCATGGGTTTAAGAATCCCAGATGTAAGGAAAGCTCTGAATGACCGTCCTTCCCGGCGCATCTATTCACAATGTAAGCATTCAGAATTGAGACTTATCAATGAAATTATGGCACACACCTCAAATCCAGAGTGCTAGAATTAAAGAGTTGGTCTAAGGCAACTACTTTAAAGGACAGAGCTGAGCAGGTCAAGATTCGTTCTCTCACTCAATTCCTGCATGTTGGGGTCAGTGAAGAAACAAATTTATTTCAAATACTCTGTCACAAAAGAAAGGCTTTGGTGCAGCCACCATCAATACTGACACCGAATCAGTCATTTCACTAAATTATTTTTCCGGTCATTGTCTGGCCCTTCAATCCGAAGGAAGCAGTGTCAATATGTTTAACTTGCCTTATCTAGGTCATCCAATTGCACACATTTTTCTATTATTCAAGTACTTCTTTGCTCCACGCTTTCATATTTCTATTTAAGGTTCTTTGGAAATGTCATCTGCTTCAATAGAAACCTCAAGGTACAGTATAATAAGAAGGAAGTCATCTTCTTTTAAATTACCCTTCGTCAGAAAGGTCATCTCCCGAGGATTATTCAAATCCTTCATGAAGAGTAAAGATCTTGTAGCTCTTTTAGCAAAACTACACTCTCCCCTCAAGCCTCAGAATCCTTGAAAATAACTTTTCCTAACATCGTATTAAGCTGTTAAAGACATTTCATAGTTATATCCACCATGGTGTCACTATTCGCTACTGCAGGGAGTTTAACCAACCCCCGCCCCCTTAAAATGGGGGGCTACTCACCTTCTTTAGTTAACTTTTGTTCTTTTCATTCCAGCAGCTACAGAGCAGATGCCTTATATATTTAAAAGAGTTCATGCTTCTTTATTAACCTACCTTTCCATGCAGTTTTCAGTGGAACCACATCATAAGAAAAGTCCTTTTGCCACAGGAAGTGTTAAAGAGTGAAACACAGGGCAACTTTGTGTGCGTGCAAGAAGCGGTTTCCTCTCCGTATCACTGCTAGTCGCCCATATCGTGCATTTCTATGTAACAGGGCATATTCCTTGTGACTCTGCCTGCTTCCGCCACACGCTTCATGCGGGACCTGATTCAGCAACAGGGGCCTTTCCTGAGGTTACAGCCCCTCACCGGGGAAATATCTGCAAGGCGTAGTTCAGAATAAGGGGCAGCACAGAAAAGCCCTGGTCCAGAGGGAGCACGGGGCTGCATTAGGCCTTGCGGGGTAACATCACTGTTTCCAATACTGACTTAAGCCCGTTTGTGAGAGGTCCATGGTATATCCTGCACTGAGATCCACCTGGCTTGGTGTGACACCACCCAGGGGCCAACCAAGGTTAATTTGTGAACTAAGAACTCCCGATGTTAGTGCAACACAACACCCACAGGACTCCTTGATAATCTCTGGTAGAACAGGATTGGATGCAGGGGGCCAGATTATCACCAATGTCCCGCCTTCTCTTAAAATACCTGAAAAGAAACTCTTCACCTGTGGATCATGGTCTTTTTTAAAATTATTATTCTCACAGGAGAGAAAGAACTAGCTCTCCAGTTAGCCTAACATGGTGTAGCTCCCCTGAATTCAACAAAGCTCTGCAGATGTGCACCAGCTGAGGATCTGATCCACAAACTCTGTCATCATTTTTTGAATTTATTTATTCAAACTACAGTATTGCATGGCGTGAACAAAATGCATTACAACAACTGCACGCAACTGGAAATATGACTGTTGCATTCATTTAATGCCAAGTAAATGAAACAGGATCTGAAAGGCCAAGAGAAATGATCCCACAAACAAACATCAAAATATTAAATAGCACCAATTTTAGATAAGCTGCTCTGATTTGAAACAAATACCTGGGTTCCACTATTGTCCTTCAAGCATTGGCACAAAAATAAAGTTCAGGACTGGAGCGGCAAATCATTCGCAACAGCATGTACTGCATAACGAAATGTCACAAAGTCACGCACTAGTAATTTATGTAATGTACGAGCTAGAATCAACCACTTATGTTTAATTTCTAACCAATTAGAATTATCCAGGGTAGTAATTTTTTCCTGCAAAGTGATTCTTTTCAACATGGTACATGTATACCGATAGAAAATATGATGGCCATTAGTAAGTGTATCTTAGCAGTGGTTTAGAAATCAGACTCCTATAGCAATCCTGTTCTTGTTTGCACTTTTGCTAATAGGCTGTTTTTAATGAATTGGATATATGTATCTTATGTCCATTGTAAAGATATGTCACAAGAATTAAAATGCAAGTTCTGCATGAAAATTAAATGGGATATGAAAATAGCTGCCACGTATTGTTTCTAATGACTTCCGTGACAGACATGAGATTGATTAATGCAGTGCAATATGCCTTGGCTGAACTTAATCACTTACATATCAGTTAATATTGACAAAGGGGAATTGGTGCTATGGACGCATCTACATCCAGAGGCACAAGAACGGCATGAATTTTAAAGACTAAACCAGTGTTAGCACAGTTAGTGGCAATGCTGCACATACCGTCTCCAGGCCAACTGGACGGCATTGTTATTGATCATTGCAGCTGTCGGAACGGTGTTACGAATAATACCCATTACAATTTTTAAAGCCATGGAATCCTTTAGGAACCAATCTTGATGTGGGTATATTTTCATAGCGCTTTTATGTAGCTGTGTATACATATATATATTCTCACACATTTCTCACAGCAAAATGGCTGACCACATATTCTACAACTGGTTAATAACATAGTAAAAACATCCTGATTGGTTAATAATTTAGATGGGTTAATAATGAAATCACACAGTGTTTTAATATCATGTGCTGCAAAGAGCCACAGGAGACACAATAAAGAGGCACTTGTGATGCCCAAGCCTCAGTCTGAGTATCATTGATCTAGGGACATCAACAGGGAGGAGCCCTGTTATGTTAGGCCCTATACAAACATGTTACAAAATTCATAGACATTGAATTTTGCGGGGACCAATATGATCATCCAGTCTGACGTCATGCATAGCACAGGCCACACAACCTCACCCAGAAATCCCATAATTTCTGTTCAAACTAGAGCATAACTTTTAGAAAGATATCCAGGCTTGATTTAGAGGCTTCAGCAAATGGAGAATCCACCACATTCCTAGGAAAGTTTTTCCAATGGTTAACTGACCTGCAAAAAATGTCGGCTTTCTCTCTAGTCTCAATTTGTCTAGCTTTAGCTTCCAATCATTGAAATTCATTTTTCCTTCTTCTGCCAGTTTAAAGAGCTATGCACTATCAGAAATCTCCTCCCCACGTAGGTATTTGGAGACTCTGGTCATGTCAGGTTTTAGCCTTCTCTAGGATAAACTAAATAGATTCAGTTTCTTAAATCTCTCACTGTTAAGATGGGTTTTTCAGAACTCAGGTATAATAGACTTTTTTGGTGTTTGAGTTAGTGTCACCAACATTCTGATTAAAACAGCACAATCCAGTATCAACAGAGCACACATGAAATGGATTAAGAACTGGCTAACTGACTGATGTCAAAAAGTAGCAGTCACTGAGTATCAGCAGGGATCTGTCACTAACATCTTCCTCAATGATCTGGAAGTTAATACAATATCGCCACTGACAAAAAATGTGAATGACAGAAACATTGGTGGAGTGGTAACTAATGAGGACAGGACAGCCATACAGAGTGATCACTTGATAAGCAGGACCCACATAAACAAAACATGTTTTAATACAGAAGTTATACACGTAGGGACACAGTCTGCAGGCCATACCTACTGAATGGGGGACGTCTTCTGGAAAGCCATGACTCTGGGGAAGGATTTAGGGGTCATAGTGGGCAAGCAACTCAACATGAACTCCTAGTGAGATGGAAATAAAACTCACTGTAAGACATTTTTCAAAGAGCTCAATCTTTTCAGCTTATCAAAATGAAATGAAGACTGAGAAGTGACTTGATTACAGTGCAATTCCCTCCCAGGGGAGAGAATTCTGGGAATGACAGAGCTCTTCCAGCTAGTGGAGAAATGTAGAATGTGAACCAATGGCTGGGAGGTGAAACCTGACTACTTCAAATTGGAAGTGAGACACGCATTTCTAACAGAGCTGGCGACCAACAACTGGAAGAAAGTACCAAAGGAAGTAGCAGTTTTGCCATCTCTATGTCTTCAACGCAAGACTCAATGACAGCCTGAAATGTATGCTTTAGCCAAACACAAGTCATTAGACTCCATGCAGGAGAATTTGGTGATATCTAAAGGTTTGTGATATACCAGGGATAATACTTGTGATATACTAGAGGATCTAATGGTCCTCTCCTGGCCTTAAATTCTATGAATCATTCTTGTATCTCTTTTCTGAGCTCTTTCCAATTTTGCAACTTATTTCTAACCAGACATTGTTTTGAGTTCTTGATACTTTGATAAAGAGGGACCAAAAGAGAGGATAGATTTGTGTGTCTGTGTGCATGTGCACCAACACAGATGATGTCACTGAGACCCTTTTGAGCATTACAGAGGTAATCGTCATAGTATTAAATCTAAAGATGTTGATGTAATCCAAATTAAGACAGGTGGGGCCTTTGTCTCCTCTGGTGGCTGGACCATAAAACAAGGTATCTGAATCTATTAATGATTCTAAGCTACTGCTTTAGCTCACACAGGGGAGATTCATGCTTTTAAATCCAGAGGTCTTGAGTTCAACCACTTCATACATCCTGACCTGGCACATTTATTATCGGGTGAACGGGACGGGCACTTGGCTAGGAGGAAAACTGCTAGCTTACAAAAAGAGAATGCTGTAAAGCTAATCAAGAAAGGTTAAAAAAATACAAAAAATACCGTAAGTGGGTAAGGACAATGCCTTGCAAAAACATGCTGACACATCCAGTAACTTTAAAGAGCAGACATTACAGAAGAGTCTTATTCATTAGAAAAATCCTATTCACAGCTAAGACAGACATCACTTCTCTGAACTGCAAAAGGTTGCTCTCTAACTGGATGGGATCATTGCAGAATTCATCAATGACAGAAGAGGAGTGAGCATAGACGAGCCTCATCCGAGACTGGATTAGCAACTTGTATTTTATTCTATTCCAGCTGGTTTTCCCGAACGTAATATTTGCCTTAAATATGCAGGCAAAACCTTGGAGGATGTATAGATATTTCTTCTGTTAGTGCCCTAAGCTGGGTAAGCTATAATCCACTCTGTTCAACAAAGAATTCTCAGCTGTGTTGCACGGTTCCCTGTATTGACAATTTTCAGCACGGACGATCAATAACTCCCAAGTAAAAAACATCTCAGTAATGATGCAAGTGAGTTGTGGAGTTTGTGCACGTGTGTGGGTTTTTTAACCTTATATGACTGAGAGAGAGCTGGCCTTGGAGAACAAAATTGAGTTGCAGTTACTGAACAGATGTCACCGTACAATGAAAGTGCACCATACATACCAAAATGCTCCCTGCTTCTCTCTGGCTTGGATCTATCTGTGATGCCTGAGTTTAAGAACATATCTTAAGTGCTGTCCCTCAGATCTCCTGGGCTCCCTCTCTCTCACATACACACTTTAAACAGGTTAATATTTATTGTATTAGATAAGAGGTTACAAAGAGGTTATTTGCTCTTGCTTAGGTGATGACTTTAACCATTTATCGTGTGGGCATTTAAGATAACAAAAGAAAAGGACAATCACAATCACCTGTGTGTGTTTGCCGCCTACAACAGGTTCTCAATCGAGCACCTCTCCTTGCATTGTTATGTACAGAACGTCCTTGTGTTATCATGAACTCCATTTCCCCACGCCAGTGGGAGGCTGGGAAGGGTCTATGCCTCAGGTGGCATCAGTCCTCATCACAACTCCCCAGCATACAGAAGGAACACACACACTGCTCTATACATTTGCATGGGAGGATCATGGTCTCCGAGGCATATCTGGCCAGGTCTGCAGGCAGCTCTGGGAAGCCCTGACCCACATACTCCCTGCTGCCTTGGGGACAGAGAGTGCATCCTCCGGCATTAGGAAAGGGAAGTCCCAGCACTTATCAGTTGGAAACAACAAAGGAGGACAAAGAGGTGAGTGTATTGGTTGATCACAGGACGACTAGGAGTCACCAATGTGATGAGTCTGTGAAAAAAAGGATAATGCCATCCTAGGATGAATTGAGCAAGGTATTCTTAGTAGAGATAGGAAAGTGTTGTTGCCATTACACAAAACATTGGTGAGACCTCATCTGGAATAGTGTCTGCAGTTGTGGCCTCCCAAGTTTAAGAAAGATGAACTCAGACAAGAACAAGTGCAGAGAAGGGCTACTAGGATGATCAGAGGAATGGAAAACCTACCTTACGAGAGGAGACTCAAAGAGCTCAGCTTGTTTAACTTAACCAAACAAAGGCTGAGGGGAGATACGATTGCTCTCTATAAATACATCAGAGCAATAAATAACAAGGAGGGAGAGGAGTTATTTAAGTTAAGTGCTCATGTGGACACAAAAAACATAAAACTGGCCATCAACAAGTTTAGGCTTCAAATTAGATGAAGGCTTCTAGCCATCAGAGGAGTGAAGTTCTGGAACAGCCTCCCAATGGGAGCAGTGGGGGCAAAACCCCAAACTGTCTTCAAGACTGAGGTTGATAGGTTTATGGAGGGGATGGTATGACACTGCCAACAATGATATGAAACTGCAAGTATCAAATATCTCCAATGGCTGGTGATGGGACACTAGATGGGAGGGCTCTGAGTTATTATAGAGACTTCTTTCCTGGTGTCTGGCTCATGGGGTCTCATCCAAATGCACAGGGTGTAACTGATCAGCATATTTGGGGTCAGAAAGGTATTTTCCCCTGGCCACATTGGCAGAAAGCCTGACGGTTCAAATCCTGAACTGAGGACGTCGGTAATTCAGCCAGAGGTTATGGGTCTATTATGGGAGTGGGTGGGTGAGGTTGGTGGCCTGTAAGGTGCAGGAAATCAGACAAGGTGAGTTTACCAGTGGAAAGGTTGCTATTGTGTCTCGGCCTTATGCAGGTACGGGAACAGAACAGACCCCTCCTGCCCTCTCTGCAATATGCACCTACACCACAGACCCATAGTGTGGCCCTGTACTGCTCGCAGGTTCAGACAAGTGTACCCCACTAGCTTGCTTCTCCACAGCACTGTCCTTGACACATGCAAGCAGGAATACCATCCTGACCTCAGGAACAGGTGAGTCTGCCATTTAGCTGGTACAGGCACATATTTAAGAGAGATCCCATAGTCTGGCAAGATGAAAATGAACCTTTACAAAACACTGGGCTTGTAAGGAGCAAATGCTGCTCACCTCACCCCTGAAAAATCCCCACCGACTTCAAAGGGAGTTCTTCAAACTAAGGTAAACAAGGGATCCGCTCCAGAAGACCAGTCCAGGGACAGTGATTAGAACCATTGTTGCTGTTACAAGAATCTTGAGGGGGAAAAAACATTCCTGCTCGTCTCCATGTATTTCAGAGGTGATTATCTGATTCCAAATATTTTCACAATCAGAAGCATCCTCACCCCTTTTGCTATCACGCTGTGCCATTTCCCCACACATTTGAAACAAAAGGGCATGTTCTTCTGGAGCTGAGGCAAGCCTGAAAACCAAGAACCAGGGCCTCTCATGTGCCAAGATCTGCTTGGCACAGGGGAGCCACAGACAGCACCCTGATTTTTTTGGCTGCTGCAGCCCTGGCACAAGTTAGAGCCGCCCCAGACTGTGTGGTTCCCAAGGGAGCACACACCAGCTTGAGAAGGCGAGGCCACGCCCCCTTCACACACACACAGTAACCAACCCCCGCCAACAGGCTGTCAACTCTGCCATTTCTGCACCCATGCGGACTACTCAATGCCCGGGCCCTACCCAGCTGGGGAAATGTGGAACCTTTTTGCTCCCTTTGCATGACAGGAGCGACACAAAAGGATGGAAGGGGGTCAGAGAATGCAGCCCTAGAATGTGAAGATGCACCATAAAGTGGAACATGCTATGGCTGAACGTGTCTGTTCCTGTTGTCTGTTGGCATGTTGCATTCTGGGGTTTCCGGAAGGGCCATCTTCCTTCCTACAGAACTTTGCTGCCCAGAGATTGATTATTCTCATGTGCTATGATGGCAAAATGAAGACGTAGGGGGCAATATAATGAATAAACCTGAGCAGGAGAGATTGAAAAATAAAAAGCGTGGCCAGTTTGGTGTAATTGCCAAGAGGCAAAGGAAATTCCGGCTTGCCAGAGAAGGGTTGGCAGGAGCTGAAAATAATTTTCATTCAAGTCACAACGTAGCTGTTCAGTGCTGAGTGAAAGTGGAACGGGTACAGCCAAGGGGGAAAGCAGAAGGTCCCAGCACCAATTCTTCTTGTGGGGCATATTAAAACAGGCTGGATATTATCCAGGTCAACAGCAATTTAGGGCTGGACTCTGAAACCTTTACTCATATTGAGCTGGCTGTACTCATGGGAGTATTCCCACTGAAGTCAAAGGATTACTCACATGAGTAAGTGCTACTCAGTGTGAGCAGCCATTGCAGAAATGAGCCCTAAAGACCTAAGATTGCCCCCCTTCCCTGCCAATTTACCAATGGCTCCCTCCTGACCTCCCGGGACTCTGACCCTGTTAAGATTTGCAGTTAGGTTCACATACTACCTGCCTACTTCAGTTCATTCTTTAGGTTTGACTAGTTCCTGGCTGCATTGTCCGCGTCACAATATACAAGCTGAGTTTTCAGACAGGCAACTGGACTTTGCAACGGGTCTTAAAAGACAGTAAGGTGGGTGGGTGTCTTTTTATACAGCAAGTGCAGGACAAGCATTGCAAGTTATAGCTTACTGTATTCTCACAGATCAGTGCAAAATACTGTGCTGTAAATTGAAAGATCTTTTTTAATCCAGCAGAACTAAGAGTTTGTCCGCCTGTTTCCTCTCCCGCTGGTCTGCAGAGTCGGCTGATGCATAGCAAAGTAGCTCACAAATGATCTAGTGCAAGTCTACTACGGAAACGCTGAGAAAGAATAAGAAGGGCCAGTGATTAGCTGTGTTGAGTCAGAGTGGCTGCTCCTCTCTAAAACTTCATCGTATGTCCTCCTGTCACTTGTATCCTTGCTGCCTGGCTCCTGTCATCCTCTGAGTCGGTTACATTTTGCACACCTGCTGTACGTCAGGTTGGTGAAAGCTTCCCGCTGTTCTCTCTCCCACTCGCACCTGACTGCTAAGAGAGGACACAGCTTGGCTCAGTGTGTCCATGATGGCACCTCCTGAGGAACAGGAAATGTTTCCTTTCGGGCAGTACAGAAGCAGCAGTTTCTTCCCAATCAACCTTCGACTTCACTTTATCAGTGGGGTTTTTGAAAAGACAATTACCCAGGTTGTGTCCTTACGCCACCAGAAGATCAGTGTAGGTCTGCATACGGATTAGCCTTAAGGACGGCCCAGCATCGATAGTTAAATGAAGACATACGTTGCTTGAGCAGGGCAGGTGCTGGGAAGGGTGGGGATGCATTTCTGGAGCAATTCTATGGGATACTGCCATGAACACTACATTTCCTTGACAAAGCCGTGTGACAGCAGAGTAACTCCCTCCCTCCTAACCATAACCCTGATGTCGGGCTTGGACATTCGTCCCCTTGACAGTGCCCATCTGGTGCTTCAGGCAAAGCAGCATTGTGGCACCAGAAGAACCTCCGCCAATCATCACTTCCTCTCTAACAGACAGACAGACAGGCAGATATATGCCATGGAGCTGAGGGTTAGGCTTCACTTTGTTCAGCCAAGAACAGAAGAATAACTGGAAGAAAGGAAACTAGGCAATTTACTGTAAATCAAAATCACAGTCACTGTGTGGGACGTTATTGTCTATTGCCCCCCGTCCAATTAGATTTTACTCCCATTTAATGTTTAAATTATATCTCTGTGCCTTGAATGTCCTAGCTAATTCATTGTTTCCATTGCAGCATGTACTGGTAAGAGGAGAACTGACCATCTGGAGGCTCTCCTCCTGTTTACCTCCTTAAAGCAACCTCTTGAAAACACCATTTTCTTTAGGCCAAACGCCATTTTCCAGTGATCTCATTTCACATGCCTGTTAGTAATGAGCGTCAACAGCATCTGGAGCCTGAGTGCCATGTAAATAGCTCTGGACAGAAAACAAGAATACCCCTGCCTGAAAAATCATGAAGTTTTGAAATATGGTTTCATTCCAGATTGAAATAAAAACAAGACCAGTTCATTTTGGTCACAAAATAAAACCTATCAGAGAGAGAAAGAGAGAGCGAGACACAGAGAGACAGACAAACAATCCTTCTCCCCATCTCTTCCCATTAATAGCTCGGCAGTCAGCACACTCACCTAGGTCCTAGGATGTGGGAGACCCGGATTCAAGTCTCAGGCAGAGGGCTAACGAACAAGATATTTGCTATTCCGAGGTAGGGCTCTCTCTCTCCGACACACACACACCAGAAATTCCCTCCTGATCGTCAGAAACCTTTCTGGTGAATTGTCACTTTCCGATGAAAAAAACACTTAATCAAAAAACTGTTGACCACTTCAACATCTAAGGTAAAATGGAAACCACCAAGGGAAATGCCCCACACAAGGGAGTTAAACTGTAATACTTAGGAGCAGATCAGAGACTAGACCAGGGCATCAATCATTGCAGCTGTTATGACACCATATGCATTTGCTAGTCTTTGCTCTGAAAACATCATAGGAGATCATCGAACAAGCTAAGACCTTTGACGGCTATTGCTCCTGACAGACATAGTAGTTACTGAGCATTGCTAAGAAGAAGGAAGGAAGTGAAACCTGAGTCGCATGGGCATGAGGGATTCTCAACAGAATGAAGGGCTGGGGTCTCATTCAGACAGCTAACATTTGTGCCTATCAAGGCAGGTAGCAAACGGCTGGGAGTGCAGCAAAACACTCAGAAACATTCAATTTCCCAACGAAGGGAATCCTACTTGAAACAATAAAGTTATTTCCTCTTTGAAATTACTGGAATACCATCAAGGGAAAAGAATCCCCGGCAGAGCTATTCGAGGGGAGAAAGCTATTTCAAAAGAAATAGCTTAAAGGAACTTGGGGTGATCTAGAACAGCAAATTAGATAGGAACCAGCAATGTGGTACAGCAGTAAAAAAACAAAACAAAACATTAATGTGATTCTCAGCAACACGCCTAGAAAGGCAAGTGGGTGAAGGTCTGTGTGACCACACCATTTGCTCTGAGTCCGGTAAGACTGTTTCTTGACACTTCTGAAGACATCTGCTCTCCAAAGATGTTGAATTCAATGGCATTCCGGGAATCGTTTAAAATATTAAAGGGCTGGAGGAGCTGACTAATGCAGACAGAAAACACAGGCCATTAGATGCTAAAGGGGTGTTTTGTGTGGGATGTGAGAACGCCCTGCAAACATCTGGAGGAGGTAAACGTTGAGAAAGGGAAGTAATTGTTGACTGGTAATTGTTTATATGACAAGAAGGGAAATGAAGGAAGGAAAAATGAAGGCTGAACCTCAGACCATTTTGATGTGATTTAATAGACTGTGAATTACTCACACCAAGGAAAGAGAGGGATGCCCACTTGACTTGAGCCATTCCAAACCGAATCACTATGGGAAGTATTACTGGTAACAATGCTGCCTTTGAAGAAAACAGACTAGGGCCAAGATTTTCACAAAAGGGTCCATAAAACTGGACTCTAAAGTCCATTCTTCAGTACTTAATTATTGATTTAGGAGCTTCACTGTTGACACCCCTATTTGAAAATCTTGGCCTAGAAAACTTCATTCATTCAACCTCCCATCTCTCTGATTCTGTTGTTTATTCTCTAGAATCTTACATAGGACATACCTGAATGCAAAAAGTAAATCTCTTGTGGAAATAGAAACAAAAATATTGTGCTCCCATGGACAACTGGCCATCGTATTGTCCTGACAAGAAGGTAATAATGTACCTAAAATTCTACATCGATGTCCTTCAATGACAATCATGCAAACTACTCACTTCAGTGTTGTCTCTTTTACTCTTTCCACAACACACCTAATATAGAATACCCACACAGGCACGGGAGGGGAGGGTATCCGAATAACTGCATTTACTACCTGGATACGCCTGCAAGGCCTAGCTACACATACACACTGCTGCTCTGGAGGGATTCTGGTCACTTCTCCAAGGTGGAAGACAGTGAAGATCACTAGAGGGCTCATAAACTATTGAGAAGTTACTACTTAATTCCTCTACATCACAGCCGGCACGACAGAGAGCTTTAACAACTGATATAGGGGGCTCTGCTTTCCTCCAGGTGTATCCAATTTGTCACAGCATCAGTAGTGGCCAGAGCTCTGTAAGAGCTATAGTTGGAGTGATGCTTCTTCCAAAAGGATCAAGTCTGTACAAAGGGCAAGTTTAGACTATAGCAGGGTGCCACCAGGGCTCATGCCGATGCCTGACAGGTATATTACTCCATGCTGATTGAGATTGGTATTGAGCGAGTGATTGATCTAAAATCTCAGTCACGCCATGGCAAAGAAAGCAGCATTTCCACCGACACGGAATAGACAGGTTATTTTCCTCCCAACAGAAGCACGCATGTGAAATCAGGAGGCCTTGAGTTTGGCAGAGATCAAATGTCATTGCCCTTTAATGTCCCGTGTTAATATAGACAAACCACCTCGTGAAGATCTGCAAGAACATAACAGCTCACAAACCATTTTAAAGGGCTTGATTGTATTTCCACTGCTTGCTGCTTTCAGTAACGTAGTCACAATAGGCAAGACTGCTGGATAATCCATGCTTGGAATAATGCCTTTCGAACAGAGGTAAGCACTAATTGTGAAAGTTGGACCTGAATTTGGGTCCTGATTTCAATTAACCACCATCATGCCACCTCCCCACCCCCCGAAAGTGTAATGTAAGTGTTTTTGAGGAGCTGCCTCAGGCAGGCAGATTTATTTTCTGTGTCCAGCATTTTTATGCAGAGGGGAATAAATTTCAGCATTTAATTGGTTTCCTCTCCCCCCCTGGGATTGCATAAAATTTAACGTTCTTTCTCCCAGGTCTGTTTTCTCAATGTTTTACACATAATTGCCTTTGTGGTTTCAGTAAATCTGTATAATGCAGTTCTCTCTCTTCCAGCTGTTTCAGTCTCTCATTCTTCGCCTGTGTTCTAGTTCATCTCCCTTCGCATCCATTTTTATCAGCCTCTGTTTTATCTCCAAAATTGAATTTTCAAGGTTATTGAAGAAAGACGGTTTTCTTCATTTTCATTTCCTTTCTCAACTCGGCCATGGCTTACACTAGGCATATTTTGGAGCGCTGCATCGTTTCTGGTGAGGCTGGAGTTATTAGTGTTATGCACAAGCTAGCAGCGAACCCCTTCCTGAGCAAGGCATGCCCGCCTTCCCACAAGAAACAGAAAATCTTGTTCAAATCTCTTTCATTGTAGAATACACCAGTCTAATCCAGACAGCAGTACATGGTAACAAACACCCCCCCCGCCCGCCGACTGCAACTGGGGTTCTCTTATGCTCATTTCAGGTCATACCATCACACCCACTCACATTTTACTCATTCCTAAGTTAAACTCTTTCCAAATCAAAATAGATATTCATTCGTCCAGCTGTCCTGCCTGCCTCAAAATAACTTTCTAGTCTCTTCAGGACAAGTTTTCTTTCTTCCTGTTTATAGGATGGGGCAAGAGCTCTCATATATGAAGCTACAGTCCTGTTCCTTCTGTAAACAGAGTGACCATAATACTAGTAGCCTAAGACACTATGGTAAACTGGAATACTTTATTCTCCACTACCCGGCATAGCTCTTCAATGTTATCACATAAGAATGGTAACATTTGATACCTTCTCATGCATAGATGTGCACGAGTCTGCAGGCTGCAAGTCGGGGGAGTCAGGTCTTCAGTATTTTAGAGCATTGCTGTCCCATTGCTATCAGTGTTTCAGCTTGTCATGTCATTGTCCTTACCAATCTTATTTTGGAGTGTTTAACAAGACCACGAACAAGTCGCAAACAGGAACCAAGATGTTTTTCTAAAACAGCTGCTACGCATAATGAACTTCAGTTCAAGTTGCAGACAGGCACCCTAAAACTGTGGAAAATAAGAATTCACAGAAGTTTACAATGTCACACATGAAAATGAGAGGCTATATCACTGGAACATAAGGGCAGATCCTCAGCCAGCATAAATCACTTCCAGTCCACTGAGGTCCATGGAGCTACGCAGAGTGCCCGTTGAGAACTGCACCTAAATCCACTGATGTACTCAACTGAAAACACTGCATAGCATCATACACCACTCTAATCAAATGTGCAGAATCTCGGTATTAGCCTCCTTCCTCCATTTTTTCTCTTTTCCACTTATGCTCATTTGAGTTCACATCTTTGCATCCAGCTAAATTCCAAATGGTAAGCGCGTCATGTTTTTGTACACCCCCCCAACGTGGTCAAGAAGAAATGATGACATTCATGGGATGACTGTCATCTCTCCATGGAGGGGATAATTTATATATATCCACTCACACATAACTATCTTTGTGATACAGTTTAGTAGCTTTAAGCATATTTTTACTACAAGCAGTCAGTATTGATTGGGGGGAAAATCAAGAAAGGTCTATGAGTAGCCAGAAGCTGCCAATTATCTTCTTTAATTAAACCAAACTACCAAAGTTTATTCTGGAGGAGGCCGTATGAAGGACTGGTCCCTGACTATGCAGATTTCATGGAGCTGGAAAATTACATAGCAATCATCCTGTGTAATTTGTCTAAGAAGGGATAAGCCTCTAATTACCAGTTTTCAAAAACAAATCCATTTGAGTTGGTAGAAAAGGGCATAAATGAAGGATTAGTGGGATGGAGCTGGAAAATTGGAGATTTGTTCAACTTGACTGTCCAGCATAATCATTGCCCAGTGAAGATGCTTCTACACAATACAACTGTTCTCTCGTCTGGACTATTTAATTCAAGTATTTCTTTTCTCATTTTCCTTTACATCTTCAGAAAGCCAAGATCTTCCCTCGTACACATTAGGCTGCAAGTCAAGCTCTTTTACTAGATATGAACTGGCTACAGACCTTCGTACCCAGAGACATATACCAACAATATGTTCTCTGCGGGAGCCTTTAATGCAGGAGTGGGCAAACTATGGCCTGCGGGCCACATCCGGCCTGCGGGACCTTCCTGCACATCCCCTGAGCTCCCATGGGGAGGCTGCCTCTGCCCTCCCCCGCCTTCCCCCGCCCCCCAGAGCCTCAGCATGCTGTGCGGGCAGCGCTCTGAGGGGGCAGAGCAGCGTATCTAGCTCCATGCAGCTGCCAGACATGCCGCTGAACAGTATGGTAAGGAGGCCAGAGCCAGGGGAGTTGCATAATGGGCAGGGAGTCCTGGGGGGGCAACCTGGGAGTAGGCAGGGTTGGATGGGGCGTGGGAGTCCTGGGGGTCTGTCGGGGGCGGGGTGTGTGTGTGGATAGGGGTCAGAGCAGGGGTGTGTTGGGTAGGGTGGTCTCGGGAGGAGGTGGTCAGGGGACAAGGAACGAAAGTGGGGTTGGATGGGTCGAGGATTCTTAGGGGGGAAGTCGGGGGGCGAGAACTGGGAGGGGTTCAGATAGGGGGCGGGACCAGGCTGTTTCAGGAGGTACAGCCTTCCCTACCTGAACTTCCATGCAATTTTGCAACCCTGATGTGGTGCTCAGGCCAAAAGGTTTGCTCACCCCTGCTTTAATGCACTGCCAGATAAAGTTGCATGCACAGGTAAGGTATGTTACACACGGCACCACCTGGTGGCTGAAAACAGTATCATACAGCTTAGCATTCCATGACATTCCCTGTACACCTCACCGTGTTATTGTGAGTGAAATGTGTATATTTCAATAACAATATAAAGGATCAAATGTATATGGAATTTGCTAAGGCTAGAGTGAGCCCTTAGAGGATTCTCTGAAGAGCTATACAAGCAAACACTGAACATTATTTCAAAGACTGAACATCCTTTAGTTGGTAAAAGACGAGGTGAACTAAGTGAAACAGTGTATGGGTATTGTCATTGCTCATTCTGCCATAGGATTAAGTAGTTCCTAGTTCTATAGGAAAGAAACATATGCAGCCTGACAAATGGCTTAGGCCTCAAGTGGAGAATTGTGACATCTGTCAGGGATGGTCTAGATCAGGGGTCTCAAACTCAAATGACCACGAGGGCCGCATGAGGACTAGTGCAGTGGCTCAAGGGCCGCATCACTGACACGCCCCCTCTCCCGTTGCCCCCCAGCCCTGCCCCGACTGCACCCCTTTCATGAGGTCCCGCCCCTGCCCCGCCTCCTCCTCTGAGCACGCAGCTCCCCACTCCCTCCTGGAAAGCGCTAGTCACCGCCAACAGCTGTTTGGTAAACAAAGCAAGAGCAACGTAGGAAGTCTAGAGCTGGAAACACAAGCAAACAAATTGAATTTAACAAGAAATTACCAGCCTCAGATGATCCAAGCTTTTTTCGAATGTAATATGCTCCTAAAGCTGACAGAAATTCCAGTCCATCTCAGCCTAATATCATTTATAATTTTATAAAGTCTCCCTCTCCCAAACTGATCCTCATAACCCTGAAGCGCCGCCCCAGCTTGTTCATTGAGGCCGCAGCAGCAGTGCCTGGAACCCAGGGCTCAGCAGCGGCCCAGCCAGGCAGCAGAGAAGCCTCCGCTTCTGGCACCTCCCTCCCGGAAACTGCTATGGGGGGAGGGGGCGCCAGGGAGCTTCACAGGCCATAGGGAAGGGCTTCGCGGGCCGCATGTTTGAGACCCCTGGTCTAGATAATACTTAGTCCTCTCATGAGTGCAGGGGACTGGACTGGATGACCTCTTGAGTTCCCTTCCAGTTCTATGATTCTATGAAGTATTTCGGAGAAGAGAACGCCAGTCTTTAAAATATACTGTTATTTTTGGGGCGGTTATTGGATCTGTGAAGGTACAGGTGGTGACCCATGGACTTCTTGTATAGAGTTGTTTGTAGGGTTCCGTTGTTGAAACTAATCGTGGTGTCTGGGAAGCTGATGCTGATGCAGGAATGTTTGAGAGAGAGATGAATGGATAGGTAGTGAAAATCTATGAGGGAGTTTAGTTCGTTGGTCCAGAAAATGAAAACATCATTGTTGTATCTCAGGTATATCATTGGTTTTGTGGTGCATTTGCCCAGAAATTCTTCTTTGAGGTGGCCCATCAAGAGGTTGGCAGACTGGGGAGCCATCCTAGTACCCATGTGTGGACAAAGGGTTTGTTGTTGAATGTAAAATTGTTCTGGGTGAGGATGAAATGGATGAGTTGGGAGATGTGTTTGGGGTTGATGTCTGAGGGTTGTCCATGGTCTTGTAGATATTTGAGGCAGGCAGTGATGCTGTCATTGTGAAGGATACTCATGTACAGGGAGGTGAGGTGACATCCAGGGTGGCAAGGATGCTGTTATGAGTGACACTGTTAATGTTGCAGAGTTTCTGGAGCAAAGTGGTAGTGTCCTGATGGAAGCTGGCCCATTGTGTGGTGAGTAGCTTGCTCCTCTGAATATTTAAGGGAGCTGCCCATGGACAGGAAATGATGAGTCAGCCGCAGATAGGTTTTGTTTTGTATGCTTTTGTTTGGGTTTTGACCAAAAGATCCAGTCTGTTCAGATGGAGCTTTCTGGATGATCAAGCCCTTGAGAGCTAGGTTTGCAAAGTGGGTAGCTTAAGTAAATCATCTGGTTAGACATGAAATATGCTCTCTACATGGCATTCAACCAGAACTGCAGATCCCATCACCTTCTTTGATTGTAATTAATCAACATCTCAGGTAACTATGCTGGAAATGAATTCTCATCATGAAAATACTCATTAACTTGTGTAGCTCCTTCCGTGAGGTGTGGCTTACACCTCTTTTCTCCTCCCTGATGCTTGCTACTTGGATTGGCTTCTCTCTTCTCCTTACATGGGCTAGGTCTTGGGTTCTTTGCTGTGACACCTGGTGCCTGCACTGTAGGTAACTCCTCACTCTGCCCAGGAGACACAGAATGCTGTCCCTGGGGAAAACAGCTAAATGCCTCTCTGGATGCTTGTCTCTGCAGGGCTGGAGATCCCAGAGCTGTGCGAAGGCTCCCTTTGTGGGGAGGGGAGTTAATGAGAGACTCTCTGAGCTGTTCTGTGTCCCCCTCAGCTCCCAACACACAGCTCAGAACTGAAACTAAACCTTGTCTCTGCCTCTTGGTGGTAAGGTTGTCCCCTCCGCCTGAGGGGCTGAGCAGCCCGGGCTCATCGGTATCCCAGCAAACAGCCTGTCCCGCTCACCTCATGCCAAAGCCTCCCTATTGGCCTCAGCAGGAGTTGCTATCCTTTCCGTCCCTGCCCTGAAGCAAAGCATTCTGGGAAATGGCATCAGAGGGCTCTGGTAGCTATTATGGGTATAGTCCACAGAGTGGGGCCCTTTAAAGGTTCAGATCAGAGTTCCAGGAGCTGACAAGCTCCAAATGGGGATTACACCGTTACATCTCTGTTGGGCTAGAAACTTCAAGTGCAACACAGATTCCCCTCTTCCCCCCTCAGGCATCATAGAAGATTAGGGTTGGAAGAGACCTCAGGAGGTCATCTAGACCAACCTCCTGCTTAAAGCAGGACCAATCAACAAATAAATCATCCCAGCCAGGGCTTTGTCAAGCCGGGCCTTAAAAACCTCCAAGGGTAGAGATTTCACCACGTTCCTAGGTGGGCTTCACCATCCTCCTAGTGAAATAGTGTTTCCTCATATCCAACCTAAACCTACTGCACTCCAACTTGAGACCGTTACTCCTTGTTCTGTCATCTGATACCACTGAGAACAGCCGAGCTCCATCCTCTTTGGAACCCCCTTTCAGGTAGTTGAAGGCTGCTATCAAATCTCTCCTCACTCTTCTCTAGGAGTAAATAAGTCCATTTCCCTCAGCCTCTCCTTGTAAGTAATGTGCCTCAGCCCCCTAATCATTTTCATTGCCCTCCACTGACTCTCCAATTTGTCCACATTCTCTCTCTAGTGGGGCCCCCAAACTGGATGCAATACTCCAGGTGTGACCTCACCAGTGCCAAATAGAGGGGAATAATCACCTCCCTCGATGTGTTGCCAGTGCTCCTACTAATACAGTCCAATATGCCGTTAGCCTTCCTGGCAACAAGGGCACACTGCTGACTCATATCCAGCTTCTCATCCACTATAATCCCAAGGTTCTTTTCTGCAGAACTGCTGCTTAGCCAGTGGGTCCCAGGCCTGCAGTGGTGCATGGGATTCTTCTGCACTAGTCCTTGTTGAACCTCACCAAATTTCTTTTGGCCCAGTCCTCACCCAATGGCCCAATCTTTTTTTTTTTTGGCCCAATTTTCACCTTTGGCCCAATCTTCACCAAATTTCTTTTGGCCCAATCTTCCAGTTTGTTTAGGTCACTCTGGACCCTATCCCTACCTTCCAGCATATCTACCTCTCCCCCCAGCTTAGTGTCATCCACAAACCTGCTGAGGGTGCATTTCATCCCATCAACCAGACCATTAATAAAGATCTTGAACAAAACTGGCCCCAGGACTGACCCCCGGGACACTCTGCTTGATATGGGCCACCAACTAGACATTGAGCCATTGATCACGACCAATTGAGCCCAAAAATGTAGCCAGTTTTCTATCCACCTTATAGTCCATTCATCATAGAAGGCAATCAGGTTGGTCAGGAAGGACTTGCCCTTGGCGAATCCAGGTTGACTATTCCTGATTACCTTCCTCTCCTCCATCCCCCGACAGCAACGAACCCCCCTAGCCCATGAGGCCCTACACCCATCCCATCCAAATCTGAGTGTATGACACTGACCCCTGGGTCACACTGCCATTCAGGTTTGGCCTGGGACCCAGGTGCTCTCCCTGGTCTGTGGCCTATGGATTGTTTTGTGGATGAGTAACATGTAACTAGGCTTACCATGTAACTAGGCTTAAGAATTTTCAACTCCGACAATCACAAACCAAGGAAGTGAATTTTGTGGCTCCCAGGACTAAAATGAAAGAATAAGAGAGAAAATCCTCAGAATGACTACAAGACCAAGGTAATATCAATCATGACAAGAGACATACAGCAAAGGAGGGGGCCATGTCTACAATTAGCTGCTCGAGGATTTGAAAACCAAGACTGAATATAAAACCAAGACTTTTTCCAGATTTAGGGCTTTCCAATCTTTAAATGTCTCTATTCTGAAGGAATTGAATGAATCTTAATTTACATGTGATTTGGGAGAACTGCCTAGCATTGCCTCAAACCAAGCCGAAACAGAGATGATAAATAAGACGGAAGACTTGGAGGCGGAATTAGCATTGACATCCCTGCTGTCTGTCTTTTCTGAAATATGACATTATTTGGGAGAACTCTACTCTGCGAGTCTGATTAGATCAAAAGCCATTTGGAAACTGATCTGCTGGGATGGAAAAAAGACTGGATGGAAGTTATTTTGTGGTGTGTGTAGTTATGGTGACAGTGTGTGGTCAATGCATTTTTACAATCTGGAACTATGGTGTGGCAGGGTTCACGGGAACTGGTCAGGTGCTTTTGGAGACTTAACCCGAGACTTTAATGGGCTCTGGTTGCGTATCAGTGGGGTTAGATGCCGGTTGTACATAAAAACTTATTCAATGTGTGTGAAGTTGATTCCTTTTCTTGCTACTCTACATTTTCCTGTTGATATTGTCTTCTAGTTAAAGTCACTGCAGAAAATTAACAAGGAATATTTGTTTAGGAGCCACAGGATGGATATTATCAGAATATCTGCTATATCTACACACTGTGAAGAAGAGAATTCTTATGAAGCAAATTCCCTTAAACAAGGCAGGATGGTGGGTTTTCTGCCTTCAGAACATGCAGTTTTCCTTGTAAAATATGACAAAAATGGAAGGCCTTTTATTGCACCTTCAAATTATTTCAAGTGTTTCAGAAATATACAATGCACGGCTTCTTCTATTGCAGTCCCCCACGTGACATGTGCTGTTGTCTGGAATTTGTTGAGAACATCAAAGATAATTCATAGAAAACATGTTTAATTGGATCATCAAATAAGCAAAGGGATCCTGACAGATGAAAGTGTCTGGCATGGTCTGCCTGTAAGTCTGATCATATCATAAGTTCCATCACAAAACAATTTACTGAAGAACTGCATTATAATGCTAACTAGGACTCGAGGAAGAAAAGCGAACTTTGCCAGAGTAAGCTATCCTAGTCCCCTGTGAGAGATCTTTCTCCGCCCCACACTAAGCTCTAGGGTAAAGATGTGGGGATCTCTCATGCAAGACAATCAAACCCCAAGCTTATCTACCAGCTTAGGTTAAATCTTTTCCCCCAAAACCCAAACTTCTCCAGTTGGGGCTTGGGACCCGCTGCCACCATTAATGTGATTATTCCAAAACCATGGAGTGGGGCACATTAAACCCCCCGAAAGTAACACCCCCTCCCTCCTTGCCACCTGGGAGAGATAAAGAACACAGACTCCACTCCACTTCCCTCCTTGCCACCTAGGAGAGATTCAAGCACACAGACCCTTACTAGCCATAAGCTGTGCCCGATCCAAAGCTAGGACAACTCCAAGGGAAATAACCAGACCCTTCTTATAACAAAAAAAGTTTAATAAAGAAAAGAGAAAAAAACATACAACTTACACAGACTTCACAGATACTCAGACCCCTCCTTAACCCCTCCCTTAGGATCTCTTTCTCTGATGAGGTTAAGGACACCATAGATTGATTACAAGCTTATACAATAACAATTTCACTTACTGTCAAGCTGACTTAGAAACTTATTCAAAGAGATGAGTAGGAAGGTGATTCAATTCTCCAAAGCTGGAGAGAGAAGATGCAGTCAGGCAGAATGCCCGGGAAAAAGTGAAACCTAAACTCCTTTGTCTCGAGGAATTCAAACTCTTGTATCATCATCATCTTTACAGGTAAAACAGTAATTCTAAGGCACTTCATACTTATGACCCCTATCACATCATCCTAAATGCATATCTGGAACTCGTGTTGGAAACAAAAGGAGCCAAACCGGAGCAGATACACATTATCGATCACCATAACCAAGGAGGAAAAAAAAGAAGCAATGACAATAATAAAGGCTAATAAGTGAAAGGTAAACACACTCACCCATCTCATGGGAAAACACCCGGAGGATAAAAATTGCTTTTTAAGTACCAGATCTCATTACTGAACTGCCTGGCTCCGAAGGGCCTCTATAAAGTTAGGAATTATCCAGGGTGAAGGATCATTATACATTTCAAGGGCCTGGACTACCTGAAAATGACGATATCTCTAGAAAAATACGGCAGCATCCCCTCCCCTCACTAGACACAACAAACATCAGGATTAAAAACTAGTGCCCGGGAAACACCACTTGTAGCCTAAATCACAAGGAGAGCAAGTCCAGGCATCTCGATGGTCTGAATAACGACAGAAGCTAAACAGAGCCTTCAGGCTCAGCCCTGAGTAAAGGGAGTGTCTGGCTGCCACATCAGAGCAGCCCTGGGTAGGAATTTTGACTCTGAAAGCAACAATTCCTTTCTTGCGGAACTCTGTCTCTGGAATAGGAAAGCGAGTTACTGCCTCCCTTGGATGGCTCAAACTTCTTGCCAGTGAGCAGAGAGGGTGGAGTCAAGGCTCTGACCACTCATCACCCTTCTCCATCCCCTCCTTGCTCACTTACTCACAGGAGGATTACTCAGAGAAGAGAGACTGTACTCCAAACTCCAGTCAGGCCAATGAAGGGCGTGCAGCGTGAAGAGCTAACTCCCCTTGCTACTCTGTGAGTTTAAGTATTGCAAGCATTCACTATAGCCACAAATATTTTAAGAAAATGGTGCCGTGTTGCCAAACTCAAGTGTTCAAAAATTTTGAATCCAGACCTCACCAAAACCATGAGACTGGCTTTAAAAATATAACGAGTTTAAAAATAATACATTTTGGATTCTTTTTCTTTGACTTCTGTTTTTTTGAGCTAGTAGGGCGCTTTCAGGTCACATTTTGCAGCTTAGCTCCACAAGGACTAGACTAAAAAAAATGCAAGCTGAGATTCACTAGACTCCAGGAGCTGAGTCCTTATGAAATATTATGACTCCTAAGATAAAATTGCAAGAGTTGGCCACACTTGTATTGAATTGTTTGCATGGTCAAACTTGTAGTGGCTGAAAACATTAGTTACAGACCCCTTTCCCTACACATTGAATAAGATATTATTTAACATGAAGCAGATTTGTAATTGGACTATATCTTGGGCTCTTGTATGAAGAAGATTCTATGCAACCATTCACCACCAGCTTAGTATAGCCGCAAAGGTGAGATGTCAAGAAAAGAGCAATTTACCTGAAGAGAAAATTGAAAAAATGATCAAAATGCTCTAATGGAACAGCATTGAGAGAGCAACCTTCCCAGGCCAAAAGTCTACAAAGGAAGAGCCTAAGGCGCCACATACTACAAAAGCTGCAAAAGGTCAAAATGCACCATAAAAATTAAATGAAAAATTATGATGGGAGAGAAAAGTTCAGCAGTGTAAGAAGTAAAAATGTGATGATAACGATCAAAAGGAGAAAAAACGCATTGGGGGGTGGGGGGTGGTGGAAGTAGCAACAGATGCATTTGCCAACTGCAAGAAGTGCAGACAATATACCAGCAGCCACAGTAGTAAAAACAGGACCATTGCTGGGAACAAAGATGTGGCAAAATATAACCTTTGCGGAAAAGTTCTAATTTCACAGTGAAATAAATGTAACGAGACACTTCTTTGTAATGATAACGCTGTAGTATTTTCATACATGGCTTTTCATCATCCGCTGCAAATGTTGTAGGTAGCCTACAAAATATGATATTCATATCATTGTGGTGTCGAAAAAAACCTAAGCAAGATTGCTGTCCCACTCTGCTAGGCTGTCCAGCTGCCCTGAACCCAACAAAGGGTACTGGCATATTCACCTTGTGAAGAGGTATGAAGTGAACTTTTCTTTTACTGCCTCTACTCAGCCTTTTTCAATTCCAAGCCAAGCCAAGCCCACCTCCCCAGGTCCGTTGCGTGTGAAACAGCACTTTCATTATGCGTTTCATGGTCCTGCATGTTTGTGGTTTGATTTCGCTTGTAATCCTACCACTCAACGTGGGGACTTTCTAACTGAGCTTTTCCTCGTGTTCCAATGATTGAGTCCGGAGTTTTGAAGTCCCATGTTCCCCAAGGCGATGAGGAGCAGAAGGCCACTGCCTGTATAAAAGTTGTTAATGAACAGGCTGGGGAAAAAATAGCGATGGGGTCAAGCCAAAAACTATGGATCCAGCTCTGGACTTTGAACAGCCCTGAAGTTGGGAGATTTCAGGCCAAGATATGCTTTGGTCTGTTATTAATACTGTTTTACAAATTTAAATCTGGATCCATTTTCGAATTTCAGTTGCTCCTAAAGTTTGGGGATCTGCTCTGGACACAATTCTAGAACCAAAGCAAAGATAACAAAGGCAAACTAGAGCATCTTTCTTATCACATGCAACTTTTGTTATGTCTGGGAGATTATTGCTAAAGTCCAAGCACCAAAAGAATTACAAACAAGCCCAGAAATATGTAGTGAAAAATAAACCTCTAAATGTAGACAGAAGCTAATAGCTAATAACGAATAAGGGAATTTATTCAGAAAACACAGAGCCAAGCAGCCTGGGGAATGTACTAGATTCTATGACCTCTGTCTGGAATGTCAATCAGTATCATTCAAAAATAGTGTGGCCTCCGGCTTTGGCTAATGCCTCCACTGCAAACAGGAGAGGAAAAACGTTAAGGTTTTGATAAGCTTGGCCTTTATGATTTGATTTAAATAATATGGCTGTAAATGACAAACACTGATTTAATTTGTGGCCTCTCTGTTTTAAACACTCATTTGATTCTTTCTTTAAAGAAAGCATTTTTTTTCTGGAATTATCAACGTGCTCTAAATAGCTTTCTAATCAGCTGCCATTAGATTGCTCCCTTTTCCATTTTAAATAGAAAATTAGGAAATATATTTTCAAAGTCAAGAGAGTCCCACACATGTCTGAGCTGTGATCCAGCATGAGCCTGCTCACCCCGTGTGTGTGCACGCTCACACAGACACAGATACACACACACCCCAACTGAAAAGTCGTGACCTGTGTCAGGACAGTTAATTAGAATGCTATACACAGACACGCAACTATCCTAGGGAGGGTTCGGTATCTCACTGTTGCACAGATACTGCAGAGCACGCTCTTGGGTGTGGATGTTAATTGATAGTTACATTGTTAGCAATATTAGGTTTAGATGAAATGAGATGGCGATGGTACCATCCTCTGGGAATTTCTGTCTGTGCTCCCGAATATAGTTAATGAAGCAATGCCATTAACTCCTCGGATTGTACCAGCCAATGACATGAAGAAGTTTTGTGGACAAAGGTTGTTGCTGTGAATGGGGGAATGTCCCAATTCTCCGGAGGTGTAACTACACTGAAATCAGTGAAGTCAAGCCAGGAGAGAGTTGGGACCAAAGACTTTCCCATCGATAAATGGCTCAATTTCTGCTCTAAACTGAAACTCCAAGGTCAACACGGCAACGGTTTCACCCTCATTTTCATTTGCACTGACCCACTCTTGCAAGAGACATAATTATAAAAAAACGTAGCTGTTCTAGTTTCTTTTGTCGCAATAATGAACATTAGACCAAGGTCCACACACGGTATGAGGGCCTGGTTTTCCGATTTCATTTATGATTTATATTCCAGTGGTGTCTATAGGACTGAATGGATAGCAGGGTCCTATCGTGCTAGGCATTGTACAAACTAGTAAGGCAGTCACTGCTCCGAAAGACTTACAGTCTAAATAGACACTATAACCAAAAAGATGGGCCATGAACTCCATCTTATTAGAGGGAAGCTTAACAACCATAAATCCCATTGACTACAACCGGTGTTCAATAATTCTGAAAATCCAGGGAGATGTTACTTCAGCTATTTAGGGGGCATGCACATATTCCTTTCCCACTTCACTTTAGTGAAGACCTGGCAAAACTATAGGCCCACTGGCAAAAAAAGGAGTAATGGGCAGCAAGGGAGAGTTAGTTTAGACATTAGGAAAAAAAATCCCAATTCTCAGGGTGGTTAAGCACTGGAATAAATTGTCTAGGGCAGTTGTGGAATCTCAGTCACAGGAGGTTTTTAGGAACAGGTTAGACAAATAACTGTAAGGGATGTTCTGTGCAGGGGACTGGACTAGATGACCTCTCGAGGTCCCTTCCAGTCCTACAGGTCTAGATACATACATAAAACCTCAATTTAGAGTGAAAGGAAATTCAATGTATCAAACTCCTGTCAATTGTTGTGCAAATCAAATTACTTTGAAGTATATCAGATGTTTTAAGAGGCTTTACAAGTATGTGGAGACCAGTACATTTGAAAAACAGTTTATGATATCAGCAATATTTTATGTAACACCAAAGTAAAATTGCAGCATATAAAATGCAGGCTCAAGAGGAAGGAATAACGTCTCATGAAAAACTATTCTGTCCTTTCCATTATCAACGCTTGATAAAGTACATGATATAAAGTACATGATATAAACATTTGATTATATTGTACCGGATGACATTTTTTATTTGTCGAGTGTCCTGTTCCAGTGGAAAATGTGGAGCATTTAAATCACTCTTTGTCATAAATATAAAGGGAAGGGTAACACCTTTATGTATCTAGCAACATGAAATCTCTCCTGGCCAGAGGTACAGAATCATTTACCTGTAAGGGGTTAAGAAGATCAAATAGTCTAGTTGGCACCTGACCAGAAGGACCGATGGGGAAAGAAGATACGTTCAAATCTGGGGGTGCAGTTTGTTTGTACTCTTTGTCCAGGTGTTCTCTCAGAGCCAGAGAGGGGCCAGGGCAGGAAAATCCATCTCCCCCAGACAATCCTGAAACGAGTCTCCGATATTACAAAAAAGTGCAAGTAAGCAAGGCAAGGCGTTAGATTATCCTTTGTTTTAGCTTGTGAATTTCCCCTATGCTCAGAGGGAGTTTTATTCCTGTTTTCTGTAACTTTAAAACTAAGCCTGGCGGAGGGTCCTCTGTGTTTAAATCTTTTATTACCCTGTAACTTTACCTTCCTGAGTTTACAGAGGTGATTTTTTTTTTAAATAAACTTCTTTTTTTAAGAACTTGGTTGATTTTCAGTGTCCTAAAAACCCAGGGATTTGGTCTGTGCTCACCTGTACCAATTGATACCAGCAGTACCATCCAAGGACAAGGAGGGATTTGTGCCTTGGGGAAGTTTTTAACCTAAGCTGGTAGAAATAAGCTTACAGGGTCTTTCATGCAGGCCCCCACATCTGTACCCCACAGTTCAGAGTGGGGAGAGAACCCTGACACTCTTAGACTCCATTGTTTTGTGCCAACAAAGCTGCTTTTCTTTGTTTTTCAAAACTTGTATTGTTAAGTTTGCACATTGGGAAGCAGAGAAAAAAAAGGAAATGGCCAAAGGTGTGAAAAGATGCAGCCCGGGGGCCTGTCACTGCATAAACATCTCCCATTTCTACTTGGAGTCCTTCAACTCAGGTTGGATCTTTCACAATGTATTTTAATTGTAATGCCTCCTGCTTGGGGACTCCTACCCACTTGCCTCTGGGCAAGGATGCGGTCTTCCGGGCAATCGTTCCCAGGTTGGATAAGGAGATCCATGTTCACTGGAACCTCATGTAGGCTCTGCCGGAGGGCAAGACCGGGTTTAAAAATGCATGGAGCCTCAGAGTGCAGGCTGTGGGTCCCCCCGGGAAACTCTACAAGTAGACCGCTCCCCTTAAACTAATGGGAGCAATGCACCTAACGACACATGCTGGACCGGGAAAATACTGAAGGTGAGCAGCCTGGCCTAAGTTACCGTATTTAAACTCCCAATGGACAGAGTTAATACACAAATGCAATGCAAATGGACTAATGCCGATACAAACAGTTCCCCCCCTGACACCCACCGAATACCTTGTCTGCACATCAGGGCTCCCTCCTAATACACACATTGTAAAATAGATCGTACTTATAAGACAGGTTAGTGATTGTGCAAGAAACTATGCCAGGGTAGAGACCACTTAGAGGTCACGGTGTCCCGTGAGTCTTCAAGGCTGAGGAGCCCAATATCATTCATCTGTGTTCCTTGCTGTCAGTGTTAACAAGATCGCTCAGTGTGACTTTGTCCCTTGCTAGGGTGGGACACGGGGGCGGGATGAGGGGGTCACTATGTCCTGGAAAAGGTCTCTCCTCTCTTGTTTCAGGGTCCTGTCTCCAGCTGAGAGTTTTCCTTGATGTCTCCAGCTGGAGTCTGTGGATGACTTATTTACACAGGACAAGAGACCCCATGTCCCATGGAGCTCCAGTGGGCACACCTCTAATTTAAGGGCTGCCACCTTTTACTGCCCCTCCCCTTGGGTGGAGGAGAGGCAGGGGACATTATTGTGTTGTGATTTTTTTCCCCACAAGGATTTTGGTGAGCATTCCCAGACACTCACAGGAGGTTTATGTTGCTATGGCAACTGGAACCAAAGTGTATGGATCCAAGAGAAGGCTTGGGGCGGGGGCAGTCGTTACCCTGGTTTTTCTGTTGCAAATGGGGCTGTATTTATATAAGTCCCCAAAGCTCTGTAGGAAAAGACTGGCATGGCCCTTGCATGCTATGGGAGGGGGCTGCTTGGTGGGTTACACAAGTAATTGATGCATTTAGGAGAAAATGTCAAGAGTCCACAACAGACCCCAAACCAACAGCTCTCCGGTTCGAACTGAGCCCCCTCGTGACCTTTAGTATATTTATCTTCACACGCCCGAGGGAGGAACAGAAGTGCTGCTATCCCCATTTTACAGATGGGGAACCGAGGCAAAGAGACACTAATTGACGCGCCCAAGGTCACTCGGGAATTTTTGGCGGAGCAGGGAAGTGAACCAAGGACTCCAGCTAATGACCTAACCACTGGATCATCCTCCCAGGTCAAGAATGGAAGGAGGGTAGATTTTGCTATATTTGAGTCCAGGGTGGTCTCTCGGGAAGGTGGTTGGGACATCATTGACTGGGGGCTTTTGAAATCGCACTAGAGCGCTGACCAATTCTTCACTAGCAGGTAGGTGGACTAGATAATCTATCTGCTCTTTTCCATCTCTGACTGCCATGAGTCCTTTGCAATACACAGCACAGCTCCTCCCAGAATGTCATGATGCTGAAGCGGCTTACAAGGCCCCAATGATGACTTAGCGCCCACAGTGCAAACCTGTATCACAAAAACAGTCCCTGTCCTAGGAAACTCACAATCTAAGAGTTTGACACAATATGGGAATAAATACATATACCCAGGGTGGGAAGATAGCAAGGCAACAGTAAGGATGGGTGTGTTTCCATCCAATAGTAGTCACAGAGGGGTTTGGTATTCATAGTGCCCACAGGAAAAAAGCCTATTCCTTCACACATCTGATGCAGTTGACTTAAAAACATGAATCAAGGGGAATTTTGCCTGGGTATGAACTGAGAGAACTGGACTAGCATATTTAGTTATATGGAAGCAGCTACATCCCATGATTGGACGTAATTAAGTTTCATTCAGCGTGGCCTCAGAGGTGATTTGGTCCCCCACACAGTCTATTTTTATGCCCTAAATAACTGGTTTGTATGCAACCAGATACATTACATTTCCTCACACCTAGCTCCTCACACACCCACGCACTATAGAAAAAGCAAAAATAAAGAGTAATTACATAATTCATAGAGTTTCACCAAAATATCACTTTCTATTTAGAACACAGAATCATCCAAGAATAAATCTTACAGAATTATGGATTTAAAAGCACTAAAGAGTCTTCATCTCAGATAAATGTAATAGTATTACCATTCTAAAAAGAACACTGAAGTTAATGTTAACATACACATACACACGCACACACGCACACACACACACACACACACACACACACACACACACACACACACACACTTCTTCTCCAAGACCTCGAACATCATTATGAAATACATGCTTTCCCCATTTCTAGTCAAATTCTCATTTGCCAATATCAGAATAAAATGAGTAGGAATCTATACAAACAATTAAAAAAAAAAACTCACCCAAAGACTTTTGATATACTCCTGGCCTCTCATTGGCCATTTTCTTGTCATTTCTCCCAGCACTTTCAAAGCACATCAGCTGGTGCATATAGTGTAGTGCATTTGTTTTTGTTGTTGTTTTAAAATCTATAATATAAACCAGAGCTTTTCCCTCTAACATTAGAACACAGATATTAGTAATTTGCCACGCATGGGAGAGAGACCTTGTTACTTATCTCTCAGCTGTCTGAGAGCTCGCTCCAACAACATCTATTGAAGTCAAGAGGAGTAATTCCACTGAGTTTAATAGGGAACGGGACTAGGGCCTGGGAGGGGTAGTTTCAGAGAAGTCTATAGAGTTGTGGGAAGCAAGGCCCAGCCTTCATGGTCCATCCCTATTCAGCAAAACACATGCTCAGCTCCCATTGGCGTTAATGCTGACCACATGCTTAAATGCTTTGCTGATCGGTGGCCCCAGTGGGGGAGCCAAAGCCCACTGGAACCAATGAGAACCTTGATGTTGACTTCAGTGGGCTATGAAACAGGCCCTCGTATATACAAGATGGGACACAACAGTGTAACACAACGGAGCACACTCAGCAGGGTTAGAAAGGCACTGTAAGGCCAGGCTGGAAGAATGAGCAGCCGCAAACACCTCCAGGCTGCCAACCGTCAGCAGCTATAACCAACTTCTATTCCCCTATCCATGACCCGCTGTGGACAGAGACTGCAGGAAGTCCCACCTCAAGGAGTCCGACAGGCAGCAGCCTCCTGGCTCCTGCGTGACCCCCACCCCATATAAACACCAGGGACGCTCCAGGAAGTGTCCAGGCAACAGCACAGAGCTCATGTAGCTGCCACAACAATATAGGCTCTTGAATGACCTCAGCTTATATTTGGACCTCACCTCCTGGCCCGGACCCTGAAACCTGACTCCGACTCTGACCCTGGGTGTCCACCTCAGGCTGGAAGTGGACTGCAAACTCCTCCGTTACCTGCAACCTCGGGTTTGACTTTGCTCCTCTCTGCTGTTGGCAGCATGCAGACAGGCACAGACTGTCCAGAGTGTTCTTCCACCGTTCCCCAATAAACCTACCCTCCCCCAAGGACCCAACAAACAATCTGATGCCCAAAGTGGCTGAAAATCGTGTTTCTGGTTTCTATATGGATTAAACCAGGCTCTCCAAGGTGATGCCGTCACGGGGAATTCCAGGCACAAGAATCCCAGATTTACCATTACCCAGGAGAATAGACAGGAGAAGGCAGAGATATAGACATCTTAGCAGCTTCAACAAGCCTAAAGACAGATTTTCATCAGGAATATTTCTAGTTAAGCTCTCCCATTATCCGCAACACCTCACTCAGGTAAATATGCAGAGAGCTGAGTGAGTGTGGGGTCCATTGGAGGGGGGTATTATTACATCATAACTATGTCACAGAGAACAGCAGGTGTTAACCTGCTGCTCAGCTGATGTTAATGGGCTTTAAAGAATTTCACCCCTAGGGGGTGTAAGAGGTGAGATTTGAGAAATTTTCGATTCTTACCCTGATTAGGACCCTAAAGCCTATAACTGTACCAAATTTCAAATCTCTATTTCAAACAGTGTGGAAGGAGTAAGGGAACGTACATACACGCACGCACGCACACACCATTTGACTTTTATATATATATAGATAGATAGATGTGCCAGTGCACCTCTTCATATCTGAGCCAAGTGTAAAAGGCAGGTGAGCAGCTCTGTTAATCACATTCTTTCTTCAGCAAGACAGCTCCAAAAAATGAAAATACCCCATTAGAATAACCAACTATATTATTAATTTGGAGGAGAACAGCAGCATTACCTAGAGGCCGCAACTGAGATCAGCGACTCATTGGCCAAGCAGTGAACTTACACATGGTTAGAGAGAGTCCCTGACCTAAAGAGCTGCTTGGTTCATCTAAATCAGGAATATCTGAGTGGTGCATAAGTCACTTTATTTGCCAGCAAAAATAAGAACCAGCATTTTTAACCTGATTTGATTTTCAGACTTGAAAATCTCCTAGGGAACATCTTATCTGTCACTTTCATAGACAAGTCAATGAATTAGTGTCCCCACCTCAAGTCAGACATCTCACTCTCTGATCATAAAAGCATAGTGTTTGCCAAGTAATTTATTGCCCCATATTTTCTCCTAAATGTGACTGAATGTTATGGCAACACTGTTTATAATTCACAGATTGAGAATCTAAAAAGTTCCCTGTGCAAAGCGTGTTAACAGTTCCACACAGAACAAGTCCCATTAACTTTTTTCTTATCTCACATAATATCCATAAGTGAAATCAGTCTGGAGGCCAATATTTATAGAAATGCACTCTTCTACCTGAGGTCTTTGTTCCTGCCCGTTGAAAAGAGTAATGGCAGACGTCCACAGAATAACACAGGTTCGTTAAAAATTGACAACAGCATCATCATATACTTTTTAAATCAATGAGTAGTTCGAGTCATTTTTACTTAATTTGATATTTGCATATTCTAATCATGAACTTTGGGAACCACAGAACCAAAACAGCAGGGCACGGGAACATGGAATAATCAGCAGACTCCTATTCCAATGAGTTTACCAGGCAACAATCAAGTCATTCCCCCCCCCCCAAAAAAAAGGCATAAGAAGGAAATAAGAATTTACTTACACTGCACAATCAGCTGCACCAATGCTTCTCTGGGTTTCACATTAAATCCATTGTACTGACTGGTCTGGCATCTGTATGTTCCTGTCATCTCCCTAGACACATTCACTATCCTCAGTATTCCATCATAGCTTTCCATCTGCATTGATCCATCCGGCATTGCAATCTCTTTATCAGCTCGGGACCAAAGAATGATAGGTTTAGGCTTTCCGGTCACCTGGCATTGTAGTTCTATAATGTCTCCTTCCCGGGTGACTAACGGCGATTTTTCTTGTGGAACAGTCAGATTGGGCGGAACTTCAAAGGGAAACGGGGGGAGGGGGGAAAGAAAGGGTTCCCTGGTTAGCATTTACAAGAAAAGTAGTTGCGAAAATGAAGAAAATATACAGAGCCTCTACTAGTATTTTCATGAGATGAACCTCTGGTCACATGGCTTTCCCTTGATGTTTGACCTGACATACTTGTTTTATCATAGAACTTACTGCAGACCATATAGACCAGCCAAGGACTAAAGCCAACATTCATGCTGGATTCAGAAATCAAAACAAACTTTGTGAAAGGAAGAAAAAACAAATGCTGTCATGACATTACCAACAAAGGGTTTTCTGCAGTAGCAGGAAGGTTCTGGGAAGGAACATTTGAACAGTTCTTTCCAACAATGTCATGTAAGCCCCTGACTAGGAGCACGGCAGAACAATGATAAGAAGAGGTGGTCAATGAAATCAGCGCTGGTGTACAAAATACACGATAACATCTCCACTTTTTCCTAGACAGCTTGTTCCCCCATTTGAAAGAGTCTCCTGGGGAAGGTGTGAGATCAGATGTAAGTGTAGCTTGTAACCAGCGATATAGTCATGTCACCAGTCCAGTGTTTCTACTAGGGGCCTATTAGCATTCAGCGGAGCTTTCGGCAGTTAGCCCCATTAGAGATGGCACTTCTGCCTCTGTATTTTACATAGCTCCTTTTGATAAGTACAGAACACTAAGAGCATCAAAGGCTTGAAGGGAACATTTGTGCCATGTTCAATTATTGTCACAGTCTCATCACGCCTATATCCGTTTTGTAACCCAGCTTTTTCTTCTCTCTTAGCCATGGGCTTAATGCAGATCAAAATACAATTCCTGGAGCTGTGCATGATTTCTAGACGTGAGTAGCCACGTTGGGCACCACACAGTGTTGTATTTACTTGCACGGAGAACACCTATAGGTGATAGCTAGCTTTGTAGTAGGTCCATTTAAATACAGAGCAGTGCTGGGCCTGAAAAATGTCCCTGTTTTAAAGTCTGATACCAAAGGATCGTACAGGCTTAGAAATGAGGGCTGGATCCCAGGAGGATGAGGGGGCTGTTTCTCCTTCTCGCCGGTACAAAGGTCCCACTCCTGGCCCTGCGATTGGATGCAGAGCCATGCTATACATGCATTTATCGTGTATCATTTGCCTGCCCATCCCAGGAGACTATCCACCCTCCCAGGCCTTGTTCTAATGCTTCAAATCCCTCAGCATCTTCCAACACCCACCGTTTCCTTTTAATCGGCCTGCCCGAGAAATGTTGCCTCTTTCCCCCCCAAAAGAGGGACTTGTTCAAAAAATATTACCCTGCCCCCAGCCAGGATGGGCAATATTCAGGCTCACACCAAATCTTCTGTCCATAAAACGTGACACATTCAAGCCTGAAGGGGGCTGGATTAGAGAGCCTATCGAGGTTCCGTCCAGTCCTACATTTCTATGAGCTGTTGATTGTATCTCACAGCCCCACAGGGCCGGGAGTGGGACCTCTGTACTGGTGAGAAGGGGAGACAGAGCCCCATCCCCCTCCTGGGATGCAGCCCTCATCTCTAGGCCTGCAGCATCCTTTGGTATCAGCCTTTAAAACAGGGACCGTTTTAGGCCCAGCAATGCTCTTTTAGACTATTTCACAGACTTTTGTTGCTCCCTCTGAACTCCACCATAACGGGGGCAAACTGGGTTTACAGAAGGATATAAAAAAAATGAACCTGCACTAAAACATTGCTAGAATATATTCTTGTGTGACATGAGGCACACACCGACAAAACCGGTGATGGTATTGGGCACAATGGCTTGATTGGGCATCATTTGGCAAGTCCTGCATACCTCACTCACAGCCTTGCCAGCCATGCGTACTGCAGTCACCCCAAGCTCATGGTGATAAAACCACGATACCCCCTGCCCACGTTGTGCTCTTTCACTCACAGGCACAGAGTGAGCGCGTGTGGATGGGAATACATGCATACGTAGCACACACACAGAACAACGAATCATCAGGAGCAGGCTGAGCAAGCTGACTTGAAATGAAGGTTTCTCACTCAAAAAGAACAGACGTGGGAATACAATGGCTTGAGAAAAATATATCTGACGCCTTTCCCTTTACACCAAATGGCACATATGGACATGGGAGAAAGAGAGAAAAATAGCATGCAACTCGTGACCCGGCTCTTCCCAATACCCGTTAGAGCAATAGGGCCCAGGGGAGGGAGGACAAAGTGTCATTCCCCCATGGAATCACCATAGTCGAGCTGCTTCCCCCCCAAAAGAGGAGGAAGAAAATACACGTGGGGTTTCTGACTCAGCAGAAACAAGACAGGACCCGAAGAGTAAATCTGTATCAGGTACAATATTTATCAGCACATCTCACTCTCCCCCTCCCCACAGACACTACTGCAGTAATAACAATGAATGATTGTCAGGAGAAGGCAGGCAAAGGAACAAAAGTAGGGCAGCCCCAATGAAAACATCTCTGCCCAGTATCCCGTAGACTCACAAAAACGCAGGGCTGGAAGGGAACTCAAGAGAGGTCAGGTTGTCTAGCCAGGAACTGAAGCGGGACCAAGTAAACCTAGAAGGGACCAGGCTGCGTAAAGGGGGCCAATGGCAACTGAAGTAGTAAGGATGGCTCACGTGAGGCAAAGGAATGGGCTGTGTTTCAAGAACTAATCCCAAATGGAGATTAGACTGAGTTAACCTGCCAAGAGAATTGACGGAAGCCCTTCACTCACCCCACTTAAAATGATAGTGCTCAAGGCACTAAAGAACATTGGCGGGAACAACATTGCTGTGTCAGGGAGATAAGAGACCTCCTTATTTAGAGCTTTGCTTTCTCCAATTTCAACAAAGGTCAAAGGTGATGTTCTGGACCTTTAAAGTGCATCCCCTGCCACAGGTGGCTTTGCAACAATCGTTCATGGCAAAGACAAAAAAGGCTGCTTTGGGGAGAGGGTTAACAAAGGGCCTGGGTGAAACTGGCGACATCCAAGATGGTCTGTGAAAGGCAGCCTCAGAGCTACCTCATTAAGCTTTAGTAAGGCAGCCATTAATCATCATTAGGGACCTTCTCTTTCTTAATGGACCATCTCCTGGAAGGAGAGTGAAATTGTTTACCAACCCATACTGTGCATTTGTCTTCAAACTGTTTGGGGAAACGAGGAAGGGGATTTGGCAGGCATCTTGAGAACGGTCAGAAGAAGCGTTGGTATCTGGACAACTAGTGAGACTGCCAGCCCTGCCAGAACTGTCAGCTTTTGAACCTTTCATTCTCCTTTCCTTTCTTCTTCTCAGGAAGTAAGTTGAGAAGGTCTTATGTAGTTTAACTTAAGAAAAGTGTAAAGCTAGAGGTGTCAAGCAAGCTATTTATTTTCTTTTAATTCCATTAGCTCTATTTTTGCTACTTTTAAAAAAAACAGAATGACTGCTGTCTGGGTAATTTCATGAGGCCACCCCAGGGAGAAGAGAGACCCATATCCTCAAAGCAAAGCTGCACACAGGTAAAGAGATTGTAGAACCTACACACCCACACCAGTTTCAATTAAGGGTCAGGGATGGAGTTGTCTGTTCCCATAAGTTGTGTTGCAGTCAGGCTGTGGTGTGCAAACACAGTAGGGAGAGCTATAGGACCAAGGAGCAGATGAGAGTCAGAGAAGATGTAGGTCAGTGAGTTCTGCTGTGATAGCAGCGTATCATCATCACCTTGTGCAGTAGCACAGAGTGAGGGAGACAGGTCATGACACAAACTGCGTTGTGACGTGTAGTATAAGGGGCAGAGGAATCCACAAATAAAGAATAAAAGTCCTGTAGACGTTTAATATCAAGTCATTATAAAAGAAAAGCATTTTAAAGCAACCCATGATTTCTTTTTCTTCTCATGAATCTATTGCTTGCAATGATAAACTGTTAAACGGATGATGTCTCCAAAAATCAATTTACTCAACAATAAATAAGTCATTTGTTTCCTCCGGAACCCATTTGACATCACTAGACTACTTACAAATGATCACTGTTGGACAATCCTTGTGGCTTACAAGTGTCTTAATTATACCACTAATTATACCAAAGAATGCTCTTTGTTATCATGGAAATAAACACTACTGTGATTTTAATAAACAATTGGAACTAAAATGAAGATGAATCTTTCATGCGTCGTCAAAGGCAGAATGAGACAACCAGCAAACAGAATGCTTCATCAATAGATCAGGGCCCCAAGTTCTAATGAGCAAATTAGGGTTAATTAGCAAATTCTTTAGTAGATAATTGATCAGTTTAAAGGGGAAGCCCTCATCAGATCATCACAAGGAAGATTTGTGCCTTGATGTTCTACTGATACGTTCTTGCAATTTATGAGTTCCTCTGCCAGTTCACATTAATGTGTTTGTATGGAAAATATGACTCTCACTCTACAGTCCCATGAAAAGGAGTGACACCAATGGACTCTGAGCAGGCCAACACTGGACCTGTAGTCCCAACCTCACTGTGCTCTATTCCTGAGCTGAAGAACTAGGATGTTTCCTGAGAGGATACTTCTGCTTCAGCTTCTTCAGCAGTGGTCAGGCAGAGCCAAGTCCAGCCACACACAGCTGAACAAGCCTGCCGTTTTCAGAGCCAGGGACTTGAGTCTACGTGCCTTCTGTTTTATCACTCCAAGATGGGCCCTTATCTTTAAGATGCCCAATGGCCCGGGCTGAGCATATTCAAACAGTCCACACTGTTCAGGTTGGAAGATGTGGGTCAACTGTTTAATTTGTATCAGAATCGGATTTGGGAATCTAAATGGTTTGGGCGCACACAGATCTGGAAAGGTAACGTCTTGTGTCCATTACCACTGACCCTTTCAAACTCCACTTGTCCCGCAGAAAGTGAGAGGCTTTCATTTCACAAACACCCAATGGATTTCGCTCCTGGTGCACAAGTGGAATTGTAAAGTCTCCAGAAAACTGCCATGTCCCTTTGTACTATTATCCATTTCTGAATGGTGGGAGGCTGCTACCCTACATCCCATGAAAGGTAGCTTCAGCAAACTCTTCCCTTCCTTGCAATGCAGCAAGGGAGGTTTTGCGTCCTCTTTCGACAGCAGTGGGAATCCTGCCGGAGGAATGAATGTAGGATCATGCCCAAAGTCAGATAACCGACAAACAGCAAGATATCAAGGATAGCAATGCTCAGTTCTGGCACTTGGAAAATGCATTCGTGCCTGGACCTTATATTCATCGCTATCACAGCAGCTCTGAATCTTGATGAATCACTAATGACCTTCGAATTCTGACTGAAACACTTTCAGCTTCCCCTAATTGGGTGATGAAGCCATACAAATAGAGATCATATCTTTTCAGCCGTTAAGGGCGACTGGTTCTGAATGATTTTTTTCCTTCCCTCTTTTTGTTTGTCTTATATGTCATGGTACAGTGTATCTAAGTACTGACATAATTCATCACTGCCTGCAGAAATTATGAAACGCTTACAGGTATGGTCATCTGATGGATGCTTCTGATTTATAGGATGTCATTCTCCAGCATCCATCTACCAGGCCCCAATATTGCCAGTTAACAATCAGAAAGTGCAATATTCATGCAGGTGTGTTCCTATGAGTTACAAGCCATCCATCAGTTTAGAGAGAAACACACACTCCATACACATTGGAAAATAACGGAGACAATTGACAACAGAGGGAGATTTTTTTTTTTTTTTTTTTGGTAAGATCTAGAAATGAACATGCATTGAGTACCTAAACCACAATGGATACCTATGGGATTTTGCCTACTGGGAGCAGCATGAGCCCCAGTATTCCCTTATATATTCATTAAAACACAGCTGCCTGCCCCACATCCAGTGTCTACTATTAGATGCAAGCAGTTGCTCGACCTTCTGTTGGGGAACAGAGCATCATCTGCCACCCATCCAATCTTCTACCTTCTGTTCATAGGAGCACCACACTCTGGGAACCATGAGTCCAAGTTATGGGGAAGTCTGCTAGGTTCACTCCTCTTCTCTTGCACACGTCCTGAGAAAGAGCCACAACCAAACCTTTAACTTGTAAAGCCAATGTCGAAGGGAGCAGCCTTACCTGTACTGCTGGATATGTTGACATCAATGCTGATATCAGAGATGCCGCCGCCTTTCAGGGATGCCACGCAGGTGTACGTTCCAAAGTCAGTGAATTTCAAGTCGATGATATCCAGGTTGGTGGTGCCAGGGGAAACATCAGGGTCAGTCTGGGTGATGACCATTCTTTCTGAGCTACGCAGCGGGCGTCCATTTTTAAACCAACTGAATGTGAGCTCCTCAGACGGAACCGCTTCCACCTGGCAGGAGATTTTCACCTCACGCCCAATCTGGATGTTGTCGTCTTTGTGATAGGGGTCAGGCGTGATCCAAAACCGACCTTTTTTTAAGGCTAAAACATAAAAAAACATGCCCACTGTTAGTTTAATATGGCACAGGTCTTGCAATCAGAGACCCTGATCCTGAAAAACATTATGCCCATGCACATGAACGGTTCCACTGAAGTCACGGTAAACTACTCACCCGTGTAAAGTGAAACACGTGGATTAAACATTCGTTGGATCAGGCCTTTAATCAGCATTGTAACTGTGGCATACATATGCATTGCTAAAACTCTCACTGCTGTTGTCATGCAAGCAAGGAATAGATACAGTAAATAAATCTGGAGCTGCTGGCAATTGAAAAGTAATAAAAATAGTTCAAGATTCCTCAGTGTTGACTATGTATCGTTCTAGATAGATCCACTCTTCTATCAGACTGCCTGAAGATAAGCTTCCCAAAGATAGGAAAACACAGAAATCAATCTAGTATCACTGAAATGGTCAGCAGTGTCGTCTCAAATCTGCCTGTGGACAGGGACAGCTGTGTGGAACAGCTCTTTGTTACGTGGGAAAAAAGCAAACTCCTAGGCTAACATCCTCCCTGAGGTACACACATGTGGCTCTTCCCCCACATCAATGGCCTGGATTCATCCCTCATTCATACCAGTACTCACAGGCTGCAGCCTGAGCCTCCACAGGATCCCACTGCTAGCAACTGTAGCCCTAGAAGTGGCCAGGTAAGGAGCACAGCTGGAGCATGGATGCATCTTCTGAGCAGCCTCCCTACGTAGGTCTGTTCTGAAGTCGCAGCAGCAATTTAAAGCTGCCCTTCCCCGGTGTATTCCCCATGAGAGGCGGTGCAAATGTAACCCAGACGCCTTCTGGGTGTGGTGTTCTGTCCCAGTTAGTGGCACTGAGACCATTTAAGCCTGGGCTATACTGGGAGTGGAGGGGTCGACCTAAGATACGCAACTTCGGCTACTCGAATAGTGTAGCTGAAGTGGGCATATCTTAGGGCGACTTACCTGGCCGTCCCCACAGTGGTGAGTTGACTGTTGCCACTCCCCCACCAACTCCGCTTCTGCCTCTCGTGGAGGTGGAGTTCCAGAGTCAATGGGGAGCGCGCTTGGGGATTGATTTATCGTGTCTACAGTAGACGTGATAAATCAATCCCTGATAGATCGATCACTGCCCGCCGATCCGGCAGATTCTGTAAGGGTACGTCTACACTGAGTTAAAATGAGCCTGCTCTACAGCCTTAGCTGAGAGACAGTTGGTCTTTAGCTCATGCACTAAGCTCCAGAGGTCCCAGTTTGATCCTGCCTGCCCACGACCCGGCTCTGTCAGTGTTATGCAAACACAGCATGCCCTTCCAAGAGGTGAAGCGGGGGTGGAGCAGCGCCTGTCAAAGTGAAGTGAGGCCAATATGTGTGCAGACAGCTGGGAACAGAATGTGAACCTGAAATTGCAGTGACAGAGCTTGCTGGGTTTTTTAATTAATAATAAAGTTTTTATTTTCTTCAAATCACAAGACAAGAATTAATTAATTAGTTAATTGTCAACCTTCAGCCAACCAGTTTTACAGAGGAGGAACCTGAGGTACAGAAATTAAATGAGGGCTTAAGGAGACGGTGTCAGAGCCAGCTTTAGAACTCAGACATAGGTCCCAGCCAAGAATGCCAACTGCTACCTCATGACACTCCCTTGAAATAGGACAATCTTCACCGGATGAGAGTCACTAACACAAATTCAGCCATTTGCCATACAAAAGCAACTTGTTGCCATACTTCAGACGTTTGTTTTCAATATTTTTGTTTAAAACGAACATCAAACTATCCTGAAACTAGAGCAATTGGAATGAGCAAAGCAGCTGGTCCGATGCTAATTTTTGGAAGATGTTCCAGAGTCAACCATTAAGCTCTTTAAATATGCATAGCTTCTAATATACTGCATGTAAATGCTACTTGTATAATCTCTCTCTCTCACTCTCAGAATATATCTTTATATATTCTGTGTCAAACTGAAAAGCCCCCCAAGGAAAATACAAGTTGGAAATTTTATAAACAAATATTCAGGTTAAACACAAAAACTGGAGGATAAATATTTAAATCTGACATTTCTGCGGCATTATGTGACTTTTTAGCATAGTGGAAAGTTCCTTTGTTGTTCCCCCCTTATTCCTGTGACTGCTCATACAGTGCTTCATGCATGGAACATTGTGGGGTGAAATTAGGACACACAGCAGCATTCTCCTGTCTGGCCTCATGTATTTAGATGCTTACAGCAAATGAAGTGTGACATCGTTACAAATGGTAAAGGCTGTGTACTGAAAATTTTCTTGTCAGGATACCCATACTCTGGGTAATAAACAGTTTCCTCATATACAGAAAGTGTAACAATAGGAAATGGAAATGAACTTATGAGGCACAAAGCAAGCTAGGAGAGCATCCATTGTCAGCTTTTTATGAAGTGTTGAAAATGCTAATTTAGACTCTCTGTTGTTAGCTCAGTAACTCTTGGAATAAAATTGCTTTGCAGCTAACCAAAGTGAGTCAGAATTACAATTTTGCCATTTTCTACAGATATAAAAGCATTGATGCTTCATTGATAATATTTTAATTGTCTTTTTTAACGTTACTATTTTTTTATCCTTTACCCGCACATCTAAAAATCTTTCAAAATCTAGACAGCAGCCCACAAACAGAAAGAGAGGGACAAACACATAGGCAACAGACACACAGAGACACATTAACAAATTTAGGCTGGTGAAATAGCATAACCATCTTAACTAGAGAAAGAAAGAATTGGTTTGCTTGTAGCGCAGGTTGGAGAACACAAGAGGTTATTTGGCAACCCATGTACTCAATTGTTGAGGTATATGGATGGCTGCTAGGTTTCTAATAAAGTATTTCTGAATCTTGAAAGTTTTATGAAATTTAGTATGAGGAAATTTATGTCAGAATATGTTAGTCATTATTCATCATTTGTTATTCTGTTTAAAAGTTACAACAAACTGCACAGGAAGCAGAAACCGGCACGTTTGACTTAGCTGACCAATCCCACACAACAAATAAAGAAACTGAAAATTGTTAAAGTGGCCATTTGTAGCCACCAGCTGCAATTTGTTCAAATACCATTTCCCAGAAATGCCTGGACATAACACATACACTCATACTTTGCAAACAGAGAAAAAGAAAGTTAAACAAATAATATAAGGAATAATTCTGTCAGTTCTGTTTGGTATTAAAATTACCAAGCTGGTTTCCATTCTGAATCTTTTTTCCCTTGTCTGCACATGTTGTGTATTTGGTTGTCGTGGTATAGTGAGTTTTAGCCATTTCTCTTTCCCAACAAATGGATAGCAGAGTTGAAAAGAAAGTTTTAAATCTCATACATTCCTTCTTTGGCTAAAACCATAAGAGCATCTGTAACTAAGGACAAAAGGAGTGTCAGGCTTCAGGCCACAGACCTCATGGGTCAGGAACACTCCTTTCATTGCCCATGTCCTACACTGCATAGTTGGCTACCAGCAAGTAAGGTATGGTTTGGTTTGTTGTCTTATTTTTTCTGATCCGGAAGCATCAGGTCTTAGCAACACCCACCCCCAGGATATTGGATGTGACCAGACAATGTTCTGACCTGCTACGGCAAATCCTACCTTTCTAAAACCACTGTAATGACAGGAGAAGTTTTCTGTCAGATAGGCCCCAGGGGTTGCCCTACCTTAGCCAACTCATTCTCCCGAAGGAGATTCACAGGCACGGAGACAGGGTGCAGAAACACTGTATTTCTTGGCAGGAAGTACAGGGGCCTATAGATCCTATAAAGTCAGAGCTAGTGAAAGCTTCTGTGCCATTCCCTTCCTCCTCTCTCTTCTGCTCTCCACACAGGAGGCTTCCCACTTCCCTAGCCTCTCAGCAAGCATCACAGCCATTGTTAACAACAACAAGGACTCCCAGTTTACACCTGGTTAACAAGAATGTTTCTCTCTCTGGTCGCATTCTCCAAGAGCCTCACAAAACCTGCATTGCCATCCTGCTCCTCCTCTGTTGCCAACACGAGGGGAACAATTTTGGTTTTATAATTGTAGCCCTGAAGCTATTATGTTAGAGTAACAGCGAGTGTGAAAAATCAGGACGGGGGGGGGGGGGGAGGGAATAGGTGTCCATATACAAAAAGGCCCCATATATCAGGAGTGTCCCTATACAATTGGGACATCTGGTCACCCTATATTAAGTACCACTGTTAACCAATCAATATCCACAGCTTCCTAACCTCACTTACCTGCAGGGGGGACACAGGTCAGTCCCATCATTAGCAGTTCAAAGGCTGTGTGGGAATTGGATTCATTTGCCTCAGAGTTAATTCCTTTCCTATCACATTGGGACCGTTCTAGTCACATGTTCCGGTTGTAAAAGAGCCGGAAGCAATCATCAAAGCTCTCCATGTTCTAGATGTTTTTCAAGGGACAATTGTCCAGATAACTTGACATCCTGCAGGGAGCCACACCCTCCTTGCCCACAAAAACTTCCTCACGTCCCTAAGAGACTTGGCCCCTCTTGGGTGCTGGTTTTTAGGTGGTTGCCAGGTTCCCATGGTAAAGAATCACAGAAAGTGTTGTGTTTTTCTAGTGCTGAGCAAGAAACATCATGAGAATAAGAACAGTGTTATCTCTAATCTCGTCTATTTCCCTCCCTGCTTCATTGCAGAGCTTTTGGCTTGCACTCGGCCTTTTGGCTAAGATTAAGTGTAGCTGGAAGGAACAGACTACATACCCTCACAGAGGGAAATCCTCCAGATTCACTAACTGCTTTCTTCCCTGGGCAAACTAATGCTCACCATCAGTATTAACTTGTGAAGACTCTCCCTCCACACATGCAAACGTTCCTGAGAGTCACAGGCAGCTGAAGGCAGGTTTCCCACGGCTGCACGACTCCCGTAGAAGATTCTTTCAGTCACAATGGCTGGAAGAGCAGGGAGCGCAGTGAACAGCACTGAAGTGCTCCGTCTCTGCGCCAATATCCCGACCCTTGCTGCACTGAGCTAGATTCAAGGGATTTCTCCAGGGGCTGTTGGACCTTCTGTAGAGTCACGAAGCAAAAGCCTATGCCAAGATCTGAGATGCAGAAGCCCAGATCCACAGACTGGATGATGGCTCTGATGGTCTTTGGGGCATATACGTTTATACTGCCCCAGCTCAGAAGTACTCCCCCTCCATCTGTTAGGAGTTGAAACTTGAAACTATCCCTTGAAAGTTTATTTCCAGCTACATCTTCAATAAGGTCTCAGGGTTTATATGCACCCATGACCCCAATATAACAGCAATTTGTCCATTCCTAGAGAACCTGTTCTTTGAGCAGGCCCAGATGCAAATCCTTTCCAATGACCCCCATACCTCCACCAGGTATCGATATACACCACGGTGCCCGGAGATCTGCCCAGGCGTGCTCTGCTTTTGTTTTGTTTTGTTGCTACATCAGTTACGCTCAGGGCAAGCTTCGCCTCACAGCCCTGAGGGTTAGACACAATATTTAAAAAGAAAGAAAACTTAGATCTGGACCTAACTACATGAGTCTGGGAGCTGGAGCCCCAGAGATATGCTTACAATATCTATGTTTTGGCAAGGTTTTCTGCCCACCGCCAACAAACAGTGCTGGGAAATATGGCAAATGTGTGTAATTGCCCTGTGCACTTCAGAATGTGTTCAGGGAATTGTAAGTCTGTCTATGAAGAGACCCTGCAAAACTGTGATGTGATCACATAGAAACCGGGGAAAGGATCTCCTCCATTCTTCCCTGACTGTTTTCAGTTAATTACATTCCAAAGTTGTAGAATACATTGACTGTGTCTCCACTAAAGCCTATTTGCATTCATTGCATTCAGATAGATCTTATCTTCCCCACCCCAATCAACCCCAAACACTCCTTTAATCCATCAAACGGTTTCATATCTTGCAAATGCATATTTTGAGATACATGAAGAGCATCACACAGTAAATGAATGCATTAGGTGCTGCACAATTCGCAAGCTTTGACACAGTGGTTTACTGGCCACTGCCTGCCTCCTAAGCTGACACAGAGGAGTGGGGAATGCTAAGCCTTGTGCTTTCTGGTATTTGTGTATGTGCCTGTATGGAGCCTGCACCAACAGCAATATGCAGTAGCAGAACTGTGCAAACATGCTACTTTGAACCTTGAACGCACAGTCAGACTCCACTTGGGTTCAACCGGTCGTGGTTCTGTTTGAACGGTGATCATGCCCGTGAGCATTGCATCAAAGCTGGAGAGCAACTTTGCTTTATCTCATTATCTAGGAATGGTTTGAGACGGTTGTCTGCTGGGGCGAACAGCTGAGGGAAAGAGCTGCCCAGATGTGAGATTTGCAGTGCACACGTCCACCAACAGCCTTTATCGGCCTTACAAACTCCAGAACGATGCTACATACTCTCAAGCACTAACTACTGGCTATTCACGTAGCGACAGGTAGAGAGAGCTCTTGAAACAGCTGAGGTGCTCCGAGGGGTTGTCCGCACTTTGAGCTAGGGGTGTGATTCTGAGTTGGAAGAGATACACCCGCGTGTAGCCTATAGGATTAACCTGCTTGCTTGCATATATATTTTTTCTTATAGTTTAAGTATTTGGTTTATTGTAATAGGTTTATAGATTTATATTAAAGTAAGTTTGGCTGTAATGCAAGAGACCTACAGGCCATATCCTGTATGTTAAGCTAAGGCAAAGTTAGCACATCTATATTAAGACTTTTACCCAGAGAAAAGTAAAGTTGACCTATATCTTGTTACTTAAATAGATAAGTACCAATGCCAATGTCTATGACCTTTTATCTCTAGACCAGTAGACAATGGAGAATGGCATAGTGGGGGTTTCAATGTTGGACCCACAAACTTAACAGGAACACCACAAGGAAACTTATGTGCATATGTACGTGTCATTAATACGCACAAACATACTAGCCAGTGGGGTAAGCGTACCCTAACATTTTGTGGGTAAGGAATGAAATTTGGGCATAGGAGGAAGGATTTCCGGCACTTGTGCCTATAAAAGAGGTGACCCACCTCGCTAGATCACTCCGCTCTGCTCTCCCATTCTCACTTACTCTATCTTACACTCACTCACTCTATCTATTCTATCCATCTACTATGCCTAGTACTATTAGTAGGCTGTCCTTGTTCTTCTTAAACTTTAAGTTTCAAGGGAACTAGGTTGAGCTTGGCTTCCCTAAGTTTTATTCTTAGTTTGTTTATTAGGTTTTGAATTTAAGTTTAAGTTAGTCGAGTGAACCCAAAGTTCACTTTCCTAGCACTTAGCATTAGTTTCTTCTAAGCTCTGCATCCCTCACTCAAGAATTGAGAAACCTGAACCACAAGGCTGGGCCTGTGTCTCTTACCACCAGGTTATCCAGGAAGGGTGAGAGTATATTAACCAAAGCTTTGTGGCATATACTACTATATTATCATATGTATCTTTTGAGTAGCAGTAATGCAATTGTAACTTTGTAACTCTGAGTATTTTACCACTTACTTACTATTATTGATTTTAATAAAAAGTCTAAGATTTGATCAGTCTCAGTGTGAGCTTCTTGTCATACCCCCAAGGGTCCTTTGTAAATTCCATGGAGCCTGATTCAGGACAAGAAGTTTTATCGTCTAATCAAACAGACTGGTGAGCCTGAACCCCATACTATTAATATTAATAATTATTAGTAATATAATTAAATAAAACGAAATTGATAAATTAAATTAATGTTATTAGTACACCCTAAATCAGGCTACACATGCTAGCACAGGCAGCTCCCTGCTCGGCTTGCTGGCTTCTGGGAATCCTTCTCATGGGTGCAAAAGTCTCCCCATTCAATGCATGAGGAACCTGTGCCTCTAACTCAGAGCTGTGAATTCCACTGGGAGGCAGGGCACCTGGGAGTTAGCTTTGGCAATGCTGAAGTCCCCTTCGTGAATCTAGCCTTTAGTGGTGGTATAGGCGAAGAGTAAATAACCACCCCACAGGAGCAAGCAGAGAGAAACCCTGACTCAGAGACATATGGCTGATGCCCGGTGCTACTCAAGAGTTGGTGCAGTCTACACACTGCCCCATAATCCAGCTCATGTGAGAACACCAAACCATGAAGTATGTGGAGCCCTGAAAACCATGCCCCCTTCTTCCAAACTGCACAGGGCTGTGGTCTTCGGGCCTGGCACCCTCCCAGGCTCCGACTCCTCACATGTCCAAGGAATTGCCACGTGACTCCGCACTGCAGGATCAAGATCTTAGCTTAACCAGCGATGAAATTCCAAATGCTCAGAGCTTGGGGGGAAGGGAGGAAGGACAGCTAAGGACCAAAAAAGTTTCAAAACTCATTTTAATAAAGGTAAACCTCTTAATTCTCCAAATCCTTGTGGGCAATCTTGGGAAACCAGCGTCCTCTGTTGTCTGCTGGCATCCCTGCTGCTGCTTTTGGACAGGGCCTAACTACGCAGAGGCAGCGGACAATGAAAATTAAGGACAACAAAGGTTGACCCAATTTTGCTGAACAACGTGTTGAGGTTTTGGACTCACCTGCTCACAACCGAAATGTGAAGAACAGGGTTTGCACTCTAACGCTTTCAGAAATAATGAAATTAAATGACTAGCTCCCGACAGCACGCAACAATTGACGGCATCCAGTGTGTTTTGTGCCGTTCTGAGTGAACTATTGAACCTACACTGGTGTAATCCTAAGGGGATCTTCTGGCCAGACTGGGGCCATACCTTGCAGAGTGCTGACAATCCTGTTTTTGAGGCCAGAGGAGAGCACAGAGTATGAATTCACTCACTGGGTTTTTCAATATGAAAAGAAAATGTGCTACTGCCCAAGAGAGAGAAATGTTTTGTTTCAATCATTTCGAACTGTTCAAGCTTCCTGAAAATTAGCTCAATTAAAAATCAAGAGGCAAAACAAGAAGATTTTTCAATTTAAGCCAGAATACTAAAACATCATCTTAAATCACCCGCGATTTGATGAATTAAACCCTCAACAAGAACTTGTTGCAAAACAATGCCAGATGGAGGCGGGCAGGAAGATCAACTTGATAAAGTCAAACAGGGCTGTTTTTAACCTACTAGGCATGTTCTTCATGACTAGTAATTTGTTCAGTTCCAATGTAAAACACGAGAGTTTAAAAACTGCAGAAAACAGATTTGATTTCCATATTGTGAAAGTGAAGTGACACGCTTAAATACAACACAATAAAACAAGCTACAAATTTAATTTCACTTGGTTGTTTCCAGACACATTTCCTTCAAAAAAACTTCATCATTGAGCTGAGTTCCAGTGTTATTTGTCTGTATGACAGAGTGAGGCAGAAATCTATGGATGGAGAAATTTCTACTCCAAAATCAACCCTCCCCATGCCAAAGAGCTCTGAGCACACAGCCTAATTTCTGGCTTTAAGTGAAAACACCATATAAGTAGAACTACACGTTAAATAAACATCCATTTCCACAGCAGAGCCATGCGAATGGAAAGTCTTCTCTGGTATTTCTCTCTTTGTTAGTACATCCATTTCTATCTGTCCAGTGGAGCCAATAATAAGCATTCTGCCTCCAGCACCATGGAAACAAAGTTTGGTGGTTTTTTTTGCCTGTCAGTATAGATGCATTATCTAGGTATTCCACAGTATATAGCCCTAAATGCAGCTACCAAATAACAGAGCAGAGACCTATGGGGGGGGAAAGTGGTCTGCAATGATGAGCAGAACACAATGTTATCTTGCAACATTCATTTGGCCATGTTGTTCATGTTAAGAAACGGTTTGGGATTTTTTTGTCATATATATACACATGCACACATACATACATATACACATATACACACAGAAACAGAAAATAATTTTAGCATCACCCAAAAATATATTAAAGTGAATTACAGTCCTGATTTAAAGCCATAAAAGGAAGAGCATTCAAAATGAAGGGCTCTTCTAGTCTAACTCAATCCAGTGTAATAATGGATGTCATGTATGAATGATCAATAAGCAGAATTACTGTGCAGTGCAACAACGAAGTGAACTCTGTAAACACAGAGATCACACACTGTTCTAACGAGGTTTACTGATGTAGATTTAATTAGATCTGTAACAGGTTTTACATAATCTCTTCTATGAATGACTATTGTTTATCTATCATTCATCACAGTCAGTGCCAATATGTACATAAAGAAATTAATAAATAAGATAATAAACAGGAGACTATTCATAGATTCCTAGACCAGAAGGAACCACTTGGATGATCTAGTGTGACCTCCTGACTAAAACAGGCTAAAAAACCTCCCTGACTTAATTCCTGTTTGAACTAAAGCAAAACTTTTAGAAACAAAAACCTAATCTTGATTTTAATATTTCTAGTGTTGAAGAATCCACCAGAAACCTTGGTGAAGTGCGCCAATGGTTAACTTTCCTTATTGTTAAACAAATAGTGGCTTATTTGTAGTTTGTATTTGTCTAGCTTCATCTTCCAGCCGCTGGATCTTATTATACATTTATCTGCTAGACTGAAGAGGCTTCTATCATCAAATTTGTTCCCCAGGTAGGTTTTTATAGGGCAGGTGTTCTTAAACTGAGGGTCGGGACCCCTTGGGGGTCACAAGGTTACTACATGGGGGGTCACAAGCTGTCAGTGCTTTTAATTTATAAGGGGGAGGGGAGTGTGTCGCACTCAAAGGCTTGCTATGTGAAAGGCGTCACCAGTACAGAAGTTTTAGAACCGCTCTTATAGGACATGTCTACACCACCCTGCAGTTCAGATTACAGGATGATGTGCTGTAATTCCCCATGCGGATGCTGCAGACATGAACTACAGGTTCCTAGTTCCTAGTAGTATGACTCTCTTCAAACAGGACTACATTAAAACAAAGTAGAAACCTTTTTATTTACACCTGTGGCATTCACATAGGGGAGTTAAAGTGCAGCACTTTTGTGTGCACTATTGTTCACACCCCCATATTCCAAACTGCAGTGTAAACATGACCAATAGACTGATCAGGTCACCGTTTAGCTCTCTCTGTTTGAACTCCTTGAGTCTATCACCATAAAGCATGTTTTCCAGTCCTTTATCATTCTCCCAGCTCTTCTCTGGACCCTCTCCAATTGATCAGCATCTTTTTTTGAATTGCGGACTCCAGAAGTGGACACAGTGTCCAGCAAACATTACACCAGTGCCAAATCCACAGGTGAAATAACTTCTCTAGTCCTCCTCAGAATTCCCATTTATACTTCCCATGGTCGCATTAGCTCTTTCCACAGCGTCACATGGGTAGCTCATATTCAGTAGATTATCCACTATGCACCCAAAGCTACATGAATAACTGATTTTTTGGTTTGTTGGTAGTTTCAAAAAAAGAGGAAAGAAATTGGTTCAGGTTGAATCAAAACTGACCCTTTTTTTTTTTTTTTTGAATTTTCAGCAAATCAAAAAAGTTGGAAAAATATATATTGCGTCAAACTAAAACATGTTTTCCTTTCGAGCATTTTTAGCCTTTTTTTAAAGCAAAGAAAGGTCAACAATGCACTAGACTGACAAACTCTAGGAGGAGGAGATGGTGGTGGAGGTGCCCGCCTTTCAGACCCAATAACCTAGTTGTTAGAGAACTCACCTGGGGGTGGAGAGAGACCCAGGTTTAAATCCCTTCTCCAGAGCAGGGATTCAAACCCGACTCTCTCACTTCCCAAGTGAGTGCCCTAACACAGCTAGGTTATGGGTCTACGAGGGGCACCACCATTGCCACCAAAGTCCATTTTTTTGCCCATCTCTAATCTGGATTGCTCACCAAGGTGGGGGCAAGCAAACAATAGGTCTTTCACTATGGCTGTAACAGGGTGCTGGCTTAGAAGAGCAAGCAGCCCCCTGCTAGCCCTGACTCAGGGAAAAAGAAGCTGCTAGCTGGAGCTGACAAGGAGGCCATGCCCTAATTAGCTGAGGAGAGACACCTGCAGGCCTGGGGAGCCAGCTATAAAGCTGGCAGGAAGGAGCAGAGAGGAGGAGGAGACCAGGGAGACAGGATAGGGAGGAGTGTGAGGCTCTGGATCCCTGTGGGCCAGGAAGGGGGCTTGTCTTCCTGAGCAGTGGACTGTTAACCTGTATATACTGTAAATAGTAGGTGTTGGGAAAAGACACCGCCAATAAAGTACACGGGTGCTGCACTGAAGGGGGTCTCCAGCGGTGTTTTTGAAGAGGACCGGCAGGGGCCCGGTTACAATGGCCAAATGTGAAGTCACACATCGAGGAACAAAGAATCTCGGCCCTATGTACAGGTTGGGGGGACTCTGTTCTGAGAAACAGGGACTGAGAAGAACCTTTGGGCTCATGGTGGAGAATCAGCTGAACATGAGCTCCCTGTGTGATTTATTAGCTGTTTTTTAACACCCTCCTTAGTTACTATAGGACGGGAAAGTACCTCATCATCATCCAGTGTAAATACATCTGTCTTTCCCCCCAAAACGGAACAGAAATATGTCCTGGATGCTTCTGTCTCATCTGCATTATTGTTGATGATTCTTCAATTTCCATAAAATAATGGACCAGTATCATTCTTAGGATTCCCTTTGTTCCTTACATGATTAAAAAAACCCAACTATTTATTCTCCTGAACTCTGCTGGCCATAGATTTCTCTTGGGGTGTTTCTGCTTCCCTTACCAGCTTTCCACATAATTGGATTGCGATTAAGCCATTCCCAAAACAGAGAGAAGACGCTTTTATATTTCTTGAGGATTAACAGAGATTGGAGCATGTACCTATCCCTACCGCACAAGAAGACAGCGACACACAGTGTGCTGCCTCCTACTGCCCAGCCCTCTCTCAGTCACGCCTCCCAAGTATTCTGCTCATTTACAGTTGCATCACAAGGAGAACTGGAATCCCACTGGGATGGATTATATTTAACATTAAGATAATATCTCTATTGCCGTTTGTGGAGCATATATCATGACTTGTTCCCCCCATTCCAATAGTCCTGAAACGTTATTTTGGGCAAAATATATGCAATGTTTGGAAAAGAAAAGTTCTGCATAATTTCCGCTTCAAACATACCATTATTTAACATTGCTCTTCCACATCCTCTCATGGCAAAATGAATGCAGACCGTTACTGAAGCGTGAGATCCATAAAACACATGTAACCATCCACAATGTAGTCCTAAAAGCACCCATATCCCTCTCCCCATCCAAACTGCCAATAATTACTGCCCTGCCAGTGCAAATGACTCCTCCAGACTCTCCCGTGCAGTACGAATCAAGGACACAGGATATAATTAACAGACACTTTAATATACGGGGAGAAACCCGCCGTCAACATACGCATGGGTGGCTAATCTAAAAAAACCAAAAAACAAAAGGTCATATTTAGTTTATGGCTTCCTCTGGAAGGCCCAACATTGCTTTAAAGTGTGTGCACAGAGAGTTTCTAATTTGTCAGCACACCAACAGCCAGCTGTGCTACTGAAGTAACACCTGCAAGGACAACACCTTTTCTGTCTGACTGTGTACAGGTTGCTGTAAGTCCTGCCGTCTCTTTATCGCACTCCTTACCTTTGGTTTGCTTATCTGACCATAATATAACATGCAGCTGTTATAATCACATTGGATATCAAAGGTGGTATCTTCCTTGCGTTTAGTCCCCCAAACCACTTTCCAACCCCACCCTGTGCCTGCAGAGTCAAACAGGCCTGCTTCTCAGCACTGAGAGATCTGGGAATGGTGTCCTTAGCCAGGGGAGAAGTGGATACACAGGGTCCCCCAGAATCATAGTGGAGATGGAAATCCCATTAATTCCAGTGTCATTGAAAGAGTGGACTCCTCTGGCTGTTCTTGAAATGACAGAACGTTGAAAATTTGCAGCAGTAGTTTAGCCCGGCCATGCTATGCCCATGACCAAGAACTTGCAAGGGTGATTCATTAAGGTCTGCATCATGGATGTCTAGGACACCTTTCGATGCAATTGATTACTTAGCATGTAGGGTCACAGGGAGAACGCAATGGGCACATTGGTTCATCAATAGGTCCTGCAGAGTTTGTGAATCCCTGTTGTTTAAAGCCCTCAGTGATCTCTGATCCAATGGATACTTGATCACTTGCCACACCTGAGATTTTTCAAAGCAGCACAGGAACTTAGACACTTCCATAATGCCATTTGCACCCCTCTACTACAACCATGTCCACTGTGGACTTCCTAAACCCAAATTTGTGCTCAAGTGACCAGTAACTACCAGGGTAGGTAGATTTCCTGAGCTGAACACCCCTCACTCTTCTCCCAAGGTGGCCTCGTGTTCAGGCTTTAGTGCCTAGGATCAGGTCAGCCTGGCTCTCTCCAGAAGTGTAGAAACCTCTCCTTGTTCTTGCTGAATTCATGCAGCTGCTTCTGCTCCTCCCAAGCCTTGAATACAACTTGGTCCAAACCAGTCTGGACTCAGAATCAACCCTCTGTCCCGTCATCCCCAAGCACCTCCTCCATAGCAAGGAGCAAACACTCTGCCACCTTCCGGGCTCAGCCCCAGACATTCAGAATAGCTGGCAGAACTCCCTCCAAAAGCAGAAATCTCTTTTCCTGAGAAAGGAGCAAGAGCAGATTGTTTATTCTGGCTTCCATCTTCAGGAAAGGACTAGGAAAAGGCACTCATCAATGGTAAGGCCAGAAGAGACCACTGTGATTAACTAGTCTGGCTTCCTGCATGACACAACTCATAGGATTTCCCTGAATTAATTCCTCTTTGAATTAGAGTGAATCTTTTAGGGAAAAAAACATCCAATCTTGGTTTAAAAATGGCCAGCATAGTACCTGTCACTGTCACAGTGGTACCCAGGAATTTAGAAGAGATTTGCAGGAGATTATGGAAACAAAAAACCCTTCCCTGGGCTTCCAGAATGCATTTAAAGATCTCCTAGAAGTCACTGCTTCAGGGAGTTACTGGCTAATGTGAAATGGCATGCCCGAAGTGCAGGGCAATGGAAGTGTGCTAGGGGGCAAAACTTCAGCTAAAAAGCTGGCTAATGTGGGCTCACAATCCCATCGGTTCAATCGCCAACCGCTCATTTCTCTGCTGATAACATGGCCCCGGTTTAAGCTTTTAAACCCCTTACTTTCAATAACTGTCAGAACAATTAGGTTGTCAAGCATTTTCCACCAGAGCATCTCCAAACTTTTGAATATCAAGTAATTATTTGGCACTTATGAGACCAGATGCAGTCACATTTTCAATTTAAATGCAAATAGCATGGAGATATTTACACAGTTTGTCTGTATTTTTATAAGTGCTTTAAAATTTTTAAGACAGAAGGGCTTGTTATGCTGGAGGTGTACCGTGGCAAATGGCTGTTTTCACCTGGGATCAAGTTAATTAGCTTCTGTGTCTTTTACTCCTTTTTTTTCTGGTGGGGGGATGAGTGTGATTTCAGCTTCTCCATAGAGTGCTGCAGTGGAGTTAATTCTGCAAATTACTCAGTATATGAACCATTAAATAGGTGAAACTGAGATCCAAATATATGCCCCGCAGCTTGGGTTCTCCATTCACTGCCTCAGGTAGTAAATATTCAGAAGATGCACCTGTCGCCAGAAGAGCGACGTGATACCACCTCATGGAGCTGGTTCCCCTCTCACACTTGAGAGAAAGATGCGTAAACCCAATGGAGTAAATGCTGCTATTATCTAAGGATTACAGTTATTTTTCTTCGTTCCCTCTGGGGCACCTGGCATTGGCCACTGTTGGCAGACAGGATACTGGGCTGGATGGACCTTTGGTCTGACCCAGTATGGCTGTTCTTATGTTTTTATCTGTTGTGTTTTGGTAGCACCTAGCAGCCCCATTCCTGGACCAGGGCCCCATGGTAGGACACACTGTATAAACATAGTCTTCCCGCCAAAAACTTACATCCTAAGTATATGACAAGAGAAAGCAGGTGTATAGTGAAAGACCAACCAGGGAGCACAAGGAAACAATGAGAGGGGGCATGTTACTAGCGGGTTAAGCTGTGTAACCACAAGAAAGAGAATCATGATCAATACTATCGAAGAATCATGGAATCATAGAAGATTAGGGTTGGAAAACACCCCAGGAGGTCATCCAGTCCAACCTACTACTTAAAGCAGGACCAATCAACAACTAAATCATCCCAGCCAGAGCTTTGTCAAGCCGAGCCTTAAAAACCTCCAAGGGCGGAGATTCCACCACATCCCTAGGTAACCCATTCCAGTGCTTCACCACCCTCCTGAAATAGTGTTTCCTAATATCCAACCTAGATCTCCCCCACTGCAACTTGAGACCATTACTCCTTGTTCTGTCATCTGTCGCCACTGAGAAAAGCCGAGCTCCATCCTCTTTAGAACCCCCTTTCAGGTAGTTGAAAGCAGCTATCAAATCTCCCCCCCCGCATTCTTCTCTTCTGCAGACTAAACAATCCCAGTTCTCTCAGCCTCACCTCCTAAATCATGCGCTCCAGGCCCCGCAATCATTTTTGTTGCTCTCCAGACTCTTTTCCAATTTTTTGACATCCTTCTTGTAGTGTGGGACCCAAAACTGGACACAGTACTCCAGATGAGGCCTCACCAGTGCCGAATACAGGGGAATGATCACATCCCTTGATCTGTGGGAAATGCCCCTAATTATACAACCCAAAATGCCATTAGCCTTCTTGGCAACAAGGGCGCACTGTTGACTCATATCCAGCTTCTCATCCACTGTAATCCCTAGGTCCTTTTATGCCGAAATGCCACCTAGCCGGTCCCCAGTCTGTAGCAGTGCATGGGATTCTTCCGTCCTAAGTGCAGGACTCTGCACTTGTCCTTGTTGAACCTCATCAGATTTCATTTGGCTCAATCCTCCAATTTGTCTAGGTCCCTCTGGATCCTATTCCTACCCTGCAGGGTAACTACCTCTCCCCACAGATTAGTATCATCCATGACCTTGCTGAGGGTGCAATCCATCCCATCATCCTGATCACTGATGATGATCATTAATAGATGGAGTACAGCCACAAAATCTGGGTCCAGATTGCAAATCCCATGTGGAACGTGGAACTCTGCTTTGGATCCATCCCTAGTAATTAGTGCCACAGGATTGGGATATGGGTGGCTGTGCCTAGTGATTGGAGCAGGAGTCAGGCCTAGTGGTTAGAGAAGAAGTTGGTAGCCATGAATAGGAGCCCAGGATAAGAACCAGAGCTGGAACACAGCATAAGAACCAGAGTCAAAGGTCAGAAGAGCCAGGGATCAGAGCCGAAAACAGAGGTCAGGAATCAGAACAGTGGGCCAGAACTGGCTTTCCTGGAGTGGGACAAGACAGAGACAGGGCTTGGGCCTAGGCAACAGCAGGAGCTATCACACCTGTGGGTGAATGCAGCGGCTGAACTGCTGCTGACAGGTTTAAGAGCTGGTCTGCTGACTCCTCCATCGACTCCAGGGATTCTGCCATACACTGGCACTTTATAGTGCTATAAAGCCTCCAGGAGCGCTATAACTCATGACCCGTCCAGACTGGCGAGGAACGTAGAGCGCTATAAATCCGCAGTTATACCAGTCCTGGTAATCTTCCCTTCCCCGAGGATTAACAGCTGTAGCGTATTGACTGCTCTGTTTTAGCTCTAGTGTAAACGGGTATTAACAATATATCACTTTGAGTGATTACTGGAGACGCCCCTAGGCCATTTAAGGCAATTAAGCCTCTGCTCCCTTTGTTTTGAACTCCGTTGGAGGAATGCGGAAGTACGTTTTCAGAGCTTAGCTGAAACTCCGCAAATCAACAATGCAAATGTTTACCAAGTAAGCCAGCCTGAAATAGAAGAGTGAAATGTGAAGCCTGCTAAAGACAGTGTGTTGACACACTCTCATCACGCCAAAAATCCACTTGGTCTCTCCCTCTGCATACACACAACACGTTCCCCCTCACCACCCTCGTTTGAAAAGCACGTTGCACCCAGCTGGATGCTGGGATAGCTGCCCATAATGCACCACACCCGTGCTGCTTGAAGTGCCGCGAATATGGCCACGCTATACCACTGGCGGGTCTAAGTGTGGACACGCTATAGCGCTATCCCTATAGCTGTATATGAGGACAGGTATAACCAAAACCGCTATAAAGCTGTAAGTGTAACCAAGCCCTTAGTCATGTTGCTTACTACAGGAAGGCACTAAGACACCTCAGCCATGGAGACAGTACAAGAACCCTAATACAATACAACAGAACAGAATAGAAACCCCACTGCACTTTGTGTTGTACAGAAGAAGTAAAACAAGCTTACAGGGAGTAACAGGTGGGCACACATATACCAGGGTTGCAGCTGGGGGACTAATGAACAAGTGTTGCATAATAAGCAGCAGGAGCAGGTCACCACCTGCCTCGCTTACTGATCAGGCATGCAGCCTCCTTTGGAAGCACAAAGCCAAGGAAAGGAAACAAACGAAGATGTTAAAGACTCCAGCTTGCCAGTTCATCAGACGGGCAAGCAACAGCTACACACGAGCATGGATCCAGGAAAATGCCATTCTGCAAACTGTCCATCACGAAAACAAACAGGAAATTCACAAGTCTCATCACAAAGCCGGTCAAGAATTGGACTATAAATGAAACAATTGAGAGAAGCTGACGTCATTCCCAGTGGGTTTCATACTTGCCAAACAAATTATGAATCCTCTGCTGTACATTACAGCTGGGTGTTGATCAGGGCCAATGCCTTAATAAAGGCCCCTCTAGTGGCAAATCTGTCACAAAATATCCTTGCATGACTCTCCAAAAAGCCAAAAGGAAGTGTATTGTAAATCTGCACTTTCACTCTGCCCACATGGAATAAATGAGACGTAACATATGTTTGCCTTTCTTCAAAAACTTACAAAGCAAAGAAACAAGATTACTCCCCACACCAGGAAGTCTCCTATGTCCTAATGTGCTAGAAATAAAATATACTTTGGAGTGGATTGAAAGTTCAAATTCTACTTATAAAGATTTCATTAAGCGCTTCATTCTGCCACCATTTGTTGTGCTGAATAGCTCCTTCCTCCGCAAGTGGCTTTTATCCCCGAGGTTTAATGATTCAAAATTGTTATGCAGGTTCTTGTAAAACTTTCCAGAATTATTAGTCACTGGGAGTTGAGTCCGTCCAGCCATAAGAAATTTGAGTCCAACATGTAATTTTCTGACAATAGTACATATGACTAATGGCTTCTCAATCTTCACCATTCTTGTTGTCATGGGAGAATATTGAATGTTATGGTTATTTTTGTTGTCTAGTGTTTCCCTTTTTAAGCAAAAAAAGTCAGCACAGCAAATAGACGGACACACCGAAGGATTCTAGTGACCTCAGACACATTTTGATACCCTCCCCCATACGGGTACCTTACTTATGGGTAGTTTCATTCGCCTCAGTGGGACTATTTGTGGAGGACGGTGCTATTCAGCAGAAGTAAGGGTGTCCGAATCCAGTCCCTATTATCTACCTTAAGAACTATGACCATACTATTTTGGAAACCGTCATAGGGAAACAACAAATTGATAACTCCAACATCAAGTAGACTGGCAGGAACAAGACAGAACAGTTCACCTGTAGTGACAATCCAACCTGGAATGTGCAGACGTCAGTGGCACATCAAGAAGGGGGCCAAGCTATGCTGTAACCATATCCAGCACAACAGCGGCAGCTCTGCAGCCCTTTCCGACATGAAAAGCCCACTGAATGCAACGGGAACACGCGAGTGAATGCGCGGTGCACAGTCAGCCTCCATGGCCTCACTCCAGACATCAGATATCACAGGCCCATTGCTGAGAATCATATGCAATCCGTTGGTGAGTTCATCAGCCCAAGCATACCACACTTTGGTATGGGAGGGCAGAACCAAGCCACCAATTCCCACCATCTGGTCAAAACAGAGTCTATTGACATTCAGATCGACATTCTCTACAGGCTTAGAGAAGGATTCTACATTTGTACACTCTTAATGGCTCAGTTTTGGAGGACTTGCCTGACCATTCCTATGGGGGATTATACTGCATAGCTATCCAGTGCGCCTGCTACCACCCTCAGCATAAACATAGGCAACAAAGAGTCCTGTGGCACCTTAAAGACTAACTAAAGTATTGAAGCATAAGCTTTCGTGGGCTAATACCCACTTCGTCGGATGCAAGCAGTGGCTTTGTTGGATGCAAGCATAAACATAGCACACTCAACCACACTCTCTTCCCAGTCCCACTTCCCCCTGTAACCTGTTCAGGTTGGACGCGGGAATGTAAGACAGACTTTTCGGCACTGCTGTCATTTCTATGCTCTATTGAAATGCAAATCGCTCCGAGCTCAGGCAGGAGCCTGCTTGTTGAGCAAAGGGGTACATCAGTGACCCTCTCCTCAGAGTGAGAGCGATCTGCATTCTCATGCACTGTGAAAGGGGCAGGCAGCTCCCTACCTTCCAAGCAGATAAGCAAGAGAATCTTCTCTCCATCCCACCCTGACTTGCTGGACAGTGCTGCTAAGCCAGTCCGGTGGTGGAAGTAAGGAAAAGGGATGGCTCAGTTTTCCCCTCCCCTCCCAAGCAGGAAGGGGGCAGCAAGGATCAAACCATACTTCGGAGTCACTATTCAGCCCTCTCCCTGCTCCTGAGGTGGCACTAATACACAAGACCTGTTACAGGAACTGGATGGGACTGAAAAGTCGCTGCTTGCAGTCATAATGGTATCTCGGAGCTTGTCTATACTAGGAAAGAAGGTGGTGTTGGTTGTTTTTTAAAAAACACATTAGCTAACACATAGGAACATCCTGGTTAGCACAGGCTGACAGTTTTACCAGGGAATGCTTAACCTTTGGAAAAGTAATTCGCTCATTCAACAAAATTGAAACATTTCAGCCTTATTAAAATGTTTCACTGAGATAAGGTCAAAACGTTCTGTTTTGACATTATTGTTACAAATATTAGATTGCTATGTTCCTTTATGTTCAAAATCAAATTCAAAACATGTTTTCAAGCTTATCAAAGCAAACCCATTTTGAAGAAATCAAAATAAAATATTTAAGGATATGTCCTTTCATGAAAAATTCAGATATCTCAACTTTTCATCCCATTTCAGATCAAAATGAAATCTTGAAATATCAGAATATTGCACAGGATAGGAATTCCATTTTTTGACCATTTCTATTCCTATTCCTGTGATTAAGGCATTTGTAGTTTTAATGTGTGTTAGCAGGTCAAGGTAAACATCTGCTAAGTGTTAAAACAACTATTGCAATGTCTATACTAGGATTTTAGCATGCTATTTAACACTTTTTAGCCAATGTGATTAAAAACAAAAACAAGCACCTTATTTTCCTCGTGAAGACAAGTCCTGAAAGAGCAACATCTTGGGAAAAAGGCACAAGTTGAATTTTGCCTCCTGAACCTAGTCTTTAAAGTATTTTATAGAAGTCCTGATTTCTGGCACCACAATCAGATACAGAACAGCAGCAACCTATTATTTAGAAATACAATGTCTGTACAGAAAGGTTCCAGGGTGTTGCAATGAAAAGAAGCGCAGAATCAATAAACTATCTAGATTTTTATGTGGAATTGCTTTATGAACTTATCTATGATACACCACATCCTGACAGAGTGAAAGAACGCATTTGGTGTTGCAATTTCAGATAGTAAAAATAAATGGACTTATTAAACTCTCAGGCTCCACTTTTCACACCTTCATTCTTAGAGCTGTAAACTTTTATGACAGACCTCAGATAACTTATCATGACTGTAGCTACACGTGGGGGTTTAAATTTACAAATTCAGGTCAGAGGCGGTTCTGGACCACTAACCTCTTGTGGGTTGGACCACGGTTGTAGAGACGTGTCTGTTAATAGTCAGGAGAATGGGAGCTGGTCAGGGATTTTCCATATGAAAATGCCAGGCTGTCCAAACGAGTACTTTGTGCGGAAAGGTTCCCTGGGTCCAAGATGGAATTTCTGAGAAACCGAGATCAACTACCCGCCCCAGAATAGCCCCGTGGTAACACACTCACTCGGGAGGTGAGAGATCCACGCTTTGAATCGAGCACAGCAGGGAGTTGAACCTAGGTGAGTGCCTTGACCACTGCTCTATTCCAGCAGGGTCCCTCGTGTGTTTTTCCCACCACAGCAAATGTTTAAAAGTCTCATTTTTATTCCCCATCAGAACAAACACAAATTTTGAAACCTCAGTTTTGTTTGTTTATTTTCTTTGCAAACTAGAATTCCGGAAGGTTTTCCAGCGGGCCTGAAGGAGACCCCAGAGATGCTGAAGGCCGAAAAACTGTGCAAGAGTACCTGTAGTCATGGTGCCTGCATCACTCCCCACCCCACACATATAAAGTAAGCCAGCAAGGTCTCATTCCTGCCACTGCAGTCAGGGGAGTTATAGGCGGGCTGCACCGTCCTGCAGAATCGAGCTGGGAGGTTATGCTCATTTGTCCCTCAGGGAGTGGGTGGTGGCCTCTGTCTCTGTTCTAGGTAGTTATGCCTGTTATGCGTATGGATCTTTGCCCTGGCCTGGAGCTATTCACAGCCACAAAATCAGGCTGAAGCTGAGGCCTTCATAGGAAAAAGTGAAAGGATCCTTCTGCCAGCTCCACACAAAATCACAGCCTTGTGAACAAAGACTGCTCAAGTGCATAATTAACAGTGCTAACAACCCACCATCAGCATGACAAGGGATGCAGGCCAATGACTATATATGGCAGGGCTGCCACCTCACCTTTCAGACTGGCAGCACCTAACAATCCCTGTGAAAGAAGACAGTTAGCTGCCCTGGGATGATGGTGCTAGATAATTCACATTGCTATGGCTTTTTAAACCTAGACCCTATCTTTGCCTTGAACAGGGGCTTGTATAAAAATGCAAGAAGTTGAAATACTAAGCTGGGTGAACTTGAGTGCCTGGTATTAAATGAGAATATTGATAGAATAGCCATCTCAGAAACTTGGTGGAATGAGGATAATCAAGGGGACGTCCTAATACCAGGGTACAACTTGGCTTGGATTGAGAGCAGGTCATGCTGGTGGGGGGGGGGGGGGGAGTAGGGGGAGAAAGTGTCATACTAGATGTGAAAGAAAGCACAGAGTAAAAATCTTAAATGAATCAAAGTGTACCATAAAATCTCTATGGATAGAAATTCCATGCTTGAATAATAAGAGCACAGCAGCTAATCACCTGACTACGATGGTGATAGTAACTGTGAAATATTCAGGGAGATTAGAGAGGCTAGAGAAATAGAAAACTCAATGATAACAGGGAATTTCAGCTATCCTCATATCACCTGGGTACATGTCACCTCAGGACAGGATGCTGAGATAAAATTTCTAGACATCATTAATGACTGCTTCTTGTTGCAGCTAATCCTGGAACCCACAATGAGAGAGGCAATTCTTGATTTAGGGCTGGTCTCCACTAGGGGGGGGAATCGACTGTAGATACGCAATTTCAGCTACGTTAATAACGTAGCTGAAATCGACGTCTCTACAGCCGACTTACCTCCCATCCTCACGGCAGTGGCGGTCGGCGGTGCGGTCCCCCGTCGACTCCAGCTTGTGCCTCTTCAGGAGCTGGACTTCCGGAGTCGACGGGGGAGCCACTGGTGATCGATTTATCGCGTCTTAACGAGACACGATAAATCGATCACCAAAAGATTGATCCCTGCCGGCTCAAGTGAAGACAAGCCCTTAGTCCTAAGTGGAGCACAGGATCTGGTCCAAGAGGTGAAAATAGCGGAACTGCTTAGTAATAGTGATCAGAATGTAATCAAATTTAACATCCGATTGGGGGGAAATACCAAAGAAGGCCACCACTGTAGCATTTAACTACAAGAAGGGGAACTACACAAAAAAGAGGTTAAATGGAATAGTTAAATGGAAATGAAAAGGTAGGGTCACAAGAGTGAAATGCCTGAAAGCTGCATGGAAACTTTTTTTAAAAAACACCATAATAGAGGTTCAAATTCCATGTATATTACAAATGTAAAAAAAAGAAGAGGAAGAAAAACAATAAAATAAAAGAGGTATTTAGAGACAAAAAGTTATCTTTTAAAAATTAGAACTCAAATCCCACTGAGGAAAATGGAAAGGAGCATCAACTCTTAAATAAAGTATAAAGATATAATTAGGTAAGACGAAATTTAAAGAGCAATTAGAAAAAAACAAACAGAGGTCAGACTAGATGATCATAATGGTCCCTTCTGACCTTAAAGTCTATGAGTCTATGAGAATAGTTATTTAAAGTACATAAGAAGCAGGAAGCTTACTAAACAACCAGTGGAGTCACAGGGTGATTGAGGCGATTAAGAAGTACTCAAAAAGGACAAGGCCATTGCGGAGAAGCTAAATGAATTCTTTGCATCCATCTTCACTGCAGAGGATGTGAGGGAGATTCACACACCTGAGCCATTCTTTTTAGGTGATAAATCCAAGGAACTGTCCCAGATTGAGGTGTCAGTAGAGGAGGTTTTTGAACAAATTGATTAGCTAAATAGTAATAAGTTACCGGGCCCAGATGGTATCACCCAAGAGTTCTGAAGGAACTCAAATGTGAAACTGCAGAACTAACAGTGGTGGTATATAACTTATTGTTTAAATCATCCTCTGTCTCAGATAACTGGTGGATAGCTAATGCAAAGTTGAGGGGGGGAGGAGGGGTTTGTTTTTTTGTATGTTTGTTGTGTTCTGTTTTTTAAAGGCTTCAGAGGTGATCCAGGCTGGTAAGTCTAACTTCAGTACCACACACTATATTGGTCGACACTATAGTAAAGAACAGATTTATTACACATATAGATTAACACAATTGGTTGAAGAAGAGTTAACACAGCTTTTGTAAAAGGAAATGATGCCTCACCAATCTATTAGAATTCCTTGAGGGGAATCAATGAACACGTGGACAAGGGTGACTCCATGGATATAGTGTACTTGGACTTTCAGAAACCCTTTGAAAAGATCCCTCACCAAAGGCTCTTTAGCAAATTAAGCAGTTGTGGGATAAGAGGGGAGGTTCTCTCATGGGACTTTAATTGGCTAAAAGACAGGAAACAAAGAGTAGGAATAAATGGTCAGTTTAGTTTCCACAGCACAGAGAAGTAAATATTACGGACCCCTAAGAATATGTACTGGGATCAGTGCTGTTCAACATATTCATAAGTGATCTGGAAAAGGGGGTAAAAAGTAAAGCGGCATTGTTTGCAGAGAATCCAAAACTCCTCCAGATAGTTAATTCCCCGGCAGACTGTGAAGAGTCACAAAGGGATCTCACAAAACTGTGTGACTGAGCGACAAAATGGAAGATGAAATTTAATGGTGAAATCTGCAAAGAAATGCACATTGAAAATGTTAGCCCCGCTATACATACAAAATGATGAGGTCTAAATTAGCGGTTACCAGTCACGAAAGAGATCCTAGAATCTTTGTGGTTAGTTCTCTGAAAACATCTGTTCAATGTGCAGTAGCAGCCAAAAAACTAACAGAAAGCTAGGAACCATTAGGAAGTGGTTAGGTAAAGGGTATGCCCACCCTTGGAATACTTCATGCAGTTCTGGTCTCCCCATCTCAAACAAGATACATTAGAATTGAAAAAGGTCCAGAGAAGGGCAACAGAACTGATCACAGGTATGGAACAGCTCCTGTATGAGGAGAGATGAAAAAGACTGGGACTGTTCAGCTTGGAAAAGAGACGACTATGACCGAAGTCTATAAAATCATGACAGGTAGCCTACGCATATCCCAAGAAGTCTATGGGCTAAAAGGCATTTGCATGTGTATACTGTCCTAAGGATAACATAAGAACGGCCATACTGAGTCAGACCAAAGGTCCATCTAGCCCAGAATCTGGTCTTCTGACAGTGGCCAATGCCAGGTGCCCCAGAGGGAATGAACAGAACAGAAAATCATCAGGTGATCCAAGGATAGTCCACAGGTCTACGTCTGTGAGAAAAGTGGCTAAGTTCTGTCCTTATAGGAATTTCCTGACTGTAATCAGAAAGAGTCCAAAGTTCCTTAAGCGCCATGCACTTTTTCAAGGTTTAATCTAGGAATGCTTTATGGGTGGTTAATTTTAATAATCTCTGGTCTTCAGTCACAGGGATTCTGAGGGCAGGAAGTGGAAAATGCTACCACTGAGAACACCCACCAGCATCCTAATGCAACTCTGCAAATGTAGCCAGAAGATCATTACAAAAGCTCATTAATCAATCTATAAAAGGTACTTGGAAAGAAAACTTACATAATTAGAGCTGGGTTTTGGCCACTTCTGATGAAACCAGAATTATTTTTTTGACCCAGACCCCATTCAAATATTTTCTGGAAGGAATGACATATTCTGGGATATCAGGCAGATAGGAATGCGTTCTTAACGGTATTCTGAGAAATGTCTGTATATCCCCAGCTTTCTCAATAAGTGGTGATCTTGCCAGGTAAACTGCACACGGATTTGTTATAGAGGCAGCTGCTCCGACAGTAAAAACACAATTCAACCAGTCATTTATTTGTCTCTAGTGAGCTCTTGTTCAGAGCAAAAAGGAGGGAATGAAAGATATTGCATGGTATCTGTGCCTCTTAAGGAACAACACTGCAGCACTCAAAAAATTTTCTCTTTATCATCTCAGCAAAATTTTTGTTAATGTTATCTGACTGCTGCAAGGGAATGGCACTAACATAAAAACCTGCCAGTAGGGAAACAAAGAGAGCTGACTTTGTCAGCTTAAGACTTGACTAGGAAAATACTGTCTTTAAGGAATGTACTTTATTGTAAAATTTTCATAACTCCTGAGGTTCTGTATGCGAGGATAGATCTCATCCCCAGTATAATGTCCACTGACTCAAAAGGAGTTATGAGCACACACACTAAGTGCTTGTGTTCACTACGGAGCAAAATTGGCGTTACTGCAATCGATGCAGCGGCACTGATTTAGTGGGTCTAGTGAAGACCCACTCAATCGATGGGAGAGCAATCTGCCATCGATTTCTGTACTCCCCCTCAATGAGAGGTGGAAGCAATGTCGGTGGGAGAGCATCTTCGTCGACATAGCACAGTCTGGACCCTGTGATAAGTAGATCTAACCTAGGTCAACTTAGTTACACTAGAATCAGAGAGGTAGCCGTGTTAGTTTGGAATAGCAGAGGTGACAAAGTCCTGTGGCACCTTAAAGACTAACTATAAAGTTTTGAAGCATAAGCTTTCGTGGGCTAATACCCACTTCGTCGGATGCAAGCAGTGGGTATTAGCCCACGAAAGCTTATGCTTCAAAACTTTATAGTTAGTCTTTAAGGTGCCACAGGACTTTGTTACCTTAGTTACACTACTACATAACTCAAATTGCGGAGCTTAAATCGACCAGCAGCTGTAGTGAAGACAAGCCCTAAGGAGCAAATATATTATTTCTGTGGGACAGGTGTAACCATTAACTTTATAGGAACCAAAAAAAACCAAACACCCCCCACCAAGCGAGGGGGCCTTCAAAATCGGTTGTGTGATTCTCACACAAAGAGAATTCTGATTAAATGTGATCAAAGCTGTAGCTGAAGCATTGGCCTATTCTCTCCTTAATAGACATGCATCATTCCATTGCATGCACACATGGAAAGAGAAGTAACAGATTAATAACAGCATGGAAAGGGAAAAATAATTCAACTTTTATACAGAAAGAAGAGCCTGCAATGAAAATGTGCAGGTAATAAACGGATACAATGATATAGTATGCAGTGTTGTTGTAGCTGGTTCTTCGTGTGGCGAGTGATTTGAGGACAGTTTGTAAGAGTCCCGATATTCCTTCAGTAAGGGTGCCATGGCCAGATAGGATGGGCCTGACTGGGTTTCCTTGTTTGTGCATTTCAGGAAGCATGTAGAAGGACCCAGCAGTGTGGTCATGGGAGGGGAAGTTGTAGTTTCTCTTGGGAGTTGTTTGGGAGCAGCAGGTGCTCCGAGGGATTTGGCGAGTGCAGTGGGCCCAGACTCGACTGCCTCACTTGGGCAGGAGTCGAGGTAGCCACACTCTGAGTCTCGGAGCCGTGGCCCAACTGAGGTGCCACTGATGGCTGGTGTCTGAATCTTGCCAAGGGGAATCAGGCTCTTTCCGGCCTCTTCTTCTTGCTTGCTCTCAAATCAAGGACATTTCTCCTGCTGGAAGGTCTGCAAAGTCTTCTGCATTTCCTTCTGCTGTTCTATGAGCCCTTGCAGGGTCTCCTCCATTTCCAGATAGCCAAACCTTTGCACCAGCCCCCCCCTCCCCATCAGGTTATCCAGGAGCACGGATAAGGCAATTCCTGGATAAGCGCCTACTTGTGACCAGGTGTTGCCCTCCACTCCGGTCTTCTCACGTGTGGCTCTGAGACCTCCAGTTGTAACCACCACTGTGTACTCTGTGTGTTTTATCCTGTGCAGCCATTCTATTCACAGTGTTTGACAGTCTTAAGAGAAGATGGACATCTGTCCACACAGAGATCCCCCCTTGATGCTGGTCCTGCTGGCCTCTCTCTCCTCCTCCTCCTCCCCTTGCTCTTCCTTACTGGGCTCCTTTTCTACTCTTGCAGTTAACAGGCTCCGTAGCACCCATCCAGCCCAGGCTGATCTAGTAATTTGGCCCCTGCTTCCCACCCCCAGGTCCTCTCTGGGGAACTGATTGGATTAACATTGACCAGCATGGTGGCTGAGTTGCTGGTTCTCAGCATTGCCTCGCATGCACCCCCCCCCCCCCGCCACATGCAGGTGAATTAATGCAACAATTTTTAATGCATTTACCTCCACAACAGCCTGTGACCTAGGGAAACGCTCTTATCCCCATTACACAGAAGGCAAACTGAGGCACGGGCAATAAACAAGCATAGGAAGTCTGTCGCAGAGTAGAGACCTGAACTCAGGGCCCCTGAGTCCCAATCCAGTGCACCAGGGGCGACAGCTGGACTCTTCCACTGGCGCAGCAGCAGGTAGGTTCCTCTAGTGCTCAGTGTCCCTGGGAACGCTCACCAAGTTGCTGTGCCTAAGCAGTCCCCATTGCCGGGTAGGGCTTGCAGCTATGAGTGCAGCTCTTTGTTCTCTTCACCTATCTCCCTTGAGGGTGGCTGCCCCATACCGGTCATTTGCTGGGTGCTGGTGATTCCCTCCCCCCCCCCCCCCTCCGACTGAGCTAGGCATGAACTGGGCCAGGTGGCTTTTCAGAAAAGGGACCCCCAGATACGTGTTCAATGATATTCTGCCAGGCATGGGCTCCCATCACGGAAAATGCACAAGCAGCGTATTATCATCTCGTGACTCGTGCCATTTGTGGGGAGCCAGGGACTCCTCTCCTGCAGCTTCCTGGGTCACGGAAAATATGGAGGTTTCTTTACACGAAAAGCTCTTCCTTCCCTTTTGCTTATTCCAAACGTGCGTCCCAGGCATGTCCTCATTGCCCAGTCTGATCACAGTTGGAAATCGCAGCGAAGGAATGTGGATGCTGGATTCTGGAACTAACACAACATTTTTGCTCCCTGACAGTGAAAGCTTTAAGCCAAATATCAAAAGATTCCAATGGAACTATTGCACAAATAATAACCATTGTAATAACCTGACACACTCCTACAGAGGCCTGGTGCTTTGCTCTCTTCCGGACCTCCCTAAGAAAATATACCACGTCATTGGCCTGTTGGAAAGAATAATATGTTGGGCACTAAGCAGTGAACAAAGGCCATGCCCTCATGAAATAATCACACCACTGCTCCGTATGCAGCAGATTCTCCCGAATATGATGAATCAAAAGTTATTATTAAAAGTACCCACTGTGTGGGAGTTTATGTTCCAGTACTGTTGGCAGCTTAGATGACAGGAAATTAGTTTCAACTGAACTATTTGGTTCAGGTAGATTAATCCACCTACCAGCCAATAGGAATCTTCCTTCACACTCATCAGCCATATCTCTGTGGTTAGCCCAGGCTCACACTGCAAGCCAACACAACTATGCAGGTTTAATTTTCTCCACAGAGTAATTAGTGTGCACATATTCTTCCTTTTCCCCCTAGCAGGATTAAATTATAGGTACCATGGACTCAGGCGTGTTGTAACAACTGGGCTACAAATTTACCTTAACTGTAAAGGTCACCTTTAAAAAGTAAGTGTAAATTCAAAAAATGTCATAGTAACCTATAACCCCTCAATCCAAATCCATCCAAACAAAAAGAGCTACTAATAGAACTCAAAAACTGGTAAAATTTTGCCTCTCAATCAAAAAAGTGGTAAATTAAAAATCAGTAAATGAGAATTGGTGTGTCAAAGAACTAAGCAATAACAAATGAATGAGGGGATGAGCTATTTCACCTCTCACTCCTGTGATGTTCCCTTCATGAAAGAGATTTTAGGGAGAAAAACAGGTTAGCTATGAAAACAAGCAGTGTGTTTACCAGGGTACTAAACAAGCTAAAGTTTCTACAGACCAAACCTAAACCTTGTGTGACGCTGTTTAATGTTAGCCAGTAAGTATGTCCTATAAACACTTCTAGCCCATTTATTCCAAGGCTCCAGCACTTGCAGACATGTGATCACATCAGAATATCAGCTTTCCGATAAACCCCCAATGTAGTAAGCTTCCCACGCTCGGGGGCATGAAGAAAAGAATGAACATGTGACCCTGTGACATCTGCAGAAAGCCTGAAGCAACAGGCTAGTGGGTAACTGCTCCATGCATCTCAATGGGGTGTTAACTCCAAGAACTGCTCTCTTGGGGGCTCTGTCAACACCACCCCAGCAGAGGACTCCGTGTGTTCCTGGAGAAAAGTGCAGAAGGTCCAGCCAAACTGTTCACAGATCGCATTCAACAGGACTGAAGGCCTCTGGCTGCCTGTCCTCCCTTTCCAAGAGGGCAGACAGTGGGGCCCAGACTGCTACTCTTTGGCAGGCCCTCAGGGCTGGACTACCGAGCCACCCATGTCATGGTGAGCCTAAATCCCAGTTGAAACTGCACTGATCCAGCACTGATCTAGTGCTTATGTTGCTATAATTGGCCAACACCGTGCATGGCACAGTAGGACACGAATTTACAGGCACCCTGCCAAAGAGGCATGAAGGGGAGTTAGCCCTCGAAGGAGCATACTGAGAGCATCCAAGCCCAACTTACCTCGTACGATGATGTTGGTGGACTTTTTTGCAGGGTTCCCCACGTTATTATTGGCAATACAACTGTAGGTGCCAGCGTCATCCGAAGCGATGGCTGGTATCGTCAAGGTCCCACCGTTCAGCACCGTTTTTTCCGGCAGGGCTCCAACGGATCTCACCCAGGTGAGGGTGGGCGCCGGCTCGCCGCCCGTCGTCACGCAGACCAAGGTGATGGCCTCGCCGGGGTTCACCACGATGGGGTCGTCCACCAGGAGCTTAATGGACGGAGAGGCTGGAAAAGATTTGCAAAAGAGAGACGTTGTTCGGAGGCCGCCGGCGCTATTTCTGTGACTGCCACACCGCACCAGCTGAGCCGCTGGATATACACCAGAGGGACTGCTGGCCGGGTGCACTCTCTGAGAGCATGTCTACAGAGCTGGCAGAGGAGGGAGCAGGTAGCCACACCCTTTGATCTAGCTAGCTTGAGTAGCTATAGCCAGGGAGCTGCAGCAGTATGGGCCGTACAAGCCCACCTGGGAGCTAGTTGTGCACCAGGGCATCAGCCTATTGCTATTCAAGCCATCTAGGTGGGAGCGAGCTCCGGTGCATGTCCCCTTGTGACTGCAGAGGAGACGTACCCTGAGAGGGGGGCCTCGGTTTTGGAACTTACTGCCCACTTAGGTGCAGGTTTGGGAACGCTGAAAACCCACCATCACGCCCCTTTGGGTAGAGTCGTTGCAGGGGGCAGGAGTCGAGACAGATTGTCCTACAGGCCTATTGCCTATGGGCTTTTTGCAAGGATTAATTTAAGAGACAGATGCCCAGAGCCCGGGATCTTTAATACAGAGCTCATGTCTAGAAACCCTACAGCGGCCCAGGGAGCGAGTCCACCTCCCCGAGAGGCAGTGGCTAGGTTGACAGAAGAATTCTTAGGGCTGTCTATGCTGGGGCTTAGACTTAACTATGTCTGCTGTAGGGAGTGAATTTTTCACACACCCCAGGGTCGTAAGCTGGCTCAGCCTTGCTCTCTAGTGTAGTCCAGCTCTGTGGGTAATTCGTTAAGAGCATTCCTGTTATTCAACATGGAAAGCACAGCCTTCTCCATTCTCCAAATCCTGCCAGCGAACAGCACCCTTTCTCTGCAAGACCCCTGCTGTTACCCCTCAGACCCCTCCATGTCTGAATCGGGGCCGGCGGTTATTTAATATACAACAATACGTTTCACGCTGGGCAAGACCATCGCTTGATGCACCTGCACAGGGGAGCAAAGGGGCATACAGCAGCCCCTTACTCTCCCAGACAGCTACGTGACCTGCCACTCACAGCATGTGGGGAAGAGCAGGGCCGCTGACCCCCTTCTGGAACAGGTGGCTGGGGAGAGGCCAGTGCAAGGAGCAGGCACCCAGTGGAAGTCACCTTCTCATGCACTCCAACAGCACAGAGCAGAAGCAGATTCCCCTGCTCTTGGAGCAAAGCAGTCACAGTTCACCCCCGACCTGCTCTTGAGCCATGCAGCTGTGCTTGCTGAGGGCTGTGCCAATAGGCGTGCTCATGCCCACAGAAGTGCTGCACTGATTTCTAAACCCCTCTTGTTGGGCTATGAAGGGTAATTCCCTCAAACAATGACACTAAACAGAAGGAATCCTGGGCAAAATGTTTAGAAAGAACAAGAGAAGAGTGAAGGTAAATATCTTGCTCAGAGGTCCTAGGTATCACAAGCTGCTATCTATGAAAGAAGAGGGCTTTTTATTCTGATTTGGAGACATTAACCATAGAAATATAAAGGAACATCATAATTGGGCTTGGCAGAATTGGATTTTTATTTTTTTTTTAAATTCTGACAGGTATCAATTTATTTTTAAGCTTTTTTTCCAATTAAAATTTTTACTGTGCAAAATGATGAGTTTTAATATTTTTTCTCTTGTTATTAATTTACATCTTCACAGTTGTCTGGGAGGGCCAGACAATTATTATTTAAGGGCAACAGATGTCGAGATTCAAAAAATAGAAAGTTTTATCCCCATTAAAGAACAAACTGTCAACATCACATCAAAATCTACAAAGCAAATATCCTAAAATCAAACTCTAATTCGTAAGCAGCATTTTTCTTATTATGCCTAATTGTATATAAAGGTGATCATAAATGGAAATACTTTGGTTGGTTTGCGTGTGTACGGTAAAATCAATGTTTACCGACATTTTACCTATAACAATCGAATCCTTCCAGGACAGCATTATAGGCGGCATAAACATCAGCATCTCTAAGCCCAGTCATGCACACCACTGAGCACAGCATTATACAAGGACAGAACAAAACCATGGTACCTCTCCCAAAGAGCCTCAAATCTACGAGAAGTGACAAAAATGGCTCTAGTCAGAGGGGAAAGTACAAGAAACAATGAGACAAAGTTTGTGACACAGACCAGACAGGGAGGGGGTGAGGAAGGGGTAGGACACACAAGCTGCATGAAGAATGTGATGATGGGAAATGTGGTGTTCGTTCTATCATTTGGCGAGGTTGGGGGGTTCTTGGTGGGGTGGGGGGGGAAGTTTTGCATTGCTTGGGTCCTCGTGTCCCCAGAGTCAGGGAGACTCTCCTACACGGTTCCAGATCCGGGGGAAGAAGAGGGGTGTTGGGGAGGGGTGGCCCCAGCTGCACCCCATTTTCCCTCTCTCCTCTCTCTCCCCTCTGAACCTCTTCATACTCCCATCACTGCTGGACTTATGTTTTGGGGTCAGAAGCGAGAATCAGAGTGGGCCCCGCCCAATCCGTGATCTACAGTGGGTACAGCTTTCCTGGCAGGTACCCCTGTGCAGCACCCTGCTGGAATTCATCCCTGGAGCCGGAAGTGCACCCGTTGGGTATCAGCCAATATTGGTGTGGCCTGCCCATCGCCATTCTCCTTTACGTGCCGAGGATAACATTAGCTCCAGGAGGCCTCCTGCAGAGAACTGCCTCCTCCCTACTCTCTCTAAACATCAGCCCCCGACTGGGAACAGCAGAACTGTAGCTGATGCTTCACGACGTAGAGAACAAGATGAAAGCTTCGACATCATCACCCTAAACGACTGCTGCTCTTACCGTAATGGCCTCATCGTCCCTTAGATGAAAGGAGAGCCCTGGCTGTGCTTCAGACAGAGAGACACAGTGAAGGGCTGATGGGATAAAACTGCTGGGATACGACCCTTTCATCACAGCATTCAAAGCAGCACATACGTGGAAATCCTGATTTGAATACGGTGATTGGCTCCTGTTCACACTACACAGCAGACTCCACTGGAATGTATTTCCACCCAAATCCAGACGCTAGTTCAAATACGAGCTTCAAAGGCCTGCTTTACATTCAAGCCAGCCAAGAAACCCAGAGGTCCTGCTAAAGGCCTACCACTGCCCGGGTCACATTCTGCTCTGTGATGTAAATGGGGGGTAGCGGGAATGTAAAGCAACAATGACATCAACAGGCCACTCCAGTGCTATCCATGTCTGCCCAACTCCATCCCTATCTAGCACAGTGGTACCACAGTGGTGAATCAGCACCTGCAACTGAGTAGAGTTACTCATTGGAACAATGGAGGACATCACAGAATCACAGAAGATCAGGGTTGGAAGGGTCCTCTGGAGGTATCTAGTCCAACCCCCTGCTCAAAGCAGGACCAACCCCAACTAAATCGTCCCAGCCAGGGCTGTGTCAAGCTGGGCCTTAAAAGCCTCTAAGGAAGGTTTAGTCTATCATACATTTGGTCTATTATACAGTATGTTGGCTATAACCTCACCACAGAACTGCCGGGCTCTGGCCCGGGGATAAGATGATTAGCAACAGTGCTAAAGGGGGATATGGAATTACCTTCCCCACCTTCCAAACCGGCCCATCTCTGGCTATTCCGGCAGCAGCAGGAGGCTACACTACGGAGTGGGGGGTCGATCTAAGATAGGCAACTTCAGCTTCACAAATAGCGTAGCTGAATTCGCAGTATCTTAGGCCGACTTACCTGCCTGTCACCATGGTGGCGAGTTGACTGCAGCTCCTCCACCGATAACTCCGCTAACTCCTCCTGCCGAAGTGGAGTACAGGCGTCGATTCGGGGATTGATTTATCGCGTCTAGATGAGACGCAATAAGTCGATCCCCGATATATCAAGCGCTACCTGCCGATCTGGTGGGTAGTGTAGCCGTACCCTCAGTCAGTCCAGTCAGCAGCAATCCATTCGCAGCCGGACACGCCCGGCCAGGAGTGGGGGAGGGGTGCTAGTCCCGGGAGCGAGCGCTCTTCATGTGTCAGGGTGAAAAGAGGAGAGCACCTGCCCCTGGTCTGTGCTCTGCTTGTCTGCGTTGAAAGGGGGAGCGAGAGAAATGGACTTGCAGGGAATGGCTGGGGGGCAGGGAGGGCTCACCAGAGAATGGAGGCAGGCAGAAGAAAAGCTCTCACAGCTCCACGCCGACAGCAAGAGTGAGAGCCAGCCTGCATTTCCAGAGACACCCTGGACAGATCAGAGAGGGCTGAGAACATAGCTTCAGCCTGAACTCAGAGCTCGGGCTTGTGCGATTTCATTTCCATTGGTTTCTGTTTTTAATGTCATGTGAGAGAAGAGCTGCCAAGCTAAAACCCTGGACACCCGTGGCATACTCCTGGACACCCGTGGCATGCTCCTGGACACCCGTGGCATGCTCCTGGACACCTGTGGCATGCTCCTGGACACCCGTGGCATGCTCCTGGACACCCGTGGCATGCTCTGGGACTTCAGGGACCCTGCTCCCCTGGAGACAGGAAGGGAGAGGCCCTCTTGCTTCTCTTACGGGGCCCCTCCATTTGTCAGTCAAAGGAGGACCCGAGGAGGGGGCACGTCTTGCTAGGTGTTGAGTGCTTATGCACTCAGCCCCTCACAGGACTAGAACCCCATCCCGTTACCCTTGTCCATGAGTTGGACACGCAAAGCTTTGAAGTAGGGAGGAGAGTGGTCTCATGATTAAGTCACTGGATTGGGTCTCAGGAGACCTGGGTGAATCCCAGGTCAACTCCAATTCTTAGGCAAGTCCCGTAGGCCCAGCTTTCCTGAGGGTTTTGATGAAGACGGACACCTAGTGGGGTTTGCAAAAAGCCGAGGTGCCAAATGCTAATTTCATTACTTTTGAAAATTCCACCCGGCACCTACCTGCAACTTTGGGCTTCTAAAACATTTGAAAATCTACCCTTTATTCTCTCTGTACCTCAGCTGCCTTCTGTAAAAAAGGAATAGTGCTACTTTAATAGTCTGCCTTATCTATCCCGATTTTCAACTCTCTGGGGCAGAGATTGTGTGACTGGACTGTGGAACGCATTGCTACTGGAAGGTGTGGAGGTCAAGAACTCAGCAAGGTTATAAAATGGATGGGCCATTCACCTGAGTGACAAGAATACCCAGCGTCATTAAAACTAATGATGGCAAAAAAGATATGGAAGGGATATTAAACCTCAAGTTTCCAGCCTTCGACTAACCTTTAACAATTAGAGACCGAGACCTAACATGAGGGACAAATTATCCTACATCATCTTACTCCAGAGCTCTTACACCTTCTTCTGAAATGCCTGGCACTGTTCCTATCAGAGACACACCTTAAGTCTGATGGTAACTCCCATGTCTCTATGGGTTCCTCTTCACTACCCGCTGGAGTGGCGGGTAGCAAGTGATCTTTTAGCGATTGATTTCTTGCGTCTCGTTAAAACGCAAGAAATCGATCGCCTGCGGCGCCCCCGTCAACTCGGTAACTCCAGCTTGTCGCAAGGCGCAAGCTGGAGTAGAGGGGGGGAGTGCAACGCCCACTGGCGCCGCCATGAGAACGGCAGGTAAGTCGGCTGAAGATATGCTGATTTCAGCTACGTTATTCACGTAGCTGACGTTGTGTATCTTCAGTCGATCCCCTCCCCCCCCCCAGTGAAGACCAGCCCTATATCTTATATGTCTATACAGAACCTCACACAATGGGAAACTTATCTCAGCTACGGCCTCTAATACAGCTGCAACACAAACAGTAATGTTGGTTTATGGAGAGAAAACAGCATAAGGATTGCCTCCAGTTGGCATCAGCAGCAAAAAGACCTCTCTGAAAGGTTGACTATTACTTTCCATTTGAAATAATAAACACAATTTTCAATATTATTCTCAGACATATTATGTATCGGCATTCAAACATTAGACTTTAAAAAAACCATGTTTTCGGGCTTAAAATAATTACATGCTTATCACGGAAGAGAACTTGAACGAGATCCCAGTCGGGAATATCATCTGAAAAGAAGCATATTCCAGTGACAGCAAGCAGCTAATTCATTCCTCCACTATTGATTTTATTATTTAAGTTACTTAAAGATATTTTCCCAGAGTACGCCATTTGGACCACGTCCAGTTTACATAGGTTTCTTTTCACCTGAAAGGCACTTTAAAAATCTAATCACTTTGAAGTCTAAAGAACACAGCAGGCAGTTGAACAATTAAAAGCAAAGACACATGAAAACACTACCCCAAATGATGTCTGCCTGTCAAGTTTGCACTGTCATCCAAAGGCCAGTTACTATGTATGGCATAATCATTATTTAAGGCTGTGAAAAAATCCCACTGGAATTCCATATTTGAAGAAAATACAGGGAAATCAAATGTAAAAAAATATTGCTCATTATAGTTCCACATTTAACATGCTCCATAGAATGATAGAAGATCAGGGTTGGAAGGGACCTCAGGAAGTCATCTAGTCCAACCCCCTGCTCAAAGCAGAACCAACTCCCAACTAAATCATCCCAGCCAGGGCTTTGTCAAACTGGGCTTAAAAAACCTCTAAGGATGGAGATTCAACCCCACCCAACCCTCCTATAGCCTATTCCAATGCTTCACCACCCTCCTCATGAAATAGTTTTTCCTAATATTCAACTTAAACCTCCCCAACTGCAACTTTGAGACTATTGCTCCTTGTTCTGTCATCTGCCACCACTAAGGACAGCCGAGCTCCATCCCCATTGGAATCCCCCCTTCACGTAACTGTAGGCTGCTATCAAATCCCCCCTCACTCTTCTCTTCTGCAGACTAAAAAAATCCAGTTCCCTCAGCCTCTCCGCTCCATGTTAAAGCCTGTCTACAAATTTCAAGTTATAAACCCCGATTCTAAATAGATTAGTTTAAACTAGATATCAGCTCAGCATCTGGGTAAAATATCCCCAACCTGTGGTCAAACCCCACTACAAATTCAAAGGGAACAATCTCTGAAGATTCTCCAAATAGATTTGCTTAACGTAGTTCCTTCACTGTTTTCCATTTTGATGTGTATATGCACCTGATTTGCTTTCTCTCTGGGCCATTCACTATTTTACATTCAACTCTGCCACTCCCCTCTCTTTATTCATCTCCTTTCTAGACTAAACAATCCCAATTTTTTCTCTCCCTCCACTTCCATGAAACAACATGAGTTGGCGGCAGCTGAGAATCTGACTCAAAAAACCTGATTCGTGCTGTTAGGATTGCCTCCCCACTCTGAACTTTAGTATAAAGATGTGGGGACCCGCATAAAAAAAGAAATAACCTCCCAAGCTTATTTTACCAGCTTAGGTTAAAACTTTTTCCCCAGAACACAAACTTTTTTTGGTGTCTGCACTTGGTAAACCAGCTGCTACCACCAATTTAAGACCACAAAACAATGGGTTTGGGTCAACTGGAACCCCTTCGTTATTCCCTCCAACCCCCTCCCTTTACCTGGGAGAGGCTTAAGAAAAACTTCACACTTTTTGTGAGACATGCCCGATCCAGACCAGGATCTATCCAATGGAAACAAGCAGTTAGAGTTTTAAAAGAAAGATTTTAATTAAAGAAAAAAGAAGGAATGTACAGAAATTAATAGAAAAAAACCCACTTGCATTACACAGCATCACTGACCCCCTCCCTAGGGATTCTCCCTCTGCTAAAGCTTAACAGTATAAGGAACGCAGTGGATTATTAAGTGATACAGTTTAAGCATACAATTTACTTACTGCTGAACTTGACTTGTTAGAAGCTTTATAGATAGGTAGAGTAAAAGACATAGGTGTGGTTTACCCTATAGCCGGAGAGAACAGAGCGAGAGAGATAAACCGAAACGAAAACTCTTTTTGTCTCCGGGGTTGATTAGCATCTCCGGTTCCTATTGGTTCCTACCCCTCCTCTCAGGTTACCCCTAGCTTAACCCTTTACAGGTAAACAGTAATTCTAGGCTACTTTATACTTATGACACGTGCATTCACACTCACGCACACACACACAGGGTTTATTTTTCTTCTTTAGAGTGAAAGAGTATTGGACAGAAGGATTTAAAAATATTGAGGCACTCTACTAACATGTGATGCCCGTTTGAAAAAAGTTCTGCTCAGGAGCTGCACACATGCTACACCCCTACAATGCTGCAGAGGACAGAGACAATGCATATTAAAAACATTTTGGAAAGGTTTCCAATGGCTGTTGCTGGCCAAAATGGAGGCAGTCAGCCAGCATCCACCGCTGTTTGCAAAGCTTTGCTTTGGTTTAGGGTTGTTTTAGATAAAGATCTATATCTGAATGTCAGCCTGAAAGGAGTAATATCAGATAACTCAGCATGAAATGCTCTGTGAAGTGGCAAGTGTTTGTTACATTTCTGAGCTCCAGGCTTCACTTCCAGTACAGGCAGAGCTTTAAACGGAGTGACAATCCGCCCTCCAGTAGCTTTTTTAAAAAAAGTATTTAATAATACCACCATTGATTAGAATAAGGATTAATAATTACAAAACAGCAAACATGAAAATCTTTGGTACATATTTGCATAACTGGGTGCCTAAAAAGGGTTCCTGAAGCCTCATTTAATAACCTCAAGTGGCTCAACTTTCAGAAGCGCTGAGAATCTACAGATTCCATTAACTGTCATGGGATTTGTGGGCACCCAGCCCTTCTGAAAATCAGCCCGCTTTTTATTTAAGGGAACTAAATATGAATGTAGAAGCCTGACTTTAGGCAGCCACATTTCTAAAATGTTTGCCTTTGCGCATGATACACTCTGTAAAACTAAAGATCCGAGCTTTGAAATCTGGGAGCACATTATACAAGGGGAAGTTTATGAGGATGGAATCAGGAACTCCGCTAAGACAAACACAGCGCTAGGTTAGTCAAAGCGCATCAAAGAATTTAAAGCAAAAAGGAGTGTCACTAAACAGGGACAACTGGACGTTTCAAATAAGTGCAACAATGCTCGAACAGCCAATTATCCACTGCTGATGTACAGATGGAGATTAATGAAAGGCTGGCTCTGCAAAATACATCCGTCCAACTCTACTAATAAAAAGGTATACAACATGCAGTGGGTTTGATTAACTGGGCCAACATGTGTCAACTGTGGCATTCAGTCATTGATTTATGATTATTCATATTATAAGATATTTAACAATTACCCTCTATTTACTGAGTGTTTTCTGTCCCTATATGCTATCCCTGCCCCTCTGGACTTATTAGCTAAACTGAATTGGCAGGGGATCACACACAGATAGAATGGAATCCTATTCCGATCAGTGACCCGGTGCTGATATTCTCTGAACCTAAGAGAAAAACTAGGTCTCTACTGACGCCTGGGATGATTGCCTTAGATAGATATTGCTTTAGAGGTTAAAGGTGCTTCTCTTTCTATATCACATGCTGCTAGATCAATTATACCTGAATCAAAAGTACACTTATTTACATAAGAATGGCCGCACTGGGTGAGACCAATGGTCCTTCTACGCCAGTTTCCTGTCTTCAGACAGGGACCAGTGCCAGACACTCCAAGGGAATGAACAGAACAGGGCAGTTTTCAAGTGTTTCATCACCTGTTGTCTAGTCCTCGCTTCTGGCAGTCAGAGGTTTAGGGACATCCAGAACATGGGGTTACATCCCTGATTATCTTGGCTAACAGCCACCGATGGACCTATTCTCCAGGAACCTATGTGATCATTTTTGAACCCATTTATACTTTTGGCCTTTACAACATCCCTGATGACAAGTTCCACAGGATCACTGTGCACTGTGTGAAGAAATACTTCCTTATGATTGTTTTAAACCTGCCACCTATTACTTTCATTGCCCTTCTCTGTACTTTTCCCAATTCTGACATCTTTTCTGAGATAGGGTGACCAGAGCTGGACACAGTATTCAAGGTGTTCATGGATTTCTATAGTGGCATTATGATATTTTCTGTCTTATTATCTATCCCTTTCCTAGTGATTCCCAACATTCTGTTCGCTCTTCTGACTGCTGGGCTCATTGAGCAGATGTTAGAGAACTATCCATGACGACTCCAAGAGCTCTTTCATTAGTGACAACAGCATTTTGTATGTACAGTTGGGATATGTTTTCTAATGTGTATTGCTTTTCATTTACCAACATTGAATTTCATCTGCCATTTTGTTGCCCAGTCACCCAGTTTTGTGAAATCCATTTGTAACTCTTCACAGTTTACTTGGGAGCTAACTACATTGAGTAATTTTGTAGCACCTGCAAAATTTGCCACCTCACCTTTTCCACTTTTTCCTGGTCATTTATGAATATGAATTATTTAACTCTTGCCATTGTGAAAACAGTCCATTTATTCCTACACTTTGTTTCCTGTTTTTTAACTAGTTAGTGATCCCTGAGAGGACCTTCCCTCCTATCTCATGACGGCTTACTTAAGAGCCTTTGTTGAGGGTCCTGGTCAAAGGTTTTCTGAAAGTCCAAGTACATTAAATCCACTGGATCACCGTTGTCGGTGTTTGCTGACCGCCCACAAAGAATTCTAATCAATTGGCAAGGCATGATTTCCCTTCACAAAAGTCACATTCATTCTTTCCCAAAATAGCATGTTCATCTGTGTCTGATAATTCCATTCTTTATTATAGTTTCAAGCAATTTGCCTGGTACTGAAATCAGGCTTACTGGCGTGTAATAACCAGGATTGCCTCTGGAGCTTCTTTTAAAAATATCAGTGTTACATTAGCTATCCACCAGTTATCTGGTACAGAGGCTGATTTAAGGGACAGATTACATATCACAGCTAGTAGTGCTGCAATTTCATACTTGAGTTCCCTCAGAACTCTTGGGTGAATACCAACTTGCCCTGGTGACTTATTTCCATTTAATTTATCCATTTCTTTAAAACACCTCCTTTAGCGACACCTCCACCTGGGACAGGTCCTAGGATTTGTCACCTAAAAAGAATGGCTCAGGCGTGGGAATCCCCCCCACATCCTCTGCAGTGCCAGCCAATCAAAGAATTAATTTAGCTTCTCCATGATGGCCTTGTCTTCCTTGAGTGCTCCTTAAGCACCTTGATCATCCAGTGGCCTCACTGATTGTTTGGCAGGTTTCCAGCCTCCGATGTACTTTTAAAAACTGCTGTTAGTTTTTGTGTCTTCTGCTAGTTTTTAAAATTCTTTTTCTCCTGCCTAATTATGCTTTTACACTTGATTTAGAGTCTAGGCTCCTTTCCACTATTCTCAGGAGGATTTGATTCCAATTTTTAAAATATGTCTTTGTGTCTCTATTTGCATTTTGGTCCTCTTACTGCCAAAAAGAGATACAGTTATGGGCCAAAATTAGCAGGTTTGCACCTAAGCTTGGGTGCACTTCATTGCACTTGATCACACTCCCAAAGGGTTTGCAAATGCCCTGACACAGGAGAACCTAGGTTTGCATATGCACAAGGATGTGCAACTCTGACATGCACACCTTGGGCTGGGGGTGGGTTCTGTGGCTAAGTCAAAGGTGCACTGTAGCGGGGTGGCTACCCGCTCTCGGCCAGAAGGGCTTAAAACAGCCCAGGAATGGGTTGTGGCTGGGAGCAAGTTCCCAGGCTGATTGGGAGAAGAGGCTCAGCTGGGTGACCACACCCCAAACACTCTAGTTGGCCCTTATAAAAAGGCTGAGAGGCATCAAGGAATGCCATCCCCAGCCTCAGCATTCAGCTATACTGCCTACATTTCTTATCTGGGGATTTCGGACATCTGCAGAGTGTTCTCATGTACTGTCACCATATTCCTGGATAACACCATGGCTTGTGAAAAGAAATATACTCATTTTTTCAAATGAGATAATTCTGTAATGGTGTATGGAATGAACAGAGACAATATAAGTTAGGCAAAATACAATGCTGCTTAATGGAGAGATTAGAAGCGAAGGAAACCTTTCCAATTTGAATCCTGCCACAGAAGATAAAGTGCCAGCTTAAACTACGATTCAGTTTAACTATGTGTGACCTAGGAACCTTTTGATGCCAGCTAGCAGTGGGCAGAGAGGAGCATAGAGTTTACAGGGATCCCCTGGGTCATATAGATGCACACTAAGTTTACCAAAGGGTGGCATGTAAGGCCTTTACCAAAAGTCAGTAGCCCAGTGGTCATCATAATCATTCCAAAATGTATCATGGCTAATGTTTAAGGAGTTACGTATCTATACTGGCAATTGTGTTCTCAAAGCTGTGGAGTTAAGGCAGGTGACCGGGAAGCGATAGGTCTTAAGCAAGTTCCTCTCATGCAGATGTTTATCCCCCTCTCGGGTCACGGATGCACGGGCCATTGTACGTCTCACAATGGAGGCCTGCTTGCATACTGAGCCTGACAGCAGTAGAAAGGTTACAAAATCTACAAGACTGGACTTTTACAGGAAGAAATCAACAGCAAAGAGAACGGACTGGGAGGGTATAGCAGGGAACACCCTGGATTGTTCACGAAGGAGACAAGCTGACAACAGATCTTGTAAGATGGGGGGAAAGGGATTACCGCCTGTCTCGTGCGAAAGCACTGGTGAGCAATACTTCATTCGACATAAGAGGCTCTTGTGAATTAAGTCTAGGCTCTGGAATGCGTGTTATGATTTTATTGTATATGTAACCGTTTGTTTTCAAAATGTCTACTTGCCATCACTGGAATCTCTTGTTGTACTTGCTCTCCATATCGACGTGCTGGGCGTGAAGAGGAGCAGTGACCTGAGGGGCCACTGGTAAGCTGGGTGCACCGCTTCACAGGCAGCAGGAAATCTGTAAATACTGCAAGTCTCCAGCGGAAGAGGGATTGGATATTCCAAGGAGACACTCAGATGTGGGAGCATGCCCGTTGCTAGCCTAGACAGAGAGGGCCCTGCTCAGACCTAGATGAGAAGGCATGAGCCTGCTAAACCCAGGGTTGTGAGGTCAATGCTTGAAGGGGCCCTTTAAGTATATGGGGCAAAAATCTGTCTGATGATTTTGTTGGGGATTGGTCCTACTTTGAGCAGGGGGTTGGACTAGATGATCTCCTGAGGTCCCTTCCAACCCTGATATTCTATGCTATGATACCAGCACCACACACACTGCCTACAGCTAGGAAACAAATCCAAAATGCGTCTCTCCTGGAGACTGTTGGAATCCAACCTCCATTTTATATTTTAGTGATGACCCCTGCAGTCTAACTAAGCCAATTTGACTAATCCACACCACTATATTTTCAAATGAATCTATGGCACCGAGAAAGCTTTGTAGATTAAGATCAAAACTTCCATCTATTTTTAATTAATCATATTAAAGCCAAAAATTATCTGAAGCACAGAATTTCAATATTTAAAACTGCCTCATTACCTATTTAACCCTTTCAAGTGCCCTACAGATGTCTGATACAATTGTAGCAATCCAGGAGCCATGTGGATTTATGGATACATATCATGTTCTCTTCCCTAATACTTTCAAAGGAACCATGCCAATTTAAAGGAACTCGCGCACGTCTCAATGTATATTATTACATCTGAGCACCTGCATTTAAAGACACCTTCCCTGGCTCTGTAGATTAAGCAGCAAGTCATGCATTTTACTATGATCAGTCAATTCATGTTTGACACAGGGTAGAATTAATGCTTAAAATTATATAAACTCTGTTTTTACTACCAGGCTGAGCCAGCTGCAGGGCTGACACATTCAAGCAAGAACCGTTCGCTAGCCAGAGCATGGGCTGGGCTGAACTGGGAGACTAGCCAGGCAGGCAGACCTCGAGAAGGGAGACGTGTATGTGGACGATAAGATGAAGCCATTGCTCTCGTGTGGCTCTGCCGATAAAAGTGACTATTTTAAGTTGGTGAGAATGGAACAGGAAAAAGCAGACAAGAGAGAGTAACTCCAAAGCAAGGAACCTAAGCGGAAGTGGATCTGGGATTCTGGATTCTTCCCTCCCAGCTCCTCTACCCTGTCCCCACCTCCACCTTCCTGACATACCCTCTGCCCAACCCCCCCATGCCAAAAGGGGGGGGACAGTGCAGGAGATGCAGGCCCCGGATCCCACACACCTGCGCCAAGGCCGGATATTAGCTGAGAGTTCCCGAGCGGCCCAAGGATCAGATCTCATTAGAAAATACAGCTCATAACACCTGCAACCTTTCAGTGGCCGCATCCTTAGAAAGCGCCCCTTGACTGACTGATCTAATTGGCACTCTTTCTGCTCCCTGCCCTCGGAAAGGACGAGTCTTCCCTCTCTGGGGAAACGCACACTGACAATTAGGAACGTGCGTCGCATAAGGGCTTTGGGTGGGGTCAAAGATGCACACAAATGATTTACAAGAGCACTGGGTGGCCCCGTTTGATGTGAAGCCCTCTGGGTGTGGATCTGAATGCAAGCCAGCCCGGTGTCTCCTAGGCTAATCGGCACATGGCCGATTTTCAGAGGCCCCTCTCCTTCAGGAGAGCCCATCGATTTGGTTGCAGAACAGTTGGGTTTGATTCCGCAGCCCTTACTCGCGGGAGGGGTCAAATGACCGTCTAGGCCGTGCTTTCAATGGGGCTGCTCCCAGGAGAAAACACTGCTGAAAGGGAGCAAGGGCTGCAGAACTGCTGCCTTTGTGTCAAAGCCACAAGCATGCCGGCACCACGGCCATATTTTGGGAAGCATCTTTAGAGCTCTTTACTGCACAGACGTATGTCAGCCAAGAGCAGCGCTGCCTATCTTCAGCACAGGCCAAGCGCTATGGTGCTAGAAACCAAATGGACCTTCTCCCACCTTTTGTTCACTGCTGCCCTCCCCATACTTCTCTGTCCAGTCCGTATGGCTCTGGGGGGTGGGAGAAGCGGTGTAGCAGCACTCACACTAATGGTGCTCAGGAGTTTTTTCTAATCTAGTCAGTACATACACTACCCAGCACAACAGTGTTCTGAGCTTGGCTGGTTCCTTTCAGGAATAGGCACTATGCTACACAACCAAAACACAATACAACTGTTGCATGTCTGTTGTACAATCCTCTGCAGTGTCGCTGCTGTAGCCATGCTGGTTCCGGGAGAGGAGGCAGACATGGTGGGCGAGGTAACGTCTTTTACTGGACCAAATTCTGTAGGTGGCAGGCGTTCAAGCTTCACATTGCTGAGGATGGAAACTAGAGTTGTGCACAAGAACATGGAGGGGTGAAGGAACCAGTGTCAGTGGAAGTAGCTGCAAAGGACCCAAAGAGAGAACACTGGGCTCAGATAGTCCCACCCCTCTGGGCCTGCCAAGCACGCTCCGACTGGAGCCTTCTTAAGAGACAAGGCCGGGATGCGGGTGAAAAGCTGGAGATTCCCAGCTTACAAGAACAGGCACCCCCCCCCCCCATTAGGGAGAGGGGAAAAGGGCAGAAGTCAGGTGCGCTAACTACTAACCAGCCCTCCGAGTCCCCATCACACTGCCACATTGTCTTTGCTATACCCAGCCCATTTCTCCAATCAGTAACAGTAATGTAATCTTTGGCAAGAACTTCCTCCTCCAGTTTTGGTTACAGACTAGACTGATGGGGACTAGTGATGTTGTCTGTGATGCTAAACACACAAGCTCTGTAATAAGCCGCTGAGTTGACTCTCACTTGCCACCGCTTTCATGTATCCAAATTGCTACTTTTGCTTGTCACTTTATAGCCCCTTCTGACTGTTTCTCTTCTTTGGTTACTCCTACTTGAATAGCACCACACTATCTACCAATAAAAATAAAGAGAGGTGGAAGATCTGTTACACTAGTATAAATCCAGAGAGACTCCACTAACTTGTAGGGAGTTACATCAGTGTAAATGAAAGCAAGTGTTGGCCCAGTTGTCACATCTTTCATAGTTCTTAATACACCACTAACTAGTTATTCTAATCCGGTCTCTGATGGCAGCCAGCCCCAGATGCTTGTGAACGAGGTATGTGCCCTCAATAATGGACCCATTTTAACAAGCTCATGGAGGGGACTTTCTCTAACAGTGCTAAAATATACTACAGCAACAGTCCTTTAAATTGCATCTCCGAGAACTCAAAGCAGGAGCAGAATTCTGCTGGTCTCACCCGGTAAAGAGACAACCAGCACCATCTTGGCCATCACACTGGGGACTGAACTAGAGATTGCTAGAGAGAGAGAGGGTGTCTGCAGCTTAAGCTCTGTCACTGGGGATGTAACAGACTCTCTGTACACCAGGCATAGCAATGGGGAATTAAAGTACACATTGACAATTGGGTTATAGCATTGCTGACCACCATCTCCAGGCCTGATTCTGCTCCCGCTCTCGCAGGGTTTACATGAGTGTGTCTCCTTAGATGTCAATGGAGTTACTCCTGATTTATACCTGAAATGACGACATTATAACTACGTTCGCAACCATCCAAGAGATACAAGTAAGCTGATGGTCACTCTTTGGAATTGAGCTGTGACCATAGAAAAATGGGAAAATGTTCAAATGTAAATAAAATGAGTAGCTCATCCTAGATCCATGCAGGACCCTTATTAAATCTTCAACCAGCAACTTCATTCATTCATTACCTATTTTCAGTGCCCTTGCAGCGTATATTATTAAAGCATAACCTAACTTAATCTAACCTGCAGTCTTCAACATGTTTTGACACTTGCTAACCAACAGTTCACCAGAAAAAATCTACTTGAAGTTATTAATTATCTACTCTTGACTTTGAACCGCGCTAACACAAGGGTTTTGCTGTTTGGCTTACAGTTCATAAAACATTTCTTGCAAATTATCTAATCAACATTGATACAAAGCATTAAAGCTGGTTAAACATTTGAAAAGTTTGTCCTCTGGGAAAGTTTGATATTTTGAAATTTAGTTTGACTAGACATCACCTTCCATGATGCATCATGCTAGTTCAACCAGAGGGGAGACTGTGATGTATCATGGGAGATGTAGTCCAGATGAGAAGCCCAAGCATAGAGGACAATAGGGATATGAGACACATGAACTATAATTCCCATATGGCAACTCAGGAAACACCACTTGATATCTAACTGACGCAACACAGAATGTTTCAATTTGACACATCACAATATTTTGATTCGGGTCAACCCAATCTGAAATTAAATATTTTGTTTCAATTTTCCCAACAGAAAATCAAAACATTAGCAAAAGTCATTTTTTCTCTTTTTCAAACAATCAATGTTGATGAAAAAAAGGATTTTCTTTTGCCAAAGCATTCTGACGGAAAATTCCTCACTAGCTCTACAAATCATTTAGAGAGTTCTTATGAAATCTTACACCCACAATCTTTTTACAGGCCCAACTGTGATCCTCTTACTCTTGTTGAATAATATCCTACTCTACAAATAGTCGCATTGACGCCATTGGAACTTTTCACAGAGTAAGGTACCACTCAACCTGGCCGCCAGCTATTTCTTTTAGACTTTAGATTAAGGGTAAATTTATAGTTTACAAAGGTTTAAATTTATTAATAGTTATTTGAATAAATGGTTAATCGATTGTAACAGAGTTCAACAGATCAATATATGGCTTAGTACCATCTACAGCACCTTCTCCGGTTGTGTTTGTAGCACATACTCATGTCTGTAACATACTTATATCTGTTAATCATTTATTATCCCTTGTAAGCAATATATTAAGGATACTTTTATATAAAGTGTGGCTATTTGTATTCTTTGAGGACACTAAATGCAACACTTTTGTATGCATATTTATCAAACAACTAGATAATAGAGAAATCCCCTAGATGCTAGGGAAAGTCCGATCCTGATACAAATTCCACAGCTGTCCCCTGCACCTAAGGAAATGAATCAAAATCCCTGATCCAAACACACTCCAACTGCAGGGCATTTTGGATGAATATCTGAATTTTGTTGCCTCTGGCCATCACTTCTAGACAGATCATAGCATAGGGTGTGTTTGTGTATTGGTACATATTGTAAATGATAGCATAACCCTGTGCAGTCTAGAGATTTGGAAGACACTGTACAAGTACCAGATCCACTGGGAGAGTAGATAGCTTCACACAATACCTGTTTTATTGGAGAGTCTGAAAGACACCATCTTGTCAGGGATGTTGCACACACTCCTCACTGAAGCAATGCAGCTGTAATTAGCATAGTCCTGAGGCCGAAGATTCTTTAGTTTCAATATCTTTGTTTCCCCCTGCACACATTAGAAAGGTAAATTAGAATGGGATTAAGCCACCGGGGACAGGCAGATTATCATAGCTTTCTGAGACAGACTGCCAGGGCCACAAGAATATTGTATTGGGGTGGCAAATTAGGATGAGGTGACAGATTGGAACTGTCCAGAAAGAAAAGTTGATTTTAACCAACCCAGCTGCATACAAAAAGTACTCTTTAAAATCGCTCACAGGCATGACCTCAAAGGTTAACTCCCCCACATACACTTAAATAAATGAAAGAAGCATCTTGTTTTGGCAGCCTCTTTGAAGTCACAATTGCTGACTGGGTATCATTTCAGGTAATGCATCCTGAGATAAAACCTGTATAATGAAAAATCATAAGCTACTGTAAAAGGGTTCCTGTTGCTTTCCTTTGAAAACCGGCTTCCTAGAGATTTTATTTTTAGATGGCAGTTATGCAAATTACAGTGCAAAGATCTGAACAGAGTATTTAATAACGGAGCTCTTTTCAACAGTATCTAGAGAAAATCATAACATCCAGGCAGGAAATTTTCACATAAAATACTATAAGAATTGGGCATAACAGAGAACCTGAAAATGGAAACATTTGAGAAAACAACCCTGAATGATAAAAAAAAATACAACATCTTATATCATTGATAGAAAAGACGCAGGTGTTTCTGTTTCCCTGGTAAAGTGATACCAGATGTCTTCAGGAAGGATTGCTAAATGCTAATACTCAATTTTAGATCAAATACAAAATAAAGACATCATGGGGAAAAACAGAAACATGAAGTGCAGCAGATTGGGAAAAAACAGTAACATTTTTATAGTAAATCATTGTCAGTTAGTAGCCACAGAAACAGAAATTAAATAAAATAAAGCTGTATTAAAACATGCATATGCAATTAGTGTCAGTGTAGAAACAAAAGTATTTTTTCAAGCTCAAGACTCCCCACATTCTACAAATATTGAATCTGAGTTTATATCAAAGAAAGAAAGAGACCTCTGAGCAATCGTGGATAGTTCTCTGTACACATCAACTCAATGCACAGCAACAGTCCAAAAAAAAAAAAAAAAAAGTTAAACAGGGTGTTAGGAATTATTAGGAAAGGGATAGAAAATAAGACAGACAGTATCATATTGCCTCTATATAAACCACGGTGTTCCCGCACCTCCATGTCTCCAGTTCTGGTTGTCCCATTTCAAAAAGAATAGAATGGAACTTGAAAAGGTTCACAGAGGGGCAACAAAGATGGCCCGGGGTGAAGAATGACTTCCATACTAGGAGAGACTAAAAAGATTAGGGCTGTTCGGCTTAGAAAAAAAAGATGATTAAGGGGGATAGGATAGAGGTCTATACAATTATGAATAAGTGTGGAAAAAGGTGACTATAGAAGTGTTCAAACAATACAAAAGCCAGGGGTTACCCAATGAAATTAATAGGCAGTATGTTTAATGCAAATAAGAGGAAGTACTTTTTCACACAATGCACAACTAACCTGTGGAACTCATTGCCATGGGATGCTGTGATGGCCAAAAGTATAACTGGGTTCAGAAAAGAATGAGGTATGTTCAGGGAGGCCAGGTCGGGGCAACTCTAAACCTCTGACAGCCAGAAGCTGGGAGGGGAAGACAGACGGGATCTCTCCAAGATAGCCCTGTTTTGTACACTCTCCCTCTGATACTGGCCACTGTCAGAGACAGTCCACTGGAATAGATGGACATTGATCTGACCAGTACGGCATCAGTTCTTAAACTAAAAGGATATAAAAGGTCAAATCCTTTTTGACTTACTTAGGCAGGAACCAGAGAGGTAGCCGTGTTAGTCTGGAATAGCAGAGGTAACAGAGGGTCCTGTGGCACACAGACAACCCGCCAACCTTAAACAGATTCTCACCAGCAACAGCACACCGCGCCATAATAACTCCAGCTCAGGAACCAATCCATGCAACAAACCTTGATGCCACCTATGCCCACATATCTACACCATCACAGGACCTAACCAGATCAGCCACACCATCACTGGTTCATTCACCTGCACATCTACCAATGATATATATGCCATTATATGCCACCAATGTCCCTCTGCTATGTACATTGGCCAAACTGGACAGTCCCTACGAAAAAGGATAAATGAACACAAATCAGATATCAGGAATGGCAATATATAAAAATCTGTAGGAGAAAACTTCAACCTGCCTGGACACACAATTACAGATTTAAAAGTCACTATATTGCAGCAAAAAAACTTCAAGACCAGACTGCAAAGAGAAACTGCAGAGCTGCAATTCATTTGCAAATTTGACACAATTAGTCTGGGATTGAACAAAGATCTTGAATGGCTTTCTAATTACAAAAACAGCTTCTCTCTCTGAGTTCACACCTCCAATTCAGCTGCTAGAGGAATACCTCACCCTCCCTGATTTGAGATAACAAGCTGGTTCAGGCTGATTGGACTAACCTTGTTACCTCCTACCTGGTTCTTGCCTACTTATCTATACCTGCCCCTGGACACTTCCACTGCTTGCATCCGACGAAGTGGGTATTAGCCCACAAAAGCTTATGCTTCAATACTTTACTCAGTCTTCAAGGTGCCATAGGACCCTTCGTTACTTAGGCAGAACTCCCACCAAAACAAAGTGAAGCTCTGTATAAAGCAGGCATGAAGTGACCTACAAACTGAAAGAGACAAACACTGAAGAACTCTTATTACAGGATTTTTACTCAGTTGTTCAGATTACCACTGTCTAGTGTATAGTTGTTCAGATTACCCATGTCTAAGACAACATGGTTGCATAAGCATGAAGTGCACAGGGTTAAATAGGAAGTATTTGGATGGTGATATGGGCTGCAATAAAAATACTGCACATTATGAATAAACAAAAAGATGAAAATGAAATAAATGATGCACCTGGCTCATTCAGGAAAGAGGTACCCTTAAATACAACCTTAGGTCCCACTCCTACAAACATAATGTAGCATGCTTCACTACAATCCTGTGAGTAGTCCCAGTGAAGTTTAATGTGAAAGTTAACCAGATGTTGCATAAGTGCTCACAGGAACAGGGGTTTAAACTAGACTGTTCGAATGCACACAATAATTACTTGGATCTGACTTGTCCTCGTTACACGGCGTCTTGATTCCGCCATGAACGCAAATCAATAATACAATAATACAAAGGGAAATCTGTACCCATTTTCAAAGAAGGATCGATGGGGTGACCAGCAAACAGTGATGGAGATGAAAATTAACAGAGTTATTGTCAAGGTTTGCCTCCCCACTCTGAACTCTAGGGTAAAGATGTGGGGACCCGCATGAAAAAAGAAATAACCCCCCAAGCTTATTTTACCAGCTTAGGTTAAAACTTTTCCCCAGAACACAAACTTCTCATATGTCTGGGCTTGGAAAACGCTGCCAGCACCAATTTAAGCCAAAAAACCCCTGGGTTAGGGTAAATTGGAACCCCCCTTTAAATACCGCCCAAATCTCCTTCCTTTACCTGGGAGAGATTTGAGAAACAAAGACCAAAACCCTCACTTTCTGTGAGACGTGCCCGATCCAAACCAGGATCAATCCAATGGAAACAAGCAGTCAGAGTCTTAAAAGAAAGATTTTAATAAAAGAAAAAAAAGAAGCATAACTCCCTTGTACAGAAATTAATAGACAAACAACCCATTAGCATCACACAGTATAACTGACCCCTCCCTGGGAATTCTTCCCCTGCCAAAGCTTAACAGTAAAAGAACGCAATGGATCAATTATCAAGTGATACAGTTCAAGCATACAATTCACTTACTACTGAACTTGACTTATTCGAAGATTATAGAAAGGTAGGAAGAGACATAGATGGGATTCATCCCATAGCCGGGCGAACAGCAAGAGAGCCAGCGAGAGAGAGAGACGAGCCAACACGAAACTAAAAACTCTCTTTTTGTCTCCGAGGTTGATTAGCATCTCTAGTATGTCATTCCCTCTCAGGTTACTTTTAGATTAACCCTTTACAGGTAAAACAGTACAGCAAAACCTCGATTTAACGGACCTCGATTTAACGGACTTCGGATGCAACGGACAAAATTTCTGATCCATATCAGACCACAACCCCTCCCTGCTGCGGCCCCGGTCCCCTTCGCTGGCGGCCGTCTGCTGGCTCCCAGCTCTGCCCTGGTCCCGGCAGCAGGCGGGCTGGCTCCTGGCTGCCGCCTGGGTCCCAGCCGCTGGCGGGCTGGCTGGTGGCTCCCGGCTGCCACCCGGGTCCCAGCAGCCGGGACCCAGGCAGGCTGGCTGCCGGCTCCCAGCTGCCACCTGGGTCCCGGCAGCGGGCAGACTGCGGAGCTGCCACCCCGACCCTGTGGCGGGCGAGCTGCTGCTCCGACAGCTCGTTTTTTTTTTAAATTAAATAACGGACTTTTTGATTTAACGGACACCCCCTCGCCCGAATTAGTCCATTAAATGGAGGTTTTACTGTAATTCTAAACTACTTTATACTTATGACAGTTATTAAATCTCTTTGGTCACATTCAGAGACCAACGTAGTTCTGCATGAGATGAGAATGCAGGGTTCATACTTTACAATCTGCTCAGGCATATCAGGGGGACCTGGGGCTGACTTAAAGCTCATTGAAGTTGACGTGAAGACAACGGCAGAATCTAATGGACTATGGATCAGGCCCGTAGATACTATGAGTTTGTGAGTCTTGAGAGTTTAAGCCTCATCTGTTAACTCCTTGATGTTGCGGGCCGATCTCACAATTGTAATGTGGTTTATGTTACGTCAATTTCTGTGATTTGTCAAAAGTAATTTTAGCTGATTTGTGTAATTAAGTGTAATTATGTCTAATTATATAACTAGTGTAAATACAGTAAATGTAATCTTATAATTGAACTGTGCAATTACAATATCTAATGATGATGATGATGAAGAAAATCCTCTGGGAAAAAATTGTGTAGCGAGTTTACAGCTTTAAAAAATTCACTATCTGAACTGCTTTAGTACATGAGTACATTCATGTATGATTGGGTTCCCAGCCCGCACACACAGTTGCTAAAGTAATCCATCCTTGTTAACAACTGAATTGCAGAAATTCTGGTTTTAAAAATCTAGAGCTAAATTTGAGTGGCAGGATTCCTAAAATGCAGCTAAGGCAATAAATGTGGTTTATGTTTTACCTTCTTTTATTTAATAAAATAGCAAGGTTAGTGGAAACAGGCATAACATGGAAATATGGATAGAATATGCTGCTTCCTTCATCCATCCTTTATTTGGCTACAATAGAGGAGAAAAGTTAAAATATTTCACTATTTGTTTCCCTTAAAGTTCATCTGTTTTGGACTGAGAATCCAGCTTCAATGTGATCAAGAAGAAAATGACATCTCAAATTCAAACCCCCTAATATTCTAAAGTCAAATCTCTCATCCCTCTTCATATCAGCTCTCACTGTTTGCCACTGTATCATCAGCTGAACCAGCTATGCAGGTATATGCAGGAAATATATATGACTTGATTTTTAATGACATTTTCTCCTCGTGTATCAAATCTCATATGCACACAGATAGATGTGCTAATTCAGCCTGAGCAACCATAAATGTAGAGAGGTTATGGATAAGCTTTTGAAGATCGACATGACAATCTGATTTATTTACTAATTTCATAAACACACAGGTTCTACCAAGAGTGTTCCTAATAACCTAGGAACCATGTTTTTTTAAAAAAGGAATCTAATTTAATGTGATGTTTTCTAGCCTAATAAGAATATATCTAACAAAAGAGATGCTAGTAAACATTGCCATGTTGAGGCATTATTAGTCAAGAAATCCCATCTCAGAAGGAGCCATACAAAACCCTCTAATCCACGCCTGTGTTCACTAGAAAACAGATCACAGAGTCCCTAAACTGGGTCCACAGATGATACATTAAGAATAATCTCATTGCATTCAGCAGTCCAGGAATGGTACTCTACCAGTCTATTTCTCGTCTCTATACAGTCCAGTCTACACACTTCTCTGTAGTATTGCAAGCTATGTTAGCAATACAAAGTTTAATAAACAGCAAAAATTATGGTGATCTCAGTCAAGTCAATAGCTCAGAATTATTTAGGAAGGTTGAAAATTGTTCTGCTCTAACTTTGACTGAACCGGCAGCTGTTTCTTTCCTCAGTGTTTTTTTCAGATTTTCAAAACTCTCTCTCTCTCTCTCTCTCTCTCTCTCTCTCACACACACACACACACACACACACACACACACACACACGCACGCACGCACGCACGCACGCACGCACGCACGCACGCACGCACACGTTTTCATTAGACTGGATCTCCTTCTCCCTCACTTTCATACGGGGGTTGATTTACGGGCTTCAGAAATACAAATGTGTTAAAAAATTTGATCTGATAGGCAGTTTTGATGGAGAATACGCCTGAGTTTCCAGAGTTCATTGGTAGGAACGCTTCTGAGTAACAGCAGCTTTCTCTATCTTTTCCAGTCACTGGTTTAATGAAAATTGTTTCATTCCAAAATTCAGACCCAAAAAATTAAGTTCAAAGGGGTGAGAGTCCACATATAAGGAAGGGCTTATAGCCCTGAAAGGCTTTTCAGCCTTTACCTTCCTACAGAGACACTGTATGTTAATTATTTGGGGCACGGGTAGGAAATAACAGTAGGATGAGGGGCAGATCTTTAATTTGTGTACTTCAATGACTTCAAAGCAGCTACTTCAGGTTGTACCTGGAGCTGATCTTGCCACCTGTTCTTATCCTTTGACTCGGATTCCTTTTTAAAGGGTAGCCTGGCAATTTCAAAATAGAAAGAGTTTTCTCTCTGTTAAATGGTGCTTACACAAAGAAAGGCACTCCGTACTCCTAGGCATGTGATCATTACCCAGCACCCCAGACAGGATATGCACAGCACAGGCAATCTTGCCCTATAGTGTAAATCTCCCAAACAGCATGTCATAAGTGTGGAGTGTTGTCTTGCCTGTATGGGGTTAATGTTACCTGAGAGGGAGTGACGTAAGAGCTTCTGTGCCACGAGGGAGGGAGGGAGTTCTAAGTCAGTTTCCTGCCATTCCAGCATTGGCAAGAGACCCAGTTTTTCGCCTCTAGCTATGGAGGAAGAAAACTTCTACTTTCCTTCCTATATTCTTAACTAGCTGTGCTGTGAGTAATATGTTGATTTCCATAATTTTCTGTACCTATTTAGAGTGTCGCTAACCTTTTCAGAGGGGAAGTCAGGGAACTCTAGATTGTGAAGTTGTATTGTAAGTGTATGCTGTATTCTCTTTTCTTTATTAAATCTTTTTAGTTATAAAAAGTGTTTGGTTCTTTTCATAAGGAAATCCTAGCTTTGGATTTAACCCAGTTCCCAGGTACAGGGAAGTCTGTGTGTCTAAGAGGAAGGCTCACAGTGTGAAAGCCTCAGGGCGGTTTCTCATCTCTCTTGGTAACAAACGGGAGGGGGAAGGGGGAAGGGAAGCAGCCTCTGAGTGTCCCGGCTCTCAGGAGAGAGAAGAGTTTGGGGGAGTCCGGGTGCCCCCCTCCAGGGTTTTGGAGATACACCCGGATGGTGGCAGCTTGGATACCCCCATTTCCCTACTGGTAGAGTGTGGGATGTTGGTGGTGAAAAGACTTTACTTAGGCTGGGGAAACAGCTTGTAGTTATTTGGTCTGGCATAGAATAGACCCCTCTCTGTACCCCAGGTTCAGAGAGAGGGAAGACACTCTTACACAGCATAAGACTAAAGAAAAGGATTTTGCTTCTGTTTGTGCGCAAACTCGCCATGGCTGGAAGTTACCCATGCCAAGAATCAGCACCAGGCCTGGGTGCCGTTTGAGTACCAGCCAAAATACACCTTCAATAGGCACCAGCCTTGGTATGGCTCTGGGCTACAGCGGTAGAATGAGCCTAAAATGCAGTTGTGTTTCTCTTGGCCGTTTTAGGGTTGGACTCCTAGGAGTGCATGTGATTTCCACAATGCAGACACCAACGGCCCTACAGGGCCCTGAGCAGGTTTGCACGGGGGTGGAAGCTGGATATTTATTTTAGTGCGCTGACTGTCCAGGTATGTGTAAACAGATCCACAGCAGCGAGTCTCAGAGCCCGGGGCTATGGGTTCTGGCTCATGGGGCTCCTGCTAAAAATAGCCATGTAGATGATCCCTTGGCCTCTGAAACCCATCCTCAGCGGGGACATCTGCTTGGGTACTGCTAGCCCCAGAGGGTTAGCCAGAGTCTGGACAGCCAGGCTCAGACCTGCTACCACGGGATTTGTATTGATTGATTTCTTTGCAGGGTGGCCAGACACTCAGTGACTGAAGAGCAAACCAAACTAGCTCCTGTTGAGAAATGATAGCACTCAAGATCCCCGTGTGTGGATTTAAATTGTACCGTGTGATTTTCTAGCGCCCCTGAGTCACTCAGGAGCACAAACGCAATTGGCCGTCACTGCAACTTGTGCTCCTCAGCCACTTAGGCAATTTTGAAATTTCTACCCCGCCCCGTAAAAAGCTGTTTGGGGCTAAGACCCACAAAGTGGGGGAAAAGGCAAGAGATTAGGCTCCCAACTCCCACCGAAAATAACTTAGCATCAGTTTCTAACCCCGTCAGGCTCTTGAAATGAACCACATTGGTGAAAACCCCTACAACATGCAGTATATCTATCTGATCAGTTTTTTTTTTTTGGGGGGGGGGGGAACAGATGGGAAGCCTGAAATGGAAAGAAGGTAACGGTTCTTTAAAGGGTCAATATACTGTGTAAGTAAAGGTATAAATATTATGAGGAAAAGAAAAATACTGTACCTTGATTCCTACCTGGGTAAAGAAGGGTTCATAGATTTCAACTCCTTTATCCGACCCTTGCAGTAATACCTCTTGGCCACGTCTCCAGCTGTACCGAACAGGTGGGTTGGAATTAGCAACACACCTGAGAAACACTGTCCTCTCATAGTAAAACTGTTCTTTTGCTTCCCCAATGCTCTGGTGAACTGTCACGATTGGGTCATCTAAATCTGGAAATGCATTTAAAAAAAAGCACAAAAACAACTCAGATAATAAAATTAGGGCTTACATAGATCCTAAGGTGTTTCCTACATACAAATAAGCAACCAAGTAAGACTGCACATCTTGCCGAAAAACAACAGGCAAGTAAGAGAATGTTTGGGATCTGTTCGGAGAACAGTTACTACTCCAAGTGTAAACTTTAGGCCATGTCTATGCTACCCGGATCGGTGGGTAGTGATCGATCTATTGGGGATCGATTTATCGTGTCTAGTGCAGACACGATAAATCAATCCCTGAGCGTTCTCCCCGTCAACTCTGGAACTCCACTGCCGGGAGGACGCCAAGGTAAGTCGACTTAAGATGCATCGACTTCAGCTACACTATTCACGTATCTTAGGTCAACCCCCTGCCTAGTGTAGATCTGGCCTTAGACCGTCAGTTCTTTGGATCGTCTTTCTGTTCTGTGCTGGTACAGCTCCTGACGCAGTGGGGTTCTTTTCCCACCACTGGGGCTCTTAGTTGTTACCACAAGAGAAATGAATTCACATTTAACACCATGAATGGTTTTAAAGTTATGTTTCATGTAAACAATTTCATCTCTCTTCCTTTCTTAATCTCACTCAGATAAAACACTGTTGATCAAACCCTGCAAATAATTAGTCAAGCTGTTTTAATTTGAATTGTAAGAGAAGTTTGATGTTATTTGGCGAGAATGTTTTATCTCTGCTTCTCATCGGAGAATGTGAGCGTGTTTAAAGTAATAAAATAGAACATTTTTAAGGCAGGTGTCTCTTTAGCTAGTTAGATAAACTACAAACACGAAGCTCCATCCCAGGCTTTGGACTTCCTTGACTCTCAATTAAAATACAGATTTCCTGTTCCTGAAGTATCAATGTAAGCAACCCTGGAGCTGACAACAGAATTTCTCCCTATTCCAAGTCCACACTTCACAAATTCCCCACTGCCTCTGAACATGAGAATGGAAAGTTAGCTCTTGGAGCATGACTAACTTGCCATAGGATTAAAGTATATGAAGGGTTAAATTAGCTCAGCTAAAGAAAATCTATTTGTGGGAAGAATAGCTCCTGCTAGCAGTTCTGGGAAGACCTTGAAAGAATGTGGCTTAATTGGAAAAACTGGACCTGAAAGGTAACTGATAACATAGGAGACAAAGTTCTTGGAAAAAAAGACCCACGTGATCAGGGATGGTTCGAAGGAGTTTGAGTAATAAAGAAAGATTGTGCATGTTGAATCAGCAGGACCCAAACCTGGCCAAACCCTGGTTTTAGCAAAGATCGTGACAATCAATACGCCATCACTTGTTTCTTGCACTCTATATACGCCATCACTTGTTTCTTGCACTCTATATAAAAACCAGGGATATTTCTGAGCTCCTGTCTGATCATACTGGAGCAAACCAGGATGAAAGCATTATCCCTGGGTTTGATTCTTTTGTGACTCTTCTGATCAATTGTTATGAATACGTTATGACATGGATGTAGGAATTGCTTACCATTTAGGTTTTTAGCAACGTTTATAGCAACTGTACAAATACTATGTGGCCTTTAGATTTTAATAAAGAAATGTAGGGTTAAATTGTGTAGTGGGAATACGCTGTCTAAACAATGATACTGATAAGCTTCCCGGACTTGGCTATCTCCCGTCAAAGAGGGAGACAATTCCTTTGTATGCGGTGTTGTAAATATGTAATTTACTAGCATATTTGGGTAAGTTGTCTTAAAAATAATGACTACATTGAAGAAAAACATACAAATATCCCCCCTCCCAGCCACCTTTACTAACTTATGCTGCACAATTTTCCACCCACAAATAACTCAGCCTGAAATTTTCCACAGAGAGACATCTAGCTACTAAAACTTCTAACGACCAGTAGGAGGTTGCTTCTCCCAATTAACTAAAGTATTGAAGCATAAGCTTTCATGGGCTAATACCCACTTTGTTGGATGCAAGCCGAAGTGGGTATTAGCCCATGAAAGCTTATGCTTCAATTCTTTAGTTAGTCTTTACGGTGCCACAGGACTCTTTGTCACTTCTGCAATTCCAGACTAACACGTCTCTCTTATTCTCCCAATTAGGCACTTAGGTTTCCAAAAGGCTAGGTGTAGACAGGTAAATCTAGTAAAGAAAGCGAGGAATACTTGTAACACCTTAGAGACTAACTAGTTTATTTCAGCATAAGCTTTTGTGGGCTATAGCTCACTTCATCGGATGCATAGAATGGAACAGAAGTAAGATGCATTTATACACACAGAAAGAAAGAAAAAATATTGTACATTAGCATACCAATTCTAAGAGGGCTGTTAAATGTAGATGGGCCATTATCAGCAGGAGAAAAAAATACCTTTTGAAATGGATTTCTGTGTCAGGTAAATTAACTCAGGAAATGCAATCAATTACTGTAAGGAGAGAACCATTCACAAGTCCTATTTAGCCCCTGGTTAATTGTATCTATTCTTGAACCTGAGGTAAATCTAGGTGTGCTCCCAATCTGCATGTACATTTACTGTAGCTGTGTACTCATGTGGGGTGACTGCATACCCAACAGTGCCTGCTTATTCACATGCACCTATAATCACTCAATTGGCAAGCACAGTGATTGCTTGTGTGCCGAATTAACACATTTATTGGTTAGAAACATGGGTAGAAGCCCATAAACACACACACACACACACACACAAATTCTAGGATGTGCAGGCTTTCTTCAGTTAATTCTGATTTTACCCACTCATGCACAAATTACAACCCCAGTCCTGCAAAGGCTTATGCACCTGAGTAACTTTGCAAAAGGGAGAAATCACATTGTTTCAGTGGGACCGCTCCAGGCCCCAATTCAGAATGGTGCTTAAACATGTGTCTAACTTTCATTGTGTTCCGTGTCCTATTGATGTCATTGGGAATATACTCACGTGCTTGAAGCTAGGCATATACTCCAGTACTTTTCAGGAGATCCAGGAGAACACAATTGCTTAATTGCCTGTTTGCAGGATCAGGGCCAATTGGTGCTAAAAAAACAGACAGCTGCCTTATATATGTAAGCTGCTCTTTAAAGGTGTGCATCTCTATTTGAGTAGTAAGACCACTGGCTACATGCACATCTAGCCGAGTAATACATATAATTATTCTTGGTAACCGTGCATGGATTTTAGATAAATGTTACCTTAGTTCTGCCCTGCAAAATATTGAAACAAATCACAGAAACAAATTATGAAACAGTTGTTTCAAATTAGGATGGCTTTTTATAATGAGATTTTGTTTTCCTTTCAAAGGTTATTTTATAATAGAGTAACATTTGCAAAGGAAGAAGAGAGCAGAAATTTTATGTCTTCCATTCATTCCATGGCAGATAAAGGGCAGTAAATAGTTTGCTTCAACTTCAAGGCCAAAACATCCAACAAAATGCAGAACAGTAGTGGCTTTCTAGAGTCTTTGCTGATCAACAATACTATAAACACAATACATCATAATGGCAGAGTGGAAATTTGAAACGTGTCCTCTCACGGAACTTTTTCTCGTTTATTATTTCGAGGTCAGATGGCCTAGTGGTTAAGGTACTGTGGATTCAATTCAGAGCTCTGCCACAGACCTGCGATATGAGCTTGGGCAAGTTACCTAACCTCACTGTACTTCTGATGTCTACCTGTAAAACAGCAGTGAGGATAACACTTCCTTCATCTGTCGCCTAGGAAGACTGTCAATTCTTTTGGGCAGATGCTCTCTTTTCATGCATGTTTGTATATGCCTAGCACCATGAGGCCTAAAATAAGGATCATCTTGAATCTTAAAGAAGTCAAAGCTCAGGATTACAACAGAGGGCAAGATCCCCGCCACACCATTTTCATTATGTCCAATTAATAGAAAATTGTCACCACAGAAAATGACTGATTGAGTCACTGGCTGTAGAAAATCTCTCCAGTGGCATGACAGCAAAAGAAGCAGCACGAATAGAAAAGACAAACTAATGCTGTGCCATTTTGCACAATAGTTAGGAGCTTTCATTGAGCATTCAGCTGCATGCTCCATTAGCGTGCCAGGTTAGAGAAACGTTCTATTGGATTATTCTGTAAAAGGCATTTTGCTCAGGCAATATAAAAAAGTTACAAACATAATATAAAACATATTTTGAAACGCTACCAGGCACTTGCTACAGGCTGTAACTACTCAGGAATGGCAACTGACAAATTAGTTTCACTCAAGAAGGCCATTTTAAAGCGATCCGATCAAAATGCCATTCATATACTGTTGTCAAGGCTCTCCTGGAATTCGGATTTCAGTGCATGGCTGAGTCACCATCCATTTGTATTCAAAATCCCAAATGAACTTCTTTTTGTAATTGCTTAAAACTGTATGTGTGTGGGTTTTTTTTTTTTTTTTTTTGTCCAACAGCACGTGAAGGCGCAAGCTGTTCAACAGTCTGGGCTTGAAGCTATTGACTTTAGTTCCTACAAGGCAATTAAGGAGCAGAGGGTAAATGCAGAAGAAAATCTCAGGGGCATCTAGCACAATAGAAACAGATTCAGCACAAGGTGTATGTTCCTGCCTTTGCTTTGCAATAAGACTTGCATTTTTTAATCATCTCATTATGAAGCGTAAGCTGGTTAATCGGTTATTAAATGAACCTGAAGTCATGGGGTGTTGTGTTACGTTAGAAGTCTGTTAATCCCCCCAAATCATCACCGAATTATGATTTGCACTGAGATTTACGGTGCCATTAGGTCCAATTTTTTCTTTGGATTGAGCTTTAAACTTGAATTGAACCAAATGACAGTGAAATCCCAGCTAGCAAACATGCTAAACACTGTATGGGAAATATTCCCTCCCGAAAGCCTTAAACACTTGCACAAGCAGAAATGTAAGCAATGACTGTTTGAAACAAAACTGGAACAAACATGTCCTGACCCGCAAGGCAATGAGGCGAGCTGGCGGAATGGGAATCAGCATTGTACAATGATGCACATTGCTAATGTCCAACGTTTAGAAACGCTTGGAGGAATGTTATCGATTATAGACCCAGCGTGGCAGCATAATGTACCAGGAGTCAGAACCCTGAGCCCACACACAATCCTACAGCTTCAATCGGGAACCAGCCCCCTCCCCCCCCGCGAGACAAGTGCAAGATCGCACAGCCTGCATTTGATCCGTGATTTTCCTTCAGCGTGTACGACAACAAATTGGTTGGTGGTGTTTTTGCGGGTGGTGGTGGTTTTGAATAGACTGCGATTGTCCTGAGTTCTTCAAAGAGAACCAGCCTTGGAAAAGAGAAAAGGCACGTTTAAGACTGATCTGTAGAACCGATTGAAATTGATTCCTAGCAGAGATGACCCCTGGCGGGGGGGGGGGGGGGGGGGGTGGAAGGGAGAAGAGAAAGAGGGGGAAGGCAGCCAGCTTCAGCAGTGTTACTGAGCATGCTCAGTTCCTGGGAGCAGCCAAGCAGCAAATTGAGAGAGGGCAGCATGTGACTCCGCATGTCACTGCCCTGTTAGTCACCTCTGCTTCATAGGGTCATAATATACGGAAGGTGGGCAAAGAGCCCTACAACAGACCGGGGTTGCTGAACACATATTGTAAAAAAGGCTTGCAACCATTTCTTTTTTAAAAATGGGGGTTCTAGCAGCGCTTGGTTTTCATCAAGGCTCCAGACTTCTGCAGGGACACAGTCCCGGTGTCAATCCTGTATTATTCTGTATCATATTGAATTAGTCAAACATAAGAGGCCAATGAAACGTCTTTGAGACACACAATCAATAGACTATGTCATCGAATACACCAAATGTATAGGCTTGGGCAAGCTAGTGACTTGCTCTAATGGCAAATGAAGAGCTCTGTTCCTGTACTAACTTCCAGGCTTGATTTGAATGCAAGTACTGAATTACTGAAAACAATTGGACAAACATGTGGATGAAAATTAGGAGTTCTTTACAATGAGTTTATTACATGGCCAAACCCAACTATTCCAAGGTACAGAAAGACCACTAGTTTGGTTAACAGCCCAACCAAGTTCTGGGGGCAAAGCTAAGGCTGCAAGTGGAAATAAATAAATAAAGCAATATGTAACACACGGTAAAAAAGTGGAAACAGATATAACTTCTAATTTATATTGAATGATAAAGTGCTAAAAGCTGACACGGGAAAATAAAGACATCGGGGAAAATAATCCAGCCTTGGAAGGGCTAAGGACGATAAGGAGCTTTTAAGTATCTTGAGAACAAAAAGAAGTCCTAGCAATGGTTTAGGCCCATCACTAGAAGGAGGTGGTAAAACTGTAAATAATGATACAGAAAATGTTCAATACATGTTTTTGCTCTGAAATTGGAAATAAGCAGGATCGATGTACTCATATCACATGAAGATGATGAAGTACTTTCCTATCCATTAGTGATTACAGAAGTAGTTAAACAATATTTCCTATGGTTAAAATTTTTTATCTAGTCAGGCTTGGATAATCTGCATCCAAGAGTCCTAAAAGAGCTGCCAAAAGAGATTTCTTGCCCATTCGTTTTTAATAACGGTCTGAGTACTGGACGAGCATTAATGTCATGCCAATATTCAAAAAGACCTGAGTAACTATGGCCTGGTTTTCCTGACATCCGTCCCAAGCAAAACAAAAGAAAAAGCTGATATGGACGTTAACGGATGAAGAATTAAAGGCTAGAAATATAATTTGTACCAGTCCACATGGTTTTATGTAAAATAGGTCTTGTCAAATTATTTAATTCTTTGATGAGATTACAAATTTGGTTGATAAAGATAATTGCAAAGATGCAACTCACAGACTTTTTAAAGGCATTTGACTTAGTACTGCATGACATTCCAATGAGCAAATTAGCACCATATAATATAAAGTGCACATTAAATTGATGAAGAACGGTATAACTGCCAGATCTCAAACATAGCTGTCAGTGGGTAACCATCACCAACTGCAGGTATTTCTAGAGGGATTCTGTAGGAATTTGTATCAGGCCCGTTGTTAGTTAACATTTTCATCAATGATCTGCAAGTAACTATAAAATTGCTGCCGATAAAATGTGCACAAAAATCGGGGTAGTAGTAAATAACAAAGAGAACAAGGCAATCACAAAGAGTGATCTGGGCTACTTAGTAAGCTGGGCCCATCCAAACAAATGCATTTTAATATAGCCAAAAGCAAAATTATAGCATCTCTGAACAAGGAATGCATGTCAGACCTGCAGAAGCGGGGACAGTACCCTGCAAAGCAGTTACTCTGAAAAAGATTTAATGGTCACAGTGGACAAACACCTCAACATGCGCTCCCAGTGCAATGTTGTGGCAAAAATCAGAACCAGCTTAAATCAAGGGAAGAAGCTAGTTGTAATATGAAGGTGATTTTACATTTGTATATGGGACTGGTGAGGCCAGTACAGAAATACAATGCCCATTTTTAAAAGGATGTTGGAGAGGGTGCAGGAAAGAGCCATAAAAATGATTCAAGGGTTGGAGAAAGTGCCCCAAAGTGAGAGACTTAAAGCGCACCAGCTGTTTAGCGTCTCAAAAAGAAGATTGCAAAGTGATTGATGGCAGTGTATGGGAACCTACATGGGAGAAAATACTCGGCACAAAGGGCTCTTCAATCTAGCTGAGAAACGAATAACAAGAAACAGTAGCTGGAAGCTGAGGTCAGGCCAATTCAGCTGAGAACGGTGGCAGGCTTCTTTTACAGCGAGGATAATGACTAATCTGGGAACAAACTGCTGATGGAAGTGCTGGATTCTTCAGATCCAGACTGGCTGCCTTTCTGGAAGATCTACTTTAGCCAAACACAAGTTACTGGGCTCAAGACAGAGATTATCGGGTGTAAATTAATTATAACCATTGGTGGATCTAATGGCCTTAAAATCCATAAAACTAAAAAACATTATTTAAAAAAATACACAATTCATTAGGGGATTTCATACGGTGTATATTACGGCACTTGTGTTTGAAATAAAGACTTTGAACTCTTTAAACTCTCATTTCACCCAACTTACATTATAATATATCTGAGCCTCAGTCTTCTTCGGTCTCCCAAGCCTCAGCCTTGTCTTTATTAATCACTCTGATTACCAGAGGCTACTCCCAAATGAGGACCATAGGAAGCAGGAGTTAAACCTGTCCTTACATCACTATCATTTAAAAGGAGCAGGCTGAGGTAACATAGCTAGCAGCCTGGACAGTTTTGACGCGTGTGGGGGTAAAATGTATATTTCTAGGCTGGTTTTTGGGTTTAGCTATTACAGGCCTTAACAACCTGACTCGAAGATCTTTGCCCTGTCTGTTTCTTGTCTTTTCACCCATTCCCTTGTTGTTTCCAGGAGAGAATGTGCACAGTAGAGTGTTTTAGTTGAAGGCCAGATAAATATACATGCTGATTAGCAAAAGCCACCCTGTCTCACAAAATAAAATGTTACTTTACAGAGCCTCAACATCCTTGCATAGAGATAGATATAGAATGTATAAACAAGGCCATAAGTGAGGGGCCTTTTGGTCATGTGTGAAAAGTGCCTGAAAGATGCCTGATATGCACGTGAACAGTTTGAATTGTAAAATGATTGGATATAGATAAAGATTGCTAGCCCCTGATAGGTTAAGACCCCTTCCTGTATTACAATTCTATGTATTGTGTTTTCTGATGAAAGGCCACCATGATGCCTTTGTATTTTGCTTTTGTATTTTGTAGTTCCTTGCGAATTACCCATGCATGCTCTCGAATAAAGTGTGTTTACAGATACAAGCGACCACCAGCTTTATTCTTTTGAGGGAAGTCACCCCGACACGCGGTATGACCTCAAAACAAGAGGTGTGAAAATCAGGTACATTACCACATCAGCCTTATGTACCTTAGAGTGCTAAAATCCCCAATCTCATCAAACATTGTTTCTCATTGTGTTATGTAGAGATCCTTAAAACGAATATTAATGAGGAACCCTGTAACAATCAATCCTGACATTCTTTCTATTTTCCACTGTATCTCTACTGTAACACCACAACACATTACATTTAAAGGGATAAAGTATTTACCTTTTTTCCTCCATCTACCCCGTCCCCATCCCCCAAACCAGACGGTTAAATGATGTAAATGACCAAACTGGAAAACTTTGTAGACAAAAATGATCTATTCCAAGGAATAATGCACATAGTCTTTGATAATCTGTAAATGAGAAGTTATTAGCTGCATAATTCAACAACTAATTAATGTGTCCTCTCTTGCGCTCAAAGAGCAGGAAAACATAACTTTGTTGCCTGAACAGGCCCTATCGTATTGGGTAAACATACACAATAGGCTTAAGATTTTCTAATTCTAGTTTTTGTTTCCCTCCCCACCCTATCCCCAAATCAATGATTTCAGTAAAAATCTTCCAGAGGCAGTTCGGATCAGTATTATATTCAGGAAGTATCTCGAGCATTGCTCACTCATGTACATCCCTTGCAACACTTAATCTGTTGCTTCCATACACCAACTGGGACTACCGCTTTATAAAACCATCTAGCCACATATAAACCGTTCCCGAAAGACTGCACCAGAGTAACAGATAGTTCAGTCTGCTTCTCTGTATGCTCATCTCTTCTGAAATTCATACGACTTTCCCACATTCAGGCTCTTTACCCGTCAAATACATCAATGCACAACGGCCTCGCACTGTCTGGCAATCACAATTCCTACATCAGAACATCATTCCTCCCTACTTTGAGTCCAGAGAATGGAAAGGGAATTTGGAAGTGACGAGAGGGGAAGGAAAGACCTGAACTAGATGGAAGCAAGGTTGAGTTTACGATGAGAAAACAAGGGCTCCATTAAGAGAAAAGACCGCCTTTGGCAGCAGATGAAGGTTACAAGTCAGAAGAATAGAGCTAAAGAGAACAAATAAAATAAAATAAACCAGTTCAGAAAATAGCCTTTTGGGGCCCAATCCTTCTCAGAATGAAGACAATAGGACTTCTGCCCTGGACAACAAGCAGAGCTGGAATAGGCCAATTGTAGGAAAAGGCCCAACTCCAATGAAGTCAATGGAACCAATTTAGGATTTCACCTGGAGAGTTGGAATTCTACAGACAACAGAAAAGCAAGGGAAAAAATAGACCTCTGGGTATGATAAAACTCAGTGGACATTATATTTCTTTAGGGCAAAAGCCATAACTTCCACAGGCAAGCAAGGCACTCGGATACTATGGCGATTGAGTGAGGTAAAACAACCTAAATAGAATACAAAAGTTACAACTTCTTGCCCCAGATTTTCAGAGGCGACAAATGATTTTAGAGGTAACAAAGTCCTGTGGCACCTTAAAGACTAACTATAAAGTTTTGAAGCATAAGCTTTCGTGGGCTAATACCCACTTCGTTGCATCCGACGAAGTGGGTATTAGCCCACGAAAGCTTATGCTTCAAAACTTTATAGTTAGTCTTTAAGGTGCCACAGGACTTTGTTACCTCTGCTATTCCAGACTAACACGGCTACCTCTCTGATTCTTGACATCATGCAAATAATTTTAGGTGCCTCAATTTGTGGGTGTCTAATCTGAGAAATGAAAGGGGCTGATTTGTAGAGGACAGTATTCAGCAGTTTCTGAAGATCAAGGCTCTTTCTAAAGGGCCTTGGGAACCAAATGTTGCCAGTACTATTTGAAAATGTTGCTGTCTACTGTTATAACCGAGGGACACTTACAGCGTTATTTATCATGAACCTGAACGTGACATGTACACATTTGAGAGGGATCTGAGTTTAGGAATTATTATGAATTAGAGACATCAATTTAGAAAACAAACAGTGTAATAGGTATTTATTCATATAACTTCACAATGTTCTTAGCAGACTCTTTGTATAATAAAAAAAATAATAAAACAGATCTGCATATGCAATCAGCTAATAAGAAATTATTATGATTCCACAAGTAATTGCTAGCAGTCTGCTGTGGTTCAAAAATAGCCATTTCCTAATTAATATATTGTAAAAATTCTGCAAAGTAGTTCAACAGCAGCTATTCACGACTAATTAAACATCATTAAAATACACTTGACAAGAAAATATAAATCTTCTTTGGTTTAACCTCATTTGAATCTTCCATTTTCATTCAAGCAAGCATGAATATTTAATCTTAATTTCTTAATTTTCGCCAGCAAGGTTGTCAGTCTAAAGTAGCCATGCATTTTAATGTTTCCACTGTAAAAGTTTTATACCTTTGGACACAGATAGCGAGCATACACAAGCAAAAACTCAACTAAAAGTCCCAGTGGTGATAGTTATGAAATGACAATCAGTACATTCAGATTAACATGCTCACAATTTTTACCTTTCAAAAAAAGGCCATATTTTTTAACAAGATCTTCCAAATAATCCCAAAACAAAAATAGGTATAAAAAAGGAAAACAATCTTCCTGCTTTAACACTTCCAATTCTGTCAAATGTCAATTGGATTATAACCACCATAGGAAAAACGTGCACTAAGAGTCAACCGATGGTCTGGAGCCATCACTACAATTCTGGAGAAGGATGTGCATGCACAGATCTGATTGACAAGAGAATTAAACACAGTGGATTGCATCGATGCACCCGATGGAGATCAGGACACCACTGGGCTAAGCACTGTACATAGACCTAATAAATCAGAACCTGCCCCAAAGGATTTCCAATCCAACATTCAAGAGATTTTCCCATTTCTCACACATGAAGGAGGAATGAATTCTCTGGACAAAAGAGCCAGACCACTCTTGCATTCAGTAGAAGTAACTCTTCCCAAAGAGCTCCTGTTCTGCTCTTGTCTAAGGTGAGGTGTCCACTATATTTAATACATACTAAGGAAAGAGAGAGGATGAGAGCTGAAAAAAGACCTGTACACCCAATTTTTGGTTAAAGTTCAGAGAAATCCAAATGACTTCAAATAAATGACTTCTTGTGATCCTAGGTAGTACTGTTTATAATCTCACTGTATGGAAAGAAACATCTGAGATGACCCTAAATCGTGCAGACACTCATTGACTTCAATGGACATTGGACCAGGTCTTGAGTCATTTTTTAAACAAATCTTCTCTCCCGAAGCAGCACAGAACTTTTCCCATCATTTTCTCTTCTTGTTTTGCTTATTGACTTTTTTCTCTTTCACTTGACACACTTCATTTTTCTTTTGACAAAGAAATTAGGCAACAATATTGAAGGGACAATTTTCCAAAGTTACAAGAAGAAACTGGGCACCGAACACATCTGTGCCTTTCATAATTGCCCCCTGAAAAATTATCTTACAGACATGGCCTCAGAACATCCTAGCTGGATGTTTCTACTGGACTTAAACTGAAAAGCCCACATTTAGTGTAAGCTAGCATTCTAAGACATTATGAACTTTACAGTCATTTTCAGCTGGCTGACATTACTGCTGAAAAAAAGAATGGATTTCAGTCGTTCTAGAAAACTGGTTGTATTTTGCCACCCTGGCAGCACCTGGAAAGCTACTTGCTGTGTGGGTGCCCAAAAGGAAAAGGAAATTCAATGGCTAATGAAAGTTTCTTCTTCTTCTTCGTGTACGCGCAACATGCGTCAGGTGGCACATGACCAGGATTCATCACCGAATTTGACCCGCTGGTTGGATCATTAGCTTCCTGGGCAGGGGACGGGTACTGATGGGGAGTATGACGTGAACCCATGCCCCCCATAAAGGGTCCACACAAGCAGTCAGACAGAGATGTTTAAACTATCTGTTCTGTCTCTGCTCTTCGTTTCTTTTTCTTTTACTCCTAAAGTTCCTCTGTCTTTGTCTCTCAGCTATTTCTTGTAACTGTGGTAACTGATTTGAATGGAGAGTTCATCAGGTAAGTTGACAGGTTCATACACCTGAACTTTCAATTTGCTTTAGTGAGTTTATCAAAATAAACTCCCTTAAGAATAAAGTAACAACATCAGGTCAATTTTACGAGGCAAGTAACAGGATTGGTTCCCATGTGATCTAATTTTTTGGCTAGCTAAAATGTTGGCCCATTATCACAACAGCGCCTACTGACCTTGGTTTGTGTAGCCGAAGGGCAGAAATTCAACAGGCTTATTACAAAGAGCAGATTTCAGAAGTCTGCTCTGAGCCTTCTATGTCTCTGTAGAACACCACATGGAATTCTGCAATTGTGTTTCTTAAATTCTGCAACACTAACTGGTTGGAAACAACAGAAACTCAATGATCCTGCACCCTGTTTTTTAAGTCAACAAAATAAATCAGTTGTAGCTTTAATGCCCTGGGTCAACTTCTGTCTTTGGATCTATTTACACGGCTCCTATTGACATCAGTAGTCCCACTGTCTCTCTCTCTCTGAAAACTCACCTCACCACTACCAATCAAATGCTAGATGCTCAGACTCCTCCAGCTGAGGTTGTTCAAAAATAAGGCCCAAGTTAAAATCTGTGACTATCCTCAGAATACAGAGCACTCAGAGGTCTTCCCAGTGCTAATATTGCACTAGAGACACTCCCAGCACATGGGAAAGTGCCCAACACGTGGCATTAAAAGTATGTATGTGCCTCTCTATGTAATCTATGCACATCAGACCACAAGATAGTGAGTGCTGTATTCTGTTGTGAGATCCAGAACACGTGAAAATTCTGTATCTGCATCCTCCTCCTTCACAGAAAATAAATTCTGTAGGGCATTCTTCATTTGCAAAGTCACAGAAAACAGAAGACTTCTGATAGCAGGAGGCAGCTTTTTGCACTCCAACTCTCTGCACTGCCTGATCTTTCAAAGTACTACGTCTTAGCAAGGGAATCATTAAAGTGTCCGTGCTGGTTTTATTATACACGTCATCATCCTTTGATCACACTCACTACAGGAGGGATTTTGATTGACCGATGGGATGTTGTCAGGGTGGAAATGGACGCTCAGTATGTTTATTACTAATTGAGAGACCCAATGTGCAGTAAATGAGCACAAGGACTTGTGTGTGCTGCATCTTTCAGGCTTGCGACTCATTCTGTTAAAATTTTCAATAGTTCAGTATTTTTGTCCACTGGGGGAGGAAGTGAGACCCTTCTGGACTGTACTTGTCATTAGTAGGTTACAGAGTGGTAGCCATGTTAGTCTGTATCAGCAAAAACAATGGGGAGTCCTTGTGGCACCTTAGAGACTAATGCATCTGATGAAGTGGCTTTTAGCCCATGAAAGCTTATGTCTGAATAAATGTGTTAGTCTCTAAGGAACCACAAGTACTCCTCGTTCTTCTGGAGGCGATACTGAATGTCTAGAGGGACTGGCTGGGGCCAGTTGTGACTGTGAACTCTTTTGGAGTAGTATTTGAGGTTTGCTGTCTCACCGACCTATGGGAGCCCCCACTGCTCTTTGATTGACGGATGATGCTGGAGTCACAGAGAGTGACACCATTTTCTGTTGACAGTGGCCAGCAGGCTGCAGCTGCACCTCTGAGACGTGGACCTTGCCAGGGTGACTCTCACCTTTGCACACGCAGATTCAATCACCGCAATGCAGTGTACCCGGGGCTATGCAGGAGAAGCAGCCACCAAAGTGAGCTTGGGTGAAATCAGCCTGTAGTGGGGTGACTGCCCCACTCCAGTGGAGAAGGGCTTGAAACAGCCCAGGGAGGGGTTGTGGCCGGGAGCCAGGAAAAGCCCAGCTAGAGTGGGAAGCAGGCTCAGCTGGGTGGCCACGCCCCAAACACTCTCAGGCCTGTATAAAGGCTGAGAGGCAGGGGCCTAAGAGAGTCAGTCTCCTCTGTCTCCAGAGGAAGACAGGCCTAGCTGTGGGGAGCCTGAACAAGGTACCTGGATTGGGGGAGGGCTGGGGAAGCTCTAGCCTGAGAGCCCCAGGCTGTAGGGCCTAGCAGAAGGCCCGACCCAGGGTACTGGGGCTGCAGGGGGGCAGCCCAGGGCTAGAATTAGAAGCAGCAGGCCCACCCCCCCTTGCCGGTGATGAGAGGCCATGATACTGCAGTCTGCCCCAGTGAGCGGGGGCAAGTGGTGACTGGCAGTGGCCAAGTCTGAGGCAAGGTGGGGATAGTGGGTGGAGGGTTCCCTGGGGAGGGGAGACCCTTAGACTTGAGGGGGTTCTGCAGGGGTGCAGCACCCCTAGCTAGAGGGCACCGGGGTCCGGGAGGGACACGGGGCCGGAGTAGGAGCGGGACATCAGCCGGCAGAGGGCGCTCCAGAGGCTGAAGAGCTAATTCCCGATCGACCAGCAGGAGACGCTGCCGGGGTGAGTGTCCGCTCGCTTACACAGCCGTTTTGCTCATCAGAACGGTGCACCTGGCTTGCTTCCCGACATGACTCAGGGGGTTGGCGATGCTTAGCAAAGCACTAAACACCGGGCCAAGCATGATGAAGGTAGGCTCCAGCTGGGAGCCCCACATGGGGCTGACGGCCAAGAGGTGATGTCAATACTGCAGTGTCTACATGGACAATGCATCACCCTAATGACATCAACCTCAGCCCCACGCCTCTCGTGGAGGTGGAGTTATGAAGTCAAAGTAGTGGGTGGAGTGTAGACTCTTATAAAGTTAGGTCGACATAAGTGGCCTTTTGTCAGCCCAACTCCATAGTGTAGACCAGACCTTTCCTCCTTCTCTGATGGAAATGCCACTGCACCTAGCAATGAGGCTGCTCTGTGAAGTCGGTTCAAATAGCTGTAAGGCACCCACGTGCGAAGGCAATGGGATTATTTCTAAGTGGGAAAACAAACAAATATCGAAACAAACAGCCTGATTTGTATCATTATGAAAGAAACCGAGTCTGAAGGAACTGTGATTTCATCACTCGGTAATGAAAAAAGCCACACAGCTAATATGAGAGCTTCTGAGAGACTTATTGTAGTGCCAAAGGCTCAACCTTGTATCAGCTTTATGCTTGAGTTGTTATTATTAAAATTACTGTAATTTGATTTAAATTACCTAGCAGTTCGAATGTCTCATCTTTCTGCCTCCCAGATTGTGCCTTTTGTATCTCTCTGATTTTCTCCACTTTGTAGCAGACAAGGAAACACACAAAAAAACCACTCCTCATAATTCCAGAGAGTGAGAGCCCACATTGCTGTGGTGATATTTCAGGAGAGAAAATCCAGGAAAATATGTATTGGCAAGATCAACAGCTAAAGCAAATCAGAAATACCTAGCAATTCGAAGGGCTGCAGATGAAAGTGTGGTAAAGCAGCCGTGGATTATATAATACAGATTGGGTAAAAGCAATCAGTAGATCAGTCACATCAGTTACGGCACTACTGGAAAGTGCTAAAGTGATGACATAGAATGGAACAGAATAGAGAGTATCCTGCATCTTCCAGAAATCTAGAACATGTGTCCCAAAAGTCCTGCTAGGAGAGCTGTTTACAGTCATTTGATGATTGATTAGACTAATGAAGAAGACTGCAACATCACTGACCCTTTCCTGGGAGATGGCAGAGTTATTATAAACGGTGGAGAACAGAAGGAAGAATTCTGTCACAAAGAGGGTACACATTTTGGAGCTAAGTTAATTTGTTACCGACCAAGAGTTTAGCAAATAATAAAAGTAGGGAAGTCAATTAATTGCAGTTAACTCACATGATTAACTAAAAAATTAATCCCGATTAATCGCGCTGTTAAATACTGCATTCCTATAAGATTTAGTTCTGCTCTACACACCAAATGTAGGTAGACATAGATACAGTGCTCAGTTGAAAAATCAACACCACCAAGCATTGCAGTTATGTCAACCTAACTGTCAGTATAGACAGAACTAGGTCAATAAAGGAATGCTTCTGTTGACCTACCTATCTGTCATACCCGGAGGTGGCATCTACCCTGTTTCCCCGAAAGTAAGACATCCCCCGGAAATAAGACGTACTTCCAGTTTTGCCTCTCGCTGTAATATAATGTAATGTAATTTTGGGAGTAAAAATTAATATAAGACACTGTCTTATTTTCGGGGAAACACTGTATAGCAATGGGAAAACCCCTTTCGTTGCTGCAGGTTGCATCTGCACTATGGAGATGTAGCTATGCCATTACTGTCCCCATAGTGTAGACATAGCTGGACTGGAAGACAAGAGTGACTTTAATTTGCCAGGTTCTCAACTGGCCTGTCCAACCGTTGGGACCCCAGCCTTTTCACATCCTCTTTCTCAATTTTGCTAAACAATTTTCCAGGAACGAGAATCCTTTGAGAATTCATTAGCATTAGAATCCCTCTTTACTATGAGGATGAAGGGGGCAGAGGGGTGAGGAGGAAGAGAAGATTCTATTCAGTCCAATCGTACGGTGACATTGCCAGTAAAAGACACTAACTCATTAGCACATAGACAGCAAATCAATACTAATTAGCCAAAGCAGATCATTCAGCAACTGAAATCTACATTTTCCCATGTTACATTTCATTCTGCAAAAATTACAGTGTGGAAAATCCTAACTCAACTGAAGTCAATGGGAATTTGGCTGTTCACATCAATGGATCTAGGATTTCAACCTCCTGCTAAAAAAAGAAAAGAAAAGAAAAAATTGTATGGTTTTAGAAATGCAAAAGGGAATTACATGGAGTTTGTTTGTACATAGTCTTTCTGCAGGTCTAACCATTAGGGTTGACTATATGGAAAGAGTTGCACCTTCAGGGGGCGGAAATGGAAAGATAACTAATCTGTCCCCGATACCGAAAACCCCACCTCTGTTACCTCTGTCTAATTTCCTTGGTTGGGTGAATCAAGGAATGCCAGAACCTTCCATTTCAGCCAAGAAATGGGAAATAAATACCAAAAACCAGTCTTCGTCTCAGTTCGTTTTAAAACATCAAATATGATGACCATTCCCTTTAACTTAACTTAACTCAGTTTGTAATTTTAAAGTGCTGTCTACGTTCTTTAATTAACATTTATGAGTTGGGTTTTTTTTAAAGTATTGCAAGATCCAAATACCGCCTTAAAAAAATAAAAGCCAGCATTATACTTGTGGTGGTTTGACTGGTCAATTCCCAAATTACTGATGTAATCATACAAGGGTTTTTTGGTTGATGTGTTTTTAACACATCTGTTTAACTGATGCATTTGGAATGACAAGCAGTGGGAAGTGTATAACCTGGGCAGAGCTTGGAAGCAACCAGTGCATGCTCAAGCGCTGTATTGGCACCTCTTTTAATCTGCTGACTCGTTATCCAGAATCTCAGCTTTTGCTTACAAGAAACCTAAACAAGCAAACCCAAACTGAGTCTCTAGCTGACGTGTGCTAAGAAAGCACAAGCAAGGGAACGGAGCATGTAAGTGATGCAGAGATGAGTCTGCAGAAAAAACAGAACAATAAGTTGGAGAGGTATGAATTGCCCCCTACATGTTGGTGAGAGGTTAAAAAGAGATCCCTAGTGATGAGAATTTAATTGTCACTGTGGTTATCTATTTCTTTCCTCATGGAAGCAGGAGGTGGAGGGTTACGGATCTACACGAGGGCTGGCCAAGTTGCCATCACATCTCAGACTGAAGTGTAGGTATATCCAGAGTCTACTCAAGTTCTGTTTGCAATCTATTGCGTTGACTGAGCTAACCCGACTGAAAAGCCATGGCCAAGAGAACGCCCCTTTGTTTTGTATTTAGCAATTTGATATGCGAGCTGCACTGCAGATGAAGTCATTGTTTACTATAAGATTAGCATAAATGTCGTGATTAGCAATGAGCTTTTCTAAGATGTTTCAATCCACAATGAAGAAGGTCATCACTTGGTTCTGGGCGAATTTCGTTTACAATCTGGGCTGCCTGTACCTGTATGATGGCTCATTTAAAAAGCTAAATCCAGCACTGATACAGCACAGAAAATCATGATTGTATTGATAAAATCAGGTCATCACCAAATCACCCATGGCAGAAAACAGATGAGAATTAGGTGTGGTTGAGCGCTTTTGATTGGAATCCAAGCCCCTTGCTGATCTTCACACTAACGAGAGGACTTAGAATAGGCTCTTCAGACTCCTCTATTGCCATTCCACAGTGACTGATCTATTGCCTGGTCTAAGGAGGAAGATACTGTGGTTAACTGCATGTCTCTGGGGGTAGAGAAGGGCACATTTTAAATAGCACCCACTGACACATATCTGAGATGCAACTTCTGATTCCATATTTACAGAGTAGGGGCCTGGTCAGACCTGGAGTCAAGCCAGGGAATCTTCTATAGGGAAGGAAAAGAAATATCTGTATGCAAAGAAGAAATGCAAGTTCCTTGAATATTTGGGTGGGGTTTTCAATGGAAAAAAAAGAGGGGCAGGTGCCCAAAACTCACTGAATTTCACTCCTTTGGGATTACTTGAAAGTTCCAGCCCCTGAATTTTTTGGCCACTAGTGTAGCTGAATCAGTACAAACTTTTAGTGTAGACAAAAAGTGACAGTGGTGCAACTCCTATTTTACTGGTGTAAGTTGTGTCTATATTGAGGCCCCTGTTGCTACACGCCTAAAACTCTCATGGACACCCGGCTCAACCATTTTCCTAAAGAAAACTCCTTCCTTACTCATCCCAGCAAGAACTGCATTACAGTTACATTACAGTGGAACAATTCTTTCTTTGATAAACCTAATCAAATGTATGAGTCATGCAAGGTAGTGATGTACAAATTGGCTATAAGCAGCTGGTTTACTTCTAAACACTTCATAAAAATATAAGCACCATAAATTATTCCTCCTGGTAGGCCCAGATGCCTAATTGTTATAAGAGTTACTGTAGACTTGCTAAAGTAGCAAAGAAATGTCATCCCCTGAATCACAAATCACTATTTATCCTGGAGGAGCTTTTGGGCAACACATTTTTTGCTATGGCATTTTGGGAGGCTTTGTAAATTCAGTGTTGAACCATTACAGGGATAGACAGTATCTGGATGTACATAAGCAGCAGCAAGTTAGTGATAAAACTTCCAGGTAAACTGCTATTTGCTAGGAAATCTAGCTAATGAAACTGAACATTAGAAGATTATGTTTATCAGTTCAAAAAATCTTCTATAGCTATTAGAGCACAACTTAAATTATTACACACACACACACACACACATTATGGGTACAATTTTCAAAAGCGCGTAAGTGCCCTAGGAGTTTAGATGCCATTTTCAAAAATAACTTTGATGTTTAGGAGCCTACATTTAATAGTAAGTAAAAATGGGACACCTAAGTCACTTATGAAAATGTGACCTTATATTAGACTGGAGAGGTTTCAAAGAAGAGCTGTGAGAATGATTCAAGGATTACAACATGTTTTACAGGCTCAAGAAGATCAGTCCATTTAGCTTAATAAAGATAAGGTTAAAGGGTCACTTGATCACAGTATGGAATTACCTATGCGTGGAATAGAAATTTGATAGATGTCTCTTCAATCTAGCAGAAAGAGGTGTAGCAAATTGAAGCCAAACCATCTTAGATTAGAAATCAAGCTCAGATCTTTTTTTTGTTGTTGTTTTTTTTAAACAGAGAGGACTATTAACTATTGGAATAATGTACCAAAGGTTATGGAGGATTCTCCCTCACAGGAAATCTATAAATCAAGATTGGGTGCTTTTCTAAAAGACATGCTCTAGTTCAGCCAGAGTTATTGGATCTGAAGCAGTAATTAATTCAGGGAAGCCCCATGGACTCTGTTATGCAGGAAGTTGGACAAGATGATCACAACGGTCCCTTTTGATCTTTAAAAAAAATCTATGACTCACTGAAGACTACAAAGGGAAGTTTGGTGGGACTGAAGAGGGAGTATCTGGGAGAGTGGTTCTTGGAAGTTCTGTAGACCTTGGTCCAACCAGCGCATCTGAATCTATGTATTTGGAACAGATAAATGCCAATCTATGGAGGTGTTAGCACTGTATCGGAGACATTAAAGAAAGTTTGATGAAGGTTATCCAGACCCCTGACCACAACACCATGTTTTTCCCCGACATGGGCACCAATAATACCCCCATGTATGCACCTGAGCCGATCAGTGGTGCCTACAGGGTTCTGGGAGTGAGGATAAAGAGTTCAGGCATGCTGATGGTGGTCTCTTCAGTTCTCCCAGTTAAAGGTAAGGGCCCAGGCAGGAAAACATGCAACATGGGGATAAATTCAAGGCTATGCAGATGGTGTTGACAGGAGGGCTTTGGCTTCCTCAACCTTCTGGGAAGGACTGTTGGGAAGAGATGGGTCCATCTGACCAAAAAAGGGGAAGTGTGTCCTGGGACACTGACTAACCAACCTCATGAGGAGAGTTTTAAGCTAGGTTCAAAGGACCAGGTGACCATATTCAGCTGAATTCAGGTTTGGGACTCAACATTTGGAGGCACTCATCCTAGCTACCTTAGAACCATCACTCTAGTATCTGAGTGCACTCCATATACTTCAAGGAATCTCTGGCATGTCTCTGTTTTGGGGGTTAACTCTTTTTGGAGTAGCTGGGCATAATTTAGTGGATGACAGATTCAGTTTGACGTTTGGATGCATGACCCAATCCCCATAAGGTTGCACCAGCAACCTGGGGCTTCAAACAGATCAGAGTTATGGTGAATGAAGGACCTTACATTGATTAGCCTGGAAAATAAAATCAAGACAGCTTCCTTAGAGGGCAGTAATTCCCCTTTACTCTTCTATTGTATAGGCACTAGCTGCAACTCCCTCTCAGGTAGTTTCAGCAACAGCAACCTAAAGATAGTTGAGCAAGGAGAAAAGTGCACTTCTGCCCAATCTGCACAGGCTTCCACTAATAAATAGAGGGAAACCCACCATCCCCCCAGAACTGATGGGGGAGTGCGTGGGCACATGCTAAGGGTGGGGAGAGAGAGGCGCATAAACCACAAAGCCAACTGCCATTCAACTTCCTTCTCCCTTGTCCTGCTGAGACTGTAACAATTGCTATGCAGAAGCCATCCTCCTCTGAGCAGCCCTTTAGAACGGGACTCTGCTGCCATTACAGCACTACTGTTGCAGAAATGAAGCGTAATAAGCAACACCAGATGCCTCTGGACCAGCAGAAGTGATACCACTTGGAGCACTAGCATTACCCATCGCAATTAGCATCCTCTCCTTTTTCTAATGCCAAGATTCGGCAAGGCTGAGTTTAGGAGCAGATTCCATCCACTTTGTTTTGAGTCACCATTTGAACCTGCTGGGAGTGGCCTGTGGGATTTTATATACTGTGTTGTATCACTGTCTCCTGGATTCTCACCATGCACTCTTCTGCAGAGAACAATTTTATGGCAGCCATTCTGGGGTCACACTAGCAACATGGCCAAACCATTGCAGATTGTGTTTTTGATGTCTGCAGTCACACATTGTCATTTCAGTCTTCGACAAATTGTGTCACCTCTTAGTCTATCTCGCCTTGTTCACACTGAGGATACAGGGCTGACACCTCATGTGTCCAATGTTTACAGCTTTTGCTACAGTTTGCCAGTACTCCTGTTTTGAAACTGTAAATTAATGTGGGTACAATGGGCATTGTATATAATCTGGTTTCAGCTTCCATTGACACTGATTTAAGGCTCCAAAAGGTTTTATTTAACCATGCCAACATTCTGCTGACACCAGCTAGCTGCTTATCCATGCCATCTTCATTCCTCAGTTCACATCAAAAGACAGGCATGTCCATACTCCAATCCCAATACCGCCACCACACAACTCCCTGCACCACCGCTAACCTCTATGTAAAGAGCTGTGTTTTAATTTGTGGATGAAATGAGCTTATTTTAAGATTTTGTTTCTACTTCAATTAATTTTCTTGGAAGAGAAAAGAAAAAAAAATCAATGTGCATGGAAGTTCTATGCTTCAATCAAGAGTACGAGCTGATGTGTTATTTGGTGCCTTTTCTGAAGCTCCCCCTGCTTTGCCTTTGTTCATCTTGTTGATTTAAATGTTTCTATTTCAATGTGCCATAATTAAAATGTTAGTGGTCAATATTTCCTTGAAAGGTGCTCAAGCAGTTTTAATTCATCTGTAATTGCTTTGTAGATTAAAACAATTTTTCATAAAGGCAATGGAGCTCATTCTGCTGTTAGGTACTTCCGTGTAAATCCAAAGTACATCTGTTGAGGTGGATGGGAACACATCAGTCTACACCTTGTGTAAGGCTAGGGCAAATCTGGCCCAGTGCCTTCACAACCAGCACAGCTTCCCTGGGATGCTGATGAGTTTAAACAAAGATAAGCTAAATCATGGACTATGGATTTAGTTTGAAATTTCCACTCTAGGAAGGAACTAATTCATATTTTTACTGAACTAACTGCAATACCACCAGCCTGTGGTGCAACTCTTTCTTCTTTTAATCAGAACCGTATTTTCAAAAGCTTACTATGAATATGCATGCCTAATAGCGGATGTATATCTGTTAAAGAATTAAACTCCACTATTTGACTAATACAACATTGAAATACTACAACCACAGCTCCTCCAAATTAATCTTTTACGCTTTCCTTGCCTCCAACCATGCCACAGTTGGCTTTGAGATCTCCCCGCCACTAAACTGGGTCTTGGCTGGGCGACATTGAAAGGAAAAGGCGGAATGGTACAAAGGTAGACTCAGGAAGGGGCACTGTCCATATAAGTCAATACAGAACCCATGCTGACCTGCCGGAGGTATCTTTCAGAAGAGAGGTAAAAACCGAGGTCCCCAACAGTATGTAAGGAAGAGCTGTTAAGGGTCAGATTCCAGTGTGGCCTAAATTCGGACTTGTGTTCATGTTATCATCTGTATTGCAGCTGTACAAGCCAGCCCACAAGACCCCATCAGCTCATGGGCAATACAGGATTTTTATCGTGAGAGTTTCTTTTAGATTTTGTGGACCTGAAAGGTGCATGCAGGCACACACATTTGAAACTCAAAGAGTTACCCAAAATGGCTAGACATTTAAAAAAGGTAGTCAAAAGCCCATGTGCTGGCCAAATCTTAGCTGCATGCAACTGGAAAGAGTGGGAGCTATTAGGATTTGTACTGTATGTTTAAATTCTGAACTAAATATTGTTAGATTCACTTGTGAGAAATGCCCATAGCATGCGGGTCAGGTGCTAGATACATGAAACGAGCAATGGAGATTCTAACAGTTCTTTCACGACAGCAGCCCTACTGGTCAACCTGAGAACATCTTGTACATCTAGAAAATTTTACTCTGCCTGAAACATCAGTGCTTACTGTGGAGGGTGATTGGAAGTTTAAGATAAAGTTAGCTAACATGCATAAAGTTATATGCTGGCACATAAGAACAGAAGACTGGCTACACTGGGTCAGACCAAAGGTCCATCCAGCCCAGTATCTTGTCTGCCAACAGTGGCCAATGCCAGGTGCCCCGGAGTGAGTGAACCTAACAGGTAATGATCAAATGATCCCTCACCTGCCATCCATCACCCCCCTCTGACAAACAGAGGCTAGGGACACCATTCCTTACCCATCCTGGCTAACAGCCATTAATGGACTTAACCTCCATGAATTTATCCAGCTCTCTTTTAAACCAAGTTATAGTCCTAGTCTTCACAACCTCCTCAGGCAAGGAGTTCCATAGGTTGACTGTGCACTGTGTGAAGGACTTCTTTTTATTTGTTTTAAACCTGATGCCCATTAATTTGATGACCCCTAGTTCTTCTATTATGGGAACAAGTAAATAACTTTTCCTTATTCACTTTCTCTACACCATTCATGATTTTCAATACCTCGATCATACCCCCCTTAGTTTCCTCTTTTCCAAGCTGAAAAGTTCTAGCCTCTTTAATCTCTCCCCATATGGGACCCGTTCCAAACCCCAAATCATTTTAGTTGCCCTGCTCTGAAACTTTTCTAATGCTAGTATATATTTTTTCAGTATTCAAGATGGCAAGACTAAGTATTATCTAGACCAGGGGTGGGGAACCTTTTTTCTGCGACGGGCCATTTGGGCATTTATATTGTCATTTGTGGGCCGGTCCCTCTTCCCCCCTCCCCACCCCCCCCAAGGAAGCCCAGGCTGGCAATGGGAGTTGAGACCCCAGCTGGCAAGGGGCCAGCGGGGGAAACCCCAAAGCAGTGGCAGGTGGAGTGCTTAGCCCTGCACTGCTTTGGGGTTTTCCCCACTGGCCCCTTGCCAGCCGGGGTCCTGCTGCCTGCCCCAGTCAGCTCCCGCTATCAGCCTGGGTGTAGGGGGTGATCTTCCTTTACCCCCACCCAACCTCCCCCCATCTAACCGCCTTTCCTCCCCCACCCCTGCCTGGCCCGGCCCATCCCACCGAACCCAACCTCCTCCCCCCTCCCACTCCCAACCCAGCCTCCTGCCCCCCATGCCTGACCCACCCAGCCCAGCCTCCCCCCCACCAAACCTCCTTCCCTCCCGCACCCACCCTATCCAGCCTAGTCTCCTGCCCCCCTCCCTGCCCGCCCAGCCTGGCCTCCCCCCCACCGCCCCCTTGCCTGTCCCCCAGCCCAGCCTCCCCCCAACACCCCCTTGACCGTCAGCTCCCCGCGGCTCCTCCTTACCCCGCCCGGCTAATGGTGGCCACGCGGCACCGGTGGCTCCCCCAGGCGCTTCCCGGCCTTTTCACCGAGAACGGAGCATGGAGCCGCCTCCGCCTGGTGGCCTGCACGCGTCCCTGGCCGGCGGCTCCCCAAGGCGCTTCCAGCCTCTTCGCCGAGCGCGGAGCCACCCCGGGCCGCCAGGCGGGGGCGGCTCCGCGTTCGGCGAAGGGGCCGGGAAGCGCCTGGGGGAGCCGCCAGCCAGGGTTGTGTGCTGGCCGGCCGGCCGGAAGGCTTTGACGGGCCTTATAAGGCCCGCGGGCCGGAGGTTCCCCACCCCTAATCTAGACCATCCCTGATAGGCATTTGTCTAATCTCCTCTTAAAAATCCCTGGAGATTCCACAACCTCCCTGAGCAATTTTTCCAGGACTTAACCATCTTGACAATAAGGAAGATTTTTTCTTAATATCCAACCTAAACCTGCCTTCCTGCCCATTGCTTCTTGTCCTATCCTCAAAGGTTAAGAACAATTTTTCCTCCCTCCTCCTTGTAACAATCTTCTATGTACTTGAAAACTTTTATCCTGTCCCCTCTCAGTCTTCTCTTTTCAGACTAAACAAACCCACTTTTTTCAATCTTCCCCTCATAGGTCATGTTTTCTAGACCATTAATCAGTTTTGTTGCTCTTCTCTGGACCTTCTCCAATTTTTCCAAATCTTTCCTGAAATGTGGCACCAAGAACTGGACACAATACTTCAGCTGAGGCCGAATCAGCGTGGAGTGGAGCGGAAGAATTATTTCCTTGTCTTGCTTACAACGCTCCTGCTAATACATCCCAGAATTATTTTTGCAACAGCATTACACTGTTAACTCATATTTAGCTTGTGATCCACTATGACCCCCAGATCCCTTTCCGCTGTACTCCTTCCTAGGCAGTCATTTCCCAGTTTCTATGTGTGCAACGGATTGTTCCTTCCTAAGTAGAGTACTTTGCATTTCTCCTTATTGAATTTCATCCTATTTACTTCAGATCATTTCTTCAGCTTGTCCAGATCATTTTGAATTTTAATCCCATCCTCCAAAGCACTTGCAACAACCCTTCCCAGCTTGGTATTGTCCGCAAACTTTATAAGTGTCCTCTCTATGCCATTACCTAAATCATTGATGAAGATATTGAATAGGACCAGACCCAGAACTGATCCCTGCGCAACTCCACTTAATATGCCCTTCCCAGCCTGCTTGTGCACATCTGATGATTACTCTCTGGAAACAGGCTTCCAATCAGCTATGAACCTATCTTAGAAGAGCTCCATCTAGGTTGTATTTCCTTAATAAAATAATAATATGTACAGCATCTACCACTTTTTAAATTATTTAATCCATTATCTTTCTGGGTACTGATGTTAAAATGACTGGTCTGTAATTCCCCAGTTTGTCCTTGTCCCCTTTTTACAGATTGATACTATATTTGCCCCTTTCCAGTCCTCTGGAACCTCTCCCCTTCCAGGACGTTTCAAAGATAATCGGTAATGGCTCAGATATCTCCTCTGTCAGCTCCTTGAGTATTCTGGGATGTATTTCATCAAGCTCCGGCAACTTGAAGACAGCTAACCTAAGTAATTTTAACTTATTCTTTCCCTATTTTAGCCTCTGATCCTACCTCATTTTCACTGACATTCAGTATGTTAGACATCTAGTTATTACGAACTGTTTTGGTGAAAACTGAAACAAAAAGGTCATCAGAAGTCCAGGCTCAATTTGCAGTGCCATACTGTAACAGGGAAGCTTGTTTTAGGATATACATAATTTTCATTTTGCTAAGCCTATGGAAGCGGGACCTTTCTAAAGACGGAGGGACAGTTGAATGAACTTGTAACTGCAATTACCTATTATCCAGACACAGTTGACAGCAATGTACTTTAACGGAACAACACTTGGCTTACCACAGGAAAATATTCTGCCAAAGAAGATAAAGATTATAGTAGAATCTTCCCTACCCCAGTATTTCATTAACCAGTTTGCAAAGTATCCAATTTCCATGATGGATTGCATGAACTGATCGGGGAGCATATAAGGTGTCTACACTTTATTTCTTCCTCTAGGACTTTTTGGAGTGAAAATAGCAGTAATCTACTTAGCAGTCCTCCACTGGAATGTTATTGGGTTAGTGGAGCATTACCAAACGACACACTGAAAACCACAGTGGTTTAGTGGAGGGTTACCAAACAACATACTGAAAACCACAGCTCAGCACAGAAACTTATATGTGTGTTTTGCAGGAGAAACACAGATTATAGAAAAGCCTGTGGCTGTATATCTTTGCCTGAATGCTGGAAGGCTACTTGAAAATCCATCAGAACTGTAAAATATTCCATTAGGGATTCTGCAGTCCCTGCCCCTTCCACCTAAACATCCAGAGCTACTAGGCAAACCAGCATCATTTCGGATCAGCCATCAGCAAGTTTGTCAAGCCCTAAATACAGCAACTGCATTGAAAATTATTTTTAAACATCAGAAGTGAGAAAACGTGGTGTTGGGAGCAAGACGGGGAGTTTAAATGAAGCTGTCAGTCACCCTGACAGTTAAGGAGATAGACTCATATTTCTAAAAAAATTTGGTGGTCTTCCTGACTGATACGGCTGCAATTAACATCTGAAATGCACCTCAGTGTAGCAATAAAAGAAATAATGAGGCCGTGCTCCAATAGCCTACTCAAATGGCATTCTTTAGATTACCTCTCTGAGATTTCACTTGTCTGCCAAACCTCATCACTCCCCTCATTTATCTACCAACCACCGGCAGCATCTTAGAGAGAGATTCTCATTCTTCTGGGTCTTGTACTTATAACATAAACAGGTCATGATAAATTCCAGCCTGCTTTCCTCACACTTCGTACCCAGCAGGGCCAACGATAAAAGTGCCGGAGAACTGAAAAGCACATATTCACTTCACTTTACTCTCATCACCCTCTGGGAGGCTTTTCATTCTTTGGCTAAAAATGGGAGAAGAATGACCCTTCACAACACAAGTGCAGTCAAATATAATAGACGTATAAATTGCTCTTTCTTGTTCCCATATACCATTGCTATATAATCCAGTTCATTACTACACATTCAACATGGGCACTTCCAGTACATTCCTGACTTCCAGCTGTTTTGCCTAGTTTGACTCATTCTCTTATAAAACTATAGAAATCAGGAGGCATAAGCATGAATTATAAATTATGTGCAAACAAAGCCAAATTGCAAAGGTGTAAGGGACCAGTAAAGTCAGACATGCAATAGAAGACTCTGGTTTGCTGTAAATAGGACTCTTGACCTTTGTATTCTTACGATTTTACTTATCCCCTTTTTGTCTCTCTCAAAAAAAATCAGGGAATTCCCTTAATGATATTTATTTCCTTTCATGCATTGCTAATATACTTCATCACATCTCTGAAAGAATGCAAAGTAGAGTTAGAAATAGCTGAGGAATGTAGTGGAAAAATCAAACAAGCAGCAAAATGCTAAGCACATTGGCATTTACACAATTCTTGCTGTGACAATATAGTCAGGGGCCGTAGCAGTAGCTCTTGATAAATCCAGATGTTCAAGGCAAATTTAAATAGCCTTCAAAATGGCACATAGTTGAAAATTGCTATAAACATCTTGATCACTTGAATTCTCAATGTGTCTTTCGAACTGAAAAAAACCCATTGAAATAAAAGAAAATGAAATCCATGTTCTGCATTAAAATTTGCTTTATGAAAATCTATTCTGCAGTCATCCTATTTAAAAAAATATTTAGGTCAATGCAAAATCTCAGCAAAATCCTTAAGAAACACCCAATGACAAATAGGAAATACTGAAGGGCATTACAAAAGCACTTGTCAAATACGTGTTGTTGCTATCACCAGTATGTTTAATTGTAAAGACTCAGTTCGGAGCATGTGAAATTACTATAATGTGGGTGGACAACTGACTGAAAAATGATACTCAAAGCACAGTGATCAGTGGTTTTCTGTCAAACTGAGAAAACATATCAAGTAGGGTCTTGCAGGAGTTAGTCCTGGGTCCACTACTTAGTCAATATCATCATTAATAACTTTGATTATGATGCAGAGAATGCTTATCAAACTTGTAGAGGACATGAAGCTGGGAGAGTTTGCAAGCATGCAAGAGGACAGGATTGAAATTCAGAAGGACTGTTACAAATTGGAGAACGGGTCTGAAATGAACAAGATGAAATTTAATAAAGAGAAGTACAAAGTACTTCCTTTAGGAAGGAAAAAAATCAAATGCACAACTACAGTCTGGGGAATAACCAACTAGGTGGTAGTACTGCTGGAAAGGATCGGGGGGACGGGGCGGGGGGGGCTATTGTAAATCATAAATTAAATATGAGCCAAACATGTGATGATACAGTTGCAAAAGAGGTTAATATTCAAGGGAGTATGACCAGAACGTCAGATCCAGGACTTCCAGGGCCTTGATTGTGCAGCCCTCAGTTGTAGAGGAATTCATGTGCAGGTTTGGGCCTGGATTTTGTAAAGTGTTGTGAGATAATCGTAGCAATGAATTCTTTCATTGTTGCCCTTCATATCCCCCTCATTCCTGCTGACTGCTATAATTCCTTCTTGTGATAGACACTGGAACCAACACAGAGGAGCCATGAAGCATGTACAATTTAAATAGCCAAAAGCCTGGAGCGAAAAAGGGTCCTTCCCTCCATTTTACAAATGCAGACCTGCGGCACAGGGATTAAGTGATTGATCCAAGGTTGCACAAGTCTGTGGCAGAGGCGTGGAGTGAATCCACATCTTTTGATCCCAGTCGGGTTCCTTTCTTCTAGTAGTCAGACACTGCTTTGTAGAGTCTTATGAAGACATACAGGCTGATTTACAAATGAGCAGCTCCATCCCAGCCATGGCACCATGCTGAACAAGGTGAATTAACGACACATATTATTATTTTTAGAACCACCAGCTTCTGCCAATGTAACCACGCCACTTCCTTTTCACTACAGTCCCAACATACCGTATCTATGGTCTCTCTTCAACGAGCAGACAATGATAACATTTGCAGAGATTAGAAATAGCCTAATTTACATGTTTGACCTCAGACGGAGAATATTCAGAAATCCTCAAATTAAATGTATACTTCTGTCGTGTTGAAAGAATACATTTCTCAGCACTGGAAGGCTTCTAAATGCCTTCTATCTGCATAATATCTCATTTCAAAGCGTCTTCACAAGACGAGTTGTATTGTGCCATGAACAGGAAAGTGAGGAAGAATGAAAACATTTGGTCTCCTCATATGCTAATGCTCACACTAGTGCCTTTAATATATATTCATACATATTCTTTATTCTGGTCTTCCATCCAAATACTTATATCAGGATTTAACCACACCAATGGGGCTTGCAATAAATGGGGGGGGGGGGGGAAAGATGATCAAATAGTATATATCTGAATATTGCCAGCTATCTTGGATGGAAATTAAAAATGTTATTGCAATAAGAAGGCTTGATTCTCTGCAGACAGAATCAGGCAAACACAAGTCAGAGAGGTGACCCAAAGACTAATGAAGCCACTGAATTATATTTCCAGTCCCCGAATTATGTTTTAATTGCTGCAGCCAGGAGAAACTGACAAACATTTTCAGAGAAGTGTGCAGAAAATATGCTTCACATTATACCACTGGAAAGTGGGGGACCCAGAAGATGCAAACCACAGAGAAACTAACGGGACACGTATTTTGGAACAAACCATTAACCACAGGCTTCATTTGCCAGAAGGGAACAGTTAACTGACTTCAAAGTTCAGCCCACTAGCACCAGACTTTTATTTATTTATTTCCTTTGCTCTGGCTTGTCAGGGGAGTCCGACCCTCATGCTAATAACAGCCTTCACGATCCCTGCTCCCCACTCCAACCTCACCCCAAACTGCACATCGGAAATGGGCCCAACTCCATTCAACAGAACCAAAAGGCCAGCTGGGCCAGTCCGGTGGTTGTCACGGCAGCCGTGGAATGTGGAGCTGAATCCAGAAGAGCTGTTGCATGTACACTGAAGTCGCCAAGTGTGTTTATGACACACAATGAATGAAAATAGGACTAATGCTGTTGAGGTATTATAGCCTTTCCATCAAAGCAATGCCGAAAGTCTACAGCATTCAGATATGCTATCCACAGCAAGAAAGGGGAAAAATAATTTGGGGGCTGCGGGGGAATCCTGAATTATGAAGAGGCAAACAATTCTAAATCCATCTCTCTCTCTCAGCTTGCGTCCGACAAAGTGGGTATTAGCCCACGAAAGCTTATGCTTCAAAACTTTATAGTTAGTCTTTAAGGTGCCACAGGACTTTGTTACCTCTGCTATTCCAGACTAACACAGCTACCTCTCTGATTCTTGACACCCACACATGTGTGCCTGGTTTAAAGGAATAGCCTTCCACAGACACAGCAGGTGTCTATCTTTTAAACTCTGTGTGGATATTTACAATGTCTAAAGCTAAATGGCTTGTCGAATTTACAAGGGAATTCTTTAACACACGCCTATAATGGGACCTGACAAACACAGGGTGTCAAAAGGCCGAGACACACAAAACGATCTAAAGTATCACCGAGAGAGTGACTGGAGGAGCTACGCTGACAGCAGCTCTTCAATAACAGCTTTCATCTCAGATGTTTGCATAAATCGGATACAATACTATCCTTTAAATGTGAACTTACCCTACTAATTGCTTCAATAACTTCAGTGCAAAATGGTTCACCCATGAATCTTTTTTCTATGCTAAACTCCCAGAATTCTTTACTCTCCTGGGTGTCAGGTGGATGGGGCTGCATCCTGACATTACAGTAAAAGTAAGTCAGGCGCTCAGGACTCATTCCTGGCAGGGTACATCATTATCTTCATCCACACCACAAATAGCAGACGGGGAGAGGGGAACATCATCACTTCCTCTGCATCTTAGCAAATTCAAATCCAGCTTCCCCTGGCTACATATAATTATCTATCTAGTGGGGTGTGGGACAGGGGATAAGAATGGCCTTGCACAGAAAGCAATACACTGAAAGTAACTTGCCAGTTTCAGCCAATTCTCCATCTTCCCCTATTTTACTTTCTTTGCAACTCTGCTGCTAGGTACCTTTTAAAAAAAAATTACATGAAAAACTAGTATCAGAGGGGTAGCCATGTTAGTCTGGATCTGCAAAAGCGCCAAAGAGTCTTGTAGCACCTTATAGACTAACAGATATTTTGGAGCATAAGCTTTCATGGGCGAAGACCCACTTCATCAGAGGAATGTTGTAGAAATCTCCAAAGGCAGGTACAAATATACAGGCATGACAGCAAGGTAAATTCAAGCAGGGACGGTGAGGCCCACTTCCAGCAGCTGATATGGAGGTGTGAACACCCAGAGAGGACTTTTCTGTGCTGAGCAGACGCTAAGTAAAGAGTAAAGGGAATTAGAGCTCAATATCTGTGGAGGAGTATCTAAATGGAGTATTATTAAAAAGAAAAAGCTAAAAAATAAAGCTGACCGACCCGGGTGTTCAGAATGCACAGCGTTACGCTCCTGCAGACGTTAAAATGTAATGCAAAGTAATTCTGCAGGAGCGCAGCAAATATCATTTCCAGGGTTTAATTAATTATTGACATCAGGTTGGATTCTGCATTTCCACTTTAGGATTTGTGCAGCGGGCGGAAAATTGGGGGGTAAATTTGGACTGCTGCGTCTGGAGACTTAGCAATATGACTCCCATTAATATTAATATGAGAGAGCTGCAAGTTGGTCCCTAGGAGCAGCACTCAACAGTTCCCTGCAACATCTCTTTCCAGACTGACAACGAAAAGCAGTATTGTGATCCCTGTATTAAACGTCTCTGTGTTCCACCTTTATAGGACGGCTCACAGTGACTAGTGATTGCACCTGCTATTAAGGGGCAGATCCTAAACCAGGAGCAGGGTTTAGATCTTTCTCGTCTGACCCGCATTATCAACAGCATTCTGTGCTGTGCAAGCAGTGGATGGTGTCTCTGTAGTAAGCTAACCCATCTACAGACAGCACCATTCTGCAGTCAGTCCCGAAACAACACACACACACAAGTGTCATGCCTCCATTTCTCATCATTCCAGGCCCATCGGCCTCCCAGCCTGGGCCATGTAGCCTGTGAGTTCGTCCATCAGAGTTGATGAGGACCACCCAATGTCATCAGTTTGTTTGGGAGTGGGATCGAAGATGGCTGATTAGTCCAATCCAAGCCCGGAATGAACTATCATCATGTTCCCGGGTGTAGTACACTGGAGGTTGGGGGGCAGGGAGAGTAACAGTTTGAACAGACATAAAAAAAGTTTTCTTGCAATAGATCCTCCCACGCAAACAATGGGAGTAGAAATGGGGCCCACCCACGGGTTGCTGAGAGCAGGTGCCAGGAGCTTGCTTTGTACTGGGGTCACACCGCCAGGGCTGCAGAGATACAGCACCCCTGTAGGGACTGTGCAGGGAAGTGGTATGCTCTCTCCCGACCCACTGGTTTTGAAGGCTCTTTAATTTTCAGGCCACAGTCTCTCCCCCTGGCTGACTTCTCAAGTCAAACTAGTCATCAGGGATGGTCTGATTCTTATCTTCTGCATGCAATGCCTTTAAAATAAAATTACAGCAACAAATGACAGAATACTTTAGCTGACACTTCAGACGGAAAAAAAAAATCTTGCACTTTTTAGTGCCCTCTTGCTAAGAGTCCTTATGCCCATTACATATATTATTGAAAATAATCCTCACAACACCTCTGCAAGGTGGGTTCATGATCATTATCTCCCTCTGTCAGACAAGGAAACTGAGGAATAGCCAGGAACAGAATCCAGAACTTTTGACTCCAAGATTATTCACGTGCGTGTTGTAATATACACATATGCAATAACTCTCACCGTGAAAGCGAGTGTCATTCACTGCTATCCTGCTCACTTTGTCAGGAAACAAAGGCAACATAATATTTGTTTGGGTTTCATTATTTTTATCCCCAAGTGTTTTCTCTACTAATATTCTGTTGAGGCTCAGGTTACCTATCAAGATGACTTTTTGTCATTCTTTCCCTCTTCCTGAGCCTCCCCATCCAGAGGAATAGTTGATGCTTACAAAGGAAAAGTGTTAAAGCAAAGAACACAGTCAGTCATTTAAACGGAGGGGTGCAGGATGCATCTTTTCAGTTCAGGGTCAGATTGTGCGTGATGAATACACTGGCAACATACTAACCTTGCCTCCCCCACGCTGTCAACTTAGAGAGCTCAAGGAAAAAGCAGCAGTAAAACACAGGCAAACAGTAAACACTAGCATTTTTAAATGCACACACACCACAGACTGAAAACCCAACAGCTCACATTGTATTAACTATTCATACCTAAACGGGCTGGCTCTGAAAACAGAGTCACAAACAGAGACTTCAGTAAGTCTTCATGCAAGAGACAGGATCTCTGTGTGTAATGTTGTTTTGCTAGAATAGGGCCCTTAATCTGGGTATTTAAGATACATTTCAAGACACACTGTTACCTACCCCACATTTGCCTCTTATACAGCATGCAAAACATTCAATATACACGTTCACAAAATCCAGTCAAGAGCGGTTTTCATTCTAATTTCCAAATGATTTTGAAAACACCTTTTAGTCAAGGTGTAACCGTTAAATCTGCCATCTGTTCTTCTGGGTGTGCATCCTGGCCTGGAATGCATAAAGATTAGTGTCCTAAGAGGATTAAGTCAATATGCTCTCAATGAAACAGTTAATACTTCATTGGTAAAAATCTGGTAAATTGCCCTCTGGAACAAGGAATAAACTCTGCCTAGTTTTTCTTTTTAAACAACGATGCTCACTTTATACCATAAGCTTTTTCCGTTATAAAAGGGAACCTCCTCTATCACCCAGGCAAATTTCTCAAGAGGAAAGTACAAAGGCTTCCTCCTGGAGTAGGAGGGGGAGGCTTAACAGTCATCCCCCCTGCCGGGAAGCTCCAGGAATGCCAATGGGAAGTGGGGACTGTGGGTTAGCAAAAAATCAACTTCTATAAATTCAACAATTTTGTACTGTAGACGTACCCCAAGTCTCCACACACATTAACTAGTTTGGCGGTGGTGCTTTCATCAGCTCAAAGGATGGTTTGTTGAGAGATAAGAAAACAACCATCAATATCAGGTGAGTTCCTCTGGGTCTTAAATGTGAGATACCTTTTATAATGGCCAGCAATATTCAACACTGAGGATTAGGAAGGCATGTATGATACACTCATGTTTGATAAATTGAAGCAGTTTTTAGACTTCTAAAATTTCAATGCATTTATGCAAGACCTATGTATGCCTATACGTGCCTTTCAGTTCAATATAAAGAAATTAGTATGATCAGATGACGTCTGTGCTTCCACATAAATGAAAGAGGTCACTATAGTCCAATGCTAGAACCAGTCTGAATTCTGACGTCACCAGGTGTTTACAGCAGTTTGTTGCTCCTGTGTTAAAGCTGTTGTTATTCCTGCTCTGACCTAACAACCCTGCTTAGTCAGCAGGGGCTTTGCCTTTTGATTTATCTGGCTTCCCAATACAATTGGAGTCCACAAACGCTGAGATTCTTTTAAAGTTTAATAAGAATCCAAGATTGCTTTTTAAGAGGCGGCCCGGGGTATGGGCTGGAATGAAAATGAGGATTCCATCAGCCCTACCCAAGTATCTATCTTTTTAACACTCAAACACATGGGCTTCACCCACAAGGAGGCTGCTGCTGCTATTTTTAGGCATGCCAGACAAGCGTGAGCGCTAAAAGCAGGGTCTTGAATTGATACACTTTGCCAGGAAAGGTGTATCCGAAGGACTCTCCAAGCAGGCTCTGATTGGGATTCAGAAATATTGTAGACAGATTTGAAATGAACGGAATAAAGCCAACCATCTCGGATAGACAATTATCTGCCAGACGGTATATAATGTAAACCACTCATTCTTGAGGAAACAGTTATGTTCCCTTCAATCCACCACAGGACTTAGATCCCTTGCTATCTTTAGAGTGACTGCTTAGTTTAACTCTTCAGAGGTGCTCGGTTCACATTAATCTTTGGATGAAATACATATTTTATATATCCTGGAGCAGAAGGATAATAAACCAGCAAACTCAGATCACACCAGGTTACGTATCAGAATAATAAGCAGGTTAATAACTTTAAAAACACCTCAAAATGTAACCATTGGTAGCTCAAAATAATACAAACGAACACTTAGCCCATCCTCCATTTGTGGGGTGCAGGAATAAGATGGATCGGTACTTACCCCGATTTTGCTTATTTCCATATACAGAAGCTATCCCTGCCTTAGCCTCTGATCCTACAGTGAGCTCTCTGTGGTTCCAATAGCCCCACTGACTTTAGGGGGCACCCCGTACAGGCATAGGGGGTCTGCGCGCTCAGAGGTCATTGCAGAATTCGGACCGTCAATACCTGGCAACAGTTCATTACCACTACAAAACATCTTGTATAAAGCTTATTGACACCTTGGTGCCAGGAACCTCAGGCCAAAACCCTAAATAAAAACCCTAATAGGGTAATAAAAACCCTAAAGATCAAACATTTATGATAATTGCAAGAATATTTCCCTCTTGTCCCTTTACAGCTGAAAATGCCAACGTTCTGGAGCAGCAACAATTTCTTCCCTCATTAAGGTTACAGCCAGGTTTACATAAGCAGTCCACATTTTGCTCTTCTTTCTACAACCCACAGGCATCGGAATCTTGCCCCCAGAACTGGTAAATTAGCTCTAGAATAAAGGTAACATTTTCTATGGCATTTGAAGTCATTTGGATACAGAGGTTCCGGAACTATGATATCCTAAAGGCATCCACCAAATTCCAGAAAAAAATCTTTAGCTTGCTGGACTATTTTGTAGCAAGCACAGAAAAGTGTTTTCTTTTAAAACCTAGTTTTGTGGCATCCTCCAGGTCGGATCTAGTGCACAGGACTGACGATGAGGTGATTAAACTCAAATTCTAAAAGTTATTAAGATGTTAAATAGCAACATCGAAATGCCTCATTGGCTCAGACAAGTTTACAATAAAACACTCAGGGATTTCTGGAGCGCTTAGCTTTCTTTGCAGAAGTAATGGAAGAATTTGCACAAGAGCTCAGCTGTCATGTAAGTACCCTGGCCTCAAACCTGCAGTTGATTCCATAGATGATTCTCTTGCCTTCCCCACACCCTACTGCAGTCACTAGCATGGGATGTGGGTGCTACCACAGGATTGGGGCCCTAAGTGATGTAGGCACATTTCCCAAAGTGCTCAGCAAAGAATCACAGAACTGGAAGGGACCTTAAGAAGTCATCTAGTCCAGTCTCCTGAACTAAAGGCAGGACTAAGTATTATCTAGACCATCCCTGACAGGTGTTTGTCCAACCTGCTCTTAACAATTGCCAACGATGGAGATTCCACAACCTCCCTAGGCAATTGATTGCAGTGTTTAATTACCCTGACAGTTAAGAAGGTTTTCCTAATGTCCAGCCTAAACCGCCCTTGCTGCAGTTTACGCCCATTGCTTCTTGTCCTAGTCTCAGAAGTTAAGAGCAGCAATTTTTCTCCCTCCTCCTTGTAACAACCTTTTATGTACGCAGAGACTGTTATTCCGTCCCCACTCAGTATTCTTTTCTCCAGACTAAACAAATCCTTTTCCCCCCTCAATCTTCCTCCACAGCTCATGTTTTCTAGACCTTTTGTCATTTGTATTGCTCTTCTCTGGACTCTCTCCAATTTGTTCACATCCATTTGTGAGCATTCAGCAGCTCACGGTGTTCTAAAAACCTAGCCCCAACTCTCCAGCCCTTAAAATGCTCCCTATGTGTCTTCCCGAGCTCTATGCTGGACAGCAGGACATGGAAGACCATAAAAAATAATCTTCCAATCAAGTGGGGGAATGCCTCCCTTTACTCTCCAATACCCTCTCCCTGTAGAACTCCTGCTTTCCGGGGGTCCTAACAGACACTCGGGAGAAGATCAGCAGGAGGTGGCAGCTGTGGTGATGGGGCAAATGAAGAATACAGAGGGGAACGGAAGAAGGAGCATATTAGGGACAGCAGAGCAGGGACCATGGAGGAGAGGGAGCATGGAGAGTGCCAGCTGAGCATGAAGGGTGGTGGAGAAGGGAATGAAAGGGAAAGCAGAGCAGGAGTGAGGATTATTGGAAAGCTTATAATGGGCACATTAGGGGGTCAAGAATCCTTCCCAGCCATGGCGCTGCTATTTGATGAACCTAAATAGGCTCATGGATGGCTGATCATTCTTTTGTGCTCATCAGGAATGAGCAAATCTTGCTGAGGGTGGAGGGTGGGATTCAGCTGGGTTCTGAAGGGCCTCCCCGAGTCTCGGAGGAATTGGCATGAAGACCCCATTAAACTTGTGGGCCCTGAGCAAACCAGACTCTTTCACTGCTGTATCTATAACGAAGAGTCACCTTCTTAGTAATGGCAAAACTAGGATGCTTTATTCGGACTTGGACCTGGTGTTGAAATTTCCATCAATACCTTGTGGGATTGGTCACTATTATCCCAATCAGTGCTCCAAGTGCTACCGAACCCGGGAGCAAACTGGACGTGAAAAGAAATGGGGAAAATTTACTCTTCATCCAAATTTTGTTCCTATCAACGTTTTCCAAGCAACTGTGAGACACACACCGCTAGCAATTCTACAGCAGAGACATGCAACCAACCACAAACCAAAATGCTCCTGCCCTTTCTTCAAGAAATTACTTGTTCGCTGTATAAATACAGTGGCTTTTCAGACTTTAACTCATAAGCAGACAATATCATTTAGCTCTTAGAACGTAATATGTAACCCACATTAAAATAGTGTGGCTCTGTCTCCCTCTAGTGGCTACACTACACAGAGGATTATGAGCACTGCAACTCAGGAAATGTTTTTGTTGGGGTCGGGGCAATTGTCCATGTAAAATTTCAATAAAAACTAAAATCCTTGTCCCCAGTTTGTCTGTGACTTGCTTTGTTGGGGAAAAAAATTGTTTCTGGTTTGGGCCTGAAATTCCTCTTTTTCAGCTGCCGAAAACCCCCCCAAACATGCAAATGATTTCCCAGGATACAAGGTTAATAACAATCCATCCCCCTTCCATTCTGACAAACATGGACATTTTCCAAAAAAAATTTCATGTAATTGAAAAACAGAATTTTCCATCAAAATATGTTTTGATGGAAAAATTTTGACCAACTTTATTTACAAGTCTTCTACTAGCTCTGATCTAAGCACCTAGCAGTTAACATCTTAAGCAGAAGAGGCTCATAGATTCAAATGTTCCGGGTTCAGTACTCTGTGGAGGACCTAATCTAGGGCATTACTACAAATACAATTTAAAGTGCAGCTAAAAAGGAGCAAAGAATTGAACACAGACAGTTGTAATTGCTCAATGATTGTAAAGTAGTTTAGTTTTCAGCGCGGTAGCCATGTTAGTTCATATCAGCAAAAAGAACAAGGATTGCTTGTGGCACCTTAGCTACTAACAAATGTATATGGGCATAAGCTTTCATAGGCTAAAACCCACTTCATCAGATGCATGAAGTGGATGCATCTGATGAAGCGGGTTTTAGCCCACAAAAGCTTATGCCCAAATAAAGTATTTTAGGTACCTTAGCTGTGAAACTTCACACTTTCATGATTTTGTTTTCTTTAAAATGTTCATTACCTCTGAGTTTCCTGGGTTGTTTTTTAATCTAGGTTCAATCCAGATTTTGCATCTTGAGCCTACCTCCACAGTTGTCTGCTCAGAAATATTTGACCCTAAAATAGTCGTCAGAACACCGGATGGTTTATCATGCTAAGTCCTCTAGGACTTAATCCTGACCAAGACCTCAAGGTTATGACATGGTCAAGAAGCATGACAAATTCTCAAGCACAAGATGTGGAATGAGATGTGAATAGATAATAAAGAATAGACTGCAGTAAAGCCAAGAAAAAAGGCCGCTAAAACAATTTATAAAGAGGATGAAGAATCTGATCCTCAGATCTAACCTCAGTCTAAGTCAAATTAAAATTACAAACATTTTCAACACAACAGCTCTAAGAGCACTAACTAGATGTTTAATGCAAGGCCAGGCTTCCACCTTACTTTAATTAATGTGCCGAAAACTAAGAAATTAATAAATGATGGGCTATACCGGAAACCTACCGACCGCTACACTTACCTACATGCCTTCAGCTTCCATCCAGAACACACCACTCGATCCATTGTCTACAGCCAAACTCTAAGATACAACCGCATTTGCTCCAGTCCCTCAGACAGAGACAAACACCTTCAAGATCTCTACCAAGCATTTTTAAAACTAAAATACCCACCTGGGGAAGTGAAAAAACAGATTGACAGAGCAAGAAGAGTACCCAGAAGCCACCTACTACAGGACAGACCCAACAAAGACAAAAAGAGAACACCATTAGTCATCACCTTCAGCCCACAACTTAAGCCTCTCCAACGCATCATCAAAGACCTACAACCTATCCTGAAAGATGATCCCACACTCTCACAGATCTTGGGAGACAGACCAGTCCTGCTTACAGACAGCCCCCCAACCTGAAACAAATACTCACCAGCAATTGCACATCACACAACAAAAACACTAATCCAGGTACCTATCCTTGTAACAAAGCCCGATGCCAACTCTGTCCTCATATCCATTCAACTGACACCATCATAGGACCTAATCACATCAGCCACACCATCAGAGGCTCAATCATCTGCACATCGACCAATGTGATATATGCCATTATGTGCCAGCAATGCCCCTCTGCTATGTACATTGGCCAAACCAGCCAGTCTCTACGCAAAAGAATAAATGGACACAAATCTGACATCAGGAATCATAACATTCAAAAACCAGTAGGAGAACACTTCAATCTTCCTGGCCATTCCATTAAAGATTTGATGGTTTCAGTTTTGAAACAGAAAAACTTCCAAAACAGATTCCAACGAGAAACTGAGGAACTGGAATTAATTTTCAAATTGGACACAATAAACCAAGGGCTTAAAAGAAGTTCAGATTGGTTCTCTCATTACAGTAATTAATTGCATTTCCTTAGTTACTGACAACAGATCTCCATTTCAAAAGGTGTATTTTTCTCCTAGTGATAATGGACCATCTACATTTAACAGCCCTCTTAGAATTGGTATGCTAATGTACAATATTTTTTTTCTTTTCTTTTTCTTTCTGTGTGTATAGATGCATCTTACTTCTGTTCCATTCTATGCATCCGACAAAGTGAGCTATAGCTCACGAAAGTTTATGCTGAAATAAACTAGTTAGTCTCTAAGGTGCTATAAGTATTCCTCACTTTCTTTACGGATACAGACTAACACGGCTGCTATTCTTGAACCTAAGAAATTAAGGAATTTCCAATTGATGGATATTAAAAAGAGACCTTAGGTCACCCTCATGTAATCAGACCCAAATCTTTTCCTATGGGGTTTTCAGCAGCTAGCTCATGAAGCTGACCTCAGTGATATACCCCTAGGGTATATCTTACATTTCTACCTTTAAATCTGTCATTGTGTGTCCAGGGAGACTGAAGTGTTCTCCTACAGGTTTTGTATATTACCATTCCTAACATCTGAGATATTTCAATACAAAAACCCTAGAAAACCACTTCAATCTTCCTGGACCCACAGTAACAGATTTAAAGGTAACTATCCTGCAGCAAAAAAACCCTTCAAGACCAGACTTCAAAGAGAAATTGCTATGTTACAGTTCATTTGCATATCTGACACCATCAGCTCAGGATTAAACAATGGCTATGAATGGCTTGCTAACTACAAAAACAGTTTCTCCTCTCTCGGTGTTCACACCTCCAGATCAGCTGCTAGAAGAGGACCTCATCCTCCCTGAGTAGAGATAACAAGGTTAGTTCAACCTGACTGAACTAAACCTTGTTATCTCTAACCTGGGTCTTGCCTACTTATTTATACCTGCCTATGGATACTTCCACTGCATGCATCTGACAAAGTTGGTATTAGCCCATGAAAGCTTATGCTTCAATCCTTTTGTTAGTCTTTAAGGTGCCACAGGACTCTGTCGCTTATTTTTTAAAGGGTTCAGTAAAAGAAAAAAAAAACTAGCACTAATTTGGAACCTTGCTGTCCTTTTAGAAACCATCTTTGAGACAATGCCTCTTGCATTATAGGGTCCTCCAAATGTTCACTCCAAGGACCTTCTCCTTTGAAGTAGGAAAAAGAAAAGACTTTGATCCTGCTCTCCTCCTGCCATCTGTGTAAATGTATGTGCATTAGGCACTCAAAACTTCCCACGGTGCTATCAGCAGGCATAGCTGTACTGAGTATATACTCAAATGCGGGGGAAAGTTGACTAGACATCTAGTGGAAAATGCTCTATCCAGTAATGAGAAAGGACTATATTTCACTTCTGTGACTAGATTTCTCTTTGTAGCTGGGATACGAGCAGGTCAGATCCAGATTTGCTTTTCTGTTAGCCCTATGCCTTGATTTTACTGCAAGCAGTGTGAGGAAACGGTCAATTCCATTCCCCCTTCATTGCCTTTGTTCCATGGTTCTGGCAACGGGATTTGAAGACCTGATCTCTGGCTGCTGTGTCAAACAATGGAACATACACCAAGTTCTACTGGGCACTCACTTTCCATGAGCATGTGTGTTGTGTAGGAAATACAGTACTACTGCTCACCTGTAAAACTTGCATAGCCCATTTGGGGGAAGAGTTTCAAAGGTAGAAATGGACATCTGACTCCCTTTCATAGCTTTGCAAGTTTTCCCCTAAAGTCTCTTAGACCACTTCCTTTGCCTCTGGGCTCATTCTGTCCAGATAGCAAGAGATTTGGGCCTTTATTGATTTTGACGTTTATTAATTTTTGCTCACTTCATTTGATTAAGCACTATAACTATTTTGGGATCCAGTTTGGATAAACAATTGTATTATCCACAACACGTCATTGGGCTGTATTACACAGCAGAGATCGTAGAAAGAAGACTCATCAAGGTCTCCACATGGTTTTTTAAATGTACGCATTCGGCATGAAATACACAGAGGTTCTCTGAAAAGGGCAACATTCACCAACAGTGGAACCTGGATCGGGTGACCAGAGAGTAAGTGTGAAAAATTGGGACGGGGAGGGGGGTAATAGGAGCCTATATTAGAAAAAGACACAAAAATCAGAACTGTCCCTATTGAGTCGGGACATCTGGTCACCCTAAACTTGGAATACTGCACTTGCTGCAGGCAACTGCTGATGCATCAGTGGTGAGCCCTGTAAGTGTGGAGGATACGGAAGCATTGGTAAGTGGGTAGTAGTGACCAAATGCACTCGGAGCATATCCTGATTACACTGATGTCAAGGGCAAAGCTTCCCTTTTCAAGGAGCTCCATCAGGTCCAAACTAATAAATGTGCCTTGTTATAATACTTTCAACTTTTTCCAATGCAAGAGCGTGAACTTGCATGGCCTACTCATGTGAGCAGCCCCTTGGAGTTCAATGGGAATATTCACAGAAGTTAACATTACTCGCAGGAGTAAAGGCTGCAGAATTGGACCCGGAGTGTTCCCTCTAAACTACAATTGCAGGAGTTTGCATGTTTGTAATTTGTCTGGGACTCCCCACTTTGTTAGTATTCCTTAGCCCGCTACACATAATGCCCGACAGGAGACGAGATAAACCGAAACTATAAGAGCTCAGGGAGCTTTTTACTTACAGTACACATCCACCCGGATTGACTTGATCGCCGGGGAACCCAAACCGTTCTCTGCCTTGCAGTAGTAGCGGCCTCCTTGGTGTCGCTGGATATTTGTAATCCTCAGAGTTTCGTTGAAGACACTCGAGTCTTGGAATCTGTCAGAGGCACTTCCTGCTGTTTTGGTCCACCTGATCTGAGCAACCATCGAAAAAGAGGGTTACTTTAGGTTGGCTGTTTGTAAACATGAATGCCATACAGCTGCAGAGATTCCTCTACAAAACTGAGAGCAGCATGGGTCTGTGGCTATCAGAAATCAAAGCATAGCATGACTGGGGTCCTAGAACAATATCTGATTACTGTAGTTCGAAATCATAGAATCATAGACTGTCAGGGTTGGAAGGGATCTCAGGAGGTATCTAGTCCAACCCCCTGCTCAAAGCAGGAACAATCCCAGCCAGGGCTTTGTCAAGCCTGACCTTAAAAAACCTCTAAGGAAGGAGATTCCACCACCCCCTTAGGTAACCCATTCCAGTGCTAGAAATACCTTATTAAGAAATCCAGAAATACCTTATTAAGAAATATATCCCCCTGGCGAGGGATGTATATGATGACTCAACACCAGTCGCAACACATCTGCTTAAATAGCTGCAGAAAACCCTTTATGAGCAGAATTAAGCAGAGCACATCCGTTCTAGTTCTGTGCTGTTCTTTTCAATAGCTGAGGCAATTTTATATTGAATTTATTTTTTGTATTGTTCTACCTAGGTTCATATATAAAAAATATGTCAATGTGCCATAGCACTCGTTAAAATGAACAGATTTTCCGAGATTTTGAGCCCCTGCCGCTCCCATTGAATTAAATTAATGAAAATCAGACCACAAATTCTAGTTGGAAACATCTTAAAACAGAACAGAAGCCTCCTGCTGCATTTCAATAGCCATATCATAAACAGCGTCTTACAATTTCAGGCAGCTGTCTATACATGGGGGCGGGGGAGGAGTTAAAATAGTTGCTTGGCTTTTTTAAAAAAAGAGGTGGTCTGTTCCAATAATTAGAACTTCTTCCACATTAATAATTATTTTCCAAATATGTGCAAACTTTTCAAAGCGAACACTTCTGTTAAACTGCCAAAACAGTTGGAATGCAAGGAACACTCCATTACAAACAATGGGATTCTTTTAAACACAGCTGTGCACCACAGAATCCATGCTGGGATCGAGACAGGCAGTTGCTATGGTAGGACTCACTTAAAAGTTTGTACAATTGGATGAAACATGCATTGAACACATTTGAGCAAGTTGCAATGGCCGCACTTCACAGCACAAGAAAAGGGACACGTTCGGCCCAACGTTGTGTGCCATTAAATCAGTCTGACACCAAGTCACGCCACTGACTTCACAGCTACGCTTCAGTTCCAGCGGTGCCAAGGGATGGGGCGAGGTGGGGGGAAGGGATGGGGATAGTAATTTTGTGAACCACTTTTCCATCTCCCATTCAACAATGATGCAAAGTCTCTGTTGGAATTAGAAGTTGAACGAAACAGTTCCTTGCTAAAACGCAGACCTCCGGCAAATGCCACCTAAAGGAAAGTGGTCTCAATATTGTTTTCTCTTGCTGAGTCTCTGGCCGTCTCCACACAGCTGTTAAAGGGACTTGTTTTTCAATTAGCAGTGAATGGCAATGGAAGAAGGGACAGGATCTTCTGCACAACACATTACAGAAGTAGTGAAGTAATTATAGGTAAAACATCTTGCTGGGCATGATTGTTAATGTGTTTACAGTTAGTTTGTTATATACTGGGGAAGAAATTAAATCCTCCTTCTGCGAACCATTAATGATGTTGAGTAGTACATTGTTGTTGGGTTTATGCATATTATGGAACATCTAGAGACCCCAGCCAAGCTCAGGAGGCCCACGATATGAGGCGTTGTACAGATACCTGGAAAGCTTCCCTGCTGAATAGACAAGAGAGATGTAGGTACGGAGAGGCGAAGTCTCTTGCCCAGAGCAGCAGAGCATATCAATAGCAGAGCTAGGAACAGAAACCAGGGTCCAGTGGATTAGATGGCTTCTCACTGAACTACACCATTATCCATGAACTGCAATATCTTGACAGCACCTCTTCTGTGCATCCAACTACAGCCCATCATGAAATGCAGTTCACTATCCTCCCAACCTCACACACCACAGCACAGGAATGGTAACTCCATTGGACTCACAAAACCTCCTTGAGCATCCTATTCTACTCCTCCCCACCCCCGCCTTCAAACACACACAGAGTGCACCAGTAAGAAGCTGGTCCCCAGTTAATATTATTCAACCAGCTCTATTCTACTATTGTGTGGTATGTGAGCGTGATTATCACCCAAAAAATAAAAATAAGTGGAAACACGCTAGGACATGCACTGCTGGAACGTTGCCTATTTATCCACCTCTTCTGGGAGTTCTGAGCACGTTCAAAAGTGATGCCATTAAAAAAGAAACAAACATTTTCTACTTTCCTTTAGGAACTTCTCCCTGAAAATTACACTGGTCCAGAAGCCACAACAGGCAACACTCAATATGGACCACAAACAGGTTTGTAGTCCCATATTTCTGATCCATTAGGACCCAAAATCTTAGAATTGTAGAATATCAGGGTTGGAAGTGACCTCCAGGAGGTCATCTAGTCCAACCCCCTGCTCAAAGCAGGACCAATCCCAACTAAAGCATCCCAGCCAGGGGCTTTGTCAAGCTGGCCTTAAAAACCTCTAAGAAGGAGATTCCACCACCTCCCTACATAACCCATTCCAGTGCTTCACCACCCTCCTAGGGAAATATTTTTTTCCTAATATCCAACCTAAACCTCCCACATTGAAACTTGAGACCATTACTCCTTGTTCTGCCATCTGCCACCCCTGAGAACAATTTAGATCCATCCTCTTTGGAACCCCCTTTCAGGTAGTTGAAAGCAGCTATCAAATCCCCCCCTCATTCTTCTCTTCTGCAGACTAAACAATCCCAGGTCCCTCAGCCTCTCCTCATAAGTCATGTGCTCCAGAGCCCTAATCATTTTTGTTGCCCTCCTCTGGACTCCTTCCAATTTTATCACATTCTTCTTGAAGTGAGGGGCCCAAAACTTTACAGAGTACTCCAGATGAGGCCTCACCAATGCCAGATTGAGGGGAATGATCACATCTCTTGGTATGCTGGAAATGCCCCTACTTATACAACCCAAAATGCTATTAGCCTTCTTGGCAACAACACTGGCTTAGTGTTAAGGTTACACAAAAAGAAGAAGAATCACTGAATCTCCTGCATGCTTTATTATTATTACTGTTATTGTTTGAAACAAAAATTACTAGGCTGTCATTGATTTAAATTAATTGTTTTATATTTTAAAAGTAAAATAGAAAAATGTATTGAACAAATATATTTTTGTTCCTTAAAGGGAAGTATTTTTTTCTTGAAAAATTCAAAAAGTTGGAATTTACTACATCAAAAGAATCCATCCCAGAATATTTTTTTAAAATCATTCACTATTGTTACAATCTATCTAATCTTAGAAACAACATTACCCAGTCCACTGGTACAGTCATTCCCTGGCTATAGCTCAATACATGAACCAACGATTCTTTTATCCAATCCGGCCTCGGATCTCCAAGACCATTTCCCAGAGGTCTGACCTTTTATGGCCAGCATTAGCCCCTAAAAGTGTATTTTCAGCTTTATGAGGATTTCTTACTTTTGGGGGTTTAATATTAATGGTCTGAAGTCATTTTGGAGCGGACCTCTACTTAGCAAGGAGAATGGTCTTCCTAAGAGAAAAAGATGTAAAATTACCAACCAGGTTCTCTCTCTCTCACGTGAGAGTGGCTCTGGAAAAAAAATACCATGTTTATATTGCAGTTGATTTAATCTCAATGCATTATTCACATTGCGCTTTAGCTCAGTGTAAATACTACAATGATCTGATTCCAATCAATATCATATTGTTATTTATCGAGCACCAAGTACAAAAATATGACTAATGCACTAATCAAACTAAATGAATACAGTAAAATAAGATGACTCAGCCTGGAGGTCTTACTCATGCATAACTCTGAGACCTGTGCTTTTTCGGTTCACTGGACACATTGAAAAAAAAAATTGTTTCAGCTCAAACGAAATATTTGGGGTCAAAACACAACACTTTGGTTGCCTTAGGTGACATTGAGAGTAATTGGTGAACTTTATTGGTTGACCCAAATTTGTATTTTTTTTTCGCAGGGTGGGGGGTGGGGGGGGGTTAATTTCAAAATTTTTGTCCAGTTCTAAAGGCTGTAGTACTGGCCTGGGTCAGTCAGTGGGTGGTATGCAGAATGTCATTAAAGTTCTTGCCCAATATCCATTGAATGAAAGCCCTTTCATTGATTTCAGCGGGCACTGGATCAGGCTCTAAATACCAGGCGAGAAAGCTATCAGCCATGACCATTCCATATATCATTCCCATGGTGTCTGAGCCGTTACAATTGTTAATGCCTTTCTCCTCACAGCACTGCCGGGAAGTGCAGTGATGCTTTTATCTCTCCACACCTGCTGTGAGCAACTGAGGTGTAGAGAGACTAAACAGTTCACCCAAGGGCACAAAGGAGATCTACAGTGGAGCAGGGAATGAAACCCATATTTTCCAAGTCCCAGGCTTGTGCTGATAATTTTATTCAAGTGTTCAGATGGTTCCTGGGCTGAAAATTTCCAGCCAATTGCTTTTATTGCTTAGTGGACATTTGCATGGTTCAGAAATCCCAACATTTTCACAAATTTTAGCCTACTTGATTATTCATCCAAAACCACATTGTGAATGCTGCTTATTCAGTATTTGTTTGAAAATTTCCATTGTCCCAGTATTGCTGCAGAAATACCACCCTGTGAATTGTGTGACCCGTCACATAGCATGAACAAATATTCAACGAAAACAGCTTGCGAACAACCAATAGCTAAAACTATTCTTTTCCATAATGTGGCTTTTTATTGACGTCACATCCATACATCATGGCTAATACACATCAGACTAATAATACATGTTAATACATAACACCCACACATTCATCTACTGCATTGATCTTGGCCTACCAGGGTGAAACTTTCAAAACTGCTCAGAGTTGGCAGCTCATGTCACTTTTGAATATCCTACTTTTTTGTTTTCACAAGATCCTGCTCTTTATTTGTCATTCAGAACTCCAATAAAAACCTCACCATGAATGCTTATTACTAAGTAGGACATCAGGAGAAATCAGGGCTAGCTTATGAATGATTCACTTTTAAAGGTAGGTAAAGTCATAATGAGTATTTTTAATGGACAGTTCAACTAAGTCTACGTAGACCAATCCATTGTGCGATCAAGACCCTTACTAGTATTGTAATGGTTTGAGCAGATACTGCGAGAAGTTCATATTTATGATCCAGTGGATGGTTTCTCTCTTCATAGTAAATTGATTTTCTGCTTTAACTAGGATTCCTTGAAATGCAGGTTCTCATCTTGTTTAATAATGGATGGGCCAGGGTAGCTGAACTAAAAGTGATACACGCACACAATACATTGGATATCACAAAACTGTTCTGCCGATGGGGCTGTTTTTACAGGTTTCAGCTGAGTGATCTGCTCCTGTAGTCTTGGCTTAGGAACTAAAAAAGAAAAAGTTGATTCCCGTCAGTTATTTCCACATAACAGATGGCCAGTCAGAGAGGAGCAGCAAAACATATTTTCCTCATTTATTCAGAAAAGGAACCTTAAGAATTAAGCAATTATTTTGGGGCAGTTCTCTGGTCTGTGTTACACAGGTCAGACTGCATGATCACACCGCTTCCTTCTGAACGTTGAATCTATGAAAGAAACACAGAGGTTTACAGACCATAGTGCACTGCAGAAATATTGGCTCAAACACTGTATTGCTGCAAAAGTCCCTTAATGTCTTTCCTTTATTCAAAGCACATAGTCTGCTTCGTCAGCATCAATGGATTGGTTTTAAGCTACCATTCAATAGTTCCAATAGATTTTGTAGTGGATTTATTTTCTTCTCTAAAAATGACCAGAGGGAAAGGGGGTCAGAGAGGGGGATCGGAGGGGAAGGGGGAGTTTTACATTGCAAAACTGAAACCTCTGTGAAGCACCAACTGCCATAAATAAAATAATCAAAATAAGGTTATCTCAGAGGCTCAGTAAGGAATCTCTGACTTCCATGAGAATTTAAGGATAAGGAAATCTCTTAACCACCCTCCAACATTGAAATCCCTGCCTCAGACCAAGCAGCCTTTTTGCATTCACAGAGTCTGAAATCAGCATGGGAGAGGCCAAAGCATAACTTCCTCCCCCCACGTACCTCCCCCCCGCCCTCCCAAAAAGGATCTTAGTATAATGTCATTGGAATAGATGGAGACATTTGCCACACCAGGACTAATCTGAACTTTTACAAACAGCCAGGCTTTTTATTCCAGATCATTTTCTACCTTTCTGACTGGATTATTTTTGTTTTCAGTTAACGTTCTGGGTGATGGTTCTCGATCTGACCCACGTGTTGTTTGTATTTTCCATAAAGCACACGGGCTTTCACTCAAACGACTCCTCTTTGGCTTCCTTGGGCAAAACACATTCAGAAAGTGGCTTCCTCAACCACAGTGCAGGAGACTATTAGCCACAGCTCTCAGGACAGCAAGCTTTCCACCGCTCCTCTCCCCTACTCTCCTGCTGCTAGATTTCCATTTTCTCTTCCTTTAACACACCCATTCTTGAGACTCTCCAACCAACATATCCAACGTTGTGTCATTTCATATGACAAAGCCATCTCAGACAATATTCCTTCAGCTTTTTCGTGATGGGGGCTACCTGTCACGTTACTGAAATTATCTGGGATCATATAGATCATTGGTGCAACCAAGGTCCTGTAGTGGCACCAAATATTGCGTAAAGAGGGGCATATAAGGTGTCTACGACCAGTTATGGTCTGCTGATTATGATTAATCTATCTGTATGTGTGTATCATTTCTGTAGCTAAAGTTATGAATATTGGCTATATGGTGTCTGTATTTCAAACTTATGCTGGGCTTCTGGGTGAAATCCCAGACAAGCTGTTGGTAGCTCGGCTGGCCTGTCTGATGGCCCATTAAGGACCATCAGCTATACAATGAACTTTGTAGACGCCCGTCCACACCTGAGCTTCTCCAGGAATGTGGCCTGGCTAGTCAGGAACTGAACCTGAGAGAGTCCTGTAACTGGACCATGTGACTATGAACCTCCATTTTGCAACTGGACTCTGCATAGGAAGGAGGAGGGGGGTCTTCGCCCACAAGAGGAAGTCTATAAAACCTGGGAGAGACTCCCTCCATTTTGTCTTCAACCTCCAGTCTCCAGCCTGCCTTGCTTCTACCTCTGGATGGAACTTTGCTACACATGGAAGCTCTGGCCAATGGGTGCTGACCCATCCCTAGAGGGGAGGCATTCCAGAGACTTTGATTTGAACCTGCAGTTTATTCTACCTCTGCTGCAAGCCTGAACCAAGATATTTGCCATTACTGCATGTAATTGATTTCTTTTAACCTTTCCTAACCCTCACCTAGACCTTTTTCTTTGTATAATAAACCTTTCGATTTTAGATTCTAAAGGATTGGCAACAATGTGATTAGTGGGTAAGATCTGATTCGTATATTGACCTGGGTCTGGGGCCTGATTCTTTAGAATTGGGGAGAACCGTTTTCTTTATTTGGGGTATTGTTTTTCATAACCATTGGTCCCCAGGACAGGAGGCTGCTGGTGGTGATACTGGGAACCTGGAGTGTCTAAGGGAATTGCTTGTGTGACTTGTGGTTAGCCAGTGGGGCAAAACCAAAGTCTTTTCTGTTTGGCTGGTTTGGTTTGCCTTAGAATGGAAAACCCCAGCTATGGGCTCTAGTTGCCCTTTTGGAAGCAATTTGTCCTGATTTAAAATAAATGGAGATATACCAATCTCCTAGAACTGGAAAGACCTTGAAGGTCATCCAGTCCAGTCCCCTGCCTACACTAGCAGGATCGAGTACTGTCCCCTGACAGATTTTTTGCCCCAGATCCCTAAATGGCCCCCTCAAGGATTGAACTCACAACCCTGGGTTTAGCAGGCCAATGCTCAAACCACTGAGCTATCCCTCCCCCCTGGCACTCTCAGTTGGTCCCACCAGGAACAGCACAGTCACACTACCTGCATCATGGCTCCCACTGCATCATGGCTCATGTGTGTGTGTGTGTGTGTGTGTGGGTGCCATATCAATACCTACGCTAATGGTTCTCATACTTGTCTGTACTATGACCCCATGTTACAACAAAAGTTTCAGGACCCATCTAATCAAAGAAAGGGAGGATGACCCCAGTCCACAGTTTGAGAACCTGTGGCCAAGTGGACAGAATTGCCTCTCCAAAGAGCCGGGGTACGTCAACACTGCAATCCTGGGATGTGACCACAGCTCATCTAGACATACCGAAGCTAGCTTGAGCACTGGTAGCAGAAAAGCCAGAGTGAGACAGGTTTCAGGGCAAGCTAGCCACCTAAGTAGCCAGGGTTCCGGGAGAGCTACTTTTCCTGAGGCACACTTGGTCTATGTCCATATGATGGCTAGAGGAAAGGTAAGCCAAAAATGTGCTAGACTTTCCTGCTTACTGTGCTTACTTTAGAAATAACGGGGTAATGTTCTAGTGAATCTTACAAATGTTCCCGATTCACGACAGGAGAACACCCACACAGCCCTGGCAACTATTGCAACAGTATCATGGAAAGTTATGGGATTGGCTCTGCATATATCTGTAAATAAAATGATTTTTGTTTGTGTACTGAAATTTTATTAAACCAGGTCCAACATGATGCAGTGTGCCTGAAGAGGCTAAGGATATAGACTGTCTATCTTCATTTCAATAGAACATTGCTACTGGCTATGGATTTGCAGCTAAGGTAGGGAAATTTCTGTTCCTATTTATTTTGTATGGTAATGTCTCTGAAAGTCTCAGGCTTAAGAAATGGCCCCAAGTAGAAGTAAGGCCAATTGTTTAAAACTTTCCTCATGAAAATATTAGAGGGGTGAAACATCCAATTAAAAGAAATCCTCAATTTTCAGTCCAAAAAATATGATCCTGTATCTTGGTGAGCACGGGAAAATTGTTATCAGTTAGGAACTGAATGCAAAAATGGGAAAGACTGATTTAGAAACACATTTCTTGACAGTTATTGTAGCCATCCTGCGGCCAAATAAGAACATCCTGCTTTCCAATACGTTACATGCCAGGACCACTCAGAAATTTACAGCAAGGACAGGGATAAAACGTAGCGCTCTCTCTCGGCTCCCAGGCCTCGCTCCAGGAAAACACTTAAGCACATGCATCATGACGTAGACATCAACGGTACTGCTCATGAGCTTAAAGTTCCACATCTCCTTCAATGCAGCCCAAAAGCACACACCTCTATTCCTTTAGCTAAAGTAAGTCTCTACTACAGTAGCTGTAAGTAGCAAAACGGACGTGATACACATATCATCAGTTCAGAATTTATCCAGAAGGCAGCAGAAGAATAAATGTACTCTGGCCACTTCATGATAGTGTTAAAAGGAAGAGATCTTTTTATTTTTAGTGGAGAAACAATGCTGGTAACTGACCGCAAGCTACACAGACAGATACTGGAGATCAGTGCAGAGACAACCAAGCTAAAAGCAGCCAAATAGCTATGAGAAAAATGTTTCTATTACGTTCAAAGTCCGTATTAGCACATCACTCACTAGTCATAAGAAGACAATAGGTGGAGTCTATTATGAATTAAGAATTAGGCATCTTTATACTCACCTCCCTACAAGTCAAGGAACTGACAAGAATAAATCAAGAATCTGACACCAGAAATGTAGGAAAACATATGCTTGAACTGATTATTACTTCATTTCTAGGATCCATTTGATCAATTCTTTCTCTTTCGGTGAGACACGTAGCATCTATTTCATACCCAAGACCAGGTTATCTAAGATTTCCTTTTCAGGACTGCAAAACCCAGTGCCTAGAAGCTGAAAGTTTAATAACACTTGTGCAACATATGGAATTCCTCTAGTACAACTTAATATCTTTCCTACAACTTAATATCTCCAGCTCTTCATTGCTTTGGGAGACTTTTAAAGCAATCATGTTGAGCATCATAATACTCTCCGATTCCCACAGGGCAAAAGAACAGTCACGTGTGCCAAACACAATAGGAAAAAGAACGAGAAGACAACATAGCCAAATTAAAAGGTAAAAAGGGCGGCCTTTAAATCCACTTTTAGACCTGAAGGCAAAAATAGATGTTGCATATAACAACCAAGTATATTATTCTATTGATAGATGGGTCATTTTTGCACTTAACTCCTACCAGCATTAACAGGAATCTTCTATACAAGGAGGGAAGAATGAAGTAGTACTGGGATAAACCTAAAAAGCTGCTAGCTAATCTAAGTAGAAACAAAGGGTAATCTTCCCATATGCCTGTTGTAAGATTCATGTCAGCATATGAGGGGTTTTGGGGGGGGGGGGGGAGGGAGGGTCATAGTGTGATGGCGTAAAGGTATTTGTAGAATTTTCTGAGAGACAGCTCTGTTTTTGTATACAAAACCAATTTACCAAAAGACCAGGCCTACACTAACTGCTGGATCGGCAGGTAGCGATCGATCTTCTGGGGATCAATTTATTGCGTCTAGACTAGACACGATAAATTGATCCACGAGCACTACCCCGTCGACTCCAGAACTCCACTGCTGCGAGAGGTATAGGAGAAGTCAATGGGGGAGCCACCACAGTTGACTCAGCGCCGTGAAGACGCCGCAGTAAGTCAATCTAGATACGTTGACTTCAACTATGCTATTTATTTTCATCTCTGATCCATGGCCTCACTGCCCTCAGTCACCTGAATTTAACATTCCCAGATCCACTTCTGGATATTCTATCTATTCAGAATCCCAAGTTTTACAATGTGGTACAAACGAATTTCATGCAGATTTTGTTGCGAAACAGATAATGTCAAACACCTGACAATTAAGGTACCTAATGTACTAGGGGCTATGCTCCTCTTAACCTGCTGCTCACAAAGAGAGAAGAATTGGTAGGGGAAGTAGAAGTGGTTGGCAACCTGGGCAGCAGTGATCATGAGATGGTTGAGTTCAGGACCCTGACAAAAGGAAAAAAGGAGAGCAGCAATCATAGAATATCAGGGTTGGAAGGGACCTCAGGAGGTCATCTAGTCCAACCCCCTGCTCAAAGCAGGACCAATCCCCAATTAAATCATCCCAGCGAGGGCTTTGTCAAGCCTGACCTTAAAAACCTCTAAGGAAGGAGATTCCACCATCTCCCTACGTAACCCATTCCAGTGCTCCACCACCCTTCTAGTGAAATTTTTTTTCCTAATATCCAACCTAAACCTCCCCCACCGCAACTTGAGACCATTACTCCTTGTTCTGTCATCTGGTACCACTGAGAACAGTCTAGATCCAGCCTCTTTGGAACCACCCCTTCAGGTAGTTGAAAGCAGCTATCGAATCTCCCCTCAGTCTTCTCTTCTGTAGACTAAACAATCCCAGTTCCCTCAGCCTCTCCTCATAAGTCATGTGCTCCAGGCTCCTAATAATTTTCATTGTCCTCTGCTGGACTCTCTCCAATTTTTCCACATCCTTCTTGAAGTGTGGGTCCCAAAACTGGGCACAGTACTCCAGATGAAGCCTCACTAATGCCAAATAGAGGGGAATGATCACATCCCTCAATCTGATGGCAATGCCCCTACTTATACAGCCCAAAATGCCATTAGCCTTCTTGGCAACAAGGGCACACCATTGGCTCATATCCAGCTTCTAATCCACTGTAATCCCTAGATCCTTTTCTGCAGAACTGCTGCCTAGCCATTCGGTCCCTAGTCTGTAGCAGTGTATGGGATTCTTCTGTCCTAAGTGCAGGACTCTGCACATGTCCTTGTTGAACCTCATCAGATTTATTTTGGCCCAGTCCTCTAATTTCTCTTCGGTTCCTTTACTCACTCCAGATGTTTCTCCTTTACCATTTTTTTTTTCAGATCTATGTTTCACATCAGAGAAAAATAATTACATTGCTCTAACCCACAACCACCCGTCCAGGCAGATAGATTTTGTATAAAGATTCATGGATGGTAGATTGTTGAAGGTTGTGCCTGAAGGTCAACCCCATGGGGTGAAAACATGCACCTCACTTACCTTGTATGTTACTCCCCAGGCAAAAGCAGTCCTGGGGTATAGCCTTCCAGCTGTACCTATTAGTGACCCTGCCCCCTTCAGCGGGTATACGATAGTCCAAACAAAGAGCAGAAATAGTTTCATTGCTCACAAGAGGCTGGACTCCCTCCCTTACCAGTGGTTCTCAAACTTTTTGTAGTGGTGACCCCTTTCCTACACCAGGCCTCTCAGCGCGACCCCCCTTAGGGGGGGTCCAGCAGCCTGAAGCCAGGATCCGAGGGGGCTGAGGCCAGGATCGGTCGGGGGCAAAGGGGTTCCAACAGATCTCTGGGGCCGGGATCAGAGCCGGGCTCACGGGGGCGCCAGGAGCCCGCCACAGTGGGGGACGGGCTCGGGTTCGCTGGGAGCCTGCCGCAGCCAGGGTCAGGGCCAGGCTCAGGTTCACCAGCAGCCCGCCACGGCCGCAATCAGGTTTGGGCTTGTGTGGGTGCCGGGAGCCTGCCACAGCAGGGGCTGGGCCGGGCTGGGCGGGGAGGGGTCCAGCAGCGCCCGCCCCCGGCCGGGATGGGGGGTTTCAGCAGCTCCCGGGGCCACGGCCAGGATTGGTCAGGGGGGAGGGAGTTCCAGCAGATCACTGGGGCCGGGATGAGGGGCGGGCTCACGGGGGCGCCGGGAGCCCTCCACAGCGGGGGACGGGTTCGCGGGGGCACCGACAGCCTGCCGCAGCTGGGGCTGGGCTGGGGGGGCGCCAGCTGCCCACCGGGGCCAGGCTCAGGCTCAGGCTCACCAGCAGCCCACTGCGGCCAGGCTCGGGCGGGCGCCGATAGCCTAATGGGGCCGGGGCCAGGGGCCAGGGCCCAGCTCGGGCTCACCGGCAGCCCGCCACGGCTGGGTCTGGGGCCAGGTTCGCAGGGGCACCGTCAACCTGCCGCGGCAGGGTCAGGGGTTGCCTGCGGCAGCAGGGGCCAGGATCACAGGTGGATGCCAGCAGCCCGCAGCAGGGGTCGGGGCCAGCTGCTGGCAGCAGGATCTTGCGACCCCCACATAACTGGGGCACGACCCCCAGAGGGGTCGCGACCCCTAGTTTGAGAACCAATGCCTTATACAAAGGATGGAAGCAGTTCTTCCGATCTCACAGGAAGCCTCTCTCCCACCCTCCTGCATGGCTAACAGCCAAGCGCTAGTTCCGTTGGGTTTTAACGAAAGAAAGTGGCCCATCTTCTTCTCTCAGATGATGCTCCCAAGCCGCTCCTCAGCAAGTAACCCAGTCCCCTTCTCTGGGAACTCTAACTCTACTTGTTTCACCCAGGCTGAGCTGGTTCCTCCTTTTCAAAGTTTCCTCCTGGTCTAAAAAGCCAACCAGGTGCAGTGGGTTGGGGCAGATTGTCACGGTGGGAGTTCTTTAAGCCCTTCTTGACTTGAGCAGGTTGAGGGGGAAGGCAGCTGCCCCAACACACACATTTAGAAGCATCTTGACAAGAGAGGACCGGGTGCTGGCTGGCTCGATGAACAGCGTGACTGCAGAGAGCTCACCACACAGAACAGAGCCCAGCGATGGCTGCCAAAGTCTGGATATGTGGCTGGCTGGATAGAATAGGAGCAGATCTGTCGAAAGGTCAGTGAGGGCAGGCTGAGCTCCGGAGGACTGAGCACAGAAGCTGGCCAGACCAGATGAGGTTACCGAGATGGTCCCCGCTGGTCTGCTGGCAGACTGAATCCAGGGAGGGCTGCTTAAAAGGACACCAGCGGAGGGGACCAAGACGGGTGTCTGAAGAAGGCAGTGCCTCTGGGAAGACGCCTCTGAGCTACCGCCCCATAACAGGGCCATGATAAGAATGCGGGACTGTAGCCCTCCGAAAGGAGGGGGGCGTTTGTGGCTGAGCTGCCAAAGGCCTGCCAAGAGAACCAGCAGCCAGGGATGCTCATGAGAGGCCCAGGTGCTCCCCTGATGTAAGACCAAAGAAGAAAAGGCTCACACCTATCTGAGAGAAAGGACCCCCGTTACGAGCTCCCATTGACTTCTATAGTTATTGGAGGTGCTCGGCGCTCCAGAATTTTAAGCCCAAGGTACCCAAAAATGGGGGCACCCAAAATTCAGAAATCACTCCTGAAAAATGTGGCCCGGATGATTTGGCTTGACCAGTGCTCTGTACCTTGAAGCACAAAGTCCCAGACTGATGGCTAGCGAGAGCGCTAAGATAACCTTTTCAACACACTAACAGAAGTTTAGATTAAAAACAGAGCTCCGAATATTGGATCGAGCCTATACAATGTCCACTGGGGTTATTAATTCAGGAGCAAATTAGCAGCCAAATACCCAGCCCAAGAGGGGAAGGGAAAGAAGGATTCCTTCCCTCGGACTGCAAAGCTATTCTTTGAACGCTACTGCCAGTTTTGCCACATGCATGCTGGTATGCAGGGAGTAGAGCACGGTGCTGCACAGAGGGTCCACCCTGATTCTGGCCCTGTTAATCTCGCCCTCCTGACTGTGGGGCCAGGCCCGTTCCAAAGCCAGGAGTTTTTCTGCAGCTCTGGAGGCAGGATTTGCTCCTTACGGCACAATTGTAGGAACATCTCCGGTTGTTGGCTTTTTACTTGCACTTCCATTGATCATCACAATGATTTTTGTGTTGAATAGGCTGGGTGGAACCTCGTTATGGCTTGTTTCTGCACAGGGTAAAGGCCTCCTCCTAATCTAGACCAGCCAGTGCTGTCCCAGATAGAGATAATGTAGTCCCAATGGACAGGGCAAGGTACTGGAAATAAGGAGACCAGGGTTTTATTCCAAGCTCTGCCACTGATCTGTGTGACCTTTGGCAAGTCACTTCACCTCTCGGTCATGTTTCTTTAGTCTGTAAGCTCTTTGGGGCAGGGCTTGTCTTTGATGTGACTGAATGGTACCTAGGACAGGGAAACTCCAGGGAAATGGTACAGTAACAAAAATAATAACAGAGGCAGGTGTACATCTACACTTGAATAATAATGATGGTCCCAAAGTAAATAAGGAAACAGAGCCTTCAGAATACCTTACTAAATTGATTGATTGATTTATTTTGCCTGTTAAATTTTGCATATGTTAATTTAAAATGGGAGATTTTCTTTAAAAGAAATTAAATCCTGGTTTTCATAATTTCCATAAACTAAAACCTACAGTGCAGAGGAACGATTACTGTTCTATTAAGTAGACGTTATGCAAGGTTTGCTCCCCACCCTTCACATACGTCATCATCCAAACTATTTAAAATCAGGCAGAACACAAGATTAAAATATTACCATTTGGATGCCTCCTAAATTAGAAACTGGCTTTGGCTTGTAAAAGGCAATAATTTGATTTCACATCTTCAAATGCTGAAAATGCTAATGACTAACTAGCTAAGTGCATAAATTGCGAGTGATAGCTTAAAAGTTCAGGAGAAAATTAATGAGTGGACACCAGTAGTTAAAAAGGTAAATTGCCAAAACAACACTACTTTTAAGACCATTTCTACAATAGCCAGTTGTAAATGAATCAAGTAGTGGATCGTTTGTATGAAAAGTGGTGCTGTAGTCACACTTAGAAGCACATTCCAAAAACATTTTTGAGTAACCTACCAAGTGATTAAATGCAGCCATTTATCCTAATTTCACTGTTACATTTTTCTCTGTGACTGTAAGAGGTTTCATTGCTTTAAATTTAAACACTTTTATACTGAACAATCAATATTGATTTTGCTATAAATATCTCACTTAAAGACAGATTTTTTTCCCCCTTCTGCACGGCAGCAAATGGCTGGTAACTGCTCCAAAGCACTGAAATTCTGAGCACCTCAATTTCTATGGAGGTCAACAGGCTCTGAAAGTGCTCTGTCTCTTGCAAGAATCACTCAGGACCCTGCATCGTAAGACCCTACAAAGAGGAAATTATTCACTGTTCATCAACTAAATTATTCAAGGAGTTTCATGAAATGGTTCGAACAACCGTGAATAATGTATCGTTACTGTTCACCCAGCTCCATTATTCATCAACTTCAACTTGCTTTAAAATGAAATATATTGCTTTTACTTCACAAAAGGGGATATAATCTAATTTCACCATACTGCAGACGTGGCGATGTGTTAGAAATTTAACAAATTATTTTTCTCTCATTCTTCCACCACCAGAATACTAAGGCAGTATGTACAGTTCCAGTGCCAGAGTTGAATCCTGATGAATTCAAATGCAGGCAAATTCACCAGCTGTAACTCTTAAGGGGTTAACATATACAAATAAATACAAGCTATGCTGTAGCTTTTTGCTGTAGCAGCAGCAGCACAGAAATGAATATCAATGACATCACCAAGGAAGCAGCGATTCAATGGACTTTGTGGGAAATTCACCTTTCATCACATTTTTGGTGATCTGATTTTTACCTGAATTAAATTAGATCTCAGCTGTGACACGTCCTTGCTGACGACCAAATTAGACTTATCATTCCAGTTGTAGTAGTATGGGTATGATACTGGTCTTAAATTTTCACTCTTCAGGAAACCAAGCCTGTTATAGTCAAACAATTGTGAGTTACAGGAGCAGTACCGCACCCTGCAACAGAACATGAATCAGCTGCCACTCAAAGTGGGGTTCTACTCTGACAGATGACACTAAAAACGACTGTTTATTGTCTCAGCATCTTCTGGAGCAAATGTGCTGGGTTGATGCGGAAAGTTGTTTTGGTTTTGTATTGTATCGCTCGCCCTGTAAGCACTATCTGGCATCACAAAGTCAAGCTGAGCCCTTTCTTCCTCATACATCATGACCACAAATCAAGGTTTTACAGGCCAAGAAAGATGATCAGACACACTGCTGTAATCCCGTTGTCGTCAGTGGGTTTGCACAGCTGTAACCGACTGGACACTAGCAAACAATTCTGCTGACGATGCACCAAGAGGAATAAGAAACCAGCTCCCCCATTAGCTATTTTTTGCCTCCTAAGAGTGAACAGTAGTAAAAAGCTTATTTCTGTCACTAAAATCAGCAGCCTGAACAGATACAGGGGAAAATATCTGTTGAAAGGAAATTTGCTACTTTAGAGTCACTCTTCAGAACAGAGCCAGATCTGAAAGTGACAGACATCTTGAAACCTGGCCAGTTTTTTTTTTTTAAGTCAATTTTAGCTGTAAAACCTGCCTCTATTTCCCATGCCTATTTTTGTTTTTCACTCCCCCAACAGACCCACAGGAGAAAGTGATTATTCAAGGGACACGGTGAAACTAGCAATACCCAGAGTGCTGTCAAAGGCACACAATGAGCAAACAATGAACAGTGTGAGGATAATGTATTTTCTCCCGTCTTTCAGTTATGCTAATATTTGGTATTCCCTCTGACAATAGTTAGACAAAGCATATACAGACAGAAGTGTAACACTACATGTCACAAAGAAATATGTATTCTTCACTGCTGTGCTGGTCTCCCTTCAATGTCAGTAAGGCCGCACACATGGATAGATACAATAGGTTTCAACACAATATTTAGATGCACCTGTAGATGGTTAAGAGGCAGGGGCAATATCTTTGAATAAACGCTAGCAATAGTGGAAAGTAAAATGTATTCGTTTTCTTTCTACAGCATAAACAAACCACCCCCTTCACGATTCCAGAGAATGTTTTTGCCTTTAGACGTATAATATAAAATCCTTTGGGATCTAACCTCCATTTCCCAACAGCAATCCAAGACTCATTCAAGCTTGATAGAGATCATGAAAATAGCTTCCAGCCTATAGCAAACTGCTGACCTGACTGACAGCCCTGTAATTTGAACTCACGTCCTCAGAGGCAAAAGGTGTCAAAGATATATTAGTCCACTGAGCCATCCTGTGCGTTCTTCTAACTGAAACACAGACACATTTTTGGCCCACCTCTGCCTGTTCAAATTAAATCCAGTTAACTGAACATCATGAAACACTTTGTTTAAATGGTTCTTTTTCCACTACATTGTCTTCAGTAAATAGCACAGAGATTATTGATTTCCTGCACTGCAGGATCAGCATGTTTACTTAAAGTTGTTCCCATTTTCTTCACTAACTGTAAGCCAGAAGCACAGTGTACTTTAAAATATTAAAGCCCCTGGCTTCCTTATCTTTGAAGGAACTCCAAAAAGACCCTGAAAATGTTCTGAACCTTCAAAACAGAAGAACCGGATGGACACTGAGCATTGCCCTACTCTGTATTTACATCCAGTTAAGACTTGATCAGCAGTTTTTGCACTATCTGCAACACTGCATTACTATATACAGCATGCTATAGATGAAGGAGGAGTTATTCATAGCAGCACAGAATATTAGGGTTGGAAGGGACCTCAGGAGGTCATCTAGTCCAACCCCCTGCTCAAATTATTTTTGATAATCTTTCCAAATTAAGCCAAAGTCTTAATATTATAGTAGCATTTTTTTGTTTTATTTTATTTTTACTATACAAGAACCAACACCAGCATGCCATCATTGAGCTAAATCTAACAAACTCTCTGGGCTACAAATGTCAATGCTCTGTTTTGCACATAGAATAGGGAACTGGTTTAACACCATTCATTTAAGCAGCAAGGGTGCGATTTGTGATCATGTAGAGGAGGTGACACCAGAGGGGATTTATTAAAACTCAGATTTCAAAAAGAAGAGAACCTTGACAACCTGGCTGTAGAAAAGACAATTTGAAAGGCAATTCTTAGATGTTAAGGCCAGAAGGGACCATTGTAAATTGCTCCTATTAGTAATGAAGAGCACATGGAAATGATCCACAAATATCAAAAGTTCTGTACCTACAAAAAGTTGATATAGGAAGTAACTAGAAATAAAGACATGAAATTAAAAAAGGGACTTCTAAAGGACATATCGTAAGAAAGCTTCATGACCATAAGATGAAGTAAGCTGTGGCTTTTCTCAAGGGAATTGGTGGTAGCATCAAACCACTGGGCCTTTACAAACGAGATTTGATAAAACACTGGAAGTGGTATTATAGAAGCATTGTCGGAGCGATGGCCAAGAAGAACTAGCGTTCCATCTCAAAGGACTTGTCTACACTTGGAAATTTACCAAAATAACTACTCCAGAATATTGATTTTGGTGGAAGACCCCATTTAAGCATTTTTACTCCGGAATGACTTTGCCTTTTTTTTCCAATTTAGCTTAATTCACGTAGCTATTTCAGTAAACTTCCAAATGTAGAGAAGCCTTAAATTCGTGAAGAACAAACCAGACAAACCTTCTGCATCTGGAGAAAGCTTATTATGTGTCTGCTGATAAATGTTTTAATCAGTTTTCATCCAGCATCCTCAGCAGGTCTCCAATGTCATTATAAATGTATTGCTGTTTTATTACAGCCATCCTGTCTGTGTTAAAATAGAAACCAACTAACTGACTTGAACTTTTTTCTCCTTTTCATGAAGAGATCAGATCTAGAATCATAGAAATGTACAAGTAAAAGGGACCTTGAGAGATCATCTAATCCAGCCCCCGATTCTGAGGCAGGCCAAATAAACATAGACCACAGGTGTTTGTTCTTAAAAACCTCCAATGAGAGGGATTCCATGACCTCCTTTGGTAGCTTATTCAAGTATTTAACTATCCTTATAGTTAGAGAAAGTTTTTCCTGATATCTAACCTAAAGTTTCCTTGCTGCAGATGAAGCCAATTACTACTTCTCCTATGTTCAGTGGACACAGAACAACTGAGCACCATCCTCTTTATCACATACTTGAAGACTGCCATCAGGTCTCCTCCAGGTCTACTTTTCTCGAGACTAAACATGACCCATATTTTTAGCCTTTCCTCATAGGCCAGGTTCTCTAAACCTTTTATCATTTTTGTTGCTCTCCTCTGAACTCCCTCCAATTTGTCCGCATCCTTTTAAAAGTGCAGCATGCAGAACTAGACACTATACTTCAGCTGAAGCCTCACCAGTACGAAGCACAATGGGACAATTACCTCCCATGTCTTAGATAGGACACCCCTATTAATACACCCCAGAATATTAGCCTTTTTTGCAACTGTATCACATTTTGGGCTCATGTTCAGTGGTCATCCACTGTAACTCCCAGATCCTTTTCAGCACTACTACCCCCTAGACAATTATTCCCCATTTAGTATTTTTGCATTTTATATTTCCTTCTTAAGTGATGTACTTTGCACTTGTCTTTACTTAATTTCATCTTGTTGATTTCAGACCAATTCCCCAATTTTTCAAGGTCATTATGAATTCAAATCCTTTCTTCCAAAGTGCTAGCAACTCCTCACAACTTGGCATCATCCACAATTCTATAAACATCCTCTCCACTTAATTATCCAAGTCATTAACATACATATTAAATACTACTGGACTCAAGACAGCCCCCTGTGGTACCCACTAGACCAGAGATTCTCAAACTGGATGGTGCAGCCCCCTGCAGGGGCGCAGAATGTATTCTGTGGGGATGTGAGAAGCTTTAGGGGAGTGGCAGCTGTTTGCCAGGCACCCAGCTCTGAAGGCAGCGCTGCCGCCAGCAGCAGCAGTGGAAAAGTAAGGGTGGCCATAGCATCCCATGACACCCTTACGTCTGCACGGTTGCAGTGTGTGGAACATAAATGACTATAAACACAAAGGGGGAGTGTAACCGGGTTCCTGCCGGTCCTCTCCAAAAACACCACTGGAGACCTCCTTCAGTGCAGCACCCGTGTATTTTACTGGCTGTGTCCTTTTCCCACCACCTACTATTTACAGCATTTACAAGTTAACAGTCCACTGCTCAGGAAGACAAGCCCACTTCCTGGCCCACAGGGATCCAGAGCCTCACACTCCTCCCTGTCCTATCTCCCTAGTCTCCCCCGCCCTCTGGCTTCCTGCCTGCCTGCTTTTATAGCTGGCTCCTCAGGCCTGCAGGTGGCTCCTCTCAGGTGATTAGGGCGTGGCCTCCTAGCCAACTCCAACTAGCAGTTTCTTTTTCCCTGAGTCAGCACCCTGTTACAGGGAGCATGATCAAATAAGTTTGAGAATGCACTAGACACACCCTCCCATTTTGATGGCTAGCTCTTGAGAACTACTCTATGGTCTTCCAACCAGTTGTGAGCCCACTTCATTTTAATTTAATCTAGACTACATTTCCCTCATTTGTTATGAAAATGCCATGTGAGACCATCAAAATCCTTACCAAACATCAAGAGGTGTTATGTCTACATTAAGTCAGTAACCCTATCAAAGATGGACATTAGCTCGGTTTGGATGATTTGTTCTTGACAAATCCATGTTGGTTATTATCTATTACCCTATAAATGCAAAAACCAAAAACAATAAAACCCATCAACCAAACTAAAACCCATCAAACATATACACACCTGAGAGCCCAAGAAGTTTGCTGCCAGAGACCAAGAGAAATCAAAGGCGTAAGGGAACTAAGAAATTTTAAAACAAGTTTGTAAGGAAAAGCTAAAATACACAAAAGGTAGTTGAAAGACGTTTTCACCAGCCAATGGTGAACTTTAACTTTGGTGAACAATGGTGATCAATCAGAACTTTAACTTTCTTTGGATGGTGTAAGAATTCCCTTGATTTGAGAAGTGATTTTCAGTTAATTGTCTGTTTACCTAGTTAGCATAATTGTCTTCAATTATCTAATTAGAGTTCATATGTGTAATCATTTTAACATGTAATTATACCTAATTACACCCTTAAAATATCAAGTCATAAATATCCTTATTTCGATGGACAGATGTATGGGGGGGGGGATTCACTACTGTTATTTTTATCTGCTGGATCCCATAAATTGCAACGATGAGATCATTTAACATAGACTTTTATTACCATTATTGACAAGGCCCTATCAAATGTTATATCTAAGGGCAGGTCTATGCTAAAGCAGGGATCGACACTGTGAGATTGATTTATATGGGGCTGATTTATCGCGTCTAGACTAGACGCAATAAATCGATCCCCGAGTGCTCTCCCATCAACTCCAGAACTCCACCACCATGGGAGGCACAGGCGGAGTCGACAGGGGAGCAGCGGCAGTTGACTCACCGCCATGAAGGTGCCGCAGTAAGTCGATCTACATACGTCGACTTCCGCTACGCTATTCTCATAGCCGAAGTTGTGTATCTTAGATCGATTCTCCCCCATCCCCAGTGTAGACCGGGGCTAAGGCAGCATTACCAAAGAAATAATCCATCTACCCACAAACAAGGACCAAATGCTGTCACCCACTATGCCAGCAGCGTCTTGGAAGAAATCCCAGACAGTAGATATCACCTAGACAATTATTTTTTGTTAGTTGCTGATTGTGCGTCTGAGATAAAGTCATAAAGGAAAACAACAGCCCTGTTGTGAAGCACTGACATAGTGCACCACACCCAGATTACACAGAGTGTCCCAGAGGCTGGGTCGCACTTCAGAACACAACTTCTCTTAACAAAGTATTTAACTGGCGGGGGACTTTCCCAGGCTCTGTGAAACTAATGAACTTTACGGAGTGGTTTGATTAAAGGGATGGAGGGTATGAGGCTAGGAAAGGAGGGCAGGAGTTTAGAGGTTAGAGGGCAGCATGAAAGTATACAAGGGAGTGATGGTATGAGATTGGTAAGGACCAAAACGGGGGGTGGAGTCTGCAGAGAGAGCTCGAAATGAGAGTAGCTATGTGGGCAGGAGCAGAGTAATATGTCACCTGGACAGTAAGGATGAGATGAGTGACTGTGGATGTGAAAAAGGAGGAAGCAAGTGGCGGGATTCAAGAAGAGGGTACAGAAGGGGAGAGGAGACCAAGAGGGAAATCTAGCGTGTGTCATTACTGAAAAGCGTGGACGAAGAAACGTGTCTAACGCCTAATACTGAGCCTGGCCAAGCAGGGGAGTGGATGCATTTCTGAGGGGATGCATTACCAGAGGTGTGGGAAGCCACTGAGAAAACCTACATCTCATCTCTCACAGCAGAGCAGGGTTGAGGGAGACACAGATCCACAGCATGGCCTTGCAAAGGGTTGGGTTTTTTTTTTTTGTTTTTTTTGTTTTTTTTTAAATGGCACTAATCCCTATTCTTCTGGATAAGAGAAAGGGCCTCCGATCCACACTGTTTCAGACATTCAGCACCCATAAATAAATTTAGCTTGTGCCTTTTAAGCCACTTGTCCTTCACCCTTAAGAGACCTTATTCAGTTTTATTTTATAGCTACCGTGTTTCATTTTGTTTGTCCTGTAGTACAGTACAAAGAACAAGTACCTGGTGCATATAAAATGAATTAGGACAATGGTTATTCCGACTATTTTTTTTTTCTAATAGATTTTTGCCACAAAGGCAAATATTTGCACACCAATTAAATAGTTAAAGCTTATTTAAAGTTCAGCTTTTTCCTTCTGCTACTAATAAACAGAGCAATTTTCAAAAAAACAAACAAACCTGTGCTGGAGCTGGCTCCAGAACCCCCGAAAAAACCCTACATAACGAGAACCCTTCAATAACACTTGAGAACAAGCCCGGTCACACAGTATCCTTCAGCACAAAAACCACATTCCCAACGTCACACACAAATCTGTTAGCACACACTCACTCACTCATTAGAGCTTCCTAGTACAAGCAAACAGAATGTGCAGCGCCCAAAACATTCCAGGTGTTTCCGGAAATGGCAGCTGACAAGCCCTTGGGTGAGGAGGTACTGTGTAACTTTATCAGTTGAAGGACCCTGCTAGGAGTCCAGAGAGTAAAGTAACACAAGAAAAAAACCAGTAAAACTCCAAAGAAATATTGAGACAAGGAAATATGAAACAACCAAAATTGCCCAACATCCCCTATCCATCAGGCCTCATCTGAAAGAAAAAGCCTCCTAGAAATAATCTTATGCTCAAATGAACCGGCATTTATGGGTAAACCCAACCCCGCTGGCAGACACTAGCCAGTGCACATGACAGACCTGGGTTAACAGACTGGGATGCTGCTGACCTGGCCTCAAACTGCCTTTGGTGTCAATTAGTGATGTCAAAGTAGTGCCTCCAAGCTCATGTGGAAATGTGTACAAAAGAGGAGAGCAGGTTCCACAGACGCAGGATCTAAGGAGTTACTGAACCAGCCGGGATTCAAGCAGGCAAGTATAGCTAGTGCATGGCAATCAGTGGGAGACATTTACAGGGAAAAAAAGAGTACATAAAATGAACACCTCATAAAGGAACAGAAAGCCAGTTCTCCCATCAATGTGTTCCCCATCTTCGCCAGTTAATTCCCATTCTCTCGGGTGCAGAATCTGACTCTAGAATACGTAGTGGGCTGCCCACTTTCATACCGTGTGAGCATAGGCGTGCGCACAGGGTGTGCCGGGCGCGCCCAGGCACACCCTAATGTCTCAAAAAAGGGGGGGCTTTCAGTGCAGAGTGTGGCGCCTTTAAAATAAATAAATAAAATTCCCCAGATCTCCTGGCCGGGGAGGCTGCCCCCAGCCCCACCATCCCTGAGGACACGGCAAGAGATTTTGTGTATTTAAATGTGCAAAATGTTCTTAGCCTTTTGCACACCATTTTTCTAGCACCTTTCAACATAAACATAATATCAGTGTAAAAAAACTAGCTTTCCAACCTGTGATGGCTGAAATGTCAGTCACAGCAAATACTTCTATGCCCTCATAGCCCTGCATGTGGCTATCAGGTATATCCACCCAAAGAAATGTAGCAGCCCTTCTAAAATCCAAAAGGCAGAATATGACCCTGCAGGACAAGCTATGCTTCACAGTGTGATGTCATGTGTATAGGAACTGAGCTTCAAAGTTCAGATTCAGAACCAAGGTTTCACTTGTGCTTGGACCTGGGTCTCTTCTTTCAGTTCCCTCCTCTAATATTAAAGCAAAACGGCATCAATCCATAGGAGGATTAAAGATGTTGGTTGTCTCCAATCATGTGCACTTCTTGCTGCCATGGAAACCAATACCAGGAACTGATGGCACGGTGATATTATTTTATGGATGCTTCAGAACACGGTATTCTCCCCTCCAGATGGGTCAATTCAGCAGTGGAAACACTGGTTTCCTGGCACTACTCTCAGCAATGATGTCTTGATTGGTTCTATTTCTCAAGGAACTGTAGATTTATTTTCACAAATAGGATTTTTTGTTTTCATTACCAAAAATGTTTCTCTACAGTCAGACTCCAGTAGACCACAGCTGCACCAGTTATTAAGTGAAATGAATTATTCTTTATGCTTAGTCATGCAATTGCTTCTATTTCTCTTTGTGGCTCTGCCTTCTAGGTGCAGGTACCTTCATAGATCTAGAACTCTTTCCCAACCTCTCCAGTCCCGTTTCATGAACAATGAAGCCTATGTTCTTTTATGCTGGGCTATGGGGGATGGTCACACTCACCATGGATATGTTGCTGTTTGCATTGTTCTTTCATGTTGGATACAATCAACCTGCCATCCACTGCAGATCTAGAAGAAGCACAAGCAGAGGAGAGACTGCTTGTAACATTTCCAGATCATGAAATGTTTTGTTTGGTCTGTTTTGACGAAAGCAGAATCCTGTTGGATGTATCATTGACACTCTTTAGTAGAAGATTTCTCGGTGGCACCCAAAACTTGGCAAGGTAAATTGCCATCCCATATAGATACAGCTACGTAATTAGCTCAGGATGATTCTCTGGTGGCCTCATTTCAGTGATCGCTGCTACATTAGCAGGCCTGGAGGGGCTCGATATCTTCAACTGAGAGAATACGACCAAAATACTTTACTTCAATTGCTCTAATGCTGCATTTATCCTGATTTAACACCACCTCCTCCTGCCCCCAACCTCCCTCCTCCCACCTCTGCTTCCAAACTCCCAGAAGATCTGGTGAAATTAATAATTACAAATGAATTTGACAAGCTGAACTTTGTTATCCATTTGCAAATCATTCACGCCTTAACCCTGATTTCTGTGAATGTGTGTGAGAGTGGCTTAGCACTATGTGAATACATTTCAGTCTATGCCTTGTTTGCAACCATAACTATAAGTTTTTGTGTCATGTGATTGGTTGGCTAAGGGTATGTCTACACTACCCGCCAGATCAGCAGGTAGCAATCGATCCATCGGGGGTCAATTTATTGTGTCTACTCTAGACACAAAAAATCGATCCCCGCGCGCTCTCCCCGTCGACTCCTGTATTCTACCGCCACCAGAGGTGCAGGCGGAGTTGATGGGGGAGTGACAGCAGTTGACTTACCACAGTGAAGACACTGCAGTAAGTGGATCTAAGTATGTCAACTTCAGCTACGTTATTCTCGTAGCTGAAGTTGCGTATCTTAGATCAATCTCCCTTCCTCTAGTGTAGACCAGGGCTAAGTAACATGATGTTCCTGCTTCTCAACTGGATTATGGTATTTTAAAAAGCCAGGATAATGTATAACCAATAATAAAAGATGAAAAGTAAATATAAAAATTAACAAACAGCAAATACACTTATCAGCATGGGAATGCCATTAATACATTAATATGAGCATTCCTAGGGAGAGCAACCAGCCATTCTTCAAACATGTTGTCATAAGTATAAAGAAGCCTAGAAATACTGTTTACCTGTAAGGGGTTAAGCTAAAGGTAACCTGAGTGGGGGATAGGGACCAATAGGAACTGGAGATGCTAATCAACCTCGAAGACAAAGAAAGTTTTAGTTTTGGTTTCTCTCTCTCCTTCTGTTCTTCTCCGGCTATGGGATGAACCACACCTATGTCTTTTACTCTACCTTCTGTGGCAAATTACTCCCACAATATTGATGGGTCCTGCGCTTTCTCTTCTTGTGGGGGAATTCAGGGAGCGTTTTTCTTGCCTCTGAACAGGGTATTAACTGTCCCACCAGTATCCTAGAGGGGAGAAGGGGAGAGGGAGGGACCCGGGCCCGCCCTCTACTCCGGGTCCCAGGCCAGGGGCCCTGAGGATAGCGGTAAACCACTGGGATTAGCTACTCCTTCCCCTGGACTACTTCCCTTTCCTACTCTTCAGCTTGTGGGGGTCTGCCTGCCCTCTCTCTATACAAGCCAGGTGTTCCTTTACTTAGGGTCTGGGTCTTTCTTAGCTCACCACAGCACTTCTTCAAACTCTCTCTGCTCCAACGCCTCCAAACTGCTCTCTGCTGCAACGCCTCCAAACTGCTCTCTGCTCCAATGCCTCCAAACTCCTTCCAAACACCCACACCTGTCTGCCTGAGGCAGGGGTTTTTATTAAGGCCTTAATTGACAGGAGGTGCTCCTAATGAACCTGCTGCCTGCTTCCCTAGTCTACAGGGAGCCACACCCTAATGAACCTGGAGCTGATATATCTCCCCTCAAACACTCTGCCACAGCTCCCTGACCTTCCTCTATCACACTTCCTATAATCTTCCAACAAGTCTAACAAGTCAAGTTCAGCAGTAAGTGAATTGTATGCTTGAATTGTATCACTTGATAAATTCTCCAGTGTGGACATTAGCTGTGTTCTTTATACTTTTAAGCTTCAGCAAAAGGAGAATCCCCAGGGAGGGGTCAGACCTTTGTGATGCTGTTGTGATGCAAATGGGGTTTTTCTATTGATTCCTATTGATTCTATTGATTCCTTTCTTTTTTCTTTAATTAAAATCTTTCTTTTAAGACTCTGACGGCTTGTTTCCAGTGTGTAGATTCAGGCTTTGAATCAGGAAAAGTCTCACAGGAAAAGTGAGGTGTTTTTTTTTTCCCTCAAGCCTCTCCCAGGTAAAGGGGATAGGTTTGGGGGAGGGGAGGGGGGTTGAGGAAGGGTCCCAAACTACCCAAACCCATGGTTTTGTGGGCTTAGTTTGGTAGTGGCAGTGAACCCAGTCCAGACTCAGGAGAAGTTTGTGTTCTGGGGGGAAAGTTTTAACCTAAACTGGTAAAATAAGCTTGGGGGGTTATTTCTTTTTTCATGCGGGTCTCCACATCTTTACCCTAGAGTTCAGAGTGGGGAGGCAATCCTGATACATGTGTGGACAAAAATAAATCAATCATGCAGAGGTTTTTCTCAGACAGCAGTCTGAACATAGCTGAACTATAAAGCCCTTCAGAATTCAAATAAATATTCATGGTCGCCCTCTTGCTGTTACGCTTCAAGGTGCTACCAGCTGTCACCAAAGGGCTGCTGGACGCACAAAAATCAGAGACCTGGTTAAAATAAATGGGCATGCTAAGGCATTTGCCTGAGTGCCCAACAATAGGAACAACACTGCAGATGGGGAAAAAACCAGCTGGATGCAAAGGAAGGGTGGTGCCTGGAGCCAGTCCTGTTGGCTAGCGGGACAGCGTGGCACCAACAAGGTTAATGCCTAGATTCCAGGTGCTGGGTTGGGTGTTGGTTCCATGCTGGGTGAGAGAGCAGGAGCAGTTCCAGAATGACTCTGCCGGGAAGCACTTCTTGGGCAGTGTCCCCTTGGTATTTCTGCAAAAAACTGTGTGCTGCCCCTTCCTACAGCTGTTCGGGGACAGAACTTTATTTCCATAAATAAAGCAATTGCCCCACCTGTGTGTCAGATTTCACACCGAGCTAGAACCCCCAGGCCCCACCATTTTGGTTTGTAACTCAGATGAACCGGCATCAGGGTTTGTAGTTCCTCCTGGACTGATTTTCAGAAGTGCTGGGCACCGACAACTCCAGCTATGGAAATGGGAACTGAAGGTTCTCAGTATTCCTGAAAAAAAACCTCAAGTCATTCCCATTCCTCTGCCACTGGCTAGTCCAGATTCCCTTCCCTCCTCTTCCCGCTGAAATACCTTCCTTCCAAAATTGGGGTTATATGAATAAATCTTTGAGCTCAGTAGGTACAAAGATAATCAGGAAATGAGAGCTACAAATTCAAGTCTATAACAGGGTTCAAAAAAGAACTAGATAGATTCATGGGGGATAGGTCCATCAATGGCTAGTAGTCAGGATAGGCAGGAATGGTGTCCCTAGCCTCTGTTTGCCAAAAACTGGGAATGGGCAACAGGGATTGGATCACGTAACGATTCCCTATTCTGTTTGTTCCCTCTGGGGCACTTGGCATTGACCACTGTCTGAAGACAGGACACTGGGCTAGAAATAGAAGAACTAGGGGCCCAAAATAGAAGAACTAGGGTCCATTCAATGAAATTGGCGTGCAGCAGGTTTAAAACAAATAAAAGGAAGTTCTTCTTCACACAGCGCACAGTCAACCTGTGGAACTCCTTACCTGAGGAGGCTGTGAAGGCTAGGACTATAACAGGGTTTAAAAGAGAGCTGGATAAATTCATGGAGGCTAAGTCCATAAATGGCTATTAGCCGGGATGGGTAATGAATGGTGTCCCTAGCCTCTGTCTGTCAGAGGGGGGTGATGGATGGCAGGAGAGAGATCGCTCAATCATACCTGTTAGGTTCACTCACTCCGGGGCACCTGGCATTGGCCACTGTCAGTAGACAGGATGCTGGGCTAGATGGACCTTTGGTCTGACCCAGTATGGCCGTTCTTATGTTCTTATGTTCTTAGATGGACCTTTGGTCTGACCCACTATGGATGTTCTTATGTTCTTATGATATTTTGGAACATGTGCATCGCGAGGTGTAGATTTACCCCAAACCATTCAGGGAGCATCAAATAAAGAAAATTGTAATACGAAACGCATTAAATGGTTCATTCATTAATTGACACACAACTCTACCACACACACCATACAATTGTACCTCAGCCCTTCCCTAGATTTCCAGAATGAACTTCAGCAAGGTTCTTGCAAAGCATGCTTGAGTCAGCATTCAGCAAGACACGGACAGCAGGACTATTTTCCAGAAGAGGCATTCTGCAGACTCAAAGCTGCTGCATGTTACTGAAACACCATCATTCATTTATGTGTGTCAGTTTAATGATTCTATACAGTGATGAACGCACCCTGCTTCAGAACACTCCGGTACAGAGTGCAACCTTCATTTGCTCAGTGTTTGCAAAGAAAATATTAACATTTTCTGTTAGTTCATCCACTGAAAAATTCTACTTAAAAAGCAACTTTTTGGGGGAAAAAACCCACCACACCATACACGCAGTTTCCTTTGATTGATTTTAAGTCAAACATAAAAGACTTCTTTGGTGTAAAGTGGATACTAGAAGTTCAGTTTTAATTGCTAGGAATTCTTATTAACCTCTAACGCTGCTCAAGAAAATATAATGTTTGAGAAGGAGGGGATTGCTTACTCTGAAACAGCTGTTCCGTTATTACACTTTGCTTAGAATTATTACCATAATTGCACTCCAGTTAGGAAAAATGATGATGATTTTGTGTGACTACTCAACTCACTGGAAGATTTTACAAATATTCACTGAACACCTGACAAAATGCAACTTGACTCAAGACTAAGTTCGTCAGCCTGTATTTTATGCTGGACAAAATCTTCATAAATGTTTTTCTGAATGAGGCCAGCATTTATGCATTGTTTCGCCATTGATCCTCTGCAACCAAAAGAATTGGTGATTACGCCCTACATGCAGCTATAGTCTATATTGTTGCTATATTCTTCCAACAACACAGCAACCGAGTCATGCCTCTTTGAAATATTTCAAGTACAACCAGCGCTCACGCCAAACTTCTCTTGATCTCTCTGACAAGAGAAATGAGTGATACATGTGAAGAAAATTGGAGACAAAGCAACACTATCCATCCTGAAGGGTAGCACTTTTGCAGAAAAAGAAAAAGGCAATCAAAGGACTTGACGAGTTACACCATGCAGCTCAGAGAAAGGAAACTCACACGTCTGAATGTATTGGAAGCGAAATGCAGGATACTGAACATGACAGCTGCTCCCGGTGTAAAGATATGCTGTTGCCCAAGGAAGGATATAGAGAAGCTAGGGACTAGCAGAAATTGAGTTGTAAGGAATGGCTAGTTTGGGTTTGTAATGGCTAAGGCTGCAAGTTTATCATGGAGGTCACAGTATCCATGACTTTCTGTCACCTCCGTGACTTCTGCAGCGGCCAGTGCGCCTGGCCCGGAGGCAGTTCAGACAGCCCCTGGGCCAGTTGAATCGGCCGATGGTGGGGCAGTCTTGTACAACCATGCCACCCACACCCTGCAGCAGCAAAGTTTGCATGTGGGAGAGGACAGGGGCATGGGATGGGGTGAGGCGGACTCTGTGTGGCGCTTACCTGGGGGGCTCCCTGGAAGCGGTGACATCCCCCTTGCTCAGCTCCTACGCAGAGGCCTGCTCAGACAGCTCTACGCACAGCCTCTGCCTGAAGGAACCGTCCCGCAGTTCCCATTGGCTGAGGTTCCTGCCCAATGGGAGCTGAGAAGTCGGCACTCAGGGTGGAGGCAGCATGCAGAGCTGCCTGGCCACACGTCTGGCATGGAACCAGGAAGGGAGCCTGCCAGCCCCGTGAACTCCTTCCCCAGCACCAGCGGAGGTCCCATGCTGCACGCCACCACCCACCAGCCCACCTCCCCAAAGTACCTGTGATGCCACCCTCCACCGAGCACTTCTGGGCTGACCTATCCTCCCACCCCTGCTGCAAGATTTAGTCCGGGATATATAGAAGAAGTCACGGACAGGTCGCAGGCGTTGAATTTTTGTTTACCGTCTGTGACTTTTACTAAAAATACCTGTGACTAAAATATAACCTTAGTCATGGCACTCAGGGGTCAATTCGCATTCTCCGGGGATAGCTCAGTCTTTGAGAGGGAGCACAACAAGCAGAGAAGTGTCCTACCACGGTCTTGAAAAATACAAACAACCTCGGTAAATTTTGTCATTGGATATACATGCACTGAAATCAGAGTAAGGGGTCCTTGACTTTTCCTCCCCTGCCTTCTTTTCTAAACTTAAAAATACACCCTCCATCCCTTCATCCACTCCCCTCCCCGCCTCTGCCTGTCCTCCCTCTCCACGCCCTCTCCTAGACTCCATCTCGCCCATTCCCAGCAGCTTCTCTGTCGGGTTAGCAAAAGAAGTTAAGCGTGGGAGACACTCGGTTCACCGACTAAGCCCCTTCCTCATGGGAACTCTCATGGCAATTCAGGACAGAGTAAGGAGCCTGTTATACGTTGCCTTGGGCTCACTGGCACATTGCTTTAGAAATGAGAGCACACAAGGCTGCCCAAAGCCTGTTCCCTTGTGTGTAGCTATTTCCCTTTCATCTCTATTGTTCTCTTTGGCCACTCAGTCACAATGTTCCTTGCAACACCTCAAGCCCCCCGTACCCTTCCTGCGCCCTGTACCTTGTCCCACTTGCCCAATGGCAGCACTCCCACATAGAGTCATAGAATGTCAGGGTTGGAAGAGACCTCAGGAGGTCATTTAGTCCATCCCCCTGTTCACAGACGCCATCTCCATCCATTCTGTTCTGTCCTCCCACACAAGATTGTCTTCCTCTTTCTAGTACCAGACAGCCCCTCCTCACAGATCCACATCCCCCCTTCTTCCTGTTCTGCTCAGCCCCCCTCTATCCCTTTCTCTGTTCAAGCACCAGACCTACACATGCACAGGACGGAGCTTTCAATGGGGCCTTCTCAAGGGCCACCTTGGCTGGTCACTCTGCCCCCAACTACAGATCTCCAGAGCTGTATGCCATCCCCACACCTCCCAGCATCCCAAACCAGACAGGGACTGGGCACTAGTGTCATTTACAGCCCTCCAGGTCCCATCAGTTATGGAATGTACCCGTGTTCACACCCTACACACTATTGCAATAGCTCGCGTATAAGGCATGTCTTGTAAGGTATCATTTGAGAACTCGTAAATTGCTGGTCAGCGCCACCCTGATAAAATGTATGTGGCAACATTACCTGTAAAATTGTAAGATTTTCCTGTATAATGTTATTAACACAAGTTCCAAACCCCACAGCCCCGACCAAGCAGGTTGGCAAACAGGTCCGTCTTACACAAGGCAATGTATGCTCAGAGGCATTTGCATTTAAGTAGTAAACAGAGGCCTCAAGCAGGAAAGGAAACAAAGAAAGCTCAGATAAGTGAGAAAAGGCCAGCAGGGAACATCCTTCCACACAGACACTTTGTCTTGTAGTGCCCAGTTTTTCAAGAGAAGGGCTGAAACTATAAAAAAGTGGACAAACACTCCCCGGCACCCCCCTTTCTTCCCCTGCCCAGTGATAAAGGAAGCAAGGGTTGGACTCGGGGGAAGGGGTACTAATCTGCAAGGGTTGGACTCGGGGGCAGGGGTACTAATCTACAAGGATTGGTCAATAAGCCAGCCAAAAGCACACGGTGAGAAACTTTACCTGAATCTGATCTAGTTTATTAAGCTCAGTATTAATACGTTTTACCTTGATTTGTCTTGTAACCATTTCTGACTTTTATGTCTCTGTCAGGATTGCCTTCCCACTCTGATCTCTAGGGTAAAGATGTGGGGACCCACATGAAAAAAGGAAATAACTCCCCAAACTTATTTTATCAGCTTAGGTTAAAACTTTTCTCCAGAACACAAACTGCTCCAGTGTCTGGACTTGGAATATCTCTGCCACCACCAATTTAAGCCCATGAAACAATGGGTTAGGGTAAATTGGAACCCCCCTTTTAGCACCCCCCCCCCCAAAATCTCCTCCCTTTACCTGGGAGAGGCTTGAGAAACAAAGAAAATAAACCCTCACTTTCTGTGAGACGTGCCCGATCCAAAAACCAGGATCTATCCAATGGAAACAAGCAGTCAGAGTCTTAAAAGAAAGATTTAATTAAAGGAAAAAAAGAAACATAACTCCCTTGTACAGAAATCAATAGAAAAAAAAATCCTGGCATCACACAGCCTCACTGACCCCCTCCCTAGGAATTCTTCCTCTGCTAAAGCTTAACAGTAAGGAACACTGTGGATCAATGATCAAGTGATACAGTTCAAGCATATAATTCACTTACTACTGAACTTGACTTGTTAGAAGATTATAGATAGGTAGAGTAAGGACATAGGTGTGGTTCATCCCATAGCCGGAGAGAACAGAGCGAGAGAGAGAAACCGAAACTAAAAACTTTCTTTGTCTCCGAGGTTGATTAGCATCCCTGGTTTGTCATCCCCTCTCAGGTTACTTTCAAGTTAACCCTTTACAGGTAAAAAGTAATTCTAGACTACTTTATACTTATGACAGCCTCATTGCTTGTACTCACTTAAAATCTCTTTGTTGTTAGTAAACTTGTTTTACTGTCCTATGTAAGCCGGTGTGTTTAAATGGAAGTGTCAGAATTATGATCTGAGATGATAAACGGCCATATTATTCCCTTTAAGGACTAACAGACACAATACTCAAACTGTCTAGGAGAGGGCTGGGCAGTACAGGACATACATTTCTGAGGGTAAATCTGAGACTAGGGGTGTGCTGGGGTCACCCTGCAGTATAACCAAGGCTGGCGAGAGCTGCGTAACCAAAGTATGGCTGGCAGGCTGTAGGGAGACAAAGAAAGACACTCAGGGTGCGGCTTGCATACCCGAAGGCTGTAGGGAGCGGCCAAGGTGGGACCTACCTCAGCAAGGCAACCAAAGTTACAGAGCAGGGGAGATGCAGCTCCCCACCCTCCCCCAGGCTGGACGGTACCATGTTATGTTACACCCTCTCACCAAGCAGTGCAAAAGCAAGACCAAATCCTGCACCTACCGCCTCTCTTTCCTGCCGTGTAACTCCAATCTTCAGGCTACAGGTGGCCTGCACCCCAAACACACTAGCTGCACAGCAGCTGCACATGCAAATGAGGTTAGCATTTAAACTCTCATTTGTACTGAATGGGCTGTTTTTTGTCTTCGCAAGCTCTGCAGTTATCCAGCCATTTAGCACACACCTAGGAGAACATTCCCCACTGGCCACCACATAAATCCACCCATTTCTTTACCCAGAGCTGTGTACTCAGCACCCCACTGCTCCAGAGGGACAAGCGAGCATGCAGCAGGAATTAACGAAGCATCTTGCGGATTTCCAGCTCCCTAAGGAGAAGAGCCAGGTTTTGTGCAGCAGTTCCTTTAAGAAGAACACGGCATGCCAGCAGTGAGCAAAACAAAAATCTTGCAGCCGATACAGTAATATAGTGATGCATCACACACGTCTCAAACAGAGTTACCCACGTGAAGTAGCGCTGGAAAATAACTTGCTACCAATGAGTACTGGAATTCAATATTCTACCGCCAACCTAAGGGCCCAATCCTGCCTCTCTTACTCAGATCAATCAGTTCCTCACTCTGGGAGTAGTCCCAATAACTAGATTATAGCTAGACGAACACAGCCTCATATTGAAAGCAATCCGCTCGGCAACTCTCATGCTCATCACCCTCTGAGAGCTGAGCCAATCAGAGCATAATGATTGGGAGCTAGACGTTAAAGACAGCCCTGTGGACTCAGTGGCTAATTGATGCAGGACCAAGAGATAGGACCGCTATGTGGGTTCAGATCCAATGTCTGTACACATGGATACAGGCATCAGATTTCTGATTCACCAGCAACAGTCACTTCTTAGCCCCTGGCCTGGGATGTTGCTACCTCTGGGGACCTCAGACTGTCTGTTGCTGCCCAGATTCTGAAGTGTGTGAAAGACGGAGATGTTGCCACTTTCTTCAAGCTCTGAAGTTGCCCTGCACTCCATATTACCGCCACACCGTCCACACTGGATAATCATCTCAGAGAAGATCGGAGGGGGAACACCTTTAGCTACAATACAGACATGTTACTGTTAGAGTGAAACACCTTATATTTCAATATATGTAACAGCAACAGGGTGAGAACTTAAGAACATAAGAATGGCCGTACTGGGTCAGACCAAAGGTCCATCCAGCCCAGTATGCTGTCTGCCAACAGTGGCCAATGCCAGGTGCCCCGGAGTGAGTGAACCCAACAGGTAATGATCAAGTGATCTCTCTCCTACCATCCATCTCCACCCTCTGACAAACAGAGGCTAGGGACACCATTCCTTACCCATCCTGGCTAATGGCCATGAATGGACTTAATCTCCATGAATTTATCCAATCTGTATTAGGGGCATGTGCAGATTCACTATCTAATAAGGGTTTAAAAGTTATTCCTAATATTCCAAATACTATTTGCAATGTTTTATATTATTTGCTACAATTTTTTTTTCTCTGTGCATGAAATGTTTCTTAGTAAAACCAAGTGTATAGTTCTCTCCTTCTGAAAACTGTCTGGGAATGATTAACATCCATTTCTCAGGGTTGTACAGTCAGTAGCCCTAAGGTTGAACGCTGTGCAGTGCCTTCTGAAAAGTCCTAAAAAGAGAGAACTCTGCAATAAAAAAGACACTATAATAGCTGTCTGTAATGTCACCTGTGCACCCACCTGCCTGGTTGCAGAAGCAAAAGAACAGTTTGGCCCACTGATTCCCCTGATGGATCATAATACTCCTCACTAGTTGTTAAGGCAGCAAAATCAGACCCTAAATGTCCAATACCTGACATGCATGGAGAAACGTGATGCTAGAATAGGGCAGGCCCTCAAAACAGAAGCAGCGCAAAGCATATCGGAGTGCTCTGGAGCAGGGATCCTTTGACTTGACGTCCAAGTCACAGGACTAGGATGGAATCATGTTTGGGCCACGTCATCGGCAGAACGACGTGTGGCACCGCTCCCGCGCTGTGATTTGTTGGGAATCACTAAACAGTTCTTCCAGCGCTCGATCTTCCATTCCATGCACAGCCACCACGCAGGAATACGTCTGCCCGTGTTCTGGGCACACAAGGATGGCGGCACTGGGAGCGTAGTCAATAACTAATATAAACATACCTAATGGCTAGCCAGGGACTAGTGTAGGCAGGCATTCATGCAAGAGGGGGTGTGGAAGGTGCCATGCCCCATATGTTGTCCATTGTGGTATCATGATTCTGACACCCCGTTCCGAGACAGAACTCATCCCCTGCTCCCTTCTTGCTTAGCTGGGGAGGAGCGGGAGAGGCAAGGAAGTCAACAGCTGCTCGTTTATACCAGCACCACATCATGACACTGCCTGTGCCACCTCAACTACACTGGGCCATGCTTTGGGTAGAACCAAGGCCGCCATTTCCTGCCCATGGGGAGAGAATAACCAGATGTGCAGCACCTACGGCAGAGTTCCAGAGGTTCTCATTCTCCCTTAGTGCGCGTGATACCCAACTCAGATCTCATCGGTCTATTCAGAGCTGTGCTCCCGGATGTTTATTTTGTGGTTTGGTTTGGTTTTCAATACACTGTATTTTGATGCTAAAGAAAATATGACATTTTGGGGACCGGAGTGCATAAAGTGAGATTGCATTTTTAAACAGACTGTGAGACACCCTACGGGTTACATCTGGATCAGAATGTAGATCATTCATAGTCCACTGTTATAATACATCAGCAATAATAGACATTTTTCAGCTTCAATAAGCACAATGAAATAAAAACTGAGCACAAGAATCCTACATCTCCTGTATGTTTGGATAAACCTGATGGTCTTCGAGTTCAAAGACGATTAGAAATCTTTGGGGCATAGCCATACAGGAAGATCAACGTGAGGGCGCAAGGAGTTTGTTAATGCCCAAATTCAATTTTCAGCATGTGCATTGCAGATCTGATCCTCCACCCATCCCAAAAACTAAACTGGTTGAAACACACCACAAAGAAGCAGGCTAGGAGTCGGTGGTAGCCCATTTCTTCACATTAACCAAATCTGATTTTGTCAAAACACCCTTTGAACAAAGGTCCCCGAGGCAATGTACGGTGTTTGTCTAGAATTAAAGTACTAATCACAGTTCCAATCACAAAAATCAAGAGTTGCACAAGTTAAGCTTTCAGCAATAACATGCATTCATCTCCCTTGCACATCTTGCTTGTTTAGGACTTAAGCTACAAACAACACCACGTTGCAACAGAAATAGGCAATCTTATATGTGCACAATGCTGCTCATTTAAGTAACTTTAACATGTGCTTTGCTGACTTTTGTCATTTTGACTCTGCAGCCATAGCACCACCTTGAATTTCTACACTATTTATCAGAAAGGGAAAAGAAAGCCCAGAGGAAAAACGCGGGAGCTACTCAATTTACAGATTACACAAACTGACTTTGTGAAGGAACCAACAGGCACTTAATTATTTCTGTATTAAGCTAGCTGTGCATACATATTCAACAGAATACGTTTGCATATAAACTGGGAGAGAGTATTTTTCACTCCCGCATAACTAAAATAACAAAGGAGTTTGTTTAAACTTCGCAGAAAAATTCACCTTCAGGCAATGGCCAAGCATGGGTAATTTATGAGCATGTGAGCATAGGGGATTAGAAGGGAAAAGTCGTTTGCAACCACATGATAACAGTCACCTGCATTAATACGAATACCAATAATATTTTAAAGGCTAAATCAAGAAAAATTAGTTTCTATGGCAACTAATGGGCCATTTAATGGATCAAGTTATTAGCATTGAGCCCACTGAGTCAATAGTATGAGAACAGCACAAAATATGATTTAAAGTCATTTACCAAAGAGTATAGTATTACAGCAGAGATAATGACAAAAAATATATTTAGCTGCACAGAACCTCCCATGCAGTGAAAAGCCAGGCTGCGTTTTGTGGAAAGATTATCTAGCATATCAGCAGGTTATATTATTTTTCCTGGAGGATATTTTCCATTCCTTTATTTTGTTCTCTGAAGATCCCACAGGTTCTTGTTAGATCCAGATTATTTAGAGGCTTTAACCCTGTTTCAATTTTTTGCAAATGCAGCCAGCTACATAGATGTCTAAATAGCAATATTTGCACCTGCAGTTAACTGCCAGGACAATTTTCTGACTGCCAAAAAAGGCAGCATGTTTTCACAAAGGAGGCCCCTACAGATCAGTGTCATTTCCACAACAGCAGAACCAGATGAGTTGCACCCACCCTTTGAAAGTTCATTACAAAAACACATCAGCCGGGTAAGAAGTCAAAAGATAACAAGGCCCAAACGTGCACTTTGGTAACACCTAGGAACAGTGACATCAAAGAAGATAGGAGTCGGGTTTCTAATCACAAAATGCTGCCTGCGGCACACATCTGCCAAAGGCAGCATCTGATGATACAATGTGTCATGAAAACTTAACCAGATGGTACAGCGGCAGATCTGCATCACCCCACTGCAGAGCCCATGTCCATATTGGGGGGAGGGACAGCTGAACTGCCAGCAATTGATAACCTGCGGGGCGGCTGGTGCACAGAGAACTTAGGGGAGTGGGGAGCTGATAGGGAGGAGCTGCCGGTCCACCCTGGCTCCAAGCCCCCACCAGCTAGCTGCAACGGGCTGCTCTGCAAGCAGTGGACCAAGCCAGTGACTGCCAAACGATGTTAGAAGGAGCATTGCACAACTTTAAATGAGCATGTTCCCTACTTGATCAGCAATGTAACAACCAAACAATGTTAACCAGGGCGACTTTAAATTTGGAGTTCCTGTATTTAGACCCTAGAATTACCAGACTGGGTCTGCAGATTAGGGAGGCGGATTCAGTACTAGCATTTGCACCCAAAGGCAGTCCCGTAAGGGAAAGTTTTGAATGATTCACCTTAGGGGGTCCAAATATAGCTTTACTCCAATGCCATCTCAGACTCCTTTTTTTAAGCCACTTTTTTAAAGCCTTTTTTTAAAGCAGTGCAGCAACAAACACAAAAAGCTGACATTCCATTAGCACACGACCAAATCGTTTGCAATGACTAAGGGCCAGCATCCTGCTCTCAAGCCCCCACCTTCTGCACTCAAAGTGCCATTGCACACGTGGGGAAGGGCAGAATTTGGCAGCTTCGGTTTGCTTTCTCCCATCTCCCTGGCAGGGGCGGATTAATGGCTCCTGGGGCCCTAAGCACAGCCAAGCAATGGGCCCCCCTTTCAACTCTCACCCTCATTCACAACCCAGCTTTTACTCGCAAAGTGTAACCGACGCAACGTTGGGGGATTTTGGGGGGCCCAAGACGTTAATTGAGACTTTTTTAAATTTAAGGCCGTGCAAACTTGTAATTTTGTAACCATTTCTTGTTGTTGCTTGGGGCCCCTTTTCTCTTGGGGCCTAAGCACACGCTTTTATTGCTTATAGGTTAATCCACCATTGCCCTCTGGTGATGGCAAGAGTCATAGGAATTAAGAGAGATATAAAGCAATGGAGTGCACACTACCAAGTGTACTCATGGATGGCAACTGGCGTTACTGCGGTTAGTAATTAGAGAACACATGACTAAGCACAAGCATGCCGGTCTCCTGCTTATTCGGATGTGAAAGGGCATGTGAAGCTGATGTGCCCTTCTTCTCCTTGACACGCCCCAGGGTTCATTTTAGGTAAAGAGTCCTACCTGGTCATCATTCTGTCAGCAGTGAACGATAGGAGGCGGGGACAGGAAAGTAATGGGCCACACTCAAGGTGGGACAGGCCTCAGAAATTAGCATGTGCCAGAAAAGAATGGCTCAGGGCATGATGTGAACTTTTGTATTTAGTTGTTAACAGGCTGTGGGAATCGCTGGAGTGTACAAATGTCAGAGAAGCGCAAAACTAAACACTCACAGAGACGAGCAGGGCTAATGCCGCCGACTAACCTAAAAGCTATGGGGAAAATTCTGGTGGGACTTACACCTGCAGAGGCACCAGGAGATTGCATGGGATGGAAAAGTCAAAGGATCTGGCTCTTCACAGGGATGGCCCCAGATGAACTTCAGTGTGGACTCCTCCTTCCACAAGTCACTGTTCCTTGACCCCACACAGGGGCCTGTCTCTCCTTCCCTCTAAGTGCTTTCTTTCCCTTTCAGAAAAACAAGAGGCTTTTCTCTCATCTCTCACTCACAACCTTCCTATCCCAATGCCTCTATCCATTTTCTCTCCCCCTACACAAACAGGGCAGCTTTGCTGCACCCACACATTTACAGGGCCTCCCCATAGTCCCCCAGCACAAGTACTGGCTATTAACTCTTCCCTTGTTCCAGTGAATCAGTAAGCATCTCCTGGCAATAAAGACAGCTACTCGGACACATTTCCATACCTGCTGTGGGCATGTTCCTGAGAAGGCAAGGCTGTGAAGTAGGCCAAATCTCCAGCAACATCCGTTCCCCTTTCTGCACGCACATAATCTCAGCTTTACCCTTGCTAGATTTCTCGTCATCTTTACTGATTGTGTTGGTCTTCGCACTGCAATGCTTACTCTGCTAATACTTTACAGACACATATGCTTACCACTCCCCATCAGTGTATTTTCTTTCCAAACCATTGGATTTACTTTCCCCTTTCACCCTTCAAGTTTCCTGATAATCAACTGAGAAAGATGATATATTTCCTCCAGATTTATAGACACTTTGGATAGTTTCGTCTTCATATGTTTTGGGCCCAAGCCACAAAGTCTGGAAATAGATCCTAATCTAAAACTTTTTGAAAATGTTTGGGGCATTGGGATATAGGGAACTGGTTCAGACTCATCACTAGTTTTCCAGTGACTTTAGAGAACATATTATTCGTGATAATTTAACAGAGTGAGTCCCGTGGATGCTGAATGTCCCACCCAACCCTCTAAACGGCATTTGCTGGCTTCATAACAAGACAATTTTCATTCTCAAACTTTCCCACTGGTCTAAAGAGTTCCCCTTGAATGATTAGACAGTAGGCTCATTTACCCAGGTGCTGCCCTAGTCATTGATCTTTCAAGAGGTTCATGCCACCAGAGTTTATTCAGTTCCATAGCATTGTCTATGGCTGGTGTGGATGCAACAAGGATACATCACCAGTGCCTTGGCATTAATTACTGATGTCAACATAGCCTGGGAAATAAACATATCATAGAATCATAGAATATCAGGGTTGGAAGGGTCCTCTGGAGCTATCTAGTCCAACCCCTTGCTCAAAGCAGGACCAATCCCCAACTAAATCATCCCAGCCAGGGCTTTATCAAGCCTGACCTTAAAAACCTCTAAGGAAGGAGATTCTACCACCTCCCTAGGTAACCCATTGCAGTGCTTCACCACCCTCCTCGTGAAATACAGACGCTCCCCAAGTTACGTAAACCAGACAAACACAAATCAGAGCTTACGGAAAAAGTTCTGATAAGCTAGAAATAGGAGGGTTGGTGGTTTTCTTTCTTCTTCTTTTTTGTGTGTGCGCGCGTAATGGTCGGAGATACATTTCCAACTTGCACAAAATTTGAGTTATACAAGGCATTCCGGAACAGAACGCTTGCGCAAATCAGGGAGTGTCTGTAGTGTTTCCTAATATCCACCCTAGACCTCCCACACTGCAACTTGTGATCATTAGTCCTTGTTCTGTCACGTGTCTATCAGTGTCCTGGGAGTGTTGTTGCCATGATCCCCGCGTGCTGCCATATGCACAGACAACAATTCCACACCAAAAATGGCTGACATGTCACTCCAGCATGTCTTCAATTGCTTTACACAGATTTAGCATTTTTAAAGATTTGTATTAGAAATGGTTCAAGAAGAGCAGCCGTGTTAGTCTGTATCCGTAAAGAAAGTGAGGACTATAGTCCACGAAACCTTTTGCTGAAATAAACTGGTTAGTCTCTAAGGTGCTACAAGTATTCCTCACTTTCTGTATTAGAAACGTTGCCTTCAAGACTACAGAATGATGCACACCATTACCAAACATATAACTAACAGGAAGCAACACTGCTGAACACACAATCCTTATCCTCCTGACCAAACCTAAATTAGACACATTCTAGGATCTTCTGTATCTTCTGATGAAAGGTTTCAACCCAACAAAGACCAGCCAGCAGGAAGCTGAGGAGCAATTCCACACTGGGCTATTGAGAGCCAGCCTAATTTTCCACTGGACTCCAGAGCAGCACATTTCAGGATGACCCTCCTTTTTAGGGGTGAAGATCTTGTAAGAAATCCTATGTTTCTTTTGCTTGTGAGCTTCAAGCCAGCTAAAGATAATAACACAGCATCATTTAATTGATTCTCAACTCACTATCTGCCTAGGCTGGGAGGGAGCTGAGGGGTTTGGGCCCATTGTAGATGTTGGGAGGTGGAGGATTTAAGGCATTGTGGATGCTTTATGATGTTAGTTACTCCTGTTCTTTCATTATCCCCTATCCTTTGTTCCATGGACCTAATAAAGCTTCCCCAGGTGCCGTAATGCTATTTTGGGAATAGCACTAATTTTATTCCTTGTGTACTGGAATGCATTCCTCGTGTATTGTTTGGTAGTAAGCATGTCCCATGGGACAGCACCCCTTGTGTTCCATGTACTAGGTGAGGTCTTCCCCCATTTGGGTGGAAGCACCAGGCACCAATATAAAGAACCCAGGACCCATACCCTTGAGGTGAGATGCCACTCCATCTCTTTTGGGAGAGAAGCTACATATAATCGATCCTTGGAACAACAGCAAGAAGTGAGTCTACGACCTCTTGTACTTAAAGCAGAAGCTTCTGATGTTTGAGCCAAAGGATTAAAGCCTCTAACTATCAATGAGTCTACACAGCTGCCTGTTCTTTGGGCCAGTCACTAAAGGAGAACAAAAACACCCAACTTCTTGTGTGTTACATATAGCTTCTAACCACAGAGGACTGGAACCCATCAGTGAGTCAATTAATAATTCAGATGATCAGGAGTCCACGTGAAGGCGTTTCAGCCAACTCTATGACTATTCCGTCAATCAGATTGGTCTGTAGTCTTCCTCCTCCTCAAAATCAGTCCATTTGTAATTCTTTCAGGGCATCAGCTAATGTTCCCATCGTCTTCCTAACATTTTCCATTAATTTGGTTTGGTTTTTTCATTTTCTTTTCTTTTGGTCTTAGGGTCCCCCCCCCCCCCGAGTTCTTTCTGGTGTAAATGTTACAAAAGTACACATGGATGAAAAGCTTTCTCTTCAGTGCAAAAACACCTACATCTAAATGAGGGTGTACGAATTCTAAATGTACACTTAACCTTGACAATAACATCAATTGGATACCGAACTGTATGGCTGAGGTAAGTCTTTGTGTGTGTTTTAAAGTCTTGGATCTGCCTTTCACCCGTTCTCACAGCTGTGTTAAACAGGTAAAAGAAAGGGAAAATAGGTTTTCGGGGGCAAAAAGACTTTTGTTTTTAACATATTATACATGACATCAGCCAGTTTTACCCTGCAGTTGTGATTATGGCATTATGGCTTGATTACTAGCTATTATTTCCACAGTCAGAAAAGCAAAAGCACAGTATGGTGCCATCTCCATTAACAGAACGTGTAATTCCATAACAAGCTTGGTAGACCGCAGGGCCTCAGTTGGGGTAAACTCTAAAAGTACATAAGTGTCTGCTCGAGCCATTATTTTAAAGCCTTTCGAAATAGCACCTTAACATACATCATTATTTTGCTTTACTCTGAATGGCTGTAGGGATATTCTGTAGAGCAGTTTTAGACATTTTAACATTTGAGATTCTCTGTGATGATAATAGATGCTTCTACTTTATCAGCCTATTCGCAACATTTTCAGCCCTCCGTTTTCTTCTTATTTTTGTATTAGAAGGATAATCTTGTGCCTAAGGCCCTGGGCATGGACTTAGGAGGTCAGGATTCAATGCTCACAGATGCCTTTTGTGAGCTTAGATAAATCACCTGTATTCCTCGCCTCTCCATCTGTAAAGTGGACATAATACTTTCACTTTCTCTGCACATAACTGTCCGTCTTGTCTAGTCAGACTGCAAGTGCTTCAAGGCGGACATCACCTCAGTGGTTTGTGCAGCACTCAGCATGATGGGGCTTTGATCTCAGCTCCCCCCGACCCCTGGCACTACTGTAATATAAATACATATTTGTATTATCTTTGTCCAAGTGGAACAGACACAGAACAGAATGATATTTCTGAAGGACACATTTCTGCGGTGGTTCCAAAAATGCAGGTGAAGATAACTGTCATATGCAACACCTGACTAGCCTGACACGTGACAGATTTTTCCATGTGCAGATATCAAGAATGGCCTTTGTCTTAGACTGAGAGAATAAATAATCTTCTCTAGGTAAGAACACATACTGGGCATTTGTGCGTCTCCCTTTATAGCCCGTGCAGAGCTTAGAGAACAAAATGGTGGCTGAGCACTCAGAAGGGTCAAGGGGCAACATTTGGAAAACAAAAGGCAGGAAAGTTTGGAAGATACACACAGCATAGCATATTTGGGATATGGGGCTGGCATGTTATGAAACCTGGTAACTGTTCTTCCAAATTGCCACTGGGCCTACAAGTGATCGGGACTTGATCCAAAGCCTGCCACAGTCAAAAAGAGTCTTACCAAGGACTGCACTGGCCTTTGGATCAGGGTCTCAGCCCCCAAACTGTGCAGTTATCCCTCATTCCTCCTTGTAGGTCACCACCAGCCAATTAGTGCATCCGGTGTTGGCATATATCTCCAAGTATTTCGCTTTGGACATGGGTGGAGGTTGGTGGGGGTCGGGTTAGTAGGGGGGGGGCTACATATCCCCAAGAATTATTAGGAAGTTGGCATACTGGGAAGCTAATGATCGTACATCATAGGAAAAAGTCTCCTTCTACACAATGATTCTCCAATACTCTACGGAAACTCTACAAAACCAGTGCACCCAAGGGAGAAGTATATTGGGATTTTGGTCACTGGCAGGGCTCGATGTACCTAATAAAGCTGCTAACTTTTTCCCTTAATGTGCATAAATTATGGATGGTCACGGAGCAAGATAGTCTGACCTGTTTAAAAAAGTTGTGTGTCCTTCCTGTGAATTTCTGATCTACGTCCCTCATCTCTTGTTCTCAACTAGATCCTTGCTGGCTGGGGATTTTAATGGAGCTGTACTTCACGGTGTTGTAGTGGGCAAATACAAATCTATGTGTGAATCGCTGCAAAGCCACAACCCTATTACTATTTGAGTTCTCTCATTTTTATATGCTACAGCTGCTCTGCTGTTCACATTAATAAGTTTGGGGTTGTTTTATAAAAAGCTGTTATGAGTTCATAAAAAGAACCATTCCCTAAAAGAATGAAACGAATGCTGTTTATTATTTTTGTCTGTGATTACCAGCAGGAATGATTGCAGCCTGAAAAAGTATAAACTGAAATGAAATTAAGTAAGATGGCAAATGGGGGAAAACAACTCATTCATTAACCAGATTTTGTTCAGAAAACTTCCACTGTGTATATTTAGGCAGCTTTAGGTATTCTATGTATCCCACTTAGTATAATAAATTAACTTACATCACAAGGTAATTGCTTACAATAAAGCTATTTCTCCAAGTGCAGTGTAATATCCAAGGATATTTTACATATTTCCCGGGGGTTCTCTTTTTATTCCTAAACATTATCAGCCCAAACCATTTTATATCAAACAAAATTGTCAACAATTTCCTTGGACTCACTGCATCATAATCATGTTATGTCTTTATTAGCAGCACATGAAATGAAAATGAAATCCGTGATTGAGTCACTAAATGATATTTGAGGAATAAATGTGTAGCAGCAAGGGCCTTGCTACTTCAGTGCATGTGTGATACATGAAGGGGGAGGGAGACTCCCTTTTATGGACACCCAGCCAGCCAGCCAGCTATAAAATCTCTCTTGGTTGGTTGTTCTCTACTTACTTTACCTGTAAAGGGTTAAAAAGTCTCCCTGGGTAGGTAAAAGAAAGGGAGCACATGACCAAAAGAGCCAATGGGAGAGCTAAAACTTTTTTTAAATGGGGGGGAAAACCCTCCCCTTTGTCTGTTGTTGTTTTCCAGAAAGAGGGGACAGAGCGGCATAGGGGTGGAGCTAGGCTATAAAAAGCTTTAAAACCCAGCTATGAAAAAGCATCCAATCAATCCTCAACCCTAATTATCTGAAACCCCAAATCTGTAAGTAACCAGGGGATGTCTAGGAAGACGCAATCAGGCTTGTAGACTCCTCTGTGCTAATCCCAGATGTTTTTGTTTTGCTTGTAACCTTTAAACTAAACTGCAAGGGAGCTCTCTTGATGCCTGGTTTTTTTTTGTTTGTTTCTTTCTTTCTTTTAAGATCTAGAGAAAAACCCTACATTCCAAGTTTATTTCCTTTCTTATTGGGTTTAATAAAAATCACCCTTTTAAAGAACAGGATTGGATTTTTATGTCCCTAAGAGGTTTGTGCATATGTTGTTTAACTAGCTGGTGGCAACAGCTCATTTCCTTTGTTTTTTTTCTCAGCTCTTCCCGGGAAGAGGGGTGAATGCGCTTGAGTGTACCTCACAGGAAGGAATTCACAAGGGTTCCTTCCTGAGTTCTCAAAAGGGGGTGGGGGTTGCCCTTGGGTGGTGGCAACAGCTACCCATCCAAGGTCAGAGAGAAGCTATGACCTTGGGAGTTTAATACATGCCCAGAGTGGCCTGTATTAATTTTTAAAAGCCTTGCAAGCCCCCACCTTCTGCACTCAAAGTGCCAGAATGGGGAACCAGCCTTAACAGCATACTACAGAGAAAGAAGCACATATAATTTGCTCTTTTGCACTACTATAGCTGTATTTAAACAAAGTTATAGCATTTGAAGAAGTTTATTTACGTTACCTTCTGGAAATCTTTGTGTGAGCAAGAATCTTAAATTGCTAATATAAAATGTATCAGACTGGTTGGCAGTCTAAAGTTTTGACTATAAAAAGGGTTTGGCAATACATCTAGGCTCTGGTCTGGAATACCCTAGAGCAAAACTCCCAGTGAAAATACTGGGGATTTTGTTTGAGAAACAACTGCAGGAATAAAGCCCCAGTTGATTATTAAAATAATGAATAAAATTTGCAATGAAATTAATAAAAATAATAATTTAAAATGTGTTGGAAAATACTGTGCAAAAAATGTCCATAACGTTGACATTTTTTACAAGAATTCCCATTCTCAAATAACACCATTTTTTGTGACACAATTGTTTTTCCAAATAATTTTTACCTGCTCGAGTTGTATAATTTCATTAGATTTTTAGAAGGGAGACAGTGAAATAATGGTGTTTCTAGGAGTCTGAACTGGTACCAGTGCTGTTCAATATATTCATAAATGATCTGAAAAAGGGGTAAACAGTGAGAGGTCCATAAATAAAATTCAAAAACAATACAAAATTAGTCAAGATAGTTGAGTCTGAAGCAGATTGTTAAGAGTTACAAAGGGACCTCACAAAAGTGGGTGATTGTGAAACAAAATGGCAGATGACTCAATGTTCAGAATAGATATCTCCCTCCTCCCCTTCACAAAAAAAAAAAAATAAAGAAGAAGAAGAATCCCACTGTAACTTGGTCACAACACAGAAAAGTTATGGGCCTGATGTTGAAGAATTGAACCCATTAAGGAAAAAAACCCAAACACCATACAGTGGCTGGCATTTATTTCTCTGGACAATAAGACAAGGGAATACTCTAGATTCTTGGTAATGTCAAGTACTTTGGGGATCTAAAAAGTTGACATTTCTGTGGCCCACGAACACAAAACACTATACACACCCAAGATAATCAAGATATGGCTGAAATCACAACCACTGATTTGAATTTTCTAACTTCTATACTTTTGAAATCTCAATCACATCACTGCATGTACGTTAAGCACTTTTTTAAAGTGTAACCACTGTATAGTTTAGAAACACTTGAGAGTAACGAATGGGACACAATACCCCACTCCCTCTTTGACAGATGAAGATACTTGGCAAATGCTAACCTTCAGGATTCACCATTTCTTTTCTTATCTCATATGAAAACATTGATCTGTTTAACATGCCCACATCTTGTAATTTCTCTCTTCCTCTGCTTTTCAAATTCACAAAACCAGACTAGCTCAGAGTTAGGCCAGATTGGTCCATGCCTTTGATCAGAAGCTACAAAGGTCAGGAAGATTCAAGTTTCCTAAAGCAGATGTTTGCAGGAATTTAGATATTGCCTGGCTGCATTATACCAAGTTCTAGCCTGTTATCATACATTTGCTTTCGGGAGCACTAAAATTCAATGAAAATGTAATAGGAAGGTGATAAAAAAAGGCTAATGTTCAAATTCAATCTTATAAACATCCTGCATTTTGCAGCAGAATCACACTTCTGAGACCATCAGACTCATCCCCCTGCTCCAAGCAATTAATCTTCAGAAAATATTGCAAGTCCCTGGATTTTTTTGTGAGCTGTAACATATGACAGAGAGAGAGAGATGCTCGAGGTGCTAGATGAGTGAGAAAAATCCATAAACAAGTAAAATGAACTGAAATCAATTTTCCATCCTGGATCCAAGATAAGAAAATAGAGATTTTATGAGAAAGCAGCAGCGTGGATGAGGTCTTGATAAAACATTTTGGTTGAACAAATCAGGACTGCTTCAGAAAGTTCCTTTTCTAGCCAGTCCGAAGGCATCTAAAGAGCTCTGCCTTCTTTTAGGCTGCTTTGAGCCTGAAGACATGCAGGTCTGGAGAGGATTTGTGGCTTCAGAGAGGATCATGCTGTCCCAGCCCACAAAAAAGCACGGCCACAGAAAGTTCCTCTTCTCGCAGCTGCTGATTGGACGGGGATCCAGTCCGTGAGCTGTCAATCCAGCACAGAGAGCAAATGGAGACTGCGTGGAAGTGCCCCCAGGACCATGCAGAAGCAGAGAAAAACGGTGCTGGAGCGAAAGCCCAGGGTAAAGGGGAATTGGTGGAGCCCTGGCTGTGGGGGACCCGCAGAAGGAGTTTCCTTCCCTTAAGCTTTGTGGCTTTATCCAAGGGTATTCCACTAAGACTTAGGAGACCCTGGTTCAATTCCCTGCTCTGCCACAGGCTTCCTGCATGACCCTGGGCAAGTCCCGTAGGGGATGTCTACACTATCCCCACCACCATGGCAGTGCATCTCAGAGCTGGGTCAACTGACTCAGACTCTTACTGCATGGCTAAAAATAGCAGTGTGCAAGTTAGGGCTCAGAAACCGGGGGAGGGAGGTCTCCTAGGACAAGCTCCAGCCTGAGCCTGAATGCCTGTGCCGCTAGTGTTCGCCCCATAGTATAAACCCCACAAGCCCAAGTCAGTTGACCCCAGTCCTGAGACTTGCTGCCGCTGCATTGTAGTGTAGACGTTCCCTTATCTGCACTTCACTTCCTGGGTGCACAAAGGGGTTAATTGCACTGTCCTACCCCCTGGAGCGGAGGTACTGCAGTAGCAGAGGCCAGGTGAATACCTGAGACAGATGCAGCCTCTGATGGGGCAGGAGACCAGCGCTGCTGCCCTCCTGAAGGGAACACCAAGCTGTCTGGTAGCAAAGCAGGGAGTCAGGCCTCAACGTAGGCAGGCGGTTGGCAGCAAACTAGAGGCAAAGGGATTCCACCTCAAACACTACACTGTGCTCCAAATACAACACGCCTTTACTGAGCTGCTCTTTAAGGTTTCCGCTAAGGCTGCTCCACTGTTGCAACCATGAAGAGAGGCCGAGCTTTTCCTGCTAGTCTGGGGAAGTGCCCAGCCCTCCCCGCAAAGGGGGGGGGAAGGTCTTCCCAAAGAGCAGAGAAGGCAAGAACCAGTTGCTTCGTGGCGGCAGAAAGCCTGGAACGCTGCAATCAGTTCAGCAGTCGTGCCAGCAGGAGAAGCTGCCTGTTTTTGGGGAGAGAAATAGAAGAAACGATGATAAAAAATAAGTATAGAACTCTCCCTCCAGGCTATTGGATGGGAGAGAAATCCCCCTATGTTATGACTTCATCCTGAAGCCGCGGAACCACGCCAAGGGGACAATATTGGAACCGCCTTCAAGAAGAGGCGTTGGTTAATATGAAATAACTCCTTGCAAAAAGGCTCTCATTGCAGAGAGAGTGAAGGGAACATCTCATGTTATGAGCTTATTTAGGCTACGTCTACACTACCGCAGTAAGTCGACCTACGCTACGCAACGTACCCTGTGTCGACATACCTTGGGTCAAGTCATGGTGGGGTCTAAACTGCAGGGGGTCGATGGGAGAAACTCTCCCATTGACTTACCTTACTCTTCTCGTCGGGGGTAGAGTACAGGGGTTGACTGGAGAGTGATCTGCTATCGATTCGGCAGGTCTTCAGTAGACCCGCTAAATTGACCGCTGGTGGAGCACTCTCAGAGCATCGATCGCAGCCATAGTGTAGACTGCCCTGAGGGTTTGATTTTGTACTACTGAAGTCAACAGGAGTTTTATCATTCACTTGGATGGGAACAGGACTGAGCCTTTGTGCTCTACCGACAGGCTATGCAGGATGTAGCAAACTTTCCCATTTCCCCAATGTCTTTTAAACTACAGGATGGTGTGAAATAGAAACTTAATTGTGTAGTGTGTCTGTGTCTGTGTATATACAGAGACACACACACTTATTCTAATCTTGTATACTTGCCACTGTATTTTCCTTCCAACAGATGCTAGGCAGAAGTCAACACACTGGCGCATACAGTGCACGCCTGATTATCTGAATGCTACAGAGACACTGAAAGGTTGGATGATAAAGGTTCTGATAATTGAGGGAATATTCAATGTAATTAACAGGCACTGAGGGATATGAAGCTGTTTCAGATGACAGGTGGTTGGCTAATTGAAGTTATGCGAGACGGATGAGATTCTGCCACTCTTACACAGAACAGTATCAGACTCCATAAGTAACCCCAATGAAGTCAATAGGCTCTACTGGAAGAGTAAAGGGCTTCTCACTAGGAGTAAAAGTATCCGAATATGGGTCTCTAGTCGTTTTCCTCTCTTCCACAGTATTTTAGAATGTGTGAATATATAACAAAATATGCATCAGTATCTTTAAAGCAGAGTTAATGTTTATTCAGGGAATTAAATTCAGCTAATGGGGAACCAATCAGCCAGCACAGCACATGAGAAAGTCACCAAAGTCCTTCCCTATAGCTTCACGGACATTTAATCACGGCACTAATGTTAGAGGACTGTGACAACTGTGGTCAGGACACCATAACAGAGGAACAAAAGGAGGGGGTGGGGAGAGAGAGAAATCGCTATTTGCCAAAGAGAATAAAGTCAGCCAGGAAATAAATGTTACTTCCTACTTCTAAGAGGTATTGCAAACACTGAACAAAAAGCAATGAAACAGGACATAAAAAGGAATGGACTTACAACCCTCTTATTTTTTCATTTAGGATCTTAGAAAGAATTTTGAGCAGTGAATCTATGCACGGCTGTACTGAGTCACCAAATGTAGAAGAAAAGTGTCTCCTATTTGTAATCTGTATTCATTGGTTGATTGGAACTAACAGACGTTGCCCAAATTTGACTGTGATTATTGACTGCACGAGGGGAATTCTCAAAGTTACATAGTGCGGACGTAGCTCTTCAACGGGAGTCATTTTAGGTCAATACCGAGCAGTTTTGAATCCCACCCTAGAATTCAAACATCTATAGCAGGGATGGGCAAACATTTTGGCCCGCGGGCCACATCTGGGTATGGAAATTGTATGGCAGGCCATGAATGCTCAACAAAATTGGGGTTGGGTTGTGTGGGGGTGGGGTGAGGGCTCTGGGGTGAGGCAAAAGTGAGGAGTTCAGGGTGCAGGAGAGGGCTCAGCAGGCTTGGGTGCTGGGGGAGGGAAGGCTCCAACTGACGGTGTGGGCTCTAGGGTGGGGCTGGGACCTAGGAGTTAGGAGGGCAGGAGGGAGATCAGGACTGGGGAAGGGGGTTGGGGTGCAGGAAAAGATCAGGGGTGCAGGCTCTGGGCAGCACTTATGTGAAGCCGCTCCCAGAAGCAGCAGCATGTCCCCCCTCTGGCTCCTATGCAGAAGCACGGAGAGGCGGCTCCGCACGCTGCCCTGTCCGGAGGTGCCACCCTTTGCAGTTCCCATTGGCCTCAGTTCCTGGGGGCAGCGTTTGGGGTGGGGGCAGTACGTGGAGCCCCCTGGCTGCCCCTATGCATAGGAACTGGGGGGGGGGGGGAAGACACATGCTGCTGCTTCTCGGAACTGCGCAGGGGGGGGGGACCCCTACCCCACTCCCCAGCTGGAGCACCAGAGCGGGGCAAGCCCCAGAGCCCACTCCCCAGCGGAAGCTCAAGGGCCGGATGCGAACCCCGGGCCATAGTTTGCCCACCCAGATCTACAGAATGAACCTCTAAGCATCTATATTTCAAAAATATTTCCAGGGAGCAGAGCACTGGGTTTTAGATTGAAGATCTCCTGTGAATTCACCGTCCCAATTCCCAACTCAGCTAACCACACATCACAAAACTACAAGTTCCACGCGTGACGGTAAAACTGAGCCTCATGAAACAGGGGTATGTATAATTCATCATGACTGTAAAGATCTCTCTGCAGGTCTATATTTTAGTGTTCAAAATGCAATACAAAAATCTCGCACCATAAAATTTGGTTCCCTAATATTTAATGAAACAAAATATTATTTGATTAATCTTATTAGGCTACAAGTGGTAGCTACAAAATATATGTCAGAACAAATTAATTCTCATAAATATCTTTCTAACCGTCTAAAGGACAAATGAGGATACTACAGAGTTTTTGGGAGGCAGGTGGTATGTTTTAAAATACCACTTGGAACTATGAACTCCATAATCTACGCTAGCTTCGAAAAGCAAAATCAAAGAGACAAGTTTAGTTGCGCAGCATTATAACAATTCTGCTAAACTACGGTTTGCAGGTAACATAGGAGTGGCTCATAGTGACTTTGTGGATTTCATCTCTCCAACCTTCGCCTACTCAGTGAAAGTCTTCCAAAAGCTACAGCAGAGCGGCAAAGTTCATACTTTATCTTTGGCACCGAAATGCCCCATCTGCAGCACTCATTGTCAGTGAAACCAAAACGCCGGACAAACCAAGCAAAACTCACAAAGAGCCAGAACAGAACAAAAATTGTTTGCAGAACCATGATGCCTTACTTCTACCACCCTGTCTGAACTTGACAGGAATGTCCATGTATCTGAAGATCTTACATGTGCTGCAGCTAAAACACAAGTCCTGCACACACACTTTCCTATGGGCCTAGAAAGCCTGAATCATTCATATAGGGTTGGGTCTATTTTGCCAAACAGTCCTGAGGAAACCCCCCATAGTCCAAACTACCTACTGCTGTGGCCAGGTTCCTGGTGGATGGACACCTGTGCATCTCCTGAGAAGCATGTTCTGTTGTGAGGAACTGATCTTCCATACTGTGGTGAGGACTACTGACTCCAGGCATCCAGAGACGGCCCTAAGGGTAAATTTATGCCTCTCTCTCAAACAGGGTCCATTTCTACTTGCTCTTAATAAGGCCATTCAAAAAGACCACAGCAGGAATGGATCCTATTCAGTCATTCAAGGAGGAGGTGAGAAAGTATTATGTGTCAGACTTGGGGAATGGGTCAGACTGCCTAGGGAAGAAGTTGTCAGACACATTCCAGCTGTGGGCTGGGTCTGATTAGTTTATGTCTTTAGTCCGGAGCTAAATGTCGTTAATTAATTTATGTCTTTAGCCCTGAGATTGGGACCTAGAATAAACATAACGCTATTGTGAACACCTTCAAGGTCTGTCTTTTGAAAACTGTGTCTGCTACCCTCATTCCTCACCCCTACATATCCCCAACTTCCCAATACAACTCCCTTGTCACAGACAGAAAGGGGGAAGTGAGTGCAGGGACAGAGTGTCAGAACAGGCAAAGAAGAGATGGGTTCAGAAAGCAGGGGAATGACAAAATGGAAGGAAGCACACAAAAAAGCAGGTCTGAGAAGCTAAAGGAAGGAAAAATCAGAAGGAAAATGAAAAGGAATAAACCACATTTTCTCCAGGGTCCAGAGTTTGAAAGACCTTGGTTTCATGAAATTAATGTATGATGAGCAGAATAGGGGAAGATGGATCAGCCTGGACAGAACACGAACTAACCAGAACATTTGCTTAAAATGTGTCCATGAAAAACATGAAACCTGAAGATCTGGAAAGGTTGGTTTGATATTTTAAAATTATGTTTCGCTTTTATACATCTCCGCAACTTCCTTGTTCCAAGCAACCTTCCTGCACCAGAAAGAAATCTAGATGCCCCTTGGACTTATGTCTGCATCTGCTTCCATTGCTTATCCTGGTGTTTTATTCCATATGTTTATTATTTTCCTGGCACTGCATGTGCTTTGAGTCACTAGCAAACTGAGCAACATTTAAGGTGAGGTTCATTATGACCTGTGGTTCTCAAACTCTTCCATGTCATGACCTGAAGTTACAACAAAAAAAAAGTTTCAGGAACCCACTGCCATAAGTTTTAGGATCCCATCCCTTCTAGTCATAAAAAAAGGAGGGTGGTCTCAATCCCTTGAAACTTGCCTGCAACACCAGGCTTGGAAGCCATGATCTAGACTCTAGAGCAATCGCCTTCTCAGGGCCTGGTCATACTAATTGGGCTAAACCAGCTTCACCGCACTTCAGAGAGTCCAGCACTTATAAGAGCACGTCGCACCAATACTTCTGCACACAGGATGACCTGAAATGGCCACGAGGATGAGCGACAGGAGAGTGACAGCGATCCAGGATGTGCCTGGGTCGGAGTTTAGGACTCACCTGGGGCCGAGGGTGGCCTGTCACCAGGCAGGTGAGCTCCAGAGTCTCCCCCTCGCGGATGGTGTACACCCTCTCCGAGTAGCGCTCCTCCTCGATGTTACACGCCAGGCCTGAGTGCACGATCCGCACCGTGGGCGGGGCTGCCAAACCAGCAGAGAGAGAGAGACAGGTCAGTAATACATTTCCACACAGGGCCTTGCCCCTTGTCCCCACAGGAACAACTACAAGACATAGCTCCCGCCATGCACCGCCCAACTCAGTGCCAACAGTCTGAGTTCCCGTGAGGGGTAAGGCCCCTTCTCCGCCAGAGGAATCCGACCCCGTTTTTGGATGTGAAATCAGTTACATCACTACTTCAGACCCCTTCTCATCCCCACCACTCCACACCCCCATAAAAAGCAGGGCCCCAAACAAGGAACCCGAGAACAGCTCTGCCTCGGATGGTTGATTCTATTGTGTTTCCCTTGCATTACATGCGACTCTGAAATGACATCCCTGACGCATGTGCACAAGAGCTGCAGGTGTGTTGCATGCCTGCCCTCATAGCCTCACCCTTGCCCTGATGGGGACAGATGCCAGGACTTCAGCCTCCTGCCCATTCAGCTGCTGGGCTCTCCAGTGAGGCTGCCAATACAGAGCACGGTTAGGATGGTGCTTTTATATTATGTGGACACCTTTCCCATAACGACTGGCCTGAAATCACCCGCTTGCTTTGCAAAGGCATGGAAGAGTCTGAAGCGTCCCGACTTCTGGACTAGCTTAGATCCAGTGTCCAGATTCACTGTCTATCCCGCTCCCATTTCTGTGACCTATCCAATCCGCGTAGCCTTTTGTCCACAGTTTAAGCTAGAGATGGGCGCCTGGAACTTGAAAACAACAAACTTATGGGAAGTTCAGATCCAAGCTCCAGATACTCAATATCTGGCACAAGCCCATCCCCCTACCTAAATTAGCATCCACTGGCATTAAAGGTAAACCCAAGGGCAGGTTTTAGTGGGACTGACGACTTCGTTTGATGATGCCATTTCTTATCCTTTACCTCAAGGACAGTGGACGAGACGGTGTGACTGTTAACACCGAAAGAAGAAGATGTTTAACTGAAAACATATCACCCTGAAATCTAGCACTAAAACAATTAAAATGACCCCACACACAGGAGTTGCCAGCAGCATTTGAATACAGGAACTTTAGCACCACTTCACAGTACCCTCCCACATGAACTGAAAGACAAACTCCATGCACTAGCAGCAGTAGTAGGTTGTGAGGGACAAGTTCAGTGCCAGGAAAGTTGGATGTCATATTTGTGTGTACCCAGCTGTCCTCGAAAGCCTGCCTTTTCAGACTCATTTTCACTCTCATTATTCCCTTTCCAAAATCAACTGTCCATTTTTGTTCTTTGTACTCTCACACTTATTAAATAAGTAAGAAGCTTTAATTGAAACATTAAAATAGTCAGCACAATGGGGTTGATTCTACTCCCATTTAAAGTGTATATTAACCTCTGTCAACTTCATCGGGACTGGGAGCAGGACTAGAGTTTCAGTTCGGACAGATTCTATCTCCCCGGTGTATTTAACCTCCACTAAGAAAAGTGAGATGTTTCCATATGGCCCACGGGTCGCCTATGCAGGAAAATTACAATGGTTGTAAATATCTATGTACAACTCAGAGTACAGTTTAATAGTTCAGGGTTCTATGGGATGTCAGTAATTCTGAGCCATGCAATTCCCCCTCATTCAAATTCCACATGAGCAGATCAATAGGAGGATAAGGTCAAGTACTCGTTACAGTGCTCTCGCTGAATGAAATATAACAAGACAAGAAATGGCAGAAATGGCAAAAGGTAAATCAGATGTAGAAAAAATAAGCCAGCTTTAAAACTCTCCGGAGCGATGCTATTAGTTATTAGGGGCAAACACAACTGTGAACCTGCGGGTTGCATTTCCATCAGAGAGCCTGGCACCAGCCTACAGGACAGCGGAATTAGATCTGGTGACCAAGTCTTGGCCCAAAGACGCTCCAAGGCCTGGGCCTGAACAGCCCACTTTGCCGATGACCTGGAAGCCTCTGCCCTGACCTCACTGAACACAGGCTAAGTTGGCTCTGATACTGCAAAGTCTTACGCACGTGCTTAACTGTACACCGTGAGAACTCCTCTCTTTTGTCACATCAGGGTTTCTCCCCCCAGCTCTGCGGGGGCCTATGGTAAATCAGTCCCACTCTGGAGGTTGAGTACTGGACATTGGTTTATTTACAGTATTCACAGGGTTGGCCTACAGGTTGGCCCGAGAGCTTCTCTAAACAGAAACTAAAAGAATTAAATTGCCTCACTCCCACTGAAGAACCGCCAATCCTCTTGCCGGCTACCTATCACCAGCCATCCTCTTTCACTCACACTGAGCCCAGCTATGCTGCAAACCAAGGTCCTCTCCCCAGACAGAAATAACACAAGATTTCCTTTATAGGGAAGGACAGCTCTTCACCTAGGAGACACCTTGCCCCTTGCCGCACACCACCTTTCTGCAGCTTGCATCTCATGTCTCCTCGTAGTTCACTGGAGCTGGTTTTAATGGTCCCAGGCTGCCCTTAATTAGACTCAGGTGTCCACAATTAACCCAAGATAACCTCTTTCAGTTCAAAGGAAAAAGGGCTTTCATTATTCTAAGACCAATATACCACACCCCAAACACCCTTCAATATACCACACCCCAAACACCCTTCCAGAACTACCAGGGACCGAGTTTAATGGCTGTATGAAGTGGTGTTGTGTGCAGTGGTGTTGTGTGCACTGTTGGTCCCAGGATCTTAGAGACATAAGCTGTAAGCTCAAAAGCCTGTCTCTCTCACCCACAGAAGCTGGTCCAATAAAAGACATTAGCTCCCCCACCTTATCTTTCAGGTCTGCCTTTATGACACCCCATAGCTTTATGCACCAAGCAGGTCCCTAAACCTTTGCAGAAATCCAGGCTCAAATAACCACAACAGTGATTTCTTTCCACATGAAAACAACCAATGTGCACCTGCCCTTGTGGTCATCACAAGTGCACAATTAAAAAGTGTGCAAGTCTTCTGATCTTTTAAATATCTGACCCTGGAAGTCTTAAGAAAATGAGTATAAGGTAAAGCTGTCCAGAAAGCATGAATGAACAGGACTAGATAGAGATAGTTCAGGCCAGTCTCACTCACTCCCTTTCTCTTAACTACCCTGAGTTGCATCTGTTGCAATCTACTCTATTTAAAATCATTTTCAGTTTCCTTGGCCTATGCCAACCTTTCGGGTAAGTGTTTAAGAAATCTGGCCTCGTTGCTCACCGATCCCAAGGCACAGGCTGTTACAGCTTTATTTATACTGGAGTGGATCCCTCTGTTAATCAGGTTTTCACAACTCAAATGATAGAAGGTGAAAATTAGTTTTGAAGGTTTTCCACGTGAGTAACAAGCAGCAACAAGATTCCAGTTAGACCATCTAAAATAGGCAAATAGGCATGAATGCAATCTACCTTCCAGGCACTCTGAGTTCATGTCCCCTGGGATGACGATCACCCAAGGTTTTCCTTGGACACCAATGTGGGGAAAATAGCCCCAGTCAAAAAGGATAGAACACCCCAAGAAACCAGTTATCTTCTATGTAGAACAAATGTGTCAATACACACACATTATCCCCAATATACTGTAAAGGTTAGAGAGCAGATATACAAGGAGAGAGAGAACTAATCTCTCTCTCTTTCTACTCAGAGTCCTGGGGTCTCTCTCAGCATCCCCACTCTCCCAATACCCAGAGTTGCCTGCATAAAGAGGAACTGGATTATGTCCACCGGGGCCCGTCAGTACACTATTGCTGGGTTGGTTTATTTGAGACCTTAGGGCTGGGGTAAATTACTTTTGACAAGTTTCTTGGTCAAGGTATAGTCAAAGTCCAGACTTCAGAGAAATAAAAAACCCCAATAATGATAATAATAAGTAAAAAAAAAAAGATTTGGGGTCTCTTCAAAAGCATCTGGCGATCTGAATTTAGCCCTCGGTCCACCTACAGACTCCCCTTGGCCTGTGGTGATGTTTATTGCTTGCCAGAAAGAAATTAAACACCTGTGTCATTTTCAGGTGCTCACGCTGAGGGCTGGTCTACAAGTGAAGTTAGTGTGCAGCAAGCTAGGGTGTGAATTTACAGCTCACTACCTACTCCGGACTAACTCACTGGGTGTGTAAAGGCATCATGACCTAACAATCACCTTGTCCTCCGCCTTACTAATCTATTAGCCCGGGTAGTAAAAAAACCATTTACATTACAGCTTCCCCACATAAAGGCTCTGGCATTGCGTGTCTTTAGTAGTTTACTGTAACAAAAGGTGTGGGTTTCACGGAAACTAGCCAGGTTCACTAGCTACTTAAAGTTACGGACACCTCACTTACATCTTCTCAAGCCGTTTGTTCAAGCAGACGTGCGGCATGAGGCCATTGGGTTAATGGTCCTCGGGCGAGGAAAGTCTCCAGGAGGGCAGGTCTGGGATCACGCTGTGTCCGGCCTTTGTGCACTGGGCCACGTGTGAGGCAGTCCAGAGGGCGGAGCTAGCATGTCACAAGCCTTGTTCAGCGAGTGTCCTTCCTGCTCCCTTGGGATCCCCTGCACCTCACAGGATTCATACAGGACAGGTTGCAGGACACTCTCCACCCCCGTCCCCAAGTACTACCCGGTCTCCCCAGAGATGGGGGAAGGAATAGGCTGCATCTCACAAAGGCATGTGGTAATGGGCACACTGGCTTTGCACTTGAGTGCCCTGGAGAGGAACTATGCTTCCTAAGTACCTCCCTTGGTTAGGGCGGAGTTTTGCATTGTCCCTAATTACGCCTAAATAAGCGAAGCCTCCTCTTTGCATAAATTACATTCTTCCCTTTTATCCGAGCTGTGTCTCCGACTTTAACACTGGCCAGCAGTACCAAACCTGGCTGGAATGCACTGGGAAGAAACCAGGTCCCAAAGTAGGTCGTCCGACACAGGGGCCTCGTGTCTGTGGCACAGAGGACACAAGGAGAGGGCTGAGTTGCTTTGCACCCTTAGGAGCCAATGGGAAAGCCACCTGCTCAGGAGGGGGCTTTATAGCTACAACAATTAAATAATACATGTGTGACTGGAAAATGATACACCTTCCAACCTCCACTGGCTATGGAGCAGGCTGTTTTGCCCACTCCTATTCCTAAAACTTTAAGTTAATGTTAAATGAAAATACCTCGGGGGGGAGGAGGGGATGTAATGAATTCACTGAACACAGGCATCAAACATACTCCTGGGGACCTAGCTTGATATTAGCGATGTACCTGAACCGTACACCCAGCTCCAATACCCTCAGATGTTGGACGGGTTTGTATCCAGACCCAGAGCCCAAGGCTGAACTCTAGTTCCAACCTATAACCATATTCTTCCTAAACCTCCTCTAAATAAGCCACCGGCAGGACCTTTGGTCCTCTTTAAGCTAAAAAGGGTTGCCATTTGACCAGCAGAGGGTGCTATCAGATTATGATGGCTCACCACTACCTTATTGAGCGCATGACTTTAGGAATCTGAAGGTATGTTCCCACTGCAGCTGGGACCCTGCCTCCTCGCCTGGGTAGAGACACTCCTGCTAGCTCAGTTCCAGCTAGTGACAGCCGTGCGGGTGTTGCAAAACTGTGGGAGGTTCTGGTTGGTCACCTGAGTCCAAACCCTGCTGATCCCTGTGTCTGACCTCTGCTGCTAGCTAGCGGTGAATCTGTCTACCTGGATTAGGAGGCTCACTCCATCCGCAATGTAGACATATCCTGAATGGTTGGGGCTAGAGTTTCCTGAACATCTGCACGCCCCGGTTCACGCACCTGGCTCAGCACATATTTAGCCACGTCAATCACCAATGAGAAATCAGGGCAAGACGTGACATTAGGAAAACACACGGTTCCCCTTCTAACATTGTATGTCTATGCTCGTTATGTATTTTGATCCCACGGATTTTACAGCATGGCAGGCATTAGGAAGTGTTTAGATCCTAAATTTTGTAGCTGCTGTCAGGACCACGGCAGCTCACGGTGAAGTGATTCCACATCTGTCTACAGAGCCTTTGAGAGCGACACAGGAGTCGACGCTGCTGGCTGGCTTTGAAGATGAAGCGCTGTTTGCAAAGGAACCTGGCTGGAGCTTTTTGAACTAAGTCTTATTTTTTTAGAGCTGCCGTTTCCTCAGCTTTGTAACGAATAAGATTAGTTTACAAACAGCAGCTATGTTCTGTCATCTCTCAGAGTTCCAGCAGGTCTGCTCTCTCTGCCACCCTTTTAAAGACAGAAAATAGATCATGGTGTAAAGTTGTTTTCCACTCTGTGCTTTTCTGGGTTACTTTTCAAAGCCTAGCACACAATTATTTGAGGGCACCTAAGTTATACACACAAATACCTCAGATACAGGCATGAATCCGGCTTTTGGGCACAAATAACTCGGTTGTTCCTGTTAGACTTTCATTAGTTTCAGTTCTGAATTTACTGGGACATCCTTGCCCATAGCAGAACTCTTCTCTTTGAGAGTCTAGTGTTCCCTTTGCAGTCACAGTGGACGGCTAGGTGTTCAAATTATAAAGGACATGGGAGCTTAATGGACTGTTACTGATGATTTTTTATAAGCCCGGAAGCACTAAATTCCAGAAGACTGGAAGAAAGTGAACGTTGTGCCAATATTTAAGAAGGGTAAATGGGATAACTCCGATAATTATAGGCCTGTCAGATTAACATTGATCCCAGGCAAGATAATAGAGAGGCTGACACGGGACACGGTTAATAAAGAATTAAAGGATGGTAATTAAGCAATACCAATCAACATGGGTTTATAGAAAATAGAGCCTCTCAGATAACTTGATATCTTTTTTTGATAAGATTACAAGTTCAGTTGCTAAAGGTAATAGTATTGGTGTAATATACTTAGACTTCTCTAAGGTGCTTGACTTGGTAGCACACAAAATTTTGATTAAAAACTAATGTAAAATTAACATGGCACAAAGTAAATGGATTAAAAACTGGCAGGCTGACAAGTCTCAAAATGTAATTCTACATGGGGAATAATCAACAAGCAAGTGTGTTTCGGAGGGGGGGGGGAGGGAGGAAGAGCCACAGGAATTAGTTCTTGGCCCTATGCTATTTGACATTTTTATCAATAACCTGATTATAGTTGGTAAGTATCTACATGGAAAAGACACTTTGGATAATGGGCTTCTGAATCTAGCAGAGAAAGGTCTAACAAGATCCAATGACTGAACGTTGAAACTCACACATGCAGACTGGAAATGAGGTGTACACTTTTAACGAGAGGGTAATTAACTATTGTAACAACGTACCAAGGGTCGGGGTGGATTTTCCATCACTCTCACTTTTAAAATCAAGATGAGATGTTTTTCTAATAGATGCTATCTAGGAACTATTTGGGTGGAGGTCAGACTAGATGATCACAATGAACCTGTCTAGTCTTGGAATCTATGAATCAATGACTGGCCACTTAGATGCTGATTGAGCAAAGTACTTAAGCATGAGAACAGGACTGTCCCCATGCTTAAAGTCAGATATATCTTACACTTCGATCCTAAACTCCTTGGGGAGCAGGGACAGTCATTTTGGTTTGTCATGCATGCTCCGTAGCTCCTATCCACTCCCAGAATACAAATAATAAATATAAATTAAGTGCCTGTCAGAATCAGATCCCTAGTGCGGCAAGGTCAGAAAAGGGTCAGAGGTTTTTTTTTAATATACTTCAGAAGTATTTTGTAGATTTAATAAAATATATATAAAATATAAACGATTGATTATTTTCTGTCAATCTTGTCTCTCTCTGGTCTAGCATATCAGAAGCGTTGCCAAGCCAAAGTGTTAAAAAATCATGAGGTCATGTTCTAAAAAATCATGAGATTTTCTTTTAAACTAATGCATTTTGGATTCTTGAGTTGGCTTTGGATTTCTATGCCTTTGGGGAACCCTTGGGTAGTGATTTCAAGCTCCTTTCTGCAACTCCGAAGGCTACATCCTTACTTTAAAAAAAAATAGGGGGAAATTTGAGATTGTCCTCATCTCAGGACTTCAAGAGCTGATGCATTAGAAGATAATGCAAATTCCACAAGACTCCCAGTATAATTGAGAGAGCTGGCAACACTCTCAGAAATGGAGCCTCTTACATTCGTATTGTATTAAAGCGCCCTTAACTTTAGTGTCTGTACATTTTCGTACAATAAGCACCAGGTCTCGAAAAGCGACACACATGCAAAAATTACCCATGTCCTGTAAGTAAAGATCAAATAACAAGCACCAAAAATATCCTTTTCCTTTTTATATTTTCACTTGTTATGCTTCAGAAGATATTCCATAATTATGAAATGTCACCACTTTCTCAACTATCCGAATATTCATTACAGCTCTTTTTGAAATATGCCTCCCAGGATTAAATATCAGGTGAGACATTATAGTAATCTACTACTTGGCATTTATTTTGTCTGGTGGCATTTTAGAAGAGCTTGTCTTGTTATTATACATGGTAAATATTGCATGAAAGAACTCATTACACTTCTATACTCCTCAGTATATGCACCTAACGCAACAAAAACATGTGTGGGGTCAGAAATGAACAATACATAAAATAAAAATACATATTACAAATTACTCAGACTGGTCCCAAGATATTCCTTGTGTTCAAATGGAAGATGTGGCCATTCTAACCTATCCCCACATCTCAGGCTCCTTATATTAGCTGTATCCACTGCACAGGCTGCTCTCTGCCAGCAACCTCAATTAATCACAAAAAAAACCCTAGTGTGGCAATTTGTTTACTAGATGCAACAGTTGTCCAGTGAAAATGTACCTGAAGTTTTCTGTCAGGGGAGTACTAGAAATGCCACTGAACTTGAAGACGTATACAGGTAACTGGTCACATTTAAGGAAAGCAGGACAAAGGATTAGATTGATGCTGGAATGTGCAGTGCCCAAAAGAAGCACGCAAGTTAAAGTTTATTTCTTCTGCTAATGAAGTCTGCTTGATTTTGTCCTTTGTCTTCAATGAAAACAGGATTGGGTCCAAAATGTAAAACGTTTCTTCTTACCTATATAAATGACCATTTGCTTGGTCCCAAGCCCAAGATGTGTAAGGAGGAGGGTTTTGCGTTGGGCTAGCAACCCACCATGTAAAAAACAAATGCTACAGAAATGTCAACCAAATCTTCAGCGAATGGAGAAGAATGGTTGGTGCCTTATGCTCGACCAGGAGCGAAGAGGATAAGAAGAAGATATAAATGACCAAAGAAAGATGACATTTCAATGTCCTCTTTAAAAAATACCAGGCCAATGCAACAAGGTTTATGACCATCCTAGCCAATGATGGAGTCTGGTCACTCATGATATCCAGCGCACTTGTAATACAAAATCATTATTGGCCGTTCAAATACATCAAATCTGATCCTCATTCCTTGTTTTCCAATCCCAGCACAATCAGGATCGCAGACCCTTCATTAATTTTGCTCCTCTTTTTCCAACACGTATATTTCAGGAGGGAAAACTACTATAAACTTAAAAACTTTCCTGTGCCAGCTTGTTTTTGAGTCTTTACATGGTAGACTAAAACCACAAGTCTTTCCTCTCTGTCCTTGAATATTCCTGAAGAAATCCGCAGGTCTCTACCATATTGATTGATTTAGGTCCTAGACTCTAGGGCATCTCAGTGCAAAACTGGAGTGCACAGTGCTCTCAATAAGAAATAACCCGTACAAAACCTTTAGCATGATTTGCTACTCTATTTTTCCAACTACAAAGCAAGTTTACTGCTTCCTATGCTCTAATGTGAATCACTTCAACTACTACATCAGATTCCAGTGTTTAACTAATGATTTGCAACCATGATTTTTTTGTATTATTTCAAATCACGGTGAAACGGAAATGAAAACTTTAAAAGATAACAATCCAAGAAATAGCATATTTCTGACTTAAGAAACAACACAGCCTTTCCCCCGCATTCCTCCTTTCAACTGGAGCATCCCTACTGTTCTAGAAGCAGATACTGACAGACACAGACCATATGTCATAGATCATAAGTTTTTAATACTTTGCCCAGCAGGAGGAACAATAAACAGCAGTGTAATGAGTTGTGAGGAAAAAAATCTAACTGTTCTTAGAAACAGAATTATGTTTCCTCTAACTTAATAGATACTCTGCTGATAAGCTTTGTAGTGTCAAAATTAGGTCAGCCGCTGACAGTGGTGTTAGGCAGCAGTACTGTGATTTAATTAGCTCAGTGATTTTGTTGTTACTGCTATCAATCAGGAAAGCTCCCAGAGCTTTGGAAACACAGGCCAAGTTGCAGAAATATGGGCAACTGTCAAGCAACTTGGCAAAAGGAGCCCAATCAATGGGAAAAGGTGACTCTCATCTTGATCATAGGAAATAAACATATAATAGAATATCAGGTTTGGAAGGGACCTCAGGAGGTCATCTAGTCCAACCCCCTGCTCAAAGCAGGACCAATCCCCAACTAAATCATCCAACTGATTTTTGCCCCATATTCCCTAAATGCCCCCCCTCAAGGATTGAACTCATAACCCTGGGTTTAGCAGGCCAATGCTCAAACCACTGAGCTATCCCTCCCCTGATCGCATAGCCTTGGCAGCAAGGTCAGCCTGGGGTCAGCACAGCGGAGCATCAGGTGATCAATGCCAGTGTTTGCAAGGAGCGAAAGTAACATGGCTGCAAAGTATTTTCTTTTTAATTGAATGCCCATCACTGGCGTGGATTCCACCAAAACAATTGATGGTGACCTCTCCCCATAACAGAGGTAACAAAGTCCTGTGGCACCTTAAAGACTAACTATAAAGTTTTGAAGCATAAGCTTTCGTGGGCTAATACCCACTTCGTCGGATGCAAGCTTGCATCCGACGAAGTGGGTATTAGCCCACGAAAGCTTATGCTTCAAAACTTTATAGTTAGTCTTTAAGGTGCCACAGGACTTTGTTACCTCTGCTATTCCAGACTAACATGGCTACCTCTCTGATTCTCCCCATAACATTATTTTCAGCTAGCCAAAGAAAGGCCAACAGACCTCCAGAATGTTACAGAGTGAAGTGAATGTAGGCACGATTTTTAAAAGTGACTTGTGATTGAGCGTACTCGGGTATTTCTGAAAATCATAGAGCCACTAATCACTGTTGAGAATCTTGACTTTAGCATATTAGACCAACAACCTAGAGAGAAACAACATCATTTATCTACAGAGCAGCTGCAGAAAGGGCAGTTCTAGCCCATGATTCCCTGGAACGCTCTTGCAATGTGGCTCAGCTCTGTTCTGCTTATCATTACTAAAGATAAGAAACTCCATCTCCATTCAATCCATGGGGTCTGTGCTGAAAGAGGACACACACGTTTAACTGGGATGATGTGTTTTTCTGACACACTCTTGCCCAATACACAGGGCACCGAGAACACCACAACGCACTTCACATACCGATAAATGGAAGGAAAAAAAAAAACTTGTGTAGACAGATGTAATGTAAACTGAATATAAAACTCATGCAGTGCTTCAAATACTAGGCTCTTGGCACTCATGTCATCCAGGATACAAAATGAATTTAATCAATATTCTGAATATTTAATATAATAGAACCTGATTATGTAACCCAATGAAAGACTTTTATTACATTTTCTAACAAAAGAAAAAGCTGATCCAATAATAAAATGCATGTGTGTCGTGAATATTGCACTTACCTATTCTCTGACAATAATGGGACTTTACAATTCCCACAGACTACCTACAGTAAAATACCCTCATTACGTACAAGAATTGTTTGCTTTTAAATAGCATACATCTCATGACAAAACTAGAAAAACCTCAAGGCCAGTGTGTTTGCAACTGATAGAATTCAATGCCGATATGTAGGTATTAACTCCTCCAGTAGTTGCAGCTGCTTCTGCAGTTCTTTAAAATCTTCTCATTCTGAGTCAGATCATTCCAGAACTCCATGAAGTCTTCTAAGGGCTGGTCCTCACTAGGGGGGGGGGGGAGGAATCGACTGCAGATACGCAACTTCAGCTACGTGAATCACGTAGCTGAAGTTTGCGTATCTGCAGCCGACTTACCCTCCGTCCTCACGGCGGCGGCGGTCAGTGGCGCACTCCCGTCGACTCCAGCTTGCGCCTCCCGGCAAGCTGGAGTTCTGGAGTCGACGGGGGCGCCGCGAGCGATCGATTTCTCGCGTCTTCATAAGACGCGAGAAATCGATTGCCAGAAGATCGATGGCTACCCGCCGATTCGGCGGGTAGTGAAGACGTACCCCAAGGGTTAAGCTATTGCTAATCTGCATTACATGGTAGCTGTTCAGATTCTACAGTGATGGAAATCGGTATAAAATCCTAATAAAAAGATAGGTGGATTGTATGGGTACAATCCATTGACATTAACCCCATTCTTTTCAATGGGGCCGCCTGGGTGAAATTAAGGAATGGTGGATCTATGTTTCCTCTGTGATTGTTAGCTACTGAACAAGTAGAGATCGTTCTAGAGATTTAGGTGCTGATCCTGGAATAAGCTCCATACAAAGTCAAGGGGCCACCTGCATGAAGCTCATTGCAGGACTAGGGTCTTGTACAGCAAAATAGTCATTGCTAGGATCTGAAGTGTGTTGTGATAAATATATTCTGTATTTCTCACAGAATCATTATGAGACGCCTATTTCAAATATATTTTCTTTAATTACATTTTAAATAATCCTGCGACTTCTGCAGACCATGAAGATTTTATCATTACTTAAATTAAAAGAAATAATTAAAATGGTGCTTAAAGTAATACAGGAGTTCTAATATTTTTCAGAGGTTGTAACCTCTATTCTCTCTATTATTTTCATGTTTATTAAACACATGGATTTTTAATAGGTGCTCAATCCAGCCTCTATTTTTCACCTGAAACACACTGTAATCAGAAATATTTTCAGGCAACTAACCCCCCCTCTCCCCAAGAATCTAGACCTCCCTCTACTTGACCACAACCCCAAATCAGATGGCTCACCATGTAAATTGCACTGTGTGCTGCATTAATCATAGGTACATACTGGCCCCAAACATATGGAGGACTCTCCAGAATAACATTCTGATTCAGATTCAACCCTATCCAAGGGCAAAATAGCCTCCTCTTAAGATAACGTTATTTAAATCACCTCCATGGAACAGCATTAAAATGTAACAACAAAGCACAGAGGATCACTTTTAGAAACCCTGGGTCTCAGGGATAGGAGAACTGGCCACCCAATCCTCACACAGTATTAGAATCCTCGCCAGCCCATAGACAACCACTGACACACACCTGTGGACGGTGTCTTCCTTGTAGCTCATCCAATGAAACCAAAATTTGGATTCACTGGAGACAAGACAGCTCCTTGAGCATCTGTGTGTGTTTCTGAATCGTGCTGCCCTAAACCAAATCTGAGGACAAGAAATCAGAGCATATTGCCTTGGCCTCAGGCGTGTTTGTTTTACTTGAAGTGGCATTTTGCCATTTCACCATTCCGGCTCATAATTTAGAATGCCCTTCATTTTCCAGCACTCTGGAAACCTACCATCACTCATGGCTAACAGTTACGGGGGCATTTAGCCCACTCACAACATGGTAGGCTACTGGAATGCCATAAAGTCATAGCATATGGTAGAGATATACAGAATAGCCTGCCATACATCAAAGGTGACAGATTTAAAAACTATATTTTGGTGGGCCAAGCTTTCCGCATTCATGTTCTACTAGATCTTAAAATCTGGACCATACATTTCCTTACAGGTGATCAGATTTGATGACACTTACAGACAATATAATTATGTTATCCTTTATATAATAAATAATTATAATTTATAATAAATAATATAATTATTTTATCCTTTATACTGCTTTTTCTAAACACCCAGTGTACGAAAAATTCTACATCAAATGAATAAAAGGGATTCATTTTGTTATTCAGAAATGACAGGTCTCCATCAATTCGGACTCTTCTTGAAGCTATTCCTTGTTAAAGCAGTGGCTGGGTAATACTGCATGATAGAGCTGACAGGAAAATAACAGTTATTTTAGAAAAATAATCAAGGTATCCTGTTTCTAATAGTGCCCCATATGAGAGCATCAGGGGGAGCACACAAAACAGGGCAATTTTTAGCTTCCCCTCATGGACTTCTGCTACTTAGAGGTCACCCCTAACATGGTTGCATCCCTGACCATCTTGGCTACTAGCCGTTGATGGATTTATTCTCCATGAATTTATATAGTTCTTTTTTGAACCCAGGTATACTTCTGGCCACCACAAGATCCCGTGGCAATGAGTTCCACAGGTTAGCTGGGCATTGTGTGGAAAATTACTTCTTCCTTGAATTAAACCTGCTGCCTATTAATTTCATTGGGCAACCCTGGTTTTTGTACTGTGTAAAAGGGTAAGTATCATTTCCTTGTTCACTTTCTCCACATCATTCATGAATTTATAGACATCTATCATATCCCCCCTTAGTAGTTTCTTTTTCTAAAATGACCAGGCCTAATCTTTTTAGTCTCTCCTTATATGAAAACCATTCCATACCCTTCATCATCTTTGTTGCCCTCTTCTGAATCTTTTCCAGTATCATTCAATGCTTTCTGACACAGAGCAACCAGAGCTGGAGACGGTATTGAAGGTGTGGGTGCACCACGGATTTATATAGTGCCAATAGAATATTTTTTGTCTCATTTTCTCTCACTTTCCTACTAATTCCTAATATTGTTAGACTTTTTGACTGATCCTGAGCATTGAGTGGAAGTTTTCATAGAACTATCCACAGTGATTCCAGGATCTCTTTCTTGGATGGTAACAGCTAATTTAGAAGCACCATTGTGTATATACAGTAGGGATTAGTTTTCCCATGTGCAATGTGAAAATTAGACCTTCAGGATTTTTTTATGAAAAACCATGCGGTTAGGGCATTCACCTGAGGTGTGGGAGACTGAGTCAGACCACAGACTTGAATCTGGAACTTCCACATTCCAAGGGAGAAAGTACCTAAACAGGGTGCTATAGGGTCCATCTCCCTCAGTCTCACCTGTTGGAGTTGTTCCACTTTGTATAAATAATTCAATATTCATTGGCGAAGAGTGAGAACAGGGAAATACTAGTTTCCAATATTCCAAGCACTGCCTAGCCATTCAGGGGTGTTTACTCTCCTCCAGAAATTCATCCTAGATACTTTCCCAACACACATGGTCAAACTGATATGTTTCCACAAAACATTTTGGTTTTGACAAAAAAATTCATAGAATCATAGAATATTAGGATTGGAAGGGACCTCTGGAGGTCATCTAATCCAACCCCCTACTGAAAGCAGGACCAATCCCCAACTAAATCATTCAATCCAGGGCTTTGTCAAGCCTGACCTTAAGAAAGGTGATTCTACCACCTTCCTAGGGAACCCATTCCAATGTTTCACCACCTTCCTAGTAATTTTTTTTTCCTAATATCCAATCTAAACCTTCCCAACTGCCACTTGAGACCATTACTCCTTGTTCGGTCATCTGCTACCACTGAGAACAGTCTAGATCCATCTTCTTTAGAACCCCCTTTCAGGTAGTTGAAAGCAGCTATCAAATCTCCCCTCAGTCTTCTCTTCTGTAGACTAAACAATCCCAGTTCTCTCAGCCTCTCCTCATAAGTCATGCGCTCCAGGCTCCTAATATTTTTTGTTGCCCTTCTCTGGACTCTTTCCAATTTTTCCACATCGTTCTTGTAGTGTGGGCCCCAAAATTGGACACAGTACTCCAGATGAGGTCTCACCAATGTCGAATAGAGGGGAACAATCATGTCCCTCGATGTGCTGGCAATGCCTCTACTTATACAGCCCACAATGCCATTAGCCTTCTTGGCAACAAGGGCACACTGTTGACTCATATCCAGCTTCTCATCCACTGTAACCCCTAGGTCCTTTTCTGCAGAACTGCTGCCTAGCCATTCGGTCCCTAGTCTGTAGCAGTGCATGGGATTCTTCCGTCCTAAGTGCAGGACTCTGCACTTCTCCTTGTTGAACCTCATCAGATTTCTTTTGGCCCAGTCCTCTAATTTCTCGAAGTCCCACTGTATCATATCCCTACCCTCCAGTGTATCTACCACTCCTCCTGGGTTAGTGTCATCTGCAAACTTGCTGAGGGTGCAGTCCACACCATCCTCCAGATCACTGATAAAGATATTGAATAAATCCGGTCCCAGGACCAACCCTTGGGGCACTCCACTTGATACTGGCTGCCAACTAGACATGGAGCCATTGATCACTACCCGTTGAGCCCGACAATCCAGCCAGCTTTCTATACACCTTATGGTCCATTCATCCAGCCCATACTTATTCAACTTGCTGGCAAGAATATGGTGGGAGACCGTATCAAAAGCTTTGCTAAAGTCAAGGAACAACACATCCACTGCTTTCCCGTCATCCACAGAGTCAGTTATCTCATTGTAGAAGGCAATTAGGTTAGTCAGGCATGATTTGCCCTTGGCGAATCCATGCTGACTGTTCCTGATCACTCTCCTCTCCTCTAAGTGCTTGAGGATTTATTTCTTGAGAACCTGCTCCATGATTTTTCCAGGCACTGAGGTGAGGCTGACTGGCCTGTAGTTCCCTGGATCCTCCTTCTTCCCTTTTTTTAAAGATGGGCACTACATTAGCCTTTTTCCAGTCATCCGGGACCTCCCCCGATCGCCATGAGTTTTCAGAGATAATGGCCAATGGCTCTGCAATTACATCAGCCAACTCCTTTAGCACCCTCGGATGCAGCGCATCCGGCCCCATGGACTTGTGCTCGTCCAGCTTTTCTAAATATTCCTGAACCACTTCTTTTTCCATTGACGGCTGGTCACCTCCTCCCCATGCTGTGCTGCCCAGTGCAGGAGTCTGGGAGCTGACCTTGTTCGTGAAGACAGAGGCAAAAAAAGCATTGAGTACATTTGCTTTTTCCACATCCTCTGTCATTAGATTGTCTCCCTCATTCAGTAAGGGGCCCAGACTTTCCTTGACTTTTTTCTTGTTGCTAACATACCTAAAGAAACCCTTCTTGTTATCCTTAACATCCCTTGCTAGCTGCAACTCCAAGTGTGATTTAGCCTCCCTGATTTCACTCCTGCATGTCTGAGCAATATTTTTATATTCCTCCCTGGTCATTTGCCCAATCTTCCACTTCTTGTAAGCTTCTTTTTTGCATTTAAGATCAGCAAGGATTTCACTGTTCAACCAAGCTGGTCGCCTGCCTTATTTACTATTCTTTCTACACATCGGGATGGTTTGTTCCTGCAACTTCAATAAGGATTCTTTAAAATACAGCCAGCTCTCCTGGACTCCTTTCCCCTTCATGTTCATCTCCCAGGGGATCCTGCCCATCAGTTCCCTGAGGGAGTCAAAGTCTGCTTCTCTGAAGTCCAGGGTCTGTATTCTGCTGCTCTCCTTTTTTCCCTGTGTTAGGATCCTGATCTCGACCACCTCATGGTCACTGCCTCCCAGGTTCCCATCCACTTTTGCGTCCCCTACTAGTTCTTCATGGTTTGTGAGCAGAAGGTCAAGAAAAGCTCTGCCCCTAATTGGTTCCTCCAGCACTTGCACTAAGAAATTGTTCATCTTTTCATGGAACAAAGTTGAATTGACATTTTTTTGACCAGCTCTACTGTAGGGTTTTTACTATGAGCTGTGTGACGGGGCGGACCGGCCCCACACGGGCCAGGGCTGCCCCTGGCCGGAAGTTCTAGCAGCGGAAGTCCCGCCCCCGCTGCACTGGGCATGCTCCAAATGCTCGGGCAGTATAAAGGAAGGGAGCACAGCTCAGTCTGGGCTGACGGCCGTGGGAGGAGGACGTGCCTGGAGAGCTCCCGCGGAGGACCAGCCCCAGCCACACCAGGAGCCGGAGCTGGAGCCGTGGCAGGACCCTGCCTTAGAGCCTGACGCCGACTACAGCCAGCCAGGAGCCATAGACCACTACCTGACGTGGGGGGCGACGGACCCAGCCACATACGGGGGACCAGCAACTGGCCACGGAAGCCCGCCGCTGGAGCAGGTAGGAACTGTCCCCAGGATAGTGAGGGAGTGGTATTGCCCACCCGAAGACACTCAGCGTGTTGCGGTTGGATCTCCCCGCTGAGTGGGGGTCAGGCGCAGGGCTGCTAGGCCACACTGCCCCAGTGAAGGGGGAGTGATATGGACTCAGGCCGCTAGGCCACACTGCCCGGGGAAGGGGGATTCATATAGACTCTGGCCCTTGAGTCACACTGCCCCAGCCGAGGGGGCTGGTATTGACTCTGGCCATTGGGCCACACTGCCCCAGCCGAGGGGGCGGGCACTGACTCTGGCCATTGGGCCACACTGCCCCAGCCGAGGGGGCTGGCACTGACTCTGGCCATTGGGCCACACTGCCCCAGCCGAGGGGGCTGGCACTGACTCTGGCCATTGGGCCACACTGCCCCAGCCGAGGGGGCTGGCACTGACTCTGGCCATTGGGCCACACTGCCCCAGCCGAGGGGGCTGGCACTGACTCTGGCCATTGGGCCACACTGCCCCAGCCGAGGGGGCTGGCACTGACTCTGGCCATTGGGCCACACTGCCCCAGCCGAGGGGGCTGGCACTGACTCTGGCCATTGGGCCACACTGCCCCAGCCGAGGGGGCTGGTATTGACTCTGGCCATTGGGCCACACTGCCCCAGCTGAGGGGACTCGTCAGGGACTCCGGCCACTAGGCCTCACAGCCCCGCCTGGGGGCACGAACCCTGACAAGCTATCTTAAAAACACTGAGAGATGAACAAGAAAGCCATTAGCACACAGCACAGGCAACTGAGAGGGACTGGACTCAATCTTTATTGAGCTTTAATCCTTCAGATACTTGCCACACATCCTTTTACCAGCAGCTTTCTGTTCCACCTCAGCATTACTATGCGACAATATCATTAGGTGCAATAACCCCTTTAGTAATGTCCCAAAAGGCTTGTCTTCAGGGGAGAGACCTGAGAAAAAACGACCGGCCTTTTGGTGTTTCCTCTCTGGCTATTCTAGTATAGCACTATTCCTGACCCTCCTTTGCTGAGAGAATGTTAGGAGAGAAGCCCCACCAACTGCATGTACCCTGATGCAAAACCCTATCATATCCATGGAACTAATGGCCTATAACAGGGGTCGGCAACCCGCGGCTCCGGAGCCGCATGCGGCTCTTTGATCCCTCCGATGCGGCTCCCTGTGTGTGCTAATTTTAACCGGCCCGCAGACTGTTCTCTATGCGGCCCGCCAGCACTGTCCAACCAGTGCGCGGAGCTGCAGCCGAAAGAGAGGGGCAGGGTCAATAAGAGGCGAGCGGCGGGGGGGGGGGGGGGAGAAGAACGGAGGCGGAGCCGGGGCCGGGGCACGAGGAGAGGCGGAGCCGGCGGAGAAGTGCGAGTCGGGCTGGGGCCAGGGCCGGGGCAGGAGGCGAAGCGCGGCGGAGCCGGCGGATAAGAGCGAGCCGGAGCCGGGGCACAAGGCAAGGCAAGCTGGGGGAGGGGGGGGGGGGAGGAAGAAGAGCGAGAGCACGGCTGGAGGGGAGGGGGAGGGGGAGGGAAGAAGAGCGAGAGCGCGGCCGGAGTGGGGGGAAGGAAAGGGGGGGAGCGGGGGGGGAGGAAGGGGGGGAAGAAGAAGAGCGAGAGCACGGCCGGAGGGGGGGGGGAGGGAGGGAAGAAGAGCGAGAGCACGGCCGGAGGGGGGGGGGAGGGAGGGAGGGAAGAAGAGCGAGAGCACGGCCGGAGGGGGGGGGGAGGGAGGGAAGAAGAGCGAGAGCACGGCCGGAGGGGGGGGGGGAGGGAGGGAAGAAGAGCGAGAGCACGGCCGGAGGGGGGGGGGGGGAGGGAGGGAAGAAGAGCGAGAGCACGGCCGGAGGGGAGGGGGAGGGAGGGAAGAAGAGCGAGAGCACGGCCGGAGGGGAGGGGGAGGAAGAAGAGCGAGAGCACGGCCGGAGGGGGGGGGGGGGGGAGGGAGGGAAGAAGAGCGAGAGCACGGCCGGAGGGGAGGGGGAGGAAGAAGAGCGAGAGCACGGCCGGAGCGGGGGGGAGAAAGAAGAGCGAGAGCACGGCTGGAGGGGAGGGGGAGGGAAGAAGAGGGTGGGGGAGGGAAGAAGGGGCAGGGAAGAAGAGAGTGTTATTTCATTTTAAATGTCAAAAGGGTTTTGTGGCTCCCAGTGTTTTCTTTACTGTGGGAAACGGGTCCAAATGGCTCTTTGAGCGGTAAAGGTTGCAGACCCCTGGCCTATAAAAACCCTTTCCAAGTGAGCTTTACAAACACTTCTATTGATTGTCCCAGAATATCAGATATAAAAGGGCAATGCTGCCCTCGCAGACAGGAGAAGAGAACCTTTTTCTCCTAGTGTGCACACCTGCTACTCCCTCTGCTTCCTTCTACTCTCCTAAATAAGCCACCGAAGAGGTACCTCTGCATGTCAGCCTTTTGTGCCATCTCCACAAGGGGGAAGAGCTATTAATGACGCTGATGCTGCTGAAACAGGATCATGTGCTTCTGCAAAGGCAGAGAATTAAGAATAATTTACTTGCTGCTCTTCCAGGAATTTCTCTCCTGGCTTATCTGTTGCTCTTTCTCTGCCCATAAGATGGCCAACTAATTCAATGAAAGACAGAAAGTGCTCTTGTCCAAGGTATATTGAGACGGTTATAATTTACGTACACTGATAAGAATGAAGAAAGTTAGACATTAAACTATCCCTTTTGCTATAAATCTGAAGCCGACTTAGACTAGGTCATCACTAGCAAGTCTTAGAGGGAGCATATGACCATAACAGCAGAGTTCTTCTGAAACTGGGGATGAAGTTGAGCTAATCAGGATCTTGGCCTCAGAAATACATCAGTCCACAGCAGCGATTTCTACAAAGCTGGATTTCTGAAGAGGGGAAACTTTCTAGACTTTCTGATTCTTTGCAGCTGTAGCTGGGACATGAACTCACAGGATAGTGTAAAATCTGATTCTTAGAGGTTTTTAAGGTCAAGCTTGACAAAGCCCTGGCTGGAATGATTTAGTTCAGGTTGGTCCTGCTTTGAGCAGGGGGTTGGACTAGATGATCTCCTGAGGTCTCTTCCAACCCCAATCTTCTATGATCTGCTTTAAAATATCCCTAGCACTGACTCATGTAACGGTCTCTATAGGAATCACATTTCACTGTCCTATAGGACATGCATGTGCCCGATCCCTTCCATGTTATAACCCTGGCCTCTGTATTTCCACATATACCACGTGTTCAGACAAACTCAGGAAGGACCATGTCATAATTCTGTTGCTTATAGTACACCATGCCAGGTTAATACATACTTTGCTGGTTACAAATGTACCACCTCTCCAAGACAACAGACAGATGTCTGGGAGGTTGCACAGGAATGCATAGTGATAAATCTTCCCCCACCAGATCCTTCCTCAACACTCTTCATGTATTTTGTTATCCTTCCGCTCAACTACAGATCTCAAGTAGTGAGTTCAATGAATCTCTGAAATAAGTGAAGAGACAATCCACAAATGATGGGCTAAATGAGGAAATATTTTGTTTTTCCTGGCATCCTTAAACAAATGATGTTGCCAAGTTTGTTATAACAGTATTATAGTCTAGTGGTAAAGGTCTCTCACTTGTTACTGTATGTTCAATGCAGCCATTTGTTCACTTCCCCCGTGCATAACAGTGTAAATATAGAGAACTGAAAGTAGTTTTAACTGAGTTAAGGATCACATTTTGACAATAAATCCTGAGTTTGTAACTATCATTCTCATGTTAACAACATGATACAGGTTCCAACAATACATTAAAAACATGAGTGTGTGTGTGTGTGCAATAACTAAAAAAATTAGTTATAGAGTAGAACACTATGTTCCCAGGACAAGGGGAGTTCCCTACATTTGTAAATCTTAGCTTAGGTTGCACCTTGAACCTGGACAGGAGTGAGGGGAAACAAGACTCTCCCTTGACCCTCTGCATTGGCTGCTCGGATTGTGATTCAGATTACTCAGAAGTAGAGTAGGTAGGTTTAAAGTGGGTAGCCGCTAGATTATTCCCCACCCTCATCTCATCAGCCAGCATTGCTCGGCTGACATGGAACGAGCCTTAACTTGCTGCTACTGCAGACCAGCAGAAAATTAACGCCCCCTGCCAAATGCAAAGATGAAGCAGGAAGGGAATTAAGACTCACTCACTGGGGTGTCTCCAAGGTGCACAGACTCCTAGGCCTACTCACGGGGTGATGCCACATACATGTCATGTCATGTCATCCAAAGCCACAATGCAGCACGTTTCTGACCAGGTATTTATTTGCAGTTGAGTGGAGAGTGACAAAAGCAAGGTTCTGACTTGCATGTTGATAAGGCCATTGCGGAGAAACTAAATGAATTCTTTGAATCGGTCTTTACGGTTGAGGATGTGAGGGAGATTCCCACACCTGAGCCATTCTTTTCAGGTAACATATCTGAGGACCTGCCCCAGATTGAGGTGTTGTTAGAGGAGGTTTTGGAACAAATGGATAGATGAAACAGTAATACGTTACCAGGACCAGATGGGATTCACCCAAGAGTTCTGAAGAAACTCAAATGTGAAATTGCAGGACTACTAACTGTAGTTTGTAACCTATCATTTAAATCAGCTTCTGTACCAAATGACTGGAGGATAGCTAAAGTGACGCCAATTTTTAAAAAGGGCTCCAGAGGTGATCCCAGCAATTATAGACCGGTAAGCCTGACTTCAGTACCAGGCAAACTGGTTGAAACTAAAGTAAAGAACAGAATTCTCAGACACATAGATGAACAGAATTTGTTGGGGAAGAGTCAACATGATTTTTGTAAAGGGAAATCATGCCTCACAAATGTACTAGAATACTGTGTAGGAGTCAACAAGCATATGGACAAGGGGGATCCAGTGGATATAGTGTGCTTAGATTTTCAGAAAGCCTTTGACAAGGTCCCTCACCAAAGACTCTTAAGTAAAGTAAGCTGTCATGGGATAAGAGAGAAGGCCCTCTTCTGAATTGGTAACTAGTTAAAAAATAGGAAACAAAGAGTAGGAATAAATGATCAGTTTTCAGAATGGATAGAGATAAATAGTGGTGTCCCCAGGGGTCTCTACCGGGACCAGTTCTATTCAGCATCTTCATAAATGATCTGGAGAAAAAGGATAAACTGAGATGTCAAAATTTGAAGATGATACAAAACCACTCAAGATAGTTAAATCTCAAAACTGGGTGATTGGGCAACACAATGCCAGATGAAATTCAATGTTGATAAATTCAAAGTAATGCATATTTGAAAACATCATCCAAACTATACATATCAAATGATGGGGTCTAAATGAGCTGTTAGCACTGAAGAAAGAGATCTTGGAGTCATTGTGAATAGTTTTCTGAAAACATCCACTCAATGTGTAGTGGCAGTCAAAAAAAGTGAACAGAATGTTGAGCATCATCAAGAAAGGGATCGAAAACAGCACAGAAAATATCATGTTGCCACTATAGAAATCCACGGTACGCCCACACCTTGAATACTGCCTGCAGATGTGATTGCCTTATCTCAAAAATGATATATTGGAATTGCAAAAGGTTCAGAAAGGGGCGATAAAAATAATTAGGGGTATGGACCAGTTTCTGTATGAGGAGCAATTAATAAAGTTTTCAGCTTAGAAAAGAGACAAAGGGGGGGATATGATCAAGGTCTATAAAATCATGACGGATGTGAAGAAAGTAAATAAGGAAGGGTTATTTATTCCTCATTACACAAGAACTAGTGGTCACCCGATGTCACTTTTGCAGATCCAGACTAATAGGGCTACCTCTCTGATTCTTAGCTATAGGATGAAAGTTTTGGAAAATGCAGGGTAGGCCTCCTTTAGGTTTACATGTTACTTGAATGACAACAATACGATGTTGAATATTAAAGAGGAGTTTGAAAACACACAGCCCTCCATGCATCCAAACACAGGGAAAAAACATCATGTGCTGCAATGTTGAGCCAGCGCAAACAACTTTTAAAAAAACTCATAACTTGCGTCCTCGTGAGATAGCACAATTCTGCCATCAGTATGCAGAGCCCAGCAAGAACACATGACTCCTTTCAGAGGGGAGAAAAGGATTTCCTGAATTAAAATTGTGTTCACTGTTCCTCAATCTGCCAAATTTAGCTCTCATCGCTTTGTGTAGAAACCCTGGGAACAGGAGTAACCGTTGGATGACTGGAATACGTTCCATTACATGCAGCAAGAAATCTATTAGACCTCTTTGTGTGTACTCTAAACACTAATCACTATCGGTGTCATCCCTTTTTAGCTTTAGCAAGTAGTTATCTAGCATGCCCAGCAAGGAAGTCTCTTACATGCCTCTTAGCACCTCTTTGCCCGCAACATTTTAATAGTTTCAAATTCATTTTGATGTAATCTTTACTTTCTTCCCCCGAAAAGAAAGTGAAGTACCTGTAAGTGCTGCCATGTGGCAAATATGGCCACCCCAAACTGTGCAAACACCAAGAGGCAGGATCCCCCCCAAAGTCAGGAGATTTAAAAAAATAAATTTGGGGAAGGTTTATTTTCTGTTTATTGAACCTTGAAGGCTCATGTTTTCAAGCTTTTCTTCATCACTAAAAGGGCTAGAAATGTACAGGAATCTCAGATTTTCACATGATTTAAGCAGCTGGGCTCTTAATACCAAATTAGAGCTGGTCAGAAAATACGTCCTCCTCCCACCCTCAAGGGGAAAAATAAAGTCTAAAATTTCCACGGAAAACTCCGATTTTTCATCAGAATGTTTTGGTATTAATCAAAAACGGAAACGTTTTGATTTGGAAACGCTGCCGTGGGGCCTCCTGACAGTTGGAGCTCATGTGCCTCTCCCCGGCCAGGCTCCGATAGACAAGACTTCATTACCCATAATACACATGGGCCTCTCCTCTTGATAGAGAGGTGGCGACTCATCAGTAGGGTTGCTGCAGTGCAGCGTGGGTAATGCACTCGGGCTGAGGAGCGAAGTACACAGAGGAGAACCGGACAGTGAGGCGCGCCTGAACTACATTTCCCATGAGGCCCTGCAGCAATAAAGAATAATTTTTTTTTCAGTTTTCAGGTGTTTGTTTTTTGAAAAACAAAACTGAATTTTTCCACTGCAAATTTAAGTGAGTCAAAACACTGTTCCCCCCCTCCCCCCATCAAAACCAGCTTCAAGGGAAATTTCAGCCAAGCACCGCAAGGTTTTGGGTCAAAATGATAAGCCCTCGCAATGCTGACACGGCTGGTCAGAGGCTTTTCCAGCAGTTGCAGAGCGAATGCTTCCTGGAGCCCTCCATATTCTGCAGCTGTCACCATGCCCCAAGGCACCATACTCAGAGTAAACATTGGACAACTAGCAATCAGAAACCTCAGTCCCCCAAATGCATTTGCCCCAGTGCAGGGTGTGAAAGCCAGACAAACCCGGCTTTCTCCTGCAGATTCTAATCTGCTCCAGCTCTGTCCAACCAGCCAACAGAAACACCCGTTGTCATTTGTGGAGAAGGAACTGTATGAACCAATTGCCCAACTTCAACCACAAGCCTTTACTTTTACAGGACAATTCAGACTCCTTCTGCTCCAAGCCAGTAAACACATTCTTCTAGGAGAAATGGGCAAGGCGGTGAGTCTTCAACGGAGGTCACGGACATCACGGATTCCGAGACATTCTTGGACCTCTGGGACTTCTGCAGCAGCTGGTGTGACTGACCCCAAGGCTTCCCCAGCAGCGAGGATGGTCCCAGCCAGCTGGTCCCAGGTGCTGCCCTGGAGTAGTGGTCCAGGAGCAGCAACAGTGCCCCGGGCTGCCCCCTCCCCAGCAGCAGAGGCAAGTGGGCCCCTCCCCCCATGCCTCCCACCCCAGTAGCAGTGGGGGACAGAGTGTCCCTCCAGGATCAGTAGCACCCCCCCAGAACCTCACCCTTGAGAGCAGCAGCATCCTCAAAAGTGTCCTTCCCCTAGCACCTAAGATTTAGTCAGGGATATTTTTAGTAAAAGCCATGGACAGGTCACCAGCCCATAACTTTTTGGTCATTGTCCATGACCTGGCCACGACTTTTACTAAAAACACCCCTGACTAAATCGTAGCCTTAGAGATGGGTAACCACTGGTTCCCAGGGTCGGAATAATCCGGTGAGTGCGGGTAGTGAGACAGAACCTGGCGTTCTGTGGCCGCCCCGCTAAATTACCATACACGGTGCTGAATAACGATTGGCTTCTCCTAAAGCCGGAAACTTTCATTCCCACTTTGCAAACAGATCCCACAGAAAAGGCACCTCTAAATAAATGTTTTAAAAATCAACGTCCCCCCCCATTTGGTGGGAGTAAAACCTTCAAGGTGATGAAGTTACTGATAAACATGGGTCCTGGGCCTGTTATGTCATTTTATTTTCTCTGGGAGCCAGGCAAATTAAAGCTGAGTGCAGCACACTCCAAAATTAATCAGTTGCTCTGGCTTTTTAATAATCTACTCGAGGTGCTATAAGCTACAGGCCAAAACCCATGGGAGGGGCTTGAGAAAATCCAAGCACAGAGGAGTCCCCACGTTCCTTCTCTGTGCCCCCTGCCCCCTCACAGAAGCCGGGGTCCCTCAAGAGCGGCACCTTGACCAGCATGCTTCTCCTCTAGCTCCGTCCACACGCAGTAAGGAGCATCGAAGGCGCAAGGCAAAAGCAGGACTAGCCCCCTCTCATTCCTGCCAGTGTCATCAGAAGAAAGTGGGCTCTGTGGAGCAGCTGCCCCCCACCTGCCTCCTGCCCCAAACTCCCAGAATCTGAAGCACCCGACAAGGTGTTGATCAGGAGCAGCTCCCGCAAATGGCTGAGAAAGGCCAACTAGTTGCCTTTTCTCTGGCCCGCCACTGTGTGGACTGAGAGGCCTTTCCATCCCATTTAATCCTATCTGCTTCCATCCATCATACAGAATGGAGGGCAGCGTATACACACCTTTATGTAGCTGCATGTTTGACTTTGTATTTAATTACTTATTCGATGGAACTTATTCGATGGAACTCAATGCATGCTACAAATGTGCAGCGCCACCCCCTCCCCGCCCCCCGCAGTCTCCTGGAAGCCAGTCGCACTGGAAGAAAACCCACTACTAAAATGAAAAAGTCTTATCAGAGCCCAGAGAAATGACCCTATGCTATACACAGTGTTCAGGGAGACAGAGAAAAGTCTCTTTCATTCCAACGTACATTATGTTAATCGCTCAGACAAGGTATAGTTCTGTCTTCTATCATCCAAGACTTCCATGTCCACTAAAGCCATCAGGAGGGTTATAGTGAATATGACTAATTGTTTTTACTTTTACCTTCTTCCAAACAGCCAGCTTGTTTAATGCAGTGGTTCTCAAACTTTTGTACTGGTGACCCCTTTCCCATAGCAAGCCTGTGAGTGTGATCCCCTTCCATAAATTAAACACACTTTTTTAGATATTTAACACCATTATAAATGTGGGAGGCAAAGTGGGGCTTGCAGTGGAGGCTGACAGCTCCCAAACCCCTATATAATAACCTTGTGACCCACTGTGGGATCTCGACCCCCAGTTTGAGAACCCCTGATTTAATGCATGCTGTTCAGGCAGACAGTGTCAACACAAATTTGGCCTTTTTTTTTTAAAAGAGATATACTTATGAAACCTGAAGGTTGACTGCATAGTGTCTACTTTAAAAGAAAATGGCAATGAAAACCATGATTTTAGACAAACGAACATTCCCCGCAAGACAATACTGCACCACTGAAAAGAATGAAACTGATTACATTAATTTTCACTCCTACAGCTGAAAATTACACACAAAAGCATGAATAAACCTGTTTGTTGAAAGCTTTTTACGTTTACCAATGTAAAACTTCATTACGAACCTGGGCAGAAAAAATATATTGTTCATAAGGTAGGATTTTTTAAGCTAACAGTGTCCCTTCAAGTTATTATCTATAAAGTCAATGGATACCCACAAACTCAAAGGACTTTCCAGAAAATACATTTTTAGCTATGCGCATTAAGGTGCCAGGGCAGGGTAAAGGGAAGAGAAATTGTAAATTTCTTGACTGCTTTAATCCATCTTCCATTCCTTGGAGCTAAAGTTGAAGGATGCAGATGTACTACATTGCACTGTGGCTACGAACACCGACCGACCCCGGTCATTGGCGGGCAGGATTGAACCTGGAATCTCTAAAGTTTAGTGGATAAGCCTCTACTGCATGCACTAAAAGCCATATACAGCTGTTAGTTAAGCCTGTATAGCAGACTCAGTAATCTCTCTAAGTGGTCTTGGTGCCACTAGAGCACCACACCCAGATGTGTGGGTTATAGCGGCACCAGTTCGTTTTCGAACTGAAGGTGTAAGAAAAATGGCAACTATTTATTTACTGCAAGTTGATAAAAATTCCATATTCTAGTCAACAATGCAATGGCTGTAGACCTTGCAGGAACAAAGTAAGGAAACAGAGGTTGATAATGGACAAAGCATGAATTCACAAGTGACCGTGTCAATAATATGTAGCTAGCAGATAAATAATAACTAAAAAGTAGGGAGAGTAATGTGTGAAAAGCATGCAGCTGCAGCTCGACTTATTAGCGTGCTTCGTAGCTCATGATCGCTACTGGGATTGGGCCACAAAATTAGTAAGCCAATCAAAGTGTGTGATAGAACATAGACTGTAATGCACATAGGTTAGTCTGTTTTAGAAGATGCATCGAATCGGATTGATAATGATGTACTTTGGCATTGTGGTGTACGCTAACCCACTACCCCTACACCTGAGCCTGATCACCTGAGGTGCAGCATTTTGAAATGGCAATAAAGAGATCTCGGTGATGAGTCTGGGTTGGAACCAAGTCTTTGGATTCCAGTGAACTGGAAAACATGTTCTCCCAGAACTGGAGGAGGCGTTCTGGATGAGCGGAGGAAAAAAAATTCTGCTTGGAGGGAATCCCAGCAATGGGCCCTATAAATAGGTCAGAGGAATGTTTGATTCCTTATTTCTTTTCCTGAATCCCCAGGTTGTGCTCTTACTGGGGCACATATGGTACAAGTCCATTATTTAAATGCAGGAGACAAATCCTGTTTTATGTTCATAGTATTTGTGTGCAAACTTCCCAGGCACAAGTTTACGGACACTTCCATGTGCTTTCACTGCCCAACCCCTGTATAAAACCAGCAGAGTAATAATGTAAACATTTATTTTAAGAAGAAATATCCTGAGTAACCATCAGCAACTCTGTGGTTTATTTCAATAGACACCAATGAGTGATCAGCAAATCAATAAAAATAAATGGTGAACATTATTACCTTCCCAACGTGACGCTCAGACAAATTAAGGTCACATATTATTGTCTATGTGATTTACCAGTCCCTTTTTTCACTGTCTTGGCTTATAACATTTTCAATGCAATTAACAGAGTGCAATTAGCCATTAACTTCCATTATGGATCCACTCATTACATGAAGAATCTACATAAGCCTGTTAAGCATTTAAAGGTAAAATGTATCTCATTCGCCTAGCCAAAGTTAGTCACCGGCAATAAGCTTTATTTAGTACCTTCTTCTACAGCCCTCAAGTTCGGCAACAGCAGTCAGCTGTATGTATCCAAATAGGGATAGGCCGAAAGCTCGTTGGGAGTCAACAGAAAGACTCAACGACATTAAGAGCAATGGATCAGGCGGAGTATGCAGCCCACAGCTATCAACAAGCACTAAAATAAGCAGGAGACTGATTTGCAGATGATTGAAAACAAAAGTAACCACATAAAGAGCTTCATTCTATGTTAGCAAATAGGAACTACATTGAGTGACACCTAAAACATCAGCATCCACCCTACCCACTCCAAATGTTAAATGCCTGGGGGAAAGATGTGTACATTCTATTTCACCTCCAAATTGCCTACCACGCTGCCGATAAAGTTCCAACTCTCCCGGAGGCTTTTGCTTCCATCTCCACATGGAGGCCCTAAAGCAATGGATACCCCCCAGTTTCATCGAACTTTAGAATCTAAGGCCAGAAGGGATCACTGTGATTATCTAGTCTGACCTCCTGCGTAACACAGGCCTGGGAACTTCTGCCAGATAATACCTAAAGCAGAGCTTTTAGAAGGAAAAAAAAAACCCATTCTTTTCCAACGGTTAATTATCCTCGTTGTTAAAAAGGTCGTCTGCCTTATTTCCAGTGTGAATTTATCTAGCTTCAATGTCCAGCCAGTTTCCTTCACAGTGACCTCAGCAGTGTTGAGGCAAAATAACTTGCCCAATGCATGGGCTATGTAACAGCCAGATGTGCTCATCTGTTGATAGCATTAATATCAGAGCACATGAGGTCATGATTACAGTTGTGTGTTATGCACTATAGACAAACACTAGTGATGTTATAGGAATGCCAAAGGATGGAGATGGATGGCAGGAGAAAGATCACTTGGCCCTTACCTGTTAGATTCGCTCCCTGTGGGGCATCTGGCATTGGCCACTGTCAGTAGACAGGACACTGAGCTGGATGGACCTTTGGTCTGACCCAGTATGGCCATTCTTATGTTCTTATGTGTAACTGATATTTTAGGATCGGCATAGGAGCAACAGCACGCTGCAATGAAAGACCTGCAGCTGGCTCTTTTCAATTGACTTGAATTTGCAGGGCTCAGGCTCGGGACTATAAAATCGACATTCTGGCTCAGACGGGAGTCCAGCCTCTGAGTCCCATCCCCACTCACAAGGTCTCAGCGCCAAACATTCTGGAGCTGTCCTTTTGCCACTCTGGATTTTAGATTTCTTGTGAAAGAAGAGCTAAGTAAAGTGAGACAATCCAATAAAAAAAGAAAAGGAGTGATTTGTTAATGCCATTATTTCACTTTTCAGCAAAACGGGCCCAAAGTTTATATTCAGTGTTGTGACTTTTTGTCAAAGGTGTAACACTGCTGTGAAAACTCCACTCTATAGTCCAACATTGACTAAGGTGAAGGTACCACTGCACCATAACGTATAAGCATGAAAGGAAGCCAAGAACAAATTCACTAACACTGCAAATAGCTTATGCTCCCCTGTCCTCCTTTTAAGTAATATAAATAGAGATGACGCTTTCCTCTTCCATAATGAATTTTCTAGGAGCAGTACTAGCTGCAACCCATGTAGAGTGAGAGGAGGTTATTTCAAATGCCTCCTTGGGATGGAAATGCTTAACACAATGGAATCCTGCTACGTCACATTCAGCCAGGCATTGCATTGGGTTTTAAGAATGTTTTCCTCAGTTGCTTTGATTACGGTTGCAAATCCTATGTCACCAAAGCATTTCTGAGGACATTAAAAATCACAGATTAAATTTGAGGCTGATCTGACTGAGATGCAGGAGGATAAATGCCAGCAAGCTAGTGAGAGGCATTCTCCCCGTTCAACTTATAATATATGGAGATATACCTATGTCATAGAACTAGAAAGACCTTGAAAGGTCAAGTCCCCTGACTACACTAGCAGGACCAACTACTGTCCCCTGACAGATTTTTTTTTGCCCCAGAACCCTAAATGGCCCCCTCAAAGACTGAACTCACAAGCCTGGGTTTAGCAGGCCAATGCCCAAACCACTGAGCTACCCCTCCCCCATCTGACTGAGTTGCAGCGAAGGTCTGAAATGAATGCCTCCTCTGGCCTTAATCATGATCATTTTCTTGTCTCCCATACGACTAATTCTCATTTTCTAGCAGCAATCACCTCTGAGGTGCACCACCTACGCATCAGAGCTCCCAGTGAAAGCTGCTACATTGGACCAACTTTTGGGCCTGGCCACAGAGAATCATGAGCAGCCACTGCTAAACCTCCTCAGGGGAAACTCTTGTCTGCTTCCAACAGAGTCGAGCTGATTGAAAAAACAAAGGAGAAACTTTTTTTGTAAATGGATTTTTAAAAATTCAATTCAGACCAAAAATGTTTTGACCAGCATCAAAAACAAACAAAACAAAAAACCATTAAAAAAATCAGAAATGTCCAAAAAAATTCATCCCTTTTTCCAAATAAAATTGGAAACATTTCACCCAGCTATAATAATGAGTACATAGCAGCCTCCAGTGGTGTTGTAGCCGTGTTGGTCCCAGGATATTAAAGAGACAAGGTGGGTGAGGGAATCTCTTTTATGGAGCCAACTTCTTTTGGAGAGAAAGAAAGAAGCTTTCAAGCAACACAGAGCTCCTCTTCAGATCTGGGAAACTAACTCAAAGTGTCACTGCTAAATACAAGGTTTGAACAGAGACTGTTTAGCATAAGGTGTTGACGTAGTGACACTCTGAGTTAGTTTCCTAGACCAAAATAAGCGTTTGGTGTAACCATGAATGCATGTCTCTCTCACTAACAGAAGTTGGTCCCAAAAAAAGATATTGCTTCACCTACCCCATCTCTCTAAATAGCACTCTGCCCCCTTGGGCTCTTGAACTGGGACTATCAGATATATGCACACTGTGGCATATTCAACAACTGCAGCTGTGATGCTAGTGTGATGCTACTGCTGTGCAAACATAAAAATAGCAACACACAATATTTGAGCGCTGTGCTTCCTTTTTCAAAGTCCTGAACTGTGGTTCCTTGTCTAGCTTCCAAAACACAGAAAGGAATGTTAATGATGTTCTAGCTTTGATGAATATTTATTGGTGTAAAATAATTTTGGAAGACAGATACTTAACTCTGTATGTGAAACTTCTCTATGGAGGAGGGGACAATTCTGATGATAACCAAGGTGTGTGTAAGAAGAAAAACAGAAATGATGACCACAGGTGTTTACATGGAATAGCTTTCTGTAAGAAGCCACATTCACTGAATTCTTAAGGGATAAAGGTTCTAAGACCAGAACGTCAGCTGGAGTAAATCAGTGTAGCTCCACTGAAGTCAATTGAGCTACACAGATTTACAGCAGCTGACGATCTTCCCCTGATAAGGCCAGAAGGGACCACAGTGATTATCTACTCCAGCCTCTGCCATTGCACCAGCCATAGGATTCTCTTGAGCTCCTGTTTGAACGAGAACATGTATTTTAGAAAAACTTCCAGACTTGATTGAAAAGTGTCCAATGATGGAGAATCCACCATCATGAGTAAATTGAACCAAATGTTGATTACCCTGATTGTTAAAAATCTGCACCTTATTTCAGGCTGAATTTGTCTGGTGTCAGCTTCCAGCCACTAGAACTTCTTACACCTTTCTCTGCTGCATTGAGGAGCCCCGTTATAAAATTTCTGTTCCCATGTAGGTGCCTATAGTCTGATCAAATCACCCCTGAATCTTCACTTTGTATAGCTAAATAGTTTTAAGTTCTTTGACTCCTTCACTGTAAAGCATGTGTCTCAATCCTTTAATCATTCCTCTGGCTTTTATCTGAACCTTCTCCAATTTATCAACATCCTTCTTGAATTGGGAACACCAGGACTGGGCGCAGGATTCCAGCAGCCGTCACACCAGTGCCAAATTCAGAGGTGATATAACCTCTCCTCTCCTACTCAATATTTCCCTGTTTATACTTCCAACGCTCACACTAGCTCTTTGGCAACAACATTGCACCGAGAATTCATGTTCAGCTGGTGCCGTGACCCTACTAACAAAATCAAAAAAAAAAAAAAAAAAATCAGAGGAGAAAAAACAAAAACAAACCAAAAAAAATAATAATAATCTCCCCCCAACAAAAACCCAACAGAAAATGTAAACTACATAAGCAAATTTCTTCTAAATAGAATATTTTAGTATTTATTATTATGAGTGTATTGGCTCTTTAAATGCACTCATAATTAGTGTACCGTAAGATGTACTTAATGCATAATGCATTTTTCAATGCAACCAAGCATTGTCAGATTATATGGACTCACGGCATTTTAAATTAATTGAAACTGCTAAAGATAATGTTCAAGAAGCAAAAGAGCCACATATGTATTATAACATTAACAATAAAAATAATGATGGTAGAAATTCTTCTCCAACCTTTACAAATCACAACATGACTTCCTAATGTCTCCCAAGCATCTCACTGGTCAGAGTCACTCGATGTCTTTGCATTTTACATTACAGCTGATTTCAGAGACTGGTGTTTAAGATTTTAAAAGGATCTAAAGGGTTAAACATTCCACATCACATAAATATGACAACCAACACTACTAGGAAAATGTCTAGAGCAAGCTGGGTTTCTATATCCTGTTCAAAGGGTATTAAAAGGCAGTGGGGAAAAAAGGGAAGGTGATCAGAACTGAGAGAGAAACTGCAGGGCAGGGATTAATAGTCAGGACGAGTCAGGGTACCGGGAGGCCAGGTGCAGGAGGCAGGAACAGGTGAGCAACAGACCACCAATCCATGGCAGGGGGAAGCCCCACTCCACAAACAACTTCCTGTTTCCTCTTCTAGCTTAAATAGGTGCTGCCACCCAATCAGGAGCCTTGGATCTCACCCAATCAGAGCCAGGGGCGGAGTTTCTGTCCCCTGTGGGCTTCATGGGCCCTGGTCTTTGCAGCGGTCTGTGGGCTGCTGGGTGGAGGGGGTGATAACTCCCAGGACACCCATGGATCTGGTTCAGGATCCCTCAGGAATTGACAGAGAGCATCTTCTTTGACACAGCACCCGCCTGCTTTCCACATGAGCAGAAAGGAACCTCCCTTCCCCTTTCATTTGGTGTGTGGCAGTGAACCACAAACCTTGGCTGAAAAGAAAGCAGCAATGACCTCTCTGAGCTGTCACAAGTTTCAGTATCTCCCTCTCCTACTGTAGACCCCCAGCCACCACGTTTGATGAGAAAGTAGTTAAGAGCAGTCACCTATGGTCAGCACATGCCAGTGTCATTTCAAATGCATCTCCCTGTGGAGTATTCCAAATCCAGAGTGTGTGGGCGCGCATGCCAGCGTCCACAGACATTGTAAATGAAAGCTGAGATTCTCGTTAATCACTTCACTCCAGGAGCTGGGGCTTACAGGAAAAAATAAACCACCAAATACCATGAGAACTGGCACCACACACAAAGTGATGGGATCCAAGGAGCTGGCCTCACCTTACTGTAGTGCCTTATAGTCCAGAAGAAAGAGGATTTGTTTCAATTGTAAACTCTTGTGGGGCAAGGGCAGTCCTTTACTATATGTTTGTACAGTGTGTAGCAGGCCTTTTGGTGCTCCTGAAGTACAAATAATACTATTAATAAAGGGGAAGAAGCAAGAACAATAGAGAATTTACAGGTTCCCACAGCCCCTTCCTATTTGTGGCTGCTTTACTATGAGTGCCAGTGTTTTGTGTATGGTTTTGCTCACAGAGCTGAGGAAATGATGTGGGATATCAAATACATATATTACTGTAGCCCAACCCTTCTCCCACAGGAACCTGGGCTCCTCCAGTCAAGACTCAAGAAATCCTAGAGAAAATGGGGAACCAGGATGTTCACCCCCTTCCCATTTCATGTTACAACTTGGCAAAGCCATACCCCAGTATTGACTGTGCTGTTCTGAATGCTAACGACTCAGCAGATGGTGCCTCGCTCACTGAGCTCAAAATGGAAATGAACCAGAATGAAAGGAAGAGTAGCAGCCTGCCCTGTCTACATGATTAAATGCACCATTCTTCTGCACCGATGGGTTTCAACTCCACTCTCAAACATGCACCATGGGAGGCTCAACCACGTTGGCCTGTGTTTAGGGGGAAAATGCTCCAAGGTGATTTAAGAATTTTTTTTCTACTCCAGCTTACTCCCAAATCCACTAATTCTATGTGTGCTCAGATCATTATAAACAGAGGTGGTCAGGAATATTTTGCCTCAGCGAAAATTGAGGAATTTTTTTTTTTTTGGTTTTTGCTAGAAAAAATGTTTAAAATTTTCTAAGTTTTCATTAACAAGTCAAGTAGTTCAACTGAAAATGGACATTTCTTGGGGAAATATCTGTATACACAAAAAAACCATTTTGTGTCAAAGATTCCCACTCCCCCGCACACACACATATTCAGTGAGAGACTTTTGACCAGCTCTAGATGTATTCCAATGTGTGTGTGTGTATATAAAAAGCTGTATTTTGATGATCAAAATCCTCCACAAAATGGAATTACCTTCTCCAGAGCTCTAAGTAGAGATAAACTCAACCTGAGCAGATCAGAGTGAAAACAAGATCTGGAATCTAAAGGTAGAGGGGCTTTCAGACCCAGCGTTTCCATTCTGGTTCCACCTTAGAGCAAAGAGTACAGTCTGAGAAATCTGAATCCTGATCTGAAGCCCCTCAAAGTACCAGGAGGGTTGGAGCCCTGGCTTCAGGTGTGGCCCATTTTCATTGTAAGACCGAACCAAAGCAATATATCTGTACTGCATTAAGTAGTTTTAGAGGGAGAAGGTGGGCAAGGTCATATCTTTTATTGCACCAACCTCTGTTGGTGAGAAAGAGACGCTTTGAAGTTTGTCTCACTCACCAACAGAAGTTGGTGCAATAAACGATACCCACCCACATTGTGTCTCTAATATCCTGGGAGTTGGGACTGACACGGCTATCACTACACTGAATAGATGAGTAGCTTTAAACATTGATCGCTCTAGTCAGAGCTGGTATAATAACAAATTCCTTTTGTCAGCCAAGGATCTTAAGACAAACAAACAATGACTGCTTCATACAGCCACGTTGTCTCTAAAGGAATAGTCTTTCTATGGACTTCTACCTGCGGCAGCTTGTCTGGGGTTCTCTATATTAAAGGGCATTATTGATTGTCTGGGCACCACTGAACAATTTAACATGGTGAACAAATTTGATCCTAACATGCGATTGCCTGTGTACCTTTCCTGATACCTGCTTTCCTTTCCTGTGAATGGCAGTGTAAGTGCTGGCCCTGCTCCCAAAACACTGCATCAAAGCTAGTTAAGTCAACAACACCATCTAAGCATGCAGACTCCGATTTCTGAAGACAGTTAGGCATCACTGTTCAGTACGGCAGCACCGGAATGCCTTAGGAGCACAAGGCTCATTTTTAAAAGTGACTTAGGCACTTAGAAATCAAAGTCCCATTGACTTTCAGCTCGGGTTCAGCTCCTAAGTAGGGCAAATTCTAATTCTCGTTAAAAATCGCTGTCTGGGCTAATCATGGTAGCATCTGAACACAGTCAGTCTCCCATGGACATGATGGGGAGCAGGATGGAGCAAAGGAGTCTGTTTTCATTAAACCTGCCTATTCATTTCCTCACTTGGTCTTTTGTGAGCACTGTTTAGTGCCAGCTGATGTCTGGCGATAAGCCGTAGCAGCAGAGTAGATCGGGGGGGGAGGGGTGTGCTAAGATTGCTCCCTCTTGTCCCCCCCTTAACATGCTCTGTGCCCAAAGTGGCCAGGGAGGACTATGCCGGCCCCCGGCAGAGCAGGGCCGGTGGCAAGGACGAGCCGGAAGGGGATGCAGCAGCGAGTGCACTGCTCCAAGCTGGCTCCTGGTGCTCCCTTGAGGTCTCCCTGAAGGCAGGACTGGGCCCTTCCTACAGGCAGCCGCCGTGCTTGGATTTAATAGGCCAAAAGTAAAACTGTCAGTACTCTTAGTGTTTACCATCATGGGGATAAGACCCATAAGAAAACACCTGTTTTCATAGGGGCTGATCCAAAGCCCGTGGCAGTCACTGGCAGTCTGTCCGTTAAAGCTTCAAAGGTCTCTGCATTAGGGCCACACAGCATGACGAGCATGTGTTTGCATCTCCCAAATATTACAGGCTGCTGGGCGCTGGATCTTGCTCCTATGGCAAATGTTCCTCGCGGCTTCTCTGGGAGCAAAATCGAGTGTTTAACTGAAAGATTTGATCCTGACCCTGCAAAGACGGACTTACACTCTTCACTTTCGGCGATGTGACTACCGCGCTGTGGACTGCCCCTGTTCCTCCATCTACTTCCCCTGGTTTACTGCAGTCAACAGCACTGCTCTCAATGTGTTCAGTAAAGCACACACAGAAGCCTTTGCAGAATCGGGGTCATGAGTTGTAGATGGTTTCATGGAGACCACTGCAGGGTCTCCATGAAACCAATTCCATGTGCCTACTGAATGGTGCAGTACATCAATTTGTTCAGTTAGTGGAAAATACACTAAAATGTTTAGGATTTTTCCCCCTGTTAAAATCGACCTTAGATGATCTCTTTTTTATGGTATTTGTACAAATGATACAGATCTCATCTCTCACTCTGAAAATGCTGGCTGCGGCACCTCTTATTTGGTTGCCACACGCTGCTTTTCAAATGACTGTAATCCTTATCCTGCCTCGTAAGAGCTCTCCAAATATTTGTTACTGTGAGTTCAGCACAACTGTGCAACTGGGAAGTGTTTCAAACATTTTCACAAGCTGTTGTTCTTCACTGTCCTGTTTGGGCCATGGCTACTTTTCTGGTCTTCAAACTAGCTAAAAAGCTGTGCACACATGTTATAGGAAAAATGGACATTAATATATGGTGTTTCTGCATGATGGAGAATAACCTATATGCCTTTCTGGTTCAGGGCACTTGAAGATTTGCTGGTACCAATTGGCACAAACTTGTCTTTAGCTGTGTAATATGATTTGAGATTGATTACTGTTCTCTTGGAGGATTGCAAAGAAAGTAAACTTGTTCAAAAAGAAATCTTTCTACATCTGCTAGATATCTGGTGTCTGACTATTATTTACAATCCTATTGCCTTTTCTTATTTGAACTGCAATCACTGTCAAAATCCCCAATGACCTCAATGGCATGAGGATTGGTGCCTCTGTAAGTTACCTTGATCCTCTCTGTACTCTAAACACTTTCCTCCCTGATCCATCTGTGTGCATTGTCACACTTCTAATGTATCATAAATAATGGAATATTTGCAGACTTCAGAATAATTTGATTGAGCTATCCACAATATATTTACTACAATAGAGGACTGCATTCCCCCGCAGCGCCTGCTCACTCAACATGTCATTTAACATCAAAGAGAGCGACAGAATGTGGCTTGATATCAAAATAATGTTTAAATTATGCAGATGATGAGATCAATAAATATTTCAATTCTTTCATAATTGAAAAAAAGATCCTAAACTAGGACATGACTGTTGGCTCTGCATTCAGAACCCATGCAGTTGGTATAGGGCAGTGTGCTATTCACGGTTCCTGTTGCTACATGGAAGCAATATGCAATCTTTACTCCAAGTTATTTCCTAAGGAATATGCAGGAATGACAGCAAAAGAAGCCAATACTGAAGAATGTTGGCAACAAGATCATTTTGAATTTATAAATGTTAGTGTTCAGAGACTTAAGTCTAAGATGCTCCAAGGAGAAAATCTGGGATACACACCTTAGTACACTTAAAACCTCCTTTGCCAAACAAGGACACTTCACCAGACAAGTAGATTTCATCATGGAACAAGTTACCCAAATACCCCAACAGAACCGGCTTCAATACAGAAATAAACCCCCCTCTAATTGCACACCTCTGTCACCTACCACCCCACATTGGAACCCATATGGGATATCAAAGTATGACAAGAATCAGAGAGGTAGCCGTGTTAGTCTGGAATAGCAGAGGTAACAAAGAGTCCTGTGGCACCTTAAAGACTAACTATAAAGTATAGAAGCATAAGCTTTCGTGGGCTAATACCCACTTCGTTGGATGCAAGGAGTGGAAGTGTCCAGAGACAGGTATAGATAAATAGTCAAGAATCAGGTAGGAGGTAACAAGGTTAGTCCAATCAGGCTGAACCAGCTTGTTATCTCAAATCAAGGAGGGTGAGGTATTCTCCTAGCAGCTGAATTGAAGGTGTGAACTCGGAGGGAGGAGAAGCTGTTTTTGTAATTAGCAAGCCACTCAAGGTCTTTGTTCAGTCAAAGTATGACTCATACTCACTGCGGACCCCATACTGAAATAAATCCTTGCGGAACCCATCTTCTGGCCTTCAAACACCCCCAACCTGTCCAAGCTCTTCATCAGAAACAAGCTCCACACAGACCAGGACACGCCACCTCAAAGCGGCACCAGACCGTGTCAGATGCAAAACCTGCAGTCACCTCTCCGCTGCTACAATGATCAACACCCTCCACAACACACCTTTCAGGATCCATGGATCCTACCCATGCCTAACACAACAGGTGGTGCACCTCATCCAGTCACTAAATGCCTCCACAACAACGACATGGGTGAAACCAGACAGTCACTACACTCTCTCGAATGAGCTCACAAAGGAAAAGAAGACAAAACCACCCCGTCTGCTGTGCGTGAACACTGTCCACAAAGCGATCCCTCCCAATCTGACCTATCAGCCCACATCAACGGAAACGTGCACAGCGGTTTTTAAAAACCAGCCTGCGAGCTTAAATTCAGGACTCCGATAGACACCAAAAATCATGGACCGAACAGACACACTGGATTTATGGCTCATTACAACAATCTGTAACCCACTAACCTCCGTCCCCCATTTTTTGTCCCATTCTGCAGAGGTGTTAATGGGCCACTCTGCCTTGAGCAGTCCCTTACAATATGTTAACTACTTATGCTAAACAGTCTGTTCCACGTTGCCTTTTGCTGTGAGGCTGAGAATTCCTTTCCCAGATCTGAAGAAGAGCTCTGTGTGGCCTGAAAGCTTGTCTCTCTTACCAAGAGAAGTTGGTCCAATAAAACAGTGGTCTTCAAACTGGGGTGCGCACACCCACGGGGGTGCACAGGACCACCCACGGGGGTGCGTGGCTCCAGCCAGGAGGAGCCGGGCACCGCGGTGGCGGGAGAAGAGAGGCGGCCCCGGCCGCTCCTCCGCACGCGCCATGGTGGTCCTGGCCAGAGAGGCCAGGCACCGGGGTGCTTGCAGAGGACCCGCCTGGCTCCTCCTGCCTTACTGGAAACCCCCCACATTTCCAATAAGGCAGGAGGGGCCGGGCGGCCCCAGCAGCTCCTCTGCAAGCGCTGCCGTGGCTCCGGCCGCAGGAGCGGGGCACCGCGGTGGCAGGAGGAGCTGGGCGGCTCCTCCACAAGCATCGCAGCAGCTGGAGGAGCCGGGGGGCAGTCCCGGTGGGAAGTGGGAGGGAATAGATGGGGGAGGGGCTAGAGTGGGGCTTTCCCCAGGGAGGTGCGTGCTCAAAAAAAAATTTCTGCTAGGGGTGCACCACCAGAAAGTTTGGAGACCCCTGCAATAAAAGATGTCACCTCACCTACCTTGTGTGTCTAAAATCCTGGGACCAACAGGGCTACAACGCCTAAGAATTGTGCTCATCTAGTCACTGAACAGAAACATAGCAGGTGACCTAGCAACACAGCCAAATAAAAGTAGCCAAATATTGAATACTAATGAACTGCTCAAGCACAATTAAACCATCAGGAATTATTCATTGGCAAATAATTTCAAACCAATAAATTGAAGACAACCAGTAACTATTTACAGACAATTAGCAAGCAGAGAGGCAAATTTTCCCACCATGGATCTGAAAGTTTATTGAAGTCAGCGGAAAGACTGCCATTAACATCCATCGCCTCTGGAAGAAACCCTATGCAAATTGTTAATTATTACAAAATCAATTAAAATAATTATTTATCCAGCTGTCTTTGTGTTTTTAGACAACGTGCTGATAAGCTTCTTTGATGGGTTATTAAAAATGAGAGTGTTAACAGGAGACCTAACACTGCTTCCCGTAGCACCGCTTGGTGCAACACCATTGAACGGAATGCTCATTACTCTTTGCCTTGATCCTTCAGAGAGTTCTCGGTCTATAAGGCTCCACTTCTAACCAAGGTGGAAAGGAGGCGCTACACTATTATTAATTATTATTATTCATTTCTACTGCGGTAGTGCCTGGGATCCTCAGGCACACAAGTACCCCAATTTACAAACACATAACAAGAAGCTTAATGCTTCTCCTTGATTTATTAAGAGCAGAACAAATGTGTTATATATTACCTTTTGAGTTGGGTTAATTTTCCTTGCTATTCTTTTTTAAGCAAGATGAGGATGGATTGCTGCATAGGGATGGTACCGAGACATTGCAAAAGCCTACATTCATTAATAACAAAAACCTGTTTGTGTTTTTATGCATTTAAATGTCATATAAAATTTAAACATTTTAAAACAATCAAATGAATTTCTAATAGTATAAATCTGGAGTAAGTCTATTGCCAAAAATGGAATGACACTAACATAAAAAAGTAGAATTTAGCAAGCTGTATTTAAGTATAAAAATCAATACTATCTTGATAATCAGTAATAAAAAGAACTTACTAATGAGTATTCCCTGTTTGCAGTACCTAATCTGATTTTTGTAAACGTTCTAATTAAAACTATTTTCAATCGTATGTTAGTATCTTCAAACAGTGATTTATCCTAGAATAGAGAACATTCATATTCATAAAATATTCATCAGACTTTTTAATTCGGTAAATTATCAGCAATTTTAATTTCTAGAGCTTCTGTCCAAAAACATTATAAGCTTTTTTTGCTGACAAGCATAAAACCATGTTTTCTCCTTTACTTTAGTCATAACATATATGAATGTAGCAGGAACAATGGATGTAAATAATGCTATTTTTCAGGACCACATGATGTGAAACAGCGCTGGTTCAAGCAAAACAAATAAATCCAGATTTCAAATTCTGTAAAGTTCAAGATGGTTTAGATTCCTGGTTTTGGTCTGGCCCATTTTAAAGAGATTGGCAATCTGCAAATTCAGATCTAGATCCAGGTTTGGACCTCAAAGAGCCCTAAAGCTTCTAGATATAGAGTATGATTGGATGGATGAGACAAGATGGGAATTTGTGAGATTTCGTGGGTTTCATTCTGGCTTTACTGCTGACCTGTGCAATCTGGGACAACTCATTTAACCTCTCTGCTTCTCTTTCTACCTCTGTGTAGTCCCTCCTCTCCACCTGGTTATCTCCTTTAATGCCAATCCACTTACAGGTTTTGATGGACTGGTCTGGGTTCTTTTGGATCCTGTCAACCACTCGGCAGGGTGTATATTCTTTCTTTTATTCTATGAAATTATTTGGTGGTGCCTACACACACACACACACACACACACACACACACACACACACACACACACACTCCTTCATGGCAGGGTCACCAGGGCAGCTTGGGTGTAAAATTCTAACTACAGGATCATCCCCACTTACTTGCCAGAGAGTTGGAGACTTCCAAGAAATAACACAAACACATACAATATATTCAGCACAATAATTACATCAAACAGGAGACAAAATACAACCTAACAGGGTAAAACACTATTTAGGGTCACCAGTGCCCACACTGAAGATACCCGTGACTTGATGTAGCAAATGTAAAATTAGTGTCCCGTTGGCACACGTATTTTGCTGGGGCCATTGATGACCTTTAACCACAAAATTCTTCTCTGCAGCGGTGTGGCTGACTGGGTTCAGTACAGCCCAAAGGACTTGCACGTGGGAGTAGGTGGTAAGTATGCAGCAAGTTATAAATCCTCAAACCTTCATTCCCTGGCTTGAGGACACAGTTCAGGGAGTAGGGGGTCCCCAAAACAATTTTCCTCACTAAAAGATGGTGCACTCACAAACTCCGTGAATGATCCTCAGGTCTGGAGATGACTCTGGACTCCTCACTCACTGCAGAGGGACTGCTCTCAGCTGGCAGGATCCTCCTCAGGCAGGAATCAAACTGTGTGATTTCCAGGATTTCTCCTCACACAAAGGGGTGCAGGGCTCAACATCCAGACTGTAGCCTCCTAGCCCAGCCTCCAGACACACTCGGCAGGCAGCCGTCCTGGACTAGCAGCCAGAGCAGAGCTGACCATGTGGTGACGGGTCTCACCTAGGGAGCTGGAGGGTGAACTCAGCCTGGCAGGGGAAGTTTCCCAGCAAACCCTATAAATTGGTAGTCATCAGTGGGGAAGGAAAAACCCCGCTGAGGGATCTGCTGTCAAGTCCTTTGAGTCCAGTTCTCCAGGGGACTCAGCATGCAGGCCTGGGACTCCCCAGCTCCCCACACAACCAGTCCTGCCCTTGCTGGCTTCAGACTTACTCAAACTGGCTTCTCCTTTTTTCTCCACTCCCTGGGAGGGGTCTCTCACTCCCTACTGTTTGCTGGGGAGACTCTGAATCTGCCTTGGCTCCCCCTCCTTACCGGGAACAGTAATTCTCCCTAAACTGCCAGCAGACAGAGCCCCAGGAATCTATGTAATCTCCTTGGGGGTTACATCTGTAATCATGGGAATAATTATTTGAAATGCTTTGAGATCTATAGAAGAACACTGTAAGAACTGCCTCATCATTCAGACCCAAGTTTTGCATCCGATTCAACTCCAAACCTTAGTATATAACTTTATTCCCTGAAGGTGAGGGCCAGCACAAGGCAGGTGTTCAGTGGAATTTAGGTAGCACACAGACCACGTAATAGCCCTCCGTGCCATGGTGAATTTCACTCTAAGGCCTTGAGTGAGGGTATGGTGCTTCACAGAGCCTGGGGTGGGTCTGCTATACTGGGGTGGACTTCACCGCAATGGCCCGATGAAGCCATTTCATGTCAAGTGACAACCAATCTTGTGCAAAATAAAACACTTCCAGGGTGTGACGACATGTCCTACTTTGTGGCTGCCGTACTGCGCGCCTCTGTGGATTGAGTAAACACCGCAACTAAGATCACAGGAACGTAACAGAGATTCCAGTGATGGTAAGTGCCTTGCACATGTGAATCTCTATCATAGAATCACAGAAGATCAGGGTTGGAACGGATCTCAGGAGGTTGTCCATTTCAGCCCCCTCCTCAGAGCAGGACCAACCCCAACTAAATCATCCCACCCAGGGCTTTGTCAATCCTGACCGTAAAAACCTCTAAGGAAGGAGATTCCACCACCTCCCTAGGTACTTGGCCTTCACTGCAGCATACCCACATGGAAATACTCAACCATAGCAAAATTACCCATGCCCATAGCACGTCTTGTTGGGTTGTTGTTTTTTTTACAAAAAAGAACACAGGAAATGGGAGGAATTTTCTTCTAGAACGAAACATGCAAAAAAAATGTACTAGCAAATTGAACAAGTTATTTTATAGCTTTTTCCCTGTTCACAGCTTATATTTAAGAGAATTATGATAGATCTGGCATTTCAACAGCATTCAGTAACCACTGTGATGGGCAAGTGTTTCACAGGGGAAAATAAATGATGGGAAATTGCATGCACTATCATTCTTCCCCCCCCCCCCCCCCCCCGAGGAAAATACAAGAAAATGTCAACAGCTGTAAAACATTATTGTAATCATTTCATGTCTGAATCATTTTAAACAATATGCTCATACAATGGAAAAACATTTTTTTAAAAAAGATTAAAGACATATTAAGACATTTTCAAAATTCTTAACTCCTGTGGTTTTGCCTGTTCACTATAATCTATTTTAGTTTCCTTTGTACTGACTGTATTTTTAATACATTATTAGCTTTGTTGGATTATAGACTCTCTTGGGTGCCCTATGTCCTACTAACATGAATTAAAATATAACATTCCCCGTCCACACTTGGGTTTAAAAGGTGTTCGTCAAAACATGTTAGCAAACACGACACCTTTTTATTCTAGTTTGGACAAGCCCTTAGTGTTTTGTACTGTCGCTAACATCTTAATCTCTGAGCACTTTTCTACATTAGTTAGAGTGAGCTCCCTAGTAGACTTCATGGTGTCTCTTCGCCTCTTTTCTCCCTATGGGATTCCCTGCTGCGGGGTAGGGTATTTTTTTCCCAGAGAGAAGGGTGTCAGAGGTAGCAGTTGTGTCATTCTGGTTTTGGTGCAGAGAAGGCTTTGCAACATCACCTAAGTCATCAAATTCTGGATGCATCTGAGAAGTTTATTCCACAGTCTGAGAATGCCTTATCCCCGGCTCTCCTGTGCTTTCTGAACTGCACTGCCCCAGAGGACTGCAACTAGCATAGCAGTTTATAAACAGAGATACAGTGTCAAATGTAGCTGGACTTTGACCCATTCATGGCGTTGAAGTTCAGGATCAAGGCACTGAACTAGTAGCAGGAGCCAACTGGGAGCTGGGGAGGGAGGGGAGCAAAGGCAAAGGTAGGATGGACTCATGGCAGCCTGAACTTCTAGAACCGTGTCCTGAGCAAGTTGGAGGATTTGACTTGTTTTCCGATCCAACTTCAGACACAGTGGATTACAGTCTGGAGGTGACAATGCCTGGATCACTGCGGCCATGAATTCATCTGGGAGTAAGGGAGAAAATATCTCACCTGAGTTTCCATTTGTTTCTGGGTGCAGTTCAAAGAGTCCGTTCTTACCTACAAAGCTCTTAATGGTATTTTCAGAGCTTGTCTCTCTCACTGCATCTCCTCAGACCAGTTGTGATCACCGGTCATTGCCTGAGACTCAGCTCTTTGAGACAAGCGGGTGACTCTCTTATGGACAATCCAGGCCTCTGGAGTCTACCACACCTTGAACAAACTGCCAAAGCCAGAGTTTAGTGTGCTCCAGAATGTAGCACACAAGATCTATCCTCACTCTCTGATGACGGAGGCTATAACAGATGACAGGGCAGGGATGTAGTGTTAGAGAGTCTTTTGACAGAGAGGTAAGCTGAATATTTTGGATTTCATTCATTTGTGGCACCCAGAGGTTGAGTCAAGGTCACTATTAATAATTTTAATAGATTAAAAATAAATCAGTAAAACTTTGTTTCGTGGAAGTAGCAAGCATTCTTAAAAGGGAACATTTCTCTTAGGGGATTACGCTTCAGCACCACTTGTATAGCCTGGCATGACAACAATAACACTGAGTAACTTTAAAAACAGAAAACAATTGTTGTGGGAACATTTTAAAACTAAATATATGAGAATTCTGGTGGACTTCTGAAGAGGAGATTAATATTTGGCTCCTTTTTTTTTGAGAAACTCCCCAAATATCTGCCTAGATATTCAGATAGATGAAGACAGCCTGGTTTTGATTGTCCTCATTATATCCCACACTCTCACAGATCTTGGGAGACAGACCAGTCCTCGCTTACAGACAGCCCCCCAACCTGAAACAAATATTCACCAGCAACCGCACACCACACAACAAAAACACTAACTCAGGTACCTATCCTTGTAACAAAGCCCGATGCCAACTCTGTCCTCATATCCCTTCAACTGACACCATCATAGGACCTAATCACATCAGCCACACCATCAGAGGCTCATTCACCTACACATCGACCAATGTGATATATGCCATCATGTGTCAGCAATGCCCCTCTGCTATGTACATTGGCCAAACCAGCCAGTCTCTACGCAAAAGAATGAATGGACACAAATCTGACATCAGGAATCATAACATTCAAAAACCAGTAGGAGAACACTTCAGTCTTCCTGGCCATTCCATTAAAGATTTAATGGTGTCAATTTTGAAACAGAAAACCTTCCAAAACAGACTCCAACAAGAAACTGAGGAACTGGAATTAATTTTCAAATTGGATACAATTGACCAGGGGCTAAATAGGACTTGTGAATGGTTCTCTCATTACACTAATTGATTGCATTTCCCGAATTAATTTACCTTCAACACTTGCTATATAGTGCAGACACAGAAATCCATTTCAAAAGGTATTTTTTTTCTCCTGCTGATAAGGGCCCATCCAGATTTAACAGCCTCTTAGAATTGGTATGCTAATGTACAATTCCCCCCCCCCTTCCTTCTGTGTGTATAAATGCATCTTACTTCTGTTCCATTCTATGCATCCAATGAAGTGAGCTATAGCCCACGAAAGCTTATGTTGAAATAAACTGGTTAGTCTCTAAGGTGCTAGAAGTATTTCTGGCTTTCTTTACGGATACAGACTAACACGGCTGCTGTTCTGGAACCTCTCATTATAAATGTTTGAGTCAGGTCGTATACTTGCTTAACAATTTGAGCCTGATTCAAATCCACTGAAATGCACGTAAAACGCTCTGGTCTTCACTGAGTTTTGTTTCAGACCCTTATTCCAGGAGTTATTTTTTCTTAAGATTAGCTTGTAACCCGGTTTCATCAGGCTCTGCACCTCTTTGTAGTTAGAAATATACAAACAGTTTTCCCATGAACTGTGAGAAAAAGCCATCCAGGGCTAATCATGTAAAACAATGTTTTCAAGCATGCTGTTTGTTTTACTTAACAATGATTAAAAGCACAGTGTTAGCCTCTGACCTGACCCCGGTGAAGTCAACATTTTTCCTGTCCGCCTGTAGCAGCAAACCTTTCCATGGGGACAGACACCAGCACTGCTTCATCTGCTGCAGAGGAACGAGCCGCACGGTCAGAAGAAAGCAGCAGGTGGCAGCACACGCAGATTTGGATTGTCTCCATGGTTTTCGATAGATTTCCTTAACAGGCATGTGGAACAGGCTCCAAAAACATGGTTTCTCCCCTTTGCCAAGGCATTCTCTTACACCCCAGGATTCTTGGCATCTAACACTGGTGCCCACACACAGCCCAGAGAAGCATCCCTCAGGAGGGGAAGTGTTTTCCTGTTCCCCCCAAGCAGCCTGTGCTCACAGCAATGTGTCAGAAGAGCTTAGAATTACCTATGGAAAATGAGCCAAACGGAGCCCCAGCCACGCCACAAAATAGATTGTTCCCCCTAACTTCTATTAACTAAAAGAGATTTTACTGCTGCTTTTGTCTACTTGTAGTTCACACTTCTTTTCCCTGATTATTTATTCATCTCCCATGTGCATTGTTTCAGGAGATGACTGAATTGATACCTGAAATGCATGCTATAAGAAGATCTATTAAGATGCTCAAGTTTGTAAGAATATTTACATTTCTATAAAGCCCACTGAATCATGTGCACTAAATTCAGTGGGTTTTTTTTCATAAGGATTCACTTTTAAAATGTCACATGACCCTGAACTCTGGACACTTGTTTGTCTCTCTTTCTAGGACTGTTTCACCATTTTTTGAGGGTCATGTATTTAAAGAGTCTCTCTCTGATTTCATTCAAAAAAGTAAAAAAGCTTTTTACCCTACCTCTACCTTAGTTTTTAATATCCTTCCATTTATTTTAATTAGACTTATGTATTTCCCAAAGATGGGGAGCAACAGAAGAAATAAAAAGTACACCCAAAGTTGCAGTAACTACTGCACTGAACTGCAGCCAAGAATTCTTGCTCATTTTGCTGAGGAAAAAATAATCCATCTATTTCTCTGAATCCTGCTGATAAACACCTCAATAGCTGAAGTCAATGGGACTATATGAATGTTCTGAAAGTAAGCCCATGAGTAAGCGTTTGCAGAACTGGGTCCTAGGTTTGTAATGTTTCATAAGACAGCAAGACTTTATTGAGTTCAGCACAAGGCTAATGTTTAAGAAACCCCACTCAATAATGTTTTATTCATGGGACAAAACTGACACTCTTTTATCATCATATATAATCCTGTTCGTTACTTCCTTGAAAACAAACATATGCCCTGATCCTGCAAAGATTTACACACATTTCATCCTTGAAGATCACCATGGCCTACAACAGCCCCAGGGAGTGGAAGAACACAATGATAGAACATAGCCCCGCTTGCCCCCCTTTCCCAAGGCCTGGCCCAATAGGTGCAGTCTTTGGGTTCAGCCAAGTGGCTGAGTTCTTCATTTTAATGATCTAGATTCCCAAACGAAGCATCAAGAGCAGGTGGCAATCAGTAAAGAGTCATGATAGTGTAAAGGTTCCTTATACATTCCTGGCTTTTATGGGTTGTTCATTAGCTATTCATGTGTTGTATTAGTCACTGGATCACTAAGGACTATGTACGGCAGGGAAATGACACATTCAGCCTCTGTGGAGGAAGGAAGGAATGGCTTGTCTTTTGTGAACCTACAATGAACAAATTATCTCTGAGATCTTCTAAGGAAAGTCATTGATGTTGGGTAGAAAGGCAGCTGCTTGTCCATCTTTATAGTGCAGGCAACGTGCTGGGTAGTAGCCAGTAAAACAAGGGACAGTGAGAAAATTGTGGCCAACGGAATAAAGACCAAACCATTTCCAATGATGTCATGGGATTGGTGGGGCTCTTTTGGAGTGTTGAGTGAATGAAGATGAAGGACACACTAAGAATTGCATATGAAAATACACTCAGTGGTTATGATTCAAGATACTGGGAAAATATGTGGGGAAACAAAGGAAAATGACAGATAATGAGTGGTTTATCAAATGATAATGAAAAGCACTAGAGCAGCTTAATCAAATGGTCACTACTACAATAAAAATGTGAATGCAGTAATCATGTCAGAATACAGCTCTAAGAAAGTGACAATTACAAGGTGATGAGTGCTCAGGAGAGGGCACTGTTCATTATGAGATGAAAGGAAGGCACTGATTATGTACAAAACCATGCTAAAAGATGAAGAGGGGAAATTACTGCCTTGAAGCTAAAGGACCTACTGGAATATACCTGGAGGGGGTTGGTTATGCCGTCTCTTCAGCCCACTCGCTGAGCTTAGACAGAATCACCAGATCCAGAACTGGCTTCACTACTGTGTATTAAACAGATTGAGCAGCTCCTTCATTAACACCCTTGCATAATTCTTTTGAAGAATTTAGAAAGTTATTTAAGGAGCAGGCCCTGTGACAAACTGGGAAGAAAGGGCAACTCCTTTGGTAATGTGGAATCTACCTTTAAGTATCCTTCTTTAGACCCACATTACTATGTGTATTACAGTGTCTGTCAAAAGTGCATGATCAATCCAGTTTATCACACTGCCCTGCATTGCATCACAATGACAGGAACATTATATACAGTAAACTCTCGATTATCCAGGATGATAGGGAAAAAAATAATCCTGGTTAATAAAATCCCAGATAATCACCATCCATAGGAAATATGGGGGGAGGGGGTTGGTTCACCAGCCACCCTGCGCCGGAGGGGAGGGGGTGTTTTGGTTCACTGGCTGCCCTGTGCCCTGGTGGGAGTTTTTCTTTTGTGTGTGCTTGGGGCAGCAACAAAGCCAGAGCCAGCCCTGTGAGTTACTTTTTTTTTTTTTTAACATCCTGGTTAATCCAATCCTGGATAATCGAGAGTCTACTGTATGTGATTTTACACACGCACACACACTTACAATGGAAATATTAGGGAAAAGACAGTGTTTCAAAAGCATTTATTTAAAGCTCACCAAAAAGATATTTTATTGAACTAGAGAGGTAGACTTTGAGACTGCCCCTAGTTAATGCCTGCTGACCACAGATCTTTCCAGACCAATGAATCCACACTTATTTTGGTGCAATTACAATTTTCAATGCACCAATCACTTAGGCTTTTGCATTACAACTTGCTGCCCTGTTCTAAGTAGTGAATACTTGCACAGCCTAACTACCATAGCGATGAGCTCCTAATGAACTGCTATCCAGGAGTTACTGAATAATGGAAATGGCAGCAGAGGAAAATAACCCCTGGGTGAGGAAGAGTAGTAAACCCAAAAAGGTATCTTAATAGCAAACATTTTTGCTGAAATCTAACGGAGAAAATTGAAACCAGCCGCAGGAGGATAACTGCAGAAGAATTAGCCCATTCACCCACCCACCACAAAGAGACCCAGGCACTCTCTTACCTTAGGTGAATGCCTGCTTGGTGTTCTCTGGATCTACTAACACAAGACGAGGTATCACTACTCTTCCTGGCTAGGAGCCACCATTTTGGAATCAATCAAGTGGACCTGGGCCAGCTGGTGCTTGATAGCTTCACACAGCACGACTGGGTGGCAGAAATGGGGTATTACAAACAACTGAGACGAATAAGAAACCATGACTGCAAAATTGGCCCCTTCCTCTGTTTTATTTCTTTTGCTCCCTCCCCACTCTTCTTCTCTCCTGAATGGGTGCTGCTGCTCTCTCCTTGCTTGCTGTTAGCCAAAGGAGCAAACTGGTTTAGCTGAAGAAAAAAACAACCAACCAAGGGCTTTATCCATGAATCAGACCATGGAAAGACAGCCCGGCTGACAGGAAACAGATCCAGAAGCCTCTGACATGATCACTGAGGACCTAGGCAAGGCTACTCAGGCCACACCTCAGAGGCAGAAACTTTGTAAGGCACAATAATTACCTGAAGTTCTGTACACATTTTAAAAGCAGAAGTGACCATTAGATCATCTAGTCTGACCTCCTGTATATCAGAGGAAAATTATAGGAGCCATAGATGTATCATCAAACAGACTGATCAGGGATTAGAACCCCTAACCTCTCATAGTTAAAGGAAGAACCCCACAGCTAGGCCACAGAGCCACTCATTAGAGTGAGACAAAGTTTTTCTTTGATTGGTATGGCACTTGCAATCACAGCACACTGTTTAATCCTGACTACCCCCAATTAGTCCCAGTCTCCATCCTTCTTCCCCACACTGGAAACCACAGCTCCACGAGGAGCCCTACCCCTCTTCAGTTACAAGCAGGACATAGGACATAAGCAGGGTTGAGTGTCCAAATGGACCTGGGTGAACTGTATTCCCTGGTAAAGACCACATGCTCGAGTCATAGCTCTGAGGGAAATAGTTGAAGTCAATATATAGAGCACTAGAGTTTAAAGCCAAAAGGAACCATTAGGTCATCTAGTTAGACCTCCTGTATATAAAAAGTTATTCAATTTTACTCAGTTACCCCTGTGTGAAGCCCAGTAAGTTGTGTTTGACTAAAGCACATTTTGCAGAGAGGCTTCTAGTCTGTGACTCTATGGTCAGACTGGTATAGTGATCCAGGAGTGCACATTATAGAATCCAGCGAAGTGGGTATTAGCCCACGAAAGCTTATGCTTCAATACTTTACTTCATCTTTAAGGTGCCACAGGACTCTTTGTCACTTGTGCAATTCCAGACTAACACGGCTATCTCTCCGATTCTTGACATTATAGAATTGACCACCAGCTTGTGTATCTCCCCTAGATCTGAGAGTCCACGCTGAGCTAGGTACGCACAGTTGTGAGTTACTCTAGAAAGCGTGACAACCCCTATATCCTTTCCAGTTACTGCTTTCCAGTTCCCTATTCTGTAGGCAAGCGCTGCACCCCTTGTTCCGACAGGTATCATTTGGCATTTGACTGCATTAAAACACGTTTTGTTTGAATGTGTCCAGCTTACTAAGCAAACTGAATCACTGTGTGACTGCCCTGTCCTCCTCAGCTATCACTCTGCTTAACCTTTGTGTCACACACAGACTTTATCAGCCATGATTTTACATTTCTTTCCAGATCACTGATGAAAATGTTGAATGATGTCAGGCCTCATGCTGATCCCTGCAGAACCTCCCTAGAAACGTCTGAATTTAAAATGATTCCCCACTGACAACTACTTCTTGAGGTCTATCAGTTAGCCATTTTCAATCCATTTAACATGTCTTCTGTTGATATTGCCTAGTGTTCTTTTTAATCAGAATGTCATGCAGTACTAAGCCAAATACCTTACAAAAGTCTGAATATTATTACACCTACACAGTTACCTTTATCAACCAAATTTGTAATCTCGTGAAAGAATGAAATCAGGTTTGTTTGACAAGACCTACTTTACAGAAAACCATGTTATCTGGCATTAATTATGTTCCTCTCCCTTAATTCTCCTTTACTTTGTGCTGGATGCAATACCTTTTGTATTTTAAAAATCATCTATATTTTTTAGAATTTCTAAAGATGTTTTATTACTGGCTGCATGAGATCTCCAGTACGTCTCCCAAAGTGAAGTCCCCAATAACACGACATTTTTCTCTCCATATTACAGGCAGGTGTTTAGGGAGTAAGTCTCCTGTTCTCTGGTTGGATTTGTAATATCCCCCATCCAGTACCAGCTCCTGGGCCTTGTTAGCTCATACATCGGTCCACATGCATTTCAGATGCTGTGGTTCTAAGTTATCAGTAATTCTAAAACAGATAACGGGTGTTTTTAATGTAGAGTGCCCCTCCACACACACCCTTTACCCACTTTCTCCTTTCTGAACAGGCTATAACAACAGATTTTAATATTCCAATTGTCCCACCAGCTTTCAGCAATGCCAATTGTATCCACTCTCATCTGATGAATGAGGATTTCTAGTTCCTCTGATCACCCACATTCCTAGCCCTGGTGTGAAAACATTAGAAATATTTCTTCTCTTAGCATTATCTTATCTTTGTCGCATCCATTCAGTTTGTTCGTGACATGCTGAGTCTGTGTTGGTACCACAATTGCCTCCATAAGCACTCCCCCCCTTGTCTTGGTAGTTAAATGTCTTCCTAGATGCTCCAGCGAATCTTGAATTGAGAAGATTAGCCTGACCCCTCTACTTCCCTAACCCCACACCTGTGAGCTGTAGGCCGTCCTGTTCATTCAGGCCGTCCTCCCATGAAAATGTGCCCCCATACACCACACCCTCACATGGGAATGTGCCTCCATACTCCACAAAACCACACTGCAGCTGTTTTTATCCATTACATCTCCAGAAATTGACTCCCCCAAAGTGGTCTCAAGCAATGGTCTCAAGTTGCAGTGGAGGAGGTCTAGGTTAGATATTAGGAAAAACTATTTCACTAGGAGGGTGGTGAAGCACTGGAATGGGTTACCTAGGGAGGTGGTGGAATCTCCATCCTTAGAGGTTTTTAAGGCCCGGTTTGAGGAAGCCTTGGCTGGGATGATTTAGTTGGGGTTGGTCCTGCTCTGAGCAGAGGATTGGACTAGATGACCTCCTGAGATCTCTTCCAACCCTGATATTCTATGATTCTAAGGTGAGGAGGGAAGGTTCCCTAAATCAGTGCATGAAAAACATTTAATCCTCAACATGAACAAGGCCCAGTTGTTGTGGTTTTGTTTCTTTAGCCTTTCCCGGCAGAAAGCAAAATGGCAGCAAGATGCAGCCACAGAGGTCGCCTTCCTCCTGACAGGCAGGTGTCAAACTAGAGAAGCCAAAGGAGGGTGTCCCAGAGAGCAGGAAAAACCGGGATGCTGACTGAGCAACATCCTGCCTGTCAGAGCAAGTGAGGAGGAACTCGGTGCCTGAGCTGCTGCCATTGAGCCACTGGGGGGAAAATCGTGCATATTCATTAATAAAATGCATTAAAATAAACCTTGATATTCATTCTAAAATGCACCAGCCACCAATTAGAGGGCAAATTCCTGGGTGGTGCTGATTATTCAGTGAGAACTCCGAAAAGGTCGGTGGAAGGCTTGCCAAGAAAAACGCAATGTTGCCGTTTAAAGGGAAAATACTAATTAGAGGGTTGTTCTGATTACAGAACGAACACAGACACCTGGCCCTTAAGCTACACATCCACTACCTTGGTTTTGCTCAAGAGCAGTTGGAAGAAAATGCTCAGTCATACCCACCGAACATGAGGAAACAAGTACGCTGAACGCCACACAATAACACAGCGAACACGGGGTACATCCAGGTGGGTTTATGCCAAACATTTAGCCAAATTTTCAAATGTGTGCAGACAAAAGTGTGTATGTGGATTTCGGTGTAGTCAGTGCCTGATGTGCATATGAAAACCAGCCACCCCAAAGGGGTTTCATAGATTCATATATTTTAAAGCCAGAAGGGATCTTTGTGGTCATATAGTCTGATCCCCTGCACAACACAGGTCATAGGGCTTCCCTGAATTTATCCCTGTTCAAGACCAATCGCTGTGCTTGAACGAGAGCAGATTGTTTATTAGGGGAAAAAATCCAATCTTGACTTTAAAAATTTCCAGTGTGAAGAATCAACCACAATCCTTGGGGTAAGTTGTTCCAATGGTTAGTTGCCATCATTATTAAAACATTGTGCCTTATGTCCACTCTGAATTTGTCTAGCTTCAACTTCCAGCCATTGGACCTTGTTATACCTGTGACTGGTTGGCAGGAGGGATTGAAGGCACAAATTTTGGTGCCATAGCACAGACGTGTAAAGCTAAAGGAGAAATGCTATTAATTGGTAGCAACAGTAGGCTGTTACCCTCTATGTGTCCAGCCCCTATAGGAGGAGATGACAATATTTGCATACGTTAGTTGGGGTTGTGCACACTTTGGGTGCTACATAAACAAAAGTTGGGTGCGCACACTTTTGAAAATTTGGGCCTTAATTTGTAAGAAAACATGAGACACAGAATGAAGTCCACAGAACACAGTGAAACTGCAGCTAATGTGCAGGACACAAAAACAGCGTGCTGGAGAAAATGACTGAAGAACAGTGAAATAGTTAATGTATGGGGGAGCAGGGCCGGCTCTAGGCACCAGCCTCGGAAGCATCTGCGTGGGGCGGCTCCCGGCAAGGGGCGGCATTCCGTCCAGTCTTAGGGCAGTACACTCTGCTCAGGTGGGTTTGGTTTTTTTTTTGCTTTGGCAGCAGGGCACTTTGGCCATTTGCTTGGGTTGGCAAAAAGGGTAGAGCCGGCCCTGATGGGGAGGAGAGCACAGAAACACATGCAGTGGAGCACGCTAATGAATGTAGGTTAATAAAATACAGCATGGTCAAGCAGTTACATATGGTGAATGCAGCAGAACAACCCTAATGAAATATCAGACATGAAACGTTTAATAAGTTGATGATCATCACATGATGAATGTCCATTTTTCTTCAAATGCTTTCCTCATGGTGTTATGAGCGTAAGTTCAAAGACACACTAACAATGAAAAATATCTGACAGATCAGGTATATCCCAGAGTATAAATGGGAGATATGCCTGATCTGTAGTCTCTGTGAGTATTTTGCTAAGTTGGTATTGCTTTTAGTAGCTTGGAGGCATTCCATTCATAAGACTTCTCAGAAGCTCTTCAAAATCTTATCTCTGTGCTCTGAAGAATTCAAATCCTGTAAAAACCAGAGCTGCTGTAAACAGAGGTTCAGAAATAGATTTATTTTTGTATTCACACCCAGATACGAGCTCACTCTCTAGTTTATATATAACACTGAGACTACACACACACATGCACACAGACAGACAGCAAACTAAACCATTTCTAATAGCTATCCATCATGAAGAAGTCATATTTCAAAACTATTTTCTGAATGCATTACCGATATAGTGACATTTTATCCTATGGGACAAAATGCAAATGAACTGAAGTAAAATTGGCCCTGACACAATGCCTCCAAAGCCGAACTGATGTGTAACTCCCTTACAATCAAACTGTAAGTGCAAAAACTTCACAACATGTCCTGCAATTACTAATATCAGGGAACTATTGCAAAAGAACCAGCCTTGGCAGGATGGAGGCCTAGACAATCAAGCCTTGAGTGCTTTATGATGGTTTTAAGGACCACTGGTATGTGTGTGTTACTGAAATTGGAGTTTCTTGGAGACCATATGTTTAATGGCTGGATCGCACATAATTTTCAATCATTTACTATAGCTCAGATTGTCCCTCCTGGCCTTAAAATCTATTAATTTCACAGGGGAAATATCCTCATTAAACTCATTCGCAAAAACTCCCTGTTTCTTTTCAAAAAGGAGCTAGAGAGATTCATGGGAAATCAGTCCATCAATGGCTATTAGCCATGGTGTCCCTATCCTCTGTTTGTCAGAAGCTGGGATTGGGGGTGAGGGCATGGATCGCCTGATAATAACGTCTGTTCATTCCCCTTGGGGCATCTGCCATAGGCCACTGTCAGAGGACAGGATGCTGGGCTTGATGGATCTTATGTTTTTTTTCAGAGCCAGTATCTTTGAAAATATTATGGTAGGGGGGAGAGGGGAATAATATATTGGGGAAGTATTCATCATATTCATTCCTTCAATGCTTCTTCTGACCACAAATATTTGATAAGGAGAATTCAAGGCAGATTTTCATCCCTTTTTCTTCTCTCCATTAATTATTTCCCTATACATTTGGATAAAACAGTTTGTTGTCCATAAAGTCCAATGTTCTACCATGTCTGTAAATTTCATGAAGCCTGAGTGACAGGAAGTTGGTTGTATGCTGATTATTTTTAAAGTCTACTGCTTTAAGAATTTATTGTGCAGTGAAGGAATGTGTGCTTTGCATAACCAATGGAGAATAATGCAAATGAAACAGTGACACTGTTCCCACTCCTTAGTGTTGAAGGACTTTACAACATGAGGTGAACAACCAAAACACCTGAACCAACCCAAAGGTCTAGTGAACTTTCAGCAGTTGGAGTCTTCCTTTTGGGTGGTTGCATCAAGGCCTCTCTTGATTTAAGGAATACAAAACTCTTTGACAGATAAAAATTATCATTTTAGATTCCGCCATCCCAAGTGTCTTTGTCACATAATTATGCATAATTTTCCAAGCACTTGGAGCATAAATACAATAGAGAAGAGACTTTTAGATTATAAATATCTGAGGTGAGATAACAAGAGAACTCTGAGAGAAGTGGGTCAAATTTAATCCATGGATTAAATTATCAGCAAAGGAAAATGATTTTCTCAAAAAAATTAGCAAAAGCTTCTTTCTCTAATCAGCATTTGTGAGGTGAAGGGTAAACAAAACCTTTGGGGATTTCAACCAGTAATACTTTCTCACAGTAAATTAGCAATTGTAGAAAATTCTCAGCCTGCTATTTTGAATGATCGTAAGAGTTTGGGTTTTGAGGGGAAAAGTAATTTATGTCACAGCTTGCCGTCAGCTTTCACAGGATTCAGCTGTAGAACTGCATAATTACATGTGTGTGTGTGTGTGTGTGTGTGTGTGTGTGCGCGCGCGCGCAGAGAGAGAATACCTGATGGTGTTGTGTATTACCGCTTTTGTTTACAAATCTGGGATGTCTGCACAAGTTGTGAACTGTGAAGCCACAAGTATGCAGTGCAAGTCTTCTCAAGGGATTGTGATTAAATACAGAGTCATACGATCAACTACTGAAAAAATTATGATCAGAGACCTCCGTCTATCTCAACTGCCCTCTGCTCACTAAGCCATCACTCCGAGTTTTATCTTAACATTCCATTGTGCTGGACAGTTTCAAGCATCTACTATTTTTAAAGGAACCTACCAGATACTTTTCCTTCTTTCCCCCACAAAAATGAGGAATTTCATCCCAAAAATTATACCGACCCAGGCCCAGCCTGGATGGCATCTCCTCTTTGACCAGTGATGTATTTAATGTCAGCTAAAATCCAGGGACCACCTCCATACCTCTTATGGAGCAACACTGATTCACACCAGCTGAGGATCTGGCTCAGACCTTTGCATCACTAGAAACTGGAGCGTTCCTCTTTCCCATACACAAAACCAGAAGCTTAAACTTGTGACTTTTTAATGTACAGAAAATCTATTTTAGGTCAATTTTCTCCAAGGCTTGTCATGGCTCCCTCTGAACCCGGTAGGGCTGGACTCATGGGGCTAAATCACACCACAGAGATTTCACCTGTCTCACATGGAAGGGGGGTTAGCTGTAACCCCAACACCATCCTCACACTTCCTAGGACCCCGTTTATGGTTCTCCATGGGGTGAGGCTCTGCATAAGGGGAAGGAGCACAGGTAGTCTGAGGGAAGGGAGCAGCTGATTTACAGAGGATAGGAGTAAGCCTGCAGGGAGAACATCACCCCTCCTCTGGCCCTAGTAAAGTTGTAGGGGGTAGGGCTATATTGCCTTTCCACTGGCGCGCTCTCCACACTGGGCATCCCCCATTAACGAGGACCCTAAGAAGCGGCCATGGATGCGGTTGGCTTAGAATACATGAAGGCCTATGCTATAGCCTCACCCTCACCACCGGCAGCGGTGACGGCCGGGGCCACCCCCACCACCCCTCGCCAGAAAGGCAGGGTCAGTCATAACGAGGCCCCTTTCCCCTCAGAAGCCAGGGAGCAGCTGAATGGGTGGGTGCATTGTTCTCATCCTTCCACACATGAAATGGTCGCGGGCTGGTGTTGCTGGGCCCCCCAGAGCAGTGGGGTAAACACACCACTGAGATATAGGCAGTGCTTCATCCTTCTCAGAACTACCATTTCAGGCTCCCGACAGACCCAGGCAGACAGCACTTTTTCAGTTCCACTCAGCTCACATTTTCATGCTCTTTTTTTGCAATCATGAGGGGGTGTGTGTGTGTGTGTGTATGTACGTGTGTGTGTGGGTGTGTTTAAATGAAAAATGAGATTCTGATATAATCCCCATTCCTATGGACCTTACACACAATGTGGACATGGCTTACTCTGGCTCTAACCCTGGGGAGGGAGGTGGGAGACATTTGGGTACATCCACATTCATCACATGGGAAAGTAAGGAAAAGCAACACACCACCGCCTCCGTTTTTCGCTCTGTCCTATAGGTACAATAACGGTCTAGGAGGAGATGTATGCATTGTGACACACCACGGGGCCTGTAAGGCACTTAGCTCAGAACTTACTTCATTTCAGATATCTGAGATGATGAGCAGTACCTAGGAAAAACAGGTCTCGTTTTTTCCTGAGGTAAGTTTTAAACACACAGGTAACACAAGCCTAGCTAAGGTTATCAAAAGAATCAGAAGATGGTTGTCTTCTGAGTTTTTTCTTTGGATTCAGACAACTACAATATAGGTCTCCCTAAAGTCACTAATGAATTTTGGTGACAAAACACCACTGTCCTCTTCCTGTGTTTTAGCTGGGGCCTTAATTTGGATTTAGGGAATATTCTCTGACAACTTAATTCCCATCGCCTGTAATGACACCAAATTTGTATTTAATGCACATGCTCTGGAAACGACCAGTGAGTCCACCTCTACTCAGTCCCAAGAAAAGGTAGCATTTAAAGCAGCTGTCACTGCTAATGGCTTGATGTCAAATCTGCATCTGGCTCAGGTCAGTCCTTGAATAAAAAGGAAAACTTCGGAGCCAGGAACCTTGCCAACTTCTGTGACGAGACCATTTTGAGATGCTAATCATTGTGCAGAAAGCAGTGCTTGCGAGACTAATTCTGGGCACTGTGCTTTAACTATTGCCATACTAATATAATAATTACACATCATCAGATTATTTACAGTCTCCCCAAAGATGCTTGCTGAGTCCAAATTAAAAACAGAACCCACGATAATAACTGGATACAAATGCATACGTGCAATCTGCAATAGAGATGCGAGTCACTGGGAATAAGGGAGCCTTTCTGCACACTAATGCGGTCATTTTAAAAGAATGGGCTGTCGTTTTGGCTTTTCTCGTCCATTGATCCTCTGACTAGAGTCAGCTGTATTTCCAAGATTCTGGCTCAAATCAGTAATTATGCTTTCGTTTATTTTAATTGGCCTATCTCCACATTTCTAGAGTCCTCTTTATTTTTCTCCCCCTCTCCTTCCCATCCCAAAACGTCAGCCATGGGTGGATACCAAGCTTTCGAGCAGAACTGCCATGGAGGTTCCATCTCAGCAGGGGAAGGGGAACTGAGATTCAAAGCCAGCTCAGGCTTTTCTATCTCAGGAGGTGGGAGCCATTCAAAGTGTGTCAGAAGCTTAGGGAGTAGCATTAATCTCTGGAGACAATGCAGTAGAGAGAGCCATCCTTAGCACAGATACAGCAAGCCCCATACTAGAATGCCTGCACAGACCCTAAACATGTTGGTGTGGAAGCAGAAAAGATGTCGGGAGCCTAAGTCCCTGTTTTAGGGGCCTAAGAGCTCATTTCGGAACCACTGCAATGCACAAAACTCCTGCTGAACCCGGCAAGCACCTTAACTCACTCGGTGCCTAAGTTTTTGGGTAAACGTTTTCTGGCATCCAGGGGGCCATGGCGCCATCACTTTTAACCTGCCTTAATGGCTCACAACAGGAGGAGAGGGGCGGAGAGGAGCGAGTGTGGGGCAGGGCCTTGGGGGGAAGAGGCATTGCAGGGGATGAGGCCTCGGGGAAGAGGCGGAGCAAGGGTGGGGCCTCGGAAGAGGAGGTAGAGGGAGGGTGGGGCCTCGGGAGAAGGGACAGAACGGGCATGGGGCCTCGGAAGAGGAGGTAGAGGGTGGGTGGGGCCTCGGGAGAAGGGACAGAACGGGCATGGGGCCTCGGAAGAGGAGGTAGAGGGTGGGTGGGGCCTCGGGAGAAGGGACAGAACGGGCATGGGGCCTCACGAGAAGAGGTGGAGGGAGTGTGGGGCCTCAGGAGAAGGGACGAACAGGGGCATAGGATCTTGGGGGAAGAGGCAGACCAGGGTTGTATAGGGAACCAGGCACCTAACTCCTTGCCTGTGCCTAGGAACTGTGCCCCTTCCCCTTCATCCTTTAGAGACACAGAGAAGAGCTCAGAGGTCAAAGTGTTGCAGTGACACCATCATGTTGCCCATCTTCCCTTTCACAGAACCAGCTTTGCTTAGCTGGTTCTGCAGCTGTCCAGCCTGTCCCCCACCAGCTTTAGAAAATGGAACATGAATAAGGCAGGTTTCCCAGGCAGAAGCCATCAATCATGACTTCCTTGTTGGATCACTGTTCAGAAGACTTTCCCGATCTCCCATGTAGTCTTAGAGATGTTAAACTTCCAGAGATTATTGCTGTAAAACTCCTGTGAGAAATGGAGGTGCGAATGTTCAGAAACAACTAGTGCTTCTGCCTGGGAAACCTTCCAACCTGGGATGCCTTAAAGGGGCCTGATTTCCAAAAGAGTCTTTGCAACTGCTCTGTGAAAGTCAGGGCCTTTTAGAGTCTGTCAAGCTGAGCAAAAGTCACTAGCCCCTTTTTTGAAATCTTAGGCTAGTGTTTTTATAAACACAGCAGAAATGAAGTGAGAGGAGAAATAATTAAGGACTAAAATGAAATCAGGAAAAGGGAGACTAGAATAAGGGCTGCTCATAGAGTAACGATGCTGCTTGTAGCTGTGCTGCTGACCAGGAAACTCTTTGTAATTACTTGACTCAAGCCATGGTTAATTGTGCTTTTCACACATGTACTTTTAAACATCTGGTAATTATAAGTTTTATGAAGTTCAGCCCTGATTTAACTTCAAAGGGACACATTAAGAACCCTGCAGGATCACAGATGCGATAAATTAGATGTTTAGAAAAACCAAAAGTAAGCAAAGAAGAGAGCAGCACAGAAATCTTACATAATTCTCTTTACTTATCAACATTTTTTTTAAATCAGCTTCTTAATTATGCTGCATATAAAAAAAACAAATAAAAAGCCCAGCACTCCTATAATATAATTCCATGTATTTGCAGATGCTGTTTGCTTCTGGCATTAAACTTTACCCAGTAATTCAACACTGCTGTGAGAAAACAGAGACTTTACAGGAGCTGTGGTTGTCCAGGCAGATTCCACTCTTGGAGCTTAATGATCTCCATGCGTGTGACTGATCTCATACTCATAGACTTTAAGGTTAGAAGGGACCATTATGATCATCTAGTCTGACCTCCTGCACCACACAGGCATCAATCTCACCCACAGATTTCTGCCCTAGATCCCTAAATGGCCCCCTCAAGGATTGAACACACAACTCTGGGTTTAGCAGGCCAATGCTCAAACCATGGGGTACCTGCATACCATGAGTGGGAATCTGTGTGGATAATCACATGAAGAAAAATTTGACAGTGTGAACCCTAACTGCTCAAAAATCAGAAAACCATTTTATAAAAAGTGTTAATTTATAAAATCACATGATTTTGGGGCCCAGATTTTTGAGTGCTTGGTATTGGCAACACTGGAAAATGCAAGACAGACCTTTAAAAAAGAACTATGAGGTTTGTTGTTATTTACATATATAGGAAAGGACTCTGGAGAAGATCTCGGGAACAAGTTACTGTCAGACCGAAGAAAACTCAGAGAGTCATTTTTTACTTGTGATCACAGATCATGACTTTTCTCACATTATCCATTATTTATCAGGCCTACTTTGCTCTGATCTATATAAAAATACCAAGTACAAAGACTTACACACGGCTTCCCTTTAGTGAGACTACTCACAAGCTTAATGTTTAGTATGTGTATAAACCTCTGGAACACTGATGTCTTAGTCTGTAAGCCCTTTGGGCAAAGAGCATGCTTTCAAATACAAGTGAGAGTGGCAATTCTAATGTAAAAGAGAGTGAAAAATAAAAGAAGGGGGGGAAAGAGTATTAGTAGGTGGAAAGAGACAAAAGAAATGCAGAAAGGGAAGCAGCATCAGCAGAAGATGTAGCTTTAAGGGTAATAACATATTTTATGTATTCATATATGGTTTGTTTACTCTAAATGCATCATGAGGGAATATAAACAGATAAAAAAATCCATACGCATTTATACAAATATATAGGCATATCAGTTGCAGCCTTGAGTTCTTGGTAAGATACCAGTAGGGCTCTTGGTGTTGAGTTACTGTATCTATTCCTTGATCAAGACTATTTGTTGGCTATAGGACAAAACATCCTGCCTCTAGTGTTTCAGCATTAAAATGATCTTCTGATCTCCAGTGAGTCAAACATCCAGTGAGTACTGATTTGTATGCCAAAACTCAGGAAGCTCTTTAGTTTCCAGAAAATGTAACAAACTTTGTCCTCCTAGCTTGGCTGTACTATCTCAAGAAGTGTTCTAACACAGTGGTCTCCAACCTTTTGATGAACGCGGACCGGTCAACGCGGCCGAGTACTGCTTGCGGCCCGGGGGCTCTGTGCGTTGCGGCGGACTGTTGTATGCCCGCCGAAAACCCGCAGAAATCAGTGGCTTTTTTATTTGTCGGAGCGGCGGGACCTTGCATGTCCGCCGAAAAGCCGCAGGAAAACGGCGGAAAATCAGAAAAATGCGGAACCGAAAGGGAAAGCGGGGCCGGAAGCGGAAATGAAAGCGGCCGGAAGCGGAAGGGGCGGGGCGGAGGGGAACGCGGCCGCGGACCGGTACCAAATGCTCCACGGACCGGGGGTTGGGGACCACTGTTCTAACACATGTGTGTGCTGCTCAGTCCACTCCCCCTCCCGCCCAGCAGTCAGGAATTGTCCATCAAAATTGTTTCTGACAAACTATTCTGTTTCTGCAAAATCAAAATGCTCCACAGAAAATTCAATTTTGCAATTCTTTTTTACTGTTCTGTTCTGAAAATATAAGCCAAGTCTTTTGTTTTGGGTTGGTTGGACCAGAATGGGAACCTCTCAAATTGTTCAACTGAGTTGAAACGTTGAGTCACTTCAACATTAAACTACATTTCCTCATTTTGCAGCATTGTCTCATGGGAGTTGTAGTTCAGGCCCACATTCTTCCTTCTGGGCTGGGCTCCTTAACTGGGTTCAATTTCCCATGATGCAATGCACTCTCCCTGCTGAGCAGTTATGTGCAGTATAATGGCAGTCACATGACTGTAAGTACATTATGGGAAATATAGTCCAGTTAGGGATCCTGCCCCATAGGGGAGAAAACAGGCATCAAGTTCCCAAACTACAACTCCCATGAGGCAGCATGTTGCAATAGGGAAATATAGTTTTACATTCAACTGACTTGAAACAAATAGTTAGGAGTCTTTTCAACAAACCGAAATTAAGTATTTCTATTTCAGAATGATGAAATGTTTCGTTTCGATCAAAAACGTTAAAATGTACTCTATTTCATCATTTTCAGATTGACTTTTTTGGAACAGTTTGTTCCATAAAAAAACCTGGTATTTTAACTTTTCATCCCAATAAAAGACAAAAGCATACGCTGAGATATCAGGATTTCCCGCGGGATGGAAAGGACTAGCTTTGTTCTCCTCTGCTGCTTAGTGTGAGCAAAGGGGAAAGGAGGCTAAGCAGCAGGGCATCTGGATGAGCAGAAAAATGATGAATGATGACCCTGTCACTCCCTCCTGTTAGATGTTGGTCTTGATGGGCATCTCAAAGAAGTACTAGGTGTGGCATTGCCTGACAATGGGACTTCATTCCTTTGTTACAAAGGTTAGGGTAGGGATTGTTTCAATGCAGTGTGAGAACAGGTCACCTGGAGGACTTGTGGGAGACACAGAAAACCTTTAAAACTTTGGGGTTTCAGGTAAATGGGGCAGCTTTTAAATCCGCACATCTGAACTGGGGGATCCTACGAGCAAAGACTTGAAAAGCCGCTCAGCCAGTGCCTTCAGGTTGCAGCTCCATTCTGGATAAAAGCTTTCATCCTCGGCAACATCTAAACCCTAACCGCACGGAGCTCTTCCTCCGGGCAGGAGTGCCGCTCAGGTGCCGCTCGGTCTGTGGAGCTTTAACAAAATGTCCCCTCCCATCATCCACAGTCTTTTACAGGGAAAAGATGCTCCAGCTTACCTGCTCGTAACTCTGTTCTCCTACAATGCAAATCGAATGACCAGTGACGTCAAAATCTAATCATGTCCCACTTTCCAAGGGGCTTGAAATCATTCCCCATTTTCCTCCTGCTGTATTATTTGCTCATGTGCTCTTGGTGTGCAGTATTTTGGGGTTTTTTCACCTACATTTAGTTATCTAGTTCTCTCTGTTTCATTCGTATGACTTTCCCAGAATTATTTTTTAATTGTGTGTGTGTGTGTCTGTGTGTATTCATACAGCTTTGGCAGTTGTCTTCCACAATAAATGCTTTATTTCCTCAATGTTATCTAGTTACACCAGGTGCCACAGGACTCTTTGTTACCTCTTAGTTACACTAGGAGATTCCCTTAGTGGGAGAGCATCCAGCATAAAGTAAAATCTAATGTTGGCCAGCAGACCCATGTTGGAGAGCAGGTAGACTAGCTCAGGAGGGTGCATATGGCAGAGAAGTCCCATGGCAATGGAGAAAGATACATAATCCCCAGATGTGCTAATCTGCAATGCAATGTGCTTCTCCAACAGAGGGCAAAGCAGTGGGTGGCCTGGACGTCTTCCATTCCTACATCTAACGTGACCTCCAGTGCAGCTGGCCACAGCAGAAGTTCACAGGCTCAGCTTGCAGCCCGCAGATATGGGGTTCTCTGTCCCAGTTGTACTCTGCAAAGACACCTGAGTGCATGCAACTGACTTCATGGAGCCACACACGTGGTCACTCTCATCCCGAGTAGCATAAGTGGACCAGAACTACGCAGCTCCTGTTTCTCTTAAAATGACTAGAGAAAAAAACAGGAAACACACAGCGTGCCCATGTAACACTGACAGACCCCGGTCACTGGGGGACAGGATTGAACCTGGAATCTCCAGAGATTAGGGCATGAGCTTCTACCCTACCCCATGAGCTAAAAGCCAACTGGCTCTTCGTCACAGCTGTAGAGAGGTCTCACTCCTCTCTCTCCAGAGCGGGCACCTGACCAAAAGAGCCAGTGGGAGGGTGAGAACTTTTCAAAATTGGGGAAAAACTTCCCTTTGTCTGTGTGTTGTGGTTCTCCGGTGAAGAGGGGAACAGGGCAGCAGTTATGCTGAAAACCAGGTATGAAAAAAACATCAGATCATACCTAGAGATTGCTTATCTGAAATGCCAGATAGGTAAGTAAATCAGGGAACGTCTAGGAAGACACGATTAGGTTTATTTCTGTTTGTTTCTTATTGGCTGGTGGACTCCTTTGTAGCAAGCCCAAATGCTTTTTGTTTTGTTTGTAATCTTCAAGGTGGACCTCAAGAAGGTTATTCTTGGTGTTTACTTTGTGTAAGTGGGTTTTTAAAAATCTAGCAAAAACCTAAGATCCAGATGTATTTTCTCTTTTTTGAATTTTAATAAAATTTCCCTTTCTTAAGAACAGGGTTGGATTTTTAATGTCCTAAGAGGTTTGTGCAGATGCTGTTTATGGCAACAACTGATTTGCTTTGCTTTTCTTTCTCAGCTCTTTTCTGGAGTGAGGGTGAAAGGGCTTGAGGGTTCCCTTTCTGGTTTCGAAGGGGATTTTTTGCACTTGAGTGGTGGCAGCATCTACCCATCCAAGGTCAGAGAGAAGTTGTAATGCTTGGTAGTTTAAGACAAGCCTGGAGTGGCCAGTGTTATTTTTTAGAATTCTTGCAGGCCTCCCCCTTCTGCACTCAAAGTGCCAGGGTGGGGAATCAGCTTTGATACCCCTTGTACCAAACCTATTTACTTGGGATTGACACAGGTACCACAATTTAGTACGATGGAGCAGACACATAGGAACTTCCCCAGTTGTCTTCAGAGAAAATCAGCCCATTCACTTTACTCATTCAGGTAGAGAGTAAAACTGTAGCCATAAAATGAGCCCAAAGGTTATTTCTTAATCTACAAGAGTACAAGGCCAGCAGAAGAATTAGGGCTGGGCCGTGTACATTGTTACACAAAAGCCTGATTTTTTTTCAAAAGTGCTGGGCACTTGCAGCTCCCACGGATCCAATGAGGGCTGCTCTGAAAATTCCTCTCTTAGGGTATGTGTATACTACCCATCAGACTGGCGGGTAGTGTTCGATGTATCAGGGATCGATTTATCACGTCTCATCTAGATGCGATAAATCGATCCCCGAACGCGCTCCCTGTTGACTCCGGAACTCTAGCTCTGCAAGAAGAGTAAGCGGAGTCGACGGGGGAGCCGACACGGTCGACTTGCCATCGTGAGGACAGCCAGGTAAGTCGAACTAAGATACTTCGACTTTAGCTATTACCTTGCCCCCTGATTCCCTGTGCCCACTTTCCAAAAGATTTAAGCAAGGCAGTTTTACGCTGCGACTCATCTTACTCACAGTAAGAAAGCCTTACCGAGCCAAATAAAATCCACTAGGCAATGTGCCGATCTTCTAAAGGAACTCACAAGACATCTTGATTTGATTTGACATGGGGAGGAGGTTCCTCTCCAACACTGCTTTTCTAAATTGCTAGACCAGTAATTTTGTGGATTTCATCTTTAAACGTTAGTCTTTTAGTTAGTCTTTAAGGTGCCACAGGACTCTGTCACTTCTGCAATTCCAGACTAACATGCTACCTCTCTGATTCTTGACATCTTTAAATGTGTACATTTTGTGACCAGCAAAGCATCCTCAGCATTTTCTGAAGGCAATAAATTATAGAGCTCGGCCTTTTTTTGAGAGAAAAATCACAACAGGACAAAAAGAGAAGGTGAATGTTGATGTTGACCTTTCAATTCTTTCTGTCTACATGGGAAGGGTAGGTATTTAATTTTTAAAGAGGGTTTAGTCTGACACCACCTCCCATGAGGCTTTATCAATGTCCCTCCAAAGTCTACAGGCGATTGAAAGTTAAGGTGACTTTTTCTGCACCGGAAATCTCTCTTGAAACAAAACAGGAGTCCTGAAAAATAGCACCGTTGATCATCAGAATCAGCCTGAGGAGTGCTGAAAGCAAAGGAACAGTGCGATGGGGAGTGGTTTGTATTTTAGGAAAAGGGGGTAACTAGGAGGTATGGATGAAGCCTCTGGAGTTCAAGATGCAATCTCAGGAACTTACGTTTGGAGGTTCTGCAAAATTAGTTTGAGTTGATGAACATATTTTCACCTATAATATAAACCATTTTTTATGCAGGGACGAGCCCATGTTTTTTAAAACAATGCTCTTGACTGTTTTCATTTTGGGATAGCTAGCCATTCACCGACAGACGTTGTGGGATATTTTTAGCTTGAAGAGTGAGGCATTACTATAGCCTCATTTGACAATTGCACTAAGATAACTAGACTAGTAGTCAACACATTCATAGAATACCTAGCTCCTACAGGGCACTTTTCATGATTCGATATCAAAGTGGTTCACTGAAGAAGCTCAGTATCATTATCTCCATTTTACAGCAGGGCAAACTGAGGCCCAGGGAAGTGAAATGACATGCCCAAGACACTCAGCAGGCCACTGGCAGAGCTAGAAAAGAAGGAGGTCTCCTGACTCCCACTCCAGTGCTCCGGAATTAGGCCACACTGCCTCTCACATCTTGTTTAGCAGGTACATTTTCAGTCATCTCCTGGAGCTTTTTGTATCCATTTTAGAAGTCCATGTTTTATTTGGACCATGGGAAAAATATTCTCCCTGATTCTCCAAGGACATGCACCTTGGACCGTCATTTACACACGCTGAAAGTGAGTGTGAGAACTCCTCCAAATCAGAAGGGCAGAGGTTTACGCCAACTTCACACTGATGTAAATATCTCTGCAAGGTACAAAGCAAGGATGAATCAGTCCCAGACCCCAGTGAATTTTTACCTATCAAGGAAGAGTTCCGATTGCAACCTGACTTTCGGGAGACTGCCAGCAGGTATCTTATAACTAGCGATACCTGTGATGATCACTTTGTTTCCCACATTGCCAAACTCTAATAATGACTGATAAGCTTTTCATTGAGTGTGTCCCTCTTAATGCTGCCTGGAGCTTCTGCAAATTCATACATTAGCACATGCATTAGTTTGCGCTGCAGAAAGACAAGAGACTTAAATAAACAGAGAAAAGTCTATCCCTGCTATGAATGACAAATAGAATCTCATTTCCCTCACCCCCAGTATGTTTGTAATGCAAGACTACACACAGCCTTATTTGCTTTCCGCGTAACGGGAATGTAATAACAGAGTCACCTCTAATCCTCAAGAGCCTTGAATCTTGATACCAACCCTTTAACCCACATCATCTGGGTACTAGAATTAGGTTCCAGTCCTTCATCTTAATGTTATTAATCGGCCATTTTCAAAAGCCAGATGCATGGTTTATGGAGAAACCATATTGCAAGCCTGGGATTTGTATTTCTAATAAAGAAATACCCTCTCTTCTCCCTTACCTGGTCTGGACAGACAAGAGTTCAAAGAGAGTATTATTGATATGCTACATTAGTCTGTTGTTTTCTCTGGAGTAAGATCTAATTTAGGAAGAAACAAGAAAAATGCACCTCTGAATTTACAAGGGGCAAACCAAATCCAGAGATTACATGGGCATTGGGTTTGTCTACGTACTCCGCTGTGCTCAGGGATGCCGAATCTAAGCTTTTGCTTAAAAATCGGTTGCAAAGATAATCTTCCTGTACAAATCAATGTGCCGCTGCATTTTCCAGTCTATTAGCCAGATGGTCCAAAACAAGGATGGAGACATAGGTGCAAGCTTTCCCCATGTACCACAGATGCCGGTTAATTTCCACACCTACTTATGACTAATTAAGAGCCAGATTGTGACTGGCCTGATGTGCAGAGTTTGCAGAGCACAACAAGCACCCTCCGCACAGTCACAAAACTCCCATTGGTCCAGGGAGCACAGGGACGGCTCTCTTCACCTGTCCCGGGGTGCACACTCCCCTACAGGGGGTGGAGAAGGAAGCAAGGCATGACTCTACCCCTACGGACTGGCCTAAGGTCTAGACAGTGCGCTCCTAAGGAGTTGTGCAATCAGTAAATCCCCACCCTGGTGCACTGCCAATACCTCTCCAAGCTCCCCTCAGGTGCTGCCTCTCTGTGGTGCATCAGCCCTGCTCTGCTCCTGGGCCGCCCTGGACCTCCCTCTCTCAGCGGCCTGGTGGAATAGTGCTGGGAAGGCAGCCAAATCCCTTTCCATGCAAAAGGGTTCCTCTCTGGACACAGATCGTGGGGGAGGGATCATCTGACCTGGCATCTTTGGCCTACTCCTCCGTGAAGCTGGCCCAATCCTTATATCCACCAGCTGTGTCGTCCCCGTTCAGAAGAATAAAGAACGTTACGGGTGGAGGCGGAGAGATGCCAGCCCAAGACTCACTCTCTGCCTAATACTCCATTTCCCCAGGATGGGATCTCGTTAGCTTTCCTTGAACGACTCCATTGTTTAAGCCTCAGGAAAGCTTGTCTTAAATTGTTTTAATCCCGATTTTGATTATTCTTCTTCATCTCCCTGGAACAAACGTGGTTGCGTCACCAGGGTGACTGATAAAAATAACTTTGACGTTAGTTCTGTCGTTACAGAAAACACTTCCCGGTGGGGAATTCTGCAAATACAAAGCCTGTAAACTCTTCAGGACAGGGCCTATCTTCTACTCTGTGTTTATACGGTGCCTAGCAAAATGGGGCCTCATTCTTGTTTGGCCTTGCCATAATAATGATAACATAACATAACACAAGATATCCTTTTGCACCCCCACTTTCTGTTAGGGACACCTCCGCCCCAAGAAGGCAAGTGCAGGAGGTTAGCTGTCAGAGGTAGTATATATTAAGCCCGCTGGATGAGACATTTTCTAAGGAGAGAGAATTCATCCTTAAACCCACCTCAATTGTGAAAGCTCCTTAGGTTAACATATATCCATTTCGCGTAGCTAAGTATAACTCCATTTAACTGAAAACTAAGGGTATGTCTGTTCGATGTATCGGGGATCGATTTATCACGTCTCGTCTAGCTGTGATAAATCGATCCCCAAACGCGCTCCCCGTCGACTCCGGGACTCCAATTCTGCAAGAGTAGGAAGCGAAGTCAACAGGGGAGCTGCCGCGGTCGAGTCACCGCTGTGAGGACAGCCAGGTAAGTCGAACTAAGATACTTTGACTTGTGTATCTTAGTTCGAACCCTTCCCTAGTGTAGCCCAGGCCTAATTTATTTCAATGTAGCCAGTACCCAATTTACAATGAGATTTAGCTTTAAGGGGGTTAATAACAAGTATTTCTCCACAAGCGGCTATCTCTTCCTTCTTGCTCTAGATGGGTTAAAGGCAAGAAAGCACATTCATAACCAAGTATCCATATGCATTTATTATCTGTTAATTGCTGACAGTGTGCTCTGTGCTGTACAGCAACAAAAATACTTCATCCTTTGCCCAAGGAATTTACAATCGAACACCCCAATCCAACAAAGCACTTAAGCACATACTTCACTTCAAGCTCATGAGGAGCCAGGCTGATTGCACTGAGGCCCCCAAAGAGAGGATGGTTTAAACCTGTCTCAGGGCGCAAAGAGAGAGAAAAACCCAGCGCACAAGAGGACATCTAGAGGAGATTCCATCCTAGAGCATTTTTATTGTAAGATGTAGTGGTATTAAGAGGGGTACTGTCACGGTGACACAGAAAATCTGAAATTTTAGTAATGGGCATAATCCAATGACACGTGCAGCCCCAGGCAGTTTCAAGACCCATGGGTAGCTCCTTGAAGTTCTGACCCAGCTCTCATTGCTGAATGCCCAGTTTTGAAGCTACCCTTGACTTCTTGCCAGCTGCACACTCTTCAATAAACAGAGCCTTGTCATTTCAACTACATCATGGGGTTTTTTTCTTGACTGAAGAAAAGGATATAAACTTCCTGATAAAAAGGGACCTGACATTCACAATGGTGAGAGGCTGCTAGACACTAGGTCCTCAAGTAACAAAAGCCGACCTTGGTTGTAACAAGTGAAAATCTATTATGTTGTTAGCAACACAATTCACCCTACCAGCTAGAGAGAGCCCGTCCTTTTCAACATTCATCGTTAAGAAGGAATCGGCACTGACTGGATCTGAGTGGATTACTTTAGTCGGATATCATCGGGGTCCACGTTATTATTTTGAAATTATCCTGTCATCCTCTCTCTCCACTTCCTGTTGGTCTTAGTTAGCAGTTAGGTCTTCTATGGAAGGGCCTTATCCAAAAGGAATCAACAGGAGCCTTTCTATTGATATCCGTGTTTTACATCAGGTCCTTAGACTGTAAATCTCTTTGGGTAGGTCTATACTGCAATAAAAGACCTCCATCTGGCACATAGATCCCAGGCTCCAGCCCGAGCCCAAACATCACTGCAATTTTATAGTCCCACTGACCCAGGCCAGTTATGATGGTGCAGTTGGTCTTTTGTCACAGTGCAGACATGCCCTTTGGGGAAAGGGTTACCATGTATCATATGCATGTTCAACACTGGGGCCCAAACCTGGTAGAGATGCTACACAATGGCACCATATAAATGTTAAACAATACAATCATCTCACCGGGACTCCTGGATTTCACACTCACTCAGCCTTTGTACTGAAGGCCAATGGCATACAAGAGGAGATTATTCCCCTATACACTGTGGACATTAGTAAAACAAAGCACTTCCCTAAACTGGAGTAAAATAGTTTTGACTCAGTTTATAAACTCTGATCCAAAGCTGAATGCTTTAAATAGTATTAGTATATTGTTTCTTTATTCACAAGCATATAGTGTGTGTGTGTACGTGTGTGGATAGATAGATAGATAGATAGATAGATAGATCTTTTGGAAACAGTGTGACATAGACCTTCTTGGAACCAAGCCAGCTAAACTAGGGTGGATAAAATTCTTAATCGTGTTTTCTAGCCACAAAGTGAGCATTTTGGCCTAAATCTGTGTGTCTGAAATGAGTAGTGCAAGGGGTCAATACACCATCATGAAAGAAGATCCGTATAGGGGTTAATTAAAATTGGGGAAAAAGGTCAATCTCATTGATTTTCAGGGAGAGTTTCTTTTCAAGGCATGACGGTATATTTTGATTAATAAAGTTTTCAATAGAAGTGCTATAAATTGTTCAAAGAAACTGATCTTTAGGTAACACAACTGAGCTAGTCTGGGATTTGCACATCCTGTGTTTCTTGATTTGTAAATCTAATATCCAACTTTATCGTTAATGTCTCCTGGACCTGTAGTTATGCTATAACATTACATCTAAATGGGAGATTAATGAGCAGACAACTTTTTCCTTTGTAGCTAAAGAAAGCAAGTTCCTATTAAACCAAGTTTGGTGTTATCTTACAGTGTCAGCTCTTTGTGGCAGGGGTTGTCTTTTTGTTCTGTGTTTGTACAGGGCCTGGCACAATGGTCTCCTTTCCACTACTAGGGCTCCTAAGTGCTAAGGTAATACAAATAATAAATAATAAATAACATCAGAAATTGTGGCTTCAAAGTATTATTTTTCAGGAATTGTGAATCTTGACTGCACAAACCATATAGCTGTACTATATTTCTATCTATCTATTTTAGAATTTTATACTAACATCTATCAATAAAATATCTGGGCACCTTCCATGAAAAATGGATAACAATACTGAAGTTCCCAGTGAATTTCATGGAGTCTCTGGCACTCCTCCATTTTCAGGGTAAAAATTCTGCTTGAAGTAGGGGGTTTGCATTAATGGCACATGAGAATGCTCAATATTTCACTGGTACTTCAGTTTGCATCAACCAATAATGGATAATGTGGTTCTAAATAAAGAACCTGAATACTCTTGCAACCTGCATTCATGCAAGAAGTCACACCTGGATTCCTTTGCGTGTGGAGGGCATATTTGTGTGAAGGATTTCTCCAATGCGATTGACCAAGAACGACGCATTTTGCTCAAAAAGAAGCATATTTTCAGAAAGTTATGAACTTGCACAACTATGACCTTTGTTGCTGGCGAACACTACAGATTGACAGAGATAAAACCCATGGGAAACCATCCGTCAAGTGTAAGGTCCATTGTGGAATGTGACCGTTACATTCACTATAAATCTGGCTTTACATGGACTGTGTATATAAAGACAGCTAAAGCCCCATGGTCTCTGAGGAAAAACAAACTAACCCCACTTCTCTCCTAGATGCTCAGGTAATGGGCAACATTATAAAGTACTAGCAAAAATACCCGGCGTTGCTCGGGGTATTTGTAATTGGAAACTGGGGTGTAAAAAGACTACAATGTTTTTTATGAATACAAATTTTGTTCAGAAGTCTCATTTTGTCTAAGTAATTTAAAGTAATTATACGGCATAACGTTGCTCAGGTCCGTTGGAGGGGGGGAGAGAGCTGAGCGAGTGGGGGGGGGCATTGGAGGGGGGAGGGGGGAGAGAGCTGAGCGAGTGGGGGGGCTGTTGGAGTGGGGGTAGGGGGGAGAGAGCTGAGCAAGTGCGGGGGCTGTTGGAGGGGGAGGGGGGAGAGAGCTGAGCGAGTGGGGGGGCTGTTGGAGTGGGGAGGAGGGGGAGAGAGCTGAGCGAGTGTGGGGGCTGTTGGGGGGGAGGAGGCAGAGAGCTGAGCGAGTGCGGGGTCCGTTGGAAGGGGGAGGGGGAGAGAGCTGAGCGAGTGTGGGGGCAGTTGGAGGGGGGAGAGAGCTGAGCGAGTGCGGGGGCCGTTGGAGGAGGGTATTATTACATCATAACTACGTCACAGAGAACAGCAGGTGTTAACCTGCTGCCCAGCTGATGTTAATGGGCTTTAAAGAATTTCACCCCTAGGGGGTATAAGAGGTGAGATTTGAAAAAAATTCGATTCTTACTCTGATTAGGACCCTAAAGCCTATAACTGTACCAAATTTCAAGTCTCTAGCTCAAACGGTGTGGAAGGAGTAAGCGAACATACATACACTATTTGACTTTTTTATATATAAAAGATAGATAGACAGATAAAGTGACAGAGTCAAGAAGTTCTCGGGAGAGAGGAAAAACAAACTAACCAAAACAGCAACGGACGCAGCTTTTCCCAGGTTTGTTTTGTCATTAGTAGCCTTAGGTAAAACTCAGTATGAGGCAACCACCAAAAGTGAAGCCCCTCAGCTGCAGATGCACAGGTGTACTGCGGGAGAATAAAGGCTTCTGTGCTTACTGGCAGAAGTGGCCACATCCTGACTGCACGCTTTACAAAATGACGGACAAACCACCAGCCACAGCACCGACTGGATTTTCATTTCCAAAGAGACAATCAACCAAAAGGAGAGAGAGAACAAAAGGGTCACAACAAAAGAGAGACATTTGTAATGGTCTTTCGGGGACGTTAATTAAAGAATTAAACCTCTCACTGGTGAGCTGCAGCTGTACTGTAGTGTTGCTGTGGGTATAAGTACTCACGTGCTCACCTTGAGAGTGGTGAGTAAATGGCTGGGGTATAATAACTCTTTGGGCGCTGGCACTTGACGGCTTGGTAAAAATGTTAATTAAAAGAAAAAGAACCTGGACTGTGTAATTAGACAAATTAGAGGTGGGCACAGTCCTGGTATTGGCTAGGCAAATGGGGAACAGAGCGGTCTGCTGCTCTGCTAGCCTCGGTTTCATTGCAACCTGTTCCTCCAAACCCACCCACATCCAGTTTGTTTGGGCCACCTCTTTCTGTCCTGTCTGACACACGGGTGTCAGAGGGTGAGGACTCTCTTTGTTGTTAATTTCTCTGTACAACGCTTAGCACAATGGGGCCGCGATCCCTGATTTGGGTTCCTAGGCATTTCTGGAATATAAATTGATAATACAAGGTCTGGGGTTGCTGGAACACGACAAAGAAGAGCCAAGCCAGGGTGTGGACTGAGGCAGGCACCAAGGCCTATTGCAGAGTGTGACATCCTATCTAGTATTGTTGACATGGGAGCAGTTCCGTGAGTTGTCCCTTAATGCCGTCAATCAATCATTTACTGCATTACCCTACTTATCTGAATGGAAGTCATTGTACCACAACTGTGGACAGTGCAAGTGGCTGGAGATGGGTGTGTTCAGTTAATCTATTTTTGGAGACACAATCTATCTAGCTAGACAAAATCTATCTAGCTAGCTTCTCCATTAGGATTGTGAACTACATCAGCACCTTGGTCAGTGCTTTCTATACTAGAGATTCATACAAAGGAAATGAACCAAAATAGCCCAGTGCCTTTTCTGACAATACATATCATGCATTACACCCAAAAGAACAGTGGTAAGGTTGCAAAGTCAAATATTCAAAAGTTAAGGAATGCCACCATTAAGGTTGCCTGTGCAACCTTAATTCAGCTGTTCTTTCAACAGCAAAAGAAAACTAACATGGGCAAACCAATGTATTCTCCCTAATCTCATTTTGAGCAACACTTGATCCATTTTAGCTCAACTACACCAAAACGAATTCAGTCTGAGGCAGTGTGGCAAATTTGGAATGGAAAATGCCAGTTCAAACTGTTGACGTTTGATAAAGTTACAAGCCACTGAACTCCGGATCTTGCTGTGGTCAAGCTCAACCGACAAGCTCAACCACAGACATCACTGGCCGTGCTGCCCATAACACAGTCAGGCATCTGGACTGCAGCTGACGAATCCACCATGGGCCAGATCCTTAGCAGGTGTAAATTAACATAATTCCATTGGAGCCGATGGAGCTACTCTGTTTTACACCAGCTGAGCATCTGGTCTTATATCAGACAACAGAATTCCCAGCCAGAGAAGCAGGTGTAAATCTCAAGATTTCAATCACCCCACATTTGTGTATACTCCTCACTAAACTCTACTGCTCAAGAAGAGATTTTCATGGATCCACCCTCTGTTTCAAAATGAACATGGATGATAAAAGGCAGGATCGCATGCACATTTCTGTACCCGTCTCAGCATCCCATGCTCGCTGTGCCACCCATCGAAATGGCAGGCCCGGGCTTTTCTCTGGAGGTACAGAGGCTGCGTCTCAGGAAGCATGTCTCGGTGATGCAACACCGAGCGCTGCAGTGTATTGATTACACATCAGGAAGCCGCTCCGTAGGACCGCTGACCCGAGATTGAAACGCGTCATCCACGTGACCCTGCTCCATGACTGGAATCACTTCATGCAACAATATTCATCATCCTGGATTTCATAACACAACGGATGACACAAAAATGTGTGTGGCCTAGATGTGAGGATCCCACTGGGTCAAGCGACCCTTTCACAGAAGTTCCCATTATTACAGAAGCCCGGCTTACAGTTGCTTCCCGCTCTCCTTTTTACTTGGACTGCTCTTTTCCTTATTTTAAGCCATTTGTTTCTCACCCAAAATGACGTGGCTAAACAATGATGTCAGCCTAACCCCGCACCTCCCTGCTCTCTGATTAAGAGGCTTCAGAGCAAGTTTCAGCAACACACTACAAAACAGACGACATGATTAACACCTTGCTCCTTAGCGTGGAGCTAAGTGGCTTTTTATAATGTTACAGCATCAATAAATGCTTTGCACGATAGTCCCCTCATCTACCAGGCAAGGGGAGAGACCTTTTCTCTTTGGAGCATCACGTTGAAAGGCGTGAAGCTACTGTACTATACTGTTAAATCGTCCTGCTGTGCGTCCCCTTTTAGGGAAAGTGTGCCCACTCCATACATGCGAACAAAATCTTTCCGCATGACTAATTTTCAAGCTGAATTGTCTTGATAAATAGGTTGACTCACTGCAGAATTTAGTGGTGCACTAGGCTCTATTAGGGAATGAGGCCCTTTTGTTTTGTTTTAGAGTGCTGTCAAGAATGGCAACAGCTTTCCTGATTAATAAAGACGGGATCAAAGTTATTTCAAAGTCAAGGGGAGTTTTCCATGCAACTTTACAAGGATCCATATGATGGGGATAAAAATAGACCAGGAGGCACAGCAGTGACTCAACCCCAGTGAGAAAGGGAGAACAAATAGCTCCGTAGAGTCCATCTGGACCATTGCCCCGGTTATGCCAGGCATTCTGTCATATGGCAGAAGACGACGAGTAAGGCTCTGAATTGGGACTTAAGACGTGGGTTCTGTTCCCAGTTCTGCACAGACTCTCTGTGTGACTTTGACCAATCATTGAACCCCCAATCTTGCAATCATTTATGAATGTACATAACTTTACTTGTGTGAGTAACTAACTCCTTTGGCTATAATGGAACTACTCACGTCGGTAAGCTTAAGTGTTTTCAGGTTCAGTTCGTAAGTCTCTTTGGGCATCAGTTCCTCATCTGTAGGCTTGGAAAAATGAGACTGTTTAGGTAAATCTCAAGGAATGTTGATGTCACCGTACACACACAACCCAACAAAAAATATTTCCATTGAGAATCACAGGGATTTACAGAAGGGCAAAGAAATAAAAATACTGCTGAAAAACTTAATAGACTCCTACCGTAATGTGTACAAAACGCGTTGTTATGCAAGGGTTAAATAATTATTGTCTGATCCTCTGCCCCACCCCCAATAATTCCCTGCAACTATGAAAATTTAAAATAGATAAAAATCTTTTAAAAATGTGTCATCATAAACACTGACGTTATTCGTCAAAATTCTAAAAAAGTCAAAATCCACTTCTGCCGCCTCCCCAGCTGTGAAATGGAGATTAGGAGCCTTCCTTTCTCCCACCCTTTGTCTGATTTAGCTCTTCAGACTGTCTCTCTTTGGGACAGGGGCTATCTCTCGCTAGGTTTGTACAGCGCCTAGCACGGAGGGGCTCTGATCTCCCCAAGGCCTCCATGGGCTACTGTAGTATACATAATATTTGCTTGAGCCTTTTACATCATCTCATTTGAACAGGTGTCCAATCTGTGGAGAAATATGAGACTGAAACCAACACACACTATTATTCCTTGTTCTGGTCTTTGATCTCATCTGCCAGATGATCACACTCTGACTATTCATAACTCTCCCTGCTCTCACAAAGCCGATCCATTTCCACTGGTCCTTTGAGACGACCTCCTGGTACATGTCATTTGAAGAATGACATTGACAATGCATCCAGATTTTGCCCCACCCGTGCACAACCCTCCCCCCCCAACCCCCCGCCCCCGTCCCCCATCCTATTAGGCCAGAGGCCCTCTTATTTATGGTTATCTTTCCACATCCTGCATGTCTGCTTTGCCTTCAGTCTAACCTGTCTCTTTTCATCTGATTGTGAAGCATCACTCACAGCACCATCCCCATGTCAATAATAAATAACAACAGTGCAGCAGCAACATTGGCATTTTAACAAAGATGACTGGCAGATTCCTCCGGCTTGCTAGGAGACATGCTCTAACGCTGAATGGCTTGGTTTTGGCATTTGACTTGCTGGCATTTTAAACCCCCCCTATGCTTTAATTATAATTCTTCTTTAGTTTGCGTTAACACACGATCCCGCGGCTTGATCACAACCCAACCTGAGAGAAGGGAGGCGGCAGCAGGACGAGAATGAGAAAGGAAATGATCTGAAGGCTGGAGTGCTTTCTCGCAGGTGGCCAGAGCACTGACAAACACAAATAGGAACAGCAAAGAAATGAGTCAGAAATGGAATTCAATTTCTTGATGCTGCGGGTGGAAGGTACATGACAAATGGAATGGAACAGAGAACACAATGAAACAGACTATAATATATTTCCAGTACTCCTCAAGGGGTGTAAACCGGCATTATTGTGTAATATCTTTCTAGTGACAAGTGTGTAGCTTTTGTATCCTTACTCTGCTGAATCATTTAGCGGCTCGCTTGCCGGATGCTTATAAATCCCGGACAATGCCCCTCCAGGCTAGACTACAAATTAATTATTTAAAAATAGCATGTCTGAGATTTTGGAAATGTGGCATCGTGAGAAATCACAGCCTGAAATATAGAACATACTGGGCATTTAATCATAGGATCTTTGTAGTAGTCTAATGTATTTAAACTGTCAAACCATCAGAGCTATGTTGATTTAACCTTCTAAGGACCTGGCCCACAGTCTGCCCAAGATTGCCAGCAGTGCCCAACTGTTATGCTAGTAGGCATGGACAATTAAGGAGAAATCAAGACAGCCATCAGGTGTGTATTGAGCAAACTTAGCCATTAAGATTGAGTAAATTGAATCTATGGTAACATGCAGCTGAACATGATGAAAATGCTTAGAATATGCATATAAATATTTGGCAAACCCATGTCTGATTCATGTCATTCCCCTAAAAATAACCCCTTCCCCCACAAAAAAAAGTGAGTGTCAGCATGTAACCAGCTTCTTTACACAAACAGCGACAATGAAGTATATATCCCAGTCAATTGTAACACAAGACATACGTCAAAGCTGTCAGACTGCAAACAGAAAGCGGGTCGGATCCTGCCAACATATCCTCTCAACCATCATCACTAAGGGCATATGTCATAAATAAACCAGGACATCAGATCGACAGAGGGAATGGGGGTCATTTAATCAAAACCCAGGAGGCCACCGGCCATATGTTTCTTGAGGACTTCCAGAAGGCTAGTGACAATGAACGGATGTAACATGCCCACCCAGTCACTGACAGGATCCAGCTCGGAGAATGAAGAGGACTGTACAGACGGAACTGTTGCGGGAGCAAGAAAGCCCCTGAGGTTCAGAGACAACCGATAGATACCCAATAAGAGGCAGAATAACCCTCTTATCTGTCAGCGAATTCAGAGCATCAACCCTGACCTCCTGTGTGTTTGATTAACTGGCAGGGTTATGTTTTATTAGCTGGTGTTATGTTTTATTTGCAATTGATTGCTGAATACAAAAGTGGCCAGGGGAGTCAGCAGATACTCACTCCATCATGGGACATGCTGGGCAAGCAGGACCCAAGGAGCAGTGTTCAGTCCTTTACCAGCACGCCCCTGTGTTAGGGTTGCTATAAATGAAAATTCCAGTCACATCACTGGGATCTTCAGGGGGTCAGCATGAGGCCTGGGGTTTGTGTTGCATGGGTAATGCTCCTATCCCCTGCTGGGGTGGGCACAGAGCGTGAGCTTGGGAGGTAGACATGAATCCCCTGACATTACACTGTCGTAAAAACATCCGCCCGGCGTCTTGTCGGCACAATAGAAGTTAATGGTTGAGATTGTCAGAGGTGACTAAAGGATTCGGAATTGAGATTAATGGGAGTTGTGTAACTAAATCCCCTAGTAGTTGTTGCCCTTCAAAATCTCACCCTCTATCTTTGGCTACCCCACTGAGGACAAGTTGTTTCTTCCCCTGTTTATTCTCTCAACTCCTGTTATTACCTTCTTTCCTTAAAATTATGGACCAAATTCTTCCTCGGTGCAACTGATGTCACTTAAAATCACAGGATTTATAGCAGGGATGAATTTGGCCCAATGTTTGTATAGCAGTTTTGACATGAACAGGCTGCTCTTGTCTAATTAACGTAGTTTAACGTGACATGTCAATAAATCAAGTACCAATTGATCTTACGCTATTCAGTTCTTAAATTCCAAAATCCATTATCTAAAAAAATTCCCTGAGTCAGTAGCTAGTCAAACTGAATAATGTTGTCTCCATGGCTGGAAATTATTGCAAGGGCCTTGTGATTCAGTCCTAAGCAGGCATTTGACGCCCACTGAAATCCCTGGAGCTTTTGCAAAAGAAATGCAAGATCAATCCTATGAGATGAATAAATCCACAGTTAGGAGAACGAACGGAGTAGACAAGGGCCCAGGATCTGCTGGGTGCAGCTCATGATCAGAGAGTGCTTGCTGGTCTGATACCCTGGGGCCAGCTGGGGGTTGTTTGGGCCCCAGCTGGAATTCAGAGCAGCACTAGGGGAGTTAGTAGTTACAGCAGAGGCTGCAGTTGAAGCCACGTCTCCAATGGCCATTCGCAAGCCAGGGATTGCTGGAGAACATGTAGTCTGGTCACACCACAGCCGATAACCACAGCATGTCCCCAACATGGGGAGAGTGGTTCTATGACACTGGCAGGATGATACCCAGGGATTCTCCTCCACTGGGGAAATCCAGCGTCTTTCTGGCAGTGTGGGAGCAGAACAAAGGGGCTGGAACAGGGCTCAGGATTGAGCCCCAAAATGTTTTCTTTAGCCCTCATTTCCCTCCTCTTCTTTAATCAGCTCCGAATCCTGATAAAAATCCCAGTTCATTTTGCTTGGCAGAGCAAAGCAGTTCACGTTTTCCAGGTTTCTAGAGGAGGAACAAACATCTAGTACCCATATAAATCTAGAGAGGAAGAATGATTTCCTCCACAGCTCCCATCCACAGTTCAATCTTACGGGTCAAGTTCTCATTGTGCAATTTATACAACTCAAGTCAAATCTTCCCTTCCCCCCGCTCCCCCGTTCAAGTCAGATATGAATTATTTCTCTATTTAAATGATTGCTGTCCATTCTGCTGAGTAAAAAACAAACCTGTTGGCACCAATACTATTTTTTTAATCTTCTTTCAAAGACATGAATCACCACTGCCTCCTACGGTGCTGGACTCAGCGCTCAGCTTTGCAAAAAGGAAATAATTTGTCCTTAGCTATACATTTCCTTTCTACTTCTCGCTGCCTCCAAATTGTCTCTCTGTTCCCATGGGTTACACACTTCTTTCCTTTGATGTATCAGATAACAGAGAATGTTCAGAGTGACACAAAGGGCTATTGTTACAGGAGTGCACTATATCTATCTAAATATAGTTAGTTAATGGAAAAGGCAGGGTGGAAAAAAATCTATGTTGTTTTTTTAAAAAATCAGAACGATTGGGTTTTTAATTTAAATTAAAGACAGTTTTGTTTTTAAAAATAAATATATTTAAAAAATCTGACAACACACATTAAGGCCTACACTTACTATTACATATTAAATAGTAGCCGAAGAATGTCAAATCCCTGAAATGCACTGAAGGTCACTGGCTTAGCAGCCGAAACTAGAGTTTGTTGAAGTGCTAAGCCATCTTTTGACAGCAGTAGCCTCTGCTGCAAATGCAGAAAGAACATTTTCTTCATGTGAGTTTATTAAACTAGTTTGGCTCCATGACTAGTTCATTCAAAATTAAGAAATCAACTGGGAGTAGAAAAGCTTGTTTTCCTCTTCCAAACTATTAATAAGAACTAGCTATGAGATCTACTCTACTAGTTCTAAAATCCTGAAGGACATGGTGACTGGAAACAATCACTTTCATTCGCTAACTAGAGATGATACTTTTTTTGGCATGTCTACCAAACACATTTGAGGGGTAAAACTGTAAAGTGCTGTAATGAGTCATGATCTGACTGCTCCATGGAGATCATGCTTGTCTGCATGAGCGAGGGACCTTTTCGAGAAACCCAGCAGGATGTAAGTGGGACGGTTAGTGTAACATGTTACAGCAGATTATAAATCAAACCCTTCAAATGTGCTTTGCTGCATTGCGTAGACAAGCCTTTTGTGTAATAAATCATTAGTTTTCAATGCAAACTATGTTTCAATAAACTTTTTTCCTTATGTCTCCATCACATTTCAGGTAGTTTTATCTAATTAATTAAAATTTAAATGATAGTTTTGCATGTTAAACGAATTCCAATTTCATTCCAAACAGAGCTTGACACAAATAAAAAGTAAAAACTAATAGTCATCTAGTAAAGAACAAATGCATTATTCACCCTTTTCTAACATAATAAAAATGGTCAAAATTAAGAATCTGCATAGACATAAATTAAGCTATATAATTCCTTATATAAATGTGTATATAGTGTATCCTCTTGGCTAGCTAAAAGAACCACCAAATATAGCGTAAAGGCCATATTTAGTACTGTAATCAATATATTTTAATGATTGGCAACCAATGAGAATCAACTTTTCTTTACGAGAATAACTAAGAAGAATTAATATAAAACACGATAAAGATGAATTAAAGGTTTCCCGCTGGCTGATTTAAATTAGGCGCAAAAAGAGTCACTTAAATCACTTTGATTTAAGTCAATCCAGCCTGAGAAAAGGTGACAGGAGATGGTTCTCAAGAATATGTAGCACAGTTCTTGTGGTTTGCAGAACCAATAAAACGTCTGGTTGTGCGTAGCAAACAGTTTCATGTGGGCAGTTCCTTACATCAACCATATCTTCAGGGAAGGTTGATTTCCAGCATCAGCACAGTTGTTAACAAAGTTTCTCCTTCCTCTTTTTAAGGTTTTCTCTTAGCACCTGTTGGAGTTCCCACAACGTTAACATTCTTTTACTTCGACTCATTCTCAATGCTCCCAGATCTTCTGAGCAATGTTACTTTTGAGCTTTAGAGCTTCAACCTTTACTTAGGGATTCATTTTCTGACATTATTGTTTTTTCTTTACGTCAACAACATCTAAATTATTTTCCAGTGGAGGCTTCCTAACTGTCAGATTATCTGTTTTAGCTTCTGAAGATTTAACAGCAGTAAATAAAGAGCCAAGATAGTTTTATTCCTCTGGGGCACTGAAAATCACAAAGCCCAGAGCCAGGGACAAAACATTCTCAGTTGAGGGATGCTGGTCCACACCTTTCCTAGGCGACAACATGAATCCATTATGATCACCCTCAGGAAGCACTTCAAAAACCTCCTCTTTGATAAAGCTTTTCCATAATAACCAGAGCAATATTCACTACATCAGTCATGTCTCTCTTTCTTTCCCCACCCATTTGGGGTAGGTATTTATCCAAAACACCTACCTCACCCAGAGGTTCCTATAACCCAATAAGGAAGAGAAGCCAGGGACCCCACTACGTCCAATCTATTTTGCATGGAAGCCACTCAAGACACTATGGTGGCCTTACAAATCACTGCAGCTAGGTTAATAGAGAGGCAGAATCTGACCGGTTTCTCCAGGAGATTCATTCTCCTACAGTGCCACTGGGTCTAATGGACTGTTGTCATCTGGAAAGACAAGGAAGCCTGAACAATAGATTCCCCCAAACCTCAGACCTTTCTTTGGGCCGGTGCTATAATGCGGCCGGCTCCTTCCTTCCCTTTTTCCTTTGTGTCATTAACGAGCCACACTAACTCCTGCTGAAGTTAATATATAACGATCTTTCTAATGAACCCAACAAGAGTGAGACTGTGCACGGACACTCTGACACGAATGCACACACGTCTACACCCCAGTTCCAAGACCCTGTAGGCTGATGCCAATAGCACTCTGTGCCTCTCAGAACTCCTTTACCATTCTCCAGGCACCAAGGATACTTCCGGGCTTCCTTCTCCTACACTGCTGCCTTCCTCATAGATCCGAGCTGATGCTGCGCCTCCTAGTGTAGCTTCTACACAGGTATTGCAACAGCTGGCTCACTTCCCAGGCCATGTTTATTGCCAAAGCAGTAAGGAACGGGTACCAGAGCAGTAAGGAACAGGAGGCGTGTGCATTGAGGAACTAGACAATTGATACTCAAGGAATGAAGATGGACAGAGAGTGTTCAATTTGACAAGTGTGGCCCATTAGCCAACAGGATTCTTCATCAGAGGCACCCGAAACCCAACCCACTCTGCTACACTTTGATCACTAAAAACAGGCCCTGTACCACAAAGGAAGAGACATGGCCCCTCACCTGGAACTGGAGGGAGCAATGACCCAGTCATCTTTTCACCCCTTCACCTCCAATTGCAAACCAGAACCCGGATTCAGTGTTGAGTCAGACACCAGGTGGGATTGTTCCCTGAGTGGCCATGCAACTCTGGAGCTAATCTAGAAGAGTCGTCATTCCCAGGGATGCTGAAGTCACCCAGGACAATAATCCAGATTGACTATCTCTAGTACAATAGTGGGTAAAGCTCCGTTTCCTTTTAACCTTGTCCTAAATCCCCAACACAAAGCAACTTTCAAACTTTTCTGCCTTTTTTTTTCTTTTTGCAATACCGTTGAGTGAAGAGTTAACCTTATTGCTAACACTACCAATCTTTGTGCTCTTTGGTAACATATTCATGCCAGATATGTCTCAAAGGGTCTTCATCTTGGCGCCCTATTGTAAATAACTATCACAATCGTTAAATAGCACCAGGCGATACAAACAAATGAAATACAAGGCAGTGTACATGCAGCTTTGAGTTTTCTAACAATGCAGGTATCTGTCCTAGCTGTTTCCAACTTCTATAGAAAATCCAGGGCTGTGTCCCATAGGGAAGGATGCTGTGGCTATGGTGTCTAGTGCTTGATTTCCTTAGAAATCACTGAATCGGACACTAATAAGATGAGCTGCATGTCTCTGGGTTTTTTTATGCATGGCAGGTAATGCTTCCCCTTCTTGCATTTTAAAATGATTTTTAACAGAGAGACACTGTTACCTCCTGGAGACTTGCTTCTAAAGACTAATTTAGGCCTTATAAATAATATCCTCTATATTCCTCAGTCAAAGAAAGTGAGCCTCAGGCAAATTGCTTCACTGTTCCTTTATACATGCACTCTCTGCTCTTTGGACATGTTCCCATGAATTGCTGTATTGTTGGTTATTTTCCTTTTTGTTGCAGAAAAACACTGGTATTTTTTACATCCCTTCATAGGATGCTCATCACTTCGTACATTCTCTTTCAATGTTTCCACCAGCCGCCTACGGAACACAAAAAGTGAAATGGATGGCGAAAGATTCCAAACACTTTTCCCTCTTAAGAAAGAGCCTTCACTGACCCAATGTCTGAAAACACAATGAGCTGGCTTCCGATCTCGCTCACACCACTTTTACCCCTGTGAAACTCCATTCACGGAGCTGTACAATGCCCAGAGACTGGCTCACTGTGTAAAATGACCAGTACAACTAGGAGGCTATATATAAAACATACGATCAGAAAACTCACGTGGGAAATTCTCTGATCCAGTCATGTTAGTGTTGAGGAGGAAGCAAAAGGTCGCTTTATGACACCTGTAATTAAGCCAAGATTTTAGAATATTTTGCCAAAGACAACACAAAGGAACTGGGGTAAGAGAGAGAAAGAAATGGGGGGAAAGAGAGTCAAACTTTAGATAACTGTGTGGAATGAGAAAACATGGGCGGTATATAATAAGGGGAATGTCACCCTCACAGTAAATTACACCCCTGGAAATACTGTGCATCTAACACAAATTCTCAGTTCCCAGTCACAGACCCAAAAGCACTTCCCCTACAGAAGATGGATTATTGAATCTTGATATGGTGCACGGACTGTAGTGATCCTGAGAGCACAACTGATTGGATCTTGTGAATGTGTCACCTGTGCTTGGTGTAAACGGTGGATGAATAGTTCTGATTCATTTCTGATCACCTTGGAATTATTCCAAGCTAACAAAAGGAGCCCAGGTAACAAAGAGTCCTGTGGCACCTTAAAGACTAACTAAAGGATTGAAGCATAAGCTTTCGTGGGCTAATACCCACTTCGTCGGCTGCAAGCAACCCTAATACGAAGTGGGTATTAGCCCACGAAAGCTTATGCTTCAATCCTTTAGTTAGTCTTTAAGGTGCCACAGGACTCTTTGTTATCTCTGCTATTCCAGACTAACACGGCTACCTCTCTGATTCTTGACATCAAAAGGAGCCCAGTCGCTCAGTGAGTAGAAATGCAAACAGCACAAGAAAGCACTTTTTTGTTCAGTCAGAGAGCTTGTGAGTTCAGCCTCAGATTACTCGTGGGCATCTGAACATTCATTACGTTCATGTGAATATCACAGGGAAAACGTTTTAGATTCCATGTTGTGCAAGGAAGTAACAGCTGTAGATAAGTGCAGTGTCGACAGGCGCATTTGTGGCAAACATCATCGCTTATAAATCAGTCCTGCTGCTGATTCCCCCAAAATAAAGTTTGCTCCACAATCCCTTCCCACCAAGGAAGAACTATACATATGTTTGCAAGGGAACAGATAGGAGAACAGAAAGCATCCAACTGCCTTAACACAGCAATAGTGAAGAAAAACCATTTAATTGCTCAGATAGAAGATTCGCTAACAAATGCATTCTGAATGGCCAGGTGGAAGGACAAACACAAGAGGGATAAGTCAGTTATGGCAGGATGGATGTTTGCTCAGATAGCGAGGTCAAGACAGAGGAAAATAACGAACAGAGACTTAATTTTTTCTTAAAAGACAGGAGAATGAGACTTGGAAATAATATACCAGAGCATACATAAATCCTATAACCAGAACAGCACGAGGAAGAATGGTAGCAATTGAAATTTTCAGTGGTACACTTAGTTCTTGGGAAAGTGGTCTCCTGCTGAGAGCATTCTCTCTTTAGCCGCCTCTGTGCCAATCCACAAAAACATTGAGGTGTTGTAATGACGGTGAAGTGCCGATTTTACCACAATAAGTCATACAAACAGGGCGGGCCGAAACTTTCTAAATGGAGATGTTAAAAATGTCTGATCAGCCCAGCTTGGGGTCTAAATGGCATTACTGCCTTTCAAAGCCAGCAATTTTGTTGGAGCGCAGTTTATCTGGGCTTGTTACAGAGGTGAAACATCCACCTTCTTGACAATAAAACATCCCTAAACAAATGTGCCTTCAGTAGAACAATACTAAATATTCACTGGCTTTGTGATCTAAGAGTAGTTGCTGGAGTTGGTGTGAGGAGCGCCAGGAGCTGGGAATACTAGTGCCCCGCATAAAGACCCCGGACCACACCATCGTCACCCCGACCGCCAGAACGATGCTGGAAAGGACCCTGAAAGACACCATCCGCTTCTACTACGCCAAGAACCTGAAGCGGAAGCCAGACCAGGGCAAGGTGTTTGAGGTGTCCAGCAAGTGGGACGCCAGCAACCACTTCCTCCACGGGGGAAGCTTCACCAGGTTCGCCGACTGGCGGTTCATCCACCGGGCCCGACTCAACTGTGTTCCCCTCAATGGAGCCATCCGCCATGGCAATCGGGACAAGCGCTGCAGGAGGTGCGGCTACGCCAACGAGACCTTGCCCCACGTCCTGTGTGGATGCAAGCCGCACTCCCGAGCCTGGCACCACCACCACAATGCCATCCAGAACCGACTAGGGAAAGCCATCCCACCGTCCCTGGGGAAGATCTCCATCAACTCCACCATCCCCGGGACAGACAGCCGAGTGCGACCCGACATCGTCGTGACCAACGCAGCGACGAAGAAGGTCCTCATAGTGGACGTCACGGTGCCATTCGAAAACTGGTCACCAGCCTTCCACGAGGCCCGAGCTCGAAAGGCGTTGAAGTACACCCCGCTGGCTGACACCCTGAGAGCGCAGGGCTATGAGGTGCAGCTCCACGCCCTGATTGTAGGAGCCCTGGGCGCATGGGACCCCTGCAACGAGCCGGTACTGAGAGCGTGCGGCATCGGTCGGCGCTACGCCCGGCTCATGAGACAGCTCATGGTGTCCGATACCATCAGGTGGTCCAGAGACATATACACGGAACACATCACGGGACATCGCCAGTACCAGGTCGAGTAGCCGAGACCGACGACCAGGGAAACAACCCACCCCCCCCTTCCCTGACAAACAGAGGGACGCGCCCACCCATGTACTTATTGCCTGCACCACCACTGACTCGGACCTTCACTACACCCCATGGGTGGCGTACCCGAACACACCTATAGACTGACGCTTTAAAAACTCCCACACCCCAATCTGGAGCTATGCTGGATATGTGATATGCATCTGCCTTGAAAACCCTGTACCTACTACCTACAATCGCCCATAACTCCAGCCTGACCCCAGATGTCCAGTACCTTACCTCTCAATCTGTGTATGTTTTCATGTTGAACATTAGCTTTAATAAAAATTTTAAATCTAGGATTTTGAATCAGACATATTGTATGGGCCTCATCCTGACAGCAGCCTGGTTTTACTCCAGTGTAACTCAATTTACTTCAGTAGAATTATCCTGATTTATGCCAACATATGTAAGATCAGAATTTGGCCCAAGATTTTACATTCTGCAAAAGGCTTTGGGATGAGCCAAGGATAACTTGACTGAAGCCAGCGGAGTTATACTCGTGGAAAACTAATTTAAATGAGAAGAGAATTAGGTCCCGAGTTTAGAAACGTGGGAAGCCAAATAGCCTGAGCCAAAAAGTGATCCCTTTATTTTTGCCCGTTGGCATTTTGATAAATACAAAGACCATAAATTCAATTCAGGACAGCCTGGAATGAGCTGGTTCAATCCCCAATGAAGGCTCAGGACCACATCTGGAGTGACATCTGAAATTATGTGTCAGATGCAAAACAGATACAAATGACCATAGTACTGGAAATGGTTCCTGCTTTGCATGTAGCGGCTCTTCTACATTGGTAGAGCCAGGGGAACATGGGATCGTGTTTAATGAAAGTTCTCCTGAAAATTTTGTCCTTTTTATTTCTGTCAATTCCCCCCCCAAAAAAAAAAATTGAGATCCAAAAATGAGTGTAACGTATCCCACAGTTCTCAACTGGGGGATCCGCGAGCCCTTTCAGGGGGGACATGGGGCCCTGTGGCTGAAACGCATTACCCGAGCCCTGGCACTGATAATGGGAGTAGTGCAGGGCTGAAGGTGGCACCCTCCCCACCCCTGGCCAGCAGCCGTGCGAGTCTGAAAGAGGCCACCCGCCCTAAAGCCCGGAGCGGCGCAGAGCTGAAGATGGCAACCCTCGCCGCCAACCGTCCCCTCCCAAGGGAGGGGCAGTGGGGGGGCTAGAGCGAGGAGCCCCAGCACCCCCACCCCCACTGAAGCTGGGAGCCACACTGGGAGCCCCCGCCCCCACCTGTACACAGTCCTTAGCTACTCCCTAAACTATCCCCTGCCTCCACATAGCCCCACCTACCCCCTGCCTGCATCCTGAGCTACCCCCCTGCCTGCACACAGCCCCTGTCTGCACCCTGAGCTGTTTGCAAACTTTCTGAGCCGAGTTCCCCCGTTTGAGTTATATTTTTGGTTGTGTCTCCCCACAGCCCAGACAGGCTAGGGGGCCTCCTGAGTGAATCAGGAGGTGGAGGTGGCGCACACACCAAGCTGTGCAGAGCTGGTTTGAGCTCCACCAGCCTTGCCCCCCCCAAAACAGAAGTAAATGCCTGGCTCCCCCCGGCCCAGAGCCCTGAGTTCCCGCCCCGCCCCGGCTGGGCCCTGGAGTTTTTATAGAATGTCGAAAGAGGCCTCACCAAGAAAAATGGAGAAGGCCTGGCCTTTAATTTAACCTGCATCATCCCTGAGTAGTTCGGGATCAAGCTGAGCCCTGATGTAAACAGGAACAACTTCAAATGAGAGAGAACAGTGGAGATTGTGCCCATTAAACCAGGACTGAATTTGGTGCTACAAAATACCAGTTTAGACTTCATTTTACACATCCCTTGAACGCCAGATCAGTGACTTTACCACTTATGTGCATTTATACCCGTTCTATGGCCAATTGACATGCGACATGGAGTTTACGCCACCATTTGCGTCACTGGGGAATTTCGTTCCAGCCACTTAACTGAACTATCATCACTAAACACAAGGGAAGAGCTGTGTTTGGGGCTTTCAGTGTGTGATCATGACAACAATAGCTGCTTCCCCTTCGTACACGTGAGTTCATGGATAACAACTGGAATTCCATTCCAGAAATGTACTGCAAAGATCACATACCCATAGGATCACTTATAAACACAACCCCTACAAGTTCTCTTCTCTCCTTTTTTCTTCTGGCTAATGAAAATGAAATGCAAACAAACCAACCCCACGTACGCCTCCATGTGAGAAATGAATGTTAAGACCAGGAAACTGAAATTAACGAAAGTCACGAGATTCCGAAGTTGGGGACCCCCCGGCGACTGTTCCTTAGTCCCACCGCACACTTATCTGAAGTCACAAGTGTAACAACGTGAGGAAATAAACCCAATGGGTCGGACTCCAGCTCCCGCACACCTACTGAGCAGGTACAGCACGAGTCGGTCCACTGATGGCAATAGGGCTGCTCAGAGAGTGATATAATCCCACAGTCAGTTATCACGGAAGAATCAGCTCAGGGTTACTTTTGCACAGCGCGGGTGAGTTAGGGTTGCTCTGGGACCATAACTTTGCTTTCCCTTGACTTCTGCGAGTGTAAATCTCCACTAGGATGCTGCGTTAGATTTATGTTGATTTCAAGGTATTTATACGACACAACGACAGCACGGTTTGTGGGTTCCAAGTGGACAGACCGTGCCGCCTTACAACATCGAACAGAAGGCCGAAGGAGGCCTAGGCCAGCGTGGCTGGCTTGGGGGGTGCCGGAACCTGCCTCAGGCCCCTGAGAGAGCTACCCAGACCTTGGATGCAGGAGCACACCCTTCCTCCGCGCAGGTCGGAGGGACGTGGATGCAGCCGTGGGTCCTTCCCGCAATTCATCAGATCATACAGCTGAGCCAGCCTGCGGGGTGTTGTCATTTTCTGATAGTAGGGGCAGCCGCCCATGACTCAACCCCAGAGCAAAGGGGGAAGTGGGGAGGACACTGTGCCTCAGTGGGGTATCTCAGGTACCGTGTCCCCAGGGCTACTCCCGGCGTGGCACAGCTTTCCCACAACCCTTAGTTCGGGGCTCTGCCTTGGCCCAATCGAGACCTTACGCTGGGGAGAGGAAAACTTGCCCACATGCATCAGCTTTCTGCACAGCATGTGGGGAATGAAGGCCTATCCCTTAGGGAAGATGTGGTTGGGTCCAGCTTGCCCTTCCCAAGACGGGGCGTGAGGCATCCCTGCCCCCCCCCACCTGAGCCGTGGCAGCACATGGGCCGGCTTGCCAAGAAGTGGGGCAGCCTCTGGTCATCAGCTATTGTTTCTCACTCTAGTCCTGGCTACAGTGCCAACGTACAGGGAGTTGCCAAACACAGCCCACACGGCGGGTGGTGGTTGTCTGGGTGGTGACTCGGAGACATCATTTCTCCCCCTCGCTTGTCCCGGGTGGGACACAGTCTGAGCAGATTGGTGCGTAGCAGCCGCAGACCCACGTCTCTATCTTCTCCCAGCCGCCCCCCGCCCTCATTTTGGCCAGTCGTCGCCTGGGATGGGGAACCCCTTGGTGCTCCGGGGGCAGGGGCTGCTTTTCCGGGTGCACGCTGGCGTGGCAAGGAGGGTCAGCCGCTACTTATGGGATGGACCTAGGGACATGCAACACCTGAGCCCCAAAGCGTGAGGTAAAAGATCAGACTCAGAGGATGAGGCAAAGCCAAGGGACACCTAACACGTATGCTTGGCTCACACTTATGCCTCCAGCTCCCCAAAAAGCCCAGCTGCATCCGACGGGGCCTCCACTTAGCCGGCATTAGGGTTCCACGGTCTAGCCTTCTTCTGAAAAAAGCCAGAAACTAAAAACCAGTCGCCCAGTGACACGAGGTCTCTGAAATCCAAGGAGAAAAGGCAGGAAGGGTCAGACCCTGGTTCTTCCCCTCTGCGGTGGAGCGGTGTGCCGGAGGCGGCCAATTAATGCTCTCCCCTTTAGCTGTGGGGGGGGATTTTATCTGGGATTTTCAGCTCATTGCTGAAATGAGCAGCCTGTGAGCCTGAGAAATATCTCACAGAAACAGGCCCAGCCAGCCCCGTATGTAACTGGGAGCGTACGAGAATCCCATTGGCCCCACGGGGCTAGTCCCATGCTTAGCGCTTAGCCATGTCCACGTGCTTGGTTGGATCCAGGCCTTCCCTAAGCCCAGGAATCTGATACTGTGCCATAGCTTGGAGCCCTGAGGGCTGACTAAGCCTCTGCGTTCGTCCAGAGGAGCGGGGCACACACCGCGCTGAGCAGGAGCCCTTGGGGCTCGGAGCAGCGTGCGTGCAGATGCAGTCGGAAATCTGCCCTTTCCAGGGAGCGGGAATTGGGCTTACAATACGAGTTGTAGAACAGCACTGTCAAGCCCAGCGCTGGTCTCGCAGATCAGAGAGCAGGCGCTCGCCGATTCCTCCTTGGGAAGCACAGGACGAGTTAGCCAAGGCTGATGGCCCCGTCCGCTCTGCCAGGGGACGGGACTGAGATCTGTTAGATCTCCCACTGGGTCTAGCATGTGGAGTCCATCCCTTCAGTGCTTAGGCTTCCTTTATCCACAGGTCCCCAGGACACAGGCCCCGATCACTGGACGTATCTTCAACATCTCCTCCGCCTCCCACCAGATGGGACAGTTCCCTTGAAACTCTGCAAAACCAACCAACCAACAAATTACCCCCTCCCTGCTAACCACTGCGGGGGGGGGGGGGGTGGTGGATGTGGCTGCAAGCTTCCAAGAGCAGTTGTGATTCCAAGTCCATCCACCCCATGGCATTGATAGACCATTAATCACTGTGGCATCTGAGCGTCTCACAATCTGTAATGCATTTAGCCTCATGCCACCCCAGCATGGTTAGGGAAGTGCTATTACGCCCATTCTACAGGTGGTGTAATAACGCACAGAGGGATAGAGTGCCTTGCCCCATGTCACACAGGACGTCTGCAGGGCTGTAAGGATTCGAACTGTACCATCTGACTAGTATCCTAATCCCTGAACCATCCTTCCTTTGTGCTGTCTCACTAACATACGCTACGGGTTTCTATCATTTCTTATTAGAAAAGACTACGGAAGGAACTAACATGAGCCAGTTTTCAAATAAAGCCAGGGAGGAGCAATCTATGTAGCCATCCAGCCAGATGACCCGCATCACGCCAGTACCAGAGCAATACTGCCTCCTGTCCTTGCCAACACACACTCTCCATTCCGTCACAGACCTCCCTGGAGTGTGGAGGAATCACGCCATTCCGCTGCGCTTGGGAACCGCGAAGGCTAGCAGCATACACAGCAGTAGTTGGTTTTAGAAAACGATTGCCTTCGGTAGGATTTAATGGGAAATGGGTTTTACTCATTTAAACAAAGCTCGTCAATGCAAATCGCCCAAGGAGAAGGCGACAAGAGTGAACAGAATAAAGAGATTAAATAATTTATACCATTCTGGGAATTAGGAGTGAATATGATTATGGAGGTTTCAGAGGAGACGGACTCTCTCGTTGGTTTCTTTGCCCTTCATCTTGGTATCCATGCCTCGCCATCTAACAGCAATTATTTGTTCCTGTGCATCAGAAAGCTCTTAATCAGCACTGAGTGGAATAAGTAGTTTTTCTTGCTGAGGCCTCTTCAGGAAAAGATTTATGAGTAGTGTAGCAGCTCTGATCCTGATGAAGGATGGCCATTTAGGCCAAAATTAATCCAATCCTAAATGATGCTTAATAAATCAGCTAAAAAATGCAAGTGCAGGTCCTTAGACATATTCAAGAGACTTTCATTACTAACCTCTCAAATTGAATTGTCCCGGGGTACCCTGTGCTTGAACCAAAGAGCCAAAGGAACCTTACGATGCTAACCTCAACCAATAAAAGTGGTTTTAAAAAGCTCCCCTTGAGATAAAATAGTAATTACTGTTCAGGCCGGTACAAGGGTGGGATCACCCCGAGATAGGATTAGCATTCCACAGTGGGATGCTTATGATCAAAACAAACATATGGGATCAAACAGTGAGGTCACTTGACGTTTGCTTGCTCGACACCTTCTCGGGATCCGGCCCCATTCAAAGGAGCCGCTGCACAATTATAACTCCTCCACTCAGAAGAGCTTTTTGAAGTGACGTTCAATGCAAGAGGCTCAGGACCTGGATATCTGAAGTCCTGCTATTGAAATCCATAGGCAGGCAAAACTCCACGGATAGGGCCATATCCCCAGCCGAGGTAGTTCCATTCAGGTCAGGGGAGCTAGGATGATTTACCTCAGAATCCAGCTCATTAACGTTGGTGGAAGTGACTGACACACGAATGCTGCAAATCGGGGTCCTTAGCTTTTACCACTAGGCCAGCAGTTCTCAACCTGTGGGTCGGGACCCCAGAGTCGGTCGCCAGGGCTGCTGTTAGACTTGCTGGGGCTCACGGCTGCAGGGCGAACCTGAGCCCCCACCCACCCCCCCAAGGCCCAAGGCCTTCAATCCTGGGTGGAGGGGCTCAGGTTACTGACCTCCTGCCTGGATCTGAAGCCCTTGGGCTTTGGTTTTGGCCCTCTTGCATGGGGTGGTGAGTCTCCAGCTTTGGTTCCCCAACCCAGAGCCGCGGGGCTCAGGCTTTAGTCCCCCCTCCTGGGGCCATGTAGTAATGTTTGTTGTCAGTGCACTGGAGTTTGAGAATCACTGTACTAGGCAATGCAAAACGGATGCATCTCTCTGTAAGGCCTGCAATTTCCCTCTGCATTCCAGGGGAAAGAGATCTCCTGCCCACGGCCTCACCCACCAGGTTCATTATTCGGTGTGCAACCTGGCAGCCTTTCCATCGGCAAACTCTATTTTCAGTGACTTCTAAGTTTGGACTGAGTGCAAAAAAATTCAGTTTTGCATTCAGACTTTTGGCACCCAGGTGTTAACTCAATTACACCAGTGTTCACAATGGAATCACACCAGTGTAACACCGGAGTAAGTGAGAATAGAATCAGAAGCTCTCAAACCAAAAGCCTTTTATTGTTTTTCCCATTCAATTCAAGTTATCAAGTAAGTTTGCTTTTATTAAAATTATTTTAAAAATCCTCTTTTTTACATACTCATCTAACCAAAACCAGAATTTGAGCAGATTGGAGTGTTTATTTTCCATCTGTCCCAAATGAACAATATTAACAATGTTTGAAAAATTCAATTTGACAAGTAGCCATTCCAGTAATATTGCTTACTTGCTAGTGGCTTGCAAAGACATTCTAAAATTCTAATACTGAAGTACTCCAAATTTTCTTGAAAAATGAAAAGTTGCTATGACTCTATGGTATGAAACATCATTATCTTCCTCCAAAATCTACGAGTATTCCGATCCATCCTCTATGCCTACGTAGGTAAAGCAGTGGGTCTGCCGTGATTATCTCCTGTCTTAACTAATCTACCTTCTCTTGTCTGGTCTCCTTAATCGGTGTGTTAGTACTCTAAAATCTCTCCATACTGCAGCAATTAAAGTTATCAGTATCCCCAAAAGTGCAGGAAACATACTTTACTATATTGTGACGGTGCTGTTCCTGGTGGGATCCAACTGTGAGTGCCAGATCAGGACAGATTGCTTCCAAAGGGGCAACTACAGCCCAAAGCTGGGGTTTTTCCACACTAAGGCAAACCAAACCAGCCAAACAGAAAAGACTTTGGTTTCACCCCACTGGCTAACCACAAGTCACACAAGCAATTCCCTTAGACACTCCAGATTTCCAGTATCACCACCAGCAGCCACCTGTCCTGGGGACCAATGGTTATGAAAACCAATACCCCAGATAAAGAAAACGGTTCTCCCCAATTCCAAGGAATCAGGCCCCAGACCCAGGTCAATATACCAATCAGATCTTCCCACAAATCATGCTGTTGCCAATCCTTTAGCATCTAAAATCTAAAGGTTTATTGTACAAGGAAAAAGGTATAGGTGAGGGTTAGGAATGGTTAAAAGAAATCAATTACATGCAGTAATGGCACATCTCTTGTTTCAGGCTTGCAGCAGCAAAGGTAGAATAAACTGCAGGTTTAACTTAAAGTCTTTAGAAAGCATCCCCTCGAGGGGATGGGTCAGCACCTTTGGCCAGAGTTCACCTGTGTAGCAAAGTCCATTCAGAGCTGGAAGTAAGGCAGGCTGCAGGCTCAAGGTAGAAGACAAAATGGAGGACGGTTCTTCCAGCTTTTATAGACTCTCTCTTCTGGGCCAAGACCCTCCTCCTTCTTTTGCAGAGTCCGGTTGCAAAATGGAGGTTCATAGCCACGAGGTCCAATCACCAGACTCTCTAGGATTTAGTTTCTGACAAGGCAGTTGACATTCCTAGAGAAGCTCGGGTGTGGACAGGCATATACAAAGTCCATTGTGTGGTTGATGTCCCTTAATGGCCCATCAGCCAGGCCAGCCAAGTTAACAACAGCTTGTCTGAGATTTCACCCAGCAGCCAAGCATCAGTTTGAAGTACAGGCACCATATATCCAATATTCATAACTTTAGTTTCAAAAAAGATACACACATATTAATGGCACATTCATGATTAGCCCTCCATAACCTGGTCATAGACACCTGTTATGACCCCCTTCACCTAAGGGCATGTCTTCACTACCACTTTAAATCGATGTTAACGACGTTAGGTCGAAGTAAACGTGTACCTGTCTTCACATACATGCCCTTAACTTCGATGTAAAGGGCCTTAAAGATCGATCTTGGCACTCCAGCCTAACCAGTGGCATAAGATTTGGTGTCACCATAGGACCTTGGTTGCTCCAATGATCTATATGATCCCAAATAATTCCTGTAACGTGACATATATATAAAGGCCAAATTCATCTCCTAGGCCTGGTCAACACTAGCGGGGAGGTTGACCTAAGATACGCAACTTCAGCTACGTGAATAGCATAGCTGAGGTCGATGCATCTTAGGTCAACTTACCTGCCATCCTCACGGTGGCAGCAGTTGACAGCGGGCTCCCCCGTCGACTCTGCCTTGCGCCTTTCGGCGAGTTGGAGTTCCGGAGTCGACAGGAGTGCCTGTGGGGATCGATTTATTGCATCCTGACAAGACGCGATAAATCGATCCCCAATAGATCAATCTGTACCCGCTGATCCAGCTGATAGTGTAGACAAGGCCTTAGTGACGTTACTGAGCACTCCATTTAAGTCAATGTGGATATGACCCCCCTCTTTTCCTGAATGTCCTGACCCGTGGTGTGATTTGAATGGCCGGTAGGACAGTCAAGGATTGCTTAACCTGCTAAAACATACAGACGCCATAAAAAAAGGGGGCTGACCTGCATGTGGTGGCGTTTTATACCACTTCTGGTTGATCTTCTTCCCAAACAATTTTTCTCACAATCACAAAATTGAGTACAGAGCTTTCAATGGTTGCTTCTGACTATTCACGCAGCAGAATCCTTGTTCTGTAGTCTTCTTCCCTTCACCCAGAACAGAATGATACAACCAGCACTATAGATAAACAAGTCTACCTTTTCAGTCCCTGAAGACCTCTCTGACCTTCACCACTGAAGCTGCTTCAGCTGCAAATCGCCAATACCATGGACCCCACTCACGAGCTCAGACCTCTGATGGACGTAAGGAGCCTGATCCTCCGCAAGTGTAAATCAATGTGGCTTCTGTTGACTTGTACTGGCGCTATACCCACTAAAGATCTGCCCCTTAACCTGACACACGCCCAAGAGTGGAACATCTCTGCGGACTGCATTTCAAAGGAACGTTGCCCTAAGAGAGGAATATAGACACACACAAATCCACAGGGCCAGGTGGGGATTGAGAGGAAGACCATTCGCCAGTGACGGAAGGACGATACAGAACTGATGAGGGGAAGACACTTCCTTGGAAGCACCCAGAAGTCTTCTGACAGCCTCAATCCTTTGAAACATTTTGCTTATTTCCAGGCTCTCTCGCCCTGTGATCCTGATGGCCTGATAGGTTTCCGCTGTTCCTTCCTAGGGCCTGAGGTGAATGGCAAACACCTCTGGCTGGCGGTGATCTGCTAGATGAACCGAAGCGTTCCTGGTGAAAAGAGGCAGAATTATCCATGACAGCGACTCTCAGTACTGAGCGGAGAGAACTAGAAGGGAACTGCAACAAGCGAATAATGTGACAGGTCAAACGGGACACTCAACACAACAAGCTTTGCGTTTACCCAACTCTGCCTTGCAGTGATGAGAGGGACTCAGCAGGGGGCAGTATGCTGGAAGCCATTTCCCTCTCTGCCCCACACAAGCAGCATGGCAGGGTTTCAAACCAAGCCTGAAGAAAGCCAGAGTCCAGGGCACAGGCTGTCAGTCCCGGCAAGCAGGCTGTGGCGTGCGAGATGTGACAGCGGGGAACACGTGGTGCTCTCTCACGGCGCAGCAATAAGGGGCACTTCCCCTGGCTACCGCACAGAGCCCGTCCTACCCAGCGACACCACTCCCCTTGCGATGTCAGGAAGGAGGTTCTTGTACTACAAGGGTGTAGTTGAAAAGAAAACGAGTGGTATTGTCGGAAAATATCACTACCTGAACCTACATCCACACTTACAGCGGTGTGCAGAGCACCACACAGGTAGCTACACGCTGCAGTGAAAGGCTCCCCTGGGGCCAGAACCTCCAGCAGCTGCTAAAAACAGCTGTGTCAATCTGAGAGGCAGGCTTGGGCTTGTCGAGAGCCAGGTAGGGGATCTATCCTGGGGGTCGGGGGTTTAGGGGACTCTACTCGACATGTCAAAGCCGTGCCTCAACCAGCTATTTATACCCATGCTCACCGGGCGAGCGGGATCTGTACTCCACAAGCTGTTGTAAAGGTAGACCGACCCTACGGAAATATGTTTTGATTAAGAAATGACAATATGGATTTCCTAAAGGGAACAGTTACATCGTGATATATTTATGTAATGCACGTGTGAAGACAGAGCAATGGAGCTCAGACAGCTAAGTATTTTGGGAGGTGGCAGCTGCTAAGGTAACTAATGTCTGGTGGATAAATACCAGTGCACAATGATAAATTAGAAGGTGGTACGACACCAGTTGCTCGGGGAAAGAAGTAATTTCTGAGGAAATAGCAAGTTCCATGCTTCGTGGTGTATATTATTATGCATGTAACATATTGCTAGTCTAAATTAATCACATTTTCATAAGTTGGAGCCTAAAGGTCAAACAGCAGTATCTCCAAATGTAATTAATATTTTTTCTAAATTACCAAAGACGGGCTGCCTGATTATGAATGTTTGTTATTAACTATTAAATGAGAGCGTGCTAAGTTCCTTAACCAATAACTACCAGCTTCTTTAATTTCATAATTGCATTAAAATAGAAATTGTGTCAACCATAGCTTAATTTTAAAACTCCCAGTGGGGTAAAAGTAATGAACTAATCTACATTTATTGCAACCACAGATTTCAGATGGTTATGATGTTCTTCATGCTGCGGGAGGGGGGAAAAGTTTTATCCTGTAGTTATAGCTAAAAATGTGATGAATTCGCACTTAATTTAACAACTGCGGTTGACAAAACAAAAGTGAAGAAACTTAATCTACCAGAATTATCCCCTTGATGCTTGTAGTGGTTCTGCTAACCAGATACAAGTGATGTTACAGACAAGGACAGAGCACACGGCATCCAGATTGCCAGCTACTGATGAGGCTTTTTAAAGGCTGCAGCAGTAACTAGGACACTTGATGCAGAAACTACTGCAAGGTCAAGGATGATTAAATAATTTACTTTCCCCAATGTGCAGAGAGGGCTGAGCATCCTAGGGGATCAGTCAGGTAATTCTAATTATCTCTCTCTTATGATGGCAGTCCCATACAGTATGCTAGTGGAAGCTAAAGAAGTCAGGTCAATGAAGATTTATATGATACTTTGTACTTCATTGGAACCTTGAATTCAAGGATCCCAAGTTGCTTAACAGACAATTAGTTGAGCCTCACAATGCCACCGGGAGATGCCCATTTTACAGAGAATAAACTGAGGCACAGACAAATGACTGCCAAAGTCACTCGGTGAGGTCTTGTACATACTAGAAAGTTGTACTGTTGTAATTATAACAATATAGTTAAAGTAAGAAATAAAGGATATGGTCCCAGTACAGACCCCCAGGGAACCCCACTATTTACCCCTCTTAGTTTTGAAAACTGACCATTTATTCTTTCCCCTTTGTTTCCTATCTTTTAACCAGTTACTGATCCAGGAGAGGAACTTCCCTCTCGTTCTATTAAGCTCCTGACAGTTGAGAAATCCCCAGTAGCATAATAATATCAGGGCTTTTATCTTTTAAATGGCAGTCACCCATTTTTGAGCTTGTCTGTCCTCCCACCCAGCACAGTTACAAATCCACCTGAGGCAGCACATTCCTAATCCTCCCAGGGGCTCCAATCCAACAGCCAAGTGCCCATCTATCACCATTCCACTACATCTGTAGACAGTACGGTTGCCAGCTAAACTGCACTTATGTGGGACAGAGCCCAGGGCAGCCTGCCTTAGCAGAAGTAGCATTAGGGTTTATGTCCCTCCTGATCCAGTCCCCGTTCAAGCCAGCAAGGTTCCTATTCACTTCAATGGGAGTTGGACATATCCCGTGTCCCTGGCAGATTCGCCATCAGAAGCATGCAAGTTTATGCACCTAAGAGACAGTTGTAGAGATCTGAGAACCACCTCTAAAGTCTTGGAAGCAATTTTATGCGGTGGCTCCAGAGATGGTTCCAGGAGCGTGGTGAGACGTTTGCAGCTAACATGAGAGCACAAAGAGACAAAGTGACATAGTGAAGCGCAAAAGCTCTGGCATCCCGGAGCTTTCACAACCGAAATACAGATGAGGCGCCGTGCTAATCTTCAGCAGTCCACCACTGAGAAATGTCACCCGGCAGGCAACTCGCTGAGAATCAGTCTCCCTCCCGGACTTGCCCTCTTTTGGGATGGGTCATTTGCAGAGACTATAAAAACGTACCCAACGCTTACCATCCTGATCGCTAAGCTTATTAGCCAGGTTTAAAAATACCAATGATACCAAATCTCCCCCAGCACGAAGTGGGTATTAGCCCACGAAAGCTTATGCTTCAAAACTTTATAGTTAGTCTTTAAGGTGCCACAGGACTTTGTTACCTCTGCTATTCCAGACTAACACGGCTACCTCTCTCATTCCACTCCAGTGTCACCCCCTCATAGAATCATAGAAGATTAGGGTTGGAAGGGACCTCTGGAGGTATCTAGTCCAACCCCCTGCTCAAAGCAGGACCAATCCCCAATTAAATCATCCCAGCCAGGGCTTTGTCAAGCCGGGACTTAAAAACCTCTAAGGAAGGAGATTCCACCACCTCCCTAGGGACCCATTCCAGTGCTTCACTACCCTCCTAGTGAAAATGTTTTTCCTAATATCCAACCTAAACCTCCCCCACTGCAACTCAAAGCCACACCCTCTGCAGTTCAAAGGCATAAAGCAGCGCTGTACTATTTACTGTGAAGTGCATTTAATTACAGCATTGTTAGTCACCTTGCTATATAATAAATACTTTAAAATGTATTAACTTATTACATTTATTTATAACTTATAACTTATTACCAGAGCGGGTTGGGTAGTGGAAAAAATATTGCTGAATATATTACTCAGTGAATTTCTCTGGCATTAGTAACAACAGATTTGGCAAATATATTGCTGAATTTATTACTCAGTGAATTTCTCTGGCATTAGTAACAACAGATTTGGCAAATATATTGCTGAATTTATTACTCAGTGAATTTCTCTGGAATTAATCTAACAATATATTTGCCAAATAGCATTGGCCAGTTACAGAGCTAGTTACATACCACTGAAAAAAAGAACCCAGTGTGTTTTTCAGTCATGTGATATACTTGCAGAACACAGGCATCATTACCGTTATTAGGAGTACAGTACTAACATGGCCCCAGTGTACGAATACTGACACTGCAGCTCTGTCATGCCAGGCACTGGTATACACATAAAGGGGAACTCAGTCTGTGCCCTAGAGATCTTGCAAGAGCCAGAGGGCAAACAGAGGCAACAATACCCAGCAGGTCCGTCAGAGAGCCAAGAACAGAACTCGCGCCTCCTGAATCCCAGCTCGCGCCCGGCAGCCCATGTGGCATTTCTCCCGGTCAGCCCCCTCTACTTCCTACCTGTCCTTCGCTTTTCTTTAGCCCCGGTTTCACTCCAGGTTCTCCACTCCTATCATGGACCATTGTGGGGCGTTTCCCCCCGAGTTGCCCTCAGGGTTCATTTCCCTCTATTGTTCTCTTTATCTCAGCCTCACCTTTTCCCTCTTGCTTCTCCAATTTCTCCCCTCACATTATTTTTTTTTCAATGCTGAACTTCTCGGTTCTAACTTACCCCCTTAATTGCCCCCGTCTCTGTCTCCTCCTCTCTTACCAACATCCCTCCCTGCCCTCAGGCACTCATGGGTTGGAGTTTGTACATTTGACCCGATGCCTAATAGCCAAAGGACTCAACCTACCGGCCGCTACCCCCGGAGTCCATTATACAAAGGACAACACCCAGGTTAAAAACAACCCTTCCCTGTGCATTTCTCCCAGCTGCTGGAGAAGGAGAGAGAGCTGGGGGGCCTCCCTCCCTGGAGATAACATTCTGGAAGGGTCCATCTTTTCTAGGCTGAACAGACGCCGCGTTTTTAAGGGACAGTCCCGTGTTTAAACCCTCCGGCAGGTGTTCCAACTGTTTCTTAAAAATAGGCAAATTGTCCCGTATTTTCTGTCTCTCCCCCACACTGCACAACAGTACTGGTAGTTCCTGCTGCTCGCCAGCCCCCCAACCCCCCAGTGCTCCCCCTCTCGCTGTCCTCTCCCGGTTTTGCCCTTTTGTCCTCACAGCCCTGCTGCTCCCCGATATCTGCCCTGGTGGGGCGCATCCCACTCCCAGCACATCCTGCTCCCAGTGCTCTGCGGAGAACCAGTCGCTGGTCGGAGCACTCAGCTCACCAACAGCCTGGCCGGCAGGCGCCTTCCTTCCCCCCTGCCTCTGGCTGGGCCCCGGGAAAGCCCCAAACCCTCCAGCCTGGGACGCTGGCCAGAGGAGCAGACCCCTGCGTGTGTCAAAGCCTCGCCCAACGCTGGCACAGGGGAGTCTCTCTGCCCTTCTGCTAAGCTCCGGAGTGGGGGGGTGGGAAGCAATTTCCAGACTGTTCCTGCCCCGAAACTGCAGGATCCACATCTTCCCCCACCCCCCAATCAGGGGCTAAGCACCCTCTTCACCTGCCCTCCCCATCCCTGAGTTACCTCTCTGGCCGGGTTCTGAGCCACTGAAACCCCTGCAGCCAGGTTCCCTGGGCCCTGGTGAATGAGGCATCCTTAGGGCTTAACCCCTTCCTGCCCGTGCTGTAGTGTGGGGACCGGAGGCGGCTGGGTTATGTCGGTGGCTAGCAGAAGCCTGGAGGTGTCAGGTGTGGGCAGGAAGGGACAAGCTGCTTCCAGCCACAGGATGGTGGGGGTGTGGGGGTGAAGAAGAGAGGAGCCCTGTAAAGACACGGGTCAGGGCATCCCTTCCCCAACTCCCCCTTCCCTCCCACGCAGTGCCAAAAGGCTGCTGCTGGCCCCATTCTGGTGTGAACCCCGGCAGAAAGCTGGGGTGGGGGGCATGTGACCCTGTGTTTCCCTCCCCACGTGTTGCCTTGGGAAGATGCGGCACCAGGTACCAGGAGAGGCAGTTCTGTCCTGGGAGCCCACCAAGGCATGGAGAGCGCCAGAAAGGTCACCCCCCTATGTGAGAGAGATGTACAGAAGTGGGGGGGGGGGCGAGGGGGTATGTGTGTTGTGTCAACCCTCTCCCCAGGAACCAAGCCTTCAAGATAAGAAGGTAAATACAGAGAATCCAACTACGCGGTATTTCTTTTAAACATACGTTCAGTCAACTTGATGTTAATTTGAAGGTTCGTACGGGATAGTTCTGCCTGCCGTTGAACTCGCTTGAATACCAGTCATTTGACCAGGTGTCCTGTATTCAGCAGAGGGAAATATGGTCACTCTAACCTTTTCTAGTCCAATCAACAAAGAATGAAGAAAACAGAAGAGCGGTGACACCACTTCCATTTCTCTGTTCATTTTTTTTTTCCTTTTCTTTTCTTCCTTTATTTTTTCTGCAGACACCATAACACAGCATTTCATGGGCCGGCTCTGAAGCATGTGTTTGTGTGAGTGTGCCCAGATCTGTAAACTCTGTCTCCAAGGGAGAGCTCGAAATCCATAGAACCGTATAAGAACACACACACACACACACACACACACACACACTTTCCAGTTCCTCCCTAGACGATGACATTCTAATGGGGCACATTCTTGGGAGCCTTCAAAACTCTTTTCTTCCTGAGTGCAGGCGTACCCAGCTCTGATTACTCTGGTCAAAATCCTTCCCATAATCTGTGGAGGGAAACAGGTGACAAGCTCCTATCTGGAATTTACAGCAGCTGTCTCAGTGCTGCCTAATGTATCCCGTGCTAAACACCCGTCTGGTGTATCGCTGCTATACTCCTATGGAGCACTTTCCATTCTGTTGGAATGCCGGGGCAGGAGAATCCAGCAAGGACTTCATATAAATGATAAACCAACTAGCTAGTAGACGGCTCTTCTTAGATGCCACCCACCGTTCCACCTGAACTTGCAGTTCTAACTCAATCTCATTCGCCACTGACCTTTCCTCTGTCTAGGAAACAAACAAAAACAAAAACCCACATTGTTTTTTGTAGTTTTAAACCGAGTACTTTACTGACTAGCTAATTCCCTCATGCAATCACCCAACTGATGGCTTCTTGGAACCATCCCTCTGCAGCATCAAGGCTCCTTGAAAGGTAGCATCAGGTCATGAGTCTTCTCTCACGGCATCAGCAGCAGTTTTGCTGCAGTCCCCTGGGAAGGGACAGTCGGTAAATGAGACACCGGTTGGCAATGAAGGATGCCACCCACTCCGAAGCCCGGGGCTGAGATCGGCAGCAATGGCCATACGGGGGCTGGTAAATCATCCTGCAAAAGAGGATTCCTCTGCCTCCATTCAAATCAGACAGCCCGCGCCTCTCCTTCTGTCTCCATATTCACAAGTGCCTCGTTTGTCACAGGCGTTCCATTTTTATTTTCACATCGCAGCGGCAAATCACAGTGTGCACTGAGTAACGGCAGCCCATATTCATCTTCCACCTGCACTTTAGTCTCCATTTTCCAACCAGCCTGCTGTTAGAGATCAATGCTGGGGACACATTTTACAGCAAAGCCCCGGAGGAGAGAGTGTGTGTGCGCGCGCAACGTCCCTTAGAAACGGCTCAACGGAGCTGGACCATTACAGCTAAAAGCTCCACATAAAACAGCCGCCTCCATTACTGCAGTCACGGCATCTGACTTCCGACCCTTTGAGACTCAAGGCGGGAGCTGACCCTGTGTAACACCCTCACTGGTACTGAAATGAGTCTCAGGGAATATACACATCAAAAGTTTCACACACCATTATTTCATGTATTCTCTTTTAGGTCACCATCAGCCCCCAAAATATATCTGTATCCTTCCCCATTGATCTGAGCACCTCACTCTCTTTAACGTATCTAATCTCACAAGCCTCTGGTGAGGTACGGCAAGCTATTCTCTGCATTGCACAGAAGGGGCACTGAGGCACAGAGAGGGTAAGTGACTTGCCGAAGGACATACGGGAAGTCTGTAGCAGAGCAGGGATCAATCCTAAGTCTCCCAACTCCTCCATAACCACTGGCACCTTCCTCTCTACTGTGCAGGGGTGTTATGCACAATCAATGTATGAGCTACAACTTGTTTTCTTTGGATGCAGAATGGTACCACCAGGGGCTATGCCAACTATGTTACCCCTTGTCAATTTCACTCTCTTATCCATATTTAGGGTTGAAGGATGTGATTTTTACTGGTATACGTTGATAAACATTGTCACAGAAAAGTGTCATCAATGGATGTATATCCAAATGTCCAGATCAGCAAAGTAAGAACTTTGGTGTTTGATTTAAGGAGCTTTGCTTTGTATGTTTTGACTTATAAAAAGGGTAAAAATCAAATTCTGCCCAAGCGAGAGGCTTGCGTCCTTGCGAGGGGCCGCAGGGCCATGGCAGCTGTGCACAATCAAGGCAAAGCGATTCCCACTCTGATTTTGATTAGTACAGCCTAGATCTTTGGTGAAGCTGAGGAAAGGGAAAAGAAATGCCGGCTCAAAGCCACTTCTCTCCTCCTCTGATCCCGTGGCTAGTAGAGGCTGAAATGGCCCCTCCCCCACCTTCCTTGGCTGCCCCAGAAATCCCTATATCGAGGAGGAGAGGGGGGTATATGTCCGCTTTACGCCAGACAGGACAATTCCCAGGGTCAAAGATAGATCGAGAGAGAGTTGCACTTTCTTCCTCACCAATACATTACCTTACAATTCGAATATGGCTATAAGCAGGCAGAGAGCTACATGCTTCCTGGGCCTGAGGCGGGCGGGAAAGGGGGAGGGAGTCAGCAGGCTTCCTTTTGATCCCTTTCCCTGCAGCCAGTGGGAGGGGATAACAGCTCTTCAATCCCAACCTACACTGCTTTGACTCTGTGGATGAAGCGGCCTCAGTGGAGTAAATCCACAGCTGGGTGGAGGCCTCTCCCAATCACTAATCATAGATTCACAGAACTGGAAGGGACCGTGCGAGGTCATCTAGTCCAGTCCCCTGCACACAAGGCAGGACTAAGTATTATCTAGACCATCCCTGACAGGTGTTTGTCCAACCTTCTCTTAAAAATCCCCAATGATGGAGATTCCACAACCTCCCTAGGCAATTTCTTCCAGTGCTTAACCACCCTGACAGGAAGTTTTACCTAATGTCCAACCTAAACCACCCTAGCTACAATTTAAGCCCATTGCTACTCGTCCTATCCTCAGAGGTTAATGAGAACAATTCTTCTCCCTCCTCCTTGTAACAATCTTTTATGTACTTAAAAACTGTTATGTCCCTTCTCAGTCTTCTCTTCTCCAGACTAAACAAACCCAATTTTCAATCTTCCCTCATAAGTTATATATTCTAGACCTTTAATTATTTTTGTTGCTCTTCTCTGGACTTTCTCCAATTTGTCCACATCTTTCTTGAAATGTGGCACCCAGAACTGGACACAATACTCCTAATCAGCGCGGAGTAGAGCGGAAGAATTACTTCTCGTGTCTTGCTTACAACACTCCTGGTAATACATTCCAGAACGATGGTTGCTTTTTTTGCAACAGCGTTACATTGTTGACTCATATTTAGCTTGTGATCCACTATGACCCCCAGATCCCTTTCCGCAGGACTCCTTCCTAGGCAGTTATTTCCCATTTTGTACGTGTGCAGATGATTGTTCCTTCCTAAGTGGAGTACTTTGCATTTGACCTTATTGAATTTCATCCTATTTCCTTCAAACCATTTCACCAGCTTATCCAGATAATTGTGAATTTTAATCCCATCCTCCAAAGCAGTTGCAACCCCTCCCAGCCTGGTATGGTTTGCAAACTTTAGAAGTGTCCTCTCTATGCCATTGTCTAAATCATTGATGAAGATAGTGAACAGAACCAGACACGATATGTATCATACCAGGCTGGGCCCAGGCACAGGGACGAGGATACGTGTGTTGGTGTGTGTTGGTTCTGCTGTATCTGAAACGTGTGAGCTGGATAGGGATGTACACCGAAAGCCTTTATTCCCCAGCCAGGAGGCTTTGGGTCTGTTGGCCGTTCACAAGCGTCCCCAGTCACACAATTACTCCTTTGTGCCTGGAATTTAGAGAGAGTCTTTTTTGTAATCCCCTGCCTTCACTGCAGGCTCTGTTACTCTCCATTCACAGAGACAATAGGAAGAATAAGGAGTCAGAGGAGTGTCTAAGCTTCATGTCTCTTGCTATTGCTCTCTGATCTCATTTGGTAAATCCCTTCCCTAAACATACCCAGTGCAGCTGTAAGCAGAAAATAGACACAGAATACCCCCAGGAACCTCGCCGCGAGGTGAATTTGGAGTTGGTGGATGCTAGCCTCTTTCTGCTAACCTTTCCGCAGCCCTCTTCTCTCACTTGACTTGACAGTGACTCAGAAAGCTTCATTACATTTGGCAAGGGGATTCACTGGCAGGAATTAACCTGTGATTACACCCCGTTCCACAGAAATACAGAGCAATGGATAATCGGTGCAAAGTCCCGGGTGCATCTCCCTGAGCAAAACCTGACCCCTAGTCAGTTAGAAACAGACAGCCCGCGCCTCGTTTGTTGCCTATCTCGTTTGTTGCCTTGCTAACGCCTAACATTTTTTATTTGATTTAACCGCCTGGGACAATCTGTTTTTAGTTTGTCTTCATGTACTGGAGAGATCCTAGCTTTATTTTCATTTTGTAAAGATATTTCTTTGGACTGAATTCCCTTTACATCTCCTTTGGTTCATCCCCTGCCTGCCATTTTCACATCTGGTTAAATCATACAATGCCTTCTTTTACCTGCTTGACAGACAAAGGCTCTTTGCTCTTTTAAAACCTTTTATGGCTTTCATTTGGGGACAGAAAGGCGGCTTCGCTCTACCATGGAATCAGAAATTAGGGAGGCCCCGATTCAAGAAAGCATAAGAACATAAGATTGGCCACAGTGGGTCAGAACGATGGTCCATCAAGCCCGGTATGCTGTCTTCTGACAGTGGCCAATTCCAGGTGTTCCAGAGGGAATGAACAGAACAGGGCAACTATTGAGTGATTGATCCCCTGTTGTCCAGTCCCAACACCCAGCACTCAGAGGTTTAGGGACATCCAGAGCATGGGGTTGCATCCCTGACCAGCTTGGCTAATAACCACTGATGGACCCATCCTCTACGAGTGATAGACCTGAGCTCCCGACAGCATAAAGCCTATTTTTACACCGGGTGTTGTTATAGTGTGCACTTTAAGCACACAATTAACTTTATGATTTCCTTAATTGGGGCGTGAAGTGAATCACTGGTAGAAGTGGTCAAAAATGAAAAGTTTTCATGAAATCTGTCTGTGTTCAATGAAAAATCACACACGTTGGATTTTTTTGATCTGCTCTATCCCAGGGGCTCTCAAACCTGGGGTGGGGACCCCTCAGGGGGCCTTGAGGTTCTTATATGGAGGGTCATGAGCTGCCAGTCTCCACCCCAAAGCCTGCTTTGCCTCCAGCATTTTAATGGTGTTAAATATATAAAAAGTTATTTTAATTTATAAGAGGGAGGTCGCATGCAGAGGCTCTCTCTGCGAAAGGGGTCACCAGTACAAAAGTTTGAGAACCACTGCTCTCTGCATTGTATGCAAATTCAGAACAAAGTAGGCAAGCTCCAAGGGGACACGGGCACCCCCGGAATAAGTGGGCACTCATTTCGCACTGTTAAATGATGGAGGTATTTCTTCTCCACTCCAGCTGGCCAAAGTGGGGAAAGCATTGGGTGGTTAGTAGTCAGTATTTGAGGCCATTTGCTTTCGTCTCAAACTCTTGTTCAGCCGCGGGGAGTTTGGCCTGCTTGGTGGACGTTTAATTCTACCTTCTCCTACCAGTGAATCTGCCAATGGCTTATTCTGACCATTCACAGCTAACCCTCATAGTGCAAATAGGGAATAGATCATATTGCATCCTTGCACAGAATTGCTGTGATCAATCCACAGAACTGAAGATTCACAATAAAGGGCCCTGGATACTACTGTGTAACTGATCCATTTGAAGAAATTATCATCAGTTCACAGATAATTCTGTCTATAATAGGGCACCTGTCTCCTGAGTGCCCCCTCGTGATCTGGGAGGTTCTGTAGTGCCCCGCCTCAGTTTCCCCTTTTCTCAGGGCTCCTCAGTTTATTCCAGGTGGCCCTTTTAATGTTCCCCTAATCCAGTTCCCCCAAATAAGCAGCGAAGTCTTTCAAATACAAATTAAACTCAAAGTAGCCTCCTCAGCCAGTCTCCAGCCGGGCACAGCCCCTCTTCTCTGAGCCTGCCTTCCTGCTCTCAAAGCAGCTACTCCCCATTGCCTCAGGGTCTCTATCTTGTTCTCTGCGGCCATCAGCCAGCCACCTTGCTCCTCCCCAGCCTTCATCCTTAGCAATCCAGGGGCACGATTGGGTCTGATAAGCAATCGGTCACATCTTGGCTCATTCTTCTTATCTGGGGAGGAGAGTTGGGTATGTCGCAGGTGGACTTGGGCCCATCTCCCCTTCAAAGGCCAGCTACCCTGGGACACTGTCTATCTGGGTTTTATCCCCATGGTGTTTCAACAATTATAGAGAATTTTCCAGATCAGACAGAGCTTTGGATTGTGTAGACACGTCTGACCAAATTCAGAAGTAAGTTGTAAGTGGGTATGCCCCACAACAGACATCACAACAGCCAAGTCTCCTTTGATGCTCATTTATAATTTCCTAGGCTCACCCAAACTCACACCCAACTCAACCACGTGTAAATGAGTATCCTCTTGCACGCTGGATTTTGGCCACCTGCATCTGACAATGTGTATGAGGGTCTAACCTAGGGGAACTTGCATGCTGAGGAGCCAGAAAAGAAGAGCATAGCAAGAAAAACAACTAGCAGGAGACCAGTATCAGGGGGGTAGCCGTGTTATTCTGTATCCACAAAAACGAGGAGTCCAGTGGGACCTTAAAGACTAACAGGTTTATTTGGGCATTAACAATTAACAGGAGACTGTAAGAATGCATGCACTGAAGCAGATCAAGCCATGATTTAATGGACACCTTTTTAGACTAATTTAAGAGCCCCAGCTGTAGATGCCTGTGAATATGTTTAAGGAAGTCTGAGTGTGTTAATCCATACTGATTTAAATGGGGAGTATGTTAAGGAAAAATATACATTTGGTAAAAAAAAAGTATCTATGTTTAGTTCCACTGGGACTGTGATTTTCTCACGTTTCTGATTTTGTTTCTGACTGTTTTGGGTTACTAGGTTCTCACTACTTAGCTATCTTTGTAACCCAAAACACATTGCACCTGGCGAAGATGTTGCAACCAAGATTTTCTGAATGAAGAAACTGAAGCAAATAATCTGCAATTGGCCGGAGGCCAGCCTCCCCCACACTGGAACCTCTGGGCAGTCAATGCAGGCTCTCTAGCTAATCTCGCCGGAGAATAAGGAGAGAGATGATGGCTGCATCACAGACTTTTCAGAAAAACAACAAGGAGTCCTTGTGGCACCTTAGAGACTAACCAATTTATTTGGGCATAAACCCACTTCATCGGATGCATGGAGTGAAAAACACAGTAGCAGGATATATATTCTAGCACATGAAAAGATGGAAGTTCCCTTACCAAATGGAGGGTGTGGCAGGGCTGGGGTAAACCCCTTTAAGGCCCTGCTAAAATGCTGATAGGTGAAGAGGCTCAGGCACTCATCAGGGAGCCCAGCTGGAAGCCCTAAGTACGGCTATCTCAGAGCAAGGAACTGAGCCGAGTGGGGCCAGCTGATTTGAGGACTAGGAAGGATATAAAAGCCCTGGGAAAAGCTCAGTGAGGAAGCTGGCCTGGGAGGAGACAGGAGCGCTGTTTCTCTGTCTCCTTAACCACTGGAAGGAGACTCAAGGGGCAGAGGACCCTGGGAAGGGTCTGTGGGGTGATTGTTGTGGGGGGAATTGGGACTGCACAAGAACATGGTAAACGAAGACAGAGGGTGAAACTGCTGAAGACGGTGGTGGGACTCTGTTAAACCAGCCCACATACAGGGCGCAGGCACGAGAGGTTGGAAACCTGCGTGGACCCTGTGACCGGGGTCAGTGCTAACGAGCCAATTCAATTAAGGTGGGAGTGGCCTAGTCTCAACAGTTGACAAGAAGGGTGAATACTGAGGGAGGGAAAATTACTTTTGAAGTGCTAACGAGGCCAATGCAATCAAGGTGGCCCATTTCCAACAGCTGACAAGAAGAGAGTATCAGCAGAGGGAAAATTACTTTTGGTACTGACCCATCCCGGCTACCTCTCAGAGTGTTCAGCCTGTCCCTCTAGAGGGCAATGAAAGTCACTCGGTGACATGCTGTATAGATAAATGCAGTGCCAATAACATTAATAATAAATCATCATAAAGGACTTTGACAGACACACATCATTGGCAAGACCCCATTCTTGGGAAAGACAGAGGCTAGGAAAAGGATTGGCCATGACAAATCTCAAAACCAGACTGTCAACACGCTGGCTGCACCCGCTCAATATGCACCCACTTCACTGTGTGCCACACAACACAGCATATGTGCTGGGTGTCTAGCCACGCCCTCTATCCAGCAGGTCACACCTCCTTTTTAGGCTCATTCTCTAGAGAGCTAGAAATGGGGACAGTGCTGATGCAAATGAGGAGCCATGACTTTGCACACTTAACCTCCCACTTCATCTGCAGGACAGAGAGCAAGGAACTGTCTTGTAAACATGCATAATTCGTCAAGGCCGTTAAGCCCAATTTTTCTTGATTCCTCATACGCTAGAAGACAGTTCCTCTTGCCTATAAGCCAGCATGATGCCAACCATACTTTGAGCAGACCCTATATTCTTTCTGCAATATCTGGCATGCAGAACGTATCTTTCCCTCAAAGCCCGTTCTTAGAAACCATCAATTAAGAACCGTACAGGGAGAAAGGCTGAGCCAAGTCTCACATCCAATGTATTGTCTAACGAAATCACATTAGTAACAGAGCAGTCTCCCCAGACATTCTGTGCTAGGCCTGGAGGATTCAAACCTTTCCAGGGCATCTTGGTAGACTGACATAATTCTCTGCTTGTTTTAAGATATGGTGTGCACAGGAAAGAATGAAAATCTGTCCCTGTAAGATCTAACTCTGGGAACTCCTTTATGTTAATACAGCTTCACCTTAAGGTTCTTTTACCCAGGCCTGGAAGCAAAATGAAAATTGACCACGACTTTCCAAAATCCTGCTACGGTGAGATAAGCAGCCAAAAGGCACTGTAATGACAGTGAGATTCACCTGTCACCGTCTTATTCTCCAGACAACTGTACACTGCAAAAGCCCGTGTTGGCATTTTAGTTCTGCCTACAGATTTCGGTTTCCTTCCTTCCCACACAACTTCTCCCAGAATAGCATGAAAGAATGGAGCCAACAGGCATGTTTACTAGATAGCAGCATCATAGGATGAATGAATGAAACAAGACATGCTGACGTATTCCACCTTTCTTCCTGTGTTCCAGCCGCTAGCGAAGAACAGAGATACACATTGGGTTGTTACAATGGCCCCATGCATTTAGGCCAGATTCTGGAAAATAGTCCAAGTTAGGAAAGGCCTTAAAGATGTGCTCAGATCACGGAGAATAAATCCCACTGAAGTACTTTCCTGGATCAAGATCTTATGGGGAAAAAATAACAAACTTTCCACACTTCGGTGACAGACTGAGCGCTGCACCTCTGAATGTCACTTTTATTGAGGCACCCAAACATAATTCAAAGGTTGAGATTTCCAAGGAAGACGGATGATTACAGGGCCTTGATTTTCTGAATGCCCCCACTGAAAGAAATTGGGATTGATTTTCAGAAGTGATGAGTGCCCACAGTGCTAAGTGAAGTCAATGGAAGCTACATATGCTCACCACCTCTGAACAACAGGCTCTTGGTGTGTCAAGCTCAGCACCCAAAAACTGAGGTGTTATGAGAATGCATGGTGACTAGATAAGGTACCAGCAGATGATGCTCCAGAACGTGCAACATAGCTCTTGGCACTTTGGCACTGCTCTTCCCAACAGGACCCTCCCGCCCCCCGCCCCCCCCCCCCCCCCGGTGAGGCACCTGAAACCATTAGACACTTGTGAAAATTTCCGGCTAGGGCCCAGTTTTTTAAAGGTATTGAGTCACCGATGCACTGAGCATTGCCATGCCTAAGTGATTGAGGAGCTTAAATCTCACTTCCAAAAGGGATTTAGACACTTAGGATTGTCTGTGGGATTTTGGCTCCTAAGTGCCTAAAAACCTTTTGAAAATAAGACTTAGACTTTTGAATCAGTTAGGCATGGTAACACCAACACACTAACACCTAAGTTCTTTTAAAAATCTGAGCCTACGCGACTCATTTAAGGCTCCCATGTCTGAATTATTGGCCTAAATGCTTAAGGGTAAAAATTTCAAAGCTCTCTAGGGAATTTGGATTCCCAGATTTAGAAATCTCTGCTGAACTCGATTATTTATTATTGCTTCTCTTGGGTTTATTTTCAAAAGATGGTTTGGGGTGGAAGTATCTGGATGTGCTTGTGCATGTTTCATACAAGCTCTCATGACAAATGTAGAAAATCTTTCTGGGGTCACCTACTTGTGGTTGCTTTAAGGTAATTTCGAACGTCGCTGGATTTGTGTGAAGGACTAATGGCAGGATTTTCATCTTTAAAAGTCGTGCATGGGAAAATGAGCTGCTGGCATCAGACTAAGATACCAAGCCCTGGCTGATGTTATTACTTAGCCCTTTTGGATGCTGAGATTTTATGCTATCCCCCTTGTTATTAATATACTTGCAAATTAGGAGAGATTGGGCCTTTCTTTATTGTTCTTTGCCAGACTGGACCCAACATGTGTGGATGCATAAAGCTGTGAAGCAAGGAGCCCTTTAGTGCTTTTGCAACTGCTACAGTAAATTTCAAGGTTCACAAATTCAACATCAAAAAAAAAAAAATCTCCCTGAGGACAAGGTGTGGACTCCTCCCCAGTCAATCCAAGCCTAAATTCCAATCCCACTTTTTGTTTTTGGTGGACTGCTTTATAACTCCAGGGGAAAGAGCAGATGTGGCATTAGAAAGAAATGAAAAAAAAAATTCAAACCAGCTGTGGAGAAAGGCAACCCCAACAAGCTGGTATTTGCAGGAAAAACCACTTTGGTTTCAAGTTTTCAAAATGAAACTCATGAAAAATCACTGGGGAGGATGGAAACTAGCTACCTAAATGTCACACACCAGAATGCTGAGATCATTTGTTTTTGAAATAAATCTTCCTTTACAGCTGGTGTAAAAATATTAATTTTCTAGGAAAGGAAAAGCTTTATTCCTCTATTAAACACTTATGTATAGGATTTGGCAGCGGTATCCAGACTTACGATATGTTAATTAGAGCTAGACCTGCTAAGTCACCTGTTGACCATAAATATTTTTAATAGATGTTATAGACACAAACAATATTTTAGTGGCGCCTTCATCTTATTTCTGTACCTACAAACTCCTTCCTCTATGCTCTGTCTTGCATCTTTTTCACATGAAAAATGTAAATTAAAACATGTGTCCGGGAGACATTCTCCCCTCCCCCCCCCAAGTTGTAACTCTCCAGTATAATCCTGATATGGAGAATAAGGATTATTATTATATGGATCCAATCACTGTAGCATCTGAGTGCCCCCAGACTAGTCCGGTGAAGTAGGGGAGAACTGTTTTCCCTATTCTACAGATGAGGAACAGAGAATTTAGGTAGCTTGCCCAAAGTCGCAAAGGAAGTTAATGGCAGGGCAAGGAATTGAATTTAGTTTTCCCAAATGAGCACTTTAACCATTGGGCCATTCCTCCTCCCTTGCAGGGCAGGATGCAACATAGCTGTATCTAAAAGATCATTCCTTTGGAATACTTATTCAGATTTCTCTATTTATTATTACAGTGTGTGTCTTGTATTCAGATATATTTGTTAGGGAAAGCTTCTGTAGTTGAGTTATTTTTACTGATATGTGAAGGCTGGTTCCTTGTTGCTGAAAGGAAAGGCAATCTCTGTCAGGCCATATTGTCAGTAATGATCCTTTGCATGTAGAACAGAAAGAGACATCAATAAAACCAATAAAGATGTCTTTAAAGTTTAATGGATGAATCCGAAGGTATGACTCAGCAGGACAAAAGGTTAAATAGGATAAAACTAATTTTCATGTGAAATGAAATGAAAATAAAACAGAATTGTGACTTATTATAAGCGACTGAGAAAACGTTTTGAATCTTTGACCTTTGCTCTGTCTCTGACAGCTGTCAAAATACTGTGGGACCAGACTGTTAAACATTACTGGGAATAAAGTCTTTGGGCAATATTATATCCTGGTGTACTTCAAGACATCCTCAACTGTTCGCTGTCCAACAGGGACTCATGGAATAGACTCCTTGAGTTGTAAACCCTTCCCAGCCCCCTCTGGAAGTATCTGCTTTGAATGCCACAGAGGTGGGATCAAAGGAGGAAATGGGATACCTGCCACCCAGTTTGATTGCCATCACATTAAGCACAATTTTCAAAAGTGCTCGGGACGAGCATATAGAGCATCCGGTTGGGATATGGGACTTCCCTAAGCAATACACACACCTGATGAATCCATCCTTCAGGGGGACTGGTCCATTGCTGGACAGACATGGCTTGAAGCCAGCAGGTTTCATCTCTGTCGTGATCAAGAGCCCTGTATAGTGGGTCTGACCAGTACTGTTCAATCCAGAGAGGTTCCATCAGTTACGGTGGTCATGGTGATTCTGAAGATTTTAGAAGTTTTGGATAAGTTTAGCCACAGCTAAGAACTGGTGGCCTGGACAGCTTCCATCTCACTGCCATGGGCGCCGAGAGGTGTGGCCATACTGTCCTTTATGCCCTCACATGGGAGCAAGAGGAGCACAGGGCTAGTCAAAAAATCTCCAGTCTCACGTGCACACACACCCAGAGTGGGCTCCACACAGACACACTTCAAAGAAGCCTGTCGAGATGGTTTCTAAGACCTTAATATGAAATCTGTCGGCCTTGTTATTAGCGAAACCACGTTTAGTGTTTAGCATCAGCTAAATAAGCTTCCCTTCCCCTGAAGTCTCACAGGAATGTTAAAATCGATTATGATGTCATAAAATCTTGAAGAGGCTGATAAAGGAGGCGCTGTTGTCATCATGGACAGGTCTGACTACCAAAAGGAGGCAACTCTCCAACACCAAGTTCTACAGGTCTCTTCCCTCAGATCCCACTGAGGAATATACTAAGAAACTGCACCATCTACTCAGGGCACTCCCTACACCTACACAGGAACAAATTAACATACCCTCAGAGCCCTGACCAGGGTTATTCTATTACCCAAGATCCACAAACCTGGAAATCCTGGACACCTCATCATCTCGGGCATTGGCACTCTCACTGAAGGACTGTCTGATATTTGGACTCTCTACTCAGACCCTACGCCACCAGCACTCCCAGCTATCTCCATGACACCACTGACTTCCTGAGAAAACTACAATGCATTGGTGATCTTCCAAAAAACACCATCCTAGCCACCATGGATGTAGAGGCTCTCTACACAAACATCCCACACAGAGATGGAACACAAGCTGTCCGGAATAGTATCCCTGATGATGCCACAGCACAAGTGGTTGCTGAGCTCTGTGACTTTATCCTCACACACAATTATTTCAAATTTGGTGACAATATATACCTTCAAACCAGTGGCACTGCTATGGGCACCCGCATGCCCCCACAGCATGCCAACATCTTTATGGCTGACCTGGAACAACGTTTCCTCAACTCTCATCCACTCACGCCCCTTCTCTATCTATGCTACATTGATGACATCTTCATCATCTGGACCCATGGGAAAGAAACTCTGGAAGAATTCCACCATGATTTCAACAACTTCCACCCACCATCCACCTCAGCCTGGACCAGTCTACATGGGAGGTCCACTTCCTAGACACTACAGTGCAAATTAATGATGGCCACATTAACACCACCCTATACTGAAAACCTACCGACAGCTATGCCTACCTTCATGCTACGCCTACCTTCATGCCACCAGCTTCCATCCCATACACACCACATGATCCATTGTCTACAGCCAAGCACTGAGGTACAGTCGTATTTGCTCCAACCCCTCAGAGACCAACACCTGCAAGATCTTCACCAAGCTTTCTCAAAACTATAATACCCACATGAGGAAATAAGGACACAGATCAACAGAGCCAGACGTGTACCCAGAAGCCTGCTGCTGCAAGACAAGCCCAAGGAAGTAAACAACGGAACACCACTGGCCATCACCTACAGTCCTCAGTTAAAACTTCTCCAACGGATCATCAGTGATCTACAACCCATCCTGGACAACAATCCCTCACTTTCATAGGCCCTGGGAGGCAGGTCAGTCCTGGCACACAGACAACCCGACAACCTCAAGCATATTCTCACCAGCAACAGCACACCACGCCATAATAACTCCAACTCAGGGACCAATCCATGCAACAAACCTCGATGCCAACTCTACCCACATATCTACACCAGCAACACCATCACAGGACCTAACCAGATCACCCACACCATCACTGGTTCATTCACCTGCACATCAACCAACGTCATATATGCCATTATATGCTACCAATGTCCCTCTGCTATGTACATCGGCCAAACTGGACAGTCCCTACGAAAAAGGATAAATGGACACAAATCAGTTATCAGGAATGGCAATATACAAAAACCTGTAGGAGAACACTTCAGCCTGCCTGGACACACAATTACAGATTTATAAGTCCCTATATTGCAGCAAAAAAACTTCAAGACCAGACTGCAAAGAGAAGTTGCAGAGCTTCAATTCATTTTCAAATTTGATACAATCAACTCTGGACTGAATAGGGATTATGAATGGTTAGCTAACTACAAGAGCAGTTTATCTTCTCTCGCTGTTCACAACTCCAGTTCAGCTGCTAGAGGAATACCTCACCCTCCCTGATTAGAGATAACAAGCTGGTTCAACCTCATTGGACCCACCCTGTTATCTCTACCCTGGTTTTTGCCTACCTATTTATACCTGCCCCTGGATACTCCCACTGCTTGCATCCGACGAAGTGGGTATTAGCCCACGAAAACTTATGCTTCAATACTTTAGTTAGTCTTTAAGGTGCCACAGGACTCTTTGTAACTTCTGCAAAATCAAGATTGGATGTTTGTTTTCCAAAAAGATCTGCTTTAGTTCAGGGATGATGTATCAGACCTGGTGTAGCTGTGTCAGTGCCAGGATATGAAGGAGTCAAGGTGGGGGAGGTGATATCTTCTACCGGATCAGCTTCTGTTGGTGAGAGAGAGAAGCTTTCCAGTTTACACAGAGCTCTTTTTCAGGTCTGGGCAATAAACTTCCAGGGTTTGTCTACACAGTGACTAGACACCCGTGGCTGGTCTGTGCCAGCCAACTTGGGCTCGCAGGACTTGGGCTCCGGGGCTATTTCACTGCTGTGTAGACGTCTGGGCTCAGGCTGGAGCCCAGGTTGTAGGACCCGGTGGGGTAGGAGGGTCCCAGAGCTTGAAAGTCTACCCAGCAATTAAATTGCCCCTTAGCCTGAATCAGTTGGGAGCGGACAGACACAGGCCTTGCTATGTAGAGCTACCCAAACTGTCACAGCTAAACACAAGGTGGAACACATTGTTTAGCATAAATCGTTGTGACGGTGCTGTTCCTGGTGGGATCCAACTGTGAGTGTCAGATCAGGACAGATTGCTTCCAAAAGGGCAACTACAGCCCAAAGCTGGGGTTTCTTCACACTAAGGCAAACCCAACCAGCCAAACAGAAAAGACTTTGGTCTCACCCCACTGGCTAACCACAAGTCACACAAGCAATCCCCTTAAGACACTCCAGATTCCCAGTATCACCACCAGCAGCCACCTGTCCTGGGGATCAATGGTTATGAAAACCAACACCCCAAATAAAGAAAACGGTTCTTTCCAATTCCAAAGAATCAGGCCCCAGACCCAGGTCAATATACAAATGAGATCTTACCACAAATCACGCTGTAGACAATCCTTTAGAATCTAAAATCTAAAGGTTTATTATAAAAGGAAAAAGGTCTAGGTGAGGGTTAGGAATGGTTAAAAGAAATCAATTACACGCAATAATGGCACATCTCTTAGCTTAGGCATGTAGCAAAGGTAGAATAACTGCAGGTTCAAATCAAAGTCTTTGGATGCACCCCATTGAGGGGTGGGTCAGCACCTTAGTCCAGAGTTCCCAGAGTAGCAAAGTTCCATCCAAAGCTGGAAACAAGGCAGGCTGAAGTCTGGAGGTAAAGACAAAATGGGGAATGTTCTTCCAGGCTTTATAGACTTTTTCTTCTGGGCCAAGACCCTCCTCCTTCTTCTGCAGAGTCCGGTTGCAAGATGGAGGCTCACAGTCACAAGGTCCAATCACCAGACTTTCCAGGATTCAGTTTCTGACCAGGCAGTGACATTCCTAGAGCAGCTTGGGTGTGGACAGGCCTATACAAAATCCATTGTGTGGTTGATGTCCCTTAATGGGCCATCAGGCAGCCCCAGCCTGTCTGAGCCTTCACAGGAGCCAAGCCTAAGCTTGAAGTACAGCTTGAAGCTTTAACTTTAGTTACAAAATAGATACACACATATGGAATAGATACATACATAAGACACCTGTTATGACCCCCTTCACATAAGATTTCGTGCACCCATTGATCTACACGGTACCAAACTATTTAATCGTTAACACATATTTCAAGGGACCATTCAAGGCGAAGTGGCTTGTTAACACCTCTACAGTTACGGGAAAGCTGGGGGGGAGGGGCTTTAGTGGGTTACAGTCTGTTGTAATAAGCCATCAATCCAGCGTCTTTATTCAGTCCATGATTTTTAGTGTCTCGCAGCAAAGAGATGAATTTCAGTCTTCTGAAGGATTCCTTTAGGAGGAGGACTGAGAGTCAGATACAGAGTGACAAACATTTCCGCGGGTTCAATGGGGGCAAAACCCTAATATCCATAAATGATAAGACCAGAATGGTTTAAGAATAGCAGCCCGGTTAGTTTAGTCTCTTTTACAGATTCTTGTCAACTGTCATAGATAAGAAACAGTGTAAATTTTCACTACAAAAGGTTTTTTTTTCTCCTGTTGATAATGGCCAATCCAAATTTAACAGCCTCTTAGAATTGGTATGGTAATGTATAACTTTTTTTTGCTTTCTGTGTGTATAAATGCATCTTACTTCTGGTTGTTCTATTCTATGCATCCAATCAAGTGGGCTATAGCCCATGAAAGCTTATGCTGAAATAAACTGGTTAGTCTCTAAGATCAGAATGATCACTCTGCACTGGCCTTATAAGTGGTGAGGAACACCAAATGCCCCAACACCACCACGGTGGGGGAAACCAGACAAGCACTACGCTCTGAAATGAACTCACCTGGGAAAAAATAAAAGACAAAATCAGCACATCACCTCTGGGAGAACACTTTTCACCGAGCGATTCTGCTTCACTGGAATACTCAACAATTCCCATCCTTCCGCTTGTTGTGAGGGAAAATCTCCTTTTTGAACTCTAATCTTCATGTCTTTTCCACTATCCATTCTGGAATGTTTTGCTCATCACTATATGTTAAATGATTTTGAGTTTAATAGGTTGAGACCCTCTGGCAGATTTCCCTACTATCAATAAGGAGCTCAACCATCCTTTTGATGTGAAATCTATTCTTCTAATTCATAAATGTTCTTGAATGTAACCATTAGAAATCTGTGGGCAGGAATCTACTTTCTTTCAGAATACCTCCATGAATTTCAGCCACTGACTACTCCAGAGGTAAGTTGGAGCAACATCTAATCTTCCTGTCTCTAATGAGGTTCCATCTCATGATACAACTGTGGAGGCAGAATCTCCAGAACCTCCCAATCAGGATTTTAAAGAGCATCCCGAAAGAACAAGCAGTCCTTGTGGCACCTTAGAGACTAACCAATTTATTTGGGCATAAGCTTTCATGGGCTAGAACCCACTTCATCAGGTGCATAGAGTGGAACGTACAGTAGGGTTTTCCCCAGCAGTCATGCTCCACAAACAAACCCACATGCAGGCCTTGCCTCCTGTGAAATCCATTCATTTCCTGATCTCAGAGGATAATCATAAAACAGTCATTATTTTAGATAGAACAACCACTTCCAGACAGGGTCAGGAATAAAAAATCCTTCATCTTTCCTTTTTAAAAACTCTTTTTAGGAGCTGTTGGGACATTTGTTATCACCGTCGTCACACTAGACGGAACTTCCACCTCTACCACCATGAAGGGAGAGACAGCCTTTGTCAATACACCTGATCCTTGATGTAGCCACAGATCAAACAAGGCCTGGGACCAGAAAACCCCTTGTACTTTCTTTCTTTGCCCTGATGGTAATGAACAGCACAAGCAGGGGAAAGGCCCAGCTCTGATGCAGCTGGAGAGAAAGAACAAACATCAAATGTATTGGAGAGAAGACGAAAACTAAGAGGAGAAAGCAAAGAAGATAAAAGAGCAAAAAAGAAAAAGAAACCGTGGTGAGACCAAGGGGAAAGGTGACTTTTGATATCAAGCTTCATAAACTGATTGCATGTACATCATTTGTACCAAGAGGGGGAGAGACAGATTCCGCTCCAGCTTGGGGAGTTTTTTTCTTATCCTAAAGATAAAATAATAAACATGAATTACCCATGACACCGAGTGGGAAGGAATTATGCTTTTATTACATTTCATGCTGCATATCGGTCACGTGCCTGGGTCGTTCATCAAAGCTCAAGGAAAACAGTTTCACGCTCCTCTGAGCGGCATCCCTCTGAACCTGAGTGTAGCTCTGCCAGGGGATCTAAAGGACAGGGGCGGGGAGGGGAAGCACAGGCAGCCCAAAGTAGTTTTGGATCTCTGCAGTGAAGTGTGGGCCAGGCAACCTGGGAGGCCTTCTCCATCTCTGTCAACCACGATCTGGGTAAGTAGGACTGGTTCAGCCGAAAAAGCACAATACAGACATTTTAAAAATGGAGGGAATAGACGCAAAGGATCACCTCAGAGACGAAAACAGTGACCACCACCACTAAGGTAAAAAATGATGTGGATTTCTAGGTGGTGGAACCTCCAGACAGCTGTGCATAGTGGTTGTACCTCTATTCTGACCCATTCTGAGCTCATGTCAGCCCAACTCAAAAGTCCAAACAATTTTTTTTAAAGTAAGATGATTAGGGAAGGACGGGAGAAATACACGTAAATTAATTCTTACTATTGTTACTCCTCAGTCTAGAACTAGCCTTCATATATCCTGCCACTGCTCAGTCCTTTAACCACCCTCCCCCCGAGCACTCACATTCTCTCAAGGGACCTAAATCAAAATAATCTAAAAAATTCCTCAGCTTCCCAGCAAAATCCCAACTCCTGAATCTTCAGACAACACCGGCACCACTCAGCTTCCTCTTGTCACCCCACCGCCCCAGTGCGCTTGGCTCCTAAATTGTCTAGAAGAGATGACGGGCCATCTCAGTCATGTTGTGCCTGAGACGGGCTCTCTGAGAAGTTCTTAGCTGCCTTCCCCAATTGGGACTCTACGCCCAATGTTCTTTGATGCTTTTTAATTTTCTTCTTGTATTCCTAGTGTTCCGGACCCAGCTGGAGACCACAGCTACACTCTTAGCGTTTTAACCCTAAATCCTGCTAAACCCAGGATTGTGAGTTCAATCCTTGAGGGGGCCATTTAGGGATCAGGGGCAAAAAAATCTGTCAGGGGACAGTACTTTGTCCTGCTAGTGTAGGCAGGGGGCTGGACTCAAAGACCTTTCAAGGTCCTTCCAGTTCTATGAGATAGATAGGTATATGGAGATATACCTAACCCCACAAACAAGGTCCTGGCCTCAGAAACGGAATCAAGTTGCATGTCCTCTATCTACTTTCATAAAGTATATTCTCGATCGAGAGGTTTTAAGGATAAATTGTCAAATGAACCGAGGTGTTTGCTCTCTTGAGACTCTTCCTTGGCTATCAAAATGAAGATGTGGCGTATCTCCAGCTCATTCTTTTTCACGAGGATGGTCTGGTCTACTCCCCAAAAGACACGGCAAAGGAGCAATATATTATAAACCTTCGCAATCTGTATGAGAATGTTTTTGTTAGCTGGCAGTGCATAGCAGGAGATTGATTGAGAGACTCCAGCTCAATGAAAGAGCCACTTATAATGGGTGGTACAAACAACAGTGCAGTTGCATAGTTCACCATTATCAGAATGTGCCTCTGTATCTGCAGACACTACAGCCATGAACAGGATGAGAAGGACGAAGACAAGCTGTGGCTGTGATAACAAGAATGGCAGGTGAAATAGGAGCAGTACCTAGACTTTCAGTTTTGATGAACCTTCGCATTCACTAAATTAGGGCGAGTCTAGATATGTCATTTGAGACAGGACAATCCACAACAGCAGCAATTCTGCACCCCAGAACTTGCAAGTTGATTTTCTTTTTCAATCATGACTGGTTTAGTCTAGTAAAACTATACAATTTGCTTGCTCAAGGCCTTGGCATTCATTCTCATCAGAGCAATCACAGGGAAATACCTGCCAAGATCCTAACCTGAAGATGAAACAACAAGTAAATTTTCATGACAGCCATTAGAAGCCTCCCCCCACCCCCCATATTCACGTTTCTAAAAAAAGGAGAGAGAGAGAAAAAGACTGAAAAACCCTCTAATGGGCAATAATCATAAAAAGGTGGCACTTAAGCAAGTTCCTTTACCCAGGCCTACTCCCACTCTTAAAGACTGGACAGACATTCATCAAATTCTATCAAACATGCTGCTCCTTAAAGAGCTTTTGTGAGCAGACGGGGCAGGATGTTGATACACGCGCTGGCTGTCTCTTGGTTGCCTTCTATAAAAAGCTGCACACGTCTGTGTGTACCAACAGTGAGGTTAAAAACGGACGCGTTTTGTGCCGAGTTTCTCATTGACAATTCAGGGCTTGTCTACATGGCACTGTAGTGTGCTCTCCGGGGTGTGTGTGTGTGTGTGTGTGTGTGTGTGAATTATAGAACCCTCTAATGTGATGCACTCTAATGCCCTCGGTAGATCCTGCTGGAGCGAACTAAAAGATACCCAGGGTATGTCTTCACTACAGAGCAGATGGGGGCGTCCCATGGAGTTATATAGAGGCAACATGATGTATAACACACGTTAGAACGCTCGATGATTCATGCCCCTGCACAGCATGCTGGGGTGCTGTGGAGCTAAGCCCTTCCAAATTTTCAGCCCCATTGTAAAATGTATCCATGTTTGTGGGTACAACTTATTGGGGACACAGTTTTATGGAGAAGTAGGGCATGTCTACACTTGAAACACCACGCCAAGGAATCTGCACCATTGTGTGCTTTAATGAAGATGCCCTATGCTGACGGAGAGTTCTCTCATGAGCATGCTTGATCCACCTCTCCGAATGGCAGTAGCTACACCAGTGGGAGTAGCTCTCCCATTCCATAGCGCTCTCCTCTCCAAGGAGGGTAGAGGCACGTGTTAGGTCGGTATAACTACATTATTCAGGGACGAGGATTTTTCACACCACAGAGTGACAGTTATACTGATACTGTATACGTCTGTAGTGTAGACCAGACCTCGGATTTCTAAATCCCTGACTAGACGCACAGAAGAGACCTCGCCATTCGAGTAACTTGTTGGTAGACGTGTTTGCAGGCTAGTTCTAGTTCCAATAAACCTCTACATTATTCCAAACTAAAACCCACTTCTTAGAGAGGCCTTGAACACTTAGCATGCCCTGCAGAACGAGGCAGGGTTGACCTGGATTTTTTTCTTCCTGGGGTAAAAGCTCAATGAAAGCTTAAACCCACAATGGGATTAACATAAGGGCAATGCTCTAAAGTTGACTAAATGGCCAAACGGCTGCACTCTTTTCTTCTGCCTGCCTCGGTGCCGATGCAGTAGCACTGCACTTTGTAAAATGTAATTACGAATAACCCCTGCAGTACGGAGTCAACGATCCAACTGAAATGCAGGCAGGGCATGCCACTCCGAATCCGAAGTCCCGCACGTCCAGTCTCTGGGTCAAGCATAAGCGGAGAGCAGAAATAGATTTCCTTGAATTCCTTGGCCACATTAATTGGGTCCTCAGGATTCCCAACAAAATCTTTTGATTGGCAATTACCAATTTACTTTTGTTTAGGCCCTACACCATCAGCGGTCTGATGGACCTAAAGAACTTCAGCAAGGAAGTCAAATACAATCCTTCTCTCTCCGCCATTCATCCTGTTTGCATGCTATAGAGAATTTAGCCTCACCTTCATATAGACGCATGCAACTTCCATGGAGCTCAGTGGGGTGTTTCTTGGATTAGAATCGACTCCACGGAGTGCACTAAGATGCTAGTTGAGCCTTCCTCTCCTTTGCTGGATTCAATATAGCAACTGAAGAAGCCACTCCTGGGATTTCCAAAGGCCATGAGTACGCTATATTCAAACATTCATGCTGGCCACTCTATCCAGGTGTAAACGCAGCTGGCTCAGTGTGAAAGGGAGCAATGGAATCAGAGAGATCCTTCTTTATTGTCTTAGGGTTCACATCGACACAGCAATTAAACATTGATGGCTGGCCCAGATCAGCTGACTCGGGCCCGTGGGGCTTAGGCTTCCGGATTGTAGACATTCGGGATAGAGTCCGAGCTCTGGGATCCTGTGAGGGTCCCAGATCCCAGACTCTAGCCCAGGCCTGAATGTCTACACTGCAATATTTTAGCCCGGTAGCCTGAGACGACTGATCCGTGCCAGCGCATCTGTGCCACTTTTATTCCAGTGTAAATGTACCAGCAGTAGTATTGCTAACTATGGACAGGCCCAGGAAGTCAGCAATCCACCTGGAATAGATGCATGAAATCAACACAGTAGATAGTATTGCTATGACATTAACATAACTTATTGAAGAACCTATGAGATAATGTCGCTTGGTTTCTTTAGTTAACATTTGGCTCCTGGTGTGTGAGAACAACCAACTTATGTATCAGCATATGCGAGTAGGAAGTAGCATTCTTAGTACAAGGGGCTTTCCGATGATTTCATTGTGTCACTCACAGCAATTGTCCACTTGAATGAGAGTCACTTTTCTGGGCCGGCTGGCTTCCGAATGACCGCACCATGGGCATGGGGGTGTAATTCAACAACGCTAACACGCTCAGAGCAACTATCAGACCACGTGCTACAAAGCGAAGCCGAAAGAGGAAATACAGAGGTTCTAAGAGTTTATGCAAATCCAGTGTGATGTATGAGTGGAACCTTCTCCACTGACACTTTGCTAGGAGTGAAGTCGTCTGATCAAATGATCATTACCAATGTCAAAAGAATGTATTTTTATATTGTTTTGTAAAGATCCAAGGCCAGATTTTTAAAGGTGCTCCCCTCACATTTAGGCACCAAACTAAGTTCTGTTTTTCACACAAACTCAGATCTACATTGAGACCAACAGATGCTCAGAATCTCTGAAAACCCCGAGATTTCATTTAGGTGCTTAAACAAAACGTGCTGCGTGCTGAGCAATTCGGAAAGTGGGACCCTGCTGCTATGGGCGTGTTATTGCAGTTATTTAGTGTTTTTGGTAGAAATGTCAACCATGTATACACACACACGTGTGTGTGTGTGTGTGTGTGTGTGTGAGAGAGAGTGAGTGAGTGAGTGTGTGTGTGTGTGAGTGAGTGTGTGTGTGTGTGTGTAAGAGAGAGAGAGAGAGAGAGAGGCACAACTGTCCTTAAGCTTTAGCAGGCACTACTAGAAATTAATAATAATATAGATACAGGGTATGTGAATGAAGCTACATAAAAAGAAAACCCTTTGACGTGTTCAATGACCCTTTAATTATCATTTTTTTTAGGCCCCTGGCTCCCTTGTGCCCAGCAAAGTGCCTGAGGAACAGGTTCTATTAACCAGATGGACAGACAGCTCGATCGATGTTACCATCAAGTAAATGAAAATTAAATAAACCCCCCGTTAAACTCCTGTTCAGGATTTAACTGCAACGGACAAAAGCAAAGCAGCTCAGAATCAGTGAGGCTATTCTGTCCTTAAATCCCCTGTTCTGCCCAAGTTTTGCAGCCTGCTGTCGCTAGCGTCTGAGGTCATCTGCTGCAATACCTGCAGGCAAAGACAGCCTGGGCTCTGGATTTCTGTGAGAGTGTCAGTTTCAGTTAGGCCCACGCCACTATTTTCATGTGGATTGAACAGTGCCTGGCTACAGTGTCTGCTCCTTTCTATTTGTATCTCTTGGTACATAAAGTAAAACAGTAACATTGCTGGTGGAGGGGGGGTGGGGGTGGGGGGGGTGTCAAAACACAAACAGCCCAGGTGGCCTCACCGTTCATGGAGCTTGTCTCAGAGCATCACTGTGAACCCTTGGGCTGTGCTGATTTCTTGGCAATACTGTCACACAGACCCAAGAGGGCTGGGGTGCCTCCGTAGAGCACGTCCCATCGGTGCCCCCTCCCCCCCATGCAACTCACATTCTTCTCCTCACAATGGCTTTCCCCGCATTAGAGATTCGCTTCCTGTTCATCCAATGTAGTCACCGGACCTCCTTTTCTCCCTCCCCCTCCTTTTCTTTTCCCATTCTAGGAAGACTCGAATCTTTCCCATGAGGAAACAAACAAAAATACCCGGAGGATGACAAAGGACAGAGACAGGGATTCTTCTCCAGGCAAGACTGGGAAAGGCAGAGAGAAAAAAGCAGGCCCTATAAAAATGCTTCCTTCTTTACTAGCATTCAGCGGCACTCTGTCAGCCTGATAGCACTGACCCAATTGCAGTTGTCATCAGTCCTCTTCCACTATATCGGGGGAGGCGAGAACATTTTTTCACAATCACAAAAGCAAGTGCAGCCTTTCCAGTTCAGATACCCACCTTTTTGCACTTGTGAAGACCCACCCGAAGTCTGCCCCTCACTGCGCTGTGTATGGTGGTCCCGATCCAGCGAAACACTCTCGTGTGCATTTAATTTACCCAGTGATTGCAATGAGACTACTCCCGTGTTAAAGTTAAAGGTGGGCATAAAGGCTTTGCTGGATCCGGACCCTCGTCATGATCGGATTTCTTCTAGGCACTGTAGCAAAAATGGGGTCTAAAGCATTGAAGGAGGAAAAGGTTCACTTCAGGGATGTCATATGAAAGCACGAAGGTGGCTCTAAGAAAGTTGTCAGGATCCCGGATACAGGGGCATGGGTCAGGGCCAGGGCATAGGCTGAAGGGGCCTTCAGAACATGGTCTGGATTCAGTCTATAGGGTCAAGGCCGGAAGCAGGAGTTCATGACAGTGCCATGCCGCAGGATCAGATAGGAGTCAAGGTTGATAAGCCGCCATAGCTCAGAGCCAAGCGAGACAGCCGAAGCCGGACAAGCGGAAGAGGCAGGGCAAGATTAGGGTGAACAGATACCCCAGCTATACAGGGACACGTCCTGATCTCTGGGACTTTGTCTTATATAAGCTTCTGTTACCCCCACTTTTTCACATTTGCTATCTGGTCACTCTAGGTGAGGGGTCAGGATCAGGATAAGGGCCAGGAGCCAGGAGCCAGGTCAGGTCTCAGCAGTGTGCACCAGAGTCTGTTTGTAGCAGCAAGCCAGGGATCAACCTAGTTGCACAGACAGCCTCCACCTGTATCCTCCAGGCCTTATGAGTGTGCCTGGGCCCATCTGGGAACACAGTGGGCTCCCCCAGCCAAATCCTCCAGGAGCAGGACATCCGGTGGTGCTTGAATCCACAGAGCTCACAGGCTGCTGTTCCCTCCTATGCCAGCGCTCCCCAAGAGGGTGGGATGAGGGCAGGACGGAGTGGACAGCCATGCAGTAGAACTGACCTGTGCATCTTCACAGAAGGAGACACGCAAGACCTAGCGGTGGTGCCACTGGCGGTACAGGGGGTGCCCCTGGATCAGAGCAGGTGAGAAGGGAGGACAGAGACGTGAAGGACCTTGAACGGGAGGACATAACATTTGAGCTTAATGCTGTGGCAAATAAGGAGTCCATAGGGGGAGTCACCCAGCTCCGGCCCTAAAAGGGTTAAAAGCCAGCCCTCGATGATAAGAAAAGGCTGATTGGGGAAGCAGCCACTGCTGGGGCCACACCCAATTAGGAGACAGCTGGCCCTATAAAAGGGCTGTGAACCAGCAGCTGGGTCAGTCTCTCTCTAGCTGTGAAGAGAGAAGGACCTGGCTGTCTGGGAGAAGAGAGTATCTGGAGTGGAGCAGGGCTGGGGAAAGGCCAGAGGAGCTGGGAAGCTCCCGCCGGGCAACTCCCCAGGCTGAGGCCTTGTTAAAGGCCCATAGAAGGTACTGGGGCTACAGAGGTGCAGCCCAGAGATAGGCAGAGGCAACTGGTCCAAACCCCTTGCCAATGATGAGTGGCTATTACAGACTGCAGTCTGCCCCAGTGAGCGGGGGCTAGATGCTGACTGACAGCCACTGAGGCAAGGTGGGTTTATAGAGTTGGGGTTTCCCCTAGGAGGGGGACCCAGAGTGTGGGGGCACCACCAGGGGACAGCACCCGGAGGCAAAGGGGCACCGGGAGGGACACGGGCGCCAGCGGCAGATGAGACACCAGCCATCAGAACGCACTTTGAGGGCTGTGGAGCTAATTCCCTGGATGACCAGCAGGAGGTGCCGCACCGGTGAGTCTCACTTCGCTACAGAGAGTAAGTCACAGTGAGTGGCAGGAAAATTGTATTTCTCCCCATCAGAAAAAAAATAATAATGGGCATCATTCCTTCCCAGTTAAACCACTTTTACCCCAGTGCAAGTGAGAGGAGAACCAGGAAGAATCTATCTGGGGTGTGGGAAGAGGATAGTTACAAATTGTGAGTTTCAAAATCAAGACACGATTGAACTCAGATGAATCAAAGGGCATTCAATGTCCCATCTTCATCAGTCACCGAGGATCCTCCTCCTCTGTCATTATCATGCAGTTCAGCTCTTAGGAGAGACCAGTGATACTTGGAACAGTATGAAGGTGAATAAACTGCTCAGTTGAGGCTGCCAAAGAAATTGCCGCTCTGCAGCGGAGTTCTGTGTGCACCTGTTCTCAATGGATTCATATTTGACTTCCTTGGTAAATATGTATAGCTGCTCCAAAGAGCCACGGGTAGGCTCATATTTGGTAACATCTGCTTTTGATCTCAGTGGTTGGCTTTGAGTAAACAGGTGCCTGGTGGGATTTTGTACACAACAAAGAGACGCTTTTGTAAATGCGACAGCAAAGAGAGGGCATGACATTGGTGCAGAAGTAAATTTTCAGCAAACTAATTTCAGGGATATGGGTCAGATAGATTCATAGATTCCAAGGTCAGAAGGGACATTGTGATCATCTAGCCTGAACTCCTGTATAGCACAGGCCAGAGAACTGCCCCCAAAATAATTCCTAGGGCAGATATTTTAGAAAAAAATCCAATCATGATTTTAAAATTGCCAGTGATGGAGAATCCAGCATGACCCTTGGTAAATTGTTCAATGGTCAGTTACTCCCACCATGAAAACTTTCCACCTTATTTCCAGTCTGAATTTGTCTAGCTTCAATTTCAAGCCATTGGATCACGTTAGACCTTTCTCTGCTGGACTGAAATGCTCATTATTAAATATTTGTTCCCTATGTATGAACTTATAGACTGATCAAGTCACCCCTTAACCTTCTCTCTGTTATGCTAAGTAAATTGATTTCCTTGAACTTGTCATTATCAGGCATGTTTCTAGTGCTTTAATCAGTCTCATGGCTTTTCTTTGAACTGTCCCCAATTTATCAACATCCTTCTTGAATTTTGGACACAATCTTCGAGCAGTGGTCTTACCTGTTCAAAATAAAGAGGTAAAATTACCTCTCTGCTCTTACTTGGGATTTCTCTGTTTATTTGTCCAAGGATCACATTAGCTCTTTTGGTCACAGTGTTGCTTTAGGTGCTCATGTTCAACAGATATCCACCACAACCCCCCAAAAATTTTCAGAGTCTCTGCTTCCCAGGATAGAGCCCCCATCTTATAAGCATGGCCCAAATTTTTCATTCTAATATGTATAAATTTGGCTGCATTAAAATGCATATTGTTTCCTTGCACCCAATTTACCATGCAATCCAGCTACCTCCGACTCAGTGACCTCTCCTCTTCCTTATTCACAAATTCCTCCATTTTTGAGTCATCTGCAAACTTTATCAGTGATGATTTGGTTTTCCTCCAGGTCACCGATAAAAATGTTGAATGGTTTAGAGCCAAGAACAGATCGCCATGGGATCCTGCTACAAACACATCCTCATGGTGATGATTCCCCTTTAAATTACCCCCTATCAGTTATTTATCTTGTAATCTATTTAAAGTGTGCCATATTAATTTTATATCAATCTAGTCTTTTAATCAACATGTCATGTGGTACCAAATCAAATGTCTCACAGAAGTCTATTACAACAACACTATTACCTTTATCAACTAATTACGTAATCTCATTTAAAATATATCAAGCTAGTTCTGTTTTCCACAAACCCATATCGATCAACATGAATTATATTACCCGCCTTTAATTATTTATTAATGGAATCCCTTATCAGTCACTCATTTATCTTGCTAGGGACTGATGTCAGATTGACATGCCTACAATTATCCAGGTCAGCCCGTTAATGCTTTTTAAAATATTGGCACAACACTAGTTTTCTTCTAGTCTTCTGTAATTTTCCAATCATTCCAAGATTTATTGAAAAATCTACTCGGCCAGTTCTTTTAAAACACAAAAGCCAAGTGACTCATCAGCCACTAAGCAAGTACATAGTGTACATTGGGAATCCTTCCATTTGATCCAGGACCTTAATAAGCACAAACTTTCAAGATGGTCGTAAAACGTGCATTTCACTTGCAGATCTGTATGGAGAAGTCTGCAACTAAGAGAGAGAAAAGGATCTAGAAACATCAATTAAATGGTCGTAGTAGTAAGTAGACATCCTTCAGTATCGAGAGACCATGGGTCTCTGAGAAGTAAAGAATTTACTTGGTTTTATGGCAGTCGCGAAAGTCGCTGAAGAGACTCACTCTAGAGAAAGAATCTCTGCCATGTGTGTCACATTTAAAGGTGATGTTCTACCCTTTAGGTTCTTCCTTCTGTGAACTCTTTTCCCCTCTGCTAAGCTGAACGGCTTCCTCACATAACTCCGGAGACCTTCATTAAGCTCTTGTTTCCAAAGGCTGTGGTCTTGAGTGTCATGTTCCCATTTGTCCACATCCATGTCCATTTCTTTGCACACATCCCTGAAACACAATTTTGGGCATCCTTTGGGTGTTTTTTCAGATGCCATTTCATCATCGAGTGTGTCCTTCGGTATGTGCCCATCATTCCTTCGGCACACAGGCCCACGCCAGTGGAGGCGTCTCAGTCTGAGGAGTGTTTGCATGCTGGGTATTGCTGGCCTGTTTGAGCACCTCAGGGTTGGTGACTCTGTCCCTTCAGGACATTCCAAAAATTTGACAAAGGCAACTCATATGAAAGCTGTTAAGCCTCTTTTCCTAGTAAGAGTGTAAGGTCCATGTCTCACTCTCATACAAACGTGTGCTAATAACACACGCATAATGCACACCGTACTTTTTGTGTTCTGTCAGTTTGTTGTTTTTCCATAACCTCTTCTTCAGTCTAGACATTCTTGTGGCAACTTTTCTGATGCGGATGTTGAGAAGTTGAGTGTGATAGTGGGCCCCAGGTGTGTGAACTTGTTCACCACTTCAAGTTCACAGTTGTTGATCTCGATGGAGGGTGCTTCCTCAACTCCCTGGCACATTAAAATAGTCTTTTTTAGGCTTATGCTAAGCCCAATGTCTTGGCAGGCTTTGGAAAAACTGTCCATTAGGTTTTGAAGATGAGCATAGATGTGTGGGTTGTCACTGCTGCATCATCAACAAAGAGGAGGTGTTGGATAATGGCCTCCTGAATCTTGGTTTCAGATCTGAGTCTTGAAAGACTGAACAGCTTTCCATCAGATCTTGTGTGAATGTAGATTCCCTCAGTTGAGGAACCAAAAGGAGCAGGGAGAAGATGATCCCAAACAGAGTTGGGGCAATAACTTTGCTTAACTCAGCTACAAATCAAGAAAGCCTCAGACACTGAGCTGTCATACTGGACTGTGCCGTACATGTTTTCATGGAAGGATCAAATCATGCTTAAGAGTTTTAGGGGACACTGAATCTTTATTAGAAGCACAAATTGTCCACTTCTAGTTACAAAGTCAAAAACTTTTGTGAGGTCAATTAAGGCTATGTGCAGGGGCTCTTTTTTTTTCTCTGCATTTCTCTTGTGGTTATCTCAGTGAGGTCATGTCGATAGTAGACCTTTCAACTCTGAAGCCACACTGTGACTCAGGATACACTCTGCCTGCAAGGGTCTGAAGTCTGTTCAGGACAACTTGGGAAAAGGCTTTCTCCATAATACCGAGAATGGAAATGAAACTGTAACAACTATTGTGGTTTCTGTCACCCTTGTTTTTATAGAGAATGATGATGTTGGTGTCTCTTATTTCTTATGGTACTTCGCCTTCTTTCATCTCGGGAAGACGTTGCAGTCAAACAGGTTTTCCGCATTTTATGACCTCGGATGATATGCAGTCTTTTCCAGGGGCTTTTCCATTGGAAAGGCCATGTATGGCAAGGCTAAGCTCCTCGACAGTCTGTTCATTGTTGAGTTAGTTCACAACGAGCAGGCTTTTGATGGCGTTGATAACTGCGTACATAACAATATTTTCATGAGAGTGAAGCTCAGAGTAATGTTCTCCCCAGCAATCCATCTCCTTGGTGCGGTCATTGATTGTTTCCCCTGTTGTTGATTTCAATGGGACTGTCTTCTTTGAAGTTTGACTCAAGGCTTTCTTGATCCCATCAATTAAACTGGCTGTTATACTAGCTGAGAAGATCTCTGCCTTTCAAGTGCCAATGATATGAATCACTTATGAAGAGTTGCCTCACGCTGTGGACCTAGTAAATCTATCTTTGTCCGTATCAAGGTCTACACTTAACAATACTTCAGCCGCAAATGCTAATCTAAATCTACAGTTCAATGGTTTCTTTAAAAGATGACAGCATAATGTTGAAATTATTGATGTCAGTCTCTTGTACAGTAGATTCCCTACAGGGCTGCATAATGCACCATTTCCCCTAAATGCTAAGGCACTAGCCATCTTTGAATTAGTCAAAGAAATCTAGAAATAAAATACATCTTGTCAGGCTCTTTTAATACACTCTGATTTTTAGTTTAGCTGTGCATGTATGCAACACTAAGAAAAAAAATGAAACCGCACTATATAACTTTATAGCAGTGCCAGTGAAAAGATGCTAATAGAAAATTACATCTAGGATAACTATAGAAGTTTTGTTTCAAGGGTAAATCTGAGAACATTAAAAAAAATTAATCACAGAGCATAAGAGACAGGAGGCATTTTTCGAAGAAGAAAGCTACAGCCAGAATCAAACATGCTTCACACAGCTCTAGTTCCCGCTTTGTCTTCTTTGTTTACCAATAAGCATATTCTGCCTGGAACTCTCCTCAGCTCCCCGAGACACTTAGTGGCTGAATAATATTACAAGTAAACATATAGCTTCCATTTTACAGCTGGGGTTACCAAGGCACAGAGGATTTGCCCTCATGTAGAGCCACTGGCAAATTCAGGAATAGACACCAGATCTCTAGTTTTCAGCCCTGTGCTTAGTCTATTGGAAGCTAAGAATAGCCTATCCAATTAAAAGGACGGGAATGGTGGATGAGAAGAATGAAATGATTAGACCTGTGAGAAATATTCACAACATGAATCCAGGGTGACCATAACCACAGCATGAAGCCACCAACTTGGTTTTATGTTTTCTTGAAAAACCAAAATCCAACCCAGGACCATCAAGAGAGTTCCAGAAAATGGAGGGTGTGTGTGTGTGTGTGTTCGGGAGCTGTGGGGGGTTTGCACAGCTGTGATTTTTCCCTCTCCTCTGACCTCACAGCCATGAGCCATTGGACACATTCACCTCACCAGTGAACAGTTTTGAAGGTTCAAAGGAGATCACATCTAGTCACCTACAACCTTTCCCTCTGCTCCATATTCAAGAAGGAGACATCTGGCTCCCTCCCATCTTCTTTGGATAGTCAAGGTATTTCAGGTGCCTACCCCCATGTAACTGTATCTTCAGAGGGGCCTTCTGTTAGGCACTAGAAAACTTCCAAGGTAGGACATGGTCCAACAGCCTGCTGGGGTAAAGAAGCATCTGTGCAAACGAGACATCCTTTGGGATTCACACCTTGGACAGGAGTGCTAGAAAAGAGAGCCCTGCCACCTCCCTCTTACTCCCACGCAGGAGGCAGCCATGTTTCAAACACACAATATTTGGCGGAGGTCACCCTTGGGAAATGTACTCAACTGGCTGCAAACAAAGAGCGAGGGCAATGGATAATGCTACTGACCACCCTATCTGGTGCAGGAAGAGGGGCCCATGTTTTGCCCTATCCTGCCTGCTGGACAGTGCTGGTGTTGCCTAGTGGCTAGCCAAGAAGATATAGGAGTTCTGCTCTCAGACCCCTGAAGGTGATTTATAATAGTGTATATGCAGTACACGGATTTAGTGGGCTTCATTCCCCACTAAGTTATTCCAGACATACCAAGTGTATAGATATTATAGCCCCTGTAGATCCTACTGAGCTCAAATGGATCTGGATGGTTGCTTGAGGCCAGTTCCAATTAGGCGATTTAGGCATTTAACTTTAGGCACCTAGGTCAGACTAGTTTGACCTCTCTTTATACTGTTACTTTCCCGCCAAGGTATACCACACTGAAAAGTTCCTTCCCCTCTCATTCTGTCAAACTGACAATACATTTGTATTCCCCTCCCGTCAAAGAAAGAATTGTAATGCCATCTATCACAAGGGAAAATAATCAACCTGAGAAGCCAGAGCAGCCTGAATTCAGAAGTGAGATACTCACAGATCTGTCAACAAAGTTCAGATAACAACAAATAATCTTCAAGCATCAACAAATATTTCCCTACCACAAGTCTGCTGTCTACTTGTCAGGCTGAGGAACCATCAAAGCTGGGGGCCAATGCATTGGGAGCAGGAATTAGTGCACATGCCAAAGAAGGCTAGAAAGGGATTTTATATATGAAAACCCCCAGCTTGCCTGCTGAAATCATGCCTGCAGCTGAGTTTTACAGATAACAGAATCTGACTGCAGTGTAGGAGTTGAACAGTCATTAAAATCAAGAGAAGTCAAGTAAAAAATATCCAGCAGATGTGTAGGGAAATTATGGCATAGAAACATCCTTCAGAGGAAGACGACAGATTATGCTGCTGGAGGTAAAAATGCAGATACATAGGTTTTGAGATTTAAAAAAAAAATACTGATCTAGAGAAGGAACACAAACTCTCTCTCCTTCCTAGCAGAGTCAAACAGAAACAGAGGAACCTCGGGGGGGGGGGGGGGGAATTGTTTTGCTGGTTTTGCGAAGTATTTGGTAGCCCTTCTTTACATTCGTGACTTCCTCCATTCCACACACATAACATACAGTTTATCACTCATTTTTCAGCACTCCAGCTAAGCTATCGTTCCAGAAGACACCTGCACACAGGGGATTTTCCACTGTACACACTGTTACAAAGTCCATCTTTTCAAAAGACTGCTATAGCAATTATCAGTGAGTATCTTCTTCCATTGGGTCTGACACTGTTATATGCTAGGTGCTTCTGTACTTTGGGAGCTCCTTCCTTTCCCTTGAAGTTGGAGAATGGCATGTGTTTCCCTTAAGCAATTTAGAAATAAATGAAACATTTTCATTTCAGAGGAATTAGAAGGTTAAGAGGTGATTTGAATCATTATAAATACCTACATGGGGAACACATATTTAATAATGGGCTCTTTAATCAGGCAGAGAAAAGCATAACATGGTCCAATGGCTGGAAGTTGAAGCTAGACAAATTTAGACTGGAAATGAGGGGTAAATTTTTAACAGTGAGAGTAATTAACCATTGGAACAATTTAATACGGTTGTGGTGGATTCTCCCTCATGTTCAGATGAGTTCCTTTCTGCATCCTGTAACACTTGCCCATACCGGTATTGCCCTGGCCTCTTCTTTTGTCATTCAGTTTCACCCGGATTCTATAACAATGTGCATTTCCTCACCTTTGGGGACGAAGCCAGACTTTGAGGCACCTGCTCCCCTACTTGGTGTAAACTTTGCTTGTGCCAATCAGAAGCGAACACAAACAGGTTTGGGGCCCCATCCCCTATGACACTTTTGTGATGTCATAGCTGATACTTATGGATCTGCCGGCCATGTGCAGACAGGGAGAGGAGAAAGAAAACGAGTCCTGTGTATCCCCATAACCGAGCCTGATCACCTCGAAGCCTCTCTCTCAGCTCACGTGTTTCAAACAGAGCTTCTACGTTTACCGGTCGTTGTGCATTGGTTTGTATTTGTAAGTATCGATTATTATTAGTAGATATTTTTAGCCATTGTGTGTTTTAAGTTTCATTAAGACTATTAGCTAATCAAAAACTGCTCCCTTACCCCTTGTAATTATCCCCAAGAAAACTTTAAATTGATTAATTTTAGTTGTGTGTGTGTGTCTGCAGCTCACGTCGTGACCCACACTCTCCTTGCATCCCTTACCAATACAGTCTATTGCCACGTGCAGCCTGGTAAATAACAGGCCTGCAATTATTTTCACCCCTGTGAGTCCGTGGCAATCCACACATCACTGACCATTTTTAAATCCAGACTGGGTGTTTTTCTAAAAGCTCTGCTGTAGGAATTCTTCTGAGGAAGTTCTCTGGCCTGTGTAATGCAGGAGACCAGAGTAGATGATCCCAGGGGTCCCTTCTGGGCTTAGAGTCTGTGAACATCTGAAATTGACAATGGAAATTTTCAAGTTTTTGGATGAAAACTGAAGCTTTCTCCAGTTTTAGATTTTCAGACAAAGATTTTCAATGCTTCATGAATGGAGAACATGAGCATTTCAAAAGAAATAAAGATTTTCTTTTTTTAAAAAAAAAAAGACCATGTTTCATGGACTGTTGTTGACTAATTCTACTTAGATTGTCAGTCCCCTGGCTTCCCTCTAGCAATGCAGGTGGGCATAGTGAGAATGGAATAAGAGCAGGAAGCAGCACAAAGACATTTTGGTCACTGATTGTGCATGGTAATAATTGTCACCAGCGGTAGTATCTTTCCCAGACTCTCACTTCCGATAGCCCATACATTGATCCTGGCTCAAACAGTATAGTGTCATGCAAAGCCTCTTCCCCACAGTGAATGTCATCCACTTGAAGTGTTTCTTGTTATTGGATCATAGTTTGCTTTGCCACCAAATGTTCCCCTTTAGCTGCACCCCAGTCTACTAGGGATACACAGTGGAACCCTGCAATACCGCACTCCGCTATAGCATGAATCAGTTTATAATGCGGGATGCGCGGGGCTTCCGATGGCGGCGGCGGTGGTGGGGCGCGGCACTTTGATGTTGCGCGACTCCGCAATACGGTGACCAGGTATTTTTTGATCCCGATCGTCGCGGTATCACGGGGTCCGACTGTACGTACTTAAACTCCTACAGTGATGGAGGCTATAGAAAACCCCAAGGGAAAGACAAGCTCTACCGCACCGAAGTCTGTTCTTCTGTTTGGCTGAACCCAATTGACAGAGTTTGTCCTTTCCTCATAACCCTTCAGCCATTCCATACAACCTCCTACCCGAGGGAAAGTTCTGGGGTGAAATCTGGGAGTTTTGCGGTTGACTTCTGTGGAGCCTGGATTTCACCTTAGGTGTCAACAGGCTGTTCTGAGGAGTCTCTCTTTAGGGATTTTACCAGTGCTGGGCTATATTTCAGACTTGCACATCCTACAATCCAGGTCAAAAAGTGAATTCTCCATTTGAAATAGGAGGGAGGTTCCCACGTCAGCCGAGGTATCAGTGTCAGAGGTACTGGGATGCACTTCCATCTCATGGGCACTTCCTGTTTGAGTGGGGCGGGGGGCCTGCACTTTCTCTCCTTGGCCTTAGGTCTTTAATTAGTTCCATAGTCCATCCTGGTATTGAGTCGTACTCTGGGGCTCTCTCCCGGAAGCAATGTTCTTGCCCTCTCTGGAGCGTTTCAGGCCTCAGCTCTCCTGCTAGGCCATTAAAGAGTCCAGTTCCCCTTCTGGGGAGCCTCAAAGTCCAGGTCACTTCCCTCAGTGGCTAATGGGGAGGAGGGACCCAGGCCGGCCCACTACTCTGGGTCCCAGCCCAGGGACCCCGTAGATAGCAGCCATCCACCAGGTCCCTTTATCCGCTGCTCTGATTCCTTGCACCACTTCCCTGTGGCCCTTCACTCTCATCATCCTCACTTCAGATCCGTGTCCTGATGGAGTCCCAGCAACCAGCCCAGAGCTCCTCATACCACCCCGCCCCCACCCAGCTTCTGCTGGCTTTGCTCTCTCCAGGGTCCTGTAGCTCCCGCAGCCGGCCATACAGTCTTCACCAGCTTCAGCAAGGAAATTGGAGGACCCTTTTCACTGCCCTTTTCTGGGGCAGGGTGTGGCAGAGCCACAAGGCCTCCAGCAGGGGGCCTCAGAGGGTCTGGTGCACCCCCTCACACTTACATATGAAACTGTCCAATCTTCACAACATTAAGGAAGACCGTGTGGGACAGTTCTTGGCTGGGAATCAAGAGACATGAGTTCTATTCCCAGCTTTGTCACTGATGTCCTCTGTGACCTGAGGCACTGCTCTTTGCCTCAGTTTCCCCATCTGATGAGGATGAAGAGAGAGATACTGACCTTCCTTTGTAAAATGCTTTGAAACCTACAGATGAAAAGTGCTATACAAGAACTAAGTATTGTTATCAACTTAATTGGTAAATCATTCCCCAAATGCTTCGCCTGGTTCAGCTGAAGAGCTGTGTTTGACAGACAGAAACCCCCATTACTATGTGTGATCTCCATTCCCCAGGCCCTAAATGCTAACTCGCTTCTAAACTTGAGATCCTGAAAACACTCCTAAGGCCACTTCAATTCGCGGGACTGGGTTCTCTTCCAAAGGCTTGACATAGTCACAGCATTTTGCAACTCGTCCTCTACTTCTCCCACAGCCAAGACCTCCAGTGCAAAAGCTCAAGCTCAACTTAAAAAAGAAGCCCCAGAAAGAGGTATTTACAATGCAGCTAGCTGTGCAATAAATACACTCCCTTCAGAAACCCACTATCAAGAACTCTCTGGCTAAGAGCACAAATCCCTGTAAAGAAACTAGCCGCCGAAAGAGGATATTACAATTACATGCAAAAACATGCACCGATAACCTGGATGTGTATTTTTTGCAAGGATAGTTAAGACGGGTATTACAAAGGGAAGGATCCTACAATCCAAAATCGGGAGCTCTTCCCCCAGCCCAGGCCAGAACTAACGGCAGAAACCTAGAGGTGGAAAAGCATTCTAGGAGACAGCTGACATTTTATTAACAGCCCCATGAAACCAAACACGAGCGCTTCCAAGCAGACAAGGAGACTCAGGAAGAGAGTTTTACATCACGAACTTGGTTGTGTTGAGGGTAGGGCAGGAGGAGGGGTGGGGGGTTGTAAAGTAGCCAACATGGCAGGGAATATTGGTGACTTTATTTAAAACATGACTGAGAACTTCTGAATTCTGAGCATATGGTAATTAATAAAACTGGCCAATAGAACTGAACACACACCAATGGAAATGCTATGGAATAATTGCCTGGATGCAGAAGGGTTATTAGCGCTTAGCACTGGCAGAGGAGTTTGAGGAGAGGGAATATGAACAGGTGTGTGGTCCACTGAAATTTGCAAAACTGTTGGGTGAAATCCTGACTTCCCTGGAGTCAATGACAAAACTCCTTGGATGTCAACGGGGCCAGGATTTCACCCGCTGTGATTTAGAGTATTGGTACATCCAAAAGGAAGGGTGACAAAGTTCAAGGAGAATTTTGCTCCACAAATACTGGTTGATCCCTCTCGCATAGGTCTCTTTTCGGACTCCTCTCCCCAGGCCATCTCTCCCGAGAGATTTGTAACAGCCAAAATCATCCCGCTGAGCTAGAGAAAAATGCTGTGATGTGCTACCACTGAACAAGGGGCTCCTACTAACAAACATCCCCTTCTGGCCTGCGATATGCCCCACCCATATGTATAAAGGAGGCATCTATTTGCAAGGAGGAGAGCCGAGGGAATCTTTTCCCGTGGTACACAATGCTCATGGATGGGTGCCACAGGAGCTGCCCAACTAGCATGCTGTGTGTACTATCCTGCAAAGGAACTTGCTTTGAAAAACACACTGTGGGCACAGCTAGGAAAACACAATGATCAGCCTGGGGGATGGGGCGGAGCCAGCGATATCCTCCCTTGGGAAGCTTTTGAAAATACCTCTGATTTGGGAGCTGCCTGAGTTTTAACCAGGCCTTGAAATGGCTGACAAGTTAACTCCAGTCCCAAGATGAGCTTAGATAGCAGTTGGCTAACGGGACCAGCATTTCCACATGCTTTGCTTTCCTTGTCAGCCGCAAGAAGATAAAGCAGCATTTGCTACTACATCAGCAGAACCATACCAGGGTGAAATCAAATGGCTGTTTGTCACCGGTTCCAAGTGCTAGCGTCACTGGGTGGTGATGAAAAGTCTCCTTTGGTTTATGAAACTAGACTCCAGTTTGGAGTAGCATCAAGGGATATTATTATGCACTTTGTAACGATCACGGGCGAGAGCTGAGATCAACAACATGCCAAGATTTTGATTTCCAGCACAGACGACCCTTTTCACACAAACAAAAACTATGGCAGCAAATTTTGGTCGTGTTCTGAGTTATAATCGGTTAGCATCAGAGGAGACAAAAACGGAACGAAAACAAACAAAAACTGGATATTGAATTGTGCTGCTAATCAAGGCAAATCAAGCCATGCATTCCATTATATTGCTACTACATCAAAGAACAACAGGAATTTCAAAAACCACAAACCAACAAATCTATAGATAAGTCATTTATTTAGTTTCTCAGCATCACTACTACTAAGTGAATGCACCAAATACCAGCATGTTTTTGAAACTGTAATCAGCGTGCCTGTCTGGTGCCAACTTGTGAATGACACTGGGATGGGAGACAGTAATTAACCCTCACAAAACGGGCAGCATTTGAATACAAATAATCAGAGAGAGCTTCATTTAACATATTTTAACAACACAGTATTTATTAGTTTCAAGTTGCTTATCAACAAAGATTCCAAAACCCCAGGGGTGAAATCAATGGGAATGAAGGGATAGGGGTCGCCATAGACTTCAAAGAGGTTTAGGTTTCACTAGATCATTCAACACATCCCATTACTGACATGAGACCATCTCTGGGGTAAAACACACAACGGAGGCCCTGCAAAACATCAAAATGCTACATAGGAACTGAGGACAGGAAGTGAAAGACACCGGCCAAGTATTTTAAAAGAGACTAATGATTTTGGGTACTCAAATTGAGATAACTTAAACGAGTTTGATTTGAAGAAGGTTCTAAGCCTGACCTCTGAAAATCAGCCCCACCCTCTCAAGCGTCTCAAGTTGGTCTCCCACAAAATGAGGCCTCTTTGGGAAATTTTGGCCCCTAGATCTGTCCAAAGCTAGGGGAGGAATTTAGTTGGGCAGAACGTAAGTATCCCAATTAGAATTTGGCCAGACGTTGGAACTGGGTGTTGGGTAAGGAATGGTGTCACTAGCCTCTGTCTGTCAGAGGGGGGTGATGGATGGCAGGAGAGAGATCACTTGATCATTACCTGTTAGGTTCACTCACTCCAGGGCACCTGGCATTGGCCACTGTTGATAGACAGGATACTGGGCTGGATGGACCTTTGGTCTGACCCAGAACGGCCATTCTTATGTTCACTATATTTAAAATTGCCAACGGAGAGAATACCATGTTGATGCTTCGTCCTAATGCATATTATTACCCAGGCTTGATATACTTGACACCAATGGTTCTCAGCCTGCAGCCCAATCAGCACACAGCTGCGGTCTACATGGTGTCCTTAGGGCCATTCAGGTAGTGTATATATATCGGGTGGATGTGGCTCACATAACACACATTGCTGCTTATGCGGCCCACGAGGGTAAACAGGTTGAGAACCACTGCTTTACATGTGACGGCCCTGATCCAAAGCCCATTGAAGACAATAGAAATGTTTCAGATTTTGGATTAGGCTTGAAATGCAGCTCGCCTGTGACTGTAATTAATGGTACCAGGTGCACTGTTACTCACTGAATCAGGGTGGTAGCCGTGTTAGTCTGGAATAGCAGAGTTAACAAAGTCCTGTGGCACCTTAAAGACTAACTATAAAGTTTTGAAGCATGAGCTTTCGTGGGCTAATACCCACTTCGTCGGATGCAGGCAGTAGAAGTGTTCACAAACAGGCAGTTATAGAAAAGTAGGTAAGAGCCAGGTGGGAGGTGAAAAGGTTAGTCCAATTAAGCTGAGCCAGCTTGTTATCTCCGATCAGGGAGTGTGGATTATTCGTCTAGCATTTGAATGGGGTGTGTGAACATGGAGAGACGAGAAACAATGTCTGTAATGACCCAACCATTGTAGATCTCGGTTCAATCCCAAAGAGTGTGTGCTGAATTTGCAAATGAATTGAAGCTCTGCAGTCTCTCTTTGCAGTCTGGATCTGAAGTTCCCTTTCTGCAGAATGGTGACTTTTAAATCTGTAATAGTGTGTCCTTTAAAAGTCACCATTCTGCAGAAAGGGAACTTCAGATCCAGACTGCAAAGAGAGACTTCAGAGCTTCAATTCATTTGCAAATTCAGCACACACTCTTTGGGATTGAACCGAGATCTACAATGGTTGGGTCATTACAGACATTGTTTCTCGTCTCTCCATGTTCACACACCCCATTCAAATGCTAGACGAATAATCCACACTCCCTGATCGGAGATAACAAGCTGGCTCAGCTTAATTGGACTAACCTTTTCACCTCCCACCTGGCTCTTACCTACTTTTCTATAACTGCCTGTTTGTGAACACTTCTACTGCCTGCATCCGACGAAGTGGGTATTAGCCCACGAAAGCTCATGCTTCAAAACTTTATAGTTAGTCTTTAAGGTGCCACAGGACTTTGTTAACTCTGTTACTCACTGATTTCCCTGTTTCTCCTTTAACTAGCATCCCTGCAAACTATACTTGAGCTCTGAGAGTCAGGTGGGTTCTTTCCTTCCCACCCATACTCCTTGATACGGAAAGTTAAAGCCCTTAGCGCCCCGCCCCCACCAGGAGAGCCCCAGGATGTTCTCTAGGTAAGCACAGGATTAACTGACTGGAATTTAGCAAACAATTCTCAGTGAGACATAGACTGAAGTCCTCCGATATTGACCAGGCATGTGCCAACGGCAGTCAAAGGAGCGAAGAGGTATTTCCATCACTAAGAGGAGCAGACCTGGCTGTGAACACACAGGGGGCAGGCCTGGCGAGTCAGATGGCACCTTTCTGACTGAGTCGCTTGGCTGAATAGAAATGCACTCTGTCTATCCTTGTGTGTGTGAAAATGATGCTGATGGAGGTGTGGGTTAGGATAGCCAAGCAAGTCGCGGGCAAGGACAGTCTCTTTCTCCTCTCTTCAGATCCTGGCGGGTAGGTTTTGTGAAGGTGTTCACTACACACAGTGCTTTGTGTGCACCCGCAGCTCAGCCACACAAAGGATTCTATGAAGCCTTTAGTACGGGAACATAAAGGGACATCTCCGGTTTGGTATCACTATCTATCATATTAAAAACAGGCTTTCGCTGTGGTTTGGAACTGAAACAAAAATGTCCCTATTTCTTTCTTCAGCGGTTTATAGACTGAAAGGTGTATCGAATGGGAACATAGCTCCACAGCTGAAACATTTATTTTCCCCAAAACAATCTCCATAGAGTGGAACTGACAATATTTCTCACTAACGCTTGAGGGCAAATCAAGGACAGACAAAAAAGACCTGCAGTACGTAGCATTTCAGGTGGGTTTTTTTTCCCCCTCCAGTAAAAACAGCACTTTTAAATGTAAAATAACTACTTTGCAAGCTCTTTGGTATACAAAGTATGTTTGGGAAGAAACAGGTCATTATCATTTCAAACTCGAGTCAATGCAAAGCTCTGAGCCTGGGTTATTAAAAGATGTGATCAAAGGTTTACAAGCCCAACACTCAGTGGAAAATGTTTTTATGGGAAAATAACTGCATAAAATAAGCTCAGTGGAGCGGTAAGTGCATAAAATAGTTAATATCAAGAGTCCAGTTAGTCTGCACATCACTGGAAGATATATTTGTTAAAACACCAAGGAGTATTTTTAATGAATGCACTCACAAAAAGCTTCTTCAAAAACACGTTTCCGCATGATACCGAGGTATCTGTTTCCATTTGTAAACATTCATTTGAATATAAATAAGGGGTTTCCTGGGCAATCAGTCCCCACCTATATTGCTGGTTGGCTTCTTGCATCCTCAATTCAAAACCTAGCCCTTGATTTTAGTGCAACTATCAATACCGAGTAGAGGGGCATAACTGAAGTTATATATTTCAAAGGGCCTAGGATTTTTGAAACTGGAATGCTTATGCCCACTTATTCTATAGCATATATCACACACCCCTTCTTAGAGGTGGGTAAATGTATGTGCAGCAGACTTCAGGAGTAAGCCAAGTACCTACCTACACGTGTGGTGGTGTTGTCCACTTGTTCAACAATTCACAATCAATTCTCCAACCATATCCACCATACCGCCACTTGACCTAAGTCTTCAGCTTCCGTGGATGTTTATGCAACATTTTTGGTAGGACTCTCTATTACAAACATCTTACGTGTCCAGCTAGACACACTGTTTCACAGATACCTCGATTACGGATTGATCCCCATCAGACTTTCAGGAGAATGAAGCGGAGTGTTCTTATGGCTCTCTGTATGAAGAGCTGGAATCTAAAACAATGACTTTTGGTAGCCTTTTGCCATCATCTCTATAGCATTACCTAACAGATAGAGAAATTTTACCTCCAGCTGTACATCCTAATTTTGTAAACGTGGTTAGATAAGACTCCATAATTTTCTAAATATGGTTAGATATGACTCCTTAATTTTGTAAATGTGACTCAGGTCAATCCCACCCATCTGGGTGAAATTCGTACCCCACCCTCTATTCAGAGATAAAAAAAAATGCCCCATAGACAACTTAATTCCCATACAGTCCCATCTGTAGGGCTTAATTCCCTTCTGGAGGGTTTAAGTGGGGCTGATGTTATGTTGTATAGGAGGGAATTACAGGCCACATGTTCCTTTCATAACATTAAAAAAAACCATAAACCACAATAGTTAGTCAAAATTATTCTCTCTCAATTCTACCATTTCACCGCTCCTCTGATTAAACTGTGCATAACGAACACAGGTTCAGATCCTCCAGAGATTTCTGGGCATGCATTTCTCCTTCGGTTACTCTCATTACACGATGAAAACCATTTTCATATGGAGCAGCTCTCTGATTGGTGTTAACCTATAGGCCAGAGCATACAGATGCTTCTGCTCTCAGTAAGACTGGGATGCATAAACTCAAGATGGAGGCTTGATCTGAAATGATCTTCCATTAGAAGATTCTCCTTACTGGTGTGACCTTGAGTTTTTGAGCCAAGGCAAAAAGAAGATGGATACTGATGCGTCTCCATCCAGAGTCATCGGATCATGCCAGTATCTAGAACTCTTCATGGGTGTTTCCCTATGCTGTGTGCTCACGCTTAGAAGGCTAAAATAACGAGGGGATGAACCTAACCTGAACAAAAGTATATGATACAAACAAAAGACCGGCACACAAATTATGGCGATCAAATGAAGTGTTGCATAAAATAGACCATCTTCCGACTTTCTCGATCCAATCTCCGCTTTTCCCAAGCCTCTTCCAATTCAGGGGCTTGTTACAAGGCTAGCCAGCCTTTGATATAATTTGCTGCTGACAGCCCCTGGTGAACAGAGAATAGCTACAGGGTTGAAGGAGCCTGATTACGTATCAAACAGCAGCCTTTGCCTGCTAAGCAGTTATGATTGATTACTAGGCCCACCGCTATAATTCAAAGTCAGTGCAAGTCTTCCTCCTGCTTCAGAAGCATTGCTGTGTTCCATTCAGGAAACGCGTTCCCTCTCTCTAACCTGGGGATTTTCAGTCGTGAGTCACGTCTCGCAGACGAATCAAGGACATGGCGCTTTTAATAACCTCCCAGGCCCTCACAATAAGTGGAACGTGTAACTAAAGCCATCTGGGCAATGAGTTCAGGCCTCCTGTCCACGATGATTAGAAATTTGCTGTCAGCCAATCTGGAATATTGCAAATCCGTTCTTATGAAGGAACCAAGACAGGAATTGATTCTTCACTACCGCCGTAAAGCTGCCAGCAAAGCAGCCGACAGGTCGGGAGAAGAGAGGCAAGAGAATATCCTGCCTGCAATCACTCCCAGGAACACCCAATTACATTTCAGAGGGCTGGTATCCCCAGAGAGGTGAATTTCAACAAAAGCATGTTTGTCTTCGAACGGAGCCCAAACTTCAGGGCAGACTCTTGTTATCCGTGTCACACCACACCCCGTATTCCTTATGGTGATATTATGATCTGATTATGATGTATTTGATGCAAGATAAGTCATGTAAAATATCACTGGAAAGGTTAAGATTTGCTGAATTTGATTATCCTATTTCCATGTATCACGTTTGAATCTGAAGTTATGAATATTGACTGACTCTGCACTTCAAATGTGTTTACATCTGGAGAATGCCCACTAGACAAGAGGCTTTCCGTCTTCTAGACAGTGGTTGGGGAATGGGCCATTAGGAAAACAAAAGCCCTTAGAAGAAGCTTATCTCCCCCCCAGGGGAGCCTTCCTGAGGACACTACAGAGGGCCTCCAAGTAATGGCTACTATGAGTCTACAAAGACAGGTGATGTGAGGGCATGTTTCTAGGCTTCATCTTGAGATATCAGTTTTTCAATAGACCGGGCTGGGAACTAAGCTTTGGACACGAAGGGTTCCCGCCCTATGCAAAAGCTATATAAGGTGGGGAACGGCATCTGGGGCTCTTTGCCCCTCCCCCTCCCCACCCCACAAGAAGACGCCTAGAAACACCTGAGGAACAAAGACTGAACTGAGGGAAGGGCTAAAGGGATTTTTAGCCTGTGAGTGAAACACTTGGGGATTCCGAGCTGTAAGGATTCCTTAAGAATCTGCAGCCTGCTTGCATCATCTCTTAGGACGAGAATCTATTCATATCCAACCTACTGAGTACATTAAGCTTAGTTTGACATTTTTGTTTACCAGCTTTGATCTGTTTGCTATCTCTATCATTTATCATTTGATCCCTTATAATAATTTATAATCTATCTTTTGCCGTTAATACATTTATTTTTGCTTTATCTAAACCAGTGGTGGGACTCATAACTCAGTGGCATAAAGCTGTTGCGTATTCCTCTCCACATTGGGGGGGAGGGGTGCATTTTATGAGCATACGCTGTCCGGTTCGCTGTGGCGCGCAAGACATAATTTGGGTTTATGCTCCGGGGGGGGGGGGGGGGGAGGGGTGCGCTTAAGGAGCTGGGAGGTGCCTATCTGGAGCCTTCGCAGGCAGGGGCTGGCCACAGAGCCCACCTGTATGTATCTGCAGCTGGATGCGTCCCTACCTGTATGTACGCTCGTGAAAATGAAGGCTAGAGAGAGTGCGTGGCAGCTTGTCACAGCAGTACATGGAGCCCAAGCTGGTGGGTCAGGGGGACTCAATGGTACCCCAGTTCCAGGTGGCACCCCAGGGGGAACCGACCACAGTCAGTTTTACTGAGGCAGCCCTGACCCTGAGAAAGAAAGTAAAGCAACTAGATCAGTTGCTTTGACAAATGGGAGGCTTTTTACCACTTCAGGTACAGGAAGGCCGGAAATGAATGGATGGAAACATTTACACAGGAAACGGTACCCGTCTTAACATAGGTCTACATGTCCCCCCCATTATAAAAACTCTTCCAGCACCCCTAAATGTGGCCTCAGTCTTAGCTGGGGCCTGTAGGTTTTACCACAACACAAATACTAATGATAACATTATACACATTTGCTAGCAGTGGGGGAGAGATGCTACCACTTGGGTAAAGCCCCAAACTGAGGAGAAAATCTGGTGTCTAGCGATGCATTCTCCATACAGACAACTGTGAGTCAAGCAGAGTATAGCCACAGCATGGCAACACACCACTTTAGCACCCGGACAGATGGCTGATTTCACTAAACCAGCCTTAGTTTACACTGGAACCGATCCATTTGGCCGATACCAAAGAGCTGTGGCTTGAGACTAACCCAGCTTTGCTACTCCATAAATTGCAGGAGACTATCTGTCTCAAGAGGACAATCTTAAGTTCCGAGCCTACTTCCCATGTGCAGTGGGATGGATGGGAGTATGGGAATATACGATGGGGAAACAGCTGTGCAAAGGACAACAGAATGAAGGCGAGCTAGGCTTGCAAAGGAGACATGAGCAATCATGGAAGGCACCAGGATTAGAGAGAGGGGAGTTCCTATTAAGCCACTATTAAGCTGCTGCTTTTGAGAACCTACCTCTCCGATAATTACAATGCTAACTCTTTGCTTCTGCAGCTGCCATTTGAAATTTAAATGATAGCATTAAACTATGCAAATCCTTATTTAAAAGAGGCAAGAGATAAACAAGGGTCACTGACGCTTCGATAGGACATGCTGAAGCCTTGGGGGCATTTTTTTAAATGCATGCAAATACGTAAAGTCCATAGGGAGTTTGCATATAGTGATGAAATTGTTAGAAGAATGGCTGTTTGCACCAATATTCTACCATTCCATGTCACTATTCATTTCTTTGCAACACTTGGTAAAGGGAAGGGTAGCTCTTGGTAGATGTACAAGTCTAATTATTTCCGTGTGCTTTATTTATACAATTCATACTAAGGAACCGTGTTTGTCATGGAGGTCACGGAAGTGACGGATTCTGTGACTTTCTGGGGCCTCCGCGATTTCTGCAGGAGCCGGTGTGTCTGGCCCAGGCCCAGGCCAGGTGCACGGGTCATGCCCCCGCCCCACTCCTCAGAAGCACGAGTCTGGGTTGGGGGGGGGGGTCAGGGCTGGGGGTTGAGGTGCAGGGTGGTGCTCACCTTGGGGGCGTTTTCCCCGGAAAGGCAATAGGAACTCCCCTCTGTAATCCTAGCTCCACGTGTTGCCTCTTCCCGCAGGTACCGCCCCCGCAGCTCACACTGGCCGTGGTTTCCAGCCAATGGGAGCTGCAGAACCGGGGCTTGGAGCGGAGCGGAGGCAGCATGTGGAGCTAGGAGCTAGGGTCACCATTTCCCAAGAGCTGGGTAGGGAAACCCCCTCCAGCACCTGCAGCACCCCCCCCCCACGACATGTGTGCCAGGCCCACCCTCCCGAGCCAGCACCTCCACCCAAGTTTTAGTCAGGGGTATCTAGTAAAAGTCGTGGACAGGTCATGGGCTGTGAATTTTTGCGTCACCCTCACCTACTGTACACAGAGCTACAGAGGACAAAACTCACTCCCAGCCAGGGGAAAATTGCATTTCTTATGGCTCTGGTGTCATCAGTTGCCTTCCAGGCGTTATTGTTAAGCCCGCGTGTTTGACTTTAGTTTCCGTTTTTTATTTGACTGTAAGCACTTTTGGGGATCGGCTGATTCCAAGACCGAGTGGCTGACTGGCTGGGCTCCCCATTAGTCACAGCTATGTGCGAGATGTCCGAAACCATCGAAGAACGACTTTTTCACGTCCAGCTCTTCCGCTCAATGTCTCAAGCCCAGTAAATCCTGCATCCTCGGTTCTGTAAGCATCTCCGCCTGCAGGTGGGATCCTTCCCACAACAAGCACTGACAACCTGTAGCTATTATGATCCAGGAATTAATCACCATCCCTTCCCCAGTCAATAATGAATATAATTTTCAGACCCCTCGTTGAAATTAAACAGGCACCTCTATTTATTATGGAAGCACAGCACTTCCCGCACATACTTCAACAGCCTTATTAATAACCCCCAGCCAGCGCGTCTGATTAGTATTCTAACACATGTGGTAAGCTGGAGGTTGATTACAGCTGATCCAGTTGATGTTCCTTCAGCTTTCCACTAATGCTGGCCACGTTCCAGACCCTTGCTGATACAGTCAATGTCAACTGTTGCTGCAGTGTTAATTCAGAAGCAAGCCAGGAGGAAAAGGAAGGATAGGCCATTGCAAGGAAGCGGAGCTCTCTGGTCTGCGCTTCGGCGTCACCGCTGGTACATCTGACGCGGGGCCCAAAGCCATGATATTTCTGAACACCAAGGAGATGGTGACACACAGCAGACAGGGCAATGGGGAGACAGGGGGTGTTGGTAAAGGAGGGGCCTGAGGATGTTTGCAGGTTCACCCTGCATGAGAGTTGTATTGAACAATTCCTGGAAAGGAGGCGGGATCAGCCCGGCTAGATCTTACCTGACTTCCCCCTCAGGAGAGATCCTTGTTTTAATCAGCATGGGGCCAAATATCCCAGCCAGGCCCAGGGCAGACCCGCTGGCTGGTTTTGTCTGGAGCACAGAGCGATGAAGTATCCATGATTTCCATGACAGTAGCATCCAGAGGCCCCAGTCAAGGAGAGATGGCCGTTGAGCTAAGGGCCGTCGTAAAGAGACAACCCCAGCTCTGAAGAGTTTGCACTCTGGGTAAAAGAAGATGGAGCAGGCCTCTGATCCAGATGAGGGGGGGTCAGGTCCCCACATGCAAACTGCCCTGGCACTTGAGTTGACACCAATTTGAACTCACCCTGATTGTGCCCAGTATGGGGCACACAACGGGACATGGCCCCAGCACACAGCGAGGGCACAAGGGCTACCTCTGAGCTCAGACAGCCAAGGGGCTGCTCCTTTTGGGTCTGTCCGTTCCCAAAAGGACACAGAAGGTCTGGCGCTATCGCCCTGCTCCCATGCAGGGCTGGCTGGGCCTGCCAGACCAGACACAGGGATAGACTGCACAGCGAGGCTGCCGCCCACCACCTTTTGGTGCAGGCAGGGGGCGGACAGTGTGTGAGTCACCGCCTCTCTGGACCGGACAGCACAACTAAACGAGGAAATTGTCCTACTCTTGTAAAAACTGTCCAGGTGCTTCAGAACACAAGAACATAAGACTGGCCATACCGGGTCAGACCCATGGTCTGTCTAGCCCAGTATCCTGCCTTCTGACAGTGGCCAATGCCAGGTGCCCCGGAGGGAATGAAAAGAGCAATTATCGAGTGATTCATCCCCCGTCGTCCTGGCTTTGCTTCCGGCAGTCAGAGACTTAGGGACACCCAGATCATGGGGTTGTGTTCCTGACAATCCTGGCTAATAACCATTGATGAACCTGTCCTCCCTGAAATGATCTAATTCTTTTTTGAACCAGTTTATACTTTTGGCCTTTACAACATACTCTGGCAACGAGTTCCACAGCATCTTACCGTGGGAACACAAGACCTGAGCACATTGAGCCTGTGTAGATGGCTTTAGCCCTGAGACTTCCATGGCTACGAGGACACAACATGAATGAGATCTGAAATATGGCAGTGCTGGGGTTTATATTTACCGAGCTAAGGGGCACAAGGCATCACCACCTGGGTTTTAGTAGCGCCTACACTCATTCCAGTGGGTCTGCAGTCCAGAATGCCTGGGAGAAAATATTTCTTATTGGATCCAGTGGAATCTCTGTGGGGTAGCATCCTTTATAGTCACAGTGGGAAGACGGGTCCTAGGATTGTCTTAGAGTGACCCTGCAACAGCCTCACACGCTAAGCCCTGTGGTTTGTTTGCGGGGATCTCCAAAAGGCAATGGGCTGAATATAAAAGGTGGCTATTTTCAGGCACATTTTATATTACCAGAAGTTACTGGTGAGACCAAAGTCACCCTCTCCGCCATTCGTGCCAAATGAACTCGGACAGCACCATGTCAACGAGAGAGACGGTTCCGGCATCTGCCGGGAACAGGTGGAAAACTCTGTATCACAGGGTCAGCCTCTATCCTGGGCCCCTTTCTCAACAAAGAACGGGCTACTTGAACATCCACGCATGGTGGCACACATAGGAACGAGAGAGAGATTGTGGAAAGCTGATTGCTGAGCTTTGCGGTGTATTTTTAGTCCTAGCATTTAATGATTTGGAGACAGTTTTAACTACAAACCACAAATCCATCAAAATGCACTTTTATTTAAAGAGGAAATCCCAACTTTGTAGCTGTGAAGTCCAATTATTTGGTTTTATACCATCCTGTATATTTATAGATTAGAACAGATTACAGGGAGTTGAAGGGGGTGGGGGGAGAGATAACGTGATAGTAGCTGGGAGCACTTACTCATTCAAACATGAAAGCCTACATTGACTTGAATAGACGGGTAATAAACAAGGCATGCCTTTGTGCTTGGGCGGCTGATACTCTGAAAATAAAGTCTACGTGCTCTAAGAGCCTGCAGAAAAGATAACGCGGGGTGTTATTTGTGATTTATTATGTACACAGATAATGTGCTGTCTGCATGCCCTTACCCTTTCCAATGTGGAGTCATAGAATCATAAAATATTAGGGTTGGAAGGGACCTCTGGAGGTCATCTAGTCCAACCCCCTGCTCAAAGCAGGACCAATCCCCAACTAAATCATCCCAGCCAGGGCTTTGTCAAACCAGGCCTTAAAAACCTCTAAGGAAGGAGATTCCACCACCTCCCTAGGGAACCCATTCCAGTGCTTCACCACCCTCCTAGTGAAAACGTTTTTCCACTGTCAATCAATGACATTTAGGAACTCGTCGTGGTTAAAAAAAACAACCCAGAACTTCCCACTGTCCTTTGATGGGAGCAGTGTGCAGCCCGCAAAAACAAGCACACCCTTCAAGCAGCCGGCCTGCTAGCTAAAGAGTTACAGGAACCTAAAATCATTTGCTGAGGGTTATTTGGGAACTAGACATACTGATGATCCAAAGCCTGTTCAAATCAGAGGAATGACTCTCTCTGACTTCCAGAATCTTGAACACAGCTGGTCCCCTCTTCTTCAAAAAACCCACATACTCTATAACCTTGGACAACAATGACCCACGTTCCAGGGGTTGGAAGTTGAAGCTAGACAAGAACTGGACTAGAGGTCAGACAAGATGATCTCCCAATGCTCCCTTCTGGCCTTAGCATCTATGAAACCACTGGGTTTGGTCCTCCAGTCTCTCTTCCTATGCAGTTATTAATTACTATCTGTGAGGGCTCAGACTGCAAAAGGGCGTACAGAGACAGCTCTCCTATTTAACTGGATAGGACTGTCAGCATTTGCGCGGATATGGCCCCAATCCTGCTGCATGATCTTGGTCACATTATGTCATCTCTCTGTGCCTGTCTTACCCGTTCCACCCTGGGCAGATTCATTGCAGAATTGCAGTCTGAAGCAAGGAGCTCAGGAGCTCACGGTCCCCAATCGCATCCTGCAGGATGGATTCCCTAGCGCCCAGTGACATTACTGCAGTGATCTGGGGAGGCACTGTTGGGTCCTGGGTCATATTTTAATGAGGGTGCGGCTGCACAGAAAGCTTGTGAGAGTCTATATAGGTATCTACATAAGCTTTGAGAGAATAACAGGCCATCTGGATATGGCCGGGCTTCTTTTTATCAGAACTTTGCTGTCACTGCTCCACCCTGTAAAAGAAACAGCATTTTCTTCAAGAAATAGTTCATCCTAATGCTGTGCTGCAAAGAATGGCCATTGGGTCCCGAGCATTTGAAGAGATCTGCATCTATTTCCTCCCCGCAAGCTGTAAATGTTAATTAGTACTTCTAATTATTTGTACTGCAACGGTGCCTTGAGTCTGCTAGGAATGATGGTAGGAGAGTTCCATGACCTGTGTTAGATGGGCGGTCGGACAAGATGATCACAGCGGACCCTTCAGCCTTGGAATCTAGGAATTAGGTCCCCATCTGTACTGCACAAAGACATAGTTGGACCCAGTCCCTGCCCCAAACAGCCTAAAATCTAAATAGACCGATCAGGCTAAGGGTGGGATGGGAAGAAGAGGTGCCGAGAGGTGATATGACTGGCCCAAGGTCACAGAGAAAATCAAGGGTAGAGCTGGGAAACCCACCCAGGTCCCTTTTCCCCAGTCCTATAACCTAGTGAATGCATCCCACTACCTTATTAGCTAAACATACCTATAATGATGTTCTTCATCATTAGTGACTCATGCTGACTTCCCCAGTGAGAGTTTTAAGAAGATTTTTAAATAAATGAACACAGTTCGATTGTAAAAGATGCTTATGCAAGTTTGAGGAATCCTGCATTTTAAGTGAGTAATTACTTTGTGTTGTATTACTATGTATTTGTTTGTTATTCGTCTGTGGAATGCTTTTCTACTGCATCTAGCCATCTATTTCTTTTTAATCCATGTACTGATTTTGTGGATGCATCAGCCATGGGGAAAAAAGAAACTAAATTATATATTACAGTTTCAAAGTCAAGCACTGAAAAGTTGCAGACCTAATGGAGACCCTTTGGGAGTGTTGTGAAGATAAGCCCATGTGGAAATTCATCATTCTAAACTCAGAGCAGCATTTGGATGGTGTTGGGCCATTCAATACATAAGGTGTCTATTTAGCGGAGTTCCTGCTAAAATCAGAACTTTAACGTTGCTGGGATATTATTCATTGTGTTATTAATGGTATTACTGTACTTAGAACATAGGAGAGGCATTTTCCTTTATTATTTTAAATCTAAGCAGAGAAATAAACAAGGCATTAGGCTATATGGTGAAGGAAGAGGAAAAAAGAAATATTAAATAACTACCCCTTAAGTGAGCACTGGCCACCCAGTTCAACACACTGAATGAGGTAGGGGTCCTGTGGAAATAAATAGTGTGGTATCATGTAATGAAAGACTATATCATAATGTGGATGCTTAAGTGCTGAATTTAAGTTGAATGCATAACTTCACTCTGCCATTTTCTAACTTTTGAGTGCTTAACGTTCTTTGAATGGAGTTTCTTGTAAACAATGGTCTAAAATTTTAAAAAAAGAAAGCTGAAGAAATAGAAATTCCACCATCTGGACCTATACTGACCCCATGTGGGTCATTGTCATTTAGTAGTGGTCCACACTGCAGTCAGGGGGGATTTTGCAGCTCTTCTAAGCAAAGCTAAGTTACCTTAAATCTTGTTGGTTCACTAAAAACAGCAGTGCAGGCTTCAGTCTACCAGCACTATAAATCCCACCTCTAATGATAGCAGAAGCACTGCTTAGATCCACAGCTCAGACCTCCCCCATCTGAGCTAACAGATAGCTGTAGTAGGTTGTCACTCTCGTTAAAAAAAATAGCACTATATCAATCCCCAATGAAATCATCCAACAGACTTTTATCCCATATACCTAAATGGCCCCCTCAAGGACTGAGCTCACAAGCCCGGGTTTAGCTGGCCAATACTCAAACCACTGAGCTATCCCTCCACCCAATTACACACACCCTGTGACTCCCAAGGTTTTCCCTCCCCTCCCCGCCATCAGCAGGAGGAGAGGGAATGCAATGTGTTTGAAAACGGAGTTCTTTCACCCTGTTTGGAAGAAGGTGCATGTTTTTAACAATTCGAGCAATTAACCAGCGCACCAGCTCGCAAACGGAGGTGCTGGATTCACCGTCACTTGGAGTCTCACCCACACGAACCGTAATTCTTCAAATGCTCGTTACTGGGATCAATGCAGGAATCAGTGGGCAAAAGTCTATGTTTTGTGAGAGGCAGGACGCCACACGTGGGATCCAATCAACATGTCTTACACCTCAAGTGCATCTCAATGCAAAGTACTTACAAAAGGCTAATGTAATGGTCTCCTTTGGACTGGACTCAAACACTCTGCTGCAGATTTAATAGAAAAGAGTTTATTTGTTTTACTTGACTTAAGCCATCTGAGGCCTGGCAAAGAAAACCCCACAAAATCTTAAATAAAACAAGAGAGGATTATTATTTCTAAAACTAAAAATATCTCCACTGTCCTATTCCTAGATACAGAGCAAACCAGAGATACAGGACTGTGTCCCTATTTCTTCAGATAACCCGAATTTGTATAAACATGTTCTTTGAAAGAAACAGTGAAAGCTTTGAGCAAATTGACGGTTATGCTAACTCTGAAACGGGGAAAAACCTTTCTCCCATTCAGTACCTAAAGAAAAAGATGCTACTTTTAATTACCACCCCCTACTCAAATAAAAGACAGCTACTGTACACGTAACTGCACTTCCAGATGCACATGCCAGGTGCAATTCACCAAAACAAAGACTTCTGCCTTAAACAGATAAAAGTCTATTTAATGGTCTGACTTTGTGAGAAACTATAATTGAGACATCAAACACGGTACTGTATATTTCCAAGTCAGACAAAATTATTTCGTTAGCTGAATTTGCTGCAGTAATGTAACCATAAAAAACAACAACACTTCAACATTATACTGGCCCATACCATTATAGTGTAGAGAAATGCTAAGTTTAGGTTAGAGGGATAAAAGGCCTGATTCACCACTGCATTACTCCAGTTTTAGCTGGTGAATATTAATAAAAAACTTTGTGGGGTGCATTATTAATGAGCGGATGGGTGCTCTTTTGAAAAAGGCTGGAGTGGACTCAGGAGGGCAGAGTGCAGTTCCTGGCTTTGCCACAGAGCGTGCGATCCTAGTCAAATCACTTGATGTCTCAGTTCCCCACCTGTAAAACGAAGATAGTAATATTTTCCCCTTTTGTCTCTCTTTTCCTACACATGTACGGGCCCTAATCTCAGTGAGTTCTTTTATGCAAGACTGCAGTATCACTCACAATGAGTGGTGTAACACTCACAACACTGACAAAGAGTCTTGTAGCGCCTTACAGACGAACAGATCTTAGGGATCATAAGCTTTCGTGAGCTAAGACCCACTTCATCAGATGACTGTACTTACAACATTCACTCTGGAGTCACCACCAACACCTCCATAATATTATGCAGTACAGCCTCATGTAGGAGAAAGGCGGGGCTGTCCTACGCAGCCTTTCGGAAACAAAACTCAAGAAAGCTTTTGCTAAATATTCATTATCATGGCACTCATCTAAGAAACGGAAAAAAAACAGCAAAATAATTAGTGATCCTTGCACACAAACTCAGGATGTCAGGCGAGATGTGCAATTATAATTTCGCCATGGCACTCAAGGGATACTTAATGAGTTTATTTGGTTGAACATTTGTTATTTTCCGAAGCAGATGTCAACACTTCTATTTCATGAAATAATTTTTTTGTGTGATTACCTAAATATCTCGGTATTCCATGTGTTAAGTAGCCAAGTAAGTGCTCTTCTGTAAATTACAGAAATGACTCGCAAGGAAAGATGTGATGTTGAAAACAGCATTTTGCATCCACATCAAAGATTCCGTTTCATTTCCGTATGCCAGGGAACAGCAGCTTTGGAAAGCCATGCCCGGCTGTGGAGAGGAGAACATGAGTTCATTCATTGGCGGGTAAATGTCATAATTAATTTTTGCACTCTAATTTCACATTTGAAGCTCAATTAGTCAAAATGGATCCATGCTAAACTAATACAGCACTATTATCTTCATGCCTCAGCGAAGTCCACCATGTCAGAACAGGGAAACAAAAAGGGGTCATGTGCTGTCTAGAAGAGGGGTGACCAACCTGAGCCTGAGAAGGCACCAAAATTTACCAATGTACATTGTCGAAGAGTCACAGTAATATGTCAGCAACACCTCCCCCCCCCCATCAACTTCCCCCCACTCCCTGCTCCTCCCACCCACCGGCAGCCCCGCCGATCAGCACCGTCCGCTCTCTCCCCGCACCTCCCGATCAGCTGTTTTGTGGTGTGCGGAAGGCTCTGGGGAGGAGGGGGAGGGAGGGCATGGCCAGCTCAGAGGAGGGGGCAGGAAGGGGTGGAAATGGGGGCCGATCTAGAACATAAGAATGGCCATATTAAGGCAGACCCATGTGTCAGAGGGCTTATCCCTTCACCCTTCCACTTCCCAGGTCCTTCCCGTGTGAACAAGAGAGCAACAGGACCCGAAGCCCAAAAGTGCAAACAATTCAATGTTTATTGGGGTGAACTTCCAGCAAGCTTATATCCAAGTTCCTTTTTCCTTATTTTTGATCCCAACTTACTTCCTGTTTGCCCCTAATTTACATAGTAATATTGTAAGCTATACCTTAACCAATCATTCTATTGAAATTTACCTAACCAATCCTAACATACTGTAACATGATTAGTCAACCAATTATATCCCCCTACCTTAATTAGTTTACACCCAGCCAAATTAATTATACAGCAGACAGAAACAATCACGAACCAGACAGAGACCATGCAAATAAACAATAGCAAAGTGGGAACTATACTGACAAAACAATAGAGAAGTGAGGATTTCACAGCTACATCTATAAAGACATATGGGTTTCCCAGCTGTGTCTATTGATAAGCGAATTCTTACCAAACAGAAACTATCAAACTACATTTCCTTTTACATCTTCTATGCTCTTTCCTCTCTCTGGAGGTGAAAGATCAGATCACCTTTCTAACAGTCCCAGATTGCCTTATCTCAATGTGACTGGTTTGGGATGTGAGGATGTGACCATACACATAGCTGCCTCTGCTGCTTAGCCAAAGGCACTGGCCTAAGAACAGGGCCTCAAACTGTCACAGTGAGAGAAGGGCTTTACGCAGATTCATTCTTTTATATCTCTAAGTAGCTAAATGATAACCACATACCGAAATTCTTGAAGTATAGGCCTTTACAGACAGGCCTGAATATCTATATCCTAACACGCCACCCCCTTTCTTTTTCTTTTGGGATCCTCCTGCCCAGGTATCCCTGGAAAAGTGTAGGACATATGGAAACACATTTCTGGATAGGGCCAGGCATCAAGGTGGAAGGTGTTGCTATTAACACCATGGTCCATCTAACCCAGTGCCCTGCCTTCTGACAGTGGCTGGTGCCGGATGTTTTCGAGGGAATGAACAGGACAGGGCAATTATCGAATGATCCACCCCCGTTGTCCCAGTTTCTGGCAGTCAGATGTTTAGGGACACCCAGAGCATAGGGCTGCATCCCTGACCATCTAGGCGAATAGTTACTGATGGACTTGTTCTCAGTGAACTCATATAATTCTTTTTTGTATCCTGTTATACTTTGGCCTTCACAACATCCCCTGGCAATGAGTTCCACAGGTTGAGTGTGTGTTGTGTAGTACTTCCTTATGCTTGCTTTAAAATGGCTGCTGATTAATTTCATTAGGTAACCCCTAGTTCTTGTGTTACATGAAGGGGGATGTATCATTTCTCTGTAACCAATGCTTTTTCACATCCATTAGGGCGGACTATGCTACTGCAAGAAAGGCTGGCCTTGAAGGTCAGGCATCAGACTAGCACATGGGAGACAGGGAGTCGATTCCCAGTTCTAGCCCAGGTTCCCTGTCTCACCTCAAGCAAGTCCTTTAATCTCTCTCTGCCTCGGCTCCCTAGCTGTAAAACGTGTCTCGCAATGCTTCATCAGTATATGACTGTATAGCTTCGATTCAAAGCAGGCAGCCATACGACCACCATTAATTCCCTCCCTCCCTCCCCCAGCTCCCCAAACAACCCTTTGAAAAATGTTGTGGCAAATGTAAATGGCTAATTTTGTCTTTTGTGCTCATGCATCTAAATTAGTTTATTTGTGTGACACCATTGTTTTCCTTTGCTTCAGGTTTTGCCCAGACCAGACTAAGACATCTGTTCTCTTGAAATTCTTTAGTCATCTCATGCACTGAAATCTTACATTTGCTCACTAAACATTACCGCCATCTGGAAAAATCCCCCCATCGCCCTCTCCATCATCTGCAACAGGTGAGGAGATGGGACGCGAGATGAGATTGTTTTAGGATAAGTTAAGGCTCTGTGATGCTCGGTGTACCTTTCCCAGACCTGAAGAAGGACATAGCTCAAAAGCGGTCTCTCTGACTGACAGAAATTGGTCCAATAAAAGATCGCAATTCACCCACCTTGCCTCTCTTAAGGATCTAAGTGAAGTCCGACAGCTGCTGCCACCCCAAGAAAAGCTGAAATACGCTCCCTCTAGAAACAGTTCCTTCCACATATTATCCTTCAGGACCGTCTGGGTTGCAGTTCAAGGATGGTGGTGAAGCACTGGAATGGGTTCCCTAGGGAGGTGGTGGGATCTCCTTCCTTAGAGGTTTTTAAGGTCAGGCTTCACAAAGCCCTGGCTGGGATGATTTAGTTGGGGTTGGTCCTGCTTTGAGCAGGGGGTGGACAAGACGACCTCCAGGGGTCCCTTCCAACACTGATCTTCTATGATTCTATGATGGTGAGAATGTCCATTTTTACAGGCCGAGCCTGCTCAGTTCACTCAGACGGCTCTCACAGCAGCAGATACTGGAGCCTGCGTAACACCGCGCTGTCCCAATCCAGTTAAGAGAGAGGTAAGGCTAAGAGAGAAATGCCCAGAGAAAGCTGGCAAGATGGCACCTTCCTCACTGACTGATGAGGCATCCCTGGTTTCTGCTGCCCTGCAGTGAAAGAGCTTTTGTGTTCAGCAAGGACCCTGTGACCCTTCCTTCTGGATGTGGCCCTCACCCTTCTCACCAGCCCACAATTTAGACTGCAGTGTCATTTACAGGTTCCCCCCTCGGCCAGGGACCCATGGAGCAAGGTGCAACAGCGGGCCAAGTCCTCCAATGGTGTAAATCAGCATTGTTCCATTGACTTCACTGGAGGTACGTGGAATTATACCAGGCAAGTGTCCAGTCATGAGTGAAAGACTGTCTCTCCCTCCCTCACCCCTGGGTTTTAGGGCTAAGAGGCAGCACTTTATCGCTATGCCGACAGTGTTGGGCCCTTTACCTGCAGGGCAGGTCACACTAGGGAAATGTATCTTTACAAAGAAAACCTACAGAGCTCAAGTTATTCAGATATCAAACAGGGACCGGCTGGATCCTCTCTTCCACTGTTTTCAGGACAACGTGGTTCTCGTTTCCTTAGGACATCCCATCTCCTTCCCTTAGGTCTGACTCAGCTGCCTTGAGGAATTCGCTTTTTTAGACCCAGAGGCTGGGGAAAAGGGTAGCAAGCTATTTTGGCCCGCTGGGTATGGTGGGGACATGAGGGTGTTAGCTGCAGGTCACTGGTTAAACTGCCAATAGGACTGCGATTGGGCATGTTTCCTTTATAACGTGGGGGTTTCTTTGCTCCATTGCTTTCATTCTTCCATTTGCTGCAGTTGGCTCGGGGAATTCTGTTCCTGTTCCCTTTCGGTTGATTACTGTCTGATTGTCGGATTCATCACCAATGTGGATTCACTCCAACGGGCTTCTCACAGTGACTCAGTCCTCGGAAGACAAGCACTTGCGTTTATTTTAGGTCAGGGGTGAAAGTAACATTTTTGACTTACCGGTACGGGGGAGATGCAGATTCCCACGGAAGGGGTGGAGCCTCGAATGGAAGGGGCAGGGCTAGGGAATCTGCAGTCGCCCCCTGCTGTCTGGGGCTGGTTACCAGTTCCTTTTGGCCCCCTCCTCCGTCAGCAGCTGGGGGGGGGAGCAAAAGGGACAGGGACCTTACAGCGCTGCTAGAGAGCTGTCACAGCAGCACTTTAATGTTGCTGCTCTTTCTGCACCCTCCATTTGCAGCCCCGCAAGGTCCCTACTGGCAGGGCTGCCAACGGGGAGTGCAAAAGGGTCATGGATGCAAAAGCGCTGCTCCCGCATTGCTTTAAGCCGGGTCTTTTAAAGTGGAAAAGGACTCTGCTTAAAGCGCTGCTGCGGCAGTGCTTTAACCTCCCTGCCCCTTCTGCGCCCCCCGCCCCCCCTGCCAATGGCGGGGGCAAAAGAAGCAGCAACCCAGCCCTGGATGGGGGGGCGGGGGGCGCAGAAGGGGCAGGGAGGTTAAAGCACTGCCGCGGCAGCGCTTTAAGCAGAGTCCTTTTCCGCTTTAAAAGACCCGGCTTAAAGCAATGCGGGAGCAGCACTTTAGCATCCATGACCCTTTTGCACTCCCCGTTGGCAACCCTGCCCATAGGGACCTTGCGGGGCTGCAAATGGAGGGGCGCAGAAAGAGCAGCAACATTAAAGTGCTGCTGTGACAGCTCTCTAGCTGCGTCCTTTGCACTGCTTTCAAGTAAGGCGGTAGGGCCGACAGGCTTTTTACCGGTACAGGGTACCGGCCCATACCGCCTTACTGTCACCTCTGCTTTAGGTACATGCTTGTCTCATCTTTCAGATTGTTTCCGTTAGCGATGGGTTAGGGTTAGGCGGTCAGTTGGCTGATTGTGTAGCTAGCTGTTTGCTTAGTGGCAAGTTCACCTCTCTTCCAGTGCCCAACATGGACCAATGTGTAAGTTACTATCTGCCTTCTTCAATGTGCGGAATAGCTCTCGTGCTTTAGGGCTTGGCTACACTTGGAATTTCAAAGGGCTCCCGTGGGAACAATCCCGCGGCAGCGCTTTGAAGTGCGAGTGTGGCCATGCGCATCTCCCAGCGCTCTTGGTAATCCACCTCCATGCTGTCCACACTAGCGCTGGAAAGCGCTCAGACTTGCGCTCATTGGAGTGATTCTTCATCCCCTTGAGCCAGCAAATTAGAGCGCTAGTGTAGCCACGCCCTAAAATTTACTCCCTACCTTAATCTGAATTAATTTTTAAGTGCAGACAAGCACTAATAAGGGAAAAATCAGAAGTTCCACTGCCTGAGTCATTTAAGAGAATGGAATTACAAAGAGCACTGGAGATTGGCAGGCAGATATTTGACCCAATCGGTATTTTCCATCTCCATAATTCCCTTGTTATAGGATTATTCCCCGCAATGTATTTACCTGTCCCTGTGATATACATAGAATCCTAGGGTTAGAAAGGACCACAAGGGTGCTCTAGTCTAACCCCCTGCCAAGATACAGATGATTTAATGATCTCTTCTAGGAACCTGTGTTTACACACATGGATATAGACAGACCCATTTAAGCTTACCTAAAAGACAGTTCCAGAAAAATGCAATCGCAGTATGGTACATGGGTATCATTGTCATCGACTGGAAGAAATCGGATCTGTTCAAATGTTTAGGTTTTCTAGCTCCCCACAGATGACATGACAGGGAAATATAAGCCTCATTACAAGCGACAACAAAGAGTTATTCTTCGTCCAAATGGCACAGGCCCGTGTCTTCATTTTAGGAGGCAAAAGCTGGGAGCTATAGTCTTCATGTCAGCAGTTTAGCTGACGATCGTGGTACTGACATATACCCGGTGCCAGGGCTTGTACGAGATCGATGCACAGAACAATACTGATTCCCAATGTTAATAGTTTCTGCACAGCATTCACAGAGCCCTCACATTCTCACACTGATGACAGAGGCAGTGGGATCACTAGTGGAGTCCCCATACCAGCTCTTTTTAAGCCCTACATCCTCAGTGAAGACTGCCATCCTGCGGGACTGAACCCACGATGTGCAGAGCTAAGCGCAGGAACATCTAAAGTTTGACCTAAAGAAGTGAGTTACGTTAGTTTAGGGTGACCAGATGTCCCAATTTTATAGGGACAAGCTTGATATTTGGGACTTTTTCTTATATAGGTGCCTGTTACCCTCCCATCCCACATCCCCATTTTTTATACTTGCTGTCTACATGAGTTCAACCCCTAGAATCCAGAAGCCTTTGCTCTTAGCTAGGCTCAATTCCTTGCCTGGTAGAGCTTAGCAGACCCACATTCTATGTGGAAGAGGCATTGTCACGTTACAGGAATTATTTGGGATCCTATAGATCATTGGAGCAACCAGAGTCCTATAGTGGCACCAAATCTTATGTACAGGGGGTCATAATGGGTGCCTACAACCAGGTTATGAATGGCTGATTATGAATATGCCAGTGATATGTGTGTATCAATTTTGTAGTTAGAGCTATAATATTGGCTCTGGACTGTCTGTCTTTCCAAATATTGTGCTCTGCTGGGGGAGAAGATTCCTGAATACTGGGCGTCAGCTTGGCTTGGGCTGCCTGATGGCCCATTAAGGGACTATCAGCAACACAATGGACTCTGGGAGCTTGGAATGCTCCAATCCAGACAAAAGTCTATGAGAGGAAGCCTGGGCATAATGACTGCTGCCTGCAAATATGAGTCATGCATGGCCATGTGATCTGCCCATGTGACTCCAGGACTCCATGGGGCTGGACTTTTCACAGGAGGAAGAGAAAAAACTATAAAGGAAGCTGCTACAGCCCCCCATCTTGGTCTTCTACCTCCAGCCTGCAGCCTGTCTTGCTTCCAGCTCTGAATGGACTTTGCTACACAGATGAACTCTGGACTAAGGTGCTGACCCATCCCCCAAATGGGATGCATTCTAAGACTTTGATTTGAACCTGCAGTTTATTCTACCTTTGCTGCAAGCCTAAACCAAGAGATGTGCCATTACTGCATGTAATTGATTTCTTTTAACCATTCTTAACCCTCACCTATATCTTTTTCCTTGTATAATAAACCTTTCGATTTTAGATTCTAAAGGATTGGAACAGCGTGATTTGTGGTAAGATCTGATTGGTATATTGACCTGGGTCTGGGGCCTGATTCTTTGGAATTGGGGAGAACTGTTTTCTTTATTTGGGGTATTGGTTTTCATAACCATTGATCCCCAGGACAGGTGGCTGCTGGTGGTGATACTGGGAAGCTGGAGTGTCTAAGGGAATTGTTTGTGTGACTTGTGGTTAGCCAGTGGGGCGAAACCAAAGTCTTTTCTGTTGGGCTGGTTTGGTTTGCCTTAGTGTGGAAAAACCCCAGCTTTGGGCTGTAGTTGCCCCTTTGGAAGCAATCTGTCCTGATTTGACACTCACAGTTGGATCCCACCAGGAACAGCACCGTCACAGGCATACAAGAGGACACATGTATGTTAAAGACACAACCGTTCCGTGCTGGAGAAAATGTGGGCCTTCACCACCGCAGACCAGAACAGCAGTATGCCAGTTTGAAATCATCATTAGAACTTCTCAGGCCAACTATTGTGAGGGGAGAAGTACTAACAACAGGAAGGTTTGCTGGGAATTATTCCCACTCGGTTTAGTTTGGAGGGGAGGAGAACTCTCACGAAGGAAAAAGAGGATGAACGCTAAAGGGTTGTTGGAAATAGCCACATCGTTTAGCTAGACAGTGAGGTGCCTATGCAAACTCAATGGAAGTGTGTTCTCAGATTCTGCTCCACAATCTGAACTATTTCCCTAAGAATTTTTGATGATATTCTTTATTTAGCACTTATGTAACAGGATGGTTATTTTAACGTTAAATCTCCTGAGCTTCTCGGTCATGTACTCCACACTGTACGAAGGAACAATGGGTTTTAAAATAATACCCAATTTGACTTCTTTTTCCTTGCTCTCTCTCCCCGGGGATTTACCTGAAACATGTAGAGTTAAGAACTCTGGCGTCTGTATCGTTGAGAACTCTATAGTTAAGGAATCTAGTGAGCAATTTCATTCATGTGCTATAAAAAGCTAATGCACTGAACTGTTTCGACTTTCACCGCGGCCGTTGGCTTAAGCAGCATGAGATCACTCTTCACGTTTCCATTTAATTGACATGAAATGGAAGATCAGAAAAGGGAGTGGTTGCACTGAAATGTAAAAGGCCTCCACAACAATGATTCATCCCATCTGGGAATACGGAGCCCAATTTGGGAAAAAATGCAAGATTTGACAGACAGACAATTTCGTCTGTCCTGGTTCAGAGCTGTGTGTGTGTCTGATCAAAACAAGACCCAAGTTCACTTAAAATAAAGCCTATTTCTACACGGTTACCTTTGCAGAAAGGGAGGGATCGCTCAGTGGTTTGGGCATTGGCCTGCTTAACCCAGCGTTGCGAGTTCAATCCTTGAGGGGGCAATTTAGGAATACCAGGTAAAAATCTGTTAGATGATTTCGTTGGGGATTGGTCCTGCTTTGAGCAGGGGGGTGGACTAGATGATCTCCTGAGGTCCCTTCCAACCCTGATATTCTATGAAGAGAAATCAGAACTCTGGCTTTAAGAAGCCCCCTTTAATAAGCATGCAGTCCCATTCAGGTAACAGATATTAGATGTTATGTAAAACCATTTTGAACACTGGAGGCTAGGTAAATATTTCAGACCCTAAACAGAGATCAGGAAGCAAGCCAGGGGGTTAGAGCTCTCCCTCCTTCATGCAGAACTGAACTCCATCTTGGGAAACATCTTCATCAGTTGCTCAGCTTGTGGCATTATCTGAGAATGCACTGACGTAACAGCCCCATATGTGGTGCTATTTCTGGTTTGTGAAGGAAAAATCCCTGCAGATTAGCTCAACTCTTTCCTTCTTCTCTCACTATTACGTGTATGAAAGAAAAATGCAACCCAGCATAGAACTAAAATAGCCTCAAGTGTCAAGGTGATCTATTAAAATAACAAACAAAAAAACCAACAACTTCCTTTTGCAGGTGCCACGTTTAGTTGTGATCTATCTGGAAGGCGCTCACTCACTCTCTCCCTCTGACACACACATACACAGTCTGCTGCTGTTGTGGGATTTTTCACCCTTGCATTACAAGACATGTTTCTACCTCCTCACTCACAAGCCTGCTCATCTTGAGAAGCTGGAACCTATTTGAGGCTTGGAGGATTCGTCTCTGCCAGAAGGAAACCACATTGCAATCTTCAACCTTCAGCTCCTCCTGTGGCCGGAGCCTCCACCCGCTCTTAAACTGAGCTTGCTTGGGCAGCCTCCCATGCCCAACTAAAAGAGGGTTAATGTCAATGCACCGTCATCAGAGAAAACCTTCAGACACACTGGTGCGAATTAGTCACAGGGGAATTCAAAACAAACGGCAATGTATCCGAGACAGTAATCTGCTTCCTTGCACTCCATAATAGACAGTGTGCACAGATGCTGCATTTTACAATTCCTGTTCTGAAAAGGTCAGTTTTAATAAATGCTGGGCCATAAATACTGTAGACTCGGCTGAAAACAAATACTTGCGACAGCCGGGGGTTAGAAGGAAGATTTGTAACTATATCAGGGCAGAAACCAGTCCTTAGCCGAGGGAGCTTGGCGGGAAAAACATGACCAGGGTTATTCCATAATTAACCACTTCCGTTTTTCTTGACCCTTCCCTTGAAGCAGTTGGTGTAGCCCCGGTTAGAGACAGGAGACTGGCCTACACAGACCTCGAGGCTCTTCACTCGGTTTTGTTTTTTTCAGTTAAAATACCATGTCGAAGGCTCTGTTTGTCACGGCGGTCATGGAAATCATGGATTCCATTCAGCTGGCCTGAGAGCCCCCTTTACAGCTCGGGCAGCCCCTGGACCAGTCGCACCAGCAGCTGGAGTTTGGGGGAGAGCCCAGAGCTGGGGATTGGGATACGGGGTGGTGTTTACCTGGGGGGCCTCCACAGAAGGTCAACAGGAACTCCCCTCCCTCAGCTCCTAGTTCTATGTGCTGCCTCTGCTCTCGGGCACCACCCCTGCAGCTCCCATTGGTCGTGGTCCCCAGCCAATGGGAGCTACAGAACTGGGGCCTCGGGCGGAGCCAAGGCAGCACGTGGAGCTAGGACCTAGCGATTGCCAATTAACAGGAGCCGGGTAGGGAACCTGCCCCAGCCCCACCAACTGCCCCACCCCGAGCCATGGTACACACACCCCAAGCATCCGTGGAGCCCCCCCAGGCTGTGCCCCACCCCGGAGTACCCAAGCCATCCACCCTGAGCCCCAACCCCATGGCCTCCTGGAACAGATGATCAGCAGACCTCTCACCCCTCAGAGTGTAACTTCCAAAGGCTAAATTTTCACATAACTGAAGATGGGAAATTTGCATTAATCTCCCCCTAGAAACTCCCCAGGAGAACTATGTAACATGTTTTGTTCCAAGAGTCCATTCTCGCCCCACACACACTGTTCAATATAATCCTGTGACACACACACCCCGGGGGCGGGGGGGCACATCTCTCCCCCCTCCCCCCTCGAGAAGTTACATACAATCCAACCCACAATAATACATAAGCCATTCATTTAACACAATGCACCCCAAAGATACTTAAACCTCATTCAATAATGTCTCCCGAGGACACGGCCGGAAATTGCCATATCTATCATTCCTTTATTCTAATAATTACCGATTATCCATGGAGCCCCCAGGGGCATTGCAAAGGGTCCCTACCCCAGAGCATTTACAAGATAACTCTGAACAGTGACAGTATGGGAAGAGACAGACATAGCAAAGACCACAAAAGGTTCCCGGATGGATTCAGAGGCAGGAGGGGGCACGTGCCCAAGGTGCAATGCCCAGCGGCAGATCCTGGCCCCATTGAGGTTAATGGGACTTTTGCCACTCAAGTCAGTGGCACTAGGATCTGGCCACAAGAGAATGTTTGGTTTGCCAGGAGCAGGAGGGGTGTTTGGGATGAGATCAGGGTGGAGTTGGGGGTGGGAGGGACTCTCTACTGGACCATGGAGGTGAGGACAAGATACAAGCCACAAACTCGAGGGGTATGAATTTATTTGGCCATGCTAGGGGGTCCAAACAGGATTTCCTGCTACCGTGCAGTGGATTTTGAGTCTATTGGATGCTCTCAATGGAGCTCATTTGTCTGAGCATTCAGAGGCATCGGAAAGACCACACAGACCTGGGACTTCCCCTCCGCAACCCTTCTCTGCTGAACAGCTGTATATGGAGCAAGGCAGCATGTTCTCTGACACATTCCAGCCACTCCCTCTAGCCCAGGGGTCTCCAAACTACGGCCCGCGGGCCGAATGCAGCCCGCGAGGCCCTCTCATCCGGCCCGCGGAGATCTTTTTGGCTATTTAGGGAATTTTTGGCTCTTTTGAGCTTTTCGCTGGGACGGCTCCGCGCTGGGGCCTGGAAGCGGTGCGCGGGCCGCCAGCCGCGGGGCCGGGACGCGCCGCGTGCTCGGCTGCCGCCGCGGGGCCGGGACCCGCCGCGTGCTCGGCTGCCGCCGCGGGGCCGGGACCCGCCGCGTGCTCGGCTGCCGCCGCGGGGCCGGGACCCGCCGCGTGCTCGGCTGCCGCCGCGGGGCCGGGACCCGCCGCGTGCTCGGCTGCCGCCCCGGGGCCGGGACCCGCCGCGTGCTCGGCTGCCGCCCCGGGGCCGGGACCCGCCGCGTGCTCAGCTGCCGCCGCCGGCCAGGACGCGCCGCGTGCTCGGCTGCCGCCGCCGGCCAGGGACGACTCAGAGCTGGGGCCGGGACGCGCCGCACCGCCACGCAGTTACAGGGGGCGAAACAAGGAGCCACCCACTGCCAGGCGGCGAACCGGTCTGTGGGGAGAGACCGGGTTGAGCGGGTCAGTTGGGGGGGGGGAGAGACCGGGCTGGGTGGGTCAGTTGGGGGGTGGGTCAGTTGGGGGGGGGGTTGGAGGAAAGGAGGTTTTGGGGTGAGAGACCTGTTGGGGGGGGGTTGGAGGAAAGGAGGTTTTGGGGTGAGAGACCTGGCTGGGTGGGTCATTGGGGGGGGGGGTTGGAGGAAAGGAGGTTTTGGGGTGAGAGACCTGGCTGGGTGGGTCATTTGGGGGGGGGGGTTGGAGGAAAGGAGGTTTTGGGGTGAGAGACCGGGCTGGGTGGGTCAGTTGGGGGGTGGGTGGGAGGGAAGGAGGTTTTGGGGTGAGAGACCTGGCTGGGTGGGTCATTTGGGGGGGTTGGAGGAAAGGAGGTTTTGGGGTGAGAGACCTGGCTGGGTGGGTCATTTGGGGGGGGGGGGTTGGAGGAAAGGAGGTTTTGGGGTGAGAGACCGGGCTGGGTGGGTCAGTTGGGGGGGGTGGGAGGGAAGGAGGTTTTGGGGTGAGAGACCTGGCTGGGTGGGTCATTTGGGGGGGGGGGGTTGGAGGAAAGGAGGTTTTGGGGTGAGAGACCGGGCTGGGTGGGTCAGTTGGGGGGTGGGTGGGAGGGAAGGAGGTTTTGGGGTGAGAGACCGGGCTGGGTGGGTCAGTTGGGGGGTGGGTGGGAGGGAAGGAGGTTTTGGGGTGAGAGACCTGGCTGGGTGGGTCATTTGGGGGGGGGGTTGGAGGAAAGGAGGTTTTGGGGTGAGAGACCGGGCTGGGTGGGTCAGTTGGGGGGTGGGTGGGAGGGAAGGAGGTTTTGGGGTGAGAGACCTGGCTGGGTGGGTCATTTGGGGGGGGGGTTGGAGGAAAGGAGGTTTTGGGGTGAGAGACCAGGCTGGGTGGGTCAGTTGGGGGGTGGGTGGGAGGGAAGGAGGTTTTGGGGTGAGAGACCTGGCTGGGTGGGTCATTTGGGGGGGGGGGGTTGGAGGAAAGGAGGTTTTGGGGGGAGAGACCTGGCTGGGTGGGTCAGTTGGGGGGTTGATGTGTAGTGTTCATGTGTAGTGTTCATGTGTAGTGAACAGGTGTTCATGTGTAGTGTTCATGTGTAGTGAACAGGTGTTCATGTGTAGTGTATCAATGTGTTATTAAATAATAACTGAATAAAATAATATTAAATAAATAATAAAAAACAACATCCATGTTTTGATTCTTTTTTATTTGGACCTCGAGTGTGTTGTCGGCCCCCGAACTGCTATTTGATAGCTAATGCGGCCCTCGGGCTGAAAAGTTTGGAGACCCCTGCTCTAGCCAATCAGTCCTTCATTTAAAGGCTCGCGACGGTGCTATTCTAGCTTCCAGAGCCAGGGGTGAGGTGAGCAAACTGAAATCCCCTAACACCGAATCAGCATCTTCCAGGCACACCGACATTCAGACAACAGAGCTCAACCGAGACCCACGGGACTGCCCAAGAGGGCAGCTAAGAGCAGATGGTGAGGCACAGGCAAGACATTGGACCTGCAGCCTCAGACGATGTGGGCTGGGGATTACGCTTGCTGCCAATGTGAGACAGCTACACAAGCCTCCACTTTGACTCCGGTTAATAACCAACAGGCTTCAACGCTGATTAAAACAGCGAGGCTGCTCCAAGCCCAGCAAGACCACAGTTGGCTTTGCAAGATGCTAATCCACCTGCTCCACAGTTCAGAGATCAGACGCACTGGGGAAGAAAAGGACATTTCACACTCAGAGGCCTATTCCTTCCCTCCCATTTTACCCCTTTGCACCTGGTACTTGGATATACTGTAAACTCTGTATCTGATGGCATCCACCTCCAGCTTGGCAGTGTGGTGGCACCTCTACTTTCCGCATCAATGCGGGTTTCAGGGTGGTAGCCGTGTTAGTCTGTATCAGCAAAAACAATGAGGAGTCCTGGTCACACCTGAGAGACTGACCAATTGATTTGGGCATAAGCTTTTATGGGCTAGAACCCACTTCATCAGATGCATGGAGTGGAAATACAGGGGCAGGTATAAATAGGTGGGAGTTGTCTTACCTAGCGTGAGGTCAGTCTAACGAGACAATTCAATTAACAGCAGGATACCAAGTGAGGAAAAATCACTTTTGAAGTGGTAATGCAGCTAACAGCTCCAAAACTACCCAAGGTTTAATAATCTGAAGTGCCATCCAAAATCTGAGAGGGACAAGGTGGAGCATACTTTCAGAGGTCTTAAAAGAGCAACACTCTGATACGGAAACTACAGCACCCAAACCACCAAAAAAACAACAACAACAAAAAAACACAACCTTCTGCTGGTGGCATCCGACTCAGCTGATGAAAATGAACATGCATTGGTCCCACCTGTTTTGGATCGTTATCAAGCAAACCCCGTCATCAGCATGGACACGTCCTCTTGCATAAATATCTTGCATAAATTTCTTGCACTGCTGGCTACAACAGTGCCATGTGAATGCCTGTTCTCACTTTCAGATGATATAGAAGCAGGCAACAGCATCTCCTGCAAATTGTAATCAACTTCATCTGAGTGATTGGCCTGCCAAGAAGAAGGACTGAGTGGACTTGGGGGCTCTAAAATTTTTAATTGTTCTATTTTTGAATGCAGATTTTGTGTGCATAATTCTACATGTGTGAACTCAACATTCATGATAAAGAGATTGCACCACAGTTCTTGTATGAGGTGAATTGAAAAATACAATGCAAATGTATTCTGCATTGTTATTGAAATTAATATATTTAAAAATGTAGTAAACATGCAAAAAATATTTCAAGTAAATGGTATTCTATTGTTTAACAGCACGATTCATTTTTTTAATCACTTGACAGCCCTAGTTGCAGCATGCCTGGTCCTGAAACAATCAGTGTCCGCCTGTCCCTGCAATCATTTGACCGCTCAGGTTGCAAGAAGTGTGTGTGGATGCCCATTAGCTAAGGAGAGCACGAAAAGAGTCTAGGCCAAAAATATGACTGTTCATTACAACCACCACCTGTTCCTTATTTTAATCCCTTATTTGGATCACAGATTAAAACCGGTCTGAAATCACATCTGTTGTGTAGGCTAGGGGAATGTTTCCCCGATCCTGGAGATTAATTTTTCAAGGACTGATTTTTTTTAGTAGTTCTTAGAGCTGAAAATTATTATTAGATTTTTGAGGTTAAACCCCAACCGCTGTGCCAGGCAAGCACACAGGTGGCCGGAAACGCCCCTTCTGACGTCTGGGCAAGGATTGGCGTCAGCATCAGAGTTGTGTGATCTTCTGCCCTGTGGGCAGTAGGAAAAGGAGATGACAAATCACCTTGATCCCACGGCACCTGTCAGCAGCTCTTCTGTCACACCCTGATTTGTGGGAGGGTCCCTTCTCCCCTAAGTGATGCTCAAACCCCATTAACCCAAAGAGCAGAAAACACCCCCTTTCCCACCTATACCAGTCCTGGCACGGCGCATTGTATCTGAGAGTGCATAATCACGAGCTTCCTTCCCAGACTCCAGTGGACTTAGATTTACGAAGTCCGGTCCCTTTAAAACCAATAGCCCACCAAAAAGCATAGCTAGTAACTAACTACTGACACAGCTCCTGTCCCTACAATATCTGGCTGTGTCACAGGACATTGATTAGTCACCCAGGTAGATGACTTGATTCAAACACAGGCCCTTTGTCTGCCCAACCATGAGAACCTAGCTTATCCCTCCTTCAAGGGAGAGGGATAGCTCAGTGGTTTGAGCATTGGCCTGCTAAACCCAGGGTTGTGAGTTCAGTCCTTGAGGCGGCTATTTAGGGATATGGGGCAAAAATCTGTTGGATGATTTAATTTAGAATTGGTCCCTTTCAACCCTGAGATACTATGATCCCAGAGGTACTTAGGAGAGGCAGTGTTGCCTAGTAGACAGAGCACTGGTTGGGACTCAAAAACAAAATATCCAGGTAATAGCAGATTCCATCACTTATTCATTAGAACATACGTCCTTATTTTTAAAATGGTCATTGTCCCTTTGGCATTCCTGACCTCTCGGTAACACCTACTGAGGCGGATCGGGACTTCAGAAACAGACAAAGACCATCTGAATAGCTGCCAGAGGCTGGAGTCTCTCCTGTGTCCAGTACATTTAGTATTAGGAAAAGAAACAAAATGTCTATTCTTCGTCCCAGAACAAAAAGCAAAAATCCTTGAATGAGCAGAGTGCTAAGAAGAAGAAAAATCAGAGTCAGGTGTGTAACTCCAGGAACAGGCCACACTGAACTATTCCCTCAGCTGAGTGCGGGGGCAAGATCCCTGAAGTCGTTTTCCATCAGTACTCAGGAAGGACAAACACTCTTCTGCTGTAACTCACAAAGGCCCCGATTCAGGATGGCACTCGAGCACATGCTTAGAGTTCTGCATAGTGATTAAATATCTGCCCAACTTAGGGCCATAAACAGTTCTATTGACTCCCATACTGATACTTATGCGAGAAAGCATAAGAGTGGAGGATCAAAGAAAATAAAACTGATTGCTGAATTCTTCCCCACTGTCCTCAAGGCTAAGTAGTAGTTAGCATCTCTCCCGGAGCATCCCGTGGTTCTTCTCTATATCATACCAAATCATCACACAGGTAGAAAATTGCTGATCACACCCTAGGTAGGCGGCAGACCTGCACGCTGACCGCCTCTCCAAGGAAAGATTTGTCATCCTCGGAAAGTCAACACTTGCCAACAAACATGACAAAGACTAGGGAAGAACTGCGGTAACTAAGAACACATTACAGTAACTCAGGCACCAAATGTGCTAACTCAGGGTTTCTCAAACTGGGGGTCACGACCCCCCGGAGGGTCGCCGAGTGCTCCCCGGGGGGTCGCGAGCTCCTGCCGGGCAACTCGCAGCGAACTGGGGCTGCGCCCCGGCCCCCAGTCCCCGCTGCGGGTGGGCTCCCGGCTGCGCGCCGGCCCCCAGTCCCCGCAGCGGGTGGGCTGGGGGCCGGCGCGCACCCGGCAACCCCCCCGCGGCGGGGACGGGGGACCGGGGCGCCCGTGGCAGCCCGCCCGCGGCGGGGACGGGGGACCGGGGTGCATCCGGAGACTTTATGTTTGTACTTTCTTTACTTGTTGTTGCCTTTTATTTAAATTAAAACCCACCCAGGCTGAAAGATAATGATCTGCTAAGTGTGTGGGAAGACCATATCAGACTGTCTGATAGAAGAAATGATGCATTAGAATGCTGGAATGAAAACATACGATTGCATTTGGATGCACGCTGAGTGAATCGCTTTGAGTTTTTCTCAATGCTTGTGCCATTTTTGAGATTTTTGTGTGTAGGTTTTCCCCATACACAGCATCCACCCATTGCATCTTCTCTACATCTCCCTCCTTCACACCTCTCTCAGACGATCCATCCTCTTCTCTTCAGAGTAAATAGAAATATCCAGGAAATCAGGAAGGATTTTCAGGATTTTGTGTAGCAAAACATTGACTTTGCTCCGGCTGTACTTCTCCCATAGGGCCAAGAACACGAATTGACGGGTTTCCATTGTGAACACTCAAGGGCCAGGAACTCACATCGACGTGCCAAACCGCAAAGCTGAATGGATGAATGAAATACAGCAACCAACCCTCGGACACACAGAGTGTCTTTAAACACTGACCTTACCAACAGGTGCACCCCCGGACCAAGGGAAGGCAATGCACCTCAAGACCCATCTTAAAATGAAAACAAAACCAAACAAACCCAACAACAAAAGAGCGGGTGGCAATTTCGGAGCCGGGCTCCCATCTCCACTTTTAACTCGCCCATTGCATCGCCAACTGCCGAGAACAAGGGCCCAATGCATTTAGCATCCTGCACACGCTGCAAGCTCGTCAGACCAGGGCACAGCAAGGTGTGCGTGGCAGCTTCTACTCAGGGTTCACCATTTTACAATTGGCTCCTCAATGTTGTTTTAGTGTCTGTGTGGGTTTAACGGATACGGTCTCCTGGGGCTCTTTCCAAAGCCTGGAGGATGTTATAATTGGACCTTGTTCCAATGATTGATTACAGTAATGCATCACCAGAGCACCGGCTCGCTCTTGTGCGGAGGAGGCTGTGCACGGCCGATGTACACTTGAAAGAGGGTCCTTTCCAAGGATGAAGAGGTTGAGTAATGGATTCTTTTAATTCCGGGATGAAATTTTGCCAATGGCAGATTACGCCTTGCAACAACAAGAGAAGATCTGTGTTCTGCAATATTCGGATTAGGACACACTCTTAGTATGAGCTAGGCAGTGATTCGAATTGGGTTAGAGGACTCTTTTCTCCTGCTGCACTGAAATCCTGGAGTCACCGCCCACTGGAGCACTCAGGATGACACCTGCCGGCAGTGGGAGAGCTGTAACCCACTCGCAGCTCTCTACTCTGCTAACCTCGGTTTTACCTGGCAGTTTAAATGGAGACCTGTGGACAAACCTCCTGCAGCCTAAAGTTTTGGGAAACCTCTAACTACTTTTTGAGTTTATGCAACTTACTAGCAAAGAGAGCATCACAACCTCTTCTTCTGGCTACTCCACCAGCGGACAACAGTTTACTACTGCTACTAGCTATTGGAGCGCCTCCTTTTAGTTCAAGAAGTAGCAGTCTGTGCTCCAGCACTGAACGCCCAGGGTTCGCGCCCTGTTACACACACACACACACACACAAAAGAATCACTATGTTTGGAGACCCGGTTTTCCCTGGACAATCGTCCATATTCACCCTTGGCTCACTTTTTCACCCTGGCTTTTAACTGTTCTTCCTTCCCCCATTCCCCAATCAGTCCTTGAGTCAGCCTTTCATATCTGCCAATTTGGAAGGGCATTCAAAGGTGGCAAAACAAGACTCACTGCTCCCTTCTATGGGCCTGATCCTGCATATTCTGAAGCCCCTGGCGAAGCTCTTCTGCTGCTAATGCCCCAGCACTTGTTTGCCCACCCAGGTGTCCCATGGCCGAAAGAGGTTGGGTCACAGGACGTTGGCTGTAGCAGCGGAAGTGCCCCGACAAGGCTCCTTCAGTGCAGCTCTGTTAGGTACAGTAAAAAACCCAGGCTCAGCAGAATTTCACGGGGAGGCGCACTGGGGGCTGAGAGAACGAATGAACCCAGAGAGCTCCCCGTTCCGTCTCTCTATGGCGCTGATCCTCCAAGCGGCTCCTCAGAAGGGATGAGTCCCACCAGGTCCCGACGGCCATGGGAACTGAGGCCACCCATTCTCTTACCGGATAAACTCAGCACGGGCTGCCCGGAGCTAACAGGGTTCTGGATTTTACATAAGAATGGCCATACTGGTTCAGACCAATGGCCCATCTAGCCCAGTGTCTTGTTTTCCGACAGTGGCCAATGCCAGGTGCCCCAGAGGGAATGAACAGAACAGGGAATCGTCAAGTGATCCATCCCCTGTCACCCATTCCCAGCTTCCGGCCAACAGAGGCTAGAGACACCATCCCTGCCCATCCTGGCTAATAGCCACTGATGGACCGATCATCCGTGAATTTATCTAGTTCTTTTTTGAACCCTGTTATAGGCTTGGCCTTCACAACATCCACTGGCAAGGAGTTCCACAGGTTGACAGTACATTGTGTGAAAAAATACTCCCTTATGTTTGATTTTAAATCCGCTGCCTACTAAAATGTTACTAGCCTTTTAAGAGCACCATGGCATTCAGTGGTTAAGGGACTATCGCTGTGCACCTAGCCTGAAAGCAGGAAAAGGTATCTAAGCTGCACCGCTGTGAAACTATACTCCCCCGACCCACAACCAGACGCAGGGTGGAATGCCCCAGTGCAGAACACGACACATCCCTAATGTCCCACTTCAGACCTTAGGGCCAGATTTTTTAGGAGAGTTGGGTGACCACTCTCCGTGCAACATTAAGGGCCTGAGGAAACCACACGGACACAACTGGGTTCCAAATAACTGTGTTTACCGATGAAAAACATCCAGGCCTAGCTACCGATGTGCATTTTGAAATACAAAAGACAGGGAGGCCCATTATAAGCTCCCAAAAGGTGACCTGTGCCTGCATATGCGAGGGCAGGGGCCAAGTGAGGGCGTCCGGCTTCAACCGTGTTGCTGAGCATGCTCAGTACAAGCCACTCCGCAAATTGGGGGGGGCATGGACCCCGTTTGCCACATACACACACAGACACGCACCACATCACCTCTGCTTAAAGCAGTGGTCCCCAGACTCAGACCCCCTTAGGGGCATGGAGGAACATTCAGGGGAGTGCTGAGGCCAGCCCCTATGGGGGGCGGAGAGGGAGGGCCACCCAGCCCTGCTCTGCCCCCAGCTCCACTCCAGTTCCAGTCCCACCTCCAGCCGAGGCCCCGTCTTTGGCCCCGCTGTGCCCCCAGCTCTATTCCAGCTCTGCCCCAAGTCCTGCCCCCAGCTTTGGCTCCCAGCCCTGACCCTGCTCTGGGTCATGGCTCCCACCCTGCTCCTGGCCTTGGCCTCAGCCCCAATCTCGGCCCCATGCCCAGAGGGTGCAGAAAAATTACATTATGGATGGGGTGGGGCGCAACGTAAGTTTGGGCGCCACTGCCTTGAAGGGATACTCTACTCCTTATCTGAGCCCCTTAATAAGTTGTTGAACTTTCAAGAAGCACCTGGCAGCTCCAGAAACTGGCCCTTATAGGTTAAAAGTCTCATAGATGTGCTGCCCCGAAACAGGACCCAGGAGATGAGAGGGAACATACATGCAGGAAAGAACCCACCAAGATGCGCACAGAATACAACCACCTTGATGTCCTATCGGCTCCTAAACGGCAAGAGGAACTTCTAAAAAGAGCCCTGGTACTTGTACCTTGTGCACAGGTAAGACGGCTTTATTCCCAGGGCCACGCGCAGGTAAGACGGCTTTAGTCCCAGGGCCACGCACAGGTAAGACGGCTTTAGTCCCAGGGCCACGCACAGGTAAGACGGCTTTAGTCCCAGGGCCACGCACAGGTAAGACGGCTTTAGTCCCAGGGCCACGCACAGGTAAGACGGCTTTAGTCCCAGGGCCACACACAGGTCTCTCTCTTCGTGCAGCTCATCAGGGTTTTTCCTCTAATACTAAAACATACCTAGGTCAAAACACTGGGTAACATTTTAATGAATAGCAAGACGTGTTTTAAAACTATTAAATTAATGGCTCCCCCCATCCTCTGAAGTGGGGAAAGGCATGTTCTGCTATAACTGAGCAACTGTAAACTTTTAATTGGAAAAATATCGACACTTAAGGAGGTCTTAATTCTGCACCTTATTTTTAATTCATACTAACGGTGATTTCATAAAATAGTTTTTAAAAGCTTCTCACTTCATCAGTGAGAAACGTCCTAACAGGGAACAGCCGTAGCAGCAGGTAACATGCATCTTTCAGCAAAGTTGAATATTTATTACCGCTGGGATTTTTAGGTCATGTATATGATTTGAAAATTTAATTTGTGCTCTTCAGATGCTCCCTTTTGTGGTCACCCAAACAGCAAACTTCACAAGCAGTGAACTTCCACTGCGGTGCCTGGCGAGCTCTGCAAAACCTTAATTGAAAATATACATCTTGAAACCTTATTACCGATCGGATTCTCCCCTCGTTCACACTGGTTTAAAATTGGTGTAAGAACCCTAATCTCAGTGAAGATCCAATTGATGTCCAGAGGTAAGAGAGAGATGTCTCAATGTTAATTATTAATTATTATTAAACATAGCAGCTAAAGACACAACCAGTATCAGGGCCCCATTGTCCAGGGTGCTGTATACATGCTGCCCCAAGGAGCTTACAATCTAAACAGACAAGAGAGACAAAAGGAGGGAAAAAACAGAGTAAGTGACTTGCCCAGGGTCCCACTGAAACTCAGTGGAAGAGCTAGGAATAGACAGCAGGTGTCCTGACACCAAAGTCAGTTCTTTAGTCATCGGACCCTATCAGTCTGAAGCACGCACTGTCCTTTAAACAGACAGGCTAAACCAACAGGTGGCTGCATGAAACCAATATACTATGCTGCGTGCATGCAGACACACTTAAGGGTATGTCTTCACTACAGCAGTAGGTCGATTTCCCTTAAGTCGATTTTCTAAAGCAGACTGCATAAAGTCGACTTAGTGCGTCCCCACAAAGCACAGCAGGTCGACAGTGTCTGTCCTTACAACTTTTGCAAGGGTCGACATAGCGAGCATTGCACTGTGGGTAGATATCCCGGTGCGGAGCTGCTCGGGCAGGCGGGGGGGAGCCGGCGCGGAGCTGCTCGGGTGGGCGAGGGGGAGCTGGCACAGAGCTAGCTCCTCCAGCGGTCACGGGGGGGGGGGCGCGGCACGGAGCTGCTCGGACTGGTGGCTGGTCCCCTGGGGAGCAAACGAGCATTGTGGAAGGTCGGACGCTTAATGTCACATGCATCCTCACTAATTGACAATCGATCAAGAGAGGTCGATTTCAGCTCTACTCCTCTCGTTAGGGAGGAGTACAGAAGTCGATTTTGAGGTCCCTTTAAATTGACTTTAATGGCATGCATGTGAGGACGGGTACATGTTTATATCGACTTAACGTCGCTAACGTCGACGTTAAGCCCTAGTGGGGACCAGCCCTAAGGTGAGCAGTGCGTTCCTGCAGTTACAGTGTCGAGTGAAGCCTTGTTGTTCACTCACCTCCAGAGCTGGCTGAACAATGCACACACAATATGACAAATAATATCTTCAAATATCAAAATGTGTTTTTTGGGGGGTTTTTTAGGAAATGAAAATAAAAGTCTAAGGACCAGAAAATTCAAAAACAAAAACAATTGAGAGAATTTTTCTTAAAAATAAAAGAAAAATAAATCAATCATTTTTTCATAAATCTATATATATGAAAGTCAAATGGTGTATGCGTGTATGTGTGTATGCGTGTATGTACGTTCCCTTACTCCTTCCACACCGTTTGAGCTAGAGGCTTGAAATTTGGTACAGTTATAGGCCTTAGGATCCTACTCAGGGTAAGAGTCGAAAATTTTTCAAATCTCACCTCTGACGCCCCCCCGGGGTGAAATTATTTAAAGGCCAATCACATCAGCTGGGCAGCTGCTGTTCTCTGTGACATAGTTATGATGTCATAATACCCCCCTCCAACGGACCCTGCACTCGCTCAGCTCTCTGCCTCCTCCCCCCTCCAACTGACCTCGCACTGGCTCAGCTCTCTGCCCCCTCCCCACCTCTGACGGACCCGAGTTGGGCTTGGTCGGAGGGTAAGTGAGGTAGGGGGTGTCTGGTTTGGTCGGGGGGTGAGCTGGGGGTGTCGGGATTGGTCTGGGGGGGTGGGAAGGTGTCGGGGTGGGTGGGGGTGAGGTGTGGGTGTTGGGGTTGGTCAAGGGGTGTTGGGTTTGGTGGGGGGGTAAGGTGGGGGTGTTGGGTTTGGTCGGGGGGGTGAGGAGGGGGGTTGGGGTTGGTCGAGGGGTAAGTGAGGTGTGGGTGTCAGGTTTGTTTGTGGTGGTAGGTAGGGGTGTCGGGTTTGGTTGGGGGGGAAGTGAGGTGGGTGTGTCAGGTTTGGCCTACGGGGGTGAAGTGTGGGTGTTGGTCAGGGGGTGTTGGGGTTGGTAGGGGGTGAGGTGGGGTTTTGGGTTTGGGTGGGGGGGTGAAAATGTGAGTCGGGGTTGGTTGAGGGGTAAGTGAGGTGGGGGTGTTGGGTTTGGTCGGGGGGGGTGAGGTGGGGGTGTCAGGTTTGCTCTCTGCCCCCTCCAATGGACTCCGCACTCGCTCAGCTCTCTGCCCCCTCCCCACCTCCGACGGACCCAAGCAACGCCAGGTATTTTTGCTAGTAAATAAATGAATGAATGAATGAATGAAAGAAAAGGTTGGAATGGACAATTTTCAACAGCTTTATTTACCCCTCTGTGGGTCTCCGTTCCAAAACCCACCGTGTCTCTCTGGGTCTATTTAGAACACAAGCCCTTCAAGGCAGTGACTGGCTCTTAGTAAGTACCCAGCACCATGGTGCTCTGATCTCCGATCACACATCGTAAATGAGAACTCGGGATCTTAAGCCTGAAATTCCAAGGCTCACCACTGTGTACAGATCCGCTTTTCCGGTGGGTGTCTAGTGCGTAAGGGGATCAGAGACCAGCAAGGGGAGTTTTAGCCGCTCCCTGGCTAAAAGCTACATACAGCTTACAGGCTTTTTACCATGCTGTTAACATTCACACCACCATCAGATCGCCCATTCAAATAGCTGAATAAAGCACGCTTTTAAGAAAAGAAAAATAATTACCGTAATTATCTCTGGGCTCTGATTTTCCGAAAAGCTCACACACTTGTGCATGCCCAAAGTTCATGTTCAAGTGCAGCGATTGCACATGCAATTGGTGTACTTGGATGGCTACCTGTCCGTAGGAGTATGCACAGAAATCACGCCGTGGAAGTCAATGGTCTCACATTGGTGTGGAACCAATGTAAGTGAGATCTGAATCAAGCCTTGATGTTTCTAGGCTCTTGGGACGAAATCCTGGCCCTATGGAAGTCAATGGCATTTCACCCAAGGCTCTATAGCCCGAATACAAGTCTTGGTTATAACTACAGTATTTGATTTCAAAACATTAAACAGGGGATATTAAACGGTAAAGGAATTTGCTTTTCTAACCCCAGAGTTGCCCTATGCATTGTCTATTAAAGTAATAGCTCTTCCTTCTGTTGAGTGACTTTAAACTTCATTATGAGCCCTTCCGAGCAAGCCAAGCCATGAACTCTGTAGCATAGCGGAAGAAGAGAAAAAAAACCCAGCCACACAGTTCACCTACCTCAGAATGGCTATTAATAAAGTTTCCCATCACTCAGCATTCAGGAAGAGCTATAGCTTTATTTAATATATAATGCGCTATGCCACTTTCTATATTAATACGCGCAGAACAAATAGCTGAGTATTTTTGTATCAAAATGATACAAGGAAATGAGGAGTAGACTGATATTCATTACTGCAAGAGTGAAACCACTGGCACGTCATTACAAACCTAGGTAACCCAGTTCATATCAACTCAAAAAACCAACATGCAAGCAAAACACTTAGTGAATTCAGCTACCAATTGCATCAATTCCTTAACCTGCAGCCCTTCATTCCTATTAGCCTTCAACTCGGGGATCAGAACATGATTTGTGGGTCTCTAATGCCTACTGAAAGAACATAGCCAAGCTATTGCACATTATACATTTTAAGAGACGTGTTAAAAAAAAAAGAGACATTCTTCTGTCATAATCTCTAAACGTCGGAGAGATTTGGAAATATGTAAGTGTTGTGGCAGAACATATTTTGCTAAGCCCCAATGTCCACAAAGTAGTTCACCATTCCTCACGCGAATATATTTACCCCTTTCTTATGGATTAGCCTACCTGACTGGCTCACTTGTTTCAAGACTCCTAGGAGTGATCACACTAATCTTGTCCAACCTGTGACCTATGACTAGCCACAAGTGGTGTTCTCAATACATCAACAGAATCTGTGACTCGGCAGCAGTACGGAGGAGCCGTGGGTCCCTCACCCATTCTAGGCTATGCTCTGCTGGCAAACCAAATTCCCAAGGGAAATACTTATGTGCCATATTCCAGGGAAGATGAAAAGGAGGTCACTGTAAGAACTTGCCAGTCGCTCTGTAGGGGGGGATTTTCACAGGGCATATCTTAGGAGGTAGACAGTCAAATCACCCTGATTTTCAATAGGAGTTGGGCACCTTTTGTGCCTGAATCCCCCAGATTCACTAAGGCTGCCTAAATTAATCTGCCTTGCAATAGAGTAGTGCAATAGAGATTATAACCCCTCTGGAATGCAACTCTTTTAACCAATCGTAGTGGTAGCTAATTCTATAAATTTCTTTCATGGCCTCTTCTACGCCCGATCTCCATGGATTGTGAGTCTGCTACAGCCTCCAGCTACCGCACCTGAGACTTGTGCTTTTAGCTCTGGAAATCACTGCTTTAATCCCCAGTGTGTCAGCCAAAACAGCAGCCATCGCATGACATCTAACAAGGGATGAGCAGCCTGGCTTTGGATCTTCCAGAAAGAGACCGGTCACTGAAAACCAATGGCGAACGACTGCCTCCCCACGACATTAGCCACGGGGTGCCATTCTGAACAGGGTCGTAGGCAGCTGTGTGATGTCAACGCATTCTGATCACCTCCGCCCCGCAGTCCGTACTCAAAGATACACGGCAGACGACACTGCTTGGGCAAGTCGAGCTGAGGTGGCCCTGCGGCGTGCAGAGACAGCAGCATTTAGCTAGACAATGTGAGAGCTTCCGTTCATGGAGCCGGTTCTTCCGACTGGAACGTTAACGACATTTCTGGCCCTTAGCTTTAGAGGCAACAAAAGCAAAGAAAAATTCCAGGAGAGGAAAAGGGAGAAGCTCTGAGTTACGGCAGATAAGCTTCTGGTCTCCTCGCAGCTGGGGTAAATCTGGCTATCACAACTAGGTGATGGCCTGGATTGACAGTGGCTCTCAGTTCCTGTTGGCTGCAGCAGAGGTGGGAGAGGTTGTTTCCAGCCCCGGGGCCCCCAAGGTGGGCAATGGCACTCAGGCCAGGCCTTCTCTGACCCCCAAGAACTTCTCCAACCGGCCCCTCCTGCCAGCTGGTGCAGAGGGAAACTCAAATGCTTTCCAAAGAGGGAGGGTGCACCCCAGGGAGCAATGGATGGAGCAGACTCTGCCCTTCACCGACACAAAGGGCAGCCCTGGCCACGTCAATCCCTGCTGGATTTCACGGGGCATTTCCCGGAGCAGGGCGGCTCCACGGCACATGTTTCTCAGGTCTGTGACCTCCCAGCCAGAACCTAGTCCTGAGTCTTCTCCAGACTCGCCAGGTGCCCCCTGTTCTCTAGCTCAGCCTGGACTACAGCCTCCAGTTCTGCGATCAGAGTCCAGGGGAGTTTTGTAATTCAGTGGGACGGGACTTGGCTCGTAGAGCCTCGTGCACACGGGGAAAATTTACTCCACAACTCTCACTCCTACCACCGCCCAGTTCTGCTAAACGAGAGTTAAAATCACTGGAAGCCATTGTGAGGACAAAGCGGCCTCTGGCCTGGGCCACTTTTCCAGCCACGTCATGTCAGACTCGCTGTTCATCAGGCTTCAGTAGAAGAGCAGTAAAACCAGGCCTGGACATTGCTGCCTTGCTGGCATTGTGGCTCCCACCGTGTCCAACGCTGAGGGAGCTAGTGAATTTTCCCGGCTCTGGCAGGGCAGTTAAAGGATGAAATGAAGCAAACTGTGCAATACAAAGGACAAATTAGGCTTCATTCAGGGACAACTGTATCTTCCCATAATAAAAGGGAACTTGGCTGGACATATTTCACTGTACGACCAATTCCTTGAGCGGGATCCTAAACGCTGTTGCAATTTAATTTATTCCTGTGTTAGCTACGGCTGTGCAACTCTCAGCGGTGGAGCATTATTGACCCACGAGATTAATCTGGTGCTGTCCTCATTACAGCACACTCCCATCTGCTTGATTTTCATCTGCCTCCATCTCCACTCCCAGCGGCAGAAACGAAAAGAAACTCATGAGAAGGGCCAAAGGACGCGCCTCGCTTGAGGCGAAGACGGCGAGCGCTGGAGTTGGATGCTTCTGGGTGGTGCCAAGTTATGAAAAAGCCAGGACTTCAGAACAAAGGTTTACTCAGTGAAAAGCACGTTAAGGCACCTGACACGTGTAGGGCAATACAAATAATTGACCTAGCAGTAGCAATGAAGTTGTGAACTAGCTAAGGGTCTGACCTGATTTTCCTATTCCTCTCCTCCCTCCTTTCCCACCCTCCATTCAGAACATCTGTCAGCCTGCAGTCCTCCTGTGAAGTACCATGGACACCTTCATTTGAGCCGTCATGCAAGTAATTGACATCATCCAATGCGGTCATGCTTCACGTCTGTACTAAGAAGAAATCCTGGGACTCTATTATGAAGAGGAGATGTTCTCTAAGAACACCAGCCTCCAAAGCACAGGATCCCCATCAGACACTTGTTCTGCTCCCTGCAGCCTCGCCTGAACTCCTCAAGAGCCATGTTAGCCTCTGAATAAAGAGAGCATTTTTTATTCTGAAAAATTATAATAGGGAAATTCTCAGTTCCCTTTGTTTTATATTACTACTGGAGGGATTTCTGGACTTTCACTATTTCCCCCCAATACATGGTTATAAATATGTCAGCCTTCATAATCAGCAATTATTTAAATATGGAAAGAAACCCTGCCAGGTTCCAAGTTCAGGGCTGTGAGCCAAGCACTGTCAGTGACCCTCTGCATCCAACTCCCCCCAACACGGCAAGGAACTGAGCGTACAAGTCAAGGAGAGCATGGTAGCAGCATCCACTCAAAGTGTGGATGTGATTCCTGTACATTGGGGAACATGTTCTTGTAGGTAGAGTTAATTGATTATTATTATTATTATTATGGGGCAAGATTCTGATCTCAGCATAGTAAATCTGGAATAAATCTGCAGAATTATTCTTCTTTATTTTATGTATTACAGCAGCCCCTAGAAATTCCAATGAACCAGACTCTGCTTACAGCCCACTGAGTACATAGTGTTACAGCCCCTCTTATTGTGGACCTCTGTTAGGAGACTATCTGCCAACTAAACTAAAGCTTGGTCTACACTGGGGGGAGGGGTGTCGATCCAAGATACGCAACTTCAGCTCCATGAATAACGTAGCTGAAATCAGCGCATCTTAGGTCGACTTACCTGACGGCCTCACAGTGGCAGCGGGCTACCCTATCGACTCAGTCTTCCGCCTCTCGGCGAGCTGGAGTTCCGGAGTCGATGGGACTGCGTCTGGGGATCGATTTATCGCGTCTTGACGAGACGCGATAAATCGATCGCCAATAGTTCGATCACTACTGGCCGATCCAGCGGGTAGTCTAGACATACCCTAAGAGGTCTTGCCAGTGTCGTTCTGTATCCATCCAGGATATCAAGATGTTGGAGGTGACTAAAGTATTTGGGTTCCATGCACATTGACTTGATGCTCACCTGCGTGGGGCTAACAAACGCAATTCGAATTAGCTAACAGTGGGAGGGGATTTGCACAGTGCACTGCGTCACACCACACGGTGTTCTGGGTTTATCTTTCAGCGCTTGACAATAATCTTAACATCTAAATCAGAGCACAGAGCTTGGTTCATTTTACTAAAGCAATGCTCAAAATTACTGTAAGAGAAACACAGGATTTAGGTTTGGCAGGAAATGAAGGAGAAAACGATTGGCAACTATTTTGTTGTAAAATGCATTTATTTGTGATTGTTATTTTGCGGAGGCGCTTCCATGCATCCTGTGTTCTCTTAAAAAAATGCTATTATTTGAATAGGAAAGTCATTCCTTTCTCTTCAGCTGTCTTCTCAGGGAGAGGAGGAAATCCAGCCCCTATTGAAGTCAGTGGCTTGCATGTCAACAGGTCCAGAATTTTGCTCCATGTTTTTAGTCACAGTGTTAGTTTTCATACTTTTAAAAGGCCCTCGAGCTCAGTGGGCCATCTGTTTAACATGGAGTGGCTGTGGGAGGCAAAGCATATTTACATGAAAGATATTTATCCTTGATGGTAATTTGTCATTTTTTCACAGGCGCCTGGGGGTCAGATAGGCACATTTCAGAAGTCAAAATAAATACATTAATTAATTTCATTTAATGAATTTGAAATTGTGAGAAGAGCTGCTTCTGCCAAAGGAAGAGAGATGAGCATTCTTTGTTCTTACTGCTGGAAAAAACCCTCTTTGATCTGATTGACAATAGATGATAAACCGATTCCTTTATTTGCATGTAAAGACGCAGCTGGCCAAAAATCAGGGCCTGTCTGCGCTCTCACTGCAGTCCATGGAAGACTTGCCCTCAACTTAAACTGGAGAAGACCTACACTATGGAGACAAATCATTTAGAAACACATTATCCACTTGGCTCTAACAGACCCTGGGGGAACAGACATTCCAACTGGTGAATAGAATCCGAGAGGTAGCCGTGTTTGTCACTTCTGCAATTCCAGACTAAGAGTCCTGTGGCACCTTAAAGACTAACTAAAGTATTGAAGCATAAGCTTTCGTGGGCTAATACCCACTTTGTGGGCTAATACCCACTGCATGTATCTGATGAAGTGGGTATTAACCCACAAAAGCTTATGCTTTAATACTTTAGTTAGTCTTTAAGGTGCCACAGGAGTCTTTGTCACAACCGGTGAATGTTAGCAAACACCCGGGGTCCACATTAGAGTTTCCATTCCTGTAACATGGATTGATTGGCAATCAGTTAGCATGTGCTACAGTGTAACGGAAAGCTCTCGACTAGACACCATTGTGTGGCCTTCATTGGGAGCCGCACCTGGCCCTCGCTAAAGAAAGAGAATTTGGTAGTTAGGGAAGATTATTTCATTTATTTAAAATACATATTTAAGATCTTTGACTCACCTTTAAAAAAAAAAAAAGTTTCAAGATCACAGAAATGGAGCAGTGGAAGGGACCGTCACACGTCATCTAGTCCATCCCCCGTGCCGAGGCGGGTCCAAATACATCCCTGACAGGTGTTTGTCTAATCTGTGCTTAAAAACCTCCAATGCAATCTGACCTCCAACCATATAGCAATACCTTATGAAAAACTTACTGATAATGCAAATGTAACCCACTGGTGAGTGTGTGTTACAGGACTCCATCTATGTTGATCCAGAGAGGATATGTGTTGTTATGATCCCTTCTGAGTTTTAGCTTGGGCGGCAGCACTACATGCCTTTACCTCTGGAGGCCCCTAGTTCAATCCCTGGTGTGTGTTGGACAAAATGGCACCAGCACCCAAATCTTTTTTTATGCTCAGACGTGATGGGCTCACCAAGTTGCCACCATCTCTGGTCATCCAACCGAGATTGGGATAAGGCAGAGTGAAGATACTGTGCTGGATTCACTACTGTTACACCAGTTTAACAAAGATGCAACTCCACTAGTTTTATATCTGCCCCATTCGGATATTGCCCTCCCTTTATGTGGCAGTTCCTCCTCTTTCTCCCAGAATTTCCACGGAGTAACACCCTCAGGAAATTGGAGTAACACAGTCACAGCACTGGAGCAGTAACATCTTCAGGGCTCTATTACTCTGCTGTTCTATGGAGTTTTTTTCAAAATGACGGAGTGATACGTGCCCCTCAAGTAGCTACCTCCACATCCTGCATTTTAACTCATTAACACTGTGTGCTTAATTAACTATTGTTCCCCACCGCTTACCCTGCACACCCCTTTATTAAAATGGCAAATGAGTAATTTCAAAGGAGGAAGAGGAGAAACTGCTAAATCGAGGGAAGTCAGTAGCTAGAATAAGCCAGATTAGCCAATTCCCTTCTGTGTCATTTGCAGCCACTGTGGGAAGGCAGCGGAAGTGGGGTCTTGCTTGTGCTTTGAATAAAGATCAGAACATATTACAGATGAGGGTCTATGGACGTGCCCCTGCACCACCGACTTACGCCCCGGCCGTCTCATTCGCAAGGCGTCGCGGGTTGAGGAAAAATGATGCTGTGTTCCAAGGGGAAGCTGGTAGCCAGAATGTCCGGATCTCCTATGCACTACTTTACCACTGATCTGGGGAGAGCAGCTCTGTCTCGCAATTTAAATAAGGAACTCTTTAAACTCCAGCTGTGTGTATACAAACAGGCAATCCGTAGTCAAGGCGAGGATTTTAAGTTGTTTCTTGAGGAAGAAAAGCACAGCACTTGCATAGTATGTTTACTACCACACCAGACAACTTGAGGAGATTCTGCTACTTCAACAGCTTTACCTTCAAGAATCCCCTCAATAGCTTTGGCCCCGTGGTAGAGAAAATGCTTTCAAAACTGCTTTGTCACATTATAGTCTTCAATGCGAAGTCTAAAATATCATGACCTATATAGTAAATTTAATTCTACCTTCAGAAGAATGGCTATTAATTAGCTAGGCAGCCCTGAGTTAATAACAATATCTGTCCAATCTTTTAGGCTTCTTCCACAAGTTAAGATCAATTTTTTTTTAATTCATAATCTGGGCCCTTGAGTCCCACTGTCTGAGGTTTTAGATAAGAAAAAAATTTGTTATGTGCCTAGTAAGGAATGCATGACAGTCTAGGCTAGTCAGAATATGGGGCTGCTGTTAGAATATGACCTTCCAACAGGAAATTCTTAAGTTATTGTGACAAAGAGTCCTGTGGCACCCTAAAGACTAACAAAAGTATTGAAGCATAAGCTTTCGTGGGCCCCACGAAAGCTTATGCTTCAATACTCTAGTTAGACTTTGGGGTGCCACAGGACTCTTTGTCACTTCTGCTATTCCAGACTAACACGGCTACCTCTCTGATTCTTAATAGTTATTAGCTTACTATTTGCTATTTTTATTAATGATAAGCAGTACTGTTGACAGTACAACTTATTTTCTTACAGAAGTATTAATAAATGTGCCATATTTAAAAGATAACGGACTCTGGAGGAAGTAGAGGCTACATATTCTTGCTATAAACATGATCTCAATGGGGTTATTGAATCAGTTCATCCCATTTGGGCCATCTTTCTCCAAATAGTTCAGTAAGTCTGATTACAGATCCCAAGTCAACCATTTCTCTCAATTCTTTTACTCCCAATCACATTTCAAGACTTGGCCTTTTACAGCTACAATGTTTAAACACATTCAAAAAGGTTCCCGACTAACCACATCCCATTGGGAAGGCTGATCGCTGGCAGGAAAGTAGGCTGCCAAGTTTGTCTTCAGGCCTTCGATGGAACAAGTTAAACCAACCCAAACATTCCTTACTCAGGCAGGCGAACACTTCCTCACACAACAATCCCACTGGCCTTGGGGAACCAACGTCTGTTCTGCAACACACTGACTTGGTTAGTCATCTAAAATATAACCTGCACCTCTCTAGCATGGCCCAGAATAGGACGCCAAAACAGAGCTACTTTTTGTTTCTAAGGCCAAAACACGTATCCAAGTGCTGGCCTCTCGGATCGCTACACCTTCCCTTTCCTTTGTATTATGTAAAGTGACGCAAGTAGAGTGGACCTGCCAAAGGAAGGGGGAGAAGGTGTCACCTTCCCGTATGGCCCACCTTGTAGAAAAAATTCCGGCCGCCAAGAGGACAGACAGGCTTCATACTCCAATAGAGTCCTAATGACACTCCACAGTCAGTCACTGGGCAGAGATTGCTTTGAGGACAGCTTGCGTGCAGTAAATGATTAACCAAACAAAGACAATGTCCTTAGCTGACAAGATCATCCAAATCATTCCCGGAGAATATACAATCTGAATACCTCCACCAGCAGCTAGGGCCATGCGTTGCTGGAATGAGCAGTCAAGCCATGTTTTTTATTGGTCACCAAAACTAGGTTATTAGAAAATTGTGTCAAGGCAGAGTGACAAATCTTCATGGGAATAGCAGGTAAAGAGGAATTCAGAAAGGGGGTTGAGGAAATAACTCAGGCACAAATCCTCAATGGGAAACTCCATCCAAATAACAGTAACCCAGAGAGACTGGGCAGATGGCAGAAATGACCTTCCTTTATTCCAAGAGATTTTTTTATAGACAAAATGAATAGGTTAGAACATTTTCAACATGAAAACATAGGGCCAGATTCTCCACAGGAATCAACAGTCTTGGCTCGTTCATCGTGAAGGGAGTTTGGCTACTAGACATCAGCTGAGGATCCAACCCATGTAATGCAGAAACCCATCAAAGGGAAGTGGAAAGAGGCTGAACAAATATTGTGTACCTCATTGAAAAAAACAAATCTTTCCAGGTTGTTTGTGAGGGAAGGACTCCAATGTACCTTAGCTAGGGCACCATCTTATTACAATGTGTCATCTTTCCAGAAAAGAAAATCCATTCAAGTTCAGCATTAAATTCCCCAGACTCGAATATTCATAAAACAAGAACTGCACCAAAAATATCGAACTGAAGTTTAAGGAAAGAGATAATAGATTAAAATTCTGGGTTACTACCGGCAACAGCTACTGGGCATATCTGCAAGAAACGATGGTGCAAGCTAGTCTTTGGCAAAATACTCCCTTTCCTGAATGCACATGAAGCAGACCCAGGTTTCTACAGATTCTTAGGTTTGAATTAAGCACCACGGCACACGCCACTAAAATGGTGCGATGACTATTAGTCTATAGAAGCAGTAGAACACTTATCTCTTTGCCACTTTGATCCATAGCTCATTAATCCCTAGGCCAGAAGCCAGCCATAGTGAAACCATGTAAAGAATAAAAAAAGAGTCTGGGCAAATTCAAGTTTGTGGCATGGTGCTGCTTTTAAAGCCTCTTGTGGATTTAAGGCAACTGTTTTTTATGCAGCTGAATTCTTAAGAAAGAGTCAATTTCCGAATTCCATGCATTATAATTGAATCTGATACTGCATATAAACTTCCCTGTCTTATTAGAGTTTCTGAACTGAGGTCATTCCTTCCATTCAAACTGTGAGATCCTACAAACCTTAACCAGTTAAGCATCCTAAAAACCTCAAATCAGCACAATACCGTATATGCTCCATATACACTGCCTGTATTGTTCTAACCCATGAATAGCACTAAGTCTCCTACAGTACATGGATAGAAAATAGACAAACAGGAACAAACAAATGCATTTCTCTCTGGCTGTGTAAAGAGACGAGATGACAAATCTGCTTCGTTTGCTTACTTTGAGCCCTGTCATTAACATTTGCTGTCAGACACAGCCTGGTTTTGGACAGGCTTTGAATGTATTACTTTCCTCGGCACTAGCACAAGCGGCTGCTCTAACCATCAAGGCTTCAATCAAAGGGCTCAGATGGATCCACCTGAATTTTCAGAGTGGTCACAAATGCCGCAGTTGTGCAGACATGCTGTCTCCTGCCCGGGTGCGAGGGTGAACGCACACCCACGTGGGCACAGACCCTGCGTGCCAGCCACAGATTTTCAAGAAGCACGTTGGGAGGGACGTTCGGAAGCACTCGACGTTGGCCCAGGTTCTGCTCTCATTGATGTCAATGGGAGCTTTACCGTTGGCTTCACTGGGGCAGTTAGGCCAGCGCAGAGTGACTTCTGGGATTGATTAAAGGGGCCCCCAGGGTCATGCCCACTGTTGCACCCCCAATTTGGAGTGGCATGAGGACCCGGTTTTCCCCCAAGGAGCATCACCCAGGGGTCCCTCGGCACCCTAGAGAAATAGGATGGCAGGAGGCGGCTCTCACTACTTACTGGAGTTCATCAGCTGGCCAGACCTGTTGCTTCTTTCTCCTGCCATGCACTTAGCCCTCTGCTGGGTTGGTGCTGATGGGGCCTCCCAGGTCAGTGGGACTTGGAGTTATCACTCCACTGGGATGCAGGGGCATTTCCCTCTCTAAGGAGCTATTGTTTCAGGCTCTCAGCACACTCAGGCAGACGTCACTGCAAGGGTGACACTCAGAACATGTTCAAGCATTTCTTGGCAGTCACCGGATCTAGAAAGTATTCTATTTTAAAAAGAAAGCTTTGATTGGGACATAGGTCTGACTCCAGGCACGTGGGCCCGCGGCATGAGCCCACAGGGCCAATCCTTTAATCTGAGCAGAGTGTTTTTTTGAAAATCCTACTTGTTAAATATTCCATCCACAAACAGCAGCATTTTTCTCGGGGGAAGAAAGATGACAACTTCTTCAACCCCAGGAAGAGCTGGAATTTGCTATTTTTAGTCAATAAACAGTGGGAATTGGAGTCTTCTCAGAAGTTATTCCCACTCACAAACCTTCATTAACATAGTTCTTTTTGCCCAAATTATTTCTTCACGGTGCAAACACTAAAAAGCTAAGACACCAACAGATAAAGTCACAGTGATGTCCAAGACAACATCGATGTCCAAGCACTCACCCCCTAATACTAATGGCTTCTCTAACACAGTGATCCCCAACCCCCGGTCCGCGGACCGGTACCGGTCCGTGGAGTAATCGGTACCAGGCCGCGGCCGCCTTCCCCTCCGCATTGGTCTCCTTCCGTTCCTGGGCGCCTGCATGCGTTTCCTTCCGCATTCCCTTTCCGAATCGTCTTCCGCACGGTCCTAAGTTCCGTTTCCGGCGGCTTTTCGGCGGACACATAAGCCTACGCCGCGGTAAATTGCGAAATATACGGTTTTTTAGGAATATTCCTTATATTCGGCAGCTTTTCGGCGGACACACAGGGGTCCGCCTCGCCGAGAGAAAAAAAAAAAGAGCACCCGGGCCGCAAGCAGTGACCGGTCCGCGTTGACCGGTCCGCGGCGCTAAAAAGGTTGGGGTCCACTGCTAACACACTCCATTTCCGTTCAGCTGTGGCCTCCACACATGCACCAAAGATCTGAATGTCGCACAGCAATGCTCAACCTTATTGTGCCCAAAGGGCTATAAGACCAGTGATCTGCCCGTTATTTTAAGGGTAAAGTGCTGCCATGACAAGGTTACAAATGACTCATTCTCTGACAATTGAAACAGGTTTGCTGGGAGGGGGGGAAGGGGGGAGTTATTCCAACGTCCTTTGGTTGTCAAAATCACAGCTATTTCTAGAACCTGAAGTTCATATTTTTTTTAGAGGATGCACAATTTTTTCCTCCAAATCTCTTTTCACAAGGGGAGGGGGAAAACCTGGTGCCTTTTTAGATGACCTGATTCTAAAGTGACTGCCGATCATCAAATTCAATGCTTAAGCAGCCATCTGTTTTAAAACCATGGATTTCTCGCTGCACAGGTATCTCGTGACTCACACAATTCGTGCTTTAATACTTGCCCTTTTCAAACATGCAGATGCAAACTGTTGACAGATTCTCTCTCGATCTAAAAATCTATCTGGTTAGCTCCAGGAATTTGGAGGGGTAGGAATGAAATGACATTTCTCCCCAATGATTACAGATCCTTCTACCTTCTAGATCTCTGTCACTTTTACCAAGATCCTTAACCAAAACAATTTCTCTTTGCCTCTCTGGACTTGTTTCTCAGAGAGAATACGGTTAACTTGTCATTCACCTGGCAATGAAACCCAGTGATGAATTACAGGGGTTGGTAGACTATTTTTTTTAAAGCAAAATTATACCTGTCTGTATCTCTTTGAAAGACTGGATCGCTGGTTCACTGAATGGGTCAATTTGCAGTAGCTGAGCGATCCAGTACACGTTTGCATTGGGTGATCAATTAGTCATGACATTTTCTATTCCCAGCATCTGCACATTTGCACTAATTTATAAGCACTAAGGACCAATCCAGCAAAGAGGCTTTCCAGATGACTGAAATGTAAGAGTTTGCTTAAGTGCTTTGCTGGATTGGGGGTCTGACAACCAAGTATAAAGCTCATATAGTATCCAGCTACAAAAAAATTCTGTCCTTCCCATAGCTGCTGCACATAGCTGAACGTGTAGCATTAGGCCTATAACATTTGTTGGAGATTTAGGAAAGGGGCCACATGGAAGCAACATCGCGATGATCTGAAAATTGTTCCCTACCATTGCTTTAAGCATCACCTCTGGTCACTATCATGCAATGAGAGCTTTAATGTGTGGGGGTCTTTCAGTCAAGGACGAGAGAGAACATTTAAAAGAAGAACAGGGAAATGAAATTGTAAAACCCCACCCCAATCACCTTCTGGACTCAGAGGTAGGTATGGCACCTGAAATGCTTCTTTTCTCCAACCAGCTAGAGATCACGCTGGCAGTGTTGCATGATCAGAAAGTATAGTGCAGAATGGATTGTTGTTCTGCTGTGGAAACCTTCTCTCCTCCTAAGCAAGGTGTATTTCTGCTCATATTGTCCTTTGAGAATGCTGCCGGTGTAACTTAATAACCCTGTGTGTTTCAGATGGTCAGTTCCCACTGCGTATTAAATTTAACTCACACCATCTGTGAATGACTATTATTTTAGAAAACTTCACCACAGAGAGGACAGGTACATCTTGACTGGGGCACTCAATATGAGTCCGACTCTGTCCTAGGTTCTGTCATCTGCGTCTACAGCTGATTGCTCTGGCAATCACTTGCGGGTGCAAAATTTTCTTGTATTGAGAGGTGCATAATTAGATGTTGGGTTGATGCTCCAAAGACTGAGTGAAGCGGGAGGCTGCCCTGAGTGGTATGTTGTGCTACTTAATGCGGGGAAAGGGCATTAAACATAGTGCCTTTGAGCAAAGGGATCCCAGAGCTATCGGAAGAGCTTTTTCAGGGATCACTGCATCCGTCACGGAAATGCAATTACCTCGGCATGGTACACAACTGAGTCTAGGCAGTGGGCCAAAGAGTAACTTCTCCAGCGAGAGCTACAGAGGGAGGTCAGGGAGACAGGATGTCGTTCTCGGGGTTGGAATCAGAGCACTAACTGCTACCAGTGGGGAATATCAGGAGACCTTTAATGACCATACATAGCCAGAGCATCTCCCATCAGGTGATGTCCCTTCACACTATACTGGGGCAGTGGCATCCAAACCACTTCCTCTATGGCTGCATTTCCTTCCTACATAGAATCATAGACTATCAGGGTTGGAAGGAAACTCAGGTCATCCAGTCCAACCCACGGCTCAAAGCAGGACCAATCCCCAGTTGCAGTTGCACCCTGGTTCTGACAGAGTCCAACCCTGCCCAGGCTCCGAGGTGGACATGACTCAAACATGGTTCATGGACTGTAGGAGTGAACATCACTATTAAGGGTGCCCGTTGCTAGTCCCCCAGGCTGTTGCACCATGTGGCAATACAGAGTGACTTGGCTTCCATCCACAACAGCTGAGTCAAAGTGTGTGCATGCATCCAGGACAAAATATGTCACAATTCCACAACTCAACTAGAGACTATGATGGGGATCATGGGAATTCAAAAAGCCCTCCCCGGCCCAAACGAACAACTGCCCCAATGCTCTGCTAAGAGGTACAAGAGGATTTCTTTTAGGCTACCCCCTGGGCAGCTTCCACCCAATTCCCTGACACACAGGGATATAAGAAACTATGGGGACAGACTAGTAGAGAAGAAGCAGGTGGAGGTGTCTTGCCTGCGACACCTGGGATCTGTGAAGACTGAAGCAGCCACTCCTTATACCGTGTGCCCAGACGAAGCGAGCCTGGCGTTTGTTTCTCTGGAGTGAGGCTGAGGCAAAACTTGGTCTCCTAGTGGGAGAAGATATAGCTGAGAGAAGCTCTCTCTCCGTGGGAGCAGGCTGGAGATTGCTACTTTTAAACCACACCATGCTTTGTCCATAGGGTAATTCCTACCCAGCCATGCGCCTTCTTTGACCCAGTCTCCAGCCCTCCTGTCACAGAGTCTCCATCACCAATAACATTTCCGACAACACACAACAGACCCCATCAGACTCGTCACTAGGACCTCGCCAAGCTACCAAGCTCCCTAACTTGGTTAGCATACCAAAGGCTAGCAACCACCTGTGAATACTGAGACTGCAGTCGCCACCGACCTAAACAAAATACACTTCTCTGCCTCAGCCCCACGATTTTCCTATTTACCTATTGAGTATTGTCTACATCCTAGTTTGTGAGCTCTCTGGGACAGGGCCTCTCGGTGTAGTTTGTTCAGATAGTATCTAGCACAATGTGGCCTGAATCTTTTTTTTTTCTTTGCATCCTATAAACACTACCAGTAATTAAACAACCCAACCTATTGTCCCCAAAATATGTTTTATTAAGATCACCCAAGTTGGTATGATGGATGCAGGCGAGTCCTTCCATTTAAGTACAATCTATCATGACAAACAGCAGAGTCAAAGAGGTATTTTAAAGCATAGTTCTGCACAGGCCAACTTTTGTTGGAGTGAAGAGTGCCAAGGTCAAAGAGGAACCAATGGCATCTAAGGACAGGCCAGCGCCTGAAAGTCACATTTTCAAAGGACTACCATTCCAATCTGGCTCTGCGGATGGCTCCCCTCTCCAACCAATTTCATCAAGAGCAGGCAAGATTCCAAGTGCTTGCCATGTGTATTGTATTTCAGGCTAGCTAATTTTCACAGTAGCTAAAACTTCCCCAAATTTGGCAAGCCATCTGTCTAGCCTAACAGTAGTGCTGTTTATTCAAAACATGTCAACTACCTGTTACAATTGGGAAACATCTTTAAAATCACAAATGCTTCTCAAATGCTCTAAAAAGAAAGACCACCACAGGAATCCAGACCAGCAGGGTTTTCTGAAGTGAATCTTCTCTGTAAGGCAAGGGTGCCAAATACATAGGCCAAACTATGCCTAGTATTATCCTGGAAAATAGCAATCAGAAGCATCTGAGTACAGCAAAGGGCTCCTCTGGACGAGGGCTCTAGAAAGATGAGACACTGGTACCATTAAGCATAGTGACTGATCCCGAATTCCTTGCCCAGGCCAACTCCCTCTGCAGCCCTTTGCTTCAATGGGAGTTTTCCCAAAGTAAATGGTAAAGGACTGGGGACAGAGAATGAGGCAAATATATGAGCTACATCTCTCATTGACAGGCAAGGTAGATGTGCCCATTTACACCAGGGCAACATTTGGTCCCAGATATTTAATTACTATGTATACCAGGCTGCAGGGAAAACATTTTTCATTCATTGTTTTCTTTAAAAATGCATCTCACTGCTTTTGTAGGAAAGTCTAAATCTGAGAATTTTTGCTCCAGCTCTATTATAGACTTATGTGTGACCCTGCAGGAACTACACATCTGTTCCCCCCACCTCCAAGGACAACCCTGGTTTTTCATATGATATCAAGGGGACTTCTCATAGGAGGCCAGAGATATCCCAGGTTTTCATTTAAGTCAATGAAAACACGGTTTGTTGTTTTTTTATATAATTATAAAATGTTTGCTCAGAGTCAAATTTAATCTGTGTTTGTCAACAGAACGACGGCTCAGTGCGATGAACTGCTTTCAGAGTGAAGAGAAGACAAGTGCAGATACTAACTACCTCCTTCTTTTGCTCAGAGGAAACGTCAACATTTGCTCAGTATTTCATGACAAATTCATGACACGAAGTTACTGTGAAAACTCCTCCACTCCATGAATTATGTACCGGTTGATGCTGAGTGCGAAGTTGGAAGTACAGTAAAACCTCCATTTAACGGACTAATTCGGGCGAGGGGGTGTCCGTTAAATCAAAAAGTCCGTTATTTAATAATAATAATAAAAAAAAGAGCTGTCGGAGCAGCAGCCCGCCCGCCACAGTCTGCTACCTGGACCCGGGCAGCAGCCGGGAGCCGGCAGCCAGCCTGCTTGCTGCGATGACCCTGGCGGCAGCCGGGAGCCGGCAGCCAGCCCGCCAGAAATGGATCAGGAATGCATCAGACTTGCTCAGAAATTTTGTCCGTTGCATCCGAAGTCCGTTAAATCGAGGTCCGTTAAATCGAGGGTTTACTGTAGCAGTACCAATAAACTTTTCTTTTAAATGTGCCCTTTTGTGAGCCTAAAAAAGTCACCACAAAAGTGTCCCCGGGTTTTATTTTAAAATTCTGGTCAGCTGAGGTGGACCCAGTCTGTGAAGTTGGATTCCAGAACCAAATTCACACACGTGGCTTGGATCACTTCATTTAAAAGATAGGGTCCGGATAGAGAGTTCTGAACTTCCCCAAAGTTGAAGCGTGTCTACAATTCTGATTTGGTTCCTTTATTATTACAGCCATATATTGATTATATTCAAATACAAAGAACAAGACACTGAAATTAAGGTTATATTTAAATTCAAAGAAACATTGCTGTTATCGCACAGACATATCTACGGGCATGTTTGATATCATACCCTCTAGAGCACTGATATTGTTTTAATAATGTAAAGCAGGTTATAATTAAAGGCCAGATCATTTGCTGAGTAACTTACATTATTCTGATATTTTCATTAAAGTAATATTAAAAAGAGATTTGTTGGGTCATTGAGTTCAAGGCGAGAAGGGACTTATGTAGTCTGACCTCTGCATAGCACAAGCCATAGATTCTCCCCCTTCCCCCCCCCTCCTCCCCCCGATTCCTGCTTCAAACCCTGCAACGTATGTGTGAGCTCTAGAGCATAACTTTTTAAAAAGACATCCAATTTTAAATGTCAAGACCAAGTGAGGAGGAATCCGGTACATCGTGAGTTGTTCCAATGGCTAATTACCCTCCCGTCCCATTTCCAGTTTGCATTTCTCAGATTTCAACTTGCACACTTGCCAGAGGCTCGATTAAAGAGCCCTCTCCAATGAGAAATCTTCTCCCCTCTGTAGATACGTCCAGACCACTTCTCAACATTTCTCTTGGATAAACTAAATAGGTTGAGCTCCTTTAGCCTCATTGCAAGGCATGTTTTACAATCTTCCCTGCAGCCAAACCAGCCTCACTCAGTTCACTGAGCAGTGCCCTGCATTACAGCCCACTATTAATCACTGCGCGACACAGGCTGAGAGCTACCATACCTTAGTAATAGCGAGCGGTAGAAATAAATGTGTACACCACTCACAGGCTTGGAAAGGCGCACCGAGGCCTGCCTGCTCATCCTTGACTGTCTGCCCAGAGGGTTAACGGAGCAGGAGGCAGGCTGGGATGAGTCTCGGCCGTCTTGCGCCGGCTTCAATTTTATCACACAAGGACCCAAAAGATAATCCTGGGCGTTTACCAGGAGGATATACACGCCCAGCTCTGAAGCCGCACTGGCTTCCACCTGGCGAGAGGCTTGTGAATGGGCAATTCATACAAATGCCAAAACCCAATCAAACGCCAACAGAAAGCATGGTAGAAACCAGCACACCTGAAAGAGGGAGTATTCCTCCTCCTGCTCAGCCCTGAAATCACTCAGGCCCCTGGAGAGCCCAGCCTTGTGTAAGAAGAGATATGCAGGATCAGGCCCCTTGCGTGTGGTCAATCGGGAAACAGTAGCCACACTCAAGTTGAACAAAAGCCTCTCCCAGCATCGTGGGGCCCCAGAAGCGAACTGCCTGAGAACAGGCTCTGCTATTTCCACTGAAGTCAACTGTACTCAGTGTTCGCGTTACTTATGGCGATGACAGGAAGTAATTCAGTCTGAAATGTTCCTTGGAAATAAAATCTATGAGAACAAACCTGCAAAGACACAGCAAATAAGCAGAGGACAGCGTGACCGCCGCGGTGTGAGACAGCCCCTCTGGCTGCAGGCAGAGTGGCTGGTGGGATTAGAACAGACTGAAGATATGTCTATACTACGTGGCGGATCGGCGGGTAGCGATCCAGCTATTGGGATTGATTTATCGTTTCTAGTCTAGGTGTGATAAATCGATCCTTGAGCGCTTTCCCCTCAACTGTGGTACTCCACCGCCGCGAGAGGCACAGGCGGAGTCAACGGTGGAGCGGCAGCAGTCGACTCAGCGCCGTGAAGACATTGCGGTAAATCGATCTAGGTACGTTGACTTCAGCTACGCTATTCTCATTGCTGAAGTTTCATATCTTAGGTCGTCTTCTCCCCTTCCACCCAGTGTAGACTAAGGCTAAGGAACACAAGCACAAGGTAGTGGATACTTGGCTGATGAATACAGTTGGAGACCGTACAAAGGAGTTACTTGATAGCTCTGTGGATGGAAAGTGGGGCCATCCCTAGAACAAGCAACTTTTCTCCGTGGATCCTGGCGAACGCCTTCCTTCCTTCCCAGCCACGGATCCAGATTTGCTGCAGGTGGAAGAAAATAATTTGTAAAAAATCCCTCTGGTTTGCTGTGCTCGTTTCTTTTTCCCTCGAGGTACCTCCACACTGCAGCATCCCCGCTTGAGTAGACGCTAAAACCAGCCACGTACCCAGGGGCAACCCAGGAGACAGCTCGGGCTAGCTGTCTGAATACATGTTCAGGCACTGCCTGAGGCTGTCCCCCGGGGCTATTCCTGGCTACACTGCTATTTTTAGTGTTAGCTCCAGCAGAACTAGCGCATCTGTCTACCCGAGCCGAGACGCACACTCCCAGCGGCAGTGTAGACATATCTTAAGTGACGCTGGATTATTCCGACTCACGACATAATGCAAAAATTAAGCCATTGTAAAAGCAAATACAAACGCAAACGTACTGTTCAGAGCCGTAAGTGTCTTTTAAAATAGACATCTGCTGCCCTTTAGTGAAAGGCTACTGGCAGTATCCACCCAAATTGTTACCCGCAACAGTAAAACCTTTACCTGTCACAATAATAATACAGAAAATTCAAGTACCATTATGTGTCTGATGAACCACAAAGCCCCTGGAGAATGTTCATATTAATGAGAACATATTATGTATTCAGTGCAGAGGCACCGCAGTGTTTAGAGGATAATGTACCTTTAAATGGACACCATCAGCTCAACAATCACACTGTGTCCGAGAAAAGCTACCGGCAATAATTATTTTTATCACCTAATGCGGGAGCTGAGAGATGAGCGGGGAAGCAGCTCGCTCATTTCAGTCGGTCTCTCTGAGGCCTGGGCAACAGGCACCGTGCGAGCTGTTTAGGAGCACAAAGGACAGCGGGGCGCACGGCTCCCTCTGGAAATCAAGGGGTGTTAAGAGGCACCCGACATTAGTGCCTCTGAAAACCCCCTGCCCCGTGGGTGCAGCCAGCGTCACTGCTTCCCCCTAGAGTCGGGATTTAAAATGGAGGACAATGCATCAGACAAAGCACCGGAATTCGCCGGGGGACCCAACAGGGTCACCTGCGGGAGCTCCCCCTGCTCCTACCCAGAAGAGGGACCCGCTCCCTCCTCAGCACCGTATCCCCTTCTTTCAGATGCCACCCAGCGTCCAAGGGCCACCCCACAGCAGTGTAAGGAGAGGGTATGGGCCTGGAGTGGTCACACCCGCCACCCTCTAGCCCTCCAGAGATCGCCACAATCCCTCCCGCCCCGCCCTGCACTCCAGCTGCAGCCAGAGGAAATCCCCAGCTAGGGAACTGGGCCGCACGGAACCGGAGCGCGGTGTGGATCAGAGCTGGGGCAGAGAAACAGGGATGTAAAGCATGTGAGTTGCCAACGGGCAGGCAGCAATTCTGTGCCAGGACAAGCCGCTCGTTGGCGCTGGCCCTTGCAGATAGCCCAATGCAGCCGGCACAAACCACAAGGAGACCCCCCCCCCTTCCACGGATACGAGGGTTCTGTGGGCCACCAATAGGCTGTTCATGGCTGTAGTAATTAAATACCCGTAGCCATATCACGACTCACATATCCTGCCATCGCTTCCCCATCCCCCCCCCGGGCACTGAGTCCACATTTCTGTAACTACGACACCGGTTGGTGGCTCTGCAGAGTCGGGTCTGTCTCTTTCCCCCCCTTGACTACCCCCTTCTGCCGGCACCGGCCCAGTCAGTCCAGTACTCTACAATGGGATCCAAAAATTACCTGCTTGACCCAGAATATGAAAACTGCCTTTGATATCACTTTAGGGAACCCATCCCCCACCCACACGTATTTCTGAGGCTTTTCTCTCAGTTCTGTTGAGGTCACTCTGCTGCCCCAGCAGGCAACAGAGAATTGCTTAAGCATCTTCAGGGACTGGATGCGGGGTTGGGGGGAAGGAGGGGGAGAAGAGAGACATTTAGAAACACAGGACAGCAGCCACGGCAGAGCCCAGCCTCTGACAGCCATGACGTGTGGCTATCCTGGTCCCTGGGGACTCAGATGGTTCCAAGCCCCAGGCCTGAGAACACATTTTCCAAGAACAGGCCTCGCCCACCATTCCTCGTTGAAAATCCCCTTGGTTTTCCCAGGCGCTCCAAACCAGCCGGCCAAGCCAACCGCTGAGCCCTTTGAAGCCGATGTCTCCACTGGTTCTTTCCTCCACTGGCCCAAGATACAAACTGCTCACTTTACAGCGCCTCCAAGGGGGTTTCGATGAAAGCCACGGCCAACCGTTCACTAGGGAATCGGATCCAGGCGAACCAGCTCTTCCACGCTCGCTCACAACAAACCTTTCAAGCTCAAGCCCTTGATCAGCATGCACACAGCTCCCATCGCTGCTGCCGGGACTAGCGGGCGCAGATCAAGGGCGGCGCGTTTACTGATGAAGAACGAGTCAAAGGTCGCACCTCCGAGCAGACCAGCTGCCAGGAAATATGCCAGGCGAGGGAGAGAAGCTGGATTGAACTATTTCTCCTCTTCATTTGTTTTCCCACTGACTCTCATTAAACTGGATTTAGCTCATGAGCCAGGAGAGATTTATTTATTTATTTTGAAGTGCTTCCTCGCTGCCAGACCTCCTCCCAATTCCCCTAGCTCCGATTCCGAGAGAACACCTTGACCCAATATATGCAGAGCTCCAACCATTTCCTTCTATGGAGATGCAAGCAAAGTGCTAATAAGCCACTGAAGGGAGCAGACAGAAAACGCTTTAAATGTCAAGAGGATTGTTTTGGAGTTATCGTCTTGCTCTGTGCGCGGCACAGTCAGCAGGGTAGCTCCTGCGTGGGTAGAAAAACGGAGTCGGGGCCACCGGAGAGAACAGAGCCGCCACCGCTTACACCTGCTGAGGATCTGGGCCACTCTTTTGCTTGCTTGAAACCTAATGCATTTTAATGTTATTTAGTAGACATAAAACTTGCTTTTAGTTGCCACCTACAGGGAAAGCATTAAACGCCACGTGCCACATGTCCATTTTCCTGTCATATTTTGCCAGATTTTGACCCCATTCCAAATATCTTTGCCTTCATTTCCAGTCACAAGATGCTCCAATATAAGAGGGATGAGGTGGGCGAGGGAATCTCTTTTCTCGGACCAAGTTCTGCTGGTGAAAGACAAGCTGAGGCATTGGACCCCCTTGTCTCTCATACCCTGGGACCCAGACAGCTACACCACCACCGCCGCAAACTCTACGACGTGAAATTTACCAACGGACTAATCCTGCATTACCGACTCAGGTAACTAGCACTCAGTAATACTCCAACAGAACTCCTCTTGTGCATAAAGTCTGCGGGATTTGTCTGTAAAAATAGTACTTCAGTCACTCTTCAGCCGAAGGCCCCGATCGAAAGCCTGCTGACGTTAACAGGAGCTTCTCCACTGGCATCAGTGGACATTGGCTCCGCCCCCAAAATTAATTTAATCGCAGTTATTTAATGTTTTCCTACAAATCGGTGAACGTTTCTATACATTTATTGTGCTCCCTGAATCGTGCTGGTGGCAAAACCAAGCCAACCTATTCCTCTCCAGAAAAATCCAATGCACCACTGCATTGCTCACCCACACAAAATGCTGTAGGGTGTGACCTCCTACATACAGCAGCTGCCTCTAGGACCTCCAAGAAAAGAATCAGTTTGAAAAGTCATTTCTATTCATTTGTGTTGGTTAATGGGCAGGTTGATGGGTCGGATTTATTTCCCTCTCTCCACATTCTCTAAGTGCATTAGCTTACATGCAGAAAATGAAATCATCTCCCAGCACTAATGAAATCTCAGGGATACAACGTGCTGGGAGAAGAGGGAAGAGCCTTCAAGGAAATGTAAGTGAGTTGAGTTAAGAGTTAAAGTTTTGAAGGGTCGGCTGCTCAGTAAATAGTCCTGGAGTTAGCAGTTGTAGAGCACATCAGCTGCTTAGAAATGCATAGCACTGCAGCAGGACATAATACCTTGCCTGTTCTCTGCTTTGGTTCCTGTCACACAATATCCAGAATTGTACAGGGTTAAACCATATGATACAATAACAGCATTCAAAGAGATCCATGATGGGGAGCACTGATCCAGGAAATCAGCTCCCTAAACGAAACTAGCCGTATCATTTGGGGGGTGGGTAATTAAGAGTTTTGAATATAAGAACGAATAATCAGCTATCTTCCCAAACCTAATTAGTTTTCCTAACATGCCTTAGAATTGGGGTTCCCACCTCCCTTGAGTTTTTATTCCTCCTTCCAGCCTCGATTGTTTCATTAGCTCCAGCCGAAGTATTAGGGAAAAGCCGGGGCAGCTATGACTTACAGCCATCAATATTGCTAAAGCCAACGGTCATTAATCTCCTTCCCTGGGTAGCTGCTAGCATGCAGCTAAAAAACAAAAGCAGCAATGTAGCTGACAACAGTTCTTTCTTGACAAGACATGACCACCTGTTTATGTTGAATGGCGGGCTGTATTTTCTATACAGGATACTTAATCAGACCCCAAATCAAGTTGTCATATGGAATGCAAGGCTCGGTTATTTTTAGATCCATTGATTGATTTTAAATGTGCATCTTTGTAAAACATAAAAATATTTGAAAATTAAGCCTACTGAATAAGGCTTTTAGCAGGCATTAAAAAACCCCAGGAGCGATCTTTCTAGCGTTTAGTGTCAGAAACGCTCACCCTTCCCCATTAGTCACTGCAGCAACTGAAAAGGATCATCCTTCACTTACCGGGATGCTTTTGGAGGGGGGGGGATGCATCCCTGTGTGTATTTAGTCTACAAGATACTGGGTTCAAGATGGCCATCACATAGCTTTTGCCCATCTCAACAATACTCTTCGCTCCTCCACCCCACGCACCGTGCCTATTCTTTCAAATTCTCTTTTCTTCAGGTTTCATTTATAAATATTTTGAGGACTACAACTGCTGTGAGCCAGGTCTGTTGGTGGGTTTTTTTTAGCTCTTTTAATTATAGAAACAGTTACAAAAGTGTGTGTGTGTACATACATATTACATACACGTGCTTCTCTTTATATGAAGATACCTGTCTTTACAAACCCGAACTTGCACTCACTGTCAGCAGTATTTTGACGCCTACGAATTGATGGCCATTTTTGATTACTAAGGGCCGGGTCTATCCTGCTCATGGGAAAAGCACATGGAACTAACAAAAACCTATAAAAAGAGAAAAGGTGCGCAAGACATAGGCAAAGGGTCCGTAGTGAAACGTAGAGCAGCATACAGCTGGAGGTATGACCATCAAATACAGCGAGGAAACCTGTGGAGACACACTGTGCATTGCAGAGCTATGCCTGCTTCTGGAAAAGGAGACTAGGTTGCATTTATGTATGCTATGGCTGTGAGCCTCTTAGAATTTGCAAATGAGCCTCCCTCCCACCCACACACGCTGTTTGCAGACAGCCACGGTAGGCCTAGTTAAGCCATTGCTGCATTCAGATTATATCTCTCGCCAAAATGTTTATTATAGCTGCTCATCTCAAGTTACTTGTGCAAACTGTTATAGATTTGGAAATTCTGTCTCTAGTATAACAGGTAGTGATTTTCCGTGACCCCTTCCATTTTCCCCCCAGACCACACCCGCTACCTCTGATATAATAATTTTGGCAGTTCATCCAGGTTGGGCCATTTCCCTGCTGTAATTCAGCTTGGTGTAATATCACCCAGAAGGTTGTGGTTTGCAGTCAGGATAGATCTGTAGTCCTTTGCTACACTCTTCTTCACTCTGCAGCGTGCAATGCATGGGCGACAGAATGGTTCGGAGTGCCTGGAACAACACAAACCATTTATAACAGACCCAAAGGCCTGTGAAATTCTGCGTCCTTGGCCTAAAGAGCTTGGAAAATTGACATAAGAATTTTGTTCTCCCATCTTTACTATATCCTTCATCTTTACAGAGCACAGTATATTCAAGTTATCTAATAACAACACTGTGCCCATATTAAGCCTTCTCACCAAGATATTTTTATACTGCACTGCAACTCTACGGTAGAATAAAAATATGTAACAGTAATGTTCTGAGTACTTCTTTTTTATGCTTTAGTAACCATGCATGGCATTCAGAGATACATCATTTAAAAAGGTTAAAGGTGCATGCAGCACTTGAGTTATTCGAAGGATTATTTTGCAGAAAATAAGCTAGCTAAAATTAAGGGGGTGAAATAAAGAAGAGAAAAGACCCATTTTTTTCAAGCCTTTCAGATCTTTGTATTACACTGGTCCAAAGAATAAGGATGGCTAGGAGTCAGGTAGATCGGAGGTCTGTTCCTAACTGTGACACTGACCTGGTGTGTAACAACCTTGGGCACGTCACTCCACCTCTTTGAGCCCATGTCCCTACCGACCCAAGGATCTTGTATACATGGTGTTAAATGGGATTATGCAAACAAATACCTTCTAGTTCAGAGTCACATGGGGTAGTTACAGCGCAACACTTCAGTGTGTGCTCCAATTCACCCCCTCGGGTCACACTGCTGTTAGTCGGTCTTCCGGGCTCATCTGGATTATTATTAATAATTTTATCAGAACTAGTGGATAGAGCACAGAGCTGGGACTCAAGAGCGTTGGGTTGTATTCTTGGCTCTGAGCTGCTGCGTAACTGTAGCTAAATCACTCCACATCTCTATGCCTCCATTTCCCCATCAGTAAAATGGGAACACTGAGACTGATCTCCTTTGAAATGCTCTGAGAACTACTGATGAAAAGCACTATGGAAGAGCTAGGTATTATCATTACCAATAATACTTTGAAGCAATGTTAATTTAAAACAAATATAGAACCACATTTATCTTAAGAAAGTGAACTACATTCTTCTGGGATATTGGAATCTATGTTAACATGGATCGTGGTTTGAATTTTAAAATACAAAGGGCCAGACACTGCTGCTACCAGTCAACGGCACATCAATGAAGTCCAATGGTAATTAGACCTGTTGAGGAATTGGCCCAAAGACAGGAGACATTAAAAAATGGGAAGAGAGAAAATAGGAAAATTCCTTTGCCTACTTCTGCAGTCAGGTCCATTTTTTTTGGCATTATTGTCAATATTTATCTATGAGTTTCATTAAGTGGGGGGTGGGATGTACACAAAAGAGGATGTAGTCTCTGCCCCAAGGAGATTACAATTGGGCACAATCCTGGTGTCACTGAAGTCAGTGGGAAAATTCACATTAAACGGCCGAGGGTGCAGGATGGGTCCCACACATTTTCAGGGTTCTTGGTGCAATATTACCACTAGTTTTCCAGACAAAGGGGGTAAAAAACAAAAAAACTATGAACAAAAAGATTTCAGGTTCAATTTTCAAAGGCCACTGATATTTTCAAAAGTGATTTAGTTGCCTAAGGGTGCCCATGTCACTTTTGAAAATGGGACGGGGGTCATTTGGAACCTTTCCTTAACGTTACTCTGGAAACACAAGAGCGGGATTTCCCAACAGCTCCTAGTGGAGCTAACAGGAGTTTTATTCTGACTACTTGACTTCAACCAGAGCCAACTTACGCTCATGCTGAGCACTTTGGAAAGTTACTGCTCCATAGCGTTAGGACAGATGTGAGACCTAGTCTTCGAAGGATTACCTTGAACAACATGCCAGACAAGAATGGACTCTTGGAACAAAACATGTTACGTGGTTTTCCTGGGGAATATCTGGGGGGAGGCAAACGCAAAGTCCCAGACTCTGGTTACACAAAACCCAGCCTTTTGAAGCTACACCCTGAAGAGTGAACTATTTTCTGCTGATCACCTGTTGCATGAAGACAAGATCAAAGATCTCAGACCCATAAGGGAAAGACTGAACTATTCGTGATTGTTCTGGTTCTGAATTTGAAACAGTTAGACCTTGTAACCACAGGGGAATCCCAGTTCAGAGGTTTGATGGACTGACACCTACCAGAAGCGGAGGTTGGAGTTGGCGTGATCTCTGAGGAGCTTATTTTAACATAAGAACATAAGTCAACATAAGTTTTCTTTGTAATGCTTTCACCTTAAGAATACCTGTGCTTGCTTATAAAGAGCTGTGCTGTGACTTAGAACTGTAACTCACTACACTGTTCATAGCCTCTGGAGAGAAAACAAAAGTGCAGATGCTGGCCTCTTTGAGCAGTCTGGCTTGCTGGGAATATTACAGCATAGGCAGGGAACTGTGCAGCTGGAAAACCCTAATCAGGAGAGAAAGAGTCGTGGGTCTCTGCCCAAGAGAGGTGATGGCTGGGGAGCTGGAAGTCTAGACGGGTGCCCTGGAGGAAGAAATACATGTGCCATTGCCATGAACTGGTATATTTTTAAAAAAATGAGGAGGCTGCTAACTGAAAAACATGACTGAGTTAAATGTATAATTTTAAAATATTATATGTTTGCTTACAACTCAAACACCACTTTGTCTCCCAACATCACGAATATCTGCAGGTCTCTGGTCCATAACAGAGACCAAGTACAACGTGCATTACACAATGACAATAACTCGCATGTAAAAAGAAGTGTTATCCCAGATGTGCATTCCTTTCTTCAGGAACAATCTCAGCAGAATCGCTAGCAACCAACTAAGGGCACAATCTCTTTCATAGATGCCCACGCACACCCTAGAAGCCTCAACAAATACTCTCCTATGCACTGCAGGAGAGCGTGTTTCAAGAAATCCAACAACGTGTGCCCCTGGGCTTGACAGCGAATGGATGCATTGGTGGCACAGAGCATGTAATGCTTCCAGTCAGTAATGCAAACGCTAAGGAAAATCCTCAGGACAGTGCCTAATATTCTGAATTACATCAGCTTTCAAAAAACCTTCAGCCACAAGTTTGCTTGCAGGTGGGCAATGGCCATGAATGGCCTATTGCATTCATGAGAGTGTGCACATGTGCCAGGAGAAACACGTACAGTACTAGAAAAACAACAATGATTTCTTAACACCTCCTCCCCCCCCCCCAGTACTCTTGGGAGAACGGGAGGCATGACAGCAATGTCACATCACTGAGCTATGCTGCTTATGTAACGTGGAGCAGTAACTGGAAACACTGGGGCAAGCGAGAGACAGAGGGATACATTTAGCCCTAAGCAAGCAAGTGCCACTTAAACTGTAGCTAAAAGGGCTGCAGCTACTTAGTCCGTTAACGAATGTGACCCAGAGCTCCCTCATCCCCGGGCCACCCCTTGGATAGCGATGAAGTAGCACGCGCATCCCAGCGGTGTGTATTGTGTTCGTGCCGCACCAGCCCCATAACCTTACCCTGCTCTTTGGACTTTCTGGCTTTTGTTATCTCAGCTTTATCAGACATTATGGCTGCATATCGGATGTACCATGTTCTCCTGTCAACGCGCTGCCTCTACTGTACAACATGTGCTTCTCTGCTGCCAGGAGGGGTTTTGCTTAGCCCACCTTTCAATACCATTTTTAATACCCATCTGATGAGCTAAACGAAGGGCTGATTTACATTCTGGACAATGCCTTTGAAGGCAGCCAGGCTGCATGAGGACGGAAATCAGCACAGATTTTGGCCCTGTAATTTCCAGGTACACAACATCATTGTGGACAAACTACCTGCATTCATCTAATCTGCTCCTCCCGGCTGCAGTGCCCATGTTCAAATTCCCAGCCATTTGCACCAATAAAAACCTTGCAAAGCCGGCTCTCAGATCGAGGGTTCTCCGCCACCCGGAGTAACGCGTTATGGTTTTAACAGGTGTGCGCCAGTGCAAGAAAGAGAAATACCGACTGATCTTAGATGGGGTGTTTCGCTAGCCGCTGTAAAGAAATGTAACACGGCTAATGAGGAGAAATGCTCCTACAGTAAACTGTGCCCTGTAAGTCCATCCCTATGGTGGTTACTCAAGGCTGCGATATGCCACAGATTCCGGTCTCCCTGGCTGTCTCCTTTGCCACCCTGCATGATTTCTACAGCAGCCCCTCTCTAACATGCACCAATTTGCTTCCCTCTCCATGTCTAACTGGGATATTTGTCTTCTCTGAATCTGCGCTGTGCCAACAGGCTGGGGTCAGCATTCCTGACATCAGGATGCGGTTGCCAGGGAAGGCATCTGAATGAGACAAATTCAGGGGGAAATGCAAAATAAATACATCTATAAATGCTGGTGGGGAGCCGGGGAGGGGGCAGGAACCCCGACCTAAGTGCAAGCTCCTGGCAGTGCTGGGGGAGAGGGGGACATGAGCGCAGCTGGCTGAAGGGAGAAGCTGGCTGGACTCCCCCCCACACACACCCCCCTGGCAGGGGAGCTCCCAGCACCCCTAGAAGAACCTGGGCTGGGCTGGACTTGGCCATGAATTCGGAGCCCGGCAGACGTCGGGTGCCCGTTCGGCAGGGAAAGCTTATCTGTAGCCAGCACCCCGGCCGCGGGGCGCCCACGGAGAAGGGACCCTGGAGGGAGGGGGCACGTTGAAATCCCCCGCTCCGGAGCGGGGACTCCGCTTTCCGTTCACACGGCGGCGAACCGGGGTTTACAGCGGATGAGCAGCGGGTCTCTCAGCTCCCAGCCCCCAGCCCAAGGCTGGCACACGCTGCAGGTGGGAAGTGAGGGCTCCGTGGACCGAGACTGCCATCCGCTCCCAGTCCCCCGAAACGGGCTCCGGCCGGGGGAAGGCGGGATCTCCTCTCATGGCAACGGGGGTGTCCGGAAAGCGAAGTCCCGGTCTCCCCGAGCCGGGGGAGGGTGCATGCCGGTGGGGAGCGGGGGGCAGGACTCCTAGGGGACCCGCTCCCCGGCCACAGCAACTTCGAGCCGGCGCTCCAGGTCGGTCCCGTCCCCCAGCGACCCCCGCGCAGCGCCCCCCGGCCCGGCCCCATCCTGCCCGCGGGGGGTCGGTCCCCCAGGTCCGGCTGGGCTCGGCGGGGGGGGGGGGCGGACTCACCGTACACCCCTTGGCCCGCGATCCCCTCCAGCAGCACGGTCAGCAGCCACGCCAGCCCGCACGCCCAATCCATCCTCACGGGAGTCTCCACATATCCAGCCCCGGGCGGAAAGGCAGCGCGGGACCCGCGGCGGGCGGGGGGGGGGGGGGGGTCCGCTCCTCCGCCCGCCGCCCTCCAGCCCCGCCGGGGGGGGGGGGTCTCTGGCCGTCGCCGGGTCACTCGCCGGGCTCCGCGCAGCAGCCGCCGCCGCAGGATCGAGCCGCCTCCGGGGCCGCCGCCGCCGCCGGCCGCCCGCTGCCGTCAGATGCCATCGCGGCGCCGCTCCCGGGGCATGGTGCGCGGCGGGGGGCCGGGAGCCGCGTGTCCCGCCCCCGGGCGCTCTCCGGAACCCGGGGTCCCCCTCCGGCCGAGGGGAGGCGATGCCCGGCGGCCCCCTCCCCAGGCAGCGGATCCGCGGGGCGCAGCAGCAGCCGCCCGGGGCGCGGCACCGGCCCCCAGCCCTGTGCGGGGAGGCAGCGGGCGGGCGTCCGGCGGCGGCCGGGCTGGGCGCGTGTGTGAGCGGCCAGGGGCGGCGGGGCGAGCGGGGCGGTCACGTTGAGCTCTACGTGCGGGGAGCCGGGGCTGGGGAGCCGCAGCCCGGCGACGTCAAAGCCTGCGTGGCTCGGCCGCCGCCTCCTCCGCCCCCTTCCCCGCGCCGGCGCCGAGCGGCGGGGGGCGGACGCGCCGGGGGAGGCGCTCGGAGCGGGGCCGGGCGGAGGGGGAGATGCCGGGGCCGTAGGGGCTGGATGTGGGGGGCCGCGGCTCCCCCTGGCTGGGGGGTTCCCGCGGGATCCAGGGCTCGCGGGGGACCAGCTGGCTCCCGGCACCGCCCCCCTCTGCCCGTTGTTCCAGCGCCTCTCCCGGGGCGTCTCCTTCCAGCGCTTCCCGGGGGCAGGGGCCGCCCGGCCCACCGACCCTTTTCCGCCTCGTTTCCAGCAAGAGCCTGCCTGGCCCGACTTTCATCCCATCCTGGAGGAGCGTCCTGGGGGTTCCCCCCCTTCCCAACATCCCCTCCCGGGCTAACATCACAGGCGGGCCCGGGGCTGCTGGAAAGGAGGATCAGCCTCCAAGCTGGCTTCCTTCTGGGCCTCGGGATGTCCTGAGCCCTGGGGAAGGCTGGCCAAGCAGGTACCGCCCTCCCCTGGCTTAGTGAGGGGACCAGACAGCGAGTGTGAAACATCCGGAGGAGGGTGGGGGTGAGAGGAACCTATATAAGAAAAAGACCCAAAATCAGGACTGTCCCTATAAAACTGGGACATGTGGCCACCCTACCTGGTGTTTTCTTGCTTGGACAATAACTGGGAAGCAGGCGCCATCTCCCACTTTCCATGTGTATCCGCCTACCGCCAGGGAATCCCATTCATGGTCGGCCCTTCCCAGCTACCCCACTAAACTGCGCCGTGATGGCCCCAGCAGCCCCCCAGTTGGGCTCTGTTTAAGGAAGGCCCAGCTGCCCGTCAATGCCACTGATCCCCCTCCCCCCGCCCCCGCATGGTCTTTTCAAACTTCATATATTAGAGCTGGATGGGGCAGCCCCCGTGACTTGGGATGCTGTCAAGACTCGGAAGAGGAAGAACGCCAGGTTTAGGACCGACGCAGCGAGGGAGGGCGAGAAGACAAGGTGAGACGAGTCTGTCGCTCAGCGTAGCATGTGCCTCCCCCTTGGAGGCCTGCGTGGGAGCTAATCAGGCTAATACGGCCAGTCCGTTCGAAATAGAGCCCAAGCATGGGGCATTGCTCACCCTCCGGGGGGGTCAGAAAAGTGCGTGGAAGGTAAGCGGGGGTCTTCGGCACCAATCCTGATCAGGAGCTGAGAGGGGATGTGAGGTGTTTGCCAGCTCCCCAGGTGCACCGGATACCTCCCCAGAGTAAGCCCAGGGTGATTTTGAACCTGATCTAAGACCCGTCTTTTCTCCCAGGCACTGGGGGAGGAGGTGGTTTTTATGTGGGGGGTGAGCAGCTCTTGCTTGGGGAATCCAACATGAAATGGGGGAATCTTGCGCTCTTACTACAGAGGCCCATTTTAAGTGAAAATGTGAACATTGCGCCTGTCTTCTGGGTGGCTGTTTACTCTGTATGGCTGGCCCCCCAGCACTCAGAGACAAGCCCAGCAGGGGGTCAATTCCTATGTTAAGGGAAGAGTCGGACCCTATCAATCTGCTCTTAGGGTGCTGTGTCCTGCTAAGTTCCCTTACTGAAAATGGCCTCCCTTTACCCCTAGGACCGGGGGCCTACTCGACAGCAAGTGCTTCTTCTTTCTTGGACCCAAACCCTGCCGGGTTCCTCCTGAACCCGCGCTGCTCGAGCATTCTCCAGAATTTACATTGGGGTTCGTGAGGCCAGAATCTGGCCCTTCCGCTTCAGTTCCGACCGTCCCCCGCAACCGAACGCTGGGGTTGTAGCCGTTCCTTAAAGAGCGGTTTTACATTTCCCGCTTACACGCCTGCCTGTATCAACGACGGATTAGTGTCCGAGGCCAACGAAAGATGACATGCAGGAAGAAGCTGCCGTCCTGTCAAAGTCTCTGGTGACGCCCGGGCCCAGCAAGGTCAACAGCGTTAACGAGGGCTGGATTCTTTGCAGTCGTTCTTTAATCCCGGCCAGCCGCTGAGCGCTCTGTCTGTGCTCTGGGGTTGAAGTGATCTCATGGGTTGGGGTACAGGCGCTCGGAGGTCAGGGAACTCTCCAGGACAGGCTGTTCTTAAACACATGAATAAATGCTCTGGGCCAGCTCTCGGCTCCCCCGGGGGCTGCTTTCTGCCGAGCTGGCTCAGCCGGTGATCCTGGGGTTCCCAGCGAGGGAATACGCGCTGGGTATATAGCCAGTGTAATGAGCTCTGGGCCACTGCAGGGGCCCGGGCTGTGCTCCAACAATTGCCTGCTCCCCACCCCCCCACTTCACCCCCGGGGGCCAGGGCAGCCGCACACACAGCACCATCCATTTCCACTGACTTCCCGCGAAGTTTAAAGCACTGACTGAATCTCGCGGGCTTGGGAATCTGGAGGTGGTAGGCCACAGACGGCCGCATTTGCCTCCCCACCCATCCCAGATCCTGCACAGAAAGGAGCTCAGCTGGACACGCAAGGACCCAGCCTTCCCCTTCCTATGTTCTTTGTAAATCCAGTCACACTAGGAGGCTCAGAAGAACAGCACCGCGCACCGGGGCATTGTACAGGGATAAAATCCATGACCCTCTTCCTCACGGATGATAGCGCCAGCTATCGGCGAGTACGTCTACACGGCAAAGAAGATCCTCGGGGCCGCAAGTCTCAGCCCAGGTCAACCGGCGGCGCCTCATGCTCTGGCGCTAAAAAGGGCAGTGTGGACATTCCCCGTGGGGCTGGAACTCAGTGACGCCGGCGGGTCACCAAGCCTGGGCGGCAGCTGGAGTGGGAGCGTCCACACTGCTATTTTTAGCGCTCCGGTGGACGCTCCAGTCAGCTGACCTGGGCTTTGCAGCTTGCTGCTGCAGGGTTATTTTTGGTTTGTTTCTGGGTTTTTTCTGGGTTTGCTGCAGTGTAGAGCAGCGTTTTTCAGAGTGCTGGATCATGGCAGGTCAGGCTCATGGTCGCTCCAGTCAGCACCACCGCCCAGCTTCTAGTCAGGGGGGCCACAGGGCTCCACGCAGTGCCCAAACACCGGCGGCTCTGCACTCCCATTGGCCACTTACTGGCCAATGGGAGCTGGGGGGGGAGCACAGAGCCACTTGCGCACCTCCGCCTAGGAGCTGGACCCACTGCTGGTCACTTCAGGCGCAGTGCAGTCAGTGGGGTGCCAGGACACGCAGGAAGCCTACCTCTGAGGTAAGTCTGTGCCCCAGTCCTGAGCCCTCCCAAACCCAGAACCCCTTTCAACACCCCAAACCCTCATCCACGGCCTCACTCCAGAGCCCTGACCTCCTGCACCCCAACCCCCTTCCCAGACCCTGGGCTCCCCTTCCCAGAGCCCCCTCCTGCACCACAAACCCCTCATCACGGGACCCACCTCAGAGCCTGCTCCCCCAGCCCAGGGCTCTGACCCCCTCCTTCACCCCAGTCCCCTGCCCAGAGCCCCCTCCTACACCCTGAACCCTTCATTCCCGATCCCACCCCACAGCCCTCATCCCCACACCCCAACCCTCTGCCCCAGCCCTGAGCCCCTCCCCCACCCCAAACCCCTCATCCCCAGCTCCGTTGGGTCGCAGGCATCAACAATTTTCTTCAACTGGGCCCCTAGAAAAAAAGTTTTAAAGCCACAGGTGTAGATGAGCCTGTTCAATCTCCTCTATATTCCAACACGACCCCCCCCCTCTGCAACAGACAACCCCCCGCACTGTACAATCCCAGATTTAAATACCCGCCTGGGTGTTTTGACCTGCCGATACAACTCCATTCGTTACCCTTTCTGTGGGGGAAAAAACCCAGCCTAAAAAAAGCCGTGTAACACCAAATACTGTGAGTATTTGGCCAGCCCTTCTGGCTTGTCTAAGCCACACAGTTCTGTACTGGAATATAGAGTGCAGATCCCCAGAAGTTCATGTATGCAGCCCCATAGCTTGGGATGACTAAACCGCTTCAGCCCTCAGCAGACTAATCTGTTGTGAGCCACGGGCAGAGAGAGACCCAGGTGTCCGGGATGTCCAAGGGCCTGGCAATAGCAGGGAACTGATCAGGTGAGACGTGCCTAGAGGATCCATGCAGGTAATTGATGTGAAATGCTGCAGATAGGATTGTTCCACCTATTGCGCTGGGTTACACGCGGCTGGCTTGCTCCCTGCTTGCCGCAGCTTAGCAGGAAAAGCGAGAAGAGGGTTGCCAAGCCGAGTGACTTCTCATGCGGACTATGCCCAACTGCAGCCTAGCTTCATATCTGCTGTTACTTCCCCACCCAGACAGAGAGGGCTCTGTTCACTATTCATGGTTCTGTTGCGGGGCAGGGCTTGTTGGGGATGCAGGGGGAGGACTGAAAAGATGCACAATTTAGCCCTAGTGGGAGAAATTAGAGGTTCTGAATGGTCCCAGAATGCTGGGAGTAATTAAGAAAGAGATAGATAATAGGACAGAAAATATGATCTTGCCTCTATATAAATCCATGGTACGCCCACACCTTGAATACTGCTTGCAGATGTGGTTGCCCCATCTCAAAAAGGTATGTTGGAATTGGAAACGGTTGAGAAAAGGGCAACACAAATTATTAGGGGTATGAAACAGCTTCTGTATGAGGAGAGAGTAAGAAGACTGGGATTTTTCAGCCTGGAAAAGAGACCGCTAAAGGGAGATATGATTGAGGTCTATAAAATCATGACTGGTGTGGAGAAAGTAGATAAGGAAGTGTTGTTTACGACTTCTCGTAACACAAGAACTAGGGGCCACCAAATGAAATTAACAGACAATAAAAGGAAGTATTTGTTCACCCAACGCACAGTCAACCTGTGGAACTCCTTGCCTGAGGATATTGTGATGTTCAAGACCATAACAGGTTTCAAAAAAGAACTAGATAAGCTCATGGAGGACAGGTCCATCAATGGCTATTGGCCAGGACGGGCAGGGTGGTGTCCCTAGCCTCTGCTTGCCAGAAACTGGGAAGGAGTGATGGGATGGATCACTTGATGATTCCCAGTCCTGTTCATTCCCTCTGGGGCCACCTGGCATTGACCACTGTCAGTAGAGAGGATACTGGACTAGATGGACCTTTGGTCTGACCCAGTATGGCCGTTCTTATGTTCTGCTCCCTTAATTCACAAGGCCTCATTGATAAGTACGCTCAAGTGCCCCTCCAGCCCCCTGTTGGAACCTGTGGAGGATGAATAGCTCCTGCAGGAACCAGATTTCTTGGACTCCTACTGCAGAAGCCCTTGAAACCCATCCAAAGGGGTTATCCAGAGCATGGGGCGAGGGGACAGTGCAAGTGAACGCCTCCGGCAGCATTAACTTCTGATGGTTTCCCCCATGGGATTGAAGGGGAGAGATAATCAGCACAGCAGAGCTGGGTCTTTCTCCTTAGCTTACTGCTTATCCGCCGAGGGGTCCCTCTAAATCGGCAGAGCCCGTGCCAGGGAGGGGAGAAAATAAGAGAACCTGCCCCAGAGGTGAAACTGCAGATTGGGCCAACTGGCAGGAAAGGCAACATGGTTGAACACAAGCCTTCCCACCGTTAGATATGCCAACTGTGCCAAGCTTTGAGCTGCACAGGCAGCAGAGTGTTCCCTGCTAGAGGCAGCTGAAGAGATTGAGTGAAGATTTTTGCCTGGTTTAGGCGTTTCCAACCCCAAGGCCCAGCACCATCTGCTGCAAAGTCCCTGGGCAGTCACACATCCCTCACAACTAGGAATATCAGGTAGTTCCCTCTCTTTATGGAGCTAAAGTTCAAAACACCGAAGTCTGCTCTTTTGGCGCTTCCATTTTGTTCAGTATCACAAACGTGCAACAATCCCTCATCTGTGGATATCCAAAATGGACATCAGAGCACAGAGCTCTGCCATTGGAGCTAAAGGAATAACTCCATTAACTAGCCACTGTGGGAAGCTATTATCTCCATGTGAACCAGCCGCTAAAGGGGGACATGAATATTTTGCTAGTGAATTGTACACCATAAAATAAATATCACAGAGACTAAAGCACATGCTTAACTTTACAAACAGCAGTTTCGCTGAAGTCAGTCAGTGGTTCTACTCATAGCCTAAAGCTAAACGTGCATGTGAATTTTGGCAGAATTGGTGCCTCAATATAGAATCAAATATGTAGGGCTGGCAGGAAGGTGAGAAATCAAGTTCAGACTCCAGTGCTGATGCAAGTCCAAGTGAACCTAGACCGTTCAGACAGGTGTTCTTAAAAACCTCCCGTGCTGGGGATTCCACAACCTCCTTTGGAAGCCAATTCCAGAGCTTAACTACCTTTCTCCCTAGCAAGCTTTTCCTCATATCTAACCTAGGTCTCCCTCGCTGCAGGGTTAGCTCATTACATCTGGTCTTACTTTCAGTGGCTGTGGAGAACAATTGATCACTGTCCTGTTTATAACAGCTGTTGTCGTACTTAGAAGACATATCATGTCCCCAGTCAGTCTTTTCTTCTCAAGACTAACCAGGATCAGGTGGGTTTTTTAGAAACCTTCCCTCCTAAGTCAGGTTTTTCTAAACTTTTGGGGATTTTTGTTGCTCTCCTCCAGACTCTCTCCAGAGGAGGTGGGTTTTTTATCCTTTTGTACAAAATAGTAAAATTGCATTTTTGTCATTTCTATCTAAAATATGATTTTTAAATGCTGTACTAGAACATAAGAATGGCCATACTGGGTCAGACCAAAGGTCCATCCAGCCAAGTATCCTGTCTACTGACAGTGGCCAATGCCAGGTGCCCTGGAGTGAGTGAACCTAACAGGTAATGATCAAGTGATCTCTCTCCTGCCATCCATCACCTCCTCTGACAAACAGAGGCTAGGGACACCATTCCTTACCCATCCTGGCTAATAGCCATTAATGGACTTAACCTCCATGAATTTATCCAGGTCTCTTTTAAACCCTGTTCTAGTCCTAGCCTTCACAACCTCCTCCGTCAAGAAGTTCCACAGGTTGACTGTGCGCTGTGTGAAGAAGAACTTCCTTTTATTTGTTTTAAACCTGCTGCCCATTAAATGTTTATTCTTAAATGTTTAAACATGACTTTACTGATTTTCAGACAAATGTTAAAAAAAGAATAAAACATTAAATACCACTTTCATGTTACCATGATCTTCTTCGCCTTAGTATATTGGATGTACCGGGGATGAATGGGGGGGGGGGGAGAAAGGAGGAATTTAAAACAAACCACACGTCATATCTGTGACACCCATCCAAATTCTCACAGGAGAGATGTGTGTGTCGCTGTCTGTAATCGAATTAAATAGCCAGGGAGTGGCTCTGACCAGTCATTGACCGGTCACTGGCAGAGCAATCAGGATATTCTACAGCCCTAATGGGACTGAGGTTAAGTTCTCTGTGCTTAGTGAATCCTCGTGGGATTCAGCCCCCAGTCCCTCTCACCACCCCTGCTTTCAAAACAAGACGATATTTATCAGTCACGTATTTCTTGGCATAGCTGGAATCTGGGGGAGCACATTGGGAAAGCTGTAGGGAGCTGCTACAAAGCTGCAGAGAAAGACTCCCATAGACGTCACTGAGCTTTGTGTCAGGCCCCGTGGGAGGCCCTTTGATGGGCAGCCGTGTGCCCCAAAATGACATCCCATCATCTCATTTTCTCTCCCTTGTCCTTCTGTCTCGTCTCCCCCCGGCCGGTCTTTATTTTGACTCGCCTCCGGTCTTGCTTATTTTTTTCTCCCACTTCCCTGCTGGCTCCTTCCCCATTCACATGCTGGTTCCGGTCAGTGGGAACAGAGGTCTGCGATCAGTTCCTTGGGGAGGTAACTGCAGGTGTTGCTGTATGTAGGTTTAGTGCCTAAGGAACGGGAACAGAAGAGCTACCCTAGGCCCGCCCCTTCCCTGAGGCTCCACCCCCGCTCACTACTTTCCCCCTCCCTCGGTGACTCGCTCTCCCCCACCTTCGCTCACTTTCACTGGGCTGGGTCGGGGATTGGGGTGCAGGATAGGGGGTGAGGGCTCCAGCTGGGGGTGTGGGCTACTGGGGTGGGGCTGGGAATGAGGGGTTTGAGGTGCAGGAGGGGGCTGCAGGCTGGAGTTGAGGGATTTGAACTGCAGGAGGGGGCTTCAGGTTGAGGCAGGGTGTTGGGGTGTGGGAGGGGGTACAGGATCTGGGCTGGGGGGGGTGGCTCTGCGGTGGTGCCAGGGATGAGGGGTTCAGGGTGTAGGAGAGAGCTCTGGGCTGGGGTAGGGGGTTGGGATGCAGGGGGCTGAGGGCTCTGGGGGCAGGGATGAGGGGTTGGGGTGTAGGAAGGGGCTCTGGGCTGGGGCAGGGGATTGGAGTTCAGGGTTGGAGTGTGAATTTACCTCAGGTGGCACCTGGTCAGAAGCACAGTGGGGCTAGGGCAGGCTCCGGGCCTATCCTGGCTCTGCACTGTGCCCCGATAGGATCTCCAGACGGCAAGTGTGAAAAATGGCTCATGGGGTGTGTGTGGGGGGCGGGAATAGGCGCTGTAGTGAGCGGAAGATTGTTGTGATGGCAATCGGTAGGGGGCGTTGTTACGCTTCTAAGTCGCCTTCAGGGAACGGCATAATTAAGGTTATCAGTATGGGAATGGCCTTGTGTTCCTGTTATCTCGTGTGTGTGTCTGAGAACAGTTTCTCAGCTGTGTGAGCTGTTTACCCCGTCTGTGTGAATTTCAGCTTGTGTGAAACTAAAGAGGTAAACTGAGGCAGGATTGCAAAACAAGTGCAGAACAGCGTGTAATCAACCAACAGGTGCTTGCTGCTTGTTATTCATGAGATATGTCTATGTATGAGATGCAAATGAGCATGAGTATTTCTGTGCTGACACACCCTTGTGTATCGGGCTTCTCCCCTGGGCATTGCTTGGATGTGCCAGGGCCTCCATATCGCGGCTGTGCTGACTGGGGCCCCCAGCACGGTGATACCGCGACCTTCAATAAACTCACCACTTTCCATCTAGCCATTGTGTGTGAGCCTCGTTTCTATGGGACTCCCGAGGGTACCCGGCAACAGGCGCCTATATAAGACAAAGCCCCAATATCAGGACTGTCCCTATAAAATCAGGACATCTGGTCACCCTAGCCCCAGAAGTGAATACTGTGGGATACTGTATCAAAAGTTTTGCTAAAGTCAAGATATATCACATCCACCGCTTTCCTCATATCCACAGAGCCAGTTATCTCATCATAGGAGCCAATCAGATTGGTCAGGTATGACTTGCCCTTGGTGAATCCACCCATTGACCATTCCTGATCACCTTCTTCTGCTCCAAGTGCTTCGAAATGGATTCCTTGAGGACCTGCTCTCTTAATATCTTATCTCCAGAAAGCCACAGGGCAGACTCTCACTTGGTGTCTAGACATGGTTCCATGGACTCCAGCTAAGCTATGCTGATTTATACCAGTGGAGAAACTGGTCTCCCAGTCAGATCAGCAGCCTTACGGATATGCTCTTTGCCTTTCCATCTTCATGTTAAAGCAGAGTCTTCAATTTTCTGGGATAATACTCATCAGATACATTTAGATGACTTTTCAGATGGAAACCCATTAAGTAGCCCGTGACCCTCACCATCATTTCCAACCCCTCCATCTTCCAGAAGGAAAAACAAGCAGCATTTTTAATTTTTCCCCCCACCATTCTGTCCATTTCAGTCCAGGAATTGGTGCCAAAATAAGATGCTGAGAAGGGGGAGTGGCATTCACGGCCATCGCTCGGATAGTGGAGCGAAAAGAGCTTTATAAATGACAAGCAGAGGGTGCATAAGAACTAGACACTTGCAGCCAGGCAAATTGTGACTGTCCCTAAATGTACCAAGCAGGGGAGTAGTAGTGGAGACAGCATTCCCCACTTGTGCGGCTGTATTAGGGCTATTCCCACCACACCTTCTAGCTTTTGGTTGAAAGCATGGATTTGACCCAGGTGTTTCTGTCTGGATGGGGCGGGTGAGGAAACGGGCTCCATCACCCTAAGCATCACCTAGCAAATCTGCCAGTGCAGAAGGGGCAGAGTGCCTTTGAGATTTGTGCGTGGCATAATGCAGCCCCGTGCCCCCTCCCGGGATGGGACAGGTTATACCCTGCCCTTACCTATGGCTCTGCGTAAAGGCACAACTAGCCCAGTTTTAATATGTGGCCTCCAAGTCTTCATTGACCTGACTGGGAATTCTGAATGTGCGAGGACTACCATTCCTAGCTCCTGATCAGAGCTTGCTTAATGCCATCTAAGTAGGTCATCTACAAATGTCAAGTTATTGTTTTTAACTAATAGCTCTAGAGCACTTTTTATTATGGCCAAGGGAAAGGCACAGAAATATCCGCCCACCCCCCTCACAGGAGCAAACACCAGGTAAGTTTTTAATCAGTTACTTTACCTGAACTTCAGTCCTCACCTTCATTTTGCGATAACACCTCGTAAGATGCTTGTTGCCAACTGGCTTGCGGTGCAACAAAATGACAGGTTGGTTTTGTCGGGATATCGCTGTTGATTTAAAGAGGCATTGTATCCAAGAGAACCTCCAAAAGAACTACTCCTTCTCATTGCACAATATTGTAACACTATTTTTGGAGTACAGTCTTTCAGTGCAATAAAAAATCATTCCATATTCATCTCCGGCTTCCGCACGCGATAGACAAACACCCATAGAGACACAATTATTGTAGGGCTGATGCAGTGCGTCCTCTTAAACTAAATTGTAGCTCTATTTCTGTGGCTAGAAGGATAAAGAGCTGTCAGTAAACTTCATTGCTGGTGACAGATTTTGCATTTTGCAATATCAAGAGACTTGCATAATATTATGTAGTCCTAAATGAATGTTACAGTCCTCTCTGTTGTGGGAAGAAGAGATGCAAATAAAGAAAATTCAAAGTCAATTAAGCTAATTCCTATAACTGCAAAAACTCTGGAAAGCTAAGTCATTCCAAACTCTACCAGTTATTTGCTCTGTTGCAAGAGATATTTCAGTTCTTCTCTATGTAGCATTTTCACCCGGAGTCATCTAAACACAAGGCACTAAGCTAAATTGATTTCTCTCTCTGTTGGGAATAGGTCCACGGTTAAATCAGATATATTTGAAAGATACTATTAAGTAGGCTCAAAAGATGGAGATGCTTGTGGTTGGGGTCCTTCAGGTGCCTCTGTGGGGATGCGGCAACGTCAAACTTACCACAAAGCTGTGGAGCTATAGAACTTCAGTTATACCAGTTGTATTCCAGTGTAATGTGGGTGCTGAGGAATCAGAATCGTAGGACTGGAAGGTACCGTGAGAGATCATCTAGTCCAGTCCCCTGTACTCAAGGCAGGACTAAATATTATCTTCTAGACCATCCTTGACAGGAGTTTCCTAACCTGCTCTTGAAAACCTCCAGTGATGGAGATTCCACAACCTCCCTGGGCAATTTATTCCAGCGCTTAACCAACCTGACAGTTAGGAAGTTTTTCCTAATGTCCAACCGAAACCACCTTGGCTGCAATTGAAGCCCATTGCTTCTTGTCCTGTCCTCAGAGGCTAAGGAGAACAATTATTCTTCTTCCTCCTTGTAACAACCTTTTATGTATTGAAAATGTATGTCCCCCTTCAGTCTTCTCTTAAGGCTGAACAACTTTTGATTATCATCATGTCCATCAGCTGTTCCATATCACGGGCAGGACAAGATTGGAAATGTGGACGTTTGAAGCCTAATAACTGCCTCCATCGGCACTGGTTTGGTTTTGGCATCTCTCTTGCTACAGACATGTCATTAGAATGGAATAACAACAAAGACCAAAGCATACCTGTGATGAGGCAGCTGCCCCATTCCTATGAAAGATTGGGCTAAAGCAGGCCAGAGTGGCTGCGTGGGCTGGCAGCCAATCGGGGGGAGGGGCTGTAAGAGCCAATCAGGACTAAGCAGGAGGTGGCCAATGAGGGCCAGGGTCAGCCATATATATATAAAGGCTGCCCAGCAGAGGAGCAGGGCAGTTTCTCCCAGACCTTTGAAGGGGAAGGCACGTCTCCTGAGAGGAGGAGACCAGCACCAAGGACAGCGCAGTGCTGGGCAGGCTTGGGGGAGCAAAGGAGATCTCCAGCCTTCTACCTGCCAGGCTGCAGGCCCTGAAGAGAAGGGCCCAACAGGTGCAAGGGGCCAGAGAGGGGTTGTGATTGGCCAATGTGGCAGGTGCAAGCAGAAGGACAGTTATTATCCCCCCCCCCCCCCCGTAAGGAGGTGAGACTGGACTGGTGGGCACTGCCGGAAGGCAGTGTCTTGAAGCATACAAAGACTGCCTGGAAGCGGACGCCGGTGAGCGGGGAGCAAGGGGGGGCGGATACCAACGGGGGTCCAGGGAGATGGATGGAAAAGGGGGAGAAGGAAGGCAGGGAGGCTGCCACTAGAGGGTACCTGTGTGTGTGTCACTCTGGGTCATCCAACTGTCCAAACTGGTCACCGAGTTTATGCTCAGCAAAACAGATTCAAACTTATGGAATTACCCCAGGCCGAAGAAGGCGAGTGCATCTCAGGGCCATCATATCTTCAGGCCCAACAAGTGAGTGGTAGATGACCAGCAAAGATCTTCTGGGAAGTGGGGAGATGGCAAGGTTATAGGTGGGAATTACTCAGTGGGCAAGGACAGGAAGGCATCTGCCGCATGATTGATTCAAGCCTGGTATGTTTACGGTGTCAGCTGCCCTGGAGTGTATCCTCTGCTGTAACATCAGCGCTTCCTCAGAGGGAGTCCAGTGGGGAAGCCAAGACCTATGTAACCACCTCTATGAAGCTATTGCCATCGTACTCTTTGTAGTGCCCCTCTCCGGAGTGGGGAGAGCTCTGCTTCTGCCTGGGGCAGCCCTCGTAGGTTGAAGAGTAGTATCCCTTACAAACTGGATGTTCTTGCCATCAAAACGTGTGAGAGAATTGGATCCCCGAACCTGCTCTTGGTCAAGTCAATGGCCAGTCCCTGACCCTGCTGTGCTTCAGGCAAGGAAACCCTGCCAGGCCTGTATCTCTGGAGCAGTACTGAGGTGAGAGTCACCTCTGGGCTGCGGAATGGACCTGTTCCACTGAAACCCTCTGTCACCTCCTCATGCTCTGCAAAGCAAGGATGCAATCCACTGCTGTCGGGGGCAGTGGGGTCTCCGGGCAGATCCTCTCCCCACGTACCTGTGTGAGAGGATGGGGTCTCTCTGGCAGCCAGAGAGGCGTTGAGCGATGAGGAGGGAAAGGGGACCTCTTAACACTAACGTGGCATAATCAGCTAGCATACGGTTTCTTGCCCCTCCTCCCCCGCTTTGTCTCCCTTAGGGAAAAGGAAGTGGAGGATGTTGCAAGCCAACAGCTCCCCTCTCCCACCCCTACGCACTGAATCCCCAACTCTCCATTCCTACCCCGAACAGGTACCCAATGGACGTTTACCACAGACATCAATAGGAAACGAGGGTGTGCACCTGCCCAAGTAGGAATAGGTGTGATACCAGTTCTTTAGAATTCTAGGGTTAGAAGGGACCGCAAGGGTCATCTAGTCCAACCCCATCAAGATGCAGAATTCCTTTGATTCTTCCTCTCTCTCTGTTCCCATAAGCTTGAATCCCAGCCTCCTTGATGTCTGCCCTTTTTGTAGCAGGGAAGCTCTGCTCTCCCAAGAAAGCCGCCTTCTTACCAGTTCTCACAATTTTACTGCGAGCCTTGTGATATTTGTGTTAAAGTACCAGCTCCTGGAGTCATGCAAGTCTTATTTTTTATTGATTTGGGTTAAACGTCGGCATCTTGCCCTTGTGGCTGCAGAGAAAGACTTGAAAACATCAATTCTAAAGTCTCAAAATAACCCTCCAGAAACATATTCATTGTAAAAATCTCAATTTTGGAATGGTTGTAGGTTCACTATGGAAGTGTTCATATCTGCTGCAGGCAACACTCCCCTCCTTCCTCCACTTGGAGCAGGAGAAGTCTGAATGTTATTTTATTTTCCAAGTCATGAATGGGAGTATTCAATCCTCAGACTTATCTGTCCACGACCCTCCATTTCCCACCCAGACCCGCTCATCTACTCCTGTTCCAGCCCGCAGACTCCCCAGACACGATGCAGTTCTGAAAATTTAGACAGGTTCACTTAATGTTTCCGTTCAAACCTCTAAGGGATGGAGTCATTAGCTAAATAACTAAGTGTGACCGAGCCTTTAGAAACACTTGTTTCTTCCACAGGTGCAGTTTAATCTTGGAATTATTGCAGATGACACCAAACTACTTATTTTAGGGGCAGATTTTGCGCTCCCTCCTAGTGTAAATTCAGAGAAAGTCATTTCACATCTCTCTAGGAGGGAGAGCAGAATCTGACCCTAAAATAAGTAGTTTGGCCGGTGTCATTTGCAATCATTCTGAGATTAAACTGCAAGAAGAATTTGGACTTTTGACTGGAAACAAGTATAGTCCAATGGAAAGTTAGTTTAATAATATCCTCTTCATATTAGGCTTGCTTTCCCTAAATGGGATCTAATTTTTGTTATTCTTGAGTTTCCTGTCATGGTCAGGCTAATGCCAGTTAAAGATGCTGTGTAATGCTCCATGTACTTCCAAACTAATCACCCAACATGCTGTATTGCTCTGAAACCAGCAAGTACAAATCACAATTCAATAAAAGCCACTCTAGCACAAGACAGCAGTCCCATCCTTTATCCAATCACAGCACACTCCTTATTGCCAGTGGGAGCTCCGTTATGGAACAAGTATAACTATAATGCACACGGTATATTCTTGGTTAATCTTGGACACTTGTTACTGTGATGCTTTGAAGCAGGTCTCAAACTAGGACTCTACATATTGTTGCTAGCTGCTGTAATGGAAACCGGGAGCCAGAAGTGCGCAAGCTGAGAGCCAACCTGCTATTACTAGTGTCGAGGGAAAGCCTTATACACCCCCAGCTGTGTCAACCGCATGCATCTTGCTTCTAAGAACCAAGATCACATGAGTGGATCTGGCTGTAGGAGAATTAGGAGAAAGCTTCAGTGAACCATGGAACTGGGCATCCATGGACATATGGTCTACAAGTCATTATGCACAAGCTGTGGGGCCAATTGTGAGAGGCTGTTTGTTCTTCCAGAGAGAAGTTGAATTCCTCTTAAGCATTTTTGAAATTTTTTTCAACTGCATGAGGTAAAAGTTAGAAATAAAAGCCACCAGATTTTAAACTTTACAAAACTCAAAATGGAAAGGCCAAAACATTGTCATAAATACAATTATTCTCATATCCCAGATCACAGAGGATTTTCTGTATGTTCCTGTATTTGCTAGTGTTATACCGGGAGTGGGCAAAAATCCCATGGAAAGTGGTGGGTATAACCATTGCCCTTCTTTCAGGCTAGTGGTAAGAAGTGATTAAGCTCCTTTACGGCACCAGAGAGCTGGAACCATGGGAGCCAAACACAAGCATGTGGAAGGCTTGTGTAGAAGCTGAAACATGGAGGGCCCCTAGAAACCGATCTAGCAAATGCAGGGGCAAAGGCATTGATTGGTGGAGCTGTTCCTGTCTGTATGTGAGACACAAGCAGGATAAAGACCACAGGGGCAGACAAACAAGGCAGCCAGAAAGCCAAGGACAGTCCTAGCTTTACTCCGAGAAAAAGCTAAGACAGCGTTTGGGCAGTGCAGGCTAGGAAAGAATGAAACAGTCTCCTACTGCATCAGAGAAACATATCTGTAGGTATATTCTTGCAAGCAAACAAGATTGCATCAAAGAAATATCCAGACTCCCTCAACAATTTCCCCTCCGAGCTGAAACAGCCTGCAGGATCCTGAACACAAGCGGTAACAACTATTTAAAAATGCCCAATGCTAACATGACAACTACGTGTTTTCCTCAGTTAAGCTATTTACCCTGTTTTTGATTTGAAATGTAGCTGTAAATATTTAATACAGTAAAACCTCGATATAACGGACTAATTCGGGTGAGGGGGTGTCCGTTAAAGCCGAAAGTCCGTTATTTAATAATTTAAAAAAAGAGCTGTCGGAGCAGCAGCCCACCCGAATTAGTCCATTATATCGAGGTTTTACTGTACCATGGCAGCCAGGAGCCGTGAGCCAGCCCGCCCGGTCCCGGCTGCTGGGACCCGGACGGGAGCTGAGAACCGGCAGCCCGCCCGCAGGCGGGACTCAGGTGGGAGCCGGCAGCGAGCCCTCCCGCTGCTGGGACCCGGGCGGAGCTGCCAGCCCGCCCGCAGGCGGGAGCCGGGAGCTGGTAGCCCGCCTGCAGGCGGGAGCCGGCAGGCAGCCTGCCCACCCGCAGGTGGGACCCGGGCCGGAGCTGGCAGCCATCCCGCAAAAAAACGGATTTCGGATGCATCGGAAATTTTGTCCGTTGCATCCAAAGTCTGTTAAATCAGGGTCCGTTAAATCGGGGTTTTACTGTACATTGTATTTTACAAGTTAGCATTGGGAACCTTAAATTAGCAGTTATACATGTAAAGCATAATCACATCACATGACTCAAGTAGTTCCTTAGGAAAAGTAGCCACAGATGGCCAATTACTTCTGGTAAGAACTGATTATAACCTGTTATTCTCAATATGTGTATGGGGACTAGCTAAGCTTTTCCCACTGATACGCTGCCTGTTTGGTCCTTGGCTCACTAACAGGAGGGGAAGCAGAAGAGGAGAGTGGTGCTGACATTAGGGGGGAGGGGAGCTGCTCAAGTCTCATTCACTCTCTTGCACCTATTAACACGGCCATAATCACCAGTCCTCAGGAAGAGGCTCCGCAGCATGGCTAGCACGGTTGAATGCGATGGTGGTTATGGCGTTCCTTCCAGCCGGAATTCCACTCTGCTTCCAACCCCGAGATCTCAGTCATGAGACATGTGCAGCCTCACATATTAGATAAAAGCTCAGGCACATTAAAAAGAGACAGAAAAATAAATCTTTCTCTGCCGCTCCTCTCCACACCATTATTGTAAGGGATGGCAACAGCCCTGCGGCGGAAGGACGAGAGACATTAGGTAGCAAGCCAGCATTTCACGGTCAGGATCCCCGTGATTGGGGCAGGGCAAAAGTTTCACAACATCCGGGAAACAAAGCTTTGGTGGGAAACACCCAGTTCTGCCCAGAGCAGTTGAGCTAATTCGGTCATACGTACAAAGCATTCTCTACCCGCGGAGAAGCCCCTGGACTCTCCGAACGGGGCTGTGTTATGGAGGAATGTGGGTGTAACGGGCAGTGTCAAGACATGATGTGTTGTGTTACACGGTCCACCCTGCCTCTCTGCAATGGGAACAGCTTAGCAGAGGGGGCGGGGGGTCTGGGGTCTGTCAAAGAAATCAAGCAAATAGGACATTGAATGACCCAATAGTAAGTCAACGCAGCAATGTGCTTCATTTCCTCAGGTTGTGCAACCCGACAACACAGTTGCTCTGCTTGTTTTACATCCTGAAGGCGGATGGCTTGTCAGGTCTGAAATCCTAACCTAACAGGTTCAAATCTAGCCTTTATCCGGCTAAAGGGGATCATTGCCAATGTGTTTGGCTCTCACATAGGGACTCGTCTACATGAACATTGCATCTGTGGCCAGGCGGGGTGTAAATCGACCCGACCCTGGCCTGCCACGCACTAACTGTCGGTGTGGAGCTTGCTGATGCGCTGCTCCAGAGCACACGTTGCTCTCCCCTGCTTTGAAACGGGAGTCACTGGAACCATTCAGGGGCGTGTACACTGCACGCCATTCAGCAGCACGCCGCGTCTATACCCCCGGAGCCCTACACAGCAGTGTAGACAGTGCGGCCCGGCTTAGGGGAGCCAAGACACGGCTGACGGGTGTGGGCGTGTAGTCAAGAACGTACCCTGCACAAGTGTCTACTTCCCCAAGCTGGGCCTCCCCTCTGCACTGCTGTTTTTAGCAGCATCGTGTGCCGCGGCCTGCCGGCAGCTCCCACACAGGGTAAGCCTGCAGAGGCAGGGACGGCAGCCTTTCCCTACCCCCTCCCCTCTGCCAGAGCTTTTCCCTACATGGCGAGCTGCATGCTGCAGCCTGTAGCCACACAGACCCTACGCGCCACTTGAAGTGGTGCAGTGTAGACACAGCCTTGACATGCATCAGCAAGGTCTTTCTAGTCCAACCCTCTGCTCAAAGCAGGACCAACCCCAGCTAAATCATCCCAGCCAGGTCTTTGTCAAGTGTGACCTCAAAAACCTCTAAGGAAGGAGATTCCACCACCTCCCTAGGGAACCCATTCCAGTGCTTCACCACACACTGAGTGAAATAGTGTTTCCTAATATCCAACCTAAACCTCCCCCTCTGCAATTTGAGACAATTACTCCTTGTTCTGTCATCTGCCACCACTGAGAACAGTCTAGATTCATCCTCTTTAGAACCCCCTTTCAGGTAGGTAAAAGCAGCTATTAAATTCCCCCTCATTCTTCTTTTCTGCAGACTAAACAATCCCAGTTCTCTCAGCTTCTCCTCATACATCATGTGTTCCAGCCCCCTAATCATTTTTGTTGCCCTCCTCTGAACTCCTTCCATTTTTTCCACATCCTTCTTGTAGGGTGGGGCCCAAAACTGGACACAGTACTCCAGATGAGTCCTCACCAATGCCGAATAGAGGGGAAAGATCACATGCCTCCCTCTGTTGGCAATGCCCCTACTTATATAGCCCAAAATGCTGTTACCCTTCTTGGCAACAAGGCACACTGTTGACTCATGTCCAGCTTCTTGTCCACTGTAACCCCTAGGTCCTTTTCTGCAGAACTGCTACCTAGGCACTCATTCCCTAGTCTGTCGCAGTGCATGGGATTCTTCTGTCCTAAGTGCAGGACTCTGCACTTGTCCTTGTTGAACCTCATCAGATTTATTTTGGCCCAAACCTCTAATTTGTCTAGGTCCCTCTGTATCCTATCCCTACCCTCCAGACTGACACCTGGGGCACCACTTGATACCGGCTGACAACTAGACATGGAGCCATTGATCACTACCTGTTGAGACCAATGATCCAGCCAGCTTTCTATCCACCTTGTAGTCCATTCATCCAACTCATATTTCTTAAACTTGCTAGCAAGAATACTGTGCTAAAGTCAAGGAACAACACAGCCATTGCTTTCCCGTCATCCACAGAGCCAGTTATCTCATCATAGAAGGCAATTAGGTTAGTCAGGCATGATTTGCCCTTGATGAATCCATGCTGATTGTTCCTGATCACTTTCCTCTCCTCGAGGTGCTTCAGAATTGATTCCTTGAGGACCTGCTCCATGATTTTTCCAGGGACTGAAAAAAATATCTGGTACTTGATGCTCAAAGCTTCTCTCCCCCTGTTGTAGAGTGCACTGCTCTAGTGGATAGGAATAGAGTAGTGTGTCTTTAGGTCGTTGGTGAGCCCTCTAGAAGTGCTCAAAGACAGCAGAAGCCAGTGAGAACTCCTGTCAACTTCCCAGGCAGGTAGGTGGGAGCCAAAGCCACCAGTGAAAGAGAGTACCAGGATTCCTCTTGGACAGTATCAGACCAAAAGGGCTTCCTTAGAGGCATTTGAATGTCTGGCCCCCTATATCTGATGGCCACTGATCCTGTGGGCTATGGTGCTGGTAGATCTCACCAGGAAAAGCAGAGGACACTTACAGGCCCATAGTCAAATAGTCCTAAGGTTAGATGAAAGCAGCCACCCTGTACTGACTGGCCACAAACAAGAAGCCAGATCATTACTGGGTTTGATGGGAGCTGCTGAACTGTGCCACAGAGAAATTAGGACTTTGGTGGAGGCGGCTAAGCACCATCATCAGGCTGGTGACACAGGTGACATGGTCCTCTTGGCAGAGCTCTGTGTGGTCAGGAAACAGGGAGGTAAACACTGGGAGGAATCACTGGCTGAAGCAGCCCCCCATATAGAAAGTCATCCATAGGCTCTGAGGATCTCCGAACTCCTGGGGCAAAGGAAGCTTTCGGGACTTCAGATCAGCTGGAACGTGTGCCCACGGAAACAAGGACGTAGCCCCACACCACAGCCTGCCCAATTGCCCAGGGCAGGAGGAAGGGAAGAGGAGAACAAACTGACTTCTGAGTATCAGGGGTAGCTGAGAAGTTAGCCTATCCGACTCCGCCAGAGAAGAGACTAGCACCATTTCACTCCGTGAAGAACCAATGGGCCCAACTGTGGAGCGTCCTGAAAGGAGAATTCTTTGCCTTTGGGGATATAGATGTGTTCGGATCCCAGGACCCAGAGGGAAGAGAGGGAGGGATGGTTGAGGGGAAGGAAGAAACGGGACGGTTAACAGCCATGAGAGAAGATGAGGCAGAATTAGAGAATGGCCTCAACAAGAGTATCTCAGCCCATCTCACCACACTGGGTGAGCCAAGAACATGAGGTTGGCTGATATGGAGAAGTTCCTGGCTTTGCTATGTTAGGAGTAGAACAGCAGCAGGAAGTCCCCTTTGCCGCTATTTGAAACAAGAATAGCCACAGTTGAAGAGCAGGTGCAAATAAGCTAGCTGACAGGGGTTTTGCTGAGTTTGAACTCCAACAAGATTTGCTGTATGGGATAGGTAAAGTCAAGCCTCCTGCCCTGATGGAAAGTTGCATTGGGTAAGCATGAGAAGTTGGTTATGTACCAGTTATCTCATAAAAAGGCGAGGGGAAGGTCAGTCTCAGGGTATTGGTACGTTCCCTCCTGAAAACAGTAACTCTAACTTGCAAGTCTTAAATAAAGGCTCCGTGGAGTTTCTCAAAGGGGCAGAGATGGTTTAGAGGTGCACACGCCAGCAAGAGTATTTTCTGGAGCCACTGCAAGTTTTTCCCGTAAGTCTGGCTGGCTCTACCTACTTCCATTCCTCTCCTCACCTCGCCTGTTTCTCTCTCATTTCCTCCCAGCAGGGGCCACTCACACTGCTTTTTTATTCTCTTGGCCTGAGGTTAACAAGCTACACCTGGCACAATGAGTCAGCATTCCTCACCTCCCAGCTGTGTGGAGTTTCTCCCTGTCTCCTATGAGCTAGTCCGGGCAGCAGAAAAGCCCTTCCTGCCTATGTGGGGCTCTGGATCCTCTGTTACTGAAAGTTATAGCCACGGCACTTGTAAGTTATCTATCCCCCGGGTGTATTTCATCCCAAGAGCACGAATCCCTTGTGAAGGGAAATGTTTAACCTCAAGCAGCACACGTTAGCACGCCTTCCCGGAGGGGAGCTTGAAATAGTCCGTTACCCCCTACCAATTGATCCAGGTTCAAAAATCCCGCTGGCTTATTTGTATAGCCACGCGGACTGAATTAAATTTAATCACAGGAGTTCAAACACAGTCCGCTGCCTTGCTTCTGCTATCTTGCTGCTTGTTCAGTGGCTCTGGTCTTGCATGAAACTATACACGCAATTGGCTGCGGACTGGAGTTCTGTTGTGTGCAGTAATCAAAAGGCATCTTACACTAGTGGCTTAATCAGAGCGCGCCGACTACGGCCTGGGAACAAGGATTCCTTGGAGTGGAAGAGAGGGACGGCAGAGCAGACACAGCTCACATTTAATTGAACAGTGACAAATGGGACTGCTTGACAAAAACGTCCCAGTGTAATTGGGTGGCCGATAGGCCTGAACAGACTGGCAACATCAGCCTCCTCTGCTGACTCCCCTCCCTACAAACTCAGCTCTCCCGTTTGCCCTGCTATTCTGCAAACGAACAGCACACCAACGATCATTCAACTAAGGCCGACGTTCCCAAAAGAGCAAGTCTGTTGCCTGTTATCAGCAAGAAAACCAAAAGCGAATCCTTGTTGTTACATAGAAATATGAATGCATGCCCCTCTTGCTGGTAAAGTCTCCCTGTTGCACTATGGAAATGAGCCCTGGGGATTATTTAAAGTACCACAATCAGCCCATGTTTACTTCCCTGAGTAAAATCAAATCCCACCAGAATATTTCTATTCATCATCATCGTGCGGGGGAAACAATTCCCTTCCAGTAGCTAGTCACTGCAGCCCCTCGGTATTATTTTGATTAGCCGGGAAGATGAGTGTGTGTTGTTTGGACAGGCAGTTCTGCAGCACACGTGTGTTTGAGTGCTCTCTGCTGGCCAAGGGGTTGAGTGAAAAACAGCAGCTGGACTTGACTTGTAGTTTCTTATTTTGGATCAATAATCACTGAATGGGAATTCTCTCCTTCGTCCCAACCTCCCCTTTTTCACTGGCTGGAAGAGAAACCGGTCTTAAAATCACATTTCTCGCTGAACATTTTTTTAACCCACTATTGTTACCAGTGAAGCCTAAGATTAGAATGTTCTTTCTCTCCAGTTTGTTTGTTTGAGGCATTGGACAGTGCGGTCTTCATCTGGTGAGTTTCTCGGTTCCCTTGGTGCAGTTACATAAGCTTTAGTCCTGTAATCGTATCTTCCCAGCAAGCTCCACAAGTACCCGACTTCGCCCATGCAGATGAATGCTAGGGTAATTTTGTGTGGGGATTTTACACAGCAGTCTTGGAGGGGAGGGATAGCTCGGTGGTTTGTGCATTGCCCTGCTAAACCCAGGCTTGTAAATTCCATCCTTGCGGGGGCCATTTAGGGATATGGGGCAAAAATCTGTTGGATGATTTAGTTGGGGATTGGTCCTGCTTTGAGCAGGGGGTTGGACTAGATACCTCCAGAGGACCCTTCCAACCCTGATATTCTAAGAGGACTCTGATTGTGAATGCACACATGGATGCAGAATGCCATTCTCATGCTTCGTTTGCAAGTGGGAAATGAACAAATGTGTTTTTAGCTGGGCTGTTTCGATAACAAGGGTCACAGCTGACTCGGTTCGTGACTGGAGGCGGAGATCTTACAAGAGCGGCAGTAGGGGAGTGAGTGTGCCCCTAGGTTTTGAAGTGGAATTGGTCCAGTCTACCTAGGGAAGCATCGACTACCCCAGTTCCTGCTAGGTAGGCTGGGCTGGGGGAATTACTGCCCATCTTAAATTCGGTCTTCCAAAGACAGAAGACAGGGCCTTCCCCTCCACGGGTCCCCAACGCCTCCCTGCTCTGTCCCTCTGTGGTACCCCCCTAGGTGATGCTAAAGACTCTTTTGCTCACTTGAGATGCTGAGCTTTTCTGATGTGTGACTGTTCAGTTTGGGAGGTTGGTTATGGGAACTTGCTGTCTCTAGGCCGGTTGGGGTATTTATTTATTGCCCACATATTGAAGCTTTCCCTTTCCTTCTGTTCCTGCTCTGTCACTTATCTATTATATGTCACCCTTTTCTTCTCTAAACTACACAAGGCAGGGAATTTCATGTACTATGTGTGATTATAGTGCCTAGCACAATGGACCCTGATCTTCATTGAGGGCTCTATGCACTAATGTGCTGCTAATAAATCCTTTCTAATGACTTGCCCTTCTAAAGGATAATTACCTGCTATGAGTAAATGAGGTTTCTCTTCTAGGTCAAGTGGTACAGACCTGTGAAGCAGAGAGGTGCTGAAGAGCCAAAGCTCAAAGGCCACTTGTCCATGAAGAGGTGAAGGGTTTTGCGACATTCCAAATGCCATTGAAACGGAGTGGAAGCTGCTGCAGATACAAAGTCCACTTCCCCGCTCGGGCAAACCAATTGAAATAAAGGCTTCTCTTGGGCAGGGTTTTGCCCAAGGTTTTAAACCAGTCTGCATTCAAAACAAATAGTTTTCAGAAGGGTCCACCCAACGGAACGGACTCCTCCCTACAATGAAAGCTCCCACCCGTTAGCCGCACGACTCAGAATGCCAGGAGATACAGCTCAGAGAGGAAGCTCAGGAGTTGTGATTCGTATAAAAGAACAGCAAGCAGATGAAAACCTCTCTTTTTAAAAGGACTATATTGATTTTTAAAGCTAATTAATGTTGCTTTGGACCCTGTTTTCTGTGTCTGAGTATCTTGTACCTCTCTTCTTGTGGGTTTGGGGTTGTGTCTCTAACTGTAGGTGAACATCTGCCTTTGTTTAGCTTGTGATTTCTTTTTAAATTGACTGACAATAAATGGTTCAAGGTGCTTTTCTTGATAAATGATAAATCGACTGCCTTTATCCTCCTGGTAGTCAACAGGGGTTTTCTCTGTCTAAAGCTCTCAGAACATGGTTGGTTTCTCAACTAAGATGCAGGCTTGTCAGGGGAGTGAGTCTAGGTGAAAACTAGCCTGACGGATAATTTAAGGAGAAAAAAATGGTGATGACATACTGGGAGGGCAGGGACTCCTGAATGTCAGAAGAGGAGCCTCTAAAGTATCATTGTCAGCTAGGGGAAGGGGTGACCAGAAAGAGTGAAGAGCGGGAGTTCTTCTTTACACTGTGAGAGCATGTAAGAGCCCTAGTCACAGGCAGGACCGCATTGTGCTGCAGCGGTTCTCAAACGTCTGGAGACCGCGACCCTTTTTTGTTCTCAGGCGGTGCGGCGCGACCCTGGCATGTCCACCGAAAAGCCGCCGAATGCGGAAATAATCAATTTGGCGGCTTTTCATCGGCAGCAGGAGCTCGCGACCCCCAGTTTGAGAAACCCCATGCTAGGGGCTGTACACACATAGGATGCAAGGATGGTCCCTTTCCCAAAAAAAGACAATATTTTTCTTGACTCTTTCACGGATTTAAGGCCAGAATGGATGCCAGTCCTCATCTAGTCTGACCTCCTGCATAACACAGGCCAGAGAACTTCCTGGAATTAACTCCTGTTTGAAGGCCAGCATATCTCCTAGAATAAGGTCCAAGATTATTTACATTCAACTCTGCCTGAAGTGGGGGCAAGCCCATTAGCTTCAGGGTGTGCTGGGCCCCCTGACTCCAGGGCTACATTGGAATCACCTTGCCAAATTCAGCTCTGGGGTCGGTCCCACTAAGTGCCATCAGTGCAGTTACTTCTGTTGTATAACTGTATAAACAAGAGCAAACTTCGGCCCCGCTAGTTCCTCCTGGTTTCTGTCAACCCATGTAAAGCTCCTAGCCTTGGACTCAAGTCACTGTGAAGGTGAATAACAGAAAGTTACCAGAAACTGGTTGCAAGTTTTGTAGGATTCCCATGGGACTTTTTTAAGTGTTAGTTTTATCATCCCAACCAAAGCTGGCATCACGAAATGTGACTGTAAGAACAATGATGCCAAGTGCAATAAAATGAATTGCATATATTTGTTCTGCTTGAACTTTATTCCTTTACTGTTGACATAATCCAGTAGCTGAGATCTAGGCGAGTTTAGCACCACTCCATTCCTGGTGTAACGCCATTAACTTCATGGGTGAATTTTGCCCACCCCGATCAGAGATCAGTCAGGTTCTCGCACTGAACCCAGTCCTGAAGAAGCTACAAAAGTGGGAAGAGCCGGATGTTTTGCCCGTGTTAAGAAAGGATTTCAGAGGCTAGTGCTCAGCCAGAGAAATCTCATTCCGAAACTTGGACCAAAAGTAGGGCACAAGTTTCTGATCAATAGACTAAATGCTAAGGAGGAAATTACCCGAGAACAATTAGCAACTAATGGATCTTTCACAGGCTTTTAATGTATTTTCGGAACGCTCTTCTACTTTCATCCATCGCAGTATGTCGGGGTCTCTGCTGATGTTACTAGTGACAAATGTTATTAATTCCCTCCTGTGCTGGAATTTATGATGGAGTGGCATTAATAATAATCCCTAGTGCTCACACTGCAGTTTCAGATCTCAAAGCACTTTACAAAGGCGATCAATAGCATTTGATAACACTCAGGCCAGGTCTACACCGGGGGCAGGGGGTCAATCTGAGATACGCGACTTCAGCTATGTGTCTAGCATAGCTGAAGTCAGCATATCTTATGTTGATTTACCTGGGCATCCTCGCGGCAGTGAGTCAACCGCTGCTGCTCCCCCATTGACTCCACTTCTGCCTCTCATGGCGGTGGAGTTCCGGAGTTGACGGGGAGAGCGCTCGGGGACTGATTTATCGCGTCTACACTAGATGAGATAAATTGATCCCCGAAAGATCAATCACTACCCGCTGATCCGGCAGGTAGTGCAGTCGTATCCTTAGTCCTGCCTTGAGTGCAGGGGACTGGACTAGATGACCTCTCGATGTCCCTTCCAGTCCTACGACTCTATGAGTCCCCTCATTACACATATAGGGAAACTGAGGCATGGGGAGGGAATGATTTGGTCACCCAGGCTAGTGGCAGACCCAGAAGCTTAACACAGGTCTCCTGTAACTAGTCCAATGCATTATCCACCGGGCACTAGCCACTCTAGAGTTAAGGTTGCAATTATGGATATGCTTACATGGTGAAAAACAAACAAGTAAACGCATCTACAAACTCGGGCTTGTGCTACAGGACCGAGTAGCCGTTCTGGCTCAGGCTGGAGCTCAAGCTCAGAAGCCCAAGAGGAGGGGTGGCTTTCAGAGCCTGAGCCCAGCCGTCTACATGGCTACTTTTAGCCCCTTAGCACAGGCCCTGGAAGTGTGAGTCTGTAGACGTGGGCTCTGAGACTCATTGTTGTGTTGCTGGTTTTTTGCCATGCAGCTGTATCCTGAGGCTCCATTATGAGATGCATGTTGCCCCTGTGTAGGCTTGTGGGGGAGGTTAAGGATACAAGTCTAGCTCACTGGGAATGAACATTTCTAAGCGAGTGGCGGGAGGTTGATCGGCCCCTGAAGTGCATGATACGGTTTGTTGGTAGCCATAGATTAGATTATCCACTGCACGCTCATTGAGCTGTAATCATAAGAACTGCTGTGAGTCGGTTCTGACCCTGTCATGTCTCAGGGAGAGTTTTAAAAATAATATTGATGGCAAAGCCTTCATTCTTGCGTGGAGACACCCTGAAGAGTCTGGCTTTGAGAGGACGAGGGCTCGGGAGTTTCTGACAAATCAGTCCCCTTTTTGGCTTCTCAACCCTGGCCCCCTGAAATCACTGGTCACATCTGAAAATCTTGGATGCAGCCTTTGAAACCTTGAGCCTGATTCAGTGACTGTGGGGTGGACAGAAAGCTGAGACAACAATCATGAACTTGAGCTGAAGTTGAGAGTATGTCTTAGTTACCTGAGGGTGGAACCCAGAATTAGTTAAAAAAATCAGAAACTTCAGAGCCAGGATAAAGCTGAGAGGTGACCTCAAGCCTTTGAAAATATACAGCATAATTAAGGCCCTCAAGGTACCCTAAATCTGCTCCATAGGAAGTGGGGAATGCCTTGAGAAAACCAGAAACTCAGGTGACCTTATCCATAGGGAATAAAGAGAGTTTCCTCTGGACAGAGATCAGAAGAATGAGAACGCTCTGCTCTCATTACACATGTGCTTGTGTGGCCCACCAGATGGTGTGTGCCATGAGAACCTTTGCCCAGGCCATCCGCAATGCAAGTCTGTTACAGTCGCAAGCTACAGGGGAGGCTCTTCAGCTGATGCTATAGAGACATGTGCTTTAGCTGGGGAGATGGCTGGTTCAGTCCCTTGTGTAGGCTAACAGAGCAACTCCATAGAATCATAGATACCTAGATGGTTCGATTAGTCTTTCGCCCCTATACCCAGGTCGGACGAGGAGGTATCTAGTCCAGCTGTAATACACCCTGGAAAACTTCCTTACAAGTTCCTGATCATACAAACACGCTGTTTCCAGACTCATCCCCCATGTACCACCTACCGGGGGGAGAGCTGGGAGTGCGGTGAGCTGCGGAATTTGTTCATGCATTTAGTTATTAGTTAACCCTTCCCTTCCCCGAGCCCTTTGCTATATTATTATTTCGGGGTGTGTGATTTCTTTGCTGGGGTTGCTGTTGATGTATTTTATTGTTTCTTGTGTACTGGCATTTATTTAAAACTTGATTTTTATTGTTTTTATATTAAATATCAACCCAAGACAAAAGAATATAAATGCACGCACAACATGGGACTAACACATGTACATTACAACATTCATTATTGGCAAAACCCATAGGAATACCCCCCCACACACAAGCAACCCCCAAACTCAGAGAGGTCATGCAGGGCGTTAATTATTAAAGCAACTAACTACATAGATAAATAAACGAGGACATAACCTATGAGTATTGGGGACTAACATATACTAACCCCCAAAAGTGTGCAATAGTTTCATATGTGACCAGATGTCCTCACATTTTTTCCAAGCATGTCTATTACACAAAGCCATTTTTTCCATTAGTGTAGGGGCGAGAGCTCACTGAGCCAGTATGCATATGAGGGAGGAGTTCCGAATTTCCATTTTTCCCAAAATAGCTTTTAGCCACTAAGATAGTTTCTAATCCCAGCTCATCCGTCACCCCTATAATACACAAGCTCGGAGAAGGAAAGATAGTGACACTTAAAGTTTTTGAGAGTGCACTGGAGAAGGGAGTCCAGAACACATGCATTTTTGACCGGTGTAGAGGACGTACGAAAGATGGAAACGTGGCTGTTTGCATCTCCGACATTCTCTGTGTGTTGCCAATTTAGCTGGAAGCAAACATTCTGGAGCCCAGTAGTACCCGTCCGATATCTTGTTCTGAAAAAACGGCAAGGATGAATAACTTGAAGTATCTTTTACATTAAGCCAGATGTTCTCCCAGGCTTCTCTTGCGCTAATAAGGCAAAAAAAAATCCCCATTTTTTTCTGTGACTGAAATTGGGAGGGTACTGCAAAGCGTCAAACCAGCTATAAGTAATTCCGACAAAGTGACTATTGTTTCCATATTTCTCAACATATTCTTTTTGAGCAGAGAGAGTTGAAATGGACCAGTTGTCCCCTGTCCTTGCATGAATCCTTAAGCATAGCCGCTGAGAGAAAGGACTGTGAGACAGCACCAACTGTTTGTCACACACGTAATCAAAGGAGGCCAGTCTTTCATCTCATCTTAGATCTCTAATGTTTGCTAATATTTTTTCTACCCAAATTTTCTTAAGCCTGGAGTTGGTGTGTTATCCCACCGCGGTATGAGACGAGAATTAGTAAGATCAGATGCTATAATAGTCTAACATATTGCAGGATGCCCCACAAAGAGACAAAGATTGGATTTTTCCTGAAGGGTGTGGGTACATCTTAAAGTATATAAAAGAAGAAGAGGGAACCAAATGGGATAGCTAAGTAAACCAGGCTGGTGTGGCTAAAGAGCTATTGGATGGGATCTACCTTACAATAGGACACATTTGGAATGCTAGATCATGTAAATAGATACAAATCTGGCAGCCCCATACTTCCCTTTGCCCAGGATTTTTTAAGGGTCTTGTGTGACAAGTGTGGCTGGTTTTTATCCCATATAAACTGCATGACAAGCCTCTTTATTCAAGCAGAGAGTAAGGGAGTGGCCTTGAAAAGCAGTAAGTCAATATTGGGCAGATATCCATTTTGGCTATTTATATTCTCCCCAGTAAGGTAGAGGGAGGAGACATTACCTCTCTATATAGAATCATAGAATATCAGAAGGGGGCCTCAGGAGGTATCTAGTCCAACCCCCTGCTCAAAGTAGGACCAACTCCAACTAAATCATCCCAGCCAGAGCTTTGTCAAGCCTGACCTAAAAAACCTCTAAGGAAGGAAATTCCACCACCTCCCTAGGGAACCCATTCCAGTGCTTCACCACCCTCCTAGTGAAAAAGTTTTTCCTAATATCCAACCTAAACCTCCCTCACTGCAACTTGAGACCATTACTCCTTGTTCTGTCAGCTGCCACCACTGAGGACAGTCTAGATCCATCCTCTTTGGAACCCCCTTTCAGGTAGCTGAAAGCAGCTATCAAATCCCCCCCCAGTCTTCTCTTCTGTAGTCTAAACAATCCCTGTTCCTTCAGCCTCTCCTCATAAGTCATGTGCTCCATGCCCCTAATCATTTCTGGAAATTTCTTTTAATATATAGTCCATACTTATAGAAACAATTTTGGGAAAATCAGGACAAAGCTTAACACCTAAAGAAGTTATTTCCTTGCGTATTTGAAATGAAAAATGCTGGAACTGAGTAGGATCTAATCTGTTGGATTTATCCATTGCCTGTGATTTATTCCAGTTAATGCAAGAAGCAGACAGCTCTCCAAAAGGATGTCAACTACATTCAATAACAATGGGATTAATGAGGATGGATTTTTCAAGAATACAGAAATGTCATCAGCATTTTGTATTCTTTCCTGTTCATAGTCAGACTTTCAATGGCTGAGTGCTGCCATATGTATATTGCCAGTGGTTCAAGACAGAGATTAAAAAGAAGCTGTGAGAGAGGAAAGACCCACTGAGTCTCTTTCTAGTTGAAACGTGGGAGAAATAATTCCATTCATTGATAATGAAGCAAGGACAGAGTTGTATAATACACAAATCCAGTTCAGGAATATTGGTCTAAATCAGAATTTTTTGTAGGATAGCCATTAGATAAGGCCATTCAACCCTATCAAAGACCTTCTATGCATCTAGTGATACGGGTATAGAGGGAACATCTGATATCTGAGCTTGCTAGATCAAGTTAGCAATTATTCTCATATTATCAGCAGCCTTTTCTCTTTTAAGGAAACTGACATGATCTGAATGCATAACTGATGAGATGCTGGTGTTCAGTCCTGTTGCTAAGATGTTTGCAATTATTTTGCCATCCGTATTCCATAGAGCTATGGGCCAAAAGGCCCCACAGTTGCAACCATCTATGTTCTACTTTAATAATAAAGTAATGAAAGCCGTTCTCATGGCATGAGACATGGTTCCTTTCTGGAAAGTTTTGGTGAAGACCTTTGAAAGAAAATAAGATAGGGGACTACAAAAATGTTTTATAGAAAGCTGCCGGAAAGTCATCTATCCCTAGGGCCTTCCTGAAATTAATATTTGTATAGCCTCTTTGTTCTCTTGTGTTGTGAAAGCTTTGTCCATAAACACCACTTGTTCTGAAGCTAGGGTATTAAAAGGTAGGCCTTTTATGAAAAGATCACCTTTTTACAGTCAAATTGGTTCTCTAATTTATATAAAGCTGGACATAATTGCTTACATTGATTATTTATATATATTGGTTCAAGAGTGGCACTCTCCATCTTCTTCGAATAAGGAAGAACTATTGTTGTTGGATAGTTCCATTTTTAGTCTTCTGACAAATAGTTTACCTGATTTATCTCCTCGTTCATAATATCTTTGTTTGATCCCGTTGAGTGCAAATTTGACTTGGCTGGAGAAGCATTCTTTATATTTATATTTGGCATTGACTAGAGGATGTAGGAGACTTTTCATTATATGGGTCATTTTTGTGGATGTTCTGTAACTTATCTATTTCCTTGGGCAGAAAGTGTAGTAACTTGAGTCTTTCTCCCATCTTTTTGGGAGGCATACTTTATACATTCACTCCTAGCAGTAGTTTTCAGAGCTTCTCAAAAGATGGAGTCTGAGGTAACTGAATGTTTATTTTCCTGCGTGAAGTTGGAGATGACTGAATCAACTGTGGAACAAAATGTTGCATCTTTTAGTAGGAGAGTGCTAAGCGTCCACCTAGAAGACTTTAATGATATGTAACCAACATCTATAGTAAATACAAGTGGAATATGATCTGAAATAAATATATATTATCAGTAGCTGTTTCTAGGAGTGCTGGAATCTGTTCTGAAGATACAAGAAAAAGTTAATTCCGGAGTAAGGCAAATGTATTGTAGCGAAACATGTATAGTCATGCTCCGTAGAGTATCTCACTCTACATACATATTTTAAATCACTTTAATTCATTAATAATGAGGGTGGCCTATTGTGCGTTGAGAGATGGGTCTCATGAAATTGGATTTGTCCAGAGGTCGATCTAGCACAGTGTTCCAACTGACTCCCAGTATTACAGGAATGTCTATTTCGTTAGACTGCAATGTCTTTGAAACATTCAGACTTGCCCCCACTTGGAATGTAAATGCTTCCTAGAATGAACTCTTGAGTTTAAACAGCCCTTAAGAAAAACAAATCTTCCTTCAGTGTCTGACCAAGTCTGTATACAATGAAAAGTTGTACTTTTGTGTATTAACATGGATGTGCCTCTTAGAATTTAATGTTGAATCATACTCGACACCTACCTCAAAGCTTCTTGATTCTGTCAGCATCTTCTGCTAGATGAGTTTCCTGAAATAAAGCTACTTGGCACTTTTTTGAGTTGAGGTGGCTCAAGATTTTAATTCTTTTGGAAGGTTGATTAGGTTCCCTCACATTCCAAGAGCGCACTCTAAGAAAATTCATGGGAAAGTTTTAAAATATATATTAAGGTGTATAAACTTATTCTAAAGATACATATTTCCCCATTGATATTGCAAAACTCCATCTCCAGGATATTTTCTGTACTGATATATATTGGATACTGGTTAGTTTTGAATGAACTTATGCCTTTAGTTGAGCATCTGAAGGTCTCAGATATACAAAAAGATACCTAGTTAAATATCACATATCTTCCAAATTATATTTGTAACAGAAAACAAACAAAAGACTTAAACCAAGTCAGTGTGGGCACATTCAGGTCCCTGGAAGCTTCAATTCCATCTGCTCCTCCACTCAGTATTATCGAATGCTACTCTAAACATCTCAAAATGGAAATATATTTTAACTCAGACATTACCATGTATATACTACTGAGTATTCTAAGAAGAGGTATAATGTATTCCTCCATACAGCAGTGTTTATGTATGCAGATATACACACATCTGTGTACCGATATACATGTATTTAGACTCATCACATGTAAATTTACAGTTGATTTGGCAAATGAAATATAAATTAGTACAAAATCTAAATACGAAAAATACAGCAATATAAAAAGAGTTTCATATTCCTACTATGTCAAATGCCCTGCACAAACTGAATAACTGGTGTTATTTATGGTTTAAGTTGTAGTCTGCTTTACATGTCAGGAGTACTGCCTGCCGCAGAGCACTTGTGGTTACCATTGGACAATCCATCAGAGGCAGAGCTAGTGAAAAGATTTTTGCCTAGCAGTGCAATTTGTGATGATTAATGCAGATAAGACTTAGTCAGTGAATGCTGCCATAACCCCCAGGTTAGTGCCTCGGTTTGTAGTGATGTTAGACTCACTGATGCGGCACCTCCTGCTGGTCATCCTGGGAATTAGTGCTTCAGTCTCGGAGCACTCTCTGCTGACTGGCGGCTGACCTGCTGCTGGCCCCCATGTCCCTCCCAGACCCCAGAGTTGTGCCCCCACATTCTAAGTCTCCCCTCCCAGAACCCCCGCCCTCTAAACTGACCTTGCCTCAGTGGCTACTACCAGTAGTCTGCCCGCTCACTGGGGCAGACTCATCATTGGCAAGGGGGATGGACCAGATATTTCTTCCTATTCCTGGGCTGCCCTTCTGCAGCCCCAGTACCTATCGGCCTTCATCAAGGCCTGCAGCCTAGGGAGTTGCCAGGCTGGAGCTCCCCAGCTCCTCTTGTCTTTTCCCAGTCCTTCTCCACTCCAGGTACCCTGCTCCTAGGCAGGGCCGGCGACAGAAATTTGGGGGCCCCCTACTCTGATAGTTTGGGCCCCCCCAGCCCAGCCGGGCCCCCTCCAGCTCAGCTGACAGCGGCTGGGGGCCCCCCCAGCCCAGCCCAGCCGACAGTGGCTGGGGGCCCCCCCAGCCCAGCGGGGCCCCCCCAGCCCAGCCCAGCTGATAGTGGCTGGGGGGCCCCCAGCACAGCCCAGCTGGCGCTCCCCCCCCCAGCTGACAGCGGCGGGGGGAGGAAGCCCAGCCGCCCCCCCTCCCCCACCCAGCCGGCGCTCCCCCCCAGCTGACAGCTGGCTGCAGCGGGAGCTCCCCCCCTCCTCCCCACCCTTTCTCCCCCGGACTGCGCCGCTGCCACCGGCCGGGCTCACTGCTCCGGCCGGGGACACACGCTGGTCCGGGGGAGAGCCGCGCCGGATGACTACGGGTAGAGCTGTACCGGGACCCCCCTAAAGTGCGGGGCCCGGTACAGCTCTACCCGTAGTACCCCCCTGTCGCCAGCCCTGCTCCTAGGCAGCAAGGCCCTTCTCCCTCCAGGGCTGGAGAGCGACTCCTCCAGCGTCTCGCCCCCAGCCCTCTTATCAGGGCCAGCTGGGCCCTGACTGAGCTGGCCACAGCTGTGGCTGCTTCCCCCATCAGCCTAGGTTTGCTGCTTTCACTCCTTTTCCTTCCGAGGGGGTTTTGCAAAATCTTGTGCAGTTTGCTAAATCCACAGTGAAAGCGGATGGGCACTTGATGCTGTATCTGATGTTGTGGTAACAAAGATCCTGTGGCACCTTAAAGACTAACTAAATTATTGAAGCATAAGCTTTCGTGGGCTAATACCCACTTCGTCGGATGCTTGCAAGCTTATGCTTCACTACTTTAGTTAGTCTTTAAGGTGCCACAGGACTCTTTGTTACCTCTGCTATTCCAGACTAACACGGCTGCCTCTCTGATTCTATCTGATGTTGGTCTCCCTCGGGATTTGGTTTGTGCCTTTGAATGCAGCCATCTTTTTGTTAAGCTCAACTGAGAAGTCGGGAAAAAGAGACTGTTTCTGGGCTTTGTGCATTAGGGGTTTTGCTTTTCTGGCAGCAACGATTAGCATCACTTTATCATTGAACTTCCGCAGCTTGACGATGGTGGGTCTGAGCGTGTCAGATTCCTGCCTTCAAGTATCAGCCATTTGATGAGGCCTTTCAGTACTGAATGGGTAGAGCACTGAACGGATACAAACTGTATATCTGCAGCTCTGGATATCCACGGATATAAAACTGGTCCCTTCCACGCAGCCGTATGTGTCTCTGGTCCGGGGGCATGCAACCCACTTGCGCACTCTAAGCCTCTAAGGTGACCAGGTACAGCTACCAGTGAGCCTGGTGCCCACCCCAATGGGCAGATCTGGGGGTGGTACGGCCATGCCAAAGGAGCTGCTCATGAAGGGTTCTGGTTTGTACGAGTGGTGGCCTGACAAGCTGCTGCTTTGGCCACTGTGCTTCCCAATAGAGTCCTTGTAACAGTGCTGCTTCTGGTGGGACCCAGCTGAGACTGCCAGTTCAGGAAAAATTATTCCAAGCAGGGCAGTTACAGCCCAAGGCTGAGACTTTTCCACCTCTAAGGTAAACCAAACCAGCCAAACAGAGAAGACTTCGGTTTTACCCCACTGGCTAAACCATAAGTCACACATGCAATTCCCTTAGACACTCCATTTTCCCAGTATCACCACCAGCAGCCACTTGTTATGGGGATGTCTGGTTATGAAAACCAATACCTCAGTAAAAGAAAAAGGTTCTCCCGATTCCAAAGGACCAAGCCCCAGATCCGGTCAATATACAAATTCGATCTTATCCACAAATCATGCTGTTGCCAATTCTTTAGAATCTAAAATCTAAAGGTTTATTCATAAAAGGAAAAAGATATAGATGAGACCTAGAATTGGTTAAATGAAATCAATTACATACAGTAATGGCATAGTTGTTGGTTCAGGCTTGTAGCAGTGATAGAATAAACTTCAGGTTCAAATCAAGTCTCTGGAGTAACATCTACAGCTCGGATGGATCCTTCAGTCACTGGTTCAGAGCTTTCATTTGTAGCAAAGTCCCTCCAGATATCAGAAGAAGGATTGAAGACAAGATGGAGATGAGGCATCAGCCTTTTATTGTCTTTTCCAGGTGTAAAAACACCTTTTGTTCTTACTGTGGAAAATTACAGCAGAATGGAGTCTGGAGTCACATGGGCAAGTCCCTGCATACCTTGCTGAGTCACAGGGTGTATCTGCCTTCTCTCAATGGGTCAGTTGTAGTCCTTAATGGGCCATCAAGCAGGCTAGGCAGAGCTAACACCAACTTGTCTGGGATGTCACCCAGAAGCACAGCATACATGCCTACGGATAGCATAATCATAACCAGCAAACCATAACTTGGTCTTAGACACCTATTTGACCCTCTTTATATAAGATTTGGTGCCACTACAGGACCTTGATTGTAACAATGATCTATATGGTCCCAGATTATATCAAGAACATCACAGTCCTGCAGCTCCACAGAAATCTGCTTGATATCCGCAGATATCCTCATCGGCAGATACACATTTTGTATCCACACCGGGTTCTGTTAATGGGGCTGCTGGGGCTCCAATTTAAATATGTCAGGGAGCAGCTTCTGAAGAAAGCTGATAATGTCCTTCCCTTCTAGACCCCCAGCAAGGCGCAAGAGGGGAAGGTTGTGTCTTTGAGATCTGTTTTCTAAGTTATCCTATTTTTCTTCCCATTTGTCTAGGCTAAAGCTTTAAAGAGGCAGTTTCTTTTTTCATTTCTCGGGTTTCAATGGAAGGATCTTATAGCTCACTTCCCAAGTGAGCCGGTCAGGATTTGACCTTGCAGACATCTTTAGAGAAGACACAAATCCATATTGAGATCGAATTCAGTCAGTCCATGAGGAGTTCTTTCAGTGCTACAGTATCCTGGGCTAGATTCTGCTGTGGCCACGTGATTCAGCTTTAGGTGATTCAGACTTTGGTCTTCTGTTGCCTCTCATTTTGCATTGGAATCCATAGTCAAGAGCTTGAGGTTTAGCCAGGGGATTAACGCAATTTTTTTTTTACAGGAACTTACTGCCAATTTGCTAAGAAAGTAATTATTAGAGACGAATTGATTAGTGGGGAGTGAGGAGGTCTGGGACTAGGTAGCCATATCCCTCACGGGTAACATGTGACCCTCTTGCAATGGGGTTTAGACTTCTGGTCAGCAGGGGTAGCATTGTTCATTTTCTCAAGGCACAGCACCCCATGTGGCCCAGACACGGTGAGGAGTCATCTGAGGTGGAGGCACCAGGTGTCACAAAAAATAACCCAGGACCTAGTTCATATGAGGAGAGGGGAGAAACCACTGCAAGTAGCAACCCCCCCAGGAGGGGGCTTGAGTGACCCCTAATGGGAGGGGCTACACATCCAAATGAACAATGCTATAACTCAGTAGATAATTCTTCCTGACCCCAGCTGCTAATTATCTTAAACCCTGAAGCATGAGGCCTTTTAAAGTATGCTGCTTATTTTTACTGGTATTCCATAATATGCCATAATTTTCCAAAGACCGTGTGACGGTGCTGTTCCTGGTGGGATCCAACTGTGAGTGTCAGATCAGGACAGATTGCTTTCAAAGGGGCAACTACAGCCCAAAGCTGGGGGTTTTCCACTCTAAGGCAAACCAAACCAGCTGAACAGAAAATACTTTGGTTTTGCCCCACTGGCTAACCACAAGTCACTCAAGCAATTCCCTTAGACACTCCAGGTTCCCAGTATCACCACCAGCAGCCACCTGTCCTGGGGATCAATGGCTATGAAAACCAACACCCCAAATAAAGAAAACGGTTCTCCCCAATTCCAAAGAATCAGGCCCCAGACCCAGGTCAATATACCAATCGGATCTTCCCTATTCCCAAATCACGCTATTGCCAATCCTTTAGAATCTAAAATCTAAAGGTTTATTGTGCAAGGAAAAAGGTCTAGGTGAGGGTTAGGAAAGGTTAAAAGAAATCAATTACATGCAGTGATGGCAAGTCTCTTGGTTCAGTCTTGCAGCTGTAGAATAAACTGCAGGCTCAGATAATAGTCTCTGGAATTCACCCCCTTCTAGGGGTGGGTCATCAATCCGTTGGTCAGAGCTTCCACGTGTAGCAAAATCCCATCCAGAGGTAGGTGCTAGCTGAAGGTTGCAGATTGAAGACAAAATGGAGGACGTTCTTCCAGGCTTTATAGACTTCCTCCTGTGGGTGAACGAAGACCCTCCTCCTCCTTATGCAGAGTCTGGTTGCAAACTGGAGGTCCATAGCCACATGGTCCAATCACCAGACTCTCAACGATTCAGTTTTTGCCCAGGCATGTGGACAGAGTTTATTGTGCAGTTGATGGCCCTTTAATGGGCCATCAGGCAGGCCATTCAAGTTAACACCAGCTTGTCTGAGATTTCACCCAGAAGCCAAGCATAAGTTTGAAGTACAGGCACCCTATATTCAATATTCATAACTTCAGTTCCTAAAAAGATACACACATATCAATGGCATATTCGTAATCCGGCCTCCATAACCTGGTCATAGACACCTGTTATAACCCCTTCACATAATATTTGGTACCCCAATGATCTATATGGTACCAAATTATTTCGGTACTGTCACATCTTGGTTCAGGCTTGCAGTTGTAAAATAAGCTGCAGGTTCAAATGAAAGTCTCTGGAATGCATCCCCTCCAGGGATGGGTCATCAATCCGTTGGCCAGAGCCTCCACATGTAGCAAAATCCCATCCAGAGGTAGGTGCTAGCTGAAGGTTGCAGATTGAAGACAAAATGGAGGAAGGTTCTCCCAGGTTTTATAGACTTTCTCTTCTGGGCAAAGACCCCCCTCCTCATTCTTATGCAGAGTCCAATTGCAAAATGAAGGTTCATAGTTCAAGATTCAGTTTCTGACCAGGACATTCCTGGACAAGCTGGGGTGTGGACAGGCATCTACAAAGTTCATTGTGTAGCTGATGGTCCTTAACGGCCCATCAGCCAGGCCAGCCTAGTTAACAACAGCTTGTCTGAGATTTCACCCAGAAGCCAAGCATAAGTTTGAAATACAGGCACCACATAGCCAATATCCATAACTCTAACTACAAAAAAGATACACACATACAGATAGATTAAACATAATCAGCAGACCATAATCTGGTCGCAGAAACCTTATCTGGCCCCCTTTACATAATATTTGGTACCCCAATGATCTACATGGTCTCAAATTATTTCAGTAACGTGACAGACCATATCTGTGTATGCTGTCAAAAGCCTTCTGGAAATCCATAATATTTATCTCCAGAGTTGCTTGCCAGGCCACACTTTGGTTCTATAATTCATAGGTTCATAGATTCCAAGGCTAGAAGGGACCATTGTGATGACCTGGTCTGACCTCCCATATAATGCAAGACATAAATCTTCCCTCAAATAATCCCTAGAACAGATCTTCTGGAAAAAAATCCTGTCTTGATTTTAAAACCTGTCCGTTTTGGAGAATCCACCACAACCTTTGCTAAATTGTTCCAATGGTTAATTCAGAGGTCGTCAAGTCTTCGTTTGTGTCGAGTCTTCATTTATTCACTCTAATTTAAGGTTTCGCGTGCCAGTAATACATTTTAACATTTTTAGAAGGTCTCCTTCTATAAATCTTTAATATATAACTAAACTAGTGTGGTATGTAAAGTAAATAAGGTTTTTTTAAATGGTTAAGATACTTCATTTAAAATTAAATTAAAATGAAGAGCCCCCCAGACCGGTGGCCAGTACATGGGCAGTGTGAATTCCACTGAAAATCACCTCGCATGCCACCTTTGGCATACGTGCCATAGGTTGCCTACCCCTGGGATAATTACTCACATTATTAAAAATTGTATGCCTTATATCATACCTGAGAACAACAGTATGGTCTGGACATGATCTCCATGGTCTAAAACCAGTTTGTTCCCCTCTATGTTGAAGGTGTATTTGTTTCTTGTTATGTTCCAGGATGATGATTTCCCCAGGCACTGAAGGTACTGTGATTCCTCTCTAATTATTGGGGAGGGATAGCTCAGTGTTTTGTGCATGGGCTTGCTAAATCCAGCATTATGAGTTCAGTACTTGAGGGGGCCCTTTAGAGATGGGGCAAAAAATCTGTCAGGGGACAGTACTTGGTCCTGCTAGTGTAGGTAGGGGCCTGGACTTGCTGACCTTTCAAGGTCCTTTCAGTTCTATGAGATAGGTATGTTTAGGTTTGCCTCCCCACTTTGAACTTTAGGGTAAAGATGTGGGGACCCACATGGAAAAAGGAAATAACCCCCAAGCTTATTTTATCAGCTTAGGTTAAAACTTTCCCCCAGAAGCACAAACTTCTTCTATGTTTGGGCTTGGAAACGCTGCCACCACCAATTTAAGCCCCCAAAACCATGGGATAGGGTAAATTGGAACTCCCCTTTAAATACCCCCCAAATCTTCTTCCTTTACCTGGGAGAGACTTGAGAAACAAAGACAAAAACCTCCCTTTTTGTGAGATGTACCTGATCCAAACCGGGATTAATTAAATGGAAACAAACAGTCAGAGTCTTAAAAGAAAGATTTTACTTAGAGAAAAAAGAAGCATAAATCCCTTGTACAGAAATTAATAGAAAAACAACCCACTTGCATTACATAGCTTAACTGTGACGCCTGGTTTGCATTCTTTTCTTCATTCTGTATTCTATATGAAAACACAAGGAGAGTCCGGAGGGCTCCTTGGTCACTTTCTTCAAGCATCTCTCCAGCTGATTTGCCATTCTTGAGTTTACTGATGGCTTTTCTAACATCTTCCATTGTAATATCATCTAAATCAATATCAAGCTCTCGTGGTAGGCCTTCATCATGAATTTCTAGTAGTTTACTTGGGCTTGGTCTATTTAAAATAGACTGAGAACGTTCTGTCCACCTTTTCCTTTGTTCTTCTTATGAACTAAGAATCTTTCCATTTGCATCTTTAATAAGGCCTCCAGTACAGCTAAAGTTTCCTATTAATTGCTTGTCTTATATAAGGTTGTAAAGGAACCTTTTTGGGTAGCATCTTCAGCCTCTTGACATTTTTCTATCAATATATGCCCTTTTATCTCTTTTACCTCTCTGGCTAGTGCTCTATATTCATCTTACCACTTGCTTGTCTCTTCGCATGTTTTAGCATTCATGAGCTCTTGCTTTACACTTCTTCTCTATTCCCTGCTGCTCGAGTAGCGTTGCTAATCCATTCTTCCCTTTTAGATTTCACTGATATGAGAATTGCCTTGCTACTTTCTAGAAAGCACTCTCTGATCTTTTCCCACCGAGTATCAATGTCTTCGTTTTCTTCAGTTAACTCCATTACGACGCTGCACCTACTCTTGAGTTCAAGCTTTGTGTTCGGGTCTTTTCATTGTGCACTGTTGATGCACAGTCTTCTTTTAGCCTTCTTCAGCCACTTTAACCCGATCTTCAATGTAGTGATGCAAAGGCTATGCTCACTGCTCCTATTGGCTTCCCTGCACACATGTATATCTGCCAACGAGCTGCACAATATTCTGGAAATGCAAAAGTGATGTGTCTGGTTCTTTGTGGTACCATCTGGGGAGTTCCAAGTCACTTTGTGAATTTCATTATGGGGAAATATTATTCCACCTATCACCACGCTGTACACACTTCTACTCTACTTACTCATGCACATAGTCCTATTTGCTTCATAGAATCATAGAAATGTGAGGTTTGAAGGCCTCTTAATAGGTCATATAGTCCATGCCAGAATGAGGTATACCTAAACCATCCCTGACAGGTGATTCTTAAAAGCCTCCAAGGATGGGGATTCCACACGTCTCTTGGTATCTTATTGCAGTGCTCAACTATCCTTAGGGTGAGGTTTTTTTCTTTATTATCTAAGCTAAATCTCTTTTTCTTAGTTGGGGATTGGTCCTGCTTTGAGCAGGGGGTTGGACTATATGACTTCCTGAGGGCCCTTCCAACCCTGATATTCTGTGATTCTATGATTCTCCTTTGCTGCAAATCAATTGCTTCTATTTGTTAGAACAAGGAGTACTTGTGGGGAAGAGCTTCAGAACTGGGGTTTTACTGATTGTTCAGCTGCCTCCACATTCTGAGCTCTTTCCTGCATCCTGCAGGCATGCTTAGATGTTTTTGCCGAGAAACTGCAGCTGATTTGAGAGCTCATCAGCATGCGCAGATGGATTAGATTTTTGCTTCTAATATGCATTACCTCGAGCAGCACTGAACGACATCAGTCAGAGTGTTGCCCTGGTGCCTAGTTCTTTTTTGCCCTCTGTGCAGTTCCCATCTGTGACAGGAGACCTAGCAAGGCAGCATCTCTGCCCTTTCCTCGCTGCCACTATGTGAAAGGAAAAAGATTCAGCTGGAGAGGGTTAGGTCCTCAGCCACATTGTGACCAGGCAAAATGTCCTAATAGAGATGGAACCCAGCTTCCCTGGCCTTTTGAGAGTCCTCCCTGCAGAGGGCAATTAGCAGGTGGCAGAGAGCTGGCACTGCAGCTTCTATGCCACTCTTTACTGCCAGCCGCTGGCACAGGACATGTCCCTACCACCTGGTGATCCGCTGCTGCAACAGACAAAGTACTCCCGAGGAACTTATGCCCGGGGCCAGCCGAGTGCTCTGACGATCTCTGTTTCGGATGAGCATAAAAGTGACTTATAGGGCATGGTTAGACTGGTGCTTTGCAGTGCAAAAACCCTCTTGTAGCGCGATAATTTTCATAGGGAACACACTTCAAAGGGAGATTTTGCGCAATGACTCCCTGTTTAAAGCACAAGTGTTAAACCTCCTTTTCCAGAGGAATAAGCCTTTTTGCGCTAACGCTATAGCGCAAGGGTGGGAATGTGAACACTCATTACGCTATAAGGGAATCAACAAGCCATTTAAGGCAAATGACGTCAACATTGTTTTGAAAAAGGGGGGAAGAATCAGGAAGTAGCTGATCAGTTTCTCTCTTAAAACTCACAGCCCATAAGCACTGGAAATGCTAACCGATTGAGCTGTGTGAGTGCACTGCAGAGTCTGGTCAGTTTCCTAGACACTGACAGCCTCAAATTGTCTCATTGCCTACACTTTCCCTGTTCCCCCTTACCCCTCTTCTTTGCAAAGTAGGCTGCACCCAGCTGAATGCTGGGATACCTGCCCTATCCCGCAACTGATACTGCCGTCAGAAGTGGGACAAATGTACACAGTATTTTGCGCTACAAGGTTTCAGTTTGTACGGTCTGTAGCGCGATACCTATTGCGCTACATTGGGAAGCGCTACAAATAAACACGCAAAAATCTTCAATCTAACCATACCCAAAGTTTCCTTTGTGCACACAGCTATTTCTGGACATGCGCACGGAGCACGTCTTTCCTGATGCTTGTGTAAGTGAGAGCTACTTCCATGGAAATGAATGGAGTTATAATGGCGTCCACAGGTGAGAGATGAAATCCAGGCCCCAGGAGTCCACAAGGGCTATGCAGCTTACTGGTGTCTCCTTTCAAATTATGCAATAAATTAAAATATCAAATATTCATTGCATAATCTCTGGTTGACATTTCATTCCAGTCCATGAGTTTCAGTGGGAATACACATTCGCCCATTTTATTAATAACACATCTATTATTTACACATTGCTGTATTATTAATAGAACAGCAAAATAAAGAGTGTATTTCCATTGAAATGTATGAGCTGGAGTAAAAACCAACCAAACAATGATTTTAAGGAGACCTCTGGATGTTTTTCATATATTCAGTGCAAACCAACTTTCAAATAGATTACCCCTCCCCTCTCAAGGTGTTTAAAATAACTTCAGTTGTGGGGTACTTGATTAATGGAGTGAAGAATTCAAACCAGTTTCTAGAGTACAAACAACACATTTAGGATTTCAGATCTCAAGTAAAATAATGGTACCATTTACGGAGTCTGAATGATTATTTAAGACAGCCTTGAGTTCATTCTCAGACCTTACACAGCTGCAAAAATATCAAGCACAAGAAGCAACAAATACTTCTGGGTATATCTGATGCCAGTGCTCACATGGAGTAGCATCTTATTCTGCAAGTAGTCTCGTTCATTTCAGCTGACTCACTTGGGGTGTAGTGTGAGCAAGGCAATCAGAATTTAACCCTGAGTCATGCTGGCATGGGAGTCAGCAATCCAGCTTACCTGTCTGTGTATCATCGTCGGAGAAATAAGTCCCAATACTTTATACCACAAACCCTATTGAGCCAACAGGTTCCTACTCTGATAGCATCCAAAAAAAAAAGAAAGAAAGAAAGAAAGAAAATACTCACCAAGACCAAAGCCTGGTTCAACATGCATTTGAGCCAATGTCAGTCTGTCTACCCACTGGCTTCACTGGGATCAGATTAGGTCCCAGTTACTCAATGTGAAAACCTTGCATTACCTAGTAGCCCTACTTAGCATCAGTGTAAACTAGACCCTGGACTAAACACCATGGGATAATGATAATAAAATGGTGCCATGAGACTTTAAACCAGAACTTTCTATTGAAACCAAAATCCAGGCCGGCTCTGCCACTGAAAAACCAAGGACCCAATATGACCCCAAATTCTGCATGTGGAAGCGGAGTTAACTGAAATACATGGTCCAGTTTCATGTCTGGGAAAGTTAATGGAGCTGTGCAATGGATGAGTTTGGCCAGGTGTGGGTGTGTATATATCCAACAGAATATATGTCTGCATATCCAACAGAATAATTTGGTTCTAAATGCACATAAGAATGAATCCTTCTGTTACTACAAAGAGAACATTGAGCAAATTAAGGAATGTTTGAACTAGCTAGCATTTTCCAGTATCAGAGTTTGAAGGACGAACTTCTATACTCTTTTATGTAGGCAAAAGCCAGTAAGAGTTTTATTTTCCTAAGGAGTATAGGTTCATGGTCACAGACTCCAGAAGATCTGAGTAGAAGCCATTGTTTCCCCACTGTTATGGTATGCTGCTATTCTGAATAATAAAGACTACCACATAACTAGCTCCAGGTTTTTTCCTTTGCCCGGCAGTGCCATCACTCTTCGTATTCTAGCAAACGACAATGTCTCCTAAGGGGATCCTTCTTTATTTTAAAGGAACTGTTTTGAATGCAAATAGAAAAGGGTAGTGCACTTCCCTATGAGGTTTTGAGATCCGTCTCCCTGTCACCACACTTTACAGTGTTTGCTAACACTTGTGCACTTACTTTACTTAGAGCTTTTCATGCACAGGCCTCAAGACATTGTGCAAAGGTAAGTATCCTTAGCACTATTTCACAGGGGAGTAAACTGAGGCCTAGAAATGGCATGACTCACCCACCCTCACAGAGAGTCAGTGGCAGAAGCAAAAACACAAGCCTGGTCTCTGTGGCTCCATTTACAGAGCTGCAGTTACCTCTCAGCATCTTTGGCACAAGTGGGGTGCACATGAACCTAATGTGGGGTTTTGTCTCTTTCTAGCCGTGGGGTCCACATAAGATGTTTATCCGTCACATACAGCAGCCATGTAGGGGGCTTTATCCTTTTGGTCAAGCAGCAGTGGTTTATGCTTGCAGGTGGAGAGTACCCAGGCTCGGTTCCTGCTGATGACCCATCCAGGGGTATTATAATGAGGCCACAAAAAAGAAATTCAGTAGAGCGTATGGATGTGTTACTGGACTGTTCCATTATGCCAGCATTCACGGGCACAGTCTTAATGAAGACTGCCCAGTTTTGAGTGCATGAGCCTGACTAGATGACCTATTGAGGTCCCTTTCAGTGCTACATTTCTATGTGTCTATAGGACAAAACTGAGTAGGAACTTGGGCTGCAAAAATGGAGGTCTGAAGTGAGTCTCAACCTTTCTGTTGGTCAAGAGCTTATAGAATGGATAGATTCTGAAATTTCAGCTCTCACCTTTACAAACAAAATAAAGGATGCATCTTCATAATTGCATGTCCTAACTCTCTTGACTGATTTTGTATCATCTGCAAAGTTGGCCACTTCGCTGCTCATTCCTTGTTCCAGATCATTAATGAATATATTGAATGTCACAGGTTGGGGATTGAACAAGGAGTTGGACTAGAGGACCTCCAGAGGTCCCTTCCAGCCCTAATATTCTATGATTCTAGGTCCCAGTACAGATCCTGGGGGGATCCCACTGTTTATCTCTGTCCATTGTGTAACAGCCGAGAATCTGTGGCAGCTTCGACTTCAGCGTGGGCTAGTTACCTGAGTATGTATCCAGGATCCTGGGCTGGTTTGTGCAGACTGCTACTGGTTGGAACCTAAGCTAGCTTAGGTATGTCTGCATGTGCTGAGATCACACCTCTTGATTGCCGTGTAGACATGCTTTTAGCTACAAGGGCTGCTTTGTCTTGTCTGTCTTTGATTGAAAGGATAATAAAGGATGCTCATAAAAGCTATTCTCATTCTAGGACTGATAATTATATTAGATCTTCTCTCTGCAGTTGTATATTCCCTGTTGTGATGGACTATTTTCAGATTTAATTACACAAATATGCTAAGAGTGGAGAAGAGCAGAGCTTTATCACAGGGGGATGAGGAAGGAGGCACTCAGAGCTCAAAACTGAGCCTTCAATTGGCCTCAACCCACCACCTAACAATAATGCCAAATTAAAATATAATAGGAGCACCGGGATCAGAAGCCATCAACTTAATAAAACCAATTTAGAATGAATTCCTCAGTCCCGGCCTTAGAACAATCTGAGGTCCTGACCCACATGAACGGACCCCTCTGCTTGCCTGACCCCCCGAAGGACTCCACTGGAAGTCTGTGCAGGAGTTAGCACCTGCCTGCAAAGATCCAATTGCAAAACCAGGCTCCGATCTGTGAACCAACTAAAGATATTTCATTTGGGCCCATTAAAAGTCACCCAGCGCCAAGCTGCTGTTCTGATTGGCTTATTGTACAAACCCAGCAGGCACCATTGCAGATACTGGTGAGAAGAGAACCCCTCCCCCCAACGTTTAGTGTACAGCCTCTTTGGGGCAGATCATTGATTAGATAATTGTACAGTGCCTAGCACTGAGTGAACTCAGCTGCTTGTGGCTTCTAAGTGCAACCACAATATAAATGTTCAATACAACTTGGGGCTCCCGCATTGGACTTCCACTGCATACATCCAATTAAATATGCATTTTAGCAGGGGTCCCACACCTGAGAGGAGAGTCCTCGCTATGGGGAATAGAGTCACGCTCGCTTTGTCTTTGGGCCAATGCATATTGAATTATGCACGCGCAGTGGGACAGCTTGAACAGGACAGCCTGCGAGACCCCTGACCCAGCATATCCCATCGCTCAGTGCTTGAAGCCTGTCCCGAGGAGGAAGGAGGCCCACGTTCAAAACTTTTCTTCACGTCAGGTGGAGAGCAATGGCACTTGGGTCCCCCACAGCCAGGTGAGTGACCTAATCATTGGCCTGAAAGTTCGGGGGGTGGTGCATCACCACAAACGACCCCTCTTCCCGCATCCAAATTATAAAAGGAATGACAGGGGTTTGGTACCTAACTCCAGGAGGGGGTGAATCGTGAGTGGAGACAGACCCTCCCTCTAGCCCTTTGAGGGACACAGCCCTCCCCTCAGCGTTTCCTACTGGCTACTTTGGCAGTTCCCCACTTCGCTTGCTGGCTTTCGTGAATCCCATTCACAAAACGGGCCTCCCCCAGCCCAGGCCTTGCACCAACCTCGGGGCTGCTGATTCCACAAGGCGCCAGGGCCCCTAACCGGTCAGTACTGCATTAGTGAGTTTTGTGGAGGGGAAGGCCCCTACATGGTTGCACGGAGAACATCAGGGAAGAAGGAACTAGCCCACCTCAGTAGGTGTTCTGGGAATTGGGGCAAGACAAAAAGACACAAGGAAACTCTTGCTGGAGTTGTGATCCCACACGGGTGCTTAATAACCTGCTCTAAAGATTCATTCTGGCAATAATAATCATTACAGTGAAATTGCCGCTCCCCATCAGCAGCAAAATCACATCAGATTTGCTTAATTCCTCACTATGTTCAACATGAAATAACGAGCAAACTCTGGGTATGTTTCCAGAGCCAGGCTCTGAATTTCTTCTCCTTCCCTTTCCTTTCAGAAAAAGGGAAAAAAGAAGCCTCTGTACACACACAATGACCGGTCTCCAGCACGGTGCTATTTACAGAGGACAAAACAGATGGCTCTCTCCTTTGACGCTTTCAATCATTCTTCCCTGCAGGAAGCTACACTTCCCTTGCAGTAACAGCAAACACAATGGGATGTCTCAGGGGCTGATCCAAAGCCCACTAACATCACTGAAAGTCTCTCCACTGACTTCTGGGGGTTTGGGATTCGAGCCTGAGGGAGCATTTCTTTGTTACCAAGACAGAAGAATTTTAAGCCCACCTCTATTTTTGAAGGGGAAAGGCCGTCTAGGTTAGTAATATTCAGTAGGCTCATGTGGGTCTGTGGGACCCCTGCCTCTGGCGTTCACAATGGCCCCTTGGCTACTGAAGCAGAGAGCCCGTCACCAGAGCATAAGCCTTACAACACCCCAAAATATCGACACATATTCTTGAGCACCATCTCTCCACAGCCATCTACAGACCTCTCTCCTTCACAGCGCTGCCCCGTCACAATCTCCAGTGCGACGCCTCAGCGACGCGATTTAACAATACCACAGGCCTGCACAACGTCACCCGCCCAGTGGGCCAGATTCTGATCCTTTTGCCTCGCCCTCTCCTGGAGAGCTCCTGGTCTCCAAAGACAGGCGATTGTGTTTCTCCTGGACGTCTCAGGGCTGAGGGCCACACCTTGGGACCAGTAGGCCTCGATTCTTTGTGCTTCTTCTCTAAGAAACAACTGAGCCACACTGTCCCTCCCCTTCTCTGGGGTCCTGCTCCCCCTAACTCTGCCCGCCTCTTTCTATCGCTCACTCTCCCCAACCCTCACTCACTTTCACTGCCTGGGGCAGAGGGTTGGGGTGCAGGGGGGGGGAGGAGGAGGGCTCTGGGGTGGAGCCAGAAATGAGGGGTTCAGGGTTCGAGAGGTGGCTCAGGGCTGGGGCAGGGAGTTGGGGTGCAGGAGGGGGTGAAGGCTCTAGCTGGGGGTGTGGGCTGTGGGGTGGGGCCAGAGATTAGGGTTTTGGGGTGGCAGAGGGGGCTCTGGGCTGGAGCTGAGGGGTTTGGGGTGTGAGAGGGAGCTCATTGGTGAGACAGGGGGCTGGGGTGTGGACTTTGTGAGGGGTTTGGGGTGCAGGAGGGAGTTTGGGGAGTGGGTGCTTACTCAGGCAGGTTGGGGCACAACGGGGCTAAGGCAGGCCCTCTGCCTGCCCTATTGCATTGGCCATAGTGATGCCCAGATCCCTTTCCTAAAGCGATACAGTTAATTTAGAGACCTGGAAGGTGTATGAATAGTTTAATTTTTTTCCTTCCACTATAATTTTATTTATTAACATTATAAACTTAATTTGCCATCATCTTGCCCAGTCGTCCAGCTTGGTCAGTTCTTCTAAAGTTCCTCAAAGTCCTCTCTGTCCTGACTAACCAACAGAACTTTGTGTCATCTGCAGTTTTTTCTGTTTCACTGCCCACTTCACTTTCCAGGTTGGTAATAGTGACATGAAACAACATGGGACCTCGTATGGAACCTTGTGGCACCCAGTTGAGTAATCTTTGATGAGAGGCCTTGCCAAAGGTCTTTCGCGAGACCCTTGTGAGGTAGGGAAGAGTTATTAGCCACACTTTACAGTTGGGGAATGACACAGAGAAAGGGAGAGACTTGTCCAGTGCAGTAGGGTGGGACTTACACCCCGATTTCTTTCATGTCTGTGTCGACTAGGTACAGGCCTGTCCTTCAGCGTCCCATGCGAACTGTGTGAACAAAAATCCCTATGCGATGCAATGACAATTCACCTCACTGTTAGGAATTCACTGGAGGTTGCACTTTACCCTGGCATGAGATTATCTTAATATTTCATTGAACCTTTGTGAGGTACATTTATTACTATTTTGTACCCAGTTGTATCTACTCTGTACATCTCACCGAGTCACTTCTGGGGCTGACCTCTCTCCGGGGCTGAACTATGCCCATAGTTTTCCACAACTGGGATGTATTGCGAGATTCACTTATATATGGAGACATTTCCCCCAAAAGCTAGGTCATGGCTCTCTCACAAACCGCTTGCAAGAGTCTGACCACATTCTAGCCCAGCTTCCGCCGCCCTCTCTCATGGTAGTAACTGACCCATGGAGCAGTTCTCTTGAGTGCAATAAAGTGTTAATCTTTGGGTGTGTAAGGTTGGCAGAATGACACCAGCAGAGGAGCTGTAATTCGAAGAGAAGAACATTCATCTCTCTTCGAGATATAACAGTGTCTTTGATAACTTAAGAGGTCACCCAGGTGCTACGCCTGTGACAGGAGAGCTTTAGGTCCGTATCTATGTATATAGTTAATAGCTAAGCTGCTGGTAGAAGAAGGCGCTCAAGACAATGCAGCATAGTCCTTGTGTTTTGTAGGACTGATCAAATGTCTTGTGCTCTGCAAATAGCTTCCGCAGACATGTGTTTGCAGAGGTGAACAAGGTCACTTTAAGGCCACTTTAAGGCCTTGAGGTAGGAAAGGAAGAATGGCCTTGTAATTATAGCAGGCTGGGACCCAGTGGACTTGGGCTCACTTCCTGGTTCTGACACAGAATTCCTGTGAGACCTTGCGCAAGTCACTTAATCTGCTGTAGGCCCTAGTTCCACATCAGTACAAGTCGGTGATTGACCTGCTCCACAGGAATGTAACGAGGATAAAATCCATTGATGAGGTTAAATCTGCGAATGAGAGCATTGAGGTAACTATGGAGATGAAGGCCATTTAAATTCCTAGATAAATTAGAGGGGCTATGCCAGAACAGCCCTTCCTGCGGGTGTTTGTAACAGCAGAGACAAGGTGGGTGAGGTGATATCTTTCATTGGACCAGCATTCAGCCATATTATGCTTCTTCGGGACTGATGAATTGTGTTGTGGAACATTAAATCTCCTGCAGAACACATGGAGGTGAAATAATAAATGTGATCTTCATGCGAAGGAACTTAAACAGGCGTCAGAACTACCACATTTTTGAAACGTTAGCCACCTAAAAGCCACCTGTGAATCGACTTACAAGCCAACTAGAGTCAGGGTTACTGACAGGGTCTGATTTGCAGCTGATCAAGTGTCCTTTTCAAAGAACATTACCCTAGGGAAAGAGTAGCTGGTAGAGGGGCTGTTTATGTAGGGAGCCTTAGTGTTTTGTTTTGTTTTCCCAGTCTGATTGCCCCTGCTCTCTAGAGGCTAGGAGTGTATTGCCTGCTGCTCCCCTGCAGCTAAGATCAGAGCTTATAATACAGATGAAGTGCTTCTGCTTCTGAATACAGCTGCTTTGCAGAGATAAGGGAGCCGTTAGCAGAGAATATTCAGCTTTGCCTCTCTGAAAAAGACCGTGCAGCCATAAATAAAAATCTGTTACTTCTGAACTGTTCCATTAAACAATACTGACTTGCATAAATAGTTGGAATTTGATGAAAGGAGGATATTTAAATCACTTGCAATGCCCGAAAGCTGCTACTGATTTCAGGTCTCTGTGTGCTCTCTTCATTTTGCGTTGCTGATGCCACTGCCAACATGAAAAGATTTAGGAACCTGGATGAAATACTGGCTCACATTCCTTCCCTCCTTGCCTTGCCTGTGTTTGGCGTGCTGTTCTTCAGCCACTCTTGTCGGCGGGATGTCTTTCACTATTATATCTCTGTGGACGTGAACACAGCAACAGATTGTTTCCGAACAGCGGTGACATTCCCTAGTTGTGGTTATGGATGGGAAAAGGCAGAAATGAATCTGCCTTTAAAGTCCTAAAATAATTTTCCGGTCTACTGGTGGTCTTTAGTATAAAGAGACAGTAAAGCAGTGAGTAGCACTGCCCGGTTAACCAATCCCCTTAAAGAGGAAAAGCTAAACGAGTTTTAATCTGAGCCAGCATAGCTTTAAACCCGCACCCATAGCAAGAAAGCTAAAAGGAGAGAACTTGTTTAGCAAGGAAAGGTTTAGCTCAGATGGGGTGGATCACGTGGAAGTCACGTGGAAGAAGAGAGGGGGGTTTCCAGTCTTCTCGGAGTTCAAGTTATACAGAGCACTGCTTCAGTAATCCTTCATTTTCCAGGATCTCCGTACAGGCAGGAAAATCACCGCAACCAGGAAGGTGCTACCATCATATTGCCACTGAGCCTGTAAATAGATATAGTAAAAACAAAGGTAATAATAAGTGTCAGCAAGACGAGGTAAGCTGACTCCCATCCAGGACTAGCATATGGACCCTGCAGTTAGACTCTCTACCACAATATTTAGCAGTGTTTCCACATCTTGATATGCCAGTGCAGGGTGTGGGGCTGGGACAAGGGCAGGGGGAAGCCATACCTCAGAGATTTAGACTCATAGATTTTAGGGTCAGAAGGGACCATTATGATCATCTAGTCTGACCTCCTGCACAACGCAGGCCACAGAATCTCACCCACCTACTCCTGCTTTGCATCCTGAGGAAAGGAAGAAAGCAGGAGAAGAGAACTAGCGTGATGTTGCACTAAGCAGCCAGCATGCTCACTCTCCGATTGCAACAGGAGCTGCACAGCTGCCTGATGTTTCTCAATGGTACTAGAGGTGAGGTCTCCCAACGGCAGTGAATGAGCAGATCCTGTAGAGTGCATGGAAGGATCTTTCGTAAACTCGACAGGGAGATACAAATTCTGGGATTTGCCCTGCATGGGGGATCCTAGTGGATCACATTGAGTTCTTGCACATCAGTACATCGCTCCTCCAGAACCGGCAGGTTTAAATGGCTCTAGAACAGAATATCTGGAAAGCAAGCTGGAGAGAATGGATTTTTTTTTAAAACGTTTTGTTAATTTTGGTTTAAGATAGTTCAAAGAAAGACACATTGTTCTGAGATGTACCCAGCAATTCAGGGGCTGCTATGGAGTCTTACACCGGGGCAGGGGAGAGGCTCCTAAAGGTCAGGTTGCAAAACAGTTTCCATTTGAAGCCCCCTTTTTTATGCAAACGCTGTCCAGAACCGTTGTGGGGCTCTTACAATTTTCCTCTGATAGGGGCAGCATGTCACTGCATGGCCTCAGGAGCTAGGGGTGGCCTGAGGTACCATGCAGAAAGCCATGGTCTGATCCCTGCTCCCCCCTCGCTCCACGCAGGAAGGGATCTATGCCCTCCTCTCCATGGTGCAGATCATTTCTCCCTGCCTGCAAGCGCTGGCGTGCTGGCTGGTGCTTTGAGGGGGGAGTGGCACCCCCGTATTGCCCACGCTCACCCCTGCATGCTCATTCCCTGCCCACTTCTGCTCTCACCATGGGCTGCAACCTGAGGTGTGAACAGCCCATGCAGGAGTGTAAAGGGGGACCTCCCACCCCCCTCCGCAGGGCCAGGGCTCAGCTGGGAGCTGGCATACCAGTGAGCACGTAAAGAGGGGGATGGGAGTGCAAAGTGTTCCAAACTTTAAAGCTATTGAATTGGCTACATATAGTCACCACCACCCCACACCTGGATTTTACAGGATCAGAGGCTCTCTGAGTGTTTTGAGAGCCACCTGGTTGGACCTTTGGCTGTGCATGGACACAAGCGTCCACATGCAGAACTCAGTGCAGGGTGGATGCAGTGAAGTTCTATGACATTACTGAAGGGACACGATGGTTTGGAGAGGAAGGATGGTCTAGTGGTTAGGGAGCCAGCCTGGGACGCTGGAGACCCGGTTCGACCACACGCTACTGTGGCAAGTCTCTGGGAATTGAGCCCAGAACTTCTGAGTTCCTAATCCAACGACAAGGGAGTCGTCCAGGATGTGGGCCACTCTTCCAGGGTGGCAGGTAAGGCAATACCCAACCAGCTCGCTAGGCAGCGATATTCCAAGGCAACACATGGCACAGAATGGAGTTCTGATGTCAGGATTGTCAGTGACAGTTCTGAGCCTGGAAAGAGCGCTTGAAGGAGTGGAGCCAGTCCTGAGATTTGAGGCTGAGAATGAGAATTCTGGCCGTGTGGCTCAGAAGAGAGTCCACTGCTGTCTCCAAAGTGTCAGGCTAGTGGAGAGAGGAGACTCGCAGAAGGAATATTCGGTCTATTTAACTCTGACATTTTTTAGACGTCAGCAAAACTTGTTTTGAACTGAAATGTGATAAACAAGGTCACCTCAGAGCAGCATTTGCAAAGGGCACAGGCAAAAAAAACCCACCCTGGCATTTAAAAGGAGTTTAAACCATCTCAGTGCAGCTGAAGAAAATCAAGGGCGAGATTCCACAGAGTGACTGTCCCGGGTACATTCGCTGTATGCAGGTGCATGAAGTACTCCCACAGATAAACGCATTCCACAGAGCTCTCCATCCACACACAAGCCCCTACCCTCCGGCCACGTCTTATGGGTGAGAAGCTGAGAGACAGGGCTTAATGCTCCACTGCCAAGCCAAGGAATGGGTTGAGGGAAAGTGAAGTTATATCCCAAAGGCTGTGACTTCCCTCTGACCCAAGCAGGACTCCTACTACTCAAATGACTCCGGCCATTGGGAAGTCCATTTCTGGATGGACTCATGATCCATTTTAGTGCTTTGTGTGGACCTTCTAAGCGCTCTCGGCCCCTGTCCTGCTCTAAAACGCACCACTTCACAGCCAGCAAAACAGCCTCCTTCAGTTCTGACTACAGAATTCTTCAGTTAGCCAGGGTGACTGGCAGGGTGTAGAGAATGAATGGAACAAAGGCCAAGTTTATGCATGACCTCTTTGAAACAACGGCTAATCTTTTTCTAGTAAAGACTCCTGAAATGGTACAGGCCTGGTGCACATCAGTGAGCGTGACATTGTGATTCTGAGTAGCATTCGAGGGTGAAGAACTAAATCAAGGTGGAAGTGAAACATACGGGCCAGAGCCTCAACTGATGCAAACCAGCGTAGGGCCACTGACTTCATGCTGAGTGTGTAGACAGGTGCGATTTTAAAAAGAGCTCAGCTTCTGTTTAGATTCTGACAGAGTTTCTAAAGATTGCAACATTCCACATGCCGAAATTCGGCACAAAGAACTGGGCTCTTTTCAAATCTAGGCCCAGCTGGGGGTGCTGAAGACTTGGAACTGCTTTGCAAACATACCCCTATGTGCTATAGCTCCACTGTGGGCCATTAAATACATTTACATAAACGTGTCTGTCTTGTGTACAACATTCTCCTGTTTGTTTAGAGGCGCCTAAGGGTGCAGTTTAACAAAACAATGTAGTCACAGCTTGTAAATCTTTAATTAGAATGATAGTGGTACAAGTTATTAAGAAGGGAGTCATTTATTCATACTTTTTTAAGTCCAGAAGGGACCATTATGATCATCTTGTCTGACCTCCTGCATAGTACCGGCCATAGAACCTCACTCAGTAATTTCTGCCTCAAACCCATCTGTTTGAGCTATAACGTCCCTAATGAACAGTGTACCAATGGTTAAATTACCCTCAATGATAAACACTTCCACCCTATTTCTAGTCTGAATTTGTCTGGCTTCGGCTTCTAAACGGTAGATCTTGCTATGCCTTTTCCACCTGATTTAAAAGGCTTTTATCATCAGAAATTGGCTCCCTTGTAGTCACTTGATCAAGTCACCTTTCAACCCCGACACAGGTTGGCTTCCCTATGTCTCACTCCAGGTGTCGGATCATTCTTGTTGCTTTGATCTGAGCCATTTCCAATTTATCAGCAACCTTCTGGAAGTGCGGACACCAGAACGGCACTCAGTATCCAGAAGCAACGCTACCTTCCTACTGCTACTCAACAGTCCCTTGCTTGTACATCCTTGAACCGCATTCAGCCTCTTCACTACAACACTGCACAGGGAGCTCATGGCCATCTGGTATCTACGAGTCTCCCCCAAACCTTTACAGAGTCACTGCTTTCCTTTCCCTCATCTTATAAATGGGATTGATTGCTATCATGACCCCTGCAGATAGTTCTTTGAAGTATTCACGCTGCACTAAAGATGCCATGGGACAGCCTCAGGATCCATCAAACAGAAGCCACTCTATTACTTCTCCCAAAGGAAAGTAGCGGTGAGCACCAAACCAAGGGAGTTCATGAGCATTAGGGAACAAACATCTAGAAGAACTGGTTCAGCGATCTCTCTCACTGTTGACATGAGTCATTTTCTAAACTCTCCAAGGAGGAATTCTGCTAGTTCAACCTATTTCCCTGCTCCAGAATGACATTTCAGGTCTTTTGCATTGCACGATCCATAACAGCCCCTAAGAAGATTATGTAGGCAGCAAATAGCACTTCATTTTCTAAATGACATGACCCGTTTCCAAACATTGCGGCCAGATAGCAGCCTTGCTAGGTAGCGTTTTTGTCATTCTAGTCGTTACCTCTCTATACCTTTGGCTAGAATACTTCAGTCTAAATTTGTTTGTTGGGTTACTGTGCGGGTGCTGGGGGGTGTTGGTTGCATGTCCTATACAGAAGGTCGGACAAGATGATCTGGTGGTTCCTTTTGGCTTTAAACTCTATGACTACGGCGATGCGTGTATGTGGACGAAGATACACGTACAACTGCACTACGAAGGTGAAAACACCAGCATATGGACTTTTTCTTCTCCGTCACTTCCCTGTGCAAGTGATAGGATTTGCACGTCAGGTATGGAAGACATTAGGTCGACTGCAAGCCAAGGTCAGGGGGACTTTTGCTATAGACGAGGGTAGAATCAGGCCCATTATTTGCATAATGGAAATGATCGAAGTTAATGTTTCTGTAACCAGGACAGCAACAGTTAATAGTTTAACTGCAGTAACGTCAGCTGAATACTGAAAATGTCGGCTGTTTTAGTGCTGAAGAGTATACGTCATGCACAACAGAAATGTGATGAGGGCTAGCTATAGAGTGGAATAAACAGAGCTCCCAAAATTCCAGATGTTGCTGCAGACCAGATGTTATTAATATTTATTACTAGCATAAGTGCCCGGCGTTGCTCGGGTCAGTCGGAGGTGGGGAGGGGGCAGACAGTTGACACCCCCTGACCAACCCCAACACCCACCCTTCACCCACCCTGACATCTTCCCACCCCCCCGACCAACCCCAAGACCCCCCGGCTCACTTACCCCCCGACCAAACCCGACAACCCCACCTGACCCCCCAAAACAAACCCAACACCCCCACGTCACCCCCCGACCAAACCCGACACCCCCACCTCACTCCCTGAGCAAACCCGACACCCCCACCTCACCCCCCGACCGAACAGTGTATTTAATAATCTGTGTGCTACACAGTGCACCGTGAGCCGGGGGGGGTGGGGGGTGTCGGGTTTGGTCGGGGAGTCAGGTGGGGGTGTTGGGTTTGCTTGGGGGGGTCAGGTGGGGTTGTCGGGTTTGGTCGGGGGGGTAAGTGAGCCGGGGGGTGTAGGGTTTGGTCTGGGGGGGTGGGAAGGTGTTGGGGTGGGTGAGGGGTGAGTGTTGCGGTTGGTCAGGGGGTGTTGCGGTTGGTGGGGGGTTGAGGTGGGGGTGTCAGGTTTGCTTGGGGGGATGAGGTAGGGGTGTCGGGTTCGGTTGGGGGTAAGTGAGCCGGGGGGGTGTCGGGTTTGGTCTGGGGGGGTGGGAAGGTGTCGTGGTGGGTGAGGGGTGAGGTGTGGGTGTTGGGGTTGGTCAGGGGGTGTTGTGGTTGGTGGGGGGGGTGAGGTGGGGGTGTCAGGTTTGCTTGGGGGGGTGAGGTGGGAGTGTCGGTTTCGGTCGGGGGGTAAGTGAGCCGGGGGGTGTCAGGTTTGGTCTGGGGGTGTTGCGATTGGTGTGGGGGGGTGAGGTGGGGGTGTCAGGTTCGGTCGGGGGGTAAGTGAGCCAGGGGGTGTCGGGTTTGGTCTGGGGGGGTGGGAAGGTGTCAGGGTGGGTGAAGGGTGGGTGTTGGGGTTGGTCAGGGGGTGTCAACTGTCTGCCCCCTCCCCACCTCCGACTGACCCGAGCAACGCCGGGCACTTATGCTAGTAATAAATACTACTGGGGTGGGTGAGGGGTGAGGGGTGGGTGTTGGGGTTGGTCAGGGGGTGTTGCGGTTGGTGGGGGGGTGAGGTGGCAGTGTCGGGTTTGGTCGGGGGGTAAGTGAGCCGGGGGGGGGGTGTCGGGTTTGGTCTGGGCACCCACCCCAACACCTCCCCCCCCCAGACCAAACCCAACACCCACACCACACCCCTCACCCCCCCCGACACCTTCCCACCCCCCGAAGCAAACCCGAAACCCCCACCTCACCCCCCCGACCGAATCCGACACCCCCACCTCACTTACCGTCCCACCAAACCCAACTCAGATCCGTCGCAGGGGAGGAGGGGGCCCAGAGCCGAGGGATTCCGGGGACCTTCGCAGGTGGGGGGGGCACAGAGCTGATGGAGTCCGGGGTTCCGTTGGGGAGGTGGGAGGGGCAGAGAACTGAGGGATCTCCGGGGTTCCGTTGGGAGGTGGGAGGGGCAGATAACTGAGGGATCTCCGGGGTTCCGTTGGGAGGTGGGAGGGGCAGAGAACTGAGGGATCTCCGGGGTTCCGTTGGGAGGGGGGAGGGGCAGAGAACTGAGGGATCTCCGGGGTTCCGTTGGAGGAGGGAGGGGTGAGCTGAGCGAGTGAGGTGTCTGTTGGAGGGGGGTATTATGACATCATCACCACCTAACTGCCAAGCTGATGTGATTGGCCCTGAAAGACTTTCACCCCTGGGGGGCGTCAGAGGTGAGATCCGAAAATTTTTCGACCCTTACCAGCATCTAGACCCCAAGACCCCTCACTGTACCAAAATTCAAGTCTCTGGCTCAAACGGTGCGGGAGGACTTCGCAGTCATACGTACATACATACACACATACATACACCACTTGACTTTTATATATATAGATTTAGATTGTGGTCATGCCTAGAGGTTCCATCATGCTAGGTGTTCTACAATCATGTAGGAAGGGAGAGTAGCTGCCTAACGAGCCTCCAATCTAATTTTCATCAAGTTGACCCGGGTGGGTGTAGGCAAGTACTGGAACGGGTGGGCTGATAAGGGTATCACTGATAAGAACACTGAGATATATGCACAATGAGAGGGTTTTGAATGAATTAATTTCCTTTGTTAATTTTGAAACCTGAATAAGCAAGAAAGTCTCTGTAATCGCTATAGACATCTGTCCAGCCACTGTAGATGGACTAACACTATCTCCTCATTTCTCTTAACCTCTGGGCTTTCTCCTTCCAACACACCACTCTCTCAGATGGCAGGAGATGTGCTCCCTCGCTGTAAAGAATACCGTTCTTACCCAGGACAAGGGGCGGCACAGGGGATAGGATGTCTTTTGCCATGGTTCATTAGCAAATGGCTTCAGTGGAGCTGTGCCAGTTTCATCAGCTGAGAATCCGGCTCAGAATGTGCTCAGGCACTACCAGGATTGTGACGGGGGTGTAGTCCTGGACTGGTGGACACTGTGAGGAGCGGGGACATTAGCAAAGAATACCCAGAAGAGACTCTGGTCCGGTGCTTCTCTGACAGAAATTTGCTATTTACGAGCCTTATATATAGGTGAATGTCTCCCTTTAGGGCAGGTCATCTTTGGGAGACAGGGCGACGGGGCAGACATGCCCCACAGGAGCAGGGAGGGGGTAGGAAGGTGCTTTGGGCTGGCGTAGCCTGGCCTCTGTGCACCTGCCAATCACGCCAGGATTGGAGGAGGAGTTAAAAGGAGGAAACGCCGCCCAGATGGAGGCAACCCTAGGACGGGAACAGGCACCTCCAGCCCCGAGGAGAAGGCTGGCAGCCAGCAGACCCCCTGCCCTGACAGAAGGTGGCTTTCTTGAGCTCAAAGGTGGACAAAGACAGAGACTTGCATGGGAGACCCACAACTCTGATGTGGACAGTGATACTCCCAGTGCCCACGTGAGGTAAGAGAGGCCCAGAGCCTGGACAGAGCCAGCTACGGGTTTTTCTTTTCCTTCATTTGACCTTGTTTGCTGACTGCAGGTGGGTTTGTTATTTCACCCTGAGAGGGGAAGACACCACCATGTGGCCTTGACCAGGGTGTTGAGTGCTGGCCCTCTAGAAAGACATACCCAGAGGCCCTCACTGGGGGGAAGGTAATTGGACTCACACCCATGCTTCCCACCTGGCTCCTATCGGGGGCGCTTTACCAGGGACAGATTTCTGACAGGCCACAGTCCAAATCTGGGCTTCTGCTCCGGCTCTGACTCCAGGTCTGGCCGGCTCTCCCCGTCCCCAGCACACAGCAGCTGCTGCTGGATGTTGAGTCTCGGCAGGCGACTTTGTTCTTTGAGGGTTCAGCGCCATTCTGAAAGGAGGAATCCGCTTGAATAAAAGCTAATAAGTGCTTCTTATATTGATGATCACAGAGGGATTAGAGCTAATCCCTGGAGGGATCAATTCACTAGGGTGAACCGTGCTTTGACACATTGAAATGGCCACCGGCTAATCCAACCTGTGTGGGCTGGCTCCCACCGACGAAGGCTTTTTCTTCTGCCCTCCAGCCACTTTGCCAACTTTGTCCTGAGTCAGAGGTTAAGGACCAGGCTGTCTCCTCCATTGGAGGAACCAATGGTTGGGGACAAGTTGACTGACAAGCCACATTTTCAGTTATGTTAAGGCCCTATTGGTCCACGATGGTGCATAAAGGGGCACTGAAGTGAGCAGAAATAGCCCCTAAACCAACGGTCTCTGCAGTGGTTGGTCAAAGCTCTGTACTAGCCTTGATCCTAGTCACCAATATAGGGACAAATTGGGGGCATGGCTGGAGCATACTGCACTGTGGCTATTCAGTGCTTCTGAGGGACCCTCAGACTCAGTCCGAGGGCTGCTCCAACTTACATTGGGGTTGTGTAGGGTCCTGCACAACCCTGGAGTATGGGAAACACTCGTCCCTCCCTCTTTGTACTTTTCCCAAGGCCGAGGACCAGAGTGCCTGAGAATCATAACATTAGACTGTCAGATTCCACACCGATACTGGGCCATGTAAGCACTTAGCTAGGGAGCTTAGGGTGTGAAGATGATGTGATGAGTAGGGGTTTCGTTGGGCAGAGCGTTTAGCCCTCTGGACCCCAAGATGGAAACGCTGTCACTCTTGCCAATGGAAGAGGCTCTTAGCCAGGGGTCTCAAACTCAAATGACCATGAGGGCCGCATGAGGACTAGTGCACTGGCCCGAGGGCCGCACCACTGACACACACCCTGCCCTCGCTGCCCCGGCTGTGCCCCCACTCCACCCCTTCCATGAGGACTAGTGCACTGGCCCGAGGGCCACACCACTGACACACACACATACCCTCGCTGCCCCGGCTCTGCCCCCACTCCACCCCTTCCATGAGGACTAGTGCACTGGCCCGAGGGCCGCACCACTGACACACACCCTGCCCTCGCTGCCCCGGCTCCGCCCCCACTCCACCCTTTCCAAGAGGTCCCACCCCTGCCCCACCTCCTCCTCTGAGCACGCAGCTCCCCATTCCCTCCTGGAAAGCGCTAGGCACCACCAACAGCTGTTTGGCAAACAAAGCAAGAGCAATCTAGGAAGTCCAGAGCTAGAAACACACGCGGCCCAGCCAGGCAGCAGAGAAGCCTCCACTTCTGGCCCCTCCGTCCTGCAAACTGCTATGGGGGGACCGGGGGGAGGGAGGGCGCCAGGAAGCTTGGCGGGCCGCAGGGAAGGGCTTTGTGGGCCGCATGTGGCCCCCGGGCCGCATGTTTGAGACCCCTGCTCTTAGCCTTCCACAGTGACGTTAAATTCTCGGCCTGCATTTCTTTTCATTTCAGCAGCTAACAGTAAACAAGCTTTCTCAGCTGTTGTACCGCCACAAATCTTGCTCTAACGTGATCAGGCTGTGACGTTCGGCTGTTAAAGTCCTTAGCCTTTCGTCAGGTCATTCCTATAATCCCACAGTACTGCTGATTCCAGGCAGTGAAAACCAGCTCTGCAGTCTCTGTATAACACAGGCCAAAGAACTTCCCTAAAATAATTCCTTGAGCTGATCTTTTAGAAAAACACCCCATCTTGATTCTAAAATGGTCAGTGATGGAGAATTCACCTCAACCCTTGGGAAATTGTTCCAGTCGTTATTACACTTAATGTTACACATTTACACCCGATTTCAGTCTGAATTTGCCTAGCTTCAACTTCCAGTCACTGGATCACGGTACACCTTTCTCTGCGAGATGGAAGAGCTCACTATTAAATAGTTGTTCCCCACGTACGTTCTTACAGATTGTAGTCAAGTCATCCCTTAACCTTCTCTTTGTTAATAAATAGATTGAGCTCTTTGAGTCCATCACTGTAAGTCATGTTTTCTAGTCTCTATGTTTCTTCTCTGAACCTTCTCCAATTGACCAACATCCTTCTTGAATTGTGGGCACCAGAACTGGACACAGGATTCCAGTAGCATTCGCACCAGGGCCAAGTACAATGATAAAATAACCTCTTTGCTCCTACTCAAGCTTTCCCTGTTTATGAATCCCAGGTTCGCACTCACTCTTTTGGTTACAGCTTCACTCTGGGAGCTCATGTCCAACTGATGGTCCCCATGATCCCCAAATCCTTTTTCAGAGTCGTTGCTTCCCAGGATAGAGTCCTGCAAGGTGGGAGGCTCCCAGAGCTCAGGCTGTAGCCTGAGCATGAACGTTTACAGCAGTGGGTGTCCAATTGCCGTGTAGATGCTAAAGGAGCACTCAAGGGAGACAAGGCTGTTGCAGAGAAGTTAAATAAAGCTTTTGCATCGGTATTCACTGCAGAGGACATGGGGAAGATTCCTACACATAAGCCACTATTTTTAGGTGACAAATCTGAGGAATTGTCTCAGATTGAGGTGACAATAGAGGACGTTTTGGAACAAGTTGATAAACTAAACAGCAATAAGTCAGCAGGAACAGAGGGTATTCACCCAAGAGATTTGAAGGAAAATTCAAATATGAAATTGCAAAACTACTCACCATGGTATGTAACCTATTGCTTAAATCACCCTGTGAACCAACTGACTGAAGGCTAGCTCACATAATGCCTATTTTTAAGAAAGGCTCAAGAGTTGATCCTGGCAATTACAGGCTTGCTAAGCCAACCTCAGTACGGTATCAGGCAAATTTGTTGAAACTATAATAAAGAACAGAGTTATCAGACTCATAAATGAACATGATTTGTTGGGGAAGCATCAGCATGGCTTTTCTAAAGGGGAATCATGCCTCAACAAGCTACTAGAATTATTTGAGGAAGTGTCATGGGGTGCTCCATTTACTGCTGGTCGGGCGCCTCCTTATGCTCACTCTAGGGATTAATGCTCAAGGCAAGCACCCCCTACTGCAAATTACCTGCCATCACTCTGTCTCACTCCCTGGTCAGCAGACCCTCTCTCACTCCTGGCACTGCTGCACCTTCTTCATGACTCAGCCCTCTGGCCAGGTCGCTCCGTGTCTCCTGCTTCCAGGGTATATCAAAGACTTTCCTTCAGCAGTCCTGGGCAGTCTTCCCATTCACTGCCCAACGTCTATGCCACACCCATGGTGGCTGGTAGGGGAACCCAGGCCCACCCACTACTCCGGGTTCCAGTCCAGCAGTTCTGGGCTTTCCTTTCCCAGCCCTCACTGCTCCTTCCCTGGACTGCTTCCTACCACTCCCGGTTCCCCTCCTTGCTCTGGCTGTATTAGCTCCAACCCTTTCCCAGCAGCAGCTATATTCTGTTGCCAGCTTCCTGGCTTTATAGGTCCCATCTACTCCTGCCCAGCTGAGCCGGCTTTCAAATAGCTCTCTACTCCCTGGCTTCTCCTCCAGGTGCAGCCTGTGGAGATAATTGGCCTAGTAGGCCATCTTAACCCCTGTCAGTCCTGTGTGGGGTGTACACCCCATAACAGGGAGTCAACAAGCACGTGGACAAAGGCGAGTCAGCAGATAAAATGTACTTGGACACACCAAAGGCTCTTAAGCAAAGTAGGCAGTCATGGGATAGGAGGGAAGGTCCTTTCATCAATCAGTAATTGGTTAAAAGGCAGGGAACAAAGGGTAGGAATAAATGGTCCGTTTTCACAGTGGAGAGAAGTAAATAGTGGAGTCCCTCAATGATCTGTACTGGGACCAGTATTGTGAAGCATATTCATAGATGATCTGGAAGAAGAGATGAACAGTGAGGTGAAGATGATACATATTACTCAAGAGCATAAAAATGGCCATACTGGGTCAGACCAACGGTCCATCTAGCCCAGTATCCTGTCTACTGACAGTGGCCAATGCCAGGTGCCTCAGAGGAAAGAAACAGAACAGGGAATCATCAAGTGATCCATTCCCTGTTGCCCATTCCCAGCTTCTCGCAAACAGAGGCTAGAGATACCATCCCTGCCCATCCTGGCTAATAACCCTTGATGGACCGATCCTCCATGATCTTATCTAGTTCTTTTTTGAAGCCAGGGACCGTCTCTTACTATGTTATGTACATTGTCTAGGTCAACAGGGCCCTGATCTCTGCTGGGGCTGCTAAATGGTACTGCAGTACAAATGAATGAGAATCGAATAAATCTGAACAAGGAATATGTACATTTTAAATTACAATATGCTATTCATAGCCTATGAACTAGAATCGACTTTGCTGAGGCCAGGTAAATCTTGACTGCATAATTTTCATTTACACAAGGGAGGTAAGTCAAGCAAACGCTGCAGGTAGATTTATTTTCTCTTTGCCATGCAAATATGGATTCCTGACAAATATTTATAAAAGGACGCAGACCTATAGATGGCGCCACAAGGTATAAAAACTTACCGTAGATTACGGTGGGTAAAGCTTTACTGTAGCACCAAGACACTTGAGAAAGAAATTCCAGGGGTTAGGATCCGGTCACCGAGCATTTGAACTCCGTGAAAGGAAATCAATGTGTCTTATGGATAAGTGTTTAAGATATGTCTGTGTGAAACACTACAAGCCTCTCTTGTTGTACGCAAAGTAGCTTAAAGTTTAGCCTGGCCTCTTTACCCACCTGTCTGTTGGATCCATAAGAGTCTTCACTTTGGCTTTGGCTGCAACGACATTGCTGATACGTAGAGGGGAACATTTTGCTGGCTAGCTAGCTCTGCTCTGGGTTGCTACCTGTGACGGCGATGACTACATCTTGTGGGAAGCATTAAACATATTGGTAAAGAGAGTGATGGGCTCCATTATTCAAATGAACCAGCCCCAGTGGAGTTTTGGGGAGGGTGTGTGTTTGTGTCTCTTAGGGTGTGTAAAGGACAATGGAAGCCCAATATGGTACAAGTTACTTCTACCATCCAAAGCTTTGGGATATGGGCAGATCTGTATAGAGGCTGGGTGACAGTGCACTCAAGGTCTGCATCTGATTGCTTTCTGGGTTCTAATTTGCACTGTCACAGTCCAGAAAACTCTAAACAAGGAGACCCACTGGGTCTCTGCCATTTCCCTCCCATCCCCATCGTTTGCTGACCACCAATAAGCCAGAGCACAGGATGGCTCTCAGCGCTGATAAATGTGTTTGTTTCGGAGATCAATACACCGCTGCTTGGGACACTGGATACCACGATGCCTAGAGCTGGGCTTTTCCCCCTCCAAGAAAAGGATGTGGAGCCCCCCCAAGAAGTCCTGGCTCTGTCCCCCCTTGCTCTTTACTTCTCCCAACAAGCCAGTCTTCCCCAACCACCCCAACCCTGGTTCTGAAACTCCCCTGCCCTTGGCCGGCTTCTCAGTGCGGGAGTGGGAAGTGGGTCAGAAACTCACCCCATCCAGTGTCTTTAGGAAGTGGCCATTTTTCTGGGGCCAGTCTTTAGGTCTCCCTGACCTCCCACCCTTGTGAGGTTCTTCTGTGGAAAGGAGGAGGTGGCCTGTCTTTCTCCAGTCACCAACATTGGGACACAAGAGCCTAAAGCTGCCCCTACTGCCGATGGCAAGTTAGCTAAGGAGTAGCATGGGGACTGAGCTCTCCCCCTCTCCAGAAAAGCCTGTGGACAGCAGCGCTCCCATGTGGGAAAGGAGGCGGATGGAGAGAGGGGGGAAAGGACCTCACTTGGTGGGATTTCAGCCTGGCTTTGAAAACTCCAGGTGGAACTGGGGCAGCATCCCAAAACCCTGTTAATCAAACGCACTGGCTTGGTGACCAGAAATTCTTTGCTGGAGGATTTTGTGAAGGGCAAGACTTTTATAACAGGGTTTTAAAAGAACTGGACACATCCATGGAGGATAGGACCATTCATGGCTGTTAGCCAGGATGGGCAGGGACAATGTCCTTAGCTTCTGTTTGCCAGAAGCTGGGAATGGGTGACAAGGGATAAATCACCTGATGATTCCCTGTTCTGTCCATTCCCTCTGGGGCACTTGGCATTGGCAGGATGCTGGGCTAGATGGACCTTTGGTCGGACCAAGTATGGCTGCTCTTATGTAGAGAGCTGAGAAAGCTGAAGCAGCACGTTAGTAACACTGCCGCATAGTCGGAATCGATGAGCCATGCAATAAACAAGTGATCCTTCCAACACAATGGGTCAAAGGCAAAGAACACTTCAGAGTTGAGCCAAGCCAGCTACTCCAGGCAGTGCTCCTGCAAGAGGCACTTGCAACTTTTGCATTAATTGGATTTTTTAATGGGTTGTAAAACTGACTGGATCTGTGAAGTACTCAGTAATTACAGAGGATTATGGCCACCTTTGGAAGAGCTGATGCAGGAAGAACTTGAGCGAAGCCAACCCTGCTTTGGTCTAATTTACAGGTACGCACAAAACAGTGTGGGGCTGAATCTCCTTTCACACCAGTTTTACCCCGGAGTGTGTCAAGGGAGTGACTCCTGATTTACACCAGTCAGTGTAAAGATGAGAAGAGAATCAGGCCCAGTGGCTCTTTTTAAACTCCATTTTTAATGGTTATTAATGATATCTTTAGTTTCAGCCCCAACCCCTCCAAGGGAACCTGCCGGGGCTGGCCCTTTGCAAAACAGCTTTTCTCCCCTGTGCAGTGAGGAAAATCTGAGCTTTCCCTAAAGCACCAGTCAGCAGAAATACCAAAGGAACCTAGTCATAACCACACATTTACCAAACTCTCCAAAAAGATGCAATTATTGTTCACTCTTCTTCCAACACCAGGGCTGTGGCCTTGCAGGTTGGCTTCTCAGCGCGAGAAATCAGCAATGAGCATATTGTAATTGTAACTTTCTTCATTTACATGTATCTATAAGTCCTGGAACAGCGGTGGGCAATCAGCACCCAAAAATTCCTTCTTTCTAGAATCTTAGCCCAACCCCAATGCCCAGGCCTCGGAGAACTGACTCTAATCAGAGACCAGTGCAAAAGGCAAACTTTCTTTTTGCTCCCACTGATCCCTCTTTCTAGAAGCTGCCTCTCCAGAGAGCCAAACAAAACGGACATCAACACAGCTTGTCTTCCCAAGAGGGAATCGTCACTTGCAATCTAAGAATTTGGATGAGTAAATGTAACAGTGCCGCTGGGTGACAGCTGCAGTTGTCCTAGGAGAGAGGAAAGGGACAAATTCTATCCCTCTGTTCTGGCCCTTTGCACCACTCAGATGGCACTGGGGAGCTGGAATGTGACCCTAACTGCACGTCTAAGAATTCCCTTGGTGTGGGTTCCCCGGTCACGAAAAGCCAACAGAGAGGGCAGCTGCACTCTGCCGGTTCTCAGCAGCTCCCTCACCACAGCCAGCTGGTGAAAGTTAAAGCTGCCTGTAGTGGGGTGACCACCCACTCCCAGCCCTAAAGGCTTAGAACAGCCCAGGAAGGGGTTGTGGCTGGGAGCAAGCAGGCTCCCAGTCTGATTGGGAGAGCAGGCTCAGCTGGGTGGCCACGCCCCAAATGCACTAGCAGGCCTGTATAAAAAGACTGAGAGGCAGGGGCCTGAGAGAGTCTCCTCTGCTTCAAGAGGCAGACAGGCCTGGCTGCTGGGAGCTTGGTAGAGCACCTAGAGGGAAGCAGGGCTGGGGCAAGGTAAGAGGAGCTGGGGAAGCTCTGGCCTGGAAACCCCCCAGGCTGCAGGGCCTAGGAGATGGCCCCACAAAGGGTACTGGGGATGCAGGGGGCAGCCCAGGGCTACAGAGGCAGAGCAGCAGGCCAACCCCCCTTGCCAGTGATGAGAGGCAATGATACTGCATTTTGCCCCAGAGAATGGGGGCAAGTGGTGACTAGCAGTTGCCTAGACTGAGGCAAGGTGGGGTGCGGGTTCCCCAGGGAGGGGATACCTAAGATCTGAGGGGGTACTGCAGGGGTGCAGCACCCAAGGGAAGAGGGCACCAGGGACCAGGGGGGACTCTGGGCCAGAGCAGCAAGTGGGGCATCGGCCTGCAGAGGGCGCTCCGGACGCTGGTGAGCTAATTCCCAGACGGACCAGCAGGAGGCGCCGCAGGAGTGAGTCGCCGCCCTGCTACACTCCCTCTCTACTGGCCTAAACTTTGATAGAGCCAAGGTTGGAGCAAATGTGGCCGGTGAATCAAGGAGATGCAAATGTGGCTGATGCAGGAGAGTACACGGCGAACGTGTTTGTAGTGGTGCCTGACAACTTTTCAGTTTATGTGCTTTACTAATTGGTAGCTTTAGGCAGGAAATGGTTGTACTGACAGAGTTTCAAACAAGTCAAGTGTATGAACATGCGTGCAAAATCCGTGCACACGACTGCGATAATCGAATGTGCAAACTGTGAAATGTTATCCACACATATGCCTGATTAGCTATTATGCCAGATTATGTACGTGTGCAACTGCTGGATTTTAGTGTGCTCACACCTTAATTATGGGGGGAAATTATGGGCATAATGGCACATGCAAGTGTGCATGCTTCTTTCCCCCCTAGGACTTTACAGACACACTGGTGTTAGCACTGGTGAGAAAGGCAGACAGCCTCCGGGGTTAGATTCCCTTTCTCTTCATTTTTAGGAATATGTTAAATAACAATAAGCAAACCTGAAACAGTGAGTAGGCTGGGCCCAGATCCTCCAGTGCAACCAAGGAATGATCTGTGCGGCTATCTAGAGATGGTGCCGGACTGGTCCCATGGCATAAAGTGAAGCAGCATCCGAGTTCTTTAACTTGGGCTTGCTGACAAGATGCAGAATTTACTGTCGCTGTTGCGGGAGCCTGTTAGTGCTAGAGATTGCCTAGCCGTGCAGTCTTTCCTCTAGCCATGCCCTGTATGCTAGCAGCTTTGACAGGGGGTGTGATCAAAGCTGCAGGGTAGCTCTGTACCCCAGAAGATCCCACCACACACGAGTGAACATTCGCTGCCCCCCCGGCCCAGCGCCAGGTTTGCCAAGTGCTGCTGCATTATCTCGACATAAGGATTTGTTTTTCGGATGAGATTAAAAAAGCCAAACTGAATCCTGCTGAGCCTTCAGGCCTGTTCCCTTCCCTGCTCTGAAATTCTGCCTCTGACGGATGGCTACTGAAAAACTGGGGGTTTCTAGGTTGTTGCTGAAAGAACGAGGAGTACTTGTGTCAATTTAGAGACTAACAAATGTAAAACCAACTTCCCACTCATTCTGTTCAAGGTTTCTATTTCACTTGAAAGCTAAGACACAGATCTGGTTATTTTGTTTGCATTTTTGTAATATGGTCGTTTTTATTTTGTTTCCCTAAATCTAGGGCTGAAAAATGAAGCTGGAGATGACAGAGATGTGTGTTTCTCGGGAGAGGATTATATTTTTTGTCCTTGCTCTTTGTCAGAACAGATTGGAACACTGGACATTGCGGGACTCGGTTGAAAACGGTCCACATCTGTGTACTAGTGAAATGACTTGCTATTGCTGAGTGGCTTTTCTCCGGAGTGCCGTGACAACACCGCTCCTCTCTTCGCACGCAGCACACCGCGCTTCCAGCCACTCCAGCTGCATCAGCGTTTGGGAAGTGCAGCTTCCATGAAGGAGCCATTTAATAAAAGCTCATTCCAGAGAGCTTTCAAATCGGGAAACCGATTAACAAAAAGTTTGGTGATAAAGCAGAGCTAGTGCCTGCTCCTTAGCTGAACCGGAGCGATCAGATGAAAGGCATACTGGCACTCTTGCCAATGAGGATGAGAGCCACTGAAATTACTACCCTGGTGGCTGGAAAAAAATCAGCGGTAAGAACTATTCTTTAATTTCCTTCTGTTCAAGCGGGTTGAGGGGACACAGACCCTATGTTTATTCACATCAACTGGAACAACTCGGCTATGAAGCTCTTATTTTTCTTTTCAGAATGAGTGGAAAAGTGGAGGAATGACTTTCACACTACAAAGACTGGTAGCAAACTTTGAAACAAAGGCCCGATAACAAGAATGTATCTATTGCTCTATATCTATATATATCTCCGAAGCTCCGGAACCGGTCCCTCTGTCTTTGCTCAAGCTGTCAGTACACATGGGCTGTCATGCCAGCAACAGTACTTAGATCTTCCTGGCGTGGCTTTCAAGCTGCAAATCACTGTTGGTTTGGTAATCAGTTGTTAGACTGGGATTCTGGAGGTGGGCCATAAAAATGAAAGGTAGAATGTGATAAGCTTTTCTGCCCTGGTTGCACCTAGAGATTGGCCAAAACATGTTGAGTTGAGACTTCAAAAGAGCAAGCTTAAAATTGCTGGTTCTATCCTTTAGAAATGAACAGACTATAGTCCCTTTTAACTGCATCCCCGTTAACCAAAACTGAATTGAACTGAACTTCCCCCAGCTCTGGGGTTACATGCCACAGGATTTACAATGCCTTTCCTCTGGTTCATGGACTGTGTTCTGGGTAATAACCTGAGAGGACACCATGTTTCTAAACTGGCGCTTTGTTAAGAGAACTAGTTCCAGGGGTGCTTCCTCCCCATGTGCACATAGAGTGACTTCCCTTGGCCTCTTCAAACTCCTCCTCATGGCGGCCTGGGCTCCTTCCTCCAAGCTCCATGCAGGTTGCTACACTTCTTACATCGTGCCGGGACCAAATGCCAAGAAGTGCAACATGGAATTTTCAAAAGCTCTTAGCAGTCACCTAATTCTGCTCCCATTGAAGTCACTGGTTAAACTCTCATGGACTTGACTGGGAGCAGAATGAGGCCAGTGTTGCCTGTATCTGGAATTCCCCCCCTCAGAGACTGACACCTTCTCCTGAGCTAGCCAGCCTCGGGAAGCAGACATCACTGCACTCCAGGGTCCCACCAGCTTGGCTTGCATTTGCCATTTCTGGATTAGTGGCCTTGGGGAAGATGTTTATAACTGGAGCACAAGCTCAAGAGACTTTGAAATCTGTGCTAAAATGCCCCAATCATCCAAGCCTCAAGTAAACCAGACGTTTCAAGCCCTCTCCAGAAACGAGGTTAATCCAGTCTCTTGTAGACGCTCTCAAGACGTGTGATGTGTAGTTTGCTAGGCTTTTTGGATGAGCCCATTACTCCCTTGGATGTATGTACTGTAATGGCTTGCTAGCCTGCGGGGGTCTCTCCTCTGGTGTTCTCTCACTAATAATTATACAAGAACTCTTAACAAGAGGTTAATAGCATTTGCAAGTGGATATTTCTGCAGAGTCGGATAAAGCCAATTTGACCAAGTCACTCTCTCCCCACTATATCGAGAACTCGAGCATGCACAAGGATGAGGGAAGTCATTACCTGGCATTTTAAATCCAGGCTCCGGGAAGTTTATTTTAAAGGTAATTTTTGTGCATTGGACACCAATAGCAAAGGGGAGACAAGCCCAAGAACCCCTGTCTCTTGCTATTTTCTCTGAAGGCTGGGGAAGGAAAGACTCATTTGGATACTGGGTAGCAGTGATGTGCTATCTAGAGGTTGCAGAGCAAGACACAAGAGCAAGACATAAATCCACCGCTGTGCCAAGTAGCACGTGAGGGCCCCTGCAATGCTGGGCCAGGCCCCAGGCACAGGTTAGAATGGCCACGAGGTTTCTGGGCCAGCTACTAACAGCCCCAAGGGGCTTTAACAGCATGTGGGGATTGCCATGGTTCAGGGAAGCCTTGCCCCAGCAGTTGGCAGGGAGGAGTCGGGAACGAAATCACAGTAGGCAGGAGAGATCCTCCAAGAGACACATGCACCAGGTCCATGGCCATGTTGCACACAAGGCTGGGGTTTTGACACCTCTGCATTAGGTAGCATAACACCTGTAAAGGGATATGAACTCTCACATTCCAGGACATGGACAATGGGATACAGGAAGAAACCTCCCCTAGGGGCAGCTTACTCTATAATTATCCCCTAAGGGGGTCTTTTCACCTCGCTCTGAAGCATCTCATAGCAGCTGCGGCCAAAGTCAGGCCACTGGATTAGAGATCCCACTGTGCTGATCTCGGACAGAAGCGCCTATGTTGCTACTGAGGAATTCAACCCCATGAACAAAACATAATGTGCTTGGCTAACTGCTCTGCACTTAATCCGCAGGTGGAATGTCTTCCGAGGCCCAGGGAGGGATGGGTTTATGCCTCAGAACAGTAGGATTGACCTTATAATTGCCATTTGTCACTATCTAAAGAAGTGTCCTCCAGGAGCAGCTACTTCTCAAATGACACCACAACCCTGACGGCACAAATTGACGAACCAGGCTCCCAAGAACCGGGCCCACATTTGCCCTCCAGTAGAAGACCGGAGTCCACCCCAGCACATTAACCTCCAGTGGACAATGGGATCTTCTGGTTCCAGCCACTCCACAGAAGCAGCACTAGGAGTCATGTTGTCAGTTTAAGAACTCCAGGCTTCAGTACATAAGAATGGCAGTACTTGGTCAGACCAATGATCCATCCAGCCCAGTATCCTGTCTACCAACAGTGGCCAATGCCAGGTGCCCCAGAGGGAGTGAACCTAACAGGTAATGGTCAAGTGATCTCTCTCCTGCCAAACCGTATTTGGTCATAATTTATATTAACATTCTGTTTCTAAAACTTTAATACATTATTAAGAGATGTTTTCAGACCTGGTTAATTTATTATTATGGATGGGGATCTATAACCCATTCTGCTGATGCACTTCTAACGACCTAGAATAAATAATCATGTCTATAACATTTATCAGTATTTCTATCAATAAATAGAACTTCCATATAATGTATGACAGTGTTTGTCCTTCAGCTCACCGGTTATGCTAATAAGGGCTTCAAATTTCTTCCTACGATACCAACTGAAGAAAAAAAATTGACGAAAAAAATAAAGTGTCAGAAAAAGGTCTCTGCGTATCAATCACTGTGTTTATTGCTTCCAGTCCAGGAAGCCACCTGACCCTTGTTGGTGATGGTCACATGTACACAGCATGTAAGCCCGCTTGTGCGTGTTTACCATGCTCAACAACATATGATGAACACAAGGGCATTTTGAAAAGCTGCAAATCATTTCCATGCAGCTTTAATATTGCCAGGCCAGCAAGTGGCATGGATCATGCGACACAGAGCCCTTCAAATAAGGTTTTGCATTATATAGAGTTCCCACCGAATTTCTGTGCCTATTACTTGCATGATCCCTGCAGTTTCAGACAGCATATTTATCTAGCGCTTTCTGAAACTTCTGGATTTTAACTGAAACAACTGGAAATGCCTTTGAATATACTGATGAGTTGGATTTTTGTGGTATTGTTATTGTGTTTTTTTCCCTCTGTTTGTTTGTTTTTGCTGGGGGTGGGGGATACTATTGGTTAACAAAATTCCCAAACTCTAAATATAATTAGAGATATAGCTATGATACATATGCATTTGTGAATGACTTCATAAGGATTCCTAGTTAAGGTTGTTATTGCAATGCATATGGTAAATTTCATGTCAATGCCTTCATCAACAGAAAATGTGACTACAAGAGTAATAAAATACTTGTGTAAGTTGACTGAAATGGTCATTTCCATCCTCTTAACAATCAGTGGGTTTTTTAATTGTAATTTTCTTGTTAAGTATTGTGTTTAAAGGTTTTATCATTTACTCTGGCACCCTTAAGTGCTAATTGCCAGAGGTCTTTTTGGGTGGGAATTTATTATGTATATAAGCAGGCCTGAAATTTTAAATCCAGCTGGCATACTAAACATTTCGAGGCTGGCTGTATAAAGTGTTGCAGCTGCTTATTTACTGTCAAACACAAGCCATAACTCCTGATTAGAATGTGGAGTCAATACAACTCTGAGGAAGTAAACTGGATTATGTTGCATGATCAACGGAAATGTTAATGAAATGTCAAGGTGTGAAATGTCCACTATTAATAATGGCATGAGAGCCAGAAGAAATACAGCTGGACTTTCCGAGGAAAAGAAACATTTTTTGAACTTGTAAACGGAACCAGTTTGGACTAGAAGGTCACTTCTGTCACTTTTTGGGTGTAAATGCACTTTGAGGGAATAGGTTTCCCTTGAGTAGCTTCAGAACCCACCCTAGCAGGAACATGGGAAGACAGAACTAAATTGTATAATCAGGGGTAAAAGTAAAATAGAGCTCTTATGCTCTTACTGGTATTGGGTCCACTCTGCCCTCCCCCCCCGTCAGGGGTGGGGCCTCAGGTGGAAGGGGCGGGGCTAGGGTCAGTGTTCCCTGGTCAATCCATCTGCCCTCCCTGGCCCGCGCCGCCTGGGGCTCCAGCAGCAATTTAAAGGGCTCGGGGCTTCAGGGCTGTAACTTCTCCTCCCCTACCCCTTTAACATCACTGCCCCTTTTGCACTCCTCATTGGCAGTCATGCTGGGTCATTGCTGCCCCTTTTGCCTCCCCCCCCCCCCATGGCGGTCCTGCTAGTAGGGACCTGACAGGTCCACTGATTGGGGGCGCAAAAGGGGCAGCGACATTAAAGTTAGGGGTACGGGCTGGTGGCTACCTTTTGCAGGTATGCTGTACAGGTCCGTACCCTCTTATTTTCCCCCTGTGTATAATCATCCTTTGTGTTAACGTGTTCCTGCGTCTGCTCGGTGAACTGCTTCTTTATAAGCCTACATTCAATGGTCCTAGAAGGAGACTACTTGAACTAAATAAACAGGATGGATGTACAAAGCAATCCTTGCTACCAGAGAGAGATGCCTTGATTAAAATATTTTTGTTTGTGCTTATTTCGATGCCTGGCCTACCTGAGCAATGGTATTTGTACATAGCTCAGCGATTTTCTCAATGAAAGAGAGATGACTTGGCGGTTTGATTCAAATACATTTTTGTGGTAAATGAGTGACCAATCCAGGAAAAGCATATTTACTGTGTTCTTAATCATATAACTGTAGGCCTAAGGTTCTTAGTGGTTGAGTGCTGCTAAATATAAGGAATATTTCAGAGCATAACAGATGATTTAATATCAGACTACAGGAAGACAATGTTTCGGAGAAAAAACACCACCACCACAAGAAACTCTTGTCGGATGCTGAAAGAAGAATGAGGAGTACAGTCGGACCCCGCAATACCGTGACAATCGGGATGCAAAAAAACCCGATCGTGATAAATGTGGGGTCACGATATTGCAGGGTTCCGCTGCATCAAAGCAGCGCCCGCCACCAACATCGGGAGCCCCTCATGCCCCACACTATAAATGGATTTGCGCTATCGCGGGGTGCGGTATTCCGGGGTCCGACTGTACTTGTTTTTTTGTGAAGAATTGCCACTTTTAAGTCTGTTACCGAGTGACCAGAGAGATTGAAGTGTTCTCCTACTGTTTTTTTAATGTTATGATTCCTGATGTCAGATTTGTGTCCATTTATTCTTTTGCATAGAGACTGGCCGGTTTGGCCAATGTACATAGCAGAGGGGCATTGCTGGCACATGATGGCATATATCACATTGGTCGATATGCAGGTGAATGAGCCTCTGATGGTGTGGCTGATGTGATTAGGTCCTATGATGGTGTCACTTGAATAGATGTTCAGACAGAGTTGGCACCTGGCTTTGTTACAGGGATAGGTTCCTGGGTTAGTGTTTTTGATGTGTGGTGTGTGGTTGCTGGTGAGTATTTGCTTCAGGTTGGGGGGCTGTCTGTAAGCGAGGACTGGTCTGTCTCCCGGGATCTGTCAGAGTGAGATATCATCCTTCAGGATAGGTTGTAGATCTTTGATGATGCGCTAGAGAGGTTTTAGTTGGGGGGTGGTGGGTGTCGGCTAGTGGCATTCTGTTACTTTCTTTGTTGGGCCTGTCTTGCAGTAGGTGACTTCTGGGTACTCTTCTGGCGCTGTCACCATTCCTCCTGAAGTAACATCTTTTCTAGCATATTTAGTCTTTATAATTCAAAATAGATTATTTAGATTTTATGTGACACAAACCTCATCTTGAATAAATGGGCCTTGAAAATGGATTCTATTCAGCACATTTCCAAAAATCAATCATACATGAAATTGATAGTGCTCAGACAACATCCATGAAAGCACAATGTTAGGGACTCCATGATATAAATCTTTATTGTAGAATTTGCGGCTAATGCATACACGTCGAGACCTTGCAGATTTTATAGTGCTGTTCAAAGGTTTAAAGTCAAATAAACATTTCTTGTTAGTCTTCCTAAATGATGCCTACTCAGGTATTTGCTTTCTGAAATGCTATGGGAAATCAAAAAGGACACACATAGTAAATGAATGTGTTTACTGCTCATCAAATAGACTGTGGAACAACATGTTCCTTCATTAGATGCTGCAGCATATGAAATAGCTTTAAATCCCAGATGGGTAATTTTGCCGAAAATGTTATTCAGTGCATCTAAGAAAAAGCTGAATTTTCCACCTGTGTGACAAATATCCAGTAAAATCAATGTTTTCAATAAAGATGTGAACCACTGGACATGTACAGCAACTAACACCCTGGAATTGGTGCATTTGACACATCAAAAAGAAAAAAGAAAAATGCATCAAGGTAAAGAAACAAGTAGGCTTTACTCAGATTATTCAGCCCTTATTCTCCTTTCATGGAGGATAGGTTCACTGACGGCTATTCGCTGAGATAGTCAGGGATACAACCCCATGCTCCAGCGTCACTAAATCTCCAGCTACCAGAGGCGGGAATTGGATGACAAGGGATGAATCACTTGAAATCGCCCCCTTCTGTTCACTCCCTCCGAAGCACCTGGCACTGTCAGACCCCTAATGGCCAGTCATTACCCATCACCTAATGGCCAGTCTCATGTTCTGTGTTCTTGTGTTCTCTTGCACAGGGGCTACTTTGATGTAACTTAGTTGACTAGCATGCTCCACATTCACTGGTACAAGCAAGAGGGGAGCCCAACTCACAGTCTCCAGAGTGGACTGAGGCCATATGTTCCAGAAATAGAGGCCCAGAGTTGCCCACCTTAAAAAAAAAAAAAAAGCAGGTGGACAAAGGCACCCAGATTTGTGTGCATAAATTGGGGTCTTGCACGTGCTAAGCCACTTTTGTGTTTGCAATTGTCCATTTGCGTGTGCAAATGTGAGGAAACACATTTACGCTTGGTGGCTTTAAGCCAGTATCCATTTTTGGTAAAAGACAATGAGATGAGAATATGTCCTGAAGAAGAATTTTAGGGAAACCTGCTAGTTTCTGCCACTGATCTGCTATGTGAACTGGGGTAGTCTCTGTTTCTCCTCCCACCCTTTGTCACAGCTGTATTGGTGAACCTAGGGACAGAGGCATGACTTGCAAACTATTTTGTGTCCAGCAAAGATGGCCATTTTAAGAAATATTTTTTTAAAATTTGGTGCGGGGGTTGCCACTGGTCTTCTTTTTTTAGATTTTTTTAGTGGTTTTACACCTTCGTGTAGAGTTGAGATATTTATACTCTGGATTAAGTTATTCAGCAGTGGGTGATTGGGAATGAACTTTGTCTTGCGGGGGGGGGGGCAGGTAGCTTTGAATTTGTAAGCTTTTGCTTTGTTTTTACAGTGTTTCTGTACTGATATTATTCAAAACGTTTTAAAAGTCAAGTCTCTCTCTCGCTTCCCCCACACGCTACCACCTCCAGGAGCACTGTTCCTGGTCTAGTCTTCTCTCCATACTTGCAGAGAATGAAAGAGCAGGAAGGTAGGACTGAGATTTGGATAAGAATAAAGGGCAGGTACGGATGGTATGCTGAGCTAGTCAGAGTCCGTGTTTTCCTTTCCCTAAGATCTTATGTGCTTACAGAACAAATGATGCTCTTATGTTCTTACCTGGGCCAGGTTCTTTAGGAATGGAATCAAAGCTTCAGAGATAATCCAGCCATTGTAAAAAGGGAAAGGATATAAAACAATGTTCACCCTCCGGCCACGGTCTGTTCTGATTGGGAAAGCAAGTTCAAACATGAACAGAGGATGCTCCTCTATTTAAACAGCAGTGATGCTCATGTCCTCCTAGGGAAAAGCTTGCCCTTGCTTCTTTAAACAGTAGCATTTCTTTCCTGCACCCTCCAATCCATTGTTATTGCCCACCCAACGGAGCCTTCATCAGAGCCGCGCAACACTTTCAGTGAACACTTGCAGTTTGAATACACACTGTGACAAAGCTCTGCCCTTGTCTCCGTGGATCCTGCATTTCCTGGCAGATTTCACTAGCCTCAGAGGCTCACTGTGACCCTCCACGTAGCCCTTCTCTCTCTAGAGACAAGGGTCACAGCCTATTGAGCCATTTTCATCCTAAGCCAGCGAGGGAGGTGAGGAGAAGCTATCCTTCCTTGCACAGTCTCTGTTGTCTCTCAATCTCAGTCATTAATTAGGGGAGGCAGAAAGCAGGGAGCCCCGGGGGGCTGCCTTCTACTCTGGGCTCCAGCCCAGGGACCCTAATAGTATCAGCTATGATCACTGACCTTTTAGCAACAGAACACATACAATTCCCTGGGCTACTTCCCCACAGCAGTCCCCGCTTCCTCAAACTCCACTTCACCCTTAATTCAGGGCCTCCTTCCTTGCCTATGATATGATGTCTACCGTTCAGTCGCACCAACCGCACAACCTCCTCCCACAGCTCCACTGGTTTCAGCCAGCCCCTGATTGGCTTCAGGTGTCCTAATCAGGCTAGCTGTTTCTGCTGCTTTTCTAGAAGGTTCTTAACTGGCCCCAGGTGTCTTGATTAACCTGGAACAACTGCCATTTGGTTCCAATGGTACCAGGGATTTGTTTAGCTGGGGACTAACATACCTGTTCCTTATCACTTTCCTATAGCCACCTGGCCTTTTGACTCCCTTTGAAACTGGGGGAAAGACTATGGCTCTGTCTGGAGACAGGAAAATTCTCCCACCCAAGGACAAGATTTTCAAACTTGCTGCTGGGTTTTTCTGAGTAAAATAAGAGCACTACATGCCCATCTCCCTTGAGTTGTCACCCAGTTCCTTGGAGGAGTGTCTAGTAATTTAGTTGGGCGATATGAACCTGCAAAATCAAAGGTGTTACCAGGACTCTGAACCTGTCCAACATTAAACAGTTTTAAACAAGGTTGGGGTTTGGTATACAGAGACCTCAGCCTGCTTAGTATCATGGCAAATGCACCATTGAAAATTATTGTAACATTTGATGAAAGATACAGAAAAAGAAGGAAAAGCAGTTAATATGTTTTTTTAATGCATATAGAATGAAATAAGGCTTTCATTGTAACAATGTCCCTGGCTCCCTTTCCCCAGAGAGTTTTTAGAAAGAAACCCCCTTTATTAACACTCTTTTAGATGGGAAAACCTGTCCTTTTTTGGGGTGGCCAGGGGAGAAACAGTGAGAGGAGATGGGTTGGATCTGTGTTGTTGCTGTTGTTGTTAAACTCTGATCCTGTTTCCTAGAACACAAAACAACACAAAAAACCACAAACACAAAGGGGGAGCAAAGATAGAACAGGCAGCTTCTGTCTCTAGTGTTGACTCTCACTTGCAACCTCACTGCTGGGAAAACACAGGCCCAGTTCCTGCTCTGATTAGCCACTCTGAGACCTGGCAAACTTTTCTCAGTAGAAGCATCCGGCTGTTTGATGCATTGCTTTTAGCTGCCTCTTTCTGGTCACAGGTTTACAGCAGTGTTGCAAAATATGCAAGCTGGGCGGATTAAGCCAGACTCGTATTAGACAGAAGGCAAAAGGAGAATGAAAGGCAAGAAACAATATAGGTAGCTTTGGAAAAGGACACAGGGTGGAGTTGGGAAGGGTATGTGAGAGAGACAAAGGCACTTTGGAAAATGTTACCCATAGTCCTTAGATAGATTAGAATACCAAAGCAATATGGGGACAGAGCCAGAGCCCTGAGAAGTCAATGAGAGTCTTCACATGACTTCAATGGGCGGTGGGCAGGTTTGTATGCTTTTTTCTCTATTATTTCCTGAATAGTTTTTTATTGTTAGAAGAGACACTGCATAGAGCGGGCACAATCAAAGTTCACGTCAACAATTGCATTCCCCATATTTGAAACAGGATCAATTACAAGACCTAGTCATAGCTCTAAAGCCAGAATGAACTTCATGTTCGTGCACGCAGAACACCAGAAAACCAACAAAGCAAATGGACAGTGGCAAACCACGGGTTAATGCTTGTATTTCACTGTGTAGCAAAGCACCACCCAGAAACAGACTTTAATAGGGAAGTTCCTGGGTATCCTATCTCAGAGGAGTACAAAGTCTGGCTGAATTAGTGGAAGAAGAGAAGGGAACATCAATACAAAGTTCAACAACATTTCAGATATGGATCTTTAGTAATTTAAATAATAAGGTTAATCAGAAGACCGTATCGCAAATTACTCGCTACAACTCCAAAATGTAATTGTATTTAGCTTCTTAACTAATCTTATTACCTTCACAAGCAATGTCTTACTGGTTCAGTAAAAGAATGTATTGATCCTGCATCAAACCACAGGTTCAATTATTCATTTATGGAAAAAATATGAAATGCAACTAAACTCTGTGTTAGTTTAGTAGCGGCACTCATGGTTTTCTGTCTTGAGAGGTGAAGACAAGGCTCACCTTCCTAGAGATGTTTTCTGTTGACTGTCTTATACCATTATCAGTGGTTCTCAAACTTTTTGTATTGGTGACCCCTTTCGAACACCAAGCCTCTGAGTGTGACTCCCCATAGAAATTAAAAACACATTTAATCTCACTTTTCTCACTGCTTTTAAATTAAGACTAAAACACAGCGGGTGGCTGACAACCCTGTGGGTGCTCCCGGATGATAAGCCTCAAAATGGCCGGGCTCCTCCTGACAACCCCAGTACAGGGGTCGGGGCTCACAGCATCCTGGATGCCCCAGCTCAGGGCTCACAGCCCCTCTCCTGGTTGGGGTCAGGACTTGCAACCCCGTATGGTGGTCAGACTTGGGGATTGCAGCCCCGTGCCTGCCCGGAGCTCACAGCCCCTCTCCTGGCCAGGGTTGGGGTCAGGACTCGCAGCCCTGTAGGGTGGTCGGGGCTCGCAGCCATGCTTCCCTGTTGGGGTCGGGATTCACAGCCTGGTGAAGGGATTAGGGTCAGGAGTTGGGATTCACAGCCGCATACCCGGGTTAGGACTCGTAGCCCCAAAGCTCCACAGAAGGGTTGGGGCTCACAGCTAGGTGCAGGGGTTGGGGCTCGGAACTTGCAGCCGTGCTCTGGGGTCGGGGCTCATGACCCCCCATTTGAGAACCAATGATTTAGATGCAAGTTGAGCCTCTGTCACTGACATCAGGAAATATGCAGACCTTGAGCCAAATTCCGCTCTCATTTACAACCTTTAACCCCTCCACCTTTTAAAAAAGAACTATCATAGAATGATAGAATATCAGGTTTGGAAGAGACCTCTGGAGGTATCTAGTTCAACCCCTGCTCAAAGCAGGACCAACCCCAACTAAATCATCCCAGCCAGGGCTTTGTCAAGCTGGGCTTTAAAAACCTCTAAGTAAGGAGACTCCACCACCTCCCTAGGTATCCCATTCCAGTACTTCACCACCCTCCTAGTGAAATACTGTTTCCTAATATCCAACCTGGACCTCCCACATTGCAACTTGAGACCATTACTCCTTGTTCTGTCAACTGCCATCACTGAGAACAGTCTAGATCCATCCTCTTTGGAACCCCCTTTCAGGTAGTTGAAGGCTGCTATCAAATCCCGCCTCATTTTTCTCTTCTGCAGACTAAATAAACCCAGTTTCCTCAGCCTCTTCTCATAAGTTATGTACCCCAGCCTCTAATCATTTTTGTTGCCCTCTCTCCAATTTGTCCACATCTTTTCTGTAGTGGGGTCCCCGAAACTGGATGCAATACTCCAGGTGTGGCCTCATCAGTGCCAAATAGAGGGGAATAATCACGTCCCTCAATCTGCTGGCAATGCTCCTCCAAATGCAGCCCAATATGCCATTAGCCCTCTTGGCAACAAGGACACACTGTTGACTCATATCTCAACCATTGTAATCCCCAGGTCCTTTTCTGAAGAACTGCTGCTTAGCCAACTTTGATTCCATTCCTTGTTTAAGGCCCAGATCTACAAATGTTACTCACGTTATGTGCAATGGGACTAATTGCGGGATGGAGAACTACTGGTGGCCAGTGAGCATTTAGCTTGTTCAGCTCGTGGGAGAAGCAGCTAAACCAGCACAGGTTGGTTAAGGTCTTGGGTTCCATTACAAAACATGGCCTGAGGGGAGGATTTATTTTAATGGGGACTCAAAGTGATTCGGAACAATTGCCTTTAACCATATCCCATCCTGATCACTCCTGCACTGATGTCATTACTGATTGTGAGCGTGAGGCACTGAATGCTCCCGTGGATTATAAGGCTGCCAGTACTGAGCCCCTGGGCCACTGGATTTCCTCTCCTATAGAGTGTGCTGTACTGGGAAGAGGCACCTCGTGGTGTGTGAGGTTATCCATTGGAACGCCGCCGGGGAACAAGCCAGAGGCAAACCTTGGTGCTGAGAAGAGACTGCGGCTGCACCACGCAGCCTGGCCTCGAGTGTAGGGCTGGGAGGGAGGTGACTTTTACCTTCCACGGTCTGGTCAAGCTGCTGCCTCAGTTAGTTTCCTCCATGCTAGTTGAGTAGTTTAGCTCCTCAGCTAAATTGGCCGCTCCACCCCTTTCAAAACCTCCATCCCTTGGGGCAGCGCTCACCCTCCTTGGTCCATGCGCTCATAAGCAGGCCTTTATCCCACTTCTCTGGGGCTCCCTACGCACCGGTCTGCCTCAGGGGCCCTCTCACAGGCTTCCTCACAGGTTCCCTCTCAGCTGAGGGCCCCACCACAGACATTACCTAGCCATTGGCCATGCCCATCTTAAGTAGAGGCAGGTTCCTTACAGTCCTAGCCTGTCTCCCAGAATGCTTCACTGTCAGACCCACAGTACAGAAGCGCCAGAATGCCTTGGCTGTGGGCTGACCTCGGCCACAGTCTCTCCCTGGCTCTCAAGCTGTCTTCAAGGTTGTGAGGCCTGAGAGAAGCACCTCTGTCTTTTCCTTCCCTCCCTCCCCTTTGGTAATGTAAATTTAGCTGCGATACGATGCTGTTACATGGGATAGCAGCTTCTCCAGGAGTAGCCCTTTGGACTTTAATGGCTCTCCCTGTGGAACAAGGAGATAAGAGTCTGGCCCACACCATACATTACTGCTCCAATAGGAAAATAGCAACGGCGTACCCCATCATTACCTACGGCCGCCAATCCAGCCACTGTAGTCTAGTCTTGTTTTACAATATCTTCAAACACACATGTTTTATTTTGTTGTTTGCTTCCTTGAATGCTGCGGTAACAACTTTTCATTGGTGTCAGATCCCCGGGCTAAGTGTCCACAGCACGAGATGTGCTGTGAAGTAACTCTGTGACCGGAGCAGAGCTGTAGAATTGCTGTGAAAACAAAGATCATTATCTGAACTAGTCTTCCCTGCAAACAATCCTCTGCTTTCTTGTTTCAAGCGTACAGTGTTAATTGCAAGGCACCGGCACTGTGCACAGGAGAGAGACGGACAATGGACACCCAGAAGCTTTCAGATCCTAGTGTAGTGGAATCATCTCCAGCGTTGGCTTTTCCCCTCAGTCTGCTGTGGTGGATGCCTTGGCCGTGCAGTAATCGAGACAAAAGAAGCAAGGTAATGGCTCAGCTGTCCTGCATCTCGGCTATACAAATATCCCAGGCTCCGGAGCCAAGGCAGCTATAACTCTGACGACCTTCCTTGCTTACTGGGAAAGCTTTCCATGGCCCACTGCCATATGCTTGTGTTTGATACAAGTGAACGATCCTGGAGAGGAGTGGATTTGCCCCTCAGGGCTAAACCTTACAAAGCAGAGGCGGGTGACTATGTGCAAAACTGTGCATGCACATAACAACATAAGAATGGCCCTACTGAGTCAGACCAAAGGTCCATCTAGACCAGTATCCTGTCTACCGACAGTAGCCGATGCCAGGTGCCCCAGAGTGAGTGAACCTAACAGGTAATGATCGAGCGATCTCTCTCCTGCCATCCACCACCACCCTCTGACAGACAGAGGCTAGGGACACCATTCCTTACTTATCCTGGCTAATAGCCCTTAATGGACTTAACCTCCATGAATTTATCCAGTTCTCTTTTAAACCCTGTTCCAGTCCTAGCCTTCACAACTTATGCACTTCCTATGCACACGGAGAGGAAGGGTTCGCATACTAGACAGGGACTCTGAAAACTGGTTCAATTCACAGCTCAGGCACAAACTCCTTGTACGACCTTGGACAAGACCTTTAAATCGCTCTGTGCCTCAGTTTCCCCCTCTCCCCGCTTGAAAACCAAGGATAATCACCCTTCCTCTGCCTTTGGGTTTTCAGGGCTTGTTTCTAACTAGATGTATGAACAGCATGATGGGGGCCAGATCTCATATGAGGCCTCTGGGTAATACTGTCCCACAGGCATTGCTTTTGTGCACAGTTAACAGGACTGCATGTGCCTTTGCTCTCTTTGGGGCATGGCTCTTAGCCTCCACTTGTAGTAATTTTCCGGGGTTCATGTTTGTAAGAAATGTGTTCCTCTTCTTTTCACAACCAACCACATATGACATGAGGTCGGCAGGTCTGTTGAGACCAGTCCTGATCATGCTGATCGGTATTATCATATTGTTTCCTTGCTGTCTGGATAACTAGCTTGCTTGTCTTATTCTTCATTTATACGTTTTTGGGGGCAGGGAGTGGCTTTCTGTTCTGTCTTTGTACAGTGTCTCGCACAATGGGGTTCTGGATCACAACTGGATGCCTTCCAGACAAATCAATTAATAATCAAATAAATCAGGGAGAGCAGCCCCTGCTAAGAGACCACCTCAACGTCCAATCAGTTCTGACAAAACCAGATGAGCAAAAGAAAAAAGACCAAGCAAACAAATTGTATTGGAAAAAAATGGACATTTCATCGAATAAACATCATGTCTCCCTTTCCCGTTGCACTACTACAAGGAACCTTAGTGTGTTCCGGTGATTATCGAATGGTGTCTGCCTCATTTAGCATACAAGCTATTGAGAGCCTTGGGGGGAAAAAAGTCTACAAAAGCAATTTGAAGTTTTGTCCATTTTTATTAGATTTCACAGATCGAGCAAAATCTACTTTTTCCCAGTCATGCGGGTTCTGCATGTGTTACAGAATATTTTATAAACCGATGAAGATTAAGAATACTAGTCCCCTACAATGACCAGTTTTGAACCATGGTATAATCACTGGAGAAAAATTAGTGATGATGTATGTGGTGGACAAAGGTTTACACAATGTGCACTTGCAGCAGAACATAGGTGTAAGTGGAAAAGTAATGTACGTTGCTTAGATCTCAAGGAGTAGCACTGTCAAGTATCAGGGGGTAGCCGTGTTAATGTGTATCCACAAAAACAAAAATGAGAAGTCTGGTGCACCTTAAAGACTAACAGATTTATTTGGGCATGAGCTTTTGTGAATGAAAATCCACTTCTTCAGATGCATCTGAAGTGGGTTTTTTACCACAAAAGCTTATGCCCAAATAAATCCATCTTTAAGGTGCCACTGGACTCCTCGATTTTGGGTTTTTTTTTAACTATAGCTTGTGGTTCTCACAGGCAAAAATTAAGGGGGTCTATGGAAACTCCAAACCTCACAAGTTTCCCTGTATCCAGACAACTTCATGTATTGATTACAAGGGGTAATACAAAATAAATACAGGAACTCCTCACTTAAAGTTGTCCCGGTTAACGTTGTTTTGTTGTTATGTTGCTGATCAATTAGGGATCATGCTTGTTTAAAGTTGTGCAACGCTCCCTTATGATATTATGATATTGATTGGCGACTGCCTGCTTTGTCCACTGCTTGCAGGAAGAGCAGCCTGTTACAGCTAGCTGGTGGGGGCTTGGAACCAGGGTGGACTGGCAGCCCCTCATCACCTCCCCGCTCCCCTAAATTCCCTGTTGCAGCTAGCTGGTGAGTGGTTGGACCCAAGGTGGACGGGCAGCCCCCCATCAGCTCCTGCTATCAGCTCCCTGCTCCCCTAAGTTCCCTGTGCAGCAGCTGCCCAGCAGGCTATCAATTGCCAGCAGTTCAGATGTCCCTCCCCCCACTGCCATGTGCTGCTTTTGCCCTCTGCCTTGGAGCTGCTCCTGGGAGCCTCCTGCTTGGGAAAGAGGAGAGCTAATGTCAGGGTGTCCCCCTCCCTCATTACTCCCTCTGCCCGCTTAACCCATCTTCATAAAGTAGGGGGTACACAGCAGGGCTCAGGATGGAGGGAGCTTGCTGGCTGCAGCTGCTGTCTCAACTTGCTGATCTACTTAAAAAGACAGTGTACTTAGAGTGGGGTCAGCGTACTTAAAGGGGCAATGTGCATCTCTCTCCCACACACAAGGTGTGTGTCTGTCTCTGTCTGCCAAGCTGCCTCCCCTCCCTCCATTCCTGATGCCTTGTAGAGCATGAAGCTACATTAACAACGATTTAACCCTTGAGGGCTCAGCCAAAAGCAAATTCATCATTTAGCAGTAAGGCCTTCCCTCAGACACATCCCACCCTCTTCCTCCCTCTAACTTCACCACCGCGACCAAGCTTCACGATCAATGCTGTGTACAGTATTAAATTGTTTGTTTAAAACTTATCCTGTCGCTCTATATATAGTTTTTTGTTGGGTGAAAAAAATTTCCCTGGAACCTAACCCCCCCTTTACATTAATTCTTATGGGGAAATTGGATTTGCTTAACGTGGTTTCGCTTACAGTCACATTTTTCAGGAACATCACTACAACGTTAAGTGAGGAGTTCCTGTCTTCTACACTAGGCTGAGGCTCTACCACAAAGTGTCCTGGGCCCCTTGGAGTCTACTTCCACCAGCTGAGGGTCTGACCATGTGATTTAAAAAAAATAATGAATTTGCCGTCATGAAACAAATCTAAAACTTCCAGTGTAAATCTAAGTGTACTGCAAATCTCCCCTTCCGACTGTGTATTTGTAGTACGGTAGCATCTAGAAGCCCTACCGGAGATCGGAGTCCCACTGTGCTAGGAGCTGTAGGGAATGAGCTGCTACAACCTGAACTGTTCCATAGCTGGGGCTGTAATGGACTCAGGCAGATCAGGTACAGCTGGGGACCTACAACCTTTATCCACGCTGGGCTACTCCATAACCTCTCGGAAAGAACTCCCAGGCTGACTCCTTCTGGGTGGGGGGAAGCAGATTCTGCAGTTTGCTCAGCTCAGCATGTCTGTCCAGAGCTGCTCCAGGGTCCCGGGGGAGCAATCTGAAGACACCATTTCCCTAAGACACGAGGGGGGGACGTGAGATCTCCAGCCATCGGACTACCGCCCAGCGGTCGCGGAAACGGTCGGATCATTACGGGACTCTCCCATAGCACTGTACAGGGCTGAGAGTCCAGCCTGAAATGGCACCTTCCTGTTAAGCTGAGATGCAGCTTCGGTCACAGTTCAACACCACGCGGCTGGCAGCAGCTTTTCCTGTGTCGTTGCAGCTGACACGCCACTTAACTTGCTTTTCACTGGAACAGACGTTGACAAACGGGGGGTTCTTATGAGTCTTTTATGAACGTGGGGCAGAAAACACCTTTTCTTGACAGCTCTTGACCTCTCATTATTGAAGGTGACTCTCCTGCAGGTTCCTCAAGGGGCTTGCTTTAAACATGTGCTTTGTACCCGCCTCTGAATTTACACGTGGGACGTCAGCATCCCTGGGGGGTTAGTTTCTTCTTGCTGCTTTCCCTTCGGCTGCTTTAAAGCCTGATCCAGGGCTGAGGGAAGTCAGATACTTTCCATGCCCTTCCACTAGTGTTGGCCTGGGGATCTAGCCAATATGGAACTGCAACTGTATGGGCCACAGAATCCATCAAACAGAGCTAGTTGTTTGGAACGCCTGACATAGGTGGACATTCCCTGAAGCCTACAGGGGATGGTACATGCTTAGCATTTAGAAATGGGGGGCTTGTGCAGAATAAGCTTCTGGAGTCTATCAGAATGATAGAGACGGGGCTGTAGATTGTAGGGCTAGAAGGGCCCCCAGGAAGTAATTTAATCCATGGTCCTGGTCTGAGGATGGATTAAGTTTACCTAGACCATCTCTGACAGGCATTGGTCTAATATACGTTCTTTCTGACTCTCTGGACTGGCTTTATTCCACCTCCCACCTCATTCCTGCTTGGCTCCTGCGTGCCATTATGTCTGTCTCGGGTGTCCAATTGAGATAAGGGGGTGGTGTGATAATTGGGCTGACCAGTTTACTTTAATTGTGAGCTCAACTGTAAAAGTGCGTGAGAGCTCCGAAGATGTCCCCATCAGGTAAAATAACACATGTTGATGGGAAAAGGTACGAAAGAGAGAGAAACGCCGAATGAGTCCGAAACTCAAAGGGTCGGTGCTACAGTTCAAGGACTAGGTTACTACTAAAAAATACTAAATGGAGATATACCAATCTCCTAGAACTGGAAAGACCTTGAAAGGTCATCGAGTCCAGTCCCCTGCCTACACTAGCAGGATCAAGTACTGTCCCCTGACAGATTTTTTGCCCCAGATCCCTAAATGGCCCCTCAAGGATTGAACTCACAACCCTGGGTTTAGCAGGCCAATGCTCAAACCACTGAGCTATCCCTCCCCCCCAAATTAAAAATCATGCTTGGTAAAACCAGAAAATGTGGACTCGGAAATTAATGAACCAAAATTGGAGTGTTGGGAACTAGACCTGAGCGGTGGAAAAAATAACGAGGGGGCAGCCTACCCCACTCGCCATTGCCTTTGTGGGGTCTAAAAGAAAGAACCTTTGTGAGGAGAAGTAGAGAACAACAGACAAGAGCTACTGGAGCGAACTTCACCATCATGGCTGCTACCCCCCACTGCCTCCTGGCACCCCTGGGCCTTTGTCCTGAGCAGTTTGATCCAGAGAGAGGAATCTACATGATATCGCCACTCAAATAAGCTCCGGCTGAAACCCACCATCTTCAGCCCATCTCAGCTAACTTCTTCCCTCCTCCTCCCGCAAAGGACAGTCATCTGAGAGACGATCAGACAAGGGGGTTTTCCTTTTAAAACTCTCTCCAGCTAAAGGGAACAAGAAATATTGTTAAAACCAAAGCCTTACTTAATACCTTGCATTTCTAATGTTTAACTGTTTTTCCTTCTTTTCTGTATCTTGACTAAAAGGTATAAAGGATTTGTAAGGGTTTGTTTGCCATGGTACTAAGCCGCTAAGGTCTCTGTTCTGCAAACACCAGACCTTGTTTGACAGTGATTAATGTTGGACAGACACTGAGTTATGTTAACACCTTTGGCTCATTTACTCCACCTAAATTAGCACAACATATTGTAACAGGTATTTTATCCATAGTGGAATCTAAATCTCATTTCCTAGGCACAGAAAATCTTTTGTCAGGAGAAAAGGCCCCCAAATACAGTAAGTATGAAATGGCATTTAAAGTCCCAAAGGGACTGGAGCTTTTCTCCAGTTAGAAGCTTAATAGAAAACAATCCAGCATGAAGCATACTGGGGCAAGGTGGGAAATAAAATCACCTGAACTTCAGTTTCCTAGAAAAAGGAATATTTTTAAGCCTTTCACCAGTGATTGCAGAAGTGACAAAGAGTCCTGTGGCACCTTAAAGACTAACTAAAGTATTGAAGCATAAGCTTTCGTGGCTAGTACCCACTTCGGCGGATGCATGCAGTGGAAGTATCCAGGGGCAGGTATAAATAGGTAGGCAAGAGCCAGGTTAGAGATAACAAGGTTAGTCCAATGAGGCTGAACCAGCTTGTTATCTCTAATCAGGGAGGGTGAGGTATTCCTCTAGCAGCTGAACTGGAGATGTGAACACTGAGAGAAGAGAAACTGCTCTTGTAGTAAGCTAGCCACTCATAGTCCCTATTCAGTCCTGGGTTGATCGTGTCAAATTTGCAAATGAATTGCAGCTCTGCAGTTTCTCTTTGCAGTCTGGTCTTGAAGTTTTTTTTGCTGCAAGATTGTGACCTTTAAATCTGTAATTGTGTGTCCAGGGAGATTGAAGTGTTCTCCTACAGGCTCACCAGTGATTGTTTACTTTTGTATATTTTTTCCTTAAAAAAAAAAAAAAGAATACTTCCCAATGTACATGTTTTCCTTTCATCACTTTTAACTTAAGGAACACCTTTTTGTCATGTCTCTGAGATCTTCTATTATGCTGATTAAGGAACTCTAGATTTGAAACTAACATAGAGTTTAATCATGAAATGCCACAGATAGGTTCAACAATTTGTTTTAAAGCTGTTTAAACCAAGATTTACCACTTTTCTGCACCTGTTTCTAAGCTTCATCAAGATTCAGATGGAGCAAACTATTAGTGCTGCAATATTTATGGAATAAAACTTGTTTCTATAATCCTTGTAATGAGGGTTGCAGATAACATGAGTTTAAGTGAGAGAGACTACAGGGCAAAGTTTCCAAAACTAGGCACCCAACCTGCACCCATCAACACTTCATTTGTATATATGCCGCTTTCATTTGCACCTGTAAAACCTACCTTGGAGAGCAAACAGGTGTTTGAAAGTTCAAATGTGTGTGCGCACATTTTTGTGGGAGTAAACGGGCCATAAGTTTTTGAAAAACAAATCTGTTTTTTTCTGATCAATGGTCTTGGCTATGTGTTACCTCGCTTAAAGGGTCAGCCTTCCAAATTAGATCTCTTATCTTCTGAGGCTACACTTGAGAAGCTGTGGAGAAAGTTTAGGCGTTATTTCCCCCCCCCCAATTGCACCCAAAAGCATTTTTAAAACATTGCCTGTCATAATACCCCAAGTGGTGGCAAAATGAGATATCGAAATAAAAACATTCACAAGTCAGTGAGGGTTGTCAACAGACCTGGGGAAAACTGGAAACTCCTCCCCCACCCTAACTAATATTTGTCCCAATTTTGTTTTGCATGGTTTGAGCTCATCACTCGTGGTAGAATTTCAAGGGCATCGAAAGCTTCTGGTGGATCATTTTGGCCAGATCCACTTCTTGCAAAAAAATTTCCTCTGCTCATCATTTTGCAGGGAAGTGTCTGGCCATATTGCCTTGTGGAGAGAAGCTAAGAAAGGGATCTAGCAATGCAGACAATCTCACACACCCATTTCCAATTGTTTAGGAATGCAGACAGCTCCTGGTTGGGACACAATCTGTAAGAGGGGATCAGGGCCAATGCAGATCCTATAGCCTCTCCCCCAGCCTGCTTCCAAATTCCCTTGTGCCCAAGACTCTTTCGGCTCAGCCGGTTGCAGAGAGTGCTGGGCAGTCCTATGTGCTGGTTTGGCTCTCGTTTAATGAAAGCCAACTCTCCATATCAGGAGCGACCTGCACCCAAGCGCTGTATCCATCTTTGTGACAGCACTGGAGCTAGCTCCAGGACCAAGGTTACTTGCACCTCCCCAATTCCAGGGCTTCTGAGCGTGGCTTGGCCGGGTTGCAGGCTGGGGTAACGCTGAGAACTGCCTAAGTTGTGCACTAGCTGCCCTGACCCATAAACTGGAGGTGGACTGTTCACAGTTAAAACAGGGTAACTAGCAAGCATGTGACTAGATGAATAGCTAATATGGGAACTGGGAAATAAATAGGGTAGGTGGGGGGAACCCTAGCCCCATTGAAGTCAATGGGAACTCTGTCATTAACTTTCAGGGGACAATGCTGCTTCAGTACCTTGCTGCATCAGGGCGTGACTATATACATTTGTCCGCCTCAGGTGTTTGGCAGTAACAAAATATTCAGCTTTACAAATGGATAATGATGTGTACAATATGTGACAAAGCTGCGACCTTGTCCCCGTGGGTCCCGTTTTTCCAGGTGGCTTATGCTTGTCTCAGAGGCTCACTGCGACCCTCCAGCTAGCCCTTCTCTCTCTAGGCCAGGGTTACAGTCTACTGAGCCCTTTTCATCATAAGCCAGCAAGGAGGTTGGTGAGAGAATTCCCACAGTCTCTATTGTTCCTACTGGCTCATTCCAGAACAGTTTAGCCTCCTATCCTGACAGGGGCCTGTCTTCCCCTCCCAGGAGGTGTTTCTGGAGTGGTGGGTTGGGGGAAACCCAGACCCACCGGCTCCCCTCAGTCTGAGTGGAGTGAGCCCTTTTATAATAGGTGGGGCCTTAATTAGGGTCTGGTGTTTGCATTAGCTTAATGGTCTCACTTGACCCTTTGCAGGTTAATTGGAGTCAGGTGTTCTCATTAGCCTAACGGCCTCAAATGGCTCTTTGCAGGCTAATTGGAGTCATGTGTCCACCCTAGGCTGGAGCAGCCCTTGCTCTGGTCAGTCAGGGAACAGAAAACTGCTAATCCAGTAGCCAATATATCTGCCTTCTACTACTCTGCTGTACCCAACTGGCTGGGTCTATCATAAATACAACAAACTGTTCAGGGTCTAAAACTAGGCATGCACTATCCATTCACTACTCAATCACCTTTGTTTTCCCCGCTCTCCTACCTTTAAGCCGAGTTGATGTAATCATTCATTATGGAGTTTGTACTGTCCAATATTCTCAGTAATTCGGTTTGCCAGATGGATGCTTCCAAGTCATTAATCATCTGTTCTGCACGCAGTCTGGTTTGAATATTTAATAGAAGAATGCATTTATTTGTTTGCTTACCTACAATGTGGACAAACAACTCTGGTATCAGTTCAGTCTAGACTGGAATGATTAAAACACTATTTAAAAAATGGATGCATCTCTAAACATAGATGAGCCAAGAGAATGCAATCTGTAGTCGAGTACAAATCAAATCAGGTTACATTTGATATAGTCATATTGCAGGAATGGGGAAAGCAAGAAGAGAAACCACTCTGCATTGATAAGGCCCATAATCTTTGTTTAAGGAAAATACTGGCTTTGTCTGTTCTGGTACTGTGATCCTACTGGATAATTAGCTATGGTTTATTGTAAAAATATAACATAGACACAGGTGACCCAACAGTTGAAGTTCTATGCATGGCTTAGTTACTCTCCATTTCTTCAATAGGTGTTATCTACTGCCAGACACAGAAATCCATTTCAAAAGGTATTTTTTTCTCCTGCTGATAATGGCCCTTCCATATTAAACAGCCTCTTAGAATTGGTATGCTAATGGACATTTTTTTTGCTTTCTGTGTGTATAAATGCATCTTACTTCTGTTCCATGCTATGCATCTGATGAAGTGAGCTATAGCCCACGAAAACTTATGCTGAAATAAATTGGTTAGTCTCTAAGGTGCTACAAAGTCTTCCTCGTCTTATTTACTCTACATTGTTGTTTTTCCTTCTAATCTCACACCACTTTGCTCTCGCTCTTGTCCATACAGGCAAAGTACGCACTGACTGTGTTCTTCTCTGCAGCACAACATGCTGGGATGCAGTGCGATACGTGAAATTGGGTGTAGGACTGGGGCTCAGGAATCCTCGATTGTGACCTACCACAGACTTCTCCATTTAATATTTAAAATAGAAAAATATCTGGGTTTTCTCTCCCCCCCCCCCCATCCTTAATTTGAAAGAGGTGCCAGGACTAAGCAATTAGGTGCCGGACTCAAGCAATTCTTTTTACATTCGTAATGGATATAGCAAGCCCAGATGTGCCGGGGCTATGAACTGCCAAGCCTAAAGGTCCCGGAGCTCAGCCCTGGCAAATCCTGGCCCAAATGAAGCACTGTTCTTTCTTCTTCCTCGGTAGAGCTCCAATCCTTTCTTGGAGACTGTACCTTCATGAGGTGAGATGGCCTAGGTGACTCGGAGCTATGCTAGCTGGAGCTTCAATTCCTGCTAGAGCCACCCAAGCAGGACAGCTCAAAGCGTAGGGGCCAGGTGGAAATGCAGCTCACTGGTTCTCCAGTTTGGAATTTGAGCAATTTAGACACAGCAAGGTAGAGACGTTTGTGCCTTACGAGTAGGTCTACACTGCAGTTAGACACCTGCAGCTGTCCCTGTGAGGACACACAGGCTCCCAGGGCCTGGCTCCCAGGGTCTGTTTCATTGCAGTGTAGATGTTCAGGTGGGACCTTCCCACCTTGCGGGGTCCTAGAGCTTGGGCTCCAGCCTAAGCCTGAAGGTGTATACCCCAATTCAACAGCCCCTTGGCCTGAGCCCCACAAGTCTGACTCAGCGGGCATGGGCCAGCCACTGGTTTTTAATGGCAGTGGAGACGTATCCTAAGTAACATTTGATGGTGTAGAAAAAAATCAAGCTGAGTCCAGTACAATGGGGTCCTGAGGCTCATTTATATGGTGGGAATACCTCAGAACCTCAAATAATAAAGAACAATGATCATTCCCTGGTTCTTCTGTGGACTATCCGAAGCACTCATGGCCAGCTGCTCTGTATCTAGTAAAGTATCAGAGGGGTAGCCATTTTGGTCTGGATCTGCAAAAAGTGACAAAGAGTACTGTGGCACCTCATAGACCAGTGGTTCTTAAACTGTGGGTTGCGACCCCCCCTGGGGGTTGCGGGCCGATTCCAGGAAGGGTCGCGAGCTGCTGATGCCTTCAGCGGCATTTTGGCGTAAGCTTGGAACGTGAGAGTGTGTCTACCGAAAAACCGCCGAAGTGAAAGCTTTCACTGTTGGCGGTAATTCAGCGGACACAGAGATGGTTGCAGCGTGTTCACCGAAATGCCACCGAAAGTGGATGAGTTAAATTTGGCAGCATTTTGGCGGACATACCCCGAGGCCACAAGAGGCTACGGCATACCAAAAAGGGGTCCTGGAGCACACAAGTTCGAGAACCACCATCATAGACTAACAGACGTATTGGAGCATAAGCTTTTGTGGATGAATACCCACTCGTCAGATGTATCCAGTAAAGTTCTCTTGCCATCTTCTGCAGTGGTTTAGCATTCACTTATACAGTTATTATTTATTATTTGTATTGCACTAGCACTACAAGCCCCAAGCAGCTATTGAGGTTAAGAACTTAATGAACACCCACCATCTTTTTTTTGTATGAAAAATGCAGAGTTAGTGACCCTGAAATGTTTTACAGATGGGTCAATATCACTAGATTGTTCATCTGCAAAAGAAAAACAAAACACCTGAAAAAAATGAAATGTTTCCCGCTGACATTTCCAAAACCAAAACATTTTGATTTCTCAGTTTGACACATTTTGCTTCAAAATGTCCTTCAATTTTATTTTTAACAATTTCAAAAAAAGAAAATTAACTGCTCAAAATCAGTCAAATGTTTTTCTTTTCTTTTTTGATTCAATTTTTTTTAACATTTTCACTTTTTGTCTGAGCCAAAATGATTTGTTTGAGTTTATGAAATTGCCAACAACATGAAAAATAACTTATTTGCTCAACTCTACTCAGGACCCCATTGTACTAAGTGCTCTACATTTGTGTAATAAGAGTCTCCAACTATTCCATTTTGTCATTGTTTATTTGTACGCTGTACCTTCCCCTCTACTCAAATCCATCTTTAAAAGTCATTCATGCTCTGTTCCAGGTTTCTGTTCCCCCTCCAAAACATAAAGTCATTCTTTAAAAGTGTAAGAAGGAGACAAGAAACCAGGAGGAGGAATTCAACATTTCAGGATCAATTCTATTAAGCTTCCCAAATGTTATAGATAGATATTGCACTTGAGGTCTATGCTTCACAATGCTGTTGAAGACATAGAGGAATGAATTTAACTTGTGTGCATTATCTAGGACAGTTAGATTCATGCAGAATAAATGGATTCATCCATTCTCATTAGAAGAAAAGCTTCTTCTAATGAAATAGCCCACCTGTTACATCAATACAAATCACATTAATAAGTTTAGGCCCTTTGCTCCACATAGACATACTGTTCATAGGATTATTAACGTCATTCCTTGCCATCTTCCCCTTAGTTTGGATTTTAGCCACAATGGCTGTCTGAGAAACCTTTTTTTTATACTATTTGTATCTTGTAGTTGCACTAAAATAGCCATAACTAGTTACTGAGGCCATACCAGCAATGAACAGTGGTTGCCAAATTATGATACACTTCAGAATGCTGAATCACATCTAATGCCACAGGTAGTCCACTGAAATCAATGGATTGTTTGTCGGAAAAGAATTCTACTTGGCATAGGGGTATCCCGGTCTGTCCCTAACTGGGAATGAATGTATGCCCCAACCACCTCCCAAAGTATCCAATAAATAACTAGCCCAGAGGTATTGTTTATTAATGTATATAATTTATGTTTGGAAAATAGAATCATGATTAAAATTTAGAAGAGGGCGGGTGTTTAATAAGGAAGGTTGCTAACCAGTGTTGCACCTATCGATTAGGAACACAACGACAAAGTATACTATTTACTCACGCACAGCAGATGGCAAATACTCAGTCAAACAAAGAAACATTGAAATTGGTTTTTAAATTCTCTGGGAGTGGGAGAGAAAGGCAAAAAGCCTCTTTATGGAATGAGAAGCAGGCAGCAGCAAGAAGTGGGTGATGAAAAGAAACAGCATAGCAGGAAAATGAGGTTATCCATCAATTATCTTTCACCCACATGAAAAGGAAACTACCAAGAGTTCAGCTTGAAACATGGAGCCTGGAAACCGATTGACAAAGAAATCCTCATGCTGTTCCAAGAGTCCACGCAGCTAGGGGGCTGTAGTTTGCAAGAGCGTGCCTCTATCTACAATCTAGCCAAGCAACGATACTGTTCTTATACCAGTGATAAGAACAGACCGAGTTACTCTAGATATGACAATTTAAAACCATGCAACAACCTGCCTATACACACCTTAATCATTCCAGCAGCTTTTCCAGCCCTGTGGCGCAAAACAAAGAATTGAGAGAGATGTTACCCAAAGGACTAAGGGGCTGATCGAAAGCCCAGTGAAGTGAGTGGGAAAAGTCTCACTGGTTTCAAAGTTCTTTGGATTAGACACAAAAGCCACAGGGGATAGGAAACAGTGTCACTAGAATGTATATTGTAGCATCTTCGATTGTAAGAGCCTTGGGAGAGGTACTAGCTTTCTGTTCAGAGTTTGTACAGCCCCTAGCACAACAGGGTCTTGGCCTATGATTAGGCACTGCTGCAATAAACACATTCATATCACAGCCTGGTACAAATAGGTAATATTAAATCAGTGCCAATTCCAATAGAAAAGGCTCAAGTTCTCCGCACAAATGAACCACCATATAGCATATAATGGCAGTATACACCTCCAGATCCCTGGGCTGTCGGAGGTGGTAAGAAACACTGATAAGCTACAGCATTGTCAGAATGCATTTTCATTACACTAAAAGCTTAGTAAATGAGTGCCCACGCCAAAGAGGGTTAAACAGGATTAGACGGAGTCTTTTCTTCATAACAAATAATTGAATTGTTATTCAAAAATGAGAGGATACTGTTTAATACATCAACCTTGTGTTCCCTAGGGTTCTTACCTACCACACGTGCTAATCTCCTGGCTACCAGGTTCCCTACTATGCCTACGTAGGTCTCTGTATTGCCTGAAGAGGAACAGATAAGATTGGGATGCACTTCAGACAGCATTTCATGGAGAGATGGGGACCTGATTCTGGTTTCACTCACACCCCTGGAGATCAGAGGGAACGGCATTGAAAGCAATGGAGCTGCCCCCATACAAAGCCAGAGGAAGACAGCAAAACTTTTCACTCGCATGCGTGACAGCATTATGCCTCAGGCAGTGATGAATTTGCTCCTGTGTGCAGTAGCTCAGGATCCCTTTGATCTCTGTGATATGAATGATTTGCGCCCCTTTGTCATTGGCGGGGTGGGGGGGTTCAGGTTTTTGTCTTGCACACAAGACAAGGAGAGAGAATAATTAGCTGCTCTGGCTTTAATAATCATCATTGGGAAAAATAAATGTGTGGATATTATCAGTAGTGCCTGCAGCTCCTGTCAGGGATTAGGGTCCCATTGTTCTAAGCTTTGTACATTCATACTGTAAAGAGCCAGTTCCTGTCTGAGGTTTCAGTCTCGCGGTGAATGCTTGTATGTGTAAGAGGTTCAGCACAGGGTCTTAGGTGATGTTTTTCACTCTCACTTACAGCCCTGCTCCTATTTACTGGGTCAACACTAGGGGCTTGTCCTCACTATGGCAGGGAAGCATCGATTTTTTGGCGATTGATTTATCGCGTCTCGTTAAGATGCGATAAATCGATCGCCAGCGGCTCCCCTGTTGACTCCGGAAGTCCAGCTTGTCAAGAGGTGGAAGCTGGAGTCGACGGGGGACCGTGCTGCTGACCGCCGCCGCCGTGAGGACGGGAGGTAAGTCGTCTGTAGAGATGTCGACCAGCCCTAGGAGATAGGTAACAGCATCATTTCAAATTCAGTTCTGGCATTCCATCAAATCAATGATCGACTGATTAATCAGTGGATAAGAAAGCAACATACCTGCTGCTCATTCACGATGCACACTTTAGGGTGACCAGACAGCAAATGTGAAAAATTGGGGCAATCGGTATGAGGGTGGGTAATAGGAGCCTATATAAGAAAAAGACCCAAAAATCAGGACTGTCCCTATAAAATCAGGACATCTGATCACCCTAGCTTGTGTGCCTGTGACTATCTTTATACCAGCTGTGTTTTTTCCAAAGCATTAGCGGTGCTATTCCATTGGGTTTGCTGAGTGTAAGTAAGAGCAAAATACATTCATTGTGAAATATCTGCAAGCAGCGAGACAGCTGCGGGAGAAGTGGGTTTTCAGCTCTCGGATGAAGGGGCTGCAATTGAAATGGGACTGAGAAGAATTCCAGCTGAAAATGCGATTCCCTTGTCTTCCCTTCCTGGCTAAGATTTCAGTCTCCCCTAAAGAACGGAGTAATGTTGCCTAAGGGCATCTACCAGGCAGTTTGACAATGAGGCTTTAGGGAGCTGGTTACTAGTTATGTCTACACGGGAGGTAGACATGAAGGGGAGGTCAGATGATGAAGCATGGCTAAGTCCCAGCTGAGTGGCTTTGTGCATTTTTCTCCAGGGGAGTCTAGTATAATTTATTATGTGGATTTGCAGTCTTTGCCCACCACAGACGGGGATTCTAGAGGAATGCTGAAGAATCTAGTCCATACGAAATAATTCTTTCCATGCTGCATTAAGAAGGGAGCGTTGTACAGAGATTACTGCTGGGGGGGGGGGGGGCTGGATGTTATGTCTTGAATAGCCTTCTTGACCCTCCTGCTTCCTGTGCGACATTATACAAATCACTGAGACACTGCATCCTAGATTTCCCTTCTGCAAAAGGCTGTTATGATATCTCCTGCAAAGAGAAGGCAAGGGGAGAGAATAAAAGAGGCTGAAGACTAACATTCCTCTATCTCAGTGGTTCCCAAACTTTAACAACCCATGTACCCCTTTCAATGTCGAGTCTCAAGAACCCCTTCCTAAAAAGGAATATTTCCTGGGATTTTCTCCTTTACCTGAGAACAAATGATACAAGCAATGATCTTGGAAATATAAAATTAGTTTTTATGACATGCTTATTACACACTATTTGTTATTAATTATTAATCATTACAGTATTACAGTACAGTGAGATCTTTCTTAGCTTGTATCACTTTGAATAAGCCTGTTATAAGAGAAGGCTCTTATGTTTCATCAAGGAGTATCAGAGGTGAAACGGCATGACGGTATTTAAGAATCCAACTCAAAGGTCAGGTCTACGCTACCCACTGGTATACCTAGCTAGTCAACAATCCAAAGGAGCAGACGGTCCCACTGTCAGACTGTCATCTACGTCCTTCCATGGCTCGACTCCCCTTAGTACCTTAGCATCCATGTAACTGTGCATCCTCATGTGTCAAGAATCAGAGAGGTAGCCGTGTTAGTCTGGAATAGCAGAGGTAACAAAGAGTCCTGTGGCACCTTAAAGACTAACTAAAGTATGGAAGCATAAGCTTATGCCACAGGGCCTCTCACTCTTTTCAGTGCTCCACCATACTGTCAGTAGCTTGGGGCCACTGGAGGCTGTCCAGTTGGATAATCCCAGTGCCTGCCTGCCTGCCCCTCTGGCCCACAAAGGGGTAGCGTTGGTGACATGAACTATTACTCCGTCTTGAACTGAGCCACACAGAGGTGTAGGGCCATAGTCTCCAAACTGTTGTGCACCCACATTTGGGGCTAGGTTTTCACACGAGTTCAGCTCCCCATTTAGGGACCCAAATGGGAGGCCACGGTCTCAAAAGAGCTCAGCTTATTTTGGTCTCCCAATGGGAGCTGAACTCTCCTGAAAATCTTGCCCCCCCCAACGTGGGTGCTACACATTTGAAAATCTGGTGCTGTGGGAATTCCTGAGGTCATGCAGGATGTCAACGGAAGAGGTCAGGACACAACCCTGACCTCTTGTGTCCCAATGGAGTGTCTTAGCCACAAGACCATATGCCTCCTCCATGTTTTGGAGGAGTCACTTCATGCTGATGGTCTCCCTACCCACAATAAATCCCCATAGGCTCATCTCTTGACATTTTCTATTGGCTGTCTGTAATGGGACACACATGCCCCTTTGGCCATGCATGTGTGCCTGTAATTTCTGTAGCGAGTCTTCAGCGATCCCGCCCGCCATTAGAGTTACAGACAGTCTGTGGGTGAGAGCTATACCAGAATGGGGTTGGTCCTTACCACCCCTTTCTGATTGGCTGTGTTCCATACAGCTACTATCAGCAGCTTGGAGGACCCTTTCCACTGCTCTTTTCTGGGACGGGATGTGGCAGAGCTACGAGGCCTCACGGCCTTGTCCAGCCCATCAGATTGTCTTAAGTGTAGATTATTCTATAGCTCACAAGATGTGAGAGTCTTTGTTCCTTTATTGTCCAGGTGCAGCTGGGGATTACAGTAATAACTGAGCTAAGGCAAGGCCCTCGTGGCCCTTATTAACGCCGTATTTATAACACAATGAGCTTCCTGGCAGGATTGATTTCTTTCCTTTCTGAAACAGTGTTCAGCATGTTATTCCAGCGCTCTACCATGCAAGGTAGCCTCAGAGAAGTTTCTAAGGTGATTACCGTCGGTATAGTGCTCCTGTCCGGCTGCATAGCTACACCCCTACATAGCTGTACTCCTTTCACGGCCTGACATTCTTCCCGGTAACAGTGAAACAAGACAACCAGCAAGATCTCAGTGAGAGATGAAGCTTTGGCTGTGTAACTCTGGCGTGGGCATAGGTTATTTCAGACAGTGGGGTGAGAATTTTTTTTTTAAAAACCCTGCCCACATATGTGCAAGGTCGGCCCTGGCATTTAACTGACACTTCCTGTTAAAAAAAATAGAATGAAAAAGTCTCTCCAGGGAGGGTTGAGTGATCACAGCATGATGTCCCCAAGTGCTTGACTTCCAGCCTCTAGGCCTGTTGAGGAGTCAAATTCTCAGTCTAATAATATGAGATTTAGTGGCAAAATAATGAGCTCTAATTAAAATGCTCACACTTGCAGCAAATGCCATTTTACTCTCCCCCCGCCCATAGTCCTTTTTTATCTGCCCCCTCTGTAGCTCAGCTTTTATCCGTTCTGGTGCCGCCGGAGTGGGCTTCGATCAGGTTCGCTTCTCCAGCTGCTCTCAGCAGGCTGAGCTTCCCCTGTGAGTGGCTCCAGTACATATTTCCCCAGCTGTAACCAGTAAAGTCAAAGGCATTACGTTAGGGATGAACCTGGCCCAGCTGGGTCTGGATGGTGCTCAGTCCTCATCCCTTTCGGGTTTGCCATAAGGATGATGAGTTTGGCTGATGGGTCTCACCCCACACGCTCAGCGTCTAACTGATCAACATGTCTGGGGTTGGGAAGGGGCTTTCCCTCAGGTTAAAACTGCAGAGACCCTGAGGGAGTTTTGCCTTCCTCGGTGGCATGGGGCACAGGTCACTTGCTGGGTCAAATGAGAGAAAACGGTGGGTTTTCTGTAACTTGATGACTTTACATCAAGATTTGAGGACTTCAGTAGCTTCGCCGAGGTTATGAGCCTCCTACAGGAGCGGGTGGGGAAGGCTCTGTGGCCTCCCATGTGCAGGAGGTCAAACGACTAGATGGTCATGATGGTCCCTTCTGACCTTAAAATCTATGAGTCTATAACGGTCCAACAGGGACTAGCGCATTGTGTACTGGATAGCGCACTGGACTAGCATCTAGAATTCTAGTCCCAGCTCTGTCATTGACCCGCTGCGTGACGTGGGCAAGGCAACTACACTTCTGTGACTCCATTTCCCCTCCCTCCCTTTGGCTAGGTAGGTGATATGCTCTTCGAGGCTTAGATTGTGTCTGTATACTGTGGGCCATCAACTCCAAGTGCTAGAGCAATGTTAAAAAAAAAGTAGGCTGGCAATGCTTGTTCTTCCAAAGATTGAAAATGAGACACGGTCATTTCTAAGACAAGACCTGTCTCTTAGGTGGTTCTGGACGTTAGGTTGCTTTTCAAAATGGGGCTGTTCCTATAGCCATGTTGCCAGTTGGCCCCTTTGGCACATCCTTATATAGTTTTGTTAACCCTCCACCCACCAAAAAATATATAGGGCCTGTTGCACGGTACCGTAAGAGTCCCATAGAAACGAGGCTCACCCACAGTGGCTAGATGGAAAGTGGTGAGTTTATTGAAGGTGCGGCACACCTGCGCTGGGGGCCCCGGTCAGCGCAGCCGCGAGATGGGGGACCTGGCATATCGGAGCAATGACGAGGGAGGAAGCCCATCATACATGAGGGCTCAGACACATAAATACACTTGCTCATTTGCATCTCATACATAGCTCATGAATAACTAATGACATGTTATTCAGTACTGCCTTAGTTTACCTGTCTGGTTTCACACAAGCCGAGTTTCACACAGACCAAGTAAACAGCTCACACAGCTGAGAAGCTCTTCTCGGACACACACACACGAGATAACAGGAACACAAGGCCATTCCCAGGCTGATAACCTTAATTATGCGTTACCCCGGAGACGACTTGGAAGCGTAATTACGCCTCCTAGCGACTGCCGTCACATTCATCTTCCGCGTACTACAGGGCCACATTATCATCTAGTGTAAATCAGCATCATCTCTTTCAGTTAATGGACCTCCACCTGTTTACGGGCTGTGAAGATGTACATCCAATATTTGTCAGCGTGGTCTGCATATCATTATCTGATAACACAGCAGAACCCAACAGAGATCAGGGTCCAACTCGCTAGGCACTGTATGGAGACATGTTCTTTGTCCCAAAGAGACTTTACAATCCTATGGCATCCCCTAAACCTCCCGTTTGACACAGTATAAGATGGAGAAGAGTCATTTTTTGAGAGGAATGACATTTTTTTTAACCTTAAAATATGTCTGTAACTCTTATGTATGTGTTTAATGCCATTTGAATCAATAGATTGCCGGGGACCTCAAACGGTCACATTTTGACCGTATGAACCTCCCTCCAGTCCCCTTGCTGGTAATGGTGGGCTCTCTCCAAGCCCCTCCCTCCGTCTCCACTACCTTTGAGTTCAGGACACGAATGCTCTATTTTAAAACAAATCATTTAGGGTAGCTTTAGCATCAATCTCAATTCAGGGATATAAAACTGAACATAATTTCAATAGCCTCTTCTTATCTAACCCATCCTAGTCACCAGAGATAATCTTCTTATGAACTCATAGTCAGATGGAGGCTGGAAAACAGCTGGCAACAAAATAAACCAAACCCCCAAACAGTGTCAACTTTTGTTTTGGTGAGGTGGATGTTTTCAAAGCCCCCAGTGGGATGCTGGGCCAGAACAGAGCCGTGTTGTTCCAAGAGACCTGGGCTGACGGCATCACCTCACATAGGTGGAACATATTCAATATCCGGCACCATATTTTTAATTCACATTCTGAAAGACAAGAGGAGCTGATGAACTGGTTTGTTTTCTTTTCATGGAGTGATGCTTTAAAGGGGAGTATCTTGAGTGCCTATTTACACACAGAATTTGGCCCAGCAGGGCAAAGGATTTAATCAAAGGGGTGGGGGGATTTCTTTTGTATTATCAGAACAGCCAGATGGATATTTTGAGCAGTTTGTGTGAGACCTTTTTAATCCTTTGGGGGCAAAGGAGAAGGCCCTTTGTTCTTCCTTGCTTTGTATCCAGTCTGCCCGCTCCCTGTTGATGTCATTAGAGCAAGAAGGAAATCATTTAATCTTACAGGAACCAGCTGCCAGAGATGTCGGCAAAAGTACCTCCAAACCACGGAGTAGGAACGTGACTGGACCCCTGTAATGGGCTTTGTATTCAGAGGCTGCACTTTTATTATTCCTTGTGTGTATCACAGTAGCACAAGAATTGTGCCTGGTGCTGTACAGACACATAGGGAAGGGCAAACCCTGACCCAAAGGTGTGAGGAGACAAATAGAGAGAGGGTGTGAGGAGCCACCCCACTGTGCTGCCTCTGCCTTGGGGCTTTTGGTCAAATTATGGCTGCCCACGGACATCTCTTATCACTGGCCTGGCCAGGGCGAGGTGGGAAAAAGAGCAAAGAGGGCTCTTGCACCCCCACAACTGAGCTCTTTCCAGGCCAGACCACAATGGGCAGCATTCTTCGTAGAGTAAAATAGCTTAGTGTTAAAATGGAATACGTTCTGTACAGCCCAGCAGAGAAGGGAGAAGGAAATACCAAGGTAGGTCTTCACTGCAGAGTTAGCCGGGCTCATGACTGCCCCAAACCGCTCTCCCGTCCACACACAAAAACCTCTCACCCACATGGAGTGGTGCCTTTATTCCAGGCTAGCTGGCCTGGCACGGGTGAGGGTCAAAACCTGGGATCTGCTAAATCACTTGAGTGCTGACAATCATAGGATATCAGGCTTAGAATGGACCTCAGGAGGTATCTAGTTCAACCCGCTGCTCAAAAAAGGACCAATCCCCAATTAAATCATTCAATAGATTTTTGTCCCATATCCCTAAATGGCCCCCTCAAGGACTGAACTCAAAAGCCTGGGTTTAGCAGGCCAATGCTCAAACACCTGAGCTATCCCTGCCCCCCCTTTATAGTCCTCTATTGCCTTCCTGCAGTTCCCTCTGGGTGCCCAGGACCGTGCTCCCACAATGCATTGCAAAAGAGTCATCACAAAGAATCCTGGGATATGCCCTCAGAAGTCCCAGTGATACATGTGGGGGGAGCACAGCACCAGCGAGGACACAGTAACACGGTCAGGGCTTTGCCGTGTGGCTGCTCACACCTGGGCTAGGCTAAGCCGGGGGTGCAGACCGGCTGCTGATCACCTGAGCTAACTCTGCCATGAAGACAGACCCTTAGGGCAAGCAGAGCATTGGGTGGGTATTCAGATGGCAGAGCGGGGCCAATGTTCGCAGAGACCAGGAGGATTGTGTAATGGACCATGGGAATGTGAACCATGGTACAGGCAGGTGCACAAAAGAGGATTTCATGGCTCCAGACTCAGGCAGTATGTTCTCCTTTGATGTTGGGAAGGGTTCTGCCGCCAGCTCCTTCAGAGACTCTCCTGACCCTAAGACTTGAATGCTTCGCTCCAGCACTGATGACTGAATTTCTACACTTATGGAAAACGAGCCCTGGAATGACCCCATCGTGCTGTTACTCTCACAGCCGCCATAACCACCTCACAGAGTCTGGAATCTCCTTCGGGTGCCGGGCGGTCCTGTCCCTGAATTCTCTCCTTCTGAGGAACATTTCCTCCAGCTTCTTGCTAAGCTTCGAAATCCTCCTTCCCACTGACAAAGGCGTATTTCGGGTTGAACCCAGGCAATGCCTCCTTCTCTCCATTTCTCCCTTGCATTTTTAGCTGCTCCTTGCCATTTACTTTCTAAGACCCAAGGTTTTTTCACTGGTAACAAAATCACTGATGTCCAGATCCTCAAAAGCTATTTAGGACTAGAACAGGGTTTAAAAGAGAACTGGATAAATTCATAGAGATTAAAACTATTAATGGCTATTAGCCAGGATGGGTAAGGAATGGTGTCCCTAGCCTCTGTTTGTCAGAGGGGGGTGATGGATGGCAGGAGAGGGATCATGTGGTCATTACCTGTTAGGTTCACTCCCTCTGGGGCACTTGGCATTGGTCACTGTCAGTAGATGGGATACTGGGCTAGAAGGACCTTTGGTCTGACCCAGTATGGCCATTTTTATGTTCTTATAAAACAAGAAACAACAAATGGATACAGACAAATGGAGGAGCACATGGAAACAATATTGTTGAACTGTGGCATCTGCACACCAACTGCCTAATTTCTAAGGAAAAAGCGAGATTAAGCAATTAATATCCTTAGCTCTTCTCTCGTGGCAGTACGAGATAACTTGTACTCAGACCCCTGCCCCGAGACTCAAGCATTGCCCTCTCTCTTCCTACCTTTTCTGCACTCCCCTGCTCCCATTCATAATCCCGTCACTATATATCATTAACAGTTGCATATATATTCTGGAATAAAAAAGATGATCTTTGTAGGAACCTTCCGGGGGATGGCCTGGAGCGAAGGTTGCTGACGGGAAGAGACTGGAAGATATACCGGAAAGTTCATCGGCATGCACATGGCTGGAAAGCTAACTGCACTTGCTGCACTTCTGTACAGATCCTGTTACATGTAAGAGCCTCTCATGTTATTACACGACATGAAACAGTGTTGTGGTCTCAGGAGGTCTAGGTCCAATTCTCACAATTCTGCCACAGGTTTCCTGTGTGAGCTCGGGCTTTCATTCACAGATTCATGGGGTCCAGGACCAGAAGGGACCATTGTGATCTTCTAGTCTGACCTCCTGCATAACACAGGCCAGAGAACTTCTCTGAAATAATTAGTCTCTCTGTGTCTCTGCTCCCCATCTCTAAAATGATGATAATAGTCCTTCTTTTCTCCCACCCTTGGTCTGTCTTGTCTATTTAGATTAAAAGTTCTTACTGGTGGTGTCCTAGACACTGTACAAACACAAAATGGCCCTCATCCCATCTGGGGCCTTCACACACCACTGTAATGCAAAAATAATACTAATCCCCTCTCTTGGAATTCTGTTCTCCTGGAATAGTGTCTCTGACAAACTACTAGCTCTCCCTGCACAAAAGCTAGAGTGATATTGTCTTTTATGATAAAGACTCCTGACAGATTTAATTTCCTACCTACAATGTATTTCCATTAGTTCCCCCTCCCCTTAATGGATTCTAATCACTCTTTATTTATCCCATATTTAATTTAGACACAAAAGAGTCTAAAATTAAAGCTGTTTGTAATTATTGAATGAACATTCCCAGGACAGGCACTTGTCTGTCACATCTAAGCCAAATGTTCATGTTGAGTTGACGTACTGTGCTAATACAAGATCATTTTGCTCGGATATAAATTATGCCGAATCTAGTAGTGATCTAATTTCTGGATTTTGAGGGATTATCTCTCATACAATGAAACCCATTTCACATTTAAACGACAAAAGAATTCATTGCAATTTGATAATTTGAAAAAAATGGTCGTGGCTCCAGATTTGCCGTGTGAGCGGAGAGGATGGTTGAGGTGCTAGCCTAAGACGCAGGAGAAGTAGGTTCAATTCTCTGCTTCACCCAGGCACTCTGTCTGATGGTAGGCTGGTCCCTTAGTCTCTCTCTGGCCCTGCTCCACAAACATGTTTAGGAGCCCAGGGTCCAGTTTTGGCTCCACTGCAATCCACAAAGCTCCCGCTGAACTCTGTAGGTGACTAACTCGCTTGACACCTAAGTTTCTGCCTCTGTAGGCATCCTGGCACCTAACTCCCACCTAAGCCCCAGGGTGACCCACGAGCCAGGGGAAGCTGGGTGCTGAAGTACCTAGCTCTCCTGTAGGCCCCAATCCGGTAAGCAGGCTGCACCCAGCCTGGCCAGAGGAGGCGGTACCATCCCTGCTCTTTAGCCCAGTGGTTAGAGCCCTGAAATGTGAGAGACTCTAGTTCAATCCCCCCCTTAACCTGAGGGATTTCCCAGCTCTTAGGAGCGTGCGTCAACGATGGGGTTGTAGAACCATCTGGTGGGTGGGTGGCACCGTTAGTTTCTCTGAATGAAGCTGTTCCTGCATGGCTAAATGAAAGGGATTGGCGCAGGGGGACGGAGCTCTGGATGGCCTCCCGCCCCCAAGGTGGTGTCCTCACAGCCAGCTGGCAGAGTCCCTCTCCCTGGCCTGGTGATTTATCCCCATTGCAGGAGCGGGATGATGGGGAGAGGTGATAAGGTAGCCGCCTCCTTCCACTGTTTTCTGTGGAGTGAGGCAGGCACCTCGCTCATTCCCACAACACACACCTCAGGTACCGAGACATGACCCTGTTCGTGGATCACTTGCAGAGACAGGCACCTCCCTGCAGTCCAGACTTTGGCGCCTATCTTGAAGAGGGGCAGGGACACACTCCTCTCTCCCACGGTCTAGTTTAGGCAGCACCATGCCCACAGTGCTGGCTTTGGTGGATGCATTCTGAGGCACCTCCCTCTCCGCAGGCATGTTATAGGGAGCCTAGGCATCTGCCAGGGATGGGCCCCGGGCCACCTGCATGCACCAGTCAGCTGCTTAGTTGTAGCATCAGGAAGGAGCCAGGTCAGGCAGCTAGCAGAATCAGGGGTCAAGCTAGGTCAGGATATCAGGAAGTCAGGATCTGGTTGTAGAGAGCAAACAAAGTCAAGAACAAAACCGGTGTCAGAAGCCAGCAACTATGTTCTGCAGCAAGCAGCGTGTGAAGCAGAAGCAGGGAGATCCTAACTCCCACCTGCTGCTTAGACAACTCCCTATGCTGGTTTCCTGGTTTAAATACTGGCATCAGCCAATCAGTGAGCTGCGAGTGGCCGCCACTCAAGCCCTGCTGGGTGGTACTTCCTCCAGAGCCTAGCTTCAGAGGGTCCTTCTGGGGAAACCCACCTAAGCTTCCAACAGGGATGTGGCAGCAGCCTGCACCTAGTCTGTTTTTGTACTGCACGTTCTTCAAGGGCCAGTGATGTGTTGCAACAGGTAATTCGGGGTAATTTTATTTCGCAGGAAGCTTTGAAATTTTTGGCTTCTCCTTCAGATTGGGAATGTTGCCCAACCCCCGCTCCTCCACCCCCAAGCCCCCCAAACCATCAGAATTGCAACTGGAACAGAAATCCTGGCTTCACACCGGCTCTCCCTAGGCAGTGCTCAGATACCGTATTGATATTCATCTTCTCTTCCTGGTCGCACATTCTGCAAGCTCGGTTGGGCTCAGCCAGCGTGAGTGCATTGGGGGTAGAGAGTGAAAGGACCTTCCCGTCCCCTCTTGTACAGGAGCTAGGCACAGTGGGAGTGGAAAGACTGAGCGGCAGATTCTGGTAGCCTTCTTCCCCACTTGACGCCACTAGAAGCCCCATTGACTTGTGTGCACAGGGGGAGTAAGATCTTGCCCCATCAGCACTAGACACCCTGGTAGGATGTCAGTGGTCCCCTCTTCCGACAGGGAATACACACAGCTACGGTCCCGGCTGGTTCCTGTCGGTATTTTCCCTCCCCGAGGCTCTGTGCCGCTAGGAGTCTCACTGGGGCAGCACATCTGTGCACTGCTCCTTACAATGGGCAGTGGTCTTAATGACACAATTAGCCTTTACTGCATACAAAAGTACTTCTCAGTAAGTAGGAGCTGCATGACAAATGTCTGTTTATCTAGTTCATCAGCATCAAAGCTCCTCTCGGAACACCAGGTAACGGTCCGTCTAATCTGGTCTTTGGTCCCCTACAAAGAAATGACTCAAATTAAGGCATTAAAAACCCCATAATGGAACTGACTGTGCAAGCCCTGCAGGATGCCCTCTGCTCACATCCGGCGACGAGATTAAGCATGAGGATTTTATCCTGGTGAGTGCGACGGCAGATGTTATTCTTGCTCACACGTGCCTCTTTGTTTCTGCAAACTCCCAGAGCTCTTCTGTTCGCGCGCCAGTATCTTGCAGCAGTGAATTCCACACATTAATTATTCATTGTGTTCCAAAAAATGTCCTTTGATCCTTTTCTCACTGATGGATAGGTTCCAAGGTTAGAAGGGACCATTGGGATCATCTAGTCTGACTTCCTGTGTAACACAGGACAGAAAACTCCCCCCACTCCCTCTACAAACATTAACAGTGCAGATCTTTTAGAAAAAACCTCCAATCCTTAAAGATTGTCAGTGATAGAGAATCCACCATGACCCTGGGTTCATTGCGCCATGGTAATTACTCCTACTGTTAAAAAAATATGCCTTATTTCCAGTCTTAATTTATCTAGCTTCCCCATCCAGCCATTGGATCCTACTAGACTTTTCTCTGCTAGACTTAAGAGTCTAGTATCCAATATTTGTTCCCCATGTAGGTACTTACAGACTGTGATTAAGTGACCACTGAACTTTCTCTTTATTAATCTAAATGGATTGAGCTCCTTGAGTTTATCACTATCAGGCATGTTTTCTAATCCTTTAGTCATGCTTGTGGCTCTTCTCTGAACCCTTTTCAAATCATTTTGGAGTTGTGGGCACCGGAACTGGACACAGGATTCCAGCAGTGGTCAGACCAGGGCCAAATGTGGAGGTAAAACAACCTCTCTGCTCTGACTCGAGAGTCTCCCGTTTAAGCATCCCTGAATCATATCTACTTATTTCTGTTGCCACAGGACCCCATTGGGAGCTCATGTTCAGCGGATTATCCACTAGGATCCTCAGATCTGTTTCAAAGTCACTGCTTCCCAGGGTGGAGGCCCCCATGAGATTCTATGTCTATGTCTATCCTGTACGGATGGCCTGCGTTCTTTGCTCCGAGATGTAGACATTTGCAGGTAGAGGTGCTAAGACAATGTCTTGTTCACTTGTGCCCAGTTTATCACTTTTAGCATATGGTCTTTTGAACTTCTCTTCCTGTGGATTCTTGCATGCTGAGTATGAAGCATAGAGTCTGGCCTGTTACTATAGACAATGACATCCTTTGGGCAGGATGCCAACTGCAAACAACCTGTCAAGACTAATTCAGGGATTCTATTATACATGGTTTATTCACAAATAAAATACCAGCAGGTGTACACGGAGCAGGCTGGCTGTGCTGAAACCCTGTTTTCCAGTCTCCCAAGTGCACCCCTTTCTAGGACAGGTCCATGTCTTCACTTCCCCACAATCCAACCACTCCCTGACTGGGTCTCCGGGTTACACCCCTTGGTTGCCCGCCATCTTGCCTAGGGCTGCAAACCCTGGCTCTGGTCTCTGTGTCAGCTTCACAGCCGACTGACCACTGTCCCCCGCCCCGACCTTTCTGTCAGGGGTACCTTTAACTGACAAGTGCGGTGTAACTTCTTTCTCTACCAAACAGCCCTGGTGCTGGGGTAGAAACTGAGGAGCTATAAACTTCATGGTTATAAACCTGGTGATTGTGTTGGAGGGGATGCTCCTTCTCTAGGTTGCTGTTTTACCTTTCCTGCCTGGTGGCTTTTGAGCTAACTCTCAGCATGCAGGGTAACATCACAACGATACATCCAGGGACATGGGATATTTATATAAAAATAACACAACTATTCCCATTTGCCCACAAGGGGCGAAAAGAAAGGCTCAAAGAAAACAGAAACTGTCAGCTTAGATAAGAACATAAGAAAGGCCATTCTGGGTCTTACCAAAGGTCCATCCAACCCAGTATCCTGTCTACCCACAGTGGCCAATGCCAGGTGCCCCGGAGTGAGTGAACCTAACAGGTAATGATCAAGTGATCTCTCTCCTGCCATCCATCACCCCCCTCTGACAAACAGAGGCTAGGGACACCATTCCTTACCCATCCTGGCTATTAGCCATTAATGGACGTAACCTCCACGAATTTATCCAGTCCTCTTTTAACGATAACAAAGACCCTGTTCTATCTTCCGCTCCAGAGTTAGGTTCCACAGCTGCAGAAGGGAGGAAATGTAGAGTTTATATGGGTGGCAGCTGGTCCCTTTTGTTCCAAGTGAACAGTGTCATCGGACCTCAACCTCGCCATTCATTGTGCACCTCAGCCCTGCAGGTAGGTCCAGATTTGTTCTAGGTGCACAAAGCATGCAGGAGGAGGCTACTTGTCTAGGTCTATTTTGATTAAGCTCGAACGGAGGTTAGAAGGAGTGTATGTCAAGTGCACTGGGCATGTCCCGCTGTTATACAAGGAAAGTGGGGTATGGGATAAGTGACTGAATTGCCCCTGCAATTTGTGCCCTAGGAAAAAGCAGATCTGATTCTTTTATTTATCCAGGTGTTTGTACCAGGCACGTTGCCGTGGCCTGTAGGCACTTTGCCAGAGGATGAACTCAATGGAGCAGGTGTTTTGTTTGGTTCATGGGTCCCTTTGCCCTCGGGCCCAAGGAGAGGCAGGGGATGCGGTGTGTGCCAGTGTGTTTTTAATTATTCTGTTGCATGCTGAGGTGCAGTCGCATTGCTCTGGCGTTAAAGATGCTGAGTACTAAAGACAGACGTTAAAAGCTGTAACTGCACAATTTACAGAACTACAAAAGCCCAGGATGAAGACGGTCCCCATTCAACAAATCATTGAGGCATCTGCTTCAGTAAGTTAAGGATGTGCTTACATACTTTGCTGAGCAGGAGCAGACTGCTGGATTGGGGTCTGAAAGACCAGAGGGGGAGATACTTTATGCTACTCTTAACTCTGAAGTACTCCACAACATGTCATCCTAACCATCGCTGTACCATTTGGGTCGCCTTTTCTTCCCCACTTGGAAACACCGTGGCATCATATTTCTAAGCACATTTTTGTCAAACTTAGTTTGGAATAGTGAATGACTTGGTGGAAAGAGGAGACCGCACATTTCAAACTGCCTTGAGCTCTGAGAACCCTGAGTTCAACTCGCAGCTTCTGACAAGGATGACAAAGAGCTTGCTGGGAGCAGCTCATCTGTTTTCATCTCATATGAGATTTCACATGCAGCTTCAAAGAGGGAATTCTACCAGGAAGAGTGTCCCTGTGAAAATGCTATGCCCTTCGTAGCTGGAGTCAGTTTTAATGTTTTCAGAGCCATTATTATTGTTATTATTCAACAAACATCTAGTGCATGAATCTCACCCATTCCTGATGGCTTTTCTTTCAGGAAATACCAAGTCAATTCAAGTCAGAAATGGGGAAAATAAGAACATGGAAAGAAAAGGACATGAATGTGGTTTTTAATGGGCTGGTGTCAATTCACTTAGCTATATTGAAACCATGGGCACTTTGCTGATTTACACCAACTGAGGATTTGGTCCAATCAGTATTACAGTACAGGGCCTCATTCTGCGATAATGAAGATGGCACCAAGGGCACTAGAAGAATTGTGGTTAAGGCTTTGCACCATAACTCAAGAAGATTAAGATCCTGTTCCCAGCTCTATCACCAACTCCTTTATTAACTGGGTCAAGACAAGTCTCCATCCCTATCTCAGTTTCCCATCTGTACTATGGGGATATTAGCATTGTGTATCTTGTCTATTTAGACTGTAAGCTGTTTGGCACAGGGGGTGTTTCTAAGTATGTACATGAGCTTCACGTAGGAAAATAGCTATTTGGTATTAGGGCCTCCAGGTGCTACTGTAATATATGAACAATCCTATATAATAAAAGACCAGAGGATGTTTGTCCGAAGCCATCATACGCAGTAGAGACGGCCCGGACAAACAGCCTGCTGGGAGTTGTAGTTCAGTGGCACAAAATGGCCGCCGTGCATGCGCCGCCACAAGACGTACAGATGGCCCAGACAAACAGCCTGCTGGGAGTTGTAGTTCGGCGGCACAAAATGGCCATCATGTGTGCGCCGCTGCGAGCCGTAGAGATGGCCCGGACAAACAGCATTAAGCACTTTGGCCCGTGTACATGGGCTGTTACACTAGTTAATAATAAAGGGAATGCCCTCAAGAATGTAGCTGATCTGGTAGATATGCTCAAATAATTGCAACCCTGCACAGCCCCCCCCCCCCCAACAGAAAACATTCAGGACAAATACTTGCAGGTCCGTGCTGACTCCATTAGTCCTTAATTCATTAAAATAATGACCTCGTTAAGGTCACTGGAAGTCGGTGTTTCATATCACCATCATTTTTGGACATTTCAATTTACATAAGCTTGAATGATCATTTAATTTTAAGAAATTAAGCTATCACTTTCCGGCTTTTAATTTGCCTATCACTTTTATCATGAGACATTGAAACGAGCAAAAGTAATAAATATGTTGAAAGAAGGCAGAAGCCATAGGTCAGACCTGTTCTTTTCAGCTGGGGTTGGATGCGAGCTACCAGTAAGGGAAGTAGAGGTAATAATTATTGTTGAAGAAATGATGACCATCCTAAATAGGCTTCAAGATGTATTTCAAATCTAGCAAACATATCCTCAGAGCTGAGTCTTAAGGATAATTTCACAGACTTTCCTTTCTATGAAGGTGAGGGAAAATATCTGCCTTATAGAAGAAACCTCCTCATTCCAGAAGTATACAGATGTCTTCTCCACCCTCAAATAAGTACGCCGATGCTCTCTCTCAGAGACCCAGTCTGGATCCATTGGAAAAGCTGGTCACAATCAAACATACATTTAAGTTAACCCAGCCAAATGCAAGGACATAGACGTCTTGGAACAAAGAATATAGGCCATCCTTAATGGATGTGGGAACTGGATCCCGAAAGCACTGTATCGTGAGTGGACTTAGGAATCATTGTTGATAACCAGCTAGCCATGAGTTCCAAGTGTGATGCTGTAGCAAAAACACTAACATGATCCTTGGGTGTTTAAATAAGGAAATATGGACACTGTCAGAAGACAGGATACTGAGTTAGATGGACCTATGGTTTGACCCAGTGTGGCTATTCTTATGTTCTAATGAAAACAGTCCTTCCAGTGAGAGACTAAATAAACACAATCTAGTTACCAAAGCAAAAGTTAATAGGCAGTTTGATCACAGTGTATAAATCTGAAACTAGCGGGCACCTCAATTTCGTAAAATGAGATCCAATGGCTGGCCGTTGAAGTCAGCAAAGTTGCAACTGGAAATAAGTTGCAATTTTTTATCAGGGAGGGTAACTTCTCCATCGTTCTGAGTCTTGAATGCAGGATTGGATTTTTTCTAAAGTATATGCTGGAGTGGAACTACAAGTTATTAAGCTAGATGAAGGAATCGCTGGGTAAATTTCTCTGGCCTGTGCTATGCAGGAGGTCAGACTAGATGATCATAAAGGTACCTTGTGGCCTTAACATTTAATAATCTCTGAATACTCTTGGCACCTCTAGGCTGGAATGGGAAAATGTCAACACGAGCTCGTTTTCTGGCTCATAATTTACACGGGAATATGTTATAAACTGGCATGATGATGGATGGGAGGAGGGGACAGTTGTTTGAAGCATGTTTACAGAGCCATTTGTAGAGTCTGTCATGCCCTTTTATAATCAGCTGTTTGGAATCACGTTCAAATTCTTTGCACGGATGCATTTTTTTCAGAATGGCTTGAAATTAGCTACATTCCTCACTTCCTGAGCACTGCAGCTGTGGAAAGACAGCCTTTGTGATGGTAGAGACCTTTTGGTCAGGCCTGGCCAGGAAATAAGTCCCTTGCGTCTCCCTACTGTAATTTTGCAGACACACATATCTGGGTGTTGATTGGTGCTGTTTTGGCTTTATTTTTAGAAAACATTTTCCTCCCCTGGGTTTTGAAAGACCTGCATGCCCCGCGCAGCATCAACAAAGCGGTCTCACATAAGATGTGAATGAGCATGGCTAGGTTAATATTGTGCGTGTTGTTAGAAGGAGCCAAAGGCTGCAGGTGGCAGGGCCCTTAAACCAAAGGCTTTTTACACATCAGGATGGTATAAAGTGATGTGAGAACCCTGAGAACTCCGTGTCTGTACAGTGCTTAGCACAATGGTCCACGACTGCTCCAAGGTGCTATGCAAAACAGGGCTCGGTCCCAGGGCCGGGTTTGTTCAACATCTTCATCGATGATCTGGAGGATGGCGTGGATTGCACCCACCCTCAGCAAATTTGCAGATGACGCTAAGATCGGGGAGAGATAGATACGCTGGAGGGTAGGGACAGGGTCCAGAGTGACCTAGACAAATTGGAGGGTTGGGCCAAAAGAAATCTGATGAGGTTAAACAAGGACAAGCGCAGAGTCCTGGGCTTCATTAGTAGGAGCACTGCCAACAGATTGAGGAAAGTGATTATTCCCCTCTATTCGGCACTGGTGAGGCCACATCTAGAGTATTGCATCCAGTTTTGGGTGCCCCACAACAGAAAGGCTGTGGAGTTCAGTGGAGGGCAACAAAAATAATTAGAGGGTTGAGGCACATGATTTACAAGGAGAGGCTGAGGGAGCTGGGATTATTTAGTCTGCAGAAGAGAACAGTGTGTATGTGTGTGTATGTGTGTGTGGGGGGGGTTGATAGCAGCCTTCAACTACCTGAAGAGGGGTTCTCAGTGGCAGCAGATGACAGAACAAGGAGTAATGGTCTCAAGTTGCAGTGGGGGTCTAGGTTGGATATTAGGAAAATCTATTTCACTAAGACGGTGGTGAAGCACTGGAATTAGTTGGAATCTCCATCCTTAGAGGTTTTTAAGGCCCAGCTTGACAAAGTTCTGACTGGGATGATTTACTTGGGGTTGGTCCTGCTTTGAGCAGGGGGTTGGACTAGGTACCTCCTGAGGTTTCTTCCAACCCTATATTCTATGAAATAAATAATACATAAATATGCATTTATGAGACAACTGTACACAGGACCAGATTCCTCTTTTATGGGTCCCAGCACCCAGGCCGTGGTCCTGCCCCACTGCTCCACCCATGCTCTTCCCCGAGCCCCAGCCCCCGTGTTCTCCCTGTGCTCCACCCCAAAGCCCAGCGCCTACTTGTCCTACTCCCCAACAAGGCCCTGCCTACCACTTCCATGGGGAGGGAGGGGCAGCAAGGACCAAGCAGCGGGAGAGACCTCGGGGGCTGGGGAGGGGGAGAGGCCAACTGGTGGGCAGGACCTCGGGGAGAGTGCAGGGGGCAAGGCCACATTCCAGTCACCAGGGTCCTTGTGAGTGTGGATCCGGCACCATTGGTGCCATTATAAACCCAGTACTAGTTGTACAGCAGCCACCTTGTCCCTTCCTGAGAGTCAGGGCCTGATCGAATCACTGCTGAGACCCCTCCACTCAGTGGGAGTGTCAGGTCTGCAGAACCCCTCAGGAGCACCTTGAAGAACTGGGTTGCCAGGGTAACATGTCATAAAATAAAAACTATTCCCCTCTGCACGGCTAGTGTCCCTTCCCCCTTCAATATGCTTAAGTGGCCCTCTGTGTGTCAGGGAAGGCAGAAATTCAAGGCAAAAGGCAATTTCAGTTCTCAAATCTAGAAAAAAGACACATTCTAAGAAGTAGTCTTATGCCAAATGTTGACAAAGTCCAGGGCTTGAATATAGCTCCTCAACAAAAAGGATCAATTCCTAAGCACACGATTTGCTGAATTATAAGTTTAAAACTAAATCCAAAAATCTTGTTAAAAGGTCATTGGAGGTCTAAGAGTAAAGCACAAGAAAACTGGAATAAAAGAGTTCTTCCCATCCATTAGTTGGGGGATTTTCACAGTGTTTGATACAACTTGATGCACAGTGGGGTCAGCAGCAAAAATGCCCTTTTTAATCTCAGAAGGAATGTGCCTTGCTAAGATTGTGTCAAATGGATATTTTGACTTGTGAACCCTCAATTTAGGAAGCTAGAGAAGAGAAGTAATAGCACCATTTCTTGTGAATTCCTCCTTCAAACATATGAATGCATGAAGGTGTGATTGAGCAGTTTTAGCTGCTTCTGGAAATAAATGAATTCAGTCCCCTTGAAAGGTCACTGCTTAGATCTGCATCTTCTTAGATCTGCATCATTCTTCTCTCACACCAGTTTTCCACTGGCACAACTCTGCTGATGTCAGTATAATTACGTCTGATTTACATTGGTGTAACTGAGAAGAGTATCAGGTCCCAAATCTCTTTTGAAGGGAGGACTTTGTGAAGGCCCATACTGCAAACCCATAAGTACATTCTTAACACGACCAGTGTGAGTAATCCCACTGAAGTCAAGGGGATTAAGTACGTGAGCAAAGCTGAACATGTGTGCAAGTATTTGCAGGATGGGGCCTTATCAGTCAGTAAGTCCTGTATGTAGGGCCCTCACAATTGGTTTTTATACCATTGTCCACCAGGGGTGTGGCGGATTCTCCATAACACCACTCCTGGGGTCCTTTTCTAAAAGAGATATTGTACCTGTACCAAAAGTGATGGTTTGAGGTAGAAATCCCTGGGTGAGGTTCTCTGGCCCATGCAATGTCAAAGGTCAAACAGGATGGCCTTAAAAATCTATAAAGAAAACGAGGAATACTTGTAGCACCTTAGAGACTAACTAGTTCGTCTCTAAGGTGCTACAAGTATTCCTCGCTTTCTTTACGGATACAGACTAACATGGCTGCTCTTCTTGAACCTGTTAAAAATCTATGACTCTCTTAGGTGTTTGGCAGTGCTGGTTGAAAAATGGAGGGGAACATTTTAAAAAAATGTAGTGGGGTTTATTGGCCTGAATTATGATCTTATGGTCCAACCCCAAAGCTTCTTTCAGTACATTGCTTCCAAACCCCACAAATATTAATCACTAGCATAAGTGCCCGGCGTTGCTCGGGTCAGTCGGAGGTGGGGAGGGGTCAGACAGTTGACACCCCCTGACCAACCCCAACACCCACCCTTCACCCACCCTGACACCTTCCCACCCCCCCGACCAACCCCAAGACCCCCCGGCTCACTTACCCCCGACCAAACCCGACAACCCCACCTGACCCCCCAAAACAAACCCAACACCCCCACCTCACCCCCGACCAAACCCGACACCCCCACCTCACCCCCTGAGCAAACCCGACACCCCCACCTCACCCCCCGACCGAACAGTGTATTTAATAATCTGTGTGCTACACAGTGCACCGTGAGCCGGGGGGGGGGGGGGTGTCGGGTTTGGTCGGGGGGTCAGGTGGGGGTGTTGGGTTTGCTTGGGGGGGTCAGGTGGGGTTGTCGGGTTTGGTCGGGGGGTAAGTGAGCCGGGGGGTGTAGGGTTTGGTCTGGGGGGGTGGGAAGGTGTTGGGGTGGGTGAGGGGTGAGTGTTGCGGTTGGTCAGGGGGTGTTGCGGTTGGTGGGGGGTTGAGGTGGGGGTGTCAGGTTTGCTTGGGGGGATGAGGTAGGGGTGTCGGGTTCGGTCGGGGGTAAGTGAGCCGGGGGGGTGTCGGGTTTGGTCTGGGGGGGTGGGAAGGTGTCGTGGTGGGTGAGGGGTGAGGTGTGGGTGTTGGGGTTGGTCAGGGGGTGTTGCGGTTGGTGGGGGGGTGAGGTGGGGGTGTCGGGTTTGCTTGGGGGGGTGAGGTGGGAGTGTCGGGTTCGGTCGGGGGGTAAGTGAGCCGGGGGGTGTCAGGTTTGGTCTGGGGGTGTTGCGATTGGTGTGGGGGGGGTGAGGTGGGGGTGTCAGGTTCGCTCGGGGGGGTAAGTGAGCCAGGGGCTGTCGGGTTTGGTCTGGGGGGGTGGGAAGGTGTTGGGGTGGGTGAGGGGTGGGTGTTGTGGTTGGTCAGGGGGTGTTGCGGTTGGTGGGGGGGTGAGGTGGCGGTGTCGGGTTTGGTCGGGGGGTAAGTGAGCCGGGGGGGGGGTGTCGGGTTTGGTCTGGGCACCCACCCCAACACCTTCCGCCCCCAGACCAAACCCAACACCCACACCACACCCCTCACCCCCCCGACACCTTCCCACCCCCCCAGACCAACCCCGACACCCCCCCGGCTCACTTACCCCCCGACCAAACCCGACACCCCCACCTCACCCCCCCAAGCAAACCCAACACCCCCACCTCACCCCCCCACCAACCGCAACACCCCCTGACCAACCCCAACACCCCCACCTCACCCCCCGACCGAACCCGACACCCCCACCTCACTTACCGTCCCACCAAACCCAACTCAGATCCGTCGCAGGGGGGGAGGGGGCCCAGAGCCGAGGGATTCCGGGGACCTTCGCAGGTGGGGGGGGGCACAGAGCTGATGGAGTCCAGGGTTGAGGTGGGAGGGGCAGAGAACTGAGGGCTCTCCGGGGTTCCGTTGGGAGGGGGGAGGGGTAGAGAACTGAGGGATCTCCGGGGTTCCGTTGGGAGGGGGGAGGGGCAGAGAACTGAGGGATCTCTGGGGTTCTGTTGGGAGGGGGGAGGGGCAGAGAACTGAGGGATCTCTGGGGTTCTGTTGGGAGGGGGGAGGGGCAGAGAACTGAGGGATCTCCGGGGTTCCGTTGGGAGGGGGGAGGGGCAGAGAACGGAGGGATCTCCGGGGTTCCGTTGGGAGGGGGAGGGGCAGAGAACGGAGGGATCTCCGGGGTTCCGTTGGGAGGGGGGAGGGGCAGAGAACTGAGGGATCTCCGGGGTTCCGTTGGAGGAGGGAGGGGTGAGCTGAGCAAGTGAGGTGTCTGTTGGAGGGGGGTATTATGACATCATCACCACCTAACCGCCCAGCCAATGTGATTGGCCCTGAAAGACTTTCACCCCTGGGGGGGCGTCAGAGGTGAGATCCGAAAATTTTTCGACCCTTACCAGCATCTAGACCCCAAGACCCCTCACTGTACCAAATTTCAAGTCTCTGGCTCAAACGGTGCGGGAGGAGTTCGCAGTCATACGTACATACATACATAGATACGTACATACATACATACACACATACATACACCACTTGACTTTTATATATATAGATTATGAATCTAGCCAGGCTGCCCGGAATCTTCACCATTCTCCCCATTTCCCATGGACAAGAAACACATGCTCTCTGTCATCATAGTATTTAATTTGGCTGGCAGCATAAAACCGAGGCATGAATTCTTCCATCGATTCATAGAGTTTAAGGCCGAAAGAATCTCTAATTTCCTTTCATCATCTAGTTCAACCTCCGACATCACACGGGTCACAGAAAATCACACACAGTCCTTCATGCCCCCAGCTCCCATTTTGTGGCTCATCTCCTAAAGATTATGAGGCAACCAGCCCACTAAGACTCAGTTGCTCACAGACTTCCCCCAAATGCTCGTCCAGCAAAGCAATCCGCTTTATAGCAAAACTCCTCTACAGTCCCGCTCATTAGAATGAAAAAACCACGCCCTCGACAGAAAAGATTGCTACAACTGGACAGTCTGAGTGTGGCTGGTGTTGAAAGCCAATGGGAGTCAAGGACTCAGCATCTGCAGGATGCTTGAAGGATGAGACCTTTTCTCTCACCAAGGGCGGGTACCCAGCTCAGAGGAGGACCTGATGCTAACACTGGGTGCTGGCAATGCAAGCAGTTTAGCTTGTTAAGGACAATCCAGAAGAGCATCACAGAAGGTAGCCCCCATAGGGAAATTCAAGACTACCTTATGTATCACAGAAACCTTTGAAAACCCTTATTTTGAGGGGAAAAAAACACTCACAGGATGCATCTTATCCTATGTTTTTATCTGTCCCCCTTTTTATGATTTGGTTCATTTGCATCAGAACAATGGTCTTAATTTTGTCTCACTTACGTGAGAGTGGATCAGAAGCAACTCATCAGTTACACCGGTGTACGCTTGCGTGAGACCAGAATCATACCCAGTATCTATATTATTTAGTCATTCATTGGGTCTTATCACCTGTTTCTTGTTTGAAGGCTCTCATCATCCTGTACACCTGACACTGCAATTAGTTGCTGTGGAAATAGTGATCATATGTACTCTGTTATTTAAAAATTCTGTAGCAGGAAGCCATCAGGCAGGGCTCGGGAAGAATCTACGCAGAAATTGCACAGGGAAGATGGACAGCGAGGCAACAACATCATTTTCATTATTCAAATAAGGTTCCCTGTTCAGTGTTAGAAGAAAGGGACCTGTATTTGCAACTCTACCACTGCCTCTACCTCTAACAAATAAAGAGGTAAAATAACCTCTCTACCTTATTGGTGAACCTGACCCTGAAAGGCCAACTTTAGGGAAATCTCTTAGCCTTGCCTACTTTTCCATTCACATGTTGACCTCTCTGTAAGATTCCCAACATGGGGTAGAATTCTCGTGTTGATTTGGGTGATGTCTAGACTCCTGTGCTCAGGAACTGACCTCACGATTAGTAATTAATATCAAATAGACCTACAGACTGTAATGATTTCAGCTTCTGGCAGTGCCGGATGGACATAGACGTTAGTTTGTTTTTTCCCATACTAATCCTAAAAGCCATCTGTCTCTTTAGAATGTAGTAATATGTCATCTACATAGCGGGTTGGGTTATTTTTAGCCAAGCTCTATCAGATTAAAATTAAAAAAATATCTTAGGTGTGGGTAGGCACCTCCATTTCCGCTAGCATTTCCCAGATCCCTCCCACCCCCGCCCTTTTGAGATTGATATTAAAAAATGAAGAGGAGAAAGGGCAGTGGGAGTTTGGAAGCACAATGGCTTCTTGCCTAATCCCATGTCACATCAATGTTTCGTCTTGTGATGTGATTTGATTCCTGTTAAAGTTCTAGGCAATGGTGCTGTTTCAGGGATATAATGTTTACAACTCTGGTCTTTAGGAGACAATAACTAAAAAAGACTTCCCTACTGGATAAAAAAAAGGAGAGCAAGAGAGATATGAAATTATGCATAATAAAGATTTACTCTCAGGTGAGTCTTGTAATAGGAACCTTGAACTTTCTTATTTTCTCAGGCTACTGCAGAAAAGTGACCAATCAACTTCTGTCCCAATGACCAATAAATCAGATACCAAACTGCCATTCTTTACCTTAAAAGACTTGGTAGAAACTAAAAACATGGCACCAGAACATCAGCTCATGCAAATCAGCATAGATCCATTGATTTCAATGGGATTATGCTGATTTTCATCCGCAGAGGATCTGTCTCATCCTATCCAAACTGCTAACACATAATACCATCTGAACTCAAGGGGTGAAAACTTGATTGCACTGAAGTCAAAGGCAAAACTCCTGTTAATTTCACTGGGTCAAGGGTTTAATACAGGACACCCAGCATCCTGAATGGGAGAACTGTTCCGGGCGGTAGACGAGGGGCTTGGCAGTGCTGATGGAATGTCAGCTGATGATCTCTGAATCAGGGGTTCTAAATCCATTACTGGTTGATTGCCGACAGGGGTTTCAGCCCCATCACCTCACTCATGGGCTCCCCCAGACCGGGAGGCCGTGTAACCTGGAAGCCCCTTCTGCTGAGCACTGGGACTGGTTCCTTTTGAGAATCTCTGCACTCTATCTGTTTGCCTCTTTGTGCAGGTGTCAGTACAGACTTCTCATCAGCACTGCTCAGAGCACAGACAATATAGGTCACTGCTTACATAATTCACATTCTGCTGAGCCGTATTTCCTTACTGACCGCGAGCCAGAAAGAGAGATCAATCCCTTTGTTTGGGAATTTTTGATCTCACAAGGAACCTTCTTTTCATCCCTGGGACCTGCTAGTAATGTTCCCCGTCAAACGTAAAAGGCCCTTTCTAGTTATGGCCTGGTAAGTTCCCTGCTGCCACGGACAATCAGGACAGGAACACAGTTATTATTAATTATTCACTTTTTTGTTATCTAATCTTCCTAGGAACTGAAGACACACAGGGCCAGGTCCCCAGCCGGTATAAAATGGCTTTCCTCCGGTAAAGTCCCTGCTCACCTATGCTAATTTACGCCAGATGGGGATATGGCCAAATAGTGACAGACATAAAGAAACCAAGAGAGATGCCAGCCTGGAATACCCACCCGCATCTGCTGCATCTGGATATAAAGAGCCAGGAAATGGCTTGGAGAGAGAGTGTTCCCTGTTCCCTAGTAGCCATAGAGTGGAGTAAGGAGAAGTAAGCTGTGTAGGACCTCTCTGGATTTGGGGGTTGGATAACCTGATGATAGGTAACCAAATAGATGGGGAAATGGCAGAGAGAGCCACGGCTGCAGCCAAAATCTGCGTAACACACTTTCCATGCTAGTGCAGGGTTTGTGTAACCCCTCCAACGCTCTTAGAAAACGTGTAGACAGTTTTCATTCCCCACCTCTGCCCCTTTCTGACCAAACCTTTTTTACTAAATGATAGACTGAAAACTCTATTCATCTGTCCACACAAGTCATTCCAGCCAGAACTCTGACCATTCCATCCAGCACCTTGATCTCAATTTTTGTTAAAAAAGCCCCAAAAATGGAGAGTCTGCTGGCAGCTTAAAGACTAATAGATTTATTTGGGCATAAGCTTTTGTGGGTAAAAACCCCACTTCTTCAGATGCATGCAGTGAAAATTACAGTTGCAGGCATCAATATCCTACAGACTAACACGGATACCCCTCTGATACTTCCATTTTTGTTGTTCTTCTCTCTACGCACTCCGATTTGTGAAGATCAGTCAGGAAACACAGGGCCTGAACACAATATGCCCCGTGCAGTCAAATGAGAGATTAACTGAGAGGAACTGTCATCTTCCTGCTCCGAGGCATGATGGTTCTGTGTATGAAGCGCATGAGCTGTCTGGGTGCCATATCACATTGCAAACTTATGTCTAAGAACTGTTGGACTGCATCAGCCCAAGATCTTCCAGCCCTGTACCCCCAGTACCAGATGCTCCAGGGGAAGGTGTATAAACCTGTAGAGGTAGATATGGGATAATCTGTCCTACTCCATCCTGTTCTCTAATAGTTAGAAATTGACTCAAAACATTGAAGCATGAGGTTTAATATCCATGTCACCAAATTCTTATAATTATTACTAACACTCTGGATATTCATGGTATCTATATTGTTCAGCCTCTTTCTGAACCTTCTTAAATTCTTGGCCTGTATCACTTCCTATGGCAGGGAGTTCCACAGATTAATTACTGATTCTCAATAACTTGTGATATCTGCAAACTTTGCTACCTCACTGCTCATCCCCCTTTCCAGATCATTAACAAATACATTAAACAAAATGTCCTTGAGGGACCAATTGTTATTTTCGTCCATGAAAATATACTGTGAGTTCGCATATAGCGTGGTTGCGGTGATGGATCCCAAATTTAAATTGGGATTCATGGCAATACATCCCCCATGTTAACACGGTCCCCGCGTTAATGCAGGACCACGCATGGATCCCGAACCCCCGGCTATAGCGAGGGTCCAGTGAACGTTGTCTCTCGCCCCACGACTTCTTAGCCTTTTTTGTATCTTGCATGGGACCTTGCCAAAGATATTTTGGAAATCCAAATAAATAACATCTGATTGTTGTCTTTTATCCTCCACTCTATTGACACATTTAAAGAATTCTGAAGGATTAGTGAGACGCAATTTTCCCTTGCTGAAACTGTGCTTGTTAGACACTATGATATAATGTTCTCACGGGGGTTAGGTATCTGGGTTTTTATTTTCATTTCAAACAACTTGCCAGGTTCAGCTGTAAGACTCATTGGTCTATGAGTCTTACTTGGATTACCCTTAGAGCCTTTTTATACAGAGGCAGAACATTTGCCCCCTTCCAGTCCTGCGAAACAGTGACTGTCTAGTTTGCTGGAACTATCACCCATAGGTCTCTTTCACCATTACTAATTTCCAGGTTTCTCCTGCATTCTACCTCTACAAAAGGTTACCGGAATTAATGAACAGAGATAAATATGAGTGTGTGCATACAAGAAAATCTTATTCCGGTAGAATAAAGTACGGTATAAAATCAGTGTAAATAACTTTCCTTGAGTGCACAACTAAATAATTTCAGTGTTTGCTTAAGTTTCATTCGGTATATGCAGCAAACCTAATTCTTGTGGCTGATGGATTTGTTGCTCTTTGTATCAGAAAGCCAGTTTTCCTTGAGCCTCGCCAAGGGCAAGAATGGATTTCTGATGCGGGGTTTCATTTCCTGTCCATTGAAGCAATTTTATCTCATCAGGAGCTCAAAGTGATTTCAGTGAATCTGATTTTCAAGGGGCATTTTAGTATGCATTTGATCCTCTTGGATTTCTTTACTTTTGAATTAAGAATATGGCTATTTTAATACTATACAGTGTCTCGAGATTGATGCATGACATCGAGAGTGAAACATTCATTATCCATCTGTTGGTTTGGGATGCTTGGAGCTACAGTAAATTAATCAGTTTATGTACGATTTAAGGTACTACTAGACTTGCTGGTCAGTGCTGTGAAAGCACAGAATATTCTTCAGGGAAATGAAGAAATATTTAGTGCCCTCTACATGTATAGGTCATTTCAAGCTGGAAAGAATTACTGCAAATAATTTCCCTGCTTGTAACTTCTTGTGTCAAGTTTTTTTTGCAACTGCTGTTAGATAAATAGTAACAGCCAAAGAGAATCCACAGCTTCCACCATGGAAATAAATGCTTTGGGGATTGAATGGCTGTCACCAGCTTTCTGTGCCAAGAAGGCTAGAGGTATTTTCTGCCTACTTTTCCCTAGCAAGCCTGTAGATGTTGTTTTGCGAAGGCTGGTGGTTTATGTTAATTTGCATGCCGCACAGAGATGCATCCACACTGCCAGAGAGGAGACAACTGCATGAAAAGTAGTTTTCATTAAAGTACTCCTCATTAAAAGTAAGGGATCTTCAGGGAAATCACAGCTTGGGGGGAGGGGAATGGGGGAAACCAAATCCTCAAGGACTCCCTGGTGAGGGAGCCAGAAATTAGAGTAGGAGATCATCCATCTCTAGAGTAGAGGGGTCATCTGGATGCTGGGCCTCGTTGATCACAGTGATCCCTTCTGGTCTCAGGATCTATACGTCTTTGAAAGATAAGGTGGGAGACCACAGAATCTTGCACCTTGGTAGCGGGAGCGGGCACATTCAAACGTCAGTTTTCAGTGACGGTTCTGAGGTTGGTACTAGTTAGCCACATTCATTCATGACCCTCATTCTATTGTGGATGTTATTCCGTGTTTTCTGCTTCGAGCGGTCCCTCTGGCTGTCTGAGTTTGGTCTGCTAGAAAAGCGTGCGTGGCAGAGACGAGTGCACAGGAGTATGTGTGTTGCTGAGATGGGTGTGAGGGGTGGAACACCATTAGAGCTAACTGCCTCGCTCCAATCCCCAGGCCAACGGCTGGCTCAGTCCCTAGTTTAGAGCTGCTCTAAACTAGGCCCGTCTGATTAGGTTCCTGTCACAGGCTCCACGTGCCCCTGCCCCTTCTCGGACAGACAAATCCCCCTTTTACCGGGGGTCCTGTATCCCTGCTGCAGGTTCCTATGGACCCTCCCCAGGGTCCCCAGACCCTCCCCCACATCCACAGTAAGGACAGGCCTCCCCTGCATGTCCCTTTCCCCCTCAGAGACCACGCCCTTGCTCCGGCGGTGGTTGGTGAGCCATATTGGGGGCCCATTCTTCAGCCCCCCAGTCCCTGATTTCCTCTGACTCCTGAGGGCTACACTCCTGGCAGTCCTCCCTGGAGGGTTTTTTGTTCCCACACCACCAGCATTCTTCAATGCCTTTGCCTTGTTGTCTAGGAGTTTCTCTGTTCTCCCCCCTTTTTTCCCTCAGCCGTGGGGAAGGGGGTTCTTTCCCCTTAGGGGGCTCAAGACTCTTCTTGCCCCCCTCTGTCCTCCTTAATTGGGTACCCTGTAGTCCCTTCCTCAGGCCCCTCATCTTGACTCCGGGCCTCCCTGATCTGGGTTCCCCAAAAAGGACCGGGTATGGTAATTTCCTTATCACCCCTACCCGTTGCCACTGGAAGTGCCTCTGCACTTCCATAGGCACCCGGGACACTGGATATTCCCGGGTGTCCCCATGGACACAGTGCAGGGCCACCTTTGTCCCTGGAATCACCCAGTGGGGCCTCACCAGTCTCTTCTGCACCAGTGAGCCGGTGGAGGCTGAGTGTACTATCCCCTCCCGGGGCTTCCCCCAACCAACACTGTTATCGTGCTCAGGGCTTGTCTCCTTGATCTCCTCCGCTCCCCCATCCACCCACAAAAGTCCGCCAGCCCACATTCCGTCTGCGGACAGTCCTGTTACTTGTGGCCTGGGCGTCCACACCCCTGCACTGCCAACAGGTCAGTTCTCTGCTCCGGGTGGGCCCTGGATCCGGCCCCCTCTTGGGTGTAATATCTGGTGGGCTTTTCCCTGGTCTGACTCCCTTGCCCGGATCCACCACCCGCCGGGGCCCCTCGACTTCCACATACTCCACACTGAGTTTTACTCAGAGCTTTTCTCAGTCATCAGCCCCAGCTGCAGCAGCCAAGCTCAGAGTGTGGCCGTGAGCCAGCCCTCCTTAGGGCCCACAGCTGGGCTCCCTGCTGACTGTTTGAAGCCAGTGCAGCTGGCAGGGCTCAGCAAGCAATGACAGAGCACTCAAGGGATTTTACCCCTGCCCTGCCACAGTTCCCCAAAGGGCTTTCGGTTAGTTTGGCATTGCCAGATTGCCAGCGTGCTCCGGCTCTACCCCTTCTCTTCCAGTAATGCTCACAGCATGTCCCCTGGGCTATGAGATGGGGATGGAGTATCCGTTGGCTACAACATTCCTAGATCACCCACTGGCACACGACTAGGGGAATCCTCAGCTTTGAGATTCTGGTGACTTCCTTGCGTGTTTTGGTGCTGCAGATCAGAGTAGCACTCAGCACTCAACACTCAATGGCTACACTGAATTAAGCAGCTCCCCTCTGATCCTCTCTTCATTTGCCCCTAATAAGTAAAACCTCCAATCCACAAGCAATATTTCAACCTTATTTCCTGCCATAATGACTACTTTTTCTTGGATATTTAGCATCATCAGTAGTTCCAGTTCCTAATTTCTATGACCATATACGACACGAGGCATCACAAAACAGACAACCAGATATTCTTGAATACAGATAAGGGACTTTGAGTTTGGTTTTTCCTTCTTTCACAATGATTTGAGTGGAGAATCCTCCAAGGAGAACTCAAGGAGAATCTTTAATAGAATATTCTAATTCCATAGCTGGTGATCTGGCAAATCCTTTGTAGGACACCTGGGTTGGCCTGTTTTGACAAGGAATCATATAACCTGAAAGGGGAAATCTACTAGCATTCTCTGAGAGGTTTTTAAGGTCAGGCTTGACAAAGCCCTGGCTGGAATGATTTAGCTGGAGATTGGTCCTGCTTTAAGCAGGGGGTTGGACTAGATGACCTCCAGAGGTCCCTTCCAACCCTAATATTCTATGATTCTATGATTCTTCAGCTTTAACTATTTTATATCCAAACTGAAAACTCTGATAGTCACTTAAATATGAAGCCAAAGGTTTTCATGGATGCAGGAAAATGACTTACTGAAGAGTGTCAGTCCTAGTCATGGGAACGGCAATGTAAAGTGAATATTCAGAAATATTTGCAGGAAATGAATGTAGAATTTGAAAACTTAGGTATTCTCACCGGAAACCTAATTCAAGTTTAAAGGTTTTGTGCTTCCAGTCAAGGGACAAAAACAGTATCGTGTGATGTCTGCAGAGAGGTTAGCCAGGACTCGTCTCTCTCCAGGGCAGTGGGAAACCATACTGCCTCCCTACACACTGAGGATGTGTGTAGGGAGGTGTGGTGTGTAGGGAGTGTGGTTCACCATCACTCTCTCCGGAGTGATGGGGAACCACACCGCCTCACTACAGTGTCCCATTGGCATAACTTGATTTTCAAATACTGAATACTCACAGTGAACTCATTGTGAGCAACTGACAAGCCAAGAACTAAAGTACATTCAATGAATAATTTCAGATAGATCTAAGAAAGTCCTAAGTGTTTACATACACAGTGGCAAAGTATGTCTAATACATTATTTGCTTTCCTGTAATATTTAGAAAAAAAAATCTAGTGTTCTGTATTTACTGATTTGTTTGACTAAGCTTTTTATCTCCCAGTTCGTTTACTCTTGATAATATAGTGATTTTAATCAGATAGCAATTATAGTGTAATTAGGAAGTGTAACTTATGTAATTAACCTTGTGATTCTAGGATTTTGTGTTAGGCATATGTATCAAAATGGTATAATTGCAGAGTAATTTCTGTGTAATGTATTTAGCATGAAAATAAAGGGGTAGCATTAATTCAGTCATGTAGCTCTCCTTCCAGGTATATGTGGTAATGGTATTGACAGGCCATAGTCATAGATTATAAGGCCGAAAGGGACGACTAGATTGTCAGGTTTGACCTCTTGTATATCACAGTTCCACAACACTGCCCCACAGTCCATATCAAGCCCCAAAGGCATACCCTTCATGTATTGTCCCTATGTGCTAAGCCCAAAACAAAACATTGGATGTGAATCCTCGTCCCTCAGATACATGGAGAACTTCAGATTCAGGCGGGAACTTTACAGCTTCAGATATGAACGTGCCTCCGAAACTGGGCAGTTAACAGTTGGATCTTAATCTGGCTCTGAAATGTGTGGCCCTATCCCATCGTTAATCTTTTGCTATTGCCGTGAGGTTCACAGGATCTCATTTTCAGAGCTGCGTGTGTGGGACTGTAGGAAGATTTGAATTGTCGGGAATGATAGCGTTTGTGAAATACACCCATCACAGGATGAAAGCTACAAGTTATATGGAGACAAAAACTTCTCTGACAATGTTCTGAAGGGTAGAGTGTTGTAGATTAGTGATGTTCACTGCTTGATGGGTAAGGCTCTCTTTGAAGTATTAAAGCACTAAACCGGGATTCACTTCTGGCTGCATTTTGTCAATGGCTCTAGCAATTCCAATGGTGTCACCTCCACTTAATCCATCTTTATTGTACATCAATTGCATTTCTTTAAAAAAACACCTCCGTTTCTTGAGTCTTTTGTTTCATTTTCTCTATCTGGCACTACTGCTTTAAAAGGCAGTGGTCACCTGGCACGTGATTACAGCTGTATTTTTTAGCAGTGTGTATCGATCTCACTGCATTGAGCAAGAGAATTACAGTAAAAGTTGTTTTATCTGGCACCTTAGGAGAATGGGGGGTATCAGTAAGTGAAAAATGCCAGTTAACTAAGGGGAAGGGAGTTTGGGTGGGGGAGGGTGTGTGTGGTGCAGGCTCTGCTATGGAGTTTGGGTGCGGGAGAGGGCTTGGGGCAGTGGGTTGGGATGCGGGAGGGAGTGCAGGGTGCTGGATCCAGGGGCCGCTCACCTCAGGTGGCTCCCTGCAAGCAGCGACCGGCCCAGGCTGCTTGTAGGCGGTGGCGCGGCAGATGGCTCTGTGTGCTGCCTCTGTCCGCAGGCACCACCCCCGCAGCTCTCATTGGCTGCGGTTCCCAGCCAACGGCAGCTGCAGAGTTAGCGAGCGGGGCTGGGGCAGAATTTTAAATTCTCAGATACAAAACCATCCAGGACTTCTTTTGATTCATCAAAAATTGAGCTTCAGTTAGACCCAAACCGATTATTGTTTTTTCTGATTGATTTGGAAGTGACACCGAATTGGAAAATCAGTTATTCACCCAAGGGCCCGTCCTATGTGTAGTGCAAGTTTAGAGTCCCAATGCCTCATTCACTACTAGAAGGAGCTCAGGCACTCTTGCGATGAGTATGGTGTAAGAACTGATATACACTTGAACTCTGATGTGATGTGCCTACACATTGTATCCTGCAATATTTTCACTCTCCTTTCAGCCTTTGTGCGTGGGGGTTATGTGTTAAAGTCTTTGAGGAGCTTTTAAGAGCGCAGCATTTTTATAGTCAGCAGGTGCTACAACCACAGGATACGTCTATGGAATGCAAAAAACTGGAATAGAAAAGGTTATGGCGAGACAAAAAGAGAACAGAACAGCTCCACTCTACAGGTTACACTTGAAGAGTCTAAAATTATAGCCTTAGAAATAGCCATTCAGACTCAGAAGGACACAACAACGATTTTGAATTTGTTTCCTTTAAATGAAATGTGCTTCATATTGTCAGTAACTTTTTCCTTTTCTGCTGCTTCAGCCTTCAAGGCAGGAATCATGCCAGAACAGTTAGCCAGAGGGATTGGGTCTGTTACAGGATTGGGTGGGTGAGGTTCTGTGGTCTGTGATGTGAAGGAGGTGATGATCAGGATGGTCTCTCAAGTTGTAGTGGGAAAGGTCTAGGTTGGATATTAGGAAAAACTTTTTCCCTAGGAGGGTGGTGAAGCACTGGAATGGGTTACCTAGGGAGGTGGTGGAATCTCCTTCCTTAGAGGTTTTTAAGTTTTTGACTTGGTTTGACAGGTTTTGACTTGACAAAGAAAGCCCTGGGTGGGATGATTTAATTGGGGTTAGTCCTGCTTTGAACAGAGGATTGGACTAGATGACTTCCCGAGGTCTCTTCCAATCCTAATGTTCTATGATTCTATGATTTCATGATCCTTTTGGCCTTGGAATCTGAGGTTATGAGCTATGCTGGCATTGGCTATACCATGAAGGCAAGTGTTTGCAGTGCTCCCTTTTTATTCTGATATGATCTTCACCAGCAGTGCCTCAGAGTATATGGTGAGGTGAGCTTGGGGGAAGAAGATGAGCCACAAAGCATGTATTGGGAATGGGTTATTATTAATGGACATACAATAAACTGAACAGTATGAAATCTTATTAATGGACATAAAATGCAATACAGAGCAGAAAAGGGAAGGACATTGTGGTGGCTGACCTGGGATTCAAGATATTGAGTTCTATTCCCAACTCACCCACAATTCCTATGTGAGCCCAGGTAAGTCTAGAAATCAATGTGGGTTTGATCTGTTGAATGGGGATAATGAACATTCCTTTTCTCCACCCTGCCTCTCGCTTGTTGATTTAGGTTGCAAAATCCTCAGGGCAGAGAGTGTCACTTACTATCTGTTTGTGCACACCTTGCAATGCCGCCCTGAGCTTAGTTGGGGCCTCTAAGTGCTACAGTGATATATACAATAGCAGTAGTGTCTAGCTAAATAAAGGGCCATATATTATCTCCCATTTTATTTTGTGGCTCTTGTAAATATTACCTAGTATTTGTCCTTATCTATTTAATAGTGATTTCCTCAGGGATGAATGTAAAGCCAGTCGAGCAGACATTTTATACTGACCAAACATACACAACGGTGCCAGGCTGTGGTGTCTGCACAGGAGACGCGATGCAGCTCCATTACTAAACAAGTAACCTTGTGTAGCCTGAGGACTAATTAACTGCTGACAGACTCAGGCCCCCTCGGCCTTGCTGACTGCATCGTTAATGACCGCAGAAAGCATTAAAGAGACTGAAAGTGAAGGTTGATGAGAGCCTGATGGTCGAATGTTATTGAATGGCTTGCAAACACCTCAGCGAAATGGAGAAAGATGGAAGAGGAATTGAGTCCCTCAGGGCCTGTCTCCAATTCACTGGGCCTGGATTCCAAGAACGTCAGGTTTATTCCCATTAGTTACACAGCACTGTGATTTATTTGAGCACTAATTGGGCGCTGACCAACAGAACCCCTGAATGTGAAGCCTAGTCAGCAAAATAAAAGCAATTAAGAAGTGTTTGTTGCAAAGGTCAGAAGTGCCCATTTTAATAACTTGCAAATACCCTTTTCTTTGAATTCAGGGGGTTTTGGGGCATAATTTACAGACTTTTTACTCCTCACCAATGTTTATATGCATGTATGTATCACTGCGTCCTCCTGAATGGGAAATGATACATTTAAAGTACTAGGAAAACTGCAATGTATGTGAAACATTCATTCATTGTAAGGGGATGGACCCCTTGAAGACTGTGGGGATGGACCCAAGAGAAAACCCTCAGGCAAATAAGCAGTTTTAAAAATGAGTCAATCACTGATTTGTTTGAAAAATGGTTATTGGTATTATACTATTACTAATAAAAATACTTAGCAATAAAAATATATAGCACTTTCATCAGCAGAGCTCAAAAGTGCTTTCTTATAACATTTTTGGCATGGTTAGCCAGCTGGAATTGGTTAGGAAGTAAGGAGAAACATACTTACTTACAGTATGTCTCCAGTGGCTCATGCCAGCCCCAAGGGGCAGAGTGAAGGTACACACCAGCCCTGTCCCATACCCTTAACTCTGCCCCCTAGATCTGGCATAAGCCAATGGGGATATATAGTAAGTATGTTCCAGCCAAGGCTGCCCTGTAATAAGCAGACATGAGATATGACTAAGGGCTTGTCTACACAGGGAAGTTTTATCAGTATAGAGTAAGGTGTGAATTTAAAGCACTGTAGTTATACTGGTATATACACAAATTCTGATATAAGAGCCTTTTCCCTGTTCCGTTTATGTTGCTTGGGAAGTGGTTTAAGCTAAACCAGAAAAAAACATTCTTATAGATCAATGAGAGTGTCTACATAGGGGGATTATGCTGATATAAATATAGTGGTCTAATGATACCGGTGGTTTACTATAGTGGTTTAATAATACTGGTATATCTGGAAAAATCTCTCTGTAGACAAGACAGATTTTTTCAAGACAACCTCAGCCAGAATGTAGATTTTAAAGCACTTGAAAAAAACCAGCTGTTAAACTGTAAGCTGGTCACAACCTTAACTATACACCTTAACCACCGCGCTATAATAAAATGCTCTAAAAATGCTAAGTACACTGAAAACCCCCTCACTGTTTCAAGTTCAGCCCCCAAAATTAGTGGATACTGACAATTTTAGCTTTAATGCCTCTGTGTGTCAGGTTTCCTGATAAAACTGGGACAAAAGACACAGATTTGTTAATATTTGTGAAATATTCAGACACTATGGTGAGTGTCCCATGGAAAAACCCAAGAGGAAATTAGTAATTTTGTATACGGTTGTGGGGTTTGGACTGTGTGTGTTAGATAAGGTGCGGGGGCCACAGACTGAAGAAGAAGATAAAAAGAAATGAGTAAGCACACTGTTCACTGAATGAGGCAGAGGTAGGTCCTGTGGAAAATACAGTATTTGCTCAAGAAATTCAATACTTTATTGAAAAGCTTGTGAACAAGAGAACTGAATTAAAGCTGCATGGGGAATTTTTCCAGGGCAATCTTCAGGTTGGCGTATCCTAACTTTTGAGGGTCTGACTTTGCAACCTTTGAACATGTAATAAATACCAAGGTACACATTCTGATAACTGTATTTATGCATTTCAATAGCAATACTCAAGGAGCAAGTTTCCTGCTCAGTGTGAGTAAGGGCATCAGAATCCAGGCCTTGGCTATTACATATCAAAAGAGTTTTCATTAATCAGCTTCCATTTAATTAATAGAAAAGATCTCTCTGATTAAATTTCAATTAAATGCTTATTTGAAACGGTGACATTTCAAGTGGTGCTGGACAATCTTACTGCCCAAACAGATGGCAAGCAATGAAAACATTAGCCAAATATTTTACCATGACTGGTTGAACAAAATGAAGTACATCCATCATAACGATCTGCATTACATAGCACAATCCTCTGTAGTACAGCATGCAATGAAATGACAATCATAACAGATTGCTCTTCACTCTAACATATGTTGACTTTCTAACATAGTCTGTATTGATGTGTACAAACAAAGATATACAGATCCATTGAGTTCTGTGATTCGTAATGGCTGCCCTTTCCTGAATCTGCCTGGGCATGACTCTGCAAGTTCCAGAATAATAACACACAAATCAAACGGCTATGACTTTATTCGAATAAGCTGACTTTTTTCTCTCTTTCCTTTTGGATTTACATTAAAAATACTCTAAATCCAGGAGGGATATTACTGACCATTTGGCTAATTCATCAATAAGAAAACAAACCAACCAAAACCCACAAACCATTGCAGTGAAAAAGCCTGAGCATAATAACTTGGATGTGATGGCAAATCACAGGAATCTGAATTAATCTGACTTTGAAATGACACATTTCACAGCAGTTTATTAGGATGTGACTATAAAATGACTTTGATGTGACAACTACATGTGTAGTAATCATTACCTTCTAATACAGCTGTACCTTTGCCTCCCCAGATGTACTCATGATTTAAAACCTTTGCTCTGAAGTAATCTGTAGTGGTGCGACGACTCACCCCTGCGGCGCCTCCTGCTGGTTATTCAGGGAATTAGCTCTCCAGCTCTGGAGCACCCTCTGCAGGCTGGTGTCTTGCTGTCCGCTGGCCCCGCGTCCTTCCTGGACCCCGGTGCTCTCTTACCTGGGTGCTTCCCCCTGGCAATAACCCCACACTGCCTCTGGGTCTCCCCTCCCTGGGGAACCCCCAACCCTCTAATACCCACCTTGCCTCAGTCTAGGGGTACTGCCAGTCAGCATCAAGCCCCCGCTCCCTGGGACAGACTGCAGTGTAAAAGCCAGTCATTATAGGTAAGGTTTTTCTTTGGACCTGCTGCCTTTGCTTAGCTCCAGCACCCTCCTTAGGCCTCCCTTCAGGCCTGCAGCCTGGGGAGTTGCTAGGTTGGAGCTCCCTTGCCTATTCCCCCAGCACTGTTCCACCTCAGGTACCCTGTCCCACAGGCAGCCAGGCCCTGCGCCCTCCCAGACTGGAGAGAGACTGTTTGAGCGCCTGGCTCCCAGACCTTTTATAGGGCCAGCTGTGGCCTGATTGGGGCATGGGCCAGCTGTGGCTGCTTCCCCAATCAGCCCAGGTTTGCTGCTTTCCCCAGCCACAGGGCTGTTCCAACCCAGGGCTAGAGCGGGTGACCAGAACCTCTGCTGTACAATCCTGTTAAATGCTGTCTTTTAACAATCGCTATAGACTCACATTATACTGCGCTGGGGGAGTAGCTTGTGGCAAACTGGGCTACTGGGTATTGATGTTCAAAGTGTTGTCCTGGGGCTTACAGTACAATTAAGAGATAACATTAATAGAATAAGCATTTGCACTCCAGTAATGGCCTTGCCATTTATTAACCAAGTACATACAGACTATTGTGGAAGCAAAATCTCCTATTCTGTTAACACTGGGCCAAATGTGTTGCTCTGTACTTGAGCAAAACTGCATCAATGGGACTTTTGTTCAATAAATGACACAGAATTTGTTCCACGCTCTTTATTTTATACAATTTGAATCAAAATTCAAATTTCCAGAGGTTTTAGATCTCCTAAAATGGCTCCTTGGATTCATTGTCATGGAGAAAAATACAGTAGACTCGCGATTATCCAGGATGTGGATTAACCAGGGTGTAAAAAAATAATAATACACGTATCTTCTAGGGCTGTCTCTGGCTTTTTTGCTGCCCCAAGCACACACACATAAAACTCCCACCAGCCAGTGGAAACCCCCCCCTCCCCCCCCCCCCCGCAATATTTCCTATAGATGGTGATTATCTGGGATTTTATTAACCAGGATTAATTTTTTCCTATCATCCTGAATAATCGAGAGTCTACTGTAAAACCCAACATGGGGCAGCATAATGAAATACACCCTCACGGGCCTTCCAGGCCTGAGGAACCTGAATTTTAAGTTTTCTGTCAAAATTTCTTCTATATGGCAAGCAGTAGACTTAAGATCAAAGACTTAAGCAGACCAAACCAAAGCAAAGACTTAAGACCAGCCTTTAAGGTCTGGTCTGGGAGGACGTCCTGTTGACCTTGGAAAGTGTAGGGCCAGGGAAGTGGAAGGATGTTGAAGCCAGGGATCAAAGAGGGGGTCAACGGAAAGGAAGTCGAAGTAGCAGGAATAGCCACAATGCTCAACAATTATGGATTGTTTGAAATAGTCAAAGAACTACGCCCCCTGGTCCTGGGGCTGTCAACCATGCATACAACTTCATCCAACTTTGAAGACAATGTAGGGCTCCCATGGATTTCGGTGGCTGCTGGATCGGGGATGGGGCACAGCTGGGACCGCTAGATGGCTCTGTCAAGGTGTGCCTCCCGACTCTGAAATTTAGGGTAAAGATGTGGGGACCCCGCATGAAAAAAGAAATAACCCCCCCAAGCCTATTCTACCAGCTCAGGCTAAAACTTTTCCCCAGAACCCAAAATTCTCCAGTTTGGACTTGGAATAGTGCAGCCACCACTAATTTAAGCCCCCATAACCATGGGTTAGGGTAAATTGGAACCCCCTTGTGACACCTCTCAAATCTCCTCCCTTCACCTGGGAGAGGTTTGAAAAACAAAGACCAAAATCCTCACTTTCTGTGAGATGTGCCCAATCCAAACCAGGATCTATCCAATAGAAACAAGCAGACAGAATCTTAAAAGGAAAAGTTTAATTAAAGAAAAAAAAGCATAACCTCCTTGTACAGAAATCAATAGAAAAAAACCCTTAACATCATACAGCTTCCTGACCCCCCTCACTAGGAATTTCTCCCTCTGCTAAAGCTTAACAGAAAGGAACACCGTGGATCAATTATCAAGTGATACAGTTCAAGTATACTACCATGTTTCCCCGAAAATAAGACAGTGTCTTATATTAATTTTTGCTCCCAAAATTACATTACATTATATTACAGCGAGAGGCAAAACTGGAAGTACGTCTTATTTTCGGGGGATGTCTTACTTTCGGGGAAACAGGGTATTAACTTACTCTGGACTTGGCTTCTTAGAAAATTATAGAAATGTAGAATAGAGACAGAAGGTTGTTTTGTCCCATAGCCAGGCAAACATCAACACGAGCGAGACGAGGAGGGAAACTGAAACTAAAAACACTCTCTTTGTTCCTGTACATCATTCCGTCTCTCAGGTTACTTCAGGTTAACCCTTCACAGGTAAAACAGTAATTCTAAGGTAATTTATACTTATGAAATAAGACAATGAAGGGCTCCCATGGATTTCGGTGGCTGCTGGATCGGGGATGGGGCACAGCTGGGATCGCTAGACTACTCCACGCAGTGTAAGTGTAAATAAAAGTGATATGCAGATGCAAGTGAGAAGGAGACCGGCAATGAGAGGGAATATGTCCGTGCTCCCTTTACTCTGAAGAGTGCAGCGTGATATCAGGGGGTAGGTGTTGAATTGATCCTTGGATATAAACATAATCCTCACAGTCATGAGGCTTAGTTATATGCTGGGCTCACTGGGTTTACTTCTGTGAGCAGGAAGGAATAATCTGGTGGCCAGACAGCAGGGCCCACATTGATGCAAAATCAGTCCTTCCACGCTCAGTGTTTCAGTTCTCATTTTTCCACCTTGCAATTTGACAGCTCTTTGGAGATGTGCTGTGCCATTCTGAGCCCCGTGCAAAGTGGGGCATCTCTCAATGCAATCCGTAGTCTATCATCAGTGCTTTGCAGTCAGACTACACACGGCACATTATGCGATTCTTAAAGAATCTCCTGTACTTTGAGGGCACAGAAACACTTAGCATACCAGCTCTACTTCTGGGGAATTACTTCTATATTTAGCTGAAATTTCCATTGCTGCTGTACCTGTAAAAGAGGTTTATTATCCTCATTATTCAATTAGACATACACACCGGCAATAAAATATTCATTTTGTGCAGCAGAAGCTGAATATTTCCTTGCAGACCTGCAGACATATTCCTTAATTGTTGCCTCATCTATCCAAACTGTATTATTTCTGATTTGCAAGTGTAAATAAATGTGCTGCTTGGGATGATCATATTTCACACCAATTTATTTGAATGACATTAATGAGTCCTCTCCGCCAGCAAGACCTTGCTTAGCGAGCTAGGCTGTGGTTTGCTACCCATAATACAATCTAAGAAGGTTTCCCATCATCATCTTTTAAAAAAAAAAATCTGCCACAGGAATACTTTTTAAGGACTTCAAACTTTTTGATATGCATCAATTTGGGGCCTTTTACATAACCATTAACCAAAATTCTAGCTTCAAGTAAAAGCATAATTTGCAGTTATTATTTAAAATTGTCCTGATGCCAAGAGGTCTCAATTAGGGATTGTGATGGGTGCATTTCACCATTGCAACTCACTACTGGGGGTTCCCATGGTCCTGCTATACCCCAGCCCAAGAAACAGCATGGAAAGGAGCAGCAAAAGTGGGTCCTCCAGGTTTGCCTGGAGAGGATTCTCTGGAACAGGCACTTCGAAAAACCAGTGACCTGGTCCTCCAAGGGCTAGAGGGACCAGCAAGGGCCAATCAGGGTCCTGCTGACCCAGATAAAAGTTGCTGACTGACCTTAGCTGGTCTCTCCCTGGCTGGGGCCAGAGGAGTGAAGAGGGGGCTCCTCTCTGGCCACCGGAACCTGACAAGTGGCCATAGTTTACGGCTGGTTGAACTTACATAGCTGAGACTGCAGAGAGAAAAGAATGACTGAGGACACTGGCCCTGAGATAGGGCTGGAGATAAAGGGTCCAGTAGGAAGAGATCCAGGGAAGAAGTGACAATGAATTGAATCAACCAATATGTGGCTGCTGTGTACAGGGTCCGTGGGCTGGAACCTGCAGCATTGGTGGCCCCAGATTTCCGTACCAGGGAAAGTTGCATAAACTCAGATGTGAAACCAAGTGCCAGCTCCAGCCAAGGCTCAGAACGGACAAACTCATAGCTGGAAACCAAATCAAATCCTCTATAGGCTAGTTTTGTTCACGCATTTAATGTTTACACTACATGAAACGTTTCTGTGTTGCTGGATGCATTCATCTCACTTGTAATGTCTGCATTCCATGCTACAAGGTAAAATATGCTGGTTTTATAATGGTAAAAATGCCTGCTCTAAACATGTGAACTCAGATGGAAAGAGTGGCTCCCCTGGCCCATCCAGAGGACTATCAAACATTAAGTGGGCCATTGTAGGACAAAAACTTTGTTAATTGCCCCATCCACCCATGGAGAAGTATGTGCAGAAGGCCGTCTTCCATCTGTTTGAATACTGGAAACAAAAATAGTTGAGATGAAGAGTGTTTTCATTTCCTTGTTGTTTGAAGGCTCAACGGGACAGAAACACTAAATGAAGCCAGAGATCTCAAGGGGTCACCTACTATCCCTATCCCTCAGCCCACTCTGCAAGATGTTTTGAATTAACGGATTACTACATCTCTGTCATCTTTAGGAACCATAGATGATCACTCATTTGTGTGTCTATGCTTGCTTGCTTTAATGAATCATAGTTATCTCCCATTTCTTTTTCCTAATCAAGTAACCTTTAGTTAGTTTATTACAGGACTCTCTACAAGCATTGTCTTGGTGTGAGATTTGAGATGCAAAAATGACCTGGGCTAAGTGACTAGTCTCTGGGAACTGGGAGCAATCTGAACATGTTGGTGGTAAGTGACCATTTATCAGTAATTCCAGCTTGCCTGGGTGGCAAGATAGATTGGAGAGCCCAAGGGGACTGTCTGTGACTTCATGGTAAGACTGTTACAGTGATCCAGGAGTTCACGATTGTTCCTGGGTTGGTGAAATCTAATTATAGAACATACCACCAGTTTGGGGTGTCTGCCTGTTTTCAACAGTCTGCCCTGAGGTACGCGGTCACAGTCATGAGGCACTGCAGACAGCGTGACGGGGCAGGGCTTATATGGGAGCCTGAACAGAGGGCTGAATTTAAAGGACCCACCTCCAAGGCTGAAACCGTAGTGAAGGCAACGGGATCATTACTCTTTAATACCTTGGAAAGGTGCCTTTGGACTTTGAGATTTGTCCAGACAGTCAAATCAATGAGGCCAGCCAGCAGCCTTCAGGCGGCACCAGGGTGAGAAAAGGAGTGTGGTACTGCACCCACCCCCAATGAAGTGCTCAAGGGGTGAGCGCTCCTTTATGGAGTGCAAGGCCTCAATATACTAGATGCTGTGCAAATACGGTAAGGCTGATACCCCAACATTGCAGTGCAAAGGCAAACGAGGGGGCCTCTGTAGCTGGATTTACCTCTCTTCCCTGACAGGCAAGGAAGGAATGGGTCAGATTATGGCCTGGCTGCTACATTAGACCAAATTTGTAAATTGCACATGCACTCATTGCAGCTTCCAACCATGAATCCCAGCTGGTCTGCTCTCCCCTCTTACACCATTCCCTCAAAATGGCAAACAGGAAGTGACATCATCCACCCGCCACTCTCAAACCTACCCTGCCTCCCCCATGCCAGAACCCACCACTGGAAGAGAGACTTGTCAGACTAGAGAGGTGCAGGCCCCTTTCCCATCTCTTGTAGTTCACTCTCTTTCTTTCGTGGATACACGTGGGGGTTATCTTAAAACTGGGGCCAGGCTGATATTCTGAGGAAACCTGGGATACACAGATAGTGAACATATGAATGCCATTGGTGGGTAGTCATTAACTCAGCTGAGATGTTATGAGACAGGAGAATCATAGAATATCAGGGTTGGAAGAGACCTCAGGAGGTTCTAGTCCAACCCCCTGCTCAAAGCAGGATCAGTCCCCAGCTAAATCATCCCAGCCACAGCTTTGTCAAGCCGGGCTTAAAAACCTCTAAGGATGGAGATTCCACCACCTCCCTAGATAACCCATTCCAGTGCTTCATCCCCTCCTAGTGAAACAGTGTTTCCTAATATCCAACGTAAACCTCCCCCACTGCAACTTGAGACCATTACTCCTTGTTCTGTCATCTGGTTCCACTGAAAACAGTTTAGATCTACCCTCTTTGGAACCCCCTTTCAGGTAGTTGAAAGCAGCTATCAAGTCTCCCCTCAGTCTTCTCTTCTGCAGACTAAACAATCCCAGTTCTCTCAGCCTCTCCTCATAAGTCATGTGCTCCAGCCCCCTCATCGTTTTGTTGCCCTCCGCTGGACTCTTTCCAATTTTTCCACATCTTTCTTGTAGTGTGGGCCCCAAAACTGGACACCGTATTCCAGATGAGGCCTCACCAATGCCGACTAGAGGGGAAGGATCCTCTATTTTAGAAAACACTGTGGCTTGTGATGACTCTAGAGAGGCAGGGCGACCCAGTGGCTGGAGCAGGACACCGGGAGTGAGGACACCTGGGCTCAATTACTCTGCCCGTGTGACCTCGGCAGGTCTTAGGTCTCTGTGCCTCAGGGCTCCGTCTGCAATTTGAGAATGACAGACCTGCCCTACCTCACAGGGTGTGTGTGGAAAAATCCATTGAAGAGTCTGCAGAGGGAATACAGGCTGGAAGCTGTAATGAGGCCCTCAGATACTATGGCAATGGGAACCATATAATGCCCAGTGATAGGTAGATGGGCTGCACACCGTGATTTACGCCAATGCCAACCTCACTATGGAAGTTAAAAAAATACCTGTGAGTGCAATAAGCTCTGATCCCTCTGAAGGAACAGTCAGTGCCAAAGCTCCCTAATGCAACCCTGCATTTCATCCCTTTATAGTCCTTCCACTAGCATTCTCCTCACAGGCAAAGGGCCAGAGGAAGTCAGCTGAGACCATCACTCAGCTACCTCAGGGCCAAAGGTTGTCTACCACCTGCAGAGGAGAGGGGAAGTTGCCTGAGCAATATGGAGTTTATTTGTATTTAAAGTCACAAGGCTGCGGGTTAATCGGCATGGCACCAGTGTTCAGCGCCTGCCTGGAAGCCAGGATTTTTCAGTATAAATGCAAATGTCTTGTCCAGGATACGATTCTGTATTGATTCTTCAGGTTGTTCACATTACATTGTTTATCAGCAGGATTTCCACTGGGCATCTGCATCAAAATTCATGTGCGACTAGCCTACTCAGTGAAGCATGGTATATTCGCCACTTTATATTCAAGGCAGCTGAACGATTCTACTTACTTTGAGTGGCATCCTGCCACCCATACATTACACAGAGCGCAAAACGCTGAGGAATCATTGAAGCTAACCGTACATTACATGCATGAGGGGCTTACCAGATGTCATTTCTTACATTGTTATGGTTTCATAAACTACACTGACATTGTCATTATGTTCAGAAATTTGATCCCACTCCGCCGTTCTCACAATGGATGGTTCTGAAGGTTGTTGCATTAACAAAGGGAAGTTTGCATGAAGGCAGTTTTGTCACAGTCTCTTGTGAATGACTAGGTTGTAACATTTATGGGGAATACCATGAGATTCCATTCACTGCTGGAGATGGTGGCCAAAGTAGGCCACGGGAAAGGAACGCATGGAGGGAAAGCAGATTTGTCTGGGAAGGTAGAGTCATTCTGCCTAGAAATTGGAATCAAAGCTGTATTCCTTATACTGATGATGTGTTCAATTAATTATCATATTCAGGAGGTAACAACTAAGGTGTTAGGCCCAGATCCTCAAATGTATTTAGGCTCCTAGTTTCCACTGAAATCATTCAAAGTTGAAATACCTTTGAGATCTCGGTTATAAGAACATAAGAACGGCCATACTGGGTCAGACCAAAGGTCCATCTAACCCAGTGTCCTGTCTACCGACAGTGGCCAATGCCAGGTGCTTTAGAGGGAATGAACAGAACAGGTAATCATCAAGTGATCCATCTCCTGTCGCCCATTCCCATCTTCTGGCCAACAGAGGCTAGGGACACCATCCCTGCTCATCTTGGCTAATAACATTAATGGAACTATTCTCCATGAACTTATCTAGTTCTTTTTTGAACCCTGTTGTAGTCTTGGCCTTCACAACATCCTCTGTCAAAGACTTCCACAGCTTGACTGTGCGTTGTGTGAATAAATACTTCCTTTTGCTTGTTTTAAACCTGCTGCTTATTCATTTCATTGGGTGATGCTTGGTTCTCGTGTTATGTGAAGAAGCAAATAACACTTCCTTATTCACTTTCTTCTCTTCATTCTTCTGACTAAAGTCTATGTTCTTCTGTAAGTTCCCATTATTACTGATTGTTTACGGTAGCATCCAGCATGTGGTGGACTCTTTCCAACCCCACAAGAGGCTCTTGGCCTAAGCACAGACAGGGAAAGGCCAGGGAAGGGGAATGACATGAGGGTTTTTCAAGGCCTTCTATAGGCAGGATGGCAGAAGTGAGTTTTTAAGAGGAAGCTGAAAATGAGGATAGAGCTTCCTGATTAGTTCAAGGAGTTTGAACCATGCAAAGAAGTTTGTGTAGAAGCTGGGTGGAGGTAGTTGTTTGAGAGGCACACAGCTTAGGCTGGGAACATTGGCAGAGCAAAGCTGCCTTTCAAAATATTCTTCACTTATCTGTACCAGAAACTGGAGAAACCCCTGGTTGATGGTTGGCATGCCAGGGAAGGGCTCCAGTGGAAAACTGTCATCTACTCCAGTTTCTAGATATATAGCAGAAAACAAGCCAATGGCCTGATGTATCATGACGTCAACGGAAACTACAGGTGTTGAGCACCCCTGAAAATTCAAGCCACCAATGGACAACAGCCAACCATAGAAGCTTAGGCCAAGTACTCTGTTGCTGTTGATTTGTGCACTCCGTTGACGTCCTGGATTTTCATTTGTTTACACCAGCGGGAATTTGACACTGCGTCTTTCCAGCAGGGACCAAGAATAGCTGCTAGATTTCTTTTTTCTGGACTGGTCACTTCTTTTTTCCCCTTTGGAGAAAGGACTGTGACAAGAAAAGCACAAGACAGCAAAGGGCCCCGATAGAATATATTATTACCACTGTCTGCCTTCTTTAGTGTCCTAGCTGCTAAAATTAACACAGCCTGAGCGGCACCCTGCCAACCTGAGCAAAAGTGTATGTCAGAAGCTATACAAGGTGGATTCAATGTAAAACCATGTGTCTGTTTCTGTACATGTCCCATCACATCCCTCTGGGCTTAATAATGCCCTCGCTAACTAAGCTGAGTAATAGTTTACACAGACTAATAATGACTGATTTGTCACCAACTGACTTTCGTTTGCGACCTCGCTGTACATTTTCAATGTTATATGGCGTGCCTGAAAACCAAACACAGGTTTTCTCTGTTATTAGGCGCACACTAACTCTTTTTCATGGGTGACTAAAATTTCTACCCATTACAGAGGAGTCCAGAGGCGAGTTCATCTCATTTTGAAGAGATGTGGGCCCTGCGGGGGGGAGAGGGATGACTCAGTGTTTTGAGTATTGGCTTGCTAAACCCGGGGTTGTAAGTTCAAGCCTTGAGGGGGCTGTTTAGGGATATGGGGCAAAAACCTGTTGGATGATTTAATTGGGGTTGGTCCTGCTTTGAGCAGGGGGTTGGACTAGATGATCTTCTGAGACCCCATCCAACCCTGATTCATGCAAGGTAATTTAGGTCCCTCCCCTGAGTTCCAAACCACAATGGCATGTGATTTACAAAGATGGCCTTGGGGTTAACGCACTGTCCTGAGCCTCAGGAGAACTGGGTCCCATTCTTTGCTCTGTCACAGACTTTCTGGGTGACCTTGGGCAAGTGACTTAGGCTCCTAGTCAACAAAGTCCTTATGCAGCTGAATAGTCCTATTGGAGTCAACTGGCTTCATGTGCTTAGCGTAAGGACTCAGGGCCTTCATCTCTCAGTTCTTGAACTCCCCAACTATAAAACAGGAGTAATAAAGATACTTCCTTCCTCTCCCTCAGCCTGTGTGGTCTTCAGGGCAGGGACAGCTTACAGCTTACAGAGTCTCCCTAAAAAGCTGAATGCAATGGGGCTTCCGTAACAAAAACTCCGGCAATGACTCTGGCTCCTAGAAGACAACTGCCTCCAAACAGGGTCTTCTGAGCCTGATGGGGATTCTCTCTGGTGCTCAGCGGGTGTTTTCAGCCAGGGGCAAGGGGCCGTCATGTTCCCCGCCGTACTTACACGGTGGCTAATGCCATTGGGCCCCTGCTTACCTGTGCACCGGGTCCAGATGCATCTATTTATAAAGCAAACAAATGAATAACGAAACGAGGCCTACGCTCCCTGGGCTGACAACAGGGAGAAGGCTGCAGCAGGGGCTCCACCCACCCTTCCCCCCATGCTAATCCACAGCCTTGATTTGCACACCCCAGGGCCCAGGTGCTCAGCCTACTGAGGGGGGCAGGATTTGGCCATTCAAGCAACACGATGAACAGCCTTGCAACAACCAAAGCCTTGATGTGACTAGGTGACCACAGCGGTCCCTTCCAGCCTCAGAAGCTATTGATCTTTGTGGGGTGCAGTGAGGAGTACCAGGCTCTTGCATATCTGACTAGGCATGAGTAGAAGCTATGTGTGGGCTTCTCCGTTGCTCGGGAGTGAATCTTAAGCCCCTCAAATGCCTGCTGGTTATCAGGATCACAAGGCAGAAGAGGAGCAGCGGGTGGAGGAAGTATCTGAGCATCAGCAGCATGAACAGGCCGCACACTCTCCTGTCTCCTGTCTGGCACTCCTGCAAACAGGCTAGACTAACTTCAGTAGCTGCCCTGCATCGTCGTCTTGTGTTCTCTGGGGCCGGCCCAAGAGTTCTGCACTCCTGCAGCCCAGGCAGCACCTGGCACTTGGCCTGCACAGGATACACCCCACCTGCACTCCAAAGACAGCGTCTGAAATGCTGTGTCCGGAAGCCTGGTTCGCTGCACGGATTCTAGCACTTGAACTCTGTCTGCACGCAGGGCGGTGGACGAAATGCAAAGCGAGACGGCGTCCTGGTATGTTCAGAGCCCGGCAAGTGAAGAGGGGTTATTCTGAAGAGCTTCTGCCACGGTGTTATGGGGCCATCACCAAACCCACGTAGAACCTAATCCTACTGACGCTCTAAGAGCCTGAATTATTGCACTCATTTCAGGCTCTGTGAACCACACTTAATCCACTTAAAACCACCAGGTTTGTGGGAGTTTAGGGCTCCCAGGACAGCCCAAGGACAGCTGCGTGTTCTAATTTACAAAGTGAATGGATCCTTCCTCTGCTTTAAGGAGGGGAAGAAAACAGGCTCTTGCATTTCCCTGCAAGTCTGGACATTCCAGAAGTTAAGGTCCCAGAGCCTCAGGTGGTGTAAACTGGGTCAGGTCAGTTGCACTCAGTGGAAGCTATGCTGATTTACACCAGCTAATGATTTGGCCCAAGGCTTCTACTGTAAGGGTTGCTTGGCTGTCTTGCATAGCCTGCATTCTATAGGGTTGTGGTGGGGCAGAGAAGCCCCCCCCCACACACACACACTGGCTATGAGGGGTTAATGAGGGTGATAGGGTTTTTTTCTGGCTATGAAGGCATTAAGGAAAGCCAGTGGACCCACTTGGCCCCGCCCCACTACACCCACCGTCAAAGTCAGGCCCAGAGAGGGGAGATAAAAGGAGAGGGCCTTGTCCAACTCGGGGCAGAAGGGCAGAGCTTTGGTTCTCTGGGTAGGAGAGCAGCCTTCCTGCAGCCCAGAGATCTTGCTTCCCAGCCTGATTGGCACCCCCCACCTTCCACCCCGCTGGAAGGGCTGATCTGACCCAGGGAAGGGACTTGGTGGAAACACAGACTGTTTTGGAAATGAGCCATGTGGGGCCCAGTTGAACATTTGTGGGACGAGCCTTGTTTTGAGTTGGACTCATTTTTGTTCCCGATCGCCTTTAGCCCTTCAATACCCTGAGACGGGTAGGACTGAAGGCCAGAAGGCCAAAACCGCACTGTACTGGACCTCACTGGGACAGAGACCCACGAGCCGCTGGGTGAGCTATGCCTGGAAAGGCCATAAGGGGACCCACCCCAGCAACCTAGTTACAAGGGTATCCATTAAATAGCAAAAGCAATTCAATAAATACCGTCCATGTCTATGGGGCTGGAGTTAACCTTACGGTGGCCTCTTAACTCTTGCAATGTCCTGGGTGCTCAAGATTAAGAATGCATCGATACGAACTTTTGCATTTAATTACACTTCATGAGGGAATCACGAAACGTAGAGCTGGAAAAGACCTTTTAGGCGGTTCAGAACCCTGGGTTGGTTCAGTTTCCACTCAAGATAAGAGCTCATGGCCTGTTTCTCCTGGAAATAATGGTGTCAGGTCTCCATAACGTATGTCAAAGGGCTATGTTCTAATGGTGCAGTCTTGTGAGGGGAATGACATTTACTGATGTCACAGATTTATCCCGGGATGATTAAAATCTTTTTCGCAAATGTGAGTTCAGTTCCTGTTCAGCTGGACAAGATACCCTTGGTATGAATTTGCCAATTATCTTTCCTTATTTCAGAGCAGCTTTGGCTCACCAAGGATTTCACGCTTTATGCCTGGGACCAAATAAATCTCTTGTGTAACATCAGGGAATGTCTATAAAATTACTCTAAGGTGGACATTGGCCCATCTTGTCTTCAAGGTCCCCATGCTCCTGTTCTGCCTCATCTAGCAATCACTGGAAGTATTTCTCAGTCAGCTGCCTTCTCTTCTCATTCTTTGTCGGCTCATTGCATTAGCCAGCTTTGTTCTGTAACATGAGCTTCCAGTCCAATATCATTCTTATGCAGAAGATATGGAACTTCATTTCTCAGCTTGCCCTCCAAAGCTCCGTGTGCATTCCCGCTGTCTCACTACCGTTAGTAATTGAATGTCTCTAAATTTTCTAAAACTCTTCTCTGTGGTAGTGTAAAACTGAAGTGACCCCACAGGATTCAGCTAGAATGGATTTTTTCCTCCAGATGTAACTTGCACACCTTCAGAACTAGGAGCTTTGTCTCCAGCATCAGAAATATGCAATTCTGGCTGCCTTCATGACCTGGGATTGAATTATAATGATCATGGCAAGTGACCTTTGCCAGATTACTTATTATTGCCCTTGTTTGAACTTGCCTGAGTTGGAATTTTTGAATTCCTCCCTCATTGGCATGTCATTTGGAGATTTCTGATTTTCTGTCAGTACTTTGGTTTTTGCAGGTATCAGGTGGTGATGAATTATGCAGGTCAATATGAATTATGAATTGGAAGGTCACTTGGCTAATTAAAAATGAAACACATCACACAAGAACATGGAATTTTCAATATCTGATCCAACCATCTGGTCCAGAATCCTGGGTCCTAGGGACTACGCTGCACGCTTCCCAGGACAGGAACCCTGATAATGCAGCTATGTAGGTGTGGAAGGTCAAAGAGGAAAAAGGTTCGATCTCTCTGAAACTACCGATCAGTTTACAAAACACAATATATGTAAAACACTGATAAAATCCTCCATAATCATAGTAACATGAGGCTTGGTAGCCTAGCTAGCATCTGATCCAAATGTTGGCTGTGAGCAGATACACAACTTGTATCCAGGAAGATGGTGACTAATGCAAGATCTAAAAGCAGGCGTTAGGTTGTTCTAATATCAATGCCTTCATCAGCTCCCTATTGGAGAGCTCCTTCGAACAACCAGCATAAGCGGGTGGGATTTCCAATTTCCCTTTCCTGCAGATGGCCTTGGCTGTTAGGAGCCATGTTTTATTGTTGTCTGGAAGACTCAGGACCAAATATAGTCCATGGTGTGAGCATCCTTTGGCTTCTGTGGAGTTGGAACGTGGGTCATTCAGCCGTCTCAGAGCACAGACTGTTGCACAGATGTGCTTTAGTACTCAAAACTCAGCACATGCTATTCCAGGAGCTTCTTCGTCTGACATGAAAGCAAGAACGTGGGACAGGGTGATGTGTTTTTTCTGACATCTTCAGCATTTGGGGGGGGGGGGGGAGACAGTGGTCTATAAAATCACGAATGGTGTGGGGAAAAGGAATAAAGAAGTCTTATTTACCTTTTCACACAAACCAGGGGTCACCCAATGGAATTAATAGGAAGCAGGTTTAAAATAACCTAAGACAATACTACTTCACACAATGCACAGCCAACCTGTGGAATTTGTTGCCAGGGGTGGTTGTGAAGGCTAGGTCCATGAAAGGCTATTAGGCAGGATGGTCCGGGATGCAACCCCATGCTCTCGGTGCCCTTAAATCTCCAATTGCCAGAAGGTGAGACTGGATGACAGGGGATGGCTTACTTGATAAATTGCCCTGTTCTGTTCATTCCCTTTGAAACCTCTAATAGCAGCCACTGACAGAAGACAGGATATTGACCCAGATGGACCACTGGTCTGACCCAGTGTGGTCATTATGTCTTATGCAACAATTTACACAGTTGGTCCAGCAACTAGCTTTTGCTAGCTGTTATAGAAATGCTGCTACACACTCTGTGGATGTTCAGTTTTGTTTAGCAACACTTGTACCATTCACACAATGGAAGTGAATTGTCTGTCTGTCTATTCCCGGCTGCAGAGTGGGTTTTGAATAAAGGTGGGGAAGAAAAAGGCTGAATTACACTGGAAAAAATGAAAGACGTCTGGATGGAATGACTTAATGAGAGCTTCAGTAAACCACGGAAACATTCAGACAACCACGGACTGCTTTTCCCATCAAAATGTTAAGCAATGAACAATAAGGCAAATTTTAATTTACTAATGAACAGAAGTTATCAATAACCCAGTGGTTTTACACCATCTAGGTGTGGGTGATAACAATTTAATTAGATTTGAAACCAAAAGATGGAGATGAAAAAATGATATTAGTAAGATAAAAAATGTAAATGGCAGAGAGTGCAGTTTGCTGGATTAAAGGAAGTAGGAAAGGTTAATTGGGAGCAAGAATTGAAGGAAAACTATTAGCAAGAATCTGGAAATGTTCAAAACAGTGCTGGGAAACGAACATGAGAAAACTGGAGTCGTACACCTAGAAGTGATAAGGAAATGATGTACAGACAGCCTCTGTCCTCACCCGCACTGGCCAAGCAGGGACCGTCTGACAGAGGAGAATTGTAAAGCGAGGGTGAAAAGTGGAGGGCACCATGCCCAGGGCGTTGCATTCAAACAGGCACATGTAGAGGGCCACAATCGGGATGTAACTAACGTTTTGAAAGTCACCATTTAACATTCTATCAGGTAAATATTTACGTTAACAACAACTGGGGAACTAGGGTGTGAGGATGCTGCAGCACCCCCCCCCCCCGCCCCGTTTTATGTAGGGCTCCGCTGCCACCCCCCGCCTGGGATCCTGGCTGCTGCCTGCTCCCAGCATCCCAGCTGCTGCCCCACTCCTGGGGCTCTGTTGAGGTCCCAGCTGTCGACTCCATGCCCACGATCATGGCTCCTGCCCTACGCCCAGGGCTCTCCTGCCATGCCACCCCAGGATCCCGGCTACTGGCCCAGTGCCCTAGGTCTTGGCTGCTGTCCCATGCCCAAGATCTCAGCTCCCAGTCCCATGCCCAAGCTCTCAGCTGCCAGCCCCACAACAGTCCTGATTCAGCTGATACTGTGGGGCTCTCTGGCCTCCGGTAACTTAATTATCTGGGCCTTTCCCAGTCTAAGAGCTTGCCTTTTGGGGGGCCTTCTGCTGCCATCACAGGAGAGAACATTCCTGGCTCCCCCCTGGACCAGGGGACCTGCTTTATATCTCCTATCTGGGAAACATCACACCCAATCACTAGCTGGGTCGGCTGATTCCCAGCACCTGCCTGCTGGGCTTCTCTCCAGAACAGGGCCGGCTCTGGCGAGGGGCAGACTGCAGCTGCCCCATGTCTCACATACAACACTGCCGTTGATACACCCCAGAATTCTCTTTGTCTCTTTCCCAGCTGCCTCACTTTGTTGGCTCGCCCTCCATTTGTGATCCACTCTAACCCCCCCATTCCTTTTTTGCAGTACAGTCACCTCGCCAGATGTTCCCTGCTCTGTAGCTGTGCATTTGATTTACTCCTTCCAGAGTGAAGTTAGTTGCACTTGCCTTCACTCTGAGGCTTTGAGATGGGGTCACCAGTACTGTACACGGGGTCCAGATGAGGCCACACCACTAATTTCTATAAAAGGATTAGGATAGTCTTTGTATTTTTTTTATCATCGTGCTCCTTACCCAACTTGACACCAGCTTTTGACATCAGCTGCATGTTGTGCGGAAGTCTTCCTTGAGATGTCGGCCGTGGGTCACTTTTGGAAGCTGACAGAAACCCTGGGGTCCTCAGCTGTGGGGCAATCTGTCTGGATGGCTTCCTAAGGGCCATGGACCCTAGCTACATTCTGCATGACAATAAGTTGCCCTGAAATCACAGTCCCTGGGCTCTCCAGCATCCTGCCAGGTAGGTTGCCAAGAAGGTAGTCAAGTGAGCTGACCAGTCAATTGCAGACAATTGGTCAATGCCAATGAAAATGTCTCATCATCAGCTCTTCCGACCAGCCCTACTAACCTTCTTTGCAGCCAAATCTCCCTTTCTACAGTGTGTCCCTCTATCCCTTCCTGGTGCCCTACCTGCTCCTAGGGTGTTGAACCTCATTTTTTATGCTGCTTCCTTGGAGTGTGCGAATGCCCAGGTACCACTTAAGTTCTGTGCTGCTGTTTTATGAACATGATTCGCCTAATGGTCAATTTCACCCTGAACGAATCCCCTGCAGTTTCATTTCTTCATCTCATGGTATTTCTAAATCCTATTTTGATTCTATAACCTGGGAAAGTAATTTTGAAAATTACAAGCACGGGAAGGTCACCCATTGTTAAGTGCTCTCCAGATGAATTAAATATGATTTCCCTGATTCTTATCCTTCCCCCGTTAAATGAAAAATCTCTGGCAAGTCTCCAAGGGATTTTTTATAAATTTTGGCTACATGATATAGGCATGTAAATCTATTCTTTCAGCCTGTAGAAGTTAGGAGGATCTGGATAATTCATTCCCAATAGAGTGAGGCTAGTATCTTGATATAACTCAAGCATTTTAAGCCCTAACGTCTATGGGAAACATTTTCAGCACCATTTTTCTTCACATTATGAAGCTCATTCTGACAAATTATTAAAATCCTATAAAGAGGAGCCTCTGCAGGTGTGTGATGGTGTGTGCATACGCCACACTAGCCAAGACGGGGTTAAACCCACATTATGGACAGCGCAAGTCCCGCCCCCAAGACTGGACTGGGCATGCTCCAGATACTGCAACAGTATAAAGGGAGGAAGCTCAGCTCATTCAGAGCTGGATGCCGGAGGGGAAAGACCTGTGCTGGATGCTCCCACTGAAGACTGGGCTATGACCCCTGCCTGAGGAGATTGGAGGCCTCAAGAGTCAGCTTGGACCCCTGCTACCAAAGGAGCCTAAGGAAGTGACTGGTTCTATGGACCCCAAAGCCTCATGGACTGCCATGCCAGGGACAATGGTAGGAAGTGACCCCGGGAGGGTGATGGAGGGTGTCTCCCACCCAGGTAAGCTCAGCTTCTTTCTGTGGGATTCCCCACTGAGCCAGTGACAGGCCAGGGCCCTGAGTCAGGGCCCAGTGGAGTCAGGTGGGCCAGGACCCCCCTACCTGGGCCACCAGCCACCCTTGCTGGTGGCCCCTCGGGTGCTGGCTATTAGGTCATGCTGCTCTGGGCACCAAAGGACCATGCTATTGCCTCTGGCTCTTAGGCCATGCTGCACCAGGGCTGTTAACTTTTCACATTAGACTCGGGATGGCGAGGTCAGAGATGGACAAATGGGCGTAATGGCCGAGTCTGCGAACCCCAGGCACCCTCCTTTCGGGCCGGGACATGCATTCACTGCTACACAGTGCCTTATGTCCATTGGCAGCACTGGCAAGTCTTGTCCCCTAATATTTCAGGAGGGATTGTGCTGGATTTTACAGCATTAGCTCAGCTACCCTTCTGCACCCCAGATCAAATTCCACCTGCACAGATGTGCCCCTGACCCGTAGAAGCACCGTGACGATCCTGATGGCTTCCTTTCTTGCACTGTGCAGGATGAAGCTAAAAATTCATGCTTCATAAAGAGTACCAAGCTCTGTTTAAAACATGAGCGCTTGCATCACCACTAGCAACCACAGCAGTCATTAGCATGCACTCAGCTCCTCCAGAGAGCAGCAGATAAAATACAGGACAGAAATCAGAAGATGTTTCTGAAGAGAGGGAAGCATGGCTAGGGAACAGCTGTAATATGCTGGCGGTGCTATGTAACTGTGGGTGTATAGTGCTAAAGCAAACAGTCATGTGCCGGTAGGTTCACTTCCCTCTCTGGACCCATGGAAGTCCCTTGGTGTGAATGCTTCATGGGGATGCTTTTCACAGGCTAGAGAATAGCTATTCCAGAAGGCGATATGCACCAGGGGTCCTGGGTCAAAGTTGCTCCCACTTCAGTGTGGAGGGCCAACTGCAGCATGGTGACAGAGAGACACATGCTGCCAATGGGCCGAGGGGCAAAGCACCATGGAGAAGCATCCCTTCCATAGCAAGGGCCACATATCTACAGGGAGAATTCCCTCAAGGACCTCACAGCCCCAGGCCTAGCTGTCAGACCTCATTCTGTGCTCTTTCCACAGACCTGGAACAGCTGCCCTAAGGGAATAGAAATACCACGTCAGATTCCCCTCCTGCAAGATTCTCCATGGAAGAATACTGAACCCTTAAAACAAAGCCTAGTTAACCAATGCAGTTCACTAAATAACACACGGTGAGTGCACTAAGGAACAGGGAATGCCATAAACACTGCTTCTCTCTGTACCAATTGTGGGCAAGCAACAGGATGGGTGATGTAGAGAAATCTGCTGAAACACTACTGCAGTGATCCAAAGGAGAGCCACAAGAGAGCAAAGGCTCATGGTTGTGCAGCTGAAATGGTTATGTATTTATAAACAGCAAGATGTTAAATAAGAGACAGCAACAGGGGACAGCTAAAAAACCAAAGTGAGGTGAGAAGAGAAGACAAAGTCCAGGAGACCACCCAAGTTCTTGGCTGAAAGTTACCAAGCATGCCTGATCTGCCTGCCCCAAAATGGAACCCGAAAGTAAAACACAAACTCTGTCCTAGTTAATGCAAATTTTGTCTAGTCACCTTTGTAGACTTAACACACCAGAGGTGAAAATATAAAGTGATTATGTGCTAATAAATAAACCAAACAGGCAGCAGGACCCAATGTAGGCTGAAACAGGTAATTATTTAATAATTCAGTCTGTCGGCTGTTTGCATTTAATTTGTCGTTTTATTAGCAGGTAGTAATTAATCCTTGGCCTCAATATAGTGAGGACATTGTGGTGAAATAGAGCAAATTAAACTTTGATGCGGTGGTGATGACTGCTAGGTACTTAGAGGTGAATCGTAAAGGCTTTAAAAGAAACTTGCTTGTAGGATTCTGAAATTTGAAGATAGACCTTTGACTTCCAATGGTTGTTTTAAAAGATGCTGGGACTCAAGCAATTTTTTTTTTATTTTCACAACTGTGGCAGCAAGCTCAGAGGTGCCAGGGCTCTGAAGGGCCAGGCCTAGAGATGCCAAATGCTGGCACAAATTAAGCACTGCTTGGTTCCCTGTTCCAGGCTGGAAAGACTATCAAACTAGGGCTTGCTTATGATGGGGGTGAAAGAGTCATTGGATTCCAAACCACTATTCTCCTTCCTACTGGGGCAAATCCTTCACTGATATTGGCCATTGCTCCCCAGGGCCCATCACTCACTGAACGGAAGCAGCACTTCATGGTGCAAAGGTCACTTTGGTGCAAACACCTGCAAAGACTACTTGTGTGTGAGTAAGTGCTACTTGATGTGAATAAGGGCTGCAGAACCAGGGCTCAGACCAGTAGGGTTTGGCTATTTTAGGGCCAGATTCTCCCGCCGTTACTCCCCAGTCTAGTATTTTACCTTGCCAGTAGGTCTCACTTAACTAATGATGACAGAATCTATCCCGGAGATGTAAGATTCCACAGAGCTTATTTCTCAGAAATGGGTACCCAGGAGCATCTTTAGATGCCCTCAGAAAAGGATTACCAGGGTATATCATTTTGGGCTGTTGGAGGTAGCAAACATGGGCATACATAATCACGGAGAGTACAAAGAAGCTGTTAACACTGGGATGTTGTGCCCATGTTGATTCTGCTGAGCACGGAGCTGTGAGAGAGCCCAGATGTTGCTCCGAGACAGCTCTTTTGGTTTGGGGCCTGGAAGGCTTTTTTCAATTTCTGGAGAGATCCCAAGTCTGTTTCTTGCCGTCTGGCATGGTTTAGTCAAGCAAGTAATCTGAATAGACTTCATTACCAACAAGGTTATGTATGAGCTGACGGCCTGCGCACTTTGGGACTCCTTTATGAACACTGCTGCCTTTGCCACGCAATAAACATCTACTTTATGGTTTAATGAATGATGGCCGATTGTGGCGCTGGAGACAGCCCAGTTACCTGGGAGACAGTTTGCTTAATCTGTAGTGTGTTGTCATTTCCTTTGGGCCTCGCTCAGTCTTTAATGTTATGAGAGATGATCAGAGCTGCCGGGGATAGTTTTGCTATTTTTTTTTTTTACTGTTTTACTGCCAGGCTGATTTTGATTTTTCTTCTTTTGTCCTTGTATTGTCATTTCTTTGCATTAACTCTGCATGACAAATATTGCTACTATGGTTCTGGCTAAGGGCTTCCGCGGAGATCAAGGTCTCGCTGTGCTATGCATTCGAAAGACAATACGTGTCAGTCCTTGCCTAGAAGATCTTAAGTTCTGAGACTCTGATCCTTCAACTACAGTAGAACCTCAGAGTTACGAACTAACCAGTCAACCACACTCCTCATCTGGAACCAGAAGTACACAATCAGTCAGCAGCAGAAAAGGCAAAAAGCACAGTACTGTGTTAAAAATAAACTACTAAAAGAAAAATAAAGGAAAAGCAGCATTTTCCTTCTGCATAGGAAAGTTTCAACACTGTTTGAAGTCAGTGTTCCATTGTGAGCTTTTGAAAGAACAACCCTAACATTTTGTTCAGAGTTATGAACATTTCAGAGTTATGGACAACTTCCATTTCCCAGGTGTTTGTAACTCTTGAGGTTCTACTGTAGTACTTTGTATGCTGAACTTTACGTAGGTAGCCCCATTGAAGTTATTTGTGTGTGATGGGATGTATCAGCTCCGCACTGGTACAGCAGGGGTTAACCCTTCTCTCTTGGATGAGGAGGCCACGCCCCCTCGGCTCTGATGGGCATGCTCCAGCTGGAGACCGGATATAAAAGACAGCAGAGCAGTTCAGTCTGGGCTAACCATCGGCAAGGAAGGAAGTGCACTGCTGACTCCTGGGGGAGGAATGCCTGCACTCCAGAACGTGGAGGCCAGCAAGATGGAGACAGAGCCCAAAATCCTGGCTCTGGACACCGTAGAGAGGGGAGAGACCGTGGAGACCTGGAGGCGGCAAACTGCAAATGATTGGGTAGGAATTGACCCTGGGAAACTTGGCCTTAAGAGAGCTCTCCTAGCTGTTTAGTGCACGTGCAAGGTGTTTCAGATGAGCTCATTTGCACGGTTCTTCCCAGTGTGCTTTGCAAAATAGCGTTTCTGTCAAAGCTAATCCTAGGATTTTTTTTTCAGCTTTCCCAAAACAGCCTTTAAATCTGACAAGTGAAATATACGGAGAAGAATCCATAACTTTCAGCGATTTGGAATATATATTTTGGCCTGGCCGGGCTCCAAGAACATTTGAGGAAGATTAGGGAATACAAAAGAATTAACAGCATTAAAGGACTCATAATAACTTACTCCTGCCTGGAGGCTGAAGTTTGACACCTACCAGCAGCTTTTTGCAGATCTTGACAGCCAGCAGAGTCCCTGAATTATTCTAATCCCCTGGAACAACAGTACTTTGAGATTTTAATGTCCCAAGCTTTGACACATGAGGTTTTGTGTTTCCTTCCAGCACCTGCCTGGCTTGCCGTCCCAGAGGAGAGGAATGGAATAATCTCCCTCCTGTACCCTGTTGTTCAGAATATTTTTTACCATGGAAGCACTCAGGCAGGCTGGAGTGACACAAACGTTCTGTCTACACTGCTTTCATCCATCTGACTGTGTTTACATCCAGCCTGAGGAAGAGGATGGTACTTTGAGGACACAATTCCTTGCTGTTTGTCTGGTTCTCCTGCTCTGCTCTAGCTACACTGGAGTGAGATGCATGGGAGGCTTTGTACCAGTTACACTTATTTGGGGAGGCTGTAGCTCACTTAAGGGACACCTACGCTCCAACACAAGACTTGGCTGAGGCTGGCCAGGGTGCGGGGACCGTGGCTCTGAGACTCAGTGTCATGGTTTTTTTTTATTGCAGCGTAGGCATGCCCTCTTGCAACAGGTGTGGGTCTCCTCTGCCTGATACACATGGAGAATATCAGCTGTGATGGGCTCGGTCACAGAGACCCCCTTGGGACTGTCCGCGATGTGCTGGAATTACCTCTGAGCCCGTTTTCCCTGCCAGCTTGGGACTCCAGAACCCTGCCTTGTTGAGCCGGAGACTCCAGCCTGCTGCAGCACAGACCCAGGTCTGGTCCATGCCCCCAAAGCTGCAGACTTTAACCAAAAAGAGCTCAGCAGGCTACCTGTCTCCGACACCCAGCTCCCAATAGGGCCCAAACCCCAAATAATTCCATTTTACTGTGTATAAAACATATACAGGGTAAACTCATAAATTCCCCACCCTCTATGCCACTGATCGAGAGATATGCACAGCTGTTTGGTCCCTCAGGTATTAATCACTTACTCTGCATTTGCTCATAAACAAAACTGATTTTATCCAGTATAAGAAGTAGGGTTTAAGTGGTTCCAAGTAATAACAGACAGAACAATGTAAGTTACCAAGAAAAATAAAACAAAACACACGAGTCTAAGCCTGATACATTAAGAAACTACATACAGGTAAATCTCACCCTCAGAGATGTTCCAATAAGCTTCTTTCACAGACTAGACTCCTTCCTCATCTGGGCCCAATTCTTTCCCCTGGTACAGTCCTTGTTAGCTCCAGTTCAGGTGGTAACTAGGGGATTTTCCATGACTGGCAGCCTCCTTTTTTCTGCTCTACCCCCTTTTCTATCTTTGGGAATCTTTTCTTTCTCTGGGTCCCACCCCTCCTTCTAAATGGAAAAGCACCAGGTTTAAGATGGATTTCAGTACCGGGTGGTATGGTCTCTTGTCCTGTGAGACCCCCAAACCTTCATTCTTCCCAGCCTAATTGATAGGAAGACTTGCCAGTAAACAGAGCCATTTACAACCAATTGTCTTAGTCAGTGGGAGCCATCAAGATTCTAACCCACCATTAATGACCCCCACTTTGCATAACTACAATAGGACCTCAGAGTTGTACTTCATATTTCTAGTTTTAGATCCAAGAATGATACATATAAACAAATAGGATGAACACGTTCAGTAGATTATAAGCTTTGTCAGGATACCATACAAGAGATCTTTTGCATGAAGCACATTCCAGTTACATTATATTCACACTCATTAGCATATTTCCATAAAACACATGCAGTGCAATACCACAACAGCCAATGTTTACTGCCAGCTAATGGAGTTTTTTCCTTCAACTTAAGTCAGAGATAATCAGCTATTTTTTGACAAGGTCCACATTTCTTGGCCAAGGGTATAGTCAAGGTCCAAACTCCAGAGAAAATAGTACAAAAATAATAACAATAATGATAAGTAAATAAAAATATTCCATGGTCCATTCAAAAGCATCCGGTGTTTCGGATTTGGCCCGCGGTCCACCTATTGATTACCCCTGGCTCTAGGAGTGGGCTGTACTGTCGATCTTCTAAGGTTTGTCCAGTGTTAGACAGGAATCGGGGGGAGGGACGAGGGACTCTCTGAACCTGCTCACCAAGTCTGTGCAAAGCAATCATGCTGGGTGAAATATGACTTTTTCCCTGATAAGAAAGGGCTATTTGTTGTCCATAGGCTAATAAAACATGAGAGCCGTGATCCAAGGGCAAATAGCCCTCAGAACCAAGAGCAGACTGCATGGTGGATTTGGGCTAGACACCTTTTAAGTATTTTTCTTTGCCTGAGCGCGTGTGACAGCTGCCAAGGATGAAGTTATCTGTTGCCCAGTGCTCTGTGTAAAACCACGGCACTACTACAGCAGTGCACGTTTTCCCGGACTGCCCCGGCATCCTTTTCACTCATGTGCTGAATGAGTCAGTTCTCAGGAGGAAGTAGTTCAGCATCCAGGTCAGTTGCATTCTTCACCTCTTTGCCAAGTTTGCCAGCAAGGGTGCTAACTGGCACAAGCATGGTACTCTTAACACCTTCCAAATCCTAATCAGACAAGGCCTTGTCCAGTGGGAACCGGACAGATCAGAGATCACTGCTACTTCTCTGATGTGGATTCTAGCTACTGACCTAGATACATAACTCTCTAGCTCCTATTAAGAATCAGAGAGGTAGCCGTGTTAGTCTGGACTTGCAGAAGCAGCAAAGAGTCCTGTGGCACCTTAAAGACTAACAAAAGTATTGAAGCATAAGATTTTGTGGGATAACACCCACTTCGTCAGATGCATGTCATCTGACAAAGTGAGTATTAGCCCACGAAAGCTTATGCTTCAATACTTTTGTTAGTCTTTAAGGTGCCTCAGGACTCTTTGTACCTCCTATTATGAACTCCCTAAGCCTTGTCCAGTGGGAACCGGACAGATCAGAGATCACTGCTACTTCTCTGATGTGGATTCTAGCTACTGACCTAGATACATAACTCTCTAGCTCCTATTAAGAATCAGAGAGGTAGCCGTGTTAGTCTGGACTTGCAGAAGCAGCAAAGAGTCCTGTGGCACCTTAAAGACTAACAAAAGTATTGAAGCATAAGATTTTGTGGGATAACACCCACTTCGTCAGATGCATGTCATCTGACAAAGTGAGTATTAGCCCACGAAAGCTTATGCTTCAATACTTTTGTTAGTCTTTAAGGTGCCTCAGGACTCTTTGTACCTCCTATTATGAACTCCCTAAGCTAGCCCACTCCTTGTTCCACAATGCCTATTTGTTTTATGATCTCTGCTCTAAGATCAATATTTGCTCATCACTGAGATGATCTCAAAATCTACAGTTTCCCACCCTTTCAACATCAGGGGGCTTTGGAACAGTTTCTCAGGAGAATAGACACCAATTTTTAAATTATTTCTGTTTATATAGGTCAGATACAAAATCTTTGTGGCAGTTTCATTGGCTCTATCTTTTTGTTTGTTTGTTTTTATCTTAAAACAACGTCTGAAGCTCATAACCTCAAGAATTCAAGCCAACTTTGATTTCTTGTTTCCCAAATTAAGGGCCTTTTTAGCTGAAAAGGCTTAAATGTCTGTGTCCAAAGCTTGTAGGATAAATCACGTTCAGTTGACACTTATGTTTCCCTTGTGTCTCTCTCTGTAAATATGAGGTCAATGCTTTATTAACATCTGCATGACTTCTGCGCTTGCTTCAAATGTTGCTGTTGCATCGGACAAATGCACTGCACTTTCATCACTGCATGTTCTAATTTCTTTTTTAAATGTATATGTAATTAACTCATTTAGATATATATCAAAGCTCTAGACCTTTTTTCAGTAATTAAAACACTATCAGAAATAAATTGAATTTTATTGTAATTTTGATCTTATTTTCACTTTCATTTAAGGGGATATAATTAGACTCAATGACATAATAGCCAGATTTGTCACAGGTCTTTGATTAGGATATTAACTGTCTTTTCCCCCAACATATCGACAGTATGTATTTCTGTCTGTATAATTGTATTTATGTATTAATTGCAAATCAGGGAAATAAAATGGATGATTAGCTGCCCATTCCAATTCAAGTGGTATTTATTGTCCATAACAATAATATTCTTAACAGCACCATGACTAATCTGTCTAATTCCTCATCCTACCCACTCCACAAACACCTGGGAAATGTATGGGCTCTACAACATAGCCAAAGGGGTAATCTAGCATGTGAGAGGTGGTTTGAGTCCATCTGTGATAAAGACGGAGGTGATCAGTAGAGCTGGGCGAAATTTTTCAAACTAAATGCCAAAAATGCCGATTTGGATCAACTAAAATATTTTGTGAATTCACGTCTGACTTGTCAATTTGTTTCAGAAACTAAAGCAGAAAAAAAAAAACCAGAACATTTTTTTTTCAACATTTCATTTTTTCTTTCTTGAAAGTCACTTTTTTGTTCAGAAATCAACTTCAATTTTAAATAAAATGAGGAAGACTTTGTAGCACCTTAGAGACTAACCAGTTTATTTCAGCATAAGCTTTTGTGGGCTATAGCCCACTTTGAAAAAGCTTTCAATTTTAAAAAGCTTCAGTTAAGCACAACATTGTGGGTTGAAAGGTCTTTGTGTGGTCAAGAGCAGTAATCCAGAGCAAAGTCTTATTCAATTAGCAACTTTACTGTCCCAGCTGCGGCTAATCCAGGCCTGTCACAACTCCACAGGCGGTCGGGGAAGTGTGACTTGATAAAAGGAGTTCTAAGAATATCACAGCATTTCTGTGAGAATTTTCACTGAATTTTATCTTTTGAAGCATGTTAACTTCTTCTGAATGGCCCTGTTCCTATTCCTCTCCCCTGATGTGGCTGCAGTTAAATTTCAACCTGTCTCCCAGAGCCATGTTTCCTTAAATCTGTCCTCTCCCAGCCCTGTTGAAATGAATGTCCAAGCTCCCTGTGTATGTATAGATTTTCCTCCATCCTGATGGCAGGCGGATACACAGAGAACCCCCGAGAGGGAAGATGGATGTGTCTGGAGGAGAAGGCCACTTTTGAATCCATTGGCAGCTGGATGGGAAGCCTGCCATTTTGTGGTGCTTCAGCTTTGGTGTTTAATTGATCGTTAAAAGCTTTTAAATACTGTCTTAATGCCATGTTTTTAAAAAATAGAGTATTGGCTGTCTCTACAAGCTACGCTCTTGAGCTAGGAATTCCAGAAAAACTTCACCAGCCTTACAGGAGTCTAACCCCCCCCATCCCCCAGTACCCCCTGGCCTAGGGAGGGATTGTTCCTATTTTAGGCTTGGGGTGCAGCATAGCTGAATGACTTCCCAAAGGACACTCAGGAACACAGTAAGCAGGAAAACTTCAGTACAAAGGAATTTTCCTGTGTGTCGATATTCTCTGGTTTGGCGGTTACGAATGAAGCTGGGAGCCCGGCAGTGCACTGCAGTTCTTCGGGGAGTTTTACCAGTGACAAAGCTGTGGTTTGAAATCAATCACACATGTAAAGAGGAAGAAGGACGGGGTGCAGGGGCTGAATTTCTGATCGCTCAGGAGGGAGAAGTCTTTCTGTCTCCTTAAATAAAACGAGGAAGACTTTGTAGACCTTACAGACTAACCAGTTTATTTCAGCATAAGCTTTCGTGGGCTATAGCCCACTTCATCGGATGGTATAGCCCATGGAAGCTTATGCTGAAATAAACTGGCTAGTCTCTAAGGTGCTACAAAGTCTTCCTCGTTTCATTTACGGATACAGACTAACACGGCTGCTAATCTTAAACCTGTCTCCTTAAAGGCATTTCTAGCGTGGGGAGCAAGGAAAGGAAACTCAAAGATGGAGAGAACACTGATTGTGTGTATTTTTTCTTTAAAATAAAAGCCAGCTTCAGGCAGGGGGTGGAGATGGGTCAGAGTTGCCAATGTGTACTAACCAACCCTGCTCCGAGGTGCTCGGGATCAAGGCCGAGAGAATGAATTAACCTCTCTCCTTGCTGCTGGTGCTTCCAGGTTTGTAGTGAGACATGGACATGTGCCCATTCAGCATAGCCACAGAGAATTCCAGTCTCCTGTGCGGGTATGAGGTGTCGCACGGTCAGCACTGAAATGCCGCCGGCATGAAAAGGCGCCAATCGTGTACATACAAACCAGCTGGAGAGAAAGATCGCCCAGAGCTAAACACTCTCCCCAGTGACTTCTGAGTCACCTCCCGCTGTGTAAACGGAGGGATGTTTTCTATAAAGTACCCTGCATGTATATTAGGGGACGTGACATGGCTCAGTGGTTGGGCTACTGGGCTGGGCCTCAGAAGGCCAAGTTCTTGTCCTAACTCTAACATCCCCGTCTGTGTCTTAGTTTCCCCATAGTATGCACTATGCTACGCAGCTAGTGCTTGTAGATTCATGGTTGACAGTTTCCTCCTTTTTTTTCCATCTCCTCTAATTTGTATCATCCTCGGGCATCCAGCTGGCAACAAACAGGCAGATTCTTCCATTACGGACACATTTCGATAGACTCGTGAAACAATATGCACTAAGCAAGATATTTATTGTAGGACCCAAAGGTCGAAGTCAGGAACGGGGTCCCTGATGCTGTACAAACCCACCACATGACCCTCTGGATCCTGAAGTGTTAGTCGGGTCTGTAAGAGTCTGTTACCCCAGCCCTGTGCTCTCAAGTACAAAAGCTGGGACACTTTACTAGCCAAACCAGTCAACCAAGCTGCTTCCCAGCCAAATTAAGTCCTTCTCCCCCACACCCTCACTTTGCCAACTGGGAGATTGGGGTTACCCAATGCTGCCACCATTCGGGTGTACTTCCAAAACCTTGAAGGGGCCCCCAAACTTCCTCTTTACCCTAACTTTGTCCCCCTCCCTAGGAGCCAAAGTTAGACACCTGAAGGCTGCTTCCATTCCCCCTTCCCCCTTCTCCGCTGAAGGCAGAGGCAGACTTCCCCTAACCCTGTCTCCCTCCCCGAGAGCCAGACACCTGGTGGCTATTCACCTTCCCCCCTCCTCTCTTCTAGTTGAAGAGTCAGGCACCGTTCCTCAGCTGATAACCTGAGCTGATCTGTTTACTTACTCCCTTCCCTTCTCCCTTCTCAGACTAGAAGCAGAGAAAACCTTAAGGGAATAAAACCAAATGCTTTATAACTAACAAGATTTAATAAAGAAAAAGAATAAACAGATATAGTACACTTCACAATCTGGGGTTCTCTACCTCCCTTCTAAAACGGAAAGAAATACCCCAAAAAGGCACAGGCTTAATATATTAAAGATCACTTACATCAGATAAGTAGAAATATAAGAAGGAAACGCTGAGTCATCTCCACAGCTAGAGATGCTCACGAACTCTGGCCCCTGCCGCTTGGCTAGCCAAAACGAAACTGAACTAAACCCCTCCCTTCCTCATGGTCTTGAGGCTCTGACGACATTTTGTCTCAGATAACATAGCCCCACCCAGGCAAGGCACACTCCACACTTATGACAGGGTCTGATATATCTTCAGCTTGAACCTCTGAAAACCTGATGTCACACGTATGCAGAGCAGCTACCTTAAACTGCTTTGTTTCTCAAAAGGATCCATTTCTTCAATCCCTAGTGAGTGTGGGAGACAGTCCCAGAGAGCACTTACAGCTGTACACATCTTTGGAGGAGAAAGCGCTCGGAGGTGTCCGTTCTAAAGTTCTTGTTGCTTTCCCTTTTCAGGTTTTATGTGCAATCCTTTAAGTAACCGCAAGGATTAGCACGATCGTCCATGTGACTCTCTTTGACTTCGCATTTTGCAAGGAACAATGTCATTTAGGCTTGTATTTTTCAAAGGAACCAAAGGGCGTTAAATGGACAAATCCCCTTGGACTTCACTAAGTCCAGAGGCCCCCTGGAAACTCCCAGCCTTCCAGCTCAAGATGTTCATTTTTGAGGGGAGCGGGGAAGGGTTGCCCGTGTTCTGATATATCTTGCTCCAAGAACTGCATGAATGGGCAGGCTGCCGTGGGACGAGATGCCATAAGATGTGGAGATTCACAACCCATAAGTGCTCATTCAATACAAGTAGAAGTCCAATGTGGCCCTAGTTCCAGACCAAGGGGCTTCCAGGAACGAAGCTGCACAGTTTGGCAAGCGGCAGTAGCTCAAGCTCTTGCCTTCAGAAGTGCTCTGTTTCTGGGAGTTTTATGTGGATTGAACAGACTTAATGCTACAGGGATCCTCTGAATACAATTGGGGACATCCCAGGCATTGCAGAGGCTCTCTTGGTGTAAATCAAAGCTCTGTTGTCTTCAGTGTGATGCATATAGTTTATCAGCATTGGAAGGGACCTCAGGAGGTCATCTAATCCAACCACCTGCTTAAAGCAGGACCAATCCCCAACTAAATCATCCAGCAGATTTTTGCCCCATATCCCTAAATAGCCTCCTCAAGGATTAAACTCACAACACTGGGTTTAGCAGGCCAATGCTCAAACCACTGAGCTATCTCTCCCTCTGTGGAGCTGGGCTATTCCTTTCACTATCCTAAGACACTGAGCAATTCAAAACGGCCAGAACCGGCCATTCCGTCCCTTTCAGCTCTCTCTTTTCTGCCTTTTCAAGTTAATTTCATGATGTGTCCTGGTCTCCCTCCACTCCCTCTGGAAAGCCTGCTACAGCTATTTTTGAAATACTCAGCCATGTTTTCTTCTGCATTTACTGTCAAAACCTGCTGTTTACTTTGGTGTCTTGTACAGCATGGAGCGCATTGCCAATGCTAACAAGTAACCAGTACAAATGGATAAGAAAGGCAGCTGTCAGTGATTTAGGTGAGGAAAATGTGACGGGGGGAGAGCTGAGGCCACACAGAGGATGGAACTCCGGGCAAGTTGCCACAGCTTCTACTTTGGCTCTTTCGCAGCACTAAGGGTGGGGGATTCTGTTCGCAACATAGCGCAAGATGGTGTCTCCCAACTGTCCTGCAAGACAAACTCACAGCTAGCTCTGCTGTGGCTTCCATAAGAGGGTTAAAGGAGACAGAATCTAGCTGGAATCCTCAACAGAGTCATGCCAACACTTCACCAGCCTTGCAGGAGTCTAATCCTGCCAGCGACCCCTGGCCTAGGGAGGGTTTGTTCCTATTTTAGGCTTGGGGTGCAGCATAGTGAACGACTTGCCGAAGGACACTCAGGAAGACAGTAAGCAGTAAGCCGGCAAAGAACTGAACCCTGCTGTCCTGTGCATTGGGCTATTGTCCGATCTACTGCACCCCTCACCCCAAAACTTGCTTTTACAGCATCTGGGGGCAGAAACCGCTGTTTGATTTTTCAGGAGGGATCCAATCCAGCGCTAAAGCTCCCCCTCCCCCAACCCCTGCTGTTGTGATTAAGCCAAAGACTGACCACCTTCTCTACCACCCTGTAGCTGCACCAATTCAGACCATATCATGCATTGAGCAGACTTCTGTAGGTGTTCACAGTGGGACTGTATCCTCTCAGGACATGCCAGGCCAGTTTTAGGGCATGGGAGCCAACCAAAGATAGGCTGAGTTAGCTAGAGACACCTCAAAAGGAGCTCCTGTGTGGCAATAGGCGATTTCCATTTGTATCAGACCGGGTTGAATTTTTATGACCATTTCTTAGTCCAGTAGACTCTCGATTATCCAGGATTGGGTTAACCAGGATGTGAATTAACCAGGATGTCAAAAAAATACGCCTAACTCACAGGCCCAGCTCTGGCTTTGTTGCCGCCCCAAGCACACACAAAATCCCCCCACCAGGGCGCAGGGCAGCCAGTGAACCAACATCCCCTCCATCTGGCACAGGGTGGCTGGTGAACCAAACCTCCCATCCCCACATTTCCTATGAATGGTGATTATCCGGGATTTTATTAACCAGGATTAATTCTTTTCCTATCATCCTGGATAATCGAGAGTCTACTGTATTCCCAAAGTGCCCGCATAACAGTTTGTTCCCGAGGTTTTTCCTTGAGTTTGCATTCTACTCTCCATGGAGATAAGACACTGCTCTCAGTAGGACATAGCAGGCCATGGAATTTACCCAGTATTCATTATCTGCTCTCTATGATAATTAAAGAAGAAAAGTCTTTTTCAGCCCTTATCAATCAGTGCTGTGCATATATGAATCATTCAAGTGTGCATGCAATATCCTGACAGTGGTAACAAAGCCCTTCACAAAGCAAAAGGACTTTCTCTCAGCAGGAGAAAATCAGCAGAACTCCATGAAGTCAAGAGATCAGCTAAGTGGTGAAGAGTTTTGGGTAAGAAATGGTGTCCCTAGCCTCTGTTTGTCAGAGGGTGGAGAGGGATGGCAGGAGAGAAATAACTTGATCCTTACCTGTTAGGTTCATGCCTTCTGGGGCACCTGGCATTGGCCACTGTTGGTAGACAGAACACTGGGCTGGCTGGAATTTTGGTCTGACCCAGTATGGTCAGTCCTATGTTATCTATATATATAAAAGTCAAATGGTGTATGCGTGTATGTATGCGTGTATATACGTTCCCTTACTCCTTCCACACCTTTTGAGCTAGAGACTTGAAATTTGGTACAGTTATAGATCTTAGGGTCCTAATCAGGGTAAGAGTCAAAAAAATTTCAAATCTCACCTCTGACGCCCCCCCGGGGTGAAATTATTTAAAGGCCAATCACATCAGCTGGGCAGCTGCTATTCTCTGTGACATAGTTATGATGTCATAATACCCCCCTCCAACCGACCCCGCACTCGCTCAGCTCTCTGCCCCCTCCCCCCTCCAACGGATCCCGCACTCGCTCAGCTCTCTGTCCCCTCCCCCCTCCAACGGACCCCGCACTCGCTCAGCTCTCTGCCCCCTCCCCACCTCTGATGGACCCGAGTTGGGTTTGGGCAGAGGGTAAGTGAGGTAGGGGTGTCGGGTTTGGTCGGGGGGTGAGGTGGGGGTGTTGGGTTTGGACTGGGGGGGTGGGAAGGTTTCGGGGTGGGTGAGAGGTGAGGTGTGGATGTTGGGGTTGGTCAGGGGGTGTTGGGTTTGGTGGGGGGTGAGGTGGGGGTGTTGGGTTTGGTTGGGGGAGTGAGGAGGGAGGTCAGGGTTGGTCGAGGGGTAAGTGAGGTTTGGGTGTCGGGTTTGTTTGTGGTGGTAGGTAGGGGTGTCGGGTTTGGTTGGGGGGGAAAGTGAGGTGGGTGTGTCAGGTTTGGTCTACGGGGGTGAGGTGTGGGTGTTGGTCCGGGGGTGTTGGGGTTGGTAGGGGGGTGACTTGGGGGTGTTGGGTTTGGGTGGGGGGGTGAAAATGTGAGTCGGGGTTGGTCGAGGGGTAAGTGAGGTGGGGGTATCAGGTTTGATCGGGGGGTGAGGTGGGGGTGTCATGTTTGCTCTCTGCCCCCTCCCCCCTCCAACGGACCCCGCACTCGCTCAGCTCTCTGCCCCATCCCCACCTCCGACGGACCCGAGCAACGCCGGGTATTTTTGCTAGTGTTCTTATAAGACAAAATGGGTTGAGCCAAGCTGAACAGTCTATTGTCTCTCCTTTTAGATTTCAAGCTATCTGGGGAAGGGACCATCACTTCATTATCTCTTTGTACTGTGCCTGGGTCAGCGGGGCCATGGCTTCTAGACATTACTGCAAGACAAACAAGAAATATCAATCCATGTAAGACCAACAACCGGATGAAGGGAAGGCTGTGTTTCACTCTTAAAGCTACACATGTGCTGCAGCTATCTTCAGGTTTGAGACACTTCTTTTGATTTTCTAACAGCCTGGTTTAATCTTTATTAAAATTCTCTCCATAAAGTTGAAAGGCATTAATTTCATTTTCCTCCCTGCCAGAAATGACATTTATCCCTTGGCAAATCTGAAAGCCTCAACGTGGGTAATATTTTAGTTCCATGCAATGAAAAAGCATTGTGGTAGTGTCCGTTCCAAGACGGACTTGTTTTCAAGCCTGACACAGTAGTATTAATCAATAATTACAACCATCATCAACACTTCAGCCCCAGGAGCTTTATTTATATTGCAGTCACATTGCTCTGTGACCTAGAGCAATATACAGTAGTTTTGCCTGCTAGAAAATAAATCATATTATATTTTTGCATGCACATATACTTAAAACTTATCTTCTTTCCTTGTAAAGGAACAGAATTTTCTTTTGGAATTGCCTCTTTCATCTACATTTAGTAATCTTATGATTTGGGCCACAAAATGATTTTCCAAACCATGTTTGCCAGTTGGATTTAATCCTTTGAGTTTTTAATTTTGAAAACTACATGACTATGTTAATTTGCAGAAGTGAGATTAAAATAAAAGTCTTTGTGTTTGTACTTTAAGTGCCTAGATTTGCATGCCTGAAGATCTGAATAAATAAATACACGTTCATTTGGATTTTGAGCACTAAACTTTCCACAAGAGGGAAATGGTCTCATTCCTTGGTCAGCTTCACGAAATACTTACAGCTCCTTAGTCAATATATGATGTTGTACCTAGGTTAAAAAACTACATTAAAAGGGCGGGGAGGAGGGGGAGGTCAAAAGAAAAAGCAATGATTGCTTCCAATGTGTATGGGTTCTGGAAAGAACAGAGCAAATTTCCAAAGGGACTATATAATAGCTACAGATTTAAATGTGGTGTTTGTTTCAAATCTAGACCAAGTTGGTAGAGATGGGTAACCATTCCTACTTGCTGCCCACCTCATTCGATTTCCCAGTGGACAAAAATCGATAGTATTTGGACTGAAGCATGTTGATGAAGCAGTTAGGAATCTTGCGTTGTCAGCACTGGCAGATGAGAACTGTCACCTGGACTGAAAACTGGCTAATGGTAATGGCAGAAGAGCAATATGGGATTGTACTGTGGGCAAAGGCCTAGAGCCAGATCCTGCAAACACTTACTTGCATAGAAAGTAACAGTGGGAAGTCACCCCTTTCCTAACTATTCCCAGTAGGGTGGGTTCTGGAGGCATCATCGTAGAGGTGTACTAAAGGGGAATAGGGCAGCGCCTTTGTGTATTTTACAAGGCGTTTGCCTCATGCATAAGGGGTTGCCATTTTAGAAAGTAGGAGGGGTGGAAATCTGGGCATCCAGACCAGAATGAGCTTCGACTTGGAAAAACCTATGGACAGCTGTAGGAAAATGATCTTTCCCACAGATATTCAACAGGAGGGAAAGAGCTTGTAAAGCAATAATTAAAGAAGAAATTGTCTGAGGTTGATAGCGATTATCAAGCGGGCTGCAAGTTTGCAATGAGATGTGGCAGCTGTCCCTCCCTGCACAGAACAGATGAGACTGCACTTGCAACTCTGCATACCAATGAGACCGCACCTGCAACTCTGCGTACTGGACATGTGCCAGTATCAGCGTCTTGGAGACCACTCAGCTGAGAGCAACCAACTGGTTAAGAGGAGGAGTGTGCATGGCGTGTAGGGAGAGATTCAGAGAACTAAATGTGCATCGGTTGGCTGGATAGCACCCAAGGCTCATCCCACAAGAACATGAAGGTGGTAACCGCCATAGTCAGTCCATGCTTGTGTCCCCCAGATGCTGCCATTTATAGACCATTGAGGATGTGCCACTTAGTTTCTGCATATGCCCCCCGCTGGCCACTCCAGTGCTGCACAGGTGGGGAAGGAGTGAGATGAGGCTGGGTTGGAGGCAATACAGATGGGAGTCCTGCAGCTGCTGGCCCATGCCAATGCACCAATTTCAGCCCAAAGTCTGGAAGGCTGGGACGGGGAGTGACGATGAAGCCTCGTTCATTCCTACTCCCCCTGCCATCACCCAGATAAACTTTCCTCCCCTAACTGTCCCCCTACACCATCATAGGGAGACCTGCTCACCTTGAGAACCAAAGGAGACTCATTGCCCACCACGCTCACCTAGCCAACTACCACAGGGTGGCCACTCCTTATCCCACCAGCCCTCCCACGGGACGACCTGCTGGCTTCCCCTTCTGCCAGAAGGGCTGTGGTAGCACTGCTTGCTTCTGCTGCTGCTGTTGCGCAGAGAAGATGCCTAGAATTGCCATCCTGAAGTGTTAGGGAGTGGGAAATGTGGTTAGGACTGAGGTGGAAGGAGTGATGGATCCCCTAGAGCAGCCATTCTCAACGGGAGCCATATGGCCCCCAAGGGGGCCCTGGTACATTTGAAGGGGGTCACAGACTGAAAACTGTGAGAAGGGGAGCCCCAAGGGTTTATGGGGGCCCTGGTAACTGAACGGATGAAATGCCCAAGCAGCAACCTTAATTGGAGTCAATAGTTTCCCTCCCTCCCTGGAACCTGAGAAGAGCTCCTAAGGGGGCCGTGGCCAAAAAACGGTTGAGAAGGGCTGCCCTAGAGGATGGTGAATGAGTACTGAAACAATAGATTATCTGTTGGAAGATGGGGCAGAGAGTATTTTACTCGGGAATGTTGAATGCATCCTCCGTTGAGGCAGACTTTTCTTGAGAGACCCCCTCGTTGGAACTTGGACTGCGCCTCCATCTCTGCTTCAGTTGCCATAGCAGCACAAGTGAGGCGGCAGCAGCCACAAGTGTATGGCCCCCAGACCAGTCCTGCAAACCTTTACTAATGCAGGGACTGCTTCTTCATGCCAGTCAATGGAATTACATCATACTTAGCCGGTCCTCTTGGTCTAATTTAGTGCTTGACTCCGCTCCCCCTGAGGAAAGAGGCCCAACTCCCCTTGGGTTTCATAGACTGTAAGTCATTTGGACAGGAGCTGTGTTTTCTTACATATTCTTGAGCAGCGCTGGGCCCCAAAAAATAAATAGTAAATATACAATATTGCCAAGCGCTGTCTTCTGTGACAGGTCGACTTTAATGGTTCTGACACAGAATGGCTTAGCAGGGTTCAGTAAAGGGCAGATCCAACCACCTTCAGGGCTCGTTGAAAAAAGTTTTTTTTTACCCCCCCCCCCAGGAAAGTTTCAACAACAACAAAAAAATTGGCAGAAATTCAAATACTGACAAATTTAATATGAAACCGACATATTTTGGCCAAAGCCCAAAATATTTAGTGTTGGCAATGCCACCATTTTAACTCAGGGGAGTTGTAGTTGCATTGCTGCATGACCCCGATGGAAAGGGCTCCCTGGCTGGACAACATCTCCCGTGATGAATCGTGGTCTCGCCTCCATGACTAATCCTTGGGAAAGGAATGGGCCACCGTGGAGTGTGGTACCATTTCATGTGAGTGAGGGCGGCCAAATCTGTCCCTAAAGCATTAGACAATAGCAAAAATACCCAGAGTTTGAACAGTAAAGAGTTTGAAAACAGTCAAAACTTGGCAGTCCTATAGTATAAACCTGCCTGTTTACAGGCCTTAAACCAACCTCTAACTATTGGCGACTAGGAGAAAACTTTCCTTGGGGGCAGATTATCCCGCAGCTGCCTACAGCGGCACTCCTTGCACCTTACCAGTTAACTTCAGGCCACTGATATTGTACTAGATGGACCACTGGGCAGATCCACTGTGCCAACCGCTAGAAGAGGTGGGGAGGGAGACATGTTCCCTGGTACTTCCTCCCGCTCCGGTCTTGTAAACACTACACCCCTACACAGACCATTTCCAGGACTGGGGCTTAACTTGTTTTCATACAGCTAAATTGTTTTATACCCAGGAATTATTGTTTTCTCTTGGATTTTAGCAAGAGTATTTGGGCAAATGGGTTTTTACATCTGACAGTACAAAGAGCGATATGTGCTATAATTCCTACCTAATCTGGGCTGTGCATAATCATCAATGCTATCAGCATATGCCTTGATTCAATATAACTTATGAAAAGAAGCTTAGTTATTGATATAATTTCTGTAGATGAAAGCCTTCCGTGCTTAAGGAATATTGCCACATAAAAGTCAATGTGGAATAGATGATTCAATATCCTACAGCAAGTGTAGGAGCAAACAATGCCTAAATATTTAAACACAGAGAAGAGATAATACCCCCTCTCACTAATATAATATGCACATATCCCACAGCTCTGATCCATAGTCTTTAAGTCTATAAAATGAACTATGAATTATTGGATTTACCAGTTTAAAAGAGGGCACTTCATAAAGTCTGAGCTAATAGCTCTGTTCTGATTGAAAAAAAACCAAACAAACCCACACCAGGGTTCTGTTTGGGAATTCAAATGTAAATGCAAGCAGAGGCAAACTCCCTTTACTTAAATCTCTAGAAGGGTCTGAGAGAGAAATATGTCTGGGTCCTACCTTCGTATTACCCAGACAATAACCGAAGCTCATTGGTTCGGAGTCTTTCACGACAGGAACCCTGGGTTCTGATTCTGGCTCTGGAGACCATTTATAAATGTGGCTTTCTCATCACCATTCCTAATGTTCAGGATTCACCATAAGAACAAAAGAAAGGCCGTACTGGGTCAGACCAATGGTCCATCTAGCCCAGTATCCTGTCCTTGTAACAGGTGCTGCTCTTGGTTTGGCCCTACTGTAATTCAACATATAAATAAGAAGAATGGCTCATAGGATAAGTCCTGTTGTCTTCATCTGGACTATTTATGTAAACAAGGTGATCATGCCTGAACTAGAGCAGCTGTGGAAATGCTCTACCCACACTTCAGGTTCACACTCACCATTATAATGCAGCTCTGGCCGAGTTGCATATGAGGAAAACAAAATATTGTAGGTTGGCCAAGTATGGAAGCATGTTGCCTTGGAGTCCATGTTCATGTTCACCAGACCATGGAGGGTTTCCACAGACATGATTTAGCACAAGAAGGCAAGACGCTGATTGGCTGGTATAATTTCAGTGGCTTGCAGAGTTTATTGTTGGCATCTGTGTTGTTTTTTTTTAAATAAGTATGGTTTGGCAGGCCTGAGACCTGCTCCTCTACCGGTGACCCATCCTTGAATCACCAGTGGGTAAGTTATGGTCTGACAAAGTACCCAGTGTTCATCAGATTGGGCCTGGTCTGGGTTTGGGAAGCCTACCCCAGGGGATAAAAGGCTTTAATAAGGGGAAGGGGTAGAATGGCTGAAAGAGGGAGCCTATAAAGGGAGCACGGATAGAACCCCTGACCTCCACCTCTTTCTGGTCACCCCAGTCTCCTTATCCCCTCACCTTACTTGTGCTGAAACACAGGAGAGGACTCTGAATTTCACTGGCAGAGCTACCTCAAGTTAGGGTGAAAATCTTATATCTATGATAAATGCCCATATTTGAAGTGTGAAGGGTTTTCTGCTCAGAGCGGCTGTGTCTAGTGCTCTGACAGGTCTGAAGTCTGAATGGGCAGGGTTTGTGGGCAAAGGGTTCAAACCCCATGCAGGTATGCAAGCCACAGGTCTCAAAAGTGGGATTTTTCAAACCTGCCTATCTTTTATAGGAACTGTTCTCAGTGACCGGTGTGCCTTCAAAACATCCTTACGATCCACCCGTTTATACCATGTTAAGGTCCCCCTTTGCTAAATTGTCCAAGAGTATTTGTAAGCAAGGAGTGTCATTTAATATTAACCTTTCTCTCTCTCTCGTTCTAGCTTTAGGAACCCCAGGCTTTATCACCGGTGTAGGAAACTCAACTGTACCTTTTGGGTAATTCCTTTTCATCTTGAAAATTTTCTCAAGCATAAAGGTACATAAAAGTGGGTAAGGACCATTATAGGTACAGGCTGCTGCTCCTAATATGGGCTATTTGAATGACTACGGCTCAAAGGAGAAGAAAAGATGTCAAGCTACGAGCATCTGATGTTTGTTTTTAATGTGGCTTTGAAAAAAATATTCCTTTGGATGTTGGCTTAGCACCTTCTGGCCATGTCCTCATATGACACAATATTTTGGTCTTGGTGTGTACTTTCCAACACTGCATCAAGGTGCAAAATGAGGGATTAATATGTGGAATGCAGCTGGAAATTCTGAAGGACTTACTCGTGAGCAGGCAGAGTTTGCAATTGTTCAATACTCCTCCGTACAAGTAATCACTAGCTACACCAGTGGCAGACAATTTACTACTGTACCAGTTGAAATGTCTGTCTGCAGATATGTAGTAAGGCAGATGGTTGACTTTGCACCCCTCATAAAATCAGCAAAAACACAAGCATTGCTTCATCCACATGCTCCAGAGCAGAAATGCACAAACTCTCAGCTGCTTCCACCCGTGCTGGGCTCAGATTCCTGCTAAAAGCTGATCAGCGTGTCAGGTCTCAGTGTAAGGCACACTGAGCGGGGAGAGGGTTGGTTTGCTGGAACCAAGCTGTGAAGTGCTCCAGACTTTATTTTCTGGCTATTTTTAGTTGATAGGGCAACTGGTTAACCTTTAAAGGCCTGTATCTCTGGGAAATGCCTAACAAGATGCAATCAAGCCTGGAGCAGCAAACCTCTTTCCGGCCATCTATTCTGACACGGGCGTCAGGAGAGGTCTCGGTAATAGATGCTGAGCAGAACCTCCAAGAGCTCTCAGCTATGATTACTGGGCGTAATAGGATGATGATTGGATGCATGACAGGGGCCTGTTACAGCAACCATAAGAAATTCAGATCCAGTTGGCAGCTAAAGTGGCTGCAGCCAGTAAGGGTCTGGAATTGTCAGGGTGCAAGGGAGGGGGAAGGGTGATTGCAGACCTGAGAAAGGAAAATAGCACTCGGAAGGATAGAAGAGTTTAAAGAGGAGGCCATGTCTACACTAGACACCTGTCAGCAGCGTGGCGGTACCCATGCCGCCGGGCTGCTGGAAGGTTGCCCACGGAGCCGCTCTGTGCCGATGGGAGAGAGATCTCCTGTCGACATAATTAAACCACCTCCAACAAGCGGCGGCAGAAGCTTTCCCACCAACAGAGCTCTGTGCACACTCCCACTTATGCCGGAGATACTTACGCCACTCGGGGCTGTATTTTTTCACGGCATAAGTTTCCCTGACATAAGGGACCGGGTAGTCAGGGCCTACATTTGAAAGAGTAAAATCTGAGGAGCTTGGCATTCTGGCGTCTTCTTTACTGGATCACTGGGACAGTTTCCTTAAAACTTGGGATTTCTGAGTTTTTGAGGGCAAGGTATCACCAGGCCCCTGGCCAAGTTGACCCTGAGACGTCTCTCTCACTAGACAAAATAGAGTGGGAATTCCTTCAAATTACTTCTGTGTTGTAAGCCACATTTGGGACCATATTTTATTTCCAAGCTTGGACAAGAAACGTGGAGACATTAAGACCCACATTTGCAAATCTGCCCAGCTCTGTCTGCCCAGGTCTTTGCCCAGGCTTGTGTTTACAAACTGTCTGTTTCGAGTCCTTGAGCACATTAGAGTTCTTGAGCGGTCTGCAGGCACGTTGCTTTGCCAGTGGAGGTACCAGAGCTAGGCACCCTGCCTGCTGCTGACCAGTTTCCCCCCTGCGAATAGCAATGTTGTCCCCAAACACCATTTATTGCACCTGACACTGGAAATGGAAAAGGACATAGTTCTGTTCCAGAAGAGGTTCGGGAGCTGTATGTTACTGTTTTAGCACCGTGATAAATCTCTTCATCTGACTCCACTGTCACTAGCTGCCGGAACTCCTTTTAATGGAATTTTCATCGCTTTTCTTCTGGAAAACTGTTGCCTCCTTTTTTTGGCTCATCAGCGACATCGGTTCAGTTTCCAGTGCCCGTCGGAACAGTGTCCGTTCGGGAACCCCTGACAACTGCTCCTTTGCTGTCCAAGTTTGTTACCCATAAGTAGAAATCAGTTTATAATGTAGATTAAGACAGTGGAATCTCATTGACATGGATCCCAGCCACTAAGCAACTGTGCCATAGTTATGAATGACCACTCCACACAACACGGAAGAACACTGGGAGCATTCACGTATGCAAAGCAGCCTGTGACCTGTAGGGGGGAAGTGCAGTGCGATGTTTTTCATCCTAGTGATGGGTTGCACTGGTTTACGTTTTCAAGACATTGGATCAGGTTCTTAGCTGGTGTCAGTCAACATCACCATTCCGTTGAAACCAACGGAGCTTCACTGATATACACCAAAGGAAGACTTGGGCCTGAATTAGTAAGGAAAATTGAAAGAAAGTTTTATTCAAATGAACGGTTCCGCCAAGTTCTCAGAAGGACTGAGGAGAGATTGTGGATTTTATGGACCCTGAAGTAGGGCTCTCCCATGCAGCTTCACGATGAAATAAAGTGATGACTTTCACCCAGGGACATTTCCACTTATAGGCAGGGCTATTGGTCCTGATTAGCAAAAGGCGACAGGACTGGTTGCTTTAACGGATTAGGACACCTCTGTTGACTTCAAGGGAATGGAGACAATTGACACCAGATGGGACCTAGCCCGAAGTGGGATATTTCACGCTATCTTACAGGTCATAATATCACTCCAGCCAATGGTGTATGCCCTTGGCTGTGTTGTTGACACTTGACTGTTTTCCTGCCACAACTGGCCCACTCCTGTGCTGCACATGACATTGCTTTAGTGTCTTGCCTTTTATTACTGCTTCTGTTGCTCCCCTCCTTAACTCTCTCTCACTTTTTGTATTCCTCCTCCATTGTCTCTATGTGTGTGGGGCATTGGAACAGACAGGCCAGGTCAGCTTTTCTCTTGTGTGAGTGGACTGATCTTTGTTGAAGTCTTTCCAGACAGACTGTCCTGCCGGCATGCACCTCATTCGTCAGAAAGTCCTTTCATTGGGCTGAGAAGTGAGGAAAGGTAAACTCTTTGGGAGAGGAGACGCAGCCAATGGTGACTTTCCTCCTTGGACTGTGGATGTATTTTAGATGGAGCTTGTGTGCACCTTCAGTAACGTCTGTTCACCTGTAGGAGTTAGTCATGGCTCTGCCTGACCGAGCAAGGTACTTAAGTCACTTGCTTAAAGTTAGGCTGGTGCTGGTTACTTTGACTCCAAAGAAGACAAAACTGGCACCAATAGGACTACTCGAGCTCTTAGAGTTAGGCATGTCCTTGTAGTTAAGCACGGGCTCAAATCTCTTCCTGAATTTGGGCTTTAATAGTGCTAATTTCAACTTGTCTGTAAAACCTGTCAGATCTTATCATAATGAACAAGCAATCAGGTCGTGCAAATGCAAATATACACCGAATTGAAACTGTTCATTTCATTTCGCATGCAGTAAATAATTGATGGCATTACAATCACTTATATGTGAAAAGTGATACAGATACGATGCAATTACATTTCTGTGTATAATTGTTTTAAGTTTTAAACTAGGCTAGGCAGAGTTTAAATTAGAATCCAGCTACTCTGGAAGACAGTTTCAATTAGAGAAAGCTCTTTTGATCTAAGATTTTTAACTTTAAAGCCACACGGCATAAATATTTAATTCCATATTTAATAAAACTTTTTTTAATAATGAAGAAGCTAATGCACGTACCTAAAATCTGTACACTCAAAGAGCTGCTGACACTGCATGGGGAACTGTGAAGAATGTTCCGTTTGGGAATAATTTGGCTCTGGAGCGAAACACAGAGGTAATGTTTAAGTGGGAGGGGTGAATAAGTAACACGTTGGTTTTTGGATCAGCCTCTAAGGCCCTAGTCCAGCCAAGCACTTATGCCCCTGCTTAACTTTAAGCATGAAAGTATTTCCAATGACATCAGTGGGGCTCTGCATGGGCTTACAGTTAGGAACATGCTTAAGTTCCCTGCTGAATCAGGGCCTACATAAAAATAAAAGAACAGACCAGCCAGTGGGAAGTTTTGATAAATATTATATGTAAATATTAATTGCCAAGGGGGTTTGATCCAAATCAAATTTAAGCCCCCCCCCCCACACACACACTCAGAGAACCAGTAAGGGAACCACTGTATAATTCACCAGGGAACAGCAATCATAGTATTAATGAAATCAGCAAACAGAGCCTGGCAATTTAAATGTGCCAATTTGTCTCACTTTGAGATTTCCGGTGGTGGATTCTGTGATGTTCTGTTAAATACACTAATATGAGGGGTGTAGTGAGTTAGCAGTGGTCTTCCCTGTCTGGGTCAATGGGAGTCCACTGCACCCCACTCCATCAGTGGGCACTGCCCACAGTCAGGGGATTAGCAGAGGCTGGCAGGAGGATCTGGGGCGGAACAGTCTTCAGGAGCTCTGGCTGGGCAGGCTATAGGCAGTCTGTGTGCTCTGGCCCAGGGAAAGCACAACAGTTAAGGTTTAGGGGCTCAGGTCCTTGCTCAGGGTAAAGCACTAAACAGTCTAGGGCATCCAAGCAGGGCACAGAAGCAAAGATCTGGGGATCAAACCCTCAGGTAGGGCAGAGCACCAAACAGTCAGGAAAGCTCAGGCCCTCAAATAGGGCAGAGCAGTAAAAAGTCTAGGGATCAGGCTCATGAGAAGTTGCACAGAGTTTAAAGCCAAATAGTCTGACCACCTGTATATCACAAGTGGGGGAGGTGCCTGGGTTAATTAAATATAGTATTATAACACGGGGGAGGGATGGCTCAGTGGTTTGAGCATTGGCCTGCTCCACCCAGGGTTGTGAGCTCAATCCTTGAGGGTGCCATTTAAGGATCTGGGGCAAAAATTTGTTAGAGGAATCAATTTGGAATTGGTCCTGATTTGAGCAGGGGGCTGGACAAGATGATCTACTGAGGTCCCTTCTGTCTCTTACATTTTATGACCACCTTAGGTTCTCCTGTATTAGTCATGTTAGCCAAGGTATTTCAAGCACCAGCAAATAAGGAAAGACAGACCAGGACCAAGAGTCAGTACAGGAGAAATGCTGCTGGTGGGGACATTCCTTTTCTTGTGTCATTGGGGTGAAGTTAGGAATTTTCATGCTCTTCAAGAAGCCAGTACACAGCATATCACGAAATACACAGTGTAAGATCCAAACCAGGCTTAAATCTTTCTCACATTTTTGTATCTTCTGTCTTCACTCACTGTAGGGTATTCATGTCTGAATGGGCCATAGCACCAACCTGTAGTCATCGTCACATGCAGCAGGGAAAAGAATGGTATGTCAGATTGTGCACATGCTGTTATTTTTAGCAACCTCATTCACTGGAGGCACGTAGGGCTAAATTCTGCCCTGATGTTCACCCTCTGCAAGCCAATTGACTTCAGTGGGGCTAGACAGCATGTGTGTCCCAGCAGAGAATTGTATTTGACTACTGTCTGTCTTTGGTTCGCTATATAATTACCGAACTCTGCAGTCCCACTGACCAGCCCAATTTCAGAGGAGCATAGTATTCTCTTCATGCATGAGACTGATAGGCATGATAGCCTTCCTGAGATCAATTGCTACAGCACTTAGAGAGCACACGTCAGTTCCTTAAGATAGGTGCATGTCTCAGTAATCCTTTGGAGAAAGGGAATATTTCCGGCTTCTTGCCCAGACTCATCGAGTCTGCTAACGACAGGCTCCAAGTTCAAAAGCTGCTTCATCCCATGCTGAGTTTCCCATGCTCCGCCTGACAATGTGGTCTACCATTAGGCAATGACATTTGTGGGAGGAAACTCAGGCATCAAAGCAACAGGTCCTCTGAGAATTTATTCCTAAACACTGCAGGATCCACTGGTGAATTCCTGTGGTCTGTCATGCCAGAGGTCACACTAGATGTGCACAATGGTCCCCATCTGGCTGTAAAATCGGTGTATATATGAAGCTCAGAAAAGTCAATGTTTAAACTTGGCATGAGTCTTTCCAAGAAACATACATGTGATGGGGCAGACTAAGTCCGGCGGCCCCTACTGGAGGCCTCAAAGCCATGGTACACCCCACCCCAGAAAAGGGCAGTGGAGAGGTCTTCCAAACTGCCTAGAGCAGCTGTGTGGGAAGCAGCCAGTCAGGGCCCAGCAGGCTAGTATAAGAAAAGCTGCAGGACTGGGGTAAGTTCAGTTCCTTGCTAGACCTGGAGGAGAGTTGAGGGTGTGCCTGGCTGGCTGAGGGGAAGGTGAAGGAGCTGGCTGGCTGCTGAGATTCCAGCAGGACAAGGCCCTGAGACAATGCTCGTCTTCGGGTTAGATGAAATATTACTGTGAAGAGAAATTTCACCATCCTAATTAGGATAACAGTCTAGGATTGTACAGTTTAAACAAAAAAACGGATGTGTTGGCAGGTGTAGTTAGTAATTTAATGTCAACCTAACGCCTCTGACGGTGGCCTTTCCTTGAAGCGAAAAGAGATTTGTCATCCCTATTCACCACAGATTTGTGGAGTGATCTCCTTCTTAAATAAGTCATTCATTTAAAGTATTTTAAGTAGTCTCAAAATAGAATAATTGATCCCAGAATTAATAGTCTGGCCTAAAATCAGTGCTGAGGTGTAAATGGGAGTAAATTAAACTCTCTTAAACATGGTTAGAGCCTGATCCAAAGGCCACTGCAGTCAACAAGAGTCTTTCCATTGGCTTTGTCTCAGGCCCCTAGATTCCCTTACATGCAGCCTCTTTGTGTACCCATCCCATCAGGGAATCTAAAGAAGAGTAAAGGCTACGCTGTGGCAGCCGGGGGGAGCAGAACAGCCCATGGCGTGAGCTCGGCGTCAGACTGAAATGGTTAATGACCAAACTTGCGAGTGGGCTGTCTGTGCCTTAAACTAACCAACACAAAAGCTAACTGCTTAGTTGCAGCATTTAAGGGAAGGACTTGATCAGGTCCTGCCCTGGTCAGCCTGCTGGGTCCCTAGTGCTCAGCGTTCCCTCCGGGCCCTTGGAGGACTATGGTTCTACCTATGCTAGGAGCTAGGGGTGTGACTCCCAGCTCATGCAGACATACCCTAACTTTCATCTGAGCAAGTGTGCTAAAAGTATTAGTGCAACTACAGTTACACAAGTAGCAGTATGTACCTATGGGCATTGGCAGGTTGCTGCCCCTGCTCGTGCGACTGAAACTGCACTACTATTTTTTGCAGGCTAGCTCGATGGGAGCTAGTGTGAGTGTGTCTGCGTGAGCTGGGACTCAACCCCCCCAGCTTATAGTGTAGATAGAGAAGCCCAAACTTCATCGGTAGCCCAGCCTAATTCTGTTTTCCTTAGCGGGGAATGCCAGAGTGCTGACCCCTCCAGCCAGGGCCAGGGAAGGCCTGATAGACCCCATCATATGTACCACAGAGACAGAAGGTGAAAGATCCTTTAAGTTAAAGTGGCCCTCAAAATAGATCTGGGGTAAAAAATTCTGTCAGGGGACAGTACTTGGTCCTGCTAGAAGGCAGGTGGCTGGACTCGATGACCTTTCAAGGTCTTTCCAGTGCTAGGAGATAGGTATGTCTCCATATATTTTTTTCCTCTCACCTCCAAAGACTATAGCCCCAGCTAGCATTTCATTCTCTTGTTGTATGACCTACACTATCCTGCTGTATTGCACTAACCTAACTAACATTGTTGTATGACCTAACACTATACAGTCACATTCTTTCCAAAATAAGCCCACGGAGCCCTTAACACTCTTGAATTTCTTGTGTATGTGCTCTTCACTTATTTTCAGTTTTGTAAACAGTAGTTTGCTGTCTTTTTCCATTTTAGTGGACTGCCCTTGCTGCCTTTATCCCTGACAAGATTACTCCGGATGTCCTGTTGTGGTAGAAACAAACCGGCTACTCAAAGAAAATATATATTTCATACATTTCCATTGGTTATAACATTGGACAGAAAAATCAATGTTAATGACCATTTTCTGGGCATTTTTAGTGAGCTCAAGAGGCAGGAAAAAGTTAGCAAGGGGAGTTGGCAGATGCAAAATGACACAGAGATACATTTGCGCTAAATAATTATACAGATGTTGTATAAACCATCGTGTTTAGTTTGACAAATATTCTTCAAAGGGATTCTACATTATTTTCTGTCCTTAGGAGGGAAGAGCTACCCCCGTCGATATAGTTTATTATCAAGAAAATAAAAAAATGCTATATGACTCTGAACAGCTTGCACAGTAAAAGTCTTTAGGTACTACGGATGGACAAATTTAAACCAGAGCACTATAAAAAAAGGAGAATCGTTAGACAGGATTCTGAGAAATATCCACTCACTTCTCATTTGTTCTGGCTTGGAACATCATAAAATGGTTTGTTGTTGCTTCACAGCCCCGGCACCCTTTTGGTTTCTTTATGAAGATTGAAGAGTTACAAGAGAAGACAAGAGGCAGGATTTTGAGGTGGTGTTTCATGTGGTGTTGTCCATGTCTGCTATTTTTTCGCCATTTGACGTAAGGATGCGGGTTTTGTTGTCACACAAGTTGTTCAATCTGTCGAAGCTGGTGACTATTTGTTTTTAACCTGTGCAGTGCTGATATCAGGAGAAGTCGTGATTATGCAGGCAGAGCAGATGGTGCTAATGGGATTTGGATTCTTTCCAAATGAGGGGCTCTGACTCAGCAAAACGCTTAGGCTTGGGTTTTCAAAGGTGAGTTCTGAGCCCGACTTCCATTGGGAACAGAGCCCTAGATCCCCAGAGGTATTTTGGAGGCTAATTCCCATTGATTCCAGTGGCTGGCGCCTGCCTGAATACCTTTGAGTATTGAATATCCGAGTCTGAGTGCCTTACTCTCTTAAGCCCCTTTCAAAATCTCAGTCTTAAGGCCAAATCCACCTCCCAGTGACATTAAAAAGACTAATGCTGACTTCAGTGGGAACTGAAGCAAACTTTTAAAGTCCCTGCTTAACATAAAGGGTAAGGGTAAGAACTGCAGGGTAAACCAAGGGTAAGATCTGCAGGCCCTATGCTCCCAAATTACTCTTCAGTGCTGGGTGGTGGCTCAAAGAGGGATGGAAGGTGAAGAATTATAGAATCTCAGGGTTGGAAGGGACCTCAGGTTGTATCTAGTCCAACCCCCTGCTCAAAGCAGGACCAACCCCAACTAAATCATCCCAGCCAGGGCTTTGTCAAGCCTGATCTTAAAAACCTCTAAGGAAGGAGATTCCACCACCTCTCTAGGGAACCCATTCCAGTGCTTCACCATCCTCCTAGTGAAATAGAGTTTCTGAATATCCAGCTTAGCTCTCCCCCATTGCAACGTGAGACCAAAAATCCTTTAAATCCTTTTATTAAAGACAAGAAGAAAAAAAACAGTTAAATCCTTTGAAATGTAAAGTATTGAAGCTTTCGTTTTAGCAACTTCCCTTTCCCTTCGTTGGAGAGGGTCTTTATCAGGGAAAAATAAACTTGCTATTCCCTCTTAGATGGGAATGACCATCCTTTTTGGACAAAGGAGAAGAAATTAGTTGAAACGGTCTGGAGCGGTCAGTGTTGTTGTGCACAGTCTGTCCCTGTGGCCTATAAGACAAATATACATACGAGGGAAGAGAACAGACCAACAAAGTTAGAAAATGCAACTTTCGTCTCTGGTGGTGTGTGACGGTGCTGTTTCTGGTGTGATCCAACTGTGAGTGTCAGATCAGGACAGATTGCTTCCAAAGGGCAACTACAGCCCAAAGCTGGGGTTTTTCCACACTAAGGCAAACCCAACCAGCTAAACAGAAGACTTTGGTCTCACCCCACTGGCTAACCACAAGTCACACAAGCAATCCCCTTAAGACACTCCAGGTTCCCAGTATCACCTCCAGCAGCCACCTGTCCTGGGGATCAATGGTTATGAAAACCAATCCCCCAAATAAAGAAAACAGTTCTCCCCAATTCCAAAGAATCAGGCCCCAGACCCAGGTCAATATACAAATGAGATCTTAGCACAAATCACGCTGTTGCCAATCCTTTAGAATCTAAAATCTAAAGGTTTATTATAAAAGAAAAAAGGTATAGGTGAGGGTTAAGAATGGTTAAAAGAAATCAATTACACGCGGTAATGGCACATCTCTTAGCTCAGGCTTGCAGCAAAGGTAGAATAAACTGCAGGTTCAAATCAAAGTCTTTGGATGCACCCCATTTAGGGGTGGGTCAGCACCTTAGTCCAGAGTTCCCAGAGTAGCAAAGTTCCCTCCAAAGCTGGAAACAAGGCAGGCTGAAGTCTGGAGGTAAAGACCAAATGGAGAATGCTTCTTCCAGCTTTATAGACTTCCTTCTGTGGGTGAAGACCCTCCTCCTCCTTATGCAGAGTCTGGCTGCAAACTGAAGGTTCACAGCCACATGGTCCAATTACCAGACTCTCAATGATTCAGTTCTTGACCAGGCATGTTCCACTCCTGGGGAGGCTCCTCTCTTCGGGTGTGGACACAGTCCATTGTGCAGTTGATGGCCCTTTAATGGGCACGAGTTAGCACCAGCCTGTCTGAGCTTTCTGAGCTAAGCCTGTTTGAAGTACAGGCACCCATAACTTCAGTTACAACATAAATACACACATATGGAATAGCTACACACATATGGAATATATACACCCATAATACACCTGTTATGACCCCCTTCACATAATATTTCGTGCACCCATTGATCTACACGGTACCAAACTATTTCAGTACCGTGACACCCCCAATGCAAAATTGATGCAGGCAGGGATGACAAAACAGCCCTGATTGCATCCCAAAAGCTCCCCCATCCGTGGGTTTGTGTTATGTGATCTTTGCCAAGAGCTAAAGAAAACAGCTACTTTATACATACGAGCTCTGGCAGATGTTTGGAACCCCAGTACCATCAAATTAATATAGACATTAATGTTGTCAATAGCACAGCAATCTTGGCATTTAGCCATGGAAACAATAGGGTACTGTGCCTCAGTTCCCCCTCTTACACTGCACATGTGGTGTGGAATGTTTTCTTCCCTTTGTAAAGTCTTACCACTGTTCACAGGCCTTAGCTGTGACACATCAGTAGAACCAGGCCTCTTTACATAAAGTGTGTTTCCCTGTATTTCAAGTTAAAGGGAAAGAAGATGTCCCACCTCTGTGTCCAGGCCATCTGCTTCCAGTTCACTTAAATATCCATTTAAGTTATTAATTCTAGCAAAAGGCTACACATCGCCGTTCCAAAATCAATGATTGCCTGCACAGAGATATGTTTCCTTCCAGGGTTAACTGGCTCCCTTCAACCCTTCCCTTTGGACTGTTGTCCTGATGCTAGGAGAATGCTGACCCGTCCTCAGCACAGTTTGGAAGTGGGGCAAGGGCAGCTTATTAGAAGAGCTTTGATGGAGATTCATAATCTTGCTCAGTATGGTGGGAGCGAGCAGGGTGAATACAGGGGGACACCAGACAAAACTCATCAAAACTGTGGCTTCTTTTGTACACACTGGGCCAGATCCCGACCTGGCGTGAGTCAGTAGCTCCATGGCCCTGATCGGCTGAGGATGTGGCTCACGTGAAGTCCTCACTAAACAACTGCCATTGTGAAATGTCATTAGTGGTGGAGAAGAAGATCTACCCAGCTGCTTCATCTCCGCACTGGGATATGTTCAGATTCTGGGGGTCCTAAACAACCTGGTCAGACAATATTCAGCCAGAAGCCATGAATAAGGAGCCGAAGATTGAGCCTTAGCAGGTTTAATTTTGGCAACACGGGAGAAATGTATTTTCAGAAACTATCCGTTCTTCCTCCTCCTACTCAAGGCTCTCCTTCCTTTGACTTTTGCTCTAGATGAAGACCAACATGTTTTGTGTGCAGGATATCAATGAAGGACTTCTGAGGTTTCTCTTTCCCCACTCCTCCAGGCCCCTGTAGCAGCAACCTTCCTTGGCTGAAGAATTTATTGCCCCAAGATGCGAACACGCTGTGTATCTCCCAGGGCTAAGGATCTGATTCAAAGCTCACTGAAGTCATAAGAAAGGTTCAATGGAAAGACTCAAGGCCTTAGCCAGGTAGGATTCCCAACTACTTCTGGTTTGGGGAGCTAGAGAGACACCTCCCATCAAAACAGCATTGCAGTCCAGAGTAATAAAGCAGTGAAATATTCCCAAAGCTCACTGCGTTTTCCTTTTTAAGTTGCCACTCATAATTCCACTCTATTGAAAATGATTATTAGCCCCAGAGGGAAGAAGTTATTATCTAGATCCCTAGAGCCAAGTAGCTGTGCAGAAGCACCAATAAATTCATGTGAGAATAATGTGTTCTCAGTTGTAAATACATTCAGACAGCACAAACCGAACAAAGAAAGAATTAAAGCAACATGCCCGACAACCCATTTACCAAGAAAAATCCGGAAAGCACAGGACAACTTAACTGTTCTACTTCCAGGGATTCGTTCCCTGGGTCTGATCCAGCATCTCTTAGCTACTGCAATGAATTCCCTGTTCTCTGGAGACATCTGTGATTTGACAAATACCAGTATTAATTGATTGCACAAATTAACTAATAATCCAAGGGTTCTGATTATGATTAGTCTTCTAATCAATTTATTTGATAGCAAGCTCTCTACAGTTTGTAAATTAATGATTGACTTCTATCTCTTTAGTTTGGATAATTAGCAATCTCTTCTAATAAAGAAAAGCAAAATCTTTCATTTTTAATTGCCTCTTGACCCTTCCTTACACTCCAGTGCTGCCTTCATGGCGTCTTCATCATGAGAAAATGAAAACACTGTCAACAAATTTAAAATATTGTTTAGCCCAAAGGAAACTTTCCAGCATGTCCGTGAATCATTTGGAGTCATAGTTTCTGGGTAAAATCTTAATGCAAATATCCTGGCTTGCCCTTTAGTTAACACATGCAGATAAGCAAACTTCCCTTGTGGCTTTGCAACGAACACATTCAGTAATGGGTGATTGCAGCGTCAGCAGGATCAAGACTGCAATGCAAACTAGCACCCAAAGAGACGCCCAGACAAAAGATTCAAAGCTCAGAGGTAAATAAAACTCAACAAGAGCATAGGGAGGAGATCTTCAGTGGGGACGGATGATCAGAGATGCTGTGTTTGCCTGATTTGGGGCACCTTCAAGGTGTTTGCTTTTCCGAGGGAGATGCTCAGCACTTCCTTAAAATCAGACCCTTTCACATGTCCCAAGTTCCACCCCCCACAAGGGAGGTGCTTGAATAGACAAGCTTGGGCCTATCTGCTTAGACAGTGAGGATGTACTAAAGGCCCAAGTTAATAAAGGGCTGGGCTGAGATTCAGACAGGCCAGGAGAATGAAAAGGAGACAGGGCCTCTCCAGTGAACCCCAAAGAGTCCTGCCTGGACACTGGCGGGAGGTGTGAAGCTGGGTTACTCACCCGCTTAGTCCCGGCCCAGAGCAAGTAGGAGTGGAGAATCCATGGGAAAGGGTGGGACCTTGGCTCCGCCCCCCCTCCTCGCTTCCCGGGGTAGCTGCGCCAGCATGGGGTGGGTGATGATTTCCTGATGGCACAGGACCCCCATACTTGCAGGAGGAGAAAGGAGGGAGCAGGGAAGGAAGCGTGACTCAGAAGGTCTCTCTAACGTACGTTGCCTTGTGGGGCTGCCCCTGGGCTCGTGCCGTTCGCACTCTGCCCCTTGCTGAGGGCTGGGTCTAGAAGCACAATCTAACTCAGGCCCAGACTTCAAGCTCTGCCTTCGCGCTGGCGAAGCAGCGAGACAAGCTGTCTAAGTCACGGCAACCTAACGGCTGTGTTGGGATCGGCCCCTCCCTGCGAGGTGCTCTAAGGTGGCACAATTATTCCACACGGGAAACACAACATTTGAGTTCCTTTCACGCATGCAGTGGAATACAGGGCCTAGCTCTTCTCCTGTAGGGGGCAGGTGTGCTATCATGCCGGAGGCGGGATATAAAGGTCTTTGAGGTAGGCGCAGTTGGCAGTGTCAGTGTGCACAGTGCCTACCGTACAATTGCAGGGCTCTGATCTCAACTGGAGATGGTAGGGGCTCTCACAATCCAAATACATATTTAGCAATAATAATTAATAGGAGCATTGGGCTTTTATTGTGAATTACCGTGAACTCCCTCCCCCTCCTCCACAAGTAAGATGCACAAAACTGATGGACGAGCACATGAAAGCTTTTTAATAGTGGGATGCATCCGGGTTTCTACCCATGGGATTGGAGTGTCTCTAAATTATTTCAGAGCATGAGGACACACTGCTGCCCCCATGAACAGGAAATATATATAACACCGACCGACCCCAGTCGTCGGTGGGTGGGATCAAACCTGGGACTTCTGGAGCTAAATGCATGAGCTGCATAAGCTAAAAGCCATATGTTATCTAAGGCTGGAGAGCAGACTCAATCTTTATCTCTCCTATTGGCCGGGAATGGCGAACTGCGGCCACCGGGAGCTGTGGGAGGTCATTAGTAAAATGTCTGGCGGCCTGCAATCAGATTATCCTGATGGGCTACGTGTGACCTGTGGACCAAAGGTGACCCAATCACTGCCCTAAGTGGTCTCGGTGCTACTAGATGGGACAGAACACCACACCCAGGAGGTTGTGTGGGTGACAAACACGCATGCTTACGTCTAATCAAGTGAGAGTGTTCCAAGTATTAAAAGGAATTATGTGTTTTTTCTTCTGGTGGCTGATTATAGCTGATTCAGAGCTGAGTCATTCGATAACCACAGAAACCCATTCCTGCAGCTGTGCTCTAAAAATATGGCTGCTATTCTGATAAAACGATACAAAAAGAGCCAACAACACATGATGTAAAATCTCAATGTAATGGGTGGGATTGTGCGTAAATGAGCTGTCCTGAGTCAAGGTGGTGCTGAAACGGTCAGGCAGGGAGTCAACGTGGGAAGGGACATGTCTCAGAGATACCTTCTCCGAGGCACAATTCCCTCCCTGCTCCCAGAAGGGAGTAACTTGCTGCTGGTCCATACACTAGCAAATTACACCGTCCCCCTGGCGCTGCTCTCCCACTGCAGGAGTGTGAGAAGTAGCAGGGGAACAGCACTCCCCTACTCCTGCGGGCCTGCACCTCAGGGCAAGGCAGCCCACGTATGGGGATGGGCCTTCTGTGGGCACCTTGTCCATGGCACAAGCTAGCACAGAATCATTTTCTTATAAGCAGCCCTCTGCCTCGTTGGCATGGCCTTGGTACATGGCGGGGGTGGACAGCAGAACTGGGGGAAGGGATTTTGTAGAGCACAGAGTTTACCGCTGGCAGATTTTGGAATGGCCTCGCTTAAGGAACTGGACAGTAGGGAAGCAGTGACAGGCCCATGCATGTGTAGTGTCCGTACGGGCTTTGGAGTCATCCGCTTCCTCCACGGCTCTTCTCGCTCTGTGGAGCATTTCTGGGGAAAGCCCCGGCCAGGCTGACTTCCTCCCTGCTGAAAACTTCATCTCTCTCCTCCTCCAGTTTGGCCCTCTTCCTCGCTAGGGGTCTACTTAGATTGTAGGCTCTTGGGAGCAGAGCCTGTCTCTTATTATGTGCTAGTACAATGGGGACAGGGATTTGTAAAAGAAATATTAGATCCTTTGAAGCAGTGATTAGTTGGCATTCTGTGTCCTATCATCTACCATTGACCATAGCCATTGTCACAAAGGACTCTAGTCTAGCCCTTTCAATTCATAGGAATTTAGAAGAGAAATATAATGAGCAGCAATATGTCTGGATCCAGAGCTCAGTTTCACCAGTGCAGATCAGGAACGCTAGTGGTGTGAAATGAGTGAAATGGAGTTTGGAAACAAGTCCATTCCTTCATGTACCGACACATTTCCCAATATTATGCATAACAACATGATTTCAATCCACCCCCGGCTCTAGAAAAGTCTCTCTTTCTGTCTCTCTTTACTCATTCCTCTGCCTGTGTTTTCTTCAGCTGAATGCTGGCACACAAGCTGCATCTACACTCGGAGCTAGGGGTCTGAACCCCTATTCATAGTAACGCTCACTGAGCTAGCACCTTAAACATAGCAGCGTAGCAGCAGCCTGGGCTAGCCATCCCGAGTACAAGCCCAGCTGGAGCCAGTGGGTGCATATTTGGGGTAGCCAGCCCATGCCACCACTCACCGTTGCCTGTTCTATCATGACTACAGCATTCTATTTAGTGCCCTGGCACAAGGATGCCTACTGGAGCTAGGAATCACAGCACCAGCGCCCCGTGTAGACATGACCTCAGTGGTGGGGGTGCAGAATGGATACCCTCTGTCAAAACACATGATGAGTTGAGGTCCCACTACCACAGTGCAGGGGCTCAGTCGGGGCACCAAAATTTCCCAACTGTTGCTGCACTCCACCACGATGGTGGCTACTTTTCATCAGTGCTTGCTGTGTGTGTGTTTGTGTGGGCAGATGCTTAGCTGGTGTAAATTGTCATTGCTCCATGGTCCACAATGCAGCGGTCACCATGTACAACAGTGAAGGATCTGCCCCATTGTGTCCAAACTTGTAGCTAAACATGAAACGACCCCTGGTCATTTGGGTAAAGTAGACGACAGGCTATTTCCCAGCAGACCAGGGAGCATTTCTGGCTGTGCCTATTGCTGCAGAAATGCATTGGGGAATTGAAGATGAAAGACCCTCCCGAACCTTCTTTTACCCCCCTGTGAGAATATAGGTGTTGGTTCTTTAAACTCACATCAGGAAACCAGGCAGGAGTGGGGCTGAGGAATGGCCAAGGGAGGAGCATAGCGGAGAGATGATGCAGAGAGAAAGAGGAGCTTTGGAGGTAACAGGGCTTCCCGTAGTCTAATAAAGTTCTTTGTTCAGTTTTAGAAGAAAGTAACTATTTCTGAGATGTTTCACTCTAGTCACATGGAACACCCCTACCAAGGCATAAAGCAGTCCATGCTCTTTGCTAAGTACATGGACTGATCCCGCTTTGATCCCCCTAAAGAGTGCAGTTCTGGGGTTTACGAGTCAAAACATCTGTTGTTAAATTGGAGAAGGTTCAGAGAAGAGCTGCGAGAATGATTAAAACCACCTGACAGTGAGAGACTCAAGGAGCTTGAACAAAGAGAAGGTTAAAGGATGACTTGATCACAGTCAACAAGTGCCCAAATGGAGAGCAAAAATTTGACAAAAGAGGGCTCTGTGCTCTTATAGACAAAGATGGTGGTGGATTCTCAATCACTGGGAAGCTTTAAATCAAGGCTGACTGGTGTTGTAAAAGGGATGCTGTAGTTCAAACAGGAATGAATTCAGGGACGTTCTCTGACCTGGCATGTGCAGGAGGTCAGACTAGATAATCTCAGTGATCCCTTCTGGCCTTATAAACTGTGAATCTATAAATAAGACACTGCATAAGTGGAGAGGAGGAGGGAGGGACATGGTTCCAACTCTTCCTCCCACAGCATCTGGCAGGGTTGGCCAGATGTACACAGGGGAGCATCCTGAAAGGAGTAGGCATTGAGAGGTCCAGGGAGTTCCAGGATGAAGTTGGAACCATGAGGCGAGACTGAGCCCTAAATAAGGGATATGCAAATAAGTCTTCTGCTGTCTCCCAGTCTCAGTATTTAGCATGGCCCCCCATCTGCACAATATCTGAGAACCTGGAGCCACTCTCCCAACTCTACCCACTTTGCCTACTCTGCATGCAGTTCCATGCACTGAACAGCATCAGTTCTCAGAGTTTCTCTGGTCTCTCCCTCTTCACTCTCCCAGGCATCTCTACTTTTCTCCCCAATTAATCTAATGATATTTCTTCACATGGGCCAAAGTACTTAATCCAGCAAATGAAATGTCCCTTCCGATACTGTTTGCTTTATTAATAGCTATTTTATTAAATGTGAAATCTTTTTTTTAAATTTTTATAGTGTGTCCAAAAACCACACCAGTCTGGAAGCGTAAATTAAAACTGCCCTTAAAGAAACCCTATAAAATTCTAATAATATTTTTATGTGCAGAACTTAATTCTCATTGATTTTCAAATGGTTTCTGTCAGTAAGCAAAAGTAAGTTGCCTTGCTTTTAATAAGACTTGGCTTTTCCCTTGCTGCAGAAGTGGCCCAGGCATGTAAATGATTCCATGGGAAGTTACTTACCCACTAAAGGGAAATGAGGCAGCAAAAAATACCAATAATAATAAACATGAGAAGGAGTCAAAGTTAAAAATGGGATGTGAAATAAATAAGGATGCTGCCTGCAAATATATGTGGGTACTTGAATTATTAATTGCAGACACAAGCAATTAAAATTGGAAATAGGATAAGACATTGCCTTTTTATTTGGCTTTAATTTCAGCTAGGTAGGAGCACAGATCATCCGGCAATAACAATAAGAAACTGCTAAAAAATTAATCAAAGTATCTAATAATGTAGAGGATGATCTGGCTGACATATAGCACCAGATATTTGTTACTATGAGAAGTTCTATTCATGGGTAAGTGTTTGGAGCTTCAGCTAAGCACACGCACATGGATTGCCCAGTTGAGTTATTTTGAAAAGTTTTGCACATCCTCAAATGCATTTCAGGATCTGGCCGTAGGCTTCTTTGCAGCCTAGGGGACTGTATACTCTTCCTACTGGAAACACAGAGGAGAATGTGATGGTTCCCGTTTCACTCTTAGTTTGCATTCACATCGAACATGGTATCACAAAGAAGATGTCTGGGAAGAGTTTACTATGCGAGTTGATGAGTGATTAGCTATAGATGGATGTTTTTATCCTTGTAAAGAGATAGTTAGAGAGAAGAGAGAGTGGCTACAACTGCATTTCAATGCCATAATTGAGTTGGAAGGACTCTTAAATCCTGGAAAATGCTTTTCAGTCTTTAAAAAGGTAGTTTAAAAAACCCTTTATATTTGCTTTTGACAGCTGCTGGAACCATTACAGTAGGAGATCACGTAATTAACTGGGAAAGTTCTTTAGAAGTTTGATACCATCATTTATCATGGTAATACCAGCAACCAAGAACATCTTGGCATGTGATGGATATTTATTCAGCATTACCTACTCACGACACTAAAAAAGAAATTACTCATTACTAAAATGGGCACAAACCAAAAGCCCCAATCCTAACACACCCAGGCGGGTAGATTGGAATCCAAATCTAGATCTGGTGCCATATGATGGATCCAGAAAACAACCTCCTAGATCCAAACATCAGACTTTGGGGGCAGATCTGAGGGCATTTTATGACTCGAGCTCCCCTCCAGATAATGGTGCGAGCATGCTCTTTTGTTAATACAAAGTCAATACGTGGAAAACGCCCTCAACTTGGGTGGCCACATGGGCAGCAGAAATATAGGGCTCTGTCTATGTTACCACCCCTGAGTGCGCAGATGATCCCGTGGACATGTTTCTGGGACCGATATTTAAAACTGATAGATTGATCTAATTTAATTAATGTGTTTATTTAAACTGCTCCCATCTAAAGCTCTGGGGACATGCAGAGAAATGATTAATATCAATCAAAATACAGCAGAAGTCTTTGTTTTTCATTAAAATGGCTTTAAAATGTTTTCTTAATCCATTTCACCCAGCTGGCGAAATATAATCCATTACAGAACCTAGTGTGAGTGTTCCTCAGGAACTTGACAATTTAGCCCCGGTGTGCTATCACATATGCCAAGTCCTAGCCATGGCAGTCTGCGGCTTACTAATCTTGAAGCATGTGGAGAAGAGGAAGGTGATCAAGAACAATCAACATGGATTCCCCAAGGGCAAGTTATGTCTGACCAACCTAGTTGCCTTCTACGATGAGATGACTGTCTCTGTGGATATGGGGAAAGTGGTGGACATGATATAGCTTGACTTTAGCAAAGCTTTTAATATGGTCTCCCGCAGTATTCTTGCCAGCAAGTTAAAAGAGTATGGATTGGATGAGTGGACTAAAAGGTGGATAAAAAGCTGGCTAGATTGTCGGGCTAAATGGGTAGTGATCAATGGCTTGATGTCTAGTTGGCAGCCGGTTTCAAGCGGAGTGCCCCAAGGGTCGGTCCTGGGGCTGGTGTTGTTCAACATCTTCTTTAATGATCAGAGTGATGGAGTGGACTGCACCCTTAGTAAATTTGCGGCTGACACTTGTGACGATGTACCCCATAAGGCTTTATGGGGGGGTGCCTGTAAATATATGTATATTACTGGAATATGGGTTTGCTACATATGCCAAGTAACATATCTCTGTGAAGGGAATGATCCACTGGACCTGTTCATCCTATTTGTATGTATGTGTCTGGTTTGTATTCAGAGTTATGAATATTGGCTATGTGCTTGGTTGGTTGTATGTGGACTTTGGAAAGCAGCTGAGCAGTTCTCTGGGAGAAGACTATTCTCAGTTAAGCCCAATTATGAACCAATCAAGCAAACAATGAACTTTGTAGATGCCAGTTCACACCTGAGCCTCCTCAGGAATGCGGCCTGACTGGCAATGAGCAGAGTCTGGTTCAAATCGGGAACTGAGCCATGTGCTCTGAGAAGCCATGTGGACTCTGGATAAGAAGGAGGGAGGGGCTCTCCACCCAGAGGAAGAAGTCTATATAAACCTGGGAGAGACCTCTCCATTTTGTTTTCAGCTGGCTCAAAGAACAGCCCTCCACCCCCCAAGGATTCCTGGAAGAAACTGGAACAGAGGACGGTGACTGCAGGGTGGGTGCGAGTGATTGCTGGACCCAGGCTAACAGAGTTTAGCCTGAAAGAAGGAATCCACGGAGGGTGAGGCTTTTTGCTGTAATAGTGTTAGATTTGCGTGTTTTGTTTATTTTGTTTGGTAATTCACTTTATTCTGTCTGTTACTACTTTGAACCACTTAAATCCTATTTCCTGTCTTTATTAAAATCACTTTTTACTTAATAATTAACCTGGAGTATGTGTTGGTACCTAGGGGGGCAAACAGCTGTGCATATCTCTCTGTCATTGTTATAGAGGGTGAACAATCTATGAGTTTGCCTTGTATAAGCTTTATACAGGGCAAAACAAATTTTATTCAGGGTTTGACCCCACTGGGAGTTGAGCATCTGAGTGCCAGAGGTAAGGATACCTCCTGCCTGTTTCCAGAAAAGCCCACAGCTGTTAGGGGACGTGGCTCAGACCAGGCAGGGTACTGAGGTCCTAAGCTGCTGGGGCAGGAAAACTGAGGCAGGAGTAGCTTTGGCACATCAGGTGGCAGCTCCTAAGGGGTTTCTATGATCCCAACCCGTCACAACACTAAACTGGGGTTGGTAGAGAGGTAGATACACTGGAGGGTAGGGATAGGGTCCAGAGTGACCTAGACAATTTGGAGGACTGGGCTAAAAAAATCTGACGATGTTCAACAAGGAGAAGAGCAAAGTCTTGCATTTAGGATGGAAGAATCCCATGCACTGCTACAGGCTGGGGATTGACTGGCTAAATGGCAGTTCTGCCGAAAAGGACCTGGGAATTACAGTGGATGAGAAGCTGGATACGAGTCAGCAATGGGCCCTTGTTGCCAAGAAGGCTAATGGCATGTTCGGCTGCATTAGCAGGAGCATTGCCAGCAGATTGAGGGAAGTGATTATTTCCCTATATTCGGCACTGGTGAAGCCACGTCTGGAGTACTGCGTCCAGTTTTGGGCTTCTCACTACAAGAAAGATGTGGAAAAATTGGAGAGAAACCAGTGGAGGGTAACGAAAATGATTAGGAGGCTGGAGCTCATAACTTATGAGGAGAGGCTGAGAGAACTGGGATTGTTTAGTCTACAGCAGAGAAGATTGAGGGGAGATTTGATAGCTGCTTTCAACTACCTGAAAGGGGGTTCCAAAGAGGATGGATCTAGATTGTTCTCAGTCATGGCAGATGACAGAACAAGGTGAAATGGTCTCAAGTTGCAGTGGAGGAGGTTTAGGTTGGATATTAGGAAAAACTATTTCATTAGGAGTGTGGTGAAGCACTGGAATGGGTTCCCTAGGGAGGTGGTGGAATCTCCTTCCTTAAAAGTTTTTAAGGCCTGGCTGGACTAAGCTCTGGCTGGGATGATTTAGTTGGGGTTGGTCCTGCTTTAATCATGGGGTTGTACTAGATGACCTCCTGTGGTTTCTTCAAACCCTAATCTTCTATGGTTCTATGAATGTATCATATATTTATTAGCCCAGTGCCTTCTTTTCACTTCCATTCAGGCTGTCAAATCAGGTATCTGTTCTGTATCTTCCTACTCTGGTCTTTACAGATCCCTCCTCACAAGGTCCTGAGTTCCTCAGAGAAGTGCACTGAACACCTTAAAGAGCATCATTCGTGTGCAGGTTTTGGGGTTTATTTTTGGGGGTTTTTTTGCTGTCTTCCTCTCTTTACTTTGCACTGTCAAATCTAATTCCCTCAGGAATCAATTGCTTTCAATGAATCTCCGAGGTTCATTTTAAACCAGTCTACCATTAAATAAATAAGTTAATAAACAATGCAGAGCAGCACACTAATTGTGATGATAGCTAACTGAAGGATTATAGCCTATATTTATAAGGGAAAAATTATTTACCTGAGTCTAGAATTCTGCTGTCTGATCCCACTTTATGTTCCAAACCAACAAACTAGTGTGGGCTATGGACGTAAATCTCTGTACCTTGCCTAGAGGGCTGGGATGAGATGCCGGAAGAAGCACACACCTTTTTGATCTCCTGGGTCTGTGAAGTCCTCCTAAATCAGCATTCCCCAAAGATGGGTGAACCCCTGTTGAGCTGAGCTTGGAAGGACTCACACAGCTCCAGGAGTTAAGATGGAGAAAAGGAAAACTCAGGCTCTCTGGAAAAGCTTTCTGATGATGAAATGGATTAGACTGCAAATTAGTCATCTTAGGTGGTAGGACCACCAGGACATGGGATGTTACAAAACGACATGGCCTAGAACAGTCCTGTGTTGTCAGGAGTATGGGTTAGATGATTCGAATGGTATTTTTCATCTCTGAGTTCCTTAATCTTCTATCATTTATTTGGTGAGTTGCCAAAAAATACCTTCCAAAGCTACCTCATGTATATCATCAATTTAACAATTTCTGCATTCAAATGAGAAAGAATCGACAATTGAGCTTTCTGTCTGCAAACACAATTAAGAGTGACATATTTTTAAACACTAAAAGGCCTCCACATTAAGGCAACCACCTTCTTGGCTGGCATACTGGGGACTGAACCCAGGGATCTTCAGAGCTGAAAGCATGAGCTGCTATCAGTTGAACTGAAGAACAGGTCTCCCAAATGAAACGCTACAAGAGACTCCTGCTGGCTTGGACACAGAAGGGGAATTCATAACAGCCTGAACAGTGGGATACATTGTCATTCAGGAGCATTTGCTCCTGAATGACAACTTGGCTTCTCTTTTAAAGCAGAGCAAATCTTTGGCTTGTCTACGAGTCTTTTCCTGCCTTCAAGCTTCGTTACTATTGCAGTTTCAGTGCTTGTGCAGGGAAGATGTGCCAGCAGCTGCTAGCGTTTAAATTACAGTGTCTAGAACTGGTGAAGATGTTCCAAATGAAAAGGTTTTTTTCAATGAAAAATGGCCTTTTTCCAAAATCAACATTTTCCACCACAAAAAACCAAACCAAACCAAAACAAAAATGTCATCATTGCTGATATTTTTCTTGAAAAATCCCATGCCTTTTTGGACAATTTTTTTTCAAAATATTGATTAAACATATAATCTAAATCTGGATTTTTTTCATTTATTGAAAACCATTTTTGATATTTTCAATAAAAAAATTAAATGCATGATTATTATTTTTTTTAAAAAGAAGCAATAAAAATTCAAAATTTTAAAGAAAAATCTGTCATTTTGACCACTCAGTCAGAATCACCTAGAGCTTCTCTGAGACAAGTTAGATGGCACAATGGTCAGGACACCAAAGGACATGTTTAAACTGGTGCATCTACCCTTGCAATCATTAGCGAAGGGTCTAGTGTAGACGCAAGATCATGGCCACTTGTCCATGCTTTGAGTCTTGGAGCTTTATGCTCCTCTTACCCCTCCTTGGTAGCCAGAGCTCCTCCCACTCCCAACATCCCTCTGCCCATACTCCACCCACTTGCTTGCAGTGGAGCATATTGGGTAAGTAGCTCCTGGTCTTCCGTCATGGCTGGAGACAAACTCTGATTTACTCTCCACATGCCTTCTTAGTTCCTGGAGTTACTAGACGAGGGCTGTGACTATCTAGACCTGAGTTAGTTTTTCCTCTATTCTCATTTCCCTTCTTCCTAGAAATCATTGCACCCTGTTTATATTCATTACCGTACATAGTGCTGCTTGGCCAGAGTACCTAACCCTTAGTCATATGGGTGAATACTTTGACCCACCACTAGCCCCAAAGAACACTAGTGCTCGCCAGCAAGAATCAGCGTCACCCAATCTCTCCCACAGATTGGTCAGTTATAATGTTCATTTGCACGGATGCTTTCAAACAGAGAGATAGCAAATGTTATCCAGGTCTGAACTGACTCAAAACTGAACCATACGTTTCTTCAGTTCTTCTGGCTGTTCTGGATCTTCTGTACCAACACACATTCCTACAAGTTGCATTTTACTAGTATTCGCTCAAAATCAAAAGCCTCACGTTCGAGTTATAATCAGATGCAAAGCCACACTTCTTTCAAATCGCAAATAAAATCTCGGGTTATAGGACTGTGCACCTTGTATTGCAGAAATCATTATATTTGATTGTAGTCAGTCAAGCTTTATGGGACTGATTTACCAGTGAAGGGCCATTATGTAGGCAGCCACCGATTTGTCAATGAATCCAAAGGTGAAAAAATAAACAAACAAAGCCCCTCTGATTTCTTAACTCTTAAAGACTATGTTTCCAGAGTCCCGGACAGTATAAATCAGCAAAGCTCTTTAACTTAAGAATACCTGTTACAGCCAGAAGTAAATCATAGAACTGGAGGAGACCAAGAGGTCATCTAGTCCAGTCCCCTGCACTCATTGTAGGACTAAGGATTCTCTAGACCAGCCATTCTCAGCGGGGGCCATATGGCCCCCAAGGAGTCCCTGGCACATTTGAAGGGGGTCACAGACTGAAAACTGTGATAAAGGGAGCCCCAAGGATTTATGGGGGCCCTGGTAACTGAACCGATGAAATGCCCAAGCAGCAACCTTAATTGGAGTCAATAGTTTCCCTCCCCCCCCCCATCCCCGGAACTTGAGAAGAGCTCCTAAGGGGGGCGTGGCCAAAAACCGGTGGAGAATGGCTGATTTCTAGACCATCCCTGACAGGTGTTTGTCCAACCTGCTTGTCACAGGCCCAGGCAGGTTTCCACCCTCTGGAGCCTGCCCCCTGTGTTTGGGCTGGTGAAATAAAGAGTCCTCACATCCTCTTCCGGTGTTTCACACTTGTGGTCCCTTTTATCCCCCCAACAGGTCTCCCCTTTCTAACCCGTTCCAGGGTCTCCTGGCCCCTGAGGCTCCCTTCCTGTAGTGAGGAGACAGAGCTGTAGCCTCCTGTCCCCTCCCAGCCTAGCCTCCCGAGTGAGTTCTGTTCAGGGCTTGTGTAGCCCTCACAGTCTTCAGCCCACGTGCCACTGCTTAGCTCAGCCTAGGGCCGTGAGCCAGCCCTCGTTAGAGCCCACAGCTGGGCTCCCTGCTGACTGCTCTGAGCCCGGCACCCGGCCTCTCTGCCAGAAAGCAGGGCTTAGCCAGCAGCTTAGCAGGGCATTCAAGGGGTTTTACCCCCGCCCTGCCACACATCTCCCACCTTCACTGAGCCACTTGGCCCCACCTTATTCCTGCCTCTCCTTGGGCGGATGAATCTGCCCCTCCGTGCAATGCAAGTATCCCCGCTGGGGACTCCTGTGGGCCTCCTCAGGGTATCCAGGCCCTCCTCCGCATCCCCGGTACGGGCAGACCTCTCCTGTATGCCCCTTGGCGCAGCAGACACTGCAGACCTGGTCTGGCGGCACCTGCTGGCCCAGGTACCCACCCCCACTGGGTTTGGTTCCCCAGAACCCTGATCCTCCTTATCTCCCTCGCGCCCCCGAGAGCCACATTCCTGGCACTCCTGCCCGGGGGGTCCTTTGGTGCCACATAGCCAACACTCCTTAAGGTGCTCGGCTTGTTGTCTCGGAGTTTTCTTTCCCTTCTCCCCCCTTTGCCCCCTCACCACAGGAGACGGGGGGGGTTCTTGCACTTGTTGGGGTTTGACCCTCTCTTCACCCCCTTCTGCTCCCTCTATTGGGTGCCCTCTGCCCCCTTCCTCCGGCTCCCCATGCAGGCTTTGGGCTTCGCCGGACGAGGGTCCCAATCACCTCCCAGTAGGATAGGGTAGGGCAAGCTCTTTACCAATCCTACCCGTTGCCACTGGAAGTGTCCCTGGGCCTCCATAGGCACCCAGGCCATCCGATATCTCCCGGTGTCCCCATGGATGCACCGCAGGGCCACTTTTGCTCCTGAAATCGCCCAGTGCACTTAACTAATCCCTTCTGCACCAGTGAGCGGATGGAGGCGAAGTCTACTACCCCTCTCCGGGACTCTCCCCCAGCAACACTGGTATCATAGTCAGGGGCCATCTTCCTGATCTCCTCCGTCCCCCAGTCCACCCACAAAAGTCCACCAGTCCTGCTTTCAATGGCCCGGGCGTCCGCACTGCCAAGTCAGTTCTTGACTTAAAGCTGAAGCTATAGACAGGGTCACTGACACCAATCAGAGGGACCCCACCAGGTTCTTCAGTTTCCTGCATAAACAGTGCCCCTCCTAAAGAGGTCTCTACCACACAATTTGCCTCACATGTGGGTTCCGGCTGGCTGAGAGCTGCTGCAGATACCGGGAGTTTTCGATTAAGCTCAGACTCTTTTCCTTTAGATTTCAAGCAGCACATGTGATATGACCGTTTTCCTGTCAATGTTCCCTGAAACTCAGTTTTGCAGGTTCTGCACAGGCTGCAGGATAATGCGCGAGGTGTTTACAATGCGCACAGCTGCAGCGGTGAGCTGAGCAGGCTCCATGCTTGCAGTGCTACTGCGTCTGCACAGATAATCCAGGAAAAAGGGCGCAAAATGATCGCCTGTTGTTGCTTTCAGAGAGAGGGGAGGGGTGAGTGACGACATACCCAAAACAACCCGTGACAATGTTTTTTTCCACATCAGGCATTGGGAACTTAACCCAGAATTCCAATGGGCAGCAGAGACTGTGGGGACTGTGGGATAGCTACCCACAGTGCACTGCTCCGCAAGTCGATTCTAGTGACGATATTGTGAACGCACTCCACCAACTTAATGTGCTTAGTGGGGACACATACAATCACCTGTATAAAATCCCTTCCAAAAAATCGATTTCTATAAAATCAAATTAATTTCGTATTGTAGAGGTACCCTCAGATTGTAAACTCTTCGGGGGGAGGAGCCATCTTGCTGGCCTGTGTTTGGATGGCCCCAAGAGCAGGCTACTCCATGATGGGCTGGAAGGCGCTACCACAATATAAGTAATCAAATAACGAACTGGGGAGTTTTGCAAGGGGTGGCTGTGCAGTTGGTATCTCTAGAAGTTGATTTTGCATAATAAAACATCCAGAATTTATATAATGAGCAAGGAAAATGAGCTCTTTCTTTCCAATGTCCAAACATGCATTATTTCATACGCGTAATTGTCTGGGTCAATGTGTCTTTCTGACACTGAAATGGCTAAAAATGCCAGATGGCCTCACACAAATTAAAACAATTATGGTACAGTTCTGGATCAGAATTTCTCTCAACAATAACATCAAGCATATTTCTCATGTTCTCTCCTCTCAGGAATGAGTCTCAAACACAAATAAATCAATTTCCTGGCTCTGGGATCATGTACCACTCTGGTAATCTGTATTTATAATCCAGCCTTTCGTCCATATCTCTGTCATTTCCTGTACCGGACCATCAGAGCAGACGTCTCAGGGCCAGACGTCACCATCTCATCTGGTACTCTGCACGTAGTCCCGTTAACATCAGGGGGGCTATTCACACAGTTGAGGGACCACTCAGTGTAAGGATGGCAGAACCTGGTCCTAAGTGATCTGACTATAAATGCCAATACTCAACCTCAACAGCTATATTACAAGCATGGCCGCAGCTGGCAAAGCTCTTCCCTCGTATTATCTGAGTGGTCTGGCCATCGTAAATATTCTGGAAGGAAAGGTAGCGCGAGCCATGACCATGGAATTCATATAACCCGGCTTTGGCTCTTCACCACAGGCAGCAGGACAGTGGGAACATGGTTCTGCCTACTCCCCCTGCTCTCTTTCACTTTTGGGGGGGAAGTCGCTCTCCAGAGCCACTTGTGTGACTATGGATTATTCAAGGTGAGGATGATCCAAGGGCTGCTGGGCTAATTAGGGGAAACAAGCTCCGATCTGGTGCCCAGGATGGCCTGGAATCTGGGTAGCTGTAGAGCTAAACATTTAGATTTGCTGATGCTTCGCTTGGCACAAAGATGGGGGGGGGGGTGTCAACGGGATCTGAAGCCATCTTTCCATCCCTGGATCCTGGGATGAGCCAGGACTCAAGATGGCACCGCTTCTGACCAAGCTGCTTTACATTTCACCAGCTGGAAAGTGTCAGCCCCACTGGGGCTGTTCTGCCACTGGGATCACATCACCCCATTCCCTCTCTGCTCCTGACAGGGCCCCTGAAAATCACCTGGTCTGGGGACCCTCGTGGCTATTTTACCCCCTAAAATTCCAGGCAAGGAGAATGCTCAGGGTGCCAGTTCAGCAGCACATGGGGGGGGGGGGGGCTGAAAGGGAGACAGGGACATGGACCATAGAATTTAATCCTACATACCAACCCCTGTAGTTCCTATTGAAATCAAGGGGAGTTTTAGGTATGTAAAGACTGCCGGATCCAATCCTAGGAGAGTCTGATTCAGGGAGCTGAAAATAGGTTTCATTAGGTTTAACAGTAAAAATACTTCCCCAATATAAAAGCATAAGATGATATTTTATTCCTAGCCCCGTTATTGGGCTGTTTTTTGTCAGGCCAGGCAGCACCGTGCTGGGAAGTGTGCTATCAATCAGTCAGCGATAAGGCATTTCTTCTTCGGCTACAGGTTTCTCCCTATGAGAGAAGAGACGCATGAAAGTCATTTCATCCTCCAACATTTTGCTGCTCCTCCCCGGGGCAGATTTTAGCAGGAATTCCAAGAGCATGAAACACAAAGCGAGGTGACTACTGCAAAAACTCCTCGGTGAATATTCATTTTAATTTTTAAGGGAAACGTAGCTTTACCTGCCTTTTGTGGGCACCTCCCATGAATATTTTAGCAAGTGAGTTTACTGGAAGAGATGTCCATGGAAACGGTGCATTTTATGTAGCGATAGGAGAATTTTAGCTTTGCTGCTGCCGAGCATTGAAGCCTACATCAGAAATGTGATTTTAAGAGTGGAGGCAGCACAGTCTGGGAGTCAAGAAACCTGGCGTCACCTCCCAGCTCTGCTACTGACTCGCTCTGTGATGTTGCGCAAGTCAGCCTTCTGTGCCTCAGTTTCCCTCCCACACTTTGTGTATCATGTCAATTATACAGTGAGCTGTTCAGGAGCAGGGGCTGTCTCCCATGATATGCTCGAATGGTGCCTAACACATGGGAGCTTCCATCTTGGTGGGGACCTCCGGACGCTGCTGTCATTTAAATAATACTATGGAGTTCTGTTCATCCAGTCACCCAACACTGGTGGGCACCAAGGTAATTCACATGGAAAGCTTCTACACAATCTGCAGGACAATAATAAACCCCGGCAGCTATTTAAGGAATTATTCTGAATAACAAAATATGCAAAGGAATGCCAATCTGCTCCTGAACATCCTGCATCCAACGAAGTGGGTATTAGCCCACGAAAGCTTATGCCTCAATACTTCAGTTAGTCTTTAAGGTGCCACAGGACTCTTTGTCATTTCTTCTCCTGAACAGTTTGCAAACAGGAATTCCTAGAATAGGTGAGTCATTATGAATTATTCACCCCGTTCTACGGAAGCAGAGGAGCCAGCCCTTGTCCTCTTTGGGGATAGGTCGCATTCCAGAGAAGCCACAGGTTGGGAAGAACATTAGAGTTCAGAGTGGCGTTGGTCTGCACTGTGGCATTGTCTGCCCTTCTGTCTGCCTGGGTCACTTGTGAGATAAGCCGTACTAACAATACATCTGAAAAATGATGGCCCTTTCCCATGATACCCATATTTTATTTAATTCCAGCTCTGTCGTGAGAGGAAAAAGTGACCTTCCCCACCTCCCATTTGAGGCTCCACCAACAACCCACTTGTCATCTCATTATTGTTTTATTTATCAAAGTCGGAACACGAGAGAGCAGCAGGAACAGCCGAGAGCAGCGTTTACGGATGATGGTATTTTCAATTTCCCTTGGTTGGTCCGACTGTTGCATCTTTCTGAAATGGAAGCAGGGCGATTCTAAAACTAAAAGGCGCCATCCGACTCTCCTTATGCACAACGGGCCGAATTCTGCCACCCTTACCCATGCTGAGCAGCATCTTCCATGACTTAACCAAGGTCCTACGCCAAACACAAATTGGCCATACCCAACTATCGGCGCCAGTGTCCGGAATAAATGGAAAAAGATGGGTAAAGTCCAAACCAATTCAACTGACTCGAAGGATGAAAAGTATTTTTGAAGCTTGTGAGCGTGTGGCAGCGCAGAGCAGAGAAAGCAAATGCAAACCCCAGTGCTAGAAAGGGTCGAACTGAAAAGCTGCTGTCTGCTTCCTGTGTAGCAAGAAAGAAACAAAGCTAGCTCTGGCAGGCTTCATTTATCAGTCTGCTCCAGTGTATTTCTGGACCCTTTCTTTTGCTGGCCTGTTGAGTTTGTGTTATGGAAATGTGATTATCCGACACCTGGAAGTGAATGTATGGAAGGGGGAGAGATTGTGGAAGAGAGCCTGGGGACAGTGATTCACCTTGCCTGACAGGGTACGGACTCAGCTTGGGAAGGGAATCCCTGGCCAATGATGCTGTATTGCTCTGGGGTTTGTTCCCAGAGACTTTGTAAGACTGTGTGGAGTTGATACCATAGGGCAGCACATCAGACTACCCAAAAAACAGCTGCAGGCTCAAGCTCTGAGGCGGTGACTTAAAAATATGGGGTTATTTACCTCAGAATCTCTTTGAGGTGGGGGGACTGCCTTGTATTATATGTCTGTATAGTACCTAGCTCAGTGGGGCCCGGCTCTTGGTTGAGGTCTCTGGGTGTGACTGTAATACAAATAATTAATAATGAACATTAGTGAAATGAATGATTTACCCAAGAACAGAATCTAGCCAGAGGTGCTAAATGTAGAGTTGAATTGTGACTGTCCTAGCTTATTAAAGCATCACATGTCTAAGCGGCTGTGATTTCTCTGATTGTTTTTTCTTTCACATAGTTTTATACAGCTGGAGCTGTATATATGTAGAGTTGTTTTCCCAACATATGACTAAATTCTGGCAGATGCTTCCAAATAGGTATAAATCCACCTCAGAAAGTAAATACACACTGATGTGTTATGGCAAAGAGTCCTGTGGCACCTTAAAGACTAACTAAAGTATTGAAGCATAAGCTTTTGTGGGCTATGTGTTATGGAGAATATACGATGAAACCCGAAACTACACATTTTTGGCCTGGTTATAAAAGATGAAACTTGCATCCGACGAAGTGGGTATTCGCCCATGAAAGCTTATGCTTCAAAACTTTATAGTTAGTCTTTAAGGTGCCACAGGACTTTGTTACCATTAATGGTGAAGTAAATGGGGAATTTTGGGTGCGTTTCCAGTGGACTTGGCCCGATAAACAGTTTTGCGTTCTAGCTGGGTGACACTGATTTTGTGTGGATTTGGCACAAAACCTTGACTTTGACCTTTGCGAGCAAACCTCACTCTGTGATTTTACCTTCAATTATTTTACCAATAATCCCCCCGCCTCCCATATCCATTTCCTGGCCTCTGAGTGAAACACACCCCTGTGCAAAAGGAATGGGGAATGCGCCAATGCTCCCCTAAGTCCCACTTTCACTCAAAATAGTGCTGATGTGGGTTCAGTGATGCCTAGGCCTCATGCAGCGAGATGAATGTCCTCAGAGCTGGAAGTGGTAGGAGCGACCCCCTGCTGCAGAGGGCTAGCCGTTCTGGCTCTACTAGCTCTACCAGCTAGATTCAGCCTTTCTCTCCTCCATCATGCATTCCTGCAGTTGTGGGGGTCCCCTTCTGGTTTTCTGGCACAGGCATAGGTCAGAACTCCATTGTTACGCTGTGTGGCTTCTACGTTTTGCCATCATTCATCTTCAATGACTTTTTTTCTTTCCCCCTCTGACGGCTGAATGAGAGAGGAGATTAATGCGCAAAAGGAAAATGAGATTGCTGCTGTTTCCTAGGCTGTGCCTTATTTATATTAATAATTGAATACATCTACGATTACTTTTATTGGGGAAACAATAAATGTTTAATAAGTGAACGAGCAGTCCATCATAACAGTGAGTACTAGTCACGCGGCTGTTGGGGAGAGAATTGTTGTGGCGTTAAATCATCATAGAGACATTTTATTACCACTGCTGTGTCATTAACACCAAACATTATTCTGCCGCGAAATGAGGTAACTAGAAAGATAAAATGAGATTTTAGTAGTGACAATATGCGGTCTCGTAAAATGTGTGAGCTTTGATGCTTCAATTGAGCTCAGAGACTGATATGCAGTAATAAAGCTTCCTCCAGTATGCCGAGCCCTCAGCTCTGGGGCACGGATGGACGGGGCTGCCAATCTAAACTAGAGTTGCTTGTTAGGGCAGAATTAAACAGACGCTGGTTGTCAGTGCGTTGTCTGAAAGGTCTGGGACCTTGGCTCTGTGCAGCGGGAACACACTTAATAATTGAACAGATGAGGAAAATGTCAATAGTTACATGAGGCCAAGGGTAGCATTTGAATTTTGCACTGGCCTTACTGCGAGAGAACTCGAGGACAAGATGCAACCCAACAAAGCAAAACCCAGTACAAACATATTAGCACTTTGCTATTTCCCATTCAGCTAAAAGATGCTGAGAGGGGTCTGATTGTTCTCTATAAATATATTAGGATGTAAACATCAGGGAGGGAGAAGAGCTATGTAATCTATTGGAGAATGTTGGCACAAAAACATATATATACCGCCCAGGAATAAATTTAGACTGGAAATTGGAAGGTGTCTAGCCATCAGAGGAGTGGGGTTCTGGAACAGACTTCTATCAGGAGTAGTGGGGCAAACAACCTAACTAGTTTGAAGACTGAACTTGATATGTTTCCTTCCAGTCATGTGTGTGTCCTCTACATAGGCCTTTCAGAGTTCTCCATGCATAGATGATATGCTTTTTGTCTTTAACTGGTGCCACTAAAACAGCTGCAGATAAAATGCTGAGAAGAAGTTTGATACATAATAATGCTCATACTGCATCAGACCAAGGGTCCATCTAGCCCAGTGTCCTGTCTTCCAACATTGGCCAATGCCAGGGGCCCCAGAGGGAATGAACAGAACAGGGAATCATCAAGTGATCCATCCCCTCTCACCCATTCCCAGCTTCTGTCAAACAGAGGCAAGAGACACCATCCCTGCCCATCCTGGCTAATAGCCATTGATGGATACCTTAGATAGAGGCTTGGTAAATTATTATGTGGGGCTGGATGTTTCTAAAGCCCACAGCACCACAACTACAGACTAGAGCGGAAGAGAGAGAAGGGAGAGCAGTGAAAAAACCGTAGAGACCACTCCCTGCTGGCATTCCTTAGAGTGTGCAGAGGAATCAGACCATGAGTCCATGGTACCAGCCGGAGGCGCTGGATGGCGATGCCTGGAGCATATGCTGCATCCATTTATGGACTGCAGGAGCAGGCCTGCTATATCTTCTGCATCCTCCAGCCCCATGACCGTCCATTGCCTACAAGTCACAACAGAACCCTGAACTCTGTGTGTCTCTATCTCCCCTTCAAAGTCTCCTGGATAAATGCAGTGTCTGAAGACTAAGGTGTCTCCCTTTTCCAAATAATGCAGACATTGAACAATACCAGTGCAATGGTGAACGTACCCATCACTTTACAGCCTATCTGTGTCTACATTTTACAGCATGTGTGTGTGATACAAAACACTATGAACGGCTCAGGTGGGCTGGGAGCTGAAATTATTACTGAGAAAACATAGTTACAGCATGCAGGGGGGCTCTATCCTGGGAAGCAGGGATTCTGAAGAAGATTTGGGGGTTCTGGTGGATAATCAGCTGAACATGAGCTCCCAGTGTGACGCTGTAGTCAAAAGGGTGAATGTGTTTCTGGGGTGCATATTTAGGGCAATCTCAAATGGGAGGAGAGGTTATTTTATCTCTGTATTTGGCACTGGTGTCTCCGCTGCTGGAATCCTGTATCAGTTCTGGTGCCCACAATTAAAGAAGGATGTTGATCAACTGGAGAAGAGAAGAGCCATGAGAACGATGAAAGGATTAGAAAACATGCCTTATAGTGACAGACTCCAGGAGCTCCATCTATTTAGCTTAAGAAGGGATGACTTGATTACAGGCTTTATGTACCTACATGAGGTATCAATTTTTAAGAATGAGTTCTTAGTCTAGCAGAGCAAGGTATAACCTGATCCAGTGGCTGAAAGTTAATGCTAGACAAATTCAGCCTGGAGATAGGGTGTACATTTCTAACTGTGAGGGTAATTAATAGTTGGAAAAAATTGCCAAAGTTGATGGCGGATTGTCCATAATGGACATTTTTTAAATAAAAATTAGTTGTTTCTCAAAAATCTGCTCTAGGGATTGTTTTGGGGAAGTTCTTTGTCCTGTGTTATGGAGGAGGTCAGACTAGATGCTCACAATGGTCCTTTTTGCCCTTGGAATCTATGAATCTATGTCTTCCATAGCAATGGACTGGATCCCTCTGACGCCGCTCCATCGGGATTCCACATTAAATTCTCATCATTTATTCCAGGCTCTAGATTTAACTGCCAGTATTTTAGTGGCTCCCATAAATATGATTTCATGGCTGTCAAACATTGCTATGGGTTTCTGGAGCTTCAGTGGGTAAAACGATTGTTATGAAGATGATAAATCTAGAAATCTGGGGAACTATCCAAAATTGTTCCAGAAGTAAGTGAAATGGAGGTATGCAGGTTTGTTCTCACTTTAGACACTTTAATGTTTGCTCTACTCCTAGCTAGCTGAATAGCCTGTGTTAAAGAGTTCAGGGATCTTGAATGTCAAGTATAACCATGGGATTTTCTTCTTCATTATGCCATGATGTCTTGCTATGTGGTTTATCTCATAAATGTATTGTTCTTTCTGCACCATACTGTAGGTCAAGCTAATGCCCTCCACATGACCCAATTTCAATGGGATACCGTTCCTACTAGTCATAGGCTTAATCCTTGCTTTTCTGAACACAGAAGTCTTAAAAGACTTCACCTGTGAGGATTGTCTTTCCCACCCCACAGGTGCAGAGCAGTCCATTCAGAAAACAGCCTCTGCAAGGACTTTATCCTCTACCCGATGGAATCCAAGACAAAACTCCCATTGAATTCAGTAGTGTAGGGCTGGGCACACACAGCCTGTGTAGGAGGAGCGGGTATGTCCTGAAGATGTGCTTTGCTGGGCCCAGTGTCTTCATCCACCACCCACTTCCACACCTCTCTCCAGAGAATCACAGTGCCATCTGGCTTTGTGCAGAGGAGTGTAAGGGGTCCCCCTGAAAGGGTGGTCTTCTTCCTACCCTTTTCCCCAGGCTTAGGAAATGTTGGTGTTCTGCTGTGTTTCAGGCCTTGTGTCTCCATGGAGCGAGAGGGCCGGTTGAGGATTAGACTGTCTATGGTACCTACACATCTCCCATCACCAGAGTATCTGAGCAAAACCATTACTGTATTTATCCTCACGAGCCCCCTGGGAGGAGGGCAAATGCTATTACCCCATTGTGACCAGATGTCCCGATTTTATAGGGACTGTCCTGATATTTGGGGCTTTTTCTTATATAAGCTCCTATTACCCCCCATCTTGTGTCCTGATTTTTCACATTTGCTGTCTAGTCACCCTAGCAGGCGCGGAGGGTAGGGTTCACAAATGAATTGAAATGAATGGGAGTTAGATGCCGAAATGCCTCTGTGAATCCCTGCCAGGGAGACTAAGGCCTGGATGCACTAAAGGAGTTAGGCACCTCAGTCCTTGTTTTGGGCACCTACGGCCACGTTTTGGCTCCACAGTGATGCACAAAACTCCTGCATAACCGAGGGGCCCGAACTCACTCAGCATCTACATTTTCTGGGCAAAAGTCTCTGCCGTGTCCATGTTTCTCTAGGCAGCCAGACACCTATTTCGTACCTAAACCATAGGGTGATTCCCAAACTGGGAGAAGACCGCTACCTAAGTCACATGAGGGGCCCGATCGCGTCCGTGAGCTCAGAGGGTGCCCACTGGATTGATCCATTCAAAATCCATCTGGAGGAGGAGGGCTGTTCCACTGTGGGGCAACACTTCAATAGTGTGATCAGAGCATGCTCTTAAGAGGTAGGAGACCTCTGTTCAAATCTCTCTTCCCCCTCAGGCAGAAACCCCTAGAGCTAGAACATCCCAGCATTCCCCATTGTATGATGTCTTGCACCTTCCTCTGAAACAAGGCACTGACAATAGTTGGCAGGAGGGTTGGATGGACCCCGGGTCTGAACCAGTCTGGCGATGCCTACGAGGTGTAAGAGATGAGGTCAGTTTTCATGCCTGTTCGGTCTCCCACACTGCCAGCTCATGCCATCGGCAATGGCTGAAGTATGGTCTTTAATCAGGGTTGGAAAACTATTTTCAGCCAATTATGCATTCCGTGGATTTATCCCTATGTCGGTTTGCCAGTTTTCTTGTGTTTTTCATTAGTCAGAGTGATTTGGTGATGAACGGTGTCTACAAACATATTTCAGGCTACAGGCCTGTTGGGAACTATTCATAGAGCTTGTTGCTTAGAATAATCACAATCTGTAACTCAATCTTAATGTCATAGGATTGGTCACCTATGATACAGCTTCTAAATGACTCCTTAACCCATAAATGACTTTTTTGCATTGCTGGGTGGACACTTCTCAGGTGAATACTCAAATGAATGTGTATTTTCATGAGGATCCATGATACTTTGAAGATACCAGCAGACCAAATGGTGCTCTGAGGAATGTTTGAAGAAAGCAACATGAATCCAGGGGTTTATGGATACTTACAAATCAAGCAACCATTTGCAAGTTCTCTGACATTTGCACTAAGCTCTAGTAATTAAGGAACATGCAAGCAGCAGAAATACTATAGAGAGGCGCATTATGGGGATAGTAGCACAGAAAATTATAAGAGGGCATTACAGACCGGGAGGCCAGGGGATTACAACAAGGAGCTGCAAAAGGAAATGAAAGCAAGAAAGAGGCTTGAAGAAACAATAAATAAAGGTAAGAGTGATGTGCAGACTGGAGTCTGGAACTGGTGGGAAGGCAAAAGTGATCAATATGGTAACCTCACACAGAACATAAGAACAGCCATTCTGAATCATACCAAAGATCCATCTAACCCAGTGTTCTGTCTTCCAACAGTGGCCAATTCAGAGGGAATGAACAGAACAGGAAATCATCATGTGATGCATCCTGCGTTGCCCATTCTCAGCTTCTGGAAAACAGAGGCTAAGGACACTTCAGAGCATGGTTTTGTGTCCCTGCCCATCTTGGCTAATAGCCATTGATGGACCTATCCTCCATGAACTTATCTAGTTCTTTTTTGAACCCTGTTATAGACTTGGTCTTTACAATATCATCTGGCAAAGAGTTCCACAGGTTGACTGTGCATTGTGTAAAGATATACTTCCTGTTGTTTGTTTTAAACCCACTGCCTATTAATTTCATTTGGAGACCCTAGTTCTTGTGTTGTGAGAAGGATTAAATAACGCTTCCTCGTTTACTTTTTCCACACCAGCCATGGTTTTATAGATCTATCTCATCTCTTTGCCAAGCTGAAATGTTCCAGTCTTATTAATCTCTGCTAGGGCTGTCAAGCAATTAAAAATATAAGCAATTAATCACACAATTAAAAAAAATTGTGATTAATTGAACTGTTCAACAATAATAGAATACCATTTATTTAAATATTTTGGATGTTTTCTACATTTTCAAATCTATTGACTTCAATTACAACACAGAATACAAAGGGTACAGTGCTCACTTTATATTTATTTTTGATTTAAAATATTTACACTATAAAAAACAAAAGAAATTGTAATTTTCAATTCACCTAATACAAATACTGGAGTGCAATTTCTTTATCATGAAAGTTGAACTTAAAAAATGTAGAATTATGTACAAAAATAACTGCTTTCAAAAGTAAAACAATGTAAACATTTAAGGCCTAGAAGTCCACCCAGTCCTACTTCTTGTTCAGCCAATCGCACAGACAAACAAGTTTGTTTACATTTTCAGAAGATAATGCTACCTACGTCTTCTTTACAATGTCACCTGAAAGTGAGAGCAGGCATTTACATGGCATTATTGTATCCGGCATCACAAGTATTTATGTGCTAGATGTGCTAAACTGTTGTATGTACCTTCATGCTTCAAACACCATTCCAGAGGTCATGCATTCATGCTGATGATGGATTCTGCTTGATAATGATTCAAAGTAGGGAGGACAAACACATGTCCATTTTCATCATCTGAGTCAGATACCACCAACAGAAGGTTTATTTTTATTTTTTTGATAGTTTGGGTTCTGCGGTTTCTGCATCAGAGTGTTGCTCTTTTAAGACTTCTGAAAGCATGCTCCACACCTATTTCCTCTCAGATTTTTGGAAGACACTTCAGATTCTTAAACCTTGGGTTGAATGCTGTAGCTATATTTAGAAATCCCACATTGGTACCTTCTTTGCATTTTGTCAAATCTGCAGTGAAAATGTTTTTAAACCAAACATATGCTGGGTCGCTATCTGAGACTATCATAACACAAAAATACATGTCTGAATGTGGGAAAAACCATGGACAAGGAGACATACAATTCTACCCCAAGGAGTTCAGTCACAAATTTAATGAACACATTTTTTAACAAGCATCATCAGGATGGAAGCATGTCCTCTAGAATGGCATATGAATGTTTAGAATATCTAGCATGTAAATACTTTGCAATGCCAGCTACAAAAGTGTCATCTGAATGCCTGTTTTCACTTTCAGGTGACATTGTACATAAGAAGTGGGCAGCATTATCTCTTGTAAATGTAAATAAACTTGTTTCTCTTGGTGATTGGCTGAACAAGTAGGACTGATAGGATTTTAAAGTTTTACATTGTTGTGTTATGGAGTGCAGTTGTGTTACAAAAATATCTACCTTTGTAAATTTCACTTTCCCGATTAAGAGATTGCACTACAGTACTTGTATGAGGTGAATTGAAAAATAATATTTCTTTTGTTTGCCATTTTTACAGTGCAAATATTTGTAATCAAAAAAATATAAAGGGAGCACTTTGTATTCTGTGTTGTAATGGAAAACAATATATTTGAAAATGTAGAAAAATATCCAAAATATTTAATGAATTTCAATTGGTATTCTGTTGTTTATCAGTATGATTAAAACTGCAATTAATCATGATTTTTTAAATCACAATTACTTTTTTTTTAGTTAATCGCATGAGTTAACTCTGATTGATCAACAACCCTAATCTCTGCTCCAATTTATTACAGTTGAGAATCTGGCCATCAGCATCTTTGCCTTAAAAGACTTCTGTGCCAGGAAAGCCAGTTCTGTCCTAAAAGCATTGTCCAAAATGTTGAAGAAAAAAGTTGGTTAATAAGGAGAAAATTAGTTCAGTGGACCGTATCTTGAGAGAGCCACCATTATACACTTTAGCCTCTTTGAACAAGTTAATGATTTATTATCCAAGATAGCTCATTTCTACCTATTATTTTCTGACTGTAAGTAAAAGGCAATAAATCTAGTCTCACTGTACTAACTCACGTACTGCGAATAAGCATCTTTCCTTACTAAACTATAATTTAGCTTTAGAGAGATTGGATTCTGAAGCCATGAAATAATGTACAGGAAGCTTGCAGACACAGACAACTGGGCTTTGATTTGAAATACCTCCAGGAAAAACAATCTTCTAAACTCGGGTCTTCTGATCCAATGTAACCTTCTTAAGCTTTGTCTTCAATATATATATATATATATATATATATATATATATATATATATATATATATATATATATATATATATATATATATATATATATATATATATATATATATATATAAAACCCTTTGTTCTGGGTTAGCAAACTTGAGTTAAATAACATGAAATAAAATGTTAGTGAAAAACCAGGCAGTTTGAAATTTTCACATGGGTTAGCGGGATGAGTTGTAGGCAATAGACTTTAACCCGACCTGCTAACTTCTGTGAGCACTACAAACTGCCTGGTCTTCACTAGCATTTTACCCCATGTTAACAAGCTCAAGTTCAGAACACACCTTTTCTACAGTGAAGTGTGAAGGAGTGCACTAGGCCCTTGCTAGTGGCCTCAGTGTCCTGACATGATCATCCCAGGAAAGGAACAATAGAGGAGTCTTCCAAGCAGCCTGAAGTGGCTGCAGGGGAAGCAGCCAATCAGAGACCCTGCAGGGAGCAGCCAGTTGGAGCTCAGGAGGGCCATATAAAAAGAGCTACAGAGCCAGAGAGAGTCAGTTCTTTGCTGGAGCTAAAGGAACTGCAGCACCATGAGCAGCTCAGTGCTGACAGGAACCTGGGCCGTGAGCAAGAGCTTCTGTCTGGCTGGTGGGCCTGAACTTAGATGAGCCCTGAGGTGAGGGTGAAGCTTTGGTGAAGCCTGGGGCCATGAGGAAGTGGCTTAAGGAGCTGAAAGCTGTGGAGTTAAAGGGACTCAGTGGGTCTTGGAGTAGTGGGTGGGCCTGGGTCCCGTTCCTCCCCATTGGCCACTGCAGTTTCACTGCTGTCACAGACTTGCTTTTCTACCTGAGCCTCACACTCCGTCTAGCCATGATTTAATCAGGTCATACTGGGATATAGAGTCACAGATTCTAGGGCGAGGAGGAACCACTGTGGCCTCCTGCATGACACAAGCCATGGAACTTCACTACAAAAGTTCCTGTCAACATCTTTGACATCTCTCTCCCAATGTCTCAGCAGCAGCTGCTTGAGCCAAGATATATGGGTATGTTTCAGTGCCCCTTCTCCACCACTTCCCTTCTAGGTTTATAGGATTTCTTATGCAAATTTCAGTAGCTGTCATCCTGGATATCTCAACCACTTTGTGTCTCACAGTCTGGGGATGGCTACATTACCTGGAGCACATTTGCGGTGCCTCTGGAAAACAGGGTGAGTCAACTGTTCATCTGAAAGATTTTTTCCACAGTGGATTATGCCAGAAATTGTCTTCCCACACAAAAACCGAAATTCATATAACTTCACTGACAGACCCCGGGTCAAGTCAGGTTCACCCTCAGCAAGAACTAAGGGATAGAGTCCCAAGGCACTGCAGCCTTTAGTAGCAGAGAATGCAGACACGAGTGAACCAGATAAAATTAGATTTGCCTGATTGTGATATTCAAGCCATGCCATATTATGGGATAAGTGGTGTGACAAAGGGAGCATCTGGCATCGCCACAAGTCAGTGGTTTCATATTCTTTTCACTGATATGCAGGCTGCAGTACGCTAGGTGAGGCAGAAAACCATCAGCTTTGGGGTGGAATGTAGAATTGTGTAGTGGTCTCTTACTGATAGGCCAGATCAACTGGTGTAAATCAGCGTAGGATGCACTGACTTCACTGCACCGAAGCCAAATTCCACCGGCTTGGGATGGCTACAGAAGATTGTCCAGTAGATTAAGTTTTAAGATATGAAAGCAAATTACTTGAATATTTCTCAGCTTCATTTTGCCAAGAGGCACCTCTCTGGGTGTCGGGTGTTAGCGTGAAGAAGGTGGGTGCAGTGTGGTATGATCTTGCGTGTAATTCCCAGCAAGATCTTCCCGTTGCCGTGAAAGACACACTGCCATTGCCAAGTCGTCATTTCTATCACTTACCTCAGCTCTACCTCCACATGGATCAGACACGATGATTTCACCAGCTATTTTTCTGGGACGCTGCTACCGGCAACCCAGGATGCTAGAGTAACCCAAACAGAAGCATTCAGGGAGCAGACTCTCCGGTCTGAACACGAATGCCTGGAAACAAAGCAGCTGTATGACAGCCAATGAGTTTGCTGGTATGCTCCAACCGCATATGCTGGAGGCCAGCGGTACAGCAGTGATAGGAAAGGGTTGCTATTTGAGGGCCATATTTTAATGGCTTTAGGCCGGTTGGAAGCAGCTCTTCTGACAGCACTGAGTCCCGTATTCCATGGCTTTCCTCCTGTGACCTGTGCACCTTTTCCCATGTGCAGCCCAGGGCCAGTCAGTAATTTCTATGCTTGGTGTCACTCCGGTTCAAACTCTTGCCGGTCTTCTTGGCTGCTCTTCTTTTCCCCCTTTGCACCCCTCATGTTCAGTCGTGCAACCTGCACTGTCTCTTCAGTCTCCCGCTTTCTTGCCATCGTGTAAGTAATTGTGAGCCACCATCTTCCTCCAATTTCCAAACCTAGTGCCTTTGCATTCCCTTCGCCATCACCTCCTTCCCACAGGGGTCTCTTATCTCTTCTGCTTTGAGTTATGGCAACGGGGGACTCCGTGAATCTACTTGCACGGTGTGGGATAGGTTGCAGATTATAACAACCGGATCACCTAAATCCAAGCCCTGGAAAATAAGAATTGCGTCTTACAGGATGCCCTTCAGGGAATGAAAGCATGCTGGGAAATCTGTAACCCAGCACTGGCCACACTGTGCCTCTGTCTTACATGGATGAGAAATGGGGGAAAGGAGACTAGGCAGGTCTTCTGCATTTGGGTCCACTGTGCATGGTACAAATCCTTGCGCTTAGAGGCTATGATCCAAAGTCCATGGCAGTCAATGGCAGAATTCCACTGACCTCGGTGGGCTTTGAATCAGGTCTAGAAGACAGAAGGTCTCTGCCAAATTAGTTCAGAAACTAGCCGACAAGGGGATGGGGGAAGGGAGGAGAGAAGAAAGATGGACTAGTGAGTCGGATCAGTGAGACCCGGGTTCCAGTCTCTGCCCCACTTCCCTTGTGACCTTGGGTGAGTCCCTTTGCCTCTCCGTACTTCCATTCTCCATCTCTAAAAGGGTGATAGAGCAAGACCCTACCTCGCAGGGGTGCTGGGAGGATGAACACATTGAAGAGTATGAGGAGCTCTGAGCCTACGGCAACGGCAGGCCATAGAAGTTACCACAGATAGACAGAAGGTAGAACTAGATCTCTGTCCTTAATCCCACTCAGGGAGAGGCCCTGGATAACCATGGAAGCTGGACTGAACCCTGCTTAACCATGGCATATTGGCTGTTCTTCCCAGGAGCTCAGGATCGGTTGGAGCTCCATCCTGGGACGTTTCTCCCCCACCCCCACTGCAATGCTGTTGCCATTTTATCCAACTTAGCCCTGCGGGCCTGACCCAATATTCACTGAATTCAGTGGGAATCTTTCCACTGACTGAAATAGGCACTGAATTAGGCCTTGTGGGAGAAGCTTTAATAAACCGGCAGGCAGCATTCTAAAACTGAAGAGAATTCTTGCTTCAGAGCCATTATCCTGTGGACATTCCATTTCTCACTCATAAGGAGGGACTTATTGAAATGATTATTGGTTGTCTTCCATCACAAAGGTGTGACATCCCTTAGCGTATCTCTGGTCTACAAAATCATACCGTATGATGCTGAATGAGACCAGAGATTAGTTTATTTTGTCAGTCTATTTGGCAAACAATTTTGTAACCAGTTATAAGTGGCAAACAATCAATTGTTGTATAATTAATTACATTTTCTGCCATCGGCACTAAAGTTCACCAGGTTTTCACTTCGCTTCTGTCCTTCCCTGTTCATGCTAACATCATTTCGCATTCCTAACAGAACAGCTTAGTTTGCTTTTTACTTTTAATTAAAAAGACAAACTTTTGGCAATCTCAAGCTCTGAAAATGCAAACAGTTCTTAATTAAAGTGCAATACAGTGCCAAAAATAAGCATAATTAGCTGTGTAGTGCAGCAGTTAATAATGTTCTTCATTATGTGTATACAAAACCACAAGAACTTCAGAAAACAGGAGCAGAGTCTAGACAAAAGAACAAAATAATTACAATAAATCAGTGTTAAATAGTTTTGAATCCTTTTGTTTTCCTCCCATTCCAATTATTCCCATCAGATGCACATCCGTTTTCATGTGGCATTCAATTAAGATCCTGAAATCATGTTCTCATATTTAATGGGATATTAATAATAACCATGGAGCTGTATAATTTTCAGTGCTCATTGGGTTACATGTGTGGTTGAATACATGTGTTCTGGAATATTTCCTTACCTTCTAGTACAACAAAAGCTTGTCTGCATTTTTCATTATGTCTATTACATAGAGACTGATCCAAGATGCAAAACTGAGATCGGGATTTTGGATGGTCAGAATCCCCAGTGGGTCAATCTTGTATTTGACTGAGTTCCATCTTTACCATCTAAATCCATTCCTCAAAATCCGTTCATTTGGGATGATTTAGTTGAGGATTGGTCCTGCTTTAAGCAGGGGGTTGGACTAGATGACCTCCTGAGGTCCCTTCCAAACCTGATATTCTATGATTCTATGATCAATGTGCTAAGGGTTGGTTTTTGTTTACAGTGTCTTCCCCCAAAAAAGCCCCAAATGCACATTGAACCCAGTTCCCTGGTGGCTTTGTGCACATGGAGCTGAAAAACCCAAGCCCTGCTCAGTGGGCTACTCTAAAAATGGGAGAGGCTGGAGGCAGGTCCGCAGCTGGAAAGACCTTGAGGAGGAGATGTGAAGAAAGTCTGGACCTCAGCTTGAATGGGGAGAGTTGCCATCTTCCCTTCACAAATGGAGGTGATCAGAGTGCACACTAGGAGCTGAAAGGCCATGGTGTCGCCCAGGTGTGGCAGTTTGGACAAGTATCCCACGGGCAGTCTCCCTCATGCCAGCAATGACACAGTTGCGTGCAAATTAGCGGTAGAGTAAGGTGGGTGATGGGTCTCCAACTCTTGGCATGGCATAGAGGCAGGCCTTGCTGTCACTGAAGGCCAGGGTTGTCACAGGTGTCATATGTGAAGTCAAAGTGACTGAGAACTTTAATACTGTAAGGTAACAGACTGCAAATCCCAGTGACGATTGACCCTGGTGATAGTGTAAATAGAAAGATCCCTCAGCCATGCTTCTAGCTGTTTCCATCACTTCACACTGATGGAGAGTGTAGGCTTCAGAGGGACAATCTTGGAAGCTTTTTATATTGATGAATGAAGGCACCACCGCTTCCCAATTTGCTTTGAGAAGCCAGGTTCTGCAAGGGACAGAGGTGATGCCTCAGGTAATTCAGAATCCCAAAGACATCATCCTCAAAGACCACATTGGACCATACCAAGATCAGACAGCCCAGCAGGAGCTCGGATTTCTAGCTATGTCCTACTCCACAGGACAGGGTAGTTGCCCATTGACAAAGGCAGACTCTCTCTTTAGTGGCCTGAAACCAGCTGGAGGCTGCTGAATTGATCACATGCCAAAGCTAGATACTATAAGAGAAGTCAGTGACTTATTTGCCTTCTGATTTCTTGTTAGCTAAATGAATAGGTTGCCCAGAAACCTGCGGCATTCATTGCTGAAACAGGATAGCCCTATTTAGAAGGCCTGGGAAGACCAGCAGAGAGCCTGGATGGAATGAGGGAATTCCTCATGCTGGGTTAAACAGATGCCGCATTGCCCAAGAGAGCTATGGGATTATTTCTGAGTAGCATCTGATATTCCTTGGCATGGAAATTATTTTAGAAATAAAAGTAGTATTTATTAATATCCTAATACTAAGGGCAGCAGAAACTATTAATATCCTAATACTAAGGCCACTCTGCTAGCATTCCTCAGTGCTGTCTTGAAGCAACTCCCTGTAAGCATGAGTCGGCAGTCTCCATCCCACCGAGTCCGTAGCCTCTGACGCGGACTAATAAGCCGGGCAGGGAGTACGGGTGGCTTTTGGAATGTGGACACCTGTCCATTCAGGAGAGGGAGCCACCATCTTATTTCACATAAGCCAAGAAACATTGTTTAAATGATAACGTGTAGTCATCAGCACTCTGGCCGTCATCTCACCGGTGGCCAAGAAATGAAGGCAATCAACTACCCATCTTCACCGGATTCTATATTTTCAGATCTAAAGCTCAAGCCAAAGACCAGTGGATTCAGTGAGAGTCTTTCCATTAACCTCAATGGACTTTGGAGCAGGATCATAGCTTAGTAAACATGGAGCAGACAGAGTTCTCTCCTTAAACTGTGTTACTTACCAGTCTAAGAATGCCTAAATAATATCATAACAAGGTTCTTTCAACTTTGAATTCAACCTGAATGATAAAAGATGCTGAGGTTATCAAATATAGTTAATTAAATATTCCCTATGGTGGGGAAGTAATTTATAGATTGTATGTAACAGAGCTAGCAATAATTCATTAGGTTGCAATTACTGGGAACTCTAACTTGTCTGAATGTCTTTGTTCATTCATATAACATGTTTCAAGGATCAATTGCAGTTCAAAAGAGGCTATTGATCTGCTATGCAACAAATGCATTCCCAAGAAAAAAATAAAAGCAGAGGAAATACTGCATTACTGTTATTTGGGCCTTTACAAATATTTCTCTTTCCCTCCCTGACTACTTATAGATTAAAAAATAAATACATATACATACCAGCCACTACAACTTCCAAGCCAGATCCCCAGCTGTTGTAAATTGGTATAGCTCAATGAAGCTACATGGACTTATACCTGGTCAGTACTGGTGAGCGCTAATCATTACACCACCGTGGATGTATATATATATTTTCCCTCTCTCACCCAGGCTGCACTAAGAAGTGCTGCAAAATGGCCTTCCAGGAAAGAAAAGCAGAAAATGCTATTCCACGCCTTACTCCAGGAGACACTTTTCTTCTTTGCTGCCCTAGCTCTGACCTCCATGCAGAACTCCTCATGATGTCAAGGAGTGCTCCATCCATCCCGACAGGTTCAAGAATAGCAGCCGTGCCAGGGATTCAGAGAGACACGTCTCCAAGTCTCTAGAATGCTATTTCAACTCTGCTAACTGTCTGAAACACCGGTGCTCCCTGTCTCTCACACAAAAAGAAAAGCTATTTCAAAGCTACTCCTTTTCTCTTTTGTCTTAGAGATGAGCAAGGTGCTGAGCCATAGTCTACTGGAGACAATGAAAAGGCTCTGACCAACTACAGAGGTCTTGTCCAGGGTCCCAAGCACACTGTGGAACTCAGCCCATAATGCCCCATTCCATGCCTTCCATTTCTTGAATATTGAAGGAAAAAGTAGCCTGTGAAATTGCCCCATTGGATTCCAAGCATGCTCCCTCCCATCTCCCTTCCACTTTTGTAGTCTTATTTACACAGAGAATCAAGCCTGCTCTTCTCATCCAACAGCCAATTTCAAAATGAGCTTGGGAAACATCTGTTTCATTCTGGAGTCTCCATTCAGAAGCACCAACAGATGAATTTTGGTGGCACTTTATATGTTAATACTTGAAGCACTTCATACTTTAATAATCCCAGTTGATTTTCAAGTAACTGTTAAAGGGCTTATTCCTTCACCCGCCCACTTCCCCGGTCCTTCTCGCGTGAACAGAGAGCAACAAGACCTGAAGTCTGAAGATGAAAACAATTTGATGTTTATTGGGGGGATCTTTTAGCAAGCTTAAATCCAAGTTCCTTTTTCCTTATTTTCTAATCCCAATTTACTTCCTGTTTTCCCCTAATTTATATAGTAATATTCTCAGCTATATCTTAACCAATCATTTTACTGAAATGTCCCTAACCAATCCTATCATATTGTAACATGATTAGCCAACCAATTATATCCCCCTACCTTAATTAGTTTACACCCAGACAAATTAATTATACAGCAGACAGAAACAATCACTGAACCAGACAGAGACCATGCAAAAAAACAATAGCAAAGTGCGAACAGCAGTGAGCCTTTTACAACTACATCTCTAAAGTCAGAAGGGTTTCCCAACTATGTCTATTGATAAGTGAGTTCTTACCAAACCGAAAACTATTAAACTAAATTTCCTTTTCTATCTCTAGGCTCTTCCCTCTCTCTGGGGGTGATAGATCGGATCACCTTGCCTTATCTCAGTGTGACTGGTTTGGAATGTGTGAGGACGTCACCGTACGCTTTCCAGTTTATGGCTGTTCCCACTGCTTAGCCAAAGGCCTTCGCCTAAGAACAGGGCCTCATACTGTCACAGTGAGAGAAGCTCCTTACACAGGCAGACGGTGATTTTGATTTTTTTTTCTTTTTACCTCTCTAGCTAGCTAAATGATAAACATGTACCTAAATTCTAAAAGTATAGGCCTTTACAGACAGGCCTGAATATCTATATCCTAACTGTAACCAAGTTAATTCTGGCTCATATCCTGGTGAAGAAAGTTTCTAAGAGCTAGCCAGATGTGGTCTGTCATCTTGTTCATGAGAGCTTAAAAAAATTCATTAAAAAACCTGATTAAAAAAAAAATAGATGCCCCGAAGGCCATATGAACTTTTGCTTCTGCATTTGAACACCTAAAATTATAACTACAATTATTACAGATGCAAACAAGGTTATTTGTGCATGCAGATGGTGAATTAGGTGCCCAATCTGCATGAGCAAATGCCTGATCTGTGTGCAAATGTAGCTGCACAAAGGCGCCCATTCTCTAATTAATTATAAAAATTAGCCCCTAAAACCTGATTTTTTTAAAGGTTAAAGAAAATGCAACACACCCATCCCTGCAAGACGATATCCCTGCAGAGGGATATTAAAAGTTTGTTCATTTGTCTATCTCGCTCTGGGGTGATACTGAGATGACTTGCATTTTCTTGCAGGTACCAGAAATGCCCAGGATTTCACCTGCTTTGGCATTCTTGTGGCTATGTCTCAAGTGCAGTTCAGATTCAGGGATGAAAATATCCCTTCCGCAACTTACAATTCCTTTAGCAATTTCATTCTTCTCTGGGACCCCAAGGAAAGGGCATTGATTCTGACCAGTCCCATTAATTTTGCCATGGCTCCGGTCAGCATAGCCGAGCATTCATATGAAACATTTAATCCAAGTCAGCTGTAGGACACCTTGGCCAGTTCTCAGGACACTGAGACAAAGAGGAAAGTCTGTTGATTAATGTTTCTCTTTAATGCAGATTTATAAATCTCCTGTTGCCTGGCATGCCGTGGGACTGGCGGGCCTGGGCAAGTGTCTGGGCCAAAGATTGTTATCGGTAGAAAATATGAAGCAAGTGGGGAAAGAACAAAAGGGAAAACACAGAGGTGCCAACTGGACTTGAAATAAGGGGAAGAAGCTCTAAATGCGGGACAAAAAGTGTCTTTTGGGCTCTGATCTATGCAGTAATTTTCCTTGTCCCATATTTATAATGGGTTCCTTGCGCGCTTTGAATAAGAACCTTCCCATAGTAAGGCAGGGCATAAAGCAAGGAGCTCCGGAGACACCAAGGAATTAATACAGGGCCTGGTTCTGCTCCCCTTACTGACAGGTGAGAGCACCTCGCTGTGGAACGGTTCATGAAATCATGTGCCACACAGCATGCGTTAGGAGACCAGAATCAGGCCCTTAGGTCTTTGGGAACATAAAGCTCTCTTGGGCAGATTGTCACCGCCCTCACTCAGCTGGGTGGTGGCGTAAGGGTCCTTTCTTATTCCTTCTGCTCTTCTCAACATGTGACTCCTGCCCCAAAGGGCTTTTACCCCACTTCTGCAAATCGATGGGCATGGAGGGGGCAGAGACAGCGATGGAGTGGGAGGAGCCCAGGCTCCGTCCCTCCCGCTACTCACCAATCAGGGTGTGCGGCTAAGTGCTCAGCATGGAGCAAGCTGCCCCCTGGGAAGGGATGAAGTCCTTACTCTCGCCCAACAGCGAGCGGGGAGCAGGGCAGGAGATGGTCACAGCAAGTTCTCCAGTCCACTTCGGGGGCCGTGCAACTACAGCCATCCTGGGCTCAGGGCAGGCTGTGCCACTACACTCACTCTCTGCACAAATCCTACATTGTATTAGTATTGATTGTCTACTTAAAGCAGCAGATTATTTTGCCTTAGTGCCTTGGCTGTAGAAATGTCTGAATCATCAGGTTGTCTCTTAAACCCCAGAAATCTGGGGAATCCAGCTTCAAAATGCTCCTTTTTCATTAATAACACCCCACTCCTACACAGCATTTTTCATCAGGAGATCGCCAAGCACTTTGCAAAGGAGGTCATAACATTAGCTCCACATTACAGATGGTGAAACTTAGCACAGAGGGGAGGTGACTTGCCCAGGGTCGTCTAGCAGGCCAGTGGAAGAGTCAGGTAAAGAGCCCAGCTCTCCTGATCCTCAGACCAGTATTTTATCATCTAGGCAACAATGCCTCCTTATTCAGAAGTGATGGACCAACGCCTGATATCGCCACCCTCGAACCTTTGGTGTGGTCAAAATCTGTGGCAGCAGTTCTCCCAACAGCTCAAAACTAATTGCCAAATAATTCCGTGACTCGTTCTTGACCTTTACCTCCTTTGAGAGCTGTCCAGTGTGAGCATTTCATCTTCAACACGTCAAATTGGGTTAGTTTTGACTGGACACCTCTGTCTCCTGACCTGATTGGATAAGTCACTCTTGAACTCTGGTTCTGCATATTCAAACCTGCTCGGTAGGTTGACTGTGAAGAGGGGGACAAAAACAGCTGGAGCAAGGTCACGTATAATATTCATTTAGCTGAATCTGTGGAAATATTTTCATAGTACTTTCCCTGCCCCACTAGTAAAGCTGGAATTCCATCTCATGCATGGGATGTTTTATCTGTAGTAGGGGAACCAACATCCCACTGAGTCAGGTGTTCCCAGTACAGTATCGCTGTGTTATAGCTACTTGACCAGAGGGCGGATGCAAGTAAGTGCTTTTCAACAATGTGAGCAGCACAATGAATGGAGGATTTAGTGCATACCATTTAGAATTGATGTGCTCTTATGGTTTGCTCTGCATTTTTATGGGAAGGGACCATGGAATTTGAATCTAAGTGGTGCAGAACTGATTTATGAAACAGACCAGGCTCCTGTGCTCAACTTGGACTTCTTTCAAATAGCAATGCAATTACGGAGCAACAAAAGCCCATGCATATGATTCCAGTACTGGCCAAATTGCTTCTTTGAGCTGGAATTGCCTCATGTTTGGCTGCGTACAGTCAGGAGAGAAAGTGAGAAGGTGGGGAGTGGGGTTTTTTCAAGGCTTGTACCAAGAAGGCGGTTCAGCCAATTCAGGCACTAAGCCTCCAAAGGCCTGGATTCACACCACAAACTCCAGTTAGTTTTCACCAATTTACACCAGCAGAGAATTTGACCTCAAGGGGCCAAATGTAGGGGAAGGGAAGAGGCATGGGGTACAGCGGCTAGTCCGAAAGTGAGGGTTATTCTGTGCTGAGTTACGCGAGAAATGCATCAAAAATCAAACAAAAAATAGAAAGCATGTTTGAATGTCCTCCGCATTATTTTTACACCATAACTCCTTTTACAAGAGGAAATGTTTTCTGAAAAAGCAATGTCTCTCCAGGCACAGTCCCTGCAGGGGGGAAATGCTTGTGAGAAAATGCTTCTGGGGGATGCGTCTCTAAACAAGCCCTAGTGAAGCAGAGCATCTGTAAGGGAAATGCTTTTAGGTGCTGACTGTAGACTAACCTCCGCTAGCTGCGTCTCCCTTTCGGCTCTAGGTGAGGACTACAGCGGCAGTTTCTGCAGACCACCACTAGGTGAATCACAAAGTTGTCTCTGTTATTTTCCTGGAGTTCCCCATAGATATGAATCCTAATGCTTGGTGGGAGGGAACATCTGATTGAAGCAGGTTTCCAGTTGTGTATCTATTTTATCAACTAGTTGGGGATTGGTCCTGCTTTGAGCAAGGGGTTGGACTAGATGAGCTCCAGAGGTCCCTTCCAACCCTGATATTCTATCATTCTATGATTCTATGATTCTAACTAAACTAAGCAAACTATGTAGAAAATATACATATAGCAAATTTTTAAAGTGTTAGTATCAAATCATCATTAATGTAATTTTCAGTGATTAAACCAGATAGATCAAGCTTATAAAGAATTGTTGGCCTAATAATATGCCAATCCATATTCTTTTTCACCTAAACAGCTGATACAAAGAAGGCTGTTTGAGGTATTACACAGTTACACATCAACCATCTTCCTTTATGCATTTACACATTACATTGCATTTACTATTCTTTGCATCACACATTTTGGGATTGACTTGGTTACTTTTTAGGAACCAATCCCTGTATAGCACACACTGTCCATGTCTGACTTACTCTTTACCTCATCTGATTTTCCAAGCCTATCTTATCCATTGTTATCTTGTCCATTGTGAATGGTGCCCTGGGTGATACCCTTGTCTTGGCTAGCACAGCTATTCTGTTTCCAGCCTGCTGATCCATTTACCTCCTTAATCCTGTCACCCAAGAAACAAGGCCTCACCCATGTCTCATTACTCCTGTCAAGCCAGACCCAAATAACACAAACCATAGAGCTCCCCCAAAATAATTCCTACAGCAGATCTTTCAGAAAAACATCCAATCTTTATTTTCAAATTGCCAGTGATAGAGAACTCACCATGATCCCGGGGAAGTTGTTCCAATGGTTAATTACTCTCCCTGTTAAAGATGTATGCCGAATTTCCAAACTAAATTTGTCTACCTTCAACTTCCAGCCATTGGATCTCGTTACGCCTTTCTCTGTCAGATTGCATAGCTGTATCTGGGTGAACTTTAATAGCCTGGGATATACAGAAATTCAGACTAGATGATTTAATGATCAGGGCTGGTGCTAGCCAATAGGTGACTTAGATGGCCGCCTAGGGCGGCAGTCTTTGGGGGGTGGCGAATTGCCGGCCTCGTCGGCAATTCAGCGGCAGCTAAACACTGCCTAAGTTGTCCCTCTGAGTGCCACAATATTTTTTTAGGTATCTCCAAAGTAAACAAGTTCCATGAAAATACTGGAAGGTGGACTAAAGAAAAATAATAATGGGAAAGCAATAGCAATAAGGAGATAGCAACCACAAGGAAAACATGAATCCAGATCTGTGAGTAAGACTGTTCAAAAAGTGACATTTTTTGGCAGGACATTTTGAATTCTTTTCATTTTTTTTCAACTGTAAACAAAACATGTTTTGTTTTTGAAAGCCATTTTGGTTTGGGGAAAAAAAATTGGTTTTCAAAAGCCAAATCTAAAAAATGACCAGAAACTAAATCATTACCAAAAAAGTCTAGGTTTGAGATTGTTGTTTCACTGGGAAGTTTCTATCAAAATGGAAATTTTCATTTTGGCTGAATGACCTTTTTTCATGGACTAGTACCCTCTCTGGGTTAATTAACTGTATAGAAAAAAACATCATGAAATGCTAATGAAAAGACAAAAAAATATGTTATACTGACTTAGTAACAAGAATAGGCCCCAATGGAGGCATATAGTGAAAATGATCATAGAATCATAGAATATCAGGGTTGGAAGGGACCTCAGGAGGTATCTAGTCCAATCCCCTGCTCAAAGCAGGACCAATCCCCAACTATGTCATCCCAGCCAGGGCTTTGTCAAGTCTGACCTTAAAAACCTCTAAGGAAGAAGCGATCTTATTTGAGTCCTTGACTGCAGACTTTCATTCATGTTTCTCAGAAGACCAAATTGTACAGGACTAAGCCCATACATTAGTTACCCATGCTCAAAATCGGATGTGACTCCTGACCCCATTTATGTCAGTGGGAATTATGCCTTTGACTTTGTTGGTGCCAGGATGTCACCCGTGAAGTAGACATTATTAGTGGAGCCGTGCAGAGGGTGTTTCGTGATTTTGAAATTTAATCTGCTCTGCAATGGAACAAACCCTTCCAAAAATGTGCAATTTAGTGCAAAATGTAATTCTGAAAAAAACAAACACATTTAGAATAGATCTAAAAACTGTTTCAATAAATGTTCTGGCTTTGGCTTCTTTCCACTATATAATACCTTGGGGGTGGGGAGGAATGTAATTTTGAAATGGAAAATTGAAACATTCCACTCTGAAAAGGTTGAAATAGAACATTTCGACATTATTGATTTCCCCCTCCCCCGCCAATTTCCATTCCTAAATGATTTTTCAAAGGCGACAAGTTTCTCTGAAACGGTTCTGCTTTCGATAAGCCAGCACTTTCTGAGGGAAAACTACTCTGCTGGAAAACTTCCAACCAATTGTAGTAGTAGGTAAAGTACCCATCATCAGTGAATTCCCCATGCCCACTGAGCTACTTCCAGGGGAAGATCCTATTCAAAGTCAGTAAAGTAACAGACTCAGGTCCTAAGATCCAGGTTAGTCTATTTGTGCAGGTTCTTTTCACTTCTCTACTCCACTCACATTTCTGTTTCCTTTTCCTCCCTTTTAGGTTTTTAATATGCTGCTGGCCTAGTCGGATTCCTAAAGGACAAGACTCCCCGAGAAGCAGACGGAGCGCTAAGAATTCTGTTTCCGTAGCAATGAGTGCCATGTCAAATCAATCTGCCGGCTAAGGTTCCCGGTTGTGGTAGGCGGTGGGTTGCTGATAAGAGAATTGAAAAGCATGCTTGTTTTTTGAGAGAGAGGTAAACTGTGTGACAGAAAGAGCAGCGATGTTAGCTTCATTCATGAACCAGCGAGCATTCCTGGTTCTCTGCTCTGAGACTTGCAAGGGGCCGATTTATTGCATCTGGTTCTTACTCCAGGAGAGTTGTGTTTGTCTCAGATTCTGATAAGGATGTATAAATCCGGTGTTTATTTACTCTTCTCTTGGGCATGGTTCTGTCGAGAATCCATCACTGTTTCATACACTGCACAGTGGGTAACGGGAAAGGACTTGGTATTTCTAAAACGAAACTGTCTTTTCAGTATGAAAACTATTCACAGAGAAATGGCAACTGCAGCCAGTATCCTACCCATGTACCCACAGACCAACTTTCTGTTGCCCCCTTCGAACTCTTCCCTCTGGCAACCTGGGCTCCTCTCTCCAAAGTCCATGCAGGTTGCTCTAATCGGTGCCACTTCTGGGATGGACAGAATCAGAGGGGTTTCAAGAGCAATGCAAGGTAGTGCTTCAGTATTTATATCACAGTAGTGCCCAGGGACACAGCCAAGAGGAGGGACCCCATTGGCACGCCACACAAATACAGCCTCTGCCCAAGACAGTTTAAGCTCTAAACAGCGGAGAGACAAAAGAAGCATTATTATCCTGGTTAATGAGGGGGAGCTGAGGCACAGACAGGTTGAGGGTACGTCTACACACCTTTGCCAGCTCTTGTCTTCTGGTTCTTTTCCTTCTCTCCTTGTGTCTTCCTGATGGCAACATAGCTCCCTGGAAGATGGCACCTCTCTCCAAGCTCCTTGACCTAGAACCTATTTTACACTTCAGCACCTCTCCTTAGGGCAGGACTGGGCAAACATTTTGGCCCGAGGGCCACATCGGGGTTGCAAAATTCTACGGAGGGCCAGGTAGGGAAGGCCGTGCCTCCCCAAACAGCCTGGCCCCACCCCCTATCTGACCCCCACCCACTTCCTGCCCCCTGACTGCCCCCCTCAGAACCATCATCCCCTGCTCCTTGTCCCCTGACCATCCCCAAGACCCTCTGCCCTTATCCAACCCCCCGCCCCTGGCACCCTTACCATGCCACTCAGAGCAGCGACCAAACCCTGGCTCCGACCAAACACGCTGCCATGCTGATCCACTGGACTGTGGAGCCCTGCTCCCCAGAGCACTGCTGACGCGGCGCGCTGAGGCTCCGGGGGGAGGGAGGACAGCAGGGGAGGAGAGAGGAGCTAGCCTCCCCAGCCAGGAGCTCAGGGGCTGGACAGGATGGCCTGCGGGCCGTAGTTTGCCCACCCCTACCTTAGGGGTCATGAGGTTCTCTTCTCCTTGTGGATGTCTTCATGAAATTGCCCACGCAGCAGTAATCTCAATAAAAATGAGTCATTAAACTCAGAGACAATGGAACTGAAAGAGAAGCATTGCTTTGCTTAAACTATGTTGTCCCTTCTCGTAAGCTCACCTGGATACATCCTTCTCCAGGCAGCAACAGAGAAAACAGAAAAGTGAATCGCTTACGTCTCCTGAGTGCAAATCTCTCCTAGGACCACGCTTTGGCCAGCCTGTCCACAAGACTTACTATCCAGACAGCAACTCACTCCCGCTGTGTCCAGCACCCATTTTAAGTCCCTCTGCCTTACTCAACCAGCACATTCTGACAGAAGATGTATTTGCAGGGAAGGCCCCATGGTTCTCTCTTAATTACCTCTGGGAGCTTTCCTCCCACCTGTCTGTTTCCAAGAGTTGCATGTCAAAAGTATCAAGGATTTCCATGTCTTTACATTAAGTCCATTGATGTTTTAGATACAACAAATCCTGCATCTTGGCAGGGGGTTAGACTAGATGACCCTTGTGGTCCTTTCTAACCCTGTGGTTCTCTGATCACCACTGGATCTGCACCACGGTTCCTCTCTGTCGGAGCAGCTCACACCCTCTTGCTAAATGGACCAACGCACACACAGAGATGGCTGAGATAGGATCCCTTTTAAATTTACTTCATTCACAGTTTTGATGATAAAAAATAGATTAGCGACAAACCCTAGATCCTGTGTCCTACCCCAGACTGGCCATTTCTTAAGATAGGAATTTCACTCCAGTGGTTCTATTCCCTGGTGTTCTCTTCTCCTGGCCACCTGCTCTTAATTTTTGCCTTCTTGTCCTCCTGGGTGAGTTTGCAATCCCTGGTTCTCTTTATTTCTGACCATGGTACATGCTAATTGAAAGGCTTGCAATTATACGATATAGCAGAGGCTACCTGATAACAGAATAAAGGTTTTCTTTACTAGAGAAAGGAGATTAGCAGGGATAAAAACACGACTCTCTGGGACTTATTTGATGCTGTCATAATAGAACTGGGGAGTACACACAGTAGCTAATTGCCTAAACATACCTCCCACAATCACAGGATTACCTTTTTTGAATGGTATCTGGGAAACAAAGACTCAAGTGTCTTCTGCAAACAGAGATGCTCGACCAGTCTGTCAGTATGCCAAAGCCTCTGGGATAAAGTACCCAGAAAACAGGTGGGATAGAAGAAGAATGTAAAGGCTTGTTCATCATTATGGAATTAATGTGTGTGTGACTGTGAAAGGATTTGTAACCCTGGAAAATGTAGATGCCTTTATGCCGCAAATGGATGACTGCCCTGACGCACCTCCCATCTGTTTACCTGAGATATGGTCTTTACCTCTCTGAGCGCAGACCTCTCCACTTCCTCGACTGGCCGGACAGAACCAAGGTTTGTTGACCTCCTCTAGGGCACCGCGTAAGCCTTGGGCATCAGCCTGGGTAATCGTATTGGAGGTGTCTTTTTTCATTCAGTTCTCTAGTATCAGGAACTATTTTATTCTACATGTACCAAGAGACTCTAATAAAGGGCATCTGTTTTAAACTGCAAAAGATCAATCCTGTCAGAGCCTCCGTCCTTCCAGCGGAGGAAGACTGGGGTGAGTGTGGCATTGTTGCTCCATAATCAGCTGTTCTCCTTCTGCCCCTTAAATGTTGTATGAAGAAAATTCTGCCCCTCCCAATACGTTTTGTGAGGTGTCTTATATGGCTGGTCTGCAAATGAAGGTCCCTTTTTCATTGCTATTGTCTCTTCCGAGTAGTGCAAACAAGTCATGACAGGATAGAAAAAAAAGCAGCTTGGTTAATTAGGTTAATTTTGATCCATAAATTAAATGAAAAACTATTCAGATAATCAGATTTTGTCACAACATTCTGTGTAAGAGAATTAACATTCAATACAAATCCGACCCATATCTAATGCGATCCTAATCCACTAAAATGGATAGCCCTAGGGAGATCATTTTAAGAAGAGCATAGGCGAGCACTTCAAAACTGAATTCATGCATCGAGAGAAGTCAAGCTAGCTGCAGAATCTGGGGGGGAGGGAGCAAAACCCGTGTCCTCGGTAAAAGAAGGATTATGATGAATGGAGGTTTGGTTTAGATACATTGTGTGCAGGTTTAGGAGCTGGTCTTCACTACCCACCGGATCGGTGGGTAGCGATCGATCTGTTAGCATTCGATTTCTCGCATCTGGTGAAGACATGAGAAATCGATCGCTCGCGGCGCCCCCGTTGACTCCAGAACTCCAGCTTGCCGGGAGGCACAAGCTGGAGTTGACGGGGGAGCACACTGCCAACTGCCGCTGCCGTGAGGATGGCAGGTAAGTCGGCTGCAGATATGCAAACTTCAGCTACGTGATTCACATCGCTGAAGTTGCGTATCTGCAATCGATCCCCCCCCCCCGTAGTGAAGACCAGCCCTAGAAGATGACTGCAAAGAGGGGACGTTGATTCTTCTCCCGGAACAGGGAGGGAGATCTCGGTGGTTTGAGCATTGGCCTCCTAAGCCCACAGTTGTGAGCTCAGTCCTTGAGGGGGCCATTTAGGGATAGAGGGAAAAAATAGGGATTGGTCCTGCTTTGAGCAGGGGGTTGGACTGGATGATCTCCTGAGGTCCCTTCCAACCTTGATAGTCTATGAACAGGTGAAGTGGAATGGCGATGCCAGGTAAAATCACATGCCGCCATGGCCAGCAAAAAGTATTACCAAAGCTCACATTAAAAATTAAGGTGCATGGTGCTATAAAGAGGCTGTCCTTCCTTTAAGGGCTAGGGGGCCTGGGGCTAGCCTGCCCAGTTCAATCCAACTCACCTGTGCCATAATTAATGGCATCTTAGCCAGAGGGGGCTGGACTCATTGGGGTTAACCTCAGAAAAGGGCTGAAAAAGCTCCATTTTGTGGGGGAATCATAGGAAGCTAAATGGGCTCTTCACAGGAGAGATTGTGAGGGGCCTCTAGGGCAGGAGATGAGGAGTCAGGGCCCAATTCCACAGCCAAAGAGAGACTTAAAAGTAGCCCAGAAGAGGCTAGGAGGTGAGCCAGAGGATGGCTGGAGAGGAGGCCAAGACTTTTTGTCTATGTGAAGTTTTGTTGGGCTTTTGCTACCTGAGGAGGGGTTTGGCCTAGGTGGGACTTAGCTGGAGGGCTAATTTGTGGACAGAAAGAGCCCACTGTGGAGCCAAGGAGGTGATCAACAGGGCCTGCTAGAGGGAAGGTCCCCAGCAAGACCACAGGGTGTTACGGTGTTGAGTGGAGATGATTGCAAGCACTTTGTGTAACAATGTAAATATTACATTGTGCTAATGGACCTGATCCCACATAGGCAGGGTTTGAACCCAGGACTTTCGGCATTAAAACCTGGAGTCTCCAGGATTTGAACTGTAGGACTAAACATGCCATTTAGCAGATTTGTAAATATCTTACTCGGACCAGCCACTAGAGGGATGCAGAGACCACACTCTCTTCCTACCAGTTGCATACTGGGTAGTACTTTCTAGGTACTTCCTTGGCAAAGTAGTGAGTCAAATATAGGATCCCCTAAGGGGGAGAGAGCTGGCCCCAGTGAACCTTGAGCTCTGGAAGCACATTTCCCAGAGCAGAAGTTTGGGAATGAATTTGTCAAGTGCCATGGTCAGTAGAATCTGAGCTTTTCTGTGTTTACCATTCCCCTTAGCCATTGTTCTCAATGGATGTTTTCATGGAGTAAGGCCAAAATTTTCAAGGTTGCACATCTGACTTCAGGCATCTAAATAAATGGTCTGATCTTCAGAGGTTCTATGCCCTAAATAAACCAGGCCACTTATTTAGGTTTTTTGCAGGAAGCTGCAAGTGCCTAATTTCTCCATTCAAGTTTGAAAAATTTGGCCTGAAAGTCAGCTGTGGGGAAGCAGATATCCTGTGATCCAGTCATCCTTGTCTTCCAAAATAGCCCTTGGACACAGTGGGAATGGATACACTTTAGAGCAACCCTGAGGCTGCTGTAATTTTTGACAGGAGACTGAGCCAGGGCACAGCTGGCTGAGGAAATCTAAAAGCCACCTTTATGCTTTGCACCTTCTGAGTGGCATTATGTGCTTCTCAGCTCCAGCTGAATATCAGAACCATAGAAACCAACCAGGAGCTAAAACAACTTTAGAAAGCTGTGTGTTGCCTTCCCTTGTTCCCTCGCCAGCCTTGAGAAAGTACATTGCTTTAGTGTTCTCCTGGGCAAATATGGCTTTTTCAAATAATTCTCTATTTCCCCTCACTTAGTGCAGTCAGCAGAACTAGAGATAAAATCAAATCAATGGTAGGGCTTTGCGATATCTCTCTATAAACTGAGAGCGCTAATTTATTCCCTTTGGAATAGGCACTGTGATCTTATTCATAGAGATCCCTTCAGGTGGGATTGGAAGTAAACAAAAAAGGCTGCCAATCAATATTTTTAGTGTAAAAAAATACTTTGCTCGGGGGAAAAAAATTATCCAGATCGGTGAATAAAGCTGGGAGGTGGAGCGTAAAAAGTATGGCCAGAGCTTCAGAAAGGTGTGGGGAGGGGAGACAGGCTGTACAGAGATTCTAGTACCCCAAGCATCAACCTTCCCTTGGTTTGCAACTTCTAGGATTTCTCTTTTCAAGAAGCTCAGTCTGGACACAGCAAATTGTTTCTAAAAGCTTCCCCATCTCCCCTCCCCGTGAGGCCTCCAAGTATAGTTTTCTCACACCATGATTTGGTTTCTCTGTAATTTAACTCTTCATATAACTTAGCTAATTCACCTTGGAATGAATCCTTGACCCTAGTGATGTCACTGGGAGCTTTGCCATTGATTTCAGCGGGGCCAGGATTTCACCAAAGTAGGAGTAAACACTATTGTCTTGTGCCTTGTGTAGTTGCTTCTTCCGCATGTGAAATGAACCCAGCCTGCTCTACTTAGTGCTGTGCACACACTTTGCACTGGCGCAAATGATGATACAAGGTGCCCGGTAATGGTGAATCCAGTCTGAGGTTTTAGGCACTTCTGAAAACGAGATCTTTCCTCGTGATTACAATTTCAAACATCACACACTGGACCGACTGGATCGAGCCGGACCTGCTCATGGACATGGCAGCAAGAGTGCGTTTGTATGAAATTGTCCACTGATTTGGAACATTAACATTTTCAAAATCCTATCCAGTTGTGCATGGATATAGCTAAGGCCTTGCTGGAGTCCATGTATTTGCTATCAACTTTGTAACGCAGTTTTGTGTTTCCTTTACAAAAAGAAAAGGCAAGAATAACCTCCCCCCCCACCCAGTTTTCACCCCCGACACAAACAAAACCAACAACTAAACCCAACTCATTAGACTTAGGAAATGAATGAATCAACAGCCGAGCCCAGACTCCCGACCAACCTTCCTCTGAGTTTAAAGAATTCTGCCTGGCCAGAGGGGATCTTCTACAGAAAGGACACATCATGTTTCTGATCTTTCTTTCAAGTAGGTTAAGATTTCTTAGTGCCTGAGAAGGTGCCAGAGGCATCCCAAATACCATGAAAGAAGTGGCAATCCTATTGCCCCAGCATATCACAGGACACCAAAGGTTTGCTTCTAAAATGGCCACATCCAAGACAATCATTAAACAAGAAATGTTATGAGCTAGATTTCGGAATTGGCTCCATGGCTGGGCAGGGAGGGGAGGGGAAGTAACACAGGTTTGTACACTCACATGAACAATAGAATTGTGACTCGAGGAAAGCAGCGGGAGAGCAGAGGCTGTTTGCCAGATATTCCCCAGACCATGAGCAGGTGCACAGCTGACTGGACATGGGCAGGACATGCCCTGGGCTCAGAGCACAGGAGGTAATTTTACCTATCTGAGATACGATTCCTCCTTCTTAAGGGGGTGCAATTTGCACATTGTCTTTTCCTGCACTCAGTCTAGCCCAGGGATCTCAAACTCGAATCACCAGGAGGGCCACATGAGGACTAGTACATTGGGCTGAGGGCCGCATCACTGCCACCCCCACCCCATAATGCCCCTAGCCCCACCCCCCTCCACCCCTTCCACGAGGTCCCGCCCCTTCCCCGCCTCTTCCCACCCTTTCCCTGCCCCCATTCCAACCTCTTCCCCAAACCCCACCCCTGCCCCACCTCTTCTCTGCCTCCTCTCCTGAGTGCACAGCTCCCCACTCCTCCCCCTCCCTCCTGGAAAGCGCTAAGTGCTGCCAAACACTTGTTTGGCCTCGGGAAGCACCTGGAGGTAAGCAGAGGAGTGGGGACCCAGCACACTGGATGGAGGGAGAGTGGTGGGTGGGGAGCTTGGCGGGTGGCAGGAAATAACTACAGGGCGAGGGGCACAGAGAGCTTGGTGGGCCACAGGAAATAACCCTGCAGGTCGCATGCGGCCCAAGGGTCGTGTGTTTGAGACCCTCATCTAGCCCTTTATGGTCAGTGACTTGTCCTGTGTGAAGTACGTAGAACAGTCATGCAGTGATAGGCCTACGAGCCTAGGCAGACAGTTGTTTTTTAACCTAAAATAAGTTAATTTCAGGAGAAAAGGGAAGATGTTTCAAGAAGAAAAAAAACATTGCTGATAAAGCCATAATGAGCACAGTAGCAAGTAAATTAAAATAGATAATCTGACATAAACCACAGTGATAAGACCCTCTAGAAAGATTCATTATTACTACCGGGGTTCCTCTATAATGGAAGATAAGGGGCTCTGAGCATGGAGGCTTCAGACTATAATAAATCCATTTTAATGTCAGAGCCAACGTTCTGGGACGGGAAAAACCTAAATGACACTTAAAGGAAACCTACAGATTAATGTAGTGGTTTAGTTATGGCAACTTTGACTTCGGTAATGAATCGCAGGATCCTAATCACTATCAAAGCATAAATTTTCTCTCTAGCTATTTTGAATAGCTAACCCCGACTGTTCACCTTTTGTGAGGCACTCCGCTGATTAATGACCCAGGCATGTGCTTAACTTGAATAGGACTTCAGTGAGACAATTCATGTGCTTAAACTAAAGCATGTCTTTGAAGTGGCTTGTTAGATTGGGGACCTAGTTGTTTACCAGGCTGAAGTCAGAAGCCTCAGAGTAGCAAAGTACTTAAGCGCACGTTCGCTTCCCAGATCAGCCTTGACATTTACTTGTTGTTGCCTAGGACCTAATCAGTGCCTCCTTTCTAATTACAAATATCAAAATATTCATAAAGGTACAATCTTGAGTGGGATAACCTTTTCCTATGTAAGTACTGTTGCTCTGAGCTCCTCTTTGTCTTCCTATGGCCCATTATGCAGTCTAATTAGGAGGATTATGGGGCAATCAATCCGGGACCTACTTTTGCCATAATTAAACAACAACTCCTCACCTGCATCAACACTGGTTCTTCAGTAAATGGATCCTGGCTTAATTTTTGATATAGCCTATCTAGTCATCTGTTTTGCTTTCAGGTCACAAATCATGCCTCATCCTTAGCTTGTTTCTGGGTCAGTGGAGAGACCATCTCTCACATTAAATAATGGAAATCCCTTGTCTCCTGGCCTTAATTCCTCTTTCCGGAGTGACCAGGTGTGGCGGAGAGAGATGGTTGTAATTTCAGAGGTAGAGCTCCAATGACCTTTTCAGAAATGTCTTGAGCAGCGGGGCTTTTCCTCCCTTTAGGGAGGAGATTTCAGACATTTTTCCCAAGGTTGTTTGTGCAGAAAGATGCTGAAGACAGAGCCAATGTTAGATTTATTTACATTATTAAGAGGACAACGGGGTGTGTGTCAGCAGAGAGAGCTAACGAGGTATAAATTGACCCCTATGCAGGCTGATAGAAGCATCCATTGGAATTCTACTCCCCCTTTTTGGCAGGTGGACTGGGTAGTGGGAAAACCTTGGCTCCATCCCGTAGCTCCATGAGCAGCATGGAACTAACATGATGGGCACCACCATCATATTGTTCGCTCAGCTTGTGTGTTTGACCCCTTCCCCCACTCTGTGTGTGTCCAGTCTGTTTAGATTGTAAGCTCTTCAGGGCAGGGACCATCTACTACTCTGTGTTTGTGATTCACCTAGCACAGGGGAGCCCCACTTTTGGTTTGCCCCGAGGCACTACCCGAATAATTAGAACTAGAGCTAAAAAGGCTAATATACTTTTCTGGCCTTGTTTGAGAAGTGCAGAGTTGAATAGTTGAGTGAAACTCCTACAGAATAAAAGGAATGGTCTGATTTAATGCTAAGAGAGGTTTAAATATATAGAAAGCTACAAAAAATAATTCCCACTTTACAGACCTTAAATAGCATCACAGTGAAAATAGGAAAGAAATACTGATATTTAGTTATTAGAAGCTAATTGTGTATAATTAATCTAATTATTAGAATAAAATCCAACTATTTGCATAATAGTAACTAGCAAATTTCAATTTTTCTCTACTCTACAGAACAAATCACATTTATATTCCCAGACATTTCCTAGATAACATAATGAAGCTGTTATTAGCATGCATGTGTTGATTTCCTTGTGGAAATAAATATAGGGACAACTTTCGTTCTCATTCGATTCTGTGAGGTTCATTTGGTTTTACTTTGATGTAATAAACACCAATGGAGTCAGGAAAATGAACAGCAGTGGTCTGCACCTACTCAATTTTCAGGGGACCCGACAAATACATAATGTCTTGGATGTATCTGAGATCACAGCACCCGCACTTGATTCTCTATGTCATTATATGGCAAAGGGACATTAAGATCACCTGAGTAATGCAAGGAGTAAAGTGTTGGACTAACCACAGGATGATCAGAGCCATTTTTAATTTACATGCTGAACAGATTAAACCAAAACTGTACATAGGGAGCCGAGCACCCATGTTTTCCAGAAGAAGCAGAGAGAAAACCTAGAGGAAGAAATTCATAGCATTACACCTTCTGCCAATGGTGCACTGGAAAAGTTTCATACATTTAAGGTGGCCATTCTTTGAGCCTCAGAAGACACTGTTGTCGAAAATCAAAGATGGCACCAGTGTCGGCTTGATGAAAATGACAATGAAATCAAAGATCCTCAAGGAAAAGCATGATACATTTATTTCTTGGCAAAATGACAAATAATCAACATCAAAGAAAGATACATTCAAGTATGTACAAGCCAAAGCTCAAAGATGCCTTCATGTCCTACAGGATAACTGGTAGGGAAGAGAGCAGAAGAACGAAAGTATTGTGCTTATACTAACACTGATGTTTTATGATTACCTGAAGGCCATTTATGGCCCATCAAAATCAGGACTAACTCCAGGAATTAGGGCAGATCGATTTGCCCTAATTAAGGACAAGAGAGGCATCTCTGAATGTTGGGTGAAGCACTTTCCTCAACCGTCCCTCTACAGTCTACACAAGGCACTAGAGGAACTGACACAGCACCCTATATCTGAAGGAATTGCCCAGTCATCTTTCACTGAGGAAGTGCCAAAAGCTATTGAACAAACGAAGTCAAACAAATCACTTGGCAAAGACAGTTATCAGCTGAAATCTTCAAACCTGCAAGCTCCAAACCTGTCATCTACAAGCAATTACAAGGGATATCTGGGGGGCTGAGGCAATTCCCCGGGACTTCAATCATAGTTACACTACACAAAAATAAAGGGCTGGGGCCTCTCCTTACTATCTATCAGTGGTAAAATCCCCACCTGTATTTTTGCTCAATTGGCTTGTCAAAACAGTCCTGGAGAAGTTCTGACTGGAGATTCAATGTGGATTGAAATCAGTTCAGCACGCCACCAACATGACTTGTGTTGTGCCACAGATTCCAGAAGAAATTATTGACTAAACCATGGAATCTGCATTTATCTTTAAAAGCATAGTACATGCTGATCAGAAATGGCTCATGGAAATTCTAGAAAAATGTGATTGCCCTGTCAAATTCAGTAGCATCATGTGTGGATTCCACAAAGTCAAATACTCTCAGATGATGGCCTTTGTCTAACCATTTCCATAACTAGAGGGGTGGAACTCGGCTTGTGGGTCTCAGCCAGAGGTATGCATATCCCGGGGGGAGGGGGAGGGTACACAGAGCTCTTCCGTCAACTCATCTAGCTATTTGCCTAGTTTTACAACAGGCTACATAAGAAGCACTAGAAAAGTCAAACTAAATTTTCATACAAACAATTACTTGCTTATATTGCTCTATATACTATCATCAGTGGTTCTCAAACTGTGCGTCTGGACCCCAAAGTGGGTCATGAGTTCATTACAATGCGATTGTGAGGGCCAGAATTTGACTCACTGGGGCCCAGGGCAGAAAGCAGCCTGGGGCCCTGGGCAATTATCCTGTTTGCCACCTCGTAACACCAGCAATGAGTACAGAAAGTATATACTGACCTTGGGAACCATGCTTTGAGTGGGTGTGTTACCTTTTGGGTCTACATATCTTTGTGAAGACCCACTTTCTGCTATGACGGCCATCAAGACAAAGAGTAGAAATAAACTAATTGTGGAGAAAATTGTTGCTGTCGCTTCACTGCCTCCCAGAATGACCAGGCTCATGAGTGAAAAACAGGCTCAGGTATCACACTGAAATGGAAGCATGATATTTATATTCCAGTTGATTTATTTTAGAATTATGTGGTAAAAATGAGAAAGAAAGCCATTGTTCAGTGACGGTGAGCTGAGACTCATAGAATATCAGGGTTGGAAGGGACCTCAGAAGATCACGTAGTTCAAACCCTTGCTCAAAGCAGGACCAACCCCAATTCAATCATCCAACAGATTTTTGCCTCATATCCCTAAATGACCCCCTAAAGCATTGAACTTATAATGCTGGGCTTAACAGGCCACTGCTCAAACCACTGAGCTATAACCCTCTCCCCCTTTGTATTTTTATGTCTGAGATTGTAAGCAAGTAGTTTTTAAGTGAGGCGAAACGGGGCCTGCACAAGACAAAGCAGACTCCTGAAAGGAGTCCAGTAGCTTTGAAAAGCTGAGAACCCCTGAACTAGGCTGTGTGCTGACACCCGCCCGGCTTGGTTTCTTCTTGGCAGAAGTTCTGAATTATGCAACGGACAACCTTCAAAGAGCATCTATATAAGGTACAGGACCAATGGAAAACTCTCCCATCTCCTAAGACTTACTGCAAAGACAAATGTTCTTGAGCAACTCCTACATGAAACCCTTTTTCTCATCGCTGCATTGTAGTCATAGTGAAAGTGACCTGCCAATTGTCCTTTACAGGTTCTCAGTGGCACCTAGCCAGTCTGGACTCATCATCAACCTGGAAAAAAACTGATGTCCTCAACCAATCAACTTCATCAACACTACCAGTGAGCCAAACATCACCATCAATGGTACCAAAACGGAAGAACGTCCCTCTCTTTACATACCTTGGCAGGACGATCGGAAGTGACAGTTCCCTGGATCATAAAGTATCCAATTAAACACAAATGACCAGGCACTCAGAAGACTTCCCCATAGGATACTTAACCAAGACACCTTCGGTCAACCCCCCCTGCCCCCAAATCTGCTGATATACAAAGCAGCACTGATAGCGCCCCTTTCATAAGAGTGTGAAACATGAACAGTCTACAAAAGACACATTAACCAGCTTGAGAAATTCCACATGTGCTGTCTCTGCTCTATTCTTAAAGTCTACTGACAAGACAGTCTCAAACATTAATGTTCTTGAAAGAGCAAAACCAACCAGCATCAAGGGAATGATCATCAATGCTCAGCTTGGATGAGCTGGTAGTGTGATTGTTTTTTTATGCTGAGCTGAAACTTGGAGACCACAAGAGGAGTGGCCAGTGAAAACACTTCAATGACACCTGTGATAAATGAAGCTGGGGGGGGGGGGGTTCCTTTCACGGAGAGCCAGGTAGCTACAAAATCCATGTTAGTAGCTGTTCTCTATTGCTTTACCAGTAAAGGGTTAAAAAAGCCCATAGATAAAAGGAAGGGAATGGGCACCTGACCAAAAGAGCCAATGGGAGGGCTGGAACTTTATAAAATTGGGGGGAAACTTCCCTTTGTCTGTCTGTTGTTTTTCTCTGGAGAGAGGGGACAGAGCAGAGACACGGCTGAAACTATGCTGAAAAAGTTTTAAGCCAGGTGTATGGGGCAGCTGCCCCACTCCTGAAGAACCGGGGTTAAAAGCAGCCCTGGAGAGGGCTGAGCCTGTGATTGGGGAATCAGCCACAGCGGGGGCCACGCCCCAGTCAGGCCACAGCTGGCCCTACTAATTAATAATAACCCTAATGAAGGAGGAGTCTAAAGGCTATTGTAAAGATTGTGGCAAGATCTCAGAAAAAGCCTTATTTTACAGACACCAAAATCCTCACTAATGCTAAATTAAAGTTGCTTGCCCTAATCAAATTACAAGAAGTAAAATAATCTTGGAAAAAGTTTATCTTAATTGACCCCATGTGGTCCATGGCCTCTGTCAATGGCAATGAAGGAAAAAGAGTTCCAGATGTTTCTATTCTAGTATCAAAGTCTAGTATTGTGGGTAACAAACACGTCATCAGTCATACTTCATGTTTAAGATTAGCAGCCGTGTTAGTCTGTATCCGTAAATAAAACGAGGAATACTTGTGGCACCTTAGAGACTAACCAGTTTATTTCAGCGTAAGCGTTTGTGGGCGATAGCTCACTTCATCGGATGCATGGAATGGAATACACAGAAGTAAGATGGATTTATATACACAGAAAGCAAAAAAAGTTGTACATTACCATACCAATTCTAAGAGGCTGTTTAATTTGGATGGGCCATTATCAGCAGGAGAAAAAAACCTTTTGTAGTGGATCTGTGTCTGACAGGTGATAAGAACCTTTGAAGGGAACTTACCCAGGGAAATGCATTCAATTAGTGTAATGACAAAGCCATTCACAATCTTTGTTTAACCCTTGATTGATAGTGTCCAATTTGAAAATTAATTCCAGTTCCTCAGCTTCTCGTTGGAGTCTGTTTTGGAAGTGTTTCTGTTTTACTATTGACACCTTCAAATCTTTAATGGAACGGCCCGGGAGGTTGAAGTGTTCTCCTACTGGTTTTTGAATGTTATGATTCCTGATGTCAGATTTGTGTCCATTCATTCTTTTGCATAGAGACTGGCCGGTTTGGCCAATGTACATAGCAGAGGGGCATTGCTGACACATGACGGCATATATCACATTGGTCGATGTGCAGGTGAATGAGCCTCTGATGGCGTGGCTGATGTGATTAGGTCCTATGATGGTGTCAGTTGAATGGATATGAGGACAGAGTTGGCATTGGGCTTTGTTACAAGGATAGGTACCTGAGTTAGTGTTTTTGTTGTGTGGTGTGTGGTTGCTGGTGAGTATTTGCTTCAGGTTGGGAGGCTGTCTGTAAGCAAGGACTGGTCTGTCTCCCAAGATCTGTGAGAGTGATACTTCATTGACTGGTCGCATATAGGATTTTGGAGGTGAGACCCAGATTAAATCATGTGCAATGAGAATCATGCCACACCTTGCAATAAATCTAAGGCAAGAAGCTGGTGTTCAGATCTCCTGAGCATAAATGTATATGTTAGGTCATTATCCAGCTCATTGTTGTCATTAGTGCACCAATAAATTCAACTAACCCACAATTAATATAGACAATAGCCAGAAAGATCTATTGATTTTTCCCCCTCTCCTCGAAAGAAGGTGAAATCTCATATGAAAAGCTCTACTGAAAACTTGCACACCATTTGGAAGCAGAGAAGACATTTAGCTGTCCCCTTTAGGGGGGGAAATATTTTTCCTTGTAATTTTCCAACTCATTTTTGCCAATGCCTGGCTCCAGATGTCACTATACTTCTTAGAATGCAGAACTGGGGACACATTTGTCTGGGGGTAGTTGACAGGAGTAGGTATCTGTTTCAGATGCCAGTTGGCTTTTGTTAGGCTCAACGGGTTTAAATGACAGCAGCTTTTTGGCCCTAATGCACCTCAAATGAACATTTCTGAACTCCTGCCTTTCAGACTCACCCCATTTCTTTGGAAGAAACCAGCGTTGTGTTTGCACCTGTGAAAACACAGTGACACCTGGTGGTTAATCTGGACTAATTCTGGGAGTATTTCCCATGGCTATCTGAAGGTGGTCGTTAGAATTCAAACCCATCACCCCCGCCCCTGCAAAGTTTCAGTGCCACCACTACATATCTCTCTGACTGAAATGCAATGGACGCTGCTTGTCTTTTTATACGAGAGAGACCGAGCTACATACTAACAACTGAAAGCAGCCTCTGAACAGTGCATAATTATTCCACGCAGATGAAAAGAAAGGCAATGAATACCAGACACCTATTGATAAATTACCGTGCTAGTTACTACACCGAGGAGGCCTCCTTGCTGTAATGGGAACACTGTGCCAGCTGCAGAGACACTTGAACCGCCACTGTGCTCTGTTGTTATCCTTAAACCTTCGATTTCTAGCCAAGGACACATTCTTACTTCCCTCCCGTCGTCACTATTATCAATGACTCACCTCGTTGTCATTGCTGGTGCTGAATCTCAGCTGTACAGACCACTGAACACCATGGACTTATGCCCTGGAGAAACTAGAGACAGGATTGAAAATATAACCTGACTGAAACAGGCCTACAGGCACACGGGAGTAAATAGGGTGACCAGATGTCCTGATTTTATAGGGACAGTCCTAATTTTGGGGTCTTTTTCTTATATAGGCTCCTATTACCCCCCAGCTCCATCCCGATTTTTCACATTTGCTCTCTGGTGACCCTAGGAGTAAGCGACAGAGAAGCCGGCATATTGGAGAGGGGGCAGAATTCCATTGTGATATCATTGGGTATCTGGGTTCCCCAATTCTCTGAGCACTGCCAAATGAAAAATCCTTTTCGGCTGCTGGAACAAACCCATGTTGTGGTTTAAAGAGGCTCATTCTGCTGAGACTACATTTTCTGACCTTATGCGCCACATTGTATCTTGCGCGTGGGGTCGAAGTCTCATCTATTTCTCGGGCGGAAGCTCACCGCTGTCACCAGCCATCACGTTGTACGACGGCTGATGGTCCCCTACGGGGAGACTGCTCCTCTGGAGAGGAAAGAGGAAAGCGCTTGTCATTGCGTGTGTGCAAACAAAAGATGTCTTCCGCTGGGCGTGTGCAGTGTGACACAGAAGATCAGCCCCATCGATGACACAGCTCTTTGCTTCTTCAGTAGACATGTGTGTCTCCTCTAGGCAAGTCATTTAGCAGATTACATTGTGCTTGAATGTCGACAAGCCTTCAGCACTGAGCTGGAGAACTCTTGAAGCTGGACCGATGATTAAAAAGCCAGAGGACAGCATCACACCAGGGACGATGCCTGGCAAGTGACTGGAATTCACTAGGATCATTAACTTCCAGGGGTTAACCAGGTACCGATGCAGGACACGCTATGAACGCTGATCCAATGCCCTCCGTGTCTTCAGAGAGCGATGGGGTCTCCTATTGGCATCAGTTATGTAAAAGGGTAGGGGTATAGCACAGTATAATGTAGTATAGCATAGGGCTTTTTGTTTACCCATTGCTAAGACGCCACCAAAGAAGCCATTTCTCTGTAGTGAGCTGTAGAGCGAAGGGAAGCAGAAACGAAGGAAGCGGGGCTCATTAGAAGAAGACATGGGTAAAAATGGATGAAAAGGAAATGTATCTACAGGAGCTGTGACTCTGGTGTGTGTTGTCTGTGATTTGCATAATCCGGTATTAGGGCCAGATTGTTAAACCCTTACTTATATTCGGCCCTGATTCAGCAAAGCAGTCCGCATCACCGGGATTTAAGCATGTGCGTAAGTGCTTTGCTGAAGAGGGATGAAATTACTCACGTGCTTAAAATTAAGCATGTGCTTTGCTGAGTCAGCAGTTCTTCATCCACGTCTCTTATCATGCAGCTGTTTGCCTGACTATCGGCTCAGCGGCATGAGAGGGGTTTACAGACTGGCCCTAAATGCACCCTGGTCCCCATGCAGCCGCATTCCCTGCATTGCAGCTGGAGCACAAAGGGTCAGGCATGGAGCTGCATGCCCGGCATTCTCCCTGACTCCAGCTCCAGAGTGGGGAAAGAGAACGAGTGGAGACTTTGCTTTGCCCCCACAAAACACTGGCAATGGCTCACCCCGCCCTATGAGTGTGTGTAGCGGGGTGGCTACCCGGCTCCTAAAATAAAAGGACTGAAAGCAGCAAACCTAGGCTGACTGGGGAAGCAGCCACAGCTGTGGCCAGCTCAGTCAGGGCCCAGCTGGCCCTTATAAGAGGGCTGGTGGCCAGAAGCTGGAGGAGTCTCACTCTAGCCCTAGAGTGGGGAGGGCCGAGCTGCCTGAGAGGAAGGTACCTGAACTGGAGCAGTGCTGGGGAATAGGGCATGGGAGCTGGGGAGCTCCAGCCTGGTAAAACCCCCCGGCTGAAGCCTTGTCAAAGGCCCCAAAAGGTACTGGGGCTGCAGAGGGGTAGCCCGAGGATAGGCCGAGGCAGCTGGTCCAACCCCCTTGCCAATGATGAGTGGTCATTACAGACAGCAGCCTGCCCCAGTGAGCGGGGGCTAGATGATGACTGGAAGTAGGCACTGAGGCAAGGTGGGCATAGACAGTGGGGGTTCCCCTGAGAGGAGAGACCCAGAGTGAGGGGGTACTTCTGGGGCAGCACCCCAAGGTAAAGGTTACCAGCCTCCGGGAGGCACATGGGCCTGAGGCAGGCGAGACACTGGCCAGCAGAGGGTGCTCTGCATGCTGAAAAGAGCTCATTCCCAGATAACCAGCAGGAGGCGCCGTACCGGCGAGTCTTCGCTTTGCTACAGTGTGTGTTTGTCAATGTGACGATGAATTTCGCCACTATGGGGGCCTGAAAAGCGTGACGAAGAGAGACGTGGACTAAGAAAAGTTATTTCCCACCAGCATCATCGACTTTAGCCGGTTTTGTGGTCAGCTGGCCATGCAGTTAGGAAAAAGAGAATAAACATCAATTCAGTGGCTTTGCTAGGCAGAAGGCATTACTGGGATGACAGGACATACTGTGGGCAAATATCTCATGTACTGTATTTATTTTGTGGGGAAAATAAGTCATTTTAGTGCATCCCTAACAAGACTTTCACTTCAGATTAAATTAAATTAAATAAAAAACAGACCAATAAAAAAACCCCCTCTGGCTCTTGTATCATTAGAAAGAATATTTGCACATAGGTCTACCATGACGTGCTGCTCTGCTTCTGTATTCTGGGCATGTGACTTCTTTTAATTTTCAGAAGTCATAATTTTCAAAAGGGCAGGCCTGATTTGCAGGGCACTTGCCTTAAGCTTTTCACAGTCCCACTAGGTGCCTCTCCAAAGCTTTGGGTACCTGAAAATCTGTCCCCTAAACTCCTAGACCCAGTTCCTTGAAGGCATTTGAGCTTCGAACTTCCACTGATTTCAATTGGGCTCCTGTGTGAACACTGAAGACTTGATTCTGCGCTGACTTAAGTCAGTACAAGCTCTGCCATCCACTGGAATGGGGCCAGGATCAAGCCTAATGCGAGTAACGGTGTAAGTCCCTGCTATGTGAATCTAGAGGAACCAAGTCCGGTGCTGTTTAGGTGTCTCTCAGAATGAAGTTGCTGCCTTCCTGAAAACAAACCATTTAGAAACAGTTCTGCATATGTATTAGTTTCATGCTTTGTCTCCCTCCTGCTCCCCACCAAGATCTCCCCACCCTCACTCTTTTACTCCCACAGACTGCAGGTCCATTGCTTGGGAGCCCGGAGACCTGCATTCTGTTCCTGATGAGGCCTTTCCCCACTCTATGACCATGGGGCGGGGGCGGGGGCGGGGGCGGGAGGAGTCACTGAACACTTCCGTTGCTCTGGGCACGCTCTGGACACGTGTGCTGGGGGAAAGGAGGCGGGGAGGTTGGCTTTCTCAAGCCAACTCTCTGGTGACCTACTCCTGGTGGCAGGTTTGTTCTGGGGAAGGAGATGGGGTGTCCCGGAGAGGTGCGTGGTCAGAGCAGGACAGAGCGGGGAGCTGTGTTTTGGACGTGTGACCCTTGTTGGGCTCAAAGACTCTGGCTGAGGGGATGGGAAGGGTCATATCAGAGAAGTCAGAGCTGGAATAAACTGCTTAGCCCATGTAGTTTGTCTCCCTGTGAAAGCCCAGCTATTCCCTGGTGTAAGGTTTATCCACTCGCATGCTGCCAGGTCTGCATTTAAATGTCTCCCACCACTTCCCTGGAGAGACTACTCCAGCGCCTAATAGATACCACTTGTCAGGCAGATGTGCATGTTTGGTTTGAAGGTACCTTTGACCCTCCTCATTGCTTACACCTGATTCCACTGCGTCTCCACTTCTTGCACGCTCTGTCAATACTTCCAGACTGTTATCGTGTCCTGGTCAGAGTGAAGCTCTTTCAAATCAGTCCCGCTAGCCGTTTTGAAGGGGCCTGCCGCAGAGTAACTGGGTCCTGTAAGGAAGATGGGACTAGTAGGTGCCTCCCAGGGGGTGTGAAGAGGGACAGCAGATTCTAATTAAGTCAGGAAGGCCATTTAAGAAAGAGTGGGGGGCGCAGAAGGAGCTAGAGAAAAGTCTGGTAGTGCAGAGAAGGGATTGGTGGGAGCCACAGGATCGGCTGGGGAAAGGAGACTGCATGGAACTCATAGGTCTCTGCAGGTATCCCTGAGTCTAGAGAGAAAATAAAATAGGCACTTTATGAGTCTGAGGAAAGCTATGGTTTGTGGACTAAGAGTAACCTGTCAACCCTGGGTTCCTGGCTGATGGCCCTAGATCTAGGGGCATGACTTGGAAAGGTCTGTATCTCAAGGTATGACCTGTGAAGAACTATTGAAAAGTGACCGTACCATGGGCTCTTAATGGAGGGAAACTTGGGGGTGAAGATGGTATACATGAGGCCAAAGAAATGTTGTGTGTCTTTGGTTTCAAGAAAGACAGTAATCACCTAAGGAAAAAGTGTCAGCTGGGACTTGAGGCTGGTTGTCTGTCCGTCTGGGTCTGTGGTAAGAGAAGAAACTGAGGCAGGGTAGGCTTGCAATATCTTGACTCACAGGAAGGGGGTGATTTGGGGTGCTGAGCCATCAAGGGAGTCCCCAACATTGTTTCTGTTCTCATGAAAAACAATGTAGGCATTGTTGTACATTTTGCTCTCCGAAAAGAAGACTGACAAAGAACTAACAAGTTTGCCCGCATGACTGTTCTGGTTTAATGTTTTCTTTAAACCTTCTGGGACCAGGATAATAACAGAACAGTTCCCTCCGAAGAATATAAAGGATGATCCAAGAACATTTACCCTGGGACTCGGACCAGCCGATTTATTACCCATGAAGCTGTTACTTAGGGCTGGTCTCCACTACGGAGGGGGGGTGGGAATCGACTGCAGATACGCAACTTCAGCTACGTGAATCACGTAGCTGAAGTTTGCGTATCTGCAGCCGACTTACCGCTTGTCCTCATGGCGGCGGCGGTCGGCGGCACGCTCCCCCGTCGACTCCAGCTTGCGCCTCCCGGCAAGCTGGAGTTCCGCATTCGACGGGGGTGCCACGAGCGATCGATTTCTCGCGTCTTCATAAGAAGCGAGAAATTGATCGCCAGAAGATTGATTGCTACCTGCCGATTCGGCGGGTAGTGAAGACAGACCCTTATTAGATCTGGGTGCAGAAGCTATTTCAATTTCGTGGAGGATTTTGACATTTGGTCTTGTTCCGATCCGGCATGAAAATCAGAATCTTCAAAACACTCCATGAATGGGGATGGATCCCAGCTAAGGGCAAGCTGCCTTGGGAGCGGGGCAAGAGCTGCTGACCATGTAGAGCCATGAGCTTGACAAGACTCCCAAGGCTTCCATGGTCCTGGCTCCCTATCAACCCGTTGGGTTGAAAATCCCACTAGGTGCCTGTCTGCATCCTTTGGTGCCTAAAGACCTTTGTAAATCTGTCCCTTTCGGCCCAAGTAGTTAATTCACAGAAGAGTATAAGGGCTGGTCTTCACTACTGGGAAGATCAACTTGGCTGCAAATGGATGCAGCGGGTATCTATTTAGTGGGTCTAATGAAGACCCACTAACTCAATGGCAGCATGCTCTCCAGTACTCCAACTCTCCAAGAGAGGGGGAGAGGGATAGCTCAGTGGTTTGAGCATTGACCTACTAAACCCAGGCTTGTGAGTTCAATCCTTGAGGGGGCCAGATCAATCCTTGATCTGAGGCAAAAAAATCCGTCTGGGGACAGTACTTGTCCTGCCTAGTGTAGGCAGAGTAGGGGACTCTGACCTTTCAAGGTCTTTCCAGTTCTATGAGATAGGTGTGTGTATCGATATAGGAAGAGTAAGGTAAGTTGACTGGAGAGCAGTGCAGTGGAGACACTGGGGTAAGTTGACCTCAGCTACATTGACTCCAGCTGTATTATTCACATAAGTGGAGTAGTGTAACTTAGGTTGACTTACCCCAGTAGTGAAGACAAGCCCTAATTGAAGTATCTTGGATGTTTCTAATTCCAAAGGATGGTTTTCAGAGAAGTGCCCGGGCATGCCATTCATCTGCTGTCAGGTTTCTTTGCCACAGACCTAAATGGAACATTGTATGTGAAAGACCCAAACTGTGGGCCATACAGGAAACTCATAAGGTGGTGAGATCCCTTCTGTTAGTGTCAATGATTTTTTATAACATAGGCCTGGTGAGGAATACACAGTAGAAATAGAAACCAGTATGAAAGAATGATACTTCCACCAGAACTTTACAGAGATTTAGTCTTTCCCCCTGATTTTAATTTCTGAGACTACAAATTCCATGCTGGTTCTCATACTGGCAGGAAGCCTAAGATATCAGCACTCTCATATGTGCTGAGAAATTTATTACATACACCACATTTCCCATCTGCTAGGAAGAAACGAAACCAAGCAGAATAAGTGAACAACAATTTAAAAGAAACTCAATGTAAAACTATAATAATATTATAATGTTTACTGGGGTATATTTTTCAGTCACTAGACATCTGCAGAACAGAATTCCAGACAGGGTTGAGTAAACAAGGCAGACAAAGGAGGAACTCAAGCTGTGTGGAAGGCTCTTTGTTTCTGTTTATCGCTGTAGTTGTTTTCTTAAATAAACACCAGTTTAAGACAGACTTAATTCCATATAGCACTGGAGTGGATGGCCAAGCTTTTAACAACAAAAAGCATGAGTTTGGAACAAAGCAGATTTCTTTGATGGTCTCAGATTGTCAACTTTCTCTTCAATAATTTTTGTTTTCAGTTTGAAAAGCACAGTGAAAAGAGAACGAAGTGATAGCCTTGGGCTACAATGCAGGATTTTTTTTCCACCTCAGGCTATGTCTTTGGCATTCTTCTCCATCTTTGAGTTAATTAGTTGGAAGATAGAATTAAAGCACATAAAACAGAATGCAACACGAATGACAGGGGCGTATGTTGGATGCATGAATAAGCAAGGACCCCCCAAAAATATCTTTTGAAGAGTTACTAGTATTGTTCTGAAGGAAGGGAAAACAAATAAGCCTGACTGATGAATCAGAGGTATGCTCAACCGTCACATTACGTGTACCCCCAATAAAGAAAGCTGACAGTGCTGGGAGTCTGCATTAGTAATCAGCATTAATGAATCCCAGCTCTTCTTGTGCCATTGGAACAAGCATTTATTATTTAGTCAAGAGTGGGTTTTGTTGAATAGACTTGAAACTTTTAAGAATTTTTTTCCATTCTCCCCTCCCAAAAACACACACGTCCCTGTTGTGAGTTGAATTTTCTGAGCATTGTTAATGCCCTTCAGGCTATGCCAATTCATACCTTTTTTAAGGGCTTGATAATGTCAGGGAATGAAGAAAACAAATCCTACAGCCTTTGTATTGCATCAGGGTTTGCCTAAAATTCCTCCTTACCTGTAAGGTGTTAAGAAGCTCGGATAACCTGACTGCACCTGACCAAAGGAACCAATGGGGACAAAAGATACTTTCAAATCTGGGTGCGGGGGAGAGGATTTGTTTTGGGCTCTTTGTGTGTTCGTTCGCTCTTGGATTTTAGAGAAAGCAGACATCATTCTCCAAATCATTCTGAACCAGCAAGTCCAATCAGACAAGGCATGTTAGTTTATCTTTGTGTTTCCCTTGTAAGCGGTGTCAGGATGAGCTCCACCCTGACATCTGGTGATGAATTGCGGGAATTGCAGCGAGTTGTGGAAAATAACTTCAGGGGCTGATCTTATTTGCATAGACACACCCACTGCACCTAGCCTGAGATCACAGCAGCTCAAATGGTCACTTTGGCTGCTGTAGGACCCCCAGTTTCTCTGTTATTGGGGCAGGAATGATAAAATGTTGTTAACCTGATTATGTGAATGAGGAACTGGGACATGTACTTGGCCTTTGTCATGATGGAGGGGCTCACCATAATCTAGGTAGCACTCACTGGCCAGGGACAGGGGTTCCAAAAGCCACTGAATGGGGAGAGGCAATAGACAGGTGTCTATATCTTTTGGTGAAGCCCTTGTTCAAGGGCTACATAAATCTATTGCACCCAGTTTCTCTCTACTGTAGAATACCAGAGCTAATGTTTGATTCTATTAGGAGCCTGCTAAGCTGAATTAACTTTGGGCTCAGTAATGTATGTACACTAAAACCCTGCCTACTATAAGCTGAAATCATGGAGCACTATGGGGGAGGGGGCCTGCAAATGTATGGCTGAGCAGCTGATGGAGTGGACCAGTTCGGGCAACCACTAGCAGAGTGGCTGGTGATGCATAGCAGCGGACGGAGTGGAGCAGAGCGACTGGTGAAGCTGAGCAGTTCCTGAGCAGCTGATGGAACGGACCATCTGGCAGAGCAGCTGATGGGACTGCTGGCAGATCGGAGCAGTTTGGGGGACAGATGAAGGAACGGCTCACGATGAGTACTGCAGCAGAAACCCATGGAGAGGCGGGGCAGTCGTCCTCTGACCACGTAAGGTGCCCCTTAACCTGCCCCCCTCCCCCATTTCCATCTAGGCTGGGAGGTAAAACTCTGCAGATGAACTTTTGAACTCTGCAGAGACTTTTGGGCTGTTGGACTTTTGGGACCTTGGGTGACTTTGGGGCTTGTGGGACTGTGGCGGGGTGACCACCCGCCCCCTACTGGAAGGGGCTTGGAAAAACCCCAAAAGGGGTTTAAAACAGACAGGGAAGGGACTGTGGCTGGGAGTCTGCAAACTCCCAGGCTGATTGGGAGTTTGGGCTCAGCTGTGTGGCCACGCCCCAAACACTCCCAGCCAGGATATAAGGGCTGGGAGGCAGAGAAACAAGGAGTCTCCTCTGTACCCAGAGGGAGACAGGCCTAGCTGCAGGAGGAAGCCAGGTACCTGGGTTAGGTACTGGGCTGGGTGCAGGGCTGGGGCTAGGCGGTAGGAGCTGGGGAGAGCTCTAGCCTGAGAGCCCCAGGCTGCAAGAGCAGGCAAGGGCCTAAAGTCAGTCTCCTCTGCATTGAGAGGAAGACAGTCTCCCCTGTAGCCAGAGGGAGACAGGGCCTGGCTGCTGGGAGCCATTAATAGAGTACCCAGACTGGGACAGGGCGAGGGCAAGGCAGCTGGGAGCCAGGGAGCCTAAGCTCTAGTGAGAGGGCCCCAGCTTGCTGAGCCTAGTGAAGGCCCGACCCACGGGGTACTGGGGGTTGCCAGGGGGCGGCCCAGGGCTGGTAATAGCAGCAGCAGGCCAACCCCTTCTTGCCGGTGATGAAAAGCCATGAGACTGCAGTCTGCCCCAGTGAGCGAGGGCAAGTAGTGACTGACAGTGGCACAATCTGAGGCGAGTTGGGGATAGTGGGTGGTGGGTTCCCGGGTGGGGGACCCTAAGACCAGGGGGGTACTGCAGGGGTGCAGCCCCCTCGGCAAGGGGCTCCGGGGTCCGGGAGGGACACGGGGCCAGAGTGAAGAGGCGGACGTGGGTTGACAGAGGGCGCTCCGGGGTCAAAGAGCTAATTCCCGTGACGACCAGACGGGGGCGCCGCCGGGTGAGTGACCGACCCTGTCACAGGGACTCAAGAACCAAAGGTGAAGGACACAGCCCATTTGCTTGTGTGTGTGTGGGGGGGGCGCTCCTGGTTCATGGTTTGTTTGATGAATCCTGTATGTGGTGTTTCCCCAATATAATGCCACATTGTTTCTCTCTGTTATTAAAAGTTTTCTGGTACACTCAGACTCCATGCTTGCGAGAGGGGAAGTATTGCCTCTTATTGGTGCCCAGAAGGGTGGTATATGGTTGTCCCAGGTCACTGAGTGGGGGCTTGAGCCGGTTTTGTATTGTGTTATTGGAACGGAACCCCTGGATACTGAACCCGGCCCTCGTTGCTGCCAACTCTGATGAGCAGAAGGGTTACACCCACTTGTGAATCTCTCCTTTGCTAGAGGGAAGTTTATCCCTGTTTTTCTCTGTAATTTTGAAACTAAAGTTAGAGAGGATTCCTCTGTGTTATTTTTTTGAATCTTTTTGTGACTCTGTAAAGTTAACTTCCATCTGGATTTTACAGGGGTGATTCTCTTTTCTTTTCTTTAAAAGAAATCCTTCTTTCAAGAATCTGAGTGATCTTTACATTATTTTAAAGATCCAGGAGTTGGATCTGAGCTCACCTGTAACAATTGGTGAGGGTTTTATTCTCAAGTCTTTCCCAGGAAGGGGCTGAGGGCTTGGGGGGAGGGGCGGATATTTTGGGGCGAGTAGAAACTCCAAGTGGTACTTTCCCTGATTCTTTTTCCAAATCACTTGGTGGTGGCAGCGTACCATCCAAGGTCACAGGAACTTGTGCCTTGGGGAAGTTTTTAACCTAAGCTGGTAAAATAAGCTATGGGGGTCTTTCATGCGGGTCCCCACATCTGTACCCTAGAGTTCAGAGTGGGGAGGGAACCCTGACAGGGTTTTATGCAGCTGAGTCACTTGACTCAGCCTGTAGGCAGCAGACTGGGAAATGCACAGGGCCCAAACTGCAGAGGGCAAACCGGGCCAGGATAGAACTGGAATGAACATGGAAACCAGGATGGCTCATTCACAGGGGAAAGATTCTTGATGGAGGAGCAAGACACAGCTGGGCCCAGGCCCCCGGTGGACGTAAATCAGCATCACTCCATTGAAATTCGGAGAGCGATGCTGATTTTCACACTGATAGGCCCCAGTCCTCAGGCAGCAGCCTATAGAGAGTCCTGTGAGAGGTCAAATATTACTTTTCTAAAGATTGGCACGTTTTATAATAACTAATGTACTGATGTCAAAGACAAGCAAAATTGCACATTTAAAATGTTTTCTAGTGGGGTCAAGCAGGGGGAGGGATATCTCAGTGGGAGGGATATCTCAGTGGTTTGAACATTGGCCCAGGGTTATGAGTTCAATCCTTGAGGGGGACATTTAGGGATATGGGCCGAAAATCTGTGGATGATTTATTTAGGGATTGGCCCTGCTTTGAGCAGGAGGTTGGGCTAGATGATCTTCCGAGGTCCCTTCCAACCCTGATCGTCTATGATTTCAAGTTTTGGAGGAGGTTTATGAAGTGTTTTATCCTTGACATGTATGATGCTGGCAGCTAAAATAAATGGGCTTTGACAATCACTCAGAGCCAGCGAGATCCTGAAGAACTACTGATTTTTCAGGGGACTCTAGCAATAAAAGGCAATGCTCCCTCTAGGCTACCTGTGAGCTATCTTCTCCTAAATAAATGTTACAACACCCTAAAACACAGATTGGTCTCTCGCTTCTCATTATTGCAGACTGAGTCCCTTTGTAATGAATAATTGACATCCCTCTCTTCCTGGCACTGCCTGTAAGTGAAGGATTCTCTGAATTTCAACCAATGAGGACTGACTCAAAGTCCCTGAGAGCAGATGTTCACAACCTCCAGTGGTTATTGGACACCCTTTTGGGTTTTTGTTTTGTTAGCTTTCCTAAGTATGATAAAAAGTTCCTACACAGATAGTTCCTTGAGGGGATCCCCTCTAGTGAAAAGATCACATTGCACATTGTGCAGCAGTCAGAGATGAGGAAGAGGGTTAAATTTAATCTACGTCACACATTTCTGAGCATCAAACCCATTCTGAGTCTGTTTCACTCTGTGTGCACTCAGAACACCGCCATTGACTTTTACACACTTGCATTGGCTGGGACTGAGACAAAATGATCAACAAGCATTGCAGTGTTTTTCAGAATGGCTAGAAGCCTAATCAGTCATATCCTTAGGCCAGCATCATAGAATCATAGAATATCAAGGTTGTAAGGGACCTCAGGAGGTATCTAGTCCAACCTCCTGCTCAAACCAGGACCATTCCCCAACTAAATCATCCCAGCCAGGGCGTTGTCAAGTCTGACCTTAAAAACCTCTAAGGAAGGTGATTCTACCACCTCCCTAGGTAACCCATTCCAATGCTTCACCACCCTCCTAGTTAAAAAGTTTTTCCTAATATCCAGTCTAAACCTTCCCCACTGCAACTTGAGCCAATTACTCCTTGTTCTGTCATCTGGTACCACTGAGAACAGTCTAGATCCATCCTCTTTGGAACCCCCTTTCAGGTAGTTGAAAGCAGCTATCAAATCCCCTCTCAGTCTTCTCTTCTGTAGACTAAACAATCCCAATTCTCTCAGCCTCTCCTCATAAGTCATGTGATCCAGGCCCCTAATTATGTTTGTTGCCCTTCTCTTACTCTTTCCAATTTTTCCACATCCTTCTTGTAGTGTGGGCCCCAAAACTGGACACAGTACTCCAGATGAGGCCTTATAGCCTCCTGGATAATCATGTTTAGGGCTATCCTAAAATTCTAGAGGGGAACTGACCCCAGCCTGAATTAAGAGCTTACTCATATGTTCTGCTACCTACAAGATGCACTATTTATATTATGTCTGAGTTTTTCTTCCCCATGGGGCCTTGCCTATCCTTCATTTAACATTGATGGCGCCAGACCATAATTTAATGTGTTATAGTTACTATATGCCAACAGTTTTCATACTCCAAGATTTAGCAAACCATGCCTACAACTTAAAAACACTTGGTCATTTGAAGCAGTGTTGCTATAATGGATACTTGTTCTGATACTAGTCTTTAAGACACCTGGTTGCACTACTGTTTGAGACCGGCTGCCCATCTCCTTTTGCAATTTTTAAAGAAAGTTACCCAGGCATTTATTGATTGCTTAGTCTTTTGCTCTTTAGAAAGCTTCCCCTTGTTTTGTTACGTGTGAAACTCCAAGATAGCACATGTCAACGTGGTAGGTAAAGCCCGGGGGGGGGGGGGGGGCAGATTTCCTTAAGGGCATAGCCGTACTCAATATTCACACGGTTTCACTGCAAAAATCTATTATTCTAAGCTGAAAATAAATACCATATATTGTAAAATGGTATAATGTCTCATCTGATTTATATAAGCTCTTCGTATTTTTACAATGGCTTCATTCTCCATGCTTATGCACAAAGCATGAAAATTATGCACCCAGGACTTGATTTAGTAATGAGCTAAGCACCAGTTTAGCAATGAATATTTCTCACCTGAATGAAAAAAAAAGTCTCGGAGTCGAAGCCATTCTGTAGCACAGGAGGTGGTCATCATATCTCTGCTGGGGAATGTATTATCTTCCACAATAATAGAGCCCCTCCTTGAGTAGTTTCAGACTGTCCAAGCCAGATTATTTTCAACATTATAATGAGGGATAGCCCACTCCAGGAGTTTAAAAATTGAGAATGGACTCGCAAGAGCTACGAGAATTTTGTTCTAGGCAGGGAAAAGGGTTTGCGGCCCATTCAGTCATAGTGGGTAAAATTCACCCCTGTGTCGACTGGCAGCACAGTGCCCCATGTGAGCCCCATGGCTGCCCTCGGGGGTTTAAGGGACTCTTACTAGCACTCTGCTTTAGGGTGAATTTCCGCTGGAAGTTCTACACCATGGAGGGACACCGCTGATGGTCTGCAGCAGCAAAAAGTGTCCTTACGTGAGGACGGCTGAGTCAGTTAAACTGGGAGTCAGGAAATGGTGGCGTTTATGTTGATAGGAATTTGTTGGGGGAAATAACCTTTCAGAGATGGTTCAAAGCTGAGGCAGAGGTGGTCACTTCCCTTGCTGTAGTGCACAAGCCAGAGCGAGCTGCCTGTAGCCCCCAAGAGAGGTTTTCAGGGACAGTCTCTGGAGATGGATATTTGCCAGCTGAGTCTTATAGAATAGAATCCTCGCTGCCTTAATTGTCTTTTCAACGTACTCTCAGGATTGTTTATGAAAATTAATTATACATTTTAAAATGATTATGCTTGTTGTTATATTTCCCATTGCTGTGTTACAGGGCGGACAATAAATATCCCGGTCTGATTTCCTCAGGGTGCAAAATTTAACTTAATTACGTCAACAAAAAAACTTTGAAAACAGAATCCAAAGAGAAACTGCTGAACTGGAATTAATTTGCAAACTGGACACCATTAAATTAGGCTTGAATAAAAACTGGGAGCAGCTTGAAATTGAATCAATTTCCCCATGTTTGCATCTATTTCCCCATGGTAAGTATCCCCCCACTGTTACTCACACCTTCTTGTCAACTGTCTGAAATGGGCCATCCTGATTACCACTACAACAGGTTTTTTCTTCTGCTGATAATAGCTCATCTTAATTAATTAGCCTCTTAGAGTTGGTATAACAACTTCCACCTTTTCATGTTCTGTGTGTGTGTGTGTATATATGTATGTATTCCTACTGTATGTTCCATTCTATGCATCTGATGAAGTGGGCTGTAGCCCACAAAAGCGTATGCTCAAATAAATTTGTTAGTCTCTAAGGTGCCACAAGTACTCCTCGTTCTTTTTGCGGGTACAGAATAACATGGCTGCTACTCTGAAACCTTTATCTTCTAGGAGAAGCAAATTAGTCTAAGTTCGTTTTATCATCTGTAATAGAACTACAGCATTTGTTTCCTATCCAGTGAAAGCAGGCATCTGTGTAATGGATGGAGGTTCTCAATGCATTCAAACCTATTGAATCTTCACTGAATGTATGTGATTTATACTAATGCTCCCTGGCTATTTAAAATAATATCTGTAGATCAAATTAGACCTGATCTCAAATATTTTATTTTTTTCTTCTAAGTAAAATCCTTTTATCTCAGCCAAGTTCTATAACTTAACTAAAACTTCCACTTATCATTTGATTTCATTTGCAGTAAAGCAGGTGACATGGAGCAGCATTAAATTAACTGAATTTATTATCATACATATATTTTTAGTACATTTATTGTTTGGTTTTATAAGAAATTCCATAAAGTGCCTTTACGAAATGAGAGCTGATTTGGAATGGCCTCAGAGAGGAAGTGGCTTGTCTGGATTATCCATCGTCTCCTCCAAAAGAGATGCAAGTCAAAAAAAATCTGTCCTGGTGCAGAGCTCTTTCGAATGCAGTCTAGCAAATTGTTTTGACATATTATTTCTTGCATGCTTTTAAAGTATAATTGGATTTAATCCACAACAACATGGGCAAAAGCTGTAAAACCCTCCATGATAATACCCTGGGTTATAAAACCTGTGATACTAGACAATGCAGTGCTAGCTTTCCACATTTATTAAACGCTCTCCTAATGACCCTGTTTATAATCTACACCTCATTCTGCATATCAAGCTCCGCAAGAGCCCTCCGGCTAAAGTTTATCTTCACATAATACAAGCTTGTTGACATGAAGCAGACAGACAACGGATTTGAAATTAAACCAGCATTTTTAATCACATATTGATCTCTTCTTGTAATGAAGTGAAGTTACCATCTTAAACCATGGCCATCTGGAGCTTGCAGTTTAGAAATCCAAAATCAATTCAATTGTGAGTTCTTTTGAACAGATAATACAGCTGGAACAAAAGAAAAAAAGCTTTTTGTCATTTTCTTGTTGTTGAGTAATAAAAACAGATGAAGAACGGAAGAGGAACATGTTTATGCCACATGACTAAAGTCACTCAAGTAATGTATCGAGTGTTTTTGGATTTTGTACCTGTAACGGATTTGGCTGCAGTGAAAGAAGACCAGCGTAATGTCATTAACTAGGAAGTGCCAGTCTGAAATCTAGAGCCTGATCCAAAGCCCACTGAAATCAACAGAGACTCTCATTCACTTCAGGGATGCTGGAGGGGGCATTAGACCAGTTCTTTGAGTCAGTATCGATGCTTCTGCATTCATCTTTTCTGGCCTTAGCCTAGTTGGTGGTCGTATAGCAGATTTTGTTGCTCATCGGAAGGACAGTGACATGCTGCAAAGCAATCATTTGCCCGTGTCACTGAATTCAAATGTTTTAGAAATATTTGCCATCAACCTTGTCTGTATCACTTGGGAGGAATGGAGGCCCAGGTCCTCACAGGTATTTAGGCACATACATCCCAAGTGAGTTAGGCACCAAAAGACTTTTGAGGATTTGCACCATAGTCTGTGCACTTAGCCAGCCACTCTAAGAGCACCAAGTGCTATCCAGTTAATAATGCATTGTCTTGCGAGCCAGGAAACCTGGGTTCTAACCTTGGCTCTGCCACTAAACTGCCATGTAGCCATGAGCAAGTAACTATTCCTCTGTTTCCCCTGCTCTCTGGTTTGTGTATTAGAACATAAGCTTTTCTGGAGCAGGGACTGCCCCTCCGGGGTTATCTGTTCAGTACCCAGCACAGAGTTTAGGGATGACTACAATATGATCCTTATTTCTGTTGTGTTGTAATTATGCTCTGTTTATTCTGATATTTCCAAAATATAACCTAGCTTGGGTCACTGTGAGGACATTTTGGTTTTCATGTAAGGGCCAGAGACCAGGGTCTAAAACAACAATGAAGTTTGGGGGCAGCTTTTGGAAGGTATTTAACGGCCTAACTCCCGTTGATTTCAATGGGACTTGGGTGTTTAAATACCCTACGGCCAGGCTTTTAAAGGTAGGTCTTCATTGGAGCAGGAAGGAGACAACCCCCCGCTAGCTCTGCCTGAGCAAGCATGCTAGAAATCGAAGTCCAGCTGTGGCGATGGGAGGGGCTAGAGATGTACTCGGGGTGGCTGACCTCTCCTCCCCTGGCCACACTCCTACTTTTAGCTTGAGCAGATCTAGCGTGAGTACGTCTCCTCAAGCTAGAAATAACACCTTCCAGCCCCAGTGGAGACATAGCCATAGACTGAAAAGCCCAGTGTCGCTCCTATGCACTGGACAGCAGATTGATTCCCGGTAGGAGACTCCGCTCAGGGACTTGCTTAAATATTGAATTTCATACGCCCCACCCTAGAGTTAGCAATAGGCAGGCACTTTAGTAAATACCCACTTCTTACACTTCCTCTGCTTGCATCCGACGAAGTGGGTATTAGCCCACGAAAGCTTATGCTTCAATACTTTAGTTAGTCTTTAAGGTGCCACAAGACTCTGTCACTTCTTGCATTCACCCCGAGAACTTTCTCTAAGGAAGGATCATAGCACATGATTATTATTTGCATTGCAATGGTGCCTATGGACCCCACTGTCATGGAGCAGGGGCCAACTGTGTTAGGTGCTGACCAACGCGAAGAGATGGTCCTGTCCCGGAGCACTTACAACTGAGACAGGAGACAACAGATGGAGAGGGATGCACCAGGTAGTCAGCCTGATAAGCACCGGTCACTGTGAACCACGAAGTGCCGACAGGTGGGCATTCCTTTCACTTGCAGGTGCTCAGATGTTAGGTTCACCCAGGACATCTCGAGCTCACTGTTAGCACATTAAGCCATGAAGTTTTAAATACTGTATTTATTGGCACATTTGATTTTATGGTAGGAAATAAGCTGGGAAGTGTAAAGAAAGAATAAAACTGCTTTATATTCTCACTGACACGAGCTACCACGGGATCACGCTGTAAAGTTGACAGGAAAGCCTCATTACCTTCTTCCTCTTGCCACAGGTATTTTACTGACTATTAGCACTTAGTTAATTGGTTCCTGTGGCCTGCTCCAGATTATTTGTTTCCTAGTCCTGCCTCTCTCATTTTAGAAGTCAGAGGCACAATCTGTTTCCTGGCCAGGGTTTCTTCTTGCGGAGGACTGCGTGGGAGTCATTCCGGCAAGAGAAGGTTTGGGGAAATAATAGACCAGCGTGACGTTGTTGTCACTGAACAATGTACAATTAAACATGCTCACGCTATAGGGTGCCATGTCAGGAGCAGGATTATAATGGATTAAATCATTCATTTCTAAAGAGGCATTAAGTGGATGTCACCCTTCCGATCACACATGCTGTCATCTTCACAGTCCACATGTAGAGGTGCAATTCCCCCCCGCGAACGGGGCACAGAACAGTTCTGTGCACTACTTATGACCCCTATAACCATGTGGCCACTTAATGAGCATCCCCTCATGGCCAGAGGTCATTTTGCAGAACACTGCGTCTGTTTCCCCCCACTCTCTTCAGAGCCCTTTAAGAATTCCCAGCTCAAAAGGATGCTCACCGCAGGTCCCATTTCTTTAGTCCTCTGCTGCATACCGACCCTCTAGTTCCAGCTCAGTCCGGTGTCTCTCTCCTAATTAATCCAAAAATAAACACAAAACACAAACTCACAGTCTTCACCCCAGCTGGCCTTTGGAGTCTCTTCCAAGCCCCCCTGCCTGGAGAAGTTTCTCCCACTCACTCCTGCTTCTTCAGCTTTTCCCCCTCCTGCCTCAGCCTTCTTGTTCCATGAAGTATCTACAGATGTAGCTGCAATTTCCCGAGCTTCCCCCTCTCTCACACACACACTTTACTGCAACTTCCTCCCCTCTTTATCCTGGGCTCACATGGATCCACAACTGTGGCTCATTCTGTGGCCAGGGCTGGGCTAGCCTCAGGCTCTCCAGGCCACCCCAGCCTGTTACATCCCCCAAATTGGGCTTCAATGGGATTTAAGTTTTACATCGACATTGTGCTGGCCCACTGGAGATGGGATTTTCAAAATGCTCAGTGCTGGCATTTTCTGCGGTCCCACTGAAATCAAAAGGAGTTTGATGAGGGGAAAAGTCTGGAAAATTGATGTGAGGAAGAAGCACAAACACTGTCCCTGTTCCTAACACTGCAAAACCTGCTGCAGTTCTCACATCTGGTTTAGCAGGAATTGGATCCTCCACGTGCAGGTGGAGTCACATTTCTTCAGAACTACTTATGTGGTATCAGTCTGATGCGTATAGTTCAGTGCTGATCACCCCGACTTGTGGCATGTGTTGCTGTGCACAACACTCAACTGCTATGGGACAAATTCAGCCCTGGAGTTAACGGGCACAGTGCCACTGACTCATGACGTCGAAACTTGGCTTTCCGCAGAGCTCAATATGGCCACAGGCATCTGCAGGTGATGAATGGCTGACACAGTATGTGGCAGTGCAGGTTTTGTTTGGGAAGACAGGCTGAATCTTTCAATCTAATAGATCAAGTACAGCACTCTAACCCAAAGGTGCATTTTCCAATTGTTGTTCCCTGCTTTCGCCACACAACCCAATTGACTTTAATGGTAGACAAGCAACTCAAAGTCTGCCTAACTTGGAAAGTCTATCCTCTGGTGTCAAAAAGAATGTATGAGATTGAAAGCAAATTAGGAACCCAGCCAGCTCCCTTGAAATAAGAAAACATATATAAGAGGAAAAACATTTTTGATCTTTCTTTCACAGGAAACTATAGAGCAAAGCTGGCTTTCGTCAGGGTAGACCATTGTAACTTTCCCTAAATAATGTGTTTATTAATGAGTTCATCAAAATCACAACCTTTCGTTACATCTAAATGGTAGTTTTGTTTGTGCAGCTGCTGCTGAGACATTTAATCAATGGAACTCAACGGAGAAGAATCACAATGCTTATGAGTCACCACCAACGACAGAGGCATTTTAGATTCATTCTGTACCTAGCGTGACAAGCCACTCAACTCAATTTGGAACCGGCATTTACTTCCTGGCTTTAATGTTTATTCATAAAACTGGATATTGGAAAGGTCTTGTAATACCAACCGATCCTTAGGATAGTTGATGTTTGTGCAGAAAAATATAATACGTGTAGAATGTGTCAGGAGGAAGGGTGTGATCTAAAGCCCCCTGAAGTCAAAAGGCGTTATTCTCTGCTGAGTGAGTGATGAAAGAGTTGCAATGTAGCGGGGGAAAGTGTCGATAAGAGAAAGAAGCATAGTAGAAGGGTCAGAAATAATGGGGTTGAACACAGCAGGAATCACAGAGAGAGCAAGAATTGAACGATAGGAAGGGAACTCTCAAAGGAGAGAGAGTGAGCAATTGGGCCAAAGGAAGAGACTCTGAAGAAGGAAGCAATAGTCATGAAAGTACCTAAGAGGTGTCTAAAGAAGCAATACTGTAAATATATAGCTTGCTGGTTCTCCTGTGTATCACTCGGTTATATAGCAGTGTAGCTACATGGGAGTGAATGTACTTGGACCAGCATGAAACTAACCAACTAACTAACCAAGCCCTGAGCTTATCTTGCTACAAGATAGAAAGTCCACAACTGATCAGCACTGACCTGTGCCATCAGTTTCATTCTGAGCAATTTTCCCGACCAAGAATATTTATTCAGAAATGTTCCTCTATTTTTCCTTCCTAGAAGTCAAGGCCAAATTCAGTCCATATTTGGAGTTAGGCCAGGGCTACATTTAAACACACAGCTTTTTGACACTATCGAAGGCACCTTCAAATGTATATTTCAATGTGCCCTGAAAAGATGCTAAGATATTTATAGCCGCAAATGGGAAAACTGTGAACCAGACCCCCCAGCGGTTGGATACTGGCATGGCTTCATTGAAGTCAATGCCAGGTTATACCCTCTGCTGGTCTGAACCTATATGAGTATAGTCTGCGTTAGAGGAATGAAATATCTCCAGAGTTTCTCAGCCGTAGAGTTCACCTCAGTCATGTTTGACATGCAATGGATTTCCTAGGCAGTCCAATCAGCATTCTGACTGGCTGAGAAAGATTCTGGTTAGACGTGTGTATCTTGAGGATTGGGGAGGTGAAACTCTTGTTCAGCATTTTGTCAGTTTCACCCTCTTTAGATTCACAGAGGGCAAGGGAGAGGTACCTACCGTTGTGTCTTTTTATTTATCATCAAAGCTTCCTTGTCTGGCAGACCATCATTGGCTAGGAACAGATCATTCTGACCAAGTGAAATGAGCCCTTTTGTATGGGTGGATGGATGGAAGGGATGAGAGAGTGTGTCTTGCACTGCAGGAACTGCTGCTGAAAATATTCTAGGACCACATGCACCCTAACTGAATTGGCCTCATTAGCACTAACCCCCCACTTGGTAATGCAACTCCCTTCTTTTCATGCGCTGTATATTTATACCTGTTTACTGTATTTTCCACTCCCTGCATCTGATGAAGTGGGTTATATCGCATGAAATCTTATGCCCAAATAAATGTGTTAGTCTCTAAGCTGTCACAAGGACTCCTTGTTATTTTTACATGGACAATAAAGTAAATGTAAAAACTATCATGATGCAAAAAGAATAATTAACATAGAAGAAGTTGTTAAATCCATCCAAGCAATATGCAATTAGGTAAAATCTAGGCCATGGAGTTATCATTAGCCCTGAGTAGGTAGCCACCACATTAGCAGACCTAGGGTTGATGTGTTACTACTCAGAGAGTCACAGTTCAGTCTTTGTCCTCTCCTTGCTCCAGGGGGAAGCAATCTACATCAGCCCTACAGCTGGTGCAACTCATTTCCCCACTGTGCTGGCTGGAATATTGGGGCAAGGGCTGGGTTGAAGGTTTACCCTCCTTTCACCCACCCACCCACTCCCCACCATCCTGCACAGGAAGGGGAGTAGTGGCTTTACAATTGCTGCTCCCACCCGCCATGGTATGACCCAGGGGAATAAAGGACTTTGTGATTCACCTCTCTGGCCTTGTTTTACTCTTTATAAATTCAGTGAGGAACCGTGCCTTACCCCGAGCGGGTTCCAAGGTGTCAGTCTAGCCCTGCACAAGGACTTTGTTAACTATATTTTTTACAATGAGGAATAAGACCCCATTTTTCTATGTCGTTTCTTCTGCACATTGCTCAATATGCAGCGGTTTCCTTTGGACTTCCCTTCTTTGGCTGAGGTGCACATCTAATAGGACAATCTTGGCTGGCAGGATTTTCGAAATAGTATCTGGATTTCTCTTTCAGAGCATTTCAAACCCTAAACAAGAGTTGTTCAGAATGAGCTCATTAGCACTGGGACACTTGAGACAAATTAGCGAGAATTCTTTGAGAGGATTCGATAGGCATCTGATTCCGTTGCATAATCTTGACACTTTGATCATTCGCATTAGCATACAATCACTTAGACTGATACATCATCAGTGCTTCTATTGCAGCTTCCATCATCCGGGAGAGCACACTGAGACAGGCCCAGATTGTGCCTTCTGAGCAAAGGAATTTAAAGCCATCCACTTTTTCTCCCATCCCTGGCCTTGGTCAGGTTGTGACTCCAGCCATGCAAGGAGGGGAGAATTGTGACTTCTTTCCCTGTGAGTAAGTGAGAAGCAGGTTGGAGGATCCCTGTCTTTGCCCCTCTTTACAGACCTGGTAGGGGAGTGGCGAGAAATCTGTTCCATGACAGAGTGAAGTAACTCATTCCCTTCCCAGGGGCAGCAGGAGAGAAGTTTTGACTATAGTTGGCCAATGCAAAAGCAGCCGTCCCTTCCTCCGAGCAGCCTGGAGACTTACATCTAACCTGTTGAGTTGATTCTTGCTTTAGGACTACTCCGCCCTGAACACCTACCCCCAGAGTAGATTACTCAGTGGGAATAAAGGAGGCAGGATCTGTAATTAACAGATCGCAGAAAGGCAGGGCCCGGCTATGCCGATTGGTAAGAATTTACTCACATGTGGTGTTACCCGCACAATTTTGGGGGCTCCCAACCCCTTCCCAGGGCCAAATGGTCCTCTACGGGTTTACCTTTTCACACTAAAGGAGCCTTTATCACACGGAAAATATTCTTAAACACGTACATATATTTATTAGCAATTAACAATCAATCAGCAGAATACACACACCAAGCATCTAAAGCTCACTGCTCCCAACAGAGCAGACAGACGTCTCCCATTGGCCAGTCAGGACCTGATCTCGTCCAGGCCCAGGGCTCTGGCTTCCACACAGTCTAGTCATGCAGGGGTTAAAAATCCTAGCAGCTTTGATCCTGAACTGCATCCCAGAGTTAAGTTCCAATGAGCTCGTTTCCTGGCCCTCATTACATAATTAAAATAAGAGTTCTTCTTATCACTACTGTAACCAATTATTTTCCTCAAAGCCTAGCTGTGTACCAGCCCTAACCAATCATTTTAATCATGCCAGGGTTCATGTGCCTAAGATTGCCTCCTCGTTAACTTTTGTATTTTTCAAAGTTAGTAAAAACTTTTCAAGGTCACTTACATTTGTGCTTCATTAGCGGGCTACACTTGCAGCAGCAGAAACCTCTAACTTTTTATTATCAGGAAGAAGCTGCAGGAACTCAAGGCTAGCTTGTCCATTCTCTCCCCATTCTCGTGACTTTGAACATACATCTGACTCTGTTAGTAATGCTGCACCTGCGGCGGCTGCTTTTCTATCTGTCTGCCTATGTCAAGGCCGAATGCTCCTGACTCTATAGTTTTCGGTTTCAACTTATGGTGCCTGAGCATACAAAATGGCTGCGGGTTATGCGAAGTCCATACACAAGATGGCCGTCAGTCCAGGCCTCTCCTTCCAGCGACAATTGGACTCTGCATGAATCAGTGCTCACCAGCCTGATGAAGAGTTGCACGGTCAAGTCTTAGATTAGCCAGGCTGTTGAAGGGACAGATCGTGATTGTGACACACATTGAGCAGCGCTCACTTCTGTGATGCCGCATGCTACTCCACATGAGGAAGGGTCAGATAACCTGGTTCCAGCTGGTTATCTTTAACCTGTATAGGAAAGAGAACTGTTAATGACAGGTGTCCGATGACCACCATTAAAAAGCTTTGCCAGCAGATACCATACAAGATCAGACTGTGAGTCCTTTACTCATGCTGAATAGTACCAGAGGCCACGAGGCGTCCCACTGAGGTTACTGAGGCTACTTCTGCAGTAAGGTGTCAACACCTGTTGTGAAGAGCTGCAGAGAGGGAGCCATTTGCAATGCACGAATTGCTCTTCTGCAAATCACGAACTATGCCATGTATTGCCAAGCTAGTAACTGGTTTCAGAGTAGCAGCCATGTCAGTCTGTGTCCGCAAAAAGAACAGGAGTACTTGTGGCACCTTAGAGACTAACAATGTATTTAACCATAAGTTTCGTAGGCTACAGCCCACTTCATTGGATGCATAGAGTGGAACAAACAGTAGGAGGATATACATATATACACACAGAGAACAGGAAAAGGTGGAAGTTGCCATAGTAATTCTAAGAGGCTATTTAATTAAGATGAGCTATTATCAGCAGGTGGGAAAAAAAGCTAGTAATTGGCTATTTATTTATATAGAGACATAGAGCGTGCTCGTGAGTAACATAAGGTATTAGTTAGAACGGCCTGGAGGATTATGATTTCTGAGGTTTTGTTGCCACATAGGTCTAAGAGCTCCCAGAACTAAAAGGTCTATTTGATTTTAAGCATATGGGCATATTGAATTAATGTTTTAAAAAATACCATTGGTGGAATGGAAATGTGTCCAAGGCATGGCCTTTTCATAACCTGTCTGTTTAAGGTTGTTTTTGTGCTTGTGTTTGGCTGACTACCTAAATAACAAGTTATAATTTTGTAATGGAAACTGTAAGAAGGAGATAAGAAGGAAAATATTGTAAAGGGAGAAACAATGGAAACTGATAGCAAATTAATTTTATTACCAGGATGTGAATCACCATGGGGAAAATGTTCTGTTTGGAACTATATCTAATTGCAAAGGACACAGTGAAATGATTGGCTGAGACGTGTGTTTTAAACCCATGCTAAAGTAGGTCAAAGCTGTTTTGATTCTTTGTAGCTGGAAATTTGGAGGGTAACGGAATATGTAACTGTCTAGATCAATTGACCACAAGGGTGACATTTGCTGCTAATGGGCTGATGCTATACCATGTAGCTAACCACAAATAGTAATATGTGCTAAACAAGAGGACTTTAAAAGCTTGTATCCCACCTTTGGACCGGGTGAGTAGCAGACTGAGCCCCAGGACTGGTGAATATCACATGTTCTGGTTTCATTGTTTGATCTTATATACCTAATATTTGATTAATTAAGCAATTTGAGCTTGATCATATGATGTCTCGTTAGTCAATAATCAGAATGAATCTGTAAACTATTTACAGTTTCCAAAACATTTTTTTGTTGTTGCACTGGAGAAAAAAAAACCTATTGAATGTTTTCATGAAATGGAACTGCGTCAGAAAGGTCTTGTGGTCCCTTAGCTCTCCGAAGGTGATCAGAGAGAGAGACAGAGAGACTCCACCTTGGACCTCAGGAACCTTCCTATCAAAAATACTGTCAAAATAATACATCTCCACAAATTGTTTCAGCTTCAACAGAATGGCATAGTTCTGCCACAACCCAGTGTAAGTGTTTTACCTCAAAAGCTCTCCGTCTCTCCAATTAGTGAGTGTCTTGCAATCCACCCGAGAGTTACCAGGATGGTTCCTTCCTCTAAACAGAGGGAAATTATTGTAGTGCCAGTGTGTTAGGCAGCTTTGGGTGCTGTGGAATTGGCCACTGTGGAAATAGCACCCAGTGTAAGGTTCTGTCTCTCCCTGCAGTTACTCAGAGGAGCAATACCGTGGAAGTCAAGGTAACTATTCGTGCAGGTAACTGCTCTCACGTGTCAGTAAGAAATGCACAATCTGCTGGGAATTAATAGCTACAATACACTATAGGGGAGCTCCTGATCAAGTTCAAATCAATGACAAAACTCTCACTGACTTCAATAGGAGCTGGAGCTGGCTCTGGTGCTCTGTGATGTTATCGAATCATAGAATATCAGGGTCGGAAGGGACCTCAGGAGGTATCTAGTCCAACCCCCTGCTCAAAGCAGGACCAAGCCCCAACTAAATCAAATGACTTAAGTCCCTCCTGAAGCATGTGTACAGTAGTTTGGTGCTTGGAAACAATTCAGAAGTCTTTGGGCCAGATACTGCTAGTCTTGCTGATGCAGGGCAGCACCTTACTCCACAAGTAGGTACACTGAGATCCATGCTTGCCACCTAAGCTGCTATTCGCCAGGAATGAGGGTAGAAAAAACCGGGCCTTAGCTCTCAAAGCACTGTTGGAGCCCCTGAAAGGACTGGCAGTGGGCAGAAATCACTGTATTGTACAGTGCCCAGACAAATGAAACAAGCGGGCAGCTGATGAGATAAAGGGCTGCTTTCTGGTGGTTGAAAGCAAGCTGACTAAAGCTTTAAGGAAGCCATAAAATATGTAATTACTCCTGATTTTCATTCTAGACAGCTGAGAGTTATGTTTTCAAGTCCATCTGCCCATATTTCCATTAATAAAATTATTCAAAAGTCATCTGAGAGAAAATCCAGTGTAAAGCCTGAACTAAAGAGGATGGCTCAGAAGTGCCCCAATAATTAATTTCCCTCCCACCTCCCTTAAATAAACGATCGCTAAAGAGCAAATTGCGTCTGGCTTAGTACCTCCACTGACTGTCTAGGAATGGGCTGCAGGGACTAGATGGATGTGCTGCTCAGATGTGATTTGTACAGGAGGAACATGGTGTTTCAGCGATTCCCACATATCCTAAAAATACCAGAACAAAATACATGACCTGGAACGGCTCGGCCTCGGTGGCGGCTTCCAGTTTTGGCCGGTGGCAGTCACTCAGAGTCATTTTTTTAAAAATCTAGGACATATCTTAAAAATAGATTTCTAGGAGTTAACATTGTAGCACCTGTGCCGGGGAATAAGAATCCTTCTGACATCCCTGAATGGATGTCAGACCTTGGGTCCATTGATTGGGAGAAAGTGACACTTAGGGCATGGTTAGACTGGCGCTTTGCAGCGCCAAAACCCTCCTTTACCGCTATAATTTTCCCACCGAACACACTTGAAAGGGAGATTTAGCGCAACGACTCCCCGTTTAAAGCGCAACTGGTAAACCTCCTTTTCGAGAGGGATAAGCCTTTTTGCGTTTGCCCTATAGCGCGGGGGTGGCAATGTGAACACCCATTGCGCGTTAATTAGCCTCCAGCCTCCAGCATCCTGGCCCAGAATTCCCAGTAGAGCCTCTCTGGCCAGCATATTAGAACTCTCCTGGCTCCTGCCCAGGTGACCACACGTCAGACCCTGCCCTACATTGCCCGGGAACTTTGAAAAGCCATTTCCTGTTTACTGCAGCCAGACCTGGAGTGCTCAGGTAACCATTGTTCTTCTCCCATGTCTCCCCGTGCCATGGCTCCTCGCAATAAACGATCTCCAGCGTGGTCGGAGAATGAGGTCCTGGACCTCATCAGCTGTTGGGGGGAATCTGCAGTTCAGTCACAGCTGCGGTCCAGCCGCCGCAATTATGATACCTACGCCCTGATATCAGCTGCCATGAGGGACAGAGGGCATGAACGGGACACTCTCCAGTGCCGTGCAAAAGTTAAGGAGCTTAGAATCGCATATCGCAAAGCCCGCGATGCGAACAACCGCTCTGGGGCAGCTCCTGTGTTTTTCCGGTTTTACCACGCTGTGGATGCGATCCTGAGTAGGGATGCAACCTGCTGTCCTGCGACCATAGAGGATAGTTTATCCCAGACAGAGTCTGGGGGGGGAATGGATGCTGGAGACTCTCAGCACGGCGACTCACAGCAGGACCCAGACATTGAGGAGTGGGATGACTCACAGATGTTCCCAGTAGGGAGCCCAGGCAGTGTAATGGAACCACTGGATACATGCAGCCAGGACCTGCTCTCAAGCCCAGAGTGCACCCAGAGCGAGCCACAGCGACTGGAGACTGCAGCTGCTGTGTTTTCAACACCGATTTGCACAGGTACAGCTCACATTTGCACAGGGGGGAGGGAACACAGTTTTGGTGAGGGTGGATAGTAATGCATCCCTGGTTGGCTGCATAAGGAGTAGTGCAGTGATGTACTCTATCACCATTGCTGAGTTCTGCAAAGGTCTCAATAAAATTGCTACCACAGTATCACCTCTGTACGCCACTGTTGCCAGTGAGGGTGGGGCGGAAAATTGCCACACGGTTGCAAGGTGCAAGCCACGAATGGGCCTTAGGCGTGAGCCCCATCTCCTTAAAATCAGCACCCTCTATTGCCCCGTCTCCCACGACACAGTGGTATTGAAAGGCAGGGAGACAGATTTTGTCCCAGAGCCTTGGCATGGCCAGGGATCACTGGTTACTGGGTAAAATGGCTTGCCTGCACAGGGGACCTGCAAAACCAGTTTAAGGAATGTGTGGGAATCCCCAAACTGGGACCAGCAATGGGATCTTGTGTTTTAATTCTGAAATTGTTTCTATTCCCAGCTGGGCCGTCGACAACCTCAGCTGCTGGATCTATGGCTCAAAAACTGAGCAACCTACGATCAAAGCCGAGGAAGAGCAGAGAGGAGCTTCTGAGGGAAGTTACGAAACAGACTTTAAAGGAGGCCCGCTGTAGGGAGGAGCGTCTGACCCGTTTGGATCTTCGGAAGGAACAGAAAAGGGAGCAGAGAGAGAGCACTCGCCAGGACCGTGCTGACAACCGCACTGACAAGCTGCTGAAAATGCTGGAGCTGCAATTACAGACCCTGCAGCAGATGGCTGCCGTCCAGGTGTATCAGACCCTTGAAGGCAACCCCTCCCAACACTTGGCCCCCATCCATTGCCCTCCTGACCCTCTGTCTCCTCCAGGCCAGTATCAGAATCTGAATGCTTACTACCACCCACAGTACCCACCAACCCCCATGCTTTCTCCGAGCACCCCACCGATCCACAACCCTTACACAGTGTACCCACCCCCTACCAACAGGCAGCAGCACACTTCTGAGAATGGGTTTGCTGAGAACACCAATTCCGAGGGCAGTGACGATTAGTATTGCAGGACTCTGAACATTCTGTGAAATGTTCCCCTGCAAATCCAAAGATCACACAACTTCCACCATCAATCACTACCCATCCCTCACTTCACATCCCTCACTTCACATCCCTCACTACCCAAAAGCTGTTTTACACGCTCCACACCCCCCCCCCACCTGATTCACACCCTTCCCCCCACAGTACCTCTTTCGAAACGACTTCTACACACACCAGAAGATGTATGGTTTTTCAACTTTTATTGATGAGTATTACAAAGCAGTTCAATAAATGAATTTCTTTAACATACATTGCATTCTGTATTCGCCGCACTCATGTGATTAGTAGGTATGTAATGGCGACTGCCATCGCTGATTTACGGACTACTAGCATGCAAGCTCCCACCCTCGCAAACTCCCACCCACCCTCAGCAATTACCATTAGAACTCGCTTTCAGCCTCAAAATGCTCCCTTAAGGCTTCCCTGATCCTTGCACCCTCACGCTGGACCTCCCTAATAGCCCTGCTCTCTGGCTGTGCATAGTTGGCCTCCATTCGCTGAACCTCTGAGGTCCATGCCACAGTGAAGGCTTCGCCCTTCCGCTCACAGAGATTGTGTAGGACACAGCACACGGAAATAACCGCGGATACACTTGTCTCAGCCAAGTCTATCTTGCCATAAAGGCACCTCCACCTGGCTTTAAGACGCCCAAAGGCCCTTTCCACAGTCATTCGACAGCGGCTCAGCCTGTAGTTGAACCTTTGCTGGCTGCTGTCCAGGCTACCCGTGTAGGGTTTCATGAGCCAGGGCATTAGAGGGTAAGCGGGGTCGCCAAGAATGACAATGGGCATTTCCACTTCCCCCATGGGGATCTTTTGGTCTGGGAAAAAAGTGCCCTCCTCCAGCTTCCTGAACAGGCAGCTGTTGCGGAAGATGCGTGCGTCATGCACCTTTCCTGACCAGCCTGCATTAATGTTAGTGAACCGCCCACGGTGATCCACAAGGGCCTGAAGAACCATGGAGAAGTACCCCTTTCGGTTAATGTACTGCTCAGCTAGGTGTTGGGGGGCCAGAATAGGGATATGGGTCCCATCAATGGCCCCTCCACAGTTAGGGAACCCCATTTGCTCGAATCCAGCCACGATGTCACACACGTCACCAAGAGTCACGAGTTTCCGTCTCAGAAGGCGATTAATGGCCTTGCACACTTCCATTAGCACGACTCCAACGGTCGACTTCCCCACCCCAAAGTGATTGGCCACAGATCGGTAGTTTTCTGGGGTGGCCAGCTTCCACACTGCTATAGCCACCCGCTTCTCCACAGGGATGGCAGCTCTCAGTCTGGTATCCTGGCGCTGCAAGGCGGGGGCGAGTTCAGCACACAGCCCCATGAAAGTGGCTTTCCTCATGCGAAAGTTCTGCAGCCACTGCTCATCGTCCCACACTTGCAAGACGATGCGATCCCACCAGTCAGTGCTCGTTTGCCGTGTCCAGAAGCGGCGTTGCACTGTTGTGAGCATGTCAGTTACAGCAATGAGCAGGTTATTCTCCATGTCCAGGTCTATTTCTAGTTCCTGGTCAGAATCATCACTACTGTCCATTTCCATTTCCATTTCCATAATATACTCTGCCACGCAGATAGTTGTGCTGGCAACAGTCGCAATCATGCTCCGCAGCACTTCCCGATCCATTACAGCACAGGCAAAACAGGCAAGGCAGCCTTGGTAAATGCAGAAGCCGTTGAGAACCGGAGCTAGAGTTGGCCGGAAAATGAAAGGATTGATGGGGTATAAAGAAAGCACCACGGAAGTTCTAACAGGATGCAGAATGGCCGCAAAACACTGCAAAAAACGCCCCCTTCCCCACAAGGCAGTGAGCCAGATTTAGGAAGAGGTGGTCTGTGGGATACCTGACCTATCCCGCAACTTGTAGTGACGCTAGAAGCGCGACAAATGTATCCATTTGTTTGCGCTATTAGGTTTCAATTTGCTCGGTCTGTAGCGCGATACATATTTCGCTACATTTGGAAGCGCTGTAAATAAAAACGCAAAAATCTTCAATCTAGCCATACCCTTTCTCACCTGCTTACTCCCTCCTGGAAAGAGGTGGTTGGGGCATAGGAGCAGCCTTTGCTCCCCCTATTACTTGTTGATCACAGAGGCTAAGCCAATGCCGGAAGGATATGGGGGTGGGCATAGGTCAGAGCCAATTACTAGACCCCAGGAGCAAGGAGAAATTGTGACTCAGGGGAATGTCCTTGAATTTGCACTATCTGGCTGGTTTTAGAACAATTACTTGTAGCTCATATTCAGTGAATAATAATAATCTCTACTTAATATATGTTACAGTAGCAAAATTGCCCGATGTCCCATGTCAGCAGAGAAATTCTGCCTGGTGGAAAATTGGCTAGCAATGTTTACATGTTCTAATTCCACAGTGAGTCCCGCACTGGAGAAACAGCTCAAGAAATCATTCATGGGATGCAAATTTGGAAGAATTTACACTCAAACTTGGACACTGTATGTCCTATAGACAGTACTGTTTGCCGCAAACAGATTTCATTGTGGGCTGAGTTCGAATTTGCAAGATTGCTTGCTTTGTATTGTACAACAGCAGCCTTTAAACTCCCCTGTTGTTGAATGTGTTTTCCCTATTATATGCAAGTAAACAAAACCTTGGATTTCGTCATCTGGGCCAGGTCATTTCAGTACAGCAATATCTTAGCCCTGATCTACAATGGGGTGGGGGTGGGGGAGGTCAACCCAAGATACGCAACTTCAGCTACAAGAATAGCATAGCTGAAGTCGACGTATCTTAACTCGACTTTCCTTGCATCCTCACGGCCTGAGGTCGCTCCCCCATCGACTCCGCTTCCGCCTCTCATCTTCGTGGATTACAGGAGTTGAAGGCAGAGCAATCAGGGATCGATTTATCGCATCTACACTAGATGCGATAAATTGATCCCCGATAGATCGATCACTACCCGCCGATCCGGTGGGTAATGAAGACATACATTTAGTAGCAGAGTAGGAAATGTGGGGAAAGTGTAATGCTTACTTTCAGTAGTGCTGTCCTATGAATTGACATTTAACTGCCAGAAAAGTCAGTTGCTGATGAGATAAAGCATACAGTAATTTCATTTCATTTGCAATGTTTATTATAATGTCATAGATGCTAGCAGCAGAAAACGTAGTTGCTTTAGGTCTTTGAATTGCAGCATAATATGTACTCTCCTCCAATAATTTCCAACTTCTGCAATTTCAAAAAATGTGGTGCCACTTTAAAGTTCTCAGATGTCAGATGGTGTAAGTTTTTTAAAAAAATATAGGCTGCTTTTAAGTGTATCAATGTAGCAGCAGCTAAGAAAATAAATCTAATTATAAACTTATTCACTTTTGAACTATCCTTTTAACTGTGAATATGAAATCAGGATAGCTATATAAATCCCTTAAAATAGTCTAGTAAGATTTACAGCAGTTCTAAAGTTTTGATCTTCTACAAATTATCTCTAAATCCTGCTGGTGATTTTCATTTTTAGGTCAGTCTTTGAACTGTGGTGATTTTGCTGTCACATGGCTGTTTTAAAATTAATTGGGAGATCATATTACCCGGAACAAGTGGACAGCAAAAAAGGGTTATTTTTTAAAAAAAAAAATTGGCATCATTTAAAAAGTTAAAATTAAATGAGAAATGCTATCTCTGAATGACTAACTCCCAAAAGCTTTGGTCTTTGAATACAATCTGAACAGTTCCCTTTCAGCACAAAGAATTTTTCAAATTTCAAAATGTCAACATTTCAAATGATGAAAACTCAAATTTTGAAGAAAAGGCAATTTATAACTACTGTGTACATTTTGCTCCATTTCTCACCCTTTTCTGGGTCAACTGTCAGGCTGGTGATATTCTTTCTTTCTTTCTTTCTTTCTTTCTTAAAAAATGATTTTTTTTCTGAAAAAGGAGGTAAAATATTTTGAAAAAATACTGGGGATTATTGACCCCTTCTTTTCCCAAATCATCTCTACAAACACTACAGGCCTGGAATAAAAGATGGAATATTTTATTTAAGAATAAAATATTCAATATCCTTCAAGATATCTCAAAAGCTTTTCAGCCTGGAGGGAAAATGCTGGTGTGTTTATGAGCTAACCTTTTGCATTGAGCTTTCTCGACTCTGTATAATTTCCCCCAAATTTTCATGAATCAAAGATCAGAAAACTTTTTACCATTGACAAAAATTATTGTTGTATGGAAAAATGTTGTTGTTGTTGCTGTTAAAATATGATTCTGTTTCCTAGAAGAGACACACACAGAAAAGGGGAGAGACGAAAGAACAGCCAAAATAGAAAAATGCAGATTCTGTCTCTGATGCTGACTCTTACTTGCATTCTAACTGCTGGAAAAAGACAGGCGTGGCACGGAGTCTTGCCTTAGCCCCTTCAAAACCTGGCACATGTACCAGCCTCAGCAGGGCCGGTGGAAGGGTATTTGGAGCTCTAGATGAAACTTCCACCTTGCGCCACCCAGCCCGGGGAGCCCTGCGGTAGCTCCCCATCCCCTTCCGCCCTGCGTGCCCCCACCCCCCACTGCCACCCAGGAATCCCCCCTATTGCCCCCCCCCGTGGCGACAGCTCCCCACTCCGCCCAGGGAGCCCCCTCTGCGGCAGCTCCCCGTCCCAGCCCACCTCGGCCCTACCACCTCCCCTGAGCACACCGGCACCACTCCACTTTTACCGCCTCCCAGACTTGCGGTGCCAATCAGGCAAGTCTGGGAGGGGCGGAGAATTAGAGCGGGCTGTGTGCTCAGGGAAGGAGGCGGAGCACAGGTGAGCTGGGGCAGGGGGCGATTTCCCTGCCCGCACCCCCCCTATGACTTGTTGCGGGCACCCTCCCCATGCCCCCTTGCCCCAGCTCACCTCTGCTCCACCGCCACCCCCAACCACTTGGCGCCCTAGGCGGTCGCCTAGTTTGCCTAGTGGTTTCACCGGCCCTGAGCATCAGATTGTTTAGGTCATTGTATTTAGCTGCCTTTCTGGTCACAGGCATAGAGCGCTGTTGCAAACTATGCAGTACTGGCCAGCTCAGAGAAACCTTCCTTAGACAGAGGGCATAAGGAGAAAAACAGAGCAGAAATAATGTGGGGAAGGAAAACGATACCTGGGAGAAGGATTGACAGCAGGAACCAAGTCTAACATGCCAAGTAGTGGTTGGGATTTAGCTGACGCCGGTGGAGGTGACAGTGTCATTTGGGTTCCCTTCTTTGGCCTGGTCTGGTCAGGGCCTCGCTCGATGAGGATGACAAAGACCCAATAGCGGACTGGTGGATTCTAGGTCCCAGGAGATGGCAAGGATGGCAGCCATGATGGAAGCCATCTTGTTTCTTTCCTGTTCTTCCATCTTTTAGTCCAGAGTTGATGTCAGATAGCCTGGTTCCCCCCGCAAAGTCTTTTTCAAGGACTCTAAAAGGGAGTGACGGGTGGATTAGCCCATCTCCTCATTATTGTGTCTACCAATTAGGCCTGATTTCCAAAAGACACCAAATTGGATCCATTGATTTCCAGTCCCACACTTCTCTTGTTTACCAGGCATGGTTTTCACACAGCCCTGGAGTTATATTCATAGACCTTTTTGTTTGGATTAATTAGTCTTTCTGTCTCCCTTTTGCACTCCTCCCCATAGGTTATTGCAGCATTTTGTGAACTTTCATTTACATCCTACAGCTGAACTTACAATTAGAGTAAATGTGTAGATCCGGTTATTACAACTGCTCCCAGGTCACTTAGGCAAAAATCCACAAAGGGACACATGCATTGTGACCCCTAACTTTTAGGCACATAATCACCTGACCAACATTCCCATCCACAAAAGCCAAATTAGATGTCTGAGCTCCTTTATATAATGAGCAGGGAGAAATAGGCATCTAAAAGTCCACACAAGCAAGCTGAGCAGGGAGCCACCTAAACGAGCCAATGGGATTTGCCAAAAAAGAGGGGCATACCCTAAGCTCTGCCCCCTCAGAGAGTTAAGTCCCTCCATCCATCTGAAAAGGAGTGCCTATCTCTGCTAGTGATCCATAGCCAGGAACGCTGTCTCCAGAACTCAGGTGGATACGTCATTTCTTGTGAGAGTTAGCTGAGCAGGTGCCTAACTTCACACAAAACAACAGCTGGAGGAGGTGGTGTTGCTGCCTGGATTATCACTTTTAGCTGACTGGTCAAAGAACTCACCTGGGGTGTGGGAGACCAACGCTGAAGTTCCCCTTTTGCCTGAGAGGGGAGAGGATTTGAAGAGGTTCTCCCAATTTCACAAGGGTGCTCTAACCGGTGATCTATAGGATATTCGTCTGTATGATTCCCTCGGGCTCTCCTGTGGAGGAATAATGAAAGCCTGGATGTGCCCAAATCATCAGGTTGCAGAGTCAGTCTCACCTTTCCTCTCCTCCTCTTTGGCCCAGTGACTCTTTCATTGTTTATCCACCACGGAACAACTTCAACAGAAGAGAGGGAGGAAAGCCCCACGTCAGACTATCCCCTAGATCAATGGCTCAAACGTTCTCCTGAGAGGTGGGTGAGCCCTCTTCAAATCCTTTCCTCCATTCTAGCAGAGGAGGGATGGAACTTGGACCTCTCCTATCCCAGGGGAACCCACTAATCACTGAGCTAGAAGTTATAAGGTGAGTGGTGTCAACTGCTCTTATGAGGCCTAATCCAGTAGTCAGCTTCTGAGCACACCTACCGGATTGGACCCTAGAAGTGAGATAATTGCTCCTCCACCCATCTTTCCCGGTTTGGAATCTCTCTGGAGCTTAGTCGGCCACTGGGAGCCAGCTGGGCACATGCCCAGAGGCAGCAATTTAGGCACCGAGAGAACTTTTACCGTGAAAATGTAGGTGCCAAGTGAGTTTAGGTAGCTACAGAGTAAGGCGACAGGTGAGATGGTATTTTATGGATTGCAAAAGTGCCTAAAATCAGGATTTAGGCACCTAAATATCTCTGTGGCTCTTGGCCTGAGACACATTTGTAAATTGTATCCGTAATACTTACCTTTGTTCCTATATTTAATTATATTACAAGTTTCCTAAACTGAATAGCCACATTTAAAATATTGTCCATCATTCCCCAAAGAGTTAATCTACGCTAACTGCAGGGTTTTACTGAACCTCGGTAAATAGGGCAAAATAAAGTAGTTAAATATGAGCATCATTTTCTGATATTTGCGAAAACGCTAAACTAGTCTCTGAGATGTCTGTGAGAGAGATAAATGTTCCTTCCTCCATTTGAATTATTAGGGTTATTAGGAGATCTGTGGTTCCACATGAGGTCTTTAATGACCTCCTTCAGGGAGAGAAGAACACATTTATAGTACACTTCTTGTATGTGTCAGCACTGACTAGGTGCAATAAGTATTCCGTTGTCCGCAACTAGGTTGCTTTGTTATTACTGCCTTTTTCCTCCTTTAATAAGACCTTTTGGGGTTTAGGAAAACAAGTCCATCACAGGTAGGTTTAAGCAATTGAAATTCTAGCGGTAAAAACCTAAAGGAAGGGTTCACACCACAGATTCCACACATGGACTGTTCACTTCTGGAGTTGCTATTTCTTTACTTTTCCAGAGGTAGCTTAAAACAAGGCCCCCTGCAATGGACACTGTAGGAAAATTATGAAGACATAAAGATAAATAAATCTGGGAAATGTTCTACTAAGAGCCAGAAAATCGGAGCTGAAAGAAAAGCAGGCAGTAATGTGATGGTTTATGAGTCCCCGAAGGTTTGTTGTAACAGAGTTACCATTTTCAACTTTAAGTGTACTACTCCATGGGACAATTAATTTGGGCCTGGCTAGTAATTCACACAGAATTTTAACACGGCACATTTAAGCTCTGTCTGAGGCACCCGAAGAAATAGAATGAAGCCCAGATTTGCTTAGACTGTGGACTAAAGTTAGAGTGGGCAGAAGTTGCATGCGAATGTGAATATCAGCTGAGCAAAACACCAAGGCTGTAAACAGTCACCCCCAAAAGCACCTGAAACAGTCCATTAACCTAGAAGGAGAGGGAGGTGTCTCAGAGATATTCAGTAACTCTGCCCTTCAATCCAGTGGCACGTACAAGGTCTGTGATTCCTGCATAATGTATAACTGGAGAACTTTGGGAGCTGGTTTGGGCTATATCCAATATTCATGCCAGGAGATGTTTTTGTCCCAAGGCTTATTGAGAAACACGGGGTTGCGTCTTTTTTCTTCGCTGCCCTTGAACGTCACCTGCCTAAAACCAGAGAAATAAAGAACTGCTAGCACCTCAGATGAAACTGGGCAGTAGTTTTCTCACCCCAAAATGCCTCTGTTTATTGCCTTCCAACTGCTGCTGTTTAGACTGAGTCACATCAGCATTTCAGGTGATAGTCAGTTCTTATCTAGAGTCTGGACATAAAGTAGAGATACTTTGCATGGCAATGCCACTTATTTGGTAAACCTTTAACAAAAGTCATTTCTCAATTATATTTCTCATGAACTTAATCGTGTTGCATATGTCCAAATGCCATGTGCGCATATGTGTGTGGGGAAGGGGGAGAAAATTGGGCTTGTCAAAATTAAAAATGATGCACATGATTTTTCCCTTATTTCTTTAAATTGTTTCCCATGTGACATGTTGCACTAATGTCCATTTTCCCTTGCAATCAATATGGTGTTATCTACACTATTCAGTTCAATGTTTTTTTCCACCCTGTAAACTCATCTACAAGAGCACATTTATGATGGCCAGCGGAGCAGGATGAATTTGTACCAAGAAGATGGATGATCTACAGGGTTCATAAAGAAAGAGCAGTTAAAAGAAAATGATCATTTAAAATATATCCCTGATCAGAAATGAATGTGGTGCCCAGTTCTGCAATGCATTTCTTAATCTCCACAACATTGGATTGAGAACTTGAATTAGCGTGCTTACAGAATGCTCTGTTAGAAGTCTCTTGTCTAAATGTGGAAGCCAAATTTACCCTCTGGTTTCAGACATCTTGACGTTTTGGTCATATAACCAGCAAAGGGAATCTATTTTCATCCTGTAAACGTACTGCTAAAAGTGACAGATGAAAACTTCACTTCACAGCCCCCTGCCTGATCACATGAACAATCTCCAAAAGAAGCTTGGATCTATTTGCTTTCACCAGTTTGGTATAGGCAGACTATCACATTTATTTTTATTTTAGAGACAAGTTGAGTGAAGTAATAACTTTGATTTGACCAACTTTGGCTGGTGGAAGGTGAAGCTTTTGCGCTATTCCGAGCTCTTCTTCGGGTCTGGGGAAGGAAGCAGACTCTTTTCATTTATCACAGCAGGAATTCCTTCCTCAAAAGTTTACCGTGAGGCTAGAGGAGTGAATTCTTGACCCATAGTTTCCCCTGTAAATAAGGCAAAAATACCTGCAAATAATCTGTGCCCTCTAGGGCAGAGTTAAGTACAGTTGATGTTCCAAGGGAATCTTTAGGGCAAGTAACATCTAGATGCTCTGGAGTGGTTGCTGCAGAGTAAGTGGGGAGGGATAGCTTGGTGGTTTGAGCAGTGGCCTGCTAAACACAGGGCTGTGAGTTTGATCCTTGAGGGGGCTGTTTATGGCTCTGGAGTAGAAATCTGTCAGGGACCTTAGGATGGGCCCTGCTTTGTTTAGGGGTTGGACTACGTGCTCTCCTGAGCTCCCTTCCAGCCCTGATATTCTCTATGTCAGGTGGAGGCAGCTGCCTATGAATCTAAACATTAGTGAGAGTGGCTTTTCAACGTGTGACCCCATTACACACAAATAACCACCTTGGGGCCTGTTGCTGCTACTGGGTCTCTGTGGGTGAATTCTTGCAGATCCCCACTGAAGTCATCAGAAGTGATGATCTTCCTTCCCCTCCAGGTCCCATTGAGTGGGATGCAGGGTAATGTAGGGCCTGAACCAAGTGCCCTTGAATTCTGGTAGCCCAATGTTAGAAGTGGGGGGGCAGTTGTAACTCAAGGCTGGCATGCTGAGGATACACAACACTGATGTGGTCACAAGCTTTTACTGGCATCAACGTGAGAACAAGCTAGTGACACGCCCATCTCAAACTTGTGCTGATGAAACGTTTAGAGCCTCCCTCTCAGTCATTAGCTCTCTCCATATACGTAGTTCTCTCTTTTTCTCATCTGTCCGTCCTGCCCCCCATTTCACCCAGAGTCCTATCACCTGCCTAGCATTGATTCAATGAAGACATGATCTATTGCTCATGTCAGCTCAGCACTGATCTATTTTAGGGCATCAAGAGGGAGAGGAAACAGGGCGGAGAACAGCAGCAATTAGACCCACCAGTTTTGTCATGGGTACCATTTAGCATGAAAGGAAGCTCCTAATTAAACTTCTGTATGTAATTTCCCTCCTACTGCAACCTTTCATCTCATTTTCCTGTCTTAAAATAAACTTTCCCAATGACTAATGGTGGGAGAAAAGGAGATTTGCCTCAAATTTGTCGTGCTTTGTTTTTAATCAGATCATTGGACTACAATGCTCTGCCCCATTTCAGTGCTATTGCCTTGGATTGTTTCTTCCTGCTATGGAAATACTGCAGGCAATACTGACTTTAGGGGTGAATCCTGTACTGTTAGATGAAGGGGAGTTTTTCCAATGGCTTGAACAGGAGCAGATTCAAGGCCTTGGTGAACACAAGAGCCAGTAGGTGCTAGTCTAATTTCAGGGCTTTTGCGTAGTCAGGAAGAAAAAGATCTCAAAGAGGGAAAAAGGAAGGCACGTATCAGAGAACAAACATGGTAGTGAAGTATGGTCTAAAGGTTTTATCAGCATCCGTTGTGGGATGGGCACATTATTGACATGTATGGTCATTCCCATGGGAAAGCCAGTATAAATTTCAGACCATTGTGTATTCTTAATATGCCATATATTTCAAAGAAAAACTATTTTTGAAATGTTTTACATTAGATAGTATTCTTTTTATATTCCTCTCTGAATATAAAAGCAGGCTACTTTATTTACCATGTGTCCAACTATACAGGACTTGGAGAGAGAGGAAAATCATACTAACAAGTTTTAGGGGCCATTCCCTGTTTCAGGAATGTCATGTATCCTCTTCTGGCCCCGATAGAGCATAAAATATCAGATCTTAAACTTCTTTCTGGCATGGGACTGAAAATTGCCTGTCTGGACCTCAGGCAGCATAATAATTTGGTGGAGGTTAAGAAATCCACATTTGGGGTCATGTGATACGAGTTAGAAAAAAAGACAGCCCCCACTCTTTTCCCTAGGGGGCACTAGAGAGGTCTAGCCTACTACAGGTGACAAGAGGAAATATTTTGGTGGTGGACTGTATTTTGTTAAAATGGTGGCTCATAGGAGCTGCTCAGAGGAATCTTAGAGGTAGTCTCAGCAGAGGTGAGTTGGTGGGCAGAGTGCAGGTGAGGCAGTTTAAAGTGCATGAGAGATAAGGGTTATCAGCATCACGTGTGTGTGTGTCTGTGTGTGTGTGTGTCTGTGTGTGATGGTACCAGTCACCTCAACTCTCTAACCTATACCTGTTCCAGCTTGCTTTCTGATGAAATATGTATTTTTCTGTTCAGGAAAATGGACCCCTTAAAAATGGTCATATCCTCAAATTATTTAGATGCCGATTGAAAGAAGTCAAAGGGGAAGCCTAAGTATCTTTGAGCTGCTGGGCCATTCGGCTGTGCAGAGCAAAGTGAAACCATTGCACATGCTGGCCTGTAGAAATTCCACATTGTTCCTTTCTTCTTCAGTCACAGTTAAGAGAAATATTAGGAGAAATATCTGTCCTCTGGCAGCATCATTAAACTCTTGTCTACCCTCTTTCAAAAGCAAAGCCTTCATTCCCGCCCTGCCCAGCTATGGTGCATTATATTTATTAGGTCCATGAGACTGCCCTTGCAGATTCCACTCATTAGGCTCAAGAAGGTCCCCACATTCCTAATGTATATGCAAACCAGCGTTTCGTTAGATGCAAAGTAAATGTTGGTGAATTGCATGGTGAGGGTGGTGGGGAGTGTAACAGGAAGAGATCCTGAGACATAAGCCCTTGTATTAAAGGCCTGGTATGAGGCAGAACCTACTGACAGAATCTGTCAAGAAGCAGGCAAATATTGAAGAAATGCACATTCCTAAGAAGTGCTAGTCACAAAGGACTCCCGCAAACACATCCCGATATCAAGTGGTACCAGAACATCCCAATATAAAGGATGGTACAAAAATATTCCCCGAAGATAACAGAAATACACTGATCCTTCCTAAAAAATAAGGTCAGGATGACAGTACGTAACTTGTTTATATCAGGGTATAAAGATGTATTTCAGAGGGAGTATCTTTGGCCAGTCTAGGGGGCGGTGGAAAGTCCCCCACTGACTGAGCTACATCCATTGTCACGGGCATACATGTCTTAGTATCCTTGTAGAGTCTTCCAGGTGCTATTACCGTGCTTTGTTGCCATGACACCCGGCTGGGTGTCTTCGTACCTTAACAGATCTTGTGGTCATTGGGGAGTTCCCTTGAGGTCTGCTTTGTCAACTGTTTGCACAGAGCTGGGAAAGCACATGGGGAGAACACACACAGAGTCAAATATTTAACCACAGCGGGAAGATGACAAATTTAGAAAGCCCATTTGTTTTTACTATTCTCAAACTCTTTAGTATTATAATCTTATGATACCAAATTAGGGAATTAACTTTACAAAACTATATATTTAATTATATATATATTTAAATAGCTATAGTAATACTGTTATATTCTGTCCATCTTATTTTCCATATTAAAATATCCAGCAGCATATATTAGTGTAGTCTGATTAGATAATATACAAGTGCAATTTAACTTCATTCCTATGGGTAATGTTGGCAGAATTATTTTTTTTCAATATAATTTCAATGGGTAATGTTGATGTTTATTTTTTCATCAATTCAGCAATTTTTTCAATGTTTATCAATTTGAAATTTCAGTGGGAAATTATGAGGGAGTCAGACAACAGGAGGATCAGACAATAACTATGTAATGACAGTAGATGTTCCGATTCAAAAAGTTAAAACTTCATAACCCTTAAGACACAAATTGAGAGAGACAAGGTGGGTGAGGTAATATATTTTATTGGATCAGCTACTGCTGTTAGAAGGATCAGGCTTTGACCTACACAAAGCTCTTCCTCAGGTCCCCAAATACAAATTAGCAACATTACCTCTCAAAATATACAAACTAAATATCCTTAAATCAAACTCTAAGAAGTTCTCAAGCAGCATATTTCTTACTTTGCCTATCTGTACTTTTTGATGATTATCAATGGCGTTATTTTTTCTTGATGTCTGTATTCAGCAAAATGGACATTTACCGACAAAAATCTAATTTTTCCAAGACTACTTTTGGCCAGTATTATATTCTTTTACATATCTATTTCAATCTATGATGGCCCAAAAGAGCCACAGGAGACAGGTCCACTCATAAATACAGTCAATTTTTAATATTAACTAGCATAAGTGCCCGGCGCTGCTCGGGTCAGTTGGAGGTGGGGAGGTGGCAGACAGCTGACACCCCCTGACCAACCCCAACACCCACCCCTCACCCCTCACCCACCCCGATACCTTCCCACCCCCCCAAGCAAACCCAACACCCCCACCTCACCCCCCCCCGACCAAACCCGACACCCCCACCTCACTTACCGTCCCACCAAACCCAACTCAGATCGTCGCAGGCGGGGAGGGGGCCCAGAGCCGAGGGATTCTGGGGACCTTCGCAGGTGGGGGGCGGCACAGAGCTGATGGATTCTGGGGTTCCGTTTGGAGGGGGGAGGGGCAGAGAACTGAGGGATCTCCGGGGTTCCGTTGGGAGGGGGGAGGGGCAGTGAGCTGAGTGATCTCCGGGGTTTCGCTGGAGGAGGGAGGGGCAGTGAGCTGAGTGATCTCCGGGGTTCCATTGGGAGGGGGGAGGGGCAGTGAGCTGAGTGATCTCCGGGGTTCCGTTGGAGGAGGGGGGGGCAGTGAGCTGAGTGATCTCCGGGGTTCCGTTGGGAGGGGGGAGGGGCAGTGAGCTGAGTGATCTCCGGGGTTCCGTTGGAGGAGGGAGGGGCAGTGAGCTGAGTGATCTCCGGGGTTCCGTTGGGAGGGGGGAGGGGCAGTGAGCTGAGTGATCTCCGGGGTTCCGTTGGGAGGGGGGAGGGGCAGTGAGCTGAGTGATCTCCGGGGTTCCGTTGGAGGAGGGAGGGGCAGAGAACTGAGTGATCTCCGGGGTTCCGTTGGGAGGGGGAGGGGCAGTGAGCTGAGTGATCTCCGGGGTTCCGTTGGAGGAGGGAGGGGCAGAGAACTGAGGGATCTCCGGGGTTCCGTTGGAGGAGGGAGGGGCAGTGAGCTGAGTGATCTCCGGGGTTCCGTTGGAGGAGGGAGGGGCAGAGAACTGAGGGATCTCCGGGGTTCCGTTGGAGGAGGGAGGGGCAGTGAGCTGAGTGATCTCCGGGGTTCCGTTGGAGGGGGGAGGGGCAGAGAACTGAGGGATCTCCGGGGTTCCGTTGGAGGAGGGAGGGGCAGTGAGCTGAGTGATCTCCGGGGTTCCGTTGGAGGAGGGAGGGGCAGTGAGCTGAGTGATCTCTGGGGTTCCGTTGGAGGAGGGAGGGGCAGTGAGCTGAGTGATCTCCGGGGTTCCGTTGGGAGGGGGGAGGGGCAGTGAGCTGAGTGATCTCCGGGGTTCCGTTGGAGGAGGGAGGGGCAGTGAGCTGAGTGATCTCCGGGGTTCCGTTGGGAGGGGGGAGGGGCAGTGAGCTGAGTGATCTCCGGGGTTCCGTTGGAGGAGGGAGGGGCAGTGAGCTGAGTGATCTCTGGGGTTCCGTTGGGAGGGGGGAGGGGCAGTGAGATGAGTGATCTCCAGGGTTCCGTTGGAGGAGGGAGGGGCAGTGAGCTGAGTGATCGCTGGGGTTCCGTTGGAGGAGGGAGGGGCAGTGAGCTGAGTGATCTCCGGGGTTCCATTGGGAGGGGGGAGGGGCAGAGAGCTGAGTGATCTCCGGGGTTCCGTTGGGAGGGGGGAGGGGCAGTGAGCTGAGTGATCTCCGGGGTTCCATTGGAGGAGGGAGGGGCAGTGAGCTGAGTGATCTCCGGGGTTCCATTGGGAGGGGGGAGGGGCAGTGATCTGAGTGATCTCCGGGGTTCCATTGGAGGAGGGAGGGGCAGTGAGCTGAGTGATCTCTGGGGTTCCGTTGGGAGGGGGGAGGGGCAGTGAGCTGAGTGATCTCCGGCGTTCCGTTGGAGGAGGGAGGGGCAGTGAGCTGAGTGATCTCCGGGGTTCCGTTGGAGGAGGGAGGGGCAGTGAGCTGAGTGATCTCCGGGGTTCCATTGGGAGGGGGGAGGGGCAGTGATCTGAGTGATCTCCGGGGTTCCGTTGGAGGAGGGAGGGGCAGTGAGCTGAGTGATCTCCGGGGTTCCGTTGGGAGGGGGGAGGGGCAGTGAGCTGAGTGATCTCCGGGGTTCCGTTGGAGGAGGGAGGGGCAGTGAGCTGAGTGATCTCCGGGGTTCCGTTGGGAGGGGGGAGGGGCAGTGAGCTGAGTGATCTCCGGGGTTCCGTTGGGAGGGGGGAGGGGCAGTGAGCTGAGTGATCTCCGGGGTTCCGTTGGAGGAGGGAGGGGCAGAGAACTGAGTGATCTCCGGGGTTCCGTTGGGAGGGGGAGGGGCAGTGATCTGAGTGATCTCCGGGGTTCCGTTGGAGGAGGGAGGGGCAGAGAACTGAGGGATCTCCGGGGTTCCGTTGGAGGAGGGAGGGGCAGTGAGCTGAGTGATCTCCGGGGTTCCGTTGGAGGAGGGAGGGGCAGAGAACTGAGGGATCTCCGGGGTTCCGTTGGAGGAGGGAGGGGCAGTGAGCTGAGTGATCTCCGGGGTTCCGTTGGAGGGGGGAGGGGCAGAGAACTGAGGGATCTCCGGGGTTCCGTTGGAGGAGGGAGGGGCAGTGAGCTGAGTGATCTCCGGGGTTCCGTTGGAGGAGGGAGGGGCAGTGAGCTGAGTGATCTCCGGGGTTCCGTTGGAGGAGGGAGGGGCAGTGAGCTGAGTGATCTCCGGGGTTCCGTTGGGAGGGGGGAGGGGCAGTGAGCTGAGTGATCTCCGGGGTTCCGTTGGAGGAGGGAGGGGCAGTGAGCTGAGTGATCTCCGGGGTTCCGTTGGAGGAGGGAGGGGCAGTGAGCTGAGTGATCTCTGGGGTTCCGTTGGGAGGGGGGAGGGGCAGTGAGATGAGTGATCTCCAGGGTTCCGTTGGAGGAGGGAGGGGCAGTGAGCTGAGTGATCGCTGGGGTTCCGTTGGAGGAGGGAGGGGCAGTGAGCTGAGTGATCTCCGGGGTTCCGTTGGGAGGGGGGAGGGGCAGTGAGCTGAGTGATCTCCGGGGTTCCATTGGAGGAGGGAGGGGCAGTGAGCTGAGTGATCTCCGGGGTTCCATTGGGAGGGGGGAGGGGCAGTGATCTGAGTGATCTCCGGGGTTCCATTGGAGGAGGGAGGGGCAGTGAGCTGAGTGATCTCTGGGGTTCCGTTGGGAGGGGGGAGGGGCAGTGAGCTGAGTGATCTCCGGCGTTCCGTTGGAGGAGGGAGGGGCAGTGAGCTGAGTGATCTCCGGGGTTCCGTTGGAGGAGGGAGGGGCAGTGAGCTGAGTGATCTCCGGGGTTCCATTGGGAGGGGGGAGGGGCAGTGATCTGAGTGATCTCCGGGGTTCCGTTGGAGGAGGGAGGGGCAGTGAGCTGAGTGATCTCCGGGGTTCCGTTGGAGGAGGGAGGGGCAGAGAACTGAGGGATCTCCGGGGTTCCGTTGGAGGAGGGAGGGGCAGTGAGCTGAGTGATCTCCGGGGTTCCATTGGAGGGGGGAGGGGCAGTGAGCTGAGTGATCTCCGGGGTTCCGTTGGGAGGGGGGAGGGGTAGAGAACTGAGGGATCTCCGGGGTTCCGTTGGAGGAGGGAGGGGTGAGCTGAGCGAGTGAGGTGTCTGTTGGAGGGGGGTATTATGATGTCATCACCACCTAACCGCCCAGCCGATGTGATTGGCCCTGAAAGACTTTCACCCCTGGGGGGCGTCAGAGGTGAGATCCAAAAATGTTTCGACCCTTACCAGCATCTAGACCCCAAGACCCCTCACTGTACCAAATTTCAAGTCTCTGGCTCAAACGGTGCGGGAGGACTTTGCAGTCATACGTACATACATACATAGATACGTACATACATACATGCATACATACATACATACACCACTTGACTTTTATATATATAGATATTGTTGGCAATGTTATGAACTTTCACAATATCAATCGTTTTAATGATTGGAATGGGCCAAGACACTAAATTCTGAACACTTGGATTCAGAATGAAAATGGAACTTAACTCTTATACTGCCGTGAGTGCTGCTGGAGAATCACATGTCCAAACGATTTATATTATGACTAGCAGAAATACCCGGCGTTGCTCGGGGTATTTGTAATTGGAAACTGGGATGTAAAAAGACTACAATGTTTTTTATTAATACAAATTTTGTTCAGAAGTCTCATTTTGTCTAATTAATTTCATTCTCTTGCATTTAGATGTGGTTTCTCCGATACAGTTTCGCTTTTTACGCGGCATAACAAATAGGGTCCTTTTTAAGAAAAAAACAGTGTATTTAATTTATATTATAATTAATTAATTAATTGTGTTCTTTATGGTAGGCATATGGACCAACCAAGACTGGGGTCTCGTTGTGCTAGGCACAGTCCAAACCTGGGGTAGTAGACCATAGGAACAGGAAGTAGGGGCCTGGGGGGTGTTGCAGCAGCCCCAGATTTTATGTGGGGTGCCGGCTGGGCATGCAGGATTCCAGCTGCCGTCCCTGCGCCTGGCCATGTACATGCGGTCCAACATCATGGCCACTGGCCCTGTGCCCAGGGTTCCCGATTGATGGCCCTGTTCCCGGCCACACACATAGGGTCCCCCATCCCAGCTACTGGCCAGCCCCATGCCCAGCCCCGCACATGGAGTCCCACCTGCCAGGCCCACATCCAGGGCTACCCTACTGACCCTGTGCCTGTCCCCAGCTGTGGCCGCAGCCTCAGCCCCTTATCCCTGTCCTTGTTCCCCCTTCTAGAGACAGGGCCCTGCTCCGGGCCTCAGCTCTGTGGCAGGGGGGAGGAGTTTGGAGATCGTTTTGCTGGCTTTCTGCACCCCCACTTTAAAAAGCATTCCAGCCCCACCCTAGTAGACAATCCCTGCCTGGAAGAACATACAATCAAAATACGACCTTCATTAATTCCAGCCTATGACATCCTAACCTGTGTTCTCTGGGCAGGACCAAGCCAATTCCATTCCTGGCCATGACGCAGAAAGACATGGATGTATCACAGCTACAAAACTCTGATGATGAGCCAGGCGGTCTCTCCAAAACCCACATCCAGGTAATCGGTCTGTTTCCTTTATACTATCTATCCACAAAAGGTTTCCTTTTACCATGAAGCTCTCTTACAAGCCTACTATATTCTGTCTCCCAGTGCCACTGTAGTCCGCTCTTGACTGCTCATTCACTGCACCATCTCCTACTATTTAGAAAATCCCTTGGAGCCCAGATCCAATGTCTAGACTTTCACTTGCACAAATAAAGAAAACTACACCTAGCTAGAGAATTTGGGCAAAATTCAGCATTAGGTGCAAATCCATTAATTGAATTGGACCTTTCACATTTTCCTTTGAACATTCTCTGATTGTTTCACTATGCAAGGAAGAAATAAGAATCAATTGTCACAGGAGTTAGATCAGGATGCTCAAAGTCCCAGTCCGCGGGCCATCTGCGGCCCAGGAACCTCCTCACTGCAGCCCGCGGAGGAGACACACCTGCAGCCACGCCGCCGGCTCCGTCTGCTGCAGACACCGCCCCCCACAGCTCCCATTGGCTGGGAGAGAAGGACAGAGACAGCATCGCTAGTTGCCAGGCAGAGTCAGCCATGGAGGCAACATCACTTTTTTCCTTAATGAATATAAACAAATCAAAATCCCGAACACCACTATCTGGTGCGCACCTCGCTGCAGTCCTGAAGGCTTCAACTGCTCAGTCACTGAGGCCAAACACCAACAACCGGACAGAACTGAAGCATTGCCAGGGATTCTTTGCTTTGTTTTCTTTGCTGAACCCCATGTTCAGAGACGTTACTGGCCCGCTGGGAGGATTCGAGGACTGGCTCTGGCCCTAAGGTACATGGAGTTTGAGACTCTTGAGTTAGATAGAAGACGTGACTGAGCACTTCACATAAAGGGGATCCCCACCGCTAGGGGGCTGTGCTGTATGTAGCCTGGGTCCAGGTTGATTTGAGCCCTGATCCAGCAAAGCATATACACATGTGCTCAAGTGTTTCGTTACACTGGAGCCGCTCCGCCATGATCTTGGCAGGGCTATTGAGTGGATATTGTGTCCCCCTGATCCATTCCCTTTGCCTGGGTCTCCAGACTCAGAAAGAGTCAACCCTGGAGGGGTCTTCTGTGGAAATGACTCAGCTCCCTCTTCACGCTCAGTGCAGTCCAGGCCTGATCCAAAGTTCACTGCAGTCAGTGGGCGTTTTCCCTTTCATTCCATTCATGGGCTTTGGAATAGAGACCCAAGTGTGATTCAGTTGCAACACAATCATCCTTTGGTTATGGTGTGAATGTGGGAGGAGATAATTTTATTTAACGATATGGGTCAGATTTCCCGGTCACATCCACTGGTTTAAATCAGGAATTACTCCACTCAATTTATTGGACTTAGTGTATCAGAAATCCATATAAGGCCCCGTGGAGTTACAACTTTAATAAGAGATGCCCAGGGCATCATGGCAGGAAACAGAATATTAAAAATGGAAGCGAGAGGGCCATGCCTTCATTTCAAAAAATTTGGGCCCAAACTTCACAAAAGTTCTCGGTTTGTGTTCAGCCTCTTTTCTACAAAGAAATCTCGACAAGCATGGTGACTCTGAATATATTTGAGCCCCTGTGCCCTTCAAAACAAAAAGAACTTTGAAAAAAAGAATTTTTAAGTCTCTACTTTCTATAAACGGCTCTCAATGAACTGTAAAAACATTTTCAATGTGGTAATTGATTTCCCGCTGAACTTTAAAAATAAAGTAATGCGGTATAATTCATTTCTATGATCTTTATGCATCTCCATGAAGCACGATTTATTTTCCTATGTACTTCTAAAGATATAATGCTTGCTTTCAAAATTTATTCTTAAATAATTTGTCCTGTTAGAAAGGGGGGAGAGGTTTCAGTAATTTTACTTTCACTAGCAGCACAAGTGGTTGTAAATTGTTGACTCTTCTATTTCATCTACCCTTTTCCACTCTACTGCAAATCCATGTAGCTGACAATTTCCGAGCAGAAGACACTCCTGCTAATATATCAGGTGCATTGCAAATTACGCTGCTCCTTCTTTGTCTGTAGATCATTCCCTTCTTAAGCCTTTGCAATTTTTGAAGCCTTAAGACTAGAGCTGAGTGAATGCTGCAAAAATGATTTGTGACAATCTGTTCATTTTTTTAAAAAATTGCTTTGGCTGTCCTTGCCCCTTTCTTCTGTTTGCTTCCAGCTGTTCATCCAGCAAACAAATTTACTGGCAGGAAGGTTCATTCTAATAATGAACAGGAAGCAAGGATTGCTACAGATTCTGCCATCTCAACCGCAAGTATTTGCAGAGGGAACCTGACTCTAAGAGTTGTGCTCACTCAGTCGGAGAACAGAAACAGCAATGTCTGATGTGTCCAAACAGAGCAGTTCATATTCTGCATTGCGACTATTGAATGCTCAAAGAATTACTTGCATCAAATGGTGTGTGATCCACAACAGTGTGGTCTCTTTGCGCCAGGTCAGTGATATCACAATGGGTACAACAGTCTACATCAGACTGGGGAACTGACCACAAAACTAGTCCCTGCTAGCTAATGATCCCCTGACCCCACTCACCTCACCTCCCGCTCAGAGCCCAGACGGCACTACTAATGGGTAAATTGTGCCCAGAATAAGGGTACATTTGTCCGTTTATTTTGGCAGAGTTGTGTAACCGCGTACTGTATGCCAACGGTAGATGGTTGCATTGGTAAAAGTGATCTGTGATGCTGAGAGGGTTTCAGTGAAGTTCTTCCTGGTGCGGCTGGGTCACTCAGTGCTTCTCCCGTCTGTTGGCTTAGCAATGGCTGGAATCTGCTTTGGCTTCAGGAATAATTTTCTGGCAAGCAGACGGGTTCTCAGGAGCCATTTTAATGGGCTGTGGGCTAGTTCTTTAACTGGGCCTAGATTCCCTGAGCGATGTGGAGATGGTTGATCCCCAGTATCAGACATTGACAAATCACATATATAAATGAGGTGGTTTCTCCATTTTCCCCTGTGTTCTGAGCCCAGGTCTGCCCTTTGTGTGATGTCCAATGAATCTGTATCTAGCTGCAATGGGATCTCTAGGATGCTGGTCACCATGGTATCAGAGAGGATTGCCTTTGGTGAGTGTGTGTGTATGAACATGAAACTTGCAAGATGTCAAAGATCATGAGAGTCCAAGTCCTCTTTCTACCCACCGGTCAGAGGACAGATAGCAGCAAAGCAGGTTCCTTCAGTCTGGACCTGAACCATCCTTAAACCCAGCTGAACACATAAAGGGAATTGCCTCAGATAAACAAATAGATGCATGTAGCTGTTTTCAGCATGTGCAGGATTCAATGTCTTTCCTCTCGTAAGGACTGTATAAGGAAGGACAAGGGAATAGGAGGAAGCACAGCTGTAGTCTGCAACCCAGGAGATCTGCATTTAGTTCTCAGCTCTGTCACAGATGTTCAGTGTGACCTTATGCGAGTCACTTAGTTGCTCCGTGCCTCAGTTTCCCCAGCTGTAAAATGTTGGGACAGAAGAGTGTTAGGACGAGATGACTTGGTCCTGGCCCATGGGAAGTTTGCGTGCCCTGATGACCTGGTACACAAATATAACATTCACGAAGGTAAGGGGTTAATAAGCACAATTGCAGCCAGATTTGAGAGGGCATGAACTTCTCCCATGGAACTGTGCCAACATACCTCACTTCCAACCTGATAAAGAGCTGCTGAAGCAACCTCACTCATGTCCTGAAGCAGATTAGAACCTAATACGGCAGAAGTGAAAGTGTAGTACATTAACCTCCTGTGCTGTCTAGATAGTCTTTTAGCCCCTACTAAAATTACATAAATATTCCATTATAAAAATTGAAGGGAAATGCCATTCTGACGGCATTATCAAATGAAATTTCTTGCATCCACTTTTCACTTTATAATAAATGATATCTGAATTGCAGGGCTTGTCTAGTGCTATTACTCTGGCTATCCAAGCTTCTCTTGATGTCTGGAAGTTGAGACTAACTACGGTTACCTTTAAAAGAGTCACAGATTCCATGGCCAGGAGGGACCATCCTGTAACACAGGCCATACAACTTCCCCAAAATAATTCCTAGAGCAGATCTTTTAGAAAAAACATACCATCTTGATTTAAACATTATCAGTGATGGAGAATCTACACAACTCTTGGTAAGTTGGTCCAATGGTTAATTGCTCTCACAGTTTAAAATGTACACCTTCTTTCCAGTGTGAAATTGTCTAGCTTCTGTTTCCAACCATTGGCTCATGTAATACCTTTCTTTGATAGATTGAAGAACCCATTACATTTTTGTTCCCCATGAAGGTACTTGTCGATTGTGTTCAAGTCCTTCCTTAATCTTCTCTTTGTTAAGCTAAATTCATTGAGCTCTCTCAGTCTCTCACTATCAGGTGTGTTTTCTAATCTTTAATAATTCTCGTTGCTCTTCTCTGCACCCTCTCCAACTTATCAACATCTTTCTTGAATTATGGACACCAGAACTGGACACAGGATTCCAGCAGAGGTCATACCGGTGCCAAATACAGAGTTAAAATAACCTCTCTGCTCCTACTCAAGAGTCCCCTGTTTACACATCTAAAGATCAAATTAGCTCTTTTGGCCACAGTGTTGCACTCAGAGCTCAGGTTCTGCTGATCATTCACCATGACCCCCATCTCATTTTCAGAGTCCCTGCTTCCCAGGATACCGTCCCATATCCTATAAGTATGGTCTGCATTCCTTGTTCCTAGATGTATACTTAAAAATATACTAGATGTATCTTTACATTTAGCTATATTTAAATGCAGGTTGTTTGCTTGTGCCCAGTTTACCAGGACACCCTGATTTCTCTGCACCGGTGATCTGTCACAAGGAGTAATGGTCTCAAGTTGCAGTTGGGAAGGTTTATTAGGAAAAACTTTTTCACAAGGAGGGTGGTGAAGCACCGGAATGGGTTACCAAGGGAGGTGGTAGAATCACCTTCCTTAGAGGTTTTTAAGGTCAGGCTTGACAAAGCCCTGGCTAGGATAATTTAGTTGAGGATTGGTCCTGCTTTGAGCAGAGGATTGGACTAGATGACCTCCTGAGGTCCCTTCCAATCCTAATATTCTATGATTCCATGGTTCTGTAACTGGACACTGCAAGACGGAGGTTCCTAGGGTTGTGTCTGGGACCGGAGATATTGGCTAGGGTCATGCGGTTTCACAATCCAAGGAGCAGCTTACGTGCCAGAGGCTGTGTGTGAAAAGCCCAGGAGTGGGGGGTTCTCACAGCAGAGTAAAGATGGCTCCCCGAATGAAGGATTGGAGCAACCTAGCAGATCACCGGTCAGGATAACACCAGTGAGGAACGCCACACCATTACTATGAACTTCCCCTTTCTTTCCATCGTGATATCTTGTTTTTATAGTTTCCTTCACTTCCCCTCTAAACCCGGTTGTTTTTTTAAACCAATGCAGCCTTTACCCTGGAGTGTGGCTTTTTGGGGCATCTAGTAAAATGTTCTTAAACTATTCCCAATTACCATTCTCATTTTTCTGATTAAATTCTTCCTCCCAGATGATTTGGCTTGTCATTGTTTTCGGCTTTGTGAAATTGGCCCCTTTAAAGTACGGAATATATGTATGGATCACTGGTCTGCACTTTACTGTGTTTGCACATTATAAATGGGATCAAATCATGATCATTTGTACCTAAGCTACCATTCATTTTTAGTTCGGTGATTAGTTCCTCTCAAGCTGTCAAGGCGAGGTCTAATATAGAATTTCCCTGTGTTGGAGGCAACACCTTGAGTTAGGAAATGGTCGTCTAGGATGTTTAGAAATTCCATGAATGTTTTAATACTGGCAGCCTGAGACCCTCCAGCATTTGTCTCTCTCACATGAAGTCCTCCACAATCGGGAAGCGTTTTTCCTACACATTATAGATAGGTGTGTAAGGAGCCAGTCATCCTGTTCCCGAGTGTAATTTGCTGCGCTATGGCAGAAACCAGCTAGTAGCTCACCTTCTCACCTTGGGCTTTATCTGTTAGGACATGTAACCATAAGCATTTGAGATCATTTTCTTCTAAGTTATCTGTGACCTGGAAACAGGTAATGCTATTTTGACACACAGGTGCCCTTTTGCCTACTCACTCCTTCCTAAATAGGTTATGACCATTGATTTTAGCATTCCCATCACGTGACTCATCCCACCGGGTTTCACACTGAACACACTCTACCGATGGCTATCTGTTTGTAAGCCCGTGTTGCATATGCTATAACTTTTTTTATTTCGTCCACATTTTCATACAATGCTCTAATCGTTTGCCTTCTGAAAACATGATTTCATTAATTTAATCTCGTACTGCAGAACATTGTACGAGATCTTAAAGAAACTCCATACTGTGCATTAATTCCTTTCCGCATAATTGTATTTATATTTCAACAAATAGACTTGAAGTACGTTATTATTCTAAAATGAGTGCTAATGGGTTTCAGCACTCTCATATAGCTAATCGTGCATTTATTTCACAGCTTTGATAGCTCACAAAGATTTCCATTTCTTCATTTACATGAAACAACTGTGAAGGGCAAATTAAATGCTTACTTATTTCATCTACATATTTCTTCCCCTGAAAATTCTGTACAAACATCCGCAGTTTGAGTACAACATGTAATTCTTTTGAATGATGTGAGCCATGTTAAATTGGTTGAAATGATAGTTCCACAAATGAAAAAAATAGGAATTTGAATCTTTTTATTACAATATATTAAAGAGCAACTTCATCATGTCAAAACAACAAGACAATTTTTCTTTGCATTATCCCAATGTCAAGATAAGAACATAACATAAGAACGGCCATACTGGGTCAGACTAAAGGTCCATTGAGGCAAGGATCCTATCTTCCGACAGTGGCCAATGCCAGATGCCCAAAGGGAATGAACAGAACAGAGAATCATCAAGTGATCCATCCCCTGTCACCTATTCCCAGCTTCTGGCAAACAGAGGCTAGTGACACCATCCCTGCCCATCCTAGCTAATAGCCATTGATGGACCTATCCTCCATGAACTTATCTAGCTCTTTTTTGAACCCTGTTATTGGCTTGGCCTTCACAACATCATCTGGCAAAGAGTTCCACAGGTTGACTGTGCATTGTGTGATGAAATACTTCCTTTTGTTTGTTTCAAACCTGCTGCCTATTAATTTTGTTTGATGACCCCTAGTTCTTGTGTTATGAGGAGAAAGATATGTTGCATTGATATTAATCTCAAAGGTTTAAAGAGTTAAATGTGGCTATGAACTTTCACTTTTTGACATTAAACAATTAAAGATAGGCTTGGGATTATCTTCAAGGCCTCTGTTTGATTTACTCAATTATATGGCAAACACAAATGCATTCATTCAAATTACAAGTGTATTGATTAAACACAAGAAATTAAAACAGGCAAGTATATTGAAACTGTGGCTGAGTAATTATGCATAGCAAACTTGGGCATTCAAGATTTTGACTTTCTCCTTTCAGAGGCAAAATATTAGTGTCACATTTTCAGAATAACTTTTCTTTGCAAAGGGGAGGGTTACGTTTACCCTCAGTCCAGCTGTGTGGAGGGCATTTACTTACCCTGTTATTAACAAACAGGCAAAGGCGGAGGAGAGACGGACTAGAGAAGATGGGTGCAACATAACTTTTGTAGATGTTCTGCATGGATGCTTTGGCTGGCAGGTCAACCACAACACCTGCTACTTGGACCTGGGTTTACAGTCTGGATCTTTTCTTCTTCGACAAGACAAGGTTGGATGAATTCAGCATACTTTGGGATTTGATGAAAAGCCGAGAGAGAGCGAGAGAGAGAGAGAAAGGGGTGGTGGAAAACAGCACAGCATGGGAAGGGAAAAACAATACAGGATCTTTCGTGCTTCTTCAGTTCTGCCAGGTAGGGTAAGGACTAGAACCCAGGTGTGCAGAGCCCAGGATGACTAATATTTCCACAGTGCCACCCAGAGGCAAAGCAGAGGAGCACTATGTGCCACCCAAGAGACCTGTAGTGACGGTACCCTGTGGCCTTCTGATTGCCCGAGCACACAGACTTTAGCTTGCTGCAGCGCCAGACCCTGCTCAATCAATCTCCAGTCTCTGACGCCAGCCTGATGCTGACACAGATTCCTGTCTCTTGATTCTAGCCTGGCACTAACTCTGATCTCTGGTCTTTGATGCCGTCCTCACCCTGACCCTGACTCTTGCTTGAACTACATGGGTCCTGCAATTTCTCAAGTGACTACCGTCCCCTGGTGGGCACACCTCATCCTGGCATGACCGCTAGGCCAGACTGCCTGTGCGCTGGTCCATTACAATGATCTATCTCCATCTGGTCTGGGGACTCCCTTGCACTAACCCATCCATAGGTGGAGTACGGGACTGTGTAACGGTAGAATCCTTACTGCTGCCCCCATCATGGAAAAGGAACGGAGAATAAGTCAGTCCCGCCTCCCCAGTACTTCTCAACTCCCACCCTTGAGCGTCAGACCCATTCTCCACCCCACCACACCCTGCAGCTGATCAGCCCACTGCATGGCCAGGTTTGGTATCTTTCCGGGACTCTCCTAACCAGTTTATAATCCTGCAGGGTCCCAAATAAGGCCTACTCAAGTGCTGTTTAGCTTGACCTGCCTTTAGCATGGCCAACTGGTCAGATATCAGATCTATACATGGTTTGAACTGTCCCTTGTCCAACCCCTTCTTTTTGTGCACATGAAATATTTCGGAAGCAGTGACTTTTTTTCCCCTTAAGGAAGGGTGGAGAGAGTTAATCCACAGCATCACGGATGAGGGGGAAATACGTTAATTGAGAAACAGAATGGGAACGTGGTGTTCACTTCTTCTGAGTCTGCACCGGAAACACCAATACTGATTAATTCAAATTTTGCTGCTGAGTTCAAACAAACTGGGCGCGGAGGTGTGGTGATGACGCACAGAATCCCTGGGAAGGAGCCTGAGACACACGCTACGATGACGCCAATGCGACAGGAACCTGACATGAGCCTGTGTCCTACCCAGGACTTTCCATCCAAGAGAACACTTGAAACATTTTGGCCTAGATTCTCCCAAGCTGGCGTAGCTTTGCCATGGGAGGAGGATCTCGGGGTAGGGGCACAAAGCAGCTTCCACTCAACCTTCCTCTCTGTGGCTGGTGAGGAATATGGCCAGGGCACCTTTTCCAGCAACGTGATCCCGGGCTGCTAGGACAGATGCTTGGACTGATCCATTGCGCAGCTGGCCCAGGAGCAAGGTAGGGTAAAGGCGGCTGTCTGTCCCCTTCCTCGTCTGCCTGGAGCTGTGACCTCCGTGGCTACACTCAGCCCCTTTATCTAAATCAAGACTATTTCTAGATGACAAAGATAATTGGGTGGTGGAGGGGGTGTAGGGATTTGAGCAGGCTGCCAAACATACCTTAAAAACACTGGATGAGAAATGTCTGGGTGTGCAAAAATCCAGCTGAGCACATGACAATGAGTATGTGTGTGTGTGTGTGTGTGTGTGTGTGTGTGTGTGTGTGTGTGTGTGTGTGTGTGTGTGTGCACTGATTTGGATGTGGCATATAGGAAGAGTTTGGTTTGGGCTTTTTCTGAGCACAGACAGATTCTCCCATAGATGTACTAGGCACCTTTGCAGATGGCTGCTGAAAGTTTAGTTCCAAGTACAGAAAAGAGTAGTGATTTCTTTCACCAGGAGGAAGGGAAATGCGATGGCATCATGCAATAAGTCCAGGACTGTGCCCTCATGCAAGCCAGGGAAAATCACCTTTGGCTTTATGGGTGTGAATGTTAACCTTGGCATGTGCCAAGGTGCTTGTGTTTGAACTTTAAAGTGGGTGCACAGGGGGTCACACCTGAATTCTTCAGGAATAAGTATGAACTCCACACACGCAATTGCCTGTGGGGAGTTCTAGCTGAAAATATATGCCCCCTTTGGAGTCAATAAAAAGAAATTCTAAAAAGAATGGAATATGAAGAGCACTGTGTGAACACAAAGCCTATTCCCTAGTTTATTCCAAGCTCTCATGCATGCGGAAGTACTGTACAGAATGTTAATGCCAGCATGAGAAGTCCTGTATCAGAATAACAAGGTTCCTACATTGGGTGTGGTAAGGGGAGCAGCCACGTTTCCCACCAAGGAACAGAATAGTTCTCCCTTTCTTGTTCTAAATTGGCTTCGAGTCACCCCTTTAATGATCCATATGAAGCATGGTCCTAGCAGGTGGGAGGGCTGCGACATCCTGGGAGATAAAAGCAATAAGCCGTTCTCCACACAACCTCTCATTACAGAAGCCAACGTCCAAGCTGGATACTTTGCAACTCTGCCCAATTAATTTTTGTGCTCTGTGTTTTTTTCTGAATGCGATGTCTTCAAAGATCTGCTAAGAAATTCATTTGCTTTACAATACCTTTGGACCTCCTCCAGCCACCATCCTGCATTTCCATCGTGCTAAAAATAAAGAAACACACAGTAGAATTCAACCAATCCACCCACATGTGGGCCAGCCCTTCTGTAAAAATCTGCATGGAGACCAAGGCTCCTCTACTAATCTGCAATATGCGAGACAGAATGTTTCACATGATTAATACATCATTTGAAATGTTTCACATTCTCAGACGGGTTCACGGGAGATAATAAATTATGTCACGAGTGCGCAGTTGACAGTTGGCACTATTGCACATTTAATCTGTGAATAGGAAATGCCACTTTTTAGCTGTAACAGGAATGTAACATTTTGACATCACGTTGCCCACTGAGTTCTCTCCAATTTCCTTTTCATGCCTTATGCCTGTAAGCTACAAAACAAATAACGGCGGAGCCTGTACTTACGGCGTCTGCATTTCAGTGTCTGGGAAAACCTTTATCACCCTTGAACGTTCTGTCGTGTTAGCTGCCGGAATGTGTGATTATAAGCTAATTCTATTTTCCTGTGGTAAATGCCATTTACCTTACAAAGAGTCAGCACCTCCCGTTTCCCTGTGTTTCCCCATCTCGTCAGTTCAGTTTAGCCAGACAAGAGAATATAATTCTCATGACTTCCAGAAGAGCACACAAGAGTGTCGGGCTGTCTCAGGGCCCAGTAAGAGCCAAGAGGATACGGGCACCTATCTCCCTTATGCTCATTTGAAACTCTCAACCCGTGTGTGTGTATTACACAGAGCATCCCTGAGATGCAGTGTTGCTTGGACAGATAATCCAGATGGGCCAAACTGCCCTGAACCTTATGTCCCTTTAGTATGGGACACAGCATGGAGAAAGCATCATCCCCTGGGTTGCTATTCTCCCTTTCAGGTGGGGTTGAGGGGAATGGGTGGAGTCTTCACTTTGACCCTGCCCCCATTCCCTCCACCAGTCAATGAGAGACAATCTGCACCAAGTACAGAGCTAGTACAAGTTACTTCCTCACCACGGTACCAATGTGCCCTGGGTCTGCTCCTGGAGTGCATTGCCTCTTACTCGGGGCTTGGAGTGAAGCCACCCCCCTCGCTCTGAATTCATAAATCAAGATTGCAATAAACGTCTTTCTCTAGGGGTGATAAAAACAAATGGTCTCGTCTTTTATGGGTTCCCCCGAAGTTCTAACTAGATGCACATCAGGTAATAACACCATGTAAACTATTGACTCCTGCTTAACCTCTGCTGACTGTGCCAGGCTGTCTAAATCCTGCACTACAAAAGGGTTATGGAGCGACTCTGGACCCAGGCGACCCCTCCAGCGGGAGGTGGAGCTTAAAAGGGAGTCAGATAGCCAAGAAGGTGCTTGACAAGGCAGGGGGAGGGACCTGCCCTGAGAACTCCCACAGAGGCTGAAGGTTTCATTGGTTCCTTTTCTCTTACTACGAGAAGCGGGGAAGGGAGCTGGTAATAATAGGAGAATCACTGATCACACACGCTGGATGACACGGCTATCACGGCTCACTGGCTTTGTCTTTATCCTCACTAAGTCCTGTCCTCACCATCCTGACCATAGCTGACCCTGTCTGCAAAATCCCCTCTCTGGAGGCAATCAGCTGCCTTGCCATTTTTTGCCTTAGCTTCTGAGCAGGAATGAAAGTTTAGTGAGAGGTCACTGATGTTTGGGACAGCTTGTTAAGATGGCACAACCCCCAACGGAGGACAACCGCCTGGCAGGACACTGAGTAGAAACCATCCACACACAGCCTGAGGGGAAGAGTGTGAGAGAACCAGCTGCCTCTGAAAACCACACGCCACTCCGGGTCCACGGTGAAAGCGTCAAGGAACCTCACTGACGCTGGCCACAGAAAAAGGCTCTCATAAGTCAGGGCCACCGCACCCATATTTCCCCTCGACTGATCCCGAAGGACAGCCAGTCTCAAGCTTCTAGCTCTGCAGCTGTTGCCTCTCATGGGTGGAGACACGGCTCTCTCCCTTCTGAGCGGGGTCTGTTCAGGCTGCCCAGCTCCCGGCCTTCGGCTTATCTTTCTCACCAGAACGGGGCTGCCCAAGCAGTCCTGCTTGCTTTCTCCTCAGAGACTGGTAACGGAGCATTTGCCAACACCGGTATGTACCACACGGCTCTTCCTAAGCAAGCCCGCTTTATTCTTAATTATGGAGAAAACGTGGTAAAAGAAGCTAGCGCCATGCTAATGAATGTGCCAGAATTAACCCCCGAATCGTAACAGGGATTCTGGCAGAATCATCTTTTCAACATGACCCCTTAGGGGAAACCTGGGGGTGACTGTTACCCTGGAGTCTGACATCCCTGCGTGTACCCCAGAACTTGACAGGACTGCAGTCAGCCATTTTAATCAGCTGGCAAGAACTAATGAAACCAGTGCCGGCTTTTGTCAAAAAATGGGTGCGGAGGAACGTGCGGGGAGGGGTGGATGAGTGGACATGCCAGCCCCATGCAGGGGGGGAGGGAGAGTTTGGGAGGGAGACAATCAGTGACACTAACAGCAGCCTCATCCAGGGAGGGGGTCTTGGGCTGGGCCAGCCCCAAGCAGGCGGGGGGAGGGGGAACAGCTCGGATTGCCCCCACACGGTGTCCCATTTTCCCTTCAGCAAATATGGTCGCCCTAGCTCAAAACAAGCACATTCATGACCTGTTTAGTCCACCCTTTTATACAGATCAGGGATCTTTGCCCTGGCGATCCCAGAAGCAGGTAATCAGTACAAAATGGCTCTCTTTCCCTATCTTCAAAAGGTTATCTTAGAAGGAGTATCTCAAGGTACTTCCTAGGAAATGCATTTCCTGTGTATTGTCCCAAAAAGACCTTTGAACTTCCTCTTACCTTCCAGAGGTTGCACTAATGTTCTCTTCCTCCTAAAGAACTTCCACACAGTCTCACGGGGTCGTGCCTAAACATTGTGTTTCTAATACAATGGGCCCCAAGGGTCTTAACCCTAATTCAGTAAGTTTTAACTTCGTTCATTCAAGATATTACAGGATAGTGTCAATTTGTCAAGGCGGCAGCACAGCGGGAGGAAATTGCATTCGTGTCCACTTTACATGACCACCGTGGAGTAGAAAGGCATTAGTGCAAGTGAGAACCAGGTCCTTTCTTTAAAGGGAATTTTTTGATGAAAATACACACAAACCCAGCCTCCCATTCCTGGACGCTGTGTGAAAGGAAGAAGAAGAATAACCCTGGGGACAGGAATGAAAAGGGCTTCCTGAGTTACAGAGTCCAGTCCCAGGCAACCCCATTATATAATACTGGTCATAAACATATCAAGCTCCATTTTAAAACAAATTAGGTCATTTGCCCCAGTATTCCTATTGGAAGGCTGTTCCAGAACCTCACTCTTATGGTGGTTGGACACTGTAATGGGGTGTCTGCCCCACGCAGGCAGTAAAGGGGTTAAAAGCAGCCCTAGGGAGGTTATGCAGGAGGCAGCTAATCAAAGAAGGGCTTATAGGAGCAGCCAATCAGGGCTGGCCTGGCCCATATAAGAAGGCCTGCAGAACAGAGCAGTGAGAGTCACTCCCTGAAGCTTGAGAAGGAAGGAGGTCTGGCTGCCTTGCGGGTGGAGGGCAGCAAGGCACCCTGGGTAAAGCAGTGCTGCAGGCAGAGATCCAGAGAGCTAAAGGCAGCCCCTGTCAGGCTGCGGGGATCTGCAGACTGAGGCCCTGGTGCAAGGGCAAAAAGGGTGCTGGAACAGCTGAAGGGAGTGGCCGGACAGTAGACTGCAGGCTCCCGAGAAGGGGTCACAGCCGTAGGGCAGTGTCACTGCGGATGACACTGTGGTCCTGGGAGTGATGTGAGTCCAGGAACAGAGGTGACAGCGAGCAAGACACCACCCGAAGAGGGTGCAGCGCTAATTCCTCAGATGGCCAGCAGGGGGTGCCACAGTGGTGAGTAGCTCCGCCTCACAGACACCTTCTTCTAATTTCCAGCCTAAATTTATTCATGGCCCATTTATACCACCCTGGGTCAATTTAATACAGGTGATTTTGTACCAATATACTGTACTACTTGGTCAGCTACATACGTTTAGTTAGCAGGGAAAAATAACACTTTGTTACATACATATATTTTAACGCTCTCTGCAGAAGGTTCTTTACATTTATAGTGATTATTTAATTGTCTAGCAATTTTCCATTGCATGTATATATTTTTACAGACCAGATTCGCAACTGTTGCACATTAATGAACTGTTTTTTAATGAAAGCATCACCACTTTCCACCAGCTAAGGATATGTTCTCATATTTCTGAAAGGTTACCTTGAAATGCAGAGATAATTTAGCTAACAGAATCACATTTCTAAAACAATTCCTGCTCTTCATTGTATTAACTTGCATGAAAAAGGCATTGTGAGCATATCATACACTATGGTTGACGTTAGAAATCTGCCTAATACAAGTTCTGAACTCTGGATACAGACCACCACATGATTGCTCGTATGCTCACAGGTCGCTTGCATTTTTTTGTTTTGTTTTGTTTTTTGATTATCCAACTGCTTTATCATCCGGTGTAACTTCCTGATTCTCTGTCAGTTAAATGCCTGATGCAATTTCAAGGGGCATTAGATCAGACTCTAAGACAGTAACCTATAAATGTAGAATACGGGCTTGGGCTTTTTTTAGTAATCCCAAAATATGGCACCAGAAAAGCAAACAGCAAAGCCGGATTTGTGTACATGCCACAGCACTTCAGGGCCCCTTTCCACCAATGCACAATGAGAATCAAGGAGGGGAGCAATGGGGAAGGAGAGAGGAGGTGGAGGAGGTTGGCTGATTTACCTGTGATGTCACAGTTTAAACTGTGATAAAGGAAAGCACTTTAAAACACGCTTTTTAAGCCCTTTTTGAAAGGTTGACTTTCAATGGGATTCTTTGGAAGTTTAAAGCTAAGTTAAAAATCAAATTCTTTGCTGGCGCAGGAGAAGATGAGCGGTCAAGGAGAAAAAAGAAAATTGAAACAAGAAGGGAGGCTGGTGGTTACCTGCTGTTGCCTTTTTCAGAATCCCCCCAGAGAAGAGCAAACAGCCACGGAGCAGCAGCAGGGAGGCCAGGGGAGGACAAACGAAGGAGAGGAGCCACACTCAACATGTCCATTCTGGGGCAGGCTGTCAGAGGGTGTTGCCTGAGTTTAATCACACCTCCCACCAAGCCATAGGGAGGAAGCCACTTTGGTGCATGACAAATGTCGTTTAAGGTGCCCAGATCCAGGAAATTCAGGGCTATGTTTCATTCCCTTCACAATGTTTTCTGAGCTTGTCCTACTTCAGGAATGGTTCTGGATTGATTCAAGGATGGGTCAAGCCTAGGGCTGCATCTTATTTAACTGAACCGCCGTCTCTAGCTCAGGAGTACACAAAACTCCCGCAAGGATTTTCTTCTGCCTTAGAATTAACAGTCTCCGCTTTTCCTCTCCATTGGAAAGGAAAATGCCTTGTCATGCAAGTGATTCTATTCTAACCTATCGTTAATATGCCTCTGAAATCCCCTAATGGACTAATGGTTCTTAAACCACTAGTGAAATTCCTGGGATTTTCCTCAGTCAGTGCATCTTAGGTCAACTTACCTGGTGTCCTCGCAGTGGCAGCGGGCTCCCCCATCGACTCCGCTTGCACCGGTCAGCGAGCTGGCGTACCGGAGTCAACAGGGAGCGCCTTTGGGGATCGGTTTATCTCATCTTATTTAGACGTGATAAATCGATCCCCGATAGATCGATCACTACCCACCAATTCAGCGAGTAGTGAAAACATACCCTAAGACTCTGCCCAGCGTAATGCTGGTAGAACATTATTACAATTCAGTTGTTAAAATTTCCATAACCTGTCTAGCATTTGGACTTTCCTCAGTGCTGGTGACCAGATGACTATAATACGCATGTGCTAATCTCTGCAGATCTCCTGTTCCGAGTATCATCTGTCCAGTTGCGTGTTACGTAACTCTCGTATGGCGGGGAGAGACCCAGGATGTCAAAAGCCATTAATCATGCCGAGTTTTGCCCGTAAGAAATAACTACAGCCCGTAAGGGAACTGGTGTTCAATTAATATCCATTAAAAAGCCATGTCTCCAGAGGGAGCACCTTGATTCTCAATACAGCAGGTACAGGCCAATGGAGAAAGGGAAATTCCTAACCAAAGATGAATCACGGAGAACAATTCACCATGGACCCCCTCCCAGACCTTTGCCCCTGTGAGCCCTGGGGTCAGAACGGTCACATGGCAGGGTCTTTAGATAAACACTGTTTATAAAGTGGCATCTCCATCCTTAGAGGTTTTTAAGGTCAGGCTTGACAAAGCCCTGGCTGGGATGATTTAATTGGGGTTGGTCCTGATTTGAGCAGGGGGTTGGACTAGATACCTCCTGAGGTCCCTTCCAACCATGATAGTCTATGATAAGTAAACAAGGTTCTTTTTTACCAGAATGGATCCTAGGAGGCAAGGACTCTGTCTGCCAGGCCCCTGACTCCCACGGCTGGGATAAGCATCAGATGACGAACCTATAAGACTTTGTTACTTTGAACAAAAGTTTTATAAGATAATAACCTAAGGTTGTATCTTTTTCTGTCTGTGTTTTTAGTATTCTTAGCACTGTGCAAATACCCCTCTGTTCCTTTTCGTTTAATTGATGACCCCTACATACGTTCATTACAGGATAGGAATGAGCATCGCCTTTTGGGGAAAGGAGGGAGCTCTAAGGTGGACCTGTCCTGCAGTATGTGTCTGGTCCTTGCAGAACAGAGGCACTTGGATTTTCTGGGACAATACAGTAAAAGAGCCTATCAGAAGAGTTCGTTTACTTGGTGGTAAGAGGGACTGGGGCTTCCAAGGTGACTGTTTATACTCTATACTAAGGCTGGCAAAAGCTTAGGGAGTTAATATTTGTCCATAGTGTTGTTGTAGTTGTGTTGGCCCCTGGATATTGGAATATCTTCTATTGGACCAACTTCTCTTGGTCAGAAAGAAACAGAGGTTAGTCCAGTAAAAGCTATTACCTTTCCCACCATGTCTCCCTAGGGAGTTAATAAGCAGTGCAGTTAGCTATGTGACTAAGGAGTTAGAGCTGCAGCTGGCGCGGGGTTAACATCACTGTCATTGAAGAGTCTGCCCCGAAGTGGAACCCATGGTCTTGAGATGCCAAGAAGAGTGACAGACGGATCACCCGGAATTGCCCTGGTCTGTTTATTTCTTCTGAAGCATCTGGCAGTATCAGAGACAGGATACTGGGCTAGAAGAACCCTGTCTGTCATGGTATGGCCATTCTTATGTTCTTATGGTTTGCAGAGTTCTAAGGATTAAGATCTGGGCTGCATGAATTCTTCTGAGTCTAGTGTGCCGAAGGGGCCGAACCGGCTTGCTTCACTTTTCCACTAACCCCTCTAAGTGCCTATGGACATGGAGCAATTTGCTTTGGATTCAGACTGTGCAGACAGTTACAAAGACTACATCTGTCAAAATAATGACAGCAAAGGAAATTAAAACGGCAAGTGTGAGAAGAAGGATGACACTCCTGGAGAGGATAATGGAGGAACTACACGAATGCTCATTGAGTTTGACAATTTTAGGTTAAAAGGTGCCGGCAGTATCTGATTTTTATTTTCCATTAAGCTCTTCTCCTCTCACCTGGGTTAGGGCCCAGTCAAAATGTATATCAGTCAGAGGGAACGTTGCCCAAGTAAGGGACTGAGAATTAGGCTGGTAGTCAGAGGTGGTACCTCAGATCTCAAAGCAGTCCCCTTTTGACGGCAAAGCATTACACAGAGTCGTGGGATTTATTTCCCGTCTGCAGAACCAGATGTGCCTGCTGACTTTTGTGCAGGGTCCTCTCACTCTTTTCCATCACCTCACACAATTTGCCTTAGCGTTGTGGTAATGGTAATGCATTTTAAATTGCTCGGAGGTACTCAGAATGCGTCTGGGGGAAGGGCTGATAAATACAAGGATAAATGCTAATATTTCCTTCTGGAACACCAATACAGCACGCCCACTGTGAAGATATGTCTGATCTATAGAAAGAAGTCAGCTTGAAGGGTTTAGGGAATATTGCGCAAGCCTGCATGTCTCCGGGCTTCACTGCTTTTTCTGTGCTGCAGCAGAAGGGCAGGTTTTTCAATGGGACAGGGAGTTGTCCCCGGTACTTGGGCCATTGTTATAGCAGTGATCTGTTAGAGGCAAGGGACTAAGTTTAGGGTTCAGACCTCTTAGGGAAATGATAGTGAAATCCATCTGTCATCTTAACTAATCCAAGCTCCATAACCACACTCCAAGGCCCTGGGCTGTATAAAGAGACATTACCCCCTTGCACACACAACCTGGACCTGTGGTTATGTTCTTCCCCTCGTTCCCCTACACTGAGCCATGTGTGGTCGGGTCTTCACTGTACAGGTATCCTCATGGTGATACCTGGGACTACCTGTGTAGTAAGGGCGGCAAGGTTAGGCTCTGTTCCTGCAGTTGGATCAATGCAGACAGACCCCTGCCCCCATGCAGAATCCCACAGGCACAGGGAGCTGCCAACACACATCCAGCTGCAGGGCTGGGGCCCGTAATGTTTGTTTGACCTGGCCAGGTGTTGCAAACTGCATCAGCAGAAGGCAGAGCATGGCGGGACTTCAGGGCCCAGATGGCCTGGCAAAGCAGGGGGGTTTCGTCAAACCCTGAATCATGCTGAACCTTGCCCAACATCCCAGATTGTCGGTAAACCATAGAAATAGGCTCACAGACTGAAGGGGCCTGCGCCCTGATCTGGTGCCCACTAAACACTATGCCATTGCTATGGGACGTCACTGGGAAACTTCTCCTTGACTTCAATGGATCTTGGATTATCAGCCCAACACAAAGGTCCTGACCCATTACGTTCTCTACTCACGTAGGGCGGGGATTCAAAAGATCCTAGGGCCCAGATCTTCAAAGGTATTTAGGTGCCTACGTCACCTAAATATCTGCGAGGATGTGAGCCAAAGTGACTTGGGAGCACAAGTTGCATTGCAAGCTGTTGGCTTGTGCTCCTAAGTCATTCAGAGTCTTTTTAAACTTCCCTGCATAGTTGTTAGGTGCTTTTATTTGGGGAGTTATTTTTGTTTTCCCTGCTCCCTCTGGGTCACTTCTTCAGTCTTCACCGCTGTACATCTACATTTAAAGGGCATCATTACCTTAAAAAAAACAAACCCTCCGTTCTGTTGCTTCCCCTTTAATATGAGCCCACAGCAGAGAGAACAAGTCTCGGGAAACGGAATATGGCAAGAAATAAATCAAATGCACTTTAAAAGAGTGCCATGGTGGCTTCATTAAAATGCAGTCAACTGAATTTGTGAATTTGAGGATCTTATTGTTTATAGCTGAAAAAAGAGAAGAACTGACGACATCAGCAACTTACCTCATTATATCACCATCACGGTGATAAATAATATTTTTCCCAACTCCTCCTGAGTCCGTTTGAAATCTTGTAAAGAGCTTATACAGTGTATTTGCACTTAATTTATTCTACTTACCGACTCTGGGAGAGCTGAGGCAGCAGGAGGTAATTTGTGGGACAGCTTGAAATAGCTTTATTAACACTTTAAATATCACTGTCATCAGATTCTCACCTCCTGGTGCAAAGCATTAGAAACCCTTCCTGTTGCACCCACTCCTCTCCTCACGGAGCCAGCTTAGGAGTCGGGTCTGATTCGGCTCCCATGGAAACCCAGGAAGGTTTTGCGGTTGGCTTCAGCAGCAGCACGAAGGCTGAAGATCAAAAACAGGGATGTGAAGAGTGACTATGGCCTGGGTTCGGTTTAGATTCAGCCTGACTTGCACCCTGGTCCTGCAAGGAGCATCATGTCTAGGGCCCTACCAAATTAGCGGCCATGAAAAGTGCGTCATGGCCATGGAATCTGGTCTTTGGTGTGCTTTTACCCTATACAATACAGATTTCACAGGGGACCAGTGTTTCTCAAACTGGGGGTCCCAAACCAAAAGGAGGTTTCAGGAGTGTTGCAAGGTTATTATAGAGGGTTGCAGGATTGCCACCCTTACTTCCGCAATGCTGCCTTAAGAGCTGGGCGGCCGGAGAGTGGTGGCTGCTGACTGAGGGCCCAGCTCTGCAGCAGTCAGGGTGACAATACCATACCAGGCCCTCCTTACTTCTGCGCGGCTGCTGGCGGCGGCTCTGCCTTCAGAGCTGGGCTCCTGGCCAGCAGCAGCTGCTCTCCAGCCACCCAGCTCTGAAAGTAGCACCACCGCCACCAGCAGCGCAGAAGTAATGGTGACGATTCTCCAACCCCCTTACAATAATGTTGCGACCCTCCCCCACAGCCGCCTCTGAGCCAGGACCCCTACAATTACAGCTTTGTGCCATTTCAGATTTAAATATCCGAAATAATGCAATTTACATTCTTAAAAATCCTATTACCATGCAATTGACCAAAGTGGACCGTGAATTTGGTAGGGTTCTAATCATGTGGGTGAATCCATTCGCCCCGGTACATCCCCACTGAAGTCAATAAGGCTCTCTGCAGGCAGACCCCTGCACCCACGCAGAGCTGAGTATAGGACAATGCCTTTCGTTTGTCTCTGATTTATTCTGAGGCTGTGGGTGCAAGATGCAGCTGGCCCCAGGTTTTGAACAGGCATCGGAGGCTGAGGGCAGGAGGGATTAGCATACTCACTTTGTGGCCACAGCTGCTGCATACCATCCCTCCAAGCAAAGGCCAAAGCACCCCGAGCCTCCTTCCATGGAACTGTAGGGAGCAGAAATCAACAACCAGCATCGAGATGCAGATTTCCCAGGCTTAACGTCTTCATGTCCACCCCAGCACTTCTCTGGGACTCTGGTGTCTGTCAGGCTTCGCACATGTGGTGGTGGAGGGTCAGGGGAGCTGAGAAGGATTTGTGCCGTAGTGCTGTGAACTGTTGTCTTGCTCCAAAGCCCATGAGAGCCAAAGGGAACAACTCCCATTAACACGAAGGGGCACTGAATCAAGCCCTGATTGTAAACTGTTGAATCCTGCAGTTTCCTAAGGGTGAGCTCCCACTAACCCCAACAGTGATTGGAATTCAACTTTCCTATTAAAACCCTAACCTAAAAGTTCAGATCCAAAATCCACCACGAACCTGAAGCTCATCCCAAAACGGAAACATCACCCTAAAACTCAAACCCATCACAAAAATGCATCCCTGTTCAATCTTGCAAGACTGACGCCTGTAGCCTTTTCAAATGCCGCCGGTTGACCTGCCCTAAGTCAGTTTTCAGTGATTAATGGCAATTTAAAAGAAAATCCATCAAATTGCCTCCCTTTTCAAACTCTTCCTTATGCGAAGCAGAAAGCCTCCAATTGTCTGAGAAAATAGCATATGGGAAGTCAGATGGTCCAGGTACTGCTATTTCCCCCAGCACTGATGTCTCACAGCTTGTGGCTAAGCTGGGAGCAGCCTTGTGGAGCAATCGGAGTGGAATGTGTATATTTGGGGAAAGGGTTTTTGCAAAATTGGCCTAAAGTCTCAAATTTGCCAGTTTCACTTTAACAGCTGACTTCTCCTTTGGCTTTACCATAGCGGAATGAAATAGCCCACTCCCAGACTCGAGTGTCTTAGAGGAAGAAAGCTTCCCACAACTTGCCAAACAACTGCACTGATAATAGCCACAAACCACAAGGATGGGGTTTGTTTTGGGTACCCAACTCCCCTTGGCTTTCAATAGGAATTGGATGCTGTTTCCCTCAAGGGCTTTCGAAAAACTCAGCCATCATATGGGGCCCAGAAGTTCAAAACCGGGTGTCTAAACAGTTAGGCTACAAAGCCATATTTATACACGTAGCGTGTGAGTTTCAAAAGGATCTAAGTGATTTACGAACACAAACCCTGTTGACTTTCAGCCGGACTTACCTTCCAAAGTCGTTCCGGCGTTTTCAGCCCTAATTTGTATCCAGGCGGCTACATGTGGCTTTAGGAGCTTATAGACAGGCACCCACGTTTTAAAATGTTGGGCTGCCGGCTTCCAGCAGCATGCTGAGCCGCTCCTCATGCAGCGATAGTGAGTTGATGAGGGTCATATCATGACAGGGCACTGGCATGGCGGGTCTGACTGTCCTGTGTTCGTTTGAGGCTGGAGGGTGGGGTCGCACGTCATTGCAGTAAGCAGGATGAACGGTGCAGGTGTACAATGGGCACACTTAAAAAAACCCATGCTGGTTGCTGAGATATTCTCAATTCCAGCAATATTCCCTCTATGTACAATGGGGAATACGTCTGAAATCAGTCATCTCTCCAAATCCAGCATGAGCTTTTGAAGCGGGCCCCCGGTATTCACTGCAGTCTTTCTGGATACACAGGGTACTTGCTAAAGCCTGCAGGGGTGTAAACCGCAGTTACGCTCCATTAGAACCTGCAGGAGGGTATCAAATACCTGTGTATTTGCCAAAATCAGCTCCTGTTCTCACAAGCTACACGCTGATCCGTGCCCGTGTAGCTGACTCAGATCAGAGTTCCCATGCTCACAGCATGGAGTGACAAAGGGAAAGCCGCACGAAAAGCTGTAACATTTCCACAGGGTGACAAACAATTGCTTGTACTTTAGACGTTAGGCACGGGAGCCATTGATCTATTGAGTCTGAACAATTCAGCGTTTCTTAGAATTCTAAGCACGCTGGATCGGAAACAATTTGCTGTGCAAACAGCTTCCACCTTCACGTTTTTTCTTAAGTAAATGAGCAGAAGCAGCAGCATTGCTCCAAAGCCTGCATGTGCTTTCATTTCTCTTTAAGAGACCCGGCAGTTTGTTTTATTTTCCAGCCCTTAAGACTCTTTTATCCAGCGTGCACCGTGCAAGTGAAAGCAGAGCAAGCCCTCGTGAAAATCATTGTTGGTAGATGAAATCCCACTTCCAATTTCCCTGCTCTGACCTCTAGGCTGTGCTTCCGCCTGGCTAACCTCATACCACGAATCCTAGAAACAGGACGTCCCTTTCCCCTCAGCTGTTCTGAGTCTGTTCATTTGCAGCAGTGCACCTCAGGGCTAACTCTTCTGCAAGCAGATGGGGCCTGATTCTGATCTTTCTTCTGCTGAGTAATGCAGAAGTGACACATCAGTTCAACCACCCCTGCGAAAGGGAAATCCGAATCCTGCCCACAGTCTAGAAAGGAGTTCCTCAGAAAGTGATCTCTATTTACTTTACTTTCTCCCTTGGTATTAAGATCTCTGTGAGGTTAACCTTGCTGTTTTCCGGACGGTTCGGTTTTAGAAACTACAGTGCCCTGCTCAGTCTAAATATCTGGCAATCTACGATAGGGTTTATAAAACCTTGGCACTTAGTGAATTTAGAAATGCTATTGAAGTATTCATTATGCATGTTATGGTTGTGCGTACAGGCCCCAACTGACATTGCAATCCTGTTCTGCAAATGCAAAGCAAGAGACATTCCCTCTCACAAGGAACATAACATCTAAATAGCCAAGACAAAGGATAGGAGGGGAAACAGAGGCACAGAGATGGAAAGTGACAGAAGGTCACTGACAGAGTTCACAGTAGTCCTGAGTGCCAGTCCTGTGCGTTACCCCTATGGCCCACTGCCCTTTTCTTTGCCTTCTTGTGATCCTATTATGGTTCCAGCACCATAAGTCAGGCCCCCTTGGGAATCATTCCAGATTGATTCAGTGTCTGTAAATATTGCAACGCAGCAAAACAGCAAAGTCCTGCTGGTTTTCTGCAGATACAGCATCATGCCATAACACCAGGGTTATCTCCAGGGGTCTTCCCTTTGTCATGTACTTTGATTTCCCAGCACAGTGGATGATGCAGCAAACAGGTGCCATGAATGGGGCCCTTTGGGAGAGACGTGGGACTGGGAACTGCTAACAGCAGCCTCCGGAATGCCAAGGTCAGGATTTAATTGAATCATAGAATCACAGAATCTCAGGGTTGGAAGGGACCTCAGGAGGTATCTAGTCCAACCCCTTGCTCAAAGCAGGACCAATCCCCAACTAAATCATCCCAGCCAGGGCTTCGTCAAGCCTGACCTTAAAAACCTCTAAGGAAGGAGATTCCACCACCGCCCTAGGGAACCCATTCCAGTGCTTCACCACCCTCCTAGGGAAAAAGTTTGTTCCCAATATCCAACCTAAACCTCCCCCTCTACAGCTTGAGACCATTACTCCTTGTTCTGTCATCTGGTACCATTGAGAACAGTCTAGATCCATCCTCTTTGGAACCCCCTTTCAGGTAGTTCAAAGCAGCTATCAAATCCCCCCTCATTCTTCTCTTCTGCGGACTAAACAATCCCAGTTCTCTCAGCCTCTCCTCGTAAGTCATGTGCTCCAGCCCCCTAATATTTTTTGTTGCCCTCCACCGGACTCTTTCCAATTTATCCGCATCCTTTTTGTAGTGTGGGACCCAAAACTGGACCCAGTACTCCAGATGAGGCCTCTCTAATGCCAATGATCACGTCCCTTGATTGACTGGCCAGGGATCATTAAGAGGAATGGATATATCTCTCTCCAGTTCGAAAATCTATCAAGGGAACTGCTCCAGCCATTTATAAATGGAAGCATGTCAACCACTTGTAAAGAATTACATCTGAATCTCAGCTGAATTGCATCTTCCACAAACAGTTACCTCCACGCAGAATTTCAAATTACTAGAGCTTTCTCCTTGGACCACAAGAATGAGCAGAAAATTATCCTCCTTATAGCAATGGTAAACAGGACGGAAAACAACAACAATGCACGACTCTGTGCAATAAACAAGTGTCTCCTTCGGCTTCATGTTTTGGTGGTCGGACCTTGTCGTCTCCGACATAAATACACGGCAACATTTAGATTTAAAAAAGCAAAACTCAAACCCTACCAAAGCAAGACCCTCCACTGCTCATACTTCTTCCCCTGGGGAGAGCATGAGAGAACAAACAACCCATGACAGATGTGAGTCATGTTATTTAATGCCCATGGGCCTACGGGAAAATTCTCAGATATTACAGTGATGGGCACAGCATAAGAGCCTTCGTAGAATAGAATAGAAACCACTTTAAATGTATCTATAATAGAGATTTCTGCTGTAATTAAATCAATTTTAAATCCCTTCAGTTACACCAGTGCAAGTTTTCCAAGATAGAGAAGCTATGTGTCTTAGATTTTATTATAGATTGAGTAACCCAAATTCCTCAGCTAACACATATTTTCACACCTTTCCTAGGGAAACTTATGCAATGTTGTTCTTGTTCTACAAAATCAGTGCACATTTTCAGTTGATGAACCCTGTTTTTCAGACAGGAAATACACTGACACATTTGTTAACCCTTCCGTATCATAGATGCTTGGCCGTACTGCACAAGGCACAGGAGAGGCAGTTGGTTTGCAGAAGTTTGAGCTGAGAATCTTACCAGCTCATGAAGGTGGAATGATATATCCGCTGGTCCCCTGTTACACTGACTATAGCATTTGCAGCATCCTGTTTCAGAGGCTGTGGCTGAATCTTCACAGAAAGATCATCTGCCCTTATTGTCAAAAGTCCTTCATGCACAATGGACTTTTTTTGAAAATGCACTTCCAAGGGCAGGAAATGGCTTTACTTTGCCTGTACGGTGCATTGCGTCCAGCTGACACTGGCCTCTGTGCGTTAGCTTTCCCAAGGCCAAATATAAGCAGAATGGAGAGCAGTGAATTTTATACAATGTTCCTGTACTTTTGGAGTCAAGTTGCAGCTTGATCCTGCCTTGTCTGGGCCCTGATCCAACCTTGCTCCAGTCCCGTTACCGGTCCCCTCCAGCCCTGCACCCGCCTCCTGACCCCAGTCCCTCGGATTGACTCTATCTTGACTTCGTCCTTTGGCCTGCACCCGGACTCCAACTCCAATCCTGATTTGGCTTGTCTATGGACTCTGACCCCAGTCCTGATCCAGGGCCTGTCCCCACACCCTGGTTTCAGCATTATCCTGGTCACGAGTCTATGGCTGGCTTTTACACTTGGTACCTGTTCTCAGCCACAGCTCCAACCACTGGGCATGACTGCCTTGAACCCAGAGCCTGACACATGCCGTCCCACCTGTCCTGCAGAATGGGCATAATCATCATCATCACCATTATGATGGCAGATCCCAAAAGGACATAACCTCCTTGCAGACTGAGAGCCGCCAGATTGATCTCGAGCTAGGTCCTTGAAACAGCATGGCTGGATGTTCCGTTGAGGTCAGTCTTTGGCGATCATAACATGCCACTTTTGGTGCCCATTTGACCCAGCTGTGGAGTGGCATTCGTTGATGGAGTTCAGTGAGCCCCCCCCCCCCCCAGCAGAGGACATGCAAAGTCCTCAAGAAATAGTGCATGTCACATGCCGTGCTATGTAACCACAATAAGGCCAAGACCCTCACAGGTTTTGGGTGCCTAACTCCCATTGATTTCAATGACATCCTGAATTCCACTGAGGATCTGGGCCTAACGGAATAATGGTAGAACTATAAATGCTTGTGTGGCCTGCATCTCCTGAGAAGAGGATGGTCACTTGCAGACTGGTGTACCTCTGGAGTAACTCAGTGGGGGCCAGTGATCTGAAAGAACACAGACCTAGGTCATTATGTAACGGCAGGTTTGCCTTCCACATCGTTCAGTTTCCAATAACAGGCTACAAGTCCCTGGACCAGAGTCGGATCTGGGTTTTGCCAGTATAAATCCGGAGTCCCTCCATTAAAGGCATATCTGACCTTACGTGCTGCCATGCCTAACATCTCACCAATACCCAGGTTTGCCCACACTCGAGTGCCTTTCTCCCGACCATCCCGAGGGTGTATAAGCGGCACTGGGAAGAGATGATCACACACAACTAGTTGGGAATCCTGAAAGAGCTGTTACAGGCCCTACTCTGAACAGAAACAAAAGCCCAAATAACAACACTTTCTGGTTGTTATTTCCCATGCAATGCAAAAATCCTACGGACTATATAGATGTTCATCTTTTGACACCACTCCATTGACCTCAGTGGAGCCAATTACCACCAACTGACGATCTAGCCCTGTGGTCTCTGAAATACTGATTCTTAACTTCCGTACATCAATGTAAATCAGGAGTGATTCCATAGAGGCCCGTGGGATTACGCCTGTGTAAATGAAGGGATGTTCAGGCTCAGGTACTGCTCTCATTTACATTAATGTCACAGTAGGGTAGCTCCATTGGTTTCAAAACCTGGCCCACAATGCATTAGATTGTAATGCAGAAAAGGAAATGGGATATTTCTCAAATAACAGAATCTGTTTTAGAGGGTGGATATCCCAGTATTGTCGATCACTTTTCTGTGTTCTTTTTGGCTTTTGGTGACCCTTTGATGTGATCAGACTCCACTGGTGTTTCAGTAAGCAAGAGTATATGTAAGCAGTATTTAACCTCATGGTCACCTTCCTTCTGTTTGGAGGCCTTAAGATAATGTGTGTGACTTATTCAGGATGTCTGTAGATTTTGGGTAGTGGTTCTAGGGTACTGCATTGCATAGAGAGAGGATAAAAATTATTACTACAGGAGGGAGAAAACAGGGACAAGCAGAAATAGAAAAGAAGGAGCAAGCAAATGCTTCGAAATGTAGTTTTACTCAACAAAGACTGGCGATTAATGAGTTGCCCTGTTTTCTTCTGGTAAAAGCTTTTCTTAAAAGCAATTCCAATAAACTATGCTTTCAAAACCACTACAGCCGTCCCTTAATTGTTATCAAGTTATCAGCTTCAAAAGGTTAAGTCATAACTTTGATGTCAGCATGGAGCTGGGTGTTTGATCTGCAAATCAGGGCATGTCAGACCGAAAGATCTTCCCACGTCCTTGCCGTGTGTGTTCAGACATTGCTGGCTGGAGATAAACCATCAGAATTGTGTTTGGGCCTTTGTTGACCTTAAAAGGGATTTTGATGCAAATATCGACCTTTGCTTGGGCATGAGAAAGAGATAAAAGTTGGTCAGACTTTTTGGACCCACTGGACTGAATACTGAGTGACCATATCTAATTGGTAACTAGAGCATGACTACTGAATGAGATCATCCTTGGAAACTAGGGCCCTGATCTAAAGCCCATTGAGAAACTCTGAATTGACTTTAACGAGCTTTGGCCTGGCTCCTGAGGGGTCCAGCACCTACACAATCCTGTAAACAGGGAAATGAAAATGAACAAACCATGGGGATTCATGCTGTTTTCAAAGGAGGAAAAGGACACACACTCTCCTGGCTGGAATAAGGAGGGTTGTGCTGGGACAGATAAGACTGAGATTATTTGTCTCCTAAGGAATATGATTCCCCGTCAGATCTCCCCTTTGCATGCCTGTGTATGTACTGTTTGCCTGTTCAAAATAAACATGGGATTTTAAGCATTCAGTGAGTCCATCTTTTGCTTGTATACGAGCACTTACCTCCCCGCATTACAGGCAAGGTCTTGAGTCAAGGTCTAAGTTCAAGGTCTTAGGCCTTTATCTTCAACATGCTCCATGACCTGGGCCCAGGATCTCTGCAAGACCACAAACGCTCTAGGATGGAGACAGTAGTCGAAAACTCCACTCCCCATGGAACTCTCCATTATAAGGTAAATCTCCACAGTGCAGAAGTGGGAACTTTCTCTCGGGGCCAAGCTGAGACTGCGGAATGAACTCCCCCAGGTACTAAAGCAGGGATGGGGAACTTCCGGCCCGTGGGCCTTATACGGCCCGCCAAAGCCTTCCATCCGGCCCACGCGCGTCCCTGGCCAGCGGCTCCCCCAGGCGCTTCCTGGCCCCTTTCCCGAACGTGGAGCCGCCCCCGCCTGGCGGCCCGGGGCGGCTCCGCGCTCGACGAAGAGGCCGGGAAGCGCCTGGGGGAGCCGCCGGCAACGTGTGACCACCATTAGCCGGGCGGGGTAAGGAGGAGCTACGGGGAGCTGACGGTCAAGGGGGTGGGGTGGGGAGGCTGGGCTGGGGGGCAGGCAAGGGGGCGGTGGGGGGGAGGCCAGGCTGGGCGAGCGGGGAGGGGGGGCTGGAGACTAGGCTGGATGGGGTGGGTGCGGGAGGGAAGGAGGTTTGGTGGGGGGGGAGGCTGGGCGGGTCAGGCATGGGGGGCAGGAAGCTGGGTTGGGAGGAGGTTAGGTTCGGTGGGATGGGCCGGGCCAGGCAGGGGTGGGGGAGGAAAGGCGGTTAGATGGGGGGAGGTTGGGTGGGGGTAAAGGAAGGTCACCCCCTACACCCAGGCTGATAGTGGGAGCTGACTGGGGCAGGCAGCAGGACCCTGGCTGGCAAGGGGCCAGCGGGGGAAACCCCAAAGAAGTGCAGGGCTAAGCCTGCCTCTGCTTTGGGGTTTCCCCCGCTGGCCCCTTGCCAGCTGGGGTCTCAACTCCCATTGCCAGCCTGGGCTTCCTCGGGGGGGGGGGGGGGAGAGGGACTGGCCCGCGAATGGCATTATAAAGGTCCAAATGGCCCTTCGCAGAAAAAAGGTTCCCCACCCCTGTACTAAAGGGACCGTTGCAAACTACACCACTTTCCCCTCCAAGTGCAAGACTTCTTTCTTTGACCTTCCTTCTCTAATACAAACAGAGAGCAATGGGTATACAGGAGAACTTCAGAGTCATGAACTGACCAGTCAACCACACACCTCATTTGGAACTGGAAGTACACAAGCAGGCAAAAAATGACCCCCAAACCCCCAAACCAACAGTACAATACTATGTTTAAAACGTATTTTTTTAAAAAGGGAAAGCAGCATTTTTCCTCTGCATAGTCAAGTTTCAAAGCTCTATTAAGTCAATGTTCAGTTGTAAACTTTAGAAAAAACAACCATAACCTTTTGTTCAGCGTTACAAACAACCTTCATTCCGAGCTAGTCGCAATTCTGAGGTTCTATTGTAGTTACATTAAAAACAAAACAACCCACCTGCAACCCACACACTTCCCAGGTGTGGGTCTCTGTCCCCTCTACTGGCACCAAGACTACTTAGAGATTAATGAGTCTGCTACAGCCTTAGCTAAGAGCCACATGGCTTTCAGCTCCTGGGGTAGAGGCTCATGCATTTAGCTTCGGAGGTCCCAAGTGCAATGCTGATGACCGGGGGCTGTCAGTGTTACATACCCACTATCAAACCAAGACACTCCACTGCCCATGCTTCTCCCTCCGGGGAGAGGAGGAGAGAACTAACAGCATGTGAAAGATATTGTGCAATCCACAGGCTGAAATTTGTTTGCAGAAAGGGTTGGTTGAACCATTACAAATGTGACAAAATCACAATTTTTACAGACACAACTTGTGATAAGAAGCAAGGACTAAAGCCAGTTAATGATCATGGATAACTAAATGACTCCTAGGAATACCTCAATATTGCATTTTAGTTCAATGGGATGCTCTGTTTTCAGGCGCTATGTTTTACTGAATGTTTTTGAGATGCGTATTCAGACATGTTGTATGTACACAAAGTAAAGCTATGCCTGAGTACATGCTATAGACACATGCCTGCGATTCATGTGCCGCATACACGTTTCAAGACACTGTAAGAGAAAATCAATCAAAACATATCTGTCAATAAATTATTTTATTATTTAGTGCAAATTCCCCAGTGTCTTGAATCAAGGCCTGCCTCAGAGCCAGACTCCAGGCAGCCTAACGAGCGCGACTGGCCTGCAGTAGGCTGCCTGATTGGCTGCACTGCCTGATGGTTGGATGCGTCAGCAGACCAGCCCTAAGCTTGGCAGCTGCAGTATTTCAGTGGCTGCTCAAAACATTTGCCTACAGCTGCTGCTGCTCCAGCCTTGTTCCAGCCTTGCTCTTGCTTGAACTCCTGCCTTGCGTCACTCCAGGTAACCCAGTTCTGACCCTCAGCTCTGAATCATAGAATATCAGGGTTGGAAGGGACCTCAGGAGGGATCTAGTCCAACCCCCTGCTCAAAGCAGGACCAATCCCCAACTAAATCATCCCAGCCAGAGCTTTGTCAAGCCTGACCTTAAAAAGTCTAAGGAAGGAGATTCCACCACCACCCTAGGGAACTTATTCCAATGCTTCACCACCCTCCCAGTGAAAAAGTGTTTCCTAATATCCAACCTAAACCTTCCCAACTGCAACTTGAGACCATTACTCCTTGTTCTGTCATCTGGTACCACTGAGAACAGTCTAGATCCATCCTCTTTAGAACCCCCTTTCAGGTAGTTGAAAGCAGCTATCAAATCCCCCCTCATTCTTCTCTTCTGCAGACTAAACAATCCCAGTTCTCTCAGCCTCTCCTCATAATTCATTGGCTCCAGCCCCCTAATCATTTTTGTTGCTCTCCTCTGGACTCTTTTCAATTTTTCCACATCCTTCTTGTAGTGTGGGCCCCAAAACTGGACCCAGTAATCCAGATGAGGCCTCACCAATGTCGAATAGAGGGGAACGATCACGTCCCTCGATCTGCTGGCAATGCCCCTACTTATACACTTAGCTGATTCCTGATTTCAGCTCAGACACTTGGCTTTGGCAGCTGGCCTCTGTTTCCAAGTCTGACCCTGGGCTCTGATTCCAGACTACCTTCTGCATAACGGCTAGGTCTGGCTGCTGCTCTAACCACTACGACGGACTGCCCGCATCCCAGTCACTGATCCCTCCCCCCGAGGCTTGCAAAGCTACACCCTGTGGCGAGAGACCCCTGTATAAAGAACCATCTGCACTGCCCGGCGTGGGTTCTGGCTTTGATTCTGAGCCAGTTATCCAGGGGAAAACCCAGTTGTGGGTTTTGAAGGACTGGCACCTACTGGAGGCCTACTTGGAGTTGGGTTGACCTCTGGTAGGCTTAGTAACATGAGGGTAGGTTGTCTTAATATGTGTCACTTCCACTGCTTGCATCCGACGAAGTGGGTATTAGCCCACGAAAGCTTATGCTTCAATACTTTAGTTAGTCTTTAAGGTGCCACAGGACTCTTTGTTACCTCTGCTAAAATACTTTGATTTTCCCGACATTGAGAGAGAGACCCAGCTGTGATAGGCATCTGCAAAAAGATTTAGGGTGCTTTGCAGGTCGGCCTCTGTGTGTGCAAGAATGACACAGTCATCTGCGTACTGGAGGTCAGTGATGCCAGTTCTCATGATCTTAGATTTTGTTTGGAGATGTTTAAGATTGAGGAGTCGGCCATCCATACAATACTCAATCCCGATTCCGTCAGGAAAGTGGTCACGAATCAGAATCAGGGCAAGGTAAATGGCCCAGAAAGTTGGAGCACTGACACAGCCTGGCTTGACACCAGTGTGAATGGTTCAGGCTCTGAGCTGTTGCACAGAATGGTGGCACATCCCATTATGGAGTAATCTGATGATGGAAATGAATTTCTGTGGACAGCCAAACCTACACCGCACCTTCCTTAGGGCATCACAGATGATGAGCCAAAGGCCTTGGTTAGGTTGATGAATGTCATGAACAGTTCCTCTCTGCACTTCTCCTGAATCTGTCGTGCCATGAAGATCATGTCTGTTGTGCCTCGGGATGGCCTGAAGCCACACTGTGATTTGGGGAGGAGTTCCTCAGCAAGGAGGAGGACGTTGTTTAGTAGGATCCAGCAAGAATCTTCCCTGTGATGGAGAGGAGAGCAATACCTCTGTAGCTCCCACACAAGGATTTGTCCCATTTCTTGAATATTGTAACAATGCTGCATTCTTAAAGTCAGGTGGAATTTCTTCATGGGTCCTGATTTTGTCAAAGAGTTGGCAAAGGTTGTGCTGGAGCATTGTTCCATCAGCTTTAGAAACCTCAGCTGGGATGCTGCCTGGGACCGAAGCCTTGTGATTTTTTTACCTGAGTGATGGTGCACTGGACTTCCTCAGAAGATGGGGGATCAGCAAGGTATTCCCTTGCAAGTACCTGCCTCTCTATGTACCCAATAGCTGCCTCCTGGGCACACATTTTCAGGGGTGATTTGCACCTCAAAACAAGTTGGCCTGCTTTTTGGAAATCTTCTGCGTTGCAGCTCTGTTCTTCTGTAGCCAGCGCTGGTTGGCCCTGGGAAGCTGACATTAATGGCCTCCACTATTGCAATTCATATGATGCACCCTACTGTGTATTACATACACTCCAGCACCTTTCCATTGGCACAGTGGGGCCAGGGAAATGCTAGAACGGTGCACAGGATAATCTATCAGAAATCAATGCCATGGTCTAAGTGTAATTTATCATTAAGTGTAGCATATCAGTTCAGGTGGCTTATTGAATTAAAATGAACCTAATATGGTTTTAAGCAAGACTGAACAAACAAGATCATTAGGCAGTTAAACAGATCGTCAGCAAGACATTTGGCATTGTTAAAATTATTGAGTTAGGATGATTAAAATCAGCGGCGAGATTCAATCCATTTATCAAACTGGATTGTGAGGCAGGGCCCTCAGTAATCATTTGGAAATTGGGAGGCACGCGGCAGCTTTATAAGAGGAAAAGCAAAAGGCTTTATCAGCTCTTTCTTACCAAATCTTGTGTGTATGTATGTGTATGGATACTGCATACTTCATATGCAGGAGGCAACGGAGTATTACCACCTGCTAGCTGTACATAAGAACATAAGAAGGGCCGGACTGGGTCAGACCAAAGGTCCATCTAGCCCAGTATCCTGTCTATTGACAGTGGCCAATGCCAGGTGCCCCGGAGCGAGTGAATCTAACAGGTAATGATCAAGTGATCTCTCTCCTGCCATCCATCACCCCCCTCTGACAAACAGAGGCTACGGATACCATTCCTTACCCATCCTTACTAACAGCCATGAATGTACTGAAAGAGATGGATATTTTTACACTTCTTTATTTTGTTTATTAAATACAAGTGAGGTTTCTTTGATTAACATTACAGTAAAGTAGTTATCATACAGCATTCTCCTAGGGCTGCCTCTAATTAGCCCAAATATCCTCAGCTTTGAAGTTTCTTCATATAAAGATCCCTAAGATCTAGCAAATGCTACTTTTGAGTTCTATTGAGACAGTATGTGCGGCTTTTTTCCCCAAGTATGGGTGGAATGGGGATTCCTCTTTGTGATAAGATACAGTACAGACTGCAGAAATGAAATTACATATCCATCTACTGTGAAGATTTTACTCTCTGTTGTGTTGAAATTCAAACCAGGACATTTACAAGACAGTTATCCTTAATTTGGAATTGTTTTGACAATTTCTCTAGAGCACTTATCTTTACATGCTACCGGGGCATGTGAGCTTCTAGGTCCGGAGCCATTTGGGACTGGACATTTGAGATCATGTTAATAAATAGAGTTGAAACAAACAGAAAAATGCTTATTGGAGTGGGACTGAGGCAATGATACTACAAGAGAGAAGCTAGTTTAGCCAACTCCATGTGCTACAAATAAAGGATCTTTGTTAGCAAGCTAAAGAGGAATACCTCACCACACTCCCGGAAAAGAGCTGGAGATAAATAGAGACCTACTTTTCTTTTTTAAATGAAACTTCTACTTTTAAATCATAAATAAATAGCTGATCTATAATTTCTGTTAGAAATACTTTATAAAATATGACTGTTCTAAATTTCACTGTAGTGTATCCTGTGCATTTTAAACAGCTGTGTTTTGTAAATATACTTACAGTGGCACTTTAATATACTCCTATGTGCTTTTGGAGGCAAGAACAGCTGTATTTTCTAACCGTTTTAAAACTCTGAACAGATGTCACCCCTTTCAAGAAGGCAGCTCCTTGTAAATCATCCCCTTTTGTGAAACACAGACATGTAGACCTCATGGAAAAAATTCTGAAAAGGTCTACTCTTAGGGTATGTCTTCACTACAGCAGTAGGTCGATTTCCCTTAAGTCGATTTTCTAAAGTAGGCTTTAGAAAATCGACGTAGTGCGTCCCCACAAAGGACAGAAGGTCGACAGTGTCTGTCCTACAACTTTTGCAGGGGTCGACATAGACAGCATTGCACTGTGGGTAGGTATCCCACAGTGCCGGGAGTCCCCAGCTGGCACGGTAAATTGGCAAACCAAAAGTAACTTTTGCTTTAAGTTTACTTGGACTTTTCTTTTTTAAGTACAGCTTTTTCTGAAAGATAGAAAGATGTATTTTAAAAATCACATCTCTAAAGTACTTTAGAGGCAGCCAGGCATGCTCCCCAGGGGACCAGCCTCAGTCCGAGCAGCTCCGCGGACCCCCCCGCCCGCCCGAGCAGGTCCGCGGACCCCCATCGCCCCCCCCGAGCAGCTCCGCGGACCCCCGTGCCCGCCCGAGCAGCCCCGCGCCGGCTCCCCCCCCTGCTCGGGAGGGGGGGTTCGGCGCGGGGCTGCTCGGGCGGGCGGGGGAGCTGGCGCGGGTGGCGCGGGGCTGCTCGGACGGGCGGGGGGGTCCGCTGAGCTGCTCGGGCGGGCGGGGGGGTCCGCGGGGCTGCTCGGGTGGGCGGGAGGGTCTGCGGGGATGCTCGGGCGGGCGGGGGGGTCCGCCGGGCTGCTCGGGTGGGCAGGGGGGTCTGCGGGGCTGCTCGGGCGGGCGGGGGGGTCTGCGGGGCTGCTCGGGCGGGCAGGGGGGTCCGCGGGGCTGCTCGGGCAGGCGGGGGGGTCTGCTGAGCTTCTCGGGCGGGCGGGGGGGGGGGGGGTCCACTGAGCTGCTCGGAAGGTCGGAGGCTTAATGTCACCTGCATCCTCACTAGATGACAATCGACCCAGAGAGAGGTCGATTTCAGCTACTCCTCTCGTTAGGGAGGAGTACAGAAGTCGATTTTAAGGTCTCTTTAAATCGACTTTAAGGGCATGCATGTGAGGACAGGTACAGGCTTAAATCGACTTTAGCTTGCTAAAGTCGATGTTAAGCCCTAGTGGGGACCAGGCCTTAGATTTCTCTTCTTCTACCTGAAATAATATTTGTGACATGACCAGAATAGACTCAGTAGGCCAGATTCTCCTCCTACCTACTCTGGATTGAATCAGGAGAGACTCTACTGAAGTCAGCGAAGTTACACTGATATAAGCAGAGCATGAGGCCCTGATCCTGCAAAACACTTAATAACCTCACTGAAGTTAAGGGGATGTTCATGTTGTGGTTAAGTGATCTGCTGGATTAAAGCAAATGTGAGAAAAAGCTCAGGCCAGAATCTGTATCAATGGTGGTAAAACTGGATGATTATTTTGAGCACCAGATAATTATATAGCATCATTACTGTTAACCCTGTGGCATAGAGCTACAGAGGGCAGGGAGCTTGCTACCATCTGTTCTTGAACAGGAGGAAGAGCAGCTAAGAGCTGAAAAACTACTTAAAACTCCCGATAGACAAAAGCACCATAGGGTAACAAATCTCTGCCACCATCTATTGGTAAACAGGAGAATCAGAACTATAGTGAGAGGTCATATAGTGGGGGAGGGATAGCTCAGTGGGGGGGAGGGATAGCTCAGTGGTTTGAGCATTGGCCTGCTAAACCCAGGGTTGTGAGTTCAGTTCAATCCTTGAGGGGGCCATTTAGGGATCTGTGGCAAAAAATCTGTCAGGGGACAGTACTCGATCCTGCTAGTGTAGGCAGGGGACTGGACTCGATGACCTTCAAGGTCTTTCCAGTTCTAGGAGATTAGTATATCTCCATTTATTTAATTATTTTAATTTGCATAAGCTTTCTACCCAGAATTCCTCCAGTGACACTAGGCTAGTCACCGTCACTGTACACAAACTCCAGATGGGCTGGGTGGTGGCACTGAAGGCTTCTCTGTAGGGTTTTAAGATATTATTGGTTTCTTTTCAGTGAAGAGTTGGGAAATAAGTGCAATGAATGTTTGAGATGGTATTTGGCTGAAGCTGTGGTAGGTAATGACAGAGCTAAATGAACTGTACTGCTCAACATTGACCAAGAGTGCTGTATGTAGAGAAGCTTCAGGGCAAGATCTGACAGCCTTTCTACCTCATTGGAGAATCCCAGGCAGTGGACTACTCCACCCACTGACTCTGAACTGTGAGTAGGGTGTGGGGGAAGAGGGAAGTGGTGTTAAAGGGGCACTTATCCTTTGGATGTCTGAACTGTGGGTGGTGAGCTGAGGTCAAATGGCCACTGTCAAAGATACCATGGGGCTGGGGGATAGTTTATGTTTTTAAATATTGTTGCTGTGTTTCCCCCAACTGATGCTGTGTGCTGTTCCCTCTAAAAAGGCCTTTGTTTTATACACAGGCTCAGTGCTTTTGAGAGGGGAAGTATTGGCAGTTAAGGGTGTCCAGGGAATGTATTTAGTTTTTGACAAGTTTCCGGATTGGGGCTCAAGTCCATGTGTTGGTTAATTTTAGGAGGAAGCCCTAAACATTTGAGCCCAGCCCTTGTTACTGCTGACAATCCTTAGCTGAAGGGTCCCATTACTAACCCTTCCCCAGTTGTCAAAGGCTAGTTACAAGGAGCCAGTGCAATGCAAATTACCACCAGCTGCCTGATTAAAAGGCCCATCCCTGGAAGCACTCCTGTGGGTAATGCTTACTACCAGGAAGTCCCATTGAAACCCATGGGCCGAATCCTCAGCTTCATTAGGGCAGCTTTGAGCTGCTCCATCAGTACAAGATGGCCCTTCAGCTACATACGTGACTTCTTTAAATAGAGATCTTCAGGGGCTGGCAAGTCACTGTTGTAGTTTGTGTGCCACGGCTCCTGTGGTTAAAGGAAAAGGGGACACACTTGTGGCATCCCTAATCCCTACTAGTCCCTGGCCACGATAAAACCCCTTCAGGCTGACACAGAGTGACCTCAGGATTGTGGGACTGCAGAGACAACTTATAATTACCAGGGCAAGATGATCTGTCTCTTAAAGAGATGGGAGTTTTTTCCCCCATTAAGTACATGAGCTACACCCTGCACCAGATGCTATATGTCATAGGAACCAAGTGATTGTCTCTTAAAGTGATAGATGATTTCCTCTGGACCCTCCTCCACTGAGGGTCTGTCCCAATGGCTTGTATTTGGAGTTTCAGATAAAAACCTTTATTAGGTTTTTACATTTTTTTTGAAGGGATTTGTCATAACATAAAGTAGCCTAGAAGTCCTCCTTACCTGTAAGGGGTTAAGAAGCTAAGAGAACCAGGTTGGTACCTGTCCAAAAGGACCAATGGGGACAGAAGATGCTTTCTAATCTGGGGGAGGAAAGGCTTTTGTTCTGTGTGCCTTTGTGTCTCGTTCGCTTTGGGAATTTCACAGGAGCCAGACAGTCTTTTCTTTCCTCCATCTAATTCTTTATCCGTCTCTAACCATCACAAATAGTAAGTAATAGCCAGGCAAGGCGTGTTGGTTTATATTTGTTTCTCACTTGTGAATTTCTCATGATTTAGGGAAATATCCCTGTGTTTTCTCTGTAACTTTGAAACTAAGCAGGGGGGATTCCTCTGTGGGGTTTTTCCTTTTAATCTTTTGTGACTGTAAAGTGCTTCCACACTGCTTTTTATAGCGGTAAATTGTTTTGTCTTTTTTTTTTCTTTAATTAAAATTCTTCTTTTAAGAATCTGACTGTTTTTTTCCATCGTGTAGATCCAGGGTTTTTGGATCAGGCTCACCTGTAAGGATTGGTGAGGGGGTTATTCTCAAGCCTCCCAGGCAAAGGGAATGTAAGGGCTTGGGGGAATTTTGGGAGGGAATAGGGCTCCAGGTGGCCTTTTCCCTGATTCTTTGTGTACACTTGGTGGTGGCAGCCTATCCACCGGACACAGGAGAAACTTGTGTCTTGGGGAAGTTTTAATCTAAGCTGGTAAAATAATCTTAGGGGGTCTCTTCAAGTGGGTCCTCACATCCGTACCCTAGAGTTCAGAATGGGGAGGGAACCTTGACAGGATTAGATCACTATGTGACTATTGACTGTAAGAAAGAAGCATGTGAATTACCAATGCGGGTTAGCATTAACTGTCATTACTGCATCTCAGTGTTCAATTTACTAAATGAAACAGGTTATTATTATACAACAAAAAACCATTTGCAAGTGCCCTCGTTACATGCAACAAATGGAAAGTATTCACCCCCTTTTCTTTTCAGAGGATTAATAAATCTGGTATACAAGAATTTTCTTAAACCAGTACTCAGAGTTTAGTAATTTACCAGCATTGTCCTTCCTCATTGCAACTGGATTTTATTTAATCAACTCATATTACTTCTAGCAATTCTTAACTTGTTCTCATTAGTTGCTCTTCCAAATTAATTAACATCTGAACTCCCTCGTTATCCTCAAATCGTTATGGCAGAAGGCTGAGCGTTTGACTATCTGTGCTGATGTTAATAGTTGTCTCTGCTTTCTGAGATGCTTAAAGTGAAGCAGATTTCTTTCTCAGCATTATGAATAATAAGGAAGTAGTTTCCTTGTGCTGTGATCTCTGTCAGAAGCTAGGTTTTAAGGTAAAGTTTAAAACAGTGTAGGACGGTTTTCTTACACGCTCCAATTCAAACAGTTCTTTTGTTCTGAATGGACAGACTCCCTGGTAAGATGAGAACTGAGTTTGATACAAAAGAGAAAAGTCCGCAACCATATGGTTCCCATTGTCCTTTGAGTCCAAATATCTGTCTGCAAGTCTTCCAGCAGCCATCTCAGTGCCACTACAGGGTTCAGACTGAGCATTGAAAATTTCAGCTTATCTGGATTTTTTTCAGAAAGTTATGAGCAATTGAAGAAAGGACTGTTAGGATGGAGGTGGAAAATCATCCTTTAGTACCATGCCCATTACCGACTGATACTACATAGTGCAGGTGTGTATTTTGTGCCTCTTTCTGTGTATATGTCCCTGGGGTGAGTAGATTGAGAGAGAGAATACCTGATGGGGTGGTGTACTACAAAGGCTTTCTTGGTATGTGTTTGGGACAGCTGTAGTGTCATGGGTGGTGAAGCATTAAGTGAGTTTTGAAGGTCACCCCAAAGCAGCACTGATGAAACCTCTATACCGCCCCATACTATTGTTCATTCTGCCTGTGTCACATATGCTGCAGATCACCTCTTTAGGAGCTGAACCGAATTGGGTTTATATTTTTTCCCTCTGTCTGTAAAGGCCGGTGTCTTAGTGACGAGGCACCTGGTTTGAAGCTGATTCATGTTCGTGGGAGACTTTCCACTGATCCCAGTGGGCTTTGGAAGAGGCTCCAGGGAGTTGACTATACAGGGCATCTAGCCACATAACCTTCCAAAATGACCTAAGATACCTTCTCCAGACCTACAAGTGTTGTGACTTTAAAACCTCTTAACCGGGCATCTTCTTCTTAAAAGCTGCTGTATTATTATTGGCGAGGATTTCATAGCAACAAGAGAACCCCTCCCATAGCCGTAGTGAGCGTCCACACTGTGCCACTGTAGCATCTTAAGTGTAGACATAACCTTAGGGTTTAGCAAGGGCAGAAGGAGACCATCAGTTTGCAAGGATTTTTTTTTTTTTTTTTTTTTTGCTATTAACTTAGAAAGACCGATCACTTGGGTAGAATGCGTTCTCTCAAAATAGCCACCCATGAACTTGGACCACAGAATGTTCTCAGTGTTATACTGGAATGAAATCATGGCTCACCAGGTCTCTATTTCTGCATTATCTTGTTGTAATGCTTTTCCTGCCCCACCCCATCCCCACTCCCTCCCTTTGTTCAGCACCCCGCTGGTGGCACTGGGTCAAATATGGAACAAATGGAAACACTTCAGTGCAAGCACCGGGTCTTGCTGAGTCTTTTGGGAAAAGCCTGGCCCACCTCTGGGTGCAATAGAACAATTAGATAATAATAGGGACATACCCCCTCTAGTTGGGCCACCAGAAGGCAAACTCCTCCCGCCCCCAGGCTGCCACCACTACAGACAGATACACTAACTGTGGCTAATTTTGTTTGATGACAACGGTTCCTTCAAACAGAGCCTTTCACGGGAAAAGGGCAGCGGCACACTCTGCGGTAAAATGAGAGCCCTGTCTCTAGTCATTTCCAAACCTATTGTTCTCGCGCGTCGGCCTGTGGATTTATTTCTCCCGCAGGCTGATGCTACAAGGGAGGGAAGCCATTTCTTCCCTGGTTATTTGAATTCTTGCCTGTCACCTTGCAGGGCTTCGGTTCACTGCTGAACTGCAGGAGTGGATATTGTTCACTTATCTCTGCATTTCCTCAAGAACCCCTTCCAGCTCCGCTTTCCCTTGGCATATGCCATGTCTCGGAGCTTTGTTTTTGGAGGAAATACCTAGCGATAGAGGCTAAGGGGTATATGACATCGGAGTACATATTACCTTGGAATTCCAAGTTATTGAATGCACGAGTTGCCAAATGTCTAACTCAGCTGCTCAGGCCAGACATTTTCACAGAAAGCAGTTTCATTTCAAATGGATCTCGGGGGAAGAGTTTGATCGTGCGAATGGCTCTTTGGATAAGAAGCAGAATGGCTAGTGAGAGGGGCTGCGGTCTGCTGTGGAGTGGATGGAAATCCCATCCCTCTCCCTGGTACCACAGTGCCAGTGCCCACTCCATACTCCAAAGGGTGCGTGTACATAGGGCTGCAGAGGCATCTAAGCCCTTCCCCCTCACCAGGGTGGCATCCGTGACTCTGAGCGCCTGGCGCTGGAAACAGCATGGAGCATGCTCGATTCGTCCCACTATGTCCCAGCAGGGGGCAGGTTCTCCTGGAAGGGGATTAAAGGAGCTGCCCGAGTGAGGGCCAGCGGGAGGAGTGAAGCTGAATGGAGCCCTCGCCCTGGAGTGAAGCTAGAATGAGTTCTGCAGGCAGGATTTCTGTAACCTACTATGCACTGGTGTGTGTGGTAGTGCTTCTCCTTTCACAGTTAAAAAACAAGGCTCAATTGGCTGGGTATTAAGAAAGAACGATGCCTGATGGCTCTGAGTTAATTGAAGCTTTGTTAATATCCTGATCCCATTTTTGTCATAGTGATAAAGAGGAGAAAAAAACCCTGAGCCTCAGTGTGTAGGTCAAAGACAGTCATGAGGATTTCCTCTAAGGACCAGCCTGCCAGGCTCCTTGTGTGGCCGCACAGATGTTGGGGGAGACACAAGAAGTCCTCCTGGCATAGGTGTGTAATGGCCTCCCACAGCAGAAGCAGCAGCTCTGGGGAGCACAGGTGGGTCATGGACCAAGGCTCGGAGTCTGGGAGAAGAGAAATTTGCTCCTTTCCGAATGAGCATAGCAAGTTGCACACACCTTCAGGGTGCCGGACCACGTCCCCGTCTCCACTTGCGGTGGCCTGTAGGGTACGTGTAGCTACACAAGGCAGAGAGAGGCTCCAGCAGCGGAGGCTGTTTTGAGAAGTGTAAATATGGGAGGCACCACTTGGAGGTGCAGAGCGTCGTGGGGGATGCCTACCCCAAGGTTCTGGCTTCACCATCGACATGACTATTTACACATGTGCCAGCTGGGTGTGCAAGGGCTCTACTCTACACAGCCCCATCAGTGTAGACCTACCCCGAGGCCTGATTCACCTCCCATGCCCTCTGGGATGGGGCCCATCCACACTGCCCCCTCCCAGGGTTGTGGTACAAATGCCACATAAAGCCCTAAAGACAGAAGAGACATTTACACCAGCAATGAGCTGGGAGTGAGTTGTGTGAACCCCATGACACCCCAAACCCTCCAGTCACTCGCACATCAGGCAAGGACAACAGACCACCTTCGGAATGTGCTCTCTCCAGCCAGCCCTCCATGTCAAGCCCAAATGGGTGGTTTTAAATTTACATGCGCCTACACAATTAACTATTTAGTGGGCTGTAAAACATTCCAGAGGGCCAAGAAAGTGGCTGTACGGGTGAGCACTTCTGAGTCTGTGTAGTGGCTTCCCCGTGGTACCTCTGGGCATTGCTGTGTTAAGGGCGGAGAACAGCAGGGCGTCTCCAAGGAACTGTTGTTTTTATGAGTCCACTTTATTTTTGTGAGCAGCTTGCAAAATAGTTAGGGCCATAGCGCAGCCATCTGATGACTCATTTGTACAAACAAGAGTGCTTTCACTTAAAGGTTTTACTTCGTTTCTCAAGCACATACATTTCTATGCAATATGTTAGAGCGCCCCACGTCTGGAGTGGTCTTCGAGAGGCCAACAACAGGTTTCCAGTGGCCAGCCTTCCATCTATTGCTGGGAATATTAAGACTCTGACCTTCTCCATTTTTTTAAGCTTGAGTGTTACAGTAACATGTCGATCCAAAAAATAAATAAATGAAGCAAGCAATTCCAAAGCTAGTTGTGCAGCTGTGTTTCTACTTACCAGCTGTCAAATATAGCTACATTTCCTGTTTTTCAAAGCCATATGTTTCAGTAGTTTTAAAAGAAAGCTCAACGGGACAGCATCCGGGTCATGCTCCGTTCTTGTGTTAACTCAACCCTCCTCCCATCTGGCTTGGCTAGTTCTGCTGAGGCTGATACAAAGGCCCCATAGATGCTTGTGGTAATAATCATGAGATTTCAATTACCGGCAATGGCCTAGGCCTTTTTCTGTGCTACCAGTGTCTCCCCTAACAGTGCATTGCAGAAAAGTTGAACAAAAGCTCCATGTATTCTGTACCCACCCTCTGTCCCCGTCTCTGCCCGAGGAGGAGTCTGGGCAGGGAATAAACTAGCTGATAGGGGCACTTTGTGGGGTGGGTTACTACCCAAAATGAGTAAGGGGAGCACCATGTTAATACAAATAAAAATAATACTAGCAAATATACCCTACGTGATGGCGTGAGCCTGTAATCCCAACTGCTTGGGAGGCTGTGGTTGACGGACCGCTGAGGAGTTCTAGGCTGCTGCGCGCTATGCCAATCGGGTGTCCGGTGCCACTGATAGCCTGGCCAGCGGGTATCTGGAGGACTGGATAGAACATGTCTAACGTGTTGTGATCGGCACTTTCTCTGTGAGGACTGATGGACCGATCGATCAAGGTGACTAACAAATATTAACAGTCGATTGTCTTGGGAGATACTTCAGGCTGAAACAGACCTTCCCTCCTCTGGTTTAAAAACCGTCATGTATCAAACATCTTTTCAATACCTTTGCTGCCAAATTATTCTCTTTTATTTTAATTTTTCCTAAACGTAACCCAATTAGAAACCAGGCTGCTTCCTGGGGAGTGAACATTTCTGCATAATCAGTCTTCTCAGGAAGATGTCTAAGCCTCGTGAGAAAGGGTCCAAGCTATGAAATGACAAGCACCATTTGGAACTATAAACACGTATTGGGAAATTTTCAGCCTATTTCTCCAGTGAATAGCAGCTATTTGTAGCTGACGCACTTTCATGGGGCTGGGGAAATTTTGCAGTGGAAACGTGGATTTTGTGCTTACTACACAAGATTCCAAGATACAGTGCAGATGAAGCCCAAAATAATTAGAAGCAGGCCAAACTCGAAAACAAACCAACACATACGACCTAGGGTGGTAATTATTTTCTACCCTGCCTTATTGGTCTTTAAGGAATCTGACCCTGAGTTTCTATGACACAGAAGTGGGAGGTCCAATCAGAGATGTGGTTGGTTCTTACAATTCAGCACCATACAGAGATCATAGTACAATCTCCCAGAGAATGCAGAAATGATTTCTCTACTTATTTTGGTGTGTATGAACTTGACCATAAACACTGATGGAAATTAAATAGGGGCTTGTTTTGGTTTTTTTTCCCCAGAGACTAATGTTCAACATTTTAATCTGACATTCACCTAGTCCTAACTGGAGGTATTGCATCTCTTTCCAGAGATCTACCAGTGGTATGGCTCTAGGGAGACCTCTGGGATGGATAATCTACCAGACTATCCACTTCTACCTCTTTTGTCTTCTCGAGATTTGAGGGAGGAGAGTCTGAGATGCCCTGCAGCAAGCCAGAAACTCAGTTGTGCATTTGGGAGAGTCTGACTCTTGGTTTTTGACTGGTTGGTCTTGGCAGTGCTGCACTTATATCTCGGTGTGTAGCCATGACCAGAACATATAGCTGCTTCTCTTACATCACGTTCATCACTTAGCCAAGAAAGGGCCTGAGATGGGATGTTGGATGAGGTGGGATCTGAGTTACTACAGAGAATTCTTTCCGGGGTGTTTGTCTGGTGAGTCTTGCCCACGTGCTCAGGGTTCAGCTGATCACTATATTTGGGGTTGGGAAGGGATTTTCCTCCAGGGCAGATTGGCAGAGGCCCTGGGGGATTTTCGCCTTTCTCTGCAGCGAGGGGCATGGGTCACTGACTGGAGGATTCTCTGCACCTTGAAGTCTTTAAACCATGATTTGGGGACTTCAATGGCTCAGACACAGGTTAGGGGTTTACTGTGGGAGTGGGTGGGTGAGATTCTGTGGCCTGCATTTTGCAGGAGGTCAGACAGACTAGATGACCATAATGGTCCCTTCTGACCTTAAAGTCTTCTACTAAAATTATTTACACAATTAAACATGTTCTTTATTGGCACTTCAGGGTTCCTGATGAAAGCTTTAGGGTGTGTCTACACTGCAGAAGGAGGTACCAACAGCAGAGGAGGTGTGGCAACCTGGACTTCAGGGTGGGCTAACTGGCTGGTTGAGTAGCCAAGGTCCCAGACGGGCTTTTACAGCCCCTGCTGCCACTGCTTCACTGCTATTGGTCCTCCTGCTAGCCAGAGTCAAGCTAGCTTGGGACGCCTGCAGGTGCTACAACCACACCTCTGGATGCAGCTACAACCTGATGCTTTGTACAATTAACCTGTGGCTTCCATTTTCGCATCTGGTCTTTATAATGATAACGACGGTACCACAGCCAGGCTCACCGTGGACTTTCCAGTTGTCCAGGCCTCTCACATCCTGGCCACACAGGACTTCGCTGTCTAAGCAAGAAGAGAACTCAGGGCCTTCTGCTCAGAAAGCACAGGCTGCTCTCTCCTCCTTCCGCTGTAGCAGCACTGGAGCATACAAAGCACATGCATGCGGGTCTGACACGCCGTAGGGCAGCAGGCATTCACCAGGCAGGGTCTTATGCTCAGCTGTGATCCTCAACTCCTATTGCACTTACAGCTCTGCATGCCGATGGCCTGGAGTCCAGGCAGCGTGCCAGTCCTGGGAGCACTCCATGTGCTGCCTGGGACCCATATGGCAGCGGGGTTCTGCCAGACAAGCTGGCTGGAGCAGCCAGGTTCCCATCCCAACCCACGAATGGACAGGGAAGTAGAGAGAAAGGAAAGCCCCTCTTGCAGAGACGTTAGCCGTTTTCATTGACACTTGGGTTAGGGGGCTTGTTTACCTCTTAACAAAGGGGAAATAGTGACAGTTTTAAAAAAAATCATCCAGGCTTGTGTGATTCAGCCCTGAATACTGTGTCTGCAGCTTACCTGTGCTATAGCTGCATCCCTAGACTGGCTGAGTCTGAGGACATGAAAACCAGCCTCTCCCCTCCTCTCTGCCCAACGGTGGGACACATTGTTGAGGTACTGAGTAAAGTGCTAATTATGTCCTGAGAGAACAGCAATATCTTCTCCCCAGATAGGGCAACACACCCACAGTCCAAGGGCCTTAAAGGAAAAAGCGCCTTTTCTTTACCAGCTGTCAGGTCTCTGCTAATGGGTACGGCCTGAACTCGATTGACGATAGCCCCACTCCTAGCAGTCTCCTCTGCCCTGCATGTGGTTCTCAGGCGGAAGCTATACATGCATATGTTCTTTCTAGCCTCTGCTACACTTGAAGCACAAAGTCTCAAGTTTTTCTTTTGGCTTTGGAATGTGTTTCATCTTCACCTACCAAGCATTTGGCTGCATTATGAGCCTAATCCAAAGCCCATTAAAGCCATTAGCGTTCTTTCCACTGACCTCGATGGGATTTGGATCAGGACCTATTTCCTTGTCACTGTATTTGCAGTGGCACTTTTCTGCCTCTTGTTTAGTCCCCAGTTATAATTGTCTGCCATGGTATTTCATTCACAGCGTGTCCAAAGGGGGGGCGGGTTATTGAATATTGCATGTTAGAATACTCAGGAAAACACCTCACACATTTTTGCATATAGCAAATGAGCACTTTTAAAACATGAACTTCTATCTTCGTTTTCTTTTTGGAAAGTCTTCAATATGGTGTGGTTCGTGTGTACGATTCCATCACAAAATCACCACAATCAAAAGCATCTATCCGAGTCATCATCACAACTTCTGTGTGCCAGGTACAAGAAGACCCATATACTCCAACTCTATGCAGGGCTGTAACTTTAATTTCACACAGGTTCTAATTCATCTTGCCATCTGTCCTTCTCCCTTCTGTTACGTGATGATGGAACATCTGAAGAACACCTGGGTGTGCAGGTTAGTTGTTCTGTTGTTCATCCTTCCATGCCTCTGACTTATCAAGGACAGCGAAAAGAGAAGGATGCAAGCTTGAACTGGGAAGAAGTGGCTGTAACGGGGTCACCACTCACCCCTGCGGCGCCTCCTGCTGGTCGTCTGGGGAATCAGCTCCTTCAGCGTCCAGAGCGCCCTCCGCAGGGTGATGCCCCGCTCCTTTGCTGGCCCCGTGTCCCTCCCGGACCCCGGTGCCCTCCAGCTGTGTGTGCTGCACCCCTGCAGTACCCCCTTGGTGTGAGGGTCTCCCCTCCCTGGGGGAACCCTCTACCCCCTATCCCCACCTCGCCTCAGAGTGTGCCACTGTCAGTCACCACTTGCCCCCGCTCACTGGGGCGGACTGCAGTATCATGGCTTCTCATCACAGGCAAGGAGGGTTGGCCTGCTGCCGCTATCTCTAGCCCTGGGCTGCCCCCTGCAACCTTGGTACTCCTGGGTCGGGCCTGTGTCAGGCCCGGAGGCCTGGGGCTCTTGGCTAGAGCCTGCCCAGCTCCCTCTGCCCTGCCCCAGCTCTGCCCTAACCCAGGTACCTGGCTTCAGCTCCTGCAGTCAGGCCTGTCTCCCTCTGAATGCAGAGGAGACTGCTTCCTAGGCCCCTGCCTCCCAGCCTTTATACAGGCCTGTGTTTGGGGCGTGGCTGCCCAGCTGGGCCTAATGCCCAATCAGGCCTGAAAAGCCTGCTGGCTCCCAGCTTTAAACCCCCTTCCTGGGCTTTTCAAACCCCTTAAGGGGCTTTCCCAAGCCCCTTCTGGTAGGGGGCGGGTGGTCACCCCGCCACAGTGGCCATTTGAGAAGATGATGATGATGATGTTCTATACCTTTTCCAAGCTAGCATCTGGGACTTTCTATTAGTGTTCTTGAGGGCCTCTCATCCTCAAACTTGACTCTGTCTGTGCCACTTCGATGGCTTCTATTATTGTAATATCTCAGCACCTCAATCCGTTTGAATCTATTTATCCTTACAACATTCTTGGGAGGCCGACTACGGTGTACAAATGGGAAACGAGGCAAAGAGAGATCATGTGACATGTCCAAGGTCATACAAAGAGTCTGTGGTAGAGGAAGGAGATGAACCTGCTTTTTCTGTAGCGTAGACAAGCTCCTTAACCTCCTTGCCATCCTTGCTCTCCCCACCATTGGATGTCAGTAATACGAGCGGTGGAACTACATACCGAGAAATACCAACAGAACAGATACTCTCGTCAGGTAGAAGACTAGGACTGTATAGAATGATGAAGACACATGCAGCACTGTGGAAAAAGTGGTTTTCATTTTGAGCGGTGCCAGTACAAATGAGAAAAAGGTTCTTATTGCTTTTTTCATGTATTTTTATATGGCAAGATTTGTCATTCATCCCAGTAAGATGTAGTACTTCATCTTGTTCAGTGAGCATATTGGTAGACAACAAGTCAACATCTTCTCTATGACACTGAAACAGAGTGCTGGCCAAGAAGCTCTGAGCCAGCCCCTGTTAGCTCAGCTCCTGCTAGCTCAGCCCCCAGCCAGGGGAGATAATTGGAGCTGGCAGGGTGTGGCCCTTAGCAAGAAGGGCTTAAGGCAAAACACCTGTGCGCTTTCCAGGCCAGAGGGATAAAGCTGGCAGGAAGGAAGTGCACCGCCGGGAATAGGAAAGGGAGGAGCAAGTGGCTGTTGTTCCCGGCTAGCTGCAGGAGCTAGCTGTCCCCCAAGCAGCTAAGCAAGGGTACTTATATATAGTGGATAGTGTAAATAACTGTATACAGGTGGTGGTGGGGCTTGCACAAGGAAATAAAAGGGCACTGGTGTTCGCAACTGCATAGTCTCAGCTCATTTCTGCAACGAGTGGTGAAGGGCTCGTCTACAGACACCTATGCAACCTACTCCCAACCTACTACTGCTGTGGTCAGTGGATATGCACGGATGGTAGTAGATTGATGACTATGAGCCCGTTTATCTGGCTAGTTCGTGGCTGAATATTTGGTGGGCGGTGCTCTGACTGAAATGTTTCCTTCTTTAAACCAGCACCTCAATGGAACATGCATGTACCATTGTTCTAGTTGTCATGTGAATCTATGGTATGGTATTTCTAGAAATAGTGAATTTTATGTCAGATGACTCTATTGCCTGATGCCAAAAGGTACATTAGTGTTCTAATACCAGTAATGCACCATCTGGCATCAGAAAGTATTAGGCCATAAACCTCCCCTCCTTTGCCTCTGAGGCTCCTCAAATATTATAAATTATTCTAATGTTGTATCTATTATTTGTATTAACAGAGAGTCTAGGGACTTTGGTCCTGGACCTGCATCCCATTGTGCTAGGTTCAATACAAATGTAAGACACTAAAAACGGCCCAGAGGACTTACTATCTAACATGTTTGCCTACAAAGCTGACTGAGAGTGCATGGTAACTGTGACCAGGCCTGTGTATGCTTTTGCGTAATGACACCCAGTATTTTCAAACACAAAGGCTATCTCCCATCTGTCTTCAGGAAATTGCTACCTTGGAAGCATACAAAGAAAGCATCAGGACACAGAAGGGAAGGAAAAACAGCCAAAGTCTTTATTTAAAAAAAAACCTTAGAAGTGGGTTAAACAGAAAGGCAGAGCTAATGGAGATGGAAGAGGAAGAATATAACTCCTACTTTTCTCTCGGGGGTGAAAGGGGACTAATGGATTCAAAATCAGACGCATCCCTACCATGTATTTACCCAATCTGAAATAAAAACAAGAAAACTCCATTAGTGTAATATATTTTTCACACACATGCAACCCAACAGTAGCTTCTGTATGTAAGCAGACCAACCATTTCCCCTCCTCAGGGCATTAGTACATTAGTGTCATATTGGATGAAGTGAGAGCAGAGGAGAAAATGAAAGTATAAGGATTCTTGTTTTCTAAAGACACGTCATCTGCTTGGTACCTACAGAACAAACAGGATAGCACCAAGATGTCAGTGCTGAAGGAAGTCTAGTAGGAGAGGACAAGTGTGCTTCCCAGGGGCTGTAGTTTCCATTGTTTGTTTGTTCACTGGTTCCCAATGCAGATTTGAGGGACTCAATATCACCTTTTACTCTTTGCAGCAGGAACATAAGAATCGCTGTACTGGGTGAGATCAAAGGTCCATCCAGCCCAGATTCCTGTCTACCGACAGTGGCCAGTGCCAGGTGCCCTGGGGTGAGTGAACCTAACAGGTAATGATCAAGTGATCTCTCTCCTGCCGTCCATCTCCACCCTCTGACAAACAGAGGCTATGGACACCATTCCTTACCCAGCCTGGCTAGTAGACATTAATGGATTTAACCTCCATGAATTTATCCAGTTCTCTTTTCAACCCTGATATAGTCCTAGCCTTATAGCCCTTATTTCCTACACTTTACAACCTCCTCAGGCAAGGAGTTCCACAAGTTGGCTGTGCGCTGTGTGAAGAAGAACTTCCTTTTATTTGTTTTAAACCTGCTGCCCATTAATTTCATTGGTGACCCCTAGTTTTTATATTCTAGGAACTTTTCCTTATTCATATTCTCCATACCACTCATAATTTTATATACCTCTATCATATCCCCCCCTTTAGTCTCTTCTTTTCCAAGCTGAAAAGTCCTGGCCTCTTTAATCTCTCCTCATATGGGACCCTTTGCGATACTGGATGTCTTTTGTTAGAATTTCATTTAGGAGCAAAACCAGGAAAAAGGTTTTGACAATATTGAAGCATCCCATTTCAACATTTTCGGAATGCAAAGGTTTGGATGTTGGAACACACTTTCATTTTGAAATTTTAAAAAATGTGTCGTGTATTATACACAAAACAAGAGTCAAAACTGAAACATACATTTTGATTGACGTATAATATTTTTCCCCATAATTGCCCTTTGCAGAGAATTTCAAAAGTTTCAACTTTTGCTCTGATTTGGAACAAAGCAGATTTTGAAATTTTGAAATCCTTTGTGAAACAGAACTCCTGGCCTCTGGCCAGCTCTACTCAATCCTTAAATTGGACACCCCACTCCACAATTGTTCCTGCTTAACCCACACATCCTCTGTCGTCCCACAGGGCTACCTTTTCCCAGAAGTCTCTAAACCCTTTTAGTTCTTACTATAAATCAGTGCTTAATTTGTGCCAGGGCTTGCCAGGGCTAAGCCCCAGCACCTACAGGCTTGGCAGATCATAGCCCCGGCACCTCTGGGCTTATTGTGTTAGCTACGAACGTAAAAAAATTGCTTGAGCTCTGGAACCTCTTTTGTTACAAATTAAGCAGGGCCATAAGTGTTGTGGGTACCAGTATCCTATTTCCCTTCATTCCTTTCTCTTCATGGGGAATGATGGCCCCTTTCACCATCTCCCATGTGAATCTTGTTGGAAAATCCATGAGATCACTCCGGCAAGGCCTTCAGGGGATCACCAGACAGACATTTTGGGGCCTAAAGTCTTCCCTAATACTGGAAGCATTTTAGTTCCTTTTCCTGGCTTCCCTATACACAGTGAATGACATCCTTGCTTTATTTCTGAAATGGCTATGTTGCCTGCTAATTTTCTAACACGTTAGTTGGTTGTTTTTTTCTCTAGCCCTAAATGGAACTGTGTGGAGGTCGCAGAGCGATCCCTCAACATGCTGTCTATTTTTTTTTTTTCATTTTAGTCTTCTTTCTTTTCCCTTCTCTTCCAGGCTTTTCTTTCTCTGTAACTTCCTTCCTCCCCCCCCAAACCTTATGATTTTCCTCTCAGGAAGAGCCTGCACCTTTCCGTCGCCCCTCAGGAACTCAAGTGGGAAACTGCCTTAGACATCGAGCTCTTGCAGTCTTAGCAGTTACATCCCTAGTGAGAGTGCTTTTTCACAAAGCCCCTCATTCTCCCTGCCAAGCAGACTACAAAAGCTCAGGTTTCTGACTCATCAGATGTTTACAGGGAACACGTAACTCCTTGACCTTGAGCTTATTCCTCACTGGGCCCTAACATGGTCTGAAACAATTTCCTCGGAGGCTCGTTGTCACTCTGCTGAAGTGTGGTGAGAGCGATGGCTGCCATCTTCTCCCATTAAACAGCTAAACTATCCTCCATGGCCAGTGGGGGGTTAGACGGTCGTTCATCAAGCACCAGGAACGAGTTCTGCCCTGGACGAGAGACGCATCAAAACAGGCCCCTAGACGTTAGTTCACTGTTGTCCAGACCCTGTAAGCACCTCAGCGGATGCGCCGTTTTACTAATGGGTGTTGGAGATGTGGCCGAGCTCCCCTTGCTACACTCTTGCCAGGCTGAAGTGAGAGGATCCAAATGCTGAATCCCGCATGCCCTGGCCCTGGACTTGTTCCCACTCTAGGTGCAGATCTCCTGCCTGACACCCCTCTTGGCAGTGAGGACCCCCCCTGATCCTATTGCCCAGGCCCCCAAACCAATGCCATCTTCCCTAAGCCTCCACAGCAGCTCTTGAATGTTCCCCACAACCCCTCTGAAGGGTCATCGGTCACCTCGCCAGGGGCATGAGGTAGCAGATGGAAAATAGACCCAGGCTTAGCGAAAGGATTATAACGCCATTATTCTTTACTTAAAAGACAGAGCACAGAAGAATAGGGATCATTTAGAACACAACAGCCCCCTGAACACAGCACCCCTCAGGCTAGCTCACCCTTTCCCTGAGAGACCTTACAGGGTCCACCTGTGTTCAGATGGGTATGGTCTTCCTTCCCCCCAGCATCATTCAAGTTCTTCCTCGGCTAAAGCTAGTCAAACTTCTTGAAGACTAAAAGTAGAGCAGCTTCTGCCCTTCTATAACATTCCAGTCTCCCCTGTCATGTGATTGCTGATCAGCCTCAACGGGTGACTACCGACTCTGCAGGTGACCTCTCCCCTGATGAAAGAGTTCTCCTAAGTAGGAGCCAGCCTTCTGTCTCGGGAGCTTTTCAAAGACGACGCATGCCTGCCAATAGTGGAGGGGGGGGGGGGGCAGAGGGAGGGCAGCCGGCTTCAGCAGTATTGCTGAGCATGCTCAATAGAAGCCAAGCAGCAAATCTGGGGGGGCAAGTGAGCCCATATGCCCCACCCCCAAGCATCACCACTAGTGATTTTATTTCAATGCATGACCATCCAAGCTCAACAACCATTAATTTTTGTCCTTCTGCCACTATCCCTTGGAATTCCAGACCATGGAGGAGATAAAAGGACACTGTAGGAGCCAAACAAACTCTAGATTCGAAATGGAATTCTCAATGCAATATAGATGCACAAAGCATTTATAATCTCATACAGAATTCATTAAAGGCACACAAACAGATTCCCTAAATGGTCACACATGAATATGCCCAGTAAGGTCAGTTGGGACCCTCTTGTAAGTAGTTATTCACACGCATTAGTCTCTGCAGGACAAAGGCCTAGGTGATAGATGTTGCCTGTAGCGTTGAGGGCACCTGACTAGGATCCATGAGACTTGGGGTCTGTTGGGTATCCTTGGGCAAGTCCAAACCTTGCGCATTGTTTTTTACCAGCTCCCCACTTCTATCTTTTCTATTTAGACTGTGAACGCAGGGGCACAGGCTGTCTTATATCCTCTCTTTATATGGTGCCCCAATGCAAAGGGTTTCTGATCTCAGCTGGGGCCTCTCAACACTAGCATCATACAAATCATCATCTTAGGGTATTAAGGTATATTTCCCCACTCTGAACTCTAAGGTAAAGATGTGGGGACCCCGCATGAAAGAAGAAATTACCCCCCAAGCTTATTTTACCAGCTTAGGTTAAAACTTCCCCCCAGAACATAAACTTCTCCTATGTCTGGGCTTGGAAAACACTGTCACCACCAATTTGAGCCCCCAAAACCATGGGTTAGGGTAAATTGGAACCCCATTGTAACATCCCCCAAATCCCTCCCCCCCCTTTACCTGGGAGAGATTCGAGAACAAAGACCACAAACCCTCACTTGCTATGAGACGTGCCCGATCCAAACCAGGATCAATCCAATGGAAACAAATAGATAGAATCTTAAAAGAAAGATTTTAATAAAAGGAAAAGAAGGAGCCTAAACCCCTTGTACAGAAAACAATAGAAAAGATAACCACTTGCATCACATAGCATAACTGATCCCTCTCCCTTTTTCTGGGAATTCTTCCACTGCTACAGCTTAACAGCAAAGACAAACTGTGGACCAATTATCAAGTGATACAGTTCAAGCTTACAAATCACTTACTACTGGACTTGTTTTTGTTAGAAGATTATTAGGTAGATAGTGTAGAGAAATAGGTGTGGGTCCTTCCCATAGCCGGCAAGCAACTCCACATGAGAGAGAAAATCAAACTAAACTCTGTCTGCCAGGTAGATTAGCAGCTCCGTTACATCTTCCCCTCTCCTGTTTCAGGTTAACCCTTTACAGGTAAAAAGCAACTCTAGGCTACTTCTTCTTATGACATAGGGTAAGACCCATTGGAACCAACAGAGGAAGGTATCAATTCATTATTTAGCATTACTAGGTCTAGTCCCTGCTTCTAAAACATTTGGGCAGAGAAAGCTTGTGGCTGATCTGGGGAAGGTTCATGGGTCACTCAGAAGAAGTGATGCTCCTGGAAGAATTGAATGAGGAGAGACTATGGGGAACACTCCTAATTTTCTTGACACCCTTTTAGTTCTATCCTATATAATCTAGGACGGATGACATATGCTCCTCTTAGTTTCTCTCTGTGTTGAGGGGTCAACATGACGGGAAATAAAAGCTTTGGTGTAATGATGGTGCCAAGGTCTCCCCATAGAAATAAATAGAAAGCTGGGGAAAGTTTATCAATGTGCTTCTTCTATCTCTCTCATTCATTCTGAGTATCTCTGATCACAGTGACGCAAGAAGCCTGATTGAATTCAAGGTCAAACTGGGTTTCCTCTTCCTAAACTTAGCTCATCATAAAATGTGGAGCTATTGATTTGGTAAAGAACTTATGAAGACATCTATTTCACATACCCAGTAGCTGCATATCTCCATTTCCAAAGATCAAAAGGGCCAACTGATGTAGGCCCTTAGACTTCAGAGGAGGCAGATTCATCTGAATTAGCTGAAGATCAGCTCCAATTTTTTTTTAAAGACTGACAAAATTAAGTCAGCCTTAAAAGCTGACGGTAGTACTTGTATGCACTGATATTTAAAAACAAGCTTGTCTTAGCCAATTGATTGGTGCAAAAGGTTAGAAACTAAGTCAAAGTTTCATTTTGTGATGTGCCACTAAAAACAGGTTAGCTGATTGCAAGTGTTCCTTATGAATTAAAAATAACAAGAACTCTATGTTTACAGTTGGCCAAGATTTAGCCCAATACAACTTGAAACAGCTGAGGTAATAAGCCTCCCTCTAAATCATAGTCTGTGGTGGAAATACTAACTTAACCTTAGCTTAGCAGCCTGGCTGACACTGTTGTAACACTGATTTCTTTTTGCTCTTTTGTGAGACCAGATAAAACATACCATAATTGCAGCCTAGAGGCTTGTAATTGGGAGGTTGTACAGAAGATTTTCACAGGAGAAAATTTAATGAAAAGATCCATTTTTTTTGAGGCAGCAAAGAGGAATAAATATGTAGGAAGGTCCCTTTATTTCCCCATAAAAAATCCTCTACAGTTCTTATTTTGTGTGTGTGTGTGTGTGTGTGTGTGTGTGAGAGAGAGAGAGAGAGAGAGAGAGAGAGAGAGAGGGTGAGAGATCAAATTCAACTAGCTTGAGCCAGCAGTTGTACTGTATGTATTGTTGCACAGAAGAGAGATATCACAGGGGACATGCAGAAGGTTGTAGTGTATGGATTAAAAGCATATACAATAGAAATCCAATACGAGTCCCTTAAACACCTCTGGAAACTGCAGCCTAAATTAATATTTATTTTGAGGCCACAGTTTTCCACAAGAATAACAGCCTGGCGAGGTGCTGCTCAGTTGAGAGCCTCTTCCGCAAATACGCTTGCATTCAGGCACAGAGTAATTCCCATCCTGTGTTCTCACCCTCCCCCCGCCCCAGTGTATGTCACACCGTTCCCATGTGATAGCCTCAGGTCATGCTGTGATGCAGCGTTCTCAGAACAGCAAGGCAGTGCAGTGTCAAGATGGTATCAGTGGTTGCTTTGGCCTAAATCCTCTAAGGTATTTAGGCACCGAGCTCCTATTGAAAACAAGGGAAGTTCAGCGCTTGACATGGGCTTAGGCGGTGTAGAGGGTTCCTGATCACATCCATAGCAGGAGGAATCATTGCTACCCACTTGGAGTCTTCTGGAAAGGGGCAAAGTCTGGATCTGGCTGTTTGCTGGCACGGTAAGCTGCCTGGGAAATGACTTGATCTCCATTGAAGGTTTCAAGACTTGCTGCTTGCCTTACTCGCTCAAGCCACCTGCATTCTCCTTACAGAGCTTGAGTAATCAGTTGGCCGTCGGTGTAGATTTCAGGGATGGGAGCGCTGGTTTGCTTCAGGTTCAATGCAGGGACTCAGGAAGTGATGATATCACCATCTTCATTGATCCTTGAGCCCTGGGATGCTGAAAAAGTGATCTCCTAATTTTGTGGAACTGTCTGTTGCTTTGGTGGAGCTGGATTGTGGTCTATGTTTATGGATGCAGCAGTGAAGAGACCACCACAAAGCTGTAGAGGACAGACTAAATTCTCATCCTCCATGTGCATGCACTGTTTGCCATGGTGGTAGAGATGGTCAACAATCTGTCCTAGGAGATGGACAATCCAAATTTAAAGACCGTCTCGACTAGCTCATTTTTTCATGTCTGTGCACGAAGTGTCAAATCAATGTCGATTTGGTAAAGATGTTTCTCAAGCTTTATTGTCTCAAAAACTTTCTGTTCCTTTATGGCAATGGGTGTTGTTGTTGTTGTATTGCCACAGTTGTGCCAAAGTAAGGGTAGCTGGATGGGTGGAAACTTGTTCTGAGTTTAAATGTTTGGACCCTCCAATATTATGGACAACAGAGCCAATAGTGACTCAGGCATAGATTGTGCTTGGCATCCTGGTTCAGATGATCCAGGAAACTGTGTTTTCATTTGAAACGTGTCCCGTTGAATAATTTTTGCTGTTTGGGACAGGTGAAGCACTTCTTCCTCCCTTGTGTTTTAAGAGGGCTTGTCCAATACCTTGGCTGAACAAGGAGCACGTGCATCCTTCTTTTTGTGCTTGGAAATCTGGAATGTATGAAAGGGTACGTGAATTTAGTTTTGTGCTATGAACATGCCCCGCCAGTATCACTCCCAGCTGTTCTAGTCAAGTCGTGTAGAGCCATGTGAGATCCACTAGTTTAAAGATTGAAGCCACATCCTCATTCAGTCTTATCTCTTCAGAGTATGCTCTCAGTACAGCAAAGTCAATCCCATGAGACATCTTCTCGGTGTTGCTTTGCTCAGTTTTCCTATCTGTCTTTATTGTGGAGAGACACCAAACAGCTTGTGTGATACTTCACTTCTTGGCCCACTAAGTACACTTCACTTAGTTTTCCAAGCAAGTGCTGGTCTTGCAGCTGAAGTGCACCCTTGCAGACTCGATTATGAATGCTGAGGGTGGTAGCTTCATGGAAGTCTTCTGACGGTATGTTTATTTCACAAATAAAGCATGCTGCTTTTTCTGGAGCTCGTTTGTATTGGTCACTTCAATGTGTGTATTTCTTCTGCACTTCATCAGGATGATCCACAACTTTCTCAGTCCTTTTTTCCCCCCTCAGACATTTTATATTTTGTCCTGTTAAAGTTGATGTAAAAGAATTTGTGCCAACATTTATTGTTCTTGTTCAAAGTCTTGTTCAATGCCATCACCATCCTCTAACTTACATATGTCTATGGATATGAGACGTGCACTCAGCTTAGGGAAACATCTGATATTTTCTGTTAGATTTTCCTGGTCAGATCCAATGTGCTCTTTTTTAAAATTCTGATGGATTAATCCATTGTGTACCCATGTCTTTGTGACAAAGCTCCTACCTGCCCTGTGCAGTAGAGAAATGAAATGTCTCTGTTGATGGACTCATCTCTCCAACAAGCTTGTATCTTTTTGACATGTTGGAAGCACTAATAATAGCCAATAATAATCTAATATGTTTTGCTGTTGTGTATAGATAATATTACCCAATCACCAAGTAGCTTTCACACGGCCAAAGTAGCATCTGAAAGAAAAAAGAGAAATGTAATTAAATTCTGCTAGAATGACATCGGCAATCAAAATTAGTACAAAATGTGTCCTTTCGTCAATGTTAAGGTCATGTTGAATTAAAATGCAACTACATCCCTTGTCTGTGCAACTGTAAAACAATGTTATCTACTGATTATGACGATGTTGTTAAAATGGCAGCACTGGTAACCAGGCTTGAGTGGGTGGTAGGCAATGGCCCCATGTCTGAAAATCTTTGTAAGATCAGGCCCTAAGGCTGTGTGGCAAATATCATGCTTTTATCGTAAATCCCACAATTCCATCCCCCCCCCCCCCAATCTGATCAGCTAAAAGGATTATAAGTTCTCTCACCACATTTCTCTCAATGTCTCACTTTGTCTTTAACTGGCGACAGAGTTGTGGCTCTTCTCTAGCACACCCAGAGTGATGCCAGGGGATCAGCTCCATGTTCAATCTTAAAAGTGAAACTCCCCCGAGAGTCCAGAGACTTCAGAACCTCAAAATCACCAAGATCCTTGGAGACTAAAGAGGTTTTGGTTTTGTTTTGTTTCTCTTTGTTTAATTGCAGAAAGGAAGAAACCATATGGCTAAAGGTTGTTTTGAGAAATAAAACATACGCTTTGTGTTGCTTGCCACAGTCCCCAAGGTTAGTTGCACCTCTGACCCCTATCTCCACTCTCTCTGAATGGACTTCTCTGAAGCATCAGGCCTCGGGCCTAAACCTCTCTTGGGATAGGACCACATGATTCTCCCACTCTTCCCCCAGGTCCTGGGCTGTAGCACCCTGTGTATCAGCCATGCTTACCCTGCAGTTCTGAGTGGGTTCAGGAGTAGACCTGCAGTTCTTCCTTTCAGAAGTAGACCTGGATGAATTTTTTTAAATGAAACCTATTTCAGCAAAAAATGCAGATTTGGATCAGCCAACACTTCAGGAATTCACATGGAATTCACCAAATAGTTCTGGTTTAAAAAATGATCCACAAACATCAATTATTTGTTTCATCGTTGTTTAAATTCATTTTTTTATTCAAAATGACTTTATTTAGAAATTTCCTTCAATTTTATTTTAATTTGTTTTTAAAAATTAAAACCTTAAAGCTCAAAACTGAAACAAAACATTTCATTGACCCAAATTTCCTTTTTGTTTTTGGTTTTCCAATAATACTGATAAATCATCACTTCAGGTTGATCCAAAATGAATGTATTTTTCAATTTGTTTCAGAAAATCAGTCATTCTAAGAGCTCTGTTAGGGAGTTTGTGAAATATAGATTACCGTCACTTAAACCAGTCTTCTTAAAACAGAGAATTTAGTTAACTCTATGAACAAAATAAAATGTTCTTCTTTGTCTTTTAGCAGACCCCGAGCCATTGAAGTTTGGGTCCATTCCACTTCTCTCTCTTATTCCCTGTCCTTTAGGGCCTGTCTTTAAATCCAGGCATAGGTCTTTGTTCTGAGTTTCCCAGGCTTACACCTCTTTGAATAATAGAATATCAGGGTTGGAAGGGATCTCAGGAGGTCATCTAGTCCAACCCCCTGCTTAAAGCAGGACCAATTGCCAACCAAGCCATCCCATCCAGGGCTTTGTCAAGCCTGACCTTAAAAACCTCTAAGGAAGGAGATTCTCTACCACCTCCCTAGGTAACCCATTACAGTGTTTCACCACCCTCCTAGTGAAAACTTTTTTCCTAATATCCAATCTAAACCTCCCCCACTGCAACTTGAGACCATTACTCCTTGTTATGTCATCTGCTACCACTGAGAACATCCTCTTTGCAACTCTCTTTCAGGTAGTTGAAAGCAGCTATCAAATCCCCCCCCCCCCTGATTCTTCTCTTCTGCAGACTAAACAATCCCAGTTCTCTCAGCCTCTCCTCACAAGTCATGTGCTCCAGCCCCCTAATCATTTTTGTTGCCATCCACTAGACTCTTTCCAATTTTTCAACATCCTTCTTGTAGTATGGGGCCCAAAACTGGACATAGTACTTCAGATGGGGCCTCACCAATGCTGAATAGAGGGGAATGATCACATCCCTTGATCTGCTGGCAATGCCCCTACTTATACAGCCCAAAATGCCATTAACCTTCTTGGCAACAAGGGCACACTGTTGATTCATGTCCAGCTTCTCGTCCACTGTAACCTCCTAGGTCCTTTTCTGCAGAACAGCTGCCTAGCCATTCGGTCCCTAGTATGTAGCAGTGCATGGGATTCTTCCGTCGTAAGTGCAGGACTCTGAACTTCTCCTTGTTGAACCTCATCAGATTTATTTTGGCCCAATCCTCTAATTTGTCTACGTCCCTCTGTATCCTATCCCTACCCTCCAGCATATCTACCACTCCTCACAGTTTAGTGTCATCTGCAAACTTGCTGAGGGTGCAGTCCACACCATCCTCCAGATCATTGATCAAGATATTGAACAAATCCAGCCCCAGAACCGACCCTTAGGGCACTCTGCTTGATACCGGCTGCCAACTAGACATGGAGGCATTGATCACTACCCATTGAGCCCGATGATTTAGCCAGCTTTCTATCCACCTTTCTGTCCACCTGTCCAAAGTCAGTGTGGTGAGCTCCCCAGAGGGTCAAGCCAGAACATCAAATAAGGTAACTGAATTGTCTTCACTGTCTTTTAACAACTCCCCCAACCAGTGGCTGTTAAGGGATGTCTTATCTCAAATCATCTTCTCGCCTTCATGTTCCTTTCCCAGCAGTGCTGTTGGTTTAATTCAGAATAATCATACAGTAAATATCCCAATAACTAGGTCAGGATGCAGTATTCTTAAATTATTACAGGTAGGTCAAAGTCCCACAAAGTGAACATCTCCCCGAGGAGATCTAAAAATAGGTGAATGCAGTTATGAGAGATGAACAGAGTGGTGCATAACTTACTGTTTTGCTGCCTTTTCAATGAAGAGCTATAAGTTATGCTCCCATTTCCCCCACATGGCTGGCCTTTTCCTGCAGAGCCATACAAGCACGTCTCAGGATTTCCAAATCCATCTTTTGATTGGAGGATGATCTCTCTAATCTCCAAATCATTACTGACAGCCATGCTTACTACAAGGATGTAATCATAGAATTTTAGGACTGGAAGGGACCTTAGGAGGCCATTTAGTCCAGTCCCCTGCACTCATGGCTGATTCAAGTATTATCTAGAACATCCCTGACAGCTGTTTGTCTAACCAGCTCTTAAAGACCTCCAATGACAAAGATTCCAAAACCTCCCTAGGTAACTTGTTCCAGTGCTTACCCACCCTGATAGTAAGGAAGTTTTTCCTAATCTCCAACCTAAACCTCCCTTGCTGCAATTTAAGCTCACTGTTTCTTGTTCTCTTCTCAGAGGTTAAAAAGAACAATTTTCCCCTCCTCCTTGTTACAGCCTTTTATGTATTTGAAAATGGTTATGATGTCCACTCTGAGTCTTCACCAGACTAAACAAAGCCAACATTTTCAACCTTCCCTCATAGGTCATGTTTTCTAGACCTTCCGTCATTTTTGTCACTCTTCTCTGGACTCTCTCCAATTTGTCCACATTCTTCCTGAAATGTGTCAGCCAAAACTGGGCACAATACTCCAGTCGAGGCCTAATTAGTACAACACTCCTGCTAATACATCCCAGAATGAGGTTTCCTTTCCCTCCCCCCCCCCAACGGTGTTACTGTTGACTCGTTTTTAGCTTGTGGTCCACTATGACCCCCAGATCCATTTCCGCAGTACTCCTTCCAAGACAGTCATTTCCCATTTTGTATGTGTGCAACTCATTGTTCCTTCCTAAGTGGAGTACTTTGCATTTGTCCTTATTGAATTTCATCCTATTTACTTCAGACCATTTCTCCAGTTTGTCCAGATCATTTTGATTTTAATCCTGTCCTCCAAAGAACTTGCAACCCCTCCCAGCTTAGTATCATCCACAAAATTCATAATTGTACATTCTATTCCATTATGTAAATAATTGATGAAGATATTGAACAGAACCAGACCCAGAACTGATCCCGATGGCTCCCCACTCAATATGCCCTTCCAGCTTGCTTAACTGTAAACCACTGATAAATACTCTCTGGGAACGGTTTTCCCACCTTGTAGTACTATCATATAGGTTGTGTTTCCCTAGGTTTTTTTTATATGAAGGTCATGCGAGACAGTATCAAAAGTCTTACTAAAGTCAAGTTATATCACATCTACCACTACACCCCTCCCTACCCCCCCCCCCCCATGCACAAGGCTTATTACCCTGTCAAAGGAAGCTATCAGGTTGGTTTGACTGGATTTGTTCTTAACAAATCTATGCTCCCTGTTACTTATCACCTACTTACCTTCTAGTTGTTTGCAAAGTGATTGATTATTTGCTCCACTATCTTTCTGGGTACTGAAGTGAAGCTGATTGGTCTGTAATTCCCCGTGTTGTCCTTTTTTAGCCTTTTAGAGATTGGCCCTATAATGCCCTTTTCTAGTCCTCTGAAATCTCTCCCATCATCCATGACTTTTTGGAGATAATTTCTAATGGCTCAGATATCTCCTCAGTCAACTTCTGGAGTATTCTAGGATGTATTTCCTCAGGCCCTGGTGACTTAGACATCCAGCTTTTCTAAATATTTTAACTTGTTCTTTCCCTATTTTAGCCTCTGATCCTACTTCATTTTCACTGGTATTCACTATGTTAGACATCTAATCGCTACTAAATTTTCTGGTAAAAACAAAAACATGGTCTGTGAGTTCCTATATGAGAAAATTTCTGATAGAGGGGGCTCTTTAATCTAGCAAATAAAAGAGTTACAAGATTCATGACTGGAAGTTGAAGCTAGAAAAATGAATACTGGAAATATAGAAAACATTTTTAACAGGGAGGGGAAATAAAAATTGGAACAACTAATTTAAGGTTGTGGTGGATTTAGTCACTTCAAGTATTTAAATCAAGCCTGGACGTTTTTCTAAAAGCTGTGATCTGGCTCAAAGAGAAGAAATGGGGTTGATGCTGGAATTACTAGGTGAAATTCTGTGGCCTATGCTATAGAGGAGATCAGACTAGATCATCATAATCCCTATTGGCCTTAAATTCTGTGAATTTACAAGTCCATACTCAAATCCCAATGTGACTGAAAGGTTGAGTCAGGAAGGAGCATGACTATAATCTGCAAAGAGGAGTCACTCTATCATAGATGGAATAGCATCCAGGACATACATGCCTCTGCTAAGAGCATGATCTAGTGGATCAGCCATTAGCTTACAGGGGTGTCCAAACTTTTTGGAAAGAGGGCCAGATTTGGTAAGGTGAAGATGTGTGAGGGCCGACCGCTCCGGCCGCGCTCTTGCTCTCCTTCCCCCCCCCCCCGCGCTCTCCTTCCCCCCCCCCCCCGCGCTCTCCTTCCCTCCCGCCCCCCGCTCCGGCCGTGCTCTCGCTCTTCTTCCCTCCCCCCCCTCCCGCTCTGGCCGCGCTCTCCTCCCCCCGCTCCGGCCGTGCTCTCGCTCCCCCCCTCCCCCGGCTTGCCTTGCCTTGCCTCGCCTCGCCTCGCCTCCTGCCCCGGCTCCGCCTCCGCTCTTCTCCCTTGCCTCGCCTCGCCTCCTGCCCCGGCTCCGCCTCCGCTCTTCTCCCTTGCCTCGCCTCGCCTCGCCTCCTGCCCCGGCCCCGGCTCCGCCTCCGCTCTTCTCCCTTGCCTCGCCTCGCCTCCTGCCCCGGCCCCGGCTCCGCCTCCGCTCTTCTCCCCCCCCTCCCCCGGCTCGCCTCTTACTGACCCCGCCCCTCTCCTCCGGCTGCGGCTCTGCAGACCACCCAAATTATCGCGCACTGGTTGGTGACCGCTGTTTTATACTGTGGTCAACAGTGCTGGCGGGCCGCATATTATTGATTTTATAACAGAGCCTGCGGGCCGGTGAAAATTTGAACACGGGCCTCAATTGGCCCCCGGGCCGGACTTTGGACATGCCTGGCTTAGATGTTAGGACAATTGGGTTCTAGACAGGGTGACCAGATGTCCCAATTTATAGAGACAGTCCCAATATTTGAGGCTTTGTCTTAACCTACACCAGCTGTGCTGATTTTTCATATTTACTATCTGGTCACCCTAGGTCTAGCCCCAGTACTTCGGTGATAGTCCTTCTTTCTCCTTCCACTCTTTTTCTATTTAAATTGTAAGCTCTTCAGGACAGGCACTGATGCTTGTGTGACAGTACAAAGACCTAGCATAACGGGGCCTTGATCTCAGTTGGGGTCTCCAGGCACTTTTGATGACTAGCAAGAGTCTCTAATCTCTTGTAAAAATAAGTGGGTTTTCTCTCTGCCTGCAACACGTCAACAGATTTTTGTTTTACAAATGGTGCCATTTTTGCCCTGGATTTCTGAAGTCTCCCATTTGTATATCAGACCTATTGCTTGATGTGCTTTGAGTTTGGAGACCACAGTTCATGTTGCTAAGGAACATGCCATAATGGACATTTATTTCCGATTCTTTCCCTCACTTTAGCATGAATCACAGAATGAGTCTAAATTCCTATTGAAGGGAGCAGTCTGACCTGCTGTGATACCAAGACGCAAGGGAATCATGTTAGCTAGCCAAGGCTGATAACTAGACAGCCTCGTGGAAGAAAGGTCAAAGTTGAGCTGACTCCTTATTGATTCTGGAAGTGAGCGATCATGCATCCCCATCAAGTAAAATAACACTCTGTGCTCCTTCTGCTTAAATACAGACAAGCAAAAGTGGTACATCACCCTAGCCGCATATCTTCAGTTATAATGATGCATTGCAAATCCTAATTTGCAAAGAGTTAACGGCTGGTCAAGCAGGAAATAGGTTGGTAGCAATTCTGTTTTTGGCAGAAGGGGTTGCACTTTGTTTCTTAACACGTAGTTATACTTGAAGCAGCAAGTATAACAAGTATTAGGATCAGTTGGTAACAAAAGGATTGAACTGGTGAGCAGTGAAGCACTCTGGCTTTGTATACTTTGCTTTGTTATTTTCAAATCTGCAGCAGCTTTCTCTTGTATGAGCTGGGTTGGTGTGCATGGCACAATGAACTGGTGGCAGATAACCAGTGACATTTCTATAAGAAGCATGAACTTTGTTTTGAGGGTCTGTCTTCACTGAACATTGACTGTCACTCGTGTATGAGCACTTGGGCTAGCCTAACCCATGATGGGCATCCCCACAACAAATCCCCGTGTTATTACGTCCCCACTTTTTCTGCACTCATCTTTGTGTATCTGGGGACATGTCTCATGGTTCTTTGTGCAGAGACTCTCAAGGAATCTTTCCGAGTTAGTTGGGCCAATGGCAGAAGAACTTGTCTGTCCTGGGGAATTGTGGGACAGGCATGGCAGGACAAGCAGCACTTGAGTGATTTTAGCCTGCTTCCTAGCTGCAAAGTGGTTGGGTTACAGCTCAAGTGAAAGCAGAGCTGGGACTCTAATCCACACCATTAGCCGGGTAAGTTAGCCCTCACTTAACGTGCCTCAGGTCAGAGGTTTTCCTGTGTGGCTGTTTGGGAAAAGTTTGGGATAAGAACCTGGGTTATCTGTGCAAATGAGATATACCCTGAAAGTTTCATAGATTATAAAGTCAGAAGGGACCATAGAACATCCCCCGAATAATTCCCAGAGCAGATCATTTTAGAAAGACTTCCAATCTGGATTTCAAAATTACCAGCAATGGAAAATCTACCACAACCCTTGGCAAATTGTTCCAAAGATTAATTACTAGCTTTGACTTCCAGTCCTTGGATCGTTTTAGACCTTTCTCTGGTCTCTGAATATCCCATTATTAAATATTTGTTGTCCATGTAGGTACATATAGACTGTCATCAAGTCATCCCTTCTCTTTGTTAAACTAAATAGATTGAGCTCCTTGAATCTATCACTATCAGGCATGTTTTATAATTATTTAATCATTCTCCTGGCTCTTCTCTGAACCCTCTCCAATTTGTCAACATCCTTCCTGAATTCTGGGCACCAGAACTGGACAGAGTATTCCAACTGCAGTCACACCAGTGCCAAATACAGAGATAAAATAACCTCTCTCCTCATTCTCAGTATTCCTCTGTTCATGCATCCCAGGATTGCATTAGGGTTGCATTATCCACACACACATCACACTCTAAAATCTTTTTCAGTCACTGATTTCCAGGACAGAATTCCCCCCTCCCCCCCCCCCCCATTCTATAAGTATGACCTCCATTCTTTGTTCCTTGATGTATTGATTTACATTTATCTGTATTAAAACATATCTTGTTTGCTTACACACAGTTTAACAAGTGATTCTGATTGTATCAGTGACCCTACTTCATTATTTACCACACCACCAATTTTTGTATCATCTGCCAGTTTCATCAGTGATGATTTCATGTTTTCTTCCAAGTCACTGATAGAAACATTAAAAGACATAGGGCCCCCACTGGAAACACACGTTTGATTTGCCCTTTTACAGTTACATTTCCAGACCTAGCACTTATCCAGTTTTTAATCCATGTAATGTGCGCCATGTTAATTTTATATCATTCCTGTCTTTTAATCAAATTGTCTTATAGTCAAATCAAGTCAAATGCTTTACAGAAGTCTAAATATTACCTATATCGTCCACTATTACCTATATCAACCAAAATTGTACAAAAATATTGTTAGTTTAACACAATCTATTTTCTAGAAATCTGTTGATTTTCATTAATTGCATTACCCTCATTTAGTTCTTTGTTAATCCAGTCCTGTATCAGTCGCTTGATTATCTTGCCCAGGATTGATGTCAGACTGACAGGCCTATAATGAGCTGTTTACCCTTATTAAAAATTGGCACAATGTTAGCTTTCTTCCAGTCTTCTGGAACTTCCTCTGTGCTCCAAGACTTATCGAAAGTCAACATTAATGGTCCAGTGAGTTCCTTAGCCTACTCTTTAAAAACCTTTGGATGCAAGTTATCTGGACTTGATGATTTTAAAATGTCTAACTTTAACCACCTTCCTGTGTTAGCTGAGGGGCCTGGGGGGAGGAGGGGGTGAATGACACCTGTTGGCTACCCTGGAGATGGCCAGACTTCTGCGATCGAAGGTGTGAGTTCAGTTTTACAGCATGGGGGGAGTGTTCAAAGTGCAACTTCCCTTCCCTTCATCTGATGTTTGTATTCATTGTGCTGTTTACTGTAGCAAAAATGAAAGAAGAAATGAATGTCCGCTCAGCTCAGCTGATGTATACATCTCGCACGCATTCCATGGAAGCTGGCGCTATGTCTCACCTGCTTCCTGCGACAGCACAATTTTATTTTCTGCATGAGCAGAACTGGCAGATCCTCTTATTTATATTCTTTATATCTTAAGCTAAATGAAATGTGACCTACCGAGTCAAGTGCCAGGTATGCTGGTTTATTTGTCAGTAGTTTAGATGTATGATCATAACACTTTATGGTATTTCTGCCAACTTAAAGCTAATCCTCTTTACAGTGGCTAAGGCATATGAAAGAAACTTCGAGAGCCTACAGGATGAATAATAACAAACATGACAAGTATGTACAACTGAACTGCATTTAGCAGGCTTGATACCTCTTGCCAATATTTAATTTGCAATTGAAAAAACTGATGGTTAAATGGTGGTTAAATTTATGCAGTTAATTGCCTGTATGTTGGTGAATTTCATAATTGGGATCTTCCTGTTGTGTGTGTGTGTGTGTGTGTGTGTGTGTGTGTGTGTGTTCCTTGAATTTAGGGGTGTATGAATATGTACACAATTAGGAGAATTTTCTGCCAGTTAAAATGAAATGTTTAAGTTTCTTGCATTATTATTTATATTATAGTAGACCTTGGATGACTGTAGTGAAATTAGGTCTCCGTGTTCTATGGGCTGACAAATAAAAACTAAGAATTATTTCCTACATTGAAGAGCCCCCACACTGTAGCTGGGATTTCAAAAACACCTACATGGCTTAGGAATAGGGCTGGCTGGAAAACAAGAATTCCATTTCACAAAAAACATTGGGGCTTGGAGCAACACCCACTGCAGAAGAACCAATAGCAAGATGGTTAGAGCCCACTCCAGGGAGACCTACATTTGCGTCTGCTTTGCCCGATGTGGAGTTGGGACTTGAACTTGGCTCTCTCCCCTACCAGCTGAGTGCCTTACTCACCATGCCGTTCTGATTCACGCCTTCACTGATATTGACCAGAAATTCTTTTAAGACCTGAGAAACCTTCCTGACAAAAGTTTTGTCAAACTCAGCACATTTTTGACAAATTGGCATTTTCTAATTCAAAACAGCTGAGTTAAAAAATTCCCAAGCAGCTCTTTTGAGCATCATAAGTCCGACTCGCTTTCACTTTTGAAAATCCCATCCTACAATAGCATATCAGGGTTAGTACATTGGTACGTTAGTACATAATACATTGTTAGTAACACTGCATAGTGTATGGTGATGCTCCATGGCCTTCTGGTTTTCACCACTTGTTATACAATTTAATGGATGCCTACACTTTGACAAAAGTCTCCACTGTCCGTGCATTTGCTGTACAAGGGAGGCCGTAGATCCCCAGACCCAGCAGTGACAGGAAAGGTTACCGGAAACTTCCTGTTGTTCTTTAGATCTAAGTAGGGAAAGAAGGAGATTTAAAAGTCCAGTGGCCTATACTTCAGCATAGCCTTCCAGTGATACAGGCCCTGATTCTAACACTGCGATCCAACCTAGGAAGGGGAAGCCACGGCCCAACAGAATGTTTAACGAATGTCAACAAGTCTGGCTCAATTTCCGTTGCTGAAATGTCCCTCCAGTACTGAAATCTACAGTAAATGATCCGTTTACTCTCACTCGCTTGCAACCCCTCTGCAATAAGGAGAGATGAGTTCCTCTTGGTTACGGGGCTTTATTCATCTTGCCGGGTGCCTCTTTTGCATCTCAGAGCACAGAGACACATTTCAGGTTCCAGTTAAGGAACAATCAGCACTCCTGATGACCTGCAAGACCTACCAGACTGTGTTCACTTCCCCTCCCTCCTGAAGCGGAGACGGAGAATAAACTGGATGAAACAGCCCACTTCCATGGCTTTCTCAAGCACCCGAAACATTTGTGTTAAATAATGTGGCCTAGGAGCAACTCCATGAAAATGTGGTGCTTAAGACAACATCAACCAAGTTCTTTCTAAGCCTACACACTGCATAATGAACCACTGCAAATATGCTTAAATGACCCTTTAAACATCTTATTTAAGCAGCGAGGAAATAATATCAATGTGATTCACTGAGAGAGCCTTAAACTTAGCCTGCTTCTTTTTTTCCCTGAAGAAAAGAGAGTGGCGAATTGCACTAACCTCAGTGGTGAAAATGGTTGAACTATTTTTGCTCACATTTCCCTCCTTCCCCCCAAAATAAGCCCGAGGCAGAAACCAAGCTTGTAAAGTGATAAGTACTTGAGAAGGAAGGATGCTCATTCAAGCTGCTTGGCACATTTTGGGCTAAATGAAACTTTGCCAAAATATGCTGGACAATTGTTGAAACTTTTCGGCTTCAGCCCAGATGTATGGCCTGCAGCACAGAGGGTTTGCAGAGGTTTTTGAGGTTCAGGGCTCTTTCGCCACTTCTGACCTGAGGAGAGAGATTAAGTATCTTTGCCCTTATTATGTAGCTGGCTGGTTTGTTTTACAGTTGAAATCCTGAACCAAGGACTATAGCAGGTGTTCTGTAGAAAGACTAAAATGAGGCCAATTTATCCTAGTGCACTTATAAACCCTGTGCAATTTTGTTTTCTGTCACCCTCACATAGGCTCATAAATGGATTGAGCCTTAAATGATGAGTGTGAGTAAAAGAAAATCAATACTTTTTTTTTCTTTTGTAGGCATTTATTTGCTGTAGCTGTGAACTGGGCAGACCCTCACACAAACCCTTTGTATCCTTACAATTGCTTGCTGCATATCAACATCCAGGGAGGAGGATGGCAATCAATGTAGGTTTGTATTATTGCATTATTTTGTGTTGATGATCAGATACCACTGTCCCCTGTAAAACCAAGTCGAAATATTAATTCGGTGCTGGGGATACAAATGAGATTGGAGGAAATGATCAAGGCAATCCAAACATTCTACCAGAAAAATATATGTTGCTGTCTGTGTTCCCGGTATTTGCTGCCAGCCGGTTTCTCCGTTTCCTGCCAACGTTCTGAAAGCTGTTTCAAGTCTCTCTATTAGAATGTATTGCTTCACAGACAGAGGCCTCTCCAATCTCAATTTTTGAGCCAGGGATCACACTGTATAGACTCCTTAATGTCTCCAAGAGTTTCCCTGGCTTCTTGCCCCGATTCCTCTTTCACTCTCCTCCTGGCCGGGTTGCCTTCCTGACATAACTTCTCTCCTGGTCTTGCGGCTTTGGCAGTTGGAGGGTCATGGAGGCAGATGCTTACGGGGGTCGCTGTAAGCTGCAATCTTTGTCATTGTGGTTTTTACATTCTAGAAATACTTCATTGCATTGCCTGCACGGCCTGCTGTATTTTCACTATCTTCTGAAATCCTGCAGCTATTGATTTTGCTGCATACCCCACCCTTTTTTCCCCATCCTTCCCCCAGATCTATGGCCTAGGCTACAGTACAGATGATTTACCGGTATAGCTATACCAACTCTCCTGCCATAGCTCACTCCTGCAGATGCTGAGGGGAGGAGCTTTCCTGTTGGCTGTAACACCATCTCCCAAAACAACATTCACACTGCTGTCTTGGGGGTACTGCTGGCAGAACTCTGTCAGCTGCTGGGGTGGCTTTTTCACACCCCTGACCATGAGAGCTATGCTGACAAAACTTTGCAGCAGATCCCTCCCCTATCTTGGCATGTTTAAACTTTAGTTTTTAAAATGTTCCCAGCCCTCATGGTTGTGAAAAGGCTTCAGAACACAAAGCAGATATAAACCAACGTGCTGTGGTCTCTGCTGCCGGTCTTCAGGCACCCTGGTTTCTCTCTCCAGCACTTGCCCTTTTGAGTATAATCTCTTCTCTCAAAGGAAGGAGATCTACATACTCTGAGTGGGTCCTGGATCAATCTTTGACCTTGTCCGCCGGAGGTGGCCTGTAAGATGTGTAGTTAGCCTGCCTTTCTCTGTGGTGTGTATGTCCACAACGGGCCCTCTTATGGCAATGAAAGACCCTGGCAGGGGGAATGTCTCGAGCAGTGGGGAGACGCCAGAGTCTTTTCCCCTGGCATCCCCCTTGCCAGAGCCGTTTCCCACTGCCAGACCCTTTCAGTGCACTGGGGAAAGGCTCCAGCGGAGGCAGGGCAGGGGGACGCTACACTGCTAACAATAGAAGTGCTGGGAGGTTTGGATTGGACATGTAGAGAGCTGTGTAAAGTACATCCCATAAGGTTCAGGAACGTAGGGTCCTTTACTAAGCTCTGCCTCACCATCTACACTGCTGCTCACATCCCGGCTGGCAGTACGCGACACACCACCATAAGTGAACACCTATCCTCCAGATCAGCACTGTGTATCTTTGCAGAAGATATGCTCTATCTCAACCAGAAGTTATGAGCTTGAGGTAGAAATTACTGAGTGAGGTTCCGTGGTCTGGATCATAGAATATCAGGGTTGGAAGGGACCTCTGGAGGCATCTAGCCTAATCCCCTGCTCAAAGCAGGACCAATCCCCAATTAAATCATCCCAGCCGGGGCTTTGTCAAGCCTGACCTTAAAACCTCTAAGGAAGGAGATTCTACCACCTCCCTAGGCAACCCATTACAGTGCTTCACCATCCTCCTAGGGAAAAAGCTTTTCCTAATACCCAACCTAAACCTCCCCCACTGCAACTTGAGACCATTACTCCTTGTTCTGTCATCTGCTACCACTGAGAACAGTCTAGATCCATCCTCTTTGGAACCCCCTTTCAGGTAGTTGAAAGCAGCTATCAAATCCCCCCTCATTCTTCTCTTCTGCAGACTAAACAATCCCAGTTCTCTCAGCTTCTCCTCATACGTTATGTGCTCCAGCCCCCTAATCATTTTTGTTGCCATCCACCAGACTCTTTCCAATTTTTCTACATCCTCCTTGTAGTGTGGGCCCCAAAAACCGGACCCAGTACTCCAGATGAGGCCTCACCAATGCCGAATAGAGGGGAACGATCACGTCCCTCAATCTGCTGGAAATGCCCCCTACTTATACAGCCCAAAATGCCATTAGCCTTCTTGGCAACAAGGGCGCACTGCTGACTCATGTCCAGCTTCTGGTCCACTGTAACCCCTAGGTCCTTTTCTGCAGAACTGTAGTAACTTGAAACTTCTTTCAATGGCAAGAGATTTCTGCCACATGAGCACAGTAAAATACACTTACGCTCAGCTGCCTCATTCACGAGGGGGCAGTGCAGAGCCTAGTACCCCCAGCAGAATCTCTTTGTGGCCCTTGAGCACACTTTCACTTTCCTCCTTACCCAGCAGTTCTTATTTAATTGCCGGTGTTTACTTATGTTCTTGTGCCCTCTGTGCTTGGTGGAAGCCCCTCTGGGCGTGCACTGCAGAAGGTGGATGCTCAGTGTTCTTGCCAGGCCTTTTTGCATCTGTTCCGTAGCAGTCTAGCACACGCAGGGTGGAACCTGAAGTGAGAGCGATCTCTGACATTGCGTCAACATACCAGAGCAAAATCAACAGGGCTACCATGTCCTAAGCCCATCATCTGCAGCAATCGCATCATTTACAGACCCTCCGCGGGTGTAAATCAGCAGCATTGGAACAACCCAGACTTACAGCAGCCGAGAATCTGGTTGTGAGTCTTTACTGGGGTATAAATTGCAGTAAGCTTTGTGTCATTCCCATTCCTTTTCTGAAAGCTGATCTCTACTACTAGAATTCGCTGCAAGTGCAAGCCGGGGGCTGGGTTAGATCATTTGAACATTCTTAATGTAAGCATAGCAGACGGAAATCTTGCCTTATTATCACATTTATTTTTCAAGATTTCCAAAATAATTATTGTTAGTTATGTCCCTAAGTGTCCCATAAAAGCCATAATCATTCCTTAAGGAAGCCAGATATTATCAGAAGGTTCTTATAACTATCCTACTTTATATAGTACTGGGAGGTACTATTTAAAGGACAAATCACCATTAAAATAACAGTACATCATGACACCAATACTGAGTCTGTCCTATACTGTATTTCTCAAGAGAAAATAGTACTGTACCTACAATGTGAATTTCCCTTTAATGAAATTTACCTAAGTAAAACAGACAGCATTGTTAGTAAATGTTATTAGCTAATCACCCCCACTCTTTGTTCCCACTCACATGAATGTGTTTTAATCAGCATGCTGTATTTTCCAGTCTGAAACCGCTCTGTGCATTCTTTCATTCTGCCTTTGCAGCACTATTGCAGTATCATAAAAGCATGTCTGGCAAGGATGTTTTCAATGTATCCAAAAGTGTGGTTAGGAAAAAGGAGCATTTTTACTGTGAAAGTCTGAGTAATTCGGAGGTTACCTCCACCTGAAGTACAGAAAGCTTCACAAGCTGTTCAGGAATCATGACCTAGACCAGCGGTTCTCAAAGTTGTTGCGACTGCAACCCCTTTTTCTCCTCCGGCGGCGTGGCGCGACCCCTCCATGTCTGCCGAAAAGCCGCCAAATACAATACCTCTGCACTCGGCGGCTTTTTGGAACACCCTGCGCCCCGACCCCAGTGGCAGGGGGGCTCCCGCCTGTGCCCCGCCCTGGTCCCCTCCACGGGCGGGATCCCGGCTGCACCTCCGGTCCCCTCTATGGGCGGGCTCCCCCACTTTGAGAACCTCGCGACCCCCACTTTGAGAACCCCGGACCTAGACCAATCATGTATTATAATTAGAGCTAGGCAAAAAAAAAATTCAGATGAGACTTTTTTTGTGACAAAAGCCTCAGGTTTAGTCGACTGAAACATTTCACAAATGTATGTTGAATTTCCCTACTTGTTTTTTGATCAAAAGAAAACATGTCCCATTGCAACATTCTTAAAATTAAACATTTTTTGGTTGAAACAGCTTTTTATTTTGATTATTTTTTCAATTTTATTTTTAAAAAGAGTAGGAAACCACAAATTAAAAGAAATGTTTTGTTCAACCCCAAATTTACTTTCCACCCTTTTGGTTAACTGAAAAACCTGCATTTTTTTCATTTTGGTTCAGCTCAAAATAATCCTTCCCTCCCCCGCCATTCAGCCAGTGAACTGAAAACTCAGTTATCCGCACAGATCTAATTATATTGTATGACAACGCAGTTAGCAAATGTCAGCATCTAAGTTAGAGCATCCAACCCTTTACCTGGGGCAGGCATTTAAAATGCACAGGAGTGCCCATACTGGATATACACTAGCGAAAATACCCGGCGTTTCTCGGGTCTGTCGGAGGTGGGGAGGGGGCAGAGAGCTGAGCGAGTGCGGGGTCCGTTGGAGGGGGGAGGGGGCAGAGAGCAAACCTGACACCCCCACCTCACCCCCCCGACCAAACCCGACACCCCCACCTCACTTACCCCTCGACCAACCCCAACTCACATTTTCACCCCCCACCCAAACCCAACACCCCCACGTCACCCCCCTACCAACACCCCCTGACCAACACCCCCACCTCACCCCCCCGTAGACCAAACCTGACACACCCACCTCACTTTCTCCCCCAACCAAACCCGACACCCACACCTCACTTACCCCTCAACCAACCCCGACCCCTCTCCTCGCCCCCCCAACCAAACCCAATACCCCCTGACCAACCCCAACACCCACACCTCACCCCTCACCTACCCTGACACCTTCCCACCCCCCCCAGACCAAACCCAACACCCCCGGCTCACTTACTCCCCCGACCAAACCCGACACCCCCACCTCACCCCCCGACCAAACCCGACACCCCTACCTCACTTACCCTCCGACCAAACCCAACTCAGGTCCGTCGGAGGTGGGGAGGGGGCAGAGAGCTGAGCGAGTGCGGGGTCCATTGGAGGGGGAGGGGGCGGAGAGCTGACCGAGTGCGGGGTCCGTTGGAGGGGGTATTATGACATCATAACTATGTCACAGAGAACAGCAGCTGCCCAGCTGATGTGATTGGCCTTTAAATAATTTCACCCCTGGGGGGCGTCAGAGGTGAGATTTGAAAAATTTTCGACTCTTACCCTGATTAGGACCGTAAGACCTATAACTGTACCAAATTTCAAGTCTCTAGCTCAAACGGTGTGGAAGGAGTAAGTGCACGTACATGCACGCATACATACATACACGCATACACCATTTGACTTTTATATATATAGATATAGATATAGATAATTTTGAAAGCTTCAAATCTAACTTCTTCTCCAGCCTCCAGCCTCAGTCTGGCTCTCGTGCAATGGTTCATTGTCAAGGACATTTTTTTAAAAATGAACATTGCATTCACTTTTACCTATGAAAAATACGCAGCGCCAGTCTGTTACATGCATAGCTATGCAAAACCAATCCTGCTCACTTCTACCCCTTGAAAAAAGGTGTTGTCAAGTACAGAGCAGTTCCCCCCTCTTCTTTCAAGAGTTCAGACAAAGTTACTTTTAAAATGTATTTCCGAGAATGATTGATTTTTTCAAATATACATTGTTTAAGAATCTTTTTTTCCCCAAAAAAACCAGTTGTGCATTTTGTCTTGTGAGCCGCATGTCCTGCTTCTTCAAGGCTGTCTGATAGAAATGAATTTGTGGTTGAGTAAACACATTAACGCTGGGCAATGTCTCACTATCTGTATTTTTTAAAATGCAAAGATCAACACATTTGTATAAAGAAAGGACAAATAAAGGAGAGGTTTGTGAATAGGATGTCACCTATACATAACTTAATGCATTTGAAAAATGGGGCTGCATGTTGTGATAAGATAGTCAAGAAACAATGCAGATGTATTTTTAAATTATAACAATACAGCAAGGCAGAAATAGAGACGATCGTGAGATTAAATGTATATCAACTTTATATTAAAGCAAAACAATTTGCACAGACACATCGAAAGGACAGTGATGGAAAGGACTGGCTGCATATCATTTCGAGAGGAACATTCATTACACTCTTAATTGCACTGGCAAACTAAGGCATTAGAGTTTCAGCAGTTGTGTCTACATAATGCATGTACAGAATTATACAGAGAAGAGCGGTGTGACAGGTGGAGATCACAGAAACCCCTTAGGAGCTGCCACCTGATGTGCCAAGGCTACTCCTGCCTCAGTTTTCCTGCCCCAACAGCTTAGGACCTCAGTACGCTGCCTGGTCTGAGCCACGTCCCCTAACAGCTGTGGGCTTTCCTGGAAACAGGCAGGAGGTATCCTTACCTCTGGCACTCAGATGTTCAACTCCCAATGGGGTCAAACCCTGAATAAAATTTGTTTTGCCCTGTATAAAGCTTATACAGGGCAAACTCATAGATTGTTCGCCCTCTATAACAATGATAGAGAGATATGCACAGCCGTTTCCCCCTCCCACCCACCCCCCAGGTACCAACATGTACTCCAGGTTCATTAATAAGTAAAAAGTGATTTTAATAAAGACAGGAAATAGGATTTAAGTGGTTCCAAGTAGTAACAGACAGAATAAAGTGAATTACCAAACAAAATAAACAAAACACGCAAATCTAACACTATTACAGCAAAAAGCCTCACCCTCTGAATTCCTTCTTTCAGGCTAAATTCTGTTAGCCTGGGTCCAGAAATCACTCGCACCCCCCCTGCAGTCACAGTCCTCTGTTCCAGTTTCTTCCAGGAATCCTTGGGGGGTGGAGGGCTGTGGCTTGAGCCAGCTGAGAACAAAATGGAGAGGTCTCTCCCAGGTTTATATAGACTTCCTCCTGTGGGTGGAGAGCCCCTCCTCCTTCCTATGTAGAGTCCACATGGACTCTCAGAGCACATGGCTCAGTTCCCGGTTTGAACCAGACTCTGCTCATTACCAGGGAGGCCGCATTCCTGAGGAGGCTCGGGTGTGGAGGGGTGTTGACAAAGTTCATTGTTTGCTTGATTGGTTCTCAATTGGGCTTAACTGAGAATAGTTTTTTCTCTGGAAAGCAGCTGAACAGCTCTCTAAGTCTACATATAACTAACCAAGCACATAGCCAATATTCATAACTTTGAATACAAAACAGACACATACCTACAAAAGGGATGAACAGATCCAGTGGATCATTCCCTTCACAGAGATACACCTTTTTAGCAAAACCATATTCCAGTAACATCATACATATATTTACAGGCTCCCCCCCCCCCCCATAAAGCCTTATGGTGTACACTGTCACAAGAGGATCCATTGAATTCAAAAGGAAAGATTCAAAATTTCCAAGACCAGACAGAATATTTTTTACCATCTACTCTGACTCCTGTGTAAAACAGGCCATAGAACTTCCTCAAAATAATATCTATTTCAAGTAGGGAATTTCTTTTAGAAAAAAATCTAGCTTTGATTTCAAAATTGGCAGTGATGGAGCCTTGTAATTGTTCCAATGGTTAATTACCCACACTGTTAAAAATGTACACCTTGTCTAGCTTTAACTTCCAGCCATTGGATCATGTTGTCAGCTAGACTGGAGAGCCCATTACTCAATATTTGTTCCCCATGTAGATATGTATAGACTGTGATCAAGTCACCTCTTAACCTTGCCAAGTAGGATTGAGGGCCCGTTGTGCTGGACCCTGTACAAGTGCAGGTGAATGAACTGTCTCTACCCTCTTACACCCTACTCCCCACAATCCTGTTCTTGAAATCCATGCTTTACATCTCTTCTTCTCTTTCTTTTGTTCACTTATGCCCTTATTAGTAGTCTTGTCTACATTTAGACCTCAGCATTTAAGCACATGCAAACTGTTAACTTTACTCATGTGACTGCTTATGTGAGTAAAGTAATGCACGTTTCATAGAATTATAGGACCTCGGGAACTCATCTAGTCCAGCCCCCTGTACTGAGGCAGGACCCTGTAAATCTAGACCATCCGGGACAGGTGTTTGTATAATCAGTTCTTAAAAACATCTAGTGATGGGGATTCCACAGCCACAGCCTTGGAGAGCTTAACTATCCTTATAGTTTTAAAGACTATTCTAATATCTAACTTAAATCTCCCTTGCTGCAGACTAAGCCCATTACATCTTATTCTCTCTTCAGTGAACATGGAGAAGAAATCAATCACAGTTCTCTTTATAATGACCCTTAACAGATTTGAAAACTGTTCTCAGGTTTCCCTACAGGCTTCTTTTCTCAAGACTAAACATGCCCAGGTTTTTTAACCTGTCCTCCTAGGTCAAGTTTTCTGAACCTCTGATCACTTTTGTTGCTCTCCTCTGGACTCCTTCCAGTTTGTCCGCATCTTCCCAAAAGTGTGGTCCCCAAACTGGACACAGCACTCCAACTGAGGCCTCCCCAGTGCCAAGTACAGTGGAACAATTATCACTATGTGTTACATATGACACTCCTGTTAATATACCCCAGAATAATATTATCTTGTTTGTAACTGCATCTCATTGTTGGCTGATATTGAGTTTGTGATCCGCTATAATCCCCAGATACATTTCAGCAGTATTACCTAGCCACTTATTCTTCATTTTTTACTTATGTATTTGATTTTTCTCTTCCTAAGTGTCGTACCTTGCACTTGTCTTTCTGATTTAAGACATATTCACCAATTTGTGAAGGATGTTTTGAATTCTAATCTTGTCCTCCAAAGTGATAACAGACCCTCTCAGGTTGGCGCTGTCTGCCAATTTTATAAGCATCCTCTCCATCCCATCATATAACTTATTAATGAAAATGTACCAGATCCAGGACAAGCTCTTTGGTACCCAACTAGATATGTTCTCCCAGTTTGACAGTGAACCATTAATAACTACTCTTTTGGAACAATCTTTCATGCAGTTGTGCACCCACCTTATAGTAATTTAATTGCCACATTTTCCTAGTTTGTTTATAAGAATGTCATGTGAGACTATGTCAAAACCCTTATTCAAGTAAAAATATATCATATTTGCATCTTCCTTCCTCTCTGCTATGCCAGTAACCTTGTCAAAGAAGGAAATTAGATTTGGCATGATTTGTTCTTGCTGCAGTGTTTCCAGAGTAGGCCACCCGGTGCCTATGCACTCTTTAGGTCAGGAACTATTTTTTTGTTTCAGGCAGTGTCTAGCATATCTTTGAATGTTCATGAATAATAAATAGTAGTAATAATAAATAATTTCACATGTTCCAGGCATTCATTGCCAGTCCTCCCGATATACAAATACACTGTTCTCTAACTTACCAAGACTTCTTCCTTTATGTATCGCTATAAAAAACGATGTAATCATTTCCATGAGGTGCTTTAGAAACATACGTTGATATATTCCATTAAATGTTTCTTTTCAGATGTATTTCACTTATATTGTTCCATCATTGATTCTAAAAAATTTAATTACTCTTGCTTTGTAATAAAGGCCTACTAAATCTCTTGCAATGCACCATAAATAAGACCTTTTCCATGGTGCCTGGTTAGTTTATGACTGTACAGGTTTTCTGAAGAGATCTACATAAATATTTATGTAACCCTTATATTCCACTTTATATCTTTCTTGTGTACCATTTTCGTCGTGAATCAGAACTGCAGTCATTGGCCTAAGTACTACACAATGTAATTACCTGGTGTATTAGCCTCCATGCATATTAATCTTCCTATTTTTTTTTTCAGGGCCTAAACTCTGAGTGTTCATACATGAGTTATTGGGATTATTTATAAAATAGGATTAAGACACCACGCAAGATTTATTTGGTAAATTAGTCATCAGTCTACTGAGAAAGAAGGTCAGGGACTCCATTAAACTAGATTAATGTAGAACAACTATTATCTAATAAGACTGGAAGCCTGGAGGAGCTTCCTGCTTATTACAAAAATACCCTGCTAGCTCGTATTATTTGTGGGAACAACAAAAGCTACTTTAGAAACACTACAGCTGCAGTCTAGAACATGACAGGAAATATATTCTATTTAGCCACTCCAGCCATTGATAAATTAGTTCTTGTTTGAAATTGGCATTCTGTCAGCGAGCTGAAGGGGAGTACTGCAAGTGCTGCAATTAGAGTTCCCTGTGGAGATGAAGCAATGACATCAGGCATGCTTGGGAAGCGACTGAGAATTCCTGGCCTGGTTCATTATGCAGCCGTCGAGGGCTTATCCTCTCCACTTCGGGCTCTTGGGAACCACGCGGATGATAATTCTGTAACTCGACTACTTAACCTGTTTGCCTAGTTTGCAAAAGCCAAATCTTCATAAAGAAGCGACTCTCTGGGAGTTCCTGTTAGAGGCGGCCTGAGAACCATATGTTGAGGGATATGTACAGAATCAGTATGGTGACTGTTTCTGTCTCTCCTTGCTTATTAACCGTTCGAGAGAGTATCGAAGAAACAAACACCTGAAACTAATCAACTTAAAACAAAAATGAATTCACCTAATTCTTTTTTTTAAAAAAAGAGAGAAATTCTGCTTCAAGCAAAGATTTTACTCCAAAAAGGAGGAAGGCCTGGTGACTCCATGAAATCCATTCAGGGCTTTATTATTGCTATTGATTTTAGGGGGAAGGGGCTCAGATACCATGGTAGTGGGTGGCAGGATAAAACCCATAGATAAAGGCCTGATTCTCATTTACACTCTTTGTCATGCTGGAAAAGTAAAAGGCTATAAAGTAATATCATTTACACTCACTCTAAGACCCTTTTACAGTGCCCGGATCGTATAAAGCGACCTCAGTCTAAATAAAAGTCAGGCCCAGGTATATAGCAAAACCACATTAAGGTACTGTCCAGCTGTCTGGAGCAGTTCATGAGTGTGAGTGCCAACTTCAGGGAGGATTGTTACAAACCAGGACACAAACTGGCTCCGAGTTCTATACTTAGATTTCACCCACCAAGTATCATCTGTGAACTCCTCAGGCACTAAAACCGCGTAACCATAGAGTCACGGATAGTCACCGGGGGCAGTCCAGTCTCCCTTGTCAACTAGGCAACCTGCCTTTGTGATAACTGGTCCCTTACACCAAAAATCATAACAATATGTTACTGCCAATTCAAACAGACCAGTCACTCACTCACCCCAGCTCAACTCCACCCTAGATATCTCACCAAAGACAAGGCTTGTAGCCCATCCTATAACTATCTACAGATTTTTTTTTATTTAGGAGCAGGAAATTAAAGTTATTTAAAGGTTTAAGGTTAAATATAGGCACACTAATAAGTTACAGACTTAAGTTTCAAAGGGTAATATAAGTTTCTAGAACAAGCAAGATCTCTATGTTCCTTAGGGCTAACCCAGGGTAAACAATGGAGATCTCTTGCTAATGCCTACACAAACTTGTCCTCAAGACTCCAAGCAGCACAGTTCCTCCTTTTTAGTGGTTTTTTTTTTAAAAAAATTCTTCCCCCTCCTCTGCTTCGAGTTGCAAACTTAACTGATGGGAGGAATTCATCTGCAGGTCTCCTCTTCCTGGGGGCAAGAGGGAGAGGGAGCAATCAGGAAAAGCTTTTGTGCTCTGTTGTTCCACCCTAATTTGTCTGGTGTTGACGGGCCTTGTCTGCTGAGCAGGACCTAATGCCTTCTGCTGGAAGCCAGCATTTCACTGTATTCATGTCCCTTTCCTGTCTGATGAGTTACACAGTTACAAAGGATTAAATACTTAAATATTGACTTTGAAGGTAGGATACAGATCTAATCAATGAGATTAATGCAGGCAACAGTTTACAAACATGTCATAAAGTCTCAACGCTAAACACCATCTTATAATTCTAATACCTGTTTTAACAATATTAACGTCAGCCAGATTGGTGCCAGCTGTGGCTATGTCAGTGTTCAGCCAAGACCTTGGCATAAACTGGTGTGTGTGTGTGTGTGTGTGTGTGTGTGTGTGTGTGTGTGTGTGTGTGTGTGTGTGTGTGTGTGTGTGTGTGTGTGTGTGTGTGTGTGTAAAAGTAACCCACATACCTTCTGTGTGTGGTGTTCTCTCCCATCTACAGCATTAGCTAGCAGTTTCCTGGCTTTTAGTTCTTGTGGTAGAGGCTCATGAACTATGCTTCAGAGGTTCCCGGTTTGATCCTGCCTGCCAACAACCAGGGTTTATTGGCATTACATAAACGCACATACCTTTATACATATATATTTGAAGTGCTTACAGGGATTTTTTTTCCCTCAGGGGAAGAGAGGGATAAAATGGTGACCCTCTATCTGTATTTTTTTGAGTGGCAATCTGGAAAATGCCCTTATTTTACCAGGTAGGTGCAGTCCAGTAACTGCTACCATAAAAACATTTTTTTCTCTCTCTAGTCCTGGTTAATAGTTACGATGGGGTGCCCACACACAGGGCTGGAGCAGAGAGAAAGGGACAATTAACCCTGCTGTGACAGGTTGCACCTGGGAGAGAGTCAGGGCTGAAAAGCTTTTAATTCAGATAAAGCCCAGCTGGGGGCAAAGCTGGCTCAGGTTAAAGCCTGGAAGTTTGCAGCAGAAAGGGGCTGCAGTGAAGAAGGCCTGCAGTCACTCTCTGGGCTTGGAGAAGGAAAGGAAAAATCCCAGGGGAGAATAGAAACCCTGGGACCCTGTCCCTGAGGGAAGGATGTACCCATCAGAGGGTTGAGAAGGGTCCTGACAGAGGTGAAGTCAAAAACAGTCCAGGAAATAGAAACAAGGTTTGGGACAGTGCAGGCTGTGGTTTCTGGACAAAGGGTCACTGGGCGGAAATGTGGAGTAGTAGGAAGTGGGGCAGAGGCACATTCTGGGCCATGAATGGGAAAACTGCCTGAGATGGTTTGTATGGAGAGGCTTTGATACCCTGGAAAGCGGAAATCACGTGGCGACCTGGCAGGAGGGCCAAGCCATGAAGAGGGAGCAACCAAGTCACAAAGAAGAAGTGGGGGAGAGTCCCAGAGAGGGAGTGGGGCTGTGGCAAGAGTGAAGTGATGGAACAGGACATCAGACCTGGAAGGAGCTAATCCCTAGAGCAGCCAGGAGGAGGCGCCCTAATGGCGAATGACTCCTGAGACAGTGATACTGTCCAATGACTGCTCAATGGTTTAGCATGATCAATGTTTCCACATCATCCCACAATTCATGGGGAGATTGGGGTTTCTGTTGTGTTTCAAGGACTGTATGTTACAGGCTAAAAGGTCATAACTTGCACCAAGAAGTTTAATTTAATAGGATTGTTTGATTGTAAAAAATTGTGGGTTTTCTGTATTTAAAAATGTTCAAGAGAAGGCCCATAAATGGAGACCTTGATTCCAGTCCTGCACCAAATGAGGATTCCCTTTAGTTCAGGGAATCTTCAGCTGTTGCCCTCATGAAGTTTCAAGTCTGTTTTGTGCCATTGTGGGGGTGCAAAGGGGATCTACAGAGAGATGTCATTGTTGTAATATTTCCTAGAATGCTTGGGCCTCTGCACAACTAGCGTGAGATGAGCACAAGTCAATGTTGAGTGCCAGGAGGGGATTACTTCCTCTTGTAGATGCTTAGTGGTGGCTTATGCAAGAGCCAGATTGCTTTAATGGGACATTCCCCTTCACATGCACCTATAGCATCGCCCTTTCGGACAGGCACCACCACCACAGATGACCTCCCTGCCCCATATATAGACACAAATACACATTTATGCTTCTGAGTGCATCAGATGTCAATCAAGGCAGAGTTTGTCCCAAAGAATCCAACAGAGGTTACAGTGATATCTCAGACACATTGCAAGACCCGGAAAACAGGTAAGATGCATCTCGCGACACTTTTAGACACATCACATTTTATATTGGGCCTGGTTTTGGAGAAGGAGAAGAATGTTAGTGCTATGGTTAAAGTAAAAATGTTCTTGTTCTAGAAATGGAGCTGTTGGGTGTTATGATTAAAAAATAAATTTAAAAGCCATGAATATCGAGGAGCTGACAAGGGGAACTGAGAAATCGTGTCCATGGCTCCACTAAGTGTTAGCAAATTTGTCACTCTCCCTATGCAGCCTAGATGGATTACAAGTTTATCTAACGCCTCGTATTTCCCTGTGTAACTGGAAGGTTGTGTTCTGAGCAGAGTTTTGCTAAGTTAGGGCCTGATCTGAAGAGGTGCTAAACTCCCACTGGAGTTGATAGGAGGTGTGAGTTCTCAGCCTTTCAGCTGGAGGGCATTTTTTAACCAACACTCTTCTTGGTGAAGAATGCTGCTTGGGCAGCACTGAAACGTTGCAAATTTGTGTCAATTTCATCACACTCTCTTGGTTGAAAGAAGACAATAAATAAGTTTAAAAAAAAGGTTGTTTCGACATTTGTTGACATGAGACTTTTTGAATTTTGCATTTGAAATCACATTTAGGAATTCCCTTTAATTTTTTTAAAATAAACATTTTAAAGCAAACATCAAAATCAAAAGGAAATCTGTCATTTGACCTGCAATTATTATTATTATTGGTTTTTTCACTTTTTGATTTGCCAACATTTTGGAGGAAATAATTGTTTTTCAGTTGAGCTGGAGCTAACTTTTAAACATTTATTTTCCTGTTTTTCAAAATTGCCAGCAAACCTAAAACTCCGTTATTTGTCTGGCTGTACTCAGCACCTTTCTGCTTGAAGCCCTCAGTGTCTGAGTGCTGGCCTTCACTAACCGCTGGATCGGTGTGTACTGATCGATCTATCGGGGATCAATTTATCGCGTCTCATTTATTCATGTAGCTGAAGTTGCGTATCTTAGGTTGACCCCCACACACACACCGCTAGTGTAGACCTGGTCTTAGAATGATACATGGCTGCATTGCAGCATTTAAGACAGTCCTTAGGGAAATTTGCCCAATCATTTCCCATTCAGGACGGCACTAATGACCGCGTCGTGGCCCATCAGTCACAATGGGCATGCAGGGGAAATGTGTTTACAAGCTCTGTTCGCAAAATAAGCTTTGCTTGTATGAGCCCCCAAAATACGGTGCAGTTCACATATAGTTCAGAGCGCTCAGCAATGACGGTGTGTCCTCGGGCAGAGTCTTCAAATGTGTAATCTAGAGAGAATCCACCAAAACTCTAAGGTGACCAGACAGCAAATGTGAAAAATCAGGACGGGGGTGTGGAGTAATAGGAGCCTATATGAGAAAAAGACCCCCAAATCAGGACTGTCCCTATAAAATTGGGACATCTGGTCACCCTACAAACCCCCCATTCTGGACCCAAGTGCAAGATTGAGCAGAGTGGCTGCTGGAGTAGTGGATCATGCAGATGTTCGAAGCGTGATTTTGCAGCTTCACTGGACTCAGCTACTTCTTGGTTGGGGGCGGGGGACAACCCGAGATGGTGGTATCTCCCCGACACAGCCTACTTGTGGCACCAGAGCAAGGCCTCGCTCATTGTAAATTGTGCAGCTCTGTCCCCTCCTGCTGCTTTCTTACATGAGGAATGAACTTGTTAGCAATGTTGACATTTAAATGATCACCACTGGGCATCTGCATTAACCCCTCACAGAGATGAATGAGTCAGTTTACACCTCCGAGCTCTTATTCCAGACTCCCTGAAGACTCATCCCGCCATCTCGGCAGCAGTTACCCTCAGTCGGGAGAGTTTCTTTGTCACCATAACTTACTTTTTGTAATTAAAGCTGAGGCGCCGCAGGGCAGTTGCTTGTGGTTTCTGTTCCCTCTTGATGCAATTCTCTTTTGACTTATTTGGCTTCTGACATGGTGTCCACAATAACCGAAGGTTACTTGTCTTCTGTGTGTCGTGTTATACCTTGATGTTCTACCAGCTAGCTCCCCTCTCTGCCACACGCTATATCACCTTTTGCTTTTACTCGAGGACATTGTTTCCCTTCTTACAGGATATCCTCCTGCTTGGCTCCTACCTGGCTGCCTTCTCCTTCTGCTCTGCCTGACACGTCAACTGTGAGGGCGGGGAGAAAGTCATACTGCTCTGGTAATCCGATTACACTATGGAAATTACCGTCCACCTATGGGATTGCTGTACGCTGCCATTTCTTGCTTGCTAAGCCAGGGGAGCTTTGCAACAGAAACGCAGTTTAATGGGAAGTGCCAAAGAACAAGTAAATAAAATAAAACAAGTAAATTAAACTGTGAAGACCCTTATTTAGTGAAAAGCAGACTGTGAACATGGTCTATGGTAATAGAAGTGCATTGAAGAGTAAACATACACTTTTAAATGTTCATAAGGGGGGAGGGATAGCTCAGTGGTTTGAGCATTAGCCTGCTAAATACAGTGTTGTGAGTTCAATCCTTGAGGGGACCATTTAAGAATCGGGGGAAAAAAAATCTGTCAGAGGACAGTACTTGTTCCTGCTAGTCTAGGTAGGGGACTGGGCTTGATGACCTTTGAAGGTCCTTCCAGTTCTAAAAGATAGAGCCATTTACTAGGAGTGCTGGTCAGCTGTCAGATTAAAATAGTCATTGAACAAGTAATACAGTGACCAGAACCGTTATGTATTAAATACTATATTCTGCAATAGAATCTCTGGGGCAGGTCAGATACCAAAGAAAATTATTCATGGAATAAATTAGTTGATGAAAACCAGCAAAATTCAATAGCTGGATAGTGTTTGACTAGTTCTAATTTCAAGGGTCATTAGCCAATACATTCCCTGGATTTTTCTCAAAGGTAAAGCTTTGTTCAACAAAGCAAAGTGACCAATCGCCAGAGACCAGCATTCTCAACAGGTAAAAGGAGCCTGCTTAAAATCTCTGTCTAATACCAATGCTGGTCCGTGTACAAATCACTTGTGAAAACTTGCTCAGTTATCCTGCCCAGGGCTGATATCAGACTGACAGGTCTATAATTACCACAGTCATACGGCTTCCTATGTTTAAACTTTGGAACAACATTCAGTTTCTTTCAGTTTTTTTTACTTTCCCCAGTTTTCATAGACTTATTGAAAATCAACATTAATGGTCCAATGAGCTCCTAAGCCAGCTCTTCGAAAATTATTGGATGCAAATTATCCAGACCTGCTAATTTAACAATACATTACTTCAGTAGTTACTGTTTTACTTCCTCTGGAAGTACAAGTGGAATGAAAAGAGTGTTATCAGATGATATAAGAAACATAGGAATGGTCATACTGAGTCAGGCCATTGGTCTATAAGAACGGCCATACTATTTCAGACCAAACGTTCATCTAGCCCAGTACCGTATATACTCGAGTATAGGTCGACCCGAATATAAGCCGATGCACCTAATTTTACCACAAAAAGCTGGAAAAGTTATTGACTCGAGTATAAGCCGATATCAAATCCGGACAAAAAAAAAAAAAGCGCCTCGCTCTCCCGTCCCCGCTGCGCGGGCGGGCTGCCGAGGTTCCCCCTTCCCCGCCGCGGGCGGGCTGCCGAGGTTCCCCCCTCCCCGCCGGACCAAAAAAAAATGTGCGCCCTGGTTCCTCCCCTCCCCGCCGGACAAAAAAAAAAAAAAAAAAAGCGCCTCGCTCTCCCGTCCCCGCTGCGCGGGCGGGCTGCCAAGGTTCCCCCTTCCCCGCCGCGGGCGGGCTGCCGAGGTTCCCCCCTCCCCGCCGGACAAAAAAAAAAATGTGCGCCCCGGTTCCTCCCCTCCCCGCCGGACAAAAAAAAAAAAAAAAAAAAAAAAAAAGCGCCTCGCTCTCCCGTCCCCGCCGCGCGGGCGGGCTGCCGGGAGCGTCCCGGTTCCCCCCTCCCCACCGCGGGCGCGCTCCCGGCAGCCCGCCCGCGGCGGGGAGGGGGGAACCGGGCAGCCCGCCCGCGGCGGGGAGGGGGGAACCGGGACGCTCCCGGCAGCCCGCCCGCGCGGCGGGGACGGGAGAGCGAGGCGCTTTTTTTTTTTTTGTTTTTGTTTTTGTCCGGCGGGGAGGGGAGGAACCGGGGCGCACATTTTTCACTGACTCGAGTATAAGCCGAGGCGGCTTTTTTCAGCCCAAAAAGTGGGCTGAAAAACTCGGCTTATACTCGAGTATATACGGTATCCTGTTTTCAAATAGTGGCCAATTCCAGGTGCCCGAGAGGGAATGAACAGAACAGGGAATCATCAAGTGATTCATCCCCTTTTGCCTATTCCCAGCATCTGGCAAACAGAGGCTAGGGACACCATCCCCACCCATCCTGGCTAATAACCATTGATGGACCTGCCCTCCATGAATTTATCAAGTTCTTTTTGAACCCTGTTATGATCTTGGCCCTCACAACATCTTCTGGCTAAGAGTTCCACAGGTTGACTGTGCCCTGTGTGAAGAAATACTTCCTTTTGTTTGTTTTAAATCTGCTGCCTATCTCGCCCGGTACCCTGTCATCCGACAGTGGACAATGCCAGATGCTTCAGGGGGGTGAACAGAACAGGGCAATTATTGAGTGATCCATTCCCTGTCATCCATTCACAGCATCTGGCAGTCAGAGGCTTAGCCATAGTCATTAAGAGCCATTGAGGGACCTATCCTTCATTAACTTATCTAATTCTTCGTTTGAACCTAGTTATACTTTTGGCCGTCACAATATCCGCTGGCCGCAAGTTCCACAAGTTAACTGTGTTGTGTGAAGAAGTGCTTCCTTATGTTTGAAACCTGCTGCCTATTAATTTCATTGGGTGACCCCTGGTTCTTGTGTTATGTGAAAGGGTAAATAACACTTCCTAATTCACTTCCTCCCCCCACCCTTCATGACTCTATTGACCTGTATCCCATCCTCCCTTAGTCCTCGCTTTTCCAAGATGAACAGTCCCAGTCTTTTTAATCTCTCTTCATATGAAAGCTGTTCCATACCCCTTAACATTTTGTTGCCCTTCTCTGGACCTTTTCCAATTCTAATAGACCTTTTTTTTTTTCAGGTGGGGCAACCAGAACTGCTCACAGTATTCAAGGTACGAACATACTATGGATTTATATTTGTTGCCCAGTTGCTTAGTGAGATCCCTTGTAATACTTCATTCTCTGCATTGGACTTAACTATCTTGAGTAATTTTTATCATCTGGAAACTTGGCCATTATCTGTTTGTTTGTTTTTCTCAAATATAGAACAGAAATATTTGTTGAACATTTCTGCCTTTTTGGCAATGTTATTGATAGTTCAAATATTTCCATCTATTAATGGACTAATATAATTGTTAGATGTCTTCATTTTGTTCCTAACATACTTAAAAAACCTCCTTATTGTCCTTAATTCTGCAGGCCATAGATTTATCCTTGTGTACTGCCTCCCTTATTCATTTTCTGCAATTGCTATCTTCTGATTTATATTCATTACTATCAACTTCCCCTTTATTTCATTTGTTAGATAGATAGATAGATAGATAGATAGATAGATGTCTTCACTTCCCCTCTTAACCAGGTCAGATTTTAATAACCAATAAGGCTTTCTTCCTGGTGTGGTGGCTTTTTGGCCATTTAGCAATGTATCCTTATACAACCCCAATGATCTTTCACATACTTTCTGATTAAAAATCTAACTCCAAAATGACTTGGCTCATAATTGTTTTCAGCTTTGTGAAATTGGTCCCCTTAAACCACCAAGTATATATATCATTGATCTGCATTTTATTCTCTTTGCACATTATAAATGTGATCAAGTCATGATCATTTGTACATACTCTACCCGTAATTTTTAGTCCTCTGTTCCTTTCCTCTTTATCAGGCAAGATAATGTCTAATATAGAATTTCCCCACGTAGGTTGTGACACTTTTTGAGTTAGGAAATTGGTATATAATAAGAAATTCCAAGGATGTTTAGTACTGAGAACATTAGACCTCCAGCATGTGTCACTCCAATTGAAGTCCTCTTGGATCGCCCAGCTTTATGTCCTACACATTATAGACATGGAGGTGACATCTAGACGCGATAAATCAATTCCCAAATCAACGGCTGTACCCCACCTCGGCAGGAGGAGTTAGCAGAGTTGGCAGGGGAGCGTCCGCGGTCGAACCTCCAGCGTGGGGACAGCCAGGTAAGTCGAACTAAGATACTTTGATTTCAGCTACGTGAATAGCATAGCTGAAGTTGCATATCTTAGTTCGAAACACTCCCCCCGCCCAGTGTAGCCCAGGCCTTACTGTCTTCAGATCAAGAGTGGATGTCTTTCTAGAAGATATGCTTTAGTCCAACACTAGTTATTGGGCTCAGTACAAGGGCAAATCAGGTAAAATTTAAGGGGGTCTGATAGATATTCAGGAGTTCGGACTGGATGATCTAATGGTCCCTAAGTATGGAAGTAGTGCAGGTACTTATACAACTACCCTTGCTCATAATTGGGGAGAGCTAAAACTATAACCTCCACTTAGTTTCCCTTTCTTAATGGCAGTGGACACATGAGATGTTTCTTCTGATACGTGATTCTTTGCCCTTTTCTTTATGGATACGGAAGAGGGCCCTGAAGGCCATTTAGCTCCTCATATCTCAATCTGGCAAGGGGCAGCCTACTTAGGCAAATTGATCTGGGGCCAAGATTTTGCAGTTTTGATGGTGCTTGATGAAGTCATGCAAGCACAACACCCTTTTGAGACCTGCCCCACTGACACCCTTCAGCAATCTGCCACATTTATTTCTGTGATTGTGCATTTGACTTTGAGCACTGGCATAATTCCAGCCCCATTAGATGTGTCCATCGTAACCCCAGTTCTAAAAACAACCCATTAGATTCTGATGGACTCTCCAGCATTGATTGATGACTCATTTACCCTTTCTTGTTAAAGTGCTGTATGAGCTGTAGCCAGATGGTTCTCTTTCAGCATGTTTTCATTTCTGTGGTGATCACATGATAGCATATATGAACACCACCACTTCTCACTGTTCATGATAACAGGTCGGCCACCATCTCTTTACAACTGAATATTTTAGCCTCTTTCACTGCAGTGGATCTTGGAATCCATCTAGCTTCGACAGCCATTGCACTCCATTGGGTTAGACGATACGTCCTGATCTCGGGTGGTATGTTTCTTCTCATGCCGCAAAGGGTTCTCCGTTGGGCTCATTACAATTCAACCTCTGCGCGATTCCTTTGAGCAAAATGATCTGAAGATACGGATAAGAGATCAGTTCTTATGCAGATGACATGCAGATTTATGTGAAGTTCATTCCTAATTATTCCTTCTCGTCTTCTGTTTTATCAGTTTGTCTTGAGGACATGGAGGCGTAGATGTCAATTCTTTTTGTATCTCTTTAATACTCCTAAACCTTAAATATTAATTATTGGTTCCAGGCATCAAGTTAAATATGCTGCTGCTTTCTCAAAATCTGATGATCATGATACAGTGTCATATCTTATAAGTCCCTATTCAGCAGTCCATCCTTATTCTGCACCGTACTTATGTATATGCTTAACTTAGTCGAGAGTCCAATTCAGCCCTGGTTTAAGAGTTACGGTTCAGTTGGCTGTGGCCCCGGGAAGTTCAGATTGGTTAGTCTTGTTTTAAGTTGCTCTTCTTTCTTCAACAAGGAAGTTAATCTTCTGTTACTTAACGAACATGTGTCTGTGCTCTTTTTGTTTCCTTTTCAGAGAGAGAAATCTTGCTCCATGCTTTTGTGGCTATCTAAATTAAGGGTTGAAAGATTTCACTCATTGACATTCTAGCTCGTTCAGTCAACGACCTGAAATCAGAGCAGAGTACAATGGCTAGGATTCTAGCAAACACTATTAAGTTCCAGTGCATGACCTGTCCCCCCCCCCCCCCCCGTCACCCCCCCCCTCCCATCTTGGCCTACCTGTGTAAGGTCCAGATCTATAAAAGGACCTCCATGGTTAGATGGTGGCTAAGAAAGGGTTTTGAGGATCTCACACTACTCCTGGAGAATTCTGCACCACTGCACATGCACAAAATTTATGTCCCCCCACAGATTTATTTGCTTCCCTGCAGAAAAATGACTTTTTGATGGAGAAGCAAAAGGAAGCCACAAGAGTGGTCATGTGACCCTCCCCAGCAGTATGTTTTGGGTTCCAGAGAAGCCGTCAGGGAGGTAATTCACTGTGGGGCATAGGGTGGGACTGTGGAGGACCTGGCTGGTGGCTCCTGCCCTGTGCCAGGCTCAGCTGATAGTTCTGGCTGATCTGGGGAGGACAAGACTTTGTCTTCCCCTGCACAGCATATGGGGTCATGTAAGACTCACCCCCAGATTTCTCTGTAGGAAGCTCTGCAAACTCTCCCCCCACCACCACACACATCAATCACCCCCCATGCACTTCCTGCACCCATTGCTCCTCAGGAAGAGGGATAACTGTACAGGGAGATGCTTCCCCATCCCCACTCCCACTGCACTTGGACCACCCTGATGAGTCACTTACACCTGGATTCCCACCCTACTGAGCCCCAATCAGCTGCATCTGGATCCCCACCCCACTGAGCCCCACTCCTCCAGCATCTGGGCCTCCCTGATGAGGGCCTTGACACTCAGATCCCTCTGCCAAACTCTATCCTCCTCACACCCAGACCCCCCCCATTGAGCACCAACCACCTTCACCTAGAACCCCCCAACAAGTTCCTGTGCACCCAGATCCCCTCCACACCCAGATCCCACACTGAGCCGTCTGCTCCCAGACTGTCCCGCACAGAGCCAGGATGTGTCTACACTACAAAATCAAGTCAATGTTATCTAATCTGACCTCGAGCCTCCGAATTAAGTCGATTGTGCGTGGAGACACCATGCTCATTGTCTCAATGGAGTGTGCCCTCACTAGCTGCTCGCGTCTGTTCAGAAAGCTGCAATCTGGGACTTTCTTTCTAGACCACAATGTGAACATTGATGATGTTGAGATGCCTATAATTATCCTGGAAGACCCAGCCTACCCCTTGCTCCCACGGCGCATGAAGCCGTATGTCAGCCATCTGGACAGCTGCAAGGAACCGTTCAATTATAGGCTCAGCAAGTGCAGAATGGCAGTTGGATGTGTCTTTGGTTGTTTGAAAGGGCACTGGAGAAGTCTGCTAACAAGGTTGGACCTTAGTGAGGATGACATCCCCATGGTGATAGCTGCCTGCTGTATGCGCCATAATATCTGTGAAAAAAGGGGGGACATTTTCGGCTGGGGTGGGCAGTTGAGACAGATTGCATTGCAGCCATTTTTGCAGCTGCCAGGGCAATGAGAAGAGCACAACAAGGGGTGCTGCGTATCCACGAGACTTTGAAAAGCCATTTCAATCACGAGTCACAGTAATGTGAGCTGCTTGGCTGCATTGTGTTTTCCCAAACCTTCACCTGCCTAGTATCACTGTTCCTGTAACGCCAACCCTCCCGCCCAGGCCCGCTGCTTCTTCTCAATAAAGAACATTTATTTCTCGAATCCATTTGCTTTATTTAACAGACATAAGTAAAGAGGGGGAACAGAAAAAAAGGTAGCCTAAGGGAAAAGGGGTAGTAAAGTGGGAATGAGGGAAACATGTTCATCTGTGTAACATAACATCACATTCCAGACCACCAAGGATCAGTGAATGGGCACCTTCTATTCCTTGTAACCCCTATCCCCTGAGGTGGGTGAAAGGGATAATGGATTCTTCACCCCCGTCTCATGGAATGCTTAGGAGAGGGTTATTTTGCACCAGGCAATGCTGGCTGGCTCTCCACCAGGGTCTGCAGAGGGATCTACCCTTCTGCTTCCATTCCTGCAGTTCAACCAGACACCTGCTTGGTCCCTCATAATCTGAAGTATCTCATCCTACGCCACACGCTCTCGCTCCTTGGAAGCTCTCCATGTTCACGTCTAACTTCTTGGACAGTTAAATCCTGCACGCTCTCAGCTCGGTGTCAGCTGTCCCAGAGGCATTCATTATCTCGGTGACCATGTCCTCCTGCGTTCTCTTCCTCCTCCTTCTCATCAGCGAACGTCTGCTTTCAGGGGTTGATGACACGCCCAAGGACACATTTCCAGCTGTCAGTCTGGGGGAAAAAATAAAGGAGCCATTGTACATGAATAAAATGTTTCCATACCAAGGCCATTTTCATTTAAAATAAACCACGAAGTACAAGCCACACCATAATCAAAATCTGTAACCGTTCACTGTGCCGTTTTAACCACACTTTTAATGAAGTTTATGGCAGGCTCATGTCGGGAGCAGAGGTAGATAGCTGAACAATCGCCCTTCCCCATAACACCACGGGAAGGTGTTCATGAACAGGGGAGGGGGGGGCGACATTTTCACTCCCAATTGCAGAATGTCTCATGTGGGGCCCCAGTCCCCTATCAGCCACTTTAAATGACTTGCTGACCCATGCCGAGCACAATACAGGCACATTAGCAGCCGCGTGGTTTGGCAATCCAGAATGTGAGGGGGTGGGGTGGGTGCCCTACATGCCCTTTTTCTCCATGTAAGAGACTTTGAATGAGAACTTCCCCCATTTTCCAAGGCGACCCCTATCAGTCTCCTGAGGGTGACAGAAGCAGAAAGGAAGCAGATGCTGCAAGTGTCTGGGTATAGACTGGTTCTTATGTGCTATGCTGTGTACCACATGTACCGCATGATGCCTGAATTAATTCAGGAGTTGTGTGGGAAGGCATCCTCCTATGGTGGAAGAAATAAGACTGGCCTGACCAGAAACCTTCTGCAGAGGATAGCAGAGTACCTCCATGAAAGTTTCCTAGAGGTCTCCATGGAGGCGTCCCAGGCTATCCCAATCCACATAAACAATCTTTTCCAGGGGCCATTTTCTGCGTATCTGGAGCGGCTTCTTGTAAGGAGAGAACCACAGGACTTCACTTTTGCTTCACAGTAAACATGCCATACCACCGAATGTGTGTATGCCCGCTAAAGTTGAACTGGACTTTGACTGTAACTGGATATTCACCAGAGGTGCCTTCCCCAGCATCAGGGTCGCCACCAGGATGTCCTGCGACCCACAGGGCTCCAGGATTAAAAATATTTCCTTGCTCTCTGACTATAACAGGATTTAAAAGAGAACTGGATAAATTCATGGAGGTTAAGTCCATTAATGGCTCTTAGCTGGGATGGGTAAGGAATGGTGTCCGTAGCCTCTGTTTGTCAAAGGGGGTGATGGACCGCAGGAGAGAGATCACTTAATCATTGCCTGTTAGGTTCACTCCCTTCGGGGCACCTGGGATTGGCCACTGTCGGTAGACAGGGTACTGGGCTGGATGGACCTTTGGTCTGACCCAGTGTGGCCATTCTTATGTTCTCTTGGAGGGGGTATGGATCCATCACTCATCTGTCTCCCATTTTCCTCCCTCCTCTTCCTCCTCCTTGTTGTCCCTAGACTTCCACACCTGAGCTGTCCAGGCTGCTTGTGGGGGTGCTGGTAGGATCACCCCCCAAGAATCGCATGCAGCTCATTGTAGAACCAGCATGTGTGGGGTTCAGCACCAGAAGGACTGGTCACCTCCTTTGCCTTCTGCTAAGCTTGCTGAAGGTCTCTTATTTTCACACGGCACTGCTGTGAGTCCCTCGTGTTCCCCTTCTCCCCCACTCCATGAGCGATCTCTGCATAGAGGTCAGCGTTTCTTCTGCTGGATCGGAGCTCTCAGGAAATGGGAAATCGAAAGTTCCTGGAGCTGTAGCAGGGGAGGGGTTGTTTCCTGTGTATCTGGCTGCAGTGCAGCAGAGTTGAGAATGATCTCCAGAGCAGTCACAGGGGAGCATTGTGGGACACCGCCTGGAGACCAATTAAGTTGAATTACACAACACTGCACTGGCACTACCTCGCAGTCGACCCATGAATGTTGAACTAAGTGCTACGCCTCTCGCAGAGGTGGATTACAGAAGTCAACATCAGAAGCAACTTGGGTTGATGTAAAGGACCCGGTTGTGCAGACACATACATTTAACAGGTTGACTTAAGGCAGCTTCCTTTGGCCTAACTTTTTAAGGTAGACCAGGCCTGAACCCACATCTGGATCCCCCCACACTAAGCCCTTCCACCCTCAGATCCTGCTTTGCTGAGCCTGCTTGCTCACACCTGATGCACCTGGCATGGAGGGGCAGGGCTCTGGGGTGTTTTGGGGGCAGGCCTGGTCCTTGCACTGTGTCAGGGTTGGATGCAGCCTCACTGCTGAGTCCATGTCCTGGAGGGAGCTGCCCAGTGATCTCCCACCTCTGTGCAGCCAGTGCCCTGTGCTCCCAATGCCATGCTGGAGCCTCTGCACTTATTTGACAAATAAAATGTGCAGAATTTTAAAATATTGTGCGCAGAATTTTCATTTTTTTTGGTGCAGAATGCCCTCAGGAATAAAGTGTCACTTGTACCGAACTCTTGAAGTTAGGCCCCATTGCAATGCCTCCCTCCCCTGGTGGATGTGGAGCCAAACTACCTTTCCAGTTTCTAAGTACATTCAATGAGTTAGCTACACATTATTCCTGGTTAGTGACTGTACAAGGGCTTATGGTCTTCAGGGCCGAAGAGCCGTCACTTTGGAGGGTCCCGCTTTCAGCATGGATTCATTTTCAGCACGGTGTTTGCAAGCAATCTTCAGAGCAAGGGCAAGTGGCATAAATTATTCAGCAAATAATGGTAAAGGGTCCCCTTCATTGTGCATCTGCTGATTTTCTAACATTGTGTTTGATTATCACTATAATGATCTTGTAAGTAGGCTGCATTTGGGCCTGAACTCCTCTCACAGCCCCCCGGTAAAGCACTCACTATGCCACAATAGTCTTTTCAGAAGTCACTTATCCAAAGGCGATAGTCAGGCTACTGTTGTGTCGGCTGTTGACCTGATTACTGAATAGAAATCTACTGCCTGCCTATTCCAGGGCTGAGCGCAGCACTGATATCAGAATTCGGTAGGAAAGCCAGCAGTCACATTTTTAGGAAGCATAGGCCACAGAGCCCAGGGGGACCAGCAAGGTCCAGTATCCAAACCTAAGTGGCGCTGTGTCCCCTGTACACCAGGTCACAATGCCGTCCACTCATATTTGGAGGGGGCAGGTATAGGAATCATAGAATATCAGGGTTGGAAGGGACCTCAGGAAGTCACCTAGTCCAACCCCCTGCTCAAAGCAGGACCAATCCCCAACCAATTCATCCCAGCCAGGGCTTTGTCAAGCCTGACCTCAAAACCCTCTCATTACCAGGGTTGGGAGGGCGGGGGGGCGTGTCAGACTGCTGATGGGGAGGGGTGTGCCTGAGCGTGGAAGGTGGGATGGGGGAAATCTATGCCCCCCCCCACTTTAAATGGCTCACTGCCAGAAGTGTCAGCCTCCAACTGAGATATCAAACTCTGTCCATTTTGCTATTTCACTTGTGTATAATATTAAGGATTTTATTATAAAGTGAAGCTGTCTCCTGGCCAAATTTCCTTGTCTAAAATGCCAGTATCCAATAAGTGACTCCTATGGAGACATTCATAAATGAATGAGATGCCATGAATATCATGAGCAGCTATTGGACTGCTTTCAGGAATATGATTCATTCCATCAGAGAACTCAGTTATTAATATACCTTTTCATCCTGGGAAGGACCATATGAAAACTAGACAGTGCCCAAACAAATGTCTCCTCTTTTATGAAAATCTATGGCCTTATATTTATGACCTCCTGGCTGGCCAAAGATCATAATAACTGTAACTTATGTGCATAAAATACATGTGATGTATAATAAGAACTTACTGCAAAATATATAAAAAAGGTACTGCACATAAGTAAATTACATTTCAGGGCAAGTGGTAAATCATTCTTTTGCAACATTCATGAGCTGTATCTAATTTCTTCAGGATAGACAGTGTCACAGTATTTCTGTATGAATGAATTAGTCTCTGAGCAAATTAACTGGAGAAATAATATAATTAAATGTTATTTCTTCTCCATGACTAATGTGTTATTATAAGCCACGGAAGATTGGGCAGATGGATGGAGATTCACACTGACTGCTGTATTAGTCATTTGCCATTTTCAATCTCTCCCCATCCCCAGATTCTGGAGGATAAATATGAAGGACCAGATCCTCATCTTGTGTAAATCTTCCTGGCTCCCTTCATTTCAGTGGAGCTATTCTGCCTTACAGAAGCTTGACCCTATTCTATCTACTACCCAAGATCCACAAACCTGGAAACCCTGTACGCCCCATCATCTCGGGCATTGGCACTCTCACTGAAGGACTGTCTGGATATGTAGACTCTCTACTCAGACCCTATGCAACCAGCACTCCCAGCTATCTCCGTGATACCGCTGACTTCCTGAGGAAACTACAATGCATTGGTGACCTTCCAGAAAACACCATCCTAGCCACCATGGATGTAGAGGCTCTCTACACAAACATCCCACACAAAGATGGAATACAAGCTGTCCGGAATAGTATCCCTGATGATGCCACAGCACAGGTGGTTGCTGAGCTCTGTGACTTTATCCTCACACACAACTATTTCAAATTTGGTGACAATATATACCTCCAGACCAGCGGCACTGCTATGGGCACCAGCATGGCCCCACAGTATGCCAACATCTTTATGGCTGACCTGGAACAACGCTTCCTCAACTCTCGTCCACTCACACCCCTTCTCTATCTACGCTACATTGATGACATCTTCATCATCTGGACCCATGAGAAAGAAACTCTGGAAGAATTCCACCATGACTTCAACAGCTTCCACCCCAACATCCACCTCAGTCTGGACCAGTCCACACAGGAAGTCCACTTCCTAGACACCACAGTGCAAATTAATGACGGCCACATCGACACCACCCTATACCGAAAACCTACCGACAGCTATGCCTACCTTCATGCCACCAGCTTCCATCCCGGACATACCACACGATCCATTGTCTACAGTCAAGCACTGAGGTACAATCGGATTTGCTCCAACCCCTCAGACAGAGACCAACACCTACGAGATCTTCACCAAGCTTTCTCAAAACTACAATACCCGCACAAGGAAATAAGGACACAGATCAACAGAGCCAGACGTGTACCCAGAAGCCTGCTGCTGCAAGACAAGCCCAAGAAAGAAAACAACAGAACACCACTGGCCATCACCTACAGTCCTCAGTTAAAACCCCTGCAACGCATCATCAGTGACCTACAACCCATCCTGGACAATAATCCCTCACTTTCACAGGCCTTGGGAGGAAGGCCAGTCCTGGCACACAGACAACCTGCCAACCTTAAACAGATTCTCACCAGCAACAGCACACTGCACCACAATAACTCCAACTCAGGAACCAATCCATGCAACAAACCTCGATGCCAACTCTGCCCACATATCTACACCAGCAACATCATCACAGGATCTAACCAGATCAACCATACCATCACTGGTTCATTCACTTGCACATCAACCAATGTCATATATGCCATTATATGCCACCAGTGTCCCTCTGCTATGTACATCGACCAAACTGGACAGTCCCTACGAAAAAGGATAAATGCACACAAATGAGATATTAAGAATGGCAATATACAAAAACCTGTAGGAGAACACTTCAACCTGCCTGGACACACAATTACAGATTTAAAAGTCACCATACTGCAGCAAAAAAACTTCAAGTCCAGATTGCAAAGGGAAACTGCAGAGCTACAATTCATTTGCAAATTTAACACAAACAATCAAGGACTGAACAAAGACCTACAATGGCTTGCTAATTACAAAAATAGCTTCTCCTCTCTCCATGTTCACACCCCTCATTCAACTGCTAGAAGAATAACCCACCCTCTCTGATTGGAGATAACAAGCTGGTTCAGCCTAATTGGACTAACCTTGTTACCTCCCACCTGGTTCTTGCCTACTTTTCTATACCTGCCTCTGGACACTTCCACTGCTTGCATCCGACGAAGTGGGTATTAGCCTACGAAAGCTTATGCTTCAAAACTTTATAGTTAGTCTCTAAGGTGCCACAGGACTTTGTTACCTAAGCCACTATGTTTCCCTTAAAAAGTACCTTGAGACATAAAATAGGTTTTATTACATTTAATGTTGGTGGTGATACTATTATTAAAAGAAATGGCAAAGATTAGATAAAAACACTTTACTAATCCCCATCTGTTTTTTATGTCCCAAAGCGGGGCTGAGAGATGAAAGGTTAGGAACAATCCTGCAAAACCTTATTCACATGTGACAAAGAGTCCTGTAGCACCTTAAAGGCTAACTAAAGTATTGAAGCACAAGCTTTCGTGGCCTAATACCCACTTCGTCGGATGGGTATTAGCCCACGAAAGCTTATGCTTCAATACTTTAGTTAGTCTTTAAGGTGCCACAGGACTCTTTGTCACTTCTGCAATTCCAGACTAACACAGCTACCTCTCTGATTCTTATTCACATGTGTGAATCTTGCTTACACCAGTAGTCTCATCAAGTCAGTGTGACTCACTCACACAGGTAAGTGTTTGCAGGATCAACCCCCAAAAGCATATTCCATATAAACTATATTGAGTCATAATCTTTGCTCATCTTGAGTAGAACCTTTCTCCTTGAATAGTCACATTGAAATCAATAACATCAATCACAGAGGAACGTGCTACTCGTGATTAAGAATATAAGATTCAGGGTCATTGTGAATGTTAAATATAGCTTCCATGTACATGTCAGCCTGCATGGTTGTCCCGGCCACTTAGGTATCTTCCGCATTAATCCATCAGCAACAACTGAACTGTGAACTCTGCCTGGCGGAAATAAAGTCATCAGGGCGGCACCTACGTATATGGAAAGCGCACCTCCCGGGCATGCGACTAATCTGCTTGGTAACATGACCCCATCTACATAGATCCAATCAGATACCAATGGTGTCTTTCTCCCTTGGCCTATATATTCTGAGAATTGACGCAAAAATTCTAGAGGTGTTCTGTATCCAGTCCGGGCCTGATCAACCCTGACAACACCTCTCCGCTCCCGTATCTCCTCCTGAGCGCGTAACGATTGCCAGTTGAGTTCAAAATGATATTCGTGTGTCTCATTTACTTAAATGTTTACCTCAGAGTTTGAAGTTTACTCATGTGTCCCTTTTCTGTAATTTTTTACCTCAGAAATTGAACTGTTACTTGTGTCCCTCATTTCTGTCAGTGTTTACCTCAGAGTCTGAATTGTTACTCATGTGTCTTTCCTCTGTACATTTTTACCTCCGAATTTGAAAGGCCACTCATGTCTCTCATGCTGCAAAGTTTTCTCATGTAAATAGTTGTGTCTTTTTGGCAGTAACAATAAGGTTCCTTTTGTAGTAAATATTATATTAAGCAAATCAATCAAAAAGAAAAATGGTTTAATAGAATTGTTTAGTAGAATTGTTTAATAGCCAACTGTTTAATAGAATTGTTCAATAGATAATTACTGTAACTAGTCTTTAAATTCACCCATTGCCCTATCCCTGAATAAAGAAATAAGGTTTAGTTCATCATCAGTGTCCCTCTGTGACTCCTTCTGAAAATCCAAATTGAACCTCAGACATTTATAGTGAAATAAAGCTGATGGGAAAAAAATGGATGGAGGTTTTCCACTGGAAAATGCAATTTTGTTGAGACTGACATGGTTTGCAGGAACATGTCAATTTTCAACAAAGTTTCCACCATTTTTTTTTAGACAACTTGCATGAAAATAGAGTATCTCATTTTGACTTTCTTATTTCATTTTAACTTTTAATGTTTAATTTTTAAAATTTAATTTAATATTAATGTATGAATATTAATATTAATATTAATATTAATAGATTATATAAAATTTGATTTTATTATGTTTTGCCATTGTGTGAATGTTTCAAAAATAACATATTTTGACATTATCATCTGTAGTAAGTTTTGAAATTTCCATTTTGTGTCCTGATTTTGGATGAAAGGAAATGTCAAAATGTTGGCATGTCCCATGTGGTGGAAATTCCATTTTCTGAACAGCTCTTACATGAACACAACTGGGCAAATACTACAGAACATTTTCTGTAAACACTTGTTCAGTGTTTTCAATAAATCCACTTTGGCTGTGTTTGCACCCCTTGTGTATTTGCTTTCTTTGAATTTTCTAGTAAATGATTGCATTGGCAGGAGTATTCCTGGAAACAGCCCATTTTAGGAGAATGTTCATGGAACGTAAATTCTGAAGTCACAAATGTGAGTTTCCCCACTGGACACCTGATAGTCAGACTTACACTCATCCAATCAGGGGACAGAAACACCCCATATGATGTTCAGTTTATATGCACCAACACAGTTGAACTGTGGCTACTGAATACTTTCAACACAGTATTTGCAAACCATCTCTAGAACAAGAGCTATTACCTGAAATTGTTCAGCAAATAATGGTAAAGTTTCCGCTTCATTTTGCATTTGCTGGTTTTCTAACATTGTTTTTGATTGTAACCCTAATGTTCTTTTAAGTAGCCTGCATTTAGGCCTTAACTCCAATCACAACCCATTTCCTATGACTGAGTCTCAGATATGTGCTGCCACCACCCAGCTTCTCACTTGGAAATTTTACCTCTGGGCACTCCTCCCTCTGCTTGCTTGTTTCAAGGACTCTGTACCCAGAAGAGGAGGATCCTCTGAGAGGCTGGGAAGGTGCTCGTCAAAGGCTGCTGTAGAAATCCCCATTCACTGCAGATTGAATGAATGAACTTATAATGTATTATTTACAACTAAAATCTGTGACTGGACTCCGGGACTGATCATCAAGTCCTGGGTAGTTCTATTTCCTACTCCAGTTTGGGCTTCCTTTTTATAAACCAGAAGACTGATGTTTTTTCACTCTGGTCTCGCTACCATCTTCTCAGCAGCCTGGACCTCTGCCATCCCTGGTGGACCATTTTCTGGAATCTGGAGAGACTTTCTTGGCAACTTCAGCAAGCGTGCATCAAACTATCTCCACACTCCATGCCCCAATGGTGCTCCTCCCACCACTGAGTTTCCAACAGCCATTCCAGGGTGACTCCTAGCAACTGCATGGGTCCTCAGAGAGTTCCTAGGCTTCAAGCCACTATCTCATGTCCAGCAACATATTTTACCTGCCATGTACTGTTACCTAGGTGTGATGCTGTATGATTGAAATATGACCAGTTATATCAATGATATTGCCACTGTTACACAATTGCAACAAATCTTATACAAAGTATGCCATGTAAGGTGTTGATGGAAAAGTTATGATTTGCTAAATAAGATTGTCTTGTTTATAAGCATAGAATATCAGTGTTGGAAGATCATTAGTCCAAGCCTCTGCTCAAAGCAGGACCAATCCCCAATTAAATCATCCAATATATTTTTGCCCCATATCCCTAAATGGCCCACTCAAGGATTGAACCCACAATGCTTGGTTTAAGCAGGCTAATGCTCAAACCACTGAGCTATCCCTTCCCCACATTTTTGTATCTGAAGTTATAAACATTAACTATATATCTGTTTCACCATTGTGTTTGTTCCTGGGATAACACCCACAAGGTAGTTTACATCCAGTCTAGCCAGCACATTGTGAATGGACTATTCAAACTTGGTTGCCCATTAAGGACACTTCACTCTCACAATGGGCCATAAAAGAAACTCATCCTACCCAAATAAGTTTTCCTCTAGATGCCTGAGCACTGATATGGCCAATGGCTGCCCCTGTGAGTCAGCAAGCCTTGCAAGGACATGTGACTCGTTCATGTGACTCTGGACTCCATCTTGTGGCAGTAATTTTTTCCCAAACTGTGCTGTGAGCTTCGTTTGGGACAGTAAAATTCCAAGGCATGGCAGAGGGTATAAAAGATCCTTGAAACATCTCCATGTTGCTTCTTTCCTGCTCTGATTCTCTAATGGATTTACAACTGAAAGGAGCATATTGACTATAAACCAAGGAACTTCCAATCTTTTTGAAGTTACCAGAGACTTTGTAAACCAAGCTTTACGGACATCACTGCTACAAACCTGATAGAAGAACATTACAATTATTGTGAGTATATGATCTATTAACCATTTTAACTCTCTTCTTCTTTTCTTTATTAACATTTTTTTAGATTTTTAGTTACTAAAGGGTTGGTAACAGCATGATTATTGGGTACATCTGAGTTATATGTTGACCTGGCTATGTGGCTGACCTCTTGAGATCAGAAGGACCATTTGTTTGATGAAATTGGTTTTCAGTAACCACTCATCTCATCATAAAGCCTGGTGTCTGGTGAAATAGGGTCTGGAATACCTAAGGAGACTGCCTTTTTGACTTGTTGTTAACCACTGTGGTGAGGCAGAAGTTTACTTTTGTTATTGGCTTGGTATCTCTAATGATAGAATAACCACCAGTTTGGCATGTGTCTGCACCATTTCTCCACAGTTTTTCCTGAATCTGGTATTCTTATCTGTCCCCTACCGAGGCACGGTGACAGTAGGGTTTCCAGAACCCAAATCAGTGGTAATTTAGCTGTTTTCCAGGCAGTGTCAGGAATAAATCAGTGGGGACATAGCTCTTCCATCTGAGAAATGATTGATACAAACCATGGTGCTTTTACCTACAACTACTCTTTTATGAGGTCCCAAGCACACATATTTTTGTTATAGCGATAGGTGCAGAGCACCCCAGGACACAATTACCAAAGTCTGAGATAGTTTTGAGTGAGTAACAGCAGGTCGTTGATGGACACTTACCTTCCCACTGGAGAGTAGGATGTCAGAGAAGAGACTCCCAGGAACTGCTCTGAGGTATTTACTGTTACCTAATCTTTTGTGGCTAATTTAAACAAAGCACATAACTCATAGTGACTCCTAGTTGCTCACCACAGTAACCTAGTGGGTCATCAGTTTTCCTAGTTTCCGCAAATTACTCAGTATCTCTTATCAAAGCATTTCTAACAATAAAACCTACATATGAGTGGTACTTAAAACCAAGGTTGCCTGTCCAAATGTTCCTTCCATTCTTATGGTACATTAACTCTGTCCCATCCTCCCATTATGATTAGCAAAACTTCAAACCATGCAGCTGTTTGCCTCTCAAAACCTAAAGATTATTTCTAGCTTTGTGGTATTTGGTTTTCAGCTAACAGGGGCTAGGCACACAAAATGGCTGACTGAAGTTTGGCCATATTCTTCGGTTACCATACCTCATCCCTAAAATAACATAAATGCAACACACCCCCACATGTTTGCCACAACTCCGCGTTTCCTATTGTCTTAGAATTTGCATTTGAACATTTAACTAAACTCTTGAATTCAGAAGGGGTAAAATGACCACAAGGTAGCATTGTCACTGCAATCTTAATAAAAAACACTTTACAGAAAAAAGGTGCTTGCTACATTACAATGAATGTATACAAAAACTGTAAGGGTTTAATTGTGTCTTGCTCTGAGAATGTTGGAATTGTTAATAGGCAAAATTCAAAAGATCTGGAGATGGATTTTGTTTTGGAGAGCCATCCAAAAAGCTATATGTCCATCTAGACCTTAAATCTGCAACACTGAGCTGGAAATCACATGAAAACAGACTTTCTCGTGAGATTTCCAGTACTTCCTGGTTTGAGTCACATGAGATGTCATGAGAATAGACTCTATTATTATTTGTAAGATTCTAGGACCTAGTAGCTCCCTCCAGTGTCAGGATTCCATTGTGGGCACTATACAAACTCATAGCAAGAGTCCTAGTATTGACAAAAACATTGAAGCAGGCCCTATGAGACTGGTTTAAAATTATGAGGGTTTTTTAACTAATAAATGCTAAGTTCTCTTTATTTGCCTTCTGACTTGTGTTCCTTTAGCATGCACTGGCTTTACATTATGAAGTTTCTCTTCTGTGACGTTATGAATGTAATATAGTATCTCATTAAAAGATGACAGAGCCAGAAAGAGTTAATTAGCTCACAAACTGACCTGACCCATTAAAGATTGTTTAGAAAGATATGTAAATGACTAGAGCTTTGAAATGCAGCTGGCATTGTTAGAGATAGAAGGGTAGATGTTTGTTCAGATCTTGTAATGTAAGCAAACCAGTCTTGTCTATTACTATGGCTTTGATTCAAAAATCAAAAAGGAGTATTGGTATTTAGGAAGATACTTGAGTAAAATAGTATTGTTGTCTATATGTCTCTTTGAAGGTTGTGGTAACCTGTATCTGAACTGTTTAATGGACAAATTATCCTGTGCTAATTGCCATGATGTTTGGGAGAAGGAAAGTTAAGCCTATTGTTTTCTCAGGCCAAAAGACTGTGGAAAATGTATAAAAACCCTGGGACACAATCCTTCATCTCAGATCTGCTTTGGGTTTCAAGAAGGGGAAATCCTGTGCCATAAGGATTGAGATCCCCAGTCACTGACTGGAGTCACCCTGAATATGGACATTGGACTCTATCCTATGGACTATATCTAAAGGGACTTTTGACAACTACTAGCTCATCTCTGCTCTGCATCTAAACCTCAAGAATTGAATCCAGTCTGTACGTATATTGCTCTTTTAACCAACACATTCTCTTTTTTTTTTTCTTTTAAAATAAATTTTAGCTTAGTTAACAAGAATTAACTATAGTGTGTATTTGGGGTAAGATCTAAGTTATCATTTGACTGGGGTCTGGGGTTTGGTCCTTTGGGGTCAGGAGAACCTTTTCTTTCATATGATGAAATAAAATTCTCAGTAATCTTCATCATATCTGACAGGTGTGTCTAAATGGAGGCCGGAGGCTGGGCACTTTAAGGGGAACTGCGTGGTTTGGACTTCTTAGTAACCAAGGAGGTACTATAGAAGCTGTTTTGTGCTGGCTTGGTAAACCTATGTACTGGAATATCCACCAACTGTTGAGGTTTGTCTGAACCGTTCTGTTTGCAGTTCACCCTAATTGAGTGACCTTAGCTGGCTCCTACAGGCAGCACCATTACATCTCCACAACCCCTCCTCTTTCTCTGGAAACTGCAGTTCCAGCCTTAAGTAACTTAAGTGCTTGTAAGTATGGTATCGTATTTTGACACTTGTTTCCCCTTCTTGCTAGAACTTGGAAGAGCACAAAAATGAAGAATATCTATATTTAAAAGTGAACTCTATTTTGACTATTAGTTTTTTTTAAAAAAAAAAGCTTGGTGTGAATTCACTTCAGGTTCTGGGTAAAATGTTTGTTTGTTTTTTGTTAGTTTTAATCCAAACTGGTTTATCCATCCTTAGATACAAGTTTAATATTTAATTTAAAAGTCAATTATTTGCCACCTATTGTCCTTGAAACTCTAAATCTCTGACCAGAGAGAAACACAGACTCCAGGAACCTCAAGTTCTATTTAGAGAAATGCTTCAGCTAGCAGGGTTGGACACAGAAAAATGACACTGTCTGATCCCTGGGCAACAATCAGAGCACCCGGCAAAAAATGTTAGAGAAGGTGGGGGGAAATCAATTTCTTACAAAATGTGCTGAATGGCTTGGTAGAGCTGCCAGTTAGCTCTGTATCGGAGGATGCCTCTGTGACTGGTTATACGGGATTTTTTTTCACAATCCACTAATCACTAACAAGACAATGAGATGAGGAATATGTTGCCTGAATGCTACAAACACTGTTTAAAAAGAAAAAATGTGTTTCTTTTTTGGAAAAGCACATTTTCATATTTCTCAGGCTAACACTAATAGGAAGTGATGTGAGTCCAGTAATAGGATGATTCATGTCATGACTTAATTAAAATAACCCAGCTAATTGGGGAAATGTATGTCAAATGAAATAACATCAAAGATTCTTGCTCATCGAAGAAACACTTGAAAAAGTTGCCTATCTAAAAGACAGTTTATAATTCACGCAGATCTCTGTGATTTTTTTTTATCTCAACTGGCAGGGACAGAGCTCAGATGCTCAGGAAAACAGGCATACTAATTGCCAACAGTTTATATTGTGCAAGGCTTTGATGTCGCCTATTAAAACTTTTTATGGTGGGTTTCTCCTCTGTTTGGCTTCCCATAACCCTCACCCTATTCTACTCACAGTGATAATAAGGGTCAATATTTGGCCACACAGAAGAACTGAAGGGTCAGTGAAATATTTGTCCATCATCTGCCCACCTCAGCAGGTCACTTTGATAATGAGCTTGGCACTGCCCACTCTAATTCAGGACACGAGATTTGCAGTTATTCCCTGATGCAAGCCGCATGCTGGAGCATGGGAGCCTCAGATAAACTGAGCTGTTTCTGAAGCAGAAGCCAGGAGATGACATTCAAATCCGCTGGCATAGATGGCCTCCTCAGTCACTTTTACATGAGACTTTAACTTCTTGTCCCAGCCTTCTCTCTCCCCCCCCCCCCCCCCGGTGTTCCCTAATCTGAGACTCTTGCTGTCACCGGCTAATGTTAAAGAGAAACTTTGCTTCTGCGAGATTGCAGAGAGTATCTGTATCTATCTAGAGCAGCCACATGGTCCTGGGAGGTAAACTTCCAATTCTCTATGGCCCGGCCCTTGCTCCCTTCACCCTGGGTAGCAAGAGGGTGTAAGATCCCCGGAGTCTGATAAGGAGAGCAGGGACCATGTAGTTGATACAGCCCAATATAAGCAAGAAGGATGAGGGAGAAGAGTCCAAGATGGGCAGTAGTGATCCATGGAGCCCCAAAGAGCTGCAGACCTTATAACCCACCTTATGGAAAAATTGGAAACCATGCAGTGGAGAAAAGCCAGAGACTGAGAAGCCGGTGGGTCCCTGAGAGGATTGGTCACTCACCTATCCAAAGCTAAGCACATGTTTAAATGCCCAGATGTGCAGGAACTACTGTGGTGAAAGACATTGTTACAGATCTGGCCACATGCCCACTGCTGGACATTCCCACTGTGCTCATAATTGTACTGTGGCTGGGGTAGCCCGGGCAGTGGTCAGCTGCTGCACAGGCTCACCAACCCGGGTACAGATGTGGCCTGTGATGTACCCCCGTCAGCAAATGGCTGATTCAATACAGACCGAGGGGTCAATACAGAGAGTCTGTAGCTCTGTAGAGAACAATTCCCGAAACCATTCCAGAAATCCTGGCCCTATTGATGTCTTTGGACGTCCTGCCATTGACTTCAGCCGAGGCAGAAAATTGTAGCCCTGTATCTCTCAAGTGTTAACAAGACGCATGCAAAGAGTGAATTTTGGACACTTTACCTCGCTGGTAATTTCAATCACATCAAACTGATGAGGCACGGGATTTATTAATATGTTATTTAGATGATACACTTTTGACTACAGCTTGGTAATCAAACTGCAGCTACCATTCAGCCATGTAATAACCAGACCCAACACATCTGCCGTACCGTGCATATTTATCAAGAATGGCGGGGTAACACTTATTTACCTTTATTAGTTACATTCCCCGTGATGAACTGAGCCAATGTGAATAGGTTTCAATGCTTGGACTAGCTGCAGTTAAACTTGCATTAAGGCTCTCCAATCTTTCAATGTTCTCTTGGAGGCAGGTGTGGATTTGTCAAGAGTGCAAAAGCACAGATAAAAATAATCTTCAAACTCGGCTACAAACTGATCGTTCGAGGGAAGTCGCTGTCGGGGTCAGGGCCACCGGCTCTCCTGCTAGTTCAACCCCGGCAGGCTATTGAGCACAGCTGGGCCCCGGATTGGCTAAACTGCCTAATTGCACAAGGGATCAGCAGACCTGCTCTTAACCACAGCAGCAGTAGGGCCCAGCCCTGGTCCTGCCCTTCAGGTAAGCTGGTTCTGACCTTCCACTTGGATTCCTGGCTCGGATTCAGGTCTGATCCTTGTTTCTGGCCTCTGACTCTGATTCTGTCCCTCCTTCCACAAGAATGCTGTGACCACTAGGGAAGACCACCCATGTCCTGACCCCCAACATTCACCTTTAAATAGGCACCTTTGGGAAGGGGGTTTGCATTAGTGTCTGGAGGCACCGAGAGCCTTTTGTGGTTGCTGCACTCCTGCTCGGAAGAGCTAACAGTCTAAATAAACAAGACCGCCAAAGAATGGCAGGCGATTGGAAACTGAGGCACAGAAATCAAGTGATTTGTCCAGAGGCACCCAGGGAGTCTGTGGCTGAATTGGGAAACGGATGCCGGTTTTCTGAGTAGCACCAGGTGAAACTTTTCGACTGAAGCTATTTTTTTTGGCAAAAAGAACAGTTTTCGGTCGGCCAAAAGGTTTTACAAATTGGGGACTATCTTGAGCAATCGTTTTGGTTGGGGAGGAGAAATATTTTTTTTAACAAGAGTGTTTCATTTGGACATTTTTGAAATGAAATGTTCCAACTCTGTTTTGAAATTCTTTCAATTCATTTTTAAAGAATAGGGAAAAAGCTCAAAACCAAACAGAACCATTTCATTTTGGGCACCACGTGCTGCTAGACCCCAAATGAATTTGTTTTCAGTTTTTCAGAATTGCCAGTAAACCAAAAAATCCAATATTTGCAAACTGAAATATCCTGAGTCCCAATCCAGTGCCTGGATCACAAGCCCCACCCCTTTGAAAATGGTGTGTGTGTGTGTGTGTCCCTCACGCAGTTGTATAAACCAGGTCCAAAATCTGAATTAGTTTCTCCTTTCCCCTGTCTGGTTAAACATTTCATTTAATTCTTTATGTATTTCCTTCTCCAAACAAACACTCCCGCTTTCCCAGCAGCCCTCTGGCAACAAACCTGTGTGTGCAATGAAGGCAGAAGGATGGGGAAACTGAGAAGGAAACAGATTTAAGAATGTCCACAAACAAACTACATTCTTTTGCAAACAGCCGTTGGACCTAACTCTCTGCCGCTGTGCAGCCCACACCAGTCGCTTACACTGGTGCAAAGCAGAGCTGTGGTGTCATTCTAAACAGAAGTGACAGAGTCCTGTGGCACCTTAAAGACTAACTAAAGTATTGAAGCATAAGCTTTTGTGGGCTAATACTCACTTCGTCATGGCCACTGCATGCATCCGCTCTTAGCAAGGACCTTTGTCGGGCAGGAGCATTACAGGGGGGAACAAAAACATATTCAACAGTAACAGGACCTACGTACAGGCTAGTCCGCTCCGCCGTGGTCACCCCAACTCGAGCTCACCTGTGGCAGCAGCCGTTCTTCCAAATTCCCCACCACCACACCCTCAAACTTTTCCAGTCGTTTCATCGCCCCCTTTGCTCCAAGCAAAATCCCTCCCGGGTCAGAGAGTCACTCACTCATCTTTGAAGAGCCCATGAACGGGGAGACGGTCGGTTATATTTGGACCCAGCAGAGGAGGAAATAGACACTGGGGAAGCGGATTTAAAAACGGCACCTCGCACAGTCGGTCTCTGCTCAGAGTGAAGCTTCAAAGTGATGAGTTGGAGGGGATCACTCGCCTACTCCTCAGCCCCAAATATCGCCAAGGTAATCCACTTCACATGCACTGCCCCCCAAAGTCCTCTGAGTTCCTAATATCTCCCGCCGACGGCATGAATCCTGCCTTGCTCCTGGATTAATTTGATGCAACCCCCCCAATCTTACACACACATTTGCATTTTCAATACACGGGACCGCACCGGTATTCAACTTAATTCAGTCAGGTTTATCTTAATTCCATGAGGTTTGCCCGGGATTTTGCCTTATCTGTCACTCAACCACTGTGCATAAGGAAACAGTGGGTAGAAGGGCAGCCAGCATTTTGCAATTGCAGAGCATGCTAACCACCATCTAAAAGTCCTGCTCTGTAGACCCAGCTGTCTCTGGCCCCACTAAAGGCAGTGGAATCTCTCACATTGTCACTGCCAATCAAGGCTGTCTCTGTGTGCTCCACTGTCTGCATCTATTTGTTGCCTCTTGTCTTCTATTTAGATTGGATTCTCTTTGGGGCAAGGCCGGTCTTTTTGTTCTGTTTGTACAGCGCCTAGCGCAATGGGATCCTGGTCCACTCCTAGACACCAGGTCGTACAAATAATAAAATCGCGCCTGTGGGAGCGGGATCTAAAAGGTGTAAGTGAAGAACCGGAATAGCAGCTATGCAGTGACCGAGGGTTGAGCTGCTGCAGCCAGTGGTAGGTAGGTTCCTATGCATGTACATAGGAAGCATGGCTCAGTTACATGTCATCGCTCATGACTTGGTGTTGTCAATTTGTAGGCACGGGTGAAATTGCCCAGAAACCGGTTCTATTTGCTGCCCCCCCTCCCCCCGGGACCGTTTCTCTGTTGGCTATTAATACGCTTAATTTCTTTCTGTTGGGAACCAGGCTGGCTTTTTGGATCAGGGCAGGCTTCAGCAATCTAAAATCCTGGATTTGGGGATGTGCCAGCACTGTGGGAAGGCTCCCTCAGCACTGGTTAAGGGCTCAGCTGGGGCTTTTATCCACATCCTGGAATAGGGGGTGCTGGAGAGCCAGACTGCTCCTGGGGGCAATAGGGGGTGCTGGAGAGAGACTGCTCCTGGGGCCCAGTAGGGGGCATTGGAGAGCCAGACTGCCCCCATCCTGGATCTCCCAGGCATGCCAGGGGGAGGATGCCTGCTGCACCATCCTGCCTATCCTCTGCCCCTTCTCAGGCTTTTATGGGTGCATGCCCTAGGACTGGGGCTTTTGCAGGGACGGTAATTAGGACTTACCCATGCATTGGGTGTCCAAGGGTGTGAGGCTGTTTCATTCTCCACTTCTTGGGCAGGGGCCTGTCCCAGCCTGGTTCGGGATGCTGATCGGTTAACCATTTGCAGGCCGTAGCTCACACATTCACCCTTGGGCTGGCAGTCCGGAAATTGCCCACGTTAATGACCTGCCATTTTGGATTCAGTGGATGGCTGAGCCATGCAGCCTCTCTGCTCATGGTCGCTCCTGACTTATTGTCTGCAGGTAATAGGGGTGGAAAGGTGGGCTCGCTGCATTTACTTTATTTTTTATGTGTGACAAAAACATTTGGTGCTACTGACCCCACTCAATTTTCCTGTCAAAACTCCAGGCACCATATTTCTCTTCCAACACTTTTAAAACCCTCAGTGCACGCTTATACATTTTGCCATGTCCAAGTAGAATACAGACTTTCCCTGGTATTGCTAGATGAGGAATCCCTGAGGGTTTCATTTCCATATGCTTATTGTTTTCCTTTTATGTTGTTGAAACCAGCACTAATCTGATGGCACGTTCGTGCTGCTGATAACGTTCTTTGTTTCAGTGCTATCGATATGGATTGAATCAACGACAAATTTACAGTGAGATTCTTTCCATCCCGAGGCTGGTTAAATTCATATGAACTTTCTACTGAATGCCTCAGAGTCTGAGATCATACTGTTTGGGAACAGAAGTAAAACGGCACCATTGGTAATATTATGCTGGGATAAGGAGGAACTGTGGGATAGAATCAGGTGCCCACAATAAAGTAGCCAGATCTTTCCCCAGAGCTCAAACACTAGCACTGTTTGCAATGGCTTTGAGCTGGCAGTGCATTCTGAAGCCATCAATGAACATTCCTCTGACTTGCCAGGTCTAGTTCTAGGCACTGCGGCAGTGTGCGAAATGTCTTTCTAGTTGTGGAAAAACCCGTGTTCCACTGTCCTGCCTGTCGGGGCTCAGCTGCACTGGCGTGTCCCTTGACCAGGTGTCGATAAAACAACCTCCATCTTAATCCCACTTGAACCAGTGGCCACGAACCTCTGGCCTAGCCGAATCCTGCTTGGCACAGGGAGAGACGTGGGCCCAAAGGATCAATCTGGAGCACATAGAAGCTGATGAAGAGCAGCGCTGAGACTCGAGAGAGTGCGATGGTTGGTGTTTAGGTAGAAGACGGGGACTCAGAAGGCCTGTGTTCGTGTTCCAAATCTGCCACGCACTCTGTGCTTGACTTTGGACTTCATCTCTCTGGGCCCTAGTTCTCCATCTGTAAAACGGAGAGGAGAGACTCTCTCTATGTTTTGGGGTGTGAGCTCTTTGGGGTTGTTTGTACAGCACTTAGCACAGGGGGGCCCCACATTTTAACTGGACCTCCAGGCCCGTCTTCATCAATGACTAACACCACAGCCCGATTGCTCGGGCTTCAGGGTGCAGACGGCTTTGCCTTTGCAGGACTGCTCCATTCTCCTCCACAAACTGATTATCCTGAACTGCAATTATAAATGTCAAGAATCAGAGAGGTAGCTGTGTTAGTCTGGAATTGCAGAATGAAGAGTCCCGTGGCACCTTAAAGACTAACTACAGTATTGCCATTATAAATGGTTATCACTGTTCAATGCTGAAAACATTAACAGCTTAAAAAGAGAAGAATCTGTACGTCACCCAGGGCTCGATTGCTTGACTATCTTAATTACATCTCCCAGAGACGGGATCCTTTGCATCACACAATTTTAGTTAGTTTGTAAAGCATCTTAGAAAATGTCTGTTGTCAAAAGGCCATATCTCCTCCCTTTCTGCTAGCTCATTTCAGTCATTTTACCTGAGGAACATCATTAAGAGTCTCTCTCAAATGTTTATCCTTGCAAGTGGCAACCAGAAATGCTTTCGGTTTGGTCACCACACAGTAAACTGTGTTAATTAGTGAGAGACTCCCTCTAAAACAGCAAATCTATCTAAAATTACACACACAAGTAAGGTTGCCGAGCCAAGCACTCCAAACTTAGGAAGCGTCAGAATTGAGGGGGACTGTGCAACTTTAATTCAGCCTCCAAGTGGTATGTGTTGTGATACAATCTTTAATTAGATGATGACTTATACTCTTTCCCACAGGATTCCAGCTTCATTCAGTGCCCAAGATGGGTGGCGCTCACTGAATAAGCAGCTATTAAATATTTTGTTCAGTCAGTACTGGGTTTACATTATCACAAACTCCCCCCCCCCCCCCCAGTTAACCCTTCCTCCCACTGCTTGCTCCTCTCTGTCCCCTCCCCCCGCTCACTCCTCTCCACCCCATTTGTAAGGGCTCTTACAAATGGCAGCTGAGCACAGAGAGATTAAGGATGAAACAAGCTGCTAATTTTGGGTGCCCAATTAGGAAGCAGTAGGAACTGATTATTTTTTTTAGAGTACTTAGCATCATAAAACACTTTATATGTTCTAATCATCACTCCCATTGTTTGTAGCTGTGAATATTGTAATAACCGGGCCTACAAATTTACCCAAATTGTGAGCTGAACTGATGAGTTGACAAGTGAGCGAAGGTTCATCAAATGTCACAAGCTATAAGAACATCAGTTGATGGGAAAGGGTACAAAAAAACTCACTGAATTACTACAAACAAAAAGGCCTCCTGATATAACTCAAGAACTGCATTAAAATTATGCCTGGTAAACAAGAAAAGTGTAGGAATGTAAATCAATGAACCAAAATTGGTGTGTTGGAAATTAGGTCTAATTAGTGGGCAAAACAATGGGCTATTCTGCCCATTGCCTCCTTTTGGGGGGCCTTAAAATAGTCTTTGTGGGGAAAGCTGACAAATATGACACTGGTTGACTGGAAGACAAAAGCAGGAGAAGCGAGCTTCACCATCATGGGGAACTCCCTTAGCTGCTCTGTGCCTCAGTTTCCCATTGGTAAAATGGGGATAATAGCATTTAACTCCTTCACATGGGAGTGGAGGTTTGTAGCCTTATAATTAATTTGGTATGCAAAATGCATTTGTCACTCATACCAGGGTTGTGCTTTGGTGGCTACGTAGAGATGAATGAGTAACATGGGGGGCAAGAGACCCACAGAGACTAGCTGAGTTTTATTAATACCCTGATCAATATGAGCAAACTCACAGAACTAGAAAACCAAGGTAAGAGTAACATCCAAATCCGCCTTATGTATGCTCACAAATCCATAGGACTGGGTCTTCTTCTAAAAGTGAGATGAAGCATTAAGGTTGTCATCATCCTGCCATCCCAAGGTCCCATGGAGGGTTGGGTTTGATTCCCTTTTGTGCACCTATTTCTTACACCCACCTAGTTCCAAAACCATATGCAATTAAGTCTCAACCCTTTGTCCATAGTAGGTCATTCCTGCTACCCATCTTGGGGGTTCTGACAATGGTCATAAGCATTTGTGCGGATAGAAGGGTCTCCATACAATGCAATGAAAAGTCTGGCTAAATAAAGCCTTGATGGCCTAGACAGTTTATTACAAGAGAGATGCTGCTAAATCTTCCGACCCCAGGATACTCACTGATGCTAACTTTCATTAAGCCTAAGGGGGCTTTGTGCTACCTATAACGACCACTAGGCCTTCAACTAAAGACTGGGCTTCAGGCTGATGGCAAAGCCCATTCTAAAATAGTGTTTAAGTGTCTCTGCTTGTTCTACCTTGCATTATAGCTTTGGTTTCACTTGCACTCCTTTAGCAAATCTCTTGAGTCTTTCTGAGCTATCAAGGGCTATTTACCTGAAGACTCAAGCTCAGGTCGTGGGACAAAGTGAACAGGCAATGTGGTCTGTACAAGTATATTTGATAGAAGCTCTAGGTGGAATTGGGCCTTAGAAAGGCTTTCAGCCACCTGCTGGAGTCTGCAAGGAGCAGGTCCCCTCTCCACCATTCTTCGCAGGGTGCAGCATTCATGCACCAGCCGGCTCTGCTGGCTGATGCAGACAACTGAATGAACCCCCTGAGCTGGCTCACATCCTGGGGTGGGACGGGGGGAAGCACAACAGGAAGCAGTCCCCGGAAAAGGGCCTATGGTGCCTTCTTCTGCAACAAGGCCAGAACCAGCCAAACCTGACCCAATAATTTTATCTCCTCTAGTTAAAACCAACTTGATGCTGACCCTACTTATCTGGGTAACTCCGAGCCCATTCCTGTGTTTAGAGCAGCACCTTCCTCTACCCTTTCCTTTGCCTTAATCATGGTTAGACATTAGGGTGGTGGTCTCCTCCTGGTCCTGTCTTCAGAGATCCCCCCAGAGATCTCGAGGTGGCTGTGATGGGATGTTCACACCACACATGTCCTGAAAGGGTTAGTGAAGACAAAGATAGGGGGCTAATTAACCCAAGTGCTGAAGGGAATCAGGTAGCCAAGTAATCCCCGGACTGAGTGAGAAAGCCCAGCTGAGGCGGAAGGAGGCTGGGACTACAAAGATAGGAAATTGGAAATAGAGGGGGAAAGTCTGCAGTCACTCCTGAGAGAAGGGAGCTGTGTTTTGGGCTGCCAAACCCAGAGAGGAGGGAGGCCAGGAAGGTTAGGTGAGGGCTCAGGGAATGGTAGTAAGGCCTAGAAGGGAACAGACCTTGGGTGCTGTCCAGAGGTCCCAGTGCTGGAGCCCAGAGTAGGGAGCGGGCCTGGGTTCCCCGGCCAGCCACTGAGAGAGTGGCACTCTGAGGCAGTAAATGGGAAGATGGCATAGGACTGCTGAAGGAAGACTTTGGTACCCTGGCAGGGGAAATGCACCAAGCGAGCTGGCCAGAGGGCTGAGGTATGAAGAAGTTGCTGCAGTTCCTGGACTGAGAGAGGCCAGGGAGAGAGACGGTGTAACCGTGTACAACCACAGGAAGGGGCATCGACCTGATGAGCCAATCCCCAGAGCAGCCAGGAGGAGGCGCCAGACTAGCGGTGAGTGGCCTGTTGAGTTTGTCTCAAGAAACGTCCCTCTTATGGAAGGCGAACTACTATCTGGTACACTAAATCTCCATTTTAGCGTGGAGAAGGTATAGCTACCTCACCACCCCACTGACCAAAGCTCCTTCTAGGCTGCAAAAAGCCTGTGCTAGAAAGCCATTTTCCAGGCTGATTAAACAATGTGTCCCCATTATTCTCTACTATTCAGCTATCACTGAAATAACTACAAAGGTGCATGTGATTGCAATCTTTCCCTGTACATTGGCAATGCTAAATTTAGATCTTGTGGCACCTTCCCTGGAACAAAAGCAGCCAGGTACTTTCAGGCTATGTCTGCAAATTTCATAGCACTGCATGTCTTGCTAGTGCCAGCCAGTTTAGTGCTTATTTGACACCGGCAAGACAATGGATTTTTGTGAGTGTCAGGCATGGGTGCTAATGAAGTAATAGTAAGGAAATAACTGATGTGCAGCTTCATAGATGAAATCCTTCAATTTCATCCAGCAGAACAGCCTCACAAACTAATCAATGAGAGATTCTGATAATTAAGCCATTCCAGTTTGGATCTAAATTAGAACATTCCTTTGTCCCCCTAATTAGACTTTCTTGTAGTCCTGTTATGAATTTCTTCCAAGCATTTCTCATTTTGGAACATCTGTAGCAAATTCATTAGATGTTCTGCCATCTGGATCTTTTTTGTTGTTGTTTAATAAGAACTGGTACTTTTAAAGTCTTGCAAATCTTGTTGATCTGCATCAAGAAGCACAAGAATGAGACAAGTCTGCGTTTTTTGCCTGCGGGTGATCAAAAGTTTTGGAACAAGCAACCAGGGTGGTTGTTTTTTTTCCGGCTGACTAAAGTGTTAACAGAACTAAAGCTGGTGACCCAAATTAACAGCCCTTGAGCTATGACATCCTGCAGCTTATTTCCACCTTCAGCTATGCTCCTTGGGATAGACTGGACAGTAGCAAGCCTTTAATTAACAACCCTGGCTGTCATGTTGCCAACCCATCGCATGTCAGAAAGTCTTATTTAATTTCACTCTTTGCTTTCTCAGACTTCATTTTTTTTCAATACAAGAAATGAACATAAGGTTTTTCATGCCACAGCACATGCAGACTGTTCATAGTAACCAGAAAAAATCAAATCTTACAGAAATTTGAGACTGTGTTATGTCAAATCTGGTGCACAGTTCATAACAGGGCAAATACAGCCCATTGTGTGAGACATTGTAATATTATTGCCTGACCAGAGTATTTGTCATTCATGATGCTTGCCCCATGAGTGGTATATGTGCTATTGTAATGTCTGATTTGTCCACAAATGTGACCTTCACAAGCCACTAAACACACAGAATCACAGGACTGGAAATAGTTTGGTGTTCAGTTTGGACCATGATATGAAACAGCCACAGAGACTATGCCAGAAATCAAAATGAAACCGAAGATTCTTAGGTACTTCACACTATAAATCTTGGCTAACTTACAGCTTCCAATTTCATCCTCTCACTCTCCCTCCTTTCTCCCAGTGCTACTTTCCTTAGTGAAATCACAGTGCACAACAGAGAAAGTATACCTGTCCCTTTGCAGGAGAGACTCACAGAATGTGACTGCTGCTGACCTCTTCCCTGCTTAACAATGCAGTCATCAGTGCCCTTATGTTCTTCATGCTGTCTTTTAATCTTTCTCCCTTTCCACTTCTGGTGATGAAATTCTTTGATCCACTCACACAGCTCAAGTGAGGGTACCCAGCTAAGAAGACGTGTAAAGGACAGAAGTGACAAAGAGTCCTGTGGCACCTTAAAGACTAACTAAAGTATTGAAGCATAAGCTTTCGTGGGCTAATACCCACTTCGTCTGCATGCATATTAGCCCACGAAAGCTTATGCTTCAATACTTTAGTTAGTCTTTAAGGTGCCACAGGACTCTTTGTCACTTCTGCTATTCCACACTAACATGGCTACCTCTCTGATTCTTGTAAAGGACAGTGTATCTTGATCTGTCTGGGCTTGGTGAAGCTTAACATATGACCTCATGAATTTATGCACAAAAATGGCTACAGCAACAACCATCAGAACACTAAGAATTCCAAACCTCATGAAAACTAGTCTTACCTAGAGCTGGGGGGGAGGGGAATTTTTCACCCCAAAAATGCAGATTTGAGTCAACTAAAACAGTTCCCAGATCTGGGTCTTTTTGTTAAATGGTTTCAAGTGGAGGTTGGAACGGAGGAGTTGGAAATGTCAAAACAGTCCATTTCAGCATCTCCAAAACAAAATCTTTCAACTTACTGTTTGGAAAAGATATTTCATTTTGTAATTTCTCTAAACTTCATTTAAAACCCCCCACTTAAAATGGTTGCAAACCTTCATACGTGAACCAAAAGGTTTTGATCTAAACCCTCCTGACAGTTCCATTGGTCTGAAAATTTCCAAATTTTCACCTTGGGCTGGCAGGAAATCCATTTCTTTTTCCAGTTTCAATCAGGCCTGCCACTGAGCGGGGTATTAAGTTACTTTCACAGCCTTGATCTTCGCTGGTTAGGGTAGCTCTGGATGGGGCTGACTGCAGCATAGCTAATACTATTAGAGCTGCTAGAAGAATCCAAGAATGATTCACACTATTTTCATGAGTAATAAAGGCCTCCAACTAATTGTAGGCCTAGTTGGGCAGCACCATTAGCAGGGCCTGAATCTTCCTCAACCCAACAGGGCCTGATCCGCAGCTGGGGAGAATCCATTAAGTAGCAGCATAGAGCCATTTTGTGGGTCTTCTAGGCTACTCCCATGTCTAAAGAGAGACGTGGAGGCAAATGGACTTTAGGACTTTTCTGGTGTCATCCATGATGTTGTTTATATGACAGTTAAATAAAGCCTTTTACTGAAACCCCAGACATGTTACTTCCTCAAGAACACTACAGAAGTCAATGGAGCTTTTCCAATTGACACCAGCTGTGGGATCTGGCCACTCTTCTGGAGAAACTCTTCACCCCATGCAGCCAGTATGAGGAGCACAAACCCTTTCACACCTCCAACATCATTAGAAATATCCCTGGTCAACTCCCAATCCACATTAGAGCTGCAGGAGTTCCTCTCCTAACAGCAGACTGCGGGTCCGTCTTTCTCAGTCTTGACCAAAGAGAGGAGAGGGATTAAGGCCAAGATGAACCCACAGTAGGTTAATGGCCCAACTGCTGATTGGGAGGCAAGCAACGAACGGGAGTCAGAAGAGAGAGAAAAGAGAGAAGTGATTCTGATTCTAAAGGTTACATTGACCCAATAGCTGAGCAGTAAACTCAGCCTCAGTTCCCCAACCTCAGTTCCCCCATTCTGGACCTTTGACTGGATTCTCCAGACTGCAAGTAGGCTGTGGAAACAGATTCATAGAGCTTAAGGCCAGACCGGACCATTCCATTTTAGAGCAGGGGTTCTCAAACTTCATTGCGTTGTGACCCCCTTCTGACAACAAACATTACTTCATGACCCCAGGGGATGGGGGGGGACCAAAGCCTGAGCCAGCCCAAGCCCCACTGCCCCAAGCAGGAGGGCCAAAGCTGAAACTCAAGAGCTTCAGCCCCAGGCAGGGGGGCCTGTTCACTGTGAGGGATCAGAGGGATAATCTGGAGTTCCCCATGGAAAAGAAAAGCAAGAAGCAAAAAGAACGAAGATCTGGTGCCCATGCACTTTGCCGACAGAGTGGACACCCTGCAAACAGCCGGTGTTTTGCTGACAGAGTGGACACGCTGCAAATCTTGCCTCAGTCTTGCTCCTGCTAAATTCATTAGAGTGAAGCCTGTCTTGAATTATTGCCCTTCAAGTCGTGCCTCTGCCCAAAAAGCATTGATCGCCACTGGAATGAAATCTGCCTCAGAACTGTTCTTTGCCGCCTCAAACATGGATTGATCCACACCTCAAAGTGGAGACTGCTGTGGCCTTATCAAAGGAAGTGTAAATCAAGTGAACGGAGTACAGACACACACAGGCAGCCGGAAAGGGCCGTTTGAGTCATTATTGCTAACTAGTGTAAAAGCCCATGTACACAGGCCAACCGTAAGGGCTCACGCCCCCCCCCCTTGCCCAGCCCCCAATGCCCCCCTCTCACCCAGCCCCCTCCCTCCTCCAAGGCCCCCCCTCGCCCAGCCCCCTCCCCCTGCAACAACCCCCCCCTCACTCAGCTCCTTCCCCGCCCGCTCAGCTCCCTCCCCCCTCAACTCCTCGTCATGCGCCCGACAGCCCAGCTAACTTTATATGTATAACTGCTCCTTGGTGCTCTAGCTCCGTGTGAGTGAGGATCGCTCAGGCAGGCACGCGCGGCGGCCATTTTGTGCCTCCGAACTACAACCCCCAGCATGCCGTTTGTCAGGGGTGTCTCTACTGCGCATGATGGCTTCGCACAAACTTCCCTAGCCGATTATTATATAGTATAGTGAGCTGTGTTCTAGACGCCCAGTCTAATATGAGCCCCGTCCTTGAGGATTTGTTGGCCAAATCTTGAGACCATTGCTCCTTGTTCTTTTATCTGGTACCACTAAGAACAGTCTAGATCCATCCTCATTGGAACCCCCTTAGGGTAGTTGAAGGCTGCTATAAAATCCTCCTCACTCTTCTCTTCTGCAGACTAAACAAGCCCAGTTCTCTCAGCCTCTCCTTGTTAAGTCATGTGCTCCAGCCCCCTAATCATTTTTGTTACCCTCTGCTGGACTTTCTCCAATTTGTCCACATCCCTTCTGTATTGGGGGCCCAAAACGGTATGCAATACTCCAGGTGTGGCCTCATCAGTGCTGAATAGAGGGGAATGATCATGTCCGTCAATCTGCTGTTAATGCTCCTCCAAATGTAGCCCAATATGCCATTGGCCTTCTTGGCAACAAGGGCATACTGCTGACTCAATCCTCCAAATGGCCGTACCCCAAAATACATAGGGAAGTAACAGACAGACCGATGTTGCTTTGGCACCTATTGGATGAAGTGCCCTGCCCTTATCACCACAGACTGAGTCGCTGCAACGCCTGCCTGTCAGCATAGCAACTTTCCTATCCTCTGAATTCTCCTACCTACTCCCTTCTGCCCCCCATCTGCCCGCCCCTCTTCCTAGAGCTATATTATTATAACCCCTCCAGCCCCCTTCCTCCATTTCTAGCCAGTCCTCCAAATTTTCCTCAGGTCTCTTTTGTTTCATCTGCCTCTTACCTTGACCCTGCCCCTCTCACTGATACCAGACCTCTAGCCCCGAGAGATGCCATAGGAAACACCACTAAATGCCATGTTAGGTGACTTTCTGAGGAAGCCAGCATTATGGAGGGAGAAGAGGAGCAGCAAGAATTTATTTTAAGTTGCAAGTGCTATTGCTGTATGTTTGTACAGTGCTTAGCACAATGGGATCTCCATTGGGCCCTCTAGGCCCTAAATATAGATTACAAAACAGGATAACACTGTTACAGTACAGTAGCTTTACCAGCTTTACTAAGGGTTTTACTTTCAAAGACCTTTGGAAATGCATTAATTAGCTTCGTGTACTGCTAACATCCAAATGTGCTAATTAGCACAAAACCAAATAGCTTCTGTAGTTATGGATTTCTGTCATAAATCCCTGTATCAACAAAATCCATGAAACCATCACAATCTATGCTAAACTAACAGTCGGATTCAAACTCCGCCCCCAGTGGGATTCACAAACAAGGCTAAAACTCTGAGGTGATGCACAATCCTTAATCAGTTATGCTCTTTAGTTTCTTCTTTGTTAGGGTGAAATTAGGATAAAATTCACCCTATTTACTATTTACTTTGAAATTGTTGGTGAGTTTACCCAAACCTTAAATGTATTTTGTCTGTGTGTGTGTGTGTATGATTATAGAATGGGTGTGAAAATACACATAATTGTATCATTAGATGTAAGCAAATTGTGTAGTTTTTGCTAGCCCTCATACTCATCACAAATGAGTTTTTTAAATCAAATACCATTAGTTGCCAGTGGCAGAACTCCTGTGAGTAGTACACTAGGGGTTTGAACTCAGGCAAATGAGTCCCAATAGGTTGTTATTTCTCTCCTAGTTAAAGTACAATTTGCCTACTTGTTTTAATTTAGTGTGTGGATTCCCAATGGTGGGCAAAAGAAATATAATTGCAGCTGACAAATGTTTTGTACAAACAAACTTCAGCTTAAGCAGTGCACGCCAAGAGCTGACAGGATTTCTTTGAATATTTGGTATGATTTCTGTTCCTTGATTGCAAAAGCGTAAAAGAGTCCTGTGGCACCTTATACTAACAGAAGTATTGGAGCGTAAGCTTTCATGGGTGAATATCCACTTCGTCAGATGGTATTCACCCACGAAAGCTTATGCTCCAATATGTCTGTTAGTATAAGGTGCCACAGGACTCTTTTTCGCTTTTGCAGATCCAGACTAACATGACTACCCCTCTGATACTTGGGTCCTTGATTGGATGACCTGACTTTCATCAATTTCGTCGATATCTTCATTGGTCAGTGTAGCAGGGCGGCGACTCACCCCTGCAGCGCCTCCTGCTGGTTCGTCCAGGAATAGCTCACCAGCGTCCGGAGTGCCCTCTGCAGGCCGATGTCCCGCTTGCTGCTCTGGCCCCATGTCCCTCCCGGACCCCGGTGCCCTCTTACCAAGGGTGCTGCAGACCTTCAGTACCCACACAGTTCTTAGGGTCTCCCCTCCCTGGGGAATCCTCACCCTCTATCCCCACCTTGCCTCAGTCTAGGCAACTGCCAGTCACCACTTGCCCTCGTTCTCTGAGGCAGACTGCAGTATAATTGCCACTCATCACTGGCAAGGAGGGTTGGCCTGCTGCTTCTGTCTCCGTAGCTATGGGCTGCCCCCTGCAATCCCAGTACCCCTTTGTTGGGCCTTCTCCTAGGCCCTGCAGCCTAGGGGTTTCTAGGCAGGAGCTCCCCCAGCTCCTCTTGCCTAGCCCCAGCCCTGCTTTACACTAGGTACCTTAAGCTCCTAGCAGCCAGGCCTGTCTACCTCTGGAATCAGAGGAGACTATTCTCTGTAGCCCTGGGCTGCCCCCTGAAACCCCAGTACCCTTTTTGGGGCCTTCCACTAGGCCCTGCAGCCTGGGGGTTTCTAGGCCAGAGCTTCCCCAGCTCCTCCTGTTCTGCTTCCCTCTAGGTACTCTGTCAAGCTTCCAGCAGCCAGGCCTGTCTACCTCTGCATGCCCCCCTCCCCTGCATGCCCCCCTCCCCTGCCCCGAATAGCCTCTACCCTCAAATCCCCCATACATGCTCCAATCAGTAGGCTGGAGGATGTAAGGGAGACGGTGGGCGCAACTTCTTCCCCGAGCATTCTGTCAATGTCTTGTGAATTGAGCCCCGATTTTTCTTGGCCACAGCTACTTGGTGAATTGGTGTCAAATTTGCGACTGCTTCTGGGGTTGTCAACACTGCATTTTCCGCCGAATAAACTATCGGTCTGAAAAACGTCACCCGGCTCTCAATGTCAGTGCCTGTGTCTGTACCACCGCTAGCACAACAGGTTCTTGCTCCGTGACCAGATCCCACAGCTACAGAATACTGGGAAGTGACGTCGGTGCCTAAGTCACCTGGCCCATCAATGAGACTTAGGCTCCTAAATGACTTAAGTGTTTTTGGAGATGGAACCCCTGATTCCAATGCCAACACAGTGATCGTGAAACACTCCAGAGCTGGCTCTGGACTGTTCTCTCCCTTCTGAGCTGGTTTTCAGAGAAGGAGGCAGCCTTCGCTAGGCCTACGCTGCTCACATATTTGTTGAAAGGGACCAATGTATCTTTGTCCAAGCAGTAGCAGAGTTTTTAAAAGGCTCCTGTTTGAAGCGATGTTTCAATACGAGCCTGAGGCTGCCTGGGGAACGGGTAGGTTTCTTTTTGTTTTCAGGCAGTGAGAGAATTGTCAGGTTTGCAAAGGAAGACGAGACTTTGCGAGCTGCAGAGTTTGCTACTGAGAAACAAAACACCGTCCCGCTGGGGGGGGGGAAATCCTGCCATCCTTCCTCAGTGAAAACGCATTGCCGGTGATTTCAAATGGTCCCACAGACTGAAAAAGGAGCCAGATAATGGGTGAGGGGCTTCCATTATTTCCATCCCACTCCTCTGCCCCAACTCCTCAACTCACCTCTTCACCTTCATACCTTTTTGACTCCTAAAAAGCCAACCGGGGAGCGTTAAAGGATCTCCTCGCTGCGGCTCCCTTGTGCGGTTCATCAGCACTTCAAAGAATCCGCTGCCTGCTGTGCTATACAACGGCACTAGAGAACCAGCTGAGCTCCTGGTAAATTAAATTCTACTTATCGGAGCAGGAAACTGTTCTGGGGCTCCCTGATGTATTTGTCAGGAAGGAGGGAATTCTTAAAGGGGAAAAAGCGGGGTGGGGAAGAGATTAGGGGAGAGGGAGGAGAGAGGTGGAGGGAAGTGTTTGCATGATCTACTCCTCATTAACTCCCCCCTCCGTGCCACACACATACACACCCCAGTCTACTATATTAAAGAGCATGGCTCAAATTGTCCCCCCCCCCCCCCCCCACACACACACATTAGCTCCACTGCAGTAACTGGAGTGAAAGGCCTGGCTGGGTTTGCTTCAAAAGGGACAAGCAGTTGTGTCTCTGTCCCGGTGCTGAGGCCCCAGCCGTGTTCCTCCGAAAGCTGATGCACAGCTGTGATAGTCAGAACCCGGCTTTAGAAAAATCAAAGCCTAGTTCATTTTTGCCCAGCAACTTATGCCATCTACCCTAGCGCAAAGGAAGGGCAAAACTCTGCCCATCTAATGGGGTAGCACATTGCCCTGCAGTGATTTCTATGAAATGGGCCCTCAGGGTTGAGGTGAGTGGTTTGCACAGGACGGATCAGGATATTCATTCTGCCATGTTGCACTCCATATGCTTTCTGGAAACATGCTTATGAATATGATGTAACCAGAATATGCTTTATGCAAAAGGTCTCTTGTAAAGTATCCTAACAAAGGTTATAAACTACCAAATACATTCCTCCTATGTATATGTATGTATCATTCTTGTATCTGAGCTAGAAATATGAAGTATTACTCTGAAGTCCTATTGTAATTATGCCAAGTGGGGTCCGTTAATGGTGGTTTAGAATCTTGATGGCTCCCACTGAGTAGGAAAATTGGTTGTAAATGATTCATTTACCTGCAAGCCTTCCTGTGTAGATGTGGGTCAATCCATGGGGAATGGAGACTTGGGGGTCTCATAGGACATGTGATCATGTCACCTGATGCTGGAATCCTTCTTAAATCTGATACTTTTCCATTTAGAAGGAGAGGGGTGGGAATTCACAGAGGCAAAGGATTCCCTCCTTGTGCCAAAGCTATAAAAGGGAGTGGAGCAGGACAAAGAAGGTCCCAGTCATGAGACAGCCCTTGCTTTACACCTTCTGGAACTAAAAGGACTGTACCAGGGGAAAGGATCGGGCCCAGACTAGGAAGAAGTCTAGTCTGTGAAAGAAGCTTATTGGAACATCTCTGAGGGTGAGATATTCTCTAATAAATTTCTTAACGTATTAGTCTTAGACTTGTGTGTTTTGTTTTATTTTGCTTGGTGATTTACTTTGTTCTGTCTGTTATTACTTAAAACCACTTAAATCCTACTTTTTATATTTAATACAATCACTTTTGTTTATTAATAAACCCAGAGTAAGTGATTAATACCTGGGGGAGCAAACAGCTGTGCATCTCTCTCGATCCATGTTGTAGAGGGTGGACAATTTATGAATTTACCCTGTATAAGCTTTCTACAGAGTAAAACTGATTTATTTGGGGTTTGGGTCCCATTGAGAGCTGAGTGTCTGGGTGCTGGAGGCAGGTAACCTGCGGAGCTGTTTCACTTAAACCCTGCAGTTTAGGGGCATGGTCCAGACAGGCTTGTGTGACTGGCACCACTTGTGAATCAGGCTATTGGGTGGGGAGGGGAAGTAACAGCAATAGAAAGGAATCTGGCCTAGGTGGACTCATGGTCTGACCCAACAGGGCCATTCTTATATTCTTGTATGCTAGGAGTGAAGACTTCAGGGGTTCCTGGCTTGAGATGGGGGGCCCTGCGTGCACCAGTGAGGAGGGCCCAGATTGGGGAGGGTGTGACAGTGAATGGGTCAGGAGCACAGCTGGTGAGGTATGCCAATGCAGGGCTGGTAGACATCCACAGGTGTGCATGGGCAGGAAGGGTTGGCTTAGTATGCTAATTGTGAGCCATGATATGTTCAGCTGCCAAAGTGACTACTAACTCCCGCCAACAAAGTATTGGAAAAGAACTAGGAAATTCAGTGGCAGACGCCTATGTTAACACACAGTTAAGGTTGCTGAGTGGTGTGTCGCCCTCCAGCAGAATATTGAGTTGAGCAAACTTGGGAAAACTTCAGATGTACCCCATTGACACTCACGCCTTTACTCTGCCAGCCCCCCGCCTCCTTTTACAACCCATTCACCCTCACAGACCGGAGTCCCTCTAACACTATTAAAAGGCCAAAAGGGAGGGGAAAAAAGGTTGCCCATGCTGTGTTCCCTCTGTTGCCTTGGAGTGAGCAGTGACCAGTGGGTATTTGCATACACGCCAGGTGCAGCATGTGACTGCCAGGAGCCCCTATGCGTTGTTTCATTGCAGAACTGTGTGTGTTCTATAATTAGCAGGGCCCAAAGGGTTATTATGAAGTGTATTGTCAGTAGCAAGCTGGGACAGGGGAGCCCTCTAAGCATTTTTTTTATCTGTATGCGCTCCAGGTGAAGTGAGTGTGGTCAGCTGAGGAGGCGCCGTACTGAATGGTGGAGGCCGTAGTTCCCTCGGTGTGGTAGAGGTGTGCTTGCTTGTCAGTAGCAGGGGATAGGCCTTTGCCTGCAAAGGATATGGTCAGCTGTGAGGGAGAGTACGAGAGAATGGGTAAGTGATAGTGTAGGTTGAGATGGTAGCCTGACAGGAAGTGTAAGGGAGCCTTAAAGGGCTCAGAAGTGGTTTTTAAATTGTCCCGGCATGTGCTTCTTTCTGGGGAATGCTACGTGTGTGACTGTAGGCCCAGGATCTGCAATCACACCGTGCCAAGGCCAGCATGTGAATGTGCAGACTGAGGTAACTTTTTCGGTAAACAGACAGCAACAGGCGTCTCATCTGTGCAGATAAAGGATAATCCATGCTGGAACTGATGGAACTTCTAGGACTGGTGCACGTTTCCACGAATACTCGAGAGTCATCCAGTGTTTTATTATTTGTGTTGTGGCTGCAGCCTCGGGACGCTACAACATCCTAGCACAGGTCTCCTTCGGCTGGCCATGCTGAAGCCTAGAGAAAAGACAGCCTCTGCTCAGGAGCGCTTTCTGTCTACATAATGCATCAGTCAGATGGTTGAACAATCCAGATACTGACGTGTGATGCATACAAAAAACGATGCCCATCCATCACATTAGTGAGAGATCCTGTGGACCTATCAGACTTGAACTGTCAAGTGAAAGGGAGTCACTTGGTGAGTTTCAAACCCTGGAGGCCTGAGCTTCTGGGGTCTGCTCCCAAACCCCACCATGGACCAAAAGCGGAAGACTTCTGTTTGCTCTGCTAACTGCTGCTTTCCATCCCTCCTGGGTGTCATGACCAGGGGCAGAGGGGTGAGTATAGCAAGTTCTCCACAATCTCCACTCAACCCCAAGGGAGATCAAGTGGCACCACGCTGCAATTGACCCGGTCTCTACTTGCCTTCCTCAATCTGAGGCCTGCGTGCTGTCTGCCTTCATCAGTGTAGCAGGTTCACTCCCGCTCTAAACCGCCTTCTGTTAATTGGAACAGCTGCATAATTGGGATGCGAGATTGTCTACTGGGGCTTTGCTTATTACGGGGATTCCGCTGTGCCTGTGTAGTGTATCGCCATAATATTTTAATAGATTTAAGAAGGCATTTAATATCTGGATTTGTTACCTTGGGGTAGTTGCTTTCTCTGTGGGTCAGCAGTTGACTGCATCGCCGTTATGCTGGTCAGAGTATCTCCACTGCAAATAGCTTTTTGTTAGAAGAGATTTTCTTTGGCTGTTTCATGAAATCCAAATGACTCCCCCGTCACAAACAAAATCACTGCATTGCATACTAACCCAGGCCTTAGACTCTGCTCTCCTTAAGTCTTCATTTGTAGCTTGACATTTTACGCATAATTTGAATTTATAATAGCTTCATCCAGGATCCATGGTATGGATCACAGTTCAATTTTGGAGTCTTTTCAATAATATCAAAATAAACGCTGGGCCATCCTCACAAGAAACTTCCAAATGTATCTCTCTGCCAAACTCCGACTAAATATAAATAGCTTCCTAGTTCTGGAACTCAGCAGACTTTTGTGTATCTGTTTTTCCACGTAACAAATTTGATTGGTTCCTGGCCACAACAAACCGTACTTTGCTTGACATCATTTTCCTTTTACTATGTATTTTTAATGTAGAATATTCAGTAAACCTCCTTTTGAACAGTGCTAAGGTATGGTCGGGAAGAGACCCTCAATTAGCCATTCCCTTGCTTTCAAGGCTTTGTGCAGGGGAGGGAGTGACCAATAAGCAAGCACACCTGGCTTGTCAGTTGGTTTTGAGGTGTCACCCTCACATAGAAGTGGTTTGTCCGTATCAGAAGGCTATCCGTGCTTTTTGCAAACTACACAAAACACATAGGACCAGATCCTCAGCTCTGTTGAACTACCTGACTGCAATGGAACTGTGCTGATTTTACATGAGCTTAACCTTTCTGGCATGAAACACCTGGATATTTAACTTTCCATGAATTTTGGGAAGTTTGTATTTTTAGAATGCCTCACCATACTCTTCTGTTCCATATGTGCACTTATTTGGTCAAGGGCCTACAGTTATACCCTCTCCTTCCTCCAGCTGATTATTCCTCTTATTTTTTTCTTTCCAGAAATGCCTAAGAGGGCGGTTTCCACTACCGAAACTTTGTATTTGTTTTTTAAATCAAGCAGATCTGTGTGTGGATAGTTCAGAGGCAAGTCAGGGGTTGAATCTGGCCCTAACAACATCAGCAACACATGCAGTTTGCGAGGCTTTGCCCGTAATGGACCCCTTGAGAAGGACCATCTTCCTCCTGAGATCAGAGGAGAATGTGTTTTGCTACAGCAGGAATCAATCCAATTGTAGGAGTTTGGGTTGTTTTGTTTTGGGTTTTTTTTACTCCAAAACTTATGCTGGGGGGATTGATAAATTAAATGATCACTTGCCTTCCCGGCCAGGATAAGCGCCTTCCAATAACCTGACGGCCAATGAAAGGCCAAGCTCCAATTTTGCCCTTCTCCAGTAACCACAGGCGCTAACAGACGATGCGCTGCTCAGCGTTGGGCATGCTCAGCAGTGTGTTCCTCCCTCGTCCCACCCTCTTCTCTCCAGGCAGCTACCATTTGGCAGGCATCAAGTAGGCCCGTTCCCCTCTGAGTGGCGGCTCAGCTAGAATGTTCTGTTCTCCTCTTCCTCCTCCTTTTCCCATGAGGTGACTCAGTTCTCTTCGCTACGCTCTCACGCGGCCTCTCCAGTGACCAGCCTCACTACCTGGCAGCTCAGTCCTGCTGCGTTTAATGTCACTCAGTCCACCTTCAGCCTCCCTTATCCAGCAGGCAAGAAACATAACTCACTACTGGGCCAGACAGCACTTGGCCTGTGCCTCTGTCCGTGTCAGGGTTGTTATCCCAGTATTGCCACCCCAAGCACCCAAAATATCCTAAATCATGCCCAAAATCACATTTTTTTAAAAAATGAATATGGTGTTTTTTATTTGTTTCTAGGTTCTGAGCTGCTAAGGGTGCACTAGGATGGTGTTTTTCCCAGAAACCATAAAAAAAGGAAAACTGAGATCCTAATATAATCCCTTGACTCCTGGAGCTGGGACTTTATGGGTTTGGGTTGGTTGTTTTTTTTTTGTTTTTTTTTTTTTGGTGAGACTGTGAATTGGCAACACCAGGACCCCACTGTGCCAACCTCTGCACACAGTTCCGAACAGCGGGATTTTCCCCATCCTCTCCCATGCCCTCCATCAATTAGCACACATCTCATTATTCTTTTCCAAGATATTTCTGTTGATCTGAGATTGTTTATCCTAATTTTGGCAGGTGAAAATGCTCTTGTCACCTCACCCAATCAATCACTCAGGTTATTTGATTTTTGCCAGCACTTCAGAGACCATCACAATAACACCACACTCATTAGTGGAAGTGAGGATTAAAAAGTAAATCTTGAGTCTTCATGAGCAGATAAGACATCTGAAAACATGCGTGGACCATACAAAGGTTGGGCACAGGCTGGGAATGTCCCTACGCAGAACAATCAGAATTCTGGGTATTATAGTTGTCATGCTTCTCAAATGCCAAATCTAAATTTAACAGTGAGATGGGGTTTATGATTTTTTCATTTGCTATGCAAATCACAGTGAAGTCATCAGAAGGAGTGAAAGAACTGAGGGAAATGCCGTTCAAAAGGCATTGTGGGCTAATCAAATGTCATTCTTTGTTCAACATTTAGTTTAAAAAAAAACACCCTCTGTCATCCTCTAACTGCATGAAAACACAAAGTTAGACAAGACAATTCCCCTCTGAGTCCTCAGGAACAGATGCGGCGCTGTATATTATCTGCATCGAAATGCAAGGCAAGCCTCCCCCCGTGACTGATGCCAGCAAGAGGCCTCTTATTCTCAAAGTGGCAAAAGGAATGAGGACTGAGCGCACGAACCTGAGACTCAAGAGGCTAATTCGGATGAAAGCCTGCTCTGCAAGTCTTGGCGCTGGGGTTTAAAATCAAACTCTTCTCGTTAATGACACATTCTACATTGTTTCATCATGAGCGCTGTAGAGGGAAAAGTTGCAGATAAACATTAGAACCACCAGCCTACTGCAGTGCTGACCTATATCATGGGCCTGGTTGCACAAAGGGGCCAAAAGGCCTAACAAGTGATCTGAAGCCCTCTCCCCACCCCCATGGGGTTTCAGACTGTCTGAGTTCCTTCGGGCGAGGCTGAGTCCAGCATTGTATTTGAAATGGCGTTGGTGATTCAAAAGGTCATGGTCTCTCTGGGTCAGTCCTGCCTCACAGTTCTGCTGAATGCATTGGGCCCAAATTTCCATTGAGGTGCTGATGCAACATAAAGAAACGGCCCATAGGCTTTTACCGAGGCTGTGAAAATGTGCTCCCGACCATTTCTTGTCCTGATAGATTCCACAGCACTGTTTACAAACGTAGGGGTTCTATGGTCTGTTAAATTCTACCTACTGTCCCCAGGCAGTTTTAATTGTCTAGGGTTTTTCATGACTTCCTGTCCTAAAGTGATGCTGTGTGCCATTACACATGTAATGCAACAGCTGCAGGTGAGGGTTGTCAGTAAGCCCAGCCAGAAAACTCCAGCGTGCAAAACATTTTGAGGTTTCAAAATCTGTTTTTGTTCTGCAGCAGGAAAACACAAACAAGCATCGGCCGCAGCAGCAGGAATTGAACCTGGGACCTCTGTTTCTCAAAGTATGACTTTATCCTCCCTGAACTAAAAGGCATACCTTTGTTTCTCCTTTAGAAATAACTGTATTACATTAGTTTAATGTGGGTCTCCATTTAAGGTTCTCATCCTCCCATTAGAGTGGCCCGAGAAGGTCAATGGCATATTGGGCTGTATTAGTAGGAGCATTGCCCGCAGATCGAGGGGTGTGATTATTCCTCTCTCTTCAGCACTGGTGAGGCCACATCCAGAGTATTGCATCCAGTTTTGGGGCCCCCACTACAGAAAGGATGTGGACAAATTGGAGAAAGTCCAGCAAAGAGCTACAAAAATGATTATGGGATGGAGCACATGACTTACGAAGAGAGTCTGAGGGAACTGGGGTTATTTAGTCTGCAGAAGAGAAGAGCGAGGGGTGGGATTTGATAGCATCCTTCAACTACCCTAAGGGGATTCCAAGGTGGATGGAGCTCGGCTGTTCTCAGTGGTGGCAGAAGACAGAACAAGGAGCAATGGTCTCAAGTTGCAGTGCGGGAGGTCGAGGTTGGATATTAGGAAACAGTATTTCACTAGGAGGGTGGTGAAGCACTGGAATGGGTTACCTAGGGCGGTGGTGGAATCTCCTTCCTTAGAGGTTTTTAAGGTCAGGCTTGACAAAGCCCTGGCTGGGATGATTTAGTTGGGGTTGGTCCTGTTTTGAGCAGGGGGTTGAACTAGATACCTCCTGAGGTCCCTTCCAACCCTGATATTCAATTATTCTAAACAGGAGAACCAGCCATAGCCACCAGCAAAGGGGCCGTGACACTCCCCAGGAGTGAGGCACCTCGCTCCCACCCTCCCTTAGCAGGAGGAAACCATGGGTCAAGCAGGGCCTTTCTGCTCCGCAGCCCCATTCTCCCTTCCCAGGTTAGCGACAGACACACTCCAACCTCCGAGCCTTCCCCTGGGGTGCCCAGCCCATATCCACTGGACACGCACAGAATTCCCAGCTTCTCTGCTCCTAAAGGACAGCACTTCCCAGCTTGCCAGTTACACCCTCCATCACAGCCGTGCATAACACCCAGCACTTGGACGCGTTTAGAGTAATATCCGGGATGAGTTTATTTATCAAAGTACAGAGATGCTAATGGAAACACAGGGTTACGTACAATGACATCATAATGCGCATACTAGAGCCTAAACTTAACTGACAAGACATTCCCCTGGCTCATAAAGTTTAACTCACCCAACATTTCTCTCCCCCCCCCCCCCCCCAGCGTCTAACAGCCAGACCGGCTGTGATCCTACATTTGTAAGACAAACCAGCTGGTACCTTGTCCCCTGTCTGACGTATAGCACAACTCCCTTTTGCAATCCCAGATATATCCAAACAGTCCTTTTGATTGTGAATCCGGACCCCCTCCTGCTTTGTGTTCCTCGCTATAGATTTTGCAATTTCTTGTTTATTTCTTAATCTTGTTAAGCTGTTGGCTAAGTATGCAAAGAGACCTTCATTGTGCAGTATCCAATACACAATTTGTATTTAACCAGACAAATAAGCATCTCCTGCCTGTCTGAAAGGACCATGTTTGTCACCCCTGGTGACCTGCTTTAACTCACAGACCTTCAAAATATAATTTCCAGTCTAAGCACATATCTCCTTCAATAGCATCCTTACCTACATTTTGCAATGGTTACTATGACCAGTGGGTCACAAGCTTCCTTTACTGAATTATTATGCATAGAACTGAGCTAGTGATCCCTGTAAATCTCTATGCACCCGCTGTGCGCTCCACCAGTTGGCATCAAGAAATGCCGGGGTCACAAAGGCTGGAGGGGAGGTTAGACATATTGACTCACTCGAATGGGTTGCTTGCATCTCCATTGGCCCGGAAGCCATCTCTGGGGGTAGGGCAGTGATAGGGCCCCTTGGCCAACGCACCTGGACATTGGGGAGAAGATGGGTTAGGACTGTTTATGCTGGAAGTTTGTCAGGGCCGGGTCAGTGCCTTCCTATGTGTTTGCACGTGCCTGGTACCACAGGGCCCTGATCATGACTGAGAGCTCTGGAATATCAATGCACAGCTGTAAAACATGAAATCAGAGAGTGACAAAGACTCATAACAGCCCCCCTCAAAGGTCAAGGCAGGAAGGAAAGTATGGGAAAGGGCAGGGGGTGGGAATAAGGTTGAAGAGAGTCTGGGGGGAAGGAAATGAATTATTTATTCAGAAGCCCTTATGCAAATATACCAGCTGAATGAAATCAGGAATACCACACTGTTTTTCTAGCTGGCCAGTGGAACAAACATTCTGTGGCTTTCCTAGGGCCTGATCTTGCAAACTCTGACACCCCTGTGTAAAATTATTTCACCAGAGTCAGTGGGTCTGCACTTCTGAATCGAGTTATAGGTTCATGTGAGTGGCTGTAGGTTTGGGCCCCTCCTCTGGACTGTCCGGTACAGCCGGCAGCATGAGAGGGTTGCATGGCAAAGCCGACACATCTGGAGAAAATGAAAGGTTGTGTTTTTAAAAAAAAACACAAAAGAACCCCAACACTACCTTCCTGAGGTTAAAAAGCAATTGTGAGCTGACAATTGCATTATGGCTTGGGAGGAAAGTATCTTTAATGAGCATCTCAGTAGGGAGACTTGCACCAAATCTCCTCTTTTTGATGTACCACTGAGTAGGTATCTTGAAGTTCCACTTTCCTTCCTCATGTTTAAATCACTAAATACCTATTCCACTTGGGCTTTCGGTTTAAAATAGAATTTCTCCGTTCTGTCACCCTGATGCGATATTAGGAAAGGAATCTGTCTCGAACTGCAGCAGAAGAAACAGCCATTTTTTATTAAAAGTTTAAGCTTTAAAGAAAGAAAAGAAGTTCATGTGGATTTTATGTGTGCTAATGCATTCTGTTAGAGGACACCTGGTACTGGGTAAGTGAGTGGTAGCAACATGTAACTGCATTTCACAGGACCAAGTAAATACAGTACCATGAAACTGCATAGGAATTGCATCTTTCTTGCAGCTCCTTTGCTAACTGCTTTTAATGACAATCATAAGCACATATCAACAGCCCTACTGGGTCAGACCAAGGGTCCATCTAGCCCAGTATCCTGTCTTCCAACAGTGGCCAGTGCCAGGTGCCCTAGAGGGAATGAACAGAACAGGTAATCATCAAGTGATCCATCCCCTGTCTCCCATTCCCAGCCTTGGGCAAGGAGAGAGACTAGGGGTGCCATGCCTGCCCATCTTGGCTAATAGCCATGAATGGACCTATCCACCATGAACTTATCTAGTTCCTCTTTGAACCCTGTTATAGTCTTGGTCTTCATGCAATCAGGCGGTGGCAACATTATTTAGGAAACAGAAATAGCTCTATGTTTTTCCTTGGATTTTTCCCTTCTCCTGCTTTGGACTCTCTAAGCAGGGAAATCTGCATCCATCCAGACCCCGAATCCAGGATCAGCGCTTTTGTTTGTTGAATTAGCTATTGAAATATCACATTTGGAAAGACGCCAGATGCTCTCAAAGATGAAGTCCTTTAACCCCAGAACAGAAGCAGTGCAGGGCAGCGGTTAGTATAAGTCTCCCCATTCTCCACACTACCTCGCGGATACTCCTGGACCCCGGCGGACCACCCCTGGGGTTTGAGCAGGCCCGTCGTTCAGGTTCCATACCCATTCAGTCCTCTGCCTCTCTGCACCTGTTCCCTTTATGGGTGCTAATTCCTGCCAGGTGGGGTGATGGTTTTGTGACTGCGGAGGTGGGGGAAAGAGTTCGACTTGTAACAGAACTAAACACTGGTGCCAATTGCACGCAGGCAGCCTGAGTAGCCGTCCAGTGGAATCTGAGTCACGTGTTAATAACCTTGGGTCACTGCTGACCTGGGCTGAATTTACGTCTCCCATGGAGGGAATAGAATCCAGGGACCCTTTTCAACCACAGGAACCACCTTGGTTCTTACCTGTGAATTTCCTGCCAATACCTGGAACCAGCTGATATAATCCACTCATTTCACGTGACACTAATGTTACTTCTTCTCAGGGCCAGCCAAATGAGTGTAAGTGGGGAGATTCCAGGGGTGAATTCCAAAGAGCGGCCAAGCATTTAGTTATGTGATTCCCTTTGGAGTTATTGGAGTGTTAGCATTCTACAGTGCCAGTAATATGTGGCTGTCGCAAGAGATCCATAGGCAGTGTGATCACTAAATGTCCCTAGGTCATGCCCCTCGTACCTTCTGATACAATCGTCACAATCCCCCTGCTCAGCTCATGAGTAGGAAATGAACCTCAGAGGCAGAAGCGTGACTCTTTAGTGCTGGGGCAGTAAACAGGCCCAGCGGCAGAGGGTCTCCCGTTGTGATCGTGTGTGGTCGCCTTGGCTTGAACTGGCGTCAAGACAACCTTTTCACAGGCTCTTCACTGGCACTTGTCTCTTCCCAGCCATTAGCCACAACAAAGGCTTTTTCTTTAGCTAGCAATTGGGGCAGTTCTCTGACGTGTGTTACGCAGGAGGTCAGACGATGATCACAACTGTCCTTGGAATCAATGACTCTAAAGGACGGGCTCTACAGCAAGGGGGCAAGCAGTGAACTCATGAACTTCCTTACATGATCAAGACACCAGAGGGGGACAAAGACACACCCGACCAGTAGGTTACGACAGTACTTCTGTTGCTGGGTTTCTGTAGTAGTATATTAACACAAGACTTCAGTGTAAAATGAGTCTTTAAACACACCTCTCCCTAGCAGGCTGCTCGTATAGGGCATGTTTTGCTATTTTGCTTACATTCTTTTTTTTTTAATGGTACCGGTTGAAGACAGACCTTTGACAGGCTGTTCTGTCAGGTTTGACCATTGTGCCAACTAACTTCCCCACGGTGGCAAAGCCCAGGAACAAATCCTCTCCTGACAGGAGTGCTCAAAGGAGTTTTTCCCTCGGTGCCAACGAGAGAGGCCAGGAGACCGTGGCAATGCCAGCGCTGTTGCCGCCTCACACACAGCAGCGTACTGAGCTGGTTACTCCCGGGAAAAGGAGGCTTTCTGATGCTTTGGCTGCCTTCCTATCCTTTCAGTGGCTCCATGCCTTTCCCTTGAGCTCAGTACACGTTTTCATGCTTGAATGGGCCTGCACAAAGCTTTATCATTGTGACATTGTCACCACATGGTGCCTTTTGAATTTTCAAAGTAAATTGTTAACAGCCATCGGGCTTGCTGTGGGCAGAGCTTTAAACTGAGGTGATCTGGGGATAATTGGGGGGTTTGGGAGGGGCACTTTCCTTTCTTGAATTTCTGAACATGGCTGAAAACCCCTTGGATGGATGCAGGAGGGGGTTGGCTTAAAACCAACAAAATGCCTGTGTGCTGTGGTAATTTCTGCCGCCCCTTTGCTCTCAGATGTTGATAGTTGATGCCCTTTTTCCTATAAACACATGATGTATGGGGGGAGGGGGAGTTATTGTGACAATCCGTCTCTTTGCCGTCTCCTGGCTGCCCCTCTGTGTTCAGGAGGGTAGCAAGGAGCATCACTGGCACACCCTGCCCATCTCCCTTTGGACCAAACAAGGATCTTCTGGCTGTCTTGGTCTGATTGTGATGGGGGGGAGGGGGAGTTTCCATCCACCCCCAAGAACTGTTATCTTGTTAATTGCTGATGCCACTAGCTGGAGGGAGACAGCAGCAGTGGCCTGGTACAGCTCCAGGCCCTAAAGAATGTGAACCACAAAAGGTTCAAGTGTTTGTTCCTCACCTCAGACCTTTCTATTGTGTAATAAATGATCCTCGTCACTAATTATTCTTGCTGAACCGTCCTGAACTTCCAATCCACACTACAGGCCTTTCCTCCTGAGTGAAAGCAGTAACTCCATTACCGGGTAGTAAGAGTGACGTGGGCCAGCCACCAGAGGGGGGCGGCACACGCTCTTACATATTCCTTTAGAAGAGTGCTTAGGACTAAATAGCTGATAAAGAGGCTTCTCCGGGTGCAAATGTCCCGCTGCTGGACCGCAGATGTAGTGGTTGTCCTTGTCTTCCTTCATCCCTCAACCATAAAAATGATCAATTCCAAGATCTGTCACGGCCTCTCTGAGCTCTGGATCTGCACATCAGCCATGGCATCTTCCAGTCCATCCTGTCACCTCATTAGCACCCATGTTCTTTGCCCTGGGTACTGTATTTCACTACACACCTGGGGCAGTGTTTTGTTACAGACCCTTCTGCCATTGGTGTTATTATTTGAGCAGTGTGTGCTCTAGCAGAACTGTAGGAAACAATCCAGTGTGCACAATATTACTTAATAATTTGATTTGTTTATGTACCAGTGCTAAAAAAAACCCCATCTAAAGCAAAACCAGTCACCTTCCTTTTCTAAATTATCCAAATGTTTTATACAGCACCCTTGACCTTTAGCCAGCACCACTTCAAACTGATCCATTCCCCATTTTGATTGACCCTAATCTGTTGCCAAGACCCAAGATACAGTGTAGCATCTTCCCTCACCACCTATAAAACCTGACCCGAAAACCTGTGCCATGACAGGAGATGCTGCAGTGCTGTGGACCATATGAGAACTTGTATAGAAGCACGGTCGAGTTAAAAAGATTTGCATGAGTTGTTTTGCTGATCTTTCCTTGGAGGGTGTCCATGATACCATTGAATGTTCACCATCCAGCTTTTTTCCCTGCACAACACTTCACCTTTCTGATCATGGCGCACGTTAACTTCCTGACCCAAATAAACGTACTTATCAGCTTCTCGGATCTGCTCTCTCCAAGAGTCATTGGGTTCTTGGCAGGACAGCTGATCTCATGTATTTTGTTTTCTACTGGTTCATTTTTAGTCCGCCTTGACTACTTTTCGCGTTCAGTTCTTTAAGTATTCTCTCAAGCTGGGCTGTATTTTCGGCTATCAGCACTGTGTCATCTGCAAACCTGAGATGGTTTAGCTGCTCGCTGTTGAAGTCGATCCCACCTGTCAACGCGGGGCATTTAAAATAGTGGATGGAAATTACTATTTTCTTTCTGCAGCACCTGACTGTCCTGCTCCATGGTGGCAGTGTTGCTTGGATAATTTTATTTCAAAGATAATGAACTGTATGGTCTGTGGAATGGTTTAATATGTTGCCTTCAAAGTGAACTCCTTATACATTCCAGTCCCTAGACCGCATGGGACTATTATGTCCTTCTAAGTTGAATACATCACATGAAAACCTCTCCTTTTTCACGGCTGTGCAAAGGTGAAATCAGATACAGAACCATTAGATTTAAGGACCAAGCTTTTTCCAGCTCTTAAGCAGACATGAAACAATACCCGAGCTCCTCACCTCAAGGAGTCGGCTTCTCTTAATTGCTGTTTCTATATGAATGTGTAACTAGGCTCATGCTGGAAAACAGACTTCTCCTTTGTGCTCTGAGTGCACATAACACCGTACACCTGCCTGGTTAACAGAGAGCTCTCCCAGAGAAAGAGCGACAGGTTGATTATCGAGGTTTTAATTGGCTTTTCAAGGTCATTTAGAATGGTTAGTTAATTAGGCGGCGGCTGAGAATAGAGAACCCAACAGGAGACGTGGTACTTGGAAATACTTCTAGGCTGGAATTCAGCCTCTGTAGCAGCCCAGCTCAAGGCCTAGACACCACCTAAATCCTCCAAATAGGGCTTAAATTGCACCCATCCATGCTGGAGTGAATTTTACCCCCTGCACTAGATCTTCAGCTGGAGAAAATGGGCATAAGAGCATGAGACTGACCATACTAGGTCAGACCAATGGTCCGTCTAGCCCTGTATCCAGTGGCCAATGCCAGGTGCTTCAAAAGGACCAAACAGAACAGGCAATCATCGAGTGATCCATCCAGCCATTGACAGCCATGCAATGGGTCGCAGTCCCATACCGCAACCATAAGATGATCCCTCTTCTGCATGTCTGCCATAACCATTCCCCAGCCATGGTGGTGTCTCAGGCTACATCTACACTGCATTGTAAACCTGGGTCTGCAGGACCCGGGCTTGTGGACTCGGTATTGCCAAGCCTGTGCTTGAGCATCCACACTGCATTGTAGACCTGGGTTGACAATTGCGGGACCCGGGGCTCACAGTCAAGCTAACGGGTCCCTACTGCACCGTGAAGCCCTTCTGACTCGGGTCAGCGGCTTGAGCTATGTCCACTCCGTGAAATGACAGAGGGACTCGGGCTCTGTCCCGCTCCCCCCAGCAGGGTCTAGAACCTGGGTCCTGAGTCAGACTGATTTGTGTGTGAACAGAAGGGGGAGTTGGGCTCATACCTGAGTCAAAGCCTGGGCTTAGTATGCCTATGCCTATGCCTGGTCTACACTGGGTGGGGGGGATTGACCTAAGATACACAAGTTCAGCTACAGGAATAGTGTAGCTGAAGTCAACATATTTAGGTCGACTTACCGCAGCATCTTCCCGGCACTGAGCCGACAGCTGCTGCTCCCCCATCAACTCCGCCTGCGCCTCTCGCGGCGGTGGAGTTCTGGAGTCAATGGGAGAGTGCTCAGGGAACGATTTATCGGGTCTAGACTAGACCCGATAAATCGACCCCCAAAACATCGATCGCTACCCGCCAATCCGGTGGGTAGTGTAGACCTGCCCTATGTTACTCCTAGGGGGTGGGGGGATAGCTCAGTGGTTTGAGCATTGGCCTGCTAAACCCAGGGTTGTGAGTTCAATCCTTGAGGGGGCCACTTAGGGATCTGGGGCAAAAAATCTGTCAGGGGACAGTATTCAATCCTGCTAGTGTAGGCAGGGGACTGGACTCGATGACCTTCAAGGTCTTTCCAGTTCTAGGAGATTGGTATATCTCCATTTATTTATTTTTATTTTTTATTTTGCACCATTAGCGGCCGAGACACAGTGAACACATGGCATTGGGGTGAGGAATAAATCGGGGGGAGTTTAACCCTTCTAGATTGGTATTTTAATTAGTTAATCCCTTAAAATGTAGCCTATTGTCAGCACTGATAAATTCAGTAAAACTACTAATCTAAATTTCAACCTGTGACTTATACAGGGGGGGAATAACACTTTAAAATGCCTGTTTAAAAAAACCCAGAGTTAACGTTATGTCCCTTAGCTTTGTGCCATTGTTTAACAAGCGCATGTATTTAATCAGTGAAATCATCCACTTGTAATTAACTACTAGGAAACATCATCCTTGTCAGCTGACCTTTCGGTTTGATGGGACAAATATAATTACATTGTCCCTTTCGTTTGGTTTAGCAAACAACCAGAAAATGTTCTTTAATAAACTGCTACATTGAGATGGCAGTTTATGGTGGTTTACGAGAATGTTTAATCTTAGCTAATTAATACTGTCTAATCTACCAGAACTAATGAACTTTCCATTATAATAGCAGGTCCCGGCCATTGTCTTCAATGACATACAAATATTACAAATTGCAAATCCATCAGAACATAAATGACACAGGAGAGAAGTCAATGTTGACCTTTACTAAGTGTGTTTTTTTAAAAAAAATGTTCATTTACCTATAATTACATAGTAGGTATAAGAAACATGCTGACCAACCCAGTATTCTGTAGCTCCATAGGAAACCATCGATGTGGGACCCATGCCAGCATACTTCAATAACACACTGAAATGGTCTCTCTATAACACAGCAAAATTATCAATCATGAGCATTTACTATTTGTATTACAATTATGCCCCAATTGACAGGAGGGTCCCCGCTGTGCTAGGCACTGTACAAACAAACCATAAGACAGCTTTGAGCACCAGAGAGCTGTCAGTCTAAACAGACAAGAGAGATGGGAGGGGAAACTAAGCCATGGAGCAATGATGAGGTCCCATATGAGGAGAGATTAAAGAGGCTAGGACTTTTCAGCTTGGAAAAGAGAAGTCTAAGGGGGGATATGATAGAGGTCTATAGAATCATGAGTGGTGCAGAGAAAGTGAAGAAGGAAACATTGTCTGCTTGTTCCCATAATATAAGAACTTAGGGGCCACCAAATGAAATTAATGGGCAGCAGGTTTAAAACAAATAAAAGGAAGTTCTTCACACAGCGCACAGTCAACCTGAGGAACTCCTTGCCTGAGGAGGTTGTGAAGGCTAGGAGTATAATAGGGTTTAAAAGAGACCTGGATAAATTCCTGGAGGTTAAGTCCATTAATGGCTATTAGCCAGGATGGGTAAGGAATGGTGTCCCTAGCCTCTGTTTTTCAGAAGGGGTGATGGATGGCAGAAGAGAGATCACTTGATCATTACCTGTTAGGTTCACTCACTCCGGGGCACCTGGCATTGGCCACTGTCGGTAGACAGGATACTGGGCTGGATGGACCTTTGGTCTGACCCAGTCTGGCCGTTCTTATGTTCTTAGCATAAGACTTGCCCAAAGTAACACAGCAGATCAGTGATAGATCTGGAATTTGAACCTATTTCTCTTGATTCCTCGTATAGACTAATGCACAGTCCAGTAGACCACCCTGCCACCCCACTAGCTCTCAACTGTAATGAAGGTTGTATTGTTCCTCATCTTTAATAACAGAGGCTAAACCCTGACTCTGCAGCTGGCTCCATGCGGGACAAAACTCCAACACCATAGATCCAACCACTACTCTGTCTCCTACAAAATTCAACACTCTTATTTGTTGAGAATTATTACAAAGTTCTGTAACTGGAAAGGATCAGGACAATGTCCTTGTAGCACATGAGGATGAGGAAGTACCTTCTTGTCCATCAGGAACTAAGGAGCAGGTTAAACATCTGGTAGGCATAAATATCTGTAAATCAGCAGGCCTGGATAACTTGTACCTAAGAGTTCAAAAAGAGCTGACTGAGGCGCTCTAGCCTACTGATGTTAATTTTTAATAAATAATGGAATACCAGGGAGTTTTCAGAAGACTAAATATATGCGAGTATTTTGCCAATATTCAATTGGGTTAACCCAAGGTTAGCCTGGCATCAATCCCATGCATAGTAATGAAAGCTCACATGGTATTCAATTTATAAAGAATAAGGAATACAATGTCTGTCAGCATGGTTTTGTGGGAAAATGATCTTGTCAAACAAACCTCATTTAATTCTTGGAGGAGATAACCAGTTTGGTTAATAAAGATAAAATAAAGATGTAATGCAGTTGGACTTTTGTAAGCATTTGACTAGGTACCCCCATGATAGTCCAATTTAAAAAACCCACTGAATCAGTAAAGCACTGGACAGATTTTTTTTTTATAGGGAGGAATTTTAAAATGGACCATCTGGCTTCTCTGAAGTAAGCGCCTTTGCATATTCTGCAAAGAGAAATTATGGGCTTACTCCAGGTATTACTGGGTGTAATTCTCTGGCATGTGTTATACAGGAGGTTAGATAAGTGACCACAGTGGACCTTTCTGGACCCAACACATACGAATCTGTGAAAAACAAATGTCACTTCTATTGAACTGGCGGGCTAAAGGGAAAAAAAATCTCTTCTTGCAAGATGTCCAGCCCAGTTTTGTAGCTCTGCAACAAACAACCAAATAGTTTCAGCCAAATGCTTTCTTCACCCAAACCTGTGAACCTTAAAACTTTGCCCATCTCTTACTGATGTTCATCTGCTTAAACACCTCTCCAATTACTAGACACAAATACATAGCAGATAAAACTCGATGAAATTAGGTTCTGGACGAGTTTGTGAGAAATGTGAATATTTGGAACCTTTCAGCCAGTTGGTTTTATGATTCTTTTTCCCATTAGAACTCTTTTCCTGGCAAACAAAAAATATTCACTACTAGATTTGGCTTGTGCAATAAAATAACTCTTTAGCGAAATTACCATAAGTGCCCATGGTTATGTGCTTGCAGTCATGAATATAAGGTAGGATCAGAAGCTAAAATAGGGAAAGAGCAAGTTTAAAATTACTTAGACAAGTTAGATGCCTTCAAGTCACTAGGACCTGATGAAATACATCCTAGAATACTCAAGGAGTTGACTGAGGAAATATGAGCCATTAGTGATTATCTTTAAAAAGTCATGGAAGACGGGAGAGATTCCAGAGGACTGGAAAAGGGGCAAATAAGGTGCCAATCTATAAAAAGTGGAATAAGGATAAACCAGAGAATTACAGATCGGTGAGCTTAACTTCAGTACCTGGAAAGATAATGGAGCAAATAATTAAGCAGTTTGCAAACACCTAGAAGATAGTAAGGTTATAAATAACAGTCAGCATGGATTTGTCAAAAACAAATTGTGTCAAACCACTCTAATAGCTTACTTTGACAGAGTAGCAAGCCTTGTGGATAGGGGAGAAGTGGTAGACGTGGTATTGACTTTAGTAAGGCTTGCATGAACTTCTCATAAACAAATTAGGAAAATACAGCTTAGCTAGAGCTACTTTAAAGTGGGTGCAAACTGATTGGAAAATTGTGGCCGGAGAGTAGTTATCAGTGGTTCACAGACAGGCTGGAAGGGCATAACGAGTGGAGTCCCTCAGGGATCAGTTCTGGGTCCAGTTCTGTTCAATAGCTTCATCAATTATTTAGGTAATGGCATAGAGAGTACACTTATAAAGTTTGCGGACAATACCAAGGTAGAAGAGGTTGTAAGTGTTTTGTGTGACATGATTAAAATTCAAAATGATCTGGACAAACTGAAGAAATGGTCTGAAGTAAATAGGATGAAATTCAATAAGGACAAAGGCAAATTGCTCCACTTAGGAAGGAACAATCCATTGCACACATACAAAATAGGAAATGACTGCCTAGGAAGGAGTACTGTGGAAAGGGGTCATAGTGGATCACAGGCTAAATATAAGTCAACAATAACACTATTGCAAAAAAAGTGAATATCATTCTGGGATGTATTACCTATTGTTGAAAGCAAGACATGAGAAGTAATTCTTCTGCTCTACTCTGCTCTGATTAGGTCTCAACTGGGGTACTGTGTCCAGTTGCGAGTGCCACATTTCAGGAAAGATGTGGACAAATTGGAGAAAGTCCAGAAAAGAGCAACAAAAATGATTAAAAGTCTAGAAAACATGACCAATGGGGGAAGATTGAAAAAAATTGGGTTTGTTTAGTCTGGTGAAGACTGAGGGGGGACATAACAGTTTTCAAGTACATAAAAGGTTGTTACAAGGAGAAGGGAGGAGAATTGTTCTTCTTAACCTCTGAGGATAGGACAAGAAGCATGGGTCTTAAATTGCAGCAAAGGAGTCTTGGACTGGACATTAGGAAAGACTTCCTGTCAGGTCTGGTCTTCACTGGGGGCGGAGTCGACTGAAGATACGCAACTTCAGCTATGTGAATAACGTAGCTGAAGTCGGCGTATCTTCAGCCGACTTACCTACCATCCTCATGGTGGCGGCAGTTGGCGGTACACTCAGGGTGGTTAAGCACTGGAATAAATTGCCTAGGGAGGTTGTGGAATCTCCATCATTGGAGATTTTTAAGAAAAGGTTAGACAAACATCTGTCTGGGATGGTCTAGATCAGGGGTGGGCAAACTCCAGAGGGGGCAATCAGAGGAGAAGGAAGGGGAGGTTGGATTTGTCAGGGGTCCTGAGGGGGGCAGTCCGGGGGTGGTAAGTGCGTGGGGGTTGGACAGGGAGCTGGGCCTTCCCTTCCCGGCCCTCCACACAATTTTGAACCCTAGTGTGGCCCTCGGGCCAAAACATTTGCCCAACCCCTGGGTCTAGATAATACTTAGTCATGCCATGAGTGCAGGGAATTGGACCGATGACCTCTTGTGGTCCCTTCCAGTCCTATGATTATATGATTTTTTAAGAGCAGGTTAGATAAACATCTGTCAGGGACGGTATAGATCAATGTTTCTCAACCAACGGTACGTATATCGCTGGGGGTTCACAGAGGTCTTCCAATAGTACATCAACTCCTCTAGATATTTGCTTAGTTTTACAACAGGCTACATAAAAATCACTAGCGAAGTCAGTACAAACTACAATTTCATACAGACAATGACTTGTTAATACTGCTCTATGTCCTTTACACTGAAATGCAAGTACAATATTTATATTCCAAATAATTTATTTTATAACTATATGGTAAAAATGAGAAAGGAAGCAATTGTTCATTAATAGTGTGGATGTGACACTTTTGTACTTTTATGTCTGATTTTGTAAGCAAGAAGTTTTTAAGTGAGGTGTATCTTCAGGGTGCGCAAGACAAATCAGACTCCTGAAAGGGGCACAATACTCTGAAAGATTGAGATCCGCCGATCTAGATCTTACTTAGTCCAGCCACGAGTGCAGGGGACTGGACTAGATGACCTCTGGAGGTCCCTTCCAGTCCTATGACTCTATGGTCCTCGCTGCTAGGAGGGGAAATGGGATCTGCTTCAGCCATCCAAGGAAAAAGAGGAAGAGATTATTTAAGGCCCATTTGTGTAAGAGCTTTTCTGATGCTCCATCCCTGCATGCATACACTGGCCAAATAGGACCTCTGAAGACTCACTAGTCATGGGACAAGGTGTTCAAGTCCTTTGGCATCTCCTGCCCTGCCACAGCCTGCTGCAGGTATGTCTCCTGGAAGATGCCCCACCAATGCAGCCAACACGGGTTAATTCCGGGGCAGGAATCGGAGACACCTCAGGGAGTCAGTCAGCTGGGAGCTAATTTAGAGCTGTTCTGCCTGTTTCGACTCTACACTTTAAGGAACCGTGTGCCCTTCCCTGAACGGACGGAGATAAAGGGGTCCGGGTTGTAAATTAGAAGCCAGAACAGGGGATCTGGGGGAAATGCAAGAGCTATCCTGGGTGGTTTGTGGTTCTTGTTTGCTTCCGGTTTTCCTAGCTGGATGGCAGGGATGTGCAGTTAGAGACTGGTGTCTGCTATATTAATGACACTTGATTCCTTGCAATGAGTCCATCCTCAGAGTGGGTGAGCTTGTATTCAGATCTGGGTTCCCCTCTTGTCACTCCTCCCCTAGTCCTTCTACATTGCCCTCTATCCATTGCCTTACTTAGCACCCATCAGCATAATGTCTGATTCCCAGTTCTTTGTCCTCCCAGCCTTCTACGCTTTGATAACATACCTTAGGGTGATAGATTCCAGGAGCTCAATCTATTCATTTAAGAAAGGGCAGGTTAAGGGGTGACTTAATTACAGTCTCTAAGAACCCACCCACTTAAATATTTAAATCTAGATTGTATGATTTTTTCCAAGAGATCTGCTCTAGTTCAGACAGAAATTAGATCTGGGAACTCCTATGGCCTGTTTTACACAGGAAGTCAGACTACATGATCATGAAGGTTCGTCCTGGCACATCTGGCCCCGTGGGGAGCAGGAAACCATGCCCCTTAAGGACTGGACTAAATCAGCACCTAAAACTCCACTTGGCACTCAGTTGCCAGTCCACGCCCATCACCGAGCCCAGGTGCCATCCACTCTTGGGATGGGACGTGACATGGCAAGTGGACAGCCGCATTCTGCACTAGTTGCAATGACCCACCTGCTCTGTAGGAGCCGCGCCATGTACAGCACTTCATCCCAATCCATGTTGGAGATGACAGAAGCAAGGATAAGGTGTGGTGAAGCCTGCTCGCTGAGGAAAGGTCCTGCCGCCCACCTCCCAGATGGAAATGAGCAGACGTAAGCTGGGGGCTCAGAACCAGTTAGAGGAAAAGAGGGAAAACTAACCTGCCCAGCGCACTGGAACAGAATCACCCCTCAATCCGGGGAGATCGATTTTTATTGCAGCAGCACTTAGAGGACCCTGTCAAGAAAAAGGTCCCTCTAGGTTAGGCTCTGTACACGGGCCTAATAAGACACAATCCCTGGCCCAATGACCTCACAATCTAAATAGACAAAGACTAGATTATTATCCCCATTTCACAGAGAGATGAAGTGACCTGTCTCAGGTCACCCGGGACTCTGTGGAAGAGCTGGGAATTAAATCTGTCCCACACAAGACCATCTTCTTGGAGTTATTAATACACTATTTACCAATTTAATTTGCTTCCCCCCAGCTCATAAGCTTTTGACAAGAGGTCTAGGAAGAAGAGGGGTTTGCTCACTAGGCTCTCTTGAGCTCTCTTATTTTTTGGTTTTGGTTTTGTTTTGTTTTTGCATTCTTAAAGTTCAGTCTAATATAAAGTTTTAAATCTAACTGGTGTGATCAGCTCTGGTTGTTTTCATTTGATTTCCTCACCACATCTTTTCCTCTCCATTTCCCTTGTTCATTGTGCTCATTATGTCCTTAAAGGGTATTTTAAATTAATTTACAGCACTGTGTGAAGGCTAGTAAAAATATTAGCTTTCAAGGAGTTATGTCAATGAGGGAAGCATGCTCATTCTTCCTTGAAGAAAGTATATTATAAAAACTACAACCCATAAAACAAAAGCTAACTTGCATTTTTCTGCTGTTTAAATCCATTCCTAAGCTAATGCAATGAATTTTAGCACTTAATTTATAATAAATATGCATGGAAAAGCCAGAACACCTAACCAAACAGGCTTATTTACAGTGTTACCCATGAGGAAATGATTAGTACAGTATAGCAAAGGAAATAGTCACACTCTGCAGCAAATACAACAGGGGCTCATACAAATTCCTGTCAAAATGATTTTTCTGCGTCTGAGTTACGGGGGGAAGGCCAGGCTGCTGGAGCTGACCATACTCGTGCAGCGATCATTCTGATGCGACAACAGGTGACTGCTAATGGGATTTGGTTGCAAACATCTTTCTGCAGCACAATTTAAGAGCTCAGAGGTCCTGTGGTGTATTGAGGACGCCGAATTAATTATTGGGTGCGCTCATCACATAGTGGCGCTATGCAGAGGGAAGAAAGGGGGCATCTTTCTTGTCCACTGCCTGCCTTTTGCACGGCCTGTGTATTCAACAGAGCACAGGGACTGCTGCCCAATCACTCCTCTGCCATACCTGGAGGAACTCACCAAAAAGGGGTTGGGGAAATAGGTGGCACCATGGGCAAATTGTGGGGAGCATGCTGCACCCATGGAAGAGATGTCTCAGATTGGGCTCCCACCAGGGCAGCTGCTGAGGTGGATTTCCCCAATGCTCTGTACTGTACACCGTGTCTTAAAACCACCCTCGAGCCCTACAGAGGGGGCAGGTTGTCAGATGCTGCCGTAAAAGTGCTCCTTGAGTGGCCAATTACAGCAGCTCAGTAAAGAAGCAGAGTCTTTTGTATGAAACACCTAAGCAGACAGGAGAGCACTAGGTGAAAAGCAGGTGGAGGATGGCTCCTGGAGAGCGGTAGAGACTCTGCATGAGGAAGGAGTTTTCTAGGAAGGTCGGCGGGGAGGAGGTGATAGTTCAGATCCCCTAATTTTAAAGAGCAGCATAGTGAAAAGCCAGCAGGTAAGAATGTTTGGTGGGAAGGATCTTTGGTGGGTGGCAAAGTTGTTGTTTTTTAAATTTGGGGGGGGGGGGTTGTTTTGTTTTTGTAGCAAAGCACCAGATGACAAAAGCTGAGCCTTGTGGGAGATATTCTTCTTCATCCAAATGGCGGGGGCTCCAGCCATTTCCCAGTGCTCCGAACTGCTTCTGATAGCCACGCCCACCATTTTCTCTCCCCTTGTTCTCAGGATGGCTGTCACTCTTCCCCTTCATCCTCCCCACCTGCTAGAATCCCCTGGGCCCCAATCCACAAAGGCGTCTGGGCGTTGGGATGTTGAGGGTTGCAGCCCCTAACTTTTAGGCACATGAACAACACTGTAACCCACAATGCCTGAGTTAGGCGTCTAGGCTCCTGTCTAACCGATGGGGAGAAAGAGATGCCAGGGAATATAACTGACAAAGGCAGCATGCTAGATGGGGAGGGACGTGTCATGAGACCTGCCCCCTCACAAAGATACTCTGAAGTCTGCATTTCAGGGAGATGCTTATCTCTGTGAAATAGGCGGAAGAGAGGCATTCGGCCTGCTAGGTTCTGTGGAGCCTGAAACAAAATGGCTGAGGGAAGGTGGCCCTCCCTCATAACCTGTAGCCCAGTGGCTAGGGTACGCCCTCAGAATGTGGGAGCCCCCCCTCCCCCCCGTTCAAACCCCTCCGCTCTCCCTGAGGAGAGGGATTTGAAACACAGATCTCCGGTGAGTACCCTACCATCTGGGCAATCATGTTTTTCCAACTCTTTTTTCTGACCCAATAAATATTTAATTCCTCAATGATATAATTAAAAAGCTGATCCCCTGCAAACAGTAACAAGACGGGAGAAACCCCAGAACCTCTAAGAGGTGGGGAACAAAACCAGCACAACTTGTTCGCGGGTGACTCGCGGTTGCTCAGGCTCTGAGGCGAGGTAGGGGGTTGAGTGCGAGTGAAGGCAGGGAACACGACCTCTGTGGCACGCTCTCGTTTAACTCCACCAAATGCACAGCAGAAATGAAGGCTTCTCCTTGAAATCAGTGCGGTTACAGCAGCTCAAATAGGAGTAATGCATTGGTAAATCAGGCCTCCAGTGTGTATCATGTGCTGTGTTAATTTCTAAGTAATTTATAATGATCTACAGAAAGGCCATTGTTCAAATACATAAGGAGAAGGGGCGGAGTTAAGGTTATATTTGCGCTTTCTACCTCAGCCCTTCATTTTCTGGCTTTTGAGGCTTTCTTGAACTTGACTTTGTAGTGACGCTACCGTTTTGCATGGAGCAGTATTTTATGCAGGTAGGAAACAGCTGATCTAAAGTGGAGTGAAAGCTAAAGTTACCTTCAGCATATCTGTAAACTAATGGATATTGCGACTGACTCTGGGAATTGCTTTCAGCAGGTTCCACTCATAAAATATCTTAAAACCTATCAATATAATAAATCCACTCTCAAGTTCCTATTCAGAGCCTAATAAAGCTGTCAGGGTAAAATGTTTGCAGAAGAAATTTCCATTGAAAGGTGTCTTCTGCCAGAAGTTAAAAAGTACAATTGTTTTATCTGAGTCCATGGTAGCCTATGAAGTGAATCCAAATTGGTTTGGAGGAAAAATCTGCCAAGATTGTCATTCCCCCTTTTCAAGCAGACAGACTTCCTTTGAAGAGGAGGACATTTTTATTATTATTAATTAAGACATTGCAATCAAGAAAGGAGTTGATTCTTTGATCTCTGGATCAGCTGCAATGCACCTGCCCTGGCAGAAATGACTAGAGGCTCCGTGAGTCTCTTTGAAACACACTGTTGTGATTTTCTTCTGTAACAAAATAGGTGTTATACATGCTGAAATGAACAACCTGAACCAAGCTAAGGAACTCTTTCCAACCTCTCATTACACAATGTGTTCTTTTCATAAGTACAGACGAAAACACAAGAGGTAACAGAGAAACATGCAGAAACAAAAGAGAGACTCTTCTTTGTTGAGCTTAAAAGAAACATTGTGGTACTTGCGACAAAGAGTCATAGACTAACAGGTCTAGACTAACATAGACTTAACATAGACTAGTCTAACATAGTTAGACATAACATAACATAGACATAGTCTAACATAGACTAAACCTGTTAGTCATAAACTAACAGGTTTTAGGGATCATGAGCTTTTGTGGGCTAAGACCCACTTCATCAAATGAATGTTGTGGAAATCTCCAGAAGCAGGTATAAATATGCAGGCAAGAAAGTAAGGTAAATTCAATCGGCCGGGGGGTAGGGGGGTGAGGCCCACTTCCAGCAGCTGATCTGGAGGTGTGAACACCTAGCAAGGAGAAACTGCTTTTGTAATTGGCGAGCCATTCACAGTCAATATTAAGTCCAGACCCGATAGTGTCGAATTTGCAGATGAACTGGAGCTCAGCAGTTTCTCTTTGAAGGCTGGTCTTGAAGTTTATTTGCTGCAGGATGGCTGTCTTTAAATCTGCTATTGTATGTCCAGGCAGGTTGCAGTGTTCTCCTACAGGCTTTTGTATATTGCCATTCCTAATATCTGATTTGTGTCCATTTATCCTTTTACGTAGGGATTGTCCAGTTTGGCCGATGTACATAGCAGAGGGGCATTGCTGGCACATGATGGCATATATTATATTGGTAGATGTGCAGGCAAATGAACCAGTGATGGTGTGGCTGATCTGGTTAGGTCCTGTGATGGTGTCGCTGGTGTAGATATGTGGGCAGAGTTGGCATCGAGGTTCGTTGCATGGAATTCAGATATGGCCAATCCAGTTGACCTGTAAATTGACTGAACTGAAAGTAAAATGGTGCATCCACTCAGGTTGCCCATATTTTCTTTTTCAAAATTATGTGCATGCGGGGTGGGGAGAAATTTACTGAAAGATGGGTTAGGTCACTTGTTAATTACTAACACCAGGAGCAAGATGGGAGCAGGGAAGAAATTATGTCTCTGGGTTGTCTCTGCTTCTTAGTGCTATTGATGGGTTTCTGATCATCCCTTCACCTATAATTGCTGTCTAACCATTTATATATGTCTCTCTTATTGTCCTGCACAACCCATGTCTATGCTGATGTGTCAATCATTTGCTTGCAATTTGAGGGATTTTTTTTTGCAGAGCATATTAAAAAAAATTGTGAGGGCAACCCCTGAGTTTCTCCCCTGGAACCTACATTTTGAGTTCTTAAGCAGTCTGCTGCCTGTGCATGATATTCAGCAGCTCTCGTTCATGCTGAGCGGCCCCTGACTCCACAACAAATCAATTACTCAGCGTGGGGGTTAGGTGTTATTCACCGTGAGTAAAAGGATCACAATATAGCCCTCAGAAAGCGAGTCAAGAGTTTTCATTTGAAATCCAAATGATAGATTCAATGGGCCATATTATTTCCTGGTGCTTAGCACTGTGACATCAGGGAAAAATTTGTCCCTATAGCTCAAAGCCAGAATATTTCCTATAGGTAAGTATTCTATCCAGACCCAAACAGCCTCTGTGGCTGCAGGCAGGCTCTGGGACGCTCTTTGTGTTTCTGTGGATCATCATCCAGGAGGGTAGCTTTCAATTTCAATAAATTATTTCACCTCCACATCTGCCCCCGGCTCTCAGGCTCAGATGTGACAGGTTGGTTAGTATTTAAGCAGCTTCCAGATCAGTGTTCTCTTTGATTCTGTCCTTTGCCTCCCCAAAAGTGCCGGTGGGAGAACATCACAGCATTAGGTTATGCTGATTGACTCAGCCTCTGCTATTTAGCATAGTGCAGGAAGCTGAAACAGACGTGCTCTCAGCATTGGTCTGTCATTTGCAGAGCACCCCCCATTCCATCTGAAATCTGGGGGATCTGGAAGTACTTTGCACCTCTAAGAAATGGGCCCAGCATGTTTATTGCCAAGGTTTTTGGTACTCTCTCCCATGACCTCCTCATAAACAAACTAAGGAATACACCTCGATGGAGCTACTATAAGGTGGGTCCAGAACTGGTTGGAAACCTGTTGCCAGAGAGTAATTATCAGTGGTTCACAGTCAGACTGGAAGGGCGTAACACGTGGGGTCCCACAGGGATCGGTTCTGGGTCTGCTTCTGTTCAATATCTTCCTCGGTGATTTAGATAATGGAATACAGGACACGCTTGTAAAGTTTGCAGATGATACCAAGCTGGGAGGACAGGATTAAAATTCAAAATGGTCTGGACAAACTGGAGAAATGGACTGAAATAAATAAGATGAAATTCACTGAGGAGAAATGCAAAGTACTCCACTTGGGAAGGAACAATCAGTTGCACACCCACACAATGGGAAATGACTGCCTAGGAAGGAGTACTGCGGAAAGGGATCTGGGGGTCATAGTGGATCACAAACTAAATATGAGTCAATAATGTAACACTGTTGCAAAAAAAGCAAACATCATTCTGGGCTGTATTAGCAGGAGTGTGGTAAGCAAGACATGAGATTCTTCCGCTCTAGTGCACATTTATATGGCCTCAACTGAAGTATTGTGTCCAGTTCTGGGTGCCACATTTCAGGAAGGATGTGGACAAATTGGAGAGAGTCCAGAGAAGAATGACAAAAATTATTAAAGGTATGAAAAACGTGATCTATGAGCGAATATTGAAAAAATTGGGTTTGTTTAGTCTGGAGAAGAGAAGACTGAGAAGGGACATAACAGTTTTCAAATACATAAAAGGTTGTTACAAGGAGGAGGGAGAAAAATTGTTCTTCTTAAGCTCTGAGGATAGGACAAGAAGCAAGGGGCTTAAATTGCAGCCAGGGCAGTTTAGGTTGAACATTAGGAAAAACTTCCTAATTCTCAAGTGGTTAAGCACTGGAACAAATTGCCTAGGGAGGCTGTGGAATCTCCATCACTGGAGATTTTTAAGAGCAGGTTGGACACACCTCTCCAGGTTCCTTCCAGTTCTATGATTTTATGATTCTATAAAGTACAGTATGTCAGCAAATCTGCTACACCACATCCTAGCAACCCACACCACGCTAAATGTGTTACACCCCTGCAAGTGGGCTCCTAGCCTACATGACAGGAAATTACTTAATCCAAGCCCTGAAGAGCCCAGTGCAGTGGGCTGGGATTGATTAAAAAAAAATACCAGCAATGGGGTTGCTTAAAATGCTAAAACAGCTCTGGGGAGTCATTATTAACGGACCAGCCAAAGGCGTAATCCTGGCAGGAACGTTGAGTCCAGACCTTGGCGAGCAGAAGATGCATTTGGATGAGCCCGATGTAGAACCAGTACCACGAAGGGTGTGTCTACACCACAGTAGAACACCCGCAGCTGGGCCAGGCCTGCTGACTCGACTCAAGCTACGGAGCTGTTCAATCGCAGTGTAGACATTTGGGCTCGGACTGGACCCTGCCGTGTGGGAGGGTCCCAGACCTCAGACTCCAGCCTGAGCATCGACACTGGGATTAAACAGCCCTCTAGCCCCAGGCAAAGTCAGCTGGTATGGGCCAGTCACGGGTGTCTCATTGCAGTGTAGATCTGCAGTGACTAAGGGCACGTCTACACTACCCACTAGACTGGCGGGTAGTGATCGATCTATCAGGGATCGAATTATCATGGCTCGTGTAGATGTGATAAATCGATCCCCGAGCACTGTACCCGACGATTCTGGAACTCCACCGCCGAGAGAGGCGGAAGCAGAGTTGCCGGGTGAGCGGCAGCAGTTGACTTGCCACCGTGTGGACCCTAAGGTTAGTCGACCTCTGCTATTCATGTAGCTGAAGTTGTATATCTTAGGTCGACCGCCCCTCTAGTGTAGACCTGGCCTGAGGCAGTAGGCTGGACTCTGATCTCAGTTCCAGTGAAGTCAATGGAACGTCTCCCATTGATTCCAATGGGCTTTGGACTGAGCCCTGTAGAAAGCAGATAAGAGCGGTAGTTCAAGTTTTGCTGTTTTTCCTTTGTCCCTCTAAAAACCCCATCCTGTCTTAATCTATTTTGAGAGACATTCTGCTTCGAGTTGCAATTATTTTTGTTTATACGTGTAAGTATTTTCCAGGTTTCTGGCCAGTTGAGCAAAAAGATTAGATTTAATTGGCACGGTCATGCATGAAATTATTTCTTTTCAGGCAAGTAATGTTACCAATTGACATCAAGTGAAGAAGTGATTAGCTTAATGCTAGTGAAATGTGTGAAGTTAAAACCTTTTGACTCAATATAACTACGGAAATTCTTTGACATACTTCTAGAACTTTAATTTTCTGCGTGTGGGTTGCAAGAGCAGTCTAGCTTCCCTAAGAAAGCAATGGAAGTGAAAGCATATTCAGCAAAAAAAGACTGCCAAAGATCTGGTTTTCTGTTGGAGCATTCAGTAACACTTATGTAGTTTACACTCTCCATCAGCTACAAGACTTGGTCAAAAAAAATGGGGAGGGAGGCATGAGGTTCTTGTGATTATGGAATTCAAGAATAATAGGTCTTCCCCATCTGCCATAGCTGGGTACCGGTGGGTGTGGATTGAGGAACACTCTCCATTCCGCAGTCTAACAAAGTTGGGGGCAGGTACCCACTGTGAGAAACTTCAGAAGAGTCAGGGGTTGCAGTGTGAGGACTTTGGCTGCCTGGAGGTTGGGATTTTTTAGACAGACCCTTTATGTTACATCAGTCCATTAGTCTGGTAAATCAGCTTGTGCCAAACATTCATAGCAGGAGATTCTGGGAGGAGCAAACCTCTGGCAGATTTCCCCTGGGGATTGTCCCCAAATCAGATGTTCTGGGAGGTGACAATTCTCCCCCAAAGAATGGGCAACTGTTCTACCCACCTTCCCTGCCCCTTGTAGATCCCCTAGAATCTTAAGGAAGCCAGGAGAAGCCACACAGACACCTCGGGCCCTCCACCACTTCCCCAGCTGCCTGGCAAGGTCTCTCCATTGTTGCCACGCTGCTGGGGCTCTTACCTAGCTTCAGCCCTCGGCAAATGGGATTCCCCAGTGGGCAGGGAGCTGTGGAATAGTCCACACAGCTGTAGGCTGCATTAACTTCCCACCCCCACCCACTTTTCCAATGGTCACCAGCAGGACTGATATGTGTGTGTGTATATATACATATACACATACATATATACATATACACACACACAAATATTCCTGATCTCTGCTGACTCTGGGGTGGAGTGGTCCTACAGAGGAAGCGGAGTCCAGCAGGGATAATGAAGATTCACATGAAGGGTCTCTTCTACATTAGACGTAGTGAGGAGGAGACCAGGCCCTCGGAGCTCTAGCTTCATCCCACAGCCCTGTGAGAATGAGTGTGCTGAACGCCGGGGAGAGAGAACTATTCCTGCTGTCACCAGATGCACCTGCTGCAGGAGGAATGGAATCCAATGGCTTGTGCTTGGACCTGCAAAGTGTTAAATAAATTTTCAAGGGACAATTCCTCAAATCAAGACAGGGATCTTGGCCTCCCCTCACTAGAGGGCTACATGTGCATTCTGATGAATTTTAGGATAATTTTTCCTTGTTCCTCTTCACCCAATTGCTTCTCTGTGGGATCCAGAGAGGGCTCAAAATAATGGTTCCATCCCCACTTCCATCTTGCAAAGACATCTTGCATCAAATTAACAGCAGATCCAGGACTTGTACTCAGGCTGACTCCTACTCCTCTGCTCAACTCACACCGCTAGCAGTTCCCATAAAAGATCCAGACGTCGCGTCCATGGGATTCTGGCTTTGTCTTTCTAAAGACAACAGTTCAGGTAATAAAAGCGGCAGATCTCAAAACTAATTGGGAAATTGATTCATATGTTACACTAATTGAATGGATAATATGCTCTGTTTCAAAACATTAGCGATAATACAATCTGTCTAGGCATGCATCAGACAAGTCTGAGTTGCCGGGGGCTGTCCTACGGTGATCTGTGAGTTGGAGCAGGGGTGGGCAAACTATGGCCCGTGGGTCAGATCTGGCCCACCAGTCATTTTAAACTGGCCCTTGAGCTAGGGGTGTCTGGGGCTTGCCCTCCTCCAGCGCTTCCACCAGGAGGCAAGGCCAGGGGCCGCTCCATGCAGCTCCTGGAAGCCGTGGCATGGCTCCCTTCTGGCTCCTACACACTCCAATGACTCCCTCCAGTGCTCCAATGGGAGCTGCAGGGGCGGAGCTTGTGGACGGGGCAGCGTGCGGAGCTGCCTGGCCACACCTCCGTGTAGGAGCCAGAGAAGGGACATGGCACTGCTTCTGGGAACCGCTTGAGGTAAGTGCTGCCTGGTGCCTGTACCCCTGAGCCTCTCCCCATACCCCACATCCCTATCCCATGGTGCAGAGGTACCTCTAGGTGGCACAGAGTTTGGGGAGTGTCTGGGGTACTGACTTTGTGCCACCTTTCTCCACATACACTACCCTACCCATCTCTGCTCCTGCACCAAGATCTCCATGTTGTCGTTTGGGGACGTTCACAGCTTCTTCTCAGTTGTCTAAGTTAGCAATGGACTGAGGTGCCACAACAGCCCCAATGCCACTTGCATACCCCTTGATCCTGTTCCTTCCCAGCTAGTCAGAGCTGGCAGAGCTGCAGCCTACATTCCCAGAAGGCCCGTTGTGACAATCTGCAGGGGTTCTCAGAATTGTGAGTTACTGTGCTACCCCTCTCCGCCTCAGGAAGTGGGAGTTGTGTGTGACAACACCCTGACACATCAGCTCATCTGCCTTGCCAGCAAACTCTTCAGTACTCTGCCAGCCCAAGCCTTGACTTGCAGGTAGCAACCAGCGAATCCCGTCTCCCAACTTCCCCAGAGATGTCTCCCTGCTGCATCCGGCCCCGTTATTGAACACACAGAAGTGAAGTGTCTTGCTTCTTTATGTAAAGAATGCACTGCAGCCTGTTAGCTTGACGGGGGTTAACACATCCGCCCGTTCAGTCAGTGCACTGACTGGTTAATAGTCAAAGTAAATCAGGTGCATCAAAAAGGACATAGTTATTAAGCGATACCGAGCACACATATGCTCCTCAGACTAAAACCCATCTTAAAAAATTACCCTCTTTTGTTCAGACACATTTCTCGCCCTGGCTTCTGTCCAGCATTACTGGTCAGACTCTCTTCACAGAGCTCAAAGTGCTCAGTTCCTTTGGCCCTTCAGGTCAAGGATGTTGAAACAGCTTTTTCTCTCCCCTTATGCCTTCCCGAAGTTCATTGACCCTGCTTCAAAAGGAGGGTGTCATCCGCGGAGATTAAGGGATCATCTTTCTCCACGTGCTCTCTTGATGGATTTGCTTACCTTGCATGTAAATGTACCTTCATTGTCTCTGTCTGAGGAACAGGCTGATCAGACAAGCACATACACATCCCTTTGTCTAGGGCAGACTGGGCTTGTGCATAGCTTACCAAACACATTTTAAGAACGTAATTCTAGCATGTATTTTAACTCTTTGTACACACCCACATCTACACCTGTGACATGCTCAGGGTCCAGTCTAGACTGATGAATAGATGCGTCACCCCAGCCCTCTTACCTGGGGTGCCCTTTACACTGCTTTGCCGCTGTAGTCTCCAGACTAGATGGCTCATAAGCACCCGTGAACATATCTGTGTGTGAGTTGCAGGCTGCCAACTCCACCTTGGCTCTCGTTGGCCTGAATTACACTGCAGCACACCCCCGGTGCCAGACTGTTCCTCAGAGGTGTATGTCTTGTACTGCCCAGTCTTCTCACCTATCACCTGTCAGGGATGCACCAGATAATCCTTAGTCCTGCCAAGAGTGCAGGGAACTGGGCCAGATGACCTCTCAAGATCCTTTCCAGTCTACCATTCTATGATTCTCCCAGACAATACAAGCTCATACAAACTCCACGGTCTATTCATAGAAATGATATGCTCAAATCCTGATACTCCAGATGGAGTTTCCCAGGCACTTCGATCCAAACACACTGGTTTAGATAAACCAATAATGCAAGTTTATTAACTACACAGAGAGATTTTGAAGGGAATACCAGTAACGAGGCATAAAAGTCAATAATGGTTATAAGAGAAATAGGCATTAGTTGCATTTTTAGGTTTAACTTAACAAACTAGCTTAAATTTAAAGCAAAGTTTCTCTCACCACATGCTCTCAATAGTCTTACTGGCCAAACGTCTGGGCCAGGACCCCTTCTTCTGTGTAATGGCTGCTTCCTTTGTTCCCTCTGGTGCAGTAAATTGATGGACAAAGAGTAAGAGAGGCGAAGGGGAGCCTGGGGGTGTTTGTTCTTCATTTTTATTGTCAGCCCTTCTCTCAGAAAATATTTCCATCGGAGTTTCAGGAGACCAAAAGTCTACAACAGAGGATATCTTCTGCTGGTTTTCCCACCCGTTGCAACCCCTTTTGTATTTGATGACTCTGATTGCAGCTTAAATGCAAATGAAGCTGAGCACACATTCCTTTGTTTGGGACAGACCTATTTCCCAACGTCTGTTTGGAACACGTGTTAATAACACCATACAATAGACTCTAATAACTTCACATACAATGTTGCCATACATATTTTATCAGGACAATATTGTCCAGAAAATCATGAGTTCTCCAATGATATATCGTAAGGCATACTTGGTACAAAGCTTCTTACAGTAGGGCGCAAGGGGTGAATACAGGGGTAAAGACTGTGACAACACCACACAATGATTTTCGGGAGCAGTGTGTGTTACCAGTTTATATATGATGCCTTACATGACCTTATCCTGTAGTTGCCGACCCAGAGTAGTAAGCCACCAATGGGCCGCTCTGTCACACCTGCCTTCTTTTTTATGGATGCAACTGAAAGTCAGTTGGAGGCATTAATCTCCAAACTCGCCCTTTCAACTCGCTGACTGAATGCATGTCTTCCATGTGTGTAAAGTTTGAGTTACAAAGAGGGTGGGGAACACACACATTTGTGTACAATACCCTAAACAGGTAGATCAGCCTTAATAGCTAGTTCAGATTTTGCTCTACCATTCACGCTGCGTTTTTTAAAATCAAAATTATTGAAAAAGTCTCATTATTTTTTTATATTATATATATATATATATATATATATATATATATATATATATATATATATATATATATATATATATATATAATCATTAATTGCTTATTCTGATCTGTTTGGAAAACTCCAGGCAGGTTTTGGAACATATCATTGCCGAGAACCAACATTATTGATGGTATCTAATGATTTCGTGGCCAGAGATGAAGGATCTTGGCCACTTTTAGTGGCATTTGTTCTTTCAGTAGCATTTGATGCGGTGGGTCATGGTGAAGCTTGGTGATTGGTTAGAATGAATTGTATAATAATTATAATGTGGTCTTGGAGGAGGGAGAAGTCAGAAGTCTCAAATGTAGAGGAAAGATAATGTCCAAAGTCAGAGATTGCATTATTTGATTCAAAAGGTTCTTCATTCTGCAGCTAAAAACGACTTAGGAGTTGCACATATTTTAAAAAAAGAGAACCAAAGGCTAGGGTTAACATAATAAACAACCTGAATAAGCTAGCTTTAATATTCAGCTGAAATAGAGACATGCTAGGGATACAAAAATATACAGTCAACATGGCAAGAGTTGGAATAATTTTGGGGAAAAGAAACAAACAGGAAACGGGGTTACATATAATGTTGCTTAGCACAGCAATGCCTCACTCATCCCCTATAATCAACATTTTCTGACTATCAAAACAAGACAAAAAACCCCACGATAAAATAGAAACTTTTTTGCAAGCCTTGTGGAAAAAAGATTAAACAAGCTGCAAATCAACTGCTACCTTATTGATCTACATGTCTTGAAGAACTTGCAATAATTGAAAAAGTTAAAGTTAGAGTGGAGGTGCATGTCCTTTGTGTTCATCATGACAGTCAGCCCTATATTTAGATATATCCTGATTAGAGCTAAAGCTTTAAGTTTAGCATTTTCCGGGAAATCTTCCCTGATTAGCCATTTGGAAGACCTTAGCTAAGGCCAAGGGCTCCATAGATAGTCGAATGTCTCAATATAATTCTGCCAAACTAATTAATCGCCTTGTTTTGTTCATATTCAGAGTCTCTGGGTTACTGAGTCACTTCATTTCCCAAGTTTCTTGTCTATGGTCTGTGTCACTGAACCGCCATGTATTTATGATGTGTTTTCAGGGGTGAAAGTAACTTAAAAGTCTTCCTGGTACGGTGGGACCTCGGGCATAAGGGACGGGGTTGGTAGGGTCCCTTCAGCGCTGCCCGGCCTGCGCCGTCCGGGACTCCAGCCTCTAGCACCTGAGAGACCTGGGCCCTTTTAAATTGTCAGGCCCCGGGGGAGCTACCCCCCCTTTCTCCCCGCCCCCCCTCGGCGGCCATGGCGGGGACGGAAAGGGGCAGCGATGTTAAATCACTATCGTGGCAGCACTTTAGGGACCCTACCAGCAGGGCGATGGCAGCGTTTTAATGTGGGCTGTGTATGAGCTGTATCGGCTGACACTTCTCACGGTACACCGTACCGGCCTGTTCCGGCCACTTTCACCTCCGTGTGTTTCCCTTCAAAGCGTGTTTGGGGGACATGGTTTGGAGGCTGATTTACTGTACCATGCAGTTCTAGGTGCAATGACAACACAGTAGAGCAGTTCGATATGTACTCAGTTTTGTAGGTTAACCTAACCTCACTACCCGTTGAGCCTGACAACCTCGCCAGCTTTCTGTCTATCTTATAGTCTATTCATTCAATCCATACTTGTTTAATTGCTGGCAAGAATACTGTGCGAGACTGTATCAAAAGCTTGGCTAAAGTCAAGATATATCACATCCACCGCTTTCCCCATATCCACTGAGCCAGTTATCTCATCATAGAAGGCAATTAGGTTAGTCAGGCATGACTTTCCCTTGGTGAATCCATGTTGACTGTTCCTGATGATCTTCCTCTCCTCCAAGTGCTTCAAAATGGATTCCTTGAGGACCTGCTCCATGATTTTTCCGGGGACTGAAGTGAGGCTGACTGGTCTGTAGTCCCCTCTTTTTAAAATATATTTTTAATTTTATATTTTTAAAATATACTATATTTGTCTTTTCCAATCGGGACCTCCCCCCATCACCACAAATTTAAAAAAGACAATGGCCAATGGTTCTTCAATCACAGATCAGCCAACTCCCTCGGATGACGGACATCCGGCTCCATGGACTTGTGCTTGTCCAGCTTTTCTAAATAGTCCTTAACCTGTTCTTCCATACTGAGGGCTGCTCACCTCCTCCCCATACTGGGCTGCCCCGTGCAGCAGTCTGGGAGCTGCCCTTGTCTGTCAAGATCAAGGCCGGAAAAAAAACTTTGAGTACTTCAGCTTTTTCCACATCATCTGTCACTATGTGCCTCCCCCATTCAGTAAGGGTCCCACACTTTCCCTAACCTTCTTCTTGTTGCTAACATGCTGATAGTAAGAGACCGACTCTGCCTTGAGTTGCTTTTGATCTAAAGAGACAGTTTATGTATGGGGAACTCAGGTGTAGAGAGATTGACTTGCCTGAGGCTACACAGGGCTGGGAATTGAATCCTGGTGTCCTGAGTCCACTCTAGTGTCTTAAGTGAAAATCTATCCTTCCTTTCTAATCCCGCTTCCTTTATAAACTTTATTTTTCACTGGTTTGTAGCTCAGACAGAACTATTCCCTTTGAATCGAAGCCAGCTTTTGAGGTCCCAGCTAGGGACACTTTAGGAAAATCTAAAACACTAGATAAAAATAATATTGCATAGTTTTTTCACAGGCATTTTTATATTTAAGTGTTTTTCCCTATTCATTAAGCCTTACTTTATGTGTTTGGACATGTTGCAATAGCAATGTGTGTCTTGTCTGCTTCACACACAAAATTCTACTTGCTTGTGCCAAAATGTGATGAACCAAAAAGTCTCTATGCATAGTCCTTAGAATATAAACATCATCCCTCTGTTTTTAGAACAGCAAACCACACGTGGTAATGCAGGAACAAATTTTCTTTCTACCATTTGGGGAAAGAGAAGCAAGAAAGTGTAGCAGAAATCAAAATCTACATAAATGAACAAAATTAAACAAGCAAGAAACTGACCTCGAAGTATGAAGCCATTGCAATATATTTCTTTCTCTGCCTTAAGTTCTCAGATCACAATTCTTTTCTCCCTAAAGCTTGGCACAGTTAATCAGCATTGTTATAACAGAATTACATGAACTGTTTTACAAATCCTCCCGCTGAACCATTTAACTCAATAACCCTGCAAAATGTCAAGCCGAATAGACAAAGCAGCTGACTTGCGCACTAGGTAGCAACATCTTGTAGTGTGCCATATCCTACAGAATGCCAGTAATTGGATCAGCTGGTACAAATTGGTATAGTCCTTGTTATTTTGATGGAACTCTGCTGATTTATACATGCTGAGGATGGATCCATTTTCTTGACCTGAGAAAAACTGTCTGCAATTTAGGAACATAGGAATTGCCATACTGGGTCAAACCTCTGGTCCACTGGCCAACACCAAAAGCTTCAAAAAGAAGGTGCAAGAAATGTCCCAGTGAGTAGATATAGGTTAATCTGTCCTCTCCCCTTCCCCTCCTGCCCACACACACATACACCAAGAAGATCTGACACTAATCCCCAATAGTTATAGATTGGTTTATACTCTGAAATATGAGATCTCCCTCCCCGTACTTTTTATTACCTTTGGCTATTATAATTCTGGATATTCTTGTTATTCATATAAATGTCCAATACCTCTTTGAATGTTGTAAATGTGTAGCCTCATAATGTGGCAATGAGTTTCATAGTCAGTCTATATGCATCGTGGGGGGGCAAAAAGCAATTTCTTCACACTTTCTGCTTGTCCTTGTGTCTCCGCATAACACTGGAACTAGGGATCACCATGCGAAATTAATAGGCAGCAGGTTTAAAACAAACAAAAGGAAATATTTTTCACACAACACACAGTCAACCTGTGGAACTCCTTGCCAGAGGAAGGGTTCAAAAAAGAACTAGGTGAGTTCATGCAGGATAGGTCCATCAATGGCTATTAGCCAGGATGGGCAGGGATGGTGTTTGCCAGAGGCTGGGAATGGGTGACAGGATGCATCACTTGATAATTACCTGTTCTGTTCATTCCCTCTGGGGCACCTGGCCTGGACTCAAAGTCTGGACAACTTTACCTGAGCTACAGAAGGGGCTGGGGGCAGGGGCTGCCTTTCTCCCCTGGGCAGTACAGTCTGACTCTGCATGGTTCCCAGCACTGGTCACTGAAGGCCTATTCTTTGACTCTGGGTGTCTAGCTGGCTTTCTCCAGTGCGGTTGCCCTGAAACAAAATCACTTTCCCTATTGATCTGGAGACACTCAATTATTTTTCCTGTCAGCAACCAATCTGAAGCCAGGTCAGCTGCTACCTTTGAAAAATGAAAAAAGAACCCAAACCTGGGATTAGGCGCAATTAAGACTGTCCCTTTCTGGTGTAGACCGTAAAATATTGGTTTCTTAACAGCAAATTCAGCCCCTTCAAAGCCAATAAAGTGCTATGCAGATGAGTGCACTTTTTTTTTGCAGACCTCATGGAAAGAGGTAAAAGAGAAAAGAGACGTTATGTGGTAGAAACATCAGAATGCCTGAAATATGAGAATATTATAATTGTAGTTTAATATGCTAATGGGAACTGAGGAGAATTAAAGTAATTTGCCCATATATTACTAACTCCTCAGTGACAGGTAATATGGGAGTCTGGACATCATTATTAATTGGAAACATTGCCTAGAATTTATTGGACATTGTTATTGAGTGGAAACATTGCTTGGAATTGAGGGCCATAAACTCCCCCAACTACAGTTTATTTTTTTCCGGTTGTTTCTTAAAGCCATTTCGAGCACATGAACTGTGTTGTTTCTGAGAGCAGAGTTAATTGAAGCCAATAGTTTTTCATTTTATGTCTTGAATCCTTTGAGGTTCGGGAGATGGAAATTAGAATCAAGGAGTAATTGCTGACTATTGAGATTCGGTATTTGCTCGGGCATGCACACGGAGACCTGCAGCTCTCCAGCAGGGAGATCACGCCACAGTAAGTCCTGCCATCGCGGGGGCTTGATCTAGCCCGACTCTGATATATTAAGGTTCTTGTAATAAGCTCTTCACCCTGGTATCTGGCACCCAAATTCTCAAAGGGATTTAGGTGCCTAACTCCCATGGATTTTAATAGGAGTTAGGTGCCTAAACATTTCCGAGGATCTGGGCGAGTGTCTAATCCCTCTAGCTAATGAAGTCCAGGACTTCTCTACATCCAGAATTGCAATTGCAATTTGTAAACTGCAAAGTATCTGTAACTTGAAATCTTTAAACCATGATTTGAGGACTTTGGTAATGCAGCCAGAGGTTAGGAGTCTACCACAGAAGTGGGTGAGGTTCTGTGACCTGCAATATGCAGGAGGTCAGACTAGATGATCGTGATGGTCCCTTCTGACCTTCAAACTATGTATCTATCAGTGCTCTGGTTGGCTGGAGGAGCCCAAAATTCAGCAACGTCCCGAACTGGGAGCAAGAATTGTCACAGTGAAACATCTGACATAACCTAAGATCTCATTAGTGCCCAGGCTAACTGTATGTTTTTCTTCAGTACAAATTTGGATTTCTTTGACTTTGTTTAGACCCCAACTAATATTCTGCTAAGGAAAAAAAAACAAAAGCTTTAGCATGTATTGTGATTTGCTTTTTGTAATTCTTGCAGTGGCTGTATTTTTTTTCATTCCTGCTTCATGCAAAGAAATCTGGTTCCTTCCCCAATTTGGGACACTTTGTGAGGGGACATCAGATCCCTGAAATATTTTGGAAAATTTCAGTGAGATTTGGGGGACAAAATCTAGCAAAATTCTTCTGAGATATTTTTCCATTGTTCAGACAGCTCTGTTGGTCCTACACAAACCCCCAATAGCGAGCTCATGAGCAGACCTGCACTGCTATTTTCAGTATTTGATGACTGAGGCATATGTTGCTGCTAGAAATGGACTGGTTCCTGTGCTAAGCACCTTCCATTCCGATTGACTTCAAGGGGAGCTAAAAAAGTTCAGCAGCCCTCAGGATCAGACTTTGGTACCCGGTACATCATATACAGCAGTGGTGTCCAATAGAAATTCGATGCTAGCCACCCTTGTGAGTTAGAATTTTTCTTATTCGCCACATTTTCCAAAAGGATTTAAAAACTGACATTTCACATTATTTTTATTAATATAAAAATAAGTAGATAATACAAAATAATATTAATAGGTACTACTAATATAAAATTATTTCAGTGTGACACTTTGCATTCTTTTCCTTGATCTGTACTTGGATTTGATATCGTTTCCTGCAGAAAAAAGTACACCAAGGCATTGCTCATGCGTTAGCCAAAATTCAATAACCTAGTGGCGAACATATGGGACACCGCTCATATACAGTCACCTGTTCAATAACCATCAGGAAATGCATGGGATTGATCCATCCTATAGTTACCTATACTATCATTCTCCCAGGTTTTTCCCCTATGCTGCCTTTTACAGAGCAGAAATTTCCCATCAAAATCTGGAAAGCCAACACCTTCAAATCCCTCAAAGACTCAACTTTGCCCTGATTCCTACACAATCTCACCTGCTCACCCCAGCTAGGGGGCTTTGACTACTCCCTACTAGTGCAGAACATGCTCAGTTTACTGTTATCTTGTCCTTGCTACCCTCCCCATCCTTCCCATGAAGCCCTCATTCATTTGCCTGTTGTGTTCTGTGGCACGAGGGGGGGAACTCAGGTAAAAGGGGTGTGGCTTCAGGGGGCAGAACAGCAAGGGGCGGGGCCACATTTTGGTCGCCTGTGGCCCTCCCACTTTTAGGGCACTTCCACCACTCCTGATGTGAGCGCTCTTGATCAGGGATTGTATTTTTCCTTGGTTGTTAGTACAGCCCCTACGCACCAGGGGACCTTGATCCTGGATGGGGTCTCTTGACTCTATTATAATCCAAAGATATAATGCCGTATGCAGTAAGTACCTAGCCTCTCATCAGTAATCCCCTTCCAGAAGCAATCGTCATCCGTGAAAGGTCTAAAAGCTCTTTTTTCGTGGTGATGGTTGCATGAAAATGTCTCTAGTCCGAGTCAACAAGGTGGCATACGGGTAAGTGCTGGTGACCCGGCTTGCTTTCAGACACACCGGAATCAGATTCAGCCCTGGTGTAAGTCTGTAGTGTTACGGAACGGATCAATGTGGCCCAGGTGGTTTTTAATGAACAAGGGTGGTAAATGTTTTGCAAAAGGAGGAGGTCATTATGAATTGCCCATCACCGTCTCCTGACAACCAGATCCTAAACGGGAGAACAGCCTGTGTCATTCAAAGCTGTTTCTCGGGAAAGTGACTCAAAGGCTGTAGTTAGCAATACAAAAACCAAACAGGTGTTTTGATCAACTTTATTGCTCTCAAGCCACATGATTAAAACGTCCTGTGTATAAACTGTAGAAGACAGGAAGACGAATCTCACTCTGCCTGGCACTCTGCCCAGCACACAGAAAAATGACAGGAAATTCACGTTTCCCTAGTGATGAGAATCTGAGCCGAACCAACAAGTCTGGAGTTGTCTTAAGAGGAGCAGGACAAACCACTGCTCCCAAGAGGCCGGGGGGCCACCGGTGGCTCTTCATTTCCGTTAGGAATGTTTTCCCCTGGCTCCCTCTTTGGCCCTACACGCTGCTTGCTGTCAGAGAGAGGAGCTGCCGTGCTGCCATCTCCATCTGCTCAGCCCAAGGCCCCTAGCTCTGATACACAGTGAGCATTCGCACACACCGAAAATGGAGGAGACGCCTGGCCCTCTCTGTAAAGAAAGGCCGTGCCCACAGCTCTTGCGGAGAGGAGACATTACAGGAGAATGGGGGAGGAGCCACAGGTGTATTTAATGGGTTTGCAATGCCCAAGGGGTCATGGCCACCTGTCCTTTCCATATTGCTAAATGGGACCTGGCTGCATCCTGGTTAGGTGGGAGAGGTCTCCTGGGGGGCAGTTCTAGTACGGGACAGTCTGAGACCCCTGGTTTATTTATGATCTCCAATGCATGTTCAGGACGGAGATTTCAATGTCTGTTTTAAAATGGGTTGCAGGGCATTCATGTGGATAGGGAAGAGGGCTGGATGAAGTGTGTGTGTGTGTGGGTGTGGGTGGGTGTGTGTGTGTGTGTGTGTGTGTGTGTGTGTGTGTGTGTGTGTGTGTGTGTGCGTAGAGAGAGACTGGATGTAAACTTGTTCCTTCACTTTCTCTCCATTTGCTTTAAATCATCCAGACACCTACTGGGGTACCAGTGATAGAACTAGCAGTAGTGTAAGTTGGTAAATGCCATCACTAAGGTAGTAACCCAAGCATAAGGTAAGTGTAACAGGGTGGCTTGTCTCTGGAGGCCTGGGGCCAGCCAACCCTGATTACTAAAGAGGCACACCTGAGCAAGACCAATTGTTTCCCCCTCTAAGAGCAGTAGCAGGCTGCCGTGAAGGGAGCTAAAGGAGACCAGAGACTGTTTCTGCTGGATCTTGCTCACTCCTGAGTCCTGGAGCTGGGACTGACACTCCAGCCAGGTAGGAAAGCAGGAAAACCCCAGGTACAAAGAGAAATTTGGAGTTCGGGTGGATTTTTGTTGGACTTGAATTCGGAGCTTGGAGTTTTATTTTGATTTTATGTTTATGTTCCTAAGCCTAGACCCTTTGGGTATTTTTGGCCACAGAAAGAAGCATGGAGTTTATTGAGCAGTGCAAGCGGGGAAACTGAGGCAACAAACTGCTTGCAGGACTATGTGGAGGCTAGCAGGGCTAGCCCAGCAGTGGCCACTCGTTCACAATATGTAGAGCCCTACCAAATCCATGGCCATGAAAAACGTGTCACGGAGCATGAAATCTGGTCTCCTGCTGTGACGTCTGGTCTTTTGCCCTTTCCTATACAGATTTCACAGGGGAAACCAGCCTTTCTCATATTGGGGGTCCTGACCCAAAAGAGAGGTGCAGAGTGGTTGAAAGGTTAGTTTAGGGCAGTTGCAGTATCGCCACCCTTACTTTTTGTGCTGCCTTCACAGCTGGGTGGCCGGAGAGCAGCAGCTGTTGGCCGGGCGTCCAGCTCTGAAGGCGGCCTCCTGCCAGAAGCAGAGCAGACGAGTGGCAATACCACACCATGCACCACTTACTTCTGCGCTGCTGTCTTCAGAGTTGGGTGGTCGGAGAACGGCAGCTGCTGACCGAGGGCCCAGCTGTGAAGGCAGCAGCGCAGCAGTCAGGGTGGTGATACCATACCAGGCCGTCCTTACTTCTACATTGCTGCTGGCGGCGGCTCTGCCTTCAGAGCTGGGCTCCCGGCCAGCAGCAGCTGCTCTCCAGCTGCCCACTCTTGAGGCAGCACTACCGCCAGCAGCAGCACAGAAGCAAGGTTAGCGGTACTGCACCTCCCCCCACAATAACCTTACAAAAACCACCCCCAGAACTCCTTTTGGGGCCAGGACCCTACAATTACAACACCGTGAAATTTCACATTTAAATAGCTGAAATCATGAAATGTATTATTTTTAAAAAATCCTATGGCCATGACATTGGCCAAAATGGGCTGTGAATTGGGTAGGGCCCTTCATTCCAAGGAAAGGTACTAGTTACATTCTTGGTCACTTTTGTACTAGTCACTCATTCTTGGTCACAGCCCAGAATTGGCTGGCATAAAAGATAGTCGCCTCCAAGAACAAAAATGCCGCTCCCGTGTCCATTAAAATAACAGCCAGGCTGCACCCCATTCCAGCTCCACTCTGTGCTCACCACAAAGGAGACCACGTACTGCCTGGGCATCCCACCATCTCCATTCTGAGCAGCGAGGGCCCGCCCTTAGCTCTGGTCTCTCTTCTGGCAGCCCCCCCATTCATCCAGCCATTGGAACAATCCTTTGCTTGTGTACTTGCAGTGCAATGGTACATTCGCCATGGATGGAACTGCGATGAGATGGGAACCCGTTGAACAAAAATGTCCCCCAATTCCAGTCTTATAAGGGGATCCCTCCACACAATACTGTGTGAGGATATTCAGTATCGAAGGCAACTTTTCTCTCTACTGGTGCTACAAAGGTTACATCACAGGCCAAAGGTCTGACTTGCTAAATATATTCCACTCCAGTTAGTAATCTTTCAAAGCACATAAAGCAAAAGAGAGTTCAACTGTCAGTTATGTCAGCTGTTGTTAGAAAATGTGCCAATACCAGGGAACGAACCAGCAGGTAAGACTGTTGTAATACTGTGCTCAGGACAGAAAGCGTCAAGGGATTGGGAAGACACGTAGGAATCAACCAGTGACCGTAATGTTCGACTCCAACAAAGACATTGTGGTATTTTCAATTCAGCTTTCTAAACTGCAAAACTTGGCCAGATCCTCATCTGGTGTAAATCAGTCCAGGAGAGCGATGGTCATTTAAACCAGCTTAACCTCTGGCTCATTGTCTATACGTACCTCAGAGAAACCAGGTACGTAGGGATCCAGATCTAGGACATTGCTAGGGCAGACCTCAACTGGTGTGGCTTAGCACTTACCAACTCAGACAATAATCAGTTCCTGCTGGAGGTTAGCTGAGAAGGGTTAACGGAGTCACCTTCCTGGATGCAAAGGCACCATGGCTTAGAAGAATCGTGGTTCCTCTTCGCCACCTTCCATGGCAGGCCATGCCCTTCACGAGGGGTAGAGCTGCAGTGTAATCAAAAACCTGTGGCACCAAGTCTCAACGCCTGAGGCAATAGACTTGAGCTTGCAGAGTAGACATAGGTGTGTGGGCTGGAGCCCGGGTCCTGAGATCTTCCCCCGCATGTGGAGTTTTGGGGCCCAACTCTGGCCCAAGCCTGAATGTCTGCATTGCAAATTTTAGCCCTGAAGCCCCAGCCCTTGAAAGCACGAGTCAGCTGACCTGGGCCAGCCATGGCCATGCCACAGGTCTTCTACTGCCTGGCAGATGGATCCTAGGAGACCCAAAGCAAAACAGGTGGCTCACTGGAAGGGAAGTTTTTTTAAAAAATCCCCCTCAGTGGAACTTCTCTGAGCTGCCACTGCTGCAAGAGAATCCTTCTGCACCCATCACTTTAAACACCATGACCAGACGTACCGTTTTTAAAGGGACAGTCCTGTATTTAAGCCCTCCAGCTGGTGTCCCGACTTCTTCTTAAAAATGGGGAAGTTGTCCCATATTTTCTGTCTCGCATCAATCTCCCCATCAGTACTGGCAGGTCCTGCTGATGGCCGGATTCCCCCCCCCCCCCCCAGCCCCACGAGTTTTGTGGTCAGGTCAAAAGCCTCTGGAAGTTTGGATTTGGCCCCTGCAATAGGCCCTGGGTATGTGGCACAGGTTTGCATGTATTCGTTGAACAGGGACACTTGGGGTGTGAAAAATGTTTCTCTGGAGTCTGGATCTTGACCAAAAAAAAAGACCACCCGGGGGTAGAGAGTTTAACTGTCTTGACCAACATAACAGAGGAAGGTTATGGTGGCTCATGGAACTGAACTCTCGTCTTCTAAGAACAAAGATAGGGACCCTAATCACTGGACCATCCTTCTTCTCTAAATTATCTGCCTTCTTTCTGTGCATTGGGGGAGGAGTTTTCATGTCATACCTTATTTACAGCTAGCTGCATCTCCTACAATTAGTAGGGCATACTCAAGACAGAGTTAGGGAAGTTATAGACGCCGTGGTTTGTCAGTTTCCATGAGGATCTACCACAAAAATGTAATTTGAGGGGCAAGTTCACACTACTGTTGTGTTCCATGCATATGTGAAATCTCATAGCACCAGCCCACAATTTAATACCCTGGTTAAAAATATTCAGTGTCAAAAAATACCAAACAGAGAGAAATCCTTGAACAGAAAGTTGGTCAAAGATATTCCTGTGCAACGCGCACACATTCCGTAGAAACTTCTGGTTAATCAGCCAATTTTAATGTAGAAGGATGTATTACCACCTGTTCTGCGGCCCCTTCTCTGGCCAGAGTCACCAGTGTCCCATCGATCAGAAGGAAGCCCCTGAAGAACAGCATAGGTTAGTGCTGTCTGACAACCACATGGACTTTAAGGTCAGAAGGGACCATCATGACCATCTCATCTGACCTTCTGCACATCACAGGCCACAGAGCCTCACCCACCCACTCCTCTGATTATCAAACGTCCTCAAGAGCCCACTGTCCTTCCCTCCCATCCTTCCCCACTGTCAAAATACCAAGCCCAACAACTGGTACAGAACACACGCAGATGGCAGTCTCATCTGTGTTCGCCCAGTGCCAGCTTAGGTAGTCTTCCGGTTCATTGAGGGGAAATAGAGGGAGCCCAAGAGTGATTCGTGGTTAAGTGGGGAAAGCGAGAGTGGTGACTTTTGGCTCAGCCAGTGAATTTGCTACTGTGAAGGAGGATTGTTCTGTTTGTCACAGCTCAGCGCCAAGTCACTTCCCTGAGCTGCATCTGAGACAAAGAAAAGATCAGAGTCACTGAATTATTACAACAACAACAGTTCGGTCCCCAGCAACATTTTCAACTCCTAAGCGCTGTTTGCATGGCAGGCCTATTTCTCAGAGCGATGCCCATCCCATGGAAGTCATGGAACAGAAACATACAATGTGACCAAAATATGCAATCTCAAAGCCTGAAAGTGGATTAACAAATATTTGCAAGGATCAAAAGTTCACCATGAAAATTATATGATGAAAAACTGTGGATAATAAATAAAGTTAAGAAAACTATGATCTGGACAATTTGTGAAAATAGAGTTTTCATCAAACTATTTGTTAAGGATTATTTGCCCATCTTTAGATGGTGCTGTGATGCAGAGCTCACTGGACAGTGTTGGGTTTTACTCCTTGTTCCCAGCTAAAAACATTAAACTCTTTCCTAATATTTATTTTTTCATGAAAAAACCTGTCTTAGGATAGAATATTCAAAAGCACTCAGTGTTGGCCTAACTCAGGTCCCATCAAGTGAATGGGAATTTTGCCTTTGACCTGGGTCTTGTGCTTTACAAGGGTGAATTCCACCCTGTGTGATCAATTACTTACATCATCTGGCATTGACTGTCTTCCCTAAACCTTCTAAACTACTGCTCCTGCCCATGATGAATTTTATGTTGTTCACTCTAATGGGCCAAAGTTCACTTTCTAAGAACATTCATATGAAAACATGGATTCCACAAGCATTCACATTACCTGACTACACTTCAGCTCATCTCTCTCCTTCGGCTTGTTGGTGCCTCCCTTGAAGACTTTCCCCCCGGAGCCATCTAGTGTCACAGTATGAACTCCCCCCCCCCCTTTTTTGGGGTCTGCTGGGCAAGCACCAGTGGTGTATCCTGTTAATGTTTTTATATGTAGTGGATTGTTGGTTGGGAAGGGTTAAAGGTGAGAGCATGGAATGAAAGATTCCTTCGCAGATTCCTTTGTAGGGTTAATTTGAAAATTCAGCCAGACCACAGATTTGGGGGGGGGGGTAGCTCAGTGGTTTGAGCATTGGCCTGCTAAACGCAGGGTTGTGAGTTCAGTCCTTGAGGGGGCCATTTAGGGATATAGGGCAAAAATCTACTGGGTGACCCAATTGGGGATTGGTCCTGCTTTGAGCAGGGGGGTGGACTAGATGGTCTCCTGAGGTCCCTTCCCATCCTGATATTCTATGATAAGCTCAAGGACTTACACAGACACACTCTTTGTGTGCCAAGCAGCCAAACGTCTGCATCCCAACTGCAGCTGGCTATGAGAACTGAGACAAAGAGAAGGTTGGCCTGGTGAGACTCAATAGTCTGCCTTGAGACCCTGAAGCCAGTGTGCTATGGAAAAGCTAGAAGAGCTGCAGAGAGCTGGTGCAGAAGACATAGGGAATGGGGCAGGGCCTGACCAAGATGCCCCCAGGCCTTAAAACCCTCCCAAGAGTGGAAGCAAGATCTACAGCAGTCCCTGGACAACCTGTGCACAGGGCAAAACTACTGTCCATCCGTCCGCCTCTTCTTCTTATGTTACATCCAGGCTTGGCCAGCCTTGGATTGTGCGTGTGTGAGTATGAATGTGGGTTAAGGCTCGGGCACCAACCCTTTCTTTCTTCCTGAGAGTGACATGGGAAACCCTCAGCACACTCCACTGTTATTTTATTAATAAAGCTTTAAACTCAGTCACTTGGTGTGCTCCCTCATCTCCACCCCTAACGAGCCTGCGGCCTTAGACTGACCACCTGAGGTGCCAGGCAGGTTGGTAACAGAAATCTTTCACACTAGAACATAACTCGCTGGAAGAAAACTGAGCCATACACGCTTGGACTGAGACTGAAGAGGTAGCTTTGATCTCATAAAATAAATACGCTCTCCTTCAACGCTGAAGTGTCCTTTTCCCCTTGGGGTGAACTGCTTGGAACTCCCACACCACTGTAGAATATCCCTTAAAACAAGATTTAGGGGGGGAATGGAGGGAAATGGCTTTAAAAGAAAAGGAACGGCTTGCTGAACATTCTAGATTTACACTTCCCATAAGTGGAATAGATAACTGCCTCTCCTCTGCCGAGTCACAGAAATCAAAAGTAAATCTTACATGTTCCAAGAGGAGGCTCTGGCTCTGACCTGTCTTGTGGGAGTCCCACCTCCCCCTCACTCAATCTGGTGTCCAAACCTCAGGTGTTAGATGATTTAATCTAATATGGTAATGACTCTTTCCCTCAAAACTGATTCTTTTCCAAACTTCCTTCCTTTCTCGTCAGACAAGCTACTTCTACCCCATGGGAGTTTCTCTAGTTCTAAGAATAGGTATGTCGCTCCCCAGCTTGTTTCGTGAGTATCCGCCTAACCCATCCAGTTGACTGGTTTCTGGTTCTTGAGGAAAGTAGTTCTGGATGGCTGGCTGGAATTTTTTCTAAATCTAAAACTCTCCTCCCTTGGATATGAAATATTTCCTGACAGACCAACGTCAGTCTCTTGCGGTTCAGAAAAGCCAATATAAACATATGCTAACACACAGTCAAAGCAAACTCCTATATAGAAGCCACAAAACTGCTCACAAATACTTTTTCAGACTATTCACTCACTTCTGCTCAGTGACCTCTTTTAGAATAAGGTGTCATCCAAAGTTCAGTCCCTATGTAATGTCTAACCACACTTGCTTTAAACCACGGTTGGTTGTTTTTCTTCCCCATCCCTTGAATTTAATTAATAATTAAATTTTAACAAATGCAAAATCCTGCAGCTTCAAAGGGCACAGTGGTGTGTGCAGCCGTTTGCAGGTCATTTGAATTGCCATTCAAGTGTATTCTGCTCATTTGCAAGCCTTCTGAAGATCAAAGACTCCTTTATAACTCTGAGCTCTGTCGCTACCCAAATGCTATTATATTGTATATAAGGGTTGAAGAAAGACTTTTCCAAATGGCTAGTTTTATAGTGTCACTCTATAACATTATTATTGGAGGCAGAAGACACAGCAAACCTTTTCTTTTTGTGCATGAACTAAAAACACAACGACATAGCTAATACAAAATCATGAGCCCGTGCAAAGCTACTGATGACCTCGCTGCTGCACTAGACCCATAAAAATGGATTGTCTTAGACTAAAGAATCATTAAAATAAATCATTATTCCAAGTTTTTCCTGTATCCTAATAGCAAACACCTTTGATCCCAACTATGAAAAACCAACATATCTAGGGGAAAGAGGGGCAGCTCTTATTTGTACTTAGTTCCAAACAAATACACTTGGTTGTATGGAAGTAATTTGAGGGCCTCTCCTTAGATCGTGTGAACTATGTAGCTCTGTCGACAAGCGGGGGTCCAACCATCTGAAAGAGCCCCCACAAACAGTTTGTATGTACAGAAGTCAGTTGTCCTGCTGCTCAGAGAAGAAGCAAAAAGGGGAGGGAACTGTAGATAGGGAGCTGGATTGGATGAACAGTTTCCTAGGGCTTTCAGAACCTACCACAGTGGTAACTTAACTGTGTCACTCTAAGTGATGTCAGGAATAAATCAATGGGAACAGAGCAATTTCTGTTTGATAAATGATTGATACGAGCAAGTATGTTCTTAGCTAAAACTATTTATTAGATATTAAGCACACACACAAACACACGCAATAGGTTTAGGACATTCCAGATATAGTTGCCCACAGTCTGAGATGGTTTCGAGTGATCACCAGCCACACTTCCAGGGGCTTTCTTTCCATCCATCTGATGGGGAGTTTAGATTTCAACTCCTTGCCTGACGGAAAGCTCCCTCATACTGCTCTGAGTTATTATAGCTAATCTTTTATAACTAACTTTGCCCATAACCTATAGTGATTCCCAGTGGGTCAGCATAACAATCTCTACTGGGTCACCAATTCTCCTAGTTTCAACAAACTACTCATTATCTCAAAACACTCCTAGTATTTCTAGCCATAATAGAGGCGCCTAAAACCAAGGTCGCTGTTCACTCACTCTTTTCTATAACTTTCTGTCCCATCCTTCCATTCTGATTAACAAACTGCAAGTATGCAGCTGTCTGAGCTTGTCTTACAAAGGCCCAAGATTATTCCTAGCTATGTGATGTTTGATTTTCAGCTGGCAGTGATGGAACATACAAAATGGACGTCTGTATTACTGTCGAGTTCTGGGGTACGGGCAGGAATGTCAAATTCTGGGGCAACAGAACCAGTTTGGGGGTATCTTTTCCCATCATTCCACCAGCTGTAATTCTCAGGGACCCTGTAAGATGGGTAACACATCGCCCTACAGCTGGAGATTCCCAAACTTGTGGTTGAATTTTAGTCTTCCTTGTTTATTCCAGATTTCAGTAAAGTTTTACAGCTTATAGAGAACAAGGAGAGTGGTCCAGGCAGTCTTTTAATAAGTGAGACTTGTAATTGGATGATGGAAGGAAGAAGACAAGTTTAATAAATGTTAGGCTGTTTTCCAGACCTGATGCACTAATATACCTTAGGATTCCATTTATTTGGTGTATTCATATCACGCTTTTGGCTGTCCTGACATGTTTCATTTGTCTAGCTGTTGTTTTTTGTATCATGTGTCAGTTTATCAGCCAGCCACAAATTTATTACCAATTCAAATCTCTTTAAGGAATTGGAGCAGAATCCTGATAATGAATTTGCTGCTAACTGGTGCCTGATAGAATATCTCCTGGTAGTGATTAAACATGTTAGCCTGGCTGCAAGCTACCTACAGTATTGCTGCTCCCCTGACAAAGCTGTCTATGGAATCACAGGTGACTGGAGCTTTTTCTCCATCTGGGAGACAAAACCCTGTGCGGTTGGGATCCTGGAAGTGGGCGGGATTTCCCCCAGCCTATGGGAAGGATCCACAAAGTCCAGGATCTCAGTTAATGACAAGGGACAACTAAAGATATAGCAGGGAGAGGAGTGAGGTCACAGGGATAAACGAAGGCAACCTGATGGGGACACCAAGCAAAGAACCTTGGACAGAACCCATTGCTCCTCAAAGGTGGCAAGGGAGCCAGCAGACGCCACACAGAGGAACTCCGCCCGGATGCGTGAGCAGACGGAGGATTGGAAATAAGCCCTGCACGTCTCAGGAAACCCCATCAGCCTCCTCTCTCTGGTCTTGTAGATGGCCATTTTGGCCAGTGCTAGGAGGAGGTTGACAAGGAGGACTTGGGGGGGGGGGATGGATAGGGAGTGCATACATAAGGAGGTGAAGGAGAAAAGTGCAGCCAAAATCATAACAAGATATCTAAGTTGAGCCGGAATAGGGGCTGAAACTTGGCACACTCCAAGTACACATTTGCCAGGGTCTCTCCCTTACGCCACAGAAGGGGCAGGCGTCCGGGATGGGGGTGAACCATGCCAAGAACACACCAATGCTCACAGCTTCATGAAGGAGCCACCAACTAATATCCACAGTGGGGTTCAGTACCAGAGTGGAATATGGGCTGGCCCACCAGGGTTCCTCACCCTCCAGAAGTGGTAGGAGGTCCCGCCACTTCGTGATGGGGGTGGGACCCGAGGGTGAGGACACGAAGGGTGTGGAGCATGTGCATGTACAGATGTGTCCTTGGCACGGTCTAGAAACAGGCTGGCTGAAATTCAGGTAGCTGGCTCACGGAGAAGGGGTGAGGTGGTTGCATGGGGCCATGCTGCAAGGATCTGATGAGACGGTCCGAAAGGCCAGGGGTGTAAGGTATCCTGTGGAAGGCATTTCCCTTTTCCTGTTAGCTGAATATCCATTAAATTCTATAGTGGGGTGTCTGCCCCATTCCAGCAGAGACTGGAATATAACAGCCCTGAGAAGGGTTGTAGCTGGGAGCCAGCAGCTCCCAGGCTGATTGAGCAGAGCAGCCACAGCTGAGGCTGGGTCAATTAGGGCCCAGCTGCCCCTGTTAAAAAGGGCTCAGTTTAGTGCTCAAAGAGAGAGTCTCCTCTGTTTCCAGAGGCAGACAGGCCTAGCTGCTAGGAACTTGACAGAGTACCTAGAGGGAAGCAGGGCTGGGGCAAGGCAGGAGGAGCGGGGGAAGCTCTAGCCTGGAAACCCCTAGGAGAAGGCCCCACAAAGGGTACTGGGGTCGCAGGGGGCAGCCCAAGGCTACAGAGGCAGCAGGCCAAACCCCCCTTGCCAGTGATGAGTGGCAATGATACTGCAGCCTGCCCCAGTGAACGGGGGCAAGTGGTGACTGGCAGTTGCCTAGACTGAGGCAAGCTAGGGATAGAGCGTGGGGGTTCCCTGGGAGGGGAGACCCTAAGATCTGAGGGGTACTGCAGGGGTGCAGCACCCAAGGGAAGAGGGAACCAGGGTCCAGGGACGGACTCTGGGCCAGCACCAAGCGGGACATCGGCCTGCAGAGGGCGCTCCAGAGGCTGGGACGAGCTAATTCCCGGATGGACCAGCAGGAGGCGCCGCAGGGTGAGTCACCGCCCTGCTACAAATGCCCTGTCAGCTCCTTTGAAAAACCATAGACCCAGGTAAGAGGAAATAATGTCTCTTCTCCAGCCAGTCCTAGCTGATCTGCTGTGTAGTATGTGCTGCCTGTAGGATGATGATGACAATACGAATAGAAGTATCAGTTCGCTGCAACCAGGGGATCGACCATGCACAACCAAAAGGCGGGTTGTGCACTTGAGTTTCAGAGCATTGGTGTAGACGTAGATAAGCTTAATCCCTATTTACTTTGTATAATCAAAAATTATACAACACTTCTCTGCAAAAGCAGTATACATGTACGTCAGTTAAACCCACTCTTGCAGTCAAAGATTGTGCACCAGCCATTTTAGGGAGAAAGAGCAACACCTAGCTCTCATTTCATCAGGAATGAAAGGGTGAAGAAGGAGAAGGCTGGCCTCCGTTTACGAAATATAAGCCACCAGTCAATGGTAATGGAACGGTTAGTTGATTTCTATAAATTGGCCAGTGCATTTCACTTTCGGAGAGTGTCCGGTAGCCGGAGTAATCTATTCCGCCTGGAGGCATTGTGTCAAATCCATGAAACAGCTTGTGAAGCATCAAGAGGGATTCTTATTAAATTGTCAGGGTTCTTTGTGCTGGAGTCAGGCTTTCAATATTTCATGGTTGAAGTTCCCTTTTTTACATGCAGAGCACCGTAAACCAGTACAGCCAGGAAGAAAAGAGGCAGCTCTGTTGCGACAGCTCTTAGTCTTGAAGTTAAGAGTGGTTTGTTGTGTTTTTCCCCACAGTGCCTCAGTATCTAAAGATGTAGCTGAAGATAAGAAACTGCATGAACTGGGATTTCCTTTTGAAAAATAAGTCTACTTTTGTATATATTTAAGTAACACCTAATGTGTGTATCCAATGCAGGGATTGCCAACCATATGTGGGTGTGGGTGTATCCATGCAACCTTTACTGGTGCACATAGATCAGGCATTTTGATCACACAGATCAAATACGCCCTTTCTCCCCCCAAATAAAAAGCACGCAACCATTTAAGTCTAAGCAGAGTGAGGATGAGCTGTACCCGGACATCTGGCAAGTTGTGGCAAAGAACTTCAGGGGCTGATCTTGCTTGCATGGGCAAACCTCATTTGCATGGGCACACCCACTCCCACTTAGCATGATGGAACTGCTTTCCCAAATGGTCACTTTGGCTACTGTGGGATCGCCAATATCTCTGTTATTGGGGCAAGAAGAATAAAGCGTTGTTCTCAGGAAATGCAGATTGACAGAGCAAGAAGAGTTCCCAGAAGCCACCTACTAAAGGACAGACCCAACAAAGACAAAAACAGAACACCATTAGTCGTCACCTTCAGCCCATAACTTACGCCTCTCCAACGCATCATCAAAGACCTACAACCTATCCTGAAAGATGACCCCACACTCTCACAGATCTTGGGAGACAGACCAGTCCTCGCTTACAGACAGCCCCCCAACCTAAAACAAATACTCACCAGCAACCGCACACCACACAACAAAAACACTAACCCAGGTACCTATCCTTGTAACAAAGCCTGATGCCAACTCTGTCCTCATATCCATTCAACTGACACCATCATAGGACCTAATCACATCAGCCACGCCATCAGAGGCTCATTCACCTGCACATCGACCAATGTGATATATGCCATCATGTGCCAGCAATGCCCCTCTGCTATGTACATTGGCCAGACCGGCCAGTCTCTACGCAAAAGAACAAATGGACACAAATCTGACATCAGGAATCATAACATTCAAAAACCAGTAGGAGAACACTTCAATCTTCCTGGCCATTCCATTAAAGATTTGATGGTTTCAGTTTTGAAACAGAAAAACTTCCAAAACAGACTCCAATGAGAAGCTGAGAAACTGGAATTAATTTTCAAATTGGATACAGTTAGCCAGGGGCTAAATAGGACTTGTGAATGGTTCTCTCATTACAGTAATTGATTGCATTTCCTGAGTTAATTTCCCTGACACAGAAATCCATTTCAAAAGGGATTTTTTTTCTCCTACTGATAATGACCCATCTACATTTAACAGCCCTCTTAGAATTGGTATGCTAATGTACAATTTTTTTTCTTTTCTTTCTTTCTGTGTGTATAAATGTATCTTACTTCTATTCCATTCTATGCATCTGATGAAGTGAGCTATAACCCACGAAAGCTTATGCTGAAATAAACTAGCTAGTCTCTAAGGTGCTACAAGTATTCCTCATTTCTTTACGGATAAAGACTAACATGGCTGCTATTCTTGAACCTATCCTGGTTATGTGAATCAAGGACAGTGGAGCTGTACTTGGCCTTTTATGACAGAGGGACTCACCCTCAACTAAGTAGCACTTGCTAGGCAAGGGACATGGGTTCCAAAATCCAGTGAACTGAGAGAGGCCAGGGACAGGTATTTGTAGTTTAGGGCCCTAAAAGCTACTTGCACCACCTTCCCCTCCCCCCTCCACAGTGTAATATCAGAGCTAATTTTGGTTCCATTAGGAGTCTGGTTGCAGGCTGCTGAGCTTAACTGACTTTGGGCCAAAGGTGCACCTGCACTGAGGCCCCCACTACTCCCAGCTGAAATCACTGAGTACTGTGTTAAGTAGTGGGGGGCCTGAAAATCTATCGGGAAGTGGCTTGCGGGGAGGCTGCTGGAGAGGAGTGGCTTGTGGTGAAGGCTGCGGCAGACCCCTATGGAGAGATGGGGCAGTCGGCCATCAAAACAAGCACCGGAACACGTAAGGTGCCTCCCCATACCTCCCCCTTTTCCACCCAGGTGGGGGGGTAAACTCTGCAGAGGAACTTTTGAGCTCTGGAGCTGCACTGACCAGGGGCAGGAACTGTGGGAGGAGTGACTTGTGGGTTGCTGGATGTAAGAACCAAAGGGAAAGGACACAGCCCATTTGCTGGGGGGGGGGGGGTCTTCTGGTTTGTGGTTTGTTTTGTGAATCCTGTTTGTGGTGTTTCCCCAACATAATGCCGCATTGTTTGCCTCTGTTATTAAAAGTCTTTTGGTCCACTCAGACCCTGGGCTGCGAGAGGGGAAGTATTGCCTCTTAGAGGCGCCCGGGGGGGTTGTATATATTTGTTCTAGGTCACTGGGTGGAGGCTTGAGCCAGATTTGCATTGTGTTATTGGAACAGAACCCCTAGATACTGAACCCGGCCCATGTTGGTGCCACCTCTGAGGGGCAGATGGGTTACATAAGTGTCGGACCTAGTCTTTCATTCTCTGTAACAGATACTTGTGCATCAAGTTTAATCTTGAAGACAGGTGCATAATAAGTTTTAATGGCTGGAAGTTGAAGCCAGCGAAGTTCAGACTGGAAATAAGATGTAATTTTTTAATGCTAGAGTAATTAACCATTGGAACAGCTTATAAAGGGAACTGGCAAATTCTCCATGAGTCGGAGTCTTTTAGAAAGACATCCAGTCTTGATACAAATATATGCTCTAGTTCAATCAAAAGTTATTGGGTTCAGTGCAGGAATCACCGGGGATAAAATGAAATGTGCTGTGTAATTCAGGAGGTTAGGCAGGAAGCTCTAAATAATTAAAATCTAAGTTACTTGAGTTCCTATTCCAGTTTTGAGACGACAGAGGGTTTGTTTTCTGAAAAAGGCCTTTCTGCAAAAATCAATTCTTCAGAGATGACTGAGTCAATTTTTGATTGTTTCACCTCGTTAAAAGCTGCGGGGGTTTTACACTTAAGGAACTAGATGCCGCCAATGGAGTCAGACAGTTTCACTTCAAGACAAGAATGATTCCAGGTTTGGAAAACATGCCTCCCAGAGAGAGACTTTAGAAGCTCAGTCAATTTCATTTACTCAAAAGAAGGTTAAGACGTAACTTGGTATGGTCCACAGGTACCTAGATGGGGAAGAGATTTCTGGTAGTAAACCAGGGGCCATGAATGGGGCAGGAGTCCACCCAAATCACACCATGTCTGGGTGGCAGGAGCACTGGACAGAGCGGGATCGGACCCTGCTCCCCGGCAGGAGCAGCGGGCAGAGCGGGCCAAGCCCCCATACCTAAACCCTGCTCCCCAGTAAAAACACAGGACTGGGCAAGCCCCTGTACCCCAACCTCATTTCCCTGGCAGGAGCATGTGGGGGGAGGACTGCAGGTGGACGGGGTGTGGAGGGACCCCCACTTCTCCTGGCCCAGGGCCCCACAAAACTGCAGTCCCCTTCTGTAGGAGAGGTGGTCCCCCTGTCATGGTCTGCACACCTGAAAGCTGGGACGCACCCAATGTTCCTATCCTAGCTATGCCCCTGTAGTAAACAGCTCTTTAATCTAGAGTAAAAAGGCATCAGGAAATCCAATGGTTGGAAGCTGAAGCAGATACATTCAGACTGGTAATAAGGTGCAAAACTGAAGTGTGGGACATGAATCACTTGGACTCTTTACATCAAGGCTGGATGCCTTTCTAAAAGATACGTTCTAGCTCAACCACAAGATATGGGCTTGCTGAAGGAATTACTGTGTGAGGATCTATGCTCTGGGCTATTAACAGATCAGACTAGATCATCACAATCAGCCCTTCTGGCTCTGGCAGGACCCAGGAAGAGGGCACAAAAACGCTGAACATAGTATTTATACTTCCATTGCTACAGCGTCTTGAAATAACAATTGTAGAAAACGCTGATCCTGGAGGCAACACCGGAGCAAGCAGAAATATGAATGGTACCGTCCTGAGAGATGAAATAAATAACAAGGGGCTAAAAGACGAAAGGGCAATGAACACTGCAGGAAGTGGTATATACAGAGAAGAGAGGGGAGCAAACTGCATAGAATGGGTCTGGAACAAACTTCCCTGAGTTTTGGGGTGTGTAGATGCAGGTATTTGGTTTGCAGGTATTTGGTTTGCCCCATTATAAAAAAACAGGCAATATTCAGGTTTGGGTTTGGACTTCTAGCATTTCCCTAATTCAGTGGGGTTGAGAGAGTGTGTGGGGAGGAGGGTGGGAAATTCAGACCTTTTCCAGTATGACACTATTTAAATGTCATGTGTCAATATCTCTCCTCCTCCGCTCCTATCCACCCACAGTATTAATCGTAGAGGTGAGCCCAAGTCACGTTAAAATAATACCTGGAATTAGATGCAAAGCCGGACTTTCACAGCTCGGGTTTATCTCTACATAAATGCTTCTGTTCATTGTAACAGGAATTCAGTGCACATGCCCTGTGCAGGTTCCACACCAGATCTGCACGGTTTTCAGAAGAACTAGATTTTCTATGAAAAAAAAAATCTCTCCTCGAGGAAATAGTGACTATTTTCAGTTCCAAACTGAAGAAGAAGAAAAAAGCCACCTGGTAGCATCAATTGTGATTTCTATTATTGGCTCCAATTATGGACATTAAGGGTGTGACCCCACACCCATTAGAGTCAATGAACTCTCAGTGGTAATTGAATTAGGACCTAAATGACATAGACCAGCATAGCAGTGGGGCTCTTGTCAAAATCATTCTGCTGGCTATGGCAACCCAGTGCTCAGTCATCCACCCCCACCCTCACCCCGGCTCCTCCTCTCCCCACCAAGTAGCTGATCAAATATCAATAGGAAAAAAATCTTTTTCTGGTGTCCTGGGTATGACAATAGACTTCATAGTTCAGGAATTAGGTGATGGGACCATTGCTAGGGCAACTGGTGTGTAAAAATAAAGCACAATATTGGGGGTTTCCAAATCATACCTCAGACCATCCCTAATAATAATAACTAAGAACTACAGAGCTTGTATTTGGCACTGATGCGAATGCTGCTGGAAAGCTGTGTTCAGTTCTGGTGTCCACAAGTTCAAGAAGGATGTGAAGGGGTTCAAAGAAGAGCCATGAGAATGATTAAACCTTTGGAAACCATGCCTGATAGTCAGAGACTCCAGTCTGTTTAGCTTAACAAAGAGAAGGTTACAGCAGGGGTTGGCAACCTTTCAGAAGTGGTGTACCAAGTCTTCATTTATTCACTCTCATTTAACGTTTTTAGAAGGTCTCGTTCTGTTAGTCTATACTATAGAACTAAATTATTGTTGTATGTAAAATAAATAAGGTTAATAAAATGTTTAAAAGCTTCATTTGAAATTAAATAAAAAAGGCAGAGCCCCTCAGACCGGTGGCCAGGACCCGGGCAGTGTACGTGCCACTGAACATCAGCTTGCCATAGGTTGCCTACCCCTGGGTTACAGTGTGACTTGATCACAGGTGGGATGTACCAAAAGTCCGGAAGTACCAAGGGCTCGTCAATCTAGTGGAGAAAGGTCTAATGAGACCCAATGACTGGAAGTTGATGGCGGACAAATTTAAACTAAAAATAAGACACAAATATTCAACTGTGTGGGAAATTAACCTCTGGGACAACTTACCAAGAGTTGTGGTGGATTTTCCATCACTAGAAATATTTAAATCAAGATTGGATGTTTTTTCTAAAGGGAGTGAGGAATACTTGTAGCACCTTAGAGACTAACTAGTCTATTTCATAAGCTTTCGTGGACTATAGCTCACTTCATTGGATGCAGCCCCTTTTCTAAAGGGCTTATTTCTATTACACTTTTACAGGAATTAATTCAGGGAAGTTCTCTGGCCTCTGTAGATAGGGGGGTCAGACTAGAAGATCCCAATGGTCCCTTCTGACTTTATAGGGATTAAGCTCTTTTTTTAAAAGAAAATCTCTCTTCCTCATTTCTTAAGGGATGTGTCCAAGCATCCCTTTGTTTAGCGTTAGTTCTTCCTTTCAAACAGTAACAAAATACTGAGGACTTATTTTGCTGCGGTTCGCAAAAAAAAGCAGCTGTTAATCATTGATGGTCTAATGAACTTGACAAGGAGAAACGAAGTGCCGGCGAAACACTTGCTGTTCCTCTGTCTACAGCTGGGAAGGAATGCTGCTCTGTTTATACGGCTTGTGTTTCTTTATGCACAGTGTGGTGTAATTTAGAGCCCTTGTTCCTACTGTCTGCTTTTCCTCTAACTGGTAGATGCTGGGGGTTGTGTATTATTTCAGCAGCAAGCTCTCTTAAATAGCTCACCAGGAGTCATTCTGTCATGTAGGCTTGTTACAGGAGCTTTGCACACTTGACTAGAACCAGGCAGCTGCACATGATGGGAGCCAAAGCTTCCTAGAGGCTGGGAATGAGCGACAATGGATGGATCACTGGGTGATTACCTGTTCTGTTCGTTCCCTCTGGGGCACCTGGCATTGGCCTCTGTCGGTAGACAGGATACTGGGCTGGATGGACCCTTGGTCTGACCCAGTAGGGCCATTCTTATGTTCTTAAGGGAACATCAGGGTGTCTGCATGTCTGAGCAGGTGGTGATCTTTGTTCAGTGTGGGGGTCTCTCACCTTAATGCATCCATGCACCTTAATGCAATAGAATAAGTGGAAGGAGTGAGAGTTGAAAGAGGCTCAAAGCCTCCCAGCCAGTACAAATCCCCAGTATGGGAGGGGCATTGGATACCTCCAGGGAGAGGGGACTGGGAAAGAAGAAACCCTCCCCAAAGCCTGTGGAGCAGCAGCACCTCCACACCAAAGTGGCCCTGATTTTTGGCGTCAGTATAGGGGGAGTGTGACTACAGGCTGCGGCAGCACAGATCTCCCCACTCCTGCACAGACGTGGGGCTCAGTTGTCTCCAGACCACTGTCCCTCTTCCCCAGGCCCATCGCAAGGTGCTCCCCACGGCTGAGGAGCTGCATGGGGGCAGAGAGAGGGCCGGTGTGGGCCGGGGGAAGGGATGAGAGACGCACATCATCCCGCCCCTGGCTTGACAGAGACCAGACAATCAAGATTGGCGGCCGTTCAGTGCTGAGGATTCTCATGACAGAAGGTCCCCCGAGGAAAGATCTCGATAGTTCCCAGGGACCTGAATGTGCAGGTTTCCCCACATGGGGCAAGCCGCTCTCTGAACGATACATGGGCTCTCTGCAAAGGGACTCCGAGCGTTTTCCCTTCTTTAAACCACCTCCCCTGGGTTTTGCCAGGGAACCATTCAGCCTCTAATCCAGCTCTCCTCTATCTATCCTACTTACATAGCCCTCGTTACCCTAGTGTGTAAACGCCTCATGATCTTCAATGTGTTCAATGTGCACACGCTTACTGTGCATTTTAATCACGGTTTACTGGACGCTGCTCCTAAGCCTGCTGAATCCTTTGGTAAACTCTAGATCTGAATAGGGAAAAGACAGGGCCCATTTTCTAGCTTGGCTTTTGAATCGGAACTAAGCGAGAAGCAGAGCGTAGTGTTAGAAACCGGCTCTGACAAACTGCCGGCAGAACCTGATCAGAAGAGAAAAGGTAATTTACCGCTAACTGTAACATTGCTAAATCATCTTAGGAGAATGACCCTTTGTCTCGGCAAGTTATTGTACTTGTCCGACAGAGCCAGGAACGTCCTTCACGAAAAAAGAAAATGAATCAAACCCACGACAGATACATTGCCCGAGGGAGAATTACATTTCCAGGAATGATTCATTCTCATAGAACCAGCGTGCGGAGAAACCAGGGGTGAGTCTATGGCCTCTGCCATTGTTCGCCTGCAGAACGTTAGTTTGGTGGCAACTTGGGCCAGGTTCTCCTCTGACATTGACCAAGGCAAATGCATGGACTGCAATGAGCACAACCCTCCTAGCTCCGCAGAGGAAACCGGCGCTGACAGCGGGCTGTCGAAGGCACAAAGAAGACAGAGTGAAACAACACAGACAAAGCGTAATGGGGCGGCTGCCCCACTCCAGCAAAAAGTGGGTTAAAAGAGCCCTGGGAAGGGCTATGGCTGGGGGCAAGCAGCTCCCAGGCTGAGTAGGGAAAAGCTGGGCTGATTGGGAGGCAGGCTCAGCTGGGGGCCACTCCCCAAACAGCCCCAGCTGGCTATAAAAAGGCCAGGGAAGCCAGGAGCTAAAACAGAGGCTCTCCTCTGTCTGTGGAGCTGGACAGGTCTGGCTGCTGGGAGCTTGACAGGATACCTAGAGCGGAGCAGGGCTGGGGCAAGGCAGGCGGAGCTGGGGGATCTCCAGCCTGGAAACCCCCAGGCTGCAGGGCCTAGGGGACGGCCCAACAAAGGGTACTGGGCTTGCAGGGTGCAGCCCATGGCTAGAGAGGGAGAGGCAGCAGGCCAAACCCCCTTGCTGTTGATGAGTGGCAATGAAACTGCAGTCTGCCCCAGAGAATGGGGATAAGTGGTGACTGGCAAGTGCCTAGACTGAGGCAAGGTGGGGATAGGGGGTTGGGGTTCCCCTGGGGAGGGGAGACCCTGAGACTGTGGGGGTACTGCAGAGGCGCAGCACCCCAGGTAAGAAGGCACCGGGGTCCAGGGAGGGACACGGGGCCAGTGCAAGCAGGACTATGGCCTGCAGAGGGCGCTCCAGATGCTGGAAGAGCTAATTCCCTGGATGACCAGCAGGAGGCGTTGCAGGGTAAGTCACCGCTTTGCTACACAAAGTAATATCATTTCTTTTATGGAGAGCAATACGCCGAGTTATTTGTACCATCAACAGGTACCAGTTTTCCCGACAGACTCTTGATTGGCCAGCTGGTGCTGTCCCTTTAAAGCAAACCCGCTCTGTCAGCGTCAGAACAGAAATCACACCCAGCAGCCTCCTAACCGCACTTGACTCAATGGACCATTTCTTAGTCACCAGGTAATAAAGATGGTATTCATCACATCTCAGAACAGCACTCGGATGCTCATTGAGCCCCGTCGGGACTGAAACGTGGGAAAACCAGGGCCATAATTCTCCTAGCAAATTGAGACACTAGGATGTTGAGTTTCATTAGGAGACCTCCAAGCTGTATATGCTTTTGGGGATATGAGCACAGGGCCGGATCCTCCCCTATAGCCACGTGCCCAGAACTCACGACAGGAGCAGGCTGGTGAAGGCAGCCGTAGCCTCACGTTCACACTGATTCAGGGGATGAAAAGGGCAGGCCTTTTGCCTCCTTTCCCCTCTCTTTCCAGTAGGATAGTGGTTGTGACCAATATAGCAGCATTGTCTGTAATTCCGTGGGGGAGGGCTCTGGTAACTGGCTCTGGTAACTGACAGTTGACTCTGGTGCTGGCCCTCAGGTCTATTCTGCAAATGAGAGGCCGGTTCCACCCACCAGGCCTGACTCCTGCTCTGACTACTCGTCCAAATTGCCTACGTCATGGGCCGTGACATCCAGCAAATAGACGGGACCGTCTGTCCGAGGGGCCTCTTAGCCTTCCTGGGAAGGGTTGGAAAGACTTTAGCCTACTGAGACTCCAAAAGAATGAGTGACCTCCAGAAAGCTTTTAGCACGTGCACAGGAACTTTAATGGTTTTTAATACATTTTCTTTGTCACGCTTTCACCTTAAGAATCAATGTACTTGCTTATGTAATCCACCCATCTCCTGGGCATGGTGTTCTGTCCCTCTAGTGGCACCGAGACCACTTAGAGTGAAAGAGATTAGAGAGTCTGCTCTACAGCCTTCGCTAACAGTCAATTGGCTTTTAGCTCATGCGGTAGACGCTCATGCCCTAAACTCCAGAGGTCCCCGGTTCAATCCCGATGACCGGTGTCTGTCGGTCTGACACTTAGAAAGAGTGGTGTGGTAACGTGTGCCTGCTTGCAAGGGCATTGTTCAGAGCCTTTGGTAAGAAGGCAAAGCACAGATGCTGGCCTGGTTGGGCAATTTGGCTTTCTGGGGATATCACAGTGTAGGCAGGGAACTGTAGAGCCTGGGTAAACCCCAGTCAGGAGGGAGAGAGATGTGGGTCTGGGCCCCAGGGACGTGATGGCTGAGCACCTAGGAGACTAGAGCGAGTGCCCACGAAGGAGGATGGAGGGGGAATACAGGACTAGTTGCCCATGACAGTGGTACTGGAAATAAAACCCTGACGTTTCACTCTGCTGATATTAAGAATAAATCGATTTGGGCTTGTTTTTTTCTGAGAGTGCTGGTGCTTTTAGTACAGTTCAATCCGAGAAGAAGCTGCAACACTGCTCAGCTGTCAGAAACGGGGATGGGAAAGAGATTTGATAATAGCTCAGCCAATATTACTCCAACAATTACGTAGCTGAAAATATAAGGAACTGTTGTGGCATGGAAAGCTATTGAAAGATACCAATTCCTCTCCCTGACCCTGTTTCATTTTAGTTCATTACGTGCTTAACTGTGTGGAAATTAGCGTAGATTACTCCATTTAGTCCACTGCATGTTATCCTGCCTGGCTCCTGCACCCAGCCAAGCCGCGAGGATCCAGGGATTGATAGCCATAGCCAACAAGCTGGATTCTTCTCAGCCAAAAGTTGTGCATCACGTAAGCCACAAAACTTCCACAGCTGAAGTTCAATCAAAGGAGGGGCCGATGTGAAATGTGTTGCCATTTCCTAGCCTTGCAGTAGCAGATACGTACATGAAAGTAAGTCCCGTGGAGTGGCTAGGGAATAAGCAAACAGGATACAGAATATAAAAGATGCATTCTGGCATTAAAGATCCTTACGAACCGAACAATGGAAATTGTTCCCCCTCCGCCTCTTTCATCTCTAACTTTTACTTCATTTGGCACTCTAACAAGAAACACAGTGGGATGCATTGAACGCTGAAGATGACAGAAATGATGAGAGGTATGGAACAGCTGCCATATGAGGAGTGATGAAGAAGACTGGGACTGTTTGGCTTAGAAAAGAGATGACTGAGGAGGGATGAGAGATCTATAAAATCATGAATGGTGTAGAGAAAGTCGGTGAGGAAGTGTTAGTTACCCCTTCACATAGTACACAAACCAAGGGTCACCCAATGAAATTAACAGGTAGCAGGTTTAAAACGAACACAGGGAAGTACTTCTCACACAGCAACCTTCGGAACTCATTGCCAAGGGATATTATGAAGGTGAAAAGTATAACTTGGTTCAAAAAAAGAGCTAGATAATTTCATGGAGGAAAGGTCCATCAGTAGCTTTTAGCCAAGATGATCAGGGATGCAACCCCATGTTCTGGGTGTCCCTAAACCTCTGCCTGCCAGAAGCTGGGATTGGACAACCAGGGCTGGATCACTTAATAAGTTGCTCACTTCTGCTCATTTCTTCTGAAGTATCTGGCATCGCTATCAGAAGACAGGATCCTGGGCTCGCTGGACCATTGATCTGCCCCAATGTGGCTGTTCCTTTTTTATTGAGACAAGCAAACGGAAGGTTCTTTTCACAAGTGGCTGCTCAGGTTCTGAAGCATTAGAAATAAAACCTTGAGGTCTAGAATTTTTTCAGGCTTTGCTTTTTCACTAATGTGGCTCACTAGTGGACTTTAGTGCAGATAGGTGTTGAATGATTAAGAGCTTTACACCTCCAGCTAGGTGGTAGTTGTCAGCCCACCAACAAAGTACAGTCCTTGTGAATATTTTCACACCTCGTGCTATGTACAAACTATATCTCCATTACAAAATAAGTCAATATTCAAACAGCTGGGGAGTTGCTATATTGCCAAGCTGAACTATGAAAGATGTTATTTCAAATTACTCTTATCCCCCATTGTTTGAAAACTACATTAATATCACATGGAAAACTATTTCTCACTCCCACCTCCCAGGTCACATAAGAGTTTATTTCCGTAAAACAGGCAGGAGGAGAAGCCGGGATGGTTGAGGCATGTAGCCAAATATAATAAAAAATGATGGTCAGAAGCAGATTACCTCATGGGCCAATATGGGGGGTGGGGGGGCTGCAGAAAAATCTCCAGGGCTGTGGCGTGATCACAGAGCTTCTCTGGTTTCAGGGCCTTTGTGGGCAGAGGCTGGAAAGGAGGGAGGTGGGCAAGGCCACAAGGGAAGGGGTGGCATGGGGAGGGGCCATGGGTGGAATTGGAGTGGAACCACGGGGAAGGGATAGAATGGGATTGGGCTGTGGGCAGGGCCGCAGGCAGTGGGGGGAGGTACGGGGTGGGACCCCAGTTCCAGTGCCAGGGTCCCCCCATTTGCTCTGGCCCAGGGCCCCTGGAGACCTTAATCCGGCTTGGATTCCAGTAGCTTTGGTCTGAAAATTGTAGTCTTCTTAAATGGGTAGTGCTGAAAACAGAATGAGTCGTGTCTCTGAGTAGTCTCGTGACCAAGGACGTTAAGTCCTAGCGCTGGACGAAGGTGTTGATAGGAAGGTTATTTCTTACGAGCACTGGCTGAAAAAAACTAAAAATCGTTCATGGGAAGTGATGATGATTTTATTTGTGATTTGTATTGGTGCCCGCATCATGGACCAGGAGTCCATTGCGCTAGGCCCTGTACAGACACAGAACAAAAGACAGCCCCAAGAGCTAATATCTAAAACTAGAGACAGATACAGGCAGCCCAACGGGGAGGTACAAGGAAACAATATGACAACACAGATCAGCATGTCAGGCAGTGCACTCAGCACACACGGAGCCTTACCCTGGTGTAGCATCCTGGCAAAGGAGAGGAGACAATGAATTCGTTTTGCAGGTATTTACAGGCATGGGAGGCAAGAGCAGAGAGAGGCCCCTAAGGGGCTTGTTTAGCAATCCCGTGCTGTCCAAACAAAGGTCACACAAGACAATCCCTGCTCCAATGAGCGCTGACAATCGAACTATAAGGCTGGGCTACACAACGAGGGGGGATCAACCTAAGATCGCAACTTCAGCTACGTGAATAGCATGCTAAAGCTGAAGTACCTTAGGTCAACTTAACTGGCCGTCTCCACGGCGGCGGGTCAACCGCGGCCGCTCCCCTGCCAACTCCGCTTACTTCTCCTGCCAAGGTGGAGTACAGGAGTCGATTCTGTGATCGATTCGTTGTGTCAAGATGAGATGCGATAAATCAATCCCTGATACATTGAGCGCTACCCACTGATGCGGCGGGTAGTGTAGCCGTACTCTAAGACAAGAGACAACAGCTAAATACAGAGCGATGGGGGAGTACCAGGAAACATTGAGACAACCGGGGTCAGCATGACAGGTGGGGGGGTCAGTTCACCAAAAATGTTCCTTGTGTCTTTCCTTTTCTTTAACAAACTATAGACTGAAAATCTTATTGAGGTGGGTTTTGAAAAAAAGGGTTTGCCAGAAATCCAGTTCATAACTTCCCTCTCTCCCAACGCCCTGGAAATGTTCAGCAAACAACTACTGAAAAAAGCTGGGGAAAATGCTTTTTTAAATGCATTCTATTTGTTATTGGACTGATTGTGATACATTTACCCATGTCAAGTAGTCGTGTAACCCACTGGTGAGCATGTCACAGGCCTGTTCTGTGCCGACCTACAGAAGAGATGAGATGTTGAAGCCCCTACTTACAGAGATTTGACCCCTTTTAACTCTGACTGTGGGTCTGGAGGCCACCAGTTCATTCTTCCAAGTGCTCACAAAGAAGGCGGCTATCATGGAGAACGGTGCTTTTAGGTATGAATGAGAATCTCCGTTTAGTCCTCTGAAAGTATCCCCCTTCTAAGGATAGCAAATAATTCACTGACTGATCCTGATGTACTTTGAACAAATTCATCATTTGAAAGCATCTGCCAAATAGTTTGGACAACTAATTTTCATCCCACCATGGGTTGTTCCCAAACTGTTTTCTTGATCCATTCTCTACTTGTTGCTTGTGATGTATAAGTGGCCACCCAGTCACAGAGGTATTGTTTCCGCTCCCCGATTGTATCACTTGAACTTTTAAAACAGGAGAATAATGAATCTCATATAGTGATTAGTGAACAATGCAGGACGGTTCCAAAAAAATAATCTTTTATGTTAAAATGTCAGGATTCCTGAGTGGGAGTGTCAATCGCTGGCGACTGTCGGAACACCCACAAATAGAGAGCAAGACTAGCAGACCTGAATGCAGGGGTTTATTCATGAAGATAGTCAATCCATCCATTTGTATGATATTCATGCAGCTCTGCTCAGGGCTGGCTCTACATTTCTTGCCACCCCAAGCACCATTCCTTGTGCTCTCACGGCGGCTGTCATGCAGCTTCGGCGGACCAGCACAAGGAATGCCACCTCCTCCCGTTGGCCACCCCTGGCACGAACTTGCTAGGCCTGGTGCCTGGAGCCAGCGCTGGCTCTGCTAAGTACAATGGCAGCTTGACGTAGCTGGTGCAATCCAGCAGTATCACATGAACTAAGACATTGAAGAACCAGCCCTTCTATTTTCTCCAATTCTCTTGTTTTAAAAGGTCAGGGACACGATATTTTCATCTGCTGTTGCAAGGCCAGCTGGGAGGTCCTGAGCTTCCTCCTCTCCACATGAAATTAGTGGAAGGAGAGATCACTTAGCACCTTGCTGGATCAGGCCCAAAGCTTTGGGTGTGAACCGTGAATTATCCTATTTGTTAGCCTTGATAAAAAGATATCTCAACAGCCCTTTCACTTATCATTGGGTAGGAGTGAATAACTATTAAGCCTGATTTAAAAGAATCTGTATTTTTTATTTTGCATGAAGGTAAATAATAATCCCTGTAGTTTAGCTCACTCAGGGCATGTCTACACTTAAAACACTACAATGGCACAGCTGCAGTGCTTCAATGTAGATGCTACCTAAGCTATTCCACCTCCCCAAGAGGCGGTAGCCACAACTTCAGAATTTTTCTCTTGCCCTAGCACTATCTACACTGGGCTTAGCTTGGTTTTGGGAGGTGGGGAGGGGGGTTGGCGTGCTTTTCAGTAAAAATGTTCCATTTGGGTTTTCAAAAACAATGGCTTTTTTTTTTGTTTGGTTGGGTTTTTTGATTTTTTTTTTAACCAAAAATCAACATTTTGCACCAAAAATGCTTTTTGAACACTGACACTTATCTGGGTTTAGCTTCAGTTTTTCACAACACTGAAATATATTTATGGGAAATCTAAAAAAAAAAAAAATTTCAAAAATTTCCAAAAAAAGTTACATTTTTTTTCAACAGTTCAGGTCATTATCACTGCTTTTGTAATACTTTAGGGTTCCTTCTGGCAGCATTAGGCCCAAAATATGGTAAGAAAGTAGGTCTACCTGTCAAATATATTTTGGGTCACATCTTCAACTGGAGTAAATCAATGAGGCCTATTAACTCCAGTGGAGTCCTGGTCTTGGTTGAGGCCTTTAAGCACAATTACAACACAACACCATTCTTGTCACTCTTATTTTTGGGACTAATACCCTCTCAAGATTTGTGGGTTTATGAATCAAGGCATAATTCTGAAAATATTTACTAGTGGACAAAGCGTTTACTTCTGTGAATAGTCCCATTGCTATACCCAATAATAAGTGTTAATTTGAGCTTCTGGCTATGATAGATCATTTCCATTTTACTAGTAAGTAGGGCTGGGTGGCAAGAAGTTTTCCAGTCCTGTGAAAAATTTCAACATGACAAAAAAAATGTCCAGTCCCAAATTAGGATGAAAAGTCAAATTCTTGAACATTTTTGTAAAGCAAATATCCAAAACCAAATTTGGTTCCAGATACTTTAAAAAAATTTCATTGTGATCAGCTAGAAACATTTTATTACAACTTTGACCATCCGTTAAGCCTTTTTTAACTACCGTTTCAAAACAAAAAGTCAATTAGACTTGATTCACTGCAACTTCCCAGTTTGACAATCTAAAATCCCTTTATATGCAAACTTTTTGGAGTCAGGTGTTTCTTTGAACCCAACACTGGTTTTCAAACAAGTTTAGTTTTGACGACTTGGCATTCTCTGCCCAAAATAAGTTTAATCGAAAAATTCCCAAGCAGCTCTACTGGTAACTCAAAGATTGTTCCACTCCACCTGATGAGATGGCACATGGGGGAATAATAATAAATGTTCTAAAATTGGAAACTCACTCATTATCATTTTTAGTCTACATATTTGACACAGATAGCATCGAACTGGCTAAGAAAATGAAAACAGTGAAGAGAGATCTTTGTGATAAATGCTCTCCGACCCCCAAATGAGCTTCCCCTAATATAAACTAATGAAAGGTTTTGGCCAACAAAGATGAAAATCTGCCACGTTCCTTTGATCTCAAATTCATTACTAAAAACTTAACGAAATACATTTCTCTCTTCATAGTTCAATCCTTTGGGAGGCATAAAACTGTCATAAAGCCTGTGTGGGTTTTAAATGACACTTTAATGACTATGGGAGAAGATCAGAATTGGTCCACTTGAAAAGGCTTCCAACATTAAAAGAGAGATGGGACTGAATTATTCAGCCTGCCTGCAGTGTTATTGGATAACTGATTGCCAGTTATTGAGCTTAAAAAATGCAGGTGTTGCAATAATCATAATATATGTTGTATATAACTCTTCAGTTTCAGCTCCAAAGGGTATTAAATCAGCTTATTATAAGGCATGAATAATTTTGTTTTGTTTTGTTTGGCAGCTGTTTCTTTTTAAACGAATAGAACCGTCATTGTAGATTCTAGCAGGCTGCCCAAAATGACTTGCCTTTGCTTTTGCAGCGCGGAGTATTGGGTAATGTTCGCCTGTATTTTCAATGACCGTTGCTCCCACCAGAAAAATAAATGAAAGTAAAGATGCTATAACTAAGGTTTTAATAATCAAAGGGGCGAGTTTCCATGGAGCCTAACTAGAAAGCCGGTTTTATTTTGGGAAAGCATTATTGGTTTAAAAAAAAATGTTACAAGGCAATGCAATGAAACAGACATACAAGTCTGTGGTGAAGGCCAGCAACACCCCTGTTAGGATTGCCTTCCCACTCTGAACTTTAGGGTAAAGATGTGGGGACTCGCATAAAAAAAAGAAATAACCCCCCAAGCTTATTTTACCAGCTTAGGTTAAAACTTTTCCCCAGAACACAAACTTTTTTGGTGTTTGGACTTGGTAAACCAGCTGCCACCACCAATTTAAGCCCACAAAACAATGGGTTTGGGTAAACTGGAACCCCTCCTTTAACTCCTCCCAAAACTCCTTCCTTTACCTGGGAGAGACTTGAGAAAACAAAGAAAAAAAATCTCACTTTCTGTGAGACTTTCCCGATCCAAACCAGGATCTATCCAATGGAAACAAGCAGTTAGAGTTTTAAAAGAAAGATTTTAATTAAAGAAAAAAGAAGGAATGTACAGATATTAATAGAAAAAAACCCACTTGCATCACACAGCATCACTGACCCCCTTCCTAGGGTTTCTCCCTCTGCTAAAGCTTAACAGTATAAGGGACACCATGGATCAATTATCAAGAGATACAGTTCAAACATATAATTCACTTACTGCTGAACTTGACTGGTTAGAAGATTATAGGTAGAGTAAAAACATAGGTGTGGTTCATCCCATAGCCGGAGAGAACAGAGTGAAAGAGATAAACCAAAACTAAAACGCTCTTTGTCTCCGAGGTTGATTACCATCTCTGGTTTTTATTGGTTCCTTTCCCCCCTGTAAGAGTGTCTTCCCTCTCTCTTAACCTGGGGTACAGAGAGGGGACTCTTCTATGCCAGACCAAATAACTACAAGCTGCTTCCCAGCCTAAGTTAAGTCCTTACACCCCCAAACCCCACACTCTACCAGTTGGGAACTTGGGAAATCGCTGCCACCATCCAGGTGTATCTCCAAAACCCTGGAGGGGGGCACCCGGACTCCCCCAAACTCCATCTCTCTCTCCTGAGAGCCGGGACACTCAGAGGCTGTTTCCCTTCCCCCTTTCCCCTCCCATCTGTTACGGAGAGAGATAAGAAACCGCCCTGAGGCTTTCACACTGTGAGCCTTCCTCTTAGACACACAGACTTTCCTGTACATGGGAACTGGGTTAAATCCAAGCTAGGATTTCTTTATGAGAAGAACCAAACCTTTTTATAACTAAAAAGATTTAATAAAGAAAAGAGAATACACCATACACTTACAATACAACTTCACAATCTAGCGTTCCCTAACTTCCCCTCTGAAAAGGTTAGCGACACTCTAAATAGGTACAGAAAATTATGGAAATCAACATATTACTCACAGCACAGCTAGTTATGAATATAGGCAGAAAAGTAGAAGTTTTCATCCTCCATAGCTAGAGGAGAAAACTGGGTCTCTTGCCAATGCTGGAATGGCAGGAAACTGAACTTAAAACTTCCTCCCTCCCTCTGCCTCGTGGTCCGGGGCTCTTATGTCACTCCCTCTCAGGTAACATTAACCCCATACAGCCAGAATAACACTCTCCAGCACTTTACACTTATGACACCCCCTCTCAGGTTACCTTCAGGTTAACCCCTCACAGGTAAGCAGTAATTTTAGGCTACTTTATATTTATAACAACCCCTGCAACAGAGCCATGAGGGGGTGACACAGCAAGCCCCCTCCCCAGCACTCACCATTGATGAGGGCGCGGGGCTGGTGTGTTTCTCCTCATTACGGCATGGAAATGGGCGTTTACCAACTCTTGTTTTTATTTAAGCATTCAATGGCTCTAATGCAGCGGCAACTGGGGCAGGGTGCGGGCTGCCCTCCCTGCCTTCCAAAATAAACCTTGGCTCTCTACAGCCACGCCCTTACACGACAGTGACACCAGCTTGGGACGGGCGGTTGAGAGAGCAAGGGCTCTCAATTGCCTTAGTCTTGCCCCTGGGTCAGATCTCTAGTTCCCTGCAAATCTGCCACCCAATAAACGGTGACCTTTCCATTCTAGTCATGTGGCCAGGCTGTCACCTTTTGTCCCTTTAAAGGCACCCTCTTCTGCGATGACCAACGTGTGAGGGATTGAACCGGGGACCACCCAAACTAACAGCATGAGGCGCCAAGGCTGGCTATCTGGGGGTTGTGACAACCCAGTCTTTGTAGGCCAGCAGTGAGGGGGATCTGTATTACATGCTCACCAAAGGGCTACCTCTTCACCCCGCCTACAGCTTCAAAATGGCTGCCCCCAGCACTGCTCCCACACGACCCAGAGCAGCAGATAAAATGGAAGGTATGCTCTTTACGAAGCTCACCATGGAGGAGCCCATCCGGGAGCCAGCCTGAGATGTCTTGGAGGGAAGAAGAAGCTTGTACAATTTGAAGATAATGAATTAGGAGTTGTTGGGAAAACATTTTTGAGAGTGGATTGAAGAATTTGAAATAAATAGTCCAGATTTAAGCACTAATTTGCTGAGAGATCCAGACCAAGCTACAGGCTATTTACACGTGGGGTAAATTTTTCGCTTGGTTGTCGAGTCTCCATCTTTCTCTGGGCAGAAATTGACCTGTTATTTACTGATGAAAAATTATGTGGTCCAGATCCTCAGCTGGGGTGACTGGTATAGCTTCATCAATATCCAAGGAGCTGGGAGACTTTGCACCTGATGAGTAACCTGCCTAAGACTCTAATAGCAGGCAGCAAAACTATCGCAGTTACACATATGCATTTCTGAATATCCCTGTGTTTACCCTAAACCATTACTGTGCTGAGAATCTAACATAGCAGTAAACTTCAGCTCTGTCTGTCTAGCTATCTGCCTACCGCGGCCATCTCTAAAAGCTATTCATTTGCTTTACGCCACTAATATTATCTCAGTGTTTGCAGTATTCCCCGTATGCCAAATACTGAGATAGCATTAACCAGTATGCATGTGCCTTGTAATCCCTGTCTGTTACCTACAATCGCCCATAACCCCAGCCTAACTCCAGATGTCCAGTACTTTACCTATCAATCTGTGTATGTTTTCATGTTTAACATTAGCTTTAATAAAAAATTTATCTCTCGCTCTCTCTCTCTCCCTCCATATATATAAATTTCGATTTAAGGATCAGGCATGAAATTTAGGCTCCATGGAACAAATTGGGAGTTTTCCCATTGGCTTCAGTTGGGCCAAGATTTCACCCCAAGAAGTTGGTGGTTTTGCATTGGTTTTTTTATTTTAAGCCACCAAAATTGCAACTTCATATCTTCAAAGCAGGAAAATTTGTGAACTCCAGTTATAGGGCTCCGGCCCTCTATACCTCAGCCTGGTGCGACTTGATGAATTTGCTCCTGGTGTAATTCCAGTGGGGGAGGGGGAAGAGTCGGGTCTAGAATGTACAAGCTCTTCACACAGCTTGACTGAGCATGAATTACCCAGTAATGTGAAACGCATTTTACATGTCTTTACAAAAGCAATAAGAGTTCCCATCGCAGCAGGAGATCTCACATTTCGTCTCTCCAGCTAAGCATCTTCATAAAAATAGTAACAGTAAGGATTTCAGCAAAGCTTCATTTCCTTTTCAGTGATGGTCTATTTCTTTCCTTTTTCTCCTATCGACTTTCTGCTTTTAGAGCTTTGTATTTATTCTGTTAGTTTCATCGGCATGGGCCAAACCGCCAAACAGTTTCATTTTAATACACGTTAAGCTGCCCTGGTATAGAACTATTTGCACCCAAGCCATATGTGCAAGTGTGTTTTCTGCATATTAATTCTATCCGGTGTTCATGCAAGCGAACAATGCAACACATGACAATGACTTGCATGGTAACTTTCCGTTGCCTGTGATAGGCATAGGTTGAGGGCCAAAGAGAGGCAAAATAACTAAGCAAGTAACTTCTTAGTAAAGAACTATATAAGAAGGGGCTAATATCGCGTCTATTGTGGAGACATCATCTGGGTGATGGTACATGTATTGATATTGAGCATCCCACCGTTATCTGAACTACCACGCTTATTCTGGATACATTGACTTTACATTGCCTAACTTTTATCAGGTGAGTATTTGCTTGCTGGCTTGTTTTCTGTTTGTTCTCCATTTGCAGAGGCTGTGGGGGAAGTGTTTAGTGAGAGGAATAGGGACATTGATCACTGTGGGGATCTTATTAAGCTTATGAAAGCAGCCAAGTGGCACAGAAGCAGTGGCACAAAAGCAAGCAAGCAGAGCTGAAAGCGGAGGAGTTTGAGAGGAAATTTGTAAGAGGAGTTTGGAGGGAGGAGTGTGTGGTGGTGGATGAAAAGATCTGGTTTGGAGATGCAAGTGGAAACGATGGTTGAGTTTTGAAGGGGATTCAAGCAGATGGTGGAGGGAAGGCGAGAGGAGGCTGAAGGGAAATCTTGACTCTTGCAGATGCAAGCTGGACTGGAGAACTGTGAGGGTAGATTTCTGGATGAGGAAAGTGGCCAGTGGAAGACTACGAGAACCAGGCAGAGGAAAAGACTGGTGGAAATAGAACTGAGAAAGTGGTTTGGTGAGTTGAAAATGAAGAATGGGCACAAGGAAAAAGAAGACCGATTAGTCCCACAAGAAGAGGGGAAATAGCCAGAGTCCACAGCCCCAGGAGAACAGACTATGATTCATAGAAGATTGCAAATTGGAACAAAAGACAAAAGGACCTTCCAGCCAGAAAGAACAGGAGGAGAAAGACTGAAGAATTGCACTAAGACCAGGACGAGATAGGTCTACATGACTGGAGGCACCCTACTAAGAATGGACAGGTCCGTCACCAGAGCTGATCTGGAGAACAGCGGGGTGTGCTGGCCACTGGGAGCTAAGATACGAGATGTGGATCTGAGGTGGAAGAGGATCTAACTGGAGTAAGAAAGAATCCACTGAATATCCTTCACGTGAGAATAAATGACACTGCTAGATTCTCATTGGAACGCATCAGTCCCATTGACAGCTGATGGGATTTAGACTCCTAAGTGCCTAAATGATGGTTGACCATGAGATCTAGGCTCCTGAATTAGTTAGGCACTGCAGTGCTGAGCACAACAATGCCTACATACCTACACATCTAAATGCTGTTCTAGATCAGAGCTTATGCGTGCAAGGCTCCAAGCCTCACACAGCGGATAATTCACCATACCGGGGTGGATTCTGATTCACTTAGGTGCTTAACCACATGCCTAACTTAAGAACAGAAGTAATCCTGATGGAATCGGGGCCTTAGGTCTTTTCTAACCATCACAATATAAATACTCTTTTTTTTTTACCATAAATATTGTGGTTGTGTCATGGAATTGCATAAAGTCCCCCGGAATCGTTTACCTGTATTTGTTCCTGTCTCTGCCTTTCCCCTGGCCAAGGAGGCGGCGTGGTCCCAACTGTGGGTTTAAAACATATAAAGGCACTGATTTAAGGCAAACCGCAATGGGGCTCATTCTTTCTTCCCATCACAGGATGGATTAATACTTCCATCAGATTTTGACAGTGTTAGAAACAGCAAAGCCATCACTCTTCTGTGAATGCATCTCCGAGGCAGATCCTGAGAGGCAACGAAAAGGCTGTACCTGTACTTTGGAACCAGGTGTTATGACTGAAATTAATGGCAGAGGAATCCAGGCAGTGTCTTTGAGATGAAGTCATTAATCACCAATGGACACGTCTTCTGGTATTTCATAGCATGGCACAACTGTAATTCATTCAGTTCTCTGACCCACGTGGGTAGAAGGCTCCGAGTGAAAGAAATTTGAAGTATCTAATAATATTCCAATTTCCAATGGAATTCTCTCCCGAGTTTGAAGGTAAAGTCCTGTCTTTGACATGTGTCCTATTTTTTATGGGCATGAATAATGCCTGCTGACTCTGTTTCTAGTACTCTGAACAAGTTTAACAGCACTGTTGAATGGGAAATAAAAGATGTATATGTTCAGAAAGTGTTTTACCAAACGGTTTCTTTTATTGAGCAGTAAGGTAAGAGAATGTGATGCTTCAGAGTGAAACAAGATATGAAAAACAGCACGGGTGAGGGATAAGCAAACTGAGCAACCTGGGGGGGCCTTGCTTCCAGCAAACGTCCTGATGTTCCCACTCTGATCCAGCTCTTCTTCGGACCCCCTTGGGGTCGTGTGAGATCTAACTTTCCCAAGAGATTTCCAGCTCCCTGCCCAACTAGAGCTAAGCCAAGAAGAGCCGTGCAAGTGCCAGTCGAAGCCAAACCCAGGTTGTGCTTAAAATTAAACCTCAAATGGCATCTGGGTTTGGTTCAAGTTCTGGGTGAAGATAGAGGCTGGTGCTCCTTCTGGACTAGACTGCAGCTAAGCACATCCCCAGCAGGAGCATTGGAAAGCATCTCTAGGGACTACGGATGGACCAGTAGCATGTGACTACACCGTGCTGGGGGGCTGTTACATATTAGAGCAGTGTTTGGCTGCTGCCATTTACATAAGTGGTCATTTGACCCCCACAGCCACCACAGAATCCCAAAAGTGTAAAAGGGGCTTAAGGTCCCCTTTGTCTGCCCTCCTCCTGGAGGTCTCTACTGTGACATTTAAGAAAGTTTGTGCTTATATGAACATGTATGTGCTCTGAACCTCTGCAGAAGGCACACAGCCACCCGAGTGAGGCCCGAGGGGCACCACGTAGCAGAACATCCAGAGGTTGGCTGCTGAAACATGTCTTTGCCTAGCACTCCCTGAGGAGAGCAGAGCTGCTCTAGGTCACTGCCGAGCAGCCAGCTGACAGAGAGGTGCCATCTGTTGTGTATAAACTGGAGGACAGAAGCAGAAGAATGCCGGGTTGGGCAACAGCATCGGAGCTCTTTTCGTAACGCAGCTCGGGCCCTTTGGACAAACAAAGCCAAACAAGAGCAAGTTCAGTTCTAGGAATGCTATTGTCCTCCCTGAATCTAGACCTGTCATGGCCTTCAGTGCCTCAGCTGGGTAAGTCAGGGCATTTTATTCCAAGGACTGGAGCCCCCTCTCCATCAGTCATTTGCAGAGCCCAAAGAGCCGGCCATTAAATATGCCCCTGGTGATTAGAGGAGTAGATGGAGCCTTTTCCTGGTGATGCTCCTGCCGCTCATTGTTTTTCCCTTCCTATTGGTGAATCACTGTTTCCCCTTCAGAGGCAGAAGCAATAGATACAAGATAACTTGTCTGGGGTGGCTGCCCTAATGAGGGCAGACTGCTCATACAAAGCCTTTTGGCAAAGCTTAGGCCTGCTCCACCCGCTTAGCTTTCCTAGCATGATGATTTGCATAAGAGCCCCCATGATGCTTTGCAGTAGCCTTTTGCTTCCTTTTTTCCCTCAAGTGAGTATGCGTCTGAATCTGACATTTCAAACTTCTTTCATTTACAACAGCTACCTTGCAGAAAGACTCCCCTCAGACTTGGCAGGGAAGTTGCTAGAAACTCACCACATCTGCTTAGCTTGGAAGTACCTAGTGCTTAAGAATCCATTTCTCCTTGTGCCAGGAAAAACTAAGCAACACCAAGCACGTAATAGGTGCAAAAGGGCCCTGTGGATGTTCAGTGTGCTTGGAAAGAGCTTTGGTTTTGTTGGTTAATTATTTTAGCTCTATCGCTGGGGGAAAAACCCTCTGTAGTTTAAAAGGTGGGTGAACAGTTCTTACAAAAGAAATACCCTAGTGGTTGAAGTCTTGATGACAGAGTAATAAAAATGCAGAACAGCTGCAGATACAGATTTCAGCATTCAGGAGGAAAACACAACGCAGCTTGCAGACACTAATTGTACTGCTGTTGCTGGGTTCAAAGCCTGCACGGCTGCTACCTTCCCATCTTCCAGTGCTGCTGACCTGCACAACCAGACCTGTAGCTACTTGTCTCAGTTCTTGTAGGGCGTCCATCACTGTAGTATCTGAGCATCTCCTAAGAAGTAGCAGTGACAATATCTCCATCTCCTCCTCTGAGCTTGTGGAAGCACATGGGCCTGGATTGCCACAGCCCTTACTGGGCAGAGCAGTATTTCCTGCACCATTTACTTCTCTGCTCCTCCTTGCTCAGATTATGAGTCCAGCTGAGGGGGCAGGGAAGGAGACATAGGATCATTAGTCACCACTGCAAGTGTAACACTAACAGACCCCGGTCGTTGACAGGCAGGATCGAACCAGGGGCCTCAGGAGCTTAGTGCATGAACCTCTACAGCCTGAGCTAAAATCCCCCAGCTACTGCATGAAAAGGGGATGAAGCATGTACACCCCACCCAGTGCAAGTAGGGAGCAGAAGAGGAATTGTGATAGTCACTGATCATTGGACCATCATCGGCCCAGGCCCTTCCCACTGCAGTCAGCGAACAAGGGCGTCTGAGCTGATCCTCCTTAACATGTTTATCTATACAGTAGACTCTCGATTATCCAGGATGTGGATTAACCAGGATGTCAAAAAAAACTCAGGAACTCACAGGGCCAGCTTTGGCTTTGTTGCCACCCCAAACACACACATTAAAAAAAACCCACTAGGGCCCAGGGCAGTCAGTGAACCAACACCCTCTTCCCCCCGGCGCAGGGTGGCTGGTGAACCAATGCCCCCCTCCCCATATTTCCTATGGATGGTGATTATCCGGGATTTTATTAACCAGGATTAATTTTTCCCTATCATCCTGGATAACTGAGAGTCTACTGTATACCCCTATCTAGGAGTACACATAGTTCTACGGTACCTTGTAGTGGGCTAAGCCAGAATCATCATTCATCACCTTTTCAAGGTGCGTTTTTTTCCTTTTAAATGTCAGTAGATGCTGCTGTTTATTCAAAGCAGCCGGAGAACACCCAGCCGCTATGGAAAGAGGCAATAACAACATCCAGCCACCTCACTCCTTACTGTGATTCGAACTCAGGTCAAGCGCCTGTTGAACTCAGTGCCAAAGCTCCCGTTGACTTCAGAGTGGGTCCATGGGCACATGGCCTGGCAAAATGTCCCATTTCCCATCACGTCGGAATTCAACAGACGCACCCAAAAAGCGTTAAAAATCCCACCATAGGCGAGTGTATTTGTCCTCCACAACGGCACATTCCATTCCAGCTGCGCTTTTGGGGGAGGATTTAGGCTGGGTTTTTTTATCTGCGGCTCTCACGCTTGCTTCAAGATTCAATCCGTTTGAAATAGAAAAATATCGTTTCCTGGGGGGTTGAGAGAGACATTATTTTTTTTGCATGTTCTGGCCTCTCACTCAATGACATGTACGAATAGGAAAGAGCAAGAAAAACACACGAATGGGGTCTAATCTCTTTGCCCTGGTTATTAACATTCTCATTCACTTTAAAAGCCACAATAAAGCATTACAAGAGCAACCCATTTAGGAAAAAAAAAGACCAGATGGTTTTTTGGGAGCTTTTAAATCTGAGTCAGGCTGCATTTTGTGTGGGGACAAATAGAGCAGCAGACTAATGGCTACTGGAGCATACATTTGTTCACAGGCCCTTTGAAGCTGTTTGCATGAGACGCTAAGCATGGAATCGTCTCTGCAGAGTGACTCCTTCAGGTGCTGATCAAGAGAGTACGAGCAAACGTATGAAAGGGATTGAGAGGCAGGTGGGGCCATGTGAGGTATCGTCAACGCCCTTCTTAATTCTGAGCCACCCAATCACCATGGCTTTTATTGCACCATCTCCTCTGTTCTGCCAATGCTAACTGGCTATGATAGCTATGCCTTGGTGCAGACCAGTCCCCGCCTTTACCCCCACCTGATTTTTTTCGGGGGGTGGGGAGGAGCCTGCTTCCCTTCCCACCCTGCGACCCATAATATGGGTATTCCTTTTCCCCATCCCCCACCAGAGTCCCTTTTATTCCCTTGCAAGGCCAGTGACAGTCCGGGCCACTCTTTGTAAGTGAGAGTAATAGCGGTCATTAATAAAGGCTCAGGGTTAGAGATGAGCAAAAGCAAGGCTCTTCCCTTGAGCCTCGGAAGTGTAGTGTTAGTCTTGGGAAAGGCAAGAGAGACGGCAAGTCGTGAGATGAATTCTGATGCATCTAAGAGAAAACAACGGTACCTGAAAGCTACGATTCCAACAGACTCACCGGACTATGATTTCTGAAAATTCAGAAAATAATTCCTGTCAACACTGCTACGGCCTTGGATCTAGTCTGTCAGCTGGTCTACAGGCACTGTGGGGTCATTTGCGACATGCCATGCTGGATTTCGGATGCAGTTTGATGCATGGATACACACCAGGCAGCAGTGCCAAGAAATAGATCTCTCTCTGAAAAGGGAAGGAGGACGACCCAATAACATTGGGGAAAGCAGATAATTTGCTGCTACCTGCAAGTTGGAATAAGAAAGAGTCTTTCTTCCCCTAGTTTTTACTAGTCCACATTCAGTGCATCACACTGATACTATATGTTGTTGATTGGTCTTGCTGCTGCATCTAGGAGCCCAAGTCCTAGATCAGGGCCCCATTGTGCTAGGCACTGTACAAAAAGACGGTTCCTTCCCCAGAGAGCTGCCAATCTTAGTATAGGATGGGAGATAGCCAGATGGGGGGCCACAGGGAAACAATGAGACAGTGTTGGTCAGCATGGTAAGCTGTGATCTGAACACACCAGGAGCCTAACTGTGATCTGTAGGCTTCACCATGCAGGGGAGTTCTAGGGAGTGATTTGAAGGAAGGTAACGAGGCGGATTTACAGATGTTCACAGGGAGTTCTTCCCCAGCACAAGGGGCAGCCTGGGAGCAAAGCACAAAGGTGCTCATTTGAAAATGGCTGATGGAGGTGGGAATCCTGGGCCCACCAAAGGTGGGGGTCAACCTTGCAATGGTGTAGGGTGGGACCCAGTCCCGAAGGGCCTTGGAACATGAAGGCAAATAGCTTATGATTGCTATTCGTGTCTGTGTTGTCTGAACATCACGTTTCATAAAGACCTCACTAAAATATATATTTATGGCCAGATTTCCTGCTACTAGAGGAATAATACAATGAGAGTTCATCTTAGGTTGACTTACCTGGCCGTCCACATGGGCGCGAGTCGACTGCTGCTGTTCCCCCGTCGACTCTGTTTCCGCCTCTCGCAGTGGTGGAGATCCGGAGTCGAAGGGGAGAGGACTCGGGGATTGATATATCACGTCTACAGTAGATGCGATAAATCAATCCCCGATAGATCAATCGCTGCCCACCGATCTGGCAGATGTATCCTTAGAGTAGTTACTTAGTGTGGAGAATGCCAGGCAATCCTAAAGTAACATTATATGTAATCTAGGATAATTGGCCATCAGTTTTTGCTTTGTCTTTAAAGATACTTTTATTGTGGTTACAAGCAACCAGTAAAGCCATAACCACAGATGTACGAAGAAAAGCAGAGTAGCTTTGTATAACACACACAGAATGGCTGACTTCAGTTGTCACGATCAGTTCTCCAGCCTAATCATGGCCTGAAGATAAAAAAAACACTTAAATTATAAAACAGAACCGAAGGAAGACAAAAGCGTCTCAATGAGGAGCAGTGATAGGAGACTGTATCTCTTCCACTAGACCCCTCATTTGTAGTGTCCCATCAGGATCAATGGTCCTCTCTGGTCCTTTTCAACATCTACCCGCAGTGATGATGTGAATGGGTCAGATGACATGAACTCAAAAGTCAGCAATATGTTGCAGACACACAGCTCTGCCTATGCAGCACTATGCATGACCACACCAGTACTGCTAAATGGGCCCAGGCTTGGATGAGATCAGCTAATGGATGAAGAACAGCTGGCTGAACCTGAACCCCAGCAAGGTAGAGGTGACGCTGGTGCACAGGGGGAAAGCATTCTGAAGGGTTTGCAGCCACGGTCTTCAGCTTCCTTTGACTGAAGGTTCACACTCAACAGGTCAATTCAATAAGTAGCGGGGAAGTCCTCTTGGATTCCACGCTGACACTGAATTCTCCCATAGCAGCATCCATGAGTATTGCTTTCTATCATCTCCAGTCAGCTAGGCAATCCTGTTCCACCCTGGCAGACAACGACCTGGCCTCTGTGGTCCATATCTTCAACACCTCTACACTGGACTGTAGCAATGCGGTATTCCTGGGCAGGAAGCCTTCAGCACTTAGTAGACTCCAACTAATACAGACTACTTCAGCGCATCTCCTCAGCACCACCGGGAACACATCAGACCTGTCTTCCGTTCTCCACACTGCTGTCCCAGAGAAGATCGCGTCAAGCTGACCTTCTCTTCCAGGTGCTCAATGGCCTACATCCAGGATATGTAAAGGACTTGTGTGGACCTCCAGGATGTCACCCCTTAGGCCCAAAGGAACTCTCAACAAGACGGATAAAACTCATCTATGTGGAAGACAGAGCTGTGCTGAGGGCCAATCTGAGACCTCGCCACTTCCCACTCCAAGTTCAAGGTGCATTTCTTTGACCTTGTCTTCTCTAACAAAGACACCCCCACCACCTGACAATACAAGGTACTCAGCCCACAGGCTGCCCACCCCTGGGCAGAGGATGCGAGAACACGCCACAGAGGTTCATCACATTGCTTAATGCACAACTGGAAGGTGCTCCGGTCCTGCGGTGATGAGCACAATATAAGAGCCTCTTTACAATAGGATAGAAGGAGAAAAGTTTTCACAAGCTGTTTGTCAACACCTCCCTTTCCAGCCAACTTTGCATGGCATATTTTAAATTGAGCTGCTAAGTAATCATAATAAAAGCAAAGAAAACCCAGTCCTCCCCCCATCCTTTTCAGCTGTAACCAGAGATTGCTCCTCTTCTGCTGTTTATTGCCAAGACAAAAATTAGAAAAATATCTTCACTGCTTTTTTTGAAAAATTGAAGAGAGACCTCCCCAGTAATTAAGTCTAGCTGGTACATGCATTTTAAAGGAATTGATACGGGCCAGCCAGGAAAAAAACAACCAATCTCCAGTGATCCAAATCCTTAATTATAAATTGACAGTTTTTAAGTACAACCACCATGTGTGAGAATCCCCTGACAGCGCCTCCGAAAAGAACTCCCCTCCAGAAGAGCTACCATTTTTTTCACAGTCAATAATTTTGTAACTAAAGTGCCTGGATCTTTTTACTTGTGTCTAAGGAGAGGAACGATGGGGATGGGCTCCCAGCTGAACTACTGGGCCTGGGGTTGAAGAGATCTGGGGCTTGGCCCTGCTACAAACTTACTCTATGACTCGGGGCTAGTCATTTAACCTCTCTGCCTCAGTTCCTCATCTGTAAAAGGAGGACAGCGATACCTCATTTCTCCAGCCTTCGTCTGTGTGTGTGTGAGAGTGAGTGTGTGTGTGTGAGTGAGTGGGTGTGTGTGAGAGAGAGAAAGAGAGATACTAAGGGGCAGAGAGCCTGACTCTTTCAGTCCAAACTGTTCCCCAGTGCAGTCCCTGATGGTAGCTAGCACATATGTACAGCATCTAGCATTCTGGGGCCCTGATCTTGGCTGGGACCTGTTAGTGCTACTGGATTACAAAGAAGAAGAAGAAGAATATTTCCACCCCCTTAGCATAATCTTGGGCTCCTATCAGTGTCTCTGAGAATGACACCTTGGCCTCTTGTATTATCTTTTCCATTGCAAGCTAACCTGTTCCGCAACTGCGTGTTGGTTCCTAAGTGACTACGTTTGTCATAACTACCATTGCTGATTCTACTTTGCCCAGAGCACTTAGCAGGCTCTTCCACTAAGCATGTGCGTTGACGATACAATCGTCACAAACGGTACCTGGGCCTGCTCACAACATGTGGCTGCATGTTGCACTGCGCCATCGCAAGAGCCAGTCACAACACGCACCTGCACACACCTCCTCTGATCAACACAGTGATCTCACAGCAGCAACAACAGCCGCAGCTCAGCCATTCAAATACCGGGCCTGTCAATGAGTCAGTTCTTCAGTCACAAAGAAGAACACCAATGGGCCGGATCACAAAGGTCCTTACTCAGGCTTCGTATGTACCCACACGGAGGGCTGGAGTAATTGCAGTCATTTCATTTCACAGTGAGCAAAGACCAGCAGCATCAGAGTCACTCAGCACCCAGGCAGGAGTGGGGGGTGGTGAAACCAGGGCAAGTCATAGAAGGGAGTAAACCCTGAAAGGCACAAAGAGTGTAAGGACCGCAGGATCTGGCCCGTTTAATCAACATACTGCTTTGAATGAACGTGCTGATCAGGGGCCCGATCAGTCAATGGGAGATTCCTTGGATGGGCGTGTGGAGCTGGACATCAGTGTAAATAAACCTGTGCTTACCCAATGTCCAGATGGAAGAGTATGCGCGCACACCACACCACACAACACCACACCACACCACACCACTTTTTATCTGAGGCCCAGATCTTGCCATTCGATCCCCACAGGTTCACCCAGGCAAATCAAACGGCAGGATCCGGGGCCTTGAACACACGGCACATTGTAGATGACACAGGTGTCCCCTGCTGAGGTGCCTCACAGTCTTAGCTGACAGTGTATTACAGCATACATGTCGGAGGACAGGGAGAGGGAAAGGATAGCTCAGGGGTTTGAGCCTTGGCCTGCTAAACCCAGGGTTGTGAGTTCAATCCTTGAGGGGGCCATTTAGGGATCGGGGGCAAAAATCTGTTAGCTGATGTAGTTGTGGATGGGTCCTGCTTTGAGCAGCATTCCTATGTCTGCGCAACATCGTCAGGCACAAAATGATTTACCCCAATCCAGCTCCCTGCTTTCCCTCTTTCCAGCTCGCTGCCCTTTCTGGTCAAAGCCAACAGTAATGTAGGTTGCATTGTGATTGCTGCCTACCGGCTCCTCTGCTCAGACTGGGGAAATCTTCCTTTCTGACTTGATGCAAGAATGGTTGATTAAAATCCAGTGAAGACTCTCCGTAGGGCTCAGTCCTGGCACGCTGCCTAAGTTCAGTAAAGTGCTCAGACCCTGAGGCGGTTCTCCTTTCCTGATGGATCATACCACTGAGCATAGACTTCTCCTGGCTTGTTATTTCAGATGGGCTGGGATTGAAACATCTCTCCAGCTCGGTGCCCAGGAGTACCCGCTAAATTAAATACCAGACTTGCCTGCTTGTACGCTGAACACTGGGGAACCATCCTCATTTGATATCACTTCTTGAAGGATTGCTTTTCTTCCTTGTAGAAGTAACAGCACAGTGGCCAAAGACTATATTATCGGCAGGCAGTACGGTTACTTCATAGAGAGACTGCAGCGCCAGCAGATCACGGTGTGGAAGCAAACACGTGTGATTGCAGGCGGGTAAGACCACAGGCTGAATAGTGTCCTGTGTGTGCCCACGGGACCACACGTCCTTACATTCTAGCTATGTGATGTTATACCACCAGGGCTGGGCAAATGAGGCATTCTGCCCAGATCCCAAAAGATCCGACAGGTCATGTTTTCTGCTAGAAGCTGGAAATTTCAGCTCCAAGCCCTCCAGCAGGCCCGAGCAATATTCCCCTGAACAGTTTATTCAGCCAGGACTGGAGGGTGCCTGTCTTTTACCAGCCTCGGAAGCACATGTTGGCATGCTGCATCACCACAGCGTCCTGATGTCAACGTGCAGATTTGACGGCGTCGTGCGCACATATTGCAGCGAGACTTCTTCTGGCCCTTGTCGCGCTTGCCAGGCCACCTGGCAGCAGCTTCTGCAGCGGAATTAAGGGCCGGAAGTGAGAGGGAGCCGTGCTACAATGTACCGCAGCAGCCGGTAACTGGCTTTCTCACCAGACTTAGCCAGAGATGCTGATGCGGTCCTCCGCTATCTTGGCTTTTCACTCTCGGGTTGACCCTGTGGATTCAAAATGGGCATCCGCACTTGCTGCCCATGAGCCTTCATACGTGGATCCGCACAAAACCCGTTCCCCCGGCTGCCTTTCCTCAGTGTATAGCCTGGATGGCTTGGGGGAGCCATGAGACACTAATGTTTCTACAGGCACGGGTGTAAAGACCCAGCTCTACACCCGGCCTTGGCAGACTCTGTCAAGACAATCACCAGGATGTTCCCTTGCCTGAGAGAGTGAAGCCCAAGGATGGAGAGCAGATGGTTTGAGCTGAATCTATCTAAGACAGAAGAGATGGTGGTCGGATGAGAGAATTCTTCAATGAGCTGGGTAGAAAACCTCCCTGGAGAGAGGGAACCAGTCCTCTGATTGTCGCCTAGCCTCAGGGTCTCTTCGCTCCCACATTGCTGGTCCTGGTCAAATGACAGCAAGGGCAGCAAGAAAGCCCTTCTCCCTCCGGTCACTGTCCAGAAGACCATCCCTGTTCATTAGTACTGGGATCCACCATCTCCGGAACAGGTGATTGCAACCTACGGCATCTTGGCCTGAAAGTCAAGGCCATGCAGAAACTCCAGCATGCAGCAGCTCACCTGTTAAGCAAAAAGGCCTATTACACGGGTGTTCTGCCCACTCCACTTGCTCCTCACTTAATTTCAGGTACAGCTCCAGGCCCTGCCCCTAGTGAATAAGCTGCTCATTGCGTTAGGGTGTGTCTGTCTTAGGGACGGCCTCGCCTTCCATGACCCTGCAAGACAGTTGAGCTGAGCAAGGATGCTGTGCTTGACAGGCAAAAGGTTGGGTGCTGGGACCTGAGCGTTCCCCCTGGAGGACCGTCATCTGTGGAACTCTCCGCCGCAGGAGATGAGAATGAATGCAACAGAGACCGTTATCAGCATGCAGTGCAAATCCCATTCTTTCACCGAAACTTAGCGAGGATGAAATCAGCCCAGCTTTGCTCCACAAAGGGCAGAGGTGAGGTCATCATGAAAACAAAGAAAACCTCATGAGCTAAGATATTGGTACTAATAATGGAGCTATCAAATGCTGCTCACTGGAGGTGTCCCTCTTCAATGCCCCACTGCTCCTGCTCTCTGCCTTTGAGCCCCCGGCCAGCTGCTCCCAGGAGCCTCCTGCTTGCTGTGCAGAGTATGTGGGGGGGAGGTGCGGATGTCAGGGTGTCCCCCTCCCCCACCTCTATACCCCATCTCCACAGAGCGGGAGTGGGGCAGGACACGACAGGGCGTTGGAGCTGGCTGGCAGCTGTTGCTGTGTCTGACCAAGCAGGCTTCAGACTGCAGAGTACTGATCTACTTAAAAGGGCAGCGCATGTCTCTTTGTCTCACACACACTCGTCTCACACACACACATAACATGTCTCTGTCACACATACACACTGTGTTTCTCTGTCACACATACACACTGTCTCTCACACATACACACTGTGTCTGTCTCACACACACACACAGTGTGTCTCTGTCTCTCTCACACACACACATACATAAACACACTGTCTTTCACACTCATCTCCTAATACATACTTGTATTATTATCGTTGTTGTTGTTATTTAATACTTTTTTCAAAGTGTGTTGGTTTAGTGTTTGGACTGCTCTATGCATTTCATCATTTTTATTTCTCTCTCTGACGCTTAAATTTCGTTCTGTGAGTAGTGAGTTCTACAATGCCTACCCTGTCCTGGCTGGAGTGATTATCCCCAGGGGAACTTTTTCAAAATATATATCATATCTAGGGTTTTGGTTTCCACTGGTGCAGATCCATACATTACCCCAAAATGGGGCACATAACAAAATTCATTCCACACCTGGATGGAAGAAAAATCGAGGGACCCCTGCCCTGCCTGTGTGTAGATCCACGGCTACCCACTCCCCTCGCCCAGAGAGATCAGGGAACCCCTTCATCCCACCGCCTAGCAGGGCCCCTCGTGGGCTTGGGAGCAGCATGCCGGACCTCAGTGGCTGTCCATGCCCAAGTTAACGCCCCTCCTGTCCAGGGTTTGCTCCTGCTCCTCCCAGTGGATGGGCAGAGGAGTCAATGGAAACATGGCTCCTCAATCAGCCGTGCTCCTAGGAGGGGGTGCCATGGGGAAGTGGCTCCGCCGTGGAGAGAGGAGCTGTCTTTCTCACAGAGCTATGGGGTTCCCGCATTCTCTCCAGCTGCACAGCCCTCCAGCCCTCCCTCTCTGCCAGAGTAGTGACTGCGGCACGCTGACCCTCCCTGTGTTTCCTTGGGGCCCATTCCCTTGGCTTTGCTTCAGGACCTCGACTGGCTCTTGGGTTGAAAGAGGGAGAGGAGGAAATAGTCTGAAGTCTGGAGCTGCTGTAAGTCCTGCTTCAAAGAGAAGACACACACACAAAAAAAACTTGGCACCCCGGGCAGGGCGCAGTCCTGGGACTCGGACTTCTTCCACGGACCTGCTGTGTGACCTGGGGCAAGACACGTACTTGCTCGGTGCCTCAGTTTCCCCTCCCAGCCTTGTCTGTCTTGTCTCTTTAGGCTGGAAGCTTTGGGGGGCAGGGATTGCCTCGCACGATGTGTCTGAGCAGCCTCCAGGACAAAGGGACCCCAGTTGGGATTAGGGGCGCTAGACACAACTGACCTACAAATCATCAGAAGTGACGGTGGTGAGGCTGCTCCACAGAAGAGACCCGATTCGGACTCTTCCTTTACATTGTAAAGAACTCCCACGAACGTGGCTCATTTGATCCATTGGAAATTGTGTCTCAAATTATGTCAACGGCCCCTAGAGCTTTCTGTTCTAAATCTGCTTATTGAGATTCTATTTGATGATTTATCAATAATATCATATATTGTGAATGCATACGTATAAAAATAGACCCTGTAACCTGCGTGTGGCCAGTTTTGTTTGTTTTGGAAACAATTATTTATTTTGTTTTACATTTTTTCCCATCAATCCTTTTCAAATTGAGAATCTCCTCCTTTGAAAGCCCACAGCGGCAGCAAAGCTCCCGCATTTCTTCATTAGAGACACATCAGAGCTCCCGGCCGGGTCAGTCCCTTGGCCTCTGAAATTGGCTTTTCTATTCAGCCACCATCAGCGAGATGTGGAGAACGTTTCCTGTGTCAATGGAAAGCGATTCCATTTAAAGCCCACGTCCACGCCCTCCAGATTCATCATTGTTCCTATTGCGATGAATAGCAGAGGAATTAGTAATCACTGGCCGCTTGTTTTAAAGTCTTGCCCATATTTCTTTCTTCTTCTTTCCTCCTCTGTAAAACTGCTTACAAGTAACAAAAAATAGTATTTAATGAGGCTTCTTCTGTAGCGTCATCCATCATGGACAGTTATTAAAGGGATTGGATAGCTCAGAAGATTGGGAATGAAATACGGGGAGGTGGCTCCAGTCGGTAGCGAATGAAACTGATTAGCATTAGAGGTCTGTTCCATGGCCAAAGCAAGAGAGGGTGAGGAAGCAAATTGAAATCCAGCTGCGGTGCAGGGCAGCTCATCCTGCCAGTGCCCACACATTACCTGATGAAGTGCGAGACACTGGCAGCCGTTGGTGTCAGCCTGGACTCTTTCACAAGCACTAAAAAGCCACTTTATAAAACATAAATTACAGATGGACTCCAGACTGAACTCAAGGTTGTATTTTTGGAGGTGAAAAACAGTCAGCGAGGGAATGGAATAAAAACAGTGGCTCTCATCCTTACCAGACGACTGTACCCCTTTCAGGAGTGTGATTTGACTTGTGCACCCCACAAGTTTCACCTCACTTTAAAACTACTTGCTTCCAAAATCAGAAGTAAGAATACAAAAGTGTCACAGCCCCACTCTTACTGAAAAATGGCTGACTTTCTCATTGTACCATATAACTCTAAAATAAATCAATTGGAATATACATATTGTACTTACATTTAAGCATATAGAATAAAGAGCAGTACAAACAAGTCATTGTAGGATATTTTTGTTTGTACTGACTTTCTTAGTGCTTTTTATGAGCCTATTGTCAAACTAGGCAAATCTCTAGATGAGTTGACGTACCCCCTAGAAGAAGTATCCCCTGGAGTCTGTGTACCCCCGAGTGAGAACCACGGAATAAAGCACCTAGCTGTGCAATGACAGCACAATTTCACATGAAGCAGAACTGGGATATGATCACGATACGCAGATGTTCATTTTGAATCAGTCATGGAATGCGGGCATAATTCCTGAAGATCGGAAGAGTGCTAACATTCAAGTAGGGGAAGAGGGACAACCCAGAGAAATTTAGGACGAAAAGCCTGATATCGGCCCAGTCAAAATAGCGGAAAAGCCGAGAGGAGATTCAACCAACAAAGACTGAAGAGATGGGAAAGTAGTTAATGCCAGTTAACATGGTTTTACTGGAAACAGATCTTATGAAACAAACCTGATTACAGGTTTTGAGTTTGTTCATTGGGTTTGGTTGATAAAGGCAGCTGTGTAGTGGCATAAGCCCCGTGGCCTGAAACCCTAGAAAGTTGATGAACAGGGAGATGTGATGGGGTGTACAGACCCCATACTGGACACAAGAGGTTAAGGAGCTCTTTCGGGCTCCGCCAGCCCCGTCCCGCCACACATGCAGCAAATGCTCCATCTGCTGGAGGAATTAAAAGGCCGGGAATTAGCTCATTTGGGTGGCAGAGCTGGAAGTGAGCAGATCTGCACCCCCCATGTCCAGCAGCAGAAAGCCTAAATGGACAAAAAACTTCAAAACCAGACTCCAATGAGCAACTTCAGAACTGGAATTAATTCCCAAACTGAACACCACCAAGTTAGGCCTGAATAGAGACTGAGAGTGGATGGGTCCCTACAGAAACTAAATCAATTTGTTAGGGCTGGTCTTCACTACGGGGGGGGATCGACTGCAGATACACAACTTCAGCTACGTGAATCATGTAGCTGAAGTTTGAGTATCTGCAGCCGACTTACCTGCCGTCCCCACGGCGGCGGCGGTCGGCGGCGCGCTCCCCCGTCGACTCCAGCTTGTGCCTCCCGGCGAGGTGGAGTTCCGGAGTCGACGGGGGCGCTGCGGGCGATCGATTTCTCACGTCTTCACAAGATGTGAGAAATCGATCGCCAAAAGATCGATCGCTACCTGCCGATCCGGCGGGTAGTGAAGACCAGCCCCTAGGCTTTAAGGTGCCACAAGCACTCCACGTTGTTTTTACAAACGCTAATTTCCCCTTGCTAAATACTCACATCTTCTTTGCAACTGTTTGAAATGGGCTATCTTGTTTACATTGGCTCATTCACACTACAAAAGTGATTTCCACTCCTTCTTGTCAACTTTTGAGAACTGCTCACTTTCAACTTAAATTGATGTGGCTCGTTAGCACCGAACCCCCCACTTGGTAAGGCAACTCCCATCTTTTCATATGCTGTGTATTTTTACCCCTCTACTGTATGTTCCACTCCACGTATCTGATGAAGTGGATTTTAGCCCACAAAAGCTTATGCCCAAATAAATCTCTTAGGCTCTAAAGTGTCACAAGGACGCCTCATTGTTTTTGATGATCTTCAAGGAAAGATTTAAAAATTCTGGGTCCTTTTAGTCTGGAGAAGTGAAGACTGAGAGGGGACATGTTAACAGTTTTCAAATACATAAAAGGTTGTTAGAAGGAGGAGAGTGAAAAATTGTTCGCCTTAACCTCTGAGGAGAGGACAAGAAGCAATGGGCTCAAATTGCAGCAAGGGAGGTTTAGGTTGGACATTAGGAAAAACTTAACTATCAGGGTAGTTAAGCACTAGAACTAATTGCCTAGGTTGGTTGTGGAGTTTCCGTCCTTGGAAGTTTTTAAGACCAAGTTAGATACACACCCGTGAGGAATGGTCTAGTTGTTATTCAGTCCTGCCTTGAGTGCCGGGGACTGGACTAGATGACCTATTGAGGTCCCTTCCAATCCTACACATCTATGAGTCTGTGATTCTATGATTACGCAGCAAGGTGTGACCAGACCCGCCCTCATATATCACAGAGCAACGCATCTGCCAAAAGCACAATGCTCCAGTTGCAATAGTAACAATATTAAGATTTACCTACTAAATGTGGTGTGCCGTCCTTTGTTCTCACATTCTAGGAGGCGCCTCATTGTATGCGAGTTCCTTAGCTTGAGGCTGGTTTATGGCTTATACCCCCATATACTGGCAATGGGTGTGAGACAAAATAGATATATGGTGCAACAAACGCCTTTCAGTTGAAATGAGAAGTCACTGCCATCTAGAGTAATTACTTGCTTTGGTGAGCCTGTCTAGATTTTGTACATCTCTTTTTAAATAGTAAATTCATAGGTCTGTTTTTGTGTAACCATTGTGCAAAATCCACATCTCATTCCCAATCCAGCAGTCCTCCTTTTGAGTTTGTGGGGTTATTCTGGATTGACACTGGTGTAAGTGTGGGCAGAATTCAGTTCCAAATCTTTGCAATATTGTATTGTTGTGATAGCATGTTGGGAGTGCAATGCAGAGTAGTGGATTTGAATACCACTTATGTTTCTGTAAATCAGACATACCACCATTGAAGTCCCATTGCTGCAAAGCTGGTATGGGGGGAGGCGAATCAGTGCCAAGAAGGGGTAGGTGTGGAGAAGTGACAATGATACTGTGGTGTCTTTGTCGGTCAAGCACGCTGCTTTGTTAACACAACGATGCACTTACTGATTAAAAGACAGCTTTCTGCTGACGGTATCAAGCAAAACTGGTTTATTTTCAGCAAGCAGCTGCTGCTTTTTCAGAGAGCAAATTTCCAGCTGAAATAATGCAGCAGACTGGCACTGCAGTGAACAACCTCATGTGTGAAGTTTGCGGACTGGCAAATCCAGACCTAACCTGCTTCTATTTGTATCCCCAGTAAACCACATGGCCCATCTCCAGCTTCATGGGAATTGGAAATTATGGTGGCCTGGGAAAGAGTTGGAGAAATGGGTTTCCCACATTTTCAATTCAATGAATGATCACCCAAAACTGTAAAATAGATTGAACTATCCTTCTCATCTAATCCAATCCTTTGGTTCCAAACTTTCTTTCAAGAGAGAGAGATGCATGGCTTGTCTGGAATCAATGTGCTGGAGCACATGACTTAGGAGAAAAGGTTGAGGGAACTGGGCTTGTTTAGTCTGCAGAAGAGAAGAATGGGGGAGGGGAGGATTTGATAGCTGCTTTCACCTACCTGAAAGGGGGTTCTAAAGAGGATGGATCTAGACTGTTCTCAGTGGTAGCAGAGGACAGAACAAGGAGTAATGGTCTCAAGTTGCAGAGGGGAAGGTTTAGGTTGGATAGTAGGAAAAGCTTTTTCACTAGGAGGGTGGTAGGACAAATTGACAAAGCTCCATTGAATTCTCCTTCTGCCATATTTTATCTTGGCAGAGTTTGATTTGTATTTTTTTAATAATTTCAATGGCCAATACTGATGCTTGTTTTGAAGCACTTGTTTCAATTGTTAACTATTTAAATTTTCACCCCTGTTGGAAATGATGCGTGGTCAGGTAATAATTATTTCATGACAGTAGATGTTGAGATTTATAAAGTTAAAGCTTTAATGGGGCTGCATAATTACCTGCAGCTCCAGTTGCTCGAACACCAGAGCTGGCTGCATTGGCAAAGCTGTAAATACAGACTTTATGGAACATTCATTACCACACATTTTATATACAGGAAGGTGAGACCCTAATAAGCTGGCAAGCAGCATTTTTCTTACTTTGCCTACCTGTGAATTTTGATTATCGTCAATGGAGAGAGAGAGAGAGAGAGTATGTGTGTACAATACGGTGAAATTGACATATACCAATATTTGCCGATTAAAAATCTAATTATTCCCAGCCTACCCATATTGCATTGACTTCAATTTTAGTAAACCTTCTGAAGGTTCTGGGATTTCTGTCCTCAGTTTACACCCAAGCATGCCCATCACCACATGGTTTTTGTTGTTGTTGACTAGGTTCATCGAGAAGCACAAGAGAACCCCAATATCAAAGATGTCTGTAAAATCCAATTTGCTATGCTTGATAAATACACCAATCTGCTCCATACCTCACCAGAGAAACAAAATAACATGATAAAGACACATAAAAAAACAATCTTCTCTAAATCCCAGATACAAGACACCAAATAAGGCATCAACTGAGCATTCTAACAGACGAGAAAACAACAGAAAAACAGATAAGAGAGGAGAAGCAGAGGTAGAATTAGGAATGCTATCCTCAGTATTACTACATTTGTGGATCAGAAACACTCATTAAATGTTTTCCCCTAAAATGGGAATGGGATGAACCTTCAATTATACACATCCATCACACACCATTCCAGGTTATATCCTCTAAACCCATCAGTATAGTATTTCCAAAATCAGATTGCTTCATGGTTTTTCATGGGTCCCCTGTGGGTCTTTGTACGCAAGGTGGCGGATGGCTATCTCTGTTAAAGACGTTCCTAACTTCCTCAAGCACTTTTTGTAAAGGGAATCTGAAACATGGGACTTATAATATCGTCCCCTAATGTGTCCTGAACACAGATGCTGAAGGTTGGAAGGATCAAGCTCCTCCTGCAGACCCAGGAGCCAGAGTAGCCGGTTCTTTGACAAAAGTCCAGCTATTCCTGGAGCTTGTTGAACCATGAATGTTGATTTTTTTTTCAATACGTTAATGACCACTGGGGGAATGCCAGGAAGCTGGAAGAAAGCAAATGTTGGCCCAGTAAACGGGATGACCCAAGAAATGATAGACAGACCTGTCAGGCTGACATTGATCCAAGCAAAATAATGGAACGGTCTTGATTAACAAGAATTAAAGAAGAAGAATATAATTAAGGCCAATGAACATGAGTTTATGGAAAATTGATCCTGTCAAACTAACATGGATAAGGTTAGAAGTTGGGTTGGTGAAGTTAATAGTGTTGATGTGATGGAGTTGGATGAAATTGGGTTGATGAAGTTAATGGTGTTGATGTGATGTAGTTGGGTTGATAAAGTTAATAGTGTTGATGTGATGGAGTTGGATGAAGTTGGGTTGATGAAGTTGATAGTGTTGATGTGAAGGAGTTGGATGAAGTCGGGTTGATGAAGTTAATAGTGTTGATGTGATGGAGTTGGGTTGATGAAGTTAATAGTGTTGCTGTGATGGAGTTGGATGAAGTTGGGTTGATGAAGTTAATAGTGTTGATGTGATGGAGCTGGACTTCTGCAAGGCATTTTACTTGATACTATGATGCCTTTGAGCCTGGTACCTGTGAGCCTGCGTAAGCCTGATGAGTCATCTCTGAGCCAGAGAGGGTGATAACTATCAGAGGCAATTACCGACAGGTCTTGTGATAGGCCCCGCACCATTCCATCAGGGTGTAGCCAGTCCACAGACATGTAATAGATTAGGTAATTGACTTGAGGAGAAGCTGGATGTGGTATTTAGTTTCTATTTCTCTGTCCCTTTGGTTGCTAGAGTTTGGATCAAGCAAACAATTCATTGAAGTTCAATCATATGTCAAGCCTTGCACATCAGAATGCACCCAAGACTTTGGGGAACTGTTGTCTTTGATACTAAAACTATCTTGATGCAACATATAAGGCAACTTTAGTGCATGTTTTTACGATGTATTTTTCTAAGCGGTTACATGCTAGGAATGCCATTAGCTGAGATCATCACTATAAACTTTTTGGACAAATTGGACAAATTTTGAGACTATTCTGCTTCTCAGTTTCTGATTAGACAATAGCTCAGGAAAAAATGGAAGATAATCATATTTTTTTTTAATTCTTAAAATGTACAAGTAATTGGTACATTTGGCCTGTATCTTATAAAGACTTAAGCATGTTAGTAGTTGCATTGAACTCAGTAAGGCTACTCAGATGCATAAAGTTACTCATGTGCATAACTCTTTGCAACTCATTCTTCCTTCTCTATAAGCCGAGAAATAATGAGAAAAACATCTGGCAAATAATTTATTTGCAAAACATGAAATTTGTTGAATAAATTATCAGATGAATACTATTTAAACCACTCTAAAACTGATTTAATCCATTTATGTATCACACTTTGAGGAGCTTAGTGAAGAAATTAGCTGTTGACTCAGAAAAATTCAGATAGTACAAATATATAAAGGCCTGTTCCGGAAAGGATTTCAAATCTCTTTGTTGTTATGTGAAAAAATAAGAGTGTTGGGCTGGATTTATGAATTCTAGAAGATTCAGAAATTTCTTTTAATACCTTACCAGGAACTAAGCATCAGAAATAAAAAAGACAAATGAAATACTATAGCAGGATTACTTGCTCCATGTGCTATCGCAAATCAGGCATTAACACTGAATGCTGCAGGTTATTTGCATGTAATTTAAATTGAAATATTAGTGCTTCAAAATGAAGCTAAGAAGATTCCAAATCTCACTGGCTCGCTATATAAAGTTAAACCCAAACCTGCAAAGAAATGCCAAGAGGAAGACTTCTCTGCCCCATGGAACCCTAGGAACTTCAGCAAGGTTTTGGAAGAGCATTCATCTCTCCTGCTCCAATGACACGGAAAGGAGAACTGTTTAGGTTATGCAGTCTACACAGATATGCTCTAGTACGGGGTGGGGAACCTCTGGCCCATGGGCCTTATACGGCCCGCCAAAGCCTTCCGTTCGGCCTGCGCGCGTCCTGGCCGGCGGCTCCCCTAGGCGCTTCCGGCCCCTTCGCCGAACGCGGAGGGCCCCCCCCCCCCCCCCCGGACGGCCCGGGGCGGCTCCACGCTCGGCGAAGAGGCCGGAAGCTCCTCGGGGAGCTGCTGGCCAGGGGCGCGCGTGGGCCTCCAGGCGGGGGCGGCTCGAACCTGGGGGGGGGCCACCAGCGCCACAGGGAGCCGACGGTCAATGGGGTATGGGGGGGAGGCCGGGGTGGGCGAGGTGTGGGTGCGGGAGGGAAGGAAGTTTGGTGGGGGGGGAGGCTGGGCTGGATGGGTCAGGCATGGGGGGCAGGAGGCTCGGTTGGGAGGGGGGAGGAGGTTAGCTTCGGTGGGGTGGGCCGGGCCAGGCGGGGGTGGGGGGGGAAGAAAAGCAGTTAGATGGGAGGCTGGGCGGGGGGTAAAGCAACATCACCCCCTACACCCAGGCTGATAGCAGGAGCTGACTGGGGCAAGCAGCAGGACCCCAGCTGGCAAGGGGCCAGCGGGGAAACCCCAAAGCAGTGCAGGGCTAAGCACTCTGCTTTCCACTGCTTTGGGGTTTCCCCCGCTGGCCCCTTGCCAGCTGGGGTCTCAGCTCCCGTTGCCAGCCTGGGCTTCCTCGGGGGGGGGGGGGGCAGCGGCCCGCGAATGGCATTATAAATGTCCAAATGGCCCTTGGCACAAAACAGGTTCTCCACCCCTGCTCTAGTATAATTACAAAGTGCTTTAATCTCTGGAAAATTAAAATAATATTTTTAAGAATCTTTGGATTAGGTCAAAGCGAATTAAAAAACGTGAACTTTACCAGCCTGAACCTGTTTTCTCTGAGAAATCTCCTTCCTCGGAATCCCGGTATTTTTCATCACATTTTGAGGCACATGTAGCAATTTCTACTGAGTCCTCTGAGTCGGAAACGGGCGGCCCCAGGCATCACAAATGACATTCAAATGCTGTGATGCTAAAAATGCTGTCGCTCCCCTGATGGAGCTCAGTAGCGACAGGCATGACTTCTAGACGTGGAAGCTACTGAGCCATAATAGGAGTCACGGATTCCATTCCACAAGATGGTAGCAGCAGGAGGTATTAGAGCTGAGGTGAGATAGCCAGTCTCCAGTATGAATACATTTAGGGTGAATTAATGCAGCACATGTATCTCGTTCCAACCCGCAAGCTGCGGTGTGAACCACGGGAAGAGGGTTAAGATTTGACTGTGGGAGAAATGGGAAGCTAAAAATAACTAAAAATGTAGAATCCCATTTATTGTATGTGTGATGGGTTCGGTCACAGAGCTCCCCTTGGGACTGTCACCTGATGTGCTGAGACTACCTTTGAGCCTGTTTTCTTTGTCACCTTGGGACTCCAGAACCCGGCCTTGTTAAGCCAGAGACGCTAGCTGGCTGCAACAGACCCAGGGTCTAAACCACGCCTCCAAGAATGCAGGCTAACCTGAAAACAGCTCAGAAAGTTTTCCTGTCTCCAGCAACCAGACACCCAGCTCCCAATGGGATCCAAACCCCAAATAAATCTGTTATACTCTGTATAAAGCTTATACAGGGTAAACGATAAATTGTCCACCCTCTATAACACTGATAGAGAGATATGCACAGCTGTTTGCTCCCCCCGTATTAATCACTTATTCAGGGTTAATTAATAAACACGAGTGATTTTATTAAGTATAAAAAGTAGGATTTAAGTGGTTCCAAGTAATAACAGTCAGAACAATGTAAGTTACCAAGCAAAATAGACCAAAACACACAAGTCTAACTCTAATACATTAAGAAACTGAATACAGGTAAATCTCACCCTTAGGGATGTTCCAATAAGCTTCTTTCACAGACTAGACTTCTTCCTAGTCTGGGCCCAATCCTTTCCTCTGGTACAGTCCTTGTTAGCTCCAGCTCAAGTGATTACTAGGGGATTTCTCTTGACTAGCAACCCACTTTGTTCTGTTCCACCCCATTTTATATCTTTGGCACAAGGTGGGAATCCTTTGTCTCTCTCTCTGGATTCCCATCCTTCCTTCTAAATGGAGAAACACCAGGTTTAAGATGGATTCCAGTATTATATGATATGTTCACATGGCCTGTGAGACTTCATTACCCACTGGCTGGCACACACATATACAGGAAGGCTTACAAGTAAAACAGCCTTTTACAACCAATTGTCCTAGTCAATGGGTGCCATCAAGATTCCAAACCACCATTAATGGCCCCCACTTTGAATAATTAAAATAGGATCTCAGAGCTATACTTCATAGTCCTAATTTCAGATACAAGAATGATACATGCATACAAGTAGGATGACCACACTCCGTAGATTATAAGATTTGTAATGCTACCTTACAAAAGACCTTTTGCATGAAGCATATTCCAGTTACATCGTATTCACACTTATAAGCATATTTCCATAAAACATACAGAGTGCAATGTCACCATATGCATCATGGCCTTACAGATCTAAGAACTCCTTTGGCCCACTTGCTCCAGCAGAAATGAGTAAGAACAGGGCATGTCCAGTGTTTGGAGGATGGGAGGCCCTTGCACACTGTGTAGGAAATTATTTTTAAATAGAAGATGGAAAATATGGACATTCAATATCTTAACCAAGAGATTTTGATGGCCCCCTTCCTTCTGCTGTGATCACCATGCTGACCAATGAATTCATATTAGATAGTGAAGGGCACAAAATGCAATTCTTTAAAATACCAGATGAAAATGGCTAGTCCAATCTGTTAGCCTTTCAGTTGGAGATTAGGCCCTACATTCCTTTGGTGTTTACCCAATGTCTCTATAATCCTTTACATGCCCTAACACAGATTTAATTTGCTAATCATCTTGCCATGCTGTGCAGTTATTACCAAACAGGACAATATCTACACCTAGCCTCTGGGTGGGCAGAGGGGAGCGCTATCCTAGACTAGATGGACTAGCACAATAATGGCTACTGGAGCCTTCTGACACCATTTCCCAGCATGCTTGGCGTCAGGAGTGGGAACAGGTGGACTAAAAACTCCTGCTGAGGCCAATACAGAGGGAGCTGAGGGTTGGGAAGAGTTGTGAGTGCTGGGAGGTGAGGAATATGTTGGGGGGGGAAGTATTTATTGTTTTTATTAACCCATTCCTGTCCCACATCCCATGCTCCTGCTCCCAATAAAAGTCCCCCTTTGTTATCCTGTTGTTTTGGGTGGGTCGTTTCTTTCTGCTGATGTATTGTATTGTTTCTTCTGTACCAGGGTTTATACTCCTGGTAGCATTAGCCACTTTCCCAGAGGATAGGACTCCATGTAGCCCAGGGACAGTGAGGAGTCTCCTCATGTGGAGGCTCCAGGTGACACAAAAAATAAACCAGGCCCCAGCCCGTGTGAGGAATGGGGCGAACCTGCTTCAAGTAGCAAGCTCGAGGGAGGGGTTTGAGCCACCCCTTGGAGGAGGGTCTACAGTTTCATATAATATTCCACCTCTGAAAGACACCAGGAAGTACAGGCCATGCAAGTGAAAGAAAGAAAACAAAAACCTGCTATATAGTTATTTAAAATGTGTCCATTGCTATTGCCCCTCAGAGCCTAAAAAAAGGTCTCTCTGCCATTTAGTTTCCGGTAGGGGTGAGGGTTCCAAATGATTCTTATCTTAACCACATTTCCCACCACTAGGAGGTCATGATTTTAATAGGGACAATCGTTGTCCGGCAAAAATCCAGTTATGCTCCGGATTGCTAGCTAGCCTTACCTTAGCACATGCAGCATTTCTTCTGCTCCCTGATATTTTGCACAAGTCATGCCGGTGGAATACAGCAAGAGTGAGGTCACATTATTTAGCTATCAAAGGCAAGCGAGAACTTCAGAGCAGCACTGTGCGTCGCTAGAATTCATGCAATGATCATGAAAATCTTAGCCACTCCTAGAGGTGTCACGCGCACGACTTTCATACAGTACCATACAGAAGCAGTCAAAACCAAAAAGCTTTGTATCATGATTAGTACCAGAATAACGGCTTGACATACAAAAAGTAACTTTAAAAACAAAGGTGAACATTTATGATCTCTCTTCTGATTAAAATGCATCATTTTAGACTTACTGAGCCTTGTCAACCTCTCTGATAGGCCAACATGCAAAGGTATTTATATAGCACCTCTCTGCACGCTCACTTGTTATTATACTGGAATTCAGCCCCCATCCCATATTAAGAATTATGTCTAAAATGGATATGCTACAGCCTATTTATTTTCCTTTGGTCACCAGCGATTGCCTGAGTCATCCGTCAATCTCTCTCCTCCCACCTCTCGCCCGCAGACTGAAAGCTTCACCTCTGCAATGCACCAGCCCCCTGCCGGCCCAAGCAGGAAGCAAGCACCCTTTCCTCAAACGCGAGCTCAGGACTGGCTCTTGCTAGCGCCTAGCCTCAAAACTCAGCTCCCAGCTTCCTGGCCAGTGATCTGCCTTGCAGATTTTGTGCCGGATTGAGAGCGGATGAGAGTTACGGAGCTCTCCAAATGAAAGTTTGAGTGCTCGTGAGCAGCTAGTGCCTTGCATTTATGAATAAGGCAATTATTTTACTAGCCTCAGTGTTAGTGGCACCCAAAAGAGCATCTGGAGTAATGTCAGATGTCTTTCCCCACCATAGCCACATTTCCACAAATGCCTTCCCACGTGGTGGGTTTGCAGATGGGCCATTTAAGGGGCTAGCCACTGGCAGAATCCATTTTTCTACACGTAGTTAATGCGCTGATGCCAAAATACTCCCTGCTAAGACTTCTCCTTTTGGGGTCAAATTGAGGCAAAGAGACATGCAGGAGGGTACCACTTAAATCAGTAGTAACTAAATGATTAATGTGTTCAGCGCCTCACTCCCAGTGACTTCCAATGGGAGTTGGACTCTAATTGCCCTTTGTGCCTTTGGAATATTTCTGAATGAGGGCAGGCTATTGTGTGCTATAAAAAAGCAATATATTTACAAATATTTCTGCGTGCCTCCCACTTCCCAGAAACCCATGTAACAGTACTAACCAAAAACCAAGAGAAACAGATTTGTATTGGTATCTGAAATTTTGCTTTTGTTAATTAGGCATATCAGCTCATCATGACCACTGGAGCTTGATTAACAATTAAGTTGCAGTCGCATAGTAAATAAATAAAATGGGAACATTTTGGCTTGTCTACAACAGCTCATTCTTGCTGAACGTCATGATCACACCAAGAAACATCTTTTGTTCATTCGTTGTGCCGTCTTCCAGCAAAGAATTGCCGACACATTTCCTTGTGAAAGATTTTTTTTTAAATCATAGATATTAATCTATCAATCAATATTTAAAACTATATCGGGTTTTATCAATATCATCAAATAGCTTTCTCACCAACCATCTCCTCTACATATATTTTTAGTCTTTTTTATTGTTAGGTGAATTCGTGATTGAATTCTAAGATCTCATGCATCGGAATATTAGCATTTTTTGAATATAAATGCAGGCTCTGTTATGGGATTCAATTTCTCTCTGAATTTTAATTCCGGAGCAGTTCCCTTCTGCATTGTTCATACTAGTAATCAGAATTTTAATCATTTTCATGAAACCATGGATGTGTTGTGAGGTGGGAAGGCAGCAAGCGCAGCCAAAGGAAGTGAAATGTTATTAAAATCCAAGCCTTATTTTAGAACCATGTTAATTCCATAGTGTACCTGCTGTACATAGGTTTCCCCTATAAAGCAAACTGACTTTCTAACGACTACAGGGCGGAATACAATGTGATGAGATTCAGAAACAAACTTTGAATAATGCTGGTGATTAAGCCTGAGTCTTCCCAGTTTACTAACAGTTATTCAGGAGGAGATGTAATTAATTAACCCCCTTCCCTCCCCCAAAACCCCCTTAGTACTGGCTGCTGTAGCTCTTGACTTAAATGATCCATGCCCTCATCAATGGACGGATCGAAGCGCAGTTACTGAAGCAGAGAAGTGTCTCATCAGTTCAATGGGGATAGAAAGAATGTTCAGACATGCAACAGGGACCCAAAGTGGAGATTAAAGCTGTCAACTCTACGGGCCGGGCTGTATAGAAACTACTATCCGCATTGCCTCCTGCCACCTTCTTCCATCACCTCTGTGAAAGGAAGGACGATGGGTGGGATTAGAAGAGAGTGATTGTGGCAGAAGGGCAGGGATTCAATATGGACAGGATCAGTTGGGGGGGGGGGGTGGAATGAGGTGTGGAGACCCAAAAGAGGAAAGACAAGGGGAGGAGGAATTAAAAATGAGTGATGGGGACAAGAGCAATCCGGCAGAGAATGAACCTGGTGCTGAGGGAGGAGAATGGGGATGGAAGGGGTGCTGAGGAGAGCGAGTAGATAATGGGGCAGAAGAGAATTATTGAGTAACGGGGATCAGGGGAGAATGGATGTTGTGGAAAATTGGTGGGGGGGGAGCGAGCGAGTGATTTTTGTTATGTTTAGTGGAGCAGGGCGGTCTGCCCCTTTAAGGGCCGGCAGAGCCAAGGAACAAGCAAGTCCTGGCCTAAGGAGATGCCCAGTAGGCAGGTGCTGGGAGCCAGCTGGTCCACCGAAGCAGCAGCTGTAGATCGTCTCTTATTCCCAGCTGGAAGACAGACGTAAAGCCCCCGCTCTGGAAGGGTGGGGGAGGCAATCGCCTTCCTAAGCAGCAGCGGGCAGCTCCAACAGGACAAGAAGGTGCCGACATCAGCCTGAGGTGAAGGGAGCCCCATGACCCTTGTGCCACCGGAGGGGAGAGGACCCTGCCGTAGCAGGCCTGATGGGGACTATCACTTTTGTTCCTTTTCAGTATTCCTTGTGTTTGTGTGATGGAGGAATGGAAGAGCCTGCAGCGCAGGCTGACACCGGGTTGGGTGTGGCTGGCTGCTTGTCCCCAAGCTGGGGACGAGGTCCCCCCAGACCGCACCTGCACAGAGTCTGTGGGGTTGCTTTCCAGAACGGACCCGACCCAAAGCCTATTCCATTCCCCTCCGTAGGCTTTGGATGGTCTCAGGTGGTATTTCCAAAGGCGTAAGGTATTCAGATCCAGATTGAGACCCGGGCAGCTGACTTCTTCAGGTTCGTTTGCAAATCACAGCCTCCGTTTCTTGGGAGAGAAACAATTACCTAGTGTGAACCTGCCATTTCTTAGCAGCAGCCAAACCCATGGTACCAGAGTGGAAAAAGAGAAGGGCTAAGTCCTCTAGTTGTCCTCTGCTAGCTAGTATCTGCTGGCTTGCCACGAGCCAGGCTTTCCATCAGGTTACCCAGTATTTTGCCAAGAATAAAATGCTTTCTAAGGAAGGGCCTGGCTTTTCTCTGTCCTCACTGGAATTCGGCCACTTCAAAACCGTCATTTCCAACATCTCTGCAGAACCCTACGGGCATATTAGACGTCAGGGACAGGGAACCCTTGTGTCCGATCTCCACCCTTCTTTGCAACACTAAAGCCTTGTCCACGCTACAAAGCTTTGTCGGCAAAAGCTGCCTTTTGCCAACCAAATGGGAGGGGTCCACACAACAAAGCTACTTTTGGCAGCAAAGCCAAACCACCTTGACAAGAGATTACTGCGGGAAAGATAAAGCACTAACATGTCAGTGTAGACGTTGCTGTTTGTTCTGTGAACAGAACTGGCTTCCCCCAGTATCCCACAATGCCCGCGGTGACCGCTCTGCTCACGGTTTTGAGCTCTGCTGCCCTGCAGGCGTGTGTCCCTCCCCTCTCAAAGCTCTGGGAAGTATTGACAGCTGAGCGTGCCACTCCCTTGGGGAACAAAGAGCAAATCATTAGCGGGAAAGGCTCCTGTTCTTCCCTGCATGAGGAGCACAGCGGTGGGCAGCCTGCTGCTGCGGGCAATGGGGGAGTGTGGTGCTGCTTTGACAGTCCTCAGCACGGAGAGCTCACAAAGCGGCTCAGGATGCTGCTCCCGGCAGCTAAGGAGGCTGCGGGAGACCCACAGGCAGGCAGGCAGAGCAGGCTGCTTTGGGAGAGACTGCTGTGCCGAGCAGTGCCGGGGTTGACATGGGGGGGTCCCCTTCCCCGTCTTAGGGTAGGTTGGTCAGCCTGCTCTCTCTCCCTGGCCCCAGACACACCATTCTCTTCTTCCTCTTCCCACACACTTCAGCTGGAAAGCAGCTGACAAGCTACTAGGATGCCCCTGGAAGGATGAGATTGAGAAACCCTGCGTCATGTGATGCTGCCTCTGCCCCATGAGGCAATGCAACCCCTTCCCAAAGTACCCTGCCGCCAGTTGCACCATGGGAGAGTTACCCACAGTGCACTGCTCTGTGTTGATGCAAGAGCTGCTAGTGAGGATGTGCTCTGCAGGCAAGACCTCTGACGGAGCTCAAGGTCCTTTCCAGGGCCTTTGCGCGTTCTGGAGCTCCCAGTGTGGTAGCTGAGCGGGTTTTAATGGTCGTGCATCTTAGGGCATTGGCTAGATCCATGTCAAAGATCATTACACAGTTTGTGACAAGACTGCGAGATTTGAAGACATAAGAATCAACAATTAAACTGGATCTTATTCCCCACATGCTAAGTGGCCGTTTGCTCAGTGGTAAGGCTCTGGCGCTACGCTAGACAACTCAGGGGCGGGGGCTGAAAATCAGGGGCTGACAAGCCTTTACGTCCCTCCCCCTCCCATCCTGAAGTTGATCGCTCACCGGGCCATCCCTCAATGTGAATTAGAGCAGCCCCAGGGCTGCTATACTTTGTGCTCCTCTAAGGGAGACACCATACTTCCTTGCCATGCTACATATGCCTATGAACTGGAGTTGTTCCCATCCAAAGGATTCCCTGTGCAGGAGGGGCCATCACATGGCTGGATCACTGCCAGAGAAGTGCACCACAGTGGGGGTGGGAGCAAGATTAATTCAGAAAATTTATTATTACTGTCTTCTGTTGCATTCACACCCAAGGACTCCCGTGAGGGAGCAGAGTCCTGCTATAATAGACAACGAAGAAGTAACCCAAAGACCATCCTGCCCCCGAGGCCTCACAAGCTAGGATTTAGCTGAATACACAGACCAAGAAGAGGCAGACATGGGCCCATTACAAGGTAAGAGGCAAGACAATTGTATTTGCATAATCACAAGACTGGAGAATGTCAGACCTAGCGGCACCAGGACATGATGCACTGGAGTAGGTTAATCTGTCTGCCACTCGTACATCCAACTTCCAAAAATGTAGACTCTGTTGTGGGAGGCCGTCCATGTCTGGCTCCACAGAGCTGCTCGAACAGGTGTCTGCACAAATGAGCAGCATAAAAAGCAAATATTATTCACAGCTCCGTAACGTCTCACCGGGTGTTTGCACACAGCAGACGCGGGTGGGACGGGAGCCCAGCCGAAAACCCAAAACCAAACAGAGACAAACAGTGTTACCAATTAGAGAACACCCGGCTCTGCTGAAATACAGCCTCGCCAGGAGGAATTGTTGGACCAACTTTTCTCTCCACCATCTGCCCTTCCAATGCCATTTCATATGGGAGAGCAACGGAAGATAATCCAGTAGAAGGGAAAAAATAATATCCCAAAGAGAAATTTCTCTGGGCTACAAAGTTTCATGAGAATCCTACGCTGAATAGGGGGGATGGAGTGGAGTCTTATTTTTCTCTTCAGGAAACTGGATAGGAACTGGAAATTGTTTTTGCTGGAACCCAAGGGGCCCTAGGGAAGCAGTAATTGTCCGCGCCTCAGACCGTTACAGCTGGTTCAAGTTGCCTTAACTTTGTCCCTGGTGCCTGAATGGCACTGTGCTGTGTAGAAGTAGTATACTTAGGCCAAGAAATGTTCCCTGTCCTCAGCCATGAACCTGCAATGGACCATCAGCTCAATGCTTTTGAGTCTTCCTCTAGTCCAAGGGTGCTCAACCTTTTTCTTTCTGAATCGCCCCGCCCCGCCCCATACTATAAAACCTCCACGGCCCACCTGTGCCACAAGAACTGGTTTTCTGATGTAAAAGCCAGGGCCGGCATTAGGGGGTAGGAAGCAGGGCAATTTCCCGGGACCCCCTGCCACAGGGACCCCCACGAAGCTACATTGCTCAGGCTTCGGCTGCAGCCCCAGGGGCTCAGCCCCATGCAGTGGGGCTTCAGCTTTCTGCCCTAAATCCCAGTGAGTCTAACACTGGCCCTGCTTGGAGGTCCCCCATAAACCTATTCACGGGGCCCCCCAAGGGGCCCCAGGCCCCTGGTTGAGAACTGCTGCTCTAGTCTGCCGATCCACACAAGTGATTTCTTGAGTCCTTTGCAGTTGACAACACTTTCAGCTCCATGCCATGTAATCCCACAGGAAGCAAGTCTGGTCACCACAGTGGTCTTCTCAGCTGGTGGACTGTCCACGCTAGGGCTCCTAGTCCCGATATTGCTAAAAGTGGGTTAGCTGAACCTGTTTTACAGGTGTGGGATATTCTGCCAAGATGTCCTGCGATTATAAGCAAAGTCACTCAGCATCTAGATGCACCATAATTAAGGTTATGTTAGATGGTTCAGTTTCATCAGGAGCTTAAAGTTTTATTTTGCGTGTGTTTAAAAAAAACAACCCACCATTGAATATAAACTCTGGCCACGCTTTGACTGTTTCCTTTTTTAGTTCCATGTTTTTTCAGGTTTCGGGAGGAGAAGGTGGCATGTCCTGCGGAATCCTTATCTGTCACTAAACAGAGTTTTTGTTTGCTAATAACAATTACACATAATGTGTTTCCCTTTGGACGTCATTAACAGGAGTTGGGGAGAGAGTGAATGGGCCAGACATGACCCATGTATTTTAGAAACCCTGACGGTCCCAGTTCTTTGATGGAACGTTAGCCCTCACATGTTCAACCAATCGGCCTTTTGCACGGCTGTTCTGTTGGTGCAAAGGCATGCACAGGGCAGCTCAACCTCGCCAGCGTAGAAGGGGTCGATTCCCATCTCAGTGGTGCGGGGCTGCAGTTTAATTTTGAGACACAGGGCGACGTACGTGGTGCCTCTGAAATTTGAATCTGAGACAATAACAGTTGCTAGGATATCGAAAAGAACCCGAGCAACAAGGAAGTGGGTTTTTTTAGCAAGCCAACTCATTTAGTGCAAGAGAGACTCCCACTTTGTGACAGATCTTCCATGGCTGCTATAAACTAATAACGGGGGCTATTGCACAATGCTGGAGTTCCAGGACAGGCTTCGGGGTCACTTTTATTACAATTTGCTTGGAATCAAGGGTCCAGTACCCTTCACAATGCCGGAATCACGTGTTTAATTTCCTGCCCATTCAGTTAAAGGCTGTCTCCTGATTTTATAGGATGATATCTTAGAAGACTTGATTTCGTTTAAACACATTCCCCTTCTCCACTATGTATTTTCACTGCAGTCACTATTTATTTTCTCCAAGCTTCCTCATTAACATCATGTTTGCCAGATGGAATTTAAGCAATAATTAAATCTGACTTGGATTCCAGCAAGGACTTATGGCCTGAGGGGGAGAGTCTTCTGAGTCCGGAGAGATTGATTTCTCTGCTAGCAATAGGCACTAAATGCTAGCCCACTAAACAATTTTGTATAAAATCTGAACGGCTTGTATCTCAGCAGGTGCAATATGTCTGATAGAGCCAGATGACAGACATTTGGACAGGAATCAACGAGTCAGGTGATTGATAGATTTTCCGAGTGACGCCTGTGTAGCTTTAATGAATGGTCAGAGTGCATTTAAATAGATTTCTTATATCCAGAGGGCAGAAAACACCCAGCCTCTGGGATGAGTCTACCATATGGATGTGGCAGAATTGCCGACTTACCTGTCAGCAGGCAGATCCCCAGTGTTTTAAAGGTACTTAGACTTTTCCAAATGGAGTTCAGGCATCTTTCATCAAGACAAGGCTCCTCAGAGAGAACTGGCGGCAAACTGGAGTTTGCCTTTGAATATTTTGACTGTAAATATATGAAGACAATTGCACTTCATGGATTACTGTCCTGAACTGCTAGATAAACCGGCAGTAATTTTACCAGGCTAAGCTTGACTGATCTATTTACCATCTATTTACCAGGTCTTCAGAACAGTAAAAATGTTCTTGCAACAAAACCAATTTGTGCCACTAGCCCTGAGTTTGTGCCATTATTTCCAAGAGAAACCCATTTGAAGCAGTTTATAAAGCAGCTGTAAACATTCACTCCAGATAACCCTGGTGTTCAGGGTCTGAGCTTCAGAGATACTGTTACATTTTGAACATGTAAAATCAAATGATCAGTTTACTCACCACATTTGAGACATCACAGAAAGGTTGCCAAGGAAGATCCTTGCCTTTGACCACTATCCCATGCTGGGTGCTAACGATCCTCCCAGGTATTGTTACCTGGGTTCCCCTTGAGCCCAAAGCTCTTGGTTACCCTTGTTACCTGAGGTTCCACCAAATCCCAAGCTCGCAGTAACTTTGCTCTTTGTGATTCAGTATCAAGACGGACCAAGGGAGATGCAGCACCTCCGTCTGCTCTATGGCTGGCACAAACAAATCAAAACCACCTCCTTTCACTTAAAGCCAGTACTTTATTAGTTTCCAGTATTCCCAGTAGAACATCCTTACCTGAAGTCGCTGCTTTGTTTAGTTTCAAGCATGCACAAACACAATAGGTTATAGAGCATCCCGAACTGCAAAATACCCCTTTGGAGTGGTCTTCGGGTGATTTCAGCCGTAGAGTTCCAGTGGCCAACTGTCCGGCTGCGGCTGGAGATCTTCTTGATGTGCCCATAAAGCAATCCGCTGACCCAGTCCCACAATTCCCCTTTACAAAGACATGTCAAGCAATAGTATTACATAGCTGATCAAATGGAGCAAAAGCAAATGGTACAAGGTATGCCAAAAACAGGGGGTTTTGGTTTCCCGGTCGCTAGTGTGACAGGTGTACATATTTCCAGACTGCCTGTTTTTTTTACAGACTTTCACCCCCACACTCTAAGAAATAGGGCACAGAAGGTCAGGTTCACTCCTCCTTCTTCCAGCTTTGTCTTCACTAAATTAAGTTACTGCAAAGATCTACTAACTAGTTATTCCTAGCAATAAACAAACTAATTGATAGTCCATCCCAATGGCTTCGGCACTTCTCCCCCTCTATAGTATGACCCGGAGATGATCAGCAATGACTACCAGGCTCTGGGAGTGAGTGTGAAGGAGCTAGGGTGCGGGTATACATCTTCCTGCATTAGAACTGCATCTAAACACATGCCTGAGGCATCAGTACACAGGTCAAACCTATTGTCCAAAACTTTCGCAGCTCCTATTTTACATGTTGATACCTTTATAGTAACACCCACATCTCTGAGTTTTGTTACCACAATTCCCAGGTGTGGTTTATGAGCTGACCAAGGACTGCTAAATATTGCGGTGTCATCAATATAAGCCCCGCAAAATCTTGTAGACCATGTGACACTTGATTAACAAGCCTCTGAAAGGTGGTCCCTGTATTAATTAACCCCAAAGATAAACTGTAAACTCGTAAACTCTCACATCCGTATCAGCTGCCGCTTGAGGAGTGGCAGGGGGTTTATCCGAACCAGCTGCTCTGTGCAAGGGAATGTGATTTATTCCTTCTCCCCAATATCACAAGTGATACCTAGTCCACCTCCTAACTGAGTGGACCCTGCATCTCAGTCCACTTAAGGATGAATGAAAATGGCTGACAGAAATGTATAATCTATTCCTTTAGTTTAGGCTCTGTTATAATCCGGCTTCTTGGATTTTCTGTTTTAAGCTAGTTTGCTTTGCTAGGGATCATTATGATAATACCATTGTTGAATCTGTGAGAATAAATCTAAAATCAGCTAAAACCTTTTCACATGATCATATAAAATAATTTACTGCCACTGGTTTGTATCTCACAAGCCCAACTAGTGTGTAAATCTGGCACAGTATAAAGAGTGATCTCAAGATACTCTTTACCTTTTCTATGTCAGGTGTCTATATCTGAGCATCACCTGATCTTTCAGGTGGTTATCCTCACAAATCTCTGGTGAGATATGGACGTGTTGTTGTTCCCAATATACAGCTAGGGAGTAGAGTTAGAGACTTGCCTGGTATCTCACTAAATCAGTAGCAATAAAGGGAACCGAACATAGATTTCCTACTTTTCAGCTTAGCATCTAACGACTGGCCCATCCCTAAGTTGGAGCAGCACTCAACACATCTGGGAAGTGATGTTCTCCCTCACAGCCATGACCCTGGGGGCAATTCATTCTGCAAAGGAAATTAGAGCAGCCTTAAGGCTATTCTAAACTCTGCACAGGATCTATCTCACTGCCCCTTCTCTGCCGGTATGTCCCTGGCGCACTCGCTATGCTGCTGCTGGCATAGGGGATGGTTTAGGGATGGCTGTGTCATTAACACTAGGCAACTCCCTAGATAGCTGGTTAAACTGACTTGCAACTGGAGCAGCTGATGGGATCTGTCCCTGTGATGACTGGACATTACACTGTAATAAAACTCTTTAGCTCACCTAAAAAAAAACCTATTAATAAAGGAGAGGTAATTGCCCATGGTTTTAAGTCATCACACACTTATTTTTAAGCAAGCACCTTTATTCTTAAGATAGAAGCAATACAGAGAATGCACATTAGAACAATAAAAATACTATCTGCACGCTAATATGCTTAGCATAGATCAGAACTCCTCCACCCCCCATCTCCACAATGACTCTGGTCTTGAAGGTGATTTATAAACATCTAAGTAGCAATGAGACGTTCTCTCTCCTGGCCTACCGTGCTTATGTTGTTTAAAGACAAATGAGGAGATCTGAACAAGTTCTAAGATTCAAAACATGAGCACTGACCATATCTATAGGAAAGCTTTTAGCAGCTGCTATCAGTTGATTGCACTTGCAATATTTTAAACATGCATTTTCATTTAAGAAACTGGCTCTCTCCTAGAGTTGAAGGGTGACCTGAAGCATCTCATACAAGCTGAGGTTCTGGAGACAACAGTTGCTAATACATTTTATTAAAGGGGGAAAAGCAGCAGCCATTTATTTGTTTGTGACAGTCACACAGACATCTCCGTTAGCTTCTAAATCAGCAACTGCAAAAGAGATTTGGACTGATGGATCAAACCTGATATGAATTCGAGAGTGCTTCATGGGGACTGGGCTAGAAAGGCAGTCATGTGAAAGATTTAAATAGCCTGCTTTGATTTCAACTCCTTTTAGGAAAGCAGGATAGAGAGAGTTTCTCTCTCTAAAACACAGCTGACACATGGAATGATTTAACTTGCTAATGAAATTACTCCTGTGGATTGAATTTTTTTTTATCATGCACATTTTGGGTTGCATAACTAATAACTAATTTAGATGAGCACAGACAAGATTTGGTTGAATGATGTGTACACGGACAATATTAAGAGCTAAGTCGTGCTTCGCAATTGTGCAGGACATGTGCAGGATAAAGGATAAACTTTTATTGCGAACGATCCAGTATAAATAAACCTCCATGATGAGAAATGGACCACATCCAGAGCCCCTTGATAGTCAGAGCTTCAGGTCATATGAGACCTTACAGTACCAAATTTGACTGATGAGGTTTAGCAAAACTGAAACCATTTCTGTTCTTGTACATGTCTACCCACAGCTCACAATCTCTGTACACACATAAGCCTGGTCTCACTACAGCCAGTTAGGCATTTCCAAATTCCACATTGTAGATAAACAATAAACATTAGAAAATGAGGGGCACACTTAATATTACAAGACTATAGGGTACATTTATGAATAGTCTATAAAATATTCATATACAAAGAACAGCTATTTTAATCAATGGTTCAGCAGTTATTATACATCGAGTGATAAGAGTTGTCACGGTCAAGGCAATTGCACCCGTATTCCCCCTCTACGGTCCAACAAAGGTACCCAGTCTCAGGAGTCTGGCTCCTCTGCCATCCTCTCTCTTGGGCAGAGACCCGCGTCTCTCTCCCTCCTGACAAGCGTATTTCCAAGCTGACAGCTCCCTGCCTACACGGAGAATTCCCCAAATCAGATGGCCAAAACAGGCCAGCATCTCTGCTTTGCTTTCCCTTCAAAGGCAATGAACAGGGTGATTGCCCATGGTTTCTGAGTTATCACACACTTGTTTTTAAGCAATCACCTTTCTTCGTATGGTAGAAGCATTACAGAGAACACATATTAAAACAATAAAAATGCTACATGCGAGGTAATACACTTAGCATAGATCAGAACTCCCCCCCCCCCATCTCCACAATGACTCTGGTCAGTTGCAAGCCTTCCCTTCTCTCCCCCCCCCCCCCCCCCGAAGATCCCGTCCATTTGCTAGAAGAGTCAGTTGAAGCTAAGGCTGTTTATCCAACAGTTCTTTCTTTGGCTGCTGCCCCTGAAGAATCCAGTTGGAATTAGCCTATGTAGCCTCCCAATGAGGTAGTGCATCTCCGAAAGTGTTACAACCTGAGTGAATTTGCCAAATCACCCCACACTGTTCTTAGTTCCTGGAGGATCTGGGGTTACCTTCCCCCATGGAATTACGCACCATCCTTGGCCCACAATCTATATATATAAAAGTCAAATGGTGTATGCGTGTATGTATGCGTGTATGTATGTGCACTTACTCCTTCCACGCCGTTTGAGCTAGAGACTTGAAATTTGGTACAGTTATAGGTCTTAGGGTCCTAATCAGGGTAAGAGTCGAAAATTTTTCAAATCTCACCTCTGACACCCCCCAGGGGTGAAATTATTTAAAGGCCAATCACATCAGCTGGGCAGCTGCTGTTCTCTGTGACATAGTTATGATGTCATAATACCCCCTCCAACAGACCCTGCACTCGCTCAGCTCTCTGACCCCTCCCCCCTCCAACGGACCCCGCACTCGCTCAGCTCTCTGCCCCCTCCCCACCTCCGACGGACCCGAGTTGGGTTTGGTCGGAGGGTAAGTGAGGTAGGGGTGTCGGGTTTGGTCGGGGGGTAAGTGAGCAGGGGGTGTTGGGTTTGGTCTGGGGGGGGAAGGTGTCGGGGTGGATGAGGGGTGAGGTGTGGGTGTTGGGGTTGGTCCGGGGGTGTTGGGTTTGGTGGGGGGGGGGTAAGGTGGGGGTGTTGGGTTTGGTTGGGGCGGTAAAGAGGGGGGTAGGGGTTGGTCGAGGGGTAAGTGAGGTGTGGGTGTCGGGTTTGTTTGTGGTGGTAGGTAGGGGTGTCGGGTTTGGTTGGGGGGAAAGTGAGGTGGGTGTGTCAGGTTTGGTCTACGGGGGGTGAGGTGTGGGTGTTGGCCAGGGGGTGTTGGGGTTGGTAGGGGGGTGACGTGGGGGTGTTGGGTTTGGGTGGGGGGTGAAAATGTGAGTCGGGGTTGGTCGAGGGGTAAGTGAGGTGGGGGTGTCGGGTTTGGTCGGGGGAGTGAGGTGGGGGTGTCAGATTTTCTCTCTGCCCCCTCCCCCCTCCAATGGACCCCACACTCGCTCAGCTCTCTGCCCCCTCCCCACCTCCGACGGACCCAAGCAACGCCGGGTATTTTCGCTAGTGATACATAAACTTAATACAGTGAGACCTCCCAGAGCTATCGCAGGAAATTGCTGCAAAATTATCTATTAGGTATGTTTTTAAATTTACAAATACTATTGTGACAGCTATGGCAATCTATCAATGACTAGACAGATTTCTATGCTAATCTTGCTCATAAAACTCCCTTATTCCCTTTGCAAGCTCCATAATGCACTTAGTCACAAACATTCAGGTAAGAACATTTGCAGAAATCAAAAAAACATTGCAAACACCAGCCTGATCCATGCTTGGGAGAGTATGGAAGGTCTATCCTGGCCACTTTTGAAAATCCATATTTAATATTCACACAGTAGTTTTGTTGGGCAGTTATGTATGTTCATTGATAATTCACAGTTAGGTCAGGGATCAGAAACTGTATCATGTGATCCATAAATAGTGAATATTAACACCATCCATTGTGCAAACAAGTCATAGTTTAGATAGTCTTTACTCATTCAAGAATTGAAACTTCATAAAAACACCTGCCTGTTCATGGATAATTCAAAACGGGGGGGAGGAAAAGCTATATTCAAGGAATAAATTGTTCAGTGCAAGCACATCACTCAAGATCAGCCCAGTCTCAAAAAAAGGCATCTTCAAACCCATGCAATGAGCTTTAACAGTCTATGTGACCCTCCAATATGTGTATATAACACATACAGATGTTTCATGATTATTTTTTATTTGTGTACTGTAGCTCCCACCATGGGCTGGGCCCTTGAAGGCATCAAAGTGGTCCCTGCCCAAGAGGGAACATCAAATGGAGAATTTTATACAAGTCAGCGTGATCAGTGGAGACAGCATAGCAGTCGTGGGTTTCATTTATGTTTATTTATTTATAGGCTGCTAAAAATTCACCCATCATTATTATCTCTGGGTCCATGCACCATGTGCCACCAAAATAACTCACTGTCAAGTGTAATCTCCAATTAACCATTCAAATATTAATTTAAGTCCATAATGCATGCACATATCATTTGAAACTTGGGGAAAGAGGCATGTATAATTGAACATCATCTTAAGTCATTTTCCAAAGAATCCAAAATCTGCACATTCATTTAATTTGTTATGGGACCGATCTTCTTGGGAAATGCAACCAATCTGATGAGTAAGTGGTAAGAATTATAACAGTTTCATGGGTCATTTTTTGAAGTTGTAGCATACCTGCCTAAGGGTGCAAGAAATGCAGAGAATCAGAGGTTGGTCCTTTGATCTTGAGCCAGTTGCTGAATAGACAGTAGTGCTGCAGACTATGGGAAAGACCAAAGGGTTATTCGGGATAATTAACTGATGGTGACATTCGTGCAAAGCTCTTGAAGTTTAAAGCTGAGGCACGCGCCTTTCTATTGTTCATCATCAGGGACGGGGAATCCTTTATTTTGGACCTGAATGTTATTCTTTCTCAAAGAGACTTGCTGATAAACTATGTTTTTTCAATCTGACAAGTAACTCCACCCCTGGCTTCCCCATAGAAGGCCCCAGATGCAATTGAACCTCAGTATAGTGAGGGGCAGGACAGGGGATTCTCAGACCCTCTGTATGCACCCCTGGGACTGATTGACATTCTCGTGCAGGATGGCTTGGGAAGATGGCGGTGGATCCCTCCCAATGCAGCTCCACCAACCATTCTTCTCTACCAAGGACGGGAGCAGGAGTGTAGTAGCCACACATTGGTGCCAATGCCACTCAAAGTGCTGGGGGAACAATTCCTTCCTCTACCCACCATGCAGATTTGGATCCCGATCTAATGGCCATTGAAGTCAATGGAAAGACTCGTGTAATGAATTGAATCAGGGCCTTGAGGCAGTTTTTGCCTTTAGGTGAATAAATACTAAGAAGAGCCAGGTAAGGATAGAGAAAAAAGTAAAGCAAAATATTATTGTAGTCCCAGAGGGCGCAGTCAGAATCAGGCCCCACTGAGCTAAATGCTGAACCAAGAAACAGACTCAGATTAACAATCTAATTCATGGTATTATTTATTTTGCCTCTTTGCTCCATTTGAAATTATTCTGGGCTTTTATTAATGTGTGATGCAACTGAGATTATTAATACAGCAGTCAATTTGCATCCATCCTGCAAACACATTTAGGTCAGTGTTTTTCCACCGTGGCAGGTTATTTTCACAACTGTCAGGTTTCACGCAAACAGCCAGCCCTAGGCAAAGCAATAAGTGGCCACTATTAAAAGGCCAGTACCTGCAATTCTACCAAACTCTTTGGCACATCCTCACTGAAACATTTCATGCTGTCTATATACATCCTCCACAGCACCTCAGAAATCAATCACACATCTTTAATTAGGAAAAAAAATCTGTGGTTTTTAACAAGTTCAAGTTCATGACAACGCTGGCCACTGTCAATTTAATATCTGCCACTTGGAGCAGGCTAAGGGATGGGCGCTATCCCATAGCTTCAAACCCAAATCCTTTCTGCAGGACGAGCACAATTCATAATCCCTCCTTTGTAAATGTTATTGAGTAGACATTGGTATTCCCATGCTGATTTAGAGCAGATACAAAGAGGCCCGGGCCTATTCCATCCTCAGGATGGATTTTCTTCCATTTAAACTGAAATGACTACTTTTAATGGATGAAACCATTTAACTGCATATTAAAAGTGCTAACCTGCAAAATGTGGCAGGTAATTACATTTTCGGTGCTGTCTTTTAGTGTAATAGGGTCTAAACACTGCATTAAATGAAGCAAATAAAACAGCGATTAGGCTGTACTCCCTTCATAGTGAACATAGATTTTTTTCTCCATCTTGAATATGTGGTGTTATGGAGGCCATTTCTGACTTACAGATGCTTTTAAAGGTTGCGAGACGACTCTAGATTCTTTTATTCACTTGCAGTAATTTATTGCACTGGGAATTTGATACATTCCCTAGAATTATCATTATGATATAGCCATGGAAAGCTGAAGAAGGGGTAGCTGACAGTAGTTAACTGATGGGGAAAACTGAAGACTTCTAGGAGGTATTCAAAGAATTGAACACCACATCCCTTTCTTGACTCCATAATCAAAACAAAACAATACTAGGTGAAACTCCTCTCTCTACAGCGGGATGTTTAAATATGGAACTCACCCTCAGCAGAGTGGTGGAGCCTTTCTTATGTTCAAAATGCCATGCATACCTAGGGGGTAAATCAACACAACGCTGTGTAACTCCATTGCCCAGGATTAAACTAGCTCTCACAGCAACAATTTGAAGTAGAGGTAACAAAGAGTTCTGTGGCACCTTAAAGACTAACTAAAGTATTGAAGCATAAGCTTTCGTGGGCTAATACCCACTTTGTCTGCATGCATCCGACAAAATGGGTATTAGCCCACGAAAGCTTATGCTTCAATACTTTAGTTAGTCTTTAAGGTGCCACAGGACTCTTTGTTACCTCTGCTATTCCAGACTAACACGGCTACCTCTCTGATTCTTGACTTTGAAGTAGGTGTTATCTCTAGTTTACAAAAAAGTAGGGAAGCCAGGGTCTTCATTTCCCAAGGTGCTGAGTGTGATGGATGGGTCTTAGTGTGTCTATCAAATGGTGTCCTTCATTTGACATTGCAACCACCATTTTGAAGAGTGAGATGAATTATGAATATGTGACTATAACCGATCACAAAAGAAGTTTACTGTAATGCCTGACACCTCCCTGAAGGGACTAAAACAGAGTCATCAAAGGTGATTGTTTTCCACTCAAAGGATCAATCTTAGGACAATGGTTCTGCGACTGCAAGTGTGAAAAGCAGGGCTGCGCAGTTAGGGTCTTCATACCAATGCCAGGAGTAGGGACAGTCAGAGTTCAAGGGGAAAACCCAGCATCTATAGCCAGGGTCACAGTTCAACCAGCAAAGCCAAGGGTGAAAGCCAGACCCAGAGTCCTACTACAGAAGCCAGGGGTCAGGATTGGAGTCGGAGATCAAAGGCAGAATCAAAGGTCCAAGCTGGGGTCAGGAGTCCCCGGGAAGCAGGTCCATCTCTACAGTTGAGTCCACCTCATTTCACAAACACTTCCTAGAACTCCTCCTGTGCTTAAATGGGGCTCCTGGACCAATCAGGGGCCACAAGGGTATCTGTCAGTCCAGTCTTTTGAGATGGGACTTCCTGTGGTATTTACCTGCACTGAGTCTTTGTGGCCTGGAATGTGGCCCTACCATGGCTACCAGGTAGTAGCCTGGAGGCACTGGGCCCCAGAAGAACCAGGTTCTAATCGTGTCCCCACTGAATCTTCCTGGGTTGAATGAAACTGGTCTTCCTACTTTGGGGTTCCTGAAATCTTCTGCACTAACCACCTTCCTGGATTTCTGCAGCTGGGCAGTTAGTCACTGACAGAGGGGAATGGAAACTTTCAGTCTCCCCATCTCAAAGCAGCTGACAGAAGGCCACAGGATGCAGAGGCAGGAGGTGCTACCCACCTGACATAGGGAGCGGGCTCAAGGATTCACAATAAGGGCTGAGCACACGGATTCAAGGGCAGGACTGGTTTTGCCTAAAGTTCTGTAACTTATGTGAGCTTTGACAGTAAACATCACTGTGGTTTTAGAAACCCCTGTGGAGACTCAGATAACAAAGAGACTTTCAGGCACCTTACAGTCACTGGAATTCACAAAACTTGATTTGGGTGCCTAGGCACCCTATTCTATGAATAGGGCGAGACAGGTACCTGAAAACTAATAATTATGGGTTTCTTAGGTACAAATGCTCATGACTTGATCACATTTGTAATGTGCAGACAGAATAAAGTCCAGAACAATGGCATATATTTTTGGTGCATTAAAAAGGCCACCTATATAAAGCTTATATAAAGGCCTTACTGGACAAATAGATCTATTGACTTCAGTGGGCCTAATCTCTGCATGAGGTACATTGTAACATGCAGAAGGAGGCAGAATCTGGTCGTGTTGTCATGAGCTGGAATGTGTTGAAAGCTGTTTCAAATTGGGCCTGTGCACACTTTTCAATTAACATAATTCTCAGGATGAGTGGAGCAGAAGCCCTCTGCCTGAGGGAAGATAGGGTTGTGAACCCAGCCAGGAGTTTGGATGGAGCGGGCAAAAGGGTGTTGCTGAGGAATGTGGGTGTCAGTGCGTTAGGGAAGGCAGAACACACAGAACCTGAGAACAGACAAGAAGAGAAAGAGGCAGAGGGAAAAAACAAGAAGACCCAGGCGCCATCTGAGAACAGTTTGACCCTGAAAGCCGCTGCAGAGAGCACTTTGGGGGTCTGTTTCCTAATGAGGTTTGAGGTTGAACGCTAACAAACTGCTCTTTTGGTTTGGGTTTCCCCTGGGCTCAGGGAAGCGGGACTTTTTACATTCCTTGTAATAAACAAGATTGCATCAAAGAAAATGCCAGACTCCAACAATTTCTACTTCCAACTGGAACACCCCTAGGGCCCGAACCATGACTAGCTGCTTGTGTCAAAAGGAGGCAACAATATTATATTATTAATGGCCTGATCTATTCTAATTCTATTCTACTCTACTTAGTGATACTACCAGCCTCTACCTCTTTGCATTTGTTGTGCCCTGTAAATTCCTTGAAATCTTTACATCTAGCGAAAACTGTGAAAAATGGCCCAGAAGTCAAGAGATTCATTCTTGTCAATGCACCACTTTGCAGTAACACATCTGTTTCCACATAAATGTATCCAAGTCGGACAACAAACAGCATCTGTTTGGAAATCTCTCACCTACCTTTTCTGTGATAAGCCAATACAAATATTTTTTTTAAATATACCCAGTGGGATAAACTGTCTTTACTATCACTTCATTTTCTCAATATAAAGCGACAATACAAGGAAAAGACGTAATGCCTTATTTTGTTGATCTCAAACACAATGATGTTGAACTATTTTGGGGTTGACGGCATCATGTCCTTGATACTTTTCATTGTCCTTCCCCAGACATGGTAGTGTAGAATACCATGTTGATGACAATGCGACCGTACCAACAGATCTGCATCTATTATGCTTGAGAACGATCACGGTCTGAAGAACCCAGGCTTCCCAAGGAAATCAATATTTTTAATCGGGGTAAAGGAAGAATGGAAGGAAATTGTTCCATAGAAACAACGCGACACTTCCTAAAGCGAATGGTGTTGACAGAACAATAATCACCTCCTCGAAACCAGTTCCCAGAAGTGTATTAACTATCTAGCATATGACAGGGAATCCATTACGCCATGTTTCCTGTCTAGTGCTAAGAGAAATAGGTGATAAATACCTAGTCCAGTCAAGTGTGCTAGGCAACAATTATCCTCTTGTGTATTTCTTTCTACCCATTTGTCTTTTGCTAGTGGGCCAGATGAGCACTACAGCGAAGACACTGGGCCTGAGCCTCTGATCTGACTCCTTTGGACCACACCTGAAGTGGATTGTGGATCAAAAACAGGCGTAAGTCAGCCATGGGAAGACTACCCCAGGTAGTGGGATCTTCCCATGTAACAGAGCTGACACTGCAGCCTATAAAAGGAGTGTGACCATGGATAGAATCATAGAATATTAGGGTTGGAAGGGACCTCTGGAGGTCTAGAGAGCATGGCTGGGGTGGATCTATGCTTTGCTGCCATATCGGCCTCATGGGGCTGTCTAGAGCCAGCTGCATTTATCGTGGAATTGGAGCAACACAGAGAAAACTCAGGATTTGGTGAGGAAAAGGCCAACTTTGCATGCAGAGTCCAGCCTACTTGGCTGTAATTAGAGATCTGGGCCTTAGCTTAACAACTTGTGCAATGCTGCATACTGCTCCATTAAAACATACACTTCCCGTAGCTTCTCAGAACATCACTGTAGACAACACCCTGCAATATGTACTAAACTGGGGAAATTCGGCTGGTAGCAGCAATGGCTTCGGCCTGAAATGCTGAAAGAAGCTTATGAGAGCAGTAAGGGCTATTTCTAGCAAGCGGAGCATTGGGGAACATGGTTATTTACATCAGTTCATTGGGCAGTCCACCCAATGAGTGACAGCTGTCCTCAGAACACCTAGTTGCTGCTTCATTATTAAAGGTCTGAGGAGCGGGGGGAGGGGAGGTTCTGAATATTTCTACTAACGTTAGATCTCTTCACTTTTTTTATCTTTAGCTTTTGTGCATCTCCAGCTGCTTTATAGCTGTGAGAAACAGACAGGCAAAGTTGTAAGTCATAAAAGCTATGGGTCAATCAAAATCTGGTTGACGTTCATGTGAAGATGGGAGCAGAGATGATTAAAACAAACATTCCCCAGGAAAGTTCAGCCAGGATGATGGAGTTTGCAGAAGATATGGGCTCTCACCTTCAATTCTTCAGCCCAAACACACTGATGCATAACAAGCTGTCAGTTACAAATCATGATAGCCCAATGTTTTCTTGTGTGTAATGCTGATGACCAAACCCAGATTACACATATCGTCTGCTACGTATTGATATCCACCCCAGTTGCTTTGGAGACTTTGGGACTCCATTTAGAAAAATGCATTTATTGTTCTGCTTTGTTTTCTAATCATCTATATTTAGAATAATTTAAATCTTTAGGGCTCATTTTTCTACCACAACAGAAAAAAAAATTTTTCCCACCTTTACTAATAGTCCATGTTAGTTCCAATCAGGGGATACAGCTGTAAACCCGACTTTTTCATTTGGTTTAGAAAAAAAGGGTTATCATTAATTTGAGTTTAAGGTGACAGGTATATTGATAAGACATATTGTGATCATAGTGTACATTAATACCATATAATGGGCAGGATCTAAGCAATATTGCTTTGAAATATATCCAACAGGAGAGAAAAATGTTTCTTAGTTATAAAATATTATCTTTAGCAAAGTTTCTTTGGGAGAACCCATTTTGGTTTCCAGTGACTCTATGTTAATTTGCTCACATCAACCTTATTAATATGTTTATGAACTTCTTTATATGTTTGTTTGCTGTCAGCACAGCCACTTAAATGCCAGGCCTTTTGCTAAAATGGATTGCATTGTAGCTAAACAAAACTCCGCATTATGAGATTGGGGAAATAATGAAAAATTAGTTTTATGGGTTGGGAGCCACATATACATCCTCAGATTAGTTTTATTCTTGAAATGTTGCAGGAAAGCGGGGATTGAAGCTGTTAACATAAATGCAATTTTTAATTTAAAGAGCGTTTTATAGAGGCTTCTGTTAATCTTCTAAAGCGGTCTGGAGAGTATAAAAATATGAACAGTACAGAGGAGTCTTTATAGTATCAGCGATAAAACATTCTTATGTGAGTTTTGCAGATATTGTTCCATTAGTATTTAGTATGTCCTGGTCCTTACAATCAGAGTAAATGTGACTATTATGTAGTAAACTAGAGAACTATTCAGTTGAGCGAACAAAGAAGTCATTCCATCAATCAAAGCCCTGGGGAAAACCAATGTTTTCATCTCACAGACAACACTAAAGTCCCTATTGACGCCGTATGTCAAGTTTTCAAAAGTAGCTTCCTAAACTGTCCGCACAGCCCTAGGTTTGCATTTGCGCGCAGTTACTTGAGTATGTGTAAGCAGGCACATCAGTGCAAAATATTTGCATCTGAAAAGGTTCATGTATGGACCCGCGTGCAATAATGTAGAATTTTCATTTGCAGTTTATAGAGCGGTGTTGGAATTTTGATCCTCCGTATTCGATCCCATCAACCTGTTTCCACAAGTTCTTTGCCCTCAAAGTGATATCGCTGAAAAGTCTGAAAAATCAGTGGCACAGAATTTCAAAGCCTCAGGAGGCAAAAAAAGCTACATTTCTTTTTTATTTAAATATGTTTGTTTTGCTTGATCTTCCTTTATCATATTGTACCTTAGCAATTATGAACTTGGCTTTGGAGTAGACCCACAACAACTTTTGTGGTTATGTCTCAACTTTCCCGGAGGTTTAAGGCCCCACAAAAGTGATTTATTGCATTGTATATTTCCCTGGCATGAACATTCTCTCTTAAATAACTTCAGGGATCTGACTTAAGCCACAAAACCAAGTTGATTTAGAGTAAAGGTGGAACTTCATCCTTAATTTATGCCATGGTCTTAACTGCTGTTAGAGAGTTTCAGAAAGATGAGGTCTTCCAATCACCTTCCATGTCTTATTTTGTGGGCTGCTGAGTGCAAAATCAAATTTCAGACTCTACTGTGAATTCCAGTGCTTATGAGGGTGAAAGACGCAAGGATTTTAGCTGGACAAAAGAAAGACCAGGCCAAACACAAAGGAAGGGAGGGCATCTTCAGTCAATGTAGTACAAGCACCATAAATGCATTCCTCTAGTTCTAAACTTCTGTAAAGTCATGCTGCTTGGCTTTTACTTGGAAACACATTGAACAAGCACAGAGACATGTTCTTCCCAGACTTCAGTGCTTTTTAGAATGTTCTTTTATGGGTCTAATAGGGAATATAACAGAAAACTTTAAAGAGCTTTCATCTTTTCTTTCCATCTACCAACGAACGCTTTTACGCACCACAGGGGGAATAGTGGCTTTGACTGTAAAGTTTCTCTTTCCTGCCACCGTGAGGTTCCACTCAAGCTAGCCCTCCTCCGAACTGCTCCTTGCTTTCACACCAATGACACCCAGCACTATTGACAGCAGCAGATTTCCGTGATGAAGATGCCTCGCGGCTAATCTCTCAGCCACCTGCAGGTACCAAATGAGGGAATGAAGAATTAAAAGAGCATGGGAGGGATCTTACAGAGTAACCAAAGCCATCTATGGATCCAGATCCCACTCCGCACCTAAAGAAAGATTCTCCCACCCCCACTGACTCTGAGTAGCCCCTTGTTCCACACGTAGAATCACTGATTGATGGGACTGTTCCGGGACTCAGATACGGAGCCAGTTTAATAGAATCTGGTCCCTTGCTATTTACCCCTTACAAAAGGCCAGATTCTGCCACCATTACTGAGCTTGAGTGACATGTCACCGAGCCAGCGGTCCCATTGGTTCCAAGGGGAGTATTCATGGAATCAGGACTCCATGATAGTAAGGGTGGCGGAATCTGGACCATGAACTTGAATCTGCCAGTTTTACTCTGGAGGGGCCAGATTTTCAGCTTCTACAGCGCTCTGTGGCTCCGTTGACTTCAGTTGGGCTAGGCTGATTTACACCTGCTCAGAATCTGAGGCAGACCTCACATCCGGACTCTGATACCCTCACTCACACCTAGCTGTACCTCATTCCTTGCGGAGCCTACAAGAGCACAGTGGGTCAGCTGGAGAAGTAAGGCGCTCACCCAACGTGAGCAAGGGTGGCAGAATTGCCCCCAAGCGAGCTCTGGGATACACGGACAGCTGCGGAGGGAAAGTTTCAAGCGCTCTGAGGAATTCCTCAGAACCAACCCTCCCACTTCAGGGCTCATTCACCATTGTGTTCTCTCTGGGGTGGGAATGGGAGCCCTGTGTTGGGTGAGGGGTGCTCATTAGTTTCACTCATTGCCTGTTGGGGTGTATTCATAGAATATTAGGGTTGGAAGGGACCTCTGGAGGCATCTAGTCCAACCTCTGCTCAAAGCAGGACCAATCCCCAACTAAATCCACGTATCCAGGGAGGAAATAAGGAAAGAGTTAATCTGGTTCAAATGTATAATTGAATTACGTACTATTATCCAGAGCTCTGTAAACTCTTCTCCTTAATCAACAGAGTTCTGCCACTGCTCTGAGAGAAACGGGAATTAGAACAATTCATGAATCATAATTACAGGCACAGTCTATATCGAATGAAGAATCTCTGGAATTGTAACACCACTGAGTCTTTCCACCAATTCAGAGGAAACAAAATGCAACAATGGAAAAAAAAATTCCAAGACAAACCTTTACACTGTGGAGACGCACGCCACCTCTGAATCAAATCTTTCTAGCGAGCTAACTTTAAACAGCAATTTGCTGGCAAACTGCCAAGAAATAATAGTTCTTAAATGTACAGTATGATTGCCATGAAACAGAAATAGCCTGTTTAGCTGTTAAATTATACACTGTAGAATTGCAGCCAGCAAACACTTTTCTATCTGTTGAAAGCAGCAAAATAAAGCCACAATGAACACCTATAGGTCTAAAACTAGGCTTTCTGTCTTAGACTGAGTTCTGCTGTTACTGGAATCTTAGGGCACATCTACACTACCTGCCAGATCAGCGGGTAGTGATTGATCTACCAGGGATCGATTTATCGAGTCTAGTCTAGATGTGATAAATCGATTCCCAAGCGCTCTCCTGTCGACTCCAGAGCTCCATCGCCACAAGAGGCACAGGCGGAGTCGATGGGGGAGCGACAACAGTTGACTCAGCGCCATGAAGACACCAAAGTAAATCGACCTAAATACATCGACTTCATCTATGCTATTCGATCTCCCCTCTCCCCCGTGTAGACCAGGGCTAAGGCTTACGGCTGAAAAACTTGGTAATCAAGGAACACCAGGCTGGAGATGGTTTTGTTAGCTGAACTAAAACATTTTTATGGGACTCTGTTTACAAACATTACATTACAGTGGCTGCATATCAAGTGTTTCTTCCATTTTGAAAGTTTCTACCTGCTGGAGGTATTCCCTATGCCTAAAATAGGAGCTGCCATTGGACCACTAATCTCTCTTAAAGGGATAGAAAGTTGGTAAATGCACCGCATGTAAGTGTAAATGCAGCACTGTGTACTGAGAATGGATCATCACACATACAGATGGAGTAGCTGAGTGCTGTTGTAGTCTATGGATTGTTTTCACCAGGCCATCAACACAGTTAATCCACTTCTGCGAGAGGCGGTCGCTTCGTCAACGAAAGAAGCTCTGCCACCAACATAGCACTGTCTACACCAGGAGTTAGGTCACTATAACTATGTAGCTCCGGGGTGTGCATTTTTCACACCCTGGGTGACTTACCAATATAAGCCTACAGCGTAGATCTGGCCTGAGACAATGTTGGTTAGCGCGATTGGTAGTGTTCATAGCACACCAGCTTCCTAACTGTTGTCAAGTTTTCTTAGGAATCCCAACAAAGAAGCTTTAAGGATGAATCCAGGATGACAAGAGTTGTAGGAGGGGAAGGGAAGATGACCCAGGGAAAGTAATTTGTCGGTTTTCTCCTTGGAGAAATCAGCAAGAGCCTGGGCAAGCAGTGAGGTGGAGGCTGGAGAGGGGGAAGGTTTGAGGAGGGAGTCCAAGGTGATGCTTGCCCTCATGGTATGATGTGCTAGGGACCTACGTTCTGACGAGGTAATGTGTTTAAAGAGCATTTGTTTGATGCCCTGGCAAAGAGTTTCTTGCTGGAGCAAGGAATTTTCTCTCCAGTTCATGCCGTTCAGTTAAGCTCTTATAAATTCAATTGCTGGGGTGTTGTTTTTTTTTCTAACTCCCCTATGAACTCCTGCTTACTGTTATTCCAAGCACAACCCTGGTAAGATGGTAGCTATATAGACCAATGGCTAGATACTCAGCTGAGGTATATCAGTGAAGCACCAATGAATGCAGCATCTGGTTCTGATTACTGACCTACGGGTCTGACAACTAATTCAGCTTCTTTGCAGAACCTCTCTCTCTGTCTCAACCTTTGGCCGGCTAAGGGGAAAAAAGGAACTCGAGAGAAGGAATGAAGATGAGAAGATGGTTTCAGTGGAAGAAGGCTGTCTTGCTAATGTCTGCACTAAAAGCAAATGTTTTCTGTGGAAGGAGAAGTCCCAGGCTGGACTGGCTCAGGAACATTCAGAAGATCATTAGCAAACATGGGAGGCTGCTAGAATTCCTGGGTATGGTTGGATGTAGAGATGGGGCAAGATTCCCTGAGATATCATTCCACTCTGTGAGAGCTTCACAATTATATGCAGCCAAAACACTTAAAAGGGAACCAGTACGAAAGGAAGGAGCTGACCCGACCAGAGGTGGCCTCTTCTCCAGTCAGACCAACCAAATCAAAAGTTGTATCTCCGGAGGTGGAACAGTGACTTTCTAAGAACATGCAAGGCAGCCTCTCTCGAATTCCAGACAGTCTTTGGCAACCACCCAAAGCTGTTGAGTCAGATCGAGTAGCTATAGAGGACGCTGGAGTAAAAGATCGAGTGAGCTGCAAGGGGGATCTGAAGTCTGAGCCAAGAAGAGAAAGAGGTAACAGGAAATCATTTTCTCAGAGTCAGAGAAATCTGGGAACCAAACCAAAAGAGGAATTTGAATCCAGAGACGGATTGATATGTTCGCACAGAAGGAGTTAACAAACAACTTTTAGGCTCTCAGGCACACTATTAGTTTTTTAAGTTGAGATATTCCATGCAACAAATTCAGGATTAAAAGTGACCGGCTCTCAAAGGACATACGTTAAAGGTAAAAAATAAAAAGCCTTTTAACGGCTGTTCCCAACCTTCTATCCAGGTTTAATGGATGTCATTCAAACTGCTGTGCAATTCAGCCAGTCTGCATCAAGTAGCAGAATGTGTGCTGTGTGCTGAGGTAGGAGATATTCCTTTGCAGATGCATCACCCTTACAAATTTGTATTGTTCCTATTTAAAGTAACAGACAGGATGATATTCTGTGACCCCGAGGGAAATGCTTTATTTGACTTACGACCCATTCAACATGCTAGCAAAGGGATCTCAAACTCGAATCACCAGGAGGGCCACATGAGGACTAGTACATTGGCCCAAGGGCCGTATCACTGACACCCTCCTCTGCTGCCCCCGGTCCCACCTCCACTCCATCCCTTCCATGAGGCCACACCCCTTCCTCACCTCTTTCCACCCCTTCCCCACTCCCATTCCAATCCCTTCCCCAAATCCCCACTCCTGCCCCACCTCTTCTCCACCTCCTTCCCTGAGCGTGGGGCTCCCCGCGCCTTCCCCTCCCTCCTGGAAAGTGCTAAGCCATCAAACAGCTGTTTGGCAGCAGGAAGTGCCTGGAGGTAAGCAGAGGAGCAGGGACGCAGCGCCCTGGGGGAACGGAGGAGTGGGGGGAGGGGAGCTTGGCGGGCTGCAGATAATAACTCCAAGGGGGCGGAGGGGTGCAGGGAGTTTGGCGGCCACCAGAAATAAGCCTGTGGACTGCATGTTTGAGACCCCTCTGCCTCTTCATGTTTAATGCCATTGTAGATCTGGCCATTCATCTCCCTCCATGGCTGTTTGACTTTGGATAGCAATCTTCCCTGGAGTCAAAATCCCTTTCAGCTTTACACAAATGCACAAACTACAGCAACACTATCCATCGTAACATGAATCCTCCCAGCATTTCAATTACACCGTGAGGGCCAAATTTTTCAAAGGGCGTCCGAAAATACACTAACAATATTGACGGCTGCATGCATTTACCCGGGCAAGACTCCAGCTAGAGGATGCAAATTTCTACTCCCGTGTGCAAGGGTAACTTTCTGCATCTGCATTTTCACTGACCTCCTTACAAAGGGGCTCATAAATGTACTTCATATAGAAATCCTATTGAGGCTGCTCTGTGGAATCCCAGCTGTGGTATTCCTACCCCCGCAATGCATACTCCCCATTATAGGGTGTTAGCTACAATCAAGTGAGCCTTTAGGCACTTCAGAAGATGAGAGCTGATCCTATGCACATTGTAACAGCAATCCGTGCTCAATGTGCTTTCTGCACTGAAGTATTTTGAATTCAATTACTCCTTAGTCTTTGCTTTTTACTTTAATTAAACACAACTAGTCCTTATTCTCACTTAATCTCATTGCTAAAGAGAGAGGTTGTCTGTAAAAGAAGCTATTAGCAATTGGAGTCACCCAAATCCCCAATTATATTACTCTGCACCTGGGTAAATTTGAACTTGATTATAGTCTGTACACTCAGGATAATCATTTTCTTCCTGTGTTTACCTTTGGCTTCATGGGCTTGGTGATATTTTGTTCTCCTGAACTTATCCTGAGTTTCAGCAAGTAGAATTCTGAAACTAAAGTAGCACTTTGAATTTCAATCTAGATTTTGCCTTTCAGTGGTTTTCAATCACACTGGTGTCTTGCTGCTGTAATCATTTCAACCAGCCCAATACTTTCATTCCACTTACTGAGGCAAAATTCTCCTTCAGACTTTTCACTATGTAAAAGGTCTTGTTAGCCAGAAGATTTTTAAAAAAATAAAAGCAAACCAGAGGCGCTTACTAGCAGGATCAAAGGTGATGGCTATAGAAAATCCCGGAATATGGAAGCATCTAAGAGGGATAATTATCCAGTATACAATTAACTACTGCACTGATCCCTGAAAATGAAACTACAGTAATCACTAATTTTGACCCCTCACAACTGATACACATAATCAAGAAACAAACAGCTGTCAAGCCAGGATCTTTCAGTACATCAGTCTTTGTCATTTTCTCTGGTATTAGCTCAGAGATTATTATTATAGTGGAACCTCTCTTAGCCAATCCAATTAGATCATCAAAAATTCAGATAATCGGGAGAATGGACAAAGAGCTTTCTATCTGTTATTTTAATATGCAAAGTTGATGACCCCCTCCCAGAAAAGCAATAAAACATAGCCCCCTTCTTATCTGCTTAACAGAATATACAAACCATTAGTTCTCACAAACAATATTTTGTTCATTTCTTAACAGGAACCTTGACATGAGTTTTTAAAAAGTCATCTTGATCATTTTTACACTCTTTACTCGTGAACATTATTGGGACTGTTAGAGGGTGTCACGGTACTGAAATAGTTTGGTACCATGTAGATCAGTGGGTGCACGAAATATTAGGTGAAGGGGGTCATAACAGGTGTCTTATGTATGTATCTATTCCATATGTGTGTATCAATTTGGCAGTTGAAGTTATGAATATTGGCTCTGGACTGTCTGTCTTCCAAATATTGTGCTCTGCTGGGGAAGAAGATTCCTGAATACTGGATGTCAGCTTGGCTTGGGCTGCCTGATGGCCCATTAAGGGACTATCAGCAACACAATGGACTCTGGGAGCTTGGAATGCTCCAATCCAGACAACAAATCTACAAGAGGAAGCCAGGGCATAATGGCTTCTGCCTGCAAATGATGAGTCAGGCATGGACATGTGATCTGCCCATGTGACTCCAGGACTCCATGGGGCTGAACTTTTCACAGCAGGAACAAAGAGGTGTTTGCAACTGGGAAAAAAAACTATAAATAAAGCTGCTACAGCCCTTCCATTTTCGTCTTTCACCTCCAGTCTTCAGCCTGCTTTGTTTCCAGCTTTGGATGGAACTTTGCTACTCTGGGAACTCTGGACAATGGTACTGACCCATCCCCCAAATGGGATGCATCCAAAGACTTTAATTTGAACCTGCAGTTATTCTACCTTTGCTGCAAGCCTAAGCTAAGAGATGTGCCATTACTGTGTGTAATTGATTTCTTTTAACCATTCTTAACCCTCACCTATACCTTTTTCCTTTTATAATAAACCTTTAGATTTTAGATTCTAAAGGATTGGCTACAGCGTGATTTGTGGTAAGATCTAATTTGTATATTGACCTGGGTCTGGGGCCTGATTCTTTGGAATTGGGGAGAACCGTTTTCTTTATTTGGGGGATTGGTTTTCATAACCATTGATCCCCAGGACAGGTGGCTGCTGGTGGTGATACTGGGAATCTGGAGTGTCTTAAGGGGATTGCTTGTGTGACTTGTGGTTAGCCAGTGGGGTGAGACCAAAGTCTGTTCTGTGTGGCTGGTTTGGTTTGCCTTAGTGTGGAAAAACCCCAGCTTTGGGCTGTAGTTGCCCTTTGGAAGCAATCTGTCCTGATCTGACACTCACAGTTGGATCCCACCAGGAACAGCACCGTCACAGTGGCGTAGTCGTGCTAGGATCCACAGAACCAGGTCAATTGAGCTTTGGGTCAGAACCCCACGCTGTCCAAATTTGAGTTTTGGGTGTAGAGAGTTTGGTTGGTTAAAGAACAGTGGCAATAAGTAATCAGAAAACCAAGGCAATGAAACTGCAAGCCCTGAAAGACAAACTGCAGCGTGAGTTTGAACAGGAACTAGCAAAGGCAAAGCTGAGGTTGTGGGAAGAACAACAAAATGCTAAGTTTGAGAAAAGAGCCATGGAAAGGAAAACTGAATTACAAAGAGAAAGGCATAAAGATCTTGCTGAAAGACGGGAGAGACTTCGAAAGATGGAACAAGAAACTGCCAGACTTCAGCTCCAAGTCAAAAAAGCAAAGGAAGAAAACCAGAAATTGTATCCTCTTGAAAGTCCAGTGTATAATGATGTTGATATGTTGTATAATTCTGAGCGGGGGTCTGGGTGTAACCAAATGTACCCCAACAATGCCACCTTTCATGTGAATGCTGTGTCTGTAAGTTCAGTAAAGGGTGGTAATGAAAAATTCATAGAAAGTGTAAAAGTCAATGGGATAAGCTGTTTGGGGCAAATCATGGCTTCTCACATCACTCTTGTGAAAGCAGATCTGGTAAAAGAGGAAGATTACTTACCAAATCAAAGTGTGAATATTGTAATCCTTTGTGAGTTTACTGTAAGTGTGCCTTTGGCCAAAATCTACCTGGAATGGAATGGGGCTAAGCATGAAGTTATAGCTGGTGTAAGGAAGTTATTGCCTAAGGATCTTTTAATTGGGGAAAATGTTAGAGCTTTGTTCAGTACAAGTAGCCTGGCACAGGAAAGGAATGATCTGAAACCTGTGTCTATTATGAGCAATGATTTGTCTGGGGAGGATTTCTCCAAGTGTTTGCCTGTGCAAGAAAGCAGTTTGCCTGTGGATGAAGTTTCTAAATGTCTATCTAATGTCTCAGAAGTGAGTCTGGAATTAGGTACAGTGCAGGAAGAACTTATGGATCAGGAAAGGGTTTCTCTGGAACAGGTTGCAGTAAATAGTCAGGTTAAAGCCCTAACTAAGGAAGGAAAGGGTGAAATAGTTTTGGCTGGTACAGCTTGTAAGAGTGAACCTGCAAAAAGCCACAGTGTATCTGTTGGCAGTGGCTCTGTGCCTGGTGAAGAAGGTTTAAATAAGACTAGGCAGCAGTTTGGGAAGGCAAGGATAGTGGAAGAGAAGTGTCCCTATGCCTTACCTGTGTCCTGTGTGGAGAAGTGTGACAGTGAAGGGAGTGTGCCTGTGTCTGTCAGGGGTATTGACTTGCCTGTGGAGGAAGCTACCTCAGTCTCCAAGCAGTTGTCTGTGTGCTGGGACAAGGGAAGTGAGATCCCAAGCTGTGGGTCTAGTGAAGGAGAGTGTGTCTCTAACTCTTCTTTGTCTGTAAAACAGACAGAAAATGCCTGTCAGCCTGGAATGGTTGAGAGTGGGGCATTTGTTTCAGAGTTGGTTTTGGATTCAGATAAAGCTCAAAAAGGAAATGGTCCTGAGTTTGTGTCTGCTGGGAAGGAAGGCTCTATAACTAATCTTAATCTGGTTGAGGTCTTAGCAAGATCCCAGAGAGCAGACAATTCTGGTGCTTGTATTTTGCCTGTTGCTAGTGTGTGGCTGGAAAATGGTGTAGAAACTCTGTCTAATCAGAGTGATACCCTAGCCAGAACACAAGAAGAGCAGAAAGGTGATTTGGGTGTGTTACCTGCCAACAGCTTGACAATAGAGAGCAAGGAGGAATTGGAACAGCCCTATAACCAAGTGGCTGTGTTGAACCAGCTTGTTGGGGAGGCAAGGTTGTTCACAGGAAAAACTCTCCATGCTGAGTCTTCAGGTGAACAGTTTGGGTCTCAGGCTCAGAAAGATGACTGGGTAAATGTATCACCAGATCAGCCAGGAAGTTCTGTTAAGCCAGAGGGAGCCAAATTTGATCCTTCAGGGCAAGGAGGAAAGAAAGAATTTGACTTTGCAAAGAAAAGCCACAAGGTGACCCTAAAAGGCCAAAATTCTAATGGTATTGACCCAAAGGCATGGATTGACAAACCTAATTGTAAATGGACACTTACAATGGAATTGTTGTTGTTATTAATGGCAATTTGTGTAACTACTGTGTTGTTACCTGAAACTGTAACATTGTACAATGGGCCTAGTCTTGTGAAAAATCCTTTGAACATGTCAAGAGAAATACAGGGAAACACACTTTATGTAAAGAGGCCTTGTTCTACTGATGTGTCACAGTTAAGGTCTGAGAACAGTGGTAAGACTTTCCAAAGGGAAGAAAACATTCCCCACCACATGTGCAATGTAAGAGGGGAAACTGAGGCACAGTACCCTATTGTTTCCATGGCTAAATGCCAAGATTGCTGTGCTATGAACAACATTGATATCTATATTAATTTGCTGGTACTGGGGTTCCAAACATTTGCCAGAGCTCGTATGTATAAAGTAGCTGTTTTCTTTAGCTTTTGGCAAAGATCACATAACACAAACCCACGGATGGGGGAGCTTTTGGGATGCAATCAGGGCTGTTTTGTCATCCCTTCCTGCATCAATTTTGCGTTGGGGGTGTCACGGTACTGAAATAGTTTGGTACCATGTAGATCAGTGGGTGCACGAAATATTAGGTGAAGGGGGTCATAACAGGTGTCTTATGTATGTATCTATTCCATATGTGTGTATCAATTTGGCAGTTGAAGTTATGAATATTGGCTCTGGACTGTCTGTCTTCCAAATATTGTGCTCTGCTGGGGAAGAAGATTCCTGAATACTGGATGTCAGCTTGGCTTGGGCTGCCTGATGGCCCATTAAGGGACTATCAGCAACACAATGGACTCTGGGAGCTTGGAATGCTCCAATCCAGACAACAAATCTACAAGAGGAAGCCAGGGCATAATGGCTTCTGCCTGCAAATGATGAGTCAGGCATGGACATGTGATCTGCCCATGTGACTCCAGGACTCCATGGGGCTGAACTTTTCACAGCAGGAACAAAGAGGTGTTTGCAACTGGGAAAAAAAACTATAAATAAAGCTGCTACAGCCCTTCCATTTTCGTCTTTCACCTCCAGTCTTCAGCCTGCTTTGTTTCCAGCTTTGGATGGAACTTTGCTACTCTGGGAACTCTGGACAATGGTACTGACCCATCCCCCAAATGGGATGCATCCAAAGACTTTAATTTGAACCTGCAGTTATTCTACCTTTGCTGCAAGCCTAAGCTAAGAGATGTGCCATTACTGTGTGTAATTGATTTCTTTTAACCATTCTTAACCCTCACCTATACCTTTTTCCTTTTATAATAAACCTTTAGATTTTAGATTCTAAAGGATTGGCTACAGCGTGATTTGTGGTAAGATCTAATTTGTATATTGACCTGGGTCTGGGGCCTGATTCTTTGGAATTGGGGAGAACCGTTTTCTTTATTTGGGGGATTGGTTTTCATAACCATTGATCCCCAGGACAGGTGGCTGCTGGTGGTGATACTGGGAATCTGGAGTGTCTTAAGGGGATTGCTTGTGTGACTTGTGGTTAGCCAGTGGGGTGAGACCAAAGTCTGTTCTGTGTGGCTGGTTTGGTTTGCCTTAGTGTGGAAAAACCCCAGCTTTGGGCTGTAGTTGCCCTTTGGAAGCAATCTGTCCTGATCTGACACTCACAGTTGGATCCCACCAGGAACAGCACCGTCACAGAGGGCTTTCCCTTCACACACACACACCCTCCCGTGTCTTGTCAGGCAGTCAGAAAGCAGAAAACCAGAAGTCCGAAGTGCAGGCAATGGGTATTGGGGTTCGTTTCCAGCAAGCATGCCCATAACTCTGACACTGCAGAGCCTTGTTTCCGAGTGTCCTGTTCCCCCCTCCTTAGCAGGCGTAATTATACCTGAAATGCATGCTCTCAGTCGCACCCTTATAACTTTTGCAGGGTCTTTGTTCCACTTCTTTTGTGTCCTATGGGAAGGGGACTGCTCAGTCTCCTGACATCCTAACAAGCCAGCAAGGCTTCATGAGGGACCACATTGCCTGATCCCATTCAAGCCTTGCTCCTGCTCCAGAACAAGCCCTCCTCCTGCTTTCTGGTAATCTGGTTCTGACCCTCTGCTCTGCTCAGACAGCCGGCACAGCGGACCTCAAGCAAACCGCACAATGGGAAGGAGAGAATATTCTTTACAAAAACATCTGTTCTCTGGATTGAAATTTGCTGCCTGACCATTGGCCATGAAAGTTCTGTGAGACTTGGAAGAGTTCCAAGAGCAGGTAGACTTTAAAAATCGTCCCTGGGTATCAGAAATATGATTGGAAAGTGGACTTTGACATTGCAGGGTAATATTCCTTGTGGCTGAGGAGAGTTTGTGTGTGCTGACTGCAGCCACATTTTAATATCTGTCAAACTTGCTTTCAAAACGTGATGATCCAGAGGCATGTGAAAGAAAATGGGAAGAAAGGAGTCACAAATGTCACTCTGAATTCAAAAGGTCTGATCCCGGGTTCAATGCAGGGCGGGGAGAGACAATCCTCACACCTCCGGGGAACAGGTTTGAGAAGCAGGCTGGAAGCAGGCTGGGCGTGAAGACAACAAGAGCAGCCCCAGAAAGGAAGGTTACCAGCAGACCGCATTTGTCTGAGCATATTTAGCGATTAAAACTCCAAGGCTCCGAGGCCATTACAGCATTCCTTTAAATCGCCTCTAACCCCATATTAGCATTTACATCCTTGTCAAATATTATCTGTGCCTTTTGTAAGGATTGAAGAAATGATCCACGCCAGCCTCGCTTGGCTATGAAACCTCTTCAGCTGGTCGGACTCTTCTATTTTTTTATTTTCTACCCTTTTTAATCTCCTCCTTCTATTTCTAGGGACCACTGTGACCACCAGCCAGAGTACTCTGCATACATAATGAGTAGCAGGGCCTGAGATTCAAACCCCACTAAAGACATTGCACACACTCATGGACTTCAGAAATGCATTTTGGATCAGGCCTCAGATGAGCTACTGTTAACATGTACATACCAAGGGCCAGATTTTAAGAGGCTCTTAAAAGGCCCACCTGCATCTTTAGGCACCTGACCTCTGTAGTGATCTGGGCAGGCGGTACGTCCAGCAATAGGTGGTGCTATGTTTTTATCTTAACATTAAGTCATCTTGTTTTGATATGATGTTGTTTATTTAGTTGGGGGAAGGTAGGAAGGATTTAAGTTCAGCATGGGTATGCTGGAGTTGTTACTTGGAGTGCTCCAAGAAACACTTCGAGATTTCTAAAAGCGAGTATTACGGTACAACTGGATTGGTTTTAAGAGAGAGCTTGACCAGTTTATGAGTGAGGTCATATGCCAGGGTTGCTTGTGGGATACAGACTAAGGCTCAGTGGCCCAGAAGGTCCCTTTCGCTTCCTCTTCCTAAAATATCATGCTTCAGGACTTGAGCTGGTCACCTGCTGGGCTGAGGAATGGGTTTTTCCCCCCCAGTGTATTCCTCTGTGGCATTCGAGGTAGCTACAGCAGGATGGGCCGATACTGAGCTGGTACTAAGAATTCCTGCTCTCGGGTGCTTAACTGGCTGGTTCTTGCTCACACTCTCAGGGTCTAGAAACTCATTGACTTTAAGGCCAGAAGGGACCATCGTGATCATAGTTTGACCTGCTGCACATTGCAGGCCACAGAACCTCTCCCACCCCCTCCTAAAAGAGACCCCTAACCACTGGCTGAGTTACTGAAATCTTCACATCATGGTTTAAAGACTTCAAGTTACAGAAAATCCACCATTTACTCTACTTTAAACTAGCAAGTGACCCATGCTCCATGCTGCAGATGAAGGCAAAAAAGAACCCCAGGGTCTCTGCCAATCTGACCCGGGTGAAAATTCCTTCCCGACCCCAGATATGGTGATCAGTTTGACCCTGAGCATATCAGCAAAACCCAGACACCCGGGAGAGAATTCTCTGTAGTAACTCAGAGACATCCCCATCTAGTGTCCCATCTCCGGCCGTTGGGGATATTTGCTACTAGCAGACACAGATGGGCCACATGCCATTGTCGGCAGTCTTGCCTTACCAGCCACTCCATTAACTTATCAAGCACCCAGGTGGGGTCGGGAAGGAATTTTCACCCTGGTGACCTTTTCATCAAGTGGGTAGATCTCACTTTACTATTTCGATGTCATTGTGCCGGTCTCGGGCGTGGGTGCACCTTAGTCCTGCCTATTCATTACCTGTAGCACATAGTGAGCTATGTTGTAGTAGTTCGGTCTCATGTAGGTTGTTGGCTTTAGTGTGGGAGGGGAGGGTCTCTGTGGAGTTGGAGGCCTTTGCCAGGAGGTCAGCCCGGAAGATCTGGTGGTCCCTTCTGGCCGTATGCCCCCTAAGATTTTATGGATAGCTTTGAAAACCTGGCCCATACCATGCTTTCCTAAAGGATGGACGGTGGAAGACCCAGCTGGAACTCTCTGGGCCCAGGCCATCAAAGGTATTTGGGTACCCAGCATCCATTAAAAGCAATGGGAGTTAGGTGTCTCACTCACTTGGAGACACTGGGCCAACGTGTCTAGGCAAGACTCTCTGAAATGATCCTGAGTTAACCAAGGAAGTGGTCAGTTTGATTTCCTTCACAGTACATGTATGTGCTAGTTTTACAGGGCTCCCTGACATACAGATATGGCCTGACTGTGCCTCTGTAGGTGAGAGAGTAAAATGTCTGTGATTTGAAAACAGGGTTTCTTGTGAATGCTGATGCCCATGCCAGCAGGGGGGGCGGCCTCGTGTACATTCATCCTCTTGTGCAGAGAGAGCCTATTCCTCAGGCAGGCTGTGCTTAATCAGATTTAGGCCTCTACCTTTTGATATTCTAAGAAATCAGGCCTAGGAAATTTCCCCTGGGATATTCCAAACCTGTAATTACTTTCTTTGCACTGCTACTTGCAAACAGAGCTGAAGGAGCTATTAGGTATTCCAAAAGGGGGGAGTTTAACAGAGGCAGGAGGATTATTACCATTTCCACAGATATATTACAGGGTGCACGTGGAATGGCATGTGCCAGCAGGTTCTACTGCAGCAGAGGGTTACTGGGGGGCACTGCTGATGAGCAATGCTCCTGTTTATTGAGCCCTCAAGAAACCCCCTCCCCTCCAAAGAACAGCTCCTGCCCAGAGTCGAGACACCTCTTTTGCAGACACAAAGGTCCCACAAAGGGCATCTCCTCTGGCCACAGGATGCAGCTGCTTTTAAAAAAGCATGCATCTCTCCACCTGCCCCCCAGCTCCAATGACAAAGAACAGGCAAACTCTCCCTCCCCTTCCCCTAGCAAGGAATTAATTTGACATTAACTAGTTTACATATAAGGCACAAGCATGCATTGTTTGTGAATTCCAAAGCAATTTTTTTGGGTCAGTGGGCTTTGTTTGTTTAGGCCTGAGCTTGCTGGAGACTAACGAAAAGTGACGAAAAGGCTTCCTCTCCTGCACAACGCCAGAGCAGGCTGTCTTCCCCATCCTCCAGACCCCACAGGCCAAAAGGATCCAAGCTCTGAACTTAGCCCAGGTCTACACTGGGGGATGGGGTCGAACGAAGATACACAACTTTAACTTTGGAAATAGTGTAGCTGTAGTGGACATATTTAGATCAATTTAGTGCCGTGAAGACGCCGCGGTGAGTCAACTGCTGCTGCTCCCGTTGACTGCGCCTGCACCTCTCTCGGCGGTGGAGTACCGGCATTGAGGGGAAAGCGCTCAGGGATTGATTTATCACAGCTAGACTAGACGCAACAAATTGATCCCCAATAAATCGATCACTTCCCATCAATCTGGTGGAGCGTGTAGATCTGGCCTTAGATGCCCACTTGTTATGTTCTGGGGCTGCTAAACCCCTCAGCCATCCCCACCGACACTGGGACCATCACAGGCTGCAGGTCTGCGAGTTAATAACTCCCTAGTAACTCCTCAGGCTCTATGCGAACAATTGGTAGTGAAGCCAGGTTCAGCCTGCCTGGCCTGGGGTTTCATGGTGAACCTCAAGCTCCCCTCCAGGAAGACTGTGGCTAGCAGTGCATTACGGGGCTGTTCATACCACACCGTGAGGGGAGCATAAGTAGCAGCAGCCGTCGCTGAAAGGAAGCCAGCAGACTGCCTGGCCCCTGGAAGACCTCAGTGGGAAAGGGTGGCGAGCGGGCCTCCTTGTACTCCTCTCCAAAAGGCTTTAGAAGAGCAGGGGGTGTTGAAGGTCAATGCAGAGAGCCAGGGTTCTCGGAGGAGGATCTTGTGTTGGAAAGAGAAGTCAGAAACCTGTGGAGAGAGGAGGGGATAAAGCCTGGAGGCTGGAGAGATGTGAAGCTTTAGCTGGCATTTTCAAGTGTGTGGCAACTTGAAAGGTCAAGTAAGCCCTTCCTAAGGGACAAAAATCTGCTGTTAACTTTAATAGACAGGTTACAGTATATTAATGGACTCGCTACAACTGAAATAGACAGGTCATATCAGAATAGTCCACCCTGACAGCTAGAGATGCACAGTTATTCTGATTGTATCTAACAATGTTTAATGTGTAACAAAACCTTCTCAATATTTTACCATCCCTACATGTGTATAAATACACATTTGAACTGATTGTTATCTGGCTCTCCTCTGCAGGGCAGAGTACTCCATAAGCAGTGTAGTAACTGCCCTACAAAACACATCCCATACCTTGTTTGCTTAGACACTTGAGCAAATGCGTAATCACCTTTGATTTGAAGCACCCAAATCCCTGCTCATCAATTGTCAATTTAACCGGTGCTTGTTAAGAAAGGATTAAATATTTTCTTCAGCTGAGAAGGACCTTTGCATATCAACAAGGGTTTCCAAAGGCAGGCTCTAGCCTGGAAATAATAAAATACTTTATGGGCTGAAAAAAAAAGCTAGCTAGTCTTTTGCTTCATCTTTTTCCTACCAAGCTGCTATCAAGTCTCTATTTAGTATTTTTGTTTTGTGGATTCGGAATAATAATAATAGTTTTTAAATGACAAAAGAGCTCTTAACAGGGTCTTGGCAGCAATATTATGATATACAAGAGTCTGAAGCATTGCATAATATCGCTTCCATTTCTGGAATACCAGAAAAGATTTTCTCATTCTCCTCACAATATAGGGCTTCAGGCTATAGCTCTGTGAAAGATTTCAGACATCTACTGTAGTGAAGTGAGCGCAGTCTTCCCTTCTGCCCTCTGTCAATCCATTGCATGGAGCTGTTGCAGTGGTAATGTGTAATCTGGAATCATTATGATGAAATGTTGTAAGAAAGTCACCGTAGATCAGCTAATTTCCTATGGGTGTACTGATTTATAAAGAAAACCTGCTTGAGGTCACATCAGGACCCAAGCCTTGAAATAAGTTACGGGAAAATTCTCATGCATTCCTAGACATACTCATATTGGCTCCAATAGGCTTTTCATCACCAGCAGATACCATGGGCCATCAAGGATCCCGCCTCCCACTAACTTCATCAAGCTCACATTCTCATGCAAAACCTTAGCAGTAAACTCAACAAGGTTAGGGCAGAATAAATTCCCATATGCACATAGTGTGTGACTTGCAGATGTGCTCACCTCTTGAGACAAATTCTTATGTCTAATGTCTATTCTAATGTTAAGGTTTTGTGTTAATTGAAAATTGGATGAAGTTAAGGTCTGTATTGGCGTTTTGGAATATTTAGGAAATGGAAGTGAAAGTTGTCTGGAGTGTGGGCACCATAAAGGTGGCCGAAAATGGAGGTGACTTTTCACTTCTTATATCTAGAGCTAGTTGAAATTTTTTTGAAGAAAATGATTTTTCATCAAAAACTGGGGTTTAATTGACAATATACATTTTCACAGAAAAATTTCACTTTCTACTTCATTTTGCACTTGAAAAAAATTTCAAAACAGACTTTTGAAAAAGGCAATGAGTCTTTGGCATTTCTGAAATTTTTCATTTGAAATTGTGGGACAGTTACCTGTCTCCAATTTTCTACTTTTCCACCCCAATTTTCCCTGTAAAAGGAGAGGGAGACTTTTCCTCACTTATTTCCTTTTTCCACAGGAGAAAAAAGTGGGGGCGGGGGAAGATAGTGGGAATAAAACAAATTTTCTCATTCTTTTTACTTCTTTCCACTTGGAAGTTTTAAAGAATTATAGAGACAGTAGCACAGTCTTTCGCTTTTGAAAACTTTGTACTTATACTTTTGAAAAGCGAGATGGGGGGCTTATTTTTTGAACTTTCTTCTGATTTTTGCACTGGAAACAGTGGGAAAACTAAAAATGGGAGAAAGCAATAAAATGTCATCCTTTTATTTTTTCCAACTTTGGTAAAAATATTTGTTTTAGGGTCCCCTCCCCCACACACTGTCTTTCCCATTTTTCCCCACCTTTCAGAAAAAAGTGAGAGAAATCAGGAACCCCACCTTTGCCTCCCCAATCCCGTTTTTATCATTTTCTCTTGCTTTGTTTTACTCCCCACCACTCCCCACTTTCCAGTGAAAAGGGGACAGATGGGGAGTAAATAAGTCAGACAGGGAGGACAGTCCAGTAGCTAGGGCACTAGCCTAGGAGTTTGGAAACTAGCGGTCAGTTCTTCTTTGAGAAGGGTCCCTGTGGGTGCTCCACTTTAGGTGATCACATGCCCTGTGCCTCTAATCGGAAAATTTGAACAGCAGTACCCAGTCAGGCCACGAACGCACTCTCCCTGTCTCATGCCTGTGTCGGTAGTTGATTAGCACTCTGTGGTCACCTCCCTTATCCGTTCCTTCTCTACCGCCTGTGGTCCGAGTCAGAGCTCCAGCAGTGTGTTCGCTCACTTACCTCAGAATTAGTTTCATTAGTCATGTAGTTTCGAGTAGTTAGGTTAGTTGATTAAGACCCCTTTCCTTCTTTTTCTCTCCATTAAAAACAAATCCTTCTTTACTTTGTCCCAATGGGATTGTCGTTTTTCCCTCAGAATGCCAGGGTCTCCTGGCTTTAAATGCTGCATTTCCTACCATGAGGCAATTCTGATTTCTGATGGACACTCACAATGTCTCCGGTGTCTGGGGGCAACGCATTAGCCCCAGAAATGCACACATTGCCAGTGTCTTCCAGCCAGGAGAAGGAAAGCGGGGGACCGTAAGCTGAAACTCATCTTAATGGAGAAGTCCTTCCGTCCCATCTCAGACCCGGGCGCACAAACTTCTCCAGCCACCCTATCACCACATGCGACTTCTGAAAGACCCCTCTCCTCCTCCACCCCGCAGGGAAGGGAGCTGTGCAGAAAGAGGGGAGATAACATTCCTCCTCCCAAGACCGGCCCAAGAGGAAGCATATTCCGACTCTCTACCACTTTGATACCAACTGAGACGTGGCGTACTACCTTTGAGTTGGCAAGGACCTATGGTACCAACAGCATTGTTCAAGCCACAGACCCTAAGCAGGGGGCAGAAGGAAGACCACCTCCTCTACCTTAGCACTGACAGCACAGAAAAAATGGTAGATACCAAGTGACTTTGTACAACAGGCACCAATGCCACCTCCTTGCCATATGGATGCCATTCCACACCACAGATCTCCAGGCCAATGTTAGCACGATCTACGCTGGCTCTACTCCTACCAGCAGTGCAAGGTCCCACACTCCGCAAGATCCATAAGCACATTGTGTGCCTTCTTGTACAATGTGCCTATCCTGACATAGGCAATGCAGCTCTTTAGATACAGAATATTAGGGTTGGAAGGGACCCCAGAAGATCATCTAGTCCAACCCCTCCTCAAAGCAGGACCAATCCTCAACTAAATCATGCAACAGATTTTTGCCCCATATCCCTAAATGGCCCCCTCAAGGATTGAACTCACAACCTTGGGTTTAGCAGGCCAACGCTCAAACCACCGAGCTATCCCTCTGCCTCCCCCCGAAACAGCAAGCTCACTTGGGCCCTGCACGGAGCTGTAAAGGCAAGGGCCATGCCACTTTCAGGAAGGATGCTCTCCCCAAGAAAGGCCCCCCAGGACAAAGGCACGAGGAGTCACCTGTCTCCACCCTGGCCAATAATCATTGTATCCTACACTTCTGATAAACTACAGTAATGAAGCGTGTATATATGATGCCCTGATATAGATATTATTTCCAGAAATCAGATATTTTGATTAAATATGGCTGGCTCCCTTAAATATATTGTTTTAATGGAGTTTTGCAGTATTTGTGCTCTTTTTTAAGTCAGTAACAAATATTACATGTTTTCACTGTGCTCTCAGACCATAAATTGATTATTATTTGTTCTTCTCTTAAATGAAACATAATTAAAGAGTTGTAATGTTCCTAGGCAAGAAAAAAAACATTTCAATTAAAAAACAATCTCCTTTATTAAGTTAAAATTCAATTTCAAGTTTTCATTACACGTAGCTGCATTAAAGCACAGTGCCGATAAGTCACATCCGCTCTGAGATATTTGGGTGAGTATTTTGCTTTAGTAAATGTAAATTGCAGAGTCTTCAGAGGAAAGAAAGGGTAGACTTTGAAAATGCAATTTTATCACCTAATCCCCTCTGCATTGTAACCCCTGTCAGCAATTAATGACCTGAAACATAAAAGCAGACTGCTGAGCATACAGTCAATTATACTTTATAATAACACTTTCATTACGGTGAACATCACATATATTTACTGCAGAATTTTACACTGTTGATAGACGGGGCGTTTCATCAAATTAAATCTAAATTGTACACGGAGCGGTACAGAACATTACCTTCTTTGTTTTAAACTCATTACTGGTCTGTGTATGCATCTATGCACAGAATGTGCTGTGGTGTCTCTCATTCTAGCATAGTGTGGAAGCTAGATCACAAGTCATGTCTGTGATCAATGCCATTCCAGGTGGAGATTTTTCACCTCAAGAGATGGGGCCACATAGAATGTGTTGTGCTGGTGTTTAGGGGGTAGATGTAAACTTAATTTGTTTAAGCTCGTCAGTCTATGTGTCCAATATAGCTCCAGTTAATGCCATCCAGTATATCTAGTCCCTGTCAGAAACCAAGACCATATTAAGCCAGATCCTTAGTAGGTATAAATCACCATAGCTCCATTGAAGTCAGTAGAGCTCCAGTGGTTTGTACCAGTTGCAATCAGACCCATAGGGTCTGTCCACACTGCAATAAAACATCTGCGGCTGTCCCATTTCAGTTGACGTGGGCTCACGGGGTTATAAAATTGCACGGTCGAGACTGGATGTTCTTCTAAAAGATCTGCTTGACAAATTACTTTGGGCAGTTCTCTGGCCTGTGTCATACACAAGGTCAGACAAGATGAGCTCAATGATCCCTTCTGGCCTCGGAATCTATGAGTTGCTGAGAGCACTCAAGCACTGAGCTTTATATTAGAGCCGTAACAGCAAAGGAAGGAGAAGAACATTGCAAAGAAGCGAAAAGGTTGCTTTGCATTGGACTAAACTCCAAAGGATGTTGGGAGACACGCCTGCCTTTTCTGGTAGTAAAGTTGAGGAATTGCCATGAACTGAGCAATAAAGACTGGCGGCTCTGTAACAAATTGATGAATTAAACAGCAACATACAGCCGGGGATAAATCCAGGAGAAGAGCTGGCCAAAAGAGTTGATACATTTATAAACCCTTCAACTTCAAAGCCAAAGCAATTTCTAAATATTGGGGTTTACACAGAAACTTCCACAAGGGCAGATTATCAGAGATCTGTCTACTGCAGGGCTTTCCTTCCCCTTCCTCTGAAGCATCTAGTGCAGTGGTTCCCAAACTGGGGTTCATGAACCCCGGGGGGTTCATGAAATGTTACAGGGTGTTCTTGGGAAAAGTCATCCCTAATGGTGGACAGAGCTGTCCCTACAGACCCCAGGCAGCATGGGGCCAGCAGCCCAGAGTCCCTGGACTTGCAAGAGCTAAGCAGATCAAAGCCAGCATCTCTATCACAGTGAGGAGATTTAAACTTCAAGACTCCTTCTAAGAAATGGAAAGGGAGGTGGATACTTTTTGCTGTTTTTAAAATTAAATAGGCAGCTAGTATTGTTTTTAAAATTATTAGGAAGAACCAGTTTAAGCTTTATTGTAACGTGTTGTTTGCCAGGACTGCTCAAGACCTGAATGCGTGTCTAGGAGGAACTCTTTGAGTTGGTTTCTTAAATACCTCCTGCTGTTTCACATCTGGTACTCCTTGATGACATATAGGAGCCTTGTCTTATAGCTGGCTTATTCAAAGTGATACAAGCTACAAAAGTAAGATCTTGGTGAGTGTTGCAGTTTTTATAATGTAATAAAAATATTGTAATGATCAATAGTAATTAATCATAATCATACATAGTGTGTAATAAGCATCTCATAATATCAAATTTTATACTTCCAAGATCACTGCTTTTATAATTTATACTCAGGTAAAGGAGAAAATCCCTGGCAATTTTTATTTTTAGGAGAGGGTTCGTGAGACTTGATATTCTAGTGAAAGGGGCTCACAAGTTATTAAAGTTTGGGAACCACTGATCTGGCGCCAGGTACTGTCGTTGACATTACACTGGATGAGATGCGACCCTTGTCTGATCCAGTCTGGCAGTTTCTATGTATGTAGGTTCCAGTTCACAAATCCTGAAAGCAGGACACCCAGAGGGGCCACATCCGTGTAACTGAAGACAGCACCTGGACTTTGCTTTCTTTACTGAAATTACAGCAGAGCCTGCAAAGAAAACTTTCTACACATGAATCAGAGAGGTAGCCGTGTTAGTCTGGAATTGCAGAAGTGACAGAGTCCTGTGGCACCTTAAAGACTAACTAAAGTATTGAAGCAGAAGCTTTCGTGGGCTAATACCCACTTCGTCGGATGTTTCTACCCAGGAGCTTCCCAAGAAATGGGGCTGCTTCTCTAAAGTTACATATTCTTTCCTCAGATAAAACGAGGAAGACTTTGTAGCACCTTAGAGACTAACCAGTTTATTTCAGCATAAGCTTTCGTGGGCTATAGCTCACTTCATTCTATGCATCCGATGAAGTGAGCTATAGACTCCCTTTCACTGGGGTGCTGGGGAAAGTAGCTGTAGCTGTCCGATGACGTTCCCCAAGCAAGAGACCTCCCCAAAGGGGTGGAACCTCTGTGTTGTCAGCTGATTTATGCTGCCAAGGTGGCACAGAGCACCTGCAATGGGTTCAAGATCTAGCCTGGAGTTTCTGTTCACTCCCTGGGTGAGTGTGCGAGAACTCCCTTGCACAAAACCTCAGCGTGCATCACTGCTTCTTTTGCAAGGCCCTTTGAGACAATAAACTGGATTGCTTGAAGGTCCATCCAAAGCGGCACTCACAGGATTAAAGTGACTTTAGTTCAACAGCTGAATGAATATTTGTGGGAAATGTTGGATTCTATTCCATTTGTGAGCAAACGTGCAGTCTGGATCAGCCCCGGTCCTCCCAAGGAAGTTGTACATCACGCCTGGGCCTCTCCCGTCTTTAGCGTCTGTTGTGGGAATGGCACCATTTGACCCATGTTAATTTATGGGGTTTGCCTTCCCTTCCTTTTCATAGGTCAGTGGACTCAATGAATTTGAACACAAGAAAGAACTGCCCCAGAAAATGATCGAAACTGTGTGTCTAATTTTCACAAAAAATGGAGGGGAAATATGAAGACACGATTTTCTTCATCAAGGTTGCTCACTGCATTCTCAGTCAGCCACCGTATGGCTTCACCAAACCACGTGCCAGAACTGAGATATGTTTTGGCGTGTCTCTCTTTGTCAGGATTGCTACAGGACAAATTGAGAAGAGAAGCACGTGGAAGAGAAGCATCTGGAAGGATCAATCCGTGAGGAAAGAATTACGACATTAAACATATAGAATTTGGCTCAGGAATTACTAAAGGTGAATATTGGGATGGAGAGGCGACCTGAGGGCTGTTAGACCCTTCCTCTTTACGCTCACATAGGGAATGTCTACAGAGCAATCATGGGGTGTGGCTGCAGCTCAGGTAGACATGCCGGAGCTAGCTCTGATTGAGCTAGCCTGATAAAAACAGCATCGCAGCCATGGCCGCACGGGCAGCAGAATGGGTTGGGGGGGGGGGTTGAGCATGTCCCCTGGGAGCTCAGTCTGAGGCCTGCACCTTGCCCGTCCTGTCACCGCTTCACTGCTATTTTTAGTGATCTAACTTGACCACCGCGAGCTCAGGGGTGTCTACATGTGCTGCTGTCATGCCTCCCGACGGCAGTGTAGACTTGCAAGGACCCTCTCAACAGATGTGTAACGAAGTCTAGGAGCTGGAAGATGGTGTATTAAGGGCTAGATTAAAACAAGGTGAGGGCTACTCTCAGTTAACAGGTTCTTGCTACTCTTTGCCCCTGATACTGCAATCAGACCCCAAGTTACACAGTCCCACTGACTTAGAGGGGGCTGCGCACAGAGGCAGGGGTCTGTCCGCGGGGGGGCAGCCTGCAGAACTGAGGAGGCATCTGGTGGGAGGGCAGGGCTGAGGGACCCAAATGGAACCTGCAGTGTAACACAGAAGACAGAGCTCGAGAGGAGAATGGACAAAGCTGGCTTTTATACCACCTTTGTGCCCTTGGGATTCCAGGCTGTTCCAGGCCCCAACATGGCCCCTGTTGTACATGTGAGAAGCCAGAGGGTACTCTAATTTGCAGCAGCCTCCTGAGGGCTACCGCTAGGCCTCCCTGCAATTGGGAGCAGCACAGAATCCCGAGCAGGGTATTCTCCGTGTACCGTGAGCAATCCCCAGAAAACTAACCCATCCCTCTCTGGCCTCGCCCCATGAACTGGGACTTGGAGGGGCGGCTAACCCGAGGGAATTCTCCCCCAGATATCTCCAAATCGCTTATGGTCCCTGTCCACTGCGGTGGCTTATGTGGTCTGGAGCGTGTGTGAGACTCTCACCCTGGAAATCTAACTCACACCACTTTATGCATCGTTTCTGAAGTTGGCCCTGAATTCTGTGCTGGGTTCTTGTGGGTTATTACGTATAATGCGGTTCATCCCTGCTCTGGAAGAAACATCCAAAGTAGGCTCTCTGCACTAGCTTCATCCGTTACCAGCAATGGTTCCTAACTTTGGCTGGAAAGGGCTGTTTTCACTCATGATGTAACTAACATCACCAGCTGCACTGCATTTCTGACACCGGCAGTAGCAGGCATTCATTTGTATTTTTTCCTGTGCTCCTTAGGGTGAGAGAATTCTGCTGTAAATTGAATTAAGGCTGGGTTAGCCTTTGAAATAATAATCCCAAATAAATAATTTAGGCCACACAGGGGCGGGAAAGATAATGATAAGAAACTGAAGTCGGTTCTAATATGTGTTATACGAAGGGACAATGGCTTTAGCATCCCTAGCCGTAAAAATGTTTTGTGGACTTAATTCCAAGGAAATTAAAACTTTGGTTCACAGTAAACATGTTGTGCTAAAGATATAAAAGTTTGTGCTGTTAATGCAATGTACCATTTAGCCTTCAGTAACAGCATTGGGAAGACAGGAATATTGCTGTGCAGTGGACTGGAGAGAACTTGAATTAGTTCAGTCAATTAAGTCATGATTAATTTATGTTAGATCTTGTTCTCTTGAGTCTATAAAAACAAAGACTTTAGTTAACTGGCAGTGTTTGGTTTAATAAAAGTAAAGTCTTAAAAAGATGACTTAAGGAGGAAAAGAAAACCCACTGCTGACAGAATCAATAGACAGCAAGATTCCTATTTAATTTGTGTCAATGCAAGTTAAAATAACTTTAGAGCCTAATACAAAAGGGATGTTCCCTTCAGATGGATAACGGGATGCTCAAGATCTTGATTAGAACAGCTAATCTGGCAGCTCTACCTGTACGTGTGACAAATCTCAACTATAAAAACCTCCAGCACCTGCTTTCGTTTTTGACGTGAGGTCCCCCCCACCCCCCGTTGGATTGTCTATGTTCTGATTTAGGCACAGAAAGAAGCATCCCATTGCCAACAGAGTCACGTTAAAGCAGCATTACACCTGTGAACAGGTTTTGATTGCCCTAATGATCCCTCTATGATAAATGTAAATGTGTACCGTGACTTTTAGTGCCTAGAACAAGAGAGAGAATTGGGGGAGCCAGATTACAGATACTCTTTGCTGCCTGAGGGAATCATGCAGATACAGGCAAGGAACATCTGGAGCATGTAGCCCTCCTCTAGCAAGGATCTGGAGTCAAGCTGAGTTGTCAGGCATAGACACACCTTTATAGGCTGTGGACATATGTATGGATTGTGTTTAAATGCGGAGGTTTGCCTGGGTAAAACCACTAACCTTGTCACCTGCTTACTATGGTGAGACATGGCGCGGGTTGCTTTCCTGCACAATTTAGCCTGTGAACATGGCCGGAATTGAAACAGGCACCTTGAACAGACTTCCAAAAGTCTCCCCAAAACTCTATACGTCTCGGCATGGCTCTGGCATTTGTCAATTTTGAGGCCAGAAGGGACCACTGAGGCAGACTTGTAAAGGTGCCCCATTCCCATTGAAATCAATAGGTGCCTCTCTGCATCTTTAGGCACCTGGATACCTTTACAAATCTGGCCCAGTGTACTCACCTGGTCTGACCTACATAGCACAGGTTATACAACTCTACCCAGTGATTCCTGTCTCAAGGCCTTGGCCTCAGGCTGACCTAGAGAATAGCTTTTAGAATTGGAGACTACTGTCATGAGACATGTCATCATTCCCACCTATAGTATTACCCAGTCTGACACGTATATGATTTCAGTTTTGTGTCTTCAACATCACACTGCAGTATATCGGCAAATAGATGGAAAGCGTAGGGTCATTACTTAATGGGGAAGGAGTGTCAATCACAGATGACACAGACGGCGGACACGTTTAATACTTTGTTTGCCTCATTGTTCACTAAAAACGATTAACTATTGACAGATATTTAACATAAGGAATATTAACAGGTGGGAAGGAACACGGGCCAGAACAGGGGAAGAACAGAGTCAAGCATAGTTTGAGAAGTTAATTATGTTCAAGTTAGCAGGGCCTGATGAAATTCACCCTACAGAATTTAAGGAACTAGCTGAAGCAATCTCAGAACTGTTAGCGATTATCTTCGAGAGCTCCTGGAGGATGGGTGAGGTCTCAGGGGACTGGAGAAGGGCAAACCTAGTACCTATCTTTAAAAAGAGGAACAAAAAATACCCAGGGAATTATAGACCAATCAGCCTAACTTCAATATCTAGAAAGGTACTGGAACAAATTATTTATAAGTCAACTTATAAGCACCTCAAGGATAACAGAGAAATAAATAATAGCCAACATGGATTCGTCAAGAACAAATCATGCCAAACCAACCTAATCTTCTTTGACAGGGTAACCAAGTTAGTGAATGGAGGAGAAACAGCAGGTGTGATGTATCTGATCTTTAGTAAGGCTTCTGACATGGGCCCACATCACAGTCTCATTAGTAAATTAGGGTAATAGGGTCTCAATGAAATCCCTATCAGATGGTAACAAATGGTTGGAAGAATGTACTCAAAGAGTAGTTATCTATGGTTTGCTGTCAAGCTGGAAGGACGTGTCAAATGGGGTCCCTCAGAGATCTGTCCTGGACCCAGTACTATTCAGTATTTTCATTAACAAATTGGATGGTGGAATGTTTTTAACATTTGTGGAGGACACCGAGCTGGAGAGGTGCTGCTGTGAAAAAGGCCAGTGTCATTCTGGGATGTGTTAACAGCAGAGTCACATGTAAGGCACAGGAGGTAATTGTTCTACTCTGCACTGGTGAGGCACCAGCTGGAGTACTGGGTCCAGGTTTGGGTACCACACTAAAAAAGAGGTGGACAAACTGGAGAGAGCCCAGAGGAGAGCAACATAAATATGAGGTTTAGAGAACATGACCTATGAGGAAAGCTTGAAAGAACAGGACATATTTAGTCCTGAGAAGAGAAAACTGAGGAGGGATCTGTAAGCAGTCTTCAAATATGTTAAGGGCTGATATTAAGAGGATGGTCACAGACTTTAAGGTCAGAAGGGACCATTATGAGCATCTACTCTGACCTCCTGCACAGCGCAGGCCTCAGATCTCACCCACCCACTCCTGCAGTAAACCTCTCACCTATGTCTGAGCCATTGAAGTCCTCCAGTCAGGTCCAACAAGCATAGAACAAGAAGTAATCATTTTAAGCTGCATCGAGGGAGATTTAAGTTAGGTATTAGGAAAAAACATTAACTATAAGGACAGTTATGCACAGGTAGAGGTTACCTAAGGAGGCTGTGGAATCCCTGCCATTGGAGGTTTTTAAGAACAGGTTAGAGGAACACCAGTCAGGGGTGGTCTAGGGATATTTAATTCTGCCTCCATGCAGGGGGATAGACTAGCTGACTTCTCTTCCAGCTCTACCTTTCTATGACTATCATTTCAGATCAGCACTTGCAACTATGCACCTGAAGTAACCCAGAATTCAGGGGAATGCTACGGCTCTTTTTTAAAAACCTAGTAGTGATCTGTTCTGTGTGAGAGTTGAACATCCCTGCTGAGGGCAGCAGTGCCAGATACAAAGAGGTTGTTCAAAGGGAATGACAGCAAGAGCAACACAGTCTCCATGATTATTAATGCTTAAGTGCTCGTACGATCCCGCATGCTTCCAGCGGCAACTAAGCACTGTCATCCCGCGTGCTCCCAGGCACAGCAGTGTGAAGAGAGGGGAGCTCCATCTTTGTGACACATCTCATTTCAGCTGCTGGCATGAAAGATTTCCTTCCTGAGATTCAGCCAGCAGAAAATTATACCATTGCTGACAATATGTTATTTTTCAGCAGTAACGACTGTAGTTTCACTGCCTCCGAAATTCAACCATGCTTCTTCACAGTGCATGCAGGAGTTAGGCAAATTGTATGGGAACACCAAGGGTTTTTTTTAATTGCACTAGAGTGGATGGGATGAGTTTAATTCTTGCGCCAAATTTTTACAGCGGGACCCGAAGGACAGTTTTGTGAAAGGAGCTTTGACAGGGCCAGCAGAGTCTGAAAGTCCAGGCAGGATGGAAGAAAGGGGCAACAAGATAGGGGGAGATTAGACTGCCCTGATGGTAGAGTAAGATAGCAGTGGAGTCCATAAACAAGAGACGCAAGGTGAAAATCTAGGCTCTCTCTCCAAACACGGAGCATCTGCTAATCTGATGGCAACGACTGTTCTGGAGATGAAGCACGGGTGTGAATTACAAGAGCAGTCCAGCAGTTAAGGTGGTGATGAGCTCTGAGTCTGTCTCTCCTGAGGAAAACCGTCTGAAGTGTCAGATTTTAGACGTCTTGACTAACTCCTCCTCTCTCTGCACATTCGGGGTTAAAAGTCACCTTGTTCTGCCTTGAAAATCCCTGCTCTGGTTGGCAGAACTCCTGAGGCAGAAGGCAGGGGGTACATCTCTACTTCCCCTCCTTGTACCAGCTAAGGCAAGATTGGGCCGGCCGTATTAACGATATTTAAAAACGGCATCTCTTCCGCAGAACCTCAAATACAACATTGGCTATGGCAAGGTTAAGGTCGGTTCATAGTGATTGCGGATGACAGGGACCCTAGCAAGTGCTTTCTCTCTGCTCTCTGAAGAACCAAGAGCTAAAGCCAAGCGGTGAACAAACTGCAACACTCCACACGAGGGTGGCTCTTTATGGATAGTCACATGGCGCTGTGAATGTGAACGCTGCCTTATGGATGGGCTTCTGAAAAGCACCCAACTGGCTTAGGAGCACTAAGTCCCAGCCATTGTCCCTGGCCTCAAGAGCTTTAGGCTGGGGTATTCCGAAGGCCTAAGGGAGTTAGGCGCGCAGCTCTGATGGAAAGTCAAGCCCAGCCTTCCAGTCTAAGGTTAACACAAGTAGATGGTGGCAGAGGTTGGGCTTTCGGGTGAATGGGAGGGCAATTCTTACAGCAGTAAGATCATGGAATTGCTTAGGGTAGGTCACACAACAGTTGTTAATATCCCAGAAGTCCCAGTGGAGATCAGGACTCCATTGTTTTGCCTGATGCCCAAACAGAAAGGCAGAGAGAGCCCCGCCTCACCGGGCTTACAGTCTCAACTGGCTGATGCGAGGGGGGGGGGAAAAATAATATCAACTCACATTGTCCAGAAGGGGAACAGAGAGAGAGAAGGCAGCCCAGGGCTTTAACCACTAGACACTCCTCCCTACATGAGCTTCTTTTTCATCCCTGTAGCATGTTCCTCTTGTTTCCTTTCCCTGCGGGATGGTGATTGTTATCTTACTGTATCTCTCATTGTGACGTCGTACAATTAACTGCTCCGCCTGGCTGGGTAACTGTATGTAGATAATAGGTTTCTCGCTGCCGTTTCTGAATAACGAAGCTAAAACTGTGAGCTTTGCTCAGAGAATGACCCGGTTAAGCAACCCAGTATTTTAAGACGCTGGCATAAATTAACCGGGAACGCGTTTGTAAAGCCCTGATTGTCAGCGTGGCATAGTCGCTGTCGTGCACACCACAGCATTAAAAAGCAGCACTGGCCAGCCTACGCGCACTGTGGAAGAACGCTCCTACCGCCGGTGAGTGGAGTTTATTACCTGAGTTCACCTGGAGTGCTGGGGGTGAGGTTTGGGGTAAGAGGGGGTGCTCTGAGGAGCCCAGGGCACAGGGGAAGGCCAGGCAGAGCCAGCGGCGGAGGTGAGGGAAGGCCGTGGGGCAGACACTTGCCTTGACCTCGGAGACACGCTGCCGGTCTGTGCTCCCCTGTCCCGGACACTCACAGCAGGTTCCCCCCGTGCAGCCCCCTGTGCTGGTTACTTCTTTGATAAAACTGGCAGCGGCTCCTCCACTGGAGGGAAACAGCCCTTCCTCGAGGGGACGCCGCTCTGCCTGGCTGCCCCCGCTTGATTCCCATCCCCACCTAGGGTTGCCAGGCATCTGGTTTTTGAGGAGGTTGAAAAGGGATCCTGGCAGCTCTGTTAGCACCGCTGATTGGGCGGCTAAAAGTCTGGTCGGTGGCAGAGCAGGGCTAAGGCAGGCTCCCTGCCTGCCCTGGATCCGCACGGCTCCCGGAAGTGGCCAGCCTCTGCGGCTCCTAGGGGCTCTGAGTGCCACCCCCACCCCTAGCACCACTCTGCCGCTCCCATTGGCTGGGAACCGTGGCCAACGGGAGCTGCGGGAGTGGCGCCTGCAGACACAGGCAGAAACCCCTGATCCCTCCGCCTAGGAGCCGGACATGCCGGCTACTTCTGGGAGCTGCGTGGAACTAAAACAGGCAGGGAGCCTGCCTTAGCCCCACTGTGCCGTGGACCAGGAACCGCCGGAGATAAGTGCTGCCCGACCGGAGCCCGTACTCCCAACCCCAATCCCCTGCCCCAGGCCTGAGCCCCCTCCAGCATCCAAACTCCCTCCTGGAGCCTCCAGGTCTTCAGTAGACCCGCTAAATCGACCACTGAAGCATTGATCACTGCAGCATCGATCCTACAGTAAGTGAAAACAAGCCCTCATTTTATACTCTCCTCTTCTCTTTGAGGACCCTCCCTCTGCTGGGGTGCAGATAATCAGTCTGTGACGTACATGAGATTCAAAGTATCTTTCAGGTGAACTGTAAATTTCTTGTTCACACCTTCTCTGACCATGAGGATTAAGATGTCTCAGGGATGACATGCAGATCTTTTGTTTACAGTCCCATCTGATCACAAATGGTTGCTTCAGTAGCTAATAGTTTCCTAACACCTGTGGTCAGTCCTTTGTTGACAGCGAGGAGCTAGTCTGTAGGAGATTCCCAGAATTAAAACATTTCAACAAACATATAACATAACCTCAGAACTCCATATACAATGGTGATCACACATTTTAACAGGACAAAGATATTCAGTAGATTATGACTTTTCAAACAATATCTCACAAGGCATACTTTGTACAAAATTGATCATAACCATAACTGTGGTGATTGTGGAGGTACAGGGTGTTACAAGCTGTACAGTACATCAGATAGACATAAGGAGAAGTTTTGTCCCTGCTATACAGAATGGGAACTGAGACAGTAGATTAAGTGACTTTCCCAAGGCCACACAGGATGTTCAATACCTCTTCCATAAGACTATCTTTACTCTTTCTTATGCCTTCCTTTGGCTATGCTGCTGAATTTCCAGGAAATGTGCAATCATGTGCCCTCGTATTTCTATATATTATTAATCAATAAATATAATAATTGTATTAAGTATGATTATATAGGTATTCACCATTTAAAAAACAACACTGTTTTCCAGCAGTTCCCTGTACAGTGAGCACCGAGACACCGTTTTTGATGGAGGGATGTACAGGTCCAAAGACATTAGACCATTAATAAATCATAATTATTAACTTTGCTTGAGGGGTTACAAATGTCAGCTTTCAGCTGACTGCTTTCATTATCGTCCTTTTCCTGTCGACAGTCTTCACATTTCTAATTTTTTATTCTTCATCAAATGAGGAAAAATGAAATGGTCCAGACCCTAAACAGCCATGACTCAACTGCATCACACGTGAGTTATTGACTACTCATTGTTCAGCGATACAGCTAAGCATCTGTTTCCGTGAAATGCTGATGCCTTCCTCATATTCATCTTCAAGTGGCGTTTGGTTATGACGGGGAGGCGCAAGCTGGAGTCGACCGCCGCCACCATGAGGACGGACGGTAAGTCGGCTGCAGATACGCAAACTTCAGCTACGTGATTCACGTAGCTGAAGTTACGTATCTGCAGTCGACACCCCCCCACCCCCCATAGTGAAGACCAGCCCTTAGAGATGAGTGGGTTTTTAAAACCTGTCTCTTCAAACAAAAGGTTCTTCTGATCCCAAAGAACCAGCCCAAACCTAGGTCACTATACAACTCAGATCTTACCCGAAAATCACGCTGCTGCCAATCCTTCAGTATCTAAAATCTAAAGGGAGAGAAAGAGAGAGCGAGAGAAAGAAAAAAAGAGAGATAAAAAATTGGTTAAAGGAATCAAATACATACAGTAATTGCAAAGCTCTTGGATCAGACTTGTAGCAGTGATGGAATAAACTGCTGGCTTGATAAGTCTCTGGTTGCTTCCAGATCACTGGAAGGACCTCAGGCCCTTTGTTAGAATGCTCCCATAGTTCAGAGGTTTGAGCAGGAAAGAGGCAAAATATCTTTTATATCTTCTGCCACGTGGAGGGAATCCCATTGTTCTTCACGTGAAAAATTACAGTAACAAGATGGTGCTTGGAGTCATAAGGACAAGTCACATGTCCATGAATGATTTTGCCTAATCATAGCAGGAAAGTCCAGTGAGAGTAGATAGGTGTCTTCCATTGTAAGTTAAGTGTATTTTAATGGGCCATTCTACTGGAATAGCTCCTTCAAGATGTGAAGGCTAAATACCTTGGGGGTATTACCCCAGGAGCCAACATTTGAAATCCAGGTATAGAGCCACTGCTCATAACTTCAAATACAAAAATGATACATGCAGACAGATAGCATCGTCATATTCAGCAAATCATCACCTTTCCATAGACATCTTACAGGCCACCTTTTGTACAAGATTTGTTACACAGATGGAACAGTGGTTGCAACAATGATCTACAGCAGCCTTGTCCAACCCCCGGCCCGTGGGCTGCATGTGGCCCAGGACGGCTATGAATGCGGCCCAACACAAAATCGTAAATTTACAACGTTATGAGATTACGTCCACAAATACGGGATTATTATTCGTAATTCGCATTATAATTGCAAACAGTTCGACCAAAAAAATGAAAAACTGATAAAATTGACTATTAAAATAAAGAGCAAGAGGACTCTAATGTTGCGTAAAATGAATTGTGACAAAGAATTCGTGTGTACTAGGCATAACGCGTGGCCCAAGACAACTCGTGTGGCCGAAGACAACTCGTCTTCTTCCAGTGTGGCCCAGGAAAGCCAAAAGATTGGACACCCATGATCTACAGGGTCATATTTTAATCAGATAATGTCACACCCCTTATCAGCAGTTTGGCTGAGAGGATACACAGGAGAACTCTGCTATTGCCGGTAGTGCTAAATGAAATAGATGATGTTATCTGCGACCACCAAACTAGCAGGAGAGTGATAAGCAAAAGCACTGAGGGCTTCGATGGAAAATCAAGTCCTGGGAGACTTGTTGATTTAACCAACTCACAGGGCTCATTAGAAGAATGCAACAACCACAGGAAACTTAAGATCACCCGCAGGTGACAAATCACAGCACTCTTGGACTTCCCAAGTCTCCTTTCTTCAACCGTGAGCCACAAGAGCTGGGGAAGAAACCTCATTACTCTCTGCCACCAGCTAAGCAACGAAGCTCTGCAGGAATCGACAGGTATGGCATTGAGAGCTAACGGCTTTCACTGTAATAAAGGCTTTATTCGCTAACAGCCGGGTTTGATGCCGGTTTATTTCCCTCCCTCCCACTGCTTAATGAAAAGGATATTTTACTGAAACATCATCTGGCGCCACCAATATGTCCTTCCCGGGATTTTGGTGTTAAAAACATAAATATTTTGTTGACACACCAATTCAAGAGGGTGCATAAGCACATGCTTGACTTCAGCAGCCATTAGAGTTAAGGGTGTTCCTGAATAGGGATCAGAGAGGTAGCCGTGTTAGTCGGGAATTGCAGAAGTGACAAAGAGTCCTGTGGCACCTTAAAGACTAACTAAAGTATCAAGGCATAAGCTTTCGTGGGCTAATACCCACTTCGTCCATGAAAGCTTATGCTTCAATACTTTAGTTAGTCTTTAAGGTGCCACAGGACTCTGTCACTACTGAATAGGAAATTATTCCTGCACTGTGCCCTGGGACAGCCAAACGGCCTCGAACCTCTGCTCTTGTCTCACCAGCTCCCATCATTCCCTCTCCACCCCCCTTAAAATGACCTGCTTGCTCAGGGTGTCTTCTGTAAAATACACCTTGTAACTATGCCTTTGTGGGTTACAACTAAGACTACCAAATTCATTGGAAAGACCTCAGTCCCTTGGTTAGAATGCTCCCATTAGTATAAATCCGCAGTCCAGAGGTTTGAGCAGGGAAGAGTCCAAAAGGAGATGTTTCCCAGGCCTTTTATAGCTTCTGCCATGTGGAGGGAAACCCATAGTTTCAAACAAAGCCCTCAGCACAGATAGTGGAAAATTACAGGTAAAAGATGGAGTTTGGGGTCACATGGGCAAGTCACATGTCCATGCCTAATTCTGCTTAATCATAGGCTGAGGGAACTGGGATTGTTTAGTCTACAGAAGAGAAGACTGAGTGGGGATTTAATAGCTGCTTTCAACTACCCTAAGTGGGTTCCAAAGAGGATGGATCTAGACTTCTCAGTGGTACCAGATGACAGAACAAGGAGTATTGGGCTCAAGTTGCAGTGGGGGAGGTTTAGGGTAGATATTAGGAAAAACTTTTTCACTAGGAGGGTGGTGAAGCACTGGAATGGGTTCCCTAGGGAGGTGGTGGAATCTCCTTCCTTAGAGGTTTTTAAGGTCAGGCTTGACAAAGCCCTGGCTGGGATGATTTAGTTGGGGATTGGTACTGCTTTGAACAGGGGTTGTACTAGATGACCTCCTGAGGGTTCTTCCAAGCCTGATATTCTATTATTCTATGACTGTATATACTTTAGAGCAGTTTAACTCCTGTATCAAGACAAGATAATCTCATTGGCATGGAGAACTGATTAATGGAATAATCATTATGCAAAATGAAAGTATGCAAGCACTTAAACAAAAGGATTCTTGTGAAATAGGATTATTTCAGCTTCAAAGTGCTGACTTTATTTTTCCTTCATCCTTACTTAGTATCAAGGTCTTTAAGAGGCAAGGAGCTGTGCATTTTCTGGCATTAAATCTCATTTGTGCCAGGGTTTATTTGTGAATAAAATAATTGTAAAGGTACTTTATTTTTCCTCTAGAAATTATACATCCGGTGGTATTAACGCAAAGTTGGCTTCCAAATTTCAATCACCAAATGGTTAAAAGCAGGAAGATGATACCAAAAAAGGATGCAGACAGCCTAAAGGTAGGAAAATATAGCATAAGACTCAACAAAGAGCCAAGCCTTAGCCCTCTTATATCAACTGGAATTTATTATTGACCATAGGAATTGCCAGACTTAATCAGGTCTCGGTTCTATCTACTCCAGTATCCTGTCTTTGACAGTGGCCAGCACTGGATGCTTCAAAGGAAAGTGTAAGCCCCCTGCAGCAGTAGATGTGAGCTAATCTTCCCCCTGCATAGGTATCATCCTGGTCTCTTAAAAGTAGGAGCCTGCCTACAAGAGATGTGATAAACGAGGTAAAAATAGATTTGTTCTGTGCTTTAAATTTCCACTGAGGACGCCTCGAAATAAATGTGTATTGCAAGGATAAAATTTCAAGCACGTACATGATACACTAACCTGGAAATAGCACTAAATAATAGGCTGCACATGTTTGGGTTTTAAATAATTCTTTGGAGGGAAAAAAAATGACTTTAAACTCTAACAATGTATTCAATCATTCCCATTCCTGATCTTTTCCTACCTCCCTAGTATTTCTTAAATCATCCAATAGACCCGATTTTCTGGGTCCTTTGCAAAAATATTTGCTAGATATTATTTGCAAAGCCCTGAAGTTCTCAGTAAAACCTTTCTACAGCTTAAGACTGTGGACATAAAACATGACACCATCGTTCTCTATAACAATTAATGTTGTGTATCATTACAGTAAGTCACACTATAAACTACAAGACTGCAAATGCCTGTAATTTATAACAACAGAACTGGTTCTTGCCTATAATAGAAATATTTTGACAGATGATATACTAGGGACCGTGATACCTGTATGCTCTGATGCACTCTATAACAATAGTCATGATAAAGAAAACAAATCCTTCCCAATACAGCCCGTAGTTACGCTGATGTAAGCTGCAGTTATGTCACCAAATGCAACAGCTTTGCTTCTCTCCTTCTGTTCCAGTTGCTTTGCACCACTCAGGCAACAAAAAGTGGTGGAATCTGGCCCTACTTGGCCAGTTGAAAATTCCTCCAGCACTTTAAATAGCCTGCAGAGCTCCCCCCCCCCCAGGGCTCTGGGGGCTTATTTAAGGGGTCCGGGACTCCCCTGCGTCTAACCCCCGGCCCTTTAAATAGCCACCGGAGCCGCAGCGCTCCAGCGGCTATTTAAAGGACGGGGCTGCAGAGGCAGCAGGAGCCCCAACTCTTTAAACAGCCCCCAGAACCCCACTGCTGCTGCTCCAGGGCTCCAGAAGTGGGGCTCTGGCAGCAATTTAAATGGCCTGGGGCTCCAGCCACTGCTGGAAGCCCCGAGCCCTTTAAATTTCAGCCTGTGAAAGCCAGGCGCCCCTGTATGGCACACCGGCTCTTGCCAGTACGCCGTACTGGGGCGTACCGGCTTCCTTTCACCTCTGCATAAGTAAGAGCAGCCCCAAAGCTGCTCTAATGTATGACAATGAGCCAGGGCTGGCCAAATGCACCATGAGAATCAGGAAGTGGATCTTGGTAGAGGAAAGAATCTGGGCCAGTGGAATGACTTGGATTTTACACTGGTGAACTGGATCCCTATTACCAATGTGTAACTGAGCCATTCCTTTGCGCATCTGAAATACGTGGAATGGGATAGATGAACACTGTGTTTGTTTATTTGTGGTAGAAGAGTAGTAAGGCAATCTATAGGGGTTCTCATGGGAGAAAGCTATTGTATTAAATGAATGGACTTTATATATCTTGAAAATGACGCCGACACTCTCAGTTCTAGAGCGACTTGGCAGTAACTAGCTGTCTAAGATTGGTGTCCCCTGCTGCAGTAACTGAGCGCAGTGCACTGGAGCTCACTGCAGAGTACTCATGGCCCTGAACAAGGCACACAGTCCTTCCCTGAGCTCCCCGGCATGCCTCACCCCCCTTCCAGTGGGCTCGGCAGACTGGGATGGAGGGAGGGTGAAGCAATAGCTCCGTCTCCTCCCTGCTCATCAAACCCTTTGGGGAGGGCTTTACCCGGAAGGGCGGTCCCTAAACTTCTCCGAGAGCACCCACTGCATTGCCATTCTCCTGTTGTGTGGGGGAGGGACCTCTCCTCCCACACTCATCCACATCAAAGCCAGGGACAACTTGGGTCATTGTGCACCAGGGCTGAGAATTAGAAGGAAAAGCATGGCAAAGATGAAAGACAAACGGGCGGGAATGCCAGAGTGTGGAGACTCTTCAATCTCTTGCTCCCATCTAACCAAACTGTCACCCTCTGACACTTTTGCAGGGTGCCCAGGACTGAGTCATCTTGTTCCCCACCACCACCTCCAGAAAGAGGAAGATTTGCTTGTGCTTAGCCTGCCTATTAGACACACAAACAATCTCCCCAGGGCTCTGCCGGCCCTCCCTTTCTCTAGCAGCTTAACAACAGGTGCACCCCAACCCTCTAGCCCCCTTGAAGCATTCCCCTTCAGTGTCCAGCCCTTGACTATGGGTCACTCACAGAAGTTGCCAGGAAATCTGTCCCCAAAGGAACAGCGCACACACCTGCTTGTTTGATTCAACCCAGCTCCAATGTAACATCACAGCACTGAGATATCCTTATAGTGAAAAGAACCATACAGTGATTATCAGAGGCTACGAGATAGTGGACAAGGAGAACGATGGAACCAGAAATGGTTACGTATCAAACAGGCATTCTCATGTTGACATCATATGTGAACAGGTTTTCGTTACAAAGCTTGTTTGACACGTGAACCAAGGCCAACAGGTGAATATACATCCTTTGTCTGGCCAAAATCCTTTGTCTGGCCGCCCTCCTCTGGGCACAGACTTTAGAACATATTTCCACTACATCTGCACAGCTCCTTAAATATCATAAGTACATGGATCTCAAAATGATTTCATGAAAATCATGTGACAGATGCTTTTATTGGAGACCTCATGTGACCTTCTTTGGGTAAATATTACAAAAGCGATATGTTAGGTGTAGTGAGTTTGTCAGGCCTGTCTGGCATTACTGTTATAGAGCAGTGACCCCTTTGCCAGCTAGCTATGAAGGGTGGTGTAACGGGGCGGCACGGCTGCACGCCGCCCGCACCCGAAACAGCCCCTGGCAGCGGCCGGAGGAAGCCGCGCCAGCACGGGCTGAGCCCCGCCCCCGGAGAGCCGGGGGCAGACAAGAAAAGCCGCGGCCGGCGGCGGGCCGCACGCTGCGGCCGGAGGAAGCTCCGGCGGCTTCAGAACGACCCCACCCCCGGAGGTCCGAGGGCGGGAGAAAGGAGGCACGGCCGCCGGCGGGCCGCACGCCGCGGCCGGAAGGAGGCGCATCAGCGCCGGGCCAGCCCCACCCCCGGAGACCCGAGGGCGGGAGAGAAGGGGCCTGGCCGCCAGCAGGCCGCACGCCGCAGCCAGGAGGGGCCACGTCAGCGCCGGGTCAGCTCCACCCCCGGAACTCCGGGGGCAGCCCCGGCCGGATAAAATGGCTGCCTCCAGACACAGGGAGGAGGAAGCCACCAGCGAAGGAAGCCCCTCAAGGGCTGCCTCCGCGACAGGACTTCCCCGACCAGCAGCCCTCCGGCTACTGGGAAAGGCCGCCGCTGCTACCGCTCGGCCACTACCCCGAGGAGCCGCTGGATCCTCGGCTGGAGGCCCGGCTGAGGGCACGGACAGCCGCCGGACCGCGTCTGGGACCCACCGCCAACCCTACAGCCCGGCTACCCCCCCGCAGAGGGGCCAGACGTGCCGCCCAACCATCACCCCGGAGACCGGCTGCCGGCCCCGACTCCGCCGACAGCCTTCTATCCCGAGGAACCCCCGACCGAGCTAGCTTGCTCCCCCGACGACCTGCCCGACCTGCCTCCGGACAGCGACTCGGAGGAGCCCATGACCCTCGCCGACGCCGAGGACCCCACGACCGACCAGGGACCCAGGGAGGGGGAGCCCGGAGGTAGCAGGGAAGACGTCCCCGAGCCGATGGCGGTGTGCCTCGGCCGGGCCCTCCATTGACCACAGCCACACACCCCCCGCGGCCAAGGCCCGGACGGGACCGCTGAGAAGGAGAGTGGGGACACCACCCCGCTCCGAGACTAGCCGGGACCCCCGACTAACCCACGGGCGGGCCTGAACCTGACACCGTCCCGCCCCATGAGCGGCGGGCTTCCGGGTCCGTGACCCCGCTAATTCCCCGTAGGATCGCTGGCCACGGACAGGAGCGAGGCTTTTCCCGCCAGACCCGCAAGAAGAGGGGCCGCGCCCCGCCCACGCGCCCCTACACGTGGTGGAGAATGCGGGCATCGACCCTCCGGCCCCTGTAAGAAGGGGTCCTAGGAAGGTTCGATTCGCCCGATCATGGAGGTAGACCAGCTCCTTAAATTTTTGGCCGAGAGCCAACAGCAACAGGCCACGCAACTGCAACAACAGCAGCAGCAGGCCACCGCTCAGCTACAGCAACAGCAGCAGATGATACAGCAGCTGGGGGCACAGCAGCAGCAATGTCTACAACAGCTGACCGCCGTACTACCGCAGCTGGCCGGACCCCAGCCGGGAGTAGCTGCCCCGGGGCCCGTGGCGGGAACAGTTCCCCCCGTGCGCTTGACAAAGATGGGCCCCCACGACGATCCCGAGGCATTCCTGGTGACATTTGAGAGGGTCACCTTAGTAGCCGGCTGGGCCCCTGATCAATGGGCCACCCTTCGGGCCCCCTACCTAACGGGAACGGCGCAAACCGTGTACCGGGGGTTGTCCACGGAGGAAGCCCGGGACTACCAACGAGTCAAGAGGGCGATATTGGACGCCCTAGATATTAGCCCCGAGACCTTCCGACAGCGATTCCGGACCTTGGCCTACCCTGCAGGGGCCCGACCTCGGGTGATCGCACAGGAACTCAAGGAGGCCTGTAGAAAGTGGCTCCAGCCCGAACAGCACACCGCAGCCGAGCTCATGGAACAAGTCGTGCTCGAACAATTCATGCACATCCTCCCACCCCGAGGCCGGACCTGGGTGCTCCGGCACCGGCCAGCGACCCTCGCCACGGCAATAACGCTTATGGAGGACTTTATGGCCGCAGAGACCCCGGCCACGACCCCCGGACGCGGCCCTCCGCCGGGACGTGAATACCCCACACCAGACAGGAAAGGGGGCACCCCCGCGGATCCCCGAGGGGCCCGACGGGGCCTAGAAGTCCGGCCCCGGCCATTCGACAGCCCAGGCCCGCGGGCCGTGACTCCCCGACCAAGGGGTGAGCGCGTGGGGCTTAGCCCCCCCGATAGCCCAGCCGCAGGGCCGGGCCGACCGGGCCGTGCTGAACCCGGGCCCTGTTTCGCTTGTGGGGAGCGGGGCCACCTACAAAGGGACTGCCCTCTGATGGAGTGTAGCTTCGGACAGGTCTGCGCCGGAGAAGACCGGGCTCGGCAACCCCAGGCCGCCAAAATCACGGTGCCGGTGACGGTCGGGACACACGCGACCACAGCCCTTCTGGACTCAGGCTCCGGGCAGACCTTGGTCAGGCAGTCCCTCGGCCCTCCGGGTGATCCCCAGCTGGGCTCAGTATACCTCCAGTGCATCCACGGGGACATCCAGCCCTACCCCTGCGCCCAAGTCCAACTACGGGTTGCAGGGGTTACACGACTAGTGCGGGTGGGCCTTGCGCCTCAACTGGCCTACCCCGTGATCCTAGGGCGGGATTGGCCCGGCTTCCCGGACGTCCTTCGCACCGCAGCCGGGAGGGAGGCTGCGCTAGTCTCCGTGCTGGAAACCCACCCCCCGGAGGCCCGGGACCCCGGAGAAGGGGACCCCGGCATCGAGGAACCCGCAGTAGAGCCAGAGGAACCCCGCCCGGAGAGTCCCGAGGAGCGACCCATGTTCACCGACTTCTGTCGAGACCAGAGGGCCGACTCGACCCTACAACACGCCTATGAACAACTGGCAGTGGTCGACGGAGCCGTGGTCGACGCACAGCGAGCACGCCAATGGCCCCGCTTCGAACTGCGGCGGGACCGACTTTACCGGGTCAACCCGGACCCCTGCACCGGCCAGCTCCGAGCACAGCTGCTCGTTCCACGGGTCCACCGCAGAGCGGTGATGCACCTCGCCCACAACATCCCGGCGGCGGGACACCTGGGCCACGAGAAAACGGCCGCCCGGATCCTGGCCCGCTTCTTTTGGCCCGGGGTACATCAAGAGGTGAGAAACTACTGTCTTTCTTGCCCCGCCTGCCAACGTGCCGCGCCCGCCCGGACTCCGAAGGCTCCTCTAGTCCCCATGCCAATAATGGAAACACCGTTTGAGCGCGTCGCCATGGACCTGATCGGGCCGCTCCCCAAAAGTACCACGGGGTTCAAGCATGTGCTGGTCCTGGTCGATTACGCCACCCGCTTCCCGGAGGCCGTGCCCCTGCGGAGTATTACCGCTCGGGCAATCGCGGACGAACTGGTGAAGATCTTCGCCCGGGTCGGGCTACCCCGCAAGGTGCTCACGGACCAAGGGACAAACTTCACCTCCCGTCTGTTACGTCAGGTCTGCGACCTCCTAGGCATTAAACAACTACGCACCTCAGTTTACCACCCCCAGACGGATGGGTTGGTGGAGAGGTTTAACCGGACCCTGAAGGGGATGTTACGAAAATTCTCCCCCGAAGAGTTGCGACACTGGGACCGACTAATCCCACCACTACTTCTTGCCATCCGGGAGGTACCACAGGCCTCTAAAAAATTTTCCCCCTTCGAACTCCTCTATGGGCGCCAACCCCGGGGCCTATTAGACTTAATGCGGGAGACGTGGGAACAGGCACCGTCCCCGGCACAAGGCCTCCTACGGTACGTCCTCGACCTCAGGGAACAACTAACTCAAGTTGGGGCCCTGGCCCGAGAGAACCTAAAGTCCGCCCAGGCGGCCCAAACTAGGGCCTATAATCGGGATGCCCAGCGGCGTGACTTCGAGCCCGGGGACCGAGTCCTCCTACTCCTGCCCTCCAGTGAGTCGAAGCTTCTGGCCCGTTGGCAAGGGCCCTACGAGGTACTCCGGAAGGTGGGCCCCGTCACCTATGAAATCAGCCAGACGGACCGGAGAAAGAAAACCCAACTCTACCATGTTAATCTCCTGAAGCCGTGGCACCTTAGGGACGGCCTCCTGATCAATCCATACCCACCCGAACCGGAGTTAGGACCCCAAGCCACCCTGCATCCGGATCCAGAAGAACCTCAGCTTGCGGAATCCCTTACTGACGAACAGCAGAGGGAGGTCCGCTGCCTCCTCCGCGCCTTCCCGCGGACCTTTACGAGCCAACCCGGGCATACCATCCGCACCCACCACACTATTCAAACAGAGCCGGGCGTAGTCATCAGAGGGACGACAAGGCCTCTGCCACACCGACTACGAGGCCTCGTGGAGGAAGAGGTACGCACGATGTTAGCCTTGGGCGTCACTGAACCGTCCCGGAGTGAATGGCGGAATCCAATAGTGCTGGTCCCTAAACCTGACGGGACCCAACGCTTCTGTATCGACTTCCGTCGGGTCAATGCGATTTCGAAGTTCGACGCTTACCCCATGCCCCGCGTGGACGACCTACTCGCCCGTTTGGGGGAAGCTCGCTTCCTGACTACCCTGGACCTCAGCAAAGGCTATTGGCAAATTCCCTTAGACCCTGCCTCCAGGGAAAAGACCGCATTTGCTACCCCAACAGGCTTATACCAATTCACTAGGATGCCGTTCGGACTCCACGGAGCCCCCGCTACGTTTCAGCGGCTGATAGATGACATCCTTCGACCCCACCAGAGGTACGCCGCTGCCTACCTCGATGATGTAATCATCTACAGCCGCTGCTGGGAGGATCACCTGACCAAAGTGGCGGCGGTATTACGATCGCTACGGGAGGCCGGACTAACGGCCCACCCAAGGAAATGTCGCATTGGGTGGCAGGAGACAACATACCTGGGCTATACGGTCGGCAGCGGACAAGTGAAGCCACTCGTCGACAAGATCCAGGCCATGGCCGCCTGCCCCGCCCCAGCAACGAAGAAGCAAGTGCGCCAGTTCCTGGGTCTCGCCGGGTACTGTCGACGTTTCATACCCCGGTTTGCATCCATCGCCGCCCCCCTAACCAACCTATTGACGAAGGATAGCCCCCGGCGTATAATCTGGACCCCCGTGTGTGAAAGGTCCTTCCAGGCACTAAAGGACAGCTTGTGCCATTCACCAGTCCTCTATAGCCCCGACTTTGATCAAGAGTTTGTCCTACAGACCGATGTCTCGGAAGTGGGGTTAGGAGCGGTCCTCTCCCAGGAGGTTGATGGGGAGGACCATCCAATCCTGTATATAAGTTGTTCCCCCGGGAAAAGCACTATGCGGTAGTGGAGAAGGAGGCCCTGGCGATAAAGTGGGCTTGTGACGCACTTCGTTACTACCTACTCGGGGCCCCCTTCACCCTGGTCACGGACCATGCCCCGCTCCAGTGGTTGAACCGGATGAAGGATAACAACATGAGGTTGCAGCGGTGGTACCTGGCCCTCCAGCCCTACGCCTTTACGGTACACCACCGCGCCGGGAAAGACCACGCCAACGCCGACTTTATGTCCCGCCTGGGAGGTATCGGGGAGCCCGGGCCCGACGAGCGGGACCCGGACTTAAGGGGGGAGGGGTGTAACGGGGCGGCACGGCTGCACGCCGCCCGCACCCGAAACAGCCCCTGGCAGCGGCCGGAGGAAGCCGCGCCAGCACGGGCTGAGCCCCGCCCCCGGAGAGCCGGGGGCAGACAAGAAAAGCCGCGGCCGGCGGCGGGCCGCACGCTGCGGCCGGAGGAAGCTCCGGCGGCTTCAGAACGACCCCACCCCCGGAGGTCCGAGGGCGGGGGAAAGGAGGCACGGCCGCCGGCGGGCCGCACGCCGCGGCCGGAAGGAGGCGCATCAGCGCCGGGCCAGCCCCACCCCCGAGACCCGAGGGCGGGAGAGAAGGGGCCTGGCCGCCAGCAGGCCGCACGCCGCAGCCAGGAGGGGCCACGTCAGCGCCGGGTCAGCTCCGCCCCCGGAACTCCAGGGGCAGCCCCGGCCGGATAAAATGGCTGCCTCCAGACACAGGGAGGAGGAAGCCAGCAGCGAAGGAAGCCCCTCAAGGGCTGCCTCCGCGACAGGACTTCCCCGACCAGCAGCCCTCCGGCTACTGGGAAAGGCCGCCGCTGCTACCGCTCGGCCACTACCCTGAGGAGCCGCTGGATCCTCGGCTGGAGGCCCGGCTGAGGGCACGGACAGCCTGCGACCCCAAGGGCCGGTGGGAACCGCCGCCAGACCGCGTCTGGGACCCACCGCCAACCCTACAGCCCGGCTACCCCCCCGCAGAGGGGCCAGACGTGCCACCCAACCATCACCCCGGAGACCGGCTGCCGGCCCCGACTCCGCCGACAGCCTTCTATCCCGAGGAACCCCCGACCGAGCTAGCTTGCTCCCCCGACGACCTGCCCGACCTGCCTCCGGACAGCGACTCGGAGGAGCCCATGACCCTCGCCGACGCCGAGGACCCCATGACCTACCAGGGACCCAGGGAGGGGGAGTCCGGAGGTAGCAGGGAAGACGTCCCCGAGCCAATGGCGGTGTGCCTCGGCCGGGCCCTCCATTGACCACAGCCACACACACCCCCGCGGCCAAGGCCCAGACGGGACCGCTGAGAAGGAGAGTGGGGACACCTCCCCGCTCCGAGACTAGCCGGGACCCCCGACTAACCCACGGGCAGGCCTGAACCTGACACCGTCCCGCCCCGCGAGCGGCGGGCTTCTGGGTCCGCGACCCCGCTAATTCCCCGTAGGATCGCCGGCCACGGACAGGAGCGAGGTTTTTCCCGCCAGACCCGCAAGAAGAGGGGCCGCGCCCCGCCCACACGCCCCTACAGTTCTTAGGGTCACACCCTCCCACATCCACCCACTTCCCCCTTCACCAGGGCAGACATCCAGTGTTTCACTTTGCAAATCTGGTGAGCAAGTTCATATGGACCACCTGCCTAATCAAGGCTAATGGCCCCCAAAAGGGTTGGGACTTACGCACAAGATGGCAAAGGCATTCAAGGTCATTCCTGCTTCTTTTGTTACAATGATTTGGCACTTGCCCCTCCTCTAGTCAAACCATCTCAGCCTTGTTGCACAGATTCTGATGTGCACTGTCTAGTTCATTAAAAATGATCTCTGGGCTCAGGCACAAAGTAGTGAAAATTAGACTCAGAGCTGTATGTTCTCGTTTCCTTCATGAGCAAAAAGACTCATTTCAAGGTTTCCATTAGAAATGATTGTTTTCTGTGTTTGCTGGAGCTGGGCTCTCCTGTGGAGCTAATAAATCAACGTGATGATAATTTGACAAAGACTCAAGATAGCTGGGAAGACTTCCTAGAAATTAAAATCTATTCAGCTGGAGGAGAAAATTAAGTCAGTGAACCTAACTGCAAAAAGGGAGAGCGGATTTCAGATATTCATTCTTTCTAGTTTTCTTTTTCTTTCTTTTCCTATTGTTCATCATTCACTTTCATTTACTCTTGAACCTCTCTGTTAGGAGTTGACTTTCACACACACACACACACACACATATATATATAAATAAAAGATCTGAAATATTAACCTGCGATGTTAATCCTTTGGGATTGGTAGAACTCTCATATTTGACTTGGCTATCTGGGAGGGAGCCCAAAGGCTGGGTTATTTTAAGGGAACTGTGTTTTGGCTTCTGTATAACCAGTAAGGTATCATGGAAGCTGTTTTCTGGCTAGCTGGGTGGATTTAAGTATTGGAAAGAATACCAGCTTTGGGGTTTTTCTGCCCCATTCTTTGCAGTTTTCCCTAATTGAGTAACCTCAGTGTGGCCCCCCTGGGACTCCAGTCACATGGATCATCTAGGTCGGACCTTGTGTATAACACAGGCTAAAGAACTTCCCCCAGATTTCCCGCATTTGTTTTAGGAGATCAGTGAGCCTTGTAAAATATGAACCTGACCAGGCTTATGCTTAGGATCCTCTTCTGTGGTAGCTTGTGTCACAGTCAAGCACCCTTGACTGAGAAAATTATTTCCATGGCTCTTTGTGCGAGGCCTTGTTAGCTGCACGGGCCTGGAGGAGCACAGCTGTGTCATAAGGTCACGGATGAAGAGGCAGCTAATCTTCCCTGCTAGCAGCATGGACCAGGAGGAAGACAGGGAAAATATTCTTCGTAATTACCTTGGTTTGCAGCCTGTCTCTTCGATGGAGGGAGAGGGGAGAACTTCAACCGAAGAAACCTGAGCTTCAGCACTTGGTGTTACTGACTGTGGGTACTCACTACCCACCAAGAATCACTACGTATGTGGGGAATATTAAATGATGGCTGAGCCCAATAACTCAGAACAAAGCAGCCGCTCTGTCTTAGCAGGTCAATAGCCCATCAAATTTGGCCCAGCATAGATAATGACGGCTCTTTTCTCTACTTTGTCGCTCACGATCACTGATTTCAGTACACCTGCCTAGGTATTTAGAAGGCCTTGATCTCTGTAGCCTCTGAACACCTCACAATCATGAATGGATTTTTATTCTCAAATAGACTTAAACTCACCGCCTTTTCATGTAGAAATGTATTGCAATCAGCTAGAGCTTTGTGTGTTCAGAGCCACCGGTTTATGTCTATCTGGGATGAAAGCACACTGTGATATTGCCATTTGTGACTAGGCTAAATTGGTCCATCCGAGTTCTGAAGGTTCAAGGACTTACAGGGAAGAGACGGTTTCCAGCAGCAACACGATTCCAAATGTTCAGTTGAGGACCCGATTTCCTAAAGCCTTCAGCACTAGAGTGGGTTGAAATTCAGACTCCCCATCCCATGAGAAAATCTGAGATTTCAAAATGTGGGTTAGTCCCAAAGCGGGGACTCCCCAGAACTTTTTGTGAAATGAAATGTTCTGAAAATATTTCAGATATGACATCAGGGTAAGGTTTCATTTCCATAATATTTAATTTTGAGAAGACTGAAACATTTCGTTTTGACTTTATTATTGTGACTTTGATATGATGTAACATATCATAATAGAACAGAACATAAGCCAAAGTGCTTCAGTCATCTCCCGTGGAAATGTTGACAATACTGCTATGCTCCCACACAGAGGTAGATTAGGGATTTGAAGGGCCCCGGGCTAGAGCAAGTCGGGGGACCCTCTCCACCTCCCTTCTGCCAGCAGTCCCTCCCCCTAGTGCTCCTGCTGGAGAAATGGGGCAGGGCATGCAGAGCAGGTCAGAACATGGGGGAACCCATTTTGCAGGGCCCCAATTGGCCCGGTTCCTTGGGCAGAGGCCCCACTGGCCCAGTGGCTAATCCACCAAAACTCCGCCAGTGTTTTGATTTGGTCAAGCCCATTCCATGAGCCAATGGAAATGGCTGTATGCTGAGTCCTTTTGGATCCCTGGATATTTCACTGAGGTTCCTGAATGAACGCTGGAAAAAATCGGCCTTAAACGTACAGCACTGAGTCACAATGTAACAAGTACCAATTATTTGTATGTCAGGCATGTCTAAACAAAAGCAATCAATTACCTCCTCCTGTACTTAGCGGCTGAGATGTCACAGAAGTACTAACAACCTCTTAGAACACAAAAAAATATATACACAATTTCACTTCAAAATGCATTTACTCAAAATGCAGCCACAGCCTAATTTACTAATAATAATACCTTGCGCTTTTCATCAATAGGCCCTTCAGGCACTTTACTAAGCAGGTCAGTACCATTATCCCCATTTAACAGATGGATAAACCAAGGCACAGAGAGGTGAGGTGTCTTGCACAAAGTAATTCCCAAAGCCAGGAGGTGAAGCCAGATCTCCTGAGTACTGAGCCAGCATCATTCCACTAAGCCACATTCCCTCTTTGGCTTAAAAAGGGGATGCCTATAAATGAATATTAAAGAATTTATTAATGACATAAATGGAGATCTTCACAAAAATAAGCAAACAATGAAATTGGAGGGCTAGTTTTATCTACGGGCACAAGAACTACAGGGGCTGCACAATATTCATCTTGCATTCTCCTATAACAGCCTATCAAAAAACTCGATGAATACAGTGGTCAATAACTCCACTGCTCCGTCACAAGGGAACTCACTACAATAAGGGTAAAGCTCATTTGTGCAGGACACAGCTTTTTGCGAGAGCAGGTCCCAGAATACGAAGCAAACACTCATAGGAACTAAGAACCATCGCAGGCCTCACCACCTTCTGCGCCAAGGAGGTGCATCTCTGCAATCTGCCTTCCCTGACAAACAGAGCCGCATGGAGAATTCAAAAAGCCCTACCAAAACAAAACCCTAGGCTACACACACAGCTCTCCCCCGGGGAGAGTATGAGAGAAGGAACAATCCCCACGTGGCAGATCTTAGTCCCGTTGCTTAATGAACGGCTTGAAGGCACGTAGGGTGTAGCTGACTAACTCTGATTGATTTCAATGGGAGCTGGGCACCTCCATATCTTTGAGGATTTAGGTCTTAGATACAACAGTGATGAGCACAGGAGAAGAAGCTGTACAGAAGAGACAGTGCCCAGAATTATGGGCTCCCTCTTCAGAACGCCCACAACAAAAGGTTCATCTCCTCTCCCGTGTTGGAAATCCAGCAGGCATGTGCATTCCCCCTGCGCACTCCGTGAGACACATACATCTACGCTTGGCGCCTACCAGCCTGGCTATCCATCTCTCTAGCCAGGTGTTTAGACTGCATGGTACCTGAGCACCTGTCTGCTTGGCATATTTTTAGCCTTTCCTAAGAATATTACTGTATTTAAGAATGCTAATTAAAGTTATAAGTAGGTGTTGACATTATCTGATAAAATGTGACCATGTTGCTCATTGGTGCTACCACAGTTATATAATTGCAACAAATCGCGTAGAAAATGTGGCAGGTAAGGTGTCTACAGAAAGGTGATGATTTGCTAAATATGATTTTGCTATTTGGATCCATGTATCATTTTTGTAGTTAAAGTTATAAGTATTGGCTCGATACCTGGATTTCAAAATGTTTGCTCCTAGGGTAATGCCCACACGGTATTTAGCCTGCACATCTTGAAGGGACTATTAAAGTTAAGTGGTTCATCAAAAGACGACAATGGAAGATGCTCATCTATGCTGAATGGACTGTCCTGTGAATGTTCTGTCTCAGGTATAGTTAATGATTTCCTGCTATGACTAAGTAGAATCAGACGTGGACATGTGACTTGCCCATGTGACTCCAAACTCCATCTTTTACCTGTAATTTTCCACTAGCTGTGCTGAGGGCTTTGTTTGAAACAATGTGTTTCCCTCCAAATGGCAGAAGCTATAAAAGGCCCGGGAAACATCTCCTTTTGGCCTCTTCCCTGCTCAAACCTCTGGACTGTGGATTTATACTAATGGGAGCATTCTAACCAAGGGACTGAGGTCCTTCCAATGATTTGAAAGCAACTGGAGACTTAAAAAGCCAGCAGTTTATTCCATCACTGCTACAAGCCTGGTCCAAGAACCTTCTAATTATTTTATGTATTGTATGAACTTTCTAATTATTGTATGTATTTGATACCTTTAACGTTAATAATTTTAACTCTCACCTTTCTTTCTTTTCATAAATAACTCTTTAGATTTTAGATACTAAAGGATTGGCAACAGCGTGATTTTTGGGTAAGATCTGAGTTGCATATTGACCTGGGTGCATGGCTGGTCCTTTGGGACCAGAGAAACCTTTTATTTGATGAAATTGGTTTTAAATAACCACTCATCTGTAAGTCTAGTGTTTTTGATGGTGATACAAGAACTGGAATGGCCAAGGAAACTGCTGATCTGACTTCTTGTGTGGGGAAACTGAAGTGTACTTTTGTTGCTGGTTTGGTATATTTCATGAGAGAATAACCTCCAGTTTTGGGGTGTATCTGCCCTACTTTGCAGCAGTTTGTCCTGAATTTGGTATTCTCAGTTGTGATCCACAAGGGCACGGATACAAGGTGTATTTTATACAATGCACCCGGAAGAAGCTGCATTATTTTTAAGGCATTTTATTATTATTATTCAGCGAGCTCTAGCAGTATAAAAGTGAGCTCCTGCCATAGAATTAAGCAGAACACCACACAAATTTGGTAATGAGGTAGGACCGTGGTGACAAGCATGAGACTTTGGTTTAGGACCATGATTGAAATCAAAGCCGGAGGGCAGCTTAGGTCTAGTATAATGAGAAGGGGCAGCAAGCTTTCAGACAGATATAGTGTCATTAATATTCATTCCACTGGCTTCCACTTCTCCAACCATTTTGGTTCTGTGCTAATGGGCCCCAGTAAAATCAAGGGGAAAGAGATAAGTAAAAATAAGGATCTGTTAGAAACAGCTTGCAGGACAGAGAGGCATTTGCAAATTAAGAATGGCTTGACTTGCAAACAGGATTAAATTCCTGATGCAAGGAATCAAAAAATAGTTGAAACAAGATAGGTAATGGACAGCTGGGATTATGTATAGCTGGGATTACTGTGCACTTATCAACATTGAATTTCATCTGCCCGGTTGTTGCCCATTTATGAGCTCCCTTTAACTCTTTGCAGTCAGTTTTGGATTTAGTATCTGTCACGTTACTGAAATTATTTGGGATCCTATAGATCATTGGTGCAACCAAGGTCCTGCAGGGGCACCAAATCTTATGTAAAGGGGGTCATATAAGGTGTCTACGACCAGGTTATGGTTTGCTGATTATAATTATGCCATTGATATGTGTGTATCATTTTTGTAGTTGAGGTTATGAATATTGGCTCTGCACTGTCTGTCTTTCCAAATATTGTGCTATCCTGGTGAGGACATTCCAGAATACAGGGCGTCAATTTGGCTTAAAATGACTGATGGCCCGTTAAGGACTATCAGCTAGATAATGGACTCTGGGAGCTTGGAATGCTCCAATCCACATGTGAAGTCTACCAGAGAACATGCAAGATAGAGAGTGGATAATGGCCACCGTCACCTGCAAATACTGAGTCATGCATGGTCATATGATCTGCCCCTGTGACTCCAGAACTGGATGGGGCTGGACTTTTCACAGCAGGAAGAGAGAGGTTCTTGCACCTGGAAAAAGCTATAAATGAGGCTGCTACAGCCCCTCCATTTGGACTTCAACCTGCCTTGCTTCTACCTCTGGATGGAACTTTGCTACATATGGAAGCTCTGGCCAATGGGTGCTGACCCATCCCTGCAGGGGATACTTTCCAGAGACTTTGATTTGAACCTGCAGTTTATTCTACCTTTGCAGCAAGCCTGAACCAAGAGATTTGCCATTACTGCATGTAACTGATTTCTTTTAACCATTCCTAACCCTCACCTCTCTCTTTTTCCTTGTATAATAAACCTTTAGATTTTAGATTCTAGAGGATTTGCAACAGCGTGATTTGTGGGTAAGATCTGATTTGTATATTGACCTGGGTCTGGGGTTTGATTCTTTGGAATTGGGGAGAACCCTTTTCTTTATTTGGGGTAGTGGTTTTCATAACCATTGGTCCCCGGCACAGGTGGATGCTGGTGGTGATACTGGGAAGCTGGAGTGTCTAAGGGAATTGCTTGTGAGACTTGTGGCTAGCCAGGGGGACGAAACCAAAGTATTTTCTGTTTGGCTGGTTTGGTTTGCCTTAGAAGCAGAGAAACCCCAGCTTTGGGCTCTAGTTGCCCCTTTGGAAGCAATTTGTCCTGATTTGGCACTCACAGTTAATCCCACCAGGAACAGCACCGTCACAGTATCATCTGCAAGTTTAGCCACCTCACTATTTACTCCCTTCTCCAGATCAGTGAAATATCACTGGTCCCAGTACAGATTCTTGGGGGACCCCAGTATTTACCCCTCTCCATTGTGAAAACTGACTATTTATTCTTATCTTCATTTCCTGTCTGTTAACCAGTTACTGATTTATGAGAGAGTCTTGGGACCTTGTCAAAGGCTTTCTGAAAGTCGAAGTACTCTATATCAACCGGATCACCTTTGTCCACATGCTGGACGAGACCCTCAACAAATTCTAGTAGATTGGCGAGGCATGAATTCCTTACAAAAGCCCTGTTGACTCTTTTCCAACATTCTGTGTTCATCTATGTATCTGCTAATTCTGACCTCTGTAGTTTCAGCCAATTTGCCTGGTACTGAAGTTAGTCTTATCAACCTGTAATTGCCTCTGGATCCATTTTAAAAATTGAGTGTCACATTAGCTATCCTCCAGTCATTTGGTTCAGAGGCTGATTTAAACAATAGGTTACAAACCATAGTTAGTAGCTCTGCAGTTTCATATTTGAGTCCTTCAGAACTCTTGGGTGAATACCCTCTGGTCCTGGTTACTTACTACTTTTTAATTTATCAAAAAAACCTCCTCTAATTGCACCTCAATCTGGGACAGTTCTTCAGATTTGTCACCTACAAAGAATGTGAGGTGTGGGAATCTCTCTCACATCCTCTGCAGTGAAACCCAATGCAAAGAATTCATTTAGTTTCTCCGCAATGGCCTTGCCTTCACTGAGTGCTCCTTTAGCACCCCGGTCGACCAGTGACCCCACAGATTGCTTGGCAGGCTCCCAACTTCTGATGTACTTGGGTTCTTTTTTCTGTTAGTTTTTGTGGCTTTTGCTAGTTGCTCTTGAAATTCCTTTTGTTATGCATCATTATACTTGTACACTTGACTTCCAAGAGTTTATGTTCCTTTATTTTCTCCTCAGTGAGATGCGACGTCCAATTATTAAAGATGCATTTTTGTCCCTAATTGCATCCTTTAGCTTCTTGTTTGGCCATGGTGGCATTTTATTTTTATTTTTTGGTCCTCTTACTGTTTTTGTGGGTGGGGTTTTAAAGTGGATTATACATTTAGTTTGAGCCTCTATTATGTAGTTCTTTGAAGTTTCCATGAAGTTTGAGGCAGTTCACTCTTCTGACTACTCCTTTTAATTTCCATTTAATGAGCTTCCTCATTTTTGAAGGGAAATACTACTTTGGTGAGTTTTTTAGTATTCTTCCCTCCTCCCCCTCCCACTCCCCCCGCATGAATGCTAGCTGTTACCAAGCAAGATTAGCTGTTACCACCCAATCAAAATCTTGGTATCGTCATGGATAGTTCTCTGAAAACATCCACCCAATGTGCAGTGGCAGTCAAAAAAGCAAACACAAGGCTAGAAACAATTGGGAAATAGATAGCAAGACAGAAATGATCATAATGCCACTCTATACATCCATGGTAAGCCCATACCTCAAAACAGTGCACGCAGTTCCAGTTGCCCCATCTCAAAAGAGAGATTAAAATTAGAGAAAGCACAGCGAAGGGCAATGAAATAATCAAGGCCATCGAATGCACATGAATATGGATTCCATATGAGGAGAAATTAAAAATACTGGGACAATTCAACATAGAAAATGGACAACTAAGGGGGGATATGATAGAGATCTTCAAAATCCTGAATGGTGTGGAGAAAATGCATAAGAAAATGTGTAAGGAAATGTTATTTACCCCATCACATAACACAAGACCCAGGGGTCACCCAATGAAATTAATAAGCAGTAAGTTTAACACAAACATAAGGAAGTACTTCACACAATGCAGTTTACCTATGGAACTCGTTCCGAGGGGATGTTTTGAAGGCCAAAACGATAACTGGGTTCAAAAAAGAATTAAACGAATTCATGGAGGACCGCTCCATCAGTGGCCATTAACCAAAATGGTCAGCGAAGCAACCACATGTTCTGGCTGTCGCTCAACCCCCCACTGCCAGAAGCTGGCACTGGGCAACGGGGGACGGATCACTCGATAAATTGCCCTGTTCTGTTCATTCTCTCTGAAGCATCTGGCACTGTCTGAAGACAGGATACTGGGCTGGATGGACCTTTGGTCTGACCCAATATGGCCGTTCTTATGTTAATGTGTAGAGAATTGGGATTTAACCTGTAAGGGGCTCAGCCCCTCTGACCAGCATTCCACTCCCATGAGGCAACACATTGCAGATCTTGGCAAATCCCATCAGAGTTTACCATCCTCTCCAGCATAAAAGCCTATGAAAGGCGGCAAGTTCTTCCTTACACAAGAGCCAGGATGATAATGGGGTGCACTGACGTCATCTGACTGCTGACCGTCTCCACAAGGGGCTGCCAAGAGGCTGCGGAAGGCCTGCTTACACATTATCTAATTATTTCTGTATTCCTCGTCTAGCCCTAACAATGTGACTGATCCTGTACAAAATACTCAAATAAAGAGAGTGGGACAAATTTCTGTTGATGTCGATGGCAGAACTTTATGGAAACCAACGGAGCTGCACCTAGCATTTGCACAAGAGAATTCGGCCCAGTTTCTGACCCAGAGTTCAACACAAGACAGAGTTCAGCTCCTATTTAAGCACACACATAAGGACCAGATTTGAAAAAGACCTTAGTACGCCAGGCCCCGACTGTTGATGTTGAGTCCTTGGGAATCTGGCCTTTACCTCCTAAACCAACAAGGAATCCGGTGGCATCTTAAGGACTACCAGATTTATTTGGGCATAAGCCTTTTACCCATGAAAGCTTATGCCCAAATAAATCTGGTAGTCTTTAAGGTGCCACCAGACTCCTCGTTGTTTTTGTGGATACAGACTAACACGGCTAACACTCTGATACTTTACCTCCTAAAAGACATATTTTAGACGCCTTCCAATTTCCACTGAACATTTCTGCTTCCTTTGTCTCTGCTTTTTGGTAAACAGTGTGAACATCTGAAACGCTGTAGTGCCACAAAAATACATAATTGTGAGTCTGATTTCCAACAGCTCTCTTTTTCTGTGCCATGTCCAGTCATTAGTCTTCATTACTCTTGATTCGGTGCTCGTAATGCCAAGAGTTTTCTCAGTGGAGCAAAATGAAGTAGCCAGTCTCCTTTCAGAATGAAGTCAGGACGGCAGAAATTGGGGCATTTCATTATGCAAGAAGTGTCAAATCCGCAGCCCATTTATTGGCTTCAGACTTTGTTTTGTTCAACAGACTTTGTTGAATAGCACAAGCTATTTATTTCTGTCCTGTGAGCAAACTCCAGAGAGAACGAACAAAACATCAGGGCGAATGAAGAAAAATGGGGATATTCCCCAACAGAATAAATACGTTTAAACACAAAAAGAAAAAAGTTATCGTCTAAAATATGTGCACCTCATGGATGCCGCCTCCCTATTCAGCCCAGTGGTTAATGCCAGAATTTACCCCATTCTCTTGCATTATTTTTGGACTATTACAGAGATGTTTCAAAGCTGTATCCTGAGGCCCTTGACCATCCCCTGGGGCTCTCACGGACGTGAGTGTTCTACATGAAATGTGAGGGCGGCGCACACTCAATCTGAGTGTCCAAAAGACAGTCACAAGGTGCCTCAATCATGCACCATGAATAGTCCCATGGAGAGAAGACTTCTGATTACGGGGGGGCTCTTCAATCTAGCAGGCAAAGGCATCACAAGATCCAGTGCTGCAGATAGGGAACCTTCTTCGTTTCTACAGAGAACCCTCCCCGAAGTGCTCCTCCCCTTCCCTAACCTCTACCGCTCTGCCTGCCCGTCCATCCCTGGGACACTGCCAATCCCTTCTTTCATGACTGGAAAGTGCCTGGCCCATCCTGCATACTGTCACAAATACCTTAATATTTTACTAATTGAGACACAGACTGGCAGCATTTTCCCAGCTTTCCACTCACTTTGCACCAAGGTCACAGACTCCACAAGGTGCACGTGAGCGGAGGATCGGCCCAAAGTCTTTCATCCACAAGCTGATTTCAGTTGAGTCCTTGACAGTGACGCATTTTTGGTGCACAAGGTGGTAAAACAACAATTTCTATTTAGTATATATAAAGCACTAGACCATTACATAATGCCGCTGAAGACCTCTGCACCATTCATATCTCCTCATATGCTCTGCATGGCATGTTTACCATTGACTCTGTAGTTGCTCCATCGTAATGACACCTTAATCCTCATTTTGTACCGTTTCCCCCATTCTCGGCTTTGTGACGTCTGCCCCGCTGCTGTCTATCTCTGGACCAGTCATCCTTCGGCACCCACTTCTTCCTGCTACTGCTATTCTTCCAAGGTGGTGGGTAGTCCTTTGAAGACTTAGCAGCTGACATAATTTAGAGTGGCCTCAAAGCTGCTCTACACTATGCTGGGACCAAGGCCCCGATATAGAACTGATCCAAGAACAAGACAGGGAGCCTCACAAAGAATCTTGGTGTCATCAGACACTTATTTTCCATCCATCAGTGATACATCTCAACATTGTTATATACGTGCAGCTGAAAGCTCGGTAGGGTTTTTTCATTGTAATAAACAACTGTTATATTCCTAACAACAATTAATTTGGCTATTAACTGATGATCACATTAACTGACTGAATGCATGGCATAGCAGGGCATGGTTGGGGCTGAAGCTATTTGAAATCACAATGGCCTGCTTTTCAGGACAGGTTGCTTAGATGGCTCTGGGTGTGTCTACACAGCAGCTGGGAGCAAGCCTCTGGATAGAAAGACTCACACTAGTGCGGCTTGGATATCTCAAGTGAATCCGGCCCCATAGGCTAAAGAGCCCCAGGGTTCATGCTTCCTTGAACCCTTCACATGCTACCTCAAGCCCTGATAGGGCAATTCTGTCTACCTCAGCTGACCCTATAACAGCTGACCCTCAGCTCCATGCATCTGACAAAGTGGGTATTAGCCCACGAAAGCTTGTGCTTCAATATGTTCAGACTCTTTGACCCTATAAGGTCATTCTTGACTAATATGACTTAACATGCAGGAGCGAATTCTTACAGTGTATGAGCTCCATTCAGTAAGAGTGACCATGAACCATATTGAGCAGAAGGAGACTCCCTTAAGTCTGTCCCTTGGTGTCAGAGAGACAGATTTTTAAGCTGTTGGAGAAATGGTTCACAGCAGAAAGAAGGAATAAATCGAAGAATTCATGAACCAAGACTATGCAAGACTTTCATACTAGAGAGTTTGTGCACCTACTGTAGCTGCAGAACAATATCCCCTTGGACCTCTCTGATGAAGACACTGTATAAGAGCAAAATCCTCTAATTGCTCTTATTCCTAGGAAACCTGCCCAGATTTGAAGCTCCATCCGCCCCCCCACTTCTTCACGGTGTCTGATCTAATTGCTCCACGCTGCATGTCTAGATTTTCATTCCCTTTGAAATTTTGTTCCGTGTGTAAACCCTTGCACAGCATGTTGAAAATAGACTTGCATGACTGACAGCTGACTAATAAGCACAAATGGACAATGCTTTGAATCTTCATCGATGATCTGTGACCATGGGCCGGAATTTGCACTAGAACGTATTGCTGAGCATTAGTATCTGAAACTGAAACTCAGAATTGATTCACTCCTTAGCTAGTTGTCACTGAAGAAAGTCCTCTAAAATGTGAATAGTTTAACCCTTTACATTTATTGGACTCCGTGATCTTGTCCTATCTTCACTGGACTCAACTATTTTTATCTAATATTTTCATTAACATTGAGTTACCCTTTGAAAATCATCACAAAGAATCTTATTTTCCTGCTTTATGTTAGAAAAGTTAGGCTTAAGAAAAACAACAAGTGTGTGACAAAAAGATTCACTTCTTGCGTGGCTATAAAAGCCAACTTCGATGTCTACCTTTTAGTTCTGCGATGTACTAAGGATCATAATTCTGTTCAAGCGCAGCCATAGATGAGGATTAAGAGGAGGATCGGGGTGCAAGAGGTTAATTAAAACACTCAGGGAAGAACAGAAAGAACAATTAGAATGCAACTCGAAGCATCAGGGCAACCTTTAGCTTTATGGGATATTTTACAGCTGGTCTTTGCTAAATGGAAAACGATTTTTATGTCACCATAAACTACATTTGTCGGTTTCGCTGCAGAAGTCAGGGCATTCTTAGCTTCTTTACAGGTCAGGTTTTGCTCCACTTGTCCCAAATTTTTAGCCTATTCTGGGCTTCTTTCCTCCTTTTCACATGATTTTTTGGAGTCACATCACTACAGAGACAAACCCAGCAGCTAACTTTGTGATTATGTCTGTGTGTGCCTCCTGCTAAGGACACTCAGCATCTTTGAAGCTCTTTCGGTCACAAAGTCCTAAGCAGCGGTCATCTCTAAATATCTCTTTTCCTGTTTTCCTTCTCTCATGCCACAGTAATGTGTTTTTCAAACAGTCTTCAAGTTCTCGTTACAATACTGCTGGTAGCTCCCATCCCTAAGGTAACACAGAGCAGGAGTTTAAAGGCATCTTCTAGGTGTTAATTAGCGTGGGTCTTATTTCATGCTCTCTTTTTCAGGACCTGATTCTAGTCCCATTAAAGATCCTAATAGGAGAATTGCCTGCGACAGCCATAGCAGTAGGATCGGCCCCTGCCACCACACCCACTGACTAACATTAGCAATAGTGGGTCCTTCTTCATATATGCAGAGACCACATGAAGAAATAACATATGGGCTGGAAACAGTGCTCTGAATTAGAAAGGGCTTCATCACCTCACACTCTTCACTGTCAGCACGTGATGCTTTTCTTTGGGTGCGTCTTTTCATTCCTATTTTTTGGGTGTTTTACTTTTGAACATGCGCCCCCTGTCGATTACCCCATCAGAGATGACAGCTCTGCATTTTGCCTGAAGGAAAGCGGAGTTCTCTGAAAACAACCACTCAATGTGCAGTGGCAGTCCAAAAAACCACCAGAAACTTGGGAACCATTAGGAAAGGGATAGATGATAAGACAGAAAATATCATCTTGCCTCTACATAACTCCATGATATGCCCACTTATTGAATACTGCGTGCGGCTGTGATCACCCCATCTTGAAAAAGATATGTTGGAATATATGAAGTGCCGGCTCTGCAGCTCCCATTGGCCAGGAACAGCAGCCAATGGGAGCTGCAGGGGTGGTGCCTGCAGATGGGGTAGCATGCAGAGCCTCCTGGACAGTGCCATGCTTCCGCATAGGAGCCAGAGTGGGGACATGCTGCTGCTTCAGGGAGCTGCTTGAGGTAAGCACCGCCCGGAGCCTGCATGCCCGACCTCCTACCTTGCCCCAAACCCCTGCCCCAGTCCTGATCCCCCCTCTTGCCCTCTGAACCCCTCGGTCCTAGCCCGGAGCACCCTCATGGACCCCAAACTCCTCCTCCCCAGCCCCGAGCCTGCACCCCCAACTGAAGCCCCCCGATACACACACCCTAACACCCTACCCCAGCCGAGAGCCCTCTCCCCACACCCTGAACCCCTCATTTCTGGCCCCACACCCCAAGCCTGTACCCCCTCCCACATCCAATCCCGCCTCAGCCCAGGGCCCCCTCCCATACTCTTAGCCCCTCTGCTCCACCCCTAGCCCCCTCCTGCCCCTGAAAGCCCCTCACCCCAGAGCCCGCACCCCTGGCCGGAGCCCACACCCCGACCTCCCATTCTGTGAGTATTCATGGCCCGCCATACAATTTCCATACCCAGATGTGCCGCTCAAGCCAAAAAGTTTGCCCACCCCTGCCCTACCCTCTGTTCATCAGAATCTGTGAACAGGCAACAGGGGATGGATCACATGATTACCTGTTCTATTTATTCCCTTTGAACACCTGGCATTGGCCATTGTCAGAAGACAGGATACTGGGTCTAGATGGACCTTTGGTCTGACCCACTATGGCCATCTCTATATTCTTATCTACTATTACTCTTTAGTCATTAAATGAAGTGAGTGTTCAAAAACAAAAACCCAAACAACTCCGAGAGCAGCAATGAATTTCCCTGAAATGGTTCCCTCAATTGGGTGTGAATAAGATAAAGAGATGTGGGAATAGGTCTTGAAGGGCTCAGCACTCTCAAGGTTGAGTCTCCATCCAGCATACTGCTTGCTCTTGCAATAGTGGGACATGTGCTACCTCCGTGAGATTTTAAATGGTTTCACTTATTTAGAAATGGGCTGCACTCCAGACAAGTGTCCAACACCACATATGCCATTATTGGTTCCCTGTAGGAGTCTGACTCATGTAGGATTGTGATTAATTATAGTATTGCTATTATGGCATCCCATTCAGCGTTATTTGTCTTGACAAGATTAATCTGATAGCCCAGCAGGCTGGCGTCTTTAGAACACAATCGAACCACTTTGATTTATATTGCACCGTTTTCTCCCACCCATGTTAGAGCAGAGCACCCCAGTGAAATCAACGGAAAGATGCTAAAAATGGTTTGTGCAACATACCCATTGGTTGTGCACCTGTCTTTGCCCACAGTGGGACGAATTCATGCCAGACCTGGAAAGGGCTGCTTCTTTATGCCCAAAGAACTAGAATGGGAAATGAAGGCCAGACCCTCAGAAGGCAAAAATCAGTGTAGCTCCATTGACAGTAGTGGAAACTGATTTACAGCAGCTGAGGATTTGGCCCAGAAGGTAGATTTTAGCAATGAAGAGGGGAAAATGCCCCTTCTTCCTTTCTCGGACCCTTCCAGCCTGCCTTCAACTACAGTTAGTTTCAAAAGCAAAGCCGGCCCCGTGTACAGGCAGCACATGAAATAACTGGCCCACCGGCTGCTTTCCAGTCACAACTTTTCTAGGACAAACGCTAGTGTAGATAGCAAGAGAACCTTTTGGCTTACGTTAGTAAACATTGCACAGTAGAGGTGATGTGACCCCAAATGAAACACTAAAGAACAGAGGCAAGAGCCAAGGAGCATCAAATAAAGACCACGAAACATAAGCACAGACATATTTTACAGGCTTCAAGATGCTGCACAGCCTTAAACTAAGAGAGCTTGTCATGGAGCTATGCGGATAACACCTGCTGGAAATCTGGCTCAGCGTGTACAGTACTCATGCTACATTACAGAATCATCAGCAGGTCTTCACTTTAATTTAATCTTGCGATCTCGGCGTATTGAGGAACAGAACAATTTGCTTTTCTCTGCCTGTGGTTTTTTGGTTGTGTTCCTGTACTTGTCGGGGACTTTAAGTTAATCATTTTGTTTTCAGTGGTGGAGAGTGTGTTTATAACCAGCTGCACCCTTTTGAAAGGAAAATAAATACACCTTCCCACTCCTCCTCTCTCTGATCAACGTAAAATCCCTCAATAGTTACTACTTTATTTTCCGTGCCCCCTATTTTCCAGATGAGGAAACTACATTTCAGAGAGGTGAAGTAACCCACCTGAGATCATCTAGAACGTCAATGTAAAAACTGGCACTAGGGCTCAGATCTCTTGACTCCAAGACTGACCCACCAGTGGGTCTCAAACTGTCTGAGGTCCCCAGCACGCTTGCGATACTGGTGGTCAGTGAAGGGCTAGCTAACACACACATGGTGCTGATGCATTGAAGGCCAGTGAAGATACGTTTCATACTTAAGTTAATTCTCCTCCATATAAAAGTCACTGGATTCGACTCTGAGGTACGACACGATGATTGGGAAGGGGAGGGGAAATGGCCCTTTTGTCCATGGAGAGAAACAGAAAGAAGCTGGTCTCTGAGATGATCCTCTATTATGGTGCAGTCAACACTATGGTAAGACCACAGTGCCCACTTCTCTACATCACCTAGGCAACCATCTTCAGATGTGCCTATTAATCAGTTTGGGGATTTCCAATTTGAGACACTCAGGGGCCTCGTTTCCAGAAGCGGTGAGACCCTGCATCTTTCCCTGAGGTCAGCTGCAGTTGTTCTGAGCATCTACATTTAGGAGGTCAGGCCCCAGATGTCTTAAACTGGGTTTCCCAAAACTGGAGTACCCAACATCAGTGGACATGGCCAACAATAGAAACCAGGCCTCCAAACTCAGCCCATGGCTTTAACTGAAAGAATATCCTTCAACTCAGAGAGAAGCTGAGGGTGGTTCTGCCTCAAAAGGAGAGTGTTTTGGAGGTTAATCTCCAGCATAACTGGCAGTGGATGGGTGATATTGAGTAAACATAATGGTGTTGAGTTCAATGTCAAGGATATTGTAGAACATACTAAAGAGAATGTGATATCACTGCTGAATATGGAGGCCCACAGAGGTCTCGTACTTTTGTCCAAAATGTGGTAGGCACTTTCTAAATATAGTCCCTGCCCCGAAGAGTTTACAATGGAATACTGAACATAATTCAAGACATGAGAACAACTACAGGTGGAGGAAACAAGAGGTGGGCAGATGGTTACAAAAAGAAAATCATTTAGTCAGTTACATATTTAACTGTTACATATTTAACAACATATAATGATGTTCTTTTGCTCAGGAATGTTAGTTCCGTCTATCCATAGTGGAAAAATTCCTTTTCTCTTCATATCGGGCCCAATCCTACAAGGGGCTGAGCACCTCCTGAGTGGTGCAACATGCTCTCAGCTTTCACTGAGGTTAATGGGGACTGAGACTTCTCACCCACTTGCAAGATCATGTCACACTTCTACTTTACTATACTAATCTGATGTGCAGTGAGAAAGTATGGCCTGGTGCTTAACTATTTGTATTACGGTAGCGACTAGGAGTCCCAGTCATGGGCCAGGACCCAGGGCTAGGCACACACAAAACAAAAAGATAGTCCTTGTTCCACAGGTTTTTGGGTTCGGGTCTGTCTAATGGACCATGACCACACTGCAAGTCAGAGTGTGACTACAACGCAGCAACCTGTTGGTCAGTAACATCCCATGTGGACACTGCTAGAGGACAGTAAAAGTCTCTGAGTGTGGCATGGTTTACTACACTTTCAAATTAAGGCATTGGACTGAGATCCAGCTTCAACCCACAGCTCAACCACAGACTTCATGTGTTACACGGGACAAGAGAGGGAACTTCAACATTCCTGACTTCCCAACCCTAAAATGGACTCTTCTCCTTTCCTTGGTTTGTCTTGTCTCTTGAAATTGTAATCTCTTCAGGGGAGATGCTGTCTTTTACTAACTATACATTTAGCACCGGGAGGGAGGGGATCTGATCTTGACTGAGTCTTCTAGGCCCTACTATAATAAAAAAAATCCTTATAAACTTCAGATTATGTTCATGTTTTTACTTTTTATTTCCCAGGTATTTGTCCGCTTCTCAAAAATGATGGTGGCATTTTTCAAACTAACCTCCGAGGTCATCATGAACTCTGACCACATCTGTGGAGTATCAAAACACAGTCCTTGCTACTTTATCAGTTTAGTTTTGTTTCATTTGTTCAAAAATGTTCATAATTGGCAACATTTCCACAAAGTAGGTGGTTTCATGCTAGCAAAATGTTATGGACCTAGCAGAAATCAAAGGGTTTTGGTCTACAAAATCTCAATTAATCTTTAAATTATAAAAATGTATTGTTAACTTTCTATTTGTGATTATTTTTCTCTCTCAGTAGATGCCCCGAGACAAGAAATAATTGCCATAAAATGCAAACATGGCTCCCTAAGGTAACCAGCAACAGGGTTATTTATCGGCTAATAGGGGATCTCACTGTTTGAGATCATGCAAATTCCTCATCACTATGGAGATTTAATTTATACCTTTCATTTCTTTTTTATTTTCCCCAAACCTATTGCAGTTGCTATCCTTTATCTCAATAATTGTAATTTTTTATTTATCCCTTTTTGGACATGCAGCATTGCCTTGAAAATACCTGCCACTTAATGCTATGAAGGACCTAACGCTGTGCAAAATCTTCCCACCATTCAAAAGCAATATAAAGTAATTGAGTTTCAATAGCAGCCATAATAATGGGCAAACACTTTAGCTTGCTCCTCAATGTGTGAGCCAGGAACAAGGCTAAATGAGCACAAAGTTCTGATGCTCCATTGTAAGAGTCTGAAGATTGTTTTTCCAGTGGATTGCTAACCTCTTATCCTCTGGAGAAGTTGTCAAATGAAGGGCCCCACTCGCTGGTGGTATTAAAGATCCTAAGCCAGGTTTCCCGACAGTAGGCTTGTTAGACTCGATATCCTAAGCAAATTCCAGTAGGGGTAACTAAACTGCATTATAACTTACCATCTCTGGCTTCATTTACTGTCTGAGCCCCAACCCTGCAAGCCATCACAGCCCCTGGAGCTAATGAATGAATGATTCTGTTTGTGCCAGCTGAGGGCATTTGCACTATTTGCTCCTGGTGATAAAGTGACAGGATTATGAAAATGTATTGTTAATTTCCTATTTGTGATTATTTTTCTCTCGGTACATGCCCCAAGACAAGAAATAATGTGACTGAGGGTGAAGAATCAGAACCTTGGTAGCCGTGCAGAACTTTGGGCCCCATCCGATTCAGGTTCTAATGTGTGTCGATTTGGGGTCATCTTAGTTCATACAATCCAACTCCCCACTCATATTCTGGTTTAAAATGCACCTGCTGTGATGGGAATCTCACTGTGGGAATGGAGGGATCTCTGCCATTAACATAGCTTTGTGTCACTCCCTCTCCCAGATGTCCCGATCAACACTACTATCCACCACGGTTGAAATGTCCCTAAGCCTCACGCAGGCTGATATCTCAATAAGTATTGGTGTTTCTATTAGACAAACATCCCCAGGTATCACACACACAGTGGAGAACAATAGGCTGGGTGTTGCATTAATATTCTTTTAACATGAGGAATGTGGGAAGTAAGATATGCGGACCTGAGATAATGGTTTGAAACTTGGGGACTCTGGGAGGGTCTTTGGGATGGGTATGAGCCCCACCCCACCCCTTCCCAGAATGTGTTTTGGAACGTTAGAGGTTGGATGTGCACCATTAGGGGGTGAAGGGTGGAGATCGGCTGGCTGGAGATGGTTTGCTCTGGGATTGCAGAAGTTGCTAAAAAAAGGTCTTCAGCCCCCACAGCCTGGTCCATCAGGGATGGCAGCGGGTCAGGCTGCTGCCAGGGTGGGGGTAAGACTAGATCGGGAGAACATCAATCTCCATGGCTTATGAAAAGGAAGCTGGGATATGAAATAAGACTTTCCAGGGCTTGTAGAGGTGGGGGAAGGGGGCACTGCCAGATGATGCCAGTCTGAAGTAGAGCTGTGGTAAATGGGGATTTCTGCAGCATTCTTCAAAGAACACCTACCTGCCTCTCTAGGTATCCCCACTCTTGTGGGTAGGGTCATTGTAACAAGGGAGCAGAGGGAGGACTGTCCTGAGGTAAAATTTCTATGGGAGAAACTTGGTAGCAACAGCAAGTAGCCAAGACCGGATTGTAGAAGACCTGGGGACCTGACACATGCCTAGGGAAGGGTCTGAGAGTTGCTGTTTGCCCGTTACTCCTTTCCAAAGGTAGAGCTGCCAGAGTGGTGTAGAAAATTATTTGCAGCCACTAACCAGAAGGAACTGCTGACACAAACTGCACATGCCTGTCGTCAGCCATTTTCTAGCTGCTGCACAGATGCTCAGACCATATTGTTGCTGGTTCCGTTTACCATTCTGATTTTGTATCCTAATGAAGCATATAATGTGCCAATTTACACTGCAAGTGTGTTGACATCTTCATAAAGAGCAGTGCAGGGATTTCTGACACACACCGTTGTGCGCTTCTTGTGCTGGCTCTCTTCAGAGACTAGTTTCTTTTCCAGCAGCCAGTTGCACCCGCAGTAAAAGTCCCGCAATGACCCTTCTTCGGCACAAGAGGAAGGACAATGGCTGTGTTACCCACAGGCTGAGAACGTATGTACTGTGCTCTGGTCATGGTGACGGAGAAAAGCCCTTCACGGTGATTCAGCTGAGCAAAACACGTGCTCAACGGGACTTGTGAGGGTCGCTTTGTTTACCTCATGTGCTGGACTGTCCTCTCCTAAATGGGCCTCATTTACACCAGCTGTACAAAGTGACTCCTGGTTTGCCCCAGTGTACGTGGAGGTGAATCAGATCTGAAGTGTTGGATCTAATCTGTTCCATTGATGGTGCTTCAATAGCCTTTTTCAGCAAATTGTCCCAGTTATTACCAGAATTCATTATTTTTACAGTTTTCCTAAGAACTAGATTAAGTTTGCCTTTCTTTGGCCGAAGGTCATTCTACTCCTGACAGTGAGAGAAAAATGGTCTATTTGTTCACATCAAGAACTGGAGGTCAGGACTCCTGGGTTCTGTTTCCAGCTCTGGCAGAAATGTGCCATGACTTGCCCTGAACAAGTCATTCAGACCCGATTTTCTGAAAACCCACCTCTCCCACTGATCTCAGACAGAGTCGCAGGTGTTCAACCCTTCTGATGAGCAGAGCCTTGCTCTGTGACTCAATTTATCCATCTGAAAAAAGCGGCTGTGCTACCCCAAGAAGAATCCTGGCATTTTTATGCTTTGTAAAGTTGCGATCTCCTTGCAAAAAAGGTGGCATAAAAGTGCAAAGCTTTGTTCAGAATTCTATCACTGCGTATTATATAAGCTTCGTTATACAACCCTGTTATGGGTCCTTCATTTACATGACTATAACTAGCATGCCCTGGCGTAGCCGTGCACACACAATGGAAAGAGAGGCCACAGCTGAACTTCTCTTGCACAAAGGATGGGAAGTGTTTTCTAATCTTGACTGAATATTCATGTTGATCGTGGATGAATACATCAGATTCAGGTGTATAACTCCTCCGAGATGGCAAAGACAATGTGAACAGGATGATTCATTTTGACATGACTGAGTATTCTCCAGGTCTCTCTCAAGCTTGGCTTTTTCCTAACACAAAAATGATTCATATTTTTGACATTGCTATCAAATGGGGGAAATAAACATGTGCTGTGTGAGAATAAACAGCTCAAGTCATCTTTTCTTCTTCTTTCAGAGACTTTTATTCCATGCTTTTAACCTAATTGTACTTGTCTTTCTACATGGAGAATTCAGAAGAGAGTTGGAAGAGTTCTCAACTCTCGGGTCTTACAGCTCTGCCTGTAACATCCTGTTGTGAACTGAAAATGGCCCAAGAGTGAAATGTAGGAGCCTGACAAACATCTAATACTTGTGTGTTTGACTACTGTTCACTATTATTGTCCGAATCTCTGTGATACTTGTAAACCGTTTCACAAAATGAGCATTCCTTTTCTAGAGTGGGGGGCAAAGCTCTTCTGAAACTGTTTAAGACTCAAAGTCACAGGGATTACCATACCAGACACCCCTTAGTTATCTAGTCCAGTATCTTGGGCTAGTAGTGGCCAATTCCAGATGCTTCCAGAGGACGGTGAGAAAGAAAGACCATAATGGACAATTATAGAGTAATCCCAGCATAGAAGAAGTTTCCTCCTAACTCCAGGCCTTGGCTCGTTTGTGGAAGCATGGGGTCTCAAGAAAGTCCCCAGAGAGCAACTCTGGGCTATTATTTATGGGAAAAGCTAAAATGCATCTCAAGGAGCAGAATTATAAGAAATATGAAGTTCATGAGAGATCCTTAGGGTGACCAGATAGCAAGTGTAAAAAAGCAGGACGGGGGTGGGAGGTGATAGGTGCCTATATAAGAAAAAGCCCCCAAAATCAGGAGTGCCCCAATAAAATCGGGACATTTAGTCACCCTAGCTACCCTTCTCCATTTTATGGTTACCTAATGAATCTGCACATTGCATGGTTGATTCAATGCCCACTGAAGTCAATGGAAGGACTCCCATTCATTCCAATGGACATTTGATTGAGCCCTGAGGAAATAGTTTTATGTGTATATGCCATCTTGTTGTGGATATTTAAATAGCACTATGCCATTATTATTTCTAATTCTAAATGTATTTATTTGTAGGAACTAATCACTTGCAACATTGATTTGACTGCTTGAAGCACAAAAAGACTTCAATAAAGAACGGGGGCAGGAGGGTATTTGAAAAATTCAAAATTAGCCCAATGGATTTATTGAAAAATAAAATGTTTTCTCAAGCGCTAAAATGTCCCGGAACCCAGCTAATAGAAGCCTGTGCCAGAACTTTCATTAACAACGGCATCGTAAACAAATTTCTGGTTGAGGAAGTTTTCTTTTCGGCACTCAGAAGCCGACCCCTCTAGTCAGCATTTTGTATAATGCCAACAATAGTTACATCCTGCTTTCCACCTTCAAAGTACATTCATTCTCAGAATATCCCAGTGAAGTAGGTCATCAGAGCCTCGGTTTATAGATAAGGAAAAGGAGGCCGGGAGGTAAATGGTCCTAGCCAAAGCCACAGATAAATAGGGCTGGTCTACACGGAAAAGTGAGGTCAACTCAGCTACATCATTCAGGGGTGTGAAAAATCCACACCCGACTGACAGGTAAGCTGACCTACCCCCTCCCCAGTGTAGCAGCACTAATTTGATGGAAGAATTCTTCCCTCAACCTAGCTCCCGCCTCCTGAAGACCTGGCTCAATGCCAGCGATGAGAGAACCCCGCCCATCGCTGGCGCACGTGTCTACAGAGCTGCAGCAACACGGTAGCATTTTAAGGGTAGACCTAGCCATAGGTAGCTAACTACATCGAGGTCTAGAGAGGGGTGTGTAAGTTTGAATATCTTCATAGTCCTGCATGGTTAGGCCCGGATCATTATGGTTTTAGGGGCAATGGGATGCAAGATAGGGAAGCAAGACCGTTTTTAAAATACTCCTAAAATCATTTTCCTGATATTTGTGCTATGCATAGAATACAAGACGAGGCCCCATCAGGACCACCTGTTCCCCCAGAACCTCCTGGATCCAGCACTGGGCAAGATAGACTCCTGCATGCCAATTGCAGGCATTAAGGTAAAAGCCCCCCACTAAACACACACAGTCCCTTCATCTCACACCTGCCCTCCTACCTTTTCCCTCTCCTTCCCACCTTCTTTTCCTTTCCATTTCACTGATCCCCTCTAGACCAAACCTACATACGAAGAAAACAACTTGTGAAAGTAACACGACAATTGCTGCCATCCCATGTTCATGATACATATGCGTTCTCCCGCTTCCGTCACCTTGTGCCTGTCATAGAATCTCAGGGTTGGAAGGGACCTCAGGAGGTCATCCAATCCAACCACCTGCTCAAAGCAGGACCAATCCCCAATTAAATCATCCAAAAGATTTTTGCCCCATATCCCTAAAGGATTGAACTCACAATCCTAGATTTAGCAGGCCAAAGCTCAAATCACCAAGCTACCATTTGTCATTCTTGGGTAAACTTCCATAACAAGGATACCGGGTTGGAAGTAGAACATCGAGGTATTAAGAGTAGATTTTCGATTCACTTTTGCACAGACAGTGACATAGAATTAATTATTTACTTATATTAATTAATTACTTGTGTCTAGTTCATAATGGATTGCTTGAACCTGATGGTGGCCTGCCTCTCCGGGCCTGTTGTGATATTGTGAGCCAGATCATCAGCTATTGCAGACCAGTGTAGCTCCATTCAAATCCATCAAAAATCTGGTCCTGTACCTGCCCTGCATGACGATAGACTAGTCCCAGGTTCCTAATGAGGTTAGAGGAGAGCCAAACGGAAGGGGAATGTTCTCCCTGGAGTGAAGGTAGGCAAGGACATTTCTTGATTCGGTTCCTCTCTGCCATAGTTGCACTGTATAATCTTACTACAGCTAAAGGTTGATAGCTCCATAAAAATAGATTTTCCCCCGTGCCAATGGACTGTAAACGATCCTCTTGTAATTACAGGGATTCTAATGCACTGTCACCTAACATACCGATGAAAGCTCCAAACTAAATTAATTGCATACTCCCTGACCTACAGTCTGTGCTCTGACCACCCCCCAGGCAGTGCTCCCCTGCATTTTGAAGATGTAGTTGTCAGCTGATAAGGGTGACCCTGTTTCTCCCACTAATTGTTCCTCGTAATGAACTTCCATCAGATTTAATTTCTTTAATGCGTTTCTCTGATCCTGCTGATTTGGACAGTCTGACACTTGGCATCGTGTCAGCGTTTATTAGAAGCCCGCCCCCCGAGGGACTATTTCTTTAAAAAGAAATCAAACACGTGTTACAACGACATACAAATGGAAAGAAACCAGTTTGGACAATGCCCATGCAAAAGAATTTGCTCAGGCCAGGTCTACACTGCAAACCCATAGGGCAGTCGTTCAGGGGTGTGAAAAATCCACACCCGAGCCAAATAATCATACCCACCTAAGACACACCCCACCGCCGCATACAGACAGTGCTGGGCTGACGGGAGAGCTTCTCCTACCGACACAGCCGCTGCCTCATAGGGAGGGGGATTAACCACACCAATGGATGAGCTCTCCCACATCAGTGTAGGAACTTCTTCGCTAAGCGGTGTCAACTCAGTGTTCTTTGGGTAGACCTGCTCGAAGGACAGATCTGAAGCAAAGCCTGGGAAGTGCATGCGAGTGTAGCCATGGACTTAATTGGTTTTAGATCAGGGTTATTTGCATATCTAATGATGAGTAGATCACACATACAGGTTCAAATTGGGGCAAAGCCTGTGTCTGAAAACAAAATGAAGAAAGAAAGCTATAAATCCTGATAGCACCAAGTCGTTCGGCAACTACAGCTATGTAGTGACCGGAAGAAAATTGTGATGGGCAACCACTAGGGGGCGTAGTTACGCTTCTGAGTCAACTCCAGGAGGGGGCGTAATGGTGTTATCTGTGAGAATAGCCTTGAGCTTCTGTTGTCTGTGTGTGTCTGAGAACAAGTTCTCAGCTGTGTGAGTGTTTACCCCGTTTGTGTGAGAACGAATGCGTGGGAAACTAGATGGGGAAACTGAGGCAGGACAGCGTAATCAACAAGTGCTAAACAGCGTGTAATCAACCAATTAGCTTGCTGCTTGCTATTAATGATATATGAGTATGTATGAGATGCAAATGAGCATGGGTATATCTGTGTTGACACACCTTCATGGGATGGGCTTCTCTGGACATCGCCTGGGTGTGTCAGACATCCTGTATCGCGGCAGTGCTGACCGAGGCCCCCAGCACGGTAATGCCGCTCCCTTCAATAAACTCACCACTTTCCATCTAGCCACCTGTGTGAAGCCTCGTTTCTCCCGGCAACAAGATAAGCACCCCACAACAAGCTACCAACAAGCCCGGATCAGGAAGGTACTCGTGGGTGTGACTTTAAGCCTATGAATGGTCCCATTTGAAGTCATATGAAATTACACCTGTTCTGCAAGGAATTAAGGCTGAAGGCGCCTAATGTATGGAGTCCCTGTCATCACGGAGATTGACTTTAGGGATGGGGTGGCAAGGCACCCCGTGGCAAAGAGCAGTCTGATCTGGGTACGTTATAATCAGACCTCTGCAGATGGATTGACTTGCTTGCTTCCACAGCAAGAAGAGCTTCTGATAACACCTCTCTGGCAACACTTCCTGGTCCGGTGCATTGCGCTAGGAAACCCAGGACTGTTCCACTCGAATGGCCCATCGCTCATGGGCAACAGCAGCAGCACGATCCTGAATGGAGCATACCTTCTCCCCAGTAACCAGTGGGGGGGCGGGTGGAGATAGTATTTGGCATAGTCCTCTCAGGGGTAAATGGCCAGTGGTGAGCCCAGCCGGGATCTTGAGCCCTCCCCCAACCTCCCTGGGAGAAGCTCCCCTACAGATTATTTAGGGGAATCTCTAGTTTTCAATCTTGTTCAGGATGCCCTATTCTGACCTCATCTGTTCCCCTCTCTGATGTTGGAGTGTTACTTGCATACATGTTTTGAACAACTGGAAGTGTCTTAAGTCAATGTAGGAAGAAAGCTCTTGGAATGAACCAACTAGAGGGAGGAAAAGAGAAATTAAGGGCCTCCCTGAAACACAGCTTCTTAATTACACAAGGTTTTCTGGCTGCACAAGCTAAATTCCCTTCCCCTGAGACACCCGCTCATTCTTACACCAGAATACTCCCAGCTTCAATTCTCCTCTCGTCACATCCTCCCTTTCTAGTATTCTAGCCCCTCCAACCACACACAAGAGCAGTTCATTCATTGGCTAAACATATGAGATGGGGGGAGGAAAAGAAAGCCCACTAATAAGACAGAAAATAACATGTTGCCTCTATATAAATCCACGGTACGTCCACATCTTGAATACTGTGTGCAGATGTGGTCGCCCCATCTCAAATAAAGATATACTGGAATTGGAAAAGGTTCAGAAAAAGGCAACAAACATTATTAGGGATATGGAACAGCTTTCATATGAGGAGAGATTAATAAGACTGGGACTTTTCAGCTTGGAAATGAGACAACAAACAAGGGATATGATGGAGGTCTATAAAATAATGACTGGTATGGAGAAAGTAAATAAGGAAGTGTTATTTACTCCTTCTCATAACACAAGAACTAGGGGCCAACCAATGAAATTGATAGGCAGCAGGTATAAAACAAATAAAATGAAGCATTTTTTTCCACACAATGCACTGTCAACCTGTGAAACTTGTTGCCAGGGTATGTTATGAAGGCCAAAGCTATAAATGCATTCTACAAAGAACTAGATAAGTTCATGAAGGATAGGTTCACCGATGGCTATTAGCCAGGATGGGCAAGGATGGTGTCCCTAGCCTCTTTTTGCCAGAAGCTGGGAATGGCCATCCGGTGATGGGTCACTTAACGATTGCCCAGTTTTGTTCAGTCCCTCTGGGGCACCGGTATTGGCCACTGTCCGAAGACAGAGTACTGGGCTAGATGGACCTTTGGTTTGACCCAGTATGGAGGATAGTTCCAATTAATTGGTCCATCAATTAATGGATGATAGGAGGATAGGTCCATCAATGGCTATTAGCCAGGATGGACGGGGATGGTGTCCCTAGCCTCTGTTTGCCAGAAGCTAGAAATGGGTGACAGGTGATGGATCACTTGATGATTACCTGTTCTGTTCCTTCCCTCTGGGGAACCTGGCATTGGCCACTGTCAGAAGACAGGATACTAGGCTAGATGGACCTTTGGTCTGACCCAGTATGGCTGTTCTTATTAAATTTCACTCACATACCCCAAATTCACCCAGATTTTCCTCATATCAAGAGCCTTAAACTTTTCTGTTAACACAAACTCTAAATACAAATAATTGTTAAAACAATAAGCACATTCAAAGGACACAGCAGAATTTAAAATTCCCAAGCAGAGCAGGATAAGACATGTTTATACTATGACCCATTTCAGGTAACATCTGCTGAAAGCACATTTTTATACACCCACATAGGAACCCAGCAATGCAGCAGGAGTCACGGTTTACGAAATAACAGCTTGAAGAATGTGCTGATCAGTATTCTATACCCTAAGGTCAGGCTTTGATGCTCTTAACACATTTTTATTGCAGACTACGGAGGTGGCTCTAATGGCAACAAATAAATCTTTGTTTATAAAGATTTGTTTAATAATATTTGCTGATAAACTTCACCTGTGAGGTTTGCTTATTTACCATGAATGGGCTCCGGGTTGTAGAATGGAATCATCCAAGAGATTATTCTCAAATAACTTTTGATGAGTTCCCAAGGGTCAAGGGCAATTATAAAAAAATATGTACGTGACAGTAGCACGTAGAAAACTGTACAAGCCAGATTTCAGTACAAACTCGAAACTCCCCTCCCTGGTGCACGCCAGGACCTCACCCCCTATCTAAGCCTCTCTGCTCCTTGTCCCCTGACTGCGCTCTCCTGAGACTCCTGCACCCTGTCTTCCCCCCTAGGATCCTACCCCCTACCTTCCCCTGACTGCCCCGACCCAGTGTGTAGCCTGCAGGGACGACCCGTGCAGTGACACACCGCAGGGAACGGCTCCAGTAGGCAGAGGTAGAGGGGAAAAGGCCCCAGAGGAGGGGTGGCAACAGGACGTGCCACCACTGCTTGGGTGTGCGGAGCACCGTGGCGAATATGTCCCCTGGGGGGTTCAGAGATGCAGAGCCCTCTATTCTACCCCCCTAAGCCGTGCCCCACTGACTGCACTGCTCTACGTACCCATGTTAACTGGGCACGCACCACCCCACGCGGAGACCTGTCCAGGCTTGCTGTAGCTCATCCAATCCCCAGGGCACATGTCCGGAGGTGAATTGTTTTACTCGTGCAGCTCTCCAGTTAGAATGGCAATACATCAACAAAGAGATTTAGGACAGGCGGGTAGGAACCAGGGCCGAGCATTTCTCAGCAGCAAACACCCAGAGCAGCAGGAGCAGAGAGGAGAAAGAGGCTGCACAAAACGGCATCTCCAGCAGCGGCATTTTGGGGCAGGGATTGCCTTTTTTCTTCCGTGTTTGTACAGCGCCGAGCACAAACAGTCCTTAACTGGGGATCCTCGCCGCCACAGCAGTATAAATAATCCTCGTACGATTGCCCCCATCACGCACGGCCACCCAAAGCATTCCTGAGAATTGTGACTAGTCAGCTGCATCCAGGTGAGCCCTCGAAGGGGCCCTTCCATTATTGTAGATGCAGGACTATTCACAGGCACTGGGTCAGGTGGGTCCAGGCCCACCCAAACCTAGAGGCCCCGCCCTCTTCACCAAGTGGGAGGAGCCATTGGGCCCAGGCCATAAGTACTGGGGACAACACATGAAAAAACAAGCAAGCGAGGGAAGGTTAAAAGTTAACAATTAGGACTCCAGAGGGCGACACTGAGCAGGGAACCCCAGATAGAAGCCTTTGAGGAGCAATGGGCACTAAGAAGTTAGAGGACACCACCCAGAGGAACCCTGTCTGGAGGCATACTGGAAATAGGTCCCACTGTCAGAGCACCCCCACTTCCAGCTTCCTCCTCCCCGTATGATGGATGCCCATCTTGGCCGGGGCAGGAGGAAGTGGACGAGGGGGTCCCGTGACTTTGTGGGGCCTTGGATGGGGCGTGCATGAATTTGGTGGGGCAACAAATCCAGAACCTCAGTAGGAGGCTCTGGAGGAGTCTAAATAGGAGCTGCAACCGGATGCACCCTACACAGATGTGTGCCAGGGTCTTCCTCTGGCTGCAGAAGGAACAGATGTCAGAGGAGTTCATGAACCACGCTGGGTACACACCCCTGCTCACTGCTCCTTTGTCGAAGCAGCGTTGCCAACTCTCATGATTTGATTGTGCCTCTCGTGACAGTTGGTGCTTTTCTTGAAGCCCCAGCTCCTGGAATCATTTCATGGTGGGACGGTCCCAGCTTGCCTTTGAGAAAAGTACCATCCTCCTCCTCAGGACTGCGAAGAAACCCTTGGAAATGTGACCCGAGTGTACCCTGAAGGTTCCAATACCAAAAGGAAATGATAGGGACACGATTACTGCTTTTAAATCTCAGAATGTCAGGGGCCTGACTTGTGACTTTGGAATGCGGAGGTTGGGCAGGTTATAAGTGTGATGCCAAAGCTCTGCTGAATCGGACCTGTGCACACTGCAAAGCTTAAGACTGAACGACACCCTCATGGGGTGACCATGGGGTCAACCCAGCCCTTAGAGAACGAAAAGGCGGCACCGTCAAGTACTCAAAAGTTAGGCAACGCCAGAGAAAAGGTGTAGGTGGCCCCTGTGGGTCATGGAGGCAAAGGTCTATGATGGGGGTTGGTAGCTGCTGATTTCAATCGTCACTAGGACACATGCAAAGTACGGAGTCTGATCATTCATACAGTAGGAATTTCAGCCACCAAGCAGGACGTGAATGGAAATACCATAAGTAATGCAGTAGCACGGGCACAAAGGGCAGAGTCAGCCCCTATAGTGCTCCATGAGAGAGCAACCCCTGAGTATCAATGTTCAGGGCCGTTCTTTTCCAAGCTGTGTTCTAATTCAGGGCCAGCAGTTCAAGGGAGACATACCAGGTACAGAAGGCAGCATTAGAGGTGCACTATGGCCAATATATGTCGCACATTGGAACCTAACTCAATCTAGGTTGACCCACAGGACCTGTTGAAGTGAAGGAGTCTATTAACCGGGTCAAGGATAATCACAGCAATAAGTGTTTGCAGGATCATCTGGGCATTACTTTAGTGCAGAGTTTCCTGGACAATTTTTAGTTTGTAGAATCAGAATTTCAGGGTTGGACGGGACCTCAGGTGGTATCTAGTCCAATCCTCTGCTCAAAGCAGAACCAACCCCAACTAAATCATCCCAGCCAGGGCTTTGTCAAGCCAGGCCTTAAAAATCTCTAAGGAAGGAGATTCCACCACCTCCCTAGGTAACCCATTCCAGTGCTTCACCACCCTCCTAGTGAAATAGGGGAGTGTGACTGCTCACAAGACTGAGGGAGGAGGAAGTGGGCATATAGTAGACAAACTAGCACTACAATAGATTACTTTACGAGGTGGATGATGTGAAAATATATTTAAAACTCAGAAGGAAAGATCCACAATCATACCAAAGACTACAAAGGCTTTAATAACTAAGATAAAATGAATAGCTTGAATCGGTTTCTTCCTAGTCTCACTTCTGCCTGTACTTCCCCACAACGGCTGGAAGTTTTCAGTCACAGAAGCAACGCTGTATTTCTTAGGAGCCTGTCACTCTCTGCTAATCTTCTGATGCTGAAAGTCATTTTAAAGCCATCCTTGTCTTTTTGGATTTGCATAACTGTCGAGAAAGACGAGTAAAGCGGCAAAGTCTGAAATAGTGTGAGTGAACATGTCATAAAACATTTTCAGCCCTGCATCATTCATGTAAATCCTTCATGATTTCAAAGTTTCCAACTAGCCAATAACAAATACTACAGCACTGTGCTAGATGCAAGTTATGCCTGAGAAGACACTGCTGTAACACGTAAAGAAAGCGAGGAATACTTGTAGCACCTTAGAGACTAACTAGTTTATTTCAGCATAAGCTTTTGTGGGTTATAGCTCACTTCATCAGATGCATAGAATGGAACAGAAGTAAGATGCATTTATAAAGAAAGAAAGAAAGAAAGAAAGAAAGAAAGAAAGAAAGAAAGAAAGAAAGAAAGAAAGAAAGAAAGAAAGAAAGAAAGAAAGAAAGAAAGAAAGAAAGAAAGAAATGTACATTAGCATACCAATTCTAAGAGGCTGTTAAATGTAGATGGGCCATTATCAGTAGGAGAAAAAAATACCTTTTGAAATGGATTTCTGTGTCAGGTAAATTAACTCAGGAAATGCAATCAGTGTAATGAAAGAACCATTCGCAAGTCCTATTTAGCCCCTGGTTAATTGTAATTTGGCCAATTGGTACATAGCAGAGGGGCATTGCTGGCACATGATGGCATATCACATTGGTCGATGTGCAGGTGAACGAGCCTCTGATGGTGTGGCTGATGTGATTAGGTCCTATGATGTGTCAGTTGAATGGATATGAGGACAGAGTTGGCATCAGTCTTTGTTACAAGGATAGGTACCTGGGTTAGTGTTTTTGTTGTGTGGTGTGGGGTTGCTGGTGAGTATTTGTTTCAGGTTGAGGGGCTGTCTGTAAGCAAGGACTGGTCTGTCTCCCAAGATCTGTGAGAGTGTGGGATCATCTTTCAGGATAGGTTGTCAGTCTTTGATGATGCGTTGGAGAGGCGTAAGTTGGGGGCTGAAGGTGACGGTTAATGGTGTTCTGTTTTTGTCTTTGTTGGGCCTGTCCTGTAGTAGGTGGCTTCTAGGTACTCTTGCTCTGTCAATCTGTTTTTTCACTTCCCCCGGTGGGTATTGTAGTTTTAAAAATGCTTGGTAGAGATCTTGAAGGTGTTTGTCTCTGTCTGAGGGACTGGAGCAAATGCAGTTGTATCTTAGAGTTTGGCTGTAGACAATGGATCAAGTGGTGTGTTCTGGATGGAAGCTGGAGGCATGTAAGTAAGTCTTGAACCTGCTGTAATACGCTCCTCTTCTCAGGTGCTAATTATTTTTCAGAAAAATACCTTGTACGTTGAAGTTGTTTGTGTTTGTCTTCAGTTTTATGAAAGCTCTGTCTGACCCTGGCAGCTCTGTGAGTTACCCAAAAATGAGGATTTCTATCAAAACATTTTTCACATTTTTTTTTGTAATTCACTCAAAAATATTTTTTAAAGCTTCAAACTTGCTATAAATGTATAACTATATACTAGGCTCCAGCCAAACTGCACCTACGACAGATCGAGGAATGATCTCAAAGAGGTGGTGTAAAACTCACCTATGACCTCTCCCAGTTCTGGGGTGGTTGTGTGGAGCCTGAGGGCTGCTCTAATTTATGTCAGCTGCTAACTGACCCAAGTGTTGAAATGACATCAAGGGATTGGTGAAGCACATGGCATCCTACCTGTCATGATATAGGGAATCATGGACTCTCTTAAACAGAAGGTGTTATTAAAGAAAACAGCCTCTACACACAAACATACACACAGTTTGAGTTCCAGCTTGGTCTCCCTTGTTTGCCAGGTTCCAGATCCTGTCTGGCACACAGAGACATCTAGTGGATGAATACTACACTGCAAGTAAACATGTTGTAGTGACAATGGTATAGGCCCTTTCTTCTATTCACTCCCCTTATATCAGCAATGAGGTGCTAGGAGCCTTGGTCTTTCCAGAGGATTCCCCTTGCACTTTTATTTACATAATTACTCAATGAATAGTCCCTCACTGTATAGCTAGTCCCACTGATTTCAGTTAGGTAATTCGTGGAACAACTGCTATCAATGTGAGTAAGGGGGGCAGAATTTGGCTCTTTACACTTAATCACATTGAATAATAGAGGATCCCATGAGTAATTCATTGAAGTCAATGGGACCATTCATGGAGGAAGGTGTGATTCAAGGTAGGCAAGGGATTGACATCCAGGTTGAAGAAAGCAAGCCCTTCTCACACCTGGCAACTTGTTAAATATCACATCGAGGAAGGAGCTTTCTTCCTGACCCAGACAAAGAGAAGTTTCTTCCTTGAAGCCAGGACAATGTTTACTTTCAGAAGCTAATAATTTCCTGAGTTAATTTACCTGACACAGAAATCCATTTCAAAAGGTATTTTTTTCTCCTGCTGATAATGGCCCATCTACATTTAACAGCCTCTTAGAATTGGTATGCTAATGTACAATTATTATTTTTCTTTCTTTCTGTGTGTATAAATGCATCTTACTTCTGTTCCATTCTATGCATCCGATGAAGTGAGCTGTAGCCCACAAAAGCTTATGCTGAAATAAACTAGTTAGTCTCTAAGGTGCTACAAGTATTCCTGGCTTTCTTTACGGATACAGACTAACACGGCTGCTATTCTTGAAGCTAATAATATTATTCATAGCATTCATGTAATCGTCTGACCCTTTTGAAAATCTGACTAAGCTATTTGACTCTGTAATGTCCTGCAACTGTGTACTGTACAGCATTTTGGCAGTGATCAGCTTCACTTTGGATTTCCCTGGTCTCATGTTCAGTGATAATAACCCTTGATGTTGAGAGCTTACTTCATAGTTTAGATTGTTCCTTCTTTTCCCACCAATGAATGCAAAGTGTTTAACATACTTTAATTTACTACAGCTTTCTGCACCACCCACATTTCTCATCCATCCTGTTACAAACTCTTTTCCAAATGATCAGGAGATCCCTGGTAAAAGCCAATCTCCAATCCTTTCAATGACCCCCTCTCTCTGAGACCCTTTCTGGGGATGAAATGAGCCTACATGAAAGGGAAATTAAAGTTGGGAGGGGTATTGATAAAGTAAGCATTTATAGTAAGGATAATAATGGACCCCTTTGCTTCATGTGCCAGAGCAGTGAGGAAGAGGATTATAGTCCACTGCTAGGTCAACAAAAGAAAGTTACTTTTTGTTTGTTCCCATTAGTCTCCAAGGCCCAGATCCTCAAAACACTTAGGGTGTCAAATGCTCATTGACATTAATTGGAGTTAGGCACCTCAATACCTTTGAGGGCCTGGGCCCAAATCTAAATTGGTTCAACACCTAATTCTAGTCCCACTATAGCCTGTGAAGACTTCCAATGACCCTAGTTCTACAGCTCTGTCCATTAGATGACCTGCATTAGAGTGTATAGCTTCCCTAGTGGGAAGGGATAGCTCAGTGGTTTGAGCACTGACCTGCTAAACCCAGGGTTGTGAGCTCAGTCCTTGAGGGGGCCATTTAGGGATCTGGGGCAAAAAATCTCTCAGGGACAGTACTTGGTCCTGCTAGTATAGGCAGGGGACTGGACTCGATAACCTTTCAAGGTCTTTTCAGCTCTAGGAGATAGGGATATCTCCATTTTTTTATTATTATTATTTTAGTTTTGCCTGCCAAGGTTGGTTAGAGACGAGGCGGGTGAGGTACTATCGCTTAACGGACCAACTTCCCAGGCTCGAAGAAGAGCTCTGTGTAAACTCAAAAGCTTCTCCCTTACCAACAGAAATTGGTCCAATAAAATATTGTCCACTGTTGAAAGACAGGATACTGGGCTAGATGGGCCAGGGTTCTGACCCAGTATGGCTGTTCTGTATGATATTACCTCACTCACCTTGTCTTGAATATTCTGGGATCAACATGGCTACAACACTGAATAGGATCTATTAGATCATTTTATTTAGTTATTGTCAGCCTAGCAAAGCATTCTACTCTGGCGACCTTACACAAAACCCAAGAAAATGAAGAAAGAATGGAATTATTAAGTTATTAACACAGTGCCAAAATCTCTGGTGAATAAAACAAAGTCAAACTTGTTGAAGAGAGATTAAGCTCATTGTAGAGCAGTTGAAAAATAGATAAAATTCAAAATGTTTTGACCAACAAAAAAAAGGGCATATATGTCATGAATCTTTTCCAAAAAATATTTCCATTTTTCTATCAGGGCTTATCCATAGCAAGTCTCTGATCACCAAGGCAGACAATTCCAGAGGCCAAGAGTTATATTAGGATGAAATGGGTGTAACTACAAATAAGAAAAGGTCCTCTTCATTACAGTCAAAGCAAAGTATTTCTTATTAAATATTGTTAGCGATTATGGATGCGGGATTTATTCTGAGATTTTTTCAGCTCCCTAAAATAGATGTATTGGAGATCCTTTTTATTTATATGTATTCTTTATGGGATCTATGATTTCTGCCACAGGATGACTTAGTCTATGTAAATTGTGGGGTTTTGGAATGTTAATTTTTACATTCAATGGAGTTACAACAACAGGGAATTTGGCTAACGGTTTGATTTAGAACTTCATTGGGTGAGGAGAGAAAGGCAAAAGAAATTTAAAAAAAGATAGAAAGGTGTTTTTCCAGCTGAAGGCTATTAGCCACTGCGAGTCTCTTCAGAACAGGCCTTTTTCCTGCTGTATTCCATTACTGCTTGCGGAGACATGTCACATTATATTAAAAAACAACAAACCCTTCACTCTGCTTTCAGATCAGACAACAACAAACGTAACAATCACCACACCAGGTACCTGTGAGAAATTGATGATTTAATACCTTCAAGAGTTCTCTTTCCATTACACAGACACTGGTAAAAAAATAAAACAAGACATCTCTAAGAGTACAGGCTGCTGAAATGTTCCACAAAGAAGGTGAATGATCCACCTGAAAGAGAATAAAGGCTTGATTCCGCTCTCTTTCCCTATGGAAGTCAGGAATTAGGAAACCATTAGAGTTCTATAGATGTTCCTCTAAAACCCTTTCTGAATTTGATGGAGAATGAGATCCTGGTTGAACCACCATATAGAGTTCCGTGGCAGAGTTCCCATACAGGTGTAGATCAGGAGCAATCCCACTGAAATCAATACCAGTATATTGGGGGAAATGAAGAGGGAATTAAGTCCACCGAGCTTTTTGCTCCACATTATCCCTTTGAATCAGGCCATTTGCTGTGAGGGAAAGCGGATCCCACGCAGTGGCTGTACAATGGCCCAGTTGCCAAGGCCCAAGTGTCCACATCACAAAAATCCACCACTACCAAAAGCCATCTCAGTGGGGAGGATGGGGACTGAACCATCTACATGCTATTCCTCCTTCAGCTCAAGCGTTGGGCACATAGAAGACTTCATTGCCTGGATTTTGCGGTCAAGCCTATAGCCACGGGAAGCCCCTCAGCTCCTGGGGGTGCCTGGAATGGGAAGAAATGGCAGTGGCACATTTACCTCCAGTGCCCCAGGTGTGAGGCACAAGTCGCTTTAAACCGACAGCTTAATAGTCTCCTGGGTTCTGGATACATTCCCTGCCACCCCTCATCCTGTAGATCCTAAACCTTACCTCTTTAAGGGACAGGAGACCAGCCAGTGAATCTTGGGCCCCACGCCACTGGTTTAGAAAACCTCAATAGATGCTTTGGGGTGTCTCAATATGCAACAGGGCTGGTCTTGAACATGCAGCTTTGCAAAACTTTCCAGAAGATGGTTAATAGTTCACCACACACACCTTTCACCCCGCCTCACTCACCGGAGGAGGCAATCAACAGAGGCACTGGGGGGACCAGACAGGAGCTACGGATACTGCTCTGTGGAGCAATCCAATGGCTGGAGTCGGCTCCACAGGGTCTATGACACCCCGCTGCAGAGCACATAGAATATCAGAATTGGAAGGGACTTCAGGAGATATCTAGTCCAACCCCCTGCTCAAAGCAGGACCAATCCCCAACTAAATCATCCCAGCCAAGGCTTTGTCAAGCCTGACTTTAAAAACCTCTCAGGAAGGAGATTCCACCACCTCCCTAGGAAACCCATTCCAGTGCTTCACCACCCTCCTAGTGAAAAAAGTTTTTCCTAATATCCAACCTAGACCTCCCCCACTGCAACTTGAGCCCATTACTCCTTGTTCTGTCAAAGCACAGGACAGAAGGCTCCATGCAGCATCAGATCATCCAGTCCTGCTTTTCTCCCTCCCACCCACACACCACCCCAAGCCCTCCTGACCAGTGTAATGAAATGCAGGAAGCTCCCATGGCCCCAGACCCAGGTTCCAATGCCGACCTGCCCTCTACCCCTGTAGAAGGAGTCTGAATTCACCCCTAAGGGACCACTCCAGAGCACATTGGCATCAGTGTGAGACCAGCCATTGACGTCCGACCTCAGCGTGCCAAAACCCACTCAACGGTGCACTCTCCTCCACAAACAAAAGGTAGCTGTGAACAGGGTGGGCCGTTGCACCCCCCTGCGTTTGGCTAATGTCTCACTCATTTTGGTCGCTAATCCAGGCTGCGCTTGTTGAGAAGCCCTAACCCCAGCCCGAGGTTTCATTTGTTTAATGATATATTTAGGGCTTCAGGGGGCTCCATAATGAATTTCATTAACCAGAAAAAAAATACAAAGCAGTATTTTTATGATTAATTAACTGCATAAAAATGGTAATTATAATCATGCTAATTCCACTCTTCTGTCATTATCATAATAATTGATCAAAATATTGTACCCAACCAGCATTTGAAAACTGCAAAGCGGGGGGGAGGGAAAGAGGTAGAGACGCATTCCTCAGTGAAAACCTACAGCTTTCCAGGTCCGTACCCAAGCACTGCATCTATACCCCAGAGCTTTCAACTCACCCTGCTCTAAATCAGCCAGGACATCTTTCCCCAAAATCTGTTCTTTGTAAGAAAAAAAAAAAGAAGAAGATGACAGACTGTAAAGAAAAAGCTTATTGCTGATCAAATAGCGTCTGAGAACAGCTGGGACATGCGCTTTGAAAACAGCCAGCTGCCGTACGTTTCAGCGCTCTGTGCCTGGCTACTGATCCCAGAAAATGAAGGCTTCATCAAAAGCATCTCTCACTTATTTGGGAAGATATTAAACGTTAGACAAGGGAGATCAAATAGACTAGAGAGCCCGCCAGACAGCTCTTCTCCTACTTTTGCACTTCAGGAGTGTGTCGTCGGGGGATCAGAAAGTGTTTGGAAAAAGGTGGTGGAACATCATTGCCCGGATATGCTCAGGCACAGAGGTGTTAAGTAACTTGACTAAGGTCAAACAATGAGTCACTGGCAGAGTCAGAAGGTTCAGTTCCAGTCACTGTAAAATAGTTTTACAAAGCTCTGCTCTCTCTCTGAAGCTCCCCTGGCCCTTTGCATATTCGCCACTGCTGCTTGACCAGCACTAACTAAAGGCCTTGGGTTCTTCCTCCGGTAACTCTGGCTTCTTCACACCCCTCCTGCTCACTTTTTGCTTTGACACACATAAAGCTTTCCTCTCCGATGCTCTTACATTTTCTCGGGGCCACAGTGGAGACGGGTTAGCCTAAGCCCAACCAAAGCTTTAGTTAGAGGAATATGGGGGAGACTTATTCCTGATACAGAACTTTGGATAATCTGGGGTGACCAATAGGCCACTATAGAATCCCACAGACAGCTAGCCAGTTCAGGGCTTTGGGGTTACACCAGGAAATAGGGTATGGCAAAATAAACCATCCAATACCTATCTTGTGTATATTAGACACACATGCGTGTACGATTGGATTTAACTATACAGGCCCTGGGCTCACTGGGTAGTTAGGTACATGCAGAACTCGAAACGTGCACTGAAGAGCTCAGACTGTCAGGACACTGATGCCCTCTGAGTCTAAGAGCCTCTGGAGGACAGAGACACAACAGAGCTGGACAACTCTAGGTACCCAGCCAGACCAGACAGCGCTCTGGGTCTGCATGTGAATCTGCCGGTGCAGATTCCTCCCATGCATTTGACTCTGGGGAGCTGCAGGGATCTTCCCTCCACATTTTCACCTAGGAGTAGCCAGGGATCCAGTATGATGGGGCAGGTTTTCTTCCTCTTCCTTCTCTCTTCTTTTCTGGTGTTTGTCTCTCTCTTGTCCTTGGGCTTTGTCCCTTCCCCCGCTCCCACAGACCCCACGTCATTCCCGCTAGTCTCGCTCTTCCTCCCACGTCTGTCTCGGTCTCTCTGCTCTTTGCAGGGACTCCTTCAGGATCACCCCAGCACCACCATTATATTCTGGAACCTCACCATTACTGGACAGTGGGCCCGCCTCAGTCTAACATCACAGTTAACTAGCGGCCAGAGGGTTTGCAGTCCTCCTCTGCCCTGCCCCAAATGCCCTTCCCCCGCTTACTTCCTGTGTCAGAGGAGGAAAAAGCCTGAAGTCCCTCCTCCCTTTGTACTTCTCAGCTAACTTCCCTCGGGCCTTATTTTATTGCCACTGGATCTTTTAATCTCTTGTCAGACAAACACAATTGATAACTGCCCCCCCCCCAATCCCCACCGAAGTGCAGCATTCCCTTGATGAACGGCCTCTATCGTCTTCTCCACCCGACTGAGTCGTTGGGTGGGTAAACGTACCCTGAAGGGCCTCCAGCTGCTGGATTCTCTGCTTGGAGATCATTGTTTAAATGCTTCGCACTAGGCACGACAGAGAGAAATACTTTCCCATCTCCCTAATCCATTACACTGTCACCCGCTTTTCTCCAACCGGGCTTTCGCGCAACCAACGGTAAATGATGCGTTTGTGCCACTCCTGCCGCATAAAGCACGGCGGCCCGGCTTTGCAGCTGAACGGGTCGCGGTTCCAGCACGAGAATGATGGATGAGCCCTCGTTATGGAGCCCCGCGTTGCATGGGTGAGGCCGAATTTATTTTTACCTTCTCCTCAGCCCTGGCAGGGAAATATTAGCCCTGCCTGCGGGATCTATCGTGCGGAGTGCAGCATAGTCCAGGCGGCATTCACCTGAACAGCTTTTCAAGAGGGCGTCCAAAGGCTCTGGGGAGCGGGTGACAAGAAGAGCAAGTGTCTCCGCAACAGGCCCGAATGTCTCAAGGCTTCACTACCTGAATCGTTCCGGCCTCATCCCCTCTCTGCCTAGTTCTGAGTTCCCCCCGCCCCAGGAACTTAGACCAAGGTTCTCAAATGGGGCTACCTAGCATTGGCTCCTCCCAGCCCCTCATTCGTATGTGGGCTCAAGTGGCTTGGTTGTCAGAATCCCTGGGGGGTGGGGCACATCTTTCCACTCCCCTCCCAATCCTGGCCCTTCAGTGCTGCGGCCTGAGGCCAGGTGCCACCCCTACTCCACAAAGGCCGTGCACCCCACTGATACCCAGCACCCCTTCTCTTGCAGAGACTAGGGAAAAGCCCTGACCTCCCACTCTCCCCCAAGCAAGCCGAAGTTCCATGCCCCCCCTTCCCATAAGCAAGGTCCCCCAGCCTCTTCCCCCTAGGGTGTTGGTGGAGGGTGACTGAGGTCCCTTGGTGTTGCCCATCCCTGCTGGCAGGCATGGCACATTCTGATCGGTCCTGGGCTCATCCGGCAGGGCCCGGTTCTCCCGCAGGGATGGGAGCGCCTCTTCCCACCTGTTACCCCACTCACAGCAGGGGGGCAGCCCCGACCTGGCCCTCGGGGACGAGGGTTGCCAACGTTCTAACCGCACAAAACCGAACCCCCTAGCCCCGCCCCTTCCCCAAGCCCCCCCCCCCCTGCTCACTACATTCCCCCTCCCTCGGGGCCTCGCTTCCCCCACACTCACTTTCACTGGGTTGGGGCGCAAGAGAGGGTGAGGGCTCCAGCTGGGAGTTCGGGCTCTGGGGATGAGAGGTTTGGGGTGCAGGAGGGGGCTCCAGGCTGGTGCTGAGGGAGTCGGAATGTGGGCGGGGGCTGTGGGTTGAGGCAGGGGGTCGGGGTGTGGGAGGGGCACGGACTCTGGGTGCAGGGTCTGGGGTGCGGCTGGGATGAGGGATTTTGGCTGCAGGAGGGAGCTCTGGGTTTGTGGGGGGGCTCAGGGCTGGGGTGCTGGCTTACCTCGGACGGCTCCCGGACAGCAGCACAGCAGGGCTAAGGCAGGCTGCCTGCCCTGGCACCGCACGGTGGCCAGTAAGCGGTCAGCAGGTCTGGCCTGAGGAGGCTCCACACGCTGCTCTTGCCGGCAGACACTCATTTGTGTCTCCCCCCAGCTCCATTGTCCGGGAGCCAGTGCCCTGGCAGCACGCGGAGCCCCGTTGCTCCCCCCCGCCTAGGAGCTGAACATGCTGGTCACTTCCGGGGCCCAGCGCCAAGACCAGTACGGACTCACCCGCCTTAGCGCCGCCAATGGCACTTTTAATGGCCCAGTCGACAGTGCTGACCAGAACCGCCAGGGTCCCTTTTCAAAAGCCGGATGCCTGACAACTCTAGGGGAGGGGAGAGACACCAAGACCAGTTTGGTCCAAGATGGAGGGCGCTGATGACAGATGGCTGATGGGGAGGTGGCATACGAAGAGTTAAGGGTGCCTCTGAAGGGGTGGATCAGTCACACTGGGGGCGGGGGGAATGGGACTGGAGAGTTCCCACTTGGCAAGACAGCTCCGCAAGCCTCGCTGCCCGAGACAGGCTGAAGATGCTCCTGTCCACAGCTTTGTGCATCAGCCTGGCGAGGGGAGGGCACGCTGCGCAGCCTGCAATGAAGGGGAGGGAGGGTGGCTCCTAGCATGGACATCAGAGACCAGGGCTAGGGGGACAGGGACAAGTCATTGCCCCCCCCCACACACAGACAGACAGCACACCCATCCCCCATTGCTAGCAACCCAGACAGAGGGAATAGCTCAGTGAAGGGGGAGGGAGGGAGTCCTCTGAAAGCCACACTGCAAAATAGCAGCACCCCATGTCAGCTGGACACAATAGCTGTGTTTTCCGAGTGCATCTGGCTATTTTCATCCTCCAGGAGTGGATGATTTCAAATTCAAATTCATTACAGCTGCTCCCCCGTTACAATCAGAAATTTGCTAATATTTCACAGGGCAAAGGCCCCGGCCTGCACATTTCCTATAAACCTTGAAGAATGAGTCAAACACATTGTACTGCCTTCCCCAAGCACACAGCCAGCGCTACTGAATTGGGGGCGTTGCCATGTGGTAACTTGCAAGGGTGTCATGGTTTTGCTTAAGTGAAATGTACTAAGCACCTTCTCTGTGGTACAGGTGTGCAGCTCACTGGGAACTCAGCTCATGAAAAAGCAGAGAAAATGCCCCATCATGGTTTTGCAGATGCTGTTCCCCGCCCCCAAAGCCCCAATCCCATAAGCAATTACATACCCGTAAATTTAACAGGACCAGTCACATGTATAAACTATGACTGGGTCCCATCCAGGTTTCATTTCAGCTAAATCATCAACACTGAAGATGGTTCAGGTGGAAGGCTCTGATTCTACAATAGACACGTCTGTGTTTAAAGGACTCTCCCTCCATTTCATGCTGCCGCAGGACCTCAGCTTGCCACACAGTCCAGCACTAATGAGACACAGAAGGAAGGCAGACTGGCCATCGTTTGGCTCCAGCTTGCCCGGTCTACACAGTAATGGAGACCTATTGTCCTCTTCCGATGTGCACAGCATTGGAATAAGTGATCTAGCGGTGACAGCTACCCAGACCAGCCCCAGTTCCAAAAGCCGCTCCCCACAAGGGACACACACATTTTACGGGTAAGTATCAAAAACACAAATGGCAGTTTGGTGCCTAATTCCCCTTGTCTTCCAAAAGAAGTTAAATCAAAAAGGCATCAATGGCAGCTAAGGACTGGTTTCTCTTATTACTTTAAAGTTTACATTTTTCTTCTCTGAACTTAAACTTCACTCCCTCCGGCTGCTGCAGACCAACAGTATAATCCCTGGAGCTTAATTTCTACCTCTAATTAGAAACCTTCAGTTGGACCAGACTAAAACTAATAAGGGGTTCTTCTGAGAACTCCATCTGGACAGCAGTGCAGAGCCCGGTGAACCAACAAGGTTCTCCCTCGGCTGAAGGCAGCAACAAGTCCTTCCCCAGCTCTGGCTTGCTGTTGATTCTCTCACTCCCGTTGGCTACTCTGATGTCTTTGGGGATGCTCAGGAAGACTGAACTGAGAATATGGATCCATGCAAGTGCAAGCTCAGAACATTGCAACACGCTAGAGTTTATTTCCTCTCCTGTGTTCCAGACTTCAGCCTTTCTTCAAGGTTTAAAACTACTTAGGTGTTTAGACTCCTAACACTGGGAAGCTGATTATTTACTGAGGACAGTTAATGATTCCGTTCAATTAGCTGCACTTTATATCTCCTTGTAATGAGGGTCACTCACCTCTCAGCAGTGACTCCTGTCGGCTGGGTGCGGTGCAGCAATATTGTGTCTCCTGGCAGCCCACGTAGGTTGTCAGCCTCCTTAAGCAGCTCGTCACTGGCTCAGCCCTCCAGCCAAATCACACAGTCAATATGGATGAAACCCTTGCAGGGCATCCAAATCCAGAACAAACCCAAACCAAAGTCTTCCAGCCCCCGGCTCAAGTTGGCGTCGGCCCCTCCTTCCTGAGTGGGCCTTCTCTCTCCAGCCCCTCGTGGCTCCCAGCCCTCTGATAGGGCTTCAAAAGGAAACGTATCCCATTTTTGTGGTTTAGGAGCAAGTCCTGCCAGAACTGTTTGTCTACCTGCTCCAGGGCCTTCAGCCCTGTCTCTGGGACCCTTTATATCTAGCCCCATTTCTTGGGCTTTTAAATTAGCCCTGACCCCTTCCCCACCAGTTGGTGGGGAAACCTGGGTCCTTCCACTACTTCAGATGCCAACCCAGGGACCCTACAAGGCTGACACCTGCTGCTTCCTTTACGTAGTTGCTGGTATAGTCCCTTAGGTCCAGATCTCTCAGGTCCTTTTGCTCCCAGAATTAGCAAATGCTGCCCTGCCCAGGGGCTGCAGCTCCTTTTATCTCAGCCTGCCGGTCTCTGATTGGCTGCTTCTATGTAGCCTCTCTAGGCAGGCATGGAGAACCCACCTTCACTGCTCCTTTGCTGGAACAGGGTGTGGTAGGACCAGGGGGTCTCCAGCAGGGGGCCCTGAAGAGACAATCACACCCTATCAGTCAGACACCTCCACCTGTTTTCAAATCACATCTCCAAAAGGCTGGGTCTCCACTGGCCGCAGCTCTTAACTTCTTTCCCGCTACTCTTAGGCTGGACTAGTCTAAGGGGCCGAAAATGCTAATCTCTGATAGAGATTTTGGAGATCCAGGTTCAATTCCCTGGTCTGCCACAGACTTCAAAGGTCTTTAGGCACCTAACTCCCATTAAAGCTGGGCTTTAGTATCTGTGTCTCAGCTGGGGGTAACCGCACTGTCCTACCTCGCAGGGGAGTTGTTAGTGAGTAATTAAAGAAGTTATATAATCTAGCATGTAATGCAGAATCTTATATTTGGTCATAAAACCTTATTAACTGTTGTCATGTGATGAAGCAGAGGAGGGGGCTGTTGCTAAAAGCAGGGTGTCATCTTGGGTACAGAAGAGTCTATTGAGAAGTTAGCCTCTGCCTTTGTTTGCATACAGCCTTGTCTGCATATCCTCAGCCAGATCATTGGCCAGTCTCCCTCGACTGATCCCTGGGGTGTGCCATTCTGTGCCTGTGCAGAAATAAACCTGTTCCTTGGATCTGAATTCTGGAGTTAGCAGTGGGCCTACCCTCCAGATGCAGCCAGGTGCCCTAATTTTATCTCAGTTTCCACTTAAAGTCTTTCATCACCTGTGTAGGTTATCATCACAAACAAAGACATGCCAGTGGTGGAGCAATACAAGTAACTTAAATACATCGATAGATCCCATCAATAGCCTCCTTTAGGCCCCTTCGAAAACTGCAGCTTCCATTGCCATTTGTGTTTTGTAATGATCATGATCCCTGTAAAGGATTCAGGACCAACAATTGTTCCTCCTGAAATCAATGATAGCTCTTTTGATCGTCTTCAGTGAGAATGGTGTCAGCAGGTGGTAGCCAAAAATGCTATGCAAAATGATTATGTATTGTTTATAGTATCAATCCTATTATACAATGAGAATCAAAACTTATGTAATAATAATTCAAAAGGCGAAGGTTGCTGCCTGCACGACTGTCGTTAAAATCCTTAAAATCTTCACGTGCTTCACTGTGAAGTAACTCCCAACACGCAGCAAACAGTCAGCTAGCAATAAATTCATACTGATGTATTGGAAATCACAAGGAATTCAGTTCTGAAAGCTTCAAAAGTTGCTTCAACAAGATCAGAAAGCTTCCTTCTCTGAAGACAATCCTCTCCACTAACACAGTGGTGTGTTAACTGGTGGAAGAGAGACGATGCCTAAAACCATTTAAAAAAGAGTGATATTGCACAGCATACAAAATGTCAGGACACCGATGAATTTACACAGACGATAATTGTTTATTGAAAAATGTGCCCCTAATAAACGCAGAGGAGTGGCTGTCGAAATGCTGCCGGCGGCCGAAGTCAAACGGAGGAGTCGCCGCCGAAATGCCACTGAGGGCGGCAAAAAGCATGCCGCCTCCCAATTGTACCACCCTAGGCGTCTGCCTAGGTCGCCTAATGGCTAGCGCCGGCTCTGGGCAGGCCAGGGCCATAAACAGCCTATAGGGCTCTGGCCTTCTGGCAAAATCGTGCTAAAACTATTGACCCGCCAGGAATTGAGGTGGACAAGGTCATCTGAGAATATATTATTCTAAGTAGGCCTCATTAGCTTAGGCTATTTACAAAACTGCTCCCCTCACATTTCACCTCTTCCTAAAGACTCTGTGGCCTGGTGGTTGGGGGCTCTTGTCTGGGATGTGGGAACCCAGTTTCAAGTTTGGTAGAACAGACTAGACAAACATCTATCGGGGATGGTCTAGGTATATGTGAGTCTTCCTCAGTGAAGAGGCATGGACTTGACAAGGTCCCCTACCATTTATATATATCCCTGGCCTAAAACAGGCAGAGCAGGATCTGACGCTGGGTTTCTACATCTTAGGCGAGTTTCCTAACCACTTAGCTGATCTCTGTCACCAGACAGGCTGCTGGTGAAAATTCTTCAGCTAGCTTTAATTATGATACTGGCTTTAATGACACGGGCCCATATTATTTTTCCACAGATACCCTAACAGGTCTAAATCTAATCTACACTATGGCTTATTCAAAGTACAAAACCAAAACCCAGGCTTCCTCCTGCTCCCTCCCTCTATGAGGTGGACTCATGGGTCAAATATTTGTTGGTAAGTTTAGTGTGCAGTGGATTTTGAGAGGCCTAGGATCCAGCCGAATTTTCTCCGGGAGCTTCAGATTAGTGACCTGTCCAGTGAAGGAACAGCCGAGTCGTGGGCCTTTCGCTCTTGAATTTCAGTGGCAAACGTTTGGCTTTTTCCACTTTCTCCTCTTGAAAAATGAACTCTAAGGAACTCCAGCCCCAAAGCACTCAGGATCAAGCCAAATATAGATTTAAGTGCTGAATTTCAGACATCCACATTTGCAAATGTTGGCCACTTTACATCCCATCCCCGAGTCAAGCCATTATTGTTATGGATGGTCTATAACAGAGGGGTCTGGTGGTATATGATGGAAAGTTGGAGGGGATGGGATCTAAGATACTACAGAGAATTCTTTCCTGGGTGTCTGGCTGTTGAGTCTTGGCCACATGCTCAGGGTTCAGCTGATCCCCATATTTGGGGTCTGGAAGGAATTTTCTGCCAGGGAAAATTGGCAGAGGCCCTGGAGGGAGGATTCTCTGTATTTGAAGTCCTTACACCAAGATTTGAGGACTTCAATAGCTCAGATATAGGTGAGGTATATTGTAGGAATGGGTGGGTAAAATTCTGTGGCCTGCGTTGTGCAGGAGGTCAGAATAGATGATCATAATGGTCCATTTTGACCTTAAAGTCTATGAGTCTAGGTTCACTTCACCCTTTCTCTGTGCAGGGCATGGAGAAGAGGTGGACCCGATAGCCTTTTGAGGTCCCTGTCAGCCCTACATTTCTGTGATTGCTAGTTGAAAAGCCAAGCACAGCACATGGTTAAAGTGAAGGTCCAGGATCCGCCAGCCAGTCATTTAGAGCTCTCTCATTGGGACCCTATACGACTGTATTCCTGTCTTTAGAATACAAGGGAGGGGCATGTTTCCTGAAAGCTTCTCAACTAACATTAGCTAGATGTTCTTTCAGCTAAGTATAGTCTCAGGGATTTGTGCTGCTTTTTTGGCCCTTTTCCAGTCGATTATTATCTAGATTGAGAGGGTTTGCAGAAGCCAAACCTCCAGCAGAGAGGTCCGGGGCTGCCCAGAGAAAAGTCCCGAGAAGGGCATTCAAGAGATTTTACTGGGAAGGACAAAGAATTCTCCTCAAATTATTCCATTGGGCCCACCCTTCGCCCCTCTCCCTGGGGAATGTGCAACGGTTCATCCGTAAGCCCTGTGAAACCTGCAAGAGGGGAGTGGATCCCGCCCGCTATCTACAAACACACAAAGGCCATCGGCAACAGGCTCCAGCACTGGGGTCCCCCATGCCCCTCCACCAGCACCCAAGCAGCATGGCTCCCATAGCTGTCCACCCCACCAGCAAATCTCCCTGGACTTCTCCCTCCATGGAGAATCCACAGTCCACAGAAGGCTCTGCATAAAAATCAAAGCGTCCACAGACTACCTTCGCTTTCAGGTGAATTTACCACTGGAGTCTAGCTTTGGTCCCATCCCAAATGTCTCACCAAGCACAACATCCTGGACCCACAGGAGACCCCCACCATGAGCCCCATGCTGCTTGCACCAGCTCCCGCTCACCTCACTCATGCAACAGGCTGGGTGACTTCGAAGAGATCGTTGTGTGAGGTCGCATGGCAGGGTTGGCTCTGTATGTTTCTAGGCCCTCTGTTCCTAGAACAATGTTTAGCCAAAGTCTATCGCTCCCACCGTGGGGCTCTGAGCTCTTATGCAGATAAGCACCAGGGAAATTCCAGGCCCCAGCTTCTAGGAATGTACATCAAGCCATTATATATGTGGCTTTTATAGGAAGGCATCAAAGCCAGCCTAGCATATTAAAGCCAATGGACTGTTTGACCCCTCATAAAATGTAAGTGGCTCATACTCAACCGTTCTGAAGATCACACCGCCTGCCCCGCTGAGTGCTCCAGACACGGTCCGGAGACCTTAGCAATAGGGAGCGATGAGCTCTTGGGTGCTGGAGAAGTATCCAGCTTTTACCTGAATTGTCTGAAGGGCTCCCTTCCTCCCAGCACGGCCAGGCATGTCGCTTCCAATCCACCCCACCCGTCTGTCACCAGCCCGCCCGTTTTGAGCAGCACAACCACTCAGGCCCCGCCATTACCCCTTCATTTCAGAGAAGCGGGGTTTGCTAGTGGAGGATTCAGCACTCAACTGGGTGTCAGGAGACCTGTGTTCTAATCCTGGCTGTGCCGTTGACCTTGGGCAGGTCTTTGTACCTCTATCTCCCCTTCTCTACTTAGACTGTCTCTTTTTCTCCACGGCGCCTAGCCCAGTGGAGCCATAATGGCAGCTGGGAGCTCTGGGTTCTACTGTAGCAAATAAATACAATTTTCCTCACCCCAGCTCCCTCTTCCTGTCCAAGATGCATCCTGAGGTCCATCTGCTGAGACCCTACAATCCGCCCCTGACAAGAGAGGAGGCCTGCTTTGGCCATCTTCAGGTGTACGTTTCTGCTGAGCCCCCTAAGAGCAGCCCTCAGGGACGAAGCCTGCGATGTGGATGGGAGAGAGACGGCTCACTCGTGAAAAGGCACCTCTGCGTACCACCAGCATAAAGGTGAGAGCTAACCCTGGGGAGCGGATGAAATCACCCCAAGAAGGGTGAAGAGGGAGTAACGGAGCAGGACTCCACAGAATGTTAGAGGGCGGGAAGGGAGCCAAGCGAGACAGATGCTAAAGGGATAGTCAGAGAGGTTATTGATACATACGCGCCCAGTGCTCATTGCAAGATTCCAGATCAAACCCTAGAAGTGAAATCCTGGCTCCATGAAAGTTAATTGGACTTTTGCCTTTGACTTCAGTGGGGCCAGAATTTCGCCCTAGATATTCAAGAACCAAGTTCCCTCACTTGACTAACGCATTACATTGCTCCCCTCTTCAATGTTAGTACGGTGGAACCCCAGAGGTACGAACCACAGCATTATGAACTGACCAATGAACCCCCCAAGTCATTAGGAACCAGAAGTACACAATCAAGCAGCAATAGAGACAAAAAAAGCTGAAGTTCTGCTGTACCGCTACCAGGGAACTACCATTTAATACCATTTCTTCAAAATCGAAAGCCCCAGCAAAAACCGTTCCCCAATTACCCTCAAAGCACATACATCAGCTAACAACTGTTCACAACATTGCCTCCTCACAGTTAGAACTAACCCTTCCTAATTAGCTATTTACTCATGGTTGACGATGGCTAGAGGCTTTCTAGCAGTTCAGAGCTGGGTTATCAGTCCATACAATGCCCTTCGTAACTCTGATCACACTGTCTTCCAGGTCAGCACCGTCAGGAGCTGCTATGATCTTCTTACACTTGATTAAGAATCAGAGAGGTAGCCATGTTAGTCTGGATCTGCAGAAGTGACAAAGCTTATGCTTCAATACTTTTGTTAGTCTTTAAGGTGCCACAGGACTCTGTCGCTTTTACACTTTATTAGCTCTCTAAATAACCTTGATTTTAAAAAATTCTTGTGCCCAACATTACGCCTCTTCACACCCCTGTGCCAATGTCCATAAAGCATCATTGCCCGGGAGGGGGTGCCAGCATCTTCTTTTTCTCATGTGGTGCTCTTAATTTAATTAGGAAACGCTGGCACTCAACCACGTTTTGCAACACATGTGTTCCCATTCCAGAAACTCCTGTAGCTACAGATAAAGACCCTCGAACTTTCAGCAGTAATAAAGATCAGCTACCAAGATTAAGGCACTGCACACTTACAGCAGACTGGGTTTATAAGACTTTGTTACAGAATCTGACCTCAGAAAGGGCACCACGCCATCTCTTTTCAACTTTCTTGCAGTGAAGTGTGACTTTGTGCAACATCCTTGGTACGAACAGTAGACTAATGCTGTTGGCAAATTACTTATTCAGGGTAGCCAGTAGGTTTAGCAGTATTTATCACTAAGGGTAAGTCTATACTACCTGCCGGATCGGCGGGTAGTGTGCGATGTATCGGGGATCGATTAACGCATCTCGTCTAGGATAAATCGATCCCCAAACGTGCTCCCTGTCGACTCTGGAACTCCAGCTCCGCAAGAGGAACAAGCGGAGTCGACGGGGGACCCGCCGCGGTCAACTCGCCATCATGAGGATGGTCAGGTAAGTCGAACTAAGATACTTCAGCTACACTATTCATGTAGCGTAAGTCAAAGTTGCGTATCTTAGTTCAAAACCCACTCACCCCACCCCCACCCCGCCCCCAGTGTAGCCCAGGCCTACAAATCTATTGCCATTAGTTTGTACAACTGGGTTAGTATCTATCAGTGCTTGAGACCCTTTGCATAGACAATAACATCTGCGAATAGATAATGGATGTCTGCTACAGGCTGGAAACCATACATCAAAGATTACATTTCTTTATAGGAGTCAGCCAGAACCTTCTGCTCAGCTCTGCTCCTAAGAAATGTTCCCAAGGTTTATATTTTAGCTTGTCAGTGCTACAAGAACTAGAGAACAGATGACCAGTGTCATGTGACTAAGACGTGGGTGGTTGTGCCTCATGGTTGCGGTGAGAGTCAGGCCTAGTGGTTAGAGAAGGAATCGGGCGTCGGACCTTGGGGTGAGAACCAGAGTCAGGAGTCATGTGCCAAAGCCAAGGGTCCAAGCTGAGGTCAGAGGTCAGGAATCAGAGCTGAGGATCAGAACTGGATTAAGTGGAGTGAGGCTAGACTGGGGGGCAAGACTGGGCCTGAGACCAGAACAGGGCTGGATCCTAGGCTGGAAACAAGCAGACACAGGAGCTATTGCAACCATGAACAAATGCTTTGAGCAGCCGCTGAACTGCTGCTGCTGCACAGCTGGTCTGCTGACTCTTCCAACCAATCAGGCAGGGTAGCCAATCAGGCAGCCTACGGCAGGACAGCCCCACTTGTTAGGATGGCTGCACGGAGACAGGCTCTGCTGCCGGCCTGGATTCCTGAAAACCAATCTTAGTGCTTAAAAAACACTAGAGAGCCATTCTGAATGTCCAGATGTCATTAACCTATCAGTCAGGTCTCCCTTGAGCATTCATATTCTTCATAAGCTGTGTCCTTTGTCGTCGTTTCATATAAACGTTAAGTCTCCAAAGGGCATGCAAGCCTGATACAATTAGGTAATATTTAAAAGCTGGACTGGAACTTAACGCCCCTCTTGTGGAAATTATACCCGTCTGGGTGTAACATATTTCTCCGCAAGCTTTCATGGCACCTATGAGGGCATTCAAAAGCCAGATTGTGTTGGTATCTACAGTGTGTCACCCACAGTACTACACAAATAATAGCTCAGTTTAGGAAATGTGTATTTAACACAAGTCAATGACTAAAACTGTAATCTCCTGGGGATTCACTGTATTCCATTTGCAGGTGTCTTTCAATGATAATGTAACGTTAGGATGTATGAAAACGCTCAGCAACATTCTTCTTCTTGTGGCTGTCTTGCACACTCAGTAAGTGATGGAATGAGAAGTCTGATGGTACCAATGACAGATTAACAGTAACTTCATACAATCCCCTGTTGTAATTAACACCGATCGCCACTCTCGGCAGGGAGGGGCTTTCCTTCTGGGGGCAGACTCCCAGGTTAGAGGAAAGGGACGCAGTTGGGGCAGTGCAGAGACTGGCTTGCCCTGGTTACAGTGTTTCTGCTCTGTCTTCTGTGCTATCGATTTGATACCTCCCACTAAGCTTTGCATTCACCGTGCAGCCTTTTGGGATAGAGGGAAACTGCCATGGCCCATCTGGATTCACCCAATCCCCTGTAAGTCTTTCCTCTCGCTGATAATGCAGAGCTTCCGCTGAAGTCCAGGGGAGATTCCCCACTCATGCTGTCTGCAGGCAGGCATCTGATTATTCCGAATAACCACTGCTCTTGCTGTCTCTGGTACTCCATTCCGAAGATTACTCTCCACGCAAAGAACGGTCTCCAAACCCCCGATAGCCTCGATTTGGCAAAGCACTTAAACCAGTGCTTGCTGGTAAGCGTGTGTTTAAGTCCTATTGATGTCAGTGATTTGCAGAATTGGGAACGTAGGGTCCACTTCATTGCCCCGTTGACTTCAATGGGCTTTGACTTGGGCCCTGGTGCCAAGTTTTAGTTCAGCTATAATTTTAACCCTCTGGAGTTTGAGCCTTTAACTCTCTTCACCTGGTTTGCATTGTCTAATTTCCCTGTGCCTCTCAGTCACATATCTCTAAGTCAGGTCCCTTTTTAATCTCCTTCTTTCTCATGGCTAAACCCTTTATGTCCCAGGGCTAATGATCATCCTTGTTATCCCTTTCTGTACCTTTCCCAGTTGCACAGCATCTCATCTTTGACACTGCACAATACCAAGCCCTGCATTCACCAGCCTCTTGTGCAGGCTGAAGGGATGATCTTTCTGGATTTGGGTGTCAGGCCTGCGCTGTTTGATTGCCTAACAATGACTAGATTCCATAAACTGACAACGTGCCAAAGGGGCCTTGTATTCCGATTCACTGGGGGCCCGACCCACAGCTCTCTGAGATGAAAGGGAATCTATGCACGGATGTCAATGGGCTTTGGCTCTAGCCCTTAGCATGCAAATCATTTCCCTGTCTCCTCTGCTAAATTCCTAGTATACAGAAACTCCCAGGATCCTCCCGTGTTCACAACACAGCGAAAACTCCTCGTTAAAGATAAAACAAGCATAGCCCAGTTTTTACATGATGTTGAAGTTGAAGCCCTAGCTGCAGGAGAGAATTGACTTTGCACCATCTCCCACCATTTAGAGTACAAACCTATCAAGAGAACGACATCTTGACAGAGGAAATGTGATCACAGGCAGAGAAATTCACACAGCTCCATTTCAACTGCACAATTTCCACTTTGCAAATCTAGAAGAATGAAAACTAAGATTCCAAAGAGGCTCTGTCAACATTCTCCCTTCATGTGCAGCAAATAATACATCACCGAATAGGATCCTAACGTAGTTAACTGTTTGACTTTAAACAGAAATGAGTATTGTTTAGACGAATAGCAACTTTGCTTTGATTCCTAATGATCTTGTTTCTTTGGCCCTGTCCTTGACAGCTGCCAGCTGTCTCTTTTGAGCAGTTCAAGGAGGCTCCACTTTTCTCTCCAGACTCAGCTTAGTGAAGCATGAGTGGAGAGATTTCCAAGCATTAAGCACCATCTTCATGCTTCTGCTGTTGCATATTTAGTCAAGCTTAGCCAGGGCTCTTCACTCTAAATTAAGAGCACAGTCATTTTAATTAGAGACTTATTCTACTTTTCCCCCCCCATTGGAACAATGTGGTTGTCCTCATTTCTGGGGCTTTTCATAAAAGGTGATGTTCTCCGTGACTGTATTTTATAGAAAACCAGCACTACCTTATTTCACATCATTATTCTAACGATCTTTGCACACAGAGGAGCTGGAGGGTCAGTTCTTAGCCGTCTGGAATCCTTAAAGGAACAAATCTGCATATAGTGAAATGCAACAAGGATCCTTTCAAGAACACCTCTACACCTCTTGGGGGGAAAAAATTCTGACTCTCAGGATCTGCTGTTGATTCTTTGAATAAGAGCAATGATGTTGGGGCAGGGATAGCTCAGTGGTTTGAGCATTGGCCTGCTAAACCCAGGGTTGGGAATTCAATTCCTTGAGGGGGCTATTTAAAGATATGGGGCAAAAATCTATTGGATGATTTAATTGGGGATTCATCCTGCTTTGAGCGGTAGGTTGGACTAGATGAGCTCCCTAATTTCTATACACAATCAGCTATTCTGATTTTTATTTCTCAATGGGAATTTGCATATTGGGGGGGGACTTTTTTTATTAACCACATTTTGATTTTCATATAATTATTGAATACATGATTAATTCTGATGCTGATGAATTGCTTGTGAGACTACAGCACCCAAAGACAACAGTTAGACTCAGGACCCCTTTGTGCATTGTGCTGTACAAACACACCGGTAGACACAGACAGTGTCACAAAGAATTTACAATCTAAAAATTAAATTCAGGAAACCCTCCCTATTCAGAAGGGTGCTTAAGTGCTCTCCTGAGTAAGGCTGGACTTAAGCGTGTGCTTAAGTTCCTGCACTTGAAAAAACAGTTACCCACTGTTTATTTAGGCCCCAAGCCTGCAAGCTCTCATGCACTTGCTTAACTTTAAGCATGTGGATAGTCCCACTGAAGTCAAGGGGTTATTCATGGTCTTAAAGAGAAGTGGGTGAGTAAGTGTTTCCAGATTCAGACCCTAACTCCACAAGACCCAAAAAGTGACAGTGACAATCAAAAGGAGAAACAAGGGGAAGAGAGGCCGAAGGGAACTAATAACAATCTGAATATTGACTTAGAGCTTAAGTAAAATCCGCATAAACAACGGGGATTTTATTAGCACATGTGCATACCCAACTATGCCCGAATCCTGCCGATGGCCCCATGGGGAGGCCCACTGAAGTCACAGAGATTCTATACAGATGCAAGGGATCACATAGGCAAATCCAGCTGCAGGATCGTGATGTATGTCTCATTTGCATGAGCAACCATTGCTGGGGGGAGGCTATTTTTCTAGATCTGTACTGTGTGAGCCCTTGCTTAGCTTCTGGAACATAGCTGTAGCCTAAATTATGTCACCCAGGGGTGTGAATTAGCCACCCCACAAATCCCCGAGTGTTGACACCTAAGCACCGGCGTGGACAGCGCTATGTTGGCAGAAGAGCTTCTCCCACCAACAAAGCTATCCCTGCTTACGGGGCCGCAGTAGTTAAGTTAACAGGAGATCTCTTTTCCATTGGCTTAGGGCACCTACTCTAGAGAGCTCATGGCAGCGGCACAGTGCACCAATACAGGAGTAAGGCTCTAGCGTAGCCATCTTATGGCTGAAGATCTCTTCCGTGAGCGCATTCTTGGTCCTGCACTGCTTTATCACGAAAAACTGTCTGAGACTCAGATGCATAACGAGTCATGGACGTAGCAAACTAGTCCTGAAGATAGGTCAGGGTGTAGAATATATGTACATACAATTAATTAAAAGACTAATACATCCACCTCGCAGCCGGATGTCACCAATTATAGGAGTTTGGTAAATATGACTTGTTTTTAAGCTATATCCCTTTTGTTAGTGTTTTCATTTTGCAGTATATTTGCCAAGTCATTACTGATGAACATCTGATGGTAGCAGCTCATTAATCTTCAAGAATGGGATACATTTGATACAGTCTGGCATCACTTGGAGCATTAAAGAAAGCCCTGTTCTGAATGCATTGTGTGCTTCCTTGTCTGCCGCCTTCTTGAAAATTATTCACCTCTTAACCCTCTCTGTGTTTGTATGTTGATGCTAAAAACCTGTTGCAAACTGGAGCAACTTTAATTTATGCCAGTTGAGGATCTGACTTCCTCTGACAACCATTTGGAAGGGACGGCACTCATTCTTGGGGACAGAAGAGAAATCTTGTCCTATATTCACAAGAGGAAGGAAGTATAACGAATCACCCAAACATCCATTCCGGCTCGTAACAGTTCACGTCACACATTTATGCCTTGAAGAGTGACAAGCTAAAGGTTTCAATGCGTGCATTTTCAAATCCCATTACAGCCGTCACCAAGAGCACAAATAATGATTGTGACACACCGGGTATTCATATTTAAGGTTGTTACAAGAAAACATTATCTTCGTTAACGAGCTCGATTTTCATAGCACTGCAACTATAATCTTATTTAAGAACACTTTCAAAATAAGAGAGATTAAAAGGTGCTACCATTAAGACACATGGAATCATGTTTTTAAAAAACAAAGAATGATGGAGAGAGCCAGATTGTCACCTGTTGTGAACTGACACTGCTGTGTTATAAACTGATACCGGCTCCTCTAACTCCAATGGAGCTAAACCAGGCTACACCCGCTGAGCATCCGGCCTGTGCGTGTGTGTCGCCGTAAAACTCCTGTGCGAGTGCTCTTGTGGATTTACAGATTTCCTCCATTTTTACTTGGGCAGCGGAGGTACAATTGTGGTTTATTGTTCGGATTAAAGAAAGGCGATACAATGCACTTCCAAATATGAGCTATGTTCATCTCACCTTCCATTTACATTTCAGAAGCCTGCCTCTATCTCTGACTGCTCAAGAAAAGCAATTCACCTCACCATAGAGTCATAAGAACGGCCGTACTGGGTCAGACCAATGGTCCATCTAGCCCAGTATCCTGTCTTCTGACAGTGGCCAATGCCAGGTGCCTTGGAGGGAATGAACAGAACAGGGCAATTATCAAATGATCCACCCCCTGTCATCCACTCCCAGCTTCTGGCAGTCAGAGGCTATGGACACTCGAAGCCCAGCGTTGCATCCTTGACCACCTTGGCTAATAGCCATTGATTCCAGAAATATTTTGTGCTCCATTTCCAATTGCAGCAAACAATCCTTACCTCTAAGAATCCCGGATACATGGTGCATCTCCGAGGAATTTTAGAGAGTCCACCAGTCTGAATTCTTTCCAGACGTCTCATTAATAATTTGCGGGGCATTATTTCCTCAATTTACGATGGCCTCAAATGTGCAGTGAAAGCTGAATCTACCACAGACGACGATTGTGTCATAAAAGCGGCCAGTGAAAATTGGCATTAAACCATGAAAATTCCAGCTCCAAAGGGCCCAAGTGTTTTAATTTCTGTTTGGCTCACAGGTACTATTTCATTGCTATAAATGCATAACAGAAATACATTTTCAATTGGCCCTTTTCACTGAGACTTTAAATCGTCATGACATTTAGGTGACATTGAGTTTGATAAGAAGCAGCAGGGTTATTGAAGCAGATTCAGTGCTGTCCTGAGCTCCATTCCCAATCACTACCAATGACACAACACCTAGGAACATTGACATAGTATTCATGCAGCTTCCTTTTCAAATGCTGTAATTCTGTCAAATGTGTTTATTCCCAGGAGGTTTTCCCTAGTCACAATTCAGATGGGTAATTTTCTTGTCCATCAAGTCCACCCTGATTAAGACATTTTATGTGCGGCAGCTACTTTTCTAACTTATGTTTTCTTGGAGTGGGAATGCATATCACAAGTAAACAGATCAAAAACACAAGCAAATATTAGTGTCTGTGCTATTAAATATTTTCTTTATGACCAAGTGTTCTTTTCAATTGTTAATTACTACTCTTATGCTATCGAAAATCTACTTGGGTCTGCGTGGGATGTCATAAAAATTGTAACACGAGGCCAATTTCTACACATGATTTAAAGATAATTTTGCTGAGGTTTGATCTTTACAGGTGAAATCCACCCTGGTGCAGATGGCCAGCCCAAGGCATACCTACTTAAATCCTACTTAAGCTCTATTTTGAGCATTTAAATAGGACCTAAGTGGTGCAGAGCCCTCTCCGTGTAGGGTAAATTTCCCACAAGAATTGTTGTTCTCCTCAGACAACTTGGAATAGAAGCAAAATTCTTCACCATTGCCATGTTCACTTGGTGGCACAATGGGGTCACAATCCGGAACAGACCTTGTGGAGCTACAGTAATAGAAATATTTAATCATCATCAACAACACAGATGACTCCAGGTGTATTCCACAATGCTCTCCCAACAAATGCAGTGCGTTCTGGGGGAACATTTAAGAGGCAACCAAGAGCGACTAGATCAATTACTTCTCCAGCTCTGACTCAGCAGTGAAGAAGTATACGCCTGGAATTCATGTACAGCTTCATTCAGCTTCAAATCTTGCCTGGCTTTCAATCGTGTTCCAAATGAGACCTGCAGAATCCAGTTTACATGGGGCTCACAAACTGAATTCATGGGGGCTGAATGACAAACAAGCCCTTTGAAGGAAACACCAACCCAATATCACCTACCACCTTCACCCACCTTACTCCTCCAGTCCACCAGCACCACAACCTTACCTTAGAAGTCCTGTGCATGACATGGTTGCCTGAAACCCTTCTCTGTTCACTCTTGGCATCTTTTTTTGGGGGGGAGGGTCCTCATTTATGGGTATTTTGTTGATTCGACCTGGTGCTGAATAATGGCCATCACAATCCTTGATGCTGTCATCCTCTGCAGTGCTACCCAAAAAGTACTTCCCAACTTTACATAAGGATCAGCTGACACTGTGACAATATCTCCGGATGGAATGTTCTGCTACTTCTGCGAGAAGTATGATCACACAGAAGTCTCCACCAGTTTGGAGGCATATTGCTTAGTCACATTGCTGGAGGCTATTCCCACCGGCGGGGCACTGTGGTCCTAACTACATTTTTCCCCGCTTTTCCACATTTTGCCAGGCTCAATTCCAACTCTGAATGTATTAAATGCTCTTGTGATGGGCAGACGCTCCTCATCAATAGAGCATCCACACGGCAGGCCCAAGTCACTAAAGCCAGTTTTCATTTCACTTTGATGCCTCCTCCATCTGCCTTTAAGAAGCAACCTGCCTTCTTCCACTGAAAACATGACTATAAGGCTACAGCTCTGCGGTCAAGTAGGAAACGCTTCCTAAGTTAGCAACCAGCCTTTTATTTCTTATACAACTTTTTAGGATCCGAACAAGTAAAGCTCAAAGAAGACATCTGACTGGCTAGTTTACAGCCATTCCCCCAACCGTTGCCCACTCTAGTTTCAAGTTATCTATATAATGAACTGCTGACCATTGTATAGCACTGTTCTGTGTTATTTGATGGAAAACAAATAGTCCATTTGCCAGTACAAACTCCCCCCCCCCTCCACGTTCTTCCAGCTCATCCCAGACTACAGAGAGCTCAGTGGAGATAATCATCCCCAGCTATCCACTGCCCATCCTGGGAGATGTGAGGAGTGGCAAACGAGAAATGTGATGGCTCCCAAACTAGGTTATTTACAGCATGTGATGGGGTGGGGGGGGGGGAGAACTCCCCAGAAATTCTGAAATAGAGCTCTGACTCCAGGCATTGCGGAGCCTCCGCAACAATGCACTCAATCAGGATCAAATGAGAAAGATTTCACACGGCTGCTGCTGCTTTACAGAGGCTTTACTACCTAGCCTGCTGCCTTCACATCCCGCTACCACCCCGGGCTGGTTAGCGCCCATGTTCAGCTAATGAATCCTAAAAAGAAAAGCTTCCCTGTAAATTTAAAGCGGTTGGGGGGAAATCCCTGTTTATGAGAGGTCTTCCCCCTCCCCCCCCCCGCCCCACATCGTAAAACTGTGCTCCATTATACCCAGGTGTATTCCTCATCCTATTGGGATGGAGCTATTACCGCCTACAGGTAGGTGTCAATCCTAAAAGAATTATCACCTTCTGTAGTCTGTGACATCTGAGCAGCTCACCCAGCACTTCTGAAAGCACAACCCATACATGGTAAGAGCTAACGCTGGTTCATCCCATCTACCAAAGAATGAGGTGAAATGCCCAGAAGCCCAGGTTTGGTTTTGAATATGATGGTGAGAACCTGAACAGAATAAAATGATCCTGTTCTGACCCATTTCCTCTCAAGACACTGAACTCTCCTTTACATCGTCCAGAAGTGAATCGGGAGGTTTCCTGGATCCTCAGCAATGCATGTAATGTCCTGGTCATAGAATCAAAGAAGATCAGGGTTGGAAGGGACCTCAGAAGGTCATCTACTCCAACCCCCTGCTCAAAGCAGGGCCAATCCTCAACTAAATCATCCCAGCCAGGACCTTGTCAAGCCTGACCTTAAAAACCTCTAAGGAAGGAGATTCTACCACCTCACTGGGTAACCCATTCCAATGCTTCACCACCCTCCTAGGGAAAAAGTTTTTCCTAATATCCAACCTAACCTCTCCCACTGCAACTTGAGACCATTACTCCTTGTTCTGTCATCTGCTACCACTGAGAAATGTCTAGATACATCCTCTTTGGAACTCCCTCTCAGATAGCTGAAAGCAGCTATCAAATCCCCCCTAATTTTTCTCATCTGCAAACTAAATAATCCCAGTTCTCTCAGCTTCTCCTCATAAATCATGTGTTCCAGCCCCCTAATCATTCTTGTTGCCCTCCGCTGAACTCTTTCCAATTTTTCCACATCCTTCTTGCAGTGTGCGCCCCAAACTGGACACAGTACTCCAGATGAGACCTCACCAATGCCAAATAGAGGGGAATGAACATGTCCCTCAATCTACTGGCAATGATCCTACTTATACAGCCCGAAATGCCGCTAGCCTTCTTGGCAACAAGGGCACCCTGTTGACTCATGTCCAGCTTCTCATCCACTGTAACCCCTAGGTCCTTTTCTGCAGAACTGCTGTCTAGCCATTCGGTCCCTAGTCTGTCGCAGTGCATGGGATTCTTCCGCCGAAATGCAGGACTCTGCACTGGTCCTTGTTGAACCTCATCAGATTTCTTTTGGCCCAGTCCTCTAATTTGCCTAGGTCCCTCTGTATCCCATACCTACCCTCCAGTGTATCTACCACTCCTCCCAGTTTAGTGCCATCTGCAAACTTGCTGAGGGTGCAGTCCACACCATCCTCCAGATCATTGATAAAGATATTGAACAAAACTGGCCCCAGGACCAACCTTTGGGGCACTCCGCTTCATACTGGCTGCCAACTAGACATGGAGACATTGATCACTACACGTTGAGCCCGATGATCTAGCCAGCTTTCTATCCACCTTATAGTCCATTCATCCAGCCCATACTTCTTTAACTTGCATGCAAGAATACTGTGGGAGACCATATCAAAAGCAGATGGCAGGATTTTAGCATCTTAGAAATGTAATTTGAGGGGAACTCCATCTGCTATTTTACCAAGACTAAGACTCATAGAAACCACCAAGCACAGAAAATTTCTAGATGCAGCTACTGTCCAGCAAGTAATCCATTTCTGTTGTCAGTGTTCCTTTGATAGACATTCCTATTCAGTTATGGAATGGGTTTGAGCTTACAGAAGTGCCTTAAAGCTTCACTAAAGGTGTCCCAAAATGCATCATTCAGTGACATCCCTGAAACCAACATTTTGTCCAACCAATTCATATCAGAGAATGACACATGCCGGAAGATCTTGGGAGAATTGTTACTAGTGTACTATTTAACATTGATATTCTGGCTGCGCCAACCTCCCCCATTGGGACCAGGTCCCCATTTTGCTGGAAGCTGCAGAAAGAAATGAAACATTTGCCATCACCTCAGTGGCTTATAATCAGGAAATATCAGTAGATTTTACACAGAGGAGAAACACTTTTAAAACAATCAGTTGACAGTGAATTTTTGTACTGGACACCTGGCTAGAGGTGCATCCAGCACATAAATACAGGATTAACTGAGTTCTCTTTGCTGTTTTTCAGCCTACCTTCATGCCTCTAAACAAGTTTTATTCCCATCTTCTTTATCCACCATCAGTAAACAAAATACAATACAGGGGAAGCCATCTTCTCATTTCAGTTGGCAAAGGCCCCAAAATCACCTCTGGGGCACGAAATAATTTTATGTGCTTTGGCATCTTTACGGTCAGAGTCCGCCTTCAACCACTGTACGTAAGTACGTTAAGGCAGGAGCAGCCGTCTGGGTTAAAACCATTTTCAGGAGTCCAGCATCTTTGCTCAGCCTCATGAACCCTTGCCAGGCAAGGCTGGGTGTGTTATTCAGTCATACATCATCGGAGGGATGCCCTTTTGATCAGAGTTTACACAAATACATCATCAGAGCTCCAGTGATCAGCAAGCTGCTTTTCGGATGATGTATTCATGTAATATATCAACAGAGTGTCTTTTTGGGATGATGGATTAGTGGAGTATATCATCAGAACACCATTGTCGGAGGGATGTATTACTCCCCAGCCAGGGCTGGTGTGGCAGGAACACATCCTAGGCATTACAAATATTATTTTAAAAGATCTTCTTTAAAAAATCATAATAAGGTGGGAGGTAATAACAGCAAAGGATGGCTGCAGACGCTGATATCCCTGAAGGTTCCAATGACATTTTTCTCTGTCTTAAATGCTGGCATATTCTAATACTTGCATAAAGCAAAGCCCAAGTGATTCTACAACAATTTGATCCCCTGCTGTTATTACACAGCCTGGCCTTGCTGCTGGAACCGGCTGTGCACATTGGTCCAAAACATTCAGAATGCCACTTCACCCTCCACCCTTCGCTTGTTTCTAGAACTGAGCCAGCAACAAACCTCCCGGCTCGGTTAACATCTTTGCGTTATTGCTTATATTTACCGGCCTGTTTTTGCCATCCATCCTCCAACGCGACATGGAAGGTCAACGACACAGACCACGAAAGGAGTAAACTGCCTCTCAGACACCGGCCAGCAGAAAAGAAAGCAACGCAATATTCTGCCAACTTTACATCTGCCCTGCCAGTCCCTGGCTAGGATTGAACCTGGAAAGAGCTCGGATGGATTTTGTCATATTTTTGGCCCAAGCAGAAGCAACAGGCATTGGAAAGTCTCTTCTTGCAAGAGCTAAATGCCTAACTTCCAGGCTCAAGAATCTTCCCTAATCATCCAAACGTTTGCACGTCTATCTGCATGGGTGATTTGATAGTCGCAACAGGAACCTACACAGGAGCAGTCTGCCAGGGATAAAGGGCCAACATGATGTGATTTCAGGCTCAGTGCAGAGCAGCTGTCCTGACTGATGGAATGATCTGGTGTGGACAGGAATCACATAGTGCTACACCACCGTCTATCCGTGACGGGCCGGCTGGACACAAACTATAATGTTATCCAGAGATAAAATGACTTTTCCAGAAAAGGAAAACAAAGAAGGAACACAAACCATTTCTCCAGGGAGCAGAAAGAAATCCTCTCTCTTGAATCCCTTTGGGGCCAGATTCCATTGACACTAAGGCTTCCTCACACCACTCTGGCAATGTAAATGGGACAAAGGGTGGGCGTAAAGGTACTCCCGCTTCAAGGGCCTGCTACATTGCCAGAGGACGGTAATGGACCTTTACTGGCAGAGAATCATGCCTCCTACATTTAAAAACACAGCACAGATAAAAACAGAATCATAGCTGAATGCTCCACACCAAAGCACTGAGGGCCAGATCCCCATCTGATGTAAATCAGCATCGATCAGTAGACGTCAACAGAGCTATGGCAATTTTCAGCAGTGGAGGATCTAGCCCTTAAAGAGTTTCTTGTCAACCTCTTGCCAGTTTCTCCCAGTTTGCTCAGTTCCAGTGAATGCTTACAAATTTCCGAAGTCTTGGAGGCACCGGTCCCATTCCAGTTGCTTAATGTCGGATTGAAACACACTTTTCAGCATTGCATGGGAAGTCCTATGCCAGCTCCCGAGAAGTAATGAGCTGCAGCGAAACAATTTGTCCATTTTCAAGACTCAGAGCATTCTTATGGCATTTCTGTCTCAATTCACACCCAGCTCTGTTTTGCGGATTGCATACTTGGTCATTATTATTAGAGCCGATCATCACAATGTTAACATTTCCATGTTAAATGAGTTGACAAACATGCAGATCATCTTATGTATCTGCCAAGAATGAGCTTGTTTTCTGAGTTTTTACTCCTCCTTAGATGCGTGTGAAATTGAAGTCGAGTCCCAAGTTCTGATTTTTAGAACAGGTTAATGTTTATATCGCTCGATGGCGTAATGCGCAGCCAGAGAAGAAGGGAAGTGGCTTGCATCAGAGACGTGGCAAAGTTGCTTTCCTAATAATCTCCTGTTGTCATGTAGCAAGTGCTGGCACAACATTTCCTGCGCCTACGGAACAAAGTGAAACACCCATTTGTACAGCTGCAGATGGCAATGATTAGAGATTCTTGCCACAAGGCTAAGTGCAAAATGCCGTTGGATGCTCCAGCCGTATTGCATGGCGCATACAGGATCTATTCCATATATATATATAAATAAAACAATAAGCACGACAGTGCATTTATTAGCAAGTAAAGGAAATGCACGACAGTGCATTTATTAGCAAGTAAAGTAGAAACAATCCCCTCCCCGTAGCAGAGTAGATCTTACGGAGCCAATTAAATGTGTAAGAGACACTTATGCCTTCAGTCCAAGTCAATATATCCTCATCCTAGTTAATGGAATGTACATTGGTTTGAAATCAAGGAACTCAGCAGTCAGCGTCACTATCTTGCTATCACCTCCAATGAGAATTAGCAGTTTAACAGTGCACGACCACTAGTGGCAGTACACTGCTATAATTTATCGGCTGCTCTGTTATCAGTGTGCTCTCTCTGCTGGCTGAAAAGGAGTTCAGGCTTCCTGTCCATCCCAGACAGGTTAGCCTAGGCACTAAATAGATTAAAAAACGTTAATGATTACATATCATCAATACAATTGATTGGGCACTAATTTATTCAGAGAGCATGATCTCTAACTATGTTGCCATCAAGTGATTTTTTTTTCTTTTTGAAGCTTGCAGCCTGGATTGGGTGTTGCATAAAAGCAAGAAGTAACTCCAGCTGTGTTTCATTTGGTTTTTGTTTGGCTTTCGTGAGCTGAGGTCTGCGCCAAACCAAAGAATCATTTTGCAAATCGCCAGGGACCTTGCGCCGAGTGATCTTCCGCCTGGCAGTAACCAAATTCATCCACGAGGGCCTCTTCATTTTTCACTCCTTCACTGGAACTGCGGGTCAGAGCCCTAGCAGATACAATCAGCATTGCTCCATTGATCTCCATGTATACCAGCTGAAGATTTTGCCCTTTCTATAACAGATACTTTATGCATAGTCAATGTCATTCTTAACTGAACAAATATTTTGGAATAAGTGAAGCTCACAAATGAGAGTAGAAATATATTGTGTTGGCTACTGACTAGATTAATCGTGGGGAGGGGGGTCAATATGTCTGGCTACTATTATTTTACAGTTACAATACAGCAGTATTGGAGGAGCCAAGTGATGGACTCTTAGGGCATGATCCACCTCCCATTGGAATCACCGTGACCTTTGTTGGCAACGTCAGTGTGAGAAAGGTCAGATCCTTTAAAATCACAGTTCTATTCTGAAAGGCAATCTTGTGAGAACAGCATTGTGGGGCTCTGCATTTGTTCTCAAGCAATGATGTCAGATCAAGTCCACTCACTTTAAGAGTGAAAAGATTCTTTCCCCTAGCCTCCAGCCCTCATATCCCTCCTGGGATCTGAATTCCAGTTTGGAATCTTTCCTTCTCACCCATCAGCACCAGTAACAAAAATCCTGCAAGTCGAATCCTACTCTCAGTGACCTGTGTGAAAATATTGTTTTTTAAATCTCTGTGGGTTGGCATCTTTACTTTTCCCCTTGCCCTCCCTTAAATCATGCTCCACTCTCTTAGCCCGTTGGTTGAATGTTCACTGTGAGATTACATATAAGGAGCCCAATTCTCCCCATCGTAGAATATGATTTAATTTCTGTTGAATCCCAGTAAGACTTAGCCATATCCAGTGGCAAAAAACATGGGCCCATGGAGTCCACTGACCTAAGGACTCCATTAGGACAAGTGGAGACAATGTCTTGACCAAAAGTCAAGACATTTGGTCAAGACATTGTCTCCTTGGGAACATCAATATTTGAATGGTGGGAGCTCCAGAAAGCTGGACTGGACACAATTTGTAGAAGATGGCAGTAGTACCTTGTGATGGTACTGATATAACTATGTACTCCATAATGCCTTTTAATTCGTTAGTCATTTCCCCAGTTAATACCTGTGGTGTGTTTATTTTAAATGTTTCAGCATGCAGCACAACACAAACAGCTAAGAAGGTGTAGCTGTGCCATGGTGGACTGAAGTGGAGCATACTGGCCCTTTAAGTGTAGAAGGGGCCAGAAGACACCCCCCCTTCCAGGCAACTGGAAGGCCCAGGAACAAACAAAGGCCCAGGAAAGACCTGCTAATGGAAGAGAGGAGGCAGCTCTGGGGAATCTGTAGCTAGATGTGGGGAAAAACCCAGGACGCTGTCCCTTTAAACGCCTGGCACCCAGGGCCCGGAAGTGTAAGGAACGGTGGGGGCGGGGCTCCCCTCACTTCCAGCCAATTAGGAGGCGCTCTCTGGAGAAGTTTCATAGGCAGACAGTCTGCTCCTGCAGGCCAGCGGAGAAGCTGGCCAGTGAAGGAAGCTAGATCCCCAGTCAAAGCCCCAGACGCCAGCAGAGAAGAGCTCCTGGGTGGGGGCAGAAGAGCCAGAGATAAGTTGAACTCTTGGGTTGCAACGTGGAACAACTTTGTTCTAAGGCATCAAGGACTATTTGGAATTGTTTGTGGTCCTTAAAATCAGACCCCCCCGGCCGGTGCACCATTCCTAAGAGAAGCTCCACAGAGCTTATAAAGGGCCCTGAAGAGGGAGAACAGAGGGAATGTGCTGCAGGGCGACCTCTGGCCACCAGGGGGTGCTCAGTACACGGCCCCCTGGGTACCTGGATAAATACAAACCCTATGATCAGTGGTAAATTGTTATTTACATAATTATTGGCACTGGGTCATGGTTCTGGGCTCCACTGTGTGATGTGCTGCCTAGACAGCTGTTGGTTATCACTAATTTAAGACAAATATTGGTTCAGTAACTAGTAACCGCCATTTTCTGAAACCGACTCCTGTCAGTTGGTTAAACTGGGGACTTTCTATGGATTCTGGTTCATTATTATTTGCACGGGTGAGGATTTTTTTCTGTTTGTTCCATTTACGTATTTTATAATAGGGAGAGGCTGTCCATTAAAAAAACGTTAATATTTATCAGCCGTTATCACACTCAGGATTTGGGACAGGAGATCATTCTGGTTTCCACAACCTGTCATTTTTCCAAAAAATGTCCCTGTTTTGTTTTCAAATCAGACCCAGTTTCGGTAAATGACACATTTTGGTAACATTTCTCATCAAAAGTTTCCATAACATTTTTGCAAAAAAAAATTCATCAAAAAATGAAATAATTCCCAAAAGACACTTTTAGCAAAAAAAATTTTTAAGAGGCTATTTTTCCACCTAAACATTTCATTTTTTTCTAAATTTCAACCAGCTCTAGTTCCAAAGGGCTCTAAAATAGAAACACCTGTTTCCACGCTGACGGAAGTCAAGTCATTTTTTGAAGGAACCTTGGACCACAAAGCTCATATTTATATGCTCATACTATTTTTACACCACCGATACTTGATAATACACAGTTAAGTAGCAACAGTTCCTTAAGAGGTTGCTCAGAGGATGCGCTTAATCAAAGCAGCCCCTAACCACAGCAGGGATGCCTTTCCAGACACTTTCTGCACTTTGCTGGCATCCGAGATGGAGAGGGGAGGTTTAGTCCTTTAGGAGAGGTGTAGTGGTCTGTCCAGAAGCACGACTGAAGGCCACTGCTGCTTGTCCACATTTCCGTCAACCTCTTGATCACTTGACCTGTGTCTGCCCTGCACAAACGGAATCTTTGTTCAGCTGCTACATTTCCACCTCTTCCATAGCATACCTCAGTTGTGTGATGCCACAACTTCCCCTTAGAAGGCTATACTAGTGTTTGCTCCTCACCCCATCCCCGCGAGTACAGTTCATTACAGTTAAAGGTAATGAGATTTCTCTGAAGGAAGAAAATGATTTGTCATTGTGGACCTGACAATATCTGTTTAGCTCTGGAGTGAATAGAAGTCACTTCAGTCATATCAGCAAGAATGTCATTTTCCGACAACATACACTAAGAACAATCATTTCAATTACTGAAGGAATAGCAGCCGCAGTTGAAGCACAGATGTCAATCTGCCAGGGTACAAATTGGCTTTTGTTGACACTATAATTATGATTGGCTCAATAATGTTTCAACATAGGCTGGCAAATGATGCTTACTATGCAAGGGAATGCTGGCTTTCTTTTGTATCATTTTGTTTAAAATGGCTGTAGTGATTTTGCAGTTCCAGAAGACAGTTGGTAAGGAACAGATGTGGATGGCCATTTGAAAGGACCATAGCCCTTGAGTCAGTAACCATGGAAAGAAAAAAAGAAAAAGGAAAGATAACAATGGAATCAAAGTCTATATTGAGGTAGCATTTGAAATATTTCACAAGACTATCCCTGTCCCAAAAGAGCATCCAATCCAAGTATAGATTTGTCTAAGGTGTGGCTGGACTGCAAACAGAGGATATGGCTGCGGCTCACACCTATACTAGCTTTGATCTCTCAGGTACCGGAGCAGTGAAGTCACAGCAATGCAAGTGGCCTGCATTGGTCTGGTGATCTGTCCCCCTCTAGTGGTACCTCGACCATCTAGCGATTGAGGAGTCTGCTACAGCCCTGGCTAAGAACCACGTGGCATTTAGCTCCAGATGTTCCAGGTTCGATCCTGCCCACCGATAACCAGGGTCTGTCAGCGTGACACGAGCGTCAGTGGGAGTTAGAAAAGTCTGCCTGGAACTCAGGGGAATTACTCACAAGGCTAGTCCATGCTGAAACTTGCAACTTCCATGGCTTCTACCAGGACCCAAGATAGCTAGATTAAAGTGCGTTCAGATCTGTCTCCTCAAGCTGCAATCATAGCCTAGATGGGCCACTGATCATGACTTTATCACTTCATCACCCAAACGATACTAAGCAAGACTCCCAGGATCTCCCATGGGCTTTGGCGCAGGCCCCGATAGAGTTAGTGAAGACATTTTGTAAAGTTAGAGGTAGAAGAATCCCAGCTCACTTGCCCCTCATGTTTTATAACTGCATGGCTGTTATTCCCATGTCACCCAGTGAGATACTCGCATGCACCTCAACTCCAGAATTTGAGCACTTAGTTATAATTATCTTTAAAAAAAAAAAAAAACTCCACCTACAAATATGATGCAAGAGTCACAGATCATCCCAAACTAAACGTATCTGATGCTTACATTTTCTGATCAAGGCCATGTACGCTTTCCTGAGTCAGAGCATGCCATGGAAAAGACCTCTAGCAGCAGGTCATAAGTCCTGTACTGCTAGTGACTGTAAATCCATATCAAATGGGTTGTAAAATAATAGATAATTAGCCTTTTTAGGGCTAGCTTGTGACTGTAGGCCCGGCTCTGAACAAAGAGTGGTGGACAAGCTGGGCCACCCTTGACGTACCTTCTAGGCACAATTTGCTCAGACATATCCCAGGGTCACAATTCATCCCCTTTGCCCTCCTTGCTGCTGGGAAGTAGCAGTTGACTACTGGCTTGTAGCGTCAGTAAATTACCACTCCCCGGCCACATCCGCTACTCTGCCCAGCAAGCAGAGGGGTGGAGTCATGGCCATCCCTACTCCCCACCTGCCTATTCCAAGGAGAAAGAAAACAGGGAAGAGACCTACTTACTCCTGTGTATCTGAATGCACTTAGGGGATCAAGGGGGCGTTCTTACCCCTGTGGAGAGGGTGCATGGTTTGAATTATAATCTATCCTACAATGGGGATTAGAGTCCAGGTTCGGCTCATAGCTGGATTTTTAAAGCACTGATTGTTTTGATCAGCCCAGTTTCCAATGCCTTCATGTTCCTCCCTCAGCCCCTGCTCACGGTTTTTTCCTGTATCCATTCGTTACACCACGACAAAGATATAAATCACGGCTGTGGCTTACCCTGCTTTCACAGTCAAATCTTTTTACATGAATAAGTTTCCCTCTCCCGAATGGATTTGCTTTGAAGATATTATCCTGCTCCTCATGCAGACGTTTGTGGAAAGCCAGGAGACAAGGCGCTTTGCAATACACTTTGAGAACCAGACTCATTATTTTGCAAAATAACACTCTTTTTGTGAAAGAACAATTTATTCGGATAACTAAAATTCCAATATGGCTTGACAAAGGATTGATTCCTGGTGTCTCTAAAACCATGACAACCCTAACATTCTAGAAGAGTTTTTCCCTAGGCATAAGATAATTCACATTAAAATTTTAATATTTTGAGAAATGACAGTCCTAGGGGCTTTCCCATTCAGTTGTTTTGTTCAACGTAGCAGGGGGTAAAAATCCTCAGTGGACCAGGAGTCCATTTCTTTAGGAAGATCTGGTTTTAATTGGTTTTAAAGATATGAAGAGGAGATTTATTCTGGGCTCCCTGAGCAATTTCCTCCCCATTTACTGAATGGTGGGTGCAGTTTGATATTCTACCTATTTTTACGTGGCTCGGTCCTTCAGAAGTTCTACTGCTGCAAAACTCCTTTGTTATTATCAAGCAGATCTTTATGGTTTCTGGTCTGAAGCTGCTGAGTCATTTCAATGGGTCTACTTGTGCTTAAAGTTAAGAGCATCCATTAATGTTTTGCAGGATAGAGCCTCCAATTGTAACTCTCCTGAGCAGGCATTGGCTTTTCCTCTACATGTATACCTAGTACAATAGAGCCCCTGACCCGGATTGGGGTCTCTTGGCACCATAGTGCACATAATAATTATTAACAATGAAAGGTAGATTCTGATTACTCCTGTGCTATAACTTTCTCGTTTCTCTTTCTCCCTTGACATTAGCCAGCCACTGATCTGGACAGTTGTAAAGCTATACTGTATCTGAACAGAAATGGGCTTGTTCCACTAGCATCCGTTTGATAAAGTTGGAAGATGTTACATAAATCAGACGCGTAACAAGAGGTGGGTTACACTTCCTGGAGTGCTCACTCAGTCAAGGCATGAAAACTGGCTGGTGAGGTCCGAGCTGCAATGACCGTTCCCAGACTGTACAAGATTTCACCCAGCACTGGCTACCCTCGCAAAGTCCTGAACCACAATGCACTGGGCTCAGTGCAAGCCCTAGAATGGGCCAAGTCCCACTGGTCCTGCAAACACTTAATGAGATGAGTAACTGTATGCGGGGGTGTAGTCCCATTGAGTCCAAAAGGCTATTTAGGTGTGTTTGCAGCTCTGGAACAATGCAAGTCCGGATCAGTTCTGTGCAGAGGATTCCTTCATGACATCACACGGTATATTTTTAGTATAAATCTAATATAAAAGGCCAATTTGAAATTCTATTCTTGTCAGTTACAGATCAGTGAAGCAGTACAGCTTCAGAAACAACAGGCCTAAAACTCTGCCCAGTTTTAAATTAGGAAAAATACTTGTACAAAGGAGCCACACAAATACTTTGTACAAATACTTGTACAAAGGAGCCACACAAAATCTAAAACCCTGGGCCTACCGGAGAATTAATCCGGCCCTGTTCACATAGCTCGCATAGCGTAACTTAGGTCAACTTACCCTGGTAGTGTAGACAAGGCCGGAGAGGAGAATACACTGAAGCATTTGGTTTGGAAATTAAACCCATATTGAAACGTTCCATTGACTGCCTGAAGAGCTGCAAGAAAACAAAACTAGGTCAAATGTTAGTGCAGCCAACCTTTCGAGAATCCCATTAACTGTATCTTTTGAGTGACCTGGGACACAATCCTGAAGAGCCTGTGGTCTTGTTGGTTGTTTACTAAGCTGTGAAAGGAGACAGACCTGGACTGGACTGTTCCCCACCTCACCCCCTCCAAAGCATGAAACCTTGCAGATCCATTCCACAGGCCCTACTGCAGTCCAAAGTCAGGGTTAGTGACCTCTCCCAAGAAAGGGATACGTTCAACGTACATTTGAAAGCAATAACCATACAGCAGCTGAGACAAACCCTTATCTGACATTTCCTAAAAGCCCACTTAGTGGAGAAGAGATTCCTACTGGAAAGTGGCCAATGTAATGCCATTATTTCAAATGGGGCCTAGAGACACACTAGGAAGTTACGGATCCCTTAGTTTATCTTCTGTTTAGGGAAAGTATAAAACACTCTGAAGGGATGGAGTGGTGGGAAGGAGGGCGATATATGTAAAGTACAACTGGATAGCTAGCCAACATGGATCAGAATCATAAAATCATAGACTATTTGGGTTGGAAGGGACCTCAGGAGGTCATCTAATCCAACCCCCTGCTCAAAGCAGGACCAATCCCCAACTAAATCATCCTGAGATGACATGTTCCCAGTCACTATGGGGAAAGTTGAAATCCCACATTATTATTAGGTTTTATGTTTTTGTAGCGTTTCTAATCTCCCGGAGCATTTCACAATCACCACCACCATCCTGGTCAGGTGCATGGTAGTAGATTCCCACTGCACGACTCTTATTATATAAACATGGAATTTCTATCTATAGTTTCTATCTTAAGTTTGAGTCACTTAAGATTTTCACTATATTCGTTTTGCATATGCTTTCTTTCACATATGGCATCATTCCCCCACCAGACTGACCTCTGTTACTCCTATATATTTGTGCCCCAGTATTACCATTCCCATTAATAATCATGATTCCACCAAGTTTCTGTGATGCCTGTTATATCAGTATCCTGATTTAATACCAGGCACTCACATACTGGGTCAAACCAAAGGTCCATCCAGACCAGTATCCAGTCTACCGACAATGGCCAATGCCAGGTGCCCCAGAGGGAGTGAACCTAACAGGTAATGATCAAGTGATCTCTCTTCTGCCATCCATCACCCCCCTCTGACAAACAGAGGCTAGGGACACCATTCCTTACCCATCCTGACTAACAGCGACTCATGGACCTAACCTTCATGAATTTATCCAGTTCCCCATCTTAGTATTTACAGTATGCATTTGTAGTTTGACAGAAAAGTGATATTTGGAGAGTTTGAAAACAAAACAAATAATCATTTAAAAGACACTACGCTACATAATTTAAAATGAAGCTACCATCTATCCAATGAGGAGCCCAAGAGGAAGTGGAGGCTAGACACTCTGCCAGCAAACACTCCTCATCTATGTCTGGAGCAACCTAGCGGAGACCAAAGAGTTAGAGTGGAGCATCTTGCCCCCTCTTACCATTAGAGCTCAGAGCATAGTGTCCACAGGCCTTGCTTGATCCACATGGTGATGGGTTTGTTGCCGTAGCACAGAGAGGGGCTGGTTCTTGAGTTCATGCTATGAGACTCACTCCCTCTGGTTGGCCAGGATGGGATGGGAGCTGAGGGGTGAGGGAGGTGTTATCACCGGGAGCTGGGGCTGTGTGGAGAGGAGGCCTGATGGCAGGACAGGGGCTGAAGCCACTCTTAGGATGACCCGAGGAGCTCCATCCCTCTGGAAATTTCAGCTCTGTAATGGCCAGCCTGGGAAGGGGCAGATGGAGGGACCTGATTGCTGCCTGATAAGAGAGAAAGGAGTCCTGCCACAACCCCACTGCCTGGGAGTTAACAGGTCCTGGTGGGGCAGAACTGATGGGTGACCAGGTGTGTGGGGGGGGGGGGAGAGCTCCATCCCCTTAATGAGTTTGGGAGCATTGGCACGCGCGCGCACACGCACACACACACACACACACACACACGATGGGCAGGGCAGACCAAACCCACAATGCAATCTTGTTTTTCTAAATGTCGCCATTTCTTGGGCCTAACTCACAACTGTTGAACCTTCGGAGGTGGCGCTACGGCCTGTCTGATCCCAATTCTCAGGGAGCCTGAAAGACACGCACCCCCCCCCCCCCCCCCGAGAGACAGAAATCAGGTCCCCTCTGAAGGACCAAGCAGCCTGTGCTGCCCGGGGCTCCTGTGTCATTTGTAACATTATGGATGGAGCGAAGACAGTGCATCTCCCACTCCTTTTGCTGCAGTATATGGGCTCCTCTCTCCCCCTTGCTTCATTGATGCTGCAGGTCCTGGTACCAGCTCGGCCCACATCCGTCTCTTAAAACCCATACACCTTTGTGCTTCGCTTCAGCTCGTATTTACTGCTTCAGTTTCACTAGGGCTAAAAGACACCTAAATGTCAAGTAAAATTATTTCGTCTGATGCCTTTTCTAGCTGGCCTTTCGCAGGAGCAGATCCACCCAGGCAGGGATGAGGGAGCGGGAGCAGAACATGAAAACAATTTGTCATTAAAAATAAAGAGACAGCTCATGTAAATGAGGCAATACATATTCATCAAATGTGCAAATTGAGGCAATGCGTCATTTGCATGACACCTCATCTGAGGGCTTTCGGCCTTACATGGATGTGTTGTGGGGAAGGAATCCACGCAGTGCACCTCATTGAGACTCCAGCACTGGGAGAGAAGGTAAAAGACCATTTTCTGCTGGTGGCAGGAGGTGGTCAAGGAAATTCCTTCCATTCTGTGCTGGGAAAGAACTCTTCACCCACACCCCGTCCAAGGAGAGTCCCCAGAGTGCTACTAATACTGGGTGAAACCCCATTAAAGAGAAAGGACTCACTAAACAAAACACCCACTATGAAAACTGAATAGAGCAGCAGCTCTTTGTATTTTGATTCAGCTCCTCTTACGTCCGCTTCTGTAGCAAATTCTTCCTCCTTTGTCTAGAATAACCCTTCTCAGGCTGGGGCGGAAATAGAGGTGTCCGTTTCACCAGTATGGAATAAACAGATGAGTCCTTCCATCATTGACACTGGTCCAAGCAGCTCTGAAAACACCCAGGGCCTGTTTTCTCCTCCACCTTGCGCCATCACGTTGCATCAGTGCATAGTGGTTACACTTGCCCGGTTAGTGTGGGCTGGCCAGGAGAGGAGAAGACCATTATCTCACACAGCATCACATTGATTGACAGCTTGGCTTCCCACTCTGAGATTCAGGGCCGGCTGCTTCCTCTGGCATTGACCCCTCTTCTGTCACTTTCAGGAGCACCAGATGTGGGACACACTCCCAGGGCGAGTCTCAGGAGGGTCGCACAAGACCATGAACACAGCCCACCATGCTGCTGCTCCTTTGACACAAGTTGAGCGAGGTTGTGACAAAGAGGAATTTGGTCATGACCAGATTCAGGCTCACCTCCGGGGGGGGGGGGGGTGTTCTCCAGACTCAGACCTGGTTGTCAGAAGCACACTGGGGGACTCCCACAACCTAATGGGAGGTTCTCTTCTGTCTCTCACAAGTGACTGACAGGCCTTTGGCAACTTTGTTGACAGGAAACTGTGGGCAGGTGTCTGGGTCAGCTTCGTCACAGAAGGAGCACTCAGCAGACTTCACGCAGCCAAGGCCTTTGGGTCTGGGTTCGAGAAACGTACAGGGGCTCACCCTCTATGACGCGCTCGCTGAGTTTGGGAGACTGTTCTGTGTGTTCACGCTGTTAGCCACTGCACAGAGGCATGTTAGACTGAGGGATCAACACAGCACCCCCATGTTCCCCAGCAGGGGAAGCCGACTACCCTGTCCCTTGCAATGAGCAGTGTTCAACCCTCTCTGTGCCTTTCCAGATGTCTGATCCCCTCTCTACTGCTTTTGCGTGGCTTCCACCCTCAGGAACACTCCGGGGGAGCAGGCTCTAAGCTGAGGGGAGCCGTCACACCCCGCCTCTTCTTCAGGACAGGTGCCTTCCCTTCCTGCAGGACAGATGGGAGGTGAAGACACAGACTCATTCAAATAAGGTTTCTATGGTTTCCTTGGACAGTGGCCGACATTTTCTCCTCACTTGCACTGAGCTGACCTGTGACATGGAGGAGAATTGGGTGTATTCCCCCATTTACAACCCTTCCATTCAGGGTTAAAAAGGAAAGCATAACTTCAGGAGATGGCTGAGAAATTATCTGCGCTGCAGCCGAACGTCTCATTGTTAACAGAGTTCCTCTGGGCTCTGTTCGAAGCCCCTTTTTATTTTCAATACAAATGAGCTAGGCCTACATTTCCCGAGTTCATTTGCATTTTTATGGGGACGAAGCCATTCTGTTTGCCAGTAGGTCTTCTGCAGATAGTGCACTGGTTACTTTTTAAAAGGCATTTAACATAATGAAGGCTAGATTGCTGGCTATTAAGCCACACAGCTAAGTGGGAAAATATCTGAAAATGCGTTTCATCTAGATACATTAAACCAGGAAATATCGTCGCATCCCATTTCTTATCAGCCAAAATATATGCCACTTTTATTTCGGTTCTATAGTGGGGCGTGTGTATTTAAGGCTTTGCAGCTATTGGGGGCAGAAGCATTCAGTAGGAGCAGTCTCTCTGCTGCATGGAGTGAGCAGCTCAGAAATGAGCAGCAGTGTGTTTGGATAAGATGATGACAAAACTAATGAGGACAAGGGAGCGTACAACATAAAACAGCGTGAGGACATGGCCTAATTCTGTGGCCATTCTAAGCCGTAGTTTTGTGGCTGAGGCTGACCTCAGTGGAAGCAGGATAGCTAATCTACACTTTCACCGACCTATTGTCCTCAAGCACAAATTACTACCCAACAAAGGAAGCACCAACCTGTGGTGTACTAGGGACTATATAGGAATTTCAAGCTCTCACTTTAAGAGTGAGGGGGGCAGAGGGGTTCTTGAGCCTGCTTGCCGGCTAGGGAGCTAGAGAAGTGTAGATCTGAGAACAGCCAGTTTGGGAAAACAGCCTACAAAATGGTGGTGTGAGTTGTGCCTTCCCGCCTGAGGGAGCAGCCTGCTTTATTTCTCTCTGTTTTGGGATTCTTGTGCATTATCATTCTGAATTCTCAGAAATTCAGCCCAAGTTACTTCGCAACCTTCCACCGAGAGTGCTTACATTTTTATCTGGCTTCTCTGGGTGTAGGCTGTGAACATAAAAACCCTTCATCAACTCCTACAACCCTGTCCTTAGATGGACACAAATAACAACCCTGCCTTATGCACATCATTGGGCCTGCTCACCTGTATAAGGGTTTACAGCAGCGGGTCCTGGGTCCTGGCCCCAACTCTTTGCTTGAGTTTATTTCTTTGTATTTTTACTGCTCTCCAATAAAAGACCCAGTGCTCGGGGCATCCTTAAAAAACTTTTAGAAACACACGTGCCCAGCAGTTATCCCATAGCAAAGCAGAAAACTCAGTGACAACAGAAATTTAACTACCCTCTCCACACAATCCCCACACACTTCTACCCAGCCCCTCACCAAAAAACACCCACTCACCCTGCTAGCCACGTCCTCCTTCTTGAATCCTCTACTGGCCCCAACTGTGGCAGTATGTCCCAGGGTGAGAGGCTCTGTCTCAGGTTGGCCCCCGACCATTTATGTACAAGAATCTGGCTATCAAAGTGGAGTCTACTGTAGGGTTCATTCCCTAATATTCATATTTACTCATATGCTCAAGTTCTCATTAATAACAAGCATAATTTAACAACACCTCTTCAAAGCCTCAAAAGGAAAAGCAAAAGCCCAGATCTGCAAAATTCCCTCAAATTCAAATTGGCCGGCAAACATCTTCCCAAGGGATACATTTTCAGCAGTCTGAAGCCTTAGCAGAGCATCTAAAATAAAAGTTCCAACCTAAGGGGGCTAAACTGAAGAAATACTTCGCAGCATGAAACACCTAAAAAGAGCCAGACAGGAATGAAAACCTGAAGGGAAAAAGAGAGGAAAAGAATTCCACAGCAAAGAAAAAATAATCAGGCAAGTAGGGATATAAATGCAAATAAAACAATCCACCCACCCTACAAGAGGTCAGCAGGTTTGAACCCGAGAACTTCAGCATGAACTTCAACCACTTGTGCTAAAGGAGTAACTCCATAACCTGGTACTAGTAGTAGGCTATCATCTGCTAGTGAACCAACTTCTAGAAAGGAACAAAACACCAATTTTGCCAGTTGTGGTTTAGAAAGATACTGTATTCACACTTACTGGAGTTTGACTGAAATCTCTCTCCTTTATACCAGCTAGTGCACTAGCAGAAGGAAAAGGATAAAAATAGCTCAGAAGAGAAACAGAAAAGGAAAATGGAGGAGGGGGATCTCTCAGCACAGGCTTCTAGGTATACACCAACACATCACAGATTCTCTATGACTTCCACACAAACAGCAATTTAGTTGCTATTATGAAATTCGGAATCCCTAACTTGCTTTTTGATTGCATTGATGAGGCACTGTGCATCCAAAGCCCTTTGGAGGAGGCTGGGTATTTCATATACTTGATGTGCATGGGTTATTTTGGATTGTCCTTCAAGAATCCCCCTTTGGTTAGACTGGGATTGGCCACGTGCTGGTACAGTAACTACATTAGTATTGTCCGAGTGCCAATGTACTGAAGGGAGTCCCTGGATATTAAAACAGCTTATTACTAGGAACCATGATCAGATGTTCTACTGTTTAATAATTATGTTTTGGTAGCTAAACCCATGGGCTCTTCGGCTGATAATGTTTATGTTTGTTGACACTGGAATAAAGTTTCTGGGCCCATCCGCTCCACCGCTTTATCTGAATCACTCTTGTACTAAAGAGATTGTGGAGGATTGTTTCTTGGGTTCTTCTTCAACGCATTTAGCCTCCCCTCACGAACTCCGGTATTATTCCACCGAGTTTACTCCTCATTTACACCAGTGAGAGTGAGATGTGGATCAGGCCTATATACCTCTGTAGCAGAGCGGTGACTCACCCCATGACACCTCCTGCTGTCCATCCAGGAATTAGTTCTCACCAGCGTCCGGAGCGCCCTCTGACGTCTGTAGTCCCGCTTGCTGCTGGCCCCGTGTCCCTCCCCGACCCCGGTGCCCTCTTACCAAGGGTGCTGCACCCCTGAGGTACCCCCACAGTCTCAGGGTCTCCCCTCCCTGGGGAACCCCAACCCCCTATCCCCACCTTGCCTCAGTCTAGGCAACTGCCAGGACCACTTACCCCCGTTCTCTGGGGCAGACTGCAGTATCATTGCCACTCATCACCGGCAAGGAGGGTTTGGCCTGCTGCCTCTGTAGCCCTGGTCTGTCCCCTGCAACCCCAGTACCCTTTTTGTTGGCCCGTCCCCTAGGCCCTGCAGCCTGGGGGTTTCCAGGCCAGAGCTTCCCCAGCTCCTCTTGCCTAGCCCCAGCCCTGCACCACTCTAGGTGCCTTGTCAAGCTTACCCAGCACCCAGGCCTTTCGGCCTCTGTCACCAGAGGAGACTGTCTCTGCTCCAAACTCTGGGCCTTTTTATCACGGCCAGCTGGGCCCTCATTGACCCAGCCACAGCTGTGGCTGCTCTGCCTTCAGCTGCCCTCCGTTGGGCTGCCTTTCCACTGCTACAGCCCTTTGCAGGGCTGTTTTAACCCCTTTTGTGCTCAAGGGGGTGAGCCACCCCACTACAACCTCCATTCCTGCCACATAGCTCAGCAATATTTTTTATTCTGTGCTTGCTTTTTCCAGCTAGTCATTCTAATGCTGCCAGGCAAGGCCCACTAATGCCCCCACCCTGGAAGAGGGCAATGCAAGACTTCAATAGCATGGATCCGATTGCAGGATGGGGTCAAAATGTCTCACACAAATCAACAAAGTGGTAAGAATTTTAGTATTTCACATGTTCAGCAGTTCGTATAGGACTGCTGCACTTTGAACACAGGTTCCAAGTCAATGACAAGGGGTATGGAGAATTGAGAAACTGGCAAAAACTTTGATAGCACTGTTAGCAAGTGTCACCCTCATATAAATATTGGCTAGATTTTGATTATTAGTGGCCCAGTTTTAGCTAGTAATAATAGATGATGAGGCAGGAGTAGTCAAGCTTCATTGCTTTATTACTCAAGAATCAGAGAGCATCCGACGAAGTGGGTATTAGCCCACGAAAGCTCATGCTTCAAAACTTTATAGTTCGTCTTTAAGGTGCCACAGGACTTTGTTACCTTTATTACTCAAGTTTCCTTTCTTATTTAAGAATAGTGCATAAACAATGGATATCTAATACCCAGTCTTATAGAACCAAAGCTGGCAGCCAATGACAGCCTGACCCCAGTCCTGCCTGGCTGGACAAATAACTGAGCCTTGCCATCTTTTATAGCTAACTTGTTGATACACCATGACTTCCTCCTTTCACACACAACAGTTACACATATCCCCCTTGCTCTGTCACATGTTGCAGATATTCCAGCACATAGTGCAATATCCAGACTTTCCATACTAAAGGGACTAGCACATTTTGCAGTTAAAAAACACTTGTCCTGAAAAACAAGACACGATACTAAACATTAAACTACTCAACTCGTCAGTCTTACTAAAGCTCAAACAACTTGATATAAATTATTGCAAGCTGTTCCTTAAAGCTTGCTACGGGTTTGTTCACTCAACAATAAGCTCTTTTGCTTTAATGGTCAACACAAGAACAGTGTCAGATTTAAACCTGCCAGCTGACTGCATAGCGCAGGAGTGTGGCACAACCCGCTGGTAGAATCATGGAACAGGAATATTGTTTTAATATTCACACTTACCTAATTTACTGTACGCGTGGATAGGTTTGTATCACCCTGGTCTGCCAAATTACTGAGACTGTCTGTTAAGTGGCACGGCTATCGTTAGACACTATGCTTTATAAGCAACAGGCCAGGTATTCCGAGTCTCTGGGAGTTAGCTGGTAGATGCAGCAGAGGTAATAAAGTGACAGAGGGGAGAACTCTTCATAGGATAATGCTGCATAGTTCTATTCACTCAAAGACAGAGAAATTCAGATGCCCCCTAGAAAGATACAGGTAACTAGCTGTATAAAACAGCATTTAAATTAACATTGGAAATTATCGTGAGTGTAGCTATACCATGGAATGCCTACTAAAAACAACAACTATTAATGGAACAAGTACTGTGCGTCTTCTTGGGTAAAATTCAACCTGTACAGAGGGCCAGTAGGTCTATGCACCCTGTGGGTTTAGCTGGGATTTAAGTGCCGTGCAGACCTTCTGCCTGCTCACTGAACAGGGGTGAATTTCATCCTTTCAGTGTGCAGTTCTTACTGAATTCAGGCTCTTATAAACTATCAAGGAATTTCTTCTTAGGTCTTATTTACCCCGTTACGGAAGAATCCCCCAATCTATTATGCGATTCCAAGTTCAAGGGGGGAAAACACGAGGTACCATGCTGGAGTGAACTCCCCCAACTGTCTGCACCACAGCCTGAGAGGTAACACCCACCATGTGGCTCTTTACCGTGCAGAGGTGAGGTCTTGCGCAAGGGCCCCTTCTTTGCACCTTTGCGCATGCCAGGAAGGTAGGGGTTGGGTGACAGAACGTGGCCCTTAAAGCACCCTGGGTGAGCTGCACGAGAAGAAGAACACATTGGTTGGTTTTCCTGCCCGTTTTGTGCTCCAGGCTTTGGATTCGGTAGGGCGGCTCCAAGGCATGGCCGGCAAAGTGTACAGACCTGGGAATGGCCATGCACTGCCACTGTCAGCTAAGCAGCAAATGCCCTGTTTGATAGTGGGGAGCAAATCAATATTCTTGTACCTTTTGGGGGGGCAGGGGGAGCACACTGAGCGGAGTCTGCTGTGTTTCACACTGAGGTTTGGAGTCAACAGGACAATCCTGGGTTTCGGGTCTGTCAAAGTTGAGCCTAATGCCCCAGTCCTGCCCCATAGACAGAACCTTTGCCATGGACTTCAATTGGCGCAGGTTCTCCTCGTGCTGCTGGTATCACTGCCCAGCCTGGTTCAGGAAGCAGCCAAGATATAGCAGGTCCAGCACTTGCCTACAGAAGGGTGATTTCATCAGGTAGAGCGCAGCATGCACTTATGGTCTCATGCAAAGCCCACTACTGGAAAAACATTGGGGTCAGACCCTTCCACGCTGCTCGAGCACTCGGAAGGAAGGGAACATGCAGAGAGAATTAAATTGCATCCCAGTCCGATGGATGAAAACCCTCCAGAACCTCTGGGTTCTAGGCCTTCAGCCTGGTGGTTGGAGCAGTGGTCAAAAACATGTACAAAGGGTCAGAGTCGGACATGGAGTGGGGACCAGGATGTGGAGTGGGGACCAGGACGAGAACTGAAACCAGAGCCCAGGGACAAGCCGCGGATCGGAACCGGGCTCAGAACCCAAAGACAAGCCAAATCAGAATTAGTACCCAGGTCCGGAAGCAGACCAAAGGTCAAAGCTGGATCCAAGTCAATCAAAGGTATGGGGGTCAGGATGCAGGATGGAACAGGCCAGGAAGAGGGCTGGAGAAAGGCTGGGGCAGGAACAGGGCCAGGACTGAGGGCAGGCTGGAAACCTTGGGAGTCTAACACCAAGAGGCAGTGGGGGGGAGGAAGGGGGCTCCTGGCTGAGCGGTGCTGGGGGAGCAGCAGCGGTTGACTCACTGCCATGTGGACAGCCAGATAAGTCACCCTAACACAGGGGTGTCCAAACTTTTTGGAAAGAGGGCCAGATTTGGTAAGGTGAAGATGTGTGAGGGCCGACCCCCTCCCCCCCCCCCCGCTCTGGCCACGCTCTTGCTCTTCTCCCCCACTCCCCCCGCTCTCCTCCCGCCGCTCCGGCGTGCTCTCGCTCCCCCCCCTCCCCCGGCTTGCCTCGCCTCGCCTCCTGCCCCGACCCCGGCTCCGCTCTTCTCCCCCCCCCCCCCCCGCTCGCCTCTTACTGACCCCGCCCCTCTCCTCCAGCTGCGGCTCCGTGGACCACCCACGCTGTTTTATACTGTGGTCAACAGCGGGCCGCATATTATTGATTTCATAACAGAGCCTGCGGGCCGGTGAAAATTTGAACACGGGCCTCAATTGGCCCCCGGGCCGGACTTTGGACATGCCTGCCCTAACATATGCCTGCTTCCGCTATGCTATACATGTAGCTGAAGTTGCGTATCTTAGGTCGACCCTCCCCCAGCGTAGCCCAGGCCTAAGAGTGGAATAGGGTTACAAAGGGCACATCTACAATTTCTCCCTTAAAAAGTCCTGCTCTTGCTGTCATTGGTGGTAACAATGGTGGGAGTGCTACTGTAGACAAGGCACAACTGGCATGGTTAGCGCCAGGCCATTCAACCATGCTCAGAGCAGGGCTATGTGACAGGGTAGTAAAAATGCTGCCAGCCACTGATGTCTCATGCGCATTAGAGGATCTGAATCAATGGTGGCAACATCTGAGGAAGATCTTCTGAACAAGATCATCGGAGGAAGATCTTCAGTGGGTGGGAATCGGCCTGGTGAACACCAGCGGAGCTGTGCCGCAGGGAAAGCTGAGGCAGGAGGCTGTGGTGGAGGGAAGGGAGCAAGAGCACTACAAAGAAAATGAGAAGAGATGCAGAGAGGAACAGACTCGTTTAGGACCAGAAGGTCACGGGAAGCCAGTGAAGTGGTCCAGTGAGGGAGCGACACCACCCAAGCAGTGGGCAAGGGAAGTTGATTTTAGTCCCAGTGTTTTTGGGGAGAGCGGAGGGACGTGAAAGGTAAAACAGGAGAGGTCAGAGAGGAGGAGGTTACCGTAAATAGAGGTAGCTGACATGTGGAGCCACAGATTAGGATAGATTTCCAAGATTTTCCGGCTCCGTGGGGCCACACAAAATCTACTGCTTACACTTGGACTATGGTGTTATTGTGTATATATTGGTGAGGACCGGATGTATCCCTGGTCTGTAGCTGTAATTACGTGATAATCAGTCATTCCTTCTCCTCATCCTCACATTAGGCAGATATCCATTTGAATCCACACTCTGCAGAAACTGTACCCTGGTTCTGGGGTTTTGTTTACTGCAGAGCATTATGAATTAGGCACACGTATGCTGGAGAGCTGGTGGAACAGGAACCACAGCGTGAAATAAAGTCATCATGCCCAGCCCTACCTCGTCCCTCCCGGCCATCCACACAGGAGGCGTTCCAAGGACAGGGAGAGTCATGGCCAGAGGACAGCTGGCTGGTTGACAACCCTTTGCAGCCAAAAATCATGCCGTGCACTGAACTAAATCATGGCCGATCCAGGGGTGCGAGTGTCTCCCTTGCAGCGGACTTTCTGCTGAACCTTGGAGACTGGGCACAGTGGAAGAAGGAGTCAGCGATACTGTCATGTAGGTGTGTAACATAGGGACCCGTGTGTCATCCCTGCTCTTGAAAAAGAAGTCACACCGCTTGGCAGGGCTGGGGGGGTTTATAACAGGATTCGTGCAGTTCCCCCTATTAAGTGAAGAAGCATTTTTTTAAAAGCTTTTGAAGTGTTTATTTGTAAAAAATGGGCAAACACCAAAATTGGGGCTTAGCTTATCCCACTGAACAGTGGAAGGAACAAGAACAAAACAGGAAGTTTCTATGGGCCCAACGCTTGTTTGTTTATCTTTGAACTTTGTGCCAAAACAACAAAACATAATTATCCGAATTTTGCATGCAATTTCCAGCATTGTAAATCCTTTATTTAAGAACACATCATAAACCTATGGGCTGCCAGTCCTCTCTGTTGCTTAGGAACAGGCAGTTGGAAACTCGGAGCCGAAAGACTTGAAAGTCCTCATTAAAAGGCTTTGTGCATCACTATCAGTGAAATGCTAATTTAGTCGGGGTGATTGATACCTTCATGTTATCGAGTTCCGATGATGAGGATGCCGCTCTGGCAGGTCTGGCTCACCTGGATTGGTTCAGTGAACGGCATCACTCACTGTTGTGAACTTAAAAAAAAATGTCTGTATTTTAAACAACAGGAGCCGTTCTCTTCAGGCAAGACTCTCACGTTCCGCATACCTCATTCCTGTCTGACACAGGCAAGGCATTAGGAAATTATTTACATGCATTTTAAATTCTCTTAGCAACTCAAGCTGCACCACTTAATTAAAATATTTCCAGTTGTATAATCTTAGGACATCCTTTCCCACATCCTCCAAGCCTGATCAGATCTGAGTCAGAAAGACAGTCACTGGCATGGAGAGAAAGCATCCTGTTAACAGAGCATTCCCTCCCCATCACCTCCACCCCACCGCAGTTATGCCTTAGTTTGTGCCACACCTGTGTGAGATCAGAGAAACTCCAGGCAGCTCAATGGCATTACACCAAATAAAATCCATATACAGGAGGGCCAGACCAAGCCTCTCATTTGTACCTGGGTTGAGGACATGACATCTTGATACCAATCAGGTCAAAGGGAGACATGCTATTGACTCCAATGAAGCAGGATCAGATCCCATAGTACCGCTGCACTGTAATGATCTGCCTTTAAAGGGCTTCCTAAATGGACCATCTACCTTAAAAGAGGAAAATCATTTTTGATGGGAGAACACGGGAAATGGTGGAGAAACCCAAGTGTCTCCAGCTTGACAACAAGGAAGACGCTGTCCAAAGAGCACGCAGAAGCGGCCAATTGATCAGCCATTGTCTTTGATAAAAATCATTAATTGGGTGGGGAGAGTTTATTAAAGATAAGTTTGGCTGTCCAGCCTATTCCCATTCTTTTAGCTGAAAAGTAATATCCAAAGTTGTTTAGATCTGTAACGCACCGACTGGCCTCGGCTCAGGAGTCAGGATCGACAATCCAACCTTCAGAACTGTCTTCGCAATGGCAGGGTGATTGGTGTGGTTAGTTGGGAAGGATGGGTGGTTTGGGGGTTTGTTTGGGTTCAGGTACTGGACTGGCATTCAGGAAACCCGGGGTCAGTTCCTAACTCTAACACAGATTTCCTGAGTGATTTTGGGCAAGTCTCTTCATCTCTCTAGACCACTGGTTCTCAAGGGGGGGGTCGTGACCCTTCTGTGGGTCACAACCCAGTTATGCGAGGGTTGCAAGCTCCTGCTGCCAGCAGCTGGCCCCAACCCCTGCCGCTGGCATCCGGCCCCGGCCCCTGCTGCAGCAGGCTCCCAGAGGCACCGCAAGCCTAGCCCCGCGGGGCTGCCAGCGCCCCTGTGATCCCCCCCAGCCTGGCCCCGGCTGGCTCCCAGAGGCACCGTGAGCCCGGCCCCAGCCCCAGTTGTGGCAGGCTGCCAGGGCCTCCACAGCCCGCCCCGGCCACGGTGGGCTGCCAGCGCCGCTGTGAGCCCCGCCCTCCCGATCCCAGCCCTGGGGGGCTGCTGGAAACCCCCAACCCTGGCCCTGGGGGGGCTGCTGGAATCCCCCCCGACTGGCCTCTGCTCCTGGGGGCTGCTGGACACACACACCCCGATCCTGTTCCCTGGGGGCTGCTGAAATACACCCCCCTCATCCCGGCCCCGGCGGGGCTCCTGGAACCCCGCCCAGCCGGCGCCTGCTCCAGGGAGCTGCTGGACACCACCACCCCCAGCCTGGCCCCTAAGGGGGGTTGCACTTAGGGGCCTGGTGTGGGAAAGGGGTCACCACTACAAAAAGTTTGAGAACCACTGCTCTAGACCTCAGCTCCCATCTGCAGAACAGGGAGAACAGGGTGTCCTTTGTCTTGTTTACAGAGGGTATTTCTTCACTACCTGCCAGATCAGTGGGTAGCGATCAATCTATCGGGGATCAATTTATCGTGTCTCGTTTAGACGTAATAAATCGATGCCCAAAGGCGCTCCTCGTCAACTCCGGTACTCCAGCTCGCCAAGCGGTGCAAGCTGCTGCCATAAAGACACAGGGTAAGTTGACTTAAGATGTGCCGACTTCAGCTACATTATTCACGTAGCTGAAGTTCCGTATCTTAGGTCGACCCTCCCCCTCCCCCGCGCTAGTGTAGACCAAGGGCACTCTAGGCATTACTGCAATATTAATATAAAGTCTATGACCACCAATACCAGTGTCCCAAATACCATGGGGGCAGTGGCCATAACTATGGACCTACATTCGGTAGCTTGGTGGGGGACTAGAGAAACTGGCAGTAACCGATTCACTGTTTGGGGTTACATTGAGTTAGATCCTATTTCTCCCTCAATAAGAAACGTAGCCAAGTGACCAGTTTCTTTCGTGCCGATCTGTCTTTTAGATATTAGCAAATAAAGAAGGTAAAGTTCTATACATAAAAACTCAACAAATGCTTCCTAAGTGAATCAGGCGAAACTGAATTACGGACATTTTAATTCTGACTAAAGGCATCCACACAAGAATTACATGAAGTTTAAACAATCCACTTTGTATTCACATCTTTAGTTAATTCCGATTATTTTTTCTGAGTTTCCCACTTAGTCAAACCTGTAGATTATTTGTAGAAGTAAGCAAAAGAAATTGGAACCAAAGAATGTTTTAAAAGATTGATCTGGTCTGCAAAATCCTTGGCACCCGGCCTCAGCTCCCTTTGAGAGTTGAATTATTAACCTGTACTTCCTCCCAGGACATGATAGAACAGGAAAATAATGCTAAAATACACAGTCTTTCTCCTTTGATCAACATTAAGGGGACACAACCATTTAATCAATGCTGATTTTAGATGATCTTTTAAGCATCCCAATCTCAGATCGTAGGAACAAAGAACTGGAATGGACCTCCTGACTCATCAAGCCCAGTCCACTGCTCTCACTGGCAACCCTGGCATATCATCCTATTCAAAAACTTAACAAGCTCCATCATAAAATGAGTTCAGTTTCCTGCCTCCTTCACTCCTATTGGGAGGCTGTTTAGAACTTCACTCCTCTGATGGTTAGAAACCTCCCTCATTATGTTCACCAAAGATAAGGGTTGAGATTTTGCAGTATTCTATGGGCAGCCGATGTAGTGAGATGAAGACAGGTTTGATATGTTTGCAGTAATGCTTTTGCTGAGAAACACTGTTCCATCTTGTAGCAGCTGCAGTTTCCCCAAGAGCTAACATTGTCATGCCCAGATAGATTTCATTACTGCAGCCCACTTGGGAGGCAATGGAGGTGTGCATTATTGTAGCCAGCTGATCATCAGCTAGGATGGTATGGAGTCTCCCGGGCAGCCATGTTTAGCAGAAAACATTGTTTATGGATGACGCTATGCAAGAGCTTAGTACCAGTGAGGAATCCAAGAACACTTCTAAACTGTGGACTGACCTGACCAGTTGTGAGTGTAGGCTTTCAGCCAACGGAGACCAAACCATGGCTGAAAACTGTGACATGTTTCCATCTGGCGGCATGACCTCCCTCTTGCTCAGCTGGTCTTCATCCATGAGCGGAACTCAACCAAGCACCAGGTTCGCTTGGCGACAGGTGTAGAGTGTGTTCTGTAGGATAGAGAGAGCTGCGTGCCATCGGCACACGTCAGCCCATGATATCTTCCCAACTCATTCTCCTCAGGGTTGCATGTACATCTTGAAAAAGACTAGAGGTGTTTGCGGGACTCTGCAAGTCAGAGGTCTGGTGGGGGTGTCACTTTTAGCAACATTGCTGCAATCTAATCATAGATATCGGGGTGATGAGCCTTTTAATTTAATTTGCTTGTTTTTCACCACTTTGCCTCCAGAATTACTGAAGTAAATATGTAGCTCCCACTGGAGTATAAATAATTATTGGACACACATCTGACTGCTTTCAGTTTTTCGCTTCATGCAGAGAGGAGTACAAAGTGAATTATGAGCCAAAGAATCATCAGAGGGCAGGATTTGCTTTGTTATCATATGAAAGGCTTTTTGGAGATAACTCTCTGAGTTCTGTCATAGCACAACCAACAGATGGGATAAGATATCCCTTGGTAGGTCATTATAGTCACCCATGTTTTTTCTGTGGGCCAATCTGAAAGCCATTTTAGGACAGTTGTATAGATTTTTAGGATGGAATGATTTGCATTATGGTTATATAGGGAAATTTTATAATGTGTTCGCTGTTCCCCACAACATCTCTAGGCGGCATTCTCTCTAGCTCCATGTGGAATAAAATAGCAGAGTAATTAGACATTCGTCAAGAGGATATGACTTGGCAAACCAGTGATCTCAGAACTACCAGTGATTGATGCAGACTTTGGAAATGATCTAGCCAACATTAGAACCAAACTTCATTGTACCTCTTTGTAACACTACAGGCTGTTTGTGGGCATGACTATCACTTTGTTACTGGGACAATCAAACCTTTGTGGGCACTTCGGGTTGATGGTGTCTCTCCTTTCCAGCCACTGTAAAGAAAAAGTGGGTAAAAGAGAAAATCATGCAGACTTGACAAGCTCCAGTGGCTTTCTCACCAGCAGAGCAGTAGACATCTGGCCCCAGAGCTAGTCAAATTATTAAACTAATTGCACCTGTTATCACACAGCTAACGGCGGGGGCCTCTACCCTGCAATTAGAGCCACTGGGGTGGACCAAAGTCTAATGGGCTCTGCGTATGCAGGGACCGGTGCTAGCAGATCAGATTGCAGGACTGAGGCTTTGATGCTCTGCTTCTGATGCTGAATGCAAGAACTTTTAACTTAGAACCTCAGACCACTGGCAAATGGTATCCCTGAGTGACATGAAACAGATGCACCATGTTAGTTTAATCGTGAAGAATCTCACTCGATTGAAAACAACGGGACAGACTCTGCCCTCGGTTACAGCAATTTAAAACCAGAGTCACTCCACTGAAGTTAATGGAGTGACCCTAAATTTAGAGTAGCGCGAGGACAGAAGTAGGCCTAGGATTGTATTGACTATTATTTGCAATGCCAAAGAACTGCCAAGGTGTATTAATATTGATATTTACTCGAGGCGTTTACATCAACACTTCATGCAAACAGATTAATATTTACCTTTTTGTAAATCCTAGAAAGCTGTTTACACAGCACTTAATGGGTGGCAATCGTTTCAGCTGGGGATTTCTATCTCAGATTTGGCATTACAAACCCCTCAGGAATGGAGATAGGTTTCAGGGTAGTAGCTGTGTTAGCCTGTATCCACAAAAAGAACGAGGAGTACTTGTAGCACCTTAGATTAGCCACTTAAAATTGGTATGGCGAGCGCCACCTTTTCATGTTCTCTATGTGTGTGTATATATACACACATCTTCCTACTATGTCTTCCACTCTATGCATCTGATGAAGTGGATTCCAGCCCACAAAAGCTTATGCTCAAATCAATTTGTTAGTCTCTAAGGTGCTACGAGTACTCCTCATTCTTTTTTCGGGACTGGAGGCTGTTCGTAACTCTGAACAAAACGTCCTGGTTGGTCTTTCAAAAGTTCACAACTGAACATGACTTAATACAGCTTTGAAATGTTACTATGCAGAAGAAAAATGCTGCTTTTAAGCATCTGAATTTAAACTAAACAAGCACAGAAACAGTTTCCTTACCTTGTCAACTCTTTTTTTGAAACTCCCTTTAATTTTTTTAGTAGTTTACGTTTAACACAGTACTGTACTTTATTTGCTTTTGGTTACTTTGTCTCTGCTGCTCCCTGACTGTGTACTTCTGGTTCCAAATGAGGTGTGTAGTTGACTGGTCAGTTCATAACTCTGGTGTTCATAATTCTACGGTTCTACTGTGTCTATATCTGAGGCTCCCTCTATAAATAGCGACAGTAGTTTGAGAAGAACAATTAAAAAAAAAATTCTAGCCAATGGCTCCCTGAACCCCTCTGCTTCAGCCTTTTCCCCCCACAAACCAAATAGCCTATTACTAGTAGCCCCAAAAGGGGGTTGTATTTGAGGAAATTAAATAACAAAATTATGTAACTGAGGGCTTCAAAATATATTTAATTAAATATTCCATGAAGGGGAAAATCAGGTCAGGTTGATATGGGAATAATTTAGGTTGACTATCAGCCTTTGGATGTTTGTTCATGTAAGCCGAGTGTGAATGAGCTCTCCGCTGACATCTAGTGATGAGCTGTGGAAGAGGACTTCAGGAGCTGATCTGATTTACATGGGCACACCCACCCTGCCTCATGCTAAGCATGATGGGACTGCTTGCCCAAATGATCACTTTCGGCTGGTGTTCGATCCCCAGTCTCCTTGTTATAGGGGCAGGAGTAATAAAGGGTTGTTATCCTTGTTGTGTGAATTGAGGGGAGCAGAACTGGACTGGAACTCCACTGGAAAACATGTTTGCTTATCAGGCAGCTGTATTCAAAGGGAAGATGCCTGAAGTCATAAAGAATCAGAGAGGTAGCCATGTTAGTCTGCAATAGCAGAGGTAACAAAGTCCTGTGGCACCTTAAAGACTAACTATAAAGTTTTGAAGCATAAGCTTTCGTGGGCTAATACCCACTTCGTGAAGTCATAAACTGGCTCAGCTGTTAGAAGACAACCTGAATCTGATTTGAACTTCCCTTCCTTCCATCTTCTCACCCTGGTACTTAAGAATAAAGAAAAAGAAAAGCTCAGTAAGAGATACAACGGGATGAAAAAAGCTAGATAGCTGCAATCAGAGGAAAAAATGCCACTGATCCTTCTTCCCCACCTCACCCTAATGGAGCTGTAGCCTCCAATGGAGTCACTGGAGCATCAATTGGGTGCAACCTCTGACAATGAGCCTTCTCTAAGATGTGGATGGATTAAAATTCTGGTCCTGACTCTCTTCTCACCTATTTTACTCTGAAGTTACTCCTGATTTACACTAGCATAAGTGAGATCAGAATCAGGCCCTTTACTCTTTCTTTAAAAACATTTGACTATTAGCCCTTAATGATCTTACAACACTTTGGTTCAGCGAGTCTACTCTCTGCTACCCATTCCCAGCACTAGCTGTTATCCCCAGCACTGTCTCAACTCCCATTTTACCCACGGTCATCATACCCTGGACAACATCTATGGCAAACATCAAGCCACTCATACTATGTCCTCTATGTAAGTTCTTGATGTCCTTCCAACAATTTCCCTTCCAGGCTGGGACTTTCAAGGCAGTGCAGAGAGTTAAGGGCCCAAATGCCACTGAAATATAACGGGGTGTGTGCACCTCATTCCCTTAGCCTCCTTTGATCATCCCAGCTTTAATACTGAAAACACACAATTGTCTGAGAATGTCGGTGGGAATATTAATCCAGCCACTGTAAAATCAGGAGACACATGCAGATGAAGGAAATTTGCGGTGTTTGCTGCATCTGATGTTTTTCAAGTCACCCTGACACTCTGTGCTTATTAGAAGTTACGGCAACCGGCACCAGTGTTTTCCATGCATTTGATACCAACGGAGACCGCAAATTAATATTTTTGACACTCTTTAAAAAATTCTGCTTTCTGCCATATTCAGTCTTGATTTGACTATAAAGATGGCACAGGCTTTCATTCTGTTCCATTTTAAAATACCTCCCAGTTTTGCTACTTGAATAGTTAAGTATCTCAATAGTAAAAACCAAAGAATTTATGGTTTATTTTAAGCACCCACATAGACTACGGCAAGAGCCAGAAACACACTTTATTTCCTGGCTATTAAGGAGTTATTCATTGCACACCTTCTCGTAGCATTATTCTGAAGTATAGATTTTTCACTAACTTATTTGCATGGCAGCAAAGTCCCAGGGTCAGTTAAGAAAACGGAATCCAAGAGAAGTCAAGGCAATGAAAAAGGCCACCTATCAACCCACTAAGAAATGCCCCAGTTTGTATCAAGTATCAAAGCAGCTATTTTGTAACTTCCTCCACATAGCAGTGTGGAGAGGAGGTTTAGAGACTGGCTTCCAGCTCGGGGTGAAAGTAGAAACGGGGACTTACCGGTATGGGGCTGGCTCTGGCCCCTGGAAGGGGTGGGGCCTTGGGAAGAAGGGGAGGGGCTGGGGGTCAGAACCAGCCCCAGCCCGCTCTGTACCAGTAAGCAGGGGCGGCTCTACATGTTTTCGCACCCCAAGCGCAGGAGTCAGATGGCATTCGGCGGCGTTGCTGCGGGCGGTCCACCGGTCCCGGGCTATTTTAGCTTTAGTCAGATCCATATCCATAAGAAATGTTTATCCCAGCCAAGGCCTTCAATGACAATCCCATTCTCCTCAAAATCTCCCTCCATCACACAAGGTCAAAACATGACTCTTGTCACTCTTGTGCCTCCACTTAATTTTGTGGCCATTAAAAAGGATTCTGGGCTTCACCTCTCCTCATGCTGTGTCCTTGAAAGATTGTGTAGAAGTGTTGTCTGCCCTTATAAGGACCAGTCCTCGATTCAATCATCAGACCCAACTGGGAAAGGGTTAAATGATTCCTACAAAGGACTGCAAGAGACCAGCTCAGGGGAGCTGCAGGAATAAGGTTGATTCCTGTGGCACACCCTAAAGCAGTGGGGAGGGATTTGCGGGATATTAGGAAAAACTTTTTCACTAGGAGGGTGGTCAAGCACTGGAATGGGTTACGTAGGGAGGTGGTCGAATCTCCTTCCTTAGAGGTTTGTAAGGTCAGGCTTGACACAGCCCTGGCTGGGATGATTTAGTTGTGGATTGGTCTTGCGTTGAGCAAGGGGTTGGACTAGATGCCTCCTGAGGTCCCTTCCAACCCTGATATTCTATGATACTATGAACCTGCTTTGGCCAGGGGAATACTTTTGTGTTACTTTGAGTTTTGTGTCTGAAGGGCCCAATCAGCCTTTAGACACGACATTTGTCCGTCCAGGCTGGAGAGAGAGAGAGACCAGCAGCCTACAGCTCACAGAACCGTTCAGAAGACAGAAGCAAGCAGTGTTGTTGAGTCAATATTTTCTATTTGTTAGCAGGGATGCCGGGTGGCACAATGAGCTAACACGAGAATGAACCATAAATCTGGCTTAGGGCACTGTTAAAAAGCCTTTGTGGGTATCTTTCTAGTCCTCAGCGGACATTTATCTGTATCCCAGGAAACATCATTCAAGGACTAACACTGGAAAGATCATGTCAGGATTAGGATACACCATGAAGAGGCCATTGCTCTGGATGATAATCATCGTCCTGGGATTCAAACTGGTGCATTTAGTCAGAGCTCAAGTACATCTAACCTGAGACCTACCTTGGGCAACAGTACAGACAGTGACCAAACGGACCAAGTGAGCATAGGAAAATGCAGCCCTTTGCTAAAAATCCAGACTTCTGTAGTTAGAGGCAGCCGGTCTGAGGGGAAAAAAATTAAACCTTATTTTCTCAGATGAGTGTTTGTTATTTAAATGTAGTAATAAAAGCAGGACTCAGTGGTATTCTCAGAGACTGGCTTTCAGGATGGCTAGTTACTGCACCATTAGATTTTTTTTTTTTACAGCCAGTGAAAGATCTGCCAAATGCATGAAGACGGTTACCCCCATAATAGACCAATGCCTAACCTCGATCAAACTTTCATATGTTATTCAGTGTAATATTGTGTAATATGCAATCAAAAGTGTTAGCGAGAAAGTGTTTCATTTAAAATATCATCTTGAACAGCATCTTTCTCATCTCAAGTTCCCAACAGCACATTTCTACCTTAAAACTCTCCTCCTAGATCCCAAAGAATGCAGCAATGTACCAAGCGCAAAGCCCTAGAGCCCAGCTGAACTAATGCATTTGTCGCCTGAAATCTGGCATGAAAATGGATCATTGAAGTACGAGGGAGAGACAGAAAAATTACAGGTTTTCAGTGACACATTTCACAATGGCATTCTAATCCACCATGAAGTCTTTTCAGTCTGAACACTGTAAAGTCCATTTAACTGGAATGGGAGCATTAAATCCTTAATTTCACAGGAAAGCTGTGATCAGATCAAAATATCATGTTTGAACAGAACTTCTGAATTATATACTTGAACTGGTACGTTTGTTTAATAAAGGTCACCCACTGCTGAGAATGCAGGTTTCTAGGTTTGACAAAGGTGAATTAATCTGTCATCGATTCAAAATGGAGAGTACTGCTGAGAATCCCAGAAGTCAGAGGCTGAAAGAAATCCACGTTCCGTAGAGTGGCTGAACTGACACATTCATTACCTATGGACATCTGAACAGTGAGCATCAGTTCTGCGTGGCTGGACCTGGAAACCTGTGGTACAAAACTCTGGCACAAACCAACTGGAATGTCATCTTAATCTTAGGGGATTCCCCCTTCTAAAAGGGAAATCCATCCAGGTGACATACAGCCCATTTAGCAAGAGAACACTCCCCTCTTAGTCCTTAATACAGGAGGCAAAATCGGAGTAACCTTACTGCCTCTGGCTATCCCTGGCTACTGGAACAGCCTCTCGGTGATATGGGCCACCAGGCATAAATTAGAGCAGCCCAGGGTTTTTTAACATCAAAATACCATGCAATACCAAGTCAAATGCCTTACACATGTCTAGCTATATTATTTCAACACTATCACCTCTATCAACCAAATCTGTAATCTCACCAAAATGATGTGAAGTAGGTTTGACAGGATTTATTTTCCACAATCCTATGTTGATTGGCATTAATTATATTACCCTCCTTTCATTCTTTATTAATCTAGTTCAATATCAGCTGCTCCACTTTTTTGCCCGGGACCAATGTCTGACTGAATGGCTTATAATTACCCAGGTCATCCCACTAACCCCTTTTAAATATTGGCACATTTCTGTGAAATAGGAAAGGTGGGTAGAGCCACAAATCCCAGGAAGTCTGGATTTTCATACAAATATTTTGTCATTTGGTTTTGGCTCTCTTTGTGTTCATGCACATACCTCTAGACTTTGGGAGGCCAGTCCTTCTGTTTGTTACAGTAAAAAAAATTACTCTGGATTTCTAGTGCCTGTAAAATACCCCTGACCTTAAAAAGTCTCCTTCCGCTGACTTTTCCAGCAAAACAGTGTCATTATGGATGTGTCAGCGTTGATGAGGAAATGTCAACGAGCCTGCCCAGCAAAGAGGAACTAGTGTGACATATTGGGCCATCAACGTACACAGGACTGGGAATTGTCTTCAATCGGTCTTGGGTAATGTACCATAACTGAGCACACTTTTAAAACTGGAAGCACATAAAGTATTTGCAACAGCTAATCCCATGTAACACATAAAACTTGTACCAAGCAAGCTAAAAATGCTGGCAGTGAGAAACTGGGTTGGTGCGGGGGAGAAGTAACTGCAAGACTTCCTTAATGGAAACTAGAACTCTAGAGATGTCAGATATGTATCTGGAGATGTAAACAACGCATCAGGTATTTGCCATTTCTTAATGCCTGTAGGCAAACAAGGAGAATCCACCACCCTTACCTGCCTTTGGAAGCTGAGTGAACTGGTTTTAGGGGAAACCAAACTGAAGTCACTCATAAGCCTTTAGTCCAACCCTGGCATCCCAGCTTTTATACTGGATCTCAAAAGTCCCCTCTCATAAAATAAGAAGTCACCTGCATGCTTCTTCCCAAGCAACAATGTCACTGTCACAGACCTGCTCAGGTACCTCTTCCAGGCACTCACCTGATTTCTGTGAGGGGAATCTAAGCATCTGAGCCCCATGATCCCTGCGTGTGTTAAACCTCCTGGATGCTGAACAGGGTCCAGTCACTGCCCCAATCTTGGGGTCCCTCAGCACAGTCTCAGGGCTCAAACTCTCTGTATAGCACCCTGTCCTGAGAACTGGAAACCTCTGTTCAGCTGCCTAGTCCCTCTGGGTGCAGTGGTGATCAGTCAAATCCCTCCTACTTAAACACACCCTCTCCCAGAATCCCACGGAAAGGTTTGAGCCCTCTGGGTTACTGTTTTTATTCTATGGAGGCTTGTAGTACAGTACTTCTGAAGTTTATAACGAGTGCACACACACTCACACTGCACAGAAGTCTCACACAGTTACTCTTTGCCGTAATCGTATAGAGCCCAAGAGAGAACAGATCATTTCGAAAATGATAAACATCCTAACCACAATGCACTTCTCCCTTCCCTTGGCAGTCCTTGGGGACCATCTGGGCTCAGGAAAACAGACACGGCTCCTTGCCTCAGGAGGTTGTTTCGCCTTCATGGAACACTCTCCCCAGCTTCTTTTCTCCCTCTTTTTCTCTCCTAAACTGGCGCCAAAATGGCCAAAGAACCAGGTAACTCAGCCCCGTCCTTTGTTTATAGTCTTTAGCCTCCTCTGTCAGCTAACGTCCTTCCCCACGTGACCAGCGATTTCTGCCAGGTGAGTTTGTTGCCAAGGCGACTTCTGCCGTGGCAAACCGGTCTTCCTGGGTGGCAGCTATCTTTGTGGGTGGCCGGTCATCAAAGTTTAATGACTCCCTATGGTTCTGTTGCCCCCAGCCTTTGGAATTTCAGCTCAACCTAAAAACAGGCCACTGAGAAGGCAAAAGTCTGAAAATTCAAAATGGAGTGTGCAGCATAGTAAAGATAACTAGAGTTCTATATCTATATATCTATATCGCATAGAATCCACCATCCATGCAGATCCACAGACCATTATTTCTATGATTCCCAAATTCTTACAACCCCACAAACAAGAAAGCTTTTCATTGTTTACTTATGAAAAATGTTCGGTAGGCTGCTCAGCTACAGACAGCCTCACCACAAGGTGTGACACAAATGAGCTGGCAGGACTTGGACAGCTGGCTGCCTCAAATGTACGCTCACTGTGAAAGGTCGTTGTGTCTGTAGAACAGACCCTGTTGACTTAGAATAAAATTGCTGCTGCTAACTCACTGCACAGCACTAGCCAACACTTGGGTGTTGATCCCTGAAGTGACAGCTTCCAAGAATACATGAAGGAATGTTGTAGGTAATGCATGGGGCCAAAGCAGCATCTCTGGACAAGGGCTTCTGGCATCCAGAGTGGCCTCCATTAAGTTATGCGGGCTCTCAGCTCTCTTTCGAAGGAGCTCTTTGGTCTTACTGCATGGAACTGATGTGTCTGCCTATAGCCCCAACTGCAACATCCCCCTCTTTAGAATTAGTATGTGCACTGGGCATGAATCTTACAAACCTTTAAATGACTTGGATTCTCATAACCAGCAGCTGAAAGGAAGGTGGACTTTGGGGATCATAGTTTGGAAGGTTTCTTGGTTTCTGTGATGTTTTGTTTCTTGGTTTTAATCTCCGAGGTCATTTCCATTCTGTTTATCTACCTTGGTTCCCCCAAGTAGTAAAACAATAACAACAGTCTCTCTTTCTCTGTTATGCAACTGTACAGGTTAGTCTGGAGTTTGTTTGCACTTCCCTACGCTGGCTGGTTGCCCTGTGTTCATTACACCTTCCAATGCTCTTATCCAGTGTCCACCCAACATGACTCATAACCTTGGAGTTACCTTTGACTCTGAGCTTTGTTTGTATGCCCCCAACTCTCGAGACACCGTGGTTACTTATTGCTGTATTGAGATTTCCTATATGTCTAGAGAGGCTTCCTGTATGTCAGTGAAAATGTGAGTTTTTTCCACCCAGCTCTACTGGGAAAGTGCAGCTAAGTCACTGTGAATAGCGGGGGCTGTAATCTGCTGCTGGCCAGGACATTTAGCATCATAGAATATCAGGGTTGGAAAGGACCTCCGGAGGTATCTAGTCCACCCCCCTGCTCAAAGCAGGACCAATCCCCAATTAAATCATCCCAGCCAGGGCTAGGTCCCGTGGATCACTAGCTCCTTGGAGCAATGGGGGTGGAGGGTGGTTGTGCTTCCCTGTAATTCCTTCCTTGCTGATGCGCTGTCCCAGGAGCAGTGCATCAGCATGCCGCACTTACACACAGGTAACCTATGGCTTCTATCCCAGTAAGCATGGCCATGTCACATCCATTGCCCTACTAGGGGCTCTTCAGCACTTCCTTCTGTTCCGTTCACACAGCCTGGGCGGTTCCAGAGGGGTTAGAGTAAGAGAGAAGCCCTACAAAAATATCTTTACTTGGGGCTAGAGGATTCCTTACTCTCCATATCCCTTCTGTACACGTTAATTCTTAGTGGCTTAAAGGCTCCTGTCATTGGAGAAAAAGGAAACCTAGGAGGTGAGGATATCACGGTCGGTTTTCTGCATTCAGCAAACAGCTTGTTGTCTCTCCGACCAAAGAATTCCATGGAACGGTTCCTTCTGCTCCGCCGGGAACAAAGGGTGAAGCCTCAAACACAAAAAAAGGCCTTCGTTTGATGTAAACACTAATTTGACCTCATGCTGGGGAGCGCATCGAAATCTTCAGGTCTAATACACCCATTGGGTTTCTGTGCTACCTGCTAAAATGTCAGACTCCTGCGTTAGTTTTCATTAAATGCATTCAGGAAAAATAAACCCTTCTAAAAGCTTTCTGTGTCTGGCCAATGTTGTTTATATTAGGAAGACTTATTCGGTGCCCCAGGTGTTAGTAGTTTTGGCTGGTGGTGAAGCTGGCTGCTTCAGGCAAAACAGAAATGTTGGCTTATTCACATGCTCTTTGCACGGTACACAGCATCTCCCAACATACCATTCTGTGCAACATGCAGGACCACTAGACACTGGAATCCTGAATTTCTGCGTCAAGCGGTAAATCATGGAGGTTAGTGAATGTCAAGGGATTCTGGTTCAAAAACAGGCAGCCTGAAGCGTTATTTATTTGTTTGATTCAAAATCACTTAAAATCCTAAAAATATATACCTGGTTTTCTTTCCGTGGTCTGGTGCCTGTAGTACAATGGACCCCCCGACCCTGATTAGGGCCTGGAATTGCTACGGAAAATATAAATATTTAGTTCTATGATCTGGCCACTAACTAGAGCTGCTCAATTTACTTATGACAAAGAATAACTAGCCCCCTTTTTGATTTGCAAATTATTTGTGAACTACTCCTGATTTCTGTGACTTCATTTGCTCTTTGTACGAAATCGTTAGATGGTTTTGATTAATCATTTTCAGGCCTGGTGCATACAGAGAGTGGATGCGTGGCAAGCCTGCATGTGAATGTACAGTGCTGTCACTTGCCACACAGTCCCTGGCTGCGTGGACCCTGTTACCATGCACTAACAGTTGCACAGGGCGCTTTGACCTACTGCTGTTTTAAACAAGTGCCAATCAAAGCGCACAACAGAACTTTTAGTGCACAGCAGTTGAGACCACTGTAGATTTACACCCGGCTTCCCAGGCACAAAGTCTTTACAAAGACAGGCCCTATGGATTGGTTGCTTGCTATTTGCTTCAAAGCGTTGGTATTTGGTATTCATGGGGTATGAGACCGATCACCCAAGTCACATGGTGGTGTGCTCCCAGATTGGATGAGTGAAAGCTTTTTAAACGGGAGAGTCACAAATAGCAAAAAAATGAACAATAAAAATTTTGTAACAAAATTTTGCATGAATAATCACTAAAATTAAATTCATTCAGCTTTTGGGATTGACAAAAATGTACTGAAAGATGTAGTGGTCTACCATTAATTGTATTATGGTAACACCTAGGAGCCCTAGTCATGGAGTAGGTCCCCTCATTGTCTAGGTGCTGTACAAACAGAACAAAAATAGGTTCCTTCTCCAAAGAGCTGACAATCTCAGTAAGGTAAAGTAGGATCTGATTCTACTACCCTGTGATCAGGTGTTCACTCCATGCCAGCCCTGAAGGGGTCAAGTTGGCTCAGATGCGGCCAGATAACCTTCACAGTTGCACCTGGCGGAGGCCCAGAGATTGTAATTTACTAATCACTTATGAAGCCCAGCCTGGGGGGAAAGCTGGATAAGGAATATCAGAAGAGGAAGTTTGTAATATCAGAGGCTGCAGCGGGAGAGTCTCCACTCCTTGCTGGGAGCAGAGAGGTGGGAAGAGGAAAGCTGAGAATAAGTCCTGGGCTTCCGGCCCTAGAAGAAAGGTCAACTCCAGAGGAGTTGTGAAGAGGAAAGCCTGAAAAGTCAGGGTAGGAAAGAAGCCCAGAGAAACAGCAGCAAGAAGTAGAACTGCAGACCTTGGATACTGGTTATATGGTCTCTGGTCTGGAACCCTCTACAAGCCACAGGGAAGTGGTGCAGGATGGTTGGAGGCACCAGACAGCTGGTCTGGTGAGCGTTCGATACCGTGGAAGGGAAGAACATATAGTGACCTAGATGGAGAGTTGAATCTCAAAGTGGGATCACTGTCATTTATGGGAAGAGAAACCACCTCAGTGTCAGAACGACCATCAGCAAGAAGTGCCCTATGGGAAGGAAACTGCTATGCCATGCCTGGCCAGGAGGAGGTGCTCTTGCAGTGAGTAGAACCGCATTACAGTTTTGGAGGCGAATTCAGACCTGACGATTGCCCCTGATACAAGAGCAGCATGTGAGACTGCAGTAGAAAAGAAGAGGGAAAGGGACACTGGAGCAATCATGGGCAGAAGCATTTTTTGCTGAAGGCAGGTACACACTTCCAAATTGGACCCTAGATAGGCTGACCATACGTCCCGTTTTGAACGGGACAGTCCCGTTTTTTTAATGTTTTTTAACCGTCCCGTCTTTTTGACCAAAATATCAATTTTGTCCCGTTTTTGGGGCAGGACTCAGAAAAAACATGGAATCATAAAATGTCCCCCCCCCCGCCCCCGCCGCCGCCGGCTCGCTCGGGCCCCCAGCTGCGGCTCCTGACAGCTCTGATCTGCCGCCTCCTCCAGCCCGCCGCCAGCTGCAGCCTCCTCCTCTCTATTCCTCCTTCCCTCCCTTCTCTCCATCCCCCCCTTCCTCCCTGCTCTCTCCCTCTGTCCACTGCCTCCTCTCACTCCCTCCGTCCCTGCTCTCTCCCTCTGTCCACTGCCTCCTCTCACTCCCTCCGTCCCTTCTCTCTTCAGAAAACCTGGCCGGCAGCCCCCCCCCCCCCCGCCGGCTCGCTCCGCTCCCAGCTGCGGCTCCTGACAGCTCTGATCTGCCGCCTCCTCCAGCCCGTCGCCCGCTGCAGCCTCTTCCTCTCTATTCCTCCTTCTCTCCATCCCCCCCTTCCTCCCTGCTCTCTCCCTCTGTCCACTGCCTCCTCTCACTTCCTCCATCCCTTCTCTCTATCCCCTTCTCCATCCCTCCATCCCTTCCTTCCTCCCTTCTCTCTATCCCTCCATCCCTCTCTTCCTTCTCTCTATCCCCCTTCTCCATCCCTCCCTTCTCTCTCTCCCTCCGTCCACTGCCTCCTCTTCCATCTCCCTTCTCTCCATCCCTCCTTCTCGCTGTCCCTTGCCTCCTCCATCCACCCTGCTCCCTACCCCCATCTTCTCTCATCCATCCATCCTCTCCCTTTCTCACCTTCGTGCCTTCTCTCCCTCCGTCCCCTCCATCATCTTCATCCCTCATCCCCCCTTCTCTCTCTCTCCCTCCATCCTCTTCATCCCCCATCCCTGTTCTGCTTATTCCTCCATCCATCCCCCCCAACCCCCCTCTGCCTCCCCCCCCGCCCGGTGCTGGGGGGCCCAGGTGGGGCCATGCCCCCCCCCCCATACCCTGTCCCGTTTTTGCCCTCCCAATGTCCCGTTTTTGTCTAAAGGAAATATGGTCAGCCTAACCCTAGAGGGTCTGCCATAGGGGATCTAGGCACTTCACATGCAGGTCCTGGAGAATGAACAGATTCGGTGGGAAGCACTTATACATGCAGGGATATTTGACAAAGTTGGATGAACATCAGCAGTCATTATACAGGATCTTGCAGGAAGGAATTAGCCAGGGCCGCAAGGATCAGCACTGGAAAAGAGTATGGGGACTAGGGGGTCAGGGCAAGGGGTGTTATGCCTGTGGGCAAAGAGGGTACCAAAAAAGGGAGTGGCCCTACCAATATGGAGACAAGAAGCCTTACCCTAATGGCAGAAAGGAGGTGGTGCCTATTTTTTCCTGTGCGGAGTTAGGACACATGAGGCGACATGGCCTTCAGGAGGAGCAAAACCATAGCCAAGGGAAGACCTGGGTCCCAACTAAGGGTCTGAAGAAACAGGTTGTGGCCTTGGGCACTGCAGTAGTTAAGAAGTCCGATGGGGCTCTAATGGCAGAGGATGAGAAGAAACTGGAGGGGAGAAAGGTAAGTCTGAAGGAGACCGGGATAAATACGGCCTAACCATACTGTAGGAACTCAGACCCTGTGGGGAAGGGTGCTGGGGGAGTCTGCGGAAGACGAAAGGGCTACAGGAGAAGTTGGTAGCTGCAGAGCAGGCCTTGCAAGTGGGTAAACAAGATCTGGAGTTTCAGCAGGAAAAGTACAGGGACGCCCGGGAGAGAAGGGCAGACACTTCTCATGGTGAGTGACCTCCAAGAGGAGCAAGATGACCTGCAGGCCCAGCTGTGGCAAAGCCAAGGTCAAAGGCATCTGTCTCCCTGAGGGTTGCACTCATGAGGAGGAAGGTATGTGATGGGGTGTTCACTGCACACCAGCCTTGTAGGGTACAGAGGGCCCAGAAGAGGTCGATTAACCTTCAGTTGCACCTGGAGGGAGGCCCAGGTATTTATAAATTACTAATTGCTGATGAAGCCCAGCAAGGGGAGAAGCTGGGTAAGGAATTGTGATGGGGTGTATTAGGGCCTTTGAGTCCCCCCGCTGGAGGTCTCATGGTCCTACCACACCCTGCCCTAGAAAAGGAGCGGCGAAGGTGGATCCTCCAGGCCTACCTAGAAAGGCTGCAGGGAAGCAGCCAATCAGAGCGCATCAGCCTCAGTTAAAAAGAGATGCAGGGCCTGAGCAGGTCAGTTTCTGGCTGGGACAAGAAGGGGGAAGAAGGCAGGTCAGGAAGAAGCCCAGGGAAACAGTAGCAAGGAGTGGCACTGTGTTGACCTGGGTGCTGGTTGTAGGATCCCTAGGCTGGAACCAAGTATAGAGGGAGGGCCTGGGTTCCCCTACCACCATGGGGAAGTGGCACAGGACTGTTTCCATCTGGACAGCTGGTCCAGTGAGACTCCGATACCCCAGAAGGGTAGACCAAATAGTGACCTAGCCAGTGGGCTGAGTTGCAAAGTAGGAGAACTGTGAATTATGAGAAGAGAGGCCACCACCGAAGCAGAGTGATCATCGGCAGTGGGTGCCATACTAGAATAAAACTGCTACACCATGCCTGAGGAGGAGGAGGTGCTCTTGAGGTGAGTGGATCCCTTACCCATAACAAAAGAAATAAGAAATAAATGGAGATATACCAATCTCCTAGAACTGGAAAGACCTTGAAGGTCATCAAGTCCAGTCCCCTGCCTACACTAGCAGGATCCGCCTGCCTACACTAGCAGGATTGCCCTAAATGGCCCCCTCAAGGATTGAACTCACAACCCTGGGTTTAGCAGGCCAATGCTCAAACCACTGAGCTATCCCCCCACCCCCCAAATATAATAATATAAATGGAGATATACCAATCTCCTAGAACTGGAAAGACCTTTAAGGTCATCGAGTCCAGTCCCCTGCCTACACTAGCAGGATCAAGTACTGTCCCCTGACAGATTTTTTGCCCCAGATCCCTAAATGGCCCCCTCAAGGATTGAACTCACAACCCTGGGTTTCGCAGGCCAATGCTCAAACCACTGAGCTATCCCTCTCCCCCCGAGCTATCCCTCTCCCCCCCTGAGCTATCCCTCTCCCCCCAAATAGCTCTTTACAACACATACAGCCCAGTACGGAAGACTGGATGGACCAATGCTCTTCTCTAGCACTGCCATTGCTTTGAGGCTGTGTCAGTGTTTGAGATGTGAGGATAGATTCTCCAGTTTGACAAAGCTGTGCTTGGCATAGGCCCTGGGAGGGGGCAAAATTGGCTTCCTGTGAACTTTAGAGGCTTCCAGAAGTTAGGCCCATATGGGAGAATGCTACTATGGAGATCATGGACTTTAATCTCTTTCTTAGCAGCTTAAATTTGGCTTCCAGGACTTCTCTCCTACCTTTCCCTGTGTCACTGGTACCTACATGTACCACAACCACTGGCTCCTCTCCAGAACTGCACATAAGCCTGCTTAGATATCTTGAGAGCTGCCCAATCTTAGAACCCAACAGGCAGTTCTCTTGGTTATCACAAGTGCAACTATCTGTAATTTCCAAAAATCAAATCCCCCATTACTATTACCTGTCTCTTCCTCATAACTAGGGTCCAGTCACCAAAAAAGGTATTTTCAGTGCGAGAGGATACCATTAAAATCAAAGAGGATCCTAACTCTGAGATCACTTCTCTCTGCTCCAATTTGATGCTCTTCTTCCCCGAGACTTCCATCCTTCTCATCAACCAACCCACTATGCTAAATGCTGTGGGACACACAGAAAGAGGCAGTCTCTGTCCCGAAGAGCTTTCAGTCTAGACAAGGCAGACAGAAGATGGGAGGAGAACAGAGCACAGCAATGGGAAATCACGTGACCCAGGTCACACGCTGATGTGTTTTGATAAAATCAGTATCATTAAGGACATGCATAGCTTTTGTTTAAACTCTGTTGAAATCCAAGTTACAAGAGCAGGAGTAAGAAGCTTGTGAAAATACAGAACTACCCTTTTAAAAAGAACAAACTGAAGGGCTGACCAGCGGCAAAGAGAAAAGTCTCATCCGTCGTTTGTCATTATGGGTGGTAAACTGATGGCTGTTGGTAATATGATGCTAAAAGGAGAAAATAAAAACAGATTCCAAGCTACATAAGGAGAGAAATGCTACATCCCATCCCCATGTTGTTCTGCAAAAGGAGAGCCATGGAAACCGTTTCCTGGACTGAGGTGAACACCAAGATTGCGGATATTCTTTTGAAATATTCATTGTATGCATTGATCACAGTACCCTGATGAATCAGTAACTACTGTAATATTTGCAAAATGTATCAGCTAACTTCTTTTAATCTGAATGTTCAGTGATGGTCAACTCAATTGCACAGCTGAGTCGAACACAAGCGAGAAGAGAAACAGGAAATAGTCAGGTGACATCTCTCTTTGCAAGGCACAAAGTGTCTGATCTAATCTCCAACACTCACATTGGTTTGAGTGGGAATCCCTGGGATGCAAAAAAATACAAATCAGACATTTTCATTGTTTTATGGGAATGCACTTTTAAAACTAGTTTAAATTAAATTAAATTAGTAATTTAATCCCATCCTATTCAAATTATGACACCCCACACAGTGGATCATCTGTGCTGTCCTGTGCTTTGCGGTATGGGGAGGGTCAATCGGGCATACTGCACAGGCGTAGCCTGGCACAGAGAAATGCACTTACCCGGGCATATCTGGACCCTACTCTGGGTAGTCCACACAGGTGTGTAAATGAGTTTTACTTCTTGGTGTGGATGCACAGTCCAACTGCCAGTCTAGCCCACTGGGATTAGGCGCTGGCGTAGAATACCGTGAAACAGCTGGCGAGCAAACCCAGAGACAATAGAAGGTTTGTGGAATTTAAAAGAGAAAGACACTGCTCCATCCAGTGTCACTAAAATCATCCATCACACAAGCACTTGGAAGGCATCATGATGTCGGTAACCCTGTGCGAATCAGTCATGCTAATGACCGACATTAGGAGCACACTGTCTCTCCCTCCTCCAGTGAAGGTTGCAACACTAACAACTGCAGCAAAGTTAACAAATATCTTTGCAGCCGGTGTTTCACATGGAGGCACTCAGCATTTGTTACCACCTGCCCATTTAATCCCAGTCAAAAGAACCTCTCCCGGTTCATTTATGAAAAAAGAGCACAAGCAGTGTCCGAACAGGGTTAGTTAAAAGAAAGATGGCAGCTGATCAACAATCGTTTATTCCAAAGCAGTCCTGACAGACCCCTCCGTTATACCCTACACACAGCCCCCCAACTTACCTTTCACTGCACCTCAGTCCCATGCTGGCTGCTGACCAAGCGAGGAACGACATCATGTCTATTAAAAATACGTCCGACATATGACTCAAGACTCCCCATTGATTTCAGTGGGCATCTTTCCACCAGTGTTGGCTAATACCTTCTTTGCATAGTAGTGTTGGCTTTTATTAAGTTAGACTCATCTAAGGAATGATAGTTTCTGAATGGTGAAGCGATATTTTAAGCTGTTACTCGTCTATTCTGAGATCTCCAAGACAACTTCACCCTTTCTTAATACAGTATATATGTATCGGAACAAAATGTATTACGTTTTGCCTGCTTTTCCTAATTCTAATGAATTCCAGCAAAGAATTAGGGTTCACCTTTCAAAAAGTGCTCTTCACACTCAACAACTCCAACTGATGTGGGAGCTGTGGGTAATCGGTGCCTTTGAAAAAAAATCAGATCCTTAATTATTAACAATATGTTGCTTTTTCCATAGAAGACAAGAGATCACGGATATAGATCAATCTGTGTCACTTGGTAAGCTGGGCATAAGCAAACAACATATGCTTTAATACAGCCAAATGCAAAATCGTACATCTAGGAACAAAGACTGTCTGCGACCCTTACAGGATGGAGGACTCTCGCCTGGGAATCAGAGTCTCAGGGCTCATGGTGGAAATCAGGTGAACGTGGGCTCACAGGTGTCACTGTAGCCAAAGGGCAAATGCAATCCTTGAACGTATAAACAGGAATACAGAGTAGAAATAAGAAGGTTACATTATCTTTGTATTTGGCACTGGTGTGACTGCCACTGGAATTATTATGTCCAAGTCAAGTGCCCACAATTCAAAAAGGATGTGGATAAATTGGAGAAGGTTCAGAGCAACACTAGGAGAATGATTAAAGGACTGAAAAACATGCTTTATACTGGTAGACTCAAGGAGTTCAATCTATTTAGCTCATCAACGAAAGATGGTTAAGACGTGACGATCGCATGTTATAAGTACCAAACCTGGGGAAAACAGATTTGATAGAGGGCTCTTCAGTCTAGCAGACAAAGGTATGACAAGATCCAATGGAGATAAGATGAAGCTAAACAAATTCAGACTGGAAATAAGGCATTTTTTTCTAAACAATGAGAATAATTAACCACTGGAACAGTTTACCCAGGGTTGTGATAGATTCTTTATCACTGGTGATTTTTAAATCAAGATTGGATTTTTTTTCTAAAAGATCTGCTGTTGTTCAATCAGGAATTAATTCAAGGAAGTTCTCTGGCCTTTGGTATGCAGGCGGTCAGGCTAGCTGATCTCAATGGTCTCTTCTGGTCTCATAATGTAGGAAAGATTTACAAAAAAAAGAGTAGAGGAATATAGTGACTTACATCAAGGTGCTAACAAGATTAGTTGTATAGAGTAATTTGGTGTAGAGCCTGCTCTCATCCCTTGAAAAAAACATGGCAGATACTAAATATCAAATCTTCCCTTTGTATGGTACCAACAACCACACACTGCCTCTGAGGGAGAGCCGGCACTTGGCACAAAGGAAACAGGTACGTCTTCTGGTGGCGGCATTCTCAAATCTGTTCTCCACCTGGCCTGGGAGGACACACTTGGCTCATGACAGAATCAACATTGACCCTCATAAAATAATACAGGAGGCGCTGTGACTGATACCAAATACATTAAGTAGGGCAGTGGAAAAGGAAGTCCGAGCCAGGCTTATAGAAGAATCACAAAGCAACTGGAAAAGTCCTGCTGGCCAAGTGCCAAAGCCAAACCCTGCAGTTTTGCATAGACCTCAGGAAAGCAAATGCAAGTTCAAAATTTCATGTCTATCCTATGCAGTGGATGGATTAGCTCTTAGATAATAGTCAGTCTATCCGCATAAGCGCCCCCAGTTGATCTCAACTGCAGAGCTGGAAAACCAGGAAAAGGACAAGTTCTGAAGTAGCCAAGACCTCAGAGGGCTTTGTAGGTCAAAACCAGCCTCTCTCATTTCATCCAATCAGAAGCCAGAGCAGACTGCTGAACACAGGCGTCAAGGGATAGCTGGGAATTGATCAAAGATCTCCTGATTCTAGCCCTGGGCTTTCACCACAAGATCTTCTATCTGCTCCAAGGGCAAACTTGCACTCTGTAGACTTCTTTCAAACCACTAGTTGTAGTCATGTAACAAACTGGCAGCTAAACGTACCAGCAAATGGTATAAGTGATTGACTGTTCTTGCAGCTTATTTTCAGATAGACTAAATACACCTCATTATATGCAGCTGGGTTAGAAAAATAGCCCTGTTATAAGTGTGAAGGGTGCCTTTCCTGGGTGGGACTATGTTATCTAACACAGTGTGCCTTGCCTGGGTGGGGTTTGTTATCTGAGACAGGTAACGTAGGAGTTTCCCTGCCATGGGGGAGGGAGGAGCCTCGAGCCCATGAAGAAGGGAGGAGCAAAACAGTCAGTTCCATCTTGGCTGGCTTCCAGGGAGGAGGCCAGGGCCAGAGAGCTCCATCTTGGCTGGTTTCCAGGGAGGAGGCCAGGGCCAGGGGAGATCCATCTTGGCTGCACATGAGGCAGGAGGCTTGCCAAGGTAGCTGGCAAGGGTTCTAGACCATCTTTGGCTATAAAGATGGCTCTACCTTTTTCTGATACTTCTACTTAGCTGATGTAAGTAAATTTGATTCTTCTATTTAGCCGTGCCTTTTGGGGTGTTGCTTCCTTTTCAGACCAAAGTGGGGAACCCCAAATGTAAAGTGTCTGTATCTCTGCTTTAACCTTTTTCTTTATTAAATTTTCTAGTTATAAAACCGTCTGGTTTATTTCCCTTAGGGTTTTTCTCTGCTTCCAGTCTGGGAAGGGGGAAGGGAAGGGAATAGGAACCAGGGCAGCTAGGGGCCTAGCTGGAGTGTGAAGACTGTCTCTCCTTACCGTCAGGTTAGACGGGGGAGGGAGGAAGCAGTTTCCAGGTGTCTGCCTCTCAGGTACAGAGAGACAGGGGGGGGGGAAGTCTGCCTTCAGCCGGGGAGGGTGAAGGACAGAAAGCAGCCTCCAGGTATCTGACTTTGAATCCCAGGAAGGGGTACAAAGTTAGAGTCTGGCTCTCAGGTTGAGAGAGACAGGGTTAAGGGAAGTCTGCCTTCAGCTGGTCAGGGTGAAGAGAAGCAGTTTTCCGGTGTCTGACTTTAAAACTCAGGGAGGGGGTACAATGTCTGGGTTAGGGGAAGATCGGGGGCCCCTCCAAGGTTTTGGAAGTATACCCGATTGGTGGCAGCGATTGGTAACCCCAAGAACCCCAACTGGCAAGGTGGGGGTGTGGGGGGAAAAGGACTTGTTGGTCTGGCATAGAAGAGGCCCAGCCTTTGTACTCAAGAGCATAAGGGCCGGGGGTCCCCCCTCTTACAAGCCCAAATGTGTTTTTTTAAACAGCTGTAAAGGATTAATTTCTCTGCAGCTAATGATTTCTCTGTTTGTGCAAACTTTGAGCCAAGGTCATTCTCTCCATCTGTTCTGCTACCTTTCTGAACCACAGAAGAATAGCGTCTTCCTATGGCTTTAAACGGTGCTGGAACATAGTGCGTATTAAACTACAATCTTAGGGAGTTGTGTTTTATTTTTGCGAATTATTCACCATAAATAAATTCAGCTTTTTGGTGCCTTTCATCCAAAAGTAGCCCAGAACTTCACAGTACAGTAGTTATTGCTCATGTATCCAAAGAACAGTGCAGAGAGTTATACCTAGAGATGTGGGAAGATAAAGGCAACTAAGGCACCGGAGCTATAAGGATGGATAATGAATTCAAGAGGCTCCAGGGAGTAGGATTTGATTACTTTAATAAAGGAGGGGTTGGGAGTCACAGTGGTGACAGATGAGCCATCCTTGAATTAAATACATTTGCAGAAGGAATGTGACATAGAAAGCCAGGACTAGTGCCAGCGATGATGGGTGACGCTACCACTTGCCATGGAGAAATTGGGAATGGACTCTCCCTGTCTTTGCTTTAGCGGATGGAATGACACACCTAACCTTGCAAACTGTTTCTTTTCCTCTAGTTCTTTTATTTTTAATACATCCTGTTTTGATACAACCCTTGCAGGAATCCCTGTAATTTTAGACAGACTGGCCGTTTCAGGCAGGCCATCCCAGACAGTTGAATAAACCTTAGGTCGCTAACAAGAGGAAGGGAACAACAGATGTCTGGAGCCTATACCGCTTGGGATTCTGGACAAGGTCCTCCTTCCCATGAAGTCATCAGAGATGCAAGCTCCTAAATGGACTGGAAGTAATAACCACTGATCAGAACCATGGCAAGGGAATACAAGGTGATAAAAGTTACATGGATGGATATGTTGTGTAATGTTAACTTCTTTGGCGATTTCAGTTTTGTTTGGGGATTTAGGATCTTATCAATAGGCCACTGGAGTCAAAGGCAGGGCTTCCACTGATTTTAATGGGCTTTAAATCAAGCCCATGAAAACTAAGTGTTGAGGTGCAAGTTATTTAGCCAGATCCACAGAAGCCCAAATACCAAGGTGAGGGGCCAAAACAATTGTGAGTATACCACACAGTGACCCCTTCATCTCCAGTAACGAATGGCCTTCCCATGAGCACCCATTTCCCATGATTGCTGAAGTGAAGCAGTTTAGTTCTAACTGGTCATTTTTCTTTGTCTATTAGGAAGAAACCATAAGGAGCAGCTTGAGAAAATCTGCTAGTAATTATACCATCCCAGCGAACTGATTCTGGGTTCCACAGGAGAAGTTTTTAAAAGCTGCAGTAGCTCTGTGAACGAGACACTGCTTAAGTCTTAAGAGAACAGCTGGCTAGGTTGTTGTTTTTTTCCCCCTCACATCCTCTCTCCTTGCCCCCAGAAAATTATGCAGCAGAACTGAGTGAAACACTGTTGTAAGATAATAACAGTGTCTTCAACCCACCCCGGCACAACCATTTCATTCCGCTCAATAAAGAGAAAGGAACAGTGAATATAAGGATAAAACGGCAGCTGTCAGATGTTCCCAAGGCACCATAATTATGAAAATATTATTTCATGTTTTGCAATAGTATTTTCCACTGGAGGTTCACTTGCTCAGAGCCTGCAAATCTCATCATATTACAAGAGCTGGTGATCGCGATGCACTCCAGGAGGTAGATGAATAAATACAACCCTCCATAACTATACGTCTTAAATATCTCTCTCAGCTTCTCTTTTATGTAGCTATGGAACATTAAAATGGGAGCCTCATTACCCACAAAGAGCACCTATACAACGTGGCCATTTCTACTAAATGCGTCCTCCTTGCCATTTTTCTTTAGTGACATCTGAAGATGTCTATTAGGGACAGAAAACAATATTCTCCATTACCCACCAAATGAAATACCTAGGACTGCTAAATTACAAGTGCATCACAGTGAAGAGTCAGAACGAACCTATTTGGGCCAGCTGACAGCACATCTGTCTTCTATCAGACCTGACACGTTTTCTTGCCTGCCATACAGGGAACATGTGATGAATTAATGAAACCCGACACAAACTCGTTTTAACTGTGGTATGCCAAGGATTTAGGGCATGTAAGTAGAGTTGGATGACAACTGAAATAGTCACTGTATCAGATTACACCGATATACCAGAAACCCATCCATCGGAACGGTGTTATTGGCTAGCGATTGATACTTTACTCATCACCATGGTGTCTGAGTAGTTCAACGTGAGGGGAAATTCACCCCTCACATTCTAAGTCTGAGTGAGCTCTGTACAGGGGACTCTGCAAGGGATGGAGGGAGATGGAGTTGGAGTTCAAGGCAGCACAACCAGCTCTACAAATTGCCACTCCAGCCCATAGGCTTGATCAGTTAGTGAACTCCAACCCACAGCTCTCAGTTGAACAGTAACCCACTTTTTCCAAGATCATCAGTCCCAAAGGGACCATAGAGTCAGAGTATAAGGCCAGAACGAACCACCAGATTGTCTAGTCAGACCTCCTGTGTATCACAGGCCACCAACACCACCCAGCACCTAAACACTAAACTCATCAACTGAAATATTACAGCTCACAGGAGACTAGACTATTATGTGTCACAGGCAGAGAATAGGAGGGACCAAGATGAATCAATGCCCGAGGCCCCTACAATGGCAAGTAAACAAACAAGCTAGGAAAATCCAATCTAGATGGAGCTACTATAAGGTGGGTGCATAACTGGTTGGAAAAACCATTCCCAGAGAGAAACCATCAGTCAAGCATATTGAGTGGGGTCCCACAGGGAATTCTGAATCCAGTTCTATTCAATATCTTCATCAGTGATTTAGATAATAACATAGACTGTACACTTAAAGTTTGTGGATGATACCAAGCTGAGAGGGGTTGCAAGTTCTTTGGAGGATGGGATTAAAATTCAAAATGATCTGGACAAACTGGAGAAAAGGCCTGAAGTAAATAGGATTAAATTCAATACGGACAAATGCAAAGTACTCCACTTAGTAAAAACAATCAGTTGCACACACATAAAATGGGAAATGACTGCCTAGGAAGGAGTACTGAAGAAAGGGATCTGGGAGTCATAGGGGATCACAAGCTAAATAGGAGTGAAGAGTGGAACATTGTTGCAAAAAGCAGTAAGAGTAAAGATGCAAAACACCATTGAGTTAATGTAGAGACATCTGAGAAATTAAAAACCAGTCACACTTCAGAGTTCACTTTTGTAGACATGTATTGGACACTTGTATTTGTATCCGTGTAACCCACTGGTCAGGTGGGTTACTTGCTATCCTCTGTGCCCAATCCACAGAGAATGTGACTGAGTCCACACGGACAGAGTCTGGCTCTTTAGCTCAAGCTATGCATGCTCATACTTGCAGTTCTGGAGATCTCTGGTGTATTGGGCAAGATGGTGGCCATTGACTTCCTGTGCCATGTCACCAAGTTTGTGTCAGAAAACATTTGCCCAAACCAACAAAGAGGCTTAGTCAAGCTCTCCTCCTTCTTGAGAGTGTGTCAGACATCTGCTCTGAGAGCAGACACAATGTCATGTCTTTAGGTGTCTAATCAAAGAACAATTCTTCAGGATCAGTGGCTGCAGCATGAATTTATCGGCCCCTCTGTCTCCATAATAGTTCATTAGAATAATTTCAAATACAAACCCATTGTTACAAATATCAAAGTTTCTCTCTGGGTAATTCACATAAGGAAAGGTGGGCTAAATGGATCAAATAAATTGTTTTCAGTGAGCAGTTTGGCCAGCTCCAGGCAAGGCATAGAAAACTTGATCGAAATGGAGAACAAGATGTCCCCATTTTGCTTTGAGACCGGAAAGTAGATTTGACAATGCTGTGATTTATGAAGAACGAAAGTTAATTTGAAGAGAATATGTTTTCCAATAGCCGTGCTAGCAGAGGCAAGGAAGGTGGGTCTCCTCTCTTCCAGTCATCAAATTGCTAGAGCTAATAGTTTGTAAATATAAGAGATAGGCAATGACCTACCTCTTCACAGTCTAAAGATGCTCCTGCGTTGACTCATTTTAAAACAAAAAAAGTTTACTTTTGTCCAAGTAAAATATGACTCAGATCCTATCTATAGCCCTGCAATTCACTGGAAACAAACTCAGGTGGAAAGATTTAAGAGCCCTGTCCACAACATATGAGCCTGTACTTACAAATATTCATTTAGCAACTCTCAGTTCACCTTGACCTAGAATATATGTCAGTGATAACAAAGAATTAAACAAAAAACCACTCCAGCATAGCACTTCCGAAACAGTCACTTTGGATAAATCTATTGCATAAAAAGATGTCAAACCATTTCATATTTGCACGTTATCTGCTATATAGTCCAGAAAATCATAAGCAATCCTTGCCCACTCTTCGGCAAGGAATTTGCTTGCTTCTTCTCCATTTTATGGCTTTGCAACTGGCTCCCATGAAGGCCACCAACCAGTGGCCCCGTCCTTCAGCCCTTACTCAACAGAACTACTCACCCAAGTAAGGCCTGAAGGATGAGGCACCAATCACCTAACGTACCTGTGGCAGAAAGTCATCTATTTGGCACAGGAACTCAAGGAATCATTGCTGCCTTAAAGCACCACTCATGCAACTGGGGTCCTTTGACCCAGGAAATAGAAACCGTGTCAACACTTAGCATATGGCTCATTTCCAGGATATACTGTTAACATGGTCATAGCAACTAGAGCATGAGAAGAGACTATTGTTGTCTCATCATCTCGTGCTACTGCAACCCACAAGCCTAATAGGCAAATGACTCCTGAAGAGAGATGGGAAGGAGAGAAACGAGTTGTTCTGCAGATGCACAATGAGTGCTCCGTGCCGGGAAGTTTCTGAAATTGAGTGTGGCAGTTGTGGTCATACTTATTAGGCTCCCTGTAGCTGGACTCAGACTCCACTGAGGGCAAGTAGTCAGGGCAGCTGCTTTGCAGGACATGTGTGCTGTGTAGGTGGGGGACTTGGGAGGAGTTCAGCCGCAAGGGCAGAACGCAGATTGTTTTCCCCTAACACTGACGCATTTTGCAGCAGGGTAGGGCTAGTGTTAACTTTCCATCATGCTTTAGCTTTGTTAGATATAGAAAGGGGAAATTGCTGAGTTGGGGCAGGCAGAGCTAATCGGTTTCATTTTAAGTGTATACCTTGAAAATTATTTGATCTTAGTCAAATTGTCTCAACCAATCTGGCTCACCAACTCGTCACTAGGTTATCTCATACATACTGAACACTGACTGGTCAGTTAATTAGTTAGCTGACTGGCTAATGGAGTGATTCAGTCCAGTTGGAGGTTTCTGTGAGCTAGAGGAGGGAAGATATTGCTTTTGAGGCAGCAGACTGTAGAGAGATGATGAACAAAGACTAACCAACTCAGGTGAACTCAACCTAAGCTTGTGGAACTCTGACTTTCTTCTCACTGTGTGGTCATGGGGACTGACCTGTTTAGAGTTAATCTGTTTCTTTTGTTTATATGCATGTATAACTGAAGATAATGCACGTGCATTATGAAGTAGCCTTATTATTTAGTAGAAAGTAGGTTAATATCAGATGGCTTTATTATTATAACATTTTATGAAGTTAGTACTTTAGAATTCAGTTAATTTCCCTTGTTCTTTTTGGACTTGATTGTGGAGAGATTGACTCTGTGCAATCCTTGCTGAAAATCTTCAAATGACTTGAGTTCCGACTCTCCGTGTGCTTTTCTACAGAAGTTGTGCTGCAGCACTAGGAGAGGGATGGTAAAGTAAACTCTAGTCCTCCCACAGGTTACATAATATCTACCTGTAATCTCCTGTCTTGTATCTAGAGTGCAAGTGGTTAGGGTAGGGATTGTATCTCTGGTATGTGTGTATCCAATGCCTGGCATAATGGGACCGTGGTCAATGATTCAAGTCCCTAATACTATTGCAATACAAAATAAAATAACAGAACAGGAGATGGTTAATTTAGGAGGGAGGAATCTAAAACGGCGATGACAGGTCATTACTGCTCCTCTTTCCAAATCTTGGGAGAAGGCAAGATTTCCCACTAAGCTTCTGAATTTAACAAATAGTTCTAACAGCAATTGCTGGATAGCTGTATTTATGGAAAACCGGGTCATATGCAAACAGGATAATTGGATAGTTTTTAAGTATTTATTTTCTGCAAGGGTATAAATCTGAACATGAACTATATCCTAGAGCGTGTTTCTAGGATATGCCTCAGACAGTAGGAGGTGGCATGTAGCTATTCTACCCCAGATGCACCCTCCTTCTCACACCTCCAGTACTGCACAACATGAGGAAGGGTAATATTGTAGCCCTTAACTATTGAGGAATGAGCTTAATGACAAGAAGCAAAAAATAGACTGCTCTACTCATGCCTGTATTTAAAGAATACACTTTGATACTTCCTTGGTCTGACAATTTTGCAATAAAATAAGATTATTATGCATTACACTAGCACCTACCAGCCTCAACCAAGATCTGGGCTCTGCCCTGCTAGGAGTTGTAGAAACACCTAAGAGACAATCTCAAGGCACTTCATTTAAAGAGGCAGAGGGTAGGAGAAAGGAAGTATTCTAATCCCCATTGAGGCACAGAAAGATGAAGTGACTCCCCCAAGGTCACACAGTGAGTCTGTGGTAAAGCCAGAAACTGAATATAGACCTCTCGAGTCCCAGTGTAGTGTCTTAGCCACAAAGCCTGCCTTGCTCTCTGTCGAAAAAATTAAATTTATTGAACACTTTTGTAGAAGAAATTTCTTAATCTTTCTATTTACTTTTCCAACTCTGGCTCAGCCAGGCAGAAATATGAAGATGGACCTACAGAGAAATATTGTATCAGCAACTACCCTGGCAGACAACATTTAATTCCCCCTCACCTTCCCCCACCCACCCAAATACTGGTAGACAAATACTGTATTTGTTCATTTACTTCCCAGCTGGTTTCCTGAGTTATTAGTTTCTGCCTTCTCAGACGTTACCATAAATAATTGGGGAGGCATGTCACAAAAAGCGACTTCTTAATTCATATCTCTCATGGAGATGCACAGAAAATGGCACATCAAGGAACATTTGCTTGGAAAACTGCTGGGACCATTAACTCTTGTCACTACTTAGTGATTAAGGAACCAGAAACCCTCTGGTACTTTATTCCTATTGCTGTGTCTATATCATAGCATCAGAGCTCCGCCTTTGCCTCTTACTGAGTTCAAAGGAAGGAGGACTTGGCCTGAAGACATGAAAAGGTGAGTCTCATGGTAGGTAAATTGCTGTACCAGGCCTCAGGTGCATTTATCAAGACTATTCCCTTAAAACTTTTGGGACAGCCTGCCCTCCCCCAAACGTGGGAAGCGTTGTGCCAATAAATTGGATTACTGCATTATACTGAGCCCTAGTCTGCAGTCACCAAGTATGTGTGGGTTGCATACAAAACTCTGTCTCCACAGTATTCTGCAGCATTGCCAGCTCGTGTGATTTTATGATTGTATCTGGTCATCTTCTTAACACCCCAGATGCTGGAATCAAGAGATTGTAGGGGAACCCCAGCTCGGAAGAAATAAGGGTGTCTTTTTTTTTATCCTTCATAGCTAAGGAGAAAAGCTAGATAACGTGACCTGAGTGTGCTCCAAGAAACCTGAAGGCAAATAGAGAGAACCCAATCTTAAAAAAATTATTATTTTGGGGGCTTCACTCGTGATTCATAGATTCCAAGACCAGAAGAGACCATCAGGATTGTCTAATCTGACCTCCTGCACAGCATAGATCATAAAACCTTACCAAAATAATTCCTAGGGCATCTCGTTATAAAAACATCCCATCTTGATTTTAAAATTGCCAGTGATGGAGAATCCATCATGACCCTTGGTAAAATGTCCCAATAGTGAAGTGCCCTTAGGCCTGGGCTACACTGGGTGAGGGGAGGGGGGATGTCGAACTAAGATATACAACTTCAGCTACGCTATTCACAGAGCTGAAATCGAAGTATTTTAGTTCGACTTACCTGGCCGTCCTCACGGCAGTGAGTCGACCGCAACAGCTCCCCTGTCAACTCTGCTTACTCCTCCTGCCGAGGTGGAGTACAGGCATCGATTCGGGGATCGATTTATCATGTCTAGAAGAAATGGGTTTTATTCTCAGGCCAGCCACTGATCTGCTGGGTGACGCTGGGCAAGTTGCTGCTCTGTGCCTCAACTTCCCCAATTGTACAAGAGAGATAATGATACTGACCTCCTTTGTAAACCACTTTGAGATGAAAGATGAAAAGTGCTATATTAGAGCTAGGTATTATTTTTATATATAGACATTTAAATATTCTTCTAGTTATGATGGGAAAAACCTTATCAAAGAAGTCCTTATAAGCACACCCTAAAAATGGCCAAACTCCAAGTTTATTTAGTCTCCTGAAGTTCATTCCACAGCCAAGTCCCGTTTTTCTCCGGCCCTTTTGTCCTGCGCTACACACGCCGTGCAAAGGAAACAGACTGAAATGAAATATCCTTAAAGGCGGTTCTAAACAGACCAGTGGTGAGGGGAGCTTTGGGGCCTGGCGAAGAAGGGACAGGGCAGGGGAGCTGGGATCTGTCCCTTTATAAAGGAGGTGCAGAAGGGTAGGTAACAGCAGCAGGAACCCAATGGCACTCCCCTTCCTCCTGATGCCCCCAACTTCCCCACTACACCAGCTGATTTGCAACTAGCATGAATCCTATTACCACGGCACGGACTCTGCCCCCAATCCCTTCCTCCATAAGGATAACACAGAGGGCACAGAGCAGGCCATTTTCAAAGGGATTTCCCACACCCTTCAAGCACAGGGGAGGGAAAGATTGCAGGTGAGAGGAGTCTACCTAGCCCCCCCCCCCCCTCAGAGCCAGGGCGTGACGCGATACCGCTTGGAGTTTGTGGCCAGCTGCCTGTTCCCAGCAGCTGCCGTCTAGGTTTTTTAGCCAAACCAACCAACCCAAAATCTTGGCTGCAGGTTTAAAAACATGCACGGCCATAAAAATCAAACTCGCCAATATTGATATTCCCCACCCAACCGGAAATCAGAGCAAAATGCAGCTCTACCAAGCCCTGGGCATAGCCAATTCCTTAATGATGGAATTTTGATTCACAGGCTACTCTGCAATTACAGAGCAGAAATGGAGGCCAAGGCCTTAGTCAGGACGATGCATGTATTGGAACAGCCTAATTCACCCCAAGAGACGGCTCGCTAGAAGAGAGCCCTCGTCACAGACACACAGAAAAGATGGACCTGAACCAAGACCCTCAATCCAAATCTCCCCACACTTCCCGGAGTAGAGCAGATTCAGATCTGAATCTAGCCCCCAATGCAGCAATTCTATTCTCTTCCTTGTAGACTTTTATATGGCAGTATCTGAGCCCCTGTGACCAACATCTGGCATGGTTGGGTTGTTCTTTTTCCTCCTCTGCCCAGAGGGAGACGTAAGAGTGCAGTGGAGTGTTTTGTTTTGGGTTTGTGTTTGTGTGTTTATAGGCGAGTTGATGCTGGCTTCTCAACGACCCCAATGAAGGCAGGATCTGACCTTTTCTCAAAGACACTTTGAAGCTGAACCAACATAGCACAAGGTGGGAGTCCGGTGACTAGACGATCATGATGGTCCCTGTGACCTTAAAGTCTATGAGCTGATGGTGCCCAGCCCATGGAAGAGAATTGGGGCAAGAGGTACTCAGACTACATCCAACTTGGGCTGTGCATCTCATAACTAGAGCAGGCTGAAAAACCCTATCCCTTCCCCCCAAAAATCTTCTAACACATTTTCCATTTAAAAAGTTTATTTTGCATAGGGAGCTTTGAAGCCCATATAAACTTTTGATTTGAATTAAAAAGTTTTTGTTTTTTTCCAGTTATTTTCAAAAACCAAAACCCATTTCTATTTCCCTTCTGGATTTGCCCTCCCCCTTTTCTTGGCAGGGGGGGTATCCCACCTACTTCCCTGCCCCCACCCTCCAAAACGTTAAGTGGACTGGAAATGCAGCTTGAAATAAAATGAAAATTTTCTGTTTTTCAACGTTCCATAGAAAAGAAAAACCATCAAACAAAATTCCCCCCCAAAATATTTCACTTTGGACCAAACCCCACTTTTTGGCGGGAAAATGTTTTGGTGGAAAATAGAACTGACCCACGCTGTCCTGCTGCTAGCTAGGCAGGTAGTGTGCTCCTCCATCCTCATGGAAGGTGGGTCCCAGCACCTCTGGGGGCCTTCTGTAAAGCCATCCAGGCAGGGCCCCTCTGCTGGGAATGTGAAGCAGTTCAATCCGCTGAGGGGGAAAAACAGGGAACAGGCCTGATTCTGAGCTCTCTTAGACCGGGTTTACACTGGTGTACAGTACATGAGATCTGAACTGGCGCCGCTGTGTCTGTAGAGGGTGTTAGTGAACACAGACTTCCTGAATCTGCACTGGGATTTACCCAGTGCGGGGATTAAGGGGGAGGCTCCTATAATCTACAGGGAGAGCAAGTGCTCACTTATTGAGCTCTGTCAGCAAGCAGCAGCTGCACCCCACCTGGCACTGTAAACATCACACCATCATTAATGGGTCCCGCCCTGTGGCTTCAGGGTAGACAGCTTTTGCTGTGCCATCCTTGCCCACGTGGGCTGAGTATGCTAAGAGCACACCCAGTCCATGCTGGCCTGGAGAGTGAGAACAGGTCTCCCCCAGGGCCAAATTCTGTTCTCCAGTTACTCTGGATTTACAGGGATGCGTCCCCGTTGAAGGATCTGAACTCATTCTGGATGGACACTGATGAACGTGAGATCTGAACCTGTCTGGAGCGTTCTGCATGGCTGTGATGAGCTGCGTGAGTCCCAGGAAGCCTGGATCAGCCCCTGTGCTGTGATTTTTAAAGTAAATATTTGGAAGGTGGTGGCTTTTTTAAAGCGAAATAAAGCTCTCCACACTGACTTGGAAAATGACTTAGATGGCTTGGACTCAGCAGATGTAGAACCTTTAGACCTAGGATTTAGAAAAAGTTGGCTTTGTATGCAAAAGGAAATTTACTTAAATTTTGTTTTATACGCATTTCATAAGAGAAATATTTTATCTTTTGTTATGATGATTTACAGGCATTGGAGCAAAACAGAGGAGCCAAGGGGAAAAAAGCAATTAACAAATTAAGGGGAAAGCACAAATACTGCAGGGTAAAAAAAAAAAAATCTAAAAGCTGAAGTAAGGAGAATAATTGATGGTTCCATTTTAGCCTAATGTTATTTCTGGATCTCTTTTATAATGTGTTATTTACTGCATAGTTTAGAGCTGACACAGAGTAAACAGCATTTGCAATATAATGTCTTTAGCGCCGCGCTGCACTTGCTCATCCCACTTGGCTGTCACATTGGAACTCCAACCAACATCCGTCAATGTCTTCTGTGATGGAGTCTGTTTTTAATAAGCACGGCACCATAATTACCTGACTGCAAAGTTAAAGCCAAATGACACTTATGATGAAGGTTTCACGGCTAAACAGTAAAGCCAGTGAAGCATTCGCATACCAACTGTCAGACAGGGAAAAAGCTGGTTGAGTATTTGTTTCTTTATTGCTTGACTAGGGTCACTTCATTTGTACTTGGAAACTTTGTCACAGACACAACAGGTGGGAAGAGGGGGCAAAAAACTTACTCGGGAAACACAAATTCTGTCTTCACAATCCAATTAGAATCTACTGTAGGGAAGGTCTGATTAATAATAACAATCTAATAGACTGAAGAGCTCCATGGTACTAGGGCAGAGCAGACGAGGCTGCGTTAAGGACCTTGATTTCGGTCTTTCAGCTCCTGCTTTCTTCAAATCCATTGCAAGTCTTCTAGCAAAAGCACCTTCATGCTAGAGCTCCTTCCACTCAGATTCTGTGATTGGATTTCTTTGCTTGGGTTTACTGCATTAAAGAAGTTACATGTATTTTTAGTGAAATTATAATAAAACTCCCATAATTTTATCCCAAGTCTCATGATATCTGATTTTTTTTTCTTCAAGTCCCAGCTCCTGGAGTCTTGGGATTACAGAAGACTCACCGCTTTCCCTAAAAAGAAGCTTCCTGCTCTTGTGGTTGCAACAAAAAGCTTGGAAACATGATCCTAGCAGTTCAAAAACAAAGAGGCAAATAAAAAGAAGCCAAAATTAATTTTTAAAATCTCATGACTTGTATCGCTTAGCGCTGGCAGTTCTCACTAACTCTGTACTCAGATGCCAAACTTTGTTGAAAGCAACAAAAAGACCCTTTATACCATCAGGACATACAGCCAAATGGCTGTGTAAGTCTCAATCTGTATCCCACGTCCTACCCTGCTGCTGCCCTTTCTAGGTGTATATCATGTCTCACATGTCACATGCCGTGATTTAGACTCTGTGAGGTCTATGGGGCTGGAACATAGTGTCCATTGTGGAGCACTCAGCACACTTACATGTACTGTACTACGAATTAATAAAAATAGTTAACCGCAGTGACTGTAAGCAAGACAGGAGAAGTAATTCTTCTGCTCTACTCTGCACCGACTGGGCCACAACCAGAGTACTGTGTCCAGTGTTTCAGGAAAGTGCCATGTTTCAGGAAAGATGTGGACAAATTGAAGAAAGCCCAGAAGAGAGCAGCAAAAATGATTAAAGGTCTAGAAAACGTGACCTATGAGGGAAGACCGAAAAACTGGGTTTGTTTAGTCTGGAAAAGAGACGGCTGAGAGGGGACATGATAACAGCTTTTGAGTATATAAAAGGTTATTACAAGACGGAGGGAGAAACATTTTTCTTAACGTCTGAGGATAGGACAAGAAGCAATGGGCTTAATTTGCAGCAAAGGAGGTTTTGACTGGACATTAGGAAAAACTTCTGTGTTACCATGCACATGACCCATGTCCTCTTAAAGATTTCTTATTCTGAGCTCAACTATTATTCACTTGCCCCGTGCAGCACTGGACAATAAGCTAAGGGATCCAGATGTTGCAGGTGAATGAGTGAGAGGGTTGGGCCACTAAAATGAGTAAGTGCATTACACACTCAACAGCCTCACAGAGAACTTAGCGGTGTGATTCCAATGGGCACAAACCTGCACCATTGATGTCACATCACAGGGACGTTTGTAACTCAATTTCATGGACTTTGGGAAGCTCGTCTTTATACAATACCTTTGTCTAACAGCACTTGGATGGCATGTCTTACTTTCTAAGTGTTTCTCCTACGTCAGGGAGCAGAAAGTAACATTTTGTAAAAACACACCCCTTTTCACAGATGCCAGAAAGCTTCACCTTCAGCTCGGGTGACCAGACAGCAAGTGTGAAAATCGGGACCGGGGTGGGAGGTAATAGGAGCCTATATAAGAAAAAGCCCCCAAAATTGGGACTGTCCCTATAAAATTGGGACATCTGGTCACCCTACCTTCAGCATTTGCACAAGTAACCTTCTGGAGACTTACCATTCAGTTACGGGTAAGCGAACTGCTGCCAATTGTAACATTACATACATTTTTGTCATTCTTCACAGCTATGCAGAGATGCACAGAACTTCCTCCCATTAAAAGCTTTGATAACTATCAAGGCCAGGGGGCAAGAATATTAATAATTAAGAGGGTTTATTCATTCAGGAAATATAAGCTGGTATATTTTTAACATCACCTGGCAGCTTTTCTGAATAAAATGACTGGTTACCAAAAAAAAAAAAAATTCTATTCACAGTATGGTGCAGAAAGGTCAAAATATCCAGGCACAAATTACCCAACGCACTGAGAAATATTCCTTCAAGAACCTATTGCTATTAATGGCTCACTGCACTACTCCTCCCAGTGAAACCTGCTTTGTCATTTTGTTATTTCATATGAATCCTGCAGGAGCTAAGGGCAACCTCCCCGACCTCTTAGGTGCAGAAGATGGGGAGTAGTTAGGTTGACGTTTGACAGGCAGTCAGCACTAATCAGAATAAATTACTACTTCTTGTCTGAAGGGTTCCTTTGTCAGCTTCGAAGGGTCAGTTGCTATTTTAGCGAAGCTTATGCTGCCACGAACAGAATCTCAGATAAGATGTGTGTCAGTTCACCTCCAAATTCAGTGTGCTGAACTAATGTAGTTTGTTGTGTAGATTAGTCATGCAATCAGGGCCGGCACAAGCACTAGGTGACCTAGTTCGCTTTTAGCGAACACTGGGGGCGGCGCACCATCTGTAATTGGGGTGGAGCACCACAGCTTTCGGCGGCCACGGCCGTCTCACCACTTTGAACCGCTGGTGGCGATTTGGTGACAGCTCAACAAGGTGTTTGTTTGTTTGTTTTTTGCTTCGCCGCCAAGGGCGGCAAAACGGCTGACGCCGGCACTGCATAACGATACACAGCAATGATGTCCAAAATGAAAGTTGCCATTGGATAAACATTTCCTTACAGTGCCGTTCCACTCTGCAAAATAACTATAGGAATGGCGCCTTCGTAAGACAGCAGCAGCTCTGCTCTTTGTGTAGATATGGAGACATATTCACAGTGATCCAAGCAGGTTTTTACTCCTTGCGTATCGCGCAACAAAGCATGAGCTGTATTCCAATCCTCCTTGGGCACGATCAGAGCGTTTTTCCCTCCTTCCTTGGTATCTGAGGGGAGGGTCAGAAGCTACAACTTCATAATTAGTTGCAGAAATCACAGACATGCAAATATGAAACCAGTTTCTCCTCCCTCCCACCCCCCGAAGTCACTTATCAGAGATCTTACCACACTTTCAATGTATATTACCTCCTGCACAGGATTATGGAGAATGTAGGAATAGATGAAACTTGCTAATATTATGGGGCTGACTAATCTTACCAGTGTAAAGGGGAAAGAGACACTTAAAATATTCATCCAGTTTAGTGGAAATTCATCAGGGTGCTTTGAAAATATATAAACTATTTTACTAGTGTATATTTTTTATTGTGGCTGGGTTATTTGAAGGGATTGATCTGGCTGTCCGATAGTTCTTTGTAAAAAGTTAAAGTTGACATTTCATCTGGAGCATAAAGCTTTTGAAACAAGAGCATTATAATGTGTGTGCCTAATTCTGGAGCTGCACTGATATAGAATGGGGCGTGGGTCAGCATTCATGTCACACTCCCTGTCAGTGCCCAGGCCGGGCCGGGCAAGCGAATAATCCAATCCGCACCCGCGCACTCGCACAGCCTCACCCCACGCCCCCTTGACCCCCCCCCCCAACCTATCTGCACACCGCCTCCCCCCCCAAAACCTATCTGCACACGCATACCCCCGCCAGTCTCCCGCCGCCCGTGCCCTGCCCCGCCCGGGCCTACGTGGGGCGTCCACTGGGTCCCGCTGCTCCAGACGCGACTCCTGGGAGGGCAAGGTGGAGCGACGCGCCCCCAGCCATCAAGGAGACGCTCTGGGGCAGCGCCACGCCTGCGCACTCCCACCGCCACGTTGGTCCGGCCGTCTCTACGGCGCAGATTTTCGAGACCCACCTGCGGGCCGGACCGAATGATTTGTCAGGCCGTATACGGCCCGGGGGCCGGAGGTTCCCCACCCCTGGTGTAGACCTTTACAACAACTTGCAAATCCTTCTTGCAGCAATTAGCAGGGTAAACAATGAAATCTGTATTATGGCTGACTCTGATTTAAAATATGGACGCAGCTGAGAATGTTTTCAAAGTGCTACTTGAAAGATTTCAAAGTAATAGTCATTAATCATGACCGTACTGAAGTTATTTCAGAGCTATCTGGGGAATATGGCTGGTCTACAGTACGTCGGAGAAATAGTTTTTCTATATAACTAACTTTTGTCTTCTGATCTTGCTCATCTAAGGAACAGATGAGGGCAAGTTGAGACAATGGCTTTGCCTTTTTGTTAATTCTGGCCTTAAAGTATCTTTTGAAATACCTCTTTTCAGCAGGTAATATTCCATGCCTATAATTTTCCATCGTCCCATATTACCTCTCCGCTTTACACTGTGATTAACACTATGATCACAATAAAAATGTTTTATTTAGTAGATAATTGTGAGTACCGGTATCTGCTGTTTCCAAATGTCTTACTTTAATATCCTTGTTCAAGAAGGTCTTAATATTTAAGTGATTTACTGATCACTTAAAATGCCAGCCTAGCCATTAGGAGGTACATTTCATTATGCATTGCCTAATTTTATAGCACATTATTTCTTTATAAACAGACCCATTACTGTGAGACATTAATTAAACTTCTTAGCCCATTATGAACTATATTTGGAAGACAACAACCATAACCAAAACGTTTGCCCTGATGGATGTTCCTGAAACTCCAGTCCTTGGCTTGAAGGGAAGTGGTGCTAGTGGGACTCCCTCACATTACATCATGGACAGCTGTGATCTCTGAAGAAAAGGTCTACTGAATAATACATGGCATTTGAGCTTCAGCCTAATTTGCTCAACTGTTTAGCATCAATAACCTGGTCATAAAAGACACTCTGGGTTATGAGCCTGTCTTTAGTGGAATGACATCACCCATGTTTATTGGGCCTAATGGTTAAAGCAAACAGCAGCCTGTTACATCACCCAAGAGAAAGCTCTATCCCTGGGAACTTTTTCTTAATGCTTCTGCTCAGATGGTACATATCTCGACACCTGTTTCAGGAGATTTCCACATCCCTACCACCACCATGCCAAACCATTCAGCACAATGCAAGAGAGGTTCTCAAGGGTCAAAACATACTGTTGTGTATGTAACACATTGTTGCATTAGGGAGAGGGGTCAAGCAGAGAATTTGACTCCCTATTTCCATAGGTGGAAATTTCAGTGTATAGTCCTAAAGGAAAATTCCAGAAAAATGCCACAAAACGTGCTTCCTGACCTTTCAGCTCACACCACTAGCTCTTGTGAAAGTACTGAGTGGATGGCCTTAGAAATCAGAGTGTTCTGTTTGTCCATCAAACAGGGATGGGTGGGATCCACCTCCTCGTGCTACCCCAGCAACATGCTTCAGTTATCCTTTGACGGGTCCACTTAACGGAGATAAGATGGTCATTCAGCCTCCATGCCTGGTCAGCTCTCTGCCTCTTTGCTGCTACGATCGACATCGATTGTGAAGGTGAGTTTTTCAGATGTGGCTGCCTGGAGTAAGAATTACATTGGATCAACTCACTTATTTCACAGATCCGTGGAATTTCAGGCCAGAAGAGTCCATAATGATCATCTAGCATCGTTCCAATTCAATGGCTGTCACATGTTGCCCTGAACTCCTCTGCAATTCTGATTTTCCTTCCAACATGGGCTGGATTTTAACAGGTGACCTAAATAGGTAAAAAGCTCTGTACCCTGTTATAAACCCCCAAGTCCTCTTCTTATCCAGCTTCATAAGACTGCAGAAATAGCTTTAAGCCGACTATTCCCAGGGCCCATATTACTATGGTCCTAAAAGAAAATCTTTCAGTTACACATGGTGCCAAAGTCGTGCATATTCTCAGCACGTATCCCTAGAAAGCCCATTTTGCACATGACATTAGCGCTAATTAATTATGCATTCTGAATATATTAGCACAGAACAGGTTTTGTTCTTGGCAACAAAGGGTTAAACTAAGCTAATGGCCAAAAGTGGGACCAGCAGCTAAACTACAGAAGGTACCACTGGGGCTTACATAGGAAACAGGACATGCTTTGCTACTGAACCTTAAGAGCCAGGCTTTGCAAGGAGCTCATGCCCCGTTTAGGCCGCAAATGAAGTGGCTGGATTTTCAATTTAGCTCAGTCTATTGGGTGCTGAACAATTCTGAAAATCAGGTCCTGACCTAGATGCCCCAGTGGGAGCCAAGCTCCTCTGAAAATCTGAGCGCCAGCTGTGGGTGCGGAGCACTTGAAAATCTGGTCCTAAACTCTGCAGATTCGGCCTCCACAGGCACTGGTACCTACATGGGAGTTCTGGACCCACTCAGCCACTGAGGTCTACAGGATGGGCTAGTGGTAACTCCACCAGACTCAGCTACTGTGTGGATGTAACACATCGTTGCGTTAGGGAGAGGGGTCAACAGTGCAGCAGCTACACCCAGCCAGATTCAAAAGGATGCACGAAGATGCAGAGGAAAAGCACAAAAACTCCCCACTCTACTCTTCACCCACACACACGAACCTCTCTTACAAGTCTGGGCATAGTGGTCACTGTGTGAAAGAAGACAGAGAAGGGCAGAGTGAGGTCAGGCCTTGGCGTCCTCCCCTTTCCAGAGCAACTAGCAGAGCGAAGCGGGAATTAAATGGGGAGTGTGCTGCACCCTCTCAAATAGATCCTCCTGGGGCTGCCTGTCAGGTGTGTGCAGCCTGGTTATTGTGTGCGGCAAGCGACATCCAGATGCCCTGCTTGGGCTCTGGATCCTACAGGGCCCCTCTTTGATCCTGTCCACCTGCAGCATGAAGGGCAGAATCCGGCCTCTGTCTCTTAACACTCAATATTTACTGGCAGTTCCCGTGGACAGGTCACCCACGGTGTGGCTGGAACAGGAAATCGCTATGGTTTCTCCACAACTCTTGGCAACTGTTTTAATGGCCACCATTCTAAATGAGAGCGCGAATCTGCTCTTAGAGATTGTACCAGAAACGTTGTCACAGTTGGAAGGATCTTGGCTGAGCTGAAGCAAGGGCCACCCTGAGGGGATTCTATTTCTGAGAAGCACAAATAATTCCTGAGACAGCAGAACATATGCCAGCCAGTGGGGATCAGCGCTGGGCGTCAGAGACAAAGCACATCCCAACATTTGCTCTTTGGACAGAAACTGCCCCTCGGGGCCGCCTCCTCAGTGCATTTTGGGCAAGCGTTGTGGAAGTCGGTGCGGAGGGAGCCTCGCAGCTCCATGCATCAGAAAACTGCCTCCCCCACCACCAAAAACATCCTGCACTCATTTGGAAGAAAAGCAAACCTTGCTGACAAACAGAGAGAGCATCTCAGCAGTAGTGCCGGGAACATACACTGCTTTTCAGCTATCTCTGCACTCCAGACTAAACAAATGCCTGACAAATAAGAAGCATGGGTGTTGGCAACATTGCTTGGTCCAGATTTCCAAGGAGAAAATTGAACCTATTCTTCCACCGTGTGTGGACACTGAGCACTGAACGCTGTTCTTGAAGAACACAAAGCAAAGCACACGGTGCCATCCTACCTCCTCCTCCTCTTCCACCACAACGTGCCTAGTTCCACAGGCAGGACCACTCTGTACATCCCTGAAAGAACCCTTTCAACTCAGCATCCAGGCCAGACAAAGAGCTTACTACTTGGACTTACCGGTAGGTAGGATAGCTAAAGAAACTGCAACTGTGACAGCAGCTGCAAAGTGGTAGTTTAGCCTTACGAGAAGAAGGCTGGAAATTTGGACTAGAGAGTTAATATTCCAGGGGACACTCATCTTCTGGGGATGGCAGAAAACTGTGAAGGCAGAGACACACTCTGCAGCCATAATTGGCGGAGCAGCTTTGGTATACTTGAGAGCACCAATCGGCCTATAAGCCATGGCAGAGTCAGGACTCCGGTCCTTTGCTCTGAATTACAATAGTGCAACCCCACTAGCTTCCTTTCATGTCTGTAGCATGATACTGGTGGTTTTGGGTGCCCAGCTGGAGACACCCCTGAAAGAGCAGGCTCAAGTTGGAGACCCTAAAGTCACTGGTCACTCCACAGCCCCCCTCCGCTGCCCCTAATCACCCCCCAGAACTGCACCCCTGTATCCAACCTCCCCATTCCCCATCCCCTGACTGCCCCCTCGAGATCCTCTGGCCCTTATCCAACCCCCCAGCCCCTTACCACGCAGCTCAGAACAGCATGTCTGGCCTGGAGCCAGACACACTGCTGCGCTGATCCAACGGAGCGTGCAGCCCCACCCCTCGTGCCCTGAGGCTGTGAGGGTGAGGGGGCCGAACAGAAGGAGAAGGGGGAGGAGCTAGCCTTCCCAGACGGGAACTCGGGGGTCAGGCAGAATTATCCCACAGGCCATAGTTTGCCCACCTCTGGCCTAGCCCCACCTGTTCCTTCTCCACTGGGCACTGACATCATTCAGGGGATTACTTAGGGCACCTAATTCCCTTCAGCTGTGCCCTGGCTGATTAACTGGCCCCTTCCCAACCTCATTAAGCACTTCCAGGCTGGTGTGGGGTGAACACCCCATCACAGCCTTACAGAAATCTAGGTGTTTTCCTTCAACACTATTACCTTTAGAAATCAAACTTGTAACCTCATTACAAAAATATCAAGTTAGTTTAACAGGCTCTATTTTCCATCAAACCATGTTATTGTCAGTCGTTGGCTGTGTGTGTTCTCCCTGCACAGGCCCTGGACATACAGCCTGCACAGCAGACTTCGATCCAACTACTCATGAAGACCAGAGATTCGGTTCGGGGCAGAAGGTGCTCGGCCAGGTTTATTGATGACAAAACACAGTATTAATGCCTTACGCCTGCTACAGGTACACTAACGCATGTATGCCTGTGATAATGGACCAGCTCAGCGAGTGGCGGGACTTTCAACTGCGACCATCTGGGATAAACAACTTACGTATTATCTTAGTGTTTCGTGGCAGGTTTGTTCCCTCCCCTGTACCTTTCTCCTGCTGTTTGACAAAACATCACTATTCATCATGTCTGTCAAACCGTCTTATGTTCTAGGTTAGAGTGCTCTCGTCCTAGCCTGCCGGAAAGTATTTACATGTTCGGTCTGTTTTAGCAATCCTAGCAACTAGCGTCGAGTTCATCTACTGGACACTGACTTGCAGGCAAGCATCTGCTTTGTAACAGGGCCTGACTCTTACTCAGAGCTTGACTTTTGCTAACTTTGCTTATAGTAGCAGGGCCTGACTTTAGTTTAGGCCTTACACCAGGCCTCATGTCTCAGGCTCTCTCTTACTACACACGTTGATTGGCATTAATTATAATACTCTCCTTTAATTCGTTATTAATCAAGTCCCATATCAGCTGCTCCATTATCTTGTTCAGTATCCGTGTCAGATTGACTGGTTTCATTTACCCGGATCACCCGGATCTATGTTTTTGAAATACAGTAAACCCTCGATTTAACGGACCTCGATTTAACGGACTTCGGATGCAACGGACAAAATTTCTGAGCAAGTCTGATGCATCCGAAATCCATTTCTCGCGGGCTGGATGCCGGCTCCCTCCCGAGTCCCGCCAGCGAGTGGGCTGCCGGCTCCCGCCCGAGTCCCGCCAGCGAGTGGGCTGCCGGCTCCCGCCCGAGTCCCGCCAGCGGGTGGGCTGCCGGCTCCCGCCCGAGTCCCGCCTGCGGGCGGGCTGGCTGACGGCTCCCGGCTGCCGCCCGGGTCCCAGCAACGGGCGGGCTGCGGAGCTGCCGTCCCAACCCTGTGGCGGGCGGGTTGCTGCTCCGACAGCTCAGGTTTTTTTTTAAATTAAATAACGGACTTTTTGATTTAACGGACACCCCCTAGCCCGAATTAGTCCGTTAAATGGAGGTTTTACTGTACTGGTTCAACATTCGCTTTGTGCCAGCCTTCTGGAACTTCCCTGGTGTGCCAAGCTTATTAAACTGCACTAGCCAGCCCAAAAAGCAGTAGTGTGCAATGGTTAAGGGTGGGCTTTGCACGTTAGAGACCCTGGTTCTAGGCCTGCAGTGACCTTCCTGTTAGCAGTGAACTCTGCTAACTCATTTTAAAACTGTCTTCTAGGTTGGAGGTTTGTGGGTATTGTCAAAATAAAGGCTCTGAAGTGCATGGGAATTTAAATAATTGTTATATAAGGTGATGTATGAACTGCTCACCTCTTTCCCGGCTCCAGGAAGAGAAGCTCTCGTTCTCCTGGTTGGTAACCCCCAAAGGACTGAAGTAAAAGTGTTCACTTCACAGCAGATTTGTCATGGAGTGAGAATTCAGCAGGTTCACATTGGCACATTGTCCATGATGTTTATAAACTGTTCCATAGAGAAGCACTTCTGATGTATAAATGCTATACTAGGAATCAGTTCATGAGCAGCAAAAATGAGCAACCCAACAACAGGTCCCTGAAGGTTGGAGGTTTCTTGCAAGAAGAGTACAGAGAAAAGTGAGACAATCCAGAGGAAAAATTGCCCAGTAGGGTAATTTTTGAACTCTTATTTTTTTGTGTCAATTCATTTTTCATAGAGCCATTAAACACACAGAGTTTAGTCGGTGTTTGGGTTTTTTGCCATTTCAATGAGATTTTTTACAAAATAAAGGCTTCAAGCTCCTGTTAAAACTGAACTCTGAAACACAACCTCAACTATGGTGCTTTAAAAGCTACTGTTGTACTGAAATGGAACAGAGAATTCCATTTAACGGTTATGGCAAAATAGCCAAGCAAGAGAAAAGACGTGAAAAGCAATTAAATCAGTCAAATCAAATCTTGCAAGGGATGCAAATATAGGGCACAGAACTGCTATAACAAACAAACAAATAACGCTTATGTTGCAGGCTGGGAGGAAGGCAGCTGCCAGTGCACTGACTTGCAAAGTATCTTTCCTAGCATTCCTAAAAATGAAGTTCTGATTTAAGGATTGTTTGACAACAGCAACTAACTTTCTATGACTTTACACTAGCAGAAAATGAGGGGGGAAATAGAATGCTGGTAATTGCTTTCTACTAGCCTGGAGAACTTTGAAAAGAGAAATATCTGCAAATGCAAGGCCTAATTCTGCTCCCTTTAGCTCACCTCCTGTAGTACCTTTCTGCAGGACTAACCATGCTGAAATCAATGGAACTACCTGCAGCCTACATAAAAGATGCAGAATCTGGCCTGCAGTGAACAAATAGCTGCCTTTACAACACAGGTAAGTCTGAATGAATGTTGCCACAGCTCCATCCTGATGCCCAAATTCACTTCTGGACTGTCAAAGGGTATGCCTGCCCTGTAGCAGCCCTTTCTGGTCAAGGCCTGCCTCAGTCTGCTGAGGCCTGCCTTAGTTTCCCCTTCATGCAGACTTTAAAAGTCCACAACGTCCAGATCAAGGACCCTTTTGGGGTCCAGCTGATTACATCCTGCACAAAGACTTTCCAAATAGAATTCAAACTTACAATGCCTTCATCCCAGTTCCAGCTGGGCCCAGCCCACCCTCCTTCAAGCTCAGTCTTCTTTCTAAAGGTCATTTCTTTTGCCCCAGTTCCAAGGCAGGCCCACCCAACCCCTCTTCCCTGAGGGTCTTTCTTCCTTCCCACATATCCAGTCTGGAGTTTGACCTTCTACACTGGTGTCTTCGCCCTGTTAACCCAGGAGCCTTCTTACTCCCTGAGGTGTCTGCAGATATCTGTCACTCCATGTGCAGCTGTCTCTCCCTCCCCCCACCACCACTTACTAACGCCCAGATAACTTCCCTTAAACCCAGCTGGGCAGCAGTAACATCCTAGAATACTGACAACACAAACACGCTGGTAAAAAAAGGCAGCTTTCATTTCTCATTTCATTTCAAACCATGAGATCTTTGGCCTCTTATGGTGAGGGAGACAAGACATGTGCTATTTTCTTTTCCCATCCTCTTATTTTTCTCTGCTGTTTTAATTTCCTTCCTTTTTTCACCTGGCTGCTATTACCATCTAAGTCTCTCTTCCCGCCTTTCCGCTTTTTAAAGCTAGTTGTCCAAGCTACTTCTTCAAGCTCGTCAGTCCATGGCAACAAGTGTGCTGCACTGCGACAGAGCAGAACTGGCTCCCCTCTCTAGAAGAAGCAGAGTTGCCTGTCCAACAATGGCCTTCCCAAGTAGGGTGACCAGATGTCCCAATTTTATAGAAACAGTCCCAATTTTGGGATCTTTTTCTTATATAGGCTCCTATTACCTCCTACCCCCATCCCAATTTTTCACAGTTGTTGTCTGGTCACCCTATTCCCAAGCTAAATCCAGCAGTCAGATTTTTACCATGGCAGTAATTTTTGGTACCCTATATTACAGAGCCAGGCTGCTTTCCTTGTTACCCTCTGCCATCGGTTTTGTAAATCTGAGCTGACCACGTCACCCCTTCTCACATGAATAAAATGCATTCCCACACGCAAAATAAGATTTCAAATCATAAGCCAAAATCCTCTAGCATTCACGTAATTACCTTAAGAACACTAAACAGCAAGTAACCATAAGCACAGACTTGTATCCCAGAAGATTGCTCCTGGCAATTACACATGGGCTTGGGCTACACTTGAGGGGGGGGAGGGTGTTGAACTAAGATGCGCAACTTCAGCTACACTATTTGCATAGCTGAAGTCGAAGTATCTTAGTTTAACTTACCTGGCCGTCCTCAGGGCGGCGAGTCGACCGCGGCCGCTCCCCCATCGACTCCGCTTACTCCTCCTGGCGAGGTGGAGGACAGGCGTCGATTCGGGGATCGATTCATCGCGTCTAGATGAGACACGATAAATCAATCCCCGATACATCGAACACTACCCGCCCATGTGGCGGGTAGTATAGACATAGCCAGGGAGACCTGTTCTGGGACTAAAGAGCACCTGACTTACAAACAGCAGTTTCCAAATGCCAGGCCGTGTTCTCCTGATTCCCAGACTCCCCAGTGAGGACGGATTCGCTACAGGAGCCCTGCTACCAACAGCCAAGCCCCCACTTCATGTCTGCGCCGCTGCAGCTACAGAGAGAAGCCAGCGGGAGTCAATGCAAATTCATGGTTCTGAACCCACACAGGGCACCTAGCTCCTCACTATACCCTTCTGCAAAATCCTAGGGAACCTAATCCCACAGAGCTCTAGGGGAGGCACTTCTGAGGGCTCTCCAAAGGGCAAGGAATGATGCCATAGAGCCACGGCCACGCTGAAGAGATAGCATGGATCCCTGTCCTCACATATCATAGAAATGGAGGGGATGCATGAGCCAGACTTTACCAATAAACGTGTCAGTGACACATCATGCATCAGCAATAAGCTACAAAGCTGGCTGCATGGAATTGTGTATCAAATAGGGCATCTGCTTCTGATCTGCTGCATCAGTGTAAATCTGGAGTAACTCCACCAACTGTGTTACTCCCAATTTACACCAGGGTAACAGACAAGAATCTGGCCCATAGCAGTTATTGTACAACCTATAGACAGTCTGTGTGTGTAAGACTAGGGAGATAAAGGAAGGTGGTTCAGACAGCAACTGGGACTCCTGACGCTAGGTTCAAGTCTTGGTTCTGCCATAGACTCTGACTGCCCTGGGCCCAGCAACTTTATTCCTCTCTGACTCACTGCCCTGTGGGAATAATAATACTTCCATGCTTCAAAGGTGTCGTGAACATAAATTCTTTAGTGTTGGATACTATGGTCATGAAGGCCCTATGTACCTAGATAGGGAATTGAGCTGAGCTCAAGTACAACCATGGAGAATGAATGGAGCCGGACAGGGTGGAAAACAGCCGGATGATTTCTTTATGTTTTTATACTTGTGTTAGATGAAAATGAACAAGAATCTCTCAAAAACCCACGCAGCTTCCCAAAGCACATAACTCCGCTCAGCGCACCGGAAAGGCCTTGGTTCCATGAAGCGTGCTACAAACATCTGCCGAGGTAACGCTTGGCCGCAGGGAACTTGTTTCGCTCCAAATGACAGATATGAAGAGGGTTTTTTTCACTGAGCCAAAGCTGTGACCCCTCGAGCCGAGCTCACGATGATGGGCACAGGATGGACAGTTGTAAAAGGCAATTAACGAGGGTGGGCAACTGGGGATTTCAGTCTTATCGGATGTTTCAATCACAGGTGCATAACCCCAACATTCACAGCCGGAATGTTCCAGGCAATGTTCAGCCTGTCTGAAAGGAAACGTGTGACATCTGGCTGCATAGCAAGCGAAAGGAGGTGTTAATACAGCGTCGCACCGATAGGAATCAGATGGAGAGGCCTTGGTCTGCCAATAGCATCAAACTATTTATAGTTTCTTTGGCCCAGATTCAGCAAGCTATGTAAGCAGGAGCCTTGTTATAAGCATGTGAGTAATCCCACTGAAATAGCTTTTCACTTGCGAAGAGGTAGGCACCATAAGCACCGGGCTATGCAGCGGCCATAGAGATTTGCTGTTTTAAACCAACCCTGAAGCAGGGAGATTGTGAATTTCCGCACCATCGACAAAAGCTGCATGGCTTTTTCTTTGTTTAAAGATGATCTATAAACACGACAGTCTTAATTCCAGTGCCAGAGAAAGGCTGTTTGCACCACTGATCTTAGTGTCGCTTTCCTACGGTTTCGAGAAGTCACTACAATTTGTAATCCTGTTGTTAAAGAATCCTCTTGAAGAAGAATCAGTCTGGGCTTCATCAGCCGTAACTGGACCCCATGCAGTGTCAAAGCTTGGATCCTGTACCCTGCCAAACTTCATGAATTCCCAATGTGACTTTAAAGCCTTTTTTTTTCCAGTAGAAATGCTTGCCCTAGATTCTCTCTCCAAAGCTGATTTCTAGGCCAGGCAGTTTCACTAAAACACAGACTTTAAAGTTGTGCAGGGAGTTATTAAAACGACATTAATGAGATAGGATGTGTAAACTTCATCCACAGCTAATGGTAATTACCTGAGAAATTTGCATCAGACTAATAAAAAAAAGCATTTTTTAAAAAAAGCTTTCTGTTAGAATCCAAATTTTCACCCCTTCTGATCTAAATTGGGCCTGGATAAGGAGAAAAACAGTCTATCTATAATTAGTCACCAGTCCTTAATGGAACTCTCTTCCTGTCAATCACCCATGGGCTAAGTGAAGCAATCTAATAAACAGTGGATGAGAAAATCCCATCTCTTTTCGGTCTTTCATTTTGGTCCAATGTAAAAAAGCAGAACAACCAGTAGAAGGAAGAAAACAAACTGCAATAAAAAGGGACGTTCCCTCAGACATTGCTTAGCCCTACAGCCAAAGGACAACTTTTTCTGAGAAGTAGCCGATCGCGAGTCTTCCTGGCCCTAACAATGGTGCTACTTGTGTCATAAGAAGATTCCTAGAGACTCCAAAACATCAGGCAAGTCATAATCTGTAGCTCCAAAGCTTTAGGCTCTGCTTCCCCATACACCTGTCAGTGCACCGGAATCACTGGTGGTATCTTACAGACTTTGCAAAGACCATTGTGAAACTCTGACAGGAGCGGCTTGTGACAGTCTTGGAGAGTGAGGTTCATGCATGCAACGAGAAGGAGGCAGCCAAAATATAGGATCTTTTGTTTTTTTAAGTATGATATACTTGGAGGGGAAGGTGATCAGGAACAGTCCACATGGATTTACCAAGGGCAAGCCATGCCTGACCAACCTGATTGCCTTCTATGATGAGGTAACTGGCTCTGTGAATATGGGGACAGCGGTGGATGTGACATATCTTGACTTTAGCAAAGCTTTTGATATGGTCTCCCACAGCATTTTTGCCACCAAGTTAAAATAGTATGGATTGGATGAATGGACTATAAAGTGGATAGAAAGCTGGCTAGATCGTTGGGCTCAACATATCGTGATTAATGGCTTGTTGTCTAGCTGGCAGCCGGTATCAAGCGGACTGCCGCAGGGGTCAGTTTTGTTCAAAATATTCAATAATGATCTGGATGATGGGATGGATTGCACCCTCAGCAGGTTCGCAGATGACGCTAAACTGAGGGGCGAGGTAGATAAGCTGAAGGGTAGGAATAGGGTCCAGAGTGACCTAGACAAATTGAAGGATTGGGCCAAAAGAAATCTGATGAGGTTCAACAAGGACAAGTGCAGAGTTCTGCACTTAGGAAGAAAGAATCCCATGCACTGCTACAGGCTGGGGATCGACTGGCTAGGCAGCAGCTCTGCAGAAAAGGAGCTAGGGATTACAGTGGACGAGAAGCTGGATATGAGTCAGTAGTGATTATTCCCCTCTATTCATCTCTGGTGAGGCCACATCTGAAGTACTGCATCCAGTTTTGGGGCTCTCACTACAGAGAGGATGTGTACAAATTGGAGAGAGTCCAGCAGAGGGCAACAAAAATTATTAGGGAGCTGGGGCACATGATTTATGAGGAGAGGCTGAGGGAACTGGGCTTGTTTAGTCTGTAGAAGAGAAGAGTGTGTGGGGGGGAATTTGATAGCAGCCTTCAACTACCTGAAAGGGGGTTCCAAAGAGCATGGAGCTCGGCTATTCTCAGTGGTGGCAGATGATAGAACAAGTGGTCTCAAGTTGCAGAGGGGGAAGTCTAGGTTGGATATTAGGAAAAACTATTTCACTTGGAGGGTGGTGAAGCACTTGAATGTGTTACCTAGGGAGATGGTGGACTCTATCCTTAGAGGTTTTTAAGGTCAGGCTTGACAAAGCCCTGGCTGGGATGATTTAGTTGGTGTTGGTCCTGCTTTGAGCAGGGGATTGGACTAGATACCTCCTGAGATCTCTTCCAACCCTGATATTCTATGATTCTATGATACCTTTTAAGGGCTGACACTTTCTCAGACCCTCAAGTTAGGGGCTCTCTCTTCTTGGCAAGCAAATTAAACCAATTTAGACCTCGCGCTCTATATTCAAAGGCAGTACAATAATAAGTTACACTCCCTTACTGGTGTGCAAGTGTGAGGTCTGGTCTAATCACAAGTTGCACCAGTTAACAAAAGATGTGTCATTGCCCTGATTTTGGTACACAGGTGTCGTTTCTCTGTGGACACTCATTGGTTTAAACCTGGCTGATACTAGCTTAGCCTGACATTTATAACTCTCATATTCCATTTGAATACCCTCCAATATCCTCCAGTGCCCTCAGCAGCAACATCACTGGCAAGTGATCTCAGGGAATTAGTCAGTATTTACAATTCATCGTTCCCAGAAGCACAATTTTTGAAGTCCATGTTTTTCGGAAGGGCAGCAACCTCATGGCATAAATACCAAACACCTGCCCCATCCTCCTCCTCCCAGGCATTGGCCATGCAAAGAAGGTAGATTACATAGGACTACAGATGGTGGAAATTTCTGCCTGCAGCACTTATTGTTTATCCTAACCATGCTGAAAGTGATTAATGAAACAAGCCTGCTGCTTGCAATATATTCCTTTCTCAGCAGACATATGATCAGAAGATTGAGTTCTACGAGTTGGTTGTAAACCTCTCAGGTCAAAATGAAACATACTGAAATATTAATAAATATATTTACTCTTCTCTTTAAGAATTCAATACTATAAATAGGCCCAGCTAAAGATCACCCACAACACCACTCCCTGTCTATATTTAAACTAATTATTTGTATCTTTTAACTGCTTTCCAAGTTTATAGAAAGAGGCAAGTCAAAAGTTCTCCTCTCTGAGTTTTTAGTTTATTAATGAAAGTGCCAAGAGAAGAATCAGAAATATTTATTTGAATGATTCAGCTCCCGTGTTTACACAGCACAGTTACAAAAATCATACAGATCAGCAAATCAACCTTCTTAGCGGGAACGTGCAACACACACACAACAATAACTGGGCGATTTGCTGATCTGCATGATATTTAAATGACTGCGCTATATAAATATGGGAGTTGAATCACCAAAATAAATATCTGACATTCTTCTGTTGGTACTGCCATAGGCCTGCATGGACACATAATTCTAGAGAAACTGTCACGATAACAACCAGCCACTCAACAGCAGAAAAAGAAAACCTACTTGCATTGACCAATTGGACCAAATTGTCACATAGAGGTGTCTAAACAACACCTGAAACATTTACATGCACTGCTGCACAGTCCCTTAGTTGCACACATGAACAGGCCTGTATCCATTTGTACAAGCACCTCTGGCATGGGGCAAACTTAGCGGAAAGAGTTTAGGTACTTGTTTTAGAACATGTGGCTCACCAGTTGATCTTGCCACGTCTTTATTCATGCTCTTCCTCATGCCTAGAATATCCTGCTAATCCCCTTTGCAACCTTGCTGTCCTTCATCACACCTCTCACATCTTCCAGATGGCCTCCAGGCCCTGATCCCCACTCCCTCCGACACACGCAGATACTACTTCCTTGTCCACTCCATGGCGTCTTGTTCCCCAAGTTTACCCTAGGCCACAGTTTTTGCAATGAGCTCTTTATGGGCAGATCTGGGAGCCAAGCAAATCCTTCGCGGGCTTCCCATTGCCATGCAACAGGAGATAAAACAGGTGTAAACGCTAACAAAAAACTGCACCCTCAACAAGGCAGATGATGTATCTGTAAACAGAGTGGCTTGAAAAGGTTTCAAAGTCATTTTTAGAAGGAAGCAAATATTTCACAATAATTTCAACAAATGGAAACTCAGACCAGGTCTGCACTAGAAACTTCTCCTACTACAACAATGTTGGGTAGAGCAGTGATTTTACGACACTTTTATACCGGTGAAAGCCCTACTGTCGGTACAGATATACTGGTATAAAAGAGCTTTTGTCAGTATAGCTTATTTCACTTGGGGAACCCATATAAGCTAGGCCAGCCAAAGCATTCTTTTCCAGTATCAGCGGCATCTGCACTAGGCGGGTTTGCCAATAGAGCTAGCAGTTGTAGTGTAGATTAGGCCTAACGTTTCCATTTCACTTCAAATATAACTTGTTTTCATTTGGCGTCATCGCCGCAAAAAGATTTCCAACAAAAGGAAAAGATTTCATTTGAAGATTTACATAGGAAACACGAACCATTTTCCAACCAATCTTCACTTTTTTTAAAACTCCCGTTTTTTAAATTAGGCTGAAATTCTGACAATCACATGAGTCCAGTAGCTGGAGCTTTACAACATCAACGATCAACGATACAACATCAACGATCACAAAGTTGCAACAAGCATCACAAGAGGTGGGAACTCTCTGCAAGCAGGATTTGGTGTGGACTTACTTTCTTCACCTTCAAAACGGGCGTGTTTGCAGAAACTATGCCTCTGACTAGTGTACTGAACAAGAACTCAATTTATGTTGTAAGGAAGACTTAGTATTCTAGGCTGCATGAGCCCTTGACTTGGCAAGTTTTCCTCTCGGCCTGATGAACACCTGCCAGGTTAAAAAAAATTCCACTGTTTTACTGTAGTTCTGATTTTTAAATAGGTCCATTAAAAATGCAATATTCTGACTCACCATATCCGTGCAGCCAATAAAACTGGGCCTCCTCACTAATGGGTTTTTCCACCACCATCCTAGAAAGTTTGGCAGCAAGTTTCGTCATTGTAGTCATCACAGAAACAATCTATACAGTGCCTTCAAATTGCTTCTCCTCAATAAACTGTGAACCAATAAAGTGGCAACATTTGGACAAGGTTATATTTCAAATGCTTCCATTTGGCAGGCACTCCGTACAAACCAGATGGATAAATACTGGTACAGGATGCTTAACACAGACTTTTTATAAGTACCTATACTTTGCATGCTGATGATGTTTAAGTTGGATTACTGTACACGTCCTTTAATATTTGATAGGGAGACTAGTGATTGCTGTCGGCTCTCTCAAGCCCAGGCTAGAACGCAAATTACTACTATGCCACCAGCGCCTTGAACTTCACTGAACATCCTAGCAAAGCAGATTAAAAGATATTAAATCTGTAAATGGCTCATCCTACTTCTGCTTTGCAAAATCTTATAGGGGGGATTTATCCACTCCTATTCCCCTCTGCACAGTTTTAGTAAATCACAGGTGAACCAATGAGGAAGTTCAACTTCCGCACGTCATGTACGTTGGATAACTCTACAACCACTGCTTGGTCCATGCTCCTAACTATTGCTGCACAAAAAACAATTTCACTTCTCCTGGGAAACATTTTGAGATTTCAAAAAAAAATAAAAAAATCCATCCCCAATGAGGATCAGAAAAAAAAACCACCACCAAAATTTCAAAAATGTTCCGAAACCAGAAAAGACTAAAAAAACGAAAATAAGTTCATGTCCATCAAAACACATCGTTTAGTTAATTTCATAACTGTTCATTTTGATTTCAACCTTTTTTTAAATTGACTTCCATTTCTAAACAAAAAGTCATTTCTAGCCAAAAAAAAAGTTATTGACAGCTCGATAATTTTGAAACACTTTTTCAAATTTTTTTTTCCAAATGGGAAATTTGTCAAAACTGTCCCTTTCCTGTGAAAAAATTCAGTTTTGACAAATCAGGATTTTTCTAGAGAAAAATGGTTTGTTAAAAATTCCTGACTAGCTCTACCCCTGTCCTGAAGCTGGAATATGGACCATTAGCCTTGACCACTCACCAATACTCGGGCTTATGGCAACTGGATCCACATGAACTCTTCCCCCACAAACCTTCCACTGTATGGGCTTCTGTAGAGCCCATCAGCACTGAGCCCACCAAATGCAGAACTCCCCTGCAAGCCACCTCCACAACCAGCTACCTCACCTGCAGAGCCAAGGTGGTTCTCCAGTGCTGGGAGGCAGGAGAGACTTCCATGCTGGCTCTTCTTCTACGTTTATATGTTAAGACGCTGGCCAGGGACCCAGGAGGTTTGGATTCCGTCGCCAGCTCTGTCTGAATGCACGTGTGATTTGGGAGAAGTCAGCTGTGACTCGATTTCTCATCTGGGAAAAAGAGGTTGTTCTTCCCGGGTCTGTCTTGTGTATTTAGACTGCAAACTCTTTCAGATAGGGACTGTCTCTTACTGTATGTTTTATATGTTTACTAGGCCAATGGAAACAGCTCGCCCCCCCCCCCTCGCCCAGCTCCTTCCCCCCCCCCCACTCAGCTCCATCCCCCCCCACAACCCCCCCTCACTGAGCTCCCCCCCGACCCCCCCTCGCTCAGCTCCCTCCCCCCCACGACACCCCCTCACTCAGCTCCCTCCCCCCCACGACCCCCCCTTCGCTCAGCTCCCCCCCCCCACGATCCCCCCTCGCTCAGCTCCCTCCCCCCCTACAACGCCCCCTCGCTCAGCTCCCTCCAACGATGTCTAACTTTATATGTATAACTGCTCCTTGGTGCTCTAGCTCCATGTGAGTGAGGATCCCTCAGGCGGGCATGCGTGGCGGCCATTTTGTGCCTCTGAACTACAACCCCCAGCATGCCGTTCGTCCGGGCTGTCTCTACAGCACATGACGGCTTCACACACACTTCTCTAGCCGATTATTATATAGGATACCACATCTAACATGATGGGCCTTGATCTTCATAGGGGGTTCTAGGAACTACCAGTCAGTGTGAGATAAACCATCCTGTACCAGTGGCCATCTTGAACTAACTCCTGCCAATACCAGAGGATCCACCTTTCCTTTTAAAGACACAATGCACAGAAAAACTAATAGCTACACATTGTAGATACGTACATCACAGTCACGTCACCTGCATATCAGTCACCACTCTTTTGGGATGGACACTACAAATTGAACACAGAATTTCCACCAAAATGAACCAGTTGTTCAGGAAAAAGAAATACATCATCAGCCTCTGTAGGTCAGGTCCTGCCCCACTATATACTCTGCAGTTTTGCTCGCAGAAATGCAACCAAGAGCCTCTAGGGTCGGCTTTATGCCCCTCTCCAGCATATGCTCTGTTGCCTGTAAAGTGTAAAGTGTACTGTAAAGTGTAAAGTCCAATGCAATTTTAGGCTGGTTAACCCACAAACATGCAGGCACCTTGGTGAAATCGTATGACAAGGGCTATGTCTACACTGGGGGGGGGGGGTCAACCTAAGATACGCAACTTTAGCTACACAAATAGCTGAAGTGGACGCATCTTAAGTTGACTTACCTGGGTATCCTCACGGCGCTGAGTCAACCACTGCCATTCCCCTATCGACTTTGCTTCTGCCTCTTGCAGCAATGGAGTTCCAGAGTCGCGGGGGACAGCGCTCAGGGATTGATTTATCTCATCTACACTAGACGCGATAAATCAATCCCCGATAGATCGATCACTACCTGCTGATCTGGCGGGTAGTGTAGAGTTAGCCAAGGAGTACAGAGAGTGGCTTCCATGGAAAAACAAAAATATCTGTTAGCAAAAGAAACGAAAAGAAATGGAACATAGGAGACAGTGCTCTCTGCACGCAAACTGCAAACAAAACTAAAACAGAGCCACAGAAAAACAAATTATGCTATTATCAGATCTAGGGGTATTGTTATTATTAGCATTCAAGCCCAAAACATGAAACTGCATAATTGGCTTCACTGTATTGCCTCTGATAACAGTTCCTCCGCAATGTAGTTCTATTGTGCCAACAACAGAACACCAAACGAGGCTTTCCAAATTATCTGATCATTTGGTAATCTGTGTCGAAGCATAAAATCAAAATATGAAAAGGAAAGACTTTTCCCTTCCCTTGTCTCATCCCAAGTCTCACACCAATGGCTTGGAAGTGTGATGCTAAAATAAATCTAAAAGGCACAACCACGTCCCAGCATGTCTTCTCTCAGAAATGTAATCTTACAACATCCAGACTGTGGAGTTCTACATTGGAAGAGAATCCATTGTTTCCCTTCGTTACCACACTATCGTCTTAGGGTACGTCTATACGACCCGCTGGATTGGCAGGTAGTGTTAGATGTATCAGGGATCAATTTATCGTGTCTCATCTAGACGTGATAAATCGATCCCCGAATGCACTCCACGTCGACTCTGGAACTCCTTCTCAGCAAGAGGAGGAAGCGAAGTCGATGGGGGAGCGGCCGCGGTCGACTCACCGCCGTGGGGACGGCCAATTTGCGTAGCTGAAGTTGCGCATCTTGGGTCAACCCCCAACGCCACCCAGTGTAGCACAGCCCTTAGCAATAGCTGAAGGGTTATGCAGTGGGCCTTGACAAATTCCTTGTTGTCAGAGATTTAAACACAGCTGCCTCACACACACCATAGGAAGTAAATTAGGGTCTGTCTTCACTACAGCAGTAGGTCGATTTCCCTTAAGTCGATTTTCTAAAGTAGGCTTTATAAAGTTGACTTAGTGCGTCCCCACAAAGCACAGCAGGTCGACAGTGTCTGTCCTAGAACTTTTGCAGGGGTCGACATAGCGAGCATTGCACTGTGGGTAGGTATCCCACAGTGCCGGGAGTCCCCAGCAGGCACCACCTTTCGGGGCAGCCAGGCACGCTCCCCAAGGGACCAGCCCCCCGCCCGAGCAGCTCCGTGGCTCCCTTGCCCACCCGAGCAGCCCCCTGCCCGCCCGCCTGAGCAGCTCCATGGACCCCCGTGCCCGCCCGAGCAGCTCCGCGGACCCCCCCGCCACCCGAGCAGCCCCGCGCCGGCTCCCCCCGCCCGAGCAGCTCCGCAGACCCCCCGCCCGCCTGAGCAGCTCCGCGCCGGCTGGGATAAAACATGATCAGACTTTAACAACAGCAGCAGCAGTAACAGCTCCAGCCCATCACATTAATTTCTTCTCTTTTCCCCAAGAAGACAGTTACCATCCTAGATACTATCTAAGAGACTGTCAAACAAGTGGGGTTTTTTTTCCCTTCTAAAAACTTTTCCCCCGAGGGGGAGGGAGGGAGACGGCACGGAGCTGCTCGGGCGGGCGGGGAGAGCTGGCGCGGGGCTGCTCAGGCGGGGGGGGGGTCCGCGGAGCTGCTCGGGCGGGGGGAGCTGGCGCGGGGCTGCTCGGGTGGGCGGGGGGGTCTGGCGCGGGGCTGCTCGGGCGGGGGGAGCCAGCGCGGAGCTGCTCGGGCAGGCACGGGGGTCGGAGGCTTAAAGTCACATGCATCCTCACTAGCTCACAATCGACCCAGAGGTCGATTTCAGCTACTCCTCTCATTAGGGAGGAGTACAGAAGTCGATTTTAAGGTCTCTTTAAATCGACTTTAAGGGCATGCATGTGGGGACGGGTACAGGCTTAAATCGACTTTAGCTTGCTAAAGTCGACATTAAGCCCTAGTGGGGACCAGGCCTTAGAGCAATGGAGCTGTGGGAAAAGAGAAGGAACAGTGCAAATCAAGCAGCTCTCTCTTTCAGCATTTTGGCTATTCCACGGTTATAGGTGTGTGTGTGTCACAAGGACCTGATCCAAAACCCACTGAAGTCAATGGGAGTCTTTCCATAGACGTCAAATGAGCATTAAATGCCTTACAATCTTTGTGCCCGTTTTAAAGCAAAACTCAATGGAAGCAGCAGTGATATAATCTGCTGTGTCCCCCTGTTGTGACATGCACCAGACCATTTAGTTTAATAAATGATGCAATTATAATTATACATATTAAACATGACTGTCTGGTTTACAGCAAACTCCAAAACACCATGTTCTGGAAAAGCTGTTCTGTCAGTTTAGGCTGATCCTGACGAATTAACTAGACACGCTGATTACTTCTAACGAGAACCACTGGCTTGCCACGTCCAAATGTCCATCTCGGTTAATTCAGTCCATTTGTGGAATGTGTGCTTGGATTGTCGTGCAGCCTTAATGCTGGAAAATAAAAGGGGATTCTCTAAAGGGAAGTCACAGAGCAAAGTACACAGCTGCTTACTGAAGCAAACATACGCTCGTAAACTAGATTACTAATGAGGAGTACTGGAAAGTCCCCTAGTCGAGTTCAACTATCACACCACTTGATTTTCATTAGCTTACGAACCAGTGAGGGATACGAATCCTTACTCTTTGGGAGTACAGTAGACTCTCGATTATCCAGAATTGGGTTAACCAGGATGTGGATTAACCAGGATGTCAAAAAAAATACGCGCAACTCGCAGGGCCGGCTCTGGCTTTGTTGCCGCCCCAAGCACACACACAAAAAAAACCCTACCAAGGCGCAGGGCAGCCAGTGAACCAACACCCCCGCCCCCCGGTGCAGGGTGGTTGGTGAACCGACCCCCTCCCCTTCCCATATTTCCTATGGATGGTGATTATCCAGGATTTTATTAACCAGGATTAATTTTTTTCCTATCATCCTGGATAATCTACTGTATACTTTGGCCTCTGTAAATGAAAAATACATTAGAATGGGCTAGGTCTCCCATTCGTAATCCTATCACCACATGCACGGTAACTTTGGCAGGGGGGGGGCGTGGGGGTTTGGTGAATTATATGGGATTTTCTTTTTTAAACAGCAAAATCCCCAAATGCAAATGAACTGATTCCCTCCAATAAAAGGTGAGGAAAAAAGCATTTGCAACGTCCACTTTGTGATTTCTTCACTTTGTTCAGTGGAGCAACCTTGTTCTCACAAATCAGAAGAGTCTGCCTAGCTAGCAAAAGCTCACGTATTTCAAGAGGGGCACTCTTGGTCATGGGGAGTTCCTCCCTTAAGTGTATGAATGGTTTGGGCCTGTAAAGATATGCCCCATGGCTACACTTCATGCACATGTTTCTGTAACAAGCTTTTCTCCACAAGTTAATGAGGGAGGTAAGCAGTTCTGAAGGCATGTCTATTTCTGGTAGGGAGAACATCAGTGTTTGTGTGAAAGAGAGAAAGCAAGACCATTTTAAATTTGTATTTACTACTGTTGTCGGGTTTCATAATTTAAGTAAAATAACCATTATCTGATTTTAGCAGATTAACAGTTAGAGATAGTCAAATTATCCATTCAGAGTAAATTACCTGACTAATTCACATTTTTTTCCTCATCACAAATCCAGTATAAGCAGATTGACTCTTTATAAACTGTTCAGTTTATGGGCTTGATAGAAAACCTTTTGAAGGTCTCGGCCCTTATCTCTAAAGCCCTGACTGGCCTGGGCCCACAGTGTATAAATATCCCCAAGCTCCGTGATGAAGACCAACCAATAACTCACTCTTCAGCACAATGGGACTTTCTAAGCTCGTCTTTGTTGAGACAAAACTTTCTTGGGGGCTAGTTCTCAGCCATGGAAAAAATTCCCCTCAGACTTAAGGACCATCACATGCCTCACCATCTCCCCGACTTCATGGGCCTGGCACACGTCTTCCCCTTGCCTTGTGCAATACCAGGAGAAGAAAGCCCATGCTAGAGCATGGGTGTAATTTGTCAAGATGTGTCTCAAAAAGCCCAAAACAGGCGCTCCGCCCGTGCACTGTGTTATAGTGAGAAATGGTGTTGCTGGCACACGTCCCCCAAAGTTTTGCCCCCGGATCAATTACCTCTTTGATACCCACACACACACACACACACACACACACACACACACACACACACCTCCCGGAGCTGTTCCTCCCTCTTCTCTGACCAGCTGGTACACTCCACCTGCCCGGAGCCTCTGGACTCCAGCCTCCCATCTGGTTCTGCCGGGGCCCAGCGACGGCTGAACCTGGTGATATTCTGAACACAAAGAGCCCTCAGCCAGGCTCAGAGCTGTTTCCATCACTTCAGAGTCACTCGACAGATGTTCTAGGCAGTAGAGTGACAGTCCTGGAATCTTATTAAGCAGATCAACACAGAGCAGCACCAGCATGTAAAAATAACCCCCGAACAAAACAAAACCCTACACTGTGAGCATAGTTCAGCCACCAGTGAAAGGATGAGAAAATGACGCACATGTGACATGTCAGTCATGTCTCAATGTACTACTGAGAAGTGGTCAGACACTAGTAAATAAGGGCAGTATAAGAACTAGTTTAGAATAAGACGAGGAAGAGTTTGTAGCACCTTAGAGACTAACCAGTTTATTTCAGCATAAACTTTCATGGGCTATAGCTCACTTCATCGGATGCATAGAATGGAACAGAAGAAAGATGCATTTATACACACAAAGCAAAAAAAAATTGTCCATTAGCATACCAATTCTAAGAGGCTGTTTAATATGGATGGGCCATTATCAGCAGGAGAAAAAAATAGCTTTTGAAATGGATTTCTGTGTCTGGCAGTAGATAACACCTATTGAAGGTAAATTAACTAGGGAAATGCAATGAAATCTAAAAAAAGTTTAGAATAGAAGTCTTTCAACAGAGTTCAGTGGTCTTTGGATCCGACTCTTGGACTAATTTCAGCCTGTGGGTTTCTAGAAAATGTTTGACTGATTTTTGTTATCCAGGTTCCGGACCAGTCCTCTAATTCGCATAACATTGTTTGCATCGCCTGGTTCAAGGATTTAACCCTTTCTGAAGCAGACAGCAAACAATGCACACTCTTGTTCATGTGTGAACATGCTTGTTTGCGCAGGAACATGGATTTTCCTGTGAATGACAATTCTCCAAACATGCAAGCCAACAAAATTCTTGGTTTTGCAGGAGTGTTTGTGAACAACAAATTAAAAGGGACATGAACATGGATGGTCTCAACAGCAGCATCGAATTCAAACAAACATTTGCAAACAGTAGGCTAGATTCAGTGGTACGTGCCAGCTGCCACTTCTGCCATGTAGACAATCAGTAAACTGGATTTAAACCAGCCAGTTCACATGGGTTCACAGTTGCTTTTGCACCACCGGAGCAGCATAAAACAGCCGGAAAGTCCTAGTGAATCAGTCCCATTCTTTTTGGAGTGCCCAGCCATACAGATAGAGAAATATATTCTGTCCCAGATCCTTCCTCGGAAAGGATTCCATGAATTGTGTACTGCTCTCTCTCTCACACACACGTGAAGTATAATGCAACAAATGAGTGATATTGTGTGATTCTAAATGCTAATATCGATGGTACATTTACTGTTCCCTACAAAATAATAAACTGTTGACAGCTTTTGTTGTTCCATTTGTTTGGCATTTGCTTTTGCTTTCGCACTCCATCTGTGTCCCTTTCATCTCTTGCTGCTCCCAGGTGGCAGGATGTCAGCATGTTATATTTAGAAAAAAGCGAGCAGTCTCTCTGGAATTCACTTTCATCTGCCATATTATTATTATTGGGACCACCTACTTCCAGATGGAAAGGCAGGCTGGCACAGACTGCGAGTCTGCGCTGTTACCTTCTGTTCACCACTGCTTTGCCAGTAAAGATTATGTCCATGGACAAACTGCAACTTCACACCAATGGCAGATAGTCTAATTGAATTAGTGCTTTCCAGGTTCCTTTCATGAATTTGTATTACATTTTGCCGTTTGTTTACCGTGACTCGCGGTCTTGCGGCTGTCAGATAAATGTGCTGTACCATCTTGCACTAATACGGTCTAGAAGTAAAGTTTAAAAAAGGAGAAATTAGCTAATGTGGAGATTCATTTTCAAACAACAGCCTTGACAAATATTGTCCAAGGACATTTTCCTGCCAGGGACTTTTAGCGTGTCAGCTTTTCTTAAAGACCTGGAACAAATGAACACTTTAAAAAAGAGCTGTGAACTTTTACTCTCAACCATACCCTTCAAGATTTCAGGGCCAGGGTTGGCCTTACCATGAGGCAAACTGAGGTGGCTGCCTCGGGTACCAGACTTGGGGGGGAGAGCACCACTAGGACCCAGAGTGTAGAAAATTGTGTCTGCTGCTGGTGCATATGTATTCTCTCTGCTCTAAATGCACAGAGATGGTGGAGTGCTGGGCTGGAGGACACAAGAGACATAACAGGCAGGTAGGAGAAAAGGTGAGAGAACAGAAAGCAGCTGCAGGGAGAGAGAGGAGAAGGATCCTCTTATGTACCTCGCCAGCACCCCAGGAGCCTGGACTGATTAACACCAGCTTCTCAGGGAGCTTCCTGATTCCTGCTGTTTCCCTGAACCCACTTGAGGAGAACAGGCCATCAACTGAAGTAGTAGGAGCCAGTTAGGCCCTTAAGATGCTGATATTTTCCCTCATTCAGGCCCTGCTACCAGCCTGCTTATTTGTCCCCTTCAGCTGGAGTGTTGAGAGCCACTACAGCTGGCCCAGAACAGCCGTCATGAGTGAAAGAAGAAAATGCCCCCTGGGGCAGCATTCAGAAAAAGCAAGCAAGCAAAGGCAGCTTTTCTATCTAAGCAGGAAGGAGCTCTGCTGAGAGACAGACACAAATGAGTCTTCTGGCCCCAGTGAGGATGTGAGTGGTGAGGAGATGCCTGATCTTCCAGTTAGTCAGAGTGCAGGTGACCTGGTAGCTACTGCAGCATCCATATCTCCATCTCAAATGGATGCAACCAGGCGCACTCCTGAAGAAAAGTGTAGATCAGAGAAGAGTGTGGTGGAAGCACAAGAAACAGCTGCTGCTGAGTTTAGTTCCTTAAGTCTAGATGATCCAGGCCGGTGGACCCACTTGAGCCGTAGCCTGAGGGACTTTCTTCTACTGCATGGGCCACAGCAAGTGAAAAACTTCATGTCCCCCAAAGACAGTGAAAATAGAAGTTTCCATCCAACACATGACTGGCGTAAATCCCCAATGGTAACAAAGTGGAGAGGCCACGGCTTATGTACTCAAAAACCCAGAATGCTGCATACTGCTTTTGTTGCAAACTCTTCCAGTCTAATGTTCCAGCCATATTGGGATCTACAGGAACAAAGGACTGGAAAAATCTGGCTAGAAATCTGGCATACCATGAGAAGGCAGCAAATCACCAGAGAGCATTCCATAGGTGGAAACAGCTTGAGGTTAAAGGCCATCACAGATGATCACCATTGAGAGAATATTGCAGAGTCTCTTTAGCGGAAAAAATGTTCTAAAAAGGTTTGTTGTCATTGTGAGAATGCTTCCTACCCAAAACCTAGCACTGCATGGCAATTAAGATCAGCTGTGTGTGTCAAACAAGGGAAACGTCCTTAAAATTGTGGAGCTGATGGTTGAGTTTGATGCTGTACTTGAGGAGCATCTAAGAGTCACCGCCCAAGAAATGTACACACACCACTACCTTGGACAAAATTAAAAATGAGATCAGACAGTTACTGGCAACAAAAGTCAAACAGAAGATTGTGGCAGATCTGAAGTCAGCAAGATATTACCCTGTTATTCTGGACTGCACACCTGACATCAGCCATACGGAACAAATGACATTAATGGTGCATTTTGTAACAACAGCAACAGAACCTTATGAAAATGTCCCTGCAATGGTGACTGTCAGAGAGTATTTTCTAGAATTTATTGACATTGGTGATACTACAGGATCTCATATGACAAATGTGCTTCTGAAAAACCTGGAAGATACGGGCATTGCGATAGCTGACATGAGAGGTCAGGGCTACGATAATGGTGCCAACATGAGAGGAAAGAACAGAGGAGTGCAGACACAGATCCAAGAGTTAAATCCTCGAGCTTTTTTTGTCCCAGGCAGTTCTCATTCATTGAACTTGGTGGTCAGTGATGCAGCATCAGCTTCTAGTGAGGCTGCTGGATGTTTTAATGTAGTTCAGAGCATCTATGTATTTTTCTCTGCATCAACTCATCGATGGCAAATTTTGAAGCAACATCTGGGAACATTCTCTCTGACACTGAAACTACTGAGTGCCACATGACGGGAAAGTTGAGTGGAGGTGATAAAGCCTGTCAAATACCAAATTGGGAAGATAGATGATGCCATAGTTGCCATTATGGAGGATAATGGTATGACAGGAACTGTTCGTGGGAGAACAGTGGCAGAGGGAAATGGAATCACCAGAAACATACTTAACTTCAAATTTCTGTGTGGCTTACTGTTGTGGCCTGACATACTGTTTGAAATAAATGTTGTAAGCAAGAGTCTCCAAGGTGTTCACCTTGATATATCTGGAGCAATGGAACAACTGTACAATGCACAGTCATATCCAGTCTTACCCAGTCAGATGAGGGATTTCAAAACATTCCGAAGAGTGCACAGAAGTTGGCAGAGGAATTTCACACTGAAGCTATTTTCCCACCCATTCAAGAATACAAGAGTTACCAAAGACGACGACATTCTGATTATGAGGCACGGGATAATCCCATAAGAGACCCCAAACAACAATTCAAAGCTGATTTAACCAGGTACTAGATTGTGCAATACAGTCAGTTGAAGAACGTTTCATGCAGCTCAAGGAACACAGCAGTATATTTGGGATGTTGTAGGATATTCCAAAACTCCTCACTGTACCTGAAGATGACCTACACCAGCAAAGCAGGGCACTAGAGACAGTGTTGACACATGACGACATGTGCGATATTGATGCGAGTGATTTAGGTGATGAACTGAAAGCCCTTTAAAGATACATTTCAGCAGGATCAACTCCAAAGGCTGTTCTGGAATAGATGTGCACAAATACGGTGACCACCCTCTTTCCAAGTGCTTTTGTTGCTCTGGGCATACTTCTAACACTTCCTGTAACAGTTGCCAATGGAGAACGCAGCTTCTCCAAGCTGAAGTTAATAAAAAAAAAAATCTATGCTCCACAATGACACAGGAGAGGCTTGTCGGCCTTGCAACCATCTCAACAGAGCATGAGCTGGCCCAGACTGTGGACCTTCAGGAACCAGTTCAAATCTTTGCAACCAAGAAGGCCTGGAAAGCACCACTTTGATTATTTAAACAGATACAAATGCCAGTGTTTACTATGCAGACAAGAAAAGTTACATTTGCTGCTCAGGAGTTTGAAAGTTAAGTGTTACTTAACATTTTTGAAGAAGGCATTTTAAGTGGTTAGTTCTCCTTTATTGGGGTAGGTAGCAGAGCAGCACCATGAGAGGAGTAGAACAGGAAGAAGGCAGAATTGAGACCTTTCAAAGTTTTGGCCCAAGTGAGGGGGCATGAGGGCATCATTTAAGCTCCCAGTCTCAGGTGCCAAAATGTTGTGGGCCGGCCCTGTTCAGGGCGGCATTATCGCCCCATTTTTCTAGGTCCTCTGATGTGTCACGCAAGTTGAAAAATATATTTCCAGGTTCCAGCACGGCGGACTCTGGGCTAATAGTCATTTGTGAGGAAACTCGACTGAAAAGACTCGACTGAAAAAAAACCTCACATCTAAAAAAAAGGAAAACAGACAGAAAAGTATATCTAGTTGCCATGGCTACTGCGGGATATGAAAGGAAGAGCTGATGGAACCTTTACACTTATTTAAATGCTTATTATAGCATTATGCAAAACGGGGGAAGAAAAGAAGCAAAGAGGTTAACGTTCTTATAAGAAAAACAGTCATTCCAGGATGAGTAAGGTAACAATTAAGAAGACAAAAACGAAGGCCTTGTTTAAAGTGCGTCATTTGAAATAATGATATATATTAATTATGCCCTCTTAAATTAATGAGTAACTGAAAAAACACAAAGAGAAAAGGAGAGAATTCTAACTGGGCCACAGCGTTCAGCTGGAAATCACATTCTGACCTGACAACGGCACTGGTTTAGCTAGTACCGTAGCAAACCGCCTCGTTAGCCTCTCTACCTGGTGAGGGCTCTGCTAGCATGTGCTGAGCCTGACACAATCTCTTTGGCGGTTTTCAGAGCCAGATCTTGCTCACCTACCTCAGTGGTGGGTGTCCACCTTGCCAACTTCAGGTGACTGCTCTTGTCAGCCTAAGGAAGTGGATTGGACCCTCGGGCGCTCCCCCCAGAATGTCTTTCGACAGCCCCTGCCACAAGCACAGCATGTTAGTGCTTTGCTGGTGTTTTCATTTGTTCCTTTGTTTTTCATTTCCAATTTTCCTTAAAGCAGAATCATGGAATGGGAGGGGGACAGACAGGAGTGGAAATAAGAGCGGGGAAAATTAGGTGGCTGTGCAAAGAAGGGAGCCCAAGAGCAAAGCACAGACAGCTCCTGTTATCTCAACATACCCAGTTCAGTTCTTGGCTACCATGGGGTGCTGGGTGCATACGTAGCCAACGTAGCTCACTGGTTAAGACTCCTCTAACATCTAGCCACCCACTCTGACAGCCTGAGGGAGGACACAGCTACACCTAGACAGGCCACCCCTGACAGACACCGCAGCTGTGAGTAAGAAGAAAGGAGCAGAAGGGAGGGATCCCCCGGTCTGTGCTGTGGTGATGGGGTAGGAGAATGTGCTATGGATGTGTTCCCACGATCCTTCCTTGTGCCTTTGCCTCTCCTCTTGGCCCCGCCCTTCCTTTCCCCCATAGTTCCCTGACCTCCTTCTCTGCTGGACAGAGGCGAATTAAGACTAAATGGGACCTGAATCCACCAAAACTTTTGCCTCCCTCAAAAAATGTAACCCTCCGGCCCCCATCAAAACCTTTCCTCCCAGGTCAAACTTCACGCCTCCAGGATGGACTTCCCCACCCAGTCCTCATCTGCCTCCTACATGAGGCTATTCAGCCAGCAGTGATCAGCCAGGCCATGCCCCATTGCCTGATGACTTTGCCACTGCCTGCTAATGCTGTCCCAAGCTCGCTGCTCCAACTGGGACACTCTATGGGGCCACCAAAGGAGGGCTCTGCCTTACTCCATCGCTGCCTATTTGTGTGCAGGCATTTGTGCCTATACACAAATGCAAGAAGCCTGGGAAACAAGCAGGGAGAACTGGAAGTTCTGGCACAGTCAAAGAACTATGATGTGATTGGAATAACAGAGACTTGGTGGGATAACTCACATGACTGGAGCACTGTCAGGGATGGATATAAACTGTTCAGGAAGGACAGGCAGGGCAGAAAGGGTGGGGGAGTTGCACTGTATGTAAGAGAGCAGTATGACTGCTCGGGGCTCCGGTATGAAACTGCAGAAAAACCTGAGAGTCTCTGGATTAAGTTTAGAAGTGTGAGCAATAAGGCTGATGTCGTGGTGGGAGTCTGCTATAGACCACCAGACCAGGGGGATGAGATGGATGAGGCTTTCTTCCAACAACTAGATCACAAGACGTGGTTCTCATGGGAGATTTCAATCTTCCTGATATCTGCTGGGAGAGCAATACTGTGGTGCACAAACAATCCAGGAAGTTTTTGGAAAGTGTAGGGGACAATTTCTTAGTGCAAGTGCTGGAGGAACCAACTAGGGGCAGAGCTTTTCTTGACCTTCTGCTCATAAACTGTGAAGAATTAGTAGGGGACGCAAAACTGGATGAGAACCTGGAAGGCAGTGACCATGAGATGGTTGAGTTCAGGATACTGACACAGGGGGAAAAGAGCAGCAGACTATGGACCCTGGACTTCAGAAAAGCAGACTGACTCCCTCAGGGAACTGATGGGCAGGATCCCCTGGGAGATGAACATGAAGGGGAAAAGAGTCCAGGAGAGATGGCTGTATTTTAAAGAATCCTTATTGAAGTTGCAGGAACAAACCATCCCGATGTGTAGAAAGAATAGTAAATATGGCAGGCGACCAGCTTGGTTGAACAGTGAAATCCTTGCTGATCTTAAATGCAAAAAAGAAGCTTACAAGAAGTGGAAGATTGGGCAAATGACCAGGGAGGAATATAAAAATATTGCTCAGGCATGCAGGAGTGAAATCAGGAAGGCTAAATCACACTTGGAGTTGCAGCTAGCAAGGGATGTTAAGGGTAACAAGAAGGGTTTCTTTAGGTATGTTAGCAACAAGAAAAAAAAGTCAAGGAAAGTGTGGGCCCCTTACTGAATGAGGGAGGCAACCTAGTGACAGAGGATGTGGAAAAAGCAAATGTGCTCAGTGCTTTTTTTGCCTCTGTCTTCACAAACAGGGTCAGCCCCCAGACTACTGCACTGGGCAGCACAGCATGGGGAAGAGGTGACCAGCCATCTGTGGAGAAAGAAGTGGTTCAGGACTATTTAGAAAAGCTGGACGAGCACAAGTCCATGGGGCCGGATGCGCTGCAGCCGAGGGTGCTAAAGGAGTTGGCTGATGTGATTGCAGAGCCATTGGCCATTATCTTTGAAAACTCATGGCGATCGGGGGAGGTCCCGGATGACTGGAAAAAGGCTAATGTAGTGCCCATCTTTAAAAAAGGGAAGGAGGAGGATCCAGGGAACTACAGGCCAGTCAGCCTCACCGCAGTGCCTGGAAAAATCATGGAGCAGGTCCTCAAGGAATCAATCCTGAAGCACTTAGAGGAGAGGAAAGTGATCAGGAACAGTCAGCATGGATTCACCAAGGGCAAATCATGCCTGGCTAACCTAATTGCCTTCTATGATGAGATAACTGGCTCTGTGGATGAGGGGAAAGCAGTGGATGTGTTGTTCCTTGATTTTAGCAAAGCTTTTGATATGGTCTCCCACAATATTCTTGCCAGCAAGTTAAAGAAGTATGGGCTGGATGAATGGACCATAAGGTGGATAGAAAGCTGGCTGGATCGTCGGGCTCAATGGGTAGTGATCAATGGCTCCATGTCTAGTTGGCAGCCGGTATCAAGCAGAGTGCCCCCAAGGGTCGGTCCTGGGGCTGGTTTTATTCAATATCTTTATCAATGATCTGGAGGATGGTGTGGACTGCACCCTCAGCAAGTTTGCAGGTGACACTAAACTGGGAGGATTGGTAGATACACTGGAGGGTAGGGATAGGATACAGAGGGACCTAGACAAATTAGAGGACTGAGCCAAAAGAAATTTGATGAGGTTCAACAAGGAGAAGTGCAGAGTTCTGCACTTAGGACAGAAGAATCCCATGCACTGCTACAGACTAGGGACCGAATGGCTAGACAGCAGTTCTGCAGAAAAGGACCTAGGGATTACAGTGGATGAGAAGCTGGATATGAGTCAACAGTGTGCCCTTGTTGCCAAGAAGGCTAACGGCATTTTGGGCTGCATAAGTAGGGGCACTGCCAGCAGATCGAGGGAAGTGATTGTTCCCCTCTATTGGACATTGGTGAGGCCTCATCTGGAGTACTATGTCCAGTTTTGGGGCCCACACTACAAGAAGGATGTGGAAAAATTGGAAAGAGTCCAGAGAAGGGCAACAAAAATTATTAGGGGCCTGGAGCGCATGACTTGTGAGGAGAGGCTGAGAGAACTGGGATTGTTTAGTCTACAGAAGAGAAGACTGAGGGGAGATTTGATAGCTGCTTTCAACTACCTGAAAGGGGGTTCTAAAGAGGATGGATCTAGACTGTTCTCAGTGGTAGCAGATGACAGAACAAGGAGTAATGGTCTCAAGTTGCAGTTGGGAAGGTTTAGATTGGATATCAGGAAAAAATTTCCCCCTAGGAGGGTGGTCAAGGATTGGAATGGGTTACCTAGGGAGGTGGTAGAATCACCTTCCTTAGAGGTTTTTAAGGTCAGGCTTGACAAAGCCCTGGCTGGGATGATTTAGTTGGGTATTGGTCCTGCTTTGAGCAGGGGGTTGGACTAGATGACCTCCAGAGGTCCCTTCCAACCCTAATATTCTACGATTCTATGATTCTATGCAGGATGAGAAGGAAGGGAATTAGCAGGCCTGTCATACCTGGGAAGGAAGGAAAAGATTTTAAGAGTTGCCCCTCACCCTTCCTTGTAATTCAAGCAAGGGCCTGAAGGAGGAATGTCCCAGCATACATTTTTCTCATGAGAGGTTGATCAGAGCAGAGGAGAGCAAATTCCATTACATTCTCACTCAGGCCTTTGCGCTCGACAGTTTCCTGTAGCCATTCGTCAAGTGCTTTTCCTCCGAAACATGGTTCTTGGATTCAATTACTTTATAAAGTCAATATTTTAGGTCACAGCTTCTGCATCAACAAAGGCATCTCTGGGGACTCGAGTTTAGCATGGCGGAGCTTTAAGTAATGTTCCCTGCACCGCTCCAGCTAAAAAGTCAATAAGGTATGCATGTTTCCCCTCACATTTCATCCTCAGAGGCTGCAAAATTATTGTTCGCTTTTGTACGTTTAAACCATGGAGAAGAGGTGAACTTCCTGACTGCATTATTTCCAAGGCACTCAAGCGGGTTCACGTGGCATTTTCCCCCCACACACTCTTCCTGCTGAAGTTATAAATATTCAAGGGTCAGGCAGTTCACTCCAGCTGAAACTGGTCTCTGTGCAGAGGACTGGCACAAAGCCTTGCACACCACTTAACCCTTTGGGTGGATGCCCTACACAGCGATTAATTTCACCACCAGAGACTTGTCCGCCCTTTCTCTGCTTTTTTTATTTTTAACTTACAGACTAGGCAGTGCTCCCACTGCATGGATAGTATTTGAGGTATGTAGGTCACCTGACCCAGTGACAAGACATAAGCTTCCACCCACTTTAGCATGGGCCAATGCAATCACTATCACCCATGGGGTGTATGAAAGGGGTCCCAGGCACATACAGTGACCAGATGTCCTGATTTTATAGGGACAGTCCCGATTTGGGGGTCTTTTTCTTATATAGGCTCCTATTACCCCCAACAGCAAATGTGAAAAATCAGGATGGGTATCTGGTCACCCTACAGGCACAGAGCAATCAGACAATCTAGTTGCAAATTGCATGCTTGGAACCAATAATCTGCAATACAGGAACAGTCCAAATAAGAGTGGAAGAATCTCCCTCTGGGGGACTTGAACTGGGGACAAAGCTTTGAGTCTATTTACGGTTCTTGTTTTTCTGCCTTACCCCTTTCTGATCTGTGCTGATGTTCCCCATATGTGCAGTATGAAGACAAGAGTTAGCATGGGAGGTGGGAAATATAAAACAAGTTAAAAGCTTTGGCCATGGACAAAGAAAAGAGAGGAGAGGAGAAAGTTATGAATGTTTTGCCCAACATAATTTAAAATTTTTTCATCCAAAATTTGAAATTTTGACAAATATTTTCATCAAAAATTCTAACTTCTGACCATTTCAGTCAACTCTAATCATGAAGGTAGGACAGTTATTGTAAAATTAGCAAACCAATAATTTTCAAGTACAGCTCTAGTAATCAGCTGACAAAATATACCTTGGGAAATCCACAAGGGATATTAAATAGAAACCATTATTTCAAGTGTAGTTCTGACTTTTTTGCCATTCATATGCCTTCGATACCACATATCATTCAGCGCAGTTTTCCTGTTCCCACGTATACCGCAAAACCCAATTAACCACAAAAATAAAGATTAATAAAAGACCCAAGAGAGATTGTATTTTGTACACAGAAAAAGAAGAACACTTGATATTCCAAACTGAGTTGTCACAAGGCTTTTCATCTTAGTAGTTATTTGGACAGAATGAAATGGCGTTATTTAGCACTTTTTAATTGAACCACCTTCAGAGTAACCAAGGTAGTTCAACCAACTGTTGAAAAATATTACTTTGCTAGAGTCAATTTGCAGGTGCCACTGTTTGTGAACGCAAATGTCCCTATTTGCGCAGTTGGTCGCTGCACACCTACACAAGTTTTAAATGCATGGGGAGAGATTGTTCCCATCGGTATAATGTAAAGAAAATACAGGAGTAAGCAAAAAAACCACATCTTCTCTGGGATCGTCTCCTTTTTCCAGATCCTTAACTTTGTAGAACAGGGGTAGGCAACCTATGGCACAGGTGCCGAAGGAGGCACACGAGCTGATTTTCGGTGGCACTCATACTGCCTTGACCACCGGTCTGGGGGGCTCTGCATTTTAATTAGTTTTGAATGAAGCTTCTTAAACATTTTTTAAAACCTTATTTACTTTACATGCAACAACAGTTTAGTTATATATTAAATACTTATAGAAAGAGACCTTTTTAAAATGTTAAATGTATTACTGGCACGGGAAACCTTAGGGCTGGTCTCCACTAGGGGGGGGAAATCGACTGTAGATACGCAATTTCAGCTACGTTAATAACTATTTCAGTTAATAACGTAGCTGAAATAGACGCCTCTACAGCCGACTTACCTCCCATCCTCACGGCGGTGGCGGTCGGCGGCGCGGTCCCCCATCGACTCCAGCTTGCGCCTCTTCATGAGCTGGACTTCCGGAGTCGACGGGGGAGCCGCTGGTGGTCGATTTATCGCGTCTTAACGAGACACGATAAATCAATCACCAAAGATCGATCCCTGCCGGCTCAAGTGAAGACAAGCCCTTAAATTAGATGAATAAATGAAGACTCGGCACACCACTTCTGAAAGGTTGCTGACCCCTGTTATAGAGGCTCAAGAATCCCTGGTGAACTAATCGATTTTCTTGTAGCTAGTGATCTGCCCAGCGGAGAACTACACTTTATTGCCTGTGCTTCAGAGCAAATTTAATGAGACTCATCCTTCATGTTCCCAGAGTTTAACATGACAGAGCCACTTCCCTAACCACAATGGTTGGTAAAAGTTGACAGGGTCATGGCTCCGTGGACCCCCCGTAGTGCCAGAGCCCCTGAGTGGAACCAACTCTAGCACTACCCTCTCTGCAGACAAATAAACTCAAAACTTGTCTCTTCCACCAACAGCAATTGGTCCAATAAAAGATGTGACCTCACCCACCTTGTCTGGTGAGTAGCCTCCGGATTTTAAACACTGCAGAAATGCTCCAGTCTCCTAACTAGCACACCGCCAGTACAGTGAATAGGAGGGGTGAAATTGTGACTATCTTCTGCTGTTTCAGAGCAACACTGCCCTGTGAGACATCATCAGGTACATTTAATCTAGTCTCATTATCAAGGGAAGAAAAGTCCTGTCACTTAGCTCAGCAGCTAATCAGGATAATGTATTGTGGTCTGCAGGTATCTTAATAGGATTGCTTAAACCACGGTTAGTTTTAAATCAGCTCCTCAAAGAATCTGATTACTGCAGACCTCTGTGGGTTTGACAGAGGGGAAAAAGCCAGTTTGGGCCCCCATTACCATTCCAGAAGTGCTGCCACGCGAGACAACCTTGTTTAAATGTTATAGCTTTTGAACGCATGCAGGATGTGAGTTGGTATAATACCAACCACACACTCAATTACACCTGTACCAGGTCACAATATGGGATGGGGAGGGGGAAAGCAAGATGGAGAGTAAAAACCGTGCGGTGTCATTTCTCGCTGCTCCCTTTCCTCCTTAGAACTGTGTCAGCACCACAGTAAAGGCTAAGAAGACACAGGATGGCTGGAGAGAGACGCATCATTAGCTCCTGTCCCCAGTCAGAGGTCAGGGTTACTAAAGGTTTCCTGCCCTTTCACATGGCAGTGTCTCCAATCATTACCCGTGTTTCACACTGCCTGATGATTTCACTGATGTGCATGAGATACCTTTTCATTCATGCCAGCTGGGGCTACACAGGGCAGTTAGAGTGCTCCACCAATACCGCTTCAATAGTAATCACTGGCTCTAGCAACACAAATATTGTTCTAATAGTGGGTCAAAGAACCATGAAATTAAATTAAAACCTGCAAAGTTGAGCAAGAAAGTACAGTGGTGCTTCCTGCTGAACACGCTAACATTAAGTTTACTTGCTAGAATCCTTTCTGTTCCTAACCTATAGGAAATATGGACCCGATTCTCCATTGCTTGGTACCTTATGGCATCCACACAAAGTGGGCGTAAAATACTCCCAAATGACCCCAGTGGTATTTTGCACCCATAGTCCCTGAGGGTCCACAGGGCTGGAGTCTCCTCTGCCTTGCACCTTGTCACAAGTGTTTTGATGGTTTTAGGACAGAGCGGTTTCTATCAGCACAGAGCAGCTCCTCATGCAGCAGGATGCAACTCAAGGTACCAAATGCGCAAGCACACGGCCAGACCCCAACACCGTCCATCCCTAACCCATGCAGCTCAACGAGGCACTGCAACAAACCGGTCACCTGAATGTCCACTCTAGGGACATGTTGGGATGGACCGAGGGAAGAAGACAGCCAGCTCCAGACCTACAGTGACCAAGCCAACAGCCAAGATGTAACGCAAGGACCTGCAGTAGAAGAGCTGCCTCCATCGAGTCTCTCTGCAATTGCTTGTCACTCTCCAGAGTCTGGATAACTTGCCGGGAGTTGGGCAGCGGATTTCCCGCATTGTTCATGTGTCTATCCAAGCCAAGTCTAGCAAACTAAGCCAGTCACTTTGCTTCCCGCTGAGCCCCTTTCACATCCTCAATTATACTGAAACTTTCCCCTATGCTCTGAACACGGGGCTGAAATCCATGGACGCCTCCATTTGTCAGATGTGATTTTTAAAACACGGCCCATTAACGAACATGCCCAACAGTGGAACTGTGAAGTCCTAAACTCCCATTGTAACAAACGGCAACGTTCTGCCATCCCAGTGCGCGCTCATCAGATCTGCACCAAACAAACCAGGGTGAGAATCAAAGAAAAAAACCAAGTGGCTGAAAACTGATTTCTCATCCCATGTTTTCAGTTCCTTTGGCTTTCCCCTGCTGTCTTTCCTTCCCTGACCCCACTTCTCTTCACCTCCTTCAGGGTCTTTTCTTCCTCTTTTTATTAGTTCTCTCCATGCCCTCTGCCTCTCTCCTTCGGAAAGCAGCATTCTCCTGTCTTTGCATAGCCTTGTCCAAACTTGTCTCTGTCCCCACCCATTATTTCTATCTCTTTGTAAGACCTAGTCTAGACTTAAGTTAGGATGACATTGTTACGGTGCTCAGAGCAGCGTGAAAAATCCACACTCCAGAGCAACATAGCTATACTAGCCTAACCCCCCAGTGTAGACACAGCGAGGTCGATGGAGAAATTCTTCCATGGGCCAACAAGTGAAATCTTCTCTGGGGAGCACTGATTAAGCAAAAGCTAAAATACACAAGTCCCAGGAAAGTTTTGATGCTTGATAAAGGGATTTTCCTACTATTCTTAAGAATCAGAGAGGTAGCCGTGTTAGTCTGGAATAGCAGAGGTAACAAAGTCCTGTGGCACCTTAAAGACTAACTATAAAGTTTTGAAGCATAAGCTTTCGTGGGCTAATACCCACTTCGTCGGATGCTTGCATTATTAGCCCACGAAAGCTTATGCTTCAAAACTTTATAGTTAGTCTTTAAGGTGCCACAGGACTTTGTTACCTCTACTATTCTTAGTTTCTCAAACTGAAGACTGCTATTTACTTAGGGAGGAGAGTTCCACCTCTGTAGCTCTAGCCAACGATAATCCCTGCCCTGAACACGGAGCTGAAATCTGACCTGCAGATGGAGACCTCGGCCCTTATTTACCTCTCTGTGTGGAGTTGCCCCTTTTGACATCACCGCAGCCAATGGCAGCTGGGAGGACCCACACCCAAAGTCCCCTGTGGAGGTGGTGGTGTTGATTGGGCCCCCACTACGGCAGGTGTCTAGGTTAATGACTCATTGGAACACATGGAGCAGTTGGCCCTTCTTGTTCAGGCTGTCTGCAGACTCAGGAAGACGTCGCTGCATCAGTTACACTCGCATCACATTCTTGAGGTTTCCTTTGCAGATTTGGAAGTCATCATGTGACTCCAGGAGCTGGGGCCCTCAGCATGGGTCTGCAGGGCCTGTACCTTAATGCAGCCTCACCGTGCATAACCATGCGCAGGATCCAGGCCTTCATGAGCTTCGCAGGGACATTGTCAGCAACACCCTGCTTTGCTACCGATTGTCAAAGTCCCATCTTCACAGTAACATTGACAAAGAGGCATTTTGGAGGGCCTCTATCCACCCTTCCCTCTTCTGTACCTGGACCGTCTCAGGAGGACACCTGCCTTTGAGGACCGAGGCAGAATGGCACAGAATTATATGACCCGCAAAAGCTGTGGAAAAGGGAAACTGAGAAAAGATGCTGGTGAAAAGAAGAAAAGGTCCTTTGACTTTCACGACTACAGAATCTGCATGTCTTAAACACACCGTAAAGTCATCTCCTTAGAACTGACCTTGGTACTGGCATCATTGCTTCACAGTTCACAGCTTGACATGCCTGAGTAATAAAGATCCGATTCCTCCCTTCACTTCCATCGGGGTAAACTAGGAGCAACTCACATGAATTGCACCAGAGAAAACTTGGTGTAAATAAAAGCCAACTGAACTGCTTGATTCCTACGGCAGCTGTTTGCTGTTTTCAGGCGTAACTTTAGCTAGTTATCATCACACACATAATGAAGATCTTTCAATTAATAGAAGATAATAAAATTATAAGATTCAGCAACAGCAGCAGGAATATATGACACCAAATAAAAAAATTCCTCTCTTGACACCCTTACACATTGATAACATTTGATAAAGTCATTAGCTTTACAGGCATTCTCTGGCAAATGAGCCATATAATAGCATAGTTTAAGTGTTATCCTTAAGTGGTAAACCTTCCAATTACGCTTGAAGAGAAATTACTATATGCTGCTAATTATAGAATCCACAGTTAGGATTTGTTTGAAGTGAGAATGCTAGCTTCGCTTAAAATAAAAACCCAACGTAGAAACCAGGTTGGGGGGAAAAACAGCCAGAGTAAAGAAACAACATACTATGAGACCTAACATTTTAATATTAATGACTATAGCTGATTTTTTCTCCTCCTGTTGATATTAGCTCATCTACATTAAATAGCCTCTTAGAGTTGGTATGGCAACTTCCACCTCTACATATTTTCTGTGTGTATATATACACACACACCTTAGTACTGTGTGTTCTATTCTATGCATCTGATGAAGTGGGCTGTAGCCTATGAAAGCTTATGCTGTATGTGGCAAATTACTCCCACGATATTGATGGGTCCTGCGCTTTCTCTTCTTGTGGGGGAATTCAGGGAGCCTTTTTCTTGCCTCTGAACAGGGTGTTAACTGTCCCACAAGTAGGGGAGAAGGAGGGACCCGGGCCCGCCCTCTACTCCGTGTCCCAGCCCAGAGGCCCTGAGGATAGCGGTAAAACACTGGGATTAGCTACTCCTTCCCCTGGACTACTTCCCTCTCCTACTCTTCAGCTTGTGGGGGGCTTCCTGCCCTCTCTCTACATATAAGCCAGGTGTTCCTTTACTTAAGGTCTGGGTCTTTCTTAGCTCACCACAGCACTTCTTCAAACTCTCTCTGCTCCAACGCCTCCAAGCTGCTCTCAGCTGCAACGCCTCCAAACTGTTCTCTGCTCCAACGCCTCCAAACTCCTTCCAAACACCCACACCTGTCTGCCTGAGGCAGGGGTTTTTATTAAGGCCTTAATTGGCAGCAGGTGCTCCTAATTAACCTGCTGCCTGCTTCCCTAGTCTACAGGGAGCCACACCCTAATGAACCTGGAGCTGATATATCTCCCCTCAAACACTCTGCCACAGCTCCCTGGCCTTCCTCTATCACATGTAATAAATGTGTTAGTCTCTTAAGGTGCCACAAGTACTCCTGTTCTTTTTATGGATCCACAGTAACACAGCTGCTACTCTGAAACCTATAGTTGTCTGTGTATGTAACAAATATCCCATAGCTGGGTATGTATTGTGTACACATCTCAAATACACATCCAGAGAAAAAATACAAGATAAGGGGATATAAAAAAAAAAGTAGCTCTCCCAACTTCTCACCCCACCTCCCACTAAAAAGGAAGATCGGGGAGTAATTGCAACAGGTTCCCAGAAGAGGAAGTAATTTCTTGTGGTTAAGACACTAGAACAGGACTCAGGAGATCTGAGTTTAAATTGACAGCTCTACCAATTTCCTGTGTGAGCTGCAGCAAGCCAATTTCCCTGTGCCTGGGTCAAAATGTGGGTCATGGACTTCTGTTTCTCTCCTCCGGTGTCTGTTTAGGCCCCAATCCTGGGAAGGTTTATGCACACGTTTGACTGGAAGCACATGAGGTAGTCCCAGGGCCATCAGCAGAAAGGGACTTTCTCATACATTTAACGTTGAGCATTTGAGTCTTTGCAATATCCCAACCTGAGGATGTCAGGTCTTCGGGGCAGGGATTGTGTCTTGCTTTGTGTATCCATAGTGCCTAACAGAATGGGGACTGGGCTGGGCTGGGCATGATCGACCCTTGTACAATACAAATGATAAACATTCCCAAGCGGGAACAATTCTGAGACACAGACCCTTACATGGACAATTTCTCAGTGATCAACAGCTAGATAATGGGAACTCTCCGATAACCACGCAATCTCTGGAACCTACCCATCACATCGCTGTCACTCACAACTCTACTTTTAAAGGTTATTTCCTCCCCAAGGGACCATCAAGAGGCTTTGGAGGAGACAGGAGATCTTCATACGCAACCAGGGCCGGCGACAGAAATTTGGGGGCCCCCTACTCTGATTGTTTGGAGGCCCCCCAGTCCAGCCGGGGGGCCCCCAGCTGACAGCTGCTGGGGGGGAAGCCCAGCCGGGGGCCCCCCCAGCCCAGCCAGCGCTCCCCCCCAGCTGACAGCCCCTAAAGTCCGGGGCCCGGTACAGCTGTACCCGTAGTACCCCCCTGTCGCCGGCCCTGTACGCAACAAGGTCGGACGTACCTGTTGCCACCTTTATCCTTCTGAAATACAAGGCAGGACCGGCGACAGGGGGGTACAACGGGTACAGCTGTACCGGGCCCCGGACTTAAGGGGGGCCCCCTTAAGTCCGGGGAGGGCCCAGTACGCAGCTGTACCCCCTTGTCGCCGGGCCTGTGAGCGAGGCGCGGCTCCGGGCAGCCGCTGCAGCGCTCGTCAGCCCCCTCCCCCGGCACCCAACAGCCTCCCCCCGCCCCCCTTTGCTTCTCCCAGCTGGGCCACGCGACCAGAGCGCACGCGGGGGCCACGCGGCCAGAGCGCATGCGGGGGCCACGCGGCCAGAGCGCATGCGGGGGTTGGGGCACGCGGGTGGCGGGAGACCGGGGGGGGGGGCCCCGCACGATCTGCGTACGGGGCCCCAAAATTCCGGTCGCCGGCCCTGATACAAGGCACCAGCAAAAAAGCCAGAGGGTTAGATCAAAACAAGCCTTTTAATGGAATGTTGGTTGCAGTATGGAGTAAAACGATCACTTCCACAGTACCACAAATCCACTTAATGCATGGTGGCGCCATGCCTCCCAGTGCTACCTAGTTAACATGCAAGACTCATTAACACATGGTACAGGAACTTGCTATGTAGCGCTATAGATTTGCTCACTAACTCACTGACACAGAAATCGACAGGAACTGTGGAGCAGAAATGTGTTGTAGGCCTACTGGCGTTTCCTCTTCCTTTCGATCGCTGATATTGGTAAGGACATATCACGCACGCTTAGACATGGTCATGCTAGAGAGATATACAATATATAGTAATCTACATACTACATTAGAAAATTTTAACCGTAGGCCTGATATTATGGCAGAGGGCAAGTACCAGCGTTCCTACACTGTAGAAGAAAAGCTCGCTGCAATAGATCGAGTAAATCGTGGAGAAACCCAGGCCAAAGTTTTAGTGATTTGCTGTGTATTTAATGTTTTTATTAGATTACACATTTGAATTTATATTCTTGCAAAGCGCCATTAACAGATTGGCCTGCGGGATTTGGGATGCTGTGAATATGTATGTAATCCTAGAGATCTTAAGATATTTCAGCATGGCCCTCTTAACCCACAGTCCATTAACATGTGGTCATGACGGCTTGACTCCCAACATCCGCACGTAAACGGGTCTGTACTATATACACATGTGCACATGCATACACAGGGATGTATACACACATGAACACACAAACCCTGGTGTTATGAAATCAGAGTAACAAACTTTCGCCCGCTCCTTAGACTGGGGGTGGGGAAACACCAAGAATTTCGAATTTGGAGTTCTGTACCTTTGAGGTTTATCTGCAAACCCCCTCTCACCTCTCCCCCCCCCCCCGTTTCACTCTTTGTAACATGCAAAACTTTCTGCGCCATGACTCATTGCATTTTCCAGCAGGGGTTTGGTTTCCATTGGGAATAGCAATGGAAAGGAAAAGAGGCATAGCCGTAGCGGGGAGACCAGTAAACAGGTACCCCAACACCACCGCCAGCAATAAACTGACTGCCAGGAGATAGCACAGGGAGTAAAGAGGGCAGGTTAGTACCACGGCACTGAGCAGGGCCATCTCAGGACAAGGTTCAAGAGCCTCCACTGTAGCTGTTTTCCACATGAAGCATAAATCCTGATTGTGGCATCAGACCAGGACCCCCTGGAAAGAAACCAAGTCACAAGCAAAAGGGAATGTGAAGCAAGAACAGATGAACTCCTAAGAAATGAAATGTGATTTATTGCACCTGCCCTTTGTTCTTTATTAATAAGCCATGAAGGAACAGAATTACAGATATATTTTATGGAAGCAGAATGCCTTTCAAAGAAAGGGTTTTATATAGACAGACTCTGCAACTAGCTGATACTCCCATAACTGATACAACTGTGCTACAGGAACCAACTGGGAGCAATAATCTCCTCTTCCCTGCATTTATTAAATATACCTTCCCCCATTTCATATGAATCTACTCTTAATAATTCAACATCTCTCTCTATTTTGGGGAACCGTTTCTCAATATAACAATGAATCCAGCCTCCAGTACAGAAACACTCCTGGCAAGAAACCACACGCATTACTATCTAGCCTTCCATATTGTATGCCAGAAACTTCAGAAAAATTGTTCTCTGCAACGTTTGTGCCAGTTGGATTATTCAGTTTAGAGCTGCACAACAATTGATCTTCCTCAGTGTTTGTCTCTCTGTCTAGAGCTCAGTAACGTTTGCTTCTCTTTTCACGACCAAGCCAGAACTGGAAAGCAAACACGGACCTGGTGAGTTTCTGACAGCTTCATCTGTGCTGCCTTTACGGCACATGGAGCAGCAGATTCGCCTGGTTTGTGCACAGTGTGAGGTCACAGCCCCAGCAGGGCTAGTTTTCACCGTCAGAGACACAGGGCATCCCCACAGCTCACACACATAAGGGGGCACCACAGCAGACAACAGACACTTGATGGCTGGAGGATGGACCAGACCTCCGCCTCCTGTTCTCTATACTCATCAGTGGAGAAAAGACCTGAAACATGGTCCATCTCTGTCCTGGATAGCAAACCTGCTTTCTCCTCTTTAATACCCTCCAGACTGAGGACCCAGACTTCAAATTATTCTAGGATGGTTATGGGGAGAGATGCCACCTTTTTGTGGCCCTATGCCACCAATACAGCCATCCCAGGTATGGCCTTCTCCATAGCTCCTGCGTCCTTCATGCTTGTGCTCCCTGAGAAGGGAAATCTGCAAAGTAATCCAGATGTCTCCCTGCAGGAGAAGAGTCCCCTTGGTCTGAAAGAAAAGCTGCACTCCCAGGAAGAGGCAGCTCATGCTGAAGACAACATTGTGCCTTTCAGACCACAAGGGGCATGCAAGGAGCAAGGGGAAGGAGCAGGATTCTGGCACTATCAGGCCTGACCTTTCCAGCCTGCTTTTCTGAATAGAGAGGATGGCCTTGCACGCTGGGAGTGCTTTGTAGCTGTAGATATACGTAAATAGTTACTGTAATAGAGACTCTATAATTTATACTACATAAATCTACCGGCAGGGGAACGGGTGCCAGTAGTTGGCGCTCAAGAACATACCACATGATTCTCTCGCTTTGTAGGCGCCTAGAAAGCCGCTTTTCTTCCGCGCTGCAAATAGCGTTTTGGGTACAGCTCTTTCCATGGAGCCGTTACCCCTGGAGGAGAGACTCAGATAGAAGAGGGGCTGCGGGGCCAGACTTGGATGTGGTCAAGGCGAACAATGCTCTGCAGATCAGAGGGAGGAAGAGCAAAGGCAGGGAAGAGATCACATTGGCCACACATACGCGCATGAAGCCTCTCTGAGGTTTCTTGCAGCTTATCCATGAAGCTACACAGCATCATTTTGAACCCTCCGAGACCTCAGATTTGCAGAGTAGGAGAGGATCTGTAATGCATACTGAATGCTGTGGGAGCCAGAATACAGCTTGCCTCAGCGCTGGCTCCAGACTAGCCTGGTAATACACAGTTTTGCATTAAGGGTGTATTCAATTTTTAATCCTCACATTTCCCGTTCCCCTGCCGGTAGATTTATGTAGTATAAATTATAGAGTCTCATTAGAGACAAGGTGGGTGCGGTAATCTCTCTTACTGAACCAACTTCAGTGGTGAGAGCGAGAAGGTTTCGAGCTGACACAGAGCTCTTCTTGAGATCTGTGTAAGCTGAAAAGCTTGACTCTCTCATCATCAGAAATTGATCCAATAAAAGATCACTTCACACCCTTCTCTCTAATATCCTGAGACCAAAATGGATACAATACCACTGCATATAACACCTCATTGTTCGCCCTATTGGAGGCAGACCAGGCAAGGCCTCCGTTTTCAAAAGCGACTGGTCATTCAGGACACATGCTCTGCACTTTCTGAAAATCGGGATGCTTAAGATGGCTCAGGTTAAGCACTTTTATAAAATTTGGTTCAGAAAGTCTAACTTTGCTTAGGAGTAGAGCAGATCAGAAAGTTTTTATGTAAAAAGTCAATAAATTCAATTCCACAGGTTTGTATTTTTTAATTCCAAGCTCTCAGTTTCAAAAATTCAGTATTTCAATTTGGAGCAGTGTTGGTTTTTCAATTTGTTTTCTTCACCCCTTTTTCCCGCCCCTCATTCTCACTGAAAAAGGAGGAGAGGAAGATCAGCAAACTGAATAAACAAAAGACAAAACACATGAAATAAATATCACGATTTTCCATTTTCAGCTCTTATTTAAAATAAAATCACGCAAATTTCTGTTTGCAAGAAGAGGCCATTTTGTTAATAAAAATGAGCTAAAAAAATTGACCATCTCTATTTACGAGTGTTAATACTGGCATCTTTACAAAAAAGTCAAAAATAATGGAGCAATCTAATTAACTGACAAAGATTCATCTCACGCTGATATGGGACCATACAGCTATGGGCTGTAGCTTATTAGCCTCCTGTCTCACAGACACAGCAGGGATCCAGGGTAATGCACTAAATGGGTAGTTTCACCAACAAGTAGTGATCGGAAACTACAACGCCACTGCTAGATCCCTAACTTACGGGATCTCACAAGGATCAATTCACTCTCTGGTTCTCTTCAACATCTACCTGCAATGATGAGGTGAAATGGTCAGGCAAGAGGGCCTCAAGGGCCAGCAATATGCAGATCACACCCAGCTCTACCTATCCTGCACCTCATATGAGTACACCGCTGCCACCACAATGGCCCAGTGCTTGGAGGTGATCGGCTCTTGGCTGTAGAACAGCTGGCTGAAGCAGAACCCAAGCAAGGCAGAGGGGAGGCTGGTGGGCTGAGGAAAGCATCTTGAAGAGTTTACAGTCATGGTGCAGTCTCCCTTGATTGAAGGTTCAGTCCCACAACTAGTCAATTCAGTCTATAGTTTAGAAGTCCTCTTCGATTCATCACTCACACTACGCTCTCACATAGCAACGTTCATGCAGAACACTTTCTAGATCAGGGGTCTCAAACATGCGGCCCGGGGGCCACATGCGGGCCGCAAAGCCCTTCCCTGCGGCCCGCCAAGCTTCCTGGCGCCCCCCCTCCCCCCCGGTCCCCCCATAGCAGTTTGCAGGACGGAGGGGCCAGAAGTGGAGGCTTCTCTGCTGCCTGGGCCGCGCGTGTTTCTAGCTCTGGACTTCCTAGATTGCTCTTGCTTTGTTTGCCAAACAGCTGTTGGTGGTGCCTAGCGCTTTCCAGGAGGGAATGGGGAGCTGCGTGCTCAGAGGAGGAGGGGGGGGCAGGGGGGGGACCTCTTGGAAGGGGTGGAGTGGGGGCGGAGCCGGGGCAGCGAGGGCAGGGTGTGTGTCAGTGGTGTGGCCCTCGGGCCAGTGCACTAGTCCTCATGGAAGGGGTGGAGTGGGGGGCAGAGCCGGGGCAGCGAGGGCAGGGTGTGTGTCAGTGGTGCGGCCCTTGGGCCAGTGCATTAGTCCTCATGGAAGGGGGGGCAGAGCCGGGGCAGCGAGGGTATGTGTGTGTGTCAGTGGTGCGGCCCTCGGGCCAGTGCACTAGTCCTCATGCGGCCCTCATGGTCATTTGAGTTTGAGACCCCTGTTCTAGATGACCTGGCCTGACTATTCAGGCCTTTATCTCCTCTTGGCTGAACTACAGCAGTGCAATATACCCAGGCCCGAAGCCTCCGCGACGCAGGAAACTCTCGCTAGAAAAGAATGCTGCAGCACTTCTCCTCAGCAACACAGATCGCCGGAAATATATCCAACCCATACTCCGCTCTCTACACTGGCTTCCCATAGAGTATCAAGTCAAGGTTATGGCCCTTATCTTCCAAGCACTCCATGGCTTGGGCCTAGAGGGTCTAAAGAGCCTAATGCTCTGGGATGAAGACTGGGGATGTCTCACCTCTGGCAAAATGGAATAAGGGTGAAAGTCATCTGTGCAGGAGACTGAGCTTTCTTGGGTGGAAAGAACTCGACTAGGAACTAAGAACCATCACAAACCTCACCACTTTCCATTCTCACTCCAAGGTGAAATTCTTTGACACTGCCTTTTCTAACACACAGAGCAATGGGTATATTTTTGAAATAAGTAAATAAACCCAACCAAAACAAGATACTCCACTGCTCACAAGGCTGAGAGAACAACCACCACACGACGGAAGTTAGTCACATTGTTTAATGCACTTCTGAATGGCACTCAAATACTATGGTGATATGCACAGAGTAAGAATCTATACAGGACACAATCAAATAAAACAGAATAGCCTCTTAAGATCAATATGTTGGAGGCCTTGGGAATTTCTATGACACTTGAGTGAAAGAATTAATATATATAAAAAGACTCCTGTTGCCCTGAAGAGCGGAAGACAAACATTTTTCTGTGTTATACCTCCTACTCCGTTTAATCAGAGACCCGCTGATCCCAATGATAGTGAGTAGACTGCTGGTTAAATTGGACTGTTTTTACATAAATCTCACTCAAAGGTCAGGCATTGCCTTTGGGTGGTACCAAGTGGCGAAAGATTGTTCTACTGAGTTTAGAAAGACATAAAAGTCAGCGCTCAATCTTTCACTCAGAAATTGCCCTATAAAAAGTTTAAAACAGGAAGAAACAGAATCCAAATTAGAGATCAGGGTCCCATTGTGCTAGCTGTTGTACAAACATAAGATGACTCCTGCCCTGTTGTGCCTACAAGTATGTATGAGGCAACAGATGGATACAACAAGTAGACACGAGGAACACAAGGAAACAATGAGAGATTATGATCTCTGGAGAATGAATGGCAGTCACAGCACGTCAGCTGCCTAACACTATAGAATTTTATTTCAAGCCTTTCTGGACTGTAGTTTTTGTTTCCATCTTACAATCAAGACAGTCCCTTATTCAGTAGCAGCAGTGGTATTTACTAGGGCTGTCAAGCAATTAAAAAAAATTAATTGTGATTAATCATGCAATTAAAAAAATTGTGATAACTGCTCAATTAATTGCACTGTTAAACAATAATAGAATACCATTTATTTAAATATTTGGGATGTTTTCTGCATTTTCAAATATATTGATTTCAATTACAACACAGAATACAAAGTATAAAATGCTCACTATTTTTGATAATTATTTGCACAGCACAAAACCAGAAGAAACAGTATTTTTCAAGTCACCTAATACAAGTACCGTAGTGTAATCTCTATCATGAAAGGGATCGGTTCTGGGTCCGGTTCTGTTCAATATCTTCATCAGTGATTTAGATAATGGCATAGAGAGTACACTTAGAGTAAGTGGATGATACCAAGCTGAGAGGGGTTACAAGAGCTTTGGAGAACAGGATTAAAATTCAAAATGATCTGGACAAACTGGAGAAATGATCTGAAGTAAATAGGATGAAATTCAATAAGGACAAATGCAAAGTACTCAGTTGTACAATACAAAATCGGAAATGATTGCCTAGGAAGGAGTCCTGCGGAAAGGGATCTGGGGGTCATAGTGGATCACAAGCTAAATATGAGTCAACATATTGCAAAAAAGTTGCAATTGCTGTTGCAAAAAAGGCAAACATCATTCTGGGATGTATTAGCAGGAGTGTTGTAAGCAAGACAAGAGAAGTAATTCTTCTGCTCTACTTTGCTCTGATTAGGCCTCAGCTGGGGTATTGTGTCCAGTTCTAGGCGCCACATTTCATTCTTGTGCTCTGGTTCTGAAAGAAGCAACCGGTTTATGCTCCTCTCTTGAGGAGTTAAGGCAGATCACACCACTTTACCAGATTATTCGGACAGCTCACCCACAGCATCTTCAGAGACTGAACCTCAACTGCCTTTTTGCAATAGCAAGTGATATGCTCATATGGAGACATCTGGACCAACACTAAATGGCTTTAGTGTGAAAAGTCTCAGCTGCTACTGCTAGACAATTTCCGGAGAATTGGTGCCAACATTCTCTGGGTCAGAGTTTAGAGGGAGCAGGTTGATTCTCAGTTTAAAAGGAGTTTCTGAATTCACATGTGGAAACAAGAGGTAAAGAGGAGAGCAGAGGAAATATGGAGAGCCTTCCTTTGCCAAAGGGTTCCTGCTTCTGGTTGGAGCACTAACTACATTGCTGGGAAAATCCCAAATTCAACCTTAGAGACACACGATGGATGAGGTCATATCTTCTACTGGCCCAACTTCTGTTGGGGAGAGAGACCAGCTTTCAAGCTTATCCAGAGCTCTTCTTCATGTCTGGGAAACTTAGGCCTGGTCTACTCTACAGATTTAAGTTGATTTAAGGCAGTTTACATCAACCTAATTCTGTCAGCATCTACACTAAAGGCTTCTCTTCACTACTGAGGTAAGTGAACCTAAGTTATGCTACTCCAGCTACCTGAATAATATAGCTGGAGTCAATGTAGCTTAGGTGGACTTACCCTCGGTGTCTTCATTGCACTGCATTGACAGGAGACGTTCTCTGGTCGATTTCCCTTACTCTTCTCAGAGAACTGGAATACCAGAGTCGACTGGAGAGTGCTCTGCCATCGATTTAGCAGGTATCAATCTCCCCGTAATGAAGACCAGCCCTAAAACACAGCTCCCACTTACATAACTCGCCCACTACACTGACTTAACTCCATCTCCGCGAAAGGCACAGTGCTTACGTAGATGTCGTTATGTCAACACAGTGTCAGTGTAGACCCTGCGTTGCTTATATCAACTGTTGCTGTATTTCAGAAGCCATCCTACAATGCCCCACACTGACCGTTAAATCGGTGCAAGCACCCCCGGTGAGGACAAGCAACACCAACACAAGGAGCGTAGTATGGACATGCAAAAGCTGTTTAATAACTGGCTGTATGTCAACGTAATTTAGGTCAACTTAATTTTGTAATGTAGCCTTACCCTCGGAGTGCCCCACCTAAATACAAGGTGGACGAGATCATTCAGCATAAGGAGTTCACACACATTTCAAGGGACCATTCAAGGTGAAGTGGCCTGTGGCAGGGCAGGGGTAAAACCCCTTGAGTGCCCTGTCACAGCTCCCTGAGCCCTGCCTGCTGGCAGAGAGGCTGGCTGCACTGGCTCCAAACAGTCAGCAGGGAGCCCAGCTGTGGGCCCTAAGGAGGGCTGGCTCACGGCCACACGCTGAGCTTAGCTGCCACAGCTGGGGCTGATGACAGAGAGCTAGAAAAGCCCTGAGTAACACTCAGTCACAGGCTAGCCAGGGAGGAGATAGGAGGCTACAGCTCTGTCTCTTCACTATGGGCCGGGAGCCTCAAGGGCCACTGGGGATAACTGTTGGGGGCTAAAGGGAACCATTTTGTGGCACTGTAAATAAAAGCACTGGGGTAAAACACCAAAGGAAGGGGTGAGGACTTTTATTTTCTCAGCCAGAACATGGGGGAGAAAGGAAGGAAACCTGTGCAGATCCTGTGACGCGGCCCATTAAAAACCACTCTGGTCATAGGGCAGAAAGGAAGTGGGGATCGTTAGTGGATTATCGATTGTTGTAATAAGCCATAAATCCAATGTAAGTAGACAGTCCATGATTTGTAGTATCTAGCAAAGTTGTGGTTTTTTCTTAGGATTGTCGGTGGGGACGTGGTCATTGAGAAACAATGACGACGCTGTGAAAGAATTCTTTGAGGTGGAGTTGGTGGAAGAAGAATTCAACAACACTAAATTCAACCTTGTGAGAGAAGCTTCCTCCTATTGTGCTTGCAACGCCTGTAAGGTAGCAGGCCAGATCCATGGGGCAGGAGCCTGTCTGAGCTATGAAGTGCTAAGCACACCTATTGCACTGTATAAACAACCAACGAATTGGAAATAAAACTCTGCTTGAGAGTGCAGATGGCAAGGAGACGTGGCTGTGTGGAGAGATAGCTGGATTTCTCTTGCACGTTCTGCAACGCAGGGCTTTTTCTGGCCAGCCACATTCTAGAGCAAGACTTTCTTGGGGTGACATCACAACGTTCAGTTCTGCCACGCTCCACTCCACAATAACCGGCATTCTGTTCAATGAACCTGAGCAGATCTCATTCACGTGAGTTTACAGGTTTGTCCTTTATCTCCCGCTTCCCGACAATTCGCCTCTAGGAAGAGCCATGTGCATCCCGAGCGGGCTCACCAGGGATGTTTAGTATAATTCAACTCAGAAGGATAAATCACTAAGAGCAGCAGCCAGCCCAGGTAGCTGGTAATAACGTTCTTCAAAGTAAACCTCTTCCCTCTTGGGATGGTGATTGTGAGCATCACTCTTCTTTCCAATACAGAAAACTACTTTTTCCTCCTCCGTGTTCTGAGACCGCTGTGGTTGTCCGTGATTTGTCATTCTTAAATTCTCCCTGGCACCGTGAGCTTGTAAACTACCCCCCTGAATAATCTAGCACGTATGTAATGTGGAACTGCTTTATTTCTATGCAGGCTCCATGTTTCCTTTGTCTGCTCTTTAATAATTTCTGACCCATTCACTTCTTCACGCCTCATGAGCCGGTTTTATATGTCTAGCCCCTTCACCTAGATGTTTACCATTATTTTTGTTGCCACAAGCTACAAATGAAGTGGCAGCAGATTCTGCTGTGTGATCAAACCGGCAAAACTTGTCCCAAACTTTTAGTAGCAGTGACTCTCTATTCACACAGCAAGCCTCCGAGTGCAACGCCCCTTATAATTAACAATGGGGGGGTAATTTAATTTAACGGGCTCAGGCTGTCAGCCCCACACCTGGCAGAGTTGGGCTGTCAGCCCTGCCAGGCATGGAACTGACAGCTCACAACCCACGGATAACAACCATGTGACCCTCTCAGGGGGGGGTCACAAGCCCTAGTTTGAGAATCCCCTGCTCTATAGCTATTTTTGATAAAGGCCTTCTAGATAGTGTGCTACCTTGACCCACAAGCCTCCTCCTTCACAACACTTCAGCTACAAAGAGCACTTCACTCTAATTGTACAAATGAAAACACTATTGTTGTCCAGGAGATGACAATGATAACTTAGTACTCCATTGGAGAGCAGCTAAAATACAGCCCACATACAATCACGTGGTCCTCTGCTATTTCATCTTTCCTACACATACAGCGTGTGGCGGATGCGGGGCTGAAGCCAAATGGAAGGTACATAATTATAGATGGATGTCCTAATTTTGACATGGATACAATTTGGGGAGGAGGGGGAGAAGGGGACAATTTATCACCGAAAGCCAGAATTTCCTGTGTAGTCATCAGAAACCACCATGGCATCCAACACAGAAAGTCTAATCCCCTACAGTAATTTTCAAATGTGATTAGCTAAACAGCATGTCTAAATCCCTCATTTGGATGCTAAATTAGCTGTTGGGCACGTAAATGCCAGTTTTATGTGCCTGCCTGGTGACTGGAGCATACAAATGTGGGATTTGGATGGCCTATTAAGGAATGCAGGTTCAAAAACTGGGCTCATTAAGTCAAAGAATTAATGGGGAATAAACAACACACAAACAGAAGCTATATTATTAACTTTGCTTTTAGGTTCAAATTCTGGGCCTATTAATTTCTAAGACAAAACTGCCTTTGACATCACAGGCCTCAGGGTTTGGCCCGTAGTTCCTAGGAAGAGATCATTTTAAACCTGTGTTGAAAAAGGTTCCAGTCACCACACACAATGTATTAGGATACGACTGCTCTTCTCCTTGCATCTGCCAGTCTCCCTAAAACTCAGTCTGTTGAGACTTCCACAGCAATGCCTCTTGGTTTAACACCTTTTGTGAATACAGTGAAACCTCGATATAACGGACTAATTCGGGCGAGGGGGTGTCCGTTAAAACCGAAAGTCCGTTATTTAATAATTTTTTTAAATTATTAAATAACGGACTTTCGGGTGACAAAGGACACCCCCTCACCCGAATTAGTCCATTATATGGAGCCGTGAGTCAGCCGACCCCACCCCCTCCCCCCGCCCGGCTCCCCGCTGCGGGGAGCCGGGCGGCGGGGTTGACAGCTCCCGCCTGGCTTCCCGCTGTGGGGAGCCGGGAGGGAGCTCTCAACCCCCCCCCGTCCGGCTCCCCGCTGCGGGGAGCCGGGCGGGGGGGGGGGGGTGACAGCTCCCGCCTGGCTTCCCGCTGCGGGGAGCCGAGCGGAGGCTCTCAAACGCCCCCCCGCCCGGCTCCCCGTTGCGGGGAGCCGGGCGGGGGGGTTGACAGCTCCCGCTCGGCTCCCCGCAGCGGGGAGCCGGGCGGGAGCTCTCAAACCCCCCCCCCGCCCGGTTCCCCGTTGCGGGGAGCCGGGCGGGGGGGTTGACAGCTCCCGCCCGGCTCCCCCCAGCGGGAAGCCCGGCGGGAGCTGTCAAACCCCCCGCCCGGCTTCCCGCTGCGGGGAGCCGGGCGGGAGCTCTCAAACCCCCCCGCCCGGCTTCCCGCTGCGGGGAGCCGAGCGGGGGCTCTCAAACGCCCCCCCCCCCCCGCCCGGCTCCCCGCTACGAGGAGCCGGGCGGGGGGGTTGACAGCTCCCGCTCGGCTCCCCCCAGCGGGAAGCCCGGCGGGAGCTGTCAAACCCCCCGCCCGGCTTCCCGCAGAGGGGAGCCGGGCGGGAGCTGTCAGCCCACCCGCCCGGCTCCCCGTTGCGGGGAGCTGGGCGGGGGGGTGGGGGGGGTTGACAGCTCCCGCAGGGGTCCCCGCTGCGGGGAGCCGGGCGGGAGCTGTCAACCCAGCCGGCTCCCTGGGGCGGGAGCCGGCAGCCCCCAATAACGGATTTCGGATGCATCGGAAATTTTGTCCGTTGCATCCGAAGTCCGTTAAATCGGGGTCCGTTAAATCGAGGGTTTACTGTACTTCAGCAGGATTTTGGCATACAATTGGTCAATACATCCCTCTGAGTTATTGATCAGCAAAGATCCCTTGTGCTGTCGTGGTTTTCAGCAGCTTTTAGCAATCATCAATGGGAAAAAAAATCAAAATGATCTTACCACGCCGTTGTACAACTAAATACATTTGGGAATGGATTTTTTATTGACTATGCCAATACACAGCAAAATATTTCAGAGGATGCAGCCCTTTGAGGACCTCACATACAGAGATTTCCTCAGCTGCTGAAGAGCATAGCTTCAAGAGATTCCTTCTATACTTCAGAGTAAACACGAAGGGCATATCTACATTGGTGCCTGTTCACATCCATGAACAGGTTTGCGTCATAACCCACCTGTTCACACCTAAAATCCCAGAAGCACATGTGTAAGGATGAGTAAGCTAGCATGCCAGAGGGATGCGGTAAGTATGTGCCTTAGGCAGTACCTGTGCCTGTTTGCAGTGTGGACAGAGTAAGCCTAATTTAATGGTTTGCAGTGTGGACAGAATAAGGCTAATTTAATAGTGTCCAGTTTGCAAATTAATTCCAGTTCTTCAGTTTCTCATTGGAGTCTGTTTTTGAAGTCTTTTTGTTGAAGAATTGCGACTTTTAGATCTGTAATTGAATGTCCAGGGAGGTTGAAGTGTTCTCAACTGGTGTTTGAATGTTATAATTCTTGACATCTGATTTGTGTCCATTTATTCTTTTGCAGAGAGACTGTCCAGCTTGGCCAACTGGAATTAATTTGCAAAGGGGACACCATTAAATTAGGCTTGAATAAAGACTGGGAGTGGAGGGATCATTACACAAACTAAAACTATTTCCCCATGATAATTCCCCCCCCCCCCACTGTTACTCACACCTTCTTGTCATCTGTTTGAAATGGGCCAGTCTGATTATCACTACAAACAGTTTCTTTTTTCCTCCTCCTGCTGATAATGGCCCACCTTAATTGACTTGTCTCATTAGAGTTGGTGTGGCGATACGCATCTTTTCATGTTACAACCCAGGAGTGAGACACCTTCTTCTAATGTCTCCTAAGACTCTTTGCACCAAAAATGTGACAGCTCATCCAGCTATTTCTCAACCCACTGAAACTGTGAACAGCTGAGTAAAATATTACACAACACATTGTATTTTATGAAGCAACAAAGGGTCCTGTGGCACCTTAAAGACTAACTAAAAGTATTGAAGCATAAGCTTTCATGGGCTATATAAGCGAGCGGACACTCACCCCGGCAGCGCCTCCTGCTGGTCGTCTGGGGAATCAGGTCTCCAGCCTCCGGAGCACCCTCTGCCAGCCGATGTCCCGCTCCCACTACGGCCCCGTGTCCCTCCTGGACCCCGGTGCCCTCTAGCTGAGGGTGCTGCACCCCTGAAGAACCCCCTCAAGTCTAAGGGTCCCCTCCCCGGGGAACCCTCCACCCCCTATCCCCACCTTGCCTCAGATTTGGCCACTGCCAGTCACCACTTGCCCCGCTCACTGAGGCAGACTGCAGTATCATGGCCTCTCATCACCGGCAAGGGGGGTGGGCCTGCTGCTTCTAATTCTAGCCCTGGGCTGCCCCCCTGCAACCCCAATACCCCTGAGTTGGGCCTTCTGCTAGGCCCTACAGCCTGGGGCTCCCAGGCTAGAGCCTCCCCAGCTCCTACCGCCTGGCCCCAGCCCTGCACCAGTCTAGGTACCCTGTTCAGGCTCCCCACAGCTAGGCCTGTCTTCCTCTGGAGACAGAGGAGACTGACTCTCAGGCCACTGCCTCTCAGTCTTTATACAGGCCTGAGTGTTTGGGGCGTGGCCACCCAGCTGAGCCTGCTTCCCAATCAAGCCTAGGAGTTTGCTGGCTCCCAGCCACAACCCCTTCCCTGGGCTATTCCAGCCCTTTCAGGCAGGGAGCGGGTGGTCACCCCACTAAAGGCGAATACCCACTTTGTCGGATGCATGCAGTGGAAGTATCCAGGGGCAGGTATAAATAGTTAGGCAAGAACCAGGTTAGAAATAACAGGGTTAGTCCAATGGGGCTGAACCAGCTTGTTATCTCTAATCAGGGAGGGTGAGGTATTCCTCTAGTAGCTGAATTGGAGGTGTGAACAGCGAGAGAAGAGAAAACTGTTCTTGTAGCTAGCTAGCCATTCATAATAGTCCAGTTTGGCCGATGTACATAGCAGAGGAACATTGCTGGCACATAATGGCATATATTACATTGGTAGATGTGCAGGTGAATGAACCAGTGATGGTGTGGCTGATCTGGTTAGGCCCTGTGATGGTGTTGGTGGTGTAGATATGTGGGCAGAGTTGGCATCGAGGTTTGTTGCATGGATTGGTTCCTGAGTTGGAGTTATTATGGCGTGGTGTGCTGTTGCTGGTGAGAATATGCTTGAGGTTGGCAGGTTGTCTGTGGGCCAGGACTGGCCTGCCTCCCAGGGCCTATGAAAGTGAGGGATTGTTGTCCAGGATGGGTTGTAGATCACTGATGATCCATTGGAGAGGTTTTAACTGGGGACTATAAGTAATGGCCAGTGGTGTTCTGTTTTCTTTTTTGGGCTTGTCTTGCAGCAGCAGGCTTCTGGGTACACATCTGGCTCTGTTGATCTGTGTCCTTATTTCCTTGTGCGGGTATTGTAGTTTTGAGAAAGCTTGGTGAAGACCTTGTAGGTGTTGGTCTCTAGCTGAAGGGTTGGAGCAAATACGATTGTACCTCAGTGCTTGGCTGTAGACAATGGATCGTGTGGTGTGTCCGGGATGGAAGCTGGTGGCATGAAGGTAGGCATAGCTGTCGGTAGGTTTTCGGTATACGGTGGTGTTAATGTGGCCGTCATTAATTTGCACTGTAGTGTGTAGGAAGTGGACTTCCCGTGTAGACTGGTCCAGGCTGAGGTGGATGGTGGGGTGGAAGTTGTTGAAATCATGGTGGAATTCTTCCAGAGTTTCTTTCCCATGGGTCCTGATGATGAAGATGTCATCAATGTAGCATAGACAGATAAGGGGCGTGAGTGGATGAGAGTTGAGGAAGCATTGTTTCAGGTCTGCCATAAAGATATTGGCATACTGTGGGGCCATGTGGGTGCCCATAGCGGTGCCACTGGTCTGGAGGTATATATTGTTGACATCTTCATCATTTGCAAATTTGACACAATCAAAGCAGGACTGAATAGGGATTATGAATGCCTACCTATTTATACCTGCCCCTAGATACTTCCACTGCATGCATCTGACAAAGTCGGTATTAGCCCACGAAAGCTTATGCTTCAATACTTTAGTTAGTCTTTAAGATGCCACAGGACCCTTTGTCACTTCTGCAATTCTAAACTAACATGGCTACCTCTCTGATTGTTGTATTTTATGGCTCACCTATCAGGATACTTCTCAGTAGCAATGATTTCAATGGAATGGTAGAGTAACAGCATCATTAATTCACACCAGTTCATAACTATCTCATCATAAGGGGTTAGCTGAATTCTGCCTTCTCCAAAGGTGCTCTTATGGTATGTCATCAAAAAAGTAAAGAACACCATGCACAGCAGAAATAGGAAGTTTGGAGAATACTTGCAAAAGTCTGCTATTAAGACTAAGTGCCAAAGAGTCAATAAAATGTTGACAGAAGATGGAAGTTAGTCTTATATGCCTGAAAAGAGAGCTCCATAAAATATATTAAGGGACTACATAAGAACATAAGAACGGCCATACTGGGTCAGACCAAAGGTCCATCTAGCCCAGCATCCTGTCTACCGACAGTGGCCAATGCCAGGTGCCCCGGAGTGAGTGAACATAACAGGTATGATCGAGCGATCTCTCTCCTGCCATCCATCACCCCCCTCTGACAGACAGAGGCTAGGGACACCATTCATTACCCATCCCGGCTAATAGCCATTTATGGACTTAGCCTCCATGAATTTATCCAGCTCTCTTTTAAACCCTGTTATAGTCCTAGCCTTCACAGCCTCCTCAGGTAAGGAGTTCCACAGGTTGACTGTGCGCTGTGTGAAGAAGAACTTCCTTTTATTTGTTTTAAACCTGCTGCACGCCAATTTCATTGAATGGCCCCTAGTTCTTCTATTTTGGGAACAAGTAAATAACTTTTCCTTATTCACTTCCTCCACTCCACTCATAATTTTATATACCTCTATCATATCCCCCCTTAGTCTCCTCTTTTCCAAGCTAAAAAGTCCTAGCCTCCTTAATCTCTCTTCATATGGGACCCGTTCCAAACCCCTAATCATTTTAGTTGCCCTTCTCTGAACCTTTTCTAGTGCCAGTATATCCTTTTTGAGATGAGGAGACCACATTTGTACGCAGTATTCAAGATGTGGGCGTACCATGGATTTGTATAAGGGCAATAAGATATTCTCCGACTTATTCTCTATCCCTTTTTTAATGATTCCTAACATCCTGTTTGCTTTTTTGACTGCCGCTGCACACTGCGTGGATGCCTTCAGAGAACTATCCACAATGACTCCCAGGTCTTTTTCCTGATTGGTTGTAGCTAAATTAGCCCCCATCATATTGTATGTATAGTTGGGGTTATTTTTTCCAATGTGCATTACTTTACATTTATCCACATTAAATTTCATTTGCTTTGTCTAAAGTCTTATCTACATGGAGAGAGAGAGAGTAACTGTGCACCCAACCAGGGTAGGAATCTACAGTGTATTAGTTTTCAAGGCATTAACTGTCCACATGAACCCTGGTACTACACATTCGAAGTTCTGTAGCACAGTGGCTCTCAACTGTTCCAGACGACTGTACTTCTTTCAGGAATCCGATATGTCTTGTGCCCCTCCTCCCCCAAGTTCCACCTCACTTAAAAACTACTAGCTTACAAAAACTCAGACAAAAATACAAAAGGTCACGGCACACTATTACTGAACAATTGCTGACTCTCGTTTTCACCGTATAAATAATAAATAGATCGGAATAGAAATATTGTTCTTCGATTTCAGTGTATGGCGCATAGACTGGTATAAACAAGTCATTGTATGTATAAAATTTTAGTTTGTACTGACTTTGCTACTGCTTTTTATGTAGCCTGTTGTAAAACTAAGCAAACATCTAGATGAGTTGCTGTATCCCTTAGAAGATTTCTGTATACCCCCTGCTTGAGAATTACTGCTGTAGTGAGCTTTGACGCCAAATTGCACTGTTGAAATTCGAGTGGACGGTAGCAGAGTCCACCCAGCAACTTACTCAGGGCCGGCTCCAGGAACCAGAGTCCCAAGCACACGCTTGGGGCGGCGAACATTGGGGGGCGGTGCGCCACCCGTAATTGGGGCAGCGCTCCTCAGCTTTCAGTGGCATTTCAGCGGCTAGACCCGCTTCGCCATCGCCGGCATCTTGGCGGCAGCTCCACGAGTTGGGTTGTTTTTGGGGGGGGGGGGGAAGGTGGGTTGCGCCGCTTGGGGTGGGAAAAAGGCTGGAACTAGCCCTGACCTTACCGCACACTTGATTCACACCCTGGCTTGCCATGCACTAAGTTCCTGTGTAAACAAGCCCTAACTAATGTGAGAGAACAGAGTAAATTCTGCTGTTTAGTACATCCTCCACTCACTCCACTGAACCTCTGTAGTGCAGGTACCTCAAACAGTGAATAGTTTGTTTCCACTACATACATTCAACCTAAGCACAACTGCTGGAGATGACTTAAAAGACAAGGGATCGGATCCTCAGCAGATGTAAATCAGCACATCTCCATGGTAACCCAAAGTGCCTGCCTGATTGAAAAAGGTTGTTTCCATAAACTGCCAGACCTTTATGCTTTTCCTCCTCATTTCAATGCTTGTAACTGTATGGAGTCATCTCACACCCGTATTCCAAGACATGCTAGTTCCCGGAAAAAGAAATATTCCAGTTCCAAGCACCAAAGAGTTAATTCATTTCCTGTTTATGCAACTCTCTGGAGTTTAATTCCAAAGATAGGTTTCTCATTTCCAGCAAAGTAAGATAAGGATCTTCCTTGCAGTCCCCAGTCAGCATTAGGATGGTCAGCAAAGGAACGATTTGATCTTGAGCTTGTTTTTGATGAAAGTACAGAATCCTTAATGGGTCAGTAGTGAGACAGGACTGTACGCAACGGAAATTTGAAATATTCAGTGTGCTGTATACTGAGCTTTTTCGTCTGTTTAGTTACTTCCATATTGGGGAGGATGCATTAAATCTTTCTTCAAATGTTGAATTTATAGGAGCTTTTTCCTTTATGGAGACTCTCGCAAACTGTTGACTAAGTCAATCACTAGGGATCGTCATTTTAACTGGTAACACTTTGAACACAGAAGTCAGTTTCCACATCAGAACACTATTTCCCTTTGCTTGCACATCCCAAAAGGACAATAAACAGAGTTCAACAGCTTTTTCACAATTCAATTAATTCTGATAAACAGACCTCAACTCTATTAGAATCACATTAGTTAGGCAACATTATTCAGCTAGGAGCTGCAAAACCCTCACCATTTTCATTATTTTTTTATTGAGCATCACAGCCACTAACAGTGAAGCATTCAGGAGGAATCAAACAAAGGAGATAATGAACACGGAATTTAGAACCTGGCTTAGGAGATGGGAAGATGAAAGAGGATTTCCAACATCCAAAGACGCGCAGTTCAAATAATGATTGGTAGTGATCAGCCACTCCTAGGAGAGTTGGTTGGAAAATTAGTTTCTTGAAAATTTTTGAAGTGATTTTCATTTTTAAAGGTTCAAAAAAAGAACCCACTTTGGGGGAGGGGTTTTGAAGAGTTTTTCTCTGTTTTTCCCCTAAAATATTTCCAAAAAACATCAAAAAATGTTATTAAAATGGTTTTCAAAAGCAGGGATTGTGTCCCTAGCCTCTGTTTGCCAGAAGCTGAAAATGGGTGATGGGATGGATCATTTGATGATTACCTGTCCTGTTCATTTCCTCTGGGGCACCTGGCATTGGCCACTGTCGGAAGACAGGATACTGGGCTGGGTCAGACCAAAGGTCATCTAGTATGGCCATTATTATAGGGTGTTACTAAACTATAAAGGTGTATCAACAGCTGGGGACACACTGATGATTAGTAATATTGCAAAATGTCTGTGTTAACACTATGAGGAGTTATGGATACACACGGATATTATGCTTTAAAGTCTGTGACCAAACAAAGGTTCTCCCTCAGACACAAGGGAAGGCAGTTACCTACCGGTCTCTAACATAAATTAAGCACTATGAAATTAAAACGATGGAAGCCCCCGGGGTGGGGGAGAGTGGAAAGTCAACAGGAAGGAAATAACAGTAGGAAGTCAGCCTGATGCTAGGCACAAAACAATGAGTTTAGTTCATGTAAAGGGGGCAAAGACCTTTTACTTAACTTACACCTGAAGAGACAAAAATCAAGGGTTTTGAGCTCTGTGTTGCATCTTGGCTAAGAACTGGAAAAACAACTGTGGTGAGAAAGCTATTTTAAACAAAAAGCTTTGGTTTAAGTAGTTTATAGTCTTAGAAGTATATTTTTACTATGGCTTGTAACCATTTCTATCCCAATTCCTTTTACTTGGTATCCCCCTTAAATCTTTCTTCAACATTAATAAACTTAACCCTGTTTTGTCACCTAACCATCTCAGTCCAGTCTTTCAAATTGAAGAGTAAAATCCTCAGGTGAACTAGCAGGCTGGGGCTGCGTACGATCTCTTTAAAGGAGCCGTGAACCTGATACGGTTTTGAGAGTGATACAGTGAGGGGATGAGCATAGGAGAGGGTTTTGAGGAGACTCTGGTCTGGAGATGTCTCCCTGTCAAGAGTACCTAGTTCTGGGGGAAGCCAGGGTGAGGCCATTGTGCTGTACACACACACAAATGCTGTCCGGTCTCCATGCCACAGCTGCACAGCACAGAAGCAGTCAGGGTTAGAGCAGACAATGACACAATTGTCATATTCTGCCTCACAGCCTGGATGCTGACAGCCAACTGGCAAGAATGCACTGAGTGTCTGTGTTAAGCAGCTCCGATTCCATACAGGCCTGCTACAGCCCAGTCACACTCTGGCATACACCAGCTCCAGTCACCCTGGCATGATGACCCCAGCAACTCCCCGGGTCCTGAATTTTCCCAAAACCACAAGCTCTGCAATGTCCCAGCCCTTTCCTGGCCCATTCAGAGGAACAAGATTCATTTGCTCCTCTGCATAGCTTGTCCTTTTAACTGGAGTTAATAGTCACTTTCAGTCAAACAGAGCACTGGCTTAGATTAAAAGTAAAACCATTTTATTAACAAAGGTGGATAGGATTACGTGAGTTCATGTACAAAGAATAGAGTTGGAAATGGTTACAAGCAAATTGAAGGGAAAAAAGACTTTCCAGAAGCTAAGACTTAACAAAACAAGCTACAGCTTTTCTTCACGGTAGTTTTCTTACCGATCTACCTTCCAGCAAAATGGCTGACATCCCCTCCCCACACACTCTGGTCAAGCTCTCCCACAAAGTCCAAAGTGCTCAGTTCCTTTTTCTTCTTATGTGAAAGATAATGTGGAGTTCTTTTCCCCTCTCTTTTATAGTCCAGTGAAATGGATTTTTCTGAAGGCTCCCCCAAAATAAGATTCATTCAGTCCATGAAGAAAGTGACATGGAGTTTCCCCAAGTTCCCTGCTGGTTTCTGCCCCCACTGTCATTTGCTAGAAGGCAAATTGATCTGTTTCCTACAATCTCCCTCCCCAGGCGTGATGCTGAGTGATTATTTTCTCCCCTTGTTGGCTTGATAGTTCTGTTTACCTTCTCTGTAAATTGCATTCCTATTGCCCCTTTGTGTACCCTGGAAATCACATTCCTTTGTGTAGGGAGGGATGACCTCAGCCCTGCCTACCAGGCACACTTTAAGGACATAATTCCCAGCATGTTTGTAGATTTGAATTTGTCCTCCAGACATACACTGCACAATGATATTAGCAATCAGTATGTTATTAGCTGCTCTTTTGATATCTGACCTGACACCTTTCAAATGCAGGTTATGACATTGAGTAGGGGCACACTGAATTGTGCAGGCCAGCTGAAACTCACAACCGCAGACCCATGAGCCCCCTGCCCTCTTGCATTGGGATGCTGTTAGGGTTACAACCCCATACCACTCTGAGTGAACCCCCAAAGCATCACAACCCCCCACCCTAGTAACTTTAGCAGTAGTCCACCTAGCTCCCTTCCCACCTGCCGGTGAGAGTATCCCATAGGGAATAGTCCCTTGACCACACTATCTCAGCCATCTCCCAAGCCCCACTCTCCATTTGGACAGGCCTATCTCCAGTCCCAAGAGAGCTGCTTGGCTGACCCTGTCAGGAGGCACTATCACCTAACCCAGATAGTGATCAGTTATTATTATGGTGTGGGGTAGGCAGGACCTCACCTGAATCCACTCAACTCTGCTGTTGTCATCTATCAGACCGCCCTGGAGACTTGACTGCAAGAGACAGTCTGGATCACCTCTCCCTGGGAAGTTCGCACAGGAAGGGAGCACTTGAGTAGAGTCCTGGCTGCTTAGAAACAAGCTGTTTGCCATAAAGTAAGAACTTTTCCCTCTTTGAGCCTCTCTGGGATCCCAATACCCACCAACATCCAAGTTCATGTATAGTTACGACAACTCCCCAAGTGTCACTAGAGGAATTGTGGGTGGGCAATCTATGTAAATGGGGCTCTCTGTGGAGACACTCTTCCCTTTTCACCAAGGGAGGGAACATAGTTCTTTCCCCTCTGGGGCTTCTGGCCATAGGACTTACAACTCTAACACAATCCAAGTGATTTTGATGGAGGTTATATTAGCACAGGTCAAGGTTTGAATTAACATGGCCCCTACAGTTAAGGTAGAGGGAGGATGCATTACCTTCTTGACAGCTAAACAGAACTTCATTCTCCAGGGTCATCGGTCAACCAAGTAACTTCCAACATCAATAAGTTAACTACAGGGAACACAGCACACCTATATAACAATCACCATGATGGGTCACCACAACCTTCAGCACTAAAAATGAATCATTACAACTTGAGCTAAAAGGAGCAACTTGTTCCAGCTAGTAGCAGTAAGAGACTCATTCTCTGTAGACCAGCCCCTAAAGGGGGATACTTAAACACACACTGAACAATGGGTTACACCTGCATATCAGGAGTAAGTGGGTATTAGTGTGACAGGTTAGTTATTTTCCTATACTACTCTCCAAGTACCCTGTCTGAAATCAATTCTTGTTTAGTGGGTATAAATCAGAGATTACTGTTAGTTGAAAATTACAAGTCATTTGGTAAATTTGGTTTTGGAAAGTGTGTGTTGCATCTATCAATGAAAGTCAGTTGAAAGTCAATTAAAGTTTTGACAACAATGTTAATTGCAAAAAGGAAATGTGGTTTAAAAGGACCGAGAGAAACACCAGCAAATTGGTCCTAAATCTGGTCCCTCTGGAATTAGAGGTGTAAAGCTAGGGTGAGTAAGAGCAGCATCAGGCCCTCTAATCTTACGACAGGATTGGGCCCAGTAACAGCTGAGCTTTGCTGGGGAAAGTTAACTCTGCATTTCACAAAGGACCCTAGTTCTACTTCTCCACTTTTATAGGGCGAGATTCCCACTCTGGCTCCTTTATGCCACATGAAGGGGCTGGAAAAGTCCTGGTTCTGGCCCATCTCACAAACCCACACGTAGCGGTGGGGCGAGGCTCCGCAGCACACACTGGTGCAGAAATTCTGAGCAGCACTGCCACAGAGCGGGCAGCCTGCAGAGTCAACCCTAATTCCTCTGGGACGTCTCACTTATGCCAGGGGCAAGGCCTCACCGCTTCTCAGGACAGCCCAGGATTGGGAGGGCACAAACCCTTAAATCCACTTTAGCCCTCACCCCTCTGTGCTGTGAGCTCCGATTTTGAGCACAGAATCTCGTTGTCTAACCATTGCTGGATACAAAGATATTTTCCCTCTGCAGGACTCTCTTATTTCTCTCTGCTCATACCTCAGATGTTATTCTGGTTGTCTTCCAGAGAGCGGGTCACTGTTCTACATTCCTGGATGCTGAAGAATGCCGCTGTGCTCAGAGATTTGGGGTACTGAAGCACAATTGTTCCCCTTGGCTTTATTTATCCTCTGAACAAGTCTACAAGCTGTCCACAGAAGTGCCAGGCTCCTGATAAACAGGATGTGTGTGTGTTACATTTTTCTCCTCTAACTGCAGAGTAAACTACATGGCCTCTCTCCGATGCACTGAAAAATGAAACCATAAGTAGCCATCCCTTGAAGAATTTCTTTCCCAGCAGAGTCCAGAGGGGGAAATCTGTAATGGCTAAACAAGTCCTCAGGAAAAAAAAGTATGGACCATTCCATTTTATCTGGTTTTGGAAAGTGTGTGTTGCGGCTATCAATGAAAGTCAGTTGAAAGTCAATTAAAGTTTTAACAACAATGTTGCCTTAGTTGCCACAACAACCTAATACATTACCCTTTACTTGTGCCACTACTGCAACTGGAATCCCACTCTTCAACACACTAGGCAAACACAGGAAGAGTCTCTTTCTACAGCAGCAAGACTCTTTGCTTGCCATTAACAATACCAGGACAATGAAAGGGGATTAGGTGCAAGGGACCGAGTGGGATACGGTGCCTAAGGTCACAGCTGCACCGATGCAGCTGCGCCGCTGGAGTGTCTGGTGAAGACACGCTCCGCTGGCAGCAAAGAGCACTCCCATCGACATAATTACTCCACCTCGGCGAGAAGCAAAAGCCATTTCAGTTGGAGAGCATCTCCCATGAGCATCGGTGTGGACAGCGTGAAACTTCCATTAATCGGGTGGTGGGAAATGGAGGCTTTTTCACATTACGTTGACGTAAGTGGTAATGTAGACCTGACCAGTGTCCTTCATATCCAACATTAAGGCGCTTTTATGCTGCCACGTGTTGTAAAGGAGCCAAAGCTGAACTGAGAATCGGGCCTACTACCAGATGGCCTGTGTGGGGCCCCCCTGAGAGGGGTATGTCTGGTTAAGGAGATGGCTTAGCCAAACATGATACCTGGTAAAATCTTTTCTGCCTAAAAGATTTCTGGTAAAATCTTTTCAGACACAGGCTGTAGTGGTGACTTTCAGAGGAGCACCAAGCAAACCTGCCGCCTTCTCTAAAGACATTTGAACTATGTGACAAGGTGGCTCCTCTGCTCCCCTGACTCAAGTCCTTTGGGGTGCTGGTGCGGCCCTGGCGCCCTGACCAGACTGCACCAGACCCGGTTTTTCCTGCTGCTCCTTAGCAGCTCGTTCCCTTTCTTTCTCTCTCAGGGTCAGGCTCCTGCAGGCTAGGAAAGCTAGGTTCCCCCTGGGAGGGACCCTTTGTTCTCCTCCCCTGCTTGCCAGCAGCCTCTCTGTCCCTGCTTCTTCCAACTCGCTCCTCACACTCCTCTGCTTCCACCAACTCACTCCCCTAACTGCGAATGCCACCAGACTCCCTCCTACAACTCCCACAAGCCTCTCTGGGGAGGAGTCTCTTTTCAAGGGCTCTGGCAGCCTCCTTAACTGGCCTCAGCTGGCCCTGCTTCTGGCTGTGGCAGCCCTGCTCAGCTGGACCCAGTTCCCTTGTGGTAACTGTTCTAATTACAGGCCTTACTGGCAGCTGTCTGCCCTGGGTCTGCCACAACTAGTACAGGACTAGAGCAGAAGCCCTGAAAGACTAGGACACCGTACCACACAGGATGGCTAGAGAATTAAAAGAGGACATCGAAGACTCACTCGACTGGGTTTTGGCCCAGACCACGATACCAGGTCATAGAGAACAGGCTCTGCTCCGGCTGCCAAGCAACCGACTGAGGGAGCATTGGAGCTCAGCATAAAGCCTTGTGTACAAACAGCCCTAGAGAGGGGGTTATGGGTTGCCCCCCCTTCTAGGATGCCACCTGATGTACTGGAGGGTACCCCTGAGCCCACTTGTTCCACCAGCCTGGACTCCCTCATGCTGTCCTGCTGAGCCAAGCCCTCAAGCCTGCTCGAGCACACACACAAGTAGGGACCCTCCCCGCTGCAGAAAGACACAGACACTGAAATCAGCTCTGCATGGGAAGGTTTCCAGCTAAGGAATTGCCCAGCACTCAAGTGCACACTCCCTCTGGGGTGCAAACCCAAAATGATATTGTCTTGCTCTGCATAGAGAACTGTACCACGTGAGCTATTTGAAATTCACCTCCTCCTTCAAGATAGAAGATGATATGCACAACTTTTTGCCCCAGTTATGAATTCCACAAACTGGGTTTAGAGGAAAAAACAAAAACAAGTTTATGAACTATAAGACAGAGATTTTAAGTGATAAGGGATAGCAGACAGATCAAAGCAGATTACAGAGCAAATAAAACAGACAAACTAAGATTAATACACTAAATAAACTGGCTACAAATGGTAGTTTCTCACCCTAAATGTTGTTTTAAGCTGGTTGAAGAGTTTCTAGACAAATTGCTCTTGCTTGTTGATTAAAACTCCAGATATTCCTTTCATAGATCAGACACCATTTCCAGCCTGGGCTCAGTTCTTCTTCCCCACCCCACCATCTCTGTTTCTTAGATGTTTCCAGCAGTCATCCTGGGCAGGGATTCAGTGAAGACTGAACCAAGATTCACTTCCCTGCCTTAAATGGGTTTTAGAGATGGTGAAAATCCTTGGTTTTCCAGCCTGATCCCCACCTCCTAATTAGTGGGGGGGAAGTAGTAGTCCAAGATGGAATCCAGTACCAGGTTACATGACCACATGACTTTGCAGTGTTAAAGCAGTCATCAGTCAAGGTTGTTTGAAACAGGAAGCTTTTCAGGAAGGTGGGTGATTAGCATGTTCAAAGTCCTATTGTTCTCCCTAATGGCCCATCCAAGCTGATTGCATTCCCTCCAGTGGGCATTCCCCAGTGTAAACCCACTTGTAATTGTTACATAGCCAATATTCCTAACTTCAGATACAGACAGGATACATACATACAAATAGGATAATCATATTCAGTAAATCATAACCTTTCCAATGACATCTCACAAGACTCATCTCCCATAAGATACATGAATATGGCATAGCTAAGACATAACAATATCTCTATGAAGAATATGTCACAGAGGGTGCACAAGAATATCCATTGGTGTCTGTGAGCGGCATCAGGCCCATATCTAGCATGTCGATGATTTTATATGAACTCTACAATGCACAGATTATTTGATGGCTATGCATGTGCATCAAGAGCCCGATCCTCCTCTCCCTGAGATCACGGGCTAAACTCCCACTGACTTCAATGGCACGGGATCAGGTCTTAAATCCCTTGTGGTCACACTTTGATCTATAAATGGAACCTTAAGACAATTACCAACCCTTTATGAATGGGCTTAGCAGAATTCGATTTTTAATCATATCTATAGAGAATAAATGTTTGAAACTAAACTTATTTTTATCAATTTAATTTTCACATTTGTGGGAAATTATGGAGGGGAGACCATAGAATAATTTAATGACAGGAGACATTTAAAAAGTTAAAGCTTTATAACCATCAAACACACAAGTTGTCAACATCACGTCAAAGTATACAATAAATATCCTTAAATAAAACAAAATTCTCAAGCAGCATTTTTCTTACCTTGCCCATCTGTAAATTTCAATTATTGATTTGCATTTTTTGGTCTGAGAAATGGACATTTACAATCTAATCCTTCCAATCCTATTTATAAACTATTAGTAGGCATTTTAATAAATGACTAATCAATTATTAAAATGCAACAGGTTGCTCACGACCGTGGCTTACAACCATCTGTGACAACACCTTTGACTGATTTATATACAACCATCTGTCCAGTGAATTTGTAGCTGTGTCGGTCCCAGGATATTAGAGAGCTACGGTGGGTGAAGTAATCTCTTTTATTGGACCAACCTCTGTCCAAGCTTTCGAGCCACACAGAGCTCTTCTCCAAGTCTGGGAAAGGTACTCCCAGAGTCACAGGAAAATGCAAGGGGGAACAGATTGTTTAGTGCAAGTCATTAGAACATATTTTAAGGGACCATTCAAGATAGAGTAGCCCATTAACATCTCTGCAGTCATGGGACAAATTAATGGGTTACAGATTGTTCATGTCTGTAACATGCTTATAACATCTTGTAATCATTTATTAACCCTTTATAAATGGAACCTTTGAAAGGAACAGCAGTGTTCTTGCGCAGTGACAGTCTGGCCTAAATCTTCATAAGTATCCAGGAACCACAACTCAGGGCTGGTCTTCACTGCAGGAGTAAAGCGACCTAATTTACACTACTCCAACTACATGAATAACGTAGCTGGAGTCGACATAGCTTAGGTTGACTTTCCCCAGTATCTTCACTGCACTGATTCGATGGGAGACGCTCTCTACTCGACTTACCTTACTCTTCTCAGGGAGCTGGAGTACTGGGGTCGACTGGAGCGTGCTCTGCCATCAATTTAGCGGGTCTTCACTAAACCCACTAAATTGATCCCTGATGCATCAATTGCAGCAGCATCGATCTCCCCATAGTGAAGACAAGCCCTAACTTGGGCACAGAGCTGGGAGGAAGTCTGACCCCTCTCCAAAGTGAATCTTCTGAATGTCGCAAACACAATTCATGCCGCTGGCTTCAGAAACAATTCACCCTCTCTACAGCACACAACCACTCCACAAAAGGATCCTCATCCTCCTTTAGTCCCCGTCAATGGGGTTTTGTTCATAGACTGTGTACCCGGTAATAATGAGAAAAGTCTTTCTAAAATTAAACTGACTCTTTATTTAAAGAACTATTTACGGAGGCACTGCAACCACAGCTCACACACCTGCTCCAAACTCTTCTCCTACAGCCTGTCCCATGCAAGTTGTTACAGGTGATACTGTAGTAGTGGGCAACCCATTGTAACCAACAGTGCACTTACTCACCCTACCCTTCCATTCACAACGAATAAAATTCTCTTAACAGCCTCCGTCGTCCAGAGCTTGGCTCTTTAGCTCAAGCACAGAGACTGGAACTACCTGCTTTAATCCCATGTGGTGGCTGAGGTACTGGTACTGAGTAAGGATGGAGTTTTGCCATTGACTTCAGTAGGCCAGTATTTCATCCTTAGAGTCCAAGTAGTGCACCGGGGTAAAGTACTACCTGCGACCACTCTAGTTCATGAAATACACAATTTCATGAAACCATAGTGTTAGAAGGGACCGCAAGGGTCATCTCATCTAACCTCTGCCAAGATGCAGGATTTGTTTTGTCTAAACCATCCAAGACAGAGGGCTATCCAGCCTTTCTTTGGAAACCTCCAGTGAAGAAGATTCCATGACTCCCCTAGGCAGGTCGTTCCAGTTCAGTGTGATTATTCATGTGCTTAAGTGTTTTCCTTGATCTGGGCCTATGTTTATATATACGATGATGGAACTGCTCATATGCTTTATATTAAATATGAGCTTAAGCCCATTGCTGAATTGGGGCCTAAAGAAACGATTTATATGATTATACGAGAAATATGGGAGCTATCCCATGTTATTTTACTGCTTGTTCCTCCCCTCCGCCAAACACACGGTTTTCTATCGTTATTTTTAAAGGAAAAAATGCATCATCTTAGTGAACCCTTAATTATATGTTAGAAAGGGAAATGTATCCTTTCAGTAGTACAGGAATTTTATTTATAGCTTCCTATGTTTGAAGCTATCTCCTATGAGTATATATGACTAACAAGAGAATTTTCAAACAGCTTGGAAGCCAAAGATAAAATTAATGTATTGCCAGATAACACCTGGGAGGCTGCTGTGGGTATCACTGAAAATAATAATTTTCAACAGTTCATGGCTCATTTCTTTAAAATAAAAATTAGTGTTGTGGCAGCCGGGGGTAATTTCCCAGCTGTCTCGATGGAGAAGAATTGTAGACTTGGGCCTGGTCTACACCGGGGGGAAGAAATCAAAGTTACACAACTTCAACTATGTGAATAACGTAGCTGAAGTCAACGTACTCAGATCTACTCACCACGCCGCTCCCCCGGCGACTCTGCCTGTGCCTCTTGTGGCGGTGGAGTACAGGAGTCAATGGGAGAGCACTCAGGGGTCAATTTATCACATCTAGACTAGATGCATAAATCGACCCCCCACTGGATCGATCACTGCCCGCCAATCCAGCGAGTAGTATTGACGTACCTTGGAGAATGTAATGAATGAGACTTTCCTGCCATTCAGAATACAAAGTCCATGGGTTAGAATGGAGACCTGCTCCGGATGCATCTCACCACTGGATCTTTCTTAACCTGGCCATTGAGAGTGGCTCCCTGAATACACACAAGGATAGAAGCAGTTTACCTACAATCTGGGGGCAGAAGCCTGCCCTCTACTGCTCAGATGTCCTTATGAAAAAGAATGGTAAATTCCTGGCTGCACAGATGGTGTCGTCAGGAGGGGTTTCCCTTCCTTGACCATGGGACAATTTTATTCTTTGCTATTGTTTCAACTAACTTGCCCAGTACTGATATTAGACTTACCGGTCTATAATTGCCGGGATCACCTCTAGAGCCCTTTTTAAATATTGGCATTATGTTAGCTATCCTCCAGTCATTGGGTACAGAAGCGGATTTAAAGGACTGGTTACAAATCATAGTTAATAGTTCCACAATTTCACATCTGAATTCTTCCAGAACTCTTGGGCGAATGCCATCTGGTCCGGATGACTTGTTACTGTTAAGTTTATCAATTAATTCCAAAACTTCCTCTAGTGACAATTCAATCTGACAGTTCCTCAGATTTGTCACCTACAAAGGACGGCTCAGATCAGGGAACCTCCCTAACGTCCTCAGCCGTGAAGACTGAAGCAAAGAATTAATTTAGTTTCTCTTCAATGACTTTATCATCTTTAAGTGCTCCTTTTGTATCTCTATCGTCCAGGGGCCCCACTGGTTGTTTGGCAGGCTTCCTGCTTCTGATGTATTTAAAAAAAACATTTTGTTATTACTTTTTGAGTTTTTGGCTAGGTGTTCTTCAAACTCCTTTTTTGCTTTTCTTATTACATTTTTACACTTAATTTGGCAGTTTATGCACCTTTCTATTTACCTCACTAGGATTTGATTTCCACTTTTTAAAGATGCTTTTTTATCCCACACTGCTTCTTTTACATGGTTGTTAAGACACGGTGGCTCTTTAATTCTTTGACTGTTTTTTAATTTAGGGTATACAATTAAGTTGGGCCTCTATTATAGTGTCTTTGAAAAGTGTCCATGCAGCTAGCAGGGATTTCACTTTAGTCACTGTATCTTTTAATTTCTGTTTAACTAACCCACTCATTTTTGCATAGTTCCCCTTTCTGAAATTAAATGCCACAATGTTGGGTTGTTGAGGTGTTCTTCCCACCACAGGAATGTTAAAGGTTATTATATTATGGTCACTATTTCCAAGTGGTCCTGTTATAGTTACCTCTTGGACCAGATCCTGCGCTCTACTCAGGACTAAATCGAGAATTGCCTCTCTCCTTGTGGGTTCCTGTAGGCCCTTTCTGAGTAGGCCCATTACTGAGTCAAAGAGGAAAGAAAGACAACACCAGAAATCACACAATGGCTGAAGTGTTCAATGCCTTTTGTTTCAGTTTTCACCAAAAGTTTAGCAGTGATTGGCAACTAACATGGTGACTATCTGTGTCAATGGGGTAGAATCTGAGGCTGAAAGAAGAAAAGAACAACTTAAGAATTACTTAGAAAAGTTATTCAAAGTCAGCAGGCCTGATGAAATATGGCCTGGAATACTTAAAGAACTGGCTGAAAAGATCTGAGCCATTCGCGATTACCTTTGAGATCTCATGGAGGATTGGAGAGAGATACCAGAGGACTGGAAAAGGGCAAATATAGAACCTATTTATAAAAAAGGGGAATAAGGACGACCCAGGGAATTACAGACCAGTCAGTTTAACTTCAGTACCCATAAAGATAATGGAGCAAAACAATCAATTTGTAAGCACCTAAAAAAAAATTAAGTGATAAGTAACAGTCAACATGGATTTGTCAAGAACAAATCATGTCAAACCAACCCAATAGCTTTCATTGACTGGGTAACAAGGCTTGTGGATGAGGGAAAAGCAGTAGATGTGATGTCAAGAATCAGAGAGGTAGCCATGTTAGTCTGGATCTGCAGAAGCGACAAAGATTCCTGTGGCATCTTAAAGACTAATAAAAGTATGGAAGCATAAGCTTTTGTGGGCCAACACCCACTTTGTGGGTGTGCATCCGATGAAGTTGTTATTAGCCCAAGAAAGCTTATGCCTCAATAGATGTGATGTAAGACTTCTGATACCATCTCACGTGATCTCACAAACAAACTAGAGAAGTATACTATAAGGTGGATGCACAACTGGCTGGAAAAGTGTACTTAGAGTAGTTATTAATGGTTCACAATCAAGTTGGCAGAACATATAGAATGGGATGCAGCAGGGATCTGTCCTGGGTCTGGTTCTATTCAATAACTTGATCAATTTCTTGGATAATGGCATAGAGAGTACACTTAAAGATTGCAGATGACACCAAGCTGGGAGGATTTGCAAGCGCTTTAGAGGACAGGATTAGAATTTAAAATGATCTTGAGAAACTGGAGAAATGGTCCGAAATAAATGGGATGAAATTCAATAAGGACAAATGTACAGAACTACACTTAAGAAGGAAAAATCAATTGTACAAATAAAAAATGAGAAATGACTGCCTAGGAAGGAGTATTGCAGAACAGGATCTGGGGGTTATAGTGAATCACAAACTCTATATGTAACACAGTTGGGGGGGGGAATGAACATTATTCAGCAATGTATTAGCAGGAGTGTTGTAAGCAAGACACAAGAAATAATTCATCAACTCTACTCAGCACTGATCAGGCCTGAAATGGACTATTGTGTCTAGTTCTGGCCACCACACTTTGGGAAAGATGTGGACAAATTGGAGAATGTCCAGAGGAGAGCTACAAAAACTATTAAAGGTTTAGAAAAGATGACCTCTAGGGAAAGAATAAAAAAAAATTCATTTGTTTAGTCTGGAGAAGGGAAGACTAGGGGTGGTGGATGGGGAGAGACATGACAGTCTTCAAGTATTTGAAAGATTGTTATAAAGAGGAGAGTGATACATTTTTCTCCTTAACCACTGAGGACAGGACAAGACGCAATGGGCTTAAATTGGAGAAGAAAGGATTTAGGTTGGACACTAGGAAAAATCCCTGTCAGGGTGATTAAGCACTGAAACAAAGTTACATAGGGAGGTTGTGGAACATCCGTCACGGGAGATTTTTAAGAACAAGTTGGACAAACACCTGTCAGGGATGGGCTAGATAATACTTCGCCCTGCCATGAGTGCAGGTGACTGGACTAGGTGACCTACTGAGGTATCTTCCAGTGTCTGATTCTGCCCCCCACAGCCAACCGGCAGCAAGGCAGGACTACAGAGAGCACTAGGCCTGAAGACCAACTACCCATCCAGACGGACCCCAATACAGGGAAACATCCCGGTTCATATTCAAAATGGGGCTTCATCATGTGCTTACATTCCACTGAAGTCAATGAAATTTACGTGTGTGCTTATAGTTGAGCACTTCAAAAGACACAATGGAGTCACACCAATATGCTAAAAACCTGCCCCATACACTGCACTCTCTTAAGCCAAGGTGTACATTTACGATTTGAAACAATAGCCCATTGTACCCAGGTTAATATTGTCGTAAAGTTTTGACTCTTCCCACCGCGAGCTAACACGACCGCCTCCCTCTTGGCCAACACACGAGGGACTGAGCCAGCCGCCTCCAAAGCGGAAAGCATGGATCGCTACAGCTTGAGCTAAAGACACAAGGCTCTGTGGACCAACACCTCATCTCTTCTGTGGATCAGCTCAGAGGAGGATTTGTAACAGAGTCAGCGGGTTCAACTCGCCCTTCCACTACTAGCTTTTGTGTTTAACTTCCCAAGGATTGTAAAATAAAACATAAAACATCCCTGCTAACGCGCATCAGCAACCTTACCTGGTTAAATCCCCACGGGCATTGCCCCCAGAAAGGAAGACAAGCATGACAAACTATCGCCCTCTGAAATCCAAACAAACATAGTACAACACTGAGGGTCCCATTATAAAAGGCAAAGGAGTACTGGACGGAAAAGTAACAAATATGTGGCCAATAGTTATTCTAAAAGGGGCCAATTAAAGAACAGGTGGGAAGGTTTTGCTTTAAAACAAAGGGCTCTGTGCCTGTCACAGGGTCCGGGCTGTCCTGTGTTCTGTCCGCCCACAATAAGGGTCTTGACACTCTTTTCAGTGCTCCCAAGTGTCCTTTATTTACAGTGCTTCTTGTGGCTCCAGTGAAACAACCCGTGCTCTGTACAGTGCTCCCCCAGTCCCCAGACAGTTACTTCCCTGCCTTAGGTCCCTGGCCCTTGAGGCCCCTTCACCTATAGCCAGGAGACGCTAGAGCTCCTGCCTCCTCTACCTTGCCTGGCCTCCCCCAACTGCCCATGAGTCAGGGCTTTTGTAGCCAGCCCAGCTTCCTGCCCCAGCTGTAACTAATCAGCCCTGGCTAAGCCTACGGGCCTAGGCTCCTTAGGGCTGACAGCTGGGCTCCCCTGCTGGCCACTACCTGCTCCAGCCCCCGAGGCTCCTGCCAGGAAGTAGGATTTGAGCTGCAGAGGCAGGGCATCCCGGGGTCTTTACCCCGCCCTGCCACAGTGCCAAATGCATATACATGCTAAAAACTTGCAGTAAAAAAGGGCCCATTTCAGAGTTCATGATAAAGTGCAAAACACCTTGAATTTGTTGCATTTTTCATTCTAAGCCTTTTGCATGACTACTAACGGCTCCTTGTACCAGACACACTGCTCAGCTCCGGAGGATGGGCTTAGCAAAAAGGTATAAGGCAACTGTCTAAAAATTCACAGGAAAAACTCCTGGCTTTTATCACTTTGTGCAGTATTTTATTGATCTGTTGGATGTATTTAGCGTGGTAAATAATCATCCCTAATGGTGGAATCCACGGCCCCATAATAGCCCAAGGATTCCAGTGCCATGGGGGTACAGTGTGAAGAGGTTGGAGAGGTGAAAGCCACCCAAATAAGCCATAAGTGTGACCAGGGTGTCTGCACAGCCCCCACACTCACCCCCTCTCCTAGAAGAGTAGCTACAGCAAGACATGCAGGGTGTTTTGTCCACTGCAAAAATAAGGATCCTGTACCCTGACAGCCATGTGGTGCAAACTGCGCTCATCGGAGATTTTGACATCGGATACTAGTCCTTAGGTAGGGAGAGGAGGCAGCGGACGGAGGGAGAGAGCAGGGAGGGATGGAGAAGGGGGATGGAGAGAAGGGAGGGATGGAGAGAAGGAGGGAAGAAGGAGGAATAGTGAGAAGAGGAGGCAGCGGGCGGCGGGCTGAAGCCGACGGCGGAGCGGAGCTGTCCGGAGCCGCAGCCGGGGGCCGAGCACGCCGGCGGGGGGACTGCCGGCCAGGTTTTATATGTGATTATGTCCCATAAAACCCGGCCGGCAGCCCCCCCCCCCTCCCCACGGCGCGCTCGGCCCCTGGCTGCGGCTCCGGACAGCTCCGCTCCGCCGTCAGCTTCAGCCCCCCGCCCGCTGCCTCCTCTTCTCACTATTCCTCCTTCTTCCCTCCTTCTCTCCATCCCCCTTCTCCATCCCTCCCTTCCTCCCTTTTCTCTCTCCCTCCGTCCACTGCCTCCTCTTCCATCTCCCTTCTCTCCATCCCTCCTTCTCGCTGTCCCTTGCCTCCTCCATCCTCCCTGCTCCCTACCCCCATCTCTTCTCTCATCCATCCATCCTCTCCCTTCTCACCTTCGTGCCTTCTCTCCCTCCATCCCCTCCATCATCTTCATTCCTCATCCCCCCTTCTCTCTCTCCCTCCATCCTCTTCATCCCCCATCCCTGTTCTGCTTATTCCTCCATCCCCCCCCCAGTCTCCCCTCTGCCTCCCCCCCGCCAGGTGGGGCCATGGCGCTGGTCACCTCACCCACCGAGCTGGAGTGCCTGGCCAAGCCGCTGTTCTGCCGCAAGGGGGCGCTGCGCCAGAAGGTGATCCACATGGTCAAGAGCCACAAAGTCACCGCACGCTTGTGCAAGCAGCTGACGTTCTGCAGCCACTGCACCGACCTCATCCAGTGAGACCCCCCTAGAGCCCCCCCAGCGCCCCTCAGCCCATGTTCTGCAGCCACTGCACCGACTTCATCTGGTAAGACCCCCCTGGGACCTAGAGCCCCCCCAGACTGCCCAGAGCCCCCCCAGAGCCCCCAACCACCCCCCCAGCGCCCCTCAGCCCAGGTTCTGCAGCCACTGCACCGACCTCATCCAGTGAGACCCCCCTAGAGCCCCCCCAGCGCCCCTCAGCCCACGTTCTGCAGCCACTGCACCGACTTCATCCAGTGAGACCCCCCTAGAGCCCCCCCAGCGCCCCTCAGCCCACGTTCTGCAGCCACTGCACCGACTTCATCTGGTAAGACCCCCCTGGGACCTAGAGCCCCCCCAGACTGCCCAGAGCCCTCCCAGAGCCCCCAACCACCCCCCCCAGCGCCCCTCAGCCCACGTTCTGCATCCACTGCACCGACTTCATCTGGTGAGACACCCCCCCCCCCCCAACCCCAACCCCGTCCCATTTTTGCCATCCCAATGTCCCGTTTTTGTCTCAAGGAAATATGGTCAGCCTAATTCTAAAGCAAAACAGAACACGCCACTGGTTTACAGCAGGTGGAGGCGTATGCAGCTCTCTCTCTCCTCTCCCCGCTCGCCCGCTGAGCTCCCCTTTGCCTGTTGCTCCCAAAAATATATTCACCAGCAATTGCCACCCGAGTGCCAGTAATCCCCCGCAGAAAACAGAGATGACTTCTATTAACCCTGCAATCTTCCCATGATGCAGCAACCTCACTGGTACTACAGATAGCGCCTCGTCACACCACCAGCTAGAGGCCTGGTGGTGAAAAAATTACTAAATGTACTTACCAACATGAATCATAAGTCCAACCTCCTTCCCCCCCCCCCCAAAAAATAATTCTTCGACACTCCCAGGGAAGAGCACGAGGAAGCAGAACGCCGCCGCAGCATTGCCTCAAATGACACCAAGTCCAGGCAGTGGTGGAACAAAGGACCAGAATCAGGAAGATCCAATCAGATCAGGAAGATCCAAGCTTCAATTCTATGTGCCCTCCACTCTCACTGTGTTCAAAAATTGTTGAGAGTACTCAGCACCTCAGTGGACTGAGCCCCCAATTCGGCACATGACCTCAATGGGATTTAAGCATGCACTTAAGCACTTTGCTGAATACAGATGGACTTATGCCTGTGCCTAAATGCTTTGCTAATCAGCCTTAACGAGAAAGCATGCATTAAAAAAATGTTTTCCTAGCAGATGTTCAGAATTCCAAGGGACTCGCTTTTACATTTCCACATATGGGGGTGAAACAATTATGGGGAGAAATGTGTCTTAACTGAATGTGGAACAGAGATCTAAACGTTATATTCTTGGTCACGTCCTTGTCAAGTGGAGCAATTTGGCTGAAGTCAATAGAGGTACTCTGGACTTTTACTCATGTAACTAAGAGGATCTGACCTAAAAAAGCAAAGCGAAATGAGGTATGAAATTGAAAGAGTAGTTCACTGTGGCGTTATGGCTCTGTGCCTCATTAGAGGATTTGCACTGAAAAGTGTCTGTTACTGAAAACCTAGGAGAGGGAAATTGGAGCTCTGGATATGCACAACGGCATCAAAGCGTTGAAGAACACCATACATTTTGTAATTTTTAAGTCAACTTTAATCTATGGGGGCCTGGACTTTTCCTGAGGACAGCATTTTCATCAGAAACCAAGTCAAGAACTTTTCTAGTTCGGTGCTTCAGAAACACAGCAGACAGACAAGAGAGCAAAAATTATCCCAAAGCACAGCCCGGAAAGGCAGTGCCACCGACAAAGGCCCACTTCATTATCAACAATGAGCAAGGTGAAGGGAACAAGGAAAATGCAGCAACGCTCTCCTCTGACATCAAAGCGGAGGAGAGCACCGAGATCGGTTCTACCTATTCTCCTCTTTCACATCTGTGCAAATCAGGAGTAACCTCACTGAAATCTACTGAGATACGTCAGTGTGAAATGGGGGTTCAAGAGGAGGAGAATCAGAACCACAGTTAATCTAGAGTGTAACCTGACAAGTCTGCAGTTGTCATATACCCTTCAGCTGGTCACCTGCAGGAGTCAGGAAAAGATTCCCACCCCTGGTGTGTTTGGGGGATGGAGATTGTCTTTTGTCTGAAGCATCAGAGGTGGTCATAGCTGGAGATGGGACATTGGAGGACTGCCAGGGCCCTGAGGTGGCCCCAAGCATTCTCTCTTCTGATCACCCTGTGTGGGGTCAGGAGGAATTTTCCTCCCACCTCAGACCAGCAGTGACCTTGGGTTGTTGTTGTTTCCCTCTGCAGCATGTGCAGGTAGGTCACTTGTTGGGATTATCAGGGTACATCTCACAATCATTTCCCTGCCATTGCAGGGGTCTTAAGCAGTGGGGTACCTTGGTCTCTCCTATTCACTGTCCGGGTGTGCCTACTAGTCTTGCTAGATGTTGCAAGGGCCTGCAGATCCAGAACCTGGGACCATGGGAGTTCTGGGCCGCTGACATCTCTGCATTACCACTAAAGGCTTAGGCCAGGTGTCTACAGGAGGACACTGTGAAGGTAGGCTCAGGAAGAAGTACTGCCCTCGAGGGCCTGAGTGGCTACTTTTGCAGCCCACTGATTGGCTGATAGAGGTATATAAACCAGGAAGCCATGATAGAAAACTGTCAGATAGTCTGTGGTGTTGCACTATCTGCTTCCAGTCTAGCTTCTCCTTGCTGTAGACCCTACACGCTGACTTCTGACCCTAGCTGGTCCTCAACTTTGCTATTCAATTGCTGTTTGTTACCTGGCACCTGACCCCAGTCTCCTGGTAACCTGACCCTGCCTGCCTCCTGAAGCCTAATTCTTGGTCTGCCTTTGGCCTGTCTCAGATACTGACTTTCTGGTACCTGACCCAGCCTGACTCCTCCTCTGACCACTAGGTCAGACAGCCTACGTCCCAGTTGTGACATCTGTGGGCTACAATACTTCGGTCCAGTATTGGTTGTTGGGTTTCGAGTGTGGGGATTGGGTGGTGTTGGTGGCCTGATGCATACAGGTGGTCAGACTAGATGATCTAGCGGTCCCTCCTGGCTCTAAACTCTCACTACAATGGGTCTAGGGATTCAACATCCACTGAAATCAATAGATAATCTTCCCTTCCACTTCGGTGTGCTTTGAATTAGCCCCTCAATTAATTCATGGCAAGAAAGTAGACTAAGGAAGGCGGATGAAGCTCTTCTCCTTAATTTCTAAACATACTGGGATTAAGTCCTCACATTCAAATACTACACTGGAAGAATTATAGTACTATGGCAAATGACACTCCCCCTTCCCCCAAGGAGATAGACACCAAGCTGATTGGTGCTAAAATACTGAGACAGACGCATGACTTGCTGCTCTGCCAATGTTTGTTTCCCCCTAGAACTGAAGTCGAACAACTGCCTGACTCTGCAGTGAGGCCCCTTTCTACGCCTTGTAAGCTTTCCATTCGCTTTACAGCTATGAAGCATGCAGTACAATGCACACAACACTGCACTTGCAGGTTAGGCAGCAGCAGAAAGCTGCGTTCTGGACAGTATACAGTTGGTAAGGCTGTGTCACAGCTTCCACTAGAGATGCAGATTTGAAAGGGCTTTAAAATTCATGGCATAAGAACTCCCTGTGGGCCAAAGAAACCGGGTTTGCTAAACTCTTTTCCCAGCCTGTGTGTAGTTTCCTGTATTGCATGGGGAAACATCAGGTAAGATTGGTGAGAAAGCAAAAAGGTGGTGGTGATAGTAGGGTAAAGTACTCAGAGGTTCCCATCTATCACATTAAAGTGTAACACCAACAGACCCTGGTTGTCAGCAGGCAGAATCGAACCTGTGGTTTCTGGAGCTTAGTGCATGAGCCTCTACTGCACGAGCTAAAAGCCACCTGCCTATTAGGTGAGGTTGTAGAGCAGACTCATTTTCTCTCTCTCTAAGTGATCAGTGCCACTAGATGGCCCAGAACCCCACACCCTGGAGGTGCGTGGGTTACAATAGCACTGAGTTACATTTTGAAAAAAAGATACTTGGGGAACAACTGCCATCTTGGCCGATGTCAGGATGGCAATTGGGGACGCAGGCCTAGCTACGTGAGTTTATAGGAAAAGAACATGTCACGCGCACATCCGAGTGCAACCTATTCCACAGACCGGCTGGAATAAACCGAGTATGTGAGCTTCCTAAAATGCAGTTAATTGGGAGGTGCCTGTGTATATATGCGTAAAGCTTATGCTTCAATACTTTAAGGTGCCACCGGACTCTGTTACCTGTGTATATATGATTTCTCTACTAAGTTCAAGACCTACCCGTTCAACATGGGCAGCATGTGGGGGTTTGAGATGCTCTTCTGGAGATTTGTAGTCTGTAGCCCAATGAATTACTCCACCGTACCTGTAGGGGGCTTTCCTTTTACCGGTGACAGATACCAGAGGAAACACAACAATTGTCATATTGGATCAGGTCAGTGGCTAGCCCTAGAAGCACTGCAGTAAATAGCTATGGGATAAACTCTCCTCTAGGGTAAATGGCCTCCTCATCTCCATAGTTAGAGGATGGCCCATGACCTGGAGTGCAATAACTGCATAATATTCTTCATCCAATAACTGATCCAAGCACAGTTCAGTACAAACTAGCAGTGTTCTTCGTGGACAACAGACTGTAAATTACTGACCCACAAAGTGAGATAGGAGTGCAACCGTTTGAGACATGGGGTAACTCTCTCATTGTAGGGAAAGGCACGGTGTTTCCGGCTGTGGTCTGTAACAGGCCAGACTGACTCCTTGAACAGCAGGTTGTGATATGCCTTGCACATTGCCACGTGGCATGCCATGTATGCCACAAAAATGTTGCAAGTCAAACAGAAAAGCATTACGATGTGTATTGATCAAGAACAGTTTTGCAAGGTTCATAGGTAATTTGTGCATGAACAGGCTACGAGAACCCAGGAGAATACCTGAGAAGACGGGGGAAAACTTACAGATTCAGTGTCTGAAATTCTGTTCTATTCAGAGTCTTATGCTGCAACCCACCCTTGTGATACCTCATCATACCCCTCCACTTCCATAGCATCTGAGCACCTCACCATCTTTAACATATTTATCATTGAACAACCCTGTGAGATAGCACTGCCCTATTAGCCCCATTATGCAGTGGGAAACTGAGGCATAGAGACTCATATAGGTGTCTGACAGAGCAAGGACTTGCACCCCAGTGCTAGGATAGTACCCTAACCACTGACCCATCCTACTTTTCACATAACTACAGACACAAATGGAGAGTTTCTTTATATCTGGCAAACTCAGGCTATGTGCAAGTAAGCATCTCGCAAACACTGTCTGTTACATTGGATCAGAGACCCCTGTCTGAAATGGACATGAATTAATCAACGTCTGACAACTGGAGCAATACCATATATCATTTAAGGACATGAACTACCAAGCAAGACACATTTTAATGGATAGTCAAACTGTAAATCAAAAGAAGTGAAATTATATCTTTGGGTTGTAACATTAAAGATCAAAAGGCAACTGACCTATATATTTTCAAGGGCTGAGTTAGAGGAGATTTTTTACAAATCTGGAGTACAAGGCTGGAGACAGCATCTTCAGCAAGGAGCTACAACAGAGGATTTCTGCTTTTGGCTTTGCTCTTCTATGTCCCTACATTTACAGACTAGCAGCCCAGACCTTTCCAAGAATGTAAGCAGGGCATTGAAGGTTTAAAATCTTATTTGCTGTAATCAGTTATTAAAAGCCGTTGATTGAGGAACTCTAAAGTAACAACTCTAGTTAGTTTATCTGGGGGAATCTTGTGTCTGGCTCTTTTTAGAAATAATGTTCTTGTGTCCTCCTGCCAGGTGCAGATAACCCTGCCAGATGTGAGTGACAATCTGATTACTGGCCAGGGGCTAGGAGAGAGATGCAGGCTCTGATCTATTCAGACACAGAGAAGTGACCTGAAGGAACATGCTCCAAAATGACTGAGAAACCAGCTCCCACAGAAAGTCACTATGGCTGAGACGCCTAGGGCCTCGTCTACACTACCTGCTGGATTGATGCATAGGGATCAATCTATTGGGGATCAATTTATTGCTTCTCATCAGGATGTAATAAATCAACCCCTGGAGGCACTCCCGTCAACTCCGGAACTCCAGCTCACCAAAAGGCTCAAGGCAGAGTCGACGGGGGAACGATTTACCTGCCATGAGAACGGCAGGTAAATCGACCTAAGATGTGTCGACTTCAACTATGGTATTCCCGTAGCTGAAGTTGCGTATCTTATGTCGACCCTCCCTGCTAGTGTAGACCAGGCCTGAGGCACCAAGTGCTTTTGAAAGTTTTACCCATGATTGAACATGTTAACCAAGAATCTATATGTGGGTGTGGTTTAAATACTGACAAATCACGGCAGACCACCACCGCAGACCCTTCCTGCTGCCAGACTCCAATGCACAGACGCACCCAACTGACTATCCAACTTCTGTATAAGAGTTCATTGGCAGGCTGCAGTCACGGCTCTTCCCCCTGGAGTGCAGCGACAGCAGGCTGCTGACAGGTACCTCACGCACAAAACAGCCCCAGGCTACAAAGGCTAAAACCAGAGATACGCTGCCAAAATGTAACAAGGGTTCCTTCCGACGTGTTCTGCTTCAGTCGGAGAGATACAAAGGACATTCCCTGAGTAAAGGATCTTCCCCTACCCAGCAAATTAATGCCCCCACTAGCCATTAATTCCATGCTCTCATCACCCCATAATCCGTTCATTCAATATTCTCTCCCACCCAAACCTTTCACCCCTACCCCAGCCCTCACCCCTCCATGTTCCCTGCTCTCTGGACCTCATGGAGTGATGTCTGGCTGAGGGGGGCAGGTCAGGTGGGGACAGAATTCCTTCAGGTGGTCAACAAGGTGGTTACTTGGGGAATCTTCTGCTGTTCTGGAGAGGAGTAGATCTCCCCAGGGGTTGGTTGTCTCCCTTGCTCCAGGGAAGTGGGGGCTAGACAGGAGCATGAATGGGGTGCCTGGGACACAAGGAGGCTCCAGCAGCCCCCTTAATTTCCAGGGTGGGCAAGCAGGCACCATCGGGGCACGGGGTGTCCACTGGAAGCAGCTTTTGTAGCTATAGCAACAACTGGCACAACCCTGGGCCCAACATCCACCTGCCGAGCCACTTCTGGGGCAGGCCCCATCTCAGAGAGGGCTGGGAATGGTAACGAGGAGAGAACCTTAGCATTCGTGTGTGGGTCTGTCCCCCCACTCTGTGCCCCTCACAGGGCCCTGTCTGCCACAGCCATACCAGAACGTACAGGGCCAGCCCAAGGCTTTGGGGGGGCATACCCCAAACATAACACTGGGTGTGAGAGAGGGAACATTACGCCCCTCCCAACCAGCCTTCTACTGCAGTGGTGGAGCCAGTCACACGCGCCATTCGCCCCTTGCAGGTGACCATTGTGGGAAGAGCTGAAGACTTCCGAGGTGGAATTATATATTAACATTTGCAATGAAAACAAGTTTAAGCCATTGACAACTTTCAGTTGCTAGTTTAAGTCCCTGTCATTGAAATTAAACACCTATGGGTGGACCACATCAGCTGACTTGGGCTTGCAGGACTTGGCTGTGGAGCCATAAACTGTGTGAGCGGGGAAAGGGTCCCAGAGCCTTGGCAAAGCCCTGGCTGGGATGATTTAGTTGGGGATTGGTCCTGCTTTGAGCAGGGGGTTGGACTAGATGACCTCCTAAAGTCCCTTCCCACTCTGGTTCTATGACTTCTCTTTATTCACAGCTTCTACTAACCTAATTGCCTTCTACGATGAGATAACTGGCTCTGTGGATGAGGGGAAAGCAGTTGATGTGCTATTCCTTGACTTTAGCAAAGCTTTTGATATGGTCTCCACAATATTCTTGCCAGCAAGTTAAAGAAGTATGGGCTGGATGAATGGACCATAAGGTGGATAGAAAACTTTCTGGATCATCGGGCTCAACGGGTAGTGATCAATGGCTCCATGTCTAGTTGGCAGCTGGTATCGAGCAAATCCGACACCCCCACCCCACCCCCTGACCGAACAGTGTATTTAATAATCTGTGTGCTACACAGTGCACCGTGAGCTGGGGGGGTGAAGGGTTTGGTCTGGGGGGGTGGGAAGTTGTCGGGGTGGGAAGTTGTGAGGGGTGAGGTGTGGGTGTTGGGGTTGGTCAGGGGGTGTTGGGTTTGCTTGGGGGGGTGAGGTGGGGGTGTCAGATTCGGTCGGGGGGTAAGTGAGCCAGGGGGTGTTGGGGTTGGTCAGGGGGTGTTGGGTTTGCTTGGGGGGGGTGAGGTGGGGGTGTCAGATTCAGTCGGGGGGTAAGTGAGCCAGGGGGTGTTGGGGTTGGTCAGGGGGTGTTGCGGTTGGTGGGGGGGTGAGGTGGGGGTGTCGGGTTTGCTTGGGGGGGGTGAGGTGGGGGTGTCGGGTTCGGTCGGGGGATAAGTGAGCCGGGGGGTGTCGGGTTTGGTCTGGGGGGGTGGGAAGGTGTCGGGGTGGGTGAGGGGTGAGGTGTGGGTGTTGGGATTGGTCAGGGGGTGTTGCGGTTGGTGGGGGGGTGAGGTGGCGGTGTCGGGTTTGGTGGGGGGGTAAGTGAGCCGGGGGGGTGTCGGGTTTGGTCTGGGCACCCACCCCGACACCTTTCCCCCCCAGACCAACCCCAACACCCACCCCTCACCCCCCCCCCCCCCCCCGACACCTTCCCAGCCCCCCAGACCAACCCCGACACCCCTGGCTCACTTACCCCCCGACCGAACCCGACACCCCCACCTCACCCCCCCAAGCAAACCCAACACCCCCACCTCACCCCCCGACCGAACCCAACACCCCCACCTCACCCCCCGACCGAACCCAACACCCCCACCTCACTTACCGTCCCACCAAATCCAACTCAGATCCATCGCAGGCAGGGAGGGGGCCCAGAGCCGAGGGATTCCGGGGACCTTCGCAGGTGGGGGGGGGCACAGAACTTATGGAGTCCGGGGTTGAGGCGGGAGGGGCAGTGAGCTGAGGGATCTCCGGGGTTCCGTTGGGACGGGGGAGGGGCAGAGAACTGAGGGATCTCTGGGGTTCCGTTGGAGGAGGGAGGGGAGAGCTGAGCGAGTGAGGTGTCTGTTGGAGGGGGGTATTATGACATCATCACCACCTAACCGCCCAGCAGATGTGATTGGCCCTGAAAGACTTTCAGCCCTGGGGGGCGTCAGAGGTGAGATCCGAAAATTTTTCGACCCTTACCAGCATCTAGACCCTAAGACCCCTCACTGTACCAAATTTCAAGTCTCTGGCTCAAACGGTGCAGGAGGAGTTCGCTGTCATACATACATACATACATACATACACCACTTGACTTTTATATATATAGATCTTTATCAATGATCTGGAGGATGGTGTGGATTGCACTCTCAGCAAGCTTGCAGATGACACTAAACTGGGAGGAATGGTAGATACACCGGAGGGTAGAGATAGGATACAGAGGAACCTAGACAAATTAGAGGACTGGGCCAAAATGAATTTGATGAGGTTCAACAAGGAGAAGTGCAGAGTCCTGTACTTAGGACAGAAGAATCCCATGCACTGCTACAGACTAGGAACCGAATGGCTAGGCAGCAGTTCTGCAGAAAAGGACCTAGGGATTACAGTGGATGAGAAGCTGGATATGAGTCAACAATGTGCCCTTGTTGCCAAGAAGGCTAACAGCATTTTGGGCTGTATAAATAGGGGCATTGCCAGCAGATCGAGGGACGTGATTGTTCCCCTCTATTCGACATTGGTGAGGCCTCATCTGGAGTACTGTGTCCAATTTTGGGGCCCACACTACAAGAAGGATGTGGAAAAACTGGAAAGAGTCCAGAGAAGGGCAACAAAAATTATTAGGGGCCTGGAGTGCATGACTTGTGAGGAGAGGCTGAGAGAACTGGGATTGTTTAGTCTACAGAAGAGAAGACTGAGGGGAGATTTGATAGCTGCTTTCAACTACCTGAAAGGGGGCTCTAAAGAGGATGGATCTAGACTGTTCTCAGGGGTAGCAGATGACCGAACAAGGAGTAATGGTCCAAGTTGCAGTTGGGAAGGTTTAGCTTGGATAGTAGGAAAAACTTTTTCACTAGGAGGATGGTGAAGCACTGGAATGGGTTCCCTAGGGAGGTGGTAGAATCACCTTCCTTAGAGGATTTTAAGGTCAGGCTTGATAAAGCCCTGGCTGGGATGATTTAGTTAGGGATTGGTCCTGCTTTAAGAAAGGGGTTGGATTCGATGACCTCCAGAGGTCCCTTCCAAGTCTAATATTCTATGATTCTATGATTCTGGGACAACCACATGGCCTTCTGTATTGCCATTTCTAATTCAGCCTCTGCAGAGTCCTGTGTCCAGGGCACAGACTGGGCATCAGGAGACCTGGGTTCTACCCCCAGCTTGACCTCAAGGTCACGCAGTAGACCTGAGAAAGTCACTTCTCTCTGTGCTGGTCTCCTTTCCCCATCATCTTGTCCATTTACATTATAGTAGCTTCAAAGCAGAGACTGTCTCTCACTATGCTTGTGTACAGCACCTTGCGCAGTGCAGTCCCTGGATGCTGCGGTCATATAAATGACCCTCCAATGAACCACAACTAGCCCTAATTTGAGCTCTCACGCCTCCCATGTAGCACGGGTTTTAACAAGATATTTCTCAGAGCTATCCATGCAGCTGACTCTCTCACAGCCACCCATCCACCAAAAGTCCCAAAACGTCGAGTCCACGTAGCAAAGCGAAGACTCCCCAGTGCAGCACCTCCTGCTGGTTGTCCTGGGAATTAGCTCTTTTCCAGCTTCAAAGCACCCTCTGCTGGCCAGTGGCTCTCCTGTCTCAGGCTCCGTGTCCCTCCTGGACTCCAGTGCCCCTTTACCTCAGGGTTCTGCCCAGCAGTATCACCTTTTACTCTGGGTCTCTCCTCCCCCAACCCTCTATCCCCACCTTGCCCCAGTGGCTACTGCCAGTCAGCATCTAGTCCAGGGATGAGCAAACTTTTTGGCCAGAGGGCCACATCGGGGTTCAAAATTGTGTGGAGGGCCGGGTAGGGAAGGCCGTGCCTCCCCAAACAGCCTGGCCCCAGGCCCCCACCCACTTCCCGCCCCCTGACTGTCCCCCTCAGAACACCTAACCCACCCAACACCCCCCCCCGCTCTCCCTCCATAGATCCCCCCCAAGACCCCACCCCTATCTAAGTCCCACTGCTCTTTGTTCCAAGACTGCCCCCTCCCAAGACCCCGCGACCCTAACCATGATCCCCCCACCTAAGCCCCCCCTCAAGCCCTTCCCTTGATTACAGTACTCAGCTGGGCACTCCAGCCCGAGCGCTGGGCCCAGCCCGGGAGCGTGGGGCCACTGGCACCGCTCCCCCGGCCCGAGCTCGCGGGCTGGATAAAAATAGCCAGCGAGCCACATGTGGACTGCAGGTCGTAGTTTTCCCACCCCTGATCTAGCCCCCACTCACTGGGGCAAACTGCAGCCTGTAACGGCCACTCATCATGGGTGTAACAGGGGGCTGGCGAGAAAGTGCTGAGCCAGCCCCTGTTCCCTCTGTTAGCTCGGCTAGCGAAGGCTCTGCTAGCTCAGCTCCCACAGCTGGGGGAGTTAATTGGCTGGCAGGGTGTGGCCCCGGGGGGAGGGGGGCATGAGTTAAAGCACCTGGGAGCCTTCCAGGCCAGAGCATAAAGCAGGCAGGAAGTCACGGGGGAGGGGGGGGGAGAGAACAGGGCGGAACAGGGCGCGGTTATTCCTAGCTGGCTGTGGGAGCTAGCTGTTCCCCAAGGCAGCCAAGCCAGGGGCTCTCTTGTACAGAGCTGTAAATAGGGGATGGTGGGGTGTGCACAAGGGAATAAAGGGACACGGCTGCTTCCAATAAGGGGCTCCCGGCTCATTTTTTGAAGCAAGCGGGCCAAGGCTCACTTACAATGGGGAAGGGGGTTTGGACCAGCTGCCTCTGCCTAACCCCAGGCTGGACCTTTGCAACCCCAGTAACGTCTTTAGGCCTCCCCAGCTCCTCTTGCCTTTCCCCAGCACTGCTCTACTCCTGGTCCCCGCTCCCAGGCACGTAGGTCCTTCTCTCTCCACAGCTAGAGAGAGACTGACTCAGCTCCTGGCTCACAGCCCTTTTATAGGGCCAGCTGTGGCCTGATTGGGGCATGACTCCAGCTGTGACTGCTTCCCCAATCAGCCCAGCCTTTCCTCTCAGGAGCAGGGTAACCACCCTGCTACAGTCAGACTCTCAACAACGACGACGAAAACTCAGAAGTTATGACCTCCATGAGAACAACCTGGGACAAAAATGCAGCCTTATTGGTGGCCAGTCTCAGCTCAGCCCCTACAGAGACAGTATCCATTGACAAGGGCTGCCTTTTCTCATTGCTTCCTGCGGGAAATTTATGAATGACAAACAAATCCACCCAGCTGATGCTCTAGGGGCCACATCCTGGGCAAACATGGCGGCCTACCAGGCATATTTCAGGCCAGTGTTCAGCTGCACCGTGCTGCTATGCTCCAACCCCAAGACTACTGGTATAAAGCTGAATGGTAGGACTCGGTTGCACATTTTAAATGCTATGAGCAGATAGTCAGACGAGGCAGGCCGCTAAACAAGCAAAGGATCAGCAGCAAACCCCAGGGTACACCCGCATAAGAGATCTGATAAGTCTTTAATAATAGTCCATTGACCTTGCTTTAACTTGCCAACTGTTAAAGATTCTACAGGAGGCAAGTTTCCCCAAGCTCTGTGGAGTAGAAAGTGGCCTGGAGTTCAATAAATTCTCAAGAGTAAATTATCCACCCACTGTTCCATTCAGCTGCTCCGAGGAAAGCGAATTTACAAGGAAATGCAGAGACTAGACGGTGCTAATTCTGGAACCTGTTGAATTGGGGATTAAATTATGACGAGGCCATTGTCAGACGAATACAAGAGAGAAAAGAAATGTATGGCTCAGTCCCTTACTGAGAAGCGGTAAATCTTGGACAAAGATTAATGAAGAGCTCCACCTACTGGAATCCATGTCTCCCAAATTCTGAAGGAAAACTGCACAAACAATTCAGGGATTTTTAGCCCAAACAGTCCAACAGAACTTGTCTGTTGGAGGTCATGAAGAGCATAGTTTCACCTCTGTATTCTGCGCGTCCGCTGCTGTAGTTCACAATCAAAGGCTCGTAATAGGAACACTCCCATCCACTTGCAGTATTCCCTTGGCCATTGCTCCACCGTTGGCTTTTATTCCAGCCATCACAGGGGTGGCGGTACTAATTACGTTCAGGACTCTTTCAAGGCCACATTTGATAGCTTCTCTAATGGCATCCCTCCCTCGTTCATGCCAGCTCAATCTGCAGCTATCTGGGGGAAAGGAAAACCAATCGCAGGAAATATTTCCCCACACCTAAACGTGATTGTCTGCATTTTCTTACCCATTTTATTTGATCTCCTTTATCACAGGAGTATAATTGCTGCATGTTATTCTGACTCTTGACTGTGTCCTGGTGTTCGATTAAGGGTCTGTTATTTGTAGCAGATTGGTCGATAAAGGAACAAGGATTTTGTCCTGGCCCTATAAAAAATAAAAATCTAAGACAAGTTTTTATTTTGATGGGGTGCTGCTAAGACACAGGCCGCACCAGTTGTGCTCAGCAATTTCATGGGGAAATTAATGCTAGAACTGACTCAGGACAACCTAATCATTTTTATCTTGATTATGCCACTTCTGACGGCTGGCCAGCTGCTGTGGGTGCTAATGGAGTCTCTTGGGAGATGAGGGAGAGGGGTCGTGCTCTGGATTGTCACATGACAAAAATTAGATCTATTTCGAGTCCCATGAAAAGGGGACTGCTATAAGAGAAAGCAGTAGCACAACTAGCAGTACGGAGGTCTGGCAGGATACAGCTCCAAGTGAAGCTTGCCCTCCAAGGGACACTGGTAAAGCAACTAGCATTATGTAAATATCACTGTCACTTGTTCCTGCCTTTTTACTGGACAGAGTAACAGATACTTCACTGGAAGCAAATGACTCTCAGCCCAGCACCTGGGAAGACAGGCGATCACAACAGTTTTCTTCCACAAACAGAATCTGGGGCATGCCAGCTTTACAACTTGTCATTCACAACCCAGGTATTCTTTTCAAAAGGACTTTGAATATTTTGCATCACCTGCACAGAGCATTGAGAATCAGAGGCGGGTGTCTGAAAAGGGCAAACAGACAGGACAAGTTCAAGTGAAGAGCAGTCAATTTCAGATCAACTGCTAACGTCCGGGATGAGTGTGTCCCAGTTTGTCAGGTTAATACTGACATACAAATAAGCAGTTGATTCACCATTCTGGACTAGCCAACCTTCCAAATGCATGGACGTGACCAATGCCATGTTGTCAACAAGAATCAGGGTGGTAGCCGTGTTAGTCTGGAATAGCAGAGTTAACAAAGTTCTGTGGCACCTTAAAGACTAACTATAAAGTGTTGAAGCATGAGCTTTCGTGGGCTAATACCCACTTCGTCGGATGCAGGCAGTAGAAGTTGTCAACAGACAGCCCTTGTTTGCAACATCCCACCTTTATAATCTATTTAACCAAGAGCAAGACTTATTGACCATGCCGCAATGGCAATCACCACTACACTTACTCCAGTGTTACATCCATGTGACTCCACTGATAGCCATCAGGTTGCACTGGCATAGAGTAATGCAGGGTGAAACAGACCTCTGAGGGCTTGTCTATTCTTACTGGAGGGGAGCGGTTGATGCGTGGCAATCAATGCATATGCAGTTGATTTAGCAGGTCTAGTGAAGACCCGCTAAATCAACCACCCACCGACTCCTGTACTCCTCCTGAATGAGAAGTGCAAGGGGAGTCTAAGTAGATCTGAGTATGTCAACTTGAGCTACATTATTCACATAGCGTAACTTAGATCAATCTCCCCTATAGTGCAGACAAGGCCTAACACGGACATAGCCACTAGGAACATAAGAATCACCAGTCTGAATCAGATCATAGTCCAATATCCTCTCTCGGACAATGGAGAGTATCAGATACTTCAGAGGACAATGCAAGAATCTCTGCAGCAGGCAGTTATGGATAATCTTCCCATGGAGAAAGTTTCTTCCTCACTCTTAATAGTTAGGGGTTGGCATAAGTCCTGAAATTTGAGGGTTTAGATCTCTGTAGGAATTGTTGATTTCTTTAATATTTAGCATAACAACTCTGAATATTCTTGTTGTCCATATAAATGCCCAGTCCCTTCTGAACTCTTAGCTTCAATGGAAGAATATTTGTGGCCCCTATAAAAACACTTTTTAATCAATTCCATTGACCAAGCCACTGCTATGACAGTCACAGGTCTCAAATCAGGACTACATATGCACTCGGTGGGTATCAAGTTACATGTAAAAAAAAAAAAAACCCACCACATATGACAGATTTAAAGAGCATAAAGTTTTGAAAATTCATCTTTCCTTAACAAAAATGTCTTCAGTGAAGCAAATCTCCCAAAGCAACTCAGTGTCTCATTTTGTGCAAGCTTTATTAGAATTACCTTTGAATTTCAATTAATTGAAATTAATTAAATCTATTTTCATGTTTGAGTGAAATGCAATACCTTTTAATATTATATTATGTTGATGGGGATGAATATAACTTTAATTAAAAAAAGCAAAAAGGAAACAAATTTACAAGCACTACTTCTGAGAACATGCAGCTTCATTACACCTACTGAGTTGGGGCTTGGGAGACAAAATATTGTAGCATCAGGTGAATGCCAGACTTGGAAAATAGAATTGATTAGAAGCTGATGAGGAGTGAAATCAAAGTGCATCCATTGATCAAATGGAGTGAAATGCAAAACTAATAAACAGCATAAATGGTGAAAAGTCATTTCCAACTCAGAAAGTCTGTCTGTTCTGATAAACCAAATGACATAAGGAAATATACTTTACTGCAATGAGTCAGACATTTCAGACCAGCTCCAAGTAGATAGGCACTAGCTATAAGCACCAATGACACTAATCACCATTCTTGACGGCAGCCCCAGTAGAATCCCCATGGAAAGTCCAAGGATGGAATAATACCAGAAAAACCTAGATCTCCTCTGGCACTTTTAATTCATAGACCTCAAAGCAGGTTACAAAGGAGGTCAGTGTTGGGATCTCATTTAACAGATGGGGAAACTGAAGCACAAAAAAGGGACCATGACTTGCCCAAGGTCACCCAGCAAATCAGCGGCAGAGACAGGAATTGTACCCAAGTCTTGTGAGTCCCACTCAAGCGTCACCACAACTCCCATAAGGAACGGATACTGAACTTGCCTGGGAGGAGACCCGCCAGCTCAATACTTCCTTCACACATGACGCTAATTTCGCCTCAGTTCACCAGAACTGACTGCAGTTTTTTCAGTGTAATTCTTTTCACCATTGATAGGTTTATCTGGCGTGGGGGAGGGCGGGGAAGCCATTTCACTCAGTTTAATCAGCAGACAGGCTAGTGAGTTAGACTTTTGTTTAACAGTCAGATTCTTACAGCTTGCATTTCAAAGACACAGGACACAAATCCTCCTCCCAAAAAGGACTTGAGTACACAGAAGCTGTGTTTAATTTGAACCAGGGCTTGCTAAGCCCTGGTACTTCTACTCTTGGCAGTTCATAGCCCCCGCACCTCTGGGCTTGCCATGTCAGTTATGAATGTAAAAAAATTGCGTGAGCCCCGGTCACTCTCTCATTACAAATTAAGCCCGGCTCAGAAGCGCCTGGATTCAGCAACTGCACACATCTGTGCGGTTCCTCTGGGCAGGACACAGACTTCTGCACCACAGTTCCGGGGTACTCGATTATACACCAGCTCTTTCCACCCCACCCCTCTTTAAAAAGAATCCCATCAAATAATGCAAACAAATGGCAGATGGAAAGACTTGTTCTGAAAACGTTTCGTGTAACTGAAAAGCACACGCAGACTTGGTGCAAGGAGAAAACGCTGCCTATCACTTTACCAAACAGTTACAAGGGTTGGGGGAAAACAGCTAGGGTGACCAGACGTCCCGATTTTTATAGGGACAGTCCTCATATTTGGGGCTTTTTCTTATAGAGGCTCCTATTACCCTCCACCCCCATCCCGATTTTTCATACTTGCTATCTGGTCACCCTAAAAACAGCTGATGTAACAGAGTCAGGGCTGGATTTAGCTTATTAATTCAGCCACGTAAAACTGGGCCCAGCATTGGTTTCATTAGAAAAGAGGGGTTTTATCCTCCGTCACGCATCGCAGACTCCCTCTCAATGCAACTGATCCATGCTGGTCCTTATGGCTGTGCAAAATGTTCATCTAGACCTGAAATCAGGGCGGGTCCCTGTTCAACTCCAGGTTCCAGCCCAAGGACCCTGTCCACAGTAGCCAAGGTCTATATAGTCTTAACTCTCGCGGCTCTTTCCCTGGACTTCTTCCTCTGGGTAACCCCGTCTGTCAGGGACAGGGTCCCAGGCAGGAGCTGTGGGAGCTCTCTAAAAGGGGAGGGGCCACTGGCACCTGAAACATGGCCCCACCCCTGTACCGCCCTCTTTCCACAAGACCCCACCCACCGCTTGCTCCCCACCTCCCAGCCCTCAGACGTAAGGCTGGTAAAAAGTGGGCGGGCATAACTCTCCCATTTTGAAAAGTGATGAGGCCACGGGCCCCCAGGCCTTCCCTGTTCCCACGCCCCTGATCCCACAGCTTTTGCTCCCACCAAGTTTCCTCCTACCCACCGCTCTGTACCCAGAGAGGGACGGCAGACTCTCCCCCTGCAGTGCCCTTTTCTTTTCCCATCATTTTATGGTGCAGCAGCCTCAGCTCCTCCTCATTTTTAAGGCACTTTTCACCGCTTCATCTGTCGTTTCATTGCCGGGTATCCCGCACGAGCCAGAAGCCACATTTGCTATATGTCCGCCTAGTTGTACTCTCTCAGAATTAAGAACGATATTTCATTGATTAAGTTATTCCTGCTTTCTGAGGCTACCTAATTGCCATTATGATAAAGAGTCCAGTAGGCTAGCAGACATAGTTGGACGCATATTCTTTATCTAAGTCCGTGCCAACAACATGCGCCTCAATTCGTCCAATTGGCTAATTTCATAAATCTCTTCATTCCAAATTCAGGGCTATAAAAGGCCATTCCCACTCTACCCATGGTGCCATCTCTAGAATTGTCAGGATTGATTTGGCAATGCCGACCCCATTTGCCATGTATGAACTTACAAAATCTTAATCATTATATTTGACAGTCCTGCTCTTTCCTTTGTTTTACTGCATCATTCCAAATCCACAAGTGACAAGACAAAAGGCCAGTTTTAGTTTCATTTCCCACGGCTAAAGATTTTAATTTCTTTCGGTCCTTTCTTTTCACCCAAGTCTTTTACCCCCCTTTTGACCCTGTTAGCATGTGAGAGTTTGTGGTGCCCAATTTCTTCTTATCTGCTTAATTTCCAGTAGTCTTGGTACATTTGCTTAGTACTTTTATCTTCATTCTTTAACCTGCACCCAAAAGATTAAATCTAACAATTTAATCTTTATAGGCATTTCCCCAGTTGGTACCTGCAGCACAGACAACAGAGCCATAATGCTCACACCACAAGCAATTCACAGAGCTTGGGCGTGGATCGGTCCTAATTTAAGTGTTGCTTTAGAAGTAGGATTAAAGGCTTGGCATACGTAATCACTAACTGGTCTTATTACTGCTCTATAAAAGCATCAAACACATGTTCTTAGCTACATCAACTGTTCCCAGCAATACTTTTAAGTAGATTCATCCTACCTTTATATTTAGTCTTGATATAATTTATAGGACTCTTCCAAGTTAGGAGTTATGATCAATAAACTAAGCATGTAAAATTTTGCACTGTATTTTTTCTGTATAGAGATATAGGTTCCCATCTTCCCTTTTTTGAAGATCATTCCCTTTTAGCAAGTGAGAACTTAAATCCCCAAGTATCTCCCCATTCTGAAACCTCCCTGATCACCTCATTGCTTCTCTCCACAGCTCTCTTACGTCTTTAATGTCTGGCCCATATAGTGCAGTCATCTGCAAATAGAGCAATACCTATTCCTGCCCGTAGACTCTCTGGGAGATCATTAATCATACTGTTAAACAGGGCTGGGCTGATAACACTCCCCTGTGGAGCGCCATTAGTATGTTTATAAATATTCAACAGAGCCGCCCCCATCCTGACTTGTACAGTTCTATCACTTAAGAAGTCTCTTATCCACCAGAACATTCTTCCTCTTATTCCAGTAAGAACTAGTTTATACAGCAAACCTTCCCTCCACATCCTGTCAGATACTTTTTCAGTGTCCGAGAAGACCGCTATCAAACAGTTCCTGGGTTTTTGTATTGGTTTCCAGTCTTATAATATGATCAATTGTGCATCTTCCTTTCCTGAAACCACTTTGCACAGTTTATCATTTTATTTTCTCCAATTATAGTAGAACCTCAGAGTACATCTATACTGTCTGCCTGATCAGCGGCTAGCATTCAATGTATTGGGGATCGATTTATTGCATCTCTCCATCGACTCCGGAACTCCAGCTCCGCAAGAAAACTATGAGACCCATGTGGTTTATATTATTACTTTCACTTAAAACTGCACGAATGCCATCCACGAGATTGCAAATACTTCTCTGCCACTTTCGTTACATTTTTCTATTCAATGGTCTTCCCTGTTTGCAAAGTGCAATTCATCACTCCATTCATAAATGCTATGCATCTTCACCTATTCCCCTTATATTATCCAAAGCTGAATATTGTTGTACCCGTAGCTCTTTTCCCTCACTGGCATTTTCCTCCTTCTCCACATTCCACTGTGAATCTCTCAGCCTCTCCCAGTCTGTATAGCCAGCCTGGCCTGCTCAGTCAGCCAGATTCATCCCCGCTACACCAGCCCCCTTCTGCCCTCAACTTCCTGGCTTTACACAACCTCAGCTTGCTCCTGTCCAGCTGGGTTTCACCTTCAGGTAGTGCTAATCCAGCCCTGGCTCTCCTCTGGGGGCAGCCTATAAGGTTAACTGGCCCTTTTTAACCTGCTCAGGGTTTGTGCAGGGTGGACATTGACACAGACATTGTTGGGTTTGATTTGGGTCAGATCCCAACCTTCAGACCCAGGGAAGAGATCTGTCAAGCCCAAAAGCTTGTCCTTTCCACTAACAGCAGTTGATCCAAGATGTATCCTGGCCTACCTCATCCATCTTAGATCCAGATGCAAAAGCTAGCTCCAGATGCAAACTTGGTCAGCAAATGGCCAAGCCCAGCCACATCCCGAGTTCTAAACATGCCCCTCCCCACCCCCTGAACTTCGGAAATGCTCAGATTCTAACTGCATGCCTCAGCCCCAGTTCGGTTGGACACAAGTTGTTTTCTTTCACAAAGTCACCTCTGAAAGAAGAGAGCACCACAGTGTCTACAGTGTGAGCATTTCAGGGGTTCAGACATTATTCCTCTCTAATCACATCGGATGAGATTTTAATTCATTCTTTCAGTTTCCAGACTGGTGGAGCAGTCAGACTGGCTCTTCTCCCTTCCCTGATTGGATCCCAAGTTTAGTCCACAAAGTCCATGTCCACAGGTTCCCATATTAAATTTAGAAAAATAATAGATCAGTGTATTCCCTATTGATCATGTCGGACAGGCTGAGAAAGGAAAGTTAGTCTGGATTCTATTCAAATACATCTGTGCTCGCTTGACACGCCTCAGGAACATTCGGCTCTCAAGAGACACCAAATCAGATACATCCATAGTGGTTTGTCCTGTGCTTTCCAACGTCTTCCTGACCTCCCTTTGGGACCCAAAAGATATAATGCACCCTTCTCCAAATGCTCTTTTGCTCAGAGTCAACAGCAGCTAAGCAGAGCCCTGCCAACATTGAGTCGAAGGGCTGGAAGGGACCTCAAGGGGTCCTCTAGTCCAGTTCCCTGCACTCAAGGCAAGACTAAGTATTTTCTAGACCATCCCTGACAGGTGCATGGCTCCAATGGAGCCTGAAATGCAGAAAGGAGTTGGCACACAGTTTTTATGCAAATTTCCCCACCCTCCGGCAGACCCAGGCCCGGGGATCCCTGGTTTCATAGGGATAGAACCATCCAGTTTTGCAAACATAGCACCGCAGGGACTGTTTAAGCAAGTTGCCGTCCCTCCGCTCTCCCTCCTCCTCCTCCTCCGCACTCCCTTGCTAGCCATTCTGAATGGACCAATTTTCTCTTTACATTCTGTCAACAGCCGGCACATCTGAAGGAGCCTGCATTGTTAGCAGAAATTCTTTCTACAGATCAGCATTTGTTACCGTATTTCTTTTTGCCCCTCAAATTAACCTCTCGCTGGATTGTGCTTATGTTTCTATAGCTCTCCCGGCTCTTCCCCTCACCAGATTGTTCGCTTTTTCCTTCAGCCTTCTGTTTCTTGCTTTGCATCTCTTCTCAAACCACATTGTCCCCTTGCTGTTTCTGTTGTCGTTTAGACACGCTGGGTCTGACTTTCAGTTAGTCTCTCTCTCCTGCTGGTCCTTAGAGGGACACAGCCATTACAAACCTACTGTGTTAAAAATATTCCTTACCTTGGTCACCCACAATGCCTTCCGTTCTTAAAACTGAAATCAGGATAAAAATCATGAGACAGGAAGAATGGGTTGTGGTCAAGGCAGCCAACTGGGATTCAGGAGACCTGGATCCAAATTCCAGCCCTGCCATAGATTCTGTGAGTATGTCCACACTACAGAGAAAATCCTGTGGCACTAAGGCCAGGTCTACACTGCGGGGGAGGGAGTCGACCTAAGATACCCAACTTCAGCTACGCAAATAGGATTTGTGCTGGCATTACCAGTCGGACAAAGGGGGCAGCAGCAAGGCAATAAGATACAAGATCAGCAAAATAGCTGAGGTAGCACAAGTTGTTAAGGGCTCTGCTGGTGAGGACAAGAAGTTTGACCTCTACAAGGAGAAAAGGAAGAGCCAGTAAAGGGATTCAAAGAAGGGGAGTGAGAGTCAGGAGGACAAGCCAGGAAGTCCGTCTTAGCAACTGCATCTTGAGTGGGACATAAGGAGGTGAAGTGGGTGTCAGGGGACCCAAATAAGGAAGTCCAAAGTGTTCTTTGCTCTTCCAATCTCCTGCTTAGCTCCCCAAAAAAAAACACCCCAAAAAAACAAAAAACCTGCAAGTAAGAGCCCAGTTCTGGACCTGTGAAAGTCCATGGCAAAGCTTTCTCTGCCTTCAGTGGGGGAAATTTGGGCCCTAATGTAAGAGTATCTGGCAAGCACAATTTTCACAGGCCTTGCCATTTACAATTCATTGTAACATAAATCAAGACAGCAATGTCCATTTTGGGGGTCAGGGAATGAGTTTATGATGTAGAAAACTGACCATTTTTATTAAAAGCCCTCACAGCCATTTTCCCCGACTGGTCCAAATAGAAGCATAATTAAAGGCCATTCGTAGGAAGACTACCTGTCAAAGAAATTGCCACTGGCAAGAAGATGGTCCAATACATGAAAACATCCTTGATTTATATGAACCGGGTGCATTGGCTAATTTAACATTTGCCTATAGCAGAAGGGCAGGTTAGGTCCGACACAAACTCACTGGGAAGCTGAGCTGAGATCTTGATTCCAATAAGACTGAAACTGTCCCTTACAGTATCTTCTCCATGTGCTCCTCAACTCCCCTGGGCAAGGAGCGACTCATCTCAGAGAGCTCTTCCCAGCCAGGGTTGGGGTTCTCAAACCCCGTTGGATTGGCCCTCACTGAATGTCCGACACTTTACCCAATAAAGGGGAAACGACCCCTCACTGTGTTTAAGTGCCCAATCATCTCCCACACTTCCACTAGACACAGCATCTCACTTACTCTTACTTCCCAGAGTGGCACGGCTTGTCTGACACAAATAACAGCTCTCCCGGTGGTCCAGAGTGGAATTACACCTTCCCTTTTAGACCCAACACTCAATTTAAACCCACTTCTAGGATATGAATGTCATTGTACTCTACATAAGCAAAACCAATACCAAAAATACAGCCTCTTTCTTCCATGGCCCTATGTTTCAATTATCAAGTGGTAATTACAAGACACTTATTAAATATGTGGGTGTAATGAGGCTGAATTCTGTACTATTCTTTTATGGGGAAAAACATTTATCATTAACAGCTAGTTTAAAGCTTCAAACTGCTTTTAAATTTGAATAAAGTGGTGTTAGCTCTGAGAACTCAAGTACTCAGAAACCTATTATATAAAGGAGAACGAGTGAGAGGAGATAACTCAAAAGTCATTTTCACTAAGAAGCTTCAAAGGGGATCACCAGCAGTAAATGCTTCCTGAAGCTGTGAATTAATCATCTAAGAACAAACAATGTTGGACTAAAATCTGAAAATTGGAGGGTATTATTTAGACCAAGTTCCCAAAACTATTGTCCTTGTCTACTAATTTCCAAGATAATTGACAAAACAAAATCCACCAATGAAAACTACATTAAAGATAAATAGCAAGACTATGTTCTTGCAACCACTAGTGGAATACTGTGTCCAGTTCTGGTATCTACCATTCAAGAAGTATGTTAATAAATTGGAGAGGGCTCAGAGAAGAGCCACAAAAAATGATTAAAGGGTTAGAAACCTGTCTTATATGGATAGACTCAAAGGGTTCCATCTATTTAGCTTAACAAAAATAAGGTGACATGGGGAACAAATATTTAATAATGGACTTTTCAGTCTAGCAGAGAAAGGTAGAACATGATCCAATGGCTAGAAACTGAAGCTAGCCAAAGTCAGACTAGAAATAAGGTGTACATTTTAATAGTGAGAGTAATTAACCACTGGAACAATTTACCAAGGGTCATGATGGATTCTCCATCACTGACAATTTTTAAATCAAAACTGGATGCTTTTCTAAAAAATCCACTGTACAAATTATTTAGGGGAAGTTCTATGGCCTGTATTATAGAAAATGTCCAACTAGGCTATCACACTGGTCTATTGTAGCCTTGAAATCTATGAACATACATTGGGGCCAAACCAACTACCAAAGAGGATAGCAGGAGTTCATAGATTCATAGACAAAGCTTTAGTGTTAAATGTCATTACACATTGCATCTTGGATAGTGCACAGTAGTTGGGGCAGTAGGAGAGACCATGCCTCACTCACTGAACATTTGGTATCTAAATGACTCTCACGAACCCTGGCATATACAAACATAGAGCACAGCACTACAAGATGCTATATATGCATGTATATCAGATATGCCATTTTCCTGCAATATCCTTGAGAAACCTTATTGAATCAAATTGAAGTACCTTTGGAGTCTGTTGTATTAAATGCAAAGATGTATTACTGTAGGCCTGGAGGACCAGAGGACTGTTGAACAACAGGGCAAGTGACAGTGTTGGGAGTGGGTGGGCCCAGGGAGTGGTGCAGCTTCTTGGTCCCATGCTGGGAGCCCAACTCCTGGTCAGTGTGGCCAGCGGCAGAGAGGAGACCCCGGTTGGGAGCAGTGGGGAGGCATGGCAGATTATCTCCGACTGACACCCGTGCATTACTGGGCATATAAAGCAAGGAAGTGGCCCCCAGATGTGCTGGAAGTCATAGGAAATGGCAGGTTCTTGTGCCCCTTAAAGTCTGCACCTCGCTCCCCCAGCACAAGGGTCCCCACACATACACCTCCTAATGCCTCCAATACTCCTGGCCTTTGTAAAACAAAATCATGCCTCAATCTATTAGGATTCTTTGAGGAGGGTCAAAAACATATGGACACGGGTGATCCTGTTAATATCAGGTACTTGACCTTTCAGAACACCTTATACACGGCCCCTCACCAAAGGTTCTTAAGCAAAGTAAGCCATCACGGAATAAGAGACAAGATCCTCTTATGGATTGGTAACTGGTTAAAAGACAGGAAACAACGGGTAGGAATAAATGGTCAGTTTTCAGAATAGAGAGAGGTAAATAGTGGTGTCCCACAGGGATCTATACTGGGCCCAGTCCTATTCAACATATTCATAAATGATCTGGAAAAAGGGGTAAACAGTGAGGTGGTAAAATTTGCAGATGACACAAAACTACTCAAAATAGGCAAGTCCCAGGCAGATTGCAAAGAGCTACAAAAGGAGCTCTCAAAACTGGGTGACTGGGCAACAAAATGGCAGATGAAATTCAATGTTGATAAATGCAAAAATAATGCACATTGGAAAACATAATCCCAACTATACATATAAAATGATGGGGTCTAAATTAGCTGTTACTGCTCAAGAAAGATCTTGAAGTCATTGTGGATAGTTCTCTGAAAACAGCTGCTTAATGTGCAGCTGCAGTCAAAAAAGCGAGCAGAATGTTAGAAACCATTAAGAAAGGGCTAAATAGTAAATCAGAAAATAACACGCCACTATATAAATCCATAGTCTGCCCAAACCTTGGATACTGCCTACAGCTCTGGTTGCCCCATCTCAAAAAACATACATTAGAATTGGAAAAAGTACAGGGGAAGGATCACTCAAAATTAGTTGTGTTCATTCCCTCTGAAGCATCTGACACTGGCCACTGTCAGAGACAGGACACTGGGCTAGATGGACCATTGATCTGACCCAGTATGGCCCTTCTTATTGTAGTTCTGGATAAGCCTTATTTTCAGTCTTATAGAATCACTTTCCCAGATAACATTTTAGTTGCTTTGAAAGCTTATTCGCCTCCTCCCCCATTATAATCAACCTTTACGGGCAGAGCTAGAATCGCTTATTGAGATGTTGATGGATACTTGTCCAATGGCAAATTTTATTCTTTGAGGTGATTTCAATTGCTCAATTGGCTGTGGAAGATAAGGAAATGTTAAATTTATCATATGATACATTCAATGACAGGTTGTTTGCTTTCCCTCAAGAAACACTAAAGATAAAGTAATAACTTCAACAGGCCAGAAATATTCAACAATTTTGGACAGATTCAGAAAAGGTCTTAATGGTAGGGGTGGTGAGGAGACAGTCGGGCGCTTTACCTCCACCGCTGTTAGAGTGGGGAGCGTGATCAACTATATTGCAGTCCTGGTTTTAAGATGACTTTGTTTTTCTAATTTTTCAATGGCTCTTAAATCCAATAGTGACCACCAAATTAGCCTATAGATTAATTTTTGCCTTCCAGACCCAGGTCTCAGTCAATCCCTGTTAGATAGTATTCTGCTTCTAATTCTGAAACCTTAAATGTGAGGCCAATTAAGTTAAATCCACTGATTAAATCTAAAACTAAAGAAAAAAAATCTCTTCTCTAGTTATCTGCTAAGGTTTTAAAAAAAATCTGTTTTTAGATCTTAGCATTGTCAGGCTATCCCCTGATGTCTTTAAATATTATACAAAAATTTCAGGTTGATCTGAGCACCCGGAACTTTTATTTTTACCCTTTGAAAGATAAGAATTTGGTATGATGCAGATTGTTTTCATCATAAAAAAACAGCTACATATTATGGCCAGGAAGGATAGTTCACAGGATTCCATAAAAGAGCTAGTTAATTTTAGAAAGCTTTTTAAAATATTCCTGGAAAAGAAAAAGTTGGAGCATCATCTATTGCTGGGAAAGAATTTGAATCTGCTGCCAAAATAGAAAAACTGATATATTTTTGGCAAGTGGTGGCACTGGGCTCCAAGAAGATTAGGAGTAATATTGAACCTCTTATCCCCAAGCATGCATAGGGAAAATATTATTCCACACTTTAGGAGGATATGCTATGGATTAAGTTTGCGTCATGATTAACCTGGTGGACTTCATCCCTCATTCTCTTCCAGAATGGCCTGTAATATCCAGTAAGGAAGTTGAGTTTTTATATTGATCAACAATGTTGCAATAAAGTGCCCAGGGATGATTTTACACAATACCTAAGGAGAATATTAACTGGTGGGCACCGCTTTCAGCTAAACATTTCTCCAGTATAAATAATACAGGGGTTTTCCCCCTCAGGGTCATCTACCTGTATTATTACCCCACTGTATTAAAAAGGGGAATAAAGATCCAGGGAATTATCACCCCGTCAGCTTGTTGTACATGATCTTACAAATGTATACTAGCTATCTTTTGGGGTGACTAGAGGACTGGGCAGAAAATAGAAACTTTGCTGAAGAACAAGCTGTATTAACCTTTTCTTTTAAGAGCTCATCACAGGCAAACTGAGGCCAAGATTAGCACAGGCTTGAAGAGGACTAACTAATTGCATCCCAATTACAAAGAGGGTTCATCAGAGCTGTCTATTAGCTCCTTTTCTTTTGAACATGTATATTAATGTTGTTGGTTTAGTATTGAAAGGAGATCAGTATTTTCACCCTAAAATCAGTAATGACCCTATGGCCCGGGCTGGGGCCAGTGTAACCACTAGGCAAACTAAGCAGCAGGCTAGGGCACCAAGATTTGGGGGCACCAAAAAGCACTTGGGCCAGGGAGTGGTGACTGAGCCCTGTGTCTTGCTTCGGGCGGCGGTGGGTGAGGGCTCTGTGCCTGTGTCCCGATTGGAGGGGGGGGGGAGGAAGAGGGTGGCGACACGTGAGGGCTCTGTACCTGTGTCCCTTTGTGGGGGGGGCAGCAAAGGTCAAAGATTTAAGGTCAATCTGGAGGAAGTGAGATGTGGGTCTCTGCTCAAGGGAGGTGCCAGCTGAGGAACTGGGAACCTAAAGTGGGTGCCCTCAAGGGATCACTGAGGGGGAAATGCCCCAAACTATGACACCGAGTATCCACGATTGCAGGAGAAAAACTGTATATACTTTAAGGAGTCCGGTGGCACTTTAAGATTACCGTATTTTTCGTCTTATAGGACGCTCCGGCCTATAAGACGCCCCCTCGTTTTTTAATAAAAAATTCGGAGGAAGGGAAAAAAAAAAAAAAAAAAAAAAAAAAAGCGCCTCGCTCTCCCGTCCCCGCCGCGCGGGCGGGCTGCCGGGAGCGTCCCGGTTCCCCCCTCCCTGCCGCGGAGCGCGCCCGCGCGGCGGGGACGGGAGAGCGAGGCGCTTTTTTTTTTTTTTTGGTCCGGCGGGAACCTCGGCAGCCCGCCCACGGCGGGGAGGGGGGAACCCCGGCAGCCCGCCCGCGCGGCGGAGACGGGAGAGCGAGGCGCTTTTTTTTTTTTTTTTGGTCCGGCGGGAACCTCGGCAGCCCGCCCACGGCGGGGAGGGGGGAACCCCGGCAGCCCGCCCGCGCGGCGGGGACGGGAGAGCGAGGCGCTTTTTTTTTTTTTTTTTTTTTTTTTGCATTCGCCCTATAAGACGCACCAACTTTCTCCTCCCCCCCCCCCGTTTTGGGGAAGAAAAAGTGCGTCTTATAGGGCGAAAAATACGGTAACAGATTTATTTGGGCATAAGCTTTCTTCAGATGCATGGTGTTAGGGTTATTTTCCTCTTAACTTTGGGGTACAGATGTGGGGACCCAAATGAAAGACATCCCCCCAAGCTTATTTTTACCATCTTAGGGTAAGAATTTTAAGGTACAACTTTTTTTGGGGGGAGACAGTATTTCTGCCACCACCAAGTCATTTAGACAGATTTAGGAAAAGGACCCCTTGGAGTTTTTATTTTCCCAAGCTCCTTTACTCCCTTTTTGGGGGGAGGCTGGAGAATAATATTTTAACCAAAAAGGTTAACAAAGTGATCACAGATCAAATTTCTGGTGTTTAGGACACTGAAATTTAATTAGGTTTTTAAGAGAAGAATTTTATTTTAAAAAGTAAAAGAATTACACCTGCAAAAAAAAAAAAAAAAAAAAAACTTTACAGGGTAATAAAAAGATTTAAAACGGGGGGGGAGGTTAGGCTTAGCTTTAAAAAGTTACAAAAAACAGGACTAAACTTTTTTTTTTAGCAGAGGGAAGATGTACAAGCTAAAACAAAAGATAAAGTAATGCATTTTTTTGCTTTACTTACAATTTTTATAATTTTAACGGCTTGTTTTAGGTATGGTTTTAGGAGATGGGTTTTTTTGGCCTTGGTTTCTTTTTGTTTGAGAGAACCACATAAAAAGCGCAAACAAAAAACTTTCCCTCACAGATTTGAAAGGGTTTTTTTAAATTGTTTTTTTGGTCAAGTGCCAACCAGGGTATTTGAACTGATTAACCCACAGGTAAGTGATTTTGTACTTTTGGCCAAGAGCGATTTCATGTTACTGCGTACATAAATATTGTTACCCTTCCCTTTTATATATATAATGATGCATGGAGTGAAAATTACAGAGGCAGGCATTGTTCTACTGATACATGAAGAGAAGGAAGTTACCTCACAAGTGAACCAGTGTTGAAAGGGCCAGTTCAATCAGGGTGGATGTAGTCCACTCCCAATAATTGGGACACCACAGAAACACTCACCTAGGAACCAATCCCTGTAACAAACCCCGTTGCCTAATTCATCCCCGTATCAACTCTAGCGACACCATCAGAGGGCCCAACACATCAGCCACAGGATCAGGGTCTCGTTCACCTGCACATTGACCAGTGTGCTAGATGCCATCATGTGCCAGCAATGCCCCTCTGCCATGTACGTTGGCCAAACAGTCTCCACCTCGAAGTCTCCAGTAAAAGTCTCCACGTAAAAGAATAAATGGACACAAATCAGACATCAGGAATGGTAACATACAAATAGGGTGACCAGACACCAAGTGTGAAAAATCGGGATAGGGTGTGGGGGGTAATAGGAGCCAATATAAGAAAAAGACCCCAAAATCGGGACTGTCTCTATAAAATCGGGACATCTGGTCACTCTACATACAAAAGCAAGTAGGAGAATACTTCAACCTCCCTGGTCACTCAATAACAGACTTAAGTGGCCATTGTTCAACAACAAAAACTTCAAAAATAGACTTCAAAGAGAAACTGCACAACTAAAATTAATTTGCAAATGGAACGCAAGTAATTAATAAGCTTGTTGACTGCAAATTCCCATATAGCCTAAGTGGGTTTTATGTATAAATAAGCCCCAAACTTTGGCTCGGGAAACTTCAACGCAAACCTGAGACTGCTGGTGCTGCGTGTTGGCCTGGGATCCCTCCGTCATTGACTGCCTGAAGTTCCCGACGACTGAAAGGAGTGTAAAATCACATCCTTGCTTAGTAAAATTGGCTGGCTTGTACCTTTTATTTGCCTGCTACATAATAAATAGCCTAAATTCTTCCTCACTTCTGCGCTTATTGCCTCTGTATTCTACGAACCTTAATCAATTGGCAATACAAGGAGCATTTTATTCACCCTAATTGCAAAATGGGCCCCAAACTTCAATCCTATACAATTATTTTACTCAGTTGTGCATATGGAGTTTATCTTCAAGAATCCAGAGGCAGCAGCTAAACTGTAATTCCAGCCTCAACCCCACTTGCACTTGCTTATACTGATCACACAGATTAAAACTGAAATGTAAAAGACATGAAGAAAAAATTGTTTTACAGTTTATTGATAGCTCCCCATCGGGACTATAGCTGGAAAAGTTCTGATAACATGGGATAATCTTAGCTGCAGAATACTAACCACAGATGTTCCAGGCTTGTGCAGTTGCTCGTGAAGCCCTGAGATTTCTGTCCAAAGAGATACAGTTATGGATCATTTATCTTTGCTATTAGAATATATCCCTTATAAAGCCACATTAGTTGTATTTTTCCTCCTCCGTCCCAACCTCAGGTCTATAAACAGGGTGTATAGACTATACACTGCAGATTACATTTGGAGGACACTGAGCCTGACTAGACAAAGCTGGGGGGGAAAATAGGATCCCATTATTATTACATCTTCTTCTGTGACTGATAATTCCATGAGATCCCCCTTCCCTGTACTGTACAATGGCGCTTCCCTTATGCAAAGCATGCCAGGAGAGCTGCAGCGGGCACTTTTCCCCGCAGAGAGCAGGAAATCTGCATTTCAGTCTTCATTTGACCCTGGAAATCATCCCCATTATCAGGACTGACTCTGGCAGTCTGGACCATCTGGGTAGCCAGGGGTAGGCCCCGCTCTTGTACTTTCCCCTGAATAATGACATCAGGAGGTCTCTCTCTCTCTCTCTCTCACCTACAAGTGCCCACTGAATGTTGATGGCACTATTGACAGAGTCGAAACAAAAAGCTCTTACAGCTATGTCACCTTTTCATGTAGCCCTTTAGATTGCAACAATTTAGCCCCAGTAGGGGAGATCAGCTGTAGAGGACATGTCAGGATTATTCATTCCATCCACTCTTGTACCTAGCTGTGGGCGTCCCTCCGAATCTGTCAAGTGCGGAACAAAGACCCATAATGAGACCCCTAGAGAAACTGCAGGAAGCGCACGGTGATACAGGATATATTACTTTAGAACAACACCTTTCTGTACCCGCCTTCCCCTGATTCTGTCTTTTTGAATGTTGTAACTGCTGGCAGACTCACTTGTGTACGTCTACACTGCAGTCAGAGTCACTTGAGTTAGCTTCGATGAAAGCTAGCTCAGCTAACCTTAGCAGTGAATCCATGGCAGCATAGGAGGCAAAGCCTCTTCCAAGAGTGTAGGTATGTACCCACGTGGCTAGCCCATGAGGTCATGTCTTCACTGCTACTGTTATTCAAGCTACCTAGGGTATATCTGCATGTGCTGCAGGAACATGTCTGACTGCAGGGGAGACACCTATGAGTGAATAGCCCTCTTGCAGAGCAGTGTTGCAAGCAGTTCGGAGCGGGTATTCTGCAGCTGCTTTGATGTCATCTAACCACTGAAGATGCCAGTTTAACTGTTCGTTTTTGGAATACGTCAGCAGATGGTGCCATTGACCTGACATGTACATCTGTCTGCATATGTAATTGCTATGATATATCTTACCAGATATTGAGATGTTTGAAGACTCAGATAGGTACCAAGTCGCCTAAATTGCTGATGATATGGCAGGGATATGTGAACCTACAATCAGAAATGTATCAATTCAATGGTGGAGTCTTCCTACAGAGTCAGCTGGCTGTGACCAGGGAATGGTCTAGAAACACCCATCCCATAAGTGCTGCTTTCTCCACTGGGGATTTTTCTAACAAATTGGTGTCATGGTTCCCAGCTATTGGAGAAGATGCACTGCCTATTCAAATGGCTGAGACTAAAAACTGCAGTAGGGGCTAGAGCCATTGACCAGCCAACCTACATTTCCCAAGGATCTGGGCCTGGATTTTTAGGAGGCTAGTGTTCTTTTAGGAGGAGCTCGGGAATGCAAATCCGGTTTCCAGAGGATAGTTCTTGCATTCGTACTTTGGAACCTCTTAAAGCTGGTAACCCTGAGTCCATGTCTATGTCACCCACACACCTTCTGTTCTGTCCCATCTAGTGGCACCAAGACCACTTAGAGAGAGTGAAAAAAAAAATGAAAATGAGGCTGCTATCAGGCAGTTGGCTTTTAGCTTGTGCAGGAGAGGCTCACACATTAAAGCTCCAGAAGTCCCAGGTTCAATCCTGCCCACCGACGATACAGGTCTGCCAGTGTTACAGCTACATTATAGTGACATAGCTATGACACTGTAGCTATGCCAGCATAACTCCATAGTATAGACATAGCCTGTGTGGACGGAAGGGGTTTTTCCCTTATCTATGTAGGGACACCATCCTCCACAAGTGATTGTCGCTAGGATATTGGAAGCATTCTTCTGGCCACCACATTGCATCTACAAGAGGAGTAAGCTTAGCATAGCTGTATCTCAGGATGTGGATTTTTCACATCACTTACTAATTTAGCTATGTTCACCTAAATTTTAAGCATAACCCAGGCCTAAGTAATCAAGGTAGCACCAGATCACATGCACTCTTTCCTCTGATAGAAGCATGCTCTAAGAGTTAAACAGAATCATGACACCCCGAGAAGAGATAAAGGAAGTAGGTTGTTCCAGAGATTTCACACACACACTGCAGTGGATGATATGAACTCTTGAACAGGTTTGCATATGCCTATGCACAGAGAGGGCTCGACCCCCATCATTCTAGATCTCGTCTTTCATGGAGATCCCCTGGGATTGCATCCGGGGAGCCTCTCTCTTTTGCATTAATCTAATTCAAAGACCTTAGAAACAGTCCCCACTTTTCACTTCAGTCCACACTGGACAAGATTCGGAGACACCTGGCTGTGTCTGCTCTTCTGCTCTGTATTTAACCAAGCACTGATGTGTAGATGATACAATCATAGGGGTCAACTCCATGGATGCTCCATCCCTAAAGCACCCACTGAAAAAAATTAGCAGGTGCTTAGCACCCAGTCTCCTTCCCCCCCTGCCCCAGCGCTCCCACCCACCCGTGCCCCGCTGATCAACTCCTCCCCGTTCCTCCCAGCGCCTCCTGCCTGCCGTGATCAGCTGTTCTGCAGCATGCAGGAGGCACGGGAGGGGGAGGAGCAAGGCCAGGGCATGTGCTGGGGAAGGGGCAGAACTGGGCAGGAAGAGGCGGGGTGGAGGCTTGGGGAAGGGGTGGAGTGGGGGGAAGGTCTGGGGCTGAACAGGGGTTGAGCACTCCCTGGGGAACGGAGGAAGTCGACACCTGTGGACGCAATGCCCATGGGGCTGGGAGCAACCATAAGTGCTATTTTGTACTTGGAAACAGATTCACAGGTTACTTGATGACAGTGTCTAAGTACCTTCCCTGGAGGAAAAAAATACTAGGTACTAAAGGGCTCTTTAATTTAGCAGAGGAAGGCATAAGAACCGATGGCTGGAAGTTAAAACCACACACCTTCAAAATTAGAAATAAGGTACCCACTGTTAAGTAGGGGGGTAATTAGCCACTGGAACCAAACTACCAAGGGAAGTAGTGGATTATCCATCTCTTGACATCTTCAGATCCAGACTGGATGCCTAACTAAAGCATATCGTCCAGAGAAACCCAGGCTGTCAGGCTTGATACAGGAGTTGCTGGAGTAAATTCTGGGGCTTGGTGTTATACAGGAGGTCAGACTAGGTGAGCTAATGGCCCCTTCTGGCCTTGAAGTCTAGGAGTCTCCTAATAGGCCAGGACAGAAGACACTGGCATCTCAGGATTCTTCTACAATTCATAAGACTTAGTTTAGATATGGTCTGTAGTTTTCTGGGATGTTCACTGCTCCTTGGCTTTCCATAGTCCGAGATGGGCTCGTGCTTCACTTTTTAATATTCTATCATGCGCTGCAAAAAGTTGAGCCTTAGCCTCCTTGTCATAATTACTGGGAGTCTATATTAGTCCTGCTAATTTGAAACTCAACCCTGAACCTCTTACTCATGTAAGTAAGTTCCATTGACTTCAGTGAGATTACTTAGGTGAGTAAAACAAGATTGACCTTTTAATCTCTCATCAAATTCACGAGAGCATCCCATCACTATGTTCTGATGGCCGTGCCAGCTGCGGAAAAGAGGTCAAACTTCCCAGGTCCCTGTGATCCTGAAGAGCTGTGTTAAAACCACGCCCAGTGCTTTGATGTTTATCAGAAGTGCTCAACACAGCAGGTATTAGCGAGTGCGAGGGAACTGTCCTGCTTTGCTTGCCATGAATATTGCCAGTGGCAACTGCAAGCCTAGTCAAAACAGGTTTTCCACTTTGGCTACGTATAATGAGATACAAGACGACGTGTTTGGGCTGTGTGAAAACCCTGGCAGAAGCCTTTTGAACTAATTGTTAACAGTGACTAAGCCCTGCCAAGAGAACTTCCATTGCAACAACTCTGGCAAGATTTAAAATAAATAGAGATATGCAATTCAGTATCCTAAGACAGGAAGCTTTACAGCCTTGTAATGTTGGAGAGCCATGGCTTACACGTGTGGGGGGGTATAACGGGGCAGACATATACATTTGCTTTGGTAAACTTATTTTTTAAAAACATTTGCACCCAGGCAGGTATTTCAAGTTGGGCACCTAAGAAATGAGGCATGCAACATTGCTAGTCATTTTTGAAAATAATTGGCCCAAAGTAAATATTTTGTTTCCTAAATAAATGGCCTGATTTTCAAAATTTCCCAGCAGCGGCAGTAGGAATTGCTGGGTGCACCACAGAACTGAAAAAAATGCCTAAGGAAGAGGCTTGCAAGTTAGGACTTCGGGCCAACATTTTTTCAAAGAGATGAGCCTCAGGTTAGGTTCCCCTTTTTGTGTGAGGTGTTGCCTGTCCCCGAGCTCAGCATTCTGGACCCGATCATCCCCCATGGCAAGGAGCGTCTGAAAGGAACGGCATTCCCATCAGAAAGCCTGTGAAAGCCACAGCTGGCACGAAGAGGAGCCAACACGACATTGACTCCTACAACTGTTGAGCTCTCGCAAGATAGCAGAGATGGGTTCAAACCAGAACTCTGAACCCAAAGACTCCTAAACTTCAGGGAAGGCCCGATTTGGACCTGAAGTACCCAGTTGTCCCCTAAATCTATAATGGGCTGACCCAGCCTCCCAGTTCTGACTGTCCCAAAGTGTAATGAAGATCTAAGTTTTGCAACTTGTACTCGACTGTAGTACGCATAATTAGTGAGTGTAGCCCTTCGGGGGGGGGAGGGGATTAAGCATGTAGGAACCCCAATTATGGATCAGGGCCCCCATTGTTCCAGGTGCTGCACAAACAAGGAAAATAGTCACAGGCCTAGAGAGCTTACAATCTAGGGGTCAGGACATAACAGGTGGACAATACCAACAAAGGGTAAGAAGGAGAATAAAGAGAGGGTGGTAATAAAACAAAATGTTTAGCAGAAAAATGGAAGTCTCATTTGCCTAATCGAAACAATACCAGGAGTGATTTGTAGATACCAAAGCAATCACAGTTCTGAAGGCTATTTTCCCCAAACATCTTCACCATGACAAAGATCTCTACAGAAACAAGGCCACTTACTACATTCTTTACCATTCATCTTGGTTTTTAGCTCAGCTGATGAACCTTAAAGGTAAGCTGACCAAACTAGATACTAGACCTTATTTGCAGTTGTAAGAGAGCGGACACTCACCCCGGCGGCACCTCCTGCTGGTCATCTGGGGAATCAGCTCTCCAGCCTCCAGAGCGCCCTCTGCCAGCTGATGTCCCGCTCCTACTGCGGCCCCATGTCCCTCCCGGACCCCGGTGCCCTCTAGCTGAGGGTGTTGCACCCCTGCACAACCCCCTCAAGTCTAAGGGTCTCCCCTCCCCAGGGAACCCTCCACCCACTATCCCCACCTTGCCTCAGACTTGGCCACTGCCAGTCACCACTTGCCCCCGCTCACTGGGGCAGACTGCAGTATCATGGCCTCTCATCACCGGCAAGGGGGGTTGGCCTGCTGCTTCTTCTGCTAGCCGTGGGCTGGCCCCTGCAACCCCAATACCCCTGGGTCAGGCCTTCTGCCAGGCCTTGCAGCCTGGGGCTCTCTGGCCAGAGCCTTCCCAGCTCCCTCTGCCCTGCCCCAGCCCTGCCTTAATCCCAGTACCTTGCTCAGCCCCAACAGCTAGGCCTGTCTTCCTCTGGAGACAGAGGAGACTGACTCTCCTAGGCCCCTGCCTCTCAGCCTTTATACAGGCCTGAGAGTTTGGGGCGTGGCCACCCAGATGAGCCTGCTTCCCAATCAGGCCTGGAAGCCCTTTCCCTACTCAGCCTGGCAGCTGCTTGCCCCCAGCCATAGCCCTTCCCAGGGCTGTTTTAAACCCTTCTCCCTGGAGTGGGGCAGTCACCCCACTACAGCGGTTATATAATCTCAAAGACTCTGACATTGTTTCAAGAGGTTGTATGAATGATGCCTCTAGAATAAAGTTGAGCAGTACTCAGATTCTCAGGCACATGGGGAGCATTTTCACTGGTTACTACCCTCTAGGTAAACAGCTGCAGAAAAGCCTTCCCATGTGGTAAAACTGCAAGCCAGCATAAGAAATAGCTGGGGATTTGAAGATGGGTTATAGAAATATCTGTCCATGCTCTAAGTTATTATGGCTCCCTGGTTTAAGCAAGAGTAAACAGAGCTTTTCCTATTCAGTTTTTCCCAACTTTCCTTTTTATTTCATCCTCATCTCTCTTACACAGCTTTTATATAGTGCTTAACTCCAGTGGGACTGAATCTGCTCTCATATTGTTGAGAATTACAAGTAATATGAAGATACCCCAATGTAAAATTAGCCCATTGGCTTCAGAGTGACTCCGAATTTACATCAGTAGACGCAGATCAAAATCAGAGCCCAGGCAGTTGTGAAAGTACTGTGATAGGCTTCGGTCTAGATTTTGAAGCAACAAAAATTGAAACCATGTAATTTTCTAAAACAGATGAATACAAAGCAACCTTTAAAGATCCCTGGCATCATAACATGTACTTGGTCTGATTTCCACTTTTCTCTGGACATTGTAAGAAAGGCTATTTTAATAAATACCAAAATTCAGCTGAGTTTGTAATCAAACAGCCTCCTCCTCATACATTCCCACTGCAAACACTCTGAGAGACACCTGCAGTGAAACTTAATAAACTTTCCTTCAATCGCTATCACTATGACCTAGCTTTCAATAGCTAGAAAAATAAACCAAAAACAAGCTTTCATACCGTTTTCCTAATGGATCTCCAGGGCTTTTTAGAGTTTATGCCCCTAAGAGTTTGTATGGGTTGTTTGTCACACTCCTGATCCTGCCACACTTACTCATATGATCAGTCTTTACTCACATGAGTAACCCCATTGATTCAACAGGCCTAGTGACTCAAGTAGATTATGTAGACTGGGGGCTCATGTGTCTAGAACTAGGACTATAGTGAAAAGGTCAGAAATGTCAAGCAAGTCGCCTTACAAATGTAGCACTTGATCCGGCCGCTCATACTCATACTCAGAGGCTTCAGTGGGACCACTCAGGTCTGGAATGCCCGTAATTATATCTTTACTTCCCTTGACAGTCACCTTATTCCAACATTGCCCGTTACCTACATCACATCCACACACCCCTTCAAACCAAACAGCACACGGCTGAAAAGCTCATCTCCCTGCCCTACACCCTGAAAAAATCGAACCCACCCCAGAGTCCTTCCACTGCTTTCCACACTCTCCAGCACATCACATTTCTCCTCACCGTCACGGCCCTTCACAATTGTGCCCCTCCCTGCTCCACATCTCACCTGCTGTCGTCTCTTGTCACATCATCCCCTCGATGCCAACCCTGGATCACCCATTTATTCCCTTCTCCCACTGCAGGCATCATGCTTTCCTCTATGACAGTCCTTTCAGTCACAGAGGACCCCATTCGACAAAGCACTTAAGCACGTGCTTAAAGTTAAGCAGGTGCTTAACTGCTTTGCTGAGTAGGGATCAAAATGTCCACCTTACAAACCCCTTCTGCTATGAATCCTACAAGCAATTAGCCAACTATTGATGGCTAAGGAGAGGGCAAGACAGTACAGCCCCTAGCACAGCAGATCCATGATCCTGAGTGGGGCCTTTCATCGCTACTGCTAAACAAATTACTAAATACACGGAATCAATTCATACTGTCCTTCGATACATTTGCCCAGCAGTGTTATTGTTCCACTGCACTAAGTTTCAGGGTTGGCATTAAAGATGGAAACAGTCTTAATATTTAGTGCTTACTAGTTCTATTTGTGATAATTAAGACAATGGAAATCCATCAGTGTACACAGATGCTTATGAAGTCTCAATATTGTTAAGAGACAGAGTATCAGCACTTGACTCCCATACTATAAGTCTTCACACATGTCTCTTTAAACGCCTCACTAGAGGGAAAGAAAAGTCTTCAAGTGATATTCTGACTGGGGAGCACCTTTATTTGGCAGGTTTAATTACTGCTCAAAGTTAGTTCAGACAGCATGGGACCATTTTAGGCCTGTCATAAGTAGACAGAAGAGCTCCACTAGCTAACCCTCAGCTGGAACGGACTCACAGGGACCAATTCTCTACCCACACATGGATCCAACCCCAAGTGGGTTGAACCAGGGTAAGTAAGTCCAAATGGATCTCAAGCCGTCTGCCACTCACCCTTTCATTCTTAGAAGGGAGGCTTCCCAGGCAATTCGCCAACTAAGTCCTTTGAAGAACAAGGGGAGTGACAACACTTGTGAGCAGGTTCTCATGCACGGTGGCAACCAAAAGTTTTAGGTTAGAAAGTGAGGACTGTGCTGGTGCTGATTAATAGCACTCAGTCAGCTTTCTAAGAGTTAAAATATAAACAGAGGCAAAGAAGATAACACTTGCCCAAGCAATTCTGAAGTGCTTGCGAGTCTCCAACATATACAAATTTAGGGGCTGCATAGACACATTTATTCCTAGAGAGGTTTGCAACAGACTACAGAACTCAGGAAAAAGTATTTGCCTGCTGTTATGTTTTATTAACTTTTCATTTAATCTCAAGCCCAGTTTTCATTTATTTTTTAAAGTTTTGTCTGCTTCTGAAAGAAGAGAACCCTGTCAACGTTGTTTTAATTCTCTTCGCAGTTCATCTTTCATTTTTGATTTGCATATGCATCTGCTTTTATCTCCTTTTACTTACTGATGTCATGGAAAATTTAGAGGCAGAAGGAAGAAACTCACATTCTGTAGGAAATTCTAATATATCAAATTAATCTTCTAGTGACTAGTCGAGTTAGACGTCGTCTCCTTACACCTAAATTCCATGTAGAGCAATCAAATAATTGGGGTATTGCAAATTGAGAACATTGATTAAAGTGCACAACATTCCAATTTATTCTGCTTGGGCAATTGGATCCATATGACCAGACTCCTCTGATCATATAGAGTCTCACTGAATTCCAAAGGCCTTTGCACAAATGTTTGTGCCCACCTGAGACATCCACCACAGGATCAGCACCAGAGTTAATAAGCTTCCATACATTTCTAATAATCTATTGGTTTTTCATCTAATACGACATAAATCATTGATTCTCAGACCATTTTGGAAGTGTGGACGTGTTGTTCAAACCCACTCAGCTGATTTACCTTTTGACACGTTTTTCTTCTACGTCTACAGTTCGGATGCTCCTCTTACACTCAGCACATTAATAATCCTCGTTGAGTGATGGCAAAGCTGCTCTTTCAGCTCACTCGAGGGAGCGCAGAGAGTTGTTAACCATGCTCAGTAGCCGTTTTGAAGCTGGGGTGGAAGGCTTCATAAAGGGCAGACTGGAAGCTCCTGGCCAATCAGTAGGAGTTCTGGCCCCCTTTGTGAGCAGCACTCAGATCCAGCCCAGCCCCGTGGGGAATAGGTAGAGCTGCTGAGGTAACTCACACTGATCTGTGGGTTGGATCTCAATACAGTTTCCTGTAATTTTACAGAAGGCAGGTGGGATTGAGAGTGGGGAAAACACCAACTGTAGGCCAAATGTCTTCATGTGTACTGCCACCGTGAACCGGAGACAACGTGTGAGCTTAACAGCAATTGTTGGTGTATTTGCTCGGTAGCTTGGATGCTGAGACAGTTGGTTATGTGGCACAACTAAATGTTTTATCCTCTTCTCAAAACAATACCGGGGTAAGAAAACATAAAAGGAAAAGATCACGGATTATCAGAAGACCCAAATCCTGTATTTATTCTGTAAGGCAGAGGTGTGTGCACATCATATTAATATTCATGGTTAGCCCCGGTGTTGTATTCTTCATTGTAAAGGGAAATGGAAGAAAGCTTTATTTAGTGATGTTAGTCTAGCTAGGGTGCATATTAACTGGTGTGCTGTAACAGTTTGTCTCTGGAGTTATTCACAAAAAGGAATTTTGAAATGGGGTGTGTGTGCGTGTAACTATCTTATGGTAGCAACAGAGTCCTGAAAGTATTGAAGCATAAGATTCCGTGGGCTAATACCCACTTCCTTAGGGTGTTAATGTGACTGTCACTTATTAGAAAGTGGGTATTAGCCCACAAAAGCTTATGCTTCAATACTTTTGTTAGTCTTTAAGGTGCCACAGGACTCTTTGTCACTTCTGTGGATCCAGACTAACACAGCTACCTCTCTGATTCTTGTCTTATGGTAGATACTGGTACTGGATTCCTAAAGAGAGAGAGTGAATCCTATTATAATTTCCACTTTTAGTATTTGGAAAGGTCCTATAGAAAAGCCAGCTGTAGTCTCTTGCAAGCATAGGAATTCATGGTCTGTACAAACACTCTCAGAGAGAGGAACTCTACAGCGGAGAACTGGTAAGTAAACTGACTTATATCCCTGCTACATAGGTAAGAAGTAGGCCCTCGAAAGCCAGTTGGACCAGTCAGGCAAGTAAAGTTAAGCTGATGCATAAGTGTTTTCAGAATCTGGCCCCAAGCATCATGTGAAGGATTTCCTGGGGCCCTTCTGTGCTATGGGCTTACCTCCCTATAAAACAAGGAACCAATTTACATCCAGCATCTAAACATCCTTGGGGGAGCTCTCTCAGTCCAGCCACTGCCCCAGGTGTGAGGGAAGCAGAGAGGCCAGACTCTTAGCCGAAAGCTCTCTGGTCTCTCCTACAGAAACCCTGCATGGGAAGACCTATCACTAATGACACATGCAGTATAATGTAATCTTCCCCTACCAATTGTAAGTCTCTCAAGGAGCATGCTCACGCTTTATGACTTTAGTGGAGCTCTACCATTGACTTATGGCGTGAAGGGACTCTGATCCTTTCACGTGATGACTATTTATTTTCGCTGCTCCTTGGTAACACTGACTGGTTTTTTGCTGCTGCTAGTCACAGCACTGGCTGCATGGCTGAAAGTGGAAATTGTTCAGTGATTAGTTTGAGCACTCACCCATAGATGCTGCATTCCGCAAAAAACAAAACAAAACAAAATGTTTAAGCAAAAATCATTTGTTTCCCTTCACTTCCCCTAAAAGATTAACTTCTGCATTCATATCTCCCCCTATGGTCCAAAAACCCTAATATTTTAATACTACAGCACCAGGACTCCACATTTCCTGCAGTTAAATGCTAAGGCGAATTCCTGGGCTTAAGGTGCACAGCAATTGAGTAGTACAAGACTATCCAATGGAGCAGCAGTTAGCAGGCAATATTTCTCACTCAAGGCACTAGGGTTAACTTGAGCCCTATAATCCCATGTCCTCCCACTGCCAGTGAGATGTGTAAGTTGAGATGAGTCCTAACGCCAAAGATTGATTCTTGAGTCAAACTTCAGGAGAGCTCAGTACCTTAGTGACGGGGATGTGGTATAAAGGACCAGAATAAAAATGAATAGAATATGTCACTAGATTTCGATTACACGGGAGAGTCCCTCGCTCCTGATATATTAACTGCTCTCCATTTCAGGATGTGGAGGTGCGCAAAGGATTTCTCACAGCCAGAAAAAGAAAAATAATTTAATTTTTAAAAATTGAGCTTCAGACTATCACATTGCTGGGTTTAGTCCTGCCCCCCTTATTGTTCTCCTATTTCTGTGCTCACACTTCACTGTCACCTTCATGGCTCTCAGTGTACTGGGTGCACCAAAGCACGAATGTTTAATTTTCAGAGAAATGCCATTTTGACATAGGGTGGTGCAGGCCTGTTGGTGCTCACTCATTCTGTTCTTCCTTCTCTCTCTGAGAGGAGGGTGTAGTCAATTTCCAGACTGAAAACGATTACACCGAATGAAACCTGCAGAAAGGCAAAGGAAGAAAGGCCACCCACACCTGCTCAGATCTCATGATGCTAGGAGGACAGGAGAGCTGCTGCTCCGCGGTCTGGAAGGAGTACTCCCAGGTGCACACCAGCAATGAGAGAGCGTCGAGTTCGTGATCCCACAGCGAGGGCTCATAAAAGAATAACCCAAAGGGAAGGCTGAATTATATTTGAAAATCCTTCCCTTTAGGGCATTGCTCCTGTCCCAGTCTCACTGATGGGACGCCCCACCTCAGTGAGGTCTTCCTGCACAAGGGGCCTTGGTCAGCTTCTGTCCACAAGTTAACATGAGCAACCATTCAACTCCAGGGCTGAAAGACATCATGGAGTATGTAAGAAAGCCTCCCTGCCACTGAAGAACCACGTCCCTGAAGTCTGGATGGCAGAGGTTAGGAACGTCAAATCTCTAGCATATGGAATCATAGAATATTAGGGTTGGAAGGGACCTCTGGAGGTCATCTAGTCCAATCCCCTGCTCAAAGCAGGACCAATCCCCAACTAAATCTTTCCAGCCAGGGCTTTATCAAGCCTGACCTTAAAAACCTCTAAGGAAGGTGATTCTACCACCTCCCTAGGTAACCCATTCCAATGCTTCACCACCCTCCTAGTGAAAGCGTTTTTCCTAATATCCAATCTAAACCTTCCCAACTGCAACGTGAGACCATTACTCCTTGTTCGGTCATCTGCTACCACTGTGAACAGTCTAGATCCATCCTCTTTGGAACCCCCTTTCAGGTAGTTGAAAGCAGCTATCAAATCTCCCCTCAGTCTTCTCTTCTGTAGACTAAACAATCCCAGTTCTCTCAGCCTCTCCTCATAAGTCATGCGCTCCAGGCCCCTAATCATTTTTGTTGCCCTTCTCTGGACTCTTTCCAATTTTTCCACATCCTTCTTGTAGTGTGGGCCCCAAAATTGGACACAGTACTCCAAATGAGGCCTCACCCATGTCGAATAGAGGGGAACAATCACGTCCCTCGATCTGCTGGCAATGCCCCTACTTATACAGCCCAAAATGCCTTTAGCCTTCTTGGCAACAAGGGCACACTGTTGACTCATATCCAGCTTCTCATCCACTGTAATCCCTAGGTCCTTTTCTGCAGAACTGCTGCCTAGCCATTCGGTCCCTAGTCTGTAGCAGTGCATGGGATTCTTCCGTCCTAAGTGCAGGACTCTGCACTTCTCCTTATTGAACCTCATCAAACTTCTTTTGGCCCAGTCCTCTAATTTGTCTAGGTCCCTCTGTATCCTATCCCTACCCTACAGTGTATCTACCACTCCTCCCAGTTTAGTGTCATCTGCAAACTTGCTGAGGGTGCAGTCTACACCATCCTCCAGATCATTCATAAAGATACTGAATAAAACTGGCCCCAGGACCGACCCTTGGGGCACTCCGCTCGATAGTGGACAGTGACCTGGGGAAGGTGACACACTCCAGCTTTTATCATCAACCAAGATAGGATTCCAAAGCCAATTCGATCACCATGAACTACAACAGAGCCCGCTTCCCCAGGACAGAGCTAACAGGAAGCCTCTGACAGGAAGACTCACAGCACACATCGGTAGAGCTGCTTGTGAAAAAAGACCTTTTCTTTCCCTGCAAAAAAAGTTGCACGTTTCTGCTTTTCATTTTCAAATTTTTATTCTCCCTTCCCCCCTGCAATATATATCCCCAGGGGCCCACCTAGCCAGCTCTGAAGAGTGAACCATGCCTCAATCCACCCCCTTTTGGGTGCCATACATCCCGGGGCAATAAGCAAGCAAGTAGTCCATGTGCAAGTACTGCAATCGGGCCAGACTCTTCTCCCTTGAATGCTAAGCTAACGGCTATCCCAGAATCTCCCCCACTCTGATTAAAATCACATTCTTATCAGTCATCACTGAGTACAGCAGATTATTCCAGAAGGTGCTGGGATGATGCTGGTGTTATTCCATGGTGCAGCAGTTTAAATGCAATTAATTGCTTTTGAGGCCCAGCTCCAATCCCTGCCCTCTATTACTCAGAGGTACCTTTTCCAGCATGCAGCCTTTTTAATGAACCATTAAAGACTGCAGAAAATGAGACACTTAATATTTGCCCTGCCTGTGATTTGAAGTCCTGCGTGTTTGTTCTGGGTTGCCAAAAGGAAGGATTTCAATGGGAGTTAAACAATTCTGCAGCCTCCATGCTGGAGGGAACATATCAGCCAGACAAGCCGTTTAGTTTCAGAAGAGCAAACGCTGAGGTAATATCCATTCACAAAATCAATTTGAGGCTTAAAAACAAACACTACTGGCTTTGGGATGTTTCACACTGTACTGTTCCAAGGAAAGTAGCAGATTAGCACGGAAGGCCAGACCTTCAGCCGTGTGCACTCTGGATAGTGAGGAGAAGGGATCATTCTAAGTCACCTTTTCATCCTCTTGATCTCTAGCCAGCCAAGACAAAGGAACAGCCCCCAGTGCAACCTAGAACAGCCTAAGGGAAGGTCTACATTACTCTCCGGATCGGCGGGTAGCGAGTGATCTTTCAGGGGTCAATTTATCAATCCCTGAGCGCTCTCCCATCGTCTCCTGTACTCCGCTGTTGCAAGAGGTGCGGGCAGAGTCGATAGGGGAGCGGCAGCCATCGACTCAGCGCCGTGAAGACGCTGTGGAAAGTCGACCTAAATCTGTCGACTTCAGCTATGCTATTCCCATTGCTGAAGCTGCGTATCTTAGGGCAGTCGTCTCTCCCTCCCCCTAGTGTAGACCAGAGGTAACTGTTGCTCTTTGTTACACCAGTGGTCCCATAAGGTCCACTAACTGAAGATAGCCTGAAGAGGCATGTCTTAAGCAGGAGATCTCCTATCCCAAAAGTGGAGACACGCTGCCCCGTAGGAGGACGCAGCCCCGCCCCTCCGAGCGCTGCCCGCGCGGCTCCAGGAGAGGAGTGAAAACAAGGGGAGGGGATGTGGGAGCCTCCCCGGCTGGGAGCTCAGGGGCCAGGCAGGACAGTCCTGTGGGCCGGATGTGGCCTGTGGGCCATAGTTTGTCCACCCCCGCGGTAGTCCCTTCAGGGATCGCAAAACTGGTATTTGTGTGAGCAGCCAGTGATAGTGGCGGAGTATCACAGGGGAGCTCTTCAAAGGGGCTCATGGACTGGGGTGCACATACTGTTAACCTGTGAAACATAATGGAGAGCTAGGAGATTGTTTTGGTGACTAACAAAGTGGAGTGGTCAGGCAGCGGAATACCAGGTAAACACAAGCGATTCTCTCTCTAGCTGGGGACGGGGTGGCAAGTAACAAGGGGACAGTCCTGGGTACCCCAGAAAGTGTCACAATTCCCCCTATGGAACATATATATATAGGATGTGCAGGAGAAACTTTAGGAAGCTACAGATTATGGAGAGAAATGTGAAGAGGATTAAATGCCATAGACAGACAACATGCTTCATCGCCCATGATGAGGCATGTCCACAGAGACAAGAGGGCAGAGTCCAAGGAAAGTTGCTTGGTGGGTGTAAAGAAAGAGGAAATAAAGCAAGACATTGTAAAGTTTTGATCAGATTCCCAATGTTCAGATGCTCATAGGAAGGGAGAGACATTTAAAGTATTCTATCCTATATTTAACACATTTTATGGGGTCCTTCCTTCCACACTGAAATAAATCATAGAACATTAGGGTTGGAAGGGACCTCAGGAGGTCATCTAGTCCAACCCCCTGCTCAAAGCAGGACCAATCCCCAATTAAATCATCCAACCTATTTTTGCCCCATATCCCTAAATGGCCCCCTCAAGGATTGAGCTCACAACTCTGGGTTTTGCAGGCCAATGCTCAAACCACTGGGAATTATGGGTGCTAGCAAAACCAATCATAATCATGGCTGGCAGGCCATATTATTGAATTTCCTAGGTCACATTGGTTTGTGTCACAACAAACCTTAACATTATTGTAACGCAATGAATTTCTTGGCCTAGAAGAATTAGCCTGTTCAATAAAAGCAACAGCAGTGCAGTAGAATTAGCTTTCTTAGCCTTGGGCACTTGATGGATTGACAAATTAGACTTTTAAGTCCAAGGCCTATGTTAAAAAGGAATATTAAACCTACAATGGCCATAAGCCACAGGGATCTGAACTGCAGAAGGAGCTCACAGCTGAGCAATCACAATTCACTTTTACAACTTTGAGATTCCCATGTATACAGAAATTCTAAAAAAAATAAACCACATTATCCCATCAATTTCATCTTAGTACAGACAGATTCAAGCTTACCAAACAAAAAAAACCCACAGCCCTGAATACCCAGAGGGAGAAAGAAAAAATAACATACTTTGAAGCTACACATGGTACAGAATAATTTTCTCAAAGTGTATTCCTACAGCTATTTTACCATGTGGTATGGCAGAAGAGATAAGAAATCTGTAAAGATAAAGTGTAATGCTAAGAAAACTCATGTTAATTGGGAACAGAGAGGTCACACGCACACAGAGGTATGAAAGTGACATGATATATATATATTACATTTTTTCCTGTAGCATATCATTTTACTTTCATGGTATAGTCACTCTCCCCTTATGCCCTGAAGGGTCAGAAGGTGTATTAAACCTATTGGAAGTCCATTCCCATACTGCATACAAATGTAACAAATTATGCTGTAGCTGTCTATTACAAAGGATAACCAGGATCCACCTTTCCCAGAGCTTCCTCCCAGGCAGAGAGAGAGATTGTCATTAAGTTTCATAATCACTCACCATACCCTGCCTAAATTCATTTCACCTGCTAAAATCTAATTACTGCAAGTCTCTCTTTCAGTCAGTAAAGGCTGCAGGGGACCACAATATGTGGTAAGGTTAGGCTGCTGTCTCTGGGGGGCAAAAAACACCTCTAGCGCATTTCTTTGCTGCTATGCCTATTACAGTGATGTTTATTACCTTGCGCTCTCTCTGCTTTCTTAAACTGTCCCCACTGAAAAGTCACAACCCCATGCAGCGGATTGTGATTTAGCATTTCATCTCAGCCACGCAGTCCTAAGCCAGGCATGTAGATGTCTCTGTAGAGAGGTCTCTGTTTTTGTTGCCTGGAACTGCAGAATAACATTTCCCACAAATGGGATCAAATAGCAAGGGGGAGGGAAGCAGGATTTACTAGATTAAGATGTTTTAAATATTTTCCATCCAGAAATAATAATAAAAAAAAAACAGTAACCCTCCTGATGTTGTCTCTAGCTTCAACTCAGAGCAAAAATCCAGCTTTTCCAGCTATACCAGTTGCATCTCAATCCGAAACAAGGAAAGAGAAATGAGATGAGAGGCAGAGAGCTCCGGAAACATGAAACATTGATTTGGTACCAAATCAATGCAAGATGCTAACAGGACTCTGCTGTAGCAAAAGCTGGCAACCCAGCCGAGTGCGAGGAATTCTGACAGACAGAAGAGGATACTATTTATACAAACAACTAGTCTATATTGAGATTTGTAAGTCACCCCTTTACTGCAGTGTCTGTGTTGGAAGGAGGAAACCCATGAAGAGAGACCACCTGAAACTGTTTGCCAGTTTGGTGGCAACTATTAGAGATTCAGTATAATTTGGATCTAAACTCTTTAGTTCTTCCCCTATAATTTGGAGGCCATTTCCCTGTTAGTACAAAAAGGAATTCAGGACTCTAGCCTGAACTCCTTACTTCGGACTGCAGGATGAAGCTTTTTACTGACGTAATGCCCTAAAACTACTATTATCAACCCAGTGGAGAAAGCAAATCAGGGGCAAGATACCAAGGGTCTGATTCTCTATTTGCCATGCCCCTTGTTCAGTCACCTGCACCAAAATGGATGTAGAATGCCACCATTACTTTGCACAGGGCTACGTGACTACACATGGAAGACAGGAACATTCCAGAGGATTGGAAAAGGGCAAATATACCGCCCATCTATAAAGAGAGAGATAAGGACAAGCCAGGGAATTACAAACCAATCATCTTAACTTCAGTACCCAGAAAGATAACGGAGCAAATAATCAAGAAATCAATTTGCAAACACCTAGAAGATAAGAAGTTGATAAATAACAATCAGCATGGATTTGTCAAGAACAAATCATGTCAAATCAACCTAATAGCTTCCTTTGACAGGGTAACAAGCCTAGTGGGGGGGGGGGGAGAAGTGGTAGATGTGGTATAGCTCTACTTTAGTAAGGCTTTTGATACTGTGACACATGAACTCAGAAACAAACTAGGGAAATCCAATCAGTTCTGCACCCACCTTATAGTAGCTCCATCTTGGTTGTAAAACCATTCCCAAAGAGTAGTTATCAGTGGTTCACAGTCATGCTAGACAGGCATAAGGAGTGGGGTCCTGCAGGGATCGGTTCTGGGTCCAGTTCTGTTCGATATCTTCATCAGTGATTTAGATAGTGGCATAGAGAGTTCACTGATAAAGTTTGCAGATGATATCAAGCTGGGAAGGATTGCAAGTGCTTTGGAGGATAGGATGAAAATTCAAAATGATCTGGACAAACTGGTGAAATGATCCAAAGTAAATAGGATGAAATTCAATAAGGACAAATGCAAAGTACTTCACTTAGGAAGGACCAGTCAGTTGCACACATACAAAATGGGAAATGACTGCCTAGGAAGGAGTACTGAGGAAAGGGATCGGAGGGTCATAGGGGACCCCAAGCTAAATACGAGTCAACAGTGTAACACTGTTGCAAAAAAAGCAAATATCATTCTGGAATATATTAGCAGGAGTGTTGCAAGCAAGACACAAGAAGTAATTCTTCCACTCTACTCTACGCTGATTAGGCCTCAACTGGTGTACCGTGTCTAGTTCTGGGCACCAGATTTCAGGAAAAATGTGGACAGATTCGAGAAAGTCCAGAGAAGAGCAACAAAAATGATTAAAGGTCTAGAAAACATGACCTATGAGGAAAGACTGAAGATATTGGGTTTGTTTAGTCTGGAGAAGAGAAGACTGAGAGGGGACATGATAACAGTTTTCAAGAACATACAAGGCTGTTACAAGGAGGAGGGAGAAAAATTGTTGTTCTTAACCTCCGAGGATAGAACAAGGAGCACTGGGCTTAAATTGCAGCAAGGGCAGTTTTGGTTGGACATTAGAAAGAACATCCTAGCTGTCAGAGTGGTTGAGCACTGGAATAAATTGCCTTGGGAGGTTGTGGAATCCCCGTCATTGGGGATTTTTAAGAGCAGGTTAGATAAACACCTGTCAGGGATGGTCTAGATCAGTGGTCCCCAACCCCCGGTCCGCGGACCGGTACCGGTCCGTGGGGCATTTGGTACCGGGCCGCGGCCGCGTTCCCCTATGGGCCGCAGCCGCGTTCCCCCCCTGGCCGCCTTTGCTTCCGCATCCGGTTCCCTTCCGGTCCGGCTTCAGGTTCCCTGTAGGTTCCCGCATCCGGTTCCCTTCCGCATTCAGGTTCCCTTCCGGTCCGGCTTCCAGCGGCTTTTCGGCGGACATACAAGAGTCCGCCGCGGCGAATCAAAGTAATAAAGCAGATCAAATGAATTCTGCGGGTTTTCGGCGGACATACCACGGTCCGCCGCACAGAATGAAAAATTAAATCCCCCCCCCCGGGCCGCAAGCATTCACTCGCCCGCGTTGACCGGTCCGCGGCGATGAAAAGGTTGGGGTCCACTGGTCTAGATAATACTTAGTCCTACCTTGAGTGCAGGTCACTCGACTAGATGGCCTCGCGAGGTCCCTTCCAGTTCTATGATTCTATGACCAAGCACAAGACAGGAGAGAATCAGACCCCCAAGCCCCCTGAAACACCAGCCAACAGACCACCCGGCAAGGTATTTTTAAGTCCCAAATCAAGTTGCCTGTGGAAATGCCGATAGCTGTGAAAAGCTACCCTGTCTCCAGGGAAGTCAGGTTTTTCCCCTAAGTCATTAACTCCATCAGTTGTCTGTTTTTTAAATAAAGATACACAGTCTCAGCACTTATTGCTATACTAGTGAGATCTAACCCAGAGTGCATACATCAGCAGCAAGTACGGAGGTCCCGGTCATTTACCCTGCCTCAAGGTTTGAAAACTTCTGCCCTTTACTCTGCTCTGATAGGATAAATGGGCAATGAAGAGCTTAAATACCCCCCAAGAAAATGTTTCTGATATGGGTTCAGGAAGGGGCATCTTCGGTCAGCAGAGGCATCTTTATGGCTATACCAGCCCTCCTCCGTGCCCCCATCTTAAGGGTTATATTGGGATGGTTGAGAACATGGCCAGAGCACACTGTGCATCAGCTATTTTGTGTCATTACAATCTGGCACAATTTAGAGCAGCCCTAGGCTGTTCTTAATTGCATCAGGAGCCCCCCAGTGCAGAATTAGGGGGGAGGCACAAAGATGGCTTTAAAGTCCTTCTTCACCCATCCCCATTCTCTGTCCCTGCACTAAACACAGCAATGGAGCAATGCAGAATCTGGGTTTAAATTTTGTTAGCACCTCTGTATCAGTAGTATAACCCCAAGCAACAAATTCCATAAATCAAGGAAGATGACCCAAGACCTGATCTAGCCACCGGTTTTGTACCAGTCTACTAGCCATGTCAGTTATGGGTGCGAGATTTTATCAGTACAGTCATATTGGTACAACCCCTGGTGTGGATGCACTTATACTTATCTAAAAGGGGCTTGGACTACACCAGTATACCTTACTCGCCTTCCCATTAGCCTGTTCAGATGTATTAAAACAGAGGTAAGATCCTCAGCTGGTGCAAACTGGCATAGCATTGAAGTCAATCAATGGAATAACCAATTTACACTAATTGGGGATCTGGCCCAAAATATATTTGGAATACTCCTCCTTTTTAAAAAATGTACCTCCCGCCTTGATCGCTTCCTTTTACACTGGGAGGAGAGAAGAACTCTTGAAAATAAAGAAAATGCTATTTGCGTGTATCCTGTCATCATTTGCATGTTACATTTGTTTATTTCGGAGGATGGCTAAGCCATTGCTACACCCCAACCTGAACAACTTGAAATGACAAAGCCTTGACAGGCTGCCACCCTGGCCAAGAAGAAAACATTCACAAAACCTTAGATCTGAAGAGTAATATAAGCAACTAAATATTTGCAATGCCAGTTTAGAACGTTACGTTTCCCCAGATGATCATTAACAGAGCAAACACACCCACCCCACGGAACGGGAAGAAATGCCAATGCTGACAAAAATTACAAGGCCAACGGATGGCAAAAAATGCAGATGATCAAAACAACTATAAAACAATTCTTGGCATGGAGTCTTTTCCTGTGGCACAAGCTCTCCCTGTTACTATGATAGTAGGAGAATGTCTTGTACCTCTGATCTCGCCGTTACATCAATTTTAGATTTAAATTTCAGAAACGTTTTCCTGCATTTTTCCGCTCTGGCATTTTGGGGTTCTCTCTATGCTTGAGTCCAGCCCGTAAAGGATCACCACTTGGTTTTGATTCTGCCAGGAAGGTCACTTGTTTGCTCTGGGGCACTTGGCACACACAGACTAAACACTGGTACCTAAAATTATAGAAAACATTGGACTATAGGTGCATTGAAGAGATAAGCAAAAGTGCATGCATGATGCAGCTGAGAGAAGCAGAACACCAGCTGTGCATTGCTAACATTTGCGTCTAGCAAAAAAAACGTTTCACACAGAAATAGAGACACTTTACATAGGATATATTATCCCTCATCTCACCAAAAAGGCTCTGTCCCCAATTTGGGAATACAGCAGCACACCCTGTCTTGGGGCAGGGGAAGAAGCTGCCCCCAAAAAGTCAGTAGGTGACACATCCTGACGTCAGTGAAATCAATGACAAAATTCCTATTGACTTCAATGGGCCAGGATTTCGTCTATGGCATGCTCCAGGTTTACTAGTTTTCTCATGCCTCACACCGTACCGCTACCTTCTTTTTGATCAGACTATGACATGTCATAACCCCTCTACTGCGTCCTCCTTCGGAGTCACAAGCACAGCAACCGTAGGCCCCATGGAGATTTCTAGCCTCAACCTTGTGTAAGAATTAAACTACTTCACATTTTTTCCTGGGTTTCCTGGACCCGTAGCAGAACACCCTTGATACTCCGTCACCCACACGCATAGAGACCTCTTTGCCAAAGCCACAAATGACAACTCAGCCCTTGCTCTTGTAAGTTGTGCGAAGGCAAACCTCCCGAAGGTGGCCGATGGGGCGAGAACAGAATTTTACTCTAAGGGCATGTCTTCACTACCACTTTAAATCGATCTTAACGACGTTATGTCGAAGTAAACGTGTACCTGTCTTCACATACATGCCCTTAACGTCGATGTAAAGGGCCTTAAAGATCGATCTTGGCACTCCAGCCTAACCAGTGGCATAAGGCTAATCTCGACGTTCCAAGCTCGACCGTGGGCTAGTGAAGACGGAACCCGACATTAATAGCCTCCAGAGGCTGTCCCACAATGCTCCATTCTGACCGCTCTGGACTGCCTCACTACTGCTCCACTGTGACCGCTCTGCACTGCACTCTGAACTCGCTGCTCTGGCCAGGTAGATAAGACCCGGGAACATTTGAATGCCATTTCCTGTTTGGTCAGCGTGGCCAGCTCACCTGAACTGATCAGTCGCCATTCAGAGCAATCAGCACTAGCCGCCATGCAGAGCTCAGCATCACAGGAATCCATGATGAGCTCATCTACCCTGGAGACCAGCCAGAGGAGAAGAGCTCCAGCATGGTCCACTCGTGAGGTGCTGGATCTCATCGCTATCTGGGGAGAGGAATCCGTGATGTTGGAACTCCGCAACAACAAACGGAATGCCAACACCTACGGAAGAGTCTCCAAGGCCATGCTGGAAAGGGGCCACAACAGGGACACCACACAGTGCCGCGTGAAAATTAAGGAGCTGCGGCAATCTTTCCAGAAAGCCAAGGAGGCAAACGGGCGATCAGGGGGCGCGCCACGGACATGCAGGTTCTACAATGAACTAAATGCCATAATGGGGGGCGCCCCCACCACCATCGCGCCGGTGTGCGTGGACTCCACCGATGGGATCATCGTCAGGGAGGAGACTGATTCCGAGGAGGACGAGCATGAAGAAGAAAATCTCACGGAGCAGCAGGAGCCTAGCGGAGAACCCTTGTACCCAGAGAGCCAGGAGCTGTTTGTCACCCTGGAGCCAGTACCCTCCCAAGCCTCCCAGGGGGGTAAGTGTTTCTTTTTTAAGGGATTACATGACGCGTGATTTTGTAAAGGAAGCATTTATTAATGAGTAACTTGCCCTAAGGACTTAGCGTGCTTTCATTGCTGGTCAATTTCTACTCAAAGAGTTTGTCAATATACTCCGGGATTGACCATAAGTCCTCCGCGGACATTTCAATGAAGCTCTCCAGGAGGTAGCGATGAATCCAGCGCAGCAGATTTCTGGGGAGAGCTGCCTTATCTGGTCCCCCGTGATAGGACACCAACCCACGCCACGAAAGTAGTAGGTTGTCTGGTATCATTGAGCAGGCTAGCATTGCGGCGTATGGACCAGGACTTTGCATGGACTCAAGGAGCATGCGCTCCCTATCTCTCCGAGAAATTCTCAGCAAAGTGATGTCATTCAGGGTTGCCTGTTTGAGATACGGACTGCAATTAGTCGGGAGATAAAGAGTCCCAGCTGCAAAGTTCTCTTTTCTGCTGAGGACCGACGAACCGAGCACCCCCCCCACGAACGCTGACCGCCGCCCCCCCCCCCCCCCCCCCAGCCCATAGCGTTAGCTGTCAGGGAATCCGAGCCGTCTGCACGCGGTCTGAAGAGCCCCAAAAAGACCTTAGCCCTTAGCAAGAGATTTTTTGGCATTTGCTTTGCAGTTTGCGGTTTCAGTGGGAGCCAGCCACGCGGTGGGGGGAAGGGGGCGGGGTTACTCTACAGTATGCAAGCGCCACTTTTAACTTACCATGGCCGGCTGCACGGTGATTTCAGAAGCCGTCTTGGGCTGAGGCACGCATATGTGTCTGAGATGCTCTGAATTTTCTGAGAGCTTGTCAGTCAGTTTTAGGTGTACAACATGACCTTGTACAGAAATCATATCAGGCCTCTGAATACTGAGGTTGCAAATGGAATACTACTCCCATTGTGTACAGTCCGAGACTGCCTCCTAACCTTGAATGTATCTGTCTCATAACTTTCAAACTTTCTTTTTCCCACACTTGCCCACAGATGAACAACAAGTATCTCACAACCCCCCTGCCTCCTCATCACGCCGTGCACCGCAGATAAGAAAGCGTAAAAAGAAAACGCGAACGCGCGATGAGATGTTTACTGAACTCGTGGAGAACTCGCGTGCTGAGGCAGCCCGCCAGACGGACTGGAGGGAAAGAATGATAGAGGCAAGGGATCGAGAGATTCAGGCAAGGGATCGAGAGATTCAGGCAAGGGATCGAGAGAGAGAGGAAAGGAAGCGAGAGAGAGAGGCAAGGGATCGAGAGAGAGAGGCAAGGAATCGAGAGAGGCAGGAATGGAGAGCCGCTGAACAAAAGAGGGTAGAACGTGAGGAAAGACGCATGGATGCTTTCCTCCGCATAATGGAGGACCAGAGCGACATGCTGCGATCTCTGGTGGAGCTGCAGCATGACCAAAGACCACCTCTGCAGCCCCTGTGTAACCAACTCCCCCCCTCCCCAACTCCCATAGCTTCCCCACCCAGACGCGGGTTGAGAACACGGGGGGGCAAGCTCCGTGGGCCGCTCCACTCTACCCCACAAGCCAGCAGAAGCAGCAGCAGCAGCAGCAGGCTGACATTCTCGGAAAACTTTTGAAAGCTGCTGAGTCTTGCCAACCCCTCCTCTCCACCCTTCCCACCCCCCCCCTCCTTTGCCCGCTCCTCCCCACTGCGACTCCAGGATCCCTCCAGGATACCAAGACAGTGATCCCCTGTATTTGTATTTCCGAGTAACCAATAAAGGAACCATGATTTTTCAAACAGTGATTTTATTTTCTCTGCAAGCATGGGGAGGGAGGAGGGAAAGCATGGGGAGGGGGGAGGGAAAGAGGGTTCAAGGGCAGCAGGCTTACAGCACAGCAAGGGAGCAGATTCTCAAACGCCATCTCGGGCACTGATAAAACTGTCTTTCAAGGCGTCCCTGAGGCGCAGGGCCTCACGGTGGGCTCTTTTACTTTCCCTGCTGTGTGGCTGCTCATAAGTAGCAGAAAGTAAATTTGCCTCTGCCTCCCAGCCCGCCATAAACGTTTCCCCCTTGCTCTCACAGATATTGTGGAGCACAGAGCAAGCAGCAATAACAATGGGGATATTTCTCTCGCGGATGTCTGAGCGTATCAGTAAGGAACGCCATCTCCCTTTCAAGCGGCCAAATGCACATTCTACGGCCATTCTGCACTTGCTCAGCCTGTAGTTGAACAGCTCCTGACCCCTGTCCAGGGCTCCTGTGTAGGGCTTCATAAGCCAGGGCATTAGGGGGTAGGCTGGGTCCCCAATGATCACGATCGGCATTTCGACCCCCCCCACGGAAATTTTCTGGTCGGGGAAGAAAGTGCCTTGCTGCAGCTGTCTAAAAACCCTAGAGTTCCTGAACACTCGAGCGTCATGAAGCTTTCCCGGCCACCCCACGTACAGGTCGGTGAAACGTCCCTTGTGGTCAACCACTGCTTGCATGACCATTGAGTAATATCCCTTCCGGTTTCTGTACTCGGCGGCCTCGTGGTCCGGTGCCAGGATAGGGATATGAGTCCCATCTATAGCCCCACCACAGTTAGGGAATCCCATGGCGGCAAAGCCATCTATTGTGGCTTGCAGGTTTCCGAGGTTTATAACCCGGTGTAGCAGCCGCTCGACGATTGCCCTGCTTACTTGCATCACAGCAAAGCCCACTGTAGACCTACCCACCCCAAACTGATTCGCGACTGACCGGTAGCTGTCTGGCGTTGCAAGCTTCCAGAGGGCTATCGCCACTCGCTTCTCCACTGTAAGGGCCGCTCTCATTTTGGTATTCCTGCGCTGGAGGGCCGGGGACAGCAAGTCACAAAGTTCCATGAAGGTGCCCTTTCGCATGCGGAAGTTTCTGAGCCACTGGGAGTCATCCCAGACCCGCAGCACTATGCGGTCCCACCAGTCTGTGCTTGTTTCCCTGGCCCATAATCGGCGTTCGATGGCATGAGCCTGCCCCATTGCCACCATTTTTGACAGATTGTCAGTCGCCCTACTTGCAAAAACGGCAGTGTCCCTGTCGTCCCCGCTGTGCACGTCAGTGTCCCTGTCGTCCCCGCTGTGCACGTCCGTGTCCCTGTCGTCCCCGCTGTGCACGTCCATCTCCTCCTCACTGTCATCGGGTTCCAGAAAGCGCGGTTCTCCCCGGATCGCATTCCTCCTCTGCAGACGGTGCAGCAGGAACTCAGCAACCGTGATCGAGGTCCTCACAACAGCCATTACTGCAGCCGTGGTGTCAGCGGGCTCCATGCTTGCAATGCTATGGCGTTAGTTCGGCGGAGAAAGGGCGCGAATTATGGGATGCCTACCCACAGGGCACCGCTTGTAATGGGGGTGGGCGGCGCGGAAAAAGGGCGCGAAATTTGGAAATGCCTACCCACAATGCTGCACTCGAAATGGTGCCTGCTGGGGGATCAGGGAACTGTGGGATAGGTACCCAGAGTGCAACGCATGTCATGTCGACGCCTGCAAAAGTTTTGCAGACAGACACTGTCGACTTGCTGTGCTTAGCTGTGCGTAGTGAAGACAGACAACATCGACTGTATGCCGTCGCGTTCACAAGATCGACATAAAGGAAATCGAACTAATGCTGTAGTGAAGACATACCCTAAGAAAAAACTGGAGTAGTTACTGGTGTCAGTGGGGTCACCCTGGATCAACTCTAGTGTAACCAGGAATAGAGTTTAGCCCTAAACCTATTTATGACCTTTGCTATGCACATCTCTAGTTTGCCCAGGAATAGGAGACTTTCCTGCTTTCACTTCTGCTTTGTTTGGAGGCTTTACAGCTAGATCTGGGTATCGCAGCATATGTGCCAAATGCATTCACACAAATCTCCTTTCCTCTTCCGCTCCAGCAGGATAATTAGAAAACCGCTGGGCAGGGTTTGTGGCGGTGACACAGACGGAGATGGGTGATGAATTTTGGTTCAACTCTCTAGTTTTTGGCTTCACCTGGTGTCTTTCTATTTATCATACTTAACCCGCCCTTCAGCAATGCACTGCCTGCCTCTTTTGGCATGCGCACCCCCATACACTCAGGAAGAGCAGGTAGGGAAATGGGGCTTACAACAGAAGTAGCAGCACCCCCTCTAGTTAAGGTGTGCAAAAGCACTTCCATTCTAAAGCCTGGTTTTAAATCACTCACAGGTCTCCATTTTCAGGCTGCAAAACCTCTTTCAAAAAGTCCTTTCCACCCGAGGAGAGACACTCACAGCCCCTTCCATCCAATAAATATGTTTTAAAAATAGAAATTAATAAAAGCTAAACACAAAAGCAAAAATCCTATGCAAATAGAACTGTTTCTCCCAAATAAAGAAAAAAGTGGCAGAGCCCATGAAGTCCGCTAGAGGCTTAATAATAATCCCTGGCTCTTATGTGGCACTTTTCATCAGTAGATATAAAGGCGGGAAGTACCATTGTCCCCATTTTATAGATGGGAAAACTTAAGCAAAGTAAGCAGTCACAGGCTAAGAGGGAAAGTCCTCTCACGGATCAGTAACTGGGGGAAAGAGTAGGAATAAATAGTCAGTTTTCATAGTGGAGGAGTGTAATGGGGTCAGGACTCACCACCACTGGCACCTCCTGCTGGTTGCTCCGGGATTTAGCTCAGTCCAGCTCCAGTGCACCCCCTGCAAGTGGTGTCCTGCTCATTGTCTGCCGTTTTGGACCCGTGTTGCTCCCCCACTCGGCACTGTCCTCTTCAGGACACTGCCCTCCAGCACTGCCCACTACTTCTTCCTCACCCCCCTTCTGGGGGTCACAGCAGCCCATGGCTTGCCCCTGTCACAGGGGCCAGCCACAACCCAAAGTCTAGCCCCTCACTTCAGGAGCACTGTGCAGTCTGTATTAGCCATGCTCCGCCACAGACGGGTGCAGTGCAAGGGGGGGACCCAGGCCCACCTGCTACTCAGGGGCCCTCTAATGGCAGCCTCTCTGCCCTTCTTCTCTCCCCTTGTCTGCCTATCACCCCCGGGCCACTTCCCCTGGCACCTTCTTTCCAACTGACAGGTCTCCAAAGTGGGCCCCAGGGGAGCTCTTGCTCTTAGCAGATTCTCCAGAACCTCAGTCTGGGGCAGCAGGTTTGAAGCAAAGCCCGAGCATAGGTCTGACCTGCCCATCCTGCCCGGCCTGGGAGACTTCCCCCGGCCCCTTTCCCCCAGCCTCAGTGCGCTGCGCCACCTGCGCTCTAGCCCGCTGCTCTTGGGCAGCGCTGCAGGGAGTGGCTGGCTCCGGCGGGGTCTGAGCTCCTGCCGTTCCGAGCAGCTTGGTAAGGGGGTGATGTTGAGAGCGCCTGCCAGGCCACGTGTCTCGCTCCGGCAGGCCTGAGTGGCATGGTAAAGGGGGGACCAGGCCAGATCAGGCGGGAGCCAGGGCCTTGGATAAGAGAGTCCCGGGGGGAAAGGATGTGGATAGGGGTCGGGGCAGTCAGGGGGCAGGGAGCAGGAGGTTTGGTTAGGGGATAGGGTCCGGGGGGCAGTTAGGATGGGAGCATCTCAGGAGGGGGCAGTCAGGGGACAAGGAGCAGGGGGGCTTAGATGGGGGTGTGGTCTCCTGGGGTGGTTAGGGGCAGGAGGTCCAGGAGGAGGCGGTCAGGGGACAAGGAGCAGGGGAGGTTGGATGGGTTGAGGATTCTGAGGGGGTTGAGAAGTGGGAGGGGATCGGACGAGAGCGGGCCAGGCTTCCCTACCCTACCCGGCCCTCCACACAATTCTGCAACCTCGACGTGGCCCTCGGGCTAAAAGGTTTGCTCACCCCTGCACTAGAGGGAGAGAGGGGACACCCACATTTGCCATTCTCAGGACTGTATTTTTTCTGCTCCCGACCCCCCTTCTTAGAATAGTCTCTGGATGTCACATTAATGAGGAAGTGCTCCCAGAATGGTTCCCTTTCTTTCATTTCTCTCTCTCTCCAGTCCCCCTTTGTCCCTCTCTCCCTCTCTTTTCCCAGTCACGGGGAACAAAGAAAAAGGTATGTACGCTTTGCTACTCGTGAACATATACATTATGCAGCAAACAGAGAATGATGTGACACACACCCCTGCAGCGCACAATCACAGAGTGACACAAGAGGGCTCATTGATTAGCAGCAGTCGTGCAAAGGCCTACGGCCTGATGAAAGTGCCACTGCACAGAGCAGCACGACAAGTATGTAAATCCAGCGGTGAGCAATTCAGGTTATTTTCTTTATTCATTTCGAGAGAAGCTACAGAGGTAACTAAGCTACAGGAGATAATCAGAGAGCCTCAGACAATGTGTCAGATGGGGCAATCGATGAACTTGGCGGGGGCAGGTTATTTCCCAGCTAGCTCAAGGTTTTGTTCCCAGACAAAGGAATTTAAAATGTGTAAGTGGATGGTAGATTTCTGAACAGCTGCAGGCTCAGATGAGGCCATTAAACAGTTGGGAGGCAGGTGATCAGTAGGTGTAAGTGACAACACTTCACAGCACTGTGTGGGAGAAGGAAGAAACAGTTACTCACCTTTCATAACAGTTGTTCTTCGAGATGTGTTGCTCATGTCCATTCCAACAAGTGTGTGCGCACATATTCCTCCCTGTGTTTTTTCCTAAACCCCATGCCTCTAACAGGGAAAGAATGTTTCACTCCTTGGATGTGAGGAGAGCTTTAGCTTTTTATATACAACATACAAAAGCTTTTCGTAAATCTCCACAACTTTTTATTTCAGTAGCAGAGAGGATGAAGGGGTTGCCAATTTCTCAACGCCTCTCGGCGTGGATTACATCATGCATCAAACTTTGTTATAACCTCTCAAACATTACTCCTCCAGCATTAACAGCCCATTCGACCAGGGCTCAGGCCACATCCACAGCGTTCCTGGAGCACATTCCGATTGTCGACATCTGTAGAGCAGCGACATGGTCTTCGATTCACACCTTCTGTTCGCACTACGCCATCATGCAGCAGGCTATGGAGGATGCTTCTGTGGGACAAGCAGTCCTTACAGCAGGAATCAGGGGCACTCCTAGTCCTCCTTCGAGATGACTGCTCGTAAGTCACTTGTTGGAATGCACATGAGCAATCACTCGAAGAAGAAATAGTTACTCACCTTTCGTAACAGTTGTTCTTCGAGATGTGTTGCTCATGTCCATTCCAAATCCCTCCCGCCTCCCCTCTGTCTGAGTACCGGCAAGAAGGAACTGAACAGGGGGTGGGTCGGCAGGGTCATATATACGTTGCTATAAGGGCGCCACTCTAGGGGTCTCCCCTGCCGACCCTACGGGTACCGCTAGGGAAAAAGCTTCCGGGACCGTGCATGCGCGGTGCGCACACACTTGTTGGAATGCACATGAGCAATCACTCGAAGAAGAACCTGACTTCTGTGGAGCTGCGCCTGTGTAGGCCAGCTGAGGGTCTCGCTCACTAGTATGCATCTGACATCTCAGTGTGCTAGAAATTTCTAACTCACCGGACGGGAGCTCATGATCAAAAGGGCCCTGGGGTAAAAACATTTCCGTGATGCCCGTCATCCTGATGCACGGGATTGCAGCGCCACTCACGTTTGACTAGGTCAAAAAATGGTTAGACCATGGTCCAATTGGCCACCATCACCACCCACAACTCCAGATGCTTGGCTGAGACTTTTGGAACCCTCACAGGCTCAGAGGAGAGAGGACAGATTGTCTTACTTTTTGTTCATGATTTGCGCTCTCTTTGAAGGTGAAACACCCTAGAAGGCTTATGTGGCTCAGGTTTCAGAGGGGTAGCCATGTTAGTCTGTATTCGCAAAAAGAACGAGGAGTCTTTGTGGCACCTTAGAGACTAACACATTTATTTGGGCTTAAGCTTTTGTGAGCTAAAACCCACTTCAGCAGGTGCAAAGAGTGGAACATACAGTAAGAAAAGATAGATAGATGAACATATATGTTCCACTCTATACATCTGATGAAGTGGGTTTTAACCCACGAAAGCTTAGGCCCAAATAAGTTGGTTAGTCTCTAAGGTGCCACAAGTACTCCTTGTTCTTTTTATATGGCTCAATTCAACTTCATGGCCCAAATGAATGGCTGAGAAGATGGACAGAAATGGGATTTCTAGCAGCCAACTTGAGTAGACCAGCTCTCATTGTGCTGCAGAAAAGAAACCTAGAATATGTCTACACAGGAAATTGAAGTGTAATTGTAGCACAGGTAGGCATACCCACATTAAGACAGCATCTACACTGCAGGATTCTCTCTCCATTGCAGCTAAAAGAGGGAACAAGTAAAACACCGCTTTGTGTAGGGATAGCTGAAACAATAGACACCACCAGCTAGAGAACCCCGGGATAGTTTCCAAAGAGCTTTTTGGGCAGAGTGCTGATTGAAAGAGGCTTGGAACTAGGAGACAGCTTCTTGGCTCATGTTTGATTTCTACCGTGTGGAGGAAGCCAGGACTTTGTACGTCCTTTGTAAGCAAACAATTGTATCCAAGAAATCTGACTCCATCACCAATTTCTCCCCCTAAACAACTCACCACCAGGAGCCTGAAAACTGGCTAGCAGCTTGAGCCCAAAAGGGAAAACAATATGCAGCCACCTGTGTATTTCTGTTCACCCCATAGCTTCTGGCTGCTATTTTCATGCACTGCTATTTTCATCAGTATTTTCATACTGATCTCTTGGGAAGATATGGTCCTGCTTTTAAAAAGTGCCAGATTGTTTACAGTCGCTGCCAGCTTTAGTCTTTGGGATAACTAGCTGGAAAGAACTTGATTTACTGTTGCAATAAACTGACAGACTGGACGTGTAAACTTGGCTCTTTCCAAACACTGTTAAGAGACTCGATGTTCACTTCACACGGAACATGGGAACACTTCAGCATCGCACAGGCGCTTTGTCGTGACCTGTCCTCTTTCAAGCCGTCCCATTGTTGGACACAGATCTTCTCCTCGGAGATGGCAAATCCAGCTCATTATAAATGGATCTGAACAAAACAAGCCTCGGTGTTGAAGTCAGAAGGGTCATGGTGTCGCTGCCTGCCATTCAGAGGGAAATTTGGCTCTCCCAGGAACCACTTCAAGGGGCTATACCAGAGCCTGCATGTAGCAATTTTAGATTAAACAGCTTAAATAGCTGCCCAAAGTCAGGTTGCCAGTGGACACTGCAGTAAACTGGCTCCCGCAGGACCAGTGCTGACTTTCCTAGGACGGTTTGGCAGGGGAGGGATTTAGAAGAGATTATCTTTAAATGATAGTAACCTACTTCCCCCCCCCCTTTCATATTGGTGGAGAGGAGTGGTGGGTGGCTTTTTGCTCCTGCTGAATGCAGAGCAATTGTGGTTAAAATTATTTGCACCTAACTAACTGTTATTTGCTACCACTCACTTTTAATGAGGTCCTACTGAAAAGCAAATCGCGGGATATTCCTTTACCGGCAGCAGGCATTTGGAGGAAATGGCTGCCTCCCAACAAAATAGCAGAATAATGACAGAAAAACACCCCGTTCTAAATACAATGAAGCACAAGAAGATAAAGTCAAGATTAAGCTTGCTCTCCTGCTAGGGGTACTGGGTTCATTGAAATGATGTATTGCGGTTCCCATTCTAGCCACAAGCTCCTGCCGAAGCTATAATGGGCCCCATACAAATCTTTAGCGCAGTTTCCTAGCAGGACAGCTATAATAACTGGGCTTTTAGACATACGAGACGAATGAACTGGAGTGCGCAAAGCTCTGCTGAGAACAAAGGCCTCTATTAGTCAGGAAAGATCTTCAGAAAGAGGAGACTTGGCCAGGTTGTTTATCCCAAAACGTGGAGGTCAAATAAGCACTTCTAAAGATTTCCATAGGCGCTTCCTGCAGGGAAAATCACAGGAAAGGAAGCAAAGAGCTCCTGCTGAGCCACCGATGCCCCAAATTATAGACACCTAAAGGCAGGCGCGTCACTGTGACAAGAGACTGAGAAGGAAGCTGTTTTCACATGTCCACACTCCAACCACAACCAAGTTGGTGACGGTGCTCGGCTGGCCAAATAAAGAAACTTGTGCTTCTGCCGGAATACAGGGCTTTGCGGCAACACAGCTGCGTTAAGGGGACGGTCCACATTTCAAAACGGATATTGAAAAATCCAAAGAAGAGTCACAAGGATTATTTGAGGACTGGAAAATCCACTTTACAGTGACAGATCTAAAGAGCTCGATCTATTTAGACTGCCCAAAGGAAGAAGGATAATAGATCACTTGATTGCAACTATAAGTATCTACATGGGGAGAAAACTATAGCTAGGAGAGGGCTCTTAATCCAGCAAAAACAGCAAGAGATACAGTGGCTGGAAGTTGGCAAATTCAACTTGGGAAAAGAGGTGCACATTTTTAAGCAAGAGGGTAATTAACCAGTGGAATCATTTCCCAAGCGATGTGGTGGATTCTCTGTCCCTTGGGGCCTTTAATTCGGGACTGGAGGTCTTCTAAAGAGGTCTGCCCTAGTGCAGAAAACACTGAGAGACAGTCAGTGGCCTGTTCTACAGCAGGTCAGACTAGAAGATGGTCACAACGGTCTCTTCTGGCCTAAAAAATAATTTAAAAAAAAATCTACAAAAAAAATTAGCCCCTCAACCTAGAAAAAGATGGGGCCACCCATTGTCTTTGCCACCCAGGCAGAGGATGGAAGATTTTCAGAGTGAGAGGAACCAGCTCTTCATTGCTCCAGCCTTTAAAGAGGACAGGTCAGGGAACTCATCCCCCAGGACCTTTCTGGGGTAAGATATGGAAGTACATTCATGACAGGCCCTCAAAGACGTTCTTGGGGTACCAAGCCTTTACTAAGCCAGGAATCAGGGTATTACTCGTGGAATTCTGTGGAGGCCAATGTAAGTAGTAGAAAGTGGTGTATTTTAGAATCAACTTCTTTGCAGCTGGAAATAGAAGGAAGCACATGCTCAAGAGGTATTTATCTCCTGTAGATAGGTGGTGCTGGATATAATGTTTGTATGGACAATTCAGCGTGCAAGGAGACTTTGCAAGGCCCAATTCTGCAATGTTCACGCATAGGTGAGATGAGCCATTGACTTTAATGAGAAGGTTATTTGGTTTGGATTATAGGAGCATGCTCCAGTCAGGGACCGTTATATGCCAGGCATTGGGCCACTGTCTTTTTACTTAAAGAACTTAAGTCAAAATGCAAATGGAAGGGCAGAGAGGGCCGAAGGGTAGCCCAATCCGGCCCTATGGGAGGAACAAGCTTCCTGTCATGGGCAGGGCCATCGAGAGATATTTGTGGTCCCAGGACATCATGTTTGCTGGGGCCCCACCTCCTCCCATTTCACTCCACTTACAGATGTTTTGGGGGGTGCCCCTGAGCTTGGTATCCCAGCCCCCAATCAGTACAGAAGAAAAGAGGAGAGGGGCCTCTGTGAGCTGAAATGCAGCAATCCGGAGCAGCAGGCCATCAATTATTGAACCTCGTTATATAAAATAGTTTAAGCAAGGTCACTATTATTAACATTAACATTCATTAACTAGACTCCACAACTGCCAGAAGGAGGAGAAAGAAGAGACCTGCCATTTGCCATCTGGGTTCCAGCTGGCTGACTTTCCTGGGGAGGGCAGGGCAGGTTGCCTCTGACCAGGCTGATGCCAGCCAGCTGGGACGGACTGTCCTCATTTCTATTTCCACCACTTGTTCTGCTCACAATATTCAAGTGAGTGGGTTTCCAAGCCTCCCACTCTACCCCAGCTCAAAACACCCTGGTGCTGTGGAATGTCGTCTTGAACACTCATGTTCCGACGCTAACGAGTAATAAGTCTTCAATCCCCATGGCTTGCCCCTCCACATATGGAGCTACCGTACGCCGGTCAGGAAATCATCATGATTTGCAGGACGGTGGTGAGATCAGGCCCCCTTGTGGCAGGTGCTGCACAGACACATGATAAGGGGCAGCTCCCGCCCCGAAGAGCTTCCATTCTAAACAGATAGGTTGGGAGGGTAAACCGAGGCACAGAGAGCAAAATGACTTTCCTGTGGTCACACAGTAAATCAGTAGCAGAGTCAGTAAAGGAATCCAGCTCTGCTTGTCCTAACCATCCAAGGGACCATACCACCTCTCTGAACCGCAAATATAATACCTCTCTGAATAGCAAATGCAACAAAATTTCAGAACATGCATGAACAATATGCAGTTCAATAGCATAGAGGCGGTATTTGTCTTTTCTTGATTTCTTCTTACTCTATGAAATCCAGAGGTTGGTGTAAGCCAATCTTCCAGACCAGATTACCCTCAAACTGGGAAATTCAAATCAAATCCAGTCACTTATTTCTTCCCTTCCAGCTCTTCCTTTCATTCTTTTCATCTAGCTCTTTTTTCTTTCCATCTAGTTTCATCTCCATTCCTTCCACCCTCCATTCCCCTCATTGTCTCTTGTTATTATCTCTGTCTAGGGGCAGGTTTTTATGTGCATCCGTGTGGCAGTGGAAAATATATTTTTATTCACTGCCTGCTGCTTTTGAATTCAATAACTGGATGAATTGTTAATGTTCCCTAAAATTAGAAGTACAGTAATTGTAAGGGTTTTTACTGGGCAGCCAATTTCCCTGTGCACCAGAGGGTAGATTCCACTCCGAGAACTGCTACACAGCTCACAGTGAAATTAACAGATGATGATAAACTAGGAGGAACTGCAGACACTAAGGACAGAAAAATAATACAAAAGGGAGAGATGGATGGAGACCAACCCAAAAAGATTATGTTTAGAAGAGTGCAGGCCAAGAGATCTGGTGATAAATCATCTGGCCTGCATAGGATCACGAGGAAGAAGCAACCTGAAAAGCCAGAATGCTGAGAAAGTCCAAAGGATGATATTGGGTAGCTAGACAGACATGAGTTTCTGGTGAGATACAATGGTATAAAAGGCCAGTGTCATTTTGTATTGTACAGACTGGGCCATCCTAACACCTAATGGGAGTGGGGAGCAATAATCCCCTTCTAAACAGGGGGAGGGGGACACACCTGTTCAGTTCTGGATTCCTCACTGCCAGGAAGATACAGACTGGAGAGAAACCAAAGTCATTAGGAGGCTAGAGAGAGACTTCTGAAGAACATAGGAATGGCCAGACTAGATCACACCCAGTCCACTTGGCCCGGATACTGTTTCCAACAGCTGCTGGTACCAGCTCCTTCAGAGGAAGAAACCCTGCAGTGGGTAGTTATGAGATAACCTGCCCCTTGGGAAAGTTTCCTGCACCAACTTTCCTGCTCAAGTTGGCTTGTTCTGTGAAGCTCAGGGGTTTAGACTCCCTACAAAGCCTTCTGTATTGTTAGTATTAAAACTAACTCTCTTCTCATTTTCCATGTGAATGTCCCGTCCTTCCTAACGTCCTACTAGCCTTTTGGCCTCACTGATCCTTCCATTCCAAGGCCAGAAGGGACCACTGTTACCCCGAGTCTGACCTCTTGTATTACACAGAAGGATTCCTTGAGGCGATGAGTTCCACAGCTACTCGTGCATTACAAAGGAATTCCTTTGATCGGTTCTGAACTCTCCCCACTGAACATCCCCTGGTTCCTGTGACGTGACCAGTGGGAACAGAGGTCTTCCTTCTCTAGGCCATTCACTGTCGGGGATACTTGTATCAGGTCCCCTTTAGGAAACATTAAACGAGCCGAACGTATACAGCCTGAGAAAGCAATGATTCAGGGAGGAACCAGTCTAGAGCACCCACCTTTCCCGTGGGAGCCCCCATACACACAGTGGATTGGTCCTGCCCCTGTGCACCATTTACCTAGGCCCAGTGGCTGCCTTCTCTCTTTTCTTGTCTTCATTTGACTCCCCTGTACTCAGTTACATGGTCATTTTTTCACGCCTTTTCTTAGCTCCCCTACTCCCTGGCAGCCTCCGCCAATGCCAGTTTTCTCATTGAGCCCAGAGGCCCCCCCACTAGGTCCATATGTTTCTCTTTGCCTCCTCCAGCTGCTAGCACGACTCCGGCTGGGCCAGAGGAGTCACACAACCTCTCGTAAATTCAGCAGCAAAGCCCCTCTGGGGCTTCAGGTTTATTTATAGGTGATTTTCCTAATAGAACCAAAACCAACATCCCAGCTGCATCCCAGGGCCCATTCCCCTCAGGCAACGTCGCGGCTTGGAAATGCCAAAAGCAGCAGCATAAATATAAATATTAGATGCATAAGGCAGCTTCAGAGCTCATCGCCCTGGCTACTGCAGTCAGCAAATCCCTGGCTGCTTTCCCGCCCCCTGAACCCAGCTCAGCTGCGTTTGAAGGCTCAGCTACCCTGATTCCCGCCAGTACAGTCAGGAAGCCTAGGGCTTCCCCACCGAATTGAAGGCGTGTTCCAGAAGGGAGCCCAGCCACCACCTCCAGAACTAAGGGCAGGGGGGAGGGATAGCTCAGTGGTTTGAGCATTAGCCTGCTAAACCCAGGGTTGTAAATTCAATCCTTGAGGGGGCCATTTAGGGATCTGGGGTGCAAAAAAAAAAAATCTGTCAGGACAGTAGTTGGTCCTGCTAGTGAAGGGGGGGGACTGGACTCTATGGTATATCTCCCTATATTAACCCTGAAGCTCCACCCCACTGTCTGGCTCAATAGATCCCCCTTTGATTGGACCCTGTGCATTGTGGGTGGGACACCTCCATAGGAACACCACCAAAGATTGATGACACCCATGCCAAGGCTGCACAGTGCTGCTAGATGAAGGTGCTGGGCTGTGCCATGTGGAGGTGAAAGGCAGAGCTGGCAGTAGGGGATCTCACTGGCAGTTCAGAGACACCAGCCCTCTCCTTGCCTGGAGGAATCCAGTGCCCACCCTTTCTCAGGCTGTAAATCCTCACTAAAGTCTATTGATATCTGAAGGATGCAAGCAGAGGAGACTAGAGAACTTATTTAGCATGGTACGAGGAGACATAATGAGAGACTATCAAAGCAAGAGAATTCAGGATAACTATGGTGAAACCACCCTGATGGTGGAACACAGGCTGCAGGCCAGTCTTTAAGGGGAACAGCAAAAGCCCTGTCAAGCAGGACAAGGAGTCAGACCTGTGTCAGCAGAGAGCTGGGCAGGCTACCCATCTTTTCCATCTCTAACACCTGCAGTTCTCGAAGTCTAGTAACGCATCACCACCGGAGCAGGTGACCTCTGCAGTTGACCAAACATTTTTCCATCCAGAAAAGTTTTTGGACAGAGCAGTTTTTCCAGCTACACAAAAGTTGCCACTTTCATCAACATTTTGGGGGGTTTCATGGAAATCCCAAACTAAACATTTTCCAAGAACTAAAATAAAACATTTCAATTTCTGATTTTGCTTCCCCTCCCCCCTTCCCATCTTTCTTTTCTGCATACTTGCCACTTTCCAACCAGCTAGTGCTTGTTCACCTCCCACGGGCTTCCCTACACCTCCAGTCACACAAACCCGGGGCCAAATGCTGAACACTGAATGAGCAACTACCACTGACATCAACAGAAGTTTATGCACATCTATCTGAGAACAGAACTAGGCCCTTGGTGGTTTATTCTTATTGGGCTAATTACAACAGGAACTACATGCAGAATATGCATGACCCCCTTGAGAAAGGGGATTTCAGTGGGCTCGAATAAAACCCCAATGTAAAGCATTGGGGCCTACTTAATACCTCCTTCCAGCTGGACTCAGGCTTGCAGATGCAAATCCAGCTCCCTCCATGGGAAAACCCTGACCCCTCTTGCTGAATCCAGGGGTGATAGTGACCAGATTCGATGCCCTGGGTTTTATTTCAAGCCTTCTTAACAACAACAACAAAGAAAGAACAGGCTCAATGATTCACAGCCTCTCCCCACAAAGTCTGTATCAGGTAAGTCCCTGTCCCCCCCAAGTCTGTCCCATGAGGTCATCAACTCAAAAGCTCCTGGCTTTCCTCTGAGTCTTTTTTTGTGACCACAGGGTTTTCCTCAGTTTCCCTTCAGTTGATTACATTGCTGGGGTTTTTCCCCAGGTGCTGCAGACCTCTGCCCCCAGAGGAATACTATCCCTTATACCTTCACACCCATACAGAAAACCACATTCAAACAACACTGTTCGCCAAGGAAGCATCCAAGGTGTCACATGTTCCACACATGCCTACACCTTAAAAACCAGTTTCCACCCTGCTTCCTTAGGCGCCCACACATAGAGCTAAGAGGGAGATTGTTTACTGAAGGAGAAGTTTCACTTACCTTCCATACACATGTTTGCATTTACATAGCACTTGTTCATCTATGGATCTCAAAGTAGCTTGCAAAAAGATGGAGGGTCTCAAAAGCAATTTCACGGGTAACTTAGTCAAGGAAGTACATAGCTAGGAGAGCTTGGAGAGGTATAGTGCCCCAGTTGCTGAGGCTTGGGGTCTGCTACATCAGGGATCTGGTTACATTCAGATCTGCATGAAAAGTCCTGTATGATCTTGAACAGATCATACCTGGCCTTAGTTTCTCCATCTGTAACTTGTGTTAAATTATATTTCCCTCCCTCCTAGGAGAATATGAGGTGGCTTCACTAAACCGGGCTTGTGATGTGCAAAAGCTAACCAATGGAAGAGGTGAGCCGAGATTCACTGAATTGCTACGTAAGGCCTTGTCTAGTCTGGCCTTAAAGGTAGCGACTAGATTAGGTAGCGATTACCTTAAAGATAGTGGCCACAGCGACTTGCGCTAGCTGCCCGAGTACCTATCCAGGAGGCAGGCGGGACTGTCTTCAGGTGGCTACCGGAGCCACCACCTGGGCTACTGCAGCCACACAGCTATTATAATGTGTTCGCGCCATCAAAGCTAGCACAGATCTGTCTATCCCGACTGGGAGTCACCCTCCCAGCTGCTGTGTAGACATACTCTTCGTTTGGACAAGGCCTCAGCATCTGCAGGCTTGAGCCGTGTGAACGTGATTCATGAATTCTGAATACTGTTCCGTTCAATGTGCGTATGTATGTGGACATGCGCATGTGTGTGTCTTTGTGAGTGTGTGTCTGTGTGTGTGAGTGGGTGTGCATTTATGTGTCTGAATGCATGTGTGCCTTGGTGTGTGCATGCGTGTGTGTCTGTCCATACGTGTGCTTGTGCATACAGCTGCTGTAGTATTATCAGCTATCCTTTAAGGAAAGTTCCACTGTGTTAGTCTTTAATAAACAGCTGACACAGCTACATTCCTACAAGGCATTATGTCAAATTCCTTGGGGTTATTATGCGGGTCCTTTCGGAGGGCTCCCATATTTTCCCACTAATGCAACAGGAACCTATTAGTGTCGTATTACTAATGTAAAAATGAATAATAAGAAACTGAATCGAGGGATGTGCCAACTCCATGTACAGGCACAAATCCAGGAACCTGAGCCTGCATGCTGCATAGCTTGTTTGCAGAAATCATTGTTTATACCTCGCTGTTCGGTGGAGATTAGTGTCGTGCAATGGAGGGTAATGTTGGACGATAATTATGCGGGTGGCCCAGAAATGAATTTGACATGGAGGGCTAAATGCTGCCGTTCTGTACACTGATATGGCGGGGGCAGGGAAAGGTAACACAGGAAACTTTTCCTCCTGTGCAAGTGTAAGCAGGGTCGGAATGGGCTCTCCCCTGACATCTAGTGGTGAGCTGGGGGAAAAGACTTCAGGAACAGGCTGTGTTCATAGACTCGCCCACTCTGCGTAGGTGCACAGCATGATGGAGCTGCTTTGCCAAAATGATCATTGTTGGCTTGGAGCTGGGCTACAAATCATTTAGTAGGAGCCGTCCATCGTGGCAACTGGGGCAAGCGCTGCAGGAAGTGTGGCTACCCCAACGAGAGCCCCTGCCCCATGTCCTGTGTGGATGCAAACAGCATTCCAGAGCCTGGCGGCACCGCCACAATGCCAGCCAGAACCAGCTGATGAAAGCCATCCTGCTGTCCCTGCGGAAGATCACCGTCGACTCCGCCACCCCGGAATGGACAGCCCACTGTGACCCGACATTGTCGTGACCGACGCGGAAAAGAAGAAAATCCTCAAGGTGAAGATCACGGTGCCATTCGAAAAAGGGGTCACCGGCCTTCCAAGAGGCCTGAGCTTGGAAGATGCTGAAATACACCCCGCTGGCTGACACCCTGAGAGCCCAGGGCTACAAGGCCCAGATCCACGCCCTGGTTGTGGGAGCCCTGGGCACGTGGGACCATCACAACGAACCAGTGCTGAGTCGGAGTCGGTCGGCGCTACGCCCGGCTCATGAGACACCTCATGGTGCCCAACACCACCAGGTGGTCCAGAGACATCCACACGGAGCATGGGTGGTGTACCCAAGATCACTTATCCACTTTAAAAACTCCCGCACCCCAGTGTGGGTCTCTGCTGGTTATGTGCTATGTATGTATCTCGTGAACCTTATAACCGATACTTGTAATCGCTTATCCTCAAACCTGACCCCAGATGTACAGCACCTCCCTTCTTAACTTGTGTCAATTTGATTTTAAACATTAGCTTGAATGAAATATTTAAATATTGAGTGCAGGGGTGTGACGGGGTTGGGACTCACCACTGCAGCGTCTCCTGCTGTTCAGTCCGGGAATTAGCTCTTAACAGTCCTAGAGCTCCCTCTGCCGGTGGTGTCCCGTCCGTCATCTGCTTCCTGCTGGTATCCGGACCCGCGTTGCTCCCTGCTCAGTGGCATCTGCTTCAGCATAGTCCCCCTCTGTTTCAGGACTCTGCCCTCCGGCAGCAAATGGCATTCCTGGCTCATCCCTCCGACTTGCCCCATGGGATCTTGCTGTGGCTGGCAGAGAGCAGTCTGGGTGGCCTCTCTGCTTATCTTTGCTATGTTGGCAGGCCAGGAGTTAGCTACCAGAGAATAAATGGGATTAAGCTTTCTAAATGAGAAAATTCATAAATCCCAAAGCCAGAGGAGACAATTGCGATCCTCTAGGCTGACTGGCAGAGAACTTCCCCCAAATAATTCCTAGAGCAGATCATTGGGGAAAACATGCACGCTTGATTTAAACATAGCCAGCGATAGAGAATTCACCATGACCCTTGGTAAATTGTTCCAATGGCTAATTACTCTCAATGCTAAAAATTTACACCTTATTTTCCATCTGTATTTGTCTAGCTTCAATGTCCAGCCACTGGATCGTGATATAACTGTCTCTACTAGATTGAAAATCCAATTATTAACTATTTGTTCCCTGTGTAGCTACTTATAGAATGTAATCAAGTCCTCCCTTAACCTTGTCTTTGTTAGGCTACATAGATTGAGCTCCTTGAGTCTACCACTATAAGGCATGTTTTCTAACCTTGTAATCATTCTTGTGGCTCTTCTCTGAACCCTCTCCATTTTAACTACCATCTTGAATTGTGGACACCAGACTTGGACATGTCCTCTTCCTTATTTACCACTACCCCAAAATTTGTATCATCTGCAAACTTTATCAGTGATGATTTGATGTTTCCCTCTATGTCACTGATAAACAATGTTAAATAATGCAGGGCCAAGAACCAATCCCCTGGGAACCCCACTGGAAATACACCCTCTCAATGATGATTCCCGGCTTACAGTTTCATATTGAGACCTATCAATTAGGCAGTTTATAATCTGTTTCATATGTTCCATGTTAATTTTATATCATTCTAGTTTTTTAATTAAAACATTGTGCAATACTAAGGCAAATGTCTTACAGGAATCTAAGTATATTACATCCACACTATTACCTTTATCAACCAAATTCATAATCTCATCAATAAAAGATATCAAGTTATTTTACAGCATCTCTTTTCCATAAACCCATACTGATTGGCAATAATATTACCCTCCTTTAATTCTTTATTAATAGAGTCCCATATCAGCTGCTCCATTATCTTGCCCATGATTGATGTCTGACTGACAGGCTTATAATTATCCAAGTCATTAACCCTTTTACCCTTTTAAAATAGTGGCACTATACAAGCTTTCTCCCAGACTTCAAGAACTTCCCCAGTGTTCGAAGACTTATTGGAAAATAAACATTAATGATCTAGCAAGCTCCTCAGCTGGCTCTTTTAAAACTCGTGTGCAAGTTTTCCAAACCCGCTTCTTTAAAAATGCCTAATTTTAGTCGCTGCTGTTTGTCATTCTTCTGAGATGCTAATAGAAGGGAAAGAGTATTATCATATGACATGACAGCATCATCTTTTTTCCCCTAAATATAGAACAGATATATTTATTGAAAATTTCTGCCTTTTCTTTACTAATTCTCCCATTCCCACCTAGAAAATGGGCCAGTGCTGTAACCCAGGGCTTTTAGAACTCCAAGCAGTGGTAACTTAAAAACAAATAAAACAGTTAAGGTCAGGCTTGACAAAGCCCTGGCTGGAATGATTCAGTTGGGGTTGGTCCTGCTTTGAGCAGGGGATTGCACTAGATAGCTCCTGAGGTCTCTTCCAACCCTAATCGTCTATGACATTGGTTCTCAAAGTGGGGGTCGGGACCCCTCTGGGGGTCGCGAGCCCCTCCTGCCAGCAGCTGGCCCCGAACAATGCCGCTGCAGCGAGCTGCTGTCATCGGGCCCCTGCTGCTGTAGGCAGCCCGTGTCCCTGCCGCGGTGGGCTGCCGGCACCCCCATAAGGCCGGTCCCGGCTGCAGCTCCTGCCCCGGCAGGCTGCTGGTGGCCCTGCGAGCCCGGTCCGGGCCGTGTCTCCTGCTGCGGCGTGCTCCTGGCACTGCCATGTGCCCGACCCGGCCCCAGCCCCTGCTGAGGTGGGCTGCCGGCGCCTCCGTGGGGCTGCTGGAACCCCCCCCTCACTTGGCTCAGGGGGCTGCTGGAACCCCCCATCCCAGCCCCTGCCGCAGTGGGCTGCTGGCCCCCCTCCTCCCGATCCCATGGGGGGGTCACGCTTAGAGGCCCGGTGTGGGAAAGGGGTCACCACTACAAAAAGTTTGAGAACCACTGGCTATGATTCTATGATTTCAGGCGGTGTCAGGCATAAGTTAATGGGAGCACATCGTTTTCGGTTGATGACATGTTGATTAGCATGTAGTAATTAGCAGCACGTTAGCAAAGGCCGGTTGCTTCCCCCACTGGGGAATATGATATTAGAAAAGTTTTTAGGACAGCCTTAGTGAACGGCTTCAAAGTACATTCTACGATTTAATTATTTTATAACTAACTTTTACAAAACACACAGCTTATAGTGACCCCTGTTGGGTCATTATGTTTTTTAACTTTAATAAACCACTTATTAACAAATGCATTTTAACTATTTTAGTTACAATAAGCTTTTATATTAAATTTTTATTTTAATTAGGCAAAAACTGCAAGCTAATATTTAAGCTTTGCCTTCTGAAGTTCTGCTTCTTTAAATTAACCCTTAACTAGGTGCTGTTTTATTTTATTAATTTATGGTGGCTAAATGCACAGAATATAATAATAAATGAGATATACCTATCTTCTAGAAGTGGAAAGGTCATCAAGTCCAGTTCCCTGCCTACACTAGCAGGATGACACACTGTACCCTGATAGATTTTCTTGCCCCATATCCCTAAATGGCCCCCTCAAAGATTGAACTCACAACCCTGTGTTTAGCAGGCCAATACTCAAACCACTGAGCTATCCTTCCCCCTTAAATAGGGGTGCAATAGCTTAATTAAATACTGGGGTAACACACCCTTTCATTCCTGGGCAACAATGCCATTGTTAGGATTCTTTGTGTTCCTAATATACTTTACAAAACAGCTTATTGTCCTTAATTTTGTTAGCCATATATTCCTCCTTCCAAGCAGTTGGTCTAAGTCAATTGACTTCAATGGAGTTTGGCCCATGTACACCAGCTGAGGATCTGTTCCACAGACTCTATGGTGTTCGAACACATGGCCTTTGAATGATAAAAATTGGACTTTATTCACTAGTCTCTGGGCTCAGTTTCCCTTGGCTGGTAGGATGAAGGATGGGACCACAAATGAGAGGAATAGGAGGGATATCAGATGTGCAGAAAGGGAGGCTCTTCAGGACTCTGACAGATATATAAAGCCCCCTTCTACATGGGAAAGCCCCAGACAACTTGCATTCTTAGAACACGAGGGGTCACCAAACGAAACTAATAGGCAGCAGGTTTAAAACAAATGAAAAGAAGTATTTCTTTACACAATACCCAGTCAACCTGGGGAACTCTTTGCCAGAAGACATTGGGAAGGCCAAGACTATAACAGGATTCAAGAAAGAACATTAAATTCCTGGAGGATCAGTCCATCAGTGGCTATTAGCCAGGATGGGCAGGGATGGTGTCCCCTAGCCTCTGTTTGCCAGAAGCTGGGAATGAGTGACAGGGGATGGATGACTTGAGGATTACCTGTTCTGTTCACTGGGGCACCTGGCATTGGCCACTGTCAGAAGATGAGCTGGATGGACCTTTGGTCTGCCCCAGTAGGGCCATTCTTATGTTCTTTGCCAGTTACTCAGGACCTCTCAAGGTCCCTTCCAGCCCTACACTTCTATGATTCTATGTTCAACGATAAGGGAGCAAAGAAGGTTTAGTGAAAATTTCCCCTTGATGTGCCTGCCAGTCTGCAGCAACCTCCGCTTTTGTCTCCTCTCCCAGAAAGCCTGCAGGTCCCACCTCTTTTTCACAAGACTATTTTCCTAGCTCCAGTTAGTGGATATGGTGAATTGCTCTCATTTGTATGCAAGGACCAAAGTGTCTGTAGTCAGCAGCGGAGCTGGTGTCAAATGGCTGAGAAATTCTGGCTTTGCAAGCATCGGCATGCAGAAAAAAATGTCTCTCCCTGAGCAGAGCCTGCCTGCCTCCCTGCACAATTGAGGCTGGAATGAAAACGGTTTTGCTTTATTGCTGAAGGTGGTGCTTTTTTGGGTGAGGGGGGGCAGCTAATAGGAACAATGTGTTCTTTGTTAGTACAGAGCTCTGTTACTAGAAATCCCTTGACCCTTTGCTAAAGGTTAGATTTGAGCCTTCTGAGTCAGCCCAGCGTGAGGAGTAGCACAGAGGCCCGGGAAGGAACTGCGACTCTGAAAGTTATGATTCCACTTTTCTCCAAGGCCAAGGGGAGAGGGAGTGAATTAGTGCACCCCTTCAAAGGGGGACGCTTAGTTTTGCCTTCTCACTTGTCCAGCTACATTGGCCACTGCCTCCCTTCACCCCCTGGCTAGTCAAAGAGTGGGGTCAGGGATCTGCACCAGACCAGGATCCAGCTGAGCAAGGGAGTGGGATGAGGGGGGTCTTTGCTCCCTGACCTCACTGATTAGATGAAGGGTATCATAGCAAAGCGGTGACTCAACCCCTGCAGCACATCCCGCTGGTCCATCCAGGGAATCAGCTCTTCTCATATGCAGAGCACCCTCTGCAGGCCATAGTCCCGCCTGCACTCTGGCCCCGTGCCCCTCCCTGGACCCCAGTGCCCTCTTACCTTGGGTGCTGCACCCCTGCAGTATCACTCTGGATCTCCCCTTCCTAGGGAACCCCCAACCCCTATCCCCACCTTGTCTCAGTCTACGCAACTGCCAGTCACCACTTGCCCCCGTTCTCTGAGGCAGACTGCAGTATAATTGCCACTCATCACCGGCAAGGAGGGTTTGGCCTGATGCCTCGGTAGCCCTGGGCTGCCCGCTGCAACCCGAGTACCCTTTGTTGGCCCGTCCCCTAGGCCCTGCAGCCTGGGGGTTTCCAGGCCAGAGCTTCCCCAACTCCTCTTGCCTTGCCCCAACCTACTTCACTCTAGGTACCTTGTCAAGCTCCCAGCAGCCAGGCCTGTCTACCTCTGCAGCCAGAGAAGTCTGTCTCTGTGCACCCAACTCTGGGCCTTTTTATCAGGGCCAGCTGGGCTCTAATTGACCCAGCCACAGCTGTGGCTGCTCTGCCCCAGCTGCTTTCTGTTGCAGCCCTCTGCCGGGCTGCCTTTCCCTAGCCACAGCCCTCTGCCGGGCTGTTTTAACCCCTTTTTACCTGGCGTGGGGCAGCCACCCCACCACAGGTATCCATTCTTTGGTGGAGATGTCTTTGGGACTTAGGGGACGTGGGGGAGAGTCATTCGTGTTCTCACTGCCCTTCCTTAGGGCTCTTCTGTTCTGTTCCGAGCTCTGGAGCTAATCCTGCATGTTCCTGAATATAAACAAGCTAAACTGAATAGGCCCAAAAGACACACCACGAAAGCGCGCTGCTGACGAGCTCTGTGGAGAGAGCAGATGTGAAGGGGAGTCCCCGTTCCTCCAGGTACTGCTTGGCACTGTCCAAAATGAACCTTGAACAGGCTTGGATTGCCCCTGGGTGTGAATTTCCCTGTCCTCCCGTGGAGCTGGGGGGAGGGCGTTCAGAGGGGGAAGGTGGCGAGGGCTGGTGGACATGTCAGGGCAGGGACTGGCTTCCCAGAGGTGGCGGTGGGTGCTACTGAAATACAAATGACAGCCGGCTTGTTGGAGCTCCCTGCTGGACTCTCCCCCACCACCGGGCCTCCACAATCAAGAGACACAGAAGGAAACCCTGGCAGGCTACCACACGCACAGGAGAGTTGTGCTGAGAGTGACTCAGAGATGCAAGCTGGGCCCTGGTTCCCACGTAGCTCTGTGGGGGTGGGGAGGAGCCCACTTCCCCATGCAGCTTACCTCCCGCTCTGTTATCATTGCTGACTATTTCTTCTACCGTAGCACTGAGGAGCCCTATTCAGAGACCAGCCCCCACTGTGTGAGGTGCTGTACGAACACTGAACAGGAAGATGGCGCCTGTCCAAGATGTTCGCAGTCTAAGGATAAGACAAGAGACGACGCAGGGATGAAAACAGTCCCCCGGAGGAGGACCGGGAAACAATGTGACGCTCTTGGTCAGCTTTCCCCCTGTCCCATGGTCTCCCCACCCCACCTCCCCAGCCCTGAATTCTTTCCCCTACGTTGCTCCACACCCAGCACCGGGCTCTCCCCCACAGAGGCAGGCAGGCTGACAAGCACCATCCTCCCACCAGCACTGGGAGCTCCACACCCCAACCTCCTTCTGCGTCTGCTTCCCCAGGAAGCACCAATAGTCAAAATCCAAACAGCCCGCAATACTGGGGACTGGGCTTGCCAGTGCCCCCACCCCTTTTGCTTCTCCCAGGGACTACAGGGGTCTGGTGCCCATGGGCTTCAGAAGGCCTGCCAAGGTTGAGGGCTGGCAAGCAGGCGCACAGGGTCACAACGCCATTCACAGATGGCTCAGCTGCCCCTAACATGCCAGCCAGGAAGATGCTCCACTGTTACTCCATCCACTTCTGTCCAGAGACCAAGGGGTCTCTGGCCCCGGCCTGGCCCCTCATTTCACCCCTGCCCAGGGTTAAGCTCTGTTCATAAAGCTTACCAGTGTGAACCAGTGCGGGTTGCAGAAGCAGGATCTTCCTGCCTCACAGGGCCTTGCACTGATTAGTTAATTAAGGCCAAATAAGAAGTACCTTGCTCCCACTGATTTCAGTGAGACTAACTCACAGAATAAAGTACGACCCAAGGCAAGTAACGGTGGCAGAATCCAGCCATAAATAATAATATAGCTCTTTGCAAAAAGCACGGGATCGGGAGAGACTTCCAATTGTTTGCCTTCTCTTCTGTTTTGCATATAATTGTTCCACGCTAACTAAGTGCTGGCTGCTTGCCACCACAGTCAACAAACCGGTCGCATTCTCGATTATAGCGCTGCGGCTCAGATCTATGAAATTACATCTGGGGGCCACAAACCAGAACCTTCCCTCTGAATCTCACGCTGTCCTTTTTATATGGGGCAGATGGCGCGCTCAGTCAGAAGTCTGGCAGCCTCCCGATCCCCAAGTGGAATTAAGTGGTGATGAAGCAATATGGCATTCCACCATTAACGTAAATTGTGAACCCCTAAACAGTTTGCATGCTTAATTTTGGAAACCCGGGGTGTAGAAACCACAGCTGCAGTTAAATTTCAGACTCTATAAAGTTTCTGCATAATTGGCTATGTAATAAGGAAAATCCTGGTGGTATTTGTTTTCTCTCAAACGCCAGCTGAGCAAACAGAGTGTTGCAGTGGTCTCTCTTGTGGATTTGGGATACTGGCGAAAAAAATTAGACATTTTAAAGAGATTTCAACTCTAGCCATTAGGGAATGTACTGCAGTCGTCAATTACTTTTTTCATCTCCAGCAAAGGGACAGATGACAGGGCGCGGGTTGATTATGATGATGGATCATGCTAATTGCTGCTCAGTGCAGATTAAATTCATATCGCTAACCCCCCTTTCCCCAAATAAAAGTAAAACATTCTATTCAAATGAAGTAAATTGATGGACTCCTTCCTGGAATAGCCAGTCATACTTAATTGGAAAATACTATTGAGAAATTAGACCATATACCCATTGGATTTATAGAACAAAAATACTTTTAAATGCATTTTCCTGATTTATTTTGAATTAAAAATTAGCTTTTGGGGGCTATTCTGGTTCGGTTTGTGTTGATTTCCATTATTTAAGGACAGAAAGTAGGTCACATTTGCTGGAATCTCACATCCAACTCTACTGTTGCATTTGGCGCAATAGGATTCCAGAGACCAGAGGTAATTAAGAAAACACAATAAAGCACAAGGAGGTTAATAAGAGAAGAATTGAGCTGCTCCTAGTGGAAAGTTGTTTCTAGGGTCTGATTCTCTCCCCACAGGATCTGAGTAACTCCTGCTGGCTTCAAATGGAGTTAATGGTATCTTGCAGAAGGCTGCAATTCATTCCCTGGGTTTCCACAGCACTCCTTCCCCAAAGCTCCCCAGCAAGATGTCAGGTGGCAGCACACTCAACGAATTAAAGGCCAACTTAGGAGCGTTACATCATCAATACAAGCTCTCACTGGCCAATCGCGGCCAGGGGCAGGACGCGGTTTCTAAGAGGACTTTTCTATCTTAGCACAGCAGGGCCCAGCATAAACCATTTTTGGCTTTGGCTTGTTCCGTTATTAAACACATTTCCTCTCCCGACCGGCGGGGCACGGGGAGGCTGGGCAGAAGACAGGTGCACCCCCAGCAGAGTGCTCCAGACAACACGACTCTTTGACAGGACACACTGACCTCTGCATGGCTGCTGTGTCACCCGGTTAGAGGGGGCAGCACACGCGCCCCTGTGCCCAGCTCCGCAGAGCAGGGCAGACAGCAAATGCAGTGGACCTGCCCCCTTTGAAGAGGCAAAATACCACAGTGGGGTGAACTTCATGCAGCCCCTTGCATTGATAGGGATAGATAGATAGAAGGGGTGGAAGTGGATAGATAGATAGATAGATAGATAGATAGATAGATAGATAGATAGATAGATAGATAGATAGATAGATAGATAGATAGATAGATAGATAGATAGAAGGGGTGGAAGTGGATAGATAGATAGATAGATAGATAGATAGATAGATAGATAGATAGATAGATAGATAGATAGATAGGGTGGAAGTGGATAGATAGATAGATAGAGGGGGTGGAAGTGGATAGAGAGAGAGAGAGAGAGAGAGAGAGAGAGAGAGAGAGAGAGAGAGAGAGAGAGGAGGTGGATGGTGTTATACTATAAAAACAAGACTAACAGAATCTTATAAGAGGGATAAGGCAAAAACGCCACATTTATTGTAAATATAATAAAAAGATAGAAAATACCCACAATTCGATGTTACTATTATTCCTCTATGTATTCATATATCTATTCATACAATCATTCACACAAGTTCTGCGCAGATGTTATAGTTACCATCCTAAGAAGTTGCTCGTGACAGAGTACTGGCCAGGTAGCCTGTACACGAATGGAGCAGAGTCCGGGTCAGATGTGCATCCGATGCTCCTGGCGGTTGGTGGCAGAAATAGAATCAAAGTTCCCAGTCTTTAGAGTCTATTTTTATAGGATTTTGTTCCTATACCAGTCCATTGGAGTTGGTTTGTCATGCTGTTTGTCATGATAACTCCACCATGGCTGTCAGGTGCTTGTCAGTTCTCTCCTCCTTTGAGATGTTCGGGTGGATTCCAGTTTGCCCTGGGGAGGGGAGGTGGGGGGGTTCTCGTTTGTTTCCACTTGACACCTTCTTTGGAGGATGAGCCTGGATTCTCCTACTCTTAGGCTGGCAACTCCCTAACCATTCCTTCATCATTGAAACCAAGCACTCATTCACATGTCTTCTTTAACTTAATCACATTTATTTTATTGTCTCCTTAACTTTCAGGGTGTTACTAATCTATTTGAGACTCCCTGATTTTTATAAAACTACAGAGGGTGGGAGTCTCTATCTCCTGTTACTATTGTAATGTATTAATTACAAAGTATCGCCTTGGTCGTAGAGTCAATTAACAGCTTACAAACTTTACATAGATACAGTCAGCAGCTTGCCTTCTTTAAGATGGCTTTTTAATATACCTACAATGGGGATAGATAGATAGATAGATAGATAGATAGATAGATAGATAGATAGATAGATAGATAGATAGATAGATAGATAGATAGATAGATAGATAGATAGATAGATAGATGCAAGCTATTGATGCATCACTCTCCAGTGCTTTCTTTGCACACTACTATGATGACTTGTGGGAACTCAATCTGAGTGGACAGGTACCCCTCCTATGAGTATTTTTGATTACTTAGCCCCCAAATTTCCAAAGTTTCTACGGGTTGGAGGGGCAAGTGATGAAGGTAGGTGTAAAATGTCTTGTATGGACAGGGGCGGCTCCAGGCACCAGTGCAGCAAGCGCATACCTGGGGCGGCAAGCTGCTTTTAGGGCGGCAGTGAAGCGGCCTTCCGCAGCATGTCGGGTCCAGCGGAATCGGCGGCATTTCGGCAGTGGATAAGCTGAAGTTGTGGGACTGGCGGGCCTCCCGCAGAAACGCCACCGAATGTGCCGCGCTTGGGGCGGCAAAAATCATTGAGCTGCCCCTGTGTATGGAATGGCGAGTTATGAACCACTGTCCAGAAGGGTGTGAGCATAAATGCCTGGGCACTCCCAGGCAGAAACACAGCCCAAGGGCCAATTTCACCCACAAAAAAACTTCCATGGGTACACACGGTGGGTCCAATTCACAGCCGCTGTCTCCAAGACAGACACAGACTGGGTGTTAGGGTCACCTCATCAATTGTATATCATGGTCTTCCTCGAAAATCTTCACAGTTCCAAATGCCTGGTACACAGGATCATGATTAAGGCTAGTCATGGGCATTTTTAGTAAAAGTCATGGACAGGTCATGGGCGATAAACAAAAATTCACAGCCCATGACCTGTCCATCACTTAGGCCTGGTCTACACTGGGGGGGGGGGTTGGTTTCGCCGACTTAAGATATGCAACTTCAGCTACGTGATGTATCTTAGGATGACTTACCTGGGCATCCTCACAGCGGCAAGTTGCCCGCAGCGGCTCCCCTGTCGACTCCGCTTCCACCTCTTGGGGCGGTGGAGCTCCAGAGTCGACAGGGAGCACGCTCGGGGATTGATTTATTGTGTCTACACCAGACACGATAAATCAATCCCCGATAGCTCAATCACTACCCGCCAATCCGGGTGGTATATTTACATTGTCAGCGCTGACCCCACTCCTCTGCATTTCAGAGTGCTAGCTGCTTGCTTGCACTCTTGCGTGGGCGGCTAGGGCTGGCACTCTGTTAGTCCAGTAAAACAGCCCAGCCCAGGCAACAAGGGGCAGAGCAATGCCAGCCTGGGATCCTTCCAGGCTGCACAAGCCCTCGGAGGATAGGAGTTATTCTAACCAGAAGTAAGTAACTATGGATCTTGGTTATACAATAAGACCACTCCATCTCTTCTCAGACCCCTTCCAGTCTCTTTGCTATTCCGATCCCCTGCAAGCACATTCCCAAACAACAAACAGGGTGGCTACACAAGAACATAAGAACGGCCGTACTGGGTCAGACCAATGGTCTATTTAGCCCAGGATCCTGTCTACCGACAGTGGCCAATGCCAGGTGCCCCAGAGGGAATGAACAGAACAAGTAATCATCAAGTGATCCACCCCCTGTCGTCCACTCCCAGCTTCTGGCAAACAGAGGCTAGAGACACCATCCCTGCCCATCCTGGCTAATAGCCATTGATGGACCTATTCTCCATTAATGTATCTAGTCCTTTTTTGAACCCTGTTATAGTCTTGGCCTTCACAACATCCTCTGGCAAAGAGTTCCACAGGTTGACTGTACGTTGTGTGAAGAAATACTTCCTTTTGTTTGTTTTAAACCTGCTGCCCACTCATTTCATTTGGTGACCCCCTAGTTCTTGTGTTATGAGGAGTAAATAACACTTCCTTATTTACTTTCTCCACACCAGTCATTATTTTATAGACCACTATCATATCCCGCCTTCGTCATGACTTTTCAAAGCTGAAAAGCTGCAGTCTTATCAATCTCTCCTCATACAGAAACCATTCCATACCCCTAATAATTTTTGTTGCCCTTTTCTGAACCTTTTCCAGTTCCAATAGATCTTTTTTTGAGATGGGGCGACTGCATCTGCACGCAGTGTTCAAGATGTGGGCGAACCATGGATTTATATAGAGGCAATATGATATTTTCTGTCTTATCAATCCCTTTCTTAATGATGCCCAATATTCTGTGCAGTTTTTTGACTGCTGCTGCACATTGAGTGGATGTTTCCAGAGAACTATCCACAAGGATTCCAAAATCTCTTTTGTGTGCATTACACACACTGCTTTCACTGCAGGCCAAACTCAGTCAGCTCTGGGCACAGCAACGGTCTCTACCCTGGCTGCAATGAAGCCCAGAGGTCGCCTCTTAGGTTCTCTGCTTGGTCAGAGCCTCCAGAAAATTCTCAGCAGCAACTCCTGGCTTGGACAGAGCTCCCCAAAGCACTCGCCACTGTCCTGACCAGGATCCCATCTTCCAGCCAAGACAGAGCCCTCAAACAGCCAGGCATGGCCCCGCCCACGCTCCGCTTCCAGAAGGCCCCCTCCTGCTTCCTGCTCTGGGGACAAGGTTCCCCTTGTGATGTGGGCCCAGCTCAGGCTAGGGCCACACCGCTGTCCTCCCAGGCTGCAGGGGGCGCTAGCCTGGGGCAGGGGCTGGCGGGAGGGGCGGGGCCTCTGGGAAAAGGGGCGGAGCTGGGGGGCTAGCCTCTCCCACCTGGCGATTGGAGCCCACTAGCTTGTTCTCCTTCCATCCCCTGGAAGTGAAAGTCTGTCTCTCCCGCAAGGCATCATGAAAGTTGTCGTCTCCAAGGCTGGATTGCAGCACTCAGGATCTTCCCGACTGGAAGTTAAGTTCCGAGGCCCCTCTAGAAGCGTGTGCCTAGATATGTAACTCTATGGCTGGATTGCACAGGGTCTCCCACCATCGTGCAGTGGTCAAGATTTGAAATTCAAGCACTGCTGGTAAATTGTGATTGGTCACATAAGTCATATGACATTGCTTCGGTTCCCTGATTGGTTGAATATAACTTATAGTGAGGCGGAGGACTTGAAGAAGTCACTGGAGATTTGACTCTCAGAAAGAGGGAATAGTCTACAGGGAAGTCATTGTTAAGCAGGAGGAGAGAGTTTAAGAAAACTGAACCTTTTCCTGCCAGGGCCAAACTGGACTTGCCTACAAATCACTCTTCAGAATACTAGGCTAGATTTATTGGCTAGGTGCCTACTTAAATGTAATGTTCTGACCTGCACCCAAAGTAAGTATTTTGCATGCACAGTCCTAATGGGAAGAGGTCAGTTCTTTTCCTGGCTCATTTGATTGTCTCTGTATCGGGCCTCTGACAGGGGATTTAGGGAACCCCACCCATCTGCTGTGTCAATTTCCTATCCCCTACAACTTCTAAGGCAAAATACCCCTGCATGAGAGCTGGAAATTCACTTCCAGTGATCGTTTGAGTGACTAGAAGTTGATCACAAAGAACATAAAATGGAATGCAGTCATGGGCAAAGCAAATTCGGTTTTAAAATCAAGCAAATGCTCAAGACGAATTATTTTGCAGTATTTGCCCAACTCTCCTTATTAATACAGTAAACCCTCGATTTAACGGACCTCGATTTAACGGACTTCGGATGCAACGGACAAAATTTCTGAGCAAGTCTGATGCATCCGAAATCCATTTCTCGCGGGCTGGCTGCCGGCTGCCACCCGGGTCCAGGCAGCAGGCGGGCTGGCTGCCGGCTCCTGCCCAAGTCCTGCCAGCGGGCGGGCTGACGGCTCCCGGCTGCCGCCCGGGTCCAGGCAGCGGGTGGGTTGGCTGGCAGGTCCCGGGAGCCAGGACCCGGGCGGGCTGGCTGAAGGCTCCAGGCTGCTGCCCGGGTCCCGGCAGTGGGCGGGCTGTGGAGCTGCCACCCCGACCCTGTGGCGGGCGGGCTGCTGCTCCGACAGCTCGGTTGTTTTTTTTAATTAAATAACGGACTTTTTGATTTAACGGACACCCCCTCGCCCGAATTAGTCCGTTAAATGGAGGTTTCACTGTACTAAGTAAAATTAATTATACTATTGGCAAAAATGTATATCAGACTAACCATCTTTATACACCTGTTTTCTCCCCAGGCCATGAAAAAATTAATGCAGTCTAATAATGAATCAGCCAGCAGCTTTTAATCTTACAATAGATATATGGCCATTCTAATGCTTCAGTCACCATAAAATTTAAAAGAGACAGCTGATGAACTGGGCACCAGTTCAGAGCTCATCATATATCTAAACTGAGCAGTTGCACTCAATAGATGACCATTTACAATGCAGGAGAGAGAAGTCCCTTTCACATCCATAGGATACTTGTTCCTCGTGTCACTGGGATTTTCCATGTTAATAGTACACATTTAGGGCCAAATTCCCAATGCAGGCAGACTTCCCTGGTGAAATTTACCCCTGTACAAAGGGCCGGTATGTAACCGATGAACCATCCAAGTTCTATTTAAACCCCTAGATTACATCGACCCAGTGCTGGGCCCTCTGCGTAGGGGTGAATTGAAATACATGAGGAAAGAGGGAGCGTGTGGAAGGAAGTAATTAATAGGATTGTCCAGTATCAGAGGGGTAGCCGTGTTAGTCTGGATCTGCAAAAGTGACTCTTGTCACTATTAAAATGATTGTTGATAGAAGAGCTGTAACGCTCTTATGCTGCCCCAGTCTACTCTATCCCCTTAGCTTTTATAGTTCTTTTCATACTCGTAAAAGAAAATAGCTTGTACCGTCCACAGTTCTGTCCACCTCCAGTAAAGGGCCAGTCACTGAAGGAAAGCGGTAATCAAGCCACCCCGGATAGTAACATGGGTTTGATTCTTTCCATCATCCCAAACAGCCCCATGGAACTGTTTCACTAAGGCTCGGACACCCTGCGGAGTGGGCCTGCATCTGGGCTCCCGGATACAGGAACCTGGGCTTGCCAGAGCGACTTTGGGAGAACCCGCACCGCAGAGCCTCACGCAATCCACACCCACCGAGCCACGCCCGCGCTGGCGCTGCAGTGTTGAGATGGTGGAGTTACCACCGGCCCCGAGGAAGGGTCAGCGTGCGGTCGCATTCCCCCAAGAGCAGACCAAGGCCCAAATTGTGACTCAGATTCACAATCCTCTCCCTGCTTCTCCCCTGGCTCCAGGGGGAACGTAATCGGCACACGCTCCCTTGAGCTGGCGCGGATTACTTCCCCCTTCTGGGCTCACGTCACAGCCCTATGCCTCAAGGCCCTACCCACCCAGGTGGGAGAAGTGGCCCCACGCAGGCATCTCCCCTGCATGCACCTTCTGCCCCCTTCCCTCCCTGTGTGAGCATAGGGCCTTTCCCTTTAAATATTAACTTCCCTCTTACATGCACAGCTGCAAGGAGGCGAGATCGCGGAGGAGCTGTTCCTGTCGCACCATCTCCTAAACCGACAACAGCTCACAAATTAGAGTGCCAGCAATGAATGCACCGATTCAGGCGCTGTGCTAATCCTTGCCTTATTCCAGAGGCAATTTATAAACGAAAGGGCTTTGGGAGTGTTGGCCCAGTGTGGTCATTCATCTCTACTATCCTAGCGCAGTAGTGGGTGTGTTCACACGCACACACACACACACACACACACTAATCCATATGGATTCCACGGCCTGGATACCCACATAAGCCCTGCCAGCCAGGCGTGTGCATGAATCTTTTAGTGGGCTTCAGCAGCAAGCTACGTTCTTTCACATCAAATCCAGCCTCAGCAAGGCCAGCCTTCAATGCCGGTTTGCATCTCCGTGGCCCCGAACTAATACAAATTGAAATCAATGGGAGTTTTGCCTCTGTAGGGAGTAAGGGATCAGGCTCTGAAAGAAAAGGTCTGTTGTGTGGGCATGCAGCTTTGCTTCCTTTCCTCGCTTCAGCTGCAAGATCTAAAGCACCTGGGGGCTTTTTATTACCTGTGAAGGCTGATCCGGCAGACCTGAGGCGTTTTGCCTGGGCACGTAACTGCAGGGCCCCACCCGGTCTACATGCAGAACTTCATGACGCCGTCATTCCCATCTGTCTTTTAAGTGAAAATGTAGCACTGACCAAAAGGAAGCCGGTGCTCTGAGCTGTGCAATGATACACGGAGCTATCTGGGTCAGCCAGGCGGTCTAAAAAGGGACCAGTCATCCAGGACTGGGAAGAAATTCACTCCAGGGCTTGCACTCAGGTTTCTCTGCCATTGCCCCAGCTCAGGTTCAGTATCTCTCCTGGCCGTCTATTTCTGGGTGACATTTGCCCCAGCACAGAAGCCCCTGGCCCTATATCCCTCCATGCAAGACTCCCACTACCTCCAGGGTAATCCAAAGACAGCAGGACTGGACCCGCTCCCTCCCCTGGCCTGGCCTGTACCCCGGGGTACGTGCTCTCCAGCTGAGTTCCACTCTGACAGCTGTGTTTTCACTTCTAGGAAGCGTATGCACCTCCCTGCTTAAACACGCTCGTTTTAATCTCCCCGTTTCCTTCTCTTTGATGCTGGAAGGATAAACCACCTGATCTGTCATACAAGACTCTTCAATAGCCTCCAGAATAATTTCAGGGGTGTTTTAAGTCTCTACTTTGCCCTTTAGCCTGCTGTTAACTATCTTCTTCATTGTCTTCAGATCTGCCCTTCTAAAATCCATCATCACTGCGCTACCCTCCGGGGTGGGGTCACCCTATAAAACCTAATTGTGCGGGGATATCAGCACCCCTAGCAGAGCTCCCACCCACTCACCATCTGAATTAATCCTCCTACGTGACGTGCTAGGAGTCACATCCTCTCTTGCAGATGCCAGAACAAGTTGCCCTAAGATGATGCTTATAGTATCAATAAACTTCTCCTCCAAACTACAACCTACCTGCCACTCAACCAGTAACACCAAGGTAATCAAAACCAGTTGGGCTTTATTGTTCTGGCATCTTTTGATCTGACATGCTACGTTCTACGTTCCATAGCATTACCGTAATCAGAGAGCTTGCTGGTCTATTTCTACAGCCTTCCTCGTATTTCTTCGACCTGTGACTCGTAAGTGAATCAAATCCACCCCCAGGATCATTCTGAGTTGTGAATCTTAGCAAAGGTGGTTTTGTTTTCCTCTGTCGTGCAGGACCCCACCTGCCGATGCCCTTGGGGAGGATGAGCAAGTGACCATCATAATCTAGCTTTTCTCCTAAAGGAGTGAGCAGGGGCACTGTGACTATCTCTTTCAACAAGGCTGAAAGGGCTAAAGACAGCATGAACCTGCTGTCTGTGACCATCACCAAAAGATCATGAACTTAAAAGACACATCGGCCTCCGTGCCATCGGCTGGTCTGTAGCCAGACTGATAAGGATCCAGGAAACTAGACATAGTCGGAGTTGATTTGCCACGATCTTCCCAAAAGTGCCATTATCCTCATGCTCTGTCTCCCTCCTCTCTTCAGACTGTTAGCTCCTCGGGGCAGGGACTGTCCCTTCTGATTTGTACAGCGCTGAGCTCACGGCTGGCCCTTTAGCCATTGTCCTCATCTTCCCTGTAAACAGAAGGTTTGAGACAGGACTAAACAAAAAAATCTGTGAAGCTGTAAAGTGACTGTGTCCTGAGCAGATACCAAAGCGTGGCTTGTTTAGATGACTTGCCCTCTTGAAGAGGAGTATCCATCACCCAAGCTTTCACCCCTGGCTTTGTACATACTAAACGGTTGCATAGGAATAGAAACCGATCGTTGGTCTTTTGTATCCACGGCTGTTTGATTATGATGCTGCCATCTCCAGTTCACATATTTGTGAGAGAGAATAAAAGATTCCCATCCAAAAACAAACACATACAACCGATCTGTGGGGGAAAGCATGGTCATTAGCGGAGCACCTTCTGAGCCCCCGAAGATGGGGGCCAGCTAAACCCAAGCGCGTAGCTGACACCACATCAATCGATAGAAGTCCATATCATAATCCGATTTCTGCTTTCAGGGCCTGACCCAAATCCCACCCTAGTTAACGAACAGGAGCCTTTCTGCAGACTTCAGTGGGTTTTGAATCAGCCCTCATGAAACTGACACCATTTTTCCTCTGCCAAAGAGCTACGGAACAAAACCAGAGGCAGATGATTCCCTCGGTGAACTTAGAAAACAGCTTCAATGCAGAAAGCATCCAACTCACAGCTGGCCCGCTTGTTAAGGATTGGGAGGGGGGATTAATCTTACCAGTGAGGTCTAATCAAAAGTGTTGGTGGGATGGGTTCGGAATATCATAGCCAGTATATCCCCATTGTAACTGTTGTGCCAACTTTAATAGGTAGCGCTGTGTATCTGTAAAGTCTTTCACGTCTAGCCTGAAGGTAACGCTTTATCTCCCTTTGTTGCTAATATTTTATCCCCCTGCAGGTTATAACTGTTGAAATGTAATTTGCACTCTCCCCAAATCAGAGGACAAGTTTGGTGACTTATTGTTTAGTTGTATACTCCGAGGAATAGCCGTGTATTGAAACGCCGACGCGCATTCCTGCATTTCACCCCGTGAGAACAGCTGTCGTGCCCTGTATTATTATGTTTGTAAAAACTATAAATAAAGATTCATTGTCCATTAGGGCACACAGAAACAGAGCAATCGCCAACGATTATTTTTCAAAGCACTCCGTCTTTAAGATGGCTCAGTGTGACATATTGAAAACTATTGTTAGGAAAACAAACCAACTCCTGGAGGATGATAAATTTCAGCCCATTGTGAATTGAAATGCTATAAACCCTTAAGAAAACTGGACATGATGGAAATGACAAGTGTCTGTTACCTGCAGTGGTCACGGCTAGTCCACAGTACCCAGTCAGGTCATTCTAATGGCAAAGTGCATTTAAGAACTGCTCTGGATACATTCACTTGGCTCTCTTCTCCTCCTCCCTTCCCCGATACATTGTTCTTGTGTTTCAGATATACAGACCAAGAAAATGAACACACTGACAGCTGGATTGTGTTTACGGGCTGGATTCAGGGGTGTCTTTGGATCAAGCCCAGAAGGTATTCCCACATACTGGGGATTAGGAGGAGCCATACCACAGAGCTGGCCTTGGGTACCAGTATTTTTGCAGGGGTGCAGATGGAGCGTGGCTCGAAAAGACAGCACTGAGCACTCGCCTCCACAGCTGTGACAGTAATGGAGTAGAAGCAATCACCCCCGCATCTCCTCCCCACTGGAGCGAATAACCTCCTCTGCCCCCCCACCTCCCTCCGCTCCACAGCCTTGTGTGGTCTCAGGTGTGCTCAGACCCTGCACAAGGAAACAAGGCTCTTTGCGTCCTCCCCTCCTCAAACATCTGTGCGAGAGCAGGGAAGAACCCAGTCCAGTGAGTGCCAGGGGGGTTGGTTGCACTCAGTCTCCCCTACAAAACTCACGTTTTCTCTTTGTGAGCAGAGGTCTGCGGCCCTTGCATTCTGCAGGATTTTCACACAGCAGCTCCACAGGGGTCTGCATCAGCCTCCAACTTCCTGACTGGGCCGCTTATGACCATCCAACCCTTCTAGCACTGGGCTTTTAAAAGTAAAAATATCAGGAAATTTGCAGTATGAAGCAAAAACAAGAAACTGGAGACATCTGATCTGCCAAATCACTCCCCTGAAAGCCATCCTCCACTCCCCAAAATTCACATATCTAACCTGGATTTACACAGGAGATGATAAACACTTCAATGTTCCCAGGCAGGTGAATCCTGAGACGCATTTCCCAATGCCACCCCCTTCGGGATCAAAAAACAATAGAGAAGTCACCTTTCCCTGCACAATGTTAATGAAGAGATCTTAGTGAAGACCCCTTTGGTTAGTTCTAGTTCCCTAGTTTTAAAGAGGCAAGAATAGAAGAAAGTCTGAATGAAGCCCGCAGATCCTAACTCTCTTCAACGCTGGAGGTGAGAGGGAGGGGCACAGTGAGTTCCAAACACAGATCTAGGTTTCATGGCTGGGCACTATTTCTTTAACGGGCGGAACCAAAACTCCAGACCCAAACACACCCAAACTTGTTGGGGGTTGGGCAGCATTTGTAAGCTGAACCTGATTCAAATGTCATGGCTGGGCCCCCCTTTGAGGATGGCAACTGCTTTCATGACAGCACCTGATTTTAAAAACAGTGGCAGTCGGCATGCAGCCCGAGGGCTGGAATATCACTGTGGTTCCAATGCCGCAGGGGGAAAGGGAAGTTCTTTCTGTTTCAAATATATTTGACTTCAACATTTAGCTTCTCCTGAGTGCCGGGTTCGACGTTACCATCTGCCAGCACTGCAGTGGTTAGTTCACTTTGTCCCAGGATGGAGTCTGGAGGTCTGGAAAGTGTCACCAATGTATAAGTTTATCATCATCCCTTTTGATCAAGGCTTCTGAACAGCTCCCTAGATGAGATGCTAGGTATTAATGAGACAGCAGCTCTCTCCTTTTAGTGCCTACAGAACCAGAGAATCCAGCTCAAGTTTTCTGTGCTCCACAGAACGATAGTTGACCTCCAGTGCCACTTTTCCTTCAAGACCCATTTGGTGACAGAACTAAGGGACTTACATCAGTTTGCCCCTTCAGAACTTATGTTAATCAAATGACTGTCAGCTTCAGGGCCATACAAAACAACTATCTTGCTATGGAGACAACTATAATGGGCAGCTTTTAAGATATAAGTTATCACCACATGCCCCACTGTAATCCTTACAAAAAAATCAATCTTTATAGCTGGAAAAAGACAGTGCCTTATTTAATTCATTACAAAAGCAAAGACCAGAGGAGAATAGCATTGAAGATTACACTTTCCAAGTTCAATGTTCCCTTATAATGTAATAAAATGAGTTATAGAGAAGAGTGAATTAATGCTAGATGCCGACCTCATCTCACTAATCCCAGAGAGCAATAAGAAATGGAAGGTTGCGTTAGCCAACTCAGTTTTTCAAGGTCAGAGAGAACTGAAGTGGTCAGTCTCTTCTCTCTGTAATTTAGTATTAACTGAGCAGCCGGCTCTGATCCTCCTCATTTATTCTAATCAGAGGAATTACTTCTGTGCCTTTGACAGGTGGTTAACTCTTGCAGAATCCAGGAAAGCGTTAGAATTAAGGACTGTGGGTATCCTACCGGCTCGCACATCAAAGCAGTTAGTCATTGCGGTGGTAGTTAGTACTTTTGCATTGAGCAGATTAATATGACTACCGTCAAGCAGCTGCTCAATTTGGCATGTCCACACGCTGATCTACGCATGGTTGAATGGCTTTTGGACCAGTCCTAAAGTTCTCCCATCCATTCCACACTCAGCTCCTAAAACCTTCAATGTTTCCCTTTCCTTGTCTTTGGGATGTTCACACATTAGGAATGGGTTGAAGGTTTTAACTCTATTCGGTTTGTCTAAGGAGCTGAGCACGGAATGGATGGGAGAACTAAGCAGGTTTTAGATGTTAGAGCAGAGGAAAGGTACTGAAAAATTCCTGTGAAAGGAGCTTCCTTCCTGAATTGCCCTGCACTGAACTGTCATGGGAAATTTTATGGACATTTTTTTAACTGCAGGCCTAGGCATGGCTGACTAGTATAATTAATTTAGCCCTTTGTTTAACCTGAGGCATTCCTGGAGACAAGACCAAATGAGGAGAAAATATGGGCTGGCGGGCTGGAAGATTAGACTGAGTAAAAGCAGCTGCCTGTGGAGACCGAGAAGTGTGAAGGCTGGGCAATGATAGGTTACAGGCTGGGGCAATATTGCTGCTTTAACCACTATAGAACTGAGTGCACCTAATTATTGGCTTATGAAAGACCATGGCCTCAGGAGAGACCATGGAGCAATTCACCTACACAAGGCTATGCCCGCTGAACTCCTCAGGCGCTATGGAGGAGGAGCAGCACAGATGATAGATGACTGAGCTGGGTTTTCCTGGGTACTCATGAGGCCTATAAACCTTGGATGCTATAGGTAAATATCTTCGTGGCAATGGCTAACCATCTGCCTAGCATTACTGTAAACCAGCCCGGCAGCAGTTTTAAATAAATGCTTCCTTATCATCCTGATCCTCATGTAGAATACCCACCACTAAGCAGACTGTTCTGTATATTTCCTGGGTGAAATTCACCCCTGTGCAGACACCCAGCACAAGGCCTGGGGGTGATGTACATCTTGTTTAAACTTTATTTTGAGGATCCCGGTGGGCTTTATGTGGTCTACATGCCTTGTCCTGGCCCCTGCACAGGGAGAAATTTAGCCACATGCAAAAGTCTGCATCCCATGTTGACCTTGCATCTTGCCTGGTGGAAGTACTTGTTTGTATCTGGAGAGTTTGTCCATGCACCCTTACCATGTACCTTATGAGACTGCACTGCAATAAAGATCTAAACCCAGCTGTATGCTATGGGATTTGGTAGGAATTTTTCTGAACAGAATACACAGGCTGCATAATATGTCATCCAGTTCATACTTTTTTCCATCGTGTGAGACTATGTACACATACAACTATCACTGAGGATTAGCGTGCAATGCATATTCTGTAACATGTCCATAACTTCCTTAGAGCCCAGGCCTGTTCCCACTGAAGTCAATCAGAAGACTGCCAAAGCCTTTGCTGGGACCAGGGTCCAACCCTAAATGTCTTGAAAGGAAAGAATGAGATAATAACACATCTTGGCCTGGAGCCACAAAGGAAATTAGGTGTTGCAAGGCTGAGCTATCCCATGAGTAGCTTTTAAGCACCTAGGAAAATCATTGGAATCTACAAACACGGGGTTAGACACCTAAACGAGTTTTGTAGGCACCAACTGAGGTTAGATTTAGGTTTAGGCACCTAAATCCCTTTGTGGATATGACCCTTGTCCTTATGAAAAAGGGAACATCAAAGATGAAAGCCAAAGTTCCAGAAATCCAGCAAGAACAGCAATTCTCTGCTTTACTAATCAAAACTAATTCCTACCAATCAGATTCTTCTCACTTACACTGCTGTAACTCCATTGACTTCAGTGGAGTTACTCCTGACTTACACCTGGCCTAGGGAGAAGACACAGTAGATTCGCAGTGGTCAGGAGTGAGAACTATAACCATCACAAGCATGAGAAGAAGCTACAACACTGCCTTTTTAAGCCACAAGTGTAGACCCAATAAATCCATGTGCATACTTGAGAGCTAGGCGTTTCAAGATTCAAACACACACGTTGCTCATCGGAGCCCTGGTGCATGGGATCCCAGTAATGAGCAAGTGTTGAGGGAATGCGGAATTGGTCCATGCTGTTCTTGGCTGATCTGATCGTGGTGTCGGAAACTTTCACATGACCAAGGAACATCTGTTTAGACCATGTCACCGGACATCAGCAATATCAGGAGGAGAGAGGAGCTGGAGTACCTTTGAGAAGTGAAATTGGGAAAGTAACTGAAATACTTCCCTGATAGATTTTATTAAGTGAAGGGCAACCTATCCTAAACCTCTCAGTTACTGAGGAACAATCTACACTCATGACTTTGTTTGCTTTCCACATGCTACTTTTAGTCTAAACTTTCTATGAGTGGTGTATCTGAATATTTGGATGCTAATATTTAAACTGTATCATTACATTTTTGAACCTTAAATTTGGGATATTGCAGATTATGTATTTTATGACTTTTAAACCAAACTGGACTTTTGGATAATTCAAGCATTATACCCATGTGTATAGACACTCTTTCCTTAACCTTCAATCCCCCTGCACACACAATTACAGATTTAAAAGTCACCATATTGCAGCAAAAAGCTTCAAGACCAGACTGCAAAGAGAAACTGCAGAGCTGCAATTCATTTGCAAATTTGATACAATCAACTCAGGACTGAATAGGGACTATGAGTGGCTAGCTAACTACAAGAGCAGTTTTTCTTCTCTTGCTGTTCACACCTCAAATTCAGCTGCTAGAGGAATACCTCACCCTCCCTGATAACAGGCTAGTTCAGCCTCATTGGACTAACCCTGTTATCTCTAACCTGGTTCTTGCCCACCTATTTATACCTACCCCTGGATACTTTTTTATAAATGGAGATATACCAATCTCCTAGAACTGGAAAGACCTTTCAGGTCATCAAGTCCAGTCCCCTGCCTACACTAGCAGGACCAAGTACTGTCCCCTGACAGATTTTTTGCCCCAGATCCCCAAATGGCCCCCTCAAGGATTGAACTCACAACCCTGGGTTTAGCAGGCCAATGCTCAAACCACTGAGCTATCCGCCTTCCACTGCTTGCATCCGACGAAGTGAGTATTAGCCCACGAAAGCTTATGCTTCAATACTTTAGTTAGTCTTTAAGATGCCACAGGACTCTTTGTCACTTCAATTCCAGACTAACATGGCTACCTCTCTGATTCTTTCCTTAACCTGTTTGTTAGATAATTTTAACACTGAATACACTGAAATGTTGATCTCCTTATTATATGATCAAGAACAGCAGAACTATTCTTAGCAGGCGCTGATGGAGGGGGTCACCCTAAACTACATCTCACTTGCTAAGCAGGGGGTAGGAATGCCAAATGCTGGTGAAGATGAGACTGGCTGGGGATTCTGCTGAAAGACTCAGACATCATTTGATCCTCCCCTCTCCACTGTTTAAAGGCAGAGGTGATCAGACTGCCTTGAGAGACCTTGATTCTTCTTGGTGATTGCTAGAGTGGAAGTCACTGAGGAGTAGGCCTAGGGGCTGAGCCTTAAGCCTTTTTCCAGAGCACACCTCTGAACTCCGATCTTCACTGACTAAGGACAACTGACTGTGAATAGGATCCAGCGGAGGGAAAGGGGAGGGGAATGTTGAAGGTACTTTTTTTCATTGGACTGTCACACTTCAAGGTGGGAAAATGAGGCAAAGGCCACGTGAAAGCATCACCTTCTAAAGAGTTCAACAGAGCTCCCGGACACATGTGAGGATTTGTCAAATGTCAGTGAGTTCCACCAGAGAAATTCAAACATTTGTGTAATCTGCTCTATTAGGAAAGCACTAAGAACAACCTGGAGATCACTGTTCCCTCTAAGCTGTGCACGTGTGGGTGCGCACACAGATCCTAAACCCTGTGCACACAGCGAAACACAACACACACACAAAATTGCACAAAAGAAATTTTTTGCACACACAGCCTGTCAAAAATTAGAGGGAACATTGCAGGAGATCATCCATCATTGAGAGCAGCTTCTCATAGAGGCTCAGAAATGCTCAGCAGGTCCAAATCAGAGCCAGGCGGAGCACCAGAAGTCAGCTAGCAAGTTGCAGCCTCGATGTGTTCGGAGGAGTTTGGAAAGGACAGATGAGATGAGCAATTCAGAATCTCTATCCATCAAAAAACCAAGTCCACCTACCATACACACAGGGTGAAATTCAGCCTCCGGAAGTCCTACTTCAACCCCAGAGAAGTAGGTCCTAAGACTATTACAGTGATCCTGCATTTGGATTTACCTGGGCACACCTGTGCATTGGCACAGATCCAATGGCAGGACTGGAATCTAGTTATGTCAACAATCTCTGGGCTCAGGACTTTTGTAGAGTTACCGGTAATTTGTATTATTAATAAAAGCTTTAAAGTTACTGGCCTGCAAACCTCCGTGTTTAAAACAGTAAACAAAAGAATTAGGAAACACAAAAACTAAGCTGTCACTATTGCTCTGGCAGCTTGTACACAATGTGCCTCCACCCCCACCATCAGTGCTGTTCCAAACAGCTATGTTCTCAGCCCTGGAGAAATGGGGCTTAGGAAAAGCTTGGCAGAGTCTAAACAGAGACACCGCTGCTGGGCAGCTGACGTATTTTAGTCACTTCACTAAGTTGGAGAGAAATTTTAGAACATTTTAATCGGAACAATGATTAGAAGCCGGGTGAATTTAATAAACGCATCTGCTTTCATGGCAAGGGCTGCTAACGTTGCTTTTGATGCATTAAAAGTGTTTTGCAACATGGGACGTCATCTCCTCTCTCAATTCCTGATGAATAACCCATGTCTACCAAGTGGTTATCCTGGGAAAAATCATTCCCAGCAGGAATGGGAATAACTGCAGCTAACAGAGGAGAAAAGTCAACGGATCCACTTTTAATAAGTTGCAAGCAGATCTGGGAGTTTTTTGAATGTTCATGGCACGACCGTTTAACTGGCAGCCGCTGTACTTCACCACTCTCACATCTGGCTAAGGAACAGACATCCCACAAGGGGCACGGCTCATGTCATTTATCAGCCTGGCTCCCTGACTCTAACTGGGCAGAAGAGACGTGGCTTTAGCTTCATCCCAGAAAGACTCAGGGCTGGATTGGGCCCTTATAAGCACTGGCCAGTCTGGGGCCATGGCAGAAGTAAACTACTGCAATACGAGCACCAGGAGCTGCGTTGAACTTGCAGATCAATAGAAAATTATCACTCTCCAGCCCAGCTGAGCTGGCAGCTTTCAGCAGCATTAAAACAAACCCCAGAAAGATAGATAGGCAGCTGAGACCGCGCTCAGATCGCGAGCACAGAGCAGCTGCTCTTCTACAAACTGCAATCCAACCCAAACACCGAGCCTGCTCTAGGGGTTCGCTCAGGGACCTGGGAGTCCAGGCTCCTGGGCTCCATTCCCGGCTACGGCCGCAATTTGTTACATGAAACTTCTTTATTCCTCAGTGTACGTGAGAGTAAAATGGTTGGAGTCCTTCTCGGAGCCTGATTCTCCTCACTCACACCGGCATAAAGGCAGTGCCACTCCACCCACTTCAGTGGACTTACTCCTGATTTACACCAAGGTGAGCTCAGGAGTGGGGCCTATATTGACAGCTTCAGTATAGATATGCTCTCAGCTAATGCTTTTGGCCCCTTATTGCGCGGGTGCTATGCAAGGGAGTCACCATGTTCAGAAGGTAAAGCTAGAAGGAGGCGTCACAAGCCTGAAGCAGGCTGGGATGACCCAGGACGTAGGGGAATTATTTTGTAATAATAATGGAGCATTCCCCCCCCCCCCATTTGTTTACGATGGCTTACTGGCTATGGTGTCAGATCAAAGGGGGTGTAAGGGGAATCAAGTAGGAAAGGCAACAGAGCGCACACAACTCCTCAACCCCAGTGATGTAGGCACAATCCTTCTCTCTGGGGCACCTCCCTCATGTCTAGTGTTGCAAGGGGTCCTCACCTCTGGTGCCCCTCGTGGGCTCTCCCTCAGACCCGTGTCTTCTCTCACCACCCCCTCGGGGGGTTCTGTAGCTTGGCCAGGTCGCAGCTTGGCTCTGGCCAGGTGGCATCAAAACTTAAATCCCTTCTAAGGCAGCACAAACAAGTCCAAACAAACCTTCAGACTAAGAGCCCTTCCAGCCCCCCATGCTTCAGTGTCGTTCCCTTGTTGACCCTACCTCAGTTTCCCCCATTTGATTAAACCTCATCCGCCAGGGCTTCTCTCCAGTGATCTCCACAGTCTACTTATCGGGCCTAGCTTCTCCACCTCTGGCCAGCAGGCAACTAGCTCCTTATCGCACACGCCTCAGGTGCGGTGCATGAGTAATTGGGGTTCTTTTCTTTTCCTTGCAGGTGATGGAAGTTAAGCCCCATCACACACGACTGCTGTGCCAAATCTGAGAAGAGAGAAATAACAGGGAACCCTGAGCTGCTACAGGACCCCAGGACTAGCAAAGGAAGGAGGTTGGGGTGAGCTAAAAGAAGCTGCCCAGAGAGTCAGGGAGAGATGCTAGGTAGGTGGGGAGTCAGAAGGCACATGCTACTTGAACAGCCTGCTTCCCTTTGCCAGATATGGGCGTTCCCCAGGCAGTGGGAAATATTGGCTGTTTTACGCTCCTTGCTCTGTGTGCTTTGTACCTCACTTTTACACCCAACCACAGTTGTTAAAACTCCGCCATTGCTTGGTCCCAAGCCCAAGATGTGAAAGGAGGAGGGTTTTGCGTTGGGCTAGCAACCCACCATGTAAAAAGTGAATGCTACAGAAACGTCAACCAAATCTTCAGTGAGTGGAGAAGAATGGTTGGCGCCTTATGCTCCACCAGGAGTGAAGAGGATAAGAAGACTGCTGTTAAGCAATTTTCTGAGTAAAGATTCCACCTAGAAAATTTGGAACCTTTGGCAAAACAAGGCCACTCTGCCTGTGCTTTAGTTTAAGCAATATTACTTTTCTCAGCTGCATATTTTATTTCTAGCTGAGCAGCTCTGACCTTTGCAGATGCATGACTCCAGTCTGCAGCTCTAAAAATGTCATCACTGATTCTCATTTACTTGTTTCTATTAATCACTTTCTCTCTTTACACACTGCATAATCAATGGGGACAAGTCCATAGTCCTTCTAACTGATTTCTATTATTCCTCATTATGCCCTTTGTTCCAATTCTGTGCTTCCCATCTGGTATTAAATATTTAGATGCCACATCTAAACTGTCCTTTGCCTGTCTCTATAGGGACAACTATGCCTTAGTTGTGTAATCAATTAGCCAGGCATCAGACCACTGGTTCAGATGCCTTCTTGAGCAGCTTTAATTATGATTAATATCTTTTCGTGACTTTGAAACCATATAGGCATGATTCCCTATTCAGCCATGCTTGTTAAAATCATAAATCAATCTATTTTATTCCCTATAGATGTTAGGAGACCTTTCTGTATCCTACTACATAGCTCCAGTCTAACAGAGACATTCAGTGGGCATTCTTTGTTTGCAGAGAACTAGGCTACCCCATGGAGCCAAATAGCCTGGAAATGTTTGGGCTTGATTTTGAAGTATTTTTTTAAAAAGTTACCTCCCCCGGATGTTGTACTTTACAGCTATTTATGTGGGTGGAAGACAAAGATTAGAAGTGGCCCCAACCACAGAAACTTCTATGTCACCAACAGCACCTCCTTCCTCCCCCCCTCCAAAAAAAATCATGTGTCACTTTTAAAGTCTGGCCTAGGACCCTACAATTTTCTTTCTTCTCTCCCCACTCCACCCGCCAACTCCCTCCAGAAAGAACACTTGGGAGGAGGGGGAGGAATGTTTAAAAACTGCTCCATCTTCTCAACAGACCTTAGGGTAGGTATCTTTTGGGACAGTGATCTGCACTGGTATAATACATGGTATTATCCCACCGTTGGGAAAAAGCAAATAACAGGAATCCAGAACATTTACTTTGCACTCCTAATGCTTGCTATACAAGTATCCTCCTGCAAGACAGTAAATATTATTAATCCATATTAATCTGTAAAATGCAGGTTCAGAGAAGTTAATCAGCATCAGATAGGACATCCAAGGCAGATCCAGGAATAATACCCAGCCTGTCTGCCGCCAGTCCTGTATTTTAGCCACAAGAGCACCCTTCCTCTCTCGTATTACAAATCGACAACTCACAACTTTCCTGTCTGACCACACCCATAAGGTTGGGTTTTATAAAAGCAGCTGTTACTCAATCAATGCGCCTTAGGAAATATAACCACAAGGGTCAGTATGGCCAGGGCCGGCGACAGAAATTTTGGGGCCCCCCACTCTGAGCGTTTGGGGGCCCCCGCCAAGGGCTGGCCCGGCTCTTGCAGGTGGGCGGGGGAAGCGCTGCAGCCGGGGAGCGGCGCGCCCTGCCAGTGCTCTGAAGCTGCCGGCATCCTGTGGTGCCGGGGGGCCTCCCCCTCACCCCCCGCCAAGGAATGGCCCGGCTCTTGCAGGTGGGCGGGGGAAGCGCTGCAGCCGGGGGTGCCTCGGGAGGGGTGTGCCCAGCCAGTGCTCTGAAGCCGCCGGCATCCTGTGGTGCTGGGGGGCCTCCCCCTCACCCCCCGCCAAGGAATGGCCCGGCTCTTGCAGGTGGGCGGGGGAAGCGCTGCAGCCGGGGGTGCCTCGGGAGCGGTGTGCCCAGCCAGTGCTCTGAAGCCGCCAGCATCCTGTGGTGCCGGGGGGCCTCCCGCTCACCCCCCGCCAAGGAATGGCCCGGCTCTTGCAGGTGGGCGGGGGAAGCGCTGCAGCCGGGGGTGCCTCGGGGCGGCTCCTGGGGCGCGGGACGAGCAGCGGCTGACGGTCTCGGGAGGCAGCCGGCCGCGGCGCCGGACACAGCCGGGGAAATGCGGTGTGGTGCCCGGGGGGGACGACTACGAGTAGAGCTGTGTACCGGTCCCTGGACTTCAGGGGGCCCCCCTGACGTCCGGGGCCCGGTACAGCTCTACCCGTTGTACCCCCCCTGTCGCCGGCCCTGAGTATGGCTCAAAAGCGTTCTGTGTTCAAGGTTAACAAACCACACCACGACGTGGGCTCATATCAGCACAGCACTAGGAAGGAGTTCTGAAGGGCTGTGGGTCCCATCTACAGCTGGACAAAAATAAAATAATTTCACCTTCTGGGAAACATTTAAGCAAAAAGCCCCTCCCAGTTTTTTCATCTTGCTCTAATCCTGTCCATTGGATCATTTACTTACTCTTATCTGAACACCCCAAAGGACATCCATCCAAAGATCTGAGCACCCTTGATGTATATTTTAAAGCACAAGAACACAGGAGATAGCATAACAATAAAAGCTGCTCACAAAAAGACAGAAAAATTGCTATGGGGGGGGGGCAATTTCCCCCTCCGAATTTTTCCCTGCAGTTTTCTGAAATTTCAACCAGCTCCACAGTTGGTCATAAAAACAGGAGATTGTCCATGTCTTCCTGTTTCTTTCTGGTTTTATTTTGATTTTGTTTTTTTTTAAAGTTTTTCTCAGATGACTCAGAGTATCTCTGGAGAGGTGCAAGGTGTTCCATTCATCTCAGTGGGTCTCCATATTCTTTATGAAAATATGCTTATCCTACGAACATGACATAACTGAGATACTTTATGCAAGACGGCTCATGTGAGATATCATTGTTACTATACGCAATTGTCCTAGCTGTATGCATGTATCATTTCTGTATCTGAAATTAGAAATGTTGACTATGTATCTGTATTTCGACTGTGCTACTTTGGGTGATGCTCCCTGCTAACACTTCAGGTGCAACAGTGGAAAAGCCAGGCAAGGCGGATGGCCAACCAACAAGGACAATGGATTGTAAAAGAGCTTAGTCTTCCTGTGAGCGTGTGGGTCAGCCTGGGAAGAATGCTACAGGGGCCCTACAGAGTCAGCTGGTCTTTTCACCTGATACTAAAACGTTACCTAGAACTTATTGTCACTTTCCACTGTATAGGACACGGGGGTCAAACTAGAGGGAACAAAGGATTCCTGCTTTATGCAAATCCTATTCAAGGGTGGGGAGTGAGGTAATCCTAGTGGGTGAGTTCTCCCCTGTTATCCCACCCAAGATGATGGCTGGAAACAGCTAAGACTGAATGGGGGGAAAGGACTGCACCCAGGCTGGAAGGGTGTCTGGCCTGTGAAGAAGATTAAAACCACATTTCGGGTGTGAACTCACATGTAAAAAGTGTCTTTAGTGTATTAAGCTTAGTTTGCGTGTGCTGTTTTATTTTCTTAGTAATCTGCCTTGTTCTGTCTGCTACCTCCTTAACTACTTCAAATACACCTGCTATAGTTAATACATTTATTTCTGGTTTATAATACAACCCAGTTTATGTGATTTCTACCTTGGGGAGGGGGGAGAAATTATGCAAACCCTCTTCCACATTCAGGGAAGAGGCGAATATCCTATATAATAATCGGCTAGAGAAGTGTGTGTGAAGCCGTCATGCGCAGTATAGACGGCCCACACGAACGGCATGCTGGGAGGTCATCAAAATAACACTGTCATCACTGTCAATAACACTGACATCTTGGTCATCAAAATAACACTGTCAACATCCATTTGTAGTTCCTGATCTGCTCTCAGTCAGGAAAAGGGCGAGATATGGCAAGAAAGGCCAGTTTTATTCTTTAGATTAAATGTAAACCCAATGAAGGTATCACTCCATTTCCTGGAACACTGGAAATTCCCCAGGGACTCGAGGAGTGAAATTCAGCCTGCCAGGCTATGGAGTGTCAGGACAGCACCAGTTCTACTCCTGAGGCACCCTTGTCCCCTTCCCCAGTGCCACCCCATTGCAACCCTTTGCTGACAGAGCCAGGCAAAGATCATGCACAGAGCTGGGTGCTGCAGACAGCCATGGACATATGGACCCTGAGTACTGGCTTTTGGCTAAGTTCAGGGAATCCCAACCATGTCCTGGCATGGTGCTCCACACCCACAGATGAGGAGCAGAGGCAAGATTTGCCCCAATTCAGATAAATTACCATTCACATACAAATAATTGACCAGTGTTTACCGAAGGGCTGATCTAGCTCCCACTAGATCAATGGAAACACTGCCTTCAATTTCTATACCCCTGCTCCAGCTACTATTTAAATCAATAGGAAGCATTCCTTTGATTTAATTGGGAGACAGATCAGGCCCAGCAAGCAAACCAGATCACAGAGAAGACACTTGCAGCTTCATAAAAACAGAGACATGCTTCCCCTCTTGGTTATCAAGAAATTTGCGTTGTTCGCTCCGATTAGCAGGGTCGCTGCTGACAGATTTATCACACACAGCTGGTTCTGCATAGGAAGCATGTGAGGAAAAACCCACACTGTTCACACAACAATACTGAATCTTTTCAGTTTTTCTTAGCTTGGGTAGAATTCACCTGAGTGCGGAAAGCCGGCAAAAGGCATATGTCCTCAGAAAGACATCTGACTCTGAGCTCAAAGTGGCGTGCAGATGTTCAGCTGGGAGTGAATGTCAAAATACTTTGCAAGGTCACCCCCAGGTCATATTTTCAGGCAAAAACGTGCACCCTAAGTAGATAGTAGAACATATTGGTGTGTATTTTCAGCTAGAATCTGCTATCCAAGTGTCATGGTCCTGCACAACTCCGGTCATTACCCATCACCTTCTTCACGTGAATGGATGGCACCGTTTAACATTCACAACAGATAGGTTTGGAAATCAAACAAAGCTGGGAAAGTTCCACATCACTAACGCTCAATCACTGCTAGCGAGGAAGCATTGGCCAATACGCATTCAAATAAAACCCATCCCTTTGCTTGAATGGCATTTGCCATCCACTTTATTGAGTCTCTGCAACTGTGAGCGATGTTTTGTCCCTAGGAATGGTGGAGGAAAGCATGGATACTTGTGCAGATACGCTTCTGTGCCAGGGTTCCCACTAGAGTTGCCAACTGTCTAATCGCACAAACCCAAACACCCTTACCTCCCCATTCCCTTAGGCCACACCCCTGTCCCGTCCCTTCTCCAAGGCCCCGCCCCCCACTGACTCCAACCCCACCCCCCTCCGTCTCTCGCTCACCCTCATTCACTTTTACTGAGTTGAGGCAGGAAGTTGGGATGTGGGAGGGTGTACGGGCTCTGAGCTGGGGGGGTTCGGGGTGTGGGAGGGGGCTCTGAGCTGAGCCTGGGGCAGGGCACTGGGGTGCAGGAAAGGGAGTGCGGGCTCTGGGAGGGAGTTTGGGTGCAGGAGGGGCTCAGGGCTGGGGCAGGGGATTGGGGTGCAGGAAGGGATGAGGGTGCAGGCTCCCGGCGGTGCTTACTTCAGGCAGCTCCCAGAAGCGACCCACGTCTGGCTCCTAGGCTCAGGGGCAGCCAGCTGGCTCCACGTGCTGCCCCTGCCTGTAGGCACTGCCCCGGCAGCTCCCATTGGCCATAGTTCCCAGCCAATGGGAACTGCGGAGTTGGAGACACCCCCTGGCCACCCCTGCACCTAGGAGCCAAACATGCCGGCTGCGTTCGGGAGCTGCATGGAGCCATGTCAGGCAGGGAGCTTGTCTTAGCCCTGCTGTGCTGCTGACCGAATTTTTGGCCTATTAACATCTCCCAGATTCCTTTTAATAGTCACTGGGAGATTGAGGCCGATTCTGGAAGACTCCCGGCCAATCCCATTGGGTTGGCAACCCTAATCCGTGCGTTAAAAGCCTTCTGTTTACAATCATGCCAATGAAGGAGAGAAACCATGTGACCAAGGAAACTACCACATGCCACAGCTCCCAGGTAGCCCCCATTGAAGGGAGTAGTTGCTGGGACCGTTTGCAAGCAGTCCCCAGGCCGAAATGAGTTTGCATTACCGATTCGTCAGACAGTGTCAAATAACTAATGCATTCATACACATTCCGTCCATGCTCGGAGTCATACATATTCCGCTCATGCACACTTCGTGGGCTAGATTCATTGAATAAATTATTCTTGACGAGTCGTTTGCCCACCTCTAGTCACTGCCAGGCAACTTCTGATTTACTAAAATTAATTGGATTTTTCCTACAAATTAACTCCTGGATAAAATGATTTTTCATAGAAAAAAAATATCCGTTCCCCTCCTTCCCCTCCCCCTAGCCCAGTTTGTTCCTTCAATTGCTACATTACCCTTGAACTGAGCGACCTCCGGCACATTGTCAAGAATTGAAAATCCAGACAGAATGTTTTAAAGTTTACAACATGTTTTACCACCCTGACAGCATGGACAAATGGGACCTGAACTCACTGCTTTGCAGATGGGCCTTCGTGAACTACATAAACCTCCATGCAAATAAGGGTCTAGCAACATTTTTTCTTAATGTCATAAATACTCTTAGGGATTTCTGGCATTTGGTGCAAAAAAGAAAACAGTTCCGGATTCTCTTTTCTTCATTAGCTCTTTTAATTATTACCAGCAGAATGAAATACCACGCCAGTGATACAGTAGAGGAACAAGACCCCGCTGCAAAACAATTAAAGAGCGGTTGGCTAAGCCAAGTATGCTGCATTTACATTGCAAAGAGCCTCCGGAAGCCCAGAGCAGCAAACAGAACGGATCGTCATCATTAAATAATGATGTGGCATGCAACAAAGCAATATAGCACAAGACACCTGCAGTGTGGACAGCACACGCTGGCCCTGATTCAACAAAGCACTTAAGTTAGCGCTTAACTTGAAAATAGGGGCTTACATTCCCTTTCCTTCAATGGGACGTAAGCAGCCACTGCCGTACTTTGCTGAATTGTGGCCACTGAGAACAAGCACCAGGCTTTGGGGAGACAAGAGACGAGGTGCAGAGCAGAATCAGCGTAACAACAAATCAGATTGTAAGGGCATGTCACCTCCAATTGTAAGGCCTGGGGCCAATCCTGAGAGGGGCTGAGCTCCTTCAACACCTACTGAAGACAATGGGAGCCGGTTGGGCTCAGCACCGCTTAGGTTCCGGCCCTTTGTCATGGTTACAACACGCTGCAAACACACAGTATACGTGTATATTGCCCACTCTCCACCTACTCGGCTGGGGAATCATATTGACAAGACCCCTGCTCTCTGTGATTTCAGAGTCAAGGGAGCTTGTCCATTTCAATTCCATCCTCCCTTGACTGGTTTTGAGTCACCAGGCCTGGGAACTGAGATGGATGAAAAGCTGCTGCAGGTTGCCGCTCTTGTTTGGGAAGAGCTAAAACATCCTTCTGATAGAGAGGTGAGTGCGTAGCTGTGCCTCGGTGGGTCACAACTGAGGATGCCCAAATTAGGACCGACTGCTGAGAAATAGGGCATCTACAACCCAAGACTGGTGGCTAATCCCCCATAGGATATATCAAACAGCAACAAAATTCAACTCCTGTTTCACCACGCTGGCTAACAAGAAGTCATAAAAACAGTTTCGTTGGGCATTCCTGTTCTTATGTCACCACCAAAACCACTGGATTTAGAGACGAGTGGTTCTTTATAACCAGTCTCATCCAATAACAGGTTCTTCTGATCCCAAAGAACCAGCCACACACCCATGTCAATATATAACTCAGATCTTACCCGAAAATCTTGCTGATGCTTGCCAATCCTTTAGTATCTAAAATCTAAAGAAAGAACAAGGAGTACTTGTGGCGCCTTAGAGACTAACAAATGTATTTAGTTTCTAAGGTACCACAAGTACTCCTCGTTCTTTTTGTGGATACATACTAACAGAGCTGCTACCCTAAAATCTAAAGGAGAAAGAAAGAAAGAAAGAAAGAAAGAAAGAAAGAAAGAAAGAAAGAAAGAAAGAAAGAAAGAAAGAAAGAAAGAAAGAAAGAAAGAAAGAAAGAAAGAAGATGAGAGTTAAAATTGGTTAAAGGAATCAAATACATACAGTAATTGCAAAGTTCTTGGTTCAGGCTTGTAGCAGTGATGGAATAAACTGCTGGCTTAAGTCAAAGTCTCTGGCTGCTTCCAAATCCTTGGAAGAACCTCAGTCCCTTGGTTAGAAATGCTCCCATTAGAATACGTCCAGAGGTTTGAGCAGGGCAGAGGCTGGAGCAGGGGAGAGGCAACACGGAGGGGTTTCCAGGGCCATTTCTATCCTCTGCCATATGGAGGGAAACCCATTGTTTCAAACACAAACCTCAGCTCAGCTAGTGGAGAATCACAGCTGACCAGATAGTGTTTGGAGTCACATGGGCAAGTCACATGTTCATGCCCAGTGTTGCTCAGTCATTGCAGGGAGCCATTATCTGCACTCCAGACAGCACGGTGCAGGACAATCCGCTCAGTGGAGATGAGCATCTCCCAAGGTCCATTGTGAGTGAAGTGTCCTTTAGTGGGCCACTCAATCTGAATAGTCCCTCCTCTCTTCATTGGGCCAGGGCAGGCAGGAGAAGCAAGCAGTCGACTCCGCCGCCCACGGTATTCATCCAGAATGTGGGAGACCAAGTTCAAGCCCCCGCTCCGACGAATATTTAGGTATTTATACAAAGCTGGACCAGCTTCCACAGGAGCGATTGACGGAGACCCAAGAGCCCAGACACTCACCGGAGCAGTGTGAGATGTGGCTTCAAGGCCCTGCTCTGCCTGATTCTGAAAACATCTCTCCCCCACCCCAGATGAGCGCCCCACCCCCTGGGCTAATGGGGTGGGGCCAGCTTCTCTCAGGAGAACCCCTTTCCTAGGTGCCTCGCTCTCCCCTACAACAAAGGGAGAGCCCGGGCACCTAACCCCCAGCTGGGAATTCCGTGGGGCAGCAGATCACCTAAGAGCTACCTAAGTCCCTTTGGGTGCATGCAGACCACCTGTATTCTAGGCCTCCATTCCCTGAGTCACAATAGAGGAAGTGCTGCATTTTTCACTGATAAATCTGTGCCCACCCAGGCCTAGTATTACACACATTACAAAACCCCACTTCCAACTCTCACACAGCACCGCACCAGCGATACATTCCGCTGCATTTATCCCCAATTCCGAACATGTCATTGATCAGCACCCATAAACTAAAGGATGGGAATCAATATATCTAGCTACAGGAGCTTGACACCCCAGGCTTAAAATAAGTAGCACACAATGATCCTCCGGTTTTGATGATTGCTTCAGCAAATTGTGCACTGCCCTGAGGGGAAAATTGATTATCATCAATGGGAGCCAAAGCTTTAGTTATGTGGTTGCCCTAATTGTAAAGCTGGGAATCTGTAAAACGGACCAGAGCCTAAAACGCAGATGACATGTTTCTGGATCTTTGTAATCCTAAAATACGGTCTCTCTGCCTGCCTGCCATTATAAATAGCTATAAATACTATCAAATATAATAATTAACTGGAATTTCTGATATTACCTTACATACAGGAAGCTTCAGTATCAATTTATGATGATCCCAAACCTTTTAAAAAAAATCATTTGAGATATATAAATATCCAGAAACCTGGCATATTCTTTTTGTGAAGTGGCCAGCTGCCCTGATTAAGTAGCTAATACTGTGTATGACCATTTTACATTTATCTAGCACCTTCCATCTGAAAGCACTTTACAAAGTTAGCAGTGCTAAATTGCACTCACCTCTGGGGTGGAGCGCAGCAGTGACCCAATAGAACACAGCATGCTGCACAATGGTGAGGGGAAGGGAACATTTGTATGATGACACCAGGAGTGAACTGTACCCTTGCAAAATATGTGAGGGGCTCTATAACCCACAGAAAGAACCTCAGGTTTTAAGGTTTGGTCTGGAAAAATCCAGAAAACGAACTGCATGTTTATTTAAGCACCTACTCTGTCAACCTTGCGCATGAAGGACTGAGCTAGCCCTGGCTAGATTTCAACCGATGCCTTAGAGGAGACTAAGCATGTCAAAGGGGATGTTTAGGCAACTAGGAAATCCCCTCCCGCAGAATCTAAAAGCATCTCGGTGTGGTTTTGTTTTATTTTTAAACCAGTGTCTCTCCATAAAGAAAATGCTCCTGGCAAAGATTTCATCCCAATTCCTTTCCAAATTATATCTAGCCCCACCTCCCTCAGGGCTGCTCGGACTTGTACCCACCTGCCTCTGGCTCCAAAGGGCCATTCCCACAGCTGAGCACAAATGGATTGGACACTCCAGCCGCGGCCCATGCCCCACTCCGTCTGGCCCACACTCCCTAGGCCAGGGGTAATACAGCAGTTCTGTGCTACCCAGGGATCCCTCCCCCCCGACATGTCTGGATAACTCACAACTGGCCAGACCTGCTGGGAGGTGGTTTCTTTATGGCAGGAGAAGCAGCACAAAGTTGCCGGAGCAGAACAGAGGGCTGGATCCCCCATCTCTTCTCTGCCCAATACATTCCCTGAATGGCCTCATGGATGCATTGGGAAACCACGGGGCTCACTCTACCTCCTGCCAATGTAGGGCAAAGGGCATTAATCCCGAACTCCGATCTTGCCACAAGGTGTCTCAGCCTCTCGCCTCCCGCGACCCAGTAGGTCAACGTCTACCTTCGCCTCGCCTCTGACTATCTGGGTGTCCAGCTCTGAGAATTTGTTCCATTTCTACAGGATGCTTATTACCAAGCCTCAGTTGCCTAAGAGATCCCACGAGGGTAATAGATTTTCAGCTTCCACAGCACCCGGCTGGAACGTCACCATTACCACCTGGATACGGCAGAGAAAGTGATAGACTGTGGCTTGGGGACCAAGCTCTTGGAAAGATTAATGCCTTCAGAAATTACTTTAGCAAGATAGAGAGAGAAATTAAAAGCCAAATAAACAGCAGTATTTCATGAGCACAGCTCTGGAAGGCCCAGCTGCCTCTCCACAAAACCCAAATAAATTCTCCTCTGTGCGATTAAATAAATAAATATCCCATTAGCCAAGTCAGGAGAAAATACTGGCATTTTTAATCAGCTGAGACAAGCAGTCCCATCTCCATCACTCACAAATCCCCTCTTCCATTGTTAGCAGGGCCTTTCTTTAAATACCTATTTTTCCCTCCGCAGACCACTCTCACACTCCCTCTGCTCTTGAATTGTATGGAAGTACCCGATTTTGCAGTGTGTTGCTATTAAAACGTACAAAAGTCTATGTCTGTCTGTCATTGGTCCTAGCTGAATCATTCCTGATGGAAGGAGAAGCTTTCAGGAGAATAAGAGACTATATAAGTAAATAACAATAAAATAATCTCTTACCGTAGGTTAGCCCTAAATCACATCTCCGAACCTTGGCCCCAGTTTTCCTGGAAAATTTCAGCCAAAATGGTTCAGCCATTTCCAAGAATGAGATTAGGGAGGGAAATACATTGTTTTGCCCATGTTAATCATTTCTGGCGACGGTTTCTTTGAGGAAGCTCTAGCGCCCGCATGCTTTGGAGCAGGGAATTGAAATTTGGCAGGGGGTGTGGCCTTAGTGTCAGCGATGTGCGTTGTGCTTCCCCTGCGAGATCCATCCACATTTGGCAAGTTATAATAAGCCTTTGAAAAATGTCAATGCTCAAGGGAGATTTGCTAGAGTGTCATAGCTAAATTCCCCCAAAGATTCGATCCACGCGGGCCATGCACCTGCCCAAGGCTTATTGCTACTGCACACCGGAGCCAGGGATCATGGTCTCTCCTGTGCTACCAGTTCCACTCTGCAGGCCAGGACAGCCTGAAGGAGAATGCCTGATTCGAATGCAGAAGGAACAAATGCCAGACCAGGAGGCAACGGGGAGGGGAAAGGGAAACTGGGACTAGGTGCTGGAGCAGGGGTGGCATCTGGTTGTCTTTCTGGGGAGACTGAGGCTGGGAGGCAAGGAGGGAAATAGGGGGGAGGAAAGGGAGAATTTGGAAGTCATTTGAGTACGCAGGAGTGGGGGGGGGGGTGACTGAAATCAGATGAGGAGCCAGGGTAGGAACTGAGAATGGGAACAAAGTGAGTTGGGGGGGAGGAAGATAGAGCTGAATAGGAGCCAGGGTTTGGGGGGAGACTGAGATCAGACGAGGAGCCAGTGGGAGAAGTGGAAGTGAGGAGGAGGACTGGGACAAAACATCCAGAAGGGTGAGATTAGGACTTGCTGAGCAAGGAGACGGGGATGAGAAACTTGAGGCGTAGAGACTGGGACTGGGTTGGTAAGGAGAATGGCACTGGAACAAAGAGGCAGAGTGGGAAAGAGACAGGACTGAGACAGGGACAGGTTGGAGGGGATGGGAGAAGAAGGGAACAGGCTTGGGGTGGGACAGGCAGAAGGGCTGTGCCCACTAGAACACACTCCCCTCCAGAGTCTGGAATGGAACCAAGATTCCCGACTCTCACCTCTCCTTTGCTGTCAGCAAAATACCTGTGAAACCTACTGGCAAACTGACTCAGGCCCTCTACCACTGGTCCGCACAGAGGATGACAACCTACTACTGCTATCGGCTAGCTGTAGTGGCAGAGGTCTGTGCAGTAGATCTACACGTCCCAACCTTGCTGATGGTTCACATAGGGGTCAATATGATTCCACATGGCTGCATTTACTTTTTTTTGCTTGCTTGCTTTTTATTAAAAAAATACTTGGAAATTACACACAAACCCTTGCCCCTCCCCCCTTATTAAAGTTGCAAAGTCAAGCACTCAATAGTTAGGAAATGCCAGAATTGTAACCTTAATTTGGACCCCTTGTGCATATGATACACGGGTCCTGTGCAAAAACGAGTTCGTGATCATGTAATTAAGAACTAGGTCATAATGCATATATACAAGAGGGCCGAATTAAAGTTGCCTCCCTAACCTTAATTTGGTATTTCCTAACTTCTACATGTTTGACTTTGTAACCTGAATAATGTTCTTTTAACATTGTTTTGGATGTGTCATATTATTTATATTACCTTGAGTGGTCCATAGTTCTGAACACACAAAGAGCAGCATGCCCAGTCCCCTCCCGGTCTCCTACGGCCCCACCATTGAGAGCCTCAAAACCACCCAGGGGTCACACCTATCCCAGTGAGGGTGCCTCCACCCATAGCAGTGCCAGAGGTACGGTGTCACTGTCGGCAGGGCCCCGAGGAGTCCCCGGTACCTCCCCTTCTAGTTAAGAACGAAATTTTGAGAAGTTCTGAAACTATGGGACACCAATATGAGAGCCAGATCCCACGTGCCTTAAATTGTGTAGGACGGAGACCCAGGATCAGAACTCTAAGTATGCTCGACGTTTTAAAGAGAATGGAGGGTGGATACCACGTAGTGGTAGCTCTTTACATCAAACCACTAAGACAAAATAATGAGGAACTATAACAATGACCTTTACTGATGATATCTATGCTACCAGATTATTTACATAGCACTTCTTAAGCACTATCATGCACTGTCTCAGTGTCAGATTTAGGAGGGATTCTCTGGGGACCACGGTTCCTTTGGTGTTCTAGATCTTCTGCTAAAGTTGTGTCGTGTTCACTGTCGAACATAACTCAGAGAAGATTTACCACCGTGGCTTTAATCATGGATACGGGGGATCTTCTCCTGAGGAATATGGTCTTGTGTCTTTAGCATTACATATGGAACAAGTGATCTGCTTGAAACATTGTATCGCTATCAAATATGACCTGCCTTGGATGGGTGCAATTCCAAACCTTTGGAAGTCAATGGGAATCTTTCCATCTGCTAAAATGGGCTTGGGATCAGGTCTTGGTGAAAATAGTCTTGTGTTTCTGGCAAGATCCCTAGCACCCCGATTACAGACAGGTTGGTACGCCCTCTCAAGACCTATGTTGTGCTAGGATTATTCCCTCTATGATCTACAATGAACACGACAGAAGAGCTAGATGCAGACTCTTGGATCCTGGACAAAAGCCAGGGGGACAATGTTATCTATAATCCCAAATTCTTGCTGATAGGACAACGACTTACAACAGGGTAGGCAACCTATGGCACGCATGCCAAATGCAGCACACGAGCTGATTTTCAGTGGCACTCACACTGCCCAGGTCCTGGCCACCAGTCTGGGGGGCTCTGCATTTTAATTTAATTTTAAATGAAGCTTCTTAAACATTTTTAAAACCTTATTTACTTTACAGACAAGAATAGTTTAGTTACATATTATAGACTTATAGAAAGAGACTTTCTAAGCTGTTAAAATGTATTACTGGCACGCGAAACCTTACATTAGAGGGAATAAATGAAGGATCGGCACACCACTTCTGAAAGGTTGCCGACCCCTGACTTACAGCATGATAACGACCCAATGGCCCAATAAAACCAAATGCATCTGTCCCCTGACAAACCAGCAAGGCCAGCTTAAAACACAAGCTTGTGAACGTCATGAAATACGTGAGTAGTCTCTCAGAGTTTTATTGCACATGGAGACAAAATCTTTCTGGTAGAACTCCATTGACTTTGGGGGAGTTCTGCTAGGGATAAATTCATCCCTGGTGGGGTTTTTTAGACTAATAAGATTCAGTCCTACTCTGCCATACAGTCTAACCCCCGGTACATCAATGTCAGAGCAAACGTACCTACAACATGTAGGCAGAGAAAATTAGGACAAGGAATAGAGGGAGAGTAAAATTCTCTATTGGCAAACAGAGCAGAAATCCAAAAACACACTCTCCCTATCAAGGAAACTCCCTGTGTGTGCAGTGCCTGCTGGTAACAACAGGACTGAGCTCAGTGATGGATGAATAAGGATTTGAATGCGACAGCCTCACCCGGCAAAGGAAATGTTTTGGGGATGTGCAGTCCTCCACGCAGGCTGAGCTAGCCATGCTGGGCCTCCTTCCCCAGGCTCCGGGCGCTCTCCTTGGAGGAGAGACAGCTGCAGAGGCAGCCAGCTGCAATGAGAGGAAATAAAAGGCAAAGAAAAGACACCAGACAAGAGACAGTCAATGGGATGGCCACAAAAACCCAAATAAAAGCTGAAAATTGGAAGGAAAGAAGGGAATCAAGAAATGGAAATAGCTCTCAGGTGACTGATCCATATCTTGCTTTTTCATGATTGTAGATTTCTCTGTTTTTCCGTGAGGGAAAGGAAAGCAGAAAAGAGAATGTTATTTATGCACTTGATTGGTATATACACATTAATACAGCTTCTGGAAAGCTGATTGCAGATTTTAGTGCCACAGGACTGGAGCGCCCGTAGTTCTGAAAGTCAAAAGCTATCAGCCCGTCAACGTTATCTGCCTTGGAATGAGGACAGGAAAGACAGCAAGATCTAAACCCACTAGCTTGATAGCCAAGAGCTCTGCAAGACAAGGAGTGAGAACAGAGACAAATCTCAGAGACAAGATCGTCAGAATGTAGGACAGCTGCCCAGGACGGAAGGCATTTTTTACACAGCAGCTCCCTCGGGGCACAGAAGACCAGAGTAAGATTTTCAAGCCATGGGCAGTCGTTCCTCAGCAGCACAGCTTAGTCATCAGGGGACTGTGTGTTCCCGGGAGAGTTCCCAAACACATGGGACATCCAGAGCCCATCTGCCAAGCCAGCATCCCTTCTGCCTCTGGAAGAGGGATTTCTGCCCATATACCCATGGGAGAACAGCCGGCTGCTCTTGGCAAGTGAGAGTGGTTTGCAGAACCTACTTATAAACCCGAACCTTGCATAATATTGTATAACCGAAGTCGACACTTTGGCCACTTTACTTCCATTGCTCCTTCTCCTTACCCCATCTGTCTGGTTAGAGGGTGAGTTCTTTAGAGCTTGTGACTTCTGTTTGGGAGGACACCTAGCACATTATGGGTGTGACTGGAAATAATTAACACCCCACCCACCAGAAGCTTGCCATGTGGCTCCATTTAAGGGTGTGAGCACCGCCAATCGCCCAATCACTATGTAAACAGAGTCTAAATGAGCTCTCCGCTGACATCTAGTGATGAACTGTGGAAGAGGACTTCAGGGGCTGATCTCATTTGCATGGGCACACCCACCCTGCCTGCGCGCTCAGCATAATGGGACTGCTTGCCCAAATGATCACTTTTGGCTGGTGTTCGATTCCCAGTCTCCTTGTTATAGGGGCAGGAGTAATAAAGCGTTGTTATCCTTGTTGTGTGAATCAAGGGGAGCAGAACTGTACTTGGCATATCCCTATGGAGAGACTCATCCTCAACTACATGGCACTTGCCGGCAAGAGACTGCCCAGTGCGCACCGGAAGTGACGTTCCCCCACTAGCAGCTGAAATTACTGAGAGCTGTGTTAAATGGTGGGCCCTGAAGACATCTTGGTGAGTGGCTAACAGAGAAGAGATGTGAGTGAATGCCTGAGCAGCAGAGTGTGTAAGGTGCCTCCTTACCCTTCCACTCAGGGGGGAGGTGAACTTTGCAGATGCACCTCTGAACTCCGGGTTTGCACTGACCAAGAACAGCAGCTGTGAGTGAGGTGCAGAAAAGGGATGGGCACGTTAAAGGGACTTTTGGGTTGTTGGTCTTAAGATCCTGAGTGGGAAAAGGACACTGCCCAGTTTACTTGGAGGTGGATCTTTTGCTCATGGTTTAAGTTTATGAATCCTGTTTGCGGTGTTTTCCCAAATTAACACCCAGTTACTTCCCTCCTTGTATGAAAAGCGTTTTGCTGCACTCAAACTCTGTGCTTGCGAGAGGGCAACTGTTCCCTCTCAGAGGTGCGCAGGATGGTGTGTAATTGTCCCAGGTCACTGGGTCGGGGATCGAGACGGGTTTGTGTTGTCGTGTTGAAAAGGAACCCCTAGATACTGAACCCATCCCTGGCTGCTGCCAACTTGACTGGCAGAAGGGTTACAAGTAAAACACACAGGCAGTAAGTAAGTACAGGCAGACTTCTCCCAGGTCTTTCCTAACATCACATCTACTGAGGAGCAAGCCCTGCCTTTTATTCATAGGAGAAGTCATCTGGCCCTTCCCAACTTCCTTTTACACTGATCATAGCTAGCAGCAGTTGCACCCAAAGTTGAAGGGTTAACCCCTTCACCGCCCATCCAGAGACAGTGCATGCCCGTGGAGTCTCTAGCATGCTGTTTCTAAGCACCACGGGCCTGGATCCTGCTCACACAGAAGTCAAAATGGATCAGGAGGGAATAATCAAAAAGGACATAGGGTTATTCCCGAGATTGGATGAGGCCTCATGGATGCTGGTGGGCATGAGAGCCACCCTGCATAAGAAATAATTAAGCTCCTTTTGTAGTGAGCTAGCTGAAACATGGCATATGGAAAGCCAGTCAGGAGTTGAGCTAGGTGGGCAGAGGGCTGGGTATTGTTCTGGTTAGGGTGACCAGATGTCGCAATTTTATAGGACAGTCCTGATTGTGAGGTCTTTGTCTTATATAGGCTCCTATTACCCCCTACCCGCTGTCCTGATTTTTTATACTTGCTGTCTGGTCACCCTAGGTCTGGTGGGGCTGTGTGTGAGAGAGAGACAGACAGCAGAAAGCACCAGAGATGCAGAGAAGTGGAAGAAAGCCAAAAAGAACCAGAGAAGCACTTGTAATGCATCCCTGAGAGAAAGCTGGGAACATGAGATTTTGGGGTAGCGTGCAGGATGGAAAAAGAGGCTTGGAATTTTGAGCAAAGAAACTATTGTCTGTTGTTTGATTCGACTGTATTCAGGGAAACAGGACTTGCTACATTCTTGGCAAATAAATAGTATTGCACTAAAGAAACACCTGAGGCCATCATCAATTTCTCCTCTAAACGGAAACAACCTGCAAGACCCTGAATATTGGCTGATCACGCCAGTCAAAAGGAGGTAACAATAGTTATCGAGCTTTTACATAAAACCCCAAACAATAGCTGTCAGTAAAGCAAAGGAGATGGTCTCCCACATACTCTTACTCCGATGAAATATTTATTTTAAACTGTCTTAAATCATTGCCACCTGAGAAGTCTCTCCTAAAATGTGGCACCAAGAGAAAAAAAATCAAATCTTCCTGCGCTAAAAATAGCAACTTGACAATGTTGTTTGATATGACACCGAGTTTCTCCCTGAGATCTGAAAGGAAGCAAAGAGGAAATGGAAAAATCTCAAGGAGCAGAATAAGGAGCTTGTTTTGCATCAGATGAATAACGCATTGTCCTTGTGTTTGCATGAAATCAGAATAAAAAGTACTGCAAAGGAAATAAAGGCTTTTCAGGCCTTATTAGAACATGACGAGATTGCCTCAGGCCTACTCTATGTTTTGAGACCATTTGGGATATTTTGGTCATTGGGCCCAATTAAATGCATCTGCCTAACCCCAGTCAGAGTGGCTTCTTCGGCACGTGTGCACCTAAACGTTTGTTCTTCCTCGGACCTCGGAGCCTCTAGTTTTGAAAATGCAGTCCTGCATATGGAATAAGAGTTTGGATCTGAGTCACAATTCCCAAAAGCAACAGACTTGGTTTTACTTCTGCTACCTTCATCTCATACGACAACCACTACTTAAAGAAGAATAAGCTATATTTACATAGCCCTGCATCCCATCAGATCCACACAAAGTGATTTATAGACTTAAAGAGATAAACTAAAAACTACAGCCTTGGTTCACCACTGCATCACTCCAGTTTTATGCTCATATAATTCCACTAAAATCTATTAAATTAAACCAGTGTAAAACTTGAGTAATGAACTAGGGATTGAGGTTTGTAGATGGATCGCTTCAAAAAAACCCAACACACAGACCCCTCTGGGGTGTTGTTGCAGGGGGCTTATCTCGTTGCCGGGAGAAACGAGGCCTCACACAGGTGGCTAGTTAGAAAGTGGTGAGTTTATTGGAGGGGGCGGCATTTCGTGCTGGGGGGCTTATCTGCCAGCACAGCCGCAATACAAGATGACTGACACACCTGGGCGATGTCCAGAGAAGCCCAAGGAGGAAGCCCAACCCAAAGAGGTGTGTCAGCACAGATATACCCATGCTCATTTGCATCTCATACATACTCATCTCATTAATAGCAAGCAACAAACTGATTGGTTAACACTTGTTGGTTACGCAGTCCTGCCTTAGTTTCCCCATTTGGTTTCCCACGCATTCATTCTCACACAGACGGGGTAAACACTCATGCAGCTGGGAACTGGTTCCCAAACACACAGATAACAGCAAGGTCATTCTCAGATAATACCACCATTATGCACTCTCCTGGAGTTGACTTAGAAGCGTAACTGCGCTTCCTAGTGGTTGCCCGTTACAATGTCTTCCGGTCCTAACAGGTGTTCTTGATCCATATTTTTTTTTTTAAAGTAACAAAAATATATTTCCTCTAAGCAGAGCCTATTTTTGGATTCGCTGCAAAGTTTAGACCTTCCCTGTCCAGTTAGCCTAACTATCCTGGAAGAGCTATCTTGACAAATCTTAAGAATTCTAAAAACCAGACTGAGTATCTTTTTTGCAAAGGCTAAAGCAAATGTAGCTGTCCTGTGTTTCAGGTGTTGGCACACTTGCTCTGTAGGTGGCTTTTATGGAAAAATTACCGGCTTCTTTCCCAAGGATTATAAAGCCATCAGATCCACCAGCAATAAATACAAACACACAAAGGGTAGATGGTGCTCCCTCAAGACATATAGTTTCCAAACACTCACACACTCATGGACTTGACATAACTAAAAGGGAGTTTCTTGGATTCCATAACTGTCAGTGGAGTTGAGATTTTGAATCTACTTAATACAATATCATTTAAGAGCTAATGCTGACTTCATGATGCAATAAAGGGCTACTGATTAAATGCTTTGAGTCAAGCAGAGGTATTTGATCACTGAAGAAGCTGCATTGCAAATCTATCCCAGTGCTATGAACATCAGTGCTATTATATGATATGATAAATATACAGGGACTGTTAGATTTTAAATGAAATAATAAAATATTTAACTATTTCCCAGAAAGTCAAATCTAGAATAAAGTGAAGAACCCACTAGTAGACAAGAAATCAATTTGATTTTAAGTTGGTGTAAGTTAGTTTTAACACTCAAGAAGTAAACATTTCTAAGTGAATAAATAGTTTTCAGTTTAGTCAATGAGCATTCAATAGATGTTGACATAAATATTCAGTTATGGAAATTATTTGATTTAAATAGATTTTACAGTCCATAAATAAACATTGTTGAAGATGAATATACACTCTGAACAAGCAGCAAGACTCAAAGGCCACTAACACCTAATGACATCCTTGGAAAATATTTCCTTACAGAAGCACTTCTGCATACCCACCTTGAGTCAAATTCTGTCCACCTGTCTGGGTACCAGAATTACAGTGGGATTGCAGAAGTGTAGCCATCAGCATCATGTAGCTCATCCTTTGCACTTCTGTTTGGGCCCAGTCCAGGATTCCTGTCAATTTGGAGCCATGTCGGAGGCAGGAGAGAATCCAGGAAACCCGCTACAGTTTAACTGGTGGAGTTTCTGTCACATTCTCCTCCCACGGGGGAGAAACGTCAAGGGCTGCAGAAAAGACCTCGAAATGTGGGAAATCTGGGAATTCTGCTCTTGAAATTCAGATGCCACAGCCTCCAACATTACTCTGCAGACCTCCCCACGTGGGTCATGAACTCCTGACTGAATACCTGGTGTTGGAAGGCAGCATTCTCCCCAGCTCCACCTGCTGCTATCACCACACATGGAGTCCAGACAGGAGGACATCCATAGGGCTCCAGGCAAGGGGAAACATGCTGTAAGGCTGCAATTTCCCCCTTCCATAACTCCAATCACAGACAAGTCAATAAGTCAGAGAAGGCTCCCCCACCTCCACCAAAGCAGATGGACTGATGATCAGGCCAATGGCTGTTACTGAGACGTCACTTGCATGGGCCTTAATAACTAAGGAATTCAGAATTGGGCACCTTATTAAGGTATTTGCATGTAAACAGGCTATTTATTTCTCAGAGTTCGTTGGTTCCTGCTGCTCTTTTCTCACATGAAATGATGATTCTCTGCTGGTATCACTTTTAGTGGCTGTGGAGATGATTATGATGGCACAAAGACAGGATTATGTGATTTCAGATGGGGAATAAACAGCGGGAGCAGGTGAAGTCTTAAGAAACAAATACCTATTTCCACACAAACATCTTTAGTAACACACAATAAGGGAAGAAAATAAAACATTCTGCTAGGCAGCAGTAGTGCTTGTATAAGAGTTTTCAGTGCGTCACTAGCAAAATAATTACTGTTAATTCTTAAGAAGTTAAGAGACTAATTGAGGCAGATTTTCCATTGGTGAGCACTTGGGAAACAGAGCATGGACCGTTCTTCACGCCCCAACCTAAGGGCCAAGCACATTCATAGGTCTGCTATGTGTGTTATGCAGTTTCCAGAAAGCCCCTGCGAACGGTTTCAGGTATTTCAGCTTTTTATTTTTATTTCTTGTTTCTATTGCAGTAGTCTTAATCAGGCTGTAGCTCCATTGAGTTAGGGAGAGTACATAACAGACTCTTCCCCAGAGACAGCTTGAAGAAGTCTTAGGCCTGGTCTACAGTACGGGGGGGTTGTCAACCTAAGATACGCAACTTCCAGCTACGTAAATAACATAGCTGAAGTCGGCGCATCTTAGGCCGACTTACCTGCCGTCCTCACAGTGGCAGCGGTCGGCAGTGGGCTCTCCTGCCGACTCTACCTTGTGCCTCTCGGCAAGCTGGAGTTCCAGAGTTGACGGGAGTGCCATTGGCGATCGATTTATCACGTCTTGACAAGATACGATAAATCGATCGCCAATAGATCGATCACTACCCACCAATCCGGCGGGTAGTGAAGACATATCCTTATAGCCCCATTAATTTGTCCTTTTCTCAGATTGTTGCTGTGGTTACCTTTTTGGTGATGTTCCCAACCCGTAAAGCTTTTGTCCAGATCTGAACTTCCCCAGAGTTTGGGGTTATTGGCATTTGGGACTCCAATTCATATGTCTCAAATAGAACGTTTGAATCGGATATAAAAAGTCAAGGGGGTTAACAAAATAATTCGAAATAGGAAGGCATCCGGATGCTTTTTAAATCCTACACTTTATAGTAGTAGTGGCATAGCGGTGGTAGCAGCTCCCAAGTAGGAAAGGTTTTCACTCTCACACTTTCGCTGGGTTCGGCTTGACCCCGTTTGCGTTCAGAACTCCCTCACTCAAAGAGCGGTGGTCCTGGTGCGGCTGAAGTCAGCTTAAGCCTCAAACCCAGTCAATCGCCCACACTTCTCACACATCCCACACACCAAGGCCTATTTCATTCATTCATACCAAGATGCATCCGTTTCCTTTTTTCCTCTTTTACCTGAGAGCGTTACTACAACCCCTCTGTCCAGACTGAACACACTTGTGTTCTTAGCTGAGGGGTCACCACAACCCCTCTTGAGGACGTCACCACAATGCCTCAACCCAAATAGGTCTGACCTAAGCCACACATTGGCTTATCCTGGGGCAACAACACATTTCCCAGCCCCGCGTATGCAATTTACTGTGTCTAATCTTGTTGCAAAATCAAAACAGTTTGTATGGTGTGAGGCCAAAAGGGACAGACGGCCCCACAGTCAGTCCTCCTCCAACTTCCCAGTGGAGATTTCAAAAGGCCTCCTTACCTCTGAGTTGGCGCCTTGGGGGTCGAAGGGGCACCGTCCACAGCTGCCTCCGTCTCAGCCGGGCGTCACCATCTGAGTCACAGCACCAAATTGTGGAAGAAAATAAATCCTCACTCTCAGATTGGATACAAGTCAGAGACAGCTTTATTAGCAGGCAATTGCAGGGAATTGCAGTTTCTTCAAAGTACAGTGGAGCCTCGGTATAACGCGCCCCGGATATAGTGCGATTATACTGTGGCTCCCTGGTCCTTGTTCTCTGTCCTCGGCAGGTGGTCGCGCCTGCAAGGGACAGAGAACTCCGGACTGCAGGTTCTCTGTGGAAGCCGCTGCCCCTGCGCCTGCCAGGGGCAGGGGACGCCGCACTTGCAACCCCGGAGTTCCCTGTCCCGGCAGGTGCGGGACCGCGGATCCCATTTGTCGTGTTATAGCGGGGCTCCACTGGACAAGCAATTTCACCCAAATATTTATACCCCTTTGTGATGTGCATTAATTAAAAACAACTGCAGTTTGTTTATATTATGTCCTCCTATTCCAGTATTTTCTTGCTACTTGTCTCAAAACATTGTGATCTCACGGCTAGGTCACTCTGACTGTTCTGCTGTTTTCCACTTGCTTCTGACCTAAGCTCTGCTTCTACAGGTCTCGCAATGTTAGGCTAGAACTTAGCCTGACAGTTGCTCTGTCTCTGACAACTTAAAAATTGCTACACTTGAACCCTCTCTTTCTTTTCCTACTTCCACAATACATTTCAGCAGGATCAACTCCAAAGGCCGTTCTGGAATATGTGTTCACAAATAAGATGACCACGCTCTTCCCAAATGCTTTTGTTGCTCTGGGCATACTTCTAACACTTCCTGTAACCGTTGCCAGTGGAGAACGCAGCTTCTCCAAGCTGAAGTTAATAAAAACATGTCTACACTCCACAATGACACCGGAGAGGCTGGTCAGCCTTGCAACCATCTCAACAGAGCATGAGCTGGCCCAGACTGTGGACCTCCAGGAACCAGTTCAAATCTTTGCAACCAAGAAGGCCTGGAAAGCACCACTTTGATTTTTCAAACAGATACAAATGCCAGTGTTTACTATGCAGACAAGAAAAGTTACATTTGCTGCTCAGGAGTTTGAAAGTTAAGTGTTACTTAACATTTTTGAAGAAGGCATTTTAAGTGGTTAGTTCTCCTTTACTGGAGTAGGTAGCAGAGCAGCACCATGAGAGGAGTAGAACAGGAAGAAGGCAGAATTGAGACCTTTCAAAGTTTTGGCTCAAGCGAGGGAACATGGGGGCATCATTTGAGCTCCCCGCCCCAGGTGCCAAAATGTTGTGGGCCAGTCCTGTGGAAAATGAGCACAGCGCCCACGTTGGGAGACGTGATCACTTGTGTGTGTAAAAGTGGAGACTCAGAAAAATCAAAGGAGAGGACTGGATATGTGGCTTTTTCTTTCTCTTCCTGTTCAGCCGCATGTGTAACTGCCATTAGTGTCAAACAGGAGTTGCGCATGAATGAGGAGAGCAGAACAGACCCCATGGGAGGAGTGAATTTGTCACAGTCTAGTTCTCTAGAGTGCCTGCCGCCTTCCTAAGCATGCCCAACGAAAAATATATTTCCTGAAACAGGCTCTTGCAATTACACAGGGGATGATTGTGACATGCATTACACGAATACTCCACTGTAGGGCCTTTCGGAAAAGTACATCTTTATTATGGAAAGGGGATCATTTTTAGACATCTTTTATTTCCTGTTTACAACTAGGAAAGCAATCCATCCATGCAACAGTTACTAAAGGCCATTTTCGCTTCCTGCTGCAATGGTGTGGTGACTCTGCCATCTAGCTTCTAAACTCAGACATGAGGATTTATGAAACTTACTTTCAGCCCTAGCTGTTTGTTGTCGAGATTTAAGATAGGCCCATTATTAAACCAGTATCTTCCCATGCTGGTTGCAAAACAATGTTAGAAATTGTGGATTGCCACGGACTCGCAGGGGTGAGGAAAAATTGCAGGCCTGTTATTTACCAGGTTGCACGTGGCAACAGACTATATAAGTAAGAGACGCAAGGGGAGTGTGGGTCAGGACGTGAGCTGCAGATGCACACACACACACACACAACTAAAATTAATCAATTTAAAGTTTTACTGGGTATAATTACAAGGGGTAAGGGAGCAGTTTTTTGATTAACTAATAGACTTAATGAAACTTAAAACACACAATGACTAAAATACCTACTAACAATATTTACAAACAAAGATGCAGCATTTAGTAATAATTGATACTTACAAATACAAACCAACACATAACACGACCGGTAAACGTATAAGCTCTATTTGAAACACGTGAGCTGAGAGAGAGGCTTCAAGTTGATCAGGCTCGGTTACGTGGGGTACACGGGATACACGGATACATGGGATTCGTTTTCCTCTCTCTGTCTGCACATGGCAGGCAGAAACATAAGTACCAACTATGACATCACAAAAGTGTCATAGGGGACGGGGCCCAAAACTTGTTTGTGTTCACTTCTGATTGGCACAAGCAAAGTTTACACCAACTAGGGGAGCAGGTGCCTCAAAGTCTGGCTTCGCCCCCAAAAGGGGAGGAAATGCACATTGGTATAGAATGCACACAAAACTGAATGACAAAAGACGAGGCCAGGGCAGGAGCAGGTGACCCAAAGTCTGGTTTCGCCCCCAAAAGGTGAGAAAACGCACAGTGTTATAGAATGCACGCGAAACTGAATGACAAAAGAAGAGGCCAGGGCAATACCGGGATGGGCAAGTGTTTACAGGATGCAGACAGAAACTCATCTGAACATTGCTTCTAAACTCAGACATGAGGATTTATGAAACTTACTTTCAGCCCTAGCTGCTTGTTGTCGAGATTTAAGATAGGCCCATTATTAAACCAGTATCTTCCCACGCTGGTTGCAAAACAATGTTAGAAATTTGTTCATCTTTTTCTTCAAGAGACTGGCTTTACTCTGCTCTGGAAGGTTGGATTGTTATGCTGTCAATACACATGTGATTTACTAGCTCTCAACTGAGAGTATCGTCGGTTTACAGGTAAACTAGCTCTGAGTCTACAGTGATACCTGAACCAAAGCACAGACAACGTCAATGGAACCACTCCCGATGGAGTCAGTGGGTTTTGGATCAAGCCACAGAAGTACCACCAGTTGATAGTCATCTGTTTGAAGCCATCACATAAAAGTAACTCCAAGGCTTATGGTACAATTTTGTTTGACGGGTAACAGTCCCATCTGTCTGAAACAAACAGTTTTCACTGATCCACTTGGCAATCACTAGAATGAAAATTTTGGTAATAAAACTAAATGTGGTTAGTTTGGGAGACAAAATGGGAAATGAAACTCATCCATTGCTTTCGCCCAGCCTAATGAACAGTAAATACGGCTGAAGGCAGTGGAATTTCTAATCTTTCTTGGTCTTCCACACGCTTTGTCATCTGCTCTTCTGACCAAATAGTGCCGGGGGAGGAAGTCTGTAAGATAGAAGTTCTCAGTAGTTCACCATTAGATCGCTCAAGAGATTATCACTCAGTTGTTATATTGCAAAGTCGGGAGGGGGGGTACCTGGCATTTCCTTTTCACTTCACCAGTTCACAGTCGAGGAAGGATGGAAGCAAACGGTCCTGACCCACTTGTGAACATGGTCTGCGATTCCAAATGTGGGGGTTGACCATCCATGGGGGAGGAGGCCCTTTCGCTGGCATTTTAAGCTTTGAGACTTTCCTGTGCCACTCTCTGGGGACTTACACATTTGAAATGGGGACTTTGAAGCTGAAGGAACACTGGACTGACTCCTAATGGGTTACCACAGAGCAACATCCTTGCTCTACACCCTCCATTTGGAACCAAAACCTGACTTACAACACCTCGGTCTGGAACCTGCAAGGAGCAGGCCTTGTGATGAAAGCAGGGCCTTAAAGTCCAGGGGCCCGATTCTGAGCTAACATCTCCACTCCTCATCTGGGGCAAGAGCAAGAGGGGGAAGAGAAGCTTTAACATATGCAGGGGTTATGCAGTATGCTGCCCAGGGCTGCTCCAGTTTACACAGTGTCCCAGAGTCCCCTATGGGCTCTGGCCAGCAGAGAATAGCCATAGTGCAGCCCACACCCCCATATTAGGGGCTGGTGCTGAGCGCTTGTATCTGCTGTGCACCAGGCAGGAACGCCACTTGCACAAGGGGTGTTCTCCGAGAGCCCTTTCTCCACACCCCTGGGTTCCTTTGTCCTCCCATATCTGCCTGAAAGGGCCTTCGCATCCCTGGAAATCTGGATCCAGTTCTCTAACCTTTAACAGAGGATTATTGCTCCTGACAACGCCCATTATACTGTGGTCCTGTGTGCTCTATGGCGAGCTGGACCTGTCGTCCAGCAAAGCCCGCTGGTTTCACGGCAGGGCTGAATTCTGCAGCACAGTGGAAGTTTTACAGCAACCTCAAGTCAGCTAAAAAAAAGGAGGTTTTTGGACTGAGTTCAGCATGAAGATGGGTGATGGTCAGTGCAGACAGTCAGTGAGCAGAGCTAGTTATATTGATATTAAATCCCCCACGGTGGGCAGGGATGAAGGCAAACTGAAATTTTGGGGCAGATTTAGCCTGCCTATTTCTCTACCTTAGAGTTTGGACACCAGCCAGGAGCCCCATTATTCCCACTCCAATATCTGCCACAATGCAGTAGTCAGAGAGTACCAACATTAACCAGATGGGTCCGCTAAAATGGCCAGCGATGAAACAGTTAAGGTTGACATTTTTAAAATACATCCTTAGGGTTCAGAGTCAATGGCCCAGTACTACTGCTGCTGGCTCTCTCTTTGCAGCTTTAGGCAAACAACACTGCTGCATCGGGTTCACATGCTGAAGGTTTCCCTCACAACCACTAATGCTGGAAGTTTGTTTTTAAAGCAAGTTGAAATTCGGGAGCATAATCGTGCAGCAGGGGCTGCCATAAACGTAATGGGTGCAGAAAAGCCAGCGCCCTGACGAGGGCCCTACGGCTAGTTCAGTCTGCCTTGCCAGCTCCACAGATGAGAGTCAAACCCCTCGTTCCAGGAGAAGTTCCATCTGCTTAACTGCATGGCAAATTGTACAGACCCTCTCGTTTCCAGCTTGGTGCCGACAGATTTCTCATCAAGTGTTAGTCCAAGGACCGGTACCAAAGCATTGTACTGCCAGGTGGGATCTAGCGCCACAGGTATTCCCAACCCCAATCACAGGAGTATCTTCCACTCATTAATGGATTTCCTCCCACCACTCCCGCAAGGCACGGAGGCATTTTCTGCAATACACAGACGGAGAACCTCGGCACAGGGTAGATTAACTGACTTGTCTGAGGTCACACAGGAAATGTTCAGAAGAGTCAGGACTCGAACCCAGATCTGTTGAGGGCCTATCCAGTACTCTGTTCATGAGATCAGTGGTTCTCGACCATTTCAGATTACTATACCCCTTTCAGGAGTCTGATCTGTCTTGTGTACCCCAAGTTTCACCTCATTTCAAAACTACTTGCTTACAAAGTCAGATATAAAAATACAAGTGTCCCAGCACCATATTAGTGAAAAATGGCTGACTCATTTTTAACATTGTGGCGGGGTGACCACCCGCCCCCTACCAGAAGGGGCTTGGAAAAGCCCCAAAAGGGGTTTGAAATAGCCCGGAAGGGGGTTAAGGCTGGGAGCCAGCAGGCTTTGTCTGATTGGGCATTAGGCCCAGCTGGGCGGCCACGCCCCAAACACTCCCAGACAGGATATAAGGGCTGGGAGGCAGAGAGGCTCCTGGGTGTTCAGAGGGAGCAGTCTCCTCTGCATTCAGAGGGAAACAGGCCTAGCTGCAGGAGCTGAGCCAGGTACCTGGGTTAGGGCAGAGCTGGGGCAGGGCAGAAGGAGCTGGGTGGGCTCTAGCCACGAGCCCCAGGCCTCCGGGCCTGATACAAGGCCCGACCCACAAGTACCAGGGTTGCAGGGAGCAGCCTAGGGCTGGAGATAGCAGCAGCAGGCCAACCCTCCTTGCCTGTGATGAGAAGCCATGATACTGCAGTCCGCCCCAGTGAGCGGGGGCAAGTAGTGACTGACAGTGGCACACTCTGAGGTGGGGATAGGGGGTAGAGGGTTCCCCTGGGGAGGGGAGACCCTCACACCAAAGGGGGTACTGCAGGGGTGCAGCACCCACAGCTGGAGGGCACCGGGGTCCGGGAGGGACACGGTGCCAGCAAAGGAGCGGGGCATCAACCTGCGGAGGGCGCTCTGGCTGCTGAAGGAGCTAATTCCCCAGACGACCAGCGGGAGGCGCCGCGGGGGTGAGTGGTGACCCCGTTACAAACATATAACATTAATCAATTGGAATATAAATATTGTACTTACATTTCACTTGTGAGCCTTGTCTGAAGCCTGAGCCACACTGCCCGGGGCTGAAGCATGTAACTTAGCTTTGCTGGGGCCCCTGTGGTGTGGGGCACTTGGCAATTGCCTACTTGCCACCCCCAATGCCAGCCCTTCACTTGTGACCCCCCTAAACCCATCCTACAACCTCCAGGTTGAAAAACACTGATCTAGATTAATTGAGTACCTCTGGCAAAACCCTCTGTGTACCCCAGGGGTACACATACTCCTGGTTGAGAACCACTGCACTCGATCACCCTTGAGACCCCTGAGTCTAGCTCCTAAGATCAGCTGTTTGCAGAGGATGAAAGCACTGTGGCTGCAGTGAAGTTGAGGGTATAGAGCAGAAGGATGCCCTACCGTAACTCACCGGAAGGTCCTTTCTGCTGTCAAAAGAGCAACCAAGACTGGTTCTGGAATGAGATATTGGCAAATGGCTGCCAGATGCTCAAATGGACCAGTTAGTGGAGCCTTCCCCCCCGTGGCTGAACTTGCAGTGTGTATCTTGCATGATATTACAGACAAAATTGGATCTCGTTAATCTCATTTTCTAAAGGCAACAGTTCTTGTAGGGGTGGCTTCTGGTACGATGCAGAATTTTGCATTCTCCCAGGAATCATGTGGCTATAACATGCCTGCAGTAGTCATATTTTTTCATTTGAATATGACAGACAGCTTCACTGTCTAACCTGGGGACAAGTTTAAAAACCTGCATTTTACCCAAAGCTTGGCAAACTCCTGGAGCCTCTAACAATCAGAGACTTCATCTGGTATATAATTCCATGTTCTTTCAGGGTTTCTCAAGAATTCCCAATCCCACATAAAATGTATTTTAACAATTACGGATTCGTCTGTTTTAAACTAAAATGCATCAGTATCTTTTATTTCATTTCAGATGTACAGTGTTACTCCCTAAAGGAAAACATACGATTATCAGTCACTGTTTGGTATTCATGTAAAAGTCCTTGAAACATATTCTGGTTTTACCTGTGTTTCAGGGGAACCATGGCTCTTCAGAAATCATTTTACATCCAAGGTGCGGTGCCTCACATCTCTGCCTAGTAGTACTTTGTTTCCATCAGCTCTAGGAGGAAACAAAATGCAATTTGCACTAGGAGTGCAGGAAATTCAAGATTTCAGCTTCTACCATTTGTTGTATATTGGGCAATAACTACACCGTTAAGCTGGCAATAAGGGTAAAATGGAATTCTAGTTTGTACTACAGCAGTTCTCGGCTAGACTTAAAAGATGGAAGTAATAGAATAGGAGAGAAGCGAGAACATTTATGGCATTTACAAAATTACAAGGTGACAATTTAGGTATTTTAATGAGCACAGAGTAATTCAAAAAAACCATTTGAGTCTTGTTTTCAAGTGGGAAGTTGCTTTTCAATGGGGAACCCTTGCTATTTTGCACAAAAGACTTTTTATTTTTCATTCTGTAGGAAATGCAGATGGTCTGTGTAGCAGCCCATGAACTCGCCTCCACAGCGCCTCCTGCTGGTCATCTGGAAATCAGCTCCCTTTTTAGCTTTGGGGTGCCCTCTGCTGGCCAGTGTCTTACCTGCCTCAGGCCCCGTGCCCCTCCCAGACCCTTGTGCCTCTCCCAGACCCCGTGCCCCTTTACCTGGGGGTTCTGGCCCAGAAGTACCCACACACAAACTCTGGGTCTCCCCTCCCAGGGGAATCATCCTCCCCCTGTGCCCACCTTACCTCAGTGGCTACTGCAAGTCATCATCTAGCCCCCACTCACTGGGGCAAACTGTAGTCTGTAATGACCACTCATCATTGGCAAGGGGGTTGGATCAGCTGCCTCGGCCTATCCCCGAGCTACCCCTCTGCAGCTGCAGTACCCCTTTTAGGCCTTTACCAAGACCTCAGTCTGGGGCGTTGCCAGGCTAGGGCTCCCCAGCTCCTCTTGCCCTTCCCCAGCCCTGCTCGGCTTCAAGTACCCTGCTCCCAGGCAGCTAGGCCCATACCACTCCAGAGCCAGAGTGAGATGCCTCTAGCTCCTGGCCCCCAGGCCTCTTATCAGGGCCAGCTGGGCCCTGATTGGCCACACCTGTGGTCAGCTACTCCCTCAGCTGCTCTCACTCCTTTTATCCCAGGGCTGGTCTCCACTACCCACCGGATCGGATTGATCTGTTAGCGATCGCTTTCTTGCATCTGGTGAAGACGTGAGAAATCGCTCGCTCGTGGCGCCCCCGTCAACTCCGGAACTCCAGCTTTCCAGGAGGCGCAAGCTGGAGTCAACGGGGGAGCGCGCTGCCAACTGCCGCTGACGTGAGGACGGCAGGTAAGTCGGCTGCAGATACGCAAACTTCAGTGAATCCCTCCCCACCCCACCCCACCCAGTGCCTGTAGTGAAGACCAGCCCCCAGCCACAGCCCTCTCCAGGGCTGCTTATAACCCTACAGCCAGATCCTCCTCATTCCCCCAACACACCTGCAAGATGGGGAAGTAGTACTATCACATTTATAAATAGGAACCTGAAGCCCAAGTCTTCACAGGTATCTGAACTGAAGTGAATGGGAGCTAGGCACCTAAATATCCTTGTGGATCTGTACTGAAATATCTTGCTCAAAGTCACCCAAGAAGCCGGTAGCAGAGAAGGGAATTGAACTCTAGGTCCCAAGCACTAGGCTAACTAACTGCCCTAACTACATGACCAGCCTTCCTCTCCGTATTGGAGATGATGTTTCACAGCCACATTGGAGCAGTAGTACTGAACAACCTTTGCAAAGCTGTCTAAGCTTTTATACCACTCTCTTCAACACCGTTTCTGCAGGATAGTAACCTCCAGACTCTGAGATTTATGGGCATAAAATGTCACCGGTATTAAGTTTTATTTATATCTACATGACATGGTAATTGAAGGTGAAACAAATGCAGTAGTTTATGGAGTCCAATAATAAAATTCCCATTTTTTTCCCCTCACTCTGCTTCCTTAATTTTTTTGTCTCAGTGCCTGTTTCGAGCAGTCAGTCCTCCAAGAGTGAGACAAAGTGGGTGAGGTAATATCTCTTATTGGACCAACTTCTTTGGGTGAGACAAGCTTTTGAGTTTACACCAAACCAAGCTCTTTCTTGGGACCTGAAGCTTGAAGCCTTGTCTCAGCCATAGGAGTTGGTCCAATAAAAGATTATCTCACCCACCTCATCTCATTAATATGTGGGTGCCAACACAGCTACAACACTGCACATAATCCTTTAATATGCATTTTTTTATTGTTGTGAAAGAAAAAGGAAAAGTATCTTTAAGCTTAATACCATGTTATCTATTCTGATGCAGTATCTGCTGGTGACTTGAGTGGCTTTCACACTTTGCTCAAGCATATTGATTTTTCTCTCTGCTGCGAAGGTCTCACACTGTGCAGCAGTGATGCAGAGAATCTGCACAGGGGACTTGCATCAACACCGCCTTGGAGGGTAAACAAGCACGTTGCTAGAATTTACATAAGTGTTTTCTTATGTTTGATACAACTGCTGTGCAAATCTCATGTTTGAAATATACAAACATGTCATTTCTAGACTGAGGATCTACACTCAGTGGAAACATGCTGTCTGTATGTGGGGGTAGAGGCTGCACAGAAACAGTGTACAAAGAAGGTGCATGAAGATTCAGAAACCAGTTTCATTACTGGGATAAAGTAAGCTACACGCCTTGGGGAGGATTCCATTCCTCTTCCTCCCCCACCGCTACCTGGTTGGGCTGGTCCCTGAGCTCTGAATCTATGCCTAAAACCAGTGCAATCCCCTTCCCTACCCCACATTTCTGCAAGTCTCTCTCAAATGCCTGCATGCGCTTCAGTGAATTGCTCTATGGGGAAATTGACCACGATAGTAGCACCCCACATTCTCTACCAATGACCTCCATTAACAGCAGCTCCTTATGACAAACTACAGGGGGAAATAGAAATTAATTGGCTTTCCCCTGTTCATTAAAAAGTAAATTAGAAGCAGAACATGGAACTAAAAATTCAAATATGTTGTCTACCAATAAGTATCCACTGAACTACCAGAGATAATAGAACTAAATACTTGGTATGAAAATTAAGCCAGTAAATTTCTGATTCATAAGGCAGCATTCAAGGCAAATAGAAGTTGGCTGACAACCTCTAACTGGATATTCCTATACTTGTATTAATTGGTAGAGGCTACAGAGCTGGTTAGCTTCACAGGGCAATTAACCTTTTGTTTCTACAGTTTGAATGTAGAAATTGACCTTTATGTGAATGGTCTCCTAAAAAGAACCAAGACAAGGAATAATTCAGTTCAGTAATAATTTCTCTGGATCAAAAAAGCAGAACACTCCAGCTGCTTTGCATGGCTCTGGTGATGCAAATACCTAGATGAAACAACTATAAACCTGGATTATTGCCCAGGATCTTCACAGCAGTAAAGAGAAACAGCCCCACCCACTGGAATTGACCTGATCTTGCACTTATACATATTCTTAACTTTACTACCATAGGTAGTCCCAGTGATGGCACAAGTGTTTGCAGTATCAGGGCCTTGGCTTCCTGAGGTGAGCTAGATTGGAATCTCCTAAACAGAGTTTTATGGCTCTTAGTAATTTAAAAAAAAAAAAAAAAACTGAGTTAAGATATGTTTTTTTCACAACAGAGAATCAGAATCAAAGAACTTTCCAGGAGGTATTGAAACTGAGGTTTATCAAGGCAATAGTAAAAGTGCAGGACTTTTAGTAAATAAAAGGAATAAGATTAAGCTATCTGGATGAGGAATTTGGTAACAGTGGGTAAAAAGGCTATGGGTAACTGCTGTTAGTGCTAAACAACTTTGAATTTGCTGTTTCATGCTGATCACGCCAGGCTTCAGTTCCCAAAGGCTGGGGCCTACTTTGAAACTAACAGAGAAGACCCAGTATAGGACTACAGAACTGAACACAAGACTAGAGTTTAAACTTTTAAAAATCAGTCAAGTAGAATGTTTTAAACCATTCTAGTCAAGTTCAAACTGTTAAACCATTCCAGTAGAAATTTGAACCTCCACTAACTTAAAAAATAATTGAAGCGACAGCCTTCAAAGAGTCTCATTTAGTGTTAATGTCCGAACCAAAAATCCACAGAATCAGTTCATGCTATGAACAAAGGAGCCAACCTGGCCATCATAGAATCGTTTTTTAAATCCATTCTGGTTAAGATCATCCTAGTTGATGAGAGACAGACTCAAAACTTTGCTGAAGCTGAATAGAATTTCTCCAAAACAAGGCTTGATGTTTGTTTCAATGAGAAAAAACAAGATAGACTTGAAGAAAATTGTTAGTTTGCCAGTTTCTATCAGCCCTGTGCATCTAGACATGTGCCCCTATAAGTTGGGCATAGAAGGAACAGAAAAGTAATTACAAAGTCCAAGAATTTCCAGGTCTCTGCTCAAATAAATCACTTCAGGCAACCATGCATCAGCAAAGAGAAGATTACACCCATCTAGTGAAGTTTTTAAACCCCATACTTGAAATAGTCTTTCCAGACTGAAAAGTACTACAACACACAAGTGGTTAAGCATGATACATCACATCTTCAAAGGCCAGAAGGGATCCTAGTTTGATCTCCCGCACAATGCAAACCTATAGAACCTCATCCAGAAATTCCTGCATTAATCTTATATAACTTCTGGTTGATCTAGTTCTTTAGATTAACAAAATTACCCATTCTTCAAATAATTGTCTCTCTCTACATATCCAGCAGTTCATTCCCATTTCTAACTAGAGCACTATTGGTAGTTCCAGAGGGAGTTGGTGGCATATACTATAGGGAATCAACAGGAACACTCACTCTAATCAGCATGGCATTTCCCCCCCAAAGATTAGTGTTAACCCTCATAAATTTTGAGTCTTTGTGATGTCCTTTACAAAAAGAAAATCAAACCACAGATTCTAAGACCCAGCAGATCTACTGTGATTATCTAGTTCTATGGACTGCATCTCTCAGCAGGTATAACTTCCCCAGAATAATTTAGAGTACAGGTTTAAAAAAAAAAAAAAATTCAATCTTGATTTAAAAGTTGTCAGTGACAGCTAATCCATCACCAACCTGTTCCTATGGTTAAATTACTCACTTAAAAATTTACACCTTATCTGCAATCTGAAGTTTAGCTTCAACTTCTACCCAGTGCTGGTATACCTGTGGTCTGCTACATTGAAAAGCCCATCAAATATTTCCCATGTAGATACTTAGATTGTAGTTACCCCTTAACCTCTACTTTATTAATTAGATTTTGCTCCTTGACTTTCACAATAGAGGCAGAATTTCTAACCCCGTAATCATTCGTAATGGCTCTTCCCTGAATCCTTGCCAATCTGTCATCTTCCTTGAATTGGGGATACCAGCACTGGACACATTATTCCAGTAGCAGCTGCACTAGTGCCCAATATAAATGGAAAAAAACTCCTCTACTCCCACTTGAAGCTCCCCTTTGTGCATCCAAGGGGAATTATCCCTTTGGCAACAGCATTGCACTGGGAGCTCATATTCAGCTGATTCTCCATCACAACCCTCAAATCTTCAGAATCATGGCTTCCCAGGATGAGTCCTCCACAGTGTATGCCCTTCATTCATTCTTCTGAAATGTACACATTTACCCACATTGTTTGCTTCCACAGATCTTAAACTAGCCCAATCACACTGTATCCATGATCTAGCCTCTAAACTGTAGAAGACACTCAATGCTACCGTGTTTCCCCGAAAATAAGACAGTGTCTTATATTAATTTTTGCTCCCAAAATTACATTACATTATATTACAGCGAGAGGCAAAACTGGAAGTACGTCTTATTTTCGGGGGATGTCTTACTTTCGGGGAAACAGGGTAGACTGTTTCCCCTTCAGCCCAGCAAAACAATGCCTATTTGTTTACTGCCTCTCACTCTCCTTACCCTCATGGGCAGCTACTAATGGTAGGGTTGATGCTGCATTTATAACTAGTTAGTTTAACCTTCTTGCCCTGCCTTGCCATGAAGCCACCTGCATTTCACCCTATAGGGATACATCTACACTGCAATTAAACACCTGCAGCTGGCCCATGGCAGCTCACTCAAGCTAAGGGGCTGTTTAATCGTTATGTAAACATTTGGGTTCAAGCTGGAGCCCAAACTCTGGAACACTGTAATTGAAGAGGGGGTCCCAGGGCTGAGACTCAAGTCCAAGCTAGCACAGGTCAGCTGCAGGTATAACTGCAGTGTAGACACCCACTTTCTAGGTGTATATGGAGGTAATTTAGATGTTAACACAATTTAAGAGCTGTGATTTTTTTATAACAGTTTAATCCTTGGAGAGAATGAGGTTTACTAAGATTTGTTTCATACAACATTGGTTGTAGACATGGAGGATCTGTTTGCACAACACTCCCATTATGAAATACTATATTCCAATAACAGGCCACTTTTTCATATAAAACAGTATAAAAGAGGAGCATAGTATACAAGATCATTTCACTTTGGCTGCACTGACGCAAATTTTACTCTGGCTACACTGACATAAATTTTACTCCTTACAATGGAAATCCACAAATTAAACAAGGCAGAATTGACTGTTAAGCCATTTTATTTTATACACAAAATAGCATGGCAGAGAATTGGTAAATTCAGTGTGCCCAGTTATCCAAATTAGGCAGAGGATTATGTTCGGAAGTCTCGTTGGGACATCTCATCTTCTTGTGAAGTGTTTAGTCCAACTGAAATAAGGAAAGGAAGAGTTGTCAAGGGTCAAGTTAGTATCCAGACAATTTAGCAATTTCCAAATCATGCATTGTCTCTGGTGATTAAATGGATATCTAAACACTGGGATTCAGGCTTACAGCAGACAGCTTATACTAGTGACATCTGAAGGAGCTATTTGCTCATAGGAAAAAAACCACAATGATCAGAAACAAGTGATTTGAGTGGTGAGTTCAAAGTCACAACTCACAAGCACCTCTCCAAGTAGCCTTTCCATGAAGCACAGTACAGTCAACTACAACTAGCTTGCCTGGGCATCACATTAGAGCACAAAGACTGGTTGGTACCATCTCAAAAAATATGGAGCTCTCTTTTGAGCACATGTATTTCAGGAAACGGTCAGTTTTTTAGAGCAGATGACAACAGTACTGACAGCGATCTAAGGGTATTGCACAAATACCACTGCACTGACGACTGCTCCCTTAAAACCAGCTACACGAATGACAGGCCCGGGCCCGACACCGGCTCGTTGACCCCCACCAGGGTTAGCTCGGAGCGAGCCGGGCCCGGCGATGAGCAGCGGGCGCGGCGGGACCGGGGCCTCACCTTGATGAAGCCGATGTCCTTGGCGTACTGGCGGAAGCACTGCCGGCACATGTTCAGCCCGTACTTGCGGATCAGGCCGTGCCGGTTCGAGCACACGCGGCTGCGGGGCGACAGCGGGACACGCCGGTCAGCGCAGCCGCCTCACGGCCCCTCCCCCCCCCGGCCGGCCCCCGCCCGCCTCAGCCGCCCGCCTCGATACCTCCGGCCGCCACGCGGGGCAGAGACCGGACGCGCCCCCCCCCCCCCCGTCCCTCAGCCTCTTTTCCCCCCCCCCCGTCCCTCAGCCTCTTCCCGCCCCCGACCCTCAGCCTCTTTTCCCCTCCGACCCCCCCCACGTCCCTCAGGCCCAACCCCCCCCTCAGACCGCTTCCCGCAGGGCCCCCCCGGATCCCGCCCGACCCTCCCCCACCGCGTGGAGCGCGTCATGGCGGCCTCCCCCACCCACCACGAGCGGGAGCCCTGGCCGAACTTCCTGGGGTGGCTCCAGTAGAGCTGCTGGTGACCCATCCTGCTCGCTGCTCGCCCCGCGCCGAAAGAGAGTAGGCCCCCCCCGCGCATGCGCTAATCAACCCGGCCGGAACATCCCGGCATGCCCAGCGAAATCCCTCGGCGCTCCGCAGACTGCGCAGGCGCAGCTGAAATCGGAGCGTGTTTCTCCCGGCGTGCGCAGGCGCGAGTGGAGCAAGTCGAGCGCCTCATCAACCACACGCAGGCGCAGAAGCATGTTGCTCTCTCCGCCCTGTCGTGACGTCATCACAGCTGCAGCCTCTAGTATCAGGCTGGGCGGTAACAGCATCGCCGGGCGCGGTGGCGCACGCCTGTAATCCTAGCTACTTGGGAGGCTGAGGCTGGCGGATCGCTTGAGCTCAGGAGTTCTGGGCTGCAGTAGGCTATGCCGATCGGGTGTCCGCACTAAGTTCGGCATCAATATGGTGATCCCTGGGAAGCTTGGGGTCACCAGGTTGCCTAAGGAGGGGTGAACCGGCCCAGGTCGGAAACGGAGCAGGTCAAAACTCCCGTGCCGATCAGTAGTGGGATCGCGCCCGTGAATAGCCCCTGCAGCGTAGCCTGGGCAAGACAGTGAGACACGGTCTCTTTTTACATACACCGCACCAGGGCTTGAATATGGGGGAGACTTTATGGGAACAGGGGGACCCGCATTTTTAATGGGGTGATGGGACACCTGCAAACCAGGGATACTCTGGGCGGGGTGGGTCCTTATGGGCACCCGCGCCCTGGGATCCTGAACTGGGTGGGGATTAGGGGCACGGAGAATGGTTACTGTGGGAAACGGGTCTCCCCCCTCGGGGTCCCTTTGCACTGGTGGGGGAGACGGACCGTGTCTCACACACCTCCCCGCGCTCCAGGGGCTGTTCACACGCTCCACCCCGCTATTCACGCCGCTCCGGCGAGACCCCAGCATCCCCATCTCTGCGCGTCTCGCTCAGCTCCTCCTGCCTCCCACTGGTCCCAGGCTGGAAATGCAGCTCGGAGCCGCTGCGATCGCCCCAGCAGCCGGCAGGGGTCAGTCCCCGTGCCTGAATCATCAATGTCCCTAATTCAGTCTCTGCGCTAGGGAGCCGTACTCCCAGCTGAGTTAATATCACAGCGACTGTAGTCTGGGCAAGACAAAAGAGAGATTTTCCAGCAGGAAAGAGTGACCTGCACTCTCTATAAAGGGGGGACAAGCTGTGGTGAAGTACGGTTCTTTTAATGGGGGTGCCCCAGTCTTTTTAAATGGGGGAGATAATGAGGCACAGACTTTCCCTAATATAGGGGAAGATATAAACAGGGCTGTGTCATTTCCCCTCCAGTTACAGCCCAGCGATCCTAACTAGGGGAATAGATCCATGCTCAAAACAAAAAGAATAACAATGGTTTAAGATATATCTTATATATGTACTATAGGAAGCATGGGTTTGAAAGAAGGGAGAAAATGACCAATAGGAATATTCTATCAATTGATAAGTAAGGGACATGGGAATATTAAAGGTTCAAGAATAGCAGCCGTGTTAGATCCGTAAAGAAAGCGAGGAATACTTGTAGCACCCTAGAGACTAACTAGTTTCAGCATAAGCTTTCGTGAGCTATAGCTCACTTCATCGGATGCATAGAATGGAACAGAAGTAAAATGCATTTATACACACAGAAAGAAAAAAAAGAAAAAGAAACAAAAAATGTATATTAACATACCAATTCTAAGACGGCTTTTAAATGTAGATGGTCCATTATCACTAGGAGAAAAATACACCTTTTGAAATGGAGATCTGTTCTCAGTAACTCAGGAAATGCAATTAATTACTGTAATGAGAGAACCAATCTGAAGTTCTGTTAAGCCCCTGGTTAACAGTGTCCAATTTGAAAATTAATTCCAGTTCCTCAGTTTCTCATTGGAGTCTGTTTTGAAAGTTTTTCTGTTTCAAAACTGAAACCATCAAATCTTTTATGGAATGGCCAGGAAGATTGAAGTGTTCTCCTACTGGTTTTTGAATGTTATGATTCCTGATGTCAGATTTGTGTCCATTTATTCTTTTGCGTAGAGACTGGCCGGTTTGGCCAATGTACATAGCAGAGGGGCATTGCTGGCACATGATGGCATATATCACATTGGTCGATGTGCAGGTGAATGAGCCTCTGATGGTGTGGCTGATGTGATTAGGTCCTATGATGGTGTCAGTTGAATGGATATGAGGACAGAGTTGGCATCGGGCTTTGTTACAAGGATAGGTACCTGGATTAGTGTTTTTGTTGTGTGGTGTGCAGTTGCTGGTGAATATTTGTTTCAGGTTGGGGGGCTGTCTGTAAGCAAGGACTGGTCTGTCTCCCAAGATCTGTGACAAAAACACTAACCCAGGTGCCTATCCTTGTAACAAAGTGTATTTTTCTCCTAGTGATAATGGACCATCTACATTTAACAGCCCTCTTAGAATTGGTATGCTAATGTACAATTTTTGTTTCTTTTTCTTTTCTTTTTCTTTTGGTGGGAATATTAAAGGAACTCCACCCTAACATACATCTTAATTCTATTTTCACCAACAGCTCGCAACTTGCAGAGAGGAGATTGGGATGTTGCTGCTATTATCTCAGCTGTGTCCTAGCTGCTGATATTAGGTTTGATTTCATCACAGTGCCAGGTTCCTCTCTCCTGACATAGCTACAGGCCAAATATTTTCCCTGTGTAGTTCCCAAGATAGTCCAAATACAAAAGCAGCAAGTCACAGCCCCTCACTCTCCCCCACACAAAAATGGTTCTCAGCCTTAAACACAGTACTTAGCTATTAGAGATGGTGACTATCCAATCTCTCTGTGTCTGCTGCACACCTTCTTTGACTCAGTGAATAAAATAAGATTTGATAACTAAAAATAAATGCTTAACTATCCACAGAGGTCTTGCTTTCCTTCTGACTCCAGAGCTGTGTTTAGTTCCCCTTGAATCCTTCTTCTGTTTTAAGACCTCTTTTATTTTCAGCTCAGTACCTTCAAGCATCCCTCCCCTTCCTTGCCAGCCCACTCAGTCCAAGATTCCAAGCACTGACAACTGGGGCCAAATTCTGCTTTCAGTTACACTGGTGTAAATCGAGAGTGACTCCAGAGGAGTTAGTCCTTCTAGATATCATCTAGGGATACTAAGATCAGAATTAACAAAGAGTCCTGTGGGACTAGATCAGAATCTGACTCCTGGATTCTTTCTGCCACAGAACCTTTGATTCCCCCAAATTCCATCAACTCTTATTTTAATTTTTTTCTTTTTATATTAACAAGACTACATAGAACCTGAGACTGAAGGAATCATAATAATCGCTTCTAATCTAAAACACTGAGGTCTATGGGAGTCTTTCCACTGTCTTTAATCAGAATGAGATCAGGCTCTAAATTAACAGTGTGTCTAAGTACACGTAAAGTCCTTTATATGATTACTTTAAAATGTTTAGTTTAAAAGCAAGGTTTGATCACATAGCAACTTTTAAGCAGAAATGATTCCTTAAGAAAAAAAATAAAGACTGATAGAAAGTAGAAAGCGGCTCAGTTCATTTAGGGCTTATGCCAATTTGGATTTTATGCTGTGAATATCCCACTGACTTTAATGGGCAGTGGATCATATCAGTAATACTAATGAAGGGATAGAAGTTCCAGATATCATTGTGTCATTAGAATCAGTAACAAGTTGGCATTGACTAAATCATCTGGCTAGTCTGTGTAACCTCTCAAATACAAAGACCATAAGGCTGATCTGGCTACACCTCAATTGATTTCAGCGGAGTTACTCCAGACCACAATGTACATGAGCATGGGGCCTTCCCAAGACATTGCAATCCAGAATGAATGCTTTCAGCACGAGGCACAGAAGTTTACCAGCTTCTCCCTTCTGACACCACTTTTTCACCATGGAGTTTTGTTGCTGTTGTTGTTCACAGTTCTGTGCTATTTCTTCTTATTACCCCAGTACTGGAAATTTTTTAAACCTCAAATTCTCATGTTGTTTTAAAAATTTACAACATTGTACAGTGCATGGACATTTAAATGCAATGCAAGTCAAGATGTTGACACTAGATGGAGTGTTTTTTCAATTCATAGACATTAGGACTCATTCACTAGTGGGGCAGAGTGTGAAGAAATAACAACCTTTCAACTTAAAGGCAACAATCTTTTACATTGGCAGGACAACTTATGTAAATAAACACAGTGCCAAAAAATCAAATCAAGCTAAAATTCAGGTTTCATTTGTAGATGTCATCAGGCTTCATTTTTTGGTCAATGGAAAAATATCGAGGGAGCACTGGCTCACATGGTTTGGTCTGTAAAGAACAATCCTGACAACTACGTGGGTAAGAGAATCCAACAGATTGAAGGGAAAAGACAAAGGCAGACCCAAGAAGAAGTGGTGGGAGTTCATAAAAAAAGACACTTTAGCATGTGTTATGATAGAGGGTACAACGTCGATCAAGAATCACAGAGGATTCATTTGACAAGATTCACTCAAGCAAGTTTTTTTGGTGGAGAGAATACATAATAAAGAAAATATTTTTTACTCCGTGCCATTTCATTACTAATTATTACCAAAAACGGTGAAAAGGCCCTGTCTACATTAGAGAAATATGCATCTTTTCAGCTTAACAGATTCCAAGGCCAGAATGGACCTCCTGTATAACACAGGCCAGGGAACTTCACTCAGTTAACCCTGTATTGTGCCCAATAATTGGTATTTCACTAAAGCATATCTTCCAGAACGACATCCCATGTTGAGCCCAACTCATCAGAGGATGAAGAATCTACTCCTGCTCTTGGTACCCTTTGTAGATGCATGCCCTGGTGTACAGCCAGGGTTACACTGGTGTAGCTCAATCTGGTAAGCTGGGTTAGGTGGATACTGCCCCACGCAGGTATTATTGTTCCCAGGAGTTCAGCGGTGACAATGTGCACGGTGCTGGACAAGCCACAAAACTGTTCACAGCAGGCGCATGGTGGCACGGGCAGCAGTGCCCTGGCCCTCTCCTGGGCAATTCCCCCCACAGGGCCCTGTGCCCAGTGTTTGTAGCGTCCAGCCAGAGCCCCGAGTTAGCCAGCGAGACGGGTGGGCGGACGGGGCTCATGCTGCACCCTCTGGCCCTGCAGCTGTGCGGGTGGCTGGGAGCCCAACGCCGGTTTCTGGAGGTTGAAACTCCACCCACCCTCGTCACACTGACGGGCTACGCCGGCCTCCACCGCAAGGGGGAGCAGCCACGAGGAGGCGGGGCCAAGAGCCCCGCGCTCTCCTGCGAGGGGTCCTCAGACGGCCGGGTGTCCTCACACCTGCCTGTCAAAGTCCCGCAGCCAGGAGGCCCCCGCTCTCGCCCGGGGGGGGGAGGGGTCCCGTGCCGGGAGGAGGCTGAGGCTCGGGCCCGGTTGTGGCCAACGCGCCGCACAGACAAAGCCCCAGCGGAGGGAGGGCCCAGGGGAGTCAGGCAGCGCGCGGGCGCCTCAGCCAGGCTGCGCCCGTTGAGACAGAGGCGGCAGCAGGACCCCGGGGCGGGCGGGCGCGCGCTGCCGGAGCGGGCCCGGCATGAGGCTGCAGTGCGAGGTGGAGGTGCGGAGCCGCCTGCTGCCCACCTGCGGCCTGCGGGGCCGGGCCAAGGGCGCCCGCACGCTGCTCTCCCTGGGCCGGCAGCCCGACAGGCCGCCCGGCCGCGCGGGGCCCAGCGCCGGCCACAGCGTCTACCTGATGGTGTGCACCGCGCGGGACCGGGCCGGCGCCAGGTACAAGGTGAGGCCGGGACCCGGGGAGACCCCGCCCCCCCTTCCCCGGCTGGGACCGAGGGGAGACCCCGCCCCCCCCTCCGGCCGGGACTGAGGGGAGACCCCGCCCCCCCCTTCCCCGGCCGGGACTGAGGGGAGACCCCGCCCCCCCCTTCCCCGGCCGGGACCGAGGGGAGACCCCGCCCCCCCTTCCCCGGCTGGGACCGAGGGGAGACCCCGCCCCCCCCTCCGGCCGGGACTGAGGGGAGACCCCGCCCCCCCCCCCTTCGCCGGCCGGGACCGAGGGGAGACCCCGCCCCCCCTTCGCCGGACGGGACTGAGGGGAGACCCCGCCCCCCCTCCATCCTTGTGCTTTGGGGCGGGCTGGGCACAAGGGGAGACCCCGTCTTCCCTCCCCCCCTGGGGCTGGGCGTAAGGGTAACAGTCACCCGCTACTTCTCTCCCTTGGGCGGGATCCGGTGCAAGGCGAGACTCGGCCCCCCTCCCCTGCCCGGTAGGAGACCCGCCCACCGGGGCGAGGTACGAGGGGAGGCCTGCACCCAGTGTGACTTCACCGAGCCAGGTAGGGGGTAAGATGTTTGGTACGAACCGAACCCGGGTGAGCTACCCAAGGTGAGACACCCGCCCCATCTCCCTTGAGAGCGCTCTGAGCCAATGGCCCATTTCGAGGAATGGGTGGCGAGTGGCTCCTAAGTACACGGCGCCTTAGCTCTCTCTCAGGTTCGGGGGCATCTCCATCCCCTTTTCCTGTTTTTTGGAAGTGGCTCTTCTGATGCAAGGAGAACAACCCGTGCCAGCAGGGAGAACTGCCTGCCTGCAAAATAAACAAAAGGAGACTAACCGCTCCATATCATTAGCCTTTGGGATCTTGGCAATTCTTGGTGTTCATAACAATAATGAGTAAACATTTCAGACAAAAGTACGACTTGAGTTAATGTCCCCTTCATTGTATGATTGCCGCATGATTGTTCGGTAGACGGAGTATTCTGAAGAAGCTAAACTTCAATCAGACGGGCTCTCAAATCAGATGGGCCTGTATGTATTCAACTTTTTGTTAGTCCAGATGTTGCACTGTTCTGTAACCTCTATTGAAAATTTGTAGCAATATCAGGTATCTAGTTGTGCTTCTCACTTAGGCACTAGCAAAGCTAAAGTGTGTTCTCCATCCATACAAGATTCCTATGTCTCTGCATTAGAAATGTGTTTTTTAATATTGACATTTGATAGCTATGCCTGGGTTGTTAAACGTATGCAATCAAAGTCTTCGTTCAATTTAATAGACTGACTAGAAATTACACGTCATGAGATGTAAATATGCTCCTTCTGTAATATGGTAATATCTTATTAAATAGAGAGCTCTGATTATTGTTACTGTATAATTTCTCTAAAAGAAAGGTCACTGTTGTAGTCATTGTTCTATCTCTGTTATCTACATGGTAAGGATTTGTAAACCTGTTAAAACTTACTAGATAAAGAAACAATTTTTAAAAATAATTTTTGTACTTAGTACTACACCAGTAATAGGGTTATTAAGCCCAGTTATAGTTTGAAACCGTATCTTGAAAGGTAACTTTAAAAAATATATGAAAGGCATGATTTAACAGTAAGACTCTTACTGTTATTTGTTTAACCAAAATTAAATACTCCCTGATTTCATGGGAAGACTTTACACTCAACCTCCCTAACTTTCTCTCTTCTCTCTCCCCCCTCTCCCCCCATTTTCTTTCAAACAGTTAAAGGAGAACATTGAGCAGTTCTTCACCAAATTTGTGGAGGAAGGGAAAGCTACTGTTCGTCTGAAGGAACCCGCAGTGGATGTCTGTCTCAGCAAGGTAGAGAACTGATAGTGGGCTACCTTTCTGTCTTGCTTTCTTTATTTTATCTGGGTAGTCCACTGGTAGATCCCTCTTTTTTTTCTATGGTGTTGCATGTTGCTCTTTCTATAGCTAGTAAACACGTCAAGCCCTGGAAACGTTGTCTTATAAAACCTCCTTGAAGTGTTTCTTACCTGACAAGCATTCTGACTCTGCATCATTCCCAATGCCTACTGGTGCATGTAATGTGAGGTCTCAATCTGGAGTTAGAATTGGATCCCTTGTGTAGGAGTTTATGGCACTAGCATTAAACCAGCCTTAGCTAGGTTTCCACAGTTAAGTGTTCCATAACCTACCTGCCTGTGCACATTTGTGTGCCTGGCTTCAATTCCTTATTGTCTAAAGCAAATATCGGAACTAGAAAGTATTCTAGAGTGATCTATCTATATGAGTCTGCTATATAGAAATAAAACTGTACTGTATTGATGTCATACAGAATATAAATGCTCAAGCCAGGAAGTTTGACAGGTCATCATCTGCTTCTCTGTTTGCCTTTATATAAGGCATCTCTCTATTCAGCGTGAGTGAGAAGTCACAAATACCTGAGCAATTTTTCCTAATATTTTTAAAGGAAAAGTTAGGCTGTAATCAGTCAAGAATCAGAGAGGTAGCCGTGTTAGTCTGGAATAGCAGAGGTAACAAAGTCCTGTGGCACCTTAAAGACTAGCTATAAAGTTTTGAAGCATAAGCTTTCGTGGGCTAATACCCACTTCGTCGGATGCAAGCAGTGGAAGTGTCCAGAGGCAGGTGGTTCAGCCTAATTGGACTAACCTTTGTACCTCCCACCTGGTTCTTGCCTACTTTTCTATACCTGCCTCTGGACACTTCCACTGCTTGCATCCGACGAAGTAGGTATTAGCCCACGAAAGCTTATGCTTCAAAACTTTATAGTTAGTCTTTAAGGTGCCACGGGACTTTGTTACCGCTGTAATCAGTGTCAGTCTTAGCAGTTTGAGCCTGCCAGACAATTATATTGGGGGCCCACAAACTTAACTAGGCACAAAGGAATAGCCTTTGGATATGTGGTCTGTGAGATGATTAAAAAATATAATTGACTTGTTATATATATCTTAAAATGGGGAGGGGTTTTGGGTTGTCCCCTCATTTTGCAGAAAAAGCTGAGCCCTGCTGCTATATATGTTAACTTTCTTTCCTTTATTTTTCCATATCCCTGCTGTTCTAGCTCTGCCACTCGGTTTCCTCATTTCTCTAGTGTTTTTTTTCTCCTCTTTCTTTTAAAAAGCAGCATTCTTATCTCTTTATTTTTCATCTAGCCAGTCCTGTTACTTCTCCAATGTTATGCTGTCTCTTTTCCAAAACGAATTACGACATGGATTTTCCTTACAATTGTTTCCAATAATGCTCTGTTTAAATGATCATTTAGCTTGTGCTGCAAAATTAGAGGCCTCTTTAATGTACCAGCTACACGCTTGTCTGTCTTATTGCTCAGTTAATGCCAGTCCTTGGCAGACCTGCCTGTCTAGATCTGATGCAGAATTTAGGAAAACCTCTAACCTCTCTACGATTATTTTTCTAAAATCTCAAAATTGGGTTGTGTGGCTAAAAGAAAAGTAGATAGTGCGGCTTCTTAAACAAAAGGGTTAACAACTTCCTCATGCCCTTTCACTTTTGTGTTGTATTCCTGAGTGTAATCTAAATGAAGTTAATTTTTGGATTTATGCTAAGAAGAAAACTTAGGTACTATGAGGAAAATATATTCTACCTTTGAAGAAAGGTTGTTCAAAGAATTAAATTTAATAACAGCTTATGGTCCTTGTGAACAGAAAAATAGCTTCAGTAGACTTATAGAAAAGTTGAAACCTTAGAAGCAATACTAGAATCACTTGATAAATAAATGTTTATTGCAAATGTTTAATGGATTTGAACAGTAAGCCCCTAAGAACTGGAGGTTCTGGGATGAACCCATTGAACCAGTACTTTTAGCCCCTGAAAATGGTTTTCCGTATGGGGGCAGGGAGTTTCTCACCTCCCAGTTTTACCCCTAACCTCCTTGTGTGACTATCCATTTATACAGCGCTCATCACCTTGGTATCTGAACACTTTGTGCCTCCACTCCCTTCTGAAGTCGTCCAAAAGCTTAGCACTTCAGTTTGGTGGATACAATATTTATTTTTAAGTGTAATGTCTTATTTAATTAAAATGATGCTTTAAATTAATTTAAAACTATATAATTCTGTTCATTTTAGGGCAGATTCTGTCCTATCTCACCTTCCTCCTTTAGAAGACCAACAGTTCCTGATGTTAGGGTTGAAGTCTGTTTCTGGCATTAGTAGAGCGTGTAGTGCCTTTCCAGTTGTTGATAGGATAAGAATATTTCTCTGAAGGCGATTGTTTCGGCAGTTCTTGAGTGTGGCTGTGTTGTTTGACTGGTTGGTAGGAGTCCATGATTTCCCTGTCAGGATGACTGAGTAATCAGATGTGACTTCAGAAACCATTGATGGCACCTGCCTGTCCTACCACTGTCATACTGGAGTTAGGATTCATATTAAACTCTTTAGTCTTAGATTGTTTCTCAAGGATAATCAGAGTACATGGGAGCCCTGCTAGGTATAAATAGTTACAAGAATTTCTTTATCAAGAAAGGATCCACAATACATGGATCTAGCAGAGAGGATTGATCTGAAGCAACAAGTTTCAGCAAGATTGATGCTAAGAGTATTTGGCCTGACAATTGAGCTGTTTGTGCTACAGATGGAATGTGTTGGGTGCAGTAGTGACAAAACACACTCTTACTCTGCATTCTGATAATTGACCTCTCAGGTGCACTGTGTGTGTGTTGATCCAGGGAAAATCGGCAATAGGGGAAGGACCTGCAAATTCTTCTGATTCAAGCCTGTGATAATGATGGCTAGGAGGAAAGCCCACACACGTTGGCTACCCATTTAAGTTACTTAGGGTCTCTGAATAATCGTTTAAATGTTTTGGAGATTAGGGTGGTCCTGTATACCATAAGAGCTTTCAACGATGTACTGTTGCAACAGGTAGCCTTGATTCACACAGTCAATTAGTAATAGCTGATTTAATTGCAATGGATGTTTTGTTACAGAAGATCATTCAGAACCAGTGTGCTGTTTTTACTCCTGGGGGAATTCTGCACCACTGCAATGCAGAATTTTCCAGAAATTAACGTGTGCAGAATTTCCTTTCCCCTACAGAAATGGGTTGCAATGCTGCTAGCCGTCACTAGGGGGCCACTGGACTCTGCAGAACCCAGCTTGCACATAGAAGACACTGCTGGGGGGTGGGAGAAGGAGCTAGACGCAGGGGTTCTCAAACTTAATTGAACTGTGACCCCCTTCTCACAAAAATTACTACAGGACCCCAGAAGGGGGGACCAAAACCTGAGCCTGCCTAGGTGGGGCAAAGCCAAAGTCCTTTGGCTCCTGGCCTGGAGGCTGAAGCCCAAGGTCTTCAGCCCCAGGCAGGGGGCCTGTAACCTTAGCCCCGCCACCTGGGTCTGAAGCCCTCAGGCTTAGGCTTCGACCCTTGTCTACAGCAAGTCTAAACCATCCCTGGCAACCCCATTATGATCAGTCCGCAACCCACTTTAGGGTCTTGACCCACAGTTTGAGAACCACAGAACTAGAGGGTTCCTGGCAGCTGCAGTTCCCAGCATGCATGAAGGGAAGGGGAGGGCGGCACGTAACAAGTTGTGCAAGTCTGGGACCATGCATCAGGCTGTTTCTCCCTCTGGATTCCTGGGCTCTGAGGGGAAGAGGCAGGACAGGGATGGGTGTCTGGACAAAGCGGGGCCCTGCAGCTGGGCTCTTGAGGAGGAGAGGGTGCAGGTATCTAGGCTGGTGGGGTCCAGCATCTGGGCTCTTGAGCGGAGGTGGTTCAGGTATATTGGCTGGGGGTGGCTCTGCAGATGGACGTGAGGGAGAGGAGGAAGAGAAACAGGAATTGGGTTGTCATAGGGGTTTCTTAAACTCTTTTTATTCCTGGGGGAATTATTGTGTGTGTGTGTGTTGTTGCAGGAATACGTGCTGATAGGTATTTTGAAATAAATTACCAAAATAATTGAAAGTAGTGTGATTATGCGGTATTATTTTGACAAATAAAATTTGCAGTATTTTTAATTTTTTTTGGCACAGAATGCCCCCAGAGTATTTGAATCCTGATTGAAGATCCTTCTCTCTCTGTATTGGTTCTGAAATGGTACAAATCCAGAGGTTTTTTTCTGAGCCAAAGTCTGAAAGTCTGCTAGCAGCTCAGGGGGTTTACAGAGGTATACAAATTGAAGTCGAAAATGTGTGTGGCTTAAAAAGACCCATTTGGATTTCATTACATATCTACAGGAAAACTGCTTGATTGACTTCATCTGTCAATCTGGGTTACAGTATCTACTTAGTTTATTTCGTTGCTAACTTCAGCATTCCGTGAAGCAGCTGAACGTAAATCATGAGCTGCTTATTACATTTAAAACCTCTAATTAAGAGCTCCAGGTTTCATTGGATATGAATGTTGAATCTGCCCAAACCTCAGCACCCTTGGACTGGGCTTCCAGAACCTGCCTCCATGCCCTGTGCTGCTAAGCAGAATGTGGGACTGCAGCGCAAGGCTTGGCCCCCCATAGCCTGAAGGGGACAGAGGGCACTGTCTCCCTGAGGGGGAGTCATCCTAAACTCTTCCCCAAAGTGAGAATTCCTGCTTAACTAGTCAGTCTCCCTGCCAGCAGCTTTTCCATGTCCTTTCTGGTAATGTTCTCATTCATAATCTTGTTGTAGAGAGGTTCCTAGATTTTTAGAACATCCATCCAGTGCTTTATTTTAGCACCCTGGAGCAAAAGATCATGCTATAGTTGACTGTGTCTTCCTTTCCTTTAGCAGTCCTGTGCCAGCAATATCCCATTAAGATCCATTATGTCCAAGGAACGTCTATTTACATAGCCAGCTTCAGATCAGTTCCAGTCTGGGAGATTTGTAGGGCAGCAAAACAAACTGCTTACTGTGCTTTTACAATATCCTTTTTTATTGCTGGGATACTGATATTTTGATTCCAGTTTTCACTTATTATTATCACAGGGTGATTTCCTGAGCACTTCTGAGAGTGATCGTTTGCTTATTTTATTTGCATAGGCACGTCTTTGTGGGTTTTCTCCTCAACTTGTTCTTGTTTAGGGGTTTCATAGTAACTTTGTTTAGAATGTGGAGGGATTTTTCTTTCTGAGAAACCAAAAGACAAGATATTGTCATATCGAAGTTGAAGAATGTTTTAACTTCAGCCTCTGACATCCCAGAGATTCTTGGTTTACAAGAGCTGGCATCTGCTGTGATATCCACTTCTGGAGCAAAGGAACTCTTACCTGTCACTTTTGTTCTCTGGTGTATAGTCCCAACAAATCTACCCACTTTCCCAAAGATCAGGAGGATATTTTTTTGATGTTCAGACTTGATTTGCCACCTTTGACATGGAATGGGGCGTTAATTGACATATTTGTGGTCTTAGTAAGAAAACCAGTAATACTGTTAGCAGTGCAATCAGGTTTATTTGGCCCTTTCTGCTATCTTAATCAAATACAGCTTATCTGTATGACAGTAGTACCTAGCTACCCCCCAGGATTGGGGCTCCATTGTGCTGGGCACTTCAGAAACATAGTAAGACAGTCCCCTGCCCTAGAGAATTTATCTAAACAGAGAATGGGTGGAAAAAAAGAATTACTATCCTCCATTTTACAGCTGGAGAACTGAAGCATATAGACTGAGTGATTTGCCCAAGCTTACAAGCTGTCAGAGCTGGGAATAGAGTACAAATCTTCCAAGTCTCTGCACAGTCCTGAAGCATAGGACTCCTCTTCCTCTCCTGTGAGAGAGAGGTGCGTGTTGTCTGTGGAACACCTTCATTGGCTGATTCCTTTTTGAGGTGTGTAATAGCTTAACTTGGCTGTTTACTGCATGCCAGTTACTTTTCTATGAGAGGTAGTTTGTATTAGATCTGTATTGAGGCTTTCAGAAGAGCTGAGGCATTTGAAAGTGACGCCATGCTATTTAACCTCAACTGTATCAGTACAGACCTCCTCTAAATCTATTAAAGTTGTACTAGATTTTTACTCATGCAAGTCATCTGGTATTCCTCAAACCTATTCATGTCGTATGTCAGTGGTGCTATCATCATGCTGCACCCAACATAAAGCAAGGATGGTTGTTCTCTCAGAAAAGTAGGGAGGCTTCCTGGCTGTACCAGAAGTTTCCTATGTGACTATGGGCAACCAGTTAACCTCTCTGTCTCAGAACATCTGAACTTGCTCTACGAATGTTAAACCAGTTAGTCCAGAGTTTCCACTGTGCCTCAAACTCAGAATGCCACCCAGGCTCAACCTGTTTTTTGTGTTTTTTTTTTTTCCTTCCTGCCTAGGAGCTGTCAGAAACATGTAGCCTTAAAGCTTTCTCCCCCTCCACCCTTGCATGTAGTCTGTAGAAATGGGGCGTGTTAACCTGTTCCAGCTGTTACTTGCTTCCTTCCTTTTCCAACCCTTATTCTGTACTTCTCAGCTTCAAACTCTTGCGCTTTGTGGATTTTTTTTGAGCTATGTAGTGCATTTTGTTTGCTCTGACTGCTTAGGAGAGGTTGTAACTTCCCTAACTGAATTTTGTATCATTGGTACTTAAATACAATCACTAGAGAATTCAAAACAAGCCTGATTTAGGCCTCTTTTCCCCCAGCCATTTTCATTACCCTGCTGATTCAGTGTCTCTTGACACACTCTCCTGTACAAAAGAGTTCAGAAAGCGCTAGCACAAGCACAGGAGGTTTAAAAGTAAAATGTTTAGAGTTATTCTGTTTTTGCTTTTGTAGGCAAATGCCAGCAATTTAAAGAGCTTCCTTGCAGCAGTGAGGCTGGCTCACAGAGGCACCAATGTTGAAGCGCTGCCGCTCTCAGTCTTGGTACCAGCAAAGACTTCGGAAGTTGAAAAACCTAAAACTAAGATGATCATCACGTCAAGAAGGGACTATCCGCTAACCAAAAATTTCCCTTACTCCCTCGAACATCTGCAGTCCTCATATTGCAAACTCGCCCGTATCGACATGCGAATGCTTTGTCTGAAAAAACTCCGAAAACTAGACTTAAGCCACAATCATATCAAAAAGCTGCCAGAAACTATTGGTGACCTTGTCAGCCTTCAGGAACTTAATCTGCACAACAATCACTTGGAGTCCTTCTGCGTAGCTCTGTGCAACTCCACACTTCAGAAGTCTCTCCAGTTTTTGGACCTCAGCCAAAATAAAATCAAAGCGCTTCCAGTTCAATTTTGTCAACTGCAAGAACTCATTCACTTAAAGCTGGATGATAATGAGTTGATTAGGTTGCCATTCAAGATGGGCCAGCTAAGTCAATTACGCTTCCTGTCAGCAGCCCGTAATAAGCTTCCTTTTTTGCCCAGTGACTTCAGAAATCTCTCGCTTGAGAAGTTAGATCTCTTTGGAAACCCTTTTGAACAGCCTAATCCTCTTGTTCCCAGCATACAGCTAAAAATACCATTAACTTTATTAGAATCCGCTGCAAGAGCAACAGTAAATTACAGGTAAGAATAAAATGATTGGTCTGTAGCTTTGAAAAAGAATGATAACAACCCAGCAAGTGTTTAACTTACAACTTCTAACATATGCAATTACAGTAAATTACAGGGTAGCAGAAAAGTTCCTTTAAACTCAGTGTAAGGTCATCTCTCAAGGCTCAGTGTACTAATGGTGAGAATCTGAGATTGTTTTAACTGTAACTTGAAGGTTCTGAAAAGGGGGTCAGAGTGAAACCTGTAGATTGAAATCCTCTATCCACATAACAGGTATAGTTCCAGTAATGAACATCTGCTCTCTCAAGTTATGAGAATACACCAAACGAGGAGTACTTGTGCCACTTTAGAGACTAACCAATGTATTTATATTTATTAAATTGTTTAGTCTCTAAGGTGTCACAAGTACTCCTCCTTGGTTTTGTTTGTTTGTTTGTTTTTGTTTTTTACAGATACAGACTAGCACAGCTGCTACTCTGAAACCTGAGAATACACCAGTTTCCATGAACACTGGTCTCTTCTGAAACTACCAGTACAGGGTTCCTACTGTGGTAGGGTTTTGTCATATGGGTATATAGTTCATATTGGGTCATATCCACTATGGCTTGAGGATGCTTTCATGCATGGTTGCCACTTAGCTTGTATTCACACACCCATGTTAGAAACCATGGTAAATATTTGCTAGTGGGTAGGCAATTTCTACAAGTATGCTGGTTTTTGAAAAGGAAAAGAAACTTATCCACACTGAAACTGCCAGCTGCAAATATGTGTACCTTGTTCTGTTCTTGGTGTGGACAGGGCCTTAGAGAAGATCTGAGCAGCGTTGGAAAGATTTTGGTTAAATGTGAGGTGACTGCTTGGAAGGTAAATGTCTCTAGCTACAGCTAATCATTCCATTTGAGGGCTCTATCTACCTTACCACTGGGTTTCTTGAACCACTGCAGTATCAGGATTGCTAACTAGTTTTGCAGATTAGGATGGTGAAGCTTTTCACCTCTAACTTGAAAAGACCTGGCTTTGAGTAGCTAAAAGTAATTACCATCTGTACTTACAGGAAATAAGCAGCCTCCCTGCAAGGCCAGTGTCTGCCATCTACACTCCCCTGGGACCTACTACAATGTGCCACTCCCAAATGTTACTGCCTGTCGGTTTGTATAGAAACCAGCAGCTGTGTTAGGAGTGGGGTTGCTATGCCCAGTAACAGTCCCTAGAGAAGACAGGAAGAGGAAAAATGCTCAAGTTCCAGGCTGCAAGACTTAAGCACCTGCTGCTTCTGGACTACATAACAAAATGGGGTTGGGATTAGAAGAGAGGTGTGAGGAAGATGTAATAGAGACAGAAGACGGGGGAAATAAATTGTAGATTATCAAAATTCTGAATCTTTCTCCAGTCCTCTCTCTAAAATATAAGCTGTAAAGCCCTGTCCACTTGTCTGGGCTGGTACATTACAAGTACCTACAGGTATTTGGGACACTCACGTAATGTGAATTTATGGGCTAGCTAATATCTAGTTCATATTCTCACTGCCACTGACCTCCCCTTCGCAGGTGAGTTACTCAGTACAGTTCTGATGAAGCTTTGTGAACACTTTTTTTCCCCCACTTCCAAATAAAAAGTACACTTGCGACAAGCTAGTATAGACTTCCCCAAAAAAGTGCTAAGCAACCTAAATATAGGGGTTGCTACCAACTCCCTTTTAATAGGGCCTCTCTAGAGAACTCAATGCCAGTACACTAGCCAGTTAGATTTCAGGAAGGCTTCTTTTAGTTAATATGCCAAGCATAATCATTTTAATACATTGCTGCTAATTGACTCCAAGGATGAGGGGAGATTGAGGGTTTGTCTACACTTTCTGGGGGATTGATGCATCATGATTGATTTAGTGGGTCTAGTGAAGACCTGCTAAATTGACTGCAGATCGCTCTCCCATTGACTCCTGAGAAGCACCAGGGGATTTGACAGGAGAGCGTATCCCATCAACATAGTGTAGTGTAGACCCCATGGTAAGTAGATCTAAGTACGTTGACTTCAGCTGCGTTATTCATGTAGCTGAAGTTGTGTAATTTAGATTGATCTCCCCCTATAGTGTAGACAAGGCCTCAGAAGGAACTCTTCCCAAAACCCCTAAACTATACTTGAAGTCTGTTGTTAATACTTTGCAGCATAGTTTTCCATATGCAAAATCGGAATTTGGATTATCTCTGTGTTTACTCAAATTAGAGGGAACTGGAACAGATTAAAGGCAGCAAACTAATTTGCGGGGGCAGAGTCTCTTATGGTTCTTTAAAACAATAACTGCATGAGGGAGAATCCTTGGTTCTAGTTCTTGATCTGAAGTGATACTTGAGTGTCACGACAGAGAAGGTAGGTAAGTCAGCAAGAAGCCCGAGTAAGGATGTCTAGGACAAACTACTCTTTTGTTTATTTTAAGGCAGTTTATAATCCTGTTTACTCTTATCAGCATAAGAGTGATATTGACATCACTGTCTTTTCTATGTCACAGGCTTTGCGACATTTTATGTATTATGAATGGATTGGAGGGAGGGATCATGCAGCGATCTTGCTGGCCAGTATTGTGGGGGGAAAGGCAAATGTGTGGCGTGGTGGCTAAATTCTTGTTGCCCCTCCTTTTTTCTCCCTGCATCTATCCTAGCACTGTAATGATTTTTATAACTAGCATGACCCTCTGGCTCTTTTTTACTGTGTCTGTCTTGAGCCAGGTTCTTGATTCTTAACAAAGCAACCAGGAACATGGCTGCAGGTTTTTTACTTCCATCTTGTCTGGAACGTTAGTGTGGGATTGTAGATAATGAATAGGTTTTTCAGACTTGAATTATGTTTATTTCCTCTTACAAAGGGATATCTCATTGCACAATTGCTAGCAGTGCATGTGTCAATCACTAAATTTGACTGGTATTGGTTAATGTTGCAGTATGTTCACACAAACTCATCTTTTTCAACAGAGTCCCTTATGGTCGTCATCTTCTTCCTTCTCACCTCTGTGAAGATCTGGAAGTAGCTAAAACATGTCAATGTGGAAGTGCCTGCCTAAGCTGCTTCATTCAGACAACAGTGACCATGAATCTGCACCACGTAGCTCATACTGTGGTCCTTGTAGATAACATGGGAGGTACAGAGGCACCCATTGTCTGTTACTTTTGCTCTCTAACTTGTTATTCCCAGTTTCTAGATAGATATCTGCAAAGTAATAGGTGACCTTAAGGGACAGCAAAGGCACTGTTGTGGGAAGTTTTATTCCGTGATGGAGGACTCCGAAATCAAATGTTGCTCTGCTGCCCTTGTCTGATATTATGAAATGGAGACAAACCATTGAATGTGCACTACAGATATTTAATAATGTCGAACTTACGAAGCCTTCTCACTGTAAGTCTGATGTGATGTCTATGCTTTAAAGTTTCACTAATCCTAAGTAGCTATCACTTCGGCGGAAAGAGAGAGATCACTCCCAACTTGAATCTTCTTAGTAAGAATGTATTTTAGCTTACTTATATGGCTGTAACTTTCCCCAATGCTTCTTTATTTTTTCTCTTTATGCTTTTTTTTATGGATTAGGTGACCTCTCCTTGCCAGAAGGAGGGAGTTGGGTGAATTTCTGCTTGTTTTTGTTGTCAATCTTGTATGCCCTCCCTTGCTTGATGCTCTGAATTCTGTCAGCTAGAGAGTACTAGACTTTTTTCCTAGCCCAGAATCTTCTATTCTCCTTCAGTGAGAGCACAGTGTGGTGCCTTTCCTGCTAGAGAGCAGGAGTCCTATGTCTATTCACTCACTTTTTTTATTGAGGAGCAGCAAAATATTCTGCTGCCAAAGAGCGTGACTAGTTCTAAAACACTCTTCAGGTATTTTCAGTTCCCAAAACAACTCCATGTGTAGGGTGCTCACCTCAGACAGGAAACAGTATTACAGTTTTTTTATCGGAACAAATGTTTGTGTTTTGATAACTGTCATATGAGAGAGAAATGAGAGTTTCACATTCACAACCTAAATTGTTTACTATTTCTAAGCATCATGTACATTTTTAAGGTTCTTGGGATGTTCATTATAGGATGACTTCAATTATTAAATGATGAAATTCTTTCTTGCACATGTGAATTTATACAAACCTTGCTTTGGGTTACGAATGCACTTGTATGTTATGATGATCTAACGCCCTCCGGTCGCTAGTCCCACTCTCTTATCTTGACGAAGATACTGAAATGTTTAGAGAGCTTCCACACTCCTAATAATCATGTCTTGATTATTCAGTAGAAGAGCTTCTTGAGCAACCTTTAGACTGCCTGTGCCGAAGGAGCTTTGATGCTACAGCTTTGGAGAGGAAACGTAACACAGTTGACATCCCTTTTGTCTGATTTTCTGGAGCTGCATTACTGACTACCCTGGCATGGGCTGTACATTGCCCACCTTTCCAGGTCTTTGGGGCCAGGTCTACACTAAAGACCCATATCTGTATAATTGTCATTCATGGGTGTGAAAAATCCACACTCCCAAGCAACATAGTTATACCGACCTACCTCTCTGTGTAGACACCAGTATGTCGCTGGGAAAGCTTCTCCCATTGACCTAGCTACTGCCTCTCGCAGAGGTGAGTTAACTGTACTGACGAGAGAGCTCTTCCCATCAGCAGAGGAACATCTTCACTTGAGTGCTACTGCTGATGCAGTGTTTTAAGCGTAGACTTGCCCCAAGGTAAGACACCATGCTGGCCATTGCATGTGGACTAAAGAGTGGGGAAAACTTAGGACAATCGCAGGTACTAGCAACGGCTGAGGAGGTAAAAAACAAGGTTTCTGTCTAGACTGGCCTGCAGATTAGAGCCAGATGTTCCAAGTTGGACTGATGTCTGAATGCTGGGAACAGCAGACTGATTCAAAGAAAATACTGACTTGTCAGGACAGTTCTTTGCATCTGTCATCCAGACACTGGCTTTAATTTCCTATTTTCCTCCGACTTCTACTGGAAGGACCTGGCATAAGTGAATGTCAGAGCAGGCTGGTCACTCATAGTAAGTGACCCTGGCTGTGTCAGTCAATTTCTAGGGAAGAATCGTTTTCTTCAGGGAAAAGAACCTCCCAAAGCTATTCAAAACGGTTTAGAAATGTTTAGTTGCATGTTCACTAATACATTCTCTAACACAGGTAGCAAATGTCATGTGAGTTCATATACTATGTTTTCATTATAATATATAATATTTGTGAAGCACTATATTAGTAAAGGAAACAATAGATTTAACTATTCTGTATTTATATAGCTGTTTAATTATGAAAGAATTCAAACCAGGAAGTTGTATACACCTATTTATTTAAAGCTTTCAAACCAGGAAGTTGTATACACCTATTTATTTAAAGCTAATCTCAAGAACCCAAACAAATTAAATGTAAAACAGGTCCCACAGAAAGTCTGCTGTAAGGTGAATGAGGCAATCTTAATAGCCAAGATATTGGTCACTAATTTACAAATGGAATTTTTGTGGGCACTGCATCATCCGTTTTCAAGAACGGCATGGAGTGGAGAGACAAAGGTATGGGCTTTTTAAATAGAGCAATAACAGTTGACTAAGTCACTTCATGGGGAAGTAATGACTGGCTGTGGCGTTAACGACCAATATATGGGAGGAAAGTTGGTCTTGTCTTGAACGAAAGTTGGGCAGCTGGCTTGTGGAGGGATTATTTTAATCTTGTTTTACATGGAGGACTCCTCCAGGATTCTTCAGTTGCCTGTCGTCACATGTGCTGCTTTTTTTCTCACCCAGCATGTCTGCCCTTCTTCATGGGATGGGTTGGATACAATGAATCAAATTGTTGTCACATAATTAACTTAGAAGGGATAGTAATTGTGACATGAAGTGTCAGGAGTGAGGTAGTGGGTGCCATAGATCCTCCGGAGTTCTGTGTAAGTTTTTGTACAAACTTCGAACCATAGTATCTGAGCGTTTTCCACTATTAAATTAAGCATCATAACTACCATCTGTCATGTTCTCTCACTCTCTCCCCAGGCGAACTGTGTGCAGTGGAGTGTTTTTTCAATTTATATTAGTGAAAGTGAAGGGAAAAAATGTGCCATGCACTTGGCGTGGAAGGTGGGGAGGTATGTGATGGTCCTTAATTCCTGCAGGAGTTCATTCCACAGTTTTGGGTGGGCCTCAGAGGGGTCTGTCTCCTCCCTTATTATGGAAAGTTCCATTGGGCCCAGAGGAGCGAAGTTACCAACCACATCTTCATCGTGGAACTGTAGTTGGTCTTTTGTTACCTTGGTCCCAGGCCATTGAACACCTTAAAGAGAGACCAAGACTTTGAACTTGGTTCAGTATTCTATGGGAAGCCTGCATAATGAGTGGCGAACAGGTCTGACGTGTTCAGTCGCCAGTGGTGCTGAGGAGATGTGATGCAGCATTCTGTGCTAGATGAAGTTTCCTAAGCACCAGGGCTACATGTCTGAATATACTACATTGCTGCAGTCTTGTCAAGGGGTAACAAAGGCATGAACAACTGGAAGCCAGGTCATTGCTCACCAGGATGGGAGACCCTCCCCTAGCCAATCAGAGATAACAGCATCTGTGAGTAATGCTTTCTCTGTGAGAGCTTAGTGTAAGTGAGAAACCAGGAATCTCCTAAGCTACTTATGGAACTGACAAATTGTGGGTGTGAACCTTCAACCAAGGGAGGTGTGCAACTCCAAAGTCCATTCCTCCTGCCACCAGCACCACCTCTGCCTTGCTTGGGTTCAGTTTCAGCCAGCTGCTGTTTATCCATGAGCTGATCTCATCCAAGCACTGGGACATGGTGGTGGTAGGGATATGGTTGTATGTAGTGAAGAATAAGTAGAGCTGTGTCATCTGCATATTGCTGGCACTTGAGACCATGTCATTTGACCAGTTCACTTAGTGATCATGAAACACATGAAGTGCTTCCCATGAAGCCATGAATAGGTGAAAAACTGCTGTGTTCTCCTAGAAATCACTTGCATTTTTATTTAATGTGATAAAGTTCTGGGAGAACGTCCTATAACACGTAATAAAAGGGAACATACTAAAGTATTGGAGTATTTCATGAAATACATGATCCAACCTGAACAGAATGGGTGAGTTGACTTATTTTGATATGTTAGGGAGAGACCAATGTCTCTCTTAGAATTATGGCACTCCAATACTTTTAACCCGTCCTTTTTAACTTTTGACTTGAAAATTACCAGGTGTATGTTTAAAGCTAAGGAAAACTTTTTAATACTCTGAAGAAAATTAGTCAAGCTGTTTTGGAGTTAGACATTAAAATTTATCCTGAACATGGAAACACTCTGTATCCGCTCCTTAGTTAATCTTGTGACTAGAATTCCATTATAAATCCCTTTAATTTTGTAGGGGTAAAGTTTGTTGGGATTTACTCTGAATAGACTGGAATCTCTTTTGCAAATGTGAAACCAATTGGTCAAATCATTTTGAAGTTAAGGATACTCTAACATGAGACTTCTCTGAAATGTAATTAGTACATCACATTTAGCCTTCTACCTTTAAAAAATAAACAAACTTGACATTACAATTTTACATAGCCTAGTTTTCAATGGCACTTAACTCTGGGCTACCTTTTAAGTAGATTTACTTTATAAAATTAGCCTAGCGTTATCGTACTCCTGGTATGCATTATTGTAATAGCCAAGTGCCTCACAATCTCTAATGTGTTTATCCGCAGTACATCCCATACAATTCACAGAAATAATCTCCAATTTGAATTTGATTGCTAATAGGTGAATGGTTTGTCTTCATTTAGCCACAAAGCATTTACAAATATGAAGATGAACAATGCTGATACCATAAAAATGCTCTGATAACATAACTACAAACACCTGTACCTGTAAAACTAAATTACCACATTGAACAGAGGCTGAGAGTAGGCAGCAATAATCTTCCACAAAATTGCTGAGGGTGGTGTATGTTTGCTGTAAATTGCAAGGATCGTGGTTCACTTCAGGACCCGAGAAATGTAAAGAAAACCAGGGAAGCTGATCATTTAAGGGAGAACTGTGATAAAATGTAGCGGTTCCAGCCTGGAAAGATGGAGACAATACAATAAAAACCTTCCACCAGCTTCTAGGTGAAAGGTGAGAGCAGTGCTTTTGTTCAGCCGTAGCAATGATAGTTGCTAGTAAAGGTGGCGAAAGAAAACCCTGACAAACCTCTGGATTAGTCTAAAGTCTTCAATTTGAATTTAACACGCAGTTATTAGCTTTATAAAGCTATGTAAAGTGTAGCCTGCACTAAACAATTCCCTTCCCTAACCACAAAGTGGTGTTCGAATGCTCCAGCATTCTATGCCGTTGTGGGTGAGGGGGGAAGGAACATATAACCCTCAAAGAAGCATGCTGGATGGGACACTATCCTACGACCTGCATAACTACTTTAAAGCAGTGGCAGAATGTAGTCTCCGGGTGTTACTTTTAAATATTGTTACTGAATTCCATCGGGGAGGAAAGCTCTTGATCCGTTTGCCACAAGCTACCTTTTTGCTAGTCTTACAGCTGCATCTATGCTAGAAAATTTGGTCAACGCAAATTAGGTAAACTTTTGTATACAACATTTTATGTATCAGTTTGACTCATGCAGACTTGGGTGGTTGCATTGGTGCACATACCACAAGTGCTTGCATTGAAGTAGAATGCAGTGCAGCTCAGGTAGGTATCCCGGTATACCCCTTGCCTTGGTCCTGCTAAGCGTCTTGTGGGATACCAGGAATTTGCCCAGAGATTTAGGGGTCAGGTTCCCACCATGCCACTTTCTTCATCCCATAATGCTTTCCACATCCCATAATTTGTGCACCATTTTAAAAAAAAACTCGGTGTCACTGGCTGCTTTTTGGTCTCTTCAGTGCAATTCTACTGGCCATTGCTAATACAGGGGGCACAATTCTGTATTTGCAGGGCTTGAATGAGTAATACTACAACCAGTATTGCAAGAGAAAGAGGCAGAGATGTACGGCATGCTGAGGGCCACTGTTGGAGGAGTGGGGAGCCAGGTTTCAGGGGTGTGCATTGTAGCTAAGTGGGCCTAAGTTTTAGGTGTAGACCAGGGCTTGTGTTTTGCACACACCGGTTGGTTCCCAGCTCCCAAATGTAGTCTCAGGGACATATCTCACACCTCCCAATTTCACTACTCACCTGGGTCTCTGCTTTGTTTGCCTGGGCTCTGCAACAAACATGCCTGTTCTTAGCTCCTCATCCCACTTCAGCTTGTACCATGCACTGAGTATGTTAATTCCCACTTCCCCATCCAGCTCTCAGCACTGGGGGAACCTATTTGAACAGAAAGGGAGAGGTTTGAGGAAGCAGCACTGACTCCTGCATGCCTCACTGCACAGCTTTGATCCACTGCTTGTCTTTTCTCTCCTGTTCTGATCTCCCCTTTCCCCCCAGAAACAGTGTGGGGGGGTGGGGGTGGGGGGGGGGTGGCCGGGGAAGCCTGGTATTCCTTCCCCACTGCTGGAGGTAGCATAGAGGGGAATAATGGAAGGAAGGGGTGATCCTGAGCCATCCTCTCTTGGCCTAGTAGAGCCCTGTGGAAGAATTGTGGGGATTATTTGTAGGAAAGGGCACAGATGGTTCTACTTTCCTCTTCCCTAAAATATATCAGTGAAGGACAACATGCTCAGCTCCCACTTCCTCATGTTTCTGCTCTGTCAGTGCTTCTGAGCTTCCAGAAAACAAAGATCCCTCTGAGGCCAATCCCTTATGTAATGAGATACCATAACTAAACTACATTATGGAAACCCAGATCTTTGTCAAAGCACTAGTCATCAAACTGGGTTTTCAAAGGTGGTGGTTGGATGATCCCTTACTCAAATAAAGGTTGTTGTCCTGGGGTATGCTGGCCCTACCAGCTGTGCCAGAAAACACCCTGTAGGGGTGAAGGTTGACAAAGTCCACACCCTACACTGCTCCAATGCTCCCTCCCTGCTCTTATCACTCCCCACCTTTTTCTCTAGCTCTGCACCAAAAAATTATAAGAATCTGAAAATCTTATGAGCAGGTTAGGTTAGGGGGAGTGTCTCTGACTTTCCTTAGATCAGGCTTAGTTGTGTTGTTCAGGAAAAGGTGAACCATATGAGTAGTCATTACATTAACCTAGCTGCTTCATAGTCTCTCTCTCCTTTGTTTAGTGTTAAGTTTTCTTGGCACTACTGTTATAGTAAAAATCAGTCTGTAGGTGGATTTTAGAGCACTTTTGAAAGCGCTGCACTTAAACCAGAAATTTTGGTTTGGGGGCAAGACTTCCACAAGGAGCCCCTGCAATCTCCAGGCGGAGAATAAGGAACATGAATTACACATTTTCTGAGAACTACAAAGAGTATGCCTTATACTGAGTGCATGGATGTCACTCAAGTATAGTGTGTCACCTAGAGGCACCCAGTTATTGTGACAACAGCCTGTCTGGAAACCCTCTGGTTTCAGCAGCGCCCTTGTTTTGCTGCACTCATGTACTTCACCCTTTAAGGTAGGTGTGTCAGTTTAGCTTGTGCTGATCCAGATTTCCAATCTTTACTCATAAGACATTTTTCTCTACTGGTTCTCCAAAGAGCGGTGGAGGCTGTGCACCACCATAGCTATATGCTGAATGACCAGTTTGGGAAGAGTTCACCTATGCTGAGCCCTAAACCTGGGGGGGGGGGGGGAAGTATTTTTTTTCTTTTAGGACGGTTATGTCATGGGAATCCCTTGCTCAAATTACCCCAACTTTGGACAACATCTCCTATTCCACCCTCCCGTGAGACACAGCAGTGTTCAAGGCAAACCAACTCGGGATGGAGATTTTAAAAGGTAGACTAGAAGATCATTGTTGGAAGGGACCTCGGGAGCTCGTCTAGTCCGGACCAATCCCCAACTAAGTTCTAGGAACTTAAAACTTTTCCGTTTACACAGGAAGCAACTCCACCTTAACTCTACCAGAGCTACTGCTCTGCTCTCTCTCTCTCTCTCTAGGCGGTGGGGGGTGGCAGTGCTGGTCCCAGGATACGGGAGAGAGAAGGTGGGTGAGGGAATTGGGGGGGGGGGGGGCTTTGGCGCTTGCACCGCGCTCGTCTGCCGCTCAGCGCTGGAGACCCGAAGAGCTGGGTGTAAACGGAGGTTTCTCTCGGCGCTAGAAATTGGTCCAATTACCCAAATTACACCACCCCCCCCCCGTCTCGTCTCTCTGATCATCTCCCCCCCCCGTCTCGTCTCTCTGATCATCTTCACCCCCCCCCGTCTCGTCTCTCTGATCATCTCCCCCCCCCCCCCGTCTCGTCTCTCTGATCATCTCCCCCCCCCCCGTCTCGTCTCTCTGATCATCTCCCCCCCCCCGTCTCGTCTCTCTGATCATCTCCCCCCCCCCCCGTCTCGTCTCTCTGATCATCTCCCCCCCCCCCCCCGGCAGGTGGGACGGGAACGGAGCGAGATCAGATCTCCCTGGGGGAGGGGAGCAGCGCGGTCCGGCCGGGCTCTCGGGAGCGGCGCGGGATTGGTCTCCCCGGTGACCCGCCGGGGTTTCGGACACGGCCCGGGCGCTCGGCCCGGAGCGCGGAGCAGCCAGTGACACGGAGACGGCTCCGCGGGGCTCAGCCGGCCCCTCGGGGAGCGGAAGTGGGAGGGGGCGGGGCGGGGCGAGTGACAGCGCGTTTGACGAATGGGCCGGGCCCGCGTGCGGCGCGCGGCCTATGGCGTCCGGGGACGTGTCCGGGGTTGGGGGCGGGGCGCGGCCCGGGCGTCTCGCGCGCGCGCGCCGCCGCCGTGACAGTTGGTGTCAGCCTCCCTTCCGCCGCCGGGGCCATGCGCGCGCCGCGGGCTGGGCGCCCCCGCGCTCCGGGAGGGCCGCGGCGCTGAGGCCGGAGGGGCGGCCCCGGGCGTCTCCTCCCCCTTCCGGGCTGCGTCGGGCCGCCGCCGGGGGCGAGCGGGGAACGATGAGCTAGGGGCCGGGCCGAGCCGAGCCGAGCCGAGCGGCGGGCCCCGCGTCCGCCCCGCCCGGCACCATGCGGCTCCGCGTCTACAAGCGCAAGGTGCTGCTGCTGCTGGCGCTGCTGGTGGCCGCCTGCGGCCTGGCGCTGTGGGGCAGCCACGGCCGCAAGCCCGCGCGGGACCCCGGCGAGCCGCCCCGCGCCGCCGAGCTCGCCTCCGCCGCCAGCCGCCGGGCCGCCAACGCCTCCGCGCCGCCGCCGCCGCCCGCCCGGGCCGAGCCGGCCAACGGGACGCGGGGCTACCGCGCGCTCTTCTACCAGCTGAACTTCGACCAGCCCGTGCGCAACCTGGCGCGCTTCCCCCGCCGCCCGCCCGGCGCGCTGGTGCTGGTGGTGCAGGTGCACGAGCGGGCCGAGCACCTGCGGCTGCTGCTGGACTCGCTGCGCCGGGCGCCGGGCGTGGAGAACGCGCTGCTGGTGCTGAGCCACGACGTGTGGTCGGAGGAGCTGAACCGGCTGGCGGCGGGGGTCGAGTTCTGCCAGGTGCTGCAGATCTTCTTCCCCTTCAGCGCCCAGCTCTACCCGCGCGAGTTCCCCGGCCGCGACCCCCGCGACTGCCCCCGCGACATCGGCCAGGCCGCGGCGCGGCGCCGGGGCTGCCTCAACGCCGAGTACCCGGACGCCTTCGGCCACTACCGCGAGGCCGCCTTCGCCCAGACCAAGCACCACTGGTGGTGGAAGCTGCACTTCGTGTGGGAGCGGCTGCGGGCGCTGCGGGAGCACACGGGCCTGGTGCTCTTCCTGGAGGAGGATCACTACCTGGCCCCCGACTTCTACCACGTCCTCCAGCGGCTCTGGGCGCTGAAGCAGCGGGAGTGCCCGGAGTGCCAGGTCCTCTCCCTGGGCAGCTACAACGTGGTGCGGGGCGGCTTCTCCGGCAGAGCCGACAAGGTGGAGGCGAAGACGTGGAAGTCCACCGAGCACAACATGGGCATGGCCTTCAGCAGGGACACGTACCAGCAGCTGATCGAGTGCACGGATGCCTTCTGCACCTATGACGACTACAACTGGGACTGGACGCTGCAGCATTTGACTATCTCTTGTCTTCCCAAGTTCTGGAAAGTGCTAGTACCCGAAATCCCCCGGGTTTTTCATACAGGGGACTGTGGCATGCACCACAAGAAAGCCTGCAGACCATCCATCCAGAGTGCCAAAATCGACTCGCTCTTAAACAGCAACCAACAGTACCTGTTTCCTGAAACGATGAGTGTCAGTAAAAGGTACGCCATGGCACCTCTCTCCCCTCATGTGAAAAACGGAGGGTGGGGAGATATTAGAGACCATGAACTCTGTAAAAGTTATCGCAGACTACAGTGAAAATCAAACTCTCCAATAGCTCTCTTGAATTATTCCATACTATCTTATGGACAAATGTGTATAAAAAGGGTTTCTGGATTGGTTTCTGCTTTAAGATGAATAAACATTCTTGTAAAAGGTGTCCAAAAATAGTAATCGTTCATGTTTCCCAGTTAATTTTTTTTAAATGGGACACTACTGCTGATAGCAGCTGGAAAACAAAATTTAAGCCCAGATACAGAAAATGGCCATTATGCTGTGCTTACTGACAAGGATAAACATTAAAATTAATCTTACTAGGTTATAGAGCTTTTCACTTTCAGCATCTCAAACTCCTTGTAAAATACATTTTGAAATGAGCAAATCCATGATATTCACCGTACTAAGAATAGTAAGGGTGGAATGGAGTAAGCTTGACAGAACTCTAGTCAGTTCTCAGTCCAGCAGCCCTGTACTATTTTAAATAACTTTCTCATTGTTTAAACTCTGGGACATTAAAGTCAAATCATTCAGCATTCCACAAGCTTGTACTATCTGCAAGAGCATTCTCTTATTTGCTATGTATTTGATTATATGAAGAGGAACAAATCATTGCTCAGTTTAATGTAGAAATATACTTTTTTTTTTTTTTTTTTAGTTTTGCCAAAATAAAATTCACATTTGTAATACCATGAAAGTCTTTGACTCTGCAAAACCCTTAGTTTAAATCTTTCTTGCTATGACAAAATTCAGTTTTTGTAATACAAAAAGAGGGTTTAAAATACACCAAATGTCATTACCCATTCAAAGAGTGTACCTCTAACTTCATTCAAAAAATCAGTAATTGAGTTAAAATAGAGAAACACACAATATTACCTCCTTTGGAAGAAAGTAATCAACACTTAGCCTTGAAATTACTCATCCATATAGAAAGAATAAACATACTGTTTAATGAAAACATATGTTGAACTGGAACAGAAAGTCAAATAATCCAAAACAATGCCATTTGTTAAAGTGAAACACTTATTAGTCTAGTCTAACTGCAGTGATGCATTTTTTTTAATGTCACCACTGAAGTATTACAAACTTATCAATACTAGTTGAAGTTTTGTGGAATAGACCAAACAGATTTCACTAAATGACTTAGACAAAGTACAGAAGGGGAATGTACGTGACCGCTGGAATGCAGTCACTCTCTAAACAGACAGTCCCCATAAACTCCACCAACTACATACAAACCAAGTTTGAAAAAATTGGGTGACAGGAATTATTCTACATGTACTTTCATATAGCTAGATGATTTACAGACTTTAATAATTGGATAATTTTGTTGCATTAAGGCTGAAGAAAACTCTACTGCACTTGTATTAGGGTAATAGAGGGTCAGTGGCCTTTTGTTCCTGTCTAAAAATAATTATTGCTCAATGAAACTGCTTAACTTGTGTGCTAATAGATAAGACAACTTTCAACAAAACTTCTTAATTTTCTCTCCTACTTTGAGATGTGAATAAATTGCTTAAAATGTATGCACTGGAGAGGAAACAGAAAACTTATGAAGCCATCTCAATATGTAGATGTTTATTACTTTTTAAAAAACAGAATGTGTGCCAAAACAAATTATTCTCCTGGGTAATGTAACTGTCAAATTTTAGAGTTGCACAAGGTGGGTGGGGTAATATGTTTTACTGAACCTACTTCCTGTTGGTGACAGAGACAAACTTTCCTGCTTATGCAGCCCCAAAAAGTACTTGTGGTTGGCACAACTTTGTAATCAACCTAAAAATATGGGAGATTTGAACTGTAAATACAATTTAACCTTATTTTAAGAAGTAAATTTTCTTCAACATGTACAACAGTTTGTCAAAGAACAGGGTTTTTGTTTTTTTTTGTTTTTTAAAGTGACAGTTTTGCTATGAAAGCATAGAAATGTTCTTGCTTATTGTTGCTCTTCCACTGCCATGCAATCCAACATACAGCATATTTAAACCTCAAGAAACTTATTTTGAGTGGTAGGAATAATTTAGACAAATTGACTCCATACTAGAAGACAACATGAATAAATGCAGAAATTGGAAAATGCAGGTTTTAATACACTGGATAACAAAGAAACAAATTAATTAAACATAGTGGCATTGCTGTATTTGGATACTGTATATCTGAAGGAAAGTAGTAGGATAAGATAGCAGTATAAACATTTATTTTACGGAAACTACTTAAAAAGGGGGCTTTCTCCATGGAAAGAAAAATTCTATTTGCCAAAAATCACTAGCAGTCTAACCCTACCATCATCACAAAATGAGTATTGGCAAATGTTGACTTCAAATGATGAGTATTGTTTATCATTAGATTGAATAAAGATAGCAAATCTGGAGAGAAGCATCACAAAAACATAGTACATACACGAACATATATAAAAACTTTAATGCACTGCAGAGATTACTCAACGAATCAAGATCTGAGTTCAAGTTCTCGAAGGGAAAGTAATCCACTGTTGCTGTTTGTATGTTTTAATTTCTACTCAATTGAACATTATGAAAATATTTTTTTAAAGAAAGTTTAAAACTTGTAAAAAAAATCAAAATTAACGTAACTTGACTTGTAAACAGAACAATTAAATCAGTTCCTCGTATTGAAGATGAGATTCAAGTTCAGATTTCTGCTTCCCATGCAATGCTTTAGATGCCAAAAACAGAAGCCTGAACTGCAGACAATAAACTGACTACTACACTTAAAATCCTAACTGACATAACTTAATCCAACTCATACAACAAAGAATTTTGAAAAATTAATTCACACTGTGTTGTGTGATCTCTAACAATTTGCACACTTCCATCTTGTATATTCGTTTCCTTTATAACTGGACAAACTGGTCTACAGTTCAAATGATGCTGGTTCTCTTCTGCTGGCTCTGAAGACACGACTTCTTCATCCCTTGTTATTTTTGCCGCCTCTTCCACATGAAGTAATTCTTGCTTTTCACAGTCTGAGGACGTGGCACTTTTGCCTGTTGTGAAAGCAAGTTCCAACTGTGGTTCATTTATCTGAGATTTCCCAGAAATTGCTAAACTAGTGTCAATAGGTTCAAGTTGCAAACAATGTCTTGAACTACAATCTACTACTTCTATTGTTTTAGCAGATGTAAAAGATCCAGAAGTCATGTCAGTTTCCGTACTATGTTCTCCAACTGTCTCAGCTGCAATATGGTTAGCTTCTATATTTGCTTTGAAGTAGTTTTTATTCTCGTTTTCAACTTGATCTCTTCCTGAATTATCATCTCTTTGTTCTTTTTCACCAAGTTCACAATGTTTAACCTCCTGTGACTGTTGAGAAAAAACAAAACAAAACAGGAAATTAATTGTACTTTGATACCCTAATATTTAATGTTGACTGAACACATCAAAATGCTACCAACGGCAGGCCTAGACACTGAATAACTCAGAATGCATTTATTTCCATGAGATCTACAATCTGTGTTAGTCTGTGCTTTCAGAAAGCTAAATCAGACTTCTGCGGAGGATTTCCCAATACTGTAATCAAAATGCCTGGGAGAGTGTATTACAGAGACTGTTTCCCACCATAAGGTTTTACTCTGCTGTGGAAAGAGTTGCTGGACAGCTGCCAATTGGTAATGATGTACAACAGTTAATAGTGGAAGAGCGAGCAAATGATCACAGTTGGGTTATGCATACACCCTTGCATTTTCCAGAAATCCATGGTTGCAAATTTGGCCCCACAATATAAACTTTCATTTGAGGAAATATTCCTAGCCTGTAGAGTTGTGAAAACTGTGTCCCTGTCACATGTGGAAAGTTTAACTAATGCAGTGTTGTCGTCTTGAGTGTGCACAAAACAATGTCCGAGAACTGTTCTTCATTCTCACTAAGGTGAGCACCCTGAAACTGGAGGACTGAATATCATAGATCAACATTCACTTTTTTGCGGTTGGTTATTTCAGCAGAAGCTTCTACATAATTTGTATCCATTGTTAGGAAATAGCGTGTGGCTGGTTGCAGTGGAGTGGCTCAGTGTTGACAAAGGCAGTTGCCTAGCTCCAGGAACTAGCAATTTCAAGATTCGTTACCCTTCCAAACCTTCTCTATTCTCCCCACACACCAAATGAGTTATTGTCACCCTGTCAACAAGAAAGTAAGAGAAGATTCATTCCCTTACCAGGGACGAAAGCTTCACCCACCTCTTGGGTACCAACATCCCAAAACTATCTTCCTCTCCCATCACTTCCTTGATCCCAAAAGCCAAATCTGTTTATCCCAGCGGTTCTCAAACTGGGTCGGGACCCCAGTTTAATGGGTTGCCAGGGTTGGCGTTAGATTTGCTGGGGCCCAGGGCTGAAGCTTCAGCCCGGCCCGGGAGCGGGACTCAGGTTTCAGGCCCCTTGCCTGGGGTGGTGGGGCTCAGGCTTGGTCCCCTCCTCTCCCTACCACCTGCAATGGCAGGGCTCAGGCTTCAGCCTCTGGCCTCCCTGCAGCGGTGAGGTTTGGGCAGGCTCAGGCTTTGATCCCCGTTCCTGGGGTCATGCAATACTTTTTTGTTGTCAGCAGGGGGGGTGCAGTGCAGTTTGAGGACCCGGGTTTATTCAGTGTCCAAAATCTCCACCTTTCCCCACCCCAAGACATCTACAATGCACTCAGAGATTAGAAATGCAGGGATATATTGGAACGTCACTACTCTGCAGCACGCTGAAAACTAAGGGTGGAGTAAACTTGAAAAAGAAACAAACTGTTGACATGAAAAACAAGTTAAGAGATTACTGCAGTGACTATAACTAAAACCTTATTATTGACATTCCTTAAAGCTGCCACAAATGTCAATGTACCACAGAATTCAATATTCTTCATCAGGGAGCCTTGCCACAGAATTTAGACCCATTGCACCACTGTGGAACATCTATTGCTAGAGACAAACAAAACAACGTGCAGAAGGCTACATCTTATTTTGAGATCTGCACAAAACATGCATCTTAAGCTATGCTAAATATCGAATAAATTACAAAAGTGAGGGACAAAATATTTAACATAGCTCATTTGGAATGACGCAAAAATATGTAAATACAAATGAGGTGACACCACAGTGTGATGCAAAGTGAAATTTGGAAAAATTCTCAGTCTAATGGACAGTTTAACCATAATCAACTGAAAGAAGAGTTAATTGTAACAACAGTGGAGCAACTGAAGTAAGTTCTTTATTTAGCTATTTAAGTATTGAAGTCCAAATTCCACTTCTGACTAACTTTGGTTTTTGGATTAGCGTTTAAGTGTTGGCTAGAGCTGCAACATATAGTTCATAAAGTCCTGCTTCCCAGTCCCATGTTAATCCTGTAGTCACATTGCTCTTCTGTAGAAAAGAACCCTGTACTCACACAAGCATGCCCCAACTCTCAGGGGAAACTTACAAGATTCAAAGGTTCAGCTCAAGTCAAATAAATAGAAAAGGCTGGGATTGTTATCCAGTCAAACTTTCCATGGTACCCTCTACCTTCCCGACAGTCCCACTGCTCCTCTTTACTCTGACTCCCTGCCCATCTCAGCACAGTCCATCTCATTGCAATCCCCAAAACAATGAGTTTTCTGTCTCCCCTGCCTGTGACCTCCACATTCCAAAGTACAAATTTTGGGCCTTGGGGCGCTTCTGTCTTGAGCTGCATCCATAAACATAAAAGATTTTAATTCAGAAGTACCTACACCCACTGGAGTATGTCAGTGGTTTTCAACCTTTCCAGACTACTGTACACCTTTCAGGAGTCTTATTTATCCTGAGTAGCCCGAAGTTTCACCTCACTTAATAACTACTTGCTTACAAAATCAGACATAAAAATACAAGAGTGTCACAGCACATGATTACTGAACAATTGCTTACTTTCTCATTTTTGCCATATAATTATAAAATACATACATTGGAATATAAATATTGTACTTACATTTCAGTGGATAGCAGAGCAGTATAAACAAGTCATTGTCTGTATGACATTTTAGTTTGTACTGACTTAGCTAGTGCTTTTTATGCAGACTTGTAAAACTAGGCAAATATCTAGATGAGTTGATGTACCCCCTGGCCTGGGGGTACACAGGTCTTCCAGGGGTACATCAACTCATCTAGATATTGGTTGAGAACCATTGGAGTACTGTACACTACATCCACAGGGCTCCAAAACTTGACTCAAAATTGTGTATGGAGAGACATGGACTCTTCACTTATTCATATTGAGCATATCCTTAAGGAAGAGTTTGAGAGTCAAGCCTTGTCTACACTGCAATTTTGTCAACAAAAATTATGCTGCTTTAATCAACCACTGTTGTATATCTACACCAGGGGTAGGCTACTTATGGCATGCGTGCTGAAGGTGGCACAAGCTGATTTTCAGTGGCACTCACACTGCCCAGGTCCTGGCCACCAGCCCAGGGGGCTTTGCATTTTAATTTAATTTTAAATGAAGCTTCTTAAACATTTTAAAAAACGTATTTACTTTACATACAATAAGAGTTTAGTTATATATTAAAGACTTATAGAAAAAGATCAAAAAATGTTAAAATATATTACTGGCACACGAAACCTTAAATTAGAGTGAATAAATGAAGACTTGGCACACCACTTCTGAAAGGCTGCCAACCCCTGATATACACAACACTTCTTGTGTTGCCAGTGTGGATACACTCTGCCAGTTCTTGCATGTACACAGCAGTGCACTGTGGGTAGCTATCCCACTGTGCAACTGGCAGCATGGTGCTTTGGGAAGGGTTTGCAATGCCTCATGGAGTAAGTGCAGCATCACATGACGCAGGTTTCTCAATCCCATTGCTCCAGGGCATCCCCACTAGATTGCCATCTGATTTCAACTGAAGTGTATGTGGGAGGAAGTGGGGAGAGTGAGTGGCAGGAAGTAGGTGTGTTTGTTGGGGGGGGGGGGGGGAGAAAGAGGAGAGACAGAAACAGTGCCTGTGTTTGGGAAGTGTGCGAGAGGAGTATACATGTGTGTGTGTGTGTGTGTGTGTCTGAGAGAGAGTGTTGGGGAAGTGTGTGATGGCATGCTGTCTCTAAGTTCAGACAGCAGCCTGAGCAACCAATCCACAGCAGTGTCTCTCGCTTCCCCCTCTCTCTATGTGCAGTTCTGCAATTCCCCTTGAGTTCTCCTATAGCCTCTCAGCTACTGGGTGAGCTCTCCAGGCTGAGGAACGTCAAAGCTTCCTGGAGCTTTGAAAAGGGGAAGGGTGCATGCCTGTAGAACAGCCAAGTTCAAAACAGTGAGCAGAGCGGTCACAGCAGGCATTGTGGGATACCAGTTATGTCGACATAATGAATGGCAGCATCTACACTGGCACATGGCTGACAAAAAATTTGTGCAAAAAACCCCATGTCTCTCATCAAGGTGGTTTTATTTCATCACCAAAGAACAGAAGTTTTATCACCAAAAGTAGCATTGCAGCGTGTACACTTCTGCTGTTTTGCCACCAAAACTCTGCAGCGTAGACAAGGCCTCAGACTGGTTCTATTGCAATGAAGTCCCTACCCCTGGTTTGTCCGGAGAGTGCAGACTCCAGCAGAGCTAAGTGACTGTGAACTGGAAGCACTTTCTGGGTATCTGTATCCCCTGAACACAACGGAGATATAAATCTGTGACTATTTTTGTTTTAATATGAAGGATGGATTTAATATGTAGGTATTTATACATGAGATAACATAATGTATCACTATCATCCCAATAAACCTGTTGCTAAGCCAGAACTGTGCGTAGTTCCACTTCACCTTTCAAGTTAAATTAAATGGAGTTGAAAGTAAATCAGCCTTTCCAAAAAACTGAGTTTTATACTTGAAAATCATGTATAGGAAGTGATGTATGCAACAGAATGCAAAGCAGGAATGACTCCATTTCAGGGAGGTTTCACACACTATTCTTTTCAGAATAGTAGCTGTGTTAGTCTTATCTGCAAAAAGAATGAGAAGCACTTGTGGCACCTTAGAGACTAACAAATTTATTTGGGCATAAGCTTTCATGGGCCCAAATAGCCTACGAAAGCTTATGCCCAAATAAATTTGTTAGTCTCTAAGGTGCCACAAGTACTCCTCATTCTTTTTACGCTCTATTCTTCTTAAACTATAGAATTGCCATGTACTACTGCTAAGCAGATCTTACCTTTAATCTGATTTGACTTTTGACCTCAGTAACATCAAGTACTTCAATTAATGGTTGGCTTTCCAGTGCTGTCTGTTCGAGGAATGAAGGGCACAAGACACTGTCCAGAAATTCATCAACATTTTCTTCACTGACAAACAACCTTTCCTAAAGGCAAAAACCAAAAAAGAATTTAGATGCTTACAGATTCTTTTTACATTATGTGTATTTTTGTACCCAGCAACCCATTAAATATTTACATACACAGAAAATTCTGAGACAACCACACTACCTGTGAAAACAATATCTATTTAAATCTCCAGTTTAATAAATTATCAATAAGACATTCAGAAGTAGTGAGAAATGAACACGAAGAAAATGATTTATGTACAAAATATGGGCCTGCCTCAAACAAAAGGCAATGGTTTAAAGGGAGGCATGTAACCATTACAATTTAAAAAGTGTTTCAATTGTCCTCCCTTCTCTTTTGATATTCAATTTTTTAAAAAGTTCTGGATCTGTGGGTTTGAGTAATTACCTTACCTTAAGAAAAATGCAAACATCTGATTAGTCTGTAATTCCAGCTCATTACAGCTGGAATTACTCTGATTGGTTTGTAATTCCGGCTCATTTTAGCCATCAGATTTCAAGATTAGCCTTCTAGAGTAAAGAGTATGAAATATATATACACAACGCTATCAATTTTAGATCTGTGTAATAAACTTATCTTTTTTAAAACTTCATTCAGATGTGAGTAAATGCAGGTGGAATGAAATGAAATGCAGTTTACAGTTAAATAAGTTACTTCCGGGTATATTTTTAGGGCTATTCATACACCGTTCAGGTGCACCATGAAGCATGTTGCTACTGGTCTTATGACTCAAACCAGCTGTGGATATTAATGGTCTGAAAAATACACCCAGGAATATCTTGTTGTTTAATAAAGATAATAATACTTTATAGATTTATTCTTCTGTTTCTTTTTCCTATTTAACAATAAATACTTCCATTATGTAAGATAGGGGTTTAACCTTTTTCCAACTTTTTCCAGGATTTTCAATTAGTCAGATTGTTTTAATATAAACACTTAAATCCTTCATTCCTTTTTACTCCCATGTTTCATCAACCTAATAAGTGCTAGAATGCCAAAAAAGTCCAGCTACCAGGGAAGTCCTGTTGATGTTAGATGCAATGAGGCAATTTTGAATATTTTTAGCTCTCTCATCCTACTGTGTCCGGGCTCTCAAAGATATAATTTTGATCTGTAAAAGAAGTTATAATTGGGAGCATGAAAGGGTTCCACAGTCATACAATATTAAATGAAAATTTGGAGATCATATATACATAGCCAATTTACAAAGATTCAGAATTAAACCCATTTTCTGCCCAAAGAGTTTGCAATTCAATAAATGTACATAGACAGGAGGACAGATAGGGAGGGTGCAGAGAGATTATTCATGAAGAGAATACAATAGGGGCCTTGTTTACACTAGCAGCATCCACCACCAATGGTAGTAATGGTGACTGTATTTTGTAGAAAGGGCTTAGCCATTGATATCCCTATCATGCCCCTGTGCCACACATGAACTAACTACCCAGCCTCTTTCTCAGCGAGAGGAACACATCTAGTGTGTATCATAAGATCTTTTAATGCTTTGCCAGATATGACTGAGGTTAGCAACTCATTTGCAAATTTAGCACCAGTAATTTGGGCTTGAATAGAGACTGGGAGTGGCTGTCTTGTTACAGAAGCAACTTTTCTTCTCCTGGAATTGACACCTCCTCCTCAATTATTGTGACCTACATCTGCCCTGATTGTATTGGCCCTGTGAACACTGGTTCTCCACTTGCGAGGTAACTCCCTTCTCTTCATGTGTCAGTAGAACAATGCCTACATCTGTAATTTTCACTCCATGCAGCTGAAGAAGTGGGTTTTTTTACCCAGAAAAGTTTATGCCCATTGCCCAAATAAATCTGTTAGTAGTCTTTAAAGTGCCACTGAACTCCTTGTAGCTTAAAGATGGTATTTCACACAGTGCCACCTAGTGGAAGAACAGTATAATAAACTTTAGCCTTCTGTTACATCTCCCCCTTTAAGTTCTACATTCCTACCATTTACAGTATTTACGCTATCATGCTGTCTTTGTCTGTTAAGTGTCTCTGAATGGTACTGGTTTTACATGACCTGGTTGCATAAGAACTTGGTCATTTGGCTGTCCCTTAGTTACAATGACTGGCTTCTGGAATCCTTGAGTCGTTGTCATCTTGAACTACATCTGCCATCTGTTGACTTTGCTCTGTTGATAGTTCTCGCTGAGGTGCAAACTGTAGATGTCAATGGGTTTCTCTTGAGCTCTCCTCTTGATCACATACAATCGGAGTGCTGAATTATAGAATCATAGGACTGGAAGGGACCTCTGGAGGTCATCTAGTCCAATCCCATAATGCACCTAACAATTAAAGGTTATGCAGAAATCAGTCTGCTTGTATGAGATGGAAGCCTATTATTATTTGTAATGTAGTTTAAGGAAGAGATTATTGCAAACCCAAGCAATGAATTTGCTCTGTATTCTTTTTTTCCTTCTTGACCTACCAAAAACTTGCTAAGTGTCTCAAAATCTTCAATACAGAATTAATTGACCCCCAAATAAAACATTCACAGGAGTAATCTTGGAAGTCTTAGTTTCTAGCAATAAGTCACCTAGCCCCAATCACAGTATATTAATTCTTTTTTAGGTCAGGAAAGTTAGTACTCTACAAAAACTGCAAAGACCTATATAGACAAAGACAAAATTTTCAAGACTTGTAGTCACATTCAAAATTGCTTTAAAATAATAGGAAAAGTTTTGTCCAGCACTGAAGACAGACAAGCTACCATTACTTTCATAAGTGACAAGAGTAAGATCCACCAGCTTTGTTTTGGCTTGCAGGGAAGCAGATTTTGTGGGTGCACTGTGCCATCCCCTCAGCTCTCATGGACAGCTTTGTTCTTGGAAGTTGGAAAGAGCTTTGAATATACATGAACCCTGCACTTCAGAACACAGCCCTCTGGGTTCATATATAGTGGATTACCACACTTGTATCCATAATGCAGCCCTGATTTTGGAAAGGCTGATAATTGTAAGTGACCACTTGAGACACCTCCAGACCCTGAGTAACTATTGTTTGGGGGCACTCTACTCTTTTGCATATTGTGTGTGCTTGAGATCTAAACATAATAAGTTTGGATTAAAGCATTTTGAGTTTGTGCCAATCTTTAATCAGATAAATGCACTGTTTTCACCTTTCCTGTGTTCCTGACACCACCTCACAAAGAGGACAGTTACTGGGTAACATTGAACATCTACTGAGCCCTTTGATTTCAACTACAAGTGCTCAGCACCTATGAAAATTGAAACCTAAATATTTAGTATGAATGTATGCCAGCCCAGTGACCCTAAAAGATCTGACCTAGTCTAACAGAAAGAAAAAAAATTACCACCACCCCCAACTGACAGAGAAAGTTAGCTCATGTAACTCCATTTTGAAGTTCCTCTCGGTCCTTATCAAGAAAGCCAACACAGCGCATACCAGAGAAAGGGGGGCCTCTAGTCACCAGCGGTTTCAAATACCCTCTAGACCAGGGGTGGGGAACCTTTTTTGTGCCAAGGGCTATTTGGACATTTATAATGTCCTTCGCGGGCCGCTCTCCCCCCCCCCCCCCCCCCCCCGGAAGCCCAGGCTGGCAACGGGAGCCAAGACCCCAGCTGGCAAGGGGCCAGTGGGGGAAACCCCAAAGCAGTGGCAAGCGGAGTGCTTAGCCCTGCACTGCTTTGGGGTTTCCCCCACTGACCCCTTGCCAACCGGGGAGGGGGGGGGGGTCCTGCCACCTGCCCCAGTCAGCTCCCTCTGTCAGCCTGGGTGTACGGGGTGATCTTCATTTACCCCCGCCCAGTCTCCCCCCAATCTAACTGCTCCCCCACCCCTGCCTGGCCAATGCCTGGCCTCCCATGCCACCAAACCTAACCTCCTCCCCACCCCTCCCCGTCCAGCCTGGCCTCCCACCCCCCCCCCTTCACCAGCCGCTCCCCCACCCCATGCAGCCTAGTCTCCTGCCCCTCTGCCCGCTCGCCCAGCCTGGCTCCCCCTTCACCGGCGGCTCCCTCTGGCGCTTCCCAGCCCCTTTGCTCAGAGCGGAGCCGCGTGCGTACTTGGCCGGCGGCTGCGGCGCGTCTTCTGCCCGCGCCCGCTCACTTGCGGCGTGCAGGGCACGGCCCTCCCTCCCCCCGCAGCCCGCTGGCTCCCCGCGCCCAGCCTGCTGTGAGGGGTGAGGCATCGCCGCTGCCGCTTTCCCTTCAGCCGCGCCTGCTGCCGCCGCCACGCCCAGCCTGCTGCGAGGGGGGAGACGCCGCCGACGCCGCCTTCCCCTCAGCCACGCCCAGCCTGCTGCGAGGGGGGAGACGCCGCCGCCTTCCCCTCAGCCGCGCCCGGCCTGCTGCGAGGGGGGAGACGCCGACGCCGCCTTCCCCTCAGCCGCGCCCGGCCTGCTGCGAGGGGGGAGGCGCCACTGCCGCTTTCCCCTCAGCCGCGCCTGCTGCCGCCGCCTCACCATTCCGGCCATGCCGCTCTGCCCGCAGGCCCGGCGACAAGGGGGACTACGGCCCGTCGCCGGCCCTGCTCCCACCGCCACGTTGGTCCGGCCAGCTCTACGGCGGAGATTTGGAGACCCGCCTGCGGGCCGGACCAAATGACTTGGCGGGCCGTATACGGCCCGGAGGTTCCCCACCCCTGCTCTAGACAAAGGAAGGGGCAGCCTCGAAACCCCTAGGACAAGATAAGAGCTTCACGTGAACATCAGCCTGTGGTCATGAGCTCAATTCAGAAGGGGATAGGCGGGAGATAAGAAAATTGCCTTACCATAGGCTAGAAGGTCCGCTGCACGAGGGGTACATGTCCTGCTGTAGAGTATATCATCTATCCTTTGTCTGTATTTCAGGGTCCTTCTTGCTTAGCAAGAGTACCACACAGCTGTGTAATAAACTGGGTTTTTCTTTTTCTGCATTTTATTGGAATAATTCCTGTGCCTCAGCCTAGACTCGAACTCTGCGTGACTAGGGGGTGTAATTCGCAGCAGTTTTCGAGCTGTACATGACCCAAAGGTGTAATTCATAGCGGTTCTCTTGAACCGTGTGTGTGACCTGTAGGTCTAATTCGTAACAGCCCTCGGGCTGTGCGTGACTTGTGAGTGTAATTCGCAACACAACTATAATTCCTGAAAATAATGGTACTATGTCAACTCAAAGGCTGTGCCCTATCTTCTGAGACAATTCAGGATTCCTGGGGACAACACTCAAACAGAGTGCAATCCCTAGTGTCCAGTGTGGAATAAGAGATGGTCAAGTAGGGTATTACATAGTCATAAGACATTTTGTAAGTCTTCACTCCTACAAATGTAATGCACTGTCAGAGGAGAAGCTGATAGTTCAAAATGAATGGGTAAGTAAAGATGAAATCCTAAGGACCCCAAACCACTACGCACCCCTGAGCACTGGAAGTTTCAGTGGTGTAATTCGCCAGTATAAACAATGCTCCCTGAGCTGGTAGCCATTTCCCTTGTTGAGGTGTTTTTTATAGCTCTGGAAGAGCTCTCTCCCAGTGCTGTGCTGCAACTACACAAGCCAGGTTAAAGTGATGCCACAGCAGCTCTTTAACATTGCCAGTGTAAATAAACCCTTAGAGGGATCACCTATGAGAACAATAATAGTTTTCACTCCATCTCATTCAATGCTGGGCCTTTTCTGAGATTCTTAATTGTAGCAGTGATCTGAATCATGGTGGACAGATGTCCACATGGCAGAGAATAGGGCCATCAAAGGTACTGGTTCATTTTACATAGGCCACTGAACAGCACTTGGAGGCACTACCCACCTGGTTTAAACCTGAGCTAGTGGCCTAGAAGTGAAAAGCTTTATAACCTATTAACTATCCCAAGTCAATCCTCTAAAAAAAATAAATAGATCGTTATGACCTTCCACAAAGCACCTCTAAATTTAAGATTATTTCGAGAGCATTATATATTGGATGGGTCATTTTAGAAGCAATTACCTGCAGAGTGTTGCTGTTTAAGCCAAAGTACATCTTCCTCCAAAGTCCAGCACTCTCAGGAGATTTGGCTAGTCCTATTACAGCATTGTTGGGGGAGACATTAATACCAGTCTCTGGGGTGATCAGCTTGTTTTCAAGAGGAAACTGTAAGAGGAAGGAGTAGGAAGCAGCATCCTTGGAACAGAAATCGAGTCTATAGTCATTTGTGCCGACTTCCCCCTTCAAACTCTCTGGCTGGATGTTTGGCACCTGCAAGAGCAGGGTCAGAGATTCTTCATCTTGGGTGCACTGGAAGGGAGGACAAACCGGAGCGGTCAAGATGCTGGGTGCCACACGAAAGTCTGGATAGCCGCTGCAGCTCCTGGGGGGCTCTGTGCTGCTGCTAAGGCACTCGGCGGGCACGGCAGGGCACAGGTTGCTGGGACAGGTGGGGAGATCTGTGCCCTTATTGGGTGCCAGGGGAGGATCCGCCTCGCAGCTGCAGCCGGGGCACGAGGTAGGATCCATGCTACCGGGGCACGCCGGTGTCGTAGGAGTCAGACTGCTGGGGGCCCGGCCGCTACCGCCTGGCGCACACGCTTGCTCAGTCGGAGGCAGCCCGGGCTCCTCCTCCTCCTCCCCGGCTGCAGGCCCTGCCTCTTCCCGCTGCTCCTGAGCCGGAGCCAGGCCTGCTGAGGAAGCCGGGCCGACTTCAGGCTCCTCCGGGCTCGTTCCGCTGGGCTCTGCCCGGGCCGCGAGGCTCACGACGGGCAGCGTGACCAGCAGCTGCCGCTTGGCCTTGTTGAAGGTGGCCCGCCCGCGGTTCTCATCCACCGGGTAGGGCAGGCGGAGGCGGAGGCGGTAGGCGGGCCGCTGCGAGTCCAGGCGCAGCTCCCGCCCGCGGATCTCCAAGGCGGCCTGGCCGGCGGAGCTCAACAGCGGCAGCTCGATGGTCACCACCAGCTCCCGGGGCACCGGGCTGGGCGCCGAGTCCCGGCAGCAGCGATAGTCCTGCAGGTCCACGTAGGAGCGGTGCCGCAGGCTCCAGCGGGGCGTGGTGGGGGAGGGAGGCCGGGCCCCTGTGTCCCCCGGGGGCGCGGGCGGCGCGGCGGGGGCCGGCGGCTGCTGGGCGCTGGCCCCGGGGTAGGAGTAGGGGGAAGGGAAGGCGGGCAGCGGGGAGTCGGGCTCCTCGGCCCGCGGCGGGGCGCCCCCGGGCAGCGGCGTGCGGAGGACGGAGGCCTGCGGGACCCCCTTGTAGGCGGTGCCCCGCAGCGGGACGGCGTTGGCCCGGTCCAGCGGCACCCCGAAGCGGCTCTGCACCGCCTCCAGCGCCGTGTCGCTCACCATGCGCCTGAAGCGGGCGCTGCGGGCGGCCAGGCGCAGCGTCTCCGGGTGGAAGACCACGTCGTAGACCCAGCGCCGGCGGCCGGCGCGGCCCAGCTCCTCGCGGCCGGGGGCCAGGCTGTAGGGCAGGGACCAGCGCTGGCCGCGGGGCTCGGGGCGGGCCTGGGGCCGGCCCAGCAGCGGGTTGCTGCAGACGTTGAGGTAGCAGCGCTGGGTGCCCCCCTGGCTGGTCCGCAGCACGTAGCCCGGCGCCGGGTGCACGAAGCGCGCCTCCACCCCGCGCTCCCGCTCCAGCGCCGCCACCTCCTCCTCGTACCGCCGCCGCTGCTCCGGGTCGGCCAGCTCCGCCGCGTACTCCGCCAGCAGCGCCCGGAACTGCTCGTCCCGGAAGGCGCCCTTGAGCCGCTCCACCTCCTCGGCCGTCAGCTGCAGCTCGTCCAGGCCGGAGCGCCCCGCGGCCGCCATCGCCGCTGCCCGCTCACCCCGGCGGGGCCCTCGCTGGTCTCCGTGGAAACAGCGCCAAACAAAATGGCGGCCCCTCCGCTTTGCCCGTTCCCGCCTCTGGGGGGCGCCCTGGTGCCAGCCCGCCGCCCGCCCGCCGCGGGCTGCCACAGGCCGCCACCCTCCCCCCAGCGGGCAGAGGTGCAGCCAGGGCCTGAGGGGAGGAGAAGAGACTCCATTGGCAGCTGCAGGACTCATTCATTGGCAGGCCTGATAGGACTCTCACCTTCCTGTCCAGGAGCAGCTAGGCCAGTGGTTCCTAGGGTGACCAGATGGGAAGAGTGAAATATCAGGACACACTCCGTGAGCGGGGGGGGGGGGGGGGGGGGGGGGGGCACCAGCAGGGGGCGGGGCATGAGCGGGAGGGGGCGGGGCATGAGCGGGGGGGGCGGGGCACCACAGGCAAAGGTGCAGAGCCCTGATCAGAGCCATGAGAGGGGGCACACAGCCCTAGGAAGCTGAAAAAAGCCTGTAGAAAACATGGGGTCGGGGCACAGGGCTCCGGCTCCAACCCCCGGCCAAAGCTGCAGGACAGACATGGGCGCAGGATCCTGGTTGCAAAGTCAGACCCAGCCTGCTCTGGGTAGAATCAGCATGTGCAGAGCAGGTGCCTCCTTTCCTTGGCTCTGCCATGAGCAAGGTGGTCTGCACACACTCTGCTGGGGAGGAGGATGCAACCTCTGACACTTACCTATGCCCAGAGACTTCCCCCCAATACATGCACAGTGTGTTGTTCACACTACCCCTCCTACGCTCCCCCACCTGTAGATAAATCTCTGCATTATGCATTTTTGTTTAACTTTTATATGACTTTTGTATTATGCCTTTTCATATAATCTTGTTTTAGAAACTCTGTATTGAACTTTGGTAATATGTTATAGCCCCTAAGGTAGTATAATTAAGGTAAAAGAAAAATGTCTCTGCTAGGAGTAGAATAAGATCTTCCCCTCCACTTTATAATCATATAGTGATTACCTGCAAGCAACGGGGGGCTTGCAGGTAATCACTGCTGCATCATGCAACAAGGCTCCCCTCCCCCAAACGCCAGAGGGACCTGTCACCTGCCAGGGGCCAAGGGAGTCCCGGGCTGGGGGTGCTTACCTGGGGTGGCTGTCCTGTCCTGGGGAGTATCTGGCAAGCAGGCAGGTTCATTCGTCTGCTCCTCTCCTGTAGCTGCTCCTGGGATCCAGTGAGGTGGGGGGATGCCTGGGGCTGGGGCCAGCCAAGAAGTATCCAGCAGGGTGGCTGGCTGGATCCAGGTTTGGGAGGTGGGGCTGGGGGGGGGGTCTCTTCCCCCACCCTCTTCTGCTGGCGCCTGCACCATGCATGCCCCGCAGGCAGCAGGAAGGTGAGAGACCTGTCCTCCTGGCCATCATCACCTCCTGGGGTGTGGGGCCAATTATGGACTCAGCAGGGGGGGAGGGGCGCAGGAGCAGGCCACGGTAGATGGAGGCTCTCTGTTTCGGTGTGGGGGGGGGAGTGGGCTCCCCCCCCCCTCCTTACAGGCAGCAAGCAGCATGCTTCTGAGGCAGGCAGGGCAGAGACAGAGCTCTCCTGGGCTGGCTGTTGCTTGCTGCTGCCAGCCCACCTCCTGCTACCCCCCTGAAATGCTGTGATGTCTCCCCTCACCCCCCCCCCTTCCTGCGGGGCCGGCCGGGCGCTGCCTGATTGTGTGGGAGGGTCCTCCCCAGTCTCTGTCAGCCGGAGAGGTGGGGGGGAAAGGACAGGAGCAGGCTGCGATCTGTCTCGGGGCAGGAAGTTAGCTGCAGCACTCTCCCGATCCGAAACTTTAGAGATGAGCCCTGCCTGGGCAGGGCTCACGCAGGCAGCACATGGCTGCCTGGAGCAGTGGGCGGGGCCATGTTGCCTTCATGAGCCCTGCGCGCCAGGGATCATCTGCAAAAATCGGGACAAGACGAGTCCCGACGGGAGTCTGATCGGGACTCGGGACAGACACACAAAAATCGGGACTGTCCCGATAAAATCGGGACATCTGGTCACCCTAGTGGTTCCCAACCTTTTTTTGGCCATGCCCCACCTAAGCATCTCTAAAATCCTTATGTGTCCCCCTCCCCCCCGTGACATATAATTCTTATAATTCAAAAAGTGAACTCCTATTCACGTGGAGGAAGCCTAAAAGACCATTAGCTTGGTCTAAACAAGCTTCCAAAGAACATGGCATCCATGAAAGAGAAAAATAAAAGAACGAAAGGACAGTTGAAGTACTGAGGAAGAAATCACTAAGAAATTATTAAAAAAATAATAATCATATGAAGTCATATGAAAAAATAGCAAAAAAGCAAATAGCAAAATAATAACAAATAGCAAATAAAGTATATGAGGCCCCTAGAACCATAAGAAATGCAAAAAATTCACTGTTAAACTCATTCTCGAATTGCCCCCCTTAAAAATCAAATTGCCCCCCTGTGGGGCGTGTGCCCCACGTTGGGAACCACCGAGCTAGGCCCTGTTGGTATCCCTTAGTTAAACACCTCCTGAATGATTTCATCTTCCCACCCGCTGGAAATCTCCCCAGGATAGCAAAGAATGTCTCAAGGTAGCAATACATTCTCTCCCACCTCCTGCCCAGACATCTCGCTTAAAGCCCCAATGTCGTGTTAACCTTCAGAGTCCCTTTAAACTTCTATTTAAAAAAAGTCAAAGTTTTCAGGTTAAAGTGTGAAGTCTCCCACTGAGACTCTTCAAAATAATATGGTTAAATAAGTAACAAGGTTAAAAGCCACTGTGGGAAAGGGCTATTCAAGTTTACACAAAGAAGAGGAGACAAGTCTAGCCTTTGAAACTTAAACTCATTTCTTCAAATGATTTTTTCAAAAGTTGTTTCCCATTGGAAGGGCTTTGCTAATGTTGAGTGAAAATAGCTTGTTAAAGTGATTGAGACTTAGAAAGAAGCACCTTTCAGACATGGAAGGTTTTTCTCATGATGCACAAACTTCAGGTATCCACAGCACATTAAGCACATTGATTATTGCCCAGCTTTCTACTGGAAAAGAACAGTTACTTACCTCGTAACGTTGGTTCTTCGAGATGTGTTGCTCATGTCCATTCCCATATGTGTGTGTGCGTTCCGCGCATGCCCGGTCCGGAAAGCTTTTCCCCAGCGGTACCCGTAGGGTCGGCAGGGGCGACCCCTGGAGTGGCGCCGATATGGCCATGCATATATGCCCCTGCCGACCCTCCCCCCGCTCAGTTCCTTCTTGCCGGTACTCCGACAGAGGGGAGGCGGGTGGGATTCGGAATGGACATGAGCAACACATCTCGAAGAACCAACGTTACGAGGTAAGTAACTGTTCTTTCTTCTTCGAGTGCTTGCTCATGTCCATTCCCATATGTGACTTACGAGCAGTCATCTCGGAGGAGGGTGAGGAGTACTATGAGTACCTGCTGACAGGATCGCTTGTCCCACAGCTGCGTCCTCCATTGACTGCTGCACGATGGCGTAGTGCGAAGTGAAGGTATGCACCGAAGACCACGTCGCTGCTCTACAGATGTCGGCGATCGGAACGTGTGCCAGGAACGCTGTGGACGTGGCCTGGGCTCTAGTGGAATGCGCCGTCAGAGCTGGCGGAGTAGCATTCGAGAGGCTATAAGACAATTTAATGCAAGACGTAATCCAGGCCGAGAGGCGCTGGGTAGAGATTGGTGACCCTTTCATCCTTTCTGCCACTGAAATAAAAAGTTGTGGAGATTTACGAAAACACTTGGTTCTATCTATGTAAAAGGCTAATGCCCTCTTTACATCCAATGAATGAAGCATTCTTTCCCTGTTATCCGCATGGGGTTTGGGAAAAAACACCGGTAAGAACACCTCCTGGTTCAAATGAAAGGGCGAGACTACCTTGGGCAGAAAGGCCGGGTGTGGACGTAACTGAACCTTATCTCTATGGAAGATCGTGTAGGGCGGTTCAGAAGTGAACGCCCTAATCTCGGAGACTCTACGTGCCAAAGTAATTGCCACTAAGAACGCGGTCTTCCATGAGAGGTAGGAAAGAGGGCAGGAAGATATGGGCTCGAACGGAGGCTTCATTAGGGCCTTTAGAACCAGATTGAGGTCCCATGGGGGGGTTGGTTGACGTATGTGCGGATACAGCCTCTCCAAACCTTTAAGGAACCTGTTAACCAGAGGGTTACTAAAAACCGAAATGTCATCAGCACCCGGGTGGAACGCCGAAATGGCGGCCAGGTGTACCCTAACCGTGGAGAGCGCTAACCCTTGTTGTTTCAGCTCAAGGAGGTAGTCAAGGATGGTAGGGATTGAACAAGACAGGGGGTCCACCCCCTTGTTCTGAACCCACAGTGAGAAACGCTTCCATTTGGCAGTATAGGCTCCCCTCGTGGAAGGTTTTCTGCTACCCAGGAGGACTTCCCTGACTGAATCTGAGCACTGAAGCTCTGCTGGTTTTAGCCACGGATATACCACGCCGTGAGGTGGAGGGACTGTAGGTTGGGATGTAGCATCCTCCCGTGGTCTTGGGAGATCAGCGTTGGCGACAGGGGAAGTGTTATCGGTGTCGCCACACAGAGAGACAACAGGGTCGAGTACCAGTGCTGCCGAGGCCAGGCTGGCGCTACCAGTATAACCGACGCTTTGTCTTGACGGGCCTTCGCCAGTACCTTGTGAACAAGGGGAAACGGGGGAAATGCATAAAGCAGGCCCCCCGTCCACAGAGTGTGAAATGCGTCCCCTTCGGACCCCGGGCTGAGGTTGAGGAGGGAGCAAAACCTGTGGCACTTCCTGTTGGCCCTTGTGGCGAACAGGTCGAGATGGGGAAACCCCCACCTTTGGAAAATCGAGTGGGCCACATCGGGCCTGAGGGACCACTCGTGGCCCCGGAAGGAGCGGCTCAGGGAGTCCGCCAGCACATTCTGCTCTCCTGGAAGGTAAGCCGCTGTGAGGGAGATCCCCCTGGGGATGCAGAAATCCCAAAGGGCGAGGGCTTCCTTGCACAGGGGAGAGGAGCGAGCACCACCCTGTTTGTTTATATAGAACATCGCGGCCGTGTTGTCTGTTAGGACCGTGATGTTCTTGCCCCTCAGATCCAACTGGAATGTCTGACATGCCAGGCGAACTGCTCTGAGCTCTCGTACGTTTATGTGGAGAGACAGCTCTTCTTGAGACCAGAGGCCCTGTGTCGTGTTCTTTTCTAGATGCGCCCCCCAACCGAGAGCCGACGCGTCTGTTACCAGCGTCATAGACGGCTGGGGTTTGTGAAAGGGCACCCCACCGTCCAGAGCTGGAGCCACCAGAGAAGCGATTGTCTTACCTTTACTGGTAGAGTCACGACCAGGTCGAGGGGGTCCCTGCGCTGGTTGTACACCTTTGCGAACCAGGCTTGCAGAGGGCGTAGTCGTAGCCTCGCGAACGGTACCACATAGGTACATGCCGCCATGTGGCCCATTAGGACCATGCAGTTTCTTGCTGTGGTCATGGGGGCCCGAAGTAGCGGGAAAATAATGTCCGCCAAAGCCTTGGCTCGAGATGGAGGTAGAAAAGCTCTTGCACATCGAGAGTCCAGTATTACGCCAATAAACTCTATCCTCTGTGTAGGAATGAGAGTTGACTTTGGTACGTTGAGGATAAGGCCCAGCTTTAGGAAGGTGGCCCTGATGAACGTTATTTGTCTTAGGAGCAGCTGCCTCGACTTTGCTCTGATGAGCCAATCGTCCAGGTAAGGGTAAACATGGATGCCGTTCCGTCTGAGGAACGCTGCGACTACCGCCATGCATTTCGTGAATACCCTTGGTGCTGAGGAAAGGCCGAACGGAAGAACCGCGAATTGGTAATGCCGGGAACCCATCACGAACCTCAGGAATCGTCTGTGGCTCGGGATAATGGAAATGTGAAAGTAAGCGTCCTTTAAGTCGAGGGCGGCGAACCAGTCTCCCTGATCCATAGCAGGAATTATGACGGCTAAGGAGAGCATGCGAAACTTCATCTTCTTTATGTAGGAGTTGAGGCCTCGCAAGTCCAGGATGGGGCGAAGCCCCCCTTTGGCCTTCGGGATAAGGAAATAACGGGAATAGTAACCCTTGCCCCGAAATTCTTGAGGAACCTCCTCTATGGCACCCAAAGACAAGAGGGTATGGACCTCCTGATCTAGGAGTTGCTCGTGAGATGGGTCCCTGAAGAGGGACGGGCACGGGGGGTGGGTGGGAGGGAGAACAGAGAACTGGATAGAATATCCCACTTCTACCAGGCTGAGAACCCACTTGTCCGAGGTGATAGAGGACCATGCCTGGTAGAAATGGGATAGACGGTTCACAAACAGGAGGGAAGCTATGGGTTCGGAGGCTGGCTCGGCGTCCCCGGGCGCAGCTTCAAAAGTTCGGCCTGGGCCCGGGAGGGTGGTTATTCCCTGGCCCCTGAGGCTGGTGAGAGGAGGGGCGTTGCCGACCCCTACTATTACCCCTCCCGCCCCTTCTAGGCTGGTCCCTCCTATAAGGTGGGGCCTGATAGGGTCTGGCTGGCGGGGGCGGGGGAGCCCTAAAGGGTCTTCTTTGGCCCTGTGGTGTATGTAGTCCAAGGGAGCGGAGCATCGCCCTGGAGTCCTTCATGGACTGTAGTTTTTTGTCCGTATCGATGGCAAATAGCCCCTGCCTATCAAACGGCAAGTCCTGTATGGTTGCTTGCACAGGTGGGGGGATACCCGAAACATGTAACCAGGCCCCCCGGCGCATAGCCACTGCTGTGCCTAATTGGCGTGAGGCCGAGTCTGCTGCATCTAATGCGGCCTGCAGGGCAGCTCTGGAGACCACCCTGCCCTCTTGTACTATGGCCTTGAACTCGTGGGCCGATTCCTGGGGTAAGGTGCCCTCAAATTTGGTCATCGCAGACCAGGTGTTGTAAGCATACCGGCCCAGGGCGGCCTGCTGGTTCGCAATGCGAAGTTGTAGAGCCGCCGACGAGTATACCTTCCTACCCCAGAGGTCCAATTTCTTCGAGTCGTGTGACTTTGGGGTAGGTCCTGTCTGGCCCTGACGCTCCCTATGGTTCACTGCATCCGCAACCATGGAGCCTGGCGGTGGGTGCGTGAACAGGTACTCGTACCCCTCCCGTGGTGCGAAATACCGGCGCTCCACTCCCCTAGCCGTAGGTGGAAGCGATGAGGGAGTCTGCCAGAGGGTGTCCATGGTGGATCTGACCTTGCGCATGAAGGGTAATGCTATCTGAGGCGGTGAGTCGGATGAGAGGATGTCTACATTGGGATCCTCCTCATCCCCTTTGACTTCCTCAGGCTGGAGGTTGAGGTTTTGCGCCACCCTTCTCAGCAGGTCCTGATGACCCCTAACGTCCATGGGTGGCAGGTTGTAAGAGGAGCCCGCCACTGCGTCGTCCGGGGATGATGAAGAGGAGCCAGGTTGGGGGTTCTCCATCTGAACATCCTCCCGAAAGGGGGGTTGGATGGGATCCGCCCCTTGAATTTCCCGGAGTGCAGACTGAGTGTCCGATGTACCAGGAAGAGGGTCATCCCCATGCCCCTCCGATTGAGGTCTAGTGACGGTGGCAGACACCGGACCCCTTGGTACAGAAGGCCAAGAGGCTACTGACGAAGGTCCCTGGGCTTGGTGGTAAGCAAACGGAGTCCAGAACGGCCATTGGGGAGGGCCTTGCTCTACCACCACGGATGGCTGCCGGTGCCGTCGATGGGAGGAGTGACGGTGCCGTGAATGGTGGTGCCGGGAGCTATGGCTATGGCGGGACCTGGACCGTGACGAAGAAGCATCCGACTCTGATGAATAGTCGGACTGCGACCAGGGCGGTGCGGTGCCCTCCGGTGCTATGCCCCGGGAGTACATTTCAGGCTTCCCGGGGAACCTCGGTGCCTGCGATGCGGTGGGAGCCGGTGCGGGTATCAGCGGTGCCATTGAGGCTGCCGGTGCCGCTAAAGCCGAGCTTGCCGGTACCGAAGTCACCGGTGCGGGCGGAATGACCGGAGCGACGGTGCGGGTGACCGGTGCCGGGATGGCAAACTGCGGTGCCGGGTCGACTGCGGTGCCCATGAGATCCACCGCCGCATCGAACGCCTCTGGGGTCGAGGGCGGTTCCAACTCCGGCACCTCGATTTCCCGAGAGGGCACTATCTCCGAGGAGATGGCGATGGGCTCCGGTGCCGCTATCGGTGCGCGCTCTGAACGGGGTCGTCTCACGTGCCCCGGAGCTGCTGGCACCACCGAGGGATCACCCGTGCCCTTGCGCACCGGGGAGCGCCCTCTAGATTTTTTAGAAGGGACCGGCGACTGAGACCGGTGCCTTCTAGATAAGGAGGAGGATCCGTGCCGTGGCGACCGGTGCCGAGGTGTCTTCGGGCCCTTCGGGGTCGCGGTGCCGCGCACCGACGCCGGTGCGCTGCTGGAGGTAGACGGCTCCGTTGGTGGCTGAAGTGCAGACTCCATGAGGATTAACTTCAACCGATAATCTCTCTCCTTTTTAGTGCGCGGCTTGAAGCCCTTGCAGCTCGAACACTTCTCAGTCTGATGGCCCTCTCCCAGGCACTTGAGGCAACGGGAGTGAGGGTCACTAATCGGCATGGGCTTGCCGCAAACTTTACAGGTTTTGAACCCTGACGCCCCAGGCATAACCCGGCGCCAGAGATCTAACAACTACTTAACTACTACTTAATACTAAAGAACTCGAACAATATGAACAATAAGAACAATTAACCTAAATACCTAACTAACTAGAGAACAAGATACCGCTCTGTGACAGAGGAGTAAGCTGTTCCAGCTACCGCCAAGGACGGAAAGAAGGAACTGAGCGGGGGGAGGGTCGGCAGGGGCATATATGCATGGCCATATCGGCGCCACTCCAGGGGTCGCCCCTGCCGACCCTACGGGTACCGCTGGGGAAAAGCTTTCCGGACCGGGCATGCGCGGAACGCACACACACATATGGGAATGGACATGAGCAAGCACTCGAAGAAGAACAACCTTGTTACTTCGTTTAAGTTATTTATAACTTTTTCCAAATTATTTTTAGCCCCCAACTTTAAATGTGAGTCTAGCTTTAATAATTATAGGGTTAATTTATTTTTTATATATTAAACAACTTAAGGGCTATAGTGGGTCAGATCAATGATCCATCTCTAACCCCTATCCTGTCTTCGCTCAGTGGCCAGTGCAGAATGATTCAGAGAGAAGGAACAGAATAGGGCAATTTATCAAGTGATCAACCCTCTGTTGTGCAGTTCCAGTTTACAGCTGTCACACATTTAGGGACACCCAGCGTATAGGATTGCTACCTTTGACCATCTTGGCTAATAGCCATTGATGGACCTATCCTTAATCGAAGTCTTTTTGAACCCTGTTATACTTCTGGCTTTACAACATTCCATGGCAACAAGTTCCACAGGTTGATTATGCATTGCATGTATTCCTGATGTTTGTTTTAAATCTGCAGCCTATTAATTTCATTGGACCCTGGTCCTTCTGTTCTGTAAAGAGGTATATAATACTTCCCTATTCACTTTCTCCACACCATTTATGAGTTTATAGACTTCTGTTATATCCCCTTTATCTTTTCTAAACTGAACAGTCCCTTGCTTTTTAATCTCTCCCCCTGTGGAAGTTGTTCCGTACCCCTAATCATTTTTGTTGCCTTTCTCTGCATCTTTTCCAATTCTGATATATCTTTGCGGGAGAGGTAGACTAGAACTGCATGTAGTATTCAAGGCATGGGTGATTTACGTAGTGCAATTGTATTTTCTGTCGGTCTATCCCTTTCCTAGTGGTTCCTAACATTGTGCTACCTTTTTTGACTGCCGCTGCACATCGAGTGGATGTTTCTTCCTTGAGTGGTAACAGCTTATTTAGATTTTGTATGTATAGTTAGGATGTTTTTCAGTGTTTATTACTTTCCGTGGCTCAACATTGAATTTCATGTCTTTTTGTTGCCCAGCCACCCAGTTGTATGAGATCCTTTTGTAATGCTTCTGTTAGCTTTGGACTTACCGGTAAGTATCTTGAGTAATTTATCATCATCTGCACACTTTCCACCTTACTGTTTACCTTTGTCCAGATAATTTGAGTATATTTAAAGGCACAGGTCCCAAATCAGATTTGAGGGATCCCACTGTTTACCACATTACATTATGAAAACTATCCTATCCTTTGCTTATCTTTTAAACAGTTATTAATCCAAGAGAGAACCTTCCCTCTTATCCTATGACTGCTTACTTTGCTTAAGAGCCTTTGGTGTGGAACTTTGTTAAAGGCTTTCTCAAATAATTCTAATAGATGGGTGAGTTCCCTTTACAAAAGCCATGTTGATCCTTCCCCAACATATCACATCCATCTTTGGGTCTGATACTTCTGTTCTTTACTATTGTGTGAACCACTTTGCCCTGTACCGCAGGTAGATTTAACAGCTTATAATTGCCAAAATCGCCTCTGTGTCATGTGACATTAGCTATCCTCCAGTCATCTGGTACTGAGGCTGATTTATGCAAACTATTACATACAGTAGTAGTTCTGAATCAGAGAGGTAGCCGTGTTAGTCTGGAATAGCAGAGGTAAAGTAGTAGTTCTGCAGTTCCATATTTGAGTTCTTTCAGAATTCAAGTGAATACCACGTGGTCCTGGTTACTCATTAGTTTAAATTATCCATTTGTTCCAAAAGTTCTACAGCCACCTCAATCTGGGACAGATCCTCAGATTTGTAACCTACAAAAAAAAAATGGTTCACATGTGGGAATCTCCCTCCCATCCTCTGCAGTGAAGACTAGTGCAAATAATTAATTTAGCTTCTCGGCAACAGCAGCCTTGTCTTGGTTGAGTGCTTCTTTGGCATCTTGATCATCCAAGTGCCCCACTGATTGGCAGTGTACTGGTTCTCATGTACTTAAACATTTTTGCTGTTAGTTTGTGTTTTTTGCTAGCTTCAAATTCTTTTTGGGCCTGTGTCATTATACGTTAACACTTGACTTGCCAGAGTTTGTGCTCCTTTCTGTTCCCCTTAGTAGGATTTAACTTCCAATTTTTAAAGGATGCTTTTTTGTCTCTGTCTGCCTCTTTAGTTATGCAGTCTAGCCATGGAGACATTTTTTGGCCCTTTTACTGATGTTTTGTTTTTTTTAATTTGAGGTATACATTCAGTCTGAGGGCAACTATACACTAGAAGGGCTACATTGCCACAGCTGCACCAGGTCTGGTGAGGACAGTCTCTGTCAACAGGAGAACACTCTCCCTTCAGCATAATTAGTTCACTTCCAGGAGAGGCGGAAGCTGGGTTGGCAGGAAAGCATCTTCCACCATTTTGTAGCCTCCCTGCACGCCCTGAGCATTTCAGTCACTGACACCATTCTGGTCATGTGGTCAGTAATATATTCCTAATGCTATATTCTTATTATGCAAGCAGGGAACTTTCATCCATAGATATTCTATGGTACTATTTGATTCATCCAAAATTTTTACTATATGTGACTATGCATTCTTTTACATACAGTGCCACTTACATCCAACACAACCTACTCTGTCATTGCTTTGCATTTTGTACCCTGTATAAGCGAGTTCCATTGAGTTTCTGAGATGCCTGTTGTATGAATATCCTCCTTTAATACCAGATACTTAAGTTCACCCATCTCAGCATTTAGATTTCTAGCATTTGTATACAAGTACACATTAATTCATGTGATGTAATTGAATGGGAGTTTTGTTTGACTGTTTCTGCCTTTCTTTACTAGGATATAGGGAGGAGTTATTAAAGGGGATACTCTAAGGCAGTGGTTCTCAACCAGGGATGTGTGTATCTCTGGGGGTACTCAGCTCATCTAGATAAGTGTTTTTCAGCATGGGGGTTACAGCCCCCACAGGGTCACAGGATGAGTTTGGGGAGTTGCAAGGTTGGAATTAGGAGATGGCAAGCAGGACAGTTGCCTGACACACCAAAGGGGGTGCCGGAAAGCTAAGTTACATTGTTCAGCCCCAGGCAGCAGGGCTTTGGCTTCGGACAAGACTCATAAGTGAAAAACAGGCTCAAGTATATGTAAGTACAATATTTATATTCCAATTGATTTTATAATTATATGGTAAAAAATGAGTTTGGTTCAGTAATTGTGTACTGGGACATTTTTATATTAATTTTGCAAGCACATAGTTTTTCAGTGAGGTGAAACTTGGGGTATACAAGATAAATTACACGCTTGAAAGTAGTACAGTAGTCAAAAAGATTAAAAACCACTGCAATCTACGGGTTGTCTCTGTCCAAACTGTGAGCTCTCCCACAATTGTTGGGTTTCCCCCTAGTCCTTAGTTTAAAAACTCCTCTATGCCCTTTTTAATTCTGCATGCTAGCAACTGGTTCCATTTTGGTTTAGGTCCTTCCTGTACAGGCTCCTTTCCCAAAAGGTTCCCCAGTTTCTAATAAACCAAAATCCCTCTTCCCAACACCATCATCTCATCCGTGCATTGAGCCTCTGCCTAACTTGCCTTGCATGTGTGGAATTGGAAGTGTTTCAGAGAATGCTACTATGGAGGTCCTGGCCTCCAGAACCTGTCTTTTACCTTTCCCAATGTCCTTGGTACATACCAAAACAAGATCAAGCAGTTAGATATTTCAATGTTGCTGCTTGTTTTCAAGGTGGCTTTCCTGGAGCGGGTGCAAAAATGGTGCTAGTGCAGAACTGTCAAAATTACTAGTTTTTAAAATATTTTTGCATCTGCTCTTCAAAGAAGATTCTCACACAAATAATTTTGTCTATCGTGATTCAGTATCTGTCCAAATGCCTCTAACACTTACATTTCAAAGATATTTTTAATTCTGTACAGACTCTATGGCATAAAATACTTCAGTGAGGAAACGTTTTATGTCGCACGCTTTAGCAGCAGAACTCTAATCTTTCTGTGTATGTCAAAAGAAGCCTTTGAGTGCCAGTATTTTTTCCCTCACTGGTATTTCACTTGATTTCATCAAACACTGTAATATAGCCTGAGCAAAACCAAGTTTTAGACTCAGACAAGGTGCAGGCTACTCCACGCTGGTTTCAAAGGAGATTAGGCAAATATTTAAGGTACATACTTATTTTAAATTGTCAAATCAAGTATAGAATAAATAATACATTTTACCAGAAGGGAAACAAAACTGCTCAAGAAAGAGGTCTTCTAAATCTGTGCGTCAGACGTAGATCCTGACTTTTAAAAAAAATAGACCAGCACAAGATTAAAAAAAAACAAAATTATCAGAAAAGGCACAATTTTGAATATGTACTTAATGTTTAAATATAAAATATATCCACTTTGAGTATCTGTTTTAATTGCATCTCCACTTCTAGTTTTTGATGTTGCAGATTAACTCAAACACACAGTATGTTATGAATCCTTCATACTTCTAAGAAACTAAGATATTTTTTTCCTGTAAAATTTATTTACAAAATGTATGTCTTTTGCATTGACATTTAAATATGAATAATCTAACACACAATAAAATAAATCCATAAGCATATGAAACAATCTAAAATTAGTTCTGCAATATATTGGAACAGAATGTTTTACTTCTTCATGCAGTCTCAGAAATTCAGAGATCTTGAAGTTTGCTGAAAATATTAAAAACAATAATTAATTTTTATAACATGCCTCATTGTTTCTTGAAACCAATTCACTTACCATTATGCTCTTTCACACCTGAAAGATTTAATAAAGTCTCAGATATCTGAACATATTTACAGTACTACCTTTTTGTGGGGTATTTTCTATCTTCTGGTCAAAATTATGTGAACACTTCTATTTTAGACTCCCTTATTTTTATGGGTTTATACAAGCCATTAACAAAAAAAAATCTAGACAGACTTATTAACTGAATCACAGAGTTCTATTTAATACAAGAAATACTTTTCACATTTCTCATAAGCTTCTATTGTAAATTATTCAAACTGACGCAGATCTCATCACAATACGAAGCTTTCTATTTCCAGTACATTGACTGGCCTTTTTTCCAATCATTGTCTGGACCAGATGAAGTTTACAGGTATAAAATACTGGAAATCTAAAACTAACCCACAACCACTTGTTGACTAGATTATGATCCCAAACATGTCAGAGAAAATTGCACTGGGATGCAATTAGCTCCAGTTACAACAACAAAACTGTATTAAAAACATTGTTACAGCAAAACAGGAAACTGCATGGAGAAAGAGGCAAACATTTTCTAAGATCTAGGCACGATACAGCACCAGAAAATCCATTCGAAGGGGGGCATGTACAGTGTGTCTTGTCAGATGTACTTTTTGGACACCAGAAGTCCAGTAACTCAGGGAGAGAGGGGGGAGGAGAAGGAGCACCAGTCACCAACCTGTGCCAGCCCCTGCTCAACCGGGGCCAACTCCTACCTGCATCTCGTGAGCAGGCAGGCTCCCCAGCAGGGGCTACAGTCCTCTCCGAGCACAGTAGCAGAGGGAGCCCAGCTGGGGGGTAGGGTCGAGGGCAAAGGGAAGTGCAGAGGATTAAGGAATGGTGAGGAGGGAGAGCAGGGGGTTGGGCATGGGGAAAGAGGCAGGACAGGGGGAGGTTCCGGCACTCCTGCTGTAGTGTCCGGTTTTCAGAAATTAGAAAAAGTTTACAATCGTAACCTCCATAAGTGAATTACTTTCTTTCAGCATTGCAGCTGGGCTAGAAGTACTGAAAAGCATAATGTCAAGAATCAGAGAGGTAGCCGTGTTTGTCACTTCTGCTATTCCAGACTAAGAGTCCTGTGGCACCTTAAAGACTAACTAAAGTATTGAAGCATAAGCTTTCATGGCCTAATACCCACATCCGATGAAGTGGGTATTAGCCCATGAAAGCTTATGCTTCAATACTTTAGTTAGTCTTTAAGGTGCCACAGGACTCTTTGAAAAGCATAAAGTACTTTTTAAATTTTTACTATAATTTGTAAATTTATGGTTTTTATTGTAGGGATTCAGGAAGTATAAAAGTCAAAACGTGTGTGTTAGTTATTGGAACATTTGAGCCAAGATACTGTTAAGATATTGTTGCATTTAATAAATCTATATATATAAAAGTCAAGTGGTGTATGTATGAGTGTATGTATGTACGTATGACTGCGAAGTCCTCCCGCACCGTTTGAGCCAGAGACTTGAATTTTGGTACAGTGAGGGGTCTTGGGGTCTAGATGCTGGTAAGGGTCGAAACATTTTCGGATCTCACCTCTGACGCCCCCCAGGGGTGAAAGTCTTTCAGGGCCAATCACATCAGCTTGGCAGTTAGGTGGTGATGATGTCATAATACCCCCCTCCAACAGACACCTCACTCGCTCAGCTCACCCCTCCCTCCTCCAACGGAACCCCGGAGATCCCTCAGTTCTCTGCCCCTCCCACCTCCCCAACGGAACCCCGGAGATCCCTCAGTTCTCTGCCCCTCCCACCTCCCCAACGGAACCCCGGACTACATCAGCTCTGTGCCCCCCCCACCTGCGAAGGTCCCCGGAATCCCTCGGCTCTGGGCCCCCTCCCCTCCTGCGACGGATCTGAGTTGGGTTTGGTGGGACGGTAAGTGAGGTGGGGGTGTCGGATTCGGTCGGGGGGTGAGGTGGGGGTTTCGGGTTTGCTTCGGGGGGTGGGAAGGTGTCGGGGGGGTGAGGGGTGTGGTGTGGGTGTTGGGTTTGGTCTGGGGGGGGGGGAGGTGTTGGGGTGGGTGCCCAGACCAAACCCGACACCCCCCCCCGGCTCACTTACCCCCCGACCAAACCCGACACCGCCACCTCACCCCCCCCACCAACCGCAACACCCCCTGACCAACCCCAACACCCACCCCTCACCCCTCACCCACCCCAACACCTTCCCACCCCCCCCAGACCAAACCCGACACCCCCTGGCTCACTTACCCCCCGACCGAACCTGACACCCCCACCTCACCCCCCCCCACACCAATCGCAACACCCCCAGACCAAACCTGACACCCCCCGGCTCACTTACCCCCCGACCGAAACCGACACTCCCACCTCACCCCCCCAAGCAAACCCGACACCCCCACCTCACCCCCCCACCAACCACAACACCCCCTGACCAACCCCAACACCCACACCTCACCCCTCACCCACCACGACACCTTCCCACCCCCCCAGACCAAACCCGACACCCCCCCGGCTCACTTACCCCCGACCGAACCCGACACCCCTACCTCATCCCCCCAAGCAAACCTGACACCCCCACCTCAACCCCCCACCAACCGCAACACCCCCTGACCAACCGCAACACTCACCCCTCACCCACCCCAACACCTTCCCACCCCCCCAGACCAAACCCTACACCCCCCGGCTCACTTACCCCCCCGACCAAACCCGACAACCCCACCTGACCCCCCCCAAGCAAACCCAACACCCCCACCTGACCCCCCGACCAAACCCGACACCCCCCCCCCCCCCCCCGGCTCACGGTGCACTGTGTAGCACACAGATTATTAAATACACTGTTCGGTCGGGGGGTGAGGTGGGGGTGTCGGGTTTGCTCAGGGAGTGAGGTGGGGGTGTCGGGTTTGGTCGGGGGGTGACGTGGGGGTGTTGGGTTTGTTTTGGGGGGTCAGGTGGGGTTGTCGGGTTTGGTCGGGGGGTAAGTGAGCCGGGGGGTCTTGGGGTTGGTCGGGGGGGTGGGAAGATGTCAGGGTGGGTGAAGGGTGGGTGTTGGGGTTGGTCAGGGGGTGTCAACTGTCTGCCCCCTCCCCACCTCCGACTGACCCGAGCAACGCCGGGCACTTATGCTAGTAAGTAAATAACCAAATACAAATTCATGGTAGTGGAAAATGGCCAGTTCCTGCCCTGAGGATTGTGTACTTCATTCCCATTAGCTTCAGTGGGAGCTACATGTTTGTTTCTGAAGGCAAAATCTGACCTTTGCTTCACTGTCCCCCAAGTACGCTATGTATGGGTACAAGTATGCTATGTGTGGGGTAACCAGAGAAGATGTTCTTTTGTCTATATTATTAAATATTCCTGTTCATTCTGAGAAGAAAGCCAGCAGAAAGTGGTTATGTTCACCATTTGTTAATACCATCAGATCCTGAAGCTATTTACCTGTCTTCCACTGTTTTATTGGAGGGATAGAACACCTTGAATGAAAATCCACTTCTTGGAAAAGAACCCTATAATGAAAAATACACCAAAACTTGTGTCAGCAGTTTGTAGTGTTATTGTGCAAAGAATAAAGTGTAACTACTCTCTTTTTGTCTGTTAACCATACAATAGTTTCCCTGCTATATTTGGCCTACTACAAATACTTAAAATAATTTCATTGAATAAATTCAATTTTAAAGAATCAGAGAGGTAGCCATGTTAGTCTGGAATAGCAGAGGTAACAAAGTCCTGTGGCACTGTGGCGGGGTGACCACCCACCCCCTACCGGAAGGGGCTGAAAAAGCCCCAAAAGGGGTTTAAAATAGCCTGGAGGGGTTTGTGGCTGGGAGCCTGTAAGCTCCCAGACTGATTGGGAGCTAAGCTCAGCTGTGTGGCCACGCCCCAAACACTCCCAGCCAGGATATAAGGGCTGGGAGGCAGAGAAGCAGGCAGTCTCCTCTGCATTCAGAGGGAGACAGGCCTAGCTGCAGGAGCTGAAGCCAGGTACCCAGGTTAGGGCAGAGCTGGGGCAGGGCAGAGGGAGTTGGGCAGGCTCTAGCCAAGAGCCCCAGGCCTCCGGGCCTGATACAAGGTCCGACCCAGGAGTACTAGGGTTGCAGGGGGCAGCCTAGGGCTGGAGATAGCAGCAGCAGGCCAACCCTCCTTGCCTGGGATGAGAAGCCATGATACTGCAGTCCGCCCCAGTGAGCGGGGGCAAGTAGTGACTGACAGTGGCACACTCTGAGGCGAGTTGGGGATAGTGGATGGTGGGTTCCTGGGAGGGGGACCCTAAGACCAGGGGGGTACTGCAGGGGTGCAGCACCCTCAGCAAGGGGCTCCGGGGTCCGGGAAGGGCACGGGGCCAGAGTGGAGAAGCGGACGTCGGCCCGGCAGAGGGCGCTCCGGGGTCAAAGAGCTAATTCCCGAGATGACCAGATGGGGGTGCCGCCGGGTGAGTGACCGACCCCGTCACAGGCACCTTAAAGACTAACTATAAAGTTTTGAAGCATAAGCTTTCGCCCACGAAAGCTTATGCTTCAAAACTTTATAGTTAGTCTTTAAGGTGCCATAGGACTTTGTTACCTCTTCAATTTTAAAGATATCATACAATTATCTGCTTATTGGTGATGTAGCATCCTTATTTTGGTAAAGCATAAAGAAAATCTTACTGGGTTTATGCAAAGGCAGTCAGTATTAGTAACAGTGAAAGGATCATATTTATCTGCAGTGACGATCAGATCTGGCACAGGGTATACTCTCAAGGTGTAATCATATGCCCAAAATACAGGGCTGACATAAAGTGGAAGTGGAGTCAGATGTCCTTGTGATAATATAGTCTTTACAAACTGCAAAACAAAAATAAAGAAAATAATCAAAATGAAACGTTCAATCAACCAAAATTCGTGTTTGCCATAATTAGCTACCAATTCTCCATCTTAAAAGCAACTCAGAGATGCTTAGAGTTTTCATGAATTTCTTCTCTAATTTATTAATCAGTGACACTTGCAGAAAAATGCATGTTTTTGAAAAGAGCATCTATTTCTGTTTATGCCTCACTAGAAGTCCTAAGCCTGCCTGCACCACAACAACTAATTGTGAGGTCTCAGTTACAATCTCAAGTAATGAACAGTAAGATTAATTCAAGAATAGCAGCCAGGTTAGTCTGTATCTGTAAAGAAAGCCAGGAATACTTGTAGCACCTTAGAGACCAACTAGTTTATTTCAGCATAAGCTTTCGTGGGCTACAGCTCACTTCATCGGATGCATAGAATGTTCCATGTTCCATTCTATGCATCCGATGAAGTGAGCTGTAGCCCACGAAAGCTTATGCTGAAATAAACTAGCCCATGAAAGCTTATGCTGAAATAAACTAGTTACTATTTAGTAAGATTAATATAGATAGATAGATATAGTCAAATCAGAATTATTCCATGGATCATACTGTGTTTGAAGGATCTCCAACCATTGTTAATGGAAGCACTGTGTGCAGGTGACTCTGTGGTTCCACTGATATAAATGAAGACCTGAATATGTCGAAGTCAATATGATGGCAAGTTTTTCCCCTCCGATTAAATTACAGTAAACCCTCGATTTAACGGACCCCGATTTAACGGACTTCGGATGCAATGGACAAAATTACCGATGCATCCGAAATCCGTTATTCGGGGGCTGGCGGCTCCCGCCCGGGTCCCACCTGCGGGTGGGCTGGCTGGCTGCTGGCTCCTGCCTGCGGGCTGGCGGCTGCCGGCTTCCGCCTGCGGGCAGGCGGGCTGCCAGCTCCCGCCCGGCTCCCTGCTGCGGGGAGCCGGGCGGGCGAGTTGACAGCTCCCGCCGGGCTCCCCGCAGCTGGGAGCCGGGCGGGCGAGTTGACAGCTCCCGCAAGGCTCCCCGCTGCGGGGAGCCGGGCGGGGGGGGGAGGGCTGACAGCTCCCGCCCAGGTCCCAGCAGCGGGGAGCCGGGCGGGCGGGTTGACGGCTCCCGCCCGGGTCCCAGCAGCCGGGGTCCCGGGCGGGCGGGCTGCTGGCTGCCGCTGGGCGGGCTGATTCACGGCTCCTGTCCGTGATCAGTAAAACCTCTATATAACGGACTAATTCGGGTGAGGGGGGTGTCCGTTAAAGCCAAAAGTCCTGTTATTTAATTATTTAAAAAAATTATTAAATAACGGACTTTCGGCTTTAACGGACACCCCCTCGCCCGAATTAGTCCGTTATATCGAGGTTTCACTGTACTTTAATGACACAGACTGAAAAGGAGATGGCACTATGGGTACAAAGCAATGCAGCTCTCAGAGGAAAAATGCTGTCGAGTCATGCAGAAAGCATCCTTGTTGACACAATAGGTGGGAGAAAGGTCTTTGTTATTAATATAGAAAGTAAAGATTTGTGGCACGTGTGCACACACAAAATGAAGATTTGTAAATTCGTGTTCTTGACTGGGTTGGTCTTGGCACAAAAAGGCTCCACTGTTGTGTGACGCGGTAAGGGAAGGAAGTCTCAGAGACAAATAGCTGCCAAGTTATGCAAGCCTTGGGTACCCACAAACAAACAAAGGTACTATATAAACTTAGCCACCAATCTGTCCCCTGGAATATCAAGGCACAACAGGATATATTGTGCTAAACCTTTCATCAAGAAGTCAGAATTTCTTGGCACAACGGCTATTACTGGCAACATACACACCCAGAACATGGTTGCTAGAAACTTCCAAACTTATGCATATAGATGCATGGGCCCCAACTGTGGGATCCAGACAGACAAAGACTCAATGAACTCTGAATGCTGCCAGTTTGTGTTAGATCTTCAGTTATTTTACTATAGAACTTACTTCTGAAGTAGTAACATATTCACTGAACTCTTTTACACTACTGTCCTCAGTCATCAAACATTCTGACTATTCTGAGGTTTTGTTATACTGGAGGTAAGTAATAGGTACATAAATCTTGTATAAAACACTATAAATCAAGAAGATCTTAAGAAGAAATCATTGTAGCCAATGATTAATTTTAGTATTCCTATATCATGTACAGTAAACCCTCGATTTAACGGACCTCGATTTAACGGACTTCGGATGCAACGGACAAAATTTCTGAGCAAGTCTAATGCATCCGAAATCCATTTCTCGCGGGCTGGCTGTCGGCTCCCGGCTGCCGCCCGGGTCCAGGCAGCGGGCAGGCTGGCTGCCGGCTCCTGCCCAAGTCCTGCCAGCGGGCGGGCTGACGGCTCCCGGCTGCCGCCCGGGTCCCAGCAGCCAGGACCGGGGCGGGCTGGCTGACGGTTCCCGGCTACCGCCCGGGTCCCGGCAGCAGGTGGGTTGGCTGGCAGGTCCCGGGAGCCAGGACCCGGGCGGGCTGGCTGACGGTTCCCGGCTACCGCCCGGGTCCTGGCAGCGGGCGGGCTGTGGAGCTGCCACCCCGACCCTGTGGCGGGCGGGCTGCTGCTCAGACAGCTCGTTTTTTTTTTTTTTATTAAATAACGGACTTTTTGATTTAACGGACACCCCCTCACCCGAATTAGTCTGTTAAATGGAGGTTTTACTGTAATGTGATAATTATTCAAAATGTTATACTGTATATATTCATTGTATGTTAATTAGAGTTGATTTGTAGGATGATAAAAGTATAGATTAATCAGTATTTAGAGGAACCAAGTATTAGACATGAGTAAGACAAGCTGAAATGCAAGACATGTAGGCCGAAGCCTGCAAGACTTTAGCTTAGCTAATCTAGGTCTTGGAGACAAGAAATTATTGCATAAGACAATGACCAAGAAATAACCGAAGAGATGATGGGAAAGAGGCATTAATCGGTAACATTGCAAAAGTACAGCTGGGAAGATTAAAATTAAATCCTAAAATGCTGAAACAACAAATACTGTCTCTTAACATGTGCCCTAACCACAGACAAAGGTGGTACGTCAATGTTGACAAGAACCTACCCAGCCTATAGAATTTGGGGTCCCTTGTGTTTCCAGGGGGAACAAACCAATAAGAGAGAGAGGGTTGACACTTTATACCTACATTCTGTGCATGTCCATAAGACAGACTCACGGTATAAAAAGGGGTTCTCAGAGCAGGGAAATTGGGCTTCCTACAGGAAACTCCAGCAGGAACCACTCTTGTATTGATAGTCAATTCATGAGGGCCATCAGACTCTAATACCATCTAGGAGAGAGTGAGTATGTCTGTAGGTATAACTAGTTCATTATACATGTCCATAGGAATTGTATATGTTGTGACATTTATAGCTTTGTTGGTAACTTTAATAAAACTACTAAAAGATAGATGCTCTTGTTATTTTCCTATGGTTTCATGTGTTCCTAGGAACTCTAATTCTAGAATTAACAGAGGGGACTCTTGAACTTGAGACTGTAACTGCAGAGCCGAACCCACTAAGGTATGATTAACATTAAATAGAATAAAAGGCTACAATATACTCTTAACTTACATGGTTAGGAATATCCAAGTTCGTGCTAGGAAAGCGGACACAGTTTCTGCACATTTTATTTACTAAATCTTCACGAAAGATGATGATTTCTTGTGTGCAGTACTGAACCCTGAATAGAAAATACTGAATGAAATTTTAATTTTCCTGGCAATGGAATAAGTAATAAATGTTATGAAAGCCTGGAAAAATATTTCAATGTCAATCTCTTCCCTATTGTTTATATCTACACAAATTAAAGATAAATTGCAATTAAAACCACTGTCTCCAAATCTTGATATCACACCTCCCTTCCTTTCAAATATAGAAAAGTAAACACATTGGATCCAAGCTCTCTTTGTTTATATTTCTGCTACTGAACTTTTAGGTGAGGGAAGAATATAAGATAGTTGCACACTATGTACTAATACAAATTTTAAAGGATACATAAACTTCTTTATTCCTCAACAAAGAACAAGTAGAAAAGGTTTCAAGGTAAAATGTACCTTTTACTGCTGTTTAAAACTGATTTCCCTCTAATATATTTAGTGTAGCTATCACACATTTTAAGAATGTTACTTCTACACACAAACTGGTCACTTGCTAAAACAATATGAAAAATAGCAATAAGTGTTTTGCATTCTCTGGTTACTATAAAAGTCACACATTTACCTGCAAGGATTTGTAGTGAAAACTGAAAATGGCACTTGCTGTCTGAATTCACTAGTGATGTTTTCAGCTAGTGGTGGCCTACAACAAAGAGTAATATATTGCAGAAGATTTGTATGTTCTGTAGCAATATTGTACTAGAAAGTTCTTAAAATTAGAAAAATTATGTAGCAAACTTGCCTTGGCAAAATTGAACCAGGACCAGGATCTTCAGGGCCCGGAACAAACACAAATCGACTGCTATAAATAATGTAATGCATAACATGTTTAATATAGTCATAATTACAATTATCTAAATTTAAGCTACATATTATGAAACACACCACAAAGATGCTTAAGTAATGTTACTCTATGGGTACCAACTCTGGTGACCAGCTCCAGTAATTTGAGTACTGTTATTACAAATTCAGAGCATCAGAAGATGGAGAGGATGAGCCTGGCTATCCCTGCCATTCCCTCTATACCCTCAAATTTATGTAGTAGTAGTATTTATTTGTCTGACCATAAGAGCCTTAGTCACAGGCGCTTGTGCCAGACACTGTACAAATATGAAACAAAATGAATCCATGCTCAAAGAGCTTACATCGAAGTATAAGATGAGACAACAGATGAACAAACAAGTGAGCAAAAGGAAACAATGAGAATATGGGTCAACATGATTGGCAATGGTGTCAGCAAAGCAGCGGCCTAACCACTGTCAAGTTTTTTGTAGGTATCACAGCAAAGGAGAGTTTTAAAGAGGGTTTTGTAGGGAGGGTCAGCCCCATAGCCATGGAGGAGGCTTCAAAAGACCAGAGAAGCAGGAACAGCAGAATGCAGGGTGATCATTTACAGAAGCTCCTCTTCTACTAGTTTGCTCCTAAAATAATGGTTTGAGAAAGCTGTTTGGTGGAGAGGTGGAAAGGAAGTGTGTATCAAGCCAATTTTTCTGATGCAGCTGTCCAGGGCTTGCACAGCTTGAAGGCTTGCAGTTGCTTCCAGCAGTGTAAGATCTTACATTTGAATGTATACCGTCCAACTTGGGCCCTGATCTTGCAGCAAGCTTTGCATGGGAAAACCACCCACTGAGCACCAGGCAGGCACAGAAGTTCACCTGAATAGCAAGGCAAGATCAGGGGCTATAACTAGTATACATGAAAACAGTTCCAGAGCTGGAGAATTGGTCTAACATTGTTTAACAAACAGTAGCTCACATTACACAGCTATCACAGACTTGACCCAAACCTTACACATCTCCCAAAATAATAATATGATCTTGTTTCAACACAGTGGCATGGTACTGTGAGCAGCTACACAATCATAGCTGATCCATAGTAATTAATGAAGTATTTAAACGTCATTAGCACTATTCTGTTAACTTTACCAGTAGGTAGCATTTTGATACAGACCTTTTATGAATACTGGGGTGTTCACATATTATGTCAGCAAGAGCCTTGAGGGAATCTGAAGTCAGAAAAAAAAATGCTTTTAAAGATTTCTTATGACACTTTCTGGACACTAAAATTATGTACTTCATGAACTATTTGTATGTTTTAATATGTTTAAAATACTGTCTCTCCTAAAACATAAAAAATTTAATAGAAGTGAAAAAAAACAGGGTTACTTACCTGTAACTGTTGTTCTTCGAGATGTGTTGCTCACATCCATTCCACTATAGGTCAGGCACGCGCTGCGGGCCTGGTTGCCGGGTAGATTTTTCCCCTAGCTGCAGACTGGGCGAGCAGGGAGCCCCCTGGAGTGGCGCCACTGAGGCACTCTATAAGTACCCCTGCGACACAGTCTGGCCCTCAGTTCCTTCTTTGCCGGCTAACCCGACAGTGGGGAAGGAGGGTGGGTTTGGAATGGATGTGAGCAACACATCTCGAAGAACAACAGTTACAGGTAAGTAACCCTGTTTTCTTCTTCGAGTGATTGCTCACATGCATTCCACTATAGGTGACTACAAGCAATACCTAGGAGGTGGGGTCGGGTGGACCCATTGCTGATCGTAAGACCGCTGACCCAAACGCCGCATCGTTCCTGGTTTGTTGGACTATGGCGTAGTGGGCGGCGAAGGTGTGGACGGAGGACCAGGTAGCCGCCCTGCAAACGTCCGTGATAGGGACTCCTTCCCGGAAGGCCGCAGAGGACGCCTGCGCTCTCGTGGAATGTGCTGTTACTTTCTCAAGCGGTTTGCCCGCGAGTTCATAACAGGTGTGAATGCACGAGGTGATCCAGGAGGAGAGCCTTTGGGCGGAAACTGGTTGGCCCTTCATTCTCTCTGCAACGGCCACGAAGAGTTGCGTTGTTTTCCTGAATTGCTTTGTTCTGTCTAAATAAAAAGCAAGAGCCCTCCTAACGTCCAACGTGTGCAATTGTTGTTCCCTTCCAGAGGTGTGTGGCCTAGGATAAAAGACTGGGAGACAAATGTCTTGGTTCACATGGAAGGGGGAGACCACCTTAGGCAGGAAGGCCGGGTGGGGACGTAGCTGCACCTTGTCATTGTGGAAGATAGTGTAGGGCGGCTCGGAGGTCAGTGCACGGATCTCCGACACTCTACGAGCCGAGGTGATGGCTACTAGGAATGCCACCTTCCAGGAAAGGTGGAGTAAGGAACACGTGGCGAGGGGCTCGAACGGGGGCATCATAAGGCGTGAGAGCACCAGGTTGAGGTCCCAGGGTGGAACGGGACACTTGACGTTCGGGTACATTTTATCCAGGCCCCTGAGGAAACGGTATACCACAGGATCTGAAAAGACTGAGTGGTTCCCCTGGCCCGGATGAAAAGCTGATATGGCAGCGAGGTGGACGCGTATAGTAGAAGTAGAAAGGCCCTGGTTTCTAAGGCCTAAGAGGTAGTCCAATATGCGCGGGATAGCCGCCTCACTTGGGACTACATCATGTTGTCTGCACCATGCAGAAAAGCGGGTCCACTTGGCTGTATAGGTACTTCTGGTGGATGGTTTTCTACTACCCAGAAGGACATTCTGTACCTCAGTCGAGCATAAGAGCTCGGGACCTCTCAGCCATGGAGTAGCCACGCTGTGAGGTGGAGGGACTGTAAGTCCGGATGCAGGAGGCGACCGTGGTCCTGCGAGATCAGGTCGGGCCACAGCGGGAGGCTGATGGGAGGGGCCCTGGACAGCCGGAGGAGGGACGCATACCAGCATTGCCTGGGCCAGGCCGGGGCTATGAGGATGACCTGTGCCCTGTCCCGTCTGATCTTCAGAATCACCTTGTGGAGAAGCGGGATCGGAGGGAACGCGTAGAGCAGGTGCCCCGTCCAGGGTAGGAGGAAGGCATCTGTCAGGGATCCCCGGGAGCCGCCTCGAAAGGAGCAGAACTGGAGGCACTTCCTGTTCTGCCTGGAGGCGAAGAGGTCGATGTGGGGAAATCCCCACCTCAGGAAGATCGGTCGGATGACATCCGGCCGAAGGGACCACTCGTGGGACATGAATGACCTGCTGAGGTGGTCCGCCAGCGTGTTCTGAATCCCGGGGAGGAAAGAGGCCACCGGGTGAACGTCGTGGGCTATACAAAACTCCCATAGGAGAATCGCCTCTTGACACAGGGGACTGGATCGGGCCCCGCCCTGCTTGTTTATGTAGTATTGGGCAGTGGTGTTGTCCGTCAACACTGCCACACAGTGACCCTGTAGCGTGTCCCGGAACGCTTGGCACGCAAGTCTGACGGCCCTCAGCTCCCGGACATTGATATGGAGGCAGAGGTCTGACTCCGACCAGCGGCCTTGTGTCCTGAGATCCCCTAGGTGAGCTCCCCAACCCATCGACGAGGCGTCCGTCACTAGGGACATGGACGGGCTGGGGGGGAGGAAGGGGACCCCTCGGCACGCATTGCTCTGGTCTTCCCACCAAGTCAGAGCGGATAGGGTGGCGTTGGGGATAGAAAGGAGGGTGTCCAAACTGTCCCTTCTTGGCCGGTAGGCCACTGCGAGCCACGATTGCAGTGGGCGTAGTCGCAGTCTGGCGTGCTGTATCACGTAGGTGCACGACGCCATGTGGCCTAACAGGCTGAGGAAGACTCTGGCCGTGGTCATTGGACAGCTGCGAAGCTGTCTGATGGCCGACTGGATGGCGAGAAACCGGGGCTGGGGCAAAGATGCCCTTGCCACCCTGGAGTCTAGTAGGGCCCCAATGAACTCTATGCTCTGGGTGGGCTCCAGGGTGGACTTCCCCTCGTTGAGGAGGATTCCCAGGCGGTCGAAGGTGTTGATGACCAGACGCACGTGTTCTGACACTTGGACCCTGGAGGTGCCCCGGATCAGCCAGTCGTCTAGGTACGGATATACCTGTACCCCGCGGCGCCGCAGGAACGCCGCCACTACTGCCATGCACTTCGTGAATACCCTGGGCGCGGTGGACAGGCCGAAGGGCAGGACTGCGAATTGATAATGTTCTTCCGCTATTAGAAAGCGGAGGTAGCGCCTGTGAGAAGGTTTGATGCTCACGTGGAAGTAGGCATCCTTCATGTCGAGGGCAGCGAACCAATCTCCCGGATCCAGAGAGGGAATAATAGTGCCCAAGGTGACCATGCGGAACTTGAACTTGATCATGTAGGTGTTGAGTTCGCGCAGGTCCAGGATGGGCCGGAGGCCCCCTTTCGCCTTGGGGATTAGGAAGTAGCGGGAGTAGAACCCCTTTCCCCTGAACTCCTGTGGTACAGGTTTGATGGCTCCCAGTGCGAGGAGCGACCTGACCTCCTGTACAAGCAGTTGCTCGTGAGATGGGTCCCTGAAGAGGGACGAGGGAGGTGGGTGGGTTGGAGGAGTGGAGGAGAGTTGGAGGGAGTATCCCACCTCCACCGTGCGGAGGACCCACTGGTCTGATGTGATGTCCGACCATGCACGGTGGAAGTGAGACAAACGGTCTCCGAAGGGAGGATCCAGGACTGTAGTTATTAAGCTGCCCCCGGGCGCACCATCAAAAGTTGGACTTAGGCCCCTGGGAAGGCTTAGGTCCCCGCTGTTTCCCGCCCTGCCTAGGCCCCTGACGCTTGCGGAAGGGGCGGTTTCTCCTGCTGGAGGAGTCCTGTGGCTGGCGGGCGGGTGGGAAGAACTTCCGGCGCGGAGGGATGAAGGGGCGCCTTTGCGGCCCCGGGGTGTGCATGCCGAGGCCCTTGAGGGTCACCCCTCTGTCATTGAGGGCCTGGAGCCGCGCGTCTGTGTCCTCCGAAAAGAGGGCCTGTCCCTCAAACGGGAGGTCCTGGATTTTGTACTGCATCGCCGGGGCAAGGCTGGATGAGCAGAGCCATGCTGCCCGGCGAAGGGCTATGCCCGAGGCCATTGTCCTGGCCGCTGAGTCTGCTGAGTCCAGGGCCGCTTGCAGGGTGTGCCTTGAGATATCCCTGCTCTGAGTTAGAAGGGCCCTAAACTCCTGTCTGCTCTCCTGGGGGAGAGCGGTCTCGAATTTGTTGAGGGCCTCCACTGTATCAAAGTGGTGCCTACTCATTAGGGCCTGATGGTTAGCCACCCTGAGTTGGAGGCCCCCGGAGGAGTAAACCTTCCTGCCAAAGTGGTCCAGCCTCTTGGCTTCTTTGGCCTTAGGTACCTGGGCCTCCTGTCCATTGCGCTCTTTATTGTTCACCGACTCCACCACCAGGGAGGAGGGCGTAGGGTGAACATACAAATACTCATAGCCCGTGGCCGGGACAAAGTAGCGCTTCTCTACCCCCCGGGCGGTGGGGGGGATGGAGGCGGGGGTCTTCCAGACCGACGTGGTGTGCGCTTTAATCGTATTAATGAATGGCACAGCCACACGTGCCGGGGTGCCCTTTGTTAGCATGGTGGTGACAGGGTCATCCACCATCTGGATCTCCTCAAGGGGCAGGTTCATATTTTTCGCAACTGCCTGGAGGAGGTGCTGGTAATTGGAGAGTTCCAGGGCGGGCGGGCTGTTGGAAGAGGTGCCCGCCACCGCCTCTACCCCCACTGGGGAGGCGTAAGGACCTGGCTCTCGGGGGCTGTGTATTGCCGACGGCTGGCTGGCCGAGGATGGCCCTGGTAGGTCCTGCCGAGCAGCCCTCGCACATACTGGGAACCCTGGCTCAGACTGGGTTTCCCCAGGCTGGTCATGCTCCCATGCCACCCATTCTGGCCAGGCCGGGTTTTGGGTGGCTGGGGCTGGTCCCATTACTGGAGGGGACGCTGAGGCAGAGGAGTGCCATGGAGCCGCTGTAGTGGCCGACTGGAGGGCCTTAGGCGGAGAGTCATGCCGGGTTTGTGTGCCAGCCGACTCTCTACGCCTCCGGCGCCGAGGGCTTCTCGACCGGTGCCGGGAGAAGTGACTGCCCCCTGAAGATCGGCTGCTGCTGGATCCACTCCTGCGGGATCCACGGTGCCGCGATGACGACCGGTGCCGGGCTGATCGCCGGTGCCGCGATGAGGTCCGGTGCCGGGGCGAGCGGCGGTGCCGCCTAGATGTGGAGCGCCGATGTCTGCGGTGCCGCGACGACGAACGGTGCCGAGGAGATCGGTGCCGTGTGGAGCGTGACCGGTGCCGCGACGACGAGCGGTGCCGGGAAGATGAGCGGCTCGGCGATCGGCGTCCAGAGCGGCCCCTGTGGCAGCTGACGGACCGGTGCCGGGAGTGCGACCGGTGCCGGGAGTACGACCGGCGTCTGTCCGTGCGGGAGTGCCGGGACTCCGACCGGCGCCAGGACTCAGACCGGCGGCCGGAGCGCGATCTGCGCGATCGGCCATGAGGAGACCCGGAGCATGGTCTCAACTCATTGCGGCGCCGAGACTGCGACCGGTGCCGGGAAGCTGACCGGTACCGGGAGTTCGATCGGCGCCGCGAGATCGATCGGCGTCCGTGCCCAGCCGGGCTTCGAGCCGCGATCTCCGTCACGGTCATGGGCGGCTTGCCCCTAGACCGGACAGGTTGCTGAGGGGTATCCTCCGCAAGCAACCTCCTCGCAGCAGCGAACGCCTCCGGCGTGGAGGGAAGCTGCTGCGGAATCGGCACCCTGAGTGGCGAGACCACTGGCACCGGACTCGACGGGGCCTCCTGCGGCGCCGGAGTCGTCGGTGCGGGTGCAGGCGGCTGTGCCTCTGGTCGGCTCCCCGGCGGCGACCGTGGGCGCGTGAGCGGCGCCGGAGGCTGCACGCGGTCCGGTGCCGATGCTGGACGCGGTTCCGAGTCCTTTCTGCGCTTAGCGCTGGGGGAGCGCGACCGGTGCCGAGGCTTTGCTTTGGCCGGCTTGGGTGCGGGGCCCGGTGCCGCACTCGAGTCCGGAGTGAGGGCCGCCTCTAACAGGATCTGCCGCAGGCGGGATTCTCTGTCCTTGCGGGTCCTGGGTTTGAAGGCCCTGCAGATTTTGCAGGAGTCTGCCAAGTGCGCTTCCCCGAGGCACTTAAGGCACTTGGAGTGTGGGTCCCCCGCAGGCATGGGCTTCCCACACTCCGCACATGGCTTGAATCCCGGAGCCTTGGATGACATGGCTCCGGTGGCAGGGAAATCCCCTGCACCTAACTATTTACACTATAAACTACTTAACAACTACTTAACAACAACGATTAGTGAGAACAATAGGAATAACAGCTAGGAGATAAGGAGGACGCTCAAGAGCAGTACTCCTGTTCCGACTACCAGCGCGAGCGGTGAAGAAGGAACTGAGGGCCAGACTGTGTCGCAGGGGTACTTATAGAGTGCCTCAGTGGCGCCACTCCAGGGGGCTCCCTGCTCGCCCAGTCTGCAGCTAGGGGAAAAATCTACCCGGCAACCAGGCCCGCAGCGCGTGCCTGACCTATAGTGGAATGCATGTGAGCAATCACTCGAAGAAGAATATATATTTTAATCAATATTTGTTCCCCATTTAACGTACAATAAATATCTGACTACAAAGATAACGTACAATAAATATCTGACTACAAAGACTTTCATACCTTTTAGGGATTGAATTTGATTTTTTCCATATGGTGCAGATGAAAAATTTCCACAAAAGAAAAAGCAAGTTGGCGGCACAGAAGAGTAACCTGGGAAAGATACATGAACATTAATTGCACTCAGTATTACTTTGTACTTTAGTATTCCTCACTGATGAACAGTTCACCCTCTAGTCTGTTTCATTAGGTTCAGAAGCTGGGGCAGTGCTTCCAGCTTTATCACTATTAATGTGGCAAAGCAATTATTATAAATCAAGAATGTAGGACACAACTTATTTATTTATAACTAATTTGGAGGGGAACAAGATTGAGATGCACCCTCTCATTTACAGGGAATCCTCTGTTATTTGCAGCAACAACAACAACAACACAGGGTCTGCTCCAGCTCCAGACTTCAGTAGGAGCAGATTAGGCCAATAGTTACGGTAGTATTTCCACACAAAAGCAATCAAATCACACCCGATTTATTCAAAATAAATACACTGTAATTTTAAAAATACCTACTTTCCCTTTACAACAGTAAAAAGGACATATACCCTTACAGTATCTGTAAGATGTGTGTATATATGTTCCAAAGTTTGTGTCCGCGAACACACACCTCTCTCTCCACTAAAAGGTAATTCCCACACACTGTAGTGTGCTTACTTATTCTTTCTTTAGATTGTAGAGGTACCACTCTAAAAAGTCTAAGAGTCTCTGACATTTTAAATATAACAAAAAAACAGCAACCCAATAACACGAAATGCTTAGTAAGTAATCCAACAAATTAAAATAACCAAAATAAACCAAATTCCCAATAAAAATTAACAAGAACAAGTACTGGGGCTTTAATATAGCTCTCTGATTTACATCCAAATTTTTTATTCTGTTCCAGGCTCAATATTTGTTCAACTGGCTTAACATTCAATTGATAAATGAAGCATTCAACAAAAGGTTTTGTCAAGAAAAATTAAACTCCTAGCCAATGTCTCTATTCGGCTATTGCTTCCAAATATTCTTGAATGTTTTTTAAGTGTGTCATAATTATTCCTATCTATAAATAAAACTCTTATTTGACCTAATTTTTGAAATAGTAAATCTATTTCATGCATCCTAGAAAGTAGGATACTTAACTGATCAAGATCCCTTTATCATATGCAATCTTACATCAGTTTAAGGCACTTGTCAGCATTTGTCAAAATAATTAATTGGTTTCCATAATGTCTGATGCTAGGATAGAGTTTGATAATTTATGGTAAATGGGAGACAAATTAACAGTAATTTCCTACCTATGATTTTTTTTTCTACCTCCAATCATTTGCATTCTATCCAAAGCAGAGAATATATTTTGTTCCAAAAGTATTTTGGAACACCAACAGGCAACTCATGGATCACTCAGTCATTTGCTGTACAAGAGCTGTCAACATTACTAATGTAATGATATGTGGGGGGATAAACAGTGCATATTTTAAGTATAAATCATAGCACATTCTTACTACTAAAACCAGCAGGGGCACAAAAGGGAGTATTAGATTCCAATAAAGTAAAAGATTTCTTTAAAAAAAAAAAAAAAAAAAAAAAACCCAAGGAAGAAACAAAGCAAACGTTCTTGTCATGTCACAAAACATGGCTACAATTCAAAACAATATTGTTACTAAATGAAATATAGAGAGATAACTGAGCTCACAACTTTTTGCAAACACAACACAAATCAATTTTGAAAACTGTTGGAGAGGGGTCCAAATAAGAAAACTAATACAAGCCATGAATCAGAGCAGCAACCACTTAAAGACTGACTTCTAATCAGAACTGGACATAGGTTTGGCAGGGATCTACACACAGTAAGATGTGTGTCCCCCTACACAACTCTCTCTCTAAATGTAAGATTATCCAGTCATGCTCATGCTGACAGTGGCATGTGGCTAGTGATTATTACACTGCTTCCCCAGCTTTTCTCAGCATCTGCTTAACAGTGCCAAATTAGTTGTCATAGCACAACTTGAGGAAAAACACCACAACTTTTTTTTTTGTGGGGGGGGGGGGGGGCAAAAGAACCTATTTAAAGACAAAGCATAAAGCCAAACCAAACTGCTTAAACATTCTTCAACATACGGATCGGCTAAAAAGGCAAACAACACGGCACCTACCTGAAAACATAGTGTGAAGCTTTTCTAACACTTCTACTTGGTCCAGCCAAACATCAGAAACAAAAACAAACATGGCATCTTCATTTTCATCCTCCAATTTTTTCAGTTTTGCAGAAGCTTTTACTGAAGTTGAAGACGGCCCTCCAAAAAAGTTTATGTTCCCATAATATGCCCTACATAATTAAAAACAATATTTTGTCTATTTTCAGGTTTTTATTTCTTTTAACATGTTTACTACCATAGTACTTAAGTGCCACTCATGAGTATGACCCCACTGTACAAAGAGAGTAGTAGATTGTCCCTGCCCTTAAAAGCCTACAATCTAAATACACCAGGCAGACATAGGATGGGAAAGCGGTAGAGAGATCAGTGTGGTAGCAGCAAACAGCATCTTAGTTCCACAATTTAATTAAATTTTATTTATTTTGGGTGAGTTTACCATAGGATGGGGTTCAGCTAAAAGGAAAGAAAAGTGCATGGGAGAAGAAGATAACGGGCAAGTGTGGAGTGAAGGTGAGATGAAGAGACCGTGAAGGAGGAGTCAGGAGAATGGAACGGTTGGAGCAAAGAGCCAATCAGCACAGGGCAGAGAAAGTACAGTCAAGCTGTAGAAAGTTCTTTGAATGTCCAGAGATCTCGAATCTCTGGCTTGCTCCTCTCTGCACTCCACATGGGGGGCACCACCTAGCACATAATGCCTGACAGAGTAGGAGGGTTCTCCCCTGCACAGTTCTGGATTCAGAAGGCTGCTGGAGGAAAGGGTGGCCCCAGCTGGTTGCCATTTTACCCCTAACTTCCACCTCCATTCCCTCCTACTGTGCAGCAGTCCTTAGTTTGGCTGCTTCTGCCTTTACTTGCTGGAGTTTTGTGCCTAGAGTCTCTGGTTAACCCCTTTTTTATTTCTGGCTTCTGGCTATGACCCATTTTCCCAATTAATATAAATGTTTATTATGAAAAATCTTTGCCAACTGAAAATTAGACAAGATTACATTCAGTATCTATGGGGAGTGGGTGTCAAAGAGCAGTCATCCAGACATTAAGCGTGGGCTTTGACTTGCTAAACTTCAACACATTCTCACTGCTGTCTTGGTCCTGGGTTCTCTTTCACATTCATCCTCAGAGTAATCCTTGCATCCCATTTCCTCATTCCCATGCAGTAATTTCCCAGTCTCCATCTAACAAGGGCTTATATAATCATCAATATTAATGTACAAAAGGCCCGATCCAAAGCCCGTTAACTGCTGGGACACTTGACACAACGGGGTTTGCATGGGGCTCAAGTGGATCAGCAAGATATAAAAGCCAATGAAACATTTTTAAGAAAGAAAGGAAAGCATGCCATTAATGTTCTGCAAATAACAAACAATAGTAGTACTTTGAAAGGTATTACAAAGTATGAGAAGACAGAATTAAGTCATTTCTATACCTAGTGGTAGCAGAAGGCTCAGTGGGTGGAAATCCAAAAGCATTCACGTGGAATACTTGATCCTCAAACCAGCCTAGGAAGTTTAATCCCCACCCCACAGAAATACATTTTAGTAAATTGAACACATCTTTAACACTGTATTTTATATTAACATTATTCCAATTTTATAAAAAGGAAAAGCTCAAAAATATGAAAATGACACTACTTCCACCCTGTTTATTTTTCATTTAGTTAATTATGAAATCTTTAAAATAATATTTACCATAAACTAAGAAATAGTTCATATTACACAGATTATATTATATTATATTATGATATTATGCATGTTGGAATTATTTATATTTTATAAAATAAAGTGCTACCAACAAGAAGAATTCTCCACCTGAACTTATGCCAATATAGACACCAAAAGCCCCAATTCTACACTTAAACATACATGCTCAAATTTACTACTTAGTATAGTTCCATCACAGTGTTTGCAGGATTAGGGCCTTACTGACAAGATAAAGCATTTTCCAATCTGAAAATATTGTATTTGCCTCATTAAATTATTTTCTAGTCCCACACCGACCTGGCTACTATTTCCTTCCCCTGGTTTAATTCATTTTTTCTTCATGCACATCCTGTTCACACATACTGAACACCCAATCTTGAGAGGTGCTAAGTACTGTTGTGTCCCAATGATTTCACTGGAAAATGAGTACTCAGAAGCTCTCAGAGTTGAACCCCATAAAACAGTGATTAGCTGTGAAAGATCCAAACTCAGAGCAAGAGTTTCAATCACTCACAGAAACTCATTAGCATAAATACTGACAAATCATTTGCTTCTTCATCCACCTCAAGAGGGTATATTGTTACAATAATGGTCCAAAGAGAAAGGATAACATTTTAAAAGTTAGCAAAAAAAACCTGTTTTACCTTCTGCCAAAACAAAGCATGACTCAGTATATAAGCCACCGTGGAACTGGTGCAAAGTTGTTAAGGACAATGGTCTTGTTAGATGTGGATACTGAAAGAAATTCCTTTAAAATCTATTTTACTAGTGGTGTAGTAAGGCTGGTTAGTAGCAGTGTAAATGCATTACATGCTGAGTGAGAGTAAGGTGGTCAATCTGGTAGTAGGAGGGATGCATAAGCATGTGAACAGGAACATCCCCCAACTCCAGACAGGTTTCCAAGATGCAGAATACAAACCCCATTACAACAAATCCTTTTTCTGTCTTTGAGCTGAGGCGAACTCAGTTATTAGCATGGAAAAAAGTGCCAGACTGCAGTTGTGTAGGTATACTTTTAAAATGTAATCATTTGACTTTCTAAAGTGTGAAATGATACCGTTCTACAGTAATTTTTCAGAAAACCTCTTAAATCCCTAAATTACATAGAAAGGATATTGCTTTACTAAGGTCTAGCTGAACAACTCCTGTAGGATCTTCCAAGAAAAATTTCCCCTAAAAAGTAAAACAACAACAACAACAAAATCAAAAGCATCTCAAAACAATGTCAAGAATCAGAGAGGTAACTGTGTTAGTCTGGAATAGCAGAAGTGACAAAGAATTCTGTGGCACCTTAAAGACTAACTAAAGTATTGAAGCATAAGCTTTCGTGGGCTAATACCCACTTTGGGTGTTAGCCCACGAAAGCTTATGCTTCAGTACTTTAGTTAGTCTTTAAGGTGCCACAGGATTGTCACTCCAAAACAATGTATACCTGCAGAACAATGGAGATTGTGCTACCACACTCCAGAGAGAAGCAATATAGAGTCCACACTATTGTCAAGGACCCTTTTGACCCCCAAATCAGAGCTGATAACAGGGTAAAAGCATCTCATTTCCCCATCTTCAGTGCTGCATGTGGCTGCATACTGGGGAAGATATTATGGGAAAATGGGTTAACCCTTTTTCCTATATTTGTTAGGTACCTACTTATCCTTAGAGACTGGTTCAGAGAATTCATGACTCTAAAGGCGATTACCCTTTGCTGGAATGTTGGACAAAGGAGATTTCACACAAACTCTCAAACCATTCTCACAGAACGGATTACTCAGGCATCAACAGGACCTATTGCTGGTTTCTTCATAACAAAAACAAAGATTTTCATTGTGCTAGTCCATGCCAAACAAACCCATTTCCAAAACCAACCCTCAACCTAACCACCTCTGATTTTAGCTAACAACTTACATGAATGATAGAACCAGTTCATCATTAGGCACCCTGCCTATTTTTGGCTTCAATCTTGATTTTTAACAAGTTTCAGCACATAGAACGGGATAGCACTTCATAGAATCTCAGAGTTGGAAGGGACCTAAGGAGATCATCTAGTCCAACCCCCTGCTCAAAGCAGGACCAATCCCTATTTTTGCCCCATGTCCCCCTCAAGGATTGAACTCAAAACCCTGGGTTTAGCAGGCCAATACTCAAACCACTCAAACCCAGTGAGTAGGAAACAAGGCCCAAAGAGCTCAGTGGTTTGAGCATTGGCCTGCTAAACCCAGGGTTGTGAGTTCAATCCTTGAGAGGGCCACTTAGGGATCTGTCAGGAGACAATATTTGGTCCTGCTAGTGAAGGCAGGAGACTGGACTTGATGACTTTTCAAGGTCCTTCCAGTTCTATGAGATAGGTATATCTCCAACTTGATACATTTTTATTCAAGAAAAATCATGTCAGATGTTTAAACTATGTTTTACCTTGCCTAAAGATTTGAAACATACCATACTGAAAAAAATGCTTCTAGTTTATGAATCTAGCAATGACTTAAACAAATGCTTTTATTTCAAACTTAGAGAATAAAAAAAAATCATCTGATAAAATATTTTACAATGTCATCCTTTAATTGTAGAAGTTGTTTAGATTTTTATATCCTTCTTTATCGCAAGAGGTATATAAAAATGCACTGGCAAGTTCAGACATAACATTCCAGGATTTCAGTGATTGAAGTTGAAACTCTCTAGAAGCTAACAGTCCAGATGTGAAGGAAGTTGAAGTGCTAACAAAATTCTGTCCTTTGAAGAGAAAAATGCAAATACCCTTATGTATAAGTTATTGACTGTTCCTAAGAAAGTGTTCCGTATAAAAGACTGTTCCTGCATTAATTTAAGTCAATGGGGGTTTTGCCATTTACTTAAAAAGAAGCAGGATCAGGCCATAATTGAGATATTTAAGACACATAATTTTTTAAAAATATTGTATTGCTGAAAGCATGACAACGAAAAGACCCCACAATAAAATGTATCCTACCTCTTTTAGCTGTGTTATCATTCCAAGAACAATCACTTCCCCAACTTTAGCTGTATTGCCCAACAGAGTTTCTATTGTTTTAAGCTGAAATCAAAGAGTGAACTAGGTGAGATTTAAATTATACCTTCTATAAATCTGTTCTTAAGAAAGCAAGTTAAGTACTGCACAGTACACGCTATAGTTTATATACATAAATTAGGTATAATATGATTCAGTTTTACTGGAAACTTGAGAATACATTTATGTATCATATGCACCTGTGGTGGTGGTGGTGGTAGTTGTTAATGATGGTTACTAGCTTAAAACTGTTCAGTGCGTGAAACAAAAATTGCAAAAATATGAAAAGTTTAATTTACAAATGGATTAAAATTAAACATACAGGGCCAAATTTCTGCCCTGGAATACATTTTGTCAATGGTAGCAACATACATTTATCAGCAGAACAGAATTTGAACCGCAGAGCTAGCCCATAAGTAATATGGTAATACCAGTTGCTTTTAGTTAAGAGTCATGGTTAGAAGGACTCAGGACAACACCTGGTTCTCCAGAGTTCTGGAAGTGAGACAGTGATACCAAAAGTCTTGTGCAAGGAAAGTGCATTCTATAGGACTACTGAGAAACTGTATTTTATTGGGTCACGGTTTAGCATTATGCTCCACTCAGAAGCAACCTTCTTAGTGTCAGCATACACAATATGCATGCTCCTGGTGTCAAGGGGGAGATGTAGCAGTCAAGAAAGTAATATGCTAGCATATAAATAAGAGGGATTTATTCCAACTCAATTTAGATCTTTTTATTTTGCTCTTTCAAAGCCCTTGCAGTGCTTTGGATATGGAGATAAAGGAAGGATCAGGATAGTGGATAACTGAAAGGCTACAATTTGGTACCTGAAACTCCCAACCCACAGTACAAATAAGGATACAGAAAAAGAGAGAGAGCTTACTGGCAGTAGGCTGATGACTTTATTAGCTCTAAATGTGTGAATTTAGTGCTTATGAAAGTGAGGGGTGGGGGAAATATCTTAAGTTTAACGGAGGCAGTATGGAAATTTCTCTGCCAATGCACCTCAGCCAGACTTCTTCTCTTCCAGTTAAGAGTTGTTTTTGAGCAGCCTCCTATTCATGTGAATTTGTGACAAATACAAGGATTTTGTGATCTAGAAAGAGACTAAAACAATAGCGAATATCTCATGTTCACTGGTTACGAAAGTCAGGATTAACACTTAGGTATCAAGTGGGAAATATTAATTAACTAAACCACACTGAGCACACACTTCTCCCCCACACCAAGAAAATATTAATATTTTTACCTGGAATTTACTCCTGCCATCATCAGGATGAGCACCAATCACTGGAGGAGTAAACAACTCGTGTCTATGAGTCCTCTAGAAAAAACGAGATTAACGTGATCTGGTTAAAATGACCACCAAAAAAAAAAAAAAAAAAAAAAGACGACTCACTACATACACACTATATGAAATGCTATTTTTAAATTCTCTTATTCAGTTTCAGCCAACATCTTTTGATTTGGAAACCACAATATTTTTTAACAATAATTTATTTCCAAATAATAAACCATAAATGATTCCTGGCAATAAAACAGAAGGAGGTAGTCCCTGCCCTAAAGAGCTTACAATCTAAAAAGTTAATCTTTGAACAACGGGGCCTACGTTTACCAGGCAATGCTTTAAAAGTGAATGGCAAAAATAATAGCTCACCTTAATTAATTAGCCTCTTAGAGTTGGTATGGCAACCTCCACTTTTTCATGTTCTCTGTGTATATGTGTATACATATACATATACACAGAGAACATATATATATATAATTTCTACTGTATGTTCCATTCTATGCATCTGATGAAGTGGGCTGTAGCCCACGAAAGCTTATGCTCAAATAAATTTTGTTAGTCGCTAAGGTGCCACAAGTACTCCTCGTTCTTTTTTACTAATGACATTACACTCAGTGAAGCATGGAGACAGCCTACATGAGAACTAGTCACACACATTCCTCCCTCACAAAAATATTTTTTTTTAAAAATGAACATTTAGTTGTTTTCAATTTGTAATGGTTTCTATTAAAAAAAAGTAAGAAAAAGTTTGGTGCATGCTACTAGTTTGCAAAGTTTTTATTGTACCCATAAGGTACATAGTACAACTATTATTAGAAAAGCCTTTCCAAATCTGCAATATACATTTATCAAGAAATAAATTCCATCTCCACCTCCCACCCTAACCCCTCCCCCAGACATATCCAAATTCTAGCAGTTTCCATTATGCATGTGATGTTGCCAGTGCAGCACTGCCTGCAGCATCACCTGAAGAGGTAGCTGGTAGTCCACAGTTTCAGTGGACCTTAAATTTTAAGGCTAAGATAGAATCTGTTTGGTGCATTCAGCATATAGTTCAAAAGTTGGTATGTGATTCTTAATGTTATTCACAGATCACCTTTCAAACACGATAACAGACACTGAAACACATCAGAACCTATAATGCCATATAATTTCAAAGAATAGTCAATTCAACCTGTAACATATCCTGATTTTATAAATTTACCATTGTGGCTCACACTAGCTGCTCAACTATAAACGCCTTATTACACATACAGTCGGACCCTGCAATACCACAACGATCGGGATCCAAAAAAACTTGATTGTGATAAGTGCGGGGTTGCGGTATTGCAGGGTTCTGCTGCATCAAAGCAGCGCTCGCCGACATCGGGAGCCAGCTACGCCCCGCGCTATAAACGGATTCACGCTATCGCGGGGCGCGGTATTGTGGGGTCCAACTGTACATGTCTCTCTCAGAACATGAGAGGATAGCATTAAACAAACCAAAACCTTTCACTCACCTGCTGTAAGATGGTGTAGCGTTCACGAAACAACTCTGCTTTATCCCTGGCAGTTCCAAATAAATTTGGTGCAGAATGGTTGGTCATTGATAGACTGGAAGAAAGTTAGTCATGATTTATAGAAAACAAAGACCCAAGGATATTTTAATCTAAATCTCTACATAAGTAGGAAGCTACAAAGTCTTCAACGCTGTCGCATATTTTATTTGGTCACTGAAGGACTTTTCTGCTAGGAATCCCTTGTATTTATGTATACTGAAGATTACACTCATTTTCTCCCCTTTAACCCCAGCACCTCTGTCACATCTTTCCCGCTGAGCAGCACTGGACACAACACTGTTTCTTAAATAAATAAAGATATTATCCTTGTTCTGGCTTAGCAGCACATCTTCACAAAACTCCCAGCTTCTGCCAGCCTTGGAAGCTATAGAGTGGGATTCAGAATTAATAATCTACAGCAACCGTACAGGATGCTTTCGATAGGCCAGCAGAATCATGAATAAAAGTTAAGAAAGGATTCTACTCTAAAGGAAAACAGGTGTAAATTCCTTCACACGTATCAGTTAGCTATGAATAGATTTTTGTGTGCTGCGAACTGTAGCCAGTGGGAGCCGCGATCGGCCAAACCTGTGGATGAAGCAGGTAAAAAAACCGGCCAGGCCTGCCAAGGGTGCTTACCCGTGGGCGAGGGGGGTGGGGAGGGGCGTGCCAAGGTTACTGATCCCTGCTATAGAGTTTACTCCAAAATCAGAGAAATGGGGGGAAGGAGAGGGAGGGGAAAAAGAGAAGCACTGTGAGACATGAATGCCATCTCATCTCAAGAGGATGGATTAAGTGCTATATGGACTACTTCTGTCCCTCATCAAACACCATATAACAAAATGTTCCAACCAAAGAACTGGTAGACAAGACATAAAACTTAGGGCCAATATCATCACCAGCAGTACTGCATATATTGTACAATCATCACAGGACAAAGATTACCTATTTTGACTCCATGCTATTGAAAGAGAAAGACTTGACCCATGGCCCAGTTGTAAATATATTTACCTGTCATTATTTACCATGATCCTTAAAACAGAGTAACCTAATGAGCTCAACTAATTTTGTATAGAAGTTGTAAACCCTATTTAACGAAAAACAAACAAAAAAACCTCTCTCTCAGTTTCCTAAAGGCAGTGGGTCCACAACATTCTCATTCTTGAATCACAAATCATCCATCTTGAGACCAGAACACAATCCAAGAGTAAAAGTTTGTAGATGGCAATTTTAACCATAATAATAAAGGCTTTGATATGTGGACAATTAGTAATGCCAGAAAAATAACAGCTGAGACTTAAGAAATAGAAAGACTTACGGTAGAAACTTCTTCCTTTCTGAATTATAAACATAACGTGGAACGTCAAAGGCACCGATAATATTAAAAATGTGTTCTCTGAAACAACAAATACATTTAAAGATTTATTTCCTTTATTTCCTCAATGAAACAGCTAACTTCAGTGCTCCACAGAAACCTCATTTTGAGTAAAATACCCCTTTTGTTATCTCTTTCATTCTTTTCCTTTCCAGTCCCCTCCCCCCCACCTCTGACTGTTGTATTTGCATCTTACAGAAAATATTTTTAAATTCTGTATGGAAATTAAAATGAATACAAATTGTGTGCTCTTTTTCTCTCTCTTTTCTTTAATTAACAAAAATTGCCAATTTTTTCAGACAGAATTTGTCAAGTTTATTTATTAATATGCACTGGTACCTAGTTTGAAATAAAATAGTTTTGGTATGGTCATGATGATTTTTAAAAAGTGGCTACTACATATGCATACTACTTTTCATACCATTTCATGGAAGTGTTATTTTTCACTGAATTTATTGTTGATTCCCTTCAAACAATTAATCTAAATTTTTAATCCTTTTATTATATAATTGCATCAGCTTCAGCATTGATAAAAATTACAACTTTGACTTGTAGGACATATTGAAGCTTACAGGCAGAAAACATTCATCATTGCCTAAAGGAGAAAATGCCTTTGTTGTGGAACAACATAGCTCTCTGATGGATGCTTTGTCTGAGTTTATCACAACAGAATTCAAGAAATACAGGAAGGGAGACTCTTTGGTCCACAGAGCTCTATTGACTTCAGGAGGTACTCTGCACTAGGCTCTACCTACACAGATTTCTGTTCAGGATTGAGACCAAAATATGTGAGAGCAAGTGTATGAAAAAAACTTATGTTGTCACAGTTCTAACAAACTGGCAAAAGACAAAGTACTCCAAGTCAACTGAGGATATGTCCTCATATCTAGGAACTATGGGGTTGCACCACCTTATTGACTTTCTTAATCATTTACCTGCTTTAGTCAGTTTGTATTACAATCCCAATAAACAAATTTTAAATAAATCCTTTCATATTATGTGTGTGTGTGTGATTATATATATCACACACACACACACACACACAATACTCTCAGCAGCCTCAACAATGGGTCAGTTTTCAAAATTCAGTAAGTCTAGTAAAAGCAAAACTGAGTAGAAAAGAGCATCATGAAATGTTTCGAGAGCAAAAGATACCTTAAAAATGCAGAAAAATAATAAGATATTGGTGCGTAATAATGGAAGAGAGAAAGTTCAGCTAAAAATGCACAAAAATGAAGTTCATTCTCAAAAATGTTTATTTCTGTTTTTGTTGGCAGATATCTATATATATAAAAGTCAAATGGGGTATGCATGTGTGCGTGTATGTACGTTCCCTTACTCCTTCCACACCGTTTGAGCTAGAGACTTGAAATTTGATACAGTTATAGGCTTTAGGGTCCTAATCAGGGTAAGAATCCAAAAATTTTCAAATCTCACCTCTGACACCCCCCAGGGGTGAAATTCTTTAAAGCCCATTAACATCAGCTGGGCAGCAGATTAACACCTGCTGTTCTCTGTGACATACCGTATTTTTCGCCCTATAAGACGCACTTTTTCTTCCCCAAAACGGGGGGAAAAAGTTGGTGCGTCTTATAGGGCGAATGCAAAAAAAAAAAAAAAAAAAAAAGCGCCTCGCTCTCCCGTCCCCGCCGCGCGGGGCGGGCTGCCGAGGTTCCCCCCTCCCCGCCGCGGGCGGGCTGCCGAGGTTCCCCCCTCCCCGCCGGACAAAAAAAAAAAAAAAAAAAGCGCCGACTCGCTCTCCCGTCCCCGCCGCGCGGGCGGGCTGCCGGGAGCGTCCCGGTTCCCCCCTCCCCGCCGCGGGCGCGCTCCCGGCAGCCCGCCCGCGGCGGGGAGGGGGAACCGGGATGTTCCCGGCAGCCCGCCCACGCGGCGGGGACGGGAGAGCGAGTCGGCGCTTTTTTTTTTTTTTTTTTTTTGTCCGGCGGGGAGGGGGGAACCTCGGCAGCCCGCCCGTGCGGCGGGGACGGGAGAGCGAGGCGCTTTTTTTTTTTTTTTTTTTTTTTCCCCGGATTTTTTATTTAAAAATGAGGGGGCGTCTTATAGGACGGAGCGTCCTATAAGACGAAAAATACGGTAGTTATGATGTAATAATACCCCCCTCCAACGGACCCCACACTCGCTCAGCTCTCTGCCCCCTCCCCCCTCCAACGGACCCCACACTCGCTCAGCTCTCTCCCCCCTCCCACGGCCCCCCCACTCGCTCAGCTCGCTCCCCCCCCCCACGGCTCCCCCACTCGCTCAGCTCGCTCCCCCCCAACGCCCCCCCACTCGCTCAGCTCGCTCCCCCCCTAACGCCCCCCCACTCGCTCAGCTCGCTCCCCCCCTCAGGTAAGAACAGAAAAATTTTAAAATCTCCCCCTCTCCCCCCACTCCAACGGCACCCCCACTCGCTCAGCTCCCTCCCCCCACTCCTATGCCCCCCCACTCGCTCAGCTCTCCCCCACTCCTATGCCCCCCCACTCGCTCAGCTCCCTCCCCCTCCCCCCACTCCAATGCCCCCCCTCTCTCAGCTCCCTCCCCCTCCCCCCACTCCAATGCCCCCCCTCTCTCAGCTCCCTCCCCCCTCCAACGGCCCCCCCACTTGCTCAGCTCTCTCCCCATCCCCCCTCCAACGCCACCCCCACTCGCTCAGCTCTCTCCCCCCTCAGGTAAGAATCGAAAATTTTAAAATCTCACCCCCCTCCCCCCTCCAACGGCCCCCCACTCGCTCAGCTCTCTGCCCCCTCCCCCCCTCCAACGGACCCCACACTCGCTCAGCTCTCTCCCCCCTCCAACGGACCCCGCACTCGCTCAGCTCTCTCCCCCCGCTCCCCCTCCAACGGACCCGAGCAACGCCGGGTATTTTTGCTAGTAATATATAATATATGTAACAAAAAGCCATGGCATTTTAATTTCAGAATGTTAGAACCATATCACAAACCCTACAGATCTATACTTGGGAAGAAAACTTCCTAAGAAAGAACATTACTAAGTTTTAAATTAAATATCAGGAGACAATAAACACAGAGCAATTGCTGTATGATTAGCATTGTAGAAAACATCTGACATTTATTCCCCAAAAAGAAATCAGTGAATGCACACTATCTTGCCATACATTTCAAATGAAAATAAATTTGTACCACCGTACATAGTTTCATCTAATGACTGGCTACATTCCTGGACTGCGGCTTCCACTGTGGTCCGTTCAATCATATTAGATGACACTGAAAAGAACATTTCATAAGATTAAAACTATAGCCTACGGAAAATTACAAATATCAAATTAAATGTTTCCAATATTTTACAAAAATGGTTTAATATCTTCAAAGTGTCTCAAATATTCTTTACAAATCATTATATTTTCAATAAGTTACATATGGGATCCTAAACGTTCTATGGCAAATTTCTAAAGGCAGTTCATTAAATATATTTTCCAAAAAGCTACATCCCAACACAAATCTTCCTACTGTATCTGTAGTTAATTCACTCAGAATTTAGAACAATATCATTATAGTTAGTCCCTGTAAGCCTGCCAGAATAGCCTACATAGTTCATTGTTCCAGAAGCTTTATATATGGGTTTACTTAATTATTCAAATAGGTTAACAATCTGGGCATTCAACAAACTGTAGACTTCACTGTGTCCAACTGAGATATTTTTATATTTTTAAAGTTAAATTTTATCACTAGTGATAGTGCTGTCACTTTAAGAGTGCTACTTCCTTATGAGAAAAAGTGCAAAGTTTTGCTGGGTCCCAAAGAAAGCACAAAATTCCTAAAGGATTTTTCAAATAGTATGAATCCCTGAGACTGCTTAAAGGTTTACAAATTGTATTTTCAATTGCACAGACACATTTACGCATGCACATACATAGGCAGTACTTGAAGAAATTATTTAAGATTAAGTTTTCAAAGCTTTAAAATTGATACAGTTTTTGTTCTAAATCCAAGATGGAAGCCATCACATAGAATTAAATAATTTCACTGCAAAATTACATTGGTTTTTGATGAAGTGATAAACTTTAATATTTAGCAAAACAGGAAGATAATAAATATATGTAACATGCATCTATGTTCAAACAGCTTGATTAGAACAAACACTTTAGTGAGCTGTCAGTAGGTTTTTCTTTTTACAGATAAAGGCAGGATTAATTTAGAAAGTTTAGAAAAAAAAGTTACTTACAAGGCTGTTTTTCAACAGCATCAATTATGTTTTCTATTACATCTTCAAGCTCTAATTCACTGACAGACTGGAGAGCTTCAGTAAGATATTTATTAGCTTCACTAATTGGAATGAAAAAATAAGTTATCCAAGATAATAAATTAATATCCAGTAAATAAAATATATGCTTTATATGCACCATTATAATATTGGCATGTGCACACACAACTGCTATAAGGCTTGTGGTTATTAGCAAGAAAGAGCATAGAAATAATTATCCTGATCCCATTTAAATCAAAGATGCTCTGAAATTTAAAAAGCTACAAGAATAGAAAATTTCAGTGTAAAGCAGCAGGCTTTGGTGATCTTAACAGATCCTCCAGGCAGGATGCTCACGGAACAATCCAAATTTCCTACCCTACTATGTAGGCTTTTAAGGAGAAGGCAACACAGAGTCTGATCTATCATAGAGACATCAACATTTTTGGGAAGACTTATCATCTTGACATAGTGGAAGTATGATGCTTTGAATATTATCCATGAAAATGTTAAAAATAAAAGGAGAGAGAAATAGACATATAAAAGGGAAGGAATTAAGGAAGAAAGGACAGAAAATACAGGGAAAATATTCCTTCCACTTGGACCAGAAACTCAAATTATTATATTCAAAATACCACCTACTCACTCCCACAGTTCTGGAGTTCCCACTCATCTTAAGGAAGTATTAAAAAGGAAGGATAGAAGCTCTCTTCTTACAAAAAAATAAAAAAAAAAAATTGATAATCTATAGACAGGACTGTCAGATGCCTCACACTGCCAATATAACTATTATTTTGCAATAGAGGGGGGAAATCAATATAAGCAATATTTTTAAAAGCTATACATAATTCCACTTAAAATAGGATGTTTTCATCTGCAGTCCTTCCCTAAAACTCAAACTAAAGGCCAGCATTTAAAGAAAAGCAATTCTGTGATTAATGTCATCTAATCACTGATCAAAAAATAACATTTTCATCAACAGTATGAACCTTAAAATATTTCACAATATTTAACCTCTGGGTCCCAGGAGCTCTGAACTTAGAAACCTCAGATATCTCAGTAATGAAATAACTGTAGGACATTGTCCAAAATAATGGTTTTTTAAAATTAAAACAAAAACAAAAAATTAATGCCCTGTATAACTGAACCTCCTGTCCAAGCCAAAAGGAAAAAAGAATCACTATTGTAGTAAGATGAAAAAATAGGAGCAACAGAACCACATTATCAGTAAATAATTGAGCACTGAAATGAGGATATTAGTGTTTGGAGGGGCAAGTCTCCTGTTAGACTTTGTCTACAGGGGAACCTGAATCATAGAACTTTTGTTGTTCGGAGGTGTGAAAAAAAAGTTTTGCAGACGAAAAGTGCCCGTGTGAACAGTGCTTTGTCAGCGGGAGAGCTCTCCTGCCAACAAAGCTACCGTCACTCATTAGGGGTGGACGTTTTTTGTCAGCGGGAAGGCTCTCTCCTGCCGACAAACAGCAGCTACACTGTGCGCCTTTTAGTAGCATGGCTTTAGTGGACACGCGTAGTGTGGACATAGCCTTAGATTCTTTCTAGACAAACCCTAGGCCTGCCCTCAGATCAAGCTATCAATGGTGTTGAGATACACAGAATGCTCTACAGAGCCATGTTAATTTCCATGAGGAACCTACTTGAAAATAAACTCATTTCCTTTGCAGACATAGGCCCCAATCCTGAAAAAACGTAGGTACATGATTGACTTTATGCACTTTAACTACTCATGGTGTGCAAGCTAAGCATGTGCCTAAGTCTTCGTAGGGCCTAATTATTTGAGATTTAAACCATAGTTAATACTTTTTATATTCATGTAAAGGGAGATCATGGGTCACAAATCTCATATACAAAGTTTATGATGAACACTCATCCGTAGCATGAACCTACTCCTATTCTCAAGGCTTTTATTTAGTAAGCCACAAGTGAGTACTCTATTATTTCTGGCTCAAGAATAGCAGCCATGTTAGTCTGTATCCATAAAGAAAGCAAGGAATACTTGTATCACCTTAGAGACTAACGAAATCCATTTCAAAGGGTATTTTTTTCTCCTGCTGATAATGGGCCATCTACATTTAACAGCCCTCTTAGAATTGGTATGCTAATGTACAATTATTTTTTTCTTTCTTTCTGTGTGTATAAATGCATCTTACTTTTGTTCCATTCTATGCATCCGATGAAGTGAGCCATAACCCATGAAAGCTTATGCTGAAATAAACTAGTTAGTCTCTAAGGTGCTACAAGTATTCCTCGCTTTCTATTATTTCTGTTTACATACTTATAAGTGCAATAGAAATAAAAGCTTGCCAGCTGGGTTGCAGGAACAGAAGAGACACCAAATACAGTATTATAAAACTCCTACACCCCAAGAGTGTCTGGGGTGTGATAGCAGGACTAATCGTTACTTACTGAGGACAGTATTTAAAATGACAAAGGATTCCTTCAACCACTAGGAGGAAGAGTTTTACTTCTGTTCCAGTATAACACCAAGAGAAGATTCAGGCCCACATCCTCACAGGTATTTAGGCTCCTAAATTCCATTTAAAGTCAGGAGCCTAAATACTTGTGCAGATCTGGCCTTGAGCCCATAAGATCTGTACCAAATATTCTTATTATTGGGCAGAACAGACATTACGTGTTAAACTGCCTGATGTCAGGTTAGAAACAGCAGCAGAGAGGTATTTTCCACCTCCCCGGGTTCTTATATAGGCCCATTACCGTGGACTCGGGGCCCCACCGAGGAGTATGATTTTGAGTGGCAGTGTCTCCCACTGGTGGAGGACGGTGGGTCACTAGCGAGCGGCCCAGGGGCTCTCCCCACTTGGGGCTACCGGGGTCGGGAGGAGGAACAGGGTGGCGGGACGGGGGCGGAGTGGCTGTTGTCAGCCGCTCCCGCTTCCCGGGCACGGGAATGGGGCGCTGCATGTCCCCGCCTCTCTGCCCGGGTGTGTGCGACTTTGCCACTCTCCCCGCTCGCGCTATACCCCCCGAGCCCGGCTGCGGGCGGAGAGCGGGCCCCGGGCCGGCCGGCTACTCACGCTCGGAGCAGCAAGCCGTGCATCTTGAAGGCAGAGCCCACTTTGCCCCTCAGCTTCTCCGCAGCCATCTTGAACGGTTGGCGCCACCGGCCTGCGGCCCCGCCTCTCGGGGTCCCCTTCCAATGAGGTGAGGCGGGGCCGGACAGTGGACGCATCGGGTCCCCAGCTGTGCTCCAGCTTCTCTTCAGCTGGACAGGCGCCGGCCCTCGCTCAGCTCGGGGGAGAGGGCCGTGGTTGTGGGGCGGGTAATGCTGGAGACATGCATCCCCTGCCAGCAGCATCGTTTTACAATCGCCTTCGTTCTCAGGAGCAGCAGCAGCCCCAGGCCTTGGTCCTATTCTGGGAAGGGGGAATCCTACACATTATCTGTGATACCGAGCCATGACGGGGGAGTTTGTTTTTTTTTTTTTGCTCAAAAAAGCAGAATCAATATGTTGAATTAATTGCAATTTTAAGGCACATCATATTTAGTGGAGCAGTCTGCATTTGAGAGGTTCTTACACTCCCCTGTAGGTGTTACATTATCTTTTTTGGTCATATAAGTGAAACATTTCATCACAATCGATGATCTAAAAAATCGAGTTAAACTTATTTCTCTTTTTGGGGTTCATGAAGGATAGGGTCCAAAAGTTAGTCTAGCCCTCTGAATGTGACCATCTGGAAACTGCAGGGGTGCCCAAAGCATGTATCAACCTCAGGATAGTTCTGTGCCTGCCAATTTTTCAGTTTCCCTCCTTCATTTCCTCTTCTGTACCTGAAACCAAATATCATTTCAAAACCTCCAAAGTGTTTTCAGGCTGGTTTATGCAAGTAGCAACCTTCCTGTTCCTCTCTGGATGTTAGTTAGTTTTAGGGTTTCATCTGAGAACACTGGGTCTGTACAGTAAACCCTTGATTTAACGGACCTCGATTTTAACGGACTTCGGATGCAACGGACAAAATTTCTGAGCAAGTCTGATGCATTCCTGATCCATCTCTGGCGGGCTGGCTGGCGGCTCCCGGCTGCCGCCCGGGTCCAGGCAGCGGGCTGGCTGGCGGCTCCCGGCTGCCGCCCGGGTCCAGGCAGCAGGCGGGCTGCGGACCTGTCGCCCCGACCCTGTGGTGGGTGGGCTGCTGCTCCAACAGCTCATTTTTTTAATTATTATTAAATAACGGACTTTTTGATTTAACGGACACCCCCTCGCCCGAATTAGTCCGTTAAATGGAGGTTTTACTGTATTGCCTTTCCTTTCTTCTAGGCCCCAGTCTTTTGCTATGTGCAGACATGTAAGTAGCACAAGCGGAGAAGGGAACATGGTTGAAGAAATTCAACAGGACAAGCAAGCTGTGTCACTGGAATAGCATAATCAGTGCTCCCAATTTTTGGCAGGATAAAGTAGAGCTCCAGCTGTATGGATCAACCTATTAAAGTCCATAACTGACAGCGATCTATAAATGTGTGAATTGAATTAAAAATAGAAGAAAACAAAAACTAGAGGAGAAAATTAAAATGGTGTGTAATTAAAGAACATGTATAACTGCCAACTGGTTTAAAGACACAAGCCCTATTTATGTATGTATACCACTCCTATTATTATGATATGCAAGTACCTTATCAGAGGTCCGGGGGCATTACCAGGTGTACTCCAAAATTCTGAAGTTCTTTCCATATCTTGTACACCACATAATTTTACTATTCCAAGGGGTTTGTCAACATTACATAAAGTTATTTTCAAGACTATAAACATCAGCATTTAAACCAATCTCTAATAAGGATTCGGATAAAACAATAACAGGGAACGGATTGTCCCATATCTACCCACCGTGGGATTTCTTGCACCTTTCTTTGAAAGCACTTGATGTTAGCCACTGTCAGAGGCAGGACAATAATGGTTGAGATTATGCGTCTGACCCAATACAGTACAACAGTTCCTTTGTTCCTATTGTGTTTGACCAACACTGGATGACATAAAGTCACTGGCCACAATTTAGCAGTCCGCACCGACTAGGACAAATCATGGTCACCAGTATCTTAACTGGGCCATTCCTTATCATGTTCAAGCACAACAACATTTTGTAATATATAGACAAGCCCAGGGCACATGCCTCATGGGGGAGGGATGGCTCAGTGGTTTGACCATTAGCTTGCTAAACCCAGGGTTGTGAGTCCAATCCTTGAGGGGGCCATTTTGGGATCTTGGGCAAAAATCTGTTGGATGATTTAGTTGGGGATTGGTCCTGCTTTGAGCAAGGGGTTGGATTAGATGACCTCCTGAGGTCCCTTCCAATCCTGATATTCTATCCCTTGTTCAGTTTCATAGCCAGTGGCCTGAATGTTGGGTGCCCAAGATCCTGCTGCCCTGGGATGTCCCCTATGAAAGAGATGCCCCTCATCTTGATGGGCTTAAGCAGAAGTATGAGACCATTTGATTTTGCCCAAAGGGGGAGCAAATCAGCACAGCAAGGGGTCCTTCACCCTCTACATGAGGTGAAAAGTACACCCACTTTGACCTGCTACCAGTGAGCGTCTCACTTGAGAAGCAGATGGAAGTAGCTGAGCAACAGAGCAGTGTACCTGACCCCTAATCCCCTCGCTGATCCCGAAGCCCCCCCACTTCCTCCCACGTGAGCGCCTGATTTGGGGCGGGGGGAGAGGAGGCGCTGCTCGTTCCGCGACTCCCCATAGTTTGGACCCTCTCCGCTTCCCGTCCGTCGGAGGGTGACCGAGCGGCGGCGAGCAGGTGGCGCTCCAGAAGGGGGTGGCGGTGCACCGTCGTTGCGGCAGCTCTCTCCCTGCCCCCCCTCATAAGATGGCGGCGGGTCCTCCTCCTTCTCAGCAGTTCTGCGTGGCCGAGGAACGGAGTGGCCACTGCGCCGTGGTGGACGGGAACTTTCTCTATGTGTGGGGGGGCTACGTGGTAAGCAGGGAGGAGGCGGCCTGGGGCATCGGGAGGGCGGTGGGGGGGCGGGCTTTGTTGCTGCACGGCCAACACACTGTGTCTCACGGCACCCTGGGCTGGGCGGGAGCAGTAACACCCGGCTTCCTCAGCTGCCCCCAGAGGCGCTAGTGCTAACTGCGGGTTAATCCTTGTTCCTCGTGCGAGGGAGGCAACGGCCACACGGACAGGGCGGAGGGGGCGTTCACGTTCTTTAGTCAACTCGGTCGCTGATTGGTGGGGCGGGACATTCCGCGCGGGAAGGGAGCGGGGGTTTCAAATCTCAGCTGTCGAACGCTCGTCTTGCTGCGCCCAACGGCCATAACGGCCGCCCCCCAAGTGAAGGGGCGCCTGCTTGGTTCCTCCAGGGAGTCCATGACTAGGAAATGAGAGTGGGGACTTCACTCCCGTCCCAGACACACTTCCTTTCAGCTCCACTGTAGAGATCCTGATGAAAATCACACATACCTCTGCGCCCTATTCACATTTTCCTTCCACTGCTCCAGCAGGATGTCCTGATAAAGACCGTACACACCTCTGTTCCATAGTCACATTTCCCATCTGCTTCTGCGGGGAGTCGTTTCCGAATAAAACACATCTGTCTGCCCTCCTTTCCGTTTCCCATCTACTCAGGGAGCAGTTCCTTAACAAAAATGGTTCCATTTGTACCTATGTGCTGTCCACCCAGTCACATGTACCAGCTGATGTGGAAGGGGATCCTAAGTAGGGACTCCTGTCATACCCACCTGTCCCCAGCCACCTTTTCTGTCAAGAATCAGAGAGGTAGCCGTGTTAGTCTGGAATAGCAGAGGTAACAAAGAGTCCTGTGGCACCTTAAAGACTAACTAAAATATTGAAGCATAAGCTTTCGTGGGCTAATACCCACTTTGTCGGATGCAAGCGAAGTGGGTATTAGCCCACCAAAGCTTATGCTTCAATATTTTAGTTAGTCTTTAAGGTGCCACAGGACTCTTTGTTACCTTTTCTGTCAATGGTACTTAAATGTGATTGTTCACGAAGCATGGAAAAGTGACACAAATAAACCACCCTGACACTTTAATCCACCAGACTGATAAGGTGTTAACTGTCACCAGAACAGAGGCAGCTAAGAGGAGTTTCAGAGGGTATAACTGAAGAGTCTGTGCTTGGAGGTAGGAGAACTTGATGAATCATACGTTTCATCTGGCTGTGGTTTCTTCGACTGTTTTGCTCTCTGTGTAGGGTGCTTAGTTGGGCCACAAGTACCTAAGTAAGTTGCTGAAATGGATCTGTTTGTTGGGGCCTTGGTAAAGGCCATGAGGTTCTAACCCTTGAAGCTTTGATCAGCATAGCTGTTTCAAGTCTCTGAGTGATTAATCGCTCCCTGGTGGCAAGGGGCAGAGTTGAGCTGAGCTAAGCAGGGAGACTTGGGGTACGTCTACAGTACGAAATAATATTGAATTTATAGAAGTCGATTTTTCAGACGAGATTTTATACATTTGATTGTGTTGTGTCCCCACTAAACGTGCTAAGTCGGCAGAGTGCATTCACAGTACAGAGGCTAGCATCAACTCTCGGAGCGGTGCACTCTGGGTAGCTATCCCACAGTTCCCACAGTCTCCGACGCCCATTGGAATTCTGGGGTTAGCTCCCAGTGCATGATGGGGCAAAAACATTCTTACAGGTTTTCCTGGGTGCATCTCATCAGTCATCTTATCTGTGCAAGGTTCGGCAGACAATCATTTTGCGCCATTTTTCCAGCAGCAGACAGTGCAGTAGGTCAGCAGAACTCTGCTGTCCCATGACTCGTGCAATATGTCTGAAAGCCATCGTCAGATGTACACCACCGCTTCTGCTGCAACTCTGCTCTGCTGGTCTATGACTCGTGCAGAAGGCTTCAAAGCTATCGTCACCCGTACACGACCACTTCCGCTGCAACTCTGCTCTCCTGCAGAAGATGGTGCAATAGGATGCTAGCCATCCTCGTAAATGGTCTACACCTGCACTGCTGTACAGCTGTCACTTTGCTCTGCTGCCCTCTTTCGTTTCGTGCTTTTTTCCTGCCCATGCAGGCGCCATATCATGGCAAGCATGGGGCCGCTCAGCTCACCAGTGCGGTTGTGACCATTTTAAATACCTTGCGCATTAACCAGCAGTATGTGCAATACCTGGTGAGGAACTGACGACAGCGCGATCACAATAGTGATGAGGACATGACGCAGATGTTCCTATGGGACATCATGGTGACATTGGGCCAGGTTCATGCTGTGGAACACCGATTCTGGGCCCGGGAAACAAGCACAGACTGGCGGGACTGCATAGTGTTGCAAGTATGGGATGATTCCCAGTGGCTCCAAAACTTTCGCATGCGTAGGGTCATTTTCATGAAACTTCATGACTTGCTGTCCACTGCTCTGAAGCACAAAGACACCAAAATGAGACAAAGAGTCTTGTAGCAGCTTATAGACTAACAGATTTTAGGGATCATGAGCTTTCGTGGGTTAAGACCCACTTCATCAGATGATGATCCCTAAAATCTATTAGTCTATAAGGTGCTACAAAACTCTGTCGCTTTTGCAGATCCAGATTAACATGGCTACACCTCTGATACTAGACACCAAAATGAGAACAGCCCTCACAGTTGAGAAGCAAGTGGCCATAGCCCTGTGGAAGCTTGCAACGCCCGACAGCTACCGGTCAGTCGGGAATCACTTTGGAGTGGGCAAATCTACTGTGGGGGCTGCTGTGCTGCAAGTAGCCAACGCAATCATTGACTAGCTGCTATCGAGGGCAGTGACTTTGGGAAATGTGCAGGCCATTATGGATGGCTTTAACGCAAAGGAGTTCCCTAACTGTGGTGGGGCAATAGACGGAACGCATGTCTCTATCTTGGCACCAGAACACCAGAGCGGCCAGTACATAAACCGCAAGGGGTAGTTTTCCATGGTGCTGCAAGAACTGGTGGATCACAAGGGACGTTTCATCGACATCAAAGTGGGATGGCTCAGAAGGGTGCATGATGCTCACATATTCAGGAACTCTAGTCTGTTTGAGCGGCTGCAAGAAGGGACTTACTTCCCAGACCAGAAAATTACTGGGTGCGGGGGGGGTTGAAATGCCAATAGTTATCCTCGGGGACACAGCCTATCCCTTAATGCCATGGCTCATGCCATTAACTCACACAATTAACTCTTAAAAAATTAGTATCAGAGGGGTAGCCGTGTTAGTCTGGATCTGCAAAAGCGACTACGCATCCGATGAAGTGGGTATTCATCCACAAAAGTTTATGCTCTAATACATCTGTTAGGCTATACGGTGTCACAGGACTCTGTCGCGTCTGAAAAATTAATTGTGATTGAAAAATAATCACTATTCACAGTTTTAATCGTACTGTTAAACAATAGAATACCAATTTAAATTTATTAAATATTTTGCATGTTTTTCTATGTTTTCAAATATATTGATTTCAGTTACAACACAGAATACAAAGTGTACAGTGCTCACTTTATATTACTTTTGATTACAAATATTTGCATTATATAAATGACAAACAAAAGAAATAGTATTTTTCAATTCACTGTAGTGAAATCTCTTTATCGTGAAAATACAACATACAAATGTAGATTTTTTCAGTTACCTAACTACACTCAGTAACAAAACAATGTAAAACTTTATAGCCTACAAGTCCACTCAGTCCTCCTTCTTGTTCAGCCAATTGCTAAGAGAAACAAGTGTATTTACATTTACGGGAGATAATGCCCGCTTCTTATTTACATCACCTGAAAGTGAGAAAAGGCATTCACATGCCATTTTTATAGCCGCCATTGCAAGGTATTTACTTGCCAGACATGCTAAACATTCATATGCTTTTTCATGCTTTGGCCACCATTCCAGAGGACATGCTTCCATGCTGGTGATGTTTGCTTTAAAAAATGCATTAATTAAATTTGTGAGTGAACTTCTTGGAGGAGAATTGTTTGTCTCCTGCTCCATGGTTTTACCTGTATTCTGCCATATAGTTTGTAATCACGACCCAGCATATGTTGTTTGACTTTTTCTGCAGATTTTACAAAACACAAAGAAGGTTCCAATATCAGATTTCTAAAGATAGCTACAACATTCAACCCAAGGTTTAAGAACCTGAAGTGCCTTCCAAAATCTGAGGGAGGAGGTGTGGAACACACTTTCAGAAGTCTTAAAAGAAGCAACACTCTGATGCAGAAACTATAGAACCTGAACTACCAACAAAGAAAATCAAACTTCTGGTAGTGGCGTCTGACTCAGATGATGAAAGTGAACATGTGTCAATCCATACTGCTTGGGATTGTTGTCAAGCAAAATTTGTTATCAGCATGGACGCATGTACTCCGGAATGATGGTTGACGCATGAAGGAACATAAGAATGTTTAGCACATCTGGCACGAAAATATCTTGTGACGTTGGCTATAACAATGCCATGCAATGCCGTCTCTTGCTTTCAGGTGACATGGTAAACAAGAAGCAAGCAGCATTATCTCCTGCAAATGTAAACAGACTTGTTTATCTGAGTGATTGGCTGAAAAAGACCTAGGATTGAGTGGACTTGTAGGCTCTAAAGTTTTACATTGTTTTATTTTTGAATGCAGGTTTTTTTGGTACATAATTCTACATTTGTAAGTTCAACTTTCATGATGAAGAGATTGCACTACTGTATTTGTATTAGGTGAATTTAAAAATACTATTTTGTTTTTTACAGTGCAAATATTTGTAATAAAAGTATGAAGTGAGAACTGTACACTTTGTATTCTGTGTTGTAACTGAAATCAATATATTTGAAAATGTAAAAAAATCCAAAAATATTTACATAAATGGTATTCTATTATTGTTTAACAGCACGATTAAGCACGATTAATTTTTTTTAATCACTTGATAGCCCTAGTAATTTTTAACCTGTAATCTTCCTAATCCTGTCTTCCAAGAAATGAGGCCTCACCCGTGTCCAGTCACCAACTTTAATATTACAATCTTTTTCTCGCTGACTTCATATCACTTCCCTCCATTCATTCAAACCGCTGTTGCCAAAATAATTTTCCTTTCCCAACCATTCTCCCCTACCTGTAAACCTTCCCATGTTTTCTCTCTCTGGTATTAAATTTAAGCTTCTCTTTAAAGTTTGTGATAATAATAATATGAATCAGTGTCTTTACAGTATAGGCCTGGATTGATAGGAGTAACTGGACATAGATGAGGGCTCATTTCTTGGAAGACAGGATTAGGGAGATTAGCCGGCTGGAAACAGAACATATGCACTAGCTAAAGTAAGGGGAATTACCCAGGGAATCACTTATATCTCTCTGCCTTCTTCTTTTCCTATACTCTTCCACTCTTCTCATACTACCACACACAACGTCTTTCACTTATCAGACCTTGTCATCAGACCTCAATTATGCCTGGAAAATCCTCTCAATTAAAGATGGCTTGCAAAGCAAACAAAAAGTGATCTTGTGCCTTATTTTATTCTATAATATAAAAGGAAGCCCTTAAGTAGTTTTTTTTATTTTATTTGGTGGGTTTGTTTATCCAAAATTTAAAATCTGGTCTCTTGTTTGCTATATGTCATCATTGGAGGAAGTCCTCAACTGAAGGGCCCAAGGTATTAAATCCCATTTTTTAAAAAAAGTAGTTTTCTTTCAACTCTTTATTCAAGTATTTGAGTGAAAGTGGTGTTTAAAAAAATGAAGTCTTAAAATAAATCCCAGCCCCTCTCAATTAATAAGGTTTCCAGTCATCATTTCACTGCTATCATAATCCTACAAGTTGTCTTGCCATCCATATAAACTTTTGGGAAACACAGGCAAGACGAAACCTGAATTGCTATTGGGGGGAAAAAACATAAAAAGCCCTTTCAAATAAATGTATTTGAGGCCATATCACAAAGAAACAAACCTAATTATGTATTCCTTTTCAGGTCTTCAACATTATATAGGTGTATTTGGGTAGCAAGGATTGCAATACAATGAAAACTGCTGAAAGTAGGAACTCAAGGGACCAAGAAAGATCTGTTATTTAATTACACTTACTAATTCAGATACTTTTGGGAAGTTGCTTAAAAAAGAAGCTTGCCTAAGGGTGGTTTCTTGCATTGGTTTTGCTGTGTTTTGCTTCATATTGCAACTACGATACAAAATATACTGGCTTTTAGTCATAATTATTATATTTCTTGACTACACTTAATCATTTTCATGAGTTGCTACTGCTTTGTACATTTCGTGCAAGATGGCCACTGTGCATTAAACTGATATTACTAGTCAAATATGGAACCACTCCTCTCCTTCCATTTACTGCAAAGCCAAACTTGCTTTTTTTCTAGTCTACCCACAAGGAAGTGAGTGAGTAGAACTGGTATTAAGCAATTAATAAAACTGTTGCATAGGGACACCATTCTGCATATATGCTTTATTTTTTATAATGCTTCAAGAATAAAAATAAAAACCTGTTTTGACTTACAATGTTAAATATAAAATGCTAGAGCTATTGAGCTGTTCCAGTTAAAATGATCAGGGAGCGAGCATAAAAATTTTATGCAGTCTTTGTGAATTGTCTCATTAACAGTTGTGAAATGTTCCTAACTAGCATGTAATTTGATTATTTTTGAATTGTAATGATGTATGATACATAACTGATGAAATATTTTGCATATTTTCTTTTAGTCAATTGAAGAAAATGAGGTGTATTTGCCTAATGATGAGCTTTGGCTGTATGAAATCGATAGTGGGTTATGGTAAGCCATTTTATTTATATTTAATGATTTGCAAAATGTGCTATTTACACCTGCGTATTATTACCTATGGTAAAAAGAGTATTATTTCACATACATAAATGAGGTCTGTTTCATGTTTTTTGACTGCTTAAATAGTCTGCATTCATTTAGTGTAAAAATTTAATATCTGATGTATATTTTGGAATAATGTCTTCAGATAAGAAAATACTTATATGTAAGCACAGTATTTTTTTCAAAGGGATGTTTCCAATGTTAACTTTTTAAACATAGTTTAAGACTCGTTAAATGTAAAGAGCCACACTTATGTATGTATACTGGCTAAATTAACTTTTATGTTAAAATGAATATGAAATACAACAAGATTAGGGTGCTTGATCCATGTAGGATTACTTGCATCCGACGAAGTGGGTATTAACCCACGAAAGCTTATGCTTCAATACTTTAGTTAGTCTTTAAGGTGCCACAGGACTCTTTGTTACCTTTGCTGTTCCAGACTAACTCGGCTACCTCTCTGTTTCTTTTTGTTGTTATTACTTAATTGTATCAGAAATATGTTTACATACATAATGTATTTTAAACTTTTAAATCAGATTCAAATCTTACACATCACTAGAAATATAATATTTAAGTTTTACATCAAATTGTATTTATGCATTTTGGGGAGGTGGGTCTAGTAGCAATGCCAATTATTAAGATTGCCTGATACTTCCTGTTATCAGACCCTGGTTTTAGTTGCTTATAATTTTGTCAAACTTTAGCTATGTGGGCTGAAATTTTCCATGCTAGGTGCCTGCAATATATATATCTATATTAAATTTCAGGCAAAATGGGTTGAGCTGTTTAAGAACGAGGCTAGGGGAAAATGCTGTTTTGCCCAAGTTAAAAAGTTATTGAGCCCTTATCTTTGAAATGCTTCATGCTTTGGTGCAGGGACTTGAAATTTGGAAGGGATGGCTTTTGTTTCAGGGATCTGTCTTTTGCCTTCCCTGTGAACATCCATTCAAGTTTGACCAATTTATAAGCATTTGAAAAACTGCAGTTTGCACGTGCTCAGTAGAGACTTGCTAGAGCTAATAGCAAAAAAATGCAAAAAAAGATTCTGTCCTCAATGGGCATATCTGATAGTGCTGACCAGACTGCTGATGTGCCATCCTTCCAGAGCAACTGTGTGTTCCCCATTCTGTTATATCTTCTACTAGTACTACTTTGCTTTTGATGTATTTTGGTTTGTTTGGGAGCAAAATTATGAGATTTTAATGTATTTACTAAATGGCAGGACAATGCACCTAATGGAAGGAGAGCTACCTACTTCTATGTCAGGAAGTTGCGGTGCTTGCATTAGTGGGAAGCTGTATATATTTGGCGGATTTGATGATAAAGGATACAGTAATCGGGTATTGTAATCTTTTAATTCTGGAATGTATGTTAATCAAATGACTATTAATGCAGAACTTCATTTAATCTTGCATTTAACTAAAGGGAAAAATCCAAGGGTGAGATTTCGGTTCTATTTTAGAAAAGGTGCACTTTAAAATACTTTAAATTGTATGTCTGATTCTTTAGTCCCTCTGCATCTGCACATCTCCTATTGACTGAACTGGGAGTTTTGGCTGGGTTAAGACTGCAAGATAATGCCCAGCATTTTTTTATTTTTTTTATTTCTCAAGTTTGCTAGTATTTCCAAAATTAATTGTATTTCTATGAGAAAAATATATTTGCAACCATAATTAGACTTACCTCACATCTGTTGCTTTTTCTTTGCTCTTTACTGGGCAAGTGGCATTTGCATTTCTAGGATAGTCCAATAATAACTAGTTTAATATTAACACATGACTACTAATTTCTCTGCTGATTGCAGGTAATTAAATACTAATAAGGAATGAAATGGGGAAAATGGGTATTCAGTGGATTACTGTAATAGAAACCAGAATTTCAGTGTAGATTAGAAAACAAGTGAAATGAGTTTGATAGTTCAATTAACATGCAGCCTTTCTGCACCCAGTTAGGTTCTGTGTACACTGAATTTATAATCAATACTGTCTGTGGACAGAGCATTAGACTGAGACTAACAGGTGAAATAGTGGTGCCACTGATGTCAATGGCAAAATTCTTACTGACTTCAGCAGGGCCAGGATTTCAGCTGAAGGGCATTAGCAAAGCAGAAAGGGGGAAATTATGCTGCTACGTCCTGCATTTTACTTGTGATTAGTGAATGAACCAATCTCTTACTATCATAAGCATTACAATTTGTCAGCTGCACACAGATTCCTTTTTATTAATTAGAAAATGATTGCTCTTTTGCACTTTATAATCACATCTATTGCTGATTTGTGCTTGATTCTTCAAAATAATTTATTTTATACTAAAATATTATAATTTTTATTTTAAGCTGTATTATGTTAATTTGCGAACAAGAAATGGAACCTATAGGTGGAAAAAAATTACAGACTTTAAAGGTCAACCTCCTACACCACGTGACAAGCTTTCCTGCTGGGTGTATAAGGACAGGTAAAACATCAAAAGTATTTTTAATACCTACTAATCAAAGGGAAGAAGTGTTATATTATAGGTAGAGCACAAAACTGGAAGTCCAATTCAGACTGTGACTTACTGGTTGATCCTGGACAAATCTCTTAACATCTCTCAGTTTTACCACCTGTAAAATTGGAATAATCATATTTACCAACCCTAATTTATGGGAATCTTGTGAGATTTAATTATTTTTTAAAGTGCTTTGACATCCTGGGTACAAGACACTATTCAGGTGCTAAATATTACTTTTTATGTAGTTGATGACTTATTAAACTGGTGTTAAAGTTAATTTACTGAATTTTTAATTGCTTATGAAATTACAGATTATGCTATAAAACATTGTTCGATTTGGTATAATTTCAAATTATATTTGTTAGCAAAAATATGGACAATAAGAATTAAATGAATAACTGGTACAAAGAGCCAAGTTGAGAATACAAGCTAGGTATTTGTAGTGTAAATGTTTCTTAGAATATTTAGCCAAATTGGTTGTAAAAGTTCTTTAAATAGTTTAAACGTATTAATCTGGGGTGGGCAAATTTTTTGGCTTGAGGGGCACATTGAGGTTGCAAAATTGTATGGAGGGCCGGGTATCGAAGGCTGTGGTTCCCCTAATAGCCTGGCCCCACCCCCTATCCAACCCCCTCCCACTTCCCACCCTCTCATTGCCCCCCTCAGAATCCCCGACCCATCCAATGCCCCCTATTCCTTGTCCCCTGACCGCCCCCTCCCGAGACCCCCCTCCTAACTGCCCCCCAGAACCCCACCCCTTACCCAACCCCCTCTGCTTCCTGTCCCCTGACTGCTCCACCCCCTATCCACTCCCTCTGCCCCCTGACAGAACCCCAGAACTCCCACACCCTATCCAACCCCCCGTTCCCCGTCCCTTGACCACTACCCTAGAACCTCTGCCCCATCCAACCGCCCCCTGCTCCCTGTCCCTTGGCCATACCCTGGGACTCCCTGCCCCTTATCCAGACCCCTGGCCCCCTTATCACCCCGCTCAGAGAAGCATATGTGGCATCTATGTGGCCCAGCCAGAGCCAGACACACTACCATGCGGGAGCGCACAGCCCCGTCCCTTCAGAACTGCTTTTGCCTGTGGGTACCTCCCCCAAAGCTCCCATTGGCCGCGATTCCCTGTTCCCGGCCAATGGGAGCTTTGGGAGAGGTACACACAGGCATGCAGAGCCCTCTGTGCCCCCTCCCTAGGGGCGGAAGGGACATGGTGCCGGCTCCTCCTGGAGCAGTGTGGTACCAGGGCATGCAGGGCACTTGCGTGCACTGCTGCCACCCCGGAGACACTCCAAGTAAGTGGCGCTGGGCCGGAGTCCACACCCCGAACTCCTGCACCCCACATCCCTCCTGCACCCCAGCCCCCTGCCTTGAGCCCCCTCCCGCACTCCACACCCCTCCTGCAACCAAAACCCATACCCTGAGCACCCTCCTGCACTGCACACCCCTCCCTGCACCACTGCCCTGAGCCCCCTCCCACACTGTGCACCCTCCTCCTCCCCCACCCCCTTCTCTGAGCACCCTTGTACACCCAACACTTCTCCTGTGCCCCAGCCGCTTGCCCTGAGCCCCTTCCTGCACACCGCACCCCCTCCCACACACCTACCCCATGCCTCAGCCCTACATTCATGGCCCTGCAAGCAATTCCCTCCCCTCCCTCCATGTGGCCCTCAGGCCAAAAAGTTTGCCTACCCCTGGATTACACATTTAAATATTAATAGTAGATATAATTGAAATTTCTGATAATAAAATTAAATATAGTAGTTTATAATCTCAAATTGAACATTAATTTAAAACAAATGAAGTTCACGTTCAATAGTTGTTGTTTTTTGTTCTTCCAGATTAATATATTTTGGTGGTTATGGATGTAGGAAACACAATGAACTGAGTGATTGTTTTGATGTTCATGATGCATTTTGGGTAAGATTTTTTACTATTTAAAACCATAGCTACTAAGACAGGGGCCAGATTCAGTTCTGGAGAAAATCATTTGAAAGAGAGATCTCAGGACAGTATGGTGTATATATTGGGTTTAACACCTGTATAGGGTATACTCAATAGAAGCTGATTTCTTTCCTCTGTGTAGCACAGGGGTCTCAAACATGCAGCCTCTTTGCTGCAGAGTTCTTTGCTGTGGCCCGCCAGGTGGAAGCTGTCTTTTCCTCACCCCGCTGCCTGCCCACTGCTCTCCTCCTCCCCATCCGCCTGCCACTCGCCTCCTGCCTCACCTCTCTGCCTGCCTCTTCATGATTTTATTGACGTGCATGGCCTCCCACAAAGCTAGGGGTCTGGGGCGGTTTCCCTTATTCATTGTACCCAAGGGATGGCTTTGGTTACAATATTCATAATTAGAAAATAACACAGAAGTTTGTTTAATTATGCTGACCCCTTACATCAAATGTTAGTATTAATCTAAAGGAAAAATGTCTTACTAATGAATTAAAAACCTTTGTGTATACAAAGCATATCCTATTAAATGTTTGAAGGCAATATTTTCTGAAGTGCCTAAATGATTTAGGAGCATACATCCCATTCTCAAAAGAACAGACTTATCAGACACATAGATGAACATGATTTCTTGAGGAAGAGGCAATGTGGTTTTTGTAATGGGAAATCATGCCTCCCCCGTCTACTAGAATTATTTGAGGGGGTCGACAACAGTGATCTAGTAGATATGGTGTACTTAGATTTTGAAAAAACCTGTTATGAGGTCCTTCAGCAAAGGCTCTTAACGAAGTAAGATGACATGGGATAAGACAGAAGGTCCTCTCATGGATCAGTAACTGGTTAAAAGATAGGAAACAAAGGGTCAGAATAAATGGGTCAGTTTTCAGCATGGAGAGAGGTAAATAGTGGTGTTCTGCAGTGATCTGTACTGGGACCAGTACTATTAAACATATTCCTAAATTATCTGGAAAAAGGGGTAAACAGTGAGGTAACAAAATTTACATATGATACAAAACTACTCAAAATAGTTAAGTCTCAAGCAGACTGTGAAGAGCTCCAAAAGAATCTCACAAAAGTGAGTGATTGCAACAAAATGGCAGATGAAATTCAGTGTTGATAAATGCAAAGTAATGCACATTAGAAAGCATAATCCCAATGCTACATATAAAATGATGGAGTCTAAATTAGCTGTTACCCCTCAAGAAAGAGGTCTTGAAGTCATTGTGAATACATTGTTGCCTCCCCAAACAGCTTGGCCCTCGCCCCCTATTTGCCCCCTTCCACTTCCCGCCCCCTAACTTCCCCCCTCAGAATCCCTGCCCCCTCCAACCTCACCTCCTCCTTTTCCCCTGACTGTCCCTCCCAGGATCCCCCCACCACTAACCATCCCCTCTGGACCCCACTCCTGTCTAAGCCCCCCATGCTCCTTGTCCCCTGACAGCCCGCTCCCAAGACCCCCCCACCCTAACTGCCTCCCCCAGGACCCCACCCAACCCACCCTGCTCCCTGTCCCCTGCCTGCCCCGACCCCAATCCACCCCCCACCCCAAACAGACCTCTGGGATTCCTATGCCTATCCAACCCCCTCCCTGTTTCCCCATCCCCTGACCCCCCTCCAGGACCACTGCCCTGTCCAACCGCCTCCTACTCCCTGTCTGCCCCCTGGGACTCCCCTGCCCCTTATCCAACCCCGGCCTCCTTACCATGCCGCTCAGAGAAGAGTGTCTGGCTCCATGCAGAGCTAGACATGCTGCTCTGCAGGAGCGCGCAGCCACACACCCCAGAGCGCTGCCCACATTGCGGCGTAGCTCCAGGAGACGGGGGGGCAGTAGCCTCCCTAGCCAAGAACTCCCTAGCCGGGAGCTATGGGGCCATAGTTTTTCCACCCCTGCTCTATATAAATCCATTGTACACCCACATCTTGAATACTGCATGCACATCTGGTTGCCCCATCTCAAAAAATATATGTTGGAATTGGAAAAGGTTCAGAAAAAGGCAACAAAAATGATTAGGGGTATGGAACAGCTTCCATATAAAGAGAGAATAATAAGACTGGGACTTTTCAGCCTGAAAAAGAGATGACTAGGTGGGGATATGATAGATGTCTATAAAATCGTGGCTGATGTGGAGAAAGAAAATAAGGAAGTGTTATTTACTCCCTAGGGGTCACCAAATTAAATTCATAGGCAGCAGGTTTAAAACAAGTAAAAGGAAGTATTTCGTCACACAGTGCACAGTCAGTCTGTGGAACACTTTGCCAGAGGATGTTGTGAAGGCCAAAACTATAACAGGGTTAAAAAAAGAACTAGATACATTCATGGAGGATAGGTCCATCAGTGGTTATTAGCCAGGATCGGCAGGGTTGGTGTCCTAGCCTCTGTTTGTCCGAAGCTGGGAATGGGTGACTGGGGATGCATCATTCAATGATTTCTGGTTCTGTTCATTCCCTCTGAAGCACCTGGCATAAGTGATTGTCAGAAGGCAGGATGCTGGGTTAGATGGACCGTTGGTCTGACCCAGAATGGCCATTCGTAAAAGTGCCTTTGTCAGTAGGGGGCCTAAATCCCATTGACATTCAATGAGACTTAGTCACCTAAATGTCACTTTTGAAAGTATTACCCCATGTGTATTTTTAAAATAAAAATTAGTGCATGCTTGTATTTACTCTAATTTAAAATAGAAAATAATTTGTCACTTATGCCTAAACCCTTTTGATTAAAACAAAAGGATTATGAGGTTAAGTAAATAAAAAATATAATTTTAGATATTTCACTCTTCTTTTTAGGAAGGGCAGATATTTTGGGGATGGCATAATGATGTTCATGCTTTTGATACAAACACACAAACTTGGTTTCAACCAACAATTAGAGTGAGTATTTTTTAATTCTTTAATCATTCCGTACATTTTTGTAACTCCACCACATATTGAATAATAATTGTACTCTAGAGATGGATGTCAGGGAGAACTATTTTGAACGTTTGACATTTCTCAGGCTCATAACATGAGTGCACTTTTATGTTCTCTCTATCTCATAACACAAGAGTAACAGAACATTAAATGAAACTAAAAAATGGCGAATTCAAAGCCATTTTTCCACACAAGATGTAATTAGACTGGAAGCAATTGGTACAGGATGTTTTAGAGGCCAAGAACATAGTAAAATTAAAAGAGGAACTGGATAACAAGAATGTCCAGAGTTACAGTAGTTAATACTGACAAAAAGAGTATTGGAAGGGAGATGAACCTGAAATGAGTGTTTAAAATAGTCTAGCTATCAGGGATTAGGATCACCACATATCTACCTACCTGCATTTTCCTCTGAGTCATTTGGTGTTGGAAATAGGATGCTGGACAAGGTGGATCACATGTGTGATCCATTATAGCCATTCCCATGATCTTACAATCAGATCCATGTTATTGGACTCCTGCACTCATGTTGCATTCCATTTACTTCAGTGGGGGATCCAGCAGGCACAGGTTCCATCCAGGCAGATCCAATTGCAAAATTGGGACTCTAGTCATTAGAGTAGCTCTTCAGCCTTTTGATATTTATGAAAAAAAATGTTTAATATTGAAGGGATATATACACTTGAATGAATAGTGTATAGATGCAGTGGCTGTGTTTCATAACTCTTGCATAAAGGGTTTAAAGCTGAGAGACTAACATTTATTTTAACAGTGTGAAGAGGAGCAGTAACAAATCTTGCATATAAGAAATCATTTTATATTAATATTATTCCAATGATGGCATGTATTCTGAGTAAGCACTCAATAAAACTGTAATGCAAGCATTTTTATATATTAATATTATAGCATAATGTAGAACCTCATAAAATTCTGGTAAGATTACACAGACTCCATTAAGAGCTCAGTAGAAGAATGATAACATAATAAGATTGTTTGACATTTTCATATTTCTTTGATGTGACTTCCTATGATTCTATAAAATTCTTAAAACAGATATCAAGTGAAAAGTTCCATGAAAAGCTAAGGCCTAATTCTTGCAATCCATATTTTTTCTTTATATGGGGGAAACTCCCACTGGCATCAGGTGATTGGATACTATATATAAAGTTTAAGAGTCTGATTTTTGTAAAGCAGTGAAATTTATGGATGAAGTGCATTATGTAAGAGATAGGTATTTATTATTATTTCTCAGTATTACATCATTGGGATTTTTTAAAAAAACAAATAACCTTCACAACATACAGGATCTTTAAGCATAAGAAGGGGAAGCTACTGTCTAAGATTTATCCCCAGGAGTTACCATAAATCCTGACCATGAACCAACTCCATAGGTTTGAGTAGTCAGGGTTTTGTTAAACCCTCTGCAAAATTCTTGCATTTTAAGTGCTGCTGATTCTCCCCACCCCCAGAGGTGACCACGTGTGGTACTTTGCACCTCTGAAAAACAGGTGCTAGAGGACCTTTCCACCAATATTACTGTAGTTTTACACTGATGAAACTCTAGAAATCAGTGGAGTTTCACTGGTGTAAAACTGGAATAAAGCATTGGTAAATCTGGTGCTTAGAGAATAAATTGAACACCATGGGAATTTAGTTAAGGCTGAACTGTACTATACCACATGTGATCTAATGCCTTGGGAGTTTTGGGTGTTCACTCAAATTGTTTTGCACATTTGCAATTTTGCCTTCATATTGGAAGATATGGGGTACATTTCAACCTTACCACTGCATTTCATGTTTTATTAACTTGCAGTTAGACATTTACTGACAGTGTGTAGGTTAATGTTCTAAAAAAATCTTGTATGGTACTTTCAGGGTGGAGTTCCACCTCAGCCTCGAGCAGCTCATACATGTGCTGTGCTGGGAAATAAGGGTTACGTCTTTGGAGGACGAGTGCTGGTTAGTAGTTATTTAATAAATATTTTATTGGCAAGAATATTATTTTTTGCTAATTACTTACTGAAAGCAGTTTATTTATGCAGTACCAATAGAGCCCAGAATGTCTTTGCTCCTAACCCATATATTTGGGAAGAGAAGTCCCAAGATGTCTTTTTATCTCTTTTTACACCTGCATATAGGCTATGGACAATCTACTTTTTCTATACAACCCAAAGGGTGGAAGCACAAATTGCCCAAAAAAGAGCAGGTAAGTGGTAGGGAAGGCCCTGGTCATATACCACTCCATACTGGTCTGCAAAGATGGCTGGCCACAAAGAGGGGGCACACCCAGAGAAGCATGTAATATACTTTTAGATCAGTGTGATTGTTAGGTCTGCACTGCTTCCTGCTCAGAGTTGTGGCTAAATGCCATAATTTAGCCCTAAATGATGTTCTTTTCTGTTTTAATGGAATCTTTTGTTTTTAGCTCATAAAATATTTTTCCTGTGTTTTGCATATTTATTAGTAAATTCAAAGAAGAATCCAGACAAAGAGTCTTTTGTACATATTTATTGAAATAGTATAACAATGCTAGAGCTAAAACACCACAGGGCAATTAGTCAAAGTAAATATTTTAAAAATTGAAGCAATAATGTTACTTTCAGCAGTAAGGTAAGTGTCATGTATTGGGAGAATAACTAAGTCCATTGACATTGTGCAAATGGCATTGATCACATCTTCAGATGAAGACAGGACATGAGGCATTTCAAAGGTAATGACAAAAATATATATTTGTTGTTTTATAAGGATAGATAAAGTATCCATAAAATGTTCATAATCCCCATAAAATTGGCAAGCTGTGTGTAAGCTCCATTAGCTTTGCTTTCAAAGAAGCCCTGCCTTTGTAAGATTTACGGTCTTACTTTGTAAGATAAGAATGGACTACTTATTTAAAAGTAGTGTCAGAATGTTTGTATTCTGTGCTAAACACAGCTTGAAGGGCTTATATGGCCGAACAACTTATTTTTTCTATTTCAGTTAATTAAATAATAGCAAGTGGTACATTTTAATTTAGTGGTTTTGATGTTTTTATGTGCTGTCTCATCTAAACAAAAAAGAAATATAGGATACTGACAATCTCTCTCTCCCCTTTCTTCTCTGTCCCCCACTATAATGCATTCCGGGGCGTTACAGAGAGCAGGAGTCAGTAAGGGCCATATTTTTTAAAGTATTTGGGTACCTTAAAACTGGGCTGAAATAGATAGTAAGTCAATAGATCTGGCCAAAATGTAAAAGTAAACTATATGCAGAATGTTACACTTACTACAGCTATTATGGATAATACTTAAATATTTTTTTTAATAATAAACTTAACACTACTTTCAAACAGACTCTTTTTACAAAAGACAGGAAATGCTGCTTCTTCAAGTAGTATCCTATATGAGTGCTCCCCTTTAGGTGAGTCTATATCCCTATGCCTGTAGTCAGAGATTTTTGGTAGCAGTGCCCGTTTGGGCTGCTCATGCCTCATTTTGTGCCGCTTTTGGTGGCTATATTGTGCTGTGTGGCCAAGCTGCCTTTGGTTCCTTCTTTTTCTACTGCCTTTGGCCTGAGACCAAGCTCTCAGCAGTGCCTATTTACTGTTGTGTTGTTCTTGTTGTAGTGATAGAGTTAGTTAGAACTATGCTCTTCCCTCATTTATTTATTTCTCGTTAAAAAAATTCTGCTTAGAATCTGTTATCTGTAAAGTAATGTAGTTTTCTCCACAATGCTCCTTCCTGTTAGAGAAAGATATCAGCACAGAGGGGCATGCCCGGATATTCCAAATTCAGATAGTGTCTCTGGTGCCGGGAGGCTATCCCCATCAGCGATGGGCACTCTTGGTGCATCGTCTGTTTAGTAGAGGCAAGCATACCACAAAAGTATATGCATTATCTCGACCTCAAGGTATGCAGCAGAAAAGTCAAGAGTGTTCAAGTTAAAATTTACCATGATGGAGAACTCACTACGTCCAGCTTCCAACCCGGGCCCAGAGACTCCCTCTGAGCACTGGTCCCCGTTGACCCCAACAATAGGTTCAGAGAAACATTCTCCGCTTCCCTCACAGAGGAAATTGCTGCAATCCTCGCAAAAGGCCACCAAGAAGACAACAACCTCTTCCACCAGGAAACCTGCTAAAAAGAAAAGATCCCCAGCGTGCTTGATGACATTGGTACTGGCCAGAGCAAGGTTGAACACCTTCGAGTCAGTGAACTCACTGGTACCATTAAAGCCAAGGACTCTAGGAGGGTTGGCTCAGAAAGGAGCCTAGCTCTTCCATGCCAGTGCGACTGAGCCACTCAGACATGCAGCACCAAGCAGACTGGCACCACAACAATTTACTAGTCCCTCAGCGGAGCACAGAGCCCCATTGGCACTGACAACCACTTCATCTATAGTGGTACTACTGCTAATGTCTCCCTGTGGTACTACAAGACTTCTGTTTTCAGAAGGACTTTATAGCCAATTAGTTCATTTTATCATTAATTTATTGTGTGATGTTATGATTAACGTGCTATTGTATGGGTGGATGTCAGCAAACTAGTAAAATGCCTGAAACCACTATGCTTATTGCTAAAAGCAGTCAAGTCAGCAGGCTGTAAATTGGCCAAGTCACAGCCTCAGCTTGACCAAGGCAGGAGGGGAGGGAGTCTTTGGGTGTTCCAGAAAAGGCAGTTTTACCAAGAGGTTTGGGTTGAAAGGACACCAGGTAACACTATGTCATATATAATCATTGTATTCTCAATAGATTTAAATTGTAGGATTATAGAAATATAAGATTGATTGGTAGCCAGAAGGGATAAGTGTATTTTAGGTATCTAAGTAAGTAGGGCTGAAATACAAGGCATACAGGCCTGTAGGATTTTAGCTTAGCCATACTAGGCCGTAGGCTTAAGAAATGCTAGACGTAAATAAGTGACCAAAGAACAACCCAGTGTTATGAGATTACAGAGCCAAACCCACATTACAAAATTCACTTGAAATAAAATAAAAAGTCTACAAATTGTTGGTATCTGAAATACCAGTATCTCCTCGGTACTGATATTGCTCTGGTACACATCACATCCCCAGTTTATTCAGCACAGTTACATTCAACACCACCATTCAGATCTGCCCCCTCATCCAGTCATGAGGACGATGATGAGGAAGAGGACGTTTACTTCTCATCAACACTCTGCTTCCCGCCTCAGACAACTACTAGACCAGACATCAGCCTGAGGGTTATGCACATAGATGGTACAGACATACATGGATGCCACACATGCCGTTCCCACAACAATGGCCTTGCTGGGATCCATGGACTGCATAAAGGCAACAGTTTTCCTAGCCTCCTAGCACCAATAGAGAACTCACAACGCTCCCCATCAGCCTCAGTAAGTAGACCTCTCCTCCCCCAAACCTCAGGACCAGACTTTTGAGGACCAGGAGGAGAGGATGGATCAGGAAGCCAGCCCACCAACCAGCCTCATCCAGAGAGGACAAGGAAATACTATCATGCCTTCTCCACCAAAAGCCAATTATTTTAATCAATTCCAAAAGCTATTTGACAGAATTGCAGACTCACTACAAATAACTTTGGAAGAAGATATAGAGTCTTAACATATACTCCCTGGAGGCAATGTTTTCACCCTTTTGGGGCCTTTCTGGCCCCAGCTCTCCTGCTGGGCCACTAAAAGAATTCAGTTCCCCTTTTTGGGGTGCATCAAAAGTCCAGGCCACTTCCCCATCGGCTAATCTGATGGTAGGGGGGGACATGGGGGCCCACCCATTACTCCAGATCCCAGCCCAGGGGCCCTATAGTTAGCGACCAACCACTGCATCACTGCTACAATTCCCTGGGACACTTCCCAAGAACATCAAATGCCCACATTTCTACCCAAGAGCAGGACTGAGCTATTGTTCTCTGGGGATTGCCTTCCTCATCAAATGGGACACACATCTGCTGTATGCCTTTCCACCGATCCCCTTAATACCCAAAGGAATTTGCAAAATAAAAGAGGAACAAGTCAGAGTCATCTTGATAGCCTCAATATGGTTCAGACAAACAGGTTCCTTTACCTCATATGGATGACAGTATACCCACCCTTTTCTTCACCCTGTTCCACATCCCCTGTCTCAGGATGCAGGCCAGACTCACCACCCAAACCTAGAGATCCTCCACCTGAAGGCATGGCTCCTGCGTGGTTCCAGAATACTGAGATGATCTGTTCTAAAGATGTAAACGAGATACTGTTAAATAGTAAAAAAGATTGAGTATGCGGTCTACTTATGTGCACAAATGGAAGAGATTCCACATTTGATGCGTCAGCCTTGGCTATCACCTTACCCTTGCCACTGATACTGGACTATATCTAGGGCCCTATCACATTCATGGTCCATTTTGGTCAATTTCATGGGCATAGAATTTTTAAAATAGTAAATTTCACGATTTCAGGTACTTAAATCTGAAATTTCACAGTGTTGTAATTGTGGGGGTCCTTACCCAAAAAGGAGTTGTGTGTTTGGGGTGGGGTTTGCAAGGTTATTTTTAAGGGAGAGTTGCAGTACTGCTACTCTTACTTCTGCAATGCTGTTTGTGGGGCGCTGCCTTCAGAGCTGTGTGTCCATCGAACAGCCAGTGCTCTCTGGCCACCCAGCTCTGAAGACAGCGCAGAAGTAAGGGTGGCAATACTGTGACCTCCCTAAATTAACTTTGCAACTCCCTTGCAATTCCCTTTTGGGTCAGGACCCCCAATTTGAAATGCTGGTCTTCTTGTGAAATCTGTGTAATATAGGGTAAAAGCACACAAAAGACCAGATTCCACAATCCGTGATGTGTTTTTCATGGCCATAAATTTGGTACAGCCCTAACTATATCCTAGGACTAAAAAACCCAGGACTATCCTCAAGTTCAGTTAGAGTTCATCTCTCAACTGTTATGGCTTTCCACTGGAAGATTAATGGACATTCAGTATTTACCCATCCTACAACAAAATGAGAGCGAGGTATCCGTGTTAGTCTGGATCTGTAGAAGCGGCAAAGAGACCTGTGGCACTTTAAAGACTAACAAAAGTATTGAAGCATAAGCTTTTGTGGGCTAATACCCACGTTGCATCCGACAAAATGGGTATTAACCCACGAAAGCTTATGCTTCAATGCTTTTGTTAGTCTTTAAGGTGCCACAGGACTATTTGTTGCTATAACAAAATGGTTCCTCACAAGTATTTGGAATCTCTATCCTTGACAAGATCCCACTACTCCACCTTGGGACCTTAATCTGGTGCTATGATTTACTGTCTCACTGTTTGAGCCCATGGCAACCTGCTCACTCATACATCTATCTGTGAAGACAGCCTGTGTCATAGCCATCACATCCGCTTGAATAGTGGCTCTCATGATGAACCCGCTATATACAATTTTCTTCAAAGATAAAGATACATTACAATCACATCCAAAGTTCCTACCTAAAATACCTTCCTCATTCCATCTGAATCAGGCTATTTACCTCCCATCATTCTTCCCGAAGCCAAATGGGAATAAAAGGGAGGCCATGCTCCACATGCTAGACTTACATGCCAGAATTATTCCTTTCTTTTACTGAAAGATCAAAAGGTTCAGCTACATCTAAACAAAGGCTTTCAAAATGTATTTCCAGTTCCATTCACGACTACTATAGTCAGTATGATTTTGCAAACCCTCCCCCCCCCCTGCCCAGGAACTCGAACACACTACCCAAATTGATTTCTACCTCTATAGCCTTCTGAACAATGTACCAATTACAGAAATTTGTAAAGCAGTCACCTGGGCACCAGCCCATATGTTCACAGAGCACTTGTGCAGGAATTGACATCGGATGCTCTCTTATGACTGACTGTCTTATCATTGCTCATAAATCCAACTCCGAAGCCTTCCAATGAGGGGCAAGGCTCTCCAGTCACCTACAGTGGAGCACCCATACGGGACACTGCATGAAGAAGAAAAGAATATTCACTCTGTGCAGTAACTGAAGTTCTTCAAGATCTATCCCCTTGGTTTTCCGCTACTCATCCTCCTCCCCATTACTTCAGAGTTCAGATATGGACTATGCGGTAGAGAAGAAACTGAAGGTGGTTTGGCTTCATGGCAATATATAATCTCCAAAAACAGCATGAGATGGGGGAGCGCATGTGTGGTTCAAATAGGCACTGCCACTGAAAATGTCCAATCACAGGTGCAGGGAAGCAGACTCACATAAGAGCACCCACAGGGACACATCTCAAAGAACCTCAGTTACTGCACAGAGTGAGTAACCCTCTTCTGATCCAGGGAATTTTCAGACTGTTGTGCTGAGCTACATGGGTCCAAATTTCTTTTAATAGAATGTTACTTAAATGTATAGTATCTAAGAAGATCTCTGAAATACTCTACTTTATCATATGCCTAATTTAAAACACCTGTTTTTGAGCGTTTTTTTTGTTTGTTGTTTCATTTTAGCAAACTAGAATGAATGATTTACACTATCTGAATTTAGACACTTGGATTTGGTCTGGAAGGTAAGTTTGGCCATGTGCCACTTAGTTATAGATAACAAATTAGAACTATTTAGCAGTACGTTTTAATGCTATTATAGTAGCTTTTCTGGGAAGAGAATGGGAGTTTTTGGACTATTTCAATAGCTGTTACATTACTTTTTCAATGTAATTTAATTTTTAGTGCCTACTAAACTGTGCTCTATTTTGCTCTAAGGACCACTGATGCTATCAGGCAAATTTTCAGCACAGCATGTAGTGATTTAGTTGCCTCACTTTCAGACATGGGTAAATTACCACAAATTATACTGAAATTTTACTTTCATGTGTCTTTTTAATATTACAGTCCCTATAGGTCTGATCTTGTATAGATGAGGCTCTTCTTTATCGTCTAGATTGGGGAAAGATTTTAATGTATATTAAGGCAAACATTTAAGAAAACCCCCAAAGAGTAGAATTTTCAAGGGAAGACTCTTTTGTAAATATTTACTTTTTGATAAAGTTTGTCAAATTATTTTTTGCTTCCTATTATTATGCTTTGTAGGGTGCATTTATGATAGAACCCACTTGAGAAGAGGAATCACTGTTTATATATTGATTTTCATGTAGCTGTTTTAGACAAATAGGAACTGACGTTTGATGGCCATTGTGTCTGTTCTTCCCTATGTTGCCTAACTGTCATTTCATGCAAGATAGGAGAATACAATGTGTTTGAGTGTGTGCCTACTCTAAGTGGATCCCACTCTAAGTGCACATGTGTCTTTTGCACAAGATTAGAGTGTTTGAACAACAGTGTCCTTGGGCCACTCCTGCACCTGCATGGTTTTGCACCCCTCACTGCCATCCAAGTGCAGAGCAGCCGTGGTCGCCCCTCAGTTCCTTCTTGTTGTCCGTTGCTGTGAGACAAAACAAGCAGTGTCTGCTGCTACCACTTAGTGGAAATTTCTTCTCCTTTGTCATCTAGTTAATCAGTTTGGGAAATTAACTCTATTGAATCATCTTTTTTTCTTTAATTTTTTTTAAACATTTAATTTTTCTCTGTTGCTTTGCACCACCATTATAACCTACAGTGGCAGATTCTAAGCCTTTGGGCTTCTTACGATGAATTCATTCCTCTTACAGTCAGCCACAACCACTACCTTTTCTGTCTTAACAAGAATCACTGTTCACTTGCCATTCTTTTTTGATCAGAACAAGGATATCTATGGACACTTGGTTAAAGTTGTATCTTCTTGACATCTCAGTGAGAGAAATTTCAGACCTTGAAAAAAAGGACATTAACATCTAAAATGGGACCGGTCACTTCTAAGTCACAACTAGGCAGTTCCCCTATTAGCTGGCATGCAACACCTAATTACCAAAGAAAAAAATGGGTCTTTGTTCTATCCTAGATCTGAGAAGAGTGAACAAATATAAACACTGTCTAAGATACAGAATGGTAACATTCTCCATCATCCCCTCTCTTCAGGTTGGAGACTGGTTTGTGGCTCTTGACCTTCAAGACATGTACTTCGATGTTGTGATCCATCCAGCCAGCAGGAATTATCTCTGATATACAGTAGAGCCCAGTCATTACCAATATAAGATTGTACTATTCAGCCTGTCCACAGCACCAAGAGTCTTCACAAAATGCCTAGCTGTTGTGATGGGTATCTGAGGAGACAAGCGATTCACGTCTATTCATATCTAGACAATTGGCTGATCAAAGGCAAGTCTCATCAGGAAGTTATGAAATCCCTGAACTATGCCTTTCACTTCTTCAGACATCTGGGCCTCATGATGAATTACAAAAAATCCTCCCTCAACCCATTATAGAGAGTAGAGTTTACAGAAGACTTAGTCTACTCCAAATTGACAAAAACATAGTGTCATGGGGGGCATAGGCCTGTCTACCTGAGCCTGGTAAAATTGCCTTCTAATGGGACTAAAGAGAAGACACCCGGCATATATAAAGGGTCAGGCAGCAATCGGGAAGGGGGAGAAAAAAAGGGGTAGCTTGGATTTGGTGGAAGGTCCTAAGAGAGAGCAAGCTGCTGGAATTCCTCCAGAGAGCAATAGTGGAGGGGGAAGAGAGTTGGTAAAAGCTTAGGGCCAAGACAACAGCAGAGGAAGTTTGATTGCTGACCTCTTTTGAGCCAACAGAAAAGGAAGATCCAGATAAACAATCACGTGGGCTGGTGTTCCAGACAAGTAACGGGGAGCTCGGAAGAACCCAGGAAAACCTAAGATCTTAAGAGTTAAGAAAGCTCAGAACCAAGGGACAATGGAGGGAAGTTTGACCGCTGATATCTTTGAATTTGGGAGAAGGAAGTCCAAGAAAATAATCTTGATCTGTGGGAGAACCGAGGAAGGACTAAGAACATAAGCCCAGTGTGGGCAGACCTTGTTTACTTTTGTATTTTTGTTAAATGCAAGGCAGGCAGACTGTTTATTTTGCACTTTTCATTTGTTTTTTGAGTTTGGGAGAAATTTTGGTACCCACCAATCAGATTAAAAAAGGGAGGCTGAAGAAGAGCCTGGCATTGGTATTATGATGATGGACTATATGTTGGGGGGGGGGGTATTTTGAAGCATTTATGTTAATAAATTAGACCATAGCAAAGGCGTTATTAAACAAAAAAAGTAAAGATGGAGTTTATGAAGACCCATATGTTGGAGACACTGAGGCTGTGGCACCCCTAGCCACAAGGGGACACTCCAGGTACAGCTACCGTTCTGAGGAAAGAGTTCACCCTCACTAGATGATGACCACCAGCATCAAAATGAATCCATCAACCACAATAAGAATCTGCCTAAGACTCCTAAATCATGCCAGTATGCATGTATGTGACACCAGTAGCCAAACTTCATCTACATGCAATACAAGTCTTGTTAAGATTCGTGTTTCACTCCTTGGATCATCAAATGAGTGTGCACATTGTGATTCCCACTCACATTCTGTCATCATTGAATTGTTGGTACGACCCAAGAATGCTCAGAACGGGATCACCTTCTCTACACCTTCTCCTTAAAAGACACTGATACAGATCCATCAGGAACAGGTCTTATTCTTATTCTGGGTTACCGTCCAGGCATGTTTAGAAAAAATATCTATCACCATTAAAATATATTTACGGCCATCATTGGGGTTAGAATAGGAGGCCATGTCGACCAAATCCGTCTACCATTGCACGTCCACATCAGACACAACCATTTTATTTCTTTTAAATTTAAGCCTTGCCGCTTTTCTTTTCTTTTCTTTTGGTACTCTGCTCTGTACCAAAGCCTTGCCAGTTTATGTAAAGTGTAAGCATCTTGAGCTGCAAGCCAAGTGGCAACCTGCTTTCTGCTCAGATTTTTACGGTGTCTTTTTGCAGCCTGAAATAAGGGGGTTAACCCCCAAAACTCCCGTCTTACTTTATAACACATGTATACACAAGCTTCAGTTTTTGCTTTTGTTTTTATTTAATACAGAAGCGGCTATACACATCTTACTTTTTTTTTTTTTTTTTTGAAAAAAAAGGTGTTTTAATGCAGCAGCAAATTAATATATGGTACAACTATATGCATTTATTTAACACATAAGCAAAGTATAGAAGACGGTTGTACAGACATTTTTAAATTTTACAATACATCTTAATCACTTTTTTTTTTACTCTTTAGGGTAAGGAGCTGGCATGTAAAAAGTTTTATAATCCATTTTATGAATCCTGTTACACACTGATCAGCCAATTTTGGCTGTCACCTCATTTGACAGGTCTACCAGCAAGGCCACCGGATCAGATACTTCTGCAACCTCCCTGATCATTTTAACAACTTCAGTTACAGTTTCAATGGTCATGTTAAGCTTTTTCAGTTTGTAGCCTTCGGCTATAATTATATTTAGAAGCGGGGTCATGTTCAGTTGAGAAGAAATAGGTCTAATCTCGTAAAATACTTCTGAGAGACCCCAAAAGATACAGGGATGACTAAGTGGGTTAGGCTCGTGTACCGCACAGTCTGCACAGTTTTCCAAAAGTTGTTTTTTCAAACAGTGGTAAATTGATTTTTACTACAACGGCCCTAATAATATCGGCCATAACGTCACCTTCGCAGTTCTGCTGGTCACCCTCCTTACTTTTAAAAAAATCTCGCTTAATGCAAAAACAACAGGTGCATATCACGGTTATTCTTCTCAAAGGCCTCCTCTCTTTAGCCTCTGAAGATGTCTGTCAAAAACTGAGAAAAACATCATTTAAATTCTTTGATGCAATCATTTACAAAATTTAAAAGGCATACAGTTTATTCTTGCTACCTCAATTGTACCCTCGTCTGATTCTGAATCATCATCATCCCTGGCTGACGCATCGTCAGGCCCCATGTCACCTTCCTGTTATTAAACACAAACATATAGCTGTGTTTAACCCCCCCTTATATATGTTTATATATATATTTCTTTCAAGAGCCTCTAAGTTGCTTTTACCTCATCATGTTCTTTTGGTTCTACATCCTACAACCACTCGCTGCACCCCCTGGCTGTGTTGTTTGTTTCTGAATCACCACAGGTGGTGGCTGCATCAGTCATCGTTTCAGCAACCTATTATTAAACACAAGTGTATACTAGTGTTTATCCAGTGGCTTACATAGATATGTTTTCTTTTCTTTCAAATAATTTAAGCCGCTTTTACCTCATCCTGTGCTTCTGGCTCTGCACCTGGCAGCCATTCATCACACACCAGAGCAGTGATCTTGTACAGATCCGGCTTGGTTATCTGTCCAAAAAACAAAAAAATCATTTTTAAGTGCATAAATGTAATAATTTTTTCACAACTGGTAAAGCCTTCACGTGCTTTTACCGTAACAATGTCGCCGTCTTTCCACAACTCAGGATGTATCAGTTGGTTCTCAACATCACTATCCTCTGACAGTTCCTCGGTTGCCATGTCCTCGTAAACAGGCTCTTCTTCCATTCCTACCTTTTATAAACAAAAATATTTAGCCATCAATATTTATAAAACATTTGTAGTTTTTCATTAATTTGTTATAAAAAGGGTCTTACCTCTGCCTTCAAGTCTGCTTCCTCCAAAACTGGCAACAAATTTTTTCGCACTTTATCCTTTTTCTCTTTTACAAAGGGCCATGGCTCCGTAAAGTCTTCCTGTTTCTTCGGTTCAATTTCAGGATGAAATATGGGGTTTGGCAATGGTCCTGCCTCGTTAGCAAAATAAGCGTAAAGTGGTCTTCTCTTCTGAACACACACTGGTGCACCCAGGTACAATTCCATCTTCTTGGCATCTGTAGGTGTCTTATAAAAGGACATGTCTTCATGTCTAGGCTCTCAGTTTTAAAGCCCTGTGGTTTTATACACATGGCCAAATGCTCATTGGTTAGAATTTTTCAAATAACCCACCCCACGATAGTCCATTTCTAAAAGGTTCTTGTTTAAAATCTTGGGACTACAGGATTGGTTCAACAAGTGCATTCTGTGACCTAGCTGTAAAACAACCTCTGATTGGTCCACCAAAAGGAGGGGCTAGCTCCCCAGGAGCGCTGCCCAAAACAGCTATCATTTCACTACTGGCAGTCGCCAGGGTAGGATGTTTTCACTCTGCATGTGTTCGGTAACACAGACTCTCTTTTCTTTAATAACATGCCAAACTAAGCCTTTACAAATACCTCTCCTTACTCAACCTCACCAAATAACCTTTCTTTCTCTTTTTTTCTCTAAAACATACCCAAACTTTCTTTTTCATCTTTAAACTTCTCTCAGTCTGTTCTTTCAACTTTTTTCTCTAAATGTATCCAAGCACAAACACACACAACACCCCCTCATTCAAACATAAGATTTTTTTTCAAAATGGCCAATGGCACCAAACTTTGGCGCCAACAGAAACGGGGAGGGAGGGTGCGATATAAGTCCTAAATGAGGCATGGAAACTTGTTAAAAAATGCATGTTGATGAATGCTGTCGAGCCGTATACTACTCACCGGGCGTGAATGTCGCTTCTCTATGGATACAGCTAGGCAAATTTCTCCGGCTCTGGTGCACTGGGTGTACTTACATCTAAGTCGAATACTTGTCTGCCAGTCGAAGAACCACAGTTCCAGTAAGTAACCGCTTCTTTGAAATGTTGTCATCTGGGGGATCGCACGACCTGCCCTCCATCCCTACTTTTTTTAGTGAGGAAACTGAGGGGTGATTGCGGCCGCTCTGCCATTTATGCCCTAGGGTGGGGAAGTATGAGGATATGCACAGCACCACAGACACTGCTATTCAGCAATTTCTATCTCACATGCATGAGGCACATGCACATCTAGAATTGAATGTACATTGACAACATGTTAAAGAACACGGTTAATATAAAGTAAGTAACTGTTTTTTTCAATAAGTATCACAGATCTTATTCTGTGATTCTCTAAGGTCTCGCAAGCTAACCATCAGGTTCTTGGGAGAGTCCCCAAAAGCACCTAGGTGTTGCAGGAAATAGTTAAAGTGGCTCAGATGATGTGTAAAGTGGCTCAGAAGGTTGCACTCTTTATACCCAAAATCTGTATGTACCTGTGTCCCACCATTCTGTTATAAGGCACTGTGTCTGTGGAAGTATGGTATCTTGGGGATAAGAAGTAAAGCCAAGGTCTCAGACATTTGCCATCATTAAGGATCTGTTTCCTTTCTCAGGAGCAAGAGAACTATAACTTCACTATCCTGGTTACATTTTAGCTTGAGCAACTGCAACCTATCTACTTAAATACGCCATTCAGTTTCAATTGGATACATTATTCTTCACTTCCCATCCTAGAGCTGTTCTTGTGTGTTCAATAATCACTTCAGTAGTTAAAAAAGTAGTCCCTGTGTTTCATACATATTTTAAGATTTGTAAAATATCTTGGGGGATGAAAACATGATATATAAGTGTAAGATCATTAGCATAAGTGCTATTTTCAAAGAGCAATTGTTACAAGAAATTTATTGTTTAGGTTTTGAACACCTGTGCTAGTGAGTGCAGCTGAGGTTTGCTCTGATTACACTGTAGTCTGTTTAATCAGGACAAAGCCCTTTCTTATTCTAGAGAATGAGTTGCCAGTCCAGTTCAGTTTAAGCATTCTTAACTTATTCTCTTCTTATTTTTTGTTTTTACCAAGAATTCATATTACTGGAGAGAAACCAAAAGATCGATCGTGGCACACTTTGACTCCTATAGCAGATGATAAACTTTTCCTATTTGGTGGACTGAGTTCAGATAATGTTCCTCTAAGTAAGTAATTCAAAAGATACAGAGTCCATAATACATTTTAGTGGTAACCATGATGTTATATACGTTCAGCTTCATCATGAAGATGTTTAGTCCAGATCTTGTTACATGACTTTCACTCTGTGTGAATATTTATTCAGACTTTTTTTATGACTGTTGTTTTATATAGCACGGTTGATGGACATAGCACAGTACAATGGGTATATGTATTGAACAAATAGTCTCTTCACCAAACAGCTTACCATCTGATAAAATAAGAGCTAGAGTCTCACTCACGCCAGTCTAAATCAGGAATAACTCCATCAAAGACAATAAAATTGCACCAGTGCAGAACATGAGAACAGCCATACTGGGTCAGACCAACGGTCCAGCTAGCCCAGTATCCTGTCTTCCAACAGTGGTCAATGCCAGGTTCCTCCGAGGAAATGAAAAGAACTGGGCAATTTATCAAGTGATCCATCCCCTGTCGTCCAGTCACAGCTTCTAACAGTAACATAAAAATGGCCATACTGGGTCAGACCAGTGGTCCATGAGACAAGAGACAATGCATGGATACAGAAGGCATTTCTTTCAGAACTCACATCCTAGCACTTCATTCAAAGTGTTGTAGCTAAAAATCAGTGTTTAATAACCATATTAATTTCCTTAACTTGCTGCCAGGGAGATTTCAGTTCCCTCATCCAAGAGAACCAGAAAAAACAGTTCTATGATTTCCTTGTAAGTATTGCCTTTCAGTTACATGCACTTGTGTTTCCAGCCCTGTTTGGATGGAAAGAGACATTTCCTGATGAGAGCCGAACACTGCCAAACCTGGATGTCATAGGTCAATTCGTAGTTCCCTCACAAAAGAGATGATTGTTATTATTATTCCAGTCTGTAGTGCTGGAGATTAATAGAAGGGGCAGAGTTTGGATCTTCACACAGCAGGAGAGCACTGCTAAACTGAATGCACTGGATGCGCAGAAAAGCAAGGAACAAACATTGATATCATTTTTACAGTCAGGCACTTTGAGCAGAGGATGGACTTACCACCAATTCCCCAAGCTTCAGAATCTGTAGCCTAGCCCCAGCTTACACAGTCCACATCACTTTCTCTCCCACTATCTCCCCAAACAGATTTGGGGGGGGGGGCAGGGTGAAGACATAGGGAAAATCAAGGGAGGGGGTTATTTATAAATAGTAACATGAGCTCAGTCATAGCCCAGTATCATCTGCCAGTCTTTAAGGCTGTGGGAACTGAGCACTTAACCACAACCCCTCAGGGAGGGAAGGAGACGGAGGTGGGAAGTTGGTGTTTCCATTAGTGCCTTAATGGAGACATTTTGATTTAATATAATTGCTCTCATTGTTCCCATGATTCTGAGGGCACCTGTTCTGCACCTGATTACTGTTGCTGAAGAGGTGGCTGTGACCACAAGGGAGATGAGGTCAAGAGAAAAGACAGTTACCTTTTCCGTAACTGGTGTTCTTCGAGACGTGTTGCTCATAGTAACTAGTAACAAACCATAATTCCAACACTATATGTGAATAAACATAACATTAATCACATTCTTCTCCAATCTGACCTACAAAACCTTTAAGTAAGAAGTGAGAGAACCTGCTTCAAAGCTCTTTTTCTAATAAAGGCAGCCTGTATAACTGATAAAATGCACAGTTGGTGGTAATGGTGGAGCTTCAGGTTTCACAAATACTCAGGGCTAGATTTTCAAAGGTGCTTTGACCCATCATCTGAATGTATTTCATGTGTGTGCACATATAATGTATACAAAATACATAGTTAAATGGCTGATTACTTGATTTACTTACCCAGATGGAAGGGTATATCAGATGTCCCACAGGGATCAGTAGTGGGTCCAGTTCTATTCAGCATCTTCATCAATGATTTAGATAATAGCATAGAGCATACACGTGAAGTTTGCAGGTGATACCAAGGTGGGAAGGGTTGCAAGTGTTTTGGAGGACAGGATTAAAACTCAAAATGATCTGGACAAACTAGAGAAGTAGTCTGAAGTAAATAGGATGAGATTCAAGGACAAATGCAAAGTACGCCATTTAAGGAGGAACAATTAGTTGCACACATATTAAATGGGAAATGACTGTGCCTAGGAAGGAGTACTGTGGAAAGAGAACTGGGGGTCATAGTAGATCACAAGCGAAATATGAGTCAACAGTGTAACACTGTTGCAAAAAAAGCAAATATTATTCTGGGATGTATTAGCAGGAGTGTTGTAAGCTAGATGCAAGAAGTAATTCTTCTGCTCTACTTGGTGCTGATTAGGTCTCAGCTGGAATACTGTGTCCAGTTCTGGGCACCACATTTCAGGAAAGATGTGGACAAATTGGAGAAAGTCCAGAGAAGAGCAACAAAAATGATTAAAGGTCTAGAAAACATGACCTATGAAGGAAGATTGAAAAAAAAAAAGGGTTTGTTTAGTCTGGAGAAGAGAAGACTGAGAGGGGACATAGCAGTTTTCAAATGCATAAACGGTTGTTACAAGGAGGGAGAAAAATTATTCTCATTAACCTCTGAGGAGAGGACAAGAAGCAATGGGCTTAAATTGCAGCAAGGACAGTTTAGGTTGGATATTAGGAAAAGCTTCCTAACTGTCAGGCTAGCTAAGCACTGGAATAAATTGCCTAGGGAGGTTGACATCTCCATCATTGGAGATTTTTAAGAGCAGGTTGGACAAACATCTGTCTTGGATGGTCTAGACTTAGTCCTGCCATGAATACAGGGGAGTGGACTAGATGACCTCTTGAGGTCCCTTCCAGTCTTATGATTCTTGATTTGCATAGACAAATTCTGGAACTGACACTGCACTCTTTTATTCAGGCAACACTCCCATTTATTTTACGAGGTTTGCCTGGATAATGATTTGGACTGTAAGATTGCATCTTCTGTCTTTTACAGATATGAGTGATTGTCCATGAAAGAACTTTTTAGCAACCACTTTTTAAAAGACCGTCTCTCAAAATCTATTTTGCATTAATCAAATAATCAAAAAATTATTATTGTCTTTGCAAATTAAGGAATTTTATTTCTTATAAAGGTATGAGATAATTTACATATATAATTATGGAAATCATGGTTGTAGTCGGTATTACTCTTGCTGTTGCTGCATGAAAATATCTACTGTGCAAAATAAAGGCCTTAATTAATTCCTTCTTCATTGTCTGGCACCTGAGAGATCAAGCAAAAAGGAGACTTGGAAGTAGAAGGAAGAGAAAAAAAGAAAAAGAAAGAAAATGAGATAAAGAAAGTGAGGGAATATTGTGTGAATACTTTTAAGATTGCTGTGTCCCAGGGACTCAATAAATCTTCATTCTGATGAATATAGTCCTGTCATTTCAAAATGGTCTCTGATTTGACTTGTATATTTTGTATTGTGTTTTTAACTTCAGATTTCAGCGTAGCTAACTTTTTCTTTTGTGACTAAAAAGAACTTGCATGTTAAGTCATGAAAACTCTGAAATTATGGTAGTTAATTCATTAACATAGTAGTCATTCTTTTGGTGTTAGACATTTTAGACTGTAGAGCTCTTTGTACCAAACAAAAGGTAATATCTTATACACCAAGAAAGAATTCTAAGATACATATTTTCCTTATTTGCAGGTGACGGTTGGATTCATAGTGTCACAACAAATGGATGGAAACAACTTACTTACTTACCTAAGAGTAGGCCTAGGTATAAGTCATTGCTGAAATTTTTGAATATTTTGAAATACGATTAAAGAAGGCATTAAATCAGAACACCTGCCTTTAAAATATTGTATTAAAAATATTTTACAAAATGAGCTCAACATAATTGAATAGCTTGCTTTATATAAGTAGTTTTATTATTTTTCATCATTAGGCATGGTCTTTTTTATTTTCAAGATTTATTATTTAAAATGCTTGCTGGCACTTAAAGGTTGTTTGTAATGAAAGGGGTGCAGATTAAATTCACTTGATGTTTTACTTCCAAATAAGTAGATATAAAAAATATGTAAAAGTAAAATGTGTAACACTTTTACTAATTAACATGAGAAGCATTTAATAATATACAAATATATGAGCCATGAAAATTCATTATTTTTAGAAGAGACTGAACCAGGGAAATGATGTTGCATTCTTTTAGGATTCAAAGGAAGTTTAAGTAATAGTTCTTTCTGTTTTTTTCCTCAACCGAAGTAGGTAATTTTTTTGCATAAATTAATTTAATACAAAACAACAGCAGTTGGGTTTAAATTGCAGTATTTTGAAACACTATACTGTATTTTTTTTAGTTAATTACTAATAATAGTTAATTTAAATAATTACTGACCAAAAAGGGCCCAGTTCAAACATCCAGTGCCTACATCTTTTAGATTTGCACAAGTAGACTTTTTTTCAGCACTTGTGTAGAACAAAAACGTAATTTAATTTTACCATACTAAGAGCACAGGAAATGTATGATTCTTTCTATGTCTGACTGAAAGAAGTAAGTCTCATGTTCTGAACATGGATATTATACAGATAGTGCCATTGAAAATGGGTACTTACTGCATCAGGGTACACTTTTTTATTTTTACCAATGTGCAGCATTCTCTATATTTAGAATCTAAAATACAGTAAATACCTAGGAAAATGTAATTACTTCAGGTGGTAGGTAGCCAGTTTTTAAAATGACTTTATATGTTCACCGGGGTGTTTTCAGGTTCCTTCTTGAATTATTTACCACCACAATATATCTGCTATATTTAGTTTAGTTATAATAGGATTGTTACACCAGATCTGGTTGAAATTTAGGAAAACACCTTTAAGCACAAGTATTAAGAATCATACTTCACATTTCACATCACTTTTGCAAAGTGCTTTAGACAAGAAGATGAGTATCATTATCCATGTTTTACTGATGAGGAAACTGAGGCACAGAGAGATGGAATGTCTTGTCCTGGGTAACAGAGCATGTCAGTATCAGAGTCAGAATTAAAACAGTTGTCCTCTGACTCCCTCCCAGTACAGTCGTCTCTCTACATTACCTCACATGAAGTAACTGCTGGGCCAAACTGTCTTCCATAGAGTAATCAACCTGTGGATGAGTGTCCAGTGTGAGGACAGATGAACAGGCCAAAGGGCTGCAGCGCAGTCACCATTCCAGACTGTGGGTTAGAATAGTATCTGTGGCCCCTGTGTACAGGTTCTTGGCCAGTAGATCTATATGGGCTTGATGCAGAACCTGTTGAAATCAATGGAAGTTTTTCTGTTGACTTCCATGGGCTTTGCATCAGGCCATATAAACTCCAATCTACTGGCATCTAATCTGGCCCACTCTGGAAATCCCCTTATATGGTGGCCTATTTGGAGTTGGTTCAGAGCACATTTTCAGTACTATATCTGTGCCTTATATCCTCATATATGCATAGGGTTATTGAAGGGCCTTCAGAAACAGACGGCTTTATGCATGTCTTCTGCAGTGGGATGAATTTGAGAACAGGGTCTTAAAATTAGGGTTGCCAACTCTGACTGAAGCTATTCTGGGATATATTTTTTTTCCAACATGACGTGACGTCATTTTCTAAAATATCCTATTAAAATCTCCTGCATTGCTTCCAATAGTCACCAGGAGATGGACGCTGTTTCCAAGTGACTCCAGGCTAATCCTGGAGGTTGGCAACCCTGTACTTAAAATGTGTTGGGAAAAAAATATATACATGTATATATCCCTATATACGGTTAAACCACCCTGAACACGCCCAATCCCATCTGATCTCGGAAGCTAAGCAGGGTCGGGCCTGGCTAGTACTTGGATGGGAGACCTCCTAGGACTACCAGGTGCTGTAGGCTTAACATGGGTGTGGGGCTAGCAACTCCACCCCATAGGGAACCAAATTGCTACCGAAACACCAACAACAGAGATGGAATGATCTGTGGTTGGTGGCCCATACCCCGGCTGGGGGGTGACGGGCAGAGAGAGAGATATATCCCTATATAAATATATAGCTTATATCACATGCTTAGGTGCATTAATGTATTTTCTTGAGTTTCTGACACAACTTTTTCATTTATGACAATCCTCTCAATCATTATGTAAGAGACTGTTTTTCTGTTTCTAATTATGCATAATAAACTGTCACTCTGATTAGAGACTTACAGTATTGAATGAACCTTGTGTGTCTTTCTGGAAAAAGTGTTTTGTTTTTTGGTTTGGTTTTTAATTGCACCTAGGGTAAGCCTTTGCATACCAAGTTTCTTTCCAGCATGAATTTTTTTGTTTGTTATAAACTCCCAGTGTTTAACTAAAGGATAAGCTATGTCATCACTATAATTCTAGGTAGAGAGTCTATGTAAAAAGACTACATTAATTCAGCTTATGTACTATGTAAATAACATGCTTTATTAGAATGTTTAGGTGATAAGTTAGAGCAGCTGTGAGAGGACATAAACTCTGTCAGTCTATAGAAAAAAGCATCAGGTTTCAAGCTAGAATGTCAAGAAAGTGAAGGCAGGAAAGGCTTTCCAGTGTTCTTCGATGATCAAGTCCAGGCCAGAGTTTTCCTAATGCAGATAAGAGAGAGACAGATCTATCTACAGGTATGAGGAAGAGAAAAGGTGGGATAGTTTAGTGTAAGGAGAACAGTGAATAATTGCTGTAATGAATGACATAAGAAAATGTGAGTGAATTTAGTTTTGTATGAAAATTTCATTTATGCATACTTTTTAGTAGTTAAAATAACAGAAAGGGCCAAATTCTACATCGACTTACACCCAATGCTATCCTATTTACCTGAGTGCGGTTACACTCGGCACAAGACAGTGCAGAATTTGGTCAGTTAATTCTAATAAACAATAAGAACAATAATTAAATGCAGTACAGGGAAAACCTACTTACATGAATTGTTGATAAAATAAGAAGTTTATAAGAACCACTTTTCTCCAAAATATTTAATACACATGACACAAACAAAACTTCTGCTGAGGATGAATGTGGAAATTGTCACAATCAGAAAGTGATCTGCATGAATTAGAATGGGGGGGGAGGAAGAATGGATGGGAACTGACAGAGAAGAATCTGTGTTCTGAGGCTCAATTCTAAAATTCAGGAATAAGAGTCAACACAGCAAAGCCCATAATCCCAACTTGCTAGTACTTGTTAATTAAAAAATAAAAGTGGAAAACTGATATAAAAATAAAATACTTATTATATGTAAACATTTACCAAGATTCTTATGAGTTTTCCACTGAAGTGTTTTATGCAAAATAATGATAAGTAAGCCAATATATGTGTGTGTGTGTATACACACATTATTTTATTATATATATGTATATATATAAAATAAAAACCTATACTAAAGATCAGCCAGACAGCCACATTAATATGTCGGTCTGTAAGTTCTCTTAAGGTAAAATGGCTAGTCATATTGCTTTCCATTACTTTTTAATCTCTATTACAAATATAGAAGTGAATAATTTGATCTTTCAGGCATGGTCCCTGAGTATAGAAGCTTCCTGAAATATTTTTTATACAATAAGAGTTTAATAAAATTCCTCATGGTAAGTAATGTAAGACCAGTAAGAATTCAATTTGTCTGTTTGTAAGTAATGGATTCATAGCATTTATGAAATTGTCTGCTCCATTTAACCAAATTTATCAAGTCATTATTCAATTTTCTTTTAAAATGAATCTTTTGAGATATGAGAAATGAGAGGGAAATTATGTGATGTGGATGAGGTTATAATCATTCAGATAAATGCTCTGCTTCCCTGAATCCTATACTAAAACATTTAAAATTAGCTAATTTAGATTTATCTGTTAATATGCAAATAAACCATTATATTATTAAGCTATTCATTTTATTTATAAATTTGTTTGTAGGTTGTGGCACACAGCCTGTCTTGGCACAGAAGGAGAAGTGATGATCTTTGGTGGGAGCAAAGATGACTTGCATTTCTTGGACACAGTCAGTACATTTAATAATGAAGTCTTAGTATAATTTAATTTTAAAAAACATTAATTCAGCATTATTGCTGAGAATTTAAATGCATGAAGATCAGAACATTCAAGGCCAACTGTCCAGTTGGTATAAATCAGTATAATGTCTTTGACTTATATTCCTAGATTCTGTGGCCAAAAGGGATTATTGTGATCATTTAGGCTGATCCCATCTATAGTGCAGGCTTCCCCAAAATAATTCATAGAGCAAAATAATGCGTAGAGCAGATCTTTTAGAAAAATCTTGATTTAAAAATTGTAACGGATGGAGAATCCACCATGACCCTTAGTAAATTATTCCAATGGTTAATTATTCTCACCATTAAAAGTGTATGCCTTATTTCCAGTCTGAATTTCTCTAGCTTCAACTTTGAGCCATTGCTACCTGCTATACTCTTTTTTGCTAGAGTAAAGAGCCCTTTTGTAAGTACCTACATGGGAAACAAATATTTACAGGACTATAATCAAGTCACCCCTTAACCTTCTCTTTGATAAGCTAAATAGATTGAACTTCTTAAGTCAATCATTTGTGGTAGACCCAGGGCAGACAGCTGCCAGAAAGGCCTGTAATTAGAAGGGTTACTACAGGGAAATTGGGTCCAGCTGAGCAAGGCTGCCACAGCCAGAAGCAGGGCCAGCTGAGGCCAGTTAAGGAGGCTGTCAGAGCCCTTTAAAGAGACTCCTCCCCAGAGAGGGGTGTGGGAGTTTGAGGAGTGAGTTTGGAGGAAGTGTGAGAGTTTGAGGAGTGAGTTGGCGGGAGCAGGGACAGAGAGGCTGCTGGCAAGCAGGGGAGGAGAACAAAGGGTCCCTCCCAGGGGGAACCTAGCTTTCCTAAGCCTGCAGGAGCCTGACCCTGAGAGAGAGAGAGAAAGAGAGTGGGTCTGGTGCAGCCTGGTCAGGGCGCCAGTACCGTGCCAGAACCCCAAAAGGACTTGAGTCAGGGGAGCCGAGGAGCCATCTTGTCACACATTATAAAGCATGTATTCTAATCCTTTAATCATTCTTGTGACTCCTCTCTTCAGTGGAGCAATCTTGATTTACACTATAAAGTTTTTGTTCCTGCAAGAACTACAATTCATCATCATTCATGGATTGTTTGGTATTGCTGTTACAATGTGTGAATTTTTGTGCCTTAATGCCTATATCCATAGATTAGCACCCAGCCCAATTAGTGGGACTGGATGCTATGTAGATGTGCAGGGGAAAAGCCAGAGAGGCACATTCCATACCCCAGTCCTCCAAATGCATGGAACAACTCTGCTGAGCCTGCTTCAGCCACTAAATGTGACACACAATAAGAGGGAAAAGGGACGGAGGATTGTGGTAAAAGTAATCGTTATCATCTGATTACATAAGCTAAGATTTTTTTCTGCAGAAAAGGACCCAGGGGGTATAGTGGATGAGAAGCTGGATATGAGTCAACATTGTGCCCTTGTTGCTAAGAAGGTTAACAGCATTTTGGGTTGTGTAAGTAGGGGTATTTCCAGCAGATCGAGGGATGTGATCATTCCCCTCTGTTCAGCATTGGTGAGGCCTCAGCTGGAGTACTGTGTCCAGTTTTGGGCCCCACACAAGAAGGATTTTGAAAAATTGGAATGAGTCCAGCGGAGAGCAACAAAAATGATTAGGGGGCTGGAGCACATGACTTACGAGGACAGGTTGAGGAAACTGGGATTGTTTAGTTTGCAGAAGAAAAGAATGAGAGGGGATTTGATAGCTGCTTTCAACTACCTGAAAGGGGGTTCCAAAGAGAATGGATCTAGACTGTTCTCAATGATAGCAGATGACAGGAGTAATGGACTCAAGTTGCAGAGAGGGAGGTTTAGGGTGGATATTAGGAAAAAAATTCAGTAATGGGGTGGTAAAGCACTGGAATGAGTTACCTAGGGAGGTGGTGGAATCTCCTTCCTTTGAGGTTTTTAAAGTCAGGCTTGACAAAGCCCTGGGTGGTATGATTTAGTTGGGGATTGGTCCTGCTTTGAGGAGGGGGTTGGACTAGATGACCTCCTGAGGTCCCTTCCAAACCTGATATTTTATGATTCTGACTCATTTAAACTATTTTTTAATTTTACTCTACCATTTTAAACATCTGCTATCAAACCATAACCCCCATTATTTGTATATTATTTATTGTAATTATTTATTTTCACTCTATTCTACTGACTATTCCCAAACATCTTTCTACCTACCTTTATTAGTTCCTTTTAAAATATAAACTATCCCCACAAATCCTAAACTTCTCTCCCCCTAGAAGTCCTGCCTCACATTGGGATGGAAGGCCATCAAAGCTCTTCTTTGTGCAGGGACCAGGGGTGGGTCCTTGAAAGTGTCAGATGACACATACTCCATTGATCCATAGTGAAACATATATCCTGACATCACTGTTGTCCAGGGCTGTGAAGATGCCACTAGGGTCTGCCCATTACCTAAATCCCTTCTTACTACTTTCCCACATCTTTCCAATTCAAAAATCCACTTTCCAGCTCCACAAAGCTGTTCTTGGGGGCACTTGATGCTGTAAAAATATGGCCCTTCAATGTTGCTGAGATGGGAGGTTGAAGAAGACAGGTGTCCCCAAAGTCCTACCTCTGTAGGCATGTAGGTGGGGGCTCAGAAGTATTCAGTCAGCTATTTTTAATCTTTCTAAGATAATTGTTTATTAAATATTCATAGGCTTTAAGTATATTTATGGTAATCCATTTTATATCATCCTGTTGAAACAAATATAAAGGTATTCCTGGGGTAACTTTTATATTAACAGTTAATCTTAATCATCCTCCTGATTGTTGCTGTTCTTCTTCATTAGGGTCACTGCAGTGATTTATTGATTTTTCAAACTCAACCTTACTCTCTTCTTAGGTGAGTTTAGATTATATAGTGGAACAATGAGTCTAGCACAGATAATTACGGTACTACTTTTTAAAACTGAATAGTTTTTTTTAACATAAAGCACTTTGAACTATTCTTACCTGGCTCAGTAGGTAAGAAACAAAATTATTAATCTAGTTAATAATGTAAATATATTTCAAAACAGTTTTAAAGAATTGGTATTATTATGGAATGGACTATACATAAATTATGTATATATTTAATTTAACATTTTTGTAAGTTTATTGATGTTCCATGTGTTTTATTTGTAAGCTATAAGACCTTAATTAATTCTTACATTCTTTTCAGATTGTGCCTTGACTGCATTGGTAAAAATGCCAGCCTTTTAAAGAATCAAGTATCCTGGTTACCATCCAAAATTTTGCCACAAGTGTTGAAAAAAATAACCTTTTGGGCTGCAGCTAACCATCGACAAGAGAAAAAAGCTGAAATTGAAAGACAAGAGCAAATAAATGTCACCTGAACAAGACAATAAAGATATTGACCACTAGTATTTATAGTGTACAGCAAAGGTTTTTGTTAGCGATTGTTTACTAGCAGTACATAAAAGGTATTGGTAGCCTGAGTTTCTACAAGAAGATCCTTTTTGTTTTCTGAGGTATTGAAAAGAATGAAAACTAAATATTCTATGTTGTAATAACACCATTTGAGGTTGTAGAAATTAACTTCTGCTCTTACGGTCTTGGTAGACGACTTAATAAAAAGTACTCTTTTGGAAAGTAACACAAGATACAGAGCTTTTTCAGATGCCTAAAAATTTCTCTTTCAGATCTAAAATCTTATTTCCAGTTTTGTCACATCAGCAGTTGCTAATTTAACTCTTGTTAATATGATTATTATTGCAAATCTTTTTGTTTGATTTATTTTATTTAACAGCAGCATATGAAAGTTTGATTATTGATACTACAAGATAACCATCCCACACAAAAGCAAAAAAATCAATACGCAGGCTAACTCTGGAGCTTTAAAAGTAAAAATAAAAAGATATTAAGCTAAATAATTTTGTATGTGAAAATTTAAATGCAGTTCATAACATTGCTTTACTGTAATTCTCTAATCAATGACATTTTTTCAAAATATATTTATATATATTTTTTATTTTGAATGTGTAAAGTTTATATTTAATTTTGGTTCAAAATATTTTATTTATTGTAAAAAGCTTATACAGAATTACTATTTTCCTATCTGTTTCAGATATTTAGTTAGTTGGGACCCAGTCATTAAATTTTTATGTAAACGGTATACAGTGGATTCTGGTTAACTGGGACACATCGGGACCGGAACAATTTGGCCCGATTAAGCAACTTCCCCAATTAACCGGTGGCCCGATTAACCAGAATCCACTGTATTTGAATGTTGACCTATTCTGATTAGTTTTTACCATTTTTACAATTTGACTACAAAATCCTATGTAATTAGGAAAGGAGATTTCGTAGTGAATGTATATTTTAGAAGAAAATATATTATGATTGAGTATAGTAGTTGAGCCATATTTTCCTATTTTCTTCAACTAAGGAGACATCTGATATTAGCCACAAAAAAAAAAAAAAAAAAAAGTGAAGAAGTGGAAATGTAAATTGTCCAGGTATGTGGTCTTTATGTCAAAAGGGATTCCCCCACACAAGGAAATGGTTCAAATGATTAAACTGGTCCCAATGACTGTAAAATGTTCTTAGGTAAAGCATCCACTCCTTCCACTTCTTAACTATAGCTGGATTTGCAGCTCTTATCCTGCAGAACAGGGGGCAGTTTCAAATATATCCTACCACAATGCGTATATTAATTACTTAGAATTTGTTATGACCCTCATCCTGCAAAGACTTATATGCATGCTTGACTTCAAGCACATGAATAGTCCCATTGAGTTCAATGGGATTACTCACATGCTTAAAGTTATGCACATATATGAATCTTTGAAAGTTCAGGGCCTATAAGAGCTCTTTAGACCATCATTTGAACTGATCTGATCAAATCTGAAGATATCACCTCCAGGCTCCACCTCCATCCTCCAGCTTTTATGACTGGAGTTCAGAAGTCTTGAACATCCTTTTAAAATTGGTTCTTTCACATACAGATTTATATTTTTCTGACAGGAGTTACAGTTAAGGATAGATAATATCATTTTGGAATTAATTATAAATCCTTAAAAGGCAGCTTTTTTCCATGAGTATCTGTATTAATTATACTAGGGACAATTCCCTCTCAGATCCACATGACAGTACTCAAGTCTGGTGTTCTGCTTCCCTATATGTGCAGAATTCACAATGACATCATTGAGAGATCTACATGCATAGAGGAATACTAAAGTACTATTCCTACTATACAGATGTGAGAGGAGAATTTTGCCCATTGACTTACAGAGGAAATAGGATCAAAACGTTTTGTGGCAATATGTAATCCTTAATCCATTTGCTATAGTTTTGCCACTGCACATATGCTGCTGTCAATGTTTACAATCAGTGGAATGTTAAATGTACCTGGGGCGTTCAACAGCACAGCAAGTGCGCTTTATAGGAATGTTCCTAGGGAACATTTAGCACTATGAGAAGTCAAAATGATTAATTTCAGACTGTATGCAGCAGTGGAAAATTTATGTTAATTATCTTAATACAAATAATTTTGTTGTTATTATACTTAGGTAAATGTTCTTATGTAAAGAAGTTAGTATAAAAAAAGAGGTAAAATACCAGTAATTTTTTTTATGGAGACTGTGTTCAGATTCAATTATAGATATTATCAAAAGTGCCTTTAGCACCATGTTATATTTTCATTAATGTTTCAGAATATCTGCAGTTACTTCTTTGTTTACTGTTATAAACTAGAATAAAAATGTGAGTTTTTGACAGACTACATTGTGTCAGTCATGATCACAGACTGCAAAATATTTTACAATTCTATCATAGGTAACATGTTTCTGTTAAAATATGTTATTGTGCCACACTTTAAAGTACTATCTGTAATATTTATTTTCTAAAAACATAATATTTTAGGTCAAAAGCATCCTTACACTCCCATTGACATCTGTGTCCCCCATATTTTGAATTAGTTGTACCAGTATTTCACAATTTTCTTCCACCCACAACTTCTGACTTCTGTCTAAAACTTCACTAATTATTCCTCTTTGAGTGATTGCACATGTCATTCCACTGTAGGTGTGTGTGCACCTTGAAGTTTTTTCCCTTAGCACAGGGGTGGGCAAACGTTTTGGCCTGAGGGCCACATTGGGGTTAAAAATTGTGTGGAGGGCTGGGTAGGGAAGGCTGTGCCTCCCCAAACAGCCTGGCCCCGCCCCCTATCAGACTCCCACCGACTTCCTGCCCTCTGACTGCCCCCCTCAGATCTCCAGACCCATCCAGCTGCCTCCCCCCTCCACACTCCTTGTCCCCTGATCACTGTCCTCCAGTGACAGTTAATGCTGCAGCTACAGTCTTTGTTTCTTCATATCTTCCCTCCTTTAGTATAAATAGTACCGGTAGGGTTTGTTCTTCGAGTGCTTGCTCATGTCCATTCCCAGATGTGTGTGTGCGTTCCGCGCATGCCCGGTCCGGAAAGCTTTTCCCCAGCGGTACCCGTAGGATCGGCAGGGGTGACCCCTGGAGTGGCGCCCTTATGGCCATGCATATATGCCCCTGCCGACCCTCCCCCCGCTCAGTTCCTTCTTTCCGTCCTTGGCGGTCGCTGGAACAGCTTTCTCTCTCTCTCTGAGATTAGCGGTATCGCAGTTGCAGTTAGTTAGGTAGTTAGTGTTGATAGTTCTTTATTGTCGTAGTTGTATAGTTAGACGGATAGGGGCATCAGGTTTAAACTTGCAAAGACTAGACTGATTAGATCTCTTATGCCTGGGGCATCAGAATTTTAAACTTGCAAAGGCTAGGCTGATTAGACCTCTTCTGCCTGGGAGGTCAGGTCTTTAAGCTTGCAGGCTGTGGGAAGCACTCCTGTTTTTAGTCTTGTACAGAATATCTGTAAATAGCTTCAGGAATAAATTTAGAATACTATCTTTTTTAGTGTATGACTACCATTGGCTTGGTTGGGTTCCAGGTTTGGTACCAGACTGATGCCCCATTCACATGGCTTCAAGGCCTGTCCATCATGTAACAGATCTCTGCCAGTGAGCCAGACAAACTCCATCTGTCTTAGTGTCTGGGAAGACGCATGTGACAACCACCACACATGTAGAGGGGTCAAACCCTTTTTGAAAAAGGTCACAAAGTTGCCAGATTCAAGTACGTGCTCATGGAGTCTGCACTTCATCCACTGTCAGAATGAGTACCGAGAAGTCTGAGTCTGTTAGGTCTGTTCCTTATGTTCTAATACAGAGGTGGGCAAAGTAGGGCCTGTGAGTCACATCTGGCCTGTGGGACCATCCTGCCCGGCTCTTGAGCTCCCAGGCGGAGAGGCTAGCCCCCGCCCCTCCTCTGCTGTCCCCTCTCCCCCGCCCAGGGACATGCTGCAGGGGAAGCACAGCTGGCTCCAGCTGGCAGTGCAGCTTACAGTCCTGTCACTCTGAGCGACATAGTAAGGGGGTGGGGAGCAAGGAGTTGGATAAGGGACAGGGGGAAGAGAGCAGGGAGTGAATAGATGGGACAGAAGTTCGGGGGGGGCAGTCAGGGGTTGAGGAATGAGGGTTGGATAGGCGTGGAAGTCCTGAGGGAAGCCCTGTCAGAGGGCGAGGATGTGGATGGGGTCATGGCAGTAAGGGGAAAGGGAGCGGGGGGGGAGGAGGGGTTGGATAGGCGGTGGGGTCCCACAGAGGCAGTTGGGGGGTCCTAGGAGGGGACAGTCAGAGGACAAGGAGCAGGGGTTAGATGGGTCGGAGCTCCGGAGGGGGTCTGTCAGGAGGTGGGAAGGGGCAGAGGGCCAGGCTGTTTGGGGAGGCACAGCCTTCCCTACCCAGCCCTCCTTAGAGTTTCACAACCCCGATGTGGCCCTCGGGCCAAAAAGTTTGCACACCCCTGTTCTAATAGAATCCTAAGAAGAGACTGTGTTAAGTCTCGTAAAGTCTGGGTATCAGACTCTCCAAGAAGAAAGCACCAAGTGTTTATAAGGACTCAGTGGGGCACTCACAAAAGCTGTACACACGAGAGCAATCTGTGAGCCAAATTTTTTTCAGATATCTGGAAACAGGAAGGATGGTTGGCTCTGTTGAGTCTGAACTATTGATTAAGCTTAATCTTATCTCAGACTTGATGTCTGTCTGAACTTTTAATCAAAGCTCTGACCTGCAAACTACTCATGACACCCCCCCTTAAGTAGCCATCTCCCCTTATCTTTTGGAATTTACATTTTTTGTTTTATCCTGTAGAATCTTGATTGATTATGCATGACCATTATGATCTGTAAATCACTTTGTTTACTTCTGTGTATAAATATTGATGCTCACCCCTAGTAAATTTGCCACACTACTCTGAAGCTTGGAGCTAAGGATAGTGTGAGCCCATTGATCAATGAATTAATGTCTGTGTAAGTGGTCTCTGACAGTTTGTGGGCCCAAACCAACTCCGCACGAATCTCGGGTGCTGGAGAGGTGAGTAGGGACTTGCTTTTTACCTAACAATATGGGGGCTCGTCCGGGATTCCTTCTGATGCGGTGCCTCTGTCCAGTGGTCAGATCACTCATATACAAATTGGCAGGCGCCACGGGAGATTTCTCCCAGCCAATTCAATATTGAGGGGTCGTGTACTGGACAGCAGGGTAAACGCCAGTTGGAGGGCTCCTGTCAGACACCATGGGTCAAGGGACTAGTGTCCCTTTTCAGAACTTTTTTAAGCATTAGGAATAAGTTGTGTTATGAAGAAAAACTCCCAGTACAGACAGGAATGTCTAAGAAGTTGTACACGCTGTGTGTAAGGAATTAGACTGGGAATACCGCGGTATGGGCCAACCTGGAGAAAAGGTTGCCTTTGTATGGTTCTTTCGAGCAGGCTGCTTTAAAGAGAAGTAGAGGGCCAGATCAAAAAAACCATCCGGGACAGTTAAGTTACTGATTTTGTTTGAACTCTGCAGCAGAGCTGTGGAAATCTTTAAAGATTATGACAGTCAGGTATTCTCCCAAGAGTGAACCCCCTCCATGTTATTTCAATAAAGGGTGTAAACCATGGCGTGTTTTGACCCGCCAGTTGGTCCCCACTGCACCTGCCCCTACTCCTCCGCAGGGGGACTCTCCAGGGAGCAGAAGGGAATCTGCAGGACTCAGGATCTAAATCTGTGCAGAGGGTAAGAAGGAAAATGGTACGGGAAAAAACCTCGGAAGAAATAATCACTTGGCATTAGGCCAAAAAGAAAATCCCAAGCTGTGTGTCTAGGGTAGGAAAGTGTGTGTCTGTATCTTCCTTGTCTGTCTTTTTTTTAGTCTGTTTTTCGGCTTGTAATAGTTAAATGCAGTAGTGCCAGAGTTAGTTATAGATTTAAATAGTTCTAAGTTTGTAACTGCAGGGGAAAAATAATAGCTATAACCCTTTGTCCAGTAAGTTTGTAAGTTTGCCTAAGAAGAGATTTTGTAAAGATCTGTCTGATGGGCCAAAGATAATCATGAATGTGAATAAATCCTAGTAAGAATTTGTTGTTGCTCAAGAAGCTGTTCCTTAGAAGCCCTAGAGTGAAAAGAACAAAGACAAAATTTCTGTGGGTAGTGAAGTGTTGCCTAGGAAAGTTCCTAAAGGAAAACAGGTAAACAGTTTAATGCAGTTAAAGTGTAAAAGTGATTTGATCAAAAAGGGTTTCAGCTCTTAACAGCTTGAAATTGTCTGTAGTAAATGCAACTCAAAAATTGTTTTCAGTACAAACAGACTGGTCACTTTAAATGTGAATGTCCCTGGAGACGTTACACCGGGAACAAAATGCATCCCTGCACCACCAGCTCCTTAGAAAGACAAGGTTGTTCAAAGAAAAATGTCCATGCTAATTCTGCAGGTAAACAAGGTCTGTGTCCCAAGTTAAAAAAATAGTACAAATCTCACCTCTAGAGTCTAGACACTTTGAATGTGATTTGTAGTCTCTTACAGAATCTAACATCTGATCCCCTGTGAAAGCAAAAGTAAGTAAAGAAAGAACAAAACTTTGAAACTAGCTTATTAGTAAAAATAAATGGTATCCCTTTTAAAACTAGCCCCTGGGCTTACTTCTCTGTCTGTGAAAATGCAAATTACTTATCTGTTAAACAAGACAGCCCTTCAGGGCAAGCAAATTTAATTTTGTTAAATAAAACCTCAAAGTAACCCTAATAAACCGAAATTCTAATAGTGTTGACCCAAAAGCATAGAAAAAATAGTAAAGAAAAATAATTTTAGTAAAAATAAGAAAATGTTTTAATGTCTTTAAAATGTCTGTAACTAAATCCTCATAATAAGTAATCCAAGCACAGAGATTAGTTTGCAAGTATGCAGCTATGCATGGTTTAGCTATATTTGTTTGTAATGCTAATGGTGTTTCAGATCAGTGTGTGTTACCAAAAAAAAAAAAAAGTTAACAGTAAAAGATTCTGGTAAAAATAATTGTGTCCTTTTAAGTTGTAACTAGCTTTAAATCCAAAAAAGCAAGCCAGAAAACATCTGTGTTCATGCAAATTACCTAATTAATAAAAAGTAACTGAAACCTGGTTTGCCTAAAAAACCAAAAGAAAATAATAACTGATTCCCTTAAAGTAAAGATATAAAAGGTTCAAAGAAAGCTGATGCCAGCTGACAAACTATGCACTTACTGGCACAATAAAAATTGTATTTTATGTTCTATGTTTGTCTTAAAATGTTTTGTCAATGTGGCCAAAACTGTGTTTGTGATAAATTATACATAAGGCAATATACTGCAGAATTGAAATATAGATATTTGTTTATTCAATTTGTAATATAAAATTGTTTTTACAATGTTAAGGTTTAAATATACTTGTTATAATTTCACTAGCTTGAACAATGTGAACAATAATTTTCAATTGAAATTAAATACCAATAGACTTTGGAAGCATTAACATAACAAGTTAACTCACTCCTCAAATTGCACATGGAATTCTTCTGGCTACCCCCAGATTTCTAGCCAGAGGGCGAGGGAGGGAAGAAGCTATTAGACACCAGAGGTACCAAGTGGCCTCAACAGTTAGTATGCTTGTCCTGTTCTGTTACTCCAAAGCTCTGTAATTCAGTTATTTTTATTATAAAAGTGTATGTAAAACTAAAGTACTGTATAAAAACAATGTAAGATAAAGAAAAGTGTGTGTGTGTGTGTGTGTGTGTGTGTGTGTGTGTGTCAGAGAGAGAGAGAGAAAAAGAGAGAAAGAGAGAGAAAAAAGGGCTAAAATGCCCACTCAGTTGTAAAGTTTGTAACACTGCCAAGTATTAATGAAATGTGTTAGGTTTTTTGTTGTTACTCACAGGTAAAGAACACATTACCTAAAGATCCTAAACAGCCTTGCTACATCTTGGGACTAATGTAAAAAGATTTGCCTGTCATATCAGCAACTCAAACAAAAGGAGTCACAAAGTCCATCCAGAACCTGGCCCTGAGCTGTCTTTCTTTTTAAGAAGCCTCAAATTAACTTTTCTGAACTGCCATCCTGTATATAGCATTTCATACCAAAAGAGCAAATGCTTAGACTGTGGACAAATATCTCTTAAATGATTTTATCCCTAAGTATAGGTACCCAAGATAACAGACTTAAACCGTGAGTCTCATTTTACAGAAACAGCTTTTCAGCAAGTTATGAGTGCCTTGAAAGTTCAGTAGAAGTGCCACACACCTTGGCACCTGCAATCTAATAGCCAGGTTAAAAGGACAAATATGCAAAGACACTGGTCTTAACTGGATAAATGCATTACTCCTTGTGCTGCACAATCTCCATGACACTCCTAGAAGTCAAGTTATCACCTTTTGAACTACTTTTTGGCAGGCCTTCCTCAGTTTACCTAGTCAAATATTACATGACTGCTGATTTGGTGCTTAAAAAAGCAGGACTAACTTCTTTTGTTTTACAGCTCCAGAGACAGACTAACTCTCTCCACAGATATGAGACTGCTTTTAAATGTAAAAGCACACCCAATAAAACCTGGTTCTTGAGTCTTTGTTAAAGCCTACAAGGAAGTTCTGCTCCAGCCCCTGTGAAAAGGACCATACCGAGTGCCTTGGCCACCCCAACCATCATCAAGGTGGCAGAAAAGGAAGCCTGAATTCACCACACCTGATGCAAGCATGCCCTTTTCCCAGATGACAACGAGGCAACTGAGGCCTCCACCCTCAACGGACCAGGATAAGAAGTAGACGACAGCGGGGCAAACCCAAGCCCTAGCAACTGGAGAAGGGACGAAGAAGAACCCTGAAGAAAAGTGGCTAGCGAAGACCGTGCCGGGTCTCAGCCTGAAGATAAAATTCAAAAGGACTTAATGTTTATCAAATTAAAGTATTAATCAATTTTAAGTTATTAATCTTAATATTAAGCAAGATTTATTTCATGAGTATAATGTTTTTTATTAGATATTTCCAGAAAGTCAAAACCTCTATTTTGAAAAATAGAAGTGATTGTTAAGTGTGTACTTAGTTCTTAGTAGATGCAGGATGGAAACTCCTCTGTGTACCTATCCCTCTGATTACTGTTATCATGACTTGAATGCTACCAAAATAGAGATCTGGTCCAGCATAATCTAACATAGGACCAAACAAGAATAAGAAAACAAACAAGTATTTCATAGTAGCTAACAAAAGAGTAAATGCAAAATCTACTTCAAATATCAGTGCCTCTGCATAATGCTGACTCGTGTTGAGTCTTTTTAATAAAAGTCACTTAGCATTTTTTGTGACAAGTAACTCCTGGTTAGATAAAAATAAAGCTTCCACCAGTAAATTAGCACTTTTGGAACATGATATTAAGTATGTAAAGCTACAGTCTATTATGTATTGCCCTCCAACTAGACGGGTTCATACTTAGCTTAACTCAAATTTGCTCCCAAGCTTCAATGTTCAGAATGTTTGTTTAAAAGACAAACCAAGCAGTTAATCTCAGTGAGAGTCTATCCTGAAACAAGTGGGCAAGTCAAAATGGCCTGAAACATAATGTTAGCTGCCCAAGGAAGAATATATGCTCTCATAAATGAGAAATGCTATGTCTTTGCAAATAATATCTACCTCAACACCCCAATACTGGGTGTGCCTAAACTGAATAGGTGCATAATTTAAAAACTAAAAGTAATTTGCTTTTAAAATATAAAAGAAATTATCTTTAAAGAGGAGGGAATTGTGAAGAAATTATCTTTAAAGAGGAGGGAATTGTGAAGAATGTTTTTCTAACTTAAAAGCAACTGTATTATGAATGTTGTGTAGTATGATTTTAAATACAACGTGTTTTAATGGCACCTTTAGTAAAACTCTTAGTGAGTATTGTTGGGGCCATAGTAATCCTTATAATACTGTGTTGTTGTATTCAGTGTGTCCCCTCCCTCATAGACTCATGTAAGTCAGCTTTTTTTTTTTAGGCCCTACTCTTTTCGAATTGGCACAAGCTGAAGTTGCCAAGCTGCCCTTAGCTCCTTAAACTAAGATGTAGCTTTTTGATAAATAACTTATACCAAAGCTACAAATGGGGGAATGTTGAGTCTGAACTATTGATTAAGCTTAATCTTATCCCAGACTTGATGTCTGTCTGAACTTTTAATCAAAGCTCTGACCTGCAAACTACTCATGACACCCCCCCTTAAGTAGCCATCTCCCCTTATCTTTTGGAATTTACATTTTCTGTTTTATCCTGTAGAATCTTGATTGATTATGCATGACCATTATGATCTGTAAATCACTTTGTTTACTTCTGTGTATAAATATTGATGCTCACCCCTAGTAAATTTGCCACACTACTCTGAAGCTTGGAGCTAAGGATAGTGTGAGCCCATTGATCAATGAATTAATGTCTGTGTAAGTGGTCTCTGACAGTTTGTGGGCCCAAACCAACTCCGCACGAATCTCGGGTGCTGGAGAGGTGAGTAGGGACTTGCTTTTTACCTAACAGCTCCAGAACCCATGAAGGATCCATTCAGATCAATTCCTGAAGGATCAGTGCCCCCGGGACCAGAGCCTGGGGGAGCCAACAGGGGCGTGTCTGACAAAACCCGGGGCTCTCACTGCGCGGGCAGCCCGGCTTTGTACAGCGCCGAGCGCAGCAAGAGGATCAGCCTCAGAACGAGCCACGCTGCTGGAGGACGATCCACGGGGGGCCGCGCGGACTGGGGGCGTGGCCAGGGCACAGTCAAGCTCCTCCCCCGCGGCCAGCCCGCATCGCTGGGGCAAAGCCAACGCCTGCCCCGCCCACCGCGGGTTTTCCCGCGGGCGGGGGGGGGAAAGCTGCGCGCGCGCGCGCGCGCCGGTCTCTGAGGGCGGAGTCGGCGCTGGGCGCGGAGGCTGCCGGGAGCGGAAATGGGCCGCGGCGGATGTTGACGGTGGTGACCCACCACAGGCTGGGTGGGCCGCTGAGGTGAGTCAGGGGGGTGGCGCGAGCCGCCTGCTCCCGCCCCGCGGCGGCGCTGGGGGAGGGGCTGGGCCGAGGGGTGCGGCGGGTTCAGTGCCCGGGGGCGGGGGCTGCAGTACTGAGCGCGGGCGGTGGGGACGGGGACCGGGGGGGGCCGGCCTGTCAGTGAGGAGCCCCCCCCCCCCCCCCGTATCTCCGCCTTTGGCCTTGTCTCCACCAGGGTCCGGTTTGCCCCCCCGCCCCCCCCGGCTGGTATAGACGCGCTGTGTCGGGGGGAGGGGGAGGAGGGCGCAAGAGTCCCTGAGCGAGGCCTTTCCGTCCCGCGGTGCGTGCGCGTCCCCGCCGCGGGGACTCCTGCTCCAGGGGAAACTCCCCCCCCCCCCCCCCGGGGCTCGCTCCTGCTCCCCCCTCTCCCCTCGGTGGCGTGTCTCTGCGGTGATTGACCGTCCCCCGTGTCTTGTAGGGACACGGCCCTGTGTCAAAATGGCCGATGAGAACGAAGAGCTGCAGGCGGACGAAGAGCTCCCGGCTCCAGCTGAGGACAACTTCGAGCCGCTGGAGAACAGCAGCCCCGCGGAGCGCAGTGGGCACGTCGCAGTCACGGATGGGCGCTGCATGTTCGTTTGGGGAGGCTATAAGGTACCGCGCTCAACGCCTCGTTCCGTTAAACTGTTACTTCAGCTAAGTCCTTATCTGACCAAACAGCTTCTCTCTGCACTGACCCAGGCGTCTGTCAGTGGTGATGCTATTGACGTTGACTGGCCTCAGTATTTTGACTCTAATTATGTAATATTGCCACTCAAAAAAAAAAAGTTTGACATGCCAAGTACTGAAGTATAACGTTAAGACTACCTGTAAATAGTTAGAAATGGTGTGACCCTTGTAAAATTGTTAAATAAATGCCCTGAAGACTAATCAGTAGCTATTTGTATGAGATGGGGTTTCTTTTCTCTTTTTCTTGCCAGATATTTAATCATCTGGAAGATAAGGAAATCCTGTTAGTTGGTTGAATCAGACATGGCGCAGATTGGCACTTAACAGTTTTATCCACAGAGCTTTTCCAACATACCTCTACTCAGAGATACGTTAGAGTTCAGAGTTCCTGAGTAGACTGCTAATCATGCTAGCAGATGGGTTGTTTAAACAAAAAATAAAACCATATTATGATCTTGTGACTTGGAAAAACAAGAACTAGGGTAAGATCACATTTATTTTCATTTGACAGCAAACTAAATTTTTTTCAGATATCTGGAAACAAGGTGCCTAATGTATTCCACTAACATCTGGCAAAATCCTTTAAAATAATTAATAAGCCTGGATGCAGATCCTCATGCTAGAGCTTTAGTGTGCCAGAGGGAGGAGGTTACAAAGGTGGCTTTAACCCATGTTAATACTCTTCTGATCCTGGAGTCTACTATGAGCTGGTGCAGTCCCCAACACAAGCTAAAGTAGCTGAGACTGCTTGAATTTGTCAGTGTGTTACTGCTCCCTGAGGGCTGTTACACAAGTGAGAGTCACTGGACTTCAGCCTGCACTGGTCACACCGCTACTCATTCCTCTAACTCCTGATGCTATTTTCTGTTTCATAAACATTCAAAAATAGATTGAATTGTTTCTGAGGTGTAAGGAGAGCAGGCCTGAAAACACTTGACTGTACATGATATAAACTGTCTAGCCTTTTGTAATAGTACCTTTTCTCTTCTCTGCTGTCCCTGCAGAATGCTCAAGTTAGGGGATTTTATGACTTCTATCTGCCTAGAGATGAAATATGGATCTACAGCATGGAAACTGGAAGATGGTATAGTACATGAGTGATTTTAAAATACAGACACTGGCTTAAGAAAGGAAAAATAAAATAAACAGGTTCTCAAACTGATCGATAAATCATACTGATGCACAATGGAGGAATTGCTGGTGACCTGCAGAAAACTGTCTGGTCAACATGGCACTGCCTTTCCTCATTTCCAGATGACAAACTGCCACACCAGGGTCCTTTGATTTAAATATAAGCAATTTACATCACTGACTTTAGTCATGGTTTAAATCAGTAGCAGGGAACTTTGATTTAAATCCATTTTAATTATCTTTTCCATTTGTACCTTTTTAGTTATTTATCTAAAGAAAGTTTGATTTGCAAGTAAATATAGCCTTTTACACTAAATTTGTGGTGTTCTTTTGCTAACCAGGAGGATATACTATATACACATTTATTTAAGCAGTTATAGAGTTCCACATGTAATTACTCAGATTCTTATTTTTTACCTTTTTTTTTTTTAGAAAATAATACATTTCTTATTTACTAGAGTATGATAATTTTTTACTTGTGACCTGTGTCAAGCTCTATCTGGATGGAAACACAAATTAAAAATGCACAGAAACAGCATTTTAATTTTTTTAAAATAAAACTATCCTAAATGTGCTGGAAACATAAGAAAAAAATAAAAATATGTTTTGCATGCAAAACTAACTGGCTTGTTAAACAAAAGCAGTATTAACTCTATAGTTAGTGAATTGAGTTGATGTTTCTGGTCACCATGTTCTTCATGATTTTAGAATAATAGATCTCATCACCTGATCCCTTGTTTAATCAGGAAATGGGAGATGGAAAAACCAGGAAAGTTTGTTTTCCGATTGGTTTCTTAACTTGGAATTAAACTAGTAACTGAGCTGGACTAGTTGAATAAAGTGAAATAAAGAAAATATTTTCTCTGCATCTGCAGAAGAGGCTACTGCTGTCAAAAGTTGTGTTAGCACTTCAGACTCTAGTTCAAGGAGCTTACACAGTGGCTTCCACCAGTTCAGTGGTTTGACCTTCTTTAAAATTTGGCAGCAAATATGTACTAATAGGTATTATTTTTGTGTATAATTGAAATGATTTGAATCATTATTTAAGCCTTAATGTAGGTTGTCAATTTCAAATTTTTAATTTTAAGTGCATTTATTTTTTAGAAATCCATATTTAATTAAAATTGACTTTTTTAAAATTACTGATTTTTATTCACCCTGCAAACTGCATTATAGAACAGCTAAATATTAAATTATCTTACTCTTATTTGCTGTAGTTGCCACAGGAATGTCTCGTGACTCTAAGTGGGAGAGAAGGTGGCTCCCAAGACCATTCTCCATTATGGTGTGACAAACCCCTGATATCAAATATAGTTTCTGTAGATTGTATATATTTGTAAGATACTACAGCGAATAACCCCATGAAATAAACTATGTTCAGATAGCATTTTCTTCATCATGCTGTGAAGGTATAATATCTTTTTTAAATTAAAAACGTCTGTTCAGCTACATATACTATTTTTGCCTCCTTGTCCAACAAAAAAAAATACACCTTGTTCAGAAGTTGCATATGTGGTGGTGGAGGTTATGTGTTGCTTCAATTCTCCTGCAAAGTGCCCTAAACTCTTTAAAGGAGCAGTATTAACTGGTTTGAAGGGAATCCCATCCAGTCTCACTTGGCAGTTGCTGTCCTTGTGGTCATGTGGAGCCTTGAGTTTGGAAATGCATCCTTGTGATTACAACACGTTTAAAACATTAAAAAACCTTCCCTTTTTTTTTTGCCAAGATATGTTTTTGAAGGGAGGATTCTGTGTGTCTGAGAATCTCCACTCAAAAATGAGGAGGTGGGGAGGAGGATCCTTAGTCTTCTGAATTGGACATAGAGAATCCCCAAAAAATACATCTTTGTAAAAGGAGGTGTTTCAGGGTTTTCAAAGTGCTGTTACTACAAAGATCCAAATGCTTCAAAACGAGTCCTGAATATCCCATAAACACCTGATGTAGTTAATAACTCAGCCAGTCAGATTGAATGCTTCAACTTCAGACAAAATAATCTTTTTATTTTTTTATCAGTTTTTAAATGCTTTTGTATATCTTTCCAGGAATAAAAAAAAAACAGAAGGCGATGTTCCACCTTCCATGTCAGGCAGTTGTGCTGTGTGTGTAGACAAAGTATTGTACTTATTTGGAGGGCATCATGCACGTGGCAATACAAACAAGGTTAGTATCTCAAGATTAATTATACCCTTTCTATTAAAGAGGTTCCTATAGACAATATTTGTAGCCCCATTCTGTACTAAAGATAAGTCTGACTTCTAAGCACATTAAAATGCTTCCAAAGAATGAAAATATTACATTTCATAACCTACAAAAGCTCTTCTGTCTGAACAGCTATATTATGTCTGCTGGACTGTGTTAACCAAGCCTCGATTTTGTCACATTAATGACTGGGGAATGCTGAACATGCAGCAAGTCATTAGATCCTTCACATGCTCCCCTATGACATACCTTCATTTGCTGTCTATATGTTCGTTGCTTGGAACAGAGAAACTAGTTTTCTTTCCCTCAATCGCTTCCTCAGACTTGAAGTAATCCAAACAAATGTTACTTTTTTACACTTGCCAAAGAAGCAACAACTTATAATAGTTTTATCACTCTGATCTTTTCATCCAGATGGCTGACACAGTGGCTTGCATCAGTTCAATTTCTCTAACTTTATTGACTGATCCGGGTTTTGAGAATGGATCAGGTCCAGCCCTAGATAGTTTGGCATGACTGCAGGAGTAGATTGCAATGCTGTAAAACATCCTCCTCTCCAGTAGTTGTAGTTACTGCATAATAAGTGGTGCTAATCCTAGTGCACTGGCCAAATTCACCTTGCAGTCATATTACATAGATTCTTTGAGTTTACTTAATTTTGAAGGCTGGGAGCTTCAAAAAAGTCCACTGGAATTTTAAGTTGCAGCTGGATAGAAATAGCGAAGAATTGAGCTGGTTTGTGGTAGTTTGGTGAAATGGTTCTCTCTCTTCCTTCCATCCATTTCAGGCTTGGAGAATCTAAACTTTCACTTAAAAAAAAGAATATCCTTAAAACATAAACTGAGTGTAAACTGATGTAGTGATGATACAGACCGGCTGAAATAAAATAGCTGACCAGCTTCATATTCATGTCCCTGATAGACTTCATCATTAGCGTAAGAAGTGTGCAGGAAAGGAGAGATGATCATATAGTTCACCCAGCAGATTTTTATTTTATACTCAAATGGCTGGAGCTTGGGAGAGTACCACTGCTTTCCACCCTGGGATGGGAGCAAACTAAGTTTGGCGCTAATAGTCCTTTCGCAGGTGTAGTGCAACATTAAGGGCCTACTTCCAGGTGTTGTCTGATCCTTACATGTGACTGCAGAATATTTCATCATAGTATTCTGAGCTTGGAAAAGAACTATTTGCTTTTATTCTGGTGCATGCTAATCAATATATTGAAACGTTAGTCTTGAGATTTATGTTTTGGTTTAAAAAACTCTTAATTTTATTGTCTTGCAGTTCTACATGTTAAACTCCAGATCCAAGGACAAAGTGTTGCAATGGGTTAGAGTAGAATGTCAAGGTGTTCCCCCCTCATCAAAGGACAAACTTGGAGTTTGGGTTTATAAAAATAAGTAAGCAAGTATGAACAAAAGTTTTGCGGTTGTCTTTGTGACATTTTTTTAAATTGTCATTCTTGTTGGTGTATTGTATCTAAGCTGAACAAAACTGGGAAGGAATACATTTTATACCTTGAATCTCTGCTTAAGGGAAGTGCTGGGTTTGATTCTAAGTAAAGATTTAAGAAGTCTTCAACCCTAAACATGTTTGGAAATAAGAGAAACCTTGTTTGTAATTTGGTAATAAAGTCAAGGGAGGATAGTGGTTTTTCCCATATGCTGTGTGCGAAGCGTCTTCGCTATGCATTAAGTTGTAATAGTAGAGATTGCCATACAATGGTACTTGCTTTGGATAACCTCGATATAATTTCTGTTGAACAGGCTAATATTTTTTGGAGGTTATGGTTATTCACCTGAAGGGATACCACTAGGAACTTTTGAATTTGATGAAACCTCTTTTTGGGTAAGTAACTTTTTCTCCACCTAACGGTAACTTTCAGCAGAAAACATTCTGGTGCTAGTGCATAATATGTTAATTAAAATGGAAATGTAATCGTTTTGTCATCAATTTTCTAAAGAATTCAGGTCAACCGAGAGGATGGAATGATCATGTACATGTTTTGGACACTGAAACCTTTTCTTGGAGCCAGCCCATAACCACGGTAATTAAGACTTTTGACACTGAGTAAAACATAATTCTTCAGCAGAAATGGCTGTTTTTTCTAGGATTGACACTAGAAGGGACATATCGCTTCCCCACTTCATCTTTTCAATTAAGGTCTGAGAGGGTTCCTCATATACATCTATGTCCATCTTAAGTCCTCTAGCAAAGCCAGACTTGATATTCCTAAGGATGTGTGATTTTTTTAATTGCAACCTTTCCTTCCTCTCTTCTTTAGATGGCTTCCCAACCCACCTTCCACCCAAACAAATAAAACTTGGGTCTCCTGTGCCAGCCTTAGATAGATAAGTGACCCCATTTTCTCCCCTATCCATACCTGCTGATGGTCACCTTCAATCAGCCTGCTAATCCGGGGTTTCTGCCCCCTTACCCTGATCATGAGTTTCTGGGAGAAAATATTTGGTTTTATCTTGAATGTAACATCTGTGTAATTATGGAGCTGTTAAAGATCTCTGACCAGCTTTCCTTTCTTAGTTTCCAGCCTCTGTTCAATACGATTATCTGAATAACACTATCAAACAAATCTTCCCTCTAATTTTAATATTTTTTTATCTCAGGGTAAATCTCCTTCACCCCGAGCAGCCCATGCCTGCGCTACAGTTGGGAACAGAGGCTACGTGTTTGGAGGCAGATACCGAGTAAGTGTAAGAACAGTTTTACAATGTTGCTGCTGAATCTTTAAAGTGAATATTCCATTCAGCTTTTATCTGTTTTATTTTAGGATTCTAGAATGAATGATCTTTATTATCTTAATTTGGACACATGGGAGTGGAATGAAATGTAGGTATCAAAGCTCTTTAATCTTTTTTTTTTTTTTTAAGGCAGTACATAATTGTATTTGCAGCTGAGCTTTTTCACCTGCCAATCATTCAAATTATTTAGCATCAAATGCATTGCTTTTAGAGAAGTAGGACTGAACGTTTATCTTCTAGTACCTTGTTTCACTGGCCATCACTGCTTTTAAAGTGTCTGGAGATGTGCAGAACTCCTTATGCCATTCAGACTGGCAGAGACTATTTGAGACTATTCTGTCTTCATTGGATTAGCCTGTCTGCAATAACTTTCCAGGATGTCTGACCTGTAATTGATGAGAAATGAACTGTGCCATCCTCAACAAGAAACTGAATTGTTGCTAATAGTTGGTCAAACTTAGCCTCCGGACTTAATATCTGAGAAATCATTGGACCCAAAAAAGTCTGCACTGTGTTTTAGCTGGTCTGTAACTTGGGGTTCTTTTTTTTTGTTTAAATGTAGAATTACCCAAGGCATTTGCCCAGTAGGCCGATCTTGGCATTCCCTAACTCCAGTTTCATCAGATCACCTATTTCTCTTTGGAGGGTTTACCACCGATAAGCAGCCACTGAGTGAGTAATTCCAAAGAAACTTTACACACTCCAGATTCTATATTGTATGCTCAAGTGTCTAACTGTAAACTATTTACTAAGAGTGTCTCGGTAATACCTACTGCTTTCCATCCAGAGAATTCAAAGTGCTTTATAAAAGTCAGTATCATTGTCTCCATTTTACAGGTGGGGAAACTGAGGCATGGGTTAAGTGAATTGCCCAAGGTGATCCAGCAAACCAGTGGCAGAGTTAGGAATTGAACCCAGATCTCCTGAGTCCCTGTTTAGTATCCTAGCTATTAACTGTTCCTGTGGGTAACATTTTGCATTGCTTATGGTTCACTTCTCATAGGAGCAATGGTGGTTGGTTTTTGTTTTGTTTTTGTTTTGTTAAATAGAGCATTCCAAGTCCAACCAGAAGCTGAGAGCTCATTTCTTAATCTTTTCAGCAATGTGAAAATCTGTAGTTAGGTGACCTGCTGTAGACTTTTTCAGCCTTGTGAATACTGAAGGTATTAGGCTTATCTTTGGAAAGTGCTCTTTGATTATAAGAATCAGAGAGGTTACCTCTTTGATTATAGTCGTCTACCGTGTGTGGTATAAAATCCATTCAGATGAATGGAGCATGTGATGGCAAACTACTCCCAGAGTGGTAAGATGGCTAGCCTCATAAACTGGATTGAGCTACCCTATCTAGCCCCAGGGGAAAACAAGAAATGCATCATCAATAGGCTGACCATCATGTGACTGATCCCTTGTGATTATTAAAAAAGCAACACTACTGTTGTCTAGTTCAACATGTCAGCTTTTTGTTTTGTAAACTTTATCAAGATGAGATGCAAATTTAGAGAGGCTTATGAAAACTTCATTAATATTACATCATATGAAATGACATCTAGTTTTCATAGGTAAATTTTCTGCAAGGAAAAGCATTCCATCGTTTCAGTCTGGTCTGTTTTAGAAGGCATTTAAAATGACAAGATATTTCTCTTCCATAAATGAAAAGATGTACCTACACATGTATACACAATGTGTAATTTGACTTGGTGATTGAGGGACTTAACAGTACATATATTAAACATAAATAAGGATTTCAGTGTTCTTGTGTAAAGGACTCCTGTACAGGAGACATGTGGAGTTGGACCCAGAGAGGAGGAAGAGATGATTAGTAATTTATGTTGAACTTTGTGGCTGTATTTTTCTTTTTTTCTACAAAACCACTACACTCCCAGCTTTAAATGAGAAGTAATAGTTTACAATTTTTGAAGTTTGTACAGTTTTAGATTTCATTTCTGCATGAAAGTATTGCTACTGGTATGGGCAAGGGATAAACACCCGTGTTCCCCACCTACCTCTTTACTCTGCCCTAGCCACAAAAACCACCAGTGAGGGCAAGTTTTCACATAGCTAGCCACAAATTGCAAATTTCAGTCCTGAAGAATTGGAGACACATTAAACACTGTAGTCTTATGTTATACCAGAACAAGCATGTTCTGGCAATTGACAAAGGTTAAATATATCTTTGTTTATAGGTGATGCTTGGACTTATTGCATCAGTAAGAATGAGTGGAAACCATTTGAGCACAATTATTCTGAAAAACCAAGGTAAAGTATACATTTCCAATAATGTGTGTATATTCATGTAAGAGTGTCTAGGAAATTTTAACAGGCAGTTTGTAGCGCTGATATGCTGCACACGACTCGGATCATTTTTTTCCACTAATAGAGTACTGCATTTTTTTAAACGTTAAAGTAGTGATAATCAAGAGTGGTGGGGTAAGAACAACCATGATATTCTATCCTGTTTATTAAGGTAGCTATATGTCTGTGAGCTGATAGACTCCTGCATACATCTCTGCAACCACACTGTTTGGAACTCAAAACTATATTACTTAGCTGCATAACTATTCGCCTATAAAATGGCAGTGAACTAACTAGAATGTCCATTTTGGCTCTAGTACTCGACAAGCAAAGTATACCTTAACATGCCAGACTGAAATCCATCTCGGTTTACTAGCAAAATGTTTGTTTAAAACTGCTGCTCTGGACATAAAGGGAATCACAAAGCTTTGATTGCCCTGGCTGACAGCTGGCTCTGTGTCACAGTACTTTGCTGGATGGACTTTGACTAAACAGAGACCATTGTCTTTCACGTGGCTGGAGTCGTAAAATTAAGAGTGCATAAAAATGGGATAGAAAATGTAATGACAACAATATTCCAAGCAAAGATGATTTATGATAAATTATGGTACCCAATCTCAAGATGTAATAGAGGGAGTTCAGAGATTGTCAAATAATTAAAGGCATGAAAAGACTTCGCTATGAAGAGACTCTCACAATTGGGACTGTGTAGAGAAAGATACAAGATAACAATATAGGGAAGGCATGAGGTACTCTTACACTTTATTGTACCAAAAACAAAAGGACATTGAATAAAAGTGAAAGGTAAACTTTGAAAAGGAAATACTCTTGCATAAGTGGTCCGTGGAACTTGTTGGTACAAGTTGCAACTGAGACAGAGAGCCAAAGATTGCACTCATGGATTAGACTAATCACAGTCACATGAGATCAAATGTTTTAGAATGATTATAAGCTTCAATGCTTCTGGGCATAAATCAGTCTCAACTGGTGGGACAGGTATAGGAAACCTTTTACTGAAGTGTCTAGTAGTGACCACAGCTACACGATACCAGATTGAATGGACTACTGGTCTGATCTACTATCATATTTCTTATGTGGTGGTCAGCCCTGAGCATACTATAGCCAGTTAATGCTCATCTTTTAGAAAAGGCAATACGGGAAAGTATTTTTTCCTCACTGCAAAATTCTGAAGTCCGACTGTAGTAATCTACTAGAGCTAAGTTATCCTACCCCCAGGCCCCCTTTTTTACAATTGATCTTCTGACCGGGTTCAGAAGCCTGCCTTAAATTAGTATGTTGAAATTTAAATAACATTTTTCAGATGCTTGATAAAAACACTGAAATTTGACTGAAGTACTGTAAGGCAGGGAAGTGTATTGGTAATATGAGTTAGCAGGTGGGCTGTAATAGCATGGATGGTGAGGGTTGACCTTGTCTCATTGTTTGGATAATCTTATTGTAACTGGTTCCTTCAGCTCTCAAACTGGAAGCCTCTAATATGATTAGTTTGATTAAAAAAATAGAATGCTCTACCTTCAAACAATATTTCTTCACAAAACCTTCAGCTAACAAAAGTAGGATAAACTAAAAATTTATGGTAATCTTCAAAAGATGAACTTCATGAATGCCCATCATCAGACTACAGAACCACTCAGCAGTACTTTATTTTCCCACCCAGACAGCTTACGAAATAGATATCTGTAATATGGTTTGTGTACAAGGAATGGTAACATCCCCTGAAATCATTGTTTATTTTGGCTAGAAATTCTTACATGCTGAAGCTAACATGTCTGCATCGACCTTGCATATAAATACAACATCTTATTTGTCTGTAATTGTACTAATGCTGTATGTGGACTCTTTCCCTTTGTACTTAATAAACGTGTGGCTTGTTCATTTTATAGGCTGTGGCATACAGCTTGTGCAAGTGAAGAAGGAGAGGTGATTGTTTTTGGTGGCTGTGCCAACAACTTGCTTGCCCATCACAAAGCAGTAAGTCAGTTTTTTTAAGAAATTCACTTATGTACCTTCTAGTGCTGCTGTGTGGAAAAACAAGCTTTTTAAAAAGTGAGACACCCCTACACACACACACACTTAGGAGCTGTCACTTCAGCTGCAACCTCCACTTGTGAAACACCTTTCTCTGCCATCAATGACTAAGACTTTCAACACCACAGGAAAAATTCACTGTTTAAAGGAAAAATTTTTGCTGCTTTGTAAGGAATTAACTTATCAATGCATTTCACAATAAGGCTTCAATTATTAACTAACATCTCTCTTTCCAGGCTCATAGTAATGAGATCCTTGTGTTTTCTCTGCAACCAAAATCTCTTGTAAGGTAAAAAAACCCAACAACTTTTGAATCTTCCACCCCTGTTCTTCCCTTCTCATTTACTAATACCTTGTATGTTGACTACATCGACTTTAATACCAGATCATGGTTCCAAGGCATACTTGGGAGACTGAGGTAATAACATTCCCCCCAGAAAAGCTGAAGTAGCATTTAGTAATGCAAGGAGTCTTGCTGCTTCCATTCTTATATAAAGACTTCATAATCCTCTGACAATGAAAACCGCTAATACTTTGGGGGGACAAGTCAACGATACAGCTTTAAGAAACACAATTCTTATCTTTGGTGCTACTTCACCTATGTTTTTAATAGTAACTGAAGTATTCATTCTTTTCCCAAGGCTGTGCCTAGAAGCTGTCATTTGCTTCAAAGAGATATTAGCCAACTCATGGACCTGCCTCCCAAAGCACTTGCTTCACAGTGTCAATCAGCGGTTTGGAAGTAACAATACATCTGGCTCTTAAGACTTCTGCTATCGGTTACATCTGAACAACCTGTGCATGGATGAGCAATTCTAAAAGATGTAATAATTTTACCAACCACGTGTGGCAGATGTGAGACTTGTATAAATATCTGCATTGTCATTGGTAGTAGCTTGTTGGTTGCATGTGAATGGCTTAGAGAACCTATTTTTGTGTAAAAATGTTTCAATAAATGTATTTAATGCAAGTTGAAATGTATCTGTGCCTAAGCGAAGTTAAACCAGTAATGGTTTGTTCAACTTAACGCCACTCATTTCATTATGTGATGATAGAGTAATTTTCCTATCTTAAATTACTTCAGTGTGTGTCAGTGCAGGGAAACACTGTCTAAGGAGTTGCCATGCAAGGATTTGTGGGTAGTTGCTGAATTATTTTCAGACACTAATGTTCTTTAGGACACCATTTAATATTAAAGAACAATGACTCTTTAGCATTATTCAATATGATGGAGTAGTTTTAGTCTGTATTAGCATCTCACTGATAGGAATAAGACAGGTTCCTAACATGTTTGGCCACATGAGTTTAAGGTTAGAGAAACTGCTACTGTAGTTTAGTGCTGGGAATAGCTCACCAACTTAAGGTTTGGAACTTTTTAAAAGTTTGAGTTGTTTAAAAACAAACTCAGGGGAGGGTGATTGTGTCATGTTGTTGTGTTATTTAAGAGCTGTAAGTGTGTGATAAGTGACATTGTATTCTGTAGTGAGTGTGAAAATGCTTTAGTCAATCAGTAGTTAGGTGTCAAACTGGACCCTGCATGTCTAGCAGTAGCCAAAAGCACAAATTGCCAGTTGGCCAGGAACAGCTTGATTAATAATGTGCTGTTTCCTTCAGTAGCTTCTACAGTCAGAGCTTCGTGCATGCGGCGAAGCTGATGACTGACAGCTGTCAGGCTCTGTTCAGCTTCACTAGTTTTAAAACTACTGAAAGTAGATTGTATGTGAGCAGCAACCAGCACCAAGGCCCTTCTGCTGCTGCGTTATTTGTGCTCATTGTCTCCCAGGAATCGGAGGGCTTGAGAAACTAATAAAGGGCTTGTGATTTAAATACTGGAACAAAGTGACTTCAGCACTCCACTTACTGTCTCACTTCTTTTTGTAATACTAAATTGAATATTCCTACTCTAATTCAGTTAGCTGTTTCATGCTCTCTATTGGGGTGAACAGGGTTAGTGCATTTTATTTAGAGCTCGGATTTTTAAGCCACAGCTTTACCATTCATCGGGTTTACTCACCTTTTTTTTGTCTGCTCACAGGTATAGTAGGTGTAAGTCCAATATCAAATTCCCACACTATGGGCAAAGTATTATACTATCCCCCGTTCATAATGTTGCATTGTTACCAGGTTGTGATGCTCTACTACCACTAAGTGACTGACTGCAGCTGACTAGTCAGAAGCAAAGACTTGGATTTATGTCCTTGCAGGACTCTTCTTTGATAACATTTACCAAAAGCCTGTACAGGCAAATCTATCTTCATTCCCAAGGATGGTACTGTTAAGTGGGAGCAGATTAATACAGTTAGAAAGAGGGCTCCAAACAGGGTCGTATATTTAAATACCAGCCTTTGCCAAAGGAGAGCTCAAAAGAAGCAGCAGTAAGGCTTTGCTACAGCATAAGCTACAGCAGGAAGTAATGAAAATGGACTGGATCTGTACCAGTTCTCACGGTATTAAAAGGAGGATCCGTCCAAAATCAGTCTTGCCTTTGACAACTAAGGCCAATAGTTCTGTACTCGTGCACTTTAGAGGAGTCACATGCTAATGTAATTCAAAGTGCATATAAATAGATCTAGGCCAGGGTCAGCCCCAGGAAACAGTTCACCTCTGCCTCTTAAATTTAGTCCAACTGATTTTGGCTATTTTACTTTATTAGCAAAATTGGAAGAGGTCCAGATGGCAGGTCTGTCACTGTCTTCTGCTGAAGTAGTAGTGGCAGTTCAAACACATTCATGATTTACAACCAACACTCACTTCTTCTTCATGTTCAGGAGTTTAGGTGCAGACACTTTCACTTTACCAGGAATATTTCTTGATAAGTCAGTATCCTATAAAACAAAATCAAGTAGGAAGTGTTCAACAATCATTCCTTCCCAGCCTCCCAGCTACAAAGTAATAATGCCATATCAATCAGAGATAACTGTGTGGCACTGTCACTTTACAGCATCTCTAGGCTTGTTTCTCCAAAGAAAGTGGCCCTGTGACAGGTCAGTAACTGATGGATGAAAATTCAGTATACTCAGACCTTCCCCTTGTTCTTAATGAATAAAGAACCATTAACACTTACTGTACCTCTCACCCATTCTGTGGAAAACAGATCCTAGCTATGCTCCACTATCTGAACATAACTAGTTTGTTCAGTGGTATTCAATATAAATAGTTAACAAGGAATCATTACATGGGTGCATTCCTAATAGGGTTCCACCACAAGCAGATTATTCAACATTATCAGGGATCTAGAAGTAAATAACATGACTGATCATAAAATTTGCAGAATGGTAAATGAGGACAGGTCAGTTAGTGTAATCTAGATCTCTTGGTAAATGTATTTTAATACAGCAAAATGTGAGATCATACATGTAGGAATAAATCATGCAAGCCATGGGAGACTTCTCTTTAATGCAGTCACTCAGAAGAGGATTTAGGGATCACAGACAAGCAACTGAACAGGAGCCCTAGTGTGGACTGCCAAAAAAGGGGGCAATGCAATCCTCAGATGTATTAACAAGGATAGCAAGTATGAGCAGGAAGGTGATTTTACCTCTGTACAAAGCGTTGGTCAGACACTAGAATACTGGGTACGGTTCTGATGGCCTCATTTGAAAAAGGATGTTAGAAAATACACAAGAGCCACAAAAATGATTTGTGGGCTGGAGCAAGTGCCTTACAGTGAGACATTGAGCTTGTAGTTTATGAAAAAGATTTAGAGGTGACTTGATTACAGTGTGTATGTACCTTATGTACAGAAAATACCTGGTTCCAAAGCATTCTTGAATCTACCAGAGAAAGGCAGAAAAAGAACCAATGGCTGGAATCAGACAAATTCGAAACACAGCACAAAATTCTAACAGTGATTAGCCACTGCAAAGGAAGCGGTGGATTCTCCAGGTCTTGCAGTCTTCAAATCAAGACTGGATGCCTTTCTGGAAGGTATACTTCATCAAATACAAGTTATTGGGCTCAAGACGGGTTGAGTAAATCTTTCTGGCATGTGATGAGGGGGTTGGGACTAGATGATTTAATGGTCCCTTCTGGCCTTAAAAGTCTATTCATCTTCTATGCAAATAGGGAGAAACAAGGGGTGGGTGAGAACTTTTACTAGACCAACTTCTGTTGGAGAGAAAGAGAGAGAGAGAGAGAGAAAAACTATCCCAGAGCTCTTCCTCATGTCTGGGAAAGGCACTCAATGTCGCAGCTAAATACAAGATTGAAGAGATAATTTAGCATAAGTAGTTAATAATGCAAGGATAAAACAAAGTAATAGCACCAAATCCTGCTTTCATTCTCACCGTAATACAGTTTGAACAAGTCAAGGAGATGGCTCTTTACCTTTACACTGCGAAATAAATCTCTCTCTCTTGCGGTAGCTTCTTTGTAATGCATGAAATTATGCACCGCCATCTTGGCAGCTGTAAAAAGTACATGAACAAAAACGTTAAATGGCATGTGCCAGTTTAAAAAGCTGCTGGGTTGACAAGGATGACTATGCTGTATACAACAGTACCTTTTCCTTTCTTCTGGGTGCCTGGAGTGAGCTTCACTTTATATCTTTCAAAAGAAAATAAAGAATCACACCATTTACACAGATGTTAAATAACTAACTCTAAGTGCTGCCAATCTGTCAAATTAAAGTTCATTACTTCTTCAGGTAAATCACTGCAACTTACTTATAGTTTGTCATGGTAGTGTAAGGTGCACATATTGGTATAGCAAAGAGGAGGATATCCTCCAAGTGAGGCTGGCCGGTCAAAGAATTTAGCAGTCTCTCTCCTTCCTAAAATAGCAAAGACAATCCTTGCTGTGAAACTAGAAAACAACATTTAAAGCAATAAAAATAAACCCATCTTTTACTACTGAAGAGGTTGGAATTTGGTCCTCTCCCTCACAGCCCAAGTGCAGAGAAGTCATAATTCCCATGTGTATATCATACCATAATCTGTTGTCACAGGATTACTGAAATGTAGGCAATTTATCAAGAGATGATGGGCTACTGGAGAAGTCCTAGTTAAAAAAAAATCTGATAGTTAAAATCTGAAGGTTCACGGTTACATGGATTTTAGTTTTAAATGAGGTAAAGGAGGGTTTCCAAATTTGGTTTATATTTTGGCAGACTCAATTAAGACTTGTTATTACAGAAAGAAAGTACATACGTTCCCTCTCAGATAAATCCCTTTCTTCAAATTCTCTAAGTGTGGAATACACCTACTGAAAGCTTCTGAAAAAATACATCCTTTGTACACTCCATGTAAGATGCTTTTTAAAGAGTCCAGTAAACCATTTTGTTAAGTAAACTGGAACTTTTAGTCTAAATAACTATTTTCATCACAGTTCGATTCTATGTATTGTGTCAGCCTATAGGGGATATGGGATCATCCACTATTCTGAGGTTGTGATGGAGTTAATCACATGAAGACAAAGGGAAAACTACTTACCGGGTTTGTCAAATCCTTGTTTACTTTAAGCAAGCTTTGTTGGAACTTGTGTATTTATTACCTTAATACTACGCACTAATACAGCCATACAACTGAGAGACTAGGAAGGTCACATTTCAGTTCTCCACTAGAAAAACTAACTGATTTGAGCCTTATAATAAAGGAACATTTATACCTGGCTTGACAATTCGCATCCTAACTGTGACTGAAAAATCCAAGTTATAATGCAGTGATGATACGGCTGAACTCATGGGGTCTGTACCAAAGTCACAATCAATAAACCTCAGCTGTCATTACGCATAGTGACTAGCACCCTTTTGGAAGGCCAAGTGCTTCACCTTTGTGACATGCCCAATCTCCTCCAAGGTAGGAATTGTAAGCCTCGCTGATGCTCCTCAAAATGGGTTGGTGGATAGGGCCTTGGGATCCAGGCCATTGGCCACTGAGCAAAGAGACTGTTAAAAACTTTTTCTAAGCACTTTTATTCTAGCACTTTATTAGAAGCATGCAGGTGATAAAATTTACCTCATTTTCCTGTTGATCCTGATCCTGTTCCTCCTGCACCACATATGTAAATAAAAGGAAACGAAGACTTGTAGAACATCAGAATACTTCTCCCAGTAAGTCACATTCACAGCGAATAGAAAGCCATGTGTGGGTACAGTCTCCTCAATGCATATGGAACACCATTTGAAGGGATAGCTACATTAAGTATGAACGACACAGCTGCATTTTTATATAGGGTTTTTTTTTTTCTATCCCCAAACTTCCCTGGCATGTGCAAAGGTGGAAGGAGACAGATTTGGGTGGAAATATTGAAATTCAAGATGCCAATCCACAAAACCCTTTGTTGTTTTTTAACTGCACAATTGATACAGTAGGACATTAAGAGATCCTCAACACAGCTCAGCCACGTAGTGGGTGGGTCTGTGCTCCTGTGAAGGCCAAGGAGAACCCTCCTGGTTTCTTGGGTTGGTGCCTCTTACAACTATTAAAAATTAGTCCTGACATTACATACACTGTTCTCAAAAAACACTGATCTAAGAAAAGTGACAGTCGAGTAAGCAGAGCTGCAAGCACTACATGGACTCAGTTTAACACATTTATAGTATAATAAAGTAATGATTTAACAGCCTGAGCAGCAAGATGCTGCAACGTGTGGGGAATGAAACGTGTCTACAATGTTTACCTTCTCCTCCTGCTGATCTTCCAGGGCCGTGTCCTGTAACTCATGTGTTAATACTTCTACCGGAGGGGTTTCTTCTTTACCACCTGGACCAACCTGACGGCCACTCTTTGGTTTCTGGGCTTGTTTCTTTACTGATTCTTCTTTTATTTTTCCTTTTTTACCTTTCTTCACTTTTTCTTCTTTGCTTGACCCTGCAGACTAGATTTCACATATGAAAATTATTTAAACCTACACTCAAGCACAGAACAAACAAAGGAAAAGTCAGAGTTATTTTGGCTTACACCCAATAGCTTCATTATGAGTTCTCTGTCTTCTTCATCCTGGTCCTTGTACTTCTCTTTCATTTTTTTCATTTTACTCTGCGAATAAGAAAAATGGGGGTTAATAGTTTAGGTAACAACAAAAAGGAATTTCTGCAAATATTGACGTAGAGCTCAATTCTTCACTGGCACATGGTCTCTCTCCATTCCTTTTAGTTTAAGCGCTGTATTAACCTAACAGATGTCATTTATATTCAGAGAAATATGAAATGCCGAACGTTAGTCACTCAACAATTGCTATTAAACGCAGACAACTATTCAACTGAGTCTAAATTTGTCAGATGTCTGGAAATGTTTGAATATGCAAATTGGAATATTGGGTAAATGCAAAAAAAATTAAACATACGAAATGTGTCTTTAAGAGGGCCCTTTTCACTGGGTAAATCTAATTCTCAGCTTCATCCATTCTACCTTCTGTCCTCGTTTCATGGGCTGCAGGGCTGACATGCTCTTGTTTGAAACAGGAGAAGCCGGGAGCTGCATGTCGGTCTCTCTTTCCTCTCCTTCAGGTAGTTCTAAATCCTCTATATCATGTTGCAGCTTCTTTTTCTTCATTTCCCTAAGAGAAAAAGAATAATTGGTATATGCCCTCCTACAAAGTTCTGTGGCCTGAAATGACAATGATGTTACGTTAACATGTATCCTTTGGGAAGCAAGGGGCTCTCTCTATAAGTTCAGTCAATGGACCAATTAAGAACAAGACCATGGGAAAATAAATCACCTCAATAATAAAAAATTCTAAATTTAAACACAGAAGCCAATGACTAAGTGATTCAACACTACATGAGAAACTGCTTACTTGCCACTACTGGTCCTGGAAGATATACATTGGGATACAAGGCTACTTCTGGGTCTGTGTTCCCAGAGACGGCCAAGGAAGGAACTCGCCAAGCTCTAAGCTCTTGGTTTCCCCTCCCCTCGGACACAGAACACAGGCAGCCCTGCTGCTTCAGTCAGTGTCTTCATTCTTATCAGAATAAGTAACGTATTGTCCAAACCCCAGAATTCTTCTTTCTGAGGGGAGGCCCATACTTCTCCAGAGACCAGCAGCCACAAAGCCACTTAATCGTACCTTTTGGAGAAGAGGAAGTAAATAGCTTCCGGTTCCCTCTGTCCTGAGCCAGGTTATTTGCATGAAGGTTTGATTAGCAAAGCCATGCCAACCTGTGGGCATCAGTGCTAGTGACAGTAGAACGCAAGCGCCTACTGTCCCACTCTCTTCACAACCTCACCATTCAGTTAGCAGAAATTGCCTCTCTTCGCAGTAAAGACAGACTCAATGAGCATTTCTGCCTGCTTCAGCTCAATCCAATACTGGCCCATGGACTGGCTCTTCCCAAGGCAATTTGCAAGCACTGCACATTGAAAAACCTGCTCTCAAAGGTATCCTTGTGTCTCAGAGAAAGGGATGTCAGACCAGGCCTGAATAGCTGTAGTAGCCTTCACCAGCAAGCTCTTAAGGGGAATGTGGGAAGAATCATTGGGGACTTCATGCTGAAATACTTTCTACCTCCTGTCTTTGATATAACCATGCCAGAATGAAAACAGTCAAAAGCCAGTCCAGAATGGGGTGGAAGGACCTAGTTTTGATACATGGGACTGTCAACCCAAACAAACAATCCAAGTGAAACACACACTTGGGTGATTAATATTTCTTGATGTCTGCTCAGATCAATTATCTAATGTATTACTCCTACACAATGAGTTTGGGTAGAATGAAGACTCAGATGATCAATTGCCAGAACAGGGACCAAGTTGGCTGCATGCTGGGAATCAAGCAGTAACTCCCTCCAACACAGGCCTCAGCTGGTGCTTTGGAGCAGGCAATGCCTTACTCAAAAAGAGGTAACAAAGTCCTGTGGCACCTTAAAGACTAACTATAAAGTTTTGAAGCATAAGCTTTCGTGGGCTAATACCCACTTCGTCGGATGCAAGCAGTCTATTAGCCCACGAAAGCTTATGCTTCAAAACTTTATAGTTAGTCTTTAAGGTGCCACAGGACTCTGTTACCTCTGCTATTCCAGACTAACACGGCTACCTCTCTGATTCTTTACTCAAAAAGAAGTCATCTGAGCAAGACAGTAAAAGGAATCAAAGTCTTGACACATGCCAGTGACATCGATAGGTCAAGATCCTGAACACATCAACCATTTCAAGGAACATTCAGGACACCAAGCTGAAATTCTCCTCCATGCCAACTTCATGTCAGACTTATAGGAAACACTGGAGGAAGCCAGAAGAGTTGGCTGTTGCTCTCTCAATGATCCAGGTGCTTGTGCTGATTCCCAAAGCAGAGGTAGCCGCACTCTGCTCTGGGACCCAGAATATCATAATCATGCCTGTCCAGGAAGGACATGGTAAAGCAATATTTGGGGCAATCCATTGGACTATTTGACTGATTTTCCACATCTTTAAAGCACGAAAGGGGAAGAGGACGAGATGCAGGCAAAAAACCAAAAAGCGCTCATTTTCACCAGCACGAAGGCCAAGAACAAAGAGATCCGAAGCACTCCGAGACCAACAGCTCCGACTGCATCAAAGTTGTGATAACACAGATGGAGAGGATCACCAGCAGAACCAGTCCGTTATTTATTTGTAAAGAAATGAATGAAGAGGCACTGAGAGGCTGGCACACCAAAGTCATTCTGTTGGATGAGTATTTGGCTGAAGACCTAAAGCAGGGGTGGCCAACCTGAGCTGGAGAGAGCCAGAATTTACCAATGTATATTGCCAAAGAGCAAGGGTAATACATCAGCAGTCTCCCATAAGCTCCCCCCGGCAGCCCTGCCTCCCCACACCTCCCGATCCACTGTTTTGTGCCGTGCAGGAGGCTCAGATGGGGAGAGGAAGGAGCGAGGACACAGCAGACTCAGGGGAGGGGGCAGGACCTGTGGCAGAGCCAGAGGTTGAACCATGAGCACCCCCGGCACACTGGAAAGTTGGTGCTGGTAGCTCCAGCCCCGGAGCTGGTGCTTATACAAGGAGCCGCAGATTAACTTCTTAAGAGCTGCATGTGGAACCAGAGTGAAAGGGAGGATGCTAAGAAGAAGATATGATCAACATGGGTCAGGCAGCCACCTAGCTGGACACTGGGAAGCTCTTTAAGCAACCACATCCAGAAAGGAAATGGGTGCCCCTTTGGCTCCAACTCCTATGTCCACCTCAAAGGCTGGCAAGAGAGGCCACTGGGCTTAGAACGGAGTTTGTTCGCACACAGAAGCATGGGACCGTCACCACTGCATCTTCGGGGGAAATAGTATTCTGTGGCATAGAAACCTGAGCTAGATTGCAAGCCCTTCCAAATGTCATTTCCACAATGCAGACGCTGTCCTTTATATTCGGAACGAGACCTTTGAAATAGCAACCCAGTATCCCATCCAAAAAATCAAATTCTTCCAGCTAATAAAACCCAGCTCCTTTGTGTTCACAGTGCCTGTTATTGGCAAGAAACACACTGTAAGTGACTTCCTCAAAAGAGGTTAACTCCTCCTTAAGAAATGAGGACTTTCATACATGGAGATATTTAGATCTTTCCTTTCCTAAAATGAAGACATTCTTACCTTCTCTCCTTGGCTGACAAGTGTCTTCGCCCCTGCGACTTACTGTCACTCTAAAAAAGTGAAATAAAATGATATTTATTGTTTCCACTCATAGAAATCACATGCTGTGCTACTTGTCTGAAGACCTTATCATGGAGCTTACCAGGTTAGATGCGTCCTCTTTTGTAACCATTTTCTGATGGGATCTGTGAAGACTGAAAGGTGCAGCATGTCATTAGAGAAATAACAGTCTGATAACACAGTCCTGACACAGCAGCAGCCGCCACAACTGGGACAAACTAATTCAGAGTTGTCTATTGGGCATCCTGTCCTGGAAAGACCATTTCCTTTTCTGAACAGGTAAGTGGCATTAGCAGTATGCTACAGCTGGGGGATTATAAACAAGTGTGCTTTTGCACACCACCTCAATGTACCCTCTATATGGGTAATGAAGTGTCTTGGTTTAGCAACCAGACACATTTCACGTAGCATTGAATCCAAATCTCTTGACTTTGGATTTTCAAAGGAAACTGAGTGCCTCTGAGAGCTTCACTGAAAGCCCCAGCTTTGATTCATGAAATAAGTGATGTGGGCTTTCAGAGCTCTTCCCAGTTAGGTCTTTATGGCACATACACAAATCCCACACACACAATGCGTCACATTATTTTTACAGCTGTAATACCTATGAAATAAACCCAGACTGAATGAATTCAAAACTGAAGTCCAATTTATTGGGAGGACGTGTGGCAGTTTTCCCCGACTCACCCTTAAGTGCCTCAATATCTGGGGTGAGACCAGTTCATTCTTATGCCCATTCATTTCTTGCCCTTGAAACTGCTCCATAGTGCCATTTGTGAGGACAGCGGAGTAAGCGGTAGGAAGATTCGCCACTGGCACAAACTGGTGATCACCCTCTCATTTCAGGTGGCAATAATTTTCAGTTACTACCATTTTGAATCAGAACGGAAGTGATTTTAGGCTTCCCATTTCCTAGATCCTGGTAGAACACTTGAGTGGAAGAAGGTTGGTCTCCACGAGGAGGAAAAATTGTAAAATGCCCTGTGTTTGAAGCTCCCCTAGCAGCCAATATATCTTCATTTTTTATGGAGTCCCACATGGCATTCTCATAAGCAAACTACGGAAATGTGGTCTAGATGAAGTTACTATAAGGTAGGTGCACAACTGGGTGAAAGACCCTACTGAGGAGCAGTGGTCAATGGTTCACTGTCGAAGCGGGAGGGTGTATCTAGTGGGGTCTCGCAAGGGTGTCTTGGGTCTGGAACTATTGACTATATTCATTAATGACTTGAATACCAAGTGAGAGTAGGTTTATTACATTTGCAGATGATGCCAGGCTGGGAGGGGTCACAAGCACTTTGGAGGACATGATTAGAATTCAAAATGACCTCAGCACATTGAAGAATTGGGCTGAATTCAACAAGATGAAATTCAGTAAAGGTAAGTGAAGTACTTGGCACTTAGGAAGGAAAAATCAAATACACAACTACAAAATGGGGAATAACGGGTTAGGCCATCAGTTCCCAAACTGGGAGGGGTGCACCCCCGTGGGGTGGGGGATGAAGAAATTCCAAGGGGGACATGAAGCTGTGAAATTTTCTTAACATTTTTTAAATCATTTGTTTGTTATTTATTTACTAGACCAGACAAATTATACATACTCTGTATACATAATAACTATTCATAAAATTGTCCAATTACAGGTCTATGTTATTTAACCAGTTGGGCAAACGCCTGTCAGAGATAGTCTAGGTTTACTTGGGTCCTGCCTCAGGGAAAGGGGCTGGACTTGATGACTTCAAGGTTCCATCCAGCCCTACGTTTATATGATTCTATAATAGCCTTGACAATGGCCAGAATACCACATATGCCCCAGCCAGAGAATGCATTGCTGCAGTGGTTGCTACAGTCAGGAAATGAAGAACTGTGTAGAGACCACAGTCTAGGAAGGGTGGAGCAGTACTACCAAACATATACATTTGTTTTGCTGGTTATTCAGACAGCCTGCACCTTTGAACACTAAGATTAGTCTCACATACTCATTGCAATCCCTCTGATCACAAACATAGTTTTAAGGCACTGACATTCTTAGATTGGCTCATATTGCTGACAAATGTGGAAGCTCTTTTGGTTACCTTTGTGGCTGAAGATGTGACAGGTCGATTGCTGTGTCTGGATAATTTATCTCCTCCTCCTTCACATCACTCATCAGCTCCTGACCTTCAACCTCTTCTTCAGATTCTACATCATCATCTTCAGAGGTTCCCTCTTGTCCTAGTGTCTTGTTTATTCCGTTCTTGTCTGTGTGAGCAACGTCCTCCTCGAGGTTACTGTCAAACCTGACTTCAGTACCATCGGGCATTTCTTGAGGTACTGCCTTCTCATCATCAGTGCTGCTATCCTCTCCTTCTGGCGCTTCTTATAAACAATGTAGGGGGAAAGACATTTCAGTTTAAAAGACACTAGACTAGCACATGACTAATTCAGGGAGCTGAATGCACACCCTAATGTATTTTTAAGAGTTCCCATTGTGCCCACAGTAAAATATATTAAATACCTAGTAGCTCCACTTCTTCTGACACCAGGTCATTGGTACTACTGGTCACAGACTCCATATCCTCATCCTGCACTTTGACCTTTCGTTCGTCTCTGTGTCTCCAAACACAAGATTCTTCCACCTAAAGGAGAGAAGCAGCTCCTTTTTATTGAGTAAAAGGATTTCCAAGGAAACCGGCTTATACCAAAACCCAATGAGAAACCGTAGTGAATGAACATCTGGAACTTCAAATCATTCTACTGATTCTTAGGAGCCCAACACCAATGGCTCCATTCAGCTACTGTTAAAGTCAATGGAAAGAATCCCATTGATTTCTGTGAGGACTGGATCTGGCCAAGAGATTGAAAACTACCATATTAATGCTCTTGTGTGGAAACCATTCAGCAAATCTTAGTGGCCATTGTTTGTCTTGACATCATCTTCCTGTTTTTTCATCATGCCCTTCAATCTCATTCCTCTCCAGAAACAAACTCTCCGTGTCCCATGAACTCTTTTACATATTCACTGAAACTGCCTTCCCTGGTGATTAATACCAGACCTTCACTACACTCTACATGCAATAACTGACTTGCCTACTTCAAATTATTTTCCTTATTTTTAGGTAAAGACTCCTAAGTTTTTGAGCTCCTTTATCAGTGGAGAGGAAAAGAGGAAAAAAGTGTCAATTATCGAAACCTAATATTGAAAGGATGCCCCTAGATAGAAGATGAAGGCTAGTGGGAGCTCACTGTAGCTAGTCACACACCCATCAGACTGCACACAAAAAGGGAGCTCCATGAACTCCTGCTAATACACTAAACAATTGTTATTTAAAAAAAATATCTGGAGGCACCATGCTCAGAGGGTTGGTTTGTTCTAAAGAAATAATTAAAAGAACAGGAATCCCACTCCAGGGGGAAAAATATGTAAAGAGTGACAGCTTCTTTGATAACCTTAGCCCATTGTATCCAGTTTGTTGCTTCAGTTGACTGTTTCTGAGCTGCATACCCATCCTCATGAATTAGATTAAAAACGTTTCTCTTCCATTTAGAGCAAACAGAATGATAGTGACTTACTGGAAGGGAAAGGCGCTTATGGGAACTGAGGCTTGCTGTGAACGATCATAGTTCTATGTTTATGTAAGAAAAATGAAGACAAATGTAACCAAGGAATGGGACAGTACCTTAAATAAGAAGCTAAACCCCATCATAAGATATGAAGGTGGAAGAAAGTTTTTTTTCCCTGGGGGGAAAAAAAAAAGGAAAACATAAGGTGGTTTAAATATATAAACATTTTTTGCCAACTTCTTGCAGCGATCCTTATCACTGTAGAAGATACAGATTTTTCAGACAATTGTGGTTTACAAATTGATGGTCTCTCTTCAAGTTCTCACCTCTTATCATGAAGCTTCCTGTAGTCAGATATTCTCCAGTTGGTGCTGTTTTAGACACCTAAGAAGAGTCCCACATATCATATACTTAATAAAGTAGCGAAGCACAGTTTTCTACAGTGAGTAATAACAGTAGTAAAAATGAGCATTTTAAGCTACCCTGTTTCCCCGAAAGTTAAGACATCCCCCGAAAATAAGACGTACTTCCAGTTTTGCCTCTCGCTGTAATATAATGTAATGTAATTTTGGGAGCAAAAATTAATATAAGACACTGTCTTATTTTCGGGGAAACACGGTACCTACATTTCTGATTTCTAAGGGCAGCTTTGTAACTTCACAAAGGGAAGAGGATTATAGGGAGGATTAGTTGAGGAACAACCTCCCATCACCTGAAGCCTTTAAATCATCCCTGGATGTCTTTCTAAAAGATGCTCTAGTTCAACCATAAGTTACTGGGCTTGATGTTGAAAGCTACAGACTATATTATGCAGGGGATCAGATTTGAGCATAACAGTCCCCTCTGGCCTTAAAATCTATGAATCTGAGGGTTGTTTTCACTACCTGGGTAAGTGGACATAAGATACGCTACACCAGCTACGTGAATAGCTACGTCAATGTACCTTAGGTCAATTTATCCCACTGAGCTGCATCGACGGGAGATGCTCTCCGGTCGATTTACCTTAATCTTCTTGAGGAACTGAAGTACAGGGATTGACTGGAGAGTGATCTGCTGTCGATTTAGCAGGTCTTCACTAGACTTGCTAAATCAACACCCATAGCAAAGCTGATCTCCCAGTAGTGAAGACAAGCCCTCAGTTTCTTCCCAAAGCTGACTTAAGTGGGATCTGCAATGAAAGGCTCCCCCATTCCACTGCTCCCAGGGCAATAATGGTGCACTGCTTGCAGGAGGTACCTTTGAGACCAGCCTCCTTAGCCAGAGGTAAAGTCCTTAATCAGTCTTTAGATTAAAGGTTCAAATCACAACAGAAAGACATTGTTTTCCCAGTAGGGAAGCAGTGAGGGATTCCAACAACTTTTTGGGAACCAGTCTTTCCAGGGCCGGCGACAGAAATTTGGGGGCCCACTACTCTGATAGTTTGGGGGCCCCCCCAGCCCAGCCGGCCCCCCCCAGCCCAGCCGGCGCTCCCCCCCAGCTGACAGCGGCTGGGAGGCCCCCAGCCCAGCCGCCCCCCCCCCCAGCCCAGCCGGCGCTCCCCCCGCCCCCAGCTGGCGGCAGCGAGAGCCGAGAGCCGGGGAGCAGCGTGAGCCGCCCTTGCTGCTCCCTCCCTCCCCCCCCCTTTCTCCCCCGGACTGAGCTGCTGCCGCTGGGGGAGAGCCGCGCCGGATGACTACGGGTAGAGCTTTACCGGGGGCCCCCTAAAGTGCGGGGCCCGGTACAGCTCTACCCGTAGTACCCCCCTGTCGCCGGCCCTGAGTCTTTCACTGTTAGTGACCAGGACAGCAACCAAAACCAAACACAGATATTTAAGTAGATACTACAAATGGCTACAAAATCTACATGAGCTAGCCTGAGTTACAATACAGTGCCATGAAGAAAGAACATATTGGAAAGGTAAACCACAGCAAGCTTGGTGAAATTATGTCAGGTGACGAAATCAATAACACAGATCAGCTTTTCATGTTGCATGCCCATTCTAATGTTCTAGGTGTTTTACAACAAAAACAAACCAACCCTTATTTAATATGTGAATTAAAGTTCTAACGGAACATTAAAAACGGATTACACTTCTTAAAAATCATTCCCAAACAATATGACCTTGTGCTGGGGCGTACCACGCCCTTTGAGGAGGCCTGCGGGAGGCCTTGTGGTCCTACCACACTCCACTCCACTTTTAAATTGGCCCCGAGCCGTGCCACCCGGCCTCAGCCAGCCACGCCGCTATGCTGCTCAGAGCGCTGGCGGTGAGGTGAGGCTGTGGGGAAGGGGAGACAGCAGGCGAGGGTCTGGAAGCTCAAGGACCGGGCAGTGGCCCACAGGCTGTAGTTTGCCCACCTCTGATTTAGATTATGGCTATGTCTACACTACAGCTTATGTTGGCATAACTCATATTGCCCCCCCCGAGAGAGACAAGTTACATCGACATAAGAGCCAGTGGGGACAGCATTATGTCGGCAGAAGAGCTTCTCCCACGACATAGCTACTGCCACTCGCGGAGGCTGAAGTAGTTAAGATGACAGAAGAACTCTCTCCTGGTGGTTTAGAGCGGCTACACCAGTGCAGTTGCATCAGGGTAAACTCTATAGTGTAGCAGTGTCCTATGTGTGACTTAGCCAGAGGGCCCAGCCCCTGAAGACGGCAACAGCCGACGGGCACCATGAGTCAAGAGAGAGTGCAGGTTTGCACCCAGCCCACAAGAGAAGAGTGCACCACATCACAGACCTTTAACCTCTTTTTAAAAGATGCCAAACCCACGGCATTTCTTGGCTCATGGGTCCATTATACCAAAGATTCACAAACCAATGCCAATGTGGTAGAGCCATGGAGAACTTGTAAGGACCATTCCCCATATTATACACAACTGTGTTTCTTGTAGTCTTTAATTTCATCTGTGGCGACGTTTATATCCACAGTTCTACTCATTCTTTCAGAGATTAACTTTTCAAAACTAAGAAGCCGGATCTCGTTACCTGGTGATGATAGACCCACCAGGCACTAGTGATGATACGAGCATCCCAGGCAGCACTGTAACATAATGCCATGGTGCCTGCCTCTGTCAGGGTACGGGGAGGGATCGGTTCACCTGCAATGGCAACACCACAACACTGGGGTTATCTGAGCGCACACTTAAAAAATAACCAGACATTGTAAAAAGGGATCTCAGAGTGGGTATCTACAGAGGCTATTCCTAAAGGCAATTTTCCTGCACAGAAAAGTACTGTGCTATTATGGCCTCATCACTGGGCTGCACATTAATAAGGAATGAATTCGGACAAACTCAGCAACCGAAAATCTGAAGTGAAATGAAGAGTGGACAAAATGTAGCAGTTTGACATTTTTACGCAAGTCAGTTATATTTCAAATGGTTTATGTTATAAATCAGAGTCAACCACAGATGAATTACCTGTAGGATTCTTGATGACACAGCTAGTTGCACCGTGTAGGTCAGCATGCACATATATATCTCCTAAAACAGGGGAGAGAAGATTGGGACACGTCACTGAGCTGCTGCATTGATCATTAAGAGAGGGTTCCGAGTTTTAATTAGAAACTGATTTACTTGGATCACTGCCAAAACACGCACCTATTCAGGGAAAGTAATTATGTCTACTTGTCAATTATACCCCATATTAGTCATTATTTATTCAGAGATCAATATCATCATGAATTAAGACCTTATGCTAATATATTGTAGTACTTCTGAATTCTGTACAGTAGACTCTCGATTATCCAGGATTGGATTAACCAGGATGTCAAAGAAAAATATGCACACCTCATAGGGCCAGCTCTGGCTTTGTTGCCACCCCAAGCACACACACAAAAAACCCCCACTAGGGCGCAGGGCAGCCAGTGAACTAACACCCCCTCCCCCCAGCACAGGGTGGCTGGTGAACCAACCCCCACTCCCCATATTTCCTATGGATGGTGATTATCCGGGATTTTATTAACCAGAATTAAGTTTTTCCCTATCATCCTGGATAATCGAGAGTCTACTGTATTGTGCTATAGAACAGGGGTTCTCAACTTTTTTCTTTCTGAGGGACCCCCACAACATCCTGTAAAAACTCCACAGCCCACTTGTACCACAACAATTGTTTTTCTGCATATAAAAGCCAGGACCCAGTGTTAGGGGGTATCAAGTAGGGCAACTGCCTGAGGCCCCACACCACAGGAAGCCCTGTGAAACAAAGTTGCTCAGGCGTCAGCACGCAATGGCTGGTCTCAGGGCCAAAGGCTTCACCCCCATCAAGTGGGGCTTCAGCTTTCTGCCCTGGGCCACAACATGTCTAATGCCAACCCTGCTTGGCGGACCCCCAAAATCCGCTCGCAGCCCCCCTGGGGATCCAGGACCCTTGGCTAAGAGCCACTGCTGTAGGAAATTAGTAGCTATAACTTACGCCCATGATTTATTCTCCTCCACACGCAACGATGTACAACTGCATATGTAAAGTCCGTTAGTTTTCTTTTTAGTTCCACTCAGGCAATTTCAAAACTATCAGGTGAAGAAGCTGCATTCCATATCACATCTCACACATGGACATAATTATAAAGCTCCAAAGAACTTCACAGTCTGAACTTCCAGACGATGTAGAAAAATGAGAATGCATAGAAGCAAGCTGAATTTTATACACAGGCTACTTAAGATCTAACAGGGTTCCTCAGTTTTGGATGTAGAATACAAGCATTTATAACTATCAGCAAAGAAAACAAAATCTGTGCGGACATGCTTGATTTAATCTTACTAACCGGATTTCAAATATCGCTTCACAATCATTTCATTCTGCTGTTGATCTCTTCCAGCTATAATGAGGTAATTTTCAGAGCTAATAAACCACAGGAACTTCTCAAACCTGTCAAATTACATCAAACCACGAAGTATAAAATAACTGCAACTGTTTGCATATTACATAAAGTATGTTTTTGCCAGGGTCTCAGTACTTTAATATATTACAGGTGGAAAGACAGGTATTCTCAAAGATACTGCGTTTTGTTGACCAGCTACAGTTTCATACATATGTATATGGCATAAATTCAAGGTAGTGTACAAATATAATTGTGCTGTCAATCATATTCTTTAAAAGGACTCATCAAGCAAATTACACTATTTTTTTAAACTATGATTGCCACTTTTAAAATAGCTGTTTATAAAAAGGGAGAAAATATTTCTTTTATTTTCCATGTTTACTCTGTGTGCGCATTTGCTATAACTTTATGTACAGTCTCCCCAGTTGTTGGCGTGAATCTTTTATACAGCAGAGGAGAGAAAATGTTTAAAATTTTAGGAAAACATGGCCCCAATCCCATAAGAGGATCCACACAGGCAGACCTGCGTACCCTTGCAGAGCACTCTTGAGGGGGCCACCCATGTGGCTCTACCAGGAGGACTAGGGCTTATAACCAAAACTACAACAACTGACAGGGGACATAGGGGTGGGTGTCGTAGCAAAACACTACTTTGAACTCTTTTAAAAAACTAATTTGATTTCCTGTTAACAATGTCCTTTTAAAATTTGCCACAGAATCACATACTCATCTGAGAGGGTAACTATCAAAAGTTTACTTGCCAATAAACCTTTCTTGCTTTCTGAATGGTGGTAACTGTTTGAACTTCTTTCAATGTTTGCTTTGTCTTCTTTTCTGCTGATTTGAATGCCTGTTTAGGAAATATGGACATTCCCAATTCTACAATCAATAACCAAACAATAAGACAATTATGAAGAAAAATACCCCCAAAATGCAGTTTGAGGCAGTACAGACACTCATTTGGCACATAGTTCAATTTGCAGGTCTAAAAACCATTTCTGCCCATGCAAAATTAGAGGCACTTCATTAAAGGCTGTCTTAAAATCTTCATAATTTTGAAAAGGCATGTCTCCATTATCCTGTCATGTAGTTTCTCTAAAATGTGTTCTCTGAAAACAACATCAGCTACCTGATCATAATGGTTCCTGTTAATGCTGCCTCAGCTACTGGTCTGTCAGCATTTCTACTATAAACTCTTCTAAGGAGTTCATAACTGTTGATGGAAAGTAAATGATTCAAGGTTGCAACTTATCAGACCTACATGTAGATTAAATTGTTTTGGCAAGTTTGATGGGAAGGGGTTGAAACATTAAATCTGCATAACTGTATTATTAACACAAAAAGGTACATTTGAAAGTTGGTTTTAGGCTGTAGCAATAAAATAACATCTTTGTTTTTAACTAAATTCAAAACAAACCAGGAAAAGGTAACAATAAATACCTTCTCTGCAGCTTCTACTGTCTTCTGTGTTTTTTTGGCTGCATGTCTCTTATGATCATAATATCTGTGAAACACAAATCAATATACATCTCAGATCCCAGCATATTAATTCATTTTTATAGCTATTTCTTCCCACGGTACTTCATGCCAGAAGTGAATACTCCATTCTGATAATGAAAATGTTACATTTGGCTTAGCTTCTTTGCTTATTGCTTATCACTGTTCATCTGAAAATTGTATCCGTTGAAATTAAGTTACTTCAGTAAAACCTCGATTTAACGGACTAATTCGGGCGAGAGGGTGTCCGTTAAATCAAAAAGTCCGTTATTTAATAATAATAAAAAAATGAGCTGTCTGAGCAGCAGCCCGCCCGCCACAGGGTCGGGGCGGCAGCCGGCAGCCAGCCCGCCCGCTGGCGGGACCCGGGCGGGAGCCGGCAGCCAGCCCGCCCGCTGCCGGGACCGGGGCGGGAGCCGGCAGCCAGCCCGCCCGCTGGCGGGACCCGGGCGGGAGCCGGCAGCCAGCCCGCCCGCTGGCGGGACCCGGGCGGGAGCCGGCAGCCAGCCCGCCCGCTGGCGGGACCCGGGCGGGAGCCGGCAGCCAGCCCGCCCGCTGGCGGGACCCGGGCGGGAGCCGGCAGCCAGCCCGCCCGCTGCCGGGACCCGGGCGGGAGCCGGCAGCCAGCCCGCCCGCTGCCGGGACCCGGGCGGGAGCCGGCAGCCAGCCCGCCCGCTGCCGGGACCCGGGCGGGAGCCGGCAGCCAGCCCGCCCGCTGCCGGGACCCGGGCGGGAGCCGGCAGCCAGCCCGCCCGCTGCCGGGACCCGGGCGGGAGCCGGCAGCCAGCCCGCCCGCTGCCGGGACCCGGGCGGGAGCCGGCAGCCAGCCCGCCCGCTGCCGGGACCGGGGCGGGAGCCGGCAGCCAGCCCGCCCGCTGCCGGGACCGGGGCGGCAGCCAGCCCGCCCGCTGCCGGGACCGGGGCGGCAGCCGGGAGCCAGCCCGCGCGCTGCCGGGACCGGGGCGGCAGCCGGGAGCCAGCCCGCGCGCTGCCGGGACCGGGGCGGCAGCCGGGAGCCAGTCCGCCCGCTGCCGGGACCGGGGCGGCAGCCGGGAGCCAGCCCGCCCGCTGCCGGGACCGGGGCGGCAGCCGGGAGCCAGCCCGCCCGCTGCCGGGACCGGGGCGGCAGCCGGGAGCCAGCCTGCCCGCTGCCGGGACTGGGGCGGCAGCCGGGAGCCAGCAGACGGCCGCCAGGGAAGGGGACCGGGGCCGCAGCAGGGAGGGGTCGCGGTCTGATATGGATCAGAAATTTTGTCCATTGCATCCGAAGTCCGTTAAATCAAGGTCCGTTAAATCGAGGTTTTACTGTAATTTATTATCCTCACTAGAAATGTAGAGCCCTGCCTTTATATTTGTTTTGCAGAGAAAGTAGACATTATGTCCTGTATCTGTTGCTATGCTTGATGTAATTAACATTAAATTAAAATGGTTGTCAGAGACTGGTTAACACAGAAATGGCAAGACATCATTCTGGGGCAGAGGAAAGTAAGGCCACACACTAAATATTTCTGTAGGAAAAAAACTAATTTCTTTGATAGTAACAGAGTCTACTGAAATTAAACAGGTAAGGAGCAGACTAACAAAAATATACACATTTTAAATCTTACTTTTTAGCATTGGCATATGCAGACAAACTGAGATCAACATCAACCAACAATGGTTTGTTTTTCTGAGGTTTCTTCAGCTGTTTATTTTTATGCTTTTTCTTCTTCCCCTTCGGTTCTTCAACTTCTTTCCAATGATCAGCTTCGTCATCTTCCTCCTCCTCCTCTTCTGATAACACGTACAGGTTTCTACCAAAATATAGAAGTATATTGATTGTCTTTAAAAGTATTCCAGACTTTTTACTGTATAAGTTAGCAAGACGCATTCCTCCTTCCATTAATTTTGTAAATAATATTACCAAAGATACTTTTTTTTTCAATCTGAAGAAGGCTCTATGGTTATGAACAAAGATAAATGTGTAATTATAACAGTTTTGATTATGCACTTTCAGACAGAAGGAGGAGGAGAACAAAGATTAAAAAAATAGAGGACATCTTACCCTTGATCTTTGTGCAAAATGAAGAGTAGATTGTGGCTCATTATGTTTAATTAAAGCAAATGCAAGTTAGGTAATGGTCTGAGATTTTGTGAAATATCTGATACATTATCATGAAGATATTCTGAGCATGTATTACTTTGAGTTACCTTTGCTACTCATCAACACAGTGAACTCTGCCTTCTACTGCTATGTTTGGCATGTGTAGCTTTAAGGAGGTTGAGGAGCATACCGCATAATAATGTTTTCTCTGTTTCACACAGCAAAGCACAGTGGAACCCTGCTATAACGCGAGGGATGGGAACCAAAAAATCCCATCGCGCTAAATGCGGGGTCACGGGGTTCCATTCCCGGCAGGCGGCGGGCTGCAGATTCTCTCCCCGCTGCCCAGCAGGGGAGAGAAACTGCAGCCGCCCACCTGACGGGGACAGAGAACTCTGGGGCTGCAGACTGCAGCCACGGAGTTCTCTGTAGAAGCCACTGCCCCCGCATCTGCCAGGGGCAGGAGAAGGCAGCGCCTGCAGCCCCGGAGTCCTCTGTCCCAGCAGGCGCAGGGCAACGGCTTCCTGCCCCATGCCTGCTGGGTCGGGGGACTCCGGAGCTGAATGCAGCCCTGGAGTCCCCTGTCCCAGCAGGCGTGGGGCAGCGGCTTCCAGGGAAACAACGGCTCCCCGCCTGCCGGGACAGGGGACTCCGGGGCTCCATGCAGCCCCAGAGTCCCCTGTCCCGGCAGACGCGGAGCCGCAGATTCCACAGGGAGCTCCCGGGCTGCAGTCTGCATCCCCGGAGTTCTCTGTCCCAGGCAGGCTCGGGGCCGCAGCTTCTCTCCCCTGCTGGGCAGCGGGGAGAGAAGTCGCAGGCCCCAGCTGCAGTCCTGAGTGCTCTGTCGCTGGCAGGGGAGGCTGCAGCTTCTCTCTGCGCTGCCCAGGAGGGGAAAGAAGCCGTGGCCCCCCAGCATGCCAGGGACAAAGAGCTAGGACTTGGGAGCCACGGTATAACCGCGCTATAACCGAACTCGTGTTATAGCGGGGCGTGTTATACCGGGGCTCCACTGTACACAATTGTTTCCATTATCTTCTGTAGATTCAACTATCTTTAGATGATGTGTGTGATTAGCTGTGTGACCTTAATTCATATTGTGAAACAAACAAATTGCAGAGAGACTGATAGATTCCAAGGCCAGAAGTGATCATCTAGTCCAGTAGTACCCAAACTTTTCCTCTTGCACCTCCCCTAACCAGTAATTGAATATGTGCGTGCCCCGGCAACCTTAGGCCAGGAGCAGAATCATGGCCAAGCTAGGGGCCAGGGCCTAGGAGTGGAGCTGTGGCTGGGAGCCAAGAATAGGGAACGGAGGTGGGAAAGGGGTCTGAATCACGGCAAGGAGCAGGAGCGCAGCGGACGTTGAACTGGAGGCAAAGTGGGGCTGGGTGGTGCTCCCTCCCCACCACCCCAGGCCTCACTGCACCCCTCTCTCCCAAGGACTTACCCTTGCATGCCCCGCAGTTTGGGGTCCACTGATCTAGTCTGACCTGCTGCATAATATAGACCATAGAACTTCCTCAAAATAACACGGAAGCAAATTGTGACAGTGAGCAGAAGCAAGATTATTTCAGTCCCACATTCTACAGAGAAGCTGAAATATATACCTGGAAACCCATATAGTCACTCTTTGCTTATCGGTACAGTTCTCAGATCATTCTTTTCCATGCTGACTTAAGATATTTTCCACTATCAGTTTTTTATTCTCTATAAGATTTCCTGATAGGGGTCTCTATAGATCAGCTCAAACGAAGATCTCTTGTATTTGGTTTTAGGATCATGAGATGTCCAGTACATTTACACAGTTAAATATATTTCTAGTTTGCTGCCAATACCTACGGGACCCTTATGTTTTCTACCTCATTTAGTTTTTTTATTTAAATGTCCTCAAGGGCAAGACACTGATCCAATATCAAGCTTCATGTGATGATTTTCCTGGAGGGAGCAGAATGATCTAAATCACAGCTCATACCAGTTTGAATTTTTAACTCTAATTTGTTTGCTGGGCCATCTTGTCAAAGAATGTCAAGATGCTCTAAATTCCTGATTTTTTAAATGCATTTGTTTTGCAGAATATTCTTGATGTTGCCTATTGCATCAAAACAAATGAGAGGCATGCTTCCCGGAATTGCCTAGGACATGCAGGTAAAAGTGCTTTTGCTCACTACTGCCCTTTCCCACCACTTTGTAAACGTGAGCAGTTAGCTCTTGCTTTTGTATACTTGAAGAGTCTGTTTACGTTACTGAACTAAGGGAAAACCAAGAAAGAAAAGTGCATATTGGATCAGTGCCTCTCTGTTTGTTCGCAAAGCCCTCACACTCGCGTTTTAATGCTGCTATAACCCAGCACCATGAATACATTTGACATCTATTAACTGATAAAATGATGTAAACTCAAATGAAGAGTCTCTATTCCTAGGTAACTTGCTAGCTGTGGGATTCGTCCCTCTTAATGTCTTGTTGATCTACAGCATACTTACTTTAGTAGCATTGTGATATGATTGGTCTGAAGCTTTAATTCTTTGATTGCACTCGCAACAGGGTCTCCCTGAGCCTGAGCTTCTTTTACAATCGCTCCGATTTCAGTCCAGTCTATCTGGTTGGCTAACGCACTGCGAACCACCTGGATAGCTCGGTCAACTATGTCCTGGTTCATTTCTACGAGTTCTCCTTTTACCTTATCAATTTCCTTCAGAAAAGAAAAAGCTCTTACAATTCAGACTAAAAACCAATTACTTTTCATAAAAGTGACAATTAAAGAAACAAATCCATACAATGAATACAGCTGCACTAAGATTAAACACCACCGCATTGTTCAAAAGGCGACCGCTTCCAAGGGCAGCAAAGCATTGACAAGAAGCAGTGTATCATCAATGCAGTTCACTCTTCACCAAAAAGGGAGAGAAACTAGAGGGAACTTGTTAGTGAAGAAATACTTCATAGTTCTACCTGAGCTTGATGAAGAGATTCTAGTCTATGCTCATGATCTTTACGAACATTTTCCAGCTTCTTCAGTGCTTGTTTTTCCTTTCAACAGCCAAAGAGAAGAAAGAAAAAATAGATTACAAATTGTACCTTCTATTTTACATTGTTAGATAGTCAACATCCAAGAGCGTCCTATTAGAGTACGGAGAAGAAAGAAATGGAAACAGGATTCTTTTAAAGCACTGTCATAGAAAGTGTAGCGAAAGCCATTTCAGTGATTTTTGGACAGGCACTCCCCCTTGCCGATTAGCTATTCAGTGCGGTGTGTGCACAGTTTAAGAGGAATCCATAGAAGCATCGTAACACTAATGACAGTAGCAGTCATAGCGATCGTAATTTCCCAACAAGAACTGCCCTGGTGCACACTACTTCAGAGCTGCCCACCCATTATCTTTAACTGAATAAGACAGCACCCACCCGCCAAGCTATAAAGAGCAAAGGCCCCTAAATCAGGCAAATGTCCAGCATCCTGAAGCTCTAAAGAAGTTCGATCCGCTGTTCTGCTTGTGAATGAGACTGTACCTGTTGCAAAGCTTTCAAATCAATCTTCTGACCTTCTAGCTTGGAGTAAAATTCATCCACTGCCTTGAAGAGAAAAAGTCCGTTTAAAGAATCTCAAAAGATGTAACACCCTAGATCAAGAATAAGCAGACAGGGGAGGTGCTGTTCCTAAGAAGAAACTGCAGAGATTACAAACAAGAGTCTGAACCTAAAATAGGTTTCAACAACATCTCCTGCTCTTACCCAGTCAAGGGACAGTTCAGCAAGTTACTTAATCACAGGACTAGCTTTAACCATGGGACAGAACTGGAGCCAAATTCTAGATTAGCAAATGATGTAGTGAAGGAAGGAACACATTCCTTAATCTAAGTATGTATCAACTATGAAACTACTGTAGGTACAACTGTCATTGCAATGAACCATCATAATAATAAACTAGTCAATAAGAACAGAATCTCAAAATCAAGCATATGAAGTTCAATACAGTTCTTTGTGGTTGGTTTCAACAAGCAGAAACTGCTTACAATAAAGTTTGTGAGTTTATTTACACTACAGAAATCACCAGCGCTGTGAGGCAGGTGGTACAAACATGATGGGGAAGCAGGGCAGGAAAGTACAAAGTAGGGAATCTAGAGATCGGATTTAGTATAAAATAATTATCTATAGGTTATGTTAACCTGAGTTAACCAACCACCAGAAAGGGCAAAGATTTTGTTTTTAGTGAAAATCCACATCAAACATTCACCATATTTATATTTTTGCTATTACCTCAGCTATAAACCAACTGTCTATAAATACCTATGTAACCACCAGCAAAGTATGTTTAAGCAAGTGAAGACAGAGAGTAGCTAGTTTCTGAACACAAATACGTCTTTCACCAATGCCACATGCTCTATTTCAGCTACTGGACATTTGAGAGACAAGATGGGTGAGGAAATATCTTGGATTGGACCAACTTTTATTGGTGAGAGACACAAACTCGGTCCAATAAAGATATTTCCTCATCCACCTAGTCTATCTAATGTCCTGGGACCAACAACGTTAAAACACCACAGTTACTGGACATGACAAATTGAAAACATACATGGGTCAACTGTAGTCATCAAGAAGTATTTTATTTAACCTATATCTTTGTGTGATACTTACTGATTTTACACACTAAACTAACTAGTCATAAAGCATTAAAGGGCAATATTTTCCGCACCATATTTTCTTTCATGTGTTTAGGATCAGTCATTTAAAACTACTTAGTAGAGTATAATCAAAACCACTATACCTTATCAAATGATTCAAATTCCATGTACGGACACTTTAAATGTTGAGAAAACAAGAAAGGATGAAATTCCTCATATCTGTAAAATATACATTTGATAGTATCACTTTAAGTCCTTAATAAAAATTAGTTATCTAGTAAGAAATGGAGTTAATACTTCAAATATTTACGTGAGGATTTCTTCTGCAGATTTATCTGGCTCCAGGCTTGGCTTTTTCTCCCGTTTCTGGATGATATAACCCTTAAAAAAAAACAAAAAACACCACAAGACACCATATTCATACTCCTTTTTTTCCCCACAAATCTTAAAAGGTATTTTCTCTTTCTTTCCCAGGGAGGAACAGTTTAACAACCTTGCAAACATCTTATACAAAATCAGTTGGTAAGCACTTTTTTCCTAGAGACTCTATGGTGCTAAGTGACTTTGCAGGTAAAATTTTGGTCACTCACCTTTATTTCAAAATATTCCGAATGAATGCTGAGCTTCTATAACAAACCCAAGTCTACAATGCATCATACAAACTTTGTATCTGACATTTTAAATAACCCTTGTTTGTTTGGGATGCAATAATGCACAAGTCAGAATCAGAATGAATTGTACCATAAACTGAGCAATCCTTTTCTCCTTGAAGTAAAGGACTTGTTATAAGGCGGCAGACTCAGAACATGGAAGAGAGAGGAGTGGATGGGCTGTATCACAATTTTTCCACTAGAAGTGAAAATGATCCAAAACACTGACACAGGCCCACAGAGGATGTTCAATAGTTATTATTGCAAGAAATACACCTTTGAAAATTACATTCCCAGGTTTAAAGAATTATCTCTATTACCTATTCGTAATTGGCAATATCTACTAAGGCCTTATTCCGGAGTTGCATTCAAATCAATGTAGAAGAATAAACAACAGACATTTTGCTCACCAGGCACATGAGAAGACACACAACTGCAAAATTAAATTTTGGTTCCTCATGGAGCTACAGATTAAGATTCTTTTGGTATCCCTGAACACTTCATATGTTAAAATTACTAACTATCTTTAAATACAATGGTGGCACACAAGTCAGAGATGGCCCTTTTACTCCATTAGTACATTTACAGACTGCATGTTCAAGACAAGGGTCTCATATACATATTCCTTATTAGTATCTGGAGTGCATCATAGCAGCAAAAATAGAAAGACAACAACATGAAAAGACATAATTAGAATGCTAAACTAGCAGCAAATGTCTGACATGGTAGAAGAACAATAATGCATGTTAGTTTCTTATTAGACAGTTTAACTTTGAACTATGCAGGCATCAGTTAAGATTTACCTTTCCACTAAAGTTGTTAGTTATCTTCATATACTCTTCTGCCTTCTGTAAAGCAGCAAGTACTCTTTCAATATTTTCTAAAGAAAAAAAAATGGATTTTGAAGAGGCAAGAAGTTGGGATGTTTTACATTAACACATAGTGCACTACTTAACCAATAAAGGGTAAAGCTTGACAGGCCAAAAACTAACCTATACAACTAACTGCATTTCTAGTCAGGGGTATGGAGGAATTTTCTCTAATGTACAGTTCTCGTGGGAAGTCTGGATTATGATATTTTCAATAATCCTACTCTCTGGAATACTCTAAACCCAGGATTCTTGTAAATTTCAAGAGAGTCTGCATTTTAATGAGCATCTTTAACCATCAACTCCTTGCATTAGAAAAAAATTTCCATTTTGAAGAAAGCCTCATTTAGTGTCCTTTTTAAACTTTGAGATATTTCTTTTAAAAAATATGTATTGCAGCTACATGTATAAAATATAAGAGTGCTGGCACAAACACATAATCACACATAAAAAGCAAGGACTGGATGCCTGAAATTACCTGTCTTGGCAAGAGTGTACAATGAAAGTCCCTATTTTTGAAACATTAGCCATAAAACTCTCTTCTTTACTACAGCACCTCACAGTACAACAGATTTCAGGTATTGCATAATTTTAATTAATTACAGATCACCTTATTAACATAGTTCTCCCACTCCGAAAAACACTCATAGCAAAGTACGACTATGGAACTAATCATTCTGACCTTACCACCTCAACCCAGAATTTCATATTCCAAACAAATCAAAAGCAACTGTTCTAATTCATTCAAAATCCATCATTTTACTTTCTAATCAATTTTTTTTTCATGACTAACACCTTGGCACATGACTCTTGTATAGTAAGTCCCTTATTAATCCTTCCAATATCACAATTAACTTTATGTCATATGATGTAATTATTTAGAATTGAGGCTAAAGGGGATGGAAAAATACAGATGTATAAGCAATGCTAGGGCTTTAAGAGAATAGAGTTAGTTTCCTGCCTGTAAAAACTTACACTGCATATCCACTGTGATGCTCCCCAAGGGTACCCTGGGTTGTGAAGTGCCTCACTACTATCTGCTCTCCGTGTGAAGCAGTCTTGTCTATGCCTGCCGTGGGCCAGCTCCCTGAAACCACCCACCTCTGGCAACACAAGCATTGCCTTTCAGGCCTCGCTTTCTCTAGACAGGTAGCAATAAACAGACACCAGTCTCCAAATCCTCTGACTTTTCCCTGCAGCATCCAGCCTCTTATCCACTGAATGCTCACAGAATTATCAGGCCTGCTGTTCCCAAAGGAAAACTACATACCAGCTTTTAAGATTCAACTGAGGACCACCACATTGCTTAACACCACAGCACTTACCGTATTTTTCGTCCTATAGGACGCTCCGGCCTATAAGACGCCCCCTCGTTTTTCAATAAAAAAGCCGGACCAAAAAAAAAAAAAAAAAAAAAAAAAGCGCCTCGCTCTCCCGTCCCCGCCGCGGCGGGGAGGGGGGAACCTCGGCAGCCCGCCCGCGGCGGGGAGGGGGGAACCGGGACGCACATTCGCCCTATAAGACGCACCAACTTTCCCCCCCCCGTTTTGGGGAAGAAAAAGTGCGTCTTATAGGGCGAAAAATACGGTAGATATATTTATAGTGAAAACAAGAATAAGTTTATCATCACAGAATAGAGATTCAAGTACGGAGTATGAATATTGGAAACCAGTGGTTACGTATAAATAAATCATGACACACTTTTAGAGACCAAACTTAACTAACCAGTTAACCTTCCAGCTAACGACATTTCTCTCACCCAAAGTTCTCTTCAGGGTTTTCAGCCAGTCCTGGCTGAGCCCCCTTTTTCCTGAAACAAAGCCACTGTTCTTTTACCTCCTCAGTGAAGGATTCCTAGTGTCTTCTCTGCCCCTCCAAATATAGTCAAGCAAACTTTGAAGTGCACAAATATTATACTCCTACATACCTTTGCTTCCCATCTGTTGATCTACTTTGGCATTACCAGACAATCCAGCTTCTATAAGGCAGTGCTCAATCAGTGTGCCTCCATAAGCTATAAAAGTAGAGAGAACCAACTACAGAGAGCAGTTTAAACATTCAGGTTGAAATCTGTATTAAGAATGATTAATTTCCAAAACGGAGTAAGACATTCTGGCCACCACTGAGAAAATTCAACAAAGGTCCCGATACTATAAGTGCTTCATGGACAAATCCCTACACCCATATAAAACACATTAAAGGATTGCAGCCACGTTCCTATACCTTTGTTTTAAAATTCTAATATATTAACAAATTTTGCATTTTATATATTGGATACTGTCTTGAACCTTCTGAGAAACCGTTGTATGTTTTTTATTTTAATTTTCACATTACATCTAATATGAACGCAAACAGTTTGCACATTTCACTTTGTAATAATGTTATTACTTACGAAGATGTGGGTTAAGGACCCGCTTTAGCAGTTCCCCGTCAGGTGCATTTGATATCGTTTCAGTCAACCTAAGAGACATAATAAGCAGAATAGCTGCTATTCAAAAGAATAAATGCACAATCATACAATATCAGGGTTGGAAGGGACCTCAGGAGATCATCCAGTAATAACCCCCTGCTCAAAGCAGGACCAATCCCCAATTGAATCATCCAACAGATTTTTGCCCCATATCCCTAAATGGCCCCCTCAAGGATTGAACTCACAACCCAGGGTTTAGCAGGCCAGGGCTTAAACCACTGAGCTATCCCTTAAAACAAACCATTCAGCCTCAAATATTTTATATGTAAAAGTGGTCTTTGCTTTATTTATAATGTGCACATTGCACAGAATAAAGTTACCTTTCCAAGGTAGGTAATGGTGCAGGTGCTTTAGCATTATCGACTGGGTACCGTTCCCGAACTGCAAATTTGACATCATCTGCCTCATCTGTGCGAAACCTCAGGATGTTTAAAATTAAGTATTCATAGTCTGTCAGAACAACGTTTCCCTGCAATAGCATCAAAACTGACCATTATTAGAGTCCATATTAAATACTAATTTATAGACTGAACAGTTTTATGACTTACTCGGTCGTAAAGCTCAACAATGAGATGATAGGCTGCTTCATCGCTTCCAAATTGAAAGTCTACAATTCTGTCTATCCCCAGCTGTCTTACACTGACAAGTCTTCTACTCCTTAAATGCTTACGACACTGATGATGAAGAAAAGAGAAATATTAAAGTATGTATATAAGGTGTAACCAGAAAAGTCCTACTCATAGTAATTTTAAAAACTGACATATTTAGTTAAATGACTATGTCCCCCATGACAATCTGAACATTTCTTGTTTATCTAGCTTATCTTTATTCCAATTATTATAGACAAATATAAGAACGGGTATAAACTTACAAAACTGAATATTACATACATGAGCTGCTCAAACTTTTGACAACCATCAAGTTCTGATCTGCTCTTGCTCGTTTTAGAAAAGTAGTAGCTCCAAATTGCAAAAAATTAAACATTTTTGTTAAGCTCCTTGGGTGCACTCTTCTACTCCTGTATGTATGGTCTCTTTCGAAGGAGTGGAGAGCTAACCAGATCTGTAATCTGATTCTGCAATCAGTTTGCTGAACTGGAGCCTAATAGTTCACGTCAAGACCTGACATCTCACATAGTCTAATCCTAAACTCCTTACTCATACAAGACTCCCATTCACTCTGAGTTTTGCCTAAACAGAAACTTCAGAATCTGGCCTATATAATAAAATAATACATAAAATAATAATAATATATTCACTTAGCCAAAGTAAAATTCCAACAGGCATGACTAGTCCAGTGAACATTTATGAGTTTGAGTATCGAAGTCTTAAAAACTACATTTTGACTGTTGTCAGGTACCAAGCACCAGTTCTGTGTCCCCCAGCATTCTGCAGTTGCCTTTACTTTCAGCTTATCCCCACATATCTGCTTGACCAAGACCCACTCAGCTAGTTGGCAATACTTTAATAGTTCATGTACATCTCAGAGGTGAAACTGCAGCATTACTCTCTCTCTTCTGAAGGAAATTTCAGAAAGAGAAAGATTAATTTACCTTCATTGCAAACCCAGACGGCATCATATTCTTTGGCCATTCAAACTCTGTTGTGTGAATCCGTATACCAGATTCAATTAGAAGCGTAGCTTTACAGTCTGGCCTGTTGACAAAATAAAGACTAGTTTGACATTTTAAAAGCCACCAATTTGTCATTATCCCAATGACATTTCATTACATTATAGGTAGCTATACATCGAAGTACCACAGATAGCCCTACAACTTTAACTACAAGTCAAAGAAATATTTCAGACGAAGTTATAGTCAAAAATATTAGAACAGTTGAGATATATTGAGGCCAGGTTGGTAGCAAAAAGACAAAGTTAAAAACTAAGTTTAAGATAAACTAAAGGCTAGATAGATTGAGGTTACTTGATTACTCTAAAAATATCCAGAATTACTGTACCTTTTGCAGGAAGTTGTTTTGAAAGCCTCCCACCCAGAGCACTGTCCAGTTGGTCAGGTGCATTACAAATAGGAAAAGGGAAAGCTAACAGTCCAACACAGAAACTGGGTGACCAAATGGGACTTTTCTGGCTCTATGTAAAGAGCATCAAACTACACAGACCAATTGCTTCAGAAAGGGCAACTCCTGTGGTCAGAGCTGCTTATCATTACCACAGCATATGCACAGTTCTTGGTATTTATGAGGAAAAAAAAATTAGGCACAAAACACACCTGCTCTTCCACTTATTTTCTGTATTGTTTGTAAAAAGGGCAAAAACAATTATCTTCCTGAAATATTTCCTAAGAACTCCCTTGATAAAAATATTTATCTTCCAGGGAACAACACAAAACTAGTTTTTAGCAAACTGGTTATAAAGGCTTGATAAGCAGCTATCAACACAAGACAAATAGACAAATTTAAGGAGGAATAAAATAGAGTTCACAAATATTAACAAGTTCTTACTTTTGAAGGCGAATAAGATATGTCTTATTATCCACATCATAGACATTGTTTACTCTCATTCCCAATAAGCTGTTAAAAAAAACCAAAACACATTTTGTGAATCCAGTATTGAATTCAAACAAGACTATCAGAAAGATTCAGTGACAACTGAATCTATTTGTACACAAGTTTCCTAAGTTACAATATATTATACAAATAGCATTTGAAGATGTGATAGGGCAGAAGCAGTAAAATGGACAAGCTTCAGGGAAAATTATGATACAATTAGAAGATGCAGGGAGGAGCATTATTAATGAAATAAATGTAAAAAGGAACGAAAATAGAATAGACACTTGAACAAGACTTTAATACAAATCTAAATATCAGCAACAATTCATGTTATGAAACACTAATGCATATGCATACCTCTGCATCACCAATTTATCACTGAAGCCCCACTTACATTAGTAAACTAGCCCCCTTGCTGATGACTGTCAGCAATACATCTGGCTCAACAGGTGCTGAGAATGCTTGAGGAGCAAGCCTGAATGGGACTAAAGCATTTTCAGCATCACCACAGAAAGCACAACTGAGATTTAATCCCATTGCTGTTTCATTCACAGTTATTCAAGCCAGCATAACATGAATGATAAATCACATCTTGAGGGGTATCAGGGTCCCCTTGGTGGAAGTGGGATGGGGGCACTATGTGGGTTCCAGGAGGTAGTGGGATGGGGCCTCAGGACTTCCATCAGGGACAGTAGAGATGCAGTTTGTCTGGACTCCAGTGGGGTGAAATGGATTGTGTCCAAGATGCCCCTAGTCTTCTACATGGGTGTGTGTACAGAGGAATTAGGGCTCCCATGTGAGATAATGATATTGGAAATGTTAGAGCTCTCCTGGGGGACAGTGGGTTGGATAGTCAGGGTTCTCTTGACCTCTCACATGGGGCAACAGTATGGAGCATCAGAATTTTCCATAAGG